>JARLTE010000009.1:20000-4820000 GCA_030578095.1 Auricularia cornea | reverse complement strand
GACGCGTCTCCGCCGGAGGAGGGTGCCGCCCAACGTCGCGCAAGCTGTCTGCGCCAGCAGACCGCGTTCACAATCCAGGTACGGCGTTTATGTCCGTTTTCGCCCGCACTGTCTAACAATCTCCCCCAGCGTTCGAGCATCAGGCCGACCTGCCCCGCCACTGCGGTTTGGATCGGTGCCCACAACGTGGGCGAGTGCAGCAGCGCAACAGCGCCAAGCCTTGCGCTCGCCGCTCGGCCGCTGTCATTGCGCGTCCGACCGACGGATGTCCACGGTCGCGGCTGCGCAAGCATGTTGCGAACGACCCCTGCTGACGGCCCTCGATGCTCGCCCGTGATGCCTCTGCCGATGCTGAGCGGGAGGGCCGTCAGGATCGTACGGTACGTTTGTATTCGCGATTCTTCTTCCCGAGTGCTAACAACTTTTGCTAGGCTGTTCCCCCTCGTGCCGCCCGTGGCCCGATCGGTACCTGCGTCGATAGGAAGCGTATGGGCGAGCCGGAACCCGTCTACACGCCGGAGCGCGTGCTCGCCGTTGGACTGCCAGCGGCGCCGCGGTCGGGTGTCGAACGATCGGAGCAAGGTCGCCGTGGACCGCCTCCTCGCTCCGCGAGACGGCTGCCCGATGCCCGCTTGGCTCGGCGCCGGTAGGGCAGGCCAGCACGGTAAGTATTTGCTCTCGCCGGCGCCTGTCATGTTCTGACACCGGCCGCCACTCCCAGGCTCTCTGCTCATCGTCTCCTTCAACAGACGGTCCTCTCTGGCGCCTACGACATGCAGGGTGCCGGGCGCCGCCGCCGCGAGGCTTCTAGCCTGCCCATCGTGCTGGACGACGCTGAGCTGGTCGCCAACGGCCGTCGCGATACTGACAGGTAATGTTTGTCAATCCTCGCCGCGTCCGGCATTCTGACTCATTCATTTGATAGCAATGCACGGTTGAAGTGTCAGCTACGCAGCCTGTGCGCTCGGCGCCCAAGATGCATGCCGAGTTCGAGCTATCAGCCCCGCACGTCGCGCAGTGTCTCCCCCCGCTCATCTCGCCATCTGCACGGTGTCGGTACCGAGGGAAACCTCTCTGATATCGCCCGCCCGGCCGGGCTCGCAGTGCCGGCTGTCTGACATGAGGTACTCGATGTGCTTCTCCGCGCGCGCCCATGCTGACTAAGCATGCAGGCTCTCGCTCTCGCGAGACTCGACCGACATCACTGGGGCCGGCGTCAAGGTCTCCAGCTCTCGACCGTCTACAGCGCACCGCCCTGCCCATCGTCTGTCCATCGCGGACATCGTCGCCGCCGCGCACGCTCAGCAAGAGGTACTGTTTGTTGATCGTCAATCACGTTTAGGATTCTCATGCTTCTTGCAGCGTGCGATCAATCCTGCGGGTGGCGCTAATCAGTTTGCAGGTCGGTGAGTCCTCTCGAGATCGCGGTCCCCACTGGCCTCAGCAGTTCGGGAATGTCTCTGTGCGTCGCGCGCGGCGAGCGCTCCCCGTCCCGAATGCAGTGGCTCCGTGCCGCGCTACTAGTAAGCCCGATCGCAGCTGTTTTCCGCCGAGTTGCTGACCCTCCATTTCCAGCTTGCGGGAACCGTGGGACAGCTTCGTTTTAGTACCATTACCATCGCCTGTAGTACCGCACTCGCGCCATCCATGTATCTAGTTTGAAATACAGCCCGTTTGCCCGCACTTCCATATCTGCTCCAAAGCCGTTCGTCCAAATCTGGAAGTTCTGCCCCCGGGTCCCCTGGGACGTCTCCCCGGGTCCTCTGGGGTCCCTCCGTCGTTCCTGGGCCATGCAAACAGCGTGCAAGAACGTCGATCCCGGCCCAAAGAAGCCAAAGTAACCCTTCGAGTGTAATCCCAGGTGTACACTCCCCGTTACCCATTCCCAGAATGGAAAGCGGTGCCATTGGGACACCAAACATGTACCTATGAATTTTCTTCAATGGTGACGTCATCGTCCAAAGGAGTGTACTTTCAGCCCAGGCGCAAGTGCTCAGATTCACCTCCGGCAACACTTCTCTCATAGCAAGTTTCGGACCATTTCGGAGTTACCTTGAGGGTCGCTGGTCGCCGGCGGTAATACCGTAAGTGGGAAGCCCCTCATTCAAAGGCGTGGGTGCGCCCTCTTAGCCCATGCGCGCTGCAAGAGCGGTCCCGCAGCATAGCGCGTCCTGGCGCCCGAGACGGAGGCAAAGAACACCCTCTAGCTTGGCGCGCCTGATGCGCAGCAACGTGCAGAGTCAAATATCAGCCTCAGCGCGCAGGCTCAAAGTGACGGCGACGGGCACTGGATTAGGAGGTGAGAGTCGGAGGGCAAGCTGCGGAGAGTGCCGACATGGTTCTGCTGTCGGACGGAGAGGCGACGGGAAACGCAATCAAAGCACGTTCAGGTACCCGATGTGCAAATCATTGAGGGCATCATGCATGATGTCAGGGTCGGGTGAGACTATTTTGTGGTGTTCGTGCTCTATCTCTTACCGGGAATTAGGCTGCACGTTCTACCCTTGATTCAATTGCAGCTGCATTCATCTCACTCTATGATTCAGTCTAATGCAATTCATTGCTCGTATATAGACACGTCCGTATGGTCAGGAACACATCATGATTCCCCAATCATCCCAATACTTGTCAGGGACAGACACATTAAACAGCCGTCTATTCCACCGGGAACCACAATCACGAGTACTCCTTCCCCAGCGGATACCTTCCATCCTGAGACGGGGAAGAGCCTGCAGAATACACACAGCAGCGTCGAGAGAACTCTCCGACGGAGATTAGCGGCCCGAGTTCTCCGAACACTATGGGAAGTGCAGACCTTCATCATATCTACTCAAGAACTCCCTCTCATCCCTCTTTGTCTTGAGAAATGTGCTCAGAATCATCTAATACGTCTATTTTCCGACAAGAACGCGAGGAAAATGTGCAGCGGTTGCCCTCGAGCAGCAGGCCGGCCATACAATCGGCGGCACGACCAAATCTCGCCTTCCCACCGCTCGATCAGGTTGAAGCCGCCTCAAAACCTGTCGTCCAGTGTCGGACGGAGAGGCGACGGGGGCTTCTGCAAACGCAATCAAAGCACGTTCAGGTACCCGATGTGCAAATCATTGAGGGCATCATGCATGATGTCAGGGTCGGGTGAGACTATTTTGTGGTGTTCGTGCTCTATTATCTCTTACCGGGAATTAGGCTGCACGTTCTACCCTCGATTCAATTGCACGCTGCATTCATCTCACTCTATGATTCGGTCTAATGCAATTCATTGCTCGTATATAGACACGTCCGTATGGTCAGGAACACATCATGATTCCCCAATCATCCCAATACTTGTCAGGGACAGACACATTAGACAGCCGTCTATTCCACCGGGAAGTACTCCTTCTTGACTCCTTCCCCAGCGGATACCTTCCATCCTGAGACGGGGAAGAGCCTGCAGAATACACACAGCAGCGTTCGAGAGAACTCTCCGACGGAGATTAGCGGCCCGAGTTCTCCGAACACTATGGGAAGTGCAGACCTTCATCATATCTACTCAAGAATTCCCTCTCATCCCTTGGTGTCTTGAGGACTGTGCCCCGAGTCAGAGCCATCTATTAAGTCTATTTGACGACAAAAACACCAGGAAAATGCGGAGCCGTGGCCTCTGAGCAGCGAGCGGGCAATACTGTACACCTACGCCGGCGGCACGACCAAATCTCGCGCTCCCGCCGCGCGATCAGAATAAAACCACCTCGAAAACCAACTGAGGGATTCAATGATAGCAATGAACGCTCATCCTGCGGGGAGGATATGCCCCAATCGGCGGGAAATGCGGTTTGGTGAGGCACGCACGGAAGTGAAGTTGGTTCCTCCCAGGGCACGCGCAACGAAGCATAATTGAGAGCACGGCGCCCAGCAGCACCCGCGGCACTTCGCCAGTCAGCTGATAAACGCGAGTTCGAACAACGCCACTCTGACTGTCTTGGTCAGCACGTCGCGATTTGGACGCGCGAGCTGACAAAGCGCCGCGTGTCAGCCACCGACGCGCTCGGGAGACGAAGCTTGCCGCTGACTGTCAGACAGTGACGGTGAGAAGACACCCGTCGGCCGAGAGTCTCATAATGCGCCCGACAAAGCGCCAGCGCGTGAATTGAAGAGGCACGCCGGGCGGCGGGCCGGGGACAAGACCAAGTTGCGCGGTCCGGAGCTCGTTGCTCAGTGGGTCACGCAGAGACATCGATGCAAATTCAACAAGAGCTGGCATGGCACTGGCAGGGGAGATCAGGGTCGTAAGGGGCATTATATTCGTGAGAGAGGGTCGTGGGACAACTGGACATAGTGTTCGGTCTATGTAGAGAGACGGCCGACGTGGATCTCGTGTCTAGACGGGTGGCGGCGTATCCAATGCGCGGTGTGGAAACAGAGCGGGGGATAGGTGCGGGGAGAGACGCGGGCGCGGGGACACAATGGCAGACGGCAATTGGGCGGCGCGCGCTCGAAGCGTGTGCGGGTAGTAGGTGGCCGGCGCGGGAGCCGGCGAGTACGCGGTGCTAGATGCAGCAGCGGGTGGCATCGAAGCCTGGCAGCGTGTGTGCGTGTGTGCGTGTGTACCGGATGGCCGCCGGCTACTCGAGCCCGACGCGCCGCCGCAGACGCTTCTTGGCGCGGAAGACGGCGAGGTCGACGCGCAGCGTGATGCTGGCGAGCTGGTGCCGGATCTGGTCGCACGGCGACGGTTTCCTGCACGGGCGGGGACAGTCAGCACGCGGTGTCATGACCAGAAGAAAAAAAGCGACGCACTCGTCAGCATCTTCACGGCTGGCGTCCTCGTCGTCGTCCGAGCCATATTCGGAGACGAGCTCGGGCAGGGGCGGAGGCGACACCGGGGAGGCATAGGACGCGTCGTCCTCGACGTCGACAGTGAAGTCTGCGTTCTTGGCGCGATGGCGCTTCAGCCACGCCGGGCGCCGCTCCTTGGCGAGCTGGCGCTCGTGCGCGTAGAGCGCCTCACGCAGCGCAGGGCTGAGTTCGCGGCGTGCGGCGGCACGCTCGGCTTTGCTGGGCGGCGTGGGCGGCAGATCGAGCGAGCCGCGCGGCGACGGCGGCAGCGGCAGCGGGGCCGGCGAACGGGCGGAAGGTCGGGTCGTGCTTGCCCGACGCGTCGCGCCACGTCGTTGTCATCGTCGGCGGCGGCGAGGCACAGAGCGTGCGGGTGCTGGCAAAAGCTGCCGTCAGCGTCGAGCACGGAGGCAGAAAAAAAAAGGGGAAATACGCACGGCGGGGAGCGTCGACGTCATCACTGTCGTCATCGTCGGAGGCGGCGGCGGGCAGGTCTGGGTGCTGGTGATGGTGCGAGGAAGAGAAGGGACACGGGCGTCGGACTCTGCCGATGTTGAACTTGTGTACCATTCCGGGCCGCCCTTTATACACTTCCAATACTCGCCTCAGCGTTCCGTAACACTCCCGGAGCGGCTTACGAAGCCCGATGACTCGGGCGAGACTGCGGAGGTATCTGCGTTTAGCCACGGTAGGTGTACTGCAGGTCCCTCCGGGGTTGTATGCATCTCTCGCGCGAACTGTATGCCGACAACGCCCGCTCACCGTCTCATTCTCGCTGCGAGTGCTCTAAATAAGCGCCCGTCAGGGTCTCAGACCTTCAGAGTATGTACATTAAGAGTAACCATGCCCTACCCCCCAGCCTCGGAAATCCCATTACCCGCCCCGTTGCGATTGCGACGCGCCCATCAGACACCTGCTGCGGCTTCTCGCACTAACAGACCCGGCGTTTGATTGCCCCGAAACCCGGAGACACGTCAGATCTGAGCGGTTTGCGCTGGCGACGGTTTTCGATTGGAACGCTCTTTCCGAGCGTTCCATGCCGTTTGTGCGCGCCAGGCTTCGCGCACAGCTTCCGCTTTCTGACAGAACCCAGTCTGACACATGAGACAGGCCGGGCCGGCCGGTCTACCGGGGATATCGCCTTCGCGGTGCTCGCAGCTCGAGGAGCATCGGAGTTTCATTCCGCCTGGTCCTCGAGCCCGCCCGCGAGTTCCTCGCCCGCACATCGTCTCTCACCTCAGAATCACTTACCCAGAGCACCCTGGACCCTGCTTACGTAAGCCAGCGTCGAGGGACGAGGGCAGGACCCCTGCAGTGACGTGCTGCAGCCCGGAACATGCGTTTCCCGCCTTGTTGCGCTCTCCGCTCGCGACAGGCTTCTGCTGCGGCGTTCCCACGCAAACAACCCGGCGTTTGATGCCCGCGAAACACGGAGCCCCGCGAATGAATCGCGCGAGTGAATGGGGCGTTTTTTGCGCTGGCGGCGGTTTGGTTTGGCTCGCGCGTCGTTCCTGCGCCGTTCCTGGTCGATTCTTTCTCGGCGCACAGCATTCTCCCCGGCCTGCCAGACGTGAGAGGGGCCGGCGGAGCAGCGGTCGGGCGGATACTCGCTGGTCGACGCTGGCCCCGGCGGAGTTTCAACAGCCGTCCGAGGAGCGCCGCTGCGTGCGTTTTGCTGCCACAGTGCGGCCGCGCACCCCAATTTTGCGTCTCACACGCCTAGGACATGATTACGTAAGCACCGTATGTAGTGCAGCTTGCCAGAATGTTCAGGGTCGCCGAGATCGCGACATGGAGGCTGAGACGGCCTGTCTGCATGCACACTCGAGCCCCGCGCTCGGTTTTCGCGGCACCCCCGCGGGCCGTCTCCTCAGGTACTCTGCCCATGCTCATTGTGGAGCTCTGCCGTCTGAAATAAGCGCCCGTAAAGGACGTGAGGGGGTACGATGCTGAGGTTTCTCAGTGCTGCATGAGCACCCAACCAGCGCCCCATCGTTCTCCCGCCGGTGTTTGCGCGCGCAGACGTCCATCACCGGCGTTTGATTGCTGCGATACGCCAACACAAGCTGTACCTGAGGCGTTTCCGCCAGCAACGGGATTCGTTGGCGCGGTGTTGGTTGGGTTGCATGGCGTATGCCGGACGGGCTCGATCGTGCCGTACGAGTCAGGCGGCAGAATGTCATTAGCGTGCAATACCGGGTATGGCACGACGTCATGACGCTTGTGGCAGCGACGCTGCGCCTGTTGTGCCGCGGGAATGGTACATGCAGCTGGGTGCTGGTGGTCGTCTAGACGAATCTCACCCGAAAGTCTCACTGCGACGACGTTCCCGTCGACGTCTCGCGGCTCTCTCACATCGTCCTTACAGCACTTTAGTCCGGACGAGCCGTTTATGTGTTCGGGAACGTTTCGCAAGCAGAGCATTGCACTGAACACCGAGTGTGGTGCCCGATCGTACCCGCTCCTGCGTAAATCTCACGAACAGCAGCAAGCAAACCGAGACACCCTCCCGGGGAAGCAGTTCATGAAGCTCTTGCTGCAACATCTGGTTCGTCTTGACCCTATTTGAGCCGCGGGTGCGTGAGAATCGTGCGTTGCGGGTGTGTCAATCGCATTGCTGAAGTGTCCCGATAACGTCTCTCGGTGCGCGTTGGGGAATGCAGCGCGTCCCATTGTAGCCAATGCTCTGTTTACTGCTAGATCGCGTGTTTTCAACGTTTGGCATGAGAGGAGAACGCTCGCCGAACGAAGGACATCGGGATCGGTGCGCTCAACGGTGATCGGATTTGACTGCAGACGCGCCGATCTTACGTCTCATCGAATCTCAACACACACACACGAGTTGAACCCTGATCTGTCAGCGCATATTTCCCGATGTGTGAGACCCTGCGCACGCCGTGACAGCTGCGTTGGTGTCAAAACCAACGTCGCGCGACGACAACCGCTGTACCTGTGCGAACGAGCAGAACGTCGACACAGCTGACAAATTCTGAGGGTACATGTAGTTGTTTCGCCACGCAAGGAATGCGTACGACAGTCCGACATCTCGATCGCGCACGGGACAGGGGAGCGAGAGCCGCCACTGGCAGCGCATGTCAGGGTTCGGCGCATACAAGCTGCGCTGGCTCAGTCAGCCAGACTTGTTTGAGATCGCGAGAAGCTGCCAAATTAGCGTCTGATGGGGGCGAAATGAATGACGCGCGGTTGCTTGCCAAAGTCCGGGCACGGAGGCCGGCGAAAATTTCGTCTGGCAGATGGTTTGATCTCCGTCCAACCACTTTTCTCCCTCTCCCCCACGTTCCCACATAAGCCCTGCCCCGCATTTTAGCTCGCAAACTGCCCTCTCGCTTCCCCCACGCCGCTCGCGCCCTGCTCGCCCGAGCGCCATCCAAAGTTCGTTCTGTTCGATGTTTGCTCCGGCAGTTGCACGCGCTCACCGTCGACCTGCGCAGCCAGAACGCGCCCAGGACGCCAACCCGAGCTCCACGGCCGGTGAGACGGTCGATTTGCTGCGCGCGGTGAGTCTGGCGCCGGCCGCGGCATCTGTTCGGGCGGGCTTTACTCATGTTTGTCCGCAGGCTCTTCCTCTCGCCGTCACCATGGGCAACGCCGACCTCGGCTCCCCCGCGCGCCGGGCGATCAGAGACACCCTCAGTCAGTCCCTCCCTCGCGCTGGCGCTCGAATTGCCCGCTGACGTGCTATTTTCTCGCAGAGAGCGCCCGCCCCCATTGCAACAACCGTTCCGAAGCCCCGCCTGCCCGCCGCCTCGCGCGGGCTGCAGCGCCAGCGCTGCAACTCGGCTCGGACGAGGCTCCCCGACGCGTGCGCTCTCGCCGCGCGTCCGTCTCCGCACGGTGAGTCTGCTTCTGCCAACACCGCCGTCGCCGTCGCGCCGGGCTCCTCGCCGTCTCCCCGGGCCTGGGACTGCTCGGCGCGATGGGCGCACGGCCCGTGATGCCTACGCTGACGCTGTTTACAGCCCCGTTCTCCGGACGACGACGAACGCGGCTCGGAGCGCCCGCCCGCGATCGGACCCGGCGGCGGCCGGGGCGACCTCGCCGTCTCGTCTCGACGCTCAGGACGCGTCTCCGCCGGAGGAGGGTGCCGCCCAACGTCGCGCAAGCTGTCTGCGCCAGCAGACCGCGTTCACAATCCAGGTACGGCGTTTATGTCCGTTTTCGCCCGCACTGTCTAACAATCTCCCCCAGCGTTCGAGCATCAGGCCGACCTGCCCCGCCACTGCGGTTTGGATCGGTGCCCACAACGTGGGCGAGTGCAGCAGCGCAACAGCGCCAAGCCTTGCGCTCGCCGCTCGGCCGCTGTCATTGCGCGTCCGACCGACGGATGTCCACGGTCGCGGCTGCGCAAGCATGTTGCGAACGACCCCTGCTGACGGCCCTCGATGCTCGCCCGTGATGCCTCTGCCGATGCTGAGCGGGAGGGCCGTCAGGATCGTACGGTACGTTTGTATTCGCGATTCTTCTTCCCGAGTGCTAACAACTTTTGCTAGGCTGTTCCCCCTCGTGCCGCCCGTGGCCCGATCGGTACCTGCGTCGATAGGAAGCGTATGGGCGAGCCGGAACCCGTCTACACGCCGGAGCGCGTGCTCGCCGTTGGACTGCCAGCGGCGCCGCGGTCGGGTGTCGAACGATCGGAGCAAGGTCGCCGTGGACCGCCTCCTCGCTCCGCGAGACGGCTGCCCGATGCCCGCTTGGCTCGGCGCCGGTAGGGCAGGCCAGCACGGTAAGTATTTGCTCTCGCCGGCGCCTGTCATGTTCTGACACCGGCCGCCACTCCCAGGCTCTCTGCTCATCGTCTCCTTCAACAGACGGTCCTCTCTGGCGCCTACGACATGCAGGGTGCCGGGCGCCGCCGCCGCGAGGCTTCTAGCCTGCCCATCGTGCTGGACGACGCTGAGCTGGTCGCCAACGGCCGTCGCGATACTGACAGGTAATGTTTGTCAATCCTCGCCGCGTCCGGCATTCTGACTCATTCATTTGATAGCAATGCACGGTTGAAGTGTCAGCTACGCAGCCTGTGCGCTCGGCGCCCAAGATGCATGCCGAGTTCGAGCTATCAGCCCCGCACGTCGCGCAGTGTCTCCCCCCGCTCATCTCGCCATCTGCACGGTGTCGGTACCGAGGGAAACCTCTCTGATATCGCCCGCCCGGCCGGGCTCGCAGTGCCGGCTGTCTGACATGAGGTACTCGATGTGCTTCTCCGCGCGCGCCCATGCTGACTAAGCATGCAGGCTCTCGCTCTCGCGAGACTCGACCGACATCACTGGGGCCGGCGTCAAGGTCTCCAGCTCTCGACCGTCTACAGCGCACCGCCCTGCCCATCGTCTGTCCATCGCGGACATCGTCGCCGCCGCGCACGCTCAGCAAGAGGTACTGTTTGTTGATCGTCAATCACGTTTAGGATTCTCATGCTTCTTGCAGCGTGCGATCAATCCTGCGGGTGGCGCTAATCAGTTTGCAGGTCGGTGAGTCCTCTCGAGATCGCGGTCCCCACTGGCCTCAGCAGTTCGGGAATGTCTCTGTGCGTCGCGCGCGGCGAGCGCTCCCCGTCCCGAATGCAGTGGCTCCGTGCCGCGCTACTAGTAAGCCCGATCGCAGCTGTTTTCCGCCGAGTTGCTGACCCTCCATTTCCAGCTTGCGGGAACCGTGGGACAGCTTCGTTTTAGTACCATTACCATCGCCTGTAGTACCGCACTCGCGCCATCCATGTATCTAGTTTGAAATACAGCCCGTTTGCCCGCACTTCCATATCTGCTCCAAAGCCGTTCGTCCAAATCTGGAAGTTCTGCCCCCGGGTCCCCTGGGACGTCTCCCCGGGTCCTCTGGGGTCCCTCCGTCGTTCCTGGGCCATGCAAACAGCGTGCAAGAACGTCGATCCCGGCCCAAAGAAGCCAAAGTAACCCTTCGAGTGTAATCCCAGGTGTACACTCCCCGTTACCCATTCCCAGAATGGAAAGCGGTGCCATTGGGACACCAAACATGTACCTATGAATTTTCTTCAATGGTGACGTCATCGTCCAAAGGAGTGTACTTTCAGCCCAGGCGCAAGTGCTCAGATTCACCTCCGGCAACACTTCTCTCATAGCAAGTTTCGGACCATTTCGGAGTTACCTTGAGGGTCGCTGGTCGCCGGCGGTAATACCGTAAGTGGGAAGCCCCTCATTCAAAGGCGTGGGTGCGCCCTCTTAGCCCATGCGCGCTGCAAGAGCGGTCCCGCAGCATAGCGCGTCCTGGCGCCCGAGACGGAGGCAAAGAACACCCTCTAGCTTGGCGCGCCTGATGCGCAGCAACGTGCAGAGTCAAATATCAGCCTCAGCGCGCAGGCTCAAAGTGACGGCGACGGGCACTGGATTAGGAGGTGAGAGTCGGAGGGCAAGCTGCGGAGAGTGCCGACATGGTTCTGCTGTCGGACGGAGAGGCGACGGGAAACGCAATCAAAGCACGTTCAGGTACCCGATGTGCAAATCATTGAGGGCATCATGCATGATGTCAGGGTCGGGTGAGACTATTTTGTGGTGTTCGTGCTCTATCTCTTACCGGGAATTAGGCTGCACGTTCTACCCTTGATTCAATTGCAGCTGCATTCATCTCACTCTATGATTCAGTCTAATGCAATTCATTGCTCGTATATAGACACGTCCGTATGGTCAGGAACACATCATGATTCCCCAATCATCCCAATACTTGTCAGGGACAGACACATTAAACAGCCGTCTATTCCACCGGGAACCACAATCACGAGTACTCCTTCCCCAGCGGATACCTTCCATCCTGAGACGGGGAAGAGCCTGCAGAATACACACAGCAGCGTCGAGAGAACTCTCCGACGGAGATTAGCGGCCCGAGTTCTCCGAACACTATGGGAAGTGCAGACCTTCATCATATCTACTCAAGAACTCCCTCTCATCCCTCTTTGTCTTGAGAAATGTGCTCAGAATCATCTAATACGTCTATTTTCCGACAAGAACGCGAGGAAAATGTGCAGCGGTTGCCCTCGAGCAGCAGGCCGGCCATACAATCGGCGGCACGACCAAATCTCGCCTTCCCACCGCTCGATCAGGTTGAAGCCGCCTCAAAACCTGTCGTCCAGTGTCGGACGGAGAGGCGACGGGGGCTTCTGCAAACGCAATCAAAGCACGTTCAGGTACCCGATGTGCAAATCATTGAGGGCATCATGCATGATGTCAGGGTCGGGTGAGACTATTTTGTGGTGTTCGTGCTCTATTATCTCTTACCGGGAATTAGGCTGCACGTTCTACCCTCGATTCAATTGCACGCTGCATTCATCTCACTCTATGATTCGGTCTAATGCAATTCATTGCTCGTATATAGACACGTCCGTATGGTCAGGAACACATCATGATTCCCCAATCATCCCAATACTTGTCAGGGACAGACACATTAGACAGCCGTCTATTCCACCGGGAACCACAATCACGAGTACTCCTTCCCCAGCGGATACCTTCCATCCTGAGACGGGGAAGAGCCTGCAGAATATACACAGCAGCGTTCGAGAGAACTCTCCGACGGAGATTAGCGGCCCGAGTTCTCCGAACACTATGGGAAGTGCAGACCTTCATCATATCTACTCAAGAATTCCCTCTCATCCCTCTTTGTCTTGAGAAATGTGCTCAGAATCATCTAATACGTCTATTTGCCGACAAGAACGCGAGGAAAATGTGCAGCGGTTGCCCTCGAGCAGCAGGCCGGCCATCCACCTAAGTACATCGGCGGCACGACCAAATCTCGCCTTCCCACCGCTCGATCAGGTTGAAGCCGCCTCAAAACCAACTAAGGGCTTCTACTCAATGAATGAGAGATTGTCCTACGCCCGAGCAGCAAGAAGCGGGAAATGCGGTTTGATGAGGCACTCCCCGGCGCAGTTCGGCACAGAATTCAAGTTGGTTCCTCCCACGATCCATGAGGCTGCACGCGCAAGAACGCAGAATTGACCACCCACGGCGCTTCGCCAATCAGCAAATAAACGCGACCTCGAACCATCCGGAACATCTTAGTCAGCACGTGCGTGGCGCAATCTGAACGCGCGGGCTGACAAAGCGTCACCGACGCGCTCGGGCGGGTGAGAAGGCACGTCGTCGGCCGACACGCGAGCCTGTCAGTATGGATGACTGCGCCCGAGAAAGCGCCAGCGGCGAATTGAAGAGGCACGCCGGGGAGCGGGCCGGGGACAAGACCCATTTCCCGCGGTCCGGAGCTCATTGGTTCACGCAAGGACATCGATACACTGAGAGCGGGCACGGCAGGGCAGATGAGGGTCGTAAGGGGCATTATATTCGTGAGAGAGGGTCGTGGGACAACTGGACATAGTGTTCGGTCTATGTAGAGAGACGGCCGACGTGGATCTCGTGTCTAGACGGGTGGCGGCGTATCCAATGCGCGGTGTGGAAACAGAGCGGGGGATAGGTGCGGGGAGAGACGCGGGCGCGGGGACACAGTGGCAGACGGCAATTGGGCGGCGAGCGCTCGAAGCGTGTGCGGGTAGTAGGTGGCCGGCGCGGGAGCCGGCGAGTACGCGGTGCTAGATGCAGCAGCGTGTGGCATCGAAGCCTGGCAGCGTGTGTACGAGTGTACCCTATGGCCACCGGCTACTCGAGCCCGACGCGCCGCCGCAGGCGCTTCTTGGCGCGGAAGACGGCGAGGTCGACGCGCAGCGTGATGCTGGCGAGCTGGTGCCGGATCTGGTCGCACGGCGACGGTTTCCTGCACGGGCGGGGACAGTCAGCACGCGGTGTCATGACCAGAAGAAAAAAAGCGACGCACTCGTAAGCGTCTTCACGGCTGGCGTCCTCGTCGTCTTCAGAGCCATAGTCGGAGACAAGCTCGGGCAGCGGCGGCGTGGACACCGGGGAGGCATAGGCCGCCTCGTCCTCGACGTCGTCGGTGAAGTCGGCGCTCTTGGCGCGATGGCGCTTCAGCCATGCCGGGCGGCGCTCCTCGCAGCGCTCCTTGGCAAGCTGGCGCTCGTGCGCGTAGAGCGCCTCACGCAGCGCGGGGCTGAGCTCGCGGCGTGCGGCGGCGCGCTCGGCCTTGCTGGGCGGCGTAGGCGGAAGATCGAGCGAGCCGCGCGGCGACGGCGGCAGCGGCAGCGGCAGCGGGGCCAACAGACGGCGCGGGCTGGCGAACAGGCGGAAGGGCGGGCCGTGCTTGCCGGTCAGCGTCGTGCCACGTCGTCGTCATCGTCGGCGGCGGCGGCGGCGAGGCAGAGAGCGTGCGGGTGCTGGCAAAAGCTGCCGTCAGCGTCGAGCACGGAGGCAGAAAAAAATGGAATACGCACGGCGGGGAGCGTCGACGTCATCGCTGTCGTCATCGTCAGCGGCAGCGGCGGGCAGGTCTGAGTGCTGGTGATGGTGCGAGGAAGAGAAGGGACCTGGGTGTCGGAGTCTGCCGATGTTGAACTTGGGCAGCATTCCGCGCCGCCCTTTATACACTTCCAATATTCGCCTCAGCGTTCCGTAACACTCCCGGAGCGGCTTACGAAGCCCGATGACTCGGGCGAGACTGCGGAGGTATCTGCGTTTAGCCACGGAGGTTGTACCACCGTTCCCTCCGGGGTTGTATGCATCTCTTGTGCGAACTGTATGCCGACAACGCCCTCTCACCGTCCCATTCTCGCTGTGAGTGCTCTAAATAAGCGCCCGTCAGGATCTCACAGTTGCAATGGCTCTACATTCCGAGTAACCGTGATCTACCCCCAACCTCGGAAATCGCATTACCCGCCCCGTTGCGATTGCGACGCGCCCATCAGACAGCTGCTGCGGCTTCTCGCACTAACAGACCCGGCGTTTGATTGCCCCGAAACCCGGAGACACGTCAGATCTGAGCGGTTTGCGCTGGCGACGGTTTTCGATTGGAACGCTCTTTCCGAGCGTTCCAGGCCATTTCGGCACGCTCGACTTCGCGCACAGCTTCCGCTTTCTGACAGAACCTTGACTGACACATGAGACAGGCCGGGGCGGCCGGTCTACCGGGGATATCGCCCGCGCAGAGCTCGCAGCTCGAGGAGCATCGGAGTTTCATTCCGCCTGGTCCTCGAGCCCGCCCGCGAGTTCCTCGCCCGCACATCGTCTCTCACCTCAGAATCACTTACCCAGAGCACCCTGGACCCTGCTTACGTAAGCCAGCGTCGAGGGACGAGGGCAGGACCCCTGCAGTGACGTCCTGGAGCCCGGAACATGTGTCCTCCGTCTTGTTGCGCTCGTGACACGCACAGCACGCTTCTGCTGCGGCGTTCCCACGCAAACAACCCGGCCCGCGAAACACGGAGTCGCGCGAGTCGCGCGAGTGAATTGGGCGTTTTTTTGCGCTGGCGGCGGTTTTGTTTGGCTCGCACGTCGTTCCTGCGCCGTTCCCGGTCGATTCTTTCTCGGCGCACAGCATTCTCCTCGGCCGCAGGAGTGGTAGCCAGACGTGAGAGGGGCCGGCGGAGCAGCGGTCGGGCGGAGACTCGCTGGTCGAGGCTGGCCCCGGCGGAGTTTCAACAGCCGTCCGAGGAGCGCCGCTGCGCGCGTGTTGCTGCCACAGTGCGGCTGCGAACCCGAGTTTTGTGTCTCAAACGCTTAGAGCATGCTTACGTAAGCACAGTATGTAGTGCAGCTTGAGACTATGTCCAGGGTCGCCAAGATCGCGGCCTGGAGGCTGAGACGGCTTATCTGCATGCACACTCGAGCCCCGCACTCGATGTTCGCAGCGCTCCCGCATCTCGTCTTCTCAGCCACCCTTGCAAAACACATAGGGAGAGCTCTGCCGTCTGGAATAAGCGCTCATAAACGACGTGAGGGGGTACAATATCGAGGTCTCACTCAGTGCTGCATACCCACCCAACCAGCGCCCAATCGTTCTCCCGCCGGTGTTTGCGCGCGCAGACGTCCATCACCGGCGTTTGATTGCTGCGATAAGGCAGCACAGCCGTACCTGAGGCGTTTCCGCCAGCAACGGGATTCGTTGGCGCGGTGTTGGTTGGTTGGGTTGCATGCCGTACACGGTGACAGGACACGCTCGATCGTGCCGTACGAGTCGTGACCCACAATCGTATTAGCATGCATGGCACGACGTTATGACGACTGTTGGATTGAGGCTGCGCCTGTCATGCCGCGGGAAGGGCACATGCAGCTGGGTGGTGGTGGCCATCTAGATGAATCTTACCCGAAAGTCTCACTGCGATGACGTTCCCGTCGACGTCTCGCGGCTCTCTCACATCGTCCTTACAGCACTTTAGTCCGGACGAGCCGTTTATGTGTTCGGGAACGTCCCGCAAGCGAAGTATTGCACTGAACACCGAGTGTGGTGCCCGATCGTACCCCCTCCTGCGTAAATCTCACGAACAGCAGCACGCCAACCGAGACACCCTCCCGGGGAAGCAGTTCATAAAGCTCTCATTGCACTATCTGGTTCGTCCTGCCCCTATTTGAGCCGCGGGTGCGTGAAAACCGTGCGCAGTGGGTGTGTCAATAGCATTGCTGAAGGGTTCCGATAACGTCTCGCGGTTCGCGTTCGGGAATGCAGCGCGTTGCATTGCACCCAATGCCGTCCCAATTGCTGGATCGGCCGTTTATAACGTCTGTCTGAGAGGATAAGGCTCGCCGAACGACATGGGACCGGTGCGTTGGATGGTGATCGGATTTGGCTGCAGCCGCGCCGATCTTACGTCTCATCGAATCTCAACACACACACGAGTTGAACCCTGATCTGTCAGCGCATATTTCTCGATGTGTGAGACCCTGCGCACGCCGTGACAGTTGCGTTGGTGTCAAAACCAATGCCGCGCGACGACAACCGCTGTACCTGTGCGAACGAGCAGAACGTCGACACAGCTGACAAATTCTGAGGGTACATGTAGTTGTTTCGCCACGCAAGGAATGCGTACGACAGTCCGACATCTCGATCGCGCACGGGACAGGGGAGCGAGAGCCGCCACAGGCAGCGCATGTCAGGGTTCGGTGCATACATTGCAAGCTGCGCTGGCTCAGTCAGCCAGACTTGTTTGAAATTGCGATAAGCTGCCAAATTAGTGTCTGATGGGGGCGAAATGAATGACGCGCGGTTGCATGCCAAAGTCCGGGCACGGAGGCCGGCGAAAATTTCGTCTGGCAGATGGTTTGATCTCCGTCCAACCACTCTCTTCCCACTCCCCCACGTTCCCACAAAAGCCCTGCCCCGCGTTCCAGCTCGCAAACCGCTCGCTCGCTGACCCCACGCTGCGCCATGCAAGGTTCGTTCCGTTCGCTGTTCGCTCCGGCCGTTGCACTCGCTCACCGTCGACCTGCGCAGCCAGAACGCGACCAGGACGCCAACCCGAGCTCCACGGCCGGTGAGACGGTCGATTTGCTGCGCGCGGTGAGTCTGGCGCCGGCCGCGGCATCTGTTCGGGCGGGCTTTACTCATGTTTGTCCGCAGGCTCTTCTTCTCGCCGTCACCATGGGCAACGCCGACCTCGGCTCCCCCGCGTGCCAGGCGATCCAAGCAACCCGCGGTCAGTCCCTCCCTCGCGCTGGCGCTCGAATTGCCCGCTGACGTGCTATTTTTCGCAGAGAGCGTCCGCCTCCATTGCAGCAGCCGTTCCGAAGCCCCGTCCCGTCGCCTCGCGCGGGCTGCAGCGCCAGCGCTGCAGCTCGATGCGGACGACGCTCCACGACGCGTACGGGCTCGCTGCCCGTCTATCTCCGTACGGTGAGTCCGCTTCTGCCAACACCGCCGTCGCCGTCGCGCCGGACTCCTCGCCGTCTCCCCGGGCCTGGGACTGCTCGGCGCGATGGGCGCGCGGCCCGTGATTCTTCTGCTGACGCTGTTTACAGCCCCGTTCTCCGGACGACGACGAACGCGGCTCGGAGTGCCCGCCCGGCCGTGATCGGACCCTGCGTCGGCCGGGGCGACCTCGCCGTCTGGTCTCGACGCTGAGGACGCGTCTCCGCCGGATGAGGGTGCCGCCCAACATCTTGCAAGCTGTCTGCACCGGCAGACCGCGTTTGTAAGCCAGGTACGACGTTTACGCTCGTTTTCGCCCGCACTGTCTAACAATTCTCCTTAGCATTCGACTGTCAGGTCAACCTGCCCCGTCACTGCGGCTTGGATCGGTGCCCACGATGTGGGTGAGTGCAGCAGCGCAACTGCGCCAAGCCTTGCGCTCGCCGCTCGGCTGCCATCATTGCGCGTCCGACCGACGGATGTCCACGGTCGCGGCTGCCCAAGCATGTTGCGAACGACCCCCGCTGACGGCGCTCGATGCTCGCCCATGATGCATCTGCGGGTGCTGAGCGGGAGGGCCGTCATGATCGTACGGTACGTTTGTGTTCGCGATTCTTCTTCGTGAGTGTTAACAACTTTTGCTCAGCTGTTCCCCCTCGTGCCGCCCGTGGCCCGATCGGTACCTGCGTCGATAGGAAGGGTATGCGTGAGCCAGAAATCGTCTACACGCCGGAGCACGTGCTCGCCGTTGGACCGCTAGCGGCGCCACGGTCGGGTGTCAAACGATCGGAGCAAGGTCGCCGCGGACCGCCTCGTCGCTCCGCGAGACAGCTTCCCGGCGCCTGATTGCCACGGGTCCAGCATTCCAGGACTGCACGGTAAGTAGTTGCGCTCGCCGGCGCCTGACATGCTCTGACCCCGGCCGCCCCTCGCAGGCTCCCTGCTCATCGTCGCCTTGAACCGACGGTCCTCGCTGGCGCCTACGACCGGCTCAGTGCTGGGCGCCGCCGCCGCGATGCCCCTGGCCTGCCCATCGTGCTGGTCAGCGCCGAGCTCGTCGCCAACGACGGTCGCGACACCGACAGGTAATGTTTGTCAATTCTCGCCGCGTCCGGCATTCTGACTCATTCATTCGATAGCAATGCACGGTTGAAGTGTCTGCGCCGGGTCCTAGGCGCTCGGCGCACGAGATGCATGCCGTGTTCGGGCTGTCAGCCCCGCACGTCGCGCAGCGTCTCCCGCCGCTCATCTCGCCGGCAGCAGGTCGTCGCTGGGGCGGGAAACCTCTCTGATATCGCCCGCCGCGACGCAGCGCCGGCTGCCTGACATGCGGTACGCGATCTGCTTACCCGCGCGCACATGCTGACTAAGCATGCAGGCTCTCGCTCGCGCGCGCAACTCGGACCCACGTCCCCGGGGCCGACGTCAACGTCTCCGGCTCTTGACGTCACCGTTGCGCAGGTCGGCATCGGTGCCTTCAGTGCACCAGCCTCCCCATCGTCTTGTCCATCACGGACATCGTCGCAGCCGCGCACGCTCAGCAATAGGTACTGTTTGTTGATTGTCAATCATGTTTAGGATTCTCACGCTTCTTGCAGCGTGCGATCAATCCCGCGGGTGGCAATCAATTTGCACGTCGGTGAGTCCTGTCACGCGATCGCGCTCCCCGCAGGCTGCAGCAGTTCGGGAATGTCTCTATGCGTCGCGCACAGCGATCGCGCCCCGTCTTTAATGCAGTGGCTCCGCGCCACGCCGCGCCCTGTAACTGGTATGCACGATCGCAGCTGCTTTTCGCTCATCGTCGCTGAGCCGCCATTTCCAGCTCTTGGGAACGGAGGGAGGGCTTCGTTTTAGTACGATTACTATCGTATGTAGTACCGCACTCCTGCCATCCTTGTATCTAGTCTGCAATACAGCCCGTTTGCCCGCACTTCCATATCCGCTCCAAAGCCGTTCGTCCAAATCCGGAAGGTCTCCCCCCGGGTCCCCTGGGAAGTCTCCCCGGGTCCTCTGGGGTCCCTCCCTCGTTCCTGGGCCATGCAAACAGCGTGCAAGAACGTCGATCCCGGCCCAAAGAAGCGAAAGTAACCCTTTCAGAGTAATCCATGTTGTACACTCCCCGTTACCCATTCCCAGAATGGAAAGCGGTGCCATTGGGACACCAAACATGTACCTATGAATTTTCTTCAATGGTGACGTCATCGTCCAAAGGAGTGTACTTTCAGCCCAGGCGCAAGTGCTCAGATTCACCTCCGGCAACACTTCTCTCATAGCAAGTTTCGGACCATTTCTGACAAAGTCTGGCGGCTCCGTGGTTACCTTGAGGGTCGCTGGTCGCCGGCGGTAATACCGTAAGTGGGAAGCCCCTCATTCAAAGGCGTGGGTGCGCCCTCTTAGCCCATGCGCGCTGCAAGAGCGGTCCCGCAGCATAGCGCGTCCTGGCGCCCGAGACGGAGGCAAAGAACACCCTCTAGCTTGGCGCGCCTGATGCGCAGCCACGTGCAGAGTCAAATATCAGCCTCAGCGCGCAGGCTCAAAGTGACGGCGACGGGCACTGGATTAGGAGGTGAGAGTCGGAGGGCAAGCTGCGGAGAGTGCCGACATGGTTCTGCTGTCAGTCCAGTGTCGGACGGAGAGGCGACGGGGGCTTCTGCAAACGCAATCAAAGCACGTTCAGGTACCCGATGTGCAAATCATTGAGGGCATCATGCATGATGTCAGGGTCGGGTGAGACTATTTTGTGGTGTTCGTGCTCTATCTCTTACCGGGAATTAGGCTGCACGTTCTACCCTCGATTCAATCGCACGCTGCATTCATCTCACTCTATGATTCAGTCTAATGCAATTCATTGCTCGTATATAGACACGTCCGTATGGTCAGGAACACATCATGATTCCCCAATCATCCCAATACTTGTCAGGGACAGACACATTAAACAGCCGTCTATTCCACCGGGAACCACAATCACGAGTACTCCTTCTTGACTCCTTCCCCAGCGGATACCTTCCATCCTGAGACGGGGAAGAGCCTGCAGAATACACACAGCAGCGTTCGAGAGAACTCTCCGACGGAGATTAGCGGCCCGAGTTCTCCGAACACTATGGGAAGCGCAGACCTTCATCATATCTACTCAAGAATTCCCTCTCATCCCTCTTTGTCTTGAGAAATGTGCTCAGAATCATCTAATACGTCTATTTTCCGACAAGAACGCGAGGAAAATGTGCAGCGGTTGCCCTCGAGCAGCAGGCCGGCCATACACCTGAGTACATCGGCGGCACGACCAAATCTCGCCTTCCCACCGCTCGATCAGGTTGAAGCCGCCTCAAACCCAACTAAGGGCTTCTACTCAATCAATGAGAGATTGTCCTACGCCCGAGCAGCAGGGAGCGGGAAATGCGGTTTGATGAGGCACTCCCCGGCGCAGTTCGGCACAGAATTCAAGTTGGTTCCTCCCACGATCCATGAGGCTGCACGCGCAAGAACGCAGAATTGACCACCCACGGCGCTTCGCCAGTCAG
Organism: Auricularia cornea; assembly: GCA_030578095.1. Classification (NCBI taxonomy): domain Eukaryota; kingdom Fungi; phylum Basidiomycota; class Agaricomycetes; order Auriculariales; family Auriculariaceae; genus Auricularia; species Auricularia cornea. The sequence goes on along the minus strand of JARLTE010000009.1, from coordinate 4,798,944 downwards.
CAAATAAACCATCCGGAACATCTTAGTCAGCACGTGCGGCGCAATCTGAACGCGCGGGCTGACAAAGCGTCACCGACGCGCTCGGGCGGGTGAGAAGGCACGTCGTCGGCCGACACGCGAGCCTGTCAGTATGGATGACTGCGCCCGAGAAAGCGCCAGCAGCGAATTGAAGAGGCACGCCGGGGAGCGGGCCGGGGACAAGGCCCATTTCCCGCGGTCCGGAGCTCATTGGTTCACGCAAGGACATCGATACACTGAGAGCGGGCACGGCACGGCAGATGAGGGTCGTAAGGGGCATTGTATTCGTGGGAGACGGTCGTGGGACAACTGAACATAGTGTTCGCGGCGCGTAGGCATGGATCATGTGTGGGAGAGCGTTCTCGGCGCGGGGGAAGAGAGCGGGGGCCGAGATGAGTGTATCACCATACCACAGGCTTCGCGATTTCATGATGAAGAGACGCGGACGCGGGGACACAGTGGCAGACGGCAATTGGGCGGCGCGCGCTCGAAGCGTGTGCGGGTTATAGGTGGCCGGCGCGGGAGCCGGCGAGTACGCGGTGCTAGATGCAGCAGCGTGTGGCATCGAAGCCTGGCAGCGTGTGTACGAGTGTACCCTATGGCCACCGGCTACTCGAGCCCGACGCGCCGCCGCAGGCGCTTCTTGGCGCGGAAGACGGCGAGGTCGACGCGCAGCGTGATGCTGGCGAGCTGGTGCCGGATCTGGTCGCACGGCGACGGTTTCCTGCACGGGCGGGGACAGTCAGCACGCGGTGTCATGACCAGAAGAAAAAAAGCGACGCACTCGTCAGCATCTTCACGGCTGGCGTCCTCGTCGTCGTCCGAGCCATAGTCGGAGACGAGCTCAGGCAGGGGCGGAGGCGACACCGGGGAGGCATAGGACGCGTCGTCGTCCTGCGCCTCCTCGACGTTGACCGTGAAGTCGGCACTCTTGGCGCGATGGCGCTTCAGCCATGCCGGGCGGCGCTCCTCGCAGCGCTCCTTGGCGAGCTGGCGCTCGTGCGCGTAGAGCGCCTCACGCAACGCGGGGCTGAGTTCGCGGCGTGCGGCGGCGCGCTCGGCCTTGCTGGGCGGCGTAGGCGGAAGATCGAGCGAGCCGCGCGGCGACGGCGGCAGCGGCAGCGGGGCCGACAGGCGGCGCGGGCTGGCGAACGGGCGGAATTCCGGGTCGTGCTTGCCCGACGCGTCGCGCCACGTCGTCGACGACGAGGCGGAGAGCATGCTGGGGCACGGCGACGTGGGCGAGCATTTGCTCGTGTCGATGTGGTAGCAGGGATCAAGCAGGTGCGCGATCTCCTGGGCGTGGTGGCGCTGGGCGGCGGTGCAGGCGTGCATTTTGGCGGCGGCGGGAGGGCAGCGGGTGCTTGGGGCTGGGGAGACGCGGGCCATGGCCTTATATAACGCGTCGGCACATGGGGCCACGTCCGACCCGCATCCGGCAATCCCAGCCGCGCGCCTTGACTCAGCGCGCGGCGGCCCGCCCCGCGTCAGCCGCTCCCACTCGGCCTCCGAGCTGCCGCAGAGACACGGGACGCCCAGGCCTCCCCGCGCGTCCTTCGACTTCGCTGCCAGTCCAGAGCGCCATCTGGAGTGCGCCGACGGCGGGCCGCGCAGCCACCGACGGATGCCATCGCGATGTCTGTTGCCACGTGGGCGCCTCGAGCGCGCCGAGTGCATTGGCCTTTGTGCTTGCGGCCCTGAGTCGTGCAATGCAGCCTGCGTCACCATCGATGCGCACAAAGAGTATGTGCCAATGCACCCCTTTGTGCATGCATCGATGGCCCCTGCCCCGCGTAGAGTCACCGTGCATGCCCCGTTCCGTCCCGAGCTGGCGTGACGGCACACGTTGCGCGCGAGCCGTGAAGGCAAATCAGGCGCGCAGTGCTGTCGGCTCCCCGTAAACACAGTGACGGAGCACTCCCCGCACACAAGCGGGCGATATCGGGCTCGGGCATGCAGAGATTAGATCATCGGAGCACCTTGTCAGCCATCATAATCCGTGGCGCGCTGAATAAGCAGGCCGCAAAGCATCTTCCTCGGTCAGCAATGACTCTGCTCCGACCGTTCTGGTTCGAGGATCGTAATGCTCAGTCAGCACTACCAAGGCCGCTGGAGTCGTGCATATTGCGCGACGTGTCCTCAGCCAAGGCGAGGTCGCAATCCAAGCATGACCGAGTCTCCGAAGCCCCGAACTCTGAAGCCGTGGACGCAATCCCGAACTCTGAAGCCGTCGACGTGCTGAGACGCTGGAAACCCACGAGGGAGACTGTGCGTAGAGATTGCTCGCGCAGCGCGTCTGGCGCCAGCGACATTCTGCCGCGCGAGCAGGAGCGCCCGTCAATTCAATGGCTGCGGGTGCTTTCCGGCGCGCTGTCGCGATGAGGTCGATAAGCGCGCGTCGCCAGAGTCAAGCAGAGCAGGGTAGAGCGTGAAAGGGACCGCGAAGAGATGCAGGGCGAGCCAGCTTCAGGTTCCAGGGACAGCGTGCAAGCAAGCGCCAGCTGCTGCGCGGACCGACAGGCCGGTGCCTCGAGTCATGGGAATGCAGCCAAGGATGGGGGAATGAAACCGAGTTAGTCAGAGACTGCAAGCCGAGAGTGACGAGCCAGGGATTGCGGGGAGACAGGCCCGGCAGTGGCTACGCATACGCCAGAACCAAACAGTTAGATGGGACGGAGATTAGATTTGCTCTCCGTTGTGCTCGGATAGGCGGCGATGTGCTGTGCCAGCATCAAGCGACGTAGCTCCACGGGAACTACTTTCAGTCCAGTGAGATGTAAGCAGTGCGCTCGACCATGTCGAGCTGCCCAGTGGAGTTGGATGGCGGGAGAAGTGGGCGGCAATAAAGTTCAAAGTCCGAGATCTCCGAGCATCAGTTGCGACTCGGAAGATGGCATAGAATCTCGGATGTACATCATTACAGCGAGAGATAGAGCCTTGATTTTCACAGCCTTAACGGAATAACGCTATTAGTCCTCGACCGCTGAGACCTACTTTCTGTAGACCGGTGGCCAGTTGTGGAAGGTGAGATCAAACTCGTCCTGAGTGACACAGACAAGGTCAATCTCAAGTCATACGCACGGTATGGAGCTCATACTCGCCGCCGGCCTGATCTGACACACCCAGGCTGCAAAACCTCGGGCAAAACCTACTGATGTCCTTCCCCGCCCGGACCCGCCTCTGTTCAATAATACCCGGTCTCGACAGAAAGGAGGCCGACCACGCAAATCAGGCGCGCAAGTTCGGCTCCCCACTGCCGCTGCGGGGCGGAGGATTACGGGCACCGCGCGGGAGATTAGATTAGAACCGTGCGTCATCAACCAAGAGTCAGGATCCGCGCCGCTGAGTCAGCATGAGACGAACGGCTGGCGGAAGGAACCTGGTCATCCCGGCGCCGATGGTGCGCTCTCTCAAGTCGAGCGAGAGGCGCTGAGATACCCAAGTGTATACAGAAGGTAGGTAGGTAGGTAGGTACAGGATACAGTGGGCCTTCTAAGACACGTCCCGCTTCAGGGGCGAACCCCCGGCACTCTCGCCTCGTTCTGCGCGGTACTTTCTGCAAGCCCTTACGCCATTCGAGAGCGAGCGGTTGCTCCCGTCGGTGGCAACCCGTACCGCTTCCAGACTCCTGATCGGTGGGGAGGCGCAAGCCTCACCCGCCGACCAGCAGCCCAGGCACCTGCGAGCGGAATCTGCATCGGGATGGTTCATGATCGGAGATTGTGATTATCCCCGGAACTCTAAAAACTCAGCTGTGCAGTCCACCGGCGTTATCGGCCGAACGTCGACGTGTCAGTCGAACCGTCCGTGAAATGCCTATGGCCTATGGCGCGGCCGCCAACGTATAGGACTGTGGGCTGAGCCCTCCGCCGAGGTGCAGGCGCTCGGAATATCTAGCAATTATAGAGATAGAGCCCGCGTTTCCACGAGTGGGTCGGGAAGCAGTCGTACGTCGAGCATGCGCTGACCGCATAATCCGTAGACTGTCACTGGCGACGGTGGCCGGCTTCGTAGGTTGACGATCTGCGGCCAAGAGACGTGCAGGTGCAGGCTCAGGCAAACGCTGGCGGTAGGCGCGGGGTCGACGGAATTTGCGACTCTTCGAGTAAGCAAATTTCGGCCTTCCCAAGCGAGCTACGGCACAGGCGCGGCCCTGGCGGCAGGCCACAGGCACTCCTGGGGCAAGTCGTGTATTCTAGCAGAAGAGATTGCTTGCGAGCCGGTGGCTGGGGATGAGCGACGATGGGAGGTTCTCCCGAAGTCCCAGGAGCGCCCGCTCGGGTGCGATTTCGGCGTTTAGCTGCATGCGTGCAGTTACTGTACCAAGGCGCGCGGCTAGATAGACGAACGACACGAGGTGGTGACGCGTATCCGGCTATCGATGTAGCATGGGCGTCTCATTCCCCAGAGTGCAGTGCCGGGAGGCCGATCCGCATCCGTCTGACCGAACCAGCGGGATCTGCATGTTAAACATACCGACTGGCATTGTTTAGATGAAGAGGCACGAGCCTCAGCTTCACGGATGGCCACCGCCTAAGACAAGTTGGGTGGACAACAAGCCTGACTGGTATGCGCACCGCTGCGGCTCCAACACAGATTGGTGGTCAATTCAAAACACTGGATCTCTCAGCGATTCTGCATTGACAAGGAGCTGTCGCCGAACATGACGTTACACGCCAAGTCCAGAAAACATGATGCGCAAGCCGTCGATCTGGGGCACCTCCAGCCCGGATACAAGGTCCCTAGAAAATCCCTGAATGCAGATGTCCGGAAGCCTGTGACCTCCCAGGGACGCGATGCGCGAGAGGAAATACCGCGCGTCATCTGCTGTCAAGCGACACGCTTCCAGGCAGGACACTTGCACGTCGATGGCCCGGAGCCTCGGGCAGGAATTCGCGATGCGGCACAGGCCGCCCGCGTCCCACGTGAACGTATGTGCGTACCTCCCGTTATCGAGGTCGATCAGGGAGGGCTCAACGGAGACGCGGACCCGGCGCAGCTTGGGCTGTCCCGCAAGGACGGGTAGGAGGCTGTCCAGCGCGGTGTCTGCGATCACGACAGTAGTGATTCCTTCGAGTTTGGCCCACACCGCGAGGAGCAGCTCCGCGGCGTGTGCGGCGTCGTCGCCCTCTTCGTCAAACGAAATCGACTGCGTGCGGTGCTCAGCATCGTGCACAGTGATGTCCGTCCTGTCGAAGGGGTACTGCTTGCCCACGGTAAGCGTGTGTGCGTCGGCAACGAGTTTGTCGAGCCGGGAGACGGAAGGCGAGAGCTGCTCCAGCGACACAAACTCGAGCGCGTCAGTCCACCAGTCGACGTAGAGCGGCGTGAGATCGTAGTCGTCGTCGGTTGTTGAGAGTTCGAGTATTGACAGCGATGCTGGAGCGGGCCCGCGTGGTAGAGCGCCGGCGGAGGCACGGCGCAGGTCTCCGAGGTCAAGTGTCTCCATCTTCGGAAACAGACTGAAGAGCGCGCGAAAGGTCTCAGCAAGGGCTGGATCACCGGGAATATTGAGCGTGAGGGAAGTGACCGTGGATAGCGCGGGGCATGTTGCCGGTAGCGAAACGCTGGGCAGGCTCAAAGACCGCAGCCGTGCGGGCTCACCGCCGAGAAAGTCGTTCGGTATATCGAGCCGATCCTGGATACCCGCGAATACCTCTAGCATCGGTGCTCGGCAAAGGAATGGGAAGCTTCCGGCGGGAAAGGCGCAGTCGATAATGCGAATGTGATCCATGTGCTCTGAGAGGCACGCTGCGAGGATGCCCTCTGGGTCCGGCGCGGACAGACCGTGCAGGTCCACTGGGTGGCGCCCTGTACGCGAGAGAGCCATCTGCAGAATCCTATTCTGGTCGCGGGGCTTTTTGAAAGGCATCATGATGTCTGCCCAGAGCGCAGGATAGGCCAGTGCAACCGTGCGCCAGCGACGTGAGACGTGAGACGCAGCAATGCGGTCCGCAAAGGGGAGAAAGGTGAAGCACTGAGCCAGTGCCTCGTCTGGAAGCCTAAGTGCCGGCGCATTTGACTGACTCCAAGCTTCAGCGAGCGCGCATAGCGTGGCTATCGTCGACTGCTTAATTAGCGCGATGGCACGGCTCACTGTCGCCGCACTGCAATATCATGAGCTCTTGCACGAATCATATCAAAATTAATGACACACTCCTTGACGCCGCTCGTAAGGACAGCGAAGTCTGTAGCGAGCCGGACCCGAAGCGGATCATGGTTGAAAGGCAACATGGCTTTTGAATTAGAGGTCCGACGTTGTTCCGCGTTCATTTTCCGATCCGCAATGAGTAAACGACGTCCAGGACAGTGAGATTGCATTAAATGAAGGTCGTGTCCGCCTATATGATCAAAGAATTTAAGGAGGGTCTATTTCCGCTCGATCGACCGTGAATATGGCGGGTGTGAGGAACAGATTAACGAAAAGCGTGACCCGTCGTAGATTCGGAAGCGCGACAGGGAGACGTATGAGCTCATAAAGCTTTTTACGCGGGATTTTGACTGTGTGTGTGCGTTTTAGAGCAAGGCGAGAGCTGAGAGGCAATCTCGTCGGCACGGGAGCGTCGGGACAGCCCCACTGCTGGATGCGATTGAGTGAGTACGTCGCTCTGCACAGCACGCGCGGACGTATATTCGGTACAGAATGAGACTGCTCTCCCTCCCAAGACGAGCTCCGATGACTGGTTGCTCTGGATGTGCTGGGCCTATTCAAGAGTGTATGCAGTCATACATCCACCGATGAAAACCATGAATGAGTTGGTGATTGCACTGGTTGTGCCGTCCAGCGTTGGCTACACTCGCGGATCATTCGACGAACAGTGACGGCGGAGTCTGAGACTCTGACGCGCTGTGCACGCTTATTTGGCTGAACGCGCGTCCTCCGTTCCCCCTTGCCATCATGGCGACGTTCGATAATGCTGTATTGCGCGCCCAGGTTGTCTCCGACTACAGGACCCTTACGCGGGGCATCACAGAGGCAGTCGGATCGTACTTGTAACCTCTCCAGCGAGCTGATATTTGTGCTCTACCAGCGCAGGGCATATGGATCGCATTTTCGACATGGTCATGGTCACTGCAATCTCAGCCGTTCGCGCGTCAATGCGGACGTTCAATGCCAAAAACCCTATCGCTCAGATACCGACAAACATTCTTGTGGCCTTCTGCGGTTTCCTCTCATTTTCGGACCGCATCCGCAACGGAACCTTGCTGTCGTTCCTCAACAAACTCGCCCATCGATTTCTCTACCGAAGCGACCACGATGCGTATACCACGCATGCACCTACAGAATCAAATCCAAGTTATTTCCATAGAGACTAGAACATCTGATATGTCCTACAATACCAGAGATTGCTCACGCGGCCCGTGGGTGCTCTATTTCAGCAGTCACGCCTTCAACAAGGTGACTACTTTCTCTTTGAGTCTGGGGTCGACAGTGTCCCCTACAAAATGCGTTAATGACGATAGGGCTTCATGATGCTGTCGATCAATCGGTGCTCCTTCCGGTCCTCCCATTGCCACTCGCGCTCAAACGCCTGCGGCCAGAATTCCTCGGCCTCCATCGTGTGCGAGACCAAGGGGCCCGTGTCTCCCGCAGAGTCGAATTGAATGCCGCGCGGCGCGTCGATCCCTTGCAAGACGGCGCCGGGGAAGCCTCGGACGACCGTCGCGGGCAGGTTCTCGCACATGTTGAACGCGTCGAGGAGGCCGGTCGCGTCGTTCCCGTCTGGGGAACACTCGCTATGGCACTGCGAGCACACCACCTGGAGCGAGAGAGACTGCAGGCCGGCTACCGCGCGGACCAGGCGCGGGAGGTACAGCAGGGGCGCCCATTCGAATGTGTGCTGCGACTCTTCAGGCCACGCGTATGTCGCCGTCTCGGGCCCGACGTGCACGACGATGTTGCTGAGCGCTGGGAGATGTTCCAGCACAGGTAGAAATACCGGCAGGAAGCAGTGCGAGAGCCGCAACGAGCTGACGTGCGACAGTCCGGCGCGCGCGGAAAGCAGCGCGTCTGGGAGAGCGGCGACGGAGGCGGGTGTTGTGAGGCTCACAGAGCGCGAGACCGAGTTGGGATGCGAAGAGAGAAGGACCGCTTCCTTGTGTACGGCCGAGTACATGACGTCCAGAACGGTTGCGCCGTGTACGAGAGAGGAAAGGGAGCGAGCGCTCACAGCCGTCATCTCAAGGGAGACGCGGCGGATGTTGCCCGTTTCCCAGGCCTCATAGTGCTGGGCCAAATCATACTCGTGGTCGGTGGTGTGGAGCGTGAGCTGCCGCAGCGACGCGGGTGCCGGCCCTTGAGGGAGCCGGGAAGAGAACCGGCCTTTTAGGCGAGAAAGGGACAGAGCTTCCAGAACAGGGAACAGCTCGAACAGTCTGCCGTACGAGTAGGCGTTCTTCCTGTACTTGCAGTCGTCGATCTGGAGGTCGACAACTGTGGCGAGTGCTGGGCAGACTGCGGGGAACGCCCCGGAATAGAAGTGAAGGCTGCGCAGACTGCCCGGGCGTCCACCGAGAAAGTCGCTCTGAATGACAAGGGTACGCTTGCAGTGCAGATGCTGCAAGCGAGGAGCGGGACACTGCCAGAGCGTGGTCTGTTTTCCGCCATACCATCCTATGCACTGGATCCGATGCGAATACGGCTCTAGCGCAGCGGAGAGGTCCTCTATGGGTGTGGGGTGTATTGAGTAAACTTCCACGGCCAGCGGGTGATCGGCGGTTCGCGACAGCGCCATCTTGATGAGTCGGATTTGAGCGGCGCCGTCGAAGTATGCCGGGATGGTGGTCCAAAGGTCGGGAGCTGAGACGGCAGCAGATCGCCAGGTCCGACAGACGTGCGAGGCGGAGACACGGCTGAGGAATGGCAGGTACGAAAAGCAGGCCGACAGAGTGTCTTCCGGGAGACAGGTGATGGCCCTCTTTTGATTGAAGTTGCAGAGAAGCTGGAGAACCGTGGCGAACGCAGTGCCCGATATGGCATCGATAATCTGGTTCATTGTCGCAGCGCTGGAAAAGCATCAAGATGTGAGCAAAATGGAGAACCTTACCCTGCCCCTCTATTCCAGGTGGAGTCCAGGTGGACCCTAGGTGGAAAAAATGAAAAAGTTAGTAAATACTAAACAAATACTAGTGGTACAAAAGATAAAGTTCAAACTCAGTCCACGGAGCGAGAAATGAAGATAACGTTCTACAAACCTAACCTAACCAAACCTAACCTAACCTAACCTAACCCAACCAAACCTAACCTAACCAACCTAACCTAACCTAACTTAACCTAACCCAACCTAACCCAACCTAACCTAACTGCTAATCAGCGTTTTTGGTGCAACTCCAGGTGGAATTCCGCTCCTCCAGGTGGAAGTCCACTGGAAAACTGGTTAGGCTCCACAGCAAGTCCAGGTGGAGGAGTGGAATTCCACCTGGAGTCCACTTTGGGGTACCTCATCAAAAAATGATGGATTATGGTCCTAGATGTGTTTTTTGCACTTTTGTATTTTTCCACCTGGAGTCCACCTGGAGGTGGGGGGCACAGTCACTTACAGGCAAAATGGATATTAAACATCATCCAAGGGCTGCCGGCCGTGCCACTGACTCTTCTACACCGCGCGAGAGGCCTTCATAGTCTCGCTGGACTAAACTACGGAGCCGTGTATCGTCGAAGGGGAGCATGGTGCTGTTTGGCCCTGTGTGATTGCTGTCGAACATCGAGTCAAAACTCCGCAGGCGCTTCGGTTGGCTGACACTTCTCAGACACAGATTGGTCGGTTTAAGGTTGTAAAGGGATTCAAAGCGATACAAAATTAATCATAGGTACATGAGAGTGACGCTGATTATACATGAGATCACATTTCAAGTCCAGAAAACATCACGCGCAGTCGGTAGAGCTCGGGTACCTCCACGTCGGAGACAAGGTGTCTAGGGAATCCCTTGATACATACCTCCGGAAGCGTGCAATCACCCAAGGATGCGATGCAGGAGAGGAGATACCGCGCATCTGCCGCTGTCAAAGGACATTCGTCCAAGCAAGACACCTCGAGGTCGATCGCGCGCAGATTCGGGCAGCGATCCGCAATGCGGCAGAGGCCTCGCGCATCCCACTTGAATGTGTGAGAATCTTTGCCGTTGACGAGGTCGAGCAAGGACGGTTCGATGGACAGGCCGACCCGCCGCAGCTTGGGCAGTGCCGCAAGCACGGGCAGCAGGCTGCCCAGCGCCGTGTCGGGAACCACGGCAGCGCGGACTCCTTCGAGCTTGGCCTGCACCGCGAGGAGCAGCTCCGCCGCATGGGCGGCATCGTTGCCCTCCTCGTCGAACATAATCGACCGTGTGCGGCGCGCAGCGTCCTGCGCAGTGATATAGGTCCTGTCGAAACCGTACTCCTTTCCGATCGTCAGCGTGCGTGCGTCAACGACCAGTTGGTCTAGCCGGGAAACGGAAGGTGAGAGCTGCTCCAGCGATACCATCCGGAGCGTATCGGTCTGCCAATCGACGTAGAGCGGCGTGAGATCGAAGTCGTCGTCGTTCGTCAGGAGTTCGAGCGTTGTGAGTGAAGCCGGTGCGGGGCCACGTGGTAAAGCGTCCGCAGACGCACGGCGTAGGTCCCCGAGATGAAGCGCCTCCACGTTTGGACACAGAATGAAGAGCGCACGGAAGGTCTCAGCAAGGACAGGCACCTCTGGTATATCGAGCGTGAGAGATGTGACCGTGGACAGTGCAGGGCATATTGCTGGTAGCGAGACGCTCGACAAGCTCAGAGTTCGGAGCCGCGCAGGCTGGCCGCCGAGAAAATTGTTCGGTATATCGAGTCGATCATGGATGCCAGCGAGCGTCTCCAGCATCGGCGCGCGACAGAGGAGTGGGAAACTGCCCCCGGGCACGTTAAAGTCGACGGTACGAAGGTGGTCCATGTGCTCCGAGAGACACACCGCGAGGATGCCCTCCGGGTCCGGTGCAGACAGACCTCGTAGGTCCACTGGGTGGCGTCCTGTCCGCGAGATGGCCATGTGCAGGACCCTGTTCTGGTTACGGAACTTCTGGTACGGAATTTCCATGTCGGCCCAGATTGCAGGATATGCCAGTGCTACCGCGCGCCAGCGGCGCGAGACGTGCGACGCAGTGATGCAGTCTGCGAAGGGGAGAAAGGTGAAGCACAGAGCCAAAGCCTCCTCAGGAAGCTTCATAATCGGCTCATTTGACTGACTCCAAGCCATAACGAGTGCGCCTAGCGTGGCCAGCGTCGTCTGGGAAATAAGCGCGAAGGCATGGCTCACTGTCGCCGCACTACGATATCGTGAGCACCTGCACGAGTCGCAGTGACATGTGGGACGCACTCCTTGACGCCGTTTGTGAGGATTGCAAAGTCTGTGGCGAGCCGGACCCGAAGCGGATCGTGGTTGAATGGCAACATGGCTTTTTGAATTAGAGGTCCGCCATTGTTCCGTGCCCATTTTCCGACCCGCACGTCTTGGACAGTTATTAAAAAAGAAATCGTCAGATTCTATCCCTCAATAAGCACAGTGACCATCCTGACTAGCCTGCCAGTGACTCAGGGCGCACTGTGAGCATTCCACGCAGAAAAGCCCACGCTTAGAGTCCGCGGCGATTATAAACGTACTAGTAGTACAGAGATAGTACGTAAAGTACAGATACTCTGTCTGCAAGCTTGAAACTGTTATCACGAAAGAAACCGGATCTGATGGGTCGGTAGCTCTGAAAAATACACCTTCACTCCCTCAAGCTCAGGCACCACTAGATCGGAAACCACTTCGCGCGAGAAGCCCCGAATGCAGACGTCTGGAGGCACGCGGCCGCCTCGGCTGGAGAAGCGGGAGATGAAATACCGGGCATCGTCTGCAGTCAAGGGACACCCAGACGATGGGCATGAGACTGCCAGCTCGAGTGCATCGAGTTCCGGGCAATGATCCAGAAGACGGTACAAACCGCGCGTGCCGCAGTTAAACTGGTGCGGGAGGTGCTTTCCGCAGGATGTTCTTGCGGTCCGGGACGGTTCGACGAACAGCGTGACCTTTCGTAGATTTGGGAGCACGACCAGGAGGCGCTGAAAGTCATCTCCCTCGGGATAAGGGAATTCGAGTGTGTGCACGTGCTCTAGAGCAGGGCGAAAGCTGAGAAGCAGCCTCGTCAGCGGGTGAGCGTCGGAGACATCACCGCTGCCGAATGCAATCGAGTGGGTACGTCCCTCGGCGCAGCGCGCGCTGACATATCTCCTGTACAGACTGCGCTCCCTGCCGACAGTTAGCACCTGTGCGCCGGAGACAAGTTGCTCCAGATGCGCTGGGGGCGCAAAGATCTGAGATATAGACACATTGCGGAGGTTCTCAGTCCTCCAGGAGACAAATAGCGGCGTGAGATCGTGCTGGTCGTCAAAAGTCCCGAGCTCGAGCGACACGAGTGAAGACGGGGCAGGCAGGCGAGATATATTGTCTGAAATGGCAGGCCGCAAGTCGGGGAGTGAGAGCGTCTGCAGGTTCGGACACAAATGGAAGAGTCTGCGAAAGCTCGCAGCATGCGCCGGGTTGTAGTGGATGGCCAACGTGAGCGAGGTGACCGTAGAGAGTGCGGGACACGTAGCGGGAAGAGAGACACAGGATAAGCGAAGCTCTCGCAGGCGCGCAGGCAGGCCGCCAAGGAAGTTACTTGGTAGATGATTACCAGATATACCGCGGACGGTCTCGAGGAGGGGAGCGGACATAGTCAGCGGGAAGATGTATCTGGACATATCCAAGTCGAGTGAGCGAATGTGTCCGACGTGCTCTCGTAGGCATGTCTCGAAGGTGCGATCGGGGTCGACGATGGACCAGCCATTCAGATCTACCGGGTGGCGACCTGTGCGGGAGATGATTACGCTCAGAACGCTGCTCCTGAGTCGACGCCTTTGAGTATGAGGTGTTTCACAGCCTACGCTGATATTTGACCACACAGCCGGATACGTCAGAGAGACCGCGCGCCAGTGATGCGAGACGTGTGAGACGGAGAGCCGGCACGCGAACGGAAGGAAGCTAAAGCATAAAGCAAGGACCTCGTCTGGAAGTGTCGCGAGAATATTGAGAGACTTGTTTCCGGTTCGTGCGAGCTCGCAGTGAGGGGCCGTAGCCGTCCCGGAAAGCACAGCGGCAATGATTTTGTCAGCTTCCGTGGCACTACAATATCGTCACGCCTAGGATCAAGACATATCGGTGCGTCCCGCTTACTCCTGTGCACCTTTTGAGGGACGTAGAAGATCTGCGGCGAGCCGCATCTGCAGCGGATCGTGGGTGAAAGGCAAGCAGGCCCGAGTGTTGGAGGTCCGCTTTTGTTCCGCGACGCCAACGCCACGCGAGTCTGATTTTCTGCACAGGTCACGAGTGGTGGCACTATCTAACTGCTATAATTTATCAAGAGCGATAATTTTGCCGTATGCGTCATCAACGGAGCCACACAGCTCGTCTAGTTACAACCACGGCATGTCCTACAATATGACTCAGTGCCATATCTGTACCCATCCATATACACCGCGACCGCAGGGGGGCACAAAATGGTTGTTTGAGGTCTGTGCTGGCCACCAGTAGCATATGTCCTACAGATGACCTATTTAATTTATGCAGCATTGGAGCGCGGCGAAGTCTCGAGACACCCACGACACGTCCATCGAGGTCGTCAGGGCCATTCGATGGGGAACGGGTTGTGCATCGGCACGGGAAGCTCCGGCGGCTCGAGCTCCCCGACGACGACGGACGTGTTAAAGCGAAGACGGCGCTCGCGCGCATCAACAGCGCGGACGACGTCCTCGGAGAAGCCCTGGATCTCAACGCGCACACCAGCGCCGACGCTAGCCAGCGTAAGATGCGTTTCAAACTCGGCAAGTAGGCCACGCAGGTCGTCCGCGTGCGCGGGGGACTCGCGGTCCCAGCGCGGGCGCAGCACCTGGATCGTAATCGTCTCGAGGCGCAGCATGAAGTACCTCAGCTGCGGGAGGTACGTGACGAGCGGCGCCCAGTCGAACGCGAATTTGCGCGGGGTGCGCTGCATCCAGTCGTCCGGATGTGACGGACGTCGAACTTCTAGCGGCATGACGTGGATGACGAGATCTTGCAGCGTGTCGAGCGCCGCGAGGACGGGGACGAACGCCTCGAGCCCCATGGCGGAGATCTTGAAGGTGTGGACGTCGCGGAGGACGTCCTTCCCCGCGTAGATAAGGCCAGCGAGCCGCGGGAGGTAGGGCTCCCTCAGTCGGACGGCGTGGGTTGAACCGTTGGCGTGTTCGGAAGCCAGGACGTGGGTGTGCGCGACGGCGTCCGAGCAGCTCGCGATGATCGCGCGCGCATTGCGGAAGAATGCCATCAGGTCGAAATTGTGGCCGCGATCCCACGAAGACCGCATGCAGAGGAAGACCGCGCGGATGTTTCCTGTCTCCCACGCGCGGTAGTGCCGCGTGATGTCGTACGTCTGCCTGGGGCCGCCCTCGAGCGCGAGCGTGAGGTATCTCAAGGACGCCGGCGCGCGTCCTGAGGGGAGCGCGGACGCGAAACGGGGCTCGAGACCGAATAGACTGAGCACCTCGAGGCGTGGGCACAGGGTGAATAGTCGGCGGAACGACATCGGATCTGCAACTCTGGCTAGCTGTCCGAGACGGAGGTCCACGAGGGTCGACAGAGCCGGGCAGGAAACGGGAAGCGTGCATCCCCAGACGTTCAGACTACGGAGCATGCCCGCTCGTCCGCCGAGGAAGTCGCGCTGGACCTGCGAGACGTGAGGTAAAAAGAGATGTTCCAGGCGAGGAAATGCGAGCGTCCACAAAGTGCTGGGTTCTTCCAAGTGCCAGTGGAGTACTCTGATCTGAGGCAAGTACGGCTTCAAGACGGCATCGACTGTCGCAATTGGCACAGGGTGCGCGTCCAGGATACTGAGAGCCAACGGCAGTGCGCCTGCTCTAGGCAAGGCCATCCGGAGAATTGAAGCTGTATTCCATCTGTAGGGGACAGAAATGTTGGTCCAGAGCTCCCGCGCGGCCAATGCGACTGAGCGCCAGGCCCGGCAGACGTGCGAGGCTCGCATTCGGCTTCTGAAAGGGAGTTGCAAGAAGCACATAGCCAGGATCTCCGATGGCATGCTTGTCCAGACATTCTCGCTATTGACCTCGTTGAGCACGCTGCGAATAGTTCTAACCGCAGCGTGCAGGATGGTCTCGAAAATCTGGTCCATACGGGTGGCACTAGGCGAAACGCGATTAGCCAGCGAGTAAGCTGATAGCGCGAGCTACTGTACTCACTCCGAGACTCCAGCCGAGAGTGCGGTAAAGTCCGCTATGACTTGAGCACGCAGAGCGGAATCATCGAAGCGAACCATCGAGCGGGACGATGGCAAGTTTGCTGCACAGCCCCCGGGCTTCGCCGCCATCTGTTCCGTGTAAACTCCGCTCTGCGACATGGAAGGGATTGATTGCGCACCAGTAGCTGGGGATCAGAGACGGCTCTCCCGAAGTCTCAGGAGCGGCTGCTCGGATGGTGCTTCTGGCCTTTGGCTGGCTGCATGTGTCACAGCGCTGAGCAGGAGTTGAGAAACATATCAATGAAGTTGGATTCGAACACAAGGTATCCCTATGCACATTTATGGGCAATCGCCGCGTGGAATAGGTCATGCATCCTGTGCGTGCGGTCGAGGCATAGAAAAGACGACCGGCCCAACTTCAGCCGCAGTGTAGAAGCTGAGCCGTAGCCCATGCAGATAGGCCGGAGCGTCCGGAAATCCCTCGATCGCGATGTGCGGGAGGGAATGCGTGTCTATCGAGGCCAGTGCATGGAGCAGAGCCACCGCATCGCCCACCGATATGGGCGGCTCACGATCGTGCATGCGACACACCTGCAGCGTCAGAGACGCCAAACGCGGGAGATCCTGAAGATGATTTAGCGGCAACCAGTCGAATAGGTAGCGCGGGGGAGCGTTGTCTTCCGAGGCAACACTGCCGTCGTCGGAATGCTCGTGGTGCTCCGGAGAGTGGGAAATGAGTCGGGTGGATCGAATATGCACAACCAGGTGCTCGAGCACGGGGAGCTGCGCTGCGACGGGGAGGAATTCCTCTAGGGCGACATGCGAGAGTGCGACGGTGTGGACGTTTTGGAGCTCGTCTCGGGCGGCGAGGAAATGCTTCCCAAATCGCCAGCGGGAGCTAAAAGCGCCATACAAGCCGAAGAAGCGGGAGGTCGAGTCGGGGTGCTCAGACATTAACTGCGTCTCGGCGGTACCGCTCGGGCAACCGATCCGCAGCACGATGGCATTTCGCAAGAGCGGACGTATGTCAAGCTCGCCGACATATCCCATCTTGAGGGACACAGCACGGAATCGATGGGCATCCCAGGCTAGACAGTGAGACATCAGGTCGTAGCCGCTGGACGACGTTTCCAGGGTGAGTTCGCGCAGAGACGCAGGGGCCGGCCTAGGCGGTAGATGGTGAGCGAAACGCCTTTTGAGACCGCCGAGATGCAGAGACTTCAGGCGTGGGAGTAACTTGAACAGCTTGTGGAACGATGCCGGGTCCGGTGAGAGGTGCATATCTCGGATGCGCAGATCTTCGATCGTGCTCAGCGCGGGACAGCTGACGGGGAGCGCGCAGAACCTGATCCTCAGGCTGATCAGCCTGCCTGGCTGACTGCCGAGAAATCTCTGGCCCACGGCGAGACCGTGAAAGCAGTCAAGGCGTTCCAGCATCGGCGCAGAGCGTGTCCAGAGAGTGCTTTGCTCCTGGGGACTCCAGGAGACACTCCGCAGACGTCGGAGGTGGGGCTTAAGCACGGTATCCACGACTTCATCCACGACTTCAATGTTCCTCTTGCCCAGTTTATGAACTTCGAGGTCCACCGGCAGCGAGCCGGATCGATGAAAAGCCATCACGAGCAATTCGAGCCCGTCTGCCCCGATGCGGCCCAGGGATATGTTGGACCATACTTCAGGGCTCGCAAGAGCCGCACTACGCCAGGCGAAGCAGACGTGGGAGACCCGGAAGCGATCGGAAAATGGGAGGCAGGTGAAGCACGCCGCAAGAATCTTGCCGGGCAGCCGAACGGCAGGATTGAGCGAGTTGGACACCCTCATTGCCTCTCGAGTAGCCGTAATTGCAGTGTCCATGATTATGTCGAAGACACGAGCCATTTCATCGGCGCTGGGATGCCAGAAAGGTTAGCCCGCCCTGATGTGATTCAGGTGCGCTCTGACTGACTCTGTGACGCCGCGCATGAGGGAATCGTATTCAGAGACAACCCGGACGCGCAATGCAGCATTATCGAAGGACGCCATGATAGCGAGAGAAGACGGAGGACGCGCGTTCGGCCAAACAAGCGTGCACAGCCGCCAGACTCCGCTGCCACAGTTTGTCGAATAATCCATAACTCAGTTCAACCCTCTCAGAAAAGAATTCAAATGAACTAGTATGTAGCAGCAGATCTCAGTGATGCATGGAACGCTGCATATACATACCCCTAGAGACGTCTGGTACTACATCCTCTAGTACTGCATGCTACGGTGATACAACCTTGTCCGGATAAACGGCACGGACCCTTCCATTCTGTTTTCCAATACTGGCCGATCGTACCACTTCCTGCTTTGTTCGTGATTGCAAAGCAACCAATGGTATTGAGGCACATGCCGCATGAGACGCAGGAATAGCTTTGACGCGTAGATCCTCTCGTTCAGTCGAGAATGGGCCTTGCAGCACTGAAGTGTGGGGAATACGATTCTCATACTGCATAAATAATGGTGTCGACGGAAGCTCTGTCTCGCGGAACAATAGCGGACTTTCAAACCGCGTCCCAATGTTGCCTTACGACCATGATCCGCTCCGCGTACGGCTCGCGACGGACTTCGCCTTTCTTTCGAATGGAGTCAAGGAGTATGCGTACAGTCAGGGGCTTTGGGTCAACAGCTTACAATATCATAGCGCCGCCGAAGTCAGCCAGATTTTAGCTTTACTCGCCCGGACAACGATGACGGCGCTGAGCGAGCTGGCGCAGGCTTGGAGCCGGACGAATGACTTGCTGCGCGCATTTCCTGATGAGCTCATGGCCTCATTCATCTCCTTTTTGCCGTTCGAGGATCGTATCACCGCCTCGCACGTCTCGCGTCGTTGGCGCGCGACTGCACTCGCGTATCCCGCCATTTGGGCCGACCTCAGCATCCCAATGGACAGGTTCCGCGATCAGAACAGAATCGTTCGCATGGCGCTATCCCGAACTGGCAGTCACCCAGTAGACATGCGGGGCTTTTCCCAGGCCGACCCTGACGGCATCATCCCGCAGTGCCTGCTCGAGCACATGCACCACCTTCGGCTCATCAAATGGGATATACCAAGTAACGCTTTACCAGTGACTATCCGCGCACCATTGTTGGAGACGCTTGTCTGCTACGAGTATCATCTCGACCTGCCCCCTGACTTCCTGGGCGGACGACCCGAGCGCTTGCGAACGCTAGATGTTCGCAGCATAAACTTTCCCACGATTTGCCCCGCCCTGGCTACCCTCACATCTTTGAAAGTGGGCGGCCAAGAAAATTTCGCTCCTTCGCCGAGTTTCGCCCGAGTATTTGACCTCTGCCCAAACCTGCAATCGCTTCATCTCACCGGGCTGGATTCACACTTCGCGGATTCGCTTCCCCGCGGACCTGCGCCACTTTCTCTTCATACGCTCGAATTATCGTCCATACAGCCTGACTACGACCTGTCGACGCATTTCATTGACTGGCGGACGGACGCCCTCCTCAAAGCGTCTCTCGACCAGCAGTGCCCCACTGTTTCTCATCTCGATCAACTCGTTCGCGACGCCCGAGTGTTGAGCCTGGGAAAGGAGACCTTCTTCGAAATGACGTCCATCATCGCCACGGGTGCCGGTCGCACGAATACGGTCAACTTCGCTGATGACCACGAGGACATCGCGCGCACAGCCAATGTGTTCCTCGCCGTTCAGTCCAGTCTTCGACGCGTCTCTTCCGTCAACCTTCCGCACACGTTCCTCGGCGGCTTTCTTCCAGTGCTGGCGGTACTTCCAAAACTGCGGCGCCTCACTGTGTCGATAGAGCCGGAGATCGACACCGAGGACGAGCGCGAAATGCATAGCTTCGAGTGGGACGAGCTCGACGGCCTGTCGCGCATCAGGGCGCATTGCCCGGACCTCAAGCTGCTCGTTCTGAACGTTTTCTGCCCGGGCGGCGGCGACTGCCCGCTCTCGACCGACGACGCGCGCGATCTGCTAGCGCGCATTGCGTCGTTGGACGAGGGCGCGTTGCCTGATGTTCAGATCAAGGGCTTCCCGCGGGACATCGTCTCCGGCTTGGAGATACCTCATTTCGACGGCTTCAGTGTCACTTTCGCTCTGGAGGCGACGGGTGTACAGTAGGTCCTTCGAATCGGTCTACGTAGATTCCCCTTTGTGCGTGTTCATCTTCTGTCTCCTCTGTAGGCTATCTCCAAGACATCATCTGCATCGTGCCCTCGAACGCGACGAGACCCGGCTCGCAGTTCGAGCTGTGTCCGCAGCTTGACTCTGCATCTCAAGCCCGATTTCAATTTGTCCTCCGAGTCTCTCAAGGTCCGGCTCCGGCTCCCTTTGTGCGGGAAGGGACGCGGGTGACGCCGAGCGTCGAGCACTTTCTCCGCTAAGCTCACTCACATGCGTCTGTCGTCTGCGCACCGCGTTCCACGCGATGACTGGGCTCGCGTTAAGCGTAACACGTGGCGACGTCTGCTCCCCGACAATTCGCCCGCGGCTTCTCGCGTTTCTTGCGCCAACGCGTCGAGCGATGGTGCTCCTATCAGTGACCAGTTGCTCAAGATGGAAATCCTTAGTACTCTCAGGCGGTTTCCGATGGGACATCGGAGTTTGACGCAAAGAGCTGTGCAGTGTTTGTTGACGTGTTCCCAGGCCTCTCGCTTTGACCGTCATGGTAACCTTTGACAATGCCGCGTTGCGCGCCCAAGTCATGGCCGATTACGCCGCTCTTGCGGAGGATGTCACCGAGTGTGTCCTTCCAAAATTCACCGGAACTGTACTAACCGTTGCTGCCCTGCCAGTTCTACGCAACTGGGTCGTATTTGCGACACCGTAATGCTCAATGCGATTTCTACCGTACGGGAACTGCTATACGCCTTCAATGTCGACAATCCGGCTACTCAGCTACCATCCCGGACCCTTGCGGCCTCTTTCGCGCTCCTCCCATTTCACGACTGCATCCGCGTCTCTCACGTCTGCCGCGCATGGCGTGCTGCGGCTTTGGCACACCCCGAGGTCTGGTCGACCATCACCATGGATTACGGCTTTCGAAATGCGTTCGAGCTACTCAAAATGGCTTTGCCTCGTGCCGGGGCGTTGCCGCTGCAGCTCACGATCCGTGCGACATACCCCACGAAGACAAAGTACTTGGACAATGTCCTTGAACCGTATTTAGAGCAACTATTGCGTCTTTCCTGGCGTGCCAGTCCGCAGAGCACGCTCTGGACTCGGCCCGCACCTCGTCTGGAACACCTGGATCTCTTTGATGCCGTGGCCATTACGCCCGACTTTCTAGGCGGTCGCGAGATGATGCTTCGAAGCCTACGCATTGGATGTTGCGCTCTACCCACCACCTGTCCCGCGCTGAGCACCGTTGTCGATTTACGCATCGGGGACATGAGGCAGTCGCCAAACCCATCCTCGTTCCGCACGCTATTTGCACTCGTTCCAAGATTGGAGTATCTGTGCCTCGCTGGTCTTGAATGGCAGCTTATCGATGATCTTCCGCCTGGCCCCGTCCCCGCGTCCCTTCGTGAACTCACACTTGATTCTGCGCCCTCTGCACGCGGCTACGACCTGATGCGTCATTACCTGGCGTGGGGCGCTCATCGATTGCGTAACGTTTGCCTCGGGATGCGCAGCCTGCCGCAGGCTGACCTGGAGCCTCTGCTGCAGGGAGCCACTGTCCTGTGGGTTATCCGCCCGGAGGGCACTAGCGATCTTCGTTTCCTCTCAGAGCACCCCGGGTCGGTGTTCCGCTCCGTGCGTCTCGGGACAAGGTCTTTCTTCGCTACCACCCCATCTGCCGCACCCATCCTGGACGCGCGTGCCGCACTGCAAGACGTGCACACTGTGAAATTATCGCATAGCGCGCTCGAAGCGTTGCTCCCAGTGATCGAGGCTCTCCCCTCGGTCAGACACATCGTCGTCAACGTATCATCCACCCGCGACAGGTCTCCTACTCCCGCCGACACCGAGGACGTCACTCCGCCGCCGCCGCGTTACCTGCTTGACTGGACTCCGCTCAACCATCTCCCGCGCCTCCCGCGCGCTTTGGAGTCGCTCACACTACAAGTGCGGCGCGTAGGGTACAAGGAGCCGCCCGCGTCTTTGGCGGACGCCGAGGCTTTTCTTACGGTTCTCGCATTGCTGGACACGCGGTCCCTCCCGCACATCGAGGTGCAGGGATTCGGGGATGCCCCGGTAGATGTGCGTGGACTCAGACTCACGTTCAATACTACAGCGGATGTCAGAGCGCCCGGGCTTCGCATCCCCAAACCGCCCACGTATTATCCGCTCCGGCCCTCGGAGTGGGTCTTCTAGTCCTGGCCCCCCGACCATCGCCGTCTGGACGAACGTGAGATGCCATATGTTCATCGCGTTGCTTCGAGCGGCTCCTGTCGACCAATTTTCGACCGCACATGCACCACTAATAGCTTATGACGAAGTAACATGACGCTTAGTAGTCTCACAGTTGTTTACGAGTCAGTTCCTCTATCCAAGGCTGCAGTAACACCGCGGAACAATAGCGGACATTCAAACCACGTCCAGATGTTGCCGTACGACCATGAACCGCTCCGGCTGCGGCTCGCAGCAGACTTTGCTCATCTTACGAATGGGAACGTCGAGTATGCTCTGCACCATCTGAAAATAGTGTCGTGGCTGACCATATCTTAGTGCTGCAGAAGTCAGCGAGATTTTAGCTACGCTGACCCAGACGACCAGGACTGTGCTGTGCGAGCTCGCGAACGCCTGGAGCCGCTCTAACGACTCGATCTGGCTGCTACCTGATGAGGTGCTGGCATTGTGCATCTGTTTTCTGCCATTCGAGGATCGCATCGCTGCTTCGCACGTCTCACGCCGTTGGCGCACCACTGCACTTTCGTATCCAGCCATCTGGGCCGACCTAAAAATTCCGGTGGACAGGTTTCGTGATCAGAACCGGATCGTGCGTCTGGCGCTCTCGCGAACTGGCACCCGCCCGGTAGACATGCGCGGTCTGTCCGTACCGGACCCGAAGGGAATTATTCCGCAGTGTCTGCTCGAGCATATGCACCACCTACGCGTCATCTGGTGGGATTTTCCTAGGAAGGCACTGTTACTCAGCGGTGACGCGCCACTCTTGGAGACGATCATTTCCTTCGACTCTGACCTGGACATACCAGCCAACTTCAATGGCGGACGGCCCGGACGCTTGCACACTCTCCATATACGCAGCGCAACGTTTCCCGTTGCATGTCCCGCATTATCCACGCTGCGCTCCCTGACCCTGGGTGCCCCCACAAATGCTGCTGCTGCGACATTCGGCCGGATCTTTGGCCTCTGCCCGAACATACAATCGCTTTGCCTCACCGGTCTGTTGGAGATGTACTCGAATTCGCTCAATCATGGTCCCGCGCCACACTCTCTTCACACGCTGGAGCTGAGGACCTCGGACCCAGATTACGACCTCTCAGCGCACTACGTAGACTGGCGCACGGATAACCTCGTGGAGGTCTCTCTGCAGCAAGAAACCGCGTCTGTCGCCCATCTGCCTCAGCTTCTCAAGGGCGCTCGTGTACTATGTTTGGGTCGAGACCCCATGCTTAACATATCCATCACTGCGCACGGCCCGTCTGGCCGCAGAAGCAGGGTTGCATTCCGAGACGAGCTCGAGGACACCGCGCACATTGCCGACATGCTTCTTGCGGTGCAGTCCGGTCTACGGCGTGTCTCGGCCGTCCAGCTTCCCATCAACCTTCTCGGGGACATGCTCCCCGTCCTGGCCGTGCTCCCGAAGCTGCGGCGCATCATCGTATCCATAGAGCCCGAAGTCGAGGGCGACGGCGAGGACGAGGACGAGACGCACTACTTCACGTGGGACGACTTCGACGACTTGTCGCTCGTCGGGGATTACTGTCCGCGTCTCAAGGAGGTCACCCTGAATGTCTTCTGCTACGGCGACTGTTCGCTGTCGGCCGCCGACGCGCGCGATCTACTCGCGTGCATCGCGTCGCTGGACACCGACACGCTACCTGATATCCGCATCACGGGTTTCTCACAGGATTCCGTGTTGGGCTTGGAGATGCCAGATCTCGACGGCATCCGTGTAAGTTTGGCTGTGACAGGCGAAGAGACGTAGGACTCAAGTTATATACACAAATGTAAAGTGTCAGAACGACAAGGCATCAGCCTTGTGCGACGACTGTACGTCCTCACCAATCTGCTAAATTTCCAGTCTTTTCATCCGCTATCTCACCTCGCCTCGGCTATAGAAGCAGACGTTCTCGACGCTCTGCGCACCTACAATTCGCACACTGGATTCACGATGGGCCTTACTGTCCATCTTGACAGGCCGGGAGGGCACAAACAAGGCTCAACACAATCAACCTTGCCGGGCTGCCATCACCACAGCCTGCGCGCATCCGGACGTTTCGAGGAAACCACTATCGATCCGTCTTTCGGGCACCACATGTCCTTCAGCCATCAGAGCTCCGTGATCGCAGCTGCTGTCGAGCGCGCTCCAGCCAGGCGCGACATGGTCCAGGTGCTCCCTACAGAACTGGTCCGGAGCTGCTTCAGGTTGCTGGACTTCCGCGAGCGCATATTCGTCTCGCACGTATCGCGCTCCTGGCGCGCCGCCGCGCTGAACGATTGCTTCCTATGGGCTGAGGCCCCCTCGCCGTATACGCGCTGCCACAGTGGATCCGAGATGCTCAGCATCCTGCTGGCCCGCTCGGACCCGCTGCCGTTCTCGTTCTCGTGGAACTACCCGTTCCCGGGAGTTCGTCTCCCAAAAGACACTGCGGACGTCGTCTGCGCCAACATGCACCGGATGCAGACGCTCTACATCAAGGAGCTCGCCCACGACGACATGAAACGGCTGTTCCAGCTGCCCTCGCCGTTGCTCAAGACGTTTGGCGGCGACGACGCGAAGGGCAGCCCCGTGCACCCCGCGCGCTGGCCGAGCCTCGAGGACCTGCGCATCTTTTCGCTCGAGCTTGTTGCTGCACCGCAGCCGTTCGCGGCAGTCCACACATTCTACTGCTGGGATATCGCCCACTTCACGGCCTTCAGGATGTCTCTCTTCAGCGCATTTCCCGCGCTGAAGATGCTGCGCGTGCGAAACATGACGCAGGCCGACGTCGCTTGCTTCTCGGACCCGCCCAGCACGATGGACGAGGTCTCGCTTGGGGCCGCGGACGCTTTGTACGAAATCGACTATGCGCCGCTCCTGCGCTCGTTCCATGCGCTCCGGGTGAATAATTTCCGCCTCCAGATGGCGCGGGAGGCTGCCGGCCTCGTAAAGCTATTTACAGAGACGACAAAGGGGCCGTGGCGCCTGGAAATCGACGAGCACACCGCGGGGACTCGCGCCGAGCTGCTCGAGGACGGGCAGGCACGGGAATGGATCGTTGTCTGCGACGCGCGCATATCGTTCTACCGCGAGCCTCGCATTGCGGCTTGCTTGGCCCGGCTGGAGTCTCTGACGGGTAGCATCACGCTGCTCGTCGAGCTGCACAATCTCGATGGGTGGAGCCGGGCGCTCCCTGCGCTCCGCGCGCTCAAGCTGCAATTTCTGCGGACAGCATCCTCGGACGCCATCCCCGTTCCTCGCGATAGCTCGCGGGTTCACATGCCGCTTCTCACGTCGATCACGCTCTGGCTGGACGGAATGACTGTCGAAATCCAGCAGCGACTCGAGACGCACCTCCCTGCATTGCTTCCCGCGATTCTTGAGCAGGTACCGTCCGTGATCATCGATGTCGTGGACGTCATCGACGTGCGTGTCTGCGATCTTGCGCCGCTCGCCGCAGTCGCGAGAGGAGTGCTGGTCCGGGAGCGGCCGCAAGGTTAGAGGACGGCTCACGATTCGCTGTACGCGGTTGTAGCGCGACTGAGGTGAGAGAGTGCGGGGATCGCTCACGGCGGCTGCTGTATATTTGCGCGTAATCAAGATTCTAAGACAAGACATTTAGATGGCAGGCGAGGACAGAAATTGCGTTCAGGAGTCGTCCTCCAACTCGAAGATAACGTTCGGGCGTCCATCGGGAACCTCCACCGCGCGAACAATGTCTGCGGAGAATCCCTTGACGCGGATCTCGGGGAGCGTGCGTTCCTGAAGGAGCTGCAGCTGGGCGGCCAGTGTCTGGGCGTCCTCGGCCGTGGGCGGGCACGCGTCGTCCCAGCAGATGACCTTGATGGCGAGGCTCTCCAGCTCCGGCCGGTCCGTCTGCAGGCGCACGAGCGCGGTGAGCAGGTCGCCCGCGAACACATGCGGCGCGCGCGTCTCGGGCTCCGCGCCCTCCTCGGGCACGATGTTGTCGCTCTCCATATAAATGAGGACGTGCTTGAGCGCGGGCAGCGCGGCGAAGAGCTCGGTGTACGCGTCGAGCATGTGCAGCGTGTGCACGGCCCGCGAGACATGGGAAGCCCGAACGCGCTCCCGGAACGGCAGCCAGACAAAGACCGAGACCAAGACCTCCGGAGGCAGACGCTCAACGGCGCGACCGTGGTTCCACTGGTTGAGAAGGTCGCGCATGGTGCGCCAGAGTCGCGTAATCGGCCTGGAGCTGCGCGCGGAGGGCTCGGCCGTCGTAGGTCGCCATCGCAGAGGAGCGTCCGGCAATGCCCGCGTCTTGCTCTCGCACCGTGTCCACCGCCCGCGGCCGCTGGCGCCGAGCGTGACTCTGCACCCGATGTCGACCAAGGACTGTGCCAGGACGCGCGCGCCGACGACGAGCCCGCCAAAGACAGTCTGAATGACTCGAGCTCGTCAGCAGCGGCCAACCCGCACCCGCCAGCAAAACGTCGACCAGTGACTGGGCCAACGCGCCAGCGCCGTCTTCCAGCCTTTGCGCCCGCTGAGCTGCCCGTGCCGCGCCGATGCCTAGCCCGTCAGCGCCGCCGCCGTCGTCTGAACGACTCGGTCGAAGCCGCCGCTACCGCCGACGGACTCGACGCTCGGAAACCTCGTCGCGAACCCCATAGACGCTGCCGATCGGATGCGCCTACTTTATAGCTACCCGTACGTACCCGAATGGCCTCTATAGGCGCTGTACTTGGCTCACTATGCCCAGGCGCCAGTCACATCGGTCCAGCACTCGAATGAACATCCAGACCGACCCTGGGCCGGCGGAGCGTTGTCCAAGGCGGCGCCTCGTGCAACTGCTGTATGAAGCCTTCCGAGCACTCGCCGATGACTCGCTGATCGCACACCATCCGCCTCGGCCTTGCGCTCAACTTCTCGGTCATCTACTACGCCCGCACGCGCCGAGCTCGGTGCGCTGTAAGGCCCCGACTCGACGCTCATCATGCAGCTCCTTGCCCGACGCACACGAGCCGGTCGGGGAGCTCAAGATCGACCGAGTCGGTCGCCAGCATCGGCTCATCCGCCGACCTCGGCTTCTCGCTCAATGGCTCCCGTGAGAGGTTCGAAGCGGGCGGCGCAGGTGGCTGAACCCGACGCTCATCATGCAGCTCCTGGTCCGACGGGTAACAGACGGGCGAGGAGTCCACGATCGACCGAGCCGTCACCATCGGCACCCACGGCTCGCGCACAGTCGGTCGGTGTAGCACAAGTACGTACCATTGAGGAATACAAGTCCATTCGCTGCCATTTGCCGCGCACGGTCCGCGGAGCCGCACACGCAATCGCATGGTCTGCATGTGCGCGATCAACTGTCAGCCAACTGTGCGCGCAAACAAGCTGTCGGTACTGACCGGCAGCCCGATCGCGAGTGTCCAATCGCGACTACAAATCTGAGCAGCAGCGGCAGCGTCAGTCAGGCACAGGTGATAAGATAGTGCGAACAGAGATTGCTTATGTAAGAATTTTGCAGGCCGTTGCAGCATTCTGCCGGAAGCAGATGCAAACGCAAATCTGCAGATCAGATATCTGCGGAGCACGTGCGTCAGCGCATGCAACCAGCATAGTATACGGTGAATGCACGAACCGAGGGCCGAGTCAGATACGAGCAGGTGCCGATGCCGATGCCCGGGTGCGAAAAGCCTGAGAGGGCGATGTCAGCCGGGCAAGCAGATGAGCTGGCCGAGAGAGACGCGTACATACTTACCGGGAGCCAGTGAGCGCAAAGACGCCGGTGCCGAGCGAGATAAGCGTGGGCTGACCGTCGTAGTCGGCGTCCTAAACGCATACCCGAAAAAATATAAATGTCAGTCGAGCGAATCAAAACCGGGACGAAGCGCGCAGTAGCACTCACCTCGAACGGGGCAAGCAGGCTCGGACACGCAAAGCGCCGACGTCGGCGGCGTCTTGCGGACGGCGAGCGCATCGGGTGTTGGGCATAGGAGGCGAAGGACGGAGGAAGGAAGGAGACGAGGACGAAGGTGCCGCTGGCTGCTGCACCTTTTGACCCGCTTCCGCGCCGCCCTTTATACGCCCCGCCGGCCGTAGCTTTCCCGGCTGCGGACTGCGAGGGTGTCCGGCGTTGCGAGGGGCGTGGGAAGCGGCGCGGCGGCTCGGCCGCACGGTGTGCCTGGTGTTCCGCGTTCCGGCACCAACCCCTCCCTCCGTCCGCGCCGCCCGGTGCGTCTCCCGCCCTGAAACGCAGCATGCACAAGTTTTATTGGCCCCTGAGCGCGACTAGAGGGCGTTTGCTTACGTAATCGCGCAGGGGGTATGGGTATAACCTCTGAGCGGCCAAATGCACCCAAAGGCACAGAACGCGCCGGAGCGCGTCTCCACGCAACGGGTCCAGCCCGGCTGATGGGCGGTGCGCTGCGGAGTGATGGTTGCGCGCCGGGAAGCCCGGGAAACCAGGGGAAACCGCGCAACGCGCGAATTGCGCCGGTCTCGTTCCCACCGCGCGGCCTGATTTCTCGGCGAATTTCTTATTCAGATGGTCGGCATGGCATGCCGTAGCGCTTGGCGTGCCGGAGCGGTACTGAGATGAGCCGGGGCTGGGCGGCCGGCGGCGCTCTGCCCCTCGGTGCGCTGCCTGGCGGAGTTTCGAAACGCGCCCAATGCGCCCGATCTCCGCACGTGCATACAATCGGACGGATTTTCTGGCCGTGCAACGGCGCTCCCTGCTGACTAATTACTCTCTCACGCGTTGAAGTACTATTTTTTACGTGACTCGGCCAAAAATGTGGCGAAGTGACTGAATGACCTTCGGAGGTGCACGCGCTTTCGCTCCGGTTGCAAGCGAGCCAACCTTCCTCACTGTGCCCAACTGGCAAATAAGTGGTTTTCACACTGACGGCCACACTTTTGTGACGTATTTATTTGTCGATCCGAACACATTGGTGTGATAGTGCACGAAGCGTTAGTTCTTCCATTCCCGGATCCCATCGAGCGTGAGAAAAATCCTCGCGCGCTATCAAGGCCGTCAATGACGTATCCTGCCCATATGGGACGTGATGAGACGTGAGAGGAATGTAGTTTGGCCGGTGCACGCTCGGAATGCTACACTTTGGCCCGAGAGCGGCAATACAAGCATTCCCAGCCGTTCGCTCATTCCTTCGCGCCCAGGCGCCCGGCGGGCGTCTCAGTGCATTCTCATGCTTGGAAACGCACGCCCGACCTGATTAAGGGCCCAGGGGCACGAGCGAGTCAAGGGTCCCGTACATATGATGCATGCATTCGGCTTGTGTGGCATATCCGTTTACTGCAGAGCATGTCCGCCGCGCTGCGGCGTTTCCAGGGATAAGCAGATCACGTCTTGGCACGTCTGATGACGACATTGATGGCCCAGATAAGAGTGGAGTCTGGCCGTGGAAGAACTTGTGGGAGAATGTTCGAGGCGTTCGTAACATGTTTTGAGTATCGAGCCCGACATTCGTGCTTCGAACGCGAGCTCCTTTATGCACGGTGGCCCAGTCAACTAGCAAATGTCAGACTGAGACAGTATATACATGGGTTGGGCGAGATCATCTCGTGCAGAGAGCGCAGTGCGGATGATAGGAGGGTCGAGCACGGAGAACTGCGCATGCCGCATTGCGTAACGCTGTATACCTGGGGAGACAGACGAGCCTCAAACGCCACGGAGTGGTTATACGGTCTATATAATGGTTGACGCCTCTGATGCAGTAAATGGAACTGCATGCTTTCCAAGCGACCGATTTCAGCAATGTCGCGGCCGAAACGAGTGCCGTCGCGATCGCAAACCTCGCCTCGGACGACCCCTATCACTCTCTCACCGCCGTCTCTATTGCTCCCTCACTCTATATTGACCTGCTATCTCTGAATCCCGCGCCGTACTACTGGGGAGAGACCCTGAGACCGGAATGCCGGGTTGGGCAAGACAGCGCCGTTCCTCTCGGCATCGTGAATCGCCTCAATCTCCCTGAGATTTCACTGCTATTACCTCGACTAATATACGAGGAGCACCTTCCCCCCATTCATCCTGAAATATTTCGCGCAATCAAGGCTCTACAAAGCTCGGGCGCTCAGAGTCTCTGTCAGGCACACATTGCAAAGTCACTGCATGTGGAATATGTCTACATCTGACTCGTGGGAAATTCGCATCTCAGTGCGCTATCTGCATTACGGGGACTGATGCCGTAACTCGCTGAGGAAAATCTGGGAGGCCGGGCGCGGCTCGATCGCATGACAACGGGGGGCTGCGGCGGGATTTGAAATCAAAACGCTCCTTGCTCCCGTTCCCCCATGTGCGCGGCTCTCAAATACTTCCCGCGCGCCCGACGTTCTCCCTCTCCCTTTTTTTCCCGTTATGCTGTCGCCCCGCGCGCGTCGCGCTGAACGGTGAGCACACCCTCTTCGGCACCGCTCCTGTTCTGACCTCCTCGTAGTCGACGCCGCCATCTCGCTCGTCATCGATGATTAGTGAGTCCTCTCTGGTGCCAGCACTTTCTACGTCGTTTCTGACCTCCTCGCAGTCCCCCTCGATTCCAGGCTCGGCAACGACGGTCCCGCCGTCTTCTCGCTCGTCATCCGTGATGAGTGAGTCCTCTTCAGTGTCAGCTGGTGTTCGGCTACTGACTAGCATTTGGCAGGCAGTCTGGGCTCCGGACAGCTCCATGACCAGCGCTCCGCAAACGTGAGTCTTCCCGTCATCGACTTGCGCAGCGAGACATCGCACTGATTTTTCTCCTTCAGGCCGGCGGGCATGTTGCTGTTCGAGGTCGTCGAGGGATCGCCGACGACCTGCGGTCCAGCCTCGCGCCGCTCGCTGACGAAGGTGGCCCTGCCGTTGCGTAGCGACGCGCGACGCGGTAGGCAAGTGCTACGCGACGGTTCCTGCGTGCACGGCGCTGCTCGCGGTACGTGTCCCTGGACTCTCTTTCTAACCGCCCTCGCTGATTCTCACGCTGAATACAGGCCGCTCAACCTCAGAGCCTCGCTCGCCCAGCGCTGGCGGCGAAGTGAACGGCTGTCGGCGGTAGATCTGTCGATCCGCCGATCACCCCGTCGCCGCGCACGGCGGTCTCCAGGGGCAGCCTGCGCTGCGCGCACGCGCCGTGAGTCGATTTCTGTCAGTTGTGCTCGCCGTCACTCACCGCCGCTCCCAGCTTGGCGCGAGTACCCCGCACGTCACCGCTGTCAGCGTCGACGTCTCGATCAGCGCGAGGCGCCCCGCGCGCATGTGAGTTGTCCCGCCCGCCTGTTACTGCTTCTGACGTTGCGCCAGCCGACCGCCTCGGTGGGGACACCAGCACGAGGTGAGATGCTGTTGTCCTATGTGTCGCCGATATCTGACCCATCGTCCCAGGGATAATACTGCGACGCGATCCTTCTGCAGCTGGGCGGGCGCGCACTGGTTGCCATTCTAACGCAGCAACGCACGCGGTGAGTACGATTTGCCCATGACGCCGGGCTCGCGCTGATGCCCTTTAGAGACGTCGCGGTCAATGACGGTGAAATATTGGATTGCCCCGGGTTGTCTGGTGAGCGCCGCGTGTGTGCTGCCATTGTCCCTTCCTAACTCGAGCCATCTTTCCCAGCGCGAGAGCCCTTCAACACTGCCTGAGATGGCGCAGGACCTTGCTAGCGAGGTGGGTCCCAGCAACTCGTCGGACGATCCCCCCGTCGCCGCGGTGGACTGCGCGGCTGTGTAGATTAGCCACGGCAATAAAGTTATTGTTCCTCCTAATTCCAGGGCAGCGCGCTCCTTGAGCGCCCTCGTTCTATGCTGCATGTGTACACCCGTAGTGAGCTCGCTGAGCTCGCTGTTTGCACCGCTGTCAAAGTCGTTCCCCTGATCATGCATTCCGTGCTACGTAAGAGGCCCGTGCACCCTTCCCACGCTGTGTCTAGGCTATGAGAGTCCAGCCGCAGCTCGCGGTTCCCACGCCCGCCCTCTGAGAGCCGTAGTATCTCAAGAGAAATGTGTTTGTGAGCAATATGTAACCTCACAGCGCATTCATTCTGTACAAGAGAGCCAGATCTCACTGCGGGGTGCTCTCAGTGTTTCTGACCAGGTACGCATTCCTGCAGAGTGACTGCCAGTGCATACATGCTGCTTACCGAGCAGCCGGCTGCGGACGTGGGAAGGAAGGCACCGCGCCCGGCGGAAAGTGGTTCCGCGGGTATCTCGTTGTCATAGAGCGTCGATCTCCCTTCTTTCGCCCGATGATGACCATGGACGCGATATGGGAGGCAGTTGCCCTTGCGTAGCGCAATGCACACCCTGAGACGGACTTGGAGCACGTCCTACGATCGTCTCACGTTGCGCAATGGAAGAGTCGCCAGTTCTCAGGTCGCGTAGATCAAACTGCGTATCCGCGAACCGGGCCCGGCCATTCCTGGTGCCTAAATTAAGCTCTTGGCGCGGCGACTGATGTGCTGCGCAATGATAGCATTCTGCCTCGGACCAGAGAATTGCCACAGATGCGGCCTGAGAGAGAGAGAGATGGGTTGAGGTCAAAAACGCGGGGAGAGCGAGACGCACGGCGCACGAAGAAGCCTCAGTGGTCAGGGAAGCGCGGACGTACCGCGCGAGGCGCTGTGTACGCGGGAGAACGCAATGATCGCCCGGGACAAGCTTTCCCGGGCATCTTGTTGTCAATGTCATATGATCTGAATCTCGATCCCTGACGCCGTGGCTTCTCAGTGCACTGAGAGAAGCGTCTCCGGAACGCTTTCAGGGCGCGCGCCTCGTGAGAGGGACGCTCTCGACTCCCCACGCAGATAGCTTGCCACGCAATACCTGCAAGTGCACGCAGCTGCAATGGTATTTCGACCCGCAGAGAGCGAGTCTCGCCGGTGTTGGTTCCTCAATTGATCTCTACGGTACCTGATGATGCACGAGCTGCGCAATGATCACATTCATCCTCGGGCAGCTGGAATCGCAGCGAGCGCGCACTGAGACGGGCAGAAATTGCAGGAGGGGTGCTCTAGAACGGGCCGCATGCAGGTAATGGTTGCAGGGAGTGTTCTCATGTTGAGAGAGAGCGCGGCACGCAGGATCTGTGGAGTCAGCATCGGATCGGTTACCAAGCGGACGTCCGCGCAGCGGGATTCATCCGGCCGCAGATGGATTCTCGAGAGCAGGGCAGGTGCTGAGACCCTCTCACTGAGCGCAAAAGAGCAGAAATACTCTATTCAGAATGCAAGCTGCTATTCTGTCAAAGGGACAAACCGTACGGACGGGAGGATCGCACTGTCTCTCGAGGTCCGGAGCCGTGTTGCCACGGTCTGCATCTCAGCGGCAACGGCGACCTCGGGCTCGGCCCACTGCCAAGAGCGCAGGAATGGTATAAAAGGCGTCCAGGAGGAGGGAGACCAGCACGCCTTTCCCCCCCGTTCACTTTCGCCGTCTTGCTGCCCGTCGTCGTCGCTGCTCCTCGTGCTCGCCGTTCCCCAGCATTGCCGTCAACGTCGACACGTCCGTCCGCACCTCGCTCGTTGCGCACGCGGTTCCTCGGCATCGTCGTCAACGTCGACACCGACGCCGAGTTGTTTCTGTGAGTCGCATGCATACGGTACCCATTTTCTTTTGTTCTCTTCCCTTACCTGTACATAACACTTGCCTGGCCTGCGGGCGGGGGCAACCCCTGCCACTTTAAATAAACCCTAAACGTGATTATGATACCTATGCAAAAACGCTGCCAGTTCGTTTTCCGTTCAAAGAGTTGCCGTTCGCGGCAGTCCACACATTCTACTGCTGGGATATCGCCCACTTCTCGGCCTTCAGGATGTCTCTCTTCAGCGTATTTCCCGCGCTGAAGATGCTGCGCGTGAGAAGCATTACGCAGGCCGACGTCGCTTGCTTCTCGGACCCGCCCAGCACGATGGACGAGGTCTCGCTTGGGGCCGCGGACGCTTTGGACGAGATCGACTATGCGCCGCTCCTGCGCTCGTTCCATGCGCTCCGGGTGAATAGTTTCCGTCTCCAGATGGCGCGGGAGGCTGCAGGCCTCGTAGAGCTATTTTCAGAGGATGCAAAGGGGCCGTGGCGCCTGGAAATCGACGAACACACCGCGGGGACCCGCGCCAAACTGTACGAGGACGGGCAGGAAAGAGAGTGGATTGTCGTCTGCGAAACGCGCATATCGTTCTACCGCGAGCCCCGCATCGCAGCCTGCTTGGCCCGGTTAGAGTCCCTGACGGGTAGCATCACGCTGCTCGTCGAGCTGCACAATCTCGACGGGTGGAGCCGGTCTCTTCCTGCGCTCCGCGCGCTCACGCTACAACTTCTGCGTACAGCATCCTCGGACAACATCCCCGTTCCTCGCGATAGCCCGCGGGTCCACATGCCGCTTCTCACGTCGATCACGCTCTGGCTGGACGGAATGACTGTCGAAATCCAGCAGCGACTGGAGAAAGACCTCCCGACACTGCTTCCCGCAATTCTTGAGCGGGTACCGTCCGTAATCATCGACGTTGTGGCCCCCATCGACGTCCGCACCTGCGATCCTGCGCCGCTCGCCGCAGTCGCGAACGGAGTGCGGGTCCAAGGGCGGCGGACACTGGACTAGACAGCGCTGCACAACGCGCGCGACCATTTCCGGTAGACGAATGAGGCACAAAGGTTTGTATCGCGACTTAGACGCAGCATTGACTGTGATGAGCAATAACCTTTCTTAATGTCACAGTCCCGTGGACGCAGTACTTTCACAGACTCTTACCGCCCCAGCCCTGGAGAATACTTGACGCCCAGCGAGATCTTGACGCCCTGCCCGGACAGTGCATAGCCATCGATCACATGTGTGAAGCCGCACAACGACACGGTGTTGCTCATAACACATGCCAAGGGAACGGCCTCAGGCTGACGAACCGGCCAGAATTCCCATACATACCCGAGAATAAGAAAGCGGTAACGGTCGAGAATGAGAACGCAGCAACGGTGATCTATTTTGAATGTAATCAAGATTCCCAGACAAGATTATTAGATGAAAGGCGGGGGCAGAAATTGCGTTCAGGAGTCGTCTTCCAACTCGAAGACCACCTTCGGGCGCCCAGCGGGAACCTCCACCGCGCGAACGATGTCGGGAGAGAATCCCTTGACGCGGATCTCGGGGAGAGTGCGTTCCTGCAGGAACTGCAGCTGGGCGACAAGGTCCCGCGCGTCGTCGGCCGTCGGCGGGCACGCGTCGTCCCAGCAGATGACCTTGATGGCGAGGCTCTCCAGCTCCGGCCGGTCCGTCTGCAGGCGCACGAGCGCGGTGAGCAGGTCGCCCGCGAACACATGCGGCGCGCGCGTTTCGGGCTCCGCACCCTCCTCCGGCACGATGTTGTCGCTCTCCATGTAAATGAGCACGTGCTTGAGCGCGGGCAGCGCCGCGAAGAGCTCGGTGTACGCGTCGAGCATGTGCAGCGAGATGCGCAGCGTGTGCACGGCGGACAGCGAGCCGCGGAATTCCAGCAGATGCTTCGCGAGGCGCAGCTGCTCGTCGTCCGTGTCCGCGAGGCCGACGGTGTGCGTGCGCCCGCCCGGGCCGTCCGCGGTGACGATCGTCTGGAAGAGCTCGTGCAGCCCGCCGTCGCGCACGACCGTCAGCTCGAGCGCGCCCGCGAGCAGCGGCTCGAGGTTCGGCGCCATGCCGTACGCCATGTGCAGCGTGACGTCCTGCAGCGCGTCCGTGCGCCACGCGAGGAAGTGCTGCAGCAGGTCGTACCCGTCGTCGCGCGTCCCGAGCGCGATTTTCTTGAGCGACGCGGGCGCCCTGCCGCCGGGCAGCTGGTTCGCAAATTCCGCGGGCATCTTGCAGTACGTGAACGACTGCAGCGCGGGGCAGAGCGTGAACAGCCTGCCCAATGCGCTGGCGGACCGCTCGTCCGTGGTCTCCGAGTCGATGACGAGCTCCGTCAGCGTCGACAGCGCCGTGCAGGTCACTGGAAGGTAAAGAATCTGCACGTGCAGCTTGCGCAGCTTCCCGCGAAGGCCTCCGAGAAAGTCGGTGGGTACAACGAATTTGTCGCTCTGCCAGACCTCGAGCATGGGAGCCGGAAGAGAGGCGTTGGGCGGGCCGCCGTGCTCAGAGGACCAGATAAATGTTCTGATGTGGTGCGTGTGATTCTTCAGCGCTGCAGTGACGAGGTCATCCACGGGATGAACCAGCTGAATCTCGAGGTCCACGGGATGTTCGCCAGTGCGAGACAGCGCCATGTCCAGCAGACGATGCTTGTCGCGGTAGAGCCCAGTGAGATTTATCTCCGCCCAGACAGCCGGGTAGTTCAAAGACGCCGTGCACCAGGACCGCGAGACATGGGAAGCCCGAACGCGCTCCCGGAACGGCAGCCAGACAAAGACCGAGACCAAGACCTCCGGAGGCAGACGCTCAATGGCGCGACCGTGGTTCCACTGGTTGAGAAGGTCGCGCATGGTGCGCCAGAGTCGCGTAATCAGCCTGGAGCTGCGCGCGGAGGGCTCGGCCGTCGTAGGTCGCCATCGCAGAGGAGCGTTCGGCAATGCCCGCGTCTTGCTCTCGCACCGTGTCCACCGCCCACAGCCGCTGGCGCCGAGCCCGAATCTGAACCCTATGTCGACCAAGGACTGTGCCAGGACGCGCGCGCCGACGACGAGCCCGCTAAAGACAGTCTGAATGGCTCGAGCTCGCCAGCAGCGGCCAGCCAGGATCGCCAGCAAAACGTCGACCAGTGACTGGGCCAACGCGCCAGCGCCGTCGTCTAGCCTTTGCGCCCGCTGCTCTGTGGGTGTGCCGCGTCCGATGCCTGGCCCGTCAGCGCCACGGCTGCCTGAACGACTCGGTCGAAGCCGCCGCTACCGCCGACAGTCTCGAAGCTCGGAAACCTCGTCGTGAACCCCACAAACGCTGCCGATCGGATGAGCCTACTTCCTAGCTACCCGTACGTACCCTTATGACCGCTATAGGCGCTGTACTTGGCTCACTATGCCCAGGCGCCAGTCACATCGGTCCAGCACTCGAATGAACATCCCCACCGACCCTGGGCCGGCGGAGCGCTGGCACAGGCGGCGCCTCGTGCCCATGCTGTATCAAGCCTTCCGAGCACGCGCGCAATGGCCGAGGACTCGCCGATCGAACACCATCCCCCTCGGCCTTGCGCTCAACTTCTCGGTCATCTACTACGCCCGCACCCGCCGAGCTCGGTGCTCTGCAGGGCCCCGACTCGACGCTCATCATGCAGCTCCTTGCCCGAGGCATACGAGACGGCTGGGGAGCTCGAGATCGACCGAGCCGGCTGCAAACGTCGGCTCATCCGCCGACCTCGGCCTCGCGCTCAATGACTCCCCCGAGAGGCTCGACGCGCGCGGTGCAGGTCCCAGACTCGACGCTCATCATGCAGCTACTGGTCCGGCGGGCAGCAGACGGGCGAGGAGTTCACGATCGACCGAGCCGTCACCATCGGCACCCACGGCTCGCGCACAGTCGGTCGGTGTAGCACAAGTACGTACCAATGAGAAATACAAGTCCATTCCCCGCCCGGGCGCGCACGGTCCGCGGAGCCGCACACGCAATCGCATGGTCTGCATGTGCGCGATCAACTGTCAGCCAACTGTGCGCGCAAACAAGCTGTCGGTACTGACCGGCAGCCCGATCGCGAGTGTCCAATCGCGACTACAAATCTGAGCAGCAGCGGCAGCGTCAGTCAGGCACAGGTGATAAGATAGTGCGAACAGAGATTGCTTATGTAAGAATTTTGCAGGCCGTTGCAGCATTCTGCCGGAAGCAGATGCAAACGCAAATCTGCAGATCAGATATCTGCGGAGCACGTGCGTCAGCGCATGCAACCAGCATAGTATACGGTGAATGCACGAACCGAGGGCCGAGTCAGATACGAGCAGGTGCCGATGCCGATGCCCGGGTGCGAAAAGCCTGAGAGGGCGATGTCAGCCGGGCAAGCAGATGAGCTGGCCGAGAGAGACGCGTACATACTTACCGGGAGCCAGTGAGCGCAAAGACGCCGGTGCCGAGCGAGATAAGCGTGGGCTGACCGTCGTAGTCGGCGTCCTAAACGCATACCCGAAAAAATATAAATGTCAGTCGAGCGAATCAAAACCGGGACGAAGCGCGCAGTAGCACTCACCTCGAACGGGGCAAGCAGGCTCGGACACGCAAAGCGCCGACGTCGGCGGCGTCTTGCGGACGGCGAGCGCATCGGGTGTTGGGCATAGGAGGCGAAGGACGGAGGAAGGAAGGAGACGAGGACGAAGGTGCCGCTGGCTGCTGCACCTTTTGACCCGCTTCCGCGCCGCCCTTTATACGCCCCGCCGGCCGTAGCTTTCCCGGCTGCGGACTGCGAGGGTGTCCGGCGTTGCGAGGGGCGTGGGAAGCGGCGCGGCGGCTCGGCCGCACGGTGTGCCTGGTGTTCCGCGTTCCGGCACCAACCCCTCCCTCCGTCCGCGCCGCCCGGTGCGTCTCCCGCCCTGAAACGCAGCATGCACAAGTTTTATTGGCCCCTGAGCGCGACTAGAGGGCGTTTGCTTACGTAATCGCGCAGGGGGTATGGGTATAACCTCTGAGCGGCCAAATGCACCCAAAGGCACAGAACGCGCCGGAGCGCGTCTCCACGCAACGGGTCCAGCCCGGCTGATGGGCGGTGCGCTGCGGAGTGATGGTTGCGCGCCGGGAAGCCCGGGAAACCAGGGGAAACCGCGCAACGCGCGAATTGCGCCGGTCTCGTTCCCACCGCGCGGCCTGATTTCTCGGCGAATTTCTTATTCAGATGGTCGGCATGGCATGCCGTAGCGCTTGGCGTGCCGGAGCGGTACTGAGATGAGCCGGGGCTGGGCGGCCGGCGGCGCTCTGCCCCTCGGTGCGCTGCCTGGCGGAGTTTCGAAACGCGCCCAATGCGCCCGATCTCCGCACGTGCATACAATCGGACGGATTTTCTGGCCGTGCAACGGCGCTCCCTGCTGACTAATTACTCTCTCACGCGTTGAAGTACTATTTTTTACGTGACTCGGCCAAAAATGTGGCGAAGTGACTGAATGACCTTCGGAGGTGCACGCGCTTTCGCTCCGGTTGCAAGCGAGCCAACCTTCCTCACTGTGCCCAACTGGCAAATAAGTGGTTTTCACACTGACGGCCACACTTTTGTGACGTATTTATTTGTCGATCCGAACACATTGGTGTGATAGTGCACGAAGCGTTAGTTCTTCCATTCCCGGATCCCATCGAGCGTGAGAAAAATCCTCGCGCGCTATCAAGGCCGTCAATGACGTATCCTGCCCATATGGGACGTGATGAGACGTGAGAGGAATGTAGTTTGGCCGGTGCACGCTCGGAATGCTACACTTTGGCCCGAGAGCGGCAATACAAGCATTCCCAGCCGTTCGCTCATTCCTTCGCGCCCAGGCGCCCGGCGGGCGTCTCAGTGCATTCTCATGCTTGGAAACGCACGCCCGACCTGATTAAGGGCCCAGGGGCACGAGCGAGTCAAGGGTCCCGTACATATGATGCATGCATTCGGCTTGTGTGGCATATCCGTTTACTGCAGAGCATGTCCGCCGCGCTGCGGCGTTTCCAGGGATAAGCAGATCACGTCTTGGCACGTCTGATGACGACATTGATGGCCCAGATAAGAGTGGAGTCTGGCCGTGGAAGAACTTGTGGGAGAATGTTCGAGGCGTTCGTAACATGTTTTGAGTATCGAGCCCGACATTCGTGCTTCGAACGCGAGCTCCTTTATGCACGGTGGCCCAGTCAACTAGCAAATGTCAGACTGAGACAGTATATACATGGGTTGGGCGAGATCATCTCGTGCAGAGAGCGCAGTGCGGATGATAGGAGGGTCGAGCACGGAGAACTGCGCATGCCGCATTGCGTAACGCTGTATACCTGGGGAGACAGACGAGCCTCAAACGCCACGGAGTGGTTATACGGTCTATATAATGGTTGACGCCTCTGATGCAGTAAATGGAACTGCATGCTTTCCAAGCGACCGATTTCAGCAATGTCGCGGCCGAAACGAGTGCCGTCGCGATCGCAAACCTCGCCTCGGACGACCCCTATCACTCTCTCACCGCCGTCTCTATTGCTCCCTCACTCTATATTGACCTGCTATCTCTGAATCCCGCGCCGTACTACTGGGGAGAGACCCTGAGACCGGAATGCCGGGTTGGGCAAGACAGCGCCGTTCCTCTCGGCATCGTGAATCGCCTCAATCTCCCTGAGATTTCACTGCTATTACCTCGACTAATATACGAGGAGCACCTTCCCCCCATTCATCCTGAAATATTTCGCGCAATCAAGGCTCTACAAAGCTCGGGCGCTCAGAGTCTCTGTCAGGCACACATTGCAAAGTCACTGCATGTGGAATATGTCTACATCTGACTCGTGGGAAATTCGCATCTCAGTGCGCTATCTGCATTACGGGGACTGATGCCGTAACTCGCTGAGGAAAATCTGGGAGGCCGGGCGCGGCTCGATCGCATGACAACGGGGGGCTGCGGCGGGATTTGAAATCAAAACGCTCCTTGCTCCCGTTCCCCCATGTGCGCGGCTCTCAAATACTTCCCGCGCGCCCGACGTTCTCCCTCTCCCTTTTTTTCCCGTTATGCTGTCGCCCCGCGCGCGTCGCGCTGAACGGTGAGCACACCCTCTTCGGCACCGCTCCTGTTCTGACCTCCTCGTAGTCGACGCCGCCATCTCGCTCGTCATCGATGATTAGTGAGTCCTCTCTGGTGCCAGCACTTTCTACGTCGTTTCTGACCTCCTCGCAGTCCCCCTCGATTCCAGGCTCGGCAACGACGGTCCCGCCGTCTTCTCGCTCGTCATCCGTGATGAGTGAGTCCTCTTCAGTGTCAGCTGGTGTTCGGCTACTGACTAGCATTTGGCAGGCAGTCTGGGCTCCGGACAGCTCCATGACCAGCGCTCCGCAAACGTGAGTCTTCCCGTCATCGACTTGCGCAGCGAGACATCGCACTGATTTTTCTCCTTCAGGCCGGCGGGCATGTTGCTGTTCGAGGTCGTCGAGGGATCGCCGACGACCTGCGGTCCAGCCTCGCGCCGCTCGCTGACGAAGGTGGCCCTGCCGTTGCGTAGCGACGCGCGACGCGGTAGGCAAGTGCTACGCGACGGTTCCTGCGTGCACGGCGCTGCTCGCGGTACGTGTCCCTGGACTCTCTTTCTAACCGCCCTCGCTGATTCTCACGCTGAATACAGGCCGCTCAACCTCAGAGCCTCGCTCGCCCAGCGCTGGCGGCGAAGTGAACGGCTGTCGGCGGTAGATCTGTCGATCCGCCGATCACCCCGTCGCCGCGCACGGCGGTCTCCAGGGGCAGCCTGCGCTGCGCGCACGCGCCGTGAGTCGATTTCTGTCAGTTGTGCTCGCCGTCACTCACCGCCGCTCCCAGCTTGGCGCGAGTACCCCGCACGTCACCGCTGTCAGCGTCGACGTCTCGATCAGCGCGAGGCGCCCCGCGCGCATGTGAGTTGTCCCGCCCGCCTGTTACTGCTTCTGACGTTGCGCCAGCCGACCGCCTCGGTGGGGACACCAGCACGAGGTGAGATGCTGTTGTCCTATGTGTCGCCGATATCTGACCCATCGTCCCAGGGATAATACTGCGACGCGATCCTTCTGCAGCTGGGCGGGCGCGCACTGGTTGCCATTCTAACGCAGCAACGCACGCGGTGAGTACGATTTGCCCATGACGCCGGGCTCGCGCTGATGCCCTTTAGAGACGTCGCGGTCAATGACGGTGAAATATTGGATTGCCCCGGGTTGTCTGGTGAGCGCCGCGTGTGTGCTGCCATTGTCCCTTCCTAACTCGAGCCATCTTTCCCAGCGCGAGAGCCCTTCAACACTGCCTGAGATGGCGCAGGACCTTGCTAGCGAGGTGGGTCCCAGCAACTCGTCGGACGATCCCCCCGTCGCCGCGGTGGACTGCGCGGCTGTGTAGATTAGCCACGGCAATAAAGTTATTGTTCCTCCTAATTCCAGGGCAGCGCGCTCCTTGAGCGCCCTCGTTCTATGCTGCATGTGTACACCCGTAGTGAGCTCGCTGAGCTCGCTGTTTGCACCGCTGTCAAAGTCGTTCCCCTGATCATGCATTCCGTGCTACGTAAGAGGCCCGTGCACCCTTCCCACGCTGTGTCTAGGCTATGAGAGTCCAGCCGCAGCTCGCGGTTCCCACGCCCGCCCTCTGAGAGCCGTAGTATCTCAAGAGAAATGTGTTTGTGAGCAATATGTAACCTCACAGCGCATTCATTCTGTACAAGAGAGCCAGATCTCACTGCGGGGTGCTCTCAGTGTTTCTGACCAGGTACGCATTCCTGCAGAGTGACTGCCAGTGCATACATGCTGCTTACCGAGCAGCCGGCTGCGGACGTGGGAAGGAAGGCACCGCGCCCGGCGGAAAGTGGTTCCGCGGGTATCTCGTTGTCATAGAGCGTCGATCTCCCTTCTTTCGCCCGATGATGACCATGGACGCGATATGGGAGGCAGTTGCCCTTGCGTAGCGCAATGCACACCCTGAGACGGACTTGGAGCACGTCCTACGATCGTCTCACGTTGCGCAATGGAAGAGTCGCCAGTTCTCAGGTCGCGTAGATCAAACTGCGTATCCGCGAACCGGGCCCGGCCATTCCTGGTGCCTAAATTAAGCTCTTGGCGCGGCGACTGATGTGCTGCGCAATGATAGCATTCTGCCTCGGACCAGAGAATTGCCACAGATGCGGCCTGAGAGAGAGAGAGATGGGTTGAGGTCAAAAACGCGGGGAGAGCGAGACGCACGGCGCACGAAGAAGCCTCAGTGGTCAGGGAAGCGCGGACGTACCGCGCGAGGCGCTGTGTACGCGGGAGAACGCAATGATCGTCCGGGACAAGCTTTCCCGGGCATCTTGTTGTCAATGTCATATGATCTGA
Organism: Auricularia cornea; assembly: GCA_030578095.1. Taxonomy (NCBI): domain Eukaryota; kingdom Fungi; phylum Basidiomycota; class Agaricomycetes; order Auriculariales; family Auriculariaceae; genus Auricularia; species Auricularia cornea. Next base: position 4,756,479 of record JARLTE010000009.1, on the reverse strand, counting down.
ATCTCGATCCCTGACGCCGTGGCTTCTCAGTGCACTGAGAGAAGCGTCTCCGGAACGCTTTCAGGGCGCGCGCCTCGTGAGAGGGACGCTCTCGACTCCCCACGCAGATAGCTTGCCACGCAATACCTGCAAGTGCACGCAGCTGCAATGGTATTTCGACCCGCAGAGAGCGAGTCTCGCCGGTGTTGGTTCCTCAATTGATCTCTACGGTACCTGATGATGCACGAGCTGCGCAATGATCACATTCATCCTCGGGCAGCTGGAATCGCAGCGAGCGCGCACTGAGACGGGCAGAAATTGCAGGAGGGGTGCTCTAGAACGGGCCGCATGCAGGTAATGGTTGCAGGGAGTGTTCTCATGTTGAGAGAGAGCGCGGCACGCAGGATCTGTGGAGTCAGCATCGGATCGGTTACCAAGCGGACGTCCGCGCAGCGGGATTCATCCGGCCGCAGATGGATTCTCGAGAGCAGGGCAGGTGCTGAGACCCTCTCACTGAGCGCAAAAGAGCAGAAATACTCTATTCAGAATGCAAGCTGCTATTCTGTCAAAGGGACAAACCGTACGGACGGGAGGATCGCACTGTCTCTCGAGGTCCGGAGCCGTGTTGCCACGGTCTGCATCTCAGCGGCAACGGCGACCTCGGGCTCGGCCCACTGCCAAGAGCGCAGGAATGGTATAAAAGGCGTCCAGGAGGAGGGAGACCAGCACGCCTTTCCCCCCCGTTCACTTTCGCCGTCTTGCTGCCCGTCGTCGTCGCTGCTCCTCGTGCTCGCCGTTCCCCAGCATTGCCGTCAACGTCGACACGTCCGTCCGCACCTCGCTCGTTGCGCACGCGGTTCCTCGGCATCGTCGTCAACGTCGACACCGACGCCGAGTTGTTTCTGTGAGTCGCATGCATACGGTACCCATTTTCTTTTGTTCTCTTCCCTTACCTGTACATAACACTTGCCTGGCCTGCGGGCGGGGGCAACCCCTGCCACTTTAAATAAACCCTAAACGTGATTATGATACCTATGCAAAAACGCTGCCAGTTCGTTTTCCGTTCAAAGAGTTGCCGTTCGCGGCAGTCCACACATTCTACTGCTGGGATATCGCCCACTTCTCGGCCTTCAGGATGTCTCTCTTCAGCGTATTTCCCGCGCTGAAGATGCTGCGCGTGAGAAGCATTACGCAGGCCGACGTCGCTTGCTTCTCGGACCCGCCCAGCACGATGGACGAGGTCTCGCTTGGGGCCGCGGACGCTTTGGACGAGATCGACTATGCGCCGCTCCTGCGCTCGTTCCATGCGCTCCGGGTGAATAGTTTCCGTCTCCAGATGGCGCGGGAGGCTGCAGGCCTCGTAGAGCTATTTTCAGAGGATGCAAAGGGGCCGTGGCGCCTGGAAATCGACGAACACACCGCGGGGACCCGCGCCAAACTGTACGAGGACGGGCAGGAAAGAGAGTGGATTGTCGTCTGCGAAACGCGCATATCGTTCTACCGCGAGCCCCGCATCGCAGCCTGCTTGGCCCGGTTAGAGTCCCTGACGGGTAGCATCACGCTGCTCGTCGAGCTGCACAATCTCGACGGGTGGAGCCGGTCTCTTCCTGCGCTCCGCGCGCTCACGCTACAACTTCTGCGTACAGCATCCTCGGACAACATCCCCGTTCCTCGCGATAGCCCGCGGGTCCACATGCCGCTTCTCACGTCGATCACGCTCTGGCTGGACGGAATGACTGTCGAAATCCAGCAGCGACTGGAGAAAGACCTCCCGACACTGCTTCCCGCAATTCTTGAGCGGGTACCGTCCGTAATCATCGACGTTGTGGCCCCCATCGACGTCCGCACCTGCGATCCTGCGCCGCTCGCCGCAGTCGCGAACGGAGTGCGGGTCCAAGGGCGGCGGACACTGGACTAGACAGCGCTGCACAACGCGCGCGACCATTTCCGGTAGACGAATGAGGCACAAAGGTTTGTATCGCGACTTAGACGCAGCATTGACTGTGATGAGCAATAACCTTTCTTAATGTCACAGTCCCGTGGACGCAGTACTTTCACAGACTCTTACCGCCCCAGCCCTGGAGAATACTTGACGCCCAGCGAGATCTTGACGCCCTGCCCGGACAGTGCATAGCCATCGATCACATGTGTGAAGCCGCACAACGACACGGTGTTGCTCATAACACATGCCAAGGGAACGGCCTCAGGCTGACGAACCGGCCAGAATTCCCATACATACCCGAGAATAAGAAAGCGGTAACGGTCGAGAATGAGAACGCAGCAACGGTGATCTATTTTGAATGTAATCAAGATTCCCAGACAAGATTATTAGATGAAAGGCGGGGGCAGAAATTGCGTTCAGGAGTCGTCTTCCAACTCGAAGACCACCTTCGGGCGCCCAGCGGGAACCTCCACCGCGCGAACGATGTCGGGAGAGAATCCCTTGACGCGGATCTCGGGGAGAGTGCGTTCCTGCAGGAACTGCAGCTGGGCGACAAGGTCCCGCGCGTCGTCGGCCGTCGGCGGGCACGCGTCGTCCCAGCAGATGACCTTGATGGCGAGGCTCTCCAGCTCCGGCCGGTCCGTCTGCAGGCGCACGAGCGCGGTGAGCAGGTCGCCCGCGAACACATGCGGCGCGCGCGTTTCGGGCTCCGCACCCTCCTCCGGCACGATGTTGTCGCTCTCCATGTAAATGAGCACGTGCTTGAGCGCGGGCAGCGCCGCGAAGAGCTCGGTGTACGCGTCGAGCATGTGCAGCGAGATGCGCAGCGTGTGCACGGCGGACAGCGAGCCGCGGAATTCCAGCAGATGCTTCGCGAGGCGCAGCTGCTCGTCGTCCGTGTCCGCGAGGCCGACGGTGTGCGTGCGCCCGCCCGGGCCGTCCGCGGTGACGATCGTCTGGAAGAGCTCGTGCAGCCCGCCGTCGCGCACGACCGTCAGCTCGAGCGCGCCCGCGAGCAGCGGCTCGAGGTTCGGCGCCATGCCGTACGCCATGTGCAGCGTGACGTCCTGCAGCGCGTCCGTGCGCCACGCGAGGAAGTGCTGCAGCAGGTCGTACCCGTCGTCGCGCGTCCCGAGCGCGATTTTCTTGAGCGACGCGGGCGCCCTGCCGCCGGGCAGCTGGTTCGCAAATTCCGCGGGCATCTTGCAGTACGTGAACGACTGCAGCGCGGGGCAGAGCGTGAACAGCCTGCCCAATGCGCTGGCGGACCGCTCGTCCGTGGTCTCCGAGTCGATGACGAGCTCCGTCAGCGTCGACAGCGCCGTGCAGGTCACTGGAAGGTAAAGAATCTGCACGTGCAGCTTGCGCAGCTTCCCGCGAAGGCCTCCGAGAAAGTCGGTGGGTACAACGAATTTGTCGCTCTGCCAGACCTCGAGCATGGGAGCCGGAAGAGAGGCGTTGGGCGGGCCGCCGTGCTCAGAGGACCAGATAAATGTTCTGATGTGGTGCGTGTGATTCTTCAGCGCTGCAGTGACGAGGTCATCCACGGGATGAACCAGCTGAATCTCGAGGTCCACGGGATGTTCGCCAGTGCGAGACAGCGCCATGTCCAGCAGACGATGCTTGTCGCGGTAGAGCCCAGTGAGATTTATCTCCGCCCAGACAGCCGGGTAGTTCAAAGACGCCGTGCACCAGGACCGCGAGACATGGGAAGCCCGAACGCGCTCCCGGAACGGCAGCCAGACAAAGACCGAGACCAAGACCTCCGGAGGCAGACGCTCAATGGCGCGACCGTGGTTCCACTGGTTGAGAAGGTCGCGCATGGTGCGCCAGAGTCGCGTAATCAGCCTGGAGCTGCGCGCGGAGGGCTCGGCCGTCGTAGGTCGCCATCGCAGAGGAGCGTTCGGCAATGCCCGCGTCTTGCTCTCGCACCGTGTCCACCGCCCACAGCCGCTGGCGCCGAGCCCGAATCTGAACCCTATGTCGACCAAGGACTGTGCCAGGACGCGCGCGCCGACGACGAGCCCGCTAAAGACAGTCTGAATGGCTCGAGCTCGCCAGCAGCGGCCAGCCAGGATCGCCAGCAAAACGTCGACCAGTGACTGGGCCAACGCGCCAGCGCCGTCGTCTAGCCTTTGCGCCCGCTGCTCTGTGGGTGTGCCGCGTCCGATGCCTGGCCCGTCAGCGCCACGGCTGCCTGAACGACTCGGTCGAAGCCGCCGCTACCGCCGACAGTCTCGAAGCTCGGAAACCTCGTCGTGAACCCCACAAACGCTGCCGATCGGATGAGCCTACTTCCTAGCTACCCGTACGTACCCTTATGACCGCTATAGGCGCTGTACTTGGCTCACTATGCCCAGGCGCCAGTCACATCGGTCCAGCACTCGAATGAACATCCCCACCGACCCTGGGCCGGCGGAGCGCTGGCACAGGCGGCGCCTCGTGCCCATGCTGTATCAAGCCTTCCGAGCACGCGCGCAATGGCCGAGGACTCGCCGATCGAACACCATCCCCCTCGGCCTTGCGCTCAACTTCTCGGTCATCTACTACGCCCGCACCCGCCGAGCTCGGTGCTCTGCAGGGCCCCGACTCGACGCTCATCATGCAGCTCCTTGCCCGAGGCATACGAGACGGCTGGGGAGCTCGAGATCGACCGAGCCGGCTGCAAACGTCGGCTCATCCGCCGACCTCGGCCTCGCGCTCAATGACTCCCCCGAGAGGCTCGACGCGCGCGGTGCAGGTCCCAGACTCGACGCTCATCATGCAGCTACTGGTCCGGCGGGCAGCAGACGGGCGAGGAGTTCACGATCGACCGAGCCGTCACCATCGGCACCCACGGCTCGCGCACAGTCGGTCGGTGTAGCACAAGTACGTACCAATGAGAAATACAAGTCCATTCCCCGCCCGGGCGCGCACGGTCCGCGGAGCCGCACACGCAATCGCATGGTCTGCATGTGCGCGATCAACTGTCAGCCAACTGTGCGCGCAAACAAGCTGTCGGTACTGACCGGCAGCCCGATCGCGAGTGTCCAATCGCGACTACAAATCTGAGCAGCAGCGGCAGCGTCAGTCAGGCACAGGTGATAAGATAGTGCGAACAGAGATTGCTTATGTAAGAATTTTGCAGGCCGTTGCAGCATTCTGCCGGAAGCAGATGCAAACGCAAATCTGCAGATCAGATATCTGCGGAGCACGTGCGTCAGCGCATGCAACCAGCATAGTATACGGTGAATGCACGAACCGAGGGCCGAGTCAGATACGAGCAGGTGCCGATGCCGATGCCCGGGTGCGAAAAGCCTGAGAGGGCGATGTCAGCCGGGCAAGCAGATGAGCTGGCCGAGAGAGACGCGTACATACTTACCGGGAGCCAGTGAGCGCAAAGACGCCGGTGCCGAGCGAGATAAGCGTGGGCTGACCGTCGTAGTCGGCGTCCTAAACGCATACCCGAAAAAATATAAATGTCAGTCGAGCGAATCAAAACCGGGACGAAGCGCGCAGTAGCACTCACCTCGAACGGGGCAAGCAGGCTCGGACACGCAAAGCGCCGACGTCGGCGGCGTCTTGCGGACGGCGAGCGCATCGGGTGTTGGGCATAGGAGGCGAAGGACGGAGGAAGGAAGGAGACGAGGACGAAGGTGCCGCTGGCTGCTGCACCTTTTGACCCGCTTCCGCGCCGCCCTTTATACGCCCCGCCGGCCGTAGCTTTCCCGGCTGCGGACTGCGAGGGTGTCCGGCGTTGCGAGGGGCGTGGGAAGCGGCGCGGCGGCTCGGCCGCACGGTGTGCCTGGTGTTCCGCGTTCCGGCACCAACCCCTCCCTCCGTCCGCGCCGCCCGGTGCGTCTCCCGCCCTGAAACGCAGCATGCACAAGTTTTATTGGCCCCTGAGCGCGACTAGAGGGCGTTTGCTTACGTAATCGCGCAGGGGGTATGGGTATAACCTCTGAGCGGCCAAATGCACCCAAAGGCACAGAACGCGCCGGAGCGCGTCTCCACGCAACGGGTCCAGCCCGGCTGATGGGCGGTGCGCTGCGGAGTGATGGTTGCGCGCCGGGAAGCCCGGGAAACCAGGGGAAACCGCGCAACGCGCGAATTGCGCCGGTCTCGTTCCCACCGCGCGGCCTGATTTCTCGGCGAATTTCTTATTCAGATGGTCGGCATGGCATGCCGTAGCGCTTGGCGTGCCGGAGCGGTACTGAGATGAGCCGGGGCTGGGCGGCCGGCGGCGCTCTGCCCCTCGGTGCGCTGCCTGGCGGAGTTTCGAAACGCGCCCAATGCGCCCGATCTCCGCACGTGCATACAATCGGACGGATTTTCTGGCCGTGCAACGGCGCTCCCTGCTGACTAATTACTCTCTCACGCGTTGAAGTACTATTTTTTACGTGACTCGGCCAAAAATGTGGCGAAGTGACTGAATGACCTTCGGAGGTGCACGCGCTTTCGCTCCGGTTGCAAGCGAGCCAACCTTCCTCACTGTGCCCAACTGGCAAATAAGTGGTTTTCACACTGACGGCCACACTTTTGTGACGTATTTATTTGTCGATCCGAACACATTGGTGTGATAGTGCACGAAGCGTTAGTTCTTCCATTCCCGGATCCCATCGAGCGTGAGAAAAATCCTCGCGCGCTATCAAGGCCGTCAATGACGTATCCTGCCCATATGGGACGTGATGAGACGTGAGAGGAATGTAGTTTGGCCGGTGCACGCTCGGAATGCTACACTTTGGCCCGAGAGCGGCAATACAAGCATTCCCAGCCGTTCGCTCATTCCTTCGCGCCCAGGCGCCCGGCGGGCGTCTCAGTGCATTCTCATGCTTGGAAACGCACGCCCGACCTGATTAAGGGCCCAGGGGCACGAGCGAGTCAAGGGTCCCGTACATATGATGCATGCATTCGGCTTGTGTGGCATATCCGTTTACTGCAGAGCATGTCCGCCGCGCTGCGGCGTTTCCAGGGATAAGCAGATCACGTCTTGGCACGTCTGATGACGACATTGATGGCCCAGATAAGAGTGGAGTCTGGCCGTGGAAGAACTTGTGGGAGAATGTTCGAGGCGTTCGTAACATGTTTTGAGTATCGAGCCCGACATTCGTGCTTCGAACGCGAGCTCCTTTATGCACGGTGGCCCAGTCAACTAGCAAATGTCAGACTGAGACAGTATATACATGGGTTGGGCGAGATCATCTCGTGCAGAGAGCGCAGTGCGGATGATAGGAGGGTCGAGCACGGAGAACTGCGCATGCCGCATTGCGTAACGCTGTATACCTGGGGAGACAGACGAGCCTCAAACGCCACGGAGTGGTTATACGGTCTATATAATGGTTGACGCCTCTGATGCAGTAAATGGAACTGCATGCTTTCCAAGCGACCGATTTCAGCAATGTCGCGGCCGAAACGAGTGCCGTCGCGATCGCAAACCTCGCCTCGGACGACCCCTATCACTCTCTCACCGCCGTCTCTATTGCTCCCTCACTCTATATTGACCTGCTATCTCTGAATCCCGCGCCGTACTACTGGGGAGAGACCCTGAGACCGGAATGCCGGGTTGGGCAAGACAGCGCCGTTCCTCTCGGCATCGTGAATCGCCTCAATCTCCCTGAGATTTCACTGCTATTACCTCGACTAATATACGAGGAGCACCTTCCCCCCATTCATCCTGAAATATTTCGCGCAATCAAGGCTCTACAAAGCTCGGGCGCTCAGAGTCTCTGTCAGGCACACATTGCAAAGTCACTGCATGTGGAATATGTCTACATCTGACTCGTGGGAAATTCGCATCTCAGTGCGCTATCTGCATTACGGGGACTGATGCCGTAACTCGCTGAGGAAAATCTGGGAGGCCGGGCGCGGCTCGATCGCATGACAACGGGGGGCTGCGGCGGGATTTGAAATCAAAACGCTCCTTGCTCCCGTTCCCCCATGTGCGCGGCTCTCAAATACTTCCCGCGCGCCCGACGTTCTCCCTCTCCCTTTTTTTCCCGTTATGCTGTCGCCCCGCGCGCGTCGCGCTGAACGGTGAGCACACCCTCTTCGGCACCGCTCCTGTTCTGACCTCCTCGTAGTCGACGCCGCCATCTCGCTCGTCATCGATGATTAGTGAGTCCTCTCTGGTGCCAGCACTTTCTACGTCGTTTCTGACCTCCTCGCAGTCCCCCTCGATTCCAGGCTCGGCAACGACGGTCCCGCCGTCTTCTCGCTCGTCATCCGTGATGAGTGAGTCCTCTTCAGTGTCAGCTGGTGTTCGGCTACTGACTAGCATTTGGCAGGCAGTCTGGGCTCCGGACAGCTCCATGACCAGCGCTCCGCAAACGTGAGTCTTCCCGTCATCGACTTGCGCAGCGAGACATCGCACTGATTTTTCTCCTTCAGGCCGGCGGGCATGTTGCTGTTCGAGGTCGTCGAGGGATCGCCGACGACCTGCGGTCCAGCCTCGCGCCGCTCGCTGACGAAGGTGGCCCTGCCGTTGCGTAGCGACGCGCGACGCGGTAGGCAAGTGCTACGCGACGGTTCCTGCGTGCACGGCGCTGCTCGCGGTACGTGTCCCTGGACTCTCTTTCTAACCGCCCTCGCTGATTCTCACGCTGAATACAGGCCGCTCAACCTCAGAGCCTCGCTCGCCCAGCGCTGGCGGCGAAGTGAACGGCTGTCGGCGGTAGATCTGTCGATCCGCCGATCACCCCGTCGCCGCGCACGGCGGTCTCCAGGGGCAGCCTGCGCTGCGCGCACGCGCCGTGAGTCGATTTCTGTCAGTTGTGCTCGCCGTCACTCACCGCCGCTCCCAGCTTGGCGCGAGTACCCCGCACGTCACCGCTGTCAGCGTCGACGTCTCGATCAGCGCGAGGCGCCCCGCGCGCATGTGAGTTGTCCCGCCCGCCTGTTACTGCTTCTGACGTTGCGCCAGCCGACCGCCTCGGTGGGGACACCAGCACGAGGTGAGATGCTGTTGTCCTATGTGTCGCCGATATCTGACCCATCGTCCCAGGGATAATACTGCGACGCGATCCTTCTGCAGCTGGGCGGGCGCGCACTGGTTGCCATTCTAACGCAGCAACGCACGCGGTGAGTACGATTTGCCCATGACGCCGGGCTCGCGCTGATGCCCTTTAGAGACGTCGCGGTCAATGACGGTGAAATATTGGATTGCCCCGGGTTGTCTGGTGAGCGCCGCGTGTGTGCTGCCATTGTCCCTTCCTAACTCGAGCCATCTTTCCCAGCGCGAGAGCCCTTCAACACTGCCTGAGATGGCGCAGGACCTTGCTAGCGAGGTGGGTCCCAGCAACTCGTCGGACGATCCCCCCGTCGCCGCGGTGGACTGCGCGGCTGTGTAGATTAGCCACGGCAATAAAGTTATTGTTCCTCCTAATTCCAGGGCAGCGCGCTCCTTGAGCGCCCTCGTTCTATGCTGCATGTGTACACCCGTAGTGAGCTCGCTGAGCTCGCTGTTTGCACCGCTGTCAAAGTCGTTCCCCTGATCATGCATTCCGTGCTACGTAAGAGGCCCGTGCACCCTTCCCACGCTGTGTCTAGGCTATGAGAGTCCAGCCGCAGCTCGCGGTTCCCACGCCCGCCCTCTGAGAGCCGTAGTATCTCAAGAGAAATGTGTTTGTGAGCAATATGTAACCTCACAGCGCATTCATTCTGTACAAGAGAGCCAGATCTCACTGCGGGGTGCTCTCAGTGTTTCTGACCAGGTACGCATTCCTGCAGAGTGACTGCCAGTGCATACATGCTGCTTACCGAGCAGCCGGCTGCGGACGTGGGAAGGAAGGCACCGCGCCCGGCGGAAAGTGGTTCCGCGGGTATCTCGTTGTCATAGAGCGTCGATCTCCCTTCTTTCGCCCGATGATGACCATGGACGCGATATGGGAGGCAGTTGCCCTTGCGTAGCGCAATGCACACCCTGAGACGGACTTGGAGCACGTCCTACGATCGTCTCACGTTGCGCAATGGAAGAGTCGCCAGTTCTCAGGTCGCGTAGATCAAACTGCGTATCCGCGAACCGGGCCCGGCCATTCCTGGTGCCTAAATTAAGCTCTTGGCGCGGCGACTGATGTGCTGCGCAATGATAGCATTCTGCCTCGGACCAGAGAATTGCCACAGATGCGGCCTGAGAGAGAGAGAGATGGGTTGAGGTCAAAAACGCGGGGAGAGCGAGACGCACGGCGCACGAAGAAGCCTCAGTGGTCAGGGAAGCGCGGACGTACCGCGCGAGGCGCTGTGTACGCGGGAGAACGCAATGATCGTCCGGGACAAGCTTTCCCGGGCATCTTGTTGTCAATGTCATATGATCTGAATCTCGATCCCTGACGCCGTGGCTTCTCAGTGCACTGAGAGAAGCGTCTCCGGAACGCTTTCAGGGCGCGCGCCTCGTGAGAGGGACGCTCTCGACTCCCCACGCAGATAGCTTGCCACGCAATACCTGCAAGTGCACGCAGCTGCAATGGTATTTCGACCCGCAGAGAGCGAGTCTCGCCGGTGTTGGTTCCTCAATTGATCTCTACGGTACCTGATGATGCACGAGCTGCGCAATGATCACATTCATCCTCGGGCAGCTGGAATCGCAGCGAGCGCGCACTGAGACGGGCAGAAATTGCAGGAGGGGTGCTCTAGAACGGGCCGCATGCAGGTAATGGTTGCAGGGAGTGTTCTCATGTTGAGAGAGAGCGCGGCACGCAGGATCTGTGGAGTCAGCATCGGATCGGTTACCAAGCGGACGTCCGCGCAGCGGGATTCATCCGGCCGCAGATGGATTCTCGAGAGCAGGGCAGGTGCTGAGACCCTCTCACTGAGCGCAAAAGAGCAGAAATACTCTATTCAGAATGCAAGCTGCTATTCTGTCAAAGGGACAAACCGTACGGACGGGAGGATCGCACTGTCTCTCGAGGTCCGGAGCCGTGTTGCCACGGTCTGCATCTCAGCGGCAACGGCGACCTCGGGCTCGGCCCACTGCCAAGAGCGCAGGAATGGTATAAAAGGCGTCCAGGAGGAGGGAGACCAGCACGCCTTTCCCCCCCGTTCACTTTCGCCGTCTTGCTGCCCGTCGTCGTCGCTGCTCCTCGTGCTCGCCGTTCCCCAGCATTGCCGTCAACGTCGACACGTCCGTCCGCACCTCGCTCGTTGCGCACGCGGTTCCTCGGCATCGTCGTCAACGTCGACACCGACGCCGAGTTGTTTCTGTGAGTCGCATGCATACGGTACCCATTTTCTTTTGTTCTCTTCCCTTACCTGTACATAACACTTGCCTGGCCTGCGGGCGGGGGCAACCCCTGCCACTTTAAATAAACCCTAAACGTGATTATGATACCTATGCAAAAACGCTGCCAGTTCGTTTTCCGTTCAAAGAGTTGCCGTTCGCGGCAGTCCACACATTCTACTGCTGGGATATCGCCCACTTCTCGGCCTTCAGGATGTCTCTCTTCAGCGTATTTCCCGCGCTGAAGATGCTGCGCGTGAGAAGCATTACGCAGGCCGACGTCGCTTGCTTCTCGGACCCGCCCAGCACGATGGACGAGGTCTCGCTTGGGGCCGCGGACGCTTTGGACGAGATCGACTATGCGCCGCTCCTGCGCTCGTTCCATGCGCTCCGGGTGAATAGTTTCCGTCTCCAGATGGCGCGGGAGGCTGCAGGCCTCGTAGAGCTATTTTCAGAGGATGCAAAGGGGCCGTGGCGCCTGGAAATCGACGAACACACCGCGGGGACCCGCGCCAAACTGTACGAGGACGGGCAGGAAAGAGAGTGGATTGTCGTCTGCGAAACGCGCATATCGTTCTACCGCGAGCCCCGCATCGCAGCCTGCTTGGCCCGGTTAGAGTCCCTGACGGGTAGCATCACGCTGCTCGTCGAGCTGCACAATCTCGACGGGTGGAGCCGGTCTCTTCCTGCGCTCCGCGCGCTCACGCTACAACTTCTGCGTACAGCATCCTCGGACAACATCCCCGTTCCTCGCGATAGCCCGCGGGTCCACATGCCGCTTCTCACGTCGATCACGCTCTGGCTGGACGGAATGACTGTCGAAATCCAGCAGCGACTCGAGAAAGACCTCCTGACACTGCTTCCCGCGATTCTGGAGCGGGTACCGTCCGTAGTCATCGACGTTGTGGATCTCGTCGACGTCCGCGCCTGCGATATTGCGTCGCTCGCTGCAGTCGCGAACGAAGTGCGGGTCCAAGAGCGGCGCACCAGCTAGATCGCGCTGGACAACCCGCGCGACCATTTCCGGTAGACGAATGAGGCACAAAGGTTTTTATCGCGACTTAGACGCAGGATTGACTGTGTTTAGCGATAAGCTTTGTTCATGTCACAGTCCCGATGAGACGCAGTAATTATATAGACTCTTCCCACCCCAGCCCCGGAGAACACTTGACGCCCCGCCCGGACAGTCCGCACAACGACGCGGCGTTGCTCACGACACATGCCAAGTGAACAGCCTGACAAACCTGCGAGGACTCCCATACATACCCGATAATGAGAAAGCGGCAACGGTGATCTATTTCGAGTGTAATCAAGATTCCCAGACAAGATTATTAGATGACAGGTGAGGGCAGAAATTGCGTTCAGGAGTCGTCCTCCAGCTCGAAGACAACGTTCGGGCGCCCAGCGGGAATCTCGACCGCGCGAACGATGTCGGGAGAGAATCCCTTAACGCGGATCTCGGGGAGCGTGCGTTCCTGCAGGAGCTGCAGCTGGACGACCAGTGTCTCGGCGTCGTCGGCCGTCGGCGGGCACGCGTCGTCCCAGCAGATGACCTTGATGACGAGGCTCTCCAGCTCCGGCCGGTCTGTCTGCAGGCGCACGAGCGCGGTGAGCAGGTCGCCCGCGAACACATGCGGCGCGCGCGTCTCGGGCTCCGCGCCCTCCTCGGGCACGATGTTGTCGCTCTCCATATAAATGAGGACGTGCTTGAGCGCGGGCAGCGCGGCGAAGAGTTCGGTGTACGCGTCGAGCATGTGCAGCGAGATGCGCAGCGTGTGCACGGCGGACAGCGAGCCGCGGAACTCCAGCAGATGCTTCGCCAGGCGAATCTGCTCGTCGTCCGAGTCCGCGAGGCCGACGGTGTGCGTGCGCCCGCCCGGGCCATCCGCGGTGACGATCGTCTGGAAGAGCTCGTGCAGCCCGCCGTCGCGCACGACCGTCAGCTCGAGCGCGCCCGCGAGCAGCGGCTCGAGGTTCGGCGCCATGCCGTACGCCATGTGCAGCGTCACGTCCTGCAGCGCGTCCGTGCGCCACGCGAGGAAGTGCTGCAGCAGGTCGTACCCGTCGTCGCGCGTCCCGAGCGCGATTTTCTTGAGCGACGCGGGCGCTTTTCCCCCGGGCAGCTGGTTCGCGAATTCCGCGGGCATCTTGCAGTACGTGAACGACTGCAGCGCCGGGCAGAGCGTGAACAGCCTGCCCAATGTGCTGGCGGAATGCTCGTCCGTGGTCTCCGAGTCGATGACGAGCTCTGTCAGCGTCGACAGCGCGGGGCAGGTCTCTGGAAGGTAGAGAATCTGCACGTGCAGCTTGCGCAGCTTCCCGCGAAGGCCGCCGAGAAAGTCGGTGGGTACAACGAATCTGTCGCTCTGCCAGACCTCGAGCATGGGAGCCGGAAGAGAGGCGTTGGGCGGGCCGCCGTGCTCAGACGACCAGATAAACGTTCTGATGTGGTGGGTGTGATTCTTCAGCGCTGTAGTGACGAGGTCATCGACGGGATGAACCAGCTGGATCTCGAGGTCCACGGGATGTTCGCCAGTGCGAGACAGTGCCATGTCCAGCAGCCGATGCTTGTCGCGGTAGAGACCAGTGAGATTGATCTCCGCCCAGACAGCCGGGTAGTTCAAAGATGCCGTGCGCCAGGACCGCGAGACATGGGAAGCCCGAACGCGCTCCCGGAACGGCAGCCAGACAAAGACCGAGACCAAGACCTCTGGAGGCAGACGCTCTACGGCACGGCCATGGTTCCATTGGTTGAGAAGGTCGCGCATGGTGCGCAGGACGGTGCCAGTGAGTGCCTCGTAGATTTCATTCAGAACTTTCGCACTGTGCACAATTTTTATTAGCCGATCGGTACAGCCAATCGCGAGTGCTCACTCTTTGATTCCATGCGCAAGAGTCGCGTAATCAGCCTGGAGCTGCGCGCGGAGCGCTCGGCCATCATAGGTCGCCATCGCCGATGAGGTAGCTGTCCAACCTTCGGAGTCCAAAGAAACTCCGACACACTGAGTTTTCGGAGCCGAACAAAGAAAACCAGAGTAAATCCGCAGGGAATGCAGCCGAAGCAGTGGGTGACCTATATTGAGGGTTTATCTGAGCATGTTACACGAGTGCAGCAGGTCAACAGATGGACTCACGTCGTGCGGACACTACGCAGATCTAATGAGCTGAGGCTGCGACGTTGTCGGGGAAGCCCTCGGCGTATCTCAGCTTTTAGTAGGACAGAGCGTCTTCAGCTCGCGGATTATCCCTCCCTCATGACTGGTCTCATCGTCATGCGACAACTTGAGCACGTACCGCATCTCACTACGGCAAACCTACAGGTCGACGGCTGCGGGTGGCACACATGCAGCGTGGTGAGTCGATCGGACGCGACCAATTGAGGAAAATGGACGGCTCCAGGTCGAGGGACGTCCTAACAGACGTGTGGCCGTCGCCAGTGTCAAACGAGGTCGTAAGTCGAGTGTCACGTGTGAAAGACAGCGCCGCAAAGTGTCTCCGGAGCTACGTGTCGTGAGCAGAGAGAGCCGGCGACCGACCTGGTCGGGTTAATGACGAAGACGAAGACGAGGATGTAACCAGAATGAGCAAACGGGAAAAGGAGTGTGGAGTGTGGACTCGGGTTGCACCGTATCGATTCGTACATAGGGGGAGGGCACATCATAAATTGGGAAACAATACCTGGTATAGCTTTAGGTAGTCGAGATGGCCTGTTGGGCGCGCTGGAGGACAGACTAAATCCTGTAAGGATCTACGGTGCGCCTTCGTGGCCTTCGAAAGAAATGCGGCACGAGCCAACCTGCTGGATTCCGACGTCGCACGCGACGGCCGTGCGAAACCCTTTGACGCAGATATCCGCGAGCGGGACGTTCCCGAGTGCGGTAATGAGCGCCACCACGCATCGTGCGTCGGGCTCGGTAAGCGGACACTCCTCTTCCCACGGCTCCACACCGATTTCGATCCTCTCGAGGCCCGGGCACGCCGCCGCGGCGCGCGGCAGCGCGGAGAGCGCGTTTGTTGGAAAGGCGTGCGGCGTACCAATTTCCTCCTCATCCACCGCGCGGACGGTGATCGAGACGCCGAGTTGCTTGAGCGCGGGGAGCACGGACAGGACGGGGACGAAGGCGGAGAGCGCGGAGGACGGCACCTCGAGCGAGAACACGTTCTTCAGGGCGGTCTGCGCGGCGAAGACCATCGCCGCCATGCCGACACCGTCTTCTGCCATGTCCTGCAAGAAAACGGTGTACATCCGGCCCGCGGAATGGGCACTGACGGACGCCCTGCCGAGGGCGTACTCGATACTGATAGTGAGCTCGGTCGACCCGGAGAGGATTTTTTCGAGATGCGGGAGCGCGTGCGCCTCCTGGTCGAGGGTGACGTCGACCAGATTGTCCGTCCGCCAGGCCAGGACGTGCGGCGTCATGTCGTAGCCGTCGTCGTAACTGACCATATGTAGCCTGCGAAGGGAGCCAGGCGCAGGCCCCTGAGGAAGGAGGTTCGCAGCAGACTCCAGCATGTCGGTAAGGTGGAGCCATTGAAGGTTCGGGCAAAGGTCAAAGAGGTGGACATACGTCGTGGTTGTGGGATGTCCTCTCGGGCCGTCAAGAGTGAGCTTTGTCACCGTGCACAGGACAGGACATGTGCTTGGGAAAGAGACTGTCGATAGGTGAAGTGTTTGGAGCCGCGCTGGGTGTCCTCCAAGGAAGTCGGCGGGAAGGTCGAGATGATCATCGACGCGAGAGATCGCCGTCAGCATGGGCGCTGGAACAGATAGGGGCAGAACATTGGATCGAAGTCTGCAGTTGAGGTGGCTGATATGGGGCAGGTGCTCCTTCAGGCACTCGGCAACTATCCCGTCGGTATCCGATTCCGGTGTCGCGCCCTGGATGACAACAGGATGATTCCCAGTCCGAGATAGCGCCATTAGGAGCAGCCTAGGTTCATCCTTGAGCTTCCCCCAGATGGGTATACGAGACCATATAGCAGGATGCGCGAGCGAGATGGCGCGCCAGGCGCGCGAAACGTGGGATGCGATGATGCGGTCCCGGAACGGAAGAAACGTGAAGCATAGTGCGAGCAGCTCGTTTGGAAACTTCCTGAGAACGTTGTTTTCCTCCGTCCACTCGAGGACGAGGCCGCGCAAAATACTGGCCGTCTCGTCGGTAAGCAGGTCCAGTGCTCGAGTAATTTCCGATGCACTGGGACTGTGTAAGAACGGAGCAGCCGCACGTATGCCCAATCAACCAGCTTACTCTGTTACACCACGTGTGAGGCTCTTGAAGTCGGTCGTGAGCCGAACACGGAGCGCATCGCGGTCGAAGGGCAACATGCTTCCGCCAGTTCGAACCCCGCTGTTGTTCTTCCCGGATACAAATGTGAAGTTCCAACGGTGAGAACAAAAAAGAGAAGTACAGTCGAACCATCCCACCACTTGAGTTGAGCTACTCATTTTTCTCTCTTGAAATAACCGTTTTTCGAAGTTCAACGTACAAGTCTCTCGAATTTCGGCCAGGGATCAATCGATCACTCATGGAAACAATGAGCTATTTATTATATGACATTCCTAAAGCTATGGAGAGAAGAGTTTCGTGGGCATCGTGCAGGGCAGCCCGACCTGCGGAGAAAACTCGCGAACATGAACGATCTCGAAGTCGAGGGAGAGCGCAGCGCAGTCCCCCCTAGGCACCACGCCGCGGAGGCGAAGCGTTCGGCCGGCGCTAGTACCTCCGAGGAGCTGCACGAGGAATGCGTGCAGCAGCGCGGCGTCTACCGCCACGCAATTTGAGAACTCCTCCTCGCCTGTGTTGACCTCCACGACGCGCAGCGCGCCGAGCAGCAGCTGCGCGGTGACGCGCGCGCCGATCAGTGCGCCACCGGTCACTCCGCCTGCTGCGAGGTTGAGCTCGAGAAGACTGCAGTGCGGGAGCTCGATCGCCGGCATGCCGGGCGGCGCGAGCCCTGCGATCTGGAAGGGCAGTCGCAGCCCGGTGATGCGTGAGAGGAATGCTGGGTCGAGCAACGCGCCATATGACATGCGCTCAGGCACCTGCGGCGCGCGCTCTACGAAGGTGCGGGTGTGCCCCGAGGCTGGGGAGGATAGAACGATGTGCACCGTGCCGTCGCCTGAATAGCGGAGTCCCAGCTCCAGCGAGTCGGCCCGAAGGTGGCACAGGAGCTGAGAGACTATCTCCGCGCGCGGCTCGCGGCAGAGGACGTGCTGGATGGTGGGGAGACTCCCCACGGAGGCCATGATTGCGGCGTAGTCTTTGTTTGCCAGCCTGAGCGAGAGTTGCTTGATGGGAGGTAGTTTGACCGCCAGTATGTTTCCGGTCTTGTCTGAGAGCCCGACGCAGGACTCGCCCGCGATGCTCAGGTTCTGCAGCGCGGGGAAATGGTCGAATATCTCGACGGGCACTGTGCGCCGGCCGTGGAGGTTAATCCAGAGGTCTTTCACCCGTTCAAACGCAAGGATGCGTTCCGTGGGTAGTTCCACGCTCGCAATCGACAGGTGGATCAGTTGTGGACCTCGTGATGCTAACAGCATCGGTGGAAGCATCGGTGCTGACCGCCTCTTGCTGCAGTTGGAGAAGTTGTAAAGTTGAGCTGGAGGTTTTCGAGGAGCGGCGCGGGGTGCGATAGAACATCCAGTACTAGGGGTGCAAGGTCGACGTGAATGTTGATCTCGAGGTCCCACAGGCGGTACATGTTTCGCACAATCGCGGGGAAGATAATAGAGCGAACCCGGGTGGGCAATAGATGATTCGGCAGTCGCACAGAGATCGAGATAGAACATTGCGTTCCGAACCCGAGCCTGGCCTGGAAGAAGTCGAGGGCGGTGGAGGACACTGCGGATAGGCGGATGTACTGCCGAAATTGTGGATGTACGTGCGCCAGTGCGTTCCAGCGAGAACAGACATGGGACATCGCGAGCAGGTAGGGCAGGCCGAGCACGTCCATTACCATGGAGATTATTTCGTCGGGCAGCTTTGCAGCACACGAACCAACCGCCATCTGGGAAAGCGTTGCTGTCTGGGTTCGAATACGGCAACAAGCGCTTTTGGTCGCTGTGTGATCGCTCGTTTACATCCGCTCGGGCCGGTCTACCTAGTCCGCTGGCGCATGGCTCAGAATGGTCCCTAGAGATAGAGGATTCTCTCGGGCGTGATAGTGCGTGCAGAGAGCTGGCTGCAGGTACATTGGAATGATTAGTATTTGCATGCATCACCCGCAGAGCAGAACATGTAGGTACATACTGTAACTCCAATCAGTCTTAGGGGTATCCAGGGAGTGTTACGCTCCTGCTCATATCTTTCGAGTACTTGAAACGAATCTTCGGTCCATCCGAAATCCGCGCAGGAATTTCGACGTCCGCGAGGAAGTCCTTCGAAAAGCCCCTGACGAGGATGTCGGGAACGTCGCAGAGAGCGACGTGGCCGAGCATCGCTCGAGCGTCGTCGACGGTCGGAGGGCCCGAGACCGGTCTGAATGAGACGACGACGGACGTAAGACTCTGGGCGTGCTGTCTGACACGGGACACGTCGGCGAGGAGCGCCCAATCATACGCCGGCCCGTACTCGTCCTGCATCACAAACAGGTGGAGAATCCGGAGATTTGGCCAGTGCACAAAGAGAGGCAGGAAGGACGCCAGGTATCGAGCTTCTAGCACGAGTTGGTTGAGGTCGGGTAGGCTCGCGCGCACGTCGTCGATGATGCCCGCGACATATTCCGGGTGTCCCTCGTCGAGGTCCATGAAGCTGATACGGTGCCACCACCCGTCCGCGCCTGTAGCCGAGATCAGCGTACGGCCCCCGTACTGGGTCAATTCCGCGCCGACAGAAAGGCTCAGGGCGCCGCCGATGAACGTGTCGAGGTCGGCAATGTATTCGCAATCCTGGGCGAGCACGACCTTCCGGAGATTATCGCGAGTCTTCCAAGCCGTATAGTATTGCATCATCTCATACTCTTCGTCCTGAATGCCCTCTAGATAGAGCTCCTGCAGCGTTGGTGGGGCCGGTCCCTCGGGCAGTGTATCCGCGAAATCAGCCTGGAGCGAAGAAATGCTCAGACTCTGCAGACAAGGACACAGTGCGAAGAGTATAGTATAGTTCTTGGCTGCAGCCTCAGAGACGGGTCCCGTTATGGACAATGTCGTCACAGTGGACATGGCAAGGCATGTATCTGGAAGGCTCAGCTGGGATACGTATACTTCCCTGAGCCTTGCAGGCTGCCCGCCAAGGAAGCTAGGCGTAATATCCAAAGCGTCTCCAGATAGATAAGAGAGGAGCGGCGCAGGAAGTTCTAACGGCAGAGATTCATGCCCTTGACCCCATTCCAGAGATTTGATATGGTGCACGTGCTGCGCCAGGAGGTCCAGCAACTCACCGCTGCTCTTGTCGTAACTAGGCAAGCGTATAGCCACAGGATGGGCTCCGGTACGCGGCAGCGCCATACAAAGGAGGGCATCCCCATTACGTAAACGTGCTGGCTCCAGCAGATCGGCCCAGATGGCCGGGTGTGCCAGAGCTACGGAACGCCAACGGTGGCAGACGTGGGAGACAGCAAGCCGGGCGCGGAATGGCAGAAACTGGAAAGTCAGGGCCAGAACATCGTCTGGAAGGTGGAAAGACAGGTCGCGTCCGATGCTCCAGCCGCGTACGAGGTTTCTAAGGATGCGCGTCGCTGTGCTGCTAAGTTCTTTGTACGTGTGGCTGATCTCGGATGCCCTGGTCATGTCAGTGGACCCTATGATGATCCTAGCGGCGCGGGCTCACTCTGTGATACCCTGCGTGCGTGCCCCGAACTCGATTTCTAGGCGCGCGCGCAAGTGGTCGTCGCCGTAAGACATCAAAGAACAACTCGGAAACGGGCCGAGACTCCGACTGAGATCCGGCTCCCAATACTGTACTCCCGACCAACTATCGAAGAACAAGTGTTCGTCGAGGCCCGCAGGAGACTAAGCACTCAGGTAACTTAGTTAGAGTACAATACTTCTCTCCTAAACCCAGACAATGCAAGGTTCCAGCTTCCTCCGGGATCAGAACGTCTTAGAACACTCATATCACCGACTGCTGTCTTTCCCGTAAGAAAAAGGAGAACCAATATGTTCTGTGGCGAGGTCCATGCTTTCGACGTATGATTCCGCCTTAACTCCCATCGAAATCACGGAACAAAATCGGACTTTGAACGGCGTTCTTCCTCCTGCTAAGTACTTGCCAGATCGTGCTCGATCCGGCATTTCGGATAAAACACAAAGGCGAAATGTCAATAGTTGCTCTTACTTTTTGGGCGTCCATTACTGCACATACAGGACAGGTTTCCCGCTTGCAGTCAGTTCACTCCAGTGTCCAATGCCGCCGGGTCCCCTTGCTGAGTCGGCATCCTAATATTTAAAATAAGCGCGCGCTATTCGAAGAAAGGATCCATATCTCTAGCTTTACTGCTGGTCCTTTTCACCAGACAGCCAGACTTTCTGAAAACACATGTGGCTACTCGCAGTGAAGCACAATGCATCTCTCAAACGTCTGATAGATATGAAGCTTATATTGCGTGCGAGCATCATCCACTACATAACACCCGCGCTTCTTGATCAGTCAGTCTTTCTCCATGAACGACCCGGCCGCTGAGTCCGCAGAGAACGGGCCGCCCAGCGTCGTCGACTGCGTCACGTTGACTCCCTCGAGCGCAAAGCTTTGCGGCGCACGCGTTCTCTTGCTTGCATTGATCACCGTGCGCGTGGACTCACGCGCAGCGGTGTCCGCCGCCCACGCCTGGCCCTGCGCGACGCGCATGATGATGAGCAGCGGCGCGATCGACTACACCCGCGTGAGTAGAGCGTCCACAATTCAAAGGAGCAGGCGTACCTGGACCTGCGCCAGCGTCGGCAGCACGAGGTTCTGCACGGGACTATTTGCACCGTACGCGGCGAGGAAAATCACGCCGCACGCGGAGTACAGCAGCGCGCTCTCGACGAGCATCGCCGAGACCGACGCGTGCGGGCCTGCCGCGGCCTTCCCGATGCGGCGCCGCATCAGCAGCAGCCGCGCGACGATTGCCGCTGTCAACAAGACGTTGAGCGCGACGGAGACGGACCAGTACGCCGTGACGAGCTGGAAGCCCGTGCGCGACCAAATCGTCATGCCCGGGCGCGAGAGCATGAAGATCACGACGCAGCCGAGTGCTGGTTGAGATCCCTCGATGTGAGTGCTATGCTTGCTTATAGGCGAGTGCGGGCTTACCGATGGAGCCCATGAAGAGGATGCCAGGCAGGACGACCAGTGCGTATGACCCTCCGAAGATGATGGAGAAGCGATAGAGCTGCCATTGATGAACGAATGTGAGTACTTCTCGCGCGTAAATGGTCGATACGCACCAGTAGGCCGTCCTGGAGCCACGTGTTGACGGTGTAGACCGAGTTGCAGAACACGGCGACGAAGTCCGTGCTGCCCTCGACGTAGAACGCCGCCGGGCCGCCGGGGTAGTTGCGGTAGTCGATGTAGATCATCTCGGTGAACCGCAGCTGCGCGCCGTTGCCGATGCTGCTGAGGACGAAGAGCACGACGATGTAGACGATCCACCGAACGCGGCTCTCCTTGCGCGACCGCAGCAGTAGCTTCAAAGTCACAAAGAAGAGAGTCGCGTGCGCTCCTACGGGCTCAGTCGTCAACATTCATGCGTGGGAAGAGACTTGGGCAACATACCGTAGGCGACAGCGCCAATAAAGACGCCGTCCAGGTATGACCGTTCTGACCACAGCTCGGCGGACGATTCTTGCGGTTTCCACGCTGCAGGACGGATGAGTGAGTGGCGGGGCCGCACTGTGAGACGTACAGTCACGGTCGCTGGACGACATCTCGAAGGAGCTGCTACTTCCAAAGGTACCAGCGGCGGGGATTCTTATGCAACGCGGATATGCGAGATTTCCCACGAATCGCACAAGAGACCCTTGTGGGACTGCTTCTCTGGATCTTCAAAACGTAATACCATGCGATTCAGGGTCATCTGTCTGGATCTCCGGACAATTACTAGGGCTCTGCGTGCATTGCGGATATGAAGCGAAGCGATTCTCCGTGCGAAGTCTGTTCGACGAAGAAGAAGCACGCATTCCGGCGCAGATGAAATCGATTTCAGGGATACAGGGTCTGCCCGGTCTTGTGCGCGGCACTCGTCCGCAGCGGCGTCAACGGCAGTCCCTGAGCGTGTACGTGATCGCCTGGATGACCGCGTGCGCACGTGGCCCCGCCTCAAGCGTGAGAGCCGCGTGCCCCAGACATCCTTCTGAAGGTCGTGCCGCGCCAACGCGTAACATCCCTGCTTCTGTGCACAACTGTTTCCAGACGCCGTAGCTGCAGAAACATGGAAAAGATCTGGAGCCCTAAAGTGCAGGACCCAGCCTGCACGGGGCAGGCATGCCACGTCGGCGGCGAGCGTGTAATGCGCGGCGTTCGTAATACCGGCTAGCCTGCGAGCTTCAACTCACGCGACCAGTTCCTCCCCACAGCCTGAGAGCGTCCTACCGCGGGACAGCGGTGACTGACATATTATCGCGCACCTGGGCCGGGAAACGGTCGAGCAGCAGCCCCTGCAGAACGATTCATGGACGAAAGCACCAAAAGGACACAAAGACGTCGGTAGGCGTCTTCGAGAACTCAGGAAGACAGACTGGATGGTCACGCTTGGCTCCAAGACGCCTCGAGTTCGCATGGGCGCGCGAGCATGGAAAAGCCGTGTACTGTCGATTTTTCTGTGGTAGCCCAGCACATATGAGAGCGGCAGCAGTCATGTTGGTCCAGGTTCAGTCTGACGAACGGACGTTAGTAGCAGGGCTCTACGTCGTCTAGGATTGGTCGCGCGGAGAGGAGCAAGAAGGCCACGTGGAGCTCTCAGGAAGGACCAGGGTGCAGCAGAAACAGCGGCGGGGTACTACGAACATCGTGGTGCAGGGGTACGAGGCTGGAATGGCTGTCCTATCCCAAGCTGCTCCCTGCGCTCCGGTCGTTGGTCATGGTGAAAGGAAAGACGGGACTCGAACTCAGCGGCCCGATGATCCGAACGGCCATTGCAACAGCAAATCAACTACCTATACACTACACGGCAACGTCAGGACCAGCACACACCAGACACCACTTCCTGGTAGTTCAAGATGTGAGGAACTGGGCAACAACTTTCAGATACTTCTCCTTCTCCTCGATGTGCGCGACGTGCGCCGACTTGGCAAACTTGACCCACGCAACGTTCGGGAGGTTCTCGAAGTACGGCAGGACGACGCTGTTCTGCGCCTCGTCGTACGTGCCATTGGTGAGGAGCGTGGGGTTCTCGATGAGGTGGATACGATCGATAATGGACCAGTCCTTGATCACGCCCGTCACGAAGAACTCGTTCGGCCCGTTCCTGATAACGCGCGATGGTCAGCCTTGACTGTCAACGGGAGGGACGCGAATGAAGGGCAATGCTCACATCGTGAGGTAGACAGTGTTGTCGGTCTGCAGCTCCGAGAAGCTCGCGCCGAGCTCGGGCGTCATCTCGCCGCGGCAGAAGAACAGCTTGTAGAACTCGCCTACGGCGCCGTGATACTCGGGCGAGTCAAAGTTCTGCTCCTCCTCGGCCTTCGTGAGCACCGCCTGGACGTCTTCGGGCAGCTGCTTGCGCAGCAGGTTCGCCGCCTCGCACCACAGCTTCAATGCTGCTCGGCGGCGACGCCAGGACGAGGCGGCGCAGGCCCGCGGGCTTGCGCACGGCGTGCTCGGCCGCGAGGATGCCGCCCCACGAGTGCCCGAGCAGGTCGTACTCGCCGATCTTCAGCGCCGCGAGGAGGTTGTCCAGCTCGGCGAGGAAGAGATCGATCGTCCAAAACGCCGTGTCGCCCTTCTTCTCCTGCAGGTGCGTCGACTTGCCGCACCCGATCTGGTCGTACAGCACGACGGGGATGTCGGTGCCGGATGCCGCGAGGCCCGACAGCGAGCTCATGTAGTTGTGGTTGACGCCCGGCCCGCCGTGCAGCACGATGAGCGGCCGCCCGGTCGACAGGTCGCCATGCACCTCGTACCACGTCTTGCAGGGCTTGCCGGCATTCGGCGCGTCGAAGTCGATCTCGCCAGATTGCACGGACATGGTGGGGAGGGAGAGAGCTGAGCTGCGTCGGAACTCCGTGGAGGCAGGTCGCAGTGTTTGTATGTTCTTTGGGAGCCAATCTGTCGATCAGTGCTCTGCCGCGCACCGCACCGGAGCTGGATGGAGCACGTGCTCCAAAACCTGAGCGCTGCATTCCGCCGGTGGTGAGTCGAGATGGATTTGACGAGCACATTTCGAGGGCGCGCATTGCGGAAGATCGTTCAAACTTTCATGTCTTGATGAGCCCTGGACGACCCTAGTGTACGCCGCGAGGATGGCATAGCTGACCTGAGTATGTAATGCAGTTTCCTTTGCACAAAGTCGTTGACTGGCATAAGCGGCGTCTCTGGTGGCCTGCCCATGCTGATGATGGCTGAGAGAAAGGAACCGAACAAACTCCGACTTGAGACAGTTTGTTCCGTTTGGTTCCGGCGAGCTCGATCGTCTCGGAGGGTGCGATACACTCGTCGATGGTGGAAGGTAAGATATAAAATGTAGCGTCTATTCGGAAACCAATGACGAGGACAAATACGGAGTCAAATTGGGGAACAGATACGGGACGTCAACCAGGTGGAATACAACTGGTATCTGGGTCACTACGAAAACGAATACGCTCAGATATACTGATAAGAAGAAGAGTGAGGGTAGTAATCACCTGCTTAGAAGCAGTCCTGGAGCTCGGGGCCTCCCTTGAGGTTACCGCGAGGCGGGCAGGTGTCTCCCAAGAATGGACCGCGAGGCTGAACGGGTGCCGCGTTGGCGAATGAGAGGATGAGGACGGCAAAGAGAGCGATGATAGCTTGCATCTTGGTATGTGAGACTGCTGGTGGGGCTCTACCGCATGCATCGCTGGCTTATATACACATGAACGGCTCCGCTGCTTGCTTGTGCAGGCCAGGACCCTTGGAGGTGAATGGCCGAAGAATGGAGGTTCTCTACTGCGTAGGAAAAACGTATATGCGGCCGCATGCGCACAGAGCAATGATCACTTGCACAAGAGTCGGCCAAGCGAGCGTGGAATGCCGGTTGGATATGAATCACTATCGACCCTGAATCATTGAATCGACAACCTTGCCTCCGTCTCCACCCGTTATATCGCGAATCAAGCACATTATGCCACAGCACATGGTAAGAAGACGCCACGCCAGGGTCTCTCGTTATCATTTCGGCATTGAGCGCGTGCTACATGGCACACGAGTTTCGGAACTAGGAAGGTACATGCAACTGGCCGAGGTGGACGAGTATCTACGGGAACTTCTTTACAAAAGCGTACATGTCGAAAGTCTGGCTCGCGTCGGCGGGCGTCTTGATCGGCGTCGGGCCCTTGGTCTCGTAGCCCAGCGATTCGTACACTGGGACCTGTGAGAGACATCAGTATCCATGATCTCAATCCGCTGCGCGCGCTGCGTACCGCGCCTTTCCCAGCGGTCTCGAGGCACGTGCAAACAGAGCGCGCCTTAGCCTATATCACGATTTCAGCACCTCAGTACTCTGCGCAAACGTTCAACAACGGACCTGCTCTTCCGCAGCGTCGAAGAACGCGCGCGCAATGCCTTTGCGCTGCCACGCGGGCGCGACGCCGATGACCTGCAGATGGTAGCCCGCGAGCTTGACGCCTGGCCCGAGCAGCCGGTCGGTGAACTCGTCGTACGCGTCGAGGAACTGCCGATCGATCCATCAGCCGTGGATGTGTATGATCACCGGCTTCGGGCGTGAACGTACGTAAGTCCACCAATCCTGCTGCTCCTTCGGCAGCTTCGCCATCAGCGCGTCCCAGCCGACCGCGCGCTGCTCCGGCCTGTCTCAGTCAGGGCGTCTCAGCGTGCAAACCCACAGGAGACGGGTGGAGCGGACGTAACGTACGTCGCGAGGTACTTGCCGCCCGGGCCGAACCACACCGCGACGCCGAGCACCTCAGAGTTCGCGGACGATTCGGCCGCCCAGACCTGCCCGTTCGGGTCGACGAGGCACGCGGCGATGTGGTGCTTGAGCAGCTCGCGCGAGTTCTCTTCCTTGCCGTCGACCGCGGGGGAGAAGAATCCTGCCAAGTCATGCGACGAGTGAGTGAGTGGTGGAGGGAGGCTGGATGGGCGGGGCGGCGTACCGCGCCCGAAGGCCTCGTGCAGGACGTCCGTCATGCGCTCGATGTAGGCATCTGAAGGTGTCTGGTCAGCTCCTGACGTTGACGAAGGCGACGCTGGACGGACCGGAGGGGTTCTGGACACGCCGGACAGTGTAGGTCGACATTGAAGCGGGGGATGCGGTTCAGGTCAGACCATCGCGTGTCTCATATCTATGTATCATGACCGCACCTGACTGAAGCATGTGCCTGCCCTATCTGACAGTTGAGATGCCTGAACTGAGGTGCGAAGATCGATGGCCTTCGGACGGGACACTGGCGCAATGCACGGCGGATTTCCGAGGAGGCTGTTCTTGTCCAAGGTAGGTGTATCAGTGCCTTGGTCCGCAATATCATGCGCCGGCAGACATCGTGCAGGTTGACAGTGCAAGAGGATAGAGCGGGTTGGAAACTGCGCAGGAGAATTAGTCGCAAGATTTCAATGTGTAGGGCGCGAGCCGCAGTGAGCAAGAACAATAGGCAAGGGTGGTTCGACCCCACCATCTGTTCTGCGTTCATAAGAACCCCACGCTAATTTCATCCCGAAAGCTCCGGAGAACCGGGGAAGCTGTTCGCGACGCAGATCCCTGATCGGCAGCGGTGCAAGCGATGCAGCGGGGTTGGACATCTTGACCCTCGACCTTGTCTTCCTGACCGTTCTGCGCGCGTTTCTCGACACTGGACGGTTCCCGAGCGTCTGAACCCGCAAGTACTCCGTTTTCACGTGCAGCCGCAGCGCAAGATGTACACTATTCGTCGGGTCCAGCATGCGCAAGGTGAGGACGAGGCCTTTGGACGTCGAGGACTGCAGTTTGCTCACTGAAGATGGTAGCCAGCGAGATAGAGCGCATGGTTGACGTGCTTCACGAAGCGTTTGCCTACCGTGCGTATTGGGCTGCGCCGTCCTGCAAACAATGTCAGCTAACGTCTCCGGCACGCCACATAGGCTACTTCATAGGATCCCTGGGCAGCCCTGAGCGTTCCAGGGACCTCCTTCGCTCGCATATTAACGCGGCGCTCGTCGATAAAGCAGGCGAACTGTACGTTGCGGAGACGCGTACGCAGGAGATCGTCGGCGTCGCCGTGTGGTTCGGACCAGGCACTACGTACCTTCGCACGTACGTTGACCTTTCATTTGCGCCGGTATGAGTATCCAGTTTGATTTGACATGCAGAGAAGCGCAGCGCAAGGCTGGTTGGAACCAGCTATACGCGCAAATGGAACCCGTGTATCAGAACTGGTGGGACTATGTGAGCACTCAATGTTGAGCTGTGCGCCGTCAGATAGCTCACCATAGGCCAGTTTCTGCCGTTCTACGACCAATATACCACTTCAGCATTCGGCGACGGAGTGAAGCTGGCCGGTTATCACCTTCAAGTCATCGGAGTCATCCCCGCTCGCCAGGGCCAGGGCATAGCGTCCTCGTTTTTCCGCACAGTAGAGAGGAAGGCGAGCTATTCTTTCATTGGCGAAAATGTGAAAGGTCATGCTAAATCTGCGCAGGCTCGAGCGCACCGTGTTTGCTCGTGCCTGGAGACTGTGGGACATAGTGCTGTCAGTACCACTCCATACACCCGCGCAATGGCTGACTAGTTTCAGGTGCCCGTATATCGCTCGTTGGGGTACGACGTGAAGGACCCCGTGCCGCTGAAGAGCGCGAAAGACCCGAACTCGACGGCGCCGTTGTACGGGTTCATCAAATGGCCGTAGGAGCGCCGGCCGATTTTCAGTATCCTGGCCATAGGATACGCGCGGAACGCCTTGGATGCGTCCTGTTGAATCGGCGTGGCGAAAGACGGCGGGAAGTCAAGAAGCGCCCAGGCCAGATGTCGGAGTTTCCGGCCGAACTACACGAACTCCGAGTGATCGAGTAACGTGCATGTGCATACAACTACATCATATACATAGGACATATGTCACTTGAAATCTCAGCCATCCCCACCGATTGAGCTACTGGGGGAGTGCAGGCGTGGGTTAGGGAGGAACGCTAGGGTGGCTCCGATTGCGCTGGTGTCACCTACTGGCAACGGAAGAATGCATTCCCTACGCTTCCGTATCAGAATTGTCCTGTGCTGTTAGAGCTGCCTGGCCGAATTTGCGAAGATCTCCGCTTCCCCCGGACTCGGTAGCAGGACTTCAGGGCAGTAGTGCGCAGAGACAGCGCCAGTTGGGAGCTTCTCTTGATGAGAAGCCCATTGAATGAAGTTGCCGTCAGAGTCCAGTCAGCCGTAGTATCAGCCCTCGTACTGCATGTCGCTCTGCGAAGCGAGCACGCACCCCGTGAGCAACGGCCGTAGCCACCATATATATATAGTACGTACGTAGAGTCTATTTCCTGCACCAACCAACCGTCAACATGCAGCTCTTTCTCCCCTACCTCTCCCTCGTCGCCGCACTATTCCTTCAGTTCGCGCAGGCTGCACCCGCTGCGTGTGAGTGACGCGCGCAACGGCCCCGGGCCCATCATACTAAAATTTTGCCCGCAGCGAATCTTGGAAAAGTTGAAGAGTGCCGGCGCGACACGGACTTGGGACTGAAGGGCCTTGCGGGATGCGCCTGACGTCCGTGCGCGATCGTTCCGTGTCAATTTCCGCACGTTTGACCCGTTCTCTAAGGCATTTCTTCCCCTCAAGTGGATATGGCTCTGAATGTGAGATTGGTAGCGGATAGTCTCTGTTCTGTATACACGCCTCGCTTGTACATGTGTCGATCGAATGTCGATGGTTTACGCCCGCGGGTGCGCACAGCCAAAGGCAGCTAATACTGAGCTCTTCTACCCATCTACTCAACGAATAGCGTGCGCTATGTGTGCTGTGCTCGATTTCTTTGTGTCCGGTTGTTCTCCTTGCACAGCTTGGGCCGGTGGACTTATGGTCCCGGCCCGACGCTTTGCTTCCCGCCACGTGCCCCGACGACGACGGGCGGTTGCGCGCCAAATCCGCAACCACGGGCGCATCTGCGTGCTATTACTCGCTAATGCATGCGAGCCTAAGCGCCTGGAAGTCTTTTTGACCCTGCGCAAGCTCTCGCTGGCGATTACGGCCTGGACGCAGACTCTCAGTATCTGGTCTTTCCTGTTCTGCATAAATGTCGTATGTATCACGGCTGTAGAGGGCCCTTCTCCGCCTTTAACGACGCGCGGATGAGCCTGGCCACGGCGAATCGGCACTCAGTTTACCAAAACCCGTGCTATCGCCCGCTCCTTCGACACGGAAGTAGAAGGTTTCCGGGGATAGTGCGCCATGACGCTTGACCGGGAGACGTTGCCCTCGAATCGCACCGTTCTCCGCTGTGTCTACGCCGCGGGTGCTTTCGAACAGCTCGGAGAGTGGTACCTCACGGACTCGGGATTTCTAATAGTATCGCGAGGCTCCTCTCGACGTATCTTGTGCGGGGATGCTCTGGGGCTCTTATCTACGCATCTCCCAGCCTTTGCCGCCACCAGCCTTTCATTACCATGAAGGTCCTGCTCGCTCTCATCGCTGTACTACACCTCCAGGCTGTGCGGGCTGCACCCATTCGTGAGCTCATGTTCCTTCCAGGGGTGTCGAAAGTGCTTCTGACTGCTGTGGCGCCATCTCAGCGGCGTTGGGAGGCATTGCATACTGTAGGCGCCAAGAGTTGCCACCGCTGATGGAGGACTGCGTGTGATTCGAGGTCCGTGCGCTATCTGTCATTAGGAAACGCGCTCAGCCCGGGATCCAGGCCTGCTCTATGAGAATCTACAAACTCGATGAGATCCTTTGGTGCTCGTGTATGATGTACGACCATTTCGGGTGTGCGCAATCACTGTTTCGCGGGTACGTCGGCCCTGCTCGCCGACATGGCCTGGAGCTCGCTTAGCGCCGTCTGGGAGAATTAGTGGCTATGTTTCATAACGCACCATGCAGACATCTCCCAGCCCGATAATCTCGAAACATTTGGTGGATCCGGGTGGCAGGTGCGGTGGAGTGTTTGGTGAGTACGCTCAAACAGAGTGTCTCGCGGGCATGTACCACTTGGCGGCGTCGCCATGCAAGCGATTTGCGGCGCTGGTCTGGGCTCATTGCTTAACGTCAAATTTTGTATATAAGCGACGTTTCTCAGCCCGGAAAACGCACCCTGCCTACTACTAGCCTACCATGAACGCACTCATTCCCGTCATCGTCCTTCTTGCTGCACTCGTCTTTCCCGCTGCGCACGGCTCCCCTCACCGTGCGCCGTTTATGCTTACGCAAAACTCTATGCTGACTAGACGCCAGCTCTCCCGCTCAAGGAGAAGCAATGCCGACGCACCGGCGATGTGTCAAAACTTTCCTCTTGTGTCTGAAGACGCTCCACAATTGTCTCAGGGTCTCTTTGGGCTTCAGGTTGCTTATGAAGTAGTTTCTTAGCTGGATGTATTCGGGTGACATGATTACATTCAATGATCCGTTTCTTCTGCCTCGACCTTGACAGAAGTTTCGGAAGCGTGTCCGATTGTTCCGAGGTTGCCTCCGGCTTCGTGCCGACGCTCCTTTCCTTCCTTCTTCCCCGAGTCATCACCCGTCGACCTGCCAGGGCTTTGCATTCGCGTGTAGCGGCCGCGGTGGCGCTTCCACAGACTGCTGGCGGGCGCTCTGTTGAGGAGCGACCTTCAAAGCGACCTTGGCTGCCGACGAAAGTCTTGTTTGCCGCCCTACGATGCTCATCTGTGCTCGGGCCTCCGAGCTTGCGTTATTTTTCGTTGCCTGTGCCGCGTCTTGCTTGGAAAGCGCTCGCAGTCTTCTATCTGGCTCCCGGAGACTGATCGACAAAGACTCCTCGATTCGACATAGATTTACACAAACGGAACCAGCCTTTCAGAGCCACTCTGGCGCGGATATCCCTCCAACTGCCCTCTGGCGCGCATGTACTGCCGCTCCCTTTCAGTCGGTGAAATGCTGGAACCCGTGCTACACACCTTAGGCGCAGTCCTGAAGACCTCCGATACCCTTGAGATCGTTGCGCCGGCAGTTCACCACGACGTCCTCCTCTGTATGGGAAGTGTTAGTTAGCACCATGATGTGCCACCCGTGCGCTCCTGAATAGCGACTTGCCTTGTGGGACTGCGGCGGAGATGACGACGGCGGCGAGGGCGAGGACGACAGCGAAGAACTTCATGACGGCCGAGTCTGACGATGCTGCGATGAGCTGCTGGGTCTCTGACTCTTCGGCGGGCAGCCCGCGCATTTAAATACACCTCCCAGGCGTTTCGTTTTCCCACAGCCGTCCGCGCTTGCTCGCGGGCAGAGCGCTTGGCTGACACGCATTCTGCATTCTGGGAATGCTTCTGCGCCGGGCAGCCAAGACGCCGCGCGCGCGCGTAATCGCTGTCCTATCGCCCTCGGTCCGACGACGAAGAACCCACGTCGACGCGGGGAGCTGTTGTCAGACCTGCCTGCGCCCGCATGCGCGCGCCACCAATTTCAGCTCAGGGGCGCGAGTTCTGACAGATACGCGTCATGGCTCACGGACTGGGGAGACTGCAATCGTCGCGCGCGCTCGCACGATCTGCCAGTGGGTGACTGGTGTTCCCGAAGAATGCGGATCCGCGTTATTGGCGTGCGCGGTGCGATCGAGGGCGGTGCTGGCAGCTGCATTTCCCAGGCACGTGTGGGATCTTTACCCTGTCGAGCTTTCTGCGGTTTGACTGCGGCCATCCGCGCCCGCCAGCGCTCCCTGTGTGACCCAACAGCAGATTGGCTTCGGGATAAACGAGGTGCGTCGAATGCAGTTAGGGAGACTCAATGGGACTCGATCGGGAATTCAGTTTGCGAACGCGGGCAGACTATGGTACATTGGATTGTGCGCTCCCTACGCTCCCTCAGCTGCCGCGTGCTCCTGATGATTGCGCTCGGCGGCGGCGTAGACAGCGCTCCAGTCATTGCACGTATGCGTGACGGACGAGGTCGTGAGCCGCGTGAGGTTGATGCTGCGCGCGGCCTCGAGGCGCGTGTCCGCGCGGCACAGAATCATCTGGCGCAGGTAGTTCATGCAGTGGCGCGCGAGCGGCGTCGGTGTTGTCCACGTCGTCTCGTTCAGCCGGTCCTGCAGCTCGAGCCCGATGATGTCGAGACACCGCAGCTGGTGGAACATCGAGATGCTGAACTTGCGCCGCTGCGGGCCCAGGTAGAGCATCCCGCCGCCGCTGGGAAGCATGGTCGCCCATCCTGCGCGCCCGAGCGGAGTGTCGTGCCGCAGATGCACGCTGTCCTCCGTCGGCTTGTGCACCTTGCCGACCTCGATGTCCCATGTGCGAGGGTAGTCGTTACCGATCCATGCTGGGTCGTCGTTCGTGAGCAAGTGAGAGACGACGAATTATCATGCGTACTGTACTGCCTGAGATCTGCGGTTGGGGCAACTCCCTGCCTTCCCAGGCGCAGAACACCAATGATGAGTATGCTCCAGAGGGCAATCACCGACGTCCATAGTCCAGCCTGAAACTCTGGACAGGCTTGAGCGCGGGTTACCAGCTAGAGGAGGCACGGACTGTTCACGGCCATAGTCACTATTGCAGTGCGAGCTGGGGGAAAGCAGTCTAGGAGCCGAAAGTGGCTGTCTCTGGTCTCCGCAAGGCGCGCGGTATCCTCAGCCTATCGTACCCGAAGTCCGCTCTGTCCACGGCTCGGCGTCAAGACTCAATTGCAGATCGCGCGGGTACCCGGTAGCTACCTGTCATGCGGCGCGCGCCCGTCCTTCCATCGCCTCTCATTCTCCTTCAGCAGTTGGTAGACAACGCTCTAGTCGCGGGACGTGTTCGCGCAACAAGTCCCGCGCCGCACGGTCGCCCGGCTCCACTGTCATATCAGCTCCGCAGAGTGTGCCCGCGCGCAGGCAGTCAAGACGGTGAGATATAATGCGCTCTCGCGCCGAGGCCGAGCGCTCATGAGGTGCGGATATGTGGTTGAACATGGAGAGCATGAACGGCCGGTTATCTGGCTCGTGGCGTGAGTACATGGGCTTTTCTCTTGTGCCATTAAGCGACGGTACGGTGAGTGATGATGCAGAGTTTCCCTCTCATCCTGTCAGGCCGAGTCAGTCTCCCCCTACCGTCCTATCAGTGCAAAGACCGCAAGGTGTGAACAAGGCAGTGCCAGTAAAGCCTCCGGGCTAATGTCTCCAGCGTGGCTCTGTTATATCGAGAACGTCGACAGTTTCCACGAATATCGCGAATCCACGGCAACATTACGATTCACAGCGTTCACAGCGTAGATCCCGTGTCTCCGGTAATACATGGTCAAGCACACCCAAAGAAGTCGAACACGACGCGAACGAACTCCTCCTTCTCCTCGAACCACGGAAAGTGCCCCGCATTGTCGATGACCTCGAGCCGGCTCTGCCTGATGCCCGCCGCAATTGCCTCGCTGACGGGGACGGGGCAGATGAAGTCCTCACGGCCGACGACGACGAGCGTCTTTGCAGAGATCGTCCCGAGCGCGCCGGTCTGATCGCCGTCCGCGTCCGCGGGGCGCTGCGCGCGCATGCACGCGGCCTGCGGCTTGTTGGTGAACGCCGCGAGCGCCGCGGCGAGATTCTTCTCCGGTCGTGCGACGTAGAGCGGGAAGAACGCGAGCAGACACGCGGCGAATTCGTCGTCCGTCGCGAAGCCGCCCTGTGCCTGCCCCGGCGCAATCTTCCTTCCCCACTCGCCGAAGGCTGCGACGGCGTCCCGGTTCGGGTGAGTGGAGAGGATTGCTTGAGTTGCCGGGCCTGAGATCGACGTCGCCCCGAGGAGTTGGGCGCCGAGCAGGACGAGCTTCGCGACGCGCGCTGGGAAGCGGATGGCGTACCAGAGCGCGATGGCGCCGCCGTTCGAGTGGCCCATGACGTTGAGAGCGTCCTGTTGAAGGTGCACTCTGAGAGCCTCGACGTCCTCGGCCATATGCCAGCTGCTCATCTCGCTGAGATCGGCGGGGAACGACGAGCCGCGTGTGCCGCGGGATTCGAAGTGCACGACGGTGAAGAGGGCGTCGAAGAACTGGAAGCTGTTCTGGTATAGCTGCGACGCGCATCCCCAGCCAGGTGCTACGTTCACCAGCAACCTAGAGCCAGATCCAGTCACGTAGTACGTCAGAGTCGAGCCAGTCGCCGTGAAAAAGGAGTGAGCGCCGGGTCGAAGCTGCGCGGTGATAGCCATGGCGTGTGGGAGGGAGGTTCTGTGGGTAAATGTATGTACGGCTGCCTTCTTCTCTGGCCGGTTTAGAGGGGCAAAGGTAAATGTCCCGGGGACACAAATCACAAGCAGCGAAACGAGATATAAGTCAACTGAGCGCTGGTCAAGCCCGTTTCGCAGGAGCTCTCTTTAGATGAACATTTGAACACCGGACGTCGCCCTGATTCGTCTATCCGGGCCGATCGACTGGAGCCTCAGGCCGCGACATGCCATGGAGACCGGATACTCGCGCGGGATCGCCTCGTTCCGAGGTTTCAGTCCAGCGGTGACAGAGAGCACATTATGACCTTTTAAGCAAGACAACGTTAATGCATATTGATCCAGGACACAAAGTGCCAGTGAAGTCGAGCATCCCAGGCCACATCGTTCAGTTGCCACATGTTATTCAGTAGATCAGAGCATATGCGAAGAATGTACGCATACAGAATTCGTCGGACTGCTAAGTATTGAGGGATCGAACGCTAGAGGGTGGTCTCCCCTCGCACAACCTCAGATCGGGTGCGGACACCCCAAGCGGAGATAACGGACGCGGCAGAGGGACGCGGCGGCTATCTCCGCATCTTGTCCTCATCCATGCTCCAGCAGTGCCACGGTACTCCATCCCCGACCCGGTGCGGCGCCACCACCCCCTATCTCTCATAGTGCACAACCACAGGACTGCTAGCACCGTCTCCACCAACCCTGACAACAAGCGGGTAACCGGCACGGCGGCTTGGAACGGTGATGCCCGACGCTACGCGTCTCTTCGCCCCGCGACCGCCTCAGGCTCTGCTGGATGGCCAGGTCTAAGTGGGCGTTCTATGCGGTCGCTAAGGGCAAATATCCGCGCAGCCCGGGCATCTACACGACCTGGACGGAGACGAGCTATCACGTTACTGGCTGTTCGCGCGCAGTCCATTGCGGGCACAAGACGCGCGCGCAGGCGGAACTTTGGCTCGAGCAGAACCGCGAGGACCGCGGCGGCGCGTCGGCGTCTTCATCGGCCCCCGAAACGCGTCGACGCGCCCGGGATCTGGCGGCCTGTGCTTCCTCGAGCAGCAGCGCGTCTCGCTGCTCTCTTCCCGCACTACCACGCGCGTCAGCAACCTTGGCGTTAACGAGGGAGAACCTCGATGTGTCGTTGTCCTTCTTCGTCTGCACGGCGCCCGCCGTAGACCGCGAGTACCTGGATCCCCAGTTCTACGATCGCGTATCCCTCACTCCCCTGGGTCAACACGAGCACGGGGTCAGATACTACCGCGTGCCTGAACCCTTGTGCGCGGCCAAGAAGTTCTACGCTGTCGCACGAGGCCACACGCCGGGCGTGTACACCGCGTATGATGGCCCGTATGTCCCGCCCGTTCCTATTTACCAAGCGGAATTATCTAACATCCACCTCCTACGCAGACAGGGCGCACTCATGCAAGTCGAGGGCTTCCACAAAAACGACTATAAGAAGTGCAGCGGCGAGCAGCAGGCGTGGGACCACATCCGCGACTACCACGAGAAGCGGAGGCTCCGCAAGGCGCTGAACAAGAGCATGCTCGTGGGCGGCGTCCGCGACGACTGGGAGGACCACGACGAAGCGCTGCTCAACGCGGCCGCGCGTCGCCTCGCCGCGCAGATGTCGCCCTCGTCCAGCCGCGCGTCGTCGCCGGGGCCGTTCGCGCTCGACATTGATGTCCACGTCGCCGGCGCCTACGCCGTGGACTCCTGCCGGGCGGGCATCGGGCTGTTCTTTGGCGTCGAAGACTGGCACAACTCCAGCGAGCGGTGTCCGCCGGAATGGGAGACGCCAGAGCGCGCGGAAATTTTCGTGCGTCACGCCTTGCGACCCCGTTTCGCGCTGATCGCTGACGACGGTCTTGCAGGCCGTTATCCGTGCGCTGCAAACCGCTCCGTTGGGGCCCGGAAGCCTTGTGATCAGGGTGGCATGCTTCGATTGTGCGTCCGCAACTTATACATTTTTCGTAGCTCACACGACCCTGTGCTCAGCCATCGTCAGTCTCGCGTACTGCAATGGGAACGAGCGCGCGTACATAAACAGGCGACTCGCGCTGTGCCGGCACTATGAGCAGACTGTGCGTCCGTTATAACCTTTCGAGCGCCTGTCCTCGTACTGACACTTAGCATTCAGGTCCGCATCGTTTCTGGGCTCCAGCCAGACTCTCCCGCGATAGCTCTGGCGCATCACGGGACGAAGATGGCGGAGCGCGTGGACGTCGACTGGGCGGACAAACTGGCTGCGCTTGCTACGTTGGTTGGCGGCGAGCCGCGGGAGGACGAGCTCGAGGCCGTGCTCCGCGCTTCCCTTGCCGTCGATGATCCAGATACACAACTTGATGCGGGTCTCTCCACCGACTTGGCTCATGCACACGACGGGGCTCCCGTAGACGTCGCGGAGCCTGTGCTCGGTGCTGCAGCAGATCACGAGCATGCCCGTACGGCCGACACACGCACGGTCGCCGTCGAGTCTGCCACCGCCGTGGCGCAGCTCGACGCCCCAGATGCTGATACGCCGGACGATTGCACGGTGCCAGACGTCGTTGCAAACTCGACCCCATCTCTCCGCGCGTCGACCGGGCCTGGAGACGCGATTGGCTCGGGGCCGACTGAGGCGGATGCCGTTCGTCTCCACGTAGCTGGAGATGAAGGTGAAGGCGTGCGCTGTCATAGTCCAGCACCCGACCCGCCACCGCCACCCTGCCCCGCCGACGCGAACGACGACGAGTTTCCCGATGACGACTCGAGCTGGATGGACGACGCGCCGGCCGAGTGGCTTGACGAGTGCGACCGGCGTCCTCGCTGCTCGACGCCTGTGCCTCTCGAGTCTGACGCTGCCGTGGCGCCTGCGGCTGAGGAAGAATTCGAAGACTGGACGGACGCGCTGCCCGTGGGCCTCCTCTCGCAATACGCCGCCGCCGCAGAAACTCATGCAACCCATAGCGGGTTCGACGATGACCTCGACTGTGTGTCGGCTTGGATCGACACTATTTCCTCGAGCCAGCTCGATTCCCTCGACGTTCCGGCAACCAGCTCTCCCGCTGGTTCCATGGACGACGAATCAGATTGGATTGACGAACTGTCTGTCGAGGAGCTCGACAGTCTTGACAGCGGGCAAGTATGACTGGTAAATGATCTCGTTTGGACTGGGGACTGTTTGCTTTGCTCTGTATCGCTTTCATATTGCTCGCTTTCTAGTTATCATGTACCACTAGTACGCTGGATCCTTGTCTCTCTAATCGCTTATCCTACGCCACATTATCCGAGGCTTCTCCTCATACCTGTCAGACTGTCCCGAACTGCAAAGCGCTGATACACTTGAAGCTTGAACATCTCAGGGCCGTCCGATGGGAATGAAAGAGTGATACATTGGAGGCGAAGCGACTCGGAGCTCCTTCTGAACTTAATCAATCGGATTTGTCTCCTCTCTCGGTTGAATCTCAACTGCTCGACGGCATCCAGGGCCGGTTACAGATGAGCATGGATGCGGTGAGGCTCACCCTCATCGCGTCAGCCCCTCACCCAGTTTTCCACACGATTATCAAGTGAGATGTCAATCAACTCGCTAAGCATGCTTTCTCTTTTACAGGGAGTCTGATATTGGCAACCCAGGTGTCTATTGGAAGGTACCTGCGGAGTTTGACTGCGCATTTGGCGCCGGAACACACCCCGGCTCGGCCCGGACCCCGGCCAACGTTTCTTCCGACCTACGATGAGCGCGCTTCACGCCCGTCACCCACGCCCATGACCTTGGGGATCTGCCCTATTCCATTGCACTGGTCAGGTTAGCCGTGCTCCAGCCCTTGGCGAAGCACTTTTCCCAGGAATTCCGCTGCTTATCGAGTTATATTTAGGACTTCCACGCCTTCACTGCTAAGCCGGGCCGTTAATGACCTCACTGGCTTTGGTACGCAGCCCGCAGTTACGCTTTGCTCTCTTATATGCTTTAGGGGATCCATATTGATGGTTTATATCATGTTCTGGCCGTGCTGCGGCCAGTCGCACATACCAATACTCATAGGAAAGATCGTGGAAAAACGCCCAGATATGGCGATACTCCCCTAACGTCCCTGCGACGGGCTGCGGCCGTCCGTGCGGGAGCATTGGGCGACGGAGCGCGCCATGTCACACGAGTCATGCACATGCCACCTGTAGCTTCTCTCTTGCGCCACCGAGAGCTATATAACTGGGTACCTTGCAGCGGGGTGCGAGTTTCTCACCGCTATGTGGCGCTCTCTCAAGGTCGCTCTAGCCCTCGCCCTCGCAGTGGTCGCGCAGCGGCCTCCTCAGCCGATCCCCAATACTTTCCCGCACAACTACACGGGAATACCCAAGGGGGACTACAGCCCCGAATGGCAGGATTGTGGGTCTTCATTCCCACGCTTGCCATTTGCTTGCGCAACGAGCTGAACTGGCGCCCAGACTTCCGCGTTAACACCTCGGCGCTGCCGAACATCACCTTCGAGCTTCCGCGGTCGTTCGCTGGAAACATTGCGACGGGGCGCCCGGGCCATCCAAACGACACGCTCTTCTTCTGGGCGTTCGAGCAGAACGAGGGCTCGCTCACTGGGAACGCTTCCGATGACGATCCCTGGTTGATCTGGCTTAATGGAGGGTATGTAATTCTCATTCGACAGTAGTCCCAGATTTAACGCAACCATGAAGGCCTGGATCCTCTAGCTTTCTCGGATTCCTATTCGAGGCGAGTCTCACGTGCACTTCCTCGCACGCCGCCTTCTCATGTGAAATCAGAATGGGCCCATCCACATCGACAACGACCTCGGCGCGTACAAAAACAACTTCAGCTGGGATCGCTTCGCCGACGCTATTTGGGTTGGAACCCCATGCCGTGCAAATCATGCCCTGTGCTAACTGTGAATTCAGGTCGATCAGCCGGTCGGCACAGGGTTCTCGACGGCAGACACCACGGGCTACATCGCCGACCAAGATCAGATGGGCGAGGACTTCGTCAGTGGGAGCGATTCGATCTCTGAACGCAACTGACGCGCGCCTTTAGGTTGGATTCCTTGCGAATCTAGTCAAGGTGTTCCCAAGTCTCGCAACGCGGCCATTCCACTTGACGGGCGAGTCTTACGCGGGAATGTACATTGTCAGTGCATCTGCTAGAGCTTTTCCACGTGCTGACTCGGGGTAGCCCTACATCACGAAAACAATACTAGCGACGCAGGACCCACCCGTCACCCTTGCAAAAGTTGCTATTGGAGATGGAGCGATCGGGTCTCTGGCTACCTTTGAGGAGCTCCCCGCCGTACGCGCACTCCCTCTGTCCGATGTTACTCGGGCTGATCTGCACTTAGCTTTCCGTAATCGAGACGTACCCGCAGATCATCAACTTCGACCCCGAGGCGTTTGAGTACTTCAAAACTCAGTCAGTGCACCATTATATCGCCATGATGTGCACCGTCTCATTGCATCGATGCAGGACGCATCTCTGCGGGTTTGACCTGAACCTGACCTACCCGCAGAACGGGCTCTTCCCGACGCTGGACCTCGTCGCGCCCACGGCCGACTTCCGCAAGGAGTATTTCGCCGACCGCACCCTGAACACGGCGCTGCGGCGAGAGGACTGGCGTGCCGAGATCGCCGCGCGCTACCGCTCCCGGCCGGCGCTCAAGAAACGCGACAGGACGCGCCAGCTGGACGTGTGGAAGCGCGACGTGAGCCAGCGGGCGAACGGCACGATCGACCCGTTCTACGGCTGCTTCCTCTTCGACGAGATGCTGGATTACGCGGCCAACTTTACGTTTCCCTGGAGTATGTCTCCTGCGCCGCGTTGGTGTTCATGGTTTGAGGGCTCATTCTCACTGCGTAGCCGAGGGAGACTGGGACGTTCGTGGTTTCTGTGCAGCTTAAATTCCGGGGCATAGGTCTCATGCCTGTTTCAGGTGTACGAAATCCCGGACGCATTGAGTCCGGAGACGCCGCAGAACGGCGCCTTTTTCATGAATGGTCTGCCAATCCCCGTCGTCCTTGCACCCCTGCTCACACCTTCACCCAGACGACTCGACACGCGCGGCGCTCCATGCCCCCACGAGCAAGAATTGGACCAGTTCCTTCAGGTGCGCAGTCTCAAGACATCAGTCGCGACTCTGCTTGACGGGCCGCTCCCAGGTATCCTTTCGGTTCGACACGCACACGCGCCCCGAATGCGAATGAGTTTGGGGATCCGTGTGAGTTGCGACGTACTTCCAGGCGTCCACGATCTGACAGTGCTTCTCCTAGCCGTCGAGTCAGTGGCTAACAGATATGACGACTCATGGCTTAAGACACCTTTCCAGAGCGGTCGTGCTGTTGACCGGGATAGCATCGGGCGGTGTACCCATTGTCTTTTACTCCGGCAACGCTGACGCCCTGGTTGCCCATCGCGGCACGGAAGGTTCGTTCCAGGCTACCATCCCTCAGAGCGGTCTCTCACACATATTGGGACTACCTTGTAGTCGTCATTCAAGTAGGAATTCCGTCCTTTATTGACAATGCACAGCGCTAAGCCGAACGCAGAACTTCACCTTCGGCGGAACCCAAGGATTCTCTCGCAAGCCGTCGACTCCATGGTTTGGCGATGACGGGGAGTTTGCGGGCATTGTCCACCAAGAACGGAACGTGACCTTCGTTCTCTTCGATAACGCCGGGCATCTGGTCCCTCAATGGCAGCCCGAGCGCGCAGCCGTCTTCCTACGCGAGTTTGTGCTCGGTCAGAACACGACGGGGCTAGTCATGCCCGACGGCAGCGTCGTCGGAGGCGAGAACGAAACGCTCTCGATGGACTATCTGCCCGCTTTTGAGCGACCCATCTTCTTCGGAAGCGCGACGTCGCAGTTCAGCACTGTCTGGCCGAAAGCGACGATCGCTGCGTGGGAGAAGTTCATAGCGTCTGCATTGGTAGAGCCGACAACGACCGCCGACTCATCCACCGCCACTGTCTCATCTTCGACAGTTGTTATCACCGATATACCTCCGTCGACGGGTACCAACACGGGCACTCAGCCATCTCCCACGTCCACCACTTCATCCGCGATGTTAACGGTGCCGGGGTTCAGCTCATGGCTCCCGTTCATAGCGCTTGTGATTGTCCTCCATTCCATGTGAAGCACGCTGAGCCTGGGCCACAGTATCATGACAATGTAGAAGCACAAAAATGTAACGTTCCATCCGATCACGAAGTTGGGAAAGATCTCCCGTACAATAGAGCCAGACAACAGAGACAAACAGTGTCGCCATGTTGACCTCCGACCACGAGGAGACCTTGCGCACCACCATCAGGTCCATCGCAGAGGCTGCGCTTCGGGTTCATGGTGTCCCCGATGGGTACATCTACCAACCTGACCGTGAACATCTCACTAACGCCTTGCGCAGGGCGTCAAATGACTGGAATCGTACGAGAGAGTCCATTTTCAGCATCGTACGCCAGGAGCTGGCGGCTAGTGTTCACAGACACAACGCCCGCGCCCCTGTGATGCGACTGCGCGACGAGGAGCTGGAGGTCGTATTTAGCAACCTCGGGTTCCATCGGAGACTCGAAGTCATGCGCGTTTGCCGCTCCTGGTACCATGCCATCGTCACTTCCCCGCGCCTCTGGAACGAGTACTCGCGTTCTGGAGGCGAGCGTTGCCCGACTCCTGCGACTCTGTCGCGGTTCATGGATCGATCGCGCGCTGCACCTCTTGTTCTCATGTTTTGCATCCCCAAAAATGCCGATGCTGACATGTGCGCCGGGTATTGGGCTGCGGTCTCGAAGCACTTGCATCACACGTCGAGGCTCCTCATCGATCACGGTTCTCGGCTCGTCAGCACCTGGCGCGAGACGGACATCAACGCGGCTCTAACGCGACCCGCGCCAAAGCTCGAAACACTGGGACTAACGTTCGCGAAGGATCGGCCGTTCAACCTTCCAGACAACCTGCTCGCAGGAAGCCCCGTAGCTCTCAGAAACATGCAGCTGTGGAACGTCAACTTCCCCACTTCTATCCCTGGAGCCTGGGCGAACCTGGTAGAATTCCTCTATGCGGCACCCGAAGTAAAGCGCTCTGGCATCCTTGCTTTGTATTCCTGCTGTCCTCGCCTCGCCGTGGTCACGATCAGCGTCGTCAACTATCGTCTGGATTGTGACGGGGACTCGTCCATCAATCCCAACATTGTCTCGCTGCGCATAATCAACACCACTGTTCTCGACGAGACCATCGCCTTGCTGAACGACGCGCGCCAGGACAGCATCCCTATGATCATGTACAAGAACGGGCCGCCCTCCGTACCGCCGTTCTGGCCGTCCGTGTCGCAGCACCGCTTTACGCGCGCGTCAATGCTATCCTACTTCACCGCGGACGAGATTGCGCAGCTGGAGTTCTGCACGGAGCGCGACCTGGTGCGGCAGACGTTCCGCGTGCCCGCCACGGATGTGTGGGAGAAACTCTATGACGCGACCTTCCTCGCCCACCTCGTCGACCTCGAGATCGCCGAGGAGTTCTGGCCGATGGAGCGGCTCCCGGAGGCGCCAAACCTGCTCACGCTGACGTTCGTCGTCGGGCCGCGCGTTGGGCGGTTCAACATGACAGAGTTCCGGAGCAACTTCCTCTGGCAGGTCTCCAGCAAGAAGCTAGGCCGCCTCGTATGCCCGAAGCTGCAATCGTTCGTGTTGACCGTTCCTACGCGCATGATCGAGTTCGAAAGCGGGGCCGCCCTCCCGCCCATCCCACCTCTGCGCGGCGACGTCATTCAGCGCATGGCGGACAAGCTGTCCGTGCGCGAAAAGCTTGAAGAGATCGTGTTCAAAGGCCTGACGGTCGACGACGAGAGCAAATTTTCATACCTAGTCAAGAATGTCCGATACGCGGAACCGTCGTCGCCCTCGCGGCCCGCCCTCCCAGGCGGGGTGTCTCATTCTGTCACGCCGTACATGTCCGCTGCAGACGGTGCATGAACTTTCATGTATGTCCAGATATGCCAATCAAGAGGGTTAGCGTCGTTTGAAAAACGCCGGCGGGCGCCAGAACTGCTCGGCTCGCCTTCCGTCAACCGCCGCGGCAGAGCGGCAGAGATTGGCCACAGGAAGCGCAGATAACATGCAGTAGTCTGTGGTGTCATTGGTCAGTAGCATGTGGCCCGCCTAGTGACACGGTCGGCGCTTCATGAAGCCGAAATAAAGGCCTCTCATTGGAGCACTGAGCGCTTACCCCCGTTCCTCATCTTCCCACAGTCTGTAAAGGGCTTCCTGGGAACGATACTC
Source organism: Auricularia cornea (assembly GCA_030578095.1). Classification (NCBI taxonomy): domain Eukaryota; kingdom Fungi; phylum Basidiomycota; class Agaricomycetes; order Auriculariales; family Auriculariaceae; genus Auricularia; species Auricularia cornea. The sequence goes on along the minus strand of JARLTE010000009.1, from coordinate 4,712,749 downwards.
ATGTGCTCACAATGTCCTCACGGGACACCTGCGGCCGACTCAGTTGCCACATGCTTCGGCGGAGTGCAAGCGTATTCATCCACAGAAACGCCATCCCATCTGCTGGCCGAGCAAATGGCATACTACGGCGTCTTTCTTGGAGCTGTAGCCTACGGTCTGTGCTCTCTCTTCCCGCTCTGATAAATCGGCTCTCATTTGTGTCACTCCCATAGGCTTGAATGTCGCCATATTTGCAACTACCGTCCGCCTCCTCCGGCGGTGGGAAAAGCGTTTCTGGATCGATTCAGTCTGGATGCCCTACATAGTCGTACTCTTTGTGGCCACCACGGCCGGGAATGCGGTACATCTGCAGTTCACCCAGGAAGTATTCATCAGCCATCGCTCCTATCCAGGAGGTCCAGCTGTGTACTACGTGGTGGGGAGCACAAAGTACATGAGCCCCGTCCACCTGGTAGTGTACGGGATTACTCTCATCCTCCAGGACGGCCTCCTGGTGGGCCCTCATTCCCATCTTCCAGTCTATTATTTGATAAGACTTCAAGCTCTATCGGTGTTGGATCATCTATGGCAAGAGAACTTCGGCGATTGTACTGCCTGCAATACTGTTCTTCGTGGCCTTAGGTGTGTCGAGCACACTCCCGGCGTAGGCGGCACGTAATCCGGGTGCAGGCTCTACGATTGCAAGTCTCACCCTGCTATTCCAGCTCAGGGAATCTTTCTGGTACCACGGCCGCATGATCCTCGCCTTGGGTCTCATCAGCCTGTCGTGCACTATCCTCCTCACGCTGGCGATTGTCTCGCGCCTGCTGGTCCTCCGCTACAACGTGCGGGGCATCCTCGCATCCTCGAGCGTGCCCTACGTCTCCCTATCAGGCATTTTCATCGAGTCCGCCTTCATCTACACGGCGGGCACGATATCCTTCCTCATCGCGTACTACCTCAACAGCCCCGTGCAGAATCTGGTCTTGCCCTTAGCCCTACAAGCGCAGGTAAGCTCATCAAGCAACCTGTACGGCGCATTCGTTGACGTGCGCAGTCAATCGCCCCCGTCCTCATCGTCCTGCGGATGGCGGTAAACAGAGTGCCCGCAGGCCGCCGTCCAGCCACACCAGCGTCTCGCACGCTGTCACTTGACTTCCTGGGCGGCGCGCTATTGCGTGATACCCTCGGTTCTGACGGCGGCGCGCGCTCCCTGTCGCCGCCATGAACCCGCTGGACGTGCCGGTGGTCCGAGAATCCCGACGAGGATGGCGATCTTGAAGTATACATAGCCCGACGCTGGGCTAACGCCTACGGAATTGCACAGGACTTGTGGCTCTCCAAGATCCCCGGAAACCCGATGAGCGGGACTAGCGAAGGCGCGGCAACGCCAAATAGCGCGGACGGCACACTTGACCATTGCCGCGTGGCGGGGTGAGCCGTGGTGAATATGGAGGGAAGCGAAGAGCAAGCACCGTCCAGTTGCCTGCCGAACTGTAATCTATGGTCGAATAAGACGCACCAGCACGGACTTGACCGCGAGAGTCAACCTGCACGAGTAATTACCTCCTACAATCACTACTGGCACCTGGATCACAGTAAGTAACAGAGCGCGCGCGCGCGAGCACTAAGCGGGAGGATACTTGGGATTCGGAACAGAACAGCGTGGTTACTGGGAGGCCAATACGGAACACCAGGTCGCAGAAAGGAGAACGATAGAGAGAGAGGGCAAGAGAGGGGGAAACAGATACAACAGCACGTCCGTGGGGTTGGGAGGGATAGGAACGAGAGCAGGACCGCGACGACGAAGGGATATCATCTCTACTGTTTGTTCTTCGCCATCTCGCGCGCGACCTTGATGAGCGGCGCGAGCGTCCGGAGCGGCTCCGCGAGCTGCATGAATGGATGCTGCGACAAGCGGTCAGCATCGTGACCACGCGGACCCGGCGCAACCGTCCAACGCACCTCGAGCACCTGCCGGGCATCTGGCCGCTTCTCCGCGTCGACCTCGAGCGTCTTGGCGAGGTAGTCCTTGAACACGGCGCTGAGCGCGTCGGGGTTCTGGATCGTCGGCGTGCCGTGCGTCGCGATGAGGTAGAGCGCCTTGAGCGGGTTCTGGTTGAGGTACGGCGGCTCGCCCTCGATCATCTCGATGGCCATGATGCCGAGCGACCAGATGTCGACCTTGGGCCCGTACTCCTTGCGCGTCACGACCTCGGGCGCCATCCAGTACGGCGTCCCGACCATCGTCGTCCGCTTGCTGTGCGCCGGGTCGCTGATCTGTGCGCAGAACCCGAAGTCGGCTGTGCGGGGTGGCATGTTAGCGAGGGTCGGGGCAAGGCAAGGCAAGGCACAGGCCCGCCGCGCGTCAGCCAGTCAGGACCCGCGATGGGAGACAAGCCGGACACGCGACAACGGCATGGCAGCCAGGCACTGCGCCTGAAGACCAAGACAGTACGCACTCAGCTTGATGTCGCCCACCAGGCTGAGCAGGATGTTGTCGCTCTTGATGTCGCGGTGTATGACGCCGTGACGGTGGAGGTGCTCGAGCCCGCGCGCCGTTTCGCGGCTGACGGCCGCGATCTGGCCCTCGCTCATCAGGTTGGCGGTGACGACGTCGGTCAGCGAGCCGCCCTCCATGTACTCCATGACGACCCAGAGGTCGTTCTTGTACAGGAACGAGTCGATGTAGTTGACGATGTTGGGGTGTCGCGATGCGCGCATGACGAGGATCTCGTTGATGATAAGATCCTTCTTGGGCTGCTTCTCCAGGTTCATCTGCTTGATGGCCACCGACATGTTCGTCCCGACCTGGTACGCCGTGTAGACGCCGCCAGATGCGCTGCAGACGGATGAGCAGAGCCAGAATAACATTCCGAGGCACTCACCCCTGGCCAATCTTGACCAGGTTGCGGTATAGCCGTGTCGGGTCGGCGTCCGTGCAAATGGCCTGCAAGCGCTTGACAATGTCCATCTCCTTGCCCCCCGTGTCCTTCTTCTCCCGCCTGCGCGGCGTCGGCTGGCCCGGCGGCGCGATATTGCTCTGCGCGTGCTTCTGCAAGCTCTGCGCGGCGGCGCTGGGCTGGGGCGGCGCATTTCGCGACGACGTCGGCGCGCGCTGGAGGCTCTGTTGCGGCGGTGCGGGCGCAGGCGCCGGTGCTGGGGGTGGTTTAGTACTGCCTCCTCCGGTCGACGGGCGGGACGGGGCCTCACGCTCACGGTCGCTCGTCGACTTTTGCGTGTTGGACCGCGACAGGTCGCCGGGCTTGGACGGCGCGGGCTGCTTGATCGCGCCCGGCTGCTGCTTCGACGGCGCCGACGTGGACTTGTCCAAAGCGGGCGACAGGGGTGCGGGCGGCGTCGGGGCCGGGCGGAACGGCTGCGGCGCCTGCTGCTGCTGGGGTTGTTGCGGCTTGGCCGGCGGCGGCGGCGGCGCCGGGCGCGGGTTGTCGAAGCCCGACGGCGCGGCGGGCGGCGGCGAGACGGCGCCCATCTTCTCCCAGACGTCGGCGCCGGCCTCGGCGCGGCCCTCCTGGTAGAACTTGACGATCTCCATGACCGCCTGCGGGTTCTTCTCCTGCTCGAGCCGCGAGATGCCCGACTCCTGGAGCAGCTCCTGCCACTCTTTGGGCAGGCCGGTGAACTCGCCCGTGGACGAATTGAAGCCGACGTGGGTGAGGTGGACCGGGTCGAACGGCGTCGAGATCTCTGGCCGCTTGCCCGGCGCGAGGAAGTCTGCGTCGCCCAGGACGAGGTAAGATCGGTGCTCATCGCCGGCGACGACGAGCAGCACGCACCCGACACGATCGAGAACACGCCCGTCTTTTTCTTGTTCGAGCCCGAGCGGGCGCGCGCAGGGACGGGTGGGGCGTCGGCGTCGTTGAACGCGGCGAACTCGCTGCCGTACGCGACGGGCGGGCTCGACATGCGCTTGCTGTGGTCCTTGTACAGGGGCAGGTCGTTCAGCGTCGCCGTGTTGGCCCTGCTCGGCCGCGGCGGCGGGCCGTTGGCGCCGTTGTAGGCGACGCCCGAGTCGTCCCGCGTCCGCATGGCCGACGGCGGCGGCTTGTGCAGCGAATTGCGCGAGCGCGAGCTCGACTCGGTCGGCGTCTTCGAGCGCCCCTGGCCAGGGCCCCCAGCGCCCCCCGATGACGGCGGCGGCGGCGGCGGCGGGGCGCGGGACGGCACAAAGTCCTTGTCCATGTACTGGAAGGTGGCGGCGGCGGCGGCCTGCAGCGTCGCGTCCTGCAGCAGATCGTTGTACTCCTGGATCGACTCGCGCGACGGCCGATGGTACTCGACGGGCACGCTCGACGCTGGCTGCTGCGTGCTCTGGCTTTGGCGCCGACGGGACAGGGGCGTGGGTCCAGAGATGCCGCTGGCAGATGCCGGGTTCTGCGTCGGATGTCTTATCGACCGGCGAGGAGAGGCAGGTGTCGACATTGAGCAGCGGGCGGAAGGCCTCTCTCGGGGCGGCGGCGGACAGGTTCAGACTCCGAATCAATGCCGCTGTGAACCTGGTTGCCTTCACGACCTGCGCACCAAAACGAGCGTTCCCGATGATCTGCCTTTGTGCGATAGGCGCAGACGGTCAATCTCAGCAGCAGGTGCGAACGGGATGAGCAACGAGTCGTCGGCTACAGCGCAGTCCTTTGTATTCACAGCCACACCAGTTGCAGACTTCTTCCGATCAAAGCACCTCGAGGCACAGCAGGCTCCAGCCCATACTCGTGCGGTGTCGACGATCAGCGGCTGCAGTGCCAGGCCCCCTCTGAGCAGCGAGTTCAGGGTACGAATCAGGACGTGGACCCGAGCTCGGCAGTCATGATTCCGATGCAGCTGGACGGAGACCACGAGGAAGACACCTGCAGGCTCGTATCTCCAGCCAGAGTACGCTGACATGTGACCGGAAGTGGTTCTCTGATCATCCGAACCTCGGGGGACGCCAGTCGGGATGCACAACCGGACTGCGCTAGCGCAAGACGAAAGTGCACCAACATGAGACGGTACCTGTGCGTGCAGTACCTGTGGCGCAGCTACTGCATGCAGAGGTCCAATGGACGAAAGACTAGAAGACCGTATGTCAGATCGACGTTTCGTCGCGTTCGCACGAGGCAATGGACGTCGAGCTGAAGACTGAGCATAGCGCCATGGGAGAACCCTGCGATTAGAAGCGCTGCTCTGACCAGCCGAAACTCGGAGTATCCGCACTCGTGTCGCACGAGCAGACTGCGCTAGGACGACAGTGCACCAGCATGACACGGTGCCTCTGCGTGCAGTACCTGCGGAGCAGCTACTGCACGCAGAGAACCAAACGTTCAGTCGCGGTGGCACCAGGCAATGGACGTCGAGCCGAAGAGTGAACACTGAACACAGTGCCATGGCAAGCATGGCGGGGAAAGAAAATGCAGTCTCAAAAGCCCGCTGACATTGTACCTGCACTGTGAGTCAGAGATCGCAGGAGGCAGGTGTAGGTTGACCCGGCCAGTAGAAACTTGGTCCAGCATACTTGCGGGGTCTCCTAGCGGCCGTCGGTAGAGAGATATGAGCTGGGCCGGCTTCACCGCCGCGGAGGGTACGAGGAGCTTGGCAGAAGTGGTTAGTGGCAAATCTGAGACGCGCACCTCGGTCGCCAGCGGAGAACAAGGCATAGCACCGGCGCCAGAGGCAATTCAGGATTAGGTCAAGAGGCAAGAGAACCGCATACAGTCAGACAGCGGCGCGCGAGCAAAGCAGAGCGTTCAAGAGCCACGACATGCGACAGCGGCCGGAAAGAGGCACAACACCGCATCCAAGACCAGGACCAGGACGAGTCAGAGTGTACCTCCCACAGTAAGACATCCGTTCGTAGCATTCCAGTATGTCCCCGAGCATTAAGGCGGAGTGTTTTCGGGAGCAGAAGTACAGCAGTCGGTGTCACCGTAGCTGAACACACAAACGCTCACTCCGCCCCCTCGAGATGACAGTGCAGCTCGTGACGGCGGAGAGCGCGCGGGTGTGCAAGTGCATGCGGAAGAGGCGTCGGTCCCGGATGCAGACAGCTCGGTGTGCTGACGCAATGCCGACGAACAAGAAAGTGGGGGGAAACAAGCGTATTCTTTTGCGCGAAAGGCCCTGAATTTATACCTGAGCGCGCTCAAGCACAGCCACAAAGACACCCTGGGGGGAGGACCCCAGGATTTTGCGAAAGTTCTCTCCTGGGAGGAAACACATGACGTCACAGTAATGAAGTTGTATCGGCTTAAAATAGACATGATCTGCGCAGTGGGCATGTGTTTGTTTTTGCTTTTGCCTCCGCCCCAACGATTCGACCCGTCTTCCTTCCTCACACAACTTGCGTCCGCGCCACACTTCGAGCCCGAGATGCACGGTCTGACTGCGATCGGATTGTCGATCAACACTGCCAAACCCAAGCCAAACCTGCGCATGCCCGAGATTCGCCGAATCCTGGCCGAAGCGATGACAAACTAGCGCGCTGGCGCTAATGGAATGCTTCGGTATAAAGCTCGCAGTAAATTTACCGGCACTGTATCCCTCGTCGGCGAAGCGAGCTTATTCACTTACTGAAGCCTGCCGAGTTCAGTGTCTTGCTACCAATTTACCCCGGCCCGGGTCAGCACCATTTACGAGAGCTTCGTGCAGTTGCGCTAATGATCCACCGACTGTAGGACGTCCGTTGTCTAATCAATGTCGCGAACATCAGCCGATCGATTGAGTTTTTACGGTGTACTTCTTGGGGTCCTGGGATACGGCGAGTCTGACTGTCCAAGACTGAGCAATCTGTCTCTGACGCGCGTATTTGTCAGGGGTGAACCTTACAGTGTTCATTCTGACCTTGCTATACCTCAGACGCTGCGAAAAACGCGGCTGGGCGGACAGCCTCTGGATCGCCTTCGCGACAATTCTCTTCACAGCAAACAGTGTCAGCAACGCCGTCCACGTCAGGTTCTGCGACACCTCTTTCGTCGACCATCATCAAATACCAGGACAATCTTCAACGTACTACCTTGATAGCGGGACGGTCTACATGGTCCCTGTGCATGTGGCGGCATCCACGATAACGCTTGTTCTCCAGGACGGGCTCTTGGTAAGTCGCCTGGCCAGAGGTACTGAGACACTCGACTGGAACGCTCGAAGGTGTATCGTTGCTGGACGATCTACTCCAAGAGTCGTTTAGCATTGATCCTTCCTGGCATCGTCTTTCTCCTCGCCCTGGGTAAGCACGCACCCTGTCCTATACCATGTGAGCTCTGACCGCAGCGCCGAAGCATCCAGCGTTGCCTCGCTGATACTGGTCATGGTGCTGCGAGAGACCTACTGGACGCACGTACGATTGAACACGGCATTGGGGTTCGCCGCGCTCTCCTGCACACTCGTCCTCACGGTCGCCGTCGTCGCCCGGCTGCTGCGCATCCGGCACACCGTCCGCCAGTCTCTCACCAGTACGCTCGTGCCGTATGTCTCGCTCTCGAGCATCCTGGTCGAGTCGGCGTTCGCCTACACCGCCGGGACGATCGGGTTTCTCGTCGCGTACTACTTGGAGAGCCCCGTGCAGTACCTCCTCTATCCCGCAGCCATCCAGGCGCAGGTGAGAAGCTGCATTTTCGCAGAGTGACTAACAGGCTGATCGTCTCGCAGTCGCTCGCGCCATTCTTGATTATCCTCCGCATGGCTGAGAGTAGGGCTCGGCGCGCGGATTCCCAGGCGGAAAAGACATCTAGAACAATGTCGATAACGATCCCTAGGAACCTTACTGTAGAAACACCTGTATAAGACGTCCAGTCCAAGTATATGTAACACTATAATCCTAGATACGGAAATATTTCAACAGTCAGCGCCTACTGCCTTTTCTTGTTGACGGAACGTACATTGCAGCCTAATCGGGCGCACGGAGCGCTGGGGCAGGGTGCGGGAGCTAGTCTCACAGTGTCCTATGACCGAGGGGGTATCGACGTTATCTTGCCTGGAAATGACGGACGATAAGCTAGGGAATTTGCCTGAGCGCTGAGAGTCCTTCGTGGGAGTACTATCCATGCGGGCGATCACCAGGAGTGGCACTGTTTAATGGCTATCAATGAGTGCCAGGGACTGTTTGTATTCTTCGAAAGAGGCCGTCGAACCGTCCGGATCAACAGAGAAACGGAATAAACATCGCGCTCAAGCCTCGGTCCGGGCCTGGGTAGTATGGATCCTAGGTTGAGGTGTAGGCTCAATCAGCCCGCCACGCTGCCAAGCACCTCCGGCATTGCCTCCTGGCGGAGGACATCGGGGCCCGGGCTCGCAAACATCGGATGCAGCACGCTTCCAATCCCTGCCCATCGGAATCACTGCAGCGCAAATCCACCGCAGGTTCGCAAACAGCTGTAAGCTGCCGGCATTCCACCGACCAATACGATGACAAAAGCGCTTTGGCGCCCAAAGTGATCATGGGATAAAGCTGACAGGCATCCTTTCGGTCATGCCCGACGAAATCAAGACCAGCGAGCACCTTCGCCGCGTCTCACTCTCAGTACTTCTTCAGACGATTTCGCCGCCGCCGGTCCGTCCGTCCAACGCGCAAACTGTCCCCACCTGTCCGCCTATTACGCCACAATCAAAGCCGCCTGTCCGATCCAGCATGTCTCAAATTTCGTCCGATCGTTTCAGCTTTTACGGCGTGCTTCTTGGGATCATGGGATACGGCGAGTCAAGGGGTTCAAGACACCGAGTATTGCTGACATGCCGACTCATTCGTCAGGCGTCAATCTCTCCGTATTCCTTTTGACCTTGGTGTACCTGGGACGATGCGAACGACGCGGTTGGGCAGATAATCTCTGGATCATAGTCGGAGGCATACTCTTCTCAGCGAACACGGCCAGCACTGTTGTCCACGTCAGGTTCTGCGACACCTCCTTTGTCGAGCATTCCCAGGTGCCGGGACAGTCAACAGCGTACTACTTCGACAGCGGGACTCTATACATGATTCCCGTGCACGTAGCAGCGTCTACGATCACCCTCATCCTACAGGATGGGCTCTTGGTAGGGAATAAGAGGTTCCTGAGATGATTGGATGACACGCTCCCAGGTCTACCGCTGTTGGACTATTTATTCAAAGGCGTTGATGGCACTCATACTCCCCGGAATCATTTTTCTTCTTGCACTTAGTAAGCATCCGTCATCTTCACACTCTGAGCGCTCATATATATTAAAGCATCGAGCATCGCCTCACTCATATTGGTCACAGTGCTCGGCAACAGAATCTGGGCGCACGTGCGTCTGAACACGACGTTGGGGTTTGCCGCGCTCTCCTGCACTGTCATCCTCACGGTCGCCGTTGTCGTCCGGCTCCTTCGCATACGGCACAGCGTCCGCAAAACCACCAAAAGCAGCCTCGTTCCGTACTTCTCACTCTCGACCATCCTGGTCGAGTCGGCATTTGCATATACGGCCGGAACGACCGCGTTTCTCATCGCGCACTCCTTGGAGAGCCCGGCGCAACTCTTGTTGTACCCGGTGGCTGTTCAGGCACAGGTGAGAGCTGCGTCGGACCCGGGAGGAATGCAAGTTGCTGAGACGCCCAACGCTGCAGGCGCTCGCACCTTTCCTGATTATTCTGCGTATGGCCGAGAGTAGGGCCCGTCGCACAGACTCGGAGCCGGAAAAGACGTGTCGGACGCTATCGATAACTGTTCCCAGGAGGCTCATTGTAGAGACACAAGTTTAACCGAGTTTAATGTATTAATGTTGAATACGGCAGCATCTGGAACTACCGGCGCCTGGCTTTGCATGCCACGTTCTACGGCCTTCCAAACAGCCTGACGGAGCGCCTGAGACAGGGTCCCCGAACCCTCCCATACGCGCCCGCGGCCCGACGACTAACAACCGCGGCGGTTTCATGGGATGAGTTTACGGACGAAACGAACCGCTCAGATAACCGGAGCGAGCAAAGAGAGGCGCTGAGTGATATTGAGAAGGAGCGTCTCTCAATGTGCTTGACCCCACGATAATTCCGTAGAGTGATCGTTAGAGCGGACAAGTCGCGGTAAGAGCCCCTATGTGGAAACATCCAGGCACAACGAACCTGTCAATCTGCCGCCGAGCAACCATACTGTACGTAAGCGAACGCAATCTTGCATCCTCTGGCAGTGAGACTGTGCTAAACGTTTCGAAAGAGAGGCTGCAGCCCACCATTGGGCGTTCTAACATCGACTGGGGAAAGGGTTAGATAGGGACCGCTCAACTTCCGCGCGGCCCAGCCGGCTTGGCCGTCTTCCGATTGCTTGGCCGCCTCGTCATCCCCGCGCTCCCTTATATAGCGCACCCACCGCGGCCCGCGACGCCAAGTGCACCCGCCGCCCGTCATGCGCCCCCAACCACGCTGTGCAGCACTCATGATCATCGCGCTCGCCGGGCACTGCGTCGCGCACATTCCGGAGGTTCGTCAACCCGTGCATCTTCTTGTGCGCTGCGCGAGCTCACGGACGCCATTTGTAGATGAGCCCAGAAGTGGTGGACTGGTGGGGCGTCGGCGCGCGCGTCGGTGCGCTCGCGGTGGCTGCCGGTGTCGTCCACCGGTGGCAGCTCTCGCGCGTCCCGTCAATTGAACCTGATGTAACCGTCGCGGGCCACATGAGCCAAAGTATTTCACGTATTTGTGATGTTTTCTCAGTGCTTACCTGCGATTGTCAGTGCCCGATTGGTTGCATCCTCGCCCTCTGAACGCTTCAGCAACTGAAGTCGTCTTCCCAAAGGCGTTGTGAGCTATAGAGGAGTGAAATATTAACGCTGTACTTGTACCTTGGTTGTATAATTGTATGTCATATGGGGAATTCCAGAGAATATTCCGTATTCACACGTTATGGTCCTTCTGTGTGATCTGAGGCTTTCAGCATGAATACGGAACTCGTGAGGATATCCCTGCTTAAAGAGGCATCTGAGGGTTGCCTCCTTCGTTATAGCGCTGTCAGGGCCCTATCTATGTTTAGGAGGTGTCAAGTGCAGCCGTCGATCAGCTGTCGATCAGGCGGGCAAGCATGCTTACGCCCACATTTGAATTCGCCTCTTAGAACCCTTAGCAACTCTCAGTTGCGCAGCTATTTGAGAGGGCGAGACGAGTCTGAGGGGAACTTTTGGGTCTGGATTATTTTGCCTCAACCCGTGCGATCGTCCAAGTGGCGATGGCCGAGCGGAGCTTGAACGCGTGTTCACAGCTTTCCTTCCGCCCGACCTCGGCCTCATGGGCCTCGATTCGCAGCGCATCTATGACCTGCTGCAAAGTGACAAGGTCAAGGAGCGCGAGGAAGGCGTGTCCTCAGTGCGCGACGCGTTCAGCCGGGACCATGTCTTGCGCAACTTCGACGAGGGCAACGGCCGCAGCTGGATCGCGCTCTTTCAGGCGCTCTTCGCCACGGTCAAACGGGAACGCGACAAATACCTGACCAGTAGCGACCGTACTCAGGCCCTGGCTCTCAATCGCCTCGAATCGGCCAGCTCTGCAGTCCGCTGGCTGACCGAACGCGCCCTCACGCTGCTTAATCGGCGTGCTCTGAAACCGCTCCTCGTGCATCTCCAGGCCACTCTTGTCTTTCGGGATCAGCTCTTTAAGCCGGTCTCTAGCAACTATGTGGCTGCGCTGCGAGCTGTCGTGTCTTATGCCCCGCATATCGAGAACCTGACTCAGGACCAGTGGTCGCCTCTGCTGTCGCTGGCATTCGCCATTCTTCTCGGGAAGCCTCTTGACTTCACCTTCGATGAAGGAATGGAGTCGGTCGAGGAGTCCGAGGAAGAGGACGACGAGCAAGACTCGGTGCTGGATGTCGAATCGCTGGTTGGCACGCGGAAGCGCGCGCGCGTTCCCTCGGTGCCGCCTGCCAACAAGCGCATGAGACGTGCGACACAGCCCGTTCAGTCGCAGGAGCAGATAGACAGTGCAACCATCGTCCGCGCGCTCGTCGGTTCCTGGCAGCTGAACGAAGGCGAGCCGCTCGAGCGCGTCCTCCACCTCTTCCGCGCGTACTTCGACATGTTTTCCAACGACGCCACTGCGCACAGCGATATGCTTCCTGCTCTCGCAATCGTCCTCGGTCGTCTATCGTTAAACCATCGGACAGCCATGGTCGCCTTTGGACGAGCGATGTGGGTCCCGCTTCTCGCGTTCTGGAACAAGAAGGAACGGACTGCCAAGGAGGCGCTCATTATCTGCCTGCGTCGTCTCTTCGACTTCGTTGGACTCGATATCGACGGAGAGAACCAGAGGCTTGCGCAGATCGATCCGCTCACCAAGCTAGTCAAGCTTATCGACAGCGAGGCCGACATTCGCACCGGCGTATCCGTGCTGACCTTGGACGACCTGCGCTTGGAGCTCCGCGAGCCTGGCTCAGGGCATCCCCGCGCCTTCGAGACTAATAGCTTCCGCGCTGCGCCGGTGTTTACTGCGACCAACGCCCTCTCTTGGGCCACGCTCGAGCTCCAAGCAGATGCGTTGCACGAGGTAAGTCCTACACCGCACAAAGGAGTTGAATAACAGTCTACTTGTAGCTCCACATCCTAGCCGAAGTCATCCACGATGTTCCCAAAAGCTTGAGAACGCCGGATGCAATATCCGTGCTGATATCGTCCATCGCGGCACCCAGCAGCGCCGACCGCCGTCACTGGCGCCTTCAAATCCTCCTCTTCCTCATCGAGCGTCATTGGTCCGCCCTTCACGAGAGCCTGCAGATGGAAGCTGTCGCCGTGTTGACCGCCTTCCTCGCCCACGACGACGCTGAATCGCAGTCCTGGGCGTTCCTTTGCTTCGCGGCCATCGCGCGCGCACCCGGCCACGTGCAGCCACCTGTCGAATGGGACGTCGTCTGGAACCACGCCATCCGCCGCGCCAGCGTCGCGGCGGTCTGTCGCGCGGCATGCCACGCGTCCCTCGCGCTGCTCGTCGGCGACGCCGGCAAAGTCTCCACGCAGCGCGTCCTGGCCGACATCGAGGCGCTCGCGAAGGACATCACGATCCAGGGCCCGGCGCACCCGGCGGACGCCGTCTGCGCGTTCCTGGGCCGCTGCCTGCAGGTTGCTAGCCAGGACGCGCGGCTGTATCGCATGCAGCTCGAGGACCAGGTGCTCACGTGGCTCTCGGAGGCGTGGGCGCCCGGCCGCCAGACGTGGGCCGTGCCCGACCTGCTCGCGCTGCTCGGTGCAATCTGCGCGCTCGGCAGGCGGCCCGCAGTGTTCGGCGAGCGCGCGTTGCCTGACTGCACCGTCGCGGAGGCCTGCGTCGCGGCGCGGCGCAGCCGGCGCGTGCGCGAGTTTATGCTGCACGCGCGCCTGGACGACGACGCGCCTGCGCCCGTCACGCAGCCGCCGGCCGCGGCACCCATGGCCCGGGATGACTTGCGCGCGCCGGGCCCGCGCGAGCGCAAGGCATCGGCGTTCCTGCTCAAGACGCTCGAGGCGGCAGACGGCGCGGCCGCGCAGACGGCCGCACAGGTGCGCGCGGCGCTTGACCTTGCCGTGCTCACTCTGTGCTTCGAGTCGGCGCTCGAACTCAACGGGACCCGGCCGACACGGCGCGTTGTCCAGGCGGCGTGCAAGGTGTTCGAGGCGGTGCGGACCGGCGCCGCCGACTGGTGGCTCTGGACGGACGATGACCGCGCGATGGTCGTGCGCGCGCTAGATCCGCTCGTGCGCGCGGGCAATGACGCCGAGGACGACGCCGGGCGCGACGTCCTTGTCAAGCCCGGGAAACGGAGCGGAATCGAGTTGCACAAGCTGAGCGCCCTGCGGTGCGCCCTTCCGCGCCTATGTTGGCGCTATGCTCATATCACCTAGCTCACCGCCGACCGACGCGGAGCACGTGAAGGCCAGGCGCAGCTTGCAGCGCGCGGTGTGGAGGAGCGCTGACGTAAAGTCTCGTTCTTACGGTCCCCGGGCGTTCGCTAACAGAGCGTTCAGGTTCAAGACGAGTTTGCGGAGTTCTCGCGCTTTCTGCGCGGCCTTCTGCGCAGGTTCGTCGACCCCAAATCGGGCGCCGTCCCTGCCTCGGTAGCCGACGATATGGATCTGGACACCGAGTTCCCGCATGCGCGTACCGGAGTTGCATCTGCGTCGCGCGCCGTCCAGTCGACCTCAGTCGCGCTCTTCTCCCCCGTCAAGGCGTTTGCGTCCAGCATCGTCCGCGTTCTTGCTACGGCGCCCATGCTTCAGTCGGACGTGGCGTCCCCGACGCGCGACGCAGACCTTATCGACTTGGTTCGGTCCTGCGACGGCCTGCAATTCCAGCACATCACAACGACGCTCTGTCGAATCGTCCGAAGCGGCGCGCTCTATATCGGCACCTCTGGACTGAGCAAGCTGCTCGAATCCGTGAGCAGCTATATTGGGTGTTACGACTACGGGAAGAACGAGGACATCATCGTCGCCGCGATCGCCCTGCTCGACTGCTCCATCGACGTCTGGTACCAATTGCCCGAGGAGTCGCCCGTCATCCAGTCGGTCAGAGAAATCTGCGACTTCCTTACCAAGACGATGCGCAATCGCCAATGGCACGTACGCGATTCCTGGACGTCGTTCTGCGCGCGGTGCCTCGAAGTCGATCCAACTCAGCGATTCTGGCGCTCGTATGCCTGGAAAGCGGAGTGCATGCCGTACGCCGTACCCTTCGACGCCGTTGTCTTCCTGATGGGTGATTCCAACGTTTTCGTTCGCCTCCGGGCGGTGCTCGTCAGCTCCCGGTTGTTCGAGTTGCAGCCGCAGGGAGATGACTTGGTGGCCTTCTACTCCAACATCCTGCTTAAACAGTTAATTAGCGACCTCACTCAGTGCGTTCTCGCTGTTTATTTCCTGCCCGTAAAATGCCTAACACCGTTCGTATAGGTACGAGCCCATGATCACACGCATCCTCGCGCTCGCCAATTACATGATCGTCAACTCTGCTGTACGGCGCGGCCCGTTCTGGCATCTGCTCGAACCCCTCCCTTTCCAATCGCATTCGGAGCAAGGAAACCCCGGCCATCGGTATCGCGCACACATCCAGGTCGCACTCGAAGCTGTTGCGCGTCGCCTTGGAATGGAGCGCTTATCGGTTCTTTTCGAGGCGTACACTCTTCAACTCGCCCACTCGTTTCTATCCGTTCAGGCGAAGGACTTCTTCTCGGTTCCCTCGCAGGTGCTTGGGTACAGTAGCAAGCGGGAACTAGCCGACTGCACGTTTGCGACCGCCGCTCCCGCTCTGCTCCTTGGTGCTGGTGGTCCGCAATGTGTGGAGCCTGGTCTCCAGGCGTTCAACCGCTACTGCGAGGCACTCAATACTGCCCCACAGCGCGGTCGAATCCAATGCTTCTCGTCCTGTGTCGGACTCGCGATTATCTTCTGGATCGACATGCACCTCGGCCCTGTCAGCACCGCGCCGTTGACTACCGAGCAGTCGAACGCCCTGGTCGACGTTGTGCTCGATCACGCGCGGAAATGCGAGGTCGACGATATGGACGCTTTGGTCGCCAACAACCTCGAGGGTATCGTGAGCGCTCTCATCCGCACGCTCGGCGATATCGATTTCCGCGAGGACGGGGCCATTGTTCGGCAGTTGCGGCCGTGCTCGGACAGCGACAGCGTCATCAAGACGTTCTCTCAGCTCATGCGCTACCGCACCGCGAACGACTTCGAGATGCACACCGTCAACATGCCGTATACGAGTACCGCTACTGTGATCCGGGCTTTGGAGTGGCTCAAGTCTCGCGTTCGAGGTGTTGACTCCGATGCCACGATCTATCACGTTCTGCACCAACTGTTTGCCGCGGTCAACCAGACGCCTCTCATCAACGAGAAGATGCGCGTGATGCATGGGATCTGCCTCTGGATCTCGTTCAACTGCCGCAAGTTCGGCAAGTCGCTGGCCCTCCTGCGAACGGTCATTCTCGGCGGTACCGTCTTGCTCGGTATCCCGGACCTCGCACACTTCTCGCAGTCCATCCTGGGTTGGGCATTTTCCGTATACCGTGGGTTTCCGCGGGAAGCGACAGACCCTGTTTTCCCAGACGCCGTCAGCCGTATGGGGGGCACGGCGTACTCGTACGCTTGCAGCTACGAAGACCCGTCCCTTCAGGCTTTGGGATCGCAGCTTCTGGACTGGTTCGAATCCCAGCTAGCCAGCCTCGCAAAAAAGCCGCATCTTCGCGCCCAGGTCGCCGTCATCCTGAACCTCTGGCCGCGCCAGCCGCGTGCCGAACTCACGGCGCCGTCTGTCGACCACGACCACATTGACACCATATCGGCCGTCCTAGTGGACCCGAAGCTTTCCTCCAACAAGTTCAAGCTCGTCGGTAGGATGAGGGACTTCGCGCAGGACGGTACCTACTCGACCTCACGCTTTGCTACGGAAGACTTCTGGCGCATCAAGGGCTCCATGCCCGACGTCGATCATCTCCTGGACGAGGATATCGACGCTTTCCTAGACCTTCTCTTCGCGTCGAACGCACAACTGGTCTCTGTCACTGAGCAAACGGCGGCGTCGGCTTCCATTGCGCAGCGGCACCGTGCAGCAGTCGCGCAGCATCGGTCGGGAGCTCCCAGCGCCAAGTCTATCGTCATCCTTGCCCTCCTCTCCATGCTGTCCTCTGAGAGTCTTCTGACCGTTCATCTTGCGTATTCGACCTTGCGCCTGGTCGTCCCTCTGCGGCCTCAGACCGACAAACTCCCGCTCGAATCTCGGGAGGAGATCGCCTTCTTTTCCGAGTTCGTTCCCGCGCCAAGGGAGTCCCCGAAGCGAGACCTGTCCCTCATATTGATTGAGCCTGCATACGTGTCTGCGCTTCGCGACCATCGGGACTGGATCCGGGCTGTGT
The DNA here is from genome assembly GCA_030578095.1 of Auricularia cornea. Taxonomy (NCBI): domain Eukaryota; kingdom Fungi; phylum Basidiomycota; class Agaricomycetes; order Auriculariales; family Auriculariaceae; genus Auricularia; species Auricularia cornea. The sequence continues at coordinate 4,695,962 of JARLTE010000009.1, read as the reverse complement.
CTGTGCTCCTCGCGCATTCCCTCTCCGCCGACGACATTTTCTGGGGCCAACTTGTTGTCCTTCTGGAACGCGACGTCACGTTTTCCGAGGATCTGTTCCCCATCCTGGTTCACAGCGTTCTTTCTCAGGATCGTCAGCGGGCTGGCGCTGGCACGAGTGCGGCCGACATCCTTTCGGAGTATTTCGTTCGTGTCCTGCGCGATGACTCTTCGGATACGCTGTGCACCAGGTCGATTATCCGTGCGGTGCTGCACCTGCGAAGCTTTACGCCGCCCGGCGCGACTGACGCTCTTGCTAATGAGCGATGGTTGTCGATCGACTTCGATCAGCTGAGCCGCGGCGCCATTTCCTGCGGGGCGTACACGACGGCAGTACTGTTCCTAGAGCTGTCGGTGGAGTTCACTCGTCCTACCACATCCTCGTCTCTCCCAGAGGACGTCCTTTACGAGATCTATAGTCGCATCGACGAGCCGGATGGCTTCTACGGCATCAAGAGCAAGGACACTCTAAACTTTCTCGTCCGGAGATTCCACCACGAACGAGAATGGGGGAAGGTCTTCCACTTCCACGGCGCCGAATTCGAAGGTGCTGTCGATCGCTCTGCCTCGCGGGGCATTTTGGACTCCTTGCACGCTTTCGGCTTCGATAACCTGGCGATGAGCGTTCTTCAGTCTAGTTCGACGTCACTATCCTCCGGCGAACCGGAGCTTGGCTTTCGTGTTGGGTGGAGGACGGACTCTTGGGATCTTCCCGACCCTCCGTCCCACGCGCACCCTCAGGTCTCGTTATACCAGGCACTGCGGGCGATTCATCGCGGCCGCGATGAACAAGCTGCGGACGCGACTATCCGCAGCGCTGTCCGACGGGAAATGGAGCGTCTGCGACAGACCGGGGACGAGAACCTTCAGCAGATCCGAGAAATCGTCCAATCACTCATGTGTCTGCGCGAAATTCGGCACTGGCGGGGACCTCCTGTCCAAGCGATGCTTTCGGACAAGGAAGCGTCACCGGAAGCATGGTGCAACATATCGACGATATCTCCGGAGTTCGAGTACGTCTTTCTCTACATATGACGCGCTCCATTGTAACGTTGCAGATTCCAGGATCTGGAAACGATACTGGCGACTCGAATGTCTCTCCTACGATCTGTCCTTCAACGTGAGCAACGCGATCAGATCGGGAACGCCCCCACTCCGTTCGCCCGAAGCCTCCTAGGCTTGGAGACGCGGTGCCTCCTCCGCGTTTCGGAAGCTGCTCGTCAATCGCGACATACTCAAATAGCGCTGAATGCCATCGTCCGCGCTCAACAGCTCGAGAGATCGCATACCGGTTTATCATTCGACGTCGCTCAAGAATTCTCGAGTGTCCTCTGGATGCAGAAGGAGCAAAAGGTCGCGATCGAGTACCTGCGGGATCTACTCCAACAGGATCCGGACTTCGCGACTCCGACACACGATCTCGTCCTGAACAAGCAGAGGGCCCTGCTGCTCGCTCGCATTGTACGCGCCGCTCCATGTATCCTCGAGGTCACTGACCTCATGCATCTCTAGGGTGAATGGGCGTCAGAGGCACGCATGCAGAAACCTGTTGAGATCCGCGAACAGTATTTCGACCCTGCGACGAACCTCTTGGTTGTCCATCAGTACAGCCAAGCAGCCGAGGAGACCGCCGATCCTGGCCATGCGGCCATCTTTCATCGATGCGCCTTATTCGCAGAACACCACTATCACGCGATCGCGTCGTCGTCCGAAGTCGCCCAGCTAACGGTGTACAAGAAACGGAAAGAAGACGAAGTCAAGAAGCTGCTCCGCCAGGTCAACTCTGGGGATGCCGCCCAGCAGCTGCGCAAGACCCAGTTACTCCTCAGCCACGACGAAGCCCAACTTCGGTTGCACGAGAGCGCCCGGGATGCGTTTCGCGATCAGGCTATAGAAATGTTCTCTCGCTGTCTGCGCGCCTCGGACGACTTCGACGACGACGCCATCATTCGACTCTGTTCTATCTGGACGGCTAATTTCCAACTCGCGAACGATGACGCGTTCCACGACGTCGTTCAGGCAGCCCTTATCCGAGTACCCTCGCGGAAGTTCGTTTTCCTCGCGCACCAGTTATCTGCACGGCTTTCGAAGGACGCCGACGTGAAGAAAAGCCAGGTCAACTTACAGGCCTTGCTGCATCGTATATGCTCGGAGCACCCGTTCCACAGCATGTATCAGGTGTTCTCGCTTCAGCGCGCCGCGGATCCGGCCGCTCCTACACGTCGCCGCGCTTCGACCAGTACGCAACTCGCGCCAGCGGTCCATGCGCGAGCGAATGCGGCCCAAGAGCTTACGAACAAGGTTCTCGAGTCGTCCGAGGTTACCCGTCAACGGGCGATCGATATTCAGCGGCTCTGCTTTGCGTATCTCGAATGGGCGCAGTACGCACTCAAGGGCCGAACCGACTCTGCAACCGCGAAGGACAAAGTCATCCCGTCTCATCTGCAGATATGCAAGGTCGAGAATGTCCGTGTCCCGGTCACGACGGTCCAGACTCCCGTCGACCCGCTCTTGCAATACGACAAAATCGTCTACATCGTTCGCTATAGTCCCTCGTTCGCGACCGCTGGCGGCGTCAACCTTCCCAAGATCTCCGACTGCGAAGGCTCTGACGGCCAGAAGTATAAACAGCTGGTACTGTACCTCAAGTATACGCATGTATGTGAGGCTGAACATCCTCGAGTTCAAGGGCGAAGGAAACGACGATCTGCGCCAAGATGCTGTCATGGAGCAAGTGTTCGAATTGTGCAACAAGGTCCTCAAGCGCGACCGAGAAGCTTCACGCCGAAAGCTCTTCATCCGCACGTATAAGGTCATCCCGCTATCTCCCAAGGCAGGAATGCTCGAGTTCGTCACCAACACCAGTCCGCTTGGGGAGTGGCTTCCGAGGGCCCATGCGCGGTACGTAGCGTCGCTGAGCATCACTGTCGTCGATTGACTCCATCGTCCGCAGCTATAACCGGGACGAGATGTCAGTCAAAGACGTCCACAAAACGCTGAGAGACATTCAGAATGCCAATTGCGCTGTTGCGGAGAAGAACCAGCGCCTGCTCGACGCGTTTCAGAAGATCCGCACGAGGGTCCGTCCTGTCATGCGGTTCTTTTTCCGCGAACGACACAAGGATCCTATGGCCTGGTTCGCGATGCGCCTCAACTACGCGCGGAGCGCAGCCACCACCAGCATCATCGGTCACGTCTTGGGCCTAGGTGACCGGCACGTGTCCAACATCCTGATAGACAAAACGACGGGCGATCTCGTCCATATCGACCTTGGCATCGCGTTCGAGCAGGTAAGCCGTCGTTTTTGCACGCGGGAATGCAGATGATAAGACAAATATTACAGGGGAAGCTTTTGCCGGTCCCAGAGACTGTTCCATTCCGATTGACGGCGGACATAGTCGACGGTTTGGGCACGACCGGGCCCGAAGGTGTCTACCGCCGCTGCGCCGAACATACGCTGCGCGTTCTGCACGACGGCAACGAGGTGATCAAGCTCGTCCTGGAAGTTTTCAAGCACGACCCGTTGCACATGTGGTACGTGTTGTCTAGTTGGTATTGCAGGGGATTCACCGTGATCACTAGGTATGCGGCCGTCAAATTGAACAAAGCGCAGCCGGACGACAGCGTACAGGCCGACCGGTTCGGTATAGGTATCAACGCTGATAGCAACCCGGAAGTCGAGGCGGCGGACCGAGCACTCAGCAGCGTTGCGCGCAAGCTCGACCGCAGCTTGAGCGTCGAGTATACAGTCAACGAGCTCATTACGACTGCGATGGATCCCGCAAATCTGTCGCGCATCTTCTGGGGTCTGTCTATCATCTGTTGCATATTCCACAATCTGATCGCAACGCAGGATGGAACCCGCAGTTTTAGTCTTCATCTGTCATAGCTCTCATGTTGTCCCTCACATCGTAGATTCTACCGTCCATGCACGCCGTCCACGAATTTCTCACGCATTCATGTAATTCTATCCTGGCATCGCGTTGCTCCGCACTCTCTCGAATCTCATACTGCATTTATCATTGTCCCTCGCGGCCCATTAAATCTTCGAAGTAGGCATTCAGAACATTCTCGTGCCTCTGTGGACATCCACCCGGGTAGATCACATAGTCTGAGATATGGACTGAGCTGGTGTGATAAGCGTCCCCGCAAGCATTGGTCCCATGCTATTCCTTCGAAGGAAGCCAATACAACAGGCTTTCTACCAAATGGCGTGTTCGCGGCTTACAGCCGCCAGTTCACCTGAGGTGTCCTTCGCAGCTTTACGTTCGAAGATAATCGTTCGAAGTAAAGTTCACCTCTGGTTGTAAAACGCGCAGATGACCACAATTACTCCTAGGCTCCAGAAATTGCAACGAATTTACATGATTTTCCTCAAGAAACAACCACCAGTTTGCCAAGCCCCGAGTTCTGGGGGATTTGTGGTAAGCGACAACGCGTCCGGCGCGGGTCATGCGCTCACATCAAGCACAGTCCTGGAGACCGCCGATGCCCTTCAGGTCGTTGCGGCGGCAGGCGACCTGTGCCTCCTCCGCTGAAAGCGTGAATTCAGTACGACTCGCATGAGAATCAGCTAAAAGCTCACGGGGAGGAACGACTGCAGCGAGAGCGCCGGCGACGGCGAGGACCAAGATTGCGAAGATGCTCTTCATGAAGACGATTGAGAGTTGCTGGATGAACCGCTAAGGAGCTGTTTGCATTTGCGCCGCACATTATATAGGCCACAATGCACTGAACCCGGACGACTAAGAACCACCGCGCAACCTTTGGGCGCTGCGCTGACGCGTCGGCCTCCGGTAAAACCAGTCGCCGCTGGGCAACGGCGCCCATATGGCGTCCACGTCCAGTCTTTGAGGACCAATCTCAGTCCTCTTCCAAAGAAAGACTGCATGCCGCCTGCAGTATTGTCCAGAGGAACTACTTGTCAGACTGTGTACGCATTGATCCCGCGAACTTCGTCGATGCAGCCTCAGACTATTTGCTGTCGCCCGAGCTACGCGGATCCGCAGTAATAGCGTTAAAATGCGGCCGAATGCAGTGCCATGTCCTGCATTCCCAGGGTCTGCGCCCGCACCCGTCGTAACGGCGTCGTTCCGCCGCTTATCAGTTGCGGATGCGCGAAATGCGCCCTTCTACCAACCGCTGCCGCAGCGTATCTCGGTTGGGCGTCCTCGTGACGTAGAGGGGCTGCAGGGACGAGAGAGGCATTCGTCTGACTGGCAGGTCTCACCGCTCGCCGGGAATTGATTCAACCCGCTGACGGTACGACTGCCTCGGGGTTGTCGGGGCTGTATATGGGAACATGTCGAAGCTGATATCTCACTCGTTCACGCCACAGCGAGCTTGGGTCCCAACTCATGGATTGCTGTTCCATGGCAGGGAATCCCAGGACGCTCGGCGCCCGTCAATCACTGGGGGCAGAAATGAGAATCCTCAGAGTATCTCTAGAGTATATGAGTGCAAATTTGTGGTACACGGCAAGAGTATCTCGAGAGTATTTCTAATTACACTTGGGATACTCTTACACTCTTGAGATACTCTTGCCGTGTACCACAAATTCTCACCCATATACTCTAGAGATACTCTGAGGATTCTCATTTCTGCCCCCAGTGAATCACTTCCGTTCTCGCCCCTATGCCGCGCGAGTCGAATTCAGTTTTTGCCAGTCTCTTGCAACTTGGGGGCATATGAAACCAAGGGGGCGTCGGAGGCAAAATCAACGACGCGGGGTCGGTAACCGCTGCAAGGGCTCAAGGAAGGGGGTATATATACTATATCCGCGGAAATGCCTCCGATTCCGCGGATTAGGTTCCATTTTTCTGCCCCGCGGAGCTAAAATTGCTGTGCTCCGCGGCTCAGGTCGAGTTACTTGTGCACATAAGCGTATAATATCCATTGAAACTGTTACAAAGTATGAATCAAGGTGCGTCTCAGTCTCGCCAAAGTCATCCGCACCTGGTAGATCCCACTTCAGTGTGGCTTCGAAGGTCAGAACTGTGACCGGAGATGAGATTAGCGGGATATACCATTGAAGAAAGGCTGAGTCCGGTTGAGTTTTCCTTCCAGGATCCCCTATTTGTAGGTCACGTGATGGGTTCCCAAACGTCTTTAGTGGCTCGCGGCGAGGGACATATATAGTATCGGGATGTTCCGCATTTTGATCCCGACGCCCCCTTGTATGAAACTCGACATGGATGCAACATCAAGGGCACAAGAGCCGGGCCAGCTCCCAGGACCTGAGATTTCTTCGTGCTTCGGCGTTACGGTCCGATGTGCCGCTCCGCGGTATCAATTGGCATTGCCACACGAGCACAGGCGCTCTCGTAAGAAGTCCCATGAAAACCCCTCCATCATATTCGAGCAAGCGACGCGTTACCGTATCGTAACAGCCATCCAGATCCAGAGGTACAACATTATTACGTGAGAGTCCACCGAGAACAAAAAAAGAAATGATGGAACTGCGGAACTGAGGGATTAGACGTCCAGCGCCTTCTCCTTCGCGTACTTGTCGCCGCTGCTGGTGTCCCTCCAGGTGATGGTCTCGACATGCGTCTCGACGCCGTTTGCAGGCAGCGAGGAGAGCGCGTACGACGCGGCCTGCGTCGTCTGGCCCGAGCCAGACTTGAGCCGTGACGCCTTGTTGAACGCGAACGTCGAGTTCGTCACGCGTTGAGCGGTGTCAGCGGACCAGGCATTGCCCTGTGCGACGCGCATGATGATGAGCAGCGGCGCGATGGACTACGACAGGACTTCAGCTCCAGCGCGCACGGGGGGAGCGGCGGACAGACCTCAACCTGGGCCAGGGTAGGCAGCACGAGGTTCTGCACCGGCGAGTTGACGCCGTACGAGACGAGGAAGATGACGCCGCACGCCGAGTACAGGAACGCGCTCTCGATCAGCATCGCCGACACGGAGACGTAGGGCCCGATGGCGAGCGCCTTGTTCGTCCTGCCGATCTTGTACCGCATCACAAGTAGACGCGACACGATCGCGATCGTCAGGAGAATGTTGAATGCCACGCTGATCGACCAGTACGCAGTGAACAGCTGGAAGCCGACGGTCGACCAGATCGTCATGCCCGGGCGCGACAACATGAAGATCAGCACGCACGCCAGCGCTGTCAATGTGTGAGATTCACTGAGAGTCTCAGGGAGTGCTTTGATAGCGGTGCTTACCGACTGTAACAAGGTATACCAGCGCGGGGAAAGCGAGAATGAGATAGCTATGGCTGAAGATAATCCAGAAGCGGTACAGCTGTGCGCAAAAGTCTTAGCTAAAATAACGCCCAGAGCAGGACAGAGACGTACGAGCAAGCCATCCTGGAACCATGTGTTGACGACGTAGACAGAGTTGCAGAACACAGCCATGAAGTCCGTGCTGCCGTCGACGAAATACCTGGCAGGGCCGCCGGGATACTCGCGGTTGTCGATGTAGATCATTTGCGTGAACTTGAACTGCGTGCCGTTCCCGATGCTGCTAATGGAGAATAGAATGATAATGTAAGAGATCCAGATGTAGTCCTTCCATGTCGTGCGGGGCCGCGCCCAGAGCAGCTTGAGGGTGATGAAGAACAGCGTCGCATGCACACCTGGGAATCGTCAGTCTCACCCGTTCCAGACGTTCTTGAATATCAAAGAGAGCTTACCGTAGGCAACGGCGCCGATGAAGATGCCGTTAAGGTACGAGCGCTCGTTCCAGAGGTCGAGCGCGGACTCTTTCGGGTGCCAGGCTGCAGTGACGACGTCAGTAGCGAATCTCATGAGATAGCAGGCTCGGGCTTACTGGAGGGGTCGTCGACCGACATGGGATACTGATCGTCGAAGGGACGCGATGCTTGTCTAGAGTGGGGCCATGGAGCTTAAGTATGTGGCTTCTCAGGGCGAGGCGGTGCCTGTGGGCGTGCAGGCAGAGTGGGACAGTCGCACGAGAGCGGCGCCGGCTGTAGTGGACTGGAAATGGAGCGTGTGCCGACAGCAGATGGACTCCACTCCAACAAGAGAATGCGTTTGATACGCTGATACATGCACTGCAGGTCGCATCTGCGCTGGATACAGCTGGCTGTCCAGGCACGTCGGGGCTGGTGACATGATTGTTTGGAGCTAAGAGACGCGCGCTGAGAGCCGCTCTAAAACTACTTCCGGAGTCAGGCCGCAGAGCGGAACAACAGGTGGAAGAATAATTTCAAATTCCGCGTTCCGCCCCTTGGACAGACACCGTGAAGCTCCCCGAGTCCAAGGTTATTACTTCCTTCGGGAAAATAGGGTACCACCTTGCACTGCCTTGATTCACACGGCATGCTTCCTGGGCGCCGACAGCGCGGCCATAGATGCAGATCCCTGGCTTCTTGCGCTCGCCGTCTAGTCCCCAATCAGCCAGCTGTGCTACCTGGCCCTCCTGACAGTCTGCCTGGATTCGGAACGTCTAGCGGGTACAGTTGTCGGACTGCTCTTGACGCGCTCGGTGGCGGGACTGGCGTCCGGCTTGGTCTACATCTGGCAACGAGCTTTGACTTGGCCGCGTGCTAGCTGTTGACTTGCCCTGCTCTCTCCCTCCTCGTGAAATCATGTCTGTGCGCACAGGAGAGCTCGACTTTGACGTCCCCGCCGCGGGCAAGCCCTGCAAGACGTGGTACGAGATCCACGGCGACCACACCGCTGCGCGCCCGCTCATCGTGCTGCACGGCGGCCCGGGCATCGATCACCACTACGTCGCGCCGATCGCGCGCCTCTACCAGACGCACGGCATCCCCGTCATACTGTACGACCAGCTCGGCGCGGGCAACTCGACGCACCTCGAGGAGAAGAAGGGCGACAAGAGCTTCTGGACGATCCAGCTCTTCCTCGACGAGCTCGACAACCTCGTGCGCGGGCTTGGCCTTGCCGAGTACGACCTGCTCGGTCACTCCTGGGGCGGCATTCTCGGCGCGGAGCACGCCGTGCGGCGCCCGAAGGGCCTGCGCAGGCTGATCCTGGCCAGCCCGCCGAGCAGCATGAAGCTCTGGCTTGAGGCGGCCAACAGGCTGCGCGGCGAGCTCGCGCAGGACGTGCAGGACACGATGGCCGCGTACGAGGCGAAGGAGGACTTCGACGCGCCAGAGTACCAGGGCGCCGTCATGGAGTTCTACAAGCGCTTCGTGTGCCGCAGCGAGCCCATGGCGCCGGAGCTGCTCGAGAGCTTCTCCGCACTCGAAAAGGACAATACCGTCTACCTGACCATGTGCGCTCTACTTTTTTTGTTGCTGTTCAGTCTGGTGCTGACGCGCGTGGGCTCTAGGAACGGGCCGAACGAGTTCTTCGTCACTGGCGTGATCAAGGACTGGAGCGTCATCGATCGCATCCACCAGATCGACCGTCCCACGCTGCTCACTAACGGCTATTACGACGAAGCTCAGAACAGCGTCGTCTTGCCCTACTTCGAGAATCTGAAGGAGGTTCGCTGGGTCAAGTTTGCGCACTCGGCGCACGTCCCGCACCTGGAGGAGCGCGAGCGGTACCTCCAGATCATTGGCCAGTTCTTGCTCGAATGATGCGTGCCTTCGTGACTGTTCTCATCTGTCTTTGGTGGTTCCGGGTGTATATCCGCGTCGCTCTGCAATCCACTTGGTTCTGTGGACTTGCTCTCCGAGCAGACTGGCAGCCCTGGAAACATGACATCAAACTGACTGTAACGATGCGCTCGAGGATCGCGCGCGCGGCGCGTGTCATATCCTGGCAGCCTGTGCAACTCTGTTCACGGCGTTTGGCAGGCGGCGGCGACGCGGCGTGCAGTGCGTATCCATGCATTCAAGGCAACCTGACATCCATTCTGCCAACCCTAGTTACAACCTTCAGTCGGCCATTCGGTAAAGCACGACACTCAGTTCCCCTTCGAGGTCGACCCACGCGACCAGTGCTGTCTGATATGTATGCCTAGAATCGCGCGATGCATTCGTCAGCTGTGCTCAGTCTGGACACCAGTGGCGTCGGCTCACCGCTGTTTGGTCCCCTTTCCAGATCCTGCCAGAAGTCGACGAAGCATTGCGCGTCCGCGCACGCGAGCTCGAACGTCGGGAACGAGCTCTGCGGGCAGCGGAACGGCACCGTCTCCCCGACGCCCAGGCGCGCTGTCGCCAGCGGCTTGTCACTGACGCGCGCCGGCGCGCGGTCCCACGAGATGTGAGGCAGCAGCTCGGCGTCCGATCCGAGGTCCCAGACCTCAATCACCGTTCCCGATGGGGTTCCCGGCGCGACATCGAGATGGAGCACGCAGTTCTCCATCCCCCAGTCGCGCGCGCGGAACTGGATCACGGTGTTGTCCTGTCTCTCGTTCAGAAACTTTGCTAACATACTCTAGTGTGTGCATGGGTAGACTTACGGTGCGAGAAATGAGTACGCGGTGATCTTCGGGGTTGACGACGCCCTCGACGGTGAGGAACTGCCTGTTGGCCTCGACGAGCTTGCGCCGCGGATCCCGCGCGCCGATCTGGAAGGTCGCGAGCGGGTAGTTGATGATGGGGTCGAAGGTGGCATTGGCGGGGAAGGCGACCTTCTCCAGCCCGATGTACGCGTTAGGCCTGCGCAGGACGCCCGTCGGCGCGGGCGGCGGCGTCTGCGGTCCCGTCCGGAGCAGAGAGAGCGAGAGGCCGAATGAGAACAGAGAAGCGATGAGAGCGAGGAAGACGAGGATATCTGAGAGCCCGACTGCGTGCGCCTAGTCAACATAGGGGTGGGATCGCGGTCTCGGAAGAATATCAGGCCCACCTCTGCTCGACTTTGTCACACCGGAGAGCGGTTGCTCGTTCTCAACAACCTTCTCCTCAGCGAGCAGCTCGTCGCTCGAACTGTTCAGGAGCTTGTATGCCCCGGTCGTCATGGTGGAGTGGATGCAGGAACGATGCTGAATAGGACCGGCTCCGTGTGGGGTGAAGTGTGCACTGGCAGGTCAGCGTCATTTCCAGCAGAAAAACGCCGATCCACGCTCAAACAGCGCGGCGCGATGTCGGTAGCTCATCTCGTCGTTGGCGCGGACATGGACCAAACAGCCTGGACAGTTTCGGCAAACCCGGTCGGCACGGATAGCCGACGACGGGCGCTTGCAATCTTCCTTCAGAACGCGCTGTCATCTCCGCCACAAGAGTCTCGCCCGAGGCGAATATGCTCCTTGCCGTCGCACGATAGGCGACCCAGCTGGGATCTCAGCTTCTCCGGCTTTACCCTGGTCTTCCCTTTCATGGAGGGACGGGCGACACGCTACGCCGCTGCATTCCTCGTCGTCGTATGCAGCATTCTCAATGCTGCGGTCATCATTGTGCGCCATCGCGGCGTAGCGCAGAGTCCGACGCGCTCCAGTGAGTGGCGCTTAAATTAGGCCGAGTATGTCTAATCTGGACGCCAAGCCTATCACGGGCAGGACCATCCAGAAGTTTTGCCATTGCCTTGGGAGGATCTCCCGCTCGTGCAGCACACCGTGGAGGAGTCCGTGCGTCTCATCTGACATCGAACCTAGGCTCCATCGATTGATTATCACGCACAACAGGTACACTTTGAGATTTCCCAGGACTACGACGACGTGTGGAAGAGCTCTGCGTCGGCGGGGCGAGGCTTCGTTCGCCTAGGCCCGGAAAGCCGGCTCTTCGAGCTCACGATGTTTCATGAGCTGCACTGCCTGCGCGCGCTCAACTACGGGAACAGCCTCGGCCCCGTGCACATTCACCACTGTCTGAACTATCTGAGGCAAGGGGTGCTCTGCGGCGCGGATCTCACGCTGGAGGCGGGTGACTTCACGGAGCGCGATTTCGCACGCGAGCAGGTGGGAAGCACACACACCTGTCGCGACTGGAGCGCGGTGTACCCGCTGATGGAGGAGAACGAGCGTCAGTGGAATTCAACTCGCGACCGCTTGGGGCTCCCGCTCCCAGATTGAGACATGTAATCAGACAGATAGGAGGCTGCAATCCATGTATGATCGCGTTCCTGCATGATGTTTAGCTTTACACTTTGCCCCGCAGATGAAATGATTGCACGGGAATGGGGCCGATGAGCCCAGTGCAGGCAGACCGCCGGTGTCGCGGGTGCAAAGAACTGCGACAGCGGTCGAGGGCCACATGGGTCTCTGCATTACATCGAGAATCCACAGCGGGCAGATTGTATCGAGGTCTGCGGCCTCTGGGGCTGATCGGCCCTTTGGCAGGCATGGGAGCCTGTTGCAACTGTCAGCTTCTTCCGACTTGGGGGATTGCCATCAGTCGCCTCCATTGCTCCCGCTCTGCGGCGATGCCCATAATCGATGTTTGCGAGCCACGTGCAGGGACAGGGTGGCCCAGGTGTGGGACGCGCTGCCCCCACTTTCCTCTCCTCGTCTTTTGTACCGTATTCTCCGCGATGACTATCGCGCGCACGGCTGCCGCTTTTGCTGTGCTCGTCTTCAGTCTCATGAGCATGATCGTCATGAAGAACGCGCAAAGCAGCTCAAGGATTTATTGTGCGTAGCCGTGCGCACTTTCATATCCTGGCTGATAATTCACTCAGCGTGGAAGGGCCTCGATTTTCCAGAGTACTATCCGCTTCCTTGGGACGATTTGCCCTCCGTGGAGCACATCGTCGAAGAAACAGTGAGTACAGATGCAGATTTGAAACGCGTCTCAGCTGAGAATCCCAAGGTTCACTTTCACCTGGCCGAGGAGAACGACGTGCAATGGCGGAGCACCGCCGCGGCGGCGTACGGCTACTCGCGCCACGGGCCCGAGAACCGCCTGTTCATGCTCACAATGTTCCACGAGTTGCACTGCCTGCGCGCATTCAACTTCGCGTTCGGGCTCGGCGCGAGCGCGCACCACATCTCGCACTGTCTCAACTACCTGCGGTCTGGGATTCTCTGCGGCGCGGATCTGACACTGGAGCCCGGCGACTTTGCGGAGCGGGACTTCTCCCGCGAGCCCATCGGGAGCGCCCACACGTGCCGCGACTGGAGCGTCGTCTATCAGCTGCTCGAGGAGAATGAGAGGCGGTGGAAGGACGGGGAAGCGCCGCTTGACATGTAGCTACCGGGTGCCCACACAATCTGCAATTGACTCCGAGGCGTGAATTCGTGCGAGGACAGTGCGGACTTCGGGTGCGATAGGCCGAGGATCCCGCGCGCCATGCGGAGAGCAGAGACAGCCACTTTGCCCTCCTAGATTGCTTTCCCCCAGCTCGCACTGCAACAGCGACGATGGCCGTGAACAGTCCGTGCCTCATCCCCTCCGCTAGCGCGCGACGCACGCTCACAGCCTGTTCAGAGTTTCAAGCGACACTGTGGACGTCGATGATTGCCCTTTGGAGCATCCTCATCATTGGTGCTCTGCGCCTGGAAAGGCAGGGAGCTGCCCTGACCGGAGATCTTAGGCAGTACAGTATGCATGATATAATTCGTCGTCTCTCACTTGCTCACGACAACCCAGCATGGATCGGTAACGACTACCCTCGCATATGGGACATTGAGGTCGGCACGGTGCACAAGCCAACGGAGGACAGCGTGCATCTGCGGCACGACACTCCGCTTGGGCGCGCAGGATGGGCGAGCATGCTCCCCAGCGGCGGCGGGATGCTCTACCTGGGCCCGCAGCGGCGCAAGTTCAGCATCTCGATGTTCCACCAGCTGCGGTGCCTCGACATCATTGGGCTCGAGCTGCAAGACCGGCTGAATGAGACAACGTGGACCACACCGACGCCGCTCGCGCGGCACTGCATGAATTACCTGCGCCAGATGATTCTGTGCCGGGCGGACACGCGCCTCGAGGCCGCGCGCAGCATCAACCTCACGCGGCTTACGACCTCATCCGTGACGCATACGTGCAACGACTGGAGCGCTGTCTACGCCGCCGCCGAGCGCAACCATCAGGAGCACACGGCAACTGAGGGAGCGTAGGGAGCGCGCAGTCCAATGTACCTTAGTCTGCTCGAGTTCCTAAACTGAATTCCCGATCGAGTCCCATTGAGTCTCCCTAACTGCATTCGACGCACCTCGTTTATCCCGAAGCCAATCTGCTGTTGGGAGACACAGGGAGCGCTGGCGGGCGCGGATGGCCGCAGTCAGGCCGGGAAAGGCTCGACAAGGCAAAGGTCCCACACGTGCCTCGGAAATGCAGCTGCCAGCACCGCCCTCGATCGCTCTGCGCACGCCAATAACGCGGATCCGCATCCTTCGGGAACACCAGTCACCCACTGGCAGATCGTGCGAGCGCGCGCGACGATTGCAGTCTCACCAGTCCGTGAGCCATGACGCGTATCTGTCAGAACTCGCGCCCCTGAGCTGAAATTGGTGGCGCGCGCATGCGGGCGCAGGCAGGTCTGACAACAGCTCCCCGCCTCGACGTGGGTTCTTCGTCGTCGGACCGAGGGCGATAGGACAGCGATTACGCGCGCGCGGCGTCTTGGCTGACTCTTCCAGAATGCGGAATGCGTCTCTGCCAAGCGCTCCGAGCAAGCGCGGACGTCTGTGGGAAACATCTGGGAGTTGTATTTAATACGCGCGACGTCGAAGAGGAAGACCCAGCAGCTCATCGCAGCGACTCGAGCATCCCCACAGCCGGCATGAAGTTCTTCGGTGTTGTTCTTGCCCTCGCCGCCGTCGTCATCTCCGCCGCAGTCCCGCAAGGCAAGTCGGGAGCGCACGGGTGGCACATCAAGGAGCTCATTAACGCCTCCCATACAGTGGATGACGCGGTGCAGCCCTGCCGGCGCAACGATCTGAAGGGTATCGGAGGTCTACAGGACTGCGCCTGAGGTGCGTGCACGACAAGTCCCAGCATTTCCTCGGCCGATGGAGAATCCCAGGACGTGCGCGCCTGAGCGGCTTCGGAGGGATATCCGTGTCAGAATGGCTCTGGAAGGCTGGTCCCGTTTGTGTAAATCTATGTCGAATTGAGGCATCTTTGTCGAACCTCGATCGGTGCACGTGGGTCATGTAGAAGACTCCGAGCGCTCTATACGTAAAGCTGGGGCATTGACAACGGAAGAATGCGCAATGTCGGGGTCCAGTGCGCAGACGAGCATCGTAGCACAGAAAACAAGTCGTTGATGCACAATTTTTCGCCGGCAGGCAAGGAGGCTTTTCCGACCTCGTTTCGCACACAGAGCACATGTGGCCAGTATCAAAGCGCAACAGTGGTCGCTGTGCGCGAATGGCAGGTACTGGCACACCGTCCGGGTGTTGACTCGAGTTGCTAAGAGGAAAGGAGCGGCGGCGCGAAGCCGGTGGCCGTGCACCTCGGAACAATCGGACGCGCTTCCGAGGCAAATATAATCATGGCACTGAGATACGGAGAGACAACTGCTCCAATAGACCTGAAGGTACAGAAGAACAACCAAAGACAATTTCACAAACGACCTTCTCGTTCTCCGGCGTCTTCAAACACAGGAGGAGAGCTTCGACACATCGCCGGTGCGTCGGCATTGCTTCTCCTTCAACGGAAGGGCTGGCTTTGGGTCAGTATAGAAGTCTGGGTAAAGATGAGTTGCGCACGGTTTGGGGCACCTCGTGCGGCGGGAAAAACGAGTGCAACCAGGAGGACGACGATGGGAATGAATGCGTTCATGGTGGACTGGCAGTGGTAGTGCGCGGGGTGCGTTCTCCGGGCAGAAAAATCTGGCTTATATACGAGCTTTGGCGTTTAGAAATGAGCCCAGGCCAGCGCCACAAATCGCTTGCATGGAGACGCCGCCGCCAAGCGGTACACGCCCACGAGAGACACAGGACACTCTGTTTGGGCGTATTCATCAAACACTCCACCGCACCTGCCACCCGGATCCACCAAATGTTTCGAGATTATCGGGCTGAGCGGTGTCTTCCAGCTGCATGAAACATAGCCACGAATGCCGCCAAACGGCGCTAAGCGAGCTCCAGGCCATGTCGACTGGAAGAGCCGACGAAAAGTGATTGCGCACACCCGAAACCGTCGTACATCGTACACGCTACACGAACACGGAAGGATCCTATCGCACTGTACATTCTCAGAAAGTAGACCTGTACCAGAGACTGAGCGGGTTTCCAAATTGGTATCTCGGACGGATAGCGCACGGACCTCAGAGTCACACGCAGTCCTCCATCAGCGGTGGCAACTCTTGGCGCCTGCAGTACCCGATGCCTCCCAGCGCCGCTTAGATGGCACCACAACGGTCAGGCGCGCTGTGGGGGCCCAGAAAGATTGTGAGCGCACGAATGGGTCGAGCCCGCACAGCCTGAAGGTGCAGTGCAGCGATGAGAACAATGAACGAGTGGAGGAGCAGCTTCATCGTGATAGAAGGCTGACGGCGCACAAGTATCGATGATGCAGAAATAAGAGCTCCAAAGCAAGCCCGCACAAGATCCGTTTCGAGGAAGGAGCGTTGCGATAATATTAGAGTCAGTCCAACTCCATGCGGTACCTGTCTGTATCCGACCCACCCAAAGCACCTGCAGCGCGGACACGGCGGAGAACTGAACGATTAGATAGCAACCCTCAATGCTCGACCGACATCGCGCACTAGCCCCAGGAAATCTTCCTGCCAGCGGCGGGAGCGGGCGATAGCACGGGTCGCGGTCAACTGAGTGCCGATTCGCCGTTGCCGCGCATCTTGATAGGCGGACAATCGACTATATAGCCGGGATCCATACAAAGGTTGTACGGGATCAGAACATCCAGATACTGAGAAGGACCCGCGTCCAGGCCACCGGAATCGTCAGCGAGAGCTTGCGTCAGGATAAAAGAAGCTTCCAGCGCGTGTGTTGGTCCGAGTCTCAGGAGTAGCTCGTAGACGCACCCTTGGCGGTGAATCCGGCGCGCAACTGTCCGTCGTCGTCGGGGCACGTGGCGGAAGGAAGCAAAGCGTCGGTCCGGGACCAAACGCCAACCGTGCTATGGAAAATATCGATGCCCGATAGCCCATACTGCGGTTGAATGGGCTTGGAAAGTAGCCCCGCCAAAAGGCTTCCCGCAAGAAGGTCCCGATAGCGCGCTGTCTCTGCGCACTACCGCCCAGAAGACCTGCTGCCGATCCCGGGGGAAGCGGAGAACTATTAACGTGTGGGAAGACTCTCGTCTCCGTACAATAAATGGTATGCAGTTGCAATGCGTCTGTGAAAGGTGGGAACAGGGAGCAGACGCCCCGCATGACTCGTGGGAAAGGCTGAGATTCTGACTAACGTGAGCCTGGCAGATAAGATTTAGTTTTCCATACAAGAAAATTACACCTGATCGACAACGAGATTGTTTAGTTCGGCCAGAAATTCGACATCCCTACTGGGCGCTTCCCGGAACCAAACGGAACAAACTGTCTTGTGTCGGAGTTGGATCGGTTTCTTTCACCCACCCATCATCCGAGTCACCGCCGGCAAGCCAGCAGAGGCGCCTCCTAGTCCGCGAAACGACCCTGTGGGGACTATCCGAAGTTAAATTGTCTGCCTGCGCAATCCTCGCGCCGTAATCTGGAGACTGGATTCGTCCAACCTAGCCTGGGCTTCGAACGTTTGAACGATCTTACGCAGCGCGCGCCGTCGAATCTTACTTGCCAGCATCCATATTGACTTGATACTGGGAGATGTAGCGCTCGGGTTCTCTGGTACGGGCTCCATCCGGCTCTGGTGTGTCGTGCGGCACAGCGGTGATCAGAATGGCTCGCACAACCCCAGGACTATCCGTATACACATGACGAACCGCCTCCACGGACTTCCGTACCCCCCTCTCCGTTTTCTCTTCCACCATTTCCGTTCACTATGGCGAAATCGACATCGACGTGCCAGGCGTGGCCCGGGGTGCACGCCGACCTAGCCGCCGGGCGGCGCCCGCTCATCGTCCTGGTTCAACCACAATCGCATGCGCCCGCTTGTCTCTTTGCGGCGTCCGGTATTTCTGTTGTACTCTAAGACCAGATCGGGTGTGACAAATCCACGCGCCTCACAGAGAAGAAGGGCGACGCGGCGTTCTGGACGATCGATCTGTTCCTCTCCGAGCTCGACGACTTCCTTGCTGCGCTGCATGGCAACGACCGCGACCTGCTCGGACATTCGTGGGCGGCATCCTCGCGGCCGAGCACGCTGTGCGCGGGCCGCTTCTGTCGTCTGGTCCTCGCGTCGCCACCGAGCAGCATGGCGCTGTGGAGCGAGGTCGCAGTCCGGCCCATGAAGAACCTGTCAGACGACGTCCATAAGGCGCTGACGAATGCAGAGGAGGAGCTGAACCCCGACGCGCCGGGACGAATTCTCCACGCGGTTCTTCTCCTGCGGCGAGGCGACGGGGGAGCTCGACGCGAGCTGCTCCGATATCCAGGCGGACAACACCGTGTACATCACGATGTGCGCCGCACCGCGCCCTTTCGCGTCAGATTCCATGCTCATTGCGCCATCTAGGAATTGCCCGAAAGAGTTCTCCGTGACGGGCGTGCTCGAAGACTGATCAATCGTCGACCGCGTCCACCTCATCGATAACATAACGCTCCTCACAAACGGCACCTGCGACCAGGCACAGCACAAGTTCGTCCTCCCGTACTTCGAGAGCCCTCCCGACGTCTTGTGGGTCAAGTTAGTCAGTAAGAGAGGGACAGAACGCTCTGCAAACTCACTCAGTAGCAAGATTCAACACCGTGGAGTGCGTTTCCAGAACGTTTGACGGGGTCTTTTGAAGGCGGCGAGCATGGCACCGAGTTAGCATGCGCGCTCGCAGTCAACGCGACGAAGAGGACGGCGAGGGAGGTAGCGACGAAGCGCATGGTCTGTGAGACGGGTGTGCCTGTCTGTTGGTTGATGCAGCTCTTTCGTACGGTGTGCCCTTTTATGTTGCCCCTCCCGTCGTCCCGTTAGGTTGTCTTGCCTCTGACAGTCCTGATCGACAATCCCACTACTTGGTCCTATTCGTTCATCATCCGCTCTACCACGAGATCAAGGCCCCGTCTCTCAGACTGCTGTCCATGTCAGACACCTGGCCGACTCGCATCAGACATGCACTGCCGGGAGCTGCAGGTACGACGAGACAGCCCTATTGTCATGAATCGACCGCCCATCATTCCAGATAGTCTCTTCCGGGTACCGCAGAATGTCCGCGCCCATCGTGTGTGCCGGTTAACCGGACCTACGACCGCTCCAAAGAGAGCTCTCCCTTCCCACCCCATTCCGACGTCATGCAGCACAAGTATTTGAAGCGCCTGTGAGATAAGAATCATGCTAGCAAAACAGTGAATCGAAAGCAAGGCAGCGTCCAGATCGAGTCGAAAGTGGCATCTATAGATCTACGCAAAAGCTACTATCTGTCTACCACAAAAATTACATGCGACTTTCCCGGACTCTCTCCTGATAGGCAACATAGTTGGCCTCCGCGGCGGCGTAAATGACGCTCCAGTCATTACACGTATGAACGACGCCCTTCGTAACAATGTGGTCGCCGTAAGAGGCCACCGCAGACTCCAGCGTGGTGTCTGCACGGCAGAGAATCATCTGGCGGATGTATCCCATGCAGTGCTCCACCAGCGTCGCGGTAGGCGGACCTCCCGAGGTGGCATGCAGACGAGCGATGACTTCGTTCCCGATTATATTGAGGCATCTCAGCTCGTGGAACATCGAGACGGTGAACGTCTCGTCGTTCGGGCCGAGATGGAGAAGCCCACCGCCCCGCGGAAAGACGCTCGCCCACTCGGCGTTTCCGAGCTCGGTATTGAGATCGTAGTGCACCGTGTCCTCAGTCGCCTTGCGGACCTGCTTCTTCGTCGAAACGTCCCATGTTCTCGAAACTTCTGCAGGCTTCGTGCCGTGCAGTAGATACGTCGAGCCCATGAGCAGGATGATTGCCGTAACCACCACAGTCGTGACTGCCACGCAGCCTACGAAGATGAGATAATGTACAGATTGAACTTCGTACTGACGCGTTCGACGTCCACGATTCCGTGGGTGGGGTGTAGGCATCGCTGAGGTGAGATGTTCTAAGGAGCGGATTTAGCCGTCGGTGGGAGGTCGGCGGGGAAATAACGTCAGAGTCTCATAGTCAGAGATTTCAACGCGGACTGTCTGTCTCTACAAAAGTACGATATGCAACTGTCCATGACTGGCTAGCCAGTGGCATTCCCCGTAGCACCCAATCGCCTCTCCGCCTGCCAACTACTCCAATTCTCCTCCATCACGCCGCGGACCTGCGTCCAGTCGCGACATTGGTGCGTCGCGCCCGTCCTGCGCGTGCTGAAGTTGCGCAGCGCGAAATCGCCGCGCTCGAGGGTGCGATCGGCGCCGCAGAGCGCGCCGTGCCTGAGATAGGAGAGACAGTGCGCGACGTGGCCGATTTCAGGAGGCGACTCCCCGATTTGGAGTCCCAGTCGGAGCATCCGCAGGCAGTGCAGCTGGTGGTACATCGCGACGGCGAAGAGGCGCGCGTGCGGGCCTAGGTGGACGTAACCCCCGCTGGGTGGGTCGAGGCTGAGCCAGGCGTCTGTGCCCTCCGGTCCGAGTGTGTAGCGCGACTGGTACGGCGAGGTCAGGTCAAATGGAGAAGGTGAGCGGAAATGGCGCGCCGTTTCTTCCACGGTCATGTACACCCAGTCGAGCTCTCGCGGAATAGGCAGCGTTTCAGGGAAATCATGCCCAAGCCACGCTGGGATATGTGAATGCAGGCGAAACGCTGTTGAATGCAAATTCTCACTGTATGTCTCGTCCAATGACGTCTTCCAGGAACGGAACGTGAAGACGACGAAGATATTGAGAGTGCCGAGTACTAGCAACACGGAGAAGAGTACGCGGGTCAAAACAGACATGGTGGAGGACTACGAAATGAAGGAGGCATAGCGAGCGGGACATGAGGATACAGCAGCGCTAATGTGCATGTGCAGATCGATGTCATTACAACGTCCATCAGTGTAGCCCATGCAGAAAGCGCGCGGGCGCAGCAATAGGTTGACATCGCAGATTGGCGATCTCACGATCAATCCGCGACGGGGGATGGAGGGAGCAGTAGTTCCTTTCCGTCATGCTGTCCAGACCGCTGCAACCGGTAGCTCCTTTTCCTTCACCACGATAGATGCCCAGAAACAAGAGCTGCGCGTCCTCCGACTCGGTAGAGAACGAGCAAGGAATTCCACGAAAAATACGTCGCAGTGCGTGGCGGGCATGAAAGACGGACGATGGTACGAGTACGAGCACGGATACGCAGGGGCCTGTTTTAAACTATTGCAGGTATCCATATCGTCCAGCAGGGATATTGGGGCAGGAAATAGCATCGAGCAGAATATAGACGCCACGTAGTGTCCAGGAGTGTAATACAGCCACAATATTGTTGTCTGAAGGCCCGCGTGGAAGAAAAGTGGAGGCAAAGAGGTTTCATCGGCCGATGGCGGAGTTTGTATGATATCTGCCTCCTTCGGCCGACTCCAGTTGAGCCATGTCGAAGTCGACCATCGTGCCTACAGTCCCACGGAACAGTGCTGACTCATCCATCCCGACTGAAAAACCATGGCGGGCTCAGCGACTGTTTTTTTACTCTTTATTTTCACATCCGTATCTATTGTGACACTCGGACGGTGGACTGGATGCTTCGCTTCTGTGACCGTCCGCGCCGCGCTCTCCCACCCTCATCACGACTCGCACTTCCCCTTGCTGAAGTACCAGATTGGGCTCTTCAAACGAGTCGTGTCCCCAAATCTGTCCGGATGGGCTGGCCACTGTGACACGCGTCTACGGTCGTGGTACCAATGCTTTGACAATATCTGCTTGAATTGGCATGCCCTTTCTGTGATGTGATTGTCCTGGAGTTGCGTAGCCCGCTTAAAGGCCCTCGTTTTCAACCTCCTAGAGCTTCCTTTGGGGTTACAAGGCAATGGCGATCACTTCTGTCCCGACAGCGCTCTGGTATCTGTAGAACGAATGGCACTGTAGCTGTCACTGTACGTCAACGTCACTCCCAAACCGTCTCGTTGCGTCGGAGTGCTCGAGATAGAGCGGGTTTCGCATGCCGCGCTTCCAGGTACACGCCCAGCCGTGCACGGCTCAGATAGGGACTTCGCCCCGTATAAATACTGGAGGTCTTCGAAGCTGAGCTTCGTTCTTCCTCCATACTGAGCTCAGCTATCGACATAGCGCTATGTCTTTGGAAGACCATGCGGGTAAGGTCGCTCATTTGCCACTTGAATGGCACCTTCTGACGACCGCTCAGCTTGGGCGCCGAAGGAACCTGCGGGCATCCTCATGAATGAGCGCGCTATGCTTGCGGGTTTTCTTGTCTCCGGAGTGGCCTACGGTGCGTTCAGCGCCAGAAAGCGTGGAGGACGCTAAAGCAGCCATAAGGAATCAACGTGTCTCTATTTCTAATCACGCTCAACTTGCTCTGGCAGCGCCAGCGCGTGACCTGGAAGGACTACATCTGGCTGACGTACATCATCTTCATGTTCGCGCTCGCCAGTATCGGCAATGGGACGCAGTTCAAGTACGCAGAACTGGCGTTCATCGACTATCGCAACTACCCGGGCGGCCCGGCTGTCTTTGACGATGAAGCGGCGCCGGAGACTGTGGGCATCGTTTGCAACTCAATTTACATCATCAGCACGTTCTTCCAGGATGGGCTTCTGGTGCGTTCGCTGATATAATCCTAGTGAGCTCTTCGGCTGACGATCGAGGAGCTCTACCGCTTTATGGTCATCTGTGGAACCAACATTCTCATGCTTGCTCTGCCGTCTCTTCTCTTCTTGGGCACAATCTGTGAGTCGTTTGGATTCTTTATCTCAAGACGGCACTCAAAGAACCTTGTGGCAGGCTTGGGTTGCACGATGATCGTAATCCAGGCAACACGCGGCGCGACGCTGGGCTCGAACGTGATCTACCCTCTCTTCACGTCCTACTTCTCCGTCTCCATCGCGTTCAACCTTCTACTCACTTGCGCCATCGCCGCGCGTCTGCTGCTCGCACGCAGGCGCCTCAGCAGCATCTCCGGCGGGCCGTACGTCTCGGTCTCGGCGATGCTCATCGAGTCGGCGTTCCTCTATTCCGCCGCCGCCATCGCGTATCTCATCACGTCCGGACTCCATAACCGCGGGCAGGATGTCGTCCTACCCATCCTCGCGCAGCTGCAGGTGTGTACCGTAGGGCCCAGTGAGTGCCAGGATACGCGTGCTGAGTCTCTGCACGCAGTCCGTTGCGCCGCTCCTCATCATCATGCGCGTCGCGCAGGGCCAGGCGTGGTCCCGTGAGACTGCAGTCAGCGCTGGCCCGTCTTCGCTGTACTTCCCGGGAATTAAGCGACAGGCTCAGGGAACCAGCACCGGGTACGAGTCCGGGGTAGCAGCAAGCACCACGCAGATCGCGACATTCGAGCGGGAGAAGAGCAGCGACAGTCTATATCGCAAGTCTGCGGCAGCCTGACGGCCCAACGCTCAGTTGCGACGGAGTCCCTTCTCCATTAGCCTTTGCTTCTTGTATGACAATCTCCTTGACGAATTTGATATAGCTCGTTCACGCATTCTCAGCCAAGCGGCCGGGCTGTGGGTAGGCAAGCTGGATGACGTTGAGCTTTAGCCTAGCGTTCAGATATCCGGAAAAACTGTGGTAATATGAACACACACAATCTCAAGGATTTTCCGTCCTGCACGGACTCCTCTATCTCCTGCTTCTGCGCCACTGCTCCCTTCTACGCCAGGTGCACATTGCGCGAGAGTTGACTGTAATGAAACCCACAAAGTCTTTTAGCACCAGCGACTATCCAGATTAATTTGTCAACACCTTTGCGATCTTTTGTCGCGGACTTAAGTTTTTGCCCGCGGCCGGTGATTGCCGTGAAACACGTCTTCCTCTTCCGCACAGCTCACGCATCAGCATCCAACGCTGCTGCACCCAGGCTGCATCTCAGTCGCGCGACCCGGGCGCTGCTGGGAGCCGTCATTCAAACATGGCGGTGCTTTGGTTACGGTACTAGAAGCAGTGATTCTATGCCGCGCCATGCTTCGCTGACCGCTCGGTTCCGTTTTCAACTCGCACGACGTCAGGCTTACAGTTCGACTACGCGCTTTCTCTTTCTGGACATGAAATATTCTCATAGGTGGGCCTTCCAGAGACTGGCTTGTGCAGACCAGCAGGCTCTGTGCGCCCACTAGCTCGGCAACCGTCACCCACTCACGAAATCTGGAAAATCGTCAACAAGTTGCTCTACTCTGTCCCGGGGCTATTGCCCTGTCAACCTGACACAGATTTCTCCTTTTATGATGCGCCCTCTGTCTCGCGATCTCTGTCGTCTGGCAACATCTTCCTCCGCTTGCTGCATAATGTCAGAGCCTTCGGTTGCGCCGACTTGCAGACATGTCGATCAGTTCCTTTTTCAATCGTATAAATGTTCGACGCCGCAGATCGCGCAGGTGACCACCAGCAACCTGGCTTTGCACGATGTCTTCGGACGCTCATCTGGGTACGAGCCTCACTGAGAGCCACCGCCTACTGCGTTCTCACAGTAAGCCGCCCCAGCCTGGCGCCCGAACGAATCTTCGGATGCGATTGCTACCGAACGATGTCTCCTTGCCGGGTTTTTGGTGTCTGCAGTTGTATACGGTACGCTCGCAGGAGCCTAACAGGCGCGGGGTGACAGGCTGATGGCCCAGGAATCAACGTGACCTTGTTCTGGACAACGCTAAATCTGTTCTTGAAACGACCGCGGACGGGCTGGAAGGACTACAGCTGGATCGCTTATGTCTGCCTCATGTTTTCCATTTGCACCATCGGAAACGCGACACAGTTCAAGTACGCCGAGGTCATTTTTATCTACAATCGCGAGTACCCTGGGGGACCGTCTGCCTTCAACGAGCGGGCTACTGAAACGGTGGGAATCCTGTGCAACTCTGTTTACTTCATCGGCATCTGGATTCAAGACGGGCTGCTGGTACGCATCGTGCTTCGTCTTTCCCGACACGGCACTCACAACCAGCAAGCTCTGGCGATTCATGATCATCTGCGGACGGGGCGTACTCGCGCTCGCCCTTCCGTCTCTCCTGTACCTCGGCACACTGAGTACCCGCCTTTCCATCGAGCCTTTTAACTTAGACTAACTCGGTCTCGCGACAGGTATGGGCTGCGTGATG
This sequence comes from Auricularia cornea, assembly GCA_030578095.1. NCBI lineage: Eukaryota > Fungi > Basidiomycota > Agaricomycetes > Auriculariales > Auriculariaceae > Auricularia > Auricularia cornea. The sequence continues at coordinate 4,670,899 of JARLTE010000009.1, read as the reverse complement.
ATCGCAAATCAGGTTTCCCACGGCGCGTCGATACACGGGGACGTCATCCGGCCCATCCTCACCTCCTACTTCTCGCTGTCAATCACGTTCAACATCGTGCTCACGCTCGCGATCGTGACGCGGCTCATGCTCGCGCGGAGGAACTACGGCATCCTCGGGGCAGGACCGTACGTGTCAGTGGCTGCGATGCTCATCGAGTCCGCGGTCCTATACTCCATGGCCGGCATAGCGTATCTCATCGCGCACGGCGTCGATGACGGGGCGCAGAATACCGTGCTCCCGGTTCTTGCTCAATTGCAGGTGCGCGGACTGTTATAGCGGAGCAGCCGTAGGACTCACGCCTTTGGTCAGACCACAGCGCCGCTCCTCATCATTATGCGCGTTGCGCAGGGCCACGCATGGGCGCGTGACACAGGGGCCAGTCTTGCGGTCTCTACTATCCGGTTTGCAGGACACAAGCCGCAACGCCAGACGGACGGCGTTGAGTTAGCTGAGATCGACACGGCCACCGGGCGGACCGGTGCGACTGTGGCGCAGATTGTCACCTTTGACCGGGAGACAAGCAGCGAGACATTGGCTCATAAGGCTGAGGCAGTGTAACCGCCTTGCAGCGACAAGCGTTGCTTTATGTCATGTGCGCTGCACGACCACGCCGATCGGATCGTGTGCCAATCTCTGCGTATGCTGGAACGAACGTCAACATGCAAATAAACTGGTGCTCGGATGAGTTTCATCCTGCGTTCGGATCGGGTCTGAAAGCGTAGCATAGTGAATCCAATGAAACGCACTACGTAAGAGATGATCTCCGCGAGATTGCGAGCAAGAGCTGAGCCAAGCTCTCTCACACTCTCGAGCTGAAATATCCGACTTTCAATAGGACGTGAAGGCAACTGTCCTTGATGCCCACTGCGATCTGATATGCGCTATACAGATGAAGCCGGCCTGTCCGACGTTGATAAGCGTCGAAGCGACGATGTTCCAGTCTCCGAGAACGTCATGCTCCCGCTGGTATTTATGTACCCCACGTCCAGATGACCAACAACAATCCTTCTCTGACGCTCAGAGAGGAAGTTAGAGGATGAGCCACGTCATACTGGGACTCGTAATACAGGGGGCGTATTTGTGGCAGTCACCTCGAGTCAACTACAATGGAAATGACGGTGCCGCTGTCGCTCCGTCCGTCGGCTCCATTGAACACCACCGACGTATCATTTGAACTAGCAGGCTGAGGCGGGTGTTGGAGAACTTTCACTGGCATCGTGGATCCTCCGACGCCGCCGCGTATGGTCTCCGTCGTGGCTTTGAGCTGCCTATTCCCGAGCCCGCGTCCTTGCGCGACGCGCAGGATAATGAGCACGGGGGCAATACCCTTCACGCGCATGATTGACTGAGGGCGGAGACTGCATGCAACGCACCTGAACTTGGCCCACCATGTTCAGAACCATGTTTTGGAACGGGCTGTCGTGCACGTAGCTGACGAGGAACACCAGCGCGGCAACGGAGAACATGAGACCCGATTCGATGAGCATTGCCGCGATCGAAAGGTATGGGCTGTGATATGAAGGGCCAAAGATTTTCCTGAGCCTGTACCTCATGTAGACCAGCCGGGCGACGATGAGCGTCGTGATGTAGATGGTCGTGCTGATTTCGATGGCGAAGAAAATCGTGAAGATGTTGAACGTCACGGACTGCCACACATTTGCGCCGGGCTGCCCGATCTGGGCCAGGAGCATGGCTCCCAGTACTGTGCGGGTGCGACGTGAGGAACGACGCTTCTGCGGCGGACTCCGAGTCAATCGTCTCACCGAATGATATGATAAAGAGAGAGCCAGGGATTAAGAGCATGTAATACTTGCGCTCCCAGAACATGAACAGGCGCCATATCTGGCAGCGAGGAGACGTCAGCCGCGTGACGTGAAGGAGGAGCCGGCGCTACATACCAAGAGAAGGTCCTGGAGCCACGCCATGCAGATATAGAAAATGAACCCAACATAGACCGCCCAGTGAGACTGAAAGTCTTTGAAGAACTGGTTTGGGCCGCCCGGATAGTCGCGGTTGGTGATGTAGAGCATCTCGTTGAAGCGTGCGTTGCAGGCGAAGGCAATGGTTCCAAATGCAAACTGGAGGCTGATGTAAACGATGTAAGCATACGTCTGCCCCGGCGCCTTCTTGCGCTGCTCCCAGAGAGCACTGAGACAGCAGGAGAACAACGTGGCGTGCACCCCTATGAGATCTCAGTCGAAGGCGAGGAGGACTGCGGAGCCAGAGCCTCACCGTATGCGACAGCGACTACCATCGCGCCATCGAGGTTGCATATCTCGTACCATATGTCCGCGGCGGTTTCATTGGCTGGCGCATATTGAGACACTCTGAATGTCGTCGAATTCGCCATCTTCTTCGTTGCGAGTGGTGCCCCGTCTCAGACGTTTGCGGTGCGCATTTATACCAGGCAGAACGTACGTACATTAGACACCACGGCAGACGTCGATCAAGCGGCTCCACAACAAATACTCACACTCTGGAACTCATGGCACCTCCTTGATGAAGGTGCTGTGCCTCCTCTCGCTCAACTGTCATAAATATTGTAGTAACAACTGCATGCTGCGCAGCATTGGTACTGAGGTCTATGTGTCGCGGGCCATTCATACAGCAACTAGTTCCGGTGTCCGCGCGGCACAGCAAGGTTTGCTTTACTATCACGAGGAGTTCGCAGCATCTAGATTTCGTCCACTTGGGACTCGCAATGTACAGTTCTCTAATCCGTGGGCCCTTTGAAATGAATGCCAATACTTGCTCAAAAGGGAGCACGGTCAGAGACTTACCTATTGCAACCAGCGGCTAACATACAACGCAACCAGTGGCTACATACAACGCAACCAAGGAGAGGCTATGTATACTAAATCGCTGTCCGTCTGGTGCGGGAAATGGCGTCTATATTGCATACATGGGGCCATGACTTGATGGGCGGCACGCCGGGTGCCACTGATCCACTGTCCACTCCGGGAGAGACCGGGAACTCTTCGGGGCGGAGTTAGCAACGGCCGAACCACCTCTGTTACATCCTTGTTACAGCCAACAGCACCATCGGCGCGCCGATGCCGTCCATACAAACGGGGTGCAGTCGGCGCTGCATCGTGCTTATCATAGTAGCGCGTATTGATACCTTCCTGCCCGGCGCTCTTGCCGGGTTGGAACGCGGAGTCCCTTTCGACTGCGTCTCCGACACAGACCAGCGCTCTCAATCTGGATGAGCGTGCTGATAGCATCTTTGACTGTATTGCGCAGAAGTCGGAACAAACTCACGCCCGCGCGCGAGAAGGCCCATTTGTTTGCGCTGCATTCGCCTCGTCGACTTTCGTTTGCTTCGTTTGACAACCACAACCCTGGCGGTGTTGTTTACTTCTGACCCTGGCCCTTGATCTATGATGGCCGCGGGACTTGTTCTTGGAGGTCCAGCTGGATATATTAGCTTTGCACACGCCGCCAGTCTCGTTCATCTCGCCCGCCCGACCCGAGGCATTCCCAGCAATGGCCACCGACCTGCTCAGCGGCTTTCCTGACGGTCAAGTTCTTACTCCGAAGGACGGCGCTGCGTACGAATCCGCCCTGCATCGCTGGTCAGAGACTTCCGTTCGTCGGGCGCAGTATGTCATCATGCCCCAGACGGCGGAGGAGGTTTCTCAGGCGGTATGCACACGAATAGCTTCGCATGACTATCACTCAGTGATATCTAGGTCAAATTTGCCGTCAAGTCCGGTCTGGAGTTTGCGATCAAGGGCGGCGGGCATTCCTGCTCGGGGGCCTCGGCTTCTGAGGGTGTTATTGTCGATCTTGCGCGTGTGAATCAGGTCCACGTCGACGCGGCAGCCAAAATAGCGCGCGTGGGCGGCGGTGCGCTCTGGAAGGACGTCGACTCTGCTGCTGCCGCGCATGGCCTGGCGACCGTCGGCGGAACGGTCAATGATACAGGTTAGTTTGACATGCTTGCTCAGACGCGTCTCGCTGATGTTCTCAACTGAGGTGTCGGCGGTCTCACCGTCGGCGGTGGCTTTGGATTCCTGTGCCCAAAGTATGGGCTTGTGATCGACAACCTTCTCGAAGCCCAGGTCGTCCTCGCCAGCGGCGAAATTGTTACCTGCAGTGCGGACAAGCACAATGATCTGTTCTGGGGCATACGTGGTACGTTGCACATATGTCCTCGCGCGCGATCTCAGGCCGGTCCAGGTGGCGGTTCCAACTTCGGAATTGTCACGCAGTTCACCTTCAAGCTCTTCCCTCAGCCCAACACCGTCTGGTCGGGCCTGGTACGCCTCCAGCTTGGATGCTCGCGCGCCGGCGAGCCGATCTTCCCACAGCTTATTTTCACGCCCGACAAGCTGGCCGATCTTCTGCGCGGATTGGAGGCGTGGTACAAGGGCGCCGGCGAGAACGAGGGCGTCAACATGTTCTTCGGATGCACGCCTCCGGCTTTCATGGTGCGCGTCACGTGGTCAGATGAGGGTTTTTCTGATGCGTGGATAGCCCGCTCTCGTTGTGCTGCCGTTCTTCAACGGGTCTGCAGAGGAAGGGCGCGCGAAGTTCAAGGCCGTCCTTGACGTCGGCCCCGTCGCGGACATGACGAGCGAGATGCCGTATCTCGCAGTCAACACCATCCAGGTACCGCACTCGACTTCCCGGAGGATCCCGGTCGCTGACCTTGATCGAAGGCGCCGATGACCACGCCCGGCGACCGCAAGCTCTTCAAGGCGACGTCCTTCGCCGCATTCAACCCGACGACCTTCCAACATCTGTTCGACGAGTTTGGCTCGCTCGTCGAGAAGTACCCGGACACCCGCGGGTGCGAGGTGACGTACTATTCGGGGATGCGGTATCTGACCTATTTACGCTCAGATCCGCGGTGGTGATGGAGCTGTACCCCGCGGACAAGATCGTCTCCGTCCCGAGCAGCGCGACGGCGTTCCCGAACCGCATGCACCGCTGCAATATCAACTTCGTCCCGCGCTGGAAGGACGCCGCGCTGGACAAGGAGGCACGTCTGCTCGGACACAATTTCTCAAAAAGCCACGCGCTGACGACTCGCGATAGATGTACAGCTGGGCCGTCGCGCAGGTCGATTACATGCGCAAAGCAGAGAACCTCCCTCCAAGTCGCCCTGCTGTGCGTTTCTCGCCGCGTATTCCGCCTTTGTAGGATGCGACTGACTGATCCTGACATCAGTACGCCAACTACGGCTTTGGAGATGAACGAACGCGCGATGTGTTTGGGGGGAACTACGAGCGCCTGGCACGTGTCAAGGCCGTCTACGACCCGAAGAGCGTCTTCCATAAGTGGTACCCCGTCGCGCCTGCTTCTTGAGCCCTATTCCCGCTCGAATGCATATCAACTGATTCTATCCCCCCGAAAACCTGAAGCACCTTCGAAGTGAGCTTTCCGATGCCGACACATCAAGTCAATATCCTTTCCCTGAGAATAGGCACCAGCATCAAAAAGCTATCTCCGCGCTGCAGACCTCAATGGCTGCGTGAGCACGTGAGGAGGCGATCCCGCGGGCCCAAACGACGCTATCGGCCTCGCGCAGGGCATGCATACCCTTACATCGACCGGAGTTCTCCGCAGCTGGCGCCAGGAAAATAGCACCGCCTGCCCCAGACTTGGTTCTATATAGTACTTATCTGCCCTTACACGGCGCTATACTGGGATGAGGATGTGTGCAACCGATTGCATCTGTGAGAACACGCTGTCAGTACATGTCAGTGACGGTGATACCGCGGCCACGTGCACTGAGCGCGGCACTGAGCGTTTCAAACGCGGTGATTGATCTCCTCCACGGGAGAGATATGCAAGTACATATCAAACCGGCCGAGGTTAACGTTCAATCTTCTGAGATGCGTTGTTATTTGGTTGCTATAGATAATTGTTCGAGGGAATCATCGTCGAAAATGGTCAGAGATGCTTCTTCTGATTATCCGAAGACCTTAACGAAAGCATACATCGGCATCGTAACGTTGGGGTCCCTTGGGGATTTCAGCTCTACGGGCCCTTTCACTTCATATCCCAGGGCTCTGTAGATAGGTACCTGATTTTCACTAGTTCAACGTGCTTTAGTGCTGACAAAGGAGTTGCATACCGCTCCATTGCCTATAGTCTCCAGGCAAGTGCAAACCGAGCGCTGCTTGGCCTGGTAGTCGATTTAGCGACTAGGTTCACCATTTCAGGCATTATGTGCACCCGCACCTTCTGCTCGATTACCTTGAACAGAGATGTTGCTACCCCTTGCTTCCTACGCTCCTTGAGCACGCCAATGACCTGCAAATGGTAACCTCCGGGTTTGACGCCCTCGCCGAGAGAGGTCGCAGACATCCCGTCATACTCCCTGAGGAACTGCGGACGAAGATCAGCCTCTATACGGGGAGATGCAGAGGTCTTACATAATCCCACCACGCCTGTTTCTCCGCGTCGAGCTGCGCGTAAATCTCGTCCCAGCCGATACTGCGTTGCTCTGGCCTGCGCACTACAGTGAGTCCGATGATTGCACAAGACACTACTCTACTTACGTTGCGAGATACACGGCTCCGGGTCCGAACCAGACAGCGACACCAACGAGCGCGTGTTTGTCATTGGAATCGTCCTCTGCGACCCAGACTTCGCCGGCAGGGTCGACCAGCGCGGCCTTGATGTGATGCTTTAGCAGCTCGCGCGAGAGCTGCCTGGTCCCGAGGCCTCCCCCGAAGTACGCTATACGCCATATCGACATGAGTGGGAGCCGGAGTAAGAAGTGTAGACGTACAGTAACTGAAGCACTCGTGAAGCAGGTCGGTCATGCGGTCAATATAGTCGTCTGCGAGTCGGGTAAGGAACGCCGCGCCGTGTCAGGTATGTACGTGCATACCAGTCGGTTTCTCGACAAGGCGGACGGAATGCATGTGGGGAAAGCGATGGTAAGAGATGGCCAGATGGCGTGGGTGTGCAAGAGTGGTCGGACGTAAGCTTGATCTGTGCGGGAGCTGAGCACAGCCAGGGTATGTCCGATTGCTTCCTATCGGTGATATCCAGTGAGACGCCGGAAGAACGACGATCGGGGCAGTGCTTGTTTAGATCTGTGCGACACACGCGCGAAGAGAATGCAGTTTCGGGGTGTTGATCTACTGGTAACTTATGATGGTAGGCCGCCTGGTCCACGAAAGCACCCGAGGACCGCGGCCTCCGGTGCTTCAGCGATAAACAGGATCAGACAGCATGCGCTGACTTGTTTGCGCTCCGACAGGCACCTCTCTCACAGATTTCCACCGCACGCTAGCTCTCTGACATAGTCATGGCCCTCGGCGACGCCCTTTCCTCCGGAGCCCATGCGTTCACTACTGCCAGCGGCGCGACGCTGACCTACTTCGTCAAAGGCTCCGGGTCCCATCTCCTTGTCAACGTCGCACCAGGCTGGGGCCCCGCGTCCGTGCTGTACCAGAACACTTTCGAGTTTCTTGAGCCCCACTTCACCATTGTCCACCTGGAAGTCCGCGGCACCCGTGGGTCATCTTTCCCCGCCGATCTCAGCCAGATGAGCAGCTGGCATATGGCCGAGGACGTCGAGTCGCTCCGTATTCACCTCGGGCGCGACGTGCTGGACGGCCTCGTCGGGCATTCCAACGGCGGCTGCATCGCCCTCTGGTACAGCGCGCGCTTCCCGGACCGCGTCAAGAAGCTCGTCCTGCTCGGCAGCCAGCTTCTCGGATCGGCAGACGTCTCGGGTCCCGCGACCAAAGCAATCCTCGACGCGCGGCCGGACAGGGACGCGGTCGCCGCGTTCTACAGCTGGATCGCGAACATCCCGAACTTCGAGACCGACGACGAGTTCGCGGCGGGATTGAGCGCGTTCCTCGGGCTCTACGTGGCGAGCCCGGAGAAGCACCTCGATCTGGTCAAAGCTGCGTTCACCAATAAGCCGCAGCGCGCGTGCATGCAGGCGCAGGTGCCCGCCGAGGCACAGCATGCGGACCAGCGCTCGGAGCTCGAGAAGATCTCCGCTTCGACGCTGATCATCGTGGGACAGGAAGACTTCATCTGTCCAGTGCCCGTCAGCGAGATGATCGCGGCGGGGATCAAGGAGAGTCGCTTGCATGTCATGCCAGGCGTCGGGCATTTCAGCTGGATCGAGGACAAGACCGCTTTCGCTCGTGTCTTCGCCGACTTTTTTACGCTGGGTTAGTGTGGCCTGATAGATGATGTGCAATTGGAACAGAAGAATGGTAGAACATTTGTCGAGACGATTGTCCCCGGAACACTGATAAAAGAGGTATCTTGTAACAACTGAGCACCGAGCGGTCAGACAGACGCAGACTTGCGATAGAGCGAGTCGCTGCTCTTCTCCCGCTCGAAAGTCGCGATCTGCGTGGCGCTTGCCGCTGCCCCGGACCCGTACCCACTGCTGGTGACGTGAGCCTGCCGCTTACTCCCTGGGAAGTACAGCGACGATGGGCCAGCGCTCGCCGCCGTCTCGCGGGACCATGCCTGTCCCTGCGCGACGCGCATGATGATGAGGAGCGGCGCAACACTCTGCGCCCCGAGACTCAGCACAGGCTGTTCCCCTGGCTCAGGACTGCTATACGTACCTGAAGCTGCGCGAGGACAGGGAGGACCACCTCCTGTCCGCGGTTTTGGAGGCCTGAGGTGACGAGATACGCGATGGCCGCCGCGGAGTAGAGGAACGCCGACTCGATCAGCATCGCCGCGACGGAGACGTACGGCGCGCCGGAGATACTGCTGAGGCGGCGGCGCGCAGCCAGCAGGCGCACAACAATAGCGCAGGTGAGAATGATGTTTAACCCGATCGACACGGAGAAGTACGACGTGAGGAGAGGGTGGATCACGTCCGAGCTCAGCGTCGCGCCGCGTGTCGCCTGGATCACGATCATCGTGAAGCCTAGGCCTACCACGAGCGCTGTGAGTATCGTCTTACGGCGCAGATGGAGAATCTCCTACCCATTGTCCCCAAGTAGAGAAGGCAAGGGAAAGCGAGCATGAGAATGTTGGTACCACAGATGACCATGAAGCGATAGAGCTCCTCGATCGTCAGCCGGGGGACTACGGATTACTATGGGCGACACACCAGCAATCCATCCTGGAAGAATGTGCTGATGATGTAAATCGAATTGCACACGATTCCCACCGTCTCTGGGGCGGCTTCAGCGTCAAAGACGGCCGGTCCGCCCGGATAGTTGCGATAGTTGATAAACGCGAGTTCCGCGTACTTGAACTGCGTCCCGTTCCCGATGCTGGCCAGCGAGAACATAAACACGATGTAAGTGATCCAGATGTAGTCCTTCCACGTCTCCCGCCGCCGCTTCCAGAGCAGATTCAGCGTGATAAGGAAAATTGACACATTGATTCCTAACACGCGTCAGTTTAGCGCCTCGTACTCTTTCTGACCGTAAACGCACCGTAAGCCACTCCGGACACCAGAAAGCCGGCAAGCATCGCACGCTCCGTCATGAGGATGCCCGCAGGTTCCTTCGGCGCCCAAGCTGAGTGGCAATTAGACTGTGTCGTTGAGTTGGCAAATGGGCGGCCTTACCTAGATGATCTTCCAACGACATGGTGCTAAGTCGAAGTTTCTGGTCGGTAGCAAGAATGGACCTCCCACCCTTTGGACATTCCTGTATATATATTAGGCAAGGTAGCTATCAGAGCCGTGTACGAACGGACGTGTACCTGGATGCGCGGCATGCGCAACCCGCTCTATCTCTAGCACCCCGACGCAAGAGACTGTTTCGGGGTGACGTTTGACGCATAGTGCAGCGACAGTGCCGCTGGCTTTCGCAGATCTGAAATGCCAGAGTGCTATCAGACCCGAAGCGATCGCCATTGCCTTGTAAGTCCAAAGGCAGCTCGAAGCGATTGACAATCGCGGTTTTCAGGGGGGACTAAGACCCTATCATGATATCATCGAAAAATATGGACTACAATTCGTACAGACAGTCTCGAAAGATCGGTACGACGGCCGTTGACGCGTGTCGCAGTCCAGAGTGTCGCAACCAGACAGATTTGGGGACCGTAGGACCGACAGAAGCGGAGCACCAGAAACGAGCTTCAGAGCTGCAGGGCGAGATCGCTTCCCCACGGGCCCATGCGGCTGTTGGAGTTTAGTGTGAACGCTGCTCGGATATAGTCTCCGTTACCTCCATCGACATCGGCACCCGGGCCGGAGAATGCCGCGAAGCTCTTGCATTTCACCACATCGCTAGGCTGCACGCGGGGGTTCAGGGTCACGATCCGCATGTTCTCGTCCCAGTGCTCACTGCTAGCTCACGCTCGTGCTTCGTTTCCGCCTCGCCTCGGTGTGCACAAGATCGGATATCGGCCTGGGATCAGTCTCGGAGGGCTTATTTGCGAAGCTTTGGGCCTCTCTCGGTCTTTTTTTACTGACCAAATCTCTCGCGTAAGCTGGTGTACTATTATCAATTGTGCCCGGTATAATATCCGCCCGCGACGGGAACCTCTTGCGACCATTGCCATCGCGCCTCGTCCAACTCGATAAAATGCAGCCGCTCGATGCCCGTACTGGGTTGATCGCCTATTCCGCTTGTAACTGGCTCTGAATGTCGCGTCTTTAGACGGTTGCCCTCGCACAAATCGTATCATGCTCGGATAGGTCGCGACGCACGGTCTGTCTGCGTGCTTGGACCGGACGCGCGGCACATTGCGCTGTCCCACTCTCTGGCATACACGAGACAACCTGCAACGCCCGGCTGTCCACTATGGCGCTTTTGAAAGTCGAGATCTGTATCTTTCAGTCGCCATCTTGGCCGCACATATATGCATTTCATTCCCGCTGGATACACCTCCGCACGCCACACATCACGACAACTACATCTCATAATACAAGTCGCTCCTCCTGAATTCCTGCAATGGGTTCTCTCTGTGAGCAGCACCCCAATGCGAGCCGTAACCGCCTTACACTGGAGAACGACCTAGAAGCACCCCAGGAAGCCGTCTGATTCCTCCTCTAGACTCGGAGTTGGACTTGGAACCCCCCTCTTGCTTGCCACACAAGCCGGCGCGGGGGCCGTCTGGCCGGGAATGGCGAAGGCAACGCTGAGAGCGAAGGCGGCAATGGAGAAAACGCGCATTGCGAGAATGCTTACTCCCTTTTCAGACCGCAGAGCATACATATATACCCTTCGGACACAGGCTGCGACGAGCGTGGAAGCCAGTCACCGTGCCTGCCTCCGACGCCACAGCGCGTGCTCATTTGCGTTGCTATGATTCCTGGGCGGCACTCTGGCTGTCTCCCGCCTGCGCCTGCGAGCGATAAGCGATAGGACGTCTATCCCGCTCGTGCCCATACGGCTGCTCTCCCTGCCGCTGGAACAGCTCTCCGCGCGATAGTCTGAGGTGCCAACTTTCAATCAAAGACCTGCGCTCGACGTTCTGCGCATCTCCCGTCTTTGCCCCGACAACATTTCTGAGGATCCTTTGCATCTGAATCCCGCCAACGGGACGCTTTAGATTGCACGAGGATCCCTCCCCTACCGGCGCAGCGCCGCTTACTGATAAACACTGTGTTCTCAGCTACTTCCAGTCTCTCCTGGAACAGTCCTCAATTCCGTCTCGGTCTCCTAAGCCGCGCCAGATTTGGATGCGCCGGAAAGCCCGATTTTAGCATTGTATTCCTCGTCCCAGTCCAGTTAATGTCCGCTAGTTAGGCTATCCAGGTCTCAAAGCCGCGTGGCGCGTAGCAGGATGGGATCGGCACCCGGAGGAGTCGGTGTTCCGGCGGTTACTTGACCTGGAGGACTGAGTCGCGTTGCCAATCGCAGATCCCGGGACGATCGACAAGGTGATCATGGCAGTCTCTATCATTAGTGTCCCACGTGAGAAGACATTGGCGAGATACGTCAGAAGAGTGAGAGTGGGTGGCCGATTTTCCTGCCCGTCAGACCGTACGCGGTGACGGGAATTCCACAATGCAGATAAAGGCTCTCCGGCATCCGGATTAGGCTGCGTGTTTTAACGCCACTTTGGCGACGTTCAATGGCCCAACGGAAGGAGGGACAGCGGCACGATTTCGTTAGTCCTGAAGTAACATCAGTGACCGCGCCGCCTCTATTAACATATCTCTCATTTTCTACTGCGTTTCAATATGAGAAAGGCCTTTACACAGTGCTGGTCGGATGTTTCAGCATGCGTGCGCCGAGGATTGTTCTAGGCTCGAACTCCGCCCAAATTCCCGCGGCGATATCCGCGTCTTCCTCCCGGCACCATGCTGCACAGGCTCTGCTATCCTTTGGCACCGCGGTCACAGAGCGAAATTAAGCTCTATGTCTCTCTGAAGTGAGGCTCTGGCTCCTCTTGATTGACCGTTAGGGCCGGGCTTCGTTGCAACTTCGTTGGCAACGTGTCACTGTGTCAGGCGCCAGCAGCTGTCCGGGCTCTGTGCTTGGCGGGGCCAGTTTACTGGAGGACAGGCGTATGGTCTCTATGGTCTTTACTGGACGCGTGCACAAGGACGGACCGTGCGAATCCCCGGCCCACATCGATCTCGCTTGACGGCCTCGGAGAGCTCTTCCTGGTCAAGACGGATTCGACGGTCAGATACGGTGGCCTTATTACTATCCATTCTCTTGTGGCCACCATCTGGCGTGCGTACAAATCTTTTCTCCGACTTTAGGGACCATAGGCCAGACTGTGCGCAAGTTACTCTTCCCGTTGTCCAGCGGAGCCCCTCGACCAGTGCTGCACGAGATATACACCTGCGTTCCGCGGTGAGAATTGGCCGTGCGGAGATGGGACTCGTACCAGTGTCTGCGCTGCGGGATGCATCCTGCCAAAAGTCGATAAAGCACTCCGGATCGCGCTGAGAGCACTCAAACTCGAAGGTCGGAAAGGAGCCACTCGGACAGTGGAATTCGATGGCACTTGTCGCTTGCCCTGCGATCAGGTCTCTCGACGCCACGAGCTCATGTCTGCGCGGCGCATGCTTCCACGCGATGTGTGGCACGAGCTCCCCGTCGCCGTCCAGTTGCCAAATGTTGATGCTGCTGACGAGCCTGTCCTCCGATATCGTCGACGGGATCCGCAGATGGAGAACGCATCGCTCGAAGCCCCAGTCCATGGAGCGGAACTGAACGATGCTGCTCTCCTGGGCACATGTGAGCTTCTGCGGGAGTGGGCCGTGTGAGAGAGCGTACCGCTGCAGTTGCGACAAAGTGGTAATCTTCGGGAACGACGGTGCCGAATTTGCTCATCCACTGTCTGTCGTCTTCTCTGAGCGCCCGAGAGGGATCGGTGTTGGTTATCTGGAAGATGGACCTGGGGTATGTGGATATCGGCGGGAACGTCACGTTCTCTGCAAAAACGACGCGCTCAAGCCCGATGTACGGGTTGGGGCGGCGAAGGACGCCGGACTTCGGTGGCGCGGTCGTCAATGGCCATCGAACAACCAGAGATAGCGACAATGCCAGCGAGAATGTGGTTACGAGGAACGCGGCTAGGAGAGCACGGTCGGTCATGTATTCTGAACGGTTCAGCGCGTGTCGTCCACTGGGTCTTCTCCCGCATACCTGCGTTGAGACCAACATCGTACTCGTCGGTATCGTCGTCTGACACTTGCACTGGGCGGTATTTCACGAATCGCATGGCTCGGATTCGAGGACCTGCAGAGGGTCGGGTTTGACGGGGTAAGACAGCAGTCGGGCGTCATATTCGTAGCTTATGGGCGGTAGTAGTCGGCTCCCTGTGCAGTTGACGCTGACAGGGGATTGCTGCCATGTCACTTGGTTCTGGAGACACGGTCATCAAGCGCGGACCACGCCACACGGCGCCTCAGTCGCTAAATATACCACTCTGCAGAGTGACCCAGAGGCGGCTTCCGCCTCGATAGCTCAGCGTCATACCAACTGACCTGCTCGATATCATGATGATTGCTCCCTCTCGCCGCATCGTTCAGATCATTGGCCTCGCACTGCTTGGCCTCCTGAACGCATATATAGTTGTCAGACGGCATGTGGCTCGAGGGCCGACTCCGCCTCAATACTGTGAGTTCCAGATATCTTCAGCATTCAATAGATCTTACACGGCTCAGCATGGATCGGCCATGATTTCCCCGAACGACTCCCCCTGGCTCGTGATCTCGACCTGGTGCACATGACGGAAGAAGAATCTGTGCGTCTGCAGGTTAACCTCACTCATACATTCTCAATATATTCAGGTGCTCTACCCGCTCGGTGCTGCGGGTGAGAAGGCGTGGCGGAGCATGGTCACAAGCAGCGGGGGGTACTGCCGACTCGGCCCGCGTAACAGGCTGTTCGCCGTCACGATGTTCCACGAACTGCACTGTTTGGGCATGTTCAACCGCGGATTCGGAGACGGGACCGAGATCGACCATGTCATTCACTGTCTCGCCTATCTCCGCCATGGCGCACTGTGCGCCGCCGATCTCACCCTTGAGTCGGGAGATTTCACGAAGCGCAACTTCACGAGCAACCGCGTGGGCGCGACGCACAAGTGCCGCGATTGGAGCCAGATCTATGAAGCGTTCGACAGGAACTGGGCCGCGTGGAAGGAAGCGTCAAAGACGCTCGCTCGCGGTGGCAATTCCTAATCAGTGCATGGCGCTCCTGGCTCCTCTTTGTACAGCGCATTTATGCAATGCAACTTGTTCGCGTTCCGTCTCCACCGTCTGCTTCTTATGTCTCGCCCTGATAATGCTGTTCGCTCTATGGCTGGTGAGATTGACTCGCGGCATGAGTCATGATGCTCAATGATAAACACAGGCGGGTTCATCGGCGTCGCTACTGTCATTCTACTCGTGGTTCCTGTCGCATATTATCTGCTCGGACCCGCCGACACTACGCTGGATCAAAGAGGTATGTGTCTCTCAATGAATAACCCCCCAATCTAACGTACAGATCTAGGACATCTCATTGACAATTATTCACGGGCGTGGGACATACCTCTCAGCGAGGTGCACAAGGTTACCGAGGACACGCTCCACTACGACCTGCGGACCCGTGCCGGCACAGGAGAGTCACCCAGCTTGCTCCCACGCGGGGGAGGAATGCTGCATCTCGGACAGGATGACGCGACGTTCAGCGTATCCATGTTTCATCAGCTCCGGTGCCTCGACATCATCGGGCGCGAACTTTTGGCTCGCATGAGTCTGACGCCGGAGGTTCGGGAGAAGCTGGGCCGTCCGAGCGCGCTCGCACACCACTGCATGAACTACCTCCGGCAGATGATCCTTTGCCGAGCAGATACCACTCTCGAGTCCGCGACGAACCCTTACGGACCGCACATCGTTGCGCGGGCAGTCACTCACACCTGCAAAGACTGGACCGCCGTGTACACTGCAGCCGAAGACGACTACGCTCAACATGGCAACTTTAGTACTAGTAGTGCGATCCGCGTGTAGTGCGCGATATGGCGCATGTAAACACATACTGTAAAATGCTCTGGTCCCGCGAGCCAATGTCTGCTGCTCACCCGCCGTCCCACGGCAGCGCAATGCACATCCAAGTCCCAGACATAGACGAGTGATTCGCACCAAACATAGATGGGACGGATGCCGTACTGCAAACACCCACATGAGGCCCTGCCGACGCGCTACAGCGCGCGCCGCAGATAGACGCTCGGGTAGCGGGCACAGCATGCACGCTTGTTACGGTCACGCTACAGCCCTTTGCATAAAAAACAGGAAATCCGAAAAAAGCAGAGATCGGGCGGGCCCGGCCGAAGCTCCGACCAAGCCCCGCCGAACCCCGCCTGGTTGCCTGCAGCCCTCTGTGCATGGAATATTTTCTCAGAGCAACGTCGTGGCGTGATTCAGGAACATCTAAAGCGCCCACTTGCAGCTGCGCTAAGGCATCCGATGTGTATCTACCAGGTGCGTCAGGACGCGTCAGCGGCGACGGATGCTGGCGGAGTGCGCACGGAGCCGGAGCTGGCCGACGATCCACTCCGGCCCAGCACCCCCAGCTGGGAGGGGACAGCACAGACGTCTGAGCGCTGGATTTTCGTGCGGGATACATAGTATACGCTATAATATATCGCCCACGAGGTACCTCAGGCCTTCACTGGGCGTGCGCGCGGTGTAATGGACGTCTGGGCGGGGTTCGGCGGGGCTTGGTCGGAGCTTCGGCCGGGCCCGCCCGATCTCTGCTTTTTTCGGATTTCCTGTTTTTTATGCAAAGGGCTGTAGTGGACGTTGTTTATGGGCGAGGTCGTCTATTCGGGACTTGCCGCATCTGTCTTTTAAATCTGCCTCCGTGTCCGTCTTATTTCCGTTCACCCTCGCTTCATCATTTGACTCGCTGCTGGCTCGCTTTATACATACCATGTGGTGGAAATTCTGCTCGCATTGATCTCCCGCATTTATTTATTCCTGATAGACTGGTCCTCGCGCTTGGCTCGATTTTCTGTCCTGACAGCAGAGCACTGACGTGTCCGGCGCTCTGCAAGCACCGACTTCGGTGCCGGTCCGTTTACCAGCGGCTATTTTCCCACTTGCTGCTTTACATATGGCAGCGACCCGTGCCATTGTCTGCACCAGGATTTCCGATACAGGCGACTCCCCGTCCGCGAAGGACATCACAGGGGCCACAGATATTGCAGCTGCAGTTCGACCGCATCCTTGGCTATACAATATCGATTCCGCTGAGTCATACAGCAATCTCAGGGGCAAACGGTACATCAATGAGGGCTACTTCATCGAGCCGACCGTCTTCACCAACGTCCTGCGCAACATGCCGGTTGTCCGCGAGGAGATCTTTACGGGGGGCTGTCGTAGTGCTGGCCAAGTCAAGGATAGTATGGTCAGTTCCTTCCTTCATTTCGTTTTCCCCCAACATCGTCAGCTGTCGTGTCCCGGTGGTAACAGCCGCACGCCAGTGAATGCAGTCACTGCCGAGCCCCACACTCCTCCCGCTGGCAGGACCCTCTCTCGCACCCGGAGACTCTACTGCTCTATCCACACGTCTCATGACTCACTTGCCATTTGTTTCGACTCTACTGATGCCGCACTCTCGCAGACATCGTCGCTCAGACGAACGCACGGCGAACGGTTTCGGCCCGACGGTGTTCTCGCGAAACATTTCTCGCGCGCTGAGCGTCGCGCAGAGGCTGCATGCAACTGCCGTGTAGGCGAACCAGTACGCCAAGCTGCGAAAGCACGGCCTGAAGCTTTAAGCCAGAGCCTGGTGCACGGCCTGTGGCTCGGCTTGGTGGTTTGCTGAGCCCGAGCCACCGACTTTGGTGACGGCCCAGCATGGAGCATGTGTTCTGACGAGGATCTGAGCGAGTGATGGAAGGGTATAGAAGTATACCGGAGTATTCAGAGCACATCTGGCTGCATGTTGACTGCAAGAGCAGCGTCCGAGGGTGTATCGAGTCACCGCTTGCTGTTGATTAGCTTGCTCTCCTCAACGAGTCACTCACGGTTTACGTTGCGGCGGAATGACAGCAACTCGTGTCTCCCATTAAGCTATTCTATAGCGTGACCGTCTGCTAGCCGTTGGCATGAACGGCGCATGCATTGATAATTGCGGTTCCATGTTCAGATGGGACCGAGAGGCGCGGTGCCGCCGGAATCCTCGCACAGCGCCATGCATTCGTAGTGCATCTACCGTCGGAGGCCGACGTCCCAGCGTTTGAGAATCCCGGACAGCGGATTGGAGCCCATCTTCTGCTAGCAACTATCGTCCCAGCAAGCACTGGCAGGAACGGACGCGCAGTTGTGTCCAGAAGCGCGCCACCCGCTGTGCGTCGGCGTCTCCGGGACTAGTAACTCTTGCAGGTTGCAGTGCGGGAACCCTGTCGATACCTCCGAGGTTCTTCAGTCCGTGATGCCAATGTCCGTGCTGATCGTCTCCCAGCATCCCACTGGGAGCGTGAGATTTGCTGACCTCTGGCGGCCCCCCAAAGGACCCGGGCGCGAGGGTATAAAGACGGCCAATGCCCACCGTTCCTTCCAGATAGTTGCAAATGAACGCTTTGACAGCCGTAGTCGCCTTTCTCTCCCTCCTCGCTCTCGCTGGGGCATTACCTGCGCAGGCCGGTCCACCAAACACTGCGGTGACGGTGGAAGACGACGCGGTCTCCCTGGAAATGCTGAAAGAGTTTTAAGGCGCGTGTTTCTGTGCGATTTGCTCCAATATGTGCTTACCGGAACCACGCAGACTCATCTCGAGGTTTAAATGCCTGTTGGCGTCGGGGAATCGGAGCGCAATCACAATGTCTGACGTGACCGGAAAATGCAACCTGAATGTAGTTCTGGGATTCCGGAAAAGAAGAGAGGAGTGGGTCGACGCGCCATGAAAACGAATCGTGCGGCTGCAAGCAGCCGAGTAAGCGCTGAGATTCGAGGCTTCGGTACCGTTCAGGGCCCCGAATTTGGTGGTTGGCCTTGGAGGTACTCTCAGGCACCGTCGCTGACGCGCAAGACCCGAGTCAGAGCGCGCACGCATGAGGATAGACATCGAGCAGTGGGGCATGAACGGCTGTCAAGTGAAATAGACAGAGACGCTGCGCTAGAACCAGGCAGCGAGCAAAAGGAAGATGAGCCATCACATAGCCAGGCATGCGACGGGATGTTCCGAGCGCGCATTTCCGTACTCAAAAATGTTATATGGTGGAGCAAGCGGCGTCCAATTACAGCTCTGCAAGTTGCCACAGAAAAAGCGGGAAGCCAGTGGACGCTGGAAAGAGTAGACGCGGCGATTGCCGATCACTTAAATCTCCGCCAACCGGGCTTGCTTTCTGCCACCTCGCATTGATTCCCCGTGCAACACTAATGTGTGTGGCTGGAAGTCGCGCCGGTAAAGCAGGCGCTCTTTATAGGCGTCTTTTCGTACCCAGACCTCGCGCTTACGCTGCCTGAAACTTCCAGGGCTCCGTTGCCGTACCGACAACTCGGAGGCACTGATAGCTGTGATATACGGCCTTCATTGTACGGCCACAAGCCGTACAGAAAGGCAAGTGTACTGCACGTAACCTTTGCGGCTCGGCTTGCAGCCCTAACACTCTCCGAACCCCCTAAACGCGACTATTTTGGTCTTCTATTCCGGGAAGAAGGCATCTGTGGGACGTTATCGACTCTACAGCTGGCCTCCTATTGGCGATCCTGGCTATCCCGTTCTGGATGGGCACACAGATGCCCACGTCGGTGATCGATCTCATCGCCCGTCATAGACCGCGTTTGAACAATGCGGGTTCTTAAATCTGTCCGAGGCGCTTGTTTTCTATATCTGAATCGCACTCTCGTCCGGCGTTCTATAACTGTTTCGGGTTTTACGGCGCTTCGGGCAGCAGTTTAGACCCAACCTGGGCTCTTGTCATCGCATTCCAAGGAGAAGGATCTCCGGGCCTTCAGAGAGTTTGCCTCAGTGTGCCCCCACGGGCCGATGCGATACGATTGGGCTATGGCTGAGTCCTGACTGCTTCGCAACTCTGTCTAGGAACACGGCTGCGCGAGCTAAATGCTCCGGCACCGAACCGCCCGCAAGTCTTACACAAACAGCCGACTTCCCAGACAGCATCCGAGCGCATCTCGCTGGCGAGCGCTCGCAGTCTTCTCTTTTCCCGGTTCTATTCAACCCCAACAGTCGGTCTTCAACAATGGCTGTTTAGAGCATGCCAATCGCGTGTAATCCGATGGTAGCGGAGCATCATCAAGCCGTAACTGGGAACCAGGGAAAGCCGCGCGACCATTTCGGCCTGAACTGCTCCCGATTCTCGCACGCTGCTGATCATACGGCGTAACGCTGCCTCTGTCTGCGGGCATTTTGATGTGCAGCTGAAAGGGAACTGCACCTGTCCTGTGACTATCGGCGGCGTAACTGTCTGTACGTTGAACACGTCCATTGATCGGCTCATGTGGTCTCCCTCAGGTGCGGCACTCGGCTCAGAGATCAAGGCAGGATGTAAACGGCGCTCAGCTCTCCCCAGACCATAGGTCAAGACACAAGTCACATGTATGACTTGATCCAGCGGGTTGCCTGCGGACGCTTTGGGGCGGGCCGCTAAGCGCTGGAATCTACCAAAACCGCGCATCGTGGCGTCTCAGTGAGCGCTCTGTGTTTCCGATATACACGTCCAGGATGATAAGGCATACAGCCAGGTCAGCGACGGTGTAGTCGGCCCGGATTCCGTTAAGCCCGATCACCGGACTTAGTGGCTGTGCACCTCACCGGGCGCACACCACGTTCCCTTTCGGCCCGGCATAGCCTCACAATCATGTATATAAGCGTAGCGGAGTCGGGGTTAGGCCCCCCATCGTTGGGATAGGACCTTAACCCCGAGCATCCGCTCCGCGTGGTGTAGCAATACACTAAAGGTTCCATTTTAAACTCCGCTCATCCTGAGCATCGGACACGCAAACGCGAAAGACCCACTTCAACTTGGTGGACAATTTGGGTTGGACTTATTGTAAGACCGAGCGAAGCAAGAAATGGAGCAAGAAGAGTCAAAGCCCTCGAATTCCGGCATACCCGCCGATGCCGACCCAACGGTCGATGCCAGCGTCCCAGCTGATGCCGGTGGGAACACCGATGCCGGGCAAGAGCCTGATGCCGGCGCAAGAAGCGCCGATGCCGGCGGGGCATCTGCCGAAGACCCACCGTTCAGCGGAACGAGGCAGAGAAAGAATCCGTGGGCAGCGGCCGCGGAAGAAGGTTCGGACGACGAGTCGGCTAGGCCACCGCGTCCGAGGCCTCGCATGACGAGACAGAAGAGGTCGGAGGGGATCCTCTTGGCCGAAATCGATCCGAAGTACGTCGGCCTGATTCGTGATTTCCAGGATCGGCTCGAGACGCTGGAGAATGTGGCGGGGTCGTTGAGCAGGCAGGTCACTGAGGTCGAGAACAAGATTACTGTGCAGCACGACCAGCTCAATTTGACGATGTCAAACGAGCAACAGATGTTCAGGGACTACGTGAAGCAATCCCTTAGCTTGCACAGCAACCATTTGGAGACGGTGATCAAGAATGAATGTGCGGGGGAAGCAGGCACCATTACGGACAGAATAACGGCAGCGTTGGCGGCTTACGACAAGGAAAAGGAGGAGCAGCACGAGGCAAGGCACCAGAAGGTCCTGGACGAGATCACGACGGTTTACCGCATGGCGCAGCACACAAGCGGTGCGGTCGCTGGTTTCAAGGACGACATCGTCAGCCGCGTACGAGAGCTGAACAGTGCCGTGCAGAAGGAAGCAGCGGACAGTGAGCGTCAGGTAAATACACTGATCGATTTTGTGCAGGAATTTGAGGCCGACATGTGCAAGTTCTTACACGCCGAGTCGAAAGCAATCAAGCCGAGGCTGAAGGAGATAGAGAAAGTGCAGCGGGACTTGGTCACGCAGTGTGTGACAGCGGTGCGAGAGGAGATCAAGATGCAGTTCGGCGAATTGATGAATACGAAGGAGAGCACGCCGTCGCGTGCGCAGAGTCCGGGCCCGGCGAACGTGCCGGGCGAGGAAGCAACAGCTGACCAACAGAAGCCATCGACACGCCGCAAAGCGGACTGGTTTCCGGACGATATGCATGAGGACGGCGATGCGGCCGACAGCACGCCACAGATGCATGGCGTGGGCCACGCGGAGGCAGCACCGCGAAGGGACGTACCACCGCACATGACACAGCATCCGGTCCGAACGGCGAGGGACACGCGCAAAGAGGCAGTAGATACGACGTCTTTCCTGCCACCCGGCGCGTGGCAGCTGATCACGGCGTCGGCACAGGTCGGTGGAACAGCAGGCGAGACGGTGGCTCCGGCGGCTGCTCAAGATCAATCGGCCGCGCAGATACCATCGGCGGCAGCGCCGACGACGGCACCAGCGCAGGTACACTCGGAGCGGGTCAAGTTCAAGGACGCAACACATTTCTCGGGCAAGGATGACGAGGACGTTGACCTTTGGATCGAATGCGTGACTAACCAACTTAGGTACGGCGGTAGAACAGATGACGAGATCGTGCAAGGGCTTCCAATGCTGCTGGAGGGCGAAGCTAGTAGATGGTTCAATCGACTGTCGGAAGGCCAAAAGAGCAAGATCAAGGGCTGGGCAGTTGACGGCGGCTGGCAGGATGCGTTGCGCGACGAGTTCAGGCCAGCCAACTACTTAAGCGTGTCACGACAGAAGCTGTTACAGACGTTGTGGACCGAGGACTTGACGTTCTCCAAGTACTTCGAGCAACGCAGCAAGCTGCAGACTGTCTGCATGAAAGGGCGCCCGGACGAAGACCTCATAGAGGACATGCTCGCGGGCATGACGGCGGCGGATCAGGCAGAAGCACGCAAGGCGCTGAAGAGAAACATGTCGCTCCTACACTTCAAACGCGCGGTGATCGAGATCGAGCCCACTATCCGAGCGAGGCTGGAGCTGTCGAATAAGCTGAAAGAGCTAGACAAGAAGTTCGCGGCGTTGAATCGATCGCCGCAGACGCAGCGACGGACCAGCACTTGGGTCAGGCCGAACAGACGTCCCTCTGGCACCGGGGTGACAGCGCAAGAAGGACAAGGGCAGCAGGTAGCCAGAATCAACGCGCCGGGAACGTCGGCACCTGCAGAAAGACAGTATGTTGGAGGCCAAAGAACGGCGGGCAATCGATACCAGCCACCGCAACTGAGGGCGCAGAATGATCCGAGCTCAGCGCAGCAGCGGTCCGCTCGTGCCCAAGTAGCCTCAGTACAGGAGGAAGGCGACGACGGGATGGAGGACGAGAATGAGCCGCAAGAGCTGAACGAGGAGTTTGATTCAGAGGCAGAGGCAGACTTCTTGGAGTGCCTGTCGGTTCAGGTTCTTATGGCAGAAGAATCGGCACCCCGTCGTTCCACACGGCTAACGCGTGACAAGCGGCAAGCAGAAGAAGTAGTTGGGACAACCGGCGCGGTTGACAAACAACTTCGGAACGTCACGGCGGACATCGAACTGGCGACAACAGCTGCCGCGCAACAGACCGGCAGTTACGAAGGTCGCGAGACGCCGGAAAGTGAGGAAGATGATGAGTGTACCATGAAGCTGAGAGAAATGAAGTATGAGGACAAGTCTCCGGCTTACCTACAGGCGACGTTTCGTGAACAATCGACAGACGGGAGCTTCAAGGTATGCGCGGACACGGGATCGTCCATCACTCTCATCGACAAAGCACTGCTGGACAAATACTTCGAAGGCGTGATGTCGAGACCAGAGCGGTTGATCAATGTGAAGGGTGTTGGCGGCAGCAGCGCGCTGGCTAGGTCGGTACAGTTGGAGATGCGCATCAAAGACTCGGTCGGCGAGGACGTACGAATACAGCTCAAGTTCTTCGTGAATCCGTCGATCGAAGAGCGCATAATCCTCGGGAATGACTTCATGGCGGCGGTTGGAGCGCAGATAGACATTTCTAGGCAAAGAATGAGCTTCAGGAGGCCCGCGGACAGGCGGATGGTGGAGATTCCAATCTCGACGACGCGATCTCGCATTCCATTGCTGAGAACTGCAGAATCGTTCACGATCAGGGCATTTCACAGAACGCGCGTCACAGCAAGAGTCACAGGCAAGATCAGCACGAAGAACTTCCTAGTCGACCCAGTGCCAATAGAGAACGGGCTAGTCGCAGTAACGACAAGACGCGGCGTCGCTGAGACGGGTGCATCGTCGTACGAGGTAGAAGTGTACAATCTCGAGCCTTGGCCGTACACCTTCCAGAAGGGACAGCTGCTTGCTGTACTCGAGCCGCTCGAAGACTGCACAGAGTGGGAAGCCGAGACATTGTGGGCAGAACGGCAGCAAGAACTCGACGCCGACAAAGAACGCGCTGACGCGGACCAGTTCGAGGAAGCTCTGGGGTCACTGGACATCAATCCGGAACTGTCAGACGAGGAGCGGGAGCGCGTACTGAACGTCCTGAGGAAGTACAGAAAGGCGTTCGCGTACGGAGACAGGCCGCTGGGCAGGACAAATCTCAGCAAGGTCAAGATAGACACAGGCGACGCGCCGCCCGTATCCAGCGCACCGTTCAGAATATCGCCTGAGGGACGGAAAGTCATCGAGAAGGAGGTAGCGAAGTTGCTGGCGAACGACGTAATAGAAGAGGCGGACTCACCTTGGGCATCGAACGTAGTCCTGATTAAACAGAAGGACAAGGTGAGATTCTGCGTCGACTATCGGAAAGTCAACGCTGTCACAAGAACCGACCAGTATCCACTGCCGCGAATCGATGACTACCTGAATCAATTCCAAGGCAAACGTTTCTTCAGCACGTTCGACGCGAATTCGGGATTCAATCAAGTCGATATAGAACCAGGCGACAGAGAGAAGACAGCTTTCAGAACCCACATCGGCCTCTATCAGTACAAGAGGATGCCGTTCGGGTTGAAGAACGGACCATCAGTCTTTCAGCGGTGCATGGACCGCGCGCTCGGCCCGACGAAGTGGCAATTCGCGCTGGTATACATTGATGATATAGTCGTCTACTCCGCGGACTTCGACGAGCACCTCAAGCACATAGCCATCATGCTCGGTCGGATGATTCCTACAGGATTCACGTTGTCGCTCCCAAAATCGCATATATGCTATCAGGAGGTACATGCGTTGGGGCACACGGTGAGCCGACTGGGCATAGGGATGAAGGGGGAGAACGTGAAGAGTATCCTCAACTACCCGAAGCCGCGCAGTGTCAAGCACGTCCAGATCTTCCTAGGCATGGCCGGATACTACAGGCGGTTCATCAAGGGCTTCGCATCGATCGCAAGGCCGTTAACATCTCTGCTCAAGAAAGGAGTCGCGTTCGAATGGACGAATGAATGCGACAGGGCGTTCGAAGATCTCAGGACTAAGCTGTCTGAAGAGCCCATACTGGCGCATCCGGATTACTCGAAGGAGTTCATAATATACACGGATGCGTCGGGGAAGGGCTTGGGAGCTATACTGGCACAGAAGGACGACGAGAACCGCGAGCACATCGTCTGTGCAATCTCCAAAACTTTGGAGGACCGGGAGACGCGACTATCAGCCACGGAGATGGAGTGCCTCGCGTTGGTATGGGCGCTGCGTCAGTTCCATCCGTACATAGACGGTGTCGAGTCGGTGAGGATAGTGACAGATCACTCAGCGCTTCAGTGGATCTGGGACTACAAGGGCAACAATGCGAAACTCAAGAGGTGGTCTACAGAACTGCAGGTCTGGCGAGGAATAGCCAAGATCATACACCGCCCGGGGAAATCTCACGCAAACGCAGACGCGCTCTCAAGAGTCCCAACGGATGAAGACGCCGAGACACTCACAGTATCCGCGATACAGATCGACGGCACCGTACTGCAAAGCATCAGGGATGGGTATCTCACTGACCAGTTCTTCTCAGGAATACTGGAAAGCCTCACCATGTGCGCAAGGCGTGGAATTGAGCCTACAGGTACGCTGAGGCAGTTCGAGCTTCACGACGGCGTGATATTCAAGAGAATCAACGACCGCGAAGGGCTGGCACTGTGTGTTCCACGGTACAAATCGTTGCGCTCAGACCTGTTGCACGATTTCCACGACGCAAAGACTGCGGCACATATGGGGTGGGAGAAGACGCTGTCAGCAATCTCGAGACTGTATTACTGGCCCAAGATCCGTAAAGACGTACGCACTTATGTGGCAAGTTGTGACAAGTGCCAGAAGAACAAGCATGCGAACAGACCACCGGCAGGGCTGTTGCAGCCATTAGCAGTCGCCAATGAGCGCTGGCACACGGTCACGATGGATTTTGCAGGCCCATTCGTCAAATCCCCGAACGGAAACGACATGGTACTGCTTGCGGTGGACAAGTGCTCGAAGCGCGTGCACTTCGCGCCGGCGAAGCAGAAGGATTCGGCGAAGGACACGGCCCAGATCTTCATTGTACACGTCGTCAGACTGCACGGCCTGCCGCGGGTGATCATCTCAGACAGGGACCGTAAGTTTACTAGCAACTTCTGGACGGCGATTATGGACAAAATGGGCGTCAAGACGGCGTTCTCAACGGCGAATCATCCACAGACCGATGGTCAAAGCGAAGCAGCGGTCAAGACCCTCAAGACGATGCTGCGGCAGTTTATCAATTACAAGCAAGACAACTGGGAGGAGCTTCTCCCACTGCTTGAGATCGCATATAACAGCAGCGTAAACGCCACGACCGGTTTCACACCCTTTGAGATGGATACGGGGCAACAGGCACGCCTGCCTCACGATCTAGCCAACGTCACGGATAGGTCGGGCATCAAGGAGGTCGATGACTTGTTGGAGAAGATTCGGGACACGACGACGCAAGCGGCACAAGCGGTTGAGGAGGCCCAACGACGTCAGGCAGCTAGCCACGATCAGGGCCGAACGGAGCACAGGTTTCAGCCCGGCGACTTGGTCCTTCTGTCGACCAAGTACATCAATCCGCCATGGACCAAGAAACAGAAGACCAAGAAACTGAGACCATTGTGGATCGGTCCATACAGGATAACTGACGTCGTCAACGTCAACAGCTACGGCGTTGAATTGCCAGCGGACATGCGTATTCATAGCACCATCAACGTCGAGTATCTGAAGCCATACGTCGCATCACCGGACGAGTGGACCAGCCGGAATGAGTACGGCCTCCCGATGCACCGAGAGGAGGGGATCGAGTTCTTCGAGCCCGAAGTGATCCTGGATCACGAGGAGCGGGGCCCACACAAGACACTGTGGTATCTCGTGAAGTGGAAAGGCAGGACGCTTGAGGAAGCATCATGGAGACCGCAGAGTGAGTTGGAGGCATGTGCACCGAAGCTCGCGGCGGGATACAAACGTAACGAGACGTAGTGGCGACTCAGGTCCGGATCACTGATCCGAGCACTTATCCGCAGAAGCAGCAGAAGTCACGACGGCAAGATCCAGGACAATAGGAAGGTGACGCTCAAGGTGAAAAGTCGAACGAGGGGCGAGTATATAAGGAGGCACAGCGAAGAGCGGGGTCGACACCCATTTCGGGCCCAGCAATCGCTCCAGACAATCCAGTCTCCGCGCATAGCACTCTCCCCCATGTCTTTCTTCAACAACAACAACGCCAACGACGCCGACGCGCAGTCCAACGGCTCCATGCCTGGGCTCGAGGAGGCAGCGCCGCCCAGATACGAGCGCGTCAACCTCGGCGGGGTTCGAGCGGCGCAGGGCAACGCGCGCGCCAACTTCGCTGAGGCGAACGCATTCCTACGGCAATTTGGTTGGTGCACAGTCTTCCACAGCGCAACGCGGATGGCTGACGGACGCTCCTTGTACATCCGCTTTCACGTAGTCGACGACGCCCACGGCCGCGCAGCAGGCAACGCGTTCACAAACAATGGCCTACGTACGTTCGACGTCAACTGGCAATGGCTAGTAGCCACGCATTACGCTGACGACATTGTTTTGCGGGACGCCACACGCGCAGAGCTCGACAACGTCCGGCTCCCGGAGCAGGACGCCAGGCTCGCGGGCGCCGTTCAAGGCCGATTCACGCAAGTGGCCGCACAAGGCTTCCCGATCCGCGTCGTGGGGGACAGGCTGCAACGCCCGCGCGCGGGACCTGTGCTCGCAGCCCGCGCAGGGACGCCGCACCCACACGCCGGCAACGCGGGGCGCGGCGCGGGCGTCGACCCAAGGATCGGCGCGCAGGCCAGGGCGCACGGGCACGCCGAACCGCGTCGCGCGCCTATCCCAATCGGTGAGATCGGCATTGTTCAGCAGAGGGGCATCGCTCACGCGCCACCAGCCCGGAACATCGTCCCTTGGCAGCCACGTGCGCAAAACGCTTACGAAAGCTTCAACAACGAGCGCGTAATGGTGCACGCGAACTGGCTGGACGGCGAGCGGCTCAATCGCTTCGCGTACGCGCCAACGTCGGGACGACACAACACAATGTATCAGAGGCGCCACATCTCGGAGCTGACGGCGCGGCGCGTCTTGACGTGCAGCGCCCGCAACATCTCCGGCCTCGACTTCAAGATCCTCTTGGACAACGGCGAGTTCTTGTGGGTTCGGGACGTCGACGCGGAGTGGATCACGGGCGCGGACGAGGCCATCACCCAGTTTTGGCGCGAAGGTCACTGCCTCGGCCCGGACATCGCGGCGCGCCTCTTACGCTGGCGCCCGGCCAGGTACTGCTCCGACGAGTGGGACCGGGTGCTGTTGGATTGGTCGGTCAGGAACGTGCAGGCTCGGCACGTCTACCGCATCGTGAACGGGGCAGTAGTCAACGTTGTCTAGAAGGCACTGGATAGTACACCTTTCTCGGATTTTGCGACGACAGAAGACAGGTTAGGATTACACGTTTAGGACACAAGCGACGGCTATATATACATGTTCTTTTTGGCAGACACGTCGGGACGACGCTTCTTTGAGGGGAGGGTCTTGTAGTCGGCCCGGATTCCGTTAAGCCCGATCACCGGACTTGGTGGCTGTGCACCTCACCGGGCGCACACCACGTTCCCTTTCGGCCCGGCATAGCCTCACAATCATGTATATAAGCGTAGCGGAGTCGGGGTTAGGCCCCCCATCGTTGGGATAGGACCTTAACCCCGAGCATCCGCTCCGCGTGGTGTAGCAATACACTAAAGGTTCCATTTTAAACTCCGCTCATCCTGAGCATCGGACACGCAAACGCGAAAGACCCACTTCAGACGGTCAAACACCGACCGGCTGTTCCGTAAAGACATCGCTCCCGCTCTCGAGCTTCGTCTCAGTAGCGCACGCGGCGTCCATCGTCGTCAGCTCAAGACTGTTCTTCCGGCGCGTGCGCATGCTACCGTCGAAGTGCATGGAAGACGTTGCGATGCCCGCAGCCGTCTCCTGCGACCACGCCTGGCCCTGTGCGACCCGCATGATAATGAGCAGCGGTGCAACGGTCTGGGCGTATTCAGCGTGTCTCGGCTGCCAGGGCACGAGGGCCGCGCACCTGCAGCTGGGCCAGGATTGGGAGAACAAGTCCGGATCCGGGGCTGTTGAGCCCGTACACTGTGAGATACGCGATGCCGGTCGCGGAGTACAGGAACGCAGACTCGATGAGCATCGCCGACACCGAGACGTACGGCCCGGCCGCGGCCGCGATGCCGGGCATGCGGCGGGCGAGGAGGAGCCGGGCGACAATTGCGCATGTGAGGATGATGTTGAACGCGATTGAGACGGAGAAGTACGACGTGAAGACGGGGTACACCACGGCCGAGTTGACGGTCGCGTCGCGGGTTGCAAGTATCACCATCATCGTACATCCAAGGCCTACGGAGAGCTGAGTTTGTCCTGAAGTATTCAAGGGTCTGACGGGGACAAACCTACGGTGGTAATGAGTAACAGGACGGGGAAGGCCAACTTGTACCAGTTGCGGCCGCAGATGATGCTGAACCGGTAAAGCTGCGTTGGTTCAGCTATAACCAATGACATACGGCGCCATGGGCGTACTAAAAGACTGTCCTGGAACCATGTGCTTACGATGTAGATGGAGTTGCATGCTACTGATATGTCGTTTTGCGGTCCCGTGAGGTAGTAATTAGCCGGGCCTCCGGGGTAGTTGCGATAGTTGATGAAAAACATCTCTGCGTTCTTAAACTGTGTGCCGTTCCCGACGCTGCTCAGAGAAAACATAAAGCAAACATAAGCAATCCAGAGGAGACCCTTCCGGTCGTCTCGACGTGGCCGCTTCCAGAGCAGGTTCAGCGTGATGAAGAACAGAGTCACGTTGATTCCTTCAATGCCAACGATGAGAGTCGTTATACCCGGGAAATGATTCTGCACCCACCATATGCTATTCCGGAGATCATGATTCCCGCGAGCAAGGTGCGCTCGCGGCGAAGGGAGCTAGCGGGCTCATTAGGAACCCAGGCTGGAGTGTAGTCAGCACAGGCAGGACAATAACCTGAGAGAACGTACAAGCGGGGTCTTCAACGGACATCGTCTATGAGCTTCCAGGGAGTTGAGCAGAGCGCCTCACCGTTCGGAGCAACTCTTATACGGCCTAGCCACATAGCCACGCGGTGCGAATTGCCGCCCCGCCGGCTGCTATAATGCGTGGAGGGCACGCTGTCAGTGCTTCCTGTGAAGGTGCCGCAGTATCTTTGGCTATTGGAGGCGCCAGGGCCGTTCACTGACAAGGCGATGGGGGAGACAGTCGCATTATTGGATCTCG
Source organism: Auricularia cornea (assembly GCA_030578095.1). NCBI lineage: Eukaryota > Fungi > Basidiomycota > Agaricomycetes > Auriculariales > Auriculariaceae > Auricularia > Auricularia cornea. The sequence continues at coordinate 4,640,792 of JARLTE010000009.1, read as the reverse complement.
CATGGACGAATGCTTTCATCGCGTCTCCTGCGCGTTCAGTTGACCCTGCGCAAAGCGAAGGCCATGTGCTTTCCCGTTGTAGCAGCATATCACTTCATCCCAAAATGTTTCTCACCGACGGGGTTATCGCCGGAGATGTGCGATCCGCGCAAAACTTCCTAAAGATTGGCTCCACGGGTGTTTGGCTCTCACCCTCAAGTGCTGCCGCACTCGTATACTCGTACAGTGCCCATCATTCCCCTCCAGCATCCCCGCACATGACTATGAGCGCACCCAACTCCCTTAGCCCGGGATCTCATAGGTTCCACACTGCGGCTGGAGCGACACTCACGTACTTCGTCACGGGCTCCGGTCCTTGTCTGCTCGTCAACGTCGCACCCGGATGGGCCGCCGCGTCTGTGCTGTACCAGAACACGTTCGACTTTCTCGAGGCGCACTTCACCATCGTCCATCTCGAAGTCCGCGGCACGCGGGGCTCGTCATTCCCCTCGAACCTCAACGAGATGAGCAGCTGGCACATGGCAAACGACGTCGAATCGCTGCGCATCCATCTCGGACGCGATGCCCTTGACGGCCTTTTGGGCCATTCGAACGGCGGCTGCATAGCGCTGTGGTACGCCATACGCTTCCCGGGCCGCGTCCAGAAGCTCGTGCTGCTCGGCGCTCAGCTTCTCGGCTCGGCGTCCGTCGCAGGTCCCGCGACGAAAGCAATCCTCGACGCGCGGCCGGACAAAGACGCCGTGGACGCCTTATACGCGTGGAGGAAGAACATGGCCAGCTTCGAGACGGACGACGAGTTCGCCGCCGGCCTGCACGCGTTCCTCGGGCTCTACGTCGCGAGCCCGGAGAAGCACCTCGATCTGGTCAAAGCTGCGTTCACCAACAAGCCTCAGCTCGCGTGCATGCAGGCACAGGCGCCCGCCGAGGCACAGCATGCGGACCAGCGCCCGGAGCTTGGGAACATCTCCGCTTCGACGCTGATCATCGTGGGACGGGAGGACTTCATCTGCCCGGTGCCCGTCAGCGAGATGATCGCTGCGGGGATCAGGGAGAGTCGCTTGCATGTTATGCCAGGTGTCGGCCATTTCAGCTGGATCGAGGACCAGCCCGCTTTCCTTCGTGTGTTCAGCGAGTTTTTCGCGTTCGACTAGGGGATCGTGTGCGTTCATGCAGTTGGAACCGAAGGCAGATGTCATATTCGTCGAGAGGATTGTCGTAGAAGGGCCCATGGCCAAAGCGCGACGCGTCAGTCCGAACCTGCACGGACGCAGAATTTCGCCATTGATATGGCACTGTATGGGTGAAGAGATGCCATGTTTTGGCCGCTGTAAAGAGGGCATACGGGGCGAACAACAGTTGCCGAGGACATCGTGACGCAAATGCCCAGATACGCGGTCAAGCAGCAGCATAGAGCGGAGGCGACGGGCACGGGATACAAAAGTCTCTGGGATAAGTAAATGGCCGTTGTAGCGTCGCTGCTCAAAGACGCGAGACTGCGGCAGAAAACGCGCGCGCCTGTAATTTGAACGGAGACATGCGACCGAGTACAATGCGACTGAAAGTCATCAGCTGTATATTGAAGGCGAGGTCAGGCCTGTAGACTCCGGATAATTGAAGGGAGTCTCACCGAGCTGCCTCCGGACGGCGCCAAAGGCGGCTAACCCCGCGCGTCCAGCGCGAGAGGCGTGCCATGGAGCGCTCGCGGTCGCGCGCGGCGTAGAAGATGCCAACGAGAAGGAGGATGTCGATCATCGAGTGGTTACTGGGAAAGCCGCGGGGCCAGTTCGGGCGCTGCCGATTCTAGGGTGCTGTTAAATATTCCCCGGGAGTATTAAACGGGTTTTAAACACATTGTGTTTTGAACAAGGTGTTTTAAACATTGTTAAAAACATAGTTACTCTATTTAGTACATATGTACTAAATGTAAGTAAGCACTATCACTTAAGGACTACATTTGGTGGGTTCTCACTGCTAGACTATGGTGGGGTATTGGATTGTGCCAATGGATGGGTCAGGGAAATCTGGGGTGTCTCTCACTCGGCAGGAACAACCAAGGATACCATTTGCTGATCCCAGCAGGACTAGGGTCTTTGGAAGGGGTGTGATTGCAGTATTACACTGGTGAGCCCTTCTCAGGACTGTGCATGCAGTTGATCAGTGGGACAATGTGCTCATATACCAGGTTAAAAACAGGTTCTGCAAGCCAGCCGGGTGTTTTAAACATGTTTTAAACACGCTGTTTAAAACATTGTTTTTAACTAGACCATTTTCCACAGCATCCTAGCCGATTCCGCAGCTTCGACCTGAACTTGTCCCGGTTTTCTCTCGTTGGCTCTGCTTGCTCCGCGGATGCACTGCGCCTCATTCTGGATTGACAACATGGTTGTCTATAATTGACTGAGGCGCATGGATTGCCGGTTCGCGCGCCACCGAATACAACGGACTCGAGTCTCGAATTGCAGCACACCCCAGCGTTTTCGCCGACGGACGGCTCTGACCAGGCATTGACTCAGTCGCGGCCGGTTTTCACTCGAGAAGTGGCCTTTTTCAAGGCCCTGTCAGCACCGCGGACGCACTTCGAATGCAATGGCCTTCTAAAAGCGACGGGGCCACTGTACTCTATACCCGCTCCATACATCGGACTCGCCAGCCGAGTCGCACCTCCCAATGTTTTCTCTAGCGAGTGGGCGTGACTGCTCTCTCTTTGCATCTGCCCGGAGACTATCGGCGGCGTCACTGTACAGCGAACGCGTCCATTGCGGGGCGCGGACGTCCTGTTGGGTCCCTCAGGCCAGGTGCGGCGCTCGGCTACGAAGTAAAGCAGAGTATGACCAGCGCTGAAGCTTCTACCGCTGAAGCTTCAGCGCTGGTCAAACTCTGCTTTGCTGAAGTTTCACAGAAACGCAGGAGAGAGCACCGTTCACAGCTGGTTCGGGGAAAATCGGCTAGCCGATTCTCGTCCTTTTGGGGACGCATCGGCTAGCCGATCCTCGTACTTTCGGTGCAGGATTGCCCTTGGCGCGCTGCCAGCATCCACCCTCAGGCGCTCTTTACGACGCTATTGCCCTTCCATTTCGACCTCTTTCTGTACTACATATGTACATAGTCTTGGTCGCAGTTTGTACATCGATTTCGCCGTCAATGCAAACGTTTCCCGTCCCAACACGTATCGCTCGACTTCTCCACCATCTCTATTGTTACATTGATCGCTCCTCATACCGTTAACCAGCTCTAGCTGTACATCCCGATGGTCCCTTCACATAGAAAACACGTTTGCGCGTACAACCCACCATCGTCAGCCGGCAGCTCACTACAAGATCCACAGCATTCTCAATATGGGACGTTAACTCTCCCTATTACATCCCAGTCTTCCCCTCAGGCCTACCCATGCTGACCAAACATGCCTGCTGTCAAAGGCTGGACCCTGAGTGTGGAAATTCGCGCCGACGACCGCGTCGAGCCTCGCGTTCCGACCATTCGCCCTTCTCACTGACCGTTGATGGTCCCCCCTGACCCGGAGACGTTTCCCCGTTCTTCAGAGGGTACCCTCGAGCGCTCTAGACTCGCTGCAGTCTAACCTGCGGTTACACTTCGTCGGATCTGAGCACAACGCTGCGTGTCCCGACGATTCGCCGTTCTCCCTGGCCGTGAATGAACCTCCTCACCCGCCGACGTTGCCCTGCGCCCCTGAGGGCACCCTCGAGCGCTCTAGACTCGCTGCAGTCTAACCGGCGGTTACACTTCGTCGGATCTGAGCACAGCACTGTGTCCCCGCGCACTACCGACTGTATTCGGCGGCGCACGTGTGTCCCACGTGTCTTCCCTGCGTTGTCCATGTGCTGCCCGACCCCAGCGCAGAGCAGCCAATGCGCGAGAGCGAACGTTTGGCCTCGTCATCAATCTCCGTTCACCCCTGCGCAATCGGACCCCACATGGACACAATTCCTCACCCCATGCTCATCTCAAAGCTCTTTCCACACAAGCTAGTTGTCGACGCTGCCCAACGAAGCATCGTCCCCCAGTAACAGTCAGATGCGTCCTGATATGGAACTGAGATGCATCCCGATATGTAATTGAGATGCGTCCTGATATGGAAGGTCCACCGATATAGCCAATCTTCCCCGCACGCCTGCTTCTTGCACCGGGACCTTTTACACGATTTGACAGCGCCAACGGCAACCATGTCGCCGAGTCCCATTTCTTACACATACTGAACTACAAATCCACATCATACATTCATCAAATCTCTCTAGCCCTCTTCGAAGCTCTCTCCTCTCCTGCGGAGCATCTGCTGTCAGTGCTTGCGTTCTTTGTTTCCAGCCAGACGTACCCTCGCCGTCAAACTTCGCCCACTTCCCCTCCTTATCCCACTGGGCTGCCGCCTTTGTCCGCAGCGTTCTCGTCTCGACCTCCAACCCCTTGAAAAACGAGGCCTTCTGGTACGCATACGCTGCCGAACCGCGAAGCTCCCTTTCGATCGCCTTCAGGTGCACGGGCTCTTGCATCTCCACCGACACATCCTTCCTTATGGCCGCAGCGCGACTCTCTGCGACCTTCCGGCTCTGATCTACGGCCTTCACGTTGTACTCGCCAGCGAGCGTCTGCCAGATTGTCTTCATCTTGCAGAAATGCCTTTCCGTCCGTCCAAACTCGGCACCGACAATGGCTTGTTGCTCGACCCAACGCTGGTGATGCCCCAGCAGCCTGAAGTATCGCACGCGCAGCTCTGCTCCCATATACCCGATCAGACTCTGTGCTCAACAGTCTATGTGCTCTCACTCACCGTCGTCGGTAAACTCGGCGATCTTCTTGCTGTCCACGTGTGAGATCTCGCCCAGCGTCCTGCCGCCGCGCCAGAACCAGGCGTCGTCGGTCTTGCCACGTCCGACGCCCAGCCCCTGAGGCCTCGAAGGCACCGATTTCGCCTTCAGCATCGCGTAGGTCACCCGCTGATACGTCTTATCGTCCTCCGCCAGCCCGAGCTTGAGCATCGCCTCGTAGTGCTCGTTGTACACGTCCACCAGCCTTTGTTGTTGCCCGCGCATCTTCCTCATCTTCTTCGACGACCTTGTCTTGTCTCTCGCGCTGTCGAGCATCTCCCGAGCTCTCCCAGCAAACCCGCCGAACGTCGAGATCAATACTCGCAGCTCGGCCAGCACTGTCTCCGCGTGCGCCTCCCTGATGTCCCGTTCCATCTTTACCATTCGGTCCGGGATGCCGTGCTCCGCGCGCTCGTCCGGCTCAAAGTGCGAAGGTAGCAACAAAGGCTCGTTCTCCGGCTCCATCTCCTCGGTCAACTCTCCCGCCGTTCCCTCTTCCCCGCCGACCAGCTCCGACACAAAGGCCATGTGCGGCCTCTGCATCGTCCTGAACTCCTCTATTTCCGCAGCCATGGCACGCCGCGCCCGTCTCACGGCATTTGAGACCTTCTGTTTGCGCTCGCGGTCCTCAGAAGACGACTCCGAGCCCGACGAGTCCCCGGAGTCTGACGACAGCGACGCCGCGTCGACGTTCTCTTCTGGGTCCTCTTCGGCTGCCGCGGTGCGCTGGTTCTTCTTCTTCCCCGTCTTGTGTCGCAGCCGAGCTCTGCCGTGTATCGGTCATCTCATCTCACACGGCGCAGCTGAACCACCCACTGGTTACCCGAGATCTCGACGCCCTTCGCGATCATACCCACCGCCGTCCGCCTCTTTTTTTTCTGTTGCTTCAGCCTTTGCCGTTCTTCGGCCTCCAGGCGCGCGATCACATCTTTCTGATTCGGACCTGCGTGTGGTTCAGCTCGCTGTCATCCCCACGCACACTCGTGCTCTCACGTTTGCTGTCGTCCATGCGATAACGCGAGATGATCTCACCCTTTCTCCCCAGCGTAGCCCCCTCTCCCGGGTACGCTGCCTTCCATCGTGCAATGTCCTCGGGCTTCACATGGGCAACAAAGTCCGCGAGCAGCTCCTCTGTCCGCTTCACATGCTTTGCGGCCTCCGCGGCCTGCCGAAATAAGTACAGCGCTGTTGTAACTATCAGTCCTGTGTATGTCATTCCGTGCGCGCGATCGTACGCACCCATCCCCACCACCTTCATGAAATTCCAGAAATTGTGCACGTCGTTCAGGATCTCCTGACGGTGCCCCGGTCCCGCGTCCCTGCAGATCGCAGCGGCCAGCTTGGTCTCGGCCCACGGCCGTTCCACTCCCTCTCCGCAAGCTCGACCGGCACCCGGTGTGTACAGAAGGTGGTACATGTACTGACACTTCTCGCAATGTCCCTGGATGTGCATCTTTGGGATCACCCACACCAGCTCCTCAACAATCTCCACCAAGTCCTTGCGATCCTTGAATTCCCTCGACAGTCGCTCCGACATCTTCTTGCACAGCGAACAGCCGCGATCGCTCGAAAAACCGCGCGGCAGCTTCTTATTCGGGTGCGGCCCCTGCGCCATGGCCCAGCCGTGGTCGATCATGAAGTACCTTCGTCCAGCCATCAGCCCGGTTACGCCTTTGCGAGAGAGTCTACTTACTTCTCTCCGAGCTCCAGATCGACCATTCCCATGGGCGAGAATATGCTGTGATTTATGCACGACACCGCCGACGTTCCCGAGACCCGTCTGTTGCTCATGTTGTGAATCTTGTGCATCCTGTCGTAGCTCGGACACGGTCCATTCTCCTGTAAGACGCTCCCTGTAAGCGCTAGCCTCCGGTTCATCCCATCATAACATACCTGCTTCACATCCTTATTGTCTCTCACGTACTTTTCCCAGGCCTCCTTGGTCGGGAAAAACGACAACCCGTCCAATAGCGAGACGTTGTTGATGTTCTGCACGCCGTTTTTCAAGTACGCCTTGAAGCTGGCGTCCGTCCCCAGCCAGACCATGAATAAGAATCTTTCAAATCCGTTCTCAGCGCCCGGCCGCTCGATTCGATTTTCCCGAGCGGCTTACCTCAGTTTATCGTCATCCACCAGCGTCTCCCATCCCTCCTGCAGATTGAAATCCGGCTCTGGACACGCCGGGCACACGACCGCCGTGTTTCCCGGCCATCAGTTCTTGGGCAGTAGCTTGTCGATCCCGTGCGCCTGGCCGCTTCTCAACAGCATCTTGAGCGCCCTCCAGTGCCTCCCCGCGCGAAGGAACACCGAGTAGCCTTTCTGCGCTCGACGGTCTCAGCAACTTATACCAGCCTGCATCTGCGACGACTCACCCTATCACGGCCGCGTTTCGTCTTCTGGCATAGTGCTTGCCAGTAGTCCCACGTCGGCTTCTTGCTCTGAAGTGACTCCAGATGCCAGTGCTCCATAAGCTCGAATGTGTACACCGTCTGGACGCGTGAGAACGTTGCCGGGAACAACCTCGCCCGCATCAACTGTGACAACGTTCCCTCCGGTTCCTCCCTCGCCTGCCGACACCGGCATTCGACGACCTTGAGCTCGTGATGGCCATTCACATGCACTACCGTCATACGGGACCCGTCCTTCTGATCTCCCGTCCCTTCCTTTTGCGTGGTCGGACATGGCTCCCCCTCGTGCCCGAGGTGCATCTTGACTTCTAAATCGCTGAGAGACGCTTTTTGGAAGTGGAATCCGTTCCACCTTTCGATTTTATGAAGCGGATGCTGCAAGTGCGTCGATATTGCACATTCCTTGCACAGCAAGCCGCCTCCGAAGCAGTTGATGCATCTGAAGATCCTCGCCTGACGCCCGGCGCACTCGCACGCTGAGCCCACCCCTTCCTGCCACTCCAAGGACATCATTCCGCTCAGAAGCACGTCGCGTGCCGAGCTAAAATCGTCGTTTTGTTGCGGCACCGTCTGCACCGTCCCGTCAGCCGAAATAACAAACCGCTGCTCAGTGCCCACCTTGCCCTTGCCCTTGCCCTTCTTACTCGGACTCTTTGATGGAGAGCCCTCCGTGAAGCTTTGCTGCGGCCCAGCGTCTTCCATGTCCAAGCCTCCCATCGGCGTCGCGTTCGACGTTCGCTTTGGGGTTGACGGCGCCACACTGGCATGAGCGACCGCCGGCATCGCAGGCGCCTTTCTCTTGCTCGTCTTTGGCTTCGCCGCATCCCTCTTTGTAGGCGACGACGGTCCGAAAACCGTGGTCGATACTGGCGGCAACTTCTTTGCTGCCGATTTTCCTAGCAGCCCACCCATCGCGTGTGTCAGAAATTTGAGCGTCTTATTTCGCTGGAATACACTCACGGGTCGCCATCAAATCCGATACTCGCTCTATCCTATTCAACCAAACGCCAGAGACGATGACCGTCCGGGACGTGGATGAACCGGAAGCAGAGGCACGCTTTCGAACTCCGCGGCTAGCCGTTGCCACCGCGGCTAGCCGTTGCCATCGGCTAGCCGGGCCACACGTCTTGCCCACCTATCATTGTGTTATAGAAGTCTCATTTATTTCTCCGGTATTCAATCTCAGCTTGTTGCCCACACCCAGGAAAAATTGCAGGTCATCCGTTCTAATTTGTTCGTACCGTACGTTCACTGCCTACTACTCCTCGATTTCGCCCGCCTCCAGCCCGAAACTAGCCCTGAATGCACCCAAGACACCTTCCACGTCCCACTCATCACCAGGCTGTCCTGCACGTCCCCTGATCGCCGCAGACAGCTCCGCTAATGACCAGTTCTCGACGGGCGCGCCGAGGATGGCGGTGCCACAGAGCGGGCAGCCCGCCGGCCTGACCAAGAGGGGCTTGATGCACGTTTCGCAGTAGCTGTGGCCGCAATCGGCCAACCTATAAAATCTCACCCGTTAATGTTGACCGAGCGACCCGTACCGTGGTATCACTCACGCCCAAGGCTTCTCCATCGTCTCCATGCAGACAATGCACATGATCGATTTCTCGACCATGTCGGCGCGGTCTCGAAGCTGCCCATCGAGTCATCCCCTGCAACCTCGCCCTTTGAGAAAAACTCACCGACTTGGAGTGAGCCGCAAGCTCAGCGGCCTTGTCCTTCTTGTCGCGCTGAATAGCTCACAGTTAGCCAGATTCTGCTCAGTCCTCTACCTCACTCACCATCAACTTTATGGCGCTGGCGCGTGTCCCCGCCGGCATGTTCGCGATCATCGACTCGATCACCCGCAGCTGCTGGTGGCGCAGCTCCTCTTCGGTGCAATCGCGGCCGCCAAAAGAGTCTTGCGCGATTTTCAGCGACTCCTGTAGGACGTCGTCGATCGCAGCTTGCGCGCGGGCGTCCTGCGTTGCGTCCATGTCGTCTACGTGTGGGTATGTGGTGGTACGAAGCAGAGTTTGATACGCCTGCTGAGTTTAAGCACAGCCTTTGCTTTCAAACATTCGCGGCGGCAATAACTAACGGCGTCTCACATCGTTATTACTACCGAGCCCTCACGCGGCGTATCTGGAGTCTACCTTGCTTATTTTTTCTCAGTCCATTTCTCTTCTCCCGTAGTTATATGGCTACAAAATACACTACTCGTTTTACGCGGCCCCCTCCTCGCCCGTTCCGCGATCCTCACGTGCTCTCTCCCGGCGGGCCTTGCATCGTGCAAACGCCTCCCCCACCTCGACCGATTTGCTGTCTTTGCCCTCCTTCGTCTCGCCGGTCTTCGTGTTCGCGACGATCGCGTGCTTGAGCGAGAAGTTCTGCGCGGGCGGCCACGCGATCGGCTCGCCACACACCCCGCATTTCCCATCCGTGTCCTGCATGTGCACGATGCAGCCTGCACAGAAGCTGTGCCCGCAGTCGACAGCCCTGTTCAATATCATTCAGCTAGTATCTCGAATAAAACGGTTTTACTCACATCCAGCTCGTCGTCTTTCCCTTCTTGCATCTCGCGCACTTTGCGGCCTTCATCGCCGCCAACAGTCTCTGCGAGTACTGACCGATGTTCAACGACAGCTCCATGCGATCCACAGCCGTCGTCACGCACCTCCTCGGCTGTCGAATGGTACGCGTTGAGGAAGGCGGCGACCTCCTGCTAAAACCGTCAATTTCGACCGATTGCCTGTCGTTCGTTACTCACACTGCCGTTTCCGTTATGCGCCCTGTCGACCGCGTCGTGCTCGACTTTGACCATCGCCGCTACGGCGGCGCGCTCCCTGGTCGCCTTTTTCAGGATCTCGAGCTCGGTGAGGTCGTGGTGCTTGACGCGCATAGCCGCGAGCATCTGAGCCATGTCGTCCTCGACCTCCTGGTTGCTCTTGTACGTCTGGCAGTCCTTTTCGAGAACCGCCAGCAAAATCTTGCCAGTGGCGATGGTAGCGTCCGCGTCTGTGGTCTGCAGCTCGTGCGACATGGTGGTACGAAGTTAGTTCTGTTCGGCCCGGCGCGCGCCCACCTTTCGGTCCCGGAGCTAAACGCTCGCGGCGTTAAGGGACCGTCATCCCGCCGTCATAGGCGTGCTGCCGCATTTTTGGCCGCGTGGACCTCCCTCACTGCCTCAATTTGATTCTGCTTTGTAATCACACTATCAATCGTGTTCAATCACAAGCCCGCCTGCATCCCTGCATGTGTGCACTGAGCGTTTCGGCAAATCCTTAACCGAACCGGCGACCTGCGCTCCGCCAACGCGTCGCCCTGCAATACAGCACTCGCTCTATCCTATTCGACCAAATGCCAGAGACGATGACCGTCCGGGACGCGGTTGAACCGGAACCTGAGGAACGCTTTCGAACTCCGCCGCTAGCCGTTGCCATCGGCTAGCCGGGCCACGCGATCTGTGTCCCATCATTTAAATCTTCATTAGCTATCTACTACTGAATTGGGTGCATAAATCAAAGAAATTCACATGTTATAAATCGTCTGTACATTCAACCACAGCAAGCCCGAGTCACTAGAAGGACCCGATCACACCTTCCCTGTCCCATTCATCAGCAGGCAATACTGTGCGTCCCCTGATCGCCGCAGACACCTCCGCCAAGGCCCAGTTACTTGCCGGTAGGTTGAGGATCGCCTCTTGACACAGCGGGCACCCCACATGTGACCCGACCACCCGCTTGACGCACGTCTCGTAGAAACTATGACCGCAGTCGGCCAACCTGTAAAATCTCAGCCATTAATATTGCATGGCGAGTCCGGACCGTCGTATCACTCACGTCCAAGGCTTCTCCATCGTCTCGAAGCACACTCGGCAAGCGATCGCCTTTTCGACCGCCTCCACGCGCTCTCGCATCTGCGCGATTCAAAGTCATCGTCTGCCAACGACGCAGTTCATGAAAGACTCACCGCCCTTGTCTGAGTGGCGCGTTCTACCGCCCTGTCCTCCTGGTCGCCCTGAAAATTGCATAGTCAGTTCAGAATTGACGCCCTTCTCTACCTGACGCACCATGAATCGCCTCGCGTTCATGTTCGTCACCACCGGCGTGTTGGCGATCCCCAGCTCGATCGCCAACAGCTGCGCTTGCAGGAAGGCTTCTTCGCCTTCGTCGAGCTCGACATGATTGTCCTTCACGACCTTGCGCGACTCCTCGATGACTTTGTCTGCCGCAGCTTGCGCCTGAGCGTCGTCCATAGCGTGGGTTGCGTCGGACGAGCGTGTACCGAGCAGAGTTTGAGAGGCCTGCTGAGTTTGTGGCACGGCCTCCACTAACACCGTGCCTTCAATACATTCACGGCGGCAATAACGAGCATCTTACTGCTAGCGAGCCCCACACCTGGATATCCCGAAGTGATCGTTCGTGTATTCAGTTCGCAACTTGCTCTCCTTTGCGTAACTTTCAAGACTGTACGATTGCCTTCCTATTCCAAAACCTCGCCCTGCCCGATCCCGCGACGACCCCTCTCCCGGCGCGCGCAGAACCGCTCAAACGCCTGCAGCACGGTGTCCGACTTACTTCCCTCGCCCTCCTCCGTCTCGCCACCTCGCCTGTTTGCTTCGATCATGGCGTCCTTCAGCTGGAAGTTCTGCGCCGGGGGCCACGCGATCTCCTCCCGGCACACCCCACATCTCCCATCCTGGTCGAGAATGCGCACGATGCAGCCCGCGCAGAAACTGTGCCCGCAGTCCACGGCCCTGCTCGATACCATTCACCGCCGTACCGCGAATAAAACGTCGTTACTCACATCCAGGTTGTCTTCCTGCTCTGCTCGCACTGCCTGCACTTTGCGGCATTTTTCGCAGCCAACAGACGCTGCGAGCTCTGGCGGTTGTTCGATAAGAGCCTCGCCCGCCTGACCGCGTTCGTCACGCGTTCGTCACTGACCTCCTGGACGCTCGCATGGTGCTCGTTCAGGAACGCAGCGGTCTCCTCCTAGACGCGTCAAATTTCAGTAGTCGTTGCCGTTCTTTACTCACAGTACCGTCTCCCTGCAGCGCCCTTTCGACCGCGTCGTGCTCGAACTTGACAACGGCCGCCACGGCGGCGCGCTGCTCGATCGCCTTGCGCAGGATCGCCGCGTTGGTCAGGTCCGGGTGCCTGGCGCGCATAGACGCGAGCATCTGATCCATGTGTTCTTGGATCTCTTCGACGCTCTTGTAGGTGTTGCAGTCCTTCTCAAGAACTGACAGCAACACCTTGCCCGTCGTGGTCGCATCGTAGGCGTCTGCGCTCTGTTGCTCGTGCGACATTGTGGCAGAAACTGAGTTACGTTCGGGCCGGCGCGCGCCCACCCGTCGGCGCCGGAGCCAAACGCTCACGGCGTGAAGGGCCCGTCATCCCGCCGTCATGGCCGCATTGCTGCTTTTTTGTGCTCCTGGACCTGCTTCAGTGTTTCTATTTCATTCTGCTGTGTCAACGTGAGAAAATGCTACTGTCGTTCGATTTAGTGACCCTATCCTAGCTACACACTGCACCAGAGAGCCACTGAACCTGCCGGGCCATCCCATAGGAAATATACGCCGTAGACAATTTTTCTGCTTCCATACGTCTCGGCGTTGACCCTGTCCCCGCGGCCAGGGTTCCTTGATACAGATAAGCTGCTCGCGATCTTCAATCAGCACGCTTGCACTATCAACCACCGTCAATCACACGCCTGCATCCGTGCATCGAAGCACTGGGCACAGTCCTCGTTCAAGCCGGCGCCCAGCAACTGCTACTGGCGCGGCTCCACTCTCTTTCCGCTCATCTCCCATCGGCTCTGCTCACGCTCGCACCTCATTTCCATATGAACGTCGCACAGTCGGCCGTCTGGTGCGATACGCGTGCATGTGTAAATTTCGGAAGCTATCACCCATTGCACCCTCGAGCCAGAGACGATGACCGTCCGGGACTCGACGTGGTGCAAAGGCAACCGCTCCCGGCTTGCGCCGTCACGGATGTATCTTCCTCTCCGATTCGGCCCTATCGGACCGAAGCCGCACCTCTCCCTTCTCCCCGCGCCCTCGCGTCCCGGACAGTCATTGTCTCTGGCGCGAGGGCGCAGCATTACACAGCATCTTCCACTCGGCTTACTTCGCCTTCGTTGCACCGCACACGCCGTGCTCGGCGACGTTCAGGCCGTGGGCTGCTCCAGCCTGCCCACGATGCGTTCCACACCGCTCTCGAGTGTACAGTAATTATGATTATATTATGCAAACTCGAATACCCTCCTCTGTGCTTCGAAGGCCGCCCACGGTCGTCGCGAAATCTAGCCTGCCTATACTAAATGTAGCCTGCGAGATATCGCTCAGCACCAGGCCGTTAAGTAAATTCTGTCGCACTCACGACGACCATAAACCCGCCGACGCCTCCTGCGTTCCTCCTGTTCGACCCCGTTTGCTTCGCGGGCCTGGCGCTTCTCTTCCCGGCGCACGCGAGCGTCGATCGACGCGTTGAGCTCGTCGATCTCCTGAGCAAGACTCTTGGCGCCCTCCGCCACGTCGACGTCCTCCGCCTCGCCGGCCAGCGCGGCCACGAAGTCGTTGAGCTCGTATGCCGGCGCGCCCAGCTGGATCTTCTTGCGGCACATCGGGCATTTCGTCTTCTCGCCTGGCCCGGAGCCGTTGACCAGCTGCTTTGCGCAATGGACGTGCACCGGCCCGTGTCCTGCACCCCGCCTCCGTCAGAACTTTGCCCTCGATGCTGCTCACCTGTTAATCCGCAACGTACCACAAGTAAACCTGAGTTTTGTTCATATTAGCTGTGCATAGATCCCCTGCTTGTCGAATAAACGCTCACATTATCAACCTGTGCACGACCTCGTAGCACATCATGCACGTCAACGCTTTCCTGGCCAGAGTCAGCGCTCCGCCGTTGCGTCCCTGTCCCGCAGGGGTTGGCGCTCTCGAGACGCCGACAGGGGTCCCCGCCCGCTCGTTTCCCTGGACGCCGCCGTCAGCATTCCCGAAGCAAGCTACCGCTCGACCCACCTCCCCGCCGTCGTCCAGCACGTACACCGTCTTGCCTCCGTCGCCCTGGACCGCCTTGAACCCGTCCGGTGTGACGTCGAGCAGTTTGAGCGGCAGCTCGTTCTCGTCGAGGATGATGATCACGCCGCCCTCGATCTTCCAGCCCAGCGCTTCGTTCGACCCGCTGGGTTCGGCGTTCTCGTCGTCCTCGATCACGATGACGCCGTCCACGATTCTGTACGCGATCGGCTCGAAGACGGCGCCGTCGGCCTCGTTATCCTCGCCGTCGTCGATGATAATGGCCCCGGAATTGTCCCTGCGCATAGGGAAGCGCCGCAGACGATTCATCTGCGATGTGTCAGCCGAGCACATCGCGCGAGCGCGGCGCATCACTGACCGGCACGGCCCCGCTGTCCGCGTTCGGCGCGCCCGCCGACCACTGTTGCTGCGACGCTGTGCCGCCCTGCGCTTGATCTTCGTCGCTGTCGTACACCAAGATCGTCTCGGCCCGCCCCTTGCGCGCAACGACGTCAGCCGCAGTCCCGCTTTCTGCAGTCTACCCACCTGCACGTCGACGGTCGAGTGCCGCTGGGCCTGCCTCCCGTCGCTCGTGCCGGCTTGCGTCTTGACCTGCGGCGCCATGTCTTTCGGAGCGTTCACTTTCTGTTTCAAGCGTTCCGCCTAGTCCTTTTGTTTCCCTCGCTATATTCGTGCGCACGCTCGTGATTGCATAGCAGCGATCCCCCCGCGCCTTGTCTTCATCCGAATGTTCCGGGATAAGTCCTTAGATTCTCGCCCTGATTGCAGATCCGACTGAACATGTATCCGGTATTTGATAATCACATGAGGATAACTCCCAGATAACTCTCTAGCCATCACGGTTCAGACTTATCCATCAGGCCTTGGCCGCCTTCAACACGAATCGCTGCGTAACTGCGTCCTGCAACGGTGCCGGCAGCTCATCAGCGCCGTCGATCCCTTCGAGCGCGTACTCACGTATCCATCGGCCAAGTTCGCGAGGTCTTCTCAAAGCGGCGGCAGAATAGGTCGGTCCGCCAGTTAATCACGTGACCTCGCGCTGGAGCTTCTCTCACAGCCACGGGCCCGTCCGCGGATCCTCACGACGCCGACGACGAAACGACGGCGAACAACAATCGCAGGAGTAACAATCGTCGGCGCAACCGCAAGCGGCGAGGCACTCAACGCTTCAAGGAGCGTCGCAGCGCGTCTCACAGCCTGAAAGTGGTCCAGACCGCCTCCGTCGTCAGCGTCGACGTCGACGTTACCTCACACGGTGACAAAGCCGGCTTTCTAACGCCTGCACGCTACCGGGACGGGCAGTGCGCTCCTCCATCCTCGAACAGTCGCCCAGTACGCCTGCACCCGCAGGCACACCCTGACGTCCGCAAGCTCGTCGAGCAGGAGTCTTTCACCTACATCAGACCCGGTCAATCGTAACGTCGTTCTCCAGTTCACACTCACTTCTCTGCTCACCCCAGCTTTTTCAGCGGGATTCAGATCACCGACAAAAACGGCGTTGTATTTGCCGCCGTCGGCAGGCGTTGCACGACTCCCGGCTACGACGAGACCATCCGCCGCGTCTTCCTCAAGGCGACCGCCGTCAGGACAAGCTGCCAGTCTCCCAACTTGCAGAACAACCCACGGGGAGCCTTTTCGCGCGCCCAGTACGGTACTTCCTTCGGCGGCGGTCAAAAGGTTCATTGCGCCTCTCACTGCGCGCGCCCCATCCTCTCAACACCCTCCCAGCGTCCCACACAGATCAATAACTCACTCCGCGTCCAAAATGCAATGCAGGGCTTCTTTTGGGACGACGATACCCGCGTCGTCGTCCGGCACATGACAGGTACGTGTACGTCCCTCGTTATCCCAGTCGCGCTCACCCTTCCCACCCCAGACGAGCTGAAGCGCAACTTCCCACTCGTACACAAAGAGTACACCAAGCTCAACGCCGAACTCGGCCTAAACGACCTGTTCTGCAAGCCCGGCGACGACCCCGACGACTTGAACTTTCTCTTTGCAGCCACGACGCTCAACCTTGGCCCGCAGGTCAGTGCCTTGATGTTCACAAGCGATTAGTTCGTCTGAAAGCGCCCTGCAGGTAGTTACGATCTCCCATCGCGACGCCAAGAATCTGCAGCCCGGGATCTGCGCCATCATCGCACTCGGCCTCTTCAACCCGCAGACCGGCGGTCATTTTGTCATGCGCGAACCCCGGGTCCTCGTCGAATTTCGCCCCGGGGACGTGCTCTTTGTGATGTCGTCCGTCGTCACGCACTTCAACATCCCTCTCGCGACCGACGCCGAGCAACGCATGTCTCTCACCTTCTACACCGCGGGCGGGCTCTTCCGGTGGGAAGTGGCGGGCCGTCGCACGCTCAAGTCTTTGAATACCCCGCAAGAGCGTGCAACATATCGCGAGAAAGCCCACGAGTTTATCCGTAAATGCTGGAGCAATCTCCTCACCCACGATCAGCTCATCACGTACTGGAAGTCCCTTGCACACAAGCGCTAGTAATTCTCTTCTCGCCACCACTCCGTAGTCTCGGTTGTTCCACCTCGTCTCTCTACTGCTTCCCACCTTTCTATCATCCATTTACGCCGTCCTGTACTCACGCTCGTATTGCTCCCGTGTTTATATTACACCGGGTTCTCCCGCCGAACTTTCTTCTTGACTCGATCCTTGTCTCCCGCCACGTCGCACGCGCAGCCCGACAACACCCCTACGCGCCCGAACACGCCCGTCGACCAGACTGACGACGGCAACGAGGCAGACGACGGCAACGAGGCCGACTGGGAGGATACGCCTCGCAGCGCGGCTGGCAATACGCTTGCGCTCGTCCCGCGCGCCCCGCGCGCGCTCGCCGGCGGCAACTCTTCTGCCAACGCGTCGCGCGCCCCACCCACCGCCAAAGACATTGAGCCCCACATCCATGAGCTTTTTCGCAACGAGTTCTACGCCGCGGAGCGCGTGGCCACACGCGCTGCTGAGCTGGACGAGGTAAGTCGTGCCATCACCGCTGGCACGGCCAATATGACACTTTTACAGATGAACCACAAGCTCGAGAAGGACGTCGTCAACGCAGACAGGCGCTCCCTCGCCGTCCAGCGCGATTGCAGCGCCCTGCGCGCCCGCATCCAAGAACTCGAACTCTACATCCATGAGCTCAACGAGCAGCTCTACGGGCGCACCTAGGCCGTCGTAAAGGTACGCGCTGAGGATGTTTATTGTAAAGATCCCCAAGCTGATGCTCACCCAGCACATGCGCTCGTAGTGCAATCTGTTCCGCTCACATGTACCACCATCTTTCTAAACGCGCCGTAGAAAATAGAAAAAAAAGCTCCTGACCATGTACAACAATCAGCCGAACGTTTGATCAATAACAAGTTCTTCATAGCAAATTTTCCTCTCGTGCAAGCTTGTTCAGCGCCTGCCACCTAGCCCTTCCCTGTGCGCCCACGGGTCCCGGACGGTCATCGTCTCTGGCCCGTGGACCCATATCCTTCATCTTATGTAATGAAGATCCTCCTGTACATCATCCCAGATGGCACGTGTTGTCTCTAAAGTCTATTCTAGTGTGCCACTGTGGCGCAAGATCCAGCGCGCTGCGATCAGATCCCACCCACTCTCAGTGACCACCATGCCCGTCGTCGTCTCCCTTGCGACCTTGAAGCATCTTTCTGGTCATATAGCTTCCTTGCCCTGTGGCTCTCACAACCGTCAGTATTGCTTCCGTGTTTATATTACCAGGGTTCTCGCGTCAAACCTTCTTGACTTGCTCCTTGACTCCAGCCATGTTGCAGGCGCGTCCCGACTACACCGTCACGCTCTCTATCACCCCCGCCGCCGACGAGGCCGACGATGGCTCCGCGTCCGAGTGGCAGACGCTGCGCCCCACCTTCGCCCACAAGCGCCAGCACCAGCTCGAGGCCGATCAGCGCCACAACGACTGGAACGCGTACGCGCCTCGCCTGATCCAGCGCGCGCTCGACAGCGCCAACGCTTCCGCCGCCGCCTTCTCCGCCCAAGCCACGCTCAAGGACGTCCTCTACTATGCCCAGGATTTCTTTCGCAAGGATGTCGATCCCGTCAAGGCTATGGCCAGCATCTACCCGCACCTCCAAGCCGTAAGTCCAGCTACTACGAGAGCCCGCTGGTACTCAACTCCTGCACAGAAGAACGTCGAACTCGAGCAGGCGAAGTGCGACGCCAAGTCGCGCCTCGCCGCGCTGAGGCGTGAGCGCGAGGTCCTTCGCGCGCGCGTCGAGGAGCTCGAGCAGATGTTCGCCTCGCTCAGAGAGGCGCTCCAGTCGCCCAACTAGGGGGCTGTAAAGGTACGCCTTGAGTTCATCCACCACAGATTCGACCTCACCAGCTTCCAGCTGTCCGCAATGTACCATCACCTCGCCGTCGCCGTCTTATGTTAGAAATACCAAAAAAATGGCTCCCCAATGTACTACCTATGAACGATCTCGCAGAATTATAGCGGTTTTCTTCTACTTTCCTCGTGTGTCTCTTCATAAAACAAGCAGCGGTCCATTTTGAGACGCTTTACCTCCGTTATCGCCGCTCGTGCCGGCATCAGCCGATCGACCTTGTCTGTGCTCGCCGGCCTGGTGCCTGCACCGCCATCATGCACCGTCGCCGTATCTACTTCATCCTCTCGCTCTGGGAAGTCCACTCCGCCCTGCTCCATGAATCCCGCATGCGAGTTCTCGGGGTCGTTACGCCCTTCGCGCGCAGAGTCCCGTCGCGCTTCCCTCTAGGCTCATGTCTCGCCGCCAGCTATTTCCAGTGGGCGCACGGGTCCCGGACGGTCATCGTCTCTGGCCCGGGCGCCCCTATCCCTTCTTTGGCTCGAGATCCACACCTACACCGTGATATGTAGATCACTTCCCACGTTGCAATCTCTAAAGTCTAATTCACGTGCCTCACTGCGTCACAGCCGCGTGCTTTGCCATCATTGCGATAGAGATATGCTATTCTTCCAACCTCAGGAGCTACTACATGCCTTTGTAATGCACCCTTTTCTTTGCCTGGCGCCGCCTTTTGGGCCGAAGCACCACCGGTTCGGGAGCGGCCTTGGTGGTACGGACCGGTTTGCGCGACGAGCCACCCTTGACCTTTTTGCCTGGGCCTGGGCCTGAGCCTGAGCCCGAGCCCTGTGTGCGAGTTTTTTTGGCAGGCCTTGGGACTTCGTCGTCGTCGGCAGGCCGCCTGCGAACACATAAGCATCCCACATTTGCAGCTACGGTGCCATCTCACTTTGCTCCTCTGCTGCCTTTGCCCGCCCCCGCCGCCGCCGCGGTAGTCTTGCGCGCGACCCGTCCCTTGCGGGTAGTCGATGGCTCCGGCGTTGCAACCACGCGCGTCTCCTGCTCCGTCCCCTCGTCGTCGTCTTCCTCGAGCTCAACGTCCGCGTCGTCTCGCTCCGACTGGGCGCGGGAGTCGTCTCCTCGTGGATTTTCCACCTCCGTGCCACCGCGGGTCGATGCGCTGCCCGGCGTTGATGCTGCGCCGTCTGATGTTCCGCGGGCGTTCGACCCAAGACCCCGCCCGCCGTGGCCCGCACCGTGCTCAGCAGCTCGCCGTGACGGCGACACGTAGGGTGACGGGCCCTGTCCGCCCGCCCGCCCAGACGACGATGCTGGAGTCGATGTCAGCCATGAGTCCAGCAACCGGTTTCCCTCTGCCGGGGACAACCCGTTCGAGAGCGACGCGGTACTTGAAAAGTCGTAGAGCCCGGGCAGTTGTAGGTCGAGGGACATCGGGTCGGCCGCCTCTTGGCCCGACGAAGCCGACGTGCTGAACAGCGCATCGAGCCCGAAGCCGAGATCACCAGACTGCGCCGCGAACGGCGCGTTGAACGCGTAGTCTGCGCCGGACGCCTCAGACCGTGGCCCGGAGCTCCCGTCGTCGCCGTTGCCGAGCATACCGTCGAAATCGAAGTAGCCCTCCGAGCCGGACTGCTCCCAATCGTCGAATAGCGTGGCTGACGGCCCCGCGCTGAGCTCGCCCTCCGTCAGCGATCGGCCGAACGCGCCATCCTCGGCTGAGGCTTGGCTCCCCGCCCGTGGTACCGTCTCATCTTCTGGACCGCCGCGGTCTGGCTGTCCGCGGACACCGCTGTCTTCGGAGAGCGTGCCATCGTCTTCCAGGCTCGTTTCCAGCTGTTGCTCGCCGGACGAGGCCTCTGCTCATCGTCGTCGTCAGCCATCATGTACATATCTTACGCCAAGACACTTGACCTCTTTCCGCCTGACGCTTCCGCTGCTGCAGCCTCTTCGGCTCCCTTGTCACCACGTTGCGTTGGAATACGTCTGCTTGTTGCTCAGCAACCAACCACTGCATACTCATGCCGGGCTGTCTCACCTGCAAGGACTTTGCTGCCGTACTCACCGATCATGCGTCTTACCTCGTCGTGGTCGTCTGATCCCCCCCACCGCGGTATGCCCTTTGGCAGGAGCGCGCTGCCGTCGACGCTACAGGTGGCCCCAGAAAATTTGTAAGATCATCTGGACCCCGGCGTACGCGCATAACATAATACACGCACATCGAGATGTCCGTCTCGCCTGACTCTGCCGAGTACGACGCCATGTGGAACACCGCGAAGCAAGCCGACATGTTGCTCATCCGTCGCACCAAATCCATCGCCTCACTAAGCAGCTTGTCTCGCACCCTTTGAGCCAAGGGTCAGATTTCTCGACCTACAGTCCGCCTCCCACTTACATTTTATCCAACGCCTTCCTATAGTCGTTGCACCTGGCCTCGTACATGCCACGCTCGACGGGCTGCAACCTTTTCCACCTATCGCCGAGGAGCTTGCTGCGAACTCCCAGCCGTGCCCGGTTGCGATCGTCGCCCGTGAGGTCGGCGTCATCGAGCGCTTTTTCGACGTCAGCTCTCAGCTGCTCGTCGATCTCCCTCGCGAGGAGCTCTCGGGCGCGCGACGACCGTTTCTCGGCGACGGTCTGCACGCCGCTTTCGGTTGTGCCACCGTCCGCTCCTGCACTCCGACCGGGCTGCGCGACGTTCTCAGCGTCCGCCGGCTCGGCGGGCTCCCCCGGAGCGCTGTCCGCGGACGGGACCATGCGGACCAACTTCGGATGGGTCGCATACATGCGATCCATATCCGCCCTGAAACCCGCGTTGTCGACGTCGCTCGCTCGGACAGGATGTGTTTTACGCACATAAAACCCTCCGTCCTATCCCACCGTTTCTTCCAGCCGTCGTACCGTATTGCGTTTCAAATCTGTCCCAGGAACGCCTTCGCGTGCGTTAGCCATACTTCAATGTCGACCCACGCGTCCCCACAAGCGAGAAGCTCACATTTCGCACCGTCTGGCGCGTGTCCTTCTCGACATAACGATCCGGGTGCTTCGACGGGTCGTCGAGCTGAAGCGCCGTCCACATGGGCTCCAGGTACTCCGCACTGAATTTCGCGACTTTGTTGTTGTCTAAGACCCCGGGGAATGCGAGCGCGAAGTGGTACAGCAGGGGCCTCATCTTGTCCAGGAGCTCGTCGGGAACGTTGATACACGGGGAGTTCGGGTCGCGTGCGCGCCGGCGGACGCCGTTTGAGGGAGCAGGACGAGCCATGGACGAGCGAGGAAGTTTCTTGCATGGCAACTGTGGGAGGGAGATTTCGCCGTGCGTGTCGCGTCGGTTGCACTAGCGCGTGTACCTCAACTCCCCGGCATGCAACTTGATTTGTCTGCATTCCATTGCGGGACATTCTATCATCCATCGTGCGTAGATTCCGGTGACGCGCAACTCGCGTTCAAACGCGAGGTGGCCATAATTAACCCCGTGCTCCCTTCCTCGGATGCACGGCATCAATTCCGACGATCTCTGCACAGCATGGACTTATCCCGATTGATGCCGCCCACGCGCACACAAGTTTTGCCGCGTGCGCAGCATGGGGTTATCCTTTCCCACGGGCAAGACTTGCTTGATGGTTCCTAATCCCCACTGGATCCAAGATCAACAAGTACTATATTCTAGAACAAGGTGTACCAGGCCAGACTTTGTTCCCTGCTGCGCGATCTAAGCAAGTGCGGGTCGTTCGCGTACAGTTCGACAATCTCCTTGAGGGATCTGGATAGACATTCCGCCTCCTCCATGAGCTCACAGTATACTGACCAAGGGGAGCCCTCCATCATCGATGCGTCTGCGTCCTGAGACCATGCAAATGCGGCGGCGCTCGCAGCGAGGCTACCGGCCGAATTGACAATGTCCAAGCGGTCCTGTAGTACCCTCCGCAGCTCGCCAGACGGGACGTTAGCGTCATCAAGGTCCAGCGCCGTGTTCGTGATGTGTTCGAGCTCTGCGCGGTTTGAGTCGCGGAGCCTCCAGCATGCGAGATCATCCCGCAAAGCGGCCCAGAGGCGTCCGATCGTTTTCCGTGTGAGCGTCAACTCCCGACCCAGTAGCTAGAGACGTCAGCTTCACAGGGTACGGGTGACCTGACCATACCTCGCACGACCTAGGCAAACTGCCTGCAGCTGCACGCGTGGCAGCCTGGCGCTGCAATTCGACCGCGTCGCGCTTTTGCTTCCTGGCCGTTCGTGAGCGCCAGCGTTCTCGCGCCTTCTCGCGCTCGAGCTCGACGTTTCTGGTTTTACTGGTCGTCAGCTTCCCGACCCGCGAGGGTTGAGCATGGAATACCGCAAACGATATGCGCGCTTCCTCGCATTGGCGTCGTCATGTATGCGCGGGCGTCCCCTCATTGTGCTGATCGGGACGTGCACGTGGTATGAATCAAAGCCGGCGGAGCATCCTGTTCGCGGAGATCAAATGAATAGCAGTCAGAGTGAAAATCCCGTATGGCCGACGCTCGCGCGCTCTCTGCGTACCCGACTCCTCGGCAAGTCATTCACGAAATAGAAAGACATTTAGCTGGTCGGATCTCGTCAGGCAACCACCGCGGTGCAGTCAGGTTTCAACCATTTTACTTGAGCTTTACACGCAACGTTGTCCTGACACTGTCGTGCGCCCGTTGCAGGGCACTCTCAAAAGATGTTCATTTACCAGCTACCCATTTCGCTTTCAGTTTACTGGCTGTGGCCGACGCCACCCGCAGGCCCGGATCGCCGTGCACGCGGAGCCAGGGGATCTGCGAGCGCCGGGTGGCGCGGGCCGCGCCACCCAGCGCGCGGATACAGTGCGCCGAATTCGGCGAAAGCTTGTTTGCTTCCTTCCGCGACAGCCATGCCAAAGTCCCTGGGTCAGCGCCTGTATGGACAGGCCGTCTACGTCGAGCGCTGCGTGCATTTCAGGCACCCAGGACAGCGGCGTCTGCTCAAAGAGCAGATACAGGTGCGTCAGCGGTGGCGGCCGCGCGTCCTCGTGTCCCGGATGGTCATCGTCTCTGGCACGAGTGCGCGCGCGCCTAGCGGCCGCATGCAACCGAACAGATTTATCAGGCCATGGGAGGAAGCGTCACAGAGGATATTTACGCCGCGGACATCATCCTCGTAGACGAGAAAATCACGAAGGCTGACCAGACGTTCGCCGCCACAAGCGGCACCATCATGTCGTTCACCTACATTCACGAGCTCCTCAACAACGACGTCCCCAAGGCTAGGGAAAAATTCTTGCTGCGAAGGTGAGCGCGACGGTCTCTTGGGCACGTGACCACGATGCGAAACTGACAAAGTAGGTCGTCATACCACGCTCACGGCACTTACACCGGGCCCTTGAGCGGCGATGAGGAGGAGGAGGGTCCAGAGGAACAGCAAGGCAATGGCGGCGACGGCGACGGCGACGACGACGGCGATATTGATTTGCAAGTCCATGGCGAGGCGAGCATCGGCACCCCCACCCAGAATCGCTGGGCTCTGCTAATGCAAAGCCTTCTTGCCAGAGCGCGAGCGAACCGAGCGATGATGAGGTCGTCGATGCAGACAACGAAGCTCACATAGCTGGAGACGACGCCCAGTGTCCGTGGCCGGCGTTCGTCGTCCCACAGACCTGCCCCATGACCTACAAGGAAGTCGAGGGCTGGGCTATCGCGTTTCTCAAATGGGTCACCGTGAGAATGTGCACGGATGATTCGGAGCCTGCCATCGTCAAGCTCACCGGGGAGTTGATGCACCTCGCGGTACGCCGTTGACACCACTGTGTGCCCGCAGTCTAACACCCTTGCAGGTACCAGGGTCTATAAGCCCATCCACCTTCTACTCCCGCAGGCGAGACCAACCGTACTTCAAAAAACTCGTAACAGCCGCCATCATCGAGGCGAGGAGCTCTGAAACGCACGCGATCGTCCCCATTTCTACCCTAAGAGCTACTGTCGAACGCACGAAAGGTCGCTACAAAGCCGCTCAGAGGAAGTACAAGACGCTGAAGAAGCCTCGACGTCACTAAGCGAGCGCGCTTGGCATGTAGATTACATAAGACAGACACGGGGTCGTAACAGAGGACCAGTTAATCAGCTTACGTAATGAACACACAAGATCAAATGCCGACCAGTGGATCAGCTTACGTAAGAAACCACACACGAGATCGCAGCAGAGGGCGACCAGTGAACACTGTACCCGAACGGAGTGCCTGGCATCTTGCACCGGAAATGAAGACATAGACAACTGTCGAGAGGGCGCACATAGCTGACTCTGCCCCGCACTTCGTAACGAAAGATCGGCTGCCCGTGCGTTTCCACGGCTCAGGCTCGCTGGGTGCTTGCATTGCGTCCCGAAGCGGGCTACTATAAAACCCCTGCGTATGGACCCGGAATGTCGTATTGACACTAACGGCGGTGTGCCATTGAGTGTGCGAACTACGGGACGACCATGCGCTCGCAGGTGCGTCCGCACGGCGCAGGCCGGGTGCCTCGTCGGGCTGCGTCGGGAAGCTCTATACTATAAGAGAGCTTGATAGGCACGCGAAAAGTGTTATTCAGACATCTCCTAATGTTCTGAACTTGAAGAGGAAGGTGATTGTGCGGTTGCTTCGCGACGATAGCTCGGGTGTTGGTGATTCTGCACCGTGCGGCCTGAGCGGCTCCGCGCATTGCGTCCCGAAGAGCGGTACTATAAGACAGCTGGATAGACGCATAGAACGTCTTGTGTACAGCTTTGTTAGACTTCTGAGCGTGAGAGAGATTTCAGTGTGCCTCAGCTTCGTGACGAAACGTCGGGTGGTTGTGGGCTCGCAACGCGCAGGCTCGGACGCTGCTCGCATTGCGTCGCGAAGAAGGGTTCTGTAAGAGAGATTGACAGGCACAGAAAAAATCGTATAGACACCTCTGGTACCGTTCTGAACGTGAGAGGAACCAACGGCGTCCGGCAGCTTCGCGACGAAACGTCGGGTGTTGGTTCGTCTGCACAGCGCAGGCTCGGTGGCTCCTCGGTTTGCGTCCCGAAGAACGGCATCATAGGGGAGCTTCATTCACGAGTAGAAACTTGTTTTGAGATCTCTGGTATCTTTGAGAATCCCAGCATATGCATAAGTGTGTGCCAGCTTCGCGACGAAACGTCTGGTGGTGGTGCGTTGACAGGGCCCAGGCTCGGTCGCTCCTCCCATTGCGTCGCGAAGTGCGATACTATAAGAGAGCTACGTATGAGCCGATAACGACGTATTTAAGCCTGTGTGAGCCTTCCGAACGCGAGTACAGACTTTGCTCTGCGGCAGCTTCGCGACGAAACGTCGGCGGTCGGTTCGTCTGCGCAGCGCTGGCTCGGCAGCTCCTCGCATTGCGTCCCGAAGAACGGTAGTATGAGGGAGCTTGGTTCACTGCTATAAAAGCGTATAGAGATTTCTGCTAGCGTTCTGAACGTCAGAGGAGACATCCGCGTGCGGCATCTTCGCGACTAAACGTCGGCGGTCTGTGCGTCTGCGCAGCGCTGGCTGGGCGACTCCTCGCATTGCGTCCCGAAGATCGGTGTTATAAGAGAGCTTGCTTCTCTGGTAGAAAGACGTATGGAAAGCTCTGGTATTGTTGCGAACGTAGGTAGAGAATTCAGTGAGCCTCAGCTTCGCGATGAATTGTCGGGCGGTGGTGGGTTTGCACAGCGCAGGCTCAGCGGCTGCTCGCATTGCGTCCCGAAGAACTTTATTATAAGCCGGCCGTTTCTGCCTTGACAGCATCAAAGCAGGTTATTGTCTATGTTACATGTGTAAACTGCGAGGTCTGGTGGAGCACACAGCGTAGGATCGACGAAGTCGAGCTTGGCATGCTTGGCTTGGTGCTCTTGGCTTGGCGGTGCTTGCAAAACATGCTGACAGTGGGATACCATCTGACCATAGAGCATATACTAGTATTGGAGGACGGTCTACTGAGACGGTGCTAATTTTAAGTGGACCATTGGTCACGGTACGGCGACCCGGGCTGGTATGCCGCCGGCTGTTGAGGGACGGTCTCCGTCGTGGCAACAATCGGGACGTTGGGGTACCCGAAGTAAGTCGTCACCGGCGGGTAGAAGCTAACATACGGGGTGCCGGCGGTGTCGCTGCTGATGAAGTGCGCGTCGGTCTTGTTGCCATCGTTCGGGGTGATGTTGGCGGTCAACGTGTCGTCCTGCTCGTCGTACTGGTCCGCCTGCTCGTACTGGTCCTCCTCGACGGGGGCGTCCTCGTCGCTCTGGTCGCTGTCATCCGCGGTGGAGGAGCAGTCCATCTCCTGCGAGGAGGGTGGCTCGTCGGCGTCGCGAGCCGTGAGGCCGCTATACTGGGCCGGCTCGGCGGTTGGAGCGTTGATCACGGGATCGACGGGGTTGAGAGCTTCCGTGAGCTGCGAGGCGAGGTACTGCAGACCGTGCTGGGCGTGCGCTTCGAGTACGCCTGGCGCGACGGGACCGAAAATCGCGAGGGCGGCGCCCTACGGTGCAAGCGTGTGAGATGGGAACAATAGGAGTGCAGGGGTAGCTCACGGGAGCGGCGAGCTCGGAGATTTCCCACATGACATAGGAGTAGACGTGCTGAAAAAGCCATCAGCCGTCGGCATAGGATGGGGGGGACCACGGGTCTACGCACGGCCCAGAGCGCGGTGTCGTCAACGGTCGGGTAGCAGGCATGTGCAGGGTTCGCGAACTCGCTGGTTCGCCAAGCCTCGAGGAGCTGACCGTGCTGGTAGAGGATGTTCCATATGTTGCCAGAGTAGGTGGCGAGCGCGAGGCGGAGGATGGGCTTTATGAGAAATCTGCAGGCGGCGGTGCAGAGGTAGAACTGGTCGGGTGACGGCCGACAGTGGTCGTCGACGGCGGGGGAGTTCGACGGTGACTGAGACATGGGGAAACGTCGAGCGAGCAGGGCACATGGGTCTCTACATTTATGATAGAAAATCTTGAAACGTGAGGGCTGGCAAGAGCGACGCTCAGAGTGCAACGGTGGTCGGCTATCACTTTGAGATTGCTCTAAGTCCACCAGGTTAAGCAAGATAAGCTGCCATCCTTAACCCCAACAGGATTTGGTCATACAAACAGTAGAAGGAATTGTATTGAATGATGGCAAACCCGAGAACTTATGGGGACACGGCTAAATACTATAGACAAAGATGGAAATCTGCACGGCATCTTGACCACTGCCGGAGTCATACGGAAGGCTGGGGAGAGGCTCGTTGACCGCGGTCTGGATCCGGGCGTCCTCAATGCCAGCGAGGCCGAGCTCGCGTCGATCGGCCGGCGTGAGGTCGCTCAAATAGAACTTGCACTCTTCGACTATCAGGCGACGGCGTGGAAGTCGAAGAACACGCCTCTCCGACTGCACTTAGATGTCAGCCGTGTGCGAGCCCGCGTGGGCCAAAGCACAAACCTTGAAACCGATGCCGCGAACAAGGACGTGTGCCTCAATGTCTCCGAGGTCGGCATAGTCTCGGTGGGGCTCCCGTTCCTGCATCTTGAGCTTGGTGTGCCTGTGAAGCTCGGAAAGCACAGCGGACACCCGCAAGTCTAGGAGGCCGAGTCCGTCCGGCCGGCTGTAAATGGCAACATATCCGTCTTGCACAGCGGGCGCGCCGTCGGCCCGGACGTCGAAAATGCGGCTGGGATCGACGCCGTCGATGGCGACGAGGGTGCGCGTGATTTCGGGGATGGCCGAGTAGGGAATGCGGACGACGTGATCGGGAAAGTCGTGTACGAACGAGGACAGATACCATTGGCGGCCGGCTTCGCGGACAGGGGAAGCCTGAGTGGTGCGAGCTAGCGGTGAGCTGGGGAGGACGCTGAGGGGCAGGAACTACTCACCGGCCAGACGTGCATGCACTTGACCACGGCCTTGAAACGACCGGCGTAGGAAACCTGGCTGATGGGGACCTCCGGCCTGGGCATGAGCCGAGACCAAGGCTGCTGACGGTCAAACGACAGGTAAAACCGATCCCAGTGGGCAAAGTGGGCGCAGTCGAAGCCGGACTCGAGGCAGCATTGGCCGCACAAGAGGTACGTGCACTCGGGGTTGTTCCTCTTCGAGTGACAGCGGAAACAATAAGTCAGGGTAGTGACGAGGAGTTCAAGTGTCTCGGGGTGTACGGCCTTGTAGACAAAGTCCAGCAGTACGATCGCGTCGCCGGGGCCGTGACGGATGGCCACGACTCCGTGTTCGATGCACTAGGTGTGCGTGAGGGCATGCAACTGTACGGCAGGACGGGGGAACTAACAGCGGCGACCTGGACTTGACGGTAGTTACGCGTGCCTGAGTGCCAGGTAGCTTCGCGGGGGCATTTGGCGATAGAGCAATAGATCGACGGGAGGCCGGGCGGCGGAGCCGAGGGACCACGAGCGCGAGCGATACTGCGTGTGAGACGCATGACGAGGGCACTGATGAGGGCGCGAGGTGACGAGGCAAGACGTGGGCCAGAGGCTGGATGCAGAGCACCGACAGGGACAGACAGCGCGAAGCGTATTGAGGGACGGAGGCACAGCAGGAGCAGCGTAGTAGTGCTTGTCATGCGCGAGTGAGGATGTCGAAGATCAGAGGTTATCCCATCCGTGGGAACGGATCGTCGATCAGGGACACATGGCTGGACTTATCCTTGACTTATCCCGCGAACACCTGCGAGCACAGCCACGGCCAGGGATTTCCGGCAGCGCGAAGGCCAGTTGAGTGAGAGGCGCACCAGAGACAGCGAGGTGCAAAGGGAGACACCTGGGGATGTAAAAAATGGAGGTAGACACTTCGCTGAGCGGTAGCTTTGCGACCATAAGTCGGCCGTTGGTGCGCTTGCATTGCGCAGGCTGAGCGACTCCTCGCATTGCGTCCCGAAGATCGGTACTATAAGAGACATCGATACACGCATTGAACGCCGTATGTACAGCTCTGGTATACGCCTGAACGTGAATAGAGAGTTCAGCGTGCGGGAGCTTCGCGACGAAACGTGGGATGTTGGTGCGCTTGCATAGCGCAGGCTGAGCGACTCCTCGCATTGCGTCCCGAAGATCGGTACTATAAGAGACATCGATACACGCATAGAACGCCGTATGTACAGCTCTGGTATACGCCTCAACGTGAATAGAGAGTTCAGCGTGCGGGAGCTTCGCGACGAAACGTGGGATGCTGGTGCGCTTGCATAGCGCAGGCTGAGCGACTCCTCGCATTGCGTCCCGAAGATCGGTACTATAAGAGACATTGATACACGCATAGAACGCCGTATGTACAGCTCTGGTATACGCCTCAACGTGAATAGAGAGTTCAGCGTGCGGGAGCTTCGCGACGAAACGTCGGACGTCGGTGCGGGTGCACAGCGCCCGCTGAGAGGCTCCTCGCATTGCGTCCCGAAGACCGGTACTATAAGAGACATCGATACACGCATTGAACGCCGTATGTACAGCTCTGGTATACGCCTGAACGTGAATAGAGAGTTCAGCGTGCGGGAGCTTCGCGACGAAACGTGGGATGCTGGTGCGCTTGCATAGCGCAGGCTGAGCGACTCCTCGCATTGCGTCCCGAAGATCGGTACTATAAGAGACATCGATACACGCATAGAACGCCGTATGTACAGCTCTGGTATACGCCTGAACGTGAATAGAGAGTTCAGCGTGCGGGAGCTTCGCGACGAAACGTGGGATGCTGGTGCGCTTGCATAGCGCAGGCTGAGCGACTCCTCGCATTGCGTCCCGAAGATCGGTGTTATAAGAGAGCTTGCTTCTCTGGTAGAAAGACGTATGGAAAGCTCTGGTATTGTTGCGAACGTAGGTAGAGAATTCAGTGAGCCTCAGCTTCGCGATGAATTGTCGGGCGGTGGTGGGTTTGCACAGCGCAGGCTCAGCGGCTGCTCGCATTGCGTCCCGAAGAACTTTATTATAAGCCGGCCGTTTCTGCCTTGACAGCATCAAAGCAGGTTATTGTCTATGTTACATGTGTAAACTGCGAGGTCTGGTGGAGCACACAGCGTAGGATCGACGAAGTCGAGCTTGGCATGCTTGGCTTGGTGCTCTTGGCTTGGCGGTGCTTGCAAAACATGCTGACAGTGGGATACCATCTGACCATAGAGCATATACTAGTATTGGAGGACGGTCTACTGAGACGGTGCTAATTTTAAGTGGACCATTGGTCACGGTACGGCGACCCGGGCTGGTATGCCGCCGGCTGTTGAGGGACGGTCTCCGTCGTGGCAACAATCGGGACGTTGGGGTACCCGAAGTAAGTCGTCACCGGCGGGTAGAAGCTAACATACGGGGTGCCGGCGGTGTCGCTGCTGATGAAGTGCGCGTCGGTCTTGTTGCCATCGTTCGGGGTGATGTTGGCGGTCAACGTGTCGTCCTGCTCGTCGTACTGGTCCGCCTGCTCGTACTGGTCCTCCTCGACGGGGGCGTCCTCGTCGCTCTGGTCGCTGTCATCCGCGGTGGAGGAGCAGTCCATCTCCTGCGAGGAGGGTGGCTCGTCGGCGTCGCGAGCCGTGAGGCCGCTATACTGGGCCGGCTCGGCGGTTGGAGCGTTGATCACGGGATCGACGGGGTTGAGAGCTTCCGTGAGCTGCGAGGCGAGGTACTGCAGACCGTGCTGGGCGTGCGCTTCGAGTACGCCTGGCGCGACGGGACCGAAAATCGCGAGGGCGGCGCCCTACGGTGCAAGCGTGTGAGATGGGAACAATAGGAGTGCAGGGGTAGCTCACGGGAGCGGCGAGCTCGGAGATTTCCCACATGACATAGGAGTAGACGTGCTGAAAAAGCCATCAGCCGTCGGCATAGGATGGGGGGGACCACGGGTCTACGCACGGCCCAGAGCGCGGTGTCGTCAACGGTCGGGTAGCAGGCATGTGCAGGGTTCGCGAACTCGCTGGTTCGCCAAGCCTCGAGGAGCTGACCGTGCTGGTAGAGGATGTTCCATATGTTGCCAGAGTAGGTGGCGAGCGCGAGGCGGAGGATGGGCTTTATGAGAAATCTGCAGGCGGCGGTGCAGAGGTAGAACTGGTCGGGTGACGGCCGACAGTGGTCGTCGACGGCGGGGGAGTTCGACGGTGACTGAGACATGGGGAAACGTCGAGCGAGCAGGGCACATGGGTCTCTACATTTATGATAGAAAATCTTGAAACGTGAGGGCTGGCAAGAGCGACGCTCAGAGTGCAACGGTGGTCGGCTATCACTTTGAGATTGCTCTAAGTCCACCAGGTTAAGCAAGATAAGCTGCCATCCTTAACCCCAACAGGATTTGGTCATACAAACAGTAGAAGGAATTGTATTGAATGATGGCAAACCCGAGAACTTATGGGGACACGGCTAAATACTATAGACAAAGATGGAAATCTGCACGGCATCTTGACCACTGCCGGAGTCATACGGAAGGCTGGGGAGAGGCTCGTTGACCGCGGTCTGGATCCGGGCGTCCTCAATGCCAGCGAGGCCGAGCTCGCGTCGATCGGCCGGCGTGAGGTCGCTCAAATAGAACTTGCACTCTTCGACTATCAGGCGACGGCGTGGAAGTCGAAGAACACGCCTCTCCGACTGCACTTAGATGTCAGCCGTGTGCGAGCCCGCGTGGGCCAAAGCACAAACCTTGAAACCGATGCCGCAAACGAAGACGTGTGCCTCAATGTCTCCGAGGTCGGCATAGTCTCGGTGGGGCTCCCGTTCCTGCATCTTGAGCTTGGTGTGCCTGTGAAGCTCGGAAAGCACGGCCGACACACGCAAATCAATGAGGCCGAGGCCGTCCGGCCGGCTGTAAATGGTAAGGTATCCGTCTTGCACAGCGGGAGCGCCGCTGGCCCGGACGTCACAAATGCGGCTGGGATCGATGCCGTCGATGGCGACGAGGATGCGCGTGATTTCGGGGATGGCCGAGAAGGGAATGCGGACGACGTGATCGGGAAAGTCGTGTACGAACGAGGACAGATACCGTCGGCGGCCGGCTTTGCGGACAGGGGAAGCCTGAGTGGTGCGAGCCAGGGGTGAGCTGGGGAGGACGCTGAGGGGCAGGAACTACTCACCGGCCAGACGTGCATGCACTTGACCACGGCCTTGAAACGACCGGCGTAGGAAACCTGGCTGATGGGGACCTCCGGCCTGGGCGTGAGCCGTGACAAAGGCTCCGCAGGGTCAAATGGCAGCCAAAACCGATACCAGTGGGCCATCAGGGCGCAGTCGCAGCCGGACTTGACACAGCATTGGCCGCACAAGTAGTACGTGCAGGCGGGGTTGTTCCTCTCCGAGTGACAGCGGAAACAATGCGTAAGGGTGGTGACGAGGAGTTCAAGGGTCTCGGGGTTGACGGCCTTGTAGACAAAGTCCAGCAGTATGATCGAGTCGCCGTGGCCGATCGCGTCGCCGTGGCCGTGATGGATGGCCACGACTCCGTGTTCGATGCACTAGGTGTGCGTCAGGGTATGCAGCTGTACGGCAAGACGGGGAACTAACGGCAGCGACCTGGACTTGACGGTAGTCACGCGTGCCTGAGTGCCAGGTAGCTTCGCGGGGGCATTTGGCGATAGAGCAATAGATCGACGGGAGGCAGGGCGGCGGAGGCGAGGGACAACGAGCGCGAGCGATACTGCGTGTGAGAAGCATGACGAGAGCTCTGATGAGGGCGAGAGGGGACGAGGCAAGACGTGGGCCAGAGGCTGGATGCAGAGCACCGACAGGGGACAGACAATGCGAAGCGTATTGAGGGCCGGAGGCACAGCAGGAGCAGCGTAGTAGTGCTTGTCATGCGCGAGTGAGGATGTCGAAGATCAGAGGTTATCCCATCCGTGGGAACGGATGATCGATCAGGGACGCATGGCTGGACTTATCCTTGACTTATCCCGCGAACACCTGCGAGCACAGCCACGGTCAGGGATTTCCGGCAGCAGAGGCGGCTGCTGGCTGTGCATGTACGCCTGCGTTGGAACGCCCAGAACGGGGAGACGTGCATGAAGCATGGGCGAAATGTGACAAATTTGAAAGCTGGTCGGATGTGTACTTGAGGACTATGCTTGTGGGTTGAACTGAGCAGCTGGTCGGAGCTGGTCGCGAAGAGCGCCGGTATACGAGAGGGTGATAAACCGAGTAAAAGTGAGAGAGACAGAAGCAGGGATATTGGGGGCAGGAGTATGCATTTTTCTGTGCGACATCTTCGCATGTCGGTGCGTCTGCACATGGTCGGCTGATCGCATTGGTCGCGAAAGCCAGTTTAGCGACAGGCGCATCCCAGAGACAGCGCGGTGCAAAGGGAGACAGAATAGAGAGTTCAGCGTCAGGGAGCTTCGCGACGAAACGTGGGATGTTGGTGAGCCTGCGTAGCGCAGGCTGAGCGACTCCTCGCATTGCGTCCCGAAGACCGGTACTATAAGAGACATTGATACACATATATAACGCCGTATGTACAGCTCTAGTATCTGCCTGAACGTGAATCGAGTTCAGCGGGAGGGAGCTTCGCGACGAAACGTGGGATGTTGGTGCGCTTGCATAGCGCAGGCTGAGCGACTCCTCGCATTGCGTCCCGAAGACCGGTAATATAAGAGACGTCGATAGACACATAGAACTTCTTATGTACAGCTCTGCTAGTCAACTCTGCGGCGTGTTCACGAGGACAGGTAAGATGTCGGTGAGTTCACAGAGTGCAGGTTCGGCATGTCCTTGTTTTAAAGACATGTGATTGCTCATTTACCATTTCGAAGATACTGTCGGACTAGGAGATATGTGAAGTAATGAGCATCTGGGTATTTTGAGTGCCTGTGATTGCGTTCAAAGTGACATTGTGCGGGGAGAAAAAATAGCATTTTAAAAACCGGGTGGGAGGCGGAACTACAGAGCCACAAACATGGAAATCTGAACGGCGTCTTGCTCCCTGCCATGTCGGTAGGGGTAGCTCAGTAGCGGGGCAGTGGGGTCGCTGAGAATCCGGGTGTCCAACACTGTGTCTATGCCGAGCTCGACCCGATCCGCATGCGTGAGGTCGGCGAGGAAGAACGTACAGTCCTCGACGAGGAGCCGCCGCCTGGGAAGACGAATTGTGTGTGATTCGGTGTTCTAACAAGCGGTAAGCTTATGAGGAGAAGGGGTTGAAAGAAGAACGCACTGGGCGATCCTCCCACCAGACGGTAAAATGCGCCTCGATGTCGCCGAGGTTGTCGTAGTCGCGGTGCGGATCGCGCTCCTCGGGCTTGAGGATGGTGTGCCTGCCAAGCTCGTCCAGGCTGACCCAGACAGACCAGCGCATGCGCCTGATGCCGTGCCGGTCCTGTCGCTCGGTGACGCTTGCGTACTGCACCGCGGGCTCTTGGAGCTCGCCTGCGTCGATGTCGACCAGGCGCTCGGGGTTGACGTCGTCGAGGCCAAGCATGGTGAGCGTGCGGGCGGGGATAGCGGAGAACGGGATGAAGTGTGGCGGCTTGAAATCGTAGTGGTGCACGAAAGAGGCGTGGTAGATCGCGCGGCCGAACGGGCGAACGGGAGATGCCTGCCGTATGTGAGCGGAGGGCTGCAGAAGTGCCGAATATAGGACTGACCTCCCACATGTGCGTGCACGATATCATGGTCTTGACGCGGCCGGCGAAGAGCACGTGGCGTATCGAGATCTCGGGAATGGGCATCAGGCGGCCGAGGAAGGTCGAAGGGTCGAACAGGGAGTGGAAACGGCGCATGTGGGGAGGGTGCGAGCACTCGAATCCGACCTCGTTGCAGCATTCGGGGCACATTAGATACGTGCACTTGCTGGTGTTGTTCGAGATGCGGCATCGAACGCAGAGCATCAGGTCCCGGAGCATGACGGCGAGAACGGCGGGGAGGACGGGCATAACCACAAAGTCCAGAAGAATGATGGATTCGCCGGGCCCGGGGCGAATGGCGACAATCCCGTGATTGCGGCACTACCTGCGGGTCAGCTTGGGGGAATGCGCGGCGCGGACGGTACCAACGACGGCGACGGTGAATTCGCGGCGACCGCGAGCGCGTGGGCCGGTGAACCAACGAGCCTCGCGAAAGCAGTGCGGGATAGAGCAGAAAATCGAACTGAAGGGGGACAGGGTGGGGAGTAGAGGCTGGGCGCTGGGCATGTCGACGAACGCTGGTTGCTTGCGAACCTGGCGGGTGCGGAGGCAGGGACGGTGTGAAAAAGGACAGCGAGGCGCGGAGAGAGATGATAGTAGAGCTGTGAGATGGTGAGAGTGGCGGGGAAGTGTTATGCAGCAGGCCAGGAATGGTCGAGGTGCGCGTAGCCTGGCGGCGATCAGAGTGTAAAGGGGAGGTTGATTAGATAAGCCGGACGATGACCCGATGGAGCGGGAGGGGTTATGCAGATTTAGAGCTTATTGCGGAAATAGCGGATCAGGGAGTTATCCTGGATTATTGCGGACATAGCGGATCAGGGACTTATCCTGAGTTCCCGCGGTGGGAGTTATCACAGGATCCGTGTGATCACGGTCGTTTTTGAGTTATCGAAGGAAGACGTCGCGGCACCGCCACCGAGGGGTGATGCTGGATCGTCGGCGCGGGGCCGTGGCAGCCACATCGGACGGGTTGCAGAGGGTCAAAGTATTATGTGTGCAAAGGACGTAGTATAGGGGTATAGTCTACAGCGCAGGAATCTTGATGTCTATGATTACAAAGTCGTGCATGGTCCATCCGCCTATCCGCGACGTCAGCGGCTTAGTAGGGTCCGGCATGATCTGGAGGTCGGAGAGCCGGTGGATGCCAAGTGCGAGGCGGTCGGACGGGGCGAGGTCTGAAAGGTAGAACTTGCAGTGGGGGAGAGCGTAGCGACGGCGTTTGAGCTTCGTGCTGACACACGTCTCCTTGAAGTCGAGCTGGGTGTCAGAGTTAGAGAGCGCACTGCGGCGGGGGAGAGGTGCGTACGGGCTGGGCTGGGTTGGGAGCGGTGCAATATATTACCGCCGCAACTGTACCGAGCGTGTCGTAGTCGGCGTCGAGGTTGCGCTCTTCGGGCAGCAGGGTCGGGACGTGTTTGCTGAACCAGGCCGCCCAGGCTCGCTCCCCGGCACGGAGGGTGACGCGGAAGCGAATGGAGGGCTCGGGGCCGGCTACAAACTTGGCCGTTCCGTCGGGAAAGGCGGGATAGTACTGCGAGAGTATGGAGCGGCGGATGCGATGCATTGGAACACCGTCCAGCCTCAGGGACTCCAAAAGGGAGGGCGGGAAATCTACATAGCGGATATGGTTGTCGGGCAGACGCGGAAGGACGACGTATGCGGTGTACTCGGCGGAGCCGAGCTTACGGAGCGGGGTCGGCTGGGCGAGATGTGTAGCAGAGAACGGAGAGCAGATAGGTAGAATGGATGACGTACCCACCACGCGTGCACGCAAGTGAGTTTGATTTTGACATTGCCGGTGCAGGAGATCGAGGAGAGCTGGACTGGCGGCGGGTGATCAAGAGGAACGCGATGCTGGGGCGCGTTTGGGTATTCCGTGCACGCCTCCTCGCGATGTTGGGGGACGCGGCAGCGGAGTAGGAGGCTGGCGCAGCATTGTTCACAGAGGAGGAAGGTGCAGGCGATGCTGTTGCGGTTGCGGCGGCACAGGAGGCAGCGGGTGATGGTCTGGAGAGAATGCAGCTCGCGGACGAAGCTGAGGGTGACGACGTGTCTTCCGGGCCTGAGGATGGCAATGACACCGTGGCGGGAACACTAGGAGGGTGGGAGTGAGATGTTGAGCAGTGCGGGACGGTCAACCGAGCTCACCACGCCGACGTCGATGTCTATGGACTTGCGCGGGCGACAGAAGCGGCACATACGAAAGCAATCGAAAACTGGGCAAAAAACTCTGCGCGGAGGACGACGTCTGAGCTGTGTGCGGGCCATGCTGAAGTCGACGGCGGGAGGAGGCGCGGTTGGGGAGAGCAGGCGTTAGGTAATCGCGAACGGCACACAGCTGAGTGAGCGACAGTTACAACAATCGGGAGGCGAAAACTGGACGTGGTGCAGTTCTGGAGTCTGGAGATGCGGGGACGGTGGCTCGGTGAGATAACTCAATGGACCGACAGCTCGGCGGGATTGCCGGGTATGCAGCCAAAAAAGGAAATAAGGTAGAAATTGAATTGCAGGGCCAGGCGTGACATAACGGATAAGTGCTGCGCCCGGTAAGGTCACTTATACAGGATGGACTATGGGCGGGAGGTGCCGGAACAACAATGGCGCCCCGCGGTCATGCATTAGACGTGCCGAGATCTGCGGCCTGCACGCACGGCGCGTGCGGTGCGCGCGAGCATAGGACGGCGTTTGAGCTCGCCCTCGGCTGGGTGGTGCGGGTGCGTCTCGACATCTGCGCGAGGAGCGCGGCGGCTAACGGTTGACGCAGTGCCCTCGTTTCGGAGACGTGGTCGTCCGCTGGGAGACGCACGGAGCTGGGCCTGCCGCCGGCATCGTGCGGCAGCAGCTCCGGCCGCGAGTTCGGTGCATGGGCGACGTGTGCTTGGCGCTGCGCCGAGAGCGAAACGGCGCAGTGCGATGCGCGTCGTCGTACTGCATCGACTGCTGCAGATCGGCCGGGTGCCGTGCGTCAGGCCACGGTGCGAACAGGGGCGCCGGAGTGGGGCAGCGAAATCGCCGCCAATGGCGGGAGGGGACTGCGATCGCGCTCGGCGGAGAGGATGCACACCGACAGTCGACGGCAGGGACGGTGGAGGTCGTGCTGCAGCTTGAGAGGGCGGGGACAGGGCGCAGGGTGAGCATTTCGTCCGTGTCTGGGTCAAGACGCGTGCTGACGTAAATCTCAGGGAGACGCGGCAACCTGGCGCCACCGGGCGGCGGGTAGCACCATGCGACTGTGCGACCTGGGCGTGGAAGCGCAGGTTCACCTGGGGCTTCAAAAGGCCGTGGCGGCGAGCCTGGAGTTCAAGAACCCGGCGACCGGGAACTGGCACAGGTGCACGTGGGTGACGCCCCTGACGGTTCACGGGTCAACGGCGGTGCTGCTGCGCGCTAGGGAGGCGGTAGGCTTCCCGCTAGAGTACGTTTGCGACATGGCCGCGGGCTTGGACAGGTGCGCTGCAGAGGGTCACTTGCCCGCCGCGTTCGACTCTGCATTCCCCCACTGCCAGTGGTCGGAAGCAGAGTACACTCAGGCGGCTAGGGTGTGGGAGAGGGTGCCGGAGGCCGTGAGGGACGTTCTGATCGCTTGCGGACGGACTAGGGACGGGATGTGGTCCGAGCTTGTAGCACAGATTTAGCAAAAGGGGCCGAATTTGATTTTGTAGAGAATCATGCTGACGGTCTCCTAACTTTTAGTCTGGAAGATGGGGGAGTATAAAACGTAGAAGGGGAACAGGTTGTACCGCCGGCGCTTGAGCTCCAAACCGAGATCGCGTCGTATCTGCCAGTGCCCTGTTCTCGCTGAGACGCTCGAGCTCCAACCCGAGATCGCGTCGTATCTGCCAGTTCCCCGTCCTCGCTGAGACGCTCGAGCTCCAACCCGAGATCGCGTCGTATCTGCCAGTGCCCTGTTCTCGCTGCGGCGCTCGAGCTCCAACCCGAGGTCGAGTCGTCGACCGTTCCGGTTCCAGTCACCACACGCTTGAGCTCCAACCCGAGATCGCGTTGCTGCCAGCTCCCCGCCCTCCCTGAGACGCTTGAGCTCCAACTCGAGGCCGCGTCGTATTTGCCAGCGTCCCGTTCCCGCCGAGACGCTCGAGCTCTAACCCGAGATCGCGTCGCAGACCGTTCCAGCTCCAGTCACCGCACGCTTGAGCTCGAACTCGAGAGCATGTTGCATTTGCCAGCAGCTTCCCCGTTCTACCTGAGACGCTCGAGGTCCAAACCGAAATTGCGTCCTATCCGCCAGCGCTCTGTCCTCACTGAGACGATGAGACGCTCGCTCAAGCTCAGCTCCAGATGAGACACTTGCTCGAGCTCAGCCCCAGTTACCGCACGCTTGAGCTCCAACCCGAGATTCCGCTGCATGTGCTAGTTCTCCGTTCAAGCTGATGCATTCGAGCCTCTAACCTAGTTTTCCAACCCATTCCGTTGCATGTGCTACTGTGGGAAGGTAAAGACTCGGTGTGAGGGCACGGGGTTGGAGAAGAGTACGGTGTAAGCGTGACAGGGGGATGACACTGTGGGGTTGATGTGAGATGGTGGCGGTGACGTGAGATCTGCAGGCTTCTTGCACGAGTGATAACAGAGCAGTCGCTCCGTAAGGGCTTGGCGGCGAGCTGCGCAGCAAGAGCCAGAGACGATGACCGTCCGGGGCTCGAGTGCGTGGGATGAAGTAGAAAGGACCCGGATCGGGCCGAGCGGCCGAAAGTGCTGAAGAATACATGCCGAGGTTGAGCGTTGGGCCAAGATTGTCGTAATTAAGAATATGCGAGGGCAGGCGAGACTTAGTTTACGCGTCGGAGAACGCGTAATAAAGGCGAAGGGGAGGGGCGGCGCGCGGCGTATGGACGGGTCGGGCGGCCGGAGCGTATAGCGCCGGGCGGAGTTGAAAGCGTTCCACAGCCTTATCCCGTACTGCAGCCCGGACAGTCATTGTTTCTGCTGCAGGAAAGGAGACAGCTAGACGTCACCTCCCAGGCGTCATATTGAACGCCGCGCGCACGGAACGTAAGGCGCGAGATCTGAACCAGACTTCAAGGTGCTGAAGCGAACACGGCGCCCAGGATGTCAGAACGGTACGACCAGGCCACGGACGTGACGCAGCACGCGGGGCTGGACCTCGAAATTCGAACGTCGGGGTACGACGAACCTATGTGCGTGCAGCACAGCCATGGCGGTTTCACAGAGTTTGGCTTAACGAGTACTCAGGATTGTGGACGGAAATGAGGATGCTGGAGCCGTGGAAGGCAGCCCGTTGGGAGCGTTTGGGTATGCATTGGCCTGTTCGCAAAAAATAGAATAGTTATATATATTGATTACAAAAAAAAAACAGGAGGGACGACGAGGGCGACCTGGACTTCGATGCGATGTCAGAGCCCGAAGATTACAGGCCGCCATCCCCGTGAGTATGGAACGGTGCAAGGCAGGCGTACGTAAAGAAAGGCGGCTGACACGCACGTTGGACGGGAAACAGGAAGACACTGGGGCCACTGAAGTGGGTGCCAGGCGAGCAAATAAGCTGGCGCCAGTGGAGGATGAACACGCGCGTGTCCGGAGACGCGGCATACCGGAACAGGGAGAAGGAGGCCACCGGAATGCTGCTCGAGCTCAAGCCGCTGGATGCGATGTACTACCTCGAAGAAGATGCCACGAGCGAGGTGGTCAAGGCCTGGGCGATGCTGGAGCGCGACCGCGAGCGGGCGGACGCGGCGCGCAAGGCGCTGCCGCGCCTGGCGACGACATCGAGATCTCGAGCAACGGCTGCAAGCGCAAGCTTGGACGTCGGTCCGGACGGCAAGGGGAACTGGTTGCCGTTCCGGGACGTCGTGCCAGGGCGCGACGGCAGGCCGCAGTGGATCGTCAGCACGAACCGGGCGTTCATTCCGCCGCGCCCGCCAAAGGAGCCTCAGCCGGCGTCGTACGATGCCACCAGCGGCAGGGCGGAAGAGTCCAAACTGCCGATGTGGGCCCTGGCTGAGGCGCCATGGAGAGCGTTCATCCCGTCGGCGGCGAAGCTGGGCGAAGACGAGGACTGGGTACAGAAGGTGCCCGGCGGGTGGTACTACAAGACGCACGGCGACGCGCTGGGCGACTTCGCCTGGTACGGCGAATTGAACTGGGACCGCGACTTCAACTCGCCGTCGAAAGGGCTGTGGTTCCTGCGCG
Organism: Auricularia cornea; assembly: GCA_030578095.1. Taxonomy (NCBI): domain Eukaryota; kingdom Fungi; phylum Basidiomycota; class Agaricomycetes; order Auriculariales; family Auriculariaceae; genus Auricularia; species Auricularia cornea. The sequence goes on along the minus strand of JARLTE010000009.1, from coordinate 4,599,493 downwards.
ATGAGCTACGCAAGAGCGTCGAGGTTGCGTTCCGCACGACCCGCGCGCTCTGGCGGATGGCCAAGTTCATGCGCGGCATGAAGAAGATCCAGGTTGCTATGCGCAGAAGCCAGGGCCGCATCGAAGACGGTAGCGACGGCGAGCCGGTCAAAGGTCGCACGGCGCACTGGAGAGCATACGCGCCGCGAGGTCAGAACGTGCAGCTCAAGGCAGCGCACAATTACCTCGTCAAGCAGGCAGGAACGTCGTGGGAGATTCGCTGCGTCATCGTGAGCTTCCAGCGCGCGGTCCTCGACATCCGGGGATGGTACAAGTACTGCAAGATGCTCGAGAAGGAGCAATATTTCCTCCCGCCGAAGAACAGCGCCGGAACGCTGCACAGGTCGCGCCTTCACTGGCCGGACTGGTTCAGTCGGGGCGTGATGGTCGACTCCTCAATGAAGTACACGCCGAGGCGGTTCGAGCTTCCGGCAAAGTCGGATCGCCGTGCGAGCTGGCACATCGGCGGCTCGACGGGCACTACGCCTTGGACGAACTTGGCCGACGAACCGGTAGCGTGGAGCGCGCACGACATCGCGCGCACGTACGCGAAATGCGGAGTGCCGGTGTGGCTCTGGGAGCCGTACACCGTCAAGGCCGAGGAGGACATGCTCGAGGGCATGCGGAGGAATAAGCTCGCATGGGCGACGCAGATCCACTACTATCCGGCGCTGAAGGGCGAGCAGGTCAAGCCCAAGAAGGCGCGCATGTGCGACGTGATCTGTCGCGAGCCGCGCGGAGAGCGACGCGTGCTGCCACACCTAGCCGCAGCGCACGGGTACAACCCGCAGACCCCGCGGACCTCGGCGGTAGAGGAGGAAGCAAGCGCCTCGGCAACAGCGTCGCGCGCAGCAAGCGGCGCGGCAACAGAGGCGCGCGCAGCCGAGGCGCGCGCAGGAGGCAGCGCGGCGACAGACGCGCGCCCTGCTTCGCCGCAGTACTGGGGCGAAGTGAACTACGACGACGATGCGGAGGAGGTGAAGCCGGGCGCCGACGACGACATCGAGGACCTGCTCGCAGACCCGATGGAGTCGGAACATCAACGTCGCCAACGGCTAGCCGCTGCGGGGCGGAAAGACAGCCCTATGCGCGCGCTTGCGGACGTCGAGCTGGGCGGGTACAGTGCACCCAACGAAGAAGGCGCAAGTCGGCACGTTGGGCAGGCTGCGGCTACCAGGTCGGACGTCCGTTACTTCGGAGACGACGACTGGCTGGGCGAGCACTGGGTCAGCGAGCTGGCCGAGCCAATGGAATGTGTCGGCGTCCTGGAGTGGGACAGCGCACCGGGCGTCGACGGCGCATTGGACAGGGCTCCTTGGGCTGTGGGTCGGGAAGGCCTGCCACTCCCGGTCTGGGATGCAAGAGCCGAGGAGGACGCCGCGCCGGCAGGCGACGCCCACGCGGCTTCGCGAGACGGCGAATCCGAGAGCGATGCGCTCGCAGACGACGAGCCGATCCGCGCGAACTACAGGTCATGGTGGAGGGGCGGGAAAAGAGGAAACACGATAGGAAGGCAGAAGGAGGGGGCGAGCAAGACGAAAGGTACAAAGCTTGGGGTCGGTAGTACGATGGTGAAGGTGCTGACGAGTGGGATACAAGGGCCACAGAAGGGCGGCAAATCGTTCGTCGTATACACGGCGGAGAACACGCCCAGCTGGTTCCCGGAGCCACTGGAGTCGGCCGCGCGAGGCGCGCTCAGCATCGTACAAGAGGTGCCGGACGATGGGTCGCTCGAGCACAATATACCACGCTGGGCAGGCCGTGTTTCAATACGACACCGCGTGCCGATGCTGAGCTGGATGGCAAACACAGTCGAGAAGAACTGCGCGAACTCTCTGCGCCTCTGGTCGCTTGTGCGAGACTACGTCGCATGGGAGTTGCAGCGCAACCCGCTGAGCCTGCGTCGAGGGTTGGGGCCGGGAGACTGGCGGGAAATGGGGAAGCGCATGGTCAAGGACGACCAAGCGGAGCGCCTGATCACCGAGCTCGGCCTGCTGGCGGCGTTCGAGAAGGACGAGGGAGAGACGGCGCAGCAGTCGTCGAATCTGCTAGGCGCTGGCAGCTTAGACGAGTTCGTGTCGGCACTGCCGGCGAACCACAAGGGCGTCAAGAACGTCTGGAGCAAGCTGCTCGACGCGCTGAGTGCTTCGCGGACGTCGAACTTGTGCGAGCTGCCGAGCAACGACGCGAGCGACGCGGAGTGGCTGCAGCACCCTTGCGCGAAGGTGATCGTCTGGGACATCGCCGAGCACGACTTCAGGCACGAGCTCGTCGCGTTCGACATGTACCTGCGCCAGGCACATCCAAAGCATCGGGGGCTCGTCGCCGAGAAGCCACAGGCGCGATACGCGCGCGTCAAACGGTGCTGGGGTGACGGCAGCGAGGGAATCTCGGTGGAGGAGGAGGGTTGGTTGACGTCCGAGCTGCCCGAGCGTCGGATTTGCGCGCTGTACGAGTTTGCGATGCTCATGAGCACCTGGCCGAACACGCGAGCGCTACTCGAAGGATGGGCGCCGTACTTGGAGAACCCAGACGCAGACGTGCCGGAGTTCGGCGGCGCCGAGTTTGCATGCCTGGAGGAAGAGGCCTGGCGGTGCTATGCCCAAACGTTCTACTACTATAGGCAGTGCGCGCCCGCCCTACCGTTCCTGAAGCCCAAGGTTGAATCGTAACATGTATTTATCAACTTGTCTTCCGCAGCAATGGATGGATTTGAAGTCGTGCAAAGTTCAACAAACTAGCTGAAAGTGCGTGAAGGGTATGCAATGACCGCGGTAGCCGGAGCTGTCGAGGGTGTCGACCGAGGTTCGGCGCAGCGCGCGGAGGATGGTAACCAACTGACTAGTCTGTTGTAGTTGTATCTGGCGATGAGCACTGACCGCGGAATACAACACTCTTTGATTTCTATCTACACATTGATGCAATCGTAAGCAACTGACTAGTCTGTTGTGGTTGTATCTGCCGATGAGCACTGACCGCGGAATACAACACTCTTTGATTTCTATCTACACATCGATAGGCTTGAAGTGGGTCTCGCGAGAGCGTCGGGTACGACGGTAGCCTGGGGCTCTCGACGATGTCGGCCGAGGTTCGGCGCAGCGCGCGGAGGATTGATGGGTAACTCACGAGTCTGTCGTAGCTGCGTCTGGCGATCAGCACCGACCGCGGAATGCAACGCTCTTTGATTTCTAACTACACGTCGATAGGCTCGTAAGCAACTAACTAGTATTTTGTAGTTGTATCTGGCGACGAGCACTGATCGCGGAATACAACACTCATTGACTTCTATCTACAGGTCGATAGGTACGATGTTAATCATAGCGCAAGGAAAAAGAAGTTGTGCTATCTGAGAGAGCTATTTACAAGAGGGATAGCACTGGACGGCGACGCAGAGGTGGCTGCGGGAGAGCAATCCCCGCACGAAAGTACGAGGATCGGCTAGCCGATGCAAGGACGAGGGTCGGCTAGCCGATGCAAGCACGAGGGTCGGCTAGCCGATGCAAGCACGAGGGTCGGCTAGCCGATGCAAGGACGAGCATCGGCCAGGCGCATCCGACGCATCCGTCGCCGAGAAGCCGCCGGCGCGCTACGCGTGCGTGAAACGGTGCTGGGGCGACGGCAGCAAGGGAATGTCGATGGACAACTGTGCAGTTCGGATTGTGAGCACGTTGGGCCAGCGCTAGCATGGGGTAAAGGGCGCTATATGGAATGGAATCGACAGGGCTATTACAATTGTGCGCGGCACCATGACAGCGAGCCCGCTGCGTTGAATTGGAAGAGTCGCTAGGGCCTGGCGACGCGGTGGCGCGAAAGACACCAGGGAGACGTCACTGGTCCGGGTCCAGTGATCGCTGTTATCTAATCTAGAAGGAATCAATGGAGAATCACGCCGAATCAGGATGTGGGGTAAATCTATATTTGATTATCTAATCTAACTGATTGTATGTACAGATCATGGACGAGCGTGTGGTGTGTGGTGTAGCCTGTGGGTACAGAGACGGTGTTAGATGTTCCGGCATGAAAGATATGACGCACCTGGACAGGGGAGAGCAGGAGCGGGCGATGGAGGGTGTAAGGTGACGCGAGAGCGCCGGGCGGGGCGTGAGCAGCGGGGTGGTGTTGTGTAGGTGTGTAAAGCGGTCAAATGAGGTGAGGAAGGGAGTTACAGGGGGGAATGGTAGTTGAAGGTGGTGTTACATGTTCAAAATGGGGAGAAAGGTGGTACTACATTAGAGTCTATGGAACATATCAAGAAAGAAAACCCTCGAGCAGCTACAATCGTCAGGGGAGAGGAGAGAATTGGAAGAAAACTCACAATTCACTCCGGGACCTCGCGGCGGCGGTCGAGGAGCTTGGCGCGCCAGAGCACCGAGTAGGCGAAGGTGAGGCCGACGAGGGCGAGCAAAGTGCCGACTACCGGAGTATCGCCGTAGTGGTTCGGCACGTATGAGTTGCCCTGCTGGTAGGCAACTTCGAGGACGGGGACGAGTGCCGGGACGTCGTGGATGAGGCGCGCGAGCGGCCAGAGCACTCGACGGCGCCAGAGCTCGGGGATGGCTCTGACGCCGTTGAAAGCGAGGCGCTGGGAATAATATGAACTCGAATTCAGCCGGTAATATGTGAGTGACGCACCGCGCGATGAGCAGCGACCGCGGGGACCCCAGCGCCGGGCATACGGAAGATGCCGAAACGGGCGGCGATGGCGACGAAGTCAAGAGGAATCTGCGTATGAACGGTTAGCAAGGCGAAACTGAGGTAATGACGAAGATAAGAACGTACGCGAATTCCGAGCGGGCGAGCGAAGCGAAAACGGCGCTCGAAGTTGTTCGGGAGCGGGACGGCCATAGCTGAGGTGGGGAAACGCGGGAAACCGGTGCAGGGAAATGACGTATAGCACAACCGTCCAGATCAGGCGAGAGATAAGCCGAGATCAGCACGGGGAAGGGGAAGGTGGCCGAACGCGCATGCAGGAAGGCGGAACGGAAATCGTGCGTTAGGAGCTGATCACGCGAATAGAAAGGTGTGCTTACCGTTATAGAGTGAAGATGTGTTGAAGAAGACGCGTTGACTTGACGCGGAAGGGACGTGGCGAAGAGGATGCGCGTGCGCGTCTCCGCGGGGATGCATACGGGATCATCGGTCCTCGGACGCGCGCACGGGCCGCTGATAGTGGGCGTGAAGCCGCACAGGAAGGCGTGTGTGCGGGACGTGCTCGAGAGCACAGGCGGTGCTCGCGTATGTGGGGAAGGTATCGTACATCGTCTCCGCGGCGATCGCATAGGCGAAGACCGACGGCGACGAACATATTGAGGAGTTTATGATACGGAGTTAGTTGTAAGACAGGGCCGCACACTGGGGGAATTGTAGAAGGTCGGTTGCGGCACTTTTGCAGCTATATATCGGTCGAGCCTCTACGAGGATTATCATTCTGCAAAGAAACGTCAGTAGTACTATGTGAGAGAGGTATGTACATGAGCGATAGCACTGGACGGCGACGCAGAGGCGGCTGCGGGAGAGCAATCCCCGCACGAAAGTACGAGGCTCGGCTAGCCGATGCAAGGACGAGCTTCGGCTAGCCGATGCAAGGACGAGCTTCGGCTAGCCGATGCAAGGACGAGCTCCGGCCAGGCGCATCCGATGCATCGGGGGCTCGTCGCCGAGAAGCCGCAGTACGCGTGCGTCAAACGGCGCTGGGGCGACGGCAGCGAGGAAATCTCAGTGGAGGAGAAGGGTTGGCTGACGCCCGAGCTGCCCGAGCGTCGGATTTGCGCGCTCTATGAGTTTGCGATGCACATGGGCACCTGGCCAAACACGCGAAGCCAAAGCCCGCTGCATCGTATTCTCCAAGTCGCTAGGGCCTGGCGACGCGGTGAAAGACACCAGGGAGACGTCACTGGTCCGGGTCCAGTGATCGCTGTTATCTAATCTAGAAGGAATCAATGGAGAATCACGCCGAATCAGGATGTGGGGTAAATCTATATTTGATTATCTAATCTAACTGATTGTATGTACAGATCATGGACGAGCGTGTGGTGTGTGGTGTAGCCTGTGGGTACAGAGACGGTGTTAGATGTTCCAGCATGAAATATATGACGCACCTGGACAGGGGAGAGCAGGAGCGGGCGATGTAGGGTGTAAGGTGACGCGAGAGCGCCGGGCGGGGCGTGAGCAGCGGGGTGGTGTTGTGTAGGTGTGTAAAGTGGTCAAATGAGGAGAGGAAGGGAGGGACAGGGGGGAATGGTAGTTGAAGATGGTGTTACATGTTCAAAATGGGGAGAAAGGTGGTACTACATTAGAGTCTATGGAACATATCAAGAAAGAAAAACCTCGAGCAGCTACAATGGTCAGAAGAGAGGAGACAATTGGAAGAAAACTCACAATTTACTCCGGGACCTCGCGGCGGCGGTGGAGTTCCTCAGCGCGCCAGAGGACCGAATAGGCGAAGGTGAGGGCGACGAGGGCGAGCAATGTGCCGAAGACCGGGGTGTCGCCGTAGTGGTCCGGCACGTACGAATTGCCCTGCTGGTAGGCGACGGCGAGGACGGGGACGAGCGCCGGGACGTAGTGGATGAGGCGCGCGAGCGGCCAGAGCACCCAACGGCGCCAGAGCTCGGGGATGGCTCTGACGCCGTCTCTGACGCCGTTGATAGCGAGGCGCTACAAATAATATGAAGTCCAATTCAGTCAGTAATATATGAGTGACACACCGCGCGATGAGCAGCGATGGCGGGGACTCCAGCGCCGGGCATACGGAAGATGCCGAAACGGGCGGCGATGGCGACGAAGTCAAGCGGAATCTGCGTATGAACGGTTAGCAAGGCGAAACTGAGATCAAGACGAAGATAAGAACGTACGCGAATTCCGAGCGGGCGAGCGAAGCGAAAACGGCGCTCGAAGTTGTTCGGGAGCGGGGCGGCCATAGCTGAGGGTGGTAAAAGGTCGCAAATAGCCCAGGGGAAGGTCAGATAGGACGATCAAGACAATCAGATGAAATATATGCGGAGATCGGCGCGGAGAAGGTCGAACGAAGGTGCGCACGCAAGCAGAACCAAAATAGTCAGCGAACAGCGTATCACGGGCAATAGAAAGTAGGACTCACCAATGTAGACTGAGTCCGCGGAGAAGCAAGTGCGTGACGGCAAGGCGCAACGCGAGTGGCGAAGGGGAACGGAGACGCGAAACCGGCAACCGCCGGCAGTGCGTGCCGATCTCCGCGGGGATGCATACAGGGATCGTCGATGCCGCCGCCGTTGCACAGGCGCACGGCAGCTCCTAGTGCACGTGACGCCGCCCCTGTGTACTGTCCGTGCTGTTGAGCAGGTACACGGTGGTCGAGTAGCTATGCGAGCAATTATAGAGCTTCTTCCCGTCCCCGACGAGCGCATGCAGCGCTGCTGAGCGGCGGTGACTACGAATCAATGAATATATTGAGGATACTCTACATAGAGTAGCAACTATGTAAGGGCCGCGGAACGGGCCGTTTAGAGAGGTTGTGCCGGCACCGGTTTGTGGCCTTACGTTTGTGGAGGTTTAAAAAATGTTCATTGTACTATGTGTGAGACCTATGTACATGAGGGAGAACACCCCGGAAGGCAAGAGAGAGGTGGCTCCGGGGCGAGCAATCCTCGCACGAAAGTACGAGGATCGGCTAGCCGATGCGTCCCCAAAAGGACGAGCATCGGCTAGCCGATGTTCCCCGGTTTCATTGCCGTTCACATCATGTCTTTATCAAATGGTTTGCGTCAGGGTACCTTGCGGGCGGGAAGCTGGGACCGTTCGTATGTGCGTGCAGAATCTTCGCGACACAACGAACTCCTACTGTCTTAGACAACTCGGCACCTCATCCACGTGTCGGCGACCTCTGCGTTCCAGTCAACACGCTATGTTTCCGCTACACGTCCTGGAGGATAGGACATACAGCCGGGTCAGCGGCAGTCAAACACCAACAGGCTTTTCCGCCAGGATGTCGCTTCCGTTTGCGAGCTCGCTCGGCGCGAGCTTCGTCTCGGTAGCGCGCGCGGCGTCCATCGTCGTCAGCTCCAGACTGTTCTTCCGGCGCGTGCGCATGCTGCCGTCGAAGTGCATTGACGACGTCGCGATGCCCGCGGCGGTCTCCCGGGACCACGCCTGGCCCTGCGCGACCCGCATGATGATGAGCAGCGGCGCGACCGTCTGCGCGAACCGGCGTCGACGTTTTCAGTGTGCGTCCAGGATTTCATGGCACAAGATGTGCTCACCTGCAACTGCGCCAGAACGGGGAGAATCAGTCCCGATCCGGGGCTATTGAGCCCGTACACAGTCAGATACGCGATGCCGGTCGCGGAGTACAGGAACGCCGACTCGATGAGCATCGCCGACACCGAGACGTACGGCCCCGCCGCGGCCGCGATGCCGGGCATGAGGCGGGCGAGCAGGAGCCGGGCGACAATTGCGCATGTGAGGATGATGTTGAACGCGATTGAGACGGAGAAGTACGACGTGAAGACGGGGTACACCACGGCCGAGTTGACGGTCGCGTCGCGGGTTGCAAGTATCACCATCATTGTACATCCAAGGCCTACGGAGAGCTGAGTTTGTCCTGAAGTATTCAAGGGTCTAACGGGGACGAACCTACGGTGGTGAAGAGTAACAAGACGGGAAAGGCCAACTTGTACCAGTTGCGGCCACAGATGATGCTGAACCGGTAAAGCTGCGCTGGTTCAGCTGTAACCAATGACAGACGGTGCCATGGGCGTACTAAAAGACAGTCCTGGAACCATGTGCTTATGATGTAGATGGAGTTGCATGCCACTGATATGTCGTTTTGCGGTCCCGTGAGGTAGTAATTAGCCGGGCCTCCGGGGTAGTTGCGATAGTTGATGAAAAACATCTCTGCGTTCTTAAACTGTGTACCGTTCCCGACGCTGCTCAACGTAAACATAAAGCAAACATAAGCAATCCAGAGGAGACCCTTCCGGTCGTCTCGACGTGGCCGCTTCCAGAGCAGGTTCAGCGTGATGAAGAACAGAGTCACGTTGATTCCTTCGATGCCAACGATGAGAGTCGTTATACCCGGGAAATGATTCTGTACCTACCATATGCTACGCCAGAGATCAGGATTCCCGCGAGCAAGGTGCGCTCGCGGAGGAGAGCGCCAGCGGGCTCATTGGGCACCCAGGCTGGGGTGTAGTCAGGACGGGCAGGATAATAACCTGAGAGAACGTACAAGCGGGGTCTTCAACGGACATCGTCTATGACCTTCCAGGCAGTTGAGCAGAGCGCCTCACCGTTCGGAGCAACTCTTATACGGCCTAGCCACATAGCCACGCGGTGCAGCCGAAGCGTGGCGTCCGAATTGCCGCCTCGCCGGCTGCTATACTGCGTGGAAGGCACGCTGTCAGTGCTTCCTGTGAAGGTGCCGCAGTATTTTGGGCTATTCGAGGCGCCAGAGCCGCTCACTGACAAGGCGATGGGGGAGACCGTCAGATTGCTTGGATCTCGCATAGACGAATGCGTTCATCGCGTTTCCCGTGCACTCCAGTGACCCTGCGCGAAGCCACGGCCATGTGCTTTCCCGCAGCATCTCACTTCATCCCAAAATGTTTCTCACTGACGGGGTTATCGCCGGAGATGTGCGATCCGCCCCAAAACTTCCCAAAGATTGGCTCTACGGGTGTTTGGCTCTCACCCTCAAGCGCTGCCGCACTCGTATACTAGTACAGTACCCATCATTCCATCACCCCTGCAGCATCCCCGCACATGACTATGAGCGCACCCAACTCCCTTAGCCCAGGATCTCATAGATTCCACACTGCGGCTGGAGCGACACTCACGTACTTCGTCAAGGGCTCCGGTCCCTGTCTGCTCGTCAACGTCGCACCCGGATGGGGCGCCGCGTCTGTGCTGTACCAGAACACGTTCGACTTTGTCGAGGCGCACTTCACCATCGTCCATCTCGAAGTCCGCGGCACGCGGGGCTCGTCATTCCCCTCCAACCTCAACGAGATGAGCAGCTGGCACATGGCCGACGACGTCGAGTCGCTGCGCATCCATCTCGGACGCGATGCCCTTGACGGCCTGGTCGGGCATTCCAACGGCGGCTGCATCGCGCTCTGGTACGGCGCGCGCTTCCCGGAGCGCGTCCAGAAGCTCGTCCTCCTCGGCGCTCAGCTTCTCGGCTCGGCGTCCGTCGCGGGTCCCGCGACGAAAGCAATCCTCGATGCGCGGCCGGACAAAGACGCCGTGGACGCCTTCTACGGGTGGAGGAAGAACGTGGCCGGCTTCAAGACCGACGACGAGTTCGCCGCCGGCCTGCACGCGTTCCTCGGGCTCTACGTCGCGAGCCCGGAGACGCACCTCGATCTGGTCAAAGCTGCGTTCACCAACAACCCGCAGCTCGCGTGCATGCAGGCGCAGGCGCCCGCCGAGGCACAGCATGCGGACCAGCGCCCGGAGCTTGGGAACATCTCCGCTTCGACGCTGATCATCGTGGGACGGGAGGACTTCATCTGCCCGGTGCCGGTCAGCGAGCTGATCGCTGCGGGAATCAGGGAGAGTCGTTTGCACGTTATGCCAGGTGTCGGCCATTTCAGCTGGATCGAGAACCAGCCCGCTTTCCTTCGTGTATTCAGGGAGTTTTTCGCGTTCGACTAGGGGATCGTGTGCGTTGATGCAGTTGGAACCGAAGGCAGATAGTCGTAGAGAGCCAGTAGCCGAAGCGCGACGCGTCAGTCCGAACCGGCACGGACGCAGAATTTCGCCATTGATATGGTACTGTATGGGTGAAGAGATGACATGTTTTGGCCGCTGTAAAGAGGGCGTACGCGGCGAACAACAGTTGCTGAGGACATCGTGACGCAAATGCTCATATACGCCGTCAAGCAGCAGCATAGAGCGGAGACGGACACGGGATACAAGAGTCTCTGGGATAAGTAAATGGCCGTTGTATCCGGGGGCGCCGCTGCTCAAAGAGGCGAGACTGCGGCAGAAAACGCGCGCCCCTGTGATTTGAATGGAGACTTGCGACCGAGTACAATGCGACATACAGTCATCAGCTATATATTGAAGGCGAGATCAGGCCTGTAGACTCCGGATAATTGAAGAGAGCCTCACCGAGCTGCCTCCGGACGGCGCCAAAGGCGGCTAACCCCACGCGTCCAGCGCGAGAGGCGGGCCATAGAGCGCTCGCGGTCTCGCGCGGCGTAGAAGATGCCGACGAGGAGCAGGATGTCGATCATCGAGCGGTAACTGGCAAAGCCGCGGGACCAGTTCGGGCGCCGCCGATTCCGCAGCTTCGACCTGAACTTGTCCCAGTTTTCGCTCGTTGGCTCTGGATGCTCCGCGGAGGGACAGCGCATCCATCTGGATCAACGACGTGACCTGGAAATGGCAAGCGAGGCGCCCGGAATGCCGCTTCACACGCCACCGGGTACAACGGACTTGCCAGCCGAGTCGCAGCACGTCCCAGCGTTTTCGCCGGCGGGCGGGCCTGACTCAGCCGTCTTTGTAACAGAAAAGAAGCATCTCTGCCATTAGTCAGTCTGCTCAGGATAGACTGGTAGTACGTACACGGCGACGGGCATTCTCCCGGCCTCATAAATACGGGCGACGGGGACCTAGAATGATCACGTCCCACCCGGCGACTTGTCTCTCTTTCATCCCATGATGCGAACTCGCGTTGCTTCTGCTCTTTTCGCGGCGTCAAGCGTATCTGCTCGCTGCCTGTCGTCGCTCGTTCCTCTCGCGCTTTCCGCTGTCAACTTTGATCTCGACGACCCGAGCTGGAACACGACGTATCCAGTGGCTGGCGTATTCAACGTCGAACTCGAGTACTGCGCGCCAACCAACGCCGTCGCAGCCCACGCGGACACGCTCCTTCTGTCGCTCCCCGGCGGAACCTACGGCCCGCTCTACTGGGATTTTCCCTTTCAGCCCGAAACCTACAGCTTCATCCGTCATGCTAACGCACGCGGCTTTGCGACGCTCAACGTCGCGCGCATTGGTGCGGACATTCCTCTCCCTCTCGCCGCCGTCTGTCTGACTGACCGTTGCGCAGGCTCCGGCCGCAGCGACCACCCGGACCCGCTCAAAATCCTGCAAACGCCCCTCCAAATCGCCGCTGCTCTCGAGCTCATCGCGCGCGCGCGCGCCGGTGTGTGGGGCGGAAAAGGCTACACGAACGTCGTCGGGCTCGGCCACTCGCTGTCGAGCTACATCCTTAACGGCGCCATCGTACAAGAACCCGCCGCGCTCGCCGGCGTCGTCCTCACCGGGGTCCGTCCCTGCCCTCCTTCCTCTCCTCCCCCTCCCTCTCGCGCTGACCTCCCTTTCACCAACAGTTCGCCCACACCATAGCAGGCCAACCAGACGTCTCCGCCTTCCCGCCCGCAAACACCCTCAACATCCCGCGCTTCGCTTCCCTCCCCGACGGCTACGTCACCACGCCCCCCGGCGCGCGCTCTGGCGGGCTGTACGGCCGCCCCGGGACGTTCGACGACGCCGTCGTGGCGTTCGACGACGCGCACCGCGACCTCGTCTCGATTGGCGAGTTTCAGACGCACCCGGTAGCAGGTGGGATGCCCGCGCCTGGGTTTAAAGGACACGTGCTCGTGGCGGACGGCGCGGACGATGTCATCGTTTGTGTGCAGCCGCTTTGTGAGAATTTGGAGCGCGAGGGCGAGGCATACCCCGCGGCTGCGTCGTTCGAGTCGGGTGAGTCGCGTGCCGGCCATGTTGCGATGGGATCCTGTGCTCAACTTGCGTAGCCGTCGTGCCCGATTCCGGCCATGACTTGAACCTGCATCTTGGGGCGCCGCAGTTCTTCGACATGGTGCTTTCGTGGCTCGAGCGCCATGGGTTCTGAGCGCATGCGAAGAGCTGTTGCCAGATTCCCTTGGAGCGATCCGTTTGATGCACCATCCCCTCTCGACCGGCTAGTGTCCGATTTTACGTGCTGACAACTCCATACTCAATTTCTAATACAGTTTGTTCCCCGCGCATTCTTTCCGTGCTACTTCAGGGCGATATTGAAGGAATGTCGTGAGCGGCGGTCTTGCTCTTGTGCCAAGGATGACACATTGTGACTTTCGGGCGTGCAAAGGCAGTCAGAGTCAGGACCCAGCGGAGAAGACATGTCCGTCTGCCCTGCTTCGTCGGGCGCATGTGGAACTTTGGAATGTCCTACATGCCATTGCTCTTTTCCGATTCCCATCCCTGAGCAAATCTCACGAAGCGTTTCGGATTGCCACGACTGAGAAAATCTCCCGAGGCACGCATCAACGAATGCCCCCTGTGTGCCACCTGTGCGCCAGTAACCGAAGGGACTTCATCACAGCCCAACTCCCCGTTCCCGGGCGTACTGCTGGCACTATCTAGGGTCTGCGCTCCAGGAACCGCTCATAGGCGGTGCTGTGCGCGACGGCGCACCACTCATACCCGGGCTGCGCAGATAACTACATAGATACACATGTCTCTCGCCTTTCTCCTTCTCCTGCTCGCCGCGGAATCCGTGTCCCGTTTGGTCAATGTCACCATTGACGATCAGCACGGGGATGCAGTTACGGGCGTCAAGCCTGTGTACTCCCCCGGACGCAGTTGGAGCGCGGTGGCTGAGAGCAGCGCGGGCTTGCTGGACATGGCGCAAGTTCATGACCGTACTCTGTGCGTCCACTGTGCTGACTCCTCAGGCTCCTGGTTCAATTCTGACGTACTGTAGGCAGAGCCTCCAGAGAAACGGAAGCATTACATTGACATTTGACGGTGCGACGCACACGCCTGCATGCCGGCTGCCGAACGCTCACGTCTCCGCAGGTGTGGCAATCTATGTCTTCTTTGTCCTGCCGCAGCCGGCGACTTCATTGAGCGTCACATCCTTTCTCGACGACATTTCGCGGCCGGTGGGCCAGTACAACCCGTCACCGGGGGGAGCGATCGGCGGCGGTCCGGCGAACCGTTTTGCGTACAATCAGCTCGTGTTCAGCAGGCGCGCTCTCCCGCAGAGAACACACAGTTTGACGATCGAGGTCCATTCGTACCTCACGTACTTCGACTACGCGGTCTACACGTGCGTCCGAAGCACACTGCGCGCGTGGAGAACGCTGATGACAATCTCGAAATGATCTCCAGCGTCGACGAAAGCGCACCAGATTCCAGCCCAAGCAGACCTGCTCCCACGAAGGACGCCACTGCGGTTAGTGAAGAAAACCACGGAGAAACTCCCAGCAGCTCGTCCACATCGCGGAATATTGGCGCACTGGTCGGCATCATTGTCGCAGCCGCCGCCGTGTGCATCGTCCTGACGCTGTACATTCGGCGGCGCACCAGGCGTCTAGGCGCGACAGCCCGCGCTTTAGACGTGTTTGCGGATTTAGAAGAAGCTGAGGAGCCGGGAGAGACTGCGCTTCAGGAAGGAATCGACACCCTGGTCATCGGCGACACCGTCTCGCCGTTCTTCGCGCGCGCTGGGTGGACACGCGCCGGGGTGGATTCCAAGCGGGACGCATGGCAGACTGCGTCAGAGAAGGCCACGGCAGGCACAGTAACGCATGAACTAGGCCAAACCGAATCGATGTCATCCCTTCGAGTTGTGCATCCGAGTGCTGAAGCAGCACTTTCTAGCACAGCAAGCAGTGGGCAGACCGTGTGGAGCACCATCGAGTCGCACTCTGGTGCCTCCGTAGATGTCAGAGAGGAGCTGGAGAGGATGCGCACGGAGATCGACATGCTGAGACGAGTAGCCTTCGCGGTCGGACCGCCACCGTATTCCGACGGTGGCTGGAGCGAGCGGAGTGTGCATGCGTCGCTCTAGATCCATATGCAGTACCTTAAATATTAGTAACCTATTCCCCCGCGCTGGCGATTAGGCGTGATCATAGCAAGCAACGGCGCCTGAAGAGTGCTCTGAGTGCCCAGAGAACCGCAAGAAGATGTAAGCCGGATCAAAAATGGTACCAGTGGGGCGCGCAAGTCGGCAAGTTGAGTGTAATAATGCACAGAAGGCAACAGCGGCCTGATTCGTACGCAGGTAGGGTAATACGGCGCAACTGAAGCTTCGGGGTAGTGGTTCGAAGCCAAGCCGGGACCGGTTATTTCCGGCTTTCATCTTGGCCCGGTCCTCGCACCAGCACCTGTCCAGCCAGATGGACCGTTTGGCTATCAGATACCAGATCTCCTCCTGGTACCACCGCGCGCGTGCGAAGCCTGCCTCTGACGAATTCTTTGGTCACTTGGTCCTGCACAGGCTGCATCGATCGGACCGTCTGGACAACTGGCCTGCAGGCTCGGATGGTCCTTACCTGCTGTCTCGTCTCCTGGTACATCCACGTGTGCAGGGACGTATGGGCCCCACTGGGCAGCGCCCAACGCTCATTTTCTCCCAATATGTACAAGCTCGCCTTCCGAAATTAGGTTCGGTCCCGTCCTCAGGGATTGAAAATCGGAAGCTGTCTCTGGCAGCAGTCGGTGCCCGTCGGTCCCGTGCTGCAGATTGAAGTGCCGCGCCACTCCTTGAGCAGAGACATTGGCTTCAGGCACCTTCTCTCCTTTCGGCCCCACCATCCCTCGGACTCGTTATGCGTCTTCTGCTGCTTGTACTTGCGCTCGCGGGCACGTCCCGTTCCCGCCTGATAAACATCACCATCGACGACACGTTAGGAGACGAACGGACGGGCATCCGGCCGCGATATGATGACTACTCGTGGGACGAATACCCCGACTATTACTACAGCGGGGACTACGGCGCAGCTCTTACTCAGGATGAGTTGAGCACGGCACATAATGGGACCTTGTACGTTGGATTTCTCTCTGCAGCAGGGACGTTGTTGAATACGTGCTCTGCAGGAGTTGCAGGCATTCCTATCGCACACCTGCAACTGCAAGTCTCACCTTCAACGGCAAGAATATCATTGATATGCATGCGATTTTTACTGATCGTCTCTCAGGAACAGCCATCTACTTCTTCATTGCACGGCGCACGAATGCGAGCATCAACATGACTTTCTACCGAGAAGGAACATCGATGCCGGTTTACCAGTACTTCGTGGACCCCGAGCTCCCCTTCAATAGCGACCCCGAATCAGCCTCGAAGTTTCTATACAATCAGCTGGCCTTCAAGGACGACCAGCTCGCCAACAAGGAACACACTATCACATTTGTGCTAGACGGTAACACGAGCTACGACGCATGCTTCGACTACGCTATCTACACGTACGTCAATTCTGCGTGTCCAGTCGTGGAAATAACTGACTGGAACATTTCTCTGTACGATGGACGACGGTTCACCATTACCGAACGAAACGACGGGCCTTTCGGACGCCATCAGCACCGGCGCGATGATACCAGCCAGTGCAGCGCGCGCCCATGCGGATCCGCCACGCAGTGTGCTCATCGCGGCGGCGATTGTTGGAGGAGCCTTCTTGGCTGCACTGTGTGCCTGGTGATTCGCACGCCGGTCGTATCGCCCCCTGAGATAACACTCGGGCCTCGTACGTCAGAGACGGACTGGATACGGAGTTGGATATGCATCGGGGCGGACGGAGGGATCACGTGTCGATCACGTGCGCCAGTCGAACTGGAAGTGCAATTGATGTACCGGGACGCTACATAGTGAAGGCTAGTTTTGTTGATCAATCAAGTATCTCAGATACGATTGACTATATATTATCACGAGCTCCGCCCGCTGGACGAGTACGGCGGAGGCTGGACCCTGGTCGACGGCCTGTCTCAGACGCTCGATGTCCGCGCGCGCCGACTCATTCTCCGCCCTCATTCGCGCGTTCTCGCACTCTCTCCAGCTCCATCATGAGATCTCCATTTTCCTCTGTATCCTCGCATCTCATTGGCAGGATGTCGTCCATCGGCGCAGCCGGGTCCCGCTGAGATCCCCACGGGGCCGCTGTCGCAGTGTTTTCCTCACCCCGCAGGGCGTTGAGTTTATTCTCCGTAGGCGCTGCAGGTAGTCGCGCGCAGTCACCTCAGATATCAGGGCCCCAGTGGAAAGGATCCGTGTGAGGGACGACATCTAGTCGTACGGGTACTGAGATCATCTGTGAGGACGCCCGCTGGAGATCGCCGTATGCAGGTAGAACCCAGCGAGTTCGACGCAAAGACATGATGTCTGTGCGCCGTACTCGCCGTTCCGGGTGCTTTTGTGACAGACAACGATAACTTTGGAAAGCTGTACGGACGGACAAGTCGGAACCGAGGACCCTCCTCGAAGACGTGACAGCTGATCCTGGTTCCCAGGGCGTATGGAATGTTCTAGGCAAGCCTAAGGATGAGACGCCACGAGCCTGTGCCTAGGCTCCTGGCAACCCAGTAGAACCCAGTGAGTAAATAACTGCTCCAGCATTCGTGGACATGCTCTTAGGGCATTGCTAGGAGGTCGACTGAGCGACAGCGAGCCATGCTGATCTTGTGCGCGACAGCACCGCCGGATGCATGCGAGCTGCATGCGAGACTGCGAACGTTAGAGGCACAAGTGAAAATTCTTCAAGCGGAGCTTGTTGTCGGCCCGAGCCTCCGATCCGTGTCCCCGACCGCCGAATCTCCAGCCGAATCTAATCACTCTAAAGAGTGGAGATCTCTCTGCGCCTTCCGGGGTAGTAATCTCAACGGTGTGGAGTCGATTTCTCTGAAGATGATGTTGTGGTTGGGCGTCATCAGTGTCCAGCAAGTTTATTTCGGCCATGCGTACCTCGCTGACGCAGACGTATGATGATCCCTGGCTGCAACTGCCACAGGAACCTAGTTTGCGCACGTCGATCCTTAGTCGATCCTGCAGCTCCTGGGCGCAGCGATCGGGGATCCTGAACCCTCGCAAGCGATGTGAAAGGACCCGGTCTGTGCAATCGGCCCCGCGTGCCAGACTTCGGCTTAAAGGAGGGAGCCAGCTTCCCGAAAGTTCTCATTCTTCCCAGCGTTTCCCTCTTTACTTGTGCTCCTTGAGCGCACCTCCGATATGCTTCTTGCTCTCCTGCCGCTCGCGCTAGTTCCAACCTCCCTTTCCCGTCTGGTCAACGTTACCATTGACGATACATACGGAGACGAGCGGACGGGGGTGGCGCCTGTCTATGCGCTGGGGTCGTGGCTCGGATACCCTGACTCGGATGATGACTCAACTGGGCTGTTCCAGTTTGGTCCTCTGTCTCATGACGACTGGCTGGAAGCATATAATCAGACACTGTGCGTCTCAGTGATGGCCAGCCTTTACGAGGTGACTGATTGAACGTCTGCTACAGGCATTGCATGCCATGGCTCATTCCAGAGACGGATCCGGAGGAACTCGACGATTCTGCCCTGCTCGAATCCAAAGCGTCGATCACTTTCAATGGTAGATCTCTCAGTAGCTCTACAATCTGCGCTGATAGACCGAAGGAACGGCTGTTTACTTCTACATTGCAAGGAAAGCGGACTCCACGACCATGGAAATGACCTTCTATCTGGACGGCGCGCTTGTGCCGGCGGCCTTGTACCGGTTCTCACCTGGGCCTTACTCTCCTGGTATCGACTCCCCGGAGTATATAGTCAACCAGCTGGCATTTACGGCCGACCAGCTCGCTCCCGGGGAACATCGACTGGACTTCGTGCTGTACGGCCCGGACGCGGACTCATGCTTTGACTACGCGATCTATACGTACGCCAGTCGCAGAGCTACGTCCTGGAATACGTTTTAACGCGTTTTCGAAAGGATGGACGATGGGACGCCATCCGAGCTCGACTCGCCGGAGGATCCACCGCGGAACATAACAACATACCTGCCGGGAAGCTCTGGCCTCGGAGTCTCTGCGACCGGGGCGACGAGCCTAGCCACCCCCTCCGCCGCAGCCGGCATCTCTCACCCGGCTCTACCGCGTGGTCTCCTAATTGTCGCGCCGCTTGTCGGAGGAGTGATCGCGGTCATAGTGTGTGCTTGGTTCTACGCTCGGTGGCGTCAACGCCGTCAACGCCGTCTGCAAGCGCAGCTGGAGAAAAGCTCTGGTCCCTGCGTCGATGCTTCTGCGAAGAGCAAGGAGGCGTTGGAAGCGAGGGACAATATCTAGGTTGACTCGCGCAAGTGGTCGATGATCGGACGGAACGACATTGAATATACTTAGAGAGACCAAACAGCAAGTTTCCCGCTGCGCACTGCTGCTCCGGGTCATGCAAAGATCACATATGTAATACATGGACCAAATGTATTAAATATAGCGCTCAACTATGCTGTACCCCGACCCATATCGTAGTCTCGGGTTCTCAGATTCATTGTTGATCAGCTTCGTGCGGACACTCACGCTCATCGTCGAATATCGCTGTGCCTCAGCGTCTCAAAGAGCTTAGCCCCACTCCTCCGAGTCTGAGGGGCCAAACGGCCCGAGATCCCGGGGCATTGTGCGCCGAGGAGCCCGACTGGACTAGTCCGGAGAGGAACCCACAGTGGCCGGCGGAGAAAGGCAACTGTCCCTCCACACACAGGGTACAACGAGTTGGTATCCTTCTGATACATATATTGAGCGAATTGTGTATCCAGTCCTTCACCACCCGGCTCTATTTCTCTGAAGACCGAGCCCCCCGACGGCGTTCCTTGGGCGTCTCCAGCACGTGGCCTGCTGATTCCTGCTAAGTAGCCGGCTGTGGACATGTGGATCCCGGCCGAAAGATCGTTGATGCGGATCGCCTGCGTGCAACAGCTGATCGGTGCTGTGGGCTGCGTGTTGCTGCGTGGGTCGGTAGACAGGGCTTTCCAACGTCTCCTCCGCTCGAAAGACATCTTGTTCTTGTCCTGCGAGGATAGCAGGCACCGCTTGACTCGTAGGGTTACCGTTAGTGCCACGTGCGTATCCTGTGCAGCGCGAATCTGATGGGTGACAATCCGCTTTTCCGAATTCGGGATGATCGTAAGATCAGATGCAATCATCCTCCAATCACACGAGATCATGACAACCAGGCTCCAGGAGTTCCTGGCCTCGTCTCACTGAGCCGCTGCAACTCGCTTCGACCATGTCCAGGCGTATACAGTATTTGGGAAAGGGAGACCCCGTATCGGTGGAGAAAGGACCTGAAAACGGGCCAGGAGGAGGTAAACTATAAGCCGCTCTATGGGCTAGTGCAGGAGTCTGCACAGGCTTGGCGACCAGCACGCTGGCCGTGAGCTGGTGCCAGGCTGGTGCAGCGGGCGCCCGGCGGAATGATATGAAACGCAGCCGAGACCCGTTGGGCCAAACTTTGCCCACTTCCTTCTTCGCGCCTCCATCTTCGTTTCTTTCTCTCGCTGCTCGTCGTTCGCGACGACGCCGTGCTTTTCTTCATTTCATTCGACCTTTTTTTATCTTTATTTCTTATAAGTCGCCATGTTTCTCGGCGCAGCTGCGTTCATCGCGCTTTCCTTCGTTACGGCCACCTTCGGCGCACCGACTGAAGACCACTCGGTCGTCTTCGCGCGCTCTCGCGGCGCTGTCGAGTTCAATGAGCGCACCCTGGTCCGCTCGCGCAACGTGACGGAGACGCCGTACGCACCGCCACGCCCTGCGCATTCCTAACGATCTGACCAAGCTCCCTCCGCAGATTCCTCAGCCGGCGCGCGGAGGACAGTGCATGGAGCGCGACGCACCCCGGGCTGAAGGAGTCGATCGACGCGGCGGTGCGCAAGACGGCGGCGAAGCCGCACTATTTCTGGTCGGGGCGCATCCTGCCCGCGACGAGCAACGCCGACGGCGTGATGCCGCACGCGATCCAGATCGCGAAGGCGCGCGGCGGTACGACGCTCGAGCTCACCATGGAGAACGTGAAGATGCCCGAGTACGGCGGCGACGACCCGGACACCGAGGAGATCTGGCAGTACTCGTCCGACGAGTACGCGCACGCCGCCAAGGGCGACGTCTTCTTCGTCAAGGGCGAGTCGCTGCGCGCCGGCAACGTCTGGGAGGTCTACGTGCGTCCTTCCGCGGCTGCCTGTTCGTATAACGGCCTGCTGATCCCGCGCTGCAGGAGTACCCGCGTCTCAAGAAGAGCACGGCCGTCAAGCGCATCTTCCAGATCACCATCCACCGCGGCTCCGTGGAGCTCCCGCGCCAGATCTGGCCGCAGCTCAAGGGCTGCGACGGCGTGTTCTTCATCGACAAGAGCGTCACCTGCCCCGCCGGCTCGCGCCTGTACCACGGCTCGGCCAAGAAGCCAGTGGTGACGGCGAAGACGACTGTCGCAAACGACGCCACGATCAAGATTGCCGCCAGCGGCAAGGCACCGGTGAGAGGGATCGCGCTCTCGCAGCATGATCGACGACACTCACGGCGCCATTCAGGGCATCATCCCCATATGTAATGAGATTCTGGTGCGTTGGCCTGCTCTCACGGAGGGAGTGTCGCTGACGGTCCGCAGAGCGGCGACTGGATCACCAAGGTGTTCACCGACAGCGGCGTGTGCGACGCGGCGGCGGCGAAGGGCAACGGCGGCAAGGCGATGAACCAGGTCAAGCAGCTGCTCGAGTCGAGCAAGAACCGCCAGTACATCCAGCAGAACCGGCTCATCAAGTCCGCCGCGCGCGTCATCGGCAAGCCCAGCGTGCGCGCTCTCCTTTGGTCTCTCCTCGACTCCGTACGTTCCCCCGCAGCTACCAACCGGCACACAGCCTGACAGTTGGCGCAGCTCGTCGCGATCAGCTACTACGAGAAGACGCAGGCGGGCACGGCCGCGCTCACGAAGCAGATCGACAGCATCGTGCAGTCCGCGACGGGCAAGTCGCCCGGCGTCACCGCCGCGTGGGCGAAGGAGATCGCGGACATGAAGCCCGTCAAGGCCGCGCTGCTCGCCGAGCTGAAGAAGCAGATCGCGCAGAAGCAGAAGCAGGCGAAGGAGACGCAGAAGCGCGCCGACGCGTGCGGCAAGCCGCCGGCCGCTGGCGCGCCCAAGCCCGGTGCGCCGCCCACCCCCAAGCCGCCTGCGTCGCCGCCCGCATCACCTGCGACGCCGAAGCCCGCGCGCCGCGGTCTCCGCGAGGTCAGCCCCGCGCCGCTCAGCTCGCTCCAGCGCCGCGTCCCGAAGGCGCCGCGCTCGGGCGCCAAGGCACCTAACGCGCCGTCGTGCCCGCTGCCGAACCAGAACAAGAAGAAGGTCGTCCCGCGCGACAAGCTCAAGCAGAAGCCGACGCCCGCGAAGAAGCCGCGCGTCGCGCAGCGCACGCCCAAGGCTAAGCCGCCCGCGGCGAAGAAGACAGCCAAGCGTCCCGCCGTGCGTCGTCTGCCGCATCCAGAGCACTAGCCATGCTGACCGTCCGCGTCCCGCAGAGCCGTCCGCGCAGACAACCCGGCAAGGCCGCGCCCAAGAAGCGCGTGACGCCGAGGAAGGTGCCGCGCAAGGTGCCCCGCCCGGCGAAGAAGCCGAAAGGCAAGGCTCGCCCTCGCCGCGGCCGTCGCTAAACAGTCCCCTTAACTTTTATTCTTACTATTATTTGCTTTCTCGGGCTATGTTTAAGGCACCCTCATTATTTTGTCAGTCGTTGCTGCACTCCTTCTGAATGAACATGGCGTACCGCACGCAGAAAGGGTTGTTTGGAAGGGTCCGGATGGCGGAGGCGAGGGAAAGCGGCGACGCGAAGGGATGGGAAACGCTGTGTCCCGATGATCGAAGTAGAGTGGATAGCTCAGCGATGGCTGCAAGAACGGAGTCCTGGTCCCTGTGCAACTGCGAGCGTACTCGCAACGAAAATGAGTCGTTCAGCAGGCGTGATGGAACGGCAGACCGAGTATGAGAACCGGTTTCCTAGCTCGCCATAGCGTGTGATGGTTTCCGTCGATCAGGGATGGGTACAGGGCTCAGATCTGTGCACGGCGAGGCGTCGTGCAGCCCACTTGAGTCAGAGGAGTAGGACTGGGATCTGCGTAGCGCCACCCGTGCGGGCAGAACGTGCATAAGGGCAGGTTCGGTTCAAGCAGCGTGTTCAGAGACATTCGGTCCGAGAGGATTCGGAGCAAGAGACGAGTTGTGCTGTCCAAGTCCGCTCCGGCAGTTGGCTCTAGCTCGACGGCCCGATCTGTACCGAGTCTGGTTGCACAGGTCCTGACAGGTGCCGCGAGTGCTGGAGAGAGGTTCGAGAGCACGCTGACAAACAGGCACGGTCAACTATGTACGTCATTGCGGATCCCCGCATGCAAAAATAGCAAACAGCCCGTTTAGGACGTCGACTGCGGATGCGCGTCAGGGTCCTCTGCGATCCAGAGTCTGCAAGCCTCAGTCACTGCAGCCGTCTATAGTGAATGTGCGTCTGTGCAATCAAGTTCTCGCCCAGAGTCAGTATCTTTACGCTCTGGAAAAGTCCAACTACATGGCCGATGGTGAGTGAGAGCACTTCCGATCCCGCGAACATGTCTAGTAGCGGCACTGCGCTTTACTTGGGTTACATCGATTGGACGAGTTCTTAAAATGGCTCATATTGACACTTGGGCCGTCAGAAACGTACACGAACACAATCGGCAGTGATTCTCATGCACCACATACCGACTCTGCTCGTACACGGCCGGGCCGAACATTGTATGAGATAGTGACGACTCACCCTATCGGAAGGCTTCCTATTTGCTTCATACTCGTCGGCCCGGCTGAGCAAGACGTAGACAAACTGGCCACGAGGGATACTGTATGTCAATCAGCATGCAGCCCGATCGACCCTGACAGACGGGCTCTTACCCTATCGTAGACACGACGCGATCAGCGCCGAGCACTACGGTCGACGGCAGTGGCAACGAGCAGAGTGACGGCGTTCGGTGGGCGGAGCGGCTCGGGCCAGCGGTACGTACTTTCAATCTGGCAGAGGTTCGGCGTCAGCGCAGAGCACGAGTCGAAGGAGCGGCCGATCGTGAACGTACCATGCAGAGGTCTGATGCCATACGTGTTGTTTTCACGCCCCACGTTAATCTAGAGTGCGTTCAAACGTCAGAGGATCGATCAGGAGTGCGAGCGGACGGCGTGACGTACCTTACGATGCAGATCACGCCGTTTGCCTGAATGCCGAGTCAACGAGCTACCCGCGGAGCTGGACAACATCGTCAGCATTGCAATGTACACAAACAGACGCACGTTGAAAGGGAAATACGTACTGGACGAGTTGGCGAACGCGATCGTTGCCCGAAGCGATGCCGATGTTGTTGACGGCAACGGCAACGAAGAGCGGCTGAACGGCGCGGTCAGCATTGCACGGGAGAAACTGCGGAAAGAATAGATACGTACCCCAAGTGCGATCACGAACCGACGCGCTCACAGGCAACTGTTGCACGGACGGTCAGCATGAGTGCGATCGCGAGTACGACAACGACACATACCGTAAGCAAGGCGAGCGCCGTCGTCAGCGCGCGGAGCGCAAGACCATGCATCAGAAGCGTCGGTGACGACGGCGGCAACGAGGTGACGGGAGAGCGAGCGCGAAGACCCATCATGAGGGTAAGAAGGAAAGGAGCGCAAAGAGCCGATACAGCCCTCGAGCGCACGCGACCCGCCTTTTATACGCGCCCGGGCTCGCGTGCTCCGTATCAATCCCGGCGCGCTGACAGAGCACGCTGACAGCTCCGGAGCTGCGGAGGCGCGGGCGTGGAAACCCGGGCGACGCGGTGCCGAGTCGGCGGAGCGGATGCCTGCCTGCGCCGTTCATCGCGCCGCTCGCCCTCTCCCTCCCTCTCACCCAGCCCACCCTCACCGTTCCAGCAAGATAAGCGCCCGTGGACCCTGAGAAGAGCTCATCCTGGGGTACAGGGGCTCGCATACCCCCCCTCCCTGCTGGTGGAAAAAATGCGTCGCAACGCCCGTTGCGCCGCCGCGCGCGCATAGGATTTACGCTGCGGCTTCTCTCGCTTAGGACCGGCGAATGATGGAGGTGAAACCGGCGAGACCGAGTGAATGGGCCTGTTATTGCACGCAACGCGGGATTCGTCGCCTACTCGCCTCCGCGCGTTCCGCGCTATTCCTGGCTGATTTTTTGCGCCACGTTGCGTGCTTGGCATCACTCAGCCGCGTTGGTGACGTCAGTGAGGCAGCGCCGGCACGGGTTGCGGCGCATATGCGCGGGTTCGAGGGCTGTTGTCCGGGACCTGGCGGAGTTTGGAAGCCGTCTTCCTCGTGTCCCTGCTCAAGAAACCGAGAGAAAACGAGCCGAAACGCAACTCTCAACTCACTCTCAGGGTCCATTTATGCGCTTACGTAAGCATATAGTCTGTCTCTGCGTGAGAGCAAGCCAGAAATATAGCTTTTGTGTTGGAACGAGCCTCGGTGCGAGTGCTGCGATCCTCCGCTCGGAACGTGTTTCCCGGCAGCCAGAACTTGTCTCGGAAAGTGTACCATGCATTGGTCTGTCATAATAAGCGCCCGTGGGCAGAAATTTAGGGGAGGCGCGCGGAATACCCTCGTTGTATGCAAGCCAGCGGCATTGCCGCGACCGCTGTTCCTGAGCCCGCAGCGGCTTCCCACGCGCGCATCACGGAGCAATCCAGAAGCTGATGCCGGTGAAACCGAGAAGCACGAGTGAATTGAGGGTTTTGCGCTGGCGACGGCATTCGTCGCGATCGCGCTTGCGCGTGTCCTGGGCTATTTCCAGCCAATTCCTTCGGCGCAGAACATCCTTGGCGTTAGTCAGACTCACTAGTGACGTCACCTGGTTAGAGCCGCCCAGCCATCGGTCGCTCATTCGCATGCTCGAGCCAGGTTGACCGGGAGAAGTCGGAGTTTGGATGCACATCTCCTCGTGTCCCTGCTCAAGAATTCGGCAATACACCCCGCGAGAAAGTCAATTTTTGCCGTCTCAGGGGTCATTTAGATGCTATTACGTAAGCGCATATACATTAGGGCCGCAGACATAGAGGCACATTTGGAGAGGGTGACACAGTGAGAATCTCAGCCGCGAGGGTCCTCCGCTCGCCCGCGCAGCGGCTCGGCCTTGCTATTACATCGCACCATCTTACACGCAATCTGAACTTATGTTGATGCGTATATTGCATTATGATGCATGCTGAGAGCGGAAGAAGAGTGGTGCTGGTGCGGATAGGCGTTGAAACCGAATGCATATCAAACCACTCCAGACGTCGCGTTTCCTCTCAGGCCAAGCGCCTTCCCTCACCGTCTCACGCTTTTAAACCCGTGAGACGTCTGCTTTCTGAGCCCACATCGATGATGAACCGGCCGCAAGGTCAGTTCCGCGAGGGTGCGTGACCGAAGACGTTCAGAATTGGTGTCACGCACATACACCAGGAGGAACGACCCCTATCTCTGCATTATCTCACGCTGTCTAGTTGGTACTGAGTAAACTGCGCTGTCCCGGCTCGAAATTCCGTGTGAAGGTTACGGAACGGGTTGCTGCTCGGGGGAACGCGACTTCCGTAAAGCATCGGCATCGAGGCCGACCGAGACAAGGGTCTCACGGTGGATATATGCCAGTACGTCAGCTGGCGTGGGAGCCATTGGGATTACAAAGTTTGATCGGCCTGCGGAAGAAGCGCTCAAGCGAGAGCGGTGCGTGCAAGTCCGGGCGCCGGACATGAAAATTTTCGGCATGATCCAACCCCGGCCCTTCTTCCTCTCTCCCCACATCCTCATATAGCTGCCCTCAGACGTCTCGCCTTTCCCCCTTCCCCGCTATGCGCGGCCGTCGCGCTGCGCGGCCCCGACGCCTCCCCAGGTTCGTGTTGCCGCTCCCGCGCACATATGGCCGATTCTGACGCTCCCGCAGCAGCGCACAGTCTCCCACGTTCGGCTCGCAATCAACGGTCCCAGCAAACGTCCGCAAACGGTGAGCCCGGCGTCGGCCTTGTTTGTCGCGATCGGTTTGCTCATGTTTGACCAGGCTCTCTTCCTGCCACGATCGTCCGCCAGCCGCGGCAACAGCGCCTCTCGCGCGCGCGTGCGCCGACACTCAAAATGGTATGTCCCCGTTCCTCAGACGTCCCCTTGCACCCGCGGCGCGTAGATGCTCGCATATCGCGAGCTGAGAGCTCGGCGCGGCCGGGATACCGCTTGCCCCTGCTCGTCGTTTTCGTCGGACGCGGAGCCGCCGTCCCCGAGCTGCAGGGCGCGCGGCAGCGCTCTTCTCGCACGCCTCCGTCGTCTTTACCTGCCGCTGACGCTCGTCTCAGTCCACATGCAGCGCTCGAGGGCCGGCATCTCGCCTCGCGACGGCCACAGCAACGGCCGAGCCCGTTGCAACGCGCGGTCTCCGCGTCACGTCACCATCTCGCAGCTCGTCGCTCCTGATCGGACTACGCTGCAAAGCCGTTGGGGTCGGATCCCCGCGGCGGGGAAGAGGCCATCGCGGCGCTGATGTCGAGGTACGTCTCGACGCTCTCCTCGAAGCTGGCGCTTGCGATCTTGCACGCGGCGCGCGCGATACACATGGCGGCTGGTGTGTTCGATTGCTCGTCGTGGCGCGCCGCGCGCAGCCCGCGCTCCCGCTCTCTCTCGTTTGCTTCATGTGGCCGTTGCTGACATGACGCTCCACCCTCGCAGGGACCTCGATCGCACTCAGCTCGCGCGCCCGGGGCCCGTTTGCTATGCGCGAGCGGGCTCCGTAACGCTGGCGCGCCGGAGATGACGAGGTGAACAACATGGCGCGTTTTTCGTCCGCCGAGCTAACAATTTTCGCAGCCTCAAACCGAGCTCTCGCCGCCGCGACGTCTTACCGGCCTCGGTCGATGCTGGCGGTCTGCGCGAGTGCAGCAAACCCGTTCTCCAGCGTCCCGCGGGCGAGGATCGTCCGCGCGTGACGAGTTCGTCCGACGTTACGAACTCGGCCCCGCCGACGAGCTCGCTGCTGGGCAGCTTGCCGCAAGGCGATCATTGCGTACGTATAAAACTGCTCCTGCTTTCTACACGTCGCTGACGCGCGCCTTCGCAGTCCTGCGTCCCAATCGCCCGTCGACTCCGTACGGTTACAGCCCGCGAGCTCGCGAAGCGCGCGCCGAAGGCTCCCACGGACGTCCTGACCACCAGCGCGCCATTCTGGCCTCGCTGCTCGAGACGTCTTGCGATCAGGTCTGACGCGCGCGCGGGCCAGTTCGCCGTCTCGGTCGTCAACGGCTACCTCCGCCGCCCGCCCGCCGCCCTCTCGCGGAGTCGCCACCCCTCCCGCGGCCCTGGCTCGCGCCGTCTGCGTCTCGACGTCGACGAGTGCCCGCTGCCGGCGCTTGCGACTCCGCAGCCCGGCGAATATTTTTCGTTCGGATTCGGCCGTCCCGCGAGCCTCGTGCTTCTCCCCCCGTCGCCGCCGCCGCCGCCGCCGATGCTCATCCCCTCCGAGGACGTCGCGTCGTCGCCGGTAAGCTCGACTCGCATACTATTTGAGCTGCACGTCTGATTCCTTTTGAAGGTTGTGGAGGTAGTCGTCCTTCGCGCTTTCATTCATGGTAAGGTCGAGGGTATCCGTCGTGCGCTCGTCGCTGACTAATCCACTCGCAGTTTCCTCGTCGACGTCGTCGTTGCTGATGCTGTGCAAATATGCGTACGTACACATCTTCATCCGCACTGCACGTCTGATTCCCTCTTGAAGGTTGTGGAGGTAGTCGTCCTTCGGGCCGGCAGTGTAGGGAAGGCTGTAAGTTATTTCGTCGAAACCCGTCGAAGCCGTGGCGACGCTCGTTGTGCAGGGCCGTCTCACTCATACATAGGTAAGCTTGCCTGTCGGTGCTGCTCTCATCGCTGACAAAGCCTTTCGCAAGCGGAAGAGCTCGCTGCAACGCCATCCCCATCCCACGCAGACAAAGAACGTAGTGAGTACGTAAGCAAGGTGATCTCTGCAGATCTGATTCCCTATGTAGGTTGTGGAGGTAGTCATTTTTCACGCCCTGTTGGGAGCACCTTGGTCAGCCTAATCTTTGTTCATCCAAGTATTTCCCACCTAACCCATTTCCCAGGATAAACGGGGCACGCTGAATTACGTCTTGTGAGAGTTAGAAGCCTTGACTGTCACCTGTACCGTGTCCGTACCATTCCCGTCGGTTCAAATATAGTACTTCTGAGCATCCACTCGAGTCAGGGTCCCAGGTGACCCAAATCCGGAGTCCTGCCTCATTTGGGCGAAGGGAAAGACACTCTCACGCACCTCAGTCTTAGACGCAAGCCAGGGACGGCTCAGGGACCGTGCAAACAGAGCCCGGATCGGACCGGTAAGCTCCGCAAACTCTTTCTTCTTGCACTTGCACTTGCACATTGATAAGCCCATCGCGGGCACGACTTAAGGGGCGGTCAAAGTACCTATGAATTTTCGCTGAAGGTGACGTCATGGGTCAAGGGCTCAGCGCAACGTCTGGGAGGTCTACGTGCGTCCTTGTTCGTATAACGGCCTGCTGATCCCGCGCTGCAGGAGTACCCGCGTCTCAAGAAGAGCACGGCCGTCAAGCGCATCTTCCAGATCACCATCCACCGCGGCTCCGTGGAGCTCCCGCGCCAGATCTGGCCGCAGCTCAAGGGCTGCGACGGCGTGTTCTTCATCGACAAGAGCGTCACCTGCCCCGCCGGCTCGCGCCTGTACCACGGCTCGGCCAAGAAGCCAGTGGTGACGGCGAAGACGACTGTCGCAAACGACGCCACGATCAAGATTGCCGCCAGCGGCAAGGCACCGGTGAGAGGGATCGCGCTCTCGCAGCATGATCGACGACACTCACGGCGCCATTCAGGGCATCATCCCCATATGTAATGAGATTCTGGTGCGTTGGCCTGCTCTCACGGAGGGAGTGTCGCTGACGGTCCGCAGAGCGGCGACTGGATCACCAAGGTGTTCACCGACAGCGGCGTGTGCGACGCGGCGGCGGCGAAGGGCAACGGCGGCAAGGCGATGAACCAGGTCAAGCAGCTGCTCGAGTCGAGCAAGAACCGCCAGTACATCCAGCAGAACCGGCTCATCAAGTCCGCCGCGCGCGTCATCGGCAAGCCCAGCGTGCGCGCTCTCCTTTGGTCTCTCCTCGACTCCGTACGTTCCCCCGCAGCTACCAACCGGCACACAGCCTGACAGTTGGCGCAGCTCGTCGCGATCAGCTACTACGAGAAGACGCAGGCGGGCACGGCCGCGCTCACGAAGCAGATCGACAGCATCGTGCAGTCCGCGACGGGCAAGTCGCCCGGCGTCACCGCCGCGTGGGCGAAGGAGATCGCGGACATGAAGCCCGTCAAGGCCGCGCTGCTCGCCGAGCTGAAGAAGCAGATCGCGCAGAAGCAGAAGCAGGCGAAGGAGACGCAGAAGCGCGCCGACGCGTGCGGCAAGCCGCCGGCCGCTGGCGCGCCCAAGCCCGGTGCGCCGCCCACCCCCAAGCCGCCTGCGTCGCCGCCCGCATCACCTGCGACGCCGAAGCCCGCGCGCCGCGGTCTCCGCGAGGTCAGCCCCGCGCCGCTCAGCTCGCTCCAGCGCCGCGTCCCGAAGGCGCCGCGCTCGGGCGCCAAGGCACCTAACGCGCCGTCGTGCCCGCTGCCGAACCAGAACAAGAAGAAGGTCGTCCCGCGCGACAAGCTCAAGCAGAAGCCGACGCCCGCGAAGAAGCCGCGCGTCGCGCAGCGCACGCCCAAGGCTAAGCCGCCCGCGGCGAAGAAGACAGCCAAGCGTCCCGCCGTGCGTCGTCTGCCGCATCCAGAGCACTAGCCATGCTGACCGTCCGCGTCCCGCAGAGCCGTCCGCGCAGACAACCCGGCAAGGCCGCGCCCAAGAAGCGCGTGACGCCGAGGAAGGTGCCGCGCAAGGTGCCCCGCCCGGCGAAGAAGCCGAAAGGCAAGGCTCGCCCTCGCCGCGGCCGTCGCTAAACAGTCCCCTTAACTTTTATTCTTACTATTATTTGCTTTCTCGGGCTATGTTTAAGGCACCCTCATTATTTTGTCAGTCGTTGCTGCACTCCTTCTGAATGAACATGGCGTACCGCACGCAGAAAGGGTTGTTTGGAAGGGTCCGGATGGCGGAGGCGAGGGAAAGCGGCGACGCGAAGGGATGGGAAACGCTGTGTCCCGATGATCGAAGTAGAGTGGATAGCTCAGCGATGGCTGCAAGAACGGAGTCCTGGTCCCTGTGCAACTGCGAGCGTACTCGCAACGAAAATGAGTCGTTCAGCAGGCGTGATGGAACGGCAGACCGAGTATGAGAACCGGTTTCCTAGCTCGCCATAGCGTGTGATGGTTTCCGTCGATCAGGGATGGGTACAGGGCTCAGATCTGTGCACGGCGAGGCGTCGTGCAGCCCACTTGAGTCAGAGGAGTAGGACTGGGATCTGCGTAGCGCCACCCGTGCGGGCAGAACGTGCATAAGGGCAGGTTCGGTTCAAGCAGCGTGTTCAGAGACATTCGGTCCGAGAGGATTCGGAGCAAGAGACGAGTTGTGCTGTCCAAGTCCGCTCCGGCAGTTGGCTCTAGCTCGACGGCCCGATCTGTACCGAGTCTGGTTGCACAGGTCCTGACAGGTGCCGCGAGTGCTGGAGAGAGGTTCGAGAGCACGCTGACAAACAGGCACGGTCAACTATGTACGTCATTGCGGATCCCCGCATGCAAAAATAGCAAACAGCCCGTTTAGGACGTCGACTGCGGATGCGCGTCAGGGTCCTCTGCGATCCAGAGTCTGCAAGCCTCAGTCACTGCAGCCGTCTATAGTGAATGTGCGTCTGTGCAATCAAGTTCTCGCCCAGAGTCAGTATCTTTACGCTCTGGAAAAGTCCAACTACATGGCCGATGGTGAGTGAGAGCACTTCCGATCCCGCGAACATGTCTAGTAGCGGCACTGCGCTTTACTTGGGTTACATCGATTGGACGAGTTCTTAAAATGGCTCATATTGACACTTGGGCCGTCAGAAACGTACACGAACACAATCGGCAGTGATTCTCATGCACCACATACCGACTCTGCTCGTACACGGCCGGGCCGAACATTGTATGAGATAGTGACGACTCACCCTATCGGAAGGCTTCCTATTTGCTTCATACTCGTCGGCCCGGCTGAGCAAGACGTAGACAAACTGGCCACGAGGGATACTGTATGTCAATCAGCATGCAGCCCGATCGACCCTGACAGACGGGCTCTTACCCTATCGTAGACACGACGCGATCAGCGCCGAGCACTACGGTCGACGGCAGTGGCAACGAGCAGAGTGACGGCGTTCGGTGGGCGGAGCGGCTCGGGCCAGCGGTACGTACTTTCAATCTGGCAGAGGTTCGGCGTCAGCGCAGAGCACGAGTCGAAGGAGCGGCCGATCGTGAACGTACCATGCAGAGGTCTGATGCCATACGTGTTGTTTTCACGCCCCACGTTAATCTAGAGTGCGTTCAAACGTCAGAGGATCGATCAGGAGTGCGAGCGGACGGCGTGACGTACCTTACGATGCAGATCACGCCGTTTGCCTGAATGCCGAGTCAACGAGCTACCCGCGGAGCTGGACAACATCGTCAGCATTGCAATGTACACAAACAGACGCACGTTGAAAGGGAAATACGTACTGGACGAGTTGGCGAACGCGATCGTTGCCCGAAGCGATGCCGATGTTGTTGACGGCAACGGCAACGAAGAGCGGCTGAACGGCGCGGTCAGCATTGCACGGGAGAAACTGCGGAAAGAATAGATACGTACCCCAAGTGCGATCACGAACCGACGCGCTCACAGGCAACTGTTGCACGGACGGTCAGCATGAGTGCGATCGCGAGTACGACAACGACACATACCGTAAGCAAGGCGAGCGCCGTCGTCAGCGCGCGGAGCGCAAGACCATGCATCAGAAGCGTCGGTGACGACGGCGGCAACGAGGTGACGGGAGAGCGAGCGCGAAGACCCATCATGAGGGTAAGAAGGAAAGGAGCGCAAAGAGCCGATACAGCCCTCGAGCGCACGCGACCCGCCTTTTATACGCGCCCGGGCTCGCGTGCTCCGTATCAATCCCGGCGCGCTGACAGAGCACGCTGACAGCTCCGGAGCTGCGGAGGCGCGGGCGTGGAAACCCGGGCGACGCGGTGCCGAGTCGGCGGAGCGGATGCCTGCCTGCGCCGTTCATCGCGCCGCTCGCCCTCTCCCTCCCTCTCACCCAGCCCACCCTCACCGTTCCAGCAAGATAAGCGCCCGTGGACCCTGAGAAGAGCTCATCCTGGGGTACAGGGGCTCGCATACCCCCCCTCCCTGCTGGTGGAAAAAATGCGTCGCAACGCCCGTTGCGCCGCCGCGCGCGCATAGGATTTACGCTGCGGCTTCTCTCGCTTAGGACCGGCGAATGATGGAGGTGAAACCGGCGAGACCGAGTGAATGGGCC
Source organism: Auricularia cornea (assembly GCA_030578095.1). Classification (NCBI taxonomy): domain Eukaryota; kingdom Fungi; phylum Basidiomycota; class Agaricomycetes; order Auriculariales; family Auriculariaceae; genus Auricularia; species Auricularia cornea. The sequence continues at coordinate 4,566,272 of JARLTE010000009.1, read as the reverse complement.
TGTTATTGCACGCAACGCGGGATTCGTCGCCTACTCGCCTCCGCGCGTTCCGCGCTATTCCTGGCTGATTTTTTGCGCCACGTTGCGTGCTTGGCATCACTCAGCCGCGTTGGTGACGTCAGTGAGGCAGCGCCGGCACGGGTTGCGGCGCATATGCGCGGGTTCGAGGGCTGTTGTCCGGGACCTGGCGGAGTTTGGAAGCCGTCTTCCTCGTGTCCCTGCTCAAGAAACCGAGAGAAAACGAGCCGAAACGCAACTCTCAACTCACTCTCAGGGTCCATTTATGCGCTTACGTAAGCATATAGTCTGTCTCTGCGTGAGAGCAAGCCAGAAATATAGCTTTTGTGTTGGAACGAGCCTCGGTGCGAGTGCTGCGATCCTCCGCTCGGAACGTGTTTCCCGGCAGCCAGAACTTGTCTCGGAAAGTGTACCATGCATTGGTCTGTCATAATAAGCGCCCGTGGGCAGAAATTTAGGGGAGGCGCGCGGAATACCCTCGTTGTATGCAAGCCAGCGGCATTGCCGCGACCGCTGTTCCTGAGCCCGCAGCGGCTTCCCACGCGCGCATCACGGAGCAATCCAGAAGCTGATGCCGGTGAAACCGAGAAGCACGAGTGAATTGAGGGTTTTGCGCTGGCGACGGCATTCGTCGCGATCGCGCTTGCGCGTGTCCTGGGCTATTTCCAGCCAATTCCTTCGGCGCAGAACATCCTTGGCGTTAGTCAGACTCACTAGTGACGTCACCTGGTTAGAGCCGCCCAGCCATCGGTCGCTCATTCGCATGCTCGAGCCAGGTTGACCGGGAGAAGTCGGAGTTTGGATGCACATCTCCTCGTGTCCCTGCTCAAGAATTCGGCAATACACCCCGCGAGAAAGTCAATTTTTGCCGTCTCAGGGGTCATTTAGATGCTATTACGTAAGCGCATATACATTAGGGCCGCAGACATAGAGGCACATTTGGAGAGGGTGACACAGTGAGAATCTCAGCCGCGAGGGTCCTCCGCTCGCCCGCGCAGCGGCTCGGCCTTGCTATTACATCGCACCATCTTACACGCAATCTGAACTTATGTTGATGCGTATATTGCATTATGATGCATGCTGAGAGCGGAAGAAGAGTGGTGCTGGTGCGGATAGGCGTTGAAACCGAATGCATATCAAACCACTCCAGACGTCGCGTTTCCTCTCAGGCCAAGCGCCTTCCCTCACCGTCTCACGCTTTTAAACCCGTGAGACGTCTGCTTTCTGAGCCCACATCGATGATGAACCGGCCGCAAGGTCAGTTCCGCGAGGGTGCGTGACCGAAGACGTTCAGAATTGGTGTCACGCACATACACCAGGAGGAACGACCCCTATCTCTGCATTATCTCACGCTGTCTAGTTGGTACTGAGTAAACTGCGCTGTCCCGGCTCGAAATTCCGTGTGAAGGTTACGGAACGGGTTGCTGCTCGGGGGAACGCGACTTCCGTAAAGCATCGGCATCGAGGCCGACCGAGACAAGGGTCTCACGGTGGATATATGCCAGTACGTCAGCTGGCGTGGGAGCCATTGGGATTACAAAGTTTGATCGGCCTGCGGAAGAAGCGCTCAAGCGAGAGCGGTGCGTGCAAGTCCGGGCGCCGGACATGAAAATTTTCGGCATGATCCAACCCCGGCCCTTCTTCCTCTCTCCCCACATCCTCATATAGCTGCCCTCAGACGTCTCGCCTTTCCCCCTTCCCCGCTATGCGCGGCCGTCGCGCTGCGCGGCCCCGACGCCTCCCCAGGTTCGTGTTGCCGCTCCCGCGCACATATGGCCGATTCTGACGCTCCCGCAGCAGCGCACAGTCTCCCACGTTCGGCTCGCAATCAACGGTCCCAGCAAACGTCCGCAAACGGTGAGCCCGGCGTCGGCCTTGTTTGTCGCGATCGGTTTGCTCATGTTTGACCAGGCTCTCTTCCTGCCACGATCGTCCGCCAGCCGCGGCAACAGCGCCTCTCGCGCGCGCGTGCGCCGACACTCAAAATGGTATGTCCCCGTTCCTCAGACGTCCCCTTGCACCCGCGGCGCGTAGATGCTCGCATATCGCGAGCTGAGAGCTCGGCGCGGCCGGGATACCGCTTGCCCCTGCTCGTCGTTTTCGTCGGACGCGGAGCCGCCGTCCCCGAGCTGCAGGGCGCGCGGCAGCGCTCTTCTCGCACGCCTCCGTCGTCTTTACCTGCCGCTGACGCTCGTCTCAGTCCACATGCAGCGCTCGAGGGCCGGCATCTCGCCTCGCGACGGCCACAGCAACGGCCGAGCCCGTTGCAACGCGCGGTCTCCGCGTCACGTCACCATCTCGCAGCTCGTCGCTCCTGATCGGACTACGCTGCAAAGCCGTTGGGGTCGGATCCCCGCGGCGGGGAAGAGGCCATCGCGGCGCTGATGTCGAGGTACGTCTCGACGCTCTCCTCGAAGCTGGCGCTTGCGATCTTGCACGCGGCGCGCGCGATACACATGGCGGCTGGTGTGTTCGATTGCTCGTCGTGGCGCGCCGCGCGCAGCCCGCGCTCCCGCTCTCTCTCGTTTGCTTCATGTGGCCGTTGCTGACATGACGCTCCACCCTCGCAGGGACCTCGATCGCACTCAGCTCGCGCGCCCGGGGCCCGTTTGCTATGCGCGAGCGGGCTCCGTAACGCTGGCGCGCCGGAGATGACGAGGTGAACAACATGGCGCGTTTTTCGTCCGCCGAGCTAACAATTTTCGCAGCCTCAAACCGAGCTCTCGCCGCCGCGACGTCTTACCGGCCTCGGTCGATGCTGGCGGTCTGCGCGAGTGCAGCAAACCCGTTCTCCAGCGTCCCGCGGGCGAGGATCGTCCGCGCGTGACGAGTTCGTCCGACGTTACGAACTCGGCCCCGCCGACGAGCTCGCTGCTGGGCAGCTTGCCGCAAGGCGATCATTGCGTACGTATAAAACTGCTCCTGCTTTCTACACGTCGCTGACGCGCGCCTTCGCAGTCCTGCGTCCCAATCGCCCGTCGACTCCGTACGGTTACAGCCCGCGAGCTCGCGAAGCGCGCGCCGAAGGCTCCCACGGACGTCCTGACCACCAGCGCGCCATTCTGGCCTCGCTGCTCGAGACGTCTTGCGATCAGGTCTGACGCGCGCGCGGGCCAGTTCGCCGTCTCGGTCGTCAACGGCTACCTCCGCCGCCCGCCCGCCGCCCTCTCGCGGAGTCGCCACCCCTCCCGCGGCCCTGGCTCGCGCCGTCTGCGTCTCGACGTCGACGAGTGCCCGCTGCCGGCGCTTGCGACTCCGCAGCCCGGCGAATATTTTTCGTTCGGATTCGGCCGTCCCGCGAGCCTCGTGCTTCTCCCCCCGTCGCCGCCGCCGCCGCCGCCGATGCTCATCCCCTCCGAGGACGTCGCGTCGTCGCCGGTAAGCTCGACTCGCATACTATTTGAGCTGCACGTCTGATTCCTTTTGAAGGTTGTGGAGGTAGTCGTCCTTCGCGCTTTCATTCATGGTAAGGTCGAGGGTATCCGTCGTGCGCTCGTCGCTGACTAATCCACTCGCAGTTTCCTCGTCGACGTCGTCGTTGCTGATGCTGTGCAAATATGCGTACGTACACATCTTCATCCGCACTGCACGTCTGATTCCCTCTTGAAGGTTGTGGAGGTAGTCGTCCTTCGGGCCGGCAGTGTAGGGAAGGCTGTAAGTTATTTCGTCGAAACCCGTCGAAGCCGTGGCGACGCTCGTTGTGCAGGGCCGTCTCACTCATACATAGGTAAGCTTGCCTGTCGGTGCTGCTCTCATCGCTGACAAAGCCTTTCGCAAGCGGAAGAGCTCGCTGCAACGCCATCCCCATCCCACGCAGACAAAGAACGTAGTGAGTACGTAAGCAAGGTGATCTCTGCAGATCTGATTCCCTATGTAGGTTGTGGAGGTAGTCATTTTTCACGCCCTGTTGGGAGCACCTTGGTCAGCCTAATCTTTGTTCATCCAAGTATTTCCCACCTAACCCATTTCCCAGGATAAACGGGGCACGCTGAATTACGTCTTGTGAGAGTTAGAAGCCTTGACTGTCACCTGTACCGTGTCCGTACCATTCCCGTCGGTTCAAATATAGTACTTCTGAGCATCCACTCGAGTCAGGGTCCCAGGTGACCCAAATCCGGAGTCCTGCCTCATTTGGGCGAAGGGAAAGACACTCTCACGCACCTCAGTCTTAGACGCAAGCCAGGGACGGCTCAGGGACCGTGCAAACAGAGCCCGGATCGGACCGGTAAGCTCCGCAAACTCTTTCTTCTTGCACTTGCACTTGCACATTGATAAGCCCATCGCGGGCACGACTTAAGGGGCGGTCAAAGTACCTATGAATTTTCGCTGAAGGTGACGTCATGGGTCAAGGGCTCAGCGCAACGTCTGGGAGGTCTACGTGCGTCCTTGTTCGTATAACGGCCTGCTGATCCCGCGCTGCAGGAGTACCCGCGTCTCAAGAAGAGCACGGCCGTCAAGCGCATCTTCCAGATCACCATCCACCGCGGCTCCGTGGAGCTCCCGCGCCAGATCTGGCCGCAGCTCAAGGGCTGCGACGGCGTGTTCTTCATCGACAAGAGCGTCACCTGCCCCGCCGGCTCGCGCCTGTACCACGGCTCGGCCAAGAAGCCAGTGGTGACGGCGAAGACGACTGTCGCAAACGACGCCACGATCAAGATTGCCGCCAGCGGCAAGGCACCGGTGAGAGGGATCGCGCTCTCGCAGCATGATCGACGACACTCACGGCGCCATTCAGGGCATCATCCCCATATGTAATGAGATTCTGGTGCGTTGGCCTGCTCTCACGGAGGGAGTGTCGCTGACGGTCCGCAGAGCGGCGACTGGATCACCAAGGTGTTCACCGACAGCGGCGTGTGCGACGCGGCGGCGGCGAAGGGCAACGGCGGCAAGGCGATGAACCAGGTCAAGCAGCTGCTCGAGTCGAGCAAGAACCGCCAGTACATCCAGCAGAACCGGCTCATCAAGTCCGCCGCGCGCGTCATCGGCAAGCCCAGCGTGCGCGCTCTCCTTTGGTCTCTCCTCGACTCCGTACGTTCCCCCGCAGCTACCAACCGGCACACAGCCTGACAGTTGGCGCAGCTCGTCGCGATCAGCTACTACGAGAAGACGCAGGCGGGCACGGCCGCGCTCACGAAGCAGATCGACAGCATCGTGCAGTCCGCGACGGGCAAGTCGCCCGGCGTCACCGCCGCGTGGGCGAAGGAGATCGCGGACATGAAGCCCGTCAAGGCCGCGCTGCTCGCCGAGCTGAAGAAGCAGATCGCGCAGAAGCAGAAGCAGGCGAAGGAGACGCAGAAGCGCGCCGACGCGTGCGGCAAGCCGCCGGCCGCTGGCGCGCCCAAGCCCGGTGCGCCGCCCACCCCCAAGCCGCCTGCGTCGCCCCCTGCGTCGCCGCCTGCGACGCCGAAGCCCGCTCGCCGCGGTCTCTCCGAGGTCAGCCCCGCGCCGCTCAGCTCGCTCCAGCGCCGCGTCCCGAAGGCGCCGCGCTCTGGCGCTAAGGCACCCAACGCGCCGTCGTGCCCGCTGCCGAACCAGAACAAGAAGAAGGTCGTCCCGCGCGACAAGCTCAAGCAGAAGCCGACGCCCGCGAAGAAGCCGCGCGTCGCGCAGCGCACGCCCAAGGCCAAGCCGCCCGCAGCGAAGAAGACAGCCAAGCGTCCCGCCGTACGTCGTCTACGGCATCAAGAGCACTAGCCAGGCTGACCGTCCGCGTCCCGCAGAGCCGTCCGCGCAGACAGCCCGGCAAGGCCGCGCCCAAGAAGCGTGTGACTCCGAGGAAGGTGCCGCGCAAGGTGCCCCGCCCGGCGAAGAAGCCGAAAGGCAAGGCTCGCCCGCGCCGCGGCCGTCGCTAAACCGTTCCCTTAACTTTTATTCTTACTATTATTTGCTTTCTCGGGCTAAGTTTAAGGCACCCTCATTATTTTGTCAGTCGTTGATGCACTCCTTCTGAATGAACATGGCGTACCGCACGCAGAAAGGGTGGGTCCGGGTGTTGGAGGCGAGAGACAGCGTGTCAACAGTGCCCACGCGGATGACGGCGACGCGAAGGGGTGGGAAAAGTTCTCAGTGTCCCTATGAGCGAAGTAGAGCGGACAGCTCAGCGATGGCAGCAAGAACGGAGCCCTGATCCCTGTGCGATGGTTTTCGTCGACCGGGGATGGGTACAAGGCGCTGATCTGTGCAAGGATGTCGAGGCGACATGCATTTTGCTGCACCAGACACGACCCAATGCGAACGACATGGTACTTTCGAAGTTCACAACGAAGGCAGGCTTTCCCTGGAACGGTCGGGGCATTGGAAATGGAACTGCCGGCTGTTGAACGCGAGCTCGATACAGAGGAAGCCGGTCTAGAGAGTGACCCTCGCAGGCACGTGCGCCGGGACCTGCGTAGCGCCAGCTGTGCGGGCCGCACGTGCATAAGGGCAGGTTCAGGTCAAGCAGCGTGTTCAGAGACATTCGGTCCGAGAGGATCCGGAGCAAGAGACGAGTCGTGCCGTGCAAGTCCGCCCGGGCAGTTGGCTCTCGTCGCAGCTCAGCTCGACGGCCCGATCTGTACGTGGGCTAGTTGCACAGGTCCGGACAGGTGCCGCGAGTGTTGGAGAGAGGTTCGAGAGCACGCTGACAAACAGGCACGGCCAACTGCGTCATCGCAGATCCCCGCATGCAAAAATAGCAAACAGCCCGTTTAGGACGTCGATTGCGGATGCGCGTCAGGGTCCTCTGCGATCCGGAGTCTGCAAGCCGCAGTCACTGCAGTCACCTATAATGAATGTCCGTCTTTGTAATCAAGTTCTCTCCCACGGTTAGTATCTTTATGAACTGGAAAAGTCCAACTACATGGCCGAAATAGTTCTCAATAGCACTTCCGATCCCTCGAGCATCGTTAGTAAGGGTGCTGCGCTTTGCATCTTATCGCAGTTGTGACCTATCTATCGGACGAGTTCTTAAAATGGCTTGTATTGACACTTGGGCCGTCAGGAACGTACACGAACACAATCGGCAGTGATTCTCATGCACCACATACCGACTCTGCTCGTACACGGACCGGCCAGGCATTGTATGTGATACTGAAGACTCACCCTATCGCACAGTTTGCTATTTGATCCACACTCGTCGGGCCGGTCGAGCGAGACGTAGACGAACTGGCGACGCTGTACGTCAATCAGCATGCAGCCCGATCGACCCTGACAGACGGGCACTTACCCTATCGTAGACATGACGCGGTCAGCACCCAGCGCTACCATCGGCGGTGATGCAGACGAGCAGAGTGACGGCGTCCCATCGGCGGAGCGGCTCGGGCCAGCAGTACGTACTTGGAATCTGGCAGAGGTTCAGCGTCAGCGAAGCGCGCGAGCAAGGAGCGGCCGATCGTAAACGTATGTACCATGTAGCAGTCTGACGCCAATCGCTTGATTTGCAGCCCACGCGTCAATCTGGAGTGCGTGCAAACGTCAGATGATCAATCAGGAGTGCGAGCGGACGGCGTGACGTACCTTACGATGCAGATCTCGCCGTTTGCCCGAATGCCGAGTCAACGAGCTACCCGCGGAGCTGGACAACATCGTCAGCATTGCAATGTACACAAACAGACGCATATTGAAAGGGAAGTACGTACTGGACGAGTTGGCGAACGTGATTGCAGCCGCCAGCGATGCCGACGTCGTTGACGGCGACGGCGATGGGGAGCGGCTGAACGGCGCGGTCAGCGTCGAACGGCAGAAGCGCTGAGAAAGGTACATACTCAACTCAATTGCGATAGCAAACGGACGCGTTCATATCCAACTGTTCGAGCGGACGGTCAGCACGGATGCGATCGCAAGTACAACAACAACGACACATACCGTAAGCAAGCCGAGCGCCGTCGTCGGTGAGCGGAACGCGAGGCCGAGCAGAGAGCGTGTCGTAAAAGACGCCTGCGACGAGGTGCCGGGAGAGCGAACGCGGTGACCCGACGTGGGGGTAAGAAGGAAAGGAGCGCAAAGAGCCGATACAGCCCTCGAGCGCATCCGACCCGCCTTTTATACGCGCCCGGGCTCGCGTGCTCCGTAGCAATCCCGGCGCGCTGACAGAGCACGCTGAAATTGCCGGAGCTGCGGAGGCGCGGGCGTGGAAACCCGGGCGACGCGGTGCCGAGTCGGCGGAGCGGATGCCTGCCTGCGCCGCTCCTCGCGCCGCCCGCCCTCTCCCTCCCTCTCACCCAGCGCTCTCTCACCGTTCCAGCAAAATAGGCGCCCGTGGACCCTGAGACGAGCTCAGGCTGGGGTACAGGGGGCTCGCATACCCCCCTCTCAGGTCGTGAAAAAATGCGTCGCAACGCCCGTTGCGCCGCCGCGCGCGCATCAGATTTACGCTGCGGCTTCTCTCGCTTAGGACCGGCGAATGATGGCCATGAAACCGGCGAGACCGAGCGAATGGGCCTGTTATTGCACGCAACACGGGATTCGTCGCCTACTCGCCTCCGCGCGTTCCGCGCTATTCCTGGCTGATTTTTCGCGCCACGTTGCGTGCTTGGCATTACTCAGCCGCGATTGTGACGTCATTGAGGCCCCGCCGGCACGGGTTGCGGCGCATATGCGCGGGTTCGAGGGCTGTTGTCCGGGACCTGGCGGAGTTCGGAAGCCGCCTTCCTCGTGTCCCTGCTCAAGAAACCGAGAGAAAATGAGCCGAACGGCAACTCTCAACTCACTCTCAGGGTCCATTTATGCGCTTACGTAAGCATATAGTCTGTCTCTGCCTGAGAGCAAGCCAGAAATATAGCTTTTGTGTTGGAACGAGCCTCGGTGCGAGTGCTGCGATCCTTCGCTCAGAGTGCGTTTCCCAACAGCCAGAGCTCGTCTCAGTCAGTCTACTATGCATTTGACTGTCAAAATAAGCGCCCGTGCAGAGAAATTTGGGGGAGGCGGGCGGATACCCTCGTTGTATGCAAGCCAGCGGCATTGCCTCGACCGCTGTTCCTGAGCCCGCAGCGGATTCCCACGCGCGCATCACGGAGCAATCCAGAAGCTGATGCCGGTGAAACCGAGAAGCACGAGTGAATTGAGCGTTTTGCGCTGGCGACGGCATTCGTCGCGATCGCGCTTGCGCATGTCCTGGGCTATTTCACGCCGATTCCTTCGGCGCAGAACATGCTTGGCGTTAGTCAGACGCATTGGTGACGTGAATTGGTCAGCGCCGCCCGGCCCTCGGTCGCTCATTCGCATGCTCGAGCCAGGTCGACCGGGAGAAGTCGGAGTTTGGATGCACCTCTCCTGGTGTCCCTGCTCAAGAATCCGACGATACACCCCACGAGAAAGTCAAATTTTGCAGCCTTAGGGGTCCTTTAGATGCTGTTACGTAAGCGCATATACATTCGTGCCTCAGGCATAGAGGAACATTTGGGGAGTGTGACATAGTGAGAATCTCAGCTGTACGGGTCCTCCGTTCGCCCGCGCGCCGGCTGGGCTTGCTGTTGCGTCGCACCGTCTTACAATCAACCTAAGCTTATTCTGATGCGTATATTACATTATGATGCATGCTGAGAGTGGGGGACGAGTGGCGCTGGTGCCAATAGGTGTTGAAACCGAATCTATATCGAACCGCTCCAGATGTCGCGTTTCCTCTCCGGCCGAGCGCCTTCCCTCACCGTCTCCCGCTTTAAGACTCCTGAGATGTCTCCTATCTGAGTCCACAACGATGGTGCTCCGGCCGCAAGCTCAGTTCTGCGAGGGTGCGTGACCGAAGACTTTTAGAATCGGTATGTCACGCATATGCACCTGGGGAAAAGACCCCTATCTCCGGATTCTCTCACTCTTACCCGTTGCTACTGCGTAAACTGCGCTGTCCCGGCTCGAAATTCCGTGCGAAGGTCGCGGAACGGGTTCCTGCTCCGGGGCACGCGACTTCCGCAAAGCATCGGCATCGAGGCCGACAGGGAAAAGGGTCCCACGGTGGATATATGCCAGTACGTCAGTTGGTGTGGGAAGCATTGAGATTACAAAGTTTGATCGGCCTGCGGAAGAAGCGCTCAAGCGAGAGCGGTGCGTGCAAGTCCGGGCGCCGGACATGAAAATTTTCGGCATGATCCCACCCCGGCTCTTCTTCCTCTCTCCCCACATCCTCATATAGCTGCCCCCAGACGTCTCGCATTTCCCCCGTCCCCGCTATGCGCGGCCGTCACGCTGCGCGGCCACGACGCGTCCCCCGGTTCGTGTTCCTTCTCCCGCGCACAGGTCGTCGGTTTTGACCCTCCGGCGGCCGCGTCCACTCTCCCATGCTTGGCTGGCGATCAACGGCCCCAGCGAGTCCCCGCGAACGGTGAGCCCGGCGTCGGCCTTGTTTGTCGCGATCGGTTTGCTCATGTTTGACCAGGCTCTCTTCCCGCCACGATCGTCCGCCGGCCGCGGCAACAGCGCCTCGCGCGCGCGCGTGCGCCGACACTCGCAATGGTATGTCCCTGTTCCCTAGTCGTCCCCTTGCGCCCGCGGCGCGCAGATGCTCGCATATTGCGAGCTGAGATCTCGGCGCGTCATTGCGGCCGGGATATCACTCGGCGCTGCTCGTCGCTCTCATCGGACGCGGAGCCGCCGTCCCCGAGCTGCAGGGCGCGCGGCAGCGCTCCTCTCGCACGTCTCCGTCGTCTAGACCTGCCGCTGACGCTCGTCTCAGTCGCCGTGCATCGTTCGCGGCCCCGGCATCTCTGACGGCCGCAGCAACGGCCGAGCCCGTCGCAACGCGCGGTCTCCGCGTCACGTCACCATGGCGCAGCTCGTCGCTCCCGATCGGACTACGCTGCAAAGCCGTTGGGGTCTGATCCCCGCGGCGGGGAAGAGGGTATCGCGGCGCTGATGTCGAGGTACGCTCGACTCTCTCCTCGAAGCTGGCGCTTGCGATCTCGCACTCGGCGCGCGCGATACACATGGCGGCTGGTGTGTGCAAACGCTCGTCGTCGCGCGCCGCGCGCCGCGCGCCGCCCACGCTCCCTTCCTCTCTCAGTTGCTTCATGTCGCCGTCGCTGACATGAAGCTCATCCCTCGCGGGGACCTCGATCACCAGGCTCGTAGCTCGCGCGCCACGGGCCATTGTGCCTCGCGCGAGCGGGCTCCGTAGCGCTGGCGCGCCGGAGATGACGAGGTGAGCAACCTGGCGCGTTTTTCTTCCGCCGAGCTAACAATTTTCGCAGCCCCCGACCGAGCTCTCCCCGTCTTAACGTCTTGCCGGCCTCGATCGATGCTCGCGGTCTGCGCGAGCTCAGCAAACCCGTTCCGCAGCGTCTCGCGGGCGAGGATCGTCCGTGCGCAAGGACGTCGTCCGACGCTACGAACTCGGCCCCGCCGACGAGCTCGCTACTGGGCAGCTGGCCGCAAGGCGATCATTGCGTCCGTATCTAACTTCTACTCTGTTCGCCACGTCGCTGACGCGGCCCTCTGCAGTCCCGTGTCTCGATCTCCCGTCGACTGCCCACAGTGCCAGGCCGCCAGCTCGCGGAGTGCGCGCAGGAGGCTCTCGCCGACGTCCTGACCAACAACGCGCTCTCTCTGCCTCGCTACCAGCGACGCCCCGCGATCAGGCCTGCCGCGCGTGCGGCCCAGTTCGCGCTCTCGGCCGCCGACGGCTGCCACCACCGCCCGTCCGCCACCCTCTCGCGGACTCGCCACCCCTCCCACGGCGCAGGCTCGCTCCGTCCCCACCTCGACGTCCAACGCGTTTCCGCGGCCGGCGCTTGCGACTCCGCGGCCCGGCGAATATTTTTCGTTCGGATTCGGCCGTCCCGCGAACCTCGGATCGCCGCCGTCCCCGACGCCGACGGCGATGCTCATCAACTGCCAGGACGTCGCGTCGTCGCTGGTAAGCTCGACTCGCTCGCATACTATTTGACCTGCACGTCTGATTCCTTTTGAAGGTTGTGGAGGTAGTCGTCTTTCGCGTTGGCATTCATGGTAAGCTCGAGGGTGTCCGCCGTACGCTAATTCACTCGCAGTTGCCGTCGCCATCCTCGTCGACATCGCGTCGTCGTTGCGGTCGCTGTGCAAACATCCGTACGTACACATCTTCGTCCGCACTGCATGTCTGATTCCCTCTTGAAGGTTGTGGAGGTAGTCGTCCTTCGAGCGTTCCAAGTCAGTGAGTCAGATCGCCGCATACAAACGTGGTGCCGCTCGTCGTGCGGAACCGTCTCGCTCATGCATGGGTAAGCTCGCTTGTCGGTGCCGTTCCCTCATCGCTGACAAAGCCTTGCGCAGGCGGAAGAGTTCGCTGCAAAGCCATGCTCATCGCGCACAGACCAAGAACAAAGTGAGTACGTAAGCAAGGCGATCTCTGCAAGTCTGATCTCCTCTGTAGGTTGTGGAGGTAGTCATCTTTCACGCCGTGTTGCCTTCACTCTGGTAAGCTTAATCTTTGTTCATCCAAGTATTTCCCACCTAACCCATATTCTAGGGGAACTAGAATGAGAAGGATGACGTTTTGTGAGAGCTAGTAGCCCTGACTGCCACCTGTACCGTGTCCGTACCATTCCCGTCGGTTCAAATATAGTACTTCTGAGCATCCATTCGAGTCAGGGTCCGAGATGACCCAAACCGGAATCCTGCCTCATTTGGGCGAACGGAGAGCACCTGTGAGATGCTTCAACACTCAGCCAACAACCAGATCAGGGACCGTGCACAAAGACCCCGGATCGGACCGGCACCGACTGCAGCCAACTCTTCTTGCACTTGCACTTGCACACCGATAAGCCCATCGCGGGCACGACTTAAGGGGCGGTCAAAGTACCTATGAATTTTCGTTGACGGTGACGTCATTGGGCCAAGTTCTCAGCGAGCATTGGCCGCTGCCCGCGACGAGCAACGCCGACGGCGTTATGAACCACGCGATCCAGATTGCCAAAGCGCGCGGCGGTACGACGCTCGAGCTCACCATGGAGAACGTGAAGATGCCCGAGTACGGCGGCGACGACCCGGACACCGAGGAGATCTGGCAGTACTCGTCCGACGAGTACGCGCACGCCGCCAAGGGCGACGTCTTCTTCGTCAAGGGCGAGTCGCTGCGCGCCGGCAACGTCTGGGAGGTCTACGTGCGTCCTTCCGCGGCTGCCTGTTCGCATAACGGCCTGCTGATCCCGCGCTGCAGGAGTACCCGCGTCTCAAGAAGAGCACGGCCGTCAAGCGCATCTTCCAGATCACCATCCACCGCGGCTCTGTGGAGCTCCCGCGCCAGATCTGGCCGCAGCTCAAGGGCTGCGACGGCGTGTTCTTCATCGACAAGAGCGTCACATGCCCCGCCGGCTCGCGCCTGTACCACGGCTCGGCCAAGAAGCCAGTGGTGACGGCGAAGACGACTGTCGCAAACGACGCCACGATCAAGATTGCCGCCAGCGGCAAGGCACCGGTGAGAGGGATCGCGCTCTCGCAGCATGATCGACGACACTCACGGCGCCATTCAGGGCATCATCCCCATCTGTAATGAGATCCTCGTGCGTTGGCCTGCTCTCACGTAGGGAGTGTCGCTGACGGTCCGCAGAGCGGCGACTGGATCACCAAGGTGTTCACCGACAGCGGCGTGTGCGACGCGGCGGCGGCGAAGGGCAATGGCGGCAAGGCGATGAACCAGGTCAAGCAGCTGCTCGAGTCGAGCAAGAACCGCCAGTACATCCAGCAGAACCGGCTCATCAAGTCCGCCGCGCGCGTCATCGGCAAGCCCAGCGTGCGCGCACTCCTTTGGTCTCTCCTCGACTCCGTACGTTCCCCCGCAGCTGCCAACCGGCACGCAGTCTGACAGTTGGCGCAGCTCGTCGCGATCAGCTACTACGAGAAGACGCAGGCGGGCACGGCGGCGCTCACGAAGCAGATCGACAGCATCGTGCAGTCCGCGACGGGCAAGTCGCCCGGCGTCACCGCCGCGTGGGCGAAGGAGATCGCGGACATGAAGCCCGTCAAGGCCGCGCTGCTCGCCGAGCTGAAGAAGCAGATCGCGCAGAAGCAGAAGCAGGCGAAGGAGACGCAGAAGCGCGCCGACGCGTGCGGCAAGCCGCCGGCCGCTGGCGCACCCAAGCCCGGTGCGCCGGCGACCCCCAAGCCGCCTGCCTCGCCCCCTGCGTCGCCGCCTGCGACGCCGAAGCCCGCTCGCCGCAGTCTCTCCGAGGTCAGCCCCGCGCCGCTCAGCTCGCTCCAGCGCCGCGTCCCGAAGGCGCCGCGCTCTGGAGCTAAGGCACCCAACGCGCCGTCGTGCCCGCTGCCGAACCAGAACAAGAAGAAGGTCGTCCCGCGCGACAAGCTCAAGCAGAAGCCGACGCCCGCGAAGAAGCCGCGCGTCGCGCAGCGCACGCCCAAGGCTAAGCCGCCCGCAGCGAAGAAGACAGCCAAGCGTCCCGCCGTACGTCGTCTGCCGCATCCAGAGCACTAGCCATGCTGACCGTCCGCGTCCCGCAGAGCCGTCCGCGCAGACAGCCCGGCAAGGCCGCGCCCAAGAAGCGCGTGACCCCGAGGAAGGTGCCGCGCAAGGTGCCCCGCCCGGCGAAGAAGCCGAAAGGCAAGGCTCGCCCGCGTCGTGGCCGTCGCTAAACCGTTCCCTTAACTTTTATTCTTACTATTATTTGCTTTCTCGGGCTAGGTTTAAGGCACCCTCATTATTTTGTCAGTCGTTGCTGCACTCCTTCTGAATGAACATGGCGTACCGCACGCTGCAAGGGTTGACTGGAAGGGTCCGGATGGATGGGGCGAGAGAAAGTGGGTTAACAGAGTGACCACGCCGTTAACGGTGATACGAAGGGGTGGGAAAAGTTGTCCCGATGAGCGAAGGAGACCGCGAGGAAACCGTGAGGGCAGCAAGAACGGAGTCCTGGTCCCTGTGCGATTGTTTCCGTCGGCCGGGGATGGGTACAAGGCGCTGATCTGTGCAGGGATGTCGAGGCGTCGTGCAGCCCCCGAATCTCACCCTCCAGTGAGTCCCATACATGTCGCTTCACCAGAAACGACCCAACGCGCAGGGTATGGCACTTTAGAAGTTCAAAAGGAAGGCCGATGCTCCCTGGAACCGTCGGGGCATCGGAACTGCCGGCTGTTTGACGCGAGCCCGGTTCAGAGGAACCTGTTCCAAACAGTGACCCTCGCAGACGAGTGCGGTAGCGCCAGCTGTGCGGGCCGAACGTGCATAAGGGCAGGTTCAGGTCAAGCAGCGTGTTCAGAGACATTCGGTCCGAGAGGATCCGGAGCAAGAGACAAGAGTTGTGCTGTCCAAGTCCGCTTCGGCAGTTGGCTCTCGTCGCAGCTCATTCCGACGGGCCGATCTGTACCGGGTCTGCTTGCACAGGTCCTGAAAGGTGCCGCGAGACGTTCGAGAGCACGCTGACAAACAGGCACGGTCACCTACGTCATTGCAGATCCCCGCATGCAAAAATAGCAAACAGCCCGTTTAGGATGGCGACTGCGGAGGTGCATCAGGGTCCTATGCGATCCAGAGTGTGCAAGCCACGTGCGCTGCAGCCATCTATAGTGAATGTTCGTCTCTGTAAGCAAGTTCCCGCCCAGAGTCAATATCTTTATGCTCTGGAAAAGTCCAACTACATGGCTGTGATAGTTCTCAATGGTCCGATCGCTCGAGTCTGTCTAATAGCGGTACTGCGCTTTGCATCTTATCGCAGTTGAGTCCTATCTATCTGACGTGTTCTTCAAATGGCTCATATTGACACTTGGGCCGTCAGGAACGTACACAAACTCGATCGGCAGTGATTCTCATGCACCACGTACCGATCCTGCTCGTGGACGCACTGGCCATGCATTGCATGTGATACTGAAGACTCACCCTATCGGACAGTTTACTAGTTGATCCACACTTGTCGGGCCGGTCAAGCGAGACGTAGACGAACTGGCCACGAAAGGATGCGTCAGCATGCAACCCGATCGACCCTGACAACCCGCACTTACCCTATCTGTGGCATGACGCGTTCATCCCCCGAGAATACGGTCGACGGCGATAGCTTCGAGCAGAGTGACGGCGTCCTATCGGCGGAGCGGGTCGGATCGGAGGTACGTACCTGCAATCTGGCAGACGTTCGGCGTCAGCGCAGAACTCGAGCAAGGAGCGGCCGATCGTGAACGTACCGTGCAGAGGTCTGACGCCAATCGCGTTATTTGCAGCCCACGCGGCAATCTGGAGTGCGTGCAAACGTCAGAGGATCAATCACGAGCGGGAGCGGACGGCGTGACGTACCTTACGATGCAGATCTCGCCGTTTGCCCGAGTGCCAAGTCAACCAGCTGCCCGCGGAGCTGGACAACATCGTCAGCATTTGAATGTACACAAAAAGACGCATATCGAAAGAGGGGTACGTACGGGAGGAGTTGGACGACGCGATCGCGGTTGGCAGCGATGCCGACGTCGTTGACGGCGACGGTGACGAAGAGCGGCTGAACGGCGCGGTCAGCATTGCAGTGGAGAAACCGTGGAAGGGATAGATACACACCTCAATGGCGATCACGAACGGACGCGCTCATAGCCGGCTGGTGCAGCGGACGGTCAGCACGAGTGCGATCGCAGTACAACAACAACGACACAGACCGTAGGCAAGTCGAGCGCGGTCGTCGGCGAGCGGAACGCGATGCCGAGCAGAGAGCGGGTCGGGGACGACGATGGCAATGGGGCTCCGTCCGGGCGAACGCGACGGCGCGTCGTGAGAGTAGGAAGGAAAAATGCGCAAAGAGCCGATACAGCCCTCGAGCGCATCCGACCCGCCTATTATACACGCCGGGGCTCGCATGTTCCGTAGCAATCCCGGCGCGCTGACAGAGCACGCTGACATCTCCGGAGCTGCGGAGGCGCGGGCGTGGAAACCCGGGAGACGCGGTGCCGAGTCGGCGGAGCGGATGCCTGCCTGCGCCGTTCCTCGCGCCGCCCGCCCTTTCCCTCCCTCTCACCCAGCCCACTCTCACCGTTCCAGCCAGATAAGCGCCCGTGGACCCTGAGACGAGCTCAGGCGGGGGTACAGGGGCTCGCATACCCCCCTCCCGGCTGGTGGGAAAATGCGTTGCAACGCCCGGTGCGCCGCCGCGCGCGCATCAGATTTACGCTGCGGCTTCTCTCGCTTAGGACCGGCGAATGATGGCTGTGAAACCGGCGAGACCGAGCGTATGGGCCTGTTATTGCACGCAACGCGGGATTCGTCGCCTACTCGCCTCCGCGCGTTCCGCGCTATTCCTGGCTGATTTTTCGCGCCACGTTGCGTCCTTGGCATTACTCAGCCGCGGTGGTGACGTCAGTGAGGCCCCGCCGGCACGGGTTGCGGCGCATATGCGTTGGTTCGAGGGCTGTTGTCCGGGACCTGGCGGAGTTTGGATGCTGTCTTCCTCGTGTTCCTGCTCAAGAAACAGCGACAAACTGAGCCGAACCGCAACTCTCAACTCACTCTCAGGGTCCTAATATGCGCTTACGTAAGCATATAGTCTGTCTCTGCGTGAGAGCCGGCCAGAAATTTATGTTTTGTGTTGTAACGAGCCTCGGTGCGAGTGCTACGATCCTCCGCTCGGAACGTGTTTCCCGGCAGCCAGAGCTCGTCTCAGTGAGTGTAATATGCAGTTGGCACTTAGAATCAGCGCCCGTGGGTAGAAATTTAGGGGAGGCGGGCGGATACCCTCGTTGTATGCAAGCCAGCGGCATTGCCGCGACCGCTGTTCCTGAGCCCGCAGCGACTTCCCACGCTCGCATCACGGAGCAATCCAGAAGCTGATGCCGGTGAAACCAAGAAGCACGAGTGAATTGAGCGTTTTGCGCTGGCGACGGCATTCGTCGCGATCGCGCTTGCGCGTGTCCTGGGCTATCTCCAGCCGATTCCTTCGGCGCAGAACATCCTTGGCGTTAGTCAGACATATTGGTGACGTCACATGGTCAGAGCCGCCCAGCCTTCGGTCGCTCATTCGCATGCTCGAGCCAGGTTGAGCGGGAGAAGTCGGAGTTTGGATACACCTCTCCTCGTGTCCCTGCTCAAGAATTCGGCAATACACCCCGCGAGAGAGTCAAATTTTGCCTTCTCAAGGGTCATTTAGATGATATTACGTAAGCGCATATACATTTGGGCCGCAGACATAAAGGCACATTTGGAGAGGGTGACACGGTGAGAATCTCACCCGTACTGGTTCTCCGTTCGCCCGCGCAGCGGCTCGGCCTTGCTGTTGCATTGCACCGTCTCACATGCAACATGAGTTTATGCTGATGCGTATATTGCATTATGATTCATGCTGAGAGTGGGGAAGAGTGGCGCTGGTGCCGACAGGTGTTGAAACCGAATGTATATCGAACCGCTCCAGACATCGCGTTTCCTCTCAGACCGAGCGCCTTCTCTCACCGTCTCCCGCTTTGAAACCCGTGAGACGTCTCCGATCTGAGGCCATATCGATGATGAACCGGCCGCAAGCTCAGTTCCGCGAGGGTGCGTGACCGAAGACTTTCAGAATCGGTGTGTCACGCATATGCACCTCGGATACAGACCCCTATCTCCGGATTCTCTCGCACTTCCCATTTGCTACTGCGTAACTGCGCTGTCCCGGCTCGAAATTCCGTGTGAAGGTCGCGGAACGGGTTGCTGCTCGGGGGAACGCGACTTCCGCGAAGCATCGGCGGCGAAGCCGACCGAGACAAGGGTCCCACGGTGGATATATGCTAGTACGTCAGCTGGCGTGGGAAGCATTGAGATTGCAAAGTCTGATCGGCCTGCGGAAGAAGCGCTCAAGCGAGAGCGGTGCGTGCAAGTCCGGGCGCCGGACATGAAAATTTTCGGCATGATCCAACCCCGGCTCTTCTTCCTCTCTCCCCACATCCTCATATAGCTGCCCCAAGTCGTCTCGCCTTTCCCCCGTCCCCGCTACGCGCGGCCGTCGCGCTGCGCGGCCGCAACGCGTTCCCAGGTTCGTGTTCCCGCTCCCGCGCACAGGTCGTCGGTTTTGACGCTCCCGCAGCAGCGCCCAGTCTCCCACATTTGGCTTGCGATGAACAAGTCCAGCGAACGTCCGCGAACGGTGAGCTCGGCGTCGGCCATGTTTGTCGCGATCGGTTTGCTCATGTTTGACCAGGCTCTCTTCCTGCCACGATCGTCCGCCGGCCGCGGCAACAGCGTCTCGCGTGCGCGCGTGCGCTGACACTCAAAGTGGTATGTCCTCGTTCCCCAGACGTCCCCTTGCGCCCGCGGTGCGCAGATGCCCGCATATCGCGAGCTGAGAGCTCGGCGCGGCCGGGATACCGCTCGCCGCTGCTCGTCGTTTTCATCGGACGCGGAGCCGCCGTCCCCGAGCTGCACAGCGCGCGGCAGCGCTCTGCTCGCACGTCCTCGTTGTCTAGACCTGCCGCTGACGCTCGTCTCAAGCGACATGTAGCGCTCGAGGGCCGGCATCTCGCCTCGCGACGGCCACAGCAACGGCCGAGCCCGTTGCAACGCGCGGTCTCCGCGTCACGTCACCATCGCGCAGCTCGTCGCGCCGGATCGTACTACGCTGCGAGGCCGTTGGGGTCTGCTCCCCGCGGCGGGGAAGAGGCCATCCCGGCGCTGATGTCGAGGTACGTCACGAGTCTCTCCTCGAAGCTGGCGCTTGCGATCTGGCACGCGGCGCGCGCGATACACATGGCGGCTGGTGTGTTCAAACGCTCGTCGTAGCGCGCCGCTCGCTGCCCGCGCTCCCTTCCTCTCTCAGTTGCTTCATGTCGCCGTCGCTGACATGAAGCTCAGCCCTCGCAGGGACCTCGATCGCCAGGCTCGTAGCCCGCGCGCCAGGGGCCGGTGTGCGTCCCGCGAGCGGGCTCCGTAGCGCTGTCGAGCCGGAGATGACGAGGTGAGCAACCTGGCGCGTTTTTCTTCCGCCCAGCTAACAATTTTCGCAGCCCCCGACCGAGCTGTCCTCGCCTCGACGTCTTGCCGGCCTCGATCGATGCTTGCGGTCTGCGCGAGCCTTGCAAACCCGTTCTCCAGCCTCCCGAGGGCGAGGATCGTCCGCGCGCGACGACCTCCGCCGAGACAGCGAACTCGGCTCCGCCGACAAGCTCGCGGGCATCTCGCCGCAAGGCGATCATTGCGTACGTATCTAACTTCTGCTCTTGTCTCCACGTCGCTGAGGCGCCCCTCTGCAGTCCAGCGTCTCAAGCGCCCGTCGACTCCGTACGGTTACAGCCCGCGAGCTCGCGGCGCGCGCGCGGAAGGCTCTCGATAACGCCGTGACCAACAACGCGCTCTCTCTGCCTCGCTGCTCGAGACGTCCCGCGAGCGTGCTGTCCGTGCGCGCGGGCCAGTTCGCCGTCTCGGTCACCGACGGCTGCCACCGCCGCCCGCCCACCACCCTCTCGCGGAGTCGCCACCTCTCCGGCGGCGCTAGCTCGCGCCGTCGCCGCCTCGACGTCCAACACGTCCCCGAGGCCGGCGCCTGCGTCTCCGCAGCCCGGCGAATATTTTTCGTCCGGATTCGGCCGTCCCGCGAACCTCGGATCGCCGCCCTTCTCCCCGTCGCCGCCGCCGCCGAGGGCGATGGCGAAGCTCATCAACTCCGAGGACGTCGCGTCGTCGCTGGTAAGCTCGACTCGCATACTATTTGAAATGCACGGCTGATTCCTTTTGAAGGTTGTGGAGGTAGTCAGTCGTATTTCGCGCTGGCATTCATGGTAAGCTCGAGGGTCTCCGTCGTGCGCTCGTCGCTGACTAATCCACTCGCAGCTTCCTCGTCTACATTGCGCCGTCGTTGCTGACGCTGTGCAAACATGCGTACGTACAGATCTTCATCCGCACTGCGCGTCTGATCCCTCTTGAAGGTTGTGGAGGTAGTCGTCCTTCGGGCCGGCAGTCTAGGTAAAGCAGTAAGTTAAATTCTCGAAACCTGTCGAAGCCGTGGCGACGCCCGCCGTGCGAGGCCGTCTCACTCGTGCATTGGTAAGGTTGTCTGTCGGCGCCGTTCTCTCATCGCTGACAAAGCTGTTCGCACGCGGAAGAGTTCGCTGCAACGCCATCCCCATCGCGCGCAGAAGACAAAGAACGAAGTGAGTACGTAAGCAAGGCGGTCTCTGCTAGTCTGATCCCCTCCGTAGGTTGTGGAGGTAGTCATCTTTCACGCCGTGTTGGAATCACTTTGGTAAGCCTAGCATGTTTTCGGCCGAGTGATCCCCACCTAATCCATTCTTTAGGGATAGTGCAACGCGCAGGATGACATTTTGTGAGAGTTAGTAGCCCCATATTTATCGACTGCCGCCTGTACAGTGTCCGTACCATTCTCGTCGGTTCAAATATAGTGTTTCTGAGCAGCCTACT
Source organism: Auricularia cornea (assembly GCA_030578095.1). NCBI lineage: Eukaryota > Fungi > Basidiomycota > Agaricomycetes > Auriculariales > Auriculariaceae > Auricularia > Auricularia cornea. Next base: position 4,545,007 of record JARLTE010000009.1, on the reverse strand, counting down.
CGAGTCAGGGTCCCAGATGAGCCAAACGCGGAATCCTGCCTAATTTGGGCGAGCTCAGAGCACTTGTAAGATGCTCCAACAAGTCTCAACCGACGCTCATATCAGGGACGGCTCAGGGAGCGTGCAAACAGAGCCCGGATCGGACCGGTAAGCTCCGCAAACTCCTTCTTCTTGCACTCTCTTCTTGCACACTGATAAGCCCATCGCGGGCACGACTTAAGGGGCGGTCAAAGTACCTATGAATTTTCGCTGAAGGTGACGTCATTGCGCAAAGTTGTCAGCGAGCGGGAGCAGGGTCCCCCAAGCCCGCAGACGTCCGTGCAACCTTCGGCGCACCGACTGAAGACCACTCGGTCATCTTCGCGCGCTCTCGCGGCGCTGTCGAGTTCAATGAGCGCACCCTGGTCCGCTCGCGCAACGTGACGGAGACGCCGTACGCACCGCCACGCCCTGCGCATTCCTAACGATCTGACCAAGCTCCCTCCGCAGATTCCTCAGCCGGCGCGCCGAGGACAGTGCATGGAGCGCGACGCACCCGGGGCTGAAGGAGTCGATCGACGCGGCGGTCCGCAAGACGGCGGCGAAGCCGCACTATTTCTGGTCGGGCCGCATCCTGCCCGCGACGAGCAACGCCGACGGCGTGATGCCGCACGCGATCCAGATCGCGAAGGCGCGCGGCGGTACGACGCTCGAGCTCACCATGGAGAACGTGAAGATGCCCGAGTACGGCGGCGACGACCCCGACACGGAGGAGATCTGGCAGTACTCGTCCGACGAGTACGCGCACGCCGCCAAGGGCGACGTCTTCTTCGTCAAGGGCGAGTCGCTGCGCGCCGGCAACGTCTGGGAGGTCTACGTGCGTCCTTCCGCGGCTGCCTGTTCGTATAATGGCCTGCTGATCCCGCGCTGCAGGAGTACCCGCGGCTCAAGAAGAGCACGGCCGTCAAGCGCATCTTCCAGATCACCATCCACCGCGGCTCTGTGGAGCTCCCGCGCCAGATCTGGCCGCAGCTCAAGGGCTGCGACGGCGTGTTCTTCATCGACAAGAGCGTCACCTGCCCCGCCGGCTCCCGCCTGTACCACGGCTCGGCCAAGAAGCCAGTGGTGACGGCGAAGACGACTGTCGCAAACGACGCCACTATCAAGATTGCCGCCAGCGGCAAGGCACCGGTGAGCGGGATCGCGCTCTCGCAGCATGATCAACGACACTCACGGCGCCATTCAGGGCATCATCCCCATATGCAACGAGATTCTGGTGCGTTGGCCTGCTCTCTCGGAGGGAGTGTCGCTGACGGTACGCAGAGCGGCGACTGGATCACCAAGGTGTTCACCGACAGCGGCGTGTGCGACGCGGCGGCGGCGAAGGGCAATGGCGGCAAGGCGATGAACCAGGTCAAGCAGCTGCTCGAGTCGAGCAAGAACCGCCAGTACATCCAGCAGAACCGGCTCATCAAGTCCGCCGCGCGCGTCATCGGCAAGCCCAGCGTGCGCGCTCTCCTTTGGTCTCTCCTCGACTCCGTACGTTCCCCCGCAGCTGCCAACCGGCACGCAGTCTGACAGTTGGCGCAGCTCGTCGCGATCAGCTACTACGAGAAGACGCAGGCGGGCACGGCGGCGCTCACGAAGCAGATCGACAGCATCGTGCAGTCCGCGACGGGCAAGTCGCCCGGCGTCACCGCCGCGTGGGCGAAGGAGATCGCGGACATGAAGCCCGTCAAGGCCGCGCTGCTCGCCGAGCTGAAGAAGCAGATCGCGCAGAAGCAGAAGCAGGCGAAGGAGACGCAGAAGCGCGCCGACGCGTGCGGCAAGCCGCCGGCCGCTGGCGCGCCGAAGCCCGGTGCGCCGGCGACCCCCAAGCCGCCTGCGTCGCCGCCCGCATCGCCTGCGACGCCGAAGCCCGCTCGTCGCAGTCTCTCTGAAGTCAGCCCCGCGCCGCTCAGCTCGCTCCAGCGCCGCGTCCCGAAGGCGCCGCGCTCTGGAGCTAAGGCACCCAACGCGCCGTCGTGCCCGCTGCCGAACCAGAACAAGAAGAAGGTCGTCCCGCGCGACAAGCTCAAGCAGAAGCCGACGCCCGCGAAGAAGCCGCGCGTCGCGCAGCGCACGCCCAAGGCCAAGCCGCCCGCGGCGAAGAAGACAGCCAAGCGTCCCGCCGTACGTCGTCTGCAGCATCCAGAGCACTAGCCATGCTGACCGTCCGCGTCCCGCAGAGCCGTCCGCGCAGACAGCCCGGCAAGGCCGCGCCCAAGAAGCGCGTGACCCCGAGGAAGGTGCCGCGCAAGGTGCCCCGCCCGGCGAAGAAGCCGAAAGGCAAGGCTCGCCCGCGTCGTGGCCGTCGCTAAACCGTTCCCTTAACTTTTATTCTTACTATTATTTGCTTTCTCGGGCTAGGTTTAAGGCACCCTCATTATTTTGTCAGTCGTTGCTGCACTCCTTCTGAATGAACATGGCGTACCGCACGCAGAAAGGGTTGACTTGAAGGAGCCGGCTGGTTGACGCCACCAGGATCGGTTACTCACGTAGAGGAAGCGATTCCAGAGAGTAACCCACGCAGACAACTGCGACGCAAAGGGGGCGTGGAGAGGGCGCACGGGACGAGCCCTGTATGATTGATTCATGGGCATTGCAAGGCGCCAACTCTGGTCCAGAACCAGCTTCTCACCTCGTATCTCCCCAGCTGGGTGCGTTCGACCGTCGCGACTGTAAGAAAGATGATTTCAGCTCCTCCCACCTTATGTGGCCGGGGTTTCGCTGAGCTGGGATGGGTAGATGGCTCACATTTGTGCACAGATAGATACCGGAGCGGCCTGCGTGCGACGGCTGGCTTAGGGCTCGACGAATGCAATCCTACCCTTGATTTGAGCCAGGGCGACCGAATATGCATCTAGGTAACCCATACCCAGGCGGGACCGAATGCTGAGGGTATAGTGCGTCAAGAATCACAGTTAAAATCTATTTCCTCGGGAACCAGTGGGGTATTCCGAGAGGCGGGGTCCTGCCGAATGGTGAGCGCCTCGAGTATGCATGTTTCGGACATGTCCGAGCCGTACCTTGTAGCCTGGCCTGATAGATTGAAGTTCTAAACGAGACCCAAACTGGCCCGTTGGGGGAGGGGACATCTACAATATCCGGAAGTCCCGCGAAGCCTCTCGGATGCCCCGCCAGGACCCACGTAGCGCCAGCCACGCAGGAGAAGAGCAGCATTATCGCTGAACAGACGCACCGGTGCATAAGGGTAGGCGAGATCTAACAGCGTGTTCACGGCCGTTCGATCCGGTATGATCCGGAGCAAGAGGCGCGTCGCGCTTTCGAAGTCCGACCCGGCGGTTTACTCTTCCCTGGTCAGTCGGACGGACTGATCTATACCTGGTTCAGCCACACAGGCGCCGCTGCGCGCAATATCGTCAGGTAAGCACAGAGGCACCCGGATCATAACGAGAAATCTGTCCGAGGCCATTCTCTCCTTATCTTCGATGCTCATGATGCGCCCAGCCAATCCGAGTTTTCGCCAGCATCCACCGACAACGATCACAAGCGATATTTGGCGAGGATATACCATGTCTACCCCTGTGATTGAGCCGGTGCAACGGCCGGTGCCTTCTCCGGTGCCTCTCGATCTTCATTCCGCCTTGATAGCAGCATCAGCGGCTCTGGCACGCGCCACAGAGGCGATCGGACGCCTTGAAGGACCCTCAAGTTCTCCAGGTGATAATCAATTGCGGTCGGCAAGGCCGGCCATCTCGCCTGCGCTTTTACCGCCACTCCCCCCTCCGCCCAACACGGCGCCCACGGAGCGACCCCCCAATATGCCGGATGAGCGCCAGATGGCAAGGATTAACGCGCCCCTTGCTAGAGGAGTTGTTGTACGTCAAATAGCTTTGCATTACCTTTCCCGATGTCCTGATGTTCGCAGGAGATGCTCCTGCGCTTTCGAACGGAGTTGGATACCGCGATCGTCGAGTTGACAGCGTACGTCCCCTTTTATGTCCAAAGGAAGGATCTAATGGATGATTAGCGAGGCCACGGACAACGCGCCCGGGGATGCCGACGTTGTAGTACGTATTTACTCCTTTCGGGTGTGCCACTAGAGTGACGTCTCTCAGGACGGTCTGCGGCAGGCGCGAGCGGAGCTCAACGAATCCTTGAATGCACTTGGACATGTAGATGAGGAGGTCTGTGTAAAGTCAGGCTTCTACTTTCCGCTGTTTGACTCTCGATTTGCAGACGTAATGACATTCAGGGCTGGAAAAATGGGTCGAACGTACCGACACGTTCCTCTCCGCACTCTCTGGTACATGTACTATCATACTGTATTGAGATATATACCGCGGACTGCACCCCTCAGGATTTTCATATATGATCAACTTTCTCGGATCAGATCTTCTTGGTCGACGAGCCCATTCCGAGCTGGGCCGCATTCCCGGGATTCTATGACTCCGTCCCGCCAATATGAAGCGAAAAGGCTCATACGGAAGCCGACTTTCACCCATAGTTGACCACACGCGGGCCTGGGCGACATGCATTGGCTGCATGAACGTCAAAAGAACGTTCGACACTGCTGGTCAGATTCACATGAGCTCAAAATGCTGTACTGTATGGATATTGTGATAATGAACCGGGCTGCTGAAGATGCATGGGACAATGAATATAAATCCGCAGGCGGAATAGTGGCCTCCGTTTCCCACGCGTCTCTAACCGGAGTGCCGCACACCTACGGACCACAGTAGTACCTCCTAAGTGATTTAAACCGCTTTACTCTACTCAACAATAAATCCTGGCAACTTCTGCATATTTGTTGCGAGGCTGTTGTTCTTTTTTCAACTCCGCCCGGAAGCTTGCCAATTGTCCCAGCTCCGACTTCGACGTGCCCCGTCACGCCCGAGCCTTTGTGGGTACGGGAACTGTGTATCTGTATTGCCATGCGTTCGAACCAGGATCTCAGAACCCTTATAGTGCGCAATTTTATTCCCACCAGCCTCTATGGTAAGTACCCTCCTTCACCGTACACAGCTGACGCCGCCTGACTGCATTACCGACCTTCAACGTCCGCCAGTGTACTGCATGCTGGAATAATCTCGTTGGTCTGGCGCATGTCTCAATGCTCCTGACCTTTATTCCATGACATCGGTCACAAGACGGCGACGGGCATGCGGGGCCGCCCACCAGTCCGACGGTCGGGCATGACAGTTCTGCGTTCAGCGCCGACCCGACGGTCGGGTACTACATAAACGGCGCGATCTTGCTGGCGCTTTCCACGGCCTTCTCACTACCATGGGCACCTCCGACATACTTTGCCCGGGACCTCATGCGTTCACTACAGCCACTGGCGCAACCCTCACCTACTTCGCTCAAGGATCCGGGCCCAGACTACTCATCAACGTCTCTCCCGGCTGGGGCTGCGCGTCCGTGCTGTACCAGAACACCTTCGACTTTCTCGAGCCCCACTTCACCGTCGTCCATCTGGAAGTCCGCGGCACGCGGGGCTCGTCCTTCCCCGCCGATCACAGCGAGATGAGCAGCTGGCACATGGCGGAGGACGTCGAGGCGCTGCGCATTCATCTCGGGCGTAATACGCTGGACGGCCTCGTCGGCCATTCGAACGGCGGCTGCATCGCGCTTTGGTACGCCATCCGCTTCCCGACGCGCGTCAAGAAGCTCTTCTTGCTCGGCAGCCAGCTCCTCGGATCGGCGCACGTCTCGGGTCCCGCGACGAAGGCAATCCTCGACGCGCGGCCAGACAGGGACGCCGTGGACGCGTTCTTCGCGTGGGCGAAGAACATGCCCAGCTTCAAGACCGACGACGAGTTCGCCGCCGGCCTGCACGCGTTCCTCGGGCTCTACGTCGCGAGCCCGGAGAAGCATCTTGATGCTGTGAAGGCTTCGTTCAGCAACAAGCCGCAGCTTGCCTGCATCCTGGCGCAGACGCCGGCCGAGGAACAGCATGACGACCAGCGTCCGGAGCTTGGGAACATCGTCGCTTCGACGCTGATCATCGTGGGACAGGAGGACTTCATCTGTCCAGTGCCCGTCAGTCAGATGATCGCAGCGGGAATCAAGGACAGCTGCCTTCATGTCGTGCCAAACGTTGGTCACTTCAGCTGGATCGAGGAAAGAGCGGGATTCACTCGCATTTTGGAAGATTTTTTCTCCCTCATGTAACTCTTTCCTGTCCAATCTGCGTTTACATTGCAGTTGATACTGTCAGGCGAATACCTGATTGGTATGGCAATGGGAAGGAACACGTTTTCCATAGGCTGAGAGATAATCGGTCCCAGAGCGGGGACGATGTGCATACAGGACGACGCGATAGACGCTTGACAGGTGCCCGTCTGCACCTGCCGGACTGGAAGAAGACCTTATGCCACGCCACGCCGCGATAATCGCGCAAGCATGTGGCCGTGGATCGTCGTCTCCGATCCACTAATGGATAAGGCACCTTCGCACTACGTGGTCTCGATTTGGTCCCATGCAGGCTAGCTTTATAAGGGACCGAGTTCTGACGGCCAGATCGATATCGAGCATCATGAATCTCCACTTTTACATCGCTCTCTTTGCCGCACTTGCCGTCCGGGTCGCAGAAGCGGCGCCCACACGTGAGCTCCCATTCCATCTCGCGGCGGAGATTCTCAGTAACGGTGCGACGCAGGCGGCGAAAGCCACGAGACTGCATGTTATATTGGCAACTGTGCTTAAAGTTCGGTACGCCTTGATAACGCGCACGCCACGCTCGAGCCCAACCGGATCCCAGCAGCGCAATCGGCCGCTCGACGAGAATGCAAGGTTCATCGTACAGTGATGTTTTAACTTTTGTCCCCCACGTTGCAATGGATTCTGTTATATTAGATAAAGAGCTGAAAAGATCCTGAGATAGCCAAGCGAGTGTGCTCGGAGAGAGATAATACGAAGGCGGCAGTGACTATGGCGTGGCCGCGTGATCCTGGAAAGATATGCTATATGAGCCAACCTTCTGAAGCTCCACGTCTCGCGCGACGGCTGCGGGAAAACCTTTTAATTACAGATAGCCGGCGGCGAGTTGCTCCCAAGCGCGGCAAGTAGCGCCACCACGCGGCGCGCGTCTGGCAGCGTGAGAGGGCACTCCACTTCCCATCACGCCACGCCGAGATCAATGCGCCGGACACGCTTCCACAGCGCGTGGCAGGGCGGACAGCGCGTCCGATGGAATGGCTTGCGGCGCATCATCGTCCGATGCGCGGGCCTCGATGTAGACACCGAGATGCTTGAGCGCGGGCAGCGCAGAGAGGGCGGGGAGGAAAGCAGAGAGCGCGGAGGACGGCACTCCGAGAGACACTAAGCCCTGCAGACCCGCCTGCGCGGCGAGGACTATTGACACCGCGCTGACGGCGTCGCCCCCAGCGAACACGCCGCGCGCGCCGCGCGCGATGATGTACGCCCTGCCTAGCTCGTGATCTAGGCCGAGAGTGAGCGCAGTGGACCTCGAGATGTTGGAGCGTGTTTCTCCTGGTCGAGCGTGACGTCGTCCTGTTTATCCGTCTGCTGGACGTGCGGCGGCAGATCGTAGGCGGCGTCGTAACTGAACATATCGAGCCTGCGGAGGGAGCTAGGTGCTGGCCCGCGCGGAAGGACGTGTCCAGCGCGAAGGAATTCCAGCTTCGGGCAGAGGTTAAAGAGGTGTGCGTGCGTCGCGCCCTTGGACTGCTCTCTCGGGCACGTCATTTATACGGCCAGGCAGCTGCATCTTGCAGCACCAACTCAGCTTCGTACTAGAATAGAGCGCTCATAGGCTCATGGCATTGTTAACAATGCGGCCGAGGCACCTGCGCGTCGCACGCGTCACACACCGTAGCCGCCGTCAATAAAGACCGCTTCTGCTCGGCATGACGCGTCAGCTCCCGGGTGCGTCTGCCGCTCGTAGAGACGGCCCTGACATTCTACGCACTAAGATAGCCGAATCATGGCCTTTGTCCTGCGTAAATGGAGCTTTCTGTGATCAAAGTCCGCAAGGTCGGGCAAAGGTCGGGGCGAATTGAAGTCAAAGCGGCGGAGATAGCCGAGACACGGCTTTCCCTTTTGCTTCCTGCTCGGCGCTCATCGTTGCCTTCATTGTCGCCGCACGCGTGGCATATGGTTCTTCGGTTAACAGTCTTGCTGAAAGTACGCGGTCTAACGATCAGCACTGGGACCAAGAAGCCGCATTCGGCACTCCGTCGTATCAGCGTGTCGGGGCGCAGACGCTTCAAAGCTCGCTTTTCTGGCTCCCGCATCGGCTCGCTAGATCCACTATCCTCCAACAAATGTCCTTTTCATGCGTAAAATCTGGGTCTCGAGTATCAAATTCTGCCGCCGAACTCGCTGCGTCCTCCGTCTGAATACGGAGGAGGTTCTACCGCCTGTGCCACCTGCCTAAGATGCTCAATCATCGCACGCGCCCTCTCGTTCTCCGCGAGCATTCTATGGACCTCGTCCCCGATATAGGTGGCAGTTCCGTCTGCGGCAGTGTGCATCGCACCGGGCTGGGTATCTTGTGCCCTGACTGTGTCCTCTTCCTCAGCTTCTCGGACCTCTATGGAAGCTTCCGTGGTCGCAGGTACACCTGCCGTATGAAGGAGCCGCAAGTTCGGCTCCGCGATGGCTTCCATACACGCTGTGCGCGTCTTCCCTGGGTTTATCAGACTGAACCGCTGCTCGTCCGTCGTTGTCCTGTCCACGCACCGCCGCGTGTGTAGGTATGATCTGCGCGTGCTGGTCTCAGCTTGTGGTCCGCGGGCGGGGCCGATGTGTTCTACGCTCAGCATCTAAGGTCGTCCGCCTGTCATGACCTTGGGATCTGCAGGACCGGAAGGCGCAGGCATGACTGTCCAGCGTCCACAACTGTTCAGGCGCTGATCACGAATCCTCCCTCCTCGCAGAGCCCGGACTTGCTCTGCTCAGCGATACCCCTTGTTTGATTGTTGTTCCCCGTATATCACAACTCTAGTCTCTAGGTAGGGCAGCCTCCTCTTTGCCTGCGCCCGCACACCCCATTTTAGGATGTTCACTGGTCTTCTCCTGGCCGCACTGATCCTGGGTTGCTGCGCACGCCGGTTCAATGTCACCATCGACGACACGTACGGAGACCCCCTGACGGGCACGCTGCCGGTATACTCTGCCGGCTGGTTCACATACCCTTCCTCTGGCCTCGTAGATTCGGGACTTACTGCAGAGCGGGTTCATAATGGGACTTTGTGTGTCCAATTGGCGTCGTCCTTGTCGGAACTCGTTCTGAACATGTACGCGAGCAGGCATCCATCCATAAAGCTGGGCAACAACAATGCGTCCGTGATGCTGACATTCAACGGTAAGCAGGAAAAACCGTGATATTCTGCGCTCACTGTCAGCATTCCGAAGGTACGGCTATTTACGTCTTCGCTGTTCGCAACACGTCGATGGCCACTGCCTTGACATTCTATCTGGACGATTCGTCAACATCAGTGGGAGAGCTATTCGACGGGCCATCATTTCCCGGGGAAATCCGTTACGACCAATTGGTGTTCAAGATCGAGGACCTCGCTCAACAAACGCACATATTGCGAATGAACTTGACGGAGGTGTTTGCATGTGTAGCGTTTGACTACGCGATATACACGTACGTGATGTGTCGACACTGGCGGAGCCCTCCCTTACGCATTGGAGCAGGATAGACGATGAATATCGGTCAGACGCAAAGTCCAGTGCTTTACCACCGACGGAGAGCAGCCGGAGCGGCGGTGATGGGTCCGCAGGGCATGGAACTCACACAGATCGCGGCACGCGGACGCACCCAACGCCAGCGCGCGCGATCATCGGCGCATCGCTGGCCGGTGTTACCGTTTCTGCCGCGATCTGCTCGTTTCTGCTCGTGTGGAACCGCCGCAGACGTCGCCGCCTTCTGATGAGTGTTCCCGGGACCGCTTTCTCGGGGGACATCGCGCCGTGGGTAGCACCGCCCGCGCCTCCGACCATGCAGGGAGGAACTCGCGAAAAAACGGGCAAACTAGACGCACTAGAGGCGACGATAACGCCTTTCCTTGCCGATCCGAGCCCGGAGCAAGGTCCAGCGGTACCGAAGGACAAGACGCTCTTCGGAAGCGAAGGTGCCGCGCTAGCACTGTCAGTGGCAAATGCGCAACAATCACCGTCGACCCTTCCAATGCAGGTCTCAGGTGGCTCGGTCGTTAGAGCTGAGATCGAGAGAATGCGGGCGGAGAATGAGACGGCGCGGGCGCAGATCGAGCAACTGAGGCAAATCGTGGAGCCTCCTGCGTATCACGATAACGTCCCGGGAGGGGGCCAGAATATGCCACAAAGTGTGTAGTACTGAGACTGGGATTTCATGGACCATCTTCTTTCATTTATCTACCTACGCAGGGAGTATTTGTTATAGAGAGATTATATTTGCTATCATGGCCTTCGCGTTTCAGAACTGCACACCCATGCGATGCACGGTATTTCACAGCCCTCCGAAGCTACCTAGGCGTGAGAATCGCAATCGCAGTCCCAACTTATCACTGCCCTCCGCGGCCAGCTCGGCCCTGTTTGGGATCTTCTCCGAACTTCTGTGAAGGAGCATCAGCACTGCTATGTTCAGCCCAATTATAAATTGGAGCTTTGGGCGGGAGCTGTATGACCTCTTTACAACGTCTCCGTCCGCTCATCGAACATGCACCTCGCTGTTCTGATAGTACTCTATGACGCGCTGGCATGCTGCGCGCGGCTCATCAATTATACCATCGATGACACGAACGGGGACCAACGCACGAGGGTGAAACCCGAATACTCGTCTGAATGGTCCAGATACTCAGACCGAGTCCCAATCGAGGGGCCGGAGTCGGGCGTCATAGACTGGAAGGAAGTGCATAATGCGACATTGTATGTCGGATATCGAGTTCTTGCCTCTGATTGAGCCTGACACCGTCGGCCACTGCAGGCACGGCAAACGTGGCAACCTGTTTCCGGCATTTTCGCTCTCGTTTTATGGTATTACTTTGGAGCTCCAGAAGAAGAGTTTTCTCTAACTGCCGCTGCGCATAGGGACCGCTATTTATGTGTTCTTTGTTGTGATCCAGGTCGGTTTCTTGTACGTCTATCTGGACGAACATGATCAAGGTCTTATCGAATACGACCCTCCTCTCAACGGGTCAGGACCCGTGTACAACCATATGGTATTTAAGAAAGAAGGGCTTCGGCAAGAACTACATCACTTGTACGTTCAAACGGGCCTTGGTTTCGGCTACTTTGATTACGCAATATATACGTACGTCAGTGCTGATACGTGCCTAAATGAGGTCTGAAATGTCATCCAGGTTGGACGATGAAGCAACATCAGCAAACGAGACCACCACCCAGGTGACTAGTTGGTCCTCAAAGACTAGCACCAGCAGCGGACCTGCGGAAAGTCCTACTGGGAGGGAACACGAAGACAGCCGCAGGATTAATCACTCGAACCCGCAGGGCGCTATAATCGGCGCATCGTTGGCAACAGCGGTGTGTTTCCTTGCGATCTGCTCGTGGCTGCTGGTGCGGCGCCGGCACCGGGCGTCCCGCACGGACGCCCCCGCGTCGATCACGATGCACGACGGAGAGATTACGGCGTTCATCCCGCCGGACGACGCCGCGCCAGACCGGCGTCCGGAGAAAAGCTGCAAGCTCGACGAGGTCGAGGCGACAATTACTCCCCTCGTCGACCTTGGCACCGCAGAGGCCGAGACCAGCACCCCGGTGCTCAAGATCAAGATGCACGGTGGCCACGCCGAGAGCGCTGAGGCGACAGTCCAGCCGACGACGCAGCAGCGGGTCCCCTCCCCTCTGATGATAGAGCTGGAGAGTGTGTTGCAGGAGAATCAGAGGGTTAGATCAGAGCTCGAGCAGCTCAGGCAGGTCGCGGAGCCGCCGCCGTATGCTGACGGTGGTCAGACAGAGATTTGAGACGTGCCGGAGATATCCATGCTGGGTGCAGAGCTACTGGAAATCATCCGGCGACACATGAATAGCCCTGTAATCAACGGAACGATTGGAATCCGCGTGCCCAGCCGTCTATAACGTTGTGTCATCGTTGCAGCCAGCGGTGGTGGAAATAAGTAGAGACCACTGCTCGTGCGTGCTGCGCCACCGCGAGTTATTGCCGGCACCGAGCCTCTCGTGCTCTGCGCTGGGCGCACATGTGCGTCCTCCGACGAGACCATATCGCGGTTCCTCCCGCCGGCCGCCAAAGCGACAGGAGCCTAACTGAGGCTTCAATTCAGACACACTCCGCCACTGGCGCGGGGCCGCGCGCTCACGTCCGGAAGCGAACATTGCGGAACAACACAATGCGTCGCCATTGTTATGGGATACCGTCAGATGGATTCGGTTCTAGTAGCGCAATGAGTGTGGCTAGAGCGAAAGCAGGGACACGAGCGGTTAGCCCAAAGCAGGGCTGCAGACTTGCCAGCTGATTTGGCAGGCGACGAGAGATGGGACTCAAACGCCGTAGGAAACGACGATCAGTCCGACAGGCCCGGAGCCGCGAGACGTGGGTTCGGAATCCGAAGCCCAGCTGAGTCGCTCCTGAGGTCCAGGGTGCACGTGAGTCAGACTACGGATCCGCAAACTCGAGAACGTCGGGCGGCGCGGTGTCGCGTGCGCTCTGTACCTGTAGCTGGACCCGGGCGCTATCAAAATCCGCGCCCGAGGCCTGAGGGATGCTCAGCTCAACCTCAGGGCGCCGACACCGGGCGAGCGAGAAAATGTGGCAGACTGGGAGCGCTATAAATTGTGTGAGACCAAAAACTGCGGCCGGCCGCGCAAGATGCTGCTGGGGACTGCCAGTTGTACATGTGCGCCTAATAGTAGGAAGCGCACAGTGACCGGAGAAGCGGATGCGTGTATTTTCGCGCTCCGGCAAAGGCGTTGCGAGTACATTATGAGGAACCGGGAAACAGGCTCCGTACCGGAGGGGTGACACATAGGCAACTGCAGCGGTGAAGAAGAGATGAGAGTGACAACGGGCTGGCTGGATCAATTGTTGCACGCGCTGGCGCTCAGCAAAACAAATCGATGCGCTCGCTTCCCGGTCCGAGCTGCGTCCCGTGGATTCGCACCAAGTACCTGAGCACTGCTGCAGAAGCGTGCGCCAGAACCCCGATTCCAAGGCGCGGGAGGATGGTGTCAAAAGATCAGGCCCAAGAGTTGGCCGAGGGTCACAGGGCAAGCACTCGGGTGGAAGCAGACATGGCGTGCGCAAAAGCAGAGCACCAAAAGCGAGACACATTGCTAATGAACAGAGACGCGGCGGACACGCCAGCTCGCCGAATCAGTGCGTGCATACGTGGACGCGAAGCGATGTTGCTGCGCAGCATGCACTGCACGTGTGCCCGCATCCCCCAGAACAACGCGGTTTGTATCCCGAAGATGTCAGACCGAGAGAGATTGAGCGCACACCATCCCTCCCGCGAGTATGATGCAAAGCCTCGGCGGGGACAGGAAATCCGCGTGCTGTTGTTAGCGGCCGCGGGTAGGTACACTGGAGTCGGGACCCAACCGCCGATAAGTAGGAAACAACGTGGCAATCCGCGGCGTCCCCAGCCACAGGACCTGGGTTTCGCATCCGAAACCCATTTCGTCGCTCAGCTGAATTGCGCACCACCCCTGCTCAGTTTCAGGCAGCACTTCGGTACGAATAACGTACCGCAAGCGCGAGAACTCAAGGAGCAACCGTCGACTGTGTCGCCATAACAAAGCGGGCAAGCCTGGGGCGCCAACTTGGGTCGGAACTGGAGCAAATCAACTGAGACAACTACATGCGGCTTTGGCTGGGGAGGCGGACGAGCGGCAGGAACGGGACGAGAGGGGGCGGCTCCGGTATCCCATGGCGGCCGCTGCAGTACTCAGCAAAACAAACCGGTGCGACAATATATCCGGGGTAGCGCACAGTCTGTTGTGCTTGCCGTAAAATGAAGCGCAGTCGCCGTGGCGCCGCAAAGACCCGAGAATTGCCACAGACGCGCCCGTCACTGCCTCGATGCCAACGCGCGCGCGGCGTCGAGCAGCCGGGCGAGTGCGCATGAGGACCCGCGGTACTCAGAAACCATGAAGGAATCATGTTGAGGCACGGCGCCCTCTTCTTGTGCGCCAAGATAAATTGGAAACAAACAGAGGTGGCTGAGGGTACTCGAAGCAAGACGATGATAAGGTTGAAACCGGAAATCCAGCCGTGGGAGGTAGAAGCGGGAGCGCGCAGTGCGTGCGCGGCCGCAGAGCAGTGGAGGCAAGATAGCGCGCCAGGACACACTGCCGATGAAGAGCCCAGCTCACGCGTACAGCATGGTAGGTGCATCAGCCTCGCGCGGTCACTTTGGGGACGGGGCGGGCGCGCCAGGCCTGCAAACCTGGCTTTAAAACGGCCGAGGGCCAGCGTGCCGTGCAAGTCTGTCGGGTGTGCGAAAACCTGCTGAGCCCGGGCCGGAAGGAGGCAGAGAGGCGGAGATGGCCGGTCTCGCGTAATCTCCGCCCAACCGTCCTTGCTTTCCGCCACATCAGGCTCCAATACCAAAGTTAGCAGCGCGCGCCGTAGAACACGGCTTCCCCCACACATAACACCAGCGTCCGCGGCCCCTATCACGCCTCCTGTGCACTTGTGCGCTCGCGCTATAGCCTATCCCTCTGCAAGTTAAAACCGGGTCGCTCGAGGCCAACGTCGTTTACGCATGCAGAACGAACTCTGCCACTACAATTGCACCAGGAAGGCTGACATCTGTGTCATTCCCGGTCACGGGCATCTTGTGTCCAGACGAGCGCTACAGAGAGATGACGCGATGACGCCCAGCCGTCGAACCTCATCTGCGCGAAGCTGCGGCTGAAAGCTGCTCTGTGGACTTTGGATGCCTTGGCATGGATCAGGCCCGGTCCGCAAGTCTTCGCGTTAGAAACTGGGCCCGGCAGCATCAGTGCACGGTGGCCGCCATCTGTGTTGCAAGAACCGCCAGGCGCGCCACGAACCGCAGTGCGATCTCAGATGAGTCTTCCTACGCCCCGCCTTCAGGGTAAATGTGATGTAGTTGTAGCTGTTATTATCGGCGCTCCGGTCTCCCCGGACGGCTTATATGGGGAGCGTGGTTCAGTAATCTGTCGACATGATCGTCCTGTTAGCTACGTTGCTGCCCTTGGTCCCTCTTTCCTCCGCTCGTGTGGTCAATGTGACGATTGAAGACACTTACGGCGACGCGATGACGGGGCTGAAGGTGCAATATCTCCCGCCTAACGCGTGGGGTACGATGACGGACTTCCGCGACGTCTCGGCCGGCGTGGATGTCCGGAACCTGCACAATGGCACTTGTGCATCGTGCGTCTGTCAGTCTCCCACGAAAATCGTCCCGACATGTAGCTCCCATGCAGGAACTTCGCGCGGCCGGGGAACATGACCCTCACGTTCAACGGTCCGCTATAGAACGAGGGAATTGCGTTGCGCTGACGGATCGACTGACAGGAACGATGATCTACGTATTTTACACCTTTGTCGCCGTCTCGTTGGCCCCATTACGGTTCTACCTCGACTTTCCCGCACCGCCCGCAGTGATACAGCTGCAAGGGCCCGCGGACAACGAGGGAACTGAGATCGTCTACAATCACCTGGCGTTCCAGAGCGGACGGCTTCTGTACGGCGAACATACTCTTGTGGTCGCGTCAGTCAGTGATCAGCAGTTCTGCTTTGACTATGCGGTATACAGGTGCGTGGGTCGCTGCGGAAAAGTGCAGCGAACTGATGTCTCGGGCAGCACAGACGAAGCCGACCCGCCTGAGATTCACGAATCCGATACCGTGCCGCGAATCCCCAGTGCTAGTATTAGTCTCCTCACCACGGACACGGGCACGGTCACAGGGCGCCCCGCCAGGGATTCTGCACCCGCGCGGTTCGACGCGCGGGCCGTGGCCGTCGCAGTCGCGGCCGTCGCAGCTGCTGTCATCGCGATTGCGGCCTGGTGGTATATCAGACGCGCCCGTCGACGCGCTCGCGCTGCTGCAGAAGGAGACCGTCCGGCAGCTTTCCTGGCACAGCCCGATCCCAGCCTCGTCGCTCCTGCTGAGAAGGAGCACCGGAACCGTCGGCGGGACACCGCCAAGCCGCCCCGCGACGACATCACGCCCTTCGTCTCGCAGCCCGAGCGCGCTGAGCCAGCAGGGGGCAAACCGCGCGGGATGCCAAGTGAAATCTCGGGGGAGAGTTCGGAGACGCAAGTGGATCTCTTGTCCGGGCAGCGAGACGCGACGGCCGACGTCAGGGCAGAGCTGGCGAGGGTGCGCGCGGAGAACGAGCGCGCACGCAGGGAGATCTAGATGCTGAGACTGGCCGCGGAGCCACCGCCGTATCCACGGAGCGAATTTGGTGGCGAGACCATAGCCAGGTAGCGACATAACGAGTGCGACATTCGATTTGCCGACGCCGAACGCTCGCGTGGTTCAGAATCGAAAGGGAAAAGGGTGGGTCGGAGATGGCCTGCTTGGTCTGCAGCACCGCGCAGCCTTCGAAAGACTGCATGCGTTTGATTTTGATTCGCGCGTAGCAGGGTGAGAAATCCATCAGGAGAATGTCGTGGGCATCGAGCGGGGCAGTCGGTCGGGCGGTGAAAGCGGACACTTGTCGACGGCGAGGACCTCGAAGTCGCGCGCGAGCGGCGCGCAGTCGCCCTCAAGCATGACGTCGCGGACGCGCAACGCGGGACGGACGCTGCCCCAGCCGAGAACCAGAAGCCGCACGAGGAACGCGTGCAGCCGCGCGGCGTCGACCGCGAGACAGTTGGTGAACTCCTCCTCGCCGGTGTTGGCCTCGACGAGCCGAAGCGCGGGGAGGCTGAGCCGCATGTGCGCGTCGGCGTCGAGGGACGCGAAGGAGACGTCGAGCACGAGTAGGCGGCAGCGCGGAAACACGAGCGCCGGTGTCTCGGGCGGCACAAGCGAGATGGCGTGCGCGGGCAGCCGCAGGGCCGTGACGCGCGCGAGGAAGGCCGGGGAGAGCAGCGCACCATATGCCGTGGGCTCCTGCACCCGCAGCGGCTCACCCAGCGTACGGTCGACGAACGTTCGGATGCGCCCCGTGCTCGGCGCGAAGAGGACGATGTGCGCTGTGCGGTTGCTCAGGTAGCGGAAGCCCAGCTCCACGTCTTCCGCTGCGCCGAGATGGCCCACAAGCTCGGACGCGACGGCGGCGCTGGGTTCGCGGCAGAGGATGTGCCTGAGCGTGCGGCAGTTCCGGATGGACGCGAGGACCGCGGCGTAGTCGCGGCTCGTGAGCCGGAGCGAGAGCTGCGTGAGCGGTGGGAGCGCCATTGCCAGCGCGTTTCCCCTCCGGTCCGCGAAGCCGGAGCAGGACTCGCCCCACACACTCAGGTTCTGCAGCGCCGGGAAGTGGGCGAAGAGGTCCGCGGGCACGGTGTGCCGGCCCGGTAAAGTATACCAGAGGTCCTTTACGTGTCGAAACGCAAGGACGTGTTCCGCGGGCAGTTCTAGACCCGCAAGCGACACCTCTTTCAGCAATGGGCTCCACATTGCTAGCAGCGCGGGCGGAAGCACCGGGGCACGCAGCCTCTTGCTGCTGTTGGAGAACTGGAGCTGAAGGCTCCGGAGCAACGGTGCGGGATGATGTAGGGCGTCCATCACAAGGGGTGCGGCGTCAACATGCACGTTGACCTCGAGGTGCGCCAGGCGGTACATATTACGGACAATCGCCGGGAAGATAATACGGCGAATTCGGCTGCATAATAGGTGGTCCTGCAGGCGCAGAAAGATCGAAACAGAACAGCGCGTTCCGAAACCGAGCCTGGCCTGGAAGAAGTCGAGGGCGGTGGTGGACACGGCGGAGAGGTGGATGTACTGCCGGAAGTACGGGTGCACGTGTGCCAATGTGTTCCAGCGGGAGCAGACATGAGACAGCACGAGCAGGTGGCGCAGGCCGAGCTCGTCCATGACTAACATGATCAGTTCGGCGGGCAGAGCTGCAGCAAGCGAAGTGACAACCATCAGGGAAAGCGTTGACGCCTGAGTTTCAAAAATCCGGCCTATGAACTGAATCCGACGCCGATCGAGCCTTTCCGTGCCGGCAGGACGAACCCAGCCGGGCCTCCCCACATTCATGCGATCGCAACGAGCCCCGGAAACCGCAATAACATCATCCGCTCGTGTTCGCCGTCACATTAAGGGCGGCAAGAGCAAGCGCCGGCGCGTCGCGGTATCTTGCACACGAACAAGACCACAGATGGATTAAAGCGACCCGATTCCGTGGAGCGACATATGTCCCGGGCCCTGAAGACGAAAACAGGAGGAAGAGTTGCGGAGATAGCCGGCTGCTGTTTACAGGCTGGCTTTCATCCGCACCACACACAGCGCCGCGGACGACTATCGTTCTTTTTCAGGCACGTATTAAGCACCCGCGGTGACATACTGGGTGCCTGCGCGCGCTCCCGTTGCAATCGTCCGCGAGCCCGGCTCGAATTGGACTCGAAGGACGCCCAGCCAGGCGCGGGTACACTTGCGCACCAGACCGAACGCCGCCAGCACACTGTATGAGCACTGGACGACGCTGTCCAGGATCGACGATGCTCTTAAGTACCTGGGTTCAGAGAGCAGTAAGACGGCGGGCCTGGTCGCCGGTATTGATTCTGTTGATCTTGGGTCCCCCCAAGCTCGGCCTAATAGTGACTTGCTCCCCAGACACTTCTCATTTAGCACTGGATATGGCCTGTCTCTAGCTGCGCCCACTGTCCGAATACGGCGGCCGCTCTACGGCTTCTCTCACTGGCATCGCAATCTCCGCCTGCGCTCTCGCATTCTCTGCTCGTGTGCGCGCGTTCTCTGCTATTACCCTCTCCAGCTGCGTCCTGATTCTCGCAGTGTCGGCTTTTCTTCCGCACCTGGTACTTGCAGAGGCCGGCGGCTGGTCCTTTGCGGCCGCTTTGTCGCTCTTGCGCTCGGCGAGAGGCAACTGTGGATCGGGTGCGACGAGAAAGGGACACCGTGCGCTCCGTCTCACAAGATCACGTCCTCTGCCTCTTGCTCAGTCTGAGCGCGATAGGGGCTGCATACGATTCGGGTAGTATCAAGTTCGATCTCGCCACCGAGAACCCAGCTACAACTGAGTGACTGACTGGGGTCCTACCTTGGCACCAGCGCCGAAGGAAATATTCGAACTGGATAGGTCTGATAACTCCTTGGTAGCAGTACTCGTACACGCTTGTCCCGTCCATGGCTCTGCTCCGGATCTCCAGAATCATAGATCCCCTCGAGTCCTGCGTTGGCTGCGAATACGGCGGCGGCTCGACCGCCTGCCTGAGCATCTCGATCTCCGCCCGCGCGCGCGCGTTCTTCGCGAGCATCCGTTCGGCCTCGGCTCCGATGTGGAGCCGGCGCCCAGGAGTGCTACTAGGCCCGCCCGCCCCCAGCTCCGACGGATTGTTCTGCTTCGCGATGATCGCTCCTCTATGTCTTTCCTTCTCGCTCTCCGAAGACGCGGGATCGTGCCGCGCGATACCACAAGTGCATTACGGACGTCCGGTTCCGAGTCTCTTGGCCGTCGATATGCTTCTCGCGCTGGACCTGCCGCTCCGTGCGGGCGCATACGCCGGCTCTAAGTTGTGAGATGCACGTCTATGCTGGTAGAATGTGCGGACACGTACTAATCGACATGGCAGGGCCAGCTGCTCATTGTCATCACAGGCTCATAGGTATGTATTACTAATTTACTTGTAACGAATCCGCAGCGGCGTGAATCAGCGAGTACGTGTGCGCACCGTGGGATTCAGCAGCCCTGTTTAGGAGAGATCGGGCTTGTTTGGGAGGCTCAGCGCCGCGATTGGGCCCACGGCGACGAGTCGCCGTGCGCAGACTAGCTGTGGAAAATCTATACCTACAGATCTCTCCCACGCACCCTAGCTACGTGTCCATGCTACGGGCCAGCGACAAACAGCCCTGTGGCGCAATTTCTAAGGTGCATCAACGATCCCAGACGCGGATGTCCGGCTCTTCCTCCTCGATTTGGCAGCCTTCTGGTACTCCCGGTTCGCGCGCGCGAGCTCATACTCCTCCTCGAGAGCAGTGCCGCGCACCAGCGTGCGGTGTCTGTCCTCGCATTTTGGATATCGGCGCCAGTGTCTGTCGCGCGACTGCCTGTATCGGAAATACTTGTTGCACCCGCCGAGGCAGCACACGCTGTTGACGCGGCGCGAGGTCTTCTCGGGCGCGAATGCTTGTGCGTCCGCTTCGGGGATGACGATGATGATAGCCGCCGCCGGCCGGTTCGTCTGCTGAGCTCGTGTTGAGCTCGCCGAGCTTGGCAGTAGTATACTGATACGTACCACGTGCGTCTGAGCGACAGCATGGGTCCTCGCGCCGTGACGCTCTGGCTGGAGGGGTTCCAGAAGAACTGTGGCTTGAGGTTGGCCACCTGTGGCATCGTAAGTGGATACGTTGCTCAGCTCGGACCCTCGTCTACAGACCATTGTACGTGCTCTGATTCCTCTCCCAGTGGCTCTGGGCCACTTGATCATAGGTTGCGTGAGGATAGAGATCTCCCATGGCATTCACGGCAGCCCGAAGGGACGAGTGATGTTCGCGGCGCCGGAGGAATGGGTGCGCAGAACCGACTCCACGGCTATCCTCGTGTGTTTTTATCCTCGCCCTCGTGGGCGCTTACCAGCAGACAAACGCGCATTCTTTGCTGGTAGCAGCGACTGGCAGCGTCATGCGAGTGCTGTTGGATACATTCCCAATGATACACACAGCAGTATATCCCAGCGGAGGCGTCTTCAGGTTGCATACTAACCCGTTCCGCCGCATCTTATCGATATATGGCGGAGGCTCCGCCGCCTTTCTCACCATCTCGATCTCTCTTTCGTATTGCACGAGCGCCCCCTCGCTCATGGCGCGTATTTAGCCCCGCCAACTATGCCCTGACGGCGCTGGCCATTGTGGCAGCAAGATTAATATCCTGCGATGGATTCCGCTGGACGGTGAGGCGTGTGCGAGATGCAGTACCGCGCAGAACCGCGATGCAAGCGAAGGTCGCGGGATGCTGGAGAAGGGACGCGGACGGACAGCCAACGGAGGTCAGTAGAAAACGAGCGCATCGCAGTTCTGACGCGGCGCGTAGAAACATACGCAAGGGACTTACAGAGCCCGTGGGAAGAACGCGTACAACAACGCCTAGGAGTAAAGGAGATTTCCGTCGCAAAGCAAGCGCTCAGGCAGAATCAGCAACGCGCGCCCAGGAAGCAGTGCGTGCGAGGCCGCAGAGCACCGGAGGCGAGAGAGCGTTCGAGAACACAGGACGGTAGGTGCATCAGCCTCGAGCGTCGGTCCTCCGAACCTAGCCGGAGAACAGCAAAAGGCCTCCGCGGTTGGAGGTGCAGGCCAAATGCGTCTGGGCGGCGGTCAGGTTGTGAACTGCGAAATGCCGGGCTTGTGCCCGGGGATCCGGAAGGAGGCAGAGAAGCGGAGATGGCCGGACGCGCGTAATCTCCGCCCAACCGTCCTTGCTTTCCGCCACATCGCGCACGCATGCCGAAGGTAGCAACGCCCACCGCCTCGCACGGCTTCCCCTCACAACAACGAGCACCGAGCACACCGCGCCGCAGCGCGCGCTATTCCACTGCGACACCGGGCCGCTCAGCTCCTCCCGCTGCTACACCGTCCAGATCGAGCCGCACCACTGCCGCTGCATCGCCAGCGTCGAAGAAGGACGCCAACGCTCCAGTGTCGACGTTTCTTCCGCCGGTACCCGCAGACGAGGAGCACCTATGGGACGTACTGTACACAGACGGCGCATGCTCCAACAACGGCAAGGGCGCCGCCGCCCTCGCTGGCATCGGCGTCTGGTCCGCTGCGGACGCGTGCAGACGGATGAGCGAGCGCTGTCCTGGCGAGCAGACGAATAACCGCGCAGAGCTCATCGTGAGTCCCTACCCCACTGTCCCTACTTTCTGCCCCTGATGCCCCTTGTTTTGGCGCAGGCGCTCATACGCGCGCTGGAAAGCACGCCATTCGGCGGGAAACAGTTGTTGTTGAAGACTGATTCGGAATATGCGGTTAAATGTGCGTCCGGTTTGTTGCGCTGGGGAACGAGATTGGGCTGAGGGCAACGGCAGGCGTGTACCAGTGGATGCCGAACTGGGCGCAGAACGGGTGGAAGACGGCGAACGGCAAGGACGTCAAGAACCAGCCGCTGCTACGGTATTTGGCTGCGTTGCTGCAGCTGCGCGATATGCGCGGCAAGGTGCGTCGCGCGTCCTGTCACCCGTCATTCCCCTCCGTGCCCCGCTGTCTCTCTCCCCGTCAACCCCGCGCGCGCGCGCTCGACCGATCATGCGGCCTGTCCGCCTCTCGTACTCTCTCCGCGCGCCAAAACTGATGCGCGCGCTCGTTGCTCGTTCGACCACGCCGCTGTTATTGTTCGCGCGCATCCGCCCCCGCCCCTATCTAGCGCTCTTTCTGACCGCTCGCGCACGCAGGTCCGCCTGCAACACGTCCGCGGGCACTCCGGCTCGCCAGGCAACGACGCCGCCGACGCCCTCGCGCGCGCCGGCGCACTATTGCCCGCTTGCGCAGACGAGGACTGGGACGCCAAATTGCAGGAGGTACAGGATCAGATTGACGGAGACTTGATGGCTTTGGCCGACGTGCATTCGCCCCGGCTCGCGAGGGGGATGGGGATGGGGGCGAGTGTTTTGTTGTCTCCGAGGAAGAACAGGGCGGAGCCGAGCAAAGCCAAGGTGCGCAACTCGTTGAAGTGCAAGGTGATTGGGAGAGCTGATGGTGCGCTGGTAGAAGATGTCCGTCGTCCCCGAGCACGAAGACGAGGACGACGAGTTCCCGGACTCTGCGGGCGAGTGGATGGAAGATCTCGACGAGGCCGAGCTCGCGAAGCTCGACAGCTCGCCCGCCAAACCATCCACCTTTGCCCCCACAACTGCTTCTACCTCTGCAACGGCTGCCTCGACGTCTGCAGCTGTCGCCGATGATGAATTCGAATTCGACGACGCGGACGACCCGTTCGCCGACCTCACCGCTGAGCAACTTGATGAGCTCGAGCGCGCGCGGCCCAACGCATGAGTGATAGCAGGCGACGGACATGTATTCTGGAGACTGTTGTGTGTACTGTGCGTGCTTTCTGTATGTATCCATGTGTGCGCTGTGCTTTGATCCATCCATCCATTTCGTCTAAATCGGGCGCACGCGTACGAGTCCTCCGGCTTCTTGTTTCCACTGACATTTGATTTATGCTTCGGTGCGAGCTCGTTGTACGACGCGCGGACGTGCTCGGGCTCCCCTGCCAGCCTGTCCGATGCTGCGGTCTCACACGCCCGAACCACGACTGGGTCGCTCTATTACATGGGACATTCGCCGTCGGTAGAGACCTGGCATGCTCGGCGCTTTCAGTCGCGGTGCCTCCGCGTAGATTGCAGCTGGGCGCCGTACAATGCCGGTCAGCAACTCCACGGGCACTGGTGGCAGATTCTATAGCATTCAGCAATGAAACCGGCGCGATCCCGCGCGCAGGCTGCATATATGTAATAGTCCAGAGGGGGATTAATCGGGGACTCCTCTCGGTGACGGCTCCCGCATTGCGTGGCTTCTGCATGAGTTACTGCCGTGATCTCTAGCTCTCCGATTAAAGTCTATGTAATCTGGATTGAACGCACCGCACGACCGTGTCCTCCGGGTATCTGGCGCCCACGTGTTTGCACCCGCGTTGAACAGCATCTCGACTTACACTCGGCAGGGGCCTCTCGACCCGGCTCGGCTTCCATATGGGGCGCTCAGGGCGGCAGCGGCTTCTAAGTAAGTTCTTCTGCTTCAGTAATTGAGCACCTTGATTGACGATCGGACACCTGGTAGACGGCCCTGGAAGAAGCGCGTGGTGCTGGTCCAGGCGCAACTCAGTTGCTGGAGAAGTTGGAACCGGTCTCCCGCGGGCTTCGGATCATTACACATCGATCCCTACATTGCAGGCGGGTTGCGGGTATGATGTATCGCACGTCGCTGGAAGTGTGTCGTGTTCGCGCGCCTCCGCATAGTCTCCCTTGCAGACTCTAACACGGATGAAACTCGATCCGTGATCCTCCGCACGACACGCGCCCGTGCACACGGTTTATTGTAAGGGCGGGGCGACGGCCGGTAGTCCTTCTGTTCCCGCGATCAGGCGGTGTGGGCAATGCAAAGGCCCGTAGGTGTGCGCCATCGCGGCCCCTGTGCATTTATCACCCTGTGGGATACCAACTGTGCTCAGGGCTCTTGTATCCCTGGATTCCTGGGCCTAGGCCGGCCATATATTAATGCCTTCTCCCTCCCCGAGATGCTACCTGAGTACCTCCCTGTCGCTCAAAATGCTCCTCGTCGTGTTGCTCAGTACCCTTATACCGTTCTCTGATGCCGCTCGCCTCGTCAATGTCACAATCGATGACACCCACGGCGACGAGCGAACGGGCCTGCAGCCAGAATACCCCCTCGTTGCGCAGTGGGGTACCCCGACGGCCGTTTGGAATAAACGCAATCCGGGGTACTACTCAGTCGACGAGGAGAAATTCTATGACAAGACCTGTACCACGTGCGTAGGAAACACACGCGCACGCTGCGAGCGTTCAAGTTCTGACTTGTATCGGGCCCGCAGTCCAGTCGGCCCTCTACGCATGACTCTGAAATTCACCGGCGAGTCGGTGTCGTCACCACAGACGCGCTGTACCGCTCACGGTTCAGACATGGCAGGAATCATGGTCTACGTGTTCCATGCGCTCGACCCGACCGTCCGCAGCATCGACTTCACGTTCTCTCTCGACGATGGCGCGCCTGTGATAGGGAGTGTTCCGTATACCGTAACTGCGCCCAGCGGTGGTATACTGTACAATCACCTGGTGTTCCAAAGCGGTTCTCTGCCCCAGACTCAACACACTCTGACAATCCATGCCCCCGGTCCACCGGCGGCATTGTGCTTCGACTATGCAATATACACGTGCGTACCCTGGTTCCCCTCGAGCTGCACGCTGGACGATTCCCGTCTCCAGGGTAGACGAAACAGACGACCAGACTCAGAGCAACCAGGTATCCTCGCCCACGGCTGGGATCACCGAAACATCCTCGCTCACGGGAGCCAAGACATCCTCGTCAACTATCAGGGGACACAAGGAGACGGTCGGGAGCCTCCCTCGGTCTGGGCGGCGTCCTGTTGATATCGAGGTCGTGGCCGCCACATGCGCTGCACTAGCGACCGCTGCCCTTGCCGCCGCCGGAGCTTGGCTCTGCGTTAGACGGCGACGGCGACGAACGGGACGCACGGAGGCCAGCGATGAAGCAAGTCCGTCCGACCAAGGGCCAGAGGGGACCGGCTCTCCGCTTTGCATGCTGTTCGCGACGCAGCCGGAGCAATCAGCTGCATCGCAGCGGGAAAGAGACATCGAGCGGGAGAATGCAGATCCCGCACGAATCACGGCCTTCGTGTCACAGCCGAGCGATGCAGCACCGATTCCAGAGCCGAAGAGTGAAAAAACGCGATGGGAGGAGCCGCATCAAAGTGCCGCTAACATCACAGCGAGCATGATGGCCGAGCTGGAGAGACTGTGTGCGGAGAATGAGAGGGCGCGGGCGCAGAGCGAGAGGGCGCGCATTGCATTAGCGATGGGGATCGCGATGCTGCGAGAGGAAGTGGAGCCGCCGCCGTACTCGGATGGCAGAGGTAGCCAAATAAGCAAAACTGATCCTAGGAGCTAGGAAGTCGATTGTGCCATACTTATAGGCAAAGATCAATTAGCTGGAGCTTTTAGAAGCAGCTAAGAGATCGTTTCATGAGCCAGCAACTGTTGTTGAAACTGCTTTCTTGAGGCAACGTGTCCTGCGACTGTGGCAAGCCAAAGTAGCAGAGTGCGTGGCAGACATGCAAGGCAAAAACGGGTTAAATAGGAACGCGAGGAGGCACATTCGAACATGCCCTGAGGCATGCTGGCAGCAGCTGCGTTGACCCGCCACTGTCAGACGGCATCGCTGAGTCGACAGTGATGACCAATAGCAAGCGACGGCAAGGACTCCTCTTAGTACCAGTAAGGGCTATGTGCTTGTCCGAGCCCTCGTCGACGTTGCAGCTGCATCTGCGGCCCGGCGGCGGGCGGTGTTGGGCCCCGCTCGGGGCCGCAGGAACTGTGCGCCGTTCACCAAGGAGGCAGTCATTGACGCTAGTCAAGATAGCAGATGGCCAGCTCTCTCTACGTCGAGCATGCGAGCGGTGTGCGGCAAACACACGAGATCGGCTATCTCCGCTTCTTGTCCTCCGTCTGGCCCCACGGCCAGCTTTCTGGTTTGCCGCGGTCAAACAACCGAATTCTGCTCCGGCGTCTTCTTCCGACGAATTAAATACGGCTTCACGAGCGCTATTGCATCCTCATAGGTATTAGGCGCCAATGCACCCTGATCAACGTCGCGTCCTATCTGGACGGCGATTCGGAGCCCGTCGTACCGCCACCCGGTCCGTGTCTGACCCCGAGCGGATTGGGCGCACAACCCACCCGCAAGAGATATCTCTGCGGATCCGGATTCTAGGCGCGCGACTGTGTAGATCCCCCTGGCGATACTCGCTAAGGAATCACGATGATTCAACGCCCTAACGAGCGAATCGCGCCGGTGAGCTTCTCGGTCTGATACTCATCTATGACGATCCTGGATCGCACAGATGTGTAGATTTGTCTGTGATCGCAAGCTTCGTCGCGTCTTTAGAATGCGCACTGGGGACGAGCTTGAGCATGGGTCCCGCCCTACGTAGCCAAGTCTCGCAATGTTCTGCACTCCAATTGATCATGCGGTTCCTGTCTGGTCCGGACGTTGATTATTTCGCTTTTTTGTTCTACTCTCAGCTTGCATATGTTTCAGATCGCTGCTCAAGTTTGACAACGCGAGAAGGGATCGGGGATTCTCCCCCTCGCAGGGCGAGGATCTTCCGCATTCAATCTCTACAGTTACCACACGATCCTCGGCTGCGCTCACGTCCCAGAGCATGCTCGCCTGTTCCCATCAGGCGCCGCACTCCGTTATACCCACGACTATACTACCGCTTTCTCTCTCCCATGGCGAATGCCGGAGGTCCGAGAATGCCGAAAGGCCGCTGTCTCTAACAACTAGGATGCGCACGCCGGACGTCCGAGGATCCGGAACTGCCGCCAGGTGTACTGCTCCGTTTCTGTCGGTCCCGCACCCTGAACTGCCCGTGGAACCCATCCGTGCACGTGGGTGCATGTATCCCAGTGTATAAAAGGCGGAGCACCTTCAAGTACCCGCAGACTACACACGGAGCACCGACCCTCATTTCCACGATGCTCATTGCGGTTCTGCTGCTCGCGCTCACCTGCACGTGGTGTAACGCCCGCCTCGTCAATGTGACTATCGACGATACACTCGGAGACAAGCAAACTGGCGCCGTGCCGGCGTATGACGACGCATGGGAGGCATACGACGGCGACGACGACGCATGGGGGCCCTACGCCGGCGACGGCCTGCAATTCGCACAATACGAAACCCTGTGAGCACCCCTATCTTTCCTTGCCGGATAGCCGACGAAACGCGCTCTGTGTGTAGCCACTGCCAGAACAGATACTCCACTGAGTCCAGCGTCTCTCTCTCCTTCAACGGTATTTATTTGCTTTTCTGTTTTATCCAATACCACCAGCTACACAACTGTCCCGCAGGAACGGCCTTCTACTTCTTCCTGATCTTCGAGTCGGAAGAAGCGTTCGACAACGGCTACGTGTCGTTCACGCTGGACTACACCGCCGTCGAGCCTGTGAAGCTCTCCGGGGACGATAATCTCTCGTCCGACGAGTACTACCAGGCTGTGTACAAGGTCGACGGCCTACAGAACAAGCAACACGCCGTCCGCCTCACGCTGACGCCGCCGTTCTTCGAATCGGACACCCCGCCAGCGTGCTTCGACTATGCGGTCTACACGTGCGCCCGCCACCGTGTGCTCTCGGTGTTCGCGTGTGACTGACATTTCTCCGCACTGGCAGAACGGAGGCTCACGCTGGCGCGGTGGCTGACTCTGAGCCGGCGAAGACGCAAGGGAACGGCACCTCCCCCGCCCCGGGCGCGAAGACCACGCCGGCCAGCCCTGTCCCCGGAGACAACTCCAGCGCGAATACACTGCGCAGCGTGTCGGTCGCCGTGCCGCTTGTTGGAGCGATCATTGCCCGCATCGCGTGCGCTTGGTGATTCGCAGGCAGGCATATGAACTCACCGCGGACAGAGACCAATTACTTAATATATACCCTGTTCTTTCCCAGCGTGTCCTGCATTCCCATAATACTAGGCTTATGGGATCGTGTGAGTTTGACATGTATATATGCAGTCTACGTGGCCCGATACCCCCTTTGTTCCGCTGCCCGCTGCATGCGGTTCCTGTACCCGCTGTCATTACAGGCTTCCATTCGTCGTCGTTCTCCTAGATACAAAAAGCTGGACGGCAATAGTGCCTGGGCCTCTCCCATTGGCGGCCTTGTTCCCACAACATTCGGTCCCAGAGACTCTGCGCCACAGTATGTACCGGACGATCCGTTCGCTACGTCTGCCGTCCGAGTAGGGTGGCGGCTCCACTGCCTCTCGCAGCATCGCGATCCCCATCGCTAATGCAATGCGCGCCCTCTCGCTCTCCGCCCGCGCCCTCTCATTCTCCGCACACAGTCTCTCCAGCTCGGCCATCATGCTCGCTGTGATGTTAGCGGGACTTTGATGCGGCTCCTCCCATCGCGTTTTGTCACTCTTCGGCTCTGGAATCGGTGCTGCATCTCTCGGCTGGGACACGAAGGGCGTGATTCACGCGGGATCTGCATTCTCCCACTCGATGTCTCTTTCCCGCTGCGATATTGCAGCTGCTTTCTCCGGGTGCGTCGCGAACAGGGTGAGAAGCGGAGATCCGGTCCCTTCCCCTTCTGGCCCGTTGCCACCCAGATGATGGCTGCTGTCGAAAGGTCACACACAGCGACAGACCCTGCAGTCTGATGCTCCCGCGCGCGGGCCCGCGCATGCTCCCGCGCGCGGGCCCGCGTCAACCATTGCAAGTCCGATACACAGCTCCCTCTCCACGCAGGCATGCCTCTCGCAATGCTGTTCCTCTTTCTGCTGTTCGGCGAGTGCTGGGCCCGGCTGGTCAACATCACGATCGACGATACGTACGGCGACGCGCGCACAGGCGCAATGCCGTCATACGAGCCAAAGACCCAATGGATTGCTGCCACTAACGACGAGGCGCAAAATAATACTCTGTACGTCTTCCCGTCGTGTGCTAGCATGCGAATGGAAGTAAATGAAAGGACTGGACGGACAGGCATGACCTCTCAATCGGCAACGGCAATTTCACAATCACCTTCGAGGGTAAGCAAACAAACGCTGGCCTCTTGGAACGCTGACACCGCGCGCTAGGCGTGCTAATTTACGTCTTCCTCGCCTTGCCCGACAGCGGCCCTCCCATGAATATCTCGTTCTCGTTCTATCTGGACGGGGAATCAAAGCCCAGATGGTGGTACGTGTGGCAAACTTACGGGACAGACGGATACTCGTCAGACCATCATTCCAATGTGCTGGTGTATCGGAGCACACCACTCCCTCAGCGGAAGCACTCTCTCACTGTGACCATCGACGGTCGGTTCGCCTTCTTCGACTATGCACTTTATACGTACGTACACCGCAAATCCGCTGCCGAGTGTACGGCTAATGCGTAGAGGCTCTAGCATGGACGATGGCACCACGGCGCAGGTGTCTCAGTTGCCGAGCGGAAGCAGCGTCCAGGGGGCCAGCCTGACACCCTCTAACGCGCAAACAGAAACAGCGTCCGCAGGGCCGGGAACCCTCCGATCTGCAACTGTATTGCCTCTCAGTCCAGACACAGAGACGCCGAGCCAGACCTCGGGCACTCCCGTAGACAACCCGAGCCGCTCGCACGCGCCGCGGAATCGTCCTGCGCTCATCTATGGACCTGCGGCGGCAGCAGTGGTCATGCTGATCGGGCTCACCGTGTGCTTCTGCGTTTGGCGGCGCCGTCAACGCGTGGCAGCGTCCTCCGACGGGATTCAGACCATATCGCGATTCTTTCAACCGCCGCCCGCGACCGGAAACACCGCCGACTCGGAGTCCATGGTACCGACCAGTGACAAGACTACCCGACCGCGGGCTCCGACTCGCTCACGCGTGACGCCCTACACCGCGCAGCCCGATCCCGCGCCCGCAGAGACCGCGAAGGAACGCCGCAGAGCAGCGATCATCGCGAAGCAGAACAATTCGTCGGAGCCGGGGACAGGCGGGCCCGGTACTCTACGGACGCACGCCCCCCCGGTCGACATCGGGGCGGAACTTGAACGGATGCTCGCGCAGAATGCGCGTGCGCGGGAGGAGCTCGAAATGCTCAGACAGGCAGTCGAGCCGCCGCCCTATTCCCACAGCTAACGCGGGACTGGAGCAGAGACTCGGATGATACTGGAAACGCGGTGGCGCAGTTGGAGGAGCATCAGGGATACCAGAGGCCAGCGAAGGAGCATTGTAGCACTGATGATACCCTGCTACAAACGAGGAGTTATCAGACCAGATCACTTGGAATTGCGCCTTCAGATTAGACCGAAAGCCAGTCTCACGGCTTGAACGGACCGGAAGCACCGCACAGTGGTCCCCATGCTCGTGGCCAGGTAGTACGTCAGTCAGGTGCAGCTGAGATGTCGGCGAGATTGAACAGGATAGTACCCGAATTGTGTCGGCAGTGTTCCTCCTAGCAGTACATCCGGTTCACCGGGTTAGACCAGTGACCGGTTTACCAAATGGTAAACGGCCACTGTTCTTTCTTTGAGTTTAGGTGATGCACTCGTTTCAAAAAGCGGTCAGTCACCTCGTCCTCCACGAAACGGACAGTGACCTGTTTAGCTGGAAGAGGCCATTCACCTGTTTGCGAAACAGGGCAGTGACCTATTTTCTCCATTACGGTGACTCTCCCGTTCTATAATTTAGGTGACTCTCCCCTTCTGTATTTTGGGTGACTCTCCCTTGAACCTCGCGCATGCCGGCGGGATTCGGACCGGGTCCGGGAATCTCCGAGGGTCGTCGCTGCGCGAGCTTGTCGTCGGCCTGGGCCTCCCCTCGTGCCGGGGATCAAGTTCATTACAATTTATCTACGTCCGGAAATGTGATCTAGTTGATAATATGAGCTGAAAACGCTAGGTCCCATATGCCTAGCTGAGCATGTATCTCGAAGTTTGTTCGAAGTCTAGAAACGGCTCAGTCACCCATTTCCCGCCACCGGTCAGTGTCCCTTTATTCAGGAAAGGACATTCACCCTTCCCCAAGTAAAGGGAGAGTCACCCGATGTCATGTACGGGCTACTCACCCTTTTCGAGGAAGGGTGACCCTCCCATTTACACCGGAAGGGTTGTTCACCCTTATTAGCGTCATAACGGACTGTCACCCCTTAGGATTACTAGCCGTAGAATCCGAAAAGAACTCCGTTAGCAGTCTTTTCCATCGTCTCTGCCCTTATAACTCAACGTTGCATGCAATGTGCGTGTTTCCTGGCCATTTCAGCATGATGTTGTTGACGTCACTGCTAGGCCGCCGACGCCATTTACACTCACACGCGAGCCTGGGCCGCACTCTTGGGGCCAGGTTCCACTTGTTGCCCTCGCATTCTCCATTGTGGCTATGGTGCAAGCTGCTCCTGTCTTCGAACTCGACCAGCTTCAGCGAGCACACGCCAATCGTCAGAGATCGGGGCGAGCCACTGCCTGGGTCAGCCACTTCACGAAGTTCCTTGACACCGAGCTACTTCCCAACCTCCCTGGTCACTTTGGAGCGCAATACGCCTCTGGGAGACCTGGTGATGCAGCAGCCGATCCTGCTCAACATTGTCGACTCTCAGTCGCGATGATCAACGATCTTGCCGCCGCGCTGGATCTGCAGCGATTTCCGCTGGGGCAAGCTGCAGGTTCACGCTCAATCTCGCATCTCCCAGTCCCTCTTCTCCCTCCCGTTCTCAAGTGTCCCGTCCCAGCCTGCGGGGGAACACTGATTCGGCACTCATCTGGCGATACTTCCACCGTCTGGCTTCTGTCTTCCGCTGGAGCCGTCCAGGTTCCTGTGTTCCACGCGCAGTGCACGCAGTGCCGTACTGCAGTATACCCAGATCGCTACATTTCCGAGCCACCGGCGAATGAGGAGCGGGTCGAGGTGTTCTTCCCAGCATTCTCCGCGCTCCGGATCGGGCGTCAGATGTATGCAACCCGTTCCCTCTGCCGCAGTCTCAGCACCGCTGTCACACGCGCACATATGCCTCTATCAACATTTGGGCAGTGGTGGGACATCGCCGTCCGGCCAGAGCATGCCATCGAACTTAGTCTTCAGCACGAGCAACTCTGGAGAATGTTTGTTCTCTATCATGCGACTGGCTATATTACCCCCAACAGAACGTTCGCTTTGCCCGCAGGTGGCGATCGGGACGAGGCTATGGTTCCGGAATGCTTGCGGCTCTTCGACTCCTCAGTCACCGATCCAGCAAATAACGACGAATCCCTTGCCTCGTACAAGACATATCGTCTTCCTACGATCGGCTCGCATCACTGCACTGAGTGCTCGCACGCGCATCGCCAATTCCGTGACGCGGACTGCCGCGAGGCTTACAGCGATGCGGAACTCTTGGTGGCCCATCGGAATGCCGTCGAGTCGCGGGACAGGCTCGTAACAGCAGTGGTTATAGATGGTATCGAGAAGATTGGGCATCGGGTGGGCAGTCAGACGCTTGGTCTGTGATCGGCACCTGACTCTCCACAGATCTGTACAGTCGAGAATTGCGGCAGGGATCTTATTGACTACCGCGAGGGGCGCTTCTGTGCCAGGCACCAGGAGTACGCACAGAAGTGCGGGGTCAGAGACTGTGGTAGCGATGCAGTTGATCCCTATCCCGCTTGCGCTCTACACGCTCCACTCTACCTCCAGTGGGAACATCGCTTCGGCCGGGATCGCAGCCTCTTCGAGAATCGCCGCCGCGTTCGGCGCATCGCGGCCATTGAGGCCGGCGAGGAACGTCTGGAATGGGAACCTCCAGTTGATGCATGGGATGCCACTCTACAGCACTACTGGCGCGCCCGTCACATCAAGGTAGTCGAGATTGCGGTCGCCCCGTGCGGCGTGCCGCTTTCTTGGACAAAGTTTCCGTTCGCCGAGAGCGAAACGAATATCATTCGGTTCATGGACGCATCGTGGGTCCAACCACACCTTCGACCCACCTATCTTGCAATCGACAAGGGTTGCAAGGTCATCCAAACGCTCCACAGTACCGGACGCCTATTTACCGACGCCGTCGGATGGGCGCGCACGACAAACATCAAGGTCGATACGTTCCACTACTCTTCTCATGTTGCGGACCAGACCTGCGTCGAGTTGTGCAACCCGACAGATCGGCGCGACCCCAACCTTGTGCACCTAAGCGAAGCGCTCCCCCGCCGCACTAATGCGCACAGTCAAAATGCCCGGGGCAACGGGCCGCGCGCACGAGCGCGAAGGAATCAGGATGGGCAGGAGACGTACAAGCGCTGGTTCAACTTTGAAGCTGCGGAGCAACTCAACGCGTGGCTCGAGCCCTTCAGTGCCACGATGACCAAGATGAAGCCCCAGAATCATGCAGTGTTCCTTTGTATCATTCTGCGCGAACGAGCGGATTGGATGTCAACTTAACGTCACTGAAATAAAGAGATCTTAGGCCTTAGATAGGTACAAATGACAGTCACCTAATAGTTTTAATCCCTGCTCGCCTCCCTGCTCTTGCGCTGGATAACATCACGGCAGAAATCCTTCAACTTACCAAAGCCAGCGGGCACGACCGGACGGGTATTGTAACGCTCGACAACTTCATCGTCCTCTTGCAGCGCACCTGGACCGTAATTCTTGAAGCAGTTTGCAATCAGCTCGCACTGCTGGCCCCAGGTCTTCTGGCGCCCGAAAGCGGCCCAAATGTTGATTTTGGAGACCTTAGACGCCTTCGAAAGACCCTAATAGATAGTAATAAGCGCATCGCAATAGAGGGGAGTTGACCATACAGGAACGAGGCTTCCGGACACAAGGCGATTGTTGTACTGGTCGACGAAGTCCTTGACGAACTGACAGTGGCTGACGATGGTCGCGTCCACAAGGTTCTGTGAGCCGCGCTGGGCATCGAAGTCTCGGTAACCGTCTTGCTTCTCTAGTTCGGTGCGCAGCCATGCAACGATCGCCTCATTCTTCTGGGCACTGTGGTCCCCGTCGCTCGCGGGTTCTTCCTTCTTGACACGCTTGGTGTAACCGCCGATATGGCGCCTGGCCGCGATCGCATTCGTATTGGTCTTGGGGCCTACCGGCTTGGATTCTACAACATGTCAGCGGACAGACAACGTTTGGAGAAGTATGTGCGCACCGCTATCCGATTCGTCTGACTGGTCGAGCATACGCTTGAGCGGTGCAGCAACGTCGTTGACCTCAATCGAACAGTCAGGTTTGTGCATCGGATAAATGAGATCACTCACCACGAGCGTGACACTGAGAAGCATCCCATCTGATAGCTCAAGCGTCGGGCGCTGACATTTCCCGTCGAATATACCGTCCCTGACAATCGCAATGCTGGCAAGATACTCAGAGTCCGGTAGCTTGAGCGATATCTTTCCGGTGCCTGCGGAAAATGTAAGCACAGGTCGCACAGGGGTTGGACACGAACCTTGAATCGGATCCAGAGACGCTTGTACCGCGGCGATGAGCTCGGCTGTCGGGACTGTCCTCTTGGCGTGCAGGTCTTGTGTGACCGGGAGGCTGATATCTTGCTGTGTCTTCCCATCGCAGCGCATATCGTGTATGTAAACACGGACATCCGCACTCTGGATAGATCAGCATGAAGAACTGTGTGATGAATGAATCGGACTCACCAATGCCTCGCCGAACGCCCAGGTTGTCGCAAAAGGATTCTGACTGAAATCACCGGCAGGTAATGAAACGTTCGGGAATACTGAAACACTATCAGTCATCGTGTTACAAATCCAGAGCATGATTACCATTTGTGTCATTTGCCTGCAGCAGCAGCTGGTCGAGGTCCGAACCATTGAAACTGTCTGAAAGTGAGGGCCCGTTCAAAGACCCCGCCTGGGAGCACTGACACTGTATCAAGCGGAGCATGCTGCCCCCCTGACGGAGCAAAAGGAGGCAGAGGCACTGTCGAAGGCGTCGGAAATGGCGGCACGGCAGACGGCGCAGTGGGCGGGACCGGCATGCCCACTGGTGCGGATGGCGGCGGTGTTGCTGTCTGAGCAGACAGTGAAGCGGACAGCGGCGCTGCGGGCAGGGCGAGGGGCGGCGCAACCGACAGTGCGGCGGTCGGTGCAGTGGTCGCCGCAGACGGTGGGATAGACGGAGGAGCGGATGGCGGCGCGGTGGGCAGGGCAGCAGTTGGCGCAGCGGTTGGCGCAGCGGGCGGCACGGCCGTCGGTGCATCTGTTGGCGCAGCGGGCGGCGCGGCAGTCGGCGCAGTGGTCGGCGCAGACGGTGGGGCGGACGGAGTAGCAGATGGCGGCGCGGTGGGCAGGGCAGCAGTCGGCGCAGTGGCGGACGACGCGCCGGTTGGCGCAGCAGACAGGGCGGCCGCGGCGGCGGGTGCGGCAGGTGCGGCAGGCGCAGGTGGAGGTGCAGAGGGCGGCGCAGAGGGCGGCGTAGAGGATACCCCGGGCGGAGACGCAGTGGGCTCAGTAGACGGCGAATTAACCAATGGCGCATCCGGCAGTGCGGCGGGCACACCAGGCGGTGCAGACGGAGGACTAGCAGGCGGCGCAGCGGGCAGAACGGCGAGCAGCGCTGCAGACGGTTCGGCAGGCAGACCAGCGAATTGTGTATGTTTTTCGGATGCGGGAGGCTGCAGGTTTTACGAAGTTGAGCAAAAATCTCTATTGTGAGAGGAACTGCAAGTACGCACAGGGATGGCGGGCTTGATCCCAAGCTTGCGCGCCTCCTCAACGATGAGCGATGGACGCATTGAGCCTTCCGAAACGCTTCGAGCAACGTAATCCTCCTTCTGAGCCGAAGTGATGCGCTTGCTGGCTGCCAGCGACTTGCTTGGTCGCTTTGTTGGCTGCCCGGTATGCTCTGCGGGCGTCGGTGCCGTGGTCGTGAATCCATTCGCTGGGTCAAGTAACGCCTGGATAATGACGTCCATGCTGGGCTTCTTGACGGCATTCCATTTGTTCTTGCCCGCCGAGTGCGGCCAGCGCTCCTTCTGGCGCTCAACGAGAGCAATAAGCTGAGTTTTGGAGAGCGATTCGCTGTGCGAAGGTGAGTGGCATGTGCGGTGCCCGGCCCGGTAAGGCGCTTACAGTTCACGCTGTGTATAAGCGCGGGCTGTTACTTCGGCTGTACGAGCCTCGGCGCCGTCGCCAACGTCCGTCGCGGGCTCCATGGTGGACATCGCAGACAAAGGGGAGGTCGTCGGAGAAGCCCTTCACAACGGGTGACTAACCCGTTTGAGACAAGATGGGACGGTGTGCGAGCTCATTCAAAACGGTGACTACCTCCTTTGTGAGAAAGCGGCCATTCATCCCATGGAGAAAAGATCACTGTCCCTTTGGCACAGAAGGGATATTCACCGAGTGAGGGAATGAGGCCCATTCACCGTTTCAAATTGGGGTAGTGGCCGGGCGACTCACCCCTTTGGCAGAAACCGCCCAGTGAACTAACCCGGTGAACCGAACGTACTCCCTCCTAGGGTCCGCAGTGCCCGTCGTCTCTGCATCGCCCTGGTTAGAGTGGTATATGAGGCTCCCGTACCCGGACCCCGCGTTCCCTCTGGACCGAGTCCAAAGCTCGGTCGCGCTGCCGTGATATGCATCGCCCTCGCCGGCGTGGCAACGGTCGCGCTATGTTGCGCAATTTTCCTTGTGTCTCGGCGGAGACGGCGCGGACCACAGGGAGCGGAAGCCCGAGGCTCAGGCCCAGGACTCAGGCCCTTCACCGAGAGCCCCGATCCCGCTCAGACTGGACCCGAGGTGAAGGACGTCAAGTCCCGGTGGGACGGAGCGCACACTGTCCCTTTCGTGACGCAGCCTGATCCGGAGTTGCCTCACCACGAGCTGAAGAGCGACAAAGCGGCCGCAACTGACCAGCCGGCCGCATCTTCAAGTGACTCGCGTGAAGAGTTGCACAACACGGCTGCCATCAGGGTGCAGCTAGAGAGGGTAATAGCAGAGAACGCGCGCGCACGAGCAGAGAATGCGAGAGCGCGGGCGGAGATCGCAATGCTGAGAGAAGCCGTCGAGCCGCCGCCGTACTCGAACAGTGGGCGCAGCCCGAGACGGGCCACAGTCGAGGACGAATAAAGAGTGCCTGATGACAAAGGTGCCACTAGCATGAGCTTTGAGGAGACAGTGTCTCGAATCATTGCAGTAGCAAAGATGCCAGATGCGCGGATGAGCAAAGGAACACTGCAACAAGTAGCATGCTGATATCTTGCCATTAAGAAGGGGCTATCTGACCAGGTTATTTCGGCGCCTTCAGATCAGGAAAGTAGCTGAACGCCTAGTGAGCTGTCCACCGCAATCCTACCGCGGCCAATGGAGCGGCCGCCCGGCTAGGGGGGTATCGGAAAGAAGGCGCGGTCGGGGCCGCGGGGCGCAAGACACCCGCCCCAGTGTAGAGGACACATGGAGGGCTGCCGTCGAGGAAGCCGGGGATATCAGGGCCGAGCTGCACAGAATGCGCGCGGAGATCGAGCATCTCATACAGGTCGCACCGGCGGGAGAGCCTCCCCCGTATTCCGAGCGAGGCCGTAGCGAGCACAGTGAAGGAATCGGATAGTCGATGCAGGCATGAAAAGGTGTGTACCGGAGCACTGTGGGCGACGGGAGTGAGCACCAAAGCGCCTGAGCTGTGACACCAGCAAACAGAGCTCGCGCTTCTGCAGAATGCCAAGGAGGAGCGACCAGACTCAGTTGCGCCAAAACGGATAGATCGGTGAACCGAAAGCATCAGGAGCGGTGCACACCCTGCGAGGGCTAGACTGCCTAGGCCTGGAGAATTCGGACGGAATGCGCTCGAGCGCGGCAGACTCCGCTTTGTTCAACCAGCGAGACTTGTCTTCCATTTCCGGCGGAGAAACGAGTCGGGTACGCAGACAGCGGTCTATGTCCGGGGAATCGTGCGCAGTGGCTTGCGAATGAGAATCATGCGGAGAACGGGCTGAGAGGCGGACGGCGCGAGCGCAGGAACAGCCGTGAAGTCACAGTAACCCGCTGCCGCGCCGCGACAGATCACGCGGGGTCGAGCGCGTCGAGCTGCTCAGCCGTGAGGTCGGCGAACGGGTCGTCCGCGTCGTCGAATTCGAGGTCGTCATCGTCCTTTGCGGGAGCGGTTGCAGAGGTGGAGGTGGTGGTAATGGTTGTTGTTGTGAGGGGCTTGGCGGGCGAGCTGTCGAGCTTCGCGAGCTCGGACTCGTCGATATCCTCCATCCACTCGCCTCCCGAGTCGGGGAACTCGTCGTCATCCTCTTGCTCGTGGACGACGTCCATCTTCTGCGCCTATTGGTCAGCACCGGAGCAACGCAACGGAGCCGAAGCACACGCACCGTCACTTTGCTCGGAGAAAGCACCTTTGTGGGACTCGGCGACGCCGCCTTGCTCTTCCTCGGCGACATCAACACACTCGCCCTTCCCATCCCCTTCGCACGCCGGGGCGAATGCTCGTCGGCCAAAGCCATCAAGTCGCCGTCAATCTGGTCTTGTACCTCTTGCAGTTTGGCGTCCCAATCTTCGTCCGCGCGGGCAGGGAGAAGTGCGCCGGCGCGCGCGAGGGCGTCCGCTGCGTCGTTGCCTGGGTGGCCGGAGTGCCCGCGGACGTGTTGCAGGCGGACCTATGTGCGCCGGGAGGGAGGGCGTCAGCAGAAGGCAGAGCGCGAGATGGGGATTGAAAGGCGGAAGGGGAGGCAGGACAGCGCGGGGAAGAGAGCGGCGGAATGACGCCAGCATCGCCTGTGCGTAGGCGCGCGCAAGGCAGTAATCGAGCGCGGAGGAGCGTATGAGCGGGCACCGCGCGCGGATGGCATGCTCAGGCCGCGGAGCATGGGGAGAGCGAGATAGAAAGCGTGGCGGGAAGACGGGACGCACCTTGCCGCGCATATCGCGCAGCTGCAGAAGCGCAGCCAAATACCGTAGCAGCGGCTGGTTCTTGACGTCCTTGCCGTTCGCCGTCTTCCACCCGTTCTGCGCCCAGTTCGGCATCCATTGGTACACGCCTGCACCCGTCAGCCCGTGCCACGCGCCGTCGCTCAGCCCACCAACTCGAACGCACATTTAATCGCATATTCCGAATCAGTCTTCAACAACAGCTGCTTCCCGCCAAATGGAGTAGTTTCAAGCGCGCGGATGAGTGCCTCCACAAAAACAGGTGAGTCAGGGGCAGAAAGAGGGGACATTGGGGTAGAACGCACGATGAGCTCCGCCCGGTTATTCGTCTGCTCGCCCGGGCAGCGCTCGCTCAGCCGTCTGCGCTCGTCCGCGGCGGACCAGACGCCGATACCAGCGAGCGCGGCGGCGCCCTTGCCGTTGTTCGAGCACGCGCCGTCCGTGTATAGGACGTCCCACAGGTGCTCCTCGTCCGCCGGTACCGTCGGTAACAATGACAGTGAGGCGTTGGCGTCCTTCTTCGACGAGACGGCAGCATCCTTCTTCGGCGACGCAGCGGTGGGAGCAGAGCGGCCCGGAGTCGCAGACGAATAGCGCGAGCGCGCGGGTGTATTCCGACGGGGTGTGCTTAGGGCCGCTGAGGCAGCTCGTTGTTGGGAGGGGAAGCCGTGCGAGATGGCGGGCGTTGCTACCTTCGGCATGCGTGCGCGATGTATGTGGCGGAAAGCAAGGACGGTTGGGCGGAGATTACGCGAGGCCGGCCATCTCCGCTTCAAGCTCTGCCTCCTTCCGGATCCGGTCCGAGACTGGCACAAGCTCAGCATTTCGCACCGCACGACCTGACCGCCGCCCAGACGCATGTGGCCCGGACCGCCCGCCGCGGCGGCCCTCAGCTGTTGTCTAGGCTCGTTCGGAGGACTGGCGCTCGAGGCTGATGCACCTACCGTGCTGTGTTCTCGAACGCTCTCTTGCCTCCGGTGCTCTGCGGCCTCGCACGCACTGCTTCCAGGGTTCGCTGCCGCTTCTTCCCGCGCGCCTGCCTAGCGTCGGACATATCGTGTACTTCTAGGCGTTGTTGTACGCGTTCTGCCCGCGGGCTCTGTATGTCCCCTGCGTATATTTCTACGCGCCGCTGCTGAACTGCGCCCATCCGCCGGCATCCAGCGAACTTCGGTTTCCCGTGGTTGCACCGCGGTTCTGCACAGTACTGCATTCCACACACGCTTCCCCGTCTAGCGCTTCGTCCATTTCTACCACTATTATACGGACACACAGTCTCGTCGTCCCGTCCAGCCGAAGCGCTCGGTTCATTGTGTGACCGGTGACACTTGGGAATGGGAGTCGTCGCGCAGCATCCAGGTGTATGCCAGACGTAACTCGCCTGCTACCGGAATATTATCCTCCCTTGAGGACCAATGTGTTGCTCTTGCGCTTGGTTCAAGCGGTGGAAAGCTGTGTACCAAGACCTGTAATGCCTGGTGCGCTCATGCAATCCGTTCATCACAGCCAAACGTCCTGACCACTAGATGCTGATCATGCGACCAGCGCCCCTGAGCCTTCCTTTCAACGGCAACGTGGAGCGCATACGATAGGGCGAACGCCGCACCCACTGTTCGACCGAGGAACGATAGTCTACATGTTCTATGCCGTCCGCCTCCGACACCAGAATCGTACCCTTGCATTTCTCCCTGGAAGCATCTGGGCAGTACGAACTCCTGGCGGGCGATGTAATGCTCGGGTCCTCCGCAGCATAGTCTGCAGGTACTGAACATCTGGCAACGTGTTTGCTTCGATTAGTGCTCCATGGACGGCACGGACAGATCCTAACGCGTGGAGGAAGCCGAGGTCCTGCGTGAGCATGCCACGTACATTATCCACGCACACCCGAAGGCAGCGCAACGGGAGAGGTCAGCCCTCTCTTTCTACAGGTCAGGGCCTTGAGGTTAAGGTGCATCCACAATTATCGTGAGTCCCGCCGCGTCCGGGTTCTGGATCATACACCGCGGTCTCCGCTCGCTCGCACTGGGCGGCGTTTTGGTCCCGGTGCACGGGACAGCGTGGAGGCGTGTGACGGTGCAGATTCCGCGGAACGGGCGGGACGAGATGCCGCGTGTACAAGCGCTAGGCGGCGGTCCGGCCGAAGCCAGCACGCGGTGCGCCGTCCGCGAATTCGCTGGGAGACGCGAATATCTCGCCCTTCGTCTTGCAGCCGGATAGCACGATACTACCCCCGTCAGAGTCGAAAGACTACAAGACGCTATGGTGCTTGGGGAACCGCAACCTGTAGTATCTTTGCCTGCTGTAGTATCTTTGCCACCATTTCCCGATGTCAATCTTACGGCCACCAATCAGGGCAGAGTTGGCGAGGGTACGGGCTGAGAGCGAGAGGGCGCTTGTGCAATACGAAAGAGTGATCGAGATGCTGAGAAAGGCGGTGGGGCCCCCGCCATATATCGATGAGATGCGGCGGAACGGCGCAGATGGACCGCGTTCAGACTGTCTGTGTGTATCATTGAGAATGTATCCGACAGCACTCGCATGGCGCTGCCGGTCGCTGCGACCGACAAAGCATGCACACTTGTCTGCTCATAAGCGCCCAGGAGGGCGAGGATAAAAGCACACGAGGATAGCCGTGGAGTCGGTTCTGCGCACCATTCCTCCGGCGCCGCGGACATCACTCGTACCGACGACATGGGGGACCTCTACCCTCACGCGAGCTATGATAAAGTGGCCCAGAGCCACTGGGCGAAGAATCAAAGCACGTACAATGGTCTGCAGACCGAGGGCCCGAGTTGAGCAATGTAGCCCCTTACGATGCCACAGGTGGCCAACCTCAGACCACAGTTCTGCTGCACCCCCTCCAGCCAGAGCGGCACAGCGCGAGCACCCATGCCGTAGCTCAGACGCACGTGGTACGTATCAGTCTACAACTGCCAAGCTCGGCGAGCTCAACACGAGCTCAGGAGACGAGCCCGCCGCCGCCGATCATCATCGTCATCCCTGAAGCGGACACACAAGTATTCGTGCCCGAGAAGACCTCTCGCCGCGTCAACAGCGTCTGCTGTCTCGGCGGGTGTAACAAGTACTTCAGGTACAGGCAGTCGCGCGACAGACATTGGCGCCGGTCCCCGAGCTGCGA
This sequence comes from Auricularia cornea, assembly GCA_030578095.1. Taxonomy (NCBI): domain Eukaryota; kingdom Fungi; phylum Basidiomycota; class Agaricomycetes; order Auriculariales; family Auriculariaceae; genus Auricularia; species Auricularia cornea. Next base: position 4,502,722 of record JARLTE010000009.1, on the reverse strand, counting down.
AGACAGACACCGCACGCTGGTGCGCGGCACTGCGCTCGAGGAGGAGTATGAGCTTGCGCGCGCGAACCGCGAGTACCAGTCTCAGAAGGCTACCAAATCGAGAAGGAAGAGCCGGACATCCGCGTCTGGGATCGTCGATGCACCTTAGAAATTGCGCCACAACGGCTGTTTGTCGCCGGCCCGTGGCATGGACACGTAGGGTCCGTGGGATAAACCTGTACGAGCACAGAATAAACTCTCCCATAGCTACGGGCGATTCGTCGCCGTGGGCCCAATCGCATCGCTGAGCCTACCAAACAAGCTCGATCTTTCCTGAAACTAGCTGCAGTATCCCACGGTGTGCTCACACACTCACCAATCTACACTGCTGCGGATTCATTACAAGTTCATGCGACGACGGCGTGCAGCTAGCCCTAACCTGTCGACCTATACGTGGCCGTTCTACCGAGAGAACTGGCCTTGATCGCAAGCTAATGTGTGCCGCGCAAGTTCAAGACAGAGCGAGTGTATGCGCGCAGACGGAGCGGTGGGTCCAGCGGGAGCGGGCTGAGAGACTCGAAACCGGACGTCCGTGACGAACGCCGATCAGTGCCGCATTTTCTATCGCTGGCAGCACTCCGCAATTCGGAAACGGCTCGGAGAAGAGCTCGAGAGGATGCTCGCGTGTGCGGGGAGAAATCGAGATGCTCAAGTAGGTCGTCGAGCCGCCGTCGTATCCCCCGAGACAAAGCGGGGTGGAAGCAGCGCGGGTCGGTAGTCCGAGTCACTGGAGGTTTGACGGTACGGAAACGCGGGGATTCAGCTCAGCTGGAGCTTTTGTAAGCGGGGTGAGGACGTTGTTTCATAGGCAAAAAGAGCAAGCATCTCGGCGGTCAAATGCTTTCAGCCTGAGCTCAGTCGACAGTGATGAATAGTGACGCGGACTCCTCTGAGAGCTGAAAAAGACTATGTGCTCGACGGGGAGGTTGTCGACTTTAGGTATACCAGGAGTGGTGGGACGGAACGCAAGCCTGGTAGGACGGAGATTCAGGTTCCGAAGCCAGACAGCGCGGAAGACAGAAGACAAAGACAGTCCACATAAGGCTATGCTTATGCGTAAAGAGAGCTTCAGCGCCGTGGGGCACATGCTCGACGGCGGCTGCAATGCATCTGCGGAGATCTGCGGACGGCGGGCGGTGTTGGGCCCCGCGCGGGGCCGCAGAAGCTATGCGCTGCTCACCGGAGAGGCCGTGCCCAATGTTGGTCATGATTGCGGATGGTCAGCCTCTCTACGTTGAACACGCGCGCCGCGGCGAGTGGTGCGGAAACTCGTTGCACGAGATCGGCTATCTCCGCACCTTGTCCTCCTCCTCCGTTGTGCGCGCGGGCAGCTTTCTCGTTTGTCGCGATCAACCGAAGCCTGGTAAAGACTCTTCTTCGAATGAATTAAATACGGCTTCACGAGCGCTGTTCCATCCCAATAGGCGCCAATGCACCCTGCTCCCTGTGACCAACAACTGTCTTTGACAGTCTATTGCACGCGCCCCACGACCACCAGTCCAGTAACCAGCTACAGGACTACGGCGCCGCACACTGCCATCTTTATTGCGTCGTCTCGGTGTGCGCTACTGTACCTGTCTCGGGGCCAAGTCCTTGCCGCACGCGGATGGTCAATTGGCGTTGAACACCGACTGTCCGTCGACGCGATCCCTCCGCGCGTAATCTCCGGGGGCAGTGCCAAACTTTTGTGTTCGTATTGCGCTTCACAACATTGGCCCAGGAAAAACAGTGACAGACCCTGCAATCTGATGCTCCCGGGCCCGGGCCCGCGTCGATCATTGCAAGTCCGATACACCGCTTCCTCTCCCCGTAGGCATGCCTGTCGCAGTACTTCTCCTCCTTCTGCTGTTCGGCGAGTGCTGGGCCCGGCTGGTCAATGTCACGATCGACGATACCTACGGCGACGCGCGCACCGGCGCAATACCGTCGTATGCACCGGCAGCCCAGTGGGGCCCAGTCACGTCTAGTAGTGGAGATGTGCAAAATGGTACTCTGTACGTCTTCCCATCATGCGAACGCGTATTATGAACTGAGGAGGGACAGCCGGTGCCCAGACGGCAACGGCAACTTGACGCTGACCTTCGAGGGTACATATATATTCAGGAAATCGAGGATCCTGAACGCTAACCCCGCGCCAGGCACGCTTATTTACGTCTTTTTTGTCTTCCCCGACGAAGACCGTGACACGCCTATCAACGTTGCGTCGTATCTCAACGGAGAATCGAAGCCCAGCGGACGGTACTCGCGGCAGAGCAACGTTTCAGACGGCGGCCCGCCAGAGTATCTGTACAATGTGCTGGTGTTCCAGAGCACTCCTCTCCCTCAGCGGAAACACACTCTCACCGTGACCATTGAGGCCTGGCTCTCCTACTTCGACTACGCACTTTATACGTACGTGCACCCAACCCGCCGCCGGGGGCTTTGCTAACTCGTAGATCCACAGCGTGGACGATGGCACCGTGGACTCCCCACAGGAGAGCGGTCCTGCCAGTGTCGTCCCACCGCATTCGGCCGGCGTGCCGGTCTCCCAGTCGCCGAGCGGAAGCGGCAGTTTGACAATCTCGACTGCACAAACAGAAACAGCGCCTTCCGAGCCTGGAACCCTCCCGTCTGCAACTTTACTCCCTCTCAGTTCAGCCACAGAGACGCTCGGCAAGGACACCTCCACAGGCAACCCGAGCCGCTCGCCGCACGCGCGGCGGAATCGTCCTGCGCTCATCGCCGGCCCCGTTGCAGCAGCAGTCGTGTTGATCGGGCTCCTCGTGTGTTTCTGCGTTTGGCGACGCCGTCGGAGCGTGGTGGTGGCGCAGCGTGCATCCTCCGCTGACGCGACGATATCGCGATTCGTCCCGCCGCCCGCGGCTCGAGACACCTCCGAGTCCATGGTACCGACAAGTGACAAGACTACCCGACCGCGAGCATCGACCAAAGCCTCTACTCTCACACACGACGACGCCGACGGGTCGTCCGTGACGCCCTTCATCGCGCAGCCCGATCCCGCGCCCGCGGAGAGCGAGAAGCAAAGCCGCAGAGCAGCGATCGTCGCGAAGCAGAACATCCCGTCGGCGCTGCGAGTGGGGACAGGTGGGCCCAGTACTCCCGGGACGCACGCCCCGGTCGACATCGGAGCCGAGCTCGAACGCATGCTCGCGCAGAACGCGCGCGCGCGGGAGGAGATCGAGTTACTCAGGCAGGCGGTCGAGCCGCCGCCCTATTCGCACAGCCAACGCGGGACTGGCGTAGAGCGACTCGGAAACGCGTAGACGTGATCAGAGGAGCATGGAAGATACCAGATGGCAGAGGCGAGAGGCGGGGCAGTGTAGTATGTACAATGCTGTAACCCTGCCACGAAAGAGGAGTTATCAGACCTCATGACTTCGAATTGCGCCCGACGGCGCTGGTTTCGTCTCCAGGTTCCACAGAAATAATACGGGTGACCAGGCCCGCCGTCTTACTGCCATAACTCGCGCTTTAACCCAAGTAAGAGCATTGTCGGTCCTGGACAGCGTTGTCCGGCGCTCATACAGTGTGCTGGCGGATCTGGCGCGCAAGTGTACCCGCGCAGACCCGCGCCTGGCTGGGCTTCCTTCGAGTCGGGCTCGCCGACCAGTGCAATGGGAGCGCGCGCAGGCACACAGTATGTCACCGCGGGTGCTTAATATGTGCCTGAAAACAACGATAGTCGTCCGCGGCGATGTGTGTGATGCAGATGAAAGCCAGCCTGTAAACGGCCGGCTATCTCCGCAACTCTTCCTCCTGTTTTCGTCTTCTGAATCCGGGACATATGTCGCTCCACGGAGTCGGGTCGCTTTGATCCATCTGTGGTCTTGTTCGTTTGCAATATACCGCGACGCGCCGTCGCTTACTCTTGGCGCATTCTCTAGTTACTTGCGGCTGCTTGTGACAAGCATCCGCAAGCAACTGGAGAACACGGACGTCCTTACTGCGACGGCGATCACCAGCGGATGATGTTTTTGCGGTTTCCGGAGCTACCAATTCGTTGCGATCGCATGACTATGGGGAGGCCCGGCTGGGTTCGTCCTGCCGGCACGGAAAGGCTCGATCGGCGTCGGATTCAGTTCATAGGTCGGATTTTTGAAACTCAGGCGTCAACGCTTTCCCTGATGGTTGTCACTTCGCTGGCTGCAACTCTGCCCGCGGAACTGATCATGTTGGTCATGGACGAGCTCGGCCTGCGCCACCTGCTCGTGCTGTCTCATGTCTGCTCCCGCTGGAACACACTGGCACACGTACACCCATACTTCCGGCAGTACATCCACCTCTCCGCCGTGTCCACCACCGCGCTCGACTTCTTCCAGGCCAGGCTCGCGTTTGGAACACGCTGTTCTGTTTCAATCTTTCTGCGCCTGCAGGATCATCTGTTATGCAGCAGGGTTCGCCGTATCATCTTCCCCGCGATTGTCCGTAATATGTACCGCCTGGCGCACCTCGAGGTTAACGTTCATGTCGACGCTGCACCCCTTGTGCTGGATGCTCTGCATCATCCCGCACCGCTTCTCCGGAGCCTTCAGATCCACTTATCCAACTGCAGTAAGAGGCTGCGTGCCCCGGTGCTTCCACCCGCGCTGCTGGCAACCTGGAGCCCATTGCTGAAAGAGGTGTCTCTTGCGGGTCTGGAACTGCCCGCGGAACACATCTTTGCGTTTCGACACGTGAAAGACCTGTGGTACACTTTACCGGGGCGGCGCACCGTGCCCGCCCACCTCTTCGCCCACTTCCCGGCGCTGCAGAACCTGAGCGTGTGGGGCGAGTCCTGCTCCGGGTTCGCGGACCGGAAGGGAAACGCGCTGGCACTGGCTCTCCCGCCACTCACACAGCTCTCGCTTCGGCTCACAAGCCGGGACTACGCCGCGATCCTCGCGTCCATCCGGAACTGCCGCGCGCTGCGGCACATCCTCTGCCGCGAGCCCAGCGCCGCAGTCGCTGCCGAGCTCGTGGGCCACCTCGGCGCCGTGGAAGACGTCGAGCTGGGCTTCCGCTACCTGAGCAACCGCACGACGCACATCGTCCTCTTCGCGCCGAGCACGGGGCACATCCGAACGTTCGTCGACCGCACGCTGGGCGAGCCGCTGCGCGTGCAGGATCCCACGGCGTACGGCGCGCTGCTCGCCCCGGCGTTCCTCGCGCGCGTCACGGCGCTGCGGCTGCCCGCGCACGCCATCTCGCTTGTGCCACCCGAGACACCGGCGCTCTTGTTTCCGCGCTGCCGCCTGCTCGTGCTCGACCTCGCCTTCGCGTCCCTAGACGCCGACGCGCACATGCGGCTCAGCCTCCCCGCGCTGCGGCGCGTCGAGGCCAACACCGGCGAGGAGGAGTTCACGAACTGCCTCGCGGTCGACGCCGCGCGGCTGCACGCGTTCCTTGTGCGGCTTCTGATTCTCGGCGGAGGCAGCGTCCGTCCCGCACTGCGCGTGCGCGAGGTCGTGCTCGAGGGCGACTGCGCGCCGCTCGCATGCGACTTCGAGGTCCTTGCTGTCGACAAGTGCCCGCTTTCACCGCCCGACCGACTGCCCCGCATGATGCCCACGACATTCTCCTGACCTGAAAGGTTTCTACTGTACCATTACGACCACTTGCTCAGGCACAAAAAAATATCTTATCTGATGGTTCCCCGATAAGCAATCAGAGACGATTTATCGTATGTGACCTTTTTCCTGGGAGGGCCTGTTACATGTTACAAAGATCAAGTGGTCGTAATGGTACAGTATGGGTTTCTGTATCTAATTTGGTTACAGCATGCGACCACTTGCTCGAGTGGCTGCCCGAGCCGGGCTCTGCTTCGCTCTCGTCTGCCCCCACCTGCCCCCGAGCTGACCGACCATGACTGTTCCTTCCCTGGAGATCCAGGAGACCTGAGAGCGTGTAGATATGCTGATTTCTTGCCCGCGATGAGCCCGGGACGGCCATAATTTGACGTTATTCGACCATTAAATACATTGGGTATTCTCTGCTACATATGTTCAGCGTTCTATGATGCCACTGTGTTCCCCTCTTGTGCCCTCCCGTCGTTAGAGTATGGTGGAGGCTGTTCTGCCGTCTCTCTCAAAAACTCGATCTCGGCGCGCGCCCATTCGTTCTCGGCGCGGACTCTCGCCAGCTCGTGTTGCATGTCTTCGATATCCGGTAGCCCAGAAAGCGGTGGATGGAGCAATGCACTGTCCGACGCAGAGCGAGGGTCGAAGTCCCACTGTCTGTCGCCGGCCCCAAGTGTTGGTGTGATGGCCGTCTTGGAACTGTCCTGCCACAGGCCGCAGTGCTTCTCCATAGACGGCTCTGCCCGCTAGGGGTTGGGCTGTGCGACGAATGCTGCGGGCGCCGCGCCCTCCCGCGCGCCGCGACTTCTTCTTCTGATCACCCACCAGGCGCCGACCGCTAGAATCGCGGTCGATACGGCAGCTATTGCAGCGGCCACAGCCTTGGCGTATGGTGGCGCCAGCGTAGGACGCTCCGCAGCTCTAGGGAGGCTCCCAGTTGTCTTCCCGCCTCCGCTGACTGTCGGCGAGAGGTTCGCGGTCTGGGTAGTCGCAGTAGACTCGGCGTCACCACGGTCTGCTCTGTCAGATTGTGTTAGAACAATTAACGGCTTGAGGTGGGTCATCCTCGACGACTCACGTGTATACTGCATAGTCAAAGCATGCTTCCGCTAGTTCGGATAACTGTATTCGGAGGGTATGTTGACCATTTTGGAGCTGGTCGCTTTTGTACAACAATTGGTTACCGCTATGGGAGAACCCGAAGGCGCGGCCGGCTTTTTGCCGAAATCGCGTCTCGCGACGCGCCGCGACCGCGCGAGCCACACCGCAACCGTCTGCTCGCCCACAGCCTATTCCTTTGAGGCGAGGGGTCGGGTGAAGTTAATACACGTCTGCCCGAAGCCGCCAGCCAGGAAATGCCGCGCTTTTCCGGCGACGCATTTCAAGCACCCCGCCAATCTCTGCGAGCCAGAGCCACAGCATCGAGCTATACGGGCGCGCGCGCGCAGATACACCCCACTGTGACTATAAAGAACGCATTTCTTTCAAGAAGCAAAGTCAGATCGTGCTCGGCGGCTCAGGCGGAGCAGGTGCTTGGTGGGCTGTTCTGTACGGCTTCAGGACACCAGACCAGGGCACCATAATCCACGGGAACCGCAGGGTAATCCATCACGGCCTTATATGCACCCACTCAAAGTGTCAGAAGTGCAATAAGACGGTAGGATGGGGAGAGACGAAGTATAGGCTCGTTTTAATCGAAAATCCAGGGACAGAGCGTAGGCATTCACGCCGCTGGGCAGACGTTTATGTACATCGTACAACCTCACTCGCGAAGGGAATAGGGCACAGGCGCGCAGACGGTTGCGGTGTGGCTCGCGCGGTCGCGGCGCGTCGCGAGACGCGATTTCGGCAAAAAGCCGGCCGCGCCTTCGGGTTCTCCCATAGCGGTAAAACCCGGGTTACTCAAATCCGGGGGCGTGGGCACGTTATGTCCTACCGGACTCTGCTCCGAGTCCAGGTAGAACAGAAGTGAAAAGATGCCTTTGCCGATACCAAAATAGATGTAAACCATGGTTCCTGGGGGCCATGAGCACAACGGCGGTTATTTGACCTTATGTGGCTTGCCGGTGAATGTGAGAGTCACGTTTCCGGGATTCCTGTTAGTCCTGGCCAAGACGCGTCCTCGTCAAGTACATCCTCTACACTGGCAAGCCAACCTACCAACTGCAACTATTATTGAAGTACGTGCCTAGAGAGCGATCCATCCCGCCAATCGTATCCCATGCACTGAGTGGGGAATATTGCGGTCGCACGCCCGCGCCGCCGTATGCATCATCGACAGTGATTTTGACCAAGCGAGTGGCGGAGGGAGGTAGGAAGAACAGCACCGCGATAAGGTGGACGAGCATTTTGACAGTCAGGCCGGAGAGCAGATGCGACTCGACTTCCACCGTCGCGTGAGTACCGCCATATATAATGCGGCGAAACCTTCCGGGATGGAGCTCCTAGTAGTGACTGCCTCTGTTTGACGCACTAGAAGACCTGAGACAAGCCGACCGCGGCTGGGCAGTGTTTTTGTGAAGCATGGAATGGCCTGCCCCCTTTGCAGGGGTGCGCATAGATCAGGCTGAGGTGCCGGTAGAACTGGTAGCGCAGCGCAGGTCGCCTGGTCCGCGTAAACATCTTCTAGAAGAGCAAAACGAGGGCTACCGTTGGGCTGCCGAGGTCAGGAACAGATGGGGATCCGTTGAGAGCCGTGCAGCTGCGTCCCGCATCACCATGCACGAAAAGTACTTAGTATAGTGACCCGCTCCCTCTATGCATTTGAAGCAAACCGCCCGGACGATTGCTGTGGTGGTTGGTTGAGAAGAGGTTCAGGCGGTGCTCGCATCTCGGTAATGGCCCGATAATGGCTCTTGGTCTCCAACTACGACTGCGCGGGACTTTTGTTCGCGCAATCTGCACATTCCTGGATTTGGTCGTGGAGCATCTGATAGTACTGAGGCTTCTCTACGGATGGGAGTAGCTGCGTATCGTTGCTAGTCCAGGAACAGCGCCGTCACTTCTCGTATCGCGCCCCAGATGCCGTGCCCAGTTCTTCCTCAGCCTACGAGAACGCGCCTTGATCCCGTCAGAATATAGCCAGCTTTCATCTTGCGCACGCTGTGCACTGTGTGCCCGAGACATTGGTCGAGGATGGTGGCCAACGGAGCGATATGCATTTCCGGGATGAAGCTGCCTGGACGTCGGCGCGCAACGGTGGCTCTCGGCATGTATTTCTGGGAAATCGTATGAGTCATTAAGTGCACATTTATTATAGAACATAAATGTACACTCCGAAGTAAGAAAGTAACAAACGATAACAAATCAAGTCTGACTCCGCGCGCGCGGAAAGTCAACTTGAGCGCGGAAAGTGTCCAACCTATTTTTGGATTTTCCCTTCCCCGGCTCTGAGACTGCTGCATATGGCGGCAATAGGGCCAAAAATTCGGCCCTGCGAATGCCACGGCGCCTGGGCATGTCTGTGTTGCAGGAGACGGCGGCCGGCGCCGCCTCGGCCGGACTTGCCGGAGATGCCGAATAGGCGCCGGCACACGTCGAGGCCGCCGTTGCAGCCTCCCCATACTGGTCTTGGACGCTTCAGTCTTAGAAAAGCTACTATGCAAGTATGCCCTACTTGAATTGCCAGCGGGCATGCCTAGGGCCCTATGTCCCGAGGGCTGGTAAGTGTCTGATTGAACAAACAGACTTGAACCTACTTGAATTCACAGTCGTCCTCTGACTTCATCTCTGCCCCCCGCTGCGATACTGAATCGTTGCATATCTGGACATAGACTCAAGGGGCTTGCCGGCTCATGGGTACATTCACCGTGGTGCCCAGGATATTGCCCGAGAGATCACCGGTCCAATATGCTTCAATGCCGTATGAGGTGGTTTCCTTGTCAATGTACAGGCTCAGTTAGCTGAGAACTGACAGGAGCTTGGGCAAGTGCAATACGGACGTCTGACTGCGAGCCGGCGCCTATTCGGCATCTCCGGCAAGTCCGGCCGAGGCGGCGCCGGCCGCCGTCTCCTGCAACACAGACATGCCCAGGCGCCGTGGCATTCGCAGGGCCGAATTTTTGGCCCTATTGCCGCCATATGCAGCAGTCTCAGAGCCGGGGAAGGGAAAATCCAAAAATAGGTTGGACACTGTCCGCGCGCAAGTTGACTTTCCGCGCGCGCGGAGTCAGACTTGATTTGTTATCGTTTGTTACTTTCTTACTTCGGAGTGTACATTTATGTTCTATAATAAATGTGCACTTAATGACTCATAAAATCGGCTCCATTACCAGGACAGATCCTCGTTCATGGCACCCCATGTGAAAGCAGTGCACGCAGGATGATGCGGGGCAGTCACTGCAGAACCCGCAATCTGTTTCCTTCCGTATACACTCCTGTTAGATAATGTAGCAAACGAAAATCCTCTTCTGTATCTTTGAGCTGTTCCGCTTCGAATACGCACTGCATAGGCACACATTACAAGACTGATTCCGGCACCAACAGATGCTTTGTTCGGGCCATGACACTGCGTGTCATGGGCATAATCTGTATCATGATACATGCGAATAGCCTACAGATTCGGAGCCGGGATCCATGCGGATTGCCGTCCTGTTTGCCTCTCAACATGTCGAACATGCACTGCTGTTTAGCTTAGGATAGGTCACCATATACGATGCATTTCGATGTATCCCATTCGGGCTGGTCCAGTCAAGGTCCAGCAGGAGCCATTTTGGATTACACTTGCTCCTTACTTTCTAGTGACTTTCTGCGGTAATTGATGCAATATAGAATGCTATTCTTCCCTTGTAATACACTCGGACCACCGTACTTAGCTAGTTCCCCCACATGCAAAACGGCGAGCACGGTTCGGGCGGCGCACCTCCTCCTGGAGGCCACTCAACCGCACCGCGTTGCAATCCCACGCACAGTTTGACCCCAGGGTTGGGCAGCCTTTGGAGGGTTGCAATCCCACGCACAGTTTGACCCCAGGGTTGGGCAGCCTTTGGAGGGTCTGCAGGGCGCGGTGGCCAAACGTCGTCAATGGCGACGCGGCCATTTGCTGTATCACGGGACCTGCTAATGCCATAGCTGAGCAAGCGGCAAATGGAACCACTTACACATAGGATTTATACGTACCTCGGCTGCCCCAATTGGGCTCAACCTGCTCGAGCGGCGGCGGTGCCGCCGTTGTGCCGACGCAGCGGTTCGCGCACACGTACGAACCCAGGTGGGCCCGGCCGCAGGCTGGGCGCGAGCAGCGCGGTGCGCGCGGCGAGCACGTTGTGCTGCTCCTGCAGGCGCTCGAGCAGGCCGTGTTGCATGCGGCACGCGGCCTGCAGCTGGATGCTGGCGTATTCCGCGTGCATCGCGTCGAGGTGCGTGTCGCCGATCGGGCGGTACTCGGCCGGCGACGTCGGGAGGTCGAACGACACCGGCGCGGCGGGTGCGCAGCCGCTCGGGGACACCGGCGTAGAGGCCCCGCGGCGCGCGAGCAGGCCCTCCTGCATGCGCCGCACGGCGCGCAGCTAGTTCCTCTCCGCGTTGAGCGCGTCAAGCTGCGCGTTGCGCGCCGCGGGCGACGTTGCGAGCGCGAAGGGCAGTCCGGGTGCGCGGTCCACCCCTGTCGCGCAGCGCGGCGAGTAAGTCGTCCGGGCCCCTCGATGGGTCGTCGCGCAGCTCCAACAGGCGGGTCTGTAACAGCTGGTGGCACGTCAACGTGTCCTGCAGGGGGTTCGCCGGGTGTGGAGCCGCCGGCGCAGGTAGCGCCGTTGTGCCTGGCCAAGGTCCATCACCACAGGCCGCTTCCTCTGGTTCTCGTCGTCAGTCTGGAGTCCCCCTATTGAGCCTTCCACATACCGAGGAGGCCCGCGCGCAGCTGCCCAGGGCCTGGCGATCCAGAAGCCGCCCGACAGCGAGCGTGCGGCAGCAGCAAAAGCACAGCGGCTGGCCGCACGGAAGGCGCGAGAGGAGAAGCTCAAAGCAGAGAAAATTGCTGCCCGACGGGTTATCGAGCGCGTCACGTGTCTAGCCGACGCGGACTGTGTGTGCGCAAGACGTAGGAGGGAACAAGAGGCGAAGGAGCCGCATCATGGACTTTGAAAAGTTTTCTCCCTAAGTAGTACGCAGCCACTAGGCAGCGCATACTTTGTGCGGATACATGACCCATCCGGGGGTTGGCAAAATCCTGATAGGTCATCCGCGTCGAGCTATCGCGCACCGGATCGTTGATGAATCGCGTGTCCGATAAGTCGGCTTTGGTACCCCGCTCGGAGGGATTCGCCTTGCGGCAACCCAGCGATCCAGACATATTGAGGGCCCGGTAACGCCAACGGTTTCGTGGCTAATAGGCCGGGACACATAGTCTCGTACGATCTGATCGTGCGTGAACACATCACTCACCCTGACCATTCCAACTTCCAAGTAGCTGACTTGTCGAAGACTTGCCAGCTACTGATTCATTGTTGATTTCACCCTAGCACGAAGGGGACAGAATTGAGGTTCTGCAGTGAGTGTCGTGGGCTTCTGGCGCGACAGCAGCCTTTTCATCCACAACGGCCCACAGTTCCGCGGTACAGATCGAGCTAGCACTACTGTCATGCGGACAGGAGATCCTCCATGCTGTCTCCTCCTCCGTCAGAATACGGAGGCGGGACGGCAACGCGTCTCAGCAGCTCGTTTTCGCCCCGCACCCTCTCATTCTCGGCGCGCGCGCGCTCGTTCTCCGCATACATCCGCTCCAGCTCGGCCCTCATGAGCGCCATGCTCTCGCCACGTGAGCTCCGCGAGGGCCGGGTGTCTTCCACTGGGGCGTCGTCCAGCTCGGGCGCTCGCATCACGTTCTTCGCGCGATTCTCAGGCTGTGAAGGCTCGTCGTTCGCGGTCGGAGACACGGTGTCTGAGAGCGGTTCTGCAGGTGAGATGGCGAGGGGCACGAGCGTGGCGGCCCCCGTTCTGCCGATCCTGGCGGATCCCACCGCTCTGGCATGAGAATCGCGTGCGCGAACGCGTAGGCGTCGCCGTACGAGGAAGAAGGCCGCGCCTAACAGTGTTCCTCCGAGCAGAGACGCAACGGCGAGTGCGGCCACGCGCTCCGCGCGAATGCCGCTCGGGCGGTCTGGCGATTCGGGTCCGCTAATCGCGAGTGCGCAGCACGTCTCGATGATGCTTGGCCCTGTTGGAGACGCGCTCTCTTCTTGGGCCGCCTCAATTGGTTTATTCTTGTCCATTCTACAACTAGGAGTGAGCGCCATGCTGTATTGTACGGCTGAAAGGTTCCAGCTTACGTGTAGACCATATAATCGAACCATGCCACATATGAAGCCGCGACATGCACGCGGACGATGTGTGTCGAGTACCGGAGGCGGGTGGCGTTGAAGACCAGCTGGTTGTACGCATATCCCGACAACCCGGGTTGGGCGCCGCTCCTCGAATACTGAGCCACGGGTCCGGGAGCGTCGTCCAGGTAGAACTGCAGCTCTATCGGCTGAGAAAGATCTCTGACGACGAATATGTAAACATCTGTGCCTGAGCTCTCGAGCACATGAGCGTCATGATGGGCCGTTGCGGGTTACCACACCTGCCTTGGAACGAGAGAGAGACAGGCGCATATTCGCGGCCGCCGCCCTGATGCCTGGCCGCTCCCCTCGATCAGCTCTGGCGTGGTGGATACAAGACACCCTTGAACTCACAGCGTCCCGTTAAATATCTGTGCAATGTCAGGCAGAACAGAGCCGGCTGGACGGGTCGTCGCGCCTATTCCGAGTGCCCAGCTGCCGGAATAGCGAGGCAATTGGCCTGTCTATGTGTCGTCGACAGTCACGTTGCGCGGGCGTGCCCAACAGTCGGATGTGACTGCGGCTAGGAAGAGGGCGAAAAGGAAAGGAAATCCGGAGAAGCGCGCAGGCGACATGGACTAAGTGGAGGGAGGGAACCGTTGTATTCGACGCGCGGGACTGCTTTGAGAAGGGCGGCCGGGGTACAGGATCTTCAATCTGTCGTGGGAAGGGGGGATCCTGCTCCACGCCCGTCTGCTAAGGTTTGCGCGACGTGAGCTACGGAACGGGGATCTCACTGCCTTGAATGCCGTTGTGCCCGTTAATGTGCAACGTGAGGGTGGAGGACCAAGCGGTAACTACGCAAACGACGCGACAGCGAGAGGCGTCACGGCATCCCCTCGTTCTGCTAGTGAGTGTTGACCGCAGATCTTCGGATACATATGAGCACGGACGACCGAAGGAATAGCGATCACTTGAATTATGCGCCGGGATCGAGACGAGGTAGCAGCAAGCGGCGCAGCGATCATTCGCATTGCTCGAGCAATAAAGTGCCTGGACGGCGTGGAGACTATCGCCGTCGGGGACAGTTTACTGCACGAGCTGCTGGCGGGCCAACCGCGGCCACGCCGCGGCGTGCCGCTGCTCGGCGACCCGACGAGCCTGATGACGGGGTTGACCGGCAAGCGCGAGAACACGGCGATGTGTGGCGCGCTCGGGCATCGCGCAGGCTTGCCACACACAAAGACAGAGAAGTACACTCTAGACTGAACGACGTCTCTGCGCGGGCCCTGGACGATGGCTGCGGTCATAGCTGGCCACGTCGTCGGATAGATAGAACAACGGAAATACCGCAATGAGCATGGACGACGACAGGGGATACCACGGGTGCGCACGAGGCCTACTCTCAGCGGAGATACCGATGGCTAGCCCCCTTTCCGGTATACATAGAGCAAGCTGAAGCGTCGGTAGTGGCGGTGGTAACGAGACACGAGATGTCCTGGGATGTCTGTTTCCAAACCAGCCCCCGGACTTGCAAAACTCATGGGAAACGGAGTTAGGAGTCGCGCGGCCGCGTCTGGCGTCGCTGCGCACGAGTATAATCGCAGTGGTAGTCAACCGAGAAGAAGGTTCAGGCGGTGTCTGAATCTCGGCTGGCCCGATGGCTCCTTGTCTCCGACTCCAAAGCCGTCCGGACTTTCGCTCGAGAACTTGCGCACTGCTCGCTCAAAGTCTCCGTCACTGTCTTGCTTCACTGGAGCATTAAATGGCTGCAGTAATATCTACCATCGTTGCTCATGGAGCGAGAGTATCGTTGCTGCTCTGACTGCTGCTCGTACTGGGCACTGCGCACCACAAGCCGTGCTCGTCTTTTCCTCAGCCTACGAGATAGTCCTCTGGCTAGCTAGGTGGCGCTGAGCTGTACTCTGGTGGTACTGTGCATCCGAGAAATTGGTCCAAGATCGGTTCGTTCTGCTCGTTCTCTAGGTTCTACTCGCACAGTCTGGGAGCTTTCGAGTCTCGCGCGGGCATATTGAGGACACGGATATATTTGATTATATTTTGCGCGCGACACGGTACATTTCGCAGCAAGCTCTGTCTCGAAGTACACAATCTTACTGCCACGACTCTGCGGACGCTCTGCCTCGGGTCTCTGCGCTCGATCAACGCCTATTCGGACAGACCGCAAGTCCAGCACTTACGCACCTCAGGTGATAGTAATCTGCGCGCGCGCGGCGCCGTCGGAGCACGTGATGGCGGTCCAGAGGAACCAGTCGTTATGGTAGCTCTGCTGGTTCGCCGCCTCGGCCGACAGGCAGTCGCGCACCGCCTGGTTCGCGTTGTCCAGGCTCACGCACATGTGGCCCTGCACCGTCGCGTCGTAGCACCCGCCGCCGCGGTTCACCAGCGACGAGGCGACGGCCGCCGGCGAGTTCGAGTCGACCCAGCGCCCGGCGTCGCCGTTGTGCGCGCAGTTGCATGCGGCCGTGCCGGAGACGAGGAGCGCGAGGGTGAATGTGAGGGCGGGAGTGAACTGCATGGCTGATGTTTCGGGTGTTGGTGCTTTGGTTTGTGGGGCTCACTCGAGGTAGATGGGGCTCTTTATACTGTTCCAACGACGTTTCCTCCGACGAACGAGGCGAGCTGGAACCGAATAGAAGCACCTCATCTACTAGAGTACCGTGATGAAGCTGAACCACCGACATGATGCAGCTCATCGTGTCGTCGCTGTCATGCCGTACAAGTATCCCGAATCAGGCACAACTGCCAATCATTTTGCAATAGGCTCTGCTGGGGCATTACGATGATGACCTGATCGAGTGTCTTCTTCATTCAGTCTTCAGCACCCTCGCAGAGCTGTGCTCTCCTTATGCTCACCGAGAGTGGAAGACCCATCCTTGCATTGGTTCTCTGCACCCGAGAATCCCAGGATCACTCGACTGACAGCGTTGACATTGACAGCCTTCTTGCATGATCGGGGAACGAAGATCTGTGGGGCCGTCCAACAAAACTAACTGTCCAGGATCCCGCGCAGGGGCTGGCCTGGCGTCCAGAACGGTGTTCTTTCATATTCGGGACACTGAGCAGCTCGCATGCTGGCGAGACAATCAATCATAATCTGACACCCGAATACGGCAGGAAGACATCATCACAGCGGCCAATGATCCACCTTTGGCGTTAGGATCCACAGGGCGACCGAATAACATATCCTGCTTGCGACCCTGGTGCGACCAGTCGCGCAGGACTGGGGCAGCACACTCGTGATGGGCTTTCGCAAAGAGTCTGATTACTCGTCGAGAGTATCGGCGACGTCTCTGACGGGTTCTTGGTATATAGATCTCGTGTTGGCGCATGAGATCATCGTGCAGGGATTCATCGGAGCCGAAGAGCATCGGCATCCCGCCCATGCCGCGGCAGGGTCATGCCTCGTTCACGGGCACATATGTGCGGAGTATAAGCCAAGCGGGTGAGCTCCTTACTGAGAGTGCTGTACGTTATACCAGGAACATGGGTCCACCATTCGACCGGACTGGTGGCTCCCTCTGGTTGTCTGGTTGAGACTTGCGTCGTTGCTCCAAGCAGAATCAGCGCGGGCAAAGCACTGCATAGAGTTCCACGACATTTTTCCCCTGTCATGGGAAATGAGACTGCAGGGGGTAGGAAGCTGAGATCACAGCGCCGGAAGAGCGCGGGATGGGACAAAACGCCCGGGCCGGAATACGCGTACGGAGATAACTGGATCTTGCTCCCCTCCGAACCATCACCAGCTGCCCGACGCCGTCAGCGCGCGCGTCTGAGTTGGCCAGATAGCCAGATATTCACGCGAAGAGGACAACACAAGCCGCGGATCTACGTCTTCAACTTCGAAGGCTGCTATGTTAATTGGCCGTCGCGAGTATCTGTCGCTGCTCGGAGTCAAGTCTCTTATAACCACGTGCCTGGGCGCTGGATACCTAGTACCACTGCATTTGCCTACGGGTCGACTTACGCATGTGCTTTTCTGCGCGTGCTAGTACGGTCTGACGCTTGCTGGTGCACAGGCTCCGCAGGGTTCGTCGCGAGAAGGCCGTTCCAAGTTTTCATCCCTATCACGATATTCCAGGATCTGCCACCGCACCCGGCGCTGCCGAGCAGTCTCGTTTGGAAATAGAGTGTCGTCGACGTCGAGGACCCTGTTATCCTGCGGTCCCGCATTGCACCCCGCACTTCTTTCCGTTGCTTCCACGACTGCGGTAGCGGTGCGGCCGTCGCACGCAGACCGCCAGTTCTCTTGGCTCTTCAATGCTGTTGTGGACGGCGGGCCTGTTACTCGCAGTGCATTGCAACGCGCGTCTGGTCAATGTGACTATCGACGATCATTACGGCGATGCCCTAACGGGCCAGATACCCACCTTCACGCCCGCGGACTTCTGGGTGCCACTAGACTCTGAACCCAGCCCAGACCCCAACTTCGACTTTTCTCAGGCGTATAACGGTTCAATGTACGCAGGCCGAGTTCGCTCTGACCACGCGCTGACGGTATCCGCTCGCAGGCACTGGACCAATGTGCCAGGAAACATGTCTCTCAGCTTCAACGGTCTGGACCCTCCTGTGAATAATTAACAGGCTCATTCAGCTGACTCCGCTCAAGGCACGATGATCTACATGTTTTTCGTTATCCGAACCACCTATTCAGATGTCGATCTTCCGTTCTATCTCGACGGCGCCTCGAAGCCCTCCGGACGATACATCAGGAAGAAACTTGAACAGACGGGCTTGCCATTCCCGCCTTATCTCTACAACCAGATGGTGTTCCAAAGCCCGATGCTCGAGCCTGGCACGCACCATCTACTCGTTTCACTTCAACCGTTTCTGGAGCTCTTTGATTATGCTATTTACACGTGCGTGCGTGCCTGACACTCGTTGAGAATCAAATACTCAACCTGCTTGGAAGGACGGATGATGGGGACCCCACAGAGCCCTCGGTTTCCTCTCTCTCATCGACAGGCCGCAGTTCCACTGGACACGGCGCTCCCACATCGACAGCGACGTTTCATTCCTCGACAAGCCAACCTTCAAGTCCAAGAAGAAGAGTGAAAATCGGCGTCGCCATAGGTGCTCCAGTGACGTGCACGTTCGTTCTCATAGTAGTTGCGTACTGCGCGTGGTACTTCCGCAGGCGCCGCCGTCGCGCTCACAGAGTGAGTCGGTGGACTGGGTGCACGGGTGGTGTCTGTTTCTCACACCGAGTTTTATAGGAGGCCGACCGCTCCGCGACCGCATTCTTCGCGCAGGCAGATCCAGCTCTGTCCGAGGAGTCGCGATCGGTGCCTGCGAAGGACCCCAAATACCGATGGGACGATCATCGAGATTCGATATCTCCTTTCATTGAGGACCAAGAGCGCGCGGCAGACGCGGAGCTGCGAAACCCGAAACTCTCGACGCTAGGGAAGGATGGAACACACGCGGACGCCGAGCCTCAACCATTCGCAAGTTCATCTCGATGCGCAGATCCCGGTCCGTCCGGCGGCGCGGGTGAGAGAGAGCACATTCTCCCTGCCGATGTCATGGAAGAACTGGAGAGAGCGCGTGCGGAGATCGCGATGCTCAGGCGGGCTGCTGAGCCGCCGCCGTATTCAGATCATGGCAGTGGAAGCGAGCGCACGGAGATATGAGATGATATGTGCGAAAGATGCTTATGCGCGGTCATATTTTTAGCATTTAAATTTTCCTATGCGAAGGGAACGCGCTCAAAAAGCGCAGATGAGTGGGAGGCAGTGTCTACGGACACTGTGTCCGACATGCCCGAAATATCGGCCATCACCGTACCTCTCCTGCGCACCATCGCACCATCCTGCGGCTCTTGCGCACGGCATCGAATTTGGTTATGGCACTACCCATATCTCTAATGCTCCTTGTACTTTGCACAACATGCGCTCTTTTCTACGGCTTCTGAGGGCTGGGAAGCACTTTTTCACCGCTCTCCCTTGCTGCGCCGCCCAGGGTCCTAGGCTTCCCGAGGGCCCCTATAATGATGCTTTTCCAGCTTCCTTGGCGACCTAAACACTGGATATCTGACTCGAATACGGCGGCGGTACATTCGCAGCCAAGGCTGATCTCAACATATCGTTTTCCGCCTGCATCCTCTCCAACTCGTCCTGTACGCGCGGCTCCGACAAAGGCTGTCTCCTCGTGTCTGCGCTTCTGGAACCGGTACCCCTGGAGGAGTCAACTTCCCCATTTGTTGCGCTCTTCTCTTCATCCGAGTCCAGCTGTTTGCTAGCGATGCCGGCCGTCGCTGCCGTGTCCGTTTGGGCGAGGAATGGCATCACAGAATCGCTGCGCCCGTCCCGGAGCCGCGACAGCATGAGCCGCACGCGACTTCTGCGGCCTCCCCGGCAGATCCACAAACAGATCCCCATTACCAATGCCGCGATTGCGATAGTCACGCAGAGGGCAGCTGCAAGGACTCGCCGTTTCGTCGACTCCCTGGTACCGGACGCTCCTGGCACGTCCGTGGGCGCGTCCCCCGTTGTCGTCGAGGACGGTCGCGCCGTCGCTTCGCCGCCGCGCGTTGGGGTAGACTTGAGTGACTGCGTTGGTAATCGATGTTCACTGGTCCCTGAGCTCTCGGGTCCTGTCCCTTGCGATGGCGGATTGGAAGTGGGCGCGTCTGTTGGCTCACCATGCTCGCTGGCGCCTGGGCTTCCAGTTTCCGTCCCATCAGACGTGCCCTCCCCGTCGTCCATACTGCGCAGTGCGTCAGCCAGTTGCTTTCCCAGCCTCAGGCTGCGAGCGTACGTATACACGGCGTAGTCGAAGCTGATGTACGACCCCGCATCACCCGTTGGCGGGCCGACGGAGATTAGCAATGTGTGTTCCCGCTGAGGGAGTTCGTCGCTCTTGAAAAGACGCTGGTTGTACAGGTACGCGCTCTCTGGCTGCTGGTCGCGACTGTATGTGTGTGCCGGCTGCGCTTCGTCGTCGAGGAAGAACGTCAAGGACGTCGATGCCGACGTCGACACGACGAAGAAGGTCGAGATCATAGTGCCTAACCTCGTCAGCCGGGCCTTATTTGTCGAGCGAGTTCCTTACCGGTGAACTTGAGAGAGAGACTCGCCCACCCAGACGGGGAGCCGAGTGGGCCGTATATGGAGTGGCTCAATGCGACGGTGTCAGCAGACGGCGAGCAGCGGGGCGGGTGTTGCGTGGCGCACAGGGACTGATTGTACACATCCGCCCACTCCCTGTCTGCACTGGGCGGCTCGCTGTACCAGCCTGAAACGTCCTGCGACATGTAGCGCGGCGTCTCTCCGGTACGCCCATCCCCGAACTTGTCGTCGATGGTGACATTGACGAGCCGCGCGCGACATAAAGTGGCCAGAATGGGGAGTAACAGCATGCGATGCGAATCTTCTCCAGGGCAGGGGATGTTCCCTATCCGCATATAAAGTGCGGGAGACCCTGGACAGCGTTGCGGGTCCGCGATGCACCGCAACGCGATTGTGGGGTTCGACGCAGTGATTAAGGCAACTGTAACTATTCGTATTTCATATTGCTAGGTGCAGTCGTAACTGCGTCTAATGATAAAATCCGGTGAGCCAAGATACACGTAATCGGGATCGCTGGGAGGCACGGAGGGCGGCACCAATGCATTCCGTGCTCCCCCGTCGAGGCTTCAATCCGTACTCTACGAAAGACGCGCTATTCTTGCAGTCAATTACTCGTGGTTGGTGCTGGCGTAAGGAGGTGGATCTACTAGTGCCTCCCGGAGCATGGCGATCTCCGCGCGTGCTCGTTCGTTCTCACCAAGCAACATCGAGAGCGTTGCTACAGTCCCAATGCGGGGGAACTCCTCATTGACCGGAGGCGGACACAGGGAAACTGGTACCGCGCAGTTCCGCAAGGGCTCGTTGCGGCCCTGCGGAGGCATTGGCCCCGCAGGGGACGGCTTGAAGGATCGTATTTCCGCGTGGACAGCCGCATCCCCCAAGCGACGTTTGCCTCCGTGTGTTGCGGGCCTGGGGAGTGCAGGGTCTGGCTGTGCGGTGAAGGCAGTGATGCCCGGGTGCTCTGGTTTCCCGACCAAGCGTCCGAGCGCGCGGTGGCGCTGTCGGCGTGCGTAGATGCATCCCCACACGCACATCACCGTGAGCGCGGTAGCTGGTAAAGCTATTATGACGATAGCCACGTGCAACCTGCGAGTGCATTATATTATATGCTCAGCACTCGTCCATGCGAGGGAGACGACGACGCACGTCGTATACACGGCATATCGGACGGCACTGTCAGAGGGTGCATCGATGTCGGGTGTCTCGGACTGGGAGTAAATCCGTACGGCCGCCCAGGGAAGGTCCTTGTACCCGTCGACCTCAGAGCCTGTAATAAAGGCCCACAGCGCGTGTGGTATGCCGTTGATCAAGCCGAGCCAGCACTTCAGGGTCAACAGCCCGAGAGAGAGCATGATGAAAGCGCGACGAAGCTGGGAGAAAGCCACTTAACACAGTCGATGGGATGCAGCCGCACCATAGTATAAGGAATTCCGAGGCCGCAGATCTTCACAGCAAGGGACACTGCCCGGACCCGACCGTTCATGCTGTGGATATTTCTCACGCATCAAGCACCGCCGCGCTCCTAATGGACCATGAGTGTGGGAGAGCGCCCATACAGGCCCATCGAGGAACCAACGCGTTGCCAGACATGTTGTGGTCTTGAATACGTCGCTCACGCGACGCGGAGGAGGACGCAATCTCTAGCAGCTGTACTCACCGCGGCAAGTTGCAACCGGCTCAATGACGCGGAAGGGGTGCATAAATCGATCCGCGGAGATCTTCAGCATTCAAAGCCTGTGCGCCAGCGCCCGGTGGGTCATAGCATTACTACGAGTTCAGTTCGGCAGGAACTGCCGCGTCGTCTGCTTCTGCGTGCGGGGAGTGAGAAAATAACGACGCAAGCAGGCGTGCTCACCTTCAGGCTGTCCTGGGACCGCGCGATGCGTGATGTTGCGCTCCGGCCGGGCAATGCTTGCGTAATGATACTTCTCGAGCAGCGGAAGCCAGGTCTCCAGCGGGTACCACTCGTACGATTCCTGGTTTCAGAACCAGTCAGCCTCAGCGGACTGCGCGGGCACGGGAGAGGGTGCCTCAGTACCGGGTCCAGCAGATACGACGGCGCAAATGCACCCTTGTAGCGCATCTTCGCACACGAGTGGATGTAGTAGCCGAGGTACAAGCTCTGCACGGCACCTGCGCCCGCGTCGTGCATCTCCTTCGCGAGCGCCGCCTCGCGCATGACGCTCAGCTGCGCTCCCGTTAGACGCGCATTCGGGAGTCAGGAAGCGCCGCTTACCTTGCCCAAGGAGAATTGCTCGAGGCCGGGGCGGTAGATGAAGTACACGCTGCTGACGCATGCGGGCAGGACGTCGATCACAGAGAAGGCGACGAGCTCGCCGTCCAGGCGGTACGTCATGTGATACGAGCCGAAGCTCGCGGGTAGGTGCGGCGGGTACGTTCCGTTCTGGCTGTGTTCGATCGGTTCTTCCTGCAATAATACTGTATCTTCAGTGAACGATCGCGATCGGGGAACTTAGACGCACATAGAGCGGCGTCTCAACGAGGAAGCGCTGCGCTATGCGTGAGCCCTGAACATCATCACTAGCACAGCGAGCGGCACACTTTGAAGCCACGAAGAGAACTGTGATGGTCACTGTGCACGGCTTCCTGGTACTTGCAGAAGAGCTCAAACTTCTCTTCGCTGTACTGAGAGGGCTCGAGCGCGACCTGAGCTGTGGTGCGCGTTACGAGGCGGGATCTCAGTAGCAAATCTGGGTTACGTACCTGAAAGTGGTGTGCAAACTGCTCGTTGGGGGAGAACGCGGCCTCGCTGGCATGCATGGCGGCGACGAGATCAAACGATCTTACACTGCGTCGTTGTGAGCGGAACGGCATGCTGAAGCATGCACACGCACGGAGACGAGGATGCTGGCTTTTTGTGGTCATTGTTTCTGTGATGAATGTACTTGTTCCATCTGAAAAGACAGTGAGAAAATGGGAGTGGCGGCAAAGGCAGCCGCGCCGTACTGATTGACGATCTTGCGCATGCTCTTGCTCGGCGCAATTTGGAGAGCATCTAACCTGGCATGATAATATGTGTGTTAGACCAGACGATCACGAGAGGCTGAGCTCGCTGCGCAGCCCACTTGATAGTGTATGGCGGGCAGCAAGACGCGCGCATATCGGGCTTATACAGATACTTGCCCGATCGCCGCCACCCGCAGTCAATGAGCTCCTGGTACGCCTGCCAGAGCGCGTCCATTAGTCTTACTGCGCGGCTGCGGTAGGTATCCACTCACCGAGCACGGGAGCCCGCCCACCCGTAGGCCGCTGTCATAGCTCGTTTTCTCGCCGGATCGCTGGCCTGGTGGGCTATGAAAAGATAAGTCACGCTAGCCTGCCAGCGCCCAGACGCACGAGCAGTAACCACAGGTGCTCTGGTAGGGCGCGGCATCCTTGAGCAACAGGAGCTGCACATCGTCCTGGCTCATGGCGGGCGCGACGAAAACAACGAAGGCAAGCGATCCGCCGCATCTACGAATCCCTGAAATGCTCCCGGATTCGGAGCCGTGAGAATCCGCGCTTTCAAATCCGCAGTAGATTCGGCGCTGAGAAGATGAAAACAGGAGGAAGGGTTGCGGAGATAGCCGGTTTGGCGCCAACCGGGCTTGCTTTTGACCGCAAGGTAAGTACATAGCACCGCGGACGAGCGTCGCTTGCTTCCAGGTAGTACGTATCGGCGTATAATGTTACAAAGCGGCCAATAGCATTCTTACAGTAACCTTTCATGCCTACACTGGCGCCCATTGCTGTCGCGCTAGCTTATTGTCGGCCTTCCTCGTTGCGCCCCGCATACGAATACGGAGGAGGACTTGCTACCTCCCTCAGCATCTCGATCTCCGCTCGAGCTCTCTCGAATGCGACCCGCGCCCTCTCGCTCTCGGCCTGCGCGCGCTCATTCTCCGCGCGCACTCTCTCCAACTCTGCTCTGATGACGGCCGTCTCGTCTGTCGGCTGCGATACCGTATCAGGGCCTTGGCGCTCATTTCTTCCTGTGCTTCCCTGTTTTTCCTCCAGCAGGAGCGACTGTGGAACGGGCATCGGGTAACCTGCATTCTCCCAGCGAGTTTTCACGTCCTGTTCTGCATCGCAGGCGAGCGCCGGATCTGCCTGCGCGGTAAACGGTGTGACGCGGTTACCACGGGGCTGAGTCTCCGTGCTGAGCGCGGCGGGCTGTGCGTGTGCGACTGGAGCATGCCAGTGAGCTTCCTCCTCTGGTCCAGCCGCATCTCCGACATGCGACCGTGGGCGGTCGCAGTCGATAGTGACCACCCTGGCAGTCTCCAGAGAGGCAGCTGGCCGTAGTCTCCGCCGCTCGCGTCTCCTCGTCCAGAGCCAGGCGCATATTCCGAGCAGAGCGACTGCCATCCCCGCCATCGCACCTGCCAGTGCCAAAGTCTTGGATCTAGCAGATGCCTTCCCTTTGGAAGCACCATGCGTATCCGGTGTCGCTCCCGCTGTCGTGCTGCTGGTGCTTTTTGCACTGCTAGTGCTTCTTGTAGCTGACTGAGCCTGCGAATCGTCCTCGTCTACGCTACAAAGTTCATCACATCAGGAGCCGCGTCCGCGCAGAGCCACACTCACGTATAAACCGCATAGTCAAAGCAGAAGTCCGTATCGTTCGCGGCTGCCACGACCTCCAGCACATGTGGGGCCTGTTCCAGCTTTCTGCTCTGGAACACCAGTTGGTTGGAGAGCTCGCTGAAGCCACTGGAGCTAGAGTTGATAGGACTGATATAACTTCCCTCCGGGTTGAGATGATAGTCCAGGTAGAAGCCCAGCACCGCGTCGCTGCCGCCGCGGACGACAGAGTGCACGTATATCATCGTCCCTGATCGTGACGCGCTGTCAGCGAAAGACGACAGAGGGGCGCCGGCATTCCTACCGTTGAATCCCAGCGTTACGACGCTCGGAGACTTATCGGCCGCCCGCACGGGAGACAGCCTGGAGGGGATGTTTGAATCAGGACGCCGGCAAGGTATGAGAGCCACGAACGAGGTGCAACTGCCGTTACGCAAACCGTCAGTTCGAAAACTGTGTGTACGCCGACGTCCAGGTCCATAAGCCGGTTCAGCGCCTGTCCTCTCGTCGCCGAACTCGTTGTCGATAGTGACATTTTTTGAGACGGCGCGGGACGCCGTGACGAAGAAAGGAAAGGCCAAAAAAGAGAGCATGGTGACGGGCCGATCACTGCAGCGTGCACCGATATACATAGCACCTGGACGCGGGACCGACGCGCCCTGAGGTTGTGTTGGGAACAGCCTCGGTGAAGTGCAATCTGGTGTCAAGGCGATGATTGCGACCGTGTCTGTTCGCGGCCAGGCACTTCGACGCAGGGAGACCATCACGTTTCTATACTGCACACACAGCGGCGGCGGGCACGTTCCGATGTCCATACGCCAGACCCTGAGGTTTGAATTGCCGCGTGCTCTGCCTCCAGCCCACTCAATCGCACACGCACCTGCAAGGACTTCTGCAAAAGAGTAGCGTACGATAGGTCGGACGGGCCGGAAGCCTATTCTACCTTCCCGTCGTATATCACATTGACGCTTCCCGAAGTACAGTCGCAACCTGCAGCGGTCGCCCCAATATCAGAGCCCATGCCGACGGACTCGGAATTGGTTGTCGCGGAGCCGGTAGAAGGCTGTCGTAGGGAAGCCTGCGGTAGTTCCTATTGAGCGTCGAAGCGTCGAAGCGTCGAAATCGCCTGCATGCACTGAGAGGAGAAGACGAGCGGATCCGAGGGAGAATCAGGCTCCGCGTACTCGTACGGAACCGCACATACCGGGAAGGGGTATGCGAGGTGTTCGCGTTCCGGTGCCAACATGCCTGGATGCGTCCGTGGTTTTACTCATCGCGCTGCCCTCCGCGGTGAGCAGAAGGTCAATATCGTCGAAGTCCAGGTCACTGTCAGCGAGCGCTGTCAGCCTTGTCGCGCCGCGAGGCGAGGCGCTCTGGATTCTGGCCAATGGCACATCAATTCATCGTGTCGATGCTGGATGTGCAGCGACCGAATATTGGCTCGTATGTATGTTTCCGATCACCACCTATGCTATGCTATGCCACTTCATGCTGACCCGACTGGCTCCTTTCCCGCAGTAAGTCATCATGCGCTGGATAGATAGCACCGCCTCGGATACATGTATATAAGCCGGGGAACCTCCAGTGGAGTTCCCCAGACCTTCTTGAACCCGGATACATTCTGCCACTCACGACTCGAGTGAACGGAACCGAAAGTGAAAGAAGATTTCTTGAGCAAGCACTAACTAGTCTAACTAGCGAAGCTTACATTTTTTGAGTGTTTATATCCGTGTTATCTATTCTCATTAACTAAATATGTCGGGAGCGTCTGGAACTGATCACTCCAAACGTCCCTTGTATACCCGGGAGGAGCGAGAAGGGCAGGACGAGCAGCTACTCGCTGCTCGTCGCCGGACAGCGGAGGTTGCAGGTCAGCCGTCCGCTCCCGGACTGCAGCCGACGGCGCGCGCCGCCGTCTCCTCCTCGCCTCCTTCCACCCCGAACCGCGACCAAGTCGCTCAACCCAGCGACCCAGTCGCATCACAGCGCAGACAAGGTGCTCCGGTGGGGGTATCTGCGATGACCGCGAGCACAGTAGGCCGGTTGGCCGCGCTGTTCTCGCCATCGCGCGCTGACCAGTCAACGCCGAATCCAGGTGCGTCTGCACCACAGGGGCGCGGCCCCAGCCCAGCTACCCCGTTGACTGATGCGCCGAGGACCTCTGCGGAGGTACCTCGGGCGCCAGAACCCTTAGATACGTCGCATGCGCGGACGCGCGCAGGGCCGACCCGGCCAACGACAGAACCGGCATCCCGTACAGCACCAGAGCGTACGGAGGGCGTGGCGCCACCGACCACGCCTGCCAGAACCCATCCTCGTGAGGTGGAGGACGCTCGAGCGGCTCAGCTCGCGTCTACGACCCGCACGGAGCGCGAGCATCGCGCGTCATCTGCGCAGGAGGAGGAGCCCACCGTGATAGGCATCCCCCCTGTACGTAGGACGCTACAGGCGCAATCTAGCCCCGCCTCGCAGTCTGCGGGTAGTTGGAGTTTCGCCGATTCCCTCTTCCGCGTCATCGCGGACGGTATTGAGTCTTTGGCCACCCCGCGAACACAGCGAGCTGCGCAAATTGCGCAAGCTGAGCTCGGACAACTCGAGCCTGAGTCCCCGAGCACGCCACGACCAGCTGCGCGACGGGACTCCGTCGCGAGCGTCACTTCTGAGACGTTTAGGCCAACCGCACACTCGTCACGGTTGCGGCACTCGGTGACGTTCGACCTGCCCGAGGACTCTGACGACTCGGACAATGAGAGCGTGTACGACACGCCTACCCCAACCATCCCGCATGAGGAATCTGAGGCTGAGGACGGCCAGTCCTCTGTGACTGTGCTAGCTGTCCGGTCCCCGCCACCTGAGTACGAGTCTGGTCACGACTCAGACAGCTCGGAAGACCGGGTGTCTGAGGTCGTTGAGGTGCCAGAGGAACAACGAGATAACATCTCTATGTTCCACGCGTTTCGTCAGGGCTGGTACACGGGCTGGGGGAGACCGATTGAGTCTAATAAGCGCGGTCCGCGACGCACGGGCCCGAGCACGCAGGTGCTCGCGGTCACTCAGACGGTGACCAACCCGTCTAAGGTCAAGGAGGCCTTCGAGGAGGCCGAGTCTGGCGAGAAAAGGAAGCCGGACAAAGGCAAAGCGCGCGATCCGCGCGAACGACCAGCACCGGCACCGCAGACTCCAGCCCGCTCAGATGCGGGCCCCAGTCACCCTCATAGGGAGTCTAAACCGGAGAGAGAGACCTCGGGCACGCCACTGAGGCCTCCGATTCCTGTATGGGGGTCCCAGAAGACCATAATCCCGCCTAGGGAGTCAACACCTGTGCCTCGTCAAGCTCGAGCACCTCAAACCACTGAGGCGCCAGCTGGCGGGACCGTGGAGGCCATTAGTCGTATGGCTCGTCAGGGCCGCAGTTTCTTTGCGCCGGCGACAACTCATGGTGAGATTACGAGACAAGATCTGGCAGCGGGCCAACCAACGGCACAGTACGTGCGAGTTCCGAAGAGCACGAACGCACCGTCTCAGCCACCAGGTGGGATACTGCAAGGGCGTATCACAGTCCCCACGGGACCGAGAGCGCCGTTTCTCGCGCATGCGGAGGCGTCTCGCATCCTCCCCTCGCCGCTGGTTTCCCGCGGACGAGATCGTCGACATGACGACTCTGACCCGGATGATCCTGACCCGGGCAAGGGAGGCGGAAACGGAGGGCGCGGAAACGGGGGTCGAGGAGGAGGTGATCCTCCCGACGGCGATGGGGACGGAGACCCCGATCGCGATAACGACCCAGACGACGATCCTGGAGATGATGAGTTCGACGAAGAGGAAGAGGAGGAGGAACGACAGCGTAAGCTAGTCCGGACCCTCAGGCTTCCCATGCCCAATTACGACGGCGAGGAGAACCTAGCTAAGTATGAGGCATTTGTCTACGAGTGGGATGACTGGCTCGAAGCCCGTCAGTTCAGCGAACCTCGCGCGGTAAAGATGATGGGTAAAGCTCGCATTGGAAAGGCTAAGGAATGGTTTATGGAGCACGTTGCTTTGGGCACTTATCCCTGGACAACCCGCGAGTTGTACCAGGAGATGTGGGAAGTGTTCTTCTCGGACGATTTCCGTGAAGAACTTCGCGCGAAGCTAATGAAGTCCAAACAACGCGGTCGCCCTATTAAGGACTTTGCGAAAGACCTAGAGAAACTCGCAATCCGGTATCCCGACGTCGACGAGTACGCGATTCGGCGGATCTTCTGGGAAGGTTCAGACGCTTATATCCAGCTCTTCTGGGCTGAGAAAGGCCGTAGCCTGGAGTATGACGATATCAATACCCTACTTATCTATGCTCAGCGTGCGGAAAAGCACGAGCGGATGCGCCGAAAGTTGCTGAAGCAGGGACACTCCGGACTTGATGAACCTCGGTCCGCAGCCCGCAACTCAACTCCTAGTGCATCTAAGGACTCGCGCCCCACTCCAGGCAATCGCTGGAGACCCCGTGGCGGAGCCCGTCGTGGAGGTCGAGCTAATAACTCGACTTCAAAAACGGAAACAACGACTACCGTCAAATCGAGCGCGGCCACCACGGGAAACCGCAATTGGCACCAGCAGACCCGTCAGGCGGGTTCAAGTGAACTCAGGCCTGGGGCTAAGCTCACGTCTCAGCAAGAGGCGGAGCATCGCGCGCAGGGATTATGTTTCCATTGCCATAAGTCCGGACACGTCTCTGCTTCCTGCCCGCTGCGCCAGGAGGCGCGCAGAACAGGCGTTCGCGTGGCTTCTGCATCTGTTCCATCAAATCACGATGCAGAACGATCAGCAGGAGGATATAAAGGTCGAGGGAGAGGGCAGACGGCCGCCATCCGAACATCCGCTGTACTCGCCATGGCTGCCTTCCTCCCATCTTTCTCCCCCGCATTCGCGCTCGACGACCTGAAGGTCGACTACACCGTCGCTCCTGACCAGCGTCTGGCGTGGGCGATTCACGTCAAGCTGCTGGAGTTCTTCCCGCCAGAGACGGCCCTCCGCGGAGGTCTTCAAGACCCGGCAGACCGCTTCGCCATCGCCTATCCTGCCCGCGCGCAGGGGTTCCACGTCCCCCATGGAACGTTCAAGGTCGTCGACAATACCCGTAACTGCATATACGTGGTAGAGCGTCGCGAATTCACCCCGCAGGGGATCGACATTTCGGTCATCATCCACCGCCACCTCGGCCTCTCAGAAGCCCAACTCGAGGAATGCGTGCAACTCTGTACTAAGCCTACGCCGTGGTTCGACTCAGGGGTACCCATACGCTGCGCATTGTCATACATTCGTGGCTGTTGGGTGCCCGCGGACAACTATATTCACGCTTGGGAGCTCGGCTACCCGAGACGGCAGCGGTTCATCATACAGACCGATGCCGTCGACCTCTGGGTCCGAGACCTAGCCACGAACCTCGTCTACGAGACAACCGCGGCAGAACTGGCGCCAGGCATCAAGATCCGGGACTTAATCCGCAAGCCTGAGCTGTTACACAAGCCCGGCGCGCTTGTATGTGATAATCTGACTATGATTCTACCTGAGACTGACTGTCCCAGTATCAGCGCCACGATGCGTCTCGCAGCTGGGAACACGGCGACAACTGGTCCAGATACTGCGCCCCAAACCACCTCACGGAGCTCCAGCTCACCATTCACCGCTACTGGCTCTGGAAGCGCCAATTCTCAACGGAGAACCGCAGCGGCGAATCCCCCGTGGCCGCCGGCAGCGGGGAAGTGGATCAAGGCATTCTCCACCTCAACATCGACGACGTGGATGAAGAGATGGACTCAGCGGACGAGACGGAGTCTGTCCAAGTCGACCCAACCGCGCAGTATTCGACCAGCGCGCCGTCTCAACGCCCGGCTTGCCCGACCCCAGACAGCATGCCCGAACTCGAGCCCGTCAGCGACACGGACAGTGATGGGGCTGGGTCTGGGTCTGGCGACGAAGCTGGCATTCCCACCGATCTGGAAGACCAGGAGGGCGACGTCCAGTCCGTCACCTGGGAGGTGTACGTTGACGGCGAGGATGGCCCGCATTGGGTCCGGCACCACGCGCACTTCCCGGTCGACCAGGACTTCGACGACGGCCCCTACGACTACGAGAGCGGAGACGCTCGTAGCGCGTGAGGAGGTGTCTGTGGTACGCCGAGGAGCAGCCCGCGTTAAGCACGAGATACGTTTGTTGCCGCTACCCATCGCGATCAAAGTTCGCGTGAATAATGAAGTGTGTAATGCCTTTATTGACTCGGGATGCATGACGGACATGCTTTCGACAACGCTGGCCGACCAATTGAAGCTGAAGCTCAGGCCCAAGGCGAAGCCGTTGGACCTGCTGCTTGCCGTCTCAGGCTCAAGATCTAAAATCAACTATGAGTGTGAGACGACGCTGGAATACCAAGGCATTAATGAAACACGTACCTGGGATGTGGTAAACATCGATGTATACGATGTTGTGCTAGGAACGCCGTTCCTTTGGCAGCATGCGGTGATGGTCGGATTTAATCCGACTCGCATCCACGTCGGATCCAACGTCTCGCGCCCGATGGAAGGACGAGAGATGGCTGAGTTGGTTATCCCCAGAGCGAATGCAGCAACGGTAAACGAGCCCGACATACCAAAATTGCGAGCAATGATTTTTCGCGAGGCCGCGGACTTGTTTCTGGAAGCTGCGAAAACGCCGCTGCCGCCGCTGAGAGCAATTAACCACGATATACCGTTAAAGGACGTAAACAAGGCCTACCCGTATCGTCCGTCCAGGTGTCCAGAGGCTCTGCGACCGATCTGGGTGCAGAAAAAGATGGATTACCTCGATACTGGCCGCTGGAGGTACTCGGCGGGCGGCACATGTTGTCCGCTCATGATTCTCCCGAAGCCCAAATCAAAGGACGGTACAGTAAAGATACGCACCGTGATTGACACGCGCCCGCGCAACGAGAACACAATCAAGGTTGCCGCGCCGCTCCCCGACATTGAGGAGATCTTGCGCAACGTAGTAAAGCGACGATTTCGCAGTCTAATCGATGGGAAGGATGCCTATGAGCAAATCAGAGTTAACCCAGAGCATGTCTCACGTACCATGTTCAATACTCCGGACGGAACGATGGAAAGCCTGGTCATGCAGATCGGCGACTGTAACGCGCCGGCAACCTACCAGACTTTGATGAATCACATCTTCGCACCCTATATCGGGGTATTCATGGATGTTTATCTTGACGATATCATCGTTTATTCGGACACCGCGGAGGAGCACGTAGAGCACCTGCGAAAAATCTTAGCCGTGCTCCGGAAGGAGCATTTCTTCCTCAATCCCTCGAAGATGCAGCTCTTTGCCGACGAGCTGGAGATCCTAGGTCATGTCATTGACTGCGACGGCATCAAGATGGACCCGCACAAAGTAGACAAAGTCACCAATTGGCCGAATCCACTCACCAAGGGTCTCCTCATGTCATTCATCGGGGCGGTTGGGTTTCTGGCCCACGATTGTAAAGGGATAAGGATCCCGATGGGAGTCCTGACGCAGCTGATAGGCTCGACGAAGGCTTTCAAGTGGACCGAGACTCACCAGAGGGCGTTTGACGACGTCAAACGGATCGTGCATGAACATCGCAACCGACGACGACATGCCATTGATTACAGCATGGAGAAAGGACCCATCAACCTTGTAACCGATGCCTCGCTGACGGGAGCGAGCGGGTACCTGAGCCAGGGAGCTGATTTAGAGACTGCGCGCGTCGTGATCTTCTGGAGCGGAAAATTCAACAACGCCCAACAAAATTACACCACGCATGAGCGCGAGCTCCTAGCAATAATCGAGTCTCTCAAGCGCTTCAGGCCCATGCTGCATGGCACTAGATTCCGAATCTGCACGGATCATAAATCTCTGGTGCACTTCATGACCCAGAAGGAGGTGTCTCCGCGTCAGGCGCGCTGGCTTAACGTGCTCGGCGAGTTTGACTTTGAGATAGTGCACATTCCAGGAGCAGACAATAAGCTGGCAGATAGTCTCTCGCGCGTATACGAGGGAGATCCCCCAGGAACTGTACGCGCGCCCAGCGAGATGGTACAGGAGCCCGATGATTCTGATAACGAGAGTGTGTTCTTGTCCGGTCCCGTGCTCGTCGGGAAGGCGGTAACAATACCTGCCTTATTGGGAGGGCGAGCAGAGCAAGGAGAACCGCGCGGCGCAGAAGCTGATGATCTCGCGCCAGCAGACGCTGATGTAGAACGGCCGCGTCGATCCAGACGTATTCGCGGACAGCCAGAAGAGTTCCGCGAAGAAACGAAAAGCGGTTGGAAAAGGCCCTCGCGCCGTACCATTCAGAAGACTGAGCAGGACGAACTGCATGAGTCTGAAAGCGAGGCGGAGATTTGGCGTGGTGCTCGCAAACAACCGGAGATCACCTAACTACCGGACGCCGGAAGTGACGCGCGGGAATTACTCAGTATCAAACAATTCCCGCGCGTCACCCCCTCGGACGCGGGCGAGGGTACCCCCTTGGGGGTTTTTTCGCGCCCGCGTCCGCGTCCGATGGGTTAAGGGGGTACCCCCTGGGGTTTTTCTGCGCCTGCGGCCGCGTCTGATGGGTTAGGGGGTAACCCCCTGGGTTTTTTTGCGCCCGAGCCCGCGGCCGATGGGTTAGTGGGGGTACCGCTGGTTTTTTTTTTTGCGCCTGCGGCCGCGGCCGCGCCTGTGCATAGGGGGGTACCCCTGGGTTTTTTTGCGCCCGCGGCCGCGGCCGATGGGTTAGGGGGTACCCCCTGGTTTTTTGTCGCGCCCGCGCCCTCGTCCGATGGGTTAGGGGGGTACCCCCTGGGTTTTTTCTGGTGCCCGCGCCTGCGTCCGCGTCCGCCACTGTGCCCGGCACATCCCGGAACGCTCCAGAACGTCGGGCAGCGGTCGGAAATCGCCGATCGCTGTTCCAGGCCGTCCCTGGGATGCTCCGGGATGCTCCGGAACCTTTCGTCACCGGCGCTTATTTTTCAAAAAAAAATCCAAAAAATATTTTTTGTTCCTCCACACTTTCTGCACACATTGGCATTGATATCATCATGGTTATGTATCCATATTATGTGGGTGCTGGTGCGAGCAGGCTGCAGGCACAGGCACAGGCAGGGGCACAGGCAGTATCAAATTGCCTGCTAGGGCAGCTGAAACAGGTAGCAGCATGGCCGGCAGCCAATGGATAGGCTCCTGCAATAGTAGGGGACACTTGAATGCAGCAATTTTCAGGGATATTGCTGGCTGGTGCATTGGGCGCGGGCGCAGGCACAGGCACAGACACAGGCGGGGCAGCGCAAAAAGCAAATAGGGTTGCATGCTTGGTTTACAGTATATAGAAACATCGGGAAACCTTTTTGATAAGGATTGGGGTCATGGTGGATCATGATAAAACTGTCCTCACCACCTAGAATCTTGATATGCATATGTGCAGGCACGGACACGGGCACGGCCGCAGACACGAGCACTGACATCGGCAGGCACCTGAGCAACCAGAAATGTACCCAGCCTCATGCCATTCGGTATGTAGCCTACGGTAGGCCTTGTGAATGATGAGATTTTGGTTTTCTTGCTTACATTTGCATCATTCAATTGGAATAAATAGAATGAGCATTATTGTTCTGTCAGATTGCTGCCGAGCCTGCAGCCGGCCGGAGGTAAAAATTCAATCAACAAGAGGCATTTCTTTGTAAGTGCTGGCAGTGCTAGGAATAAGATACTAGACCATAGAACAAACGGTTGACAGAGTATAATGAGTCCCGGAGGCTTGGTTGTTGATTAATGGTATCATCCATTTGAACTATGGCCATGCCCGCGACTGTGCCCGTGCCTGTGCCCTTGTCTGTGACTACCTTGGACACACAATCTGACCACAATGTAATCAATCCAATATCATGATCAGAGGATCCAGTGTGGGCAGGGGTTACTTTCGAGTCAATAAACAAAAATAGCAAGTCCAACTTGCGCTTCTATGAATGGGTACAGTGCTTTGGGCCAATAGAGACTTCTGGACAAAAAATGTATCTCTTGCTCGAGGATCCAAATCCAGATAAATTGATTGAGCACCATAGTAAAAAATGATCGACCCTGCATGCACGACATCCTGCAAATGGTTGGTGCTATAGGTCTGTTGTGGATTGATGGTCCTGGGTCTTGTTCCGCCAATGGCGTCTCGTGAGAGGGAAGCAAGCTCGAGGATCGTAGCGACCATCAAGCGGAACTCCCGTCGGGACCCAAGACAACCGACGGACCACCGAGAGCGGCGTATAAGAAGAGCGCAACGCAGTGCCTGTACTCTAGTCTTTGGATTCTTGGTCTCTCAGAGTCTTTGTGCGTGCACTTGGCCTGGGAGCGTTCCTCCAGCACCGCCGCGCCTCTGGGCCGCGGCGGCGCCCCACCTCTGGTCCGAGGCCTCGGGTCCCACACGTCGTAGACCCTGGGTACGTGGGAGTAGAGGCGAGTACTCCTCATCAGCCTTGGGTCCCCTCCAGAGACTCGAGCGGAACTCCCGTCGGGACCCTCTCGGGGGTCTCTCTCCCTCCGTACGCCTACTCTGCGCTTCCACCGTCGCGGGCGAGAGTCAAGGGTCGGGTTGGGGTGTCTCCTAGGGAGAGAGATGCGGTCCGTGTGAGGGTGGGCTGCGGGTGGTGTTCCACTCGTAGGCTCTCGCTCTGCGCGGTTGCCGGCTGGCCGCAACATAATCCAAAGACTAACACACCATCGCGGCGCGGTGTAACGATGCCCGCGTCGCCTCGCTGCTCCCTCATCCTCACGAGACCCGAGGCCAATCAACTCTCTCACCGTATACCAACTCTTGTTTCTCTACCACGACCTCTCCCTTCGCACCACACGGACGACGCGAAGGACTACTACACCTCGCGCACGACCAGGGCCAAGGTTCCCGACGACCACGACCGGCTCTTTGCTGCGACCCGCACGAAGCGTGCTGCGACCGACGAACGGGTCCCGACACGAGCAAGCGCACAAGATGCCACCCTAGCGAGCGCACCTCTCCTCGCGCGCGCACGTACGACAAGGACGGGCTCGGCGAACCCGATCCCGAAGCCGAAGGCACCTCCCGTCTCAGCACACGATCGCTTGAGAAACCCGTCGGACGTCCTACGGAGACCCGACTGGGGGCTCGAGGAGACCTTCTTCGCTGAGTCTTTCTCAGATTTCCGACTTTCACACCGTTCTGACAAGCCAAACTTGCAATTCATTCCAAATCTTCAAAGACACGACAAGGGCATTCTACGACTACACAAGAGAAGCGGCGAGACGGCGCACACGCTCGACGACGACGTCCTGCTCCGCAACGGCAGTGTGCAACCCCGCAACGCGACGACGGAGATCCGCATGCCCGTCCCTCGCCTCCTGCGCCCGCGCCTCCGCGACCTCCACGAGCGCGGGCACTCTCTCCCCGACAGCGCGACCCTCCCGTCCTACCAACGGCCACTCGGCCCCAGCGCAAGGACGATGCCCGTCGCGACACGCACGGCAGGAACGGTTCACGCGCCTCGTACGCGGATGGACTCGACCGAGGCACTCGCGTTCCAAGCGCGCGCAGCGAGCGCACTGCGAAACGGCCAAGATCAGCATGTGCACGACGCGAAGGACGGAGAAGGCGCACCGGTACCTCCGCCACCACGACGTCGAGCTCAGGCGATCGCGCACGACGCGAAGCACGACGAGCGGGGCGCGTGCGGGACTCCCGCTCGGGCGAAGACGCGCGACCGCCGCCAGAGCCCCGATCACTGGGACCCTCCCCCTCTCCATCCTCGTCGCTGTCGGCAAGGTCGAGCTCACGACGGAGGGCGCTGATGCGTTCGTCGCGAGCGCGTCGAAGAGGATCCAGGCGAGGGCTGGGATCGTCGCTGGTCCACGTTCGATCGAACACGTCCTCGGGGTCGGACGCGAACCAGGCGTCCTCCAGAGGCAGTGTTGCGATTTTCGAGGTCTTCGCAGGCTCCAACCTCTCATCGCTCGAAGTCTCGCCTCTTCGCAGTCTCCCCCACCTACCCATTCAGTTCGCCGTTCTCAAATCTCGTTATCCCGCTTAGTCCCTAGGCTCTAGGGATGCGGAATCGCGAGCCGGATCGATCTGGCGGGTGAGACTCGCGCCCCACCCGCACCCCATCATGCGCCGCTGCCTTTATGGGACGACTCGACCTATCTCGACGACGACGACTTGCCTCGGCGACCTCAGACCCGGAATCTGCTCGTGGAACGGATCTCATCTCGTCTAGAGGGTGAGACCCTCGCCGCCGCGCCTCGGCGGCTCGCGCTCGGCCGGTTCGCCCATATCCGGCCTCTGGTCCCGCGGCCCGATCTCGAGCCACTCGTTCGACATCCCCTCGTGTCCCTTGCACCCGGGATATCTTCGCCCACCCTCTCTCACCTCTAGGGTGTTGTGTAGGCGCCGACATCTTGTGTTGTTGGCCCGCAGCGCTGCTCGCGCTCTTCCCAGCCCTACCCCTCAACACCGCCCTCTCGACAGAGACGCTCCCCCGACCTCGTGCCATCCGGAATATCTTCAAGACACCTCTCCGATGTCCTTCGCACGCTCGCTCTACATCCCGGAGACTTCGACGAGCCGCAACATCGCGATGTACGTCTGCAGCGGCACCAGCTCGCGCCGCATCTTCGCCCCCTCGCGCGCTCGGGGCTCTACGATGGTCTGCGAGAGGCTGTTGCCCTTCGAGGAGTCTTCGATGCATATCCCGGTATGTCCAACGCCTGCTCGATCGCTGGGTCGTGGGGGCGAGTTCGGTTATGGGGTATTCGTCGAGCCACTTCGGGCTTCGAGGACATCGCGGGCTTCGGCTCAGATCGGCGACCTCTCTCGAGGCAGTACGGTGATCCGGGATAGTCTCGTTCCGGCGTTCTCATGATGTGTATATAGGGCGGATGGCCTTCTGGGCTGATCCCCAGATTTGGTCTGGTCAATGCACCACCCATGTTCTTGCTCGCATAGTTCCCCTCCTCAGCGCCAGTCCTGGCGAGTGTGGTGTGCTCTGCCGTGACAGGCAGGAGCGGAGCACGCGCGTCCAGTGTCTCATACCACCGGCGCACGAGGGTCACGACGCGGCGCTCGAACCAGGCGCGTTCGCTGGGGGTCAAGACGCGATCGCGCACTCGACGGACAGCGCGCCGCATCTTGCGATACAGCTCGAGCTGGTCGAGGCCCAAAGCCGGCTCGCGGGGAGGGAACTGATCCAGCGCGATCCAGCGCTCCAGCAGTCCGACCAGGACGAGCTCCAGACCGGTGGGGGACGGCAAGAGCGCCACGAGGTCCAAGAAAAGCCGCCGCCGGTGAAGGAGCTCTTGCAGCTCGAGCTCGGGACGCGGCTCTAGCGGCAACGGCGAGTACGAAATCGGAGAAGGCGAGCGCTCGCGCGACGCGGGACGAGTGGGCAGCACCGAACGAGCCATTCGACAAGTACGAAGTCAAGAGGCGGAGTCACCGACGGGACTCGACGTCGAACTTTATACTCGCAAAAGTGTCCGACAAACGCTATTCCACAAGCGGCGACCGGGCCAGAGGGCGTTGAGAACGCTACGAGCTACGTCCTACCCCCTGAGACTCGACGCAGAAAGACTGAGATCGTCGAAGAGGTCGCAACGGCACTCCCGGCGGGAGCCCCGCACCTGACCCGCACCTGCCTTTCCGCTTCGGGCACCGGCGCTCGGGCCGGGCGCCCGGTCACAATCCGTGCTCGGAGAGCGTCGCCTCGCACGTCCGCGGCGAGGCGGCGCGCGGGATGAACAGCACGAACCGATCCGGAGGGGACGGGGAGACGTCCTCGCACGCCACGCCTGTCGCCACGCACCCTGCGCAAGACAAATCGGGTTGCCACGACCAGAGGAAACAGGGTAAGACGGCGTCGATACAACGGCGACACTACGGGGCGGTCAGTACGGGAAGCCAGCAACGCGAAGGAAGCCGCACGCTGCGGAGCGCCGGCCGGACACCCTGTCTCCCCGCAACCGAACTCGCTACCGCCCGCGCACCTCCGGCGCGCTCCCGCAGACCCAGAGCGGAGAGATGGAGGCGACGAGGGGACGCGTTATCGAGGACCCTCTGCGACGGAGAGTCGTCGAACAAGGAGCGTGCTCGCTCTCCGTAGGCGCGGAGGACCGCCGCGAGCGGTGAGGGAGTCGTGTCGGCGACGCGCAGGCAGTACGCCCGAGCCGACAGCCCCACCTCGACGAGTAACTCCAACACCGGCGCGCGGAGCGGACCGTCTGTGGCACTACGGGAGTGCACGACGCTGAGGCGCGCACGAATGCGATCCTCCCAGGCCCTCATCGCTCGCCAAAAGTCGACATCGTCCGGACCCACGAGCAACCGGAGCCAACGCTCGGTCAGGAGGAGGGCGGGGCTCTCCACGTAGGAGGGGAGCACGAGGGCCAGCTGGCCGAAGAGCTGTTCGCGGACCAGGGCGAGATCGAAATCGTCCCGACGCGCGGACAACGGTCGTTCCATCCCGGAGGGGTCGACCAGAGAAGGAGGGCAAGGCGCAAACCCCGCTACGACCTCGACCTTGGGGGGGGTTATGTTCCGCCAATGGCGTCTCGTGAGAGGGAAGCAAGCTCGAGGATCGTAGCGACCATCAAGCGGAACTCCCGTCGGGACCCAAGACAACCGACGGACCACCGAGAGCGGCGTATAAGAAGAGCGCAACGCAGTGCCTGTACTCTAGTCTTTGGATTCTTGGTCTCTCAGAGTCTTTGTGCGTGCACTTGGCCTGGGAGCGTTCCTCCAGCACCGCCGCGCCTCTGGGCCGCGGCGGCGCCCCACCTCTGGTCCGAGGCCTCGGGTCCCACACGTCGTAGACCCTGGGTACGTGGGAGTAGAGGCGAGTACTCCTCATCAGCCTTGGGTCCCCTCCAGAGACTCGAGCGGAACTCCCGTCGGGACCCTCTCGGGGGTCTCTCTCCCTCCGTACGCCTACTCTGCGCTTCCACCGTCGCGGGCGAGAGTCAAGGGTCGGGTTGGGGTGTCTCCTAGGGAGAGAGATGCGGTCCGTGTGAGGGTGGGCTGCGGGTGGTGTTCCACTCGTAGGCTCTCGCTCTGCGCGGTTGCCGGCTGGCCGCAACAGGTCTGCCCTTCTAAGAACTAGCAAAAATTTCGCTCAGCAACAGCCGTTTAATTATATCTCTTCCCACTCAAGGGATTTGTTCTAGACACATGTGAGAATAACCACAGCAATTCTTGAGCTCAGATAATACTTCCATTAGATGATGTAGTGATGACCATTCAGGAAAGGACAAGCATCTCCCCAGCAATACCCGTTCAATTATATTTCTTCAAACTCGGGGGGTGTGGTCCAGACGTATTTGGGGGTCTCTAGAAAAAATTTCATGTTGGTATAATAGTTACATTAGAAGATAGAGTAATAGCCATTTAGGAAAAAGTCGAGCACAATGCTGACCTAAATCAAGCTCTATTCCTTTGGTTCCCATAGTATTAACTGCTCGAATATATGTTTCCAACACACCCCTTGTGTTGTCTCAAACAGATATCGAGTGAATATGGCCAACCTGGATGTCCTCCTCTGGTCAACTGGGGGCATTTGCACCCAGCAACGACCGCTCGACAGAAAACATTTCTGCTCACGGAGCATGTTGACTACATTGTATATAAGCATTTGGGATGTTGTGCCTGGATGCTGGTGCTGTGGTTGATGTTCAGTACATGTGGATATATAGGGAAATCTCACACACTCCAGCACACCATCCCCTGCCCCAATCACAATGTTTCAATATAAAAATATTGTCGATTCAATGACCTGAACATGAATTTGCTTGCAGATTGACATTTGGACAAGTATTGAGCGAGATAGAAAATGCTCGCTTTTTGATGGGAAAAGAAGCTTGCACCCTGAACGATCTAATCAACCAATCTGAATTCTGCTCACGCTGCGTAGGGGCCCTACCGGTCTCACCCAGAATCTGCCCTGTTCCTGGAATATAATTAAGAAATAGTGGAGTACTAGGTCGATTACTCGATTTTCGACCACCCACCCTCCTGGCATTGGCCTAGACATTCAGCAGTCAATCTGAGGGTCCTATTGTGGTCTAACAAGGTATACCATACACTCCAGCAAGATTCATGTGGTTTGGTTCAGCCATTATTGAGATATAGCATGCGTACAGTTGGGATGTGAGTTGCAGCAGAACTGACCATGAATCACCACTGCAACCTACCCCACCTTCCAGAACTGAATGGTGCTCGACACCACATGTTGTATCCTGGTCCAGGTGAGTAAGCCAAAAGCTCCATTGGGCAAGGGATGTGTTTCCTAGTGAATGGGAGCCTAACTTATTCCCATCTCAGCACATCTGGGGCATAGGTTAGGCCCCCAGTCGCTAGGAAACACATCTTTGGCCCAATGGAGCTTTTGGACCAGTAATCTGGACCAGAATACAACATGGGATGTCGAGCACTCATAAGTCCTGGAAGGTGGGGTAGGTTGCAGCAGTGATTCATGGTCTGTTCTGCTGCAACTCACATCCCAACTGTACGCATGCTATATCTCAATAATGGCTGAGCAAAATCACATGAATCTTGCTGGAGTGTATGGTATACCTTGTTAGACCACAATAGGACCCTCAGATTGACTGCTGAATGTCTAGGCCAATGCCAGGAGGGTGGGTGGTCGAAAATCGAGTAATCGACCTAGTACTCCACTATTTCTTAATTACATTCCAGGAACAGGGCAGATTCTGGGTGAGACCAGTAGGGCCCCTACGCAGCGTGAGCAGAATTCAGATTGGTTGATTAGATCGTTCAGGGTGCAAGCTTCTTTTCCCATCAAAAAGCGAGCATTTTCTATCTCGCTCAATACTTGTCCAAATGTCAATCTGCAAGCAAATTCATGTTCAGGTCATTGAATCGACAATATTTTTATATTGAAACATTGTGATTGGGGCAGGGGATGGTGTGCTGGAGTGTGTGAGATTTCCCTATATATCCACATGTACTGAACATCAACCACAGCACCAGCATCCAGGCACAACATCCCAAATGCTTATATACAATGTAGTCAACATGCTCCGTGAGCAGAAACGTTTTCTGTCGAGCGGTCGTTGCTGGGTGCAAATGCCCCCAGCTGACCAGAGGAGGACATCCAGGTTGGCCATATTCACCCGATATCTTTTTGGGAAAGCATCAGGGGTGTGTTGGCAACATATATTCGATCAATTAATACTATGGCAACCAAAGGAATAGAGTTCAGTTTAGGTCAGCATTGTGCTCGACTTTTGCCTTCATAACCAGTACTCTATCTGTCAATGTAACTATTATACAAACATGAAAATTTTTCTGTAGACCCCCAAATACGTCTGGATCATACCCCCCCGAGTTTGAGGAAATATAATTGAACGGTTCTTGCTGGGGAGATGCTTGTCCTTTCCTGAATGGTCATCACTAGATCATCTAATAGAAGTATTATATGAGCACAAGAATCGCTGTGGTTATTCTTACATGTGTCTAGAACATACCCCTTGAGTGGGAAGAGATATAATTAAACAGCTGTTGCTGACCGAAATTTTTGCTTGCTCTTAGAAGGGCAGACCCAGGACCATCAATCCACAACAGACCTACAGCACCAACCATTTGCAGGATGTCGTGCATGCAGGGTCAATCATTTTTTGCTATGGTACCCAATCAATTTATCTGCAATTGGATCCTTGAGCAAGAGATACATTTTTTGTCCAGAAGTCTCTATTGGCCCCAAGCACTGTACCCATTCATGGAAGCGCAAGTTGGACTTGCTATTTTTGTTCATTGACTCGAAGATAACTACAATCTACCACTGGATTCTCTGATCACAATACTGCCTTGATTCCATTGTGGTTAGATTGTGTGTCCAAGGTAGTCACGGACGAGGGCACAGGCGCGGGCACGGGCGCGGGCATGGCCATAGTTCAAATGGAGGATGCCATAGATCAACAACCAAGCCTCCGGGACTCATGATACTCCGTCAATCATGAGTTCTATGGTCTAGTATCTTATTCCTAGCACTGCCAGCACTTACAAAGAAATGCCTCTTGTTGATTGAATTTTTATGTCTGGCCGGCTGCAGGCTCGGCAGCAATCTGCCGGAAGAATAATGCTCATTATATTCATTGTGACTGAATGAGGCAAACGTAAGAAACAAAACCAACCTCCGATTATTAACAAGGCCTACCCTAGGCTACATACTAAATGGCATGAGGCTGGGTACATTTCTGGTTGCTCTGGTGCCTGCCGATGTCAGTGCTCGTGTCTGCGGCCGTGCCCGTGTCCGTGCCTGCACATATGCATATCAAGATTCTAGGTGGTGAGGACAGTTTAATCATGATCCAACATGACCCCTATCCTTATCAAAAAGGTTTCCTGAATTTTCTATATACTGTAAACCAAGCATGCAACCCTATTTGCTTTTTGCGCTGCCCCGCCTGTGCCTGTGCCCGCGCCCGCGCCCAATGCACCAGCCAGCAATATCGAAATTACTACATTCAAGTGTCCCCTACCATTGCAGGAGCCTATCCATTGGCTGCCGGCCATGCTGCTACCTGTTTCAGCTGCCCTAGCAGGCAATTTGATACTGCCTGTGCCCCTGCCCGCACCTGCGCCTGCTGCCTGCTCGCACCAGCACCCACATAATATGAATACATAACCATGATGATATCAATGCCAATGTGTGCAGAAAGTGTGGAGGAACAAAAAAAATTTTTTTGAATTTTTTTGAAAAATAAGCGCCGGTGACGAAAGGTTCCGGAGCATCCCGGAGCATCCCAGGGACGGTCTGGAACAGCGATCGGCGATTTCCGACCGCTGCCCGACGTTCTGGAGCGTTCCGGGATGTGCCGGGCACAGTGGCGGACGCGGACGCAGGCGCGGGCACCAGAAAAAACCCAGGGGGTACCCCCCTAACCCATCGGACGAGGGCGCGGGCGCGACAAAAAACCAGGGGGTACCCCCTAACCCATCGGCCGCGGCCGCGGGCGCAAAAAAACCCAGGGGTACCCCCCTATGCACAGGCGCGGCCGCGGCCGCAGGCGCAAAAAAAAAAACCAGCGGTACCCCCACTAACCCATCGGCCGCGGGCGCGGGCGCAAAAAAACCCAGGGGGTTACCCCCTAACCCATCGGACGCGGCCGCAGGCGCAGAAAAACCCCAGGGGGTACCCCCTTAACCCATCGGACGCGGACGCGGGCGCGAAAAAACCCCCAAGGGGGCACCCTCGCCCGCGTCCGAGTGGGTGACGCGCGGGAATTGTTTGATACTGAGTAATTCCCGCGCGTCACTTCCGGCGTCCGGTAGTTAGGTGCCGGAGATCATCCGTCGGACACCGGTCCGAACGGAAGCTGATGACCCCGACTTGACACCATCACACGAGGAAGTAGCAGCCTCGAGGCCGCGCTCCATATCACCGCTGCGAACTGCCAGTGAGGCCAACGATCACGGTACAGACGTACACACCAGTACCTCTCAATCCGCACCAAAGGGACCTG
Organism: Auricularia cornea; assembly: GCA_030578095.1. NCBI lineage: Eukaryota > Fungi > Basidiomycota > Agaricomycetes > Auriculariales > Auriculariaceae > Auricularia > Auricularia cornea. The sequence continues at coordinate 4,458,688 of JARLTE010000009.1, read as the reverse complement.
AGACGCGGCTACCCAGCGCAGAGAACTCGCCAAACTCGATGCAAGAAGCCAGTAGCCCTGGCGATCCCCCGGGATCTACGCTGATTGCAAATCTTGAGCCTGGGGCAACCTTGGTTAGGATTATCTCAGCCGCCGAGCCCATGCTGCAGCTACCCCGTGACTTAGAAGGGCGATACGGAGCTGATGAATTCTTCGCGAAGGTGATCGCAGCGCCCCACTCGTATCGCAACTTCCAGGTCACCGGAAAGGCCGGAAACGAAGTGATTTACCTGCGAGCCGAAGACGGAGGGCGGGATCGATTGTGCATCCCGGACATCCAAATCGGGACACGGAGATTACGTGCACTGCTCATCGAGCAGGCACACTCCGTGCTGGCGCACCTGGGATCCTTCAAGACCCTAGCTTTCCTCAGACAGGAAGTTTGGTGGAAGAGCATCAGCAAGGACGTTGCCAGCTATGTAGCCGGGTGCCATATATGCCAAACTACGAAAGACGGCAACCAGAAGCCGCTCGGGCTTCTCAAGACGCTTCCTATTCCTACGCGTCCTTGGCAAGTGATAGGCATTGACTTCGTAGGACCACTGCCTAAATCCTACGCGTCTCATGCGTGGTATGACCGCATTTGTACCATCATCGACCATTTCAGCACGATGGTGCACCTAATTCCCTGCCGAACTACCGACAAAGCCCCCGACGTCGCTGAGTTACTCTTCTCAGAGGTGTATCGCCTTCATGGACTACCTGAGTCCATTGTCAGCGACCGGGACACCCTGTTTACAAGCACATTTTGGAAAAAGCTCCATGAGCTTACAGGCACTCAACTGCGCATGTCTACGGCTTACCATCCTCAAACCGACGGGATGACAGAACGGGCTAACCGAACCGTAGGCCAAATGGTGAGACAATGCGTCTCGGAAGCTCAGAATGAGTGGGCAGGTAAATTACCTGCCATCGAATTCGCGATGAACGCGGCTACGTCCGCGTCGACAGGATACTCCCCTTTCTACCTCAACTCGGCCCAACAGCCCTTAACGCTGACCTGGGATCAGTCGAGCCAGTTTCCGGGAGTACACAAATTTGTGGAGACACTGAGAGAGGCCACGATGGCCGCACACGATGCCATAATCTCTGCTCGGGTCTCCCAGACTACTCAAGCTAACAAGCACCGTCGAGAGGCACAATTCCAAGTCGGACAACTGGTCTACCTGAGCACAAAGAACCTTAAGCTGGCTAAGACCAAGTCCCGCAAGTTAGTCCCTCGGTTTATTGGGCCGTATCGCGTCACAAAGGAAGTAACACCAGGTGCCGCATACACCCTAGACTTGCCTCCCGAGCTCGTTAAACGCAAGCTCCATCCGACTTTTCATGTTAGTTTGCTTCGAGAGCATGTAGCGAGCGACGACTCGAGATTCCCCTCAAGGGACATCTCCACAGTTCTCAGTCTAGGAGAGGAGACATTTGAGAAAAGCGTCAGCGAGATAATCGGGTACCGATGGCGAGACGGAAAGCCGACCTTCTTTGTCAGCTGGTCAGACGGCCTAACCACCGAAGAAAGCTATGCGACGGTGGCCCAGTTACAGGCGTTCGATGAATTCTGCGATGCGCGCGGGATCAACTCGAAACGGAAGTTCGGAGCAATCCCCGACGCGGGATCTAAATCAGAGATCCTGGCCGCGGCATCTCTGATCCATACGGACGCAGGATTTCGAACGAGGTCTACTACGTACAAGTCCAGCCTCACCGGACACGAGGCAGGCGACCATGCGGTGCAATCCCTAGGGTATAAAAACCCAGTAGGCTCACCGGGGAACTGTATCTCAGCTCCTCCTTCGACCTCGTCGCCTTCGACCCCGTTCTCTTCGCCTTCGTCTCCCTCTTCACTCAACCTCGCCTCCATGTCGTCCTACATGCGCCCCGCCGGCATGAACGACACTCTGTTCAACGACTGCGTCGAGTGGGCCACCCGTATGAACCAAGCGGTCCACCACAGCGGTCCTGTGCCGTTGACGGAGGTCCCCCTCCTCTACGACACGTTCAGGCGCTCCAACCCGGAGGCCATCGACCCCGTCTTCGCCCGCTCGCTCCAGCGCCACCAACGCGAGCTGAACCTCATTCAGCAGCTGCACGCTACCAACACGCCACTGCCGCCGCCGCCGGCCCCGTCCATGGTCCCTCTGCCTGCCATCGAGCTCATGCTGGCCAACACCCAGGTCATGCTGAGCACGGTGCAGCGCGACGCGCGCTGGCAACTCCAGTCCGCCCTGCGCGCTCTCGGACGGTCAGTCCCGCCTCCACCGGCCCCTCCAATGAGGGTCTCGCGTCGCCGCAATTGGAACCGGCGTGACATGGAGGATGATAGTACGTGGCACGAGTTCGACCGCTTTGTTTCGACGCTGCTTAACGCGTTCGAACCAGATGCGGCGACTCGTCCTCGCAACTCGATGCGCGCCGGTCCCTGGCGCGGACCGCCACCCACCGGGCCTCGCCCCCGCGATCACCGCCGCCAGACGTCCGGAACAGGACGCAGGGAGGGTCAGCCGCCCTCGTATCATCTCGATCACTCGGACGACGACGTCCATCGCCCGCACACCCCGGCCGAGCGCTCGGCTCGCGACGACACCCCGCACCCTCGCGCTGGCGTGCTGTTCCGCGACGAGGACTACGTCATGCGCGAGGCCACTCCCGTGCGCTCTCCCGTCGCGCAGCCCGCTGTACCCATCGCGGCTGCTGCGATCTTCGACCTTCGCACGCCCGAGCCGCCGATCGCGATCTCGGACTTCGGGATCCAGGGCACGACCACCCCTCGCGCCTCCTCACCGGTGCCGTCGGTCCACTGTACGTCCCGGGATCGCGAAGTCTATGCGTACCAGCCTCACGCCGTGATGTCCGCTTTCCCAGCCGAAGTTCGCGTCGCCCCGTCCGCATTCCCCGAAGACGACGCTCCTCAAGCGCCGGGCTCTGCGGTCGAGCTCGCGGACCTCCCCGGTGTTCCCGCCAACTCGGAGTACGCGGGAAGCGTAACCGCGGACTTCGAGCAGCTGGACCTCGGCATGGCCGACCAGCTCCTCAACGCGTACATCGCTACTGAGCTCGGGACCGCCCTCGTTTAACGGCCTCTTATCCCCCTATTTGTATTTATCTTCCTGCTTCTCTTTCTTTCGCGAGCGCTGCTCGCGAGGAGGGCGAATGCAGCGACCGAATATTGGCTCGTATGTATGTTTCCGATCACCACCTATGCTATGCTATGCCACTTCATGCTGACCCGACTGGCTCCTTTCCCGCAGTAAGTCATCATGCGCTGGATAGATAGCACCGCCTCGGATACATGTATATAAGCCGGGGAACCTCCAGTGGAGTTCCCCAGACCTTCTTGAACCCGGATACATTCTGCCACTCACGACTCGAGTGAACGGAACCGAAAGTGAAAGAAGATTTCTTGAGCAAGCACTAACTAGTCTAACTAGCGAAGCTTACAGGATGGCTGCCGTATATGCAGGCTCGGATTATGAACGTCGAGCTGCAGAATAGGACAAAGCATCAAGGACCGCCTGAAGCGCGCCGTTCTCCAGGAAGGGTTAATGGAGGCAGTTCAGTGTCCTGTAGGAGAGTTGGGCGTCGAGCTGGGGATATAGGTTGTAGACAAACTGCCGCGAGCCAGGCCACAATGCAGCCCCCTCCACTCCAGCCGCATGCTGGAGGGGCAAAGGGTTCAGTTGCGCCGGTCTCGGGCCGGAAGGAGGCAGAAAGCGGAGATGGCCGAAGTTCGCCGAACTCGCGTAATCTCCGCCCAATAGTCCTTTCTTTCCGCCATACCACGCGCGCATGCCGAAAGTCGCAGGACACGTCGTCGAGCACGGATTTTTCTCTACACGACGCACAACTCCTGAAGCCACAAGCACGGCGGGCCGCTGCACCTCCGTGCGCTCGCGCTATTTCTCTGTGACACCCTCCAGGCCATCATGATCGGGCTGCACCAAGCAGGCCCAGGCGCTTCATACTATATCATCAAAGAGCTTTATGCGACATAGGAGCTCGTGTGCACCGCATGTCGCTTCTCCAACGGGGCATTAGCTTGCGGTTCCGCTCTCAGGGGTGCACGTTGGATTGTGGACCATGGCTGTGTGTTGCCGTCGGCCTCACATAAGTACGAGCAACTCAGGGTCTATGGTCGTGTAGCATACTTCCCTTGCCCATGTATATGCTCTTCGTGATCTTCTGCCTGATCGTTACCCCTGCTCTCGCGCGCCGGGTGACTTTCGACGATACATGGGGCGACACCATCGCTCGCCAGTCTCCGCTCGATTATTTTCTCGTGTCCTCCTGGGATCGCGCGGGCCACTGTGGGGATGTGTGTCCCACGTTTCCCATGGTCGCTTGGTAGGCAAAGGCCCCACCAACACGATGCCGGGTTGAGCTAAAGGGCCTCAGGCACTACGAGTCCAGGTTGACGACGTTGGGTAAGGTCACCGTGCCTCTTAAAGATGCTTTGGCTGTTGACAGTGTGTTCACAGGACCATCGGTACCCGAGTTCACCCTCGGAGACTGTAGCGCCATCGACTTCGGTTGGGTTCCGATGGACGAGGAGATCGCAAAAGGGCCGCGTCTGCAGAGCATTGCCAGTTCAAACTGGGTCGGTCATCACGGCCCTGAACACAGTTCCGTTCCAGAGACAGAGATTCCAAGCGGCGACGCTGGATCCGACCTAGAGTTGCAATATGCCGTATCTACGTGAGTCATTGTATCCCTGGCACAGATCGTCCCTGACCAGCGGCTCTCACTCTCTTTCCCCGATTCATGCATGCCCGTCCCAGCTTGATCATCGTTGCTATTTTGCTAGTAGTGGCGGTGCTCGTGCTCGCTGTGCTATGCGCGTGGGGATGGCTATCATTTCGGCGCCTGCATCACGCGGTCGGCGCCGGGGTGCGGGCTGGAGACGACCTAAAAGCATTCACTGCGCAGCTCGACCCTGAACTCGTCGTGCCGGCAGCAAAGGGGATCAAATTCCGCCAGGAGGACGCATCCTTTCACGCGGAGATGGAGCCGGGATTGCACTCCAGCACAACAAGATGTGATCGCGACGAACCGCCATTGCGGACCCGGTCGCCTCCGCTGCTCGCTGGGAGATTCTCCCGTACTGAGACTATAGCAACGCTCTCGAGGACCGAGCGAGCGCACGCGGAGATCGCCACGGTGCTCCCCGAGTCGCTAGTAAAACCCCCTCCCTACTCGGAGTAGTCCCGGAGTTCGAGCACAAGTCATTGACGGCGTCGCTCGCACGTGTAGCATTTGTGAATCGGATTTGATGCGAGGAATCGGAGGACATACCGGTGCTCACCTCTGTATCTTCCGGGGATTCGACCGCTTTGTCCCGTCGCCAGGTTCGTGAATACTTGCACGCAAATGGAATCATCCAATGGAAAAAGTGCGGCAAGGCATCGAAGGCAGATTCTATGCGGGAACTTCATCACTGTGTCGAACACCTGCACTCGCTTGCGGTGCATCACGGCTCCACAGCATAGTCAGGGGCTCCCGCAGTTTATATGCGCATAGCTAACGTCCCCAGCTCACGAGACTATTTGCATCGCATGCTGCTACTCTCCATTTTAGTCGCTTTCTGTCGCGCTCGTCTAGTCAAGGCCACCATCGACGATACGTTCGGGGATGCACGTCCCGATGCGTCGCCGCTCTACGCTCCCGGCCAATACAGTCGGGACCAGGAGCCAGAGTGCGGGTACTGGTCCAACCGGCGCATTCTCAGGCGCGACGGGCTCCCTCAGCGGGAACCGGCCGTGTTGCTGGTCGCCGTGGAAGGCGATGAGAAGCCGTCCAGCAGTATCAACCACGCCGTGTATACGTGCGCGAGAGTTTTCAGGCCATGAATGGCATTGGGCTGACCAGAGTACTGGCAGCACACAGGGACGCACGGAACCAGTTTTTCCGAGGAGAACGGGACTGAGCATGCTAATCATCCCGCAACAGCTCCCTCCTCCCCCGTTCGGTCATAGCAGTCTGGGACAGGACAGTTCGGAGAGCGCGGAACCTGAGAGTCAACGCAGCACGAAATCGCAGAGTCCAGGGACCCGCGAGCATGGAGAGCAAGCAAACGCGCCCACATCCACCTCAGCGTCGCATGGCACGGGAACCAGGAGCCCTGGGGCTAGCGAGCACAGTGATCCCACGCACTTACCCAATTCCACCCCGGAGAGCAGCAGCAAAACGACGGCCGGTCCGTCTTCGACTGGGACCGAAGCCTCTCCAATTGCAGGCGACGCGCCCGCAGACATGCCAGGAGCATTCGGTGGCACAACACACCGTGCATCTCGTGTCCTTGCAGCCGCACTCGGCGCAGCTGTCGCAGTCACAGCACTGGTGATGGGGGTCTCTTTGTGGATCTGCTGGGGCGGCCGCAGAAGTCGCGCACGTCGCATGCTGTCGCGGTTCCGGAGAAGCCGTGGCGATTCCCTGATGCCATTCCTCGCCCAAACCCACTCAGCGACGACAGCCGGCATGCTGTCGCGGTTCCGGAGAAGCCGTGGCGATTCCCTGATGCCATTCCTCGCCCAAACCCACTCAGCGACGACAGCCGGCATGCTGTCGCGGTTCCGGAGAAGCCGTGGCGATTCCCTGATGCCATTCCTCGCCCAAACCCACTCAGCGACGACAGCCGGCTCCGCCGGCAAACACCACGAGCAAGAGAGGACCGCAACGAATAAAGCAGCTCAGTCTCCCATAGAAGCTGGATCCAGCAGCGCAGATTCGGGGCGATACCCTGGGACGGAGCCGCGCGTACAGGACGAGTTGGAGAGAATGCGGGCGGAAAACGATATGTTGAGACTAGCATTGGCGGCGAACGTGCCTCCGCCGTATTCGAGTCAAATTTCCAGTGTTTAGGTCGTTAATGAAGTCGCAAAAAGCGCATTATAAGAGCTTGTGGGTAGCCTACGACCCTGGACACCGCAGCAAGAAGGGCAGCGAAAAAGACTGCTGCCGAGCGCTCAGAAGCCGTATCGAAGAGCGCACGCTGCGCAAAGGATGCCATGGGTGGATTTTCAAAGTGCGCCGTAGTGGGATCGGTGCCGTGCGCAAGAGCCGCAGGATGGTGCGATGGTGCGAAGGAAAGGTGCGGTGATGGCCGACATATCGGGCATGCCGGACACTATCCCCGTTGCCGCCGAAGCAGCACATCCTGCCCTTCTCGGGCGCCTTTCGTGCAACACAGGAAGCCGTGCATGCTGAGACTTTACATACACATACCCGTACGCTTGCACGAATGATCTCATATCTCCGTGTGTGCGCTTTCGACGCCATGATCTGGATACGGCGGCGGCCCAGCGTGTCAAGCGCGTGACACTCTATACGGTACTTCGCGCGCAGTAGGCGTGCCTGGAGCTACGCTTCTTGATAAGGCGAGTTGTGGAGAGTCCCAGCCAGAGGAACCTACCGGTAGAATGGGTTCGCTGGAGCCAAGGACAGTATTCATATGAGGTCCCGCACCAGGCGCAGACTCCACAAACGTTGCGTACACGGCAGCATGGCAGGCTCGTGCCGCGGGATGGGCGGGACGCCGACGCTCTTCGGCTCCGAGTCCACTTCACAATGATCTCATTCGCCGACACGTCACCAACGAATGAAGAACCTGAGGACACGCCAAGTCTGTCATCTGAGTGCATGTGCGAATTGCGATTGCTTTGTCGCGCGGCGTCTTGCATGCAGCGCCTCATTAGGGGAGTTATTTCGCTCTCAGTACCATGTTCGCTGTGGATCCAGCCGCCATGACGCTGGCTCATTGAGCACTTGATGCTGTCTTCCTGCCGTATTCGCGTGTGATATGATGATTGATTGGCTGGCCAGCAAGCGAATTGCTCTGGTTCCCGAATATGAACCCGTTCTGGACGCCAGGCCAGCCCCTGCGCAGGATCCCGGACAGCTATTTTTGTTGGACGGCCCCACAGATCTTTGCTCCCCGATCATGCAAGAAGGCTGTCACCGGCCTGTCAATGTCAACGCTGTCAGTCGAGTGATCCTGGGATATTCGGATGCAGAGAATCGATGCAAGGACGGGTCTTCCACCCTCGGTGAGCATAAGGAGAGCACAGCTCTGCGAGGGTGCTGAAGACTGAATGAAGAAGACACTCGATCAGGTCATCGTCGTAATGCCCCAGCAGAGGCTATTGCAAAATGATTGGCAGTTGTGCCTGATTCGGGATACTTGTACGGCATGACAGCGACGATTCGATGAGCTGCATCATGTCGGTGGTTCAGCTGCATCACGGTACTCCAGTAGATGAGGTGCTTCTATTCGGTTCCAGCTCGCCTCGCTCGGCGGAGAGAACATCGCAGGAGCAGTATAAAACGCGCTCTCAGACTCGGACTGAGTCCCACAAATCAAAGCACCAACACCCAGACCGTCAGCCATGCAGTTCACTCCCGCCCTCACGCTCACCCTCGCTCTCCTCGCCGCCGGCACCGCGAACGCGTGCAACTGCGCGCACAACGGCGACGCCGGGCGCTGGGTCGACTCGAACTCGCCCGCGGCGGTCGCCTCGTCACTGGTGAACCGCGGCGGCGGGTGCTACGACGCGACGGTGCAGGGCCACATGTGCGTGAGCCTGGACAACGCGAACCAGGCGGTGCGCGACTGCCTGTCGGCCGAGGCGGCGAACCAGCAGAGCTACCACAACGACTGGTTCCTCTGGACGGCCATCACGTGCTCCGACGGCGGCGCGCGCGCGCAGCTTACTATCACCTGAGTGAGTGGCGGATAGGCGGCACGAACGGTATCGATGCTGATTGGCCCCGTCTGCAGAGCTACCGCGGCCTGGGTGAGGATGTGTAGTCTGATACAGAGCCAGTCGCGAATTACACCGCATTGTCCTTGAGAAATCGTGCAATTTAACCGCAGTTACCATAAAGTACTGAACCCAGCGTCCAGTCAACGCTTTAGCGTGACCTCGGTGCGCTTAGAGAACGTGAACAGGCCACGAAAGCAGCAGACCAGACCGCTAGCCCGCCATCCTCGAACATTGACACATGCACCCAGGTTCCGAGGCCCGCAGCATTGAAATGTCGAGCGAAGACCCTCTGCCACCAGCCACCAAGCCCAACGCCGGCGTCACGGTCGCGGCACGAAATGCCCAAGCAACGCTGCCCGAGTCGCAAAGAGAATCGAGATGCAGGCGTTTTTTTGAAAAGGAGAAGCAAACGTGCAGATTATCCCGTCCATGATGCGAGGCTATGTGTATGCAGGTGCTTCGAACATGAGTCCCAGGAGTCGGTGTCGGCGATGTGGAGACAAGGTTCGGACGAGCGGCCCGAGATTCGAACACCGCCTGAACCTTCATGAATCATGATCAGTTATCGGTTGACCACACCGCGGCATACTTGTGTGCGGCGATGCGGGACGCGGCTACATGACTCCTGATTCAGTTTCCCAAGAGTTTTATCCTCAAAGCGATGCGCGTCCCGCTATCAGTCCGACCGACGCCTCATCGTGCTCGATGTATACCTGTGAACAGCGGCTAGCCGTCCCGCGTCTCTCCGCGCAGCCCTACATCCTCAATGTTGTAGCCGGTGCATACCTTGTCTTTGTCCATGCTCGATGAGGTGCGCTTCGCGCCCGGTGCAGCAGCCGTTCTTGCGTGCCTTCGAGATGCCAGACTGGGTTCTCGCGCGCTATGGGTGGTATCTGTGACCTTTGTGGTCAATTACAGACCGGGAGGCATGCGCGCCCATATTCCGACGTGGCGCAATCCAGGTGCACCTCTCGGCCTCCCTCCCACCTGTGCGATGTTCTTGCCGAGCTTGAGCGCGCCCCGCATCCCGGATTCGCGTCATTGCCTACGAATTTCGTTATGAGGTTCGTTGCCGAGCAGCGTCTCGCCGCCACGCTGCGTCGCGGTCATGCGTGGTTCGTGAAGCCCATGCTGGCCATGCTGCCACCTCGTGCCGTCCTCGCGAGCGCAGGATATGCTCTAACATTTTGTTTGCTTGTGCATGCCGTACTTCCCGTGTGGCGGGTCCAGGGGCCCAGAGTGACAGGCTGAGCCGCGGGTGCGATGGGAACCTCATGTCACATTCGATTAAATCACACTTGCCGGCATCTGAGAGAAGCGTCGGCTACCCGTCTGCTTCTGTTAAGTTATCCTGCTTCTACTTATAGCTACTGTATACACTTGCTGTAACACCAGCCTGTGCATTCATGCCGCCTCTGCATCTCGGCGCGCATTGCTTCCTTCCGGTCTTGTTTCGTCTCCTTTCCTTGCTCCCATGTCCGTCACTACGATGTCCATTCTTCTCCTGCTATGTTCGAGCTCGCTCGCGCGCCTCATCAACGTCACAATTGATGACGAGTACGGAGACGAGCGCACGGGTCTGAAACCAGAATATCAGCCTGGTGGGACTTCAGACTGGCTTTTTATGTCAGACAAAAGGTACCCAGGGAGCTTTGACTACTCGCAGGTGCATAATGCGACGTTGTGGGTTATTGACTAGTAGCGTACGTTCTTCATGAGCTGAGCGAAATGGCAGGCACGAAGGCGTGGCTGACGCCAGGGGCAACATGACTCTCACCTTCAACGGTACGGCCTGCATTTGTCCGACTATATTCCTCACAAGGAGACAGGAACCGCTACAGTCTTTTACCGCGCAACGGAAAATGGTTTCAAGCCGACCATGGTCCTCCTCATCCTTGACAGTTCTCTTAAAAATGTGTCTATGAGAGTGTCCCCTGGGTGATGATCTACATGTCACTAAAAGTAGGTCATCGTCACAGTCGTCGTCGCAGCACCGGCGCCTGCCCGAGCTGGCTTGACCAGCCCTTAAGTCGACACGCAACGGAAAACGGACCCGAAGGCTCAGCATTAGCAGAACCTCAATGAATTCACGGTTGACAAACTATGCTGGGGCTACTGTGACATTGTGCAGTGTGAAGGAACTTGATGCGGACTGGCGAGCATCCGCAGTGTCGCATGTCGTCAATGCCGTGCTAATCCACCGACCGATAGGAAAATGTGATAGGAGGTGATAAAGTGCATTCAATACCTTCAAGGCACGCGGAGGAGGGTTAAGAACAAGATAAATATGCGCCATGGACCCGGAGATGGCCTCGCTGCATGCCGGTTACCACGGTCAGACTCTCCAGGGCAGTGGAAGTAAAAATTTTGAAGCAGCGTAACGGCAATTAGAATACTGAGCCTCTGAACGTTTGTTCACATGCTGCTGGCCTTGCACATCGGGGTAGAGCGCGTCACAACGAAGTTTAAAGGCAGTTTGCGGCCCATCCCGTGTCTTCCCCTAATTTTCCCCACCGGCCATTCACTTCGATTGACAGCATCTTTTCGTAATACGAGTGTCTTATCGAGTAGCACTCTTAGAAAAATACAGAGGCATATCGCGCGACAATTACGGGAAGGAGGATCTTATCTTGCGTTGCTATATCGGTTTCTGTTGCGCGGTAAAAGACTGTATCTACGTATTCTTTGTCCTCAACTCACTGTACGACATGGACATCCTGCTTTACCTGGATGGCGCCTCCCAACCATCCGGAAATTACACCCGACCAGCGAACCCAGTAACTGGGCTTGATAGCCACTTGTACAATCAGCTCACGTACCAGCGCGACGCTCTCCATCCCGGAACACACCACGTGCGCGTCTCATTCTCACCGACCGCAAACGAACTCTTTGACTACGCTCTCTATACGTCCGTAAGGCTGCTCTCGCGCACAGAATGTGCTACTGACCAGTCGGCAGGACTGACGACGGCCAGGCGGCGGAAGACAGCCTGAGCACAGCTACGGGTAGCCATGCATCGCCGGGCCCGAGCGCGAAGCCCTTCCCTACCGCAACGCCGCGTCCGTCATCGAAGCTCGGGCCCGCTGTGGGCGCCTCGCTCGCGGGAGCGGTCCTCGTCACGTTGTTCTGCATCTGGCTGTTCGCGAGAATACGACGCCGCGTGCGGCATCCGCAGAACAAGGCCGCGGACAGCGGCCAAGTCTCCGGCAGAACAGGAACCGCCGCCGTCATTTCGCCCTTCGCGGCCCCGCCCTCGCAGCCAGTGGTATCGCCCACTGCCACAAACAACGAAAAGTCGGACAACCCGCGGAAGCAGGCGGCGGAGGACGCACGGCTCCCTGGAGAGAGCATCGCGCTCTTCAGCCTGAGGACCGAGCTGGAGCGCGTGCGTGCGGAGAGCGAGCGGGCGCGAGCGGAGAACGAGAGGGTGAGGGAGGAGATCGAGCTGCTCCGCCGAGTTGCCGTGCCGCCGCCGTATTCAGACGGAGGACGGAGCAACTCGGAGGGCCGTGCGTGATTGTAGATTGAAAGAACACGGCGCATTCTAATACCAGGGACGCTGATGGGCCGGAGTGCGCGGAGCTGTGAGCGCGCCGAGAAGCAAAAGTTGAAAGCAGAGCTCCTCTAATTCAGTGTTCATGGTCGAAATGGTACGATTACAGGCTTACAGCAACATAGGGCCCTGGCAAGCGGAAGAAGCACGCCGCTGGACCGAGTAAATTTATCCGCACAGTCGATAGTAGGGCATGGGAAGAAATCTGGGTGTTGAATGGCATGACGGGACCGCAGCGTTGCAGCGCGACGAGGAAGACGTCGTGTTGGTGCGTGCAAGAGCATGCGCGCGGAGACTCGGCGGAGGTCAGCTGTCGTGGGTCGCGGAAACAAGAGATTTACGCTAATGTGAATCGAGAGCGTGCGTTCGCCCTCGAGAGAGGGCCCGGGTTACCCAGGAAGGGAATATCAATGGCCGCGTCAATTATCTCCGCGCCGGGGGCTGGCTACGACGAGGAATCGCGAGCGTCGGGAAGAGTAGAGATCATTCAGCTGGTGCATGAAGATCGCAAACGACGAGCCTTGCAAGTGTTGTGGCTGGTGCCGACTGTCGTCAAAGAGATGGCTTGGATTATCCAGTCGAGGTTCCACAGTCACGCTCAATGGCTCAGTGGGGCAATTCGCAGACATCTCGGGGAATGATGGAGGGCCGTCCCACAGCGGCATGCGATGGGAGTTCAGAGCAAGAAAAGGCCCGGGAAGGGACCGAGTGTACAAGCACTGGGAGGCCAACAGCGAACACGTGGCGTGAGGAGAGTTTCGGGCCCGCGGCCCGTAGTTCAAACACCGACCGAACCTTCTTCTCTGCCGACCGTCCTGTCGTCCCTGGCCGTTTAACCCTCCAAGAGAGTAGATGAATCCCCTCCTATGTCAATATGTCTGGAATGCGCCGTGGAACGCGGCCCGTCGCTTGTCGGTCTCGGCCACTTGTTTCCGCCAAACTCGCCGTTCGATGATCTTCTGTTGGCGGTCACTTTTACACGACGAAGAATCATTTATATCTTTTTGCTATTGAGTCTGATTGCTTATCAGGCTATTATGCTCTCAGTCCCTCCTTTCCCAGAGCCAGCGTCCGCTCTCAGCGTACCTTTACGATTCGGCTTGAGTGCCACAATCCGTCACGCTGCTGGGCATCCCTCGGGCCGCCCCCGGTTCTCTTCATTGCCTCGAATGCTCTCACTACCTCCATCATACATTAACTTAGTTCTCAATGCCGAAAACCTGGCGTTGTCGTCTCACTGAACCGGATTACGCCTCGTATCTTCCTCCGTGGTATGCTATTCTACGATCGCCGGCGCCATCTCCATGAATTGTGCCGCCCAGTTCTTTCCCGTGCTGCAGAACACTATGCCGCCGTGCGATTCCTGCGCCACCTTCCCGCAGACGAAGCACATGCGCTTATAGTACTCGGCGATGCGGTCGTCCAGGTGCGCCTCCCTGGAGCCCTTGCAGGCCTGCGCGAGGTCCTTGTCGTGCTCGATCATGTCTCACATCTTACTGTTCCCGCCATTCCCGACGAAGTTCGCCAAGAGGTTCATCGCCTCGTCGAGAAGCGAAACACCGCCGAACGCGTGGCCAGTGGGCACCTCGTATATCCCGCACTGGTATATGGTCCTGCGGTCCGCGAAGACGATTAGCTCGCGAGGACACGATGCCCAGCCGCTGAACCGCTTCAGAACTTCTGAAGCGGTTCAAGTATCGAGATCGCGGTGTCAGGGTTCGGGGGCACGCTGTAGTCCTCCGGCGCGCGACCGTAGCCCTCCACGCGCACGCGCACGCCGCTGTAAACCTGCGCGCCGAGCAGCTTGCCCTCGTCGAACGCGAAGACGCTGTACACGCCGCGGCGCGCAGACAGCGCGGGCTGCTTGCGGGCCTCGAACGCCGTCTCGAGGATCTGCAGGCGGGCGAGACGAGCGGACGCGCGCGCGAGCGCGCCCGTTCAGATCGACAACTGCGCTTTCTCCGTTGACAAACGACACCTCCCACGCGTGCGCGCCCTGCACCTGCCGCGCGGAGACGAACGCATGGCCGTACTTGATGCTGCCTGGCTGACGTCGATGACGAGCTGGCGCAGGTCGCGGCGGTCGATCTTCGGGCCGCTCAGTACTGCGGCGGCTTCGTTCCCGGGCTCGGTCTTCAAGTGCAGCAGCGGCCCGTCCGTGCGGTTGGCCCTCCGGCCGCGCGCGCTTCACGAACTAGACGAAGAGGCCCGCGCCGCGCAGGGCCGCCTGCCCGGACTCATCGTGCAGGTCGAGCATCCCGCGGAGGTCCGAGCGCCACGCAGCGATGTCGTTTCCCTTGTAAAGTATACCGGACCCCTCGTGCTGCGCGAGTACAGTTAGCAGCGTGAGCCCGCCGGGGCCGTCTATGACTGCGATTCGAGGAGCAGGCACCGTCTTGTCGTTCGCCGTGCTCGTTCTTCGATTGGTAGGTCACCACTGCACACGACACGCGCTTTATACGCGTCCCGAGGTGCTAGATCATGATCCTGCGTAAGGATACACGTTCCCGGTGTCCGATGGCGAGCGGCGACGCGTGCAATGCCCCGTTGTTTGTTGTTTGTGATCGCTGTTACGGCGACCATCCGACAATCGAGGTGCATCTAGCTGCCTGGCTCAGCCGGTTACACAGCGTCCGGCATTCACCCTTACGCCATGCAACGCACCCGCTTCCGAAAAGGCTGATTATAATCCAATCATAATAGAGCATGCATTCGCCTCCTTATGTTGCTCCATCATGTATACGAGTCCCTGCTCACACAAGCGCGCAGCTTAGAGAACCTAGTCCCCCCAAAATCAGGGCAAAGGAACAGCAATCGACAGGATTCATCCTCGCTGTGCAGTACTGTACCATCATCGCCCTTGGGCCCTTCCGGTTGCAGCGGTGCATCCTCCGCAATGCAGAGTATTATTGTTGCCGGGTTACATCAGGTCCGGCGTCGTGCGAAAGGGCTATGCCTATGTGTAGCTGTCTCCCTCTACATGGCATTTAACTGGCAGAGCTGGACACGCAATACCTGCTTCAGTGTTCCATCTCCCTTCGTTTCTGCCATGATTGTGACAGCTGCGTCCGTTCTCCTCCTGCTATCTTCGACCTCTCTCGCACGGCTTTTCAACGTCACAATTGATGACGAATATGGAGACGAGCACCCGGGGGTGAAACTACAATATGGAGGGTCTGATGGAGCTAAGAGCTGGGCGTCGGCGCATAACGTGACGCTGTGAGTCTTCAATTATCTTTTAACTCAACCGCAAGTGACAAAATGACAGTCACATCTGCTTGGATTACGACGGATGCAATTTGACTCTCACCTTCAATGGTATTGGCCCAATCACTGTCTGGATAACTCCTCAAAAGTGGCTAGGCACAGCTATCTACGTATTCTTCGCCGTCAATTTGCTCGCCGACGTGGGCGCGCGTTTCTACCTCGATGGTGCCTCCCGGCCCTCGGGAAATTATACACGATTGGGGGAGTCAATACCCGAGGGGCAACACATCTACCTTTACAATCAGCTCACATACAAGAACGAAGATCTCGAACCTAGAATACACAGTGTGCGCGCATCAGTCGCACCAGGCGCGCTGTTTGACTACGCGCTGTACACGTCCGTATGGCAACACTTGGAGACAACATGCGCCCCTCACGATTTGGCAGCACAGACGACGGCCAGACGTCAGGATTTTACACAACTACGGGACCGGATGACGGCCAGACGCCGGGATTTTACACAACTACGGGAAGCCAGTTACCGCCGGACACGACCTCGAAGCTCGTCCCCACAGCAGCGCCGCATCCATCATCACTTGGCCCCGTCCTGGGCGCATCGCTCACATCAGGGGTTCTTCTCATCGCGCTCTGCATCTGGGTGTTTGCCAGGATGCGGCGCGCGCGGGAGAGCGCAGCCCGGAAAGTCCCCGCCAGAACGGATAGCGACGGCCTCGTTCCCTTCGCAGTTCCGCCCGCAGAGCCAGTCACAGGCGCACCGCCCTCGCAGAACGAAAAGTCAGACAACCCGCTCAAGCAGAGTGGCCGCGCGAACGATACGTCGCCGACGGAAGGTGCCCCGGTTCCGGAGGGATCCCACAGCGAGGTCATTGCGTCAGTCAGGGCCGAGCTGGCGCAAGTGCGCGCGGAGAGCGAGAGAGCGCGGGCGGAGAACGAGAGGGTGCGGGAGGAGCTTGAGCTCCTCCGGAGTGTCGCCGTGCCGCCGCCGTATTCGGACGGAGGGCGAAGCAACGCGGTGGAGCGCTCGTGAAACTAGTTGTCAGCGTGTGGCGAGCGCCGCAGGCTTCGATCGAGGGACCGGAACCGAGCCAATTGTGGCATGTCGACGCAGGAAAAACCAGACCAATCTGAACTGTGCACAGTCGGGCGTCCCACACAAGCCGCTTCTCTTCTATAGGGACATGATGGCGCAGTAGCACGTTTCGCAAAGGGCGAAGGAGCCGATCCGTGAAGAGTGGTGCAAACTAGCCATGGATTACCTTCCTGCGCATGCAAGAAACACGAACGGCGTCCACATTGCGTTAAA
Organism: Auricularia cornea; assembly: GCA_030578095.1. NCBI lineage: Eukaryota > Fungi > Basidiomycota > Agaricomycetes > Auriculariales > Auriculariaceae > Auricularia > Auricularia cornea. Next base: position 4,441,812 of record JARLTE010000009.1, on the reverse strand, counting down.
CAGTGCCGTGTGTTAAATGTGACTACCAGATGTCCCGTACGCGCGAGCTTGGAGAGCTTGGGATTCCCGAGGGGTTGCCTTCGCGGCGCTAGAAGCGGAGTGGTGAGCAGAATTGTGAGGATGAAAAATAGCAGGAGAGACTTACGGGCCACCGCCGTCGCCCATTGCATGTGCTGGTTCAGCTTTCGTAGCACTACCAGGTTGTGCGCTTTACGATACCAGACAGACGGCGGCGTCGCGACCTGCGGTTCGAGGGCACCAGATAAAGCTACCATACTCGTGACAAAGTGCAGCTACCTCTCTCAGCGAAACAGAAATAGCGCCAAAGGCTTCTAGAGTTGGTGTTGGCGTCGAGACAAAGAAGGTTCGGACCAGCGGGTCGAAATTCGAACACCGCTTGAACTTTCTTCTCGTCCGACCATGATGCCTTCCAGGGCCATTTACCGCTTGAAAACAGCAACTGATTCGGACAGTATATCCGTGTTGGGCTGCGATGGATAAGCGGGTGCGCTGGCCCTCTCCTCTTGTTCTCGGCCCCATTTTCGCCATCTTCGCTGTTCGATATTCACTAGTTGGTCTCAGGATTTTCATATATATCAGCTGCGCAAGCTAGTTCCTCATTCTGCTTACATGCTCACCGTTTCTTTCTTCCATGAGCAAGCCGCCGCTCCTAGCATGTCTTTCTCGCAATAAGGCTTTGCGACGCGGGCATCCGTCACGCCACCCCTGGTTCTCTTCACGGCCTCGGCTTCTCGTGCTACCTCCACCAGGCACGCACACGGTCTATAGCAACAACACCCGCCGTCCCAGCGCCGAAACCCGGGCCTTATCGTCTCACGAAACCGGACTAGGTCGTATCTTCCTATGCGCCGTGGTATACTATTCTGCGATCCACAGCTTTCCATATGACGGAAATCGCATCTCATCTAGTCCCCAGTCCTCACATCCATTGATTTGAAGCCTTGCTGGTCCAAAATGCATTCACATCCGCACCGGCTGCGGAAGTTTGCACGGGCAAGCCGCGGCACCATCGCCTACGATGACGACGGCAACGGCACGCCCTACAGTTTCTGCGCGTTGTGCGTATGCAAGGGAACCCGCTCCTCTTTCTATATTTTCTGATCGGTCACTGTGACTTCCTCGCCGCCCCATACCCTCGAATGGGCCAGCGCCGCGGCACGTCCGGGTTCTCGATTTTCTGCGACCCCATGAGTGTCAGATTCCGAGGCCGGTGTATTTGAACTTCCTGGCCATGGATACTCAACACCATGGCGCGGAAATCACTTTCATACGATCAGGTACGGTCTGGCTCTATATAATACGCATCCATTCCGAGTCGCGGGTAGTCGCAACCTGACAACGCTGTCCGTCATCCTGGCAGTTCGGGCAGTCTGTCACTCGGCCCTCGCGCTCGCAACGCCATCTCTACGAACTTGGAGGCCCCGTTCTCGCCCATGCCAAGCACCATGTTGCTGTGCGACTCCTGCGCGGCCTTCCCGACGACGACGCAGTTGCGCGCCTCGTAGTCGGCCACTGCGCGGTACAGATGCGCCTCCCAGCCGTCCTTGCACGCCTGCGCGACGTTCTTGCCGCGCTTGAGTGCGTCCCACATCGCCGTGTTTGCGCCGCGCCCCGGCCGACGAAGTTCGTCATGAGCTTCATCGCGTTGCCAAGCAGTTTGACGCCCGCGCTCTGTGGCCACGCGTGGCCCGAGGACAGCTCGTACAGCCCGCGGAGAGCGCGGGTCAGTCTTATCTCGGGCGAACGGCCCGAACGTGCCTTGCGATCACCCTCTGACCAGGCTCGGAGGACCTATAGCTATGCTCAAGCCTCGCCTTGGGTTCAGCCTTCGTTGGCACTGCTCCACGATATAAATCGAAAGCGTCACGCCTCTGTCTCCCGCTGCACATTCCGCCCTCGGCTCGCTTCTTGACTCCTCTGACGACGCAACCGTCCAGACCCGTGGCTCAAACTGCTAATAGTGCTGGAATACAGCGGCTACATCTGTAACGCTGAGCGTGCTGTGTTCAGGATTGAAGCCCGAGGTCCGTCTTCTCAAGCCAGTCCACAGCAGCCTTCCCGCTTTCGCCGCGCGCTGCGGCGAGACCAGCTTCGCGTGCGAAGAGGGCAGGCACACGTAGGCTTCATGTACGCGCGACCGAAGATGATTAAACCATCCCGCAGGACCCGACGCTGTGATCGGCATGCTACTCGAGCTGTTCAGCAGCTGGTCGCCCTGGCTGTGCGAGCTCATCGGGGCCATTTACCAGTCTGGGCAGTATGAACTGCCGGCCGGACGATTCTATTCGGAAACCCCCTTTCCCCGGGGAAACAGGTTTCCATCACGGCGATAGGCGCGCCGTCCGACGTTCCGGAACCGTCACTGATTGTGATCTCCGCAGTGAACTCGCACCTGCTCCACAATACCTGCGAGGGAACCTCTGGAATTACTATTTCTTGCTTCAAGAAGACTCAAAGGAACCACTGCCGCAGATAATCTGGCTCTAGGTGCGTGGTCAGGCACAGCCTGATTACCGGCAAGACGTGCGACAGTCCCCCCGGAAGAACTGCGGCTTGCAAATGACTGAAACGAGTATATAATGGTCCATATGATGCTACTCTATCACCTTGTGACTCCGGCGCTCGTTCTTGGATATACACAGTAGACAGTTTCATATCGGGAGATGGGAATGATTCCTGGAACAGCCGGAATGGTATGACTTGGAGCCCCGCGGATGGGAGAAGCATGACAATACTCGCCATGGCGCGCTAATAATTGCCTGCAGCGGCCCCGGGCAAGAAAAAGCGAGACGCGCCACGCTGCGGGGCCGGCTGATCGCATTGATGGCACGGATCAACCTGTTTATCTGCGCAGAAACCCCAGAAAGGGGGGTTTCTCAATAGAATTTTCCCTGCCGGCCTGCCTCGCGTGGCCAGTCCGCGACGGCGTCACGCTGCTGGGCGATGACCCGAACTTCAACGTCATGACGAGGGCGCGCACACCCGCCGAATCTGCACTCGAACTGGCGAAGAACCAGATCTTTCAGCGTATAGCTTGCGACATTGATACTAACATCATCGACATCCTCACTGCCGTTCCAAACCAGGCTCGCCAGATCTATCTCCAATCCGTGACGGCTCCGCTCGAGCAGGCTCGTTCCAGGGCCTTCAGCTGCCGGAAACCCTGGCCAACCTACGAAGGTCCCGGCCTCTTCATGCTTCTACTGAACCCGCCTATACACCCGTCCCCCGCGTGCACAGGCCAATTTGAGCTCACAGACATCTGGTGCCAGCCATCCGGAGTTCTTACTAGCCACGTCCTTAACTCGAACCTGCTCCTTTACCTGGACGATGCCGCTCAGCCCACTGAAAAGTACACACGACCGGCGGGCAAAGAGCCCGGGTTAGATGAGCGCCTGTACAATCACGTCACGTACAGGCACCCTCGACCCGGCTGTACACTATGTGTGCATCTCATTTCGACCAACCGCAGTTCGACCGAACGCAGATGAGGTGTTGGCCGACCACGGAAAAATTGTTTGACTACGCGCACTACACGTCCGCAGGCCAGCTCTTGCACACATCATGCGCCTCTGCTGGATTGAGACGTTGGCGGGCCCTTTCTCCTTGGCTTCTTCGGAGCCGCGGAAGTACTTCGTAGCATACATTCATCGTCGGACACGCCCGTACAGGATCTACAGCGGTATCTCGGGTGGCTTAGCTCCACTCAGGTCATTCCACCCCATCCTCAGACGTCGTGGCTACATACTCTCATGGTGATCACAGTGGGGAGGGGAGCGGTTCACAACTCCTTTACACTCTATTGGCTCCGGGTTGGGAATGACGCCGACACAGCTCAGCGTTGATGATGTTCTCAGTTGGGTTGATGCAAGCTCAGCTGCGGAATCGCCTACTTGACAGGCAGATAAGAGGCCGCCAACCGTTCAGCTTAGCAGCGCTCATCTCCATGCCTCGCTTCCGCGCTCCCCGCGCGTTCCAGTGCGCGTTACTTTCTATGCTGCTCATACAGATCGCGCGCCCTCTGGCATGCTGGGGACGACTGGTCAATATCACTATCGATGATATGTACGGCGATGCGCGCACAGGGGTGACACCCCGGTACACGTCCGGTTGGTATGGAATCTCGGCACTGGACCCGACAAACGAAGACCATTGGGATGCATCGCAGATTCACAACGCCTCAATGTGGGTATTCATCCGTAGCTGCTGCCTTTATGCTGAGCGTAGCGACCTCCCGCACGCAGGCACACTGCGCAGCTTCGACCGGGAGGAAACGTCTCGCTGACATTTGACGGCATGTGTCACGGGCACTGCTCCCTGCGACACACTGAGCTCATATCGCATCAGGAACGGCCATCTACGTCTTCTTCGTGGACTGGGCTGGCTCTGATTCAAGCAAGCATTCCGCGGCATTCTATATGGACGGCGGCATCGAGCCCGTTGGGCGCTATCATACGCCTCCGTTTGAGATCGGCAAGTTGTACAACATCCTGGCGTTCCACAGCGACCAGCTCCCGGCGGGGACACACCATTTGTTGGTGCAGCTCCTACCCTACTCGCCGTCTTACTTTGACTACGCGATCTATACGTCCGTAAGGCACCTCTCACGCACAATATGCACCTCTGACCAGTCAACAGCACTGATGACGGTCAAGAGACGGAATCCAACACACCCGCGGGGAGTCATGTGCTGCCGGACTCGAGTGCGAAGCGCGTCCCTCCCGCGACGCTGACACCGGACAGGACGCATACGCCGGACGGGACGCGGACTCCGGATGGGCAGCTGACGCTGACGTCGGATGGGACGCTGACGCTGACGCCGGATGGGACTCAGACGCCGGACAGGCCGCTTAGAACGCCGAACGCGTCGGTGAAGCCGCGGCCACATCCATCATCCGCGCTCGGTCCCGCCGTGGGCGCGTCGCTCCCGGCGGCGGTGCTTATCATCGCACTCTGTATATGGGCGTTCCGCCGAAGACGCGGAACGCGGCACGCGCAGGGCGAGGCCGAAGACGACAAAGCCTCCGATTCCACTGCCACCAGGGTCGTTCCCTTCGCGGTCCCGCCCTCGGAGCCGCTGTGCATCACATCTCCCGCAACTAGCGAACAGTCGGACAACCCGCTGAAGCGGAGCGGTCGCGCCAACGAAGCGTCGCCGCCAACGGAAGGCGCTTGGGTCCCGGAGGGCTCTCAGAGGGAGAGTATTGCTTTTTTCAGAGCAGAGCTTGAGCGAATGCGGGAGGAGAGCGAGCGAGCGAGGGCTGAGAACGAGAGGGTACGGGAGGAGAACGAGTTGCTCCTGCGCGTTGCCGTCCCGCCGCCGTATTCGGATGGAGGAAGGAGAAACGTGGAGGACTGTGCGTGGGTATAGACTATAAGGAGCGTGCACTTGTTTCAGGTTTAAAATATGTTGGACGAGATACTGGGCGCATACCTCTTCAGTGTGTGATTCCCAGACTCACACCCGGTCGCGACCTTCATTCTGACGCACGCATTCTGACGCACGCGAATTGAAGGACTGGATCTCCGTGAAGCGGCTATGTAGGTTGTGCATCGTGGAATACTTGCTGCCTGAGAGATAGAGCTCTCCTTACGTATCTCAACCTGCCTCTCCGCTCACAGTTTGCAGCGCAGTCCTGACAGCAGATTCAATAGCTCGCATCCACATCATGTACCTTCGATCACACTCCGAGCGCCGTCCGAGTAGGCCGGCGGCTCGACGCGCTGCCTGAGCAGCTCGTTCTCGGCGAGCACTCTGCCCAGCTCGGCCTGCAAGTCCGCGATCGCAGCGTCCGCCGCCCCTCCTGCGACATTCGCGTCTCCCTCGCCGCGGCTTGCCCTGCCGCCAGCACCGAACATTTTGGTCTTCCACCGCAGCAGACCAGTACGCCCGGGCGGCGTGAACGGCGTGATACCGCTATCGTCTCCGGCGGAATCGTTTTCTTCCGTGGGCGCGGCCATGATGATGTAGCCTTTGCGCGCGGACGCGTCCTCGGTCGGCGCGGCACTGAAGTCGACCCAGCGGCCCGCGTCGCGAAGTCTCGCGGTCCGCCTCAGCCGACGGCGCCACATGTACCATGCGCCGGCCACAAGACCGGCGCACAGTGCAAGTGCGGCTGTCGCAGCTGCCGCGGTAATCCTACGCACACCCGCACGCGGGTGTCCTCCAGAATTCTCGCTCCCGGGTGCGGGAGAAAGGGGCGTTGCGCGCACGCCCCCTGTGCCGACGGACAACACGGCGCTCGCGGGAGATGCGGAGCTGGATGTGTGGCCTTGCACGGACGCATCGGCTGTACTATTTCCGAGTTGCGACAGCTGGGAGAGGGTGGAACCAGGCAACTCGGCCACGTCCGTGAGCGGTGAGGACTGGTCTAGGGCCGCAGCCTGCCGCAATGTGGCGATGTCACTGGCTTTCGCAGGGTTGATGATCATCACCATGCTCAGATGGCAGTACTGCGGGCAGTTCACCATAATGGGCTTCTTCTGCCGGACAATTAGTACATCTTCAACGCCCGGGCAATGATTCGCGACGGCAATACGTACGTCATTGATATGGACTGTGTATTCCTTCTCCCCAGGGACGCTGTTGAACCCAAGGATCCAGATACAGGGCTCGGTGAGACTCTCCGTCTGCGAGACCGATAACCCGGTGTCGTTCATCTGAAACGTCACAGAGTCTCCGACTGTGTAAGCGGGAGATTATTTGGAGATACGTATGGCTCGGATTGCAATAACACGTACCATTGGCAACGAGAGTATCTGGGATAAAGACGAAGTTGCCGTCCCCACCCAATTGGACCACATGATGGCGAATACCAGCACCAGAATCCGCCCGCACGGTCAAAGGTTTGACCTGCACGGCAATGCACGACAGTATGAGTAAATAGGCAGAAATCCAGAGAGACTCGCGGAAAGGTGAGATTCGGAGCATCGTGGGCAAGAAGACAGCGTGTGTGGGTAGCCTGATCTTTGGTTGGTATTTGGGGTATAAAAAGGACGGTCGGTACTAAAGAACGTGAGTTCGGCGAACCTAATGATGGCACGATAGGTACCACCACTGCTTGATCAACTGCTCCCTTAGCTCATCACAGCACAGTATCCGCCATTGAGCCAGAGGAAGGTGGGTCACAGGTTGCTATCAAATTTATATGGCGACACTTCATCCTACGAAAGGAATGCTAGTGGGCTGCTGCACATACCATTGGGCAATATCCGATCGCGCTCGCATTGTATCTGTACGATCACGAATGCATCCGGCTTTGAGGCAATATGGCTATACGGTCCAGCGACGAGGAGGACGCCAGGAAGGGGTGAGGCACGGGAATAGGTACCAACCACTGCAAAGAAGAATTCCGCACTGGTAGAACGCGATGCCTTCGAAGACCAGGGACCAGAAGCACCGTAGCTACAGTGCACGGAGCCGTAAGCGCACCGTACACGAAGCAGGTCTCCGCCAATGCAGCATTCATCGGCAAAAGACTACGGCCAACGGCAGTGAAAGAATGACTCACTGCCAGAGAGGCTGGGAAGGGCGGAAGCAGGGCGCTGAGCGAGTTCAAGTTGGTACCAAGTAGCGTATCTGCGCCACTTGTGTAAACGAGTCTAGCACTGTCTGCGGTTGGGGCAGAACGGAGCCGCGGCGGCGCAGGGCGTGGAGGAGAGCAAGATGCCGATGATCGGGATGGTTCTTCGGCTGACGCCGGCGATCGGACCGTAAACGCCGTCAGCACGGAACCTTCAACCGCCACGTTGCTCTCAGACTGTCGACCTGCTCGCTCTCCACAACACCGTCCGTATTCCCCAGCTAGACGACGGTTCGAAAGGCTATCATACTCTAGACTGTTGATTTGCCGTTGAGCCGCTAGCGGACGCAGGACTTCGCGCCATTGCCCTTCTTCCTGGTCACCAGCGCAGGATACATGGTTGTTTCATTCTCGAACGGCGGCAAATTTCATGGCGCGACAGAGCTCGGAGCTCTCTACGTGTCTACGTTGGACGAGTCAGGCAGCGCGGAACCTATGACGAGGTCGAGAGCGATGCCGAGCTGGTCGAGCGAGAGCAACCGCGCCTTCTTGCCGACCAGTACGTTCGTCACCGGCTGGTCAACCTCGTCTCACGGTGTCACTGGATTCCCACCCTCTACGGGACGACAGGATCTGGTACCGGAAATGGAATTACAGCGTAGACTACGCCAGACGTGAAGGCACGTAGCTTATTCTATCAGTACCTTGCCGACGCGTACGCAGGATACTCTCAGAGCCTGTTACAACGACCTGTTCCACAGGAGCCTGCCCATTCTCGGCTCAGCGGTTGAGATCGATTCTTGTTCTCACGCTAGCGCTTCAGGAAAACGTTCCGTTCGCGCAGTCGGCTGTTCTCGGTTCGTCAGGTTGCTTTATCATCTCTCTGCGACACGGGTTGGTACAGGCGCTGCATTCAAACGTCCTTTGGGATGGATCACAGATCTCTACTTTCACTCCGAGCACCACCGTCCGAGTATGCCGGCGGCTCGGCGCTCTGCCTCAGAATCGCGTTCTCTGCGAGCACTCTCTCGTTCTCCGCGAGCATCCGGTCAAGCTCGGCGTGCAACAGCACCATATCTGTGCCCGGTGCACTGGCTCTTCCTCCTCTATCTCGAATGTCCGGGTCTGCGGCAGCGAGCAACTTGTCCTTCCACCGAGCCAGGTTCGACGTGCTCCCCGGTGTCAGTGCCGTTTCGTCCCGCACGAACGGCGTGATCCCGGCGTCTTCTGGCCTTCTCGTGGGAGGAATCTCCTTCTGCAAGCCTGAAGGAGCGCCCAGATCGAACGGGATTCTTGCGGCATCGCGGTTCCTTCGAGACCGTCTGATACGCCGTCGCCAAATGTACCACGCGCCGACGGCGACGAGGATCGCGACCGCTACGAGACTTGCCGCTACCGCCGCCGCAACGTTAACCCTGTGCGACCTCGATCCGTGCGCCTGCGGGCGTCTGCTCGGTGTCTCGCTTCCGGGCTGTGTAGAAACACTCGCTGTGCCGTCCGAGCCTCCGCTGGACAGAGATGACATGGTCCTGGTGGGAGTTGTCGATCCGGGCGCGGGGAATGGAGACGATGCTGCATGGCCGGTGCGAACGGTCTCAGAAGACGGCGGGTCGAAGTCTGCATCTCCGTCGTCCGAAGGCATCGGCAGGACGCCGTGGCTCGCGGCATGGATCATGGTCGTGATGTCGCCCGCGCGCGCGGGGTTGACGATCATTACCATGCCCAGGTCACAGAACTGCTCGCAGTGCACGAGGATCGGCTCCGTCTGGCGGAAACCATGCTGTCAGCGACTCAGGACAGACGCTTCCCCACTAGAAAATACACACGTCTTCGACATGGAGGATAAACGGGCTCTCGCCCTGGGAGCTGCTGAATCCCGTCGCCGTGCGCGCGCAAGGTCTTGTCAGGCTCCTCGACTGCGAGACCGTCAGACCTAGGCTGCCGATCTCGAAGATGACGGAGTCGCCGACTGGGCCGCATCATCAAAGCACGCAGCCGCTCGAGGCATACTACACGTACTGTCGGCACTCAACGTATCCGGGTCGAAGGTGACCCCTGCATCTTTCCCCACTTGGACAACATGAATGCGCCCCGTCGCGTCCCCGGAATCTCTCGAAGCCATCGAAGACTTAAAGGTAGCCCGCGTAGCGACGCAAGCGAGCATGAGCAAAGTCATTGTGAACGTGCGGCGGAGTGAGAGTCGGGGCATAGTGGGCATGCAGCAATCAATGTGGCTTAACCCCGTAGCTTTTATTCGGGGGATGAGAGACTCCGATACCACGGAGAAGGTGCACACGAGCGTAGTGGGGCGTAATGAGGTCTCAGTACAGTACCGATGGTAGTCTCCTCCAACACAGCTTTCAAGTTCAGGGTCAGATTTTGAAACCCGGATTCAGAGGAAAAGTCCGTCGGTGAACTGGCCGCGTGTATGATAGATTTACTGTATCCCACAACGCTCTACGCCGTGAGGCATTGCATAGGCGATTTCCATGATGAACAGTCCGAGCGCCCGCCGCAAATCGCAGACTCGGTCTGCTGTAGTGACACCCGGAGCGCTTATCGATGCGGGCGGCCTGGCGCCTTCGATGCGATACGGCGGCAGCGTGGAAAGAAGAATGCTCATAGCTAGTTGCAATCGGGGCGCCAGAGTCAATCAAGCACCGCACAGCGCACATGCATAGGACATGCATACATAAGATAGGCTTCTCACAAAGGCATGCAGCGCATGCAGAGGGACAATCAATCCTAGTCCGCCCGCTTCAGAAGACATCGGCAAAGCAACACATCGCCCTGCAGCACATTCACATGCGCCTCTCGGTCTGCGACCGGCAGCTCTCTGATCGATCCTCGCCCGCCCGCTGAGGAGGATTCAGAAGACACAGGAGGCAATGCATTGACCTGCAGCCCATTCACAAAGTTTGGCAGAGGCAGCCTGCGTCTGGTCCCTCCGCCAGAGCCAAGGGTGGCGCACCGCGCCGCGACCAAGGACGTCTTGCGGATCGCGCTCTCTGCGGACGCAACGTCGTGGTATGCTGTACGAGAGTGACTCCGGTGCACAGACGCACGGGCGGACCTGGACCTGCTCATGCGTGGCAAGACAGCGAGCAAAGCAAAAAGGACGGGGCACCACAGCCGCAGAGTCCCACGGGCGATCGAGCTGGCGAGAGCGCAGCAGCGCCGGCCCGCAGTGGTATTAGAGTCGCAAGCACGTGATCCCAAAGTTACAGGCGGAGAACCGGGAGAGCACATCGTCAGCCGAGCTGCACGCGCGCGTTGCTCCGAGTGACGCTAAACCGAGACGACCAGTACAGGGAGGCCGCGCTATGCGGCGCGGGCGTTCGAGAAGTGTGCGCGGCCGAAGGGCCGGCCGCTCTTCCTCACCAACCACACAGACGGGGTGAGGGACGTGCAGCATCGCGACGGAATCGCAATGTATGCGTAGAGCGGCGAAAATCTCTTGGAGAGGAACATGAGAGTCAAATGGGTGCAAAAGTACTTCTTCATTGTGTAAAAGTATCGCCAACCGGTGATCATCGAACGGCGAGTGTGGCGGAGATACGGGGCCGAGACGAACGAGCGAGGGCTTGTGCAGCTGCTTTTCACGGCGCATTCCAGAGCTATGCACACAGGGACGCCTTCGGCTGCTCTATCGGAATTGAAGGCCAGGGACGACAAGACGGCCGGCAGAGAAGGTTCGGGCGGTGTTTAAATATCGGGCCGCTCGCCCGGACGTCTGCTCACCACTAATACGTAGTACCGACCGACACCTGGTATTGATGCTGGAACAGCGCACAAACTGAGGACCTATTCTATTGGGCGTTCTTGATAGGATCTGATACTACGGCTGCTCCAGTTCGAGATTCTACCCCGATTTCTCTGCCAGTCGAGCAGCATTGTCTGTCCCGCTCGTGCTACGGACCGCCGCGCCGCCGTCTGTCTCGATGGCTACTATCACAACCCGCGCAAGGTGGCAATTCAATAAGCGTGCGAACCGCGAATGGGCGAGGGTGGTGGCCCGTCGATCTGTTCTGCTCTTTTGCGCGCTGGCAACACTTCTCACCACTCCGCTTCTCTTCCTGGACTAGGAAAGCGCCGCGGAGGCATGCCCTTGAGACTATAAAGATTTCCAAGCGCGAACGTAGAGTCCCTCCGGTAGCTCACCTTCGACCGACGGAGCTATTGAACGCGATCCGTCATCCACCCACTGAATTGGACTACGCCTCCTATCTTCCTATGCGTCCTGGTGATAGCCTGATACGAAGGATGTATCCACTCGGGACTATCAATCTCAGTGCTTGTGCGTACGGGATCCCTGATATCTCAGCTTCAACACACGGAGTCGTTCAACCCGATATCTCGGACCGGTCTGGATGTGTTCTTAATCTGCACTCTCACCGTCGATTCGGCTCACAGCCGATCGCGCGAAGACTGCGCCGCTCACCATTCAGGGTCCCTCAACTGCTAGTCTCACCAGCGGTCGCTGCGCCGTCCTCCCGACGCGCCCTCGCGCTTTCCGCGCGCACTCTTGCCAACTCGTCCATGACGTCTCCCGCGTCGGGAACCTGGCGCTGATCGTCCGCCGGCGCACTTGCAGCGGTGCCGGGCTGGCGACCCGGCGTCCATCGTGCGCCGGAGCAGCGAGGGACGCGCTCCAGGCGTCGTCGGCGCTCGCGCAGGAAGATCCACACGCAGACCGCGGCCGCCAACACCGCGGCCGCGGTGGGAAGGCAGACTGCCAATCCCAGTTTGCGTGCAGAATGATGTACATGTGCCGCGGGGCCGCGGCTCTCGACAGCGACACTCTGTGTGGCCTCGGCGGTGTGTTCCAAGTTGCTGCTATGTGATTCTTGATCGTCCGGATCGTCTGTACTGCGAGCAGCAGTCAGAACGTTCTACCCCGTGCATGTGCGATGTTTCTTTGTGCACGCTCGTGTATATCGCGTAGTCAAAGTACGAAGGCGAGTAAGGTAGGAGAGGCTATGATGGCACCGTGTGCGATGTCCATCCGCCATATGCGTCGCACAAGGCCGCGCGGGAGTAGTGTTCGGACCCCGTATGGCTTTATACTCGCCTTGAGAAGCTTTCCCTGCGCTGACCAGCGGCCTGCGGTCGGCATGCGTTGGTGATAGGACAAGCGGTACCGGGCAGCGAGGCTGTACTCTGAGTGCGCAAAACCTGACCTTGGGATCAACTCAGATCTACACTGTTGAGAGAAGCGATCGCGAATGGTGGCCAGTAGCTCCTCCTTGACCTTACACATCCCAGACCCAGCAACTTGCCTCCCGGAGATGCTCTCCATCGCGCTTCTGCTGCTGCGCTCTCTGCCATGCTGGACGCGGCTTGTCAACACGACAATTGACGACATATATGGCGACGCGCGGACGGGTCTGAATGTCGAATACACAGGTGGTTGGCAGTGGGTTTCGGATCTCGACCCGCCGGGGTTCTATGGCAGTTGGGACGCTTCGCAGTTTCACAACGCGACGCTGTGAGTTCCCCCAGTAGTCTTCCTCAAAACTGCATGTCAAACCACGTCTTTCAGACATTTGCCGAGTCTTGAAGGAGGAAATGTCTCCCTGACGTTCATCGGCATGTCTGGAAAGCCTGGACGCGAAACGACAGCGCTCATGTCCTTTCCAGGGACGGCCATCTATGTCTTTGTTGTGGATTTATATGTAGCCGGCGCAGGCGTGGATGCGGCGGTGTTCTACATGGACGGCGGCTCTGCCCCCGTTGGGCACTATTTCCCGCCGGGTCCAGAGCACGGCACGACGGTATACAACGTATTGGCGTTCAAGGCCGAAAATTTCGTGCAGGGGAAACACAGGCTCACTGCGCACTTCCCCCCTTCGCCAATTTCTTGCTTTGACTACGCGGTGTACGCGTGAGTACCTGCGGTCATATGGGCGCCGAGATGGTCTGATGTCGCACGATAGGGCGGACGACGAGATCGGACCTGCCGTCGTTCCCGTTGGCCCGCCCTCGACCATCGCACCGAGTGGCACTGCACAGGTACCCCGGAGCCGGCACTCCGGCAGCGACAGCGCTGATGCGACGCAGGCGCACAATTCAGGAGATGCGGGACCCGCGGGACGATCGGTCAATCTGGGTCTTGTCGTCGGCGTGACGGCAGCTGGAGTGCTCTGTGCGAGCGCGGTTTGCGCCTGGTACCTGCTGCGACGGCGCCGGCGGAGACAGGCCCATCAGGGCGCGACCGACGATGATGCTGCTGTCACGCCGTTCACCGCGCAGGCCGAAATTGCGGAAGAAGAGGGCGGAAAAGGACGGTGGATCGAGGCCGTGCTCACGTCCCTCTCGCGGCACCGTGCAGGGAGAGACGATCCAGGGGCCGGAACGACCGACGCGGACCTAGCGGACGCGCAGTCCTCACCCGGAGCAGGGGGGCTGCAGCCGAGTATTCCTGTTGCGCACGACTCCGCAGACGTCATTTCTGAGCTGGAGAGAGTGCGCGCCGAGAGCGAACGGGCACGCTCCGCGTATGAGAGCGCGCGCGCGGAAATCCAGATGCTCAGACAGGCCCTCGAGCCTCCGCCGTACCCGGTGTCAGAAGCCGGTACCAGCGATAGACAAGGTCGTTGAAGCTAGTATGTGCGCAGGTAAATGGGATGTGGTCCACCTGCGGGACAGCTCAGCTGAGTCCCGAGTTCACACACGCTTGCCGCACATGATCGGGTGACAGGGCTGCCAGGTAGGTCGAAGTCTTGTCTGGTAGAGGCGGCCGCGATGGTTGATGCATCCCACTGCAGCGCGGCGTTTGTTCCATGGTCTGAGAGCGAGATGGCATTACCAAGAGCTGTAGGAGGAGGAAGGGAAAACAATCAGTCATCAGAGCGCATGCTTTGTCCGTGATGTTACTGTGTTCACTTGGGAAAGACCTCATCTTGCGGGTCTGCGAATGAGGCATGAGAGCGCGGCCAATACAAACAACAGCATACCTGTCCGCAAGCCGTCATCTTTCTCTTTCAAAATCTCGCACATCGTCGCCTGGGATCGAGCCGCCGTCAGCATCGCGCGCCCGAACAGAACAGAAAGGGAGATGTACGCACCACCAGAGGCCTAGAGCAACATTTGGAACTTCCGGCGCGGAAGTCTGTCAGCGCGGAAGCATCAGGTTTCGGTGTCTTACGGCCCTCGGGGAAGGGTGTAGGTACTCGCTCTCCATTTGGGCTCCCGAGCGCGGTCAGCGTGACTTCCACCTGGACACGCACGCGCAGCAGCACCCGCCTGTTCGGCGGCGGCCCCGACAGTTAGCGAGCGGATGCCGCGTCTTCGGTGTCCTGTGAAGACTGAGCTGAGAGGACGGCGGCAGTGGCGGTAACTCCTTGTCGGGAGACTGCATGCGGACTGCGCCAGCTAGTCGTTCCTCTCCGCCGCCTTTGTATGAGACGCATGTCCGTCGATAGGACTCCCGCTGAAATGGGCCCCCGATGGTGATTGGAAGTCGAGACAGGCGCAGGAGAATGCCCCGGGAACGGAGCCTGGTGTGTGAAGGTGAGCGTCATCATGACCGCGTGCAGGTCGGCGGATGCGCGCCAGAGCACTGATTGTACCGTGGCTGGATCGACGGCGCGTTCTGCGTCTGCGCGACTGTACGAAGACGCCTCCTTCCCGACGCTCCCCCGGTCCCAGGCGGAACACCTCCCGCCCACGATAACTCGGACAAGACAGATTGCACAAAACTTCACGGAAGCGGAGAAAGCGCGTCGTCGGCCGAGCCCAGTGCTCCTCCGAAGCCTCGACCCAGGGAGCCGCAGTTGCGCTTGGGCGCGGTAGTAAAAGTGCATAGGTGTCCATTCTCAAGCATGTGGCCGATGGTTACCGCCCCTGTCAACCGCGAGACCAAGAGCAGCCGCCAGGCCTTCCGAGCGATTCGACGTCTCGCCGAACATGCATACGTCGGCAGCGTGTATGCCCGTCAACTACAACTACAGCACCTGGTGTTCCAGGCCCTTTCCGTTGTTAGAGATCGACGGACCAGCACCGGCATGCGCCATCTAAGCGGCACAGGTTGTCACCGCCCAAGGAAATACCTCCCTCGTGCCCCGCAGGGTAGCAAGCGTAGTGCGGGACCAAGACAGATTCCACTTTAGCGGCGCCGCATGCTGCGTACAAACACAGAAATAAATCGCCGATGATGAGGGGATTGGCAAGATACAGCGCGCCGAGAACGAGCGCCGAGAACGAGCGACGCTCGTAAAGGTCGAGCGTTGAATATGTAATTGCCGCCGTGCAAGGCATTCCATAATCCCCGTTGGAGACAACTGGGGACTGCAGGGTCCTGATGAGGTGCTGGATTGGTACAGTACTGTGCCGCGAGCATGCTTAGACCCTGCAGAACTCGGAGCAAACGTTTACGGCCAGAGCGACAGCTCCGAGCACCGCTGTGTCGGCCATAGCTGAAGCAAGGGTGCAGTATTTAGCTATACTTATGAGTGAAGGCCAGCGCAAGAGAACCGCCAGTAGAATGGAAGCAAGGATCGTCGCGGCTGTCACACGTGGCATGAGGAGAAGGTTCGGAGCCGCGGCCCGGCTTTCAAATTTCAAACGCCGCATCTATCTCTTGCCCTCGAGCCAATACCGTTTCGCGTGACACTCACAGTCGTTGCCATCCTAACGCTTTCCCCCCTCTGTCTTGATGCTCTCGGGATACTGTACCGCTGTCAGCCTGTGGTCATTGTGCTTCGCGTCGATTCTCTCTGAATTTGTGTACCTCTGCAGAGGAAGGCGCACGTGCTATACGGCTTTAGGTTCGGGGGCTACATCGACGACGATCTCGAGCTCACTCTCCGGCCTGGGCGGATCTGAACACCTGACGCATGTTACTGTAGATCTCGGCTGTTCAACTAATCGTGCACGGCGCGATAAACTGCAGTTTTTTAACGTCTCCTCGCACGCCCGAAAAAAAAACACGCCATGCTGTTGCCGGCCCTGACGCTGTTGCTGTTCCCGGGAGTGGCGGACTGGATCTGCCCGGGGTGCACACTCGCCGTCGGGACACAGTGCGCGGCGTCCTGCGCACGTCGCGCGCGCGGGAGACGTACAGTACATCATGATGGTTCTCCGCACGGAATATCTGTATCACGAACATGTCCAGGCCGCGCGCGCCGCTAAGCCTCGAGCCACGCACGATGCAGTAGCCGTAGGATGTGTTGTTCGGGACGGGCGGCATGTCGCGATCGATGTCGGATGGGCTTGCGGTCGTCTGTGTATATAGCCCGCGAGCCCCACATCCTCCGGGCGGTCTTCGCGCCGCTGCATCCCCGCGCGTGTGCGTGGCCGCCCAGCACGTCGTGTTTCGGAGACGCGGAGGGGCTGACACTGGCGCCTTCGACTACCAGCGCCCTGCCGTTACAGTAGGATGCGTCGCCCGCTGTATTTCCCCCGCAAATCGGATAGCCGTAACACATCACCCGGCCGTCTTCGCGTCGCGCGCAGCCAGTCAACAGCCGCGCGCCGCTGCGCCATGTGCACGGTGACTCCGGGGCTGGGTTCGTGACGAGGAGACGCGCGCTATACCTCTAGTGCGGACCGGGGAAGCAATAGCGTTTCTGCCAGGAAGAGTCATTATCCCTATCTCAGGCCTGGGGCGGCTGATCATCCACACTGGCAGAAGCGACGCGCCGTCCGTTCCAAGAGGCTGCACTACTACTTTGACGGTAGCTCTCCGGGAATACGGGGCAATATGACTCTCACATTTAGCGCCGTCCGCTCGATTCGAGATTTCTCACACGGAGACATGTCATAGGGACCGCGCGATATGTATGTGTTCCTCGTCGTCGACGCGATGCAAGACACGGAGGTGCCAGTCTACCTGGACGACGCCTCCCTGCCCGCCGGGAACTATGGGACAGGTCGCGTTTGACTACGCGCTCCACACGTCCGTGAGACGTCTCTTCCATACAACTAGGGCACCTGACGCATCACCAGCACCGAGGACGACGTCGACCGCGCGCCGGAACAGATCAGCCCGGCTACGGTTATCCAGCCAAGTGCGAACCTTGCGACACTGGACCCGAGCCCCGCGCATCCAGCATTCAATCTCCTCCCCACCGCGGGCGGCTCTTTCGCCGGCGCGGTCCTCGCCTTCGCACTGTGCATGTGGCTGTTTTCCAGGACACGACGCCGCGGCCGCCGGAGCGCGCAGGAGTCCGGATATGTTCCCGACGTTGTGCTTTTCGCGCCCCAGCCCGCGAGGCTTCCGGCGCATCTCACTCAGACCGTGCAGTCTCTGAATACCCCGAATGGCCTTTCAGTGGGAAGAGGCCCCGGCGTCCCAGGGACGGACGAGCCAATCCCAATACCACACGAGAGCGTGTTCTCCGGTTGGTCGCAGTGCCGCAGGCGTCAAGGACGTTTTGGCGCTTTCGACGCGCTGATGCCCGCCCCTCCAGCTGGGCGCCTGTGACCATCGCATGCAAAGTTCGGCATGTGAGCTCGTGGCGAGACCGAAAACGCGCCAAGTTGAAGAAAAAGACGGTCTGCGTGCGAGCGCGCGGGGCGTGGCACGTTCGGCGGGGCAGGCAAGCGGGAGACCGCGAGTTGGACCGTCGAAGAGGCCCCGCACGCGCCAGAGGAGTGGCATCACTCACCTGGCCGGGTAGACGGTGAATTGCAGGCGCCAGTCCTGCCGGACGCGGCAGCATCGATCCGGCGGGCGGCGCTCGACACATTTCGCAGCGGCAGGGCTCCATGTATGAGGACGCGATAGAGACAGGCCGCTTGCTTTCCAGAAGCAGGGAGGCTGGTGGCGATACATGAATAGGCATAAATGGATGCCATTTATGCGTGGATCTATTCAAGTTGCAGCGGGAAGAGCGAGAGAGCGAGTGCGAGCAGCAGCGATTCATACTTACAGACAGTCGAACGGAGCCTACCGTAACAATACGATCTTTTCTTCACTTAGCCTGAGAGACGGTGAACAGCAGCCGAGCACCCGCTGGAGAAGGGAACGCACGTACGTAATTCCTAATCTCACGGATTCCATCGTCGATCTCGGCGCGCGCGTCCTCGAGTATGTCCTACGGCACAGGGCGTTCGTTGCGCGCGGGAAGGGGAAAATCGGAACGCACAACAGCATCAGCGTGTGGACGCGCGGGGGCGCCATCGCCACCGTTCCGGCCGCCGAGCGCGGCAAGCGCGCGGTCCATCTGGTCGCCGACGCGGAGGAGAAGCGCCTGCCCGGCCCCAATGTCACTCTGCGCGAACGAAACAGTGAGTGCAGACGGAGGCACTCACGAATAGACCGTCCACTAGCGCAGCGTCGTGATGCAAGCTGGACGTAGCGGGCGGCGGCGGCGGGGCGGTCGGCGTTGATACGCGCGGTGTGGCAAGTGTAACCGGCGCATCGGCAGCCATGCGCGTGCCCGGTCCCCAGACAACCTCAGCCATGTCGACGCCGCGCTCGGCAAAGAAGGCGCGGGCGTCTGCGGGCGAGCTGCAGCCGCGGAAGCGGACGTTAGACACGCCGCGCGTCGCGTCTTCCGTCTCCGCCCTGCACGCGCCGCTGTGAGCATGAACACACGCCAGAAAGCACACAGTTACCAGGTCTTGTACACCGCCGAGCCGTTTCGACCCCGCGCGACGGCGTAGTACGCGTGGCGCGCTTTCTTCGCCTTGGGCATGTCTTCCCGCCGCTGTGGTCAGAATTCTTGCACGGGTCGCGCCGGCGGCGCACCGTGCGGCGCGTGACTTTGCCACAAAACGGGAACGGAGCGGAGAAGACGCGTCGCCGGCAGAACCCGGCGGTCCTCGTCCTCGACAGCGACGCGCGTCACTGCAGCTGCCCTTCTTCCCGACATTTAGGATCGACGCAAAACCACGACGGTGCCGAAGATCTGGGCGTCCGCGCGTAGTGGGGGCCTCCTTGCGCCGTCAGTGACTGAGCCATCGTAGGCCCCCCGAAAATAATATATGATATCCCATCCGTTCTATGAGGGCCGTCGGTCCCGTTTACAAATTACAAGGTTGACCAGTGCTGAATTCGGTCCCGTTCACGTGGGGGATCGGATCAGTCCGGAACGTATTTTGTGCCGCGGAAAACTCCATTTACTTCCGGAGAAGACAACAACAAAGAAATTCGCATTTTCCGTGCTTATTAAGCCAGATAATGATGTAAAAGTGGCTGAGAAGGCGTCAGAGCTTGAAACTGACGCCCCCGGGTCCGTTATGAACTGCCAGCCAAGTTAATCTGCGAACGGCAAAGTCTGTGAAGGAGACTACAGCCAAGTTGACATGGATCCTTCCCGCAAATTTTCTCAAATCAGGTCCCATTTAGATGGATGGTGGAGGGTTTTTTGACCTCAGTTTCGGTCCCACTTGGATGTGACATATATAGGCATTTTCGGGGGGCCTGCCATCGTGCACAGTCTTGAGAGCTTCCCATCCGCGTCCGCTTGAGGCTTGACCATCGGTGAGCCTCTGTTTACTGTGGTTCACCGCCGCACTCCATGTGCGACCAGGCCGTGTCGTGCATAGCTGAGGCCCGGGGACGGGTTGTCTTCCACTTCCCGGCGGAGAGGAGGGTCTTGCATTTGATCCCAGCCTTGCGTGTGCGGGCCCTCTTGAAGGTTCGGGCGCCGTCCCGGCGTTTGGGGGGGGGGGGGGGACGAGAGCGAGATAGCATTATTGAGAGCTGTAGGAGAGGGAAAGGAAAAACAACAGTCCAAAAGCACATTCTTTGTCCATAAGTTTACTCTGTTGGCTGGGACTGGGGGCCGACCCCAATTTGCGGGTCTGCAAAGCGACCATGAGAGCGCGGCCAATACAAAAGAGAGCATACCTGTCCGCAAGCCGTCGTCTATCTCTTTCAAGATCTCGCGCATCGTCTCCTGCAGAGCTGAGCACAGCGCGCAGGCGGAAACGGACACGCACGGCGAAAGCAGCGTTCGGCACCTCCGGCGCGGAGGTCTATGCGGGTGGACGCGTCAGCCTTTTGCCGGAGAGAGACGGCGCGTGGGCGGGGTACGCACGCCGTCGCCGTTCGGGCTGCACAGCGCGGTGAGCGCGACCTCCACCTGGTTGCGCACGCGCAGCAGCGCCGTCTTCTGCTTGTCAGTCGGCGGCTCCGACACGTCGCGCGCGTCGTCGGTGTCCTGCGGAGGCGGCAGTGGCGGTAGCTCCTTGTCGTCCGCAGGCGACGAGGAGCGGCCGAGGACCTCGACGGCGCGCGCCATCGCCGCGGAGGCCGCCTGTACCATCCCGGCCGACTGGCTCGAGGACGACGCGCAGACGGCGACGGCAACGGCGACCGGCTGCGCGACGACGCGCGGTTCGGTTGGTGGTGGTGCTGCGGCGAACGGCGGCGGGTCGCCCGGCAATCTCGTGCCCTCGCCCCACGACACCAGGGCCATGTCGACTTTATGTTCTTTGAAGAACTCGCGGACCTCTTCAATGGTATCGCAGCCCTGGTGCCTCGCGCCGGACACCTTGCGCGTGTGCTGCTCTGTTTCCTTCCTGCTCGCACCGCTCAGTGCAACGCGCGTGTTGAAAACGAGCACGCGTACGCACCATGTCGCGTAGACGCCCGGGCCCTTCTTGCCCTTGGCCACGGCGTAGTATGCATAGCGAGCCTTCTTCCCCTTGGGCATGGGCGACTGCGCGCGGTGTCGGCCCGACAGGAGCAGGTGAGCTGCGAGACGCACCTGCTTGATCCAGCAGACGGGTGGGTATTACAGGTGACGAGAAGGTAGGATCTGCAATGATTATCAGAGTTAGATCCCGGATAGTCTGTCGATCATGGCGTACCTGAATCCTGCAACGTCGTGCGCGTTGGTGGTGATTACACGCTACAGATACAATGGGCGAGCGCGCGGAGAGCAGCAGTCAGTTTCCGAACGCAGGAAGCTCAGGGGCACGTGCCACGGTCGCGGACGGACGCTGTAGGGAGGGAAGAGCGGGCAAAACGCGTCGGCGGCTAAACCCGGCCACCTCCCAACCGCGTCGGAGTCATTTTTGCCACAATTCGGAGCCGCGCGTTTGCCTCCGCGGGGACCAGAAGCCTCCGGTTGACCGTCAACATTGGAGGACGCTTCGGAAAGCTTGAGACCGCGCGTACTGCAATTACTTCATGATTCGGCGTGCTGTTGAAAATGTCCTTGGTACACGTGAGGTAGCAGGACTCCGCCGGCGTCAGTTACCTGTTCACTCGATGGGATCACCGGAGTTTCTCGGGGTCAAACACTCCTCATCTCGTAACTCATACCACTCTGCAATGCCGCTCGCCCAGTCACGCCTTGCGCTTGAGAGCAGTATATCTTTGACACCGTGGCGATGCGCCGATGGGTCTTCGCTATCTTCAGAACTGAATGGCGGTCTGTCTACGAGCCCCGCAAGCCCCCAGGCTGACGACAAGTCGCCCGAGCCCTTTGACGCCTCGTCTTCCCCATGCGACATCGATTTATCTGCGTCTAGGCCAGAACTACAGTCATATTTTGGTACAGAAGGCTTCGCGCAGGTTATATCGCTCCCTTCTCCGCGTCCGTGCTCCGAATCCCGTGCACAGCTGCCGCTCTGCCATGATATTCCTACTACCTCAGAGGAGATTTCCCTCCTGCCATTTGACTCAGAAGAACTCTCATCACTCCCCGACCCCATGTGCCCAGACCTGACGATCCAACTGGGCTTCGCCGTGCGCGACGTGGTACAAACGCTCCCAGACGACAGCCCCGACATCCAGGCGCAGGTGTTACAATACATCGTGCACTTCATCCGCACCCGCGGGCTCAGGTGCACCTATTGGTTCAGGGATAGATCCCTGAACTAGTTGCGCGCGGCCTTGACTCGCGACGCGTCCTTCTCCGCTGCGATTCTCATCTGCGCGGACAAGACGTACAGCAAGCAGTACGCCGACTCGCTCTTCCAGATCATCCGGCACGGTGCGAGATAGAATCGGTCGTGTCCTGCCGCGTCTTTGCTGACGAACACGCAGTGTGTCGCCGTCCGCCCGCTTATAGGTCTCCCAGACGCGTGCGGTTCGCGGAATCCGTGCAGACTATAGAGGCGCACGACCCAAACGAACCTCCCGCCCTCGCTCCCTTCATCGCAGACGACTTAACCCGACTGCACGACCCTTTCTCCCCCGACGCGATCACGCATCTCATGCTCGATTCGGCGTTCTGCATCGAGCGACTGACCGACGACCCCGACACCGAAGTCCACGTCGTGCGCGGCATTTTTGATATACTTCTGGAGAAGAAGCTCGTCGTGCCGAATGCCATGACGGAACTTGATACGGTGGGCCTGCGCGAGGTTTTGCAGCGGGATGAGGCGCTGTGGGAGACGCTGGGCTCGTTGCGCGTGCTGCTGCTGCGGCGCGATACTGGGTCGTTTTATCGGAATTTTACGTTGGTCGTTCGGTATTGTACGTCCGTTCCAATCGTCCGACTTGGACACGCGGGGCTGACGCCGCGTTCTGATAGTGGGTCGGTCATTACAACGATCGTAGTCAATCTGGGAAAGCCGACGGCACTGTCGTTCAAATGCATCCACAACCTGCTCTAAAGGAATTGCTCGCGAGGAAGGACGTGCTGGCTCCGTCGGACGCAGATCGCGAACATGCGGGTCTCGCGCTGCTGCCTCGGTGGTCCACAATATTCGATCCATCACCCGTCGCGTGACTCTCGGGGCGCGAAGCGTTGCAAAAGGATATTGTACAACAGCACGCACACTTATTCAGATCGTGGGTCAATCACTTTCCCTCACTTTTCGCTCTCCCGCTTGCACACACGGTGGGGATCGAGCAGCGTGCCATCGAGCAGGTCGCGGACGTGGCTGCGCGACATATTACCGTGTCAGCACTAGCAGTCCGCAAGAGGACCGGGACGGCGTACCGCGAGCTGCGCCGTGCTCACTTGCTCCCACCGGCGGATTAGTATAAGCGCAGTGTGTATCCTCAGTGCGGGGAGACGCTGTAGACGTTGCTGCGAGATGGACGCGTTGGTCAGCAGCGATTGAAGAATCCGACTCGGCTCGGAGCACCGGTACCGTACTCGCTTCTCCCGATGGCAGAGTAGTACTTTGGGTGCGGTGTGTGTTCTCGGCTGAGGCGAGGATGCACTGAATCTGATCGCGGCGGCAATGTCGTCGAGAGAATGCGCAGACCCCGTGCTGTGCGGAGGTTGAGCAGCGCAGATAGGATAGAATCTCGGGAGGAAAGGACGGGAGAGCAGCCTGCGGCGGGGCACGTGCAGGCGGAACAGCGGGGACGGGCGTCCCACTCCGCAGTTGTGGACCTGTGGTGCGCCGGCAGCCTCGGGGGCGCAAGCTTCATCTACCGCGTGAGTCTGAGGATCCGGACGCGCGAAGGATGCGGAAGCGCGGCGCGACTTGGCATTGTCCTGCTGCACGTTCAGAGCGCCGAAATAGGCCGGAGAGTATGGTTTCGGCCCGGGTGTCTCGGAGACGCCTCCGCCGTGGCGCTTTAAGGCCGGTCCTTCGACGGCGACCTCATTGACAGCTGCCAGCGAAGACCTCTTTCCTGAGAGATCGAGCGGCCGCAAGTCCAACTTCCACTGCACGCGGGCAACATCAACCTGCCACTGGCCGAAGAACGCGATGAGGTCCTCAGCGCTGGAACACCCTTTGCAGTGCGCGTCCGGGTGTCGTTGGCTCATGGGCTCCGCTTCAGCCCTACCGAGCGTTAGTCATGAGTAGACCCGTACGTGCCACCGCATAATGCTCACCAGGTCGCGTAGATAGCGGAACCTTCGACCCCATTTGCGACGGCGTAATACGACGGCTTCTTTCTCGTCCTCCGGGATGGCTCAGCTTTCGGCATCTGCACAAGTACGCGTCAGTAGTAGGTCCCCCAGCCAGGAGGATGTCCGAAACTGACCGCGCGTGGTCTGGTGGTGGTGCAAGGTGGGGGGCAGCGGAGAAAACACGATCGACGGCGTGCGCCGGCGTGTTGTTCTTTTGCCGCCAGGCTGACCAAGCCGGGAACCGGCCACAATCTCGGTGAGAACAATGCTCAATGTGTATATGATATCAAAGTCCATGCAATGCACATAAATTAATGGATACATGAAAGGTAGAGTCCGTGCCGGAAGAGCAAGAAAGATACCCCGATTCTCTACTATGCCCCCGCGCTCGGGAGATCAGGCAGTTTCTTGTACTCTGAGACTGTGTACAGCGGAGGCGCCGTCTCGTTGCGAGCTCTGGTCGGGAGAGCCGTCAGAAATAGACGAGGGGAGGAATGTCGGGCGCGTACTTCCTACGGCAGCAACAGCCAGGTCTGGCTGGCTC
Source organism: Auricularia cornea (assembly GCA_030578095.1). Taxonomy (NCBI): domain Eukaryota; kingdom Fungi; phylum Basidiomycota; class Agaricomycetes; order Auriculariales; family Auriculariaceae; genus Auricularia; species Auricularia cornea. Next base: position 4,417,006 of record JARLTE010000009.1, on the reverse strand, counting down.
CCGCGTGCCGTCGATCCGCAGGCCGGGCTCGCGCGGGAGGAAGCGCCCCGCGTGCACCACCGCGAGCGTCACTACTGCAACCTGCCGAAGGTGTTTCATGAGTTGCGCTGTAATCACATGTACGACGTACCATCATAGGTAGCGCGTCCCACACGTAGAGAAGCCACTACGTTCGCGTTGTCAGGATCGAGTTTCTCCTGAGTTTGAAGGAGAACATCAACGTACCTCGTGATCGAGCGCGTAGCCCGTCGCGCCCGTCGCACTGAGCTTGACACTTGAGAACTCTGCATCACGACAGCTGTTCAACCACATGTCCCATTGAGGCAGCTGAACGCACCAGACGCGCGGTATATAGAGCGCAAGATGATCATCCCCGCGCTGATGTAAAACGCGACGAAGAGCGGCTGGATCGGCTGGCGCTTCTCGCGCAGCGCGCGGCGCGTGCGCCGGTCGAACAAGACGGTGATGCCCACGAAGAGGAGGAACATGATGACCTGGAAGACGAGCCCGACGATGAGCACTTTGAACGCGGTGCGCGTCGTGTTGAGGTCCGTGCCGTTCTTCAAATTCCGTGTGAGCGAGAGCGAGAGTGAGTGAGAGTGAGCGCTCAACTTACGAGCATCAGCCCGGAGACGCCCTGCGTGATGATCGACGCGACGTCCGCGAGGACGAATATCTGGAAAGACGAGTTGTATGTGAGAAGGGGTGGGCACATGCGGGGAATTGTATCGGGAGACCTACGACTGTGATTAGCGTTTGGGAGACAGGGCTGTATTCCTTGCCGAGGTACGTGATCATCCGCCCGACCATCATGTAGTCTGTGTGAACCGCAGTCAGCGTGGAAACATCTGGGACTGAAGCCGAGGGAGTCGTACTCTGGGCTGTGATAAACGCGGGTGCGATGATGACGGTCACTTGGTGGATGATGACCGGCCAGGAGACGAAGAGCTCGACGATCGAGTACCACCTTGCGAGCGCCTAGTCAGACGTTTCGCGCTCGCGCGAGGTTTAAACCACGCACCGTGTTGCAAACCCCAACGTCTCCAGTATCAGCCCGACGATGAGCGGCCAGACCCACCACGTGCGGTACCGCGCCCCCTGGACGACATGCGCGAGGAGGCAGAGGCCGAAGACGACACAGAAGAGCATCGCCGCCGCCTCGCTAGCATCGTACGTGTAGTTGGGCTTGACCGGGCCCGTCTCGATGTGCGGGAGCTTGATCTTGGGCGGCTCGATGTGCGGAGCCTGGATCTTCGGCGGCTCGATGTGCGGCGGCTTGATGTCGGGCAGGTTCAAATCCGGGGAATCTGGAAGCGCATACGTGAGACGTCGCACTGAGCGCGTGCAGCGGAGAGAAGCTCACAGTCGGTGGCTCTATGAAAGATCACGGCGAAAAGAACAATAAAGGTAGCGTAGGTGGAAGAAAACGGCGCCGGGCGGGGTGTACTGAGGTTGTGCGTCGTCCTCTATTTATGAGAAAGCAAGTGACAGATGCAGGGGGCTGTTGTTGATAGTCGCTCCTTTAATAAGGGGCGGCAGCGTACTACCGCCCGACAAAGTCGCAGCCTGGCCGTGACAGCCGCGAAGATTAGTCAGCTCAGTCTCGGTGCCATGGCAGGAGCACAGCATGGTGCGCCAGTCGGCTTCCATGGCGTCGAACATAAAAGCTGCGGGAGGCGCGGCTCGTACGCTCTGACAGTTGCTGCCAGACGTTGGCGCAGCGTACTGAGTTCCTGTCATGGACGGGAAAGAACTAAGGCATTCAGCAACAGCGCGGCGCCATTTTGGTTATCGCAGAAATCCAAATGCCCGCGAAAAGTCAACACTGAGGCAAGAAAGACGGCCTCTGTCGGAGGTGGAAATTGCCTGGTGGACGGAACGGGAGAAACAAGGCTGGGCGGAGTTGTCGGCTGCTTCCGCATCTCTTCCTCGTCAACTTCGGTCGCCGTCTGATTTACTACCATGCCATGTCTATCACTGTGGAGAGTCCGACCATTGTCGTGGAACTTCATCTCGCGCTTAGTTCCATGACTTATGCCTATGTCGCTCCCGATTATTCGTTCGCGCCGCCTGCGTGAAGGGTCACTCGGAACTGGCCAAGCCCCCTTTGTGAATTATGAACTTCTGAGTTCAGCCTTTTTCGCGTAATCGCCAGGGTCAACGTTGCCGAATACGAGACTACGTAAGCAATTCGCCTCCGCCCTCATATAGTTGTCAGTCACCAACCACCCTATCCCCGCACTCCTCGCAACGTCGTGCTCCACGTGCAGCGCCGTATTCATTTGTCTCTTGGCAATCTTAGGACGGCACAAACTGCGGTAGATCTGATGAGCGTCCAATTCCAGGCGATCCAATGGGACACGCGGACGACAGCAGCGACCGCGGACTTTTCTGACCTACCAGGTGGCTTCTGCAAGGAGCTGGTCGGCCCTGGCGAACGGGGAGTGGAATGAAGACGAGACATGCCGCGCGAAAGCCTTTCCCCGGAGATGCAAACGACCCGAAGATCGTCCCCGTGTTCCTGCCAGTGCCTCGGAGCAATGCCATCACGGGTGTGGCGATGCTCCGCTGGACGATGGTTTTCTCACAAAGCTTCTAGCTCTGACCGCGGTGAGATGCGCGCGCGCGACCCTCTCTCCCACATCCAGCTCTCGGACGAGGACCCAAAACGCCCTCCCCAGCGCTGAGGGATGCCTTACATCGGCGCCGCGGCATCCCAGACCCTCATCGGGTACTGCGCCAGGGCCCGCCTTCCTTTGTAATCGCTATGCTCACATAGTTCAGGATCTTTCTCGAGGTGCTGCTGACCGGCGCGTTCCTGGTGGTCGCCGCGGGCTGCGCGCGGGCGCTGTACAGCCGATGGCGCGCCGGCAGCGGGGGCTCGCTGCGCTACCTGGTCGCGACGTTCGTCACGCTCACGGTCCTCATTGTCATGGTCCGTCCCACAGCCTAGAATGCTCACCAACTGAGCTTCATTCTTGCGCCAGCGCACCGTCGTGGACCTCGAGCGGACGATTCACTCCTTCAGCTACCCGTCCGACGCCGGCGCCATCGACCTCGGCGCCCCCGCATCTGTACGTCAGCGCGCTTCGTAGCCAAACACTTGCTTATTTTGACTTCTGCAAGGTGGAGAGCCTGATGACGAACACCCTCCTCGTCCTCATCACGGTTGTCGCGGACGTCTTTCTTGTGTGCACGCTCGTGCGACCCAATCCACCGATACCTAAGCTTTCCCGCAGATATATCGCGTATTCGTCGTCTGGGAGTTCAACTGGCTCATCGTCATTCTCCCTGTACTCCTTTGCGGCGGCGAGACCGGTACGTCCTCTTTCTCCGGCGCCAGCGTTGGGCTCTCCTCTTGAGACTTGGGAAGGGGGCGGAATATACACCATATACGCGCTCGCCGCCGCGGGAACGAAGGTCACGCTGCCTGCGGTCCTGCGCATCTCGCGCGGTTTCACGATCTTCCTCTACTTCACTCTGGCAGCGAACCTGCTCTGCACGCGTGCGTTACCCAGTCGGCCCATTATTTTCGGCGTCATATCTAAAGACTACAGTGCTTATTGCGGGCCGGATATGGTGGATACGGCGCGCGACGAGGGAAGTGCGCGGTGCTGCCCGCGACCCGATCAGCCTATTTGTTACTCTCGTGGTCGAGTCAGGTCTGTCAAGTGGAGAGGGAACGTTTCTCTGGCTCAGGGCTTCCGTACAGCCGCCATCTACTCTGCGGTTCTCATCCCCGAGATCATCTGCATTGCGTACTCCTCGCCTATGAGATACGTATTCATCAACATGGTAAGCAAGACCATACTTTCCAATCCGATTCTCACAGGCCCTTCTTACAGATTGGGCCTGTCGTGGTATGTTCTCGCCAACAGAATTGTTCGTACACTGACCCGCTATTCCTCTCAGGGAATCGTCGTACGTGTGGCACGTCTCATGAGACCCTCCGAACCTCACCTAAATCCCGCCACAGTTCAGCTACATCATCACGCGCGCGTCGCGCAGCTCACGATCGTACGACCTCTCACGGCTTCCAATCAGCACCGACCTGCAATTCTCGCACCCGTCGGCGACGCACGTCGGCTCGGACTCTGACGCCACGCGGACTCTACACGTGCTCGACGCGTACGTCCAGGGCACCCCAAAAGACATGAAGCGCTTCAGCATCCCGCAACGTCCGGCGCGTATGTATTAGACTGGCAGCAGCGTCACAACGTGGGTCGCGTTGCGCCCTTCGAGAGTGTATCCGGCGTAGTCCGCGAGAGCGTGGAGAGGACGTGGACTTGCGCGCCGGGATCGTAGCCGGACAGAGTGGCGTGGCTGACAGTCCCGCGTGCAAACCCGAGATGCGTGCTCGCCACTGTCGTAGTGTCGTTGATCTCCTGGTTGCGGGCGGCGCGGATGATGATGTAGCTGAACTACACGACGCGTCAGCCGGTGTGCGGGCAGGAGCAGAAGGAACATACGACAATGCCCTGGAAGGCGCATATTCTGTGAGACGTTTCAACAGGACTGGCCCGGACGAACGCACGACGATGGGCCCAATCTGCCGATGAGGTTGCGTGAGATCATAGGATGGCACCTTGAAGGACGGAAGCGAGCGTACAATATTAAGGAAGACATATCGTTGAGGCAGCTCCCACTGCATGCAAATGATCTCTGGGATGAATATGGCGGTATATACGGCCGCTGGCGATCTCTTTAGCAGGTACCCGCAGGGACGAGCGGGCCAATCACGCGCACCGGATTCGACGACGAGTGTCACGAACAACTTGACGCTATCGTTCGCCGGGAAGCGGTCGTCCTTGATGAGGCGGCGGACCCACCATATTCGACCCGCGATGAGAACTATGCGTTATACAGCGACGTTAGCTGGAGCTCGTGCAGAGATCGGCTGAACACGACGTACCGGTGCATAGCAGATTGGCCGCCAGGGCAAAGTAGAAGTAGATCGCCCAGCCCTTCGTGATGCTTTGTATCATGGCGTGCGTGGGTATAGTGGCGATGCCAGAAAGGTAGACGGCGTAGACGGCGTAGATGCCGGTACCTAAGAATTCGAGAGTCAGAGGGGGCTCTAGTCGTCCGTGGGACGTGCGTACCGATCTCGCCGGCGCAGAGAAGGCCGGGGACGATAATAATGGGCCATCGGAAGTTCCAGACAATGTATACGCGATAGGTCTGCCTCGTGCTGGTCAGCGGCGGCGAGGGTAGGAGGCGAGGCGGTGGACGCACAAGGAAGACGTCCGCGCAGACCGTGATCAACACGAGGAGCAGGTTGGTCAGCACGATTTCGGCCTACAGGTTGCGTGTGAGAAATAGGTTTCTCAGACCCGGAATATCTACACAAAACACATACTAAAGAAGAAGGCTTGCCGGGGTTTCGGTCGTTACTCCAGGATCGTATAGTCATTTCCATGTCGACGATGCTTTTCTGAACGCTTTCATCTCAGGGCGGCACGATGACATCGAGCGAGAGGGGCCCACCATGAGTATGAGGACCAATAGGGTGAGCCATGTTGCCGCGAGGTACCACGAGCGCCCCGATCGTGGCTGGCGACGCTGGCATAATGTCCTCGCGCAGTCCCCCGCGACTACCAGGTAGGCGCCCGTCAGGAGCGTCTGGAGTAAGATCCTGTCGTGTAAATTCGTATGGCTCAATGGATTCGACCTCTGAACGCGGCTGAATGACCATACCCTAGCAAGAGTTCCTGCGCGCCCTCGTAAATCGGGTCCCTCGTTTCCAGCACGGGCATCAGAGGAGCGCAGGCGAGGAGAAGGGTGGCATGAAGGGATCGCAACCAGGCCGGACAGCTCGGCCACTTATGAGGAGCACGGGATCCACAGGTCAGTGATAACCTCAGGCACCATTCTAAATATGATCTGGCGTGCGATGATGACAGGCTTCGCCGGAGATGCGCGGAATCAGCTCACAGTTCACGTTGATATAGGATCGACTGAATCCTAGTATGCAGCACACAATAATTAGATCAGCATATATATCCTAGAGCTGCTTGCGTGAAGCCAGATCGCAGACTCTATGGGGAGGTGGCTCTCAGTGATTGTAGCGCACGTGCCGTCTCCCCGTGCCGAACTGTTCATGATCGCGCAGAAGTGATGATCCACCTTCTTTGTTTACAATCCCAAAGCTGTCATGCGCGATAGGGAATCACAAGGTCGCTGTCAGTTACCACCGTTTTGTGTTAGATACTGAAGTGACAACATAAGTTCGCAACGTCGGCGAGTAGAGACACAATGAATATTTGACCACCTGGAAGACCAAATAGAGCTCGCTTCGGGAAACTGTCAGAGATGCTAGGACTCGCACACGGAACAAAAACACGCCGGCGATGGCCGACTGACTTTTGACTCTGACCACAACGTCGCAACCATGGCGAGTTCGCGCAGCACGTGTCTGCTATACTCCCTCAAGATGATCTCCTAGGGCCGCGGACTGTCTGCCGAAGAAAAGCGCACGAAGCTCCTCGAGATATTCCGTGAATCAGTATGCAGCTCCGCTGACGCGGACATCAGTTTTGATGCTCACCTGTGAACACAGAAGGACATTTTTGTTGTAGGATGATATCGCAGTCACTTGAATCTCGGATAACCAGTGCTCAGCTTAAAGAATTGGAGAAGAATGCGCCGAAGCTCAAGGGCATTGGTAAGCCGGCCAGCATCCCAGTCATTCTGGTCGCTTACCTGTGTTCCGCAGTTCAGCAGAGCGTCAAGGAAGTCCTTCAGAGCCTCATAGACGACCATATGGTGCAATGCGAGAAGATTGGCAGCGCGAACTGTACGCTTCGTGACGAGCCCGACCCTAGAACGTCCGCTAATCGCCCGCCAGTCTACTGGAGCTTCCCCTCGCAGGCCGGCGCTACTGTAAATCATTCACTGGCCTTGTAACTGTGATCATGTGACACTTTCTCAGATTACGACCAAGCTGGACGACGTCAAGAAGCAATTGGACGCCCTGGACGCCGAGATTCTTGCCCTCAAGGAGGCCATCGAGCGCGAGCGGGCTGTGCGTGTGGACAGCGTTCGTCGATGTATCCCTTCCTACGCCTGGCACTCTTACTGACGGTTCCTCCCAGCCCGCTAGGACTGAGCAGCTCGCGGAGCTCGCTAAGCTCCAGGTCCAGCTCGCGGCCATGGAGAAGGAGCTCGCGCAGTACGGCAGGTGCGATCCCGTGCAGATCGAATGCAAGCGCGAGGCAGTCGGCCTCGCTCGCGAAGCATCCCTCCGCTGGACAGGTGCGTCGTCTCTGGTCTCATGCATTCGCCCGTTAAATCTCGGCCGCGCATGGAAGACAACACGATGGTCGCGCTGCAGACTTTGCTTTCGCGCGCGGGCGGCCAGATCGCCGATACTGAAATCAGAGCGCATTTCGGACTCGAGGACGGATTCGAGGACATCGAATGACTCCTGCTGCTGCCTGCCTTGTCGACTCTCGTGATGGCTGTTATCTGGCTGTGTGCTACCGATCCTCGCTTTGCTGTCTTTTGTTCTACGGCTTCCACTGCTCTCAGCTCTGTATCGCTTTGACTCTCCTCTTCCGCTGTGTTGACCTGTCTGGCCGTGGTTCGTTCTGCTATCTCTATGGTACCCGTGTGGCTGTCACTGCCTCCCCTTGCTACTAATATTAGATAGGCATTTCTTCGACCTCGCAATCAGGTCTCTGGTGCGCTCCTGAAGGCGCGGTGCATTACCTATCCCAAGTCCCATGTGCCTGCCACGGTCGACCGATGAGATGCACCGCGTCGCCGGAGCTGGCGCAAGTCTCCTCGTCCATTCTCACAGGCATTGTCGGGAGACCCGATAGACCCTGCTGCTTGATCTCTGGAGCTCCGAGTGCAACCACAAGGTTAGTTTTCTCGGCGTGAAAGACCCCAGGCCGGCATTTCGCTTGGTGAAGGGCATCCGGCGGATTTTATTCCAACTGCGGAGTCCGCATGTACGCAACGCTTGCGCCGACCTTCTGCACGATGCCGCGCACATTTCCCACGCACTCACTGGGGGCCTCCCTGTAAATCGCTGCCCAAGCCGTGCGGCATGGCGAGTCTGACCAAGCACCGAGCCTTGGCAATCGCATTCGCAATCTGCAGATCCGCGGCGCGCACGACTATCTGATGCAGGGTCTCGCACGACGATCACAGCGCCAGCACGACCGCCGCGGTGTCTTTCGCGTTTCCCGCGCGCGGCGGTGGCGACGGGGCCTCTTTGTCATCCGCGCCGTGCTCGCGCGGAGTCAGGGTCCAGGCATCAGGGCGCCCCGCGTCGCGTACCTGGCCGGAAATTACATGTCGCGATCATCACGTGGCGCAGCTTCCGGATCCTCAGCGCCCGCGCTGTGGCGACCTTCGCTTCGCGTTCGTTCCAGCGTGGAATCGGATTCGTGTGTATTTGCTGTGGAATGTGCGTTCGGGGTCATGATGACTGGGCTCACATGTCTCTTGTATTACGCAGGACTCGTTCTGGTCGACGGTCAACGGACTGAGAACGGCTGGCTTGGGTGACGACGCAGCAGCGCGGCTTGGATGGCGACGATCATCCCCTCGGGCCTCGGAGTGTGTGAGTCCGGGCGCCGGTCATTGTTTGAGACTCGGCTTGGTGGCGGTGCAATTCAACTGAAACAAGGGTCCAGGTACTCCAGTGCATCGTGCTCTGTGCCACCGCTGAGACCCCTTCTGTATGATCCCCAGGGCATGCGATACTGGGGCACGGTCGAGAATTGACCCCTCTCGGTCATAACGGCGCGTCATCGTGGAGCTTCTGTCGCATGATCACAATCCACTCGCCCCTGAGGCGACGTGGTTACCCCAGAATCCCTGGTAGTCCCACGGCTCAGGCGAGGCAATGCAGGCCATTGAACTCGTCATTTGGCTTTTAGAACGCAGGCAAGCCTTGTATGTTTGCCACGAGAGCCCACTTGACGTAAATTTTGATCGGCCGAGCTGCAGCCTCATCCTCCTGCGGGGTCATCAGAGACCAAGCACTTCTAGTGTGTACCTGTCCTCTCTATCGCCACATCTCACTCTTCTAGCCTGGCTGAGTGCGGTCCTGGAGACCGCGTAGTCTCTGCGATTGCAGGCCGCCAACATATTGCGGCTTGAGCCTAACACTTGGACAAATCTCTCTCACGTTTACACGGCGCCCTTGTAAGCGAGACCAAGACTTGACTCTCATCTTGTTGACCTTTGACAAGCGTTGCAAACACTTGGTGCTCTGAAGGTAGGCGAGTATTGCTCGTGTGTCATGGGCTCATCGCCTCTCCACCTTGCAGGATTTGCATCGAGCCAATCGTGAGCTCTCCAGCTTGTCTCCAGCTGTCGGGTTTGAAAAGTTTGTCGCGTACCTCGCTGCGGAACAGAAGACCCGCCGCCGGAGCGGATCCGCCCATCAGTATCTCGCTCAACCCCGCGCTTCGCATCTTCCTAATAAAAACCCGCGTCAGGTTCGGAGACGACGCAGTATGCCCCCGCGCGCCGTCGTCTTCGAATCCCTCTCCACGTTATAACCGTGCGCCCTTTACCCGAGACCGCCCTTCGAGCGCGCTCCAGGGACACATGGCGCGCGTCAAGGCCGCGACCTCGCTGCTCATCGGGTGCGCCCCGCTTCGCGTCCTCGCGCGACCCGCGCGCCTGCGCTGACGCTCGCGCAGGATCTTCCTCGAGACGCTCTTGACGGGCGCCTTCCTGGTCGTAGCCCAAGATTGCGCGCGCGTGCTTTACCAGCGCTCGCACAAGCGGCACCAGGCGACGTACCGGTACCTTATCGCTACATTCGTTTTGCTCACCCTATTCATTGTCACGGTCAGCGCCACGCCCCTTGTCTGCGTCAGCCGCGGTGCTAATGAGGCTACAGCGAACCGTGGTGGACGTTGAGTCGACCATCCGCTCCTACTCCGACCCCGATGACCCAGGCCGACGCGGTGACCTCGTGCGTGTTCCTTCTAGCGCGTCTTACAGAACCCCTGACGCCTTCTCGCCGTTCTCGTGCAGTCCGAGATCGTGCTGTCCAACGCTCTGACAGTCACGATTACAATCCTGGCCGATGTGTTCCTTGTGCGCACCGACGTCGCATACGCCCTCCTGCTCTGACGCAGCTTCTAGGTCTATCGTGTCTATATCGTGTGGAACTTCGCGTGGGTCATCGTGTTGTTACCTACAATTCTCTGCATGGGAGAAATTGGTGCGTGCAACGTCTAGCGTCAGGTCCGACTTGGCTGACTCTGTCTGCAGGAGGCGGTATCTATGCAGTATGGGGACTGGCGTCGTCTGGCTCAGGCATCACCCCGGAAACAAGTAAACATATTTCGCGTGGCTGGACGATCTACCTCTACTTTACCCTCGTGACGAATCTGCTCTGCACCCGTGCGTCCCATCGTTGAGCTTTCCCTGGACCTAGACTCAGTCTGGACCTCTGCAGTACTCATTGCCGGGCGCATATGGTGGATTCGTCGGCGAACAAAAGCCTCGCGTTCGACGCAAGATAACACCGGCCTGCTTGTGACCCTCGTCGTCGAGTCTGGTGCGCTCTCAATACATTCGAAGTATCTATCACCGTACTGACTAAATCCGATGCGCAGCCGCCGTGTTCTCTGCCGTCCTCATCCCCGAAATTATCTGCACGGTCTACTCCTTCGATGCCCGATTCATCTTCATCAACATTGTACGCCTTTCCCGTCGCTGACATTGTAGTCATCCGGCGACTGACCAACCTGACAGATCGGACCTGTCGTCGTGCGTGCAAAACAAGCGTCGTGCCCGCCTGCTCATCGTTCTGACTATCTCTTGATTGACACCTGACATTGACAGGGCGTCGTCGTACGTTATTCTTTCTCTGCCCGGGCGTCTCGGCCGGAGGTCTCACGAAGCGCCGCAGTTCAGCTACCTGATCATCCGCGCGACGCAGCACAGCGACCGCTCGTTCGACAGCAAGGACCGCGGCGTCGAGGTGACCGTGAGCACGCACATGCACTTCTCCGACACGGACCACAACAACCCGCGGCCGACGTCGTACGCCGGCGCGCGCGCCTCGCAGGCGGACACGGTCGTGCTGCAGCCCTTCAAGACGGGCACGGGCTCGGACATCGAGCGCGGGAAGGACAACGACTGCAAGTAGCGATGCCCTGTATGACCGTGACTGTGTTAGATGTGTGTTGTCCGCCTACGCTATCCCCCTGGCTAATCGTGTTCCCGCCCGCGGGCTTCTTGAAGTGTATTCCTGTCCGCCTCAAGGCTCGCAAGGTTGCTGCGGCGCTCAACACCGAATTACATATGCACGAACCCGCTGAGCAAGCACTGTTTGTTGTTTTGGACCCTGTCTGTATAGTACCGGCTCCCACGCAGCGTCCCTACGGTAGACGCCGCCTGGTATGTGAAATGATATGGATATCCTGAAGTCACCAGCATGTACTTGCCACTCTGGCACAAGGGAGTCTGTACTTCCACAACGCCAAGATTCCGGGGATTGTCCGCGGCTTTCATAGGCCGAAACAAATGAGACGATCTCAAGCTGAGGACTGGTGCTTGAGTTGGGATCCCTCCGTGCCCACTGTACCTCAGCAAGGTTTGGCGACGATTCGACAGGCCAGCTTCCCCACAGTGGCAATCTCAGTAGCTGGCACCGCATTACGACCATTTCCAAAGGCGGCAGGGATCACCGCCGCGAGTCTGCAGATACCATCTCAATCTGAATCTGAGATCAGACATATCATGGGGATCCACACGCACCAATGCATTCTCAATTGTCTGATGAAGAACGTCATTGGGCAGCCAGACTGGCAGATGTCCTTGCCCGTACCGTCCACGATTGGAGCAGATATAGCAGCATTATGTGACGCTGGAATAGTGAGAACAGATATATAAGAAAGTTCACGGTTCGAGAGCGCGTGAGCCTCGGAGGGGAGCGAGAAGAACAGTACCGCCGGTATGTAAACGACATCTGAATACGTCTCAGGGAGGTGATCTACCATGTAATACAGAGCCGCAAAAAAGAGCGGCTTCCCAGGAGCGTGAGCCGTAAGCGGGAGACTCGCCCGCTGCTTTGAAGACCACAAAGATCGTGCGCGGAAGAAGAATGTATCCGAAAAAGCTCCGACACCAGCAAGATTTGAACTTGCGCCTCCAAAGGAGATCAGATTGTAAGATAATTCTAGTCTGACGCGATAACCACTCCGCCATAGTGCCCAGACGCCCGGGAAGTCTCCACTTCGGGCCTCGGTGGGCAGAGAGCTTGGTGAGAAATGGCTTTCAGCGCGTTCAATCCCTATGAGATACTTTCGCGTATCCCTGGGGAAGGTACAGACAAAAACATGGCGCTTTATTCCACTATCAACTGAGTCGCCTGGGGCGAGACTCGATAACAACGTCGGCGTTTGAAACCTCAGCCTAGTACTCGTCTTCGTGTGCCGGCACTTCGGGACAAGTCCGGAACCGTGCAAGTTCACGCCTATCGATGCTCCCATGATCGCTCTGTCTAGTGCTGCATCGACGCGTTTCATGCAGGTCGCCTTTCCTCAGGCTGTGAAAGCAACCGACGAACAAAGGGCAGTACAATGTAGCCGGGCTGACAATCGACCGCTGCGGTCCTATAAAGGTGTGCACTCGCTTGTTCTGCGTGGCACCCGACATTCGCATCTCTCTTTCTTCCCCCACAAATGACTGAACGCGAGCGCTTCGAAAGCTGGTCCGGCCTCCCTCCGAAGGATCCCTCCGAGCGTTCCTCGAAACGCGAGTGCGTGCAGACACTTTGAAAGCAGGAGGATGCTGACTGGAATCAGTAGTACGCCTGAGCAGCTGGAGCAGACGCAGATGCGTCTCCTCGAAGCATTGTACGAGGCCCGCATCAGTACGACGAACATCTGGCGCGCTCAGGGCTGGTTCATCCGCTACCCTCCGCGGCGCACCGTCCAGCAGGAGGCGCAGGGCGCCATGCAGATATACCAGCGGGACGGGCGCTCCAAGACCGCACAGTGGATCGAGCCCAGTGAGACGTTGCTTGAGGACGACATCGCCGCGGACGCCGACACTCTCGAGGTCACGAACGGCCGCCTGCACGCGACGCTCATCCAGGAGATCCACAACCTCATGGAGGAGCCGGTGCATCTCAGCGCCTCCAGCTACATCGGGCGGTCGGGCAGGTCGTCGTTCGGGCCGATCACGCCGGCCAGCACGCCGTCGCGCAAGCGGATGGGCAGCTCGCTGCGGCGCCAGTACGCGGAGATCGAGGGCCTCGGCGGGTGCCCGCTGCCGGAGGACCCGCTCCCGCGCCCGGACTTCACGCGCAGCGTGCCCAGCCCCGAGTCCGGCTCCGGCTCCGTGTCGCGCGCGCACGGCTCGCGCGGCGCGTACCGCGGCACACCGTACCCGAGGCGCCCGACGCGCACGCGCACATCTACGGCCCTTTTCGAGGCACGTCGCTCGCTCGCACTCGTTTGCTGCTGACCGCGTTCTCACCGAATTGCAGACTGAATCGCCGACGAAGACGAAGACTGTGGCCCCTACGAAGCCGCGCCGCGGGGACACGCCCTTCGAGGTCGAGGAGTCCGTCCGTTACGACAGCGCGGGATCAGAGACCGAGCAGGACACCGAGGCGGGAGAACCGAGCGTCGCGCGCAAGGAGGCGAAGCCGAAGTCGCGCAAGGGCGCCGCAAAGGACAAGGGCGCGAAATGATTCCAAGTCGGCTGTATCGTTAGCATTTTCTTCCACCTAATGGGTGCCTGTACGCAATGTAATCGTGAATCGTAATATGTGCTTTGTTCGTTGGGCTCGTGGGGAGACCGACAGATCGCGTGGCACTGTGTGACACTGCGCACAACAGAAGCGTTGGTGCGGCGGGCCTCTTCCAGCTGTCACAAACAGCACGTCCGTGAGCCACTAAGGGCCTGTTCGGATGCACCCGAACGGGTTGCGGGTTGCGGGTTCGGGCTGCGGACGAGCGGTCCGAGACCTCCGAGCCCACCGCAACACACAGCAACTTCTCCCCGCACTACAAGCGCGCGACGGCGCTCGCAATCGTCTTCATCATGAGTGCGCACCCGCGCAGAAGTTCGCAGACTCGGAGGCTGATGTGGTCGCAGGCATCTCGGGCGGCATCCTCAGCACGTGGATCTTCACGGATCCGCCGCGCTACCTGCGCGCGACGCGCATCAACCTCGCGTTCGCTGTGTGCGAGGTTTTCCTCGCCGGGGTCAACGTCGTGTACCTCCGGCGCGTCAACAAGACCAAGGCCGCTCAGGTCCATGCTGCGGAGCAGTCTGACGAGGGCGAGGAGAAGGGCGGTGCGGTCGCTGTGAGCGAGGTCAAGGAGGTCGACGACCGCGACGCGAGCTTCAAGTATTGCTTATGATCGCGAGGTGTGCACGATCAGTCAGCTTTTCTTAGGGCCTGTTCGGATGCACCCGAACGGGTTGCGGGTTGCGGGTTCGGGCTGCGGACGAGCGGTCCGAGAGCTCCGAGCCCACCGCAACATTTTTTCGTCGTCGTCGTACGCGCTCGCGGAGCTCGGCACACCCTTCAAATACGCCTATAAGCTTTAGTATACTCGACGGGGATGCTTGGGCCGATAAAAGCGGCAATTTGAGGCCATTCGCGCGCTAGGAAGAGCTCGATACCGACGACCAGAACGCGACGGTCAAGCCCGCAGTTTTTGCCCCTAAAGGCCCCAATTTCGGAGCGGGGAGTCCACATGGTTCTCGTAACTGGACACACAGCGGCCCGTAGCACCACCGCGAAGCCATGTAGCTGCAGCATACGCCGATGGTGTGGCTAGTCATGCTGGTACATAACACAGGCGCTGGCATGTCTTGTGGGCGTCCAGGCTGGGACTATAGGGATACCGGGCACCCATGAAAAGTGTATTGTCGTCACGTACGGTCCGTCGCGCACTCCGCGAGCGCGTACGACGACGACGAAAAAATGTTGCGGTGGGCTCGGAGCTCTCGGACCGCTCGTCCGCAGCCCGAACCCGCAACCCGCAACCCGTTCGGGTGCATCCGAACAGGCCCTAAGAAAAGCTGACTGATCGTGCACACCTCGCGATCATAAGCAATACTTGAAGCTCGCGTCGCGGTCGTCGACCTCCTTGACCTCGCTCACAGCGACCGCACCGCCCTTCTCCTCGCCCTCGTCAGACTGCTCCGCAGCATGGACCTGAGCGGCCTTGGTCTTGTTGACGCGCCGGAGGTACACGACGTTGACCCCGGCGAGGAAAACCTCGCACACAGCGAACGCGAGGTTGATGCGCGTCGCGCGCAGGTAGCGCGGCGGATCCGTGAAGATCCACGTGCTGAGGATGCCGCCCGAGATGCCTGCGACCACATCAGCCTCCGAGTCTGCGAACTTCTGCGCGGGTGCGCACTCATGATGAAGACGATTGCGAGCGCCGTCGCGCGCTTGTAGTGCGGGGAGAAGTTGCTGTGCACGGCCAGATGAGGTCAGCGCGCGCGGGGGTCACAAGGAAACTACGTACTTCGCCGTCCATGCGCTGAGCGCGGCGGGACACCCATACGCGCCGACGGTCTGGAGGAAGAGCGCAAAGTAGTTGATGTTTGGGTCCGAGTTTGCTGGGAGCGAGCCGTCAGTTGAGATGCGCACTTCCGTCTCTTTTTCAAGGCGTACTGAGGAAGATAGCGTAGCCAATGATGCCGATCGTCGCAAAGATGGCAATGCACGCGCCGCGCTGGCCATACCGATCCGAGACGAACGCCGCGGCGAGCGATACTGGAGAGTCTCAGCCGGAAATACACCTCGTGTGCAAGGCACGATTACCGACGAACGCCACTGCGAATGGAGGCACTGGAGAACGCGTCTAAACTTGGAGTGCGCTACCGCAAGGTTATAACTACATACCACTGAGGAGCTGCGCCCGAATCGGCTGGTTCTTGATAAGCGAGTTGACGATAGACGGCGCAAACACCGCGAGCCCAAATAGACGGGCGCCTGCCAGTGAGCAAATCGGTCAGCTAGCCAACGCGCTACCAGAGGGCCCTGAATATGCGGTACCGTTGAAGAAGAACATGGGACATATGAGCCAGAGGTGCGGTGCCGTCAGGGCCTCCTTGACTTCGCGACAATTCAGGACGGAGTGGCCCGACTTGGCATGCGACAGGCCGTCCGGCGCAAGCAGACCCTCCATAGCCGCTCGTTGCTCCGGGGATAGATAACGCGCAGTGTGCAACGAGGAGGGCAAGAAGAAGGCTACAGCGACGCCGATGACGACCGTGAGGATTCCTTCCTGTTGGTTGTTCAGGACATAGTAGTTGGTGGTTCGGGATTGTATGAGCGTACCAGGATGAAGATCCATGCCCAGCCTGCCAGCCCGCCAACGCCGTCCATATGAAGAACTGCGCCGGGACATCAACACATGGCGAAGCGCGAGAGCTATTTGCTACGCACTGCCCGTGGCAAGGAGTCCGGAGAACGCGCCTGCGAGGGAAGTAGCTGTGAAGAGGACGGCCAAGCGCAGTTGCAGAATGCGTCGCGGGTAGAACGACGAAATGTACAGCGTCACACCGGGGAGAAGGCCGCCTGTGATCGCGTAAGCCACAGTAATTTTAGAGACGCCCAATCGCGACTAACCTTCACAGAATCCAAGGAAAAACCGCGCAGCGAGCAAGCCACTGTATGTCTTCACGAGCCCTGATTCGTGTCAACTCGGAGAGCTACTGTTACTCCTTGGTAAAGGCACCTTGCAAGGTCGCAACGGTGCCCCAAAGCACGACCTGAACATGGGTGAGGAGATTCAGGGGGAGTGCGGGGATTCTGACCATGGTAGGCATCAAGATGTGCGGGCCGATGCGCTTGTACAGGAGCTGCGAGACCGTGGTTACGTGGCGTAGGAATAAAGAGGGTTGAGGCGCACGTTCGAAGGTATTTCGACCATTGCATGGGAGATGCTATGATTCGATCGGTCAGAACAGACCAACCTTAGACTATACGCGTACTATGTGACCGTGAGAGACAGCGAATACTGGCTGTCGGTGATGTTGAGGCTTTTCTGAAGACCTCCAACGCGCGCGTTTCCAATGTTGGTACGGTCCTTCAGCCATATTGAGCAATGCGCGCATCTGGAGAGCTGGAAGACAGCGAACAATAAAGCTCAAGAGGTCTGTCCGAGCCGTCGGTCGCGCGCCAAGGGGTGTCCAGGAATGCACGCACAGAAAAGCATGAGCGGGATGACCAGGAAGGCGTCGAGCTTCCATATTGCGCGTTTTTCCGGTGTCATGGCTAGGCGGTCTGCGGCCGGTTGCGTCCGTCTGCAGGGCGCGTGCTGTCAGGAGGCAAGAGGCACGGCCGGGTTAGCCCGACAAGCGCGTCGCAGGCGCCGGCGATGGTGCCGAAGAAGCGGTCGACAGATGGTTCCATGGTAAAATTGCGTGCGACAGGGTCACGTGGCTGATCATATGTCTGACTACAAGTGACCAAGTAAAAGATATCGCCGGACGAGTGGATAAATGGGCGATGGGGAGAACGCCAAGTTGCTGAAAGGCAAGGCTTCGAAGGATGTGTGTGTGGTTCCGTTTCAAGGGCGCTGAAGATTTTCCAGCTCCGCCCAACCGTCTTTTCGTCAGCCGGACCCCAGGTCAGACAACCCGGATGGCGGTCCACTACAATCTTGTCTTATTGGCACACAGCGGGCTGGTGGGCTGATATTATGAAGGCTCGCGCTCCCCGTTGATGCTCGGAAAAAACTACTCAAGTGCCTGAAGCCAACCATCAGCTCTCTTCAAGCTTTAATGGCCGACTCTCCGGGGATTCAGTGATTCTAGCAGGTATATGAATCTTGTTTTATTGCTCAAAAAACTTCAATCTCATCCTTTCCAAAGCAACTTGTCCCAGAAACGAGTGACTCAGCATTAAGGCTCTCCGCGCAGCTTGAAGTAGCGGACGTTATATTCTGCCTTCCGTAAGCACGGAATATCACACTATGTGATGGTGGTACTCACGGCCAGATAGCACGAGCTCGTCGTTCTGCCGCACAACAAACGCCCTCTGCTTCGAGGACCAGACGTCAACTCGGATGCGATAGATCTTTCAACCTGTCAGCATCGCCATTCCACACATCGCGATTCGGCCAACTTACTGTGATGAACGGACTGTTTGTGTCGGGGAGGCGGAAGATGGGGACGTCGACCTTGCCCTCGTGGCGTCCCTTCATGTTGTGTACGCCGCCACTCAGGACCGCCGACGTGGACTCCCGGACGATCTGCGCAGCGAGCGCCGCCATGGAATACTCCGTGTGCTCGAACAACGAGGCGTCAGCAACGACGAGGCCCTTCAGCCACAGTTCGATCTGCGGACCGGCGTCACAATCCCACGACGCAGTCGCGATAGCGGGGGGCATCCTCACCTCTTTCAGAAGCCGAGTCTGCGACCCGCCGTTGACGGAGAACGTCGCTGTCCTGTGCGTGAGCATGTCGGCGTGATCGATCGGCGTGCCCGACGGCTGCAGGGTGCCAGTCTGCAGGAGGGCGTGCATCAGCCTGTCCCAAGAGTCGCTGTCGGCTGCCGTGGATTGCGCGGTGCCCGCCGCCAACGCCTCAGTAGCAGCGGCAACGATGGCGTCCAGCTCCGGAGTTGGAGTCGTGAGCGGCTGAGCGAGGACCACTTCGGGAGTCCAAGTCAGCGCCTAACCGGTCCGTCAACTCGACGCAAAACACGATGCGGCGAAAGGGCCTACCTCGTGTGACGCAACATCCGGAGGAGTCGCGCGTTTGCGGTCGTCCGCGCTCACAGCTGGGGAGGGCGAGAGAGGCTTCGGGCGCTGCGCAATTGACGAAGTAAGCATTCTGTGCTCTGCTGAGAACTGCTCGAACCGTATGACCATTTATAGCAGGCTGTGCGCGCCAAAATGCGGAACGCAATCCCGCTCCCTGGCGCACGACATGGACCTGACTGGGACGGCCCTTCGCAATCGATAGGTTATCCCGGCCGCGGCTCCGGTTGCTGTTCCACGATGGGACGCTTATCAGCGATAGCGCGAACTTTGCACCCCCGTGGGGTCTCCGAGGACGCCCAGGGGCAGAGGAACGTGCGTCTCCCGCTCATCTCGCACCCCAGCCTTGCGGAAATTTGATCATTGTTAGGCTTGCGTTCGGCGTCCCGCTGATTTTCCTGGCGCCCGGGTCGCCACGAGATCCCGAGGAACGGCTTCTCAGTTTCGGCATTGACTTTAGCACGAGTGCTCCCTCGCCGCCCAGGGATGAATGCATGCAGATGGGAGTAAGCGCAATGCGTCTCCCTCATGTTCGATGGTCATGCAACATGCGGCATTGCAGATAACCCTGGTGCCCGGCGCTGCAGAGACTGCACGCGACCTAACATGGTCCGCGTATAAGAGGCCCGGAGCCGATTCTCAGCCAAACGCGCAGTCGTTCGTAGCACCCATGCCGCTCTGCGCACAGCAGAACATCCCCAACCCGAACGCGAAGTCGTCTTTGACACCCATGCTCGGAGCACTTGATCTATCAGACCCAAGCGTCGCCCTCATCCTCGCTGGCATTTTCCAAGCCGTCCTTTCTCATTCGAAGGTGGAAATCTTTGCAACGTGCAGCTTCAATGTCTTGGCTGACGGCGGGCCTAGCAGACCGCCTCCTGTGGACTTGTCCAGCAAACTACGCCCGACGTTGATCGTTCGGTAAGTACAGTAAATCGTGGAGGAGTATACAACACGTCTCATAAGGTTGGTCAAGACGATCAACTACCTGGAGTTAGACCAGGTTGCTCCTTGCTATGGAGAACTCAAGTCCGACGCCGTGCGCCACATGGACAACGAACTCAAGATTGCGGTGGCCGGAACGGCGCGGGCGATCTCTGACATCCCGCCCGAGGGCCGCACTTGGTCGGCGATCATGGAGGTACTCAAGCAGAGCCCTGTGCTCGAACCCTGCGTCGACAGTGAAATCGACCGCGCGGAGACATACAAGTCTGACCGGAAGAACTGGATGAAGAGCACGCCCGAATACTCCGTCGTAGTCAAAGAGGTGAGTTTGTCCAAATTTCCTCCGAGCGGCTCCTCGGATCTCACTGATCTCACGTCCCGTAGGTCCGGGCCTGGCTCACCAAGCTCATAGTCGACCCGGATATCATCAAGCAGCGCGCAGAGGTCGACCTCGAGCTCGTCTCAAAGATAGTCGCTCACGCCGGAAGCACGATTCACGGCCTGAGGGTGTTCAAGAAGGAAAGCGGGGAACAGAAAGTCCTAGACATCGGTCTCCTGCGCTATCCTGACGTCGAAAACCCATTCATCAAGGTTAGCCAGTCTGGCCAGTTCGAGGAAGCCCTGACTCACGGGCTAAGGTCTACCGAATCGAACTCCTCGCGTGGTACGACTCCCGTGTTGTCGTTGGCCGCGCTCACGATCACAATGGCATTTCTGGACGTGAGTACGCGCATTGCTAGCTCCGGCCCTGGCACTCAACCCTTGTAGAGTTCAACGTGAGGTCTTTCAAGCCTCGAGCAGAGATCATCCGGTGCATGCGCCACGAAGCGAAGCAGATGGCCATCTCAGAGGCGGATAACCTGTTCATGAGCCCGAAGAAATAAGCTCGAGCGCCGCTTTCTGCACACAATCGTGAATGTTTACCACCGGAATGGGTCTCAAATGAAAGTCAGTCTCTGAATCCATAACTCCAGCCCCGCACATTCCACCGCGTTGAGCTTCCCGTTGTCTACGTCACGACCAGGGTGTTGCTTGGCGTCCCTTCAGGGTTTGATCATATTGTGAGGCTTCGACGTTCCAGCATCTTTGAGAATTATCAGAGGATGCGAGGGTGTCACGGACTCTCAGACTGGAAATGCGCGGTACATTATCCGCGATGATCATGAGTGAACCCGAAGCGAACCGCTTGTTCTCGGCCGTTCATTTTGTGGCACGCGTGTAAACGGTATCAAGGTTCTTTAGCAGCTTGTCACGGAATCAGAGCGCACATTATCAAACGGTTACAGTTACGGGTCGCAGGGCTCAGCTACGAGGGTCTTCGTTACTCAGACCCTCCCTCCGCAGACTCCCCGCGCAGTTGAAAGTGACGGACGTTATATTCTGCGAGATTTAGAAGGTCTCCTGGGTTGACTGCATTCCCACTTACGACCGGATAACACCATCTCATCGCTCTGGCGCACGACGAACGCGCGTTGCTTCGAGGACCAAACGTCGACGCGGATGCGGTAGATCTTTCCCGCTCTTTGTCAGCCGAGGCAATCTGAACCTCTCGCATCCCAGACTCACCGTGAGAACGGGACGCTTGGCGTCGGGGAGGCGAACGATGGGCACGTCAACCTTGCCCTCGTGGCGACCCTTCGCCTTGTGCAAGTTCCCGCTGATCAGCGCTGCCGTCGACTCCTGCACGATGCGTGCCGTGAGGGCGTCCATCGTGTACAGCGTGTAGTCGAACAGCGAAGCGTCAGCGGCGACCAGATCGTGGATCCATTTGCCAACCTGCGCGCACATGGTGAGTCACCAACCTGTGGTTTCCTGAGCGTAGTCAAGGATACATACCTCCTTCTGGAGACGGCTGTTTGATCCGCCGTTGAGCACGAAGGACGCGTTCTTGCGGACGAGCATGTCGGCGTGGTCGATCGGCGTGCTTGACGCCTGGAGCGCGCCGTTCTGGAGGAGCGCGTGCATGAGCAGGTCCCAGGCGTCGTCGCCCGTGGTCTGGAACCGCTCCAGGCCCCCGTCGAACACATGCGCGATGGACGACATGAGCCGCTGCGACTCGTCGTTGTGCTCCTCGGGCGATTGAGCGCGGACCAGGTCCGGCGTCCACGAGAGGGTCTGCGCCTGCGACATGTAGCCTCAGCACCGATCTGCGGAGAGAAATGACACACGGACCTCTTGCCCAGTGTTATCTCCCAGACGCATGGAGTGGCGACGGTCGGACACGGAGGGGAGGCGCGTGGGCTGAGAGTCTTGGGCTACAGTCGAAGTCATCATGTTCGCGGCCACCGTCTTCGCGCCTCGCCTCGTCTTATACGCCAACTTGATGACCTGGGTGGGAAACCCGTGGTGCATGCACACAGCCCGCTACCAGGTGCACGGTTTCAGCTTCACGAGGCATGCTCCTTTTGCCAGCGGGAAGCAGCATTTCTTTCATTACGACGGTTGTGCGGGGCGCCCAGGAGCAAGCATAAGCTCTGCGATAGACGATTGAGTGGCGACATGTGACGCACCGGGGCGGACGCAGGGCTGTGTCTCATGCTTATCGACGCAGGCCCCCCGCGAGGCAATTCGCTCATCGCAGCCTGGCATCCGCCACGCGCGGGCGCCAATCTGGGCGACGGAATCCCGGCAGGTGGTCTGCTGTTTGGCCGCGGTGCGAATTCCGGTCGTGGAACCGCTCTGTTTGGGCTCGAAGGCGTGCAGACAACGTGTTTGTCCCGTTTGAGCCTGTCACCTGGTAAGCCTATTGCAGGGACCCTGGCAGTACTCCACTGGCAGAAATGCACCACCTGTTAGCGCGCGCGCGCTGCATTATCTTATAAGCTGCCCCGCGAATCCAACGTGGGGTAAACTTTCCAAACGTCAGCCAGACGCGATGTTCGACTCTCTCACCGATCCCGATACCGTCCTCTCGTCACTGGCCTGCTCAAGGCCTTCGGCAGCTTCGACAAGATCTTGGACTTCTCCAAAGTCAGTCCTCATCACCCGCGTGGGTGCGACACCAGACTCACAGACATTTACCCAGCGGCCAACAAACGCCGTTGGCACGCAAGCGCCAAAGCGGGAATCTAGTTCGGTAAACTCTCTCCAGAAGCGCTGCATTGTGACATCGCTCACTACGGCCACAGCGCGTGGACTTCCTTGAGCTCGACCTGCTGGCGCCGACGTATGGCGTGCTGCAGTCGGACGCAGTGATTGCGATGGACGACGAGCTCAAGGTGGCAATCGCGGGCAGCGCGCGTGCGATCGCCAAGATCCCGCCTGCCCAGCGCACCTGGACAGCGTTGATGGGCGCGCTCTCGCAGAGCCCCGTGCTGGACCCGATGCCCGAGAGCGACGTGAATCGAGCGGACGAGCTCATCAAGGAGCGCACCAACTGGTTCAAGTCGACCGGCCAGTACGACGCGGTCGTCAAAGAGGTGCGTGCCCGTTGCGGTGCCGAGGTACACACTGCGCGGCCGCTGACTCTGCGTGTGCAGGTCCAAGCGTGGTTCACGAAGCTCATCGTCGACCCGGACGTGCTGAAGGCGCGCACGGCGGTCGACATCGGCGCGGTCACCAGTATCGTCGCGCATGCCGGAAACACGATAGACGGGCTCGTCCCGTACAAGAAGGAGCGCAAGCAGAAGACGCTGCTGGACATCGGAATCATGCGTTACCCGGACCCAGATCACCCGTTCATCAAGGTGAGTCGTGGCATCCCCCGGGTGCCGTACTGGTGATAGTTGACGGTCGAGTCGCCAGGTATACCGGATAGAGCTCTTTGCGTGGTACGAGTCGAAGACGATGCTTGGCCGCGCGCACGACCGCAATGGCATCACAGGACGTATGTGCATGCGGACTGCGTATTAAGGCATTGACCAAGGACCCAGAATTCAACGCGCGATCCTTCAAACCACGGGATGCTGTGATTGCTGGATTGCGCACCAGCGCGAGGGAAAAGGCCATCGCCGAGGCGAACGAGTTGTTCAGTTGAGCATACTGCCTCCTTTGGGTGCCGGGAAAATATACCATTCCATACCGCTCGTGTAAAGGAGCGACAGCCTGAAAGCGACAAGCCAGAACGTTCAACGAGATCCCCGATGGTTTATGACAAGAGCGGCAGTAGTTGTCGGTGGTATGTACCACACCATTCGAAGGAGAGGAAGGACACTAGAGCCAGATCGCTGTATGTGTCCTATCGGCCGAGCGGAAGAACAGGCGGATAGGTCGGAAGAAGGAAGCCAAGTTGCGGAGTTAGCCGATGACACGTCTCCTTCCGTCTTGTCGCTCAAGCTCAAGCACATAGGCGACCGGGTCACGTGTTGGTCACGTGCGTTGCTCTTCCTCCCGCATCCAATCAATAACTCACAATACAAGCTCAGGATACACTATATGAACTGCAGCTGCATTGACACGATGCTCTAGGGTGGTAAGCACACCCATCGCGGTTCACGCATCTGGTCCGGTTATCAGACGATCCACCCTCGCGGTCAGCATCCCTGGATGTGCGTATCTCTGGGCGCTCCGTTCTCTGTGCAGAGCTAGGTCGGGTTTGCCCTGCTTCTGGGCTATGCGGGCAGACAGAAGGAATGCCGCGCCGAGTCGCGGACGCCAGCCAAAGCGCAGTAGCGGGAGCATAACAGCAGCCAGTACTCGCTCGGCCAACTCGTCTTCTACGCACTCCGCCAGGAGTCCGAGGACTCGCACGACTGCCGTCGGCCACTCGAAGCGCCGCCAGACCACGGCAGCCAGGATAAACGACATCTGTGCGCCCTCCCGGTCGCCTGCGGCAGCTTGAATTTTCCCCAGAATCTCGATGATGTCCGTTCGGTTGACGACCATGTACTCTGGCTCGATCACCGGGTCCGGCTGCTGTGCGACAACCTGCGCCGCTCGTGCCAGCGCGAATGCCTCGTCGCCGTCGCCTTTCCAAAGGGCAAACTCTGCTCGTGCCTGCAGCGCGAGGGCGCGCATGGCTGGCAGGTTCAGGTTTCTGTCGACAATCTGCTGTGCTCTGCCCAATGCGTCGATGGCTCCGTCTGCGTTTCCCACCGCGAGATGGGCCTGGACCATGTACGCGAGGGTTTTCACGGCGTAGTATGCGCTCGACAGACGGAACTGCTCGACCGCTCTATCGTAGTGGATGAGACACTCGGCGATGTGGCCTTGCTGGTGCAAGATGATTGCGAGCAAAACGTCGACATCGGCGAGCGCGTGCTTGTCGCCCGCGGCTTCGCACATCGAAAGCGCCTGGCGCAATCTCAACTTGGCACCAGCTATGTCGCCCATGTCGCTCAGGTGATCTGCGATGCGGCACAGGCTGTATCCCAGCAGGTGATGGGCAGCCATGCCCGCCGTTACGAGCGTCTCGATCGCCTCCTCGTACGCCGTAATCGCGCCGATGACATCGCCGGAGCGGGCTCTCAGGTTAGCGATTTCCGTGCTGCACAGTGCTGCATTCGCCTTGTCTCCTTCCTCCTCCGATTGCTGCCTGAGCATTTCCGCTTGCGCCGTGGCTTCACCGGTGGGGAGGTAGATGAGAAGCCGGATCGACGTCCGCAGCACGCCCCTCGGATGCCCGCAGCGTGTGCAAATGTCTCTCGCCTCGCGGTACAGTGCCTCCGGATCTCCTGGTATCAGAGCAGCATACGCGAGTTCGCCCCACTGATACAGCAGGTCGCCGGTCACATCGTGGTAGCCCAGCCTCCGCGACGCAGCGAGCGCGGCGGGCAGGAGTGTCGGGGCGGAGCCGATCCCCGTCAGTGTCAGGTTGGAGCAGAGCGCGACCGTCGCCTCCAGCGCCATCCGGGGACTGTCGCTGCACCGGATGGCGTGCCGTATCAGCAACTCGATGTTGTCGATCTCGGGCGCGGCGCCGGCATGCGCGGCCGCCAGCGTGCCCGCGTTCGCGGCGTCCACCAGGACCGTCGCGAGGCTGAAGTAGTACGCATAAAGCGGGGCCAACAGTTCGTCGCGTGGCGGGTATTTGGCGAGCGCGAACTCGCGGATGGGCTCGAGGACGTAGACCCGGCCGTCTGGGCGCCGGTGCGCGAGCGCAGTCTGCAACAGGGATGGCAGCGCGTTTGCGAGGGCTGGGACACACAACCTGAGGTCCATGTCCAGAATCCCTGACGGAAGCAGTGAGAGCAGGGCGAGAAGCTCCACGGCACTCTCGGTCTGTGCGATACGTGGGGCATTGATCGACACCTCGATCGAGACGTCGAGACTACTGAGACGATCATGGAGCGAGCCAGTGCGAGAGAGCATGGCTGTCTTCATGTCCTCCCATCTTGACAACAGGGCAGCAGGGCGTTCGTACTGCGCCAATGTGGACATGAGCACGACGGCGAGTGGAATGTTGCCCATATGCTGCAGCAACGCGGCGATGTCTGCGTCCTCTGAAGCATGGTCGGCGATGGAATAGAAAGTCTGGCTCGCGGCCGCGTCGCTGAGAGGATCGAGTGGAGGGAGAAAGGGTCGAGTCCAGGCCACCCCTTGAGGCCGCTCCAAGCCTCGCATCGTGATGACAAGAGAAAGACCCGTCATGCTGGAGAGAAACGAAAGCACTTCCTCTGCACTAGCACGAGCCTCCACACGTTCCCACAGAGATTCAAAGCCGTCGAGGACCAGAAGGGAGGCCCCAGCAGCAAGGAACTCCGCAAGCACCTTGCGCCTCCGCAACGGCTCAGATTCCGTGATACCACAGGCGCGGGAAATTGCGCAAACACATGACTCCGAGGACTCGTATGCGTCACATGCCACAAAGAAACGACGCGTCGGGAACCGGGACGCAACCGCAGGGTGGTGCAAAACCGACACAGCCAGCGTCGTTTTGCCCATGCCGGGGCCGCCGAGGATGGCGACTAGCGCAGTGGTGGAGCCAGATAGTTGGTCAACCACTGAGTTAGCCTCCGTCTCCCGGCCGAAGAAGAGCTGCGGCCGCGGCGGGATGGCAGAGCGCCCGGCTATATCGGCCGTCTTAGCCGGCGGCGTTAACGGTTCAAAATGCCGCAAAATGTCCAGCGTAGCGGCACGCTGTTCGATCCCAGGGATCGTGGACCCGCAGTGAATGCGCAGTTGGACCTGGAAGACTACATCGGCACACGATCGGGCAATCGCTAACGCTGTGCGCACCATGAGTGATTCATATGCGCGCTCGATAGCTTCCGTGGCGCCTCGCAACTGTTCTCCACCCCTTCGCTGGTTGAGCAGCTGGAGCAAGTAGCTCTGTTGTGAGACTTTGACAACGTCTGCTTCTGCATCCCGAAGAGCGCTGCAAAGGTGTCTGTTCAGCAATAGATCCGTCTGACGCACATTGCGGCCGACCTACCTTTGGAACGAGTCTAACGCCTGCACCACCTCTGGATGCACTTCGTATTCCCCACAATTCTCGGAAACAACGGCGCTGAGCTGCTCTATATGACGTACTAACGCACGTACTTCCTCTCGGTTTACTCGAATGCTCTGAGAGGCGGGTCCATCAGTGCCTGTGGTGGATACAAGCCCTTTCAGACTTACCTGTATCGAGTCCGATAGGACTTGCGAGAGTCCAACGAACCTCGACCCGATCGACTGCCCCGCAATTTCTGCGGCGGCCGCCCCATACTGCATCATCGTGACCCGAGCAAAGGATGGTGGGAATCAACGCGCGCGGGAGACGCAGTGGATCGCGGCGTTGATAGCGGGAGTCGTGCGTGTGAGCCATCTGCCGCTCGTGCTGACAGGCAGTGTATGTCCAGAAGCAGAGGGTAGAAAACCCACGGTCGAAAGAACCCGTGTATTATAATTAGAAGCACCAATCTCGCAGCTTTTAAGGGAGGGACAATCCATTTATCACATTAGACTCAAAATCACGATGATGCTCAATCACATCGTGGAGACGGATGAAGTGAGTGAAAGGGAAGCATATTAAAATTGTTCTCGCATGAGCAATACTGACGCCACGCAATCACCGCCGCAGCGCAAGAGTGCAGACGAGCGACAATGAGAAGCAGGGTTACATCGCCAACAGGGTCGTGGCCAGGGCATGCCGGAGAGGTTCAGCGAGTGGGTCCAAATGGATCAAAGCGTGTTTTGTCCGCAGACGCGCCGTGGGGAGGTCATTCCTTCTTGAAGCAACCTCTGCCAAGCGTAACAGAACATTTCCGAGCAGCGGGCGATAGCCAAAGCGATGCAAGGGAAGCAATAGAGCTTCTCCTAAGTCGCCGGCTGTGTCGTCGTCGGCCACGTCCATCAGCTGGCTAAGGGCGCGGACAACGTCGGTGGATGATTCGAATTTGCGCCACAGGAGGGCAGAGACGATGAAGGAGGAGAGCGCGCCATCCGCATTCCCGAGCGAGTGCTGCGCGCGGCCCAGGATCTGCAGGACAAACGCGTCGATCTGGAGAACGAGCTCGTACCCCTCGGTGCACTTCGGATCGTACCATGCCTGGCGAACAGCAGAGAGCACGGCACCCGCGTCGGAGCCGTTGTTGCGATGCAGCTCTATCTCCGCGCGGGCGCAGAGAAGCCAGCTGCGGCGGTAGAGCGACGGTGCGACGCTGTTCGCGATAAGAGACTGCGCGGTCTCCACCGCAGCCAGAGCCTGAGGTTCGTCTCCTCGGGCGAGGTGGCCGCGTACGAGATGCAGGAGGCACAGCGTGTCGTCCTTGGAGCCGCTCGCGCGAATCGACGTGAACGCGTGCTGCAGACTAGACACGCCGTTCGCAGTCTCTCCCTGCTGCAAATGCGTGAGACCTTTGAGCAGGTATACGCTACCGACGCCATCTTCAAAGCCGACGGCGAGGAAAATCGGCAGCGCCTCGTCAAGTTTTGCAAGCGCGCCGTCGAGGTCGCCGATGTTCGCGTAAATCTCCGCGAGATGGAAGATCATGTAGGCGAGCGCGCTGTCGGCGGGCTGTTGCGTGGACCGCAGCGTTTCGACGGCGAGAGAAAGCTCTTCCACAGCTTTGGTGACATGTCCGGTCATCAGGTACGCGAGAGCAAGCTGCTGGCCAGCCTTCGCGATGCGGACCGCAGAGCCATTGTCCTTGGCAAGTGCCAGCAGCCTCTGCGCCTCCTGAAAGCGCTCCGCCGGTGGGAGAAACGAGGTCAAGTTGAGAGACGCATCGAGCGTACCACTGGCATCTCCGATCGATTCGTAGATCTCGCGCGCCTCTGTGAACAGCGCGAACGGCTCTCCGGGCACGGCCAAGTTGTACGAGAGTGACCCCCACAGTCTGAGCAGCCGCGCCGCGAGCGCACGGAGACCAGCTTTGCGTGCAGCAGCTAGTGCAAGGGGCAGAAGATCAGGCCCAGAGCCCATTCCCGTGTTCGCGTAGAGCGTGCACATCGACTCGGTCGCCGTGATGGCAGCGGAGAGATCGTCGCTGTGGTTGAAGGCGAAGCGGATGATGAATTCCACGTTCTCGACTTCCGGAGCGATAGCGGAGATGGCCTCCGGTGGGCAGGTCGACGCTGGATGTTGGAGAAGAAGCTGTGCGAGGCCGAAGTAGTGGCCGTAAACCTGAGCGGCGTCTTCCTGCGCTGGCGGATGCCGATCGAGAATGAAGGTGCGGATAGGCGCGAGAACATGTATCCGTTGGTCAGCATGGCGGTACGCCAGTGCAGTGCGCAGGAGAACCGACAGAGCGCGTGGAGGAAAGAGTTTAGCCCACACCGCGAGGTCCGTGTCTATCACACCCTGTGGGAGCAGCGACAAAACACTGAGGAGACGTAGCGCCACAGGGACTTCCTGCATGCGAGGAGAATTGATCGACAGTGAAATGGAGACGTCAAGGCTGTTCAGCCGCTGCTTTCCATCACCTCGGAGTACCAGCGCCGTCCGCTGTTCCTCCCAGCGCGCGAGCACGGCCTCGGGTGCCTCGTACTGCGCGAGATTGGCCACCAGAACGACCGCTAGAGGGACGTTCTCGAGGTAGCTGAGCAGCCTGTCCATCGCAGGCGCCGCATCCGGAATGTCTGAGATAGCAAGGAAGACCTGACGTGCAGCATCGTCGGCTAGTGGGGAGAGCGGGGCCAGAAACGGACGCGACCACGAGATGCCATGTGGCCGCTCGGAACCTCTGAGAGTGATGACGATGGAGAGACATTCGACGCCAGCAAGGAGTCGAAGAACAGCCTCGGCGTCGGGACGCGTGTCTGATGATTCCCACGTAGACTCGAAATTGTCGAGAACGAGGAGCGAAGGATCGCCTGACAGCTCGCTGAGTAGCTTCTGCTGCAGCGCCTGCGCATTGGAGCCGACAATCCCGAATGCGCCCGCGATAATCGTAAGACAGCTGGACTGGCCTTCCGCGGCGTCGCATGCTACGAAATACCGGCGATGTCTGAAACGCGTAGCAACCACAGGATGGTGGAGCACGCCGAGGGCCAGTGTCGTTTTTCCCATACCAGGGCCGCCCAGCACCGCGACACGACCAGCCGTTGGCGAGGTCAGCAAATCGACTGCTGAGAGTGTTTCGGCCTCACGGCCGAAGTAGAGCTTGGGTCTAGGCGGAATATGGGCCACGGCGACGGAAATGGGGATTTTCTCGAGAGCGGCCGAAACCGAGTTGAGCTCATCCAACGCGCGGGTGCCGGGCTGAAACTTGCTAGACATGTCGACGAGGTGCATTTGGACTTGCATCTGATTAGATGGGTCAGCTTGTACTGCGGGGGACGGCCGTGGTTCTCAGCTTACCATAAGAATTCTAAAGCTCTGATCGATGTTGTGGGCGAGGCCATTGAGTTCCTCCCGCGCGCGATCTTGATAGAGGACTTGTGCAAGGTACCCCTTTCGTTCCTGAGTCTGAAGGAAACTCTGCGCATCCCGCAGAGCGCTGTTCGATCGCACTGAGCTGCAAGGACACTGCTCAAACAGCAACAAAACATACCGCTCGAAATCATCAAAATAAGGCTCCATCGCGCCTTCAGACAATATGGCTTGACGCCAGTCGAGTTCGCTGGAGACCGCAGCGACGAGCTCGCTGACTCGACGGGCGAGGGCTGCGACCAGATCTTTGTTCGCGCGCACATTCTGATAGGGATACTTCAATATTCACGGATATAACATGTTCGCGCGTGTGCTTACACGTGCGGAGTCTGCGATGACCTGCGAGATGCCAAACAGCGTCCGAGCGATACCTTCGCTGCCGATCTCTGCAGCGTTGGCTGCGACGCCGGTAACGAGTGAAGCCAGAGCAGCCATAGGTATGGGACTCACTCGACACATGATGCTTTTATCCGAAATACGGTGTCGGCGAATGCTGGATGCGGCGGCCATGGGAGGCCGTGCCGATGCAAGTAACGATTGCCGCACGTGCCAAGGGCATGTTCTGTCGAAAAAAAGGTCTATATTGTGTCTTTGGGGAGTCGTGTGAGAGAACACTTTAACCAGAGTCTCCCACGGCGACCTTCTAAGCGGTCGTGGAAACGGACGCGGTTGAGCAGGGCAAGGGCAGAAAGTTCCGATCAACCAAACAACGGGCTGCGCGTCGGACGCCGGCTCCATTGACGCCGCGTGCACGTGATACCTAGACACTCGGGCCAGAATTTGGAGGACCTCACTACGGTACGAATTACAGCGTCTAGGAAAGCCAAATTTTCTCAGTCATGTCCAGCCAAAAGACTCAAGACGCATCGGTGATGGCCTCACGAGAGGTGTGACCGCATTCTCCCTCTGCTCTCCCCTCCACGTACGTTCGCACCTTAAATCTGAGACGAGACCAGCTCTGGGGATAACTGAACTCATCTCAGCTGGAGAGCTTCTGGTTACGGAGTATCTCAATGGGCCCAACAGGATCTTCCCCCTCACCCGCCAGCGAAATGGTTGACGACGTGTTAGCCACCGTCCCTTCCACACGGCTCTGCTCCTATTCACCGTATCAGTAACCTTACGATTTTTCCCGCAATCTTACGCAGCTACGGGACCTTTTCGACGCCTACTGCTTCCTTGTTTTGGCACGCTGTGATTCGCTCCTATTTAGACATGCGGTGCGATGAGACACGGCGGTCCCGCAGCTCGGTATCTACCTCATTGACCGGTGAGAGATGCGATTAACCTCATTCCCGCCTCAGGCCATATGCTCTGTCTGCGTGGCCGGATGGCCAGGCTTTCTGCCTACTCGTTGCTAGTGACCATGCTACCGCGACTTGCGCGCTCGGCTAACCACACGATTGACGACACCCACGGAGACGCACGCACGGGCCTGTTGCCGCGCTATGAACCTGCGCTGAACTGGTTCCCCGTTACTTCAGGGCAGAACTTGGACTTCACCCAGATACGGAGCGGCACAGTCTAAGCCCATACGGCTGCCTATCGCGAGCATTTTCTGACGGCAGCGGTATCAGACACGGGGCGAATACAGCACCCGTCAACATATCTCTTACATTTACTGGTGCGTGTAACTTCGCTGCGTTCATTGGCTACTATTCAAGCTCGTCGACGCGCAGGGACGCGCATCTATGTCTTCTTCGTCATCTACACTATCAGCGACACCAACTTCGCGTTCTACGTGAACGACGCTACGCAGCCCTCTAAGCGATACTTCAGAAAGGGAGATGCAGTCTCGGCGCGATACCTGTACAATCAGATGGTCTTCAAAAGCGACATCTTACCGCAAAGCCAGCACTCTCTGACCGTGCAGATTGGCTTGGCGTACTCGTTCTTTGACTATGCTATTTATTCGTACGTTTTTCAGAGTCTGAGGAGACATATCCTAGTAACGACACGCGGCAGTACGGAAGACCAGGAGACTCCGGATCCTATTCCACTGTCTTCAACGAGCTCTCCCGGCCCGCAGACGTCGGATATTCCGATAGGGTTGAGCACAGGGGAAGGTCCTACGTCTCACGCGACACTCAGTCTTTCCTCCGAGTCGAAAACCGATCCCCCGACTCATACTGCAACGAGCGGAGCGCCTGCAGAAGATAGAACTCCACAGGGCGCTCGTCCTCATGCCTCAGTCAACATTGGCGCCGTCGTCGGCGGGTGCGCAGCGGGAGCGATCATCGCAGCTGCTGTTTGCTCATGGCTCATCTTCCGCAACAACCGGAGACGGAGACGTAACCTTCACGCACTCGATGACCGTGAGACGCTGAAGCTGGGCCGCCGGGACCGCGTGACGCCGTTCGTCGCAGGGAGAGAGGCCGCCCAGCCGCCAGCGGCAGCGCTCAAGGACCGCAAGTCTCGTCTACTGTGGGACGTACGCGATGCCGATGCCCCGGAGACTCAGTCAGATTCGGATTCTGGAGACTCGAGAGGCGCGCTGGAGAGAGCGCGGGCGGAGATCGAGAGGCTCAGGAAGGCCGCAGAGCCGCCGCCGTACTCGGATGGAGCAAGGACGCTGGAGGGACGTTGAAGCTGGGAGGGGGAACCATCTTTTAAGCAACAGGCCCTGCCCCCGAGTCGATTCGCGGAGAGATTCTTGGTCGTGTGACCAAAATTGCAATGACGCCAAAGGCCATGTAAGCAAGCCGAAGACGGTCGGCGCGACTGAATGCCCCACTGAAAGCGCGCGTGTGGATCGTACTCATGTTGGTAAGCTGCACTGCTAATCGTGCCGCGAGAATCCTCCGGTGGCAAAGAAGGAGCGACGCGCGGTTATTCGCAGCGGTCGCGACTCCGGGATCATGGGCAGCAGCAGCAACTCAAAGATGGCGAGGGAGATCGAGCTGAGAGTGGCGCAGAGCAAGCTCTCGACTAGGTAGCGCGGAGCATTCAAATATGCGTATATCGTTCCAGGCTAGGTGTCACACGAGCATCCTGCGAACATGCTGTGCCGATTGCCGCCCGCTCCCAAACGCTCGGCACTGCGAGGACCGCCGAGGAGTCGACACTCTTGCGTCTTATACACGCACGATGATGCTCCTTGACCGCTGCTCACCAAATGCTTCTCGCAACGTCTGCCGTTCTGGCACTCTCGCTGGCGCGAGTGACCGTCAACGACAGCGCCGTGACGCCGAAATCATCTCCTCGCGCTGAAAGGCAAGCCAGTTCCGAATCGAAGAGCATCACGCCCGCAAGAAACGCGCCGAGTTGGAGCGCAAGACACCCGGGACTGCAAGCCGCGATCGACGGCGCGGCGGCGCGCTCGTCGGCGGCGCCGCACTTCTTCTGGTCGGGGCGCATGTGGCCCGCAACGAGCAACGCGCACGGCGTGCTCCCCCGAGCGATGGCCCTTGCGAAGGCGCATGGCGGCACGACGCTCGAGCTCGCGCTCGAAGGCGTGCCGCTGCCGCCGTACGGTGATGACGACCCGGACACCGAGGACATCTGGCAGTACGCGTCCGACGCGTACACATATGCGTCGCGCGGGGATGCGGTCTTTGTGCGCGGCGAGTCACTGAGGAGTGGGAATGTGTGGGAGGTTTATGTGCGTGTGCAAGACGTCCGATGGTACAGACGCTGATTCGGACGCGATTGCAGGAGTACCCGCAGTTGAAGGGTAACCCTGCCGTGCGCCGCGTCATGCAGATACTCGTGCACAACGACTCGATGGGCGCGCCGCAGCAGATCTGGCCGCCCAGAAGAAGCTGCGATGGCGTGTTTTTCGTCGAGCGCACGGTGGTGTGCCCTCCGGGAGTGCCGCTGTATTACGGCCCAGTCTCGCGACCCGTAGTGACCGCAGAGACCACCATCCAGGATACGAAGGCCAGGATCTCTGCCACTGGAGAGGCGGAGGTGCGTCCTGTCCTGCTACCCAACCGTAACGTGCCTGCGCTGACCGCATGCAGGGCATTATTCGTACTTGTCAAGAAATCCTGGTGCGTGTTCTCCGATCAAACGCGGTGCACCGGAGTGTAACGCTTCGCAGCGTGGAGACTGGATCTCCGAGCTCTTCGAGAACAGCGGCGTATGCAATGCAGCCGCCAGTAAACGAGACGGAGGAAGTGTCATGACGCGCGTGAAGACACTTCTATCGTCAGCGAGGAACAGGAACTACGTCCAAGAGGCGCGATTCCCGAAAGCAGCAGTGCGCGTCGTAGGAAATTCGACGGTCGCCCAGCTCGCCTGGGGTCTGATAGACTCGGTGCGTCCCTGATCGTCGAAGCGGATAAAGAGCTCATAGCACGGGCAAATCTGTAGCTGATTGCCATCGACTACTACGAGAAGACGAGCGGAAGGTCTGCTGCACTCGCCAGAGAAATTGACGAGATAGTACGCGAGGCAACTGGGCGCAGTCCTGGCGTGGCCGCTGCTTGGGAAAGGGGGACATCCGGAATGCGGGCCGCGAAGAGAGCGCTACTTGGCTTGCTTGCTACCAGGGTTGCAGAGCTGAAACGAGCGCCGGCCAGAAAACCGAGTATGTCTCGAAAGCCAGAAAGCCCGTAAGCAATATCTCGTAGTTCTACAGAGAGCATTTCCTGTAAGAAGAGGCCTAGCAAGGAAGACGCTGGTCGATCAGGAGTGGACCGGTGATTACGAGGAAGAGAAGCGGAAGCAACCGATAACTCCGCTCAACTGGTGCCGATGACACGGTCAGGGCTGTGCAACGGCGTTGGCCGCAATCGTGTCTTCTCCGCAGCCCGCGCGGACCGTCAGTGGCACGACGGAGGGCGGGATAGAAGCTGCTCGGTGCGCACTATTCGCAAGGTCTTGGCCCCGCTGGGTTGCGCCTGACTCCGTCATACATTGCAGCGCCACCAGGTTCTGCAGCCTCTCGAAAGTCGCGTCGCCGAGTCGCACCGCGCCTGGCGCCAGCTCTGTACGAGCTACTACGCGCATACTGCGTTCTGAATCCAGTGGAGCTGCTGTCTGTACAACATTCATACGACGGCTACTACAATATGGCGAAAGCTTCGAAGGCAAAGGCCTTTTACGCCTTAGCACGGACGAAGCAGCATACCGGCTCGGTCTATCCATCCTGGCAAGTCGAGTGACTTATTACTCAGGGATTATTATTAATAATGAACTAAACATACAGGAAGGAGGCGAAGCCGCATACCTCCGGCTTCAGCGGCGCGCAGTGCAAAGGTTGCGATACACCGAGCGAAGTGCTGGAGTACCTCAGGAAGCACGGCATCGACATGAAGGACGTTACCTGGGCTCCTGGCTTGAAACCGCAGGATCTCGTAGACCTCAATGATCCACAGCCTCCCGCCATGCCAGCTCCGTCAATGGTGCCTGCCGCTGTCCCTCCGGCTCCATCCTCCCCACATGAGCCGATACCGCCTCCCGCGCCGCCACCACCACCACCACTATTACCACCACCACGATTGCAGCCGCCAGCTCCTGCACCTCCTGCGGCCGCACAGCGCGCCGTCTCCGCACCTCCGCGCATTCTATACACCGACTCCGCACGCGACGAACCTCCCTCCCTGCCCGCTGCGCCTCGTCTCCCGCCAGCACTTGTGGATGCGCTACGCGCGCTGTCTCCTGCGGAGATCCCGGCAGTACTTTCCGAGCTTGCCCATGCTTTCGTAGCAAGGGAAGAACCTGATCAGACGCACGTGCTGCCTCAGGCCCGACTAGCAGTACGTGCATTCGTATCTCATGAAATGCGACTCTTCTGACGTCCATAACTTCTGCAAGCCCGGCTTCCTGCACCTACGCAACCTGGTCGACGGCGCGCTGCTCGCGCTCGGGGACCCGGACGGTCAACCACCCACGGTTCTATAGTGTAATCTTGCCTGTTCTCTACAGTACTGTACCTTTTCGACCGGTTGTTCGCGTAACGCATAACGCGGGCCTCTGAAAATAAGGTTTGATGTGCGGAATCGACCGCTTTTGCTTATCGATGTCCCATCAGATTAGATAAAAATTTGGCGCCCGAACAACCGGTCGAAAAGGTACAGTACTACGCCTCGCTCTGCACCAGCTTTCCGCAATCTATCATGTACCGCTCTCATCTCACGACTCGTGTGTACAGTTTCAGGTTGACTGCCTTCGACGAACGCATCGCCGCCCAAAACCGAAGCCGCACGAGGATCGTGGATCTCTTCACTGCGCAATGAAGCAGCAGAAGTGCCGCATCGAGGGCGGCGGGCGCTCCATGGTTCTTCAGCGAAGCTCTGCAGATCTGGCGTCGTTCAATGAGAACTGAGCTCAGCGCGCGACAGGGCAGTACTCCCCTCTTTTTCTCCGCCTTCTGGCTGGCCAAGTGTCAGTGCGGAACTTTCAGGACTGGACGAATGACAAAAATTCGCGCATTGAATCTCCGCTGTTTGAGTTCAACTTGCACCGGCACGCCGATCTCCGTCCAGAATCTGAATTCGAGAGCGGTGCGCCCTGGGCCTGGACTGCGTTCTGACGCCGGCGGGACATTCGTCCTTCCCACCATCTATGGGCTGCTGTGCTGGCAACAGACCGCGCTAGAATACGCTTTCCGACACCGCTGTGCCGCACAGGATCCACAATGCTCGTCTGTTGCGCACTACCGGGCAACGTAAAACATGAGCAGGAGCTGTGTCCCTGTGTCCGTGCGCGTGCTGCGTGCCTTCTAGTTCCATCACTGGTGGGTTTACATCTCGACTCAGGGTGCGGTTATTCTCGTCCATCGGCGTCCGGCTTCCCGTACGCATGCCATGACTGGGTACAAAAGCAACCATGTCTACGTGTTTCACCCACCTCTCGCTACTGCATCCGGCCCATCTCGACGATGTTCATTGTGGCCGCTTTGACCGGCGTGCTACTGGGCCTCTTCGCAGCCGCGAAAGCTGGCGATGTCTATGTAGAGGCGGATGACCGAGCGCGTACGCTTCATGGCTCTAAAATGCGTTCAACTACTGCGTTTAACGCACGACTAGTCGTCTACAGTCCATCCCAGGACGCCTGGCGCCACTTTGATAACCCGGGGCCTGGGAAGGATACAGCGTCCAGCAACGATTATTACCATGGAGGAGGATACCGTTCTACCAACGTGTCTGGCGCGTTTGTGAGTCTGGTATTCAATGGTATGGTTTTTCCCGCAACGTTTTCATGATTCTCACACAGGCGAAGGATCGTACATCGCATATTACTCCGATTTGTACTTCACCCATGGCTTTATGGAGGTGCGTATCTGTGCTGGGCACCTCGGGCAGCCTTGTTGACCTATTAATGGAGATTGATGTCGACGGCAACAAGACTAGAATCACGACTTCTAGCGACCTTTCCTACGGAACGCCGCAGCAAAGGCTATTCAAGGCGAACGTTGACCCCAACATGCCGAATCATGTTATCACACTCACCAACCTCGAAAATAAAACCATGGGGCTTGACTACTTGCTGTGAGTAAGTCACTGCGAGTCTACGCACTAGCTTGACTGGGAAAATCCTCAGGTACACAGCAGCCACCCCCACAAAGTATGCACACCTAATCCCATGCATGGCTGGGGCTAACCTTGCGGAGTATCCCAAATACTTCAACAACATCCTCGTCTCTCTCAACAACCTCCTCATCGAGCTCAACGGCATTCCCAGCTACTTCAATTACCTCATCGTCTCTCTCAACCTCGTCCTCATCTCGCTCAACGACATTCTCAGCGACTCTAACAGCATCCTCGTCTCTCTCAACAACCTCCTCATATAGCTCACCGATATTCTCAGCTACTTCATTGACCACTTCGTCCATCTCACCGACCACCTCGCCGACCACAACGGTATCTTCTACCACTGACTCTACGTCGGGTGTGGACCCTATACCGACAACTCCGGTCGGAACTGCTCCTGTACAGTCTAGTACTGCTGATGCAGCGTCTTCAACGACGTCGGAAACAAGTCCAACCGAAACTCACCATTCGTCAAGTATCGATACAACATCTCTCACGTTAACTACGACGCAGTCTAACCCAGATTCGGCCTCGGCACCTACACTGGTATCAACTGATACGACACTGAGTCATGCGTCGTCTACTTCGCCGTCGTTGACTGCATCATCTTCACCGACAACTCTCTCATCACCATCGGCGTCGCCCACCTCGTCTTTAACGCTCCCAAAAACCTCGCTTCCGACTGTATCCAGTATTCCCTCCACAACGCTCACGGGGGGCCGTCCTTTGCCTCCTCCCGGAGACACGTCGTCCACGCACTCACTGTCTCCTTCGCCTCCGCCCACGACTAGCGTGACACTCCCATCACCGACGTCCCTCACCGGCTCTCCAACTCCTGCATCGACGTCTCAGACACCAGGGACGACAATCTCGGTGCGGCCATCCGCGTCTTCACGGTCGGCAGGGACACCAAACCCGCCGACTTCACCGTCGGGCGCATCTCCGCCGCTTTCTCTCCCGTCGCAAGTCCCGTCGGTCACGCAGCAGGTCGTATCCCCATCTACGACTTTGTCTCAAGCTCTGCAACCCCCAGTTGCGCAGGGACCAACGTCTAACTCGGCTGAGTTACGATCATCGACGGCGGATACAGCGGGACAGCCGTCGTCGTCTGGACCCACGCCCTCTCGCACAGGCGCATCTGGGACCGCTTCACCACTATCTTCGGACGACCTACCCGCATGCACCGCTCCTCCGCCTCTCTCGACGACGACGGTTATCATCATCTCCGTCAGCACGACGCTAGCGGTCGTCGTCGCAGCCACGCTCGCCGTTGTCTGGATCCGGTACCGTCTCCGGCCGCGCAAGGCGATTGCTATCGACGCCACGCGCGAGGATGCCGCGGTTGGGGAATCTGTCGTAGAGACTGCCGGCGAACGCGTCGCCGCGATTACTACGCAGCTCGCGAGGAGTGTCTCGCTGCAGAGACGGTCGCCGCGAGCGGATCCCGCAGTACGTGTTGCCACACGCAGACACCGGGCGCAACGAGGGTGACGAAACCGAACGATTCGCCCGGCTGAAGAATCCGGGCCGGCAATTGTGGCAACTTCACAACTTGTAATCGTCCCCATGGCAACGATTACATTTTGTGATTCATGTCTATTGTAAACGGGGATTCTCCGGCCGACTCGTCAGCCGGGCGAATTCGCCGGTTTCGTCACCCGGCTTGCGCCCTGTGAGAGCTTTGCGAGTCTCATTCTTCCGCTCAGGCTGTCCCGCTGCTCGGGCCGTGAAGTACGAACTGTGGTATATGTGGGATCCGGTGAGTGCGCTCGCACGCTGCTGAATCCACGATGGAAGCTCATGAGGCT
This sequence comes from Auricularia cornea, assembly GCA_030578095.1. NCBI lineage: Eukaryota > Fungi > Basidiomycota > Agaricomycetes > Auriculariales > Auriculariaceae > Auricularia > Auricularia cornea. The sequence continues at coordinate 4,377,318 of JARLTE010000009.1, read as the reverse complement.
TCAAAGGCGTGCGCTGAATATTGCAACGGCAGGGCAGACATCTTTGCTGCACTCTCACATTAGGACATTGGGCATAGACGCAGTTGAACTCGGGCATTGGGCATAGACTCAGTTGATCTCGGACGTTGGACATACAGTAGATTCACACAGCCCGCAGCGAATCCTTTTCAACTCCTTTTGAGTGGCACAAAAGTATTTGAAAACGCTAAAATCCCGGAAAATGCATTGAAAATGCTTCCTGAACCATTTTCAATGCCTTTTGTGCCACGGAAAAGGAGTTGAAAAGGATCCATTGCAGGCTGTGTCAGTCTTGAAAGAAATATCAACCTTGTATCTTGATTCTGAAGATAATTTTCACACTGCGACGTACATACATAGCTCTGGCCACCCCGATCCCGGGACAAGATACACCCCAAATAAATACGTAAATACGTGTGTGGCATCATTGAAACGCAGCCGTCTCAGTACGGCGGCGGTTCAGTGTCACCGATAATGCCTTGTGTACTCTCTGCCGGCTCTGCCTCCAAACTCGAAGGGCCCGAGGGAAGCCCGGCGGCCCGGTCAGCTTGCGAGGCCTTCTGAAACTGACAGAGGCCCGATTTCTGCACTGGCGTAGCCAGTTCTGGGCTACTGGGATGGGCGGTGAAGGGGGTTATTGCCTCAGGATCTCCGGAGCCGTGGTCCCGCGCTGGTTCCATCACACGCAGTGACAGATGTGTAGCGGTACTGGCAGCTCGACTGCGGCTGGCGTGCTTTCGTCCGTTCGCCCGTCCCAGCCGTCCCCGGAGCAAGTACCAGCAGCACACGGCTATGACCAGCGCTCCTGCTAGGGATGGACCGACTATCGCGCCCAGATTGACACGTTTGACCCGCCCGCCGCTCGTGGGCCTCGGGTCCTGCGTGACCTGTGGATTCTCATGGGTTGTCTGGGTCCTTCGAAGAGGATCAGTTTCCCCGTTTATTCCAACTGAAAAACATACGAATAAGCCGCGTAGTCGAAGGACAGGCACCCAAAGGAGGTAGAAGTGACGACGACCTTCAGGTCGTGGTGGCTCATATTGAGCGGCTCGCTCTTGAAGACGAGCTGGTTGTAGAGGTACGCAGGTCCACCGCTCGTAGGGTTCCTCTCGTATCGCTTCGAATGCTGCGACTCGCCGTCCAGGATGAATGAGATGTCTGCGCCGGAGAGGGGATCCACGGCGAAATAGACATATATGACAGTGCCGGTGAAAGCGAGGGAAAGGTTTCCCGTCCCAAATAGCCCGTGCCTGTCAGAAATGAGTAGCGTGGACGAGCAAGATATCGAAGAGGCCGATCACTCACGCGGTACCGTAGTGAAGCCGCGGGGCGTCCATGGCGTCAGCCATCGATGCATTCCAGTATCCTTGAGCCGCATACGCTGGGAGAGCCCCTGAGAGAGCGTCGCCATACGTATCGTCGATAGTGACATTGAATGCTCGGACCCAGCAGTAGGTGAGGAGTAAAAGTATCAACTGGAACATGCAGAACATCAGGCCGACCAAGAGGGCGATCGGGGACGAGTTGAGTGCATCATGAGGTGCAGTGGATTTTTGTAGCCAAGTCAGGACGCGCAACTCTGCTTGATGCGGAAAAGCAATGCTTCCACATCTCCGCGGCGAGGTTAGACTACGGGAGCACAACCCAGCCTGCCGAAGCGTTTGTCCTTGCGCTACACTGGCGGCAGTGCTTAATAAACGACTCTGGAATCCGTCAACACTAGAAGGCAGAGGCGTGAATAGGGGAAGAGCGCAGCCACGGAAACAGAGACTGAGACTCGGTGTTGCCCCGCCAGTGGCCAGTGGTAAGTTGAAGTGAGACCGTGGTGTTACGATATACAGTAGCCTCGGCCTGTCTACACGCGGTTGGTTTCAGGGACAAGATAAAGGATCTGGAGTTTACCCGAAGATGCATCGATATCAGGCCTAACACACCAGCGGACGCGAACCAGGGGGATCGTCCTCGTCGAACGCTGGCGATATTGACCACAAGCGTAGGGTCATATTGGATGATTGAACCCTCTAATCGTCCAAGGTCCAAGTGGGATTTGACCTTGTTTCAGTCGTCTACGCCACAATCAGCGGTGTCGAGCGGACAATGTTGAAGGCTGGTCGAAGCACGGTGCCAAACCGTACTCGGCAATCTCCGCAACTCTTCCTCCTTTTTTTTTCGCGTCCAGTTGAATGCTCTGCCTTCGCCGGCCTTCGTCCTTGCTGCGTCGACGCTCACACAAAAGACTTTTCTGGAGAGCTCGATGTTCCTGGAGGACTCTACGACATTCGCTGACGATCGGCGCACCTAACGCGGCGATGCTACTGTATCCTCGCCCTATGCCTCGTCGAGTTGATGGGCTTGCGTTTCTTGTCTTCCCACTGGCCCCAGGTGGCAACGCCTCTGTTCATGTTTGTGATTCTGGCCACTTCAATGCGCTGTGTATCACCCATATAACGCATTTGTCATCACTTGGCACTGGCACTGTGAGCGCTAGGTCCCTATTCACTGCGCGCAGTCTAACCCTGACCCGCAAGCGGAGTGACGCGCTGCATATCCCGCAGCGTACGCTTAAGGATATCAGCCAAGACATATTTTGGTTCGCAGGCACAACTTCACGTCTAGACCTGAATGCGGCTACTCGTTGGGTCTTATGATCGAATCATCCTTGCGCTGCTTGCTGTTGGCGGGTAGCGAATGGACAGGAGCTCCTGTTTCGAATCGCTCGGTACAGGTCCCTTGGACCGTACGGTCGGATCTTGCGCTGCTTTCCTTAGGCTTCCACCGTGGATCATCCTTCTTGTACAATAGTTTGTCTACAAGCAATTGGCTATCCTCCGCTCGGGCTTCCGAATGCTATGTTGGACAGAAAGGAGATACAACACAGAAGGAGCATGATGCATGCTCTCACTCTCACTCTGCGATCGGATACGGCGGCGGCGCCAGCGCCTGCCGGAGCATCTGGATCTCCGCGCGCACGCGCTCGTACGCGGACTGCGCGCGCGCGCTCTCCGCGCGCACTCTCTCCAGCTCCGCCATCACGTCATCACTGGAGCTCATGCCAGCAGCCGGCGTGCGTGAGGGAGGACTTTCAGGGCGCGATTTCGCCGCGGCACCGGGCGTTGGCGTCGTTGGCGGAGGGTCCGAGATCGAATCGGCAGGAGGTTGGGAGCTACCGCCGGACGTGAGCACGCTCTCGTACGTCTCTGCATCTCGGCGACGCCACTTGCGCTCCGCGGGAACGGTGCCAGGCTGCGCGGTAAAGGGCGTGATCGCTTCTTCCTGCTGAGCGGGCGCAGAATCCTCTGGACCGGCGCTCCGTCGGCTTCTCCGCCTTCGCTGCCAGTGGGCGAAGCATGCACACATGGCAACCATCAGGGTTCCTGCAGCTGTCGGTACGCCGACGACGACGCCCAGGTTTAGGGGCGCATGTGAACGCGCGGAAGGGCTTGGTAGGGCCGGGCTAGGAAACTCAGAGAAGCTTTCCAGCGCGCCGTTGCGAGTCTCAGACGCGCGGCCGGACGTGGCAGCGTCGCTGTGATGGTTGGAAGGTCGGGCCGGCGTAGCCTCGGTGCTTTTTGCAGCATCAGTGCTTCCTGTTGACGAGGTAGGCGCGGATTGACTAGCTGGACTCTGGGCGGGTGACCCTCCAGTGAGATCGTCCATGCTTTCCTACAATATGAGAACGTCCCGCATATTATGACGCAACGTATGCACGTACGTATAGACTGCATAATCGAAGAACGAGCGCGACCCGGGCAAGAAGTGCACGAGTAGCTGATGTCTACTCTGCGAGAGCCCGTCCCTCTCGAATGCCAAGATGTTATAGCGCGTGCTGTCGGTGGGGCTGGAGAGATAGCGCCAGACGGGGACCGAGTCGTCATCCATGTAGAACTCTGCCGAATCCGCATCCGATTCCTCGACGAAGGAATCCACAAAGAACACATAAATGGTCGTCCCTTGTGGATGCCGCGTGTGAGAAGAATTTTAGACCCTCTGTTCGCGGCCGACTTGCCATCAAACGTGAGCGAGACGTTGCCTCCTGTCTTTGAGTATGAATCTGGAAAGTGTCTATTTCCGAGACACTGGATTCAGCACGCAGACATCGAAGGCGGCAGACACTAACACGCACAATGTCTCGTTGTAAATCTGCGACGCATCCCACTTGTTGCCGGCCAGATGCGGGTCCTGGAGCGAAAATCCGTTCCAGAGAGGAGAGTATTCGGGTTTCAGCCCGGTCCGCGCGTCGCCGTACATGTCGTCAATAGTGACATTGACCAGCCGCGCCCGGCACGGGAGAGATCGCAGGACCAGAGCTAGCGCAACGGCGATCATCGCCTGGCGGGATGGAGAGGGTAGGAGCTGAGGGCTGGAACCTGGAGGGGGGAAAGGCTGCTGTAGGTTATGTAGGTGTTTGGCACGCATGCACGATCACCTCACCTAACAACATTGATGTTCCTACAGGTTGGACCAATAAGCGATCCTAATGCCTGTATTTTCGCTATCGGGGTTCGTCAAGTGCGATACGGACCTGTGGCCCGGGGATGTCGCCTTCCTGCAAGAAAAACGATTAGGAAGATCCTGTGAAGGTACAAGATGGCCTGGAGCAACTTGGACGCCATCAAGGGTCCCGGCGCACCTCCGGCACGGCCATGTTCGAAGAAAACGACATGCCGCGCCTTCGAAGCGCCGGAGAAGGCACAAGAAGCAGAAAAAAGCTGTCTGGTCCAGAGAACGCTAGGAACATCCTTCCAAATCACAAGCAGCTCCGGGGACAATGCACTCCTCCGTTGGCGCGGGTTAGGAGGGGCACGAACGCGCAGAAGACAGCATGACCGCCTGCTCGATACGAGTTTGATCGAGAGCCAGCGCATAGAATGGAAAGGAAGATTCCGAGCAATGATCCAGTAGTGAGATGAAACGAAGCCACAGTGCCAGGAACGGCGAGCATGGTCATGCAGCGAAGCAACAGAGAGGCGCTCGCGGAGGCAGCGCGATGTTTCAAATTCCGACTTCGGACCGTTATTCCGAACCTGCGTCTTCTCCGGCTCCGTTATGCGCTGATATGCTTCTGAACACCGCTCAGAAGTATCTGGTTAATTGTATCGAGGTGGGCTGACTGCAAGGATCGAACAGGTTACAGATAAACTGCTTCAGCTCTCGCGCTCGCGACGCTGCCCACAGCACCACTACGGCCTCTCCGATCGTCTGTTTCCACGGGATTCTAAGATTATCCGCGGTATACTTAGATCATGTTCTCCACCCGCCGTTCTCTATCATGGAAACGTGCAGCAAGACTACGATCGAACGTGACCGTGCCCAACGAGAGGATCCTTCTTCTGCATGCGTCGCTGCCGCCTTGCACCATAGGCTGCCATAACTTTCCGGTCACTAGATGCAACTGAACTCATCCAGATATCGGCCTACTAGACCCCCCAGGCCCATCACGTGATATCACGGGCACCAGCAGCGTCTCCCCCCACCTGCATGATGCAGCATCATCTACTGCGAGGGACCTGGTTGCGTATATGCGCCTGCTGGTATGCGATATTCCGACTATCGAGCGCACAGCGAAGTTCGCATATGACGTACTGACGGTATATCGAAGCACCCCTATGTATATTCCTGTTGGCTATCGAATAAATGAGCAATCATGAGGGACCACTCCGTACTGACCGGCCCTATATTCTGACTGATAGCTGACGGCATAAAAGATGCCTGCTTGGCACTGTCGGGGCATTGGGTCTCAAGGGAACAGACATGGCTGCTGTCTGTTCGGCCCTTGAAAACCGGCGTTCATTCGTGGACCGTGCCGTGTTCCTTCCTTCCTTCCTTCCTGCCCATCAACCGTATCTCCGGTGATTCGCACCCATCCCCGGTGATAATCCCGCATCTCGCACCATCTCTGGGGATCCATCAAGCTCATCCAAGATGACCAAACGAAGCTCGCATATCACTTTGCAGCACGGTGATGACTTGAGAATCTCTATGATCCCGCAGAGATGATGGGCCTCGCGTCGTGCTGGGCTTGAGATGCACCGTCTATCACCAGGGATAGGTATGCTGGGCCCGAGATTACCTGTGATATGCGGCTCTTGCCATCATCGTGGTCGCATTGCGTCTTTCTCATATACCCCGGATCTTGACGGGCGCGCCGTTCGTCTCCTTTCTCGTTCCCCACATCCAGCAAGAGTCATGGATTTCTTCTCGCTCGTCCCTCGCGACGAGGACTTCCGCTTTCTCCGCTCCGCCCCTCGCACCCTCCGCAGCAAAATACTCAGCATCGCGCGCGAAAATCTCCGCGACGCGAGGCTCAAGGGCGCAGTTGCGGAATGGAAAGACGACTTTGTCGTTTTTCTCGAGACTCTGCACCAGCTCGACCACCAGCGCGCTCTCAGCAAGGTGCAAGCGGCCTCCTCGGAGTATCTCGTCGCTGTCCAGCACGCCCATACTGCCGCTGCGACCCGCGACATCATTCGGGAGAGTCTTCCTCCCGCCAACGGCTCCAAAGACCCGCTTTCGGCCTTCACCACTGCCTGGGTCGCTGGTGCGTCGGACCTGTGCGTCTCTTCTCTTCCACCTGCTATACTATCCTCATGCTCATCACAGTCCGCCGGGGAGCGACTACTGGCACGTGTCGTACGTCGAGGAGAAGCGCAAGGCCCTCATCACCGCCATGGCCGATCTTCAAGAGCTTCTGTTCGGCGACCGTCCCGAGGATGTTGCCGGCGGCAGCGGCAACCACGCTGATCCTCCACCGTATGGATGCTAGCTCATTAGACCTTCACCGTCTGACCACATTTCAGGTTCGACCCTCCATCGGATGCAGTGCACCCTTCGTCATCGGCAGCCGGTGTTCACTGCAACGCCGTCACGCCCAGTGCTGTGTACGTGCACGCGCGCAAATCTTGCTGCGATGTACTGATTTTCGCCAGAGAACCCCCACCCTTACCACCCCCGTCCCCCTCACCCCCTCGTTCACCCGCCTAGCTAGCTCATCTTCGTAGCTTTGGTTCTCGGCCCTGACAGAATATATCACTTGCACCCGTCCCACTGTTCCCGTGTGTCGAGACCGTGTTGCACCTTGGCACTTCTTAAGCTTGCGGGTCTGACTAAGAACGCCGTGGCAATCAGGCACGTCTGACTAAAAAAGGAACGGCAATCTGATTTGTCAGAGAACATGCGTGCCTAAAGACTATCCACATCAAAGACGTCAGCACCTTCTGCAAGTTGCCGGAGCGCTTCTGCACGACGCTGTGCCTTAGTCATCGTGTTGACTGGCAAGCTGCGCAGCCTCCTCGCCAGTTCTGCGCGCCATGCCCTCATGTCGGCCTGCTTCTTGGCGCTCGGGGTGTCAGACCGCAGGAGACTTTCGATGTCGGCCGCGACGAACGGTCCACAATCGAAGCCGTTGGTTTGCCGCGTGTGACGCTGGGGACCAAACTGAGGAGCGATGTACGCGGAAGAGTGTGTTCTTACCTGCTCGGGCAGCCATGACCAATCCTTGCTCGAGAAGGACGTCTTGTAGATCTTCTCGCAGATACTCAAGAAGACGAAGGCGCGCTTTTTGACCTTATCCGGGTAGTGTTCCGCCAATGGCGTCTCGTGAGAGGGAAGCAAGCTCGAGGATCGTAGCGACCATCAAGCGGAACTCCCGTCGGGACTCGAGACAACCGACGGACCACCGAGAGCGGCGTATAAGAAGAGCGCGATGCAATGCCTGTACTCTAGTCTTTGGATTCTTGGTCTCTCAGAGTCTTTGTGCGTGCACTTGGCCTGGGAGCGTTCCTCCAGCACCGCCGCGCCTCTGGGCCGCGGCGGCGCCCCACCTCTGGTCCGAGGCCTCGGGTCCCACACGTCGTAGACCTTGGGTGCGTGGGAGTAGAGGCGAGTACTCCTCATCAGCCCTGGGTCCCCTCCAGAGACTCGAGCGGAACTCCCGTCGGGACCCTCTCGGGGGTCTCTCTCCCTCCGTACGCCTGCTCTGCGCTTCCACCGTTGCGGGCGAGAGTCAAGGGTCGGGTTGGGGTGTCTCCTAGGGAGAGAGATGCGGTCCGTGTGAGGGTGGGCTGCGGGTGGTGTTCCACTCGTAGGCTCTCGCTCTGCGCGGTTGCCGGCTGGCCGCAACATAATCCAAAGACTAACACACCATCGCGGCGCGGTGTAACGATGCCCGCGTCGCCTCGCTGCTCCCTCATCCTCACGAGACCCGAGGCCAAACAACTCTCTCTCCATATACCAACTCTTGCTTCTCTATCCCGCCCTCTCCCTTCGCACCACACGGACGACGCGAAGGACTACTACACCTCGCGCACGACCAGGGCCAAGGCCCCCGACGACCACGACCGGCTCTTTGCTGTGACCCGCACGAAGCGTGCTGCGACCGACGAACGGGTCCCGACACGAGCGAGCGCACAAGATGCCACCCTAGCGAGCGCACCTCTCCCCGCGCGCGCACGTACGACAAGGACGGGCTCGGCGAACCCGATCCCGAAGCCGAAGGCACCTCCCGTCTCAGCACACGATCGCTTGAGAAACCCGTCGGACGTTCTACGGAGACCCGACCGGGGGCTCGAGGAGACCTTCTTCGCTAAGTCTTTCTCGGATTTCCGACTTCCACACCATTCTGACAAGCCGAACTTGCAATTCATTCCAAATCTTCAAGACACGACAAAAGCATTCTACGACTACACAAGAGAAGCGGCCAGACGGCGCACACGCTCGACGACGACGTCCTGCTCCGCAACGGCAGCGTGCAACCCCGCAACGCGACGACGGAGATCCGCATGCCCGTCCCTCGCCTCCTGCGACCGCGCCTCCGCGATCTCCACGAGCGCGGACACTCTCTCCCCGACGGCGCGACCCTCCCGTCCTACCAACGGCCACTCGGCCCCAGCGCAAGGACGATGCCCGTCACGACACGCACGGCAGGAACGATTCACGCGCCTCGTGCGCGGATGAACTCGACCGAGGCACTCGCGCTCCAAGCGCGCGCAACGAGCGCACTGCAAAGCGGCCGAGGTCAGCGCCCGCGCAGCGCGAGGGATGGGAAGACGCACCGGTACCTCGGCGACCACGACGTCGAGCTCGTTCGATCTCGTGCGACGCGAAGCGCGGCGAGCGGGACGCGCGCGGGACTCCCGCTCGGGCGAGGGCGCGCGACCACCACCGGAACCCCGATCGCTGAGACTCTCCCCCTCCTCATCCTCGTCGCTGTCGGCAAGGCCGAGCTCGCGACGGAGGGCACTGATACGCTCGTCGCGAGCGCGTCGAAGAGGATCCAGGCGAGGGCCGGGATCATCGCTGGTCCACGTCCGGTCGAAGACGTCCTTGGGGTCGGATGCGAACCAGACGTCCTCCAGGGGCAATAGCGGGGCACGCGCATCCAGAGTCTCGTACCATCGCCGCACGAGGGTCACGACGCGACGCTCGAACCACGCGCGCTCGCTGCGAGACAGGACGCGATCGCGTACTCGGCGGACGGCGCGTCGCATCTTGCGGTACAGCTCGAGCTGGTCAAGGCCCAGGGCCGGCTCGCGGGGAGGAAACTGGTTCAGCGCGATCCAGCGCTCCAACAGTCCGACCAGAACGAGCTCCAGACCGGTGGGGGACGGCAGGAGCGCCACGAGGTCCAGGAAAAGCTGTCGACGGTGGAGAAGCTCTCGCAGCTCGAGCTCGGGGTGCGGCTCCAACGGCGGCGGCAAGTACGAGACCGGGGACGGCGAGCGCTCGCGCGACGAAGGACGGGTAGGCAACACGGAGCGAGCCATTCGACAGATACGAAGCCAAGAGGCGGAGTCACCGACGGGACTCGACGTCGAACTTTATACTCGCAAAAGTATCCGACAAACGCTATTCCACAAGCGGCCGCCGGGCCAGAGGGCGTTGAGAACGCTGCGAGCTACGTCCCACTCCCTGAGACTCGACGCAGGAAGACTGAGATCATCGAAGGGGTCGTAACGGTACTCCCGACAGGAGTCCCGCACCTGACCCGTGTCTGCCTTTCCGCTTCGGGCACCGGTGCTCGGGCCGGACGCCCGGTCACAACCCGTGCTCGGAGAGCGTCGCTTCGCACGTCCGCGGCGAGGCGGCGCGCGGGATGAACAGCACGAACCGATCCGGAGGGGACGGGGAAACATCCTCGCACACCACGCCTGTCGCCACGCACCCTGCGCAAGACAAGTCGGGTTGCCACGACCAGAGAAAGCAGGGCAAGACGGCGTCAACGCAACGGCGACACTGCAGGGCGATCAGCGCAGGAAGCAAGCGACGAGAGGGAAACCGTACGCTGCGGAGCGCCGGTCGGACCCCCTGTCTCCCCGCAACCGAACTCGCGACCGCTCGCGCGCCTCCGGCGCGCTCCCGTAGGCCAAGAGCGGAGAGATGGAGGCGACGAGGGGACGCGTTGTCGAGGATCCTCTGCGACGGAGAGTCGTCGAACAAGGAGCGCGTCCGTTCCCCGTATGCGCGGAGGACCGCCGCGAGCGGCGAAGGAGTCGTATCGGCGACACTCAAGCAGTACGCCCGAGCCGACAGCCCCACCTCAACGAGCAACTCCAACACCGGCGAACGGAGCGGGCCGTCCGTAGCACTACGAGAGTGGACCACGCTGAGCCGGGCACGGATACGATCCTCCCAGGCCCTCATCGCTCGCCAAAAGTCGACATCGTCCGGGCCCACGAGTAACCGGAGCCAACGCTCGGTCAGGAGAAGGGCGGGGCTCTCCACGTAGGAGGGAAGCACGAGCACCAGCTGGCCGAAGAGCTGTTCGCGGACGAGGGCGAGATCGAAATCGTCCCGACGCGCGGACAACGGCCGTTCCATCCCAGAGAGGTCGCCCAGGGAAAGAGGGCAAGACGCAAACCCCGCTACGACCTCGACCTTGGGGGGGGGTTATGTTCCGCCAATGGCGTCTCGTGAGAGGGAAGCAAGCTCGAGGATCGTAGCGACCATCAAGCGGAACTCCCGTCGGGACTCGAGACAACCGACGGACCACCGAGAGCGGCGTATAAGAAGAGCGCGATGCAATGCCTGTACTCTAGTCTTTGGATTCTTGGTCTCTCAGAGTCTTTGTGCGTGCACTTGGCCTGGGAGCGTTCCTCCAGCACCGCCGCGCCTCTGGGCCGCGGCGGCGCCCCACCTCTGGTCCGAGGCCTCGGGTCCCACACGTCGTAGACCTTGGGTGCGTGGGAGTAGAGGCGAGTACTCCTCATCAGCCCTGGGTCCCCTCCAGAGACTCGAGCGGAACTCCCGTCGGGACCCTCTCGGGGGTCTCTCTCCCTCCGTACGCCTGCTCTGCGCTTCCACCGTTGCGGGCGAGAGTCAAGGGTCGGGTTGGGGTGTCTCCTAGGGAGAGAGATGCGGTCCGTGTGAGGGTGGGCTGCGGGTGGTGTTCCACTCGTAGGCTCTCGCTCTGCGCGGTTGCCGGCTGGCCGCAACAGGTAGCCAGCGCGAGTAGCGAAGCTGTCATAAAACTTCAGCGTCTTCTGCTGCCAGCAAACCTCTACGAGCGTCCAGTGTTGCGGACGTTCCACGTGTACGACCACAAGCCATTTCCTTGCCGTTTCTGGCTTTGGAACCCGCGCCTGTGCCCGTCTGTGTTAGTACAGCAAACTTCACCGTCCCGGTCGACGTACCACGCGCAGTTTACTCGCGATGTCCTTCTCCAGCGCCGCCGCTCGATCCAGATTGTTGGCCTTTCTTGCCGCCTTGTAGTCCTTGACGTCGCGGAAGACGGTCGAGGGCACAATTCCGATACTGCGTCGGTCGACCGCGTCCATCATGTTCTCCGCGAGCACGGCCAGCCCGTCGCCGCTGACCCAGGCCGTGCGACTGACAAAGCGAAACACCTCACTGCCGTCGCACCAGTAAGGCCCGCACCTCCGCCCCGCTTCACCGCCGGCGGCTGCCCCGTTCTCTGAGTCGGAGCTGTCGGATATGTCGATGGGATTGAACGCCGCGCTATCCGCGACGCGCGGCGAATGACTGCCGACTGTGGGCGAGAGAGGCATTGCCAGTGGGGGCGACGACGACCGTCGCTTGTCGTCGGGCGACTCAGGCAGCGAGGTTGCGTCTTGATCGCTGTTGTCGTCCCTTTCGGATGCCAGCGTGCTGCTCACGTCGTCCGCGTCCGCAACTTCGTCGAAATGGTCCGCGAACGGCTCGTCCTCGTCGTCCACTGACATCAGCACGCTGTCGGCTTCGTCGTCTGATTCGTCAGCGTGCGCTGGTCCGCCGAGGTTCGTATCCCTCGCGTCGTTCTCCCCCCAGAAGCGCGGCATTATCTCCGGCTCCCGGGGCAGTCGAACCGCCTCCTCGAAAGTGATTGAGAAGCCCGACGCAGCCAGGTCTCGGTTCCAAATGACGCCGAGACTGTTGAGCGACGCAATTCGATCCTGAACAGCTGCGCCGTACACGCCATCTGAAACGCAATCAATCCTATACCATGTCAGAGAAAAATATGTAGGCTTACCAGCTGCAATACCAACAAGAACTCTTCGTTCCTCGCACCACCAGCGTTGGAGGGCCTTCGCCTCGCACTCCAGGCGCTCCATTTCCTCTTTGCACCGCCGAACCTCCAGCATCGCTGGTATGCCAGTACGCACTTCATCGTCAACTTGCCAACGCGGTAGATCCCCTTCGTCCTGCGGACCGAGGCCGGGGTCCTCTTCCCAGATAGCGTCGTCGACGTTGAGCTTAAATAGGTCCTTTGCGACGAGACGGCGTGGCGCGCGTGTTCTGCGCGCCGGAGCCTTGCCCTGGGAGATAAGGACCTCCATCTTCTTGACGAGGGCGTTGTATCGTCGTACCAAGGCGGAAATCTTGGTCTGACGGCGATGGACAAGGTCCCGAGTTTGCATATGGTCCTTGTTCTCTGCAATAGGTTGAGCGTCATCGGCACTGGACCTATGAACGGCACTCACGCATAACCTGTCGACGATATGCCCGTTCCAGCCTCTCACGCTCGAATTTGTGCGCCCGTACGGCCTCCCGGATGTTCGCCCGCAGGGCGCGCGCATTGACGCGAACACAGATATACGCATCGCCCCGGAGAGCTTGAAGCCGCGCTGCAGACTGGGCACCAAGAGACTTCGTCTCTGTCTTGATACGCGCCTTGAGAGCTTTCACGTCGCGCCGCCCGGTGTCGATACGGTTGGTCAGCGCCTCGAGCTCTGCAGGGCGCAACAGCGCCGCGGTCTTGCGCAGCTCCGCCTCGTCCGCCTTGACCGTCTCGAACAACTCCTCGACCTGCCCGATCTCGAGTAGGATGCGGTCTATGGCCTTATCTCCCGCGTGCTTCGACTGCCCTATGCAACCATTAGCTTTCCTTCACCCCGAGACCGATAGCGATCACTCACGGCTTGGTTTAACGAGCTGTGATTCGACCTGCTTCTCCCACTCGCTCGCAAGCGTCCCCTCATCGTAGATGCAGCCTTTCAGGACGGCCTCCGATTGCTGGAGACGCCGCATACAATCGCGCCATCGCCGCGCGAGCCACTTCCCGAGTTTCTTCATACTTTCGCCGTCGATGAAGTCGAACTGACGGTCGAGGAGGAAGAGACGGCGGAAGAACTAGAGGCACGTGAGTCGCTTCACAACACACGCAAAGATTGGACGTACACCACAGACTCTCAACACCGCTATCAGGCGGCGCAGCGCGCTCCAGAACCTCTCGCATCCCTCGCCGTCGGAAAGCCCGAAGCCACTGCGTTTCCGCGGGTGATAAACGAGCTGGCAGATCCACTGGTGCCCGTACGCGTGGAACACGGAGACCGCGAACGATAAACGCGACGCGAACGGTTCCAGGAAGCCAAACTGGGTGGGAAGAAGACCGTGAGCTACGACCACGGCTAGAGGTGCCACGAACCTTCGCAATGCTACGCGACAACTGGCAGGCTATGTCGTACAGGATACCCACGTTCCAGTCCGCCGGTAGCTCGCACAGGAGCCTCTTCAGCAAGGCCAGTGCGTAATATTGCTTCTCGCCCGCGCTCGTCATGTTGACCACCCACAGGACGCGGTCGTGTCGACAGACGATGGCCATGAGGCCCGTATCAGCATAGTAATTTTTCGAGGCCTTCGTAATCGATTCCTGCGCCGCGATGAAGGATTTCTCGCACTCGTCGAGCACCTCATCCGCGACATCCGAGCGCTTTGTCTTCGAGGCGCGAGCGTTGGACGGTTTCTTGCGCTTCTTCTCGACCTCCGCCTCCATAGCGTCGACCTCCTCTTGCGAGAGAAACAGCGAACCGCTGAACGCGATCTCCGGGTCGCGCTCGGCGGTCTTTCTGCGCTTCTGCGCGAAGTTCGCGTCAATGCATACAAGCACGTGAGCACTGCGAAGTGTCAAGATTGGATAACGTAGTCATCAACGAGTAGGTACCCACCTGCTGAATGCAAGTTTCGGACGGCCGCCACCAAAGCAGAGTGGGCATCGCTGCTGCAGAAGCGCGCTGGGATTTGATTTATCTGGCGTGCGGGGTTTTGGCGGCGCCGTACTCTGGAATATTTGTCAGCGTCGGACAGCATGCATCGAAGCTGCCGCACCGGCTTATCTTCCGACGTCGCTTCAGACTCTTCCACGGTGGCCGGGCGACCCTGCTGCCCCGTGTCGTTCGCTGGCTCAAGCTCCTTCGACTCGTGTTAGGCTGGTAATCGCATCTGCGTGTGCTCATGCGCATACACACCTGCTTCCCCGGTCGTGCCCTTCTACCTTTGACTTCCTGCTGCATTCTTAGCTGCGCGTCCTCATTGGCACACATGGCGCACGCGTACCCTCGTACTCAATCCCGCGCTGCTCGAGGTCGAGCTTGAGCGGCTCGTGGACTCCTGCGTCAATGTCAACAGCACGTCTTTGGCGGCGCAACTAGCGTCGGCGTACCACAGCGTTCGTACTTTCGGCGCTTGCGCTTGTGCTCCCGGTTGAGCTGCTCGTCGACTCCTGCTTCAACATCAGCGCGCATCTTGGGCGGCGCGAAAGGCGCAGCATACCATGGCGCTCGCGCTGTGCATGCTCGAGCCCGCGCGGCGCACGTCATCCTGCTGCAGAGTCAGCGGCGTGTCCTCTTTCGCGCACGCAGACGGCGAAGGCGTACCCTGGTGCTCGTGCTGTGTGCGCTGTTGTCTGTGCTCGTGCCGTTCGTGGTGCCCGAGCTGAACCCGCTTGCGCTCGTGTTCGTGCTGATCATAGACCCCTGCAGCGCCGTCAGACTGCGTCTGGGTCGGCGCAGACGCTGCAGCATACCATTGCGCCCAAGCTCTTACAGCTCGTGGACTCCTTGAGCATCGTCAGCAGCGTATCGTCGTCGGCGCAGGCAACATGGACGTACCCGGGCGCTCGTACTATCGGTGATCGTGCTTGCGCTCAAAGTGCCTGTGGACTCCTGCAGCGCCGTCAAAAAAGCAACCAAATTTGACCGCGCTGCCAGCGCGGCATACCTTGGCGTCGTTACCCTCGCCTCCGATGCTCGAGTGCATGCCCAAGAGGGTCGAGTTAGAGCGGCTTCTGGACGCCTGCAGCATCGTCAACACCGCGTCTTGGTCAGCGCAAGCCGAACGAACGTACTCTGGCACTTTTCCTGGGGGCGCTGGATGTGCTCGAGGTGCTCGTGGACTCCTGCGGCGCCGTCAGAAGCGTCTATGGCGCAGACGGCAAAGCATACCCTGGTGCTGGGGTGCGCGGCAGTCGTGCTCGCGCTCACCGCGCTTGTGAACTCCTGCAGCAGCGTCAGAAGAGCGTCTTTGCCGGCGCAAGAAGCAGGACGTACCCCAGTGTTCATACTGTGCGCACCTGCGCTCGCGCTCGAGGTGCTCGTGGACTCCTGCATCACCGTCAGCGCACATCTTCGCCGGCGGCCACGGTGAGGCATACCATGGCGCTCGAGCTCGCGCCGCTCGTGCTGGAGCCCGCGCTACGTATCGAATCCTTCAGCGAGGTCAGCCCGCATGTCCTCCTTGGTACAGACTGCGTGGACGTACTACGGCGCTGGTTTCCACGTCGCTCGTTGACCGCTGGCGCTTCGCGACTCGTGCCTCTTTGCCGGCGCCATCTTCTGCGTCCTCGCCGCTCGCAGTATCGCCCGGCCGTCTGCGCTTCCCGGCAACCTTGCGCGCAGACTCTACGCGCTCCCGGTTCCCAGGGCCTGTCGGGGTAGCAAGACAACGTGCATCTGTTTGTATTTTCAGAACAGCAGCCGCACGTCCGGCGCCAAACTAGACGTACCCGAGATAACGCGGTCTACGCTTGCCTTCGCGCGGTTCTGAAGCACTTGAAACCAATGCAGAGCGTTTGCCAGTCGTTTCCGAAGACTTTCCTGGGTCATGAATTAGGATATGCCTCTGAAACCTCACATTCTGGCACTCACCGAAGTATCAATCGGATGTGCTCTTCTGGTCCAGAACATGTACAGTGTATCCGCCCATGCTGACGAGTTTGGAGCCACGTTTAACGAGTGAATGGATATTAGCTCCAGGAGCGGTAAGCTGAAGGCGATGGATGGTCGTTTCGGCGCGCAAGGGAAGTACCCGCGGCGCACTAACTGCAGCGCCGCGGGTTGACAGTCGCATACGATAATCACAGCCTGCGATCGTGCTATGTTCTGTCAGTAACACGACCAGACTGCGGAGAGCGGCGCACCATCCCAATCAGCGAGCGTCAGCTGCAGAGAAGATTGTTTAGCGCAGGCACAGGGCGCACGCGCCGCGAGCGCGGGGTCTTGTCCTTGATAGGTGTAGGCGAGAAGGGGCTCTAGGAGGGTCGGAAGGACAGTGTGTAGCCATGTAGCGTGCTGGGCAGCCCTCCGCGCGCGGTGACGTGACTGCACGGGTTGCCAGTCCATGATGATGCCGTTGTGATCGGCTTCGTTGTCGGACGGGCTGCCCTGGCGGAAATGGCGAGGGACGGACTCGTGCATACCGAGCCCAGGAGCAGAATCGTCCCCTGGAACGCGTAAAAACGCGCTGAGTGGATCGAGATGCTTGCTGTGCGAGGTCGATGGGAGGTTCGGCATCTGGCTGAATCTCGTCCCTGGTCCCAGACCAGTATAGATCTCGGCTGCATCTGCGAGCGCCTTGGGCAATTTGGGTACGTGAGGCGGCCGCCTTTTCTTGGGGAGGTCTCCTGTCGGGACGAAGGCGAATAGCTGGCTGTCTGGGACCACCTCGGAAGCCGCTTGCTGTGGGGATCCGTCCGCCAGGGCCGCATCTGCAGCTGCAACTGCTGCGGCACTGCGATTCTTGACGCGTCTGGGCCTCCTGCTCATTGAACTCGCGGATTTGGCGACCGTCGGTGAAGGAAGAGACGAAGGAAGATCGCGGAGTTGACACGCCGGGATTGCCCGCCGTGTCAGCTGTGATAAGCAGAGATACTCGGAGATGGCTGAGATACGCATGACCTCTGCAGTCCCACGCTCAAATAGACAGCACCATACTTCCATTTGTGTTCCCCTGTCTATATTTACGTCTTGCAGCATGGTGCACCGCGCCAATCTCCGTCCTCAGCGGCGTCGCCGCTATGAGTCTGTGTATCTTGAACATCGTTGCAGAGATAGAGCTTTTGCAGAGACATCATCAGATGTGCTGTATGTATAAATATATGCTCAGTATTTAGCGCATTTCGGGTTGGACATTGCGTCTGACATCGTCGATGTTACCGCACCGACAATTCGTCCGTACGGTCGAATTTTCGTCCTCCTCACGCTCAGCTACCTCCCATTTTCTGTCTCTGCCATCAATGCCGTTACATGACGCCAAATAGAAGTGAATTGACGCACCAGAATCAACGTGCATGCGGGAAAATGGGGGTTCCGCTCGTGCTCAGTCCCAATGCACAACTCCGATCGTAATGGTCCTTTGGTTCTCTCGGTCACCAACATGTCTCGGGGACGGCCAAAGATCCATGCCGACGAAAAGGCGCGCAAACGCGCTTATTATGCAAGGTATCCTTCACTATCTGTTATCTGGTTATTGGAACCATGCCCTAACCAGCTCCAAGACACCGAGAGAGCGAGAAAGAGCGCACGAGGCTCAATCGCCAGAAGGCCCGGAATGCCCAGGCGGCAAAGCAGGGCCTGAATTCCGAGTCTGTGCCCCCAACCTGCCCTCCCCCAGGGTTCACGTTGCTGGCTAATGCGCGGAAGGTGCGTGGGAAAGAGTCTCTCGTGCAGAATGACAGGCAGAAGCTCATAAAAGTGCAGCTTATCGATGATGATTTCGTCGTTACTTCTACTACCGACCTACCTGCCTTGCTACCCGCTCTGGAGTCCGACTTGGACGCCTGGAGAACATGGGAGCACGACGAAGAGCAATGGGTCGCGCTGACAGTTGCCGTCATCAAGCTACAGTGCCGTCGCTGCCCGCTGTCTGCCGTCAATGAGCTCATCGCGCACGCGAAGACCGTCGTTACCACCACCAGCGACGTGGCCTTGTGTGCAATGAGCGAGTGCTTCTTGCGCTACGGACTTCAGGGCACGAGGTACGGTGCGCTAGGATATGAGTTTCGTACGCTCGCGCTGCGAGCAGCGCGCATGCGCGGCGCGCTGCTCGAGTTTGAAAGCCTATTCACTGCCGGGGATGCCTTATCGAATGCGTACGCAAGCGGGACCCTTGTCTGGCAACGCATGTAGAAACGGGACTGTCATTTAGCAACGTATGTACCGTAACTAGAAGGGCGGCTCGGGCGTGCCATCCTGCAGGATACGAAGCTCCCTGACCTGGTCTTCGAGCTCGCAAATATGGCTGCTCCTGCGAGAAAGCTCCTTCTGCAGCTCCTTCTCCCGGTCGCGCAAGCTCTTGGTGAACTCCTTGAGCCGTTCGATTTCGAGCATCATACGCTCGTAATCGCGGCCGGCGTGACGATGCAACTGATACGCCCGTTCCGTGCGGCTGAGCGGGTATGGCGGCACGGTCGTCTCGAGCTCGTCGCCAGACGAGCCGGAGATCTCACTCCGGCT
Source organism: Auricularia cornea (assembly GCA_030578095.1). Lineage (NCBI taxonomy): Eukaryota > Fungi > Basidiomycota > Agaricomycetes > Auriculariales > Auriculariaceae > Auricularia > Auricularia cornea. The sequence goes on along the minus strand of JARLTE010000009.1, from coordinate 4,358,359 downwards.
GTCGAGCTCGTATGGGACGGCATCCGAGGGCGGGTGCCCACGCGGTCCGAAGGAGTGCCAGCGGCGCGATATGCCCTCGGTTTCGCGCGTGCGACCGTAGATGATGTTGGCGCGGGGATCGACGCTGAAGAACGAGATGAGATGACGGCTAGCCGTGGGGATGGTCGCAACGCACCAGATCATCACCTCGCGGAAGTCGTCGAGGCAGTTCTCGAAAATGACGCGAGAAAGGTCGCCCATGTCCTCGACCGTCAACACGCCCGAACGAAGCCTCAGATCGCGCAGAGCAACTGGAAGCCGGGGAGGGGAGCGCGAGTGCCGAGCCAGCAGACGTCGAGCCGGGCGTGGAGGCAATCGATGTCGCCCTGAGCCAGCGGGGGATGGGTGGCGAGCAGGCGGTCGAGTTCGGCGTGCACGGCGTCAGGAGCGATGTCGCCGCGTGGGCCCCGGCCGTACATCTTCATGTTGTACTCGTCCTCGCGATGCCATTGCACATTGAGCCGCCGGACGCGATCGCCCCACTGCAACGCATGGTCGTACTGAAATACATGAGATCCTGGCGCGGGGTCCAGCCGGGATGATCTGCTCACCGCGGCGTTGAACGATATTGCAGCTGCGGTGGAATCGGCCTTGAGCCAGCCTGCAGGGAAGTCCTCGGCGTCGAACGACCACACGGGGTCAACGGTTGGCCGAGGTCTGCGAGGGTGATCCCAGTATCCTGGAGAGGGCGGGTCCGAGTCCCAGCCGCTGCCCCGCGGGCGGTCGACAGCTTTGAGCGGCGGGGGAGATGGCCGGCGGTCCGATGGCGGAAGGCGTATAATGAGCTTGCCCGTCCACGGGTGCCTTGTACGGTGTCAGGGATCCTGAGATGACTGGCAGAGATGTGGCGGAGAAACTTACGTGCGTACTTCGGACTCCTGCGGCAGCGACGGCGACGGCGACGGGGACGGCAACGACGGAGCACTCATGAGGCGGAGAATACTGAGACAATGGGGAATGGGAAGAAGACTGAGGGGAAAATGCGAGCAGGGCGCGCATGGAAGGCCTGATGATGCTCGGGCGAGCACAGTAAGCCGGGTTTGGTAATCGATCAATGACACGGAGCCGTAGAAGCAGGGCCTCGAGATGCCAAGGTCATTGGACCAGAGATATCAAAGATCATCCCTGTGATAGACCAAGATATCTCGGGCTATCACAGAGATAGACGAAGCGTAACAAGCACATCTAACCGAGCGGTAGACTTCAAAGCCGCTTTGTTTGGTCTTTATTTGTGCCTCGTCATTCTCCGACGCCGATGCACCCGCCGAGCATAGCGCTACCCACCCTGCTCGTCGTCGTTCAGCCAGCGCTGCGCCGCACAGGAACGCGTCAGGGCGGTGAACACGCAGTTGCGCGTGCCGTAATCACTGGAAAATCGCCCAGAAGGTGTCGTGCGCACGTGAAGCAATCGGTGATCCGAGGCACTGATACTGTGCGCAGAAGGTTGCAGGATTGCGCGACTGTGATTTATGCCGGCATATCTCCCCCTCTCCTCTGAGATATCCTCGGATATCTCAGAGATCCCCAGAGATACGGCCGTATCTGTGGGGATATCGCTGCAATTCTCGTTGACCGCGTGCGCCTTCCAAGCAGGCACAATATCTGACGCCTGATGGTCTTTGCAGGTGCCATAGGCTGCTGCACCGTGATATAACGACTTCAGAAGAGATATGAGCACCCATCTCCGTGCTGTGGGACTTGAACCGATTGCCCTTCGCCGACGCTGTTCCCCGTCAACCCCCCGCTCGTCTCAGCGTTGCGCCCGAGTCGCCATCCTTCTCTCACATGCCTCCACGAAAGCCCAAGGTCAAGGAAACATCTACGACTCCAGGGGAGACGGAACCTCCGCCGGCGGTGCGCTAGCCGCTCCTCGAGACAACCGCGACGCTGACTGTGAATGCAGCCTCGTCGTTCGTCACGGGTCTTAGCCCCCAAAAATCCCCCGCTCCCGCCTGCTGTAACGGTAAGGTTCTAACCCGGGGCTGGCACCAATTCTAACGCACGGTTGTAGAAACCCGGGGTCGGCTCTGCCAGGAACGGGACGGACAAGCATAACCCGTACCGATTCTGGAGGTACGCGACGGTCGAAGAGGACACGCTGTCAGGGCAACGCTACAGAGCGCGACCGAGAGAGCAGAGGGCGAGTGGAACGAGTCCGGGGTTGCGAGCGAGGCCAACACCACCCGAGGCTAAGAGTCCGGATCCGTGGGGAAGCGCGCTGGGTAGCGGGGATCCTGAGTACATATTGTGGAAAAGGAATATACAGGCATACCTGGGTAGCGGGGATCCTGAGAGAACGAGACTGGGGATCCCGCTACCCGTGATCATAGTATATATACATGCGGAGAAGTCCGAGTGATCCTGATCATCAAGAAACAGTGTTCCGAAGTAAGCCCGCTGTTCCGCACGTCCGGAAGTGCGGAATAGCGGAAAAGCGGAATAAGCGGAATAAGCGGGAAAGCGGAATAGTGGAAAAGCGGAAATAGGCGGAACAGGGTCGGAACCCTGACATCACCCCCCCTTCAAGGCGCGGCGTCCCGACGCGCACTCACCGCCGGCGGCGTTTCCTGCGGCGCGGAGGAACATCTCCGGGGCGTGGAGCATCAGGGTGGTCGCGGTGGAATTCGGAAACCGCGCGTGGCGCATTTGCGAGGTTTTCCGCGGGTTCCCAGGTGTCATTCTCGCGCGACCAGCCCTTCCACTTGACCAAATACTTGAGTTTTCCGCGGTCCCATCCGGAATCCAGTACTTGCTCGACCTCAAGTTCCTCCTGGCCATCGACCACGACGGGAGGCGGCGGAGGTTGCGTCCGACCCGGAATAGTGTCCGGAATGTAGCGGCGGAGGCGGGACACATGGAACGTCGGATGAATCTTCATTGATGCAGGCAGTTTCAGCCGATACGCGTTCCGGGATACGACCTTTTCCACCGGATACGGTCCGAACCACTTGTCATCGAGTTTCTTGGTCGGACGAGTCGTTCGGATGTCCCGCGCGTCCAGCCAGACCTTTTCGCCAACCTTGTAGTCGCGGTCTCCGCTCCGGTGGGCATTGTAGAAGCGCGACATGTCTTCCGACGCCTTCCGAAGAGCGGATTTCGCTTCTTCAAGCGCATCGTGCATCCGCGACGCAAAGGCCTCAGCTGCCTCAACCTTCCCCTCGCGTCGGGGCTCAACTCCCATCCGGGGGTGCTCGCCGTGCGCAAGGAAGAAGGGAGTCTGCTGCGTGGAGGCGTTCACCCGATTGTTGTACGCGAATTCCGCAAGCGGAAGAAGGCGGGCCCAGTCGGATTGACGCTCATTGCAGAAGAGCCGGAGGAACTGCTCAATCTCCTGGTTAATCCGCTCGGTCTGTCCGTCGGTCTGCGGATGGTACGCGGTGGATGCGAGGGTCTCAATTCCGAGTCGCGCGTGCAGCGCGCGCGAGAACGCGGAGACGAATTGCGGTCCGCGATCCGAGATAATGCCATCCGAGAGGCCGTGCTGAGACCAGACGCGCTCCAGCCACAGGTCAGCAACACCTTCGGAATTCACCTCGGAAGTTGTCGGAGCAATGTGGATGCGTTTTCCAAGGCGATCCACCGCGACGAAGATTGTGTTGTACCCGCCGCTTTCCGGCAGTTCCACAATCAGATCGCACGTCGCGTACTGCCAGCGCCGCGTCGGAACAGGGTTCGGCATAAGGTTTCCGCTCGGGGGACTCGGAAATGTCTTCGTCCGGTTGCAGGCGTCGCAACCCGCGACGTACGCCGCGACGAAGCGCGTTATTCCGGGCCACCAGTAGTTCCGCGAGACGAGCTCCAGTGTCCGCCAGCGTCCCGGATGTCCGGCCATGAGGCTGTCATGATGAGCAGCTACAATGCGGCGGCGGAGATCGGAATTCGTCGGAACGTAGACCTTACCGCGGTACAGCACAAGTCCGTCTTCCTCTGCCCACTCATCGCTCTCTAATCCGCGCGCGCGGAGATCCCGGAGTCCGTCCAGGGCCTTGCGCACTACCTCGTCGATCTCCTCGGAATTCCGGATGTCGCGGAGGATCTGGGCCTCCCCATGCACTTCCGATAAGTGTCCGCGGCGGCCCGAGAGCTCGCGGATCCACTCCGGTTTGAGCAGGATGACATCGGAATTGTCGTCGGAAATCCCATTCCGATGGTCCGGACGACGCGAAAGAGCATCAGCCTTCACCATGGACCGGCCTGGTCGATGGTGAAGTGTGAAGTCGAAACGGGACAGGTACAGAGACCACCGGGCCTGACGGCGGTTGAGCTTTTGCGCCGTCCGGAAGTACTGCAAGTTCCGGTGGTCCGTCCATATCTCGAACACATGTTCCGCTCCTTCGAGGAAATGCCGCCACTCCTCAAGTGCACGGATGATGGCGAGCATCTCCTTGTCGTGAATCTCGTAATTCCGCTCCGGCGCGGTGAGACTCTTCGACAGATAGGCCACTGGAAGCCATCGTCCGTCCTCCTGCTGTTGCGAGAGGACGGCACCGCAGGCGTAGTCGGAAGCGTCGGTTTCCAGTCGGAACGGAAATCCGACTTCCGGAAGGACCAGGACGGGTTCCGATGTAACAGCCCGCTTTAGCGCGTCAAACGCGAACTCCTGCTCCGGACCCCAGGACCAGCTCCGGTCCTTAGCGGTGAGGTCGTGCAAGGGCCGCGCGACGCGAGAGTAGTCGCGGATGAACCTCCGATAGAAGTTGGTGAAGCCAAGGAACGACTGCAAGTCGTGCAGGTTCTCCGGAGCGGGCCATTCCGCCACTCCGCGCACCTTGGCTGGGTCCATCGCGACTACTCCGCGGCGGATGATGAGTCCGAGGTACTCGATCGACTCCTGCTCGAAGGAACACTTCTCCGGGCGGAGGAACAGGTTGTTGTCCCGGAGAATGCCCAGGACCTCGCGAACGATCTTCCGATGTTCCGCAAGGTTTTCCGAAAATATCAGGATGTCGTCCATGTACACAACAACTTTTCCGGACGAAACAAGGTCGCGGAATAGGTCGTTCATCATCGTCTGGAAAGTACTTGGACTGTTGGTGAGTCCGAAGAACATGACCAGCGGTTCAAACAGGCCGCGATTCGTCAGGAAGGCCGCCTTCCACTCATCTCCTTCTTTCAGTCGGACGTTGTTGTACCCCCAACGAACGTCGAACTTAGTGAAGTACCGAGCTCCGGAGAGCCGGTTGATGAGTTCCTCAATGAGCGGAAGCGGATACCGGTTCTTCACCGTAATGGCGTTGAGTTTCCGGTAGTCCTGAACGAGCCGGAGACTTCCGTCCTTCTTCTTGACAAAGAAGACCGGAGCTGCGATCGGAGATTTGGACGGGCGGATGCGCCCCGTTCCAAGGTTTTCCGCCAGAAATCCGTCCAATTCCTTCTGTTCCGACGGGGACAGCGGGTACGCCCTAGTGCGCGTGGGCAGTTCCGCGTCCGGTCGGAGTTCGATCGCATGGTCCCACGGGCGGCGCGGAGGTAGCTCGTCGAACTGGTCTTTGGCAAAGACCGTTCGGAAATCCCGGTACTGCTCCGGAATGAGCTCTTCCAGGGATTTGACCTTGCGGTCCCGAGTTTGTTCCGCAAACTCCTGCGATTTTGTGCCTTGCGCGCGGATGGCCTCACCCTCCGGCTGCACGAAGGCCGCAAATACGCGGTGTCCCTCTTCCCAGTCCTCTTCCCAAACCGCATCCGACTCATCATCTCCGTCGTGGAGCACCGCAGGCAGTACCGGTTCGTCCGGATTGCCAATCCGAACGCACCGGACGCGCTGAGACTTTGCGCGAGACTTTGCGCGCCTCAGCGGATCCTGCGGCGGAGAGTCGGAATAAGCGGAAGCCGGACGAGCGTTCGTCCGACGTCCGACGGTCCGGGTTCGGAAATCCGAGAAGTTCCGGTGCGGAGGTGCATTCTCCAGCACCGGTGGGCCACGGAGTTGTCTAGTCTTCACCGGTTCCGCTGGCGCGACAGTCGGAACGGGCGGAATAAGGCACTCAGCGGGACAGCGCGTCATACGCACTTGCCCGCTTGGCCAGTCAATGTCCGGATTGTGGCGCCGGAGCCACGTAAATCCGAGGATAACGTCTGTCTTCCCCAGAGAACAGACGGCGAAGGTCACGCGTTCCGAGTGGTTTCCGAAGCGCATGATGAGGTCCACTTCCTCCCGAATGGACCCGCCTTCATTCAGTGTTCCGTCGACGTTATAGACCGGAATAGGAGCTTCCAATTTCCGAGTCCGAAGTCCGAGGCGTCGGACGAAGGCGTCGTTGAGGAACTCCGTAGTTGCTCCGCAATCGACAAGTGCGGAAGACGCGAGGAACGAGCGATTGTCGAGTTCCTCGAGTCGGATTTTGATTGTCAGCGAGCGGGACAGGCTCGCGGAACGGATATAGTAACGCCCGGAGGGCGGGGCGGACACGTCAAGGAGCTTCGGAGGAGAGTCGTATTCATCTATGTAGTTACACGACTCCACCTCCAGAAGCGCAAAACGGTTGGCGCCGCGAGCCGTGTCCTTACTCGCGGGCCTCTTCAAAAACCCCGGCGGACGTGCCGGAAGTTGAGGAAGTTGTCTCCGGAGTTGGCGGAACTCCGGGGACGGTGACCTTGAGGTCCGCGAGAACGGCGCGGACAGCTTCGGCGAGAACGCGCGCCTGGTGCGGGCAGCGCGCGTCGCCGCGGAAGTGACCTTCCTGCCCGCAGTCGAAGCATTTGCGGGGGCGGGGGCCTGTGTTCCGCGCGCGGTTCCGATCCAGGTCCATCGGCTTGACGTCCGGTTCGCGCGGAGCGGGCGCGGGCGGAGCAGGAGCGGAAGTGGGCGCGGAAACGTGCGGAGCGCGCGCGGACGTCGGATTTCCGACCGATCCTCCGGTTCGCGCACCGGAAGTCGTCGGAGCCTTTCGGAAAGTCTGGCGCTCCCGCCACTGCTGCTCCAGTCGGAGCGCCTCCTTCTTGAGGGTGTCCATTGTCGCGGGGGCGTGGTCCAGGGCGTAGATGCGGTCGAGGAGACGCGCATTGAGCCCCTTCTTGAACTTCCGCTGGAGCTCGTAGTCGGAATAGCCGGAGAGCGCGGCAAACGAGTCGAACTCCGTGATGAAGTCCTCAATGGAGCGGGAGCCCTGCTCCATGCTGTCTACTCGATTTGCGGCGTCGCCCTTCTCATCCGCAAGGATGAAGTTGAGTGCGAATTCCGCAAGGAAATCCGCAAAATCGGAATACGACGCTATTCCGTCCATGAGCGCCTGCGTGACAGTTCCGGCCCAGGTCGCGGCGGAACCCGTCTTCATGTACGAGAGGACGAAGATGACCTTGCTCCGGACGTCTGGAAACTGGCGCGGGCGGGATTCCATGTACAGCCAGCACTGTCGGAGGAAGCGGCGTCCGTTCGCGCGGTTTCCGTCGAAGGAGTCCGGAACAGCGACGGAAGAGCGGTCGCGATCCGGGGCTGTGCTTGCGGCGGCCGGAGGCTGTGCCGGAGCTGCTGCGCCAACAGACCGCAGTTGGTCGGCCATCAGGCGCGCGGCTTCGCGTTGCACTGACAACTGATGCTGCGCAGCGGCAAGCTCCGCATCGCGGTTCTCAACGAGGGCGCGAAGGCGGGCAAGCTCTGACAAGGGCTCCTCCATGGCGGTAGCGTCCTCGAAGTCCTCCGAGTCGGCGCCGAGGCCGGGCATCGTCGGATTTCGGAATTCGTCGGGGTGGTGCGGAAAAGGGTGGAGTCTCGTTCTACTGTCAGGGCAACGCTACAGAGCGCGACCGAGAGAGCAGAGGGCGAGTGGAACGAGTCCGGGGTTGCGAGCGAGGCCAACACCACCCGAGGCTAAGAGTCCGGATCCGTGGGGAAGCGCGCTGGGTAGCGGGGATCCTGAGTACATATTGTGGAAAAGGAATATACAGGCATACCTGGGTAGCGGGGATCCTGAGAGAACGAGACTGGGGATCCCGCTACCCGTGATCATAGTATATATACATGCGGAGAAGTCCGAGTGATCCTGATCATCAAGAAACAGTGTTCCGAAGTAAGCCCGCTGTTCCGCACGTCCGGAAGTGCGGAATAGCGGAAAAGCGGAATAAGCGGAATAAGCGGGAAAGCGGAATAGTGGAAAAGCGGAAATAGGCGGAACAGGGTCGGAACCCTGACACACGCCGGACGACAACGCGCCTGTTCCCACGCACAATCCGCCCGATATTCGCCCTCGCAGACCAAGGGCTCCATCGCCGGCGCGCTCACCCACGCCGTACGGTTCCGATTGGCCAAGTGACAATGCCGGGACAAAGGCTGCACCTGGTCGCGCGCCCTCGCCTGGCGAGGAGAATACGCAAAGCGCTCCGCCTGGCAAGGAGCCATTGTTCCTGCCGGACCCTGACTCGCCCGAAGTCGCGACCGCCGATCCAGCGGCCGAGGCGTGCATGGACGGTCAGACCACCGCGCAGACCGCCGCGCCGGCCAGCAAGAAAAAGCTCAAAGCTGCGGCGAAGCGGAGGAAGGCCCCCGACGAGCCTCCTGCGCCGTCTGCCTCTGCTGCTGCCCCACTGCCCGCGCCGTCCGCTGCTCTTCCTGTGCCGCCGAGTACGCAGCCCGCGCTCGGGTTGCCGCCGACCGCCGCGCCGCCCGAGACGCAGTCTGCGCCGCCCGAGACGCAGTCTGCGCCGCCCGAGACGCAGTCTGCGCCGCCCGCCAGCGCGCCGCCCGCCAGCGCGCCGCCCGCCAGCGCGCCGTCAGCCAGCGCGCCGTCAGCCAGCGCCGGTGCGCCACCCTCTGCCGCGAAGAACGCGCCCGCCGCGAAGAACGCGCCCGCCGCGCAGCCGCCCGCCGCGAAGAACGCGCCCGCCGCGGCGAAGAACGCGCCCGCCGCGGCGAAGAACGCGCCCGCCGCCGCGAAGAACGCGCCCGCCGCCGCGAAGAACGCGCCCGCCGCCGCGAAGAACGCGCCCGCCGCGCAGCAGCCCGCCGCGAAGAACGCGCCCGCCGCGGCGAAGAACGCGCCCGCCGCGGCGAAGAACGCGCCCGCCGCCGCGAAGAACGCGCCCGCCGCCGCGAAGAACGCGCCCGCCGCGCAGCAGCCCGCCGCCGGGCAGCCCGCCGCGCAGCAGCCCGCCGCCGCGCAGCAGCCCGCCGCCGCGCAGCCCGCCGCGCAGCAGCCCGCCGCCGCGCAGCCCGCCGCCGCGCAGCCCGCCGCGAAGAAGCCCGCCGCCGCCGCGCAGCCCGCCGCCGCGAAGAACGCGCCCGCCGCGAAGAAGCCGAAGAAGCCCGCCGCGAAGAAGCCCGCCGCCGCGCCGGTGAAACAGCCCAACGGAGGGCGGCAGTCTGTCGTCTTCGAGGAGGAGGACGACACGAAGCTGGCCGCCTCGTTCGAAGAACTCGCAAAGCAGTTCACCGAGGAGGTCGAGCTAGACAGGGCGTTCGCCGCACAGCACGACGGCGCCGACGAATCCACAGAACGCCCGGCCGGCGATGATGATGGAGGCGCCCCGCTGGACGACGACGCAGCCGAGGACGACGACGCAGCCGAGGACGACAACGATGGGGCCCCGCCGAACGACGGCGACGCACCCGAGAAAAAGCAGAAGTCGAAGCCGGGGAGGGTCAGCAAGAAGAATCGCGCGCGCCTCGACGAGATCGTCGCTAAGTTCAAGGGCGACGTCCGTGACTTCGCGGCCGAGATCAGAAAGCCCGAGCGCGTGGTCTGGGCGATGACCGGGCTCCTCGAAACGTTGGGCAGGCGCTCAAATCTCTATAACCTGTTTGTGCGTCGCTGGTGCCTGCAGAACCCCGTGGCCGAAGGAGGTACGCCGACTAATACTCATGCACCGTTTGCGTGCTAATAACCCGCATAGAAGTCTTCTCGGAATACGTTCTTCGTTTCGTCAGCGCTTATCGTATCGAGGTCAAGCCGTTACCGGAGGCTGAGCGCGAGAAGCTCCGCGCACAGCTGTTACGGCCATGCCCAAGTCCATCATCCCGACCTGTTCCGGTCTCCGTTCCGACCCGTTCCGCTCTGTTCCGTTATTGTTCCGCTAATGTTCCGCTCTATGTTCCGAAGATCTTGTAACATCACCTATGCCGTTATTCCTGTCATGTTCCGATATGTTCCGTCATCGCCTTCCGTGTTCCGACACAGCCTATGACTTCATGTACCTTAGGTCCATGTGGCTTGATAGCCCAGGATCACTCATCTTGTGTTCCGACTCCACTTCCCGAGTTCCGACACAGCTTCACCAAGATCCGACACAGCCTACTTGAGATCCGATTGTACTGCCTCCTGTTCCGAGCTCTGATCCGCAACATGTATATAACTCCCGTGACAGCTCGGTTACAATCCAGTTTCGGAATCAAACTCGATCCTCTATATCCGTGTGACAAGTCCGAGTTCCCGAAGCTTGCTTTCCTCGCACTCGTCCTCCGCTCTTCCTCGTACTCCGCGCGTTCCGCGTATTCCGCGCGTTCCGCGTATTCCGACAGTTCGGATTCCGGACTCGGACTTCGCTGCTCGTCCTACACTCGCGCGTGCCGGTGTGCTCAATAACGCACCGTGATCCGTTGTGTCCGGAAGTTCGGTTCCGGGCTCCGCGGATCTGCCTCCGCTCCGTAGAGGGCACGATCGTAACAACAGCTCGAGAAGTGGCTCGCCGTGTACGACAAGGAGTCCGCCAAGGAGGCCGTAACGCGCGGCGAGGTCTACCGCGCCATGCTCAAGATGAAGGTCCAGATGCTGGAACTGGTAAGTCATCGATTGTTGGCGTGCTACAGTACCTGACGCCCGCCAGGGCGAACGTAACCGTCTTCTTTACAACATCATATCCTTCGGTGGCATTGCGTGCGCGGTCCCCGGCGACCTCAAAGGTCAAGCAGCAAACTGTTTCTGGACATCCGGGACAAGCCTCAAGAGGATCGTCACGGAGAACCGCGTCGAATTGCGCAAGGTGCTGTCATATGTCGGGTCTTGGGCCATGTGAGTTCCAACGTCGCGTGCCCGTCGATTTGGGCTGACAGTTGCGACAGCGCCAAGGGCAATGCCAACGGGGTCGTCGAGGAGGAAGAGCCAGCGACCGAGAAATCGGTACAGCGGATCGGCCAGAACGAACTTCGCAAGCTCGTTACGCCATACGTCGCGCTTTGGGAAAGTACGTACTCTGCGTGCACAGGATAGCGCTCCGATACTAACCCTTTTTGCAGAGGAAGAGCTCAAAACCTCGGGCACCCAGGTCGAGTGGATCGACGCCGGCGGCCGCTGCCTGGATTTGCTAGTCTGCATCCACGACTGGCCGACTAATCTGGACATCATCGAGAAGGATCGCCACCTCAGCTGGGCGACGGAGATGGCGCGACACGCGTACCTGTTCTTCGACCGCCTGGAACGAGGAGACCCGTCAGTCAAACGGCCGCACGCTGTGCCGCTTTCACCAGGTGCGTCAAGCTCGAACCTGCACCGTGTCCGGCGCTAATGCCTGACTCTAGCGACGCTGGCATGTAGGCACAGCGACCTGCCCGGCGACTACGACAAATGGCTGAGCACGCCGCTCTGGAAGAACGTAGACGGCGACGTTCTGCTCACCGTCGCCGAGGTCCTTCTCGAGAAAGAGGACTACGCGGACGACGCGAACACCGCGAGGCGTCTGAAGGCCGCCGTCGAAGCTGCTCGCAAGGCGCGCTCCGCAGCGTACGCCAAAATGGTCCCCATCGTTGTCAACAAGAAGCGGAAGGCGCCCGCGGACGACGACGAGGACGGCAGCGAGACGCAACCGTCCAAGACGTCGGCATCGCGCTCAAAGAAGTCCAAGCCGCTCATTACGGACTCGGAGCGCGAAGAAACTGCACAGCCGGCGAAGAAGGCGCGCGCCGGCGGTCACTCTCGCAGCAACGGCGCGAAGGCCGCGAAGAACGCCCCTGCAAAGCGCGCAGGGTCGAAGGCCGCGAAGCCGTCGGCGTCGAAGCAGCAGCCCGCGACAAAGGGCAAGGGCAAGCAGAAAGCAGCGCCGCCGCCCGCGCCAGAGCCCGAGAGCGACCCGGAGAGCGAGGACGAAGCAGAGTCCACAGACGACGAGGAGCACGCCGGCAGCCAGTCGGACCAAGACGACGAGCGCGGCGCCAGCGGCGGCGACGACTACGACGAGCACGAGTCGAGCGACGCCGACGACGAGGTCGAACCAGTCAGCGAGGGCGATGACGAGTCGTCGGATCGCGAGCTGCAGTCCGGCAAGCGTGCGAAATCCAGGAAGGCCGAGCCGCGCAAACGCAGCAAGGTGAAGCGCGGCAGCAACAAGCCTCCGCTTGCCATCGCGGACGAACAGCGTCGCCCGCGCGTGAAGACGTATCCCGGGCATGGCATGCAAGTTGGCGGAGGAGTGGACCAGGTGCGCCTCGTGATTCTGGTCTTGCGCCGAGCTCGTCTGACGAGCACCGCACTTAGGCCTTGCACAACGACCCTCGGGTCTTCTCTCCGCCGCCGTTGCCCTCTCAGTCCGCGCCCTTCCCCGCCAGCCAGACCGTCAACGCAGCACGCGGCGCCAGGGGCATTAGCCCTCTCCCGCCCACGTCATTCACGCATTCGACAGCGCGCGCCGCGAGCGCAGCACCGCCGCCAACCATGAGCCGTATGGGACCGCCACAGGCGTCCGTGTGCCCCCGCCCTCTTCGACCCTTTACGCCACAACCCACCCAGGCGCCAGCGCCAACGCCAATGCCGCAACCCGCACGCCCATACGCCGCGCAGTATACGCCTGCATTCGCGGAGTCCTCACAGGTGTCCCAGCAACTCGCGCGGCGTCTGGAGCTCCAGGCCGAGCTCGAGCGCATGGACCGGCAGCTGGCTGGTGCCGCGCTGCAGGGTGGACAGCACACGCAGTACCCGAACCCGCATCAGATGCTGTCGCCGCCATCGCAGCACGGCGCGCTGCTACCGGCGCTGCACGTCCCAGCATCGCACCCGCCAGCGCAGCACCACGCTCAGCATGCGCCGTACACTCCGTCCCTCGCGCCGTCAATGACAGCGCAACACGCGTCCTACACGCAAGGGCCAGCGCAAATGTATCAGCAAGCGCCGGCGCCGGCGCCGCCTGCACAGCTCCCGGGTCATAATGCGTCGTACAGTCTCAATGTGCCTGGGGTCGACGGTCAAGGTGGCGCGTACGCCTACTCGCACAGCGCTGTCAACGCGGTGTCAGGGCAGGGCAGCGACGCTCCCGCAGGTCTGGGACTTGACGGGGAGATGGCCTGGGACAGGTTTATTGATTGGCGTGCGGGTAACAGTGCCGGTTCATGAGTGTTGTGCATAACGTCGTACATGTCCATTATGACTAAAAGCAATCACAGTAACGTTGATATCTTCCATAAACACCTTTCTCAGAATGCAGCGTTGGAATGAAAAGGACAAAGGCGCTTATGCAATTCAAGTTCCAATAAGGAGAGCCTTATACAACGATGTGCAACCGAGCATTGTGTCACAGTAAATAGAAATAAAGGATGCAGACGAGCTAGAAGACGAAGGCAACGGTGCTCAATGCGCGGTGCAATGGTAGCAGGGGAGAACGCGTACGAACCTATATTGGAACAGTATCCTTGACCGCACGACCGAGGTCGATGAGATCGGCCTCAACGTAGCCGCAACGGCGCTCTGTTAGCTCCAGCTTCGCCTGGAGCGTGCGAATCGTGCTCTCCAGAGTGTCCCGGTCGGCCACGAGCGCGCGGAGTCGATTGAACGCGAGCTCCCAGCGCCCGAGCAGAGGGCAGTGCTTCTCGTCGAAATCGGTGGCAAGGATCTCGTCGAGCGCCGCCCGGGTCTGCTTGAGGAGCTCTAGACGCTCCAAGCGTGCAACCTCGACTGTTCGTGTATCGGGAGCAGGGCTGGCGCGCGCGTTTCCTGAACCGTCAGTCGCAGGTGGCGGGGACGGAATGATTTCGACCGCGCTACGAGGAGCGTCGGGAGCGGCGGGGCGCGGAGACGTCGGGGAGAGGACAGCGATCGGCGACTGGACGCTTTGGGCAGCGCTAGGAGCAGCGTCGGGAGTGACGGCGCGCGGAGACTTCGGGGGGGCAGCCATGATGCGAGTCTGGGGCCGTGCAGGCAGCCACTGAGCTATATGCCTTCAGAGTTGATGAGCGCGCGAACAGTCAAGTTGTGCATCTCCGTTTATCCCTGGAAATGCGAGTGGATGAGACTATATATCACAGTATATCACGGGGGATATAGAGGGATGTGAGAGCCCGCCGGGGAGATCTGTGGACGTGCGGGATAAGCCAGAGATGCGCCTGAGATCACAGAGATGGACAGGTATCACCAGGGATGGGATTTCCCGTCGCTCAAGATCCTCAAACGGCCGTGATATCCCTGTCTATCTCTGGGGATGTGGCGAGATGGGCCCCCGTTTTCGCGAGGATATCAAGGGATGGGCGTAGGACACCTCATGGGTGGATTGTCTGTGTCATGACTATATATCTAGTATACTATCCTAGGTTGACAGCCCGAGGTGCGCCTTGTCGGAATCTATACACCCCAAATAAAGCCCCTCGCACTCGACATACGCAATGCCTCAGCCCTGTCTCGCCAGCCTACCCATCCGCATGCATCTCCCTTCGTTTTGTTTCGCGCTGTTCATTTTTTGGGTCGTCGCGTCGCCTATCCCGCTGTCGCCCACGAGTGGCGGAGACCAATCCGCGGGAAGGGTCCATTCCGTTCGGGTCGGTGAGGACGGTCATTGCGCTTTTCGTCCAAATATCCTCAAGGCCGCAGGTGCGTACAGTATCAGTCGCAGCATGCCCGAGACAAAACGTCCTGATCACCTGCGCCCGGCCCAGCCGGAGACTCCGTCCGATTTTCGATAGAGAACCCGATTCACACGATCTCGCAATCAAAGAGCCTCGCGCAACCATGCGCTCTCGCCGAAGCAGAGAGTGGAGGCTCTGAATTCACGATATACGTCAATGACGTGCGTATGTGACTTGCTGCGTCGAGGCGTTGACTGAGTGTAACAGACCTCGCCCATCTTCGTTCACTGCGGGCGCCATTGCTCTCAGGGCGTGGTGATGATCATCAACCCTAGCAATACCAGCAACATCGCCGCGATGGTGCGCCTGGCGACTCGCGAGTTTGAGGGTCCGCACGGGGGTCCAGTTATATCGTTTCATCCAATATGGCCAACCCCACCGGAACACAGTGGCGGCGGCTTGGTAGGACTCGGCGATGGCGGGGGAAACGGAGGCGATGGAGGGCCCGGGTCCGCTTCACCCGACGCCTCTTCTCCGGCAGCGATTATGCCGACTGCGACTGCATCACCCGCGGCCCCGGAGAGCTCGTCTAGCACCGCAAGGGCCAGCACTCCTCCAAAGATAGATGCATCCCGCACTTCTCCTGCACAGAGCAGCACGAGGTCGCCTACAGAACGCCCACGACAGGGCTTGCGGAGACATTTCGCAGGACCGCTTGCGGCGACACTCGCGTTGGGTGCCGCTGTCGTCGCCGGCGCATGTTACATCTGGCGGCGTCAGAGGAAACGGAGCGCGAGCGCTCGCAAGCGGGATGGCGGAGAAGCCGCTCTTACGCCCTTTGCCAACCAGCAGTCGGACGTGTACCCGCCTGGGCGCAAGACAGCAATTATGTCGGCGGCTCCGAGCGAAGACGATGGGCCTGGAGAAGCCGCGCCCTTCGAGCAACGCCGGGCAGTCTCGGATGCGGTCCCCCGGCAGCACAGACCGTTCGGTAGCAGAGACATCAAGTCGATATACACTGCGGGAAGCCCAGGAGACGGAGACGGAGAGGATGCCAGAGACCCGGGACAAGTTGCCGTCGAGCCGACTTCGATGTCGCTCTTGCGGGCTGAGCTAGAAAGGGTCCTCGCGGAGAACGCCATGCTCAGGCAGACCGCCGACCCGCCAGCGTATTCTGACGGGGCTAGGAGCGAGCTGGGAGCACAAAATTGACTGATCACCGCTGGCTCATTGGTTCGGTTGTCGTTGTACAGTATGCGAGGGCGGAACCAGCTACGATGGTCTGTAGACGAGGTAAGAATGCGCAAGAATCAGCCGTACGCATTTCTGCTACCCAGCGTCCAAGTTGAGCGCACAGGCAATGTCTGCCGCCGTTTTCTTGACTGCTTCGAAAGCCGCGAACACGCTTGTCCCGAGCTTCATATACAGCCAGCGCGACGAATCAAAAGGAAAGCCTCCGCGGATGATGCAACCTCGCGATTAAACGGCGCTAATTATAGCGCGGGAAACGGGCCACGGCCTGGATGGTCATGAACGGAGAGAAGTGACAATATTCGGAGGAAATGCGGTGTTCTAAATTCGGACCGTTAGTAACTCCGGACCCGAACCACCGTCGGGTTCTTTGCCTCCGATGTGCGCTGTTCTGACCCGCGCGAACTACTGTAGAGGCCGTCTGGCTTCTTATAACAGGATACAGGCTAACTATCGCTGCAATACCGCTCGGCCCTCGCGCTCGTGACGCTCTCCCGGACAGCGCCAGCACCCGCGCCTCCGCTCGCCTGTCTCTGCGGTCTACCTAGGCCACGCTCTCCGGAAGCATGCTCCCTGAATTTCAGCAGAGCTATTCTACCGCGTACTACTGTACCTGGGACTGACCTGTTGTCCGACTTCGAGTTGTTGCTCTGGGATAGGGCAGTCTGCAGATCACCAGTCGCACATGTTCTCCCGCCTGCAGTCAGACTCGGACCCGGGGCGCCATTACGGACCCGAGCAGCCAATTCCCATTCCGCCTCCCTGACTGCTGTGCTGGAATCGCGCGACGAACGATCGAACGTGGCCGTGCTCATCACGACCTACGCGAGCGTCGCTGCCGCCGTATCGGAAACTATATGCACCCAATTAAAGGCCTTCGCACTCGACCTCAACTGTAATGCTCTAGTCCTGTCTTGCCAACCTCCCCATCCGCATGCGATATCCTTCTTTTTCTTTCTCGCTATTCATCGTTGTGGGCATCGCGGCGCGGATTGAGCGCTCCAGCCCGGTACTTCCGGCAAGCGGCGGCGAGGCTTCCGCGGAAAGGACCCATGTCGTTCAGGTCGGCAAGGATGTGTTGATGTATGACACGGCACGGTATATGCGCGCCACCGGATGTATTTAGCAGTACATAGACCTGAGTCCAGGAGGTGGCACGAGCTCACTCTTGCTCGTGCTCACTCTCCTGGGCCAGGTACGTCGTGTTCCCGTCCTCTCGTATATACTCTTGCTCGTGCTCACTCTCCTGGGCCAGTCGGATCCCCCGTGTGCGCTCACAGGTTATGAGCCCCGCGCTCAACTAGGATCTCGACTTCTCCCAACTGAGAGAAAGCACTTTTAAGCGTCGCCCCTGCTAGGAGCTCTGCAGTACAGTCTCGCGTCTGGTCCACTTCCAACCCAGTGCCCCCACTGCTGCTTGCGACGACGCTTGCGGCTGCCGGCGCTCAACCGGAACTTACCGACGTGGCACTTGCATTGTCTCTCTCTTTGTCCCCACGTGACAATCTGCACTCCGCACGCGTTCCTCTCGCTGCTCCCCATCGATCCCCATCGCCATGACCGACTCAGAGCGTACTACCGCTGGCGTCCCGATCCTGAACCAGACCAACTACGACAAGTGGAAGCCGCTTATGCTGGCCTACCTTGGCACCAAAAGTCTGCGCTGGACGATCGATAGCACGCACGTGAAGCCCGTCGCTGCCGACACAGCCACGCCCACGGCGATCGAGCGCCGCGAGCAGCGCGACTGGGACGCGGATCGCCAGAAGGCGGCCGGCATCATCTACATGGCCGTCCACGAAGACATCCGCATCGACATCGATGAGGATCACGACAAGTCGGACCCCGCTACGATGTGGAAGACGCTGGCGAAGCGCGGCGCGCAGTCCAAGCCAGCCGACCGCTTCTCGGCCCTCGGGAACATCGTCGCGCTCCAGCAGGAGCCCGACGAGTCGCTCCTCGTCTACCACGCTCGCTGCAAGAACGCTGTCGCCGAGTGGGCCGGCCTACTGCCCGCCAAGTACGACCTGGACAACCTGAAGTCCGAGCTCGCCTGCTGGTGCACTCTGCGCGGCCTCTCCGACGAGTACAGTGCGTTCTCTTCCAACATCGTTAACGGCCTCGAATTCAGCGGGAAAACGCTCGACATGGAGGCGCTCCGATCCGCGTTCAGCAACGAGGCCTCTCAGCGCCACGGACGCCAGGGACCCGCCGCAGCGATGCGCGCGACGCCTGCCGCGTCGGGAACGAGCACGCCGCTCTCCACGACCTCGACCGCCGTCGACGAGGATGCAGTTCTCAAGGCCTTCGCCGCTGCCGGCAGACACACGCGCTGCTGGATGTGCGACAGCCCCGAGCACCTCGTTTACGAGTGCCCGCGCCGCAACACGTACCGCGAGAAGGCGTCGAACGATCGCAAGGCTGGGAACAAGAAAGGCAAGTCCAAGAAGGACAAGCCGGCGCAGAACGAGTCCAACGCGCAGACGCACGCGCACGCCGCGTCCTCGACGCCCGCCACGCCCGCGCCCGCCGGACAGCAGAAGTCCGCCCTCGCAGCCGCCGTCAGGTCGCTCAACGTCAGTTCTGACAATCGCTTGCCACTCTCCGCGCTCTCTGCCCAAGGCTCTCGTGCAGCTGCTGATTGGAACACGGATACAGGGTGTTCTACACACATGACTCACCAATGCTCGTATTTCCGCTCGTACTCGCCCCACCGTCAGCCAATTTTCCTCGCCGACGACTCTGTGATCTTCTCTGAAGGCATTGGGTCCGTCGAGTTCAAGCCGCAGGTCGACGAGGTCGAGGGGGTGGACGGTACGGTCATCGTGTTTCATGACGTGCTACATGTGCCCAAGCTTGCCGTGAATCTACTATCTGTCTTCGATCTCACGCGCAACAAGGGCTATACAGTCCTCGCGCAGGGTGACACCGTGGGCTTCTTCCACTCTGGGCGGCTAGCTTGCACTGCGACTGTCGGACCGGCCAATACTGGCTACTTGAACGGCACCACGCTGACGCACGACCCGGTACTCGCGAACGCAGCCTCGACGCGCCCGATGGACTTTGAGCTCTGGCATCAGAGGTTCTCTCATATCAACCACCGCGATCTTCGCGCGATGCACAAGAACGCCGCTGTTGACGGAATGCGTCTCGACTCGAAAGCTGCTCCCGATCCGGTCTGCGAGCCTTGTCTTGCTGGCAAACAGCATCGCCATGCTGTTCCCAAGGGACCTGCTAAGCGTACTACCGCGCTCGGAGAGCTCATCCATATGGATCTGAAGGGTCCGCTGCCGCGTTCTCACGCTGGTTTTCGCTACAACATGGTCTTCGTTGAGGACCACAGCCGACACCGCGTCGACATTCCGCTCCGCCGCAAAAGCGAGGCGTTCGCAGCATTTCTGATATACAAGGCGTGGTTCGAGAAGCAAACCGGCTGCAAAATCAAGAAAACGCGCGACGACAAGGGCGGGGAGTTCATCTCCAACGCCTGGGAAGAGTTCTGCAAGCGCGAAGGGATCGAACGCCAGCACACCGAGACGAACGAGCCGCATCAAAATGGAGTGGCTGAGAGAGCTAATCGCGACGGTATCGAGCACGCGACTGCGCTGCTGAACCAAGCTAAGCTCCCGGCTATCTTTTGGGTTGAAGCTCTTAATGCCCACACTCACACGCGCAACCGATCAGTGACGTCGACGCTAGACCCGTCTCTCACACCGTACACCGTGCTCAAGGGCAAGAAACCGGACGTGCACTACTTCCGGGCTTTCGGCTGCCTCGCGTACGTGCTGCTGCTGAAGAGCAAGCGAGGTGCGTTTGACGACCACTCCCGGAAGTGCATCTTTGTTGGTTACCCCCAGGGCAAGAAAGCGTGGCGTTTCTGGGACCCTGACGGACGTGTGTTCGTGGAGAGTAGCCAGGCGAGCTTCGACGAACGTTGCTTTCCTGGAAACTCTCCTACGGCGATACGCTCGCTCTCCGACGCGGTCCTCGACGGAGACGACCAGGATTCGGGGGGTGAGGCCGTCGCGGTGCTAGATGGCAATGGCGATGACGGCGAAGGTGACGCCTTCTGGGACAACCTGGAGGCCGATGCCATCGCCCAGCTGGATCCCTACGTCGCACCCGCGCCCGCGCCTGCGAATCCTGTCGTCCCCGCCGAGCAGCCCGCCGAGGATGCCGCGCCGCGCAGAAATGCGCAGCGTGACGGACGCCCCACGGCCGGGACTCTTCGGGAGCCGGACCTACGCAGAACGTCGCAGTATCCTACTTCGCACTCGGCTGGAAGCACAGCTACATTCCGCACTGTCAATAGTGACGGGAGTTCAACCTCCTGTGACGACGTTGATGAGTTTGCCTCTGCGGAGGAGCTCTCAGCGGCCGTAGACGCTGGGCTGGAGTTCATGCTCGACTGCGGCCCCTATCTGGAGTACGATGAAGCTCTGGATTTCGCGCTGCTGTCGACGCGGGCAATGAAAGCCACGTCGCTGGACAACGAGCCGCGCACATTCCGCGAGGCCATGCTTCGCCCGCCGGAGGAACGCTCGAGGTGGCTAATCGCCGCCCATGAAGAGCTGAACACACTCTTACGCAATGAGACGTTCGAGATGGTTCTCCTCCCGGAAGGGCGCAAGGCCATAGGGTCGCGTTGGGTCTTTAAGGTCAAACGCAACGCCGACGGCAGCGTGGAGCGGTACAAAGCGCGACTCGTCGCTCAGGGGTTCTCCCAGCGCCCGGGCTTTGACTACTCGGAGACGTTCGCCCCCACACCCAAGTGGGCGAGGATTCGAGCAGTCCTTGCCATTGCGGCCTTTGAGGACCTCGAGCTTGACAGCGTGGACATTTCCTCAGCTTTCCTCAACGGGGAATTGACTGAGGAAGTGTACATGAAGCTTCCTGAAGGCTTCCAAGTCCGGGGACCGGAGTGGGTGCTGAAACTTCTGCGCTCTCTGTATGGTCTCAAGCAGGCCAGCCGCATATGGCATGAGACGCTCAACAAAGCGCTCACAGAGATGGGCTTCGAACGGGTACTTTGCGACACTAGCGTGTGGGTATACAGTCGCGCGGACGCGCGCATCATTGTGCCCGTCTTCGTAGACGATATGACCATCGCTACGGGCTCGAAAGAGGCCTCGGCACGCGTCCGTAAGGAGCTCGGAGCACGCTTTAAGCTTCGAGACCTGGGGCCAACAAAGTGGCTACTCGGAGTGGAGGTCATGCGTGACCGCGGAAACCGCGTCATCTCGCTCTCTCAGCGGCAATACGCACTCGACGTGCTCCGTCGCTTTGGGATGCAGGACTGCAATCCGGTGACTACGCCCATGGACACGAACGTGAAACTCAGTGTCAAAATGGCACCGCAGACCGACGCTGATCGAGAGTTCATGGCTAGCGTCCCCTATCTCAGTGCTGTGGGCTCCCTCGCGTATCTGGCTGTGGCAACACGTCCCGACATCGCGTACTCCGTCGGCGTCTTGGCGCGCTTCAGCGCGAACCCGGGTCCCGAGCACTGGAAAGCATGCAAGCACCTGCTTCGCTATGTGGCTGGCACCGTCGATCAGCGCCTGGTCTATGCACCGCCGTCTTGTCCGAATCCCGAGCTTTTCTACGCCTACAGCGACGCTGACCATGCTGGGAATCCTGACAACGGGCGCTCGACATCCGGAATGGTAGTGAAAATGGGCTCAGGCGCGATTAGCTGGCACAGCCATCTCCAACCTTTCGTGACTCTCTCAACGACTGAGGCCGAGTACGTTGCCGCCTGCGCGACGGGACAGGAGGTTCTATGGCTTCGGAACTTGCTCACTGCTTTTGGCTATCGCTTGACGCAGTCCTCGCCGCTTGGAATCGACAACATGTCGCACCGGAGGCAAGATTCAACTCACTTATTTTGAACATGAGTTAAACTCACTTGAACCGGCACATCGTAGCCCACGCCTAGTGTGCATAATGAAATCACATGACTGCAACATTGTTCAAGCCTGAGAGGCGTCAGCTGGCTCCGGAAAACGTGAAGCAAAAGGCCATTTACACGGGAAAACCAGTCAGTTGGACATTATCCCGTAAAAATCCCCAGATATGCACAAGTACAGGAGTGCGATAAAGCACCAGGTTCCTCATTGCAGTAGGCGCAATGATACCCAAGTGCGGTCCGATAATCGCATGTTGCACAGCCCCCTGCATTGTGTTCAACACGTGTGCGCATGGCTTGCAGGTGAGAGCAACATGAGTTTAACTCATTTCGTTTTATATGAGGTAAATATTGCCCCCGGTGTCGGCAGTACAGGTGGCTAGGAATCCCGAGCACCACGGTCGGATGAAACATCTCGACACTAAATTCTACTGGCTTCGTCACGAGGTTAACCACGGTTCCATTCGCATCGAGCACGTCCCCACCGCAGTAATGCCCGCGGATATGCTCACAAAACCACTCGCGCGCGTGAAAGTCGAGTCGATGCGAAAGCTCCTCGGACTTACCGCGGACCCACGAGAAATGCTCGCGCCTGGCTGATTCTATTCTCGTTTCACGGTCTCTGTTTTCGTTTATCTTTACTCTACTTTCTGCTACCTGTTTTAGTTTTTCCCCGTGTCGGGTCAGGGGGGTGTGTTGATGTATGACACGGCACGGTATATGCGCGCCACCGGATGTATTTAGCAGTACATAGACCTGAGTCCAGGAGGTGGCACGAGCTCACTCTTGCTCGTGCTCACTCTCCTGGGCCAGGTACGTCGTGTTCCCGTCCTCTCGTATATACTCTTGCTCGTGCTCACTCTCCTGGGCCAGTCGGATCCCCCGTGTGCGCTCACAGGATGGTCTCTTCGTCTTCAGTCCAAATACTCTCAGTGCTCAAGGTACGCTCTACATCAACAGCTGCATTCTCTATGAAAGCACGCCGGGCTCACCCTAAGATCCAGCCGGGGATTCCGTCCTATTTGAGATCAGTGACCCGACTTCACACACGGTCTCGCAGTCAGTGAGCCTCACGCAACCGTGTGCTCTGGCAGAATCGAGATTCAGCACCGCACTTGGAGACTTGACGTTTCTTCTCCAGGTCAGCGATGTGCGTGCAAGCATAGTGTCGAGGCGTCGTCTGACGGTGTAGTAGACCTCGCCGATATTCGTGCACTGCGAGCTGCATTGCTCTGAGGGCATGGTGACGATCATCAACCCTGAAAGTAGTAGCGACATCGAAGAGATGGTACGCATCGCGAGCAACGGGCCTCTGCCGCACCTGCGCAGCGGGCTTCCATATCCAGTCATCGCGACTCATACACAGGTAATTACAGTCCATGAAGAGTGTAACGATGGCAGCAAAAGAACTTACCACTTAGCTTCCGCAGAGCAGTGCAACACCCAACGCTTCTCCCGCACAGGGCAGGTCTCCTAGACGCTCACAAAAGGGCATGATAAGAGACGTCGCCGCAGGCCTGGCGGCAACACTCGCCCTAGCTGCCGCAGCTGTAGCCGGTGCATGCTACATGTGGCGTCGCCGAAGGAAACGGAGAGCTCGCGCTCTCAAGCGGGAGGACGGAGAAGCGGCTCTTACGCCCTTTGGCAGCCATCCGTCGGACGTGTACCCGCCTGAGGGCAAGCGAGTCATTATGGCGGCGGCTCCGAAGGAAGACGATGGCCCTGGCGAAGAGCGCAACATCGAACCCTTGGAGCAACCGGCAGCGATTTCGCAGCCGCACGGACCGCTCGGTAGCGGCGACAGCAACCCGACGTTCGACCCGGGCAGCCCGGGAGGCGGGGAGCATACCATCGGCTCGAAGGGAGCTGGCGTGGAGCCGACACCGACTGTAATCTTCTTGCAGGCCAAGCTGGACAGAGTTCTCGCTGAGAACGAGATGCTCAGGAAGAGCGCCGACCCGCCAGCGTACTCGGACGGGGCTAGAAGCGAGCTCGGAGCACGACTTTGACTGGTCACCGCACCCATCGGCTGCGCTGGAACGAACTCACATGATCTATATACTAGTTAAAGAGGCTCGATGATACCCGTCCGACAGAAGTGAATATACACAGGCCGCCACGCCTGTTACCCAGCGTTGTGCGAGGCGAGCGCAAGGGCGATGTCTGCCACCATCGTCTTGACTTCATCAAACGCGTCCTGAGTCCTGACGTCCAGGCTCCAGTCTTCCTGTGAGTCAGTAATGGTCAGCGACAGTCTTCCGTGTGTACCAAGACGGACCTGAATAGCAGCGACGTGAAGAGGGGCGACGTCGACGCGGTACATGCGCATCTTGACGCCAATAATACTGATCCCATAGAAAGTCAGATTAGGGCACTTCGGAGCGAGTTCGTAGAACCGCTGGCGCACGCGCTGGTCGGCGAGAGCGCGCGCCTCGGCGCTCTCGAGCAGCGCAGAGTCGTTCTCAACCTCGACGTACATGACGGGCCGCTTGACCATGAGCGTGGCAAAGAGGTAGAAGACCTCGAACTCAGTTGCCCCGTAGCGCTCGCCGCCGTGGGGGAACGGCGCAACGACGTAGCCCCTCAGGGCAGGGAAGCAGTACGCAAGCAGCGAGTTGTAGGGCCCCTGCATGCCTTCCCCGTCGTCGTGGAAATCCGTGATCAGTTTGACGAGACTCTGCGGCCAGGCTGTGTCGTCCAGAATAGTCGACATGATGGTGCGAAGAAGAAGCCCGGAGGAACTTCTTCGGCACGGCCGCGGAGCTTCCGAGCCTGCCGGCAGCTAACTACAACGATAGGGTCGCCAGTGCTCCGCAAATAAGGACCGGAAGAGAATTAGAATTGTGTCGTGGTGCAATAAAATTATACGTTCCGTTGACCAGTAACAGTAACCGGAGGTAGCGCAGTGGTAGAGTCTACCTCTGTGCGGGTACCAGCAACCGTCGTCCGACGTGTACCCGTACAACCAACTGGTGTTCCAGAGCGACGTGGTGGGCGCCGGGGGTCATCAGCTGCGTTGGACCTCTCGCGCTTACCGAGGATATTCTTCGACTATGCGATCTTCACGTGCGTTCCCGCCCTCAAGACGGAGGCGCAGCTGACTGCGCCGCTGCAGGTTCGACGACGGGATCGTCGTGGACGGGAGACCGCCCACTGGCGGGACGCCTGCGGCCGCGTCTTCTTCGTCCACTCCGAGCAGTACGTCAGCGAGCGCTCGACGCCCAACGGAACAGTCCTCAAGCACTGCGGAGGCACCCGCCTCCGCAGCGAGACCACAAAGCGGCGCACCATCTCTCGCTCCTTCTTCTGAATCCGAAACCGCAACGCCCAGCCACAGCCCGCTGGCAACACTAAGCCAGACTGCGACAGCTGCCCACCACGCTCTCAGCAAGCCCAACCTCGACGCAATGATAGGCGCAGCTGTTGTCGGAGCGGTCGTCGTTGCCGCATTCTGCAGCTCCTCGTACATGTTCTGGCGGCGGAAGCGGCACCGGCTCGTCCCATGGGCGGGCGCTGCGTCTGTCGGAGGCAGTAGCAGCGCGAAGGGAGCAGGATCGCCAGCAGATGTGCAGATAGTCTCTGAGCAGGTCCAGGATGCTTCGCTCGCACAGCGGCCCATGGAGGATTCCAGAGCCGATGGAAAAGGACAGCTGGAGGAGAATTCGCCTGAGAGCGATGGACGGGCGAGTGTGGGGCATACTGAGCCACCGCTGCCCTACTTATATGAAGGACGGAGAGAGCAGCGAGCCAAAGCTCTAGACTAGTAGTCGGTATGCATGTGATAACGAGCAGAAAAGATATATCTGGCTGAGGCCGACCAGATATCGGGCCTTCACGACGTACAGCTGGGCGCAGTGGCCCCGAAAGAGATACCGTTATTCTTCCAAGGGCAATGTAATCGAAGCCGACGGCTGACGCGCCGTTCTGTCAACCGAGCCACCCAAAATCGTGACCGCACACACTGTCTCGGCGTTCGGCGCGCGTCTGGCTGAAGAAGTTGCGAGATGGTGAAAAGAGGAGGAAGAGATGCGGAGTTTGCCGACGACCCTTCTTGTCCGGAGCCCGTTTCGTTCTGACAGGCAGGCGGCTAGGGCGTCTTGCGGCGCGTCAGACACGGCCTTGAGCGCGAGCAGCGCACTTTTTAGGCAGCGTGCGCTGAGCCAGCACCAGCATCACGGCCGCCGGACGATGTCCCGGTTCCTTCTGCTACTCAGGCCGACAGGCACTCTGGCGACGTATCATCCCTCTCACTATACGAATCGTGATGCATGCGACGGCGGCCGGGGGCCAAGAGGAGCGCGCAGATTCCAGAAGTCTGAGGCTGCGTGAGGCATAGCCGCCCGCTCGAGACTAGCTTCATGAAACAGCACGCAGATTGGAATCGGAGAGGCGCGCGGAGGAAGCTTCGGGCCGCTACTCCGAACCTCTGCTCCTGACCACCGTCGCTTCGCATGCCATTGCGAGCTGTTTGCCTCCGTTGTGCGCAGATATGCTCCTTAACGCCACTCAGAAGTACATGTGCGCCTCGCTCTCGGGACGCTTCTTATCGGGCAGCAAGTGGTCCTGCGCAGAGAGCTGCTTAGCCCGTGTGCTGCAATTACCCCGAATTTCAGGATCTCTCGAGCTGGCCTGACCCTAAAAATACTGTCGTTTATCCGACGCGAGCAGTACATAGCAGGTGCGCCCTGTCGACTACAATTGCTGCGGCGACATAAATTCCGCATTCGTCCAACTCCCTCCATCTCTGCTCGTTCCCTCTGCTATTTAAAATCTATTCGAGCATTTCGCGGAAACACACGACAGTCCTTTGACGAATGCGGGCATAGAGCGGTCACGAAAACAGGTCTTCTGCCTCGCGGACGGCCTTCTCCACCACGCTTCCATTCATTTTGCCGATAACATTTTCATTCGGCACGTAGGACTTCGCGTTGAACTCTAAACATCAGTGATCAGCTAGGTCGGTGATGTAGACGTGTTATAAACGCACGTCCGTATATCCCATTGGTGTCGGAGCTGTGTCCAGCAACGGTCCGAGAAGTGAACCACGCATACAGCTCTATGCGGTACACCTTTGCGAGCTCAGTCGCACCGCACCGCTCGGAGAGGATACGCACCTTGACGTATGGATGCGATATGTCGGGGTAGCGGATCAGTCCGACGTCGAGGATTTTCTTCTCGCCCGTCTCTTTCCTGTAGTGCAGGCTCAGGCCCTCCATGATGTTACCGGCATGCGCCACAACCTCCGCGACAGCGTTGAGGTCAACCTTCGCGCGGGCGTCTATCACGTCAGGGTCCTCGATCAATTCCTTCAGCCACGCGTGGACCTGGCAAAAGATAGTTGCAGTGAGACGATGCATCGGGCCATATGCGGCGTGACTCACGCCAGGGATGACGTCACTGTAGTAGGCGGTAGACTTGAACCAGTTCGTTCGGGCGATGTGATGAGTGCGGGAGTGATTGAGTTCCGAGTTGGGCGCGTTGCGAGCCTCAAGCAGCGAACATTGGGAGAGAAACTGCGTGATACCGCCCCAGCTCCGATCGCTCAGCTTGGTGAGCCCGCGGTGCACGCCAAGAAGCATCAGCTTCAGCTTGTCATCGATCTCCCTGCATGCATCGGACTGCAGCACGCCGAAGACACTTGCGAGAGTGTCCGGGTTGACCTGAGAAAGGACCAATGAGACCAGAAAGGGTTGTTATATGACAGCCTGCCGCACCGTGGAGACATCGGTTTCCGCAGTCTGTGCTGCCGTCTCCCAGTATGGTACGGCTTTGGGACTCTGGCGACAGCGAACGATGGTCAACGTCTGCGATTCTCTGGGTATGGACAACACACGCACTTTGGAAACAGGGCGGTGCTGATCGAACGTCGCGAAGGCAGCGGCGAAGCCTCTCAGAGCCGCGAAGTCGATGCCCATATTGAGATGCGAGTGGGTGGCTGCGGCGAGAGCAATTGGAAACGAGCTGGCAGAATTCTTGGCGAACGCGCCCTTCCTCCCCATCCCACCTTCTAATACTAGGCGCATGGATGAAAACCGAATACTAGAATGGGTGGTAGCTCCGCCCAGCGCGATATGACGTGTCGGCCAGCAGTACAGGGATCGTCCGATGCGTCTCATTCATAGTAGCCATAAATCCTCCCATCCCAACGTGGTAAAAGGCGCAGCCAGGGAAGCAAATGATAGGAGGCAATTGAGCGCCCGAGGTGTAGATCCTGCAAGCGAGGCGTTCGACAGACGCGCCTCTTGTGCGAAATGCTGCAATGCATGCCGGAATAGGCCTGCCCCGTCGCGTACAGGTGCCTCCCGCATCCATATTAGACCAATATGAAGCCCGATATGACTCCGTCGCGCTGGCAGAGGTCCGTGACACATGTTAGAGCGCCCAGGAAGGAAGGGCCGTCCGTAAAGGAAGTACATATTTTTGTTGCCACGTTGCTCAAGACCTCGGCGCCTGGGAGGCCCTGAAGCTCCACTTCACACGTGCAGGCGCCATTCACGTGCTCATAAATACCTGCCACCAAGATCGCATTCTCTCACTTTCCGCGACCAAGCTATGCCTGATCAACCGTCGGGCCGTGACACGCCTAGCTCAGCTTCTCCCCCCACCAGTCGTCCGGGCCCCCTCAAACCCGACACCAGCCAGCCTGCTGCTGCGCAGAGCCCCGAAACCGGCTGTGCCACTTCTGGGCTTGCCCACCGTCGCGATCCCTGCTCCGTTGTTCCTGCTATATTACAGACTTTCGGCGGGGCTGATAAGGTCGTTGAGCTTGGAACGGTACGCACATCGCGTTCAACTCCTCGAATAACGATTGACTCCGATTATTTGGAGGATACCACGTGCCCACAGGTGTGCCGGATTCATTATCCCCATATGACGGTGGCGTCCTGATCCTCTGCGTAGCAGGATGTTTTGTCCGGCTCTGATGCCGCATTTTCCGTCCTACAATGCACCGACGCCCATACGATGGCGGAAGATCTCAAGATCGCCGTAGTTGGCGCGACCCGAACACTTCAGAGGCTACGTCCGGCCGATCGCGGGTGGAGCATACTGGCAGAGCGTCTCTACCAAAACCCCACCATCCACAGCGAAGCGAAGGACGACATTTGTCGCGCATGCACATTTGAATCGCACGTCCCAGTCAAAGGCCGAGCTGCGACGCAGAAGGACGAGGCGGACCCTGTCGTCAAAGAGGTATGGTTTTTGACGGACCCGCAGCAGTCTCTGACGTTACGGGCGCTTCCCGGTAGTTTCAAACATGGTTTACTCAGCTCATCGCGGACCCCGACACTCAAGCTGGACGACGGCGCATTAGCCTTGAGGTGGCCTCGCAAATAGTCGCACACGCCTGCAAGTTGGTCGACCGGGGCATCCCGTCCGAGAAGGAGAACAGAGAGACGAAATTACTTGACCTCGCCGTTCTGCGATACCCCTTGCCGGAGGATCTTACCATCAAGGTATGCATACCCTCGCCAGAGCGCAATCTGTTCCTGACTGGTATCATAAACAGCTTTACCACATCGAGCTCTGGGCTTGGTCCGAATCGAAGTTTCCACTTGATCCCAAGAGCAAGACGTGTCGGCTTTCGGGCCGTGAGTGTTCTCCTTCTCTGAGGGACTCGGGGGCTCGAGCTATCTCGCAGAGTTTAACCTGAGGTCGTTCGGGCCACGCAAGGATATTGTCTCGCGCCTCCCAGATCGTATCAAGGATTGGGTCTTTTCCGAGGCGATCACGATGTTCGCCGGTTAGTGGATGGTAGAATCGTGTGCGTGTCGAGCTATCTCTGTCGTCGTGCCTGGTGTAGATACGCGATTCCGCCGTCATCAATGAGAATTTTTCGTACAGCACCACGCCATGTCCTCCGGAATTTAATACGTCCTGAAGGACACTTTCCCAAAGTAGAAGACGGTGGTGTTCCTGACTGCACCGGGGTTTCATTGAGGGCTATTGGGACGCAACAGCTGGCATCAGCTACGACGAAACATGGCTCGTCCCTACACAGGGTCCGATTCATAGGCAGGGAGATCGCCGCGTACCGCTGTCACAGGGGCAGGGCAGGGGGCCCTCATCTCACCATCGTGTACACAATGACGTGTCATCCATTAAGTGACTTCGAAACATGCGTCGCCGCAGGTCGTCTGAGAAAGGCCGCCAGCACGTCCGCGCAGAAACGGAAGTGAGACGATCATCGGCCGCACCTTATCTTGGCGCAGGTACGTAGAGGCAGTTCTTCGTTCCACACAACTCGAGGGACTTCGCTCGCTGCTGACGCCCAGGATGTCGCCCGACTTTCTCGACGCGTTTGGCGGTCTCGACGGGAACCTGGATCCCGGCGACATTCTCTCGCTGGTCACGGCCCTCGTCAAGGCGCTCGTCGTCGTCGGCAATCTCATCAACTTCGCCGTGGTGAGTGAACATTGTGGAGGCGACACCTCTTTAACCGCAGCTGCAGCGCGGCCGGGAAGCCAAGCAGGAGTTGTACTCTGACGCGAGGGGCTACTCGGTCAGCCCAAGTTCGCCGAGTATGACCCCGGGAACCAGCACGGTACGACGTGCAAAAAATAGACCGTGCAGAATCTGACGTTGCGTCTGACAGAGGGAGGATCATCTGGCCTTCGATCAAGTCGCGTCGGCAATTGGCCAGCACCAGAGCCACGCCGTGCGCGAGATGGACGACAACCTCAAAATCGCCGTGGCAGGCGCGGCACGGGGATTGAGGGGAGTTGCACGGGAAATGATGACATGGGCGGAGATCATGCGCGTCTTCACGCAGAGCCCCCTGTTGAAACAGGCCGAGCGCTTCGACGGCGCCATTGATCGCGCAGAGACCTTCGAAAGAGCGCATCCGGCATGGTTCTCGCGGCAAGCGGCCGTCCTCCCGGAGGTACGCCGACTGTTCTGCACGTCATCCCACGGGGCGAACGCGTTGCAGGTGCATGCGTGGTTCGCGCACTTGGTGACGGACGAAGACATTGCGCGTGCTCGCCAAACCATAGACGTGCACGCCATCGCGGGAGTCGTCGCGCACACCGCTAGCTGGCTCAGCAGGCTCGTCGGGAGCAACGAGATAAAGCAGAAGACGCTGCTGGATGTCGGCATCGTTCGCTATCCCGACAGAGATCACCCATACATCAAGGTGCGCCCGCGCAATGT
The DNA here is from genome assembly GCA_030578095.1 of Auricularia cornea. Taxonomy (NCBI): domain Eukaryota; kingdom Fungi; phylum Basidiomycota; class Agaricomycetes; order Auriculariales; family Auriculariaceae; genus Auricularia; species Auricularia cornea. The sequence goes on along the minus strand of JARLTE010000009.1, from coordinate 4,327,319 downwards.
CATTGCATGACGCTGGTATTGACTTCAGCATGCAAGGTCTACCGCATCGAGCTGGTCGCGTGGTCTTCGTTAAACAGTGCTGGCATCTCTGGACGTAAGTCATGAGGCCCTGAGACGTTGGCAACGAACTCACACGACCATTTGCAGAATTCAACGCCCGCAAATTTCTGCCGCGCCTGGAGGTGATTGAAATGTTGAGTAATGGAGCGCGCTGTAAGGCCCTCGAGGAAGCCAAAGCCGTGTTGCGCAGTCCAGGCTGTTGATTAAATTTGTTCATTTCTGCCGAGTAATAGTGTCCGGGGTTCATGCATATGTCACTCAATGGCAGTTATAATCTGTGCCAGTCTTCGCGTCAGATATCGTGTCAACAGCGTGAACATGTTCCGTCGGAGGCTGGGAACCGCGTACCAAGCTCAGCTCATTGTTTCCATGAGATTTGGCCCCGTCGGCCTCGTGGAATGAACTGATCAGGTACGGCCGTGATAATAAAGTATGCAAGACCAGCAAAAGCTGCCAGGCGTTTTGTTGTGTGAGGCTCTGAAAGTCTTCAGAGTCTTCCATGGAAACGATACTGTACCCTGTGACCCGAGCCCTCCAGCACGAATCAGTTCACAGTAAACCCGGCACCGAAAAGACCGAGTGGATCTCGATTTGTAGTGATGCAAAGCTCGCATAGGTCATACTGCGCGCACTCCGACCGATGATGCGACGAGATGGCGAAAGGAGGAGGAAAAGATGCGGAGTTTGCCGACGACGCTTCTTGTCCGGAGCTCGTTCCATTCTGACAGGCAGGCTGGCAGTCGCGCGCATCGCGCGTCAAGTCGAATTATCTTCTCCGCGCTCCGAGGAGCGCTCGTTATTCTGCGCGCCCTAGAACCGCTTTCCTCCGTGAGCAGGCGACAATTCAACGGTACAACGCCAATTGTATCGATAGAGGCCTTGGTATGCATGTCTTGCTCGTGGCTACACGTGTATTCACTCTCATGGAACTAATTATGAGCTATAAGCGCTGTCTTATAACTGTGCTATTCCCGTATAATTCTGTATTCCAACATCCGGTCTCTGAGAGTCAGCTAGGTCCGTTCACGACCCTCCTGCTGGCTTTTGGCACATATCTGACACATGTGCTTCGTATCCAGCATGCCCAAGGCCAAGAAGGCGAAGACTAAATATTACGCTGTGGCGAAGGGGAAGACGCCCGGAATCTATCAAACATGGTGAGCTCCAGCGCAGCGTCTCCGAATCCACGCGGAAGGCGTTGAAGTTCCGAGCCAGGGACGAAGCCATGGAGCAGATACGCGGCTTTACGAATGCGCGCCATCGCAGCTTCAAGACGAAGCAACAGGCAGAGCAGTACCTCCTCGAGAACGGTGTCGGCGTCAGCGCCATCGCGACGCGCGCGTCGCGGCGGATTGCGGGGCTACCTGCGCACGGCTTCACTGCGAAGAAGAAGGCCAAGGGGCCTGTTGAGCCTCCTGCTTCTCAGCCTCAACCCGAACCAAGCGATGCTTCCTTTTCCCCATCGCCGTCGACGTCCGCTACGCTCGAACTGTCCGCCCACAGCGTGGACGACTCCCAGGACCGATCATCGCGCGCGTCTACGCCTCATAGCGGAGCTCCTGACATCGTGGATGCACTCGTCAGTTCCCGTTTCTCTCATCCTCCCCAAGCGGACGCTCATCTCGACAGGAATCCCTGCTGCGACTGCAAGAGCTAACTGCGGATGCACTCCGGGCATTTGGGAGGGACGACGGAATGGTGCGCCGGTATTCTTCCCTCTGTCCCTTACTATTGTGCGCTGACGAACTCGATTCAATGGACTAGCAACCGCTTTCTGCTGGGATGATGGCAAAGGACGAAGCTATGGTGCGCGAGCGCGTTCCCATATATCCGCGCTGGTGCGCGACTGACGCTCGCGACTAGAGCGTCTTGCGGCGCGTCAGCGACGCTGTCGACTGCGAGAACCGCGTGCTAAAGGCCGTGTGCGCCGAGCCCGCACCCACATCCCGACCGCCGGAGAAAGATCCTGTTCCTTCTGCCCCTCAGGCCGACGAGCACTCTGCTGACGTATCATTCCTCTCGCTGTACGAATCCTGACGCCGAACGCCGGTCTGTAACATGTTTCTGGAGAAGCGTTGGACCCGCGGGGCGTGCTGTTCGCCGGCCGGGAGGAAGCTAGCGGTGTTGCACTTGATGTGCGGCGGTGCGCCTGTGCACTGCAAGGGCGCACCATTTTCCAATCCTCGCGGTTCGCAATTCGCCTGGGCACGCAGCGCCAGCGCTCGCTAGGTACAGTGATATTGCGTGCAGTTGAGGAGAATTGCCCTGCTTCTCGTCAGCGGCAAGCGATGTGGAGAGAAGTTCCGGGCTAACAGCGCCCGGCATCGCGTGGAGTGGTCCAGAAGGTGCGCCGTCCTGTGCGAATGATGCATGAGACCCTGAGCGCGGCACCAGAACTTCAGCTAAAAGGCGAGATCGCGTGCGAGGATTGCTCCTAGTCCCTCACCCCAATGAACGACTCCGAGACTCGCAGAGCGTGCGTACCTTGACCTGCCCGCGGAATAATGCTGATGGGTGCCGCGTTTAGGACGTCCGAGCTGCACATCGTCGTAGCGGCCTCAGTTGCCGCCGCCGCGTTCATCTTGATGATTGGATCCGTGTTCGTCTGGCGGGAATGGCAGCGAGGCCGCAGGCGGCTTCGCGAGCGCGCCCGACCGTTTGTGCGCACCGCGCAGGCGCGGGCGCAGGGCACAAAGCGTGCGGAAGTCGAACTGCAGACGAGACCGCGGGAGGACAGGGGAGAAGAGGCAGAGGAGACGTTACGGTCTGCGTCCTTTCTGCGCGCGGAGCTGGGGCGCATGCGCGCGGAGAACGAGCGGCTGCGGTCGCTCGTCGAGCCGCCGCAGTACTCGGATGATGTCCCGCAGAAGGTCTGAGGTGGGCGTGCGAGAAAAAACGAAGGGAGGGGTTGCAATGGACACGGCTTATGTAATTTTATTTTTGGTCGCTCACATGAATACGGTCTGCCGGCCTCTGCCGGCCCGTCTGTTCCGAACCGTCTTTTGCAAGGCTACCACGACGACGTGCAAACGCACAGCGCTCATTGCCCGCTACTACGCACCCAAATACAACGCGACGGCACAGCGGACCCCCTAGCCCCTCACTAAGGCAATTGACTTCTGGTCTCGCCTCCTGAGACGCTCGCTGATGAATCGACCAACTCCGCTGCTATACGCACTTGCTGGCGTCGCCTACGAGTTCTGTTGCGCTGGACATGGGCATAGCTCATCCCCGTCGGCGATACCTAGTGACCATGTCCTGTCCCCATGGCCTACAGTCCGCCTTGTCTTCGGTCATATCGGCCGGTTTTCGCAGTGAGTTCCTTCGTGTGCTCTGAGCTTACTCGATCCCGGAGGGCCTGGTTTTTCTGGCTTGCACGAGCGGAAGGGTATTTCCCATTGCTTGCCACACCCTTTTGCTAATCGTCGTTGGCGATCTTGTCGGGACCTATATAATAGTATGTGCGCATCGCTTTGCGCTGCACGGAGCCCCCGTATCGTTCAGCTATGACAAAAAATTCTGATAGGGTCTGCACCACGGATTTGGTCGGCTCCCTTGAAGCATGACTAGACCCCCTTCATACAGTTCGCAATGATGCAGTTCATCGTCACGGTGGGCACCGCACGCAGGGCAGTGCGTATGCGAATACCCAACTGAGATCTAGATGGTCCTTGCTTACCCTTGTACCAGACACCATGCTTTCTGTAAGTGTGCTGCTGCACATGATGCTCGCCGGCGTGTACGCGCGGCTCGCGAATGTCACCATCGACGATCAATACGGGGACGCGCAAAATGGCCGCCTTGTCAAGTATCAGGGTGACAAAACCTGGACGGAATGGTCCAAGGGAAGCTCCAATACCGGTACATTTGTACCCTCAGATGGACCTGTAATATCCTGGGGTCAAGTCCATAATGGGACAATGTAGGTTTCCTGGCTGTGTTCTCCATTCATTATCATTGTTGAGCCATTTCGGTAGCCACTTTTCTCAGTCAGATGCGTCAACAATCCATTTATCCTTCATCGGTACGGTGGCAATTACTTTGCCGCAGACCTCTCAATAAATGCCAGGTTCCGCGATATATATTTTCTTTGTCCTTCTCAGCACCCGTCCCACCAGTTTGACATTCACCGTCGATGGTATCGCGGCCTCAAACCTCTTCTCCCACCTTCCAGCAGGCCCCTTTGAAGCCTTTGGCAGCTCGCTTTACACATATGACAATCTTGTCTTCGTCAGGGACGACCTTGACAATGGTCCACACGATGTTGTAGTCAGCAATGTGAGGGCGACGGGAGAGGATACGGGAGTTGCGATGTTCGACTACGCGGTGTATAGGTTGGCCGCGTCCCGCACGTATTAACCACGCTGACCCGTAGACAGCACCGACCTGGATCACCAGGGAGCGGCTCCGTCCTTGAAGCAGCGCGTGTCGATCATATCCTCCAGCATTGCGGTCGTCCTGCTCGTCTCGGCCGCAGGCGTCATCTGGTTTCTCTGCAGGCGCAAGCGGCATCGCTCCTCTGGTTCCCAGCCTTCTACGACAGCGTGGATCAACGATAGAAGCGACCCCGATCCATACCCTGTTGAGTTTCACCGATCCGGCAAGGCGATATTCGAGAAACCTCGGACCGAATTGGTGGCAAAGATCCAATTCGAAAAGGTGCCAGCAGATCCACGCCGCGCGACACAAATCTTTGTAGATGAGCCTGAGCCAGCGCGAGCGTCGAGGGCTCGGAACGATGATGCGGCTCTTCTCAGGGCTGAGTTGGAGAGGGTGCTCGAGGAAAACGAGATACTCCGGCAAACCTCGGCGCCACCGCCGGAGTATTCTCAAGGGACGGGCAGAGCGCATGCGTGATACTGCCGTGCACGGAAAAAGCTCATCAGATACCGTCGATTACTATACGAGCGCAGCCTGCGATGTACGTCGCTTCACCAGTGTCAATGCCGTACTATCCCTATTTCTGAAGTAGTCTCGGGTGTTCCAATAGTAATGCGGCCCAGAGGTCTGCCCCAGCGGTATCATTGCTGAACAGCAGTTCGGACACGTTGCATGCCCTCTGGAGTGCTCGCAGCGCTCGTTCTCACACATCTGTTTCGCGGGCGGAGACCCAGCAAGCGTCGACGACGCGCTTCACTGTCGGTGCCGTTGTCGGGGCGTCAGTGGGCGCTGCGGTCCTCGTCTCCTTCGTTATTTCTTTGACGCCGGAGAACCAGGCCGGCACCGCGGGCTCCCGCTCTCCGCGCAGAGCGTCTCACCCCGTTCAACGCCGTCGCAGGACCAGACACGACTCCATCCAGCCCGAAGGCCGACCCGTTCGCCGATACCGAGAAGTATGTCGAACGTCCCCACTCCTTGATCGCTGAGAATGCGATGCTGAGGCATGTTGCTGAGCCGCCAGCGTACTCTGATGCCAACGCTGGGAGAGAGCGAGGGAATCGGGGATCATAGACTGTCGGACAGTCGGAGAGCGTGCGTATCGCGGCTTGCCCGCTGGGAGGTGTATGTAGGATGCTGACATGATCCCCGCGTCCAGCACATCTGAGCTGCACATCGTCGTGGCAGCCTCAGTGGCGGCCGCCGCATTCATCTTTCTGGTGGGATCCGCGTTCGTCTGGCGGGATTGGCAACGAGGCCACAGGCGGCTCCGCGAGCGCGCGCGGCCGTTCGTGCGCGCCGCACAGCAGACGCCCGCTCGAGTGCGTGGCGCGCAGCACGCAGAACTGGCGCTGCAAACGAGCGCGCCAGAGAAAAGGGCGGAAGGGCCGGAACAGACGTCGGCGTCGTTTCTACGCCCGGAGAACGAGCGGCTGAGGTCCCTGGTAGAGCCTCCGCAGTACTCGGACGACATCTCCCCTAAGGTCTGACGTCGGTGTGCGAGGAAAAGGAAGACAGAGAGGTTGCAATGAACGCGGCTTATGTATTCGTAATCGGAACATGGACGTGCAAGATGATCGTGCATGGTTCACCCACTCATTTCGCTAGACAGACGATGTGTTGACCCCGACTCGCAACTGGCAGTCGTGTTTTGTCATACAGTGGACCCCGAGAGTCGGGTGGAGGAGAGCGCGCAAAGAGATCTATGGAAACGGGAATCTACATACAGCCTGTCCAAATATCTCGTCATACAGAACACCGCGAAATAACAGAGAACGAGGCGTCGATAACGATGTCATGCAGCCGGAGACTCCCAGACAATGTCGTCCAGAACAGAGATCTCGAGCTCGGGCGCATGCTCGAGTGTGAGGAGCGCGCCCATGTCCAGAGTGGCAACGGGAGGATTGTACGGCTTGGTGCGCTTGGATGCACGAGCTACGCACAGTACACGCAGCACATTGAGCGGCAGTCGCTGCGCAGGGCGACGTGCTGACCCGACGTCAAACGGAACGGACGGCAAGGAGCGCAGGATGGCCAAAAGCTGCTCGCGATGCGTGGGAGACTAAAAACCATGGATCAGACGAGAAGCGGCTGAATCCAGGTGACGCACCTCCGCGTAGAACAAACTGGGGTCCTTCGGGCTGACCGTCTGGACGCGATGCGGGCGAACAGCAGAAAACGGGTCGGTGGTAAGCGCGACGAGCAGCTTCCCCGTATCCTCTACATCGAGCCAGAATAGAAGGTCGGCGCCGAACGCCGCGTCGGGTATGAGGAACGGGCTCGTGCCCGCGCGGAGCCACTCGATCACTTCGTCAGGCGAGAGTGTGGCAGAGACCGCGTGCTCAGCGGGGTGGTCTCCCGAGGGCAGGACGATCCGCGCGGAGCGCGACGTCCAGAACGGCGGGGCGTCTGCAAAGTCGAGGCACCAATCCAGGCGGCGCCCGGCACGCGAGAACGCGGGCCAGAGATACGACGCGATGCCCGCGGCCACGTGGGCTCCGCGCCAGGATGCACCGGGCGTCTTGAGGCGCGGCCGTAGATAATTCCCGATGCCGGCCCGCTCTGACTGCAGGATCCACGAGAGCAGGCGGTAGAAGATGAGCGGTTCGCAGATTATCGCCGACGCGTGCGGCTCGCAGAAGAGGCCGATCCCGAGCCTAACGATGGCCGCAGTGTCTGCCTGGACAACTGTGGGCTCGCGCGTTAGGGCAAAGCGGAAGGTCGCCTGGCGCATGAGGCGCTTCAACCGGAATTCTAAGATTTTCAGTCCGCGGAGCGGAATATTAATGATAAGCATACCATCGAGTCGCGAATCTTGATGGGTGAGGTCATACGGAAGCCGCATGTGCTGCGAACCCGGGCGGGAGTAACCCGTCAGGAGCTGCTGCAGCGAGTTGAGGACGCGATCGATTGCGTCGATCCCTTCGTTCAAGACATGGCTCACGAGTAGCGTACCGAAGCGATGCCTGTCACCATGTTAAGCAGATGTTAAGTACCGACGCAATAGTTGCGGGAATCACACGCACCGTCCCTGCATCAGGTTGTGCACCTGGTGGCAGTGTCCGTCTCTGAGGGACGCGCTGAAGAAATGGCGGAGAAAGCCAGACGTTTTCTCTATCGTATCGAAGTAACCCAGCGAGTAGACGAACTGGACTTGCGAGAATGGCCGCGGCAGCGCGGACACGGCGTCTGAGACGATGCTGAGATCAACACGAGTTCCTGCAACAAGTAGCCGTTGTCGCGAGAACACGGTGGCCATGCAGTGTACAAGTTCCCGTAGAACCGGAGCGCGCCCTTTCCCATCGGCAGTAGAAAAAGCAGCGCCGAGGGAGTCCATGGCAATCTGCGCTTCGTCGAGCGCGACGAACTGCAGGCGGTCCTCACATGCCTCCAATGCGCTACGTATCTCGGCGAGAAGATCATCCGCGGAAAACTCGCGCAGCTGGCGCGCCATGATGCTGAATACGTCGTTCTGTTGTAGCAATTGGTGCGGACGGAGCTGAAGCATGAGCCACCGGCGACGCAGTACATCATCAGCAAGACCCAACCCACGCCCGATTTCGCACACGTGGTTGAACAAAAGCAGTCGAGCCAAAAGCACGCAGTATATCAAATGCCTGGCCAGCCGCTGGTTATGATAGAGGCGCTCCATAGAAGGACGAAACCCTGGGCCCTGGAGCGTTACGGTGCGATGAAAAGGCTGGTTGTCGGCACCGGACCTCGGGATATCGCTGATCAAGACATCAATGTCAACAGAACCGTACGGGCTAGTCGCAGGATGCGCGTAGCATGTAAAATAGAACCCCCATGAGCGGCTCAAGGTCTCGAAGAGAAGGCGAGTTTTTCCTGTCCCAGACGCATTGACGATGAGACTAGACATGTCATCAGTATCCGGAATACAGTGCAGAGGGCGCAAAACAAGCTACCTGTGACCGCTATATTTGGTGATAGCGTCGAGACGTGCAGCGAACTCGTGATCCAGACTTTCGAGGTCACCGAGCCGATACAGCAATAGATCAGGATCAAAAGGCGGGCGCGATGGGGATGAAAGAGCAGGAATGCGTAGGCCACGTAGTGCAGCATCTTCTTCAGGCCCCCATCGCAGCGAACCGTCCGGGTTGGCATGCGGAAACCAGAAGTTAGGGAAATCGTGTTCCGCTCGGAGATAAGCAGTAATCGGTGCCGTCAAGCGATTCAAAAGCGGTTTACATTTTTCCACGGCGGAAGAGCAGTGTGATCCTTCTAGATGTCAGATTAAATCATATGCGGAGAGTCCGGCCTGGACTGTGAGACAGGCACACCTGTGGTCGGCATTCGAGACATGGTACTAAGTTGCGCGGTTTCAGTAATAGAACACCCTTATTGTTTCCTTAAGTGTGATTGCAGGAGACTGCGCCGTACTATGGCGGAATGCGATGGACGCTATGAGTGGGCGTGAAAGGAGGAGATGGTCGAACTGCAGGGTTTGCCGAACTGCGCCAAATTCGCTCCGTTGACGGGTTGAAATGGCACAATTCCCAGTATCGGTTGGAAAGAGCGTGCGTCTGTCCGCAGCTCAGGCCACTCTAGGCAATGTGGGGAAGGAGCCTCGCAGCGGTTGTTGGTCCGGTTCAGAATAGCGGAATTTGCCGGCTCACGTCAAAACGGCCCCGGTCCGACTGGTCGGTCCGGAGCCAAGCTGTCAGAAAGGTTCCGCAGGTTGTCCTGCCAGATCCTGTACAGTTTTACTGTACCCAGCTCCGACCAGTTCGTGCTCTTGGCGCGCTACGAGGAGAGTCTCCTGTACCCTCGAAGCCGTGGATGTCTAGCTCGCATCGTTTCTGCACCTTGCTTCGCACAGGAGACAGATGGGCTGTTTCTACCCATCTTCCTGCTTGCCAGTGTCACTGTGCGTTCTGGCCCTAGGACCCGGGTACTCCGGATTCATCAGTGCTTGACACGGTGCATGTTATCTCCAATCGAACAACACATGCTTCCGGCGATTTGTCGACGCGTTCACTGCCCGCGATGTCGGCCATCCACCGTGCTTATCCGCCTCTGTCCCAGGCGTACTTCGATCTGCCCGCCGTTATGGTATTAGCAGGGGCCACTGATTGACTTTCTGTACATGTCGCATTTTCGCTCGAAGCGGGGGACCACCGTGTATTGTTTTCTCGGCTGCAGTTGACTCTGCGTCCCCGGCGTTGCCAGGCCGGTGACAGCTATCAGGACATGCATTCCCGGGCGTCTATGCCGCTCAACTCAGGGGCCCCGGTGCAATCTGGAGCTTACATTGGTCGCGCGATTCCCCATTGTACCGCCTGGCAATCCAAATCTCAAGCTCTCCTTTATATGGGCCGAGGACCCCCCGGGCGCGCTCCGCCCGGATTGCCATATGTATGATGTTCCCCTTCTTCATTCTTCCCCTCTTCTTGCTGCTCGCCCGGCGCTGCAGGGCGCGCCTGGTCAACGTCACGATCGATGACAAGTTCGGCGACGAGCGGACGGGTGCCGTGCCCACGTACATTCCCGAGGGGCAGTGGACGAATGCGGGGCAGGCGGGCGCGTATAGGAGTACATTGTGAGTGCGCGCGTACTGTCCGCACTGTTGCGTGGGTCCGCTCACTACAGTCGCCTTCGCAAGACACCAGCGAATAAATGACTTGCCGGCCAACATTTCGATTGCGTTCAACGGTACGCACCGCGCGATACATTCTGTCCGCACTGTGCTCACGCTCGCCGTCTCAAGGCGTCAGGATCTACACGTTCTTTGCCTACTGGCCAGCGTCTCAAGTCGACCTAGTTTTCTTCCTCGACGGCGCGTTGACCCCGACAAAACGCTTCACGAAGCCGCCGTATACAGGCTCGGACCCACTCTACTGGGAGTTCCTCATGGCGTTCCAGAGCGACACCCTCGATCCCGGAAACCACCATCTCCTCGTGACATCTCCCGGCGGGCCAGACACGCCCTTGGCCTTCGACTACGCGATTTACACGTACGTTCGTCCCGTTGTTTCCTTTCAGTTCTGTATCTGAGCGCCGGGCTGATTGCTCCGGGCAGTGTGGACGAGCCTGACCCGGTTGACCCAGATCCGCCGCCACCGCCGACTAGCCACACGACGACTGGGTCCAGTCCGTCCTCGACAATCAAGAGCACAGCCAGCAGTGGCAACGATCCGGAACGCACAACGACAACGCCTGCATCAATCACCCGCGACACAAACACAGGGTCCTCGCCGTCGCACACGCCGAGCTCGCCCGTCGCTCCAATCGCCGGGTCTAGTACGCCTGTCGGCGCCATCGCAGGCGCCGTCTCCGGCGCTGTGCTCGCGCTCCTTCTCGTCTTCATCGCCGTTTGCTGGAGGCGAAGACGACGAAGGCGCAGAATGGACGAGGCGTTCATGAACGGCCCCAATCCCGGGCAGAGCGGCGTGACGCCGTTCCCCGCGCGCCGCGCCAACACCGCCTCAAATTTGCCGGCTCCCGTCGTCTCTGAGAAGAAGTCGCACAGATCGGGCGACAGTCTCGCGCCGTTCCTTGCGTACTCGGAATCCGATCCACCCTCTTCCTCGTCCTCCAGTGCTGGTCGGAAGTACGACCTCGGAAAGGGAGGCAGCAGTCGGCCGTCGGAGCCAACGACGTCCGATCGCGCGATGTCTGCTACGGCGAGTGAGAGTCGGAGCGAAGGGACTGCATTTTTCCGGGCAGAGCTGGAGCGCGTGCGCGCGGAGAATGCGCGCGCGCTGCGCGAGATCGAGATCCTGCGGCAGGTCGCAGAGCCGCCGCCGTACTCGCATACGGGTGTGGTCGAGCGCTAGGTTGGGCGTGTTGGTGGTGGATAGTTTTTATTGTGTAAAGTATGGGTCAATTTGAGTAAATATCGTTCAGTTACTACGTGGCACTACAGAGGGAATAGTACTAATCTACGTCTCTCGCTCTCCTCGCTCACTCCGGGCGGCATCAGAGTACGCTGGCGGCTCAGCAACATGCCTCAGCATCGCATTCTCAGCTATAAGTCTCTCTAGCTGTGCTCGCAAGAGTGCGAACGCTCTGGGCGCGACAGCGTGCTCTTCTCCAGGCACAGCATCCTCTGAAGGCGGCGCTGAAGATGATGTAGCTTTCAACTTGTCCGTTCTCTGCGACGGGCGGCCGGCCGCGGAGGAGTCCGGTTGCTGGGCGTGGAAAGGTCGGACCATCTTGTCATCTTCTATCCGTCGTAAATTCTCCTTGAGGTTTGCGCTGCTTGCTGCGGGATTGGCCTGGGCGCCGAATGGAGTCGGGGACGCTGGATCGAGGGATGTGCTGCCACGTTGCTTCCGCCGTCTCCACAGAACGAATAGGCCAATAGCCAGTGCCAAGGCAAGCGCGATGGCTACGGACGCACCGACGACGACGGAGATATTGACCGGAGCGTGCGTCTCAGCGCTCGGTCTTCCGGTTTCTCTGCGAATATGCGGAGTCGAGTCACTGGGCCTAGTAGTGGTCCCACTAGGCTGGCTACTGCCAGTTTTGAGGGACCGGGCCTCCGACGTCGGGATTACAGTGCCACTTTCATCGGACCCGGGGCTGGGTGACGAGGACGGGCTGCCCCGATCGGGCTCCTCGGGTGGAAGACCATCGTCGGTCCTGGCAAGTAAGACTCAGGGAGAGCGTGCAGCACGTGAAGCTCGACCCACGTGTACATCGCGTAATCGAAGCGCACACGCGAGTTGAACGGGACTGAGACGATCAAACGCAGCTGTACTGGCGGAAGCGGGTCGAATTTGAATAGCATCTGGTTGTACTGAGGGCCTCCCCCACTACCCCCTGGCCGGGTATATGCACCGGCTGGCCGAGAGTCGTCTCCCAGGAAGAACGTCATCGTTGTGTCGAATTGAGGATCGAGCACAAAGAACACGTAGATCGCTGTGCCTGCGCAGTGTCAGAATGTCAAGAGACTCGGACTGGTGCAGACAACGCGCACGCACCGTTGAATACGAGCGTGAGATTTGACGCATCGACACTCTGGAGGAAAGGAGAATCGTGGCTTGATGATTGGTGTCAGACCTTGCCCAATCTCCTCCCGGGGCGGCTTGTGACGCACATGGTTCTATCATGGATCTGTACCCAGTCCAGGATGCGTGGTTCAGAGTCCTGACGGTACGAACCCCATGACCCCTCCGGGAAATACTGCACTTTTCTGCCTGTATTCTCATCCCCGTTTGTGTCGTCGATGGTGACATTCACCAGGCGGGCCAGAGAGCCCTGGGTGAGTAGTAATGGCGCGAGGAACAAGCAACCCATGCTCAGGACAGGGTCATATGCGTGCTGATGGTGTAAGAGAGAGAGAAAGAGAGACGATGTAACGGCCCCGCAACAACGGTTCCGCCTGCCGGCGGGCGGATCGCAAGGTGTCAGCGCGCCCAAACAAGATATCCAACGTCAATCAAAAGGAAGAGGCGATATGAACGGCTATGCCAGGGGAAGAAGGCGGGCATACACAGGCGTCCAGGATTTCCATAGTACTACTGCTACCGTAGAATTCGTCAGGTTGTGCACCTCTCTCTAACGCTATCCGTATAATGTAAGTGACTCACCAGGACGAGCCCCCGCCCAGTGAAGCGCGAAATCGTACACACGCATATATAGAAGGACACGTTCACTCTGTGGCGATACAGGAAGTATCCGACCAGCGTCTCACCTGGATCCATCAGAATACCGCGGTGGATCAACAGCCCGTCGCAGGATATCGTTCTCTGCAATGACTCTGTCGCGCTCCACAATCACTCTCTGCAGCTCTGCTCGGAAATACGCAGTGTTCTCCAATTGGGGCGAAGCATCGCCGGCCGCGAGTGAATTCCTGGGCTCGTCCCCCTTGGCCGCGGAGGTCGCGCTGCCGACCAACGTCTCATGATCCCAACTTGAAGATATGCGGTCCGCCGACGAGTAAGGACGGTGCCCGGACTTCTCGCCATCGGCGAACGGGTCAGCTTTCGGGCTGAATGGAGTTGTCTCCGGTTCCGCGAGAGCGTAGAACGGCGTGAGACGCTCTGCGCGGAGAGCGGGAGCCCGCGGTACCGGCCTGGTTCTCAGTCGTCGCAGAAAGAACAATGATGCCAAAGAGACGAGGAGGAAAGCACCCACGGACGCGCCGACGATGGCGCCGACGGGAAAGCGATGATGGGCACGACGCGTGTTCCCTCCGCCGTCGGGATCTACAGCATCGTCTTCCTCGGTTCTACCGTGTGAATATCCCTTAGAAAAAGTCAAAACAGATCGAGTAGCGAATCGTACGTATAAATGGCGTAGTCGAAGGCGATGACGGGAATGTCTGCATGGACGAGCAAGCTGTGCTCGCCGTGCGGCAGCGGGCCGCTGTCGAACAGCATCTGATTGTACAGCCAGACGTCCGAATCTGGAACCTCGCTCTTCCCCGGGCGGGTGTAGTTTCCGGAAGGAATGTCGGAGCCGTCGAGGAAGAAGGTCAGCGCCATCTGAACGACCTCCATGACGACGAAGAAGGCATAGATACGGGTGCCGTTGAAGGTCATCGACACGTTCCCTTGCACGGTCGTTTCGTCGACGTGTGAGACGTGTCTGCGAACGCGCGTGGGTAGCCTGACGCGCGTCACTATGCAATGAGAACCACCTACAGTGTGCCATTGTATATTTGGGACCAGTCCCAGTGCTCGGATTGCAGTGGCCCCGTATCGGCCATGAATCCATTGGGCAAGTATTGAGGCTTGACACCAGTCAAGGAATCTCCGTATGTGTCGTCAATAGTGATGTTGACGAGGCGCGCTAATGACAAGTTGGCGACCAGGAGCAGCAGGGCCCCAGCGGAAGAGAGCATGGATAGGTCCCAGTTAGCAGAAAGCGGGGAACAAGGGTCTATTTAGGCAACGGTGGTCGACGAGGGTGCCTGCGGTGCCGCCCGAGCAAGAGACACCGAGAGCTCCCGAGAAACTCCCAAACAGCGCGCTACAGGGACGGTTCTGTAGTTGGTACGTTCAATTGCTTAACAGAATATGGAGGACGACAGAGAGAGGAAGAGGGAATGCCGAGTAAATGAGAGGCTCTGGGCTTCACGGTGATCCATCTGCATCAGCGAGCGTCTCGATAGGCGAGTCCAGAAATCACAAGCGACCATAGCGAAGTGGTACCGGGCCTGCTGTGCGGTCCCCTTTAGGGTCGTGGAAGCGGGCAGTCAGCGCTGTGCGTTTGCCCGTCGTCGTGGTAGCATCGCAAGAGACGATTGCAGCCGAGAACAACCGGGGCCGGGCCGAATGAGCGACGAAAAAATAGCAAGCCACGTGCACTGCAACTTGAACCTCTCCCTTCGTTGTACTCGCACGCCCACCTCAGACCTTCGGCGGGACGTCATCCGAGTACTGCGGCGGCTCGACCAACGAGCGCAGCCTCTCGTTCTCTGCGCGCATGCGCCCCAGCTCTGCGCGCAGGAAGGACGCCGACCGTGATGTCTCGTCTGCCTCTGCTCCCCTGTCCTCCGGCGTTCTCGTATGCAGTTCGACTTCCGCGCGCTTTGTGCCTTTCGGCACTGACGGTGCGGCCCGTACAAACGGTCTGGCGCGTTCGCGAACCCGCCTGCGGCCCCGCTTCCATTCCCGCCAGACGAGAAAAGATCCGACCATCAAGATGAGCACTGCGGCTGCGACTGAGGCAGCCACGACGATGTGCAGTTCGGACGTGCTGGACGCGGTGCTGCCTATGTCAGCATTGTACGTACCCCTGACAGAGCGCAAGTCGAGGTACGCACGCTTTGCGACCGTTGGATTCGTTCATCGCTGGTGAGGGCCCAGGAGCAAGCTTCGCGCGCGACCTCGCCTGATAGCTGGACGCCCGGACGTTCAATGAAGCCGCGCTCAGGGTGTCCTGCATCATTCGCACAGGACGGCGCACCTTCTGGGCCACTCCACGCGGTGCCGGGCGCTGTTAGCCCGGAACTTCTCTCGCCGCTGGCAATGAGCATTGCAACCCTCGCCAATTGCATTCACGATCAATGTACTCAGCGAGCGCCGGCGCTGGCTGCCCGGGCGAATTGCCAACGGCGAGGATTGGAGCATGGTGCGCCCTTGCAGTGCACAGGCGCACCGCCGCACATCAAGTGCAACACCGCTAGCCTCCCGGTCGGCGAACAGCACGCGCCGGGGTTCCAACGCTTCTCCAGAAACTTGTTACAGGCCGGCGTCCGGCGTCAGGATTCGTACAGCGATAGGAAGGATACGTCGGCAGAGTGCTCGTCGGCCTGAGGGACAGAAGGAATAGCGTCATTCTCCGGCGGTCCACGGGGTGCGGGTGCTGGCTCAGCGCACACGGCCCGGAGTACGCGATTCTCACGCTCGACCGCGACGCTGACGCGCCGCAAGACGCTCTAGCCGCGGGCGTCAGTCGTGCACCAGTGCGGGTATGTGTATAAGACCGCGCGCACCATGGCTTCGTCCTTCGCCATCATCCCAGCTGAAAGCGGTTGCTAGTCCATCGAATCGAGTTCGTCAGCGCACAATTGTATGCAACAGAGGGAAGAATACCAGCGCACCATTCCGTCGTCCCTCCCGAATGCCCGGAGCGCATCTGCGGTCAGCTCTTGCAGCCGCAGGAGGGATTCCCGTCGAGATGAGCGAGCGTCCGCGGGGAGGATGGAAGAAGAAGGGAACTGACGAGCGCATCCACGATATCAGGAGCTCCGCTATGAGGCGTAGACGCGCGCGATGACCGGTCCTGGGACACGTCCACGCTGCGGGTGGAGAGCTCGGGCGTGCCGGACGTCGATGGCGATGGGGAAAAGAAAGCATCGCTCAGTTCAAGCTGAGGCTGGAAAGCAGGAGGCTCGGACGGTCCCTTGGCCTTTTTCTTTGCAGTGAATCTGTGAGCGGGCAAGCCCGCGAGGCGCGCGACGCCGACCCCGTTCTCGAGTAGGTACTGCTCAGCCTCCTGTATCGTCTTGAAGCTGCGATGGCGCGAGTTCTTCAGCCCGCGCATTTGCTACATAGCATCGTCCCTGGCACGCAATTTCAACGGATTGGGAGACGGCTACGCCGGCACTCACCATGTTCTGTAAATCCCGGGCGTCTTCCCTTGAGCCACAGCGTAGTATTTCGTCTTCGTCTTCTTGGATTTCGGCATGCTGCTGTTGGATCAGATGAGCGCCCAATCCTCGGAGCTGGTGAACGAACCTGGCGTTCGTTAACCGGGTGCTAGAATACAGAATTACAGAGGGTTAGCAAAGCTATGCGACTGCTCCTAAATCTGCAGGGCAAACCCCTCAGAGTGCTTTGACGCGTAGCCATAAGTAAGACATGCATACCCAGGCCAGTGTCCATACAGCCTAGATTCCGGTACGCAGACGACACGCCCAAGTCACCCGGAGCGAGCAAGTCGCAGACTTGGGCGATAGAGCCCCGCCTGCGTGCGGCCGGCGAACGCTCGTCTGCCCTTTAGGGAGACTAATACAGCCGTCGTCGTAGCGTTGAATTGTCGCCTGCTTACGGATGTCGCGTGCTTACGGAGCCAGGCGGTGTCTAGAGCGCGCGGTAATACAAGCGCTGCTTTGCCCGTAGAGAAGACGATTTAACTTGACGCGCGATACACGCGACCGCCAGCCTGTCAGAACGGAACGAGCTCCGGACAAGAAGCGTCGTCGGCAAATTCCGCACCTCTTCCTCCTCTTGTCACCATCTCGTCCCCTCGCCGGTCAGAGCGCGCGGCGGCGACACATTGCGGCTCTGGCTTTCCGATAAATTGGATATATGGGCTGAGCTTCCTTTCCATCGTTGTAAACCGCGATCTAGTCGGCTCCGGTTTCTCTCGCCCTTTTGCTTTACTTCGAACAATTATGTTCGAACGTAAACTCTGCAAAGGAGACCAACCTCTTGCGGCCTTACTGGTAGTAAAGCTGTGCCGGTGAAGTCGAGTCACCTTCAATGAGACGAATTCACTTGCATTTTCTCATCGACAGACGATGTCGACTTGCCGATTCACAGCTAAACGACTTAAACATCCTCTTCTTACTCTCCCCGTCCACCATCTGAATAAGGCGGCGGAGGCGGCTCGGCGTGTCCCACGCTTGTCCTACCTTGACCATTATCTGCGTGTGAGTCCCCCTCCCGCGCACCTTTTACCTCGGCTCTACTATCCTCCAACGTCGACCGCATGCGCTCTACTGGGAGTTCTATTTCCTCCGCGGTGACCTGCCAGGGGACGAGCCGATCGTTCCGCCGTCTTTTCCTCCGGAGGCTGCACAAACAGACTGTAGCGATGAGGACCGCACCAGCCACTGACCCGCCGATAATCTCGCCCAGCTTGCTCGCGCTGTGGGCAGAAGCCTGACCGTCATCTGAAGGCTGGCTTTCTCTTGCCGATGGGCGTTGTATGGGTGTTACGGCGGAAGAAAGACCGAGGGGCGCTCCGCCTTGCGGTCTCACGGCGGTCCCGGGTGCTGACGTGCTCGCGGGCGTCTCCGTGCGCGACGTCCCGCTTGTGGTATCAACAGGGAGATCGGTCGCAGTTTCCCCTGCGGGACTCGTAGTGGGTCTCTTCCCGGCGGCGATGCCATCGTCGACACTGCGAAAGGGCACGTTAAGCCAAGGAGTTGGTCTCCGACCCCATGTGGAGTGACGCACGTAAATATTGCGTAGTCAAAGAATATCCTTGGCACGCGCGAGACTTCGATACGCAGCTGTTGTCCCCCTGCGCCCAGCACGTCGCTCTGGAACACCAGTTGGTTGCACAAGTACACGTCGGACGACCGGTCGGCCGGCCGGTGGAAGGTACCGCTTGGCCGTGCCGCACCGTCGAGGTAGAACAGCATATCCATGTTCCACGACAAACGGTGCGGGGGCCGAACAAGCCTTTTGAAAATGGCCACCGTTAAGCTCTCCCG
Source organism: Auricularia cornea (assembly GCA_030578095.1). Classification (NCBI taxonomy): domain Eukaryota; kingdom Fungi; phylum Basidiomycota; class Agaricomycetes; order Auriculariales; family Auriculariaceae; genus Auricularia; species Auricularia cornea. The sequence continues at coordinate 4,309,024 of JARLTE010000009.1, read as the reverse complement.
CTGATAAAATTGCAAGGCGACGCTTCTGTCGAAAGGAACAGGAAATGAGGCGGCTCCACTGCGCTACCCCTGGCTATTGCTCCCACGTAAATATAGGGCATTTCATTGCACCACGACTCAATTCCGACCCTCGGCCGGTACTCATTTGCATGGCGCGGGCGACCCTATCGTGTTGCTTGGCTCTTGCCAGGTTCGGAAATTCCGCGGCCGTGCCGAAATTCCTCCGGCCTTCTTGTCTTCGCTCCATCATGTCGACGATTCTGGACGACACCGCCTGGCCACAGAGTTTCGTCAACCTGATCACGGATTTCCACGACGACGAGGAAGGCATGCAGGGGGCTTACAACTCGCTGCTGGCGTACTGCTTCCCTGCCCTGAGGGGCTACGTCGTGGCGCCGTTCCCCCACGGCGGCGAGCGCTACGGGGCGACCGAGTTCGAGGTCTTCTACCTCTTTGCCTCGCTCATGGTCAAGCGGCCCGTGATGTACGTCGAGGTTGAGAACGACTCTGCGCTGCTCGAGAGCGCCGAAGGGCGCACTCTCGCCGACCAGCGCGTGCGCCAGCGGTTCGACAACCTCGCTCCGAAGTGCCCTAATCCGACGTTCTATGGGATCAGCATTATTGGCGTCAAGATGCGCACGTACCGGGTAGACGCCGCCACTCTGCAGGTCACGGCTGTTCAGGTCCGTCTTGGTGCACACGTAAGACCGTCGCTGACTACCTCTGGCTCTCAGGAAGACTGGAGCCTGGACGTCAGGACGCAGGCCGCGTTTGATGAAGTCAAGCAGATGGTCGCGGACATCGCCCGTGCGCTCGACTCGCACAACGCTCAGTAAAAGGCGGCGGCAGTGTACATTCGCTCCTGTCGTACGCGTATCATCGAGCGTCCTTAACTAGTATACAGATCATGTGAGTTCGTTCCAGCGCAGCCGATGGGTGCGGTGACCAGTCAAAGTCATGCTCCGAGCTCGCTCCTCGCCCCGCCCGAGTACGCTGGCGGTTCGGCGCTCTGCCTGAGCATCTCGTTCTCCGCGAGAACTCTGTCCAGCTCGGCCTGCAAGAAGATTACAGTCGGTGTCGGCCCCACGCCAGCTCCCTTCGAGCCGATGGCATGCTCCCCGCCTCCCGGGCTGCCCGGGTCGAACATCGGGTTGCTGTCGCCGCTACCGAGCGGTCCGTGCGGCTGCGAAATTGCTGCCGGTTGCTCCAAGGGTTCGATGTTGCGCTCTTCGCCAGGGCCATCGTCTTCCTTCGGATCCGCCGCCATAATAACTCGCTTGCGCTCAGGCGGGTACGCGTCCGACTGCTGGCTGACAAATGGCATGAGAGCGGGTTCCCCGTCATCGTGCTCGACTGCGCCCGTGCTTTGTTTCCTCCGACGCCACCACATGTAGCATGCGCCGGCTATCGCTGCGGCACCTAGGGCGAATGTCGTCGCAACCGCTGCTGCGACATCTCTCCGCACGCCCTCTTGTGGGCGTCCAGCAGGGGGTCCGCCCAGTCCCAGAGAAACGGTGGGCGAACTGCCTCGAGTCTGCGCAACTGAACTGTACGGCGCTTCTTGTATGATAGTTGTGCCTCCCGCCGTACGTGACACAGTCTCCGCCGGGCTGTCAGTCTTGCTGTCTCCTGTGGCCGGCGTCGTGGTCTCTGTGTTTGCAGACCCGTCACGCGCGATGCGTCCCATCCTTGAGACATCGCTGCTTCTGTCAGGGTTGATTATCATCACCATGCCCTGAGAGCAATGTTGCTCGCAGTGAACGAAGATGGGCGAGGTCTGCTGCACAGTCATTCGACGCAGATAGCAATAAGGGGCGAGCTTGCACGCACGTCATTGAGCTGGATAGAGAAACGGGAGTCTCCGCTGAATCCCGATTCTGCGGGAGCGCACGGTTGCTCGAGGCTTATTGACTGCGAGACCGTGTGATTCGCGCTAAAAGAAAATATGACGAAGTCTCCGGCTGGATCGTCGGGTCAACTCGGTGTGCTTCATAAAACATACAGCCGCTGATGCAGACTATACCTTCGGCACTAAGGGTATCCGGATTAAAAGCGAGGAAACCGTCCTCGCCGACCCGAACAATTTCATGTCTTCCCACGGAAGGCGTAGAGCGCTCGATGCGCGCCGCGCCGCCCACAACGATCAATAGCGAGAAAGGAAAAGAAGGATATCGCATGCGGATGGGGAGGTTGGCAAGACAGAACTAGAGCATCACAGATGAGGTCGAGTGCGAAGGCCTTTAATTGGGTGCATATAGTCTCCGATACGGCGGCAGCGACGCTCGCGTAGGTCGTGATGAGCACTGCCACGTTCGATCGTTCGTCGCGCGATTCCAGTACAGCAGACAGGGCGACGGAATGAAAATTCGCTGCTAGGGTCCGTAATAGAGCTCCGGGTCCGAGTTTGACGGCAGGCGGGAGAACATGCGCGACTGGCGGTCTGCAGACTGCCCTACCCCAGAGGACCAACTCGGAGTCGGACAACAGGCCAGTCATAGGTAGTTTACGGGGGAGCCAGCTCTGCTGAATTCAGGGAGAACGAGGCCGGAGAGCGTGGCCTAGGCAAACCGCAGAGACACGCGAGTGGACGTCCGGGAGAGCGTGACGAGCGTGAGGGCCGCGCGGCATTGCAGGCTGCAGCGGTAGCTTACCGCCAGACTTCCTGTACAGTAGTTCGCGCGGGGCATAGCAGCGCACATCGGAAGCAAAGAACTCGAAGGTGGTTCGGGTTCGGAATAACGGTCCGAATTTAGAACACCGCACTTCCTCCGAATATTTTCACTTCTCTTCCGCTCATGACCATGTCGTGGCCCGTTTCCAGCGCTATACCTAGCACAGTTCAATCGCAAAAATGCATCGTCCGCAGAGTTTTTTCTTTCGATTCGTCGCGCTGGCTGTATACGAAGCTCTGGACGAGCGTGTTCGCAGGCGGCTTTCGACGCAGTCAAAAAGATGGCGGCAGACATTTCCTGTGCGCTCCACTGGCACGATTAGTAGCAGGCAATGCGTACAGTCGATCCTTGCGCATTCTTACCTCGTTTATAGCCCATCGGAGCTAGTTCCGGCCTCGCATACTGTACAACGACAACCGAACCAATGAGCCAGCGGTGGTCAGTCAATTTGGTGCTCTCAGCTCGCTCCCAGCCCCGTCGGAGTACGCTGGAGGCCCTGCGCTCTGCCTGAGCATCTCGTTCTCCGCGAGGACCCTTAGACTGTCCAGCTCGGCCCGCAAGAGCGTCATCGAAGTCGGCTCGACGACAACTGGTCCAGGGTCTCTGGCATCCTCTTCGTCTCCTGGGCTACCCGCAGTGGATATCTGATTGATTTATCTGCTACCGAAAGGTCTGTGCTGCCGGGAGACCGCATCCGAGACTGCCCGGTGTTGCTCGAAGGGCGCGGCTTCTCCATTCGTTCGGAGCCGTCGCCAGGATGATTCTCTTGCGCTCAGGCGGGTGCTCCTCCTACTGCTGGCTGACAAACGGCATATGAGCGGGTTCCCCGTCCTCGTGCAATGGGAGAACACGGGATAAGCACGCCAGTCCCAAGGACTCCGAGGAGTGGATAGGCTGGTATTGCGTCATGAGCGCCGGAAGGAATCCTACGCGACAGCGCGCATGCTCTATCATACCAGGTTCATGGAGACTCGCATCTAGTACGTTGGTGCAGGCACGTCTTCTACCTTTCTGCCTATGCGTCAAGCGCAGTCCTCGGGTCGTACGGCGGCGGTTCAGAGACCTGCCGCAGCATCGCGTTCTCCGCGTGCATTCTCTCTAGCTCGGCGCGCAGATACGCACTCTCGCCTGGTGACGTATCTCCAGCAGCGTCTGTGGAGGGCGCGTCCTCCGTGTCGTGAGCGCGGGCAGCGGCCAAATGCACGCTCTTGCCATCCTTTGGGCTTCGCGGGGAACTCCCTGCGCTGCTCGATCCTGCGCGAAACGGCGAGATCGCGTCGCGGTAGTACAGCTTGCTGTCCTTCGGCAACGGCGCACTCTCCCTCTGCGCGGCGGGCGCGGGAAACGGAACGACAGTCACATCGCCCGGGGAGCGCGCACCCTCGCCGTCTAATGCGCTCGCGCGCTGATGCCGCCGGAGGAGGTACCCTGCGACGACGGCAAGAACGGCGGAGGCACCGACTACCGCGCCAGCGATGGTGCCCTTGTCCGCCGTAGACGGGGCGTGCGAATCCGATCTGCGCGGTCCCGAAGTCTGTGCTGGTGTTTGGTGCACAGGATCGGCGTCTTCGACCCTGAGCAGAGCATGCGTCATGAATGCTGCTTGGGCATAACAGGTAGACGCGCACGCACGTGTAAAGGGCGTAATCAAATAGGGCTATCGTCCCGAAACTGCCTTCTTGTGCGCAGGAAATGAGTAGGGTGTGCTCGGCGTCGGCTAGCGTCCCGCTTTTGAAGACCAGGTGGTCGTATATCACGTCGGTGGCCGTGGTATTTGCGAACCAGAGCAAGGTTTCCGCGGGGCGGGGTGAGGAATCAAGATAGAACTCGACCTGCATGGCGAACATGGGCAGTATGGCGAAGAAGACGTAGATCGTGCTGCCTCGGGGGATCTCAGCGATACGGAACAGGACGACAAGCAGAGATAGAAACTCACCGTTGAATTTTAATGTGACGTTTGCCTTCCCAATGGTAGAGTTCACGACTGCGTCATGGCTGCTCCCCAAGTTTGTCAGGATGCAATGCCGAAGCGAGCCAGGCAAAACGAACATTGTGCGCTGTGCCACGCGGGCCCAGTCCAGAGGCACGTCGACCGCGCCGCAACCGGGACATACAGCATTCCAATTCCCTTCTGGCGAGTAAGCAGGTATTAGGCCGGTTCGAGCATCCCCGTGGGTATCGTCAATCGTCACGTTGCCGAAGCGAGCAGAGACAGACGCAAGCATCAACGGAAGCAGCAGCATATCAAGCGCAGAGAGGCACTGATTGACTGAAGAAGATGAGCAGACGGCGGCCGACTCGTCCGCGCCGCTGCGGAAGGTTATAGTAGCTCGCGGCGCTTGTGGGCTGAGACTGTTCCTGGGCGCCGGCCGCTCCTCGCCGTGGTGTGTATTCGGCACATCTCCAAGCAACTGGCTTGGTCTGGAGGTCTCCGACTTCTGAGCAGAGAACTGGGTACGCGCAGATGGTCTCGACACTCTAGGCTGGCAGACGGCGGTGGACGTGGACCTCGAACAAGAAAATGTCAAGGAATCAAATAAGTTTCCAGTGCGCCACAAGAGCCCATGCAATACGCTGGATCCGGCGCTCAACGGCTTACATGACGCTGTGCTGGTGGCGTCGGCAGGAAGAGATGCGGAGATAGCCGAGAAGCGTGTTATCTCCGCTCAACCGCGTTGCCCTCGGGGCGATGTAGGCCGGAACTCTGGCTGTCAGGGAGCACTGACGGTCACTGCTTCTGTTGCATAGGACTGGGTCCGACTGCCCCCCGCGCCGTCCATCAAGCTTCTCCAGCCCTCTGCGACGCCATCTTCTCGTTTGCTGAACAGAGCGCAACTCAACGGCGGCCCGAGTGCGCATCTAGGGTCGAACCATGGCAATATAACTCGCGGCTGGCGGTACATGTGCCGCAAAATGTGGCCGGAGTTGCTATATGGTGGTCGCCCAGCACAGCGACGCTGCAGGCTCCCGTCATGTCCCAGATTGTCTTGCTGCTCTGCCTTTCCCTTCTGGGCGACTCGCGGCTGGTCAACGTTACTATAGATGATTACCCTGGAGCAGTACCCACAGGAGCCACCCTGACATATGCCCCTGATGGCGACTGGCTGCCGTTACCCACGGCGGGTGACTCTTCGACGTACAAGATCGACTATTCTCGCGTGCACGGCGGTACTCTGTCCGTTGATCTGGCTCTCTCTCTTGCGTGGCCCTCATCAAACTGGCAGGCATACCGGACCATGGCCTGACGGTAACCTGACCCTCACGTTCGTCGGTACGTCCTCATCGTGTCACTGCCTGAGGATCTTTCTCACATATCCCTTTCAGGGACAGTGATCTATCTATTTTTTGTTCTGGACGCGGGCTGGAACAACGACCTGTTTTTCTATCTGGACGGCGCGGCGCAGCCGTCTGGAAGGTTTTACCGGCCAGGCGACGAGTCGGTCGATGTCTATCTGTATAATCAGCTCGTGCACCAGACCGGTGTCCTCGCGATGGGCACGCACAGCCTGCGGATGGTCGTCTCGAGCATTCCCAGGATCTTCTTCGACTTCGCGGTCTTCACGTGCGCCGCTCCTTGCTCGCTGGTTGGCTCGACTCCTTACTGATGTAAAATCGCGCCAGCACGGAGGTGGACGACGATGCCGACGTCTCTACGCCGAGCAGAGCGTCGACAAATGCGCCTCAAAGCCGGCCTTCCTCCAGTCCACCAGGCGGGCTGCCGACTTCAGGTACCGAGCTCCCCGAGGCTCGTTCTCCGGGGGAGCCTGAGGCCGGACCGCAAACCGGGACTCGCACATCGCCCTCACGTACGACGTCAACCACGGAGATTCAAGTGCAGACCAGCAAGACCTCAGACAACGCAAACGGAATGCCTACGACTCACAGCCGCAGCGGCTCGGAAAGCGACGCTCATTCCTCTACCAACATTCCCGCCGCGATCGGAGCGTCCATCGCGGGAGCGGTCGTAGCCACGACGCTCTGCGCATGCATCATCTGGAGACGGCGACGCAGAAGCAGGCTCGCCGTTCTCGAACCCTTTGACGCTCCTCCGGCACTTCGTGTCCCCAGGGGGGCCGCGTCATGGCGGAGAGAGAGCGCTGAGAACGTTGATCGGGACGAAATGCCGCCCGTCATTGTGGCACACGTCCCGCCGCGGGAGAACAAGGCCCGCAGGCAGTGGGCCAGCGCACTTCCACAAGCAAGCTCTGGGCCCTCTCAGTTGTATGCCGACAGTACCAGGCCGGACCTCGAAACGGTGAGAGGGGAGAATGATCTTGTGCTGGTTGATGTGGCGAGCACTGCGCCGCCGCCATACTCGGACGTCTCTGGTAGTACAATGTAAGCAATGAGAAAGCCGTAACTCTTATCTCTCGCGTAGACACAGAGACCAGGACGAACGCTCCTATGTCGAGGCCTCTTGTGTCTGCGCGATGGGGCGGGGGAGCGTGCTCTCTCTGACGAGTTACAACTACTTATGCGCTTGGAAAGCTTGAATTTAACGTGGTCAGAACCGGCACAAGGAGCACAGGAATCCCGCATCCCCCTGGCGCAAATGCCCGTCTGTACAGGCATTTATCCGTGCGGAATTACTCTTACAAACGTGAAAAATGAATTCCGGTTCTCACTCCTACACGACGTTACAGTGTCCAGGCTGCCGTGTCCGTTAGATGTCCGTGCTGGATTGTCCGCGCGAGTCGCGAGCCCCGTCAGAGTACGGTGGCGGCTCGGCGACGCGTCTCAGCATCTCGTACTGCGCGTGCATCCTCGCCAGCTCCGCCTCGAGTCTCGTGACCGCTGTACCGTTCTGTGCGGTATCTACTGCACTCTGACGTTGCCGGCCGTCGTTCGCCGCGCCAAGCACCGCTTCGTCACTAGCGAGCAGTTTGGCGTTCTTGACGGCGGGAGCGCCCGCTGTGGTATCCGGCGCCGGGTAGAACGGCACGATCGCGTCGTCGTCCGCGTCACCGCCATCGGGCTGCCGCTGGATTTCGCCCGCACGCGTCCTGAGACGTCGTCTCCGAGAATACCAGAATCCCAGTGCGATAATCACAGTGATTCCTGGAACTGAGATGCCCAGGGCGAGTGCGAGACTGGGCCTGCTCGCATGCGAGCTGCGAAGTGGCGTCACGCTGCTGGTGGGATGATGAGGTGTCACGCTTGACACTCCAGGAAGAGCTTCGGTGCTGGTGGGACGATTACGTGCACCGCTTGATCCTTCGAGAGCATCTCCAGTGCTGATCGACGCTGCTGATTCGGTCCCTGATGTCTCAACGGCACCTGGAGGAGTCAGGGGGATGACGCCGAGTTGCAATCCTGACCTGCAGAGAAAACGTGTAAGCGCGCCGGGCAGAGAGCACGCGGCGTACCAATATAATGCGTAATCAAAGGCGAAGAGCGTGCTGTTCGGCGCATTCATAAGGACCGTGTGGGGACCGTCGGGTAGACCATCGGTCTCGAACACCATCTGATTGTACAGCGGGCTAGCAGAGGAACCGGAATGCGCGAAATGCTGATAAACTTCTGCCGAGTCCGACGAGCCGTCCAGGTAAAAGTTGAGCGAGGTATTGTAAGACTGGTATATCACAAAGAATAAGCTGATTCCCGTGCCTCGGATGGTGTCAGCGTGTTCGGTCTTTGCGCTCTTGCTGGAGCTCACCGCTAAACGATAGCGACATGGTCCAGTTGGCAATTCCACTAGCCAGGTGTCTGCGGGTAATCAGCGTCTCAGCATGCTAGAGATGATTCCACCGGCTTACAGACTGCGATTGTGAACTTTCGTCCACTCCACGCCTGCCAAGCCTTCATTCTCGCATTCTTCACACACCGCAGCCCAGAAGCCGGGCGCATAGTGAAGTATGGGATCATTTTTTGAGATGGAAACGCCGGCGGAGTCATCGACCGTGATGAAATCGGCCAGGAGTAGCTGGGGCAGCAATAAAATCACCAGCGGAAGCGCCAAGCAGAGGCCCATATCGCAGCGAGCAAATCAAACAGGTAGAGACAGAAAGAGAAGAGCGCATCATTGATTGAGAGTTCGTTATAGATGTGTTAAATGCGAGGAGATCACGAGCCGCGCCGCCTCGTGTCGGGCCCGCGGCTGTCAAGGCGCTGTTCGGGCGAGGGAGATGCTACTGTCGTGGACGAGCGCCTCTTCTTCCAGACCTGTATGCAGCACGCAGAAACTCCTGCTTCCAGGCGTTGTCGGAGCCCAGCAGGGCTTCCAGAAGCTTCCAGAGCGAGAGCGACAGAGTGATGATCGGAGGCAACCTCGGATCGCGGCGGAACCTTTTCGGCGTCAACTCCGCTTTTGAACCTTGCTGTACCACTGGCAACCGCACCGGCGCAGGGCTTCGGATTTGGTCCTGCCAGACGCTCCGCCCATATCGAAGACAGTCTTGGCCTGCCTTACGGGCGAATCATCAGGTCGTGCGCTCTGCCGCTAGCTACCACAAGCTCAACACTGGCAGCGCTGTGTCCGTCCCGACCAACACGCCGTGCTGCATTTATGGTTGGTCTCCGCGGTATCAGAATCACCTCTTGGACGGGTCGATTGCGTCATTGTCTACTAGGATTGTACTTGACGTTCTGGCATGGACGTCTCATCGCATTGCGCACAGGTTAGTTTCTCCCTTCTGCTATGTGGAATGATATGCAGACTTTCTTGACTTGGCCTTGTCTTGCACGGTACAGTCAGCGGAAACGGTGCTCTAGAGAATGCGCGACATCTGCTTCGGCTGCGCTGCGGACGACCACGAATTCGGGCGGCAGCTCCGCCGAATGTCGCATCCTGTAGAGACCGTTTCGCATTCTTAGGAGCTCGCCATGCAGCTCGCCTATGGCGACACCGAGCGCTGAGAGAGATACTTTGGCTCAGCTTGCGACACTGGGATGCCGTCGGTCTCCTCGGATTGCGACAATAGGTCTCGCGTAGGGCCGGGCTGTGGGAAGGGGCAAACGGATGGGACCTCGCCAACCCTATCTGGTCCTCTGGGGCGGCCTCTTCTGCCATCAAAACGCGTCGGCTGTACTATTCGAGTCTCTCATGTGGATCAGAGTCACATTTTACCGACACAGGAAGCTGCCTGAGGCCTATTTCCAGTACATCCGGTGCATTGTGGCTCTGGGCCCACGTGGTGGCGGGCCCTCCTCCCCGACGTGGCATACGGCGTCGAGCCAGAACAGCTGTTATGGCTCCAGGTCGAGGATGCTGACACGCTGCTAGTCGCCCACATCACAGATTCGTTCACGCCCCTCGCCCGCATCGTGTCTCTTAGCAGCAGTCTGCGAGATCCCAACTCGGTGCGTTATGTCTCGCGAGCCGCTTCCGATCTGACTACTGTATTTCCGTATAGTCATCCGTGCACCATCAACGGCTGCGGAATTCCTGCGTGCACGCCCCTGGCACGCCCACATATCCAATCCGATGTCGCGTCGGCGTCCCCTCGTGATGAACGTGCTCAGCGCACTCTGCGTGGCTCGTGCCTCTACAGGCAGCAGGCAATAGCCACCGTCGAGGTTGCAATCTGACACGGAGCCGACGCGCTCTGGGCGCCCTCCTCGTGACTTTCTTCAGAATTGACGCGGTCGCGGGACAGGGCCGGTCGCAGCCGCGGCGTCAGATCGCTTTCGACGAACATCATCATGCGCACGCATCATCAGCTTCGGCACCGGTCATGTGCCGTGCATCCGCACTTTGGGACGCCCCTGCGAGAATCCTCGTGCTTATATACCCCACGGGGCGCCATGATGGCACCCAGCAGCCATGCTTCGCCCGCTCGTGAGCATTCTAGCGATCGCGGCGCTCGGCCGCGCCGATGTGTGCTCGGTGTCGTGCGACGCGCGCGATCCGTCGACCGCGCAGCAGGACGCGCGCCCCGTGCCGCCCAAGATTGACAACTGGCGCCGCATTGCGCTGCACCTGTCCGAGGCGGACGCAATGGCGTGGGCGAGCATCGACAATGGTGCGCCCGGCAACGCTGTCTGGCTCGAGCGCTCGTGGGACGGCGGCGCGACGGTGGAGGGCCCGCTCGGGCACGCGACCATATCCTCGAAACCGAGGCGCAGCGGCGCGCGCACGCTCATGTACAATATCGCGGACCCGGCGCACCACCGGCGCGGGCTCGTGCGCGCGTGCGGCGACGCAGGGTGCACGGAGTGGTTCCCGCGCAAGGCGTGCGACCAGGCGTGCGACGGCGAGCGCAAGAGCCGCGGCGACGCGCAGCCCGTGGGCCCGACGACGCTCGCGGGGCGCACCATCGCGCTGCACGTCGACGACCGCGGCATGTTCTGGGGCTCAATCTCCAACGGCACCGCGGGCGACGAAGTCTGGCTCGACCGCTCGTGGAACGAGGGCAAGGACTGGGACGGTGGCTCCTCGCTGGGCCGCACGTCGACGCCGTTTCGAGCCTCGGGAACGCGCACGGTGCTCTTCGCTGCGCGCGACCCCAAGTGGCGCTTGTACGGCGGCGCCGTGCGCGCGTGCGGCCGCGCGGTCACTGGCAACAGCGGCAGCTGCACCGCGTGGGCGCGCGCTGGAGGTGATCGTTCCGCCGCAGCGGCCGACGCGCTCATGTGGGCGTACCAGCCCGACACCGCCTGGTGGCTCTCGAGCTGGTGGAACTCTGCCGTGGCCACGACGGTGCTGATCGACTGGATGTACGTGACGGGCCGGCGCGACTACCTCTGGGCGATGGATCGCACGTTCGAGGTCAACAAGCAGCCGTTCCCCGCGGGCGTCAAGAGCACCGACGAGCTCGAGGGTCACTTCATCAGCCGCGCCATCGACGACGCGGCGTGGTGGGGCATCGCGTGGGTGCGCGCGTTCGACCTAACGGGCGACAAGAAGTACCTCGACGAGGCCGTCATCATCGCCGAGTACGTTCACGAATTCTGGGACACGTCGACTTGCGGCGGCGGCGTCTGGTGGGATCGCGAGCGCACGTACAAGAACGCGGTCACCATCGGGCTGTACATCCGCCTGACGGCGGTGCTGCACTCGCGCATCCCGGGCGACACTACGTGGCGCGAGCGCGCGGTGACCGCGTGGACCTGGTACGAGCAGAGCGGGATGATCAACGCGGACGGGCTCGTCAACGACGGTCTACGGAAGGACTGCACGAACAACGGCGACACCGTGCGCACGTACAACCAGGGACTCGCGATCGGCGGCGCGCTCGAGGTGTACCGCATCACGGGCAACGCGAGCGCGCTGGCGGCCGCGCGGCGGCTCGCTGACGCGACGATGGCCGGGGCGCCGCTGACGCTCGGCGGCGTGCTGAGCGACGCGTGTGACGCGGCGGACCGCACGTGCAGCGATAACGGCAAGCAGTACAAGGGCATCTTCATGCGGTACTTTGGCGACCTCGCCAGCGAGACGCGCGACGAGAAGTATATCGCGTACGTGCACCAGCAGGCGGAGAACGTCTGGACGACTGGTCGCGACAATCTCAACCGTATCGGCCAGCGCTGGAACGGCGTCGAAAACGCGCAGTTCCCGAATGCGCGCGACTGGCGCACCCAGGCGTCTGGAATGGGCGCGCTCGTGGCTGCCATCGGTCTGTGAATACTGAAACTAGCCTTGAAGAGAGCTTCTCTCCGGCCAATCCATCCCGCGTCATACCTCCCGTGGTTGTCTCGGCGAATGGCTCATGCTCTTCACCGACGTCACGACCCTCCCTAATCACTTGGCACGCGGTCGCTTTCGGCTCTCCAAGCTTCAAATTGGGACTTGCATCGTCTTCGAGCCGGCCTCAAGGCCTTAGTAAACCTCCGGCAGTTTGTGCTTTACCGTCCGCTCTCGATCCTTTCTGCAGTGAGGCGATGGCATTGGGCGAGCCGCATCCGCCAACCCGCCCTATCCGCTCGAATTTCATTTGAGGGGAAATCTGTTAGACGTCGTAAAGTATCGGTGGTGGTTCTCCGGTAAAGTGTTCGACGGAAGAATCGCCTCTCCTCGCCGCTCGGAAACTGACACAGGCTGTTATTGTGTGCGTAGTGAGAACGCCCTCCCTCGCTCCGCTCGGGTACCACTTCATGTTGGAGTTGAGCTCTGTTTCGGCTACCTCGCGGGTATGGGGTACGCCCGCAGCATTCTATTAAAGCTCGTGCTAGTCTGTATCAAATCACACCTGCCTTATTGAGAGCCCCCAATTCGGCATCCCCCGTGATGCACGTGATCGCCGGCGCGTCTTGGACGCGTTGACTGGCGCGATGAAGACCCCCTCGAGCTCAGTTTGGGCCGAGATTCACCTTTACAATGTTAAAGAGGCCACCCGAAGACCAGGCGTCGCCCAACACCGTCCCCGGCACCATCTTCCTCTTTCGGCCTGCATCGTTGAATGTCATGAAATGGGCCTGCGAATCGTCAGTTATGACAAATAGGTCATTGTGTACACTCTCCGCGGTCTTTCACACTGAGAGAGGCTTGCTCTGAGCATCCTGCGAGCCTCCAATGAGTAAGCGCCGGTCACGGATCAAGTATTGCATCCGAATTGGGGGCTCTCTATCAAGGGGGCGCGTATTGATGCAGACTTTACTTCGAACGATTATCTTCGAACGTAAAATCTGCGAAGGAGACTAGTACGCACGAGCTTCTCCTTCGGAGATTTTACGTTCGAAGATAATCGTTCGAAGTAAAGTCTGCATCAATACGCGCCCCCTTGATAGAGAGCCCCCAATTCGGATGCAATACTTGATCCGTGACCGGCGCTTACTCATTGGAGGCTCGCAGGATGCTCAGAGCAAGCCTCTCTCAGTGTGAAAGACCGCGGAGAGTGTACACAATGACCTATTTGTCATAACTGACGATTCGCAGGCCCATTTCATGACTTTCAACGATGCAGGCCGAAAGAGGAAGATGGTGCCGGGGACGGTGTTGGGCGACGCCTGGTCTTCGGGTGGCCTCTTTAACATTGTAAAGGTGAATCTCGGCCCAAACTGAGCTCGAGGGGGTCTTCATCGCGCCAGTCAACGCGTCCAAGACGCGCCGGCGATCACGTGCATCACGGGGGATGCCGAATTGGGGGCTCTCAATAAGGCAGGTGTGATTTGATACAGACTACGTGCGTACCTTCCGCCAGCGCTGTTCTTGGCCTCGTGCCTTTTGCTCTGGATGAATTCTCAGGGCCAACAGTAAGTAGTCACGCATGCTGCCCGGCGCCTTCTTACACTTTACCAAGGCCGCTGCCCATCTGGATACCCCACCAAGGTTTACCCCCGCCGTCTTGTAGTACTGCGCACGTTTCAGCTGAGTCAAGCTTTCTCTCACTATCCTGCCCCCGCCCCACTCGGCAGTCCGCGTCTTCCCCGCCTGGTCATGAATCCTTCATATCTTCATTCGCATCCCGTTGTGACCCCCTCCGCATTTCCTGAAAGAACTCTTCTTCCACTGCCACAATATGCATATAATCTAAATCTAGCCCATATCCCCTGGGGTCACCAGCCATCATTGATATAATGGAAGGGCTGCTGCAATATCCATAATACCCAACCAACGAGCGAACGCGGCACGGCGTTTGCCCCATAGCAGCAACTATCAAGCAGCGCATCGCACATGCAGGTCGATTTAGAGCGGCGGAACGCGTCGGAGAGCGAGGCTAATGTGTAATACACCGGGGACCTTTCCCTCAACGTCCTCTGGAAGCTATATAGGCAAATGAGCTGTGCATACCACCGACGCGTACTACTGTTCCAGAGCGCTGCCTCTCCGCCTTCGCGGCTTGTCGCACAAGGGCAGTATCCTGCCGCTCCGCCTCCGCGGCTTGTCGCGCAAGGTCTTCGAGGTCGTCTTGACACCATCTCATCCGCATTCCCTCAATTACTTGCCTGTCCGCCCCGTACTGTCGTAGGTTGAACTCTACGACACAGTGAGCGCTCATCCCCCGGAGACGGGGTGATACTCACTCGCGATGATACCATGTTTATCGTGCACGTACGGTCCTACTGCAGTGGACGCGAAGCGGGCCCTGAACTCGATACGATAGACCTGCATTGATCGTCAGGAAGGCGCAGTAACGGCGAACTGACGATGACCTTGATGTATGGGGATGATATATCCGGGTACCGCAGCACGCCAATGTCCTGCACAGTTATCTCCTGACCCTCTTGGGAGATGAAGCCCCGGTCGAACATTCTTCTTGCTTCTGCAACGAAGTCGCGAACCACCCTCATGTCCGCCGCTGCGGGCCCCTGCTCCACATCGACGTCGTTAAATAGCCTGGCAAACCATCTGAGAGCCTAGGTGGAATTAGGTCAGCAATTGTAGTCCCGTCCTCAAGCAGTAAACAAGTACTTCGCTTCCCAAAGGGTAAGTACTGTGTCTGTTGAACCAATTTCGTCGCTCCATCGTGTATTCGTCAGCGCGGTTGACAGTATCCGCGGGAGAAGGAACGAGCAGCGGACACGTATCAAAGGCATTGACTACCGCGAGCCAGTCGCGCTTGTCCTGAGAGACTTGCTTCAGCACCCTCAGTGGCTCTTGTATGGCGTCAAGAAGCCAGGCATTTGCCGCACGAAAACCTGGCCTCTCGATGTGATCACCAGTTCGACGGGAGCTCAGGGTAGGACTTTGTGTACAACGCCATGTTTAAAACACGGGTTAAAAAACAACGTTTTAAAACATGTTTTTAAACAGACAGCCGGAAAGTTGTTGTTTAAAAACAAATTGATGTTCTCATACAGTACAGAGTTCCCTAGGGAATGATTCACTTCAATTGGGCTCCATTGGACCCATACTATCTTCTAGAATGTGTTGATCCTTCCTAGGCAACTTGGGCAAAGCACCTGTGCACTCTCTCAGGTGGATTGCCTCAGTTGCTAGATAGGCACACCATACAGCATCTCATTCGCAGTTCCTACACACGGGATGTCGATTTTTCCTACTTTCTACATCATATTCCATATGAGAATTTAAAATCCAGGAAATTGAAATTTGCTTCCGGATCACCCTCGGAAGTGGCTACAGGGGACCACTCCCCATTTCTGAACACGTTGCATGGTTGTGCCCAGGGACCATGAACCTTCAAAGATTCTCATGATTCTGGAGTGCCTGGACTAGTTGAAACAGTAAAATCCTGGTCTACACAAAACATTATACATATTACGTAAGCGGTGTTTATTAACATGTTATTTAACAACTGTTAAATAACGACTTTGTTAAAAAACATGTTGAAAATACATTTTGCATTTTACACAGAACCCTAGCTCGGGGTGAGTTGATCGAACCTCAGAAAGTACCTTCCACATGTCTAATACGAGCCTCAGTGTCCCTAACCGTAAAGGCTAGTAATTGACGAAAAGGACGAACCTGTATCTTGGGATTGTATGTCTTTATCTTGTGGCCTAAAAGTGAAAGAATCACAGTGGCTATGCAGCCTGGCCGATTTGCATTACGGCGAGGAGGAGGAAAGTCGGGGTTGCGGCCAGCGTATTGGTTCACAAATGCGGCGAGACGCGTGGGTGGGGATGTTGTCGTGCGGGCGCCAGAGAGGGGCGAAGATGGTGGGTTGGTGGTCGTCGTAATAGCAAGGTCATCCGTGGGGGCCGGCAGGCCGTTGGTCGCTGGGTCCGTGGGTCTATTCACTGGCAGAGACGAAGGCTCGATGTCCATCGCATGTACTGGATCTGTAAGCGCCGCATCTCCGCCGGGATCCGGCACCGTCGCAGTGTTCCTCGCCTCTGTACCAGCAGGAGGGCGCGCATTTGTAGCTGTCAGCAGGAGCTCGTCCACGGCGATCTGGGCGAACCTCAGTGAATTAACCCATGTAGCATACTGTTGACTCCATGCTTACCTTATTTCCCATACTTGGATCTGTACAGACAGTGTTGATCAACATGGTCACCGGAACGCGCGGTAGTGGCTTGGAGGTCGGAGCCTCAGTTCGCTCATCCATGGCGGAGCACTCGTATACGGTCTCAGGAAGGATAGGCGAAGTGATCATCCTCATGGACGATGGTGCCGGTGTATCACCGGCGGGTACGGGCGCAGCAGGAGTGCCGGTGCTGGCGACGGCCAGCGCGCTCGGAGTCTTCGCGGAAGCTTCGTCAGAGGTGGCCTGGTCGAAGTTCAGCAAATTGACGCGGTGCCAAGAGGTTGTCCATGAACCTGATCAACGTTCGGGCCTTCAGCCAAGTCAGTGAAACCGCGAATAGAGCCTGACAGACGATGGTTGAGCAGCTCACCTTCCTCTGTGATGTCCAATATCTGTGTGAATGAGCCATGGAGTACACGCCTTCATAGTGCAAAATGCATACCATCTGGATGGCGGAGCAGATAGCTCCCATCGACGGTCGCGCCGCTGGTTCATAAATCAAGCACGTCTCGCACAGTTGCCACCAGGGATCGGTCAGTCCGATCTCCAACGAATTCGCTGGGCGGGGGTGTTGCACTTTCTCGAATGCGTTCCTATATATGTGCGCATCCGTAAGACCGGGCCAAGGATGGGCCCCTGTAAATGTCTAGCATCATCAATATTAGGTCCGTGAGAAGAATAAGGCGGCGGTTACCTGGATAATCAACATCCCGATAGCGTAGACATCGGTTTTGATGGTCTTCGATCTCAGCTTCCCCAAAGGCGACATGGCGATATCTAGAAGAATCTCCGGCGCAGCAAACCGTAGAGTCTTGGACATGCGAATGGCAGTGAGGGTAGGATCGCCCTCGACGGCCTCCCCAGCAGTGGTACTGAGACCGAAGTCGGTCAGCAGCGCATGCCCATCATCAGATATGAGGACGTTTTGCTGTAGTACGCTGATGAAACGAGCCGCGACATGTAAGATGGCGCACTCACACACTTGAGGTCTCCGTGGACAAGCTTGACGGAAGTGTGGAGATAATCCACAGCCTCAGAGACTTCGAGAATCTCAGAGAGGGTCAGCGTGGGCAGAATCTCGCAGACAAGGATTACCAGTGGTTCCTTCTTCGCGCCAGGATTCGCCTCGAGATACTCGGCCATATTCCCATTCCCCATAAACTTGGTGACCAGGATGGCGTACGTCTCGGTCTGTAACGTTCCAATGAAGGGCAAAATATAGCGATGCTGCGCGAGGGTGACAGCAGAAAGCTCCCGGCGGATTCGCTGCGAGCGCGATCAACGACAGGCGCTGCGTCTGGAAGGCACTGACCACAGGATCCACGTCCACGCGTCGGACTGTGATGACCTTTATGGCGACCACCATCGGCTGCTCGGGTGGCTGTCCGGGAGACTGTACCTCCCCCTTGAGAATGTCGGCGTACCCGCCGCTGGCCACCACATCGGACACGACTCGGATGGACTGAACGTTCTGTCCGCCGGATTTTTCAACCTGGAAGATATCGCCCGTCCGGAGTCCTGCGTTTCTTCGATGAGCGAAATAGTGGCGCGTCAGCGGCTGCGCGACCTTTGGTAAACATCGCGGTAGGAAGCCAACGTTGCAGTGCTGCCGAACGGATGCAACGAGGCGCAAGATGACCCGGCCACAGTTCCGGAAGAGTGGTAGCTGCGTTCGTGGAGCGCTCGCAGCACCATTTCCGCAGGTATTCGTCCTGACAGCTGTATGTCCGATTTAAATCCGAGCGTTTGGTAGTGAGAGGACCTGGGTGAGATCGTCCGTGAAACCCGAGCACGTGGGCAGAATGACCATTGGGCGGTGCCAGCTTCTCATAGAAGTGGAGTCCAAAGCGAGCAGCGAGTGAAGGAACAAGGACCGCCTGGGAAGAGCCAGCGATGGATGCTAGTCTTTCGAAGCGCAGCGATTGCGCCCCTCAGCTGACCGTCCAGCCCCGACCTTTTCTGATTATGCGCATTTGGATGTTTTAGGTAGTTGGAAATCGAATGCGCGGCCGAGTCCGCGGAGTAGTAGGATGCGCGGAAGTACACAGGAATCTCGAGCGCTGCCAGGAGACGCCGTCCAGGGTTGCGCATCAGATTCTCCGGCACAGAGGCGAAGGACGTAGACTGAACATGCGCCATGGCCCGTGCTGGCCGCGGGCGCGCTGAAGAGAGACGGGACGACAAGCTCGAGGAAGTCTAGACAATGTCCCAGAGATGTGATGTTGGCTGGTCAAGGAAGGTCCGGTAAGCACCGGAGACATCGATGCACGGTTATGCAAATTGCAATAGCGCCGGGCTGGGAGCCAACTGGTCGCCAACTATCTCATTGGCCCATGATAAACTTCGACATCATTGCATTTTGTCCAGAAAAAACCGAGACTACGACGGGATGTACTTTTGCATCGAACGACACGACGGCCTTTACGGCGCGGGGACAACAATCGTCGTCCGCTCGCCGCCCTCCTGCCACGCGGCAACGCCGTCAAGCCCGACGAAGACCCTCTCCTGCGCGCTGACGCCCAGCACGAGCGCACCCAGGACACCCTCCTTGTGTGTGCGCAGCTCCGGCTCGAGCTCCTCCTCTTCGTCCTCCTCATCCTCCTCGTCCTCGTCTTCACCCTCAGTAGGCTCCTTGGGCGCGCGCTCCGGCTTGGGCGGGTGGAACACCTCCTGGCGCGCCTCGACGACCTCGAAGCCGTCCGCGTCCTTCGGCACGCCTAAGGAGACGGTGCGCCGCGCGGGGAGTGGCGTCTGCGGGAGCACGAGCGGCACCCAGTTCGCGTCCGTCAGCGGCTCGTCTCCGGGGAAGTACAACCCGAGGATAGCGCCCCGCGCCCGCTGTGGCGGCCTCGCGCGCGGCGAGGTCGACCTCGGCCTCGGCCAGCGCGCGCGCCTGCAGCGCAGCGCCGCGCGGGAGGACCTCCGTCGGGTCGACGGTGTGCTCGATCGACGTGCGCTCGGGGAACACGCTCTCCAGCTGCGAGATGAGCCCCGGGAGACGCGCGGAGCCGCCGACGAGCAGCACCGTGTCGACCTGCAGCGGCACCATCGCGTTCTGCCCGAGTAGCGCGTGCACGGCGGCGGCGACGGCGCGGTAGACGGGCGCGACCTCGAGGTCGACGCGCAGGCGGTTGATCGAGCCCGGCCTTGAGCGACGCCGCCGCCCCGCGCCTCGTCGCGTCCACCGCCAGCCGCAGCGTGCGCGTCGTCCTCGTTTTGCGCGGGCAGCGCGAGGGTGGGTCACGGGTGGAACACCTCCTTGCGCGCCTCCATGACTTCGAAGCCGAACGGCGAGCAGCACGGTCTGCGGGAGCACGAGCGGTACCCGGTTCGCGCCCGTCAGGGCGTCGTCATCACCTCCGGGGAAGTAGAACCCGAGGATGCGCCCGCACCCTTCGTCGCGGCCAGGTCGAGCTCGGCATCGGCGACGACCTCTGTCGGGTCGGCCAGCGTGCTCAATCGGGGAACACGCGCGATGAGCCCCGGCAGGCGCGGAGCCGCCGCCGAGCAGCACCGCGTCGACCTGCAGCGGCTCCCGCGCATTCTGCCCGAGCAGAGCGTTCACGGCGGCGCGACCACGAGGTCGAAGCGCGAGCCGGCACGGTCGAGCCCGCGCTTCGTCGCTCGTTCTGCGCGAGCGGCTCCTTGGTCTTCCTCGAGATCTCCTTCGCGCAGAACGCGACGAAGCAGTCGTCGGCGCAGTCGCAGGCAATGGAGCTGCTGGGAGATGGCACCAATAGCCCATCTCTCGGAAAGCATTCGTCGCTTTGTATCGCATGGCGGGGATCATCAATGCGTTTCCGACAGATACCAGCGCCCTCGTACGTGGCTCCGAACGAAGCCCACTGGAGCCCAGTCCCTGTTATTTCATCTCTGAGTCCGTTTGGCGGGGAAGAGGGCCTCGTAGTTTCGTATACATATGTGAGCGCCGAGACCGTCGACGAAGAGCGCCTCCACAACCATGCGCCGAGCATTACGCAACCGATCATGCTCCAGTGGGTCAGTTGCACGGGTGCCCAGACGCTCTCGAATACCACCCAAGCCCGTTCCCAGCAGGTTTGAAGGATAGCCAGTAGCCAGTACCGGAGAGGAGAGCCAGCGGCTAAATGAAAGCAGACGCTGCGCTGTACACCGCGTTTGAGCCCGACGCGGCAGCTGTGAGATAGAGCGAGAAGGCCGGGTGGAGGTTCAGAATCAGACGGTTCGGCCCAGGGTCGCAAACGGCAGGAGCCTTAGCGCGCGCAGTGGTCGGAAGACCAGAGGTGCAATGCCATAGAGCTCATGTGCATCCCGGCAGCGCGCAGAGGCCAATTTGTTCTGCCTTGAGGAAAAGGAAGGAAGGAAACCTAAGTTGGTCGGTCCGGGAAGTTCCGGAACTGGCCATGCGTCGACCACAATTTCGCGCGAGAATTACCGCCCTACTTGCGCGCTCAGAACGCCCTGCGAGCCCGTTCGCAGCGGGAGCGGCATTTGGCAGTCCGGGCTGTACCCAGAGCGCTTCCTTGACCGCGTCACATCGCTGTGGCTGGCGCCGCCGAGGATGCACGTCGCCGCGGCCAGCTAAAGCCGACGTCTCCATCAGCGCGCACCTTCACGGACCACGTCGACAGGCGCGATTTGCGCGCCGTTCTCGTAGTTTCGACCTGGCGCCTGCTTCAGCTGCGGGTATCCGCACCACCGCGCTGGCCCTGCCGGGCGAGGCCAAGATGGTGCTCGTCTCTCACGCGGGTGCATGCAAAGGTTTCTGGCACTTCTTGGACAGCGTGCTTGACGTGTTTCCGGTTCTTGTCAACGATCGACTCGCCGCCTTCGTCACAAAAATTCTCACACACGGAGAGGGCGACCGGCCTCCCGTCGACGGCCCAGCTGAACACGCGCCCCTTGCCGCCCGAGATCCAGAACAGGCGCTGCATTGCGCTGCACGTGGGCGGGGCCTGGGCGAACGTCGATAAGCGCACGCCTGGCTCTAATGCTCCTAGAACGGCGGCGCGACGTCGAAGGGCTGGCTCCAAGCCGGAAGGAGCGCGCGCCCGCGCAAGTACAACACCGCCGTGCCGAAGACCACTGTCGCGGGCTGTGCGTGCGTACGGCGACGCCGGCTCGCGTGCAGGGGGCACGGAGTGGTTTCATTGTTAGAGGTGCTACTAGTCGCGCGACGGCAGCGGCAGCGTGCAAGCCGTGAGCCCGACGATGCTCGCCGCTCGCCGGGCGCACCATCGCGCTGCATGTCGACGACCGCCGCAGGTCGTGAGGCACGACCTCCAACGGCACCGCGACTAAATCTGGGTCGACCGGTCGTGGAGCGAGGGAAAGCAGGGGCGGCGGCTCCTCGCTGAGCCTGGCGTCGAGTCGCGCGCACCGTGCCCTTGGCCGCGTGAGCTCGGGAGGCGCTTGTACGGCGGCGCTGAGCGTGCGTTCGGTCGTGTGGTCATCGGCATCAGCGGCGCCTACACCGCCTCGGCGCGCGCCACGAGGGACCACGCCGCCGCGCGGACGTCCAGAGCACCGACGAGCGCGAGGGCCGGTTCGTCAGCCGCGCGATCGACGATGCGGCATGATGGGACGTCGTCGCCTGCGTCCGCGCATTCGACGGCGTGGCGTGGGCACCAGAACGTGGCCACCATCCGTCTGACAGCGGTGCCGCGCTCGCGCCCCCTGAGGACACGAACGTCGCGCGAGCGCACCGTGACGGCGTGGACTGGTACGAGCAGAGCGGCGTGATCAACGCGGACGGGCTCATCAACGGAAAAGTACGCGCAACGGCGACACCGCGCACACGTACAACCCGGGGCTGGCGCCGCCTCACTGCCAACGCTGAGGGCGCTGCCGTCCGCGCGACGGCTCGCAGAGGCAAGGACGCGACACACCGAATAAGGCGTGATGGTCGCTGTTCGTTTGGTCCGATTCAAGCATCTCATCCTGCTTATCCTCGTTGTCGTCTTCGTCTTTCCCGCCCTCGCAGTCGCCCTCATAGGCTCCTTCCGCGCGCGCTGCGGCTTGGGCGGGCGGAACACCTCCTGGAGCCTCAAACCCGACGCGGGCGGCGTCTTCGGGGACAGCGAGCAGCACCCCGCGCCGTGGGCGCAGCAGCATGGGTGCAGTATTAGCTCTGCACAGTCGCCTTCGCCGGCACCGCCGGGGAATGATAACCCGCGCACGCGGGCCGCGCGCAGACAGGTTTACCTCGGTTACGACGAGCGCACGATGGCCACCGTCGGCTGGATCGCATGCGCGACTGCCGTGCGCTCGAGGACGACGGCCTCGAGTGGCGCGATGAGGCCCGGCGGGCGGCGCCGACGAGGAGCACCCGGCCGACTCGTAGTAGGGCAAGCTGCTAGACAGCGTGTCCGCGCCAGCCGCGATGGCCGCAACCGAATTCGATATTTATGACACGCTGTCACTGACGGCGGCGTCGAGCGCAGCAGTTACGTCCACGGCGCCCTACTTGCGCGCACAGAACGCCCTGCGTGCCCATTCGCAGCTCCAGCGGCGCCCGTTGCGTCTTGTCGGCGACGAAAATGCGGAGCGCTGGGAGCAGACCGTTTCCTTCAGCGCGTCGCACGGTCGAGGATGCACGTCGACGCGGTCTGCATCGGTGGGTGCCGTTCTCATAGGTTCGACCCGGATCCTCAGCTTATCTCGCGCTGCTGCAGCTCGGCCAAGACGGTGCTCGTCTTCTACGCGCTTGGCGAGGTTCTTATCAACGACCGACTCGCCGCCTTCTTCGCAAAAAATTCTCACACCAACGAGCGGAAGAGCCAGAGCGACGTGCCGTCCGGGTCTGCAAGGGAGCATCACCCCCTGCCCTGCGGAGCATCACCATGCGGGCTCGCATCCGCGGAGCCCGCCGTTCCTTTATATACCATGTGCCCGGTTTGATGTCCATCTTTAGTCTCGTGACCAGACACTGTTACTGGCAGCGCGCTCGCCAGGTCGCGTTTCGGTGTTTGGTAGTGTTTGCGACCGGCGGCTTTCAGCCGTAAAGAGTCTGGCGGAATTTACATGACTTACCCCCGTTGACATTTTCCTTACCTCCCCTTCTCATATGATTTTGTGAAACACCTTGAGAGCATTTTAAGTGATTTATGACGGGTCAATAGGGAGTTTAGAGGCACTTCCTGGTCGTTACGAGGACTGGTGCGAATAAACGTCCCGTCCCGTTTTGCATCCGAGCATTTCGCTCGAAACACCAAAATCGCCCATTTGATTACTCAAACGTGTCTATTTAGCGTTTAGAGATCCCAAATGGTCTTAATGCAGTGGATGGGATATGATACAATGTTCAAATGCTTTCCACCTGCTGACCAAGAGTTGGTCCCGGGTGTATCACCAGCAAGGCTCCCAGCACCCCTCTCAGAGATTTTGACCCACAAAGACATTTACCAACGCATATTGAGGTCATTTGACGAGTTGGAGACGGTTTTGAGATTTGAGGGTCTCAACGGGGGCAAGTCATCTATTTTCCACCAGACCGTTAGCACCCGCGAGGTCCCGACGTAAACACAGACAAACACCGAAACGTTCGGACCGAGCTCCCCGTGCTAACGGTCTGGTTACGAGACTAGTCCATCTTGTCGTTCTTTCACTCGCTGTAGCTGCACATTGTCCGTTTGTCCAATCGACTGGATTCTGTGTACGTGCGAGGGAGCGAGTTCCGACCCAGACCCACAGCCTACCGCCCTTGGGTCTTACATCTTTTTACACATCCAGCGTGGTCGTCGCTTGCGTCGACCTCTCGGACATCGGATATCGTTTGACCGCGCGCGTTAGCGGCGGTTCTCAACCTCCATCTCGTTTACTTCCCGACGTGTGCTTGGACACATGTCGGCTTCCCGCCCTCGGGGCACCAAAAACTCGCAAGTGGGTCGCTCAAGCAGTGACCCTCAAGCGGGATCTTCCAGTCAGGAACCCGGGACTGTGGCAGTCTCGGGTGCTCAAGCACCTGACGTGGACATCGAGCAGAATCCTGACGGTGCTCCACCGTCGGGCTCTTCTGACACTGGGAGCACGGTCGAGGGCGTTGGCAACACCCTCATCATTGAGGCGATGAGGACTATGCTTGGCGATTTTCGCCAGCATGTGGACTCGAAGTTTGCGGAACAGCAGGACCAGATCCGTCGCAATCAGGACGGCCTCGCTCTGCTCACCCAGACAGTGACCACACTGCAAGAGCAGGTTCAGCGACTTGAGAATCGTGCCGAATCTCGGGGCCGCTCTCGCTCGAGCTCATCGCGGGCATCCTCAATGCCCGAGGAACAGAAGCTTGCACGTCGCGCTGAGAAGATGCCCGAGATCTTGGCGCCTGTACAGCCACCATCTCCCGAGCCGGAGCCGAAGGCCGAATTGTCCCCGGTCCCTGTCTCCGTCTTGGATGAAATCGCCGCATTCGCAGGCACGTTCACGGCACTTCCGCTTGACCTGTACGCGGCTGGCAGATATGATTTCTCTGTTGCGGATTTCATTGCTGCCCAGCCCGAGGTTCACGTATACCGCACGGAATCGGAGTCAAAGGCGAAGTGGCGCGCCCGCACGTTTGCTGCTATCGCTGCCCATATTCAGCGTCGGGCAGACCATGCGTCTCCGCATCGTTCGCGCGGGCCTACCCGGTGGCGCTCAGACTCGTTGCGGCGCCCAATGACCATCGATTCGGCCGCACCGGCACCTCGTGCTACTGCCGTTTCACCGCTGCGGTCCCCGACGATTCCCAAGGACTTCTACGTCGCGCTGCATGCACAGAGGTCCACACCTCCGCGCTTTCGCTCCGAGCAGCCCCGTCTGGGTACCCCGGCTCCTGCTTTGCGTGCGCAGACCGAAACACGCACCACGGCACCCGCGATAATGTTCACGGCCGCTCAACTGGACAATATTGAGACCGCGCATCCTCTAGATGGTCGATTGCTTCGGGCGCTTTACGCATTTGAGAATGCGCACTTTGGCAAGGCGCCGGTCAAGATGAATCTAAAGATTGACTTGCCGTCGTATGCTGGGGCAAACGACTTCGCCGCTCTCGAGGACTTCCTAAACCTGTTCTATGAATGGCTTGAGGTTCAGGGGCTCACGGACGCCAAAAGCTTTTCCCAGGCATGCAGTGCATTTGGTCACGCTCTTAAGGACGATGCTCGGCGATGGTACTCAATGCAGAGAAATCTGCATGTTCAATCGGGCACCTCCTGGTACTTTGACCAAATCATTGTGGCCCTTAGGCAGTACTTTATCCATGAGACTGCCGAATCCGAGGCTCTAGAGGAGTTCAAGGGCATCAAACTCGGCTCAGGTGGCGTTATCGAGCTGCGCAACCGGCTTGAGCGTGCTGCGGGGTATCTCGTTGAGCATCCAACTCCGTATGGCATGCGTACACAGTTCCTGGATGCGCTCCCAGAGGCTTTCGCTCGCAGGCTGGTGTCCAGAGGCTTCACAGCGGAGCGGCGCTCTTTGGACGAGCTGGTTGCAGAGGCTTGTAATATCGAATCCGGAGCTCGTCTGTCGGCCACTCGATCTGCCCGAATGGCCCGAATGGCCACGGCCATCGCGCCTCCAGTTGCGGTCTCGGACCAGCCGGAGATTCCGGCCCCTCCGGTGGGTCGTGCAGCTGGTCGCGGAACAGAGAAAACGGCTCCGGCGCAGCCGAGCTCCTCTATTCTCACTGTAGGAGGCTCTGGAACTGGTGCAGCGCCATCCGCGGGCAGCAAGCCGTACTCCACGACCCCAGCTCGTCCAGGCGCGGTATGCTCAGCGCCTGACGACACACGGAAGTGTTACAAGTGCGGGGACGTTGGCCACATCGGGCGCAACTGTCCCAACCCTCACTCTCAGTCTGCGGTTCGCGCCAATGCGGCTGCCACGACATCCACAGCCACGGAAGCTTTACCTACTGCTCAGGCCGTGCCTGCTGCTGCGGCGCGCACGGAAACCACGGCACAGAAGACGGGTTCCTTTACCGCCCCAAACGAGTTTGACGCACTCGACTACTCGGCGCATGATCTTGAGCCTGAGGACTGGGACCCCGAAGACGTTCCTGAATACTATGAGCGCGTACAGTGGGCGCATAAGTAACCATTGGTGACCAGGCCAAGTATATCCGCCGGCGACCAACTCTATCTATTCCGACTCGACGACACTCGTTTGCGACCGCTCTCAAGTTTCTCACCTCTTAATAATCGACGAAGACGAATCGCGCTGCGGTTCTCAGCTACCCGTCGACTTTCTCCGGCTATTTATCGACCCGACGCGAGATCCAGAGGGGGAGGGTGCAAGGGAGCATCACCCCCTGCCCTGCGGAGCATCACCATGCGGGCTCGCATCCGCGGAGCCCGCCGTTCCTTTATATACCATGTGCCCGGTTTGATGTCCATCTTGTCGTTCTTTCACTCGCTGTAGCTGCACATTGTCCGTTTGTCCAATCGACTGGATTCTGTGTACGTGCGAGGGAGCGAGTTCCGACCCAGACCCACAGCCTACCGCCCTTGGGTCTTACAGGGTCCCTGCCCTGGCACCACGAGCGGTCGAGCCTAACTTCGTCCCCCGCGGTGGCAGCGGCGTTCGTGTCCCAGGACATGCCGCGGTCGTCGGCATGCAGCGCGATCGTGCGCCCGGCGAGCGTCGTCGGGCTCACGGGTTGCGGCTCCTCGTTGGGCCACACGTCGACCACGGGCGCGCGTACGATGCTCTTCGCGGCGGGCGGCCCGAATTGGCGCTTGTAATGGGCACAAGCAACAGCGGCAGCTGCATCGTCTGGGCGCTCGCCACGAGCGACCGCAACACCGTGCACCCGTACAACCAGGGGCTCGCGAGCGGGGGCGGGCTCGAGATGTACCGCACACATCGTGGGTAAGGAGAGCACGCTGGCTGCAGCTGCGGACGCGACGCCGCTGACGCTCGGCGGCGTGCTGTGCGACGTGTGCGACGCGGCGGACCGCACGTGCAGCGACAACGGCAAGCAGTATAAGGGCATTTTCATGCGCTACTTTGGCGACCTGGCCAGCGAGACGCGCGACGAGAAGGATGTCGCGTACTAGACATGCACTAGCAGTCGGACCAAGTTTGGACGCCGGGCCGCGATTATCTCATGCAATCGTATTGGCTTGCGGTGGAACGGCGTTGCAAAAGTCCAGTTCCCGACGGTGCGCGACTGGCGCCATGGGCGCCCCCAGGGTCGCCGCGCAAGTTCAGGTTTGCGTCCGAGAGGGTTCCCGCGCCGGGACAGAAACGACTTCGATACTGAGTTCAGATACTCTTTGTGCGTGCTGTGTGATCGAGATGTAGTGTACACGGTAGCGGTGCCCCAGGCTTATTTCCCCTGGACCCGGGAATAGATCTCCTTGCGTCTCATTGCATAGGCCCAGAATACCCAAACGATGGCTGGATTCTGAAGGTTCCTTCGTTGAAGTCTGCAGCGGTTGAGCGTCATAACAGACTGGAGTTGCGCTCACGAACGTCCGATAACGGTAATTTGATCTTGAGTGCAGTCCCCTACGGCGATCTCGATTCGGTAAATCTTGCGACAATCAAATATGTCTCTCGCGGAGCAGCCAGAATCGCTGACCTTGATGGACCAGGAATGAATATGGAAGGGATGGCACAGGATGATGAGATCTAGAAAAGTCTGCTTCTTGTCCTCCACCTTGCGTCCGGGCGCCCTCAGCTCGTTGATAGTGATACCAACAGCCTGGACAATGTGGGCGGCCGCATCGAGGTCAAATCCGGCTCGGCCTATCAACTTTCTGAGCCAAGCATGAACCTGCCAGAAATTCTATCAGGGTCCCAGGGAGTGTCTAGAGCATTGACACAGCTTGGATGAGAGGGGGAAAACGCACCTCTTTGACTACGACTGACTCCTGTTTCGCGTTCGCCGTCCGATATTTGCGGTCAACAGTGTACGTTTCCACTCGATTCACGCCAATGCGGTCGACCTGTCGCAGGCCGGTCTTGTTGACCGCCGTCATGACAGTCGTCCAAGTATTCTCCAGCAGATTCTTGCGGATGTCGCTCGATATTGCAAGTATCGCATTCCCCAGTTGTGGCATCATCGAGCTGCCCGAGTCGGGGAAGATGACCTCACAAAAATGAGGTCCCCAGTCGCAGTCGACCGTCTGAAGCGATATGGTGAGACTTCATCAACGCCTCTGTGTCATGTTGTAAATACCAAGCGGAAACCGTCGAGAGTAGTTCGCCGACCACTTTCCGAGGCAATCTCCGACTGCTAATGTTAATGTCAGCTGAAAACGAACAGGTGCGGGCATGCGCACATTCGAATACGGTATAACCATTTTAACGTTCGGCTCCATAATTTCGATAATGCTCGCAATCACGGAGTTGATGCTTGGGTATGATACAGAGGGTGCAGCAGGCATGGCTGTTCCGCCTATAGACGACTCGATGTCTGGATCACCTTCCCGTCTGGTGCCGCATGACTAGACGCTGGTAAGCTGTGGAGTACTGGTGGTCAGTGAAGAATGCGTACCATGTCCAGGTGGGAGTCAGTCGCACGCAATGTACCTGTGGATGTCGAAGATGCGTCACTGGTACTCTCAGCGGAAATGGTTTCCGCCGGTGCGCCGGTGTTGACGATGGTAAGCGTGCTCAGATGCATTGCTGAAGCTTCACCAGAGGTGGAATTGTCTACCCTGGTGGTCGATTCGCCGGTGGTCATAGGTGGGACAGGTTCAGTCGGAGAGGCGATGGTGGCGTACAGGGTATCTTTGGGTGACGCAGGAGACTGATCGACGGGCGATAGGGCAGCGGAAGCATCGATACTGGCGACGACAGGCGGGCTCGGAGTTGTTGCCCAAGCTTCGTCGGCGATGACGCTCCAGGTCTCATGCGCGCGCCCCGGCCCACCCGACTGCTATTGGATCGTTTCCGTAAGTACAGCATCTCAGGAGAGTATGGATACTCCGACGTACCATCGCGGGGAGATTACGTTTCTTGTTGTTCTGTTGTGTGGGGTCGGAACTACTTGCTGCCGCTATCTGCGGGCCTAACTTGAAGAAAGATGAGACCGTAGCCTGTAATAGGAATACCACTCACGGAGGCCAATGTAGAAAGTGCCCTGCTCATTGTGGGTCTCGCGGAGGGGTTGTACGAACAGCACGCTACAACCAGATCCCACCACAGGTCTGAGAGGTCGGGGGCAGGTGTGTCTGTCGGCCGAGGGTATTGTTCGCGACTGTGAAGCTTCAGAAGGAGCCCGTGATCCGCGCAATCTGGCCAAGGGTGCCGGCGTGTACACGCCTTCTTTGCATCAGCACTATACAAGTGCTCCATGTACGAGATCACTTGCCTGTATGATCGTCATACCAAACGCGTAAACGTCCGTCGCCAGCGTCTTCCTTGCAGCTTCTCCGGTTCCGAACAGCAATTCCGGCGCTGCGAACCGAAGAGTGTTTTGCCCACGGAGCCCGCTCATTGTCGCCGTTTGATTTTCGGTCTTCTCAATGCATGTGCATAGCCCGAAGTCGGCGAGTAGCGCCTTGCCGCCGTCCGAAACGAGAACATTTTCCTAAACACATGTCAGCGACCAACAACCGCCTGGGCAGTCGCGCGCACGCATTTCAAATCTCCGTGAACCAGCTTATGATCAGAGTGCAAGAACTCGACTGCCGTCGCAACCTGGAATACCTTTTAAATGTCGTCAGCAATGTAATGACTGCTTGACCTTTCGCGAGGCACAAGCCTGCGGGCCACCAGGGTCCGGCAGACTCTGGCCGAAGCCGACAATCCCCCTTGTAACATCGGCACCCAGGATGCGACGGGAGTGGCGGGTGAACATACCAAACTTACCATTGGGCGCCAATCTAGCATCGGATCTCTTTCGAGGTATTGGAGTAGGTTGCCATTCTTCATGTACGGCGAGATGAGGATCACCGTCAACATGAACGTCGTTGTGCCCATGTATGGCAAGATGTAGCGATGCGCGAGCTTCAAATTCTGCGCCATGCGTAATTCCCTTCTTATAAGCTTGGGGAATTGTAAGTGAATCCTGCAGCAGCATGTGTCCAATAACGGACCTGCTCCTCGTAACTTGCGAAGGTTTTGACGAAGAATTTCAGAGCGACGGTCACATCGACGTTGCCATCGGGTCTCTTCGTTGTTCCCTTGAAGAGTTTGGCGCTTCCTCCTGTCGCAAATGGCGTTGATGAGTCAACTACGACGAAAAATTGCTGGTCGCCGGAGAACGATGTGGCCGATAACTCTGTGCCGCATCCGAACCCTATTTTCATGGATGAGGGCTCGTATCCGCGATAGTGGAAAGTGAGCAGGACTGACCGCTGTTCTCCATCTTCAGATAGGCTCAGCGGCGAAAGGCAAGCGGTAAAGGACGATGCGGCCACCAGAGTTGATGGAGCAAACGAGACTTGGGGCGCGGAGAGTGGCAGCTGGTTGTAACCCAGCTATCTGCTGCCCGCTTACGCATGTTGTCTTTGCGCGCCTGCCAGCTCAGAGCAACATGAGCCGGACAGCATCCGGTTGACTGCCTTTGGGGCAGCCCTGCAAGCTCCACGAGCATTCGCGAGGCCCCCATGAGCGCCATGGACATGCCGATGGTCCGGTGCTTGGGCGAGAAAGGCTACTCTGCTACATGCGAAGTGGCTGTCATCTGCGGTTTTGACCGAGTGCAAGGCGAAAGGCAAGTGGAGAAGCTCCGACGCCTATGCACTCGGACAGTCAACCACACTCCTTCCAGTGAGAGTTCGACATCATTGCATTTGGTCCAGAGAAACTGAGAATACGACGGGATGTACTTTTGCATCTAACTTTACGGCGCGGGGACAACCAGCGTCGTCCGCTCGCCGCCCTCCTGCCACGCGGCGACGCTGACAGCGCCGTCGAGCGCGACGACGACCTCGACGACGACCTTTTCCTTCGCGCTGACGCCCAGCACGAGCGCACCCAGGACCCCCTCCTTGTGCGTGCGCAGCTCCGGCTCGAGCTCCTCCTCCTCGTCCTCATCCTCGTCCTCCTCTTCATCGTCGCCCTCAGCGGGCTCCTTGGGCGGGGCGCGCTCCGGCTTGGGCGGGTGGAACACCTCCAGGCGCGCCTCGACGACCTCGAAGCCGACGCGGTCCGCGCCGTTCGGCGCCGCAAAGGACACCGTGCGCCGCGCGGGGAGCGGCGTCTGCGGGAGCACGAGCGGCACCCAGTTCGCGTCCGTCAGCGCCTCGTCGCCGGGGAAGTACAATCCAAGGATGCGCCCCGCGCCCGTCGTCGCGGCCTCGCGCGCAGCGAGGTCGACCTCGGCCTCGGCCAGCGCGCGCGCCTGCAGCGCCGCGCCGCGCGCGAGGACCTCCGTCGGGTCGACGGTGTGCTCGATCGCCGTGCGCTCGGGGAAGACGCTCTCCAGCTGCGCGATGAGCCCGGGAAGACGCGCGGAGCCGCCCACAAGGAGCACGGTGTCGACCTGCAGCGGCTCCAGCGCGTTCTCCTTGAGCAGCGCGTGCACGGCGGCGGCGACGGCGCGGTAGACGGGCGCGACCTCGAGGTCGAAGCGCAGGCGGTTGATCGAGCCGGCCAGGTCGAGCCCGGCCTTGAGCGACTCGACGGAGCACGCCGCCGCGCCGCCGACGCCCGCGCTCAGCGTGCGCTTCGTCGCGTCCACCGCCAGCCGCAGCTTGCGCTCGGCCCGCGCGTCTTCTTCGTTTTGTGCCGGCAGCGCGAGCGGCTCTTTCGTCTTCTTCGTGAACTCCTTCGCGAAGAACGCGACGAGCCGGTCGTCGATGGCCTTCGCGCCCGCGCCCGGCGTCGTGCTCGCCCCGAGGACGTGTGCGAGCCCCGCGCGCAGGGCGAGCAGCGCGAGCGAGACGCCCGACGCGCCGGCGTCGAGCACGAGCACCGTCTTGTCCTCGCTCGGCGGGAGGAGGAGCGCCGCGGCGCCCGGCTCGTCGAGCAGCTGGAGCACGTGGATACCTGCGGCCTCAGCGGCGGCAGTGAGCGCCTCGCGCGCCTCCGGGGAGAACCATGTCGGGACAGCGAGCACAGCGCCGTCGACGCGCGTGCCGAGGTAGTCTGTTGCGCTCTGCAGCAGGCTCTGCAGGAAGAGCGTCGTGACCTCCGGCACCGAGAGGATCTTCGTCAAACGTTGCGGCTCAGGCGGCGGGGACGGCGCGGGGGTGGGTTGCGCGGACGCGGCGGGCGTGCCCTTGAGCGACGCGAGGGCGGCGGGTTCGGGGCGGCGCGGTACTGGGACAAGGATCTCGACCGAGTAAGCAGGCAGATCCGAGTCAGGGTGTTTGATGACCGGCGCGCTGGACGTCGTGTTGGTGTATTGTTCAGATACATCGGAGAATCTGAAGGCGCGATAGATCAGTATGGTGCTTCAGCGCAGAGTGCAGCGGGATGGGGAGCGGAAGGGCGCAATGCGGACGGGCTCGCGTGCCGTCTGGGAACACGGATAGCCACACCGGGGACAATTCAGCGGACAATACTCCACGCGCTGCGCCTGCCCGATCCGTCGCTAGCTGGGTTGCCGGCGCCACGGAAAGACGGTCCAAGTGATCTCCAACACCGAGCAAGGCGCATGCCCCGCAGAGCCCTCAGCAGAGGAGCAGGTGATCGAGCGAGCAACAGCCTGCCTGCGGGCCTCAGACATAACGGACTGTCGGTTTGGGCCTACAGACGAAACTGTCGTCCCTCGTACTTGGAAGTGTAATGAAGGAGTGTAATGGAGCGCAGTGGGCGAGCAGGCTGGCACTGCATGCAGGCATGTTCTGCAGCGTAGTTCAACCGCCTTTGCGGGGCGAGTACCTCTGCCCGCGGACCGAACCCGGCTGGGCGCGCGGCACCAATGCCGGAGCAACGGCGAGCAGAGCACGTTCAGCAGCGCGCTCCGCTGCGGGACAGCTGGGACACCGAATGCATCAGGTCCCTGCTTGCTCACCGGGCGCCCCAAACGCCTCTGTCAAGGGCGCCCTGCGACTCCCGTTGTGGTACGCATGTCGGGGCGCCGCAAATCTCTGCACATGGACATGCGACTGCCACCAGGCTGTCCGTCGCCTCCCGGAGGAGGAAGACGACGATGAACCCGCAGCGCAAGGGCCGTAAACCAGCTCTGCGCGACAGCGAATGTATCTGAGTGTACTGGAACAGCCGTAGCCCAGCTTCGATCGCACGGCGAGCTACACGCACAACGGCGGCAACGTCACGGCAGGCCAAAGCGCAAGCCGCGGTCCTTCGACATTGGGATGGCCTGTAGCGGCGCCGGCATCTAGCCTGGTCACGGCGACGCAGGTTGTGAAGCACACGGCGGCTTGGCAGGCATGGGACACAATGTCTGGCGGCTCTCCGTCCCCGCAAGAGGACCGCCGTACGGCCGAGGCGAGCATGGCACGCCCAGGGAGGCCGTCCGCCGCCGCACTGCGGGCATCTGGACTGAACATCCGATCCTGCGATTTTGGCACAACCAGCCTGCTTGCAGACGACGAAAAAGCAACTAGTGCCAGTCCGCCTCTGGCAAGCACGACGCCTGCAGGGTCGGGCACGCCGGGCACATCGGTGGACGTCCAAGTCCTTTGCCGCCATACGATCAAGTCTGGACCGATACGGCAGCGTCGCGATCCCTCTGAACGCCCAGAGGGTCGACAGGACGACCCGCAGAACATGTCCGTCAAACGGCCGTGTACGGTATCGGGGTAACCGATCGGCTGTACCGCCTACAATCTGCCTCGCCAGACAAGGCCAGGTTGCAGCCAGTACCGACCGCTGAGGATCATCTCCTCATGCACGACTGGGGGCGCTACGCCCTGCGCAGGGACGGCATGAACGAGCTCGTATGGCCCTCGAGGATGAGCTCCGCCTGGAGCGCGCGATGGTTACGGCCGGGATGCGGTAGCCGTGGGATGGGTGCGACGAGCTCGGAGGTAACAAAACGCAAGACGAAAGTCAACGCACTTTTTGCCGAGCAAGTTGCGGAAGCCCGTAATGGTATTCCGCGCGTTTTTAACAAGCTGTGGTAATGCCTGGTTACCGATATACTAGAAGTAAACCGATCGATGTCAGTACCCGAGCAAAAAGTGGCTGGGCTGGACGCACGGTCTCCTCGCCGTTGTACGACACGGCGCACGCGATCTGGCGCTCGCCGTTCTCGTTGGCGATGCATTCTGCCGTCTTTTCCTATGAAGAACACGCCGATAGTCATCAGCGGCAGAGATAGACGACAAAACACGACGAGCTGGACTCACGTTCGAAATGACGGCGATCGATGCGTACGAGTCGCCAAAGTTGATGCCAATGACCGTCTTCGCGCCGGCAGAGGCGCCGTTCGGCTCGGTGTGCGGCGCGGCCATGTCGGTACGGACGGGGTGCAGCGGCGGCGGGGCGCGTGCAGGCGAAAAAAGAGAGATCGTGCCCGGAGCCAAATGCGGACTTCCCGCCCTCTGGCTGGCGCGCGGCGATTGCGGCTCATGTTTCCGTTTGGCGTTGTTCGAGTCCTTCTCCGCAGAGTCCTCGTCAACAGGCTTCGGTACTCACCTCTTTCAGCGTGCGTGGATGTCTGGATATAGACTCGTCGTGAGCAGCGTACTTATAATTCCGCGGTCGTGTACCAACGGACGCAGGAGGCGGTGCGGGATAGCCTCGCCGGGCGCCAACGCGTCTCTTCGATTCCTCCCGCGCCGCCATGCTTTCCTCGAGCGCGTCTTCGAGCTCCGGAACGTCCGCACCCGTATTTCAGACGACGACGCTCGTGTCGTATCAGCACGAGCGCCCGCGCAGCCGGCTGCCTATGCCCCCTGTTTTACGCGCGATCGAAGAGCCGTCGAAGGATGAGCTGGACGCCATCCGCGAGAGAATCGCGGCGCAGAATCCCAGTGTGGCGCATATCTTCCGCGACACATCCGAGTCCACGACGCCCGAGCCGCACCGGGACGTCACGGTCCTGCCGCGCGAAATGAGAGCGACTCGAATGCCCGAGCCCCGGACCCAGGACGCGACACCACACCCGGAGCTCACAGGTACGTCCTGCTCACCGCGCTGCAATATGTATCTGAGCTCACACAAAATTAACCTTTGCGGCGCGTCATAGAAATCCCCCAACTCGAAGCCCGCGCCGAAGAACGACCACTCCGCTGGTGTCCGTACGACGTCCATCCAAAGACGCAACCCGTCAAACGGACGCCGACGGGAATCAAAGCCAAACGCTGCCTCGGCGGGTGCGGCAAGGCGTTCACGCGCAACACGAACCGCCTCAGACACTGGGCGGACGCCCCGGCGTGTCGCGCGCGCCACGAGAAGAACGTGGCCGGCACTGCCTGTGCAGGACTCTACGCTCTCACGGGTGCGGAGGTCGGGACGGACGCCCGCGGCGACGACGCACTCGCTCGGACTCTAGAACTAGAGGCGCGCCGCCCGGCGTCTACGAGACAAGAAGCGGGCTCGCAATTGTAATAAGTAGGTCCCTCGTACGACGACGACGATGCAACTCGCCCAATTTGCCCGGCATGAGATACACCGCCAAGACGCGCCGGCGCGCGCGGACGAAATGGACAAACTTTGCGCTGCAGAACTGGCGCACCGCATCTCCTTGATAAGCCGTACGCGTAAAGCTGGTTGATTATCCCACCAGGATCTCCCTGAACCTGGTTCTGAAAGTGTTGGGTGCTGTCAGACTGCAATTCAAGTTGGACAGTTCCCCCGCCAGTCTCCGGACTCAGTCACTGCGCAAGGATGATTTGTACGACAACGGCCAGGTCTCCGTGTACAACGGACCGCATTGTGTAGGATACACTAGAACACGAGGAGTCCTAGGAATCCCTCGCAACCTGCGCTCAAGGATGGCCTAGATGTTGTACACCAAAGTCTGCAGCTTGCGGGCTACGCGAGTCATTCAGCAAGTTGATTACTGCGTCCTACACAGCCTAGGCAGTCGTACATGTCCTCGAGTTACATTGGGTCGACACCCTGGTTCTGTACGGCGGTGTGGATTGGACTGACCACGTAGACGGAGTGTGGGGACATAATGTAGACTGCACCAGGACTACCCGTCTTGAACGAGGCCGCCGACGCCAATGTCGGCGTGAGCAGAACACGTCCCTATCCAGTCATGAAGAACGGAAGCGAGTGGGTGGGTAAAGAGGCTCGGGGTGGGTTGGCGACAATGGGGTGGGTCGACATGACGGTCAAAGAGAAACGCGCTCGGCGTTCCGTCCGACGCTTTACCTCCGGGCCGGCGTCTCTGACATTGACCCGTCGACGTCATTGCCGAAAGTGCTTTGCGCTCTGCGTAAACCTGCATAGGCCACACCGACGCTCAGACAGGATAGATCCTGCTGTCGGCGTAATACTACGCGTCGTATACTGTTCCTGCGGTCTACTTTCGTCTACGACAGGCGTGCAGCAGCAGCCTAAAAAAGGCGGCGTCACGTTGTCCGCCTGTACAACTTCCGGTGTACGAAGCACAGTTTGAGGCGTGTACTGCAGTATAGATAACGTTGTACGCGTAGACTGCAGCGTAGTACAAATCATCTTCGCGCAGTGAGTGGGAGGTCTCCCGTTGCCTCTCACTGCTCAGTGTCTGTGTGGCTGAGAGAGAGCAGTAGATTTGTGGTGCCAGAAAATCAACCGACTATTCAAAATGCAGATCGGGGACGGGAGACAAGAGAATTATGCACGCCCGGACGCAGCCGCTCGGAGCCGAGGTGGCCAACCGGGAGCATTTGTTGGCCACCCAAGGCTGTGCTGGGTCGACACGAGTATAAACCCCGCCGTCCGCTCGTGACTCCGCGCCCCAATCCCTACCCGCCCACCTGCCAGCCTCCCCTCTTTCCTCCCCCCGCCCCTCCCGCCTGATCCCCACCGGCTGAATATGGCTATTGAGCACCGGCTGGAAAGCCGTCGTCTTCTCCAACAGGGCTCGGCGCGCGCGATGGCGCTGCCGCCCTCCCCGCCTTCGTCGAACCTGTCGCTCGTAGACTCCCACGGAGTTCGTGTGTCTGCTGTCGACGTCGTTCCTGGTAGGTTTTTCGAGCATGATGATGATGGGTATCCGAGTCTGACCAGCGGCGACTCGGATGTCTGTAGAGCTCGCTGATTTGTTCGACGAAGCTGGAGTCGATTCTCGCGTGAACAACGAACTCTGTGAGTTCCTTCGCGCCTCAGTCAACAGAACGTGGCCGCTAAGCCGCCATCTAGTAGACATACTGTGCAACCTGTCGGCGTCTGCCAACTGGTTGGACGTAGACGGCCTGGTCGCCTTTGACGATATCTTGCCCATCGGCGAGCACCTCGCGTTCTCGACCAGCGCCATCTTCCCCAACGATTCAGACGCTTCCGCGTCCACCAACCAGCTCCCACCTCCACCTACGCTGCAGCAGCATGTTCCACCGAACGCCAGCTCAACCAGCGATGATCACCATCAGCAACGCCAAATTACAGGCTCTTTCCAGCGCTTTAAGCGCGACAGTAGCGTCTGTGTGCGCGCCGCCGCGGAGGCGTAACCGCCCGAAGCCGTACACCCAACCCGGCTCTGTGTCTCCAAGTTCCTCATCTTCCTCTCAAAGCCCCTCACCCTCCTCTTCCTGGCCCTGCAGAATGCCCGGCTGCACCAAGCGCTACGCCCGCCCGTACGACCTCGCGCGCCACCTCGACGCCGCGCACCATTCCACACTTGCTTCCGCCTCTGATACGGAAATCCTGGCGGCCGGTGTCCCGCCGAACCAAGTGGCGCGCGTGCGTCAGTTGTTGGGAAGAAGGAACGCGTGTGCTGTTTGTGGTTCGATGTTTTCGAGACGCGATGCGCTCGTCAGGCATCTGGACGAGCAGGGGCATCGGATTGTCAGGCCGCCGGCGCCCGTGCGGGGGTTTGAGTGGGCGCTCGTGCCTGCCCGAGAAGATGCGTCTCCCGGCGTAATGTCGCCCTTGGACGTGTTGTTCGATGATGCAGCCCGCGCCGTCCCAGTGCCGGCGGCGCCGCTCCTGCGCGACGCGGACGACTTTCCGTTCGCAGACGCAGATGCGGATGGGGAGGCGCCGTTGGTGTTCCCTGGGATGCCGTCGCTTGAGGACTGGGAGGCGCTCATTAATTCTTGGGCGCGGGAGGTGTCGGCGTAGAGGAGTCGGCTGTGTACAACAAATGCTCGATCTCGCTTCTATCTCTCTTGATGTACTGGTATCTCGAATGGCTAGTGAAATGCATAGATGTTTGGAATTCCAACCCGCGTCAGCCATCTGTTCGGGCAACGCTTTTCTCGGCCGTTACGTTGAACGTTCGCCACTGTAGCAGGTCTTTCCGGCCCTCTTTTCAGTGCGGCTTCGAGAATGCCGGGTTGTTGCAGGTGCCAAGCGGGCTCGCGGGAGGCGTCGTTGCGTCCCAGCACCTGAGACTCTTTCACCTGCAAGCACATCAGTAAAAGCCATCGGTGCTATGCACTGCTCATATGCCTGTTATGACACCCCGAGGGAAAGGTCCCTGGTATATTACACACTATCCTTGCTCTTACACGCGTTCAAATGCCGGCTCTGAGGGTAGATCTCGTGTCGCGTTTGCTCATCGGTCGGTTTCTTTGCATACGGGTTGCAAGCGTTCCTTTCGTTGTATACAGGAAGACCGGGGAACAGTCGGGCAGAAATCGTGAAGCGGGATGGTACAAGGACCTTTACGACTGGGATGGGACAGTGTGCGGGTTGCAAATGGGGCCAAGAGACTGATCAGTGAGGGATGAGATTCTGCAGCTGACTTTCCTCAGAGCCGATGAACTGAGGGGAAGCATTCTGCGCCAGATGAGAGAGCTGTCGGTGGTGTGAGTAGTAACTGCAGTATCGTTTCTCAGCTGTTCGTCCACGGCTCCAGATGAGATCGACTTGCTTGCACGATCATCCACGCATAAATAAAATACATAAAAAGGACGGTGGCTGCAGCACTCAGAGACCGATGGCAGCGACAAGCGCGCCCATTGCGGACGCCTGGGTACGCCAGTCGCGCTCGTTGGGGAACTCGGCGTTGTCGACGCCGCCCCAGCGCTGGCCGAGGCGGTTGAGGCTGTCGCGGTCCTTGTTCCACACGGAGTCGGCCTGCGTGCGCACGTACGCGACGTACTTGTCCGTGCGCGTGGCGTTCGCGAGGTCGCCGAAGTAGCGCATGAAGATGCCCTTGAACTGGTTCCCGTTGTCGTTGCACGTGCGGTCCGGCGTGTCGCAGCCCTCGAAGAGCACGCCGTCGACCGTCAGCGGCGGCCCGGCCATCGCGGCGTCCGCCAGACGCTTCGCCGCGTCCAGCGTGCTCGCGTTGCCCGTGATGCGGTACACCTCGAGCGCGCCGCCGATCGCGAGCCCCTGGTTGTACGTGTGCACGGGCTGGCCGTTGTTCTTGCACTCCTTGTTGAGCCCGTCGTTGACCAGTCCGTCGCCGTTGACCATGCCGCTCTTGTCGAACCAGTTCCACGCGGTGATCGCGCGGTCGCGCCACGTCGTGTCGCCGGGGAGCCGCGAGTGCAGCGTCGCGGAGAGGCGGATGTACAGCCCGATCGTGACGGCGTTCTTGTACGTGCGCTCGCGGTTCCACCAGACGCCACCTCCGCACGAGGACGGGTCCCAGAATTCGTGCACGTAGTCCGCGATGATGACTGCCTCGTCGCGGTACTTCTTGTCGCCGGTGAGATCGAACGCGCGCAGCCACGCCATGCCCCACCACGCGACGTCGTCGATCGCGCGGCTGATGAAGTGGCCCTCGAGCTCGTCGCCGCTCTTGACGCCGGCCGGGAACGCGCCCTTGTTGACCTCGAACGTGCGGTCCATCGCCCACATGTAGTCGCGCCGCCCGGTCACGTACATCCAGTCCATGATGACGGTGATCGTCACGGCCGAGTTCCACCAGCTCGAGAGCCACCAGGCCGTGTCCGGCTGGTACGCCCACATGAGCGCGTCGGCCGCGGCGGCAGCGCGGTCGGGTGCAGGACGGGCCCACGCTGTGCAGGTGCCGCTGTTGCCGGTGACTGCACGTCCGCAGGCGCGAATGGCGCCGCCGTAGAGCTTCGACTTGGGGTCGCGCGCGGCAAAGAGGACGGTCTTGGTGCCCGTCGCGCCTGAGGGCGTCGACGTGCGGCCCAGCGAAGAGCCGCCGTCCCAGTCCTTGCCCTCGCTCCACGAGCGGTCGAGCCAGATCTCATCGCCGGCTGCGCCGTTGGAGATGGTGCCCCAGAACATGCCGCGGTCGTCGACGTGCAGCGCGACCGTGCGTCCGGCGATCGTCTTGGACCCCACGGGCTGCGAGTCGCCCTGGTTGGTCTTCTCGCCGTCGCACGCGACGTCGCACGCCGCGCGGCGGAACCAGTCCGTGCAGCCCGCGCCGGAGCCTGCGTTTCCGCATGCCCGCAGGAGGCCGCGGCGGTGGTGCGCCGGGTCGACGATGTTGTACATGAGCGTTCGCGTGCCGGTCCAGGTGGAGGGAATGGAGGCATGGCCGAGCTTGCTTTCCCACGTCGAGCCTCCGTCCCATGAACGGTCAAGCCAGACCTCGTTACCGAGCGTGCCGTTGTCGATGCTCGCCCAGCCCATCGCGTCTGCCTCGCTCACGTGCAGCGAGACGCGCCGCCCGTTCAGGATCTTGTGCGCGAGTGGGAACGTGTCCTGCTGCGCCTTCGACGGGTCGAGCTTGTCGCACGAGACCGAGCACACATCGGCGCGCGCGACGCCGCCGCCCAGCGCCGCCGCCAAAAAAAGAGTTGGGAGAAAGTGAAGCATTGCGGGCCTCGCAGCGCCTCATGGCGAAATAAGACTGATTCTCGCAAGACTGACTGCGCATGCAGTGATGCACGGCAGATGGCCGACGCCAGGCCGACGCTGATGCAGTGCATGATGATCGAGAATCGCGATCTGGCACCGCGGCAGCGACGGTCCCGTCGTCTGTCCGACTGGTCACGAGGAGCGTTCAGACCGCCTCTGCATCTGAACAGAGCACCAAGAGATGCGTCTGGGCCGGAGAGACCGAGTCGCGACGCACGCTGCGACCAGTATTTAGCCACAGCTCCGGGTGCCTGTTTTGAACTGCGAAGACTCTCTAGCATGGGTGACTTGAACGTAGCGAGATCCGGTGTCCAACTTGGGTATCAGAATAGAGTAGCAGGATGAGCAAGAAGCTCAGGCGCGAGACCCAGGACAGGCTATGACGCGCCAAATCTGCAACACATGAGACCATCATCGGGAGAGTATCTTTGCCATGCGCGCGTTTCCCGGCGCCGGCTTTACCAGGTTCAGCGCCCTAATAGACATGGGGGAGGAAAGGTCCGCTGTGGGGACTCGGGCAATTAGCTTACTGTAAGAACCATCATGCAATGCGCCGATGTAACACAACGGCTTACCACTATCAAATAAAGTAGCTACGGGGCCGTGACAGAGCTTTAACTGGTGCCAGCGTTTCAGCATCTGCGAACAGCTGCGAACTGACTTGGAATGAGCTACCTATA
Organism: Auricularia cornea; assembly: GCA_030578095.1. Classification (NCBI taxonomy): domain Eukaryota; kingdom Fungi; phylum Basidiomycota; class Agaricomycetes; order Auriculariales; family Auriculariaceae; genus Auricularia; species Auricularia cornea. The sequence continues at coordinate 4,267,156 of JARLTE010000009.1, read as the reverse complement.
TCGAACGGTTGACTATCAACCAATCTTCAGCTTGTTGTTTGGTGCGCGTGTATTCTGGTCTGGTGCCGGTGGGCAATATGGGTTTACGGGACTCGGAACAGGTTAGACGGGGAGGGAATCGTTCCGTTGCGGAGAACGAACTGTGCAACAACCCTGAGACGGTCGGACTCTCGGCCCGATCGTTCAGCTCAGCTCTCATTCGGTTGCGGCGGCACCATCTGGGCTTCATTCTAATCCTATGACTGGTTCAGACATGGATTGTACCGACGCTACACGCATACGGTCCACGGCACTTGTCTCTTATCATGGCGCTTTCGACGGTCATAATTCGTGCGTCTCGAAGGCTCCAGTCTTCGTCTCGAAGCATAGCTCAGAAGGCCTCACATTCAGTGTTCCCATCATCAAAATCACCCGTCTACTCGCTCTATATGTAACTCAGTGCCTCGCGGCTGGGACTTGCGCCTGTGCGTGCCAATGTGGCTGCCATGCGTACCAGCCTTCTATGCACTCCCCTCTCCGTGAAGTTCCATGATAAACTGCGTTATATTTGGCCAGCTGTCCTCTAGCACCGGTGCTAGGCATTGCTGTTTGTAGGTTCTCTCGTTCTCAGATTGCCGTTTGTTGGTTCCTTCGTTCTCAGAGCGCCCGGAGGTCAGGCCCTGCGTTCAACAGTGCGGTCGCTCTGACGCACAGTGGGCCTATCTTGGGGAAAGAGCGCCCGCCCCTACGCGGCATGCCGTCTGCAGGGTCCATAGTTCATACTATGACTCGCACGAGAAACCTTGACCAAGCGCAAACCAAGCGTTGGCGCCGCGCTGATAAGGTTATGCGTGTTCTCATTCAGCGCATGCATGTCTGTCCAGCTTCGGCAGTGGACTTTCTGAAATGCCGAACCGCAGCTGACTACATAAACTCTTCGCTGGCCTGGTGAAGCCGCGTTCCCGGGACGGGACGTTCCGCAAAACCGGGCTTGCAGAACATGAGGGTCGTTCAGAACCATGAAAGCACGTTAGATCTTCCCGCCGTGCGGCTCGTCTCCCGTAGCTTAGTCTATTACAGTCTCCGGATAGCACGCGGGTACGCAAACTGAAGGCGTTCACAGGCGTTTCCAGCGTGTCGAATGCCCGCTCACGCGACCCGGAGCAGGCTCATTGGTTCGTAGCGCGTGCAAAATAGGAAGTGACGCCTTTCAATGCTGCAAATTGTATCTCGTTGCCCCAGCTTCTCATGGTTCCCGCTCCTCGTGCGAAAATGCCGCAGCCTCTGGCCGAGGAACAGCGTTCGCACTACCTTGAATGCAACCAGATAGCGCCGGAGTACGCGACAAGCAGAGCAGCGCCCATTCGCGCGGCTGATGACGCCCTCGTCGCGGCGATTTCGGGGCCGTCAACAATCATCGAGTCGATGCCGCAGGACGAGCGCACATGGGCCGCAGTGCTCAACTCCCTCTCCACTCCAGGAGTCAGGCCGCGCGTCGGGTCGCACGAGATTCAGCGGGAGGACGCGTTCACCGCGACACGTACGAAGTGGTTCGTTCGGTTCGACCAGCACGCGGATATTCTGAGCCTGGTACGTCTTGCCAGCATTCGCACCTCTGTTCAGCTTTCAACAGCGTGTAGCTGGGCAGTTGGCTCGCAGATTTCGTTGACGATGCGGACATTATCGCGGCGCGCAGTGAAGTCTACCTCAGTTCGATTGCTACGGTAGTCGGTCATGCCGGAAGACCGATGGCCAAGTCCCTGTTCTTCAAGAAGGAGAGCGCGAAAAAGAGGCTGGTCGACGTCGGGCTGATTCGCTATCCAGATCCCAGGCGGCCCTACGTGAAGGTGGCCGCCTTCCACACACACCAGCCATATGTCGCTGACTATAACAAGGTCTATCGGATTGAGCTCTCCGCGTGGTACAATTCGACGGTCCTGCTTGGGTACACTGTCGACAAGAACGGCGTCAGAGCAAGTGAGTCGCAGCACCACGCCGTGGGAAGCCCGGCTCATACATCCTCAGAGCTCAGCGTATACGAATTGGAACCGACGGAGCTGGTTCCTCCACCTCGAGGCGTCGGAGATATGCGGCTCGACCTTGCCGAAGCGGACGCGCTTTTTGTGTAACAATGTTCGAGGATCCGCGATGTTGACTGAGTCCGCTTTAGCGAGCATGAATATGTCATTCGTGGCTACCTCAAGTCCTTCTCGCGCGCCTAGCGACTTCAGTGACTCGGTGATACCCCCGGGCCGGTCCAAACATAGCCCGCGGCTGCTCTCGTACGGATAATACTTACATATTAGATCGCGGGAAGATAATAGAATTAAACTAGTCATGGATTTATTAAAGAAAAGCAGGTTGCTGCATGGGAGAAACGAGTTTGAAGCGTGTGAAAATCACGATCGTGTCACGTCGGCAAACTCCGAAATCGCGTCTCCAGCCCTCGGCCGGGCACTAGGCTGTCAAAAGGCCCTCCTGTAGAAAATATTCAAGGTAATGCGGATAATTTATGTCTCCTGTGACGTAATTCACACTCTCGGTATAGTGAGATCATAGTCCAGATTGACAACTTTGCGGCGCCACAACGGCCATCGACTTCGCGACGCTCTCTGCTCAATGCCCCAAGAATTATCAATTTGGTGCAGTTTTACGGCTCTACTCCAGTCATGAAAATGAGAAGGTACCGGCAGCTTATCTGGACTCGTTTTTGGCCCGGGTCATGTGTCTCCAGGGTCATCACAAACAGGCTACTGGAACCGCTGAGTTCTGTTTACCACGGCCAGATCGCCTATTACGTGGATGCCGAGGTGCGTTTCATCACTCATCTGACGCGCGAACCACAGATTCCGAGTAACGTTTGCTTGTTTCAAAGCGGTGTCCGCTGATCCTCCCCAACCTTGTGTTTCCTGAAAAGCAGCTCGTTCAGACGTTTTGTCGTTACGGTGCAATGGATTCGGTGCCACTCGACGCAACTGGTACAATTGGCGATGTCGACCTCACGTCCCTCATGGACATGTTTGACGTCGCTGGGAGTATCTTCAGAGCATTCTGTGCGTTTGACAGGATTATCAGGCTTTCGTCCGTGCGTTCTTCACGGCCACTACTTACCACTGTTATAATCTAGCTAAGACCCTCACTGTAGGCCAGCGGCACGATCACCAACACACCTGATTCGGTGTATGGTGTTCCTGCTTCAGATACGACCCAGTCAGCGTCGGACTCGGTGTCCAATCGCCCCGTCGTGCCAGACTTCGCACCTCGCTCAGAGGTTTATCATAGCCTTTCAGGCATCTGCGCCATCTTCAATTCCCGAGAGGCGAATCTTCTGAGCGTCGATGTCAAGATCGCTGTGGCTGGTGCCTCCCGCGCTCTCGAGAGGTTTCATTCGGGACCGACCTGGATAGAGATATTGAACACCCTCATGACGTGTCCTGTTCTCTCGCCGTGCTCCGCAGGGGACATCACTCGGACGCTCGCACTTCGCGTCTCTCACTCAGTTGGCGCGAATGCTCTCGCTCAGGACGAAGTGGTGTTTGCAGAGGTTAGCTTGGCATAGGTGCCGTTTCTTCGCCCGACTGAAATGTCCACATCATTCAGGTTCAAGCATGGTTGTGCGAGCTCTTGCAGCCCGCAAAGCCGGCTCTGCGCAAGGCCGACGTCGCAGCCATTGTCCATTACTCTAGGGCTGCGATTCGCGGCTTATCGGTGCACAAGGGAGAGCGCAAGTACAAAAGGCTTATCGACGCCGGCGTTCTCTGCTACCCAGACGGTGATTCCAACCCGGCAACCATCAAGGTCAGCACCCTCCGCTGTCCGGTGCGGTCACAGGGCTGATGCTCTCTGCTGGCCAGCTTCTTCGTGTCGAGCTTTTTGCATGGTATGAACTTCCATCGGATGGCTCCCGCACTCGTCATGGAGGCGGTATCGAAGGGTGTAAGTGAGGTTCCGAATGTCGCAAGTTAAGCGCTAATCCATTCTTGGGGGGTAGCCTTCTATCAGCGTGTTTTCGAGCCTCGCGAGGAATTAATCGCGAACATGCAGAGCGCGTCTCGGGAGAAGGCGATTGCCATCGCGGAGGCCCTTTTCGCTAGTTAGGCCGCGGATGTACCATTAAGTTGACGATGAGACCATGAATCCACGCCGGGTGGCAATTATTCCCTGCAATGGCGCGCCATTGAGGAACTGCAGGCCGCGCCCCACGCTGCAGAAGGAGGCATATGCGCCCCTGATTTTAAGCTTCGTGCATGCTTGGAAAGCGTACCCCGCAAGGTCTATTCGCCGTGCGTGCCGCTTGCCTGTCTGCATGACGCAGGTCCGATCATCCCACAGCGCGTCTAGACAAGCCAGACTTGTTTAATTCATTCATTCTCATTTGGGTCAGCTCCTCTGAACGGGCGCTGGTGGCTCCCATGGAACTAACTTCCGGTCATACGGCTCTCCGAGAGAAGCACCAGGTAGAGAACCAGGTTCCGGTCATGCGGCACAGACACTGGACGAAGGCCTAATCGAGATGTTTGATAGGCCCTGAGATAGGCTTTAACCGATTCTATGGATGGCTTGGGTGTTCTATCTGACCCATGAAACGGGAGGAATGCGGGTGTCCGACGGAGGGCCTCGAGGCATCTCAACCTATCTTCGGCACTAAGACAAGGCGCCCTACGATTTTGATACCTGTCTCAACGCTTCAGGAGCTCGTCCGACCGTCGAACTCATGCGAACGATAAGACGGCTTCTGACGCAGCTACCAGAAACGTGCCTCAGACGGCTCCAGGCACCCGCACCTAATAAGAACACTGCAAGATGGTGAGATTGTTTACCGACAGGTCTCCCCGCACTCTCACTATCTCTTCCTTGAAATTATGGGCGTTGAGACATGCACGGCAGAGTTCGTCAGGGCAATATTAACCACCATTGGCACCTACGACAAAGTCTTCACTTTGACAAAGGTCCGCACCGGTCGGAAGGCTCGAGAACGTGAGGTCCGATTTTGACTCGGAAAAATTCACTAGCACCCTACTTCGGCGAATGCGCAGACCTCCGTCGTATCTGACCAGGTAATCCTTGACTATTATGTTCTACGCAGTGCGATGCTCACATGAGTCCCGTACGCCTTTGCTCATAGCGGGTGGATTACCTCACGTTCGATCAAGTCAATCCAGCCTACGGTACCATCAGAAAGCGCGGCTACAGAGAGATGGATGCGTGGCTACAGGACGCGGTCGACGCTGCCGAGCAGGCGCTCGAGGACCTCGCCCCGGCGGACCGCACCTGGCAAGCGGTTATCAACGCCTTTCAGCAGTGCCCGCTGCTCGCGGTCGTTGCTGTAGACGTCAAAGATCGCGCGGAGGAATTCGTGATCAATCGAACGAACTGGTTCAAGAAGCAGGCTCATTACCGATCAGTCGCAGACGAGGTACAGTAGTTCCGACTCAGAACAGCTGGCGCGTCGCTGACATGTCGGTTGTTTAGGTCCAGAGATGGTTTACGCAATTTCTGAATGACATGGACATCGAGATGGCACGGGCAGACGTCGACATCGAAGCGATCTACGACATCGTCGCGCACGCCGGCAGAGTGTTTGACGGGAATGTCGTCTTCAAAAAGGAGCGCCAGAAGAGAACGTTGTTGGACATCGGCGTGCTGCGCTATCCGGACCTACGGTCTCCTTACATCAAGGTACGCCGCAACGAGCCGTTCCTGCGCTGTGATAACCCCGACCCTAGGTTTACCGCATCGAACTTGTTGCCTGGTGCGAGTCGACGACAATCCTTGGGCGCGCTCACGACAGAAACGGAATCATGGCGCGTGAGTTCCCTGCCTCCTACGTACCGCGTACGCAACATGACGGCAGCACAGAGTTCAACCAGCGGAAATACGAGGCCGACAAGGAAGCGATCAGAGATTTGCGCGAAACACTGCTCAGGAACGCAGTCCAAGACTGCGCGGTCGCGTATGCGTCGCGTCAGGCGAATGCCTAGCCAGCACAGCGCAGGGATTCTGTGTCGTGTACCGGATGCAATGAAAGTGTCCAGCTCCAGTGAGAATGACATCGAGTGGATTGGGCTGATCAATGGATGCGGCTCGCCCAATGCCATCGCCGCGCGGCAGGAAAGGAGAAGATAGCACCGTGGCAAAGGACAAACTGCCGGAGGTTTACTAAGGCCTCGAGGCCGGCTCGAAGACGACGCAAATTCCAACTTGAAGAGCCGAAAACGACCGCGTGCCAATGATTCGAGAGGGTCTCGACGTCGGAGCTGAGCATGAGCCAGTCGCCAAGACAGCCACGGGACGTATTATGCGCCAACTACATGCGAAAATTGGATTAGCCGGAGAGCGCTGTCAACACCAGCTTCAGTATTCATAGACCGATGGCAGCCACGAGCTCGCCCATGTCAGACGCCTGGGTGCGTCAGTCACGCGCATTTGGGAACTGTGCGTTTTCGACGCCGTTCCACTGCTGCCCGATACGGTTGAGCGCGGCCCATCGTCCAGACGTTGTCCGCCTGCTGGTGCAGATACGCAATGTACTTCTCGTGGCGCTTTTCGCTGGCGAGGTCGCCGAAGTGCCGCATGAGGACGCCCTTGCCGTTGTCGCCGCACGGGCGTGCTCGCGTTTCCCGTGATGCGGTACACCTCGGGCACGCCGCCGATTGCGAGCCCCTGGTGGTATGTGCGCACGGTGTTGACCGGGTTGTTCGTGCAGTCCTTCCGGAGCCCGTTGTTCACGAGCCCGTCCGCGTTGACATGCCGCTCTGCTCGTACCAGGTCCACGCCGTCACCGCGCGCTCGCGCGACGTTGTGTCCTCAGGAGGGCGCGAGTGCGGCACCGCTGACAGGCGGATGTACAGACCGATGGTGACCGCGTTCCTGTACCCACGACACGTCGCCGCTGCAGGTCGACGTGTCCCAGAACTCGTGCACATACGAGCTCATGATGACGGCCCCGTCGCGGTGCCAGTTACGACGGACGCGCACACCCGGGCGATGGCCCACCGCGCCGCGTCGTCGATCGCGCGGCTGACGAACCAGCCCTCGAGCTCGTCGGTGCTCTGGACGCCCGCGCGGCGGCGCGGTCAGTCGTGGCGCGCGCCGAGGCCGTGTAGGCGCCGCTGTTGCCGATGACCGCACGCGCATGGCGCCGCTCTTGGGGTCGCGCGCGGCGAAGAGCGCCCCTGGCTCCACGAGCGGTCGAGCCAGCCTGCGGAGGCAGCGGCGTTCGTGCAGTAGAACATGCCGCGGTCGGCGACATGCAGCACGATCGTGCGCCCGGCGCGTGGCGTGCGTCGTCGGGCTCACGGCTTGCACGTCGCCGCGACTAGTAGCACCTCTTGCAATGAACCCACTCCGTGCACCCTGCGCGCGCGCGAGGCGACGTCGCCGTACGCACGCCGGCGCTCGCTTCGGCTTGGAGCAGCGCGCCGTCGCGGGGCAGTCCGCCATGAGCGCGAACGACCAGCGCGCCCTCGACGATAAAAGATCCACCTGCGCGAGCGCAAAGAGGGGAGAAGGAGAAGAGCGGACTGCCAGCCCACGCCGTCGAGCTGGTCGCCGCACGCGCCGGTGAAGAGGTACGAGACGCGGCGGCCGAGCATGCCGCGCGGGGACCAGCAGGCAAATTCCAATGTTGGTGGTATGCGGGAGCGAGGTCGGTCTGGGACGTACGCCAGAACACCGCGCCGGGGACGTGCTACGACCGCCTGCCCGAGTCGGCCCGCCGTCCCAGGAGCATTCCGGCCAGAGGTAGTCGGCCTCGCTCACGTGCAGCGCGATGGAGCGCCAGTTCTGGATCTCGGGCGGCACAGGGCGCGTATTCAGCTGGGCCGTCGACGGATTTTTCTGACGTAGGCGGCGAGTCGGTCGTTCACAAGAACCTCGCAGTGACGAACCGGCGTCGAGTGCCAGCAACCGTTGCATGCACCCGCGTGAGAGACGAGCACCGTCTTGCAGCAGGCGCCAGGTCGAAAGTACGAGAACGGCGCGCAGATCGCGCCTGTCGACGTGGTCCGCGAAGGTGCGCGCGTCCACTGATGGAGGGGTCGGCTTTAGCTGGCCGCGGCGACGTGTATCCTTGGCGGCGCCAGCCACAGCGATGCGACGCGGTCAAGAAAGCGCTCTGGGGACAGCCCGGTCCGCCATATGCCGCTCCCGCTGCGAACGGGCTCGCAGGGCGTTCTGAGCGCGCAAGTAGGGCTAAGTATCGAGGCCTGTTTCGGAACTTCCCGGACCGACTACGGTTTCCTTCCTTCCTTCTTCGAGGCAGAATAATTGGCCTCTGCACGCTGCCGGAATACACATGCGCTCTATGGCTTTGCATCTCTGGTCTTTCTACCTCTGTGCGCTAAGGCGCCCGCCGTTTGCGACCCTGGGCCGAACCGTCTGATTCTGAGCCTCCACACCCTTTCCGCTCTATCTCACAGCTGCCGTGTCGGCCTCAAACCTGGTGTACAGCGCAGCGCCTGCTTTCTTCTAGCCGCTGGGCCTCCTTCCCGGACTAGCTAATGGTCACATTTGAAACCTGCTGAGAACGGGGTTGGGTGTCGTCGCGTCATGGTCAGGGCTCTTTCTGTCGAGCCCCGCACTTCGTCGACGGTCCCGGCGCTTATATATGCGGGAACGACGAGGCCCTATTCGATCGACCTCCCCGCCAAACGGAACATCAAATCTCTCAGGAGGGGCTATCGGTGTCATTTCCCAGCATCTCCATTGTCTGCGCCGACAACTGCTTCGTCGCGTTCTGCGCGAAGGAGATCCCGAGACGAAGCAGCCGCTGGCGCAGGCCGTGTACGCGCTGCTTGGGCAGAATGACCTCGAGCCGCGACAGGTCGACGCGGTGCTGTTCGTCGGCGGCTCCGCGCGCTTGCCGGGGCTCATCGCGCGTTCCCCGAGCGCACGGCGATCGCGCACGCCGTCAACCCGACGGAGGTCCTCGCGCGCGCTGTCCGATTCCGAGGGCGACCTGGCCGCGCGCGAGGGCGCGGGCGCATCCGTGGGCTGATCTTCCCGGCCCTGGAGATGAGGACGAGCTGACGTAGGTGCCGCTCGTTCTCCCGCAGACCGTGCCGCTCCCCGGTCGGCTTCGAGGTCGTCGAGGCGCGCCAGGAGGTGTTCCACCCGCCCAAGCCGGAGCCCGCTGACGACGAGGACGAAGAGGAGGACTGGTCCTCCCCGGAGGCGCGCGAGGCGCTCACCGGTGCTGCCGAAGCTGCGCCGCGGCGCTCCTGCTCCCGCCGAGCGAAGACAAGACCGTGCTCGTGCTCGACGCCGGCGCCTCAGGCGTTTCGCTCGCGCTGCTAGCCCGCTCGTGGCATTCTGCCAGCACAGGACGAGGAGGACGCGCGGGCGGCTCCGTCGAGTCGCTCAAGGCCGGGCTCGATCAACCGCCTGCGCTTCGACGGGTCGAGCACGACGCCCGCCGCAGGCGCGAAAGCCTTTGACGACCGGCTCGTGGCGTTCTTCGCGAAGGAGTTCACGAAGAAGACCAAAGAGCCGCTCTTGCTGCCGCCGCAGAACGAAGAGGACGCGCGGGCGGAGCGCAAGCTGCGGCTGGCGGTGGACGCGACGAAGCGCAGGGCGTCGGCGGCGCGGCGGCGTGCTCCGTCGAGTCGCTCAAGGCCGGGCTCGACCTCGCCGGCTCGATCAACCGCCTGCGCTTCGACCTCGAGGTCGCGCCCCTCTACCGCACCATCGCCGCCGCCGTGGACCACGCGATGGAGCCGCTGCAGGTCGACGCGGTGCTCCTCGTCGGCGGCTCCGCGCTCATCTCGCGGCACCACAGCATTTTTCCCGGCCAGCGCACAGCGATCGAGCACGCCGTCGGCCTAACGGAGGTCCTCGCGCGCGCGCTCGCCGTCGCCGAATCGACCTGGACGCGCGCGAGGGCGCGGGGCGCATCCTCGGGCTGGTCTTCCCCGGCGCTGACGATGCGGACGCGGGGCTGACGGACGCGAACTGGGTGCCGCTCGTGCTCCCGCAGACGCCGCTTCCCGCGCGGCGCACGGTTTCCTTTGGCGTGCCGAAGGTCGGCTTCGAGGTTCTCGAGTCGCGCCAGGAGGTCTTCCACCCGCCCAAGCCGGAGCGCGCGCCCAAGGAACCTGTCGAGGGCGAAGACGAGGACGAAGAGGAGGACGAGGAGGAGGAGGAGCTCGAGCCGGAGCTGCGCACGCACAAGGAGGGCGTGCTCGGCGCGCTTGTACTTGGTGTCAGTGCGAAGGAGAAGGTTGTCGTCGAGGTCGTCGTCGCGCTCGACGGCGCCGTCAGCGTTGCTGCGTGGCAGGAGGGCGGCGAGCGGACGACGCTTGTTGTCCCCGCGCCGTAAAGGTCGTCGTGTCTCTAGATGCAAAAGTACATCCCGTCGTAGTCTCAGTTTCTTTTGGACCAAATGCAATGATGTCGAACTCTTGTGAGTCAGCGTCGCTGGCCATCGAGGCTTTTGCCATTCCGTCGCCACGTTCGGCGCTACTGATGAAAACGCCCGGTGCTTTCCGGACCTGTCCCAACCTGTCCCTTGCACGGATACCTGCCTGACTTCCGCGAGGCGCAGTCGTTCGCCTGGGCGCGCAGCTAGAGCCAACCTGGACTCATATGTAATCCACCACGCGCTCCTCCGGGCCCTGCACGCTGGGAAGCTACGGCTCTGCGACTTGGCGCGACCCTAGGCGAACGGCGGCGCGTTCCTGCTGTGCGTCGCATTGATAAAAACGACGTGGCTGGCAGTGCACTTCCCTTTCGCATGATTACAGTGAGGGCGATCGCAAGGGCCCGGGCAGGGACCCATTTGTCTACGGGCTCCTGGCTGGCGATGCTCACTGGTGACTGGCATGTGTGCGCTTCGCGGCTCCTCTTCGTCCTGTGCGGGTGTGCTAGCAGAGCTTCTTTGCAATCCTGGCAGTCAGCGTCTCTATCCGACTCTGTAGTCTGGAACTGGCTGCATCTCCGGTTGTCAGGGTTCTGAGTCTCCATGGTCTGGGCGCTCCAACCGGAACGCCGAATGCCATTTTTGACCACCTTCCCCGCAGAGCTCGGCAGACGAGATGAGTTCACACGAGCCGGCCGCCGGCCTGTTGTGCTTGCTACACGTGAAGAAGCAGCTGCCTGCCGCCCAGCCGGCGAACCAATGATCCACGACATGCACGTGTAAAGCCTGATTACCCCTTCAACTGCACAGCGCCTAGGATTCACCCACCGCCATAGAGTCCCAATGTGGCTAGCGGCGCCATCTGTAGGAGCCGTGCTCTCCGCGCCAGGGAGGTGGGCGGTAACGCGCATCGTCTACCGCGCCGTCGTACGCTGGTCGATCAGGGACGATTACCGTGCTGCTTGCAGGGTCGCCAGCGGTTACTAGATATTGCCATGTGCCTCGTGTTGTCCTCGTGGCTGGCGCGTCCGAGCCGCGCCCGCGCTGACTCTCGACCATCGCACGGTTGTAAGCCTCTCGTATACTTATGTGTCGGAGGCCCGCTGCGTCTGCGCGAACCGTTCCTTTGCTTCTCGTCGACGCAGCGTAGCACTGTCCATCTGCCTTTCCCGTTCACTCGATGTCATCCAAGCCCATGAACGAGCTCAGCAGCGCCAAAGGGCCTGCGACCCGCCCCAGCAAGCCTGCCAAGGCACCTCAAGTCGCACCAACGGTGCCTGCTCCTCCTGCGAAACGCTCTCCCTCCGGAAACGTCCCCGCGGTGCGTCTGCCCAGATCGTTTCTGCAGCATAACTCACAGGAAACTCGAAGCGCGGCAAAAGCCAGGACGTCCCGCCGAAACGCAGCAATACCGCGGTGCGTCCATCCAGTTCGGTCGTGCAGCGTAACTCACAGGCAGCCCGAAGCGCACCAAGAGCCAGGACGCCCCGCCGAAACGCAGCAATACGCAACCTGGCACGCAGAAACGCGCTCGCGAGAAGCAGCACTCGTACTACCTCGAATGCAACCAGATCGCGCAGCCGTTCGCCGTCCGGCGCACAGACTCCGTGCGCGAGGTCGACGCCGCGCTCGTCTCCGCCATCTCGGAGCCGTCGAACGTGCTCCAGTCGATCGCGCCGGCGGAGCGCACCTGGGAGTCGGTGCGCGCGCGGATGACCAGTGGCCTCATGCGCTCTCGTCCCCGACCCAAGACTCCGCCCACGACCAGCGTGGACCAGCTTGTCGTGAAGCACTCGAAGTGGTTTGTCAATTTCGGCCAGTATAAGGACATGCCCGGCCGGGTGCGTTTCAGCTTTACGCGGAGTTGTGAAGGGAGTAGATCATTAATAGAGTTTTTAGGTGAGGGACTGGTTCGCCAAGACGGTCGGTGACCCGGACGTCGTCGCCGCGCGGGCAGACGTCGACCTCAACTCGATCGAGGCCGTCGCGAGCCACGCGGGGCGGGTCACCGCGGCATCTCTCATCTTCAAGAAGGAGCGCAAGGAGAAGCAACTCGTCGACGTCGGCGTCATTCGCTACCCGGAGCCTAAGCAACCATACGTCAAGGTGAGTGTCGCACAGGGTATCTCACTGCCGCGGCACCGTGACCAACGCGTACAGGCCTACAGGATCGAGCTCACTGCGTGGTATGAATCGACGATCATCTTCGGGTACACGTTCGACACGAACGGCCTCAAAGCGAGTGCGTGCCGCACCGGTGTGGTTTCTCACGGTGCTAATTCCACATCGCTTCTCAGCTATCAACGTGGAAGAGTTTGAGACTTCGGGGACGGTTGCGCCTTCTCGGCGGCCTACCGACAGCCAGTTCGCGGCGGCGCAGGTGGACGCGCTCTTTGCGTAGACGAATCGCACATGCCGCAGATGCATATGGCAACCACCGCCCAACGCGGGTTCATGCCTCAGGATCCTTATTGACTACATGACTCTGGACCCCTTATCTCAATGTCCGCGCCATCCTTTGCTTCGGACGCAGAGACCGTCTCGCTCTAGTCTGCCGCACTATGTACCTCTTGCCCAGGTGTATTATTGATATGTACTCATTATGCCAGGTGAAATGCATATGCCTATGTACCGAACAGGTGACGCTCGTTTCCCGAGCGATCACTTCACTGCAAACCGTGGGGTTATACTGCCAATGCTGACCCTCCACTCTCATTCTTCTCCCTCGCACTCGGCTTGTAATTGGACACTTCGCCATCATGCCCCGGGTCCCCCCAGCCCGGTATCCCGAATTGCATGCATGTGAATCGAAGTTCGATAGATTCCGCGATGCATTCCCCGCAGACGCGCAGTGCGTTCATTTGAGATCGACTCATAGCACACACTGCGCGACGCTGGAGCCTACATGTGTCGGATGATGCAGCCCGGATAGATTCAGGCTGGTGTTGTTATGTAAATTTCCCACCTTCTCGTATTCGACGTCATCCGGAGAGGCGTTGAGGACACGAGAACACAACCGTTATAGGCAATGAATGACGCCCAGCCGCGCAGTAAGTCGCCTCACCCGACGCATTGAGGTGTGCAACGAGGCGGCCGGAAGCTACAGGGTCGCGCCGTACATGCCGCTCGCTTGTTCCCCTTGCGGGGACGAGTCATGGTAGCTTGAGAAGCTCCAGGCAGGCGCTCCGACAAGCTTCTGCATATCTAATAGTGGCAGTCCGTACGCGATTCCGCTTGGACCAAACACGAAGGCCAATCTCCCGTTGTACGGCTCTGAGAGCACAACACTCACGGATTCTCAGGGTCGAGTCCCCCGCTCTGAGATAGCATAAGGCGCTCTCTATATAGGGTAATAATAGCATTTGGACTAATGCTCTTGTACAATAGGCCAAGGGACGGACCGGTGTGCGAGGCCGCATACTGTAGTGTCGCGCCGGTAAACCGGGTCGCGTCACAGACAGGCTTCAGGCTTCGAGCCGGGCCGTTGAAACACTAGCTCCGAGTATAATGCATGCAGCCCCCCTTCGCACACCTGACAGACTGTTACACGGCATCGGGCTTCTCTTCAGCGCGGTTCCTTAGCTCAGATATTAGGCGAGTGGTTAATCTCGAGGCCGGAAACGTCATCTCTGTGAGAAGACACGAGGACAACAGGAGAATCGATGCCACCGCGGCTGGTACGCGGCTGGTGTGACGAGAAGCAGCCAAGAAGCGGCAGAACATCCAAAGAACATCAGTGACATGCGCCACGGCGTAAGCCTATATTCCAATATCTTGCGGAACACATGGCCTGGACGAGGAGCGACAGCGAAGGTTTGCAGCTGTCAACAATGTCCGGGACCAAGCCGGGACAAGGTGCGGAGTTTTCAACGCCTGATGCCAGCCCGGAAGGAATCGCGAACACCGCGTATACGTCGCGATTCGCCCATTGGGTTCTCCGCTTGTCTTCCGCCGTACTCATTTACCTTCCATACATCGGAGATGTGTGATTCGTGCAGGCATATGGGCGCAGTATGGGCGGGTTCTTGGGCTCCTCGTGCCCATCCTACGGAAATTCTCCCGCAGGGTTGGCCCAAATGCAGTCACTTGCATGCGATCTGGCCCATGTGAACGCGCAGAGGCAGCGTGCACATGTGAGCGGTAGCTGGATCTCCTCCTCTCCCGCGACTGACGTCTCGTTTTTCCGTCAACTCTGCCCACTCGCATTGTCCCTTTCCGCGAGCTTTCTACCGCTGCACCTCTCTAGGATGGAGAGTTCTGGTCAGTCCTTGCCACTTCCTACGCGTACGATCCCTAATATACCCTCTCTATAAATTTAGCGTTCGGTCCCAGTACAAAGTTGTCGGCCAAATCGTTCTCCAACGACCGGCATTTCGTCGTCGCCGTTGACTCATCGACACCATTTGCGCAAGGAGGTAGCGCCAAACTCTTCAAGGGAAAAATCATTGGAAATGATGACCACAACTGCGCGGTGGTCGCTCTGAAATACTTCAGGATTAATCTCGATAATTCCGAGGAGCAGGTCCGTTGTCTAATACATACTTTACTACCGCTGGGATTTCACTTAGCACCGCCAAAGATGATGAGAAGAGAGTTACGTGCAGCCCAGCAGGTCGAACACCGCTACATATTGCCATACATGGGTGCTGCCGCCTTCCACTTGACAATGATCCTCATCTCCCCGTACATGAAGAACGGCAACCTGCTTCAATACTTGGAAAGAGACCCGATACAAGATTGGAGGCCCATGGTAAGTGGTGCCAAAGGTTTACCTTCTTCATCTTCCGGTCTGGAATTTTGAATCCTGGGTGCCGACACTCACGCGGTTATCATCTCGGGCCAGTGTTGCCATCCTATTCGCAAACCTACGCCAAGCCTGGGCCCCTCGTAGACATTAATGACTGACATCATGCGAAAGCTGTTTCAGGTTGCGACAGCAGTCAAGTTCTTGCACTCGGATTGTAATATGGTCCACGGAGATTTAAAATGCGTGCGTACACGTTTGCTCACGCCGTTGAATTTCCCGGTGCTGAAATGGCCCTAGGAAAACATTCTCGTTTCAGATGACGGCAAGGCGCTGCTATCTGACTTCGGATTGTGCACATACATTGACAAGACGGAGAAGCACACGGCGACAGCGACCGAGCTTCGCGGGCAGAACACGTTCCGGTACGCAGCGCCAGAATTGCTATTCGGACAAGGGGTCCATGGGAAACCTACGAGTAAGACCGTGGAGACGGATGTTTACGCCTTCGGCATGACGATCATACAGGTAAGCTACATACCTCCCACATGGTGCGCCTCACCCAGCTAACCTGAATGAGGCGTGTACACGCCGACACCCCTGGCCGGATTGCACGCACCATCAAGTAGTGATGAAGATGGATAAACGCGAAGAGCACCCTCGGCCGACAGATTCATATGTCCGCCACTTCTCAAACCTGTGGTGGTCCCTGGTCCTGGATTGTTGTTCATACACGCCCGCCGCGAGACCCACGATGGAGCGAGTACTGTGTAGACTGGGCCCTGTGAGTGTTCTTTTCATTCTAGGCCGGCGTCTTATCTCCTGTCCAGTTCGACCTAGACGTAACGACAGCGAGTAGTTGTAACTCATCGCCACAGTCCCTAATCGAGTCCGTGATGCGATCGATACTATGACCGTGTGTCTGATACAACCCACAGAGGCGCGGCTTCCCTATCTATCCCTCCCACAGGCGCTATGCTCTCCGATGCCACATGCACCGCGAAAAGTCGCTACCCCGGCATATCGCATATCCCTGCCGAGGAGCGCACTCGGGCGATAAGCGTACACGCTCTCGACCAGGGATCACCCGTTCTCGGACATCGCTACGGGATCTATAATACTCTGGAGGATAGGGTCACTGTCGCTTCTCGCGGAACCCTGCGCACTGGAACAGCATCGGAAGCAGGAACCCCCACTTCCGAATTCGTACCCGCCGACCCCAGCCCCGAAAGCACGTCCACTGAGATTGCCACATCTCACGCCTCGATCGATGAGTTCTCCGGCCCCTCAGAAAGTCACGATAAACTCATTCCTCTCCCGACGGTGCGTTGTAACCATCACACGCTCGGGATATGCTGGGCTCATGCGGAATATCTAATAGAATACGAATGATCGGGAAAGCGTCCGGGGCGCCCGGGATGAGGGACAGCCCTGTCAGTCGGAGGAGGACGGGCAGTGGGTGGGCGTTCTTTCCTTTCAGCAACACAACTCGGCGTATAGCGGCGTCATCCAGAGGCCTGGGTACAGGGAGATGGACGCTTTCCTACTGCGCGCGGTGAGGGAGGCGGAGAAAGAGCTGAGCGATGTCCCTACCGCTCGACGCGACTGGATGGCGGTGCTACGCGCATTCCAGATGTGCCCTTTGCTCGTCGCCTCACCTGAATCCGTGATAGACCGCTGCGATGAGTTAACCGTCCGGCCTGGCAACAAGTTCAATATACAGACCGGTCACCCACCTGTTGTAGAGCAGGTCCGTGCACGTGGAGGAGTGCGAGATGGCTGACAGCATCTGGGAATAGGTTCGAAGGTGGTTTACGCGGTTCATCCAAGATGTGGACTTGGACTTGGCGCGCCGGGAAGTCGATCTGGAGGCGATATATGACATCGTCGCACATGCTAGCAGAATCTTCAATGGTAACATGTTCTACAAGAGGGAGCGTCGTCAAAGGACGCTCGTGGACATCGGCGTGTTACGCTATCCGGACATACGGCAACCTTACATCAAGGCAGATTTTGGTACTTAGTTCTTGCACATCGCCAAACTGAACTTTTCTAGGTTTACCGCATCGAGCTTGTTGCTTATTATGAGTCTAAAATCATGATGGCGCGCGCGAATGACAAGAACAGAATCCTGGCGCGTAAGCCGTTGCGATTACCCAGTGCGGACGGACACTCACCATGCGCTGGGCAGAGTTTAATATGCGACAGTATCAGCTGCACGAAGAATCATGAATATCAATTGGGCTCTTGACTAGCCACATCCTGTAGTTACTCGTCACGGTATCGTCTATGCAAAGGCCCCCGGAAAGCTCCGATAGAGGTCTCATCCTGATTTTGGCAAAAGTCGTATAGACCGCTCGAAGAGGAGGTTTTCGGGGTCGTTTACATGTATGATCGGCTATTTCCGATAGGGCCCAGAAGGAAGTTCCGAATGCTTCCGGCAGCCCACTGGACAGTTTAAGGGAAAGATCACTAATAACCGCTGATAGGCGATTTAAGATGCTTAATACATGCAAAATGAGCAGGCTCCAGGGGTATTGAGTTGCTGAGAACTGGTTACGGAGTAATTTTGGTGTACCAAGTCAGTCCCACTGAATGAAACTCGGGGTCGTTTATATGGATAATACGGCCTCAAAAGCGGCGATTTTCGGGGTCGTTTACATGGGAGCTCTATCGGAGTTTTCCGGGGGCCGCTATGCAAGGTGGCATCATTAAACATTTCTCCTTCTCACAGTGCTCAATTAAGTAGGTAGAGCGACCCTGGAGCGACCCCAGGCCCCCGGCTTATCCTATGAGAGATCCGATCCTCCGCCCCCCAAAATCGGACCTCCGGGAGGTCAAATGTTCAATCCCCACGCCCCCAAACTGCATCCCTCACGAGCTGAGGTTCGATGTTCCTGCCCCCAAACTCGGGCCAGTCCTCAGCTGGTCAGATGGTCCAGGCCAGCCACATGGAGCTGCAGTGGAGTCAAAGAGTCATTTAACGCCGTTCTAGTGTATTTAACTGGTATTATTTTGCCCTCTTGTACCTTCAGTGCAGCCAACAACGTGAGAGGCAGGTCTTCTGGGCCTTTTCTATGATTACAAGAGCGTGGGAACGTCACGGAATTAGCCGATGTTCCATGCTCCGTCCCCCAAAAGTGAGCTCCTGAAGCCTGTTTCCGCCCCCAAAACTGGCGCTTCGTTGGATCCGACCTCATATGACTTAAGCCGGGGGCCTGCGACCCCATGACTCGTATAGCATGACCGTAAGCCAATTATGAGGCCCACCGGCAGGCAATGTTTTGCGCAGGGTCGGGCTGGCGCTTGGCTGGCACCGCCGGTGCTAGCATTCGCGGCGTGTTTCACACGTGGAACGTGGTTTCCCGTTACTACCCGCGTATGTGACGGGGTTTGTGCGAGCTTTTCCTTCTCTCTTTGTCGACATCGGACATTAGCGCTCCCTCTACTAGGTCTTTTGCACGATGTCGTTCAAGCCCAAGAACAAGGACCGCAATGCCAAAGGTCCTGGAACCCGCCCTAGCAAGCCGCAAGGAACGCCGCGGGACTCATCGACCTTGCCTACCCCCGCTGTGAAGCCCTCTCCATCAACGAAAGCTTCAGCGGTTCGTCTAGACGCCGTGTTCACGGTCGGGTACTCAAAGGCAACTTGTAGCGCGCAAAGGGCCCGGATCACCCGCGGGAGCCCAGGAATACTGGCACCAGAAAGCGGCCTACACTGGAGAGACGACGCTCGTTCTATCTCGAGTGCAACCAAATCGCACCACTATTCGCGATCCAGCGCACGGAGGCTACGCGGTGCACGGATGCCGCACTGGTCCTTGCAATCTCTGAGCCGTCCAACATCATCCAGTCCATCGACCGGGCGAAGCGCGACTGGAACTCGGTCCGCGAGCATCTGTCCAGAGGCCCCTTCATCCGCGCACGTCACGGGGCCAACGCTTCCCCCGCCGCTCGGAACGGCGTGCTTGTAGTAAAACACTCTAAATGGTTCCTCACGTTTGACCAGTACAAGGACATGCCGGGCCGTGTGCGTCACAAATTTACTTGGCATTGTCAGATCAACGATTTCTTAACAGTGTGCAGGTGCGTGATTGGTTCGCTAAGACTATCGCCGATCCGGACCTCGTCGCTGCGCGCGCAGATGTCGATCTCAACTCGATCGAGGAAGTTGCCAGTCATGCAGGGCAGTTGACTCTGGGAGCTCTCATATTCAAGAAGAGACGCGACGAGAAGCAGCTAGTTGACATCGGCGTAATTCGGTATCCGTATCCTAGGGAGCCCTATCTCAAGGTGCGTGTCACACACGCTGTCTCACGGTTTGGTTAGAGACCAACGTGTATAGTTCTACCGGATTGAGCTCACAGCATGGTACGAATCGACAATAATTTTGGGGTACACGTTCGACACAAACGGCGTGACGGCGCGTGCGTACGGTAGTGATGTGGGTTCTCACGCTGCTAACCTTCGGCGCCTCGTAGGAATCAACGTGGAAGAGTTCGAGCCGTCAGGGCCAGCCGCGCCTTCTCGACGGCCCACAGACAACAGACTCGCGGTAGCGCAAGCGGATGCGCTATTTGCGTAAACGAACTTGACACGCCGCAGATACATATATATCCAACCAAACTACCCTACGCGGGCCCATGCCTATGAATCTTCGTAGAATGATTTCATGCGTCTCCTCAGTCTCTAGTATGCGGACGCTCTTCCGTGTTTCGATCACAAACCTCATCGCTTTACTGTATGTCGAACTATGTGTATGGGCCTCTCGACGATCCTTTATGAATATTCGACTGGAGATAGATATGCCTCCATGACCCTGGGTTCCTGTACGTATCATGGCCATCCGTTCCGTGCCGGATTGCGCGCCGCGGACATCTTAAGATTATTGATCCTATTCACGCCTGCGGTTCACGGCGATTTAACTCCTCCCGCACCTCGATTTGACTACACGAACGGCCGAGGATGCAAGAAGCCGATGACTCCTGTGTGACTCAGTCTCATCTCTCATCTCAGTGGAATTGCCTCCTTTGTTCGACGTCATGCGTGAAGGCAGAGCGGACACGCAGAGATACCCTTTTTCGGAAATCGATGGCGAGCCTCATGAACGGTCAGATTACCTGGAGCATGAACGTTCAGCGAGGCAGGCGGATGTCGGAAGGGCTAGCTGCTTCGCAGATGCCGCCCGCATGACTCTCTGTGGGGAATGCGTCGTCATCACCGCATGCTTATCCGCTTCTGCGAGGCTACTTCCACATGCGGAACAGTTGTTTGGCATCCCACTGGGGCCAAATTCCGGTCATGCGGCTCAGCGAGGACGACAGCTGCCAGTGGAATCTGAGAGAAGTCGTCTTCGCAACCGAGTACACGTACAGGATGCGGTTGCGTGCTCTCCAGAGACGCTGAGTCGATAGCAGTCAAACAGTAACGACAAAGAACTCTTCGATAGCAGTCAAACAGTAACGACAAAGAACTCTTCGAATAGTTCCTCTTTCGTGGCGGTTCCCGTTCATAGTCTAAAGATGCGCCGCCCAAGCGCGCACGGGTCCGGATAACTGGGCTAGCGCTCGGCACAGATTCCTCAGTTTCTCGGCGCGAGTCAAGATACGCTCTTCGTGCGCACCGCCTCCTAGGTTTATTTCCGCCGAATGAGAACTACTATAACGGCAGGGGCCTCGTTTGTTGAAATAGACCGCAACCTGAGCGGCTCGTCAAGATGCATTTCCTCCCGCAGTCTCTCCGCACCATGCCCGCCCGGCCAGTCGACTTCGGCACGAAGGTGTCTCCTCTCCATGCTATTCTGCGTTTCTGCGGCAACTACGACAAGGCCTTCAATTTGGCCCAGGTCAGTCCGCGTGCGATCATCCGGGACCGCCGCAAAAGCGACTGAGGCCTGCATTGTCAGAACGAGGAGAGCTTCCTGAAGTTTGACCAAATCACGCCTACTTACGGGCACATCGGCGAGGAGAACTCCGGTTACCGGGAAGCGAACGCCTGGCTTCTGGACGCCATACGCGGGCCGCAGAAGGCGCTGGAGCAGCTTCCCCCGGCCAAGCGCGACTGGCTTGCGGTGGTCAACGCCTTTCAGCTGTGCCCGCTGCTCATTCCGTCCCCGGCGGCTGCCATCGACCGCACGGACGAGTACACGATGGAGCGCCGCAATTGGTTCAAGAGGGACGCAGTGTACAAGTCGGTGGGAGACGAGGTGCGTGTTTAGCGTCAGGCCCCCGGCTCAATCACTGACATGACGTTCGAGCAGCTTGCCAGATGGTTCTCCAGGTTCTGGAACGACCTCGACGTGGAGCAGGGGCCGGGAGCGGCGGACGTGAAGGCCGTGCACGACATCGTTGCGCATGCCGGCAGAATACTCGACGGGGACCTCATGTTCAAGAAAGAGCGCCAGACGAAAACCGTGCTGGACATCGGCGTACTGCGCTATCCGGACATCTCGTGCCCGTTCATCAAGGTCGCCGTCAGTTTCGCGTTATCGCACCGGTCTGACAAACAATCCAGGTTTATCGGATCGAGCTCGTTGCGTGGTACGAGTCCACGACGGTTGGAGCGTACACGCGCGACAAGAATGGCCTCTTGGCGAGTGAGTACCACGTGCCGCCCCCGGGGAATGAACGTTCATCGTGTCGCAGAGTTCAACCTACGACAGTACGAACCAGATCGGGAGGTAATCGAGGGACTGCGAGTGAGATGGCGTCAAAATGCTCTGGACAACTTGGCGCGGCAGGGCACGGAGGCAGCGAGCCAGGATGCAGAGCCGGACAGCGACTCTCGTGCTCCACCGTGACGCTAAGTTCCGTCGGCACTAGTAGCCTTAAAGATCGTGTATCTGCGACCCGAAGCAGAGGTTTAATCCAACATGACGTCTCAGTGTGCGAGGGAGCGCGTTCTGATAGCACATTGGATAACAGCCGTCCGATCCCAAAAGAGGCGCCGGGAACACGCTGCACAATCAGGATGTACCGGCATACAGTAGCCACAGCACCCAATATCAGTGCCAGTTTGGCGTCCGCGGGCGCGCATTTGGCCTGTAACCCAGTTGCCAGAAATTGTCCACTGAGTCGTCTCAGGAGCCCGACGGAGCCCACGAGTTCCTGGTAGCAGCACGCAGGGTCATGGAAAATCGATTATATTCCGAGATCCGGTCCAAGGGGCGGCGTGGGTCACGTTGTGCACGCAGGTAGACATAGGAGAAAAAGGATGCAAATTGATTTAATCACCGCTCGGAAGGTTAATCCGCTCCCGGCCGGCACCGCTCCTCAGTTCATTCGGCTTGATATTCTACCTGCGCCTTCTTTCAGAGGTACTTGTACCGTACCAGACCAGAACTCCGGGAAGTGCGCATGGGAAGTGACCCCTTGATAAGACGTGATCACCAGGCTATTTCCCCGCACTGACACACTGACTCAGTCCTACGAGCCGTTCATTGATGAAATGGCCAGCCGGCCAGCTTACCGACCGGTCAGGGTCACGCAGATTTGGCTGTCACTATCTTTTGCACACCACAACCTCGTTCAGGACCTGCCCAGTCGAGCCGAGCCCTTCTTCAGCTTCTGGATGCTTATCGCCCCTGTTTGAGACATGGATGCCTGCAGATGCCTGCAGGTCAGCCGAAAGAGCATTCCTGGCTCTCCAAAAGCTGGGAGAACGTTCCGGGAGCAGGTCCGCATTTGATCGTGTTGGTCTTGCAGAACGACCCGCATCGGCGCTCTTCCTCACCACCATCTGCACCAGTCACTTCCTCTCATTCTACGGCATGGAGATTCTAGACGTGATCGACGGTGCTGGGTGTCTGGATCTTGGTCCCTTCGACTTCACTGATGTCCTCGGTGCCGCCACCGGCATCTTGAGAGCGTTTAGTGCGTTCGATAGGCTAGTCAGCCTTTCACCGGTATGCGCGACTGAGAGCGAACGCGGTCACACTAAGCAATTCAACAGGCTAATCGTTCCTCCAAGGACGAGCGTCAACTACCAACAGATGCCTCGACGCGCCGCGACGGACAGAATCGTCTCCACAAGCTTTCCGGTGTCTATGCCATCCTTGATACCAGCTCGTTCAACTCCCTGAACGACGAGGCCAAGATTGCGGCCGGAGGCGTCTCGCGAACCCTCACGATGTCGTCGGGGGCCCGATCGTGGATGGAGGTGCTGAACACGCTCATGACTTGCCCGCTCATCGCGCCGTGCCCCGAGTGCGACGTCACGCGCGCGCACGTGCTCAAGATGCAGCAGCCGAATTGGGTACAGGCTGGCGGGCACGACGACGCGGTGATCGAGGAGGTGAGCATTGCCGTCGCGATGCTCTGCTCAAATGACACGGTGCTGGCAGGTGCGAGCGTGGCTTGGCGACTTGCTGCAGCCAGAGACGCTCTCCCTCAGCAGGCCTGACATCGCGTCCATCGTCGACTACGCCCGCGCAGCCGTCGCCCGCTTCGCGCTCCACAAGGGCGAGCGCAAATACCGGAAGCTGATCGACCTCGGCGTGTTGTGCTACCCAGACGCCGCCCCCGGGCCCGCGTCATTCAAGGTGAGCTCGTGTAGCCTCGTTTCTGACTCGAGTTCTCATCTCGGGGCTAGTTCTACCGCATCGAGCTCCACGCGTGGGCTCAGCGCCCCATCAACGAGGCGAATGGCCACACAGAGGGCGGAATCGAAGGAAGTGAGCGCCTCCCTTTGCCGTCCTAACAAAGCTGAGGATGCGACACAGACTTCAACGCGCGGATCTTCGAGCCTCGCGGGGCAGTCATCGGGAGCATCAGCGACGCGTCCAGGCAGAAAGCGATCGCCGGCGCCAAAGTCCTGTTCACTGCGAGTGCTGAGTAATCGCTGTGCATCGTGTATGGGAACATCAGGCTCGTCCTCTCGACACGCACTCCCCGGACATTCCAATAGTATCTGTACTGTCGCCTCAGACGCATTTTTCATTCCGGACATCCCCTTTGTTCCAGTAGCATTCGTCAGGGGAATCCGTAAAGCCTGGCCTATGCCTCATGCGATGGGCTCAGACAGGCACAGTCTGCCTCAACGCACGCGACATATGCAGCATCGCACCCAAGCATCCTCGTTGGGATACCTTTGCATCGCAAGGGTCAGTTGCTAGACGCCCGTGTACTGCGACCGTGTCCTCGAGACTCGCTGCCGACAGGCTGCTGCGTGTTGCATTCCCTAACAATGAAAGCATATCCTCGTTGTGCAAGCTAGTCCCAGATATGCTGTGCACCCGCTCCCGGCAGTCCAACAACAGGGATCGCGGAGTCCTCGTTCCCCGACTGCACCCACCCCTGGAGCGGGGACGTCGTGATTGAGATGGCCACGTTCTCTCTGAATGACGCAAAGCGCTCCGTCTCACGCGTTTGATCAGCGCGTCAGGAGTCCCAGCCTCCACAGACAAAGCGAGTGATAACACCTCCGCCTCCGCATCCGATTGAGAACACGTGTTCGGACACAGGGCCGGCGCTGCTTCCGCTCAAATAGAACGGGAGACGGGCGTGTCCCCTCCACATCTCGTTTTCGCCACCCCCAGCCCCAGGAGCATGTACACGGAGCTCGCCGCGCAGCCAGACTTCGCGCGAGAGGGCGTAGCCGCGGGCGACTACAAGGTTATCCCGCTCGTAGCTGTACGCACGGTTCCGCGTGCCGTACGAATGGTGGGCTAACGCGGGGAATCGCAGCCACCTGATTATCGGGAGCGCGATCCTGTCGCCGGGAACCAGGCACTCTCGCCCGACGACCTGTCCTCGCTCGCGCAGCGAGTGGATGTCCTCTCGTTCCACCAACAGACGCCGTCGTACGGAGACATTAGCCGGCGCCCTGGATACAGGGAGGTCAACGAGCTGCTCCAGCGCGCGGTGCGGGCGGCGGAGAAAGACCTGAGCGACGTCCCGGTTGAGCAGCGCGATTGGGCGGCGGTGCAGCGCGCGTTCCAGCTGTGCCCGCTGCTCGTCGCGGCGCCCGAAGGCCAGATAGACCGCGCGGACGAGTTCATGATCAAGCGCAAGAACTGGTTCAAGAAGCAGGCGGAGTACAGTTCCGTCGCGGAGGAGGTACGCACACGCTTTGCGGGGCGCGCGTAAGTCACTATAGCTGACATCTTCTGGGAACGTGCAGGTCAGCCGATGGTTCACGCGGTTCATACTGGACTCGGACCTGGTCGCGGCCCGCGGGACGACAGACCTCAAGGCGATCCAGGGCATCGTCGCGCATGCCGGCAGGATCTTCGGCGGAAATATGATTTTCAAGAAGGAGCGTGCGCAGCGGACGCTCTTGGATATAGGCGTGTTGCGCTATCCGGACATACACCAACCCTACGTCAAGGTTCGTCTGATTCTGGCTTCTTTTGCGTCACTGAGCTGAATACGTACAGGTTTACCGTATTGAGCTGATCGCCTGGTATGAGTCGAGAGTGGTGATGGGGCGCGCACGTGACAAGAACGGGATCATGGCGCGTAAGCCGTCGTGCGACTGCCCAGCGTGAAATGGAACTCACCAGGTGGCGCACAGAGTTCAATTTACGACAATACCAACCGCACGAGGAGTCGATCGAGGACATGCGCGGGCGCATGAAGCAGCTGGCCATAGACAACGTGGCAAAGCAACTGGCGACTGGATAGGCGACATCAGAAGTTGTTCGCGTTCCATAGCGGAGCTGCCTTAGCCCCCTTCAAGGGCGTGATGGATGGGCGCTCTGCTACGAGAAGCACATTAAACAAATCAAGGGAAACAGCGCCGCGACCGCGATAGGCGATCCCTGGCGGAAGGTTGGGGGAGATGCGAGCAGGGTGCGAGAGCTAAGACGTGTCGTGAATCCCAGACTACAGTATGCGGTACATTTTGGACTTGGCGAATTAGAAAAGCCGAATAATTATTATAAGACGCTTGTCGAGCGAGGCAGAACCATCATGAACCTCGTCAACTAGCACGCTCTTTGGGACCAGACCAGGACCAGACTCAGGCAGTGGCCTGGTACACAGGCCCAGCGAGGAAACATAAAATCGCAGGTTGATACCCGGGGGCAGTCAGCGTGCTCGGACCCGGGTGCGGAGGCGGCTGGGAGGCGGCCAGGCAGTGCGCGTGGAAGGAAAGACAAAGAGATCCGGCCGGGACCAAGTCGGAGTTTGCGTGATCTGACTAGGTTTCGGTGATTACGGCTCTTCGTCCCGTTTCGCTTCCAACTCTCTTTCGCAGGCCGTTGAAAGCCGGCAGTCGGGTTGCGCGCCCGCGCTTGGTGGCATCAGATTCAGACCTATCACGCATATCAGGGCTGCGACTTCTTGTCGGCCGTGGCTATCGTTGTCAGCGAACGTTGTGCACGCTCGACTGACAGTGCACAACCGGCAATTCGGCTGCCTGTGGACTCGGATTGTGGACACAATTTAATATCTCCAGCTCTTTTCGCGTCCCCAGCTGCTGCCCCGACTGTAAACCTGATGCCCTGGTTCTTTATACTTCTGATCAACACAAAAGCGCATCGCAAGGCGGAAACCTGTCCTGAACCCTCATAGGGACCGGCGAATGACTCTAGGTTAGCTTATTGACACTGGCATGCTCTGCTCGCATTGTTGCTCACACCCGATGCCTTTGGTCCCCATGTCACGCTGTTCGAATTCAGCCAGCGTACGCGGCGTAGGATTCACGGCCGCGGGACTGGCTTTGCTGTTTGCCACGCTGTCCTTTGCACGCTATGCGAACGTCACCATAGACGACACATTTGGCGACGAGCGCACCGGCCTCGTGCCTACCTACGTCTCGGGATCGGCGGAACAGAGTCAATGGACAGCGGCCAGGGCGAATTCGTCTGGTTATGCCTTTGTCTACAGTGCCTACAATCACACTAGGTAAGAAGCTCACACTGAATTCAATTGCTTTTGCTCATCATTGTAGCCACCTGGCGCATGTTTACGGCGATGGTCCATATAACAATTTCACCCTGCAGTTCAACGGCGAGTCACTCATGATCGTCATGAACTCCCCATAGTAGACCCACTGACTCAGAGTTCAAGTAGGGAGTGCGATATACGTGTATTTTATCATTCATCAAAGTATGGATACTAGGCTACTATTCTATCTGGACAACTCGCCGGTACCAGCGGGATCGTGCAACGTGAGGGCAACCAGCAGGTACGATGGAGTCTTAGGGAAATATAATCAGCTCCTCTTTCAAAGTGCCATCCTGCCTGGAGAGCACTCGTTGTTGGTGTCTGCCCAGCCCCCGGACTGGGGAGGTCGCATGGCCGTGGTCGACTTCGATTACGCCGTTTACACCTTTCGGTCTGTCTTCGGCTACTTGTACCATGCTCTCGCTGACACGTAGTTCGCAGGGAAGACGAAATATACACCTCGACTTTGAGCCAAAACAGCGGTTCCTTATCTGCGTCAACTGCGTCGGACGGTCGCAACGCTTCTCCAATCGGCACAGGAGCACATAGCCCCATGTCGACCTCTCCTGTGGCGGGACGGCAGCCGAGCAGCAAGGACCCTCAGGGCCGCTCACTGCTGCGCCATGCCGCCGCAATCTGCGGTGTAACCGCGCTTGTTCTTGCCCTGGGAGCATGCGGTGTTACACAGAGGACGGAATGCGACCGGCCCCAGGGCGCGCTGCTCCCGGCACTACCTCAGAGAGCCGCTTCTCTCTCAGTTTTCTCCGCCACATCCTCACGCTTTCACTGCGTCCCATCGGTCGCGGCGATGGAGGATGTTCGGCCGCATGCGCTGCTTCCGAGTCTTCGGAAGAGCCAGTCATTCGCAGGCTCGAGGCTGAGCTGGAGACTATGCGGGTGCAGAACGAGCTACTCAGGCTGGCTGCCCAGCCGCCGCCGTATTCGCAAGCATACTAGGCTCATTTAACGAGATAGACTTCGTCTACCTGCGCCGGTCCCGGGTAACGGCGGGTGAGGCGTCTTGGTTCGAGACAACTGAATGATTATGAGGCACGCCGGCGCGGTCTGGCTCGCCCGTACAGCACATCTCAGCTGTCTGTCTTTCTTCAAGCTGCAGACAGCGCTAGGCGAGACATTCACGCTCCTCGTGGACCGACGCGGCGCAGATCGCCGGAATGGTGACCGCTGCGGCGCGCATCCACCCGACGATGTTTGGTCTGGCGCTGGCGGTCATGGAGCATCAATCCCCGGCGCGAATCGTGCTAGGACAGAAACGCTGCGCCCAGTCCCAGGAAGGCTTGCGGAGATCCGCATGGTCGGATTTTGGGCTTCGCGACGTGATCCAACACGAAGTGCTGTCTCCCTGATGTGCCTGGCCCGATCCTGCGGGCACTGCGCTAGTTTCAGCTGTGGCGCAGCCGAGTGTTTGTTTATGAGAGAGAGGGGAGGGAGGGGAGGGGGATGCTGTCCACGTCAGGGGGGGGCTCAATGAACCACGAGCATCGTCCCCGAAGAGCGGAGGCCTGGCAGGCGGGTCCTTCCTGCGCGACGTCGGCGACAATGATAGCTAAATGAATTCCTCCTGATCTCTCATGTCTTCTTGCTCGAGCTTGAAGCCGGGAAATAGCTAAGTGATCTCTGTTCATTGGTCCACAACCTCAACATGGCTGCGTGCCCGGGCCTGCCGGCGTTTACGCCTCCGTATGATGCACCAGCAGAGCGATGCGCTCAGGACCACTCCCCCGACGATTGTCACGGCGACGAGCGCACCACGCGGCGGCCTCGCATGCGACAGATCCCCGCCGCTGGCGCCGCTTGCTCCTCCGGTGGTAGACGCTCCAGGAGCGGATTCGGAAGGCGTATCCCCATCGTCCGTTCTATCTGACGTGTTACTATTCGTCGATCGGGCCCTGAGAAAGAGCTGGGTCGGCGTACGTGTAGAGTGCATAGTCGAAGCACGCCCAGTCGTGCCCCACGCCGGCATTCAGCGCAAAGTCGAGTTGGTGTCCCTCGGGCGGGAGCTGCTCTGAGCCGAACGCCAGTTGGTCGTACAGATGCCCCGGGCCGGTAGGAGGGGATGAGAGCACGCGCGACCCCTGGATATGGTCGTCCAGATAGAACGTCATGTTCACGCTCACGGCCCATTTCATCGTGATGAAGACGTATACGGCGGTGCCTGCAGAACGGTAAGAACAAGAGATATGACTGCAGTGTACTGTGTGGAGAATTACCGGTAAAGTTGAATGACACGCGGAGGTCAGTCTCCGTGGCCAAGTCGACCCTCGCACAGTGTCTGTATGGCGCATTGGATCATCTCCCCGGCGGCAACTCGAGACTTCAGACGAACAAAGTATTCTCGTACGGTTCCAGCTGGCCGCTCGGCTCAAGAGCGCCACTGAAGTCCTTGCGAGACCACTGGCTCCACCCGCGTGCATCCTGATATTGAGGCCGCGCCACCGTCCGCGCGTCTCCGAGCGTATCGTCGATCGTGACATTGATTGTCCGGGCACGACACATGCCAGTGAGCATCAGCCCAACGCCGGCGAGAAGCAGTTTGGAGAGTTGCCTGAGAGAGTTCATGTGGGAGGAACACGATGATCAACTGGCAGCTGTGGAAACCCTCTTACATATAAGCCGAGCTTGGGGGCCGACTGATCATCAATCATGAACAGCCTGGATTGTTGGCAGAGATGGCTCTGGAGCCTTGACAGCAGCTTCTATGAGGTGCAGGATCGGCGTGCAGTCGGCGTGCAGGCGATGCCATAACCTCATTTTCCCGTGCCAAGTCAGGACTGCTTATCAAGTGCGGTGTGCAGGGAAATGGAGCTGTACTTCATCCAAAGAGAGCCCCTAAGCGGTATATTAGCTCTTATCAAACGTATGATACCGCAGCGCGGTCTACGAGACATCGCCGGTATTGCAGTGACCTTATTGGAGGCCCAGAGGCACATCAGGAAACGCACATTTCTCTATAGGAGTCGCATGTTACATATATCAATCTCGCTCTCCATAGGACCGGGGGCTCTAGATAGTCCGCTATAGCACCCTATAGTATCGAGGTGTTATAGAGCATTCCCTAGACTGCGCTGACTATATAAGGCTAGATAAATCCCCTGCTCTGTCCTGAACCATATAGGCGCATACCTCAGCGCGGCTGAGACCTGAAGAAATACTCGTATACGAACGACCCAGCCTGTCAGAAGCCACATGTAAGACGTTTGTTAACTCGCCGTGGCGCTTCAGGACCGCAGTTGTGCAGTCTTCCGCGAGTGCTCATTATCAAATAAAATATCGTCCAGATTACAGCGGGAGGTCAAATCCAAGTTCTGAGCCCCGCGCATGCAGCAGTTCGAGTTGGCTCCTTCTGCACGAGGTGATGTTGCGTAATCACGGATAGAGATCACGTGCATGATCCTACCCGGGCCGCAGCCCGGTGATAAAAGCACCGTGGTTGATTTGCGACTGTTTGCGCGCTGCCTTCTCTTTTCCCCCTCCCTGTCAAGACCATCGTGTCCTTCTTTCCCCCACGACTCGTTGCGGTTCATCAGCGCTCTTCCCACTGCGCTGCCGCAGATGCATTGGCACGGATCCGCGCTCAGAAGTGCAGACTATCGGTGTCATTCCAGCTCGACCGATCGGCACGTTTGGCTTGTTCCTCCGTCAGCCCGGCCGCCCGTGGTTTGAAGTTGCGGTCGGGGCGTGTCTGTTGGGTCGATCACTTGCCCCCACGTTGACACGCGCTCATCCCCGCCCGCAGTTTTTCTCCTGCAGTCTTGCTCTAATGCCAACCCCGCAGGATCACAGCCAAGTACCCCCGGACGCAGTGCTGTACGTCCAGTCCGACGCATTGCTCTGGGCATGTACTGATCGCGCGATGCACATGCATAGTGGCCACGGCGTACGCTCCTTGCAGTCGGCTCGGGCTTGCATGACATCCGCTCGCTCGACCGTCCCGACAAACCCTCAATCATGCGTCGGCGTTAGCTGCTGCGCAAGCTGGATGTAAGTACGCACATCAATTCACATCGGGTAGCTTGCTGATACTCGCAGAGCAGATCGTGTCGCGCCGAGGTTGAACCCCAGGCGCTTGCCACGAGAATGAGCGCATCGTCTCGCGTGCGCACAAGGTGAACCTGCCTGTGTCCCATTTCATTCACATTCTCATTCATCCATCCGGCGACATCGTCCCTGCCCGTCCCCGCTCACCCGCACCCCTCAGTACCTATTCACGTCCTATCCTACCCCATACTACGCGACCCTTCGTGTACATATGTAGTAGTAATCAATGCAGCCATATTTTAGCACGTCCCATCCATTGCTTGCGGTGCCAATAAGCCTGAAGAGCGGGGAAGGAAATATTTGAAGCGCCAGGAAGTGTTCGCGACATGCGTTGTGTGTCATTATATAGCACGTATAGCACGTATAGTACGCAAAACTATGTGGTACTATAGAGAACCTCGGTACTATACGGTACTATACCGCAGCTGGGTACTATGCGGTACTATACCATGCTTCATAATCGAGACTTGTTTAGGGGACTATACGACCTATGTAACACTATCTTGCGCAACATAGTCAAGTTAATTTTTCCTGATGCATGTCCAACCAAGGACGCC
Organism: Auricularia cornea; assembly: GCA_030578095.1. NCBI lineage: Eukaryota > Fungi > Basidiomycota > Agaricomycetes > Auriculariales > Auriculariaceae > Auricularia > Auricularia cornea. The sequence goes on along the minus strand of JARLTE010000009.1, from coordinate 4,235,572 downwards.
TGGAGTACGGCTAAGAATATTTGTGTCTCCAATTGCCGCTGTGTGAGCGGTCACCGAGGTGTGACGCGTGCACGACACTTGAGACGAAGGTTGAAGCGGAGCAAGTGCGGAGTTTCGTTAAGTAATGGTGCCGGTCGTGGCCTTCTTTTGCCCTGGCGTCTTCTCGTCGGTACAGCAGCCCTCGAATTTGACTCCAGTCCAAGCTACCGGCTTTTCATACGGCCTCTGGATGCTGCCGGATGATGGTGCATGGGAGATCACTTACCCAGTGCCGCGTTGACCTTTTTCCATCCGGGACATGCACACACTCTCTGCCTCTCTGCTTTCCAGACACTGAAAGTTGTTCTATCTCTAATATTGGCGCCGCTTCTGCATGTTACAACTCCTTGGTGCCAGTGTTTCTCCGGGCTGCTCATCCCGCCTCTGTCCCGCCTCACCCTTGCGCAATCTCTGTCTTTTCAGCCTTCCTAGCACGCGGTCAAGACAGCGCGAGGAACTCCGCGATCGCCTGACAGACGAACGCTGTGGCGCAGATAGGACGAATATGGAATCCCCGGCGCCGATCGCGGCGACATGGAGAGAATGTCCAGCTGCGGAACCGGCGTCGCGACAGTCGCCGCTGTCCGCAGACTCCGAAGTCACCCTCTTACGCGCCTCCATGTCTCTCTCTACTGTGTTTCTAATAGCGCTGGTCGTGGGAGCATCCGCACGGCTGGTAAATATCACGATCGACGACCTGTATGGCGACGCGCGGACGGGCCACCTGGTTTCGTATGACAGCTCTGCCCGCTGGGCCGAGTGCTCCGAAGGAAATTCAGACATGGTTGTTGGTACTCTAGACGGAATCGACTGGACCCAGGTTCAAAACGGTACCTTGTGAGTAAACAAAGTACATTGCCGCAGACGCTCTGATAGCCAACATATCCGTAGGCATTACGCGCACACGGCGAGTGAACATCGAATAGACATTTATTTTGAAGGTGAGTTCTGAATGTCCCCGCGCCGCTGTGCTCTGAAAAACCACGCGAGGCACCGCGATCTATGCGTTCTTCGTCCTGGACAGCAGAACGTCGTTGGCCATGTCGTGGTTCCTCGAAAACGACAGTTACGCCACGGGGTTCCACTACGACGCGACGACGGACGGGCCGAAATACAGATACCAAACACTCGGCTTGAGGAGGGAGAACCTTGCACTCGGGCCGCACCAGGCGAGGATTTCGTTCAACCCGCCGAAGGTGAATAATACCATGGTCGGGAACGTCACAATGATGTTCGACTACGCGATTTACACGTGAGCCGGCGCGACCAGCTTTCCCCTCGACCATTCACTGACGTCCGGCCACAGCACAGAGGTGGACGATATCATCCTTCCCGAAAGCATCACGGCAGAGCGTCAGCGTCGCAGAATTGCCATCCTGTGCTCCATCCTTGGCTGCGCGTTCCTCGTCATTCTTGCTACACTTCTCTGGCGTCGCCACAGGCTGAGACAGCTGCGTCGATCGCGAACTGCAGCCACAGCCGCCGCCGCAGAGTCTGGTGCCAGTGACGCCATCATTGTAGAGCTCAGAGACGAGTTGGCGAGGGTGCGAGAGGAGAATGAGCAGCTGAAGCAGACGGTCGGACCGCCCCCGGAGTATTCGGATGGCGTGCGCAGCGAGCTGGCGTGGAGCGGCCGGGTCGTAGACGCCAATCCTGACATAGCGGGGGATGCCTAGGGATAGCAGATTATGTGCATAGATGCGTTGGGACCGTATACCATAGGAAATGCTGGATCTCATCTGCGCCCGCGGCCCAGCGCGGTGCTTTGCTCATCCCTGTCCAAGATCGCCATTCGGGGTGATCTAGTGCGGCTTCTGTGGTGTGTATTATTTGAGAGCGCACGCAGACACGCACAGCCGCATGAGAATGTGATCTGCAGTACCGCGGAGGTATTAGGGAGTCCGGGTATACGACGCAGGTTGTTTCCGGTATAACCCCCCCCACATATGGGGGCCCCAACTACAAGGTGCCACACTCATCGTCTTTCCTGCAGATCATGCCGAGATGAGGGTCTGATGCTGAATGTGTTTGTCATCTGCATGGGCAGTGACTGTAGGGAGTCATTGGCGCCTCTGACTGTGGCCCCGCCTCAGAGTCACACCGTCCTGCAGAGGGCTGCAAGTCATACATGAACGTATTTGAGATCGTAAATCCAGATGAGCGAGCTGATTCCAAGTCCTACTTGACTGCGTTTACTGTTTATGTTTTCTCTTGTGCAGTTGACGGTGTCAAAAAGGCGTGGTGCGGTGCTCCGGTGAAAATTCGATGCACCATCTGCAGGGCGGCATCAACAACGACTACCTACACAACCTACCGGAAGCTCCTGTACCGGCGAGTATATTGAGAGACCGAGACAGCACACGAATGAGCAGTTCCACAGAGTGGGAAAATGGTGCAATGTAGAAGTCCGTCGGGAGGGGTGCGTCTGTTTTCCGTGCGCGAGTTGAGTGAACACTGCCAGACGGCGTCGCCTACACAGTGAGACTGAGGAACGACAACATAACTGTGAATTACCCATAGGTTGTGGCCCAGGATACTGCCCACGCACATATCTCCTGTACGTCGGGTCCGACGACCAAGCTGTGCATGCATAAGTGAGGTGCGGCACGAGTTTCCACTGTTCCGCACGCTGATAACGCAATTCCATTATGCGGCGCATGGCCAGGAGCACTCTCTCAGGCCGCGCACCACTTAATCTGCATTGAGGGCAATCCCAGCACGCTCCGGATAGGGAACATGTACCTCTACCGGACCTGGGATCTTCCTACCGAGCCGCCGACTCATCACAATTTGCAAACCGCGTTATTCAGCACCGTTTTCAGGTTTACGCTTCCGCTGAAGGGCTCTCTCTCGAGCTCTGAGAATCGTCTCAGGACTTCAGGCTCGCTGTCCGAGGGTGGATGCAACGACCGTGCGCCCGCTGTCAAGGCGTGGACCCCACCGTTTAAGCAACCGTTTGATGGGCTTATCACCCACATTGTGAATGAGGCGAAAACAAAGTGTACTGAATGACTGTCTTGCATGCTGGTTCTGTTACATGCTCGAGGCAGAGACAGAGCACAATTACAAAGAGAACGGCGCGGGCGACGACGCGCAATGTGTCGAGACCCGCACAATCAACACCAACGTCGGGTCATGGCAAGGAGAGCCAGACTGGTAGGTAACATATCGAGCATTGCTCTTGCAAATCAGCGAGGGCGGGGCAAAGAACGTCAGCGCGTCTCAGTCACATACGGGCCGCCCTCGCAGTTAGCAGCAGCAGTCGACAAATGGGAGAACAATACACTCACTGCAATTCTGCAGAGCACAGGGCCGCAGGATGATGCTCTTCAAGTCGAACCGCGTCATATAGCTGCGAAAGAGCGCACCGTGAAAGGTCGAGCACCGCGGGAAGGCCGCTTCCGCGCATCTGGCCGGTGAGGCAAGTGTCACGACGACAGTACGAACGGGCTGGAAGGCCGTGGCGGTGAGCGGAGGAACATCGAGCTCAGGATGACATTGTCGTAGGGTTGACATACAAATGTCAGAGGCCGCGTTGGCGGGGCCGGTCGTCGTCGAGCCCGATCGGCGCAGTGCCCCGGCGTGGGAGAACGACTCGGCGGCGCTATCAAAGAATGTTGAATTCTGCGGCGGCGCGCCAGCAGACGAGTCAACGCTGTGGTGCGTTAATCGACAGGTCAACTCCAAACATATCGCGCAGGTACGCACTTTGCCTACACTGCAGAAGCCCGCGCGACTGTCTGTTAGTGCCGCACAAGCCGCAGCGCTGCATCCCGCGCATGGGAGAGGCCTACAAGATCTCGACGGTTTCTGTGGGATTGGTAGCTGTCAGCCCGCGAGACAGAGATGGACGGCCCGCTCACAGATGCGGTCGCGACAGTGGCAAAAGCACCACACACGCAGTGAGTGCGCGTCGCTCGCATGTGCGGGCTTAGTTGCTCCAGGGTTGATACAAAGACGGCCTTTAAGGATATACCTTGCCAAACAGGGAGATACAACAGCGGGAACTGTGTTCTGAAATGTCAACCTGAGTCTGCCTTGAGCGCGTGACTCACCTTGAAATCTGCAAAGAACCGGCGCTGGAAGCATGGCCGGTTACCATTTGGTCGGGTTTCGCGCGGTCATAAGCGCATTGCCTCGCAGTGCACAGCAGCGGCAAGTCGGGAGAGGGGGAGATACGTCTGAGAAGCACACTTACATAATCAGACCGCTTTGCTGCAACAAGCCGTTAGCGATTACATAAGCAAGCCCACTGGCAAACAACACAATGACACATTACCAGAAATAGCTGGGCATATCATTCACGCTCAATCAGGGCAGCGGATGGTTCCAGCACAATCGTTGAGCGACGAGGTAGAATTGGCTGAACAGCCGTCGGGTGCGGCTCTGAGGCGGAGTTTGAAGGCTCCGGAGTGGGCCGAGCCCTCATTTTCGCAGGGAGGAATCTCAGCAATAGCTTGCCAGCGACGTCAAATACAGCCCTTTGCATAAAAAACAGGAAATCCGAAAAAAGCAGAGATCGGGCGGGCCCGGCCGAAGCTCCGACCAAGCCCCGACGAAGCCCGCCCAGCCGTCCATTGCACCGCGCGCATGCCCTGTGAAGGCCCGCGGCACGTCGTGGGCGATACATTATAGTGTATACTATGTATCCCGCACGAAATCCCGGCGCTCAGACGTCTGTGCTGTCTCGTCCCAGCTGGGGGTGCTGAGCCGGAGTGGATCGTCGGCCAGCTCCGGCTCCGTGCGCACTCCGCCAGCATCCGTCGCCGCTGACGCGTCCTGAAGCCCCTGGGAGACACGCGTCGGAGGCCTTAGCGCAGCGTCATACAAGGGTTTTAGATGTCCCTGAGTCGCGCTGTGATATTGCTTTGAGAAAATGTTCCGCCCACAGGGCGCTTTGGGCTGCTCGGCGGGCTTCGTCGGGGCTTGGTCGGAGCTTCGGCCGGGCCCGCCCGATCTCTGCTTTTTTCGGATTTCCTGTTTTTTATGCAAAGGGCTGTAACACTGTTTGGAAGATACTACAGGGGAAGAGCGCCCAATTCCGGCCAGGAGGCTACTGAAATCTTTTAAACAATTCTACTTCAAATTGCTGAGCTTGTAGGCATCAGGACAGGCGACAGCGGCAAGCAATTGTCAGTGGGGAGGTGGCGGGGAGCGAGCTTGGAGGTGCGGTGTGCCCAGGGCAGGTTCGGTCTCTCGAGCTCTCCAGGAGCTGCGGAGTCGGACTTTGGAGCGCGATTGAATCCCCGCGCGGTGTTTGAAATGGACTCCACATCTCTTCCCTTCTCCCCTCCATGTCCATCCGTCACTGTCGCCACCGTCAACCGCCTTCTACTGGCATATGCCCCGCTGGTCGCCGTAACCCGCCGTCACCACCGCCGCCGTAACCCGCCATCATCACCGCTGCGGTAATCGCCGTCATCGCCGCCGCCGCCGCCCGCCATCCCCCCCACAGCCGCCGCCGCCCGCGCATCTAAGACACCCTGCGGCAATGTGTGGGTCACGAGGTAAGTTCCTTATTGCTATGAGAGGTTTTTTTCTGTTCTAATTGTACCAGCCTTTCGTTGCCCATGTCAGCAATGGGCACGCTGCTCGTGAGCCCCGCAGCGCCCCGCTGGATCACAGTCTGTGGCCGGCGGGGGCACCGTCGCCTAGGGCCCGTCGTGATGACAGTCTGTCACATGGCGGGGCTAGGCTTCGGGCGGGGTTGTTGCACGCATGCCCTCTGTCTGCTCGAGTACTCGCTGGCACCGTCGCTGGTGTACAACGGCTCGGATAGCGCCAGTCAGAAGTGCCTTTGTCGCCTTCTTCACAGCGCCCCGCCGCATCACAATTTGTGACTGGCGGGGGACGATTGCCCAGGGCTCGTACGACAAACTGTCACCGCTGAGGACTGGGCTTCACACGGACCAGGTGTCGCAGGCGTGCCAGCTGCGCATACTCCTGCAAGTGCCCATGCCCGCCGCTCGACTCCCGCCCGCCGCTCGACTCTCGCCCAGGCCCGTGCGCAGCCCGCTGTTGCCTCCCGTTACCTGCCAACCTGCTGCTGTCGCAAAATTCTTCACCCCGACGACCAATGCAAGTGTCCGCGCGTGCTGCTGCGCGACCGTCGCCTGGCCGCCTGCATCGGTGGCCCGTCAATCATCTGCTCGCAGTCGCGTTTTGCCCGCACTCACCACGCCCAGTGCCCTGCCACCCCACGGCACCGTTCATCACCCGGCACTTAACCCAGGGCTCGCGCGTATGACAATTTATCGCTGCGCGAGGCTGGGCTTCAGGTGGCGGAGCTATTGCGCGCAGGCCCTCTGCCAGCTTGCCCATTGTGTGGCCACGTCTCGTCCGCGCTTGCATGCCACCCGCGTCTTGTCTGCACTCGTGTATCGCCCGTGTACCGTCTATGCTCGCATGCCGCCCGGGCCGAGACATGCGATCTCTGCATGTACACAATCATTCCCCCCACGCTCGTGCTCGCGTCCAGCTCTGCACACGTTCAGATGCAGTCCGCCCGCAACCGCGCCTAGCCCACGAACCGCACGACCAAGCCGATTCCACGCCACACCGGCCCGCACTCGCGCGAGCCCATCCTACGCTCATTCGTCTCCAATTACACCCCGCGCGTTGCACGCGCTCCTCCTATGACTGAGCTACTGCGCTCCCGCACATGCTTCCGATCATTAGCCTTGTAATGCGCCCCAAGTGCCATTTCCCATCTCGCAATGCCATTCCCTTACGAGTCATTTTGGGTCAATCAAGATTTCGTAAACGCAGCTTGCTGTGTGTCGATGCGCTGTGCAACACTTAGAGGGTCGAACCGGGAATGTTGTGACGCAATGGAAACGTTGTCTGCTTCCATGAGATGGCGCAAGACACGTTCCTACATATTGGACTTTCGCGATCGCGCCTTCGATACGTCTGGGCGTGCGCGATTTCGGGCACATGGCCGTGTCCGTCCGTTGGATGTGACTCTGGAGGAGCCGAGCCGTGGCCAACCAAGGACGACGTCGTGCGGCTGTGGAACGAATATGCGGGTCATCAGCGCGATAGCGAGTTTGGCAAAGAGCTACATCGTCCCTATGTCCCGACTCGCGAGTCTCTACACGCATTTTGTACTTAGAGCAGTTTTATTGGTGTTGCTGCGCAAGACAGCGGAAGTTAGTTGCAGCAAGCGGGGGCCTCAAATTTGGGGCCTCAGGTTGGGGGACATCGCAAATCCGGTGTCCCACATACTTGGTACACCATGTATGTGGGACACCGGATATGTGGTATCCCCACATCTGAGGCCCCGAACGTGAGGTAGTACCACAAATGAGTGGGGGTTATACCGGAAAGAGGTGCCTTTGGATGCCTCAGGGAGTCATGACGTCGATCGATCATGCAAGAAGCCTGAACATGAAGTTCTACGCAGATTGTGCGTCCGCGGCACCGCGGTGCCACAAGCAGGTGTATCAGCCGCCATGGCCGGCGCTGCGCATGCCAATGGTGGCCGTTCCACAAACAAGCGTCCTTTGGTTTGCCGATCATACGGAACGAAGCAGTTGAGAACCAGGGGATGGATCGTCTCAAGTCGCCTGCGTTGTATAAATAACCAGTACAGGACATTGCGGTACGACAATATTCAACACCTGTCTGTCTCACCTACCGACGTCGTATGTATCGCGCGTCTTGTGCCCTCGTCGCGCTCCTCTCTACCATCGCGGTATCCCACGCGCGCCTCGTCAACGTCACCATTGACGACACCTACGGCGATGCCTGGACCGGCCAGAAGGTCACTTACAGCGATGCTGTGGAAGGCCAAGCCGAGACTTGGAATGGAGTGACGAATACCGATCCTTTCCGACCTGTCCAGCTTCGCGGGTTCGACTGGGAGAAGCCTGAGAATGGGTCCCTGTAAGCTGGGTCGATTTTCACAGGATTAGCCCGATTTACTGAGCGTGATGGACAGGCATTTCACCTCCGCGGAGACGAAGATCTCGTTCTCCATCGACTTCGAAGGTTGGTTCAAGTGCGTGATGGTCGCGAAACAGGCACTGAACAAGCACGGGCCAGGCTCGGCAATCTATGTCTTTTTCATCCTTTTCAGCGGCGCGACGACGAACCTCACATGGTTTGTCGATGACAACTCCACGACTGAATCGTTCACGCATAAGGATACCACACCGTTTGTTGACGCCAAGAGCTTTTTCACATATAACGTGCCCGTCTTCACGAGGGAGAACCTTGATTATGGGCACCACCGAGCGGTGATAAGCACGTCCCCCATTATGGGGAATGATTCCGAGGTCAGCATGCAGGCGCTGTTCGACTACGCACTGTATACGTACGTCGCTCAATCTAGTCTCGCGCATGAGCCCTGACCTTTCACTGCAGCACGGACACGGACGCAGTCCGTCCGGTAAACGGTGCCGGCGGCACTACTCCTCCAAGAGGCACCGCTCCGACAAAGCAGCATAGGACGGCCACGATCATCGCCGTCAGTCTTGTCTGCGGCATTCTCATCGCTGCGGGAGCAGTTTGGTACTTTTGGCGACGCTGGAGACTGCGCCGCACTGCAGCGGCTACGACGCCATGGAACGACAACGGCGGCGTCCCCGAGCCTTACCCCGTCAGCATCGAAGGTGCTCGCGGCGGGAAAGCGGTCTTCCGAGCCCTGTTCCATGCGAAGGGGCCCAACGAGAGTGGTGGGCTCGAGCCTTACCCGGTCGGTGGCCCCCGTGCGGAGAAAGCGGTCCTCTGGGGACTGTTCCAGAAGCCGAGCCCAAAGCCGCGGGCGAAGGTTCACTTCGAGAAACCCGTGGGCCCCACAGCCAGATCCCCGGAGCCGGAGCCGGCGGGGTCATCAACAGCCATGGGCACCGGTGACGCTGCTGGCCCAAAGTCTAGTCAATGAGGACGCAGAGGCGCGAGAAACGAGCCGTCGTGCCGGTGCGAGGGCAGTCAAGCACAACCCGCGCTAATGGACTCTCAGATAAGTGCGGGAAAGCAGCCTTTCGCGAACCTAGTGCTACACGTGCTTTCATCCGGTCTCGAATCAGTGAATATACACTAGAGAAGTATGACTGAAAGAACGATGAAGTAGACGTCCAGTGAGAAAGGATGGGAAAGGCTCAAACGCAGGGAAGATACGGCCGGAGGAGATGCGATAGTCGTACAAATGAGTAGCACAAAGACCAGACAATACAGAGCAGCACGAAATCACACGGACAAGCAAGAATTCTACGTGAAGGCGCCCCAGACGATGTCGTCCAGGGTGGAGAAAGAGAGCTCGGGCGCGTGCTTCAACTTGAGCAGCGCGTTCATATCGAGTACAGCGACGGGCGGGTTGTACGGCTTGTCTGGCTCCGCTGCGCGCGCGAAGCAGAGCACACGGAGAATGTTGAACCGCAGAGGATGCGGTTTGCGCCGCTTCGAGCCAAGGTCAAACGGGCGCGCAGGACCCTCGCGTAGGATCGATAGAAGCGTCTCCTGGTTCTCGAGAGACTGAGGGGTGGTGTCAGGCGCGTACGAGACTGTGAAGGGTCCACTTACGTGCGCGTAGAACGAAGAAGCGTTCTTAGGGCTGACGGTGGACGTCCTCCGAGAGCGCTCGATGTCGAAGGGCTCGGTAAACACAGTGACAAGCAGCGCGCCGACGCCCTCGACGTGGAGGCAGAAGAGCAGGTCTGCACCGAAGGCCGCGTCCGGGACAAGGAACGCGCAGCGGCCTGCGCGCAGCCACTGGAAAACCTCGCCCGGATCACGCGCGACCGTGACAGAGTGCTCTGTGGGCGCGTCCGGGTCGGCGGCGGCACATGTCAAGAGCGCGGGGAGAACCAGTCGCGCGCGATGGGAGCACCAGAACGGCGCTGGGCCCTCAAACGCCAGACCGTCGCTGAGTTCGCGCCCGGAGCCCGAGAACATCGGCCACAGGTAGGACGCGAGGCCAGCGGAGAAGTCTATCCCGCGTACAAACGCATTTGGGTCGCGCAGACGATGCCGTATTCGGCCACCGATGTCCGAGTAGGACGACTCCAGTAGCCAGCCGGCGAGCCGGTAAAATACCAGGGGCTCAAACATGACGGCAGACCCCTTCGGGTCGCAGAAGAGCCCCAGACCGAGGGCGACCGCGCTCGCAGCCTCATCCGAAAGGATGGTAGGTTCGCGAGCTAATAAGTAGCGAAAGGTCGCTTCCCGCGCGAACCAGCATCCTGACAGAGTTAATAAGAGAATGACGGGTGCTAGGTTCCGTACCGTCAAGCCACTCATCCTCGATGATGAGCGCGTAAGGTAGCCGGAAGTGATCAGACCCTGGTCGAGAATATCCCGTCAGTAGTTTTTGTAATGAGTTCATGACTGTGTCCATGTCGCGGTACCCGTGCCTCAGGACATTGTCAACGAAGACCGCGAGAAAGCGGTGCCTTCGCATGGGTCAGCGCGTGCGAATCCAGGGGAAAATGTACTCGCCGTCCTTGGAACAAGCTGTGCACCTCGGCGCAATCCTCGTCGGTAAACGTCTCGCCAAGAAAGTGCCGCAGATACATCGTCGTCTTTTGTACGGTGTCGAAGCTTCCCAGGGCGTATACGTGCCTCCAGCCCGAGAACGGCGAATGGATGTCGGAGACCGCATCGGCGACGATGCGCAGCTCCGCCTGCGTCCCAGCCACAAGAAGTCGCTGTTGTGGGAAGGCTGTGGCCATGCATCGGACAATTTCCCGCAGGACGGGGGCGCCTTGTTTATCGTCTGACAGAGCGAAAGCACGAGAGAACGATAAGCTAGCCACTTGCGCTTCGTCTAGAGCGACGAATTGTAAGCGCTGACCATACTGCGCAAAGGCTGTCTGCGTCTCCGCAAGAACCAAATCTAGCGGGAAGGCCTGCAAGCGTCCCGAGACCATGCCGAACACATCGTTCCCGATAAGCTCGTGAGGCCGCAGCTGCAGGAGCAACCAGCGGCGGCGCAGGACTTCGTCCGAAAGATCCAGAGTAGCCGCGAGAGTGCAGAAATGATTGAATACGAGTAAACGGCTCAAGAGCACGCAGTATGTGAGCCAGTGGGCGATCCGGCGATTTCGTGCTAAGTCATCCCTGGAGGCGCGAGAGCCTGGACCATGGAGAATCAATCTCCGGTTCAGCATTCGTCCTTCGAGGCTGACAGCAGGAAGCAAAGTGAACACCTCTGGCATGTCCATGGATCCATATGGACTGCTGACGGGATCCATCGAACATGCAAAGTAGAAACCCCATGAGCGGCTCAATATCTCGAGCAGCAGGCGCGTCTTGCCTGTTCCCGAAGTGTTGACGATGAGACTAAAAAGATCAATAAAGGCGGGAAAATATAGAAAGAATGGAAACGATACCTGTGCGAATCGGAGTTTGTCACGCTCGCGAGACGTTCCGAGAACCCAGAGTCCAAGGTTTCGAGCTTGCCGACCCGGTAAAGGACCAAGTCAGGTCCGTAAGGTGGATTTTTCGGTGTAGGTAAGCCAGGAATGTGAAGGTCGCGCAATTCGGAGTCCTCGTCTGCTGTCCATCGAGGAGGATGACTGCTTTCGTCCGGCAGCCATTGGCGCGGGTGATCGCGGTCCGCTTGGAGGTAAGCGAGAATTCTATCTGTGCAACCGTCAAGCAGTGGCTGACAGACACGTATTATCTGGGATGCTGGAAAGCGTGGAGCGTGAGCAAGGCCGCGTGGGGCAACGTGCTGGCGAGAAGAATACTTGACTGCGTGTCCCGTTCAAGCATTGCCGTCGAAATCGATATATGACTTGCTAATACCTTGGCAGCAATCTGGACCTGTCGGAACAGGCCCTCGGAGTCGACAGAGGCTCCGGTGGTGGGCACTAGCTTGTTGGTAGCTACGTTGGGAAGAAGGCAGCCAAGTTGCGCCTGTCTCGGCAATTACCGGCAATCAACCGGGTGGGCCGTTTTTGCCTCCGTTGTCAACCACTCGCCGAACTTGCACCTCTTTGGTCAGTCAAATCCTTGCATTCCAGCGCCAAACAAGCTTTTTTGAAGGCGTGGGCTGCCACGCGCCCATTTCTGCCCGCTTTCCCACAGAAAAGAACCAGCCAGGCGCTCAATCAGTGCAACTTGCTTGAAGGAATCCGTGTTAACCAAGCCGGAGCACTCAGAATACAGTCGCGTTTGCTAACTCTGTAGGGGAGCGCAAAACGACGCGCGCCGCGCCAACAGGCCGGATGCAGCAGCGGTACCTAGAGACCAGCCGACCGCAGGAATGTACATATGTACGGATCGCACAGAGAGCGAGAACAGGTAAACAAGCCGGCAACCGCTATGAGAAGGCACCCCAGACGATATCGTCCAGAGTGGAGAAAGACAGCTCCGGCGCATGCTTTAACTTGAGCAGCGCGTCCATGTCGAGTACCGCGACGGGCGGGTTGTACTGCTTGGCCGGCTCCGCTGCGCGCGCGAAGCAGAGCACACGGAGCATGTTTAACCGCAGAGGATGCGGTTTCCGCCGCTTGGATCCAAGGTCGAACGGGCGCGCGGGACCTTCGCGTAGGATCGATAGAAGTGTCTCCTGGTTCTCGCGAGACTGAGACGGGTTCATCAGGTGCGCGAGAGAGGGAGGGTCACACGTGGACTCACGTGCGCGTAGAACGACGTCGCGTCCTTTGGGCTCACGGTGGATGTTCTCCGGGGTCGCTCGGCGTCGTAGGGATCGGTAAATACAGTCACAAGTATCGCACCGACGTCCTCGACGTGGAGGCAGAAGAGCAGGCCCGCGCCGAAGCCGGAGTCTGGGACGAGAAACGGGCAGCGGCCGGCCCGAAGCCACTGGAACACGGCTTCGGGTTCCCGCGCGACTGTCACCGAGTGCTCATCGGGCGTGTCCGGGTCGGCGGCAGCATTGGCAGACGCAAGGAGCGACGGGAAGACGAGTCGCGCGCGATGCGAGCACCAGAACGGCGCCGGTCCCTCGAATGTCAGGCCGTCGCTGAGTTCACGCCCGGAGGCCGAGAACATCGTCCACAGGTAGGATGCAAGGCCGGCTGCGAAGTCGATCCCGCGGACGTTCAAGGTGGAGTCGCTCAGACGCCGACGTATACGGCCGCCGATGTCGAAGCGTGACGAGTGCAGCACCCACCCGGCGAGCCGGTAGAAGACCAGGGGCTCGCACAAAATGGCAGATGCCTTTGGTCCGCAGAACAATCCGAGACCAAGGGTGACCAGGTCGGCGGCTTGGCCCGACACAAGGACCGTCGGTTCGCCAGTCAGGGCATATCTAAACGTCGCTTGTCGCGCTTGGCGGGAAACCGAGCAGTCTAACGGTATTAGATATCTGAAAATGAACACACAGTGACGTACGTTCTAGCTGGTCATCCTCGATGATCAGAGCGTACGGCAGTCGGACGTGTGCAGAGCCTGGGCGAGAATATCCGGTCAGCAACTTGTGCAATGAGTTCATAACGGTGTCCATGTCGCGGTATCCGTGCATGAGGACGTTCGCAAGGAATAAAGCAAGGAACCGATGCCTTGAAAGTGATTAGCGCAACGGGGATGGCCCACACAGTGCACGTACCTTCCTTGAAACAGATTGTGCACCTCGGCGCAATCCTCGTCAGTGAACGTGTCGCCGAGGAAATGTCGCAGGTAGGATGCTGTCCTTTGCACCGTGTCAAAGCTTCCTAAGGAATATACGTGCCGGAACCCCGAGAACGACGAGGGGATCTCGAAGACCGCATCGGCGACGACACGCAGTTCTGCTTGCGTCCCGGCCACAAGAAGGCGCTGTTTCTGAAATGTGGTAGCCATGCATCGGACGATCTCGCGCAGGACAGGTGCGGGAGATTTATCGTCGGACAGAGCAAAAGCGCCGGTGAAAGACAGGCTGGCCACCTGCGCTTCGTCGAGAGCGACAAACTGTAGGCGCTCCCCATACTTATCAAAAGCATCGAGGGTCTCTGAGAGTAGCTCATCCAATGGGAAGACATTTAAATGTCTCGAGATCATGCCGAATATCTCGTCCCCGAGCAGCTGGTGCGGCCGGAGCTGCAACATCAACCACCGGCGACGTGACGACTCGTCCGAGATACCCAGAGTAGCCGCAATAGAGCAGAAGTGGTTGAACACGAGCAAGCGACCCAAGATGGCGCAGTAAATGAGCGACTGAGCAATCCGGCGGTTCCGCGCCAAATCGTCCCCGGAAGCGCGAGAGCCCGGGCCATGGAGAATCAACTTCCGATTGAGCAATCGGCCGTCGACGCTGAAAGCAGGTAGCCAGTCGAGTACCGCGGCAATGTCCATGGAGCCATATGGACTGCTGACGGGATGCGTGGAGCAGGTGAAGAACAGACCCCAGGACCGGCTTAATACCTCGAGCAAGAGACGCGTCTTTCCTGTTCCGGATGTGTTGACAATGAGACTGGGATTTGGCGTCGCATGGATAATCAAAAGTAAGTGAAATTATTCCGGCGGAAAAAAAGAAAACCTGCCTGTGTGAATCGGAGTTCACCACGCTCGCGAGACGTTCGGAAAATCTGTCGTCCAGGCGCTCGAGTTCGCCGGTCAGATAAAGCACCAGGTCAGGTTGATACGGAGGATGTTGCGGAGTCGGCAGGGCGGGAACACAAAGGCTACGTAGTTCCGCGTCCTCCTCTATCGTCCATTGTGAAGCACCGTCGCCTTCGCCCGGCAACCATTGTCGTGGGTGATCACTGTCGGCTCGAAGATAGGCAGAGATTTTTTGAGTATATTCTTCCAGAAGAGGCTGACATATTCGCATGATTTCGGATACCGGGAGAGCTTCGAACATGTTACATGAGTAGGGCCAGCTGACGGCGACCAAGCATACCTGACGGCATCTACGATTCGATAATCAGCGTGCGAGCCACCCAATGTCAGAAACACACCATTGCGGAGTAATAAACCAGGGGCGAGTAAGCCCACAGTAAGGAAACCGTTCGTCGGGGAAGAAGAAAGGCAAGTTGGAACGGGTCGGCGATTGCCGGTCCAACTGTGGACCGCGCCAAATCTATCACTGGGCGTCAATGCGGATGCAATCCTGCTAACTCGGGACTCCGGGACGGCTCCGGGGCGCCTGCAGTACGGCCGCCATTGTGCTTTGCCTGACTTCGAATACAACGGACTGGATCCGCCAACTACCCATCTTAGCAACGCCCCACCATCTACTCAGCTTTCCCTCCTCGCTATCCATACACTCGCCCTCCGCGTTATGTTCCAGCCGGACGTTGATTCTCCCACTCAGCCAGGGGCGGACGACGAACAGGCTGCGAGACTCACCGCCGTCAAAGCTCTCCTCAGCCCTTTCCTCACGTTCCCGAGCAGGTTCGAGCATGCCAAGGCAGTTTGGTCCACAGCAACTCGTGATAACCTGCCGGAATTCCTGACTCGGGACCACCCCCTCGCTCCTCAGTTCATTAATTGCATGCTGTCCCTTACCGGCGCGTCTAGCTACAGTGTCATATCAGCCACCGTGGCGTCCCTGAAAACTGGTATGTACGCTGGTTGTCGGACCTCACGTAGAGCCCGGGAATCATACTCGTGCAGAGTTTAGCTCATTGGGCAGTCCGACTGAAGTGGTCCCAATGGAACTAGACGCCGCGGAAGCAAAGCGTGCGCAACATCCCGCGGTTTCGCCGCAGCTGATGACTGATTCGCAATGCTTGGACAGGCGCACGCGACGAAACACCGCCTCCAATACACCGTGAGCCTCAGAAATTATAGTTGTGCCCCTGTTGAGCGTATGGCTCACTGATTTTCAGAGTCGAAGCGACAGCGCACTTCGGCTGGCGAGGCTCCTCCGCCCATGCCAGCCTACGCATGGGACGAAGGAAGAGAGCCCGGAAATCCTTCGAGCTCGATATCTTCCGCTGTGGATGACTTTCTTGATCGATTCGAGAAAGCGATCACTGGTGAATCCGGTATGCTGCACGACGAGGCGGTGAAGACAGGCTATTTCCCCAAGGGCACGCTCTGGGTTCCCGAGCCTAGTCAGGCGACGTGGACGGAACAGCAGT
Organism: Auricularia cornea; assembly: GCA_030578095.1. Classification (NCBI taxonomy): domain Eukaryota; kingdom Fungi; phylum Basidiomycota; class Agaricomycetes; order Auriculariales; family Auriculariaceae; genus Auricularia; species Auricularia cornea. The sequence continues at coordinate 4,219,556 of JARLTE010000009.1, read as the reverse complement.
GTCTCAAATTTGCAGAAATGAGGATTCCGGCTGTTCCTCTCTGCGATTCGCCGCGCCCTGATCTTTTGCTTTACCTTCTTGGTAGCCTGGAGACTCTGGATCCCGGCATCTTGAAACGTCTGGAATGGCTCAAAAACTGCCCTGAATCATGGTGCGTTTCATCTCCGTGCGCGAGTGTGGGCCTAACTCTGCGATAGCATCGTCAACAACGCATCGGGATCCGGAAAGACGCGTCTTCTGCTCGAATACCTGTGTACCCGCTGGGCGTTCCTCTTCATGCTCTCATGGGATCCGTCGACAAATCCTTACGGGTCTAGAGAGTTCCAGGACGCGTTGCATATGCTTTTTGACGCTGGACGTGTCGGCGTCACTTACGCGCAGCCCTTCCGCGTGGATGTCCGTCCCGAGAGAACGGGGAGCCCTTCCCGGGCTGAGATCGACCGCTGGTTCAGTATCTGGGATAATAACGCTGAGATTGCCAGTCACGTTTACCAGCTTGTTCTCTTGAGTCGTCTGCTCATCTATCAACGCTTTCGTCAGCTGGTCGTTCACCACCCGGAGAAGAATGCCATGCGCGCCTGGTGCTTGCTACAGGTCTGCCCTTCCTACTCTGGACTGGGCGACGTCTTCTCCGCGCTACTGGAGAAGCTTTCCCAGCTTTCTCAGCAGAGCATGAAGGTTGAGATAAGGAGGGTACTCCACAATCTCAGTCGCACCGGGCAGAGCCCAAGCGCTCTCATCTTCGACGAGGCTCAGGTCCCGGCTCAGAGACTGGAAACAGCATTTGGGCCAACGCGTACCGAGAATGTCGCGTTCGTATCCCAAGAAGGCTACCGTGGCTTTGACCAGCTTCGGCGACCCTTGCTGAAGCCAATCGTTGCCAGCATTCGCGCGCCCTTTCTCGAATACAGGGTCGAGTTTCGGACGTTCATTGCCGGGACCAAGTTGCACCGTAACCTTGTCGCAGATGCACTGTGTTCGACCGTGGGAAAGCAGGTCGCTGTGGACGATTATGTCGAGTTCGGCGCGCAAGACAGTCCTCGGAGAATCAGAACCGTTCTGGAGCACTACTTCGGTGCTCAGGTAGTCTCCCATATCACGATCACGATGTGGGAGCACCTGAATTACTGGCTTCAGGGACGGTAGGCGACCCGATTCAAATCGAGTCAATCATCCACTGAACGGTCTCATAGGCACCGCTTCATCGCGATTTTCGTCTTCGGGGTTCTCATGTCGGGCCGACATCCGAAGCAGATGATGAACGTGCTCAGCAACATCCTAAAGCGTCTGACTGGCCACGCGTTGGTAGGATGCGATCACGAGGACCTTCCGTATCTCAGAGTCGATACCATTGTCGGAAAAAGTGCAGGAGATATCTCTTGCTCAGTCCACCATGATCTAGCAGGACCTAGTCCTCTAGCGCCTCATAATGAAGATCTACGTAACGACTTGCAGGTCTACCGTCTCGGGCCGGGTCTGCCAGATCCGCTAGACGATGCTAGATCTTGCGTATCCGCTCGAACTGGCAAGACCGAGGCAGAGGCATATTTACTAGAAAAAGTAAATCGCGGGATACAAAACCTCATCCCGGCCCACATACAGGTGTATGCGCGGCCGAGTGATTCACTGTAGAGTACGGACTAGTGGTTATAGAACTGTATAGAATGAACAAACTACATGGAGGAGACTAATGTGGACTACAGGGGAATTGAACTCGTGCATGCAGAAAGTATAATACAGTAGAACTCGCGCGAGCTAACAGCTAGACTAATGTGGAGTACCAGTTGCACTGCACATCAGAGATGACATGCCGCTCCACAATACGGCGGTGGAGCCACAAGTAGTATTGCTAGAGACCAACAATGTTGCACAAAGGTTCTAATCAACATCCGACTCCTCACTATCAGTCTGATCCAGCTGCTCGAACGCGTCGTCCATCTCCTGGTCGTGCAGTTCCGCGATAGCAGGCCCATCGCCGCCGTGATAAGAGTGGCGTGTGCCGAAAACCTCCTCATCCCAGGCACGGAACACGGCTAGGGTGCTAGGGGTGCCGCGATCGAGGGCCTTGAGAATAATGGCCATGTAGTCGTGATAGTCGTTCAACCAGTTGATGCCGGTCGAGCCGCCGACCGGCGTCAGCTGGTTGTCCGGAGACAGCGCCCAACGCATCTAGAAGACAGGCGTAAGTACGACTGGCATGTCGGTATCTGCTCGAGCTGTCCACTCACAAGAACACTGCACGTTGATAAAAAGCCCGGGGTCGTGTAGTTGTGTTCTTCGGCAGCCTGGATCTCGTTTCCGCGGGGCGCTTGAAAGCCCTTCTTGGTCGCGTGCAGTTTAGCGGCGCAACCACCGCGCTGCAAGCCCACACCGACCTGGAATAAGTGAGATTGGGCGGCCTGCGGCGATAATGACTGTACGCACCGACCGTATATCACGGTTTGTGAAAGCATCCTTCTTGTTGAACTTGACGAACTGCGCTTCGGGCACTGTACCGAGTATCGGCGCGAGGGATGTGTAGCGATGCACCCCGGCCTCGGTGCCCTGGTATCCGATGAGCTTCGCGAAGGCCTCGAAGCGCTCAGCGCTGGTGTCCATGTGTGCCGCGCGACCGGGGAAGATCTTGTGCGTTGCCTCGTGACGTAGACGTTTTGCGTAGTGATGACGCCTAACCTGCATGCCGTACTTGAACTGGCGCGAGTCATGAATGCGTCACCATCGAAAGCGTGAAAGCTACACTCACCGACTTCTTGAAGTCTACAGTTGAGCGGTAGGCATGGTACTCCTCGGGAACCAACTCCAAAAGCTCGCGGAGCTGCCCCTGTATCAGGTTCTTGCGAATGTACGAGCCATTGCGCCGCGTGAAGCGGTCGTCTGGATCCCAATTGGCGTCGTACTGCACAGTAAAGACCTCGTCACTGACGAGCCAGAGCGCGTATCGGGTGACGAATATCGCGCCCCAGCTCGCAACGTCGCCAGAGAATGGCGCCGAGGAGTTGTCCTCGCGCGTGCTAGCCTGGTCATCACCAGGTGGGCTCTGGGTACGCGCTCGTCGAGCCGGGCGCGGATCCGCAGGCTCCGAGAGCTGACGCGAGAGGCGAGCACGGGCGTTCCCATGTCGAGCTGGACGAGGGCCCGGGTCGTCGTCTTCGTCGTCGTCCTGGGAAGGGGAAGTAGCTGGCCCTTGGTTCGTTTTATCGGCGAGTGCACGCTCAAGCTGGGCGATGCGCTTTTGGGCAGCGGTATTGCTTTTCTGAAGAGCACGGAGCTGTGGCACATGAATTAGGATCGTAATGTTGAGAAGAGCGGTATACATACCTGCTGCTGCTCGGTGCTTGGTGCGGTTTCGTCGTTCTCGTTGTGGGTGGGAGCCATGATGCAATGTTTGGTTTCCAAACAATCCCGACGCGTATCCGCAAAACATCACCTGCTTAAAGCTTCACGCTCGATGTCGCGCTAAATACGACCGCGTCCATGGTTAACGGGCCACCAATCGTGTCTAAGGGCAGCAAGCGCCTGTTAAGAGCGCTTCAGCGACCCGCACGTCGCCGCTGCCGCTGGTGCTTCGAAACACGGGACGCGCGCGGCTTGCCAGGGCACGAAGCTGCCTGCCCACGTCGACCCTCATCTTCGCATGATACACACCCTCTGCCGCCCCGCAAAGCCCCACGCAAGCGCAGGAAGGTTTCCGTGGTCAACATTGTCGACGTGCGTCCTACATATTTTCGCTAAATTGCAATTAAACTGATTTCATGCAGCCCACCATAGTTGCCGCGCCAGACAATGCAGGAGAGGACGGATCACCTCCCACACTGCAGGATGAACACTTTTTTGATGATACAGGTGCGCTCATCCGGCCCTAACCATTCGCTGCAATAAATAAGACCTGCTTCAGGTGACGGTGTCGCGCAAGAATACGGACCTGCGCTCCCAGCCTCGTACATCAAAGTGCTATACCATCCGCATAGCCAGCGTCCCGCAGACATAATCCCTCTCGATAGCTCACTCGCTTCGCCTACGCAATCGACATCTCCTTCGCTTCATCGAGTTGATGAGCGACCTTGGGCCCCATTCCGATCCCGAGTTGACTTCGAGTTTGCCGAATCCGTCGTCACGGAAAGGTTGAAAACGAAGTTTGTCAATAGGCTCCTCCGCGGAATGCATGGTGGCTGGTCGACGGCTGGAAGTAATATCTCTTTCCGAGACTATGACGATGTCAGACGGTCTCTGGATGCGGCCCGGGAGTTCGTTATTGGCGTGCGTCGTGCAGTTATTCCCAAGCCGCTCAAACTCATAGTTGCAGTATGAAACTGGGCAGGTCACCGCCTCCTTTCGCGGCATCAGCGTCACGTACAAATATCAGTTCCGCTGCCCCTGGCGCTGGACCGAGAACGCTGCCAGTGACCCCGATCTCGTCGAAACGCATAACTGGCATGCGTCTAAAAAGTTCTACTGCGAAGGAGACTACGAAGAGCAACTGTTCGATGAGCTCTGGACAGGCGAGTCCTGGTGGGAACTAGAGGTGCGCCGGAGACCGCTGCAGTCTCCCCGGGCCCCCTTTAATTGCATTCTGTCAGTCAACATTGCCACCCCCAGATCCTACGCCCCATTGTTTGTCTCCCTACGTTGTATGGCTTGACAAGGGACGCGTCGGACGGAAACGCACAATGCGCCCGCTCCTCATTCGCCCCGGCTGGCAACCGACCGCCATACGGAACGGCTCGGGCAATGGCGGAGGTGTTATACTGTGCCTCATTCCGCAGGTCAGTTGCCCCGAAGTTATACACAGACTACGATTAATCTGCACCAGATCAACGATCCCAGGAAGACAAAGGGCGCAAGACGCACTGGCCGGCGTCAGCCCAATTCGGCAGCTGACGGGGACGACGAAACGCTCGAGTTCACGCTGTTCAAGCTGCAGGTCCTGCACAAGATCCTGGCTCAAATTTTCGAACGATGCCAGGTGCCGTCCCAAATTGGACACTGTCTACGCTGCGGCGACAACGTCGACCGCGTCATCTATCCTTCCTTCCTGCTCGAGACAGTCGACGGCGAGGAGGCAGTCCAGCTCAACGCGTGCCGTGCTGCGATGGCGAATTACCCCTGCCCGAAATGTCTTATTCGCACCGACGAGCAGCACGATCTCACCAAGATCGGGCCGCTGCGTACGAAGGAATCGATGCAGGAAGTCTACAACCGGGCTGCCAATCTATCAAAGGCCCAGCGCGAAGAACTCCTAAAAGGTCACGGCCTACATTACGTCGAGGTGAGCCTGATGCATAATATGAATCGGGCTGAGCGCTCGCAGAACTTCAAGTGGGAATTTGGCCACAGCGAGGTCTACGACTCCGTTGGGTACGATATCCTCCACAGCGACGATCTTGGGAAGGGCGGGGGTCACCTGTGGCCGCTCATCTGCGAGATCGTCAGCAAAATCGACGAGTTCGAGTTCAATCGCAACATGGGCGCCTTCCCGCCCTGGCCCGGCTTCGAGCTTTTCGATCCCGAGCGAAACCCACTTAGCAAGGTCGATTATTCGGACGGGAACACATTCCTTACGATATTCAAGGTGAGCCACTACGTTTGATAGTCAGCATTTACTCAGGAAACCGCAGCGCCTGCTTCCGTGTGTTGTGCAGATACTACCGCCGCGCGATCCACTTGTGCCATGCATAGGCTGGTACATCGAATATCGCATCCTCATTGGCCTTATTTGCATATCCGCGGGCATCCTGAAGTATCTCGAGACGGTTACCATCCCGAAGTACCAGAGGAGTTGCGAGGTGTGGTTTATTTGTTCCGGCTTGACGGTGGACTAACAACCTCGCGCACAGCGTGTTGCCGAGCGGTACGGCAAGAACTTCGCTTTCCCCAAGCAGCACGCGGTCGCCCATGTGGTGCGCGACATCAGACGCAAGGGCGCGACGCCAGGCCAGAGTACGCGGCCAAGCGAGGGCTACCAACAGGAGGTCAAGCAGCTCTTCGAACGGACCAACAAGCGGCGCACCGCGGAGGCGCAGGTGGGTCACTCAGTATCCCGCATGTGATTTCAAGTTGATACCGCTCCTCAGATGATGCGCATCGATACAGAAGAAGAAGCTATCGCCCAAATTCGGAGTGCCATTGACGCTTACGATGCCGATCGCAGACGGGACCAAGAGCGCCAGGAAACCGACGATTTCAACGCGCCGACGGACGAAGCGGCTGTTCCAGAAGATCAGCCCTGGAAGTACGGCTCGTCCTCGCGCAGATGGGCGGATTGCACGCTCCTGGAGCGCACGCTCGTGGCGGAGAGAGGCCCTATCTTCTCCGGCTTCGAGCAGCGGCTCAGGGAGTATATCCTGGCCAATGCACCCCATTTGGCCGACCAGCTTCATGCGTCTTTGCGGGTACGCCTATCACTGTGAGCTCATGGCACATACTCAGACTACGGCCGGTTTAGATCGACGTTTGCAAGTGCGTATCGGTCGTTTACTCCTCCCTCGAGGACTTCCGTGCCGCTCGTGATATCCTGCGCTGCAATCCCGACTGGTACGGAAAGCCGCGTTACGATTGCGCCCTCGTCGATGGTGCAGAGGAGATCAACGTGGTCCGCTTGCAACTTCTGCTGAAGTGCAAGTTCAACAACGGCGAGGTCTTATCACTGGCCGCCGTGACGCGCTTCGTTCGGTCAACATGGAAGCCCCGGACACTTTGGCACCGTTGCCGGGTGCTCAACGAGCAGCAGCGCCTCTCCTTCATTGCCCCGGAGGCCTTCATACGCGGTGCGCTGATGTGCCCCGCTTTTGGCTCACCGGCGGTGCAGCATGCGCATTACCTCATTGACTGTATCGACGGTGAGATGTACATTCGTATCAACAAACTCGCCGTACCATTGAAAAAGTACAATACATGATCATTGGCAACGTTACCGTCCGCTGATACAGTATCCACGGCGGCACATTCTGATTCCTCGCCCGTCACGCTATGGACGCGTGCAGGCTCTCTCGGTATGTAACATGTCGACTCTTGAGCCTTGGGACCGTGCGAGAGCTTGCGGGACGTGATTGGAACGTCGCGGGGCGGGGTCTTGAGCACCGCTGACGCGGCATTCTCCACCCTCCCATCGCCCGGCAAGATCTTGCTCAGTCTGAGATATATGACCCCAGGTCTTTCTTGGCCGAGCCAGAGCCCGCTAGATTCCCATTGTACGGGAGCTAGATCTTGCTAGATCTAGTCGTCTAGCACCATCTAGCTAGACCCACCAATTGCAACTTTTCCGACAATCATGCCTAACATTCTGAAGGACCCCACGTCGATCGACAAGGGTGCGTTCAAAAGATTATGGGTGGTCGTGAAGGCTTACGCAGGGAGTCTAGGTCGGAGAGAATTCCTGACCAAGTCGGTCCTTGAGTTCATGATCAAGGGAAAGCCGCTGAAATGGGCGAGAGACGATCAGGAGCTGGTCTCCATGGGACTCGCGCGCTTTACTGTGGTGTCCCAGAGGGATGCCACTGAGGTGATCGTCAACGAGCATCTGGTCCTCGTCACGCTGTTTCACTGGGTTCGCGGAGACGAGCACCACAGCCCCCTCCTACTCTGGCTCGATCTCCAGATGGCCACATCCGAGAGCAGCTCCGGTGGCTTCGCGTTCGAAGACGTCATACTCTTCCTTCTCTGGGACTGGTTTGGCGACGAGGGACGCCCTCTGAACCAGATCCTGGAGTTCCTGTCTCCCGCCCCCGCGTGGGCGAGTCAGACTGCGCGCTTGATCTCGGTGTTCAGTTCTAACGCCGGCAGCGGCGACACCCAGTTCGTCGACAAGCTGCATACGACCGAGATGACGTACGCTGCGGATACCGCCCAGGACACGCTTGACTGGTTCTCCGGATTCTACGGGCGTGATCGCGAGACGACTGCGCCGTGTCGCTGCCCGATCTTGAAGCCGGACAAGAGCTTCGGCGGCGACGTCGTTCTGGGGCTGCGCCTCGAAAACGGCATGGAGCTCATGATGATTACGCAGTGCAAGCTCTGGAACACGCTCAAGTACAAGAACGAGATCGAGTCAGCTCTCTGGAAAATATCCCCTGAGGGGTTCTTCCAGGGCAACCCGGTGCGTCGCGAGAAACCATTTGCAGCAATCTGGGCGTCCTAACGTTCCTCATCGCATGCAACGTAGAGCGACGACGTGAGGCAGAAGCTTGATGAGGTCATGCAGCATTTCAAGGCGGATAAAACCTTCGCGCCTCGCCCTCCGCCGGGAAAACCGACAAAGCCGGAAGAGGTGAGCGGACCGGGTGGAAATCACGCTATGGTTCGCGCTTGACTGAAACATCTCGTCTAGACGCCCTATAGGGGATTCCCGCCCAAATACCGCGTAGTACGCGTTCTTGCGGCATTTCGCGACATGTTCAAGGTCCCGCCGGACCTGTTCGATACTCAAGCGATCGGTTGCTACCCGTTCGCGATGCTCTCTCCAAGCGCCATGAAAGTCGGGGGCGGTCACTTCTCTTCGTTCCGGCGCGCTGTCGAGAGGGCGGAGGAGACAGAAAGGGTCGAAGAAGAGAAGCGAAAGGCGGCGGAGCGCGCAGAAGCGGCGAGGATCCAAGCCCAGATTGAGGAGGATGCGGCGAAGAAGTTACGGCGAAGCGTCAGGAACAAGACGAAGGCGGTTCGATAGGTTACGACTTTGCTCATCCTGCATCACTTGACGATATGAGAGCTGTTTTTGGTGTATAAAAATTGTGAAAACTGGTAAATGAGGCGCGAATTGCATCTACCTAGCAGTCGGAATATCTAGAGCAGCGACCGCCGAGCAATCTCCATCACTCTTTGAACTCCGCCGCGGGGACGCTTCCTTCCTTCCTTCCTCCACTGACCTGGGTACCCGTACAACGCTGAATCCTGAGGCCCGGCTGAGATGCTCTACCGCGACACAAACCGGCCTTGTAGGCTCCTCTCCTGTGCTCCTGTCTTGGTCCGACCCGTAGCTTCGGCATTTTCTTCGGCGCAAATACAACCTCACGCGAGTCTCTGGATCTGGTAGCTGCACGCCCTGGCATATTATCGCGGCCCACCTTCTTAAACCCGTCCGCGAGTAAGACGGTAAGCCATGCTATCTGGGATAACGACGGCGAGCGACATATAACTCATCGCTGGGCCGACGCTGTAAACCCATCGCACGCATGGCCGGTACTGCACCTTGTCTTGTCCATTCTGCACGGAAGATACGGGTATGATGATCGTCCCAAGGTTGTTTACGACAGCACGAGACCTTCGACTGCGTAGTTTCGAAGACGGCAAGATCCAGACACGGAGGGTAGTTGCTGGCCGCAAGCTGGGCATTCGCCTTCGAGATTATAATCAGGCCAGAAGGGTCTCGTGACGATCGGGCTAGACCACAAAACTCGAAGTTCGTTCACTTTCATTTATAATTTCCAATACAGACGCCAGTTTCTCACTAAATTCCAGTGCCCACGAGCGGTGGAACTGCTCAAAGACCGATAGCGGCGACGAGGGCTCCCATGGCGGAGGCCTGGGTGCGCCAGTCGCGAGCATTCGGGAACTGGGCGTTGTCCAAGCCGTTCCAGCGCTCGCCGAAGCGGTTCATGCTGTCGCGGTTCCGCGCCCAGACGTTGTCGGCCTGCTGGCGCACGTACGCGACGTACTTGTCGGTGCGCGTCGCGTTGGCGAGGTCGCCGAAGTAGCGCATGAAGATGCCCTTGAACTGCTTGCCGTTGTCGTCGCACGTGCGGTCCGCCGCGTCGCACGCCTCGGTCAGCACGCCGTTGACGGTCACCGGCGGCCCGGCCATGGCGGCGTCCGCGAGGCGCTTCGCCGCGTCCAGCGTGCTCGCGTTGCCGGTGAAGCGGTACACCTCGAGCGCGCCGCCGATCGCGAGGCCCTGGTTGTACGTCCACACCGTCTGGCCGTTGTTCTTGCAATCGCGCGTGAGGCCGTCGTTGACAAGGCCGGCGCTGCTGATCATGCCACTCTTCTCGAACCAGTTCCATGCGGTGATCGCGCGGTCGCGCCAGAGGGTGTCGCCCGGGATGCGCGTGTGCAGCACGGCGGAGAGGCGGATGTAGAGCCCACTGGTGACGGCGTTCTTGTACGTGCGCTCGCGGTCCCACCACACGCCGCCGCCGCAGGTCGACGTGTCCCAGAAGCCGTGGACGTAGTTGGCGATGATGACCGCCTCGTCGCGGTACTTGGTGTTGCCCGTCAGGTCGAACGCGCGCACCCACGCCATGCCCCACCACGCCGCGTCGTCGATCGCGCGGCTGATGAAGTGGCCCTCGAGCTCGTCGCCGCTCTTCACGCCCGCCGGGAAGGGCACCTTGTTGACCTCGTACGTGCGGTCCATCGCCCAGAGGTAGTCGCGGCGGCCGGTCGCATACATCCAGTCCATGAGCACGGTGATGGTGACGGCCGAGTTCCACCAGCTCGAGAGCCACCACGCGGTGTCGGGCTGGTACGCCCACATCAGCGCGTCGGCCGCGGCATCAGCGCGATCGGTCGTGGCGCGCGCCCAGGCGGTGCAGCTGCCGTTGTTGCCTGTGACCGCGCGGCCGCACGCGCGCACCGCGCCGCCGTAGAGCTTCGACTTGGGGTCGCGCGCGGCGAAGAGCACGGTCTTCGTGCCGGTGGCGCCAGACGGCGTCGACGTGCGCCCGAGCGACGAGCCGCCGTCCCAGTCCCTGCCCTCGCTCCACGAGCGGTCGAGCCAGATCTCGTCGCCGGCCGCGCCGCCGCTGATCGTGCCCCAGAACATGCCGCGGTTGTCGACGTGCAGCGCGATCGTGCGCCCGGCGAGCGTCGTCGCGCCGACGGGCTGCGTGTCGCCCTGGTTCGTGCGCTCGCCGTCGCACGCGGCGTCGCACACCGGGCGGCGGAACCACTCCGTGCACCCGGCGCCCGAGCCCGCGTTGCCGCACGCGCGCAGCATGCCGCGCCGGTGATGCGCGGGGTCGGCGAGGTTGTACATGAGCGTGCGCGTGCCGGTCCAGGTCGACGGGATCGCCGCGCGGCCGAGCAGGCCCTCCCACGTCGCGCCGCCGTCCCACGAGCGGTCGAGCCAGACCTCGTTGCCGAGCGTGCCGTTGTCGATGCTCGCCCAGGCCATCGCGTCCGCCTCGGACACGTGCAGCGCGACGCGCCGCCCGTTCAGGTTCAGGTTCGGCACGGGGAACGTGTCCTGCTGCGCCTTCGACGGGTCGAGCTTGTCGCAAGAAACCGAGCAGACATCGGCGCTGGCGACGCCGCCCAAGGCGGCGACCACGAACAAGCTCACAAGCGGGTGAAGCATCCCAACCTGGCTGAGGAATCACAGGGCCGCATGAGGTATATGTAGAGCATGTTACTGTTAGAGAAGCCAAACCGCGCATGCGGAGCGCGCGACACATGACTCTGCCTCCGAGACGCCCGCCACGCCGATGCTGATGGTCTGCGGTCACGAGGGAGCACGCCGACGAACTCCGCATGACGGTGCGGACAGAACAAGACATCTGCACCGAAATCTTGGCCTGCGATTAGGAATTTGTCGCTCGCCGCAGTGCAGCCACGTGAAGGCCTGGCTGTGCCTGGTGTTCGAACACAGAAGCGGCGGGGCGACCTGAATCATGCCGAACATCAAACTGCAGTGGCTTATGTGCGCGCCGACTTCACGCGGGTTCTAAGTCAGCGAGTGGTCTAAGAGTTTGACACAACTTCGAATGCGGCGGCGGAAGGCAGTGTCGGGCTGGCCCCTCAAGCACTGCTTGAGCGAAGATCGCCTAATGGGAGACTCGCCGATACAGTTTGGCGTCGGGATGTGGCATTCGAACAAATGGTCTACATACTAGATATCGACGAGGGACAACATCGATAAACGAGAGACTATGTGCAGACACCCCAGACGATGTCATCGAGCGTGGTGAACGAAAGCTCTGGAGCGTGTTCCAGCCGGAGTAGCACGTCCATGTCGAGCGCGGCGACAGGCGGGTTGTACGGCTTCGGACGCTCGGCTGCGCGAGAAAAACAGAGTAGCCTGAGGACATTCAACCGCAGAAGCTGTGGCTGCCGTTTGGCGCCTTGATCGAATGGGAGTGGCGGCGCAGCGTGCAATATTGACACGAGTGTCTGCTGGTCTTCCGGACTCTGGAGAGAGAACATAAGTTACTATACGCGAGTTCGAGACATGCTCACGTTCGCGTAGAAGGAAGACTCGTCCTTCGGGCTGACGGTGGCCACCCGGCGCGGTCGCTCGGAGTCGAATGGATCTGTGAACAGGACAACGAGCAGAACGCCGATGTCTTCGACGTGCAGGCAGAACAGTAGGCTAGCGCCGAATTCAGCGTCTGGAAGCAGGAATGGGGACCGTCCTGTGCGAAGCCAGCGGAACACATCTACCGACTCGCATGCGACGTCCACGATATGCTTCGAAGGCTGGTCTGCAGCCGCCGATTCTGAGGTAAGTGCAGGCGGCAAGACAAGCCTGGCGCGCCGGGAACTCCAGAACGGTACTGCCGGGCCTTGGAACGCCAACCCGTCATTGAGTGCGCGACCTGAGCCAGAGAACATCGCCAAAAGGTAGGATGCGAACCCCACAGCGACGTCCATGCTGTGCATGGGGGCCGTCTGGACGCGCAAGCGGTAGCGGATGAGGCCCGCGATATCGAGATACGAGGACTTCAGCAGCCACCCAACGAGCCGGTAGAACACCAGCGGCTCGCAGATAATCGCCGACGGACCGGGCTCGCAGAAAAGACCGATCCCAAGAGCGATGAACACCGCAGCGTCGTCCACAAAAGTGGACGGTTCGCGGGTCAGCGCGAAGCGGAACGTCGCTTGCCGTGCCTGATGCGCGACCCAACAAGCTGGATACATGAGCAATCGCGAAGGACTGGCACAGCGAACCCACCGTCTAGCCGAGTATCGTCAATGAGCAGCGCGTAGGGGAGGCGAATATGGTCGGAGCCTGGGCGTGAGTATCCGGTCAGCAACTGCTGTAACGAGTTCATAACGATGTCCATCTCGCGGTAGCCCTCGTTCAGCACGTTGGCGACAAAGACGGTAAGAAGCCGATGCCTTCATATGATGAGTACATCGCCACTCATGCCACGAATACTACGCACCTCCCCTGGAACAAGCTATGAACCTCTGCGCAGTCGGCATCCGTAAAGGTCTCTCCGAAGAAATGACGGAGGTATGCGGTGGTCCTCTCGACCGTGTCAATGCTCCCCAGAGAATAAACGTGTCTGAACGTCGTGAACGCAGACGGCACATCAGAAACTGCGTCCGCGACGACGCGGAGATCGGCGTGCGTGCCTGCGACAAGGATACGCTGACGTTGAAACACGGAAGCCAGGCCATGAACGATTTCGCGGAGAACGGGCGCGCTTGTTCTACCGTCGGCAAGCGCGAATGCTTTGGACTGGGACACGGCAGCTTGTGCCTCATCCAGAGCGATGAACTGCAGTCTATCTCCATAAACAGAGAAGGCGGTTCGTGTCTCGGAAGCAAGAACTTCAAGCGGAAACCGGTCCAGCTGCTTGGATAGCGTGCCGAAGATATCGTCCTTGAGAAGTTGGAAGGGACGCAGTTGCAAGAAAAACCAGCGACGCCGCAGCAGTTCGTCCGGGATGCCCAATTTAGCCGCAGTAGCGCAGACATGGTTGAAGACCAGCAAGCGAGCCAATATGACCTTGTACACCAAGGTGCGCGCAATGAGACGATTGTGGCGCAGGTGTTCCTTCGAAGCACGAGATCCTGGGCCTCGAAGGATCAGGGGTTGATGTAACGAGTGCCCGTCAACACCGAAGTTTGGCAGGTCAACGAGCGCAGTTCCCATGTCTCGCGAGCCGTAAGGATCTGTCACCCGGCTGGCTCGACAAGTGAAGTAGAAGCCCCAGGATCTGCTCAAGACCTCCAAGACTAGACGGGTTTTCCCAGTTCCGGACGCGTTAACAAGAAGACTAGACACAAATTCATCATATATATATGGCGACATGGTGGTAACTCACCTGTGCGAGTCCGAGTTCATCACACCCGCTAGGCGAGACGAAAAGGTATTGTCAAGGCTTTCCAGGTCACCGATTCGGTAGAGAACCAAATCGGGGTCATAAGGAGCGCGCTCTGGAGTTGGAAGAGCGGGAATGCGAAGTTCAGCAAGTTCGGCTACCTCGTCGGCCGTCCAGCGAGGGGCACCATCAGGTTCGGATCGCGGGGACCACATGCGAGGACAGTCATCGCCCGCTTGCAGATAGGACGCAATATTGTTCGTGAGCTCATCAAGCAGTGGTTGACATAGCAGCAGGACCTGAGACACTGGTGGTGCTTTCGAAGTCAGATTTCCGTTCATTCCGTTTTCGAACGACTCACCGGACTGCATATGACACGCGAAAAATGAGCCTGGGAACCTGCGCAACGGTACGCAAGAGTTCCCGCAGCGTCTACGCGCCTTTTATTTATCGTCCTGTAGTCTTGAGCGCAAAGAAGATGACCAAGCGAACGAAAGGAGGTTGAGATTCGGCAATTGCCGTAACACGTCCGAAAACCGCGCCAGCGGATCAATCGGAGATTGAACATCACCCTGTCAGGACGCAATGTGCTCGTCGCGCTCTGCACCGCTTGGATGCGCAATGCCTGCCGGCGTTTGCAGTGCAGCGCGCTTTTCACACACGCTGTGTACCCCAACTGCCGTCTCAACACTCTGACTTCGAGACCTCTGGCTCGCCGGCGCTGATCGTCTACGGTCACGAGGAGGAGCGTTCCGACAAACTCAGCCCCGTGACCTCGAAGACTGGGAGGCCATTCACGGACAAATTTGGTCGCGTTGAGAATTGGTCTTTACTTCTGGCCATGCGATGGCCACGGGCAGAATGCTTCTATGTTGAACGCGAGCTTGAAAGCTGCGAACATGTCGTCTCCGGGACAGCGTGAATGATTCAGAGCCTCCCTGCTAGAAGGATCTATGAAGGTACGACCTCCAGCCATCGCGCAACCCCGACGTACAATCGGTGCTCATGCAAGCTCAGAGCGTCGCGGTGCAAAAATAACATCTTCATTCCGAAGCCTGCGGCCGTCATGGGCGCCCCGGACAACCGAGGTAAGCCTGTTCAGCGTATGAGCGCACTAAAGTCGCGGCCTATTGACGCTCTCCAGGTGCAACGTCGAATCGCAGCGGGATTCGCGCGAATTCTTTCCTTCCATACCGGGCGCGCGCAAAGGCTTGGGGACGATCACGTCAGACGACCGGTCCCGCTGGTCCCAAGCGACGGCGTCGAAGCTGTGGCGCTCCGATGCTAAGACCATTTGGGCGTTGACTCGCTGTGCAAGGCGGCAGCGGTACAAATGGGCTTTACGCGGGTCCCTTCAACGCTCTCTCTCTCTCTCTCCTTCGCCTCGTGAAATCACCCAGCGTAGGGTATTTGATCCTGCGGATGGGCGCTGTGTGCAACAGTGGGCGGGACCGTGGCTTCTCAGTCCCATGCAATGCTCCAGGACTACGAAATCGGGTGTACACTTACAGGTGCGGAGTCCCTTAGCTGCGGATGCACTTACGGTAGCTCATGCATCGACTAGGACTTTCCGTAGAGACCTCTTCGCCGAGAAATACCGCTCCTTGGAGAGCCACATCGCGCTGCCTCGATCGACGGTGAACGGCGTGTCGGTTTCCGAGACCACCATAGTCTGTCTCTCCGTTGGACTTGCTTTCCTGGTGCTGGTTCTGTCGTGCGTCGTCGCCCGGTGTCGCGCAGTCAAAGGGCTTGCTCAAAGTCCCGAGCCATGCATCATGCCCCAGGACCGCATCCCGCCAGAGCGCGATGATCTCATCATCCCATTCCCTGTCCCTCGCCGGCGCCGTGTCACGTTTGCGCCGCCGTCGCCCACAGTCGAACGCAGAGATTCGCAGGGGCCTTTTACAGATCCCGCGACTCCGCCTAGCACAGACGAACCAACGTCCCAGCCGGAGGTAGACGCACAATCAGAGCCGACGGCGGAAGAGCGGTGGCTAGAGGGCGGTGTCGAGCTCGATCTCCCGCCCCCCGCTCTGCTCCCATCGGTACCAGAGGCGTCGTCCTCCCAGCTGACAGAGGAGATCATGCGTTTGCGTGAGGAGCTCATGAGGATGCAGGAGGAGAACGAGATGCTGAGGCAGGCACGAGAGCCCGCGCCGCCGTACTCGTCCGGAAGCCGGAGCATCTCTCAATCGAGCGACGATGGACCCGCAGATAGGCAGGAACTGGAGCTCAACGGAGTGGGTCTTGGTGCTGACACTGAAGCGTAATATGGACGCACAGGGCGCGACGGCGAGGCGGTCGAGGTGTGTATGTTCCGTTCCGTGCGTGGCGGGCGGACCCTTACAAGCGGGCACGTCAGCACCTACGCAAAATGTCAGTCACAGTCATCCCGGTCAGCGAGTGTTGACATCCAAGCCACGCCGCAGTCAGCGGTCAGCTCTGTGCTCGAGGTGTCTCCTGAGAATGTCCATTTTATACTCTTAGCCAAAGCGCAAGCGCCGGGCAGACGACGCGCCCCATTTGTATATGCCTGGACGGTTATGCCTTGCGTTAGTCGATCTGAATGGGGTCGGGACTCGGGAGCAAGACGGGCTTTGTTTGGCCGCTCGGCGCTTATCCAACTTTGCCTTCAACTCTGCCCGCGAGCGGTCGTCCGACGCAGGTCCTCGCGCACGCAGTCTTACGGGCTGATGTTTTGCTCCTGGCACTCTTTTCGAGTGGATAATGGCTTGCTCCTCGGCACCGCGGACAGTACGAGCGGCGCCCGCGCCGACAGGCGTTCAGGTCCCGTATACCTACAATTCTATCTCGAAGTCCGTCATCTACAAGGCGAATACGCGCTAGGCTGATTGAATCGGCGGCTGAGTCCATGACGTGCCCGTGTGCCAAACATCGCTGACCGCGGATGCGCCTCTTACTGCCAAACAGGGCTCGCTGTCAACACATTCTACGGGCTCACGGGTTCGTCCGTGTTTGTGCCGAGAAATGTTTCTGGCCGGCATTTTGTAGACTTACCCGCTCAGCCCGTGCGCCGCTGGGTTCCTTTGTCTGCCCTGGTTCTGGAGTCAACTGGTATGATTCCAAGGCATCGCTAATCTGTGGTACGAGCGTGTCCGACCCCAAAATCGGGCCTTTTCTGTGCTATTGCGCTATTTAACTGCTGGCTATACTTCTTCATGCGGCTAAAATGCGGTTACAGATCAGTGCTCGACTTGCACTGGTTGCGCTTCCAGAAGCACAGTGGCGCCTTACGCATCGACGGGACTTACAAACGCGTCGTTATGCGGGGAGTTTGAGATGCCCATCATTGCCTGGCCCGTCCGAGACACTGTCGCGTTAGGGCTGGTGCTGCGCGTGCGGAATGTCGTGTTAGAGCTTCCAGCGCTATGCAATTGTTCCGCAGTGGCTACGGGTCTCTGCTCGCGTTCTGTACCGTATCTCGGAGTCGAGATACTGTGCCCCACTGAAGTATTACCGCGTAACACGTAACGCCCTGGCCGCGGCAAGGTAATGAGACCCGTTTCGTTTCGGGTCACATGCTCCTCGCGGTAACGGTCGTAACGGGCCTTCTTTCCCCCCGGCGTGGGCAAGAGGTCATTTACCGCCACTTCGCGGTAGACGATGCGCGAAGGATTCCCAAGAGTAACGAACACCCTCCAAGAGTCGTCAGAGTTCGTCCAGAGACCTTTGACGGAGCCTTGATAGGACAATATGCCGCGGGGACCCTCTCTGGTGCTGGATTGGTCACGCGTAACGGGCCCCATGCGGTAATATAATTCAGTCGGGCGCAGTACATGATCGGGCAGTCTCAGGCTGCCTGAGCAGAACTGTGTCTTCTGTATATGGCATAGCGGCGCAAGGCGCAGGCAGTTGTCTCGGGCTTGCGTGCCATTGCCACCCCGGCTGTTGATGGACGGGCGGAACTCAGGGCAGGTTGACCTGTTGCGTCTTCCCGACTGTCGCGCCCGGTACAGAACATCCCTGAGCGGCATATCTCCTCCGTGCGGCCGCAGACGACGTGGAACCGAATCGCCGCCTCGCCTCGACTGTTATCGTCGGATGTGCATCCTCCCGTGTGCGCTATCGGATGTGCACCCTCCTGTGTGCGCCACAGTACATGCGCCGCGCGGCACCTCGATGCTCTCCTCCTTGCATAGTATGCCGCTCGAGCTCGTACTGTCTGCCCCTGCTTCCGTAAATGCACAGGACCTCCCCAGGCCTAGGCGACATGTTGATATACTGGACGGCTTGCTACGCCTCAGGGAATGTTGATGCATATAACACCAGAACTTCTGTACCACTGCCCCGCACTGGTGCCGGGAGAGACACTACTATTCAACAACGGTGCTTCATGCGCTCCCTGTGTGACCCTTGCTCCCCGATCCCTCTCATGGCTTCAAGGACCTCCCGCCTCGGCGATGCGGTCGCACCGGCGCTTACAGGGCTCAGCCTTGCCGCCGGTATCGCGCGCGAGGCCACCGACGCCGTGCCTATCGTAAAACAAGCCCTCGGCGTCGTCACCAAGATCCTTGCGCTCGCCGAGGTGCGCTTCCCGCGGAGCATGGACTCCGTGAAACCGCTGACGGTCCGTTTCAGAAAATCGATAAAGACCGCGAGGCGCTTCACGCGCTCGCGGAAAAATCATCGCAGCTCGCGCGGAGAGTCAAGGATGTTGTGGGCGACGAAGAGCCGGACCCGATCCTGCACCCGAGCCTCGAGCGGATGCGCAAGTGCGTCCGTGTGTGTGTCAGACCGCGGCAGAGCTCCTCACGCTCTGCGGATATGTAGGGCCTTTCAAGATGTTGAGGCGTTTATGGAGAAGCATGTCGCCCGGAACCCTCTCAGCCGGGGACTCAGCTATGCGTTCACCGTGAACCGTCATGTCGGTCAGCTCTCTGGCAGCATGGAGAACGCATTGCAGGAGATCATTGTGCGTCTGTCTTGCAGAGATCACTTGTGTCGTCTCACACCGCTTCTGCAGGCAGTGTCCCTTCTGTCCGTCAATCGCCAAGCGAAGGCCACACATCTCACCATTGAGGAGGATGCGCGTTATGACGGAGACGTAAGAGTTCTCTATTGTGCGTGGTTGAGCGCGTACTCATCGTGCCACCCAGTTCCGCCTCGTCAGAGACTGTGAAGTGGACAAGCTCGATCTATTCCAGGAAGATGAACACAAGCAGGATGGCAGCGGTCTACTAGCTCGATATTACAGAGCACGGTTCAAGGGCAAGGTCCTCGTGGTCAGGTACTGCACGAGGATTGAGCCACAAGATATCGATGCAGTTCAGACGACAGCAGATACAGCATTCGAGCGCATGCATTCGCATGACCTGATTTTAAAGGAAGTCTCGTATGGTACCCTGATCCGTCAGTCGTTGCGCCACTGATATCACGCCTAGAACCGTTCGGGGGTCTCACCCTCATGTGGCCAAGATATATGGATGGGGAAAAGGATCGATACACAGCCGTTTCGTACTGTTTAAGTCCGGTGAGTTGTCTATTTGCGTTCACTACACTGTAAACATCAACGACTCGTTTGAGGATACCGCCCGCCGGACAGCATTCTAGCCGGGCTGTCTGACCCCATCACCAAAGGCATTCATTGGGTATATTCCTCCCGTCGGCCGTAGAGCATCCGCTGATAGTCTCTCAGGCATTTAAAGTGCTAGTTGAGCACCATGGCCTGCGCGTTTTCGCCTCTAAAGCATGACCAGGACGCCGCGCAACATCTGAGACGCAAGGGAATATCCTGGGAGCCTGACGGACCTCCCTATACGCTGGACGACAATCTCGAACCCACTATCGGGCTGAGAGACAAGCTGGACCGAATCGACGCCAACTCACTCCAGCTAGCCAACCTAGACGATCAGGTCTTCTGGTCGACCGATGTGAGCCCTCCCGCAGTCCAAGAATTTCACTGAGGTCCAATCGCAGCCTCTCTGGGCCCATTGTCCCTGGAAGGACGTGGCTTTGGCAGACGTCCAGGCGGCGCTCGCAAACTGCCACAACGAACGACTCACCAACACGCTGGGCACATTGGGCACATTTCGCAGGCGGCGTTATGTGATCCCCGCAGTCGACGTTTCACAACGGCGCGTTCTAGATAACGAAATTGCCAACGGCCTCCTCCGTCTGTTGGAGACGGAGCCATCGGGCGACGAGTGGCGCATCGAAAGCTGGATGTGGGCTGAAATGTTGCTGATCTTGGACCAAAACCGTAGCCACCAGGTCGAAAACCGCTTCCGTGTCATTTATCTCGCTGCTCGGCACGGCCCAGATCATTTCTGGAGTGGGTAACCCACTGCTGTCATTTCATCTGTGCCCTGCGTCTGACCCGCTTGCAGTAACCGGCGCGCACAAAGATTCGGAGCGCGTCGTGTACGACTTGTACCTTCTTGATATTCCCGAGGGCGACCACGACGAAGTCAGGGAGATGTTAGGTATCCCACCGCTTTCTGAGGGAGAGGTGGAAAAAATCCACCGTCTTGCCCTTGGGGGCCCGGGTACATATAGTGCACCGGAATAGTTTGCCTCGTCAGTTACTGTGAATTTGCACATCTCGCACTATGCAGAGCGTTTTCGGTCCCCCGGAGCAACGGTTGGCGCTTGCAGATCAATGCAGCCGAGACAGACGTGCACAGGCTCAGAGGAAATGTCAGCGCGCCAGATTGCGTGGGCAAGGAGCGCGGGTGTCAAGAAACTGCGTCAGACGCCCGCTCGCGGTTGATAAAGCACCGGGAAGCTGCGTGGAAGGCAGCCATGGATAAGCGCCGGTTGGCCAAAAAAGCGCCTCTTGCCCCCGAACCCCATCCGGACCGACAAACGTAATGCCCGCGGGCCAGGCGCGCCCCACGACCGTCCATGACTGCATGGAGCTGGTTGCCCGAGCGTAATGCTGAATAGGACATGCTCAGACTCAACAGCATACCGAGTCATTGGTCCAGCGGAAACAGCGGAAGAAAGGCGCTCGGGGGTATATCAACTCCGCCCTACAATTCTTTCCGGACTTTTCCCTTGCTCAGTTGCTTTTCCCCGAACCCTCTGGTCCCACAGCCGACCGCAGTCCGGAAGGGCGGGGTCTTGCCCCAGATGAATCCTTTATACTCACTCGCGGGTCGCTGTTGACTTTCGGGCTGGCCTTGGCGGCAGTCAATGGCTGCGGCTCGCGTTCGCGTCATGGATACCCGGCGTGTTGCCTCCGTGATCCTAGCTTTCGATCCCCACGCGCCGTAGCATCCTCTGTGCTGTTCCAATGGTGCTGCACATAGGTAGCGAAGGAAGCCTACTGAGGCGCGAGCATCTCTGGGCTACACGTGCTCAGTGACCTCGACGATAACACCACGGCACCGCTGTGCTGGGCGCTCGAAGCGCTGCCAAACGGCACTGCTTAGGGTTTGCTATCAGGATGGGCACCGGTCACTGTGCTCCACGCGTGTGCCACGATCACTCTGACAGCTTGAAGGAGACTTGCGTTACGTCTAACTCTGGTGTTGGGTGGCCGGAGCAGAGCCTCGGGCGCGTGATTCTATTCCTTGAGATTTCACGGCGCTGAAGCCAACGGGTATCGTGAGTGCGTATACTTGACATGCAGCTCTGCACCTAGATGTTCGATTAATGGTCGTCTTGTTGGTGAAGTGCCTCCCCGACCACGCCTGGCCGTATTCTGTTTGCTTGACTCGGAGCTTTGCCTATCACAATTGAAGCCGTTTCATACACAACAAACGAAGGCGCCTCATCGTCGCCTTCTACCGTTTGGCTCTAATACTCGGTACCGTGCGGTCCACGGGCAGCCGAAACGCTCCGGGGCGCTGCAATCGAAGGTCTCGCGGAAGACCCTGGCGATATGAGGTACACATGCGAAGAGTGGAGCCCACTATATGTGCCATGCAACGAGACATTGCTGCCTCACGTCTCCCCTGTACGATCTCATGTTCCCCCTTCTCCTCCTACAATCCCGTCCGGCTTCTGCAGGGCTCATTAATGTTACAGTCGATGATGAGACCGGAGACGAACGCACTCGTCTTTCTCCACTATATCAGCCCTCGGACGCGTGGTATCAGATGGGTGGGCCGGCTTATCCAATCATTCAGATGAACCTGGATTGGTCTCAGGTACACAACCAGACTTGGTGCGCGCAGTTCCATTTGATTTTCTGAATGTTCCACTGAGGGATAATGCAGTCATGCGGCGACGGTGAACAACGCGGAATTGCGGCTGAACTTCACAGGTATGCTGAATGCGCGTCTTTGGACTCCCTTCCACTCAACCCCACTCCCCAGGGAGCGCAATATATGTATTCTTCATCTTCTCGGGCAACTCTACGCCCAGTATCAGTGCTTGGATCGACGACGCCCGGACTGCATCTGGTTTCTCTCGCACAGTACACGCAAATGACCCCGAGTATCTATATCGGCAACCCGTTTTCAAGATAGAGTCACTGGCACACGGCCCACACACTTTGTGCCTGACCCTCTTCAACCCATCGCAGCCTAAGACGCAATTTCCTCCACCGTCAGATGCGTCATGGGCGATCTTATGCCCTACCTCCGCTCATGAGAGGTCTCATGTCTTGGTGTTTGGGTGTTGCTACCCAACCCAAGCATGAGACGTTGTGACTCACACTTGGGCTGAGAGCGTTCGAGACCGAGTTGGAACCCAACCCGGCCTCTAGACATGAGGCCCCTGGGAAGCGACGGAAGGGGGGGACGGTGGGGCAAGCTTTTCTGGGCAAGCTGCCCCGGGTGCGGAGGTTGACGGAGCGGGACAAGGTGCAATGCATCCGTTGGACTCCGCTCCGTCGGCATAAGACGTGTTTCTCGTGACTCTTCGTCCGAGAAACTACATCTTATGCCCTACCTCCGCTCATGAGAGGTCTCATGTCTTGGTGTTTGGGTGTTGCTACCCAACCCAAGCATGAGACGTTGTGACTCACACTTGGGCTGAGAGCGTTCGAGACCGAGTTGGAACCCAACCCGAGAACAAACCCAACTTGGTTCGAGCGAGGAACCCACCAAGACAAACAAGAACCATACTACTCTTCTCTGGTCCAAAGAGTTCACAGAGATCTGGGTATACAGCAGTAATTTTATCCACAACTTGCGAGTGTCTGAAAGGAGTCTAACGACATCTGGTTGACGCCAATGCGCGGCAGGGCGGTGATTCCACCAGTGCGAGCCCATCGCTGTGTGCTTTTCCGGGAGGGTCGTCCCTCAGCAGGGAGATTGATGGTGAGCCAGGCGAGTCAGAGCAATGACAGAGTCTTTGGCGCCAGGAGCCGTCGTAGACGGAACGGAAAGTAGCGTGAGCCAGTGTACGACCTCTAAAGTGGATTGTGAACGTCAGGGATGAATGCAACAAAGAGCTTGACCATTGCCAGTGCAAGGGCGTGTATCAGGATCCCAGAATACACTTGTCAGCGACAGAGGCGATCGCTTGCTGAGTGCCTCATGCAGGATGCAAGTGCGTGTGGGAAAAGAAGGATGAGATAGGGCTAAGGTCAGGCTAGTAGACATCAACACCGCGAGGCAATGGCAGGCGAACGTCCGTCATCGGCATGTTCCCATAATCCAGAGCATTCATTCCGTCGGAGACACCTTGCGCCTAGATATTGGTACTGACGAGATTCCCAGGAAAAGACCGAGCACAGGCAAGATGGCTGCGACGCCCGATGCCGCGCCTAAGATGAACTGAGTGCGGCAAACAGGTTGGAGCAGCGCAGAGTATCTTTGAGACAGCTCTCCACGCCATGCAGTGCTTCAGGCCATCCCATTCTGGCTGCTCCACGCGTTACGCGTATGCAGTGCATTATTCAGAGGAGATCGGCACATAATGAAACAGAGGCATTGTGCAAATAGCCAGGGATCTGCGCGGACGGAGGTACATTCAGGCCCGGGAACACATGCACGCCTAGTCCGGGTACCCGGTTATCCCTGTGCCCATCGTCGGGGGATCCGTTAGGAATTTTTGCCGGATGTGGTGGGTGTGCATCAGAGCTAAGAAATAACAGCAGTGTGTCGTCGGCAGATCCAAGCACGCAGTCTGGGGGAACGGCGCAGAAGAGCGTCGGCAGCAGTTGCTTAAAGCTCCTGTTTCTTTGGCGGGAGTTAGCCTGAGAGCTGCGGCATGATCAACGGCGGTTTTTAGCCACACACGGTCTGCGCTACGCGCGAGATCTTGGGGGTTGATGGGTCGGCGATCCTGGAACACAGCATTCATCCGAGCAACTGTATAAAAGTCAAACTCACTCCACCCTGAAGTACACATTGAGTTTGAGCTGAGAGGGCGCAGCACGCAGGCGGAAGACCATGCTGCGGGAGATGGTGCTGACGCGTGCACGACGATCCGGTCGTCCTGCGCGTCATCCGTCATGAGAGCAGCCTGAGCGCACGAGGGAGCCAGCGGCACCACAATTCTCCCTTGCAACCACCACGGCGCCCCATTCGACACTGGAGCGGTGCGCCATCTCTGTGGCCGTGATGCGCCGCTCGAGCCTGAGGACCCGTGTGCCGTCGCAGGCGTGCTCTTCGGCCTGCTGGCTGTTGTCGGGCACGACTTTCACCAGCTCGTGCTCGGTGGGCTCCACCATGCCGTCGCCCAGCGCCGCGGCGCATCGAGACGTCCGGCGCAAAGGCGGCGGGCGCCGGGCGGCAAACGTCTCGGTCCACAACCGCGTTTCGTGCGTCGACACCATGAACAGCGTCTGCAGCACATTCAGCGTACAAGTCTTCGTTTCCTCGGCGGTCACAGTGTATGCGCTGGCGAGTGTAGCACGGCCCAGAGTCGCGAACAGTACAGTGACCGGGATGGCAAAGTCAGCGATCAACATCAGGCGTCAACACGTGCAATCAACACTCGATTCTGAATTTAACTGGAATTCAACGCGCTTTGCGGGCGTTCTCGCCGCACACAGCAAGAAGGACCAGGATTAAATACGGAGGCCCACACACAAATCAATATCACACGCTCAGGCGGAACACAGACGGTCATTCGCCACAGGGCTTTGATTGCGAAAGTTGAAGGTCAAGTTCTGTTCGTCGCACAACAAGCGCCTGCACATCCTGAATACGAACACCACCCAGTGCAGTCAATTCACGACTTCGCATACTGAGAGAAAGTCTAATCAATACTGTGAAGCAGCAGGAAACACGCTACCAGAGCGGCCTTTGGGTCAGTCCCTCATTAGGTAATGTATTTCACAGACTTGGATCGTCTGTCGATTGTCCAATGACTGAGTCAGAACTCGCACATTCCCCGGAGCCCCGCCTCATATCCTCGAAGCAGACAAGGCAATTGAATCTGAGCCGCGGGCCCAGTCCATGGCCAGGGCCTCGTCCATCCATCCGTAAGCGGAAGAATAGCGAAAGAACCGCCGCGTGCGGCAGGACGTGCCTCACGATCTCGGCGAGCGCGACGGCAAGTGCTCCCGATGCGACGATCTTCGATCCGGACTCTAGCAGATAAGAGACGCGCCTGTTCGAAGGTATCTCCCGGCTCCTGGCACAAGAAAAGGAACGACGAATGCGAAGGTCGACCCTTTGCCGACCTTTGACTCGAAGCGCAGTTGCCCTCCGAGTTGCTGGACAATGCGGGCGACGACGACAAGCCCGAGTCTCTGAGGCAACCTGCGGTCCATCCCTCGCATCCGCGCATGGGCTGAGATACCCGTGCTGCTCGTCCAGTCTGAGCCTCCAACGTCATGCTCGCTAGCGCGGGCCTGGCTTGCCCTTTCTGATTTTGCGCCCGCCTTCTGGTACTGCTCGATTTGCCAAAAGAGGCTGGCCAGTTGGTAGTCGGGAAAACCACAGGCAGTATCTGAGGTCCCCGCGAGCAGATAACACTGAGAGAACGTCCTCAGTTGCCTACGTAGTCCTCGAGGTTTACGTTAGCATTATATAATGAGTTCTCCGGGTCGACCTTCGGGTGCGAGAAGCTCATACACCATTCAGATGGGAACCATTCTTTGCCGTGATTGGGAATGGGGTGTCTAGGGACGTACAATAACTCGTCCTGGTCGTAGACCTGCGACATACGGACCGCACAGTCACGGCCGTATTTTCACCTCCCGGACCCTTGACGGCACGGCACAGGACCCGCAGAATACGTCAGTAACACGGCTGTTCGACGGCCAGCATGGTATTACGGCTGCGAAACGGCCGTATTTCCATGAACCCGAGCCGTCTTGGCGCGGGTCCCCTGCAGCCTCCAAAGCATACGGCACGGCACCGTACCCGTACTGCGGCAGCCGTAGTACGGGTTCAACAGTTACGGCTTGCAGCCCTGCCGTTGGGGATGAAATCGAGAGGAGGAAACCCGCCAGTCTGTTCCAAAGCAGCATGCCAGGGGTGATAGAGTATGTCGGCGGATACTGGAGACGTCCCCAGAGACAGCAAAGTCGACATCCGCAAGCGCGATGTGCAGAAGTCGTATGAGCGGAGCGGAGCAGTAGGAACGACGGCAGGAGCTCCGTGTGGACACAGAAGGTCAATGTCCGAGACATCGAGTTCAGTGGGGACCAGCGCGCTAGCGGAGACGGTGATGCAGGTGCTGGCACCGTGATCTGTAGAGCCACAAAGGGAACAGACATGGCTGTGGGCAGCGAAGTGGCAGGCATTGCTTCTGCATCCGGAGATGCTGGTAACCGTGTCGCAAACAGCATGCCCGGTGGCACGAGCGATGTGAAACTGCTCGGGCTCCACGCAAGCCACGCAGCCTCGCACGTAGTATGCTCCTTCTTGTCTTGAGTTGGGAGCTCCCGGCGCCGGCGTCTGACGGCTTGGAGGACTAGCCTGCCCTTGTGCGCGCCTGGAACCCCGCGCCTGACGCGAGGAGGACGGACCTGCGACGTTGGAAGTAGCGGCTCGAGGGTCTGCGTGACCTCTTTCATGCCCAAGCCGGAAGTGACGCTGGACCAGGTCCTCGAGTCAAATTCGCCGATATGCAGAGCAAAGTCGCCGTGGACCGTCTTGGGCATCTCAGTCCTATGCGCGCGAGACGGGCCAGCCCGCCTCGACAGCCTCGGCGGTGGTCATGTAGTCGAAGTGGACTTCGAACATCTGCACACGGCTCCGCCCTGTAGCGGCGCATGGCGACGAGGAGCTTCTTGCTCCACTTCGTCCAGTCGAGCATGATCATCTCGGTCTCCCGGATGTGCAGGGCTGAGTGCCATTCATCACACGACGCTCGAGAACCCCTCGGCGCGAATGACGCTGTCAGAGAACGTGTGCAGCGGCAAGTAGAGTCTCATACTGCCTTTGACGACATTCTGTCCCACAATAGGAATAAGCGCCTGGACTGAGCCAGGTTTGCGCAACCAAGATGACTCCAGTCCGCTCCCTCGCCTGCAGTCAACAGCGAGGGTCTCTTTTTTGCGCAGACGGGCGCGTATTTCAGCCTGCCGAAACGCGTGTTCAAGCTCGGCACAGTATGCGCATACACAACGTCAGCGCAGTGGCCTCGTAGCCGTGTAAACCGCCGGTCTGCAGCGCACAGGCGCGCGACACAGGCAGCAGAAACACAAACGCACGTGCGCGCATGTAGTCCGTGCTCTGTCTCCATTCGACCGTAATCGCGCCGGTCTGCTGCGCCCATAGGCGCGCGACACAAGCGGACGGTCGGAGCGCCGAAGCACATCCCCTGGGTGGGGCCAGGCCCCGGACCCAGTGCCTGCTAAGCAGGCATGCCCATCTACGATGGATATAGCGCCAGGCGCTCTGCCCACTCATCCAGGATGAAGCGGGAAGTGTTTGTGGGGCCCAGGGCCTCCCAATGGCCAGGCCATGTATGCGATGACGCCAAGGGACACCACATCGAGGACAGACGCGGCTCAGAGCCGTGGTCGCCGCCGGTGCGCATAGACGAGAAGCTTTTGCTTCGCTTGCAGCGTGCGCCGGGGCCCTGTCGTCACTGACGCGCAGCGGTCTGCCATTCTTGTCCTTGACCGCGGCCGATGCCTTGCACGTCGTCGTCGGCGGCGACGGCGGTGGTGGAAGCGCCTTCTCGCGAACGTGCGGCTTCCTAGATGGCCTGCTAACCCCGGGCGAAGCGCGCAGGGGACGTGTCGCGGCTCCAGACTGTACAGAGGCCGAACTTGCGCGCGCGGGATCAAGGGGCATTTGGCCCTTCTTGGCCTGCCGTGGGCACGTGCCAGAACATCGAGCAAAGGCACCCCGACGTCATCGTTGGCAAGAAGCGCAGCAAGCTTTTCTGGGCAAGCTGCCCCGGGTGCGGAGGTTGACGGAGCGGGACAAGGTGCAATGCATCCGTTGGACTCCGCTCCGTCGGCATAAGACGTGTTTCTCGTGACTCTTCGTCCGAGAAACTACATCTTTGATTACGCCATGTACACGTGAGTCCGCATTTTCTACCCGCACTTGCCCTGAGTGACGCGCCCAGAACTGAGATTGCAGACGGCCCCACTCTGTCTGAACCTTCGCCCAGTGTTCCTCTCACGCCCACTGAATCGAATGGTGCAACAAGCCCCGACACTTCTTCTCAGACGACGCAGCCTGCATCAGCCATTCTCAGCGACTCCGTCACATCGCCAGACCCTCTCACTAGCAGTAGCGGAAGCGGAAGTGGAAGCAAGAACGGGAGCGGAAGTGCGTCCACCCCGCTACCAGGCGGACCGCCCCCGAGCCCCAGATCGGTGCATAGCTCCCGCTCAGTGATCGCAGCTGCGGCAGGGGCTAGCTGTGGAGCAGCTCTGCTCTGCATAGCGGCCGCGCTGTTCTTCTTCTGGTGGCGGAAGAAGACGCGTAGAAGCGCAGTCCCGACTCTCACGGTCCCGTACGGCACCGACGCGCTGATCACGCCGTACGAGGCGCGGCCTCAGGAAGCGGACGGGGCGCCAGAGAAGGACTGGAAGACCATCAAGGTTCCGCATGACACTGGCGGCATCACGACGCTGCGCGCTTCGGTGCCTGGTGACCGTGAGATGTTGGAAGGCGACGCTATGGCACGCATGAGAGTCGAGCTGGATAGAGTCCACGCGGAGAATCAGTTGCTGAGGCATCAGGTGGAGGCACCTCCTCTCTATTCGAGCCGATCGCGCAGTACAACGCGGGCGCCAGCGTGAACGTCCGCACATGTAGTCTTGACCCTGTAGCCTCAACTACAGTACATATCTCTTAGAGCATCCGCAACGCATGTGGTTTATTTATGGCGTCTCAGATCTATTTGGGATACACGATGTTGTAGACGGGTGCATCCTAGGTGCATCGGACCTCACCTGACCCAAAGCTAGGGTAGCTGGTGGATGAATACGTTGACATCGATGCACCCTTGATTGTTGTCGAGCTTCTGAAAGTATCCGAGAGCGCTCCCCGCCCGGTGTCGAGCGAGGCCAGGTAACCCACGTCTCAACGCCAGTCTGGCGGAGTGTAGTAGCGCTTTCGCGAGATCGAGCCAAGCGTGCATGCGCAGCATGGGCAACATCACCGCGGCAATCAGGTTCCCCCCCTCCTCGGCGTCGCACTCCCAGACTTCCGCGAGCCGGAGTAGTGATTGCACAACCTGCGCATCTCCCCTGAGCATCGCAGCGAGTACGATAAACGATGTGCATGCATCGTCAACGCGCCCTTCCGCAGCGCTGATCGTGCCATCAGCGTAGGCCAGGTCCATAGGGAGGCACTGAGTGTAATTGTAGAACTTCTCGGCGTCCCGGTTCGCGTATAGTCGGTATGCGCCATCTAATAGCGCCCGCGCGCTTTCTAGATCACCGCTGTGCGTCGCGAGATCCGCATTGGCCAGCAGGACATATGCGCTATGGACAGTCTGGTTGGAGCCCCAGTGAGCTGCTGCCTGGAGTGCGGCACTAGCGGAGCCGACGTCGTGAGCGGCGAGATGCGCGTGGCAGAGGTAGAACAGCACGAGATAGACTGCGAGACTGCCGCGCTTCTGGTAGATGGAAAAGGCACTCTCGAGATGAATGAAGCCCCTGGCTGTGTATCCCTGCTCGCAGAGTACGCTGCCAAGCTGCATATGGCAATCGGCAACAACATCCGGCGCGAGAGAATCGGCGTGCTGAGTAAGCAGATCATGGAAAGTTGCCACAGCGTCGGCGCTGTGGCCGAGTGCGATTTGGCAGCAGCCAATCGCGTACATGGTCCGCGAGAGCACCTCGTCCGAGCGTGTGCCGGCGTTACTCATCACTGAGAGCGCACGATTATACGCTGAGAGCGCCTGACCCGGCATTTCCTTGCGTCGGTAGGCCAGCCCCAAGCAGTTGAGCGCCCATGATAGTTTCCGCGGATCGTCGGTCACATCGGGCGCGTCACAAAGGGCGGCGGATTCTGCGACGGCGAGCTCTGCATCGTTATAGACGAGGAGCAGGGACGATGCTGTGAAGGCTTTCGAAGCCAGCCCAAGTGCCCTGTAGATCGCGAGCGCGCGGCGCCAAAGCCCGCGCGGGTCTCCAGGCTTTCCAAAGTTGAAGCACATGGTGCCCCAGTGACGGAGCAGGTTAGCAGTAGCTTCCAGTAGATTCTCCCGCTCCGCCACAGCCAGGGCGGATTGTAGCATCTCGAAGGTACCCGTGCCAGCACCGGTGTCGATGTCGAGTTTGCATAGCTTGACTGTAGCAGTGACAGCCGCAGTCAGAATGCCTGCATGGCCACAGCGCAAGGCGCGGCGAACAAGAAATTCGATGTTCCCGAGTTCGGGGAATATTGCCTCGAGGTATGAATTGTGAGACACAGACCTGCGTTGGTGATCGACCACTTCAAGTAGCGAAAAGTAGTGTTCGTAGAGCGGCGTAGCTTGTTCGGAAGACGGAGCGCGGTGTTGTGTCATGTAGCTCCGAATAGGAGCAAGGACCGACACGCGATCTGTTGAGGGCTGGGTCACAAGCGCGACTGCTAGGAGGGCAGACAGATCCTTGCGGTCGTAATCTGTCATCCACTCGGTAATATCAGACGTGGAGGCGCCGTCCGGCAACAAGCTGAGCATCGCCAACAGCTCTGCAGCTTTCGGTCTGGCCTTCATCCGCGAACATCCAACTGAGAGTGCAATGGAGACGTCGAGGCTGGTAAGGCGCGAATTGCCACCGATGATTGTGAGCATCGCAGTACTCTGACGATCCCAGTCGTCAAGGAGTGTATCGATTCCGTTGTATTGGGCGAGGTTTTCCAGGAGCACGACGGCCAGCGGGACATTCTCCAGATGCGCAAGAAGCCGGTCGAGCTGAGTCTCAGTGTCATCGATGCCGGAGATAGACAGGAATAGTTGCTTGGAGGCAGCAGATCCGATCGGCGACAAGGGGGGCATGAACGGCCGCGTCCACGCAACGCCTTGCGGGCGCTCCATCCCGCGCAGAGTGACGAGCAAAGAAAGCGCCGAAATATCAGCAAGAAACCGCAGCGCGGCTTCCGAGTCCGCACGCTGCGCCTCAGCCTCCCACGCAGACTCGAAATTGTCGAGTACGAGCAACGACGAGCTGTCGCCGCTAAGTCGGAAGCGCAGCGCCCGCTGTATGGCCGTAGGGCCCGTCGCCGAGATTCCGAGCGCAGAGGCGATGAATTTGAGACAGGAAGTCTGGCCTTCGGCGGCATCGCAAGGGACAAAGAATCGCCTTGCACCAAATCTGGCCAGTGCGGCAGGATGGTGCAGAACGGAGAGCGCTAAACTCGTCTTTCCCATCCCTGGCCCAACCACAATGGCACAATGCCCAGCGAACAGCGAGCCGATGAGGCAGCGGTAAATCTGCCCGACCTCCTGGTCACGACCGAAGAACAACCGGGGAGGTGGCGGAATGCGCGGGGAGGTCCGCACGTCGTCGATATACAGGTCCTCGAGCGTTCCAAGCGCATCGGATTGAAAGACACGCTGCATACCTAGTTTCGCCGTCGCAGCGAGGTCGATGTTCAGATTCAGCTATATGACATGACTGAGCCAATATCCCACAACGTTAATCTCCATGCTCACCATGATGACCTGGAAAGCGGTAGTAAGGGTCGAAGACCAGTATTCGAGCCTGTCCCTGTCCCTATGACTGTGCAGAACCTGACAGACATAAGTCTGCTTGCTGATTCGGTCCAACTCGGTCTTTGTTTGCCGGAGAACGCTATGCCGACGGTCAGATTGTAGAGACAAGATCAAAATGGGGGCGCACTGTGCGAATTCGGGTATCCCTCCCAAGGATTCGCCGTGACGCGTGAGATTCCCGGCGCCAGGTGACGCGTCGGAGACGGCATTGATCATGTCGCTGATGCGGACTGATAAGGCCAAAGCTGCTTTGCGGTTTTCACGGACTGCCTGAGATATGTGAGCATGGCCGTAAGCGTAGAGGGGTTGTGGACACCTTCGCTGTGTCAGAAATCATTTGTGCCAGGGCAAATATTGTGCTGGAGGCGGATTCGCCAGCAGTGTCGGCCAAAGCAGCGCCAGCACTGACCGCTAGATTAGACATGTGCGTTGTCTGTGGGCAGGGGATCAAGGATGAGACAGGTATTGGCACTTACTGCACCGGGTTGAAGTAACAGCTCGGGAGGTTGCGTTTGAAACGTACCACCCGTGTCCACGTACGTCCAACAGTCAAAAGTCAGGGTCTATAATAGCTCCGGGAGAAGTGTGGGTGTCATGTGTCGGGAGACGGCATGTTGTTTCAGTCCTGCCTGACTGGCAGGTAACAATGCGGCAATAGGACGGATAACTACACTCTATCTGCGGGCGTGATTCGCTAGAAATCCTTCCAGCATAAATGCCGGGATTAAATTTTATGGCCTTCAAGTCATAGCATCATGACATTAGACGCACGTTTAGACACGAAGTTCGCTGTCGTGGCACTCTGGGTGGCGAACCGCGAGGGTCCAGAATGAAGCTCACAGCATGGTGAGCCAGTTGTAAGGATAAAAAGGTGTCTCTGGCAAGGTGCGGGCGTAAAGAATTTTGGTGGGCCTGATTCCGAGGTTGGCGCGAGCGGGCAAGGAACAGCGGCGGAGTTTCGGGACTTTCCATCGGCTTTTCTTCTTACCTTTGGTTGAACGTCTGCTACAACGCCGGTTCAAGTGCCTGTCAGTCAGTGACAGGGAAATCTAGTATCAGACTGCGACGAGAGCTCTACCAAGCTGTGGTCCTAAACAGCAATCCAGCCATTTGCAACCAAGTCGTGCCCTGCCCGCTACGATTCACATCACGGGCAGGGTCTCAATGGTACGTATTAGCCACCAGGGAACTCAATCAAGGTCAGTACGTCAAGATTCAGTCCTCTGCTTTGACAAAATGCCTAGTTGATTACTTTGTGTGTCTTCCTGCGAGCTAGACGAAACGACATCGGCCGCGAACACTCATGTCAAACTCTCAGAAATACTGGTAGAAAGCACCTGTCTGCAGTTGAATTCGCGCTCTCTCTTCCGGTATCAGCGCCGACTCTAGCGACGCGGCGCCCGCGGCGCTTCGAAACCTCAGGCTCGATTCCATGCGGCCAGGGGGATTCCACCTAGGAAGGCTACCCGGCCGTCTCTCCCGTATGATGCAACTGTCACTACTTCTTAGTCGCAGATAAGATTCTCTCTCGGATCGCTCGTTCTTGCCGTTGGCCCGGTTTCCGAGGACGGCCACTCGACCCATCCACCTACCACTCTCCCGGGAACGAATTTCCTCTGGCAGCTCCTCTCTCTCACCGTCTTGAGGATGATTTCTGGTACTCTACATGTCGCGCGTACTAAATTATTATTTAGGTGGGACGTGAAAACTAGGTGTTTGAAGTCGAGTGGAGCAGCTTTCAGGCCCGTGCACATTGCGTTCTTCTCCCCGCCAGTCTGGAGCATGGAATTTGTCTTCCGGGTGCGTACTGGACCTCCTTTACTCGAAGGAATGTCTTCTCAGCCTATTTTGCTGTGATTCCAGTACAGAGGCCGGGCCGAGACCGCCGGATTGATCTAGCGCGGCGCAGACGGTGCTGCCACGTGGTGCCCCGCTGCTTGTGGCGCTGGCGGCCCTCTCGGCGGGCGGCACGCGGATGCACCGGAGCTGATAAGGGCACGCGTGCAAACATGGCTTGCTCTCGGCCCTTCTGCCTCTCGCTATGCCTCACCGTCTGCTGGCAGTCGAGCTCTGGCACCACATCGCGAAGACCCTGCCACGCAGCGACCTCCGTTCACTCCTCGCTGTCTCGCGCACGCTGCGCTCCGTCGCGCTGCGCATTCTCTTCAACCGGGTCGAGCTCCACATTGGGTCCCCGAGCAGAGGTCCCAAGCGCCGCATTCGGGAAGAAGCTGCCCGTGGCGTGCTGGAGCGCGTCGCGCGCGACCTGCAGTTCGCCCATGCAGTCGTGCGGCTGACCGTCTTCGCGGGAGACGGCGGGCTGCAGGGCAAGGCTGGCTGGCGTGCGTCGAACCCACATTGCACACTATCCGCGCGCTGATCGACGTGGCCGATAGAACGCTTGCTAGTGCGTGCGCTGGGGAGCTTAAAGCACCTGCGCAGCTTCGAGTGGATCTGCACGCCCGACTCGTACATCGCGCTCTCCAAGCGGATCGTCACTGAGCTCGCCGCCTGCTGCCCGGACCTGGACACTTTCTCCTACGTTTGCGGGGCGCGCGACGACTCCGACTCGTTCGGGCTCGACCGTCTACACAGCCTGCGAACGCTGACGTTATCCACGCCACGCGTAGAGAGCACACTCGACGCGGTAGTCCGTGCCAACAGTAAATCCCTGCGGTCGCTGACGTTCTCGGCGCCCTTCGTGTCGTCGGATACTTTCGGAGGGCATCTGGGCGGTCTTCAGCATCTGGGGATCTACCAGGGACTGCGACCGCCCTTGCTGCAGGGAATTCTCACGCACTGTACGCATTTGGTGTCCCTCACGCTCTACGCATCTTCTCCCGCAGACTTTGGAGCGGGGGGCTTCGAGACGGCGCCGGTTATGCCGCACTTGGATACACTGCGCCTGGTCGGCGTTGGGCCAGCGCTCGCGGCTCCTCTTTCCCGTTTCCTTCTTTCTCTACCCGTGTTGCGCAGGCTGTACGTCGCAGATCGCGCGCCGTCCTTCCACGGCCCGGACTGGAGCAAGCTATTCGAGGTACTCACCCGCAAGGACGCGCCACCGCTCAGCGCGCTCGGAATAGACGTGCCTCCGCCCGTTGAAGGACACTCATTTCCTGAGCCGCTGCCTGCGCTGCCGAAGACGCTGCGAGCGTTGTCGGTTCGAGGAACCAACGCGTTGCAGGTATGTCTGAACTGCGCCGTCACCATGATCGACTGACAGCTCGACAGTTCCTCGACGCAGGCACGCCACTGCACATGATTGAGGCACTTAGCCTAGCCACCTACTCTGTCGAGCCCGACAGTCCCGACGTTGCTCTGGAGCACGCTGATCGCGCCTTCGCGTCACATTCAGCGCTCAAGTTCATCTCCTGCGACTCGTGGCCGACATCATCGGCCGCGCGGCCAGGTGCCGCGCTGACCGCCGGTGCGAGCGATGATTACGCCTGGCTTACAGCTATTGTAGAGTGATTGAGGTACTCAGCATGTCGCAATATCACGCGCGTTGCCTTGAACGATGCAGCAAGAGACGATAGCATTTTGTTATACAACAACGACAATTCAAACAGGCCCCCTGACTATGCACACGCGTTGGAATCCACGATCGCCTCAAACATCTCAGAGTCCATGCCCGGATACGTCTCGCCGGCGAACTGGCTAGCAGCGGTGCCGTCCTCAATGTGGTGCATGACGCGCTCGACGTGGCTGGCGCCTGCCTCGGTGACACAATTATAATCGTCGTGGACCCCGTCCACGGAGTAGTGCGGCACGACGGCGTCGGGGATGTGCGCAAGCGGCGAGCGCGGCGACGGGTCGCCGCTCGCCGGGTCGAGCAGCGGGTGCGTCGGCGCCGGCGGGGACAACCACTGATCGACTGCTGCTCCCGCGCGGAACGGCGATGAGGACGTGAACTGCGGGGCGTAGCTCTGGAAGAAGCCCGTGTCCTGCTGCATCGGCGCCTCCCAGCTCGGCCCCGCGTTGTAAATGAGCGGCTCCGCGTAGTACGGTTCTGCGCCGCTGAGCTGGGACGGCGTGACCGTCAGTCCGACGTCGAGACCGAGAGATCCAGTCTGTCTCGCCAGTTCGTCGCCCTGCACGTAATATAACGGCTGCTCGGGCATCTGCGGCGACAGATGGATCGGCATTGGGGGCGCCGCGGGACTCAGGTTCGAGGCGTCGAGGGGAACGGGGTGCGGGAGTACACCGGGCGTGGAGAGCGCGGGGGAATAAAATGCCTGGGGAGAGCGCATTGTCGTGAATGACCCGGGAAGATGAAGATGAGAACTAGAAGCAGGCTGCCAGGAGCCAGCGTCAAGTTGAGCCTGCAACGCAGCCGTCTCGTCCACCAGCGGAAGCGTGGAGATGTGAAGTGGGGAGCGCGGCAGATGCGCCGTGAACTGCTCTGGGGTCGCAAGAATCCGAGGCTTCTGCGCCGGCGATGGCAGCTCGGTCGGGAGGAGCGCAGGCGTGTGACCCTTGGGAGAAGAAGACGGGCCAAAATCAGGCTCGAGACCACCAGGCACGTTGAACGTCACGTGTTTAGGCTGGGGAGAGGCGTCATGCTTACGGGAAGATCGAGTCGGCCTAGGCAGATCAGGCGCGAAATCGATTGGACGGATAGGAACGCGAGGGCTTGGACGCTCCTGTTTGATACGAGACACAGTCCGGACGGACAGCCGACGAGCGGGAGCAACGTCCAGAGCGTCAGTTTCATCGAACGCGGGCGAGGCGGCGGGGACGACGGGAGTTCCAAACAGCGCCAAAATGCGCTCCTTATTGGCCTCGGCAGGGTCATAGTCAGGCGGTTGCATGGCATCGTTTTCAGCCCGCGTGCGATTGTCGTGTTGCTCTCGGAGGTGCTTCCAGAGACTGTCGGAGCGCCCAAACGGCTTGGAAGGGCAGCCCAGCCCCCAGCACGGATACGATCTCGTGATATATTCTAGCCATTTCTGCGGTTTGAAATCATAGGTCGCGAGGCCGATCTCATGCAAGTAGGTCCAGTTGAGCCGAGGCCACAAAGCACGGAGCAAATATGCGTGCTTCTCGCCCTCTGCGATGGGTGAGCCATCTGGATGATGGACGAGACGCCCGAGCACGACCTCATCCAGCTCATCCCTCCCATGCAGGGTAACCAGATGGCGAGCAAAGTCATAAAGCTTTCCATACGAACCCCGGCATTGCACCCCATCTGGGTCGATATATCTGCACTTGAAAGCCCGCGGAGCACGGTTCGCAGGCGGAGCCTTCTTGGGACGACGCTTGGGATCCTTCGCGGACTGAGTCTTATCGGAGCGAGTCTTGGAAGACGTGGGAGAGCTCTTCTTGCCCCGGGCACGGGGAGCACCAGAGCCGCGGCACACGACCTTGACCTTCGAAGGCTTCGGCACGGGGCGTTGAGCGTCAGAATCAGGATCAGGCTCTATATCGTCACCAGAAGAATCAGCCAGAACAGACCAGGCAGAGCCGCGTGGAGGAGGGGAAGGATTCTCGAAAGGGCCAGTAGATTCAGAGAACGTTCTGGGAGACGACAGCGCCGGAGTCTGCGTGAACGAGGCGTCGTCGGCGTCGGGAGGGGGTGCCGGCGGCGCGCGGTACGAGCCACGCGCAGGCACTGGAGCAAAGTCAAAGTCATCGTCCGAGGAATCACGAGCCGCCTCGACAGTCGTCGACGCCCAGGAGACGAGAGATGGGCGGCGTTTGCGGGGATATTGGACACGGTCGAGCCAGTCACCACAGTCCTCCACGGTGGCGTCCTGGGGGAGTAGCGCACCGCCTTCCGAGGACGCGTCGTTGGGCACGAAGTGGTAGTTGTCCTCGGCCTTGATGATGTGTTCGAGGGGCGGGTACGCGCCGTTCTGGCCGGCGAGGGCGTGAGCATGAGCATGCGTGCGCCTCAGAGCGGCGACGGCGATGGACGCACTTTTTCGGGCGGCGTCTGGCGGGGCGCCATGAGTTCGGAGAGACTGGTTCCGAGCTTGGGTACGACGGCGAAGTCCAGCGCAGACGTGCGCGGGGACGGACTGGCGGACGTAGTGACACCGCGAGAGCAGTGCCTGGAGGGGGAATGCAGCGAAGGGGTGCTATCTAAGAGCATTGCGCGCGCGCGGGGTCCTCACTGAAGCCGGGTGAAGGGCAACAAGCGAGCCACAGGGGTACGGCCCATCGATCTTAAAGCACTCGAAAACTGTGCAGCCAAACCACTAGCTCGGGGAGCAGTTGCCCCGATTCGAGCGATTTCGTCATAGCCACCGCCTGAAAAACCTCGTGTTCTGGGCGTGCTGGTACGGCAGGTGGGCGCGAGGCGAGAGCACAGCATCGATAGAAGTCCGGAAACATAGCTAGGGATCCGTCGGCCCGAGGGCCTCGGCTTCGAGTCCCAACACAATTGCTGCATCTCGGATTAGAAATGACCGCCGCGGCCTCGGGGATGGGCTCCAGTGTGGACAATGCAGCAAGCGGATATGGGTAGTCGTCCGCTCCAGGCGAACGGGGAGATGCAGCATCGGGTGCCTGGCCCCAACCTCCGCAGGTTCTTGGGCGACAATCAAACATCCTCCGCTTCTGAGCTTCACTGGCACCGAGAAGACGTCCCACGCGCACGTCTACCCGGAAATCCGTCCGTACGACAGCTCTACCTCGATAGGTATCACACCTTGGCAGTGGTCATGACTGGTAGACAGCGATGGGGACATCGCTCCAACAGCTCGCGTCCAGGCTGAGCAGAGTTCCGGACGCCAGAACCGCCCTCGTATTGATAGCACTCCAAACACGCGCATCGGTGCTTGATGCAGAAGGGGCCGCCGACACGCCTGCAGGCAGACGCAGGGTGCTGTCGCGGCTGCCGCGCAGGAAAGCCGCGGTGTGTTGGCGCAATACATGCTGCGGCCGTCTGGGCCGCGCGGAGCGGACGGCAGCACAGCAGGGCGAAGACGAGGGCTGCAAGGGTGCGTAACGTACTGTACGGGCGACGGCACTTGATATCCCGGGCCGTGCAGGATCGACATTCGCAGCAGTCCCGCGGGATTGCAGCTCGTGAAGTCAATGTACACCCTGAGCGCCGATGACGGAGCATGCGACGCGCACGGACAGCGCTCAACAAGAGTCCCTGATCATGATGCGCCCGCGGACGCATTCGAGTGACAATGCGTTGGCGCTTCTTTGTGTAGACCCTGACATCTTGAAATACGCAAAGTTCAAAGTGATTGCAGAAAATGAGACTAGTCATGGGGAAGAAGCACCAGTGACAGAGCTAGGTACGAGCCAAGTCCGCCCCGTGTCTCCGCTGGCGATCGTCTCAAGGCCGGCGAACTGCAGAAAGCGGCAACGGCGCGAGCGCGCTCGGGAAAGGATATGAGTTGCCTATCCAAAGCGTATGAAGTCGTTCTTCGCGAGAAGACCGCCGACGTAGTCCATGGGACTGACCAGCGGTTACCGGTACCGCTCCTCTTTGTCGCACTCTGGCGGGTCGAACATCCGTGAAGAACCAACGCGTAGAGCTAAAGACCGCCCAGAGAGCATTTCCAAAAGCCTATGACACGCAGAGAAGGCCCAGGACCCTGGGAGCGCCGTGAGGTGCAGGTGGTAGATTTTTCCGCCCTAACTGAGCTGTGGCGGCAGCGCCAGGTAGCCTGGACCACGCAGAGAAGCACCAGGACTCGTAGCAGCAGATCGTGGGACCGTTGTTGGCTATGAGACCGGCAGAGTGACGAGGCGTCGTGGCCGTCCAAGACCAAGCATGTGCACGTAGGCCGGGCACAGCCGGCCGCGGGCGCACGGATCCAAAAAGGCTATCTTAGCGACGAAACCTGATCGCGCGATCACCCTAGAAGCTGCGTCTCACTATAACAAATGCTACATACATGCAACATACTACAGATTATATACCCACCAATGGTGAGACGCGACAGCATGAAGCGTGCGGACCCGAAGATGGCTGTACATCCGAAGCGCGGAGAGCAAGGGTCCCTGAGATGGAAGGCTCAGTGCGCCAGGAGAAGAATAAGGATAGTGATGATCGCAGCAAGGGCACCTGGAACTAGGATGATGAGGACAGCCGCTGCTGTGATCTGGCGCTTCGTGTGTTGCGGTGGAGGCGCGATTGCTTCGGCCTGAACCGCTCTGGTAGACGCTTAAAAGATAGATAAGAGGAGTTTGCAGACGCATACCCTAGCTCTACATCTTTGATGCTCCCTGCAGTCGAATTTGGCTCACTTGATGGAAGTCCAGCGAGAATTTGGAACGTGGGAACGGCCGTCGTGAGCGCTACGATCTTGGTCTGGCGCTTGAGAATCGACCAGTCGCCGACGTCGGTAACTGCGGTCATCGCGGTAAAGCGACGGGACTTCGAAGGATGAGCTCAGTGCGGGGCTCAGAGCCAGAACGCACCATCGGAGACAGCGGGCTGGTGCGCTGAGGGCTCTCTTGCACAGGAGACGTGATGTCGGCTTCACGTTCGGTTATAGACAAGCCGGGAGGGAGCGTGGCTAGGTCCTTTGCGTGGGAGGGCAGGAGAGGGGCGTCCATCTCGCAATGCAGAGGTCTGGTCGAAGGAGTGAGACCAGGCGGCAAGGGCAAATAGTACAAAAACAGGAAAGAACAGTGGGAAAGAGACAGCCAGCGAAGCGCTACGTGCCGGGGACGGGCCTTATGAAGCTTTCGCGCGCCAGTGTCCATCAAACGATCCCGGAACCGCTTTCCGCATGCTGTTTCAAATTTTGCCGATCCAGGGGACATGAACCAGCAAACAAAGGACACCGACCTCACTTGGGAGGTCTCAGCAGATCTACACTCTTTTATTTCCGCTCAACTGACTGAAACTTGCTCCTTCTCTGCGAACGCAGCGGCCTTTAAGATACTGCAACATCTGCGAACCGGGGGAAGGGATCGAATGTTTATACACAGGAAGGCTCACCGCGGCTTCTGACCCAGGGCTCTCGCAACCGATGCATAGACTCCCGCAGATCTCTACCCACCCCAGCCAATCCCTGCCTCTGATAGCCTCGCTTCAGTACTCCACATGGCACAGGGAGAAATACACAATTTGTTTCAGTCCAGTAGACCCTGCCCGTGGGGCAGCGAAAGTCTTAGTCATCCGACCCACCTCACCGCCACCGCACGTGGTCTTCGCACAGCCATGGTAACCGGTCCGGAATCCGCAGCACGACGTGCCTGTCAACTTCGAAGTGGTCGATGGCTCTGGCACGCTGAGATGGTAGGCAGAATTCCCAGCCCCGGTCTCTTACAGAGGGTGTCGTACTGGCAGGAGCTCGGGCATTCCACGCCAATCAGGCGATGCGGCCAGGTCGCCCCATCACAGCCCCGCCAGCTCATGTCAACAGATATCAGCGTCGTTGACGGCCGACGGTCCCCATCTCTTTCTCCTTCGCACCCCTTCCCCATACCCTTTGCCAGTTTACTTCTTCTTCATCCTGTTTATTTTCTTCTTCCGCCGTCGCGATGCAGCACGACGACGCCGTCGACGCCCTGCCTTCTTACCCTGTGCGTCAGATTGCTCGGCCCCGAGCACTGGCAGACGACCTGACGTCCAGCCCGGCAGGATGCTTTGGACAACGAGAAAGCCCCTTCTCTCCTGCAGGAGAAGTGGGCCGACATAGAAGCGACGTGCGTAGTATCTGGTCGCGTGCCTGCGAGCGTCCGATGATAACGCGGCGTATCCCGCAGCCTGCCACCGTACGAACCTCGCAAACCCAGAAGCATTCGCCCCCGCATCCGGTCCCGCAAGCAGTTCATCCGGGTGGCGCTCATTCTCTGCTTCATTCTCTGCCTCATCACTCCGGCTACGGTCATCGGCGTCGTCTACGGCCTGCGCGGCCAGCACAAGACCCAGAACGCTCCGGAGCCGACGACGACGCCCGAATCGGTCACTACCAACCTCCCGACCCCTTCAGACGGCGCAATTGCAACTGGCGTGGATGGGAAGCCTGTCAGGGGACCGATGGGCTTTGGACGTGCGTCCGTAGCAGTTCCTTCGAGTTGAGACTCACGCAAACATCTGCGCTCAGCCGCGACTCCCCGGCCCGCGCCTACCTCTACGAGGCCGCCCGCTACGAGGCCGCCCGTCTTCGCGCCCGAGCCTGCGCCCACGCCGACGCGCCACTCGGACCCCAAGCACGAGGACAAGGAGGACGAACACGACCAGGACGCAGCGGCAGACGCTCAAGAGCGCGACTAGTGCTGGCACAGCACTCGCACGTCGTGCTGCAGTTTCGTTCCCCCACTTCTACCCCCGACAACTCTACCACACGATATGCTTGCAATTCGTCCACCCAAACTGTCTGGTAAATTATCACATACCTTTTCGTTGTGCCAACACGAGCAACGCCCTGCCCCGTATGCCGCCTCGGTGTAACACCAGCTGTAGCAATAACATGTTCATCGCATTCGCTGGTGCTTCAACCTGCATCATACTCTGCGAAGGTGTGCTGAGGTGCTCAGGGGCCGTTGATGCAGCGGGAGCCTATCTTTCATCCGTCATGATTACCACCAGAGCGGCTCGAATCGCGACTCGATCATCTTCGAACGTCAAATTCTTCGACTGCTGCATTCCCCTTGTCCTTTAAATAGGTCATCGCACACCGCGGGCTGGACCTCTGACGCACAGTAGACACGCTGCATAGCATGACGATTTTATAGTGCGTCGTGCGGGAGATAGTTGTGCAAGTGAGAAGCTAATTCGGGCGCGCCTCAGAGGCCGTTCCAGTACAAATCCTTTTGCACGTCGACGTGCTCGGTGAGCTTGACGTCGACGGAGCTCGCCGCGACGGAGACACCGTACTTGCCCTTGCGCACGACCCACGCCTTCCGTCCTTCGTCCCAAGCGGAGAACGCGTACTTGTCCAGCGCAACCGTCACAGTGCGGCTCTCTCCCGCCTGAAGGTCCGCGACGCGCGCGAAGCCGCGCAACATGCGGCTCGGCAGCGGCTCACCGAGCGGGTGAGGCGGCGGCGAGACGTAGACCTGCACGATCTCCGTTCCCGTGCGTGCGCCGGTGTTGGTGATAGACACCGAGGCCGTGAGCGCGATGTCGGCTGCGGTGGAGGCCGCGAGTGCGCTCTCAGAGAGCTTGAGGTCTGCGTAGGCGAAGGTGGTGTATGAGAGGCCGTGGCCGAATGCAAAGTGCGGCGCGACGTTGCGGTCGATGTAGTGTCTGTAGCCCTGCGGAGCGGTTTGAGCGTGGGACGGATTGAATAGATTCATCTGCACTTACGACGAAGAGGTCCTTGGCGTAATAGACCGGCCCCTCCTTGCCACCAAAGTGCAGGTAGCTGGGAACATCTTGCAGGCGGCGCGGGAACGTCATGCTCAGCTTGGCGGACGGGTTCACGTCTCCGAAAAGGACGTCCGCGATGCCGTCTCCCGCGCTGTTACCAAGGTACCATCCTTGAAGCAAAGCTGCGACGTCCTCGGCCCACGGCATCTCGACGGCAGATCCCTAGCAAGAACTCAGCAGCTGAGTGCATTCCATCCGACGTACGTACCGATTGGTTTACGACGACGGTGCGAGGGTTTGCCTTAGCCACGCGCCGGACGAGCTCATCCGTACGACCTGGGAGCGCAAGCGTCGTCCTGTCGTAGCTCTCGGACTCCCACTCAGAGTTGAGGCCGACGATAACGATAGCCACATCAGCGTTCTTAGCGGCCTCCTCCGCGTCCAGAAGCTCCT
This sequence comes from Auricularia cornea, assembly GCA_030578095.1. Classification (NCBI taxonomy): domain Eukaryota; kingdom Fungi; phylum Basidiomycota; class Agaricomycetes; order Auriculariales; family Auriculariaceae; genus Auricularia; species Auricularia cornea. The sequence goes on along the minus strand of JARLTE010000009.1, from coordinate 4,175,912 downwards.
GGTCTGCGTCGACAACCGGCGCTCCGCTGAGACGCACGGGGGAGACGACACGGCCGGCGTCGAGTCGTCGCCCTCAACGGGGCCTGAGACGTTGTTGAACTCGACGAGGATCTCGTAGCTGACGCCCTTGCGCACGGCGATGCGCCCGCGCTCCTCGACGGTGCCGCGGTTGAAGAAGTACGTGCCCTTGCGCTGCTTCGTCCAGTTGTCCACGACGAGCTGCCCGTCGACGAACAGCTTCGCGCGCCCGCTGACCGTCGTCCAGAGTCAAGAGCAACCGGGCGGAGTGCCGTTCTTGACTGCATGCATCAGCCGGCGGACGCGGGAGCGCGGCCTGGCTGCTGTTGCTCCTTGTCCTCGTCCAAGTCCGCGTCGCCGCCGCGCTGTGCCTGCCCGCTGCCAGCCTCGTCCGCCCCCCGCGCTGCGGTGCCCAGTGTACATGCGCGTTTACTCGTGGGTGTTACAGTAACTATTTTGTAATGAATGTTCAAAATGCTAACTTCATGCATGCCCTCGTTTGTAGTAACACGAGGACTTGACCTAAATGGCCACGAGTGCCCCCGTCGGGCTCGTCTGGTCGCGCTCTATCGACCGCTCTGCGCCAGCGTCGCGCCAGGCCGCGGCCCGGCGCACTTTGCCAACGCCCAGCTCGGCCAGCTCGACAAAAAACGCCCGATCGCGACGAGCTCGGGCCCAGAATGCCGACCAACGACTCGGGCTCGCTGTCCCCGTCGTCCTGCACGCGCTCCTCGTTCAAAGCCCCGCGCCCGGACCCCTGGACGCCGGCGCCTAATGCTGGTCCGCCGCGGCAGCACACTGCCCACGATCGTCCGAAGCACCGGCCTGGCGGCGCGCGCCAGCGGCGGAGGACGTGGACTAGGTGCGTGGCCATCTACGTATTGCGGTTTGCCGCGCCGCGGAGGTTCCATTCGACTCTGACATGGTGAGTTTGCAGAGACACCTCCGATCGGCACTCCCGGCGCGTCTGCCGCTTCCAGGCCGCGTCAGGCCTCTCGTTCTGACTCCCCATAGCTCGAGGTTGCCATGCGAGACGTCAGGCTGCCGCCGCGTTGCTAGAATATGGCCGAACGCGGCGGTCAGTCACAGCAGCAGGGTACGATCTCTGTCACAGAGCGCCATCGCGCCGTTCTGCACTCACTATTCGTCTCAGGGATCGACCCACGACCGCGCGGGACCCGTCTGGGGCGCGAATCCGCGGACGCCGGTCCGTGACGAGGACTGGTCGGTCAGTCACACCGGCAAGGTACGATCTCTGTCACAGACCCCAACCGCGCCGTTCCGCACTCACGATCCGACTCAGGGTTACTCGGGCATCGACCCGCGACGGTGCCGAAGAGGTCTGGGGCGAGCCGCGTTCATCGGGGGTGGGTACGATGCCCGAGCCGCGGGAACGCACCCGCGGCCGGCACGGGGCCTACTCGACCGCTCCGACGCGCGCGCAGACTGTCAGCGTCAGGGTGTACGTACCGATAGGTAGCGTTGCCCGCAATAGAGTGCCTTCCCCGCCACGCCTCCCGCCCGTCTGCCAGAACCAGCGCACCTGAGCCCGGAAGAACAGCCGATCGCGCGAATTTCTAATGGTCTGTACACCAACAGACGCATAAGAACCTTGCAGCCGATCTTGAGTCAGTTAGGGAAACGGTCAGAGTGACGACAGGACGGACCGCGGATGCGACGGCACTTCCCAGCCTGCCGAACGGCAAGACACAATGAACCTGCGGATGAGTCAGTCGCACGCCTGGATGCCAGAGGGAAGCATGAGACTCACCGATGGGTCGGCGCATGTACGGCCGGACCGGACGCGCAGAGGTGGACCAAGCCGATCTCGAGCAGCCACGGACATTACGGCCAGCGCGCGGAACGGCAGGACACAATGAACTTGCAGATGAGTCAGCCGCACGCCTGGATGCCAGAGTGACGCATGAGACTCACCGATGGGTCGGCGCATATACGGCCGGTCGGACGCGCAGAGGTGGACCAAGCCGATCTCGAGCAGCCGCAAGCGATCGGGGCATCGGGAGACGATTTGGCAGCACCGTAGCTACGACGTCGTAAGCGAATGTCTGAAGGACGATCGAAGATGACGGCGTACAAAGACAATGTGGATAGGGAGAGAGTCACCGGCGGCGCGAGCGAGGGTCGGCGCCCTGCGAGTGACTCCGGCTGAGAGCGCGCCGATTGCGAGCGTGCGACCGATGGAGCCGTATGCCCGACTGCGTGAATAGAGTATGCATCAGCAAAAGTGTAGATGATGCGCAAAAGAAACAACTCGCCAAGAAGATCGACAAAGACGGCGTCGAAGTCGGAGGATGCGATGTGCACGCCGAGGATGGCAGTGAGCGAGCGAGCAGCGCGACGACAAGCGAGGAGAAGCACGATGACGAGCGAGCAGTGCGAGAGAGCGCGCCGACGCTGGGCTTAATGTGCGACGGAGGCTGGTCGAGAGGGAGAGGGCGGAAGAGGAAGAGAGGCGAAGGCCGATGGGGACTCTGACCCGATTCCGCAACCGCCCTTTATACCCTCCTCCCGCCCTCCGTATCTATCCCGGCCGCCGAGAGCGCGCACGCTGGCAGGCACGCATCTGATCGCGTGATGACTGCGCGTGGGAAGCGCGAGGTCGCGCCGCCGAGGCCGCGGGTGTGCCTCGTTGCCGGTGTTCCACCCCCCGATCCTGCTCGCGCGGCGCATTCCTCGCGCCCGAGACGGTCTCCTTCGCCCAACTTTCTCACACTCAAAGTAAAACTGAGATATTGCTTACGTAAGCACACATCCTGCCCGGGAGCGCACAGGGGGTACCCCCTATTCCCTCGGAGGGTGGAAAACGCGCCCCAAGGCACGAGCGCGGCGCAGTCGCGCTGCAACGTGTCAGATCAGCTCATCTGATGCGTGATACACCGGAGATAGATGTGGGTAGCCAGGGGAAGCCCGGGAAAACGGGAAACGCGCGGAATGCGTCGCTGCGAAGCCGCCACGTCCCACGGCCAATTTGATTCTATTCCGCATTTATCTCTGCGTCAGAAGCATGCCGGCATGGTTGGTCAGCCGATGACGTTGCAGGAACGCGGGACCCGGGCTCGCCGGGCTCGCGCGGGGCGGTTTCGCTCGTTCTGGCGGAGTTGCCACGCCGGGCGCTTCGCCCGATTTGGCACGTGCGGGGCTAAAATCAAGCTCTCCGCGCGATTCCAGCGTCGAGGTCCCTGTCTCATGCATACATCCCAGTAGATATAGCTGTTGCTTATGTAATGGGGTCATATTCGAGACAGATAGAGACATAAATTGTGTGCTCGCGAAACTGATAACCCGGACCACCCAACTCGTCGAAACGCCCTCCGCACAGAGCTGCGGCCGCGGGGAATATCACTCATCCAATCAGAACTGATATTAAACTCAGGCACAGTGCGCTCTTACCCCTTGCAGTGCGATTCCGTGCTGGGACACCAGTTTCATGCTGCCTGCAACTCAGACCGTTCCCGCTCGCGCGTCGCATTTCATTCATCCAAGTTGCACAACCGCATCAAATTCCGGGTCATTTATCATTTCCCCGCACAAGTACGCTTACGTAAGCACATACAAATCGCTGGAGGACGCAGTGGGTGCATGTATGCACTCCGAGGGTAGAAACGCGCGGTAAGGTACTCACGCGGCGCGACGGGATTCCAGCGCATCAGATCATGTATCTCTGATTGTGAATCACTCTGAGATCGACGTTCAGGCTGATGGAACTTCGGGAAACAGAGCAACACGGGAGGCAAGTCGCCACCGTGCCCAGTGTGCAAATTGCGATCCTCTGCCGAATTCTGTCAGGATCTCCTTTTTTCACTGCACCACGTGAATTCCTTGCTTATCATATAGCCAATGACGTAATTGTACAAAGCGCTTCTTTCGAACTGCTATCGCTTTTGGCTGTTTCGCTCGTGCCGGCGGAGTTTGCATGTCACGCGTTTGGCATGTGTGGGCGAATTTTGGTCGCACCCGCCCGATCAAGTGACACGGTGCCTGACTAATCAATATACTACACCAATCATGGACTCACAGCGTGCGTTGTGTCAGGATCTCCTTTTTTCACTGCACCACGTGAATTCCTTGCTTATCATATAGCCAATGACGTAATTGTACAAAGCGCTTCTTTCGAACTGCTATCGCTTTTGGCTGTTTCGCTCGTGCCGGCGGAGTTTGCATGTCACGCGTTTGGCATGTGTGGGCGAATTTTGGTCGCACCCGCCCGATCAAGTGACACGGTGCCTGACTAATCAATATACTACACCAATCATGGACTCACAGCGTGCGTTGGAATCTTACCATCTGGCAAAATGGCAGGATATGCGGCGCTCCAATGTGATCAGCAGCGAGTTTTGAGTCTCGTGACGTGTCTGAATCACTCAGTGGACAGGATTTGACCGTTCAATACGTTCTCACATCATTCATTCCCGTTCATTATAGCCCACGATATGCACCGGCCTTGCTATCTCACTTTGCAGGAGCCGATCAAGCCCACGGCTGCGAACAGCGGCAATCTCCGCTTCTCTTCCTGCTTCCTCCACCATGCCCGACGACGAGACCATTCTCTCTCGTTCCACCGCGCCCCTCCCCTCTCGACGTCTCTACCCGGGAAAGCTGTTGTCGATGGCGAGGACGAGGCCAAACGGCAGGTGAGTTGCGCGATTTTCTGTGCGGACGGTGTCCTGATGTCGACCTCGTAGAACGCAACGCCGCTGATATTCCCGTCAGCGTACCGCTCTCTCGCAGGATGCACACGCTCCTCGCACTCATGGTGAGTTCTTCGTTTCGATTCCGTCGCCCTCGTTCCCTCCCTTCCCCGCTGTTGCTATGCTGCCCGCGACCCGCGCACAACGTCACTGCACCTGCGAGCCGGGCAGGGACACGCCGTCGTGCCTGGGTCTCTCGCTCTGGCTGGCCCCTTCGCAGCAACCGCGTGTGCGCGCCGGGATTTCCCCCCTGCGCGCGGACATACATTTCGCCATCACTGATTGCATTTTGCGCTCCATTTTTCGCGGGCCTGACCTTCGAAACAGATGTCCCCACAACTATGACCACTCCCTGAGGGTGCCGCCTCGTCGACTCGTCCGCCTTCGCCTCGTGAGTCGCGCTCCCTGTTTATCCGGCTAGGGCTGAGCAGCAATCCAGGTCGCACAAGTCGGGCACGTCCGAATCGCGCAAGGCGGTGCTCGTCCTCTGCATTCTTGCTCGCGCTGACACCGTACGTCGCGTTTTCTCCCTTTCTCCCCGCTTCCCGCTGACCCGCATGCAGATTCTTTGCTCCCGTGCCATCCGGCGGTCCACACGATGAAATGGCAGTTCACCCGCTTGCCGCGCCAACTCGCTCGCGTTCAGCCCCTTGCCGACCCCAGTACGCGCACCGCGTGGCTCCGCGCGCGATCCAGCGTCAAAATCGCGCGCCAAAGGTACGTTTTCTCCGTTCTTCCGCTCGCCCCCCGTGGTCCCCGAATTCGCGAGCAGACAGCATGCACGTTTCGTGTCTATGCTCGGGCTGCCTGTCCGCCATCCCCGACGCGGAGAGACCGTCTGCGCTGCCGTTGCCATCGAGCGATAGCATTTTCCCATTCATCAGATCGCAGATCTCCTTCCTGCGGCTCGCCCGCCGTTCCTACGCGGACGGGTACGCTGCGCGATCCCTGAGACGCGCTCCCCGAGCACATCGAGGCTCTCGCACGCACCGTTCGTTGCGCCCAGCCGATCTTCTTCCTGCGGCCGAATCCCCTCATCGTCTCATCCCCTCTCTCGCATTCCATTAGCTGTGTGTCTCTCTCTCTATCCCCTCGGTTCCCCATGCTCCCCGGGTTCCCAACTTGTACATAGCGTAGTTATGCTTGTTGCAATCCACGTCTCGTGCCTAATACCTACTATATGCGGTGAAATCATAGAACGCTGGCAAATCAGCAGATCTGATCCAGCATCGAGTGGCAAGAGCCTGTCCCTGAGAACCGTTCAAAACGCTGCTGCATGCCTGAGGCGCTCTCAGCAGCGAAAACGAGCGCGTGCGAGCATAATAGCACTGACCTGCAGCAGAGAGGGTGGGGAGGACGCAGGAGAGTTGTCTCCGCTCCCAGGATGGCCAGGAACACGCCGGAAATGCGATTTGCAGTCGCGCATCAACTGCATATTGCGTTTGACTCAGCCGGTCACTCGGCAGTGAACTCCCTGCCGCTCTCACCCTTCCCGCGCATGTAGAGGCAACTGAGAAGCTTCGCAGAGATCCATATTTGGAGACGCGCTCTCCTCACCGGCAAACGCTTTCCCGCGGCGACCTGCCTCGCGCAGCGCAGACAAGGTACCCATCTACCGTGGGGTGATATATCTCGAACACTGATCACCGGTATAATCTCAGATCCTGTGCCCTGAGATCTGGCCGACGCAGGCCGCCCATCCTGCACTCCTTCCTCTGCGCGCGTGCGAGGGTAATCCAGGCATTGCAAGGCGCATATGCAGCTGTACACGGCTCTCCAGAATTGAGAACGGCGTCCGTTGCGCAGAGCGCGTGGAAACCGAGACGTGGCAACCTCGGAGATGTCAGAAACCGGATTTGCAGGTGCTGATGCCGCGCGGCGCGCATGTGCGCCGAGCAGCAAGCCATTGCTCAAACTCACTCGTTCTGCACACCCAGAGGGTCTATAAAACGCGCAGAAACGCCTGCATCCGCGCGAGCTCATCCCCCAGGCCAGCAGCGTGCGTTTGCGCGGGGAATCCAACTTGCCGCAAAGCCATTACCAACCGCATCATGCCCTGTCCCGCCGCAGTTCCGCGCCAAGCGCCCTCACGGGGTATAAAAGGCTGGCCAGGTTGAGACACCGCTCTCTCGTCTCTTCCCCGTATCGTCTCGCTGCATGCACGCTGCCCTCCGTCACCATCGGCTCGGACGTCGCCATCCAGCACCCTGCTCTTGTCTTACTGCTCGCCGTTGTCGTCTTCTACCTCGTCCCTCGCCGTCGCCGTCGTCTTCACCTCCATCATCGTCCTCATCGCGTCCAACGTCGCGCAGGTATGTTTCTCAGCACTATGGACCTGTCTCTTTCCCCTTGTACTTTGTAACCGGACCGCATTTGTACATAGGCCTTCGGGCGGGGACAACCCCTGCCAATTTGAATAAACCCTAAAGGTCATTATGATACCTATGGATTCACGCTGCTCGTCCGTTTTTCGAAGCACCGGAGCCAAATAAGCATCAGATCCGAGGAAGCAAGAGCTAGAGGCCGTTCCAAGTTTGACGCCGACGGAGCTCGCCGCGACAGAGACGCCGTACTTGCCCTTGCGCACGACCCACGCCTTCCGGGTCGCGCTTATTCTTTGTTTCATTCTCTGCCCGGCTACGGTCATCGGCGTCGTCTACGGCCTGCGCGGCCAGCACAAGACCCAGAACGCTCCGGAGCCGACGACGACGCCCGAGTCGGTCACTACCAACCTCCCGACCCCGTCAGACGGCGCAATTGCAACTGGCGTGGACGGGAAGCCCGTCAGGGGACCGATGGGCTTTGGACGTGCGTCCGTAGCAGTTCCTTCGAGTTGAGACTCACGCAAACATCTGCGCTCAGCCGCGACTCCCCGGCCCGCGCCTACCTCTACGAGGCCACCCGTTACGCGGCCGCCCGTCTTCGCGCCCGAACCTGCGCCCACGCCGACGCGCCACTCGGACCCCAAGCCCGAGGACAAGGAGGACGAACACGACCAGGACGCAGCGGCAGACGCTCAAGAGCGCGACTAGTGCTGGCACAGCACTCGCGCGTCGTGCTGCAGTTTCGTTTCCCCACTTCTACCCCCGACAACTCTACCACACGATATGCTTGCACTTCGTCCACCCAAACTGTCTGGTAAATTATCACATACCTTTTCGTTGTGCCAACACGAGCAACGCCCTGCCCCGTATGCCGCCTCGGTGTAACACCAGCTGTAGCAATAACATGTTCATCGCATTCGCTGGTGCTTCAACCTGCATCATACTCTGTGTGCTGAGGTGCTCAGGGGCCGTTGATGCACCGGGAGCCTATCTTTCATCCGTCATGATTACCACCAGAGCGGCTCGAATCGCGACTCGATCATCTTCGAACGTCGAATTCTTCGACTACTGCATTCCCCTGTCCTTTAAATAGGTCATCGCACACCGCGGGCTGGACACAGCCTGCAGCCAGTCCTTTTCAAACGCTTTTCCGTGGCACAAAAAGGGTTGAAAATGCGTCCGAAGCGTTTTCAACGCATTCTCGGCCCTTTAAGGCATTTTAAAACCCTTTCGTGTCACCGAAAATGGGTTGAAAAGGACTCATTGCAGGGTGTGGGACCTCAGACGAACAGTAGACACGCTGCATAGCACGACGATTGTATAGTGCGTCGTGCGGGAGATAGTTGTACAATTGAGAAGCTAATTTGGGCGCGCCTCAGAGGCCATTCCAGTACAGATCCTTTTTCACGTCGACATGCGCAGTGAGCCGGACGTCGACCGAGCTCGCGGCGACGGAGACGCCGTACGCGCCCTTGCGCACGACCCACGCCTTGCGTCCCTCGTCCCACGCGGAAAACGCGTACTTGTCCAGCGAGACGGTGACGGTGCGGCTCTCTCCCGCCTGAAGGTCCGCGACGCGCGCGAAGCCGCGCAACACGCGGCTCGGCAGCGGCTCACCGAGCGGGTGCGGCGGCGGCGAGACGTAGACCTGCACGATCTCCGTTCCCGTGCGCGCGCCGGTATTGGTGATAGACACCGAGGCCGTAAGCGCGATTTCGGCTGCGCTGGAGGCCGCGAGTGCGCTCTCAGAGAGCTTAAGGTCTGCGTAGGCGAAGGTGGTGTATGAGAGGCCGTGGCCGAATGCGAAGTGCGGCGCGACGTTGCGGTCGATGTAGTGTCTGTAGCCCTGCAGAGAAGTTTGAGCGTGCGAAGGATTTCACGGATACATATGCACTTACGACGAAGAGGTCCTCGGCGTAATAGACCGGCCCCTCCTTGCCACCGAAGTGCAGGTAACTGGGAACATCTTGCAGGCGGCGCGGGAACGTCATGCTCAGCTTGGCGGACGGGTTCACGTCTCCGAACAGGACGTCCGCGATGCCGTCTCCCGCGCTGTTACCAAGGTACCATCCCTGAAGCAAAGCTGCGACGTCCTCGGCCCACGGCATCTCGACGGCAGATCCCTAGCAAGAACTCAGCAGCTGAGTGCATTCCATCCGACGTACGTACCGATTGGTTCACCACGACGGTACGAGGGTTTGCCTTGGCCACGCGCCGCACAAGCTCATCCGTGCGACCGGGGAGCGCAAGTGTCGTCCTGTCGTAGCTCTCGGACTCCCACTCAGAGTTGAGACCGACGATAACGATCGCCACATCAGCGTTGTTAGCAGCCTCCTCTGCGTCCAAGAGCTCCTGGTCTGCGTCGACGACCGGCGCTCCGCTGAGACGCACGGCGGGAGACGACACGGCCGGCGTCGAGTCGTCGCCCTCGACCGGGCCTGAGACGTTGTTGAACTCGACGAGGATCTCGTAGCCGACGCCCTTGCGCACGGCGATGCGCCCGCGCTCCTCGACGGTGCCGCGGTTGAAGAAGTACGTGCCCTTGCGCTGCTTCGTCCAGTTGTCTACGACGAGCGTCCCGTCGACGAACAGCTTCGCGCGCCCGCTGACCGTCGTCCAGAGTCAAGAGCAACCGGGCGGAGTGCCGTTCTTGACTGCATGCATCAGCCGGCGGACGCGGGAGCTCGGCCCGGCTGCTGTTGCTCCTTGTACTCGTCCAAGTCCGCGTCGCCGCCGCGCTGTGCCTGCCCGCTGCCAGCCTCGTCCGCCCCCCGCGCTGCGGTGCCCAGTGTACATGCGCGTTTACTCTCGTGGGTGTTACAGTAACTATTTTTGTAATGAATGTTCAAAATGCTAACTTCATGCATGCCCTCGTTTGTAGTAACACGAGGACTTGACCTAAATGGCCACGAGTGCCCCCGTCGCGCTCGTCTGGCCGCGCTCTATCGACCGCTCTGCGCCAGCGTCGCGCCCGACCGCGGCCCGGCGCACTTTGCCAACGTCCAGCTCGGCCAGCTCGACAAAACACGCACGATCGCGACCAGCTCGGGCCCAGGAAGCCGACCAACGAGTTGAGCTCGCTGTCCCCGTCGTCCTGCACGCGCTCCTCGTTCAAAGCCCCGCGCCCGGACCCCTGGACGCCGGCGCCTAATGCTGGTCCGCCGCGGCAGCACACTGCCCACGATCGTCCGAAGTACCGACCAAGCGGCGCGCTACAGCGGCGGAGGAGCTTGACTAGGTGCGTGGGCATCCACCCGTTACCGTTTGCCGCGCCCCGGAGGTTTGATTCGACTCTGACATTCTGAGTTTTGCAGAGACACCTCCGATCGGCACTCCCGGCGCGTCTGCCGCTGCCAGGCCGCGCCAGCGCTCTCGTTCTGACTCGCCATCGGTCGAGGTTGCCATGCGAGACGTCAGGCCGCCGCCGCGTTGCTAGAATATGGCCGAACGCGGCGGTCAGTCACAGCAGCAGGGTACGATCTCTGTCACAGAGCGCCATCTCGCCGTTCTGCGCTCACTATTCGTCTCAGGCATCAACCCACGACCGCGCCGAACCCGTCTGGGGCGCGAATCCGCGGACGCCGGTCCGCGACGAGGACTGGTTGGTCAGTCCCACGATCTCTGTCAAAGACCCCAATCGCGCCGTTCCGCACTCACGATCCAGCTCAGGTTCACTCGGGCATCGACCCGCGACGGCGCCGAAGAGGTCTGGGGCGAGCCGCGGTCATCGGAAGTGGGTACGATGCCCGAGCCGCGGAACGTCCTTCCGAGCGTACCCGCGGCCGGCACGGGGCCCACTCGACCGCGCCCGCTGCGACGCGCGCGGTCAAGGTCAGCGTGGGAGTGTACGTACCGATAGGTAGCGTTGCCCGCAATAGAGTGCCTTCCCCGCCACGCCTCCCGCCCGTCAGCCAGAACCAGCGCACCTGAGCCCGGAAGAACGGCCGATCGCGCGAATTTCTAATGGTCTGTACACCAACAGACGCATAAGAACCTGGCAGCCGGCCGTGAGTCAGTTAAGGAACCGGTCAGAGTGACGAGACGACGCACCGAGCATGGCTCCGGAGGCAGAGTTGGTCCAAGCCGATCTCGTGCAGACACGGACATTGGGAAACGCAGCGGCCAGCCTGCCGAACGGCAAGGCACAACGGGCTAGCGTAAGAGTCAGCGAGCCGCCAGCATGATAGTGTGACGCATGGAACTCACCGCTGGGACGGCCGGCGGATGTGCGGCCGTGGACCGACTTGCAGCCGAGCTCGAGCAACCCGCGCCGATCGAGCACCGGGGGACAAATCGGCAGCATCTCTGAGACGATTTCAGAGACTGTTAGAAGATGCTGTCGTGAGGAGGCAGTGCAGATAGGGAGACTCACCGGCTGCGCGGCCGAGGGTCGGGTGGTCTGCAAGTAACTCCGGCTGAGAGCGCGCCGATTGCGGGCCTGCGACCGACCTATCCAGTCGTATGCACGACTATGCAAACAGAGCACGCATCAGCAAAAGTGCAGATGATACGAAAAAGGAACGACTCACCGGGAAGATCGACGAAGACGGTGTCGAAGTCGGAGGAGGCGATGAGCACGCCGAGGATCGCAGCGAGCGGCGCGATGACGAGCGGGGAGAAGCACGATGACGAGCGAGCAGTGCGAGCGAGCGCGCCGACGTTGGTCTCGATGTGCCACGGAGGCTGGTCGAGAGGAGAGGGCGGAAGAGGAAGAGAGGCGAAGGCCGATGGGGACTCTGACCCGACTCCGCGCCGCCCTTTATACCCTCCTCCCGCCCTCCGTATCTATCCCGGCCGCCGAGAGCGCGCACGCTGGCAGGCACGCATCTGATCGCGTGATGACTGCGCGTGGGAAGCGCGAGGTCGCGCCGCCGAGGCCGCGGATGTGCCTCGTTGCCGGTGTTCCACCCCCCGATCCCGCTCGCGCGGCGCATTCCTCGCGCCCGAGACGGTCTCCTTCTCTCAGCTTTCTCACACTCAAAGTCAAACTGAGATATTGCTTACGTAAGCACACATCCTGCCCGGGAGCGCACAGGGGGTACCCCTATGGTCTCTGAGGGCGGAAAACGTGCCCCAAGGCACGAGCGCGGCGCAGTCGCGCTGCGACGTGTCAAATCAGCTAATCTGATGCGTGATCAAGCGGAGATAGATGTGGGTAGCCAGGGGAAGCCCGGGAAAACGGGAAACGCGCGGAATGCGTCGCTGCGAAGCCGCCACGTCCCACGGCCAATTTGATTCAATTTCGCATTTATCTCTGCGTCAGAAGCATGCCGGCATAGTTGGTCAGCCGAGGACCTTGCAGGAACGCGGGACCCGGGCTCTCCGGGCTCGCGCTGGGCGGTTTCGCTCGTTCTGGCGGAGTTGCCACGCCGGGCGCTTCGCCCGATTTGGCACGTGCGGGGCTAAAATCAAGCTCTCCGCACGATTCCAGCATCGAGGTCGCTCTCTCATGCATACAACCCAGTAAATATAGCTGTTGCTTATGTAATGGAGTCACATTCGAGACAGATAGAGACATAAATTGTGTGCTCGCGAAACTGACAACCCGGACCACCCAACTCGTCGAAACGCCCTCCGCACAGAGCTTCCGCCGCGGCAATTATCACTCATCTAATCAGAACTGATATTAAACCCAGGCACAGTGCGCTCTTACCCCTTGCATTGCGATTCCATGCTGAGACATGCAGCTTCATGCTGCCTGCAACTCAGACCATTCCCGCTCGCGCTTCGCATCTTACTCGTCCAAGTTGCGCAACCGCAGCAAAATCCGGGTCATGTACAATTTCCCTGCTCAATGGAGCTTATGTAAGCACATACCCATCGTCGGAGGACGCAGTGGGGTGCTTGTATGCACTCCGAGGGTGAAACATGCGGCAAGGTACTCACGCGACGCGACGGGATTACAGCGCATCAGATCATGTGTCCCTGATCGTGAATCGCTCTGAGATCGACGTTCATGCTGATGGAACTCCGGGAAACTGAGCAACGCGCGAAGCAAGTTGCCACCGTACCCAGTGTGCAAGTCACGATCCTCTGCCGAATTTTGTCAGGTCCTGCTTGTCCACTGTGCCACGTAGATTACGTCGCAACCATATAGCCTATGACGTAATTGTACAACGCGCTTCATTTGAACTGCTATCGCTTTTGGCTGTTTCACTCGCGCGGGCGGAGTTTGCACATCACGCGTTTGGCATGTGTGGGCGAGATTTGGTCTCTCCCGCCCAATCGAGTGGCACAGTGCCTGACTAATCGATGGACCGCTCCAATCATGAATTCATCGCGTGCACTGGAATCGAACTATCTGACCAAAAAGGCAGGATATGCAGCGCTCGAATGTGATCAGCAGCGAGTTTTGAGTCTCCTGACGTGCCTGAAGCACTCTGTGTACGGAATTTGACCTTCCCATATGTTCTCGCATCATTCACTCCCGTTCATTATAGCCCACGATATGCATTGACGTTACTATCCCACTTTGCAGGAGCCGATCAAGCCCACGGCTGCGAACAGCGGCAATCTCCGCTTCTCTTCCTGCTTCTTCCACCATGCCCGACGGCGAGACCTTTCTCCCTCATTCCGCCGCCCCCACCCCCTCCACACACGTCTCACGGGCAAGCTGTTGTTGATGGCGAGGACGAGGCCAAACGGCAGGTGAGTTGCGCGATTTTCTGAGCAGACGGTGCCCTGATGTCGAGCCCGTAGAACGCAGCGCCGCTGGAATTCCTGTAAGCGTACCGCTCTCTCGGAGGAGGGACACGCTTCTCGAACTCATAGTGAGTTTCTCGCCCCAATTTCGTCGCCCTCGTTCCCTCCCTTCCCCGCCCACTGCCATGCTGCCTGCGCCCGCGCACAGCGTCACTGTACCCGCGACCCGGGCAAGGACGCGCCGTCGTGCCTGGGTCTCTCGCTCTGGCTGGCTCCTCCGCAGCAACCGCATGTGCGCGCCGGCATTTCCCCCCTGCGCGCGGACATCCATTTCGCCATCACTGATTGCATTTTGCGCTCAATTTTTCGCGGGCCTGACCTTCGAAACAGATGCCCCCGCCACTGTGACCGCTCCCTGAGGGTGCCGCCTCGACGACGCGTCCGCATTCGCTTCGTGAGTCGTGCTCCCTGCTTGTTCGGCTCGGGCTGAGCGGCAATCCAGGTCGCACAAGTCGGGCACGTCCGAATCGCGCAAGGCGGTGCTCGTCCTCTGCATTCTTGCTCGCACTGACACCGTACGTCGCTTTTTCTCCCTTTCTCCCCGCTTCCCGCTGACCCGCATGCAGATTCTTTGCTCCCGTGCCATCCGGCGGTCCACACGATGAAATGGCAGTTCACCCGCTTGCCGCGCCCAATCGCTCGCGTTCGGCCCCTTGCCAACCCCAGTACGCGCACCGCGCGGCTCTCCGCGCGGTCCAGCGCCCGGATCGCGCGTCACAGGTATGTTTTCTTCGTTCTTCCGCTCGCCCCCATCGCCCCCGAATTCGCGAGCAGACAGCATGCACGTTTCGTGTCTATGCTCGGGCTGCCTGTCCGCCATTCCCGACGCGGAGAGACCGTCTGCGCTGCCGTTGCCATCGAGCGACAGCAAATTCCCATTCATCAGATCGCAGATCTCGATTCCTGCGGCTCGCCCGCCGTTCTCACGCGGACGGGTGGGCCATGCGACCCCTGAGACGCCTTCCCCAGCGCTCCGAGACTCTCATGCACCGTTCACTGCGCGCAGCCGATCTCCTCCCCGAGGCAGACCTCCCGCGGCCGAATCCCCTCATCATCTCATCCCCTCTCTCGCATCCCATTCGCTGCGTCTCTCTCTCGATCCCCAAAGTTCCCCAGGTTCCCAAGTTGTACATATCGTAGTTATGCTTGTTGCAATCCACGTCTCGTGCCTAATACCTGCTATATGCGGTGCAATCATAGAACGCTGGCAAATCGGCAGATCTGATCCAGCATAGAACGGTGAGAGCCTGTCCCTGAGAACCGCTCAAAACACTGCTGCCTGCCTGAGGCGCTCTCTGCAGCAAAAACGAGTGCATGCGAGCATAATAGCACTGACCTGCAGCAGAGAGGGTGGGGAGGAGGCAGCAGAGCTCGCTCCGCTCCCAGCGCGGAGACGCAGCCAGGAACACGCCGGAAATGCGATTTGCAGTTGCGCATCAATTGCATATCGCATTTGACTCAGCCACCCAGTCTGCAGAGAGTTCTCTGCCGCTCTCACCCTTCCCGCGCATACAGAGGACACTGAGCAGCCTTTCAGGAGAGGCATTTGCAGCACTGGTCTCCTCACCGGCAAACGCTTTCCCGCGGGGACCTGCCTCGCGCAGCGCGGACACGGTACCTATCTCTGCTGTGGCGTGATATATCTCGAACACAGATCACCGGTATAATCTGAGATCCTGGGGCCATTGCCCTCAGATCTGGCCGACGCAAGCCGCCCATCCTGCACTCCTTCCCCTGCGCGCGTGCGAGTGTAATCCAGGCATTGCAATGCGCATATGCAGCTGTACACAGAGAGCCAGAATTGAGAACGGCGTTCGTTTGGCAGAGCGCGTGGTGACTGAGACGTGGCAACCTCGGAGATGTCAGAAACCGGATTTGCAGTCGCTGATGCCGCGCGGCGCGCATGTGCGCCGAGCAGCAAGCCATTGCTCAAACTCACTCGTTCTGCACACCCAGAGGGTCTACAAAACGCGCAGAAACGCCTGCATCCGCGCGAGCTCATCTCCCAGGCCAGCAGGGTGCGTTTGCGAGGGGAATCCAACTTGCCGCAAAGCCATTACCAACCGCATCATGCCCTGTCCCGCCGCAGTTCCGTGCCAAGCGCCCTCGTGGGGTATAAAAGGCTGGCCAGGTTGAGACACCGCTCTCTCGTCTCTTCCCCGTATCGTCTCGCTGCATGCACACTGCCCTCCGTCACCATCGGCTCGGACGTCGACATCCAGCACGCTGCTCACCGTCGTCATCGTGTTCCTCAACCACCGTCGTCGTCGCCATCGTCTTCTTGGGCCACCGCTGCCTCCAACGCCTTCACCTCGCCTTCGTTGTCGCGTCCAACGGCGCCCAGGTACGTTTCTCATTGCCCTAGACCCGTCTCTCGTCGTTCCCGTGTTACCGGACCGCACTTGTACATAGGCCTTCGGGCGGGGACAACCCCTGCCATTTTGAATAAACCCTAAAGGTCATTACGATACCTATGGATTCACGCTGCTCGTTCGTTTTTCGAAACACCGGAGCCAAATAAGGCATCAGATCCGAGGAAGCAAGTCTTAATATCAAGCTAGAGGCCGTTCCAAGTTTGACGCCGACGGAGCTCGCCGCGACAGAGACGCCGTACTTGCCCTTGCGCACGACCCACGCCTTCCGGGTCACGCTTATTCTCTGTTTCATTCTCTGCCCGGCCACGGTCATCGGCGTCGTGTACGGCCTGCGCGGCCAGCACAAGACCCAGAACGCTCCGGAGCCGACGACGACCCCCGAATCGGTAACTAGCAACCTCCCGACCCCGTCAGACGGCGCAATTGCGACTGGCGTGGACGGGAAGCCTGTCAGGGGACCGATGGGCTTTGGACGTGCGTCCGTAGCAGTTCCTTCGAGTTGAGACTCACGCAAACATCTGCGCTCAGCCGCGACTCCCCGGCCCGCGTCTACCTCTACGAGGCCGCCCGCTACGAGGCCGCCCGTCTTCGCGCCCGAGCCTGCGCCCACGCCGACGCGCCACTCGGACCCCAAGCCCGAGGACAAGGAGGACGAACACGACCAGGACGCAGCGGCAGACGCTCAAGAGCGCGACTAGTGCTGGCACAGCACTCGCGCGTCGTGCTGCAGTTTCGTTTCCCCACTTCTACCCCCGACAACTCTACCACACGATATGCTTGCACTTCGTCCACCCAAACTGTCTGGTAAATTATCACATACCTTTTCGTTGTGCCAACACGAGCAACGCCCTGCCCCGTATGCCGCCTCGGTGTAACACCAGCTGTAGCAATAACATGTTCATCGCATTCGCTGGTGCTTCAACCTGCATCATACTCTGTGTGCTGAGGTGCTCAGGGGCCGTTGATGCACCGGGAGCCTATCTTTCATCCGTCATGATTACCACCAGAGCGGCTCGAATCGCGACTCGATCATCTTCGAACGTCGAATTCTTCGACTACTGCATTCCCCTGTCCTTTAAATAGGTCATCGCACACCGCGGGCTGGACACAGCCTGCAGCCAGTCCTTTTCAAACGCTTTTCCGTGGCACAAAAAGGGTTGAAAATGCGTCCGAAGCGTTTTCAACGCATTCTCGGCCCTTTAAGGCATTTTAAAACCCTTTCGTGTCACCGAAAATGGGTTGAAAAGGACTCATTGCAGGGTGTGGGACCTCAGACGAACAGTAGACACGCTGCATAGCACGACGATTGTATAGTGCGTCGTGCGGGAGATAGTTGTACAATTGAGAAGCTAATTTGGGCGCGCCTCAGAGGCCATTCCAGTACAGATCCTTTTTCACGTCGACATGCGCAGTGAGCCGGACGTCGACCGAGCTCGCGGCGACGGAGACGCCGTACGCGCCCTTGCGCACGACCCACGCCTTGCGTCCCTCGTCCCACGCGGAAAACGCGTACTTGTCCAGCGAGACGGTGACGGTGCGGCTCTCTCCCGCCTGAAGGTCCGCGACGCGCGCGAAGCCGCGCAACACGCGGCTCGGCAGCGGCTCACCGAGCGGGTGCGGCGGCGGCGAGACGTAGACCTGCACGATCTCCGTTCCCGTGCGCGCGCCGGTATTGGTGATAGACACCGAGGCCGTAAGCGCGATTTCGGCTGCGCTGGAGGCCGCGAGTGCGCTCTCAGAGAGCTTAAGGTCTGCGTAGGCGAAGGTGGTGTATGAGAGGCCGTGGCCGAATGCGAAGTGCGGCGCGACGTTGCGGTCGATGTAGTGTCTGTAGCCCTGCAGAGAAGTTTGAGCGTGCGAAGGATTTCACGGATACATATGCACTTACGACGAAGAGGTCCTCGGCGTAATAGACCGGCCCCTCCTTGCCACCGAAGTGCAGGTAACTGGGAACATCTTGCAGGCGGCGCGGGAACGTCATGCTCAGCTTGGCGGACGGGTTCACGTCTCCGAACAGGACGTCCGCGATGCCGTCTCCCGCGCTGTTACCAAGGTACCATCCCTGAAGCAAAGCTGCGACGTCCTCGGCCCACGGCATCTCGACGGCAGATCCCTAGCAAGAACTCAGCAGCTGAGTGCATTCCATCCGACGTACGTACCGATTGGTTCACCACGACGGTACGAGGGTTTGCCTTGGCCACGCGCCGCACAAGCTCATCCGTGCGACCGGGGAGCGCAAGTGTCGTCCTGTCGTAGCTCTCGGACTCCCACTCAGAGTTGAGACCGACGATAACGATCGCCACATCAGCGTTGTTAGCAGCCTCCTCTGCGTCCAAGAGCTCCTGGTCTGCGTCGACGACCGGCGCTCCGCTGAGACGCACGGCGGGAGACGACACGGCCGGCGTCGAGTCGTCGCCCTCCACGGGGCCTGAGACGTTGTTGAACTCGACGAGGATCTCGTAGCCGACGCCCTTGCGCACGGCGATGCGCCCGCGCTCCTCGACGGTGCCGCGGTTGAAGAAGTACGTGCCCTTGCGCTGCTTCGTCCAGTTGTCTACGACGAGCGTCCCGTCGACGAACAGCTTCGCGCGCCCGCTGACCGTCGTCCAGAGTCAAGAGCAACCGGGCGGAGTGCCGTTCTTGACTGCATGCATCAGCCGGCGGACGCGGGAGCTCGGCCCGGCTGCTGTTGCTCCTTGTACTCGTCCAAGTCCGCGTCGCCGCCGCGCTGTGCCTGCCCGCTGCCAGCCTCGTCCGCCCCCCGCGCTGCGGTGCCCAGTGTACATGCGCGTTTACTCTCGTGGGTGTTACAGTAACTATTTTTGTAATGAATGTTCAAAATGCTAACTTCATGCATGCCCTCGTTTGTAGTAACACGAGGACTTGACCTAAATGGCCACGAGTGCCCCCGTCGCGCTCGTCTGGCCGCGCTCTATCGACCGCTCTGCGCCAGCGTCGCGCCCGACCGCGGCCCGGCGCACTTTGCCAACGTCCAGCTCGGCCAGCTCGACAAAACACGCACGATCGCGACCAGCTCGGGCCCAGGAAGCCGACCAACGAGTTGAGCTCGCTGTCCCCGTCGTCCTGCACGCGCTCCTCGTTCAAAGCCCCGCGCCCGGACCCCTGGACGCCGGCGCCTAATGCTGGTCCGCCGCGGCAGCACACTGCCCACGATCGTCCGAAGTACCGACCAAGCGGCGCGCTACAGCGGCGGAGGAGCTTGACTAGGTGCGTGGGCATCCACCCGTTACCGTTTGCCGCGCCCCGGAGGTTTGATTCGACTCTGACATTCTGAGTTTTGCAGAGACACCTCCGATCGGCACTCCCGGCGCGTCTGCCGCTGCCAGGCCGCGCCAGCGCTCTCGTTCTGACTCGCCATCGGTCGAGGTTGCCATGCGAGACGTCAGGCCGCCGCCGCGTTGCTAGAATATGGCCGAACGCGGCGGTCAGTCACAGCAGCAGGGTACGATCTCTGTCACAGAGCGCCATCTCGCCGTTCTGCGCTCACTATTCGTCTCAGGCATCAACCCACGACCGCGCCGAACCCGTCTGGGGCGCGAATCCGCGGACGCCGGTCCGCGACGAGGACTGGTTGGTCAGTCCCACGATCTCTGTCAAAGACCCCAATCGCGCCGTTCCGCACTCACGATCCAGCTCAGGTTCACTCGGGCATCGACCCGCGACGGCGCCGAAGAGGTCTGGGGCGAGCCGCGGTCATCGGAAGTGGGTACGATGCCCGAGCCGCGGAACGTCCTTCCGAGCGTACCCGCGGCCGGCACGGGGCCCACTCGACCGCGCCCGCTGCGACGCGCGCGGTCAAGGTCAGCGTGGGAGTGTACGTACCGATAGGTAGCGTTGCCCGCAATAGAGTGCCTTCCCCGCCACGCCTCCCGCCCGTCAGCCAGAACCAGCGCACCTGAGCCCGGAAGAACGGCCGATCGCGCGAATTTCTAATGGTCTGTACACCAACAGACGCATAAGAACCTGGCAGCCGGCCGTGAGTCAGTTAAGGAACCGGTCAGAGTGACGAGACGACGCACCGAGCATGGCTCCGGAGGCAGAGTTGGTCCAAGCCGATCTCGTGCAGACACGGACATTGGGAAACGCAGCGGCCAGCCTGCCGAACGGCAAGGCACAACGGGCTAGCGTAAGAGTCAGCGAGCCGCCAGCATGATAGTGTGACGCATGGAACTCACCGCTGGGACGGCCGGCGGATGTGCGGCCGTGGACCGACTTGCAGCCGAGCTCGAGCAACCCGCGCCGATCGAGCACCGGGGGACAAATCGGCAGCATCTCTGAGACGATTTCAGAGACTGTTAGAAGATGCTGTCGTGAGGAGGCAGTGCAGATAGGGAGACTCACCGGCTGCGCGGCCGAGGGTCGGGTGGTCTGCAAGTAACTCCGGCTGAGAGCGCGCCGATTGCGGGCCTGCGACCGACCTATCCAGTCGTATGCACGACTATGCAAACAGAGCACGCATCAGCAAAAGTGCAGATGATACGAAAAAGGAACGACTCACCGGGAAGATCGACGAAGACGGTGTCGAAGTCGGAGGAGGCGATGAGCACGCCGAGGATCGCAGCGAGCGGCGCGATGACGAGCGGGGAGAAGCACGATGACGAGCGAGCAGTGCGAGCGAGCGCGCCGACGTTGGTCTCGATGTGCCACGGAGGCTGGTCGAGAGGAGAGGGCGGAAGAGGAAGAGAGGCGAAGGCCGATGGGGACTCTGACCCGACTCCGCGCCGCCCTTTATACCCTCCTCCCGCCCTCCGTATCTATCCCGGCCGCCGAGAGCGCGCACGCTGGCAGGCACGCATCTGATCGCGTGATGACTGCGCGTGGGAAGCGCGAGGTCGCGCCGCCGAGGCCGCGGATGTGCCTCGTTGCCGGTGTTCCACCCCCCGATCCCGCTCGCGCGGCGCATTCCTCGCGCCCGAGACGGTCTCCTTCTCTCAGCTTTCTCACACTCAAAGTCAAACTGAGATATTGCTTACGTAAGCACACATCCTGCCCGGGAGCGCACAGGGGGTACCCCTATGGTCTCTGAGGGCGGAAAACGTGCCCCAAGGCACGAGCGCGGCGCAGTCGCGCTGCGACGTGTCAAATCAGCTAATCTGATGCGTGATCAAGCGGAGATAGATGTGGGTAGCCAGGGGAAGCCCGGGAAAACGGGAAACGCGCGGAATGCGTCGCTGCGAAGCCGCCACGTCCCACGGCCAATTTGATTCAATTTCGCATTTATCTCTGCGTCAGAAGCATGCCGGCATAGTTGGTCAGCCGAGGACCTTGCAGGAACGCGGGACCCGGGCTCTCCGGGCTCGCGCTGGGCGGTTTCGCTCGTTCTGGCGGAGTTGCCACGCCGGGCGCTTCGCCCGATTTGGCACGTGCGGGGCTAAAATCAAGCTCTCCGCACGATTCCAGCATCGAGGTCGCTCTCTCATGCATACAACCCAGTAAATATAGCTGTTGCTTATGTAATGGAGTCACATTCGAGACAGATAGAGACATAAATTGTGTGCTCGCGAAACTGACAACCCGGACCACCCAACTCGTCGAAACGCCCTCCGCACAGAGCTTCCGCCGCGGCAATTATCACTCATCTAATCAGAACTGATATTAAACCCAGGCACAGTGCGCTCTTACCCCTTGCATTGCGATTCCATGCTGAGACATGCAGCTTCATGCTGCCTGCAACTCAGACCATTCCCGCTCGCGCTTCGCATCTTACTCGTCCAAGTTGCGCAACCGCAGCAAAATCCGGGTCATGTACAATTTCCCTGCTCAATGGAGCTTATGTAAGCACATACCCATCGTCGGAGGACGCAGTGGGGTGCTTGTATGCACTCCGAGGGTGAAACATGCGGCAAGGTACTCACGCGACGCGACGGGATTACAGCGCATCAGATCATGTGTCCCTGATCGTGAATCGCTCTGAGATCGACGTTCATGCTGATGGAACTCCGGGAAACTGAGCAACGCGCGAAGCAAGTTGCCACCGTACCCAGTGTGCAAGTCACGATCCTCTGCCGAATTTTGTCAGGTCCTGCTTGTCCACTGTGCCACGTAGATTACGTCGCAACCATATAGCCTATGACGTAATTGTACAACGCGCTTCATTTGAACTGCTATCGCTTTTGGCTGTTTCACTCGCGCGGGCGGAGTTTGCACATCACGCGTTTGGCATGTGTGGGCGAGATTTGGTCTCTCCCGCCCAATCGAGTGGCACAGTGCCTGACTAATCGATGGACCGCTCCAATCATGAATTCATCGCGTGCACTGGAATCGAACTATCTGACCAAAAAGGCAGGATATGCAGCGCTCGAATGTGATCAGCAGCGAGTTTTGAGTCTCCTGACGTGCCTGAAGCACTCTGTGTACGGAATTTGACCTTCCCATATGTTCTCGCATCATTCACTCCCGTTCATTATAGCCCACGATATGCATTGACGTTACTATCCCACTTTGCAGGAGCCGATCAAGCCCACGGCTGCGAACAGCGGCAATCTCCGCTTCTCTTCCTGCTTCTTCCACCATGCCCGACGGCGAGACCTTTCTCCCTCATTCCGCCGCCCCCACCCCCTCCACACACGTCTCACGGGCAAGCTGTTGTTGATGGCGAGGACGAGGCCAAACGGCAGGTGAGTTGCGCGATTTTCTGAGCAGACGGTGCCCTGATGTCGAGCCCGTAGAACGCAGCGCCGCTGGAATTCCTGTAAGCGTACCGCTCTCTCGGAGGAGGGACACGCTTCTCGAACTCATAGTGAGTTTCTCGCCCCAATTTCGTCGCCCTCGTTCCCTCCCTTCCCCGCCCACTGCCATGCTGCCTGCGCCCGCGCACAGCGTCACTGTACCCGCGACCCGGGCAAGGACGCGCCGTCGTGCCTGGGTCTCTCGCTCTGGCTGGCTCCTCCGCAGCAACCGCATGTGCGCGCCGGCATTTCCCCCCTGCGCGCGGACATCCATTTCGCCATCACTGATTGCATTTTGCGCTCAATTTTTCGCGGGCCTGACCTTCGAAACAGATGCCCCCGCCACTGTGACCGCTCCCTGAGGGTGCCGCCTCGACGACGCGTCCGCATTCGCTTCGTGAGTCGTGCTCCCTGCTTGTTCGGCTCGGGCTGAGCGGCAATCCAGGTCGCACAAGTCGGGCACGTCCGAATCGCGCAAGGCGGTGCTCGTCCTCTGCATTCTTGCTCGCACTGACACCGTACGTCGCTTTTTCTCCCTTTCTCCCCGCTTCCCGCTGACCCGCATGCAGATTCTTTGCTCCCGTGCCATCCGGCGGTCCACACGATGAAATGGCAGTTCGCCCGCTTGCCGCGCCCAATCGCTCGAGTTCAGCCCCTTGCCGACCCCAGTACGCGCACCGCGTGGCTCTGCGCGCGATCCAGCGTCAACATCGCACGTCACAGGTACGTTTTCTCCGTTCTTCCGCTTCCTCCCGTGGTCCCCGAAATTGCGAGCGGGTAGCACGCGCGCTTCGCGTCTGTGCTAGGGCTACCTTTCCGCCGTCCCAGACGCGGAGCTGCCGTCCGCGCTGCCGTTGCCATCGTGCAGCAGCACTTTCCCATTCATCAGATGGCAGATCCCGATTCCTGCGGCTCGCCCGCCGTTCTCACGCGGACGGGTGCGCCGCGCGACCCCTGAGACGCGTTCCCCGAGCGCATCGAGGCTCTCGCATGCACCGTTCGCTGCGCTCAGCCGATCTCCTCCCCGAGGCAGACCTCCCGCGGCCGAATCCCCTCATCATCTCATCCCCTCTCTCGCATCCCATTCGCTGCGTCTATCTCTCTCGATCCCCTCAGTTCCCCAGGTTAACAAGTTGTACATATCGTTCTTATGCTTGTTGCAATCCACGTCTCGTGCCTAATGCCTACTATATGCGGTGTAATCAGAGAACGCTGGCAAATCGGCAGATCTGATCCAGCATCGAGTGGCAAGAGCATGTCCCTGAGAACTGTTCAAAACACTGCTGCCTGCCTGAGGCGCTCTCAGCAGCGAAAGAGAGCGCATGCGAGCATGACAGCACTGCCCTGCAGCAGAGAGGGTGGGGAGGAGACTGGAGAGCCCCTTCCGCTCCGGACCTGGCTAGGAACACACCGGAAATGCGATTTGCAGTTGTGCATCAATTGGATATCGCATTTGACTCAGCCACTCAGTCGGCAGTGAGCTCCCTGCCGCTCTCACCGTTCTCTCTCGCAAAGAGGACACTGAGCAGCCTCGCAGAGTCCCATATTAGCATACACTTCTCTCCTCGCCGGCAGAAGCTTTCCCGCGGGGACCTGCCTCGCGCAGCGTGGACACGGTACCTATCTGCTGTGGGGTGATGTATTTCGAACAGGGATCACCGGTATAATCTGAGATCCAGTGGTTGCCCTGAGATCTGGCCGACGCAAGCCACTCATCCTGCACTCCTTCCTCTGCGCGCGTGCGAGCGTAATCCAGACCTTGCGAGGCGCATATGCAGCTGTAAACGGCGCTCCAGAAATGAGAACGGCGTCCGTTCCGCCGAGCGCGTGGTGACTGAGACGTGGCAACCTCGGAGATGTCAGAAACCGGATTTGCAGGTGCTGATGCCGCGCGGCGCGCATGTGCGCAGAGCAGCAAGCCATTGCTCAAACTCACTCGTTCTGCACACCCAGAGGGTCTATAACACGCGCAGAAACGCCTGCATCCGCGCGAGCTCATCTCTCAGGCCAGCAGGGTGCGTTTGCGAGGGGAATCCAACTTGCCGCAAAGCCATTACCAACCGCATCATGCCCTGTCCCGCCGCAGTTCCGTGCCAAGCGCCTTCGTGGGGTATAAAAGTCTGGCCAGGTTGAGACACCGCTCGTTCGTCCCTTCTCCATGTCGTCTCGCTGCGTGCACGCTGCCCTCCCTCACCATCGGCTCGGACGTCGACATCCAGCAGGCTGCTCACCGTCGTCATCGTGTTCCTCAACATTCACCGTCGTCGTCGCCATCGTCTCCCTCGACCATCACCATCTGTATCTTCGCCAACCGCCGCCTCAGCTCTCGCCTTCGACGTCGCGCAGGTATGTCCCACATCTGCCCTAGACCCTTCTCTGTCGCTGTTCCCGTGTTACCGGACCGCACTTGTACATAGGCCTTCGGGCGGGGACAACCCCTGCCATTTTGAATAAACCCTAAAGGTCATTACGATACCTATGGATTCACGCTGCTCGTCCGTTTTTCGAAGCACCGGAGCCAAAAAAAAGCATCAGATCCGAGGACACAAGTCTTAATATCAAGCTAGAGGCCATTCCAAGTTTGACGCCGACGGAGCTCGCCGCGACAGAGACGCCGTACTTGCCCTTGCGCAGGACCCACGCCTTCCGGGTCACGCTTATTCTCTCTGCCTCATCACCCCGGCTACGGTCATCGGCGTCGTCTACGGCCTGCGCGGCCAGCACAAGACCCAGAACGCTCCGGAGCCGACGACGACGCCCGAATCGGTCACTACCAACCTCCCGACCCCGTCAGACGGCGCAATCGCGACTGGCGTGGACGGGAAGCCTGTCAGGGGACCGATGGGCTTTGGACGTGCGTCCGTAGCAGTTCCAGCGCATCGAGACTGACGCGAACATCTACGCTCAGCCGCGACTCCTCGGCCCGCGCCTACCTCTACGAGGCCACCCGTTACGAGGCCGCCCGTCTTCGCGCCCGAACCTGCGCCCACGCCGACGCGCCACTCGGACCCCAAGCCCGAGCACAAGGAGGGCGAACACGACCGGGACGCAGCGGCAGACGCTCAAGAGCGCGATTAGTGCTGGCACAGCACTCGCGCGTCGTTCTGCAGTTTCGTTTCCCCCACTTCTTCCCCCGACAACTCTACCACACGATATGCTTGCAATTCGTCCACCCAAACTGTCTGGTAAATTATCACATACCTTTTCGTTGTGCCAACACGAGCAACGCCCTGCCCCGTATGCCGCCTCGGTGTAACACCAGCTGTAGCAATAACATGTTCATCGCATTCGCTGGTGCTTCAACCTGCATCATACTGTACGAAGGTGTGCTGAGGTGCTCAGGGGCCGTTGATGCAGCGGGAGTCTATCTTTCGTCCGTCATGATAACCACCAGAGCGGCTCGAATCGCGACTCGATCATCTTCGAACGTCAAATTCTTCGACTGCTGCATTCCCCTGTCCTTTAAATAGGTCATCGCACACTGCGGGCTGGACCTCTGACGCACAGTAGACACGCTGCATAGCATGACGATTTTATAGTGCGTCGTGCGGGAGATAGTTGTGCAAGTGAGAAGCTAATTCGGGCGCGCCTCAGAGGCCATTCCAGTACAGATCCTTTTGCACGTCGACGTGCGCAGTGAGCCGGACGTCGACCGAGCTCGCGGCGATGGAGACGCCGTACGCCCCCTTGCGCACCACCCACGCCTTCCTTCCTTCGTCCCAAGCGGAAAACGCGTACTTGTCCAGCGCGACCGTGACGGTGCGGCTCTCTCCCGCTTGGAGGTCCGCGATACGCGCGAAGCCGCGTAGCACGAGGCTCGGCAGCGGCTCGCCCAGCGGGTGAGGCGGTGGCGAGACGTACACCTGCACGATCTCCGTTCCCGTGCGTGCGCCGGTGTTGGTGATAGACACCGAGGCCGTGAGCGCGATGTCGGCTGCGCTGGAGGCCGCGAGTGCGCTCTCAGAGAGCGTGAGGTCTGCGTAGGCGAAGGTGGTGTATGAGAGGCCGTGGCCGAATGCGAAGTGCGGCGGGACGTTGCGGTCGATGTAGTGTCTGTAGCCCTGCAGAGACGTTTGAGCGTGCGAAGGATTTCACAGATATGTATGAACTTACGACGAAGACATCCTCGGCGTAATAGACCGGTCCCTCCTTGCCACCAAAGTGCAGGTAGCTGGGAACATCTTGCAGGCGGCGCGGGAACGTCATGCTCAGCTTGGCGGACGGGTTCACGTCTCCGAAAAGGACGTCCGCGATGCCGTCTCCCGCACTGTTACCAAGGTACCATCCTTGAAGCAAAGCTGCGACGTCCTCGGCCCACGGCATCTCGACGGCAGATCCCTAGCAAGAACTCAGCAGCTGAGTGCATTCCATCCGACGTACGTACCGATTGGTTCAATCACCACGACGGTGTGAGGGTTTGCCTTAGCCACGCGCCGGACGAGCTCATCCGTACGACCTGTCAATGGGAGCGCAAGCGTCGTCCGGTCGTAACTCTCAGACTCCCACTCAGAGTTGAGGCCGACGATCACGATCGCCACATCAGCGTTCTTAGCAGCCTCCTCCGCGTCCAGAAGCTCCTGGTCCGCGTCGACGACCGGCGCTCCGCTGAGCCGCACGGCCGGAGACGACACGGCCGGCGTCGAGTCGTCGCCCTCGACCGGGCCCGAGACGTTGTTGAACTCGACGAGGATTTCGTAGCTGACGCCCTTGCGCACGGCGATGCGCCCGCGCTCCTCGACGGTGCCGCGGTTGAAGAAGTACGTGCCCTTGCGCTGCTTCGTCCAGTTGTCCACGACGAGCTGCCCGTCGACGAACAGCTTCGCGCGCCCGCTGACCGTCAGCCCGAATTCGAACTCGCCGTCCGCATCGCGCGGCGCGAGCGACCCGCGCAGCCGCAGCGTCCACTCCGGCGTCAGGTCGTCCAGGTTCCCGTCGTTCAGCAGCACGGTCGACTCCGTCACGTCGAGCGTCCGTACTGGCGTGTCCAACGGCTTGTCGGGATGCTCGGCACTGTGGTTGTAGTACTCCATGCGCCAGCCGCGCTTTCCCTCGGGAGTGAGAAGCTCATAGTTGAGAGACGGCAGACTCTTGACACTGCAGCTGGCATGGTGGCCGTCCAGAGTCAAGAGCAACCGGGCGGAGTGCCGTTCTTGCGTGTCGTGACTGACCTGGGCGACGGAGAGACTGCATGCATCAGCCGGCGGACGCGGGAGCGCGGCCCGGCTGCTGTTGCTCCTTGTCCTCGTCCAAGTCCGCGTCGCCGCCGCGCTGTGCCTGCCCGCTGCCAGCCTCGTCCGCCCCCCGCGCTGCGGTGCCCAGTTTACATGCGCGTTTACTCGTGGGTGTTACAGTAACTATTTTTGTAATGAATGTTCAAAATGCTAACTGCATGCATGCCCTCGTTTGTAGTAACACGAGGACTTGACCTAAATGGCCACGAGTGCCCCCGTCGGGCTCGTCTGGTCGCGCTCTATCGACCGCCATGCGCCAGCGTCGCGCCAGACAGCGGCCCGGCCCACTTTGCCAACGTCCAGCTCGGCCAGCCCGACAAAAAACGCACGATCGCGACGAGCTCGGGCCCAGGAAGCCGACCAACGAGTTGGGCTCGCTGTCCCCGTCGTCCTGCACGCGCTCCTCGTTCAAAGCCCCGCGCCCGGACCCCTGGACGCCGGCGCCTAATGCTGGTCCGCCGCGGCAGCACACTTCCCACGATCGTCCGAAGGACCGGCCTGGCGGCGCGCGCCATCGGCGGAGGAGCTTGACTATGTGCGTGGGCATCCACCCGTTACCGTTTGCCGCGCCCCGGAGGTTTGATTCGACTCTGACATTGTGAGTTTTGCAGAGACACCTCCGATCGGCACTCCCGGCGCGTCTGCCGCTTCCAGGCCGCGTCGGGCCTCTCGTTCTGACTCCCCATAGGTCGAGGTTGCCGTGCGAGACGTCAGGCCGCCGACGCGTTGCTAGAATATGGCCGAACGCGGCGGTCAGTCACAGCAGCAGGGTACGATCTCTGTCACAGAGCGCCATCGCGCCGTTCTGCGCTCACTATTCGTCTCAGGGATCGACCCACGACCGCGGGGAACCCATTTGGGGCGCGAATCCGCGGACGCCGGTCCGTGACGAGGACTGGTCGGTCAGTCACACCGGTAAGGTACGATCTCTGTCAAAGCCCGCAATCACGCCGTTCCGAGCTCACGATCCGACTCAGGGGTGCTCGAGCATCGACCCGCGACCGCGCCCGAGCTGTTCGGGGCGAGCAGCGGTCATCGGAAGTGGGTACGATGCCCGAGCCGCGGCACGTCCTACCGAGCTTACCCGCGGCCGGCACGGGGCCCACTCGACCGCTCCGACGCGCGCGTGCAGACTGTCAGCGTGGGTGTGTACGTACCCGTAGGTAGCGGTGACGGCAATAAAGTGCCTTCCCCGCCACGCCGCCCGCCCGCCCGTCAGCCGGAACCAGCGCACCTGAGCCCGGAAGAACGGCCGATCGTGCGATTTTCTAATGGTCTGTACACCAACAGACGCATAAGAACCTTGCAGTCGATCGTGAGTCAGTTAGGGAAACGGTCAGAGTGACGACAGGACGGACCGCGGATGCGATGGCGCCTCCCAGCCTGCCGAACGGCAAGACACAATGAACCTGCGGATGAGTCAGTCGCACGCCTGGATGCCAGAGTGAAGCATGAGACTCACCGATGGGTCGGCGCGTGTACGGCCGGACCGGACGCGCAGAGGTGGACCAAGCCGATCTCGAGCAGCCACGGACATTACGGCCAGCGCGCGCAACGGCAAGACACAATGTCAATGAACTTGCAGATGAGTCAGCCGCTCGCCTGGATGCCAGAGTGACGCATGAGACTCACCGATGGGTCGGCGCGTGTACGGCCGGACCGGACGCACAGACGTGCAGTGCCGATCTCGAGCAGCCGCAGGGGATCGGGGCATCGGGAGACGATTTGGCAGCACCGTAGCTACGACGTCGTAAGCGAATGTCTGAAGGACGATCGAAGATGCCGGCGTACAAAGGCAGTGTGGATAGGGGCGGCGCGAGCGAGGGTCGGCGCCCTGCGAGTGACTCCGGCCGAGAGCGCGCCGATTGCGAGCGTGCGACCGATGGAGCCGCATGCCCGACTGCGTGAATAGAGTATGCATCAGCAAAAGTGTATATGATGCGCAAAAGAAACGACTCGCCGAGAAGATCGACGAAGACGGCGTCGAAGTCGGAGCATGCGATGTGCACGCCGAGGATGGCAGCGAGCGAGCGAGCGGCGCGACGACGAGCGGGGACAAGCACGACGACAATCGGGCGGTGCAGACGAGCGCGCCGACGTTGGGACCAATGTGCGACGGAGGCTTGTCGAGAGGAGAGGACGGAAGAGGAAGAGAGGCGAAGGCCGATGGGGACTCTGACCCGATTCCGCACCCACCCTTTATACCCTCCTCGCGCCCTCCGTATCTATCCCGGCCGCCGAGAGCGCGCACGCTGGCAGGCACGCATCTGATCGCGTGATTACTGTGCGTGGGAAGCGCGAGGTCGCGCCGCCGAGGCCGCAGAT
The DNA here is from genome assembly GCA_030578095.1 of Auricularia cornea. Taxonomy (NCBI): domain Eukaryota; kingdom Fungi; phylum Basidiomycota; class Agaricomycetes; order Auriculariales; family Auriculariaceae; genus Auricularia; species Auricularia cornea. Next base: position 4,145,539 of record JARLTE010000009.1, on the reverse strand, counting down.
GTGCCTCGTTTCCGGCGGGTTCAGCCCACCGATCCCGCTCGCGCAACTCATTCCTCGCGCCCGAGACCCTCTCCCGCCGCCCACCTTCTCGAAAACAGTTCTCATATGAGACCCTGCTTACGTAAGCGCTCTGTTCGAGCAGGCGCGGGCAGGGGGTACCCCCTATTCCCTCGGAGCGAGGAAAACGCGCCCCAAGGCACGATCGCGGCGCAGTTGCGCTGCAACGTGTCAAATCAGCTCATCTGATGCGTGATCAAGCGGAGATAGATGTGGGTAGCCAGGGGAAGCCCGGGAAAACGGGAAACGCGCGGAATGCGTCGCTGCGAAGCCGCCACGTCCCACGGCCAATTTGATTCTATTCCGCATTTATCTCTGCGTCAGAAGCATGCCGGCATGGTTGGTCAGCCAATGACGTTGCAGGAACGCGGGACCCGGGCTCGCCGGGCTCGCGCTGGGCGGTTTCGCTCGTTCTGGCGGAGTTGCCACGCCGGGCGCTTCGCCCGATTTGGCACGTGCGGGGCTAAAATCAAGCTCTCCGCGCGATTCCAGCGTCGAGGTCGCTCTCTCATGCATACATCCCAGTAGATATAGCTGTTGATTATGTAATGGAGTCATATTCGAGACAGATAGAGACATAAATTGTGTGCTCGCGAAACTGGCATCCCGGACCACCCAACTCGTCGAAACGCCCTCCGCACCGAGCTGGAGACGCGGAGACCATCACTAATCCAATCAGGACTGATATTAAACTCAGGCACAGTGCGATCTTACCCCTTGCAGTGCGATTCCATGCTGGGACACGCAGCTTCATGCTGCATGCAACTCAGACCATTCCCGCTCGCGCGTCGCATCTTACTCGTCCAAGTTGCGCAACCGCAACAAAATCCGGGTCATGTACAATTTCCCCGCACAATTATGCTTACGTAAACGCATACCCATCGTCGGAGGACGCAGGGGGGTGCATGTATGCACTCCGAGGGTAGAAACACACGGTAAGGTACTCACGCGACGCGACGGGATTCCAGCGCATCAGATCATGTCTCTCTGATTGCAAATCGCTCTGGGATCGACGTTCATGCTGATGGAACTTCGAGAAACAGAGCCCCGCGCGAAGCAAGTCGCCACCTTGCCCGGTGCACAAATCGCGATCCTCTGCCGAATCGTGTCAGTTTCTGCTTGTTCACCGCGCCACGTAAATTCAATTGCAACCAAATCCTCGATGACGTAACTGTACTCAGGCCTTTGCCCGAACTGCGGTCGCTTTGGGCTGTTTCGCTCGTGCCAGCGGAGTTTGCACGTCACGCGTTTGGCATGTGTGGGCGAATTTTGGTCGCTCCCGCCCGATCAAGTGACACGGTGCCTGACTAATCAAGATACCGCGCCAATAATGGACTCACAGCGTGCGTTGAAATCTTACTATCAGGCAGAATAGCAGGATATGCGGCGCTCCAATGTGAACAGCAGCGAGTTTTGAGTCTCGTGACGTGTCTGAATCACTCAGTGTACAGGATTTGACCGTTTAATACGTTCTCACATCATTTATTCCCGTTCAGTATAACCCACCATATGCACCGGCCATGCTATCTCACCTTGCAGGAGCCGATCAAGCCCACGGCTGCGAACAGCGGCAATCTCCGCTTCTCTTCCTGCTTCCTCCACCATGCCCGACGACGAGACCATTCTCTCTCGTTCCCCCGCGCCCCTCCCCTCTCGAGACGTCTCTACCCGGGAACGCTGTTGTCGATGGTGAGGACGAGGCCAAACGGCAGGTGAGTTGCGCGATTTTCTGTGCAAACAGTGCCCTGATGTCGAGCTCGTAGAACGCAACTGCACTCTCATTCCTCTGCGCGGCACGCTCTCCAGGACGAGACACACACGTCCTTCGACTCATAGTGAGTTTTTCGCTCCGATTCCGTCGCCATCGTTCCCTGCCTTCCCCGCCCACTGCCATGCTGCCTGCGACCCGCGCACAGCGTCATTGCACCTGCGAGTCAGGCAGGGGCACGGCGTCGTGCCTGGGACTCTCGCGCATGTGCGCGCCGGGATTTCCCCCCTGCGCGCGGACATCCATTTCGCCATCACTGATTGCATTTTGCGCTCAATTTTTCGCGGGCCTGACCTTCGAAACAGATGCCCCGCCCACTGTGACCGCTCCCTGAGGGTCCCGCCTCGACGACGCGTCCGCATTCGCTTCGTTAGTCGTGCTCCCTGCTTGTTCGGCTCGGGCTGAGCGGCAATCCAGGTCGCACAAGTCGGGCAGGTCCGAATCGCGCAAGGCGGTGCTCGTCCTCTGCATTCTTGCTCGCGCTGACACCGTACGTCGCGTTTTCTCCCTCTCCCCCCGCTTCCCGCTGACCCGCATGCAGATTCTTTGCTCCCGTGCCGTCCGGCGGTCCACACAATGAAATGGCAGTTCACCCGCTTGCCGCGCCAAATCGCTCGCGTTCATCCCCTTGCCGACCCCAGTACGTGCACCGCGCTGCTCTCCGCGCGATCCAGCGTTAAAATCGCGCGCCAAAGGTACGTTTTCTCCGTTCTTCCGCTCGCCCCCCCCGTGGTCCCCGAATTTGCGAGCAGACAGCATGCACGTTTCGTGTCTATGCTCGGGATGCCTGTCCGCCATCCCCGACGCGAAGAGACCGTCTGTGCTGCCGTTGTCACGGCGCGACAGCGCTTTCCCATTCATCAGATCGCAAATCTCCTTCCTGCGGCTCGCCCGCCGTTCCCACGCGGACGGGTACGCTGCGCGATCCCTGAGACGCTCTCCCCGAGCACATCGAGGCTCTCGCATGCACCGTTCGCTGCGCTCAGCCGATCTCCTCTCCGCGGCCGAATCCCCTCATCATCTCATCCCCTCTCTGACATCCCAGTCGCTGCGCCTCTCTCTCTCGATCCCCCAGGTTCCCAACTTGTACATATCGTAGATATGCTTGTTGCAATCCACGTCTCGTGCCTAATACCTGCTATATGCGGTGCGATCATAGAACGCTGGCAAATCGGCAGATCTGATCCAGCATCAAGTGGTAAAACCTGTCCCTGAGAACTGCTCAAAACGCTGCTGCCTGCCTGAGGCGCTCTCAGCAGTGAAAGCGAGCAGATGCGAGCATAATAGCACTGACCTGCAGCAGAGAGGGTGGGGAGGACGCAGGAGACCTGTCTCCGCGCGCCCAGGATGGCCAGGAACACGCCGGAAATGCGATTTGCAGTTGCGCATCAATTGCATATCGCATTTGAGTCAGCCAGTCGCTCGGCAGTGAGCTCCCTGCCGCTCTCACCCTTTCCGCGCATACAGAGGACGCTGAGCAGCCTCTCAGAGAGACATTTGCAGACACTGGTCTCCTCACCGGCAAACGCTTTCCCGCGGGGACCTGCCTCGCGCAGCGCGGACACGGTACCTATCTCTGCTGTGGCGTGATATATCTCGAACACAGATCACCGGTATAATCTGAGATCCTGTGGTCATTGCCCTGAGATCTGGCCGACGCAAGCCGCCCATCCTGCACTCCTTCCTCTGCGCGCGTGCGAGTGTAATCCAGGCATTGCAAGGCGCATATGCAGCTGTACACAGAGAGCCAGAATTGAGAACGGCGTTCGTTTGGCAGAGCGCGTGGTAACTAAGACGTGGCAACCTCGGAGATGTCAGAAACCGGATTTGCAGGTGCTGATGCCGCGCGGCGCGCATGTGCGCCGAGCAGCAAGCCATTGCTCAAACTCATTCGTTCTGCACACCCAGATGGTCGATAAAACGCGCAGAAACGCCTGCATCCGCGCGAGCTCATCTCTCAGGCCAGCAGGGTGCGTTTGCGAGGGGAATCCAACTCGCGGCGAAGCCATTACCAACCGCATCATGCCCTGTCCCGCAGCAGTTCCGTGCCAAGCGCCTTCGTGGGGTATAAAAGGCTGGCCAGGTTGAGACCCCGCTCGTTCGTCTCTTCCCCACATCGTCTCTCTGCGTGCACGCTGCTCGCCGTCTCGGACGTCGCCATCCAGCACCCTGCTCTTGTCTTACTGCTCGCCGTTGTCGTCTTCTACCTCGTCCCTCGCTGTCGCCGTCGTCTTCACCTCCACCATCGTCGTCATCGCGTCCAACGTCGCGCAGGTATGTTTCTCATTGCCCTAGACCCGTCTCCGTCCCTGTCACTGTGTTACCGGACCGCATTTGTACATAGGCCTGCGGGCGGGGACAACCCCTGCCATTTTGAATAAACCCTAAAGGTCATTATGATACCTATGGATTCACGCTGCTGGTTCGTTTTTCGAAGCACCGGAGCCTGTTTTGGCATCAGATCCGAGGACACAAGTCTTAATATCAAGCTAGAGGCCATTCCAAGTTTGACGCCGACGGAGCTCGCCGCGACAGAGACGCCGTACTTGCCCTTGCGCACGACCCACGCCTTCCGGGTCGCGCTCATTCTCTCTGCCTCATCACTCCGGCTACGGTCATCGGCGTCGTCTACGGCCTGCGCGGCCAGCACAAGACCCAGAACGCTCCGGAGCCGACGACGACGCCCGAATCGGTCACTACCAACCTCCCGACCCCGTCAGACGGCGCAATTGCGACTGGCGTGGACGGGAAGCCTGTCAGGGGACCGATGGGCTTTGGACGTGCGTCCGTAGCAGTTCCAGCGTATCGAGACTGACGCGAACATCTACGCTCAGCCGCGACTCCCCGACCCGCATCTACTGCTACGAGGCCTCCCGCTACGAGGCCGCCCGTCTTCGCGCCCGAGCCTGCGCCCACGCCGACGCGCCACTCGGACCCCAAGCACGAGGACAAGGAGGACGAACACGACCAGGACGCAGCGGCAGACGCTCAAGAGCGCGATTAGTGCTGGCACAGCACTCGCGCGTCGTGCTGCGGTTTCGTTTCCCCCACTTCTACCCCCGACAACTCTACCACACGATATGCTTGCACTTCGTCCACCCAAACTGTCTGGTAAATTATCACATACCTTTTCGTTGTGCCAACACGAACAACGCCCTGCCCCGTATGCCGCCTCGGTGTAACACCAGCTGTAGCAATAACATGTTCATCGCATTCGCTGGTGCTTCAACCTGCATCATACTCTGTGTGCTGAGGTGCTCAGGGGCCGTTGATGCACCGGGAGCCTATCTTTCAGCCGTCATGATAACCACCAGAGCGGCTCGAATCGCGACTCGATCATCTCCGAACGTCAAATTCTTCGACTGCTGCATTCCCCTGTCCTTTAAATAGGTCATCGCACACCGCGGGCTGGACCTCTGACGCACAGTAGACACGCTGCATAGCATGACGATTTTATAGTGCGTCGTGCGGGAGATAGTTGTACAGTTGAGAAGCTAATTCGGGCTCAGAGGCCGTTCCAGTACAGATCCTTTTGCACGTCGACGTGCGCAGTAAGCCGGACGTCGACCGAGCTCGCGGCGACGGAGACGCCGTACGCGCCCTTGCGCAGCACCCACGCCTTGCGTCCCTCGTCCCACGCGGAAAACGCGTACTTGTCGAGCTTGACCGTGACGGTTCGGCTCTCGCCAGGCTGCAGGTCTTCCACGCGGGCGAAGCCACGCAGCACGCGGCTCGGCAGCGGCTCACCCAGCGCGTGTGGCGGCGGCGAGACGTAGACCTGCACGATCTCCGTTCCCGTGCGTGAGCCTGTGTTGGTGACCGACACGGAGGCCGAGAGCACGATATCGGCCGCGGTGGAGGCCGCGACTGCGGTTTCTGAGAGCTTGAGGTCCGCGTAGGCGAAGGCCGTATATGAGAGGCCGTGGCCGAATGCGAAGTGCGGCGCGACGTTGCGGTCGATGTAGTGTCTGTAGCCCTGCAGAGCGGTTTGAGCGTGCGACGGATTTAACAGATACATATGCACTTACGACGAAGAGATCCTCGGCGTAATAGACCGGCCCCTCCTTGCCACCGAAGTGCAGGTAACTGGGAACATCTTGCAGGCGGCGCGGGAACGTCATGCTCAGCTTGGCGGACGGGTTCACGTCTCCGAACAGGACGTCCGCGATGCCGTCTCCCGCGCTGTTACCAAGGTACCATCCTTGAAGCAGAGCTGCGACGTCATCCGCCCAAGGCATCTCAACCGCTGATCCCTGAAAGGACGTTAGTAGCTGAGTGCGTCGCATTCGACGCACTTACCGATTGGTTCACCACGACGGTGCGAGGGTTTGCTTTAGCCACACGCCGCACAAGCTCATCCGTGCGACCGGGGAGCGCAAGTGTCGTCCTGTCGTAGCTCTCGGACTCCCACTCAGAGTTGAGACCGACGATAACGATGGCCACATCAGCGTTCTTAGCAGCTGCCTCAGCGTCCAGAAGCTCCTGGTCTGCGTCGACGACCGGCGCGCCGCTGAGGCGCACGGCAGGAGATGAGACGGCCGGCGTCGAGTCGTCGCCCTCGACGGGGCCCGAGACGTTGTTGAACTCGACGAGGATCTCGTAGCTGATGCCCTTGCGCACGGCGATGCGCCCGCGCTCCTCGACTGTGCCGCGGTTGAAGAAGTACGTGCCCTTGCGCTGCTTCGTCCAGTTGTCCACGACGAGCTGCCCGTCGACGAACAGCTTCGCGCGCCCGCTGACCGTCGTCCAGAGTCAAGAGCAACCGGGCGGAGTGCCGTTCTTGACTGCATGCATCAGCCGGCGGACGCGGGAGCGCGGCCCGGCTGCTGTTGCTCCTTGTCCTCGTCCGAGTCCGCGTCGCCGCCGCGCTGTGCCTGCCCGCTGTCAGCCTCGTCCACCCCCCGCGCTGCGGTGCCCAGTGTACATGCGCGTTTACTCGTGGGTCTTACAGTAACTATTTTGTAATGAATGTTCAAAATGCTAACTGCATGCATGCCCTCGTTTGTAGTAACACGAGGACTTGACCTAAATGCCCACGAGTGCCCCCGTCGCGCTCGTCTGGTCGCGCTCTATCGACCGCTCTGCGCCAGCGTCGCGCCAGACCGCGGCCCGGCGCACTTTGCCAACGCCCAGCTCGGCCAGCTCGACAAAAAACGCACGATCGCGACGACCTCGGGCCCAGGAAGCCGACAAACGACTTGGGCTCGCTGTCCCCATCTACCCGCACGCGCTCCTTGTTAAAAGCCCCGCGCCCGGACCCCTGGACGCCGGCGCTTAACGCTGGACCCCGGCGGCAGCAGACAGCCCACGATCGCCCGAAGGAGCGTCCAGGCGGCGCGCGCCAGCGTCGGAGGACGTGGTCTAGGTGCGTGGCCATCCATTCGTTACCGTTTGCTGCGCCCCAGAGTTCTGATCTGAGTCTGACTTTGTCAGTTGGCACAGACACCTCCGATCGGCACTCCCGGCGCGTCTGCCGCTGCCAGGCCGCGCCAGCGCTCTCGTTCTGACTCCCCATAGCTCGAGGTTGCCATGCGAGACGTCAGGCTGCCGCCGCGTTGCTAGAATATGGCCGAACGCGGCGGTCAGTCATAGCAGCAGGGTACGATCTCTGTCACAGAGCGCCATCGCGCCGGTTCTGCGCTCACTATTCGTCTCAGGGATCGACCCACGACCGCGCCGAACCCGTCTGGGGCGCGAATCCGCGGACGCCGGTCCGTGACGAGGACTGGTCGGTCAGTCACAGCAGCACAGTACGATCTCTGTCAAAGACCCCAATCGCGCCGTTCCGCACTCACGATCCAGCTCAGGGTTACTCGGGCATCGACCCGCGACGGCGCCGAAGAGGTCTGGGGCGAGCAGCGGTCATCGGAAGTGGGTACGATGCCCGAGCCGCGGGAACGCACCGGCCGCCGGCGCGGGGCCCACTCGACCCGTCCGACGCGCGCGCAGACTGTCAGCGTCTGGGTGTAAGTACCGATAGGTAGCGGTGACCGCAATAAAGTGCCTTTGCCGCCACGCGTCCCTGTAGTAGCAGAACCAGCGCACCTGAGCCCGGAAGAACGGCCGATCGCGCGGATTTCTAATGGTCTGTACACCAACAGACGCATAAGAACCTGGCAGCCGGTCGTGAGTCAGTTAGGGAAACGGTCAGAGTGACGACAGGACGCACCGCGGACCCGGGATGCGACGGCGCCTCCCAGCCTGCCGAACGGCAAGACACAATGAACCCGCGGATGAGTCAGTCGCACGCCTGGATGCCAGAGTGAAGCATGAGACTCACCGATGGGTCGGCGCATGTACGGCCGGTCGGACGCGCAGAGGCGGACCAAGCCGATCTCGAGCAGCCACGGACATTACGGCCAGCGCGCGGAACGGCAAGACACAATGAACTTGCAGATGAGTCAGCCGCACGCCTGGATGCCAGAGTGACGCATGAGACTCACCGATGGGCCGGCGCGTGTACGGCCGGACCGGACGCACAGACGTGCAGTGCCGATCTCGAGCAGCCGCAAGCGATCGGGGCATCGGGAGACGATTTGGCAGCACCGTAGCTACGACGTCGTAAGCGAATGTCTGAAGGACGATCGAAGATGACGGCGTACAAAGACAGTGTGGATAGGGGCGGCGCGAGCGAGGGTCGGCGCCCTGCGAGTGACTCCGGCCGAGAGCGCGCCGATTGCGAGCGTGCGACCGATGGAGCCGTATGCCCGACTGCGTGAACAGGGTATGCATCGGCAAAAGTGTAGATGATGCGCAAAAGAAACGACTCGCCGAGAAGATCGACAAAGACGGCGTCGAAGTCGGAGCATGCGATGTGCACGCCGAGGATGGCAGCGAGCGAGCGAGCAGCGCGACGACGAGCGGGGACAAGCACGACGACAATCGGGCGGTGCAGACAAGCGCGCCGACGTTGGGACTGATGTGCGACGGAGGCTTATCGAGAGGAGAGGACGGAAGAGGAAGAGAGGCGAAGGCCGATGGGGACTCTGACCCGATTCCGCACCCACCCTTTATACCCTCCTCGCGCCCTCCGTATCTATCCCGGCGGCCGAGAGCGCGCACGCTGGCAGGCACGCATCTGATCGCGTGATGACTGCGCGTGGGAAGCGCGAGGTCGCGCCGCCGAGGCCGCAGATGTGCCTCGTTTCCGGCGGGTTCAGCCCACCGATCCTGCTCGCGCAACTCATTCCTCGCGCCCGAGACCCTCTCCCTCCGCCCACCTTCTCGAAAACAGCTCTCATATGAGACCCTGCTTACGTAAGCGCTCAGTTCGAGCAGGCGCACGCAAGGGGTACCCCCTATTCCCTCGGAGGGTGGAAAACGCGCCCCAAGGCACGAGCGCGGCGCAGTCGCGCTGCAACGTGTCAGATCAGCTCATTTGATGCGTGATCAAGCGGAGATAGATGTGGGTTGCAAGGGGAAGCCAGGGAAAACGGGAAACGCGCGGAATGCGTCGCTGCGAAGCCGCCCCGTCCCATGGCCAAGTTGATTCAATTTCGCATTTGTTTCTGCGTCAGAAGCATGCCGGCATAAGTGCGCAGCCGATGACGTTACAGGAACGCGGGACCCGGGCTCTACGGGCTCGCGCTGGGCGGTTTCGCTCGTTCTGGCGGAGTTGCCACGCCGGGCGCTTCGCCCGATTTGGCACGTGCGGGGCTAAAATCAAGCTCTCCGCGCGATTCCAGCGTCGAGGTCGCTCTCTCATGCATACATCCCAGTAGATATAGCTGTTGCTTATGTAATGGAGTCACATTCGAGACAGATAGAGACATAAATTGTGTGCTCGCGAAACTGACAACCCGGACCACCCAACTCGTCGAAACGCCCTCCGCACAGAGCTTCCGCCGCGGGAATCATCACTCATCTAATTAGACCTGATGTTAAACTCAGGCACAGTGCGCCCTCGCCCCTTGCATTGCGATTCCATGCGAGGACATGCGGCTTCATGCTGCATGCAACTCAGACCATTCCCGCTCGCGCGTCGCATTTCACTCATTCAAGTTGCACAACCGCATCAATTTCCGAGTCATATACCATTTCCCTGCTCAATGGAGCTTACGTAAGCACATACCCATCGTCGGAGGACGCAGTGGGGTGCTTGTATGCACTCCGAGGGTGAAACATGCGGCAAGGTACTCACGCGACGCGACGGGATTACAGCGCATCAGATCATGTGTCCCTGATCGTGAATCGCTCTGAGATCGACGTTCATGCTGATGGAACTTCGGGAAACAGAGCCCCGCGCGAAGCAAGTCGCCACCGTGCCCAGTGTGCAAATCGCGATCCTCTGCCGAATTTTGTCAGGTCCTGCTTGTTCAGTGTGCCACGTGGATTACGTCGCAACCATATAGCCTATGACGTAATTGTACAACGCGCTTCATTCGAACTGCTATTGCTTTTGGCTGTCTCACTCGCGCTGGCGGAGTTTGCACATCACGCGTTTGGCATGTGTGGGCGAGATTTGGTCTCTGCCGCGCGATCGAGTGGCACAGTGCCTGACTAATCAATATACCACGCCAATCACTGACGCAGCGCGTGCGCTGGAATCTCACTATCTGACCAAAATGGCAGGATATGCAGCGCTCAAATGTGATCAGCAGCGAGTTTTGAGTCTCCTGACGTGCCTGAAGCACTCTGTGTACGGAATTTGACCTTCCCATATGTTCTCGCATCAATAACTACCGTTCATTATACCCCACGATATGCATTGACGTTACTAGCCCACTTTGCAGGAGCCGATCAAGCCCACGGCTGCGAACAACGGCAATCTCCGCTTCTCTTCCTGCTTCCTCCACCATGCCCGACGGCGGGACCATTCCCCCTCGTTCCGCTCCTCCCCTCCCCTCCGCACACGTCTCTACCCGGGCAAGCTGTTGTCGATGGCGAGGACGAGGCCAAACGGCAGGTGAGTTGCGCGATTTTCTGTGCAGACGGTGCCCTGATGTCGAGCTCGTAGAACGCAACGGCGCTCTCATTCCTCTGCGCGGCACGCTCTCCAGGACGAGACACACACGTCCTTCGACTCATAGTGAGTTTTTCGCTCCGATTCCGTCGCCATCGTTCCCTGCCTTCCCCGCCCACTGCCATGCTGCCTGCGACCCGCGCACAGCGTCATTGCACCTGCGAGTCAGGCAGGGGCACGGCGTCGTGCCTGGGACTCTCGCGCATGTGCGCGCCGGGATTTCCCCCCTGCGCGCGGACATCCATTTCGCCATCACTGATTGCATTTTGCGCTCAATTTTTCGCGGGCCTGACCTTCGAAACAGATGTCCCCCGCCACCGTGACAGCACCCTGAGGATGCCGCCTCGACGACTCGTCCGCCTTCGCCTCGTGAGTCGCGCTCCCTGTTTATTCGGCTAGGGCTGAGCGGCAATCCAGGTCGCACAAGTCGGGCAGGTCCGAATCGCGCAAGGCGGTGCTCGTCCTATGCATTCTTGCTCGCGCTGACACCGTACGTCGCGTTTTCTCCCTTTCTCCCCGCTTCCCGCTGACCCGCATGCAGATTCTTTGCTCCCGTGCCATCCGGCGGACCACACTATGAAATGGCAGTTCACCCGCTTGCCGCGCCAACTCGCTCGCGTTCAGCCCCTTGCCGACCCCAGTACGCGCACCGCGCGGCTCTCCGCGCGACCCAGCGTCAAAATCGCGCGCCAAAGGTACGTTTTCTCCGTTCTTCCGCTCGCCCCCATCGTCCCCGAATTCGCGAGCAGACAGCATGCACGTTTCGTGTCTATGCTCGGGCTGCCTGTCCGCCATCCCCGACGCGGAGAGACCGTCTGCGCTGCCGTTGCCACGGCGCGACAGCGCTTTCCCATTCATCAGATCGCAGATCTCCTTCCTGCGGCTCGCCCGCCGTTCCCACGCGGACGGGTACGCTGCGCGATCCCTGAGACGCGCTCCCCGAGCACATCGAGGCTCTCACGTGCACCGTTCGCTGCGCTCAGCCGATCTCCTCCCCGCGGCCATATTCCTTCATCATCTCATCCCCTCTCTGACATCCCATTCGCTGCGCCTCTCTCTCTCGATCCCCCACGTTCCCAACTTGTACATATCGTAGTTATGCTTGTTGCAATCCACGTCTCGTGCCTAATACCGACCATATGCGGTGCAATCATAGAACGCTGGCAAATCGGCAGATCTGATCCAGCAGCAAGTGGTAAGAGCCTGTCCCTGAGAACCGCTCAAAACACTGCTGCCTGCCTGAGGCGCTTTCAGCAACGAAGACGTGCGCATGCGAGCATGACAGCACTGCCCTGAAGCAGAGAGGGTGGGGAGGACGCAGGAGAGCTGTCTCCGCGCGCCCAGGATGGCCAGGAACGCGCCGGAAATGCGATTTGCAGTTGCGCATCAATTGCATATCGTATTTGACTCAGCCACTCAGTCGGCAGAGAGTTCCCTGCCGCTCTCACCCTTCCCGCGCATACAGAGGACACTGAGCAGCCTCTCAGGAGAGGCATTTGCAGACACTGGTCTCCTCACCGGCAAACGCTTTCCCGCGGGGACCTGCCTCGCGCAGCGCGGACACGGTGCCTATCTGCTGTGAGATGATATATCTCGAACACACATCACCGGTATAATCTGAGATCCTGGGGCCATTGCCCTGAGATCTGGCCGACGCAAGCCGCTCATCCTGCACTCCTTCCTCTGCGCGCGTGCGAGTGTAATCCAGGCATTGCAAGACGCATATGCAGCTGTACACAGAGAGCCAGAATTGAGAACGGCGTTCGTTTGGCAGAGCGCGTGGTAACTAAGACGTGGCAACCTCAGAAACCGGATTTGCAGGTGCTGATGCCGCGCGGCGCGCATGTGCGCCGAGCAGCAAGCCATTGCTCAAACTCACTCGTTCTGCACACCCAGAGGGTCTATAAAACGCGCAGAAACGCCTGCATCCGCGCGAGCGCATCTCTCAGGCCAGCAGGGCGCGTTTGCGAGGGGAATCCAACTTGCCGCAAAGCCATTACCAACCGCATCATGCCCTGTCCCGCCGCAGTTCCGTGCCAAGCGCCTTCGTGGGGTATAAAAGGCTGGCCAGGTTGAGACACCGCTCGTTCGTCTCTTCCCCAGGTCGTCTCTCTGCGTGCACGCTGCCCGCCGTCACCATCCTCTCGGACGTCCGCATCCGTCGCCATCGTCTTCCCCGACCACCGCCGTCTCCAACGTCTCAGACCGCCTCACCCCGCACCGCCGTCGCCGTCGTCTTCACCTTCAGCATCGTCGTCATCGCGTCCAAGGTCGCGCAGGTATGTCCCGCATCTGCCCTAGACCCTTCTCCGTCCCTGTTACTGTGTTACCGGACCGCACTTGTACATAGGCCTTCGGGCGGGGACAACCCCTGGCATTTTGAATAAACCCTAAAGGTCATTATGATACCTATGGATTCACGCTGCTCGTCCGTTTTTCGATGCACCGGAGCCAAATAAGCATCAGATCCGAGGAAGCAAGTAATATGAAGCTAGAGGCCATTCCAAGTTTGACGCCGACGGAGCTCGCCGCGACAGAGACGCCGTACTTGCCCTTGCGCACGACCCACGCCTTCCGGGTCACGCTTATTCTCTGCCTCATCACCCCGGCTACGGTCATCGGCGTCGTCTACGGCCTGCGCGGCCAGCACAAGACCCAGAACGCTCCGGAGCAGACGACGACGCCCGAATCGGTCACTACCAACCTCCCGACCCCGTCAGACGGCGCAATTGCGACTGGCGTGGACGGGAAGCCTGTCAGGGGACCGATGGGCTTTGGACGTGCGTCCGTAGCAGTTCCAGCGTATCGAGACTGACGCGAACATCTACGCTCAGCCGCGACTCCCCGACCCGCATCTACTGCTACGAGGCCTCCCGCTACGAGGCCGCCCGTCTTCGCGCCCGAGCCTGCGCCCACGCCGACGCGCCACTCGGACCCCAAGCACGAGGACAAGGAGGACGAACACGACCAGGACGCAGCGGCAGACGCTCAAGAGCGCGACTAGTGCTGGCACAGCACTCGCGCGTCGTGCTGCGGTTTCGTTTCCCCCACTTCTTCCCCCGACAACTCTACCACACGATATGCTTGCACTTCGTCCACCCAAACTGTCTGGTAAATTATCACATACCTTTTCGTTGTGCCAACACGAGCAACGCCCTGCCCCGTATGCCGCCTCGGTGTAACACCAGCTGTAGCAATAACATGTTCATCGCATTCGCTGGTGCTTCAACCTGCATCATACTGTACGAAGGTGTGCTGAGGTGCTCAGGGGCCGTTGATGCAGCGGGAGCCTATCTTTCATCCGTCATGATAACCACCAGAGCGGCTCGAATCGCGACTCGATCATCTTCGAACGTCAAATTCTTCGACTGCTGCATTCCCCTGTCCTTTAAATAGGTCTTCGCACACGGCGGGCTGGACCTCTGACGCACAGTAGACACGCTGCATAGCATGACGATTTTATAGTGCGTCGTGCGGGAGATAGTTGTACAATTGAGAAGCTAATTCGGGCGCGCCTCAGAGGCCGTTCCAGTACAGATCCTTTTGCACGTCGACGTGCGCAGTGAGCCGGACGTCGACCGAGCTCGCGGCGACGGAGACGCCGTACGCGCCCTTGCGCACGACCCACGCCTTCCGTCCTTCATCCCAGGCGGAGAACGCGTACTTGTCCAGCGCGACGGTGACGGTGCGGCTCTCTCCCGCCTGAAGGTCCGCGACGCGCGCGAAGCCGCGCAACACGCGGCTTGGCAGCGGCTCACCGAGCGGGTGAGGCGGCGGCGAGACGTAGACCTGCACGATCTCCGTTCCCGTGCGTGCGCCGGTGTTGGTGATAGAAACCGAGGCCGTGAGCGCGATGTCGGCTGCGCTGGAGGCCGCGAGTGCGCTCTCAGAGAGCTTGAGGTCTGCGTAGGCGAAGGTGGTGTATGAGAGGCCGTGGCCGAATGCAAAGTGGGGCGCGACGTTGCGGTCGATGTAGTGTCTGTAGCCCTGCAGAGCAGTTTGAGCGTGCGACGGATTTAATAGATTCATATCCACTTACGACGAAGAGGTCCTCGGCGTAATAGACCGGCCCCTCCTTGCCACCAAAGTGCAGGTAACTGGGAACATCTTGCAGGCGGCGCGGGAACGTCATGCTCAGCTTGGCGGACGGGTTCACGTCTCCGAACAGGACGTCCGCGATGCCGTCTCCCGCGCTGTTACCAAGGTACCATCCCTGAAGCAGAGCTGCGACGTCATCCGCCCAAGGCATCTCGACCGCAGATCCCTAGCAAGGAATCAGCAGCTGACTGCGTTGCATCCGACGTACATACCGATTGGTTCACCACGACGGTACGAGGGTTTGCCTTAGCCACACGCCGCACGAGCTCATCCGTACGACCTGGGAGCGCAAGCGTCGTCCTGTCGTAGCTCTCGGACTCCCACTCCGAGTTGAGGCCGACGATAACGATCGCCACATCAGCGTTCTTAGCAGCCTCCTCCGCGTCCAGAAGCTCCTGGTCTGCGTCGACGACCGGCGCTCCGCTGAGCCGCACGGCCGGAGACGACACGGCCGGCGTCGAGTCGTCGCCCTCGACGGGGCCCGAGACGTTGTTAAACTCGACGAGGATCTCGTAGCTGACGCCCTTGCGCACGGCGATGCGCCCGCGCTCCTCGACTGTGCCGCGGTTGAAGAAGTACGTGCCCTTGCGCTGCTTCGTCCAGTTGTCCACGACGAGCTGCCCGTCGACGAACAGCTTCGCGCGCCCGCTGACCGTCGTCCAGAGTCAAGAGCAACCGGGCGGAGTGCCGTTCTTGACTGCATGCATCAGCCGGCGGATTCGGGAGCGCGGCCCGGCTGCTGTTGCTCCTTGTCCTCGTCCAAGTCCGCGTCGCCGCCGCGCTGTGCCTGCCCGCTGCCAGCCTCGTCCGCCCCCCGCGCTGCGGTGCCCAGTGTACATGCGCGTTTACTCGTGGGTGTTACAGTAACTATTTTTGTAATGAATGCTAACTTCATGCATGCCCTCGTTTGTAGTAACACGAGGACTTGACCTGAATGCCCACGAGTGCCACCGTCGCGCTCGTCTGGTCGCGCTCTATCGACCGCTCTGCGCCAGCGTCGCGCCAGACCGCGGCCCGGCGCACTTTGCCAACGCCCAGCTCGGCCAGCTCGACAAAAAACGCACGATCGCGACGAGCTCGGGCCCAGGAAGCCGACCAACGAGTTGGGATCTCTGTCCCCGTCGTCCTGCACGCGCTCCTCGTTCAAAGCCCCGCGCCCGGACCCCTGGACGCCGGCGCTTAACGCTGGACCGCGCCGGCAGCAGACAGCCCACGATCGGCCGAAGTACCGACCAAGCGGCGCGCGCCAGCGGCGGAGGACGTGGACTAGGTGCGTGGCCGTCTACCTATTGCGGTTTGCCGCGCCCCGGAGCTTTGATTCGACTCTGACATGGTGAGTTTGCAGAGACACCTCCGATCGGCACTCCCGGCGCGTCTGCCGCTTCCAGGCCGCGTCAGGCCTCTCGTTCTGACTCCCCATAGCTCGAGGTTGCCATGCGAAACGTCAGGCCGCCGCCGCGTTGCCAGAATATGGCCGAACGCGGCGGTCAGTCACAGCAGCAGGGTACGATCTCTGTCACAGAGCGCCATCGCGCCGTTCGCGCTCACTATTCGTCTCAGGGATCGACCCACGACCGCGCCGAACCCGTCTGGGGCGCGAATCCGCGGACGCCGGTCCGTGACGAGGACTGGTTGGTCGGTCACAGCAGCACGGTACGATCTCCGTCAAAGCCCGCAATCGCGCCGTTCCGCACTCACGGTCCAGCTCAGGTTTACTCGGGCATCGACCCGCGACGGCGCCCGAGCTGTTCGGAGCGAGCAGCGGTCATCGGGGGTGGGTACGATGCCCGAGCCGCGGGAACGCACCGGCCGCCGGCGCGGGGCCCACTCGACCCGTCCGAGGCGCGCGGGAGACGGTCAGCGAGCGAGTGTACGTACCGATAGGTAGCGGTGCCCGCAATAAAGTGCCTTCCCCCGCCACGCCTTCCGCAACCAGCGGCAGAACGGCCGATCGCGCGAGTTTCTAATGGTCTGTACACCAACAGACGCATAAGAACCTGGCATCCGATCGTGAGTCAGTCAGGGACACGGTCAGAGTGACGAGACGACGCACCGAGGCTGGCCCCGGAGGCAGAGTCGGACCGAGCCGATCTCGTGCAACCACGGACATTGGGAAACGCAGCGGCCAGCCTGCCGAACGGCAAGGCACGACGGGCTGGCAAAGAGTCAGCGGCCCGCCGGCATGATAGTGTGACGCATGAGACTCACCGCTGGGACGGCCGGCGGATGTGCGGTGATGGACCAACTTGAAGCCGAGCTCGAGCAACCCCCGCCGATCGGGCACCGGGGGACAAATCGGCAACATCTCTGAGACGATTTCAGAGACTGTTAGAAGATGCTGTCGTGAGGAGGCAGTGCAGATAGGGAGACTCACCGGCTGCGCGGCCGAGGGTCGGGTGGTCTGCAAGTAACTCCGGCTGAGAGCGCGCCGATTGCGGGCCTGCGACCGACCTATGCAGTCGTATGCACGACTATGCGAACAGAGCACACATCAGCAAAAGTGCAGATGATACGAAAAAGGAGCGACTCACCGGGAAGATCGACGAAGACGGCGTCGAGGTCGGAGGAGGCGATGAGCACGCCGAGGATCGCAGCGAGCGGCACGATGACGAGCGGGGAGAAGCACGATGACGAGCGAGCAGTGCGAGCGAGCGCGCCGACGTTGGTCTCGATGTGCCACGGAGGCTGGTCGAGAGGAGAGGGCGGAAGAGGAAGAGAGGCGAAGGCCGATGGGGACTCTGACCCGATTCCGCACCCACCCTTTATACCCTCCTCCCGCCCTCCGTATCTATCCCGGCCGCCGAGAGCGCGCACGCTGGCAGGCACGCATCTGATCGCGTGATGACTGCGCGTGGGAAGTGCGAGGTCGCGACGCCGAGGCCGCAGATGTGCCTCGTTGCCGGTGTTCGACCCCCCGATCCCGCTCGCGCGGCGCATTCCTCGCGCCCGAGACCCTCTCCCGCCGCCCACCTTTTCGAAACCAGTTCCCATATGAGACCCTGCTTACGTAAGCGCTCAGTTCGAGCAGGCGCACGCAGGGGTACCCCCTATTCCCTCGGAGGGCGGAAACCGCACCCCAAGGCACTGGCGCGGCGCAGTCGCGCTGCAACGTGTCAGATCAGCTCGTCTGATGCGTGATACACCGGAGATAGATGCGGGTTGCAAGGGGAAGCCCGGGAAAACGGGAAACGCGCGGAATGCGTCGCTGCGAAGCCGCCACGTCCCATGGCCAATTTGATTCAATTTCGCATTTGTTTCTGCGTCAGAAGCATGCCGGCATAAGTGCGCAGCCGATGACGTTGCAGGAACGCGGGACCCGGGCTCGCCGGGCTCGCGCTGGGCGGTTTCGCTCGTTCTGGCGGAGTTGCCACGCCGGGCGCTTCGCCCGATTTGGCACGTGCGGGGCTAAAATCAAGCTCTCCGCGCGATTCCAGCGTCGAGGTCGCTCTCTCATGCATACATCCCAGTAAATATAGCTGTTGATTATGTAATGGAGTCATATTCGAGACAGATAGAGACATAAATTGTGTGCTCGCGAAACTGGCATCCCGGACCACCCAACTCGTCGAAACGCCCTCCGCACCGAGCTGGAGACGCGGAGACCATCGCTTATCTGATTAGAACTGATGTTTAATTCAGGCACAGTGCGCCCTTGCCCCTTGTACTGCGATTCCATGCTGGGACATGCAGCTTCATGCCGTATGCAACTCAGACCCTTCCCGCTCGCGCTTCGCATCTCACTTGTGCAGGTTGGACAACCGCATCGATTTCCGAGTAATATACCATTTCCCTGCACAATTATGCTTACGTAAGCACATACCCATCGTCGGCGGACGCAGTGGGGTGGTTGTATGCACTCCGAGGGTGAAACATGCGGCAAGGTACTCACGCGGCGCGACGGGATTTCAGCGCATCAGATCATGTGTCTCTGATTGCGAATCACTTTGAGATCGAAGTTCATGCTGATGGAACTCCGGGAAACTGAGCAACGCGCGAAGCAAGTCGCCACCGTGCCCAATGTGCAAATCACGATCCTCTGCCGAATTCTCTCAGGTTCTCCTTTTTCACTGCGCCACATGAATTCCGTGCCAATCATAGAGCCGCTGACGTAATTATGCAAAGCGCTTCTTTCGAACTGCTATCGCTTTTGGCTGTTTCGCTCGTGCCGGCGGAGTTTGCACGTCACGCGTTTGGCATGTGTGGGCGAATTTTGGTCGCTTCCGCCCGATAAAGTGACACGGTGCCTGACTAATCAATATACTACGCCAATCATGGACTCACCGCATGCGTTGGAATCTCACTATCTGACTAAAATGGCAGGATATGCGGCGCTCCAATGTGATCAGCAGCGAGTTTTGAGTCTCGTGATGTGTCTGAATCACTCAGTGTACAGGATTTGACCGTTCAACACGTTCTCTCATCATTTATTCCCGTTAATTATAGCCCACGATATGCGCCGGCCTTGCTATCTCATTTTGCAGGAGCCGATCAAGCCCACGGCTGCGAACAGCGGCAATCTCCGCTTCTCTTCCTGCTTCCTCCACCATGCCCGACGACGAGACCATTCTCTCCCGTTCCCCCGCGCCCCTCCCCTCTCAACGTCTCTACCCGGGAAAGCTGTTGTCTATGGCGAGGACGAGGCCAAACGGCAGGTGAGTTGCGCGATTTTCTGTGCAGACGGTGCCCTGATGTCGAGCTCGTAGAACGCAACGGCGCTCTCTTTCCTCTGCGCGGCACGCTCTCCAGGACGAGACACACGTCCCTCGACTCATAGTGAGTTCTTCGCTCCGATTCCGTCGCCATCGTTCCCTCCCTTCCCCGCCCACTGCCATGCTGCCTGCGACCCGCGCACAGCGTCACTGCACCTGCGAGCCAGGCAGGGGCACGCTGTCGTGCCTGGGACTCTCGCTCTCGCTGGCCCCTCCGCAGCAACCGCGTGTGCGCGCCGGGATTTCCCCCCTGCGCGCGGACATCCATTTTGCCATCACTGATTGCATTTTGCGCTCAATTTTTCGCGGGCCTGACCTTCGAAACAGATGCCCCGCCCACTGTGACCGCTCCCTGATGGTGCCGCCTCGACGACGCGTCCGCATTCGCTTCGTGAGTCGTGCTCCCTGCTTGTTCCGCTCGGGCTGAGCGGCAATCCAGGTCGCACAAGTCGAGCACGTCCGAATCGCGCAAGGCGGTGCTCGTCCTATGCATTCTTGCTCGCGCTGACATCGTACGTCGCGTTTTCTCCCCCTCTCCCCGCTTCCCGCTGACCCGCATGCAGATTCTTTGCTCCCGTGCCGTCCGGCGGTCCACACGATGAAATGGCAGTTCGCCCGCTTGCCGCGCCCAATCGCTCGAGTTCAGCCCCTTGCCGACCCCAGTACGCGCACCGCGTGGCTCTGCTCGCGATCCAGCGTCAAAATCGCGCGCCAAAGGTACGTTTTCTCCGTTCTTCCGCTCGCCCCCCGTGGTCCCCGAATTCGCGAGCAGACAGCATGCACATGTCGTGTCTATGCTCGGGATGCCTGTCCGCCATCCCCGACGCGGAGAGACCGTCTGCGCTGCCGTTGCCACGGCGCGACAGCGCTTTCCCATTCATCAGATCGCAGATCTCCTTCCTGCGGCTCGCCCGCCGTTCCCACGCGGACGAGTGGGCCGCGCGATCCCTGAGACGCGCTCCCCGAGCGCATCGAGGCTCTCACATGCACCGTTCGCTGCGCTCAGCCGATCTCCTCTCCGCGGCCGAATCCCCTCATCATCTCATCCCCTCTCTCGCATCCCATTCGCTGCGTCTATCTCTCTCGATCCCCTCAGTCCCCCAGGTTCCCAAGTTGTACATAGCGTAGTTATGCTTGTTGCAATCCACGTCCCGTGCCTAATACCTACTATATGCGGTGCAGTCATAGAACGCTGGCAAATCGGCCGATCTGATCCAGCATCAAGTGGTAAAAGCCTGTCCCTGAGAACCGCTCAAAACGCTGCTGCCTGCCTGAGGCGCTCTCTCCAGCGAAAACGAGCGCATGCGAGCGTGAGAGCGCCGACCTGCAGCAGAGAGGGTGGGGAGGACGCAGGAGAGCTCGCTCCGCTCCGGATGCGGCCAGGAACACGCCGGAAATGCGATTTGCAGTTGCGCATCAATTTCATATCTCATCTGACTCAGCGAGTCGCTCAGTAGCACTTTCCCTGGCGCTCTCACCGTTCTCGCGCATACAGAGGAGACTGAGAAGCCACGCAGAGACCCGTATTTGGAGACACGCTCTCCTCACCGGCAAATGCTTTCCCGCGGCGACCTGCCTGGCGCAGCGCGGACACGGTACCTATCTGCTGTGAGATGATATATCTCGAGCGCATATCACCGGTAGAATCTGAGATCCAGTGGTTGCCCTGAGATCTGGCCGACGCAAGCCGCTCATCCTGCACTCCTTCCTCTGCGCGCGTGCGAGTGTAATCCAGGCCTTGCGAGGCGCATATGCAGTTTTACACGGCACTCCGGAATTGAGAACGGCGTTAGTTTGGCAGAGCGCGTGGTAACTAAGACGTGGCAACCTCGGAGATGTCAGAAACCGGATTTGCAGGTGCTGATGCCGCGCGGCGCGCATGTGCGCCGAGCAGCTCGCCATTGCTCAAACTCACTCGTTCTGCACACCCAGAGGGTCTATAAAACGCGCAGAAACGCCTGCATCCGCGCGAGCTCATCTCTCAGGCCAGCAGGGTGCGTTTGCGAGGGGAATCCAACTTGCCGTAAAGCCATTACCAACCGCATCATGCTCTGTCCCGCCGCAGTTCCGTGCCAAGCGCCTTCGTGGGGTATAAAAGTCTGGCCAGGTTGAGACACCGCTCGTTCGTCTCTTCCCCAGGTCGTCTCTCTGCGTGCACGCTGTCCTCCCTCACCATCGGCTCGGACGTCGACATCCAGCACGCTGCTCACCGTCGTCATCGTGTTCCTCAACATTCACCGTCGTCGTCGCCATCGTCTCCCTCGACCATCACCATCTGTATCTTCGCCAACCGCCGCCTCAGCTCTCGCCTTCGACGTCGCGCAGGTATGTTTCTCATTGCCCTAGACCCGTCTCTCGTCGTTCCCCTATTACCGGACCGCACTTGTACATAGGCCTTCGGGCGGGGACAATCCCTGCCATTTTGAATAAACCCTAAAGGTCATTATGATACCTATGGATTCACGCTGCTCGTCCGTTTGTCGAAGAACCGGAGCCAAAAAAAAGCATCAGATCCGAGGAAGCAAGTCTTAATATCAAGCTAGAGGCCATTCCGCAGTAAATATTTGACGCCGACGGAGCTCGCCGCGACAGAGACGCCGTACTTGCCCTTGCGCACGACCCACGCCTTCCGGGTCACGCTCATTCTTTGCTTCATTCTCTGCCCGGCTACGGTCATCGGCGTCGTCTACGGCCTGCGCGGCCAGCACAAGACCCAGAACGCTCCGGAGCCGACGACGACGCCCGAATCGGCCACTACCAACCTCCCGACCCCGTCAGACGGCGCAATTGCGACTGGCGTGGACGGGAAGCCTGTCAGGGGACCGATGGGCTTTGGACGTGCGTCCGTAGCAGTTCCTGCGAGTTGAGACTCACGCAAACATCTGCGCTCAGCCGCGACTCCCCGGCCCGCGCCTACCTCTACGAGACCGCCCGCTACGAGGCCGCCCGTCTTCGCGCCCGAGCCTGCGCCCACGCCTACGCGCCACTCGGACCCCAAGCCCGAGCACAAGGAGGACGAACACGACCAGGACGCAGCGGCAGACGCTCAAGAGCGCGATTAGTGCTGGCACAGCACTCGCGCGTCGTGCTGCAGTTTCGTTTTCCCCACTTCTACCCCCGACAACTCTACCACACGATGTGCTTGCAATTCGTCCACCCAAACTGTCTGGTAAATTATCACATACCTTTTCGTTGTGCCAACACGAGCAACGCCCTGCCCCGTATGCCGCCTCGGTGTAACACCAGCTGTAGCAATAACATGTTCATCGCATTCGCTGGTGCTTCAACCTGCATCATACTGTACGAAGGTGTGCTGAGGTGCTCAGGGGCCGTTGATGCAGCGTGAGCCTATCTTCCATCCGTCATGATAACCACCAGAGCGGCTCGAATCGCGATCGATCATCTTCGAACGTCAAACCCTTCGACTGCTGCATTCCCGCGTCCTTTAAATAGTTCATCGCACGCCGCGGGCTGGACCTCTGACGCACAGTAGACATGCTGCATAGCATGACGATTTTATAGTGCGTCGTGCGGGAGATAGTTGTACAATTGAGAAGCTAATTCGGGCGCGCCTCAGAGGCCATTCCAGTAGAGATCCTTTTGCACGTCGACGTGCGCAGTGAGCCGGACGTCGACCGAGCTCGCGGCGACGGAGACGCCGTACGCGCCCTTGCGCACGACCCACGCCTTGCGTCCTTCGTCCCAGGCGGAGAACGCGTACTTGTCCAGCGCGACAGTGACGATGCGGCTCTCTCCCGCCTGGAGATCCGCGACACGCGCGAAACCGCGCAGCATGAGGCTCGGCAGCGGCTCACCGAGCGGGTGCGACGGCGGCGAGATGTAGACCTGCACAATCTCTGTGCCCGTGCGTGCGCCGGTGTTGGTGATAGACACCGAGGCCGTGAGCTCGATGTCGGCTGCGCCGGAGGCCGCGAGTGCGCTCTCAGAGAGCTTGAGGTCTGCGTAGGCGAAGGTGGTGTATGAGAGGCCGTGGCCAAAAGCAAAGTGCGGCGCGACGTTGCGGTCGATGTAGTGTCTGTAGCCCTGCAGAGCAGTTTGAGCGTGCGACGGATTGAATAGATTCATATGCACTTACGACGAAGAGATCCTCGGCGTAATAGACCGGCCCCTCCTTGCCACCAAAGTGCAGGTAACTGGGAACATCTTGCAGGCGGCGCGGGAACGTCATGCTCAGCTTGGCGGACGGGTTAACGTCTCCGAACAGGACGTCCGCGATGCCGTCTCCCGCGCTGTTACCAAGGTACCATCCTTGAAGCAGAGCTGCGACGTCCTCGGCCCACGGCATCTCGACGGCAGATCCCTAGCAAGAACTCAGCAGCTGAGTGCATTCCATCCGACGTACATACCGATTGGTTGACCACGACGGTGCGAGGGTTTGCCTTAGCCACGCGCCGCACAAGCTCATCTGTACGACCTGGGAGCGCAAGTGTCGTCCTGTCGTAGCTCTCGGACTCCCACTCAGAGTTGAGGCCGACGATAACAATCGCCACATCAGCGTTCTTAGCAGCCTGCTCCGCGTCCAGAAGCTCCTGGTCTGCGTCGACGACTGGCGCGCCGCTGAGCCGCACGGCCGGAGACGACACGGCCGGCGTCGAGTCGTCGCCCTCGACGGGGCCCGAGACGTTGTTGAACTCGACGAGGATCTCGTAGCTGACGCCCTTGCGCACGGCGATGCGCCCGCGCTCCTCGACGGTGCCGCGGTTGAAGAAGTACGTGCCCTTGCGCTGCTTCGTCCAGTTGTCCACGACGAGCTGCCCGTCGACGAACAGCTTCGTGCGCCCGCTGACCGTCGTCCAGGGTCAAGAGCAACCGGGCGGAGTGCCGTTCTTGACTGCATGCATCAGCCGGCGGACGCGGGAGCGCGGCCCGGCTGCTGTTGCTCCTTGTCCTCGTCCAAGTCCGCGTCGCCGCCGCGCTGTGCCTGCCCGCTGTCAGCCTCGTCCGCCCCCCGCGCCGCGGTGCCCAGTGTACATGCGCGTTTACTCGTGGGTGTTACAGTAACTATTTTTGTAATGAATGTTCAAAATGCTAACTGCATGCATGCCCTCGTTTGTAGTAACACGAGGACTTGACCTAAATGCCCACGAGTGCCCCCGTCGCGCTCGTCTGGTCGCGCTCTATCGACCGCTCTGCGCCAGCGTCGCGCCAGACCGCGGCCCGGCCCACTTTGCCAACGCCCAGCTCGGCCAGCTCGACAAAAAACGCACGATCGCGACGAGCTCGGGCCCAGGAAGCCGACCAACGACTTGGGCTCGCTGTCCCCGTCGTCCTGCACGCGCTCCTCGTTCAAACTCGCGCACGCGGACCCCTGGACGCCGGCGCCTAATGCTGGACCGCGCCGGCAGCAGACAGCCCACGATCGGCCGAAGTACCGACCAAGCGGCGCGCTACAGCGGCGGAGGAGCGTGACTAGGTGCGTGGGCATCCACCCGTTACCGTTTGCCGCGCCCCGGAGGTTTGATTCGACTCTGACATTGTGAGTTTTGCAGAGACACCTCCGATCGGCACTCCCGGCGCGTCTGCCGCTTCCAGGCCGCGTCAGGCCTCTCGTTCCGACTCCCCATAGGTCGAGGTTGCCATGCGAGACGTCAGGCCGCCGCCGCGTTGCTAGAATATGGCCGAACGCGGCGCTCAGTCACAGCTGCAGGGTACGATCTCTGTCACAGAGCGCCATCGCGCCGTTCTGCGCTCACCATTCGTCTCAGGGATCGACCCACGACCGCGCGGAACCCGTCTGGGGCGCGAATCCGCGGACGCCGGTCCGTGACGAGGACTGGTTGGTCAGTCTCACCGGCAAGGTACGATCTCCGTCAAAGCCCGCAATCGCGCCGTTCCGCACTCACGATCCGACTCAGGGTTACTCGGGCATCCACCCGCGACGGTGCCGAAGAGGTCTGGGGCGAGCCGCGTTCATCGGGGGTGGGTACGATGCCCGAGCCGCGGGAACGCACCCGCGGCCGGCACGGGGCCTACTCGACCGCTCCGACGCGCGCGGGAGACGGTCAGCGAGCGGGTGTACGTACCGATAGGTAGCGGTGCCCGCAATAAAGTGCCTTTGCCGCCACGCCTCCCTGTAGTAGCAGAACCAGCGCACCTGAGCCCGGCAGAACGGCCGATCGTGCGATTTCCTAATGGTCTGTACACCAACAGACGCATAAGAACCTGGCAGCCGGCCGTGAGTCAGTTAGGGAAACGGTCAGAGTGACGAGACGACGCACCGAGCATGGCTCCGGAGGCAGAGTTGGACCAAGCCGATCTCGAGCAGCCACGGACATTACGGCCAGCGCGCGGAACGGCAAGACAAAACGGACTAGCGTAAGAGTTAGCGAGTCGCCAGCATGATCGTGTGACGCATGAGACTCACCGCTGGGACGGCCGGCGGATGTGCAGTGGTGATCCAGCTCGAAGCCGATCTCGAGCAACCCGCGCCGATCGAGCACCGGGGGACAAATCGGCAGTATCTCTAGGACGAAGTCAGCGAGGATGCCGTCGTGAGGAGGCAGTGCAGATAGGAAGACTCACCGGCTGCGCGGGCGAGGGTCGGTGGTCTGCAAGTAACTCCGGCTGAGAGCGCGCCGATTGCGGGCCTGCGACCGACTATGCAGTCGTATGCACGGCTATGTGAACAGAGCACGCATCAGCGGAAGTGTAGATGATACGCAACAAGGAACGACTCACCGGGAAGATCGACGAAGACGGCGTCGAGGTCGGAGGAGGCGACGAGCACGCCGAGTATCGCATCCAGCGAGCGAGCGGCGCGATGACGAGCGGGGACAAGCACGACGACAAACGGGCGGTGCAGACGAGCGCGCCGACGTAGGGGCCGATGTGCGACGGAGGCTTGTCGAGAGGAGAGGACGGAAGAGGAAGAGAGGCGAAGGCCGATGGGGACTCTGACCCGATTCCGCAACCGCCCTTTATACCCTCCTCCCGCCCTCCGTATCTATCCCGGCCGCCGAGAGCGCGCACGCTGGCAGGCACGCATCTGATCGCGTGATGACTGCGCGTGGGAAGCGCGAGGTCGCGCCGCCGAGGCCGCGGATGTGCCTCGTTGCCGGTGTTCCACCCCCCGATCCCGCTCGCGCGGCGCATTCCTCGCGCCCGAGACGGTCTCCTTCGCTCAACTTTCTCACACTCAAAGTACAACTGAGATATTGCTTACTTAAGCACACATCCTGCCCGGGCGCGCTCAGGGTGTACCCCTATTCTCTCCGAGGGCGGAAAACGTGCAGCAAGGCACGAGCGCGGCGCAGTCGCGCTGCAACGTGTCAGATCAGCTAATCTGATGCGTGATACACCGGAGATAGATGTGGGTAGCCAGGGGAAGCCCGGGAAAACGGGAAACGCGCGGAATGCGTCTCTGCGAAGCCGCCACGTCCCACGGCCAATTTGATTCAATTTCGCATTTATCTCTGCGTCAGAAGCATGCCGGCATAGTTGGTCAGCCGATGACGTTGCAGAAACGCGGGACCCGGGCTCTCCGGGCTCGCGCTGGGCGGTTTCGCTCGTTCTGGCGGAGTTGCCACGCCGGGCGCTTCGCCCGATTTGGCACGTGCGGGGCTAAAATCAAGCCCTCCACGCGATTCCAGCGTCGAGGTCGCTCTCTCATGCATACATCCCAGTAGATATAGCTGTTGCTTATGTAATGGGGTCATATTCGAGACAGATAGAGACATAAATTGTGTGCTTGCGAAACTGACAACCCGGACCACCCAACTCGTCGAAACGCCCTCCGCACAGAGCTTCCGCCGCGGGAATCATCACTCATCTCATTATAACTGATCTTAAACTCAGGCACAGTGCGCTCTTACCCCTTGCATTGCGATTCCATGCTGAGACATGCAGCTTCATGCTGCCTGCAACTCAGACCATTCCCGCTTGCGCTTCGCATCTTACTCGTCCAAGTTGCGCAACCGCATCAAAGTCCGGGTCATATACCATCTCCCTGATCAATAGCGCTTACGTAAGCACATACCCATCGTCGGAGGGCGCAGTGGGGTGCTTGTATGCACTCCGAGGGTGAAACATGCGGCAAGGTACTCACGCGGCGCGACGGGATTCCAGCGCATCAGATCATGTGTCTCTGATTTCGAATCACTTTGAGATCGACGTTCATGCTGATGGAACTCCGGGAAACTGAGCAACGCGCGAAGCAAGTCGCCACCGTTCCCAGTGTGCAAATCGCGATCCTCTGCCGAATTCTCTCAGGTCCTCCTTTTTCACTGCGCCACGTGGATTCTGTTCCTTTCATATAGCCTATGACGTAATTGTACAACGCGCTTCATTCGAACTGCTATTGCTTTTGGCTGTCTCACTCGCGCTGGCGGAGTTTGCACATCACGCGTTTGGCATGTGTGGGCGAGATTTGGTCTCTCCCGCGCGATCGAGTGGCACAGTGCCTGACTAATCAATATACCACACCAATTACTGACGCAGCGCGTGCGCTGGAATCTCACTATCTGACCAAAATGGCAGGATATGCAGCGCTCGAATGTGATCAGCAGCGAGTTTTGAGTCTCCTGACGTGCCTGAAGCACTCTGTGCACGGAATTTGACCTTCAGATATGTTCTCGCATCATTCACTCCCGTTTATTATAGCCCACGATATGCATTGACGTTAATATCCCACTTTGCAGGACCCGATCAAGCCCACGGCTGCGAACAGCGGCAATCTCCGCTTCTCTTCCTGCTTCCTCCACCATGCCCGACGGCGAGACCATTCTCCCTCGTTCCGCCCCTCCCCTCCCCTCCACACGTCTCCCCGGGCAGGCTGTTGTCTATGGCGAGGACGAGGCCAAACGGCAGGTGAGTTGCGCGATTTTCTGTGCAGACGGTGCCCTGATGTCGAGCTCGTAGAACGCAACGGCGCTCTCATTCCTCTGTGCGGCCCGCTCTCCAGGACGAGACACACGTCCCTCGACTCATAGTGAGTTTCTTGCCCCGATTTCGTCGCCCTCGTTCCCTGTTACGGCCGTGCCCCACGAGGAGGGTATTAAGTAATATCAAGCCTCCGTGGAATCCCACAGAGACAAGACACTACACAGTGCGTTATTAACACACCGGTACGTGGAGTCCTTGATGCCCGTTGGTGACGACGCGGAGGACAGAGAGGCCTGCAGTCTGACAACTACAGGGACTGAGAGCGACTAGGAGAGATAGAAGAGCGAGGTGTGACCCAGTGGAGGGACTGGGGAGTCGAAGTGGGAACCGAAGTCGATTTCGAAACTGAAGCTACTGAGCTATCATACATGGGCTTATATACTAGTGCCGAGAACCAGATGACAAAGACCAAAGTCCAATGCAGTGTCCTCTGAGTCATGAGGCAGTGGAGTCCGGACTGCTGAGTGAGCGCGACGCGTCAGCCGATATGTCATCGTCTGCGTCAGCACATCGCGAGGCAGTGAGGTCCGGAATCTTGTGGACCTGCTGAGTGAGCATGGACGCGTCAGCCGATATGTCATCGTCTGTGTCAGCGTCTATGTCATGTGCTTGACGAGAGAGGTGTCAGGCTGGCACAGCCCTGACAGTATCCCCCCTTTACGTCCTGAGCCCACGAAGGACTGATGGAACGCTGCGGGCCCCGAGGTGGAGAGGTGTGGCAAGTCTTGTATGCGTGAATTTGATTTTCGACGGGGATCTGAAATGGGGAATGATTGCCGATGTTGTGGCGTACCAGCATTTGAATTTCCGCAGCGTGTGATTCGTCGGCGGAGTGCGGAGGAGGCTGATGCACGGAGCATGGAGTAGAGGCCAGCCGTGAGGCTGGGGACTGATAAGAGCGCCAGTCGACTGAGGAGGAACTTGCGCTGTTCTCCTTTACCATGTCCGGCGTTGGCGTTCCCGATTCCCTCGTGCTCCTCTCCCGCGTTCCGCTTGGCGTCGATATCGCCAGCCGCGTCTTCCTCGAGAAGGCCGACCTCAAGCCCCACATCACTGCGTGGGTCAAGGCCGACAGCGAGAGAAAGTACACGGCGGAGCGTGTTGCTGAGAAGGAGCGCGCTGTGGAGGTCGCAGAGGCGTTGAGCGCGGACGACCCGCTGCGCGAAGTCCACATCGAGGATGCGGTCCGGGAGCTCGAGGCGATGAAGTTTTCGTTGGCCGCACGCGACGAAGGGCTGGGAGCGGTGGCGATCGGTTTCTGGGAGATGTGGGAACATTGGGTACGTCGTCGTGGTCATCCCAGATACTGCTGGTCGCTAACGACCACAGAACGAGGAGAATAAGGCCATCATCGAGGACGCCCGCCTGCAAACGCTCAACAAGGACAAGGAGGAGCGTGAGGCTGCGGTGGGCGTCGCAAGCAAGCAGCGCGAGCGCAAGGGGGCATCCAAGACCATCCGGTCGGGCTGGAAGAAGATGGGGGGCGAGGAGAAGCGTCGCCTGTGCCGGGTGCCCCTCGGGAACGAGGTGCAGGGTGATGTGCGGGTGAGTCCATTCGTCTGAGTCGATGACATCTGACCGACCCGTGTTTCTCTTTAGGAGCAGTCTTGCCACCCCTGTAAGGTCCACAGGGTGGTGTGCTTCGACCTCAAGATCCGCAGCAAGGCAATATGCTGCGCCTTCTGCGCGTTCATGCGCTGCAAGTGTGTGCCGGGAGGTTCGAGCACCAAGGACGTCCCTGCTCCGGAAGTGCAGGAGAGCATCGTGGAGCATGTGGCCAGGTTGGAGGAGACGGCCGAGGAGTGTCGTCGAGTGATCGAGGAGACCGCGGAGTCCATGGCGCGTCAGGAGCGGATGCTGAGCGCGATCGCCGCGATGCTCGGAGTTGGTGGGCTGACCGAGGAGACGATGAGGGATGATGACGAGGAGTAGGAGGATAGAATAAGAGACCGATCTGGAGAGAAATGATGAGTACAGATTTTGAGGAATGAAAACATATCAAGATGTGGGGGGAATGGGATACAGGCTTTTGAACCACAGACCGAGAACCACATCGTATTCTAAATGCAGGAATCATGGGATCCGAGACGTGGATTAATGGAGGAAACCGAGATGTGTGAGTCCATGGGGAAGTACAGGCGGTAGAGCGAGGCGTGCGAGGAGCGAGACAGGATACGAGATGGGTTTTTTAGCGGTTAATGTACGAGAGGAACAATTCATAGGAACCTGGCATAGTTGGGTGGTTTTCGTGGAATTCGCGGACAAGGTCGGGTGCGTGTTCGAGGTCTTGCGCGGAGATGGTGGAGAATTCCTCCGAGGAGTCCTCGTAGCCGAGCCAACGGACATGGTACATGAGTGGGCACCGGCGTCTCCTGCGGTCCATCTTGGACCACAGAATCTCGCTGAGTTCCCACTCGCGCTCACCGTCAACGATGACTGGCTCGGGTGGCTCGGGGATGCGCCCTTCGATTTCGTCCGGCGGGTGAGGTTCGAGCTGAGAGATGTGGAAGACGGGATGGATGAGGCTGAGATAGTGTGGAAGTTCGAGGGTATACGACTGCGGACCAGGCTGAGCGATGATGGTGAATGGGCCGTGGTAGCGCGCAGCGAGCTTCTTGGTGGGCTGAGTGGTTTTGATGTGTTCCGCGGTGACGAAGACACGGTCTCCAACGGAGAGCGCGGGAGGAGGAGCGCGGCGAGCGTTCGCGGACTCTGCGTAGCGAGCTTGCGCGTGCGCAATCTGCTTCTTGAGCTCTGCCTGCAGCTCGTGAATGTCAACCGCATAGTCCCGTGCGCGCACCGAGGTGATGTCACGCTCAGGATACACATCGAGGTTGGGGTGGTGGCCTTTGTTGGCGAAGAAAGGCGAGATGCCCGTGGTGTCCGAGGGCGTGTTGTTGTAGGTGAACTCTGCGAGGGGCAGGAGTTCGGCCCAGTTGGTCTGCTGGTAGTTGCAGTAGATGCGGAGGTACTGTTCGAGCGTCTGGTTAGTGCGCTCGACCTGACCGTTCGCCTCAGGGTGGTGTCCGGAGGTGAAGTGCATCTTGATGTTGAGGAGTGCTCCGAGGGAGCGCGTGAAGCGTGAGACGAACTCGGAGCCGCGGTCCGAGGAGATGTGCGCGGGCGCGCCGTGCTTGCTGAAGACGTGGAGGAGGAAGAGGCGCGCGAGTTCCTCAGAGTTGATCTCGTCGTGGCAGGGGATGAAGATGCCCTGCTTGCTGAGGCGGTCGAGAATGACGAGGATGGCGGTGAAGCCGAGAGATGGCGGGAGCTTCTCGATGAAGTCCATGGAGATGGAGTCCCAGGGGCGAACAGGGATGGGGAGCTGCTGAACGCGCCCATAGGGCTTGTGACGGCGTGGCTTGTTGCGGCCACAAGTGACGCAGGACTGGACGTACTTTCGCACGAATCCGCGGAGTTCCGGCCAGAAGTACTCGCGGGAGATCATCTTGTACGTCTTGTTCTGGCCGGGGTGCCCTGCGAGTGGGTGATCGTGCTTAGCGCGGAGAACGCGGAGGTGGAGGTCCGCGTGGTCCGGGACGTAGATGCGGTTCTTGAAGAGCAAGAACTCGTCCGCGGACTTGGTCCAGTGAGGTTGGTCGTCGGAGCCGAGCTTGGTGAGGACTTCCTGCGCGAGTTCGTCCGAGGTGTACGCGGAGCGAATGTCGCGGTGGAGCGACTCGGTGTCCATGAGAACGACTGCGCGGAGGAAGATGGGTTCCGCGTAGGTCGCGCGGAGCGACGTGATGAGCTGCTCGTGCGAGAAGACTGGTCGAAGGTTCTGCGGATTAGCACTGGCGAAGCCACTATCCCCCCTTTTGAGATAGACGTCGTAACGGCGGGTAAGTGCGTCAGGCTTTCCTCCAAGGCGTCCGGGGCGGAAGCGGATGAGCAAGTTGAACTGCGAGAGGTACTCGGACCAGCGTGCTTGCCGGCGTGTGAGCATCTTCGTGGTGCTGAAGTACTCGAGGTTCTTGTGGTCCGTGACGACGTCTATTGGGGTTTCTGCGCCCTCGAGGTAGTGTCGCCACAGCTGGAAGGCCTCGAAGATCGCGAGGAGCTCCTTGTCGTGCGTGTCGTAGTTGAGCTCCGTGGGCGTGAGCGTCCGAGAGTGGAACGCAACGGGGTGCACCGTGCCGTCAGGCAGGAGGTGCGAGAAGATCGCCGCGACCGCGTAGTCCGAGGCGTCAGTCTCGACGATCCGCGGGAGAGCGGGATCGAAGTGATGCAGGACAGGGGCGCGCGTGAAGGCGGTCTTCAGCGTCTCAAAGGAGAGTACACACCGGGAATCGAAGTTCCACGGGGTGTTCTTCCTCGTGAGCCGCGTGAGTGGTACCACAATGTCCGAGTAGCCGTGGACAAAGCGGCGGTAGAAGTTGGCAAAGCCGAGGAACGACTGAATGTCACGCACGTTCCGCGGCTGAGGCCAGCTCGTGATGGTGTCAACCTTCTTGGAGTCCATCGAGATGCCGTCGGCAGAGATGATGTAGCCGAGGAACTCGATGCGGTCTGCATGGAACTCGCACTTCTCGGGCTTACAGAAGAGATCGTTCTTGCGCAGGCGGCGCAAGACTTCACGGACGTGCTCCTCGTGCTGCGAGGGATCGTCAGAGAAGATCAGGATGTCGTCGAGGTACACGAGGACGGTGACGTCGAGGAGATCCGAGAAGATGTCGTTCATGAAGCGTTGGAATGCCGAGGGAGCATTGCTGAGACCAAAGGGCATGACAAGATACTCGTAGGAGCCGTAGCGCGTGCGGAAGGCGGTTTTCCACTCATCCCCCGCGGCGATCCGCACGTTGGAGTAGCCAACGCGGAGATCGAGCTTGGAGAACCGCTTCGCGGAGCGAAGGCGGTCCAGCGCGGAGCTGATGAGCGGGAGTGGGTAGCGGTCCTTGCGAGTGATTTTGTTGAGAGCGCGGTAGTCGACGCACAGCCGGAGACTGCCGTCAGCTTTCTTCACGAAGAGAACAGGCGCACCGCCCGGGGAGGATGAGGAGCGGATGTGGCCTTTGGCGAGGTTCTCTTGGATGTAGTCGCGAAGAGCGCGCTGCTCGGGCTCGGAGAGTGAGTAGATCGGACCTGACGGCAGAGCTTGGCCGTCCTCCATCTCGATCTTGAGATCGTATGGTCGATGCTCGGGGAGGCGGTTAGAAGCCTCCTTGGAGAACACATCCAAGAAGTCATGGTAGACCTCCGGAATGCCTTCCCCAGTCTCCGAGGCGGGGTTGGCGGACGCCGAGCGCGCCGCGGAGACAGGATCACGCACATAGATCGCGGAGACGAGAGATCCGCGCTGGTGCCGGACATGGTTAAAGGCAGCAGCGCCAATGAACCTGATGTCGACACGAGCGGCGGCCGCGCGGAGCACGGTCTCGGAGAGTGCTGGAGTGATGGAGTTGAGTGTAGAAGCGGGGACAGAAGGAGCGCGTAGAGCGCTTGGAGTACGAGGGTCGTGCTCGGAGGCGAAATCCGAGTCATCCGCAGAGAACCCATGAGCGAAATCATGAGTAACCGTAGGCGAGATCTGCGTGTTAAACTGAATGCGGCCGTTAAACCAGTCAATCCGAGGATTGTAGCGGTGTAGCCAGCGGTGTCCTAACACGGCAGAGCAAGACGGATCCAGCTTGGTAAGCAGGAAGTTGATGGCCATACGCGTACCATCCGGGAATCGGACTGGCAGCGTGACAAAGTGAGAGATGAGTCCGCGGGAGGACCCATCGAAGAGACGCAGCCGGAGAGGCCGGTCGAGTGGATAGCGCGGAAGCGCGTGGGAGTCAGCGAAAGCGAGATCGAGAAAGTTGTCCTCGGAGCCCGAGTCCACGAGAGTACGGAACGTGGGTACGGGATCTGAAGACAGGGGTATAATGAGTGCATCCTGATCGGTGAGCGCGGCAGCGTTCAACCGAGTTGCTTTACGTCCCTCGTAGTCGGAGCAGTCCTGCCGAGAGACGCGGGCAGAACTGCCCTCTAGTTTCCCGACTTCGCGGAGCCCGAGGGCGCCGCAGGAGCCGAGGAAGCCGGAGTGGACGAAGCCGTGGCACGCGCCTTCACCTCGCGGTTATGCGCGGCCTTGCGACAGTCGCGGGCCGAGTGGCCTGCCTTGCCGCAGTAGAGGCAGAGGTTCTCCTTGAGACGACGCGCGCGTTCCTCATCGGTGAGCTTGCCGGTGCTGGCGAGCTTGCCAGAGAGGTCGGGCGCGGAGGAGCGAGGAGTTGACGACTTGGATGAGGGCGTCGCCGTGGGTGCCGAGGAAGACGAAGAGCGAACATTCGAGGACTTCTTGTTCGAGGAGCCCGAGGAATGGTTCTTGCTGTTGTTGTTGCTGCTGTTGTTGTTGCCAGAGTTGTTGTTCGAGTGCGAGTTGGAGTGCGAGGAGTCCGAGGAGGACTTCTTGATGACGCCAGAGTTCCATTGGTTGGCGTCGATGGCGAGGGCCCATGCGCGGAGGCGCGTGAGATCCGTGGGGCGCGCGGCGATCTGGTTTCCCATGACCTCCTTGATGCGCCGCGGAAGTCCCTCGTAGAAGCGATCAGCGAGGGCAAGTCCGTCCCAGCCGGACTGGCGTGCAAGAGGCTCGAAGTCTAGAGCGTACTGCGAGACGGTGTGGTCTTCCTTCATGAAGAGCTTCTTGAGCTTCTGGATGGCGACATCCCGTGGGAAGCGAATGCCGAATACCGCGTTGAGCTCGGCCTTGAAGTCCAGCCATGACGCGAAGAACGCAGGGGGCTGGCCGTCGAGGATGGACTCGACGTAACCTTCGTACCAGGTCTGAGCCTTGCCCTTGAGGTAGGAGCACGCGGTGATGATGCGGTTGCGGTGTTCTTGATACGTGCGCAGGTCTCCGAGGAAGTAGTTCTCCAAGGAGACGAGCCAGTGACGGAGGTCTTCGGGCTTCGCGCCGTCGTACGTCTCGGGGTCCTTGACCTTGATCTTGGAGTGCGGCCGCAGCGCGGCGACCAGATTGTCGATCCATTGGTTGCGACGACGCTCGTCGTCAACTGCAGGTTCGAAGTCAAAAGGACCAGGTGCGCCGCCCGAGGGCGGTCCACCACCACCACCACCTCCGCCGCCTCCCGAGGGAGACCCTCCTGAGCTTGGAGGTGGGAATGGCGGGGTGTGGTGGCTACCCGAAGGTACCGAGTGCGAAGGAGTGTGGTGCGAGGCCGGAGGTACAGAGAACGAGAAATGTGAAGAGGAGTGGTGCGAGGACGAGTGGTGCGAGGAGTGATGGCTCGGAGGACCACCGCCTCCACCACCGCCGCCACCTCCTCCCCAGCCACTGCTACCGCTCGGAGTCCCAGGAGGTCCGCCAGGAGGCGGGCCGGGCCCGGGAGCCACCGAGGAGTTCGCGGAAGAGTGACGCGGGTGCGGGGAGCGGTTTGCACAAAACGGGTTCATGCAAATGCCCGGCAGTGCGGCCTGTCCGGAGTGCACGGAAGGGTCAACGTGCAGGAGCGACGCACTGTGGGAGCTTGGGATGGGAGCGAAGTACGGGAGCTGCCCAAGGTTCTCAAAGTTGGGGATTGAGGGGGCCGCGGACGACGAGGAAGTCGTCGTTGGCGGGTGGTGAGATGCCGAGGATGAGTGCACCGTGATGTGCGAGTGATACGACGGAGTTGGAGTGACCGTCGAAGAGTGGTTGGTCGAGGTTGCCGTGGGCGTGGGCGAGAACGATTCGTCCTCGAGGTCCTCGGGGTCGACACGAGCCGAGCCGAAGACTGATCCACGCGAAGACATTGCTGAGGGCGAGGGAGTGAGAGTGGTGAGGGTCGAAGGCGAGGAGAACGCGGGTGCCGCGGATGAGGATGCGGCAGGCGTTGGTTGCTGGTTCTGTTGTCGTCGTCGTCGGTTTGCTTCTCGGAGGATGCGGTCCGGCGAGTTGACTTGTGGTGCAAGATCTTGCGCGTTTTGTTGTACTTGACGTCGTGTCCCAAAGGACATACAGTGACTCGAGCGTACTCGAGTTTCGAAATACTGTTACGGCCGTGCCCCACGAGGAGGGTATTAAGTAATATCAAGCCTCCGTGGAATCCCACAGAGACAAGACACTACACAGTGCGTTATTAACACACCGGTACGTGGAGTCCTTGATGCCCGTTGGTGACGACGCGGAGGACAGAGAGGCCTGCAGTCTGACAACTACAGGGACTGAGAGCGACTAGGAGAGATAGAAGAGCGAGGTGTGACCCAGTGGAGGGACTGGGGAGTCGAAGTGGGAACCGAAGTCGATTTCGAAACTGAAGCTACTGAGCTATCATACATGGGCTTATATACTAGTGCCGAGAACCAGATGACAAAGACCAAAGTCCAATGCAGTGTCCTCTGAGTCATGAGGCAGTGGAGTCCGGACTGCTGAGTGAGCGCGACGCGTCAGCCGATATGTCATCGTCTGCGTCAGCACATCGCGAGGCAGTGAGGTCCGGAATCTTGTGGACCTGCTGAGTGAGCATGGACGCGTCAGCCGATATGTCATCGTCTGTGTCAGCGTCTATGTCATGTGCTTGACGAGAGAGGTGTCAGGCTGGCACAGCCCTGACATTCCCTCCCTTTCCCGCCCACTGCCATACTGCCTGCGACCCGCGCACAGCGTCACTGCACCTGCGAGCCAGGCAGGGGCACGCCGTCGTGCCTGGGACTCTTGCACATGTGCGCGCCGGGATTTCCCCCCTGCGCGCGGACATCCATTTTGCCATCACTGATCGCATTTTGCGCTCAATTTTTCGCGGGCCTGACCTTCGAAACAGATGCCCCGCCCACTGTGACCGCTCCCTGAGGGTGCCGCCTCGACGACGCGACCGCATTCGCTTCGTGAGTCGTGCTTGCTCCCTGCTTGTTCGGCTCGGGCTGAGCAGCAATCCAGGTCGCACAAGTCGGGCACGTCCGAATCGCGCAAGGCGGTGCTCGTCCTCTGCATCCTTGCTCGCGCTGACACCGTACGTCGCGTTTTCTCCCTCTCTCCCCGCTTCCCGCTGACCCGCATGCAGATTTTTTGCTCCCATGCCATCCGGCGGTCCACACGATGAAATGGCAGTTCACGCGCTTGCCGCGCCAAATCGCTCGCGTTCAGCCCCTTGCCGACCCCAGTACGCGCACCGCGCGGCTCTCCGCGCGATCCAGCGTCAGGATCGCGCGTTCCAGGTACGTTTTCTCCGTTCTTCCGCTCGCCCCCCGTGGTCCCCGAATTCGCGAGCAGAGAGCATGCACGTTTCGTGTCTATGCTCGGGCTGCCTGTCCGCCATCCCCGACGCGGAGAGGCCGTCTGCGCTGCCGTTGCCATCGTGCAGCAGCACTTTTCCATTCATCAGATCGCAGATCTCGATTCCTGCGGCTCGCCCGCCGTTCTCACGCGGACGGGTGGGCCATGCGCCCCCTGAGACGCCTTCCCCAGCGCTCCGAGACTCTCATGCACCGTTCACTGCGCCCAGCCGATCTCCTCCCCGAGGCAGACCTCCCGCGGCCGAATCCCCTCATCATCTCATCCCCTCTCTCGCATCCCATTCGCTGCGTCTATCTCTCTCGATCCCCTCAGTTCCCCAGGTTAACAAGTTGTACATATCGTTGTTATGCTTGTTGCAATCCACGTCTCGTGCCTAATGCCTACTATATGCGGTGTAATCAGAGAACGCTGGCAAATCGGCAGATCTGATCCAGCCTCGAGTGGCAAGAGCCTGTCCCTGAGAACCGTTCAAAACGCTGCTGCATGCCTGAGGCGCTCTCAGCAACGAGAACGAGCAGATGCAAGCATGACAGCACTACCCTGCAGCAGAGAGGGTGGGGAGGACACAGGAGAGCTCGCTCCGCTCCGGACGTGGCCAGGAACACGCCGGAAATGCGATTTGCAGTTGCGCATCAATTGCATATCGCATTTGACTCAGCCACTCAGTCGGCAGAGAGCTCCCTGCCGCTCTCACCCTTCCCGCGCATACAGAGGACACTGAGCAGCCTCTCAGAGAGCCATTTGCAGACACTGGTCTCCTCACCGGCAAACGCTTTCCCGCGGGGACCTGCCTCGCGCAGCGCGGACACGGTACCTATCTCTGTTGTGGCGTGATATATCTCGAACAGAGATCACCGGGATAATCTGAGATCCAGTGGTTGCCCTGAGATCTGGCCGACGCAAGCCGCTCATCCTGCACTCCTTCCTCTGCGCGCGTGCGAGTGTAATCCAGGGTTTGCAAGACGCATATGCAGCTGTACACGGCGCTCCAGAAATGAGAACGGCGTTCGTTCCGCCGAGCGCGTGGTGACTGAGACGTGGCAACCTCGGAGATGTCAGAAACCGGATTTGCAGGTGGTGATGCCGCGCGGCGCGCATGTGCGCCGAGCAGCAAGCCATTGCTCACACTCACTCATTCTGCACACCCAGAGGGTCTATGGAGCTCGCAGCAACGCCTGCATGCGCGCGAGGCCAGATTCTCACTACTGCAGGGTCAGTTTGGCAGGGGAAAGCAGCTCGCGGCAAGACCATTACCAACCGCATCATGCTCTGTCCCGCCGCAGTTCCGTGCCAAGCGCCTTCGTGGGGTATAAAAGTCTGGCCAGGTTGAGACACCGCTCGGTCGTCTCTTCCCCAGGTCGTCTCTCTGCGTGCACGCTGCCCTCCCTCACCATCGGCTCGGATGTCGACATCCAGCACGCTGCTCACCGTCGTCATCGTGTTCCTCAACCACCGTCGTCGTCGCCATCGTCTCCCTCGACCACCATCATATGTATCTTAGCCACCCGCCCCCTAACCTCTCGCCTTCAACGTCGCGTCCAACGGCGCCCAGGTATGTTTCTCATTGCCCTAGACCCGTCTCTCGTCGTTCCCCTGTTACTGGACTTCACTTGTACATAGGCCTTCGGGCGGGGACAACCCCTGCCAATTTGAATAAACCCTAAACGTCATTACGATACCTATGGATTCACGCTGCTCGTCCGTTTTTCGAAGCACCGGAGCCAAATGAGCCATCAGATCCGAGGAAGCAAGTTGTTCGGGGAGTAATACTAAGCTAGAGGCCGTTCCAGTACACGCCGACATGCTCAGTAAGTTTGACGCCGACGGAGCTCGCCGGGACGGAGACGCCGTACTTGCCCTTGCGCACGACCCACGCCTTCCGGGTCACGCTCATTCTTTGTTTCATTCTCTGCCCGGCTACGGTCATCGGCGTCGTCTACGGCCTGCGCGGCCAGCACAAGACCCAGAACGCTCCGGAGCCGACGACGAGGCCCGAATCGGTCACTACCAACCTCCCGACCCCGTCAGACGGCGCAATTGCGACTGGCGTGGACGGGAAGCCCGTCAGGGGGCCGATGGGCTTTGGACGTGCGTCCGTAGCAGTTGCAGCGCATCGAGACTGACGCGAACATCTACGCTCAGCCGCAACTCCCCGGCCCGCGCCTACCTCTACGAGGCCGCCCGCTACGAGGCCGCCCGTCTTCGCGCCCGAGCCTGCGCCCACGCCGACGCGCCACTCGGACCCCAAGCACGAGGACAAGGAGGACGAACACGACCAGGACGCAGCGGCAGACGCTCAAGAGCGCGATTAGTGCTGGCACAGCACTCGCGCGTCGTGCTGCGGTTTCGTTTCCCCCACTTCTTCCCCCGACAACTCTACCACACGATATGCTTGCACTTCGTCCACCCAAACTGTCTGGTAAATTATCACATACCTTTTCGTTGTGCCAACACGAGCAACGCCCTGCCCCGTATGCCGCCTCGGTGTAACACCAGCTGTAGCAATAACATGTTCATCGCATTCGCTGGTGCTTCAACCTGCATCATACTCTACGAAGGTGTGCTGAGTTGCTCAGGGGCCGTTGATGCAGCGGGAGCCTATCTTTCATCCGTCATGATTACCACCAGAGCGGCTCGAATCGCGACTCGATCATCTTCGAACGTCAAATTCTTCGACTGCTGCATTCCCCTTGTCCTTTAAATAGGTCATCGCACGCCGCGGGCTGGACCTCTGACGGACAGTAGACATACTGCATAGCATGACGATTTTATAGTGCGTCGTGCGGGAGATAGTTGTGCAAGTGAGAAGCTAATTCGGGCGCGCCTCAGAGGCCATCCCAGTACAGATCCTTTTGCACGTCGACGTGCGCAGTGAGCCGGACGTCGACCGAGCTCGCGGCGATGGAGACGCCGTACGCCCCCTTGCGCACCACCCACGCCTTCCTTCCTTCGTCCCAAGCGGAGAACGCGTACTTGTCCAGCGCAACCGTCACAGTGCGGCTCTCTCCCGCCTGAAGGTCCGCGACGCGCGCGAAGCCGCGCAACATGCGGCTCGGCAGCGGCTCACCGAGCGGGTGAGGCGGCGGCGAGACGTAGACCTGCACGATCTCCGTCCCCGTGCGTGCGCCGGTGTTGGTGACAGACACCGAGGCCGTGAGCGCGATGTCGGCTGCGCTGGAGGCCCCGAGTGCGCTCTCAGAGAGCTTGAGGTCTGCGTAGGCGAAGTTGGTGTATGAGAGGCCGTGGCCGAATGCAAAGTGCGGCGCGACGTTGCGGTCGATGTAGTGTCTGTAGCCCTGCAGAGCGGCTTGAGCGTGGGACGGATTTAACAGATACATATGCACTTACGACGAAGAGGTCCTCGGCGTAATAGACCGGCCCCTCCTTGCCACCGAAGTGCAGGTAACTGGGAACATCTTGCAGGCGGCGCGGGAACGTCATGCTCAGCTTGGCGGATGGGTTCACGTCTCCGAAAAGGACGTCCGCGATGCCGTCTCCCGCGCTGTTGCCGAGGTACCATCCCTGAAGCAGAGCTGCGACGTCATCGGCCCAGGGCATCTCGACTGCAGATCCCTGCAAAGACATCAACAAGGCGACGGAGAGCCCAGTGCATGCATCAGCCGGCGGACGCGGGAGCGCGGCCCGGCTGCTGTTGCTCCTTGTCCTCGTCCAAGTCCGCGTCGCCGCCGCGCTGTGCCTGCCCGGTGTCAGCCTCGTCCGCCCCCCGCGCTGCGGTGCCCGGTGTACATGCGCGTTTACTCGTGGGTGTTACAGTAACTATTTTTGTAATGAATGTTCAAAATGCTAACTTCATGCATGCCCTCGTTTGTAGTAACACGAGGACTTGACCTAAATGGCCACGAGTGCCCCCGTCGCGCTCGTCTGGTCGCGCTCTATCGACCGCTCTGCGCCAGCGTCGCGCCAGACCGCGGCCCGGCGCACTTTGCCAACGCCCAGCTCGGCCAGCTCCACAAAAAAACGCAGGATCGCGACGAGCTCGGGCCCAGGACGCCGACAAACGAGTTGGGCTCGCTGTCCCCGTCGACCTGCACGCGCTCCTCGTTCAAAGCCCCGCGCCCGGACCCCTGGACGCCGGCGCCTAATGCTGGTCCGCCACGGCAGCACACTGCCCACGATCGTCCGAAGCACCGGCCTGGCGGCGCGCGCCAGCGGCGGAGGACGTGGACTAGGTGCGTGGCCATCTACTTATTGCGGTTTGCCGCGCCCCGGAGGTCTGATTCGACTCTGACATGGTGAGTTTTGCAGAGACACCTCCGATCGGCACTCCCGGCGCGTCTGCCGCTTCCAGGCCGCGTCAGGCCTCTCGTTCTGACTCCCCATAGGTCGAGGTTGCCATGTGCGACGTCAAGCTGCGCAGTATCGCTGGAACATGCCCGAAATCGGTGGTCGGTCACAGCAGCAGGGTACGATCTCTGTCACAGAGCGCCATCGCGCCGTTCTGCGCTCACTATTCGTCTCAGGGATCGACCCACGACTGCGCGGAACCCATTTGAGCCGCGAATCCACGGACGCCGGTCCGTGACGAGGACTGGTTGGTCGGTCACAGCAGCACGGTACGATCTCCGTCAAAGCCCGCAATCGCGCCGTTCCGCACTCACGATCCGACTCAGGGGTGCTCGAGCATCGACCCGCGACCGCGCCCGAGCTGTTCGGGGCGAGCAGCGGTCA
Organism: Auricularia cornea; assembly: GCA_030578095.1. NCBI lineage: Eukaryota > Fungi > Basidiomycota > Agaricomycetes > Auriculariales > Auriculariaceae > Auricularia > Auricularia cornea. The sequence continues at coordinate 4,103,135 of JARLTE010000009.1, read as the reverse complement.
TCGGGGGTGGGTACGATGCCCGAGCCGCGGGAACGCACCGGCCGCCGGCGCGGGGCCCACTCGACCCGTCCGACGCGCGCGCAGACTGGCAGCGTCAGGGTATACGTACCGATAGGTAGCGTTGCCCGCAATAGAGTGCCTTCCCCGCCACGCCTTCCGCAACCAGCGGCAGAACGGCCGATCGCGCGATTTTCTAATGGTCTGTACACCAACAGACGCATAAGAACCTTGCAGTCGATCGTGAGTCAGTTAGGGAAACGGTCAGAGGGACGAGAACACGCACCGAGCATGGCTCCGGAGGCAGAGTTGGACCGAGCCGATCTCGAGCATTGGGAAACGCAGCGGCCAGCCTGCCGAACGGCAAGACAAAACGGGCTAGCGTGAGAATCAGGGGCCCGCCGGCATGATAGTGTGAGGGATGCAACTCACCGCTGGGACGGCCGGCGGATGTGCAGTGGTGATCCAGCTCGAAGCCGATCTCGAGCAACCCCCGCCGATCGGGCACCGGGGGACAAATCGGCAGTATCTCTAGGACGAAGTCAGCGAGGATGCCGTCGTGAGGAGGCAGTGCAGATAGGAAGACTCACCGGCTGCGCGGGCGAGGGTCGGTGGTCTGCAAGTAACTCCGGCTGAGAGCGCGCCGATTGCGGGCCTGCGACCGACTATGCAGTCGTATGCCCGACTATGTGAACGCAGCACGCATCAGCAAAAGTGCAGATGATACGAAAAAGGAACGACTCACCGGGAAGATCGACAAAGACGGTGTCGAAGTCGGAGGAGGCGATGAGCACGCCGAGGATCGCAGCGAGCGGCACGATGACGAGCGGGGAGAAGCACGATGACGAGCGAGCAGTGCGAGCGAGCGCGCCGACGTTGGTCTCGATGTGCCACGGAGGCTGGTCGAGAGGAGAGGACGGAAGAGGAAGAGAGGCGAAGGCCGATGGGGACTCTGACCCGATTCCGCAACCGCCCTTTATACGCTCCTCCCGCCCTCCGTATCTATCCCGGCCGCCGAGAGCGCGCACGCTGGCAGGCACGCATCTGATCGCGTGATGACTGCGCGTGGGAAGCGCGAGGTCGCGCCGCCGAGGCCGCGGATGTGCCTCGTTGCCGGTGTTCCACCCCCCGATCCCGCTCGCGCGGCGCATTCCTCGCGCCCGAGACGGTCTCCTTCGCTCAACTTTCTCACACTCAAAGTACAACTGAGATATTGCTTACTTAAGCACACATCCTGCCCGGGCGCGCTCAGGGTGTACCCCTATTCTCTCCGAGGGCGGAAAACGTGCAGCAAGGCACGAGCGCGGCGCAGTCGCGCTGCAACGTGTCAGATCAGCTAATCTGATGCGTGATACACCGGAGATAGATGTGGGTAGCCAGGGGAAGCCCGGGAAAACGGGAAACGCGCGGAATGCGTCTCTGCGAAGCCGCCACGTCCCACGGCCAATTTGATTCAATTTCGCATTTATCTCTGCGTCAGAAGCATGCCGGCATAGTTGGTCAGCCGATGACGTTGCAGAAACGCGGGACCCGGGCTCTCCGGGCTCGCGCTGGGCGGTTTCGCTCGTTCTGGCGGAGTTGCCACGCCGGGCGCTTCGCCCGATTTGGCACGTGCGGGGCTAAAATCAAGCCCTCCACGCGATTCCAGCGTCGAGGTCGCTCTCTCATGCATACATCCCAGTAGATATAGCTGTTGCTTATGTAATGGGGTCATATTCGAGACAGATAGAGACATAAATTGTGTGCTTGCGAAACTGACAACCCGGACCACCCAACTCGTCGAAACGCCCTCCGCACAGAGCTTCCGCCGCGGGAATCATCACTCATCTCATTATAACTGATCTTAAACTCAGGCACAGTGCGCTCTTACCCCTTGCATTGCGATTCCATGCTGAGACATGCAGCTTCATGCTGCCTGCAACTCAGACCATTCCCGCTTGCGCTTCGCATCTTACTCGTCCAAGTTGCGCAACCGCATCAAAGTCCGGGTCATATACCATCTCCCTGATCAATAGCGCTTACGTAAGCACATACCCATCGTCGGAGGGCGCAGTGGGGTGCTTGTATGCACTCCGAGGGTGAAACATGCGGCAAGGTACTCACGCGGCGCGACGGGATTCCAGCGCATCAGATCATGTGTCTCTGATTTCGAATCACTTTGAGATCGACGTTCATGCTGATGGAACTCCGGGAAACTGAGCAACGCGCGAAGCAAGTCGCCACCGTTCCCAGTGTGCAAATCGCGATCCTCTGCCGAATTCTCTCAGGTCCTCCTTTTTCACTGCGCCACGTGGATTCTGTTCCTTTCATATAGCCTATGACGTAATTGTACAACGCGCTTCATTCGAACTGCTATTGCTTTTGGCTGTCTCACTCGCGCTGGCGGAGTTTGCACATCACGCGTTTGGCATGTGTGGGCGAGATTTGGTCTCTCCCGCGCGATCGAGTGGCACAGTGCCTGACTAATCAATATACCACACCAATTACTGACGCAGCGCGTGCGCTGGAATCTCACTATCTGACCAAAATGGCAGGATATGCAGCGCTCGAATGTGATCAGCAGCGAGTTTTGAGTCTCCTGACGTGCCTGAAGCACTCTGTGCACGGAATTTGACCTTCAGATATGTTCTCGCATCATTCACTCCCGTTTATTATAGCCCACGATATGCATTGACGTTAATATCCCACTTTGCAGGACCCGATCAAGCCCACGGCTGCGAACAGCGGCAATCTCTGCTTCTCTTCCTGCTTCCTCCACCATGCCCGACGGCGAGACCATTCTCCCTCGTTCCGCCCCTCCCCTCCCCTCCACACGTCTCCCCGGGCAGGCTGTTGTCTATGGCGAGGACGAGGCCAAACGGCAGGTGAGTTGCGCGATTTTCTGTGCAGACGGTGCCCTGATGTCGAGCTCGTAGAACGCAACGGCGCTCTCATTCCTCTGTGCGGCCCGCTCTCCAGGACGAGACACACGTCCCTCGACTCATAGTGAGTTTCTTGCCCCGATTTCGTCGCCCTCGTTCCCTCCCTTTCCCGCCCACTGCCATACTGCCTGCGACCCGCGCACAGCGTCACTGCACCTGCGAGCCAGGCAGGGGCACGCCGTCGTGCCTGGGACTCTTGCACATGTGCGCGCCGGGATTTCCCCCCTGCGCGCGGACATCCATTTTGCCATCACTGATCGCATTTTGCGCTCAATTTTTCGCGGGCCTGACCTTCGAAACAGATGCCCCGCCCACTGTGACCGCTCCCTGAGGGTGCCGCCTCGACGACGCGACCGCATTCGCTTCGTGAGTCGTGCTTGCTCCCTGCTTGTTCGGCTCGGGCTGAGCAGCAATCCAGGTCGCACAAGTCGGGCACGTCCGAATCGCGCAAGGCGGTGCTCGTCCTCTGCATCCTTGCTCGCGCTGACACCGTACGTCGCGTTTTCTCCCTCTCTCCCCGCTTCCCGCTGACCCGCATGCAGATTTTTTGCTCCCATGCCATCCGGCGGTCCACACGATGAAATGGCAGTTCACGCGCTTGCCGCGCCAAATCGCTCGCGTTCAGCCCCTTGCCGACCCCAGTACGCGCACCGCGCGGCTCTCCGCGCGATCCAGCGTCAGGATCGCGCGTTCCAGGTACGTTTTCTCCGTTCTTCCGCTCGCCCCCCGTGGTCCCCGAATTCGCGAGCAGAGAGCATGCACGTTTCGTGTCTATGCTCGGGCTGCCTGTCCGCCATCCCCGACGCGGAGAGGCCGTCTGCGCTGCCGTTGCCATCGTGCAGCAGCACTTTTCCATTCATCAGATCGCAGATCTCGATTCCTGCGGCTCGCCCGCCGTTCTCACGCGGACGGGTGGGCCATGCGCCCCCTGAGACGCCTTCCCCAGCGCTCCGAGACTCTCATGCACCGTTCACTGCGCCCAGCCGATCTCCTCCCCGAGGCAGACCTCCCGCGGCCGAATCCCCTCATCATCTCATCCCCTCTCTCGCATCCCATTCGCTGCGTCTATCTCTCTCGATCCCCTCAGTTCCCCAGGTTAACAAGTTGTACATATCGTTGTTATGCTTGTTGCAATCCACGTCTCGTGCCTAATGCCTACTATATGCGGTGTAATCAGAGAACGCTGGCAAATCGGCAGATCTGATCCAGCCTCGAGTGGCAAGAGCCTGTCCCTGAGAACCGTTCAAAACGCTGCTGCATGCCTGAGGCGCTCTCAGCAACGAGAACGAGCAGATGCAAGCATGACAGCACTACCCTGCAGCAGAGAGGGTGGGGAGGACACAGGAGAGCTCGCTCCGCTCCGGACGTGGCCAGGAACACGCCGGAAATGCGATTTGCAGTTGCGCATCAATTGCATATCGCATTTGACTCAGCCACTCAGTCGGCAGAGAGCTCCCTGCCGCTCTCACCCTTCCCGCGCATACAGAGGACACTGAGCAGCCTCTCAGAGAGCCATTTGCAGACACTGGTCTCCTCACCGGCAAACGCTTTCCCGCGGGGACCTGCCTCGCGCAGCGCGGACACGGTACCTATCTCTGTTGTGGCGTGATATATCTCGAACAGAGATCACCGGGATAATCTGAGATCCAGTGGTTGCCCTGAGATCTGGCCGACGCAAGCCGCTCATCCTGCACTCCTTCCTCTGCGCGCGTGCGAGTGTAATCCAGGGTTTGCAAGACGCATATGCAGCTGTACACGGCGCTCCAGAAATGAGAACGGCGTTCGTTCCGCCGAGCGCGTGGTGACTGAGACGTGGCAACCTCGGAGATGTCAGAAACCGGATTTGCAGGTGGTGATGCCGCGCGGCGCGCATGTGCGCCGAGCAGCAAGCCATTGCTCACACTCACTCATTCTGCACAGCCAGAGGGTATATGAAACGCGCAGAAACGCCTGCGTCCGCGCGTGCCCATCTCTCAGGCCAGCAGGGTGCGTTTGCGAGGGGAATCCAACTTGCCGCAAAGCCATTACCAACCGCATCATGCTCTGTCCCGCCGCAGTTCCGTGCCAAGCGCCTTCGTGGGGTATAAAAGGCTGGCCAGGTTGAGACACCGCTCGTTCATCTCTTCCCCGTATTGTCTCTCTACGTGCACGCCGCCCGCCGTCACCATCGTCTCGGACGTCGGCATCCAGCACGCTGCTCACCGTCGTCATCGTGTTCCTCAACCACCGTCGTCGTCGCCATCGTCTTCTTGGGCCACCGCTGCCTCCATCGCCTTCACCTCGCCTTCGTTGTCGCGTCCAACCTCGTGCAGGTATGTTTCTCACTGCCCTAAACCCTGCTCCCTGCGTGTTCCCCTATTACCGGACCGCACTTGTACATAGGCCTTCGGGCGGGGACAACCCCTGCCATTTTGAATAAACCCTAAAGGTCATTACGATACCTATGGATTCACGCTGCTCGTCCGTTTTTCGATGCACCGGAGCCAAATAAGCATCAGATCCGAGGAAGCAAGTCTTAATATCAAGCTGGAGGCCATTCCAAGTTTGACGCCGACGGAGCTCGCCGCGACAGAGACGCCGTACTTGCCCTTGCGCACGACCCACGCCTTCCGGGTCACGCTTATTCTTTGCTTCATTCTCTGCCCGGCTACGGTCATCGGCGTCGTCTACGGCCTGCGCGGCCAGCACAAGACCCAGAACGCTCCGGAGCCGACGACGACGCCCGAATCGGTCACTACCAACCTCCCGACCCCGTCAGACGGCGCAATTGCGACTGGCGTGGACGGGAAGCCTGTCAGGGGACCGATGGGCTTTGGACGTGCGTCCGTAGCAGTTCCAGCGCATCGAGACTGACGCGAACATCTACGCTCAGCCGCGACTCCCCGGCCCGCGCCTACCTCTACGAGGCCGCCCGCTACGAGGCCGCCCGTCTTCGCGCCCGAGCCTGCGCCCACGCCGACGCGCCACTCGGACCCCAAGCACGAGGACAAGGAGGACGAACACGACCAGGACGCAGCGGCAGACGCTCAAGAGCGCGATTAGTGCTGGCACAGCACTCGCGCGTCGTTCTGCAGTTTCGTTTCCCCCACTTCTTCCCCCGACAACTCTACCACACGATATGCTTGCAATTCGTCCACCCAAACTGTCTGGTAAATTATCACATACCTTTTCGTTGTGCCAACACGAGCAACGCCCTGCCCCGTATGCCGCCTCGGTGTAACACCAGCTGTAGCAATAACATGTTCATCGCATTCGCTGGTGCTTCAACCTGCATCATACTGTACGAAGGTGTGTTGAGGTGCTCAGGGGCCGTTGATGCAGCGGGAGCCTATCTTTCATCCGTCATGATAACCACCAGAGCGGCTCGAATCGCGACTCGATCATCTTCGAACGTCAAATTCTTCGACTGCTGCATTCCCCTTGTCCTTTAAATAGGTCATCGCACACCGCGGGCTGGACCTCTGACGCACAGTAGACATGCTGCATAGCATGACGATTTTATAGTGCGTCGTGCAGGAGATAGTTGTACAATTGAGAAGCTAATTCGGGCGCGCCTCAGAGGCCATTCCAGTAGAGATCCTTTTGCACGTCGACGTGCGCAGTGAGCCGGACGTCGACCGAGCTCGCGGCGTCGGAGACGCCGTACTTGCCCTTGCGCACGACCCACGCCTTGCGTCCTTCGTCCCAGGCGGAGAACGCGTACTTGTCCAGCGCGACGGTGACGGTGCGGCTCTCTCCCGCCTGGAGGTCCCCGACACGCGCGAAGCCACGCAGCATGAGGCTCGGCAGCGGCTCACCGAGCGGGTGAGGCGGCGGCGAGACGTAGACCTGCACGATCTCCGTTCCCGTGCGTGCGCCGGTGTTGGTGATAGACACCGAGGCCGTGAGCGCGATGTCTGCAGCGCTGGAGACTGCGAGTGCGCTCTCAGAGAGCTTGAGGTCTGCGTAGCCGAAGGTGGTGTATGAGAGGCCGTGGCCGAATGCGAAGTGCGGCGCGACGTTGCGGTCGATGTAGTGTCTGTAGCCCTGCAGAGCGGTTTGAGCGTGCGACGGATTTAACGGATACATATGCACTTACGACGAAGAGGTCCTCGGCGTAATAGACCGGCCCCTCCTTGCCACCAAAGTGCAGGTAACTGGGAACATCTTGCAGGCGGCGCGGGAACGTCATGCTCAACTTGGCGGACGGGTTCACGTCTCCGAAAAGGACATCCGCGATGCCGTCTCCCGCACTGTTACCAAGGTACCATCCTTGAAGCAGAGCTGCGACGTCATCGGCCCAAGGCATCTCGACCGCAGATCCCTGCAAAGACATCCGCAGCTGAGTGCGTTGTATCCGACGTACATACCGATTGGTTCACGACGACGGTACGGGAGTTTGCCTTGGCCACGCGCTGCACAAGCTCATCCGTGCGACCGGGGAGCGCAAGTGTCGTCCTGTCGTAGCTCTCGGACTCCCACTCAGAGTTGAGGCTAACGATCGCCACATCAGCGTTCTTAGCAGCCTGCTCCGCGTCCAGAAGCTCCTGGTCTGCGTCGACGACCGGCGCTCCGCTGAGCCGCACGGCGGGAGATGAGACGGCCGGCGTCGAGTCGTCGCCCTCGACGGGGCCCGAGACGTTGTTGAACTCGACGAGGATGTCGTAGCTGACGCCCTTGCGCACGGCGATGCGCCCGCGCTCCTCGACGGCGCCGCGGTTGAAGAAGTACGTGCCCTTGCGCTGCTTCGTCCAGTTGTCCACGACGAGCTGCCCGTCGACGAACAGCTTCGCGCGCCCGCTGACCGTCGTCCAGAGTCAAGAGCAACCGGGCGGAGTGCCGTTCTTGACTGCATGCATCAGCCGGCGGACGCGGGAGCGCGGCCCGGCTGCTGTTGCTCCTTGTCCTCGTCCGAGTCCGCGTCGCCGCCGCGCTGTGCCTGCCCGCTGCCAGCCTCGTCCGCCCCCCGCGCTGCGGTGCCCGGTGTACATGCGCGTTTACTCGTGGGTGTTACAGTAACTATTTTTGTAATGAATGTTCAAAATGCTAACTTCATGCATGCCCTCGTTTGTAGTAACACGAGGACTTGACCTAAATGGCCACGAGTGCCCCCGTCGCGCTCGTCTGGTCGCGCTCTATCGACCGCTCTGCGCCAGCGTCGCGCCAGACCGCGGCCCGGCGCACTTTGCCAACGCCCAGCTCGGCCAGCTCCACAAAAAACGCAGGATCGCGACGAGCTCGGGCCCAGGACGCCGACAAACGACTTGGACTCAATGTCCCCATCTACCCGTACGCGCTCCTTGTTAAAAGCCCCGCGCCCGGACCCCTGGACGCCGGCGCTTAACGCTGGTCCGCCGCGGCAGCACACTGCCCACGATCGTCCGAAGCACCGGCCTGGCGGCGCGCGCCAGCGGCGGAGGACGTCGTCTAGGTGCGTAGCCATCTACTGATTGCGGTTTGCCGCGCCCCGGAGCTTTGATTCGACTCTGACATGGTGAGTTTGCAGAGACACCTCCGATCGGCACTCCCGGCGCGTCTGCCGCTTCCAGGCCGCGTCAGGCCTCTCGTTCTGACTCCCCATAGCTCGAGGTTGCCATGCGAAACGTCAGGCCGCCGCCGCGTTGCCAGAATATGGCCGAACGCGGCGGTCAGTCACAGCAGCAGGGTACGATCTCTGTCACAGAGCGCCATCGCGCCGTTCTGCGCTCACTATTCGTCTCAGGCATCAACCCACGACCGCGCCGAACCCGTCTGGGGCGCGAATCCGCGGACGCCGGTCCGCGACGAGGACTGGTTGGTCAGTCCCACGATCTCTGTCAAAGACCCCAATCGCGCCGTTCCGCACTCACGATCCAGCTCAGGTTCACTCGGGCATCGACCCGCGACGGCGCCGAAGAGGTCTGGGGCGAGCCGCGGTCATCGGAAGTGGGTACGATGCCCGAGCCGCGGAACGTCCTTCCGAGCGTACCCGCGGCCGGCACGGGGCCTACTCGACCGCTCCGAGACGCGTGCAGACTGTCAGCGTCAGGGTGTACGTACCGATAGGTAGCGGTGACCGCAATAAAGTGCCTTCCCCGCCACGCCTCCCGCCCGTCAGTCAGAACCAGCGCACCTGAGCCCGAAAGAACGGCCGATCGCGCGAATTTCTAATGGTCTGTACACCAACAGACGCATAAGAACCTGGCGGCCGGCCGTGAGTCAGTTAGGGAAACGGTCAGAGTGACGACAGGACAGACCGCGGATGCGACGGCGCCTCCCAGCCTGCCGAACGGCAAGACACCATGAACCTGCGGATGAGTCAGTCGCACGCCTGGATGCCAGAGTGAAGCATGAGACTCACCGATGGGTCGGCGCATGTACGGCCGGTCGGACGCGCAGAGGTGGACCAAGCCGATCTCGAGCAGCCGCGGACATTACGGCCAGCGCGCGGAACGGCAAGACACAATGAACTTGCAGATGAGTCAGCCGGACGCCTGGATGCCAGAGACTCACCGATGGGTCGGCGCGTGTACGGCCGGACCGGACGCACAGACGTGCAGTGCCGATCTCGAGCAGCCGCAGGGGATCGGGGCATCGGGAGACGATTTGGCAGCACCGCAGCTACGACGTCGTAAGCGAATGTCTGAAGGACGATCGAAGATGACGGCGTACAAAGGCAGTGTGGATAGGGAGAGAGTCACCGGTGGCGCGAGCGAGGGTCGGCGCCCTGCGAGTGACACCGGCCGAGAGCGCGCCGATTGCGAGCGTGCGACCGATGGAGCCGTATGCCCGACTGCGTGAATAGAGTATGCATCAGCAAAAGTGTAGATGATGTGCAAAAGAAACGACTCGCCGAGAAGATCGAGAAAGACGGCGTCGAAGTCGGAGCATGCGATGTGCACGCCGAGGATCGCAGCGAGCGGCGCGATGACGAGCGGGGAGAAGCACGATGGCGAGCGACCGGTGTAGACGAGCGCGCTGACGGTGGGCCCGATGTGCGACGGAGGCTTGTCGAGAGGAGAGGACGGAAGAGGAAGAGAGGCGAAGGCCGATGGGGACTCTGACCCGATTCCGCAACCGCCCTTTATACCCTCCTCCCGCCCTCCGTATCTATCCCGGCCGCCGAGAGCGCGCACGCTGGCAGGCACGCGTTTGATCAGATGATGGATGACTGCGCGTGGGAAGTGCGAGGTCGCGACGCCGAGGCCGCAGATGTGCCTCGTTGCCGGTGTTCGACCCCCCGATCCAGCTCGCGCAACTCATCCCTCCCGCCCGAGACCCTCTCCCGCCGCCCACCTTCTCGAAACCAGTTCCCATATGAGACCCTGCTTACGTAAGCGCTCAGTTCGAGCAGGCGCACGCAGGGGTACCCCCTGTTCCCTCGGAGGGCGGAAACCGCACCCCAAGGCACGGGCGCGGCGCAGTCGCGCTGCAACGTGTCAGATCAGCTCATCTGATGCGTGATACACCGGAGATAGATGTGGGTTGCAAGGGGAAGCCCGGGAAAACGGGAAACACGCGGAATGCGTCGCTGCGAAGCCGCCACGTCCCATGGCCAATTTGATTCAATTTCGCATTTGTTTCTGCGTCAGAAGCATGCCGGCATAAGTGCGCAGCCGATGACGTTGCAGGAACGCGGGACCCGGGCTCGCCGGGCTCGCGCTGGGCGGTTTCACTCGTTCTGGCGGAGTTGCCACGCCGGGCGCTTCGCCCGATTTGGCACGTGCGGGGCTAAAATCAAGCCTTCCACGCGATTCCAGCGTCGAAGTCGCTGTCTCATGCATACATCCCAGTGGTTATAGCTGGTGCTTATGTAATTGAGTCACATTCGAGACTGATAGAGACATAAATTATGTGCTCGCGAAACTGACATCCCGGACCACCCAACTCGTCGAAACGCCCTCCGCACAGAGCTGGAGCCGCGGAGACCATCGCTAATCTGATTAGAACTGATGTTTAACTCAGGAACAGTGCGCACTTGCCCCTTGTACTGCGATTCCATGCTGGGACATGCAGCTTCATGCTGTATGCAGCTCAGACCATTCCCGCTCGCGCTTCGCATCTCACTTGTGCAGATTGGACAACCACATCGATTTCCGAGTCATATACCATTTCCCTGCACAATTATGCTTACGTAAGCACATACCCGTCGTCGGCGGACGCAGTGGGGTGGTTGTATGCACTCCGAGGGTGAAACATGCGGCAAGGTACTCACGCGGCGCGACGGGATTCCAGCGCATCAGATCATGTCTCTCTGATTGCAAATCGCTCTGAGATTGACGTTAATGCTGATGGAACTTCGGGAAACAGAGCCACGCGCGAGACAAGTCGCTACCGTGCCCAGTGTGCAAATTGCGATCCTCTGCCGAATTCTGTCAGGATCTCCTTTTTTCACTGCGCCACGTGGATTCCGTTCGACTCTTATAGCCGATGACTTACTTGTACAAAGCGCTTCTTTTGAACTGCTATCGCTTTTGGCTGTTTCGCTCGTGCCAGCGGAGTTTGCACGTCACGCGATCGGCATGTATGGGCGAGATTTGGTCTCTCCCGCCCGATCGAGTGCCACAGTGCCTGACTAATCAATATACCGCGCCAATCATAGGCTCATAGCGTGCGCTGGAATCACACTATCTGACCAAAATGGCAGGATATGTAGCGCTCGAATGTGATCAGCGGCAAGTGTTGAGTCTCCTGACATGTCTGAAGCACTCCGTGCACGGAATTTGATCGTTCCTTATGTCCTCACGTCATTCATCCTCGTTCATTATATCCCACGATATGCACAGGCCTTGCTATCTCACTTTGCGGGAGCCGATCAAGCCTGCGGCTGCGAACAGCGGCAATCTCCGCTTCTCTTCCTGCTTCCTCCACCATGCCCGACGGCGGGACCATTCTCCCTCGTTCCGCCCCTCCCCTCCCCTCCGCACACGTCTCTACCCGGGCAAGCTGTTGTCGATGGCGAGAACGAGGCCAAACGGCAGGTGAGTTGCGCCATTTTCTGTGCAGACGGTGCCCTGATGTCGAGCTCGTAGAACGCAACTGCGCTCTCATTCCTCTGCGCGGCACGCTCTCCAGGACGAGACACACGTCCCTCGACTCATAGTGAGTTTTTCGCTCCGATTCCGTCGCCATCGTTCCCTCCCTTCCCCGCCCACTGCCATGCTGCCTGCGCCCGCGCACAGCGTCACTGCACCCGCGACCCGGGCAAGGACGCGCCGTCGTGCCTGGATCTCTCGCTCTGGCTGGCTCCTCCGCAGCAACCGCATGTGCGCGCCGGGATTTCCCCCCTGCGCGCGGACATCCATTTCCCCATCACTGATTGCATTCTGCGCTCAATTTTTCGCGGGCCTGACCTTCGAAACAGATGCCCCCGCCACTGTGACCGCTCCCTGAGGGTGCCGCCTCGACGACGCGTCCGCATTCGCTTCGTGAGTCGTGCTCCCTGCTTGTTTGGCTCGGGCTGAGCAGCAATCAAGGTCGCACAAGTCGGGCACGTCCGAATCGCGCAAGGCGGTGCTCGTCCTCTGCATCCTTGCTCGCGCTGACACCGTACGTCGCGTTTTCTCCCTTTCTCCCCGCTTCCCGCTGACCCGCATGCAGATTCTTTGCTCCCGTGCCATCCGGCGGTCCACACGATGAAATGGCAGTTCACCCGCTTGCCGCGCCAACTCGCTCGCGTTCATCCCCTTGCCGACCCCAATACGCGCACCGCGCGGCTCTCCGCGCGATCCAGCGTCAAAATCGCGCGCCAAAGGTACGTTTTCTCCGTTCTTCCGCTCGCCCCCGGTGTCCCCGAATTCGCGAGCAGACAGCATGCACGTTTCGTGTCTATGCTCGGGCTGCCTGTCCGCCATCCCCGACGCGGAGAGACCGTCTGCGCTGCCGTTGCCACGGCGCGACAGCGCTTTCCCATTCATCAGATCGCAGATCTCCTTCCTGCGGCTCGCCCGCCGTTCTCACGCGGCCGGGTGCACCGCGCGATCCCTGAGACGCGTTCGTCGAGCTCACAGAGCTCCCACGCGCACCGTTTCCCGTGCGCAGCCGATCTCCTCCCCGAGGCAGACCTCTCGGGGCCGAATCCCCTCATCATCTCATCCCCTCTCTCGCATCCCATTTGCTGCGTCTCTCTCTCGATCCCCTCAGCTCCCCGGGTTCCGAAGTTGTACATATCGTAGTTATGCTTGTTGCAATCCACGTCTCGTGCCTAATACCTGCTATATGCGGTGCAATCACAGAACGCTGGCAAATCGGCAGATCTGATCCAGCACAGAACGGTGAGAGCCTGTCCCTGAGAACCGCTCAAAACGCTGCTGCCTGCCTGAGGCGCTCTCTGCAGCGAAAACGAGCGCATGCGAGCATAATAGCACTGACCTGCAGCAGAGAGGGTGGGGAGGACGAGAGCTGTCTCCGCTCCCAGGATGGCCAGGAACGCGCCGGAAATGCGATTTGCAGTTGCGCATCAATTGCATATCGTATTTGACTCAGCCACTCAGTCGGCAGAGAGTTCCCTGCCGCTCTCACCCTTCCCGCGCATACAGAGGCGACTGAGAAGCTTCGCAGAGACCCATATTTGGAGACACGCTTTCCTCACCGGCAAACGCTTTCCCGCGAGGACCAGCCTCGCGCAGCGTGGACACGGTACCTATCTGCTGTGAGATGATATATCTCGAGCGCATATCACCGGTAGAATCTGAGATCCAGTGGTTGCCCTGAGATCTGGCCGACGCAGGCCGCCCATCCTGCACTCCTTCCTCTGCGCGCGTGAGAGTGTAATCCAGGCATTGCAATGCGCATATGCAGCTGTACACGGCGCTCCAGAAATGAGAACGGCGTCCGTTCCGCCGAGCGCGTGGTGACTGAGACGTGGCAACCTCGGAGATGTCAGAAACCGGATTTGCAGTCGGTGATGCCGCGCGGCGCGCATGTGCGCCGAGCAGCAAGCCATTGCTCACACTCACTCATTCTGCACACCCAGAGGGTCTATAAAACGCGCAGAAACGCCTGCATCCGCGCGAGCTCATCCCCCAGGCCAGCAGGGTGCGTTTGCGAGGGGAATCCAACTTGCCGCAAAGCCATTACCAACCGCATCATGCCCTGTCCCGCCGCAGTTCCGTGCCAAGCGCCCATTGTGGGGTATAAAAGGCTGACCAGGTTGAGACACCGCTCTCTCGTCTCTTCCCCGTATCGTCTCGCTGCATGCACGCTGCCCTCCGTCACCATCGTCTCGGACGTCGGCAACCAGCACCATGCTCACCTCCATCTCGTCTCGCTGCCCGCCGTCGGCTTCGTCTGCCTCGTCCTTCGCAGTCTCCATCGCGTCGTCAACATTCACCGTCGCCGTCGCCAGCAGCTGCTCATCCTGCACCGCAGTCTCCGTCGTCGTCACCTCCATCATCGTCCTCATCGCGTCCAACGTCGCGCAGGTATGTTTCTCAGCACTATGGACCTGTCTCTTTCCCCTTGTACTTTGTAACCGGACCGCACTTGTACATAGGCCTTCGGGCGGGGACAACCCCTGCCAATTTGAATAAACCCTAAAGGTCATTACGATACCTATGGATTCACGCTGCTCGTCCGTTTTTCGAAGCGCCGGAGCCAAATAAGCCATCAGATCCGAGGAAGCAAGTCTTAATATCAAGCTAGAGGCCGTTCCAAGTTTGACGCCGATGGAGCTCGCCGCGACAGAGACGCCGTACTTGCCCTTGCGCACGACCCACGCCTTCCGGGTCACGCTTATTCTCTGCCTCATCACCCCGGCTACGGTCATCGGCGTCGTCTACGGCCTGCGCGGCCAGCACAAGACCCAGAACGCTCCGGAGCCGACGACGACGCCCGAATCGGTCACTACCAACCTCCCGACCCCGTCAGACGGCGCAATCGCGACTGGCGTGGACGGGAAGCCTGTCAGGGGACCGATGGGCTTTGGACGTGCGTCCGTAGCAGTTCCTTCGAGTTGAGACTCACGCAAACATCTGCGCTCAGCCGCGACTCCCCGGCCCGCGCCTACCTCTACGAGGCCGCCCGTCTTCGCGCCCGAGCCTGCGCCCACGCCGACGCGCCACTCGGACCCCAAGCACGAGGACAAGGAGGACGAACACGACCAGGACGCAGCGGCAGACGCTCCAGAGCGCGACTAGTGCTGGCACAGCACTCGCACGTCGTGCTGCAGTTTCGTTTCCCCCAGTTCTACCCCCGACAACTCTACCACACGATATGCTTGCAATTCGTCCACCCAAACCGTCTGGTAAATTATCACATACCTTTTCGTTGTGCCAACACGAGCAACGCCCTGCCCCGTATGCCGCCTCGGTGTAACACCAGCTGTAGCAATAACATGTTCATCGCATTCGCTGGTGCTTCAACCTGCATCATACTGTACGAAGGTGTGCTGAGGTGCTCAGGGGCCGTTGATGCACCGGGAGCCTATCTTTCAGCCGTCATGATAACCACCAGAGCGGCTCGAATCGCGACGCCATCATCTTCGAACGTCAAATTCTTCGACTGCTGCATTCCCCTGTCCTTTAAATAGGTCATCGCACACCGCGGGCTGGACCTCTGACGCACAGTAGACACGCTGCATAGCATGACGATTTTATAGTGCGTCGTGCGGGAGATAGTTGTACAATTGAGAAGCTAATTCGGGCGCGCCTCAGAGGCCGTTCCAGTACAGATCCTTTTGCACGTCGACGTGCGCAGTGAGCCGGACGTCGACCGAGCTCGCGGCGATGGAGACGCCGTACGCGCCCTTGCGCACGACCCACGCCTTCCGTCCTTCGTCCCAGGCGGAGAACGCGTACTTGTCCAGCGCGACCGTCACCGTGCGGCTCTCTCCCACCTGAAGGTCCGCGACGCGCGCGAAGGCACGCAGCACGCGGCTCGGCAGCGGCTCACCCAGCGGGTGCGGCGGCGGCGAGACGTAGACCTGCACGATCTCTGTGCCCGTGCGTGAGCCTGTGTTGGTGACCGACACAGAGGCCGTGAGCGCGATGTCGGCTGCGCTGGAGGCCGCGAGTGCGCTCTCAGAGAGCTTGAGGTCTGCGTAGGCGAAGGTGGTGTATGAGAGGCCGTGGCCGAAAGCGAAGTGCGGCGCGACGTTGCGGTCGATGTAGTGTCTGTAGCCCTGAAGAGCCCGTTGAGAGTGCGAGCGGGTGCAAATGCTGAAGTACGTACGACGAAGAGGTCCTCGGCGTAATAGATCGGCCCCTCCTTGCCACCAAAGTGCAGGTAGCTGGGAACATCTTGCAGGCGGCGCGGGAACGTCATGCTCAGCTTGGCGGACGGGTTCACGTCTCCGAAAAGGACATCCGCGATGCCGTCTCCCGCGCTGTTGCCGAGGTACCATCCTTGAAGCAAAGCTGCGACGTCATCGGCCCAAGGCATCTCAACCGCAGATCCCTGCAAAGACATCAGCAGTTGAGTGCGTTGCATCCAACGTACATACCGATTGGTTCACGACGACGGTGCGAGGGTTTGCCTTGGCCACGCGCCGCACAAGCTCATCCGTGCGACCGGGGAGCGCAAGTGTCGTCCTGTCGTAGCTCTCGGACTCCCACTCAGAGTTGAGGCTAACGATCGCCACATCAGCGTTCTTAGCAGCCTGCTCCGCGTCCAGAAGCTCCTGGTCTGCGTCGACGACCGGCGCTCCGCTGAGCCGCACGGCGGGAGATGAGACGGCCGGCGTCGAGTCGTCGCCCTCCACGGGGCCTGAGACGTTGTTGAACTCGACGAGGATCTCGTAGCTGACTCCCTTGCGCACGGGGATGCGCCCACGCTCCTCAACGGTGCCGCGGTTGAAGAAGTACGTGCCCTTGCGCTGCTTCGTCCAGTTGTCCACGACGAGCGTCCCGTCGACGAACAGCTTCGCGCGCCCGCTGACCGTCGTCCAGGGTCAAGAGCAACCGGGCGGAGTGCCGTTCTTGACTGCATGCATCAGCCGGCGGACGCGGGAGCTCGGCCCGGCTGCTGTTGCTCCTTGTCCTCGTCCAAGTCCGCGTCGCCGCCGCGCTGTGCCTGCCCGCTGCCAGCCTCGTCCGCCCCCCGCGCTGCGGTGCCCAGTGTACATGCGCCTTTACTCGTGGGTGTTACAGTAACTATTTTGTAATGAATGTTCAAAATGCTAACTTCATGCATGCCCTCGTTTGTAGTGTCACGAGGACTTGACCTAAATGCCCACGAGTGCCCCCGTCGCGCTCGTCTGGTCGCGCTCTATCGACCGCTCTGCGCCAGCGTCGCGCCAGACAGCGGCCCGGCGCACTTTGCCAACGCCCAGCTCGGCCAGCTCGACAAAAAACACACGATCGCGACCAGCTCGGGCCCAGGAAGCCGACCAACGACTTGGGCTCGCTGTCCCCGTCGTCCTGCACGCGCTCCTCGTTCAAAGCCCCGCGCCCGGACCCCTGGACGCCGGCGCTTAACGCTGGACCCCGGCGGCAGCAGACAGCCCACGATCGCCCGAAGGAGCGTCCAGGCGGCGCGCGCCAGCGTCGGAGGACGTGGTCTAGGTGCGTGGCCATCCATTCGTTACCGTTTGCTGCGCCCCAGAGTTCTGATCTGAGTCTGACTTTGTCGGTTGGCACAGACACCTCCGATCGGCATACCTGGCGCGTCTGCATCTGCCACGACGCGCCAGGGCTCTCGTTCTGACTTGATATCGGTCCAGGTTGCCATGCGAGACGTCAGGCCGCCGCCGCGTTGCTAGAATATGGCCGAACGCGGCGGTCAGTCACAGCAGCAGGGTACGATCTCTGTCACAGAGCGCCATCGCGCCGTTCTGCGCTCACTATTCGTCTCAGGCATCAACCCACGACCGCGCCGAACCCGTCTGGGGCGCGAATCCGCGGACGCCGGTCCGCGACGAGGACTGGTTGGTCAGTCCCACGATCTCTGTCAAAGACCCCAATCGCGCCGTTCCGCACTCACGATCCAGCTCAGGTTTACTCGGGCATCGACTCGCGACGGCGCCGCCCGAGCTGTTCGGGGCGAGCAGCGGTCATCGGGGGTGGGTACGATGCCCGAGCCGCGGAACGTCCTTCCGAGCGTACACGCGGCCGGCACGGGGCCCACTCGACCGCGCCCGCTCCGATGCGCGCGGTGAAGGTCAGCGTGGGAGTGTACGTACTGATAGGTAGCGGTGACAGCAATAAAGTGCCTTTGCCGCCACGCCTCCCTATAGTAGCAGAACCAGCGCACCTGAGCCCGGAAGAACGGCCGATCGCGCGAATTTCTAATGGTCTGTACACCAACAGACGCATAAGAACCTGGCAGGCGGTCGTGAGTCAGTTAGGGAAACGGTCAGAGTGACGACAGGACGCACCGCGGACCCGGGATGCGACGGCGCCTCCCAGCCTGCCGAACGGCAAGACACAATGAACCCGCGGATGAGTCAGTCGCACGCCTGGATGCCAGAGTGAAGCATGAGACTCACCGATGGGTCGGCGCATGTACGGCCGGTCGGACGCGCAGAGGTGGACCAAGCCGATCTCGAGCAGCCACGGACATTACGGCCAGCGCGCGGAACGGCAAGACACAATGAACTTGCAGATGAGTCAGCCGCACGCCTGGATGCCAGAGTGACGCATGAGACTCAACGATGGGTCGGCGCGTGTACGGCCGGACCGGACGCACAGACGTGCAGTGCCGGTCTCGAGCAGCCGCAAGCGATCGGGGCATCGGGAGACGATTTGGCAGCACCGTAGCTACGACGTCGTAAGCGAATGTCTGAAGGACGATCGAAGATGACGGCGTACAAAGACAGTGTGGATAGGGAGAGAGTCACCGGCGGCGCGAGCGAGCGAGTGACTCCGTCCGAGAGAGCGCCGATTGCGAGCGTGCTACCGATGGAGCCGTATGCCCGACTGCGTGAACAGGGTATGCATCAGCAAAAGTGTAGATGATGCACAAAAGAAACGACTCGCCGAGAAGATCGACAAAGACGGCGTCGAAGTCGGAGCATGCGATGTGCACGCCGAGGGATGGCAGCGAGCGAGCGAGCAGCGCGACGACGAGCGGGGACAAGCACGACGACAATCGGGCGGTGCAGACGAGCGCGCCGACGTTGGGACCGATATGCGACGGAGGCTTGTCGAGAGGAGAGGACGGAAGAGGAAGAGAGGCGAAGGCCGATGGGGACTCTGACCCGATTCCGCACCCACCCTTTATACCCTCCTCCCGCCCTCCGTATCTATCCCGGCCGCCGAGAGCGCGCACGCTGGCAGGCACGCATCTGATCGCGTGATGACTGCGCGTGGGAAGCGCGAGGTCGCGCCGCCGAGGCCGCGGATGTGCCTCGTTGCCGGGTGTTCCACCCACCGATCCCGCTCGCGCGGCGCATTCCTCGCGCCCGAGACGGTCTCCTTCGCTCAACTTTCTCACACTCAAAGTACAACTGGTATATTGCTTACGTAAGCACACATCCTGCCCGGGAGCGCACAGGGGGTACCTCTATTTTCTCTGAGGGCGGAAAACGTGCCCCAAGGCACGAGCGCGGCGCAGTCCCGCTGCAACGTGTCAGATCAGCTCATCTGATGCGTGATTAAGCGGAGATAGATGTGGGTAGCCAGGGGAAGCCCGGGAAAACGGGAAACGCGCGGAATGCGTCGCTGCGAAGCCGCCACGTCCCACGGCCAATTTGATTCAATTTCGCATTTATCTCTGCGTCAGAAGCATGCCGGCATGGTTGGTCAGCCGATGACGTTGCAGGAACGCGGGACCCGGGCTCTCCGGGCTCGCGCTGGGCGGTTTCGCTCGTTCTGGCGGAGTTGCCACGCCGGGCGCTTCGCCCGATTTGGCACGTGCGGGGCTAAAATCAAGCTCTCCGCGCGATTCCAGCGTCGAGGTCGCTCTCCCATGTATACATCCCAGTAAATATAGCTGTTGCTTATGTAATGGAGTCACATTCGAGACAGATAGAGACATAAATTGTGTGCTCGCGAAACTGACAACCCGGACCACCCAACTCGTCGAAACGCCCTTCGCACAGAGCTTCGGCCGTGGAGAACATCACTCATCCAATCAGGACTGATATTAAACTCAGGCACAGTGCGCTCTTACCCCTTGCAGTGCGATTCCATGCTGGGACACGCAGCTTCATGCTGCATGCAACTCAGACCATTCCCGCTCGCGCGTCGCATTTCACTCATCCAAGTTGCACAACCGCATCAAAGTCCGGGTTATATACCATTTCCCTGATCAATGGCGCTTACGTAAGCACATACCCATCGTCGGAGGGCGCAGTGGGGTGCTTGTATGCACTCCGAGGGTGAAACATGCGGTAAGGTACTCACGCGGCGCGACGGGATTCCAGCGCATCAGATCATGTGTCTCTGATTTCGAATCACTTTGAGATCGACGTTCATGCTGATGGAACTCCGGGAAACAGAGCAACACGGGAGGCAAGTCGCCACCGTGCCCAGTGTGCAAATTGCGATCCTCTGCCGAATTCTGTCAGGATCTCCTTTTTTCACTGCGCCACGTGGATTCAGTTCGACTCTTATAGCCGATGACGTACTTGTAAAAAGCGCTTCTTTCGAACTGCTATCGCTTTTGGCTGTTTCGCTCGTGCCGGCGGAGTTTGCACGTCACGCATTTGGCATGTGTGGGCGAAATTTCGTTGCTCCCGTCCGATCGAGTGACACATTGCCTGACTGATTAATGGAAAGCGCCAATCAGGGACTCACCGTGCGCTGGAATCTCACTATCTGACCAAAATGGCAGGATATGCAGCGCTCGAATGTGATCAGCAGCGAGTTTTGAGTCTCCTGACGTGCCTGAAGCACTCTCTGTACGGAATTTAACCTTCCCATAGGTTCTCGCATCATTCACTCCCGTTCATTATAGCCCACGATATGCATTGACGTTACTTGCCCACTTTGCAGGAGCCGATCAAGCCCACGGCTGCGAACAGCGGCAATCTCCGCTTCTCTTCCTGCTTCTTCCACCATGCCCGACGGCGAGACCTTTCTCCCTCATTCCGCCGCCCCCACCCCCTCCACACACGTCTCACGGGCAAGCTGTTGTCGATGGCGAGGACGAGGCCAAACTGCAGGTGAGTTGCGCGATTTTCTGGGCAGACGGAGCCTGATGTCGAGCTCGTAGAACGCAACGGCGCTCTCATTCCTCCGTGCGGCCCGCTCTCCAGGACGAGACACGCATCCCTCGACTCATAGTGAGTTTCTCGCCCCGATTTCGTCACCCTCGTTCCCTCCCTTCCCTGCTCTTGCTATCCTGGCCGCGACCCGCGCACAGCGGCCCTGCATCTGCGAGCCGGGCAGGGACACGCCGTCGTGCCTGGGTTTCTCGCTCTGGCTGGCCCCTCCGCAGCAACCGCATGTGCGCGCCGGCATTTCCCCCCTGCGCGCGGACATCCATTTTGTCATCACTGATTGCATTTTGCGCTCCATTTTTCGCGGGCCTGACCTTCGAAACAGATGTCCCCCGCCACCGTGACAGCACCCTGAGGATGCCGCCTCGACGACTCGTCCGCCTTCGCCTCGTGAGTCGCGCTCCCTGTTTATTCGGCTAGGGCTGAGCGGCAATCCAGGTCGCACAAGTCGGGCAGGTCCGAATCGCGCAAGGCGGTGCTCGTCCTCTGCATTCTTGCTCGCGCTGACACCGTACGTCGCGTTTTCTCCCTTTCTCCCCGCTTCCCGCTGACCCGCATGCAGATTCTTTGCTCCCGTGCCATCCGGGGGTCCACACGATGAAATGGCAGTTCACCCGCTTGCCGCGCCAAATCGCTCGCGTTCAGCCCCTTGCCGACCCCAGTACGCGCACCGCGCGGCTCTCCGCGCGATCCAGCGTCAAAATCGCGCGCCAAAGGTTTTCTCCGTTCTTCCGCTCGCCCCCCGTGGTCCCCGAATTCGCGAGCAGACAGCATGCACGTTTCGTGTCTATGCTCGGGCTTCCTGTCCGCCATCCCCGACGCGGAGAGACCGTCTGCGCTGCCGTTGCCACGGCGCGACAGCGCTTTCCCATTCATCAGATCGCAGATCTCCTTCCTGCGGCTCGCCCGCCGTTCCCACGCGGACGGGTACGCTGCGCGATCTCTGAGACGCGCTCCCCGTGAACATCGAGGCTCTCGCACGCACCGTTCGTTGCGCCCAGCCGATCTTCTTCCCGCGGCCGAATCCTCATCCCCTCTCTCGCATTCCATTAGCTGTGTGTCTCTCTCTCTATCCCCTCGGTTCCCCATGCTCCCCGGGTTCCCAACTTGTACATAGCGTAGTTATGCTTGTTGCAATCCACGTCTCGTGCCTAATACCTACTATATGCGGTGAAATCATAGAACGCTGGCAAATCAGCAGATCTGATCCAGCATCGAGTGGCAAGAGCCTGTCCCTGAGAACCGTTCAAAACGCTGCTGCATGCCTGAGGCGCTCTCAGCAGCGAAAACGAGCGCGTGCGAGCATAATAGCACTGACCTGCAGCAGAGAGGATGGGGAGGAGGCAGCAGAGCTCGCTCCGCTCCCAGCGCGGAGACGCAGCCAGGAACACGCCGGAAATGCGATTTGCAGTTGCGCATCAATTGCATATCGCATTTGACTCAGCCACTCAGTCGGCAGAGAGTTCTCTGCCGCTCTCACCCTTCCCGCGCATACAGAGGAGACTGAGAAGCCACGCAGAGACCCATATTTGGAGACACGCTTTCCTCACCGGCAAACGCTTTCCCGCGGGGACCTGCCTCGCGCAGCGCGGACACGGTACCTATCTGCTGTGAGATGATATATCTCGAGCGCATATCACCGGTAGGATCTGAGATCCTGGGGCCATTGCCCTGAGATCTGGCCGATTCAGACGCAGGCCGCCCATCCTGCACTCCTTCCTCTGCGCGCGTGAGAGTGTAATCCAGGCATTGCAATGCGCATATGCAGCTGTACACAGAGAGCCAGAATTGAGAACGGCGTTCGTTTGGCAGAGCGCGTGGTGACTGAGACGTGGCAACCTCGGAGATGTCAGAAACCGGATTTGCAGTCGCTGATGCCGCGCGGCGCGCATGTGCGCCGAGCAGCAAGCCATTCCTCAAGCTCACTCGTTCTGCACACCCAGAGGGTCTATATAACGCGCAGAAACGCCTGCATCCGCGCGAGCTCATCTCTCAGGCCAGCAGGGCGCGTTTGCGAGGGGAAGCCAACTTGCCGCAAAGCCATTACCAACCGCATCATGCCCTGTCCCGCCGCAGTTCCGTGCCAAGCGCCTTCGTGGGGTATAAAAGGCTGGCCAGGTTGAGACAGCGCTCTCTCGTCTCTTCCCCATATCGTCTCTCTGCGTGCACGCTGCCCTCCCTCACCATCGGCTCGGACGTCGGCATACAGCACGCTGCCCACCGTCGCCATCTCGTCTCTGCCCGTCGTCGTCGTCGCTGTCCGCCACCTCAACGTCCACTGTCGTCGTCGCCATCGTCTTCTTCGGCCACCGCTGCCTCCATCGCCTTCACCTCGCCTTCGTTGTCGCGTCCAACGTCGCGCAGGTATGTTTCTCACTGCCCTAAACCCATCTCTCTCGTCGTTCCCTGTTACCGGACCGCATTTGTACATAGGCCTTCGGGCGGGGACAACCCCTGCCAATTTGAATAAACCCTAAACGTCATTACGATACCTATGGATTCACGCTGCTCGTCCGTTTTTCGAAGCACCGGAGCCAAACAAGCCATCAGATCCGAGGAAGCAAGTCGTAATATCAAGCTAGAGGCCATTCCAAGTTTGACGCCGACGGAGCTCGCGGCGACGGAGACGCCGTACTTGCCCTTGCGCACCACCCACGCCTTCCGGGTCACGCTTATTCTTTGTTTCATCACCCCGGCTACGGTCATCGGCGTCGTCTACGGCCTGCGCGGCCAGCACAAGACCCAGAACGCTCCGGAGCCGACGACGACGCCCGAATCGGTCACTACCAACCTCCCGACCCCGTCAGACGGCGCAATTGCGACTGGCGTGGACGGGAAGCCTGTCAGGGGACCGATGGGCTTTGGACGTGCGTCCGTAGCAGTTCCTTCGAGTTGAGACTCACGCAAACATCTGCGCTCAGCCGCGACTCCCCGGCCCGCGTCTACCTCTACGAGGCCGCCCGCTACGAGGCCGCCCGTCTTCGCGCCCGAGCCTGCGCCCACGCCGACGCGCCACTCGGACCCCAAGCACGAGGACAAGGAGGACGAACACGACCAGGACGCAGCGGCAGACGCTCCAGAGCGCGACTAGTGCTGGCACAGCACTCGCGCGTCGTGCTGCAGTTTCGTTTTCCCCACTTCTCCCCCCGACCACTCTACCACACGATATGCTTGCAATTCGTCCACCCAAACTGTCTGGTAAATTATCACATACCTTTTCGTTGTGCCAACACGAGCAACGCCCTGCCCCGTATGCCGCCTCGGTGTAACACCAGCTGTAGCAATAACATGTTCATCGCATTCGCTGGTGCTTCAACCTGCATCATACTGTACGAAGGTGTGCTGAGGTGCTCAGGGGCCGTTGATGCAGCGGGAGCCTATCTTTCATCCGTGATAACCACCAGAGCGGCTCGAATCGCGACTCGATCATCTTCGAACGTCAAATTCTTCGACTGCTGCATTCCCCTTGTCCTTTAAATAGGTCATCGCACACCGCGGGCTGGACCTCTGACGCACAGTAGACACGCTGCATAGCATGACGATTTTATAGTGCGTCGTGCGGGAGATAGTTGTACAATTGAGAAGCTAATTCGGGCGCGCCTCAGAGGCCATTTCA
Organism: Auricularia cornea; assembly: GCA_030578095.1. Lineage (NCBI taxonomy): Eukaryota > Fungi > Basidiomycota > Agaricomycetes > Auriculariales > Auriculariaceae > Auricularia > Auricularia cornea. The sequence goes on along the minus strand of JARLTE010000009.1, from coordinate 4,078,543 downwards.
GTACAGATCCTTTTGCACGTCGACGTGCGCAGTGAGCCGGACGTCGACCGAGCTCGCGGCGATGGAGACGCCGTACGCGCCCTTGCGCACCACCCACGCCTTGCGTCCCTCGTCCCACGCCGAGAACGCGTACTTGTCCAGCTTGACCGTGACGGTGCGGCTCTCTCCCGCTTGGAGGTCCGCGACACGAGCGAAGCCGCGTAGCACGAGGCTCGGCAGAGGCTCACCGAGCGGGTGCGGCGGCGGCGAGACGTAGACCTGCACGATCTCCGTTCCCGTGCGTGCGCCGATGTTGGTGATAGACACCGAGGCCGTGAGCGCAATGTCGGCTGCGCTGGAGGCCGCGAGTGCGCTCTCAGAGAGCTTGAGGTCTGCGTAGGCGAAGGTGGTGTATGAGAGGCCGTGGCCGAATGCAAAGTGCGGCGCGACGTTGCGGTCGATGTAGTGTCTATAGCCCTGCAGAGCGGTTTGAGCGTGCGACGGATTTAATAGATTCATATCCACTTACGACGAAGAGGTCCTCGGCGTAATAGACCGGCCCCTCCTTGCCACCGAAGTGCAGGTAACTGGGAACATCTTGCAGGCGGCGCGGGAACGTCATGCTCAGCTTGGCGGATGGGTTCACGTCTCCGAAAAGGACGTCCGCGATGCCGTCTCCCGCGCTGTTGCCGAGGTACCATCCCTGAAGCAGAGCTGCGACGTCATCGGCCCAGGGCATCTCGACTGCAGATCCCTGCAAAGACATCAACAGCTGAGTGCGTTGGATCCGACGTACATACCGATTGGTTTACAACGACGGTACGAGGGTTTGACTTGGCCACGCGCCTCACAAGCTCGTCCGTGCGACCGGGGAGCGCGAGTGTCGTCCTGTCATAGCTCTCGGACTCCCACTCAGAGTTGAGGCCGACGATAACGATGGCCACGTCAGCGTTCTTAGCAGCCTCCTCCGCGTCCAGAAGCTCTTGGTCTGCGTCGACGACTGGCGCGCCGCTGAGCCGCACGGCGGGAGACGACACGGCCGGCGTCGAGTCGTCGCCCTCGACGGGGCCTGAGACGTTGTTGAACTCGACGAGGATCTCGTAGCTGACGCCCTTGCGCACGGCGATGCGCCCGCGCTCCTCGACGGTGCCGCGGTTGAAGAAGTACGTGCCCTTGCGCTGCTTCGTCCAGTTGTCCACGACGAGCCGCCCGTCGACGAACAGCTTCGCGCGCCCGCTGACCGTCGTCCAGAGTCAAGAGCAACCGGGCGGAGTGCCGTTCTTGCGTGTCGTGACCTGGGCGACGGAGAGCCCAGTGCATGCATCAGCCGGCGGACGCGGGAGCTCGGCCCGGCTGCTGTTGCTCCTTGTCCTCGTCCGAGTCCGCGTCGCCGCCGCGCTGTGCCTGCCCGCTGTCAGCCTCGTCCACCCCCCGCGCTGCGGTGCCCAGTGTACATGCGCGTTTACTCGTTGGTCTTACAGTAACTATTTTGTAATGAATGTTCAAAATGCTAACTTCATGCATGCCCTCGTTTGTAGTAACACGAGGACTTGACCTAAATGGCCACGAGTGCCCTCGTCGGGCTCGTCTGGTCGCGCTCTATCGACCGCTCTGCGCCAGCGTCGCGCCAGACCGCGGCCCGGCGCACTTTGCCAACGCCCAGCTCGGCCAGCTCGACAAAAAACGCACGATCGCGACCAGCTCGGGCCCAGGACGCCGACAAACGACTTGGACTCAATGTCCCCATCTAACCGCACGCGCTCCTTGTTAAAAGCCCCGCGCCCGGACCCCTGGACGCCGGCGCTTAACGCTGGACCGCGGCGGCAGCACACTGCCCACGATCGTCCGGAGCACCGGCCTGGCGGCGCGCGCCTGCGGCGGAGGACGTGGTCTAGGTGCGTGGCCATCCATTCGTTACCGTTTGCTGCGCCCCAGAGTTCTGATCTGAGTCTGACTTTGTCAGTTGGCACAGACACCTCCGATCGGCATACCTGGCGCGTCTGCATCTGCCACGACGCGCCAGGGCTCTCGTTCTGACTCCCCATAGCTCGAGGTTGCCATGCGAGACGTCAGGCCGCCGCCGCGGTGCTAGAATATGGCCGAACGCGGCGCTCAGTCACAGCAGCAGGGTACGATCTCTGTCACAGAGCGCCATCGCTCCGTTCTGCGCTCACTATTCATCTCAGGGATCGACCCACGACCGCGCGGAACCCATTTGGGGCGCGAATCCGCGGACGCTGGTTCGTGACGAGGACTGGTCGGTCAGTCCCACCGGCAAGGTACGATCTCTGTCAAAGACCCCAATCGCGCCGTCCCGCACTCACGATCCAGCTCAGGGTTACTCGGGCATCGACCCGCGACGGCGCCGAAGGGGTCGAGGGCGAGCCGCGGTCATCGGAAGTGGGTACGATGCCCGAGCCGCGGGAACGTCCTTCCGAGCGCACCCGCGGCCGGCACGGGGCCCACTCGACCCGTCCGACGCGTGCGGGAGACGATCAGCCAGCGAGTGTACGTACCGATAGGTAGCGGTGCCCGCAATAAAGTGCCTTCCCCGCCACGCCGCCCGCCCGCCCGTCAGCCGGAACCAGCGCACCTAAGCCCGGAAGAACGGCCGATCGCGCGAATTTCTAATGGTCTGTACACCAACAGACGCATAAGAACCTTGCAGTCGATCGTGAGTCAGTTAGGGAAACGGTCAGAGTGACGACAGGACGGACCGCGGATGCGACGGCGCTTCCCAGCCTGCCGAACGGCAAGACACAATTAACCTGCGGATGAGTCAGTCGCACGCCTGGATGCCAGAGTGACGCATGAGACTCACCGATGGGTCGGCGCATGTACGGCCGGTCGGACGCGCAGAGGTGGACCAAGCCGATCTCGAGCAGCCATGGACGTCGGGAAACGCGGCGGCCAGCCTGCCGAACGGCAAGGCACAACGGGCTAGCGTAAGAGTCAGCGAGCCGCCAGCATGATAGTGTGACGCATGAGACTCACCGCTGGGACAGCCGGCGGATGTGCAGTGGTGATCCAGCTCAAAGCCGATCTCGAGCAACCAGCGCCGATCGGGCACCGGGAAACGAATCGGCCGAGGCTCTAAGACGAAAGCAACTGTCAGAAGATGCCGTCGTAAGGAGGAAGTGCAGATAGGGAGACTCACCGGCGGCGCGGGTCAGTGGTCCGCGAGTATGTAACTCCGGCTGAGAGCGCGCCGATTGCGAGCGTGCGACCGATGGAGCCGTATGCCCGACTGCGTGAACAGGGTATGCATCAGCAAAAGTGTAGACGATGCGCAAAAGAAACGACTCGCCGAGAAGATCGACAAAGACGGCGTCGAGGTCGGAGGAGGCGACGAGCACGCCGAGTATCGCATCCAGCGAGCGAGCGACGCGATGACGAGCGGGGAGAAGCGATGACGAGCGAGCGCAGCGGACGAGCGCGCCGACAATGGGCCCGATATGTGACCGAGGCTGGTCGAGAGGAGAGGACGGAAGAGGAAGAGAGGCGAAGGCCGATGGGGACTCTGACCCGATTCCGCAACCGCCCTTTATACCCTCCTCCCGCCCTCCGTATCTATCCCGGCCGCCGAGAGCGCGCACGCTGGCAGGCACGCATCTGATCGCGTGATGACTGCGCGTGGGAAGCGCGAGGTCGCGCCGCCGAGGCCGCGGATGTGCCTCGTTGCCGGTGTTCCACCCCCCGATCCTGCTCGCGCGGCGCATTCCTCGCGCCCGAGACGGTCTCCTTCGCTCAACTTTCTCACACTCAAAGTACAACTGAGATATTGCTTACGTAAGCACATATGCTGCCCGGGAGCGCACAGGGGGTACCTCTATTTTCTCTGAGGGCGGAAAACGTGCCCCAAGGCACGAGCGCGGCGCAGTCGCGCTGCAACGTGTCAGATCAGCTCATCTGATGCGTGATTAAGCGGAGATAGATGTGGGTAGCCAGGGGAAGCCCGGGAAAACGGGAAACGCGCGGAATGCGTCGCTGCGAAGCCGCCACGTCCCACGGCCAATTTGATTCAATTTCGCATTTATCTCTGCGTCAGAAGCATGCCGGCATAGTTGGTCAGCCGATGACGTGGAAGGTACTTTCGGTCAGGGCTCTCCGGGCTCGCGCTGGGCGGTTTCGCTCGTTCTGGCGGAGTTGCCACGCCGGGCGCTTCGCCCGATTTGGCACGTGCGGGGCTAAAATCAAGCTCTCCGCGCGATTCCAGCGTCGAGGTCGCTCTCTCATACCTATATCCCAGTGGTTATAGCTGTCACTTATGTAATGGAGTCACATTCGAGACAGAGAGAGACAGAAATTGTTTGCTCGCGAAACTGGCATCCCGGACCACCCAACTCGTCGAAACGCCCACCGCACAGAGCTTCGGCCGCGGCAAACATCACTCGTATGATTAGAACTGACATTAAACTCAGGCACAGTGCGCCCTCGCCCCTTGCACTGCGATTCCATGCTAGGACATGCGGCTGCATGCTTCATGCAACTCAGACCATTCCCGCTCGCGCTTCGCATCTCACTCATCCAAGTTGCGCAATCACATGAGAATCCAGCTCATCGGCTATTTCCCTGCACACTCACGCTTATGTAAGCGCATACCCATCGTCTGAGGACGCAGGGGGGTGCATGTATGCACTCCGAGGGTAGAAACGCGTGGCAAGGTACTCACGCGGCACGACGGGATTACAGCGCATCAGATCATGTGTCTCTGATTGTGAATCGCTCTGAGATCGACGTTCATGCTGATGGAACTCCGGGGAACAGAGCCACGCGCGAAGCAAGTCGGCACTACGGTTACCGTGCCCAGTGTGCAAATCGCAATCCTCTGCCGAATTCTCTCAGGTTCTGCTTGTTCACTGCGCCACGTGAATTTCGTTGCAATCAGATCCCAGATGACGTAACTGTAATCAGGCTTTTGCCCGAACTGCGATCGCTTTTGGCAGTTTCGCTCACGCTGGCGGAGTTTGCACGTCACGCGTTTGGCATGTGTGGGCGAGATTTGGTCTCTCCCGCCCGATCGAGTGGCACAGTCTCTGACTAATCAAGATACCGCGCCAATAATGGACTCACCGCGTGCGCTTGAATCTCTCTATCTGACCAAAATGGCAGGATATGCAGCGCTCGAATGTGATCAGCAGGGAGTCCTGACGTGCCTGAATCACTCAGTGTACAGGATTTGACCGTTCAATACGTTCTCACATCATTTATTCCCGTTCATTATAGCCCACGATATGCATTGACGTTACTAGCCCACTTTGCAGCAGCCGATCAAGCCCACGGCTGCGAACAGCGGCAATCTCCGCTTCTCTTCCCGCTTCCCCCACCATGCCGGACGGCGAGACCTTTCTCCCTCATTCCGCCGCCCCCACCCCCTCCACACACGTCTCACGGGCAAGCTGTTGTTGATGGCGAGGACGAGGCCAAACGGCAGGTGAGTTGCGCGATTTTCTGGGCAGACGGTGCCTGATGTCGAGTTCGTAGAACGCAATGGCGCTCTCATTCCTCCGCGCGGACCGCTCTCCAGGACGAGACACACGTCCCTCGACTCATAGTGAGTTTCTCGCCCCGATTTCGTCGCCCTCGTTCCCTCCCTTCCCCCCCACTGCCATGCTGCCTGCGCCCGCGCACAGCATCACTTCACCCGCGAGCCGGGCAAGGACGCGCCGTCGTGCCTGGGTCTCTCGCTCTGGCTGGCTCCTCCGCAGTAACCGCATGTGCGCGCCGGGATTTCCCCCCTGCGCGCGGACATCCATTTCGCCATCACTGATTGCATTTTGCGCTCAATTTTTCGCGGGCCTGACCTTCGAAACCGATGTCCCCACCACTGTGACCACTCCCTGAGGGTTCCGCCTCGACGACTCGTCCGCATTCGCTTCGTGAGTCGTGCTCCCTGCTTGTTCGGCTCGGGCTGAGCAGCAATCCAGGTCGCACAAGTCGGGCACGTCCGAATCGCGCAAGGCGGTGCTCGTCCTATGCATTCTTGCTCGCGCTGACACCGTACGTCGCGTTTTCTCCCTTTCTCCCCGCTTCCCGCTGACCCGCATGCAGATTCTTTGCTCCCGTGCCATCCGGCGGTCCACACAACGAAATGGCAGTTCACCCGCTTGCCGCGCCAAATCGCTCGCGTTCAGCCCCTTGCCGACCCCAGTACGCGCACCGCGTGGCTCCGCGCGCGATCCAGTGTCAAAATCGCGCGCCAAAGGTACCTTTTCTCCGTTCTTCCGCTTCCTCCCGTGGTCCCCGAAATTGCGAGCGGGTAGCACGCCCGCTTCGCGTCTGTGCTAGGCCTACCTTTCCGCCGTCCCAGACGCGGAGCTGCCGTCCGCGCTGCCGTTGCCATCGTGCAGCAGCACTTTCCCATTCATCAGATGGCAGATCCCGATTCCTGCGGCTCGCCCGCCGTTCTCACGCGGACGGGTGCGCCGCGCGACCCCTGAGACGCGTTCCCCGAGCGCATCGAGGCTCTCGCATGCACCGTTCGCTGCGCTCAGCCGATCTCCTCTCCGCGGCCGAATCCCCTCATCATCTCATCCCCTCTCTCGCATCCCATTCGCTGCGTCTCTCTCTCGATCCCCTCAGTTCCCCAGGTTACCAAGTTGTACATATCGTAGTTATGCTTGTTGCAATCCACGTCTCGTGCCTAATACCTACTATATGCGGTGAAATCATAGAACGCTGGCAAATCGGCAGATCTGATCCAGCATCGAGTGGCAAGAGCCTGTCCCTGAGAACCGCTCAAAACACTCCTGCCTGCCCGGGGCGCTCTCTGCAGCGACAACGAGCGCATGCGAGCGTGAGGGCGCCGACCTGCAGCACAGAGGGTGGGGAGGACGCAGGAGAGCTCGCTCCGCTCCGGACGTGGCCAGGAACACGCCGGAAATGCGATTTGCAGTTGCGCATCAATTGCATATTGCGTTTGACTCAGCCACTCACTCGGTAGAGATCTTCCTGCCGCTCTCACCGTTCTCGCGCATACAGAGGAGACTGAGAAGCCACACAGAGACCCGTATTTGGAGACACGCTCTCCTCACCGGCAAATGCTTTCCCGCGGCGACCTGCCTGGCGCAGCGCGGACACGGTACCTATCTGCTGTGGGGTGATATATCTCGAACACTGATCACCGGTATAACCTGAGATCCAGTGGTCATTGCCCTGAGATCTGACCGACGCAGGCCGCACATCTTGCACTCCTTCCTCTGCGCGCGTGCGAGTGTAATCCAGGCATTGCAATGCGCATATGCAGCTGTACACAGAGAGCCAGAATTGAGAACGGCGTTCGTTTGGCAGAGCGCGTGGTGACTGAGACGTGGCAACCTCGGAGATGTCAGAAACCGGATTTGCAGGTGCTGATGCCGCGCGGCGCGCATGTGCGCCGAGCAGCAAGCCATTGCTCACACTCACTAATTCTGCACAACCAGAAGGGGTCTATGAATCGCGCAGAAACGCCTTCATTGGCGCGAGGCCAGATCTCACTACTGCAGGGTGAGTTTGCCAGGGGAAAGCGGCTCGCGGCAAGACCATTACCAACCGCATCATGCCCTGTCCCGCAGCAGTTCCGTGCCAAGCGCCCTTGTAGGGTATAAAAGGCTGGCCAGGTTGATACACCGCTCTCTTGTCTCTTCCCCGTATCGTCTCGCTGCATGCACGCTGCCCTCCCTCACCATTGTCTCGGACGTCGGCAACCAGCACGCTGCCCCCCGTCGTCATCGTCTTCCTCGACCACCGCCGTCTTCATCTCCATCTTCGCCGACCGCCGCCTCACCCTGCACCGCCGTCGCCGTCGTCGTCACCTCCAGCATCGTCGTCGTCGCGCAGGTATGTCCCGCATCTCGCATAGACTGGTCTCGGTCGCTGTTTCTCTGTAACCGGACCGCACTTGTACATAGGCCTTCGGGCGGGGACAACCCCTGCCATTTTGAATAAACCCTAAAGGTCATTACGATACCTATGGATTCACGCTGCTCGTCCGTTTTTCGAAGCACCGGAGCCAAATCAGCCATCAGATCCGAGGAAGCAAGTCGTAATATCAAGCTAGAGGCCATTCCAAGTTTGACGCCGACGGAGCTCGCCGCGACGGACACGCCGTACTTGCCCTTGCGCACGACCCACGCCTTCCGGATCACGCTCATTCTTTGTTTCATTCTCTGCCTCATCACTCCGGCTACGGTCATCGGCGTCGTCTACGGCCTGCGCGGCCAGCACAAGACCCAGAACGCTCCGGAGCCGACGACGACGCCCGAATCGGCCACTACCAACCTCCCGACCCCGTCAGACGGCGCAATTGCGACTGGCGTGGACGGGAAGCCTGTCAGGGGACCGATGGGCTTTGGACGTGCGTCCGTAGCAGTTCCTTCGAGTTGAGACTCACGCAAACATCTGCGCTCAGCCGCGACTCCCCGGCCCGCGTCTACCTCTACGAGGCCGCCCGCTACGAGGCCGCCCGTCTTCGCGCCCGAGCCTGCGCCCACGCCGACGCGCCACTCGGACCCCAAGCACGAGGACAAGGAGGACGAACACGACCAGGACGCAGCGGCAGACGCTCAAGAGCGCGACTAGTGCTGGCACAGCACTCGCACGTCGTGCTGCAGTTTCGTTCCCCCACTTCTACCCCCGACAACTCTACCACACGATATGCTTGCAATTCGTCCACCCAAACTGTCTGGTAAATTATCACATACCTTTTCGTTGTGCCAACACGAGCAACGCCCTGCCCCGTATGCCGCCTCGGTGTAACACCAGCTGTAGCAATAACATGTTCATCGCATTCGCTGGTGCTTCAACCTGCATCATACTGTACGAAGGTGTGCTAAGGTGCTCAGGGGCCGTTGATGCAGCGGGAGCCTATCTTTCATCCGTCATGATAACCACCAGAGCGGCTCGAATCGCGACTCGATCATCTTCGAACGTCAAATTCTTCGACTGCTGCATTCCCCTGTCCTTTAAATAGGTCATCGCACCCCGCGGGCTGGACCTCTGACGCACAGTAGACATGCTGCATAGCATGACGATTTTATAGTGCGTCGTGCGGGAAATAGTTGTACAATTGAGAAGCTAATTCGGGCGCGCCTCAGAGGCCATTCCAGTACAGATCCTTTTGCACGTCGACGTGCGCAGTGAGCCGGACGTCGACCGAGCTCGCGGCGATGGAGACGCCGTACGCGCCCTTGCGCACCACCCACGCCTTGCGTCCCTCGTCCCACGCCGAGAACGCGTACTTGTCCAGCTTGACCGTGACGGTGCGGCTCTCTCCCGCTTGGAGGTCCGCGACACGAGCGAAGCCGCGTAGCACGAGGCTCGGCAGAGGCTCACCGAGCGGGTGCGGCGGCGGCGAGACGTAGACCTGCACGATCTCCGTTCCCGTGCGTGCGCCGATGTTGGTGATAGACACCGAGGCCGTGAGCGCAATGTCGGCTGCGCTGGAGGCCGCGAGTGCGCTCTCAGAGAGCTTGAGGTCTGCGTAGGCGAAGGTGGTGTATGAGAGGCCGTGGCCGAATGCAAAGTGCGGCGCGACGTTGCGGTCGATGTAGTGTCTATAGCCCTGCGGAGCGGTTTGAGCGTGCGACGGATTTAATAGATTCATATCCACTTACGACGAAGAGGTCCTCGGCGTAATAGACCGGCCCCTCCTTGCCACCGAAGTGCAGGTAACTGGGAACATCTTGCAGGCGGCGCGGGAACGTCATGCTCAGCTTGGCGGATGGGTTCACGTCTCCGAAAAGGACGTCCGCGATGCCGTCTCCCGCGCTGTTGCCGAGGTACCATCCCTGAAGCAGAGCTGCGACGTCATCGGCCCAGGGCATCTCGACTGCAGATCCCTGCAAAGACATCAACAGCTGAGTGCGTTGGATCCGACGTACATACCGATTGGTTTACAACGACGGTACGAGGGTTTGACTTGGCCACGCGCCTCACAAGCTCGTCCGTGCGACCGGGGAGCGCGAGTGTCGTCCTGTCATAGCTCTCGGACTCCCACTCAGAGTTGAGGCCGACGATAACGATGGCCACGTCAGCGTTCTTAGCAGCCTCCTCCGCGTCCAGAAGCTCTTGGTCTGCGTCGACGACTGGCGCGCCGCTGAGCCGCACGGCGGGAGACGACACGGCCGGCGTCGAGTCGTCGCCCTCGACGGGGCCTGAGACGTTGTTGAACTCGACGAGGATCTCGTAGCTGACGCCCTTGCGCACGGCGATGCGCCCGCGCTCCTCGACGGTGCCGCGGTTGAAGAAGTACGTGCCCTTGCGCTGCTTCGTCCAGTTGTCCACGACGAGCCGCCCGTCGACGAACAGCTTCGCGCGCCCGCTGACCGTCGTCCAGAGTCAAGAGCAACCGGGCGGAGTGCCGTTCTTGCGTGTCGTGACCTGGGCGACGGAGAGCCCAGTGCATGCATCAGCCGGCGGACGCGGGAGCTCGGCCCGGCTGCTGTTGCTCCTTGTCCTCGTCCGAGTCCGCGTCGCCGCCGCGCTGTGCCTGCCCGCTGTCAGCCTCGTCCACCCCCCGCGCTGCGGTGCCCAGTGTACATGCGCGTTTACTCGTTGGTCTTACAGTAACTATTTTGTAATGAATGTTCAAAATGCTAACTTCATGCATGCCCTCGTTTGTAGTAACACGAGGACTTGACCTAAATGGCCACGAGTGCCCTCGTCGGGCTCGTCTGGTCGCGCTCTATCGACCGCTCTGCGCCAGCGTCGCGCCAGACCGCGGCCCGGCGCACTTTGCCAACGCCCAGCTCGGCCAGCTCGACAAAAAACGCACGATCGCGACGAGCTCGGGCCCAGGAAGCCGACCAACGAGTTGGGATCTCTGTCCCCGTCGTCCTGCACGCGCTCCTCGTTCAAAGCCCCGCGCCCGGACCCCTGGACGCCGGCGCTTAACGCTGGACCGCGCCGGCAGCAGACAGCCCACGATCGGCCGAAGTACCGACCAAGCGGCGCGCGCCAGCGGCGGAGGACGTGGACTAGGTGCGTGGCCGTCTACCTATTGCGGTTTGCCGCGCCCCGGAGCTTTGATTCGACTCTGACATGGTGAGTTTGCAGAGACACCTCCGATCGGCACTCCCGGCGCGTCTGCCGCTTCCAGGCCGCGTCAGGCCTCTCGTTCTGACTCCCCATAGCTCGAGGTTGCCATGCGAAACGTCAGGCCGCCGCCGCGTTGCCAGAATATGGCCGAACGCGGCGGTCAGTCACAGCAGCAGGGTACGATCTCTGTCACAGAGCGCCATCGCGCCGTTCGCGCTCACTATTCGTCTCAGGGATCGACCCACGACCGCGCCGAACCCGTCTGGGGCGCGAATCCGCGGACGCCGGTCCGTGACGAGGACTGGTTGGTCGGTCACAGCAGCACGGTACGATCTCCGTCAAAGCCCGCAATCGCGCCGTTCCGCACTCACGGTCCAGCTCAGGTTTACTCGGGCATCGACCCGCGACGGCGCCCGAGCTGTTCGGAGCGAGCAGCGGTCATCGGGGGTGGGTACGATGCCCGAGCCGCGGGAACGCACCGGCCGCCGGCGCGGGGCCCACTCGACCCGTCCGAGGCGCGCGGGAGACGGTCAGCGAGCGAGTGTACGTACCGATAGGTAGCGGTGCCCGCAATAAAGTGCCTTCCCCCGCCACGCCTTCCGCAACCAGCGGCAGAACGGCCGATCGCGCGAGTTTCTAATGGTCTGTACACCAACAGACGCATAAGAACCTGGCATCCGATCGTGAGTCAGTCAGGGACACGGTCAGAGTGACGAGACGACGCACCGAGGCTGGCCCCGGAGGCAGAGTCGGACCGAGCCGATCTCGTGCAACCACGGACATTGGGAAACGCAGCGGCCAGCCTGCCGAACGGCAAGGCACGACGGGCTGGCAAAGAGTCAGCGGCCCGCCGGCATGATAGTGTGACGCATGAGACTCACCGCTGGGACGGCCGGCGGATGTGCGGTGATGGACCAACTTGAAGCCGAGCTCGAGCAACCCCCGCCGATCGGGCACCGGGGGACAAATCGGCAACATCTCTGAGACGATTTCAGAGACTGTTAGAAGATGCTGTCGTGAGGAGGCAGTGCAGATAGGGAGACTCACCGGCTGCGCGGCCGAGGGTCGGGTGGTCTGCAAGTAACTCCGGCTGAGAGCGCGCCGATTGCGGGCCTGCGACCGACCTATGCAGTCGTATGCACGACTATGCGAACAGAGCACACATCAGCAAAAGTGCAGATGATACGAAAAAGGAGCGACTCACCGGGAAGATCGACGAAGACGGCGTCGAGGTCGGAGGAGGCGATGAGCACGCCGAGGATCGCAGCGAGCGGCACGATGACGAGCGGGGAGAAGCACGATGACGAGCGAGCAGTGCGAGCGAGCGCGCCGACGTTGGTCTCGATGTGCCACGGAGGCTGGTCGAGAGGAGAGGGCGGAAGAGGAAGAGAGGCGAAGGCCGATGGGGACTCTGACCCGATTCCGCACCCACCCTTTATACCCTCCTCCCGCCCTCCGTATCTATCCCGGCCGCCGAGAGCGCGCACGCTGGCAGGCACGCATCTGATCGCGTGATGACTGCGCGTGGGAAGTGCGAGGTCGCGACGCCGAGGCCGCAGATGTGCCTCGTTGCCGGTGTTCGACCCCCCGATCCCGCTCGCGCGGCGCATTCCTCGCGCCCGAGACCCTCTCCCGCCGCCCACCTTTTCGAAACCAGTTCCCATATGAGACCCTGCTTACGTAAGCGCTCAGTTCGAGCAGGCGCACGCAGGGGTACCCCCTATTCCCTCGGAGGGCGGAAACCGCACCCCAAGGCACGGGCGCGGCGCAGTCGCGCTGCAACGTGTCAGATCAGCTCGTCTGATGCGTGATACACCGGAGATAGATGCGGGTTGCAAGGGGAAGCCCGGGAAAACGGGAAACGCGCGGAATGCGTCGCTGCGAAGCCGCCACGTCCCATGGCCAATTTGATTCAATTTCGCATTTGTTTCTGCGTCAGAAGCATGCCGGCATAAGTGCGCAGCCGATGACGTTGCAGGAACGCGGGACCCGGGCTCGCCGGGCTCGCGCTGGGCGGTTTCGCTCGTTCTGGCGGAGTTGCCACGCCGGGCGCTTCGCCCGATTTGGCACGTGCGGGGCTAAAATCAAGCTCTCCGCGCGATTCCAGCGTCGAGGTCGCTCTCTCATGCATACATCCCAGTAAATATAGCTGTTGATTATGTAATGGAGTCATATTCGAGACAGATAGAGACATAAATTGTGTGCTCGCGAAACTGGCATCCCGGACCACCCAACTCGTCGAAACGCCCTCCGCACCGAGCTGGAGACGCGGAGACCATCGCTTATCTGATTAGAACTGATGTTTAATTCAGGCACAGTGCGCCCTTGCCCCTTGTACTGCGATTCCATGCTGGGACATGCAGCTTCATGCCGTATGCAACTCAGACCCTTCCCGCTCGCGCTTCGCATCTCACTTGTGCAGGTTGGACAACCGCATCGATTTCCGAGTAATATACCATTTCCCTGCACAATTATGCTTACGTAAGCACATACCCATCGTCGGCGGACGCAGTGGGGTGGTTGTATGCACTCCGAGGGTGAAACATGCGGCAAGGTACTCACGCGGCGCGACGGGATTTCAGCGCATCAGATCATGTGTCTCTGATTGCGAATCACTTTGAGATCGAAGTTCATGCTGATGGAACTCCGGGAAACTGAGCAACGCGCGAAGCAAGTCGCCACCGTGCCCAATGTGCAAATCACGATCCTCTGCCGAATTCTCTCAGGTTCTCCTTTTTCACTGCGCCACATGAATTCCGTGCCAATCATAGAGCCGCTGACGTAATTATGCAAAGCGCTTCTTTCGAACTGCTATCGCTTTTGGCTGTTTCGCTCGTGCCGGCGGAGTTTGCACGTCACGCGTTTGGCATGTGTGGGCGAATTTTGGTCGCTTCCGCCCGATAAAGTGACACGGTGCCTGACTAATCAATATACTACGCCAATCATGGACTCACCGCATGCGTTGGAATCTCACTATCTGACTAAAATGGCAGGATATGCGGCGCTCCAATGTGATCAGCAGCGAGTTTTGAGTCTCGTGATGTGTCTGAATCACTCAGTGTACAGGATTTGACCGTTCAACACGTTCTCTCATCATTTATTCCCGTTAATTATAGCCCACGATATGCGCCGGCCTTGCTATCTCATTTTGCAGGAGCCGATCAAGCCCACGGCTGCGAACAGCGGCAATCTCCGCTTCTCTTCCTGCTTCCTCCACCATGCCCGACGACGAGACCATTCTCTCCCGTTCCCCCGCGCCCCTCCCCTCTCAACGTCTCTACCCGGGAAAGCTGTTGTCTATGGCGAGGACGAGGCCAAACGGCAGGTGAGTTGCGCGATTTTCTGTGCAGACGGTGCCCTGATGTCGAGCTCGTAGAACGCAACGGCGCTCTCTTTCCTCTGCGCGGCACGCTCTCCAGGACGAGACACACGTCCCTCGACTCATAGTGAGTTCTTCGCTCCGATTCCGTCGCCATCGTTCCCTCCCTTCCCCGCCCACTGCCATGCTGCCTGCGACCCGCGCACAGCGTCACTGCACCTGCGAGCCAGGCAGGGGCACGCTGTCGTGCCTGGGACTCTCGCTCTCGCTGGCCCCTCCGCAGCAACCGCGTGTGCGCGCCGGGATTTCCCCCCTGCGCGCGGACATCCATTTTGCCATCACTGATTGCATTTTGCGCTCAATTTTTCGCGGGCCTGACCTTCGAAACAGATGCCCCGCCCACTGTGACCGCTCCCTGATGGTGCCGCCTCGACGACGCGTCCGCATTCGCTTCGTGAGTCGTGCTCCCTGCTTGTTCCGCTCGGGCTGAGCGGCAATCCAGGTCGCACAAGTCGAGCACGTCCGAATCGCGCAAGGCGGTGCTCGTCCTATGCATTCTTGCTCGCGCTGACATCGTACGTCGCGTTTTCTCCCCCTCTCCCCGCTTCCCGCTGACCCGCATGCAGATTCTTTGCTCCCGTGCCGTCCGGCGGTCCACACGATGAAATGGCAGTTCGCCCGCTTGCCGCGCCCAATCGCTCGAGTTCAGCCCCTTGCCGACCCCAGTACGCGCACCGCGTGGCTCTGCTCGCGATCCAGCGTCAAAATCGCGCGCCAAAGGTACGTTTTCTCCGTTCTTCCGCTCGCCCCCCGTGGTCCCCGAATTCGCGAGCAGACAGCATGCACGTGTCGTGTCTATGCTCGGGATGCCTGTCCGCCATCCCCGACGCGGAGAGACCGTCTGCGCTGCCGTTGCCACGGCGCGACAGCGCTTTCCCATTCATCAGATCGCAGATCTCCTTCCTGCGGCTCGCCCGCCGTTCCCACGCGGACGAGTGGGCCGCGCGATCCCTGAGACGCGCTCCCCGAGCGCATCGAGGCTCTCACATGCACCGTTCGCTGCGCTCAGCCGATCTCCTCTCCGCGGCCGAATCCCCTCATCATCTCATCCCCTCTCTCGCATCCCATTCGCTGCGTCTATCTCTCTCGATCCCCTCAGTCCCCCAGGTTCCCAAGTTGTACATAGCGTAGTTATGCTTGTTGCAATCCACGTCCCGTGCCTAATACCTACTATATGCGGTGCAGTCATAGAACGCTGGCAAATCGGCCGATCTGATCCAGCATCAAGTGGTAAAAGCCTGTCCCTGAGAACCGCTCAAAACGCTGCTGCCTGCCTGAGGCGCTCTCTCCAGCGAAAACGAGCGCATGCGAGCGTGAGAGCGCCGACCTGCAGCAGAGAGGGTGGGGAGGACGCAGGAGAGCTCGCTCCGCTCCGGATGCGGCCAGGAACACGCCGGAAATGCGATTTGCAGTTGCGCATCAATTTCATATCTCATCTGACTCAGCGAGTCGCTCAGTAGCACTTTCCCTGGCGCTCTCACCGTTCTCGCGCATACAGAGGAGACTGAGAAGCCACGCAGAGACCCGTATTTGGAGACACGCTCTCCTCACCGGCAAATGCTTTCCCGCGGCGACCTGCCTGGCGCAGCGCGGACACGGTACCTATCTGCTGTGAGATGATATATCTCGAGCGCATATCACCGGTAGAATCTGAGATCCAGTGGTTGCCCTGAGATCTGGCCGACGCAAGCCGCTCATCCTGCACTCCTTCCTCTGCGCGCGTGCGAGTGTAATCCAGGCCTTGCGAGGCGCATATGCAGTTTTACACGGCACTCCGGAATTGAGAACGGCGTTAGTTTGGCAGAGCGCGTGGTAACTAAGACGTGGCAACCTCGGAGATGTCAGAAACCGGATTTGCAGGTGCTGATGCCGCGCGGCGCGCATGTGCGCCGAGCAGCTCGCCATTGCTCAAACTCACTCGTTCTGCACACCCAGAGGGTCTATAAAACGCGCAGAAACGCCTGCATCCGCGCGAGCTCATCTCTCAGGCCAGCAGGGTGCGTTTGCGAGGGGAATCCAACTTGCCGTAAAGCCATTACCAACCGCATCATGCTCTGTCCCGCCGCAGTTCCGTGCCAAGCGCCTTCGTGGGGTATAAAAGTCTGGCCAGGTTGAGACACCGCTCGTTCGTCTCTTCCCCAGGTCGTCTCTCTGCGTGCACGCTGTCCTCCCTCACCATCGGCTCGGACGTCGACATCCAGCACGCTGCTCACCGTCGTCATCGTGTTCCTCAACATTCACCGTCGTCGTCGCCATCGTCTCCCTCGACCATCACCATCTGTATCTTCGCCAACCGCCGCCTCAGCTCTCGCCTTCGACGTCGCGCAGGTATGTTTCTCATTGCCCTAGACCCGTCTCTCGTCGTTCCCCTATTACCGGACCGCACTTGTACATAGGCCTTCGGGCGGGGACAATCCCTGCCATTTTGAATAAACCCTAAAGGTCATTATGATACCTATGGATTCACGCTGCTCGTCCGTTTGTCGAAGAACCGGAGCCAAAAAAAAGCATCAGATCCGAGGAAGCAAGTCTTAATATCAAGCTAGAGGCCATTCCGCAGTAAATATTTGACGCCGACGGAGCTCGCCGCGACAGAGACGCCGTACTTGCCCTTGCGCACGACCCACGCCTTCCGGGTCACGCTCATTCTTTGCTTCATTCTCTGCCCGGCTACGGTCATCGGCGTCGTCTACGGCCTGCGCGGCCAGCACAAGACCCAGAACGCTCCGGAGCCGACGACGACGCCCGAATCGGCCACTACCAACCTCCCGACCCCGTCAGACGGCGCAATTGCGACTGGCGTGGACGGGAAGCCTGTCAGGGGACCGATGGGCTTTGGACGTGCGTCCGTAGCAGTTCCTTCGAGTTGAGACTCACGCAAACATCTGCGCTCAGCCGCGACTCCCCGGCCCGCGTCTACCTCTACGAGGCCGCCCGCTA
This sequence comes from Auricularia cornea, assembly GCA_030578095.1. Lineage (NCBI taxonomy): Eukaryota > Fungi > Basidiomycota > Agaricomycetes > Auriculariales > Auriculariaceae > Auricularia > Auricularia cornea. The sequence goes on along the minus strand of JARLTE010000009.1, from coordinate 4,061,229 downwards.
CGAGGCCGCCCGTCTTCGCGCCCGAGCCTGCGCCCACGCCGACGCGCCACTCGGACCCCAAGCACGAGGACAAGGAGGACGAACACGACCAGGACGCAGCGGCAGACGCTCAAGAGCGCGATTAGTGCTGGCACAGCACTCGCGCGTCGTGCTGCGGTTTCGTTTCCCCCACTTCTTCCCCCGACAACTCTACCACACGATATGCTTGCACTTCGTCCACCCAAACTGTCTGGTAAATTATCACATACCTTTTCGTTGTGCCAACACGAGCAACGCCCTGCCCCGTATGCCGCCTCGGTGTAACACCAGCTGTAGCAATAACATGTTCATCGCATTCGCTGGTGCTTCAACCTGCATCATACTGTACGAAGGTGTGCTGAGGTGCTCAGGGGCCGTTGATGCAGCGTGAGCCTATCTTCCATCCGTCATGATAACCACCAGAGCGGCTCGAATCGCGATCGATCATCTTCGAACGTCAAACCCTTCGACTGCTGCATTCCCGCGTCCTTTAAATAGTTCATCGCACGCCGCGGGCTGGACCTCTGACGCACAGTAGACATGCTGCATAGCATGACGATTTTATAGTGCGTCGTGCGGGAGATAGTTGTACAATTGAGAAGCTAATTCGGGCGCGCCTCAGAGGCCATTCCAGTAGAGATCCTTTTGCACGTCGACGTGCGCAGTGAGCCGGACGTCGACCGAGCTCGCGGCGACGGAGACGCCGTACGCGCCCTTGCGCACGACCCACGCCTTGCGTCCTTCGTCCCAGGCGGAGAACGCGTACTTGTCCAGCGCGACAGTGACGATGCGGCTCTCTCCCGCCTGGAGATCCGCGACACGCGCGAAACCGCGCAGCATGAGGCTCGGCAGCGGCTCACCGAGCGGGTGCGACGGCGGCGAGATGTAGACCTGCACAATCTCTGTGCCCGTGCGTGCGCCGGTGTTGGTGATAGACACCGAGGCCGTGAGCTCGATGTCGGCTGCGCCGGAGGCCGCGAGTGCGCTCTCAGAGAGCTTGAGGTCTGCGTAGGCGAAGGTGGTGTATGAGAGGCCGTGGCCAAAAGCAAAGTGCGGCGCGACGTTGCGGTCGATGTAGTGTCTGTAGCCCTGCAGAGCAGTTTGAGCGTGCGACGGATTGAATAGATTCATATGCACTTACGACGAAGAGATCCTCGGCGTAATAGACCGGCCCCTCCTTGCCACCAAAGTGCAGGTAACTGGGAACATCTTGCAGGCGGCGCGGGAACGTCATGCTCAGCTTGGCGGACGGGTTAACGTCTCCGAACAGGACGTCCGCGATGCCGTCTCCCGCGCTGTTACCAAGGTACCATCCTTGAAGCAGAGCTGCGACGTCCTCGGCCCACGGCATCTCGACGGCAGATCCCTAGCAAGAACTCAGCAGCTGAGTGCATTCCATCCGACGTACATACCGATTGGTTGACCACGACGGTGCGAGGGTTTGCCTTAGCCACGCGCCGCACAAGCTCATCTGTACGACCTGGGAGCGCAAGTGTCGTCCTGTCGTAGCTCTCGGACTCCCACTCAGAGTTGAGGCCGACGATAACAATCGCCACATCAGCGTTCTTAGCAGCCTGCTCCGCGTCCAGAAGCTCCTGGTCTGCGTCGACGACTGGCGCGCCGCTGAGCCGCACGGCCGGAGACGACACGGCCGGCGTCGAGTCGTCGCCCTCGACGGGGCCCGAGACGTTGTTGAACTCGACGAGGATCTCGTAGCTGACGCCCTTGCGCACGGCGATGCGCCCGCGCTCCTCGACGGTGCCGCGGTTGAAGAAGTACGTGCCCTTGCGCTGCTTCGTCCAGTTGTCCACGACGAGCTGCCCGTCGACGAACAGCTTCGTGCGCCCGCTGACCGTCGTCCAGGGTCAAGAGCAACCGGGCGGAGTGCCGTTCTTGACTGCATGCATCAGCCGGCGGACGCGGGAGCGCGGCCCGGCTGCTGTTGCTCCTTGTCCTCGTCCAAGTCCGCGTCGCCGCCGCGCTGTGCCTGCCCGCTGTCAGCCTCGTCCGCCCCCCGCGCCGCGGTGCCCAGTGTACATGCGCGTTTACTCGTGGGTGTTACAGTAACTATTTTTGTAATGAATGTTCAAAATGCTAACTGCATGCATGCCCTCGTTTGTAGTAACACGAGGACTTGACCTAAATGCCCACGAGTGCCCCCGTCGCGCTCGTCTGGTCGCGCTCTATCGACCGCTCTGCGCCAGCGTCGCGCCAGACCGCGGCCCGGCCCACTTTGCCAACGCCCAGCTCGGCCAGCTCGACAAAAAACGCACGATCGCGACGAGCTCGGGCCCAGGAAGCCGACCAACGACTTGGGCTCGCTGTCCCCGTCGTCCTGCACGCGCTCCTCGTTCAAACTCGCGCACGCGGACCCCTGGACGCCGGCGCCTAATGCTGGACCGCGCCGGCAGCAGACAGCCCACGATCGGCCGAAGTACCGACCAAGCGGCGCGCTACAGCGGCGGAGGAGCGTGACTAGGTGCGTGGGCATCCACCCGTTACCGTTTGCCGCGCCCCGGAGGTTTGATTCGACTCTGACATTGTGAGTTTTGCAGAGACACCTCCGATCGGCACTCCCGGCGCGTCTGCCGCTTCCAGGCCGCGTCAGGCCTCTCGTTCCGACTCCCCATAGGTCGAGGTTGCCATGCGAGACGTCAGGCCGCCGCCGCGTTGCTAGAATATGGCCGAACGCGGCGCTCAGTCACAGCTGCAGGGTACGATCTCTGTCACAGAGCGCCATCGCGCCGTTCTGCGCTCACCATTCGTCTCAGGGATCGACCCACGACCGCGCGGAACCCGTCTGGGGCGCGAATCCGCGGACGCCGGTCCGTGACGAGGACTGGTTGGTCAGTCTCACCGGCAAGGTACGATCTCCGTCAAAGCCCGCAATCGCGCCGTTCCGCACTCACGATCCGACTCAGGGTTACTCGGGCATCCACCCGCGACGGTGCCGAAGAGGTCTGGGGCGAGCCGCGTTCATCGGGGGTGGGTACGATGCCCGAGCCGCGGGAACGCACCCGCGGCCGGCACGGGGCCTACTCGACCGCTCCGACGCGCGCGGGAGACGGTCAGCGAGCGGGTGTACGTACCGATAGGTAGCGGTGCCCGCAATAAAGTGCCTTTGCCGCCACGCCTCCCTGTAGTAGCAGAACCAGCGCACCTGAGCCCGGCAGAACGGCCGATCGTGCGATTTCCTAATGGTCTGTACACCAACAGACGCATAAGAACCTGGCAGCCGGCCGTGAGTCAGTTAGGGAAACGGTCAGAGTGACGAGACGACGCACCGAGCATGGCTCCGGAGGCAGAGTTGGACCAAGCCGATCTCGAGCAGCCACGGACATTACGGCCAGCGCGCGGAACGGCAAGACAAAACGGACTAGCGTAAGAGTTAGCGAGTCGCCAGCATGATCGTGTGACGCATGAGACTCACCGCTGGGACGGCCGGCGGATGTGCAGTGGTGATCCAGCTCGAAGCCGATCTCGAGCAACCCGCGCCGATCGAGCACCGGGGGACAAATCGGCAGTATCTCTAGGACGAAGTCAGCGAGGATGCCGTCGTGAGGAGGCAGTGCAGATAGGAAGACTCACCGGCTGCGCGGGCGAGGGTCGGTGGTCTGCAAGTAACTCCGGCTGAGAGCGCGCCGATTGCGGGCCTGCGACCGACTATGCAGTCGTATGCACGGCTATGTGAACAGAGCACGCATCAGCGGAAGTGTAGATGATACGCAACAAGGAACGACTCACCGGGAAGATCGACGAAGACGGCGTCGAGGTCGGAGGAGGCGACGAGCACGCCGAGTATCGCATCCAGCGAGCGAGCGGCGCGATGACGAGCGGGGACAAGCACGACGACAAACGGGCGGTGCAGACGAGCGCGCCGACGTAGGGGCCGATGTGCGACGGAGGCTTGTCGAGAGGAGAGGACGGAAGAGGAAGAGAGGCGAAGGCCGATGGGGACTCTGACCCGATTCCGCAACCGCCCTTTATACCCTCCTCCCGCCCTCCGTATCTATCCCGGCCGCCGAGAGCGCGCACGCTGGCAGGCACGCATCTGATCGCGTGATGACTGCGCGTGGGAAGCGCGAGGTCGCGCCGCCGAGGCCGCGGATGTGCCTCGTTGCCGGTGTTCCACCCCCCGATCCCGCTCGCGCGGCGCATTCCTCGCGCCCGAGACGGTCTCCTTCGCTCAACTTTCTCACACTCAAAGTACAACTGAGATATTGCTTACTTAAGCACACATCCTGCCCGGGCGCGCTCAGGGTGTACCCCTATTCTCTCCGAGGGCGGAAAACGTGCAGCAAGGCACGAGCGCGGCGCAGTCGCGCTGCAACGTGTCAGATCAGCTAATCTGATGCGTGATACACCGGAGATAGATGTGGGTAGCCAGGGGAAGCCCGGGAAAACGGGAAACGCGCGGAATGCGTCTCTGCGAAGCCGCCACGTCCCACGGCCAATTTGATTCAATTTCGCATTTATCTCTGCGTCAGAAGCATGCCGGCATAGTTGGTCAGCCGATGACGTTGCAGAAACGCGGGACCCGGGCTCTCCGGGCTCGCGCTGGGCGGTTTCGCTCGTTCTGGCGGAGTTGCCACGCCGGGCGCTTCGCCCGATTTGGCACGTGCGGGGCTAAAATCAAGCCCTCCACGCGATTCCAGCGTCGAGGTCGCTCTCTCATGCATACATCCCAGTAGATATAGCTGTTGCTTATGTAATGGGGTCATATTCGAGACAGATAGAGACATAAATTGTGTGCTTGCGAAACTGACAACCCGGACCACCCAACTCGTCGAAACGCCCTCCGCACAGAGCTTCCGCCGCGGGAATCATCACTCATCTCATTATAACTGATCTTAAACTCAGGCACAGTGCGCTCTTACCCCTTGCATTGCGATTCCATGCTGAGACATGCAGCTTCATGCTGCCTGCAACTCAGACCATTCCCGCTTGCGCTTCGCATCTTACTCGTCCAAGTTGCGCAACCGCATCAAAGTCCGGGTCATATACCATCTCCCTGATCAATAGCGCTTACGTAAGCACATACCCATCGTCGGAGGGCGCAGTGGGGTGCTTGTATGCACTCCGAGGGTGAAACATGCGGCAAGGTACTCACGCGGCGCGACGGGATTCCAGCGCATCAGATCATGTGTCTCTGATTTCGAATCACTTTGAGATCGACGTTCATGCTGATGGAACTCCGGGAAACTGAGCAACGCGCGAAGCAAGTCGCCACCGTTCCCAGTGTGCAAATCGCGATCCTCTGCCGAATTCTCTCAGGTCCTCCTTTTTCACTGCGCCACGTGGATTCTGTTCCTTTCATATAGCCTATGACGTAATTGTACAACGCGCTTCATTCGAACTGCTATTGCTTTTGGCTGTCTCACTCGCGCTGGCGGAGTTTGCACATCACGCGTTTGGCATGTGTGGGCGAGATTTGGTCTCTCCCGCGCGATCGAGTGGCACAGTGCCTGACTAATCAATATACCACACCAATTACTGACGCAGCGCGTGCGCTGGAATCTCACTATCTGACCAAAATGGCAGGATATGCAGCGCTCGAATGTGATCAGCAGCGAGTTTTGAGTCTCCTGACGTGCCTGAAGCACTCTGTGCACGGAATTTGACCTTCAGATATGTTCTCGCATCATTCACTCCCGTTTATTATAGCCCACGATATGCATTGACGTTAATATCCCACTTTGCAGGACCCGATCAAGCCCACGGCTGCGAACAGCGGCAATCTCCGCTTCTCTTCCTGCTTCCTCCACCATGCCCGACGGCGAGACCATTCTCCCTCGTTCCGCCCCTCCCCTCCCCTCCACACGTCTCCCCGGGCAGGCTGTTGTCTATGGCGAGGACGAGGCCAAACGGCAGGTGAGTTGCGCGATTTTCTGTGCAGACGGTGCCCTGATGTCGAGCTCGTAGAACGCAACGGCGCTCTCATTCCTCTGTGCGGCCCGCTCTCCAGGACGAGACACACGTCCCTCGACTCATAGTGAGTTTCTTGCCCCGATTTCGTCGCCCTCGTTCCCTGTTACGGCCGTGCCCCACGAGGAGGGTATTAAGTAATATCAAGCCTCCGTGGAATCCCACAGAGACAAGACACTACACAGTGCGTTATTAACACACCGGTACGTGGAGTCCTTGATGCCCGTTGGTGACGACGCGGAGGACAGAGAGGCCTGCAGTCTGACAACTACAGGGACTGAGAGCGACTAGGAGAGATAGAAGAGCGAGGTGTGACCCAGTGGAGGGACTGGGGAGTCGAAGTGGGAACCGAAGTCGATTTCGAAACTGAAGCTACTGAGCTATCATACATGGGCTTATATACTAGTGCCGAGAACCAGATGACAAAGACCAAAGTCCAATGCAGTGTCCTCTGAGTCATGAGGCAGTGGAGTCCGGACTGCTGAGTGAGCGCGACGCGTCAGCCGATATGTCATCGTCTGCGTCAGCACATCGCGAGGCAGTGAGGTCCGGAATCTTGTGGACCTGCTGAGTGAGCATGGACGCGTCAGCCGATATGTCATCGTCTGTGTCAGCGTCTATGTCATGTGCTTGACGAGAGAGGTGTCAGGCTGGCACAGCCCTGACAGTATCCCCCCTTTACGTCCTGAGCCCACGAAGGACTGATGGAACGCTGCGGGCCCCGAGGTGGAGAGGTGTGGCAAGTCTTGTATGCGTGAATTTGATTTTCGACGGGGATCTGAAATGGGGAATGATTGCCGATGTTGTGGCGTACCAGCATTTGAATTTCCGCAGCGTGTGATTCGTCGGCGGAGTGAGGAGGCTGATGCACGGAGCATGGAGTAGAGGCCAGCCGTGAGGCTGGGGACTGATAAGAGCGCCAGTCGACTGAGGAGGAACTTGCGCTGTTCTCCTTTACCATGTCCGGCGTTGGCGTTCCCGATTCCCTCGTGCTCCTCTCCCGCGTTCCGCTTGGCGTCGATATCGCCAGCCGCGTCTTCCTCGAGAAGGCCGACCTCAAGCCCCACATCACTGCGTGGGTCAAGGCCGACAGCGAGAGAAAGTACACGGCGGAGCGTGTTGCTGAGAAGGAGCGCGCTGTGGAGGTCGCAGAGGCGTTGAGCGCGGACGACCCGCTGCGCGAAGTCCACATCGAGGATGCGGTCCGGGAGCTCGAGGCGATGAAGTTTTCGTTGGCCGCACGCGACGAAGGGCTGGGAGCGGTGGCGATCGGTTTCTGGGAGATGTGGGAACATTGGGTACGTCGTCGTGGTCATCCCAGATACTGCTGGTCGCTAACGACCACAGAACGAGGAGAATAAGGCCATCATCGAGGACGCCCGCCTGCAAACGCTCAACAAGGACAAGGAGGAGCGTGAGGCTGCGGTGGGCGTCGCAAGCAAGCAGCGCGAGCGCAAGGGGGCATCCAAGACCATCCGGTCGGGCTGGAAGAAGATGGGGGGCGAGGAGAAGCGTCGCCTGTGCCGGGTGCCCCTCGGGAACGAGGTGCAGGGTGATGTGCGGGTGAGTCCATTCGTCTGAGTCGATGACATCTGACCGACCCGTGTTTCTCTTTAGGAGCAGTCTTGCCACCCCTGTAAGGTCCACAGGGTGGTGTGCTTCGACCTCAAGATCCGCAGCAAGGCAATATGCTGCGCCTTCTGCGCGTTCATGCGCTGCAAGTGTGTGCCGGGAGGTTCGAGCACCAAGGACGTCCCTGCTCCGGAAGTGCAGGAGAGCATCGTGGAGCATGTGGCCAGGTTGGAGGAGACGGCCGAGGAGTGTCGTCGAGTGATCGAGGAGACCGCGGAGTCCATGGCGCGTCAGGAGCGGATGCTGAGCGCGATCGCCGCGATGCTCGGAGTTGGTGGGCTGACCGAGGAGACGATGAGGGATGATGACGAGGAGTAGGAGGATAGAATAAGAGACCGATCTGGAGAGAAATGATGAGTACAGATTTTGAGGAATGAAAACATATCAAGATGTGGGGGGAATGGGATACAGGCTTTTGAACCACAGACCGAGAACCACATCGTATTCTAAATGCAGGAATCATGGGATCCGAGACGTGGATTAATGGAGGAAACCGAGATGTGTGAGTCCATGGGGAAGTACAGGCGGTAGAGCGAGGCGTGCGAGGAGCGAGACAGGATACGAGATGGGTTTTTTAGCGGTTAATGTACGAGAGGAACAATTCATAGGAACCTGGCATAGTTGGGTGGTTTTCGTGGAATTCGCGGACAAGGTCGGGTGCGTGTTCGAGGTCTTGCGCGGAGATGGTGGAGAATTCCTCCGAGGAGTCCTCGTAGCCGAGCCAACGGACATGGTACATGAGTGGGCACCGGCGTCTCCTGCGGTCCATCTTGGACCACAGAATCTCGCTGAGTTCCCACTCGCGCTCACCGTCAACGATGACTGGCTCGGGTGGCTCGGGGATGCGCCCTTCGATTTCGTCCGGCGGGTGAGGTTCGAGCTGAGAGATGTGGAAGACGGGATGGATGAGGCTGAGATAGTGTGGAAGTTCGAGGGTATACGACTGCGGACCAGGCTGAGCGATGATGGTGAATGGGCCGTGGTAGCGCGCAGCGAGCTTCTTGGTGGGCTGAGTGGTTTTGATGTGTTCCGCGGTGACGAAGACACGGTCTCCAACGGAGAGCGCGGGAGGAGGAGCGCGGCGAGCGTTCGCGGACTCTGCGTAGCGAGCTTGCGCGTGCGCAATCTGCTTCTTGAGCTCTGCCTGCAGCTCGTGAATGTCAACCGCATAGTCCCGTGCGCGCACCGAGGTGATGTCACGCTCAGGATACACATCGAGGTTGGGGTGGTGGCCTTTGTTGGCGAAGAAAGGCGAGATGCCCGTGGTGTCCGAGGGCGTGTTGTTGTAGGTGAACTCTGCGAGGGGCAGGAGTTCGGCCCAGTTGGTCTGCTGGTAGTTGCAGTAGATGCGGAGGTACTGTTCGAGCGTCTGGTTAGTGCGCTCGACCTGACCGTTCGCCTCAGGGTGGTGTCCGGAGGTGAAGTGCATCTTGATGTTGAGGAGTGCTCCGAGGGAGCGCGTGAAGCGTGAGACGAACTCGGAGCCGCGGTCCGAGGAGATGTGCGCGGGCGCGCCGTGCTTGCTGAAGACGTGGAGGAGGAAGAGGCGCGCGAGTTCCTCAGAGTTGATCTCGTCGTGGCAGGGGATGAAGATGCCCTGCTTGCTGAGGCGGTCGAGAATGACGAGGATGGCGGTGAAGCCGAGAGATGGCGGGAGCTTCTCGATGAAGTCCATGGAGATGGAGTCCCAGGGGCGAACAGGGATGGGGAGCTGCTGAACGCGCCCATAGGGCTTGTGACGGCGTGGCTTGTTGCGGCCACAAGTGACGCAGGACTGGACGTACTTTCGCACGAATCCGCGGAGTTCCGGCCAGAAGTACTCGCGGGAGATCATCTTGTACGTCTTGTTCTGGCCGGGGTGCCCTGCGAGTGGGTGATCGTGCTTAGCGCGGAGAACGCGGAGGTGGAGGTCCGCGTGGTCCGGGACGTAGATGCGGTTCTTGAAGAGCAAGAACTCGTCCGCGGACTTGGTCCAGTGAGGTTGGTCGTCGGAGCCGAGCTTGGTGAGGACTTCCTGCGCGAGTTCGTCCGAGGTGTACGCGGAGCGAATGTCGCGGTGGAGCGACTCGGTGTCCATGAGAACGACTGCGCGGAGGAAGATGGGTTCCGCGTAGGTCGCGCGGAGCGACGTGATGAGCTGCTCGTGCGAGAAGACTGGTCGAAGGTTCTGCGGATTAGCACTGGCGAAGCCACTATCCCCCCTTTTGAGATAGACGTCGTAACGGCGGGTAAGTGCGTCAGGCTTTCCTCCAAGGCGTCCGGGGCGGAAGCGGATGAGCAAGTTGAACTGCGAGAGGTACTCGGACCAGCGTGCTTGCCGGCGTGTGAGCATCTTCGTGGTGCTGAAGTACTCGAGGTTCTTGTGGTCCGTGACGACGTCTATTGGGGTTTCTGCGCCCTCGAGGTAGTGTCGCCACAGCTGGAAGGCCTCGAAGATCGCGAGGAGCTCCTTGTCGTGCGTGTCGTAGTTGAGCTCCGTGGGCGTGAGCGTCCGAGAGTGGAACGCAACGGGGTGCACCGTGCCGTCAGGCAGGAGGTGCGAGAAGATCGCCGCGACCGCGTAGTCCGAGGCGTCAGTCTCGACGATCCGCGGGAGAGCGGGATCGAAGTGATGCAGGACAGGGGCGCGCGTGAAGGCGGTCTTCAGCGTCTCAAAGGAGAGTACACACCGGGAATCGAAGTTCCACGGGGTGTTCTTCCTCGTGAGCCGCGTGAGTGGTACCACAATGTCCGAGTAGCCGTGGACAAAGCGGCGGTAGAAGTTGGCAAAGCCGAGGAACGACTGAATGTCACGCACGTTCCGCGGCTGAGGCCAGCTCGTGATGGTGTCAACCTTCTTGGAGTCCATCGAGATGCCGTCGGCAGAGATGATGTAGCCGAGGAACTCGATGCGGTCTGCATGGAACTCGCACTTCTCGGGCTTACAGAAGAGATCGTTCTTGCGCAGGCGGCGCAAGACTTCACGGACGTGCTCCTCGTGCTGCGAGGGATCGTCAGAGAAGATCAGGATGTCGTCGAGGTACACGAGGACGGTGACGTCGAGGAGATCCGAGAAGATGTCGTTCATGAAGCGTTGGAATGCCGAGGGAGCATTGCTGAGACCAAAGGGCATGACAAGATACTCGTAGGAGCCGTAGCGCGTGCGGAAGGCGGTTTTCCACTCATCCCCCGCGGCGATCCGCACGTTGGAGTAGCCAACGCGGAGATCGAGCTTGGAGAACCGCTTCGCGGAGCGAAGGCGGTCCAGCGCGGAGCTGATGAGCGGGAGTGGGTAGCGGTCCTTGCGAGTGATTTTGTTGAGAGCGCGGTAGTCGACGCACAGCCGGAGACTGCCGTCAGCTTTCTTCACGAAGAGAACAGGCGCACCGCCCGGGGAGGATGAGGAGCGGATGTGGCCTTTGGCGAGGTTCTCTTGGATGTAGTCGCGAAGAGCGCGCTGCTCGGGCTCGGAGAGTGAGTAGATCGGACCTGACGGCAGAGCTTGGCCGTCCTCCATCTCGATCTTGAGATCGTATGGGCGATGCTCGGGGAGGCGGTTAGAAGCCTCCTTGGAGAACACATCCAAGAAGTCATGGTAGACCTCCGGAATGCCTTCCCCAGTCTCCGAGGCGGGGTTGGCGGACGCCGAGCGCGCCGCGGAGACAGGATCACGCACATAGATCGCGGAGACGAGAGATCCGCGCTGGTGCCGGACATGGTTAAAGGCAGCAGCGCCAATGAACCTGATGTCGACACGAGCGGCGGCCGCGCGGAGCACGGTCTCGGAGAGTGCTGGAGTGATGGAGTTGAGTGTAGAAGCGGGGACAGAAGGAGCGCGTAGAGCGCTTGGAGTACGAGGGTCGTGCTCGGAGGCGAAATCCGAGTCATCCGCAGAGAACCCATGAGCGAAATCATGAGTAACCGTAGGCGAGATCTGCGTGTTAAACTGAATGCGGCCGTTAAACCAGTCAATCCGAGGATTGTAGCGGTGTAGCCAGCGGTGTCCTAACACGGCAGAGCAAGACGGATCCAGCTTGGTAAGCAGGAAGTTGATGGCCATACGCGTACCATCCGGGAATCGGACTGGCAGCGTGACAAAGTGAGAGATGAGTCCGCGGGAGGACCCATCGAAGAGACGCAGCCGGAGAGGCCGGTCGAGTGGATAGCGCGGAAGCGCGTGGGAGTCAGCGAAAGCGAGATCGAGAAAGTTGTCCTCGGAGCCCGAGTCCACGAGAGTACGGAACGTGGGTACGGGATCTGAAGACAGGGGTATAATGAGTGCATCCTGATCGGTGAGCGCGGCAGCGTTCAACCGAGTTGCTTTACGTCCCTCGTAGTCGGAGCAGTCCTGCCGAGAGACGCGGGCAGAACTGCCCTCTAGTTTCCCGACTTCGCGGAGCCCGAGGGCGCCGCAGGAGCCGAGGAAGCCGGAGTGGACGAAGCCGTGGCACGCGCCTTCACCTCGCGGTTATGCGCGGCCTTGCGACAGTCGCGGGCCGAGTGGCCTGCCTTGCCGCAGTAGAGGCAGAGGTTCTCCTTGAGACGACGCGCGCGTTCCTCATCGGTGAGCTTGCCGGTGCTGGCGAGCTTGCCAGAGAGGTCGGGCGCGGAGGAGCGAGGAGTTGACGACTTGGATGAGGGCGTCGCCGTGGGTGCCGAGGAAGACGAAGAGCGAACATTCGAGGACTTCTTGTTCGAGGAGCCCGAGGAATGGTTCTTGCTGTTGTTGTTACTGCTGTTGTTGTTGCCAGAGTTGTTGTTCGAGTGCGAGTTGGAGTGCGAGGAGTCCGAGGAGGACTTCTTGATGACGCCAGAGTTCCATTGGTTGGCGTCGATGGCGAGGGCCCATGCGCGGAGGCGCGTGAGATCCGTGGGGCGCGCGGCGATCTGGTTTCCCATGACCTCCTTGATGCGCCGCGGAAGTCCCTCGTAGAAGCGATCAGCGAGGGCAAGTCCGTCCCAGCCGGACTGGCGTGCAAGAGGCTCGAAGTCTAGAGCGTACTGCGAGACGGTGTGGTCTTCCTTCATGAAGAGCTTCTTGAGCTTCTGGATGGCGACATCCCGTGGGAAGCGAATGCCGAATACCGCGTTGAGCTCGGCCTTGAAGTCCAGCCATGACGCGAAGAACGCAGGGGGCTGGCCGTCGAGGATGGACTCGACGTAACCTTCGTACCAGGTCTGAGCCTTGCCCTTGAGGTAGGAGCACGCGGTGATGATGCGGTTGCGGTGTTCTTGATACGTGCGCAGGTCTCCGAGGAAGTAGTTCTCCAAGGAGACGAGCCAGTGACGGAGGTCTTCGGGCTTCGCGCCGTCGTACGTCTCGGGGTCCTTGACCTTGATCTTGGAGTGCGGCCGCAGCGCGGCGACCAGATTGTCGATCCATTGGTTGCGACGACGCTCGTCGTCAACTGCAGGTTCGAAGTCAAAAGGACCAGGTGCGCCGCCCGAGGGCGGTCCACCACCACCACCACCTCCGCCGCCTCCCGAGGGAGACCCTCCTGAGCTTGGAGGTGGGAATGGCGGGGTGTGGTGGCTACCCGAAGGTACCGAGTGCGAAGGAGTGTGGTGCGAGGCCGGAGGTACAGAGAACGAGAAATGTGAAGAGGAGTGGTGCGAGGACGAGTGGTGCGAGGAGTGATGGCTCGGAGGACCACCGCCTCCACCACCGCCGCCACCTCCTCCCCAGCCACTGCTACCGCTCGGAGTCCCAGGAGGTCCGCCAGGAGGCGGGCCGGGCCCGGGAGCCACCGAGGAGTTCGCGGAAGAGTGACGCGGGTGCGGGGAGCGGTTTGCACAAAACGGGTTCATGCAAATGCCCGGCAGTGCGGCCTGTCCGGAGTGCACGGAAGGGTCAACGTGCAGGAGCGACGCACTGTGGGAGCTTGGGATGGGAGCGAAGTACGGGAGCTGCCCAAGGTTCTCAAAGTTGGGGATTGAGGGGGCCGCGGACGACGAGGAAGTCGTCGTTGGCGGGTGGTGAGATGCCGAGGATGAGTGCACCGTGATGTGCGAGTGATACGACGGAGTTGGAGTGACCGTCGAAGAGTGGTTGGTCGAGGTTGCCGTGGGCGTGGGCGAGAACGATTCGTCCTCGAGGTCCTCGGGGTCGACACGAGCCGAGCCGAAGACTGATCCACGCGAAGACATTGCTGAGGGCGAGGGAGTGAGAGTGGTGAGGGTCGAAGGCGAGGAGAACGCGGGTGCCGCGGATGAGGATGCGGCAGGCGTTGGTTGCTGGTTCTGTTGTCGTCGTCGTCGGTTTGCTTCTCGGAGGATGCGGTCCGGCGAGTTGACTTGTGGTGCAAGATCTTGCGCGTTTTGTTGTACTTGACGTCGTGTCCCAAAGGACATACAGTGACTCGAGCGTACTCGAGTTTCGAAATACTGTTACGGCCGTGCCCCACGAGGAGGGTATTAAGTAATATCAAGCCTCCGTGGAATCCCACAGAGACAAGACACTACACAGTGCGTTATTAACACACCGGTACGTGGAGTCCTTGATGCCCGTTGGTGACGACGCGGAGGACAGAGAGGCCTGCAGTCTGACAACTACAGGGACTGAGAGCGACTAGGAGAGATAGAAGAGCGAGGTGTGACCCAGTGGAGGGACTGGGGAGTCGAAGTGGGAACCGAAGTCGATTTCGAAACTGAAGCTACTGAGCTATCATACATGGGCTTATATACTAGTGCCGAGAACCAGATGACAAAGACCAAAGTCCAATGCAGTGTCCTCTGAGTCATGAGGCAGTGGAGTCCGGACTGCTGAGTGAGCGCGACGCGTCAGCCGATATGTCATCGTCTGCGTCAGCACATCGCGAGGCAGTGAGGTCCGGAATCTTGTGGACCTGCTGAGTGAGCATGGACGCGTCAGCCGATATGTCATCGTCTGTGTCAGCGTCTATGTCATGTGCTTGACGAGAGAGGTGTCAGGCTGGCACAGCCCTGACATTCCCTCCCTTTCCCGCCCACTGCCATACTGCCTGCGACCCGCGCACAGCGTCACTGCACCTGCGAGCCAGGCAGGGGCACGCCGTCGTGCCTGGGACTCTTGCACATGTGCGCGCCGGGATTTCCCCCCTGCGCGCGGACATCCATTTTGCCATCACTGATCGCATTTTGCGCTCAATTTTTCGCGGGCCTGACCTTCGAAACAGATGCCCCGCCCACTGTGACCGCTCCCTGAGGGTGCCGCCTCGACGACGCGACCGCATTCGCTTCGTGAGTCGTGCTTGCTCCCTGCTTGTTCGGCTCGGGCTGAGCAGCAATCCAGGTCGCACAAGTCGGGCACGTCCGAATCGCGCAAGGCGGTGCTCGTCCTCTGCATCCTTGCTCGCGCTGACACCGTACGTCGCGTTTTCTCCCTCTCTCCCCGCTTCCCGCTGACCCGCATGCAGATTTTTTGCTCCCATGCCATCCGGCGGTCCACACGATGAAATGGCAGTTCACGCGCTTGCCGCGCCAAATCGCTCGCGTTCAGCCCCTTGCCGACCCCAGTACGCGCACCGCGCGGCTCTCCGCGCGATCCAGCGTCAGGATCGCGCGTTCCAGGTACGTTTTCTCCGTTCTTCCGCTCGCCCCCCGTGGTCCCCGAATTCGCGAGCAGAGAGCATGCACGTTTCGTGTCTATGCTCGGGCTGCCTGTCCGCCATCCCCGACGCGGAGAGGCCGTCTGCGCTGCCGTTGCCATCGTGCAGCAGCACTTTTCCATTCATCAGATCGCAGATCTCGATTCCTGCGGCTCGCCCGCCGTTCTCACGCGGACGGGTGGGCCATGCGCCCCCTGAGACGCCTTCCCCAGCGCTCCGAGACTCTCATGCACCGTTCACTGCGCCCAGCCGATCTCCTCCCCGAGGCAGACCTCCCGCGGCCGAATCCCCTCATCATCTCATCCCCTCTCTCGCATCCCATTCGCTGCGTCTATCTCTCTCGATCCCCTCAGTTCCCCAGGTTAACAAGTTGTACATATCGTTGTTATGCTTGTTGCAATCCACGTCTCGTGCCTAATGCCTACTATATGCGGTGTAATCAGAGAACGCTGGCAAATCGGCAGATCTGATCCAGCCTCGAGTGGCAAGAGCCTGTCCCTGAGAACCGTTCAAAACGCTGCTGCATGCCTGAGGCGCTCTCAGCAACGAGAACGAGCAGATGCAAGCATGACAGCACTACCCTGCAGCAGAGAGGGTGGGGAGGACACAGGAGAGCTCGCTCCGCTCCGGACGTGGCCAGGAACACGCCGGAAATGCGATTTGCAGTTGCGCATCAATTGCATATCGCATTTGACTCAGCCACTCAGTCGGCAGAGAGCTCCCTGCCGCTCTCACCCTTCCCGCGCATACAGAGGACACTGAGCAGCCTCTCAGAGAGCCATTTGCAGACACTGGTCTCCTCACCGGCAAACGCTTTCCCGCGGGGACCTGCCTCGCGCAGCGCGGACACGGTACCTATCTCTGTTGTGGCGTGATATATCTCGAACAGAGATCACCGGGATAATCTGAGATCCAGTGGTTGCCCTGAGATCTGGCCGACGCAAGCCGCTCATCCTGCACTCCTTCCTCTGCGCGCGTGCGAGTGTAATCCAGGGTTTGCAAGACGCATATGCAGCTGTACACGGCGCTCCAGAAATGAGAACGGCGTTCGTTCCGCCGAGCGCGTGGTGACTGAGACGTGGCAACCTCGGAGATGTCAGAAACCGGATTTGCAGGTGGTGATGCCGCGCGGCGCGCATGTGCGCCGAGCAGCAAGCCATTGCTCACACTCACTCATTCTGCACACCCAGAGGGTCTATGGAGCTCGCAGCAACGCCTGCATGCGCGCGAGGCCAGATTCTCACTACTGCAGGGTCAGTTTGGCAGGGGAAAGCAGCTCGCGGCAAGACCATTACCAACCGCATCATGCTCTGTCCCGCCGCAGTTCCGTGCCAAGCGCCTTCGTGGGGTATAAAAGTCTGGCCAGGTTGAGACACCGCTCGGTCGTCTCTTCCCCAGGTCGTCTCTCTGCGTGCACGCTGCCCTCCCTCACCATCGGCTCGGATGTCGACATCCAGCACGCTGCTCACCGTCGTCATCGTGTTCCTCAACCACCGTCGTCGTCGCCATCGTCTCCCTCGACCACCATCATATGTATCTTAGCCACCCGCCCCCTAACCTCTCGCCTTCAACGTCGCGTCCAACGGCGCCCAGGTATGTTTCTCATTGCCCTAGACCCGTCTCTCGTCGTTCCCCTGTTACTGGACTTCACTTGTACATAGGCCTTCGGGCGGGGACAACCCCTGCCAATTTGAATAAACCCTAAACGTCATTACGATACCTATGGATTCACGCTGCTCGTCCGTTTTTCGAAGCACCGGAGCCAAATGAGCCATCAGATCCGAGGAAGCAAGTTGTTCGGGGAGTAATACTAAGCTAGAGGCCGTTCCAGTACACGCCGACATGCTCAGTAAGTTTGACGCCGACGGAGCTCGCCGGGACGGAGACGCCGTACTTGCCCTTGCGCACGACCCACGCCTTCCGGGTCACGCTCATTCTTTGTTTCATTCTCTGCCCGGCTACGGTCATCGGCGTCGTCTACGGCCTGCGCGGCCAGCACAAGACCCAGAACGCTCCGGAGCCGACGACGACGCCCGAATCGGTCACTACCAACCTCCCGACCCCGTCAGACGGCGCAATTGCGACTGGCGTGGACGGGAAGCCTGTCAGGGGACCGATGGGCTTTGGACGTGCGTCCGTAGCAGTTCCAGCGCATCGAGACTGACGCGAACATCTACGCTCAGCCGCGACTCCCCGGCCCGCGCCTACCTCTACGAGGCCGCCCGCTACGAGGCCGCCCGTCTTCGCGCCCGAGCCTGCGCCCACGCCGACGCGCCACTCGGACCCCAAGCACGAGGACAAGGAGGACGAACACGACCAGGACGCAGCGGCAGACGCTCAAGAGCGCGATTAGTGCTGGCACAGCACTCGCGCGTCGTGCTGCGGTTTCGTTTCCCCCACTTCTTCCCCCGACAACTCTACCACACGATATGCTTGCACTTCGTCCACCCAAACTGTCTGGTAAATTATCACATACCTTTTCGTTGTGCCAACACGAGCAACGCCCTGCCCCGTATGCCGCCTCGGTGTAACACCAGCTGTAGCAATAACATGTTCATCGCATTCGCTGGTGCTTCAACCTGCATCATACTCTACGAAGGTGTGCTGAGTTGCTCAGGGGCCGTTGATGCAGCGGGAGCCTATCTTTCATCCGTCATGATTACCACCAGAGCGGCTCGAATCGCGACTCGATCATCTTCGAACGTCAAATTCTTCGACTGCTGCATTCCCCTTGTCCTTTAAATAGGTCATCGCACGCCGCGGGCTGGACCTCTGACGGACAGTAGACATACTGCATAGCATGACGATTTTATAGTGCGTCGTGCGGGAGATAGTTGTGCAAGTGAGAAGCTAATTCGGGCGCGCCTCAGAGGCCATCCCAGTACAGATCCTTTTGCACGTCGACGTGCGCAGTGAGCCGGACGTCGACCGAGCTCGCGGCGATGGAGACGCCGTACGCCCCCTTGCGCACCACCCACGCCTTCCTTCCTTCGTCCCAAGCGGAGAACGCGTACTTGTCCAGCGCAACCGTCACAGTGCGGCTCTCTCCCGCCTGAAGGTCCGCGACGCGCGCGAAGCCGCGCAACATGCGGCTCGGCAGCGGCTCACCGAGCGGGTGAGGCGGCGGCGAGACGTAGACCTGCACGATCTCCGTCCCCGTGCGTGCGCCGGTGTTGGTGACAGACACCGAGGCCGTGAGCGCGATGTCGGCTGCGCTGGAGGCCCCGAGTGCGCTCTCAGAGAGCTTGAGGTCTGCGTAGGCGAAGTTGGTGTATGAGAGGCCGTGGCCGAATGCAAAGTGCGGCGCGACGTTGCGGTCGATGTAGTGTCTGTAGCCCTGCAGAGCGGCTTGAGCGTGGGACGGATTTAACAGATACATATGCACTTACGACGAAGAGGTCCTCGGCGTAATAGACCGGCCCCTCCTTGCCACCGAAGTGCAGGTAACTGGGAACATCTTGCAGGCGGCGCGGGAACGTCATGCTCAGCTTGGCGGACGGGTTCACGTCTCCGAACAGGACGTCCGCGATGCCGTCTCCCGCGCTGTTACCAAGGTACCATCCTTGAAGCAAAGCTGCGACGTCCTCGGCCCACGGCATCTCGACGGCAGATCCCTAGCAAGAACTCAGCAGCTGAGTGCGTTCCATCCGACGTACGTACCGATTGGTTGACCACGACGGTGCGAGGGTTTGCCTTAGCCACACGCCGCACAAGCTCATCCGTGCGACCGGGGAGCGCAAGTGTCGTCCTGTCGTAGCTCTCGGACTCCCACTCAGAGTTGAGGCCGACGATAACGATGGTCACATCAGCGTTCTTAGCAGCCTCCTCCGCGTCCAGAAGCTCCTGGTCCGCGTCGACAACCGGCGCTCCGCTGAGCCGCACGGCCGGAGACGACACGGCCGGCGTCGAGTCGTCGCCCTCGACGGGGCCCGAGACGTTGTTGAACTCGACAAGAATCTCGTAGCTGACTCCCTTGCGCACGGCGATGCGCCCGCGCTCCTCGACGGTGCCGCGGTTGAAGAAGTACGTGCCCTTGCGCTGCTTCGTCCAGTTGTCCACGACGAGCTTCCCGTCGACGAACAGCTTCGCGCGCCCGCTGACCGTCGTCCAGGGTCAAGAGCAACCGGGCGGAGTGCCGTTCTTGACTGCATGCATCAGCCGGCGGACGCGGGAGCGCGGCCCGGCTGCTGTTGCTCCTTGTCCTCGTCCAAGTCCGCGTCGCCGCCGCGCTGTGCCTGCCCGGTGTCAGCCTCGTCCGCCCCCCGCGCCGCGGTGCCCGGTGTACATGCGCGTTTACTCGTGGGTGTTACAGTAACTATTTTTGTAATGAATGTTCAAAATGCTAACTTCATGCATGCCCTCGTTTGTAGTAACACGAGGACTTGACCTAAATGGCCACGAGTGCCCCCGTCGCGCTCGTCTGGTCGCGCTCTATCGACCGCTCTGCGCCAGCGTCGCGCCAGACCGCGGCCCGGCGCACTTTGCCAACGCCCAGCTCGGCCAGCTCCACAAAAAAACGCAGGATCGCGACGAGCTCGGGCCCAGGACGCCGACAAACGAGTTGGGCTCGCTGTCCCCGTCGACCTGCACGCGCTCCTCGTTCAAAGCCCCGCGCCCGGACCCCTGGACGCCGGCGCCTAATGCTGGTCCGCCACGGCAGCACACTGCCCACGATCGTCCGAAGCACCGGCCTGGCGGCGCGCGCCAGCGGCGGAGGACGTGGACTAGGTGCGTGGCCATCTACTTATTGCGGTTTGCCGCGCCCCGGAGGTCTGATTCGACTCTGACATGGTGAGTTTTGCAGAGACACCTCCGATCGGCACTCCCGGCGCGTCTGCCGCTTCCAGGCCGCGTCAGGCCTCTCGTTCTGACTCCCCATAGGTCGAGGTTGCCATGTGCGACGTCAAGCTGCGCAGTATCGCTGGAACATGCCCGAAATCGGTGGTCGGTCACAGCAGCAGGGTACGATCTCTGTCACAGAGCGCCATCGCGCCGTTCTGCGCTCACTATTCGTCTCAGGGATCGACCCACGACTGCGCGGAACCCATTTGAGCCGCGAATCCACGGACGCCAGTCCGTGACGAGGACTGGTTGGTCGGTCACAGCAGCACGGTACGATCTCCGTCAAAGCCCGCAATCGCGCCGTTCCGCACTCACGATCCGACTCAGGGGTGCTCGAGCATCGACCCGCGACCGCGCCCGAGCTGTTCGGGGCGAGCAGCGGTCATCGGGGGTGGGTACGATGCCCGAGCCGCGGGAACGCACCGGCCGCCGGCGCGGGGCCCACTCGACCCGTCCGACGCGCGCGCAGACTGGCAGCGTCAGGGTATACGTACCGATAGGTAGCGTTGCCCGCAATAGAGTGCCTTCCCCGCCACGCCTTCCGCAACCAGCGGCAGAACGGCCGATCGCGCGATTTTCTAATGGTCTGTACACCAACAGACGCATAAGAACCTTGCAGTCGATCGTGAGTCAGTTAGGGAAACGGTCAGAGGGACGAGAACACGCACCGAGCATGGCTCCGGAGGCAGAGTTGGACCGAGCCGATCTCGAGCATTGGGAAACGCAGCGGCCAGCCTGCCGAACGGCAAGACAAAACGGGCTAGCGTGAGAATCAGGGGCCCGCCGGCATGATAGTGTGAGGGATGCAACTCACCGCTGGGACGGCCGGCGGATGTGCAGTGGTGATCCAGCTCGAAGCCGATCTCGAGCAACCCCCGCCGATCGGGCACCGGGGGACAAATCGGCAGTATCTCTAGGACGAAGTCAGCGAGGATGCCGTCGTGAGGAGGCAGTGCAGATAGGAAGACTCACCGGCTGCGCGGGCGAGGGTCGGTGGTCTGCAAGTAACTCCGGCTGAGAGCGCGCCGATTGCGGGCCTGCGACCGACTATGCAGTCGTATGCCCGACTATGTGAACGCAGCACGCATCAGCAAAAGTGCAGATGATACGAAAAAGGAACGACTCACCGGGAAGATCGACAAAGACGGTGTCGAAGTCGGAGGAGGCGATGAGCACGCCGAGGATCGCAGCGAGCGGCACGATGACGAGCGGGGAGAAGCACGATGACGAGCGAGCAGTGCGAGCGAGCGCGCCGACGTTGGTCTCGATGTGCCACGGAGGCTGGTCGAGAGGAGAGGGCGGAAGAGGAAGAGAGGCGAAGGCCGATGGGGACTCTGACCCGATTCCGCAACCGCCCTTTATACGCTCCTCCCGCCCTCCGTATCTATCCCGGCCGCCGAGAGCGCGCACGCTGGCAGGCACGCATCTGATCGCGTGATGACTGCGCGTGGGAAGCGCGAGGTCGCGCCGCCGAGGCCGCGGATGTGCCTCGTTGCCGGTGTTCCACCCCCCGATCCCGCTCGCGCGGCGCATTCCTCGCGCCCGAGACGGTCTCCTTCGCTCAACTTTCTCACACTCAAAGTACAACTGAGATATTGCTTACTTAAGCACACATCCTGCCCGGGCGCGCTCAGGGTGTACCCCTATTCTCTCCGAGGGCGGAAAACGTGCAGCAAGGCACGAGCGCGGCGCAGTCGCGCTGCAACGTGTCAGATCAGCTAATCTGATGCGTGATACACCGGAGATAGATGTGGGTAGCCAGGGGAAGCCCGGGAAAACGGGAAACGCGCGGAATGCGTCTCTGCGAAGCCGCCACGTCCCACGGCCAATTTGATTCAATTTCGCATTTATCTCTGCGTCAGAAGCATGCCGGCATAGTTGGTCAGCCGATGACGTTGCAGAAACGCGGGACCCGGGCTCTCCGGGCTCGCGCTGGGCGGTTTCGCTCGTTCTGGCGGAGTTGCCACGCCGGGCGCTTCGCCCGATTTGGCACGTGCGGGGCTAAAATCAAGCCCTCCACGCGATTCCAGCGTCGAGGTCGCTCTCTCATGCATACATCCCAGTAGATATAGCTGTTGCTTATGTAATGGGGTCATATTCGAGACAGATAGAGACATAAATTGTGTGCTTGCGAAACTGACAACCCGGACCACCCAACTCGTCGAAACGCCCTCCGCACAGAGCTTCCGCCGCGGGAATCATCACTCATCTCATTATAACTGATCTTAAACTCAGGCACAGTGCGCTCTTACCCCTTGCATTGCGATTCCATGCTGAGACATGCAGCTTCATGCTGCCTGCAACTCAGACCATTCCCGCTTGCGCTTCGCATCTTACTCGTCCAAGTTGCGCAACCGCATCAAAGTCCGGGTCATATACCATCTCCCTGATCAATAGCGCTTACGTAAGCACATACCCATCGTCGGAGGGCGCAGTGGGGTGCTTGTATGCACTCCGAGGGTGAAACATGCGGCAAGGTACTCACGCGGCGCGACGGGATTCCAGCGCATCAGATCATGTGTCTCTGATTTCGAATCACTTTGAGATCGACGTTCATGCTGATGGAACTCCGGGAAACTGAGCAACGCGCGAAGCAAGTCGCCACCGTTCCCAGTGTGCAAATCGCGATCCTCTGCCGAATTCTCTCAGGTCCTCCTTTTTCACTGCGCCACGTGGATTCTGTTCCTTTCATATAGCCTATGACGTAATTGTACAACGCGCTTCATTCGAACTGCTATTGCTTTTGGCTGTCTCACTCGCGCTGGCGGAGTTTGCACATCACGCGTTTGGCATGTGTGGGCGAGATTTGGTCTCTCCCGCGCGATCGAGTGGCACAGTGCCTGACTAATCAATATACCACACCAATTACTGACGCAGCGCGTGCGCTGGAATCTCACTATCTGACCAAAATGGCAGGATATGCAGCGCTCGAATGTGATCAGCAGCGAGTTTTGAGTCTCCTGACGTGCCTGAAGCACTCTGTGCACGGAATTTGACCTTCAGATATGTTCTCGCATCATTCACTCCCGTTTATTATAGCCCACGATATGCATTGACGTTAATATCCCACTTTGCAGGACCCGATCAAGCCCACGGCTGCGAACAGCGGCAATCTCTGCTTCTCTTCCTGCTTCCTCCACCATGCCCGACGGCGAGACCATTCTCCCTCGTTCCGCCCCTCCCCTCCCCTCCACACGTCTCCCCGGGCAGGCTGTTGTCTATGGCGAGGACGAGGCCAAACGGCAGGTGAGTTGCGCGATTTTCTGTGCAGACGGTGCCCTGATGTCGAGCTCGTAGAACGCAACGGCGCTCTCATTCCTCTGTGCGGCCCGCTCTCCAGGACGAGACACACGTCCCTCGACTCATAGTGAGTTTCTTGCCCCGATTTCGTCGCCCTCGTTCCCTCCCTTTCCCGCCCACTGCCATACTGCCTGCGACCCGCGCACAGCGTCACTGCACCTGCGAGCCAGGCAGGGGCACGCCGTCGTGCCTGGGACTCTTGCACATGTGCGCGCCGGGATTTCCCCCCTGCGCGCGGACATCCATTTTGCCATCACTGATCGCATTTTGCGCTCAATTTTTCGCGGGCCTGACCTTCGAAACAGATGCCCCGCCCACTGTGACCGCTCCCTGAGGGTGCCGCCTCGACGACGCGACCGCATTCGCTTCGTGAGTCGTGCTTGCTCCCTGCTTGTTCGGCTCGGGCTGAGCAGCAATCCAGGTCGCACAAGTCGGGCACGTCCGAATCGCGCAAGGCGGTGCTCGTCCTCTGCATCCTTGCTCGCGCTGACACCGTACGTCGCGTTTTCTCCCTCTCTCCCCGCTTCCCGCTGACCCGCATGCAGATTTTTTGCTCCCATGCCATCCGGCGGTCCACACGATGAAATGGCAGTTCACGCGCTTGCCGCGCCAAATCGCTCGCGTTCAGCCCCTTGCCGACCCCAGTACGCGCACCGCGCGGCTCTCCGCGCGATCCAGCGTCAGGATCGCGCGTTCCAGGTACGTTTTCTCCGTTCTTCCGCTCGCCCCCCGTGGTCCCCGAATTCGCGAGCAGAGAGCATGCACGTTTCGTGTCTATGCTCGGGCTGCCTGTCCGCCATCCCCGACGCGGAGAGGCCGTCTGCGCTGCCGTTGCCATCGTGCAGCAGCACTTTTCCATTCATCAGATCGCAGATCTCGATTCCTGCGGCTCGCCCGCCGTTCTCACGCGGACGGGTGGGCCATGCGCCCCCTGAGACGCCTTCCCCAGCGCTCCGAGACTCTCATGCACCGTTCACTGCGCCCAGCCGATCTCCTCCCCGAGGCAGACCTCCCGCGGCCGAATCCCCTCATCATCTCATCCCCTCTCTCGCATCCCATTCGCTGCGTCTATCTCTCTCGATCCCCTCAGTTCCCCAGGTTAACAAGTTGTACATATCGTTGTTATGCTTGTTGCAATCCACGTCTCGTGCCTAATGCCTACTATATGCGGTGTAATCAGAGAACGCTGGCAAATCGGCAGATCTGATCCAGCCTCGAGTGGCAAGAGCCTGTCCCTGAGAACCGTTCAAAACGCTGCTGCATGCCTGAGGCGCTCTCAGCAACGAGAACGAGCAGATGCAAGCATGACAGCACTACCCTGCAGCAGAGAGGGTGGGGAGGACACAGGAGAGCTCGCTCCGCTCCGGACGTGGCCAGGAACACGCCGGAAATGCGATTTGCAGTTGCGCATCAATTGCATATCGCATTTGACTCAGCCACTCAGTCGGCAGAGAGCTCCCTGCCGCTCTCACCCTTCCCGCGCATACAGAGGACACTGAGCAGCCTCTCAGAGAGCCATTTGCAGACACTGGTCTCCTCACCGGCAAACGCTTTCCCGCGGGGACCTGCCTCGCGCAGCGCGGACACGGTACCTATCTCTGTTGTGGCGTGATATATCTCGAACAGAGATCACCGGGATAATCTGAGATCCAGTGGTTGCCCTGAGATCTGGCCGACGCAAGCCGCTCATCCTGCACTCCTTCCTCTGCGCGCGTGCGAGTGTAATCCAGGGTTTGCAAGACGCATATGCAGCTGTACACGGCGCTCCAGAAATGAGAACGGCGTTCGTTCCGCCGAGCGCGTGGTGACTGAGACGTGGCAACCTCGGAGATGTCAGAAACCGGATTTGCAGGTGGTGATGCCGCGCGGCGCGCATGTGCGCCGAGCAGCAAGCCATTGCTCACACTCACTCATTCTGCACAGCCAGAGGGTATATGAAACGCGCAGAAACGCCTGCGTCCGCGCGTGCCCATCTCTCAGGCCAGCAGGGTGCGTTTGCGAGGGGAATCCAACTTGCCGCAAAGCCATTACCAACCGCATCATGCTCTGTCCCGCCGCAGTTCCGTGCCAAGCGCCTTCGTGGGGTATAAAAGGCTGGCCAGGTTGAGACACCGCTCGTTCATCTCTTCCCCGTATTGTCTCTCTACGTGCACGCCGCCCGCCGTCACCATCGTCTCGGACGTCGGCATCCAGCACGCTGCTCACCGTCGTCATCGTGTTCCTCAACCACCGTCGTCGTCGCCATCGTCTTCTTGGGCCACCGCTGCCTCCATCGCCTTCACCTCGCCTTCGTTGTCGCGTCCAACCTCGTGCAGGTATGTTTCTCACTGCCCTAAACCCTGCTCCCTGCGTGTTCCCCTATTACCGGACCGCACTTGTACATAGGCCTTCGGGCGGGGACAACCCCTGCCATTTTGAATAAACCCTAAAGGTCATTACGATACCTATGGATTCACGCTGCTCGTCCGTTTTTCGATGCACCGGAGCCAAATAAGCATCAGATCCGAGGAAGCAAGTCTTAATATCAAGCTGGAGGCCATTCCAAGTTTGACGCCGACGGAGCTCGCCGCGACAGAGACGCCGTACTTGCCCTTGCGCACGACCCACGCCTTCCGGGTCACGCTTATTCTTTGCTTCATTCTCTGCCCGGCTACGGTCATCGGCGTCGTCTACGGCCTGCGCGGCCAGCACAAGACCCAGAACGCTCCGGAGCCGACGACGACGCCCGAATCGGTCACTACCAACCTCCCGACCCCGTCAGACGGCGCAATTGCGACTGGCGTGGACGGGAAGCCTGTCAGGGGACCGATGGGCTTTGGACGTGCGTCCGTAGCAGTTCCAGCGCATCGAGACTGACGCGAACATCTACGCTCAGCCGCGACTCCCCGGCCCGCGCCTACCTCTACGAGGCCGCCCGCTACGAGGCCGCCCGTCTTCGCGCCCGAGCCTGCGCCCACGCCGACGCGCCACTCGGACCCCAAGCACGAGGACAAGGAGGACGAACACGACCAGGACGCAGCGGCAGACGCTCAAGAGCGCGATTAGTGCTGGCACAGCACTCGCGCGTCGTTCTGCAGTTTCGTTTCCCCCACTTCTTCCCCCGACAACTCTACCACACGATATGCTTGCAATTCGTCCACCCAAACTGTCTGGTAAATTATCACATACCTTTTCGTTGTGCCAACACGAGCAACGCCCTGCCCCGTATGCCGCCTCGGTGTAACACCAGCTGTAGCAATAACATGTTCATCGCATTCGCTGGTGCTTCAACCTGCATCATACTGTACGAAGGTGTGTTGAGGTGCTCAGGGGCCGTTGATGCAGCGGGAGCCTATCTTTCATCCGTCATGATAACCACCAGAGCGGCTCGAATCGCGACTCGATCATCTTCGAACGTCAAATTCTTCGACTGCTGCATTCCCCTTGTCCTTTAAATAGGTCATCGCACACCGCGGGCTGGACCTCTGACGCACAGTAGACATGCTGCATAGCATGACGATTTTATAGTGCGTCGTGCGGGAGATAGTTGTACAATTGAGAAGCTAATTCGGGCGCGCCTCAGAGGCCATTCCAGTAGAGATCCTTTTGCACGTCGACGTGCGCAGTGAGCCGGACGTCGACCGAGCTCGCGGCGTCGGAGACGCCGTACTTGCCCTTGCGCACGACCCACGCCTTGCGTCCTTCGTCCCAGGCGGAGAACGCGTACTTGTCCAGCGCGACGGTGACGGTGCGGCTCTCTCCCGCCTGGAGGTCCCCGACACGCGCGAAGCCACGCAGCATGAGGCTCGGCAGCGGCTCACCGAGCGGGTGAGGCGGCGGCGAGACGTAGACCTGCACGATCTCCGTTCCCGTGCGTGCGCCGGTGTTGGTGATAGACACCGAGGCCGTGAGCGCGATGTCTGCAGCGCTGGAGACTGCGAGTGCGCTCTCAGAGAGCTTGAGGTCTGCGTAGCCGAAGGTGGTGTATGAGAGGCCGTGGCCGAATGCGAAGTGCGGCGCGACGTTGCGGTCGATGTAGTGTCTGTAGCCCTGCAGAGCGGTTTGAGCGTGCGACGGATTTAACGGATACATATGCACTTACGACGAAGAGGTCCTCGGCGTAATAGACCGGCCCCTCCTTGCCACCAAAGTGCAGGTAACTGGGAACATCTTGCAGGCGGCGCGGGAACGTCATGCTCAACTTGGCGGACGGGTTCACGTCTCCGAAAAGGACATCCGCGATGCCGTCTCCCGCACTGTTACCAAGGTACCATCCTTGAAGCAGAGCTGCGACGTCATCGGCCCAAGGCATCTCGACCGCAGATCCCTGCAAAGACATCCGCAGCTGAGTGCGTTGTATCCGACGTACATACCGATTGGTTCACGACGACGGTACGGGAGTTTGCCTTGGCCACGCGCTGCACAAGCTCATCCGTGCGACCGGGGAGCGCAAGTGTCGTCCTGTCGTAGCTCTCGGACTCCCACTCAGAGTTGAGGCTAACGATCGCCACATCAGCGTTCTTAGCAGCCTGCTCCGCGTCCAGAAGCTCCTGGTCTGCGTCGACGACCGGCGCTCCGCTGAGCCGCACGGCGGGAGATGAGACGGCCGGCGTCGAGTCGTCGCCCTCGACGGGGCCCGAGACGTTGTTGAACTCGACAAGAATCTCGTAGCTGACTCCCTTGCGCACGGCGATGCGCCCGCGCTCCTCGACGGTGCCGCGGTTGAAGAAGTACGTGCCCTTGCGCTGCTTCGTCCAGTTGTCCACGACGAGCTGCCCGTCGACGAACAGCTTCGCGCGCCCGCTGACCGTCGTCCAGAGTCAAGAGCAACCGGGCGGAGTGCCGTTCTTGACTGCATGCATCAGCCGGCGGACGCGGGAGCGCGGCCCGGCTGCTGTTGCTCCTTGTCCTCGTCCGAGTCCGCGTCGCCGCCGCGCTGTGCCTGCCCGCTGCCAGCCTCGTCCGCCCCCCGCGCTGCGGTGCCCGGTGTACATGCGCGTTTACTCGTGGGTGTTACAGTAACTATTTTTGTAATGAATGTTCAAAATGCTAACTTCATGCATGCCCTCGTTTGTAGTAACACGAGGACTTGACCTAAATGGCCACGAGTGCCCCCGTCGCGCTCGTCTGGTCGCGCTCTATCGACCGCTCTGCGCCAGCGTCGCGCCAGACCGCGGCCCGGCGCACTTTGCCAACGCCCAGCTCGGCCAGCTCCACAAAAAACGCAGGATCGCGACGAGCTCGGGCCCAGGACGCCGACAAACGACTTGGACTCAATGTCCCCATCTACCCGTACGCGCTCCTTGTTAAAAGCCCCGCGCCCGGACCCCTGGACGCCGGCGCTTAACGCTGGTCCGCCGCGGCAGCACACTGCCCACGATCGTCCGAAGCACCGGCCTGGCGGCGCGCGCCAGCGGCGGAGGACGTCGTCTAGGTGCGTAGCCATCTACTGATTGCGGTTTGCCGCGCCCCGGAGCTTTGATTCGACTCTGACATGGTGAGTTTGCAGAGACACCTCCGATCGGCACTCCCGGCGCGTCTGCCGCTTCCAGGCCGCGTCAGGCCTCTCGTTCTGACTCCCCATAGCTCGAGGTTGCCATGCGAAACGTCAGGCCGCCGCCGCGTTGCCAGAATATGGCCGAACGCGGCGGTCAGTCACAGCAGCAGGGTACGATCTCTGTCACAGAGCGCCAGCGCGCCGTTCTGCGCTCACTATTCGTCTCAGGCATCAACCCACGACCGCGCCGAACCCGTCTGGGGCGCGAATCCGCGGACGCCGGTCCGCGACGAGGACTGGTTGGTCAGTCCCACGATCTCTGTCAAAGACCCCAATCGCGCCGTTCCGCACTCACGATCCAGCTCAGGTTCACTCGGGCATCGACCCGCGACGGCGCCGAAGAGGTCTGGGGCGAGCCGCGGTCATCGGAAGTGGGTACGATGCCCGAGCCGCGGAACGTCCTTCCGAGCGTACCCGCGGCCGGCACGGGGCCTACTCGACCGCTCCGAGACGCGTGCAGACTGTCAGCGTCAGGGTGTACGTACCGATAGGTAGCGGTGACCGCAATAAAGTGCCTTCCCCGCCACGCCTCCCGCCCGTCAGTCAGAACCAGCGCACCTGAGCCCGAAAGAACGGCCGATCGCGCGAATTTCTAATGGTCTGTACACCAACAGACGCATAAGAACCTGGCGGCCGGCCGTGAGTCAGTTAGGGAAACGGTCAGAGTGACGACAGGACAGACCGCGGATGCGACGGCGCCTCCCAGCCTGCCGAACGGCAAGACACCATGAACCTGCGGATGAGTCAGTCGCACGCCTGGATGCCAGAGTGAAGCATGAGACTCACCGATGGGTCGGCGCATGTACGGCCGGTCGGACGCGCAGAGGTGGACCAAGCCGATCTCGAGCAGCCGCGGACATTACGGCCAGCGCGCGGAACGGCAAGACACAATGAACTTGCAGATGAGTCAGCCGGACGCCTGGATGCCAGAGACTCACCGATGGGTCGGCGCGTGTACGGCCGGACCGGACGCACAGACGTGCAGTGCCGATCTCGAGCAGCCGCAGGGGATCGGGGCATCGGGAGACGATTTGGCAGCACCGCAGCTACGACGTCGTAAGCGAATGTCTGAAGGACGATCGAAGATGACGGCGTACAAAGGCAGTGTGGATAGGGAGAGAGTCACCGGTGGCGCGAGCGAGGGTCGGCGCCCTGCGAGTGACACCGGCCGAGAGCGCGCCGATTGCGAGCGTGCGACCGATGGAGCCGTATGCCCGACTGCGTGAATAGAGTATGCATCAGCAAAAGTGTAGATGATGTGCAAAAGAAACGACTCGCCGAGAAGATCGAGAAAGACGGCGTCGAAGTCGGAGCATGCGATGTGCACGCCGAGGATCGCAGCGAGCGGCGCGATGACGAGCGGGGAGAAGCACGATGGCGAGCGACCGGTGTAGACGAGCGCGCTGACGGTGGGCCCGATGTGCGACGGAGGCTTGTCGAGAGGAGAGGACGGAAGAGGAAGAGAGGCGAAGGCCGATGGGGACTCTGACCCGATTCCGCAACCGCCCTTTATACCCTCCTCCCGCCCTCCGTATCTATCCCGGCCGCCGAGAGCGCGCACGCTGGCAGGCACGCGTTTGATCAGATGATGGATGACTGCGCGTGGGAAGTGCGAGGTCGCGACGCCGAGGCCGCAGATGTGCCTCGTTGCCGGTGTTCGACCCCCCGATCCAGCTCGCGCAACTCATCCCTCCCGCCCGAGACCCTCTCCCGCCGCCCACCTTCTCGAAACCAGTTCCCATATGAGACCCTGCTTACGTAAGCGCTCAGTTCGAGCAGGCGCACGCAGGGGTACCCCCTGTTCCCTCGGAGGGCGGAAACCGCACCCCAAGGCACGGGCGCGGCGCAGTCGCGCTGCAACGTGTCAGATCAGCTCATCTGATGCGTGATACACCGGAGATAGATGTGGGTTGCAAGGGGAAGCCCGGGAAAACGGGAAACACGCGGAATGCGTCGCTGCGAAGCCGCCACGTCCCATGGCCAATTTGATTCAATTTCGCATTTGTTTCTGCGTCAGAAGCATGCCGGCATAAGTGCGCAGCCGATGACGTTGCAGGAACGCGGGACCCGGGCTCGCCGGGCTCGCGCTGGGCGGTTTCACTCGTTCTGGCGGAGTTGCCACGCCGGGCGCTTCGCCCGATTTGGCACGTGCGGGGCTAAAATCAAGCCTTCCACGCGATTCCAGCGTCGAAGTCGCTGTCTCATGCATACATCCCAGTGGTTATAGCTGGTGCTTATGTAATTGAGTCACATTCGAGACTGATAGAGACATAAATTATGTGCTCGCGAAACTGACATCCCGGACCACCCAACTCGTCGAAACGCCCTCCGCACAGAGCTGGAGCCGCGGAGACCATCGCTAATCTGATTAGAACTGATGTTTAACTCAGGAACAGTGCGCACTTGCCCCTTGTACTGCGATTCCATGCTGGGACATGCAGCTTCATGCTGTATGCAGCTCAGACCATTCCCGCTCGCGCTTCGCATCTCACTTGTGCAGATTGGACAACCACATCGATTTCCGAGTCATATACCATTTCCCTGCACAATTATGCTTACGTAAGCACATACCCGTCGTCGGCGGACGCAGTGGGGTGGTTGTATGCACTCCGAGGGTGAAACATGCGGCAAGGTACTCACGCGGCGCGACGGGATTCCAGCGCATCAGATCATGTCTCTCTGATTGCAAATCGCTCTGAGATTGACGTTAATGCTGATGGAACTTCGGGAAACAGAGCCACGCGCGAGACAAGTCGCTACCGTGCCCAGTGTGCAAATTGCGATCCTCTGCCGAATTCTGTCAGGATCTCCTTTTTTCACTGCGCCACGTGGATTCCGTTCGACTCTTATAGCCGATGACTTACTTGTACAAAGCGCTTCTTTTGAACTGCTATCGCTTTTGGCTGTTTCGCTCGTGCCAGCGGAGTTTGCACGTCACGCGATCGGCATGTATGGGCGAGATTTGGTCTCTCCCGCCCGATCGAGTGCCACAGTGCCTGACTAATCAATATACCGCGCCAATCATAGGCTCATAGCGTGCGCTGGAATCACACTATCTGACCAAAATGGCAGGATATGTAGCGCTCGAATGTGATCAGCGGCAAGTGTTGAGTCTCCTGACATGTCTGAAGCACTCCGTGCACGGAATTTGATCGTTCCTTATGTCCTCACGTCATTCATCCTCGTTCATTATATCCCACGATATGCACAGGCCTTGCTATCTCACTTTGCGGGAGCCGATCAAGCCTGCGGCTGCGAACAGCGGCAATCTCCGCTTCTCTTCCTGCTTCCTCCACCATGCCCGACGGCGGGACCATTCTCCCTCGTTCCGCCCCTCCCCTCCCCTCCGCACACGTCTCTACCCGGGCAAGCTGTTGTCGATGGCGAGAACGAGGCCAAACGGCAGGTGAGTTGCGCCATTTTCTGTGCAGACGGTGCCCTGATGTCGAGCTCGTAGAACGCAACTGCGCTCTCATTCCTCTGCGCGGCACGCTCTCCAGGACGAGACACACGTCCCTCGACTCATAGTGAGTTTTTCGCTCCGATTCCGTCGCCATCGTTCCCTCCCTTCCCCGCCCACTGCCATGCTGCCTGCGCCCGCGCACAGCGTCACTGCACCCGCGACCCGGGCAAGGACGCGCCGTCGTGCCTGGATCTCTCGCTCTGGCTGGCTCCTCCGCAGCAACCGCATGTGCGCGCCGGGATTTCCCCCCTGCGCGCGGACATCCATTTCCCCATCACTGATTGCATTCTGCGCTCAATTTTTCGCGGGCCTGACCTTCGAAACAGATGCCCCCGCCACTGTGACCGCTC
Organism: Auricularia cornea; assembly: GCA_030578095.1. Classification (NCBI taxonomy): domain Eukaryota; kingdom Fungi; phylum Basidiomycota; class Agaricomycetes; order Auriculariales; family Auriculariaceae; genus Auricularia; species Auricularia cornea. The sequence continues at coordinate 4,028,598 of JARLTE010000009.1, read as the reverse complement.
CCTGAGGGTGCCGCCTCGACGACGCGTCCGCATTCGCTTCGTGAGTCGTGCTCCCTGCTTGTTTGGCTCGGGCTGAGCAGCAATCAAGGTCGCACAAGTCGGGCACGTCCGAATCGCGCAAGGCGGTGCTCGTCCTCTGCATCCTTGCTCGCGCTGACACCGTACGTCGCGTTTTCTCCCTTTCTCCCCGCTTCCCGCTGACCCGCATGCAGATTCTTTGCTCCCGTGCCATCCGGCGGTCCACACGATGAAATGGCAGTTCACCCGCTTGCCGCGCCAACTCGCTCGCGTTCATCCCCTTGCCGACCCCAATACGCGCACCGCGCGGCTCTCCGCGCGATCCAGCGTCAAAATCGCGCGCCAAAGGTACGTTTTCTCCGTTCTTCCGCTCGCCCCCGGTGTCCCCGAATTCGCGAGCAGACAGCATGCACGTTTCGTGTCTATGCTCGGGCTGCCTGTCCGCCATCCCCGACGCGGAGAGACCGTCTGCGCTGCCGTTGCCACGGCGCGACAGCGCTTTCCCATTCATCAGATCGCAGATCTCCTTCCTGCGGCTCGCCCGCCGTTCTCACGCGGCCGGGTGCACCGCGCGATCCCTGAGACGCGTTCGTCGAGCTCACAGAGCTCCCACGCGCACCGTTTCCCGTGCGCAGCCGATCTCCTCCCCGAGGCAGACCTCTCGGGGCCGAATCCCCTCATCATCTCATCCCCTCTCTCGCATCCCATTTGCTGCGTCTCTCTCTCGATCCCCTCAGCTCCCCGGGTTCCGAAGTTGTACATATCGTAGTTATGCTTGTTGCAATCCACGTCTCGTGCCTAATACCTGCTATATGCGGTGCAATCACAGAACGCTGGCAAATCGGCAGATCTGATCCAGCACAGAACGGTGAGAGCCTGTCCCTGAGAACCGCTCAAAACGCTGCTGCCTGCCTGAGGCGCTCTCTGCAGCGAAAACGAGCGCATGCGAGCATAATAGCACTGACCTGCAGCAGAGAGGGTGGGGAGGACGAGAGCTGTCTCCGCTCCCAGGATGGCCAGGAACGCGCCGGAAATGCGATTTGCAGTTGCGCATCAATTGCATATCGTATTTGACTCAGCCACTCAGTCGGCAGAGAGTTCCCTGCCGCTCTCACCCTTCCCGCGCATACAGAGGCGACTGAGAAGCTTCGCAGAGACCCATATTTGGAGACACGCTTTCCTCACCGGCAAACGCTTTCCCGCGAGGACCAGCCTCGCGCAGCGTGGACACGGTACCTATCTGCTGTGAGATGATATATCTCGAGCGCATATCACCGGTAGAATCTGAGATCCAGTGGTTGCCCTGAGATCTGGCCGACGCAGGCCGCCCATCCTGCACTCCTTCCTCTGCGCGCGTGAGAGTGTAATCCAGGCATTGCAATGCGCATATGCAGCTGTACACGGCGCTCCAGAAATGAGAACGGCGTCCGTTCCGCCGAGCGCGTGGTGACTGAGACGTGGCAACCTCGGAGATGTCAGAAACCGGATTTGCAGTCGGTGATGCCGCGCGGCGCGCATGTGCGCCGAGCAGCAAGCCATTGCTCACACTCACTCATTCTGCACACCCAGAGGGTCTATAAAACGCGCAGAAACGCCTGCATCCGCGCGAGCTCATCCCCCAGGCCAGCAGGGTGCGTTTGCGAGGGGAATCCAACTTGCCGCAAAGCCATTACCAACCGCATCATGCCCTGTCCCGCCGCAGTTCCGTGCCAAGCGCCCATTGTGGGGTATAAAAGGCTGACCAGGTTGAGACACCGCTCTCTCGTCTCTTCCCCGTATCGTCTCGCTGCATGCACGCTGCCCTCCGTCACCATCGTCTCGGACGTCGGCAACCAGCACCATGCTCACCTCCATCTCGTCTCGCTGCCCGCCGTCGGCTTCGTCTGCCTCGTCCTTCGCAGTCTCCATCGCGTCGTCAACATTCACCGTCGCCGTCGCCAGCAGCTGCTCATCCTGCACCGCAGTCTCCGTCGTCGTCACCTCCATCATCGTCCTCATCGCGTCCAACGTCGCGCAGGTATGTTTCTCAGCACTATGGACCTGTCTCTTTCCCCTTGTACTTTGTAACCGGACCGCACTTGTACATAGGCCTTCGGGCGGGGACAACCCCTGCCAATTTGAATAAACCCTAAAGGTCATTACGATACCTATGGATTCACGCTGCTCGTCCGTTTTTCGAAGCGCCGGAGCCAAATAAGCCATCAGATCCGAGGAAGCAAGTCTTAATATCAAGCTAGAGGCCGTTCCAAGTTTGACGCCGATGGAGCTCGCCGCGACAGAGACGCCGTACTTGCCCTTGCGCACGACCCACGCCTTCCGGGTCACGCTTATTCTCTGCCTCATCACCCCGGCTACGGTCATCGGCGTCGTCTACGGCCTGCGCGGCCAGCACAAGACCCAGAACGCTCCGGAGCCGACGACGACGCCCGAATCGGTCACTACCAACCTCCCGACCCCGTCAGACGGCGCAATCGCGACTGGCGTGGACGGGAAGCCTGTCAGGGGACCGATGGGCTTTGGACGTGCGTCCGTAGCAGTTCCTTCGAGTTGAGACTCACGCAAACATCTGCGCTCAGCCGCGACTCCCCGGCCCGCGCCTACCTCTACGAGGCCGCCCGTCTTCGCGCCCGAGCCTGCGCCCACGCCGACGCGCCACTCGGACCCCAAGCACGAGGACAAGGAGGACGAACACGACCAGGACGCAGCGGCAGACGCTCCAGAGCGCGACTAGTGCTGGCACAGCACTCGCACGTCGTGCTGCAGTTTCGTTTCCCCCAGTTCTACCCCCGACAACTCTACCACACGATATGCTTGCAATTCGTCCACCCAAACCGTCTGGTAAATTATCACATACCTTTTCGTTGTGCCAACACGAGCAACGCCCTGCCCCGTATGCCGCCTCGGTGTAACACCAGCTGTAGCAATAACATGTTCATCGCATTCGCTGGTGCTTCAACCTGCATCATACTGTACGAAGGTGTGCTGAGGTGCTCAGGGGCCGTTGATGCACCGGGAGCCTATCTTTCAGCCGTCATGATAACCACCAGAGCGGCTCGAATCGCGACGCCATCATCTTCGAACGTCAAATTCTTCGACTGCTGCATTCCCCTGTCCTTTAAATAGGTCATCGCACACCGCGGGCTGGACCTCTGACGCACAGTAGACACGCTGCATAGCATGACGATTTTATAGTGCGTCGTGCGGGAGATAGTTGTACAATTGAGAAGCTAATTCGGGCGCGCCTCAGAGGCCGTTCCAGTACAGATCCTTTTGCACGTCGACGTGCGCAGTGAGCCGGACGTCGACCGAGCTCGCGGCGATGGAGACGCCGTACGCGCCCTTGCGCACGACCCACGCCTTCCGTCCTTCGTCCCAGGCGGAGAACGCGTACTTGTCCAGCGCGACCGTCACCGTGCGGCTCTCTCCCACCTGAAGGTCCGCGACGCGCGCGAAGGCACGCAGCACGCGGCTCGGCAGCGGCTCACCCAGCGGGTGCGGCGGCGGCGAGACGTAGACCTGCACGATCTCTGTGCCCGTGCGTGAGCCTGTGTTGGTGACCGACACAGAGGCCGTGAGCGCGATGTCGGCTGCGCTGGAGGCCGCGAGTGCGCTCTCAGAGAGCTTGAGGTCTGCGTAGGCGAAGGTGGTGTATGAGAGGCCGTGGCCGAAAGCGAAGTGCGGCGCGACGTTGCGGTCGATGTAGTGTCTGTAGCCCTGAAGAGCCCGTTGAGAGTGCGAGCGGGTGCAAATGCTGAAGTACGTACGACGAAGAGGTCCTCGGCGTAATAGATCGGCCCCTCCTTGCCACCAAAGTGCAGGTAGCTGGGAACATCTTGCAGGCGGCGCGGGAACGTCATGCTCAGCTTGGCGGACGGGTTCACGTCTCCGAAAAGGACATCCGCGATGCCGTCTCCCGCGCTGTTGCCGAGGTACCATCCTTGAAGCAAAGCTGCGACGTCATCGGCCCAAGGCATCTCAACCGCAGATCCCTGCAAAGACATCAGCAGTTGAGTGCGTTGCATCCAACGTACATACCGATTGGTTCACGACGACGGTGCGAGGGTTTGCCTTGGCCACGCGCCGCACAAGCTCATCCGTGCGACCGGGGAGCGCAAGTGTCGTCCTGTCGTAGCTCTCGGACTCCCACTCAGAGTTGAGGCTAACGATCGCCACATCAGCGTTCTTAGCAGCCTGCTCCGCGTCCAGAAGCTCCTGGTCTGCGTCGACGACCGGCGCTCCGCTGAGCCGCACGGCGGGAGATGAGACGGCCGGCGTCGAGTCGTCGCCCTCCACGGGGCCTGAGACGTTGTTGAACTCGACGAGGATCTCGTAGCTGACTCCCTTGCGCACGGGGATGCGCCCACGCTCCTCAACGGTGCCGCGGTTGAAGAAGTACGTGCCCTTGCGCTGCTTCGTCCAGTTGTCCACGACGAGCGTCCCGTCGACGAACAGCTTCGCGCGCCCGCTGACCGTCGTCCAGGGTCAAGAGCAACCGGGCGGAGTGCCGTTCTTGACTGCATGCATCAGCCGGCGGACGCGGGAGCTCGGCCCGGCTGCTGTTGCTCCTTGTCCTCGTCCAAGTCCGCGTCGCCGCCGCGCTGTGCCTGCCCGCTGCCAGCCTCGTCCGCCCCCCGCGCTGCGGTGCCCAGTGTACATGCGCCTTTACTCGTGGGTGTTACAGTAACTATTTTGTAATGAATGTTCAAAATGCTAACTTCATGCATGCCCTCGTTTGTAGTGTCACGAGGACTTGACCTAAATGCCCACGAGTGCCCCCGTCGCGCTCGTCTGGTCGCGCTCTATCGACCGCTCTGCGCCAGCGTCGCGCCAGACAGCGGCCCGGCGCACTTTGCCAACGCCCAGCTCGGCCAGCTCGACAAAAAACACACGATCGCGACCAGCTCGGGCCCAGGAAGCCGACCAACGACTTGGGCTCGCTGTCCCCGTCGTCCTGCACGCGCTCCTCGTTCAAAGCCCCGCGCCCGGACCCCTGGACGCCGGCGCTTAACGCTGGACCCCGGCGGCAGCAGACAGCCCACGATCGCCCGAAGGAGCGTCCAGGCGGCGCGCGCCAGCGTCGGAGGACGTGGTCTAGGTGCGTGGCCATCCATTCGTTACCGTTTGCTGCGCCCCAGAGTTCTGATCTGAGTCTGACTTTGTCGGTTGGCACAGACACCTCCGATCGGCATACCTGGCGCGTCTGCATCTGCCACGACGCGCCAGGGCTCTCGTTCTGACTTGATATCGGTCCAGGTTGCCATGCGAGACGTCAGGCCGCCGCCGCGTTGCTAGAATATGGCCGAACGCGGCGGTCAGTCACAGCAGCAGGGTACGATCTCTGTCACAGAGCGCCATCGCGCCGTTCTGCGCTCACTATTCGTCTCAGGCATCAACCCACGACCGCGCCGAACCCGTCTGGGGCGCGAATCCGCGGACGCCGGTCCGCGACGAGGACTGGTTGGTCAGTCCCACGATCTCTGTCAAAGACCCCAATCGCGCCGTTCCGCACTCACGATCCAGCTCAGGTTTACTCGGGCATCGACTCGCGACGGCGCCGCCCGAGCTGTTCGGGGCGAGCAGCGGTCATCGGGGGTGGGTACGATGCCCGAGCCGCGGAACGTCCTTCCGAGCGTACACGCGGCCGGCACGGGGCCCACTCGACCGCGCCCGCTCCGATGCGCGCGGTGAAGGTCAGCGTGGGAGTGTACGTACTGATAGGTAGCGGTGACAGCAATAAAGTGCCTTTGCCGCCACGCCTCCCTATAGTAGCAGAACCAGCGCACCTGAGCCCGGAAGAACGGCCGATCGCGCGAATTTCTAATGGTCTGTACACCAACAGACGCATAAGAACCTGGCAGGCGGTCGTGAGTCAGTTAGGGAAACGGTCAGAGTGACGACAGGACGCACCGCGGACCCGGGATGCGACGGCGCCTCCCAGCCTGCCGAACGGCAAGACACAATGAACCCGCGGATGAGTCAGTCGCACGCCTGGATGCCAGAGTGAAGCATGAGACTCACCGATGGGTCGGCGCATGTACGGCCGGTCGGACGCGCAGAGGTGGACCAAGCCGATCTCGAGCAGCCACGGACATTACGGCCAGCGCGCGGAACGGCAAGACACAATGAACTTGCAGATGAGTCAGCCGCACGCCTGGATGCCAGAGTGACGCATGAGACTCAACGATGGGTCGGCGCGTGTACGGCCGGACCGGACGCACAGACGTGCAGTGCCGGTCTCGAGCAGCCGCAAGCGATCGGGGCATCGGGAGACGATTTGGCAGCACCGTAGCTACGACGTCGTAAGCGAATGTCTGAAGGACGATCGAAGATGACGGCGTACAAAGACAGTGTGGATAGGGAGAGAGTCACCGGCGGCGCGAGCGAGCGAGTGACTCCGTCCGAGAGAGCGCCGATTGCGAGCGTGCTACCGATGGAGCCGTATGCCCGACTGCGTGAACAGGGTATGCATCAGCAAAAGTGTAGATGATGCACAAAAGAAACGACTCGCCGAGAAGATCGACAAAGACGGCGTCGAAGTCGGAGCATGCGATGTGCACGCCGAGGGATGGCAGCGAGCGAGCGAGCAGCGCGACGACGAGCGGGGACAAGCACGACGACAATCGGGCGGTGCAGACGAGCGCGCCGACGTTGGGACCGATATGCGACGGAGGCTTGTCGAGAGGAGAGGACGGAAGAGGAAGAGAGGCGAAGGCCGATGGGGACTCTGACCCGATTCCGCACCCACCCTTTATACCCTCCTCCCGCCCTCCGTATCTATCCCGGCCGCCGAGAGCGCGCACGCTGGCAGGCACGCATCTGATCGCGTGATGACTGCGCGTGGGAAGCGCGAGGTCGCGCCGCCGAGGCCGCGGATGTGCCTCGTTGCCGGGTGTTCCACCCACCGATCCCGCTCGCGCGGCGCATTCCTCGCGCCCGAGACGGTCTCCTTCGCTCAACTTTCTCACACTCAAAGTACAACTGGTATATTGCTTACGTAAGCACACATCCTGCCCGGGAGCGCACAGGGGGTACCTCTATTTTCTCTGAGGGCGGAAAACGTGCCCCAAGGCACGAGCGCGGCGCAGTCCCGCTGCAACGTGTCAGATCAGCTCATCTGATGCGTGATTAAGCGGAGATAGATGTGGGTAGCCAGGGGAAGCCCGGGAAAACGGGAAACGCGCGGAATGCGTCGCTGCGAAGCCGCCACGTCCCACGGCCAATTTGATTCAATTTCGCATTTATCTCTGCGTCAGAAGCATGCCGGCATGGTTGGTCAGCCGATGACGTTGCAGGAACGCGGGACCCGGGCTCTCCGGGCTCGCGCTGGGCGGTTTCGCTCGTTCTGGCGGAGTTGCCACGCCGGGCGCTTCGCCCGATTTGGCACGTGCGGGGCTAAAATCAAGCTCTCCGCGCGATTCCAGCGTCGAGGTCGCTCTCCCATGTATACATCCCAGTAAATATAGCTGTTGCTTATGTAATGGAGTCACATTCGAGACAGATAGAGACATAAATTGTGTGCTCGCGAAACTGACAACCCGGACCACCCAACTCGTCGAAACGCCCTTCGCACAGAGCTTCGGCCGTGGAGAACATCACTCATCCAATCAGGACTGATATTAAACTCAGGCACAGTGCGCTCTTACCCCTTGCAGTGCGATTCCATGCTGGGACACGCAGCTTCATGCTGCATGCAACTCAGACCATTCCCGCTCGCGCGTCGCATTTCACTCATCCAAGTTGCACAACCGCATCAAAGTCCGGGTTATATACCATTTCCCTGATCAATGGCGCTTACGTAAGCACATACCCATCGTCGGAGGGCGCAGTGGGGTGCTTGTATGCACTCCGAGGGTGAAACATGCGGTAAGGTACTCACGCGACGCGACGGGATTACAGCGCATCAGATCATGTGTCCCTGATCGTGAATCGCTCTGGATCGACGTTCATGCTGATGGAATCCGGGAAACAGAGCAACACGGGAGGCAAGTCGCCACCGTGCCCAGTGTGCAAATTGCGATCCTCTGCCGAATTCTGTCAGGATCTCCTTTTTTCACTGCGCCACGTGGATTCAGTTCGACTCTTATAGCCGATGACGTACTTGTAAAAAGCGCTTCTTTCGAACTGCTATCGCTTTTGGCTGTTTCGCTCGTGCCGGCGGAGTTTGCACGTCACGCATTTGGCATGTGTGGGCGAAATTTCGTTGCTCCCGTCCGATCGAGTGACACATTGCCTGACTGATTAATGGAAAGCGCCAATCAGGGACTCACCGTGCGCTGGAATCTCACTATCTGACCAAAATGGCAGGATATGCAGCGCTCGAATGTGATCAGCAGCGAGTTTTGAGTCTCCTGACGTGCCTGAAGCACTCTCTGTACGGAATTTAACCTTCCCATAGGTTCTCGCATCATTCACTCCCGTTCATTATAGCCCACGATATGCATTGACGTTACTTGCCCACTTTGCAGGAGCCGATCAAGCCCACGGCTGCGAACAGCGGCAATCTCCGCTTCTCTTCCTGCTTCTTCCACCATGCCCGACGGCGAGACCTTTCTCCCTCATTCCGCCGCCCCCACCCCCTCCACACACGTCTCACGGGCAAGCTGTTGTCGATGGCGAGGACGAGGCCAAACTGCAGGTGAGTTGCGCGATTTTCTGGGCAGACGGAGCCTGATGTCGAGCTCGTAGAACGCAACGGCGCTCTCATTCCTCCGTGCGGCCCGCTCTCCAGGACGAGACACGCATCCCTCGACTCATAGTGAGTTTCTCGCCCCGATTTCGTCACCCTCGTTCCCTCCCTTCCCTGCTCTTGCTATCCTGGCCGCGACCCGCGCACAGCGGCCCTGCATCTGCGAGCCGGGCAGGGACACGCCGTCGTGCCTGGGTTTCTCGCTCTGGCTGGCCCCTCCGCAGCAACCGCATGTGCGCGCCGGCATTTCCCCCCTGCGCGCGGACATCCATTTTGTCATCACTGATTGCATTTTGCGCTCCATTTTTCGCGGGCCTGACCTTCGAAACAGATGTCCCCCGCCACCGTGACAGCACCCTGAGGATGCCGCCTCGACGACTCGTCCGCCTTCGCCTCGTGAGTCGCGCTCCCTGTTTATTCGGCTAGGGCTGAGCGGCAATCCAGGTCGCACAAGTCGGGCAGGTCCGAATCGCGCAAGGCGGTGCTCGTCCTCTGCATTCTTGCTCGCGCTGACACCGTACGTCGCGTTTTCTCCCTTTCTCCCCGCTTCCCGCTGACCCGCATGCAGATTCTTTGCTCCCGTGCCATCCGGGGGTCCACACGATGAAATGGCAGTTCACCCGCTTGCCGCGCCAAATCGCTCGCGTTCAGCCCCTTGCCGACCCCAGTACGCGCACCGCGCGGCTCTCCGCGCGATCCAGCGTCAAAATCGCGCGCCAAAGGTTTTCTCCGTTCTTCCGCTCGCCCCCCGTGGTCCCCGAATTCGCGAGCAGACAGCATGCACGTTTCGTGTCTATGCTCGGGCTTCCTGTCCGCCATCCCCGACGCGGAGAGACCGTCTGCGCTGCCGTTGCCACGGCGCGACAGCGCTTTCCCATTCATCAGATCGCAGATCTCCTTCCTGCGGCTCGCCCGCCGTTCCCACGCGGACGGGTACGCTGCGCGATCTCTGAGACGCGCTCCCCGTGAACATCGAGGCTCTCGCACGCACCGTTCGTTGCGCCCAGCCGATCTTCTTCCCGCGGCCGAATCCTCATCCCCTCTCTCGCATTCCATTAGCTGTGTGTCTCTCTCTCTATCCCCTCGGTTCCCCATGCTCCCCGGGTTCCCAACTTGTACATAGCGTAGTTATGCTTGTTGCAATCCACGTCTCGTGCCTAATACCTACTATATGCGGTGAAATCATAGAACGCTGGCAAATCAGCAGATCTGATCCAGCATCGAGTGGCAAGAGCCTGTCCCTGAGAACCGTTCAAAACGCTGCTGCATGCCTGAGGCGCTCTCAGCAGCGAAAACGAGCGCGTGCGAGCATAATAGCACTGACCTGCAGCAGAGAGGATGGGGAGGAGGCAGCAGAGCTCGCTCCGCTCCCAGCGCGGAGACGCAGCCAGGAACACGCCGGAAATGCGATTTGCAGTTGCGCATCAATTGCATATCGCATTTGACTCAGCCACTCAGTCGGCAGAGAGTTCTCTGCCGCTCTCACCCTTCCCGCGCATACAGAGGAGACTGAGAAGCCACGCAGAGACCCATATTTGGAGACACGCTTTCCTCACCGGCAAACGCTTTCCCGCGGGGACCTGCCTCGCGCAGCGCGGACACGGTACCTATCTGCTGTGAGATGATATATCTCGAGCGCATATCACCGGTAGGATCTGAGATCCTGGGGCCATTGCCCTGAGATCTGGCCGATTCAGACGCAGGCCGCCCATCCTGCACTCCTTCCTCTGCGCGCGTGAGAGTGTAATCCAGGCATTGCAATGCGCATATGCAGCTGTACACAGAGAGCCAGAATTGAGAACGGCGGTCATTTGGCAGAGCGCGTGGTAACTAAGACGTGGCAACCTCGGAGATGTCAGAAACCGGATTTGCAGTCGCTGATGCCGCGCGGCGCGCATGTGCGCCGAGCAGCAAGCCATTGCTCAAGCTCACTCGTTCTGCACACCCAGAGGGTCTATATAACGCGCAGAAACGCCTGCATCCGCGCGAGCTCATCTCTCAGGCCAGCAGGGCGCGTTTGCGAGGGGAAGCCAACTTGCCGCAAAGCCATTACCAACCGCATCATGCCCTGTCCCGCCGCAGTTCCGTGCCAAGCGCCTTCGTGGGGTATAAAAGGCTGGCCAGGTTGAGACACCGCTCTCTCGTCTCTTCCCCATATCGTCTCTCTGCGTGCACGCTGCCCTCCCTCACCATCGGCTCGGACGTCGGCATACAGCACGCTGCCCACCGTCGCCATCTCGTCTCTGCCCGTCGTCGTCGTCGCTGTCCGCCACCTCAACGTCCACTGTCGTCGTCGCCATCGTCTTCTTCGGCCACCGCTGCCTCCATCGCCTTCACCTCGCCTTCGTTGTCGCGTCCAACGTCGCGCAGGTATGTTTCTCACTGCCCTAAACCCATCTCTCTCGTCGTTCCCTGTTACCGGACCGCATTTGTACATAGGCCTTCGGGCGGGGACAACCCCTGCCAATTTGAATAAACCCTAAACGTCATTACGATACCTATGGATTCACGCTGCTCGTCCGTTTTTCGAAGCACCGGAGCCAAACAAGCCATCAGATCCGAGGAAGCAAGTCGTAATATCAAGCTAGAGGCCATTCCAAGTTTGACGCCGACGGAGCTCGCGGCGACGGAGACGCCGTACTTGCCCTTGCGCACCACCCACGCCTTCCGGGTCACGCTTATTCTTTGTTTCATCACCCCGGCTACGGTCATCGGCGTCGTCTACGGCCTGCGCGGCCAGCACAAGACCCAGAACGCTCCGGAGCCGACGACGACGCCCGAATCGGTCACTACCAACCTCCCGACCCCGTCAGACGGCGCAATTGCGACTGGCGTGGACGGGAAGCCTGTCAGGGGACCGATGGGCTTTGGACGTGCGTCCGTAGCAGTTCCTTCGAGTTGAGACTCACGCAAACATCTGCGCTCAGCCGCGACTCCCCGGCCCGCGTCTACCTCTACGAGGCCGCCCGCTACGAGGCCGCCCGTCTTCGCGCCCGAGCCTGCGCCCACGCCGACGCGCCACTCGGACCCCAAGCACGAGGACAAGGAGGACGAACACGACCAGGACGCAGCGGCAGACGCTCAAGAGCGCGATTAGTGCTGGCACAGCACTCGCGCGTCGTGCTGCGGTTTCGTTTTCCCCACTTCTCCCCCCGACCACTCTACCACACGATATGCTTGCAATTCGTCCACCCAAACTGTCTGGTAAATTATCACATACCTTTTCGTTGTGCCAACACGAGCAACGCCCTGCCCCGTATGCCGCCTCGGTGTAACACCAGCTGTAGCAATAACATGTTCATCGCATTCGCTGGTGCTTCAACCTGCATCATACTGTACGAAGGTGTGCTGAGGTGCTCAGGGGCCGTTGATGCAGCGGGAGCCTATCTTTCATCCGTGATAACCACCAGAGCGGCTCGAATCGCGACTCGATCATCTTCGAACGTCAAATTCTTCGACTGCTGCATTCCCCTTGTCCTTTAAATAGGTCATCGCACACCGCGGGCTGGACCTCTGACGCACAGTAGACACGCTGCATAGCATGACGATTTTATAGTGCGTCGTGCGGGAGATAGTTGTACAATTGAGAAGCTAATTCGGGCGCGCCTCAGAGGCCATTTCAGTACAGATCCTTTTGCACGTCGACGTGCGCAGTGAGCCGGACGTCGACCGAGCTCGCGGCGATGGAGACGCCGTACGCGCCCTTGCGCACCACCCACGCCTTGCGTCCCTCGTCCCACGCCGAGAACGCGTACTTGTCCAGCTTGACCGTGACGGTGCGGCTCTCTCCCGCTTGGAGGTCCGCGACACGAGCGAAGCCGCGTAGCACGAGGCTCGGCAGAGGCTCACCGAGCGGGTGCGGCGGCGGCGAGACGTAGACCTGCACGATCTCCGTTCCCGTGCGTGCGCCGATGTTGGTGATAGACACCGAGGCCGTGAGCGCAATGTCGGCTGCGCTGGAGGCCGCGAGTGCGCTCTCAGAGAGCTTGAGGTCTGCGTAGGCGAAGGTGGTGTATGAGAGGCCGTGGCCGAATGCAAAGTGCGGCGCGACGTTGCGGTCGATGTAGTGTCTATAGCCCTGCGGAGCGGTTTGAGCGTGCGACGGATTTAATAGATTCATATCCACTTACGACGAAGAGGTCCTCGGCGTAATAGACCGGCCCCTCCTTGCCACCGAAGTGCAGGTAACTGGGAACATCTTGCAGGCGGCGCGGGAACGTCATGCTCAGCTTGGCGGATGGGTTCACGTCTCCGAAAAGGACGTCCGCGATGCCGTCTCCCGCGCTGTTGCCGAGGTACCATCCCTGAAGCAGAGCTGCGACGTCATCGGCCCAGGGCATCTCGACTGCAGATCCCTGCAAAGACATCAACAGCTGAGTGCGTTGGATCCGACGTACATACCGATTGGTTTACAACGACGGTACGAGGGTTTGACTTGGCCACGCGCCTCACAAGCTCGTCCGTGCGACCGGGGAGCGCGAGTGTCGTCCTGTCATAGCTCTCGGACTCCCACTCAGAGTTGAGGCCGACGATAACGATGGCCACGTCAGCGTTCTTAGCAGCCTCCTCCGCGTCCAGAAGCTCTTGGTCTGCGTCGACGACTGGCGCGCCGCTGAGCCGCACGGCGGGAGACGACACGGCCGGCGTCGAGTCGTCGCCCTCGACGGGGCCTGAGACGTTGTTGAACTCGACGAGGATCTCGTAGCTGACGCCCTTGCGCACGGCGATGCGCCCGCGCTCCTCGACGGTGCCGCGGTTGAAGAAGTACGTGCCCTTGCGCTGCTTCGTCCAGTTGTCCACGACGAGCCGCCCGTCGACGAACAGCTTCGCGCGCCCGCTGACCGTCGTCCAGAGTCAAGAGCAACCGGGCGGAGTGCCGTTCTTGCGTGTCGTGACCTGGGCGACGGAGAGCCCAGTGCATGCATCAGCCGGCGGACGCGGGAGCTCGGCCCGGCTGCTGTTGCTCCTTGTCCTCGTCCGAGTCCGCGTCGCCGCCGCGCTGTGCCTGCCCGCTGTCAGCCTCGTCCACCCCCCGCGCTGCGGTGCCCAGTGTACATGCGCGTTTACTCGTTGGTCTTACAGTAACTATTTTGTAATGAATGTTCAAAATGCTAACTTCATGCATGCCCTCGTTTGTAGTAACACGAGGACTTGACCTAAATGGCCACGAGTGCCCCCGTCGCGCTCGTCTGGTCGCGCTCTATCGACCGCTCTGCGCCAGCGTCGCGCCAGACCGCGGCCCGGCGCACTTTGCCAACGCCCAGCTCGGCCAGCTCGACAAAAAACGCACGATCGCGACCAGCTCGGGCCCAGGACGCCGACAAACGACTTGGACTCAATGTCCCCATCTAACCGCACGCGCTCCTTGTTAAAAGCCCCGCGCCCGGACCCCTGGACGCCGGCGCTTAACGCTGGACCGCGGCGGCAGCACACTGCCCACGATCGTCCGGAGCACCGGCCTGGCGGCGCGCGCCTGCGGCGGAGGACGTGGTCTAGGTGCGTGGCCATCCATTCGTTACCGTTTGCTGCGCCCCAGAGTTCTGATCTGAGTCTGACTTTGTCAGTTGGCACAGACACCTCCGATCGGCATACCTGGCGCGTCTGCATCTGCCACGACGCGCCAGGGCTCTCGTTCTGACTCCCCATAGCTCGAGGTTGCCATGCGAGACGTCAGGCCGCCGCCGCGGTGCTAGAATATGGCCGAACGCGGCGCTCAGTCACAGCAGCAGGGTACGATCTCTGTCACAGAGCGCCATCGCTCCGTTCTGCGCTCACTATTCATCTCAGGGATCGACCCACGACCGCGCGGAACCCATTTGGGGCGCGAATCCGCGGACGCTGGTTCGTGACGAGGACTGGTCGGTCAGTCCCACCGGCAAGGTACGATCTCTGTCAAAGACCCCAATCGCGCCGTCCCGCACTCACGATCCAGCTCAGGGTTACTCGGGCATCGACCCGCGACGGCGCCGAAGGGGTCGAGGGCGAGCCGCGGTCATCGGAAGTGGGTACGATGCCCGAGCCGCGGGAACGTCCTTCCGAGCGCACCCGCGGCCGGCACGGGGCCCACTCGACCCGTCCGACGCGTGCGGGAGACGATCAGCCAGCGAGTGTACGTACCGATAGGTAGCGGTGCCCGCAATAAAGTGCCTTCCCCGCCACGCCGCCCGCCCGCCCGTCAGCCGGAACCAGCGCACCTAAGCCCGGAAGAACGGCCGATCGCGCGAATTTCTAATGGTCTGTACACCAACAGACGCATAAGAACCTTGCAGTCGATCGTGAGTCAGTTAGGGAAACGGTCAGAGTGACGACAGGACGGACCGCGGATGCGACGGCGCTTCCCAGCCTGCCGAACGGCAAGACACAATTAACCTGCGGATGAGTCAGTCGCACGCCTGGATGCCAGAGTGACGCATGAGACTCACCGATGGGTCGGCGCATGTACGGCCGGTCGGACGCGCAGAGGTGGACCAAGCCGATCTCGAGCAGCCATGGACGTCGGGAAACGCGGCGGCCAGCCTGCCGAACGGCAAGGCACAACGGGCTAGCGTAAGAGTCAGCGAGCCGCCAGCATGATAGTGTGACGCATGAGACTCACCGCTGGGACAGCCGGCGGATGTGCAGTGGTGATCCAGCTCAAAGCCGATCTCGAGCAACCAGCGCCGATCGGGCACCGGGAAACGAATCGGCCGAGGCTCTAAGACGAAAGCAACTGTCAGAAGATGCCGTCGTAAGGAGGAAGTGCAGATAGGGAGACTCACCGGCGGCGCGGGTCAGTGGTCCGCGAGTATGTAACTCCGGCTGAGAGCGCGCCGATTGCGAGCGTGCGACCGATGGAGCCGTATGCCCGACTGCGTGAACAGGGTATGCATCAGCAAAAGTGTAGACGATGCGCAAAAGAAACGACTCGCCGAGAAGATCGACAAAGACGGCGTCGAGGTCGGAGGAGGCGACGAGCACGCCGAGTATCGCATCCAGCGAGCGAGCGACGCGATGACGAGCGGGGAGAAGCGATGACGAGCGAGCGCAGCGGACGAGCGCGCCGACAATGGGCCCGATATGTGACCGAGGCTGGTCGAGAGGAGAGGACGGAAGAGGAAGAGAGGCGAAGGCCGATGGGGACTCTGACCCGATTCCGCAACCGCCCTTTATACCCTCCTCCCGCCCTCCGTATCTATCCCGGCCGCCGAGAGCGCGCACGCTGGCAGGCACGCATCTGATCGCGTGATGACTGCGCGTGGGAAGCGCGAGGTCGCGCCGCCGAGGCCGCGGATGTGCCTCGTTGCCGGTGTTCCACCCCCCGATCCTGCTCGCGCGGCGCATTCCTCGCGCCCGAGACGGTCTCCTTCGCTCAACTTTCTCACACTCAAAGTACAACTGAGATATTGCTTACGTAAGCACATATGCTGCCCGGGAGCGCACAGGGGGTACCTCTATTTTCTCTGAGGGCGGAAAACGTGCCCCAAGGCACGAGCGCGGCGCAGTCGCGCTGCAACGTGTCAGATCAGCTCATCTGATGCGTGATTAAGCGGAGATAGATGTGGGTAGCCAGGGGAAGCCCGGGAAAACGGGAAACGCGCGGAATGCGTCGCTGCGAAGCCGCCACGTCCCACGGCCAATTTGATTCAATTTCGCATTTATCTCTGCGTCAGAAGCATGCCGGCATAGTTGGTCAGCCGATGACGTGGAAGGTACTTTCGGTCAGGGCTCTCCGGGCTCGCGCTGGGCGGTTTCGCTCGTTCTGGCGGAGTTGCCACGCCGGGCGCTTCGCCCGATTTGGCACGTGCGGGGCTAAAATCAAGCTCTCCGCGCGATTCCAGCGTCGAGGTCGCTCTCTCATACCTATATCCCAGTGGTTATAGCTGTCACTTATGTAATGGAGTCACATTCGAGACAGAGAGAGACAGAAATTGTTTGCTCGCGAAACTGGCATCCCGGACCACCCAACTCGTCGAAACGCCCACCGCACAGAGCTTCGGCCGCGGCAAACATCACTCGTATGATTAGAACTGACATTAAACTCAGGCACAGTGCGCCCTCGCCCCTTGCACTGCGATTCCATGCTAGGACATGCGGCTGCATGCTTCATGCAACTCAGACCATTCCCGCTCGCGCTTCGCATCTCACTCATCCAAGTTGCGCAATCACATGAGAATCCAGCTCATCGGCTATTTCCCTGCACACTCACGCTTATGTAAGCGCATACCCATCGTCTGAGGACGCAGGGGGGTGCATGTATGCACTCCGAGGGTAGAAACGCGTGGCAAGGTACTCACGCGGCACGACGGGATTACAGCGCATCAGATCATGTGTCTCTGATTGTGAATCGCTCTGAGATCGACGTTCATGCTGATGGAACTCCGGGGAACAGAGCCACGCGCGAAGCAAGTCGGCACTACGGTTACCGTGCCCAGTGTGCAAATCGCAATCCTCTGCCGAATTCTCTCAGGTTCTGCTTGTTCACTGCGCCACGTGAATTTCGTTGCAATCAGATCCCAGATGACGTAACTGTAATCAGGCTTTTGCCCGAACTGCGATCGCTTTTGGCAGTTTCGCTCACGCTGGCGGAGTTTGCACGTCACGCGTTTGGCATGTGTGGGCGAGATTTGGTCTCTCCCGCCCGATCGAGTGGCACAGTCTCTGACTAATCAAGATACCGCGCCAATAATGGACTCACCGCGTGCGCTTGAATCTCTCTATCTGACCAAAATGGCAGGATATGCAGCGCTCGAATGTGATCAGCAGGGAGTCCTGACGTGCCTGAATCACTCAGTGTACAGGATTTGACCGTTCAATACGTTCTCACATCATTTATTCCCGTTCATTATAGCCCACGATATGCATTGACGTTACTAGCCCACTTTGCAGCAGCCGATCAAGCCCACGGCTGCGAACAGCGGCAATCTCCGCTTCTCTTCCCGCTTCCCCCACCATGCCGGACGGCGAGACCTTTCTCCCTCATTCCGCCGCCCCCACCCCCTCCACACACGTCTCACGGGCAAGCTGTTGTTGATGGCGAGGACGAGGCCAAACGGCAGGTGAGTTGCGCGATTTTCTGGGCAGACGGTGCCTGATGTCGAGTTCGTAGAACGCAATGGCGCTCTCATTCCTCCGCGCGGACCGCTCTCCAGGACGAGACACACGTCCCTCGACTCATAGTGAGTTTCTCGCCCCGATTTCGTCGCCCTCGTTCCCTCCCTTCCCCCCCACTGCCATGCTGCCTGCGCCCGCGCACAGCATCACTTCACCCGCGAGCCGGGCAAGGACGCGCCGTCGTGCCTGGGTCTCTCGCTCTGGCTGGCTCCTCCGCAGTAACCGCATGTGCGCGCCGGGATTTCCCCCCTGCGCGCGGACATCCATTTCGCCATCACTGATTGCATTTTGCGCTCAATTTTTCGCGGGCCTGACCTTCGAAACCGATGTCCCCACCACTGTGACCACTCCCTGAGGGTTCCGCCTCGACGACTCGTCCGCATTCGCTTCGTGAGTCGTGCTCCCTGCTTGTTCGGCTCGGGCTGAGCAGCAATCCAGGTCGCACAAGTCGGGCACGTCCGAATCGCGCAAGGCGGTGCTCGTCCTATGCATTCTTGCTCGCGCTGACACCGTACGTCGCGTTTTCTCCCTTTCTCCCCGCTTCCCGCTGACCCGCATGCAGATTCTTTGCTCCCGTGCCATCCGGCGGTCCACACAACGAAATGGCAGTTCACCCGCTTGCCGCGCCAAATCGCTCGCGTTCAGCCCCTTGCCGACCCCAGTACGCGCACCGCGTGGCTCCGCGCGCGATCCAGTGTCAAAATCGCGCGCCAAAGGTACCTTTTCTCCGTTCTTCCGCTTCCTCCCGTGGTCCCCGAAATTGCGAGCGGGTAGCACGCCCGCTTCGCGTCTGTGCTAGGCCTACCTTTCCGCCGTCCCAGACGCGGAGCTGCCGTCCGCGCTGCCGTTGCCATCGTGCAGCAGCACTTTCCCATTCATCAGATGGCAGATCCCGATTCCTGCGGCTCGCCCGCCGTTCTCACGCGGACGGGTGCGCCGCGCGACCCCTGAGACGCGTTCCCCGAGCGCATCGAGGCTCTCGCATGCACCGTTCGCTGCGCTCAGCCGATCTCCTCTCCGCGGCCGAATCCCCTCATCATCTCATCCCCTCTCTCGCATCCCATTCGCTGCGTCTCTCTCTCGATCCCCTCAGTTCCCCAGGTTACCAAGTTGTACATATCGTAGTTATGCTTGTTGCAATCCACGTCTCGTGCCTAATACCTACTATATGCGGTGAAATCATAGAACGCTGGCAAATCGGCAGATCTGATCCAGCATCGAGTGGCAAGAGCCTGTCCCTGAGAACCGCTCAAAACACTCCTGCCTGCCCGGGGCGCTCTCTGCAGCGACAACGAGCGCATGCGAGCGTGAGGGCGCCGACCTGCAGCACAGAGGGTGGGGAGGACGCAGGAGAGCTCGCTCCGCTCCGGACGTGGCCAGGAACACGCCGGAAATGCGATTTGCAGTTGCGCATCAATTGCATATTGCGTTTGACTCAGCCACTCACTCGGTAGAGATCTTCCTGCCGCTCTCACCGTTCTCGCGCATACAGAGGAGACTGAGAAGCCACACAGAGACCCGTATTTGGAGACACGCTCTCCTCACCGGCAAATGCTTTCCCGCGGCGACCTGCCTGGCGCAGCGCGGACACGGTACCTATCTGCTGTGGGGTGATATATCTCGAACACTGATCACCGGTATAACCTGAGATCCAGTGGTCATTGCCCTGAGATCTGACCGACGCAGGCCGCACATCTTGCACTCCTTCCTCTGCGCGCGTGCGAGTGTAATCCAGGCATTGCAATGCGCATATGCAGCTGTACACAGAGAGCCAGAATTGAGAACGGCGTTCGTTTGGCAGAGCGCGTGGTGACTGAGACGTGGCAACCTCGGAGATGTCAGAAACCGGATTTGCAGGTGCTGATGCCGCGCGGTGCGCATGTGCGCCGAGCAGCAAGCCATTGCTCACACTCACTAATTCTGCACAACCAGAAGGGGTCTATGAATCGCGCAGAAACGCCTTCATTGGCGCGAGGCCAGATCTCACTACTGCAGGGTGAGTTTGCCAGGGGAAAGCGGCTCGCGGCAAGACCATTACCAACCGCATCATGCCCTGTCCCGCAGCAGTTCCGTGCCAAGCGCCCTTGTAGGGTATAAAAGGCTGGCCAGGTTGATACACCGCTCTCTTGTCTCTTCCCCGTATCGTCTCGCTGCATGCACGCTGCCCTCCCTCACCATCGTCTCGGACGTCGGCAACCAGCACGCTGCCCCCCGTCGTCATCGTCTTCCTCGACCACCGCCGTCTTCATCTCCATCTTCGCCGACCGCCGCCTCACCCTGCACCGCCGTCGCCGTCGTCGTCACCTCCAGCATCGTCGTCGTCGCGCAGGTATGTCCCGCATCTCGCATAGACCGGTCTCGGTCGCTGTTTCTCTGTAACCGGACCGCACTTGTACATAGGCCTTCGGGCGGGGACAACCCCTGCCATTTTGAATAAACCCTAAAGGTCATTACGATACCTATGGATTCACGCTGCTCGTCCGTTTTTCGAAGCACCGGAGCCAAATCAGCCATCAGATCCGAGGAAGCAAGTCGTAATATCAAGCTAGAGGCCATTCCAAGTTTGACGCCGACGGAGCTCGCCGCGACGGACACGCCGTACTTGCCCTTGCGCACGACCCACGCCTTCCGGGTCACGCTCATTCTTTGTTTCATTCTCTGCCTCATCACTCCGGCTACGGTCATCGGCGTCGTCTACGGCCTGCGCGGCCAGCACAAGACCCAGAACGCTCCGGAGCCGACGACGACGCCCGAATCGGTCACTACCAACCTCCCGACCCCTTCAGACGGCGCAATTGCAACTGGCGTGGATGGGAAGCCTGTCAGGGGACCGATGGGCTTTGGACGTGCGTCCGTAGCAGTTCCTTCGAGTTGAGACTCACGCAAACATCTGCGCTCAGCCGCGACTCCCCGGCCCGCGTCTACCTCTACGAGGCCGCCCGCTACGAGGCCGCCCGTCTTCGCGCCCGAGCCTGCGCCCACGCCGACGCGCCACTCGGACCCCAAGCACGAGGACAAGGAGGACGAACACGACCAGGACGCAGCGGCAGACGCTCAAGAGCGCGACTAGTTGTCAGGGCTGTGCCAGCCTGACACCTCTCTCGTCAAGCACATGACATAGACGCTGACACAGACGATGACATATCGGCTGACGCGTCCATGCTCACTCAGCAGGTCCACAAGATTCCGGACCTCACTGCCTCGCGATGTGCTGACGCAGACGATGACATATCGGCTGACGCGTCGCGCTCACTCAGCAGTCCGGACTCCACTGCCTCATGACTCAGAGGACACTGCATTGGACTTTGGTCTTTGTCATCTGGTTCTCGGCACTAGTATATAAGCCCATGTATGATAGCTCAGTAGCTTCAGTTTCGAAATCGACTTCGGTTCCCACTTCGACTCCCCAGTCCCTCCACTGGGTCACACCTCGCTCTTCTATCTCTCCTAGTCGCTCTCAGTCCCTGTAGTTGTCAGACTGCAGGCCTCTCTGTCCTCCGCGTCGTCACCAACGGGCATCAAGGACTCCACGTACCGGTGTGTTAATAACGCACTGTGTAGTGTCTTGTCTCTGTGGGATTCCACGGAGGCTTGATATTACTTAATACCCTCCTCGTGGGGCACGGCCGTAACAGTATTTCGAAACTCGAGTACGCTCGAGTCACTGTATGTCCTTTGGGACACGACGTCAAGTACAACAAAACGCGCAAGATCTTGCACCACAAGTCAACTCGCCGGACCGCATCCTCCGAGAAGCAAACCGACGACGACGACAACAGAACCAGCAACCAACGCCTGCCGCATCCTCATCCGCGGCACCCGCGTTCTCCTCGCCTTCGACCCTCACCACTCTCACTCCCTCGCCCTCAGCAATGTCTTCGCGTGGATCAGTCTTCGGCTCGGCTCGTGTCGACCCCGAGGACCTCGAGGACGAATCGTTCTCGCCCACGCCCACGGCAACCTCGACCAACCACTCTTCGACGGTCACTCCAACTCCGTCGTATCACTCGCACATCACGGTGCACTCATCCTCGGCATCTCACCACCCGCCAACGACGACTTCCTCGTCGTCCGCGGCCCCCTCAATCCCCAACTTTGAGAACCTTGGGCAGCTCCCGTACTTCGCTCCCATCCCAAGCTCCCACAGTGCGTCGCTCCTGCACGTTGACCCTTCCGTGCACTCCGGACAGGCCGCACTGCCGGGCATTTGCATGAACCCGTTTTGTGCAAACCGCTCCCCGCACCCGCGTCACTCTTCCGCGAACTCCTCGGTGGCTCCCGGGCCCGGCCCGCCTCCTGGCGGACCTCCTGGGACTCCGAGCGGTAGCAGTGGCTGGGGAGGAGGTGGCGGCGGTGGTGGAGGCGGTGGTCCTCCGAGCCATCACTCCTCGCACCACTCGTCCTCGCACCACTCCTCTTCACATTTCTCGTTCTCTGTACCTCCGGCCTCGCACCACACTCCTTCGCACTCGGTACCTTCGGGTAGCCACCACACCCCGCCATTCCCACCTCCAAGCTCAGGAGGGTCTCCCTCGGGAGGCGGCGGAGGTGGTGGTGGTGGTGGACCGCCCTCGGGCGGCGCACCTGGTCCTTTTGACTTCGAACCTGCAGTTGACGACGAGCGTCGTCGCAACCAATGGATCGACAATCTGGTCGCCGCGCTGCGGCCGCACTCCAAGATCAAGGTCAAGGACCCCGAGACGTACGACGGCGCGAAGCCCGAAGACCTCCGTCACTGGCTCGTCTCCTTGGAGAACTACTTCCTCGGAGACCTGCGCACGTATCAAGAACACCGCAACCGCATCATCACCGCGTGCTCCTACCTCAAGGGCAAGGCTCAGACCTGGTACGAAGGTTACGTCGAGTCCATCCTCGACGGCCAGCCCCCTGCGTTCTTCGCGTCATGGCTGGACTTCAAGGCCGAGCTCAACGCGGTATTCGGCATTCGCTTCCCACGGGATGTCGCCATCCAGAAGCTCAAGAAGCTCTTCATGAAGGAAGACCACACCGTCTCGCAGTACGCTCTAGACTTCGAGCCTCTTGCACGCCAGTCCGGCTGGGACGGACTTGCCCTCGCTGATCGCTTCTACGAGGGACTTCCGCGGCGCATCAAGGAGGTCATGGGAAACCAGATCGCCGCGCGCCCCACGGATCTCACGCGCCTCCGCGCATGGGCCCTCGCCATCGACGCCAACCAATGGAACTCTGGCGTCATCAAGAAGTCCTCCTCGGACTCCTCGCACTCCAACTCGCACTCGAACAACAACTCTGGCAACAACAACAGCAGCAACAACAACAGCAAGAACCATTCCTCGGGCTCCTCGAACAAGAAGTCCTCGAATGTTCGCTCTTCGTCTTCCTCGGCACCCACGGCGACGCCCTCATCCAAGTCGTCAACTCCTCGCTCCTCCGCGCCCGACCTCTCTGGCAAGCTCGCCAGCACCGGCAAGCTCACCGATGAGGAACGCGCGCGTCGTCTCAAGGAGAACCTCTGCCTCTACTGCGGCAAGGCAGGCCACTCGGCCCGCGACTGTCGCAAGGCCGCGCATAACCGCGAGGTGAAGGCGCGTGCCACGGCTTCGTCCACTCCGGCTTCCTCGGCTCCTGCGGCGCCCTCGGGCTCCGCGAAGTCGGGAAACTAGAGGGCAGTTCTGCCCGCGTCTCTCGGCAGGACTGCTCCGACTACGAGGGACGTAAAGCAACTCGGTTGAACGCTGCCGCGCTCACCGATCAGGATGCACTCATTATACCCCTGTCTTCAGATCCCGTACCCACGTTCCGTACTCTCGTGGACTCGGGCTCCGAGGACAACTTTCTCGATCTCGCTTTCGCTGACTCCCACGCGCTTCCGCGCTATCCACTCGACCGGCCTCTCCGGCTGCGTCTCTTCGATGGGTCCTCCCGCGGACTCATCTCTCACTTTGTCACGCTGCCAGTCCGATTCCCGGATGGTACGCGTATGGCCATCAACTTCCTGCTTACCAAGCTGGATCCGTCTTGCTCTGCCGTGTTAGGACACCGCTGGCTACACCGCTACAATCCTCGGATTGACTGGTTTAACGGCCGCATTCAGTTTAACACGCAGATCTCGCCTACGGTTACTCATGATTTCGCTCATGGGTTCTCTGCGGATGACTCGGATTTCGCCTCCGAGCACGACCCTCGTACTCCAAGCGCTCTACGCGCTCCTTCTGTCCCCGCTTCTACACTCAACTCCATCACTCCAGCACTCTCCGAGACCGTGCTCCGCGCGGCCGCCGCTCGTGTCGACATCAGGTTCATTGGCGCTGCTGCCTTTAACCATGTCCGGCACCAGCGCGGATCTCTCGTCTCCGCGATCTATGTGCGTGATCCTGTCTCCGCGGCGCGCTCGGCGTCCGCCAACCCCGCCTCGGAGACTGGGGAAGGCATTCCGGAGGTCTACCATGACTTCTTGGATGTGTTCTCCAAGGAGGCTTCTAACCGCCTCCCCGAGCATCGCCCATACGATCTCAAGATCGAGATGGAGGACGGCCAAGCTCTGCCGTCAGGTCCGATCTACTCACTCTCCGAGCCCGAGCAGCGCGCTCTTCGCGACTACATCCAAGAGAACCTCGCCAAAGGCCACATCCGCTCCTCATCCTCCCCGGGCGGTGCGCCTGTTCTCTTCGTGAAGAAAGCTGACGGCAGTCTCCGGCTGTGCGTCGACTACCGCGCTCTCAACAAAATCACTCGCAAGGACCGCTACCCACTCCCGCTCATCAGCTCCGCGCTGGACCGCCTTCGCTCCGCGAAGCGGTTCTCCAAGCTCGATCTCCGCGTTGGCTACTCCAACGTGCGGATCGCCGCGGGGGATGAGTGGAAAACCGCCTTCCGCACGCGCTACGGCTCCTACGAGTATCTTGTCATGCCCTTTGGTCTCAGCAATGCTCCCTCGGCATTCCAACGCTTCATGAACGACATCTTCTCGGATCTCCTCGACGTCACCGTCCTCGTGTACCTCGACGACATCCTGATCTTCTCTGACGATCCCTCGCAGCACGAGGAGCACGTCCGTGAAGTCTTGCGCCGCCTGCGCAAGAACGATCTCTTCTGTAAGCCCGAGAAGTGCGAGTTCCATGCAGACCGCATCGAGTTCCTCGGCTACATCATCTCTGCCGACGGCATCTCGATGGACTCCAAGAAGGTTGACACCATCACGAGCTGGCCTCAGCCGCGGAACGTGCGTGACATTCAGTCGTTCCTCGGCTTTGCCAACTTCTACCGCCGCTTTGTCCACGGCTACTCGGACATTGTGGTACCACTCACGCGGCTCACGAGGAAGAACACCCCGTGGAACTTCGATTCCCGGTGTGTACTCTCCTTTGAGACGCTGAAGACCGCCTTCACGCGCGCCCCTGTCCTGCATCACTTCGATCCCGCTCTCCCGCGGATCGTCGAGACTGACGCCTCGGACTACGCGGTCGCGGCGATCTTCTCGCACCTCCTGCCTGACGGCACGGTGCACCCCGTTGCGTTCCACTCTCGGACGCTCACGCCCACGGAGCTCAACTACGACACGCACGACAAGGAGCTCCTCGCGATCTTCGAGGCCTTCCAGCTGTGGCGACACTACCTCGAGGGCGCAGAAACCCCAATAGACGTCGTCACGGACCACAAGAACCTCGAGTACTTCAGCACCACGAAGATGCTCACACGCCGGCAAGCACGCTGGTCCGAGTACCTCTCGCAGTTCAACTTGCTCATCCGCTTCCGCCCCGGACGCCTTGGAGGAAAGCCTGACGCACTTACCCGCCGTTACGACGTCTATCTCAAAAGGGGGGATAGTGGCTTCGCCAGTGCTAATCCGCAGAACCTTCGACCAGTCTTCTCGCACGAGCAGCTCATCACGTCGCTCCGCGCGACCTACGCGGAACCCATCTTCCTCCGCGCAGTCGTTCTCATGGACACCGAGTCGCTCCACCGCGACATTCGCTCCGCGTACACCTCGGACGAACTCGCGCAGGAAGTCCTCACCAAGCTCGGCTCCGACGACCAACCTCACTGGACCAAGTCCGCGGACGAGTTCTTGCTCTTCAAGAACCGCATCTACGTCCCGGACCACGCGGACCTCCACCTCCGCGTTCTCCGCGCTAAGCACGATCACCCACTCGCAGGGCACCCCGGCCAGAACAAGACGTACAAGATGATCTCCCGCGAGTACTTCTGGCCGGAACTCCGCGGATTCGTGCGAAAGTACGTCCAGTCCTGCGTCACTTGTGGCCGCAACAAGCCACGCCGTCACAAGCCCTATGGGCGCGTTCAGCAGCTCCCCATCCCTGTTCGCCCCTGGGACTCCATCTCCATGGACTTCATCGAGAAGCTCCCGCCATCTCTCGGCTTCACCGCCATCCTCGTCATTCTCGACCGCCTCAGCAAGCAGGGCATCTTCATCCCCTGCCACGACGAGATCAACTCTGAGGAACTCGCGCGCCTCTTCCTCCTCCACGTCTTCAGCAAGCACGGCGCGCCCGCGCACATCTCCTCGGACCGCGGCTCCGAGTTCGTCTCACGCTTCACGCGCTCCCTCGGAGCACTCCTCAACATCAAGATGCACTTCACCTCCGGACACCACCCTGAGGCGAACGGTCAGGTCGAGCGCACTAACCAGACGCTCGAACAGTACCTCCGCATCTACTGCAACTACCAGCAGACCAACTGGGCCGAACTCCTGCCCCTCGCAGAGTTCACCTACAACAACACGCCCTCGGACACCACGGGCATCTCGCCTTTCTTCGCCAACAAAGGCCACCACCCCAACCTCGATGTGTATCCTGAGCGTGACATCACCTCGGTGCGCGCACGGGACTATGCGGTTGACATTCACGAGCTGCAGGCAGAGCTCAAGAAGCAGATTGCGCACGCGCAAGCTCGCTACGCAGAGTCCGCGAACGCTCGCCGCGCTCCTCCTCCCGCGCTCTCCGTTGGAGACCGTGTCTTCGTCACCGCGGAACACATCAAAACCACTCAGCCCACCAAGAAGCTCGCTGCGCGCTACCACGGCCCATTCACCATCATCATTTCTCTCCAGATCGGTCTCTTATTCTATCCTCCTACTCCTCGTCATCATCCCTCATCGTCTCCTCGGTCAGCCCACCAACTCCGAGCATCGCGGCGATCGCGCTCAGCATCCGCTCCTGACGCGCCATGGACTCCGCGGTCTCCTCGATCACTCGACGACACTCCTCGGCCGTCTCCTCCAACCTGGCCACATGCTCCACGATGCTCTCCTGCACTTCCGGAGCAGGGACGTCCTTGGTGCTCGAACCTCCCGGCACACACTTGCAGCGCATGAACGCGCAGAAGGCGCAGCATATTGCCTTGCTGCGGATCTTGAGGTCGAAGCACACCACCCTGTGGACCTTACAGGGGTGGCAAGACTGCTCCTAAAGAGAAACACGGGTCGGTCAGATGTCATCGACTCAGACGAATGGACTCACCCGCACATCACCCTGCACCTCGTTCCCGAGGGGCACCCGGCACAGGCGACGCTTCTCCTCGCCCCCCATCTTCTTCCAGCCCGACCGGATGGTCTTGGATGCCCCCTTGCGCTCGCGCTGCTTGCTTGCGACGCCCACCGCAGCCTCACGCTCCTCCTTGTCCTTGTTGAGCGTTTGCAGGCGGGCGTCCTCGATGATGGCCTTATTCTCCTCGTTCTGTGGTCGTTAGCGACCAGCAGTATCTGGGATGACCACGACGACGTACCCAATGTTCCCACATCTCCCAGAAACCGATCGCCACCGCTCCCAGCCCTTCGTCGCGTGCGGCCAACGAAAACTTCATCGCCTCGAGCTCCCGGACCGCATCCTCGATGTGGACTTCGCGCAGCGGGTCGTCCGCGCTCAACGCCTCTGCGACCTCCACAGCGCGCTCCTTCTCAGCAACACGCTCCGCCGTGTACTTTCTCTCGCTGTCGGCCTTGACCCACGCAGTGATGTGGGGCTTGAGGTCGGCCTTCTCGAGGAAGACGCGGCTGGCGATATCGACGCCAAGCGGAACGCGGGAGAGGAGCACGAGGGAATCGGGAACGCCAACGCCGGACATGGTAAAGGAGAACAGCGCAAGTTCCTCCTCAGTCGACTGGCGCTCTTATCAGTCCCCAGCCTCACGGCTGGCCTCTACTCCATGCTCCGTGCATCAGCCTCCTCACTCCGCCGACGAATCACACGCTGCGGAAATTCAAATGCTGGTACGCCACAACATCGGCAATCATTCCCCATTTCAGATCCCCGTCGAAAATCAAATTCACGCATACAAGACTTGCCACACCTCTCCACCTCGGGGCCCGCAGCGTTCCATCAGTCCTTCGTGGGCTCAGGACGTAAAGGGGGGATACTGTCAGGGCTGTGCCAGCCTGACACCTCTCTCGTCAAGCACATGACATAGACGCTGACACAGACGATGACATATCGGCTGACGCGTCCATGCTCACTCAGCAGGTCCACAAGATTCCGGACCTCACTGCCTCGCGATGTGCTGACGCAGACGATGACATATCGGCTGACGCGTCGCGCTCACTCAGCAGTCCGGACTCCACTGCCTCATGACTCAGAGGACACTGCATTGGACTTTGGTCTTTGTCATCTGGTTCTCGGCACTAGTATATAAGCCCATGTATGATAGCTCAGTAGCTTCAGTTTCGAAATCGACTTCGGTTCCCACTTCGACTCCCCAGTCCCTCCACTGGGTCACACCTCGCTCTTCTATCTCTCCTAGTCGCTCTCAGTCCCTGTAGTTGTCAGACTGCAGGCCTCTCTGTCCTCCGCGTCGTCACCAACGGGCATCAAGGACTCCACGTACCGGTGTGTTAATAACGCACTGTGTAGTGTCTTGTCTCTGTGGGATTCCACGGAGGCTTGATATTACTTAATACCCTCCTCGTGGGGCACGGCCGTAACACTAGTGCTGGCACAGCACTCGCACGTCGTGCTGCAGTTTCGTTCCCCCACTTCTACCCCCGACAACTCTACCACACGATATGCTTGCAATTCGTCCACCCAAACTGTCTGGTAAATTATCACATACCTTTTCGTTGTGCCAACACGAGCAACGCCCTGCCCCGTATGCCGCCTCGGTGTAACACCAGCTGTAGCAATAACATGTTCATCGCATTCGCTGGTGCTTCAACCTGCATCATACTGTACGAAGGTGTGCTAAGGTGCTCAGGGGCCGTTGATGCAGCGGGAGCCTATCTTTCATCCGTCATGATAACCACCAGAGCGGCTCGAATCGCGACTCGATCATCTTCGAACGTCAAATTCTTCGACTGCTGCATTCCCCTGTCCTTTAAATAGGTCATCGCACCCCGCGGGCTGGACCTCTGACGCACAGTAGACATGCTGCATAGCATGACGATTTTATAGTGCGTCGTGCGGGAAATAGTTGTACAATTGAGAAGCTAATTCGGGCGCGCCTCAGAGGCCATTCCAGTACAGATCCTTTTGCACGTCGACGTGCGCAGTGAGCCGGACGTCGACCGAGCTCGCGGCGATGGAGACGCCGTACGCGCCCTTGCGCACCACCCACGCCTTGCGTCCCTCGTCCCACGCCGAGAACGCGTACTTGTCCAGCTTGACCGTGACGGTGCGGCTCTCTCCCGCTTGGAGGTCCGCGACACGAGCGAAGCCGCGTAGCACGAGGCTCGGCAGAGGCTCACCGAGCGGGTGCGGCGGCGGCGAGACGTAGACCTGCACGATCTCCGTTCCCGTGCGTGCGCCGATGTTGGTGATAGACACCGAGGCCGTGAGCGCAATGTCGGCTGCGCTGGAGGCCGCGAGTGCGCTCTCAGAGAGCTTGAGGTCTGCGTAGGCGAAGGTGGTGTATGAGAGGCCGTGGCCGAATGCAAAGTGCGGCGCGACGTTGCGGTCGATGTAGTGTCTATAGCCCTGCGGAGCGGTTTGAGCGTGCGACGGATTTAATAGATTCATATCCACTTACGACGAAGAGGTCCTCGGCGTAATAGACCGGCCCCTCCTTGCCACCGAAGTGCAGGTAACTGGGAACATCTTGCAGGCGGCGCGGGAACGTCATGCTCAGCTTGGCGGATGGGTTCACGTCTCCGAAAAGGACGTCCGCGATGCCGTCTCCCGCGCTGTTGCCGAGGTACCATCCCTGAAGCAGAGCTGCGACGTCATCGGCCCAGGGCATCTCGACTGCAGATCCCTGCAAAGACATCAACAGCTGAGTGCGTTGGATCCGACGTACATACCGATTGGTTTACAACGACGGTACGAGGGTTTGACTTGGCCACGCGCCTCACAAGCTCGTCCGTGCGACCGGGGAGCGCGAGTGTCGTCCTGTCATAGCTCTCGGACTCCCACTCAGAGTTGAGGCCGACGA
Organism: Auricularia cornea; assembly: GCA_030578095.1. Classification (NCBI taxonomy): domain Eukaryota; kingdom Fungi; phylum Basidiomycota; class Agaricomycetes; order Auriculariales; family Auriculariaceae; genus Auricularia; species Auricularia cornea. The sequence continues at coordinate 3,998,447 of JARLTE010000009.1, read as the reverse complement.
TAACGATGGCCACGTCAGCGTTCTTAGCAGCCTCCTCCGCGTCCAGAAGCTCTTGGTCTGCGTCGACGACTGGCGCGCCGCTGAGCCGCACGGCGGGAGACGACACGGCCGGCGTCGAGTCGTCGCCCTCGACGGGGCCTGAGACGTTGTTGAACTCGACGAGGATCTCGTAGCTGACGCCCTTGCGCACGGCGATGCGCCCGCGCTCCTCGACGGTGCCGCGGTTGAAGAAGTACGTGCCCTTGCGCTGCTTCGTCCAGTTGTCCACGACGAGCCGCCCGTCGACGAACAGCTTCGCGCGCCCGCTGACCGTCGTCCAGAGTCAAGAGCAACCGGGCGGAGTGCCGTTCTTGCGTGTCGTGACCTGGGCGACGGAGAGCCCAGTGCATGCATCAGCCGGCGGACGCGGGAGCTCGGCCCGGCTGCTGTTGCTCCTTGTCCTCGTCCGAGTCCGCGTCGCCGCCGCGCTGTGCCTGCCCGCTGTCAGCCTCGTCCACCCCCCGCGCTGCGGTGCCCAGTGTACATGCGCGTTTACTCGTTGGTCTTACAGTAACTATTTTGTAATGAATGTTCAAAATGCTAACTTCATGCATGCCCTCGTTTGTAGTAACACGAGGACTTGACCTAAATGGCCACGAGTGCCCTCGTCGGGCTCGTCTGGTCGCGCTCTATCGACCGCTCTGCGCCAGCGTCGCGCCAGACCGCGGCCCGGCGCACTTTGCCAACGCCCAGCTCGGCCAGCTCGACAAAAAACGCACGATCGCGACCAGCTCGGGCCCAGGACGCCGACAAACGACTTGGACTCAATGTCCCCATCTAACCGCACGCGCTCCTTGTTAAAAGCCCCGCGCCCGGACCCCTGGACGCCGGCGCTTAACGCTGGACCGCGGCGGCAGCACACTGCCCACGATCGTCCGGAGCACCGGCCTGGCGGCGCGCGCCTGCGGCGGAGGACGTGGTCTAGGTGCGTGGCCATCCATTCGTTACCGTTTGCTGCGCCCCAGAGTTCTGATCTGAGTCTGACTTTGTCAGTTGGCACAGACACCTCCGATCGGCATACCTGGCGCGTCTGCATCTGCCACGACGCGCCAGGGCTCTCGTTCTGACTCCCCATAGCTCGAGGTTGCCATGCGAGACGTCAGGCCGCCGCCGCGGTGCTAGAATATGGCCGAACGCGGCGCTCAGTCACAGCAGCAGGGTACGATCTCTGTCACAGAGCGCCATCGCTCCGTTCTGCGCTCACTATTCATCTCAGGGATCGACCCACGACCGCGCGGAACCCATTTGGGGCGCGAATCCGCGGACGCTGGTTCGTGACGAGGACTGGTCGGTCAGTCCCACCGGCAAGGTACGATCTCTGTCAAAGACCCCAATCGCGCCGTCCCGCACTCACGATCCAGCTCAGGGTTACTCGGGCATCGACCCGCGACGGCGCCGAAGAGGTCTGGGGCGAGCCGCGGTCATCGGAAGTGGGTACGATGCCCGAGCCGCGGGAACGTCCTTCCGAGCGTACCCGCGGCCGGCACGGGGCCTACTCGACCGCTCCGACGCGCGCGCAGACTGTCAGCGTCAGGGTGTACGTACCGATAGGTAGCGGTGCCCGCAATAAAGTGCCTTTGCCGCCACGCCTCCCTGTAGTAGCAGAACCAGCGCACCTGAGCTCACGACAGCGGCCGATCGCGCGAATTTCTAATGGTCTGTACACCAACAGACGCATAAGAACCTGGCAGCCGGTCGTGAGTCAGTTAGGGAAACGGTCAGAGTGACGACAGGACGCACCGCGGACCCGGGATGCGACGGCGCCTCCCAGCCTGCCGAACGGCAAGACACAATGAACCTGCGGATGAGTCAGTCGCACGCCTGGATGCCAGAGTGAAGCATGAGACTCGCCGATGGGTCGGCGCATGCACGGCCGGTCGGACGCGCAGGGGTGGACCAAGCCGATCTCGAGCAGCCATGGACGTCGGGAAACGCAGCGGCCAGCCTGCCGAACGGCAACACACGATGGACCTGTAGACGAGTCAGCGGCACGCCTGAATGACAGAGTGAGACTCACCGATGGGTCGGTCGGCGGATGTGCATGCGGTGGTGGATCAACTTGCTGAAGCTGATCTGGAGCAACCAGCGCCGATCGGCACCGGGAACCAACGCAGCGTCAGAGGTAAGTACGAGGTCTTCTGCGGTGGCGTGATAATAGGAGTAAGATGCCGTCATAACCAGGCAGCGCAGATCGGAAGACTCACCGGCGGCGCGGGTCAGTGGTCCGCGAGTAACTCCGGCCAAGAGCGCGCCGATTGCGAGCGTGCAACCGATGCAACCATGAACCGGACTGCGTGAACGGAGACAGAGTGCGCATCAGCGAAAGTGAAGATAATACGCAAAAGGAAAGACTCACCCGGAAGATCGACGAGTACGGTGTCGAGGTCGGAGGAGGCGTTGAGCACGTCAAGGATCGTAGCGAGCGAGCGAACAGCACGACGACAAGCGAGGAGAAGCACGATGACGAGCGAGCGCAGCGGACGAGCGCGCCGACGTTGGGCTCGATGTGCGACGGAGGCTGGTCGAGAGGAGAGGACGGAAGAGGAAGAGAGGCGAAGGCCGATGGGGACTCTGACCCGACTCCGCGCCGCCCTTTATACCCTCCTCCCGCCCTCCGTATCTATCCCGGCCGCCGAGAGCGCGCACGCTGGCAGGCACGCATCTGATCGCGTGATGACTGCGCGTGGGAAGCGCGAGGTCGCGCCGCCGAGGCCGCAGATGTGCCTCGTTTCCGGCGGGTTCAGCCCACCGATCCTGCTCGCGCAACTCATTCCTCGCGCCCGAGACCCTCTCCCTCCGCCCACCTTCTCGAAAACAGCTCTCATATGAGACCCTGCTTACGTAAGCGCTCAGTTCGAGCAGGCGCACGCAAGGGGTACCCCCTATTCCCTCGGAGGGTGGAAAACGCGCCCCAAGGCACGAGCGCGGCGCAGTCGCGCTGCAACGTGTCAGATCAGCTCATTTGATGCGTGATCAAGCGGAGATAGATGTGGGTTGCAAGGGGAAGCCAGGGAAAACGGGAAACGCGCGGAATGCGTCTCTGCGAAGCCGCCACGTCCCATGGCCAAGTTGATTCAATTTCGCATTTGTTTCTGCGTCAGAAGCATGCCGGCATAAGTGCGCAGCCGATGACGTTACAGGAACGCGGGACCCGGGCTCTACGGGCTCGCGCTGGGCGGTTTCGCTCGTTCTGGCGGAGTTGCCACGCCGGGCGCTTCGCCCGATTTGGCACGTGCGGGGCTAAAATCAAGCTCTCCGCGCGATTCCAGCGTCGAGGTCGCTCTCTCATGCATACATCCCAGTAGATATAGCTGTTGCTTATGTAATGGAGTCACATTCGAGACAGATAGAGACATAAATTGTGTGCTCGCGAAACTGACAACCCGGACCACCCAACTCGTCGAAACGCCCTCCGCACAGAGCTTCCGCCGCGGGAATCATCACTCATCTAATTAGACCTGATGTTAAACTCAGGCACAGTGCGCCCTCGCCCCTTGCATTGCGATTCCATGCGAGGACATGCGGCTTCATGCTGCATGCAACTCAGACCATTCCCGCTCGCGCGTCGCATTTCACTCATTCAAGTTGCACAACCGCATCAATTTCCGAGTCATATACCATTTCCCTGCTCAATGGAGCTTACGTAAGCACATACCCATCGTCGGAGGACGCAGTGGGGTGCTTGTATGCACTCCGAGGGTGAAACATGCGGCAAGGTACTCACGCGACGCGACGGGATTACAGCGCATCAGATCATGTGTCCCTGATCGTGAATCGCTCTGAGATCGACGTTCATGCTGATGGAACTCCGGGAAACAGAGCCCCGCGCGAAGCAAGTCGCCACAGTGCCCAGTGTGCAAATCGTGGTCCTCTGCCGAATTTTGTCAGGTCCTGCTTGTTCACTGTGCCACGTGGATTACGTCGCAACCATATAGCCTATGACGTAATTGTACAACGCGCTTCATTCGAACTGCTATTGCTTTTGGCTGTCTCACTCGCGCTGGCGGAGTTTGCACATCACGCGTTTGGCATGTGTGGGCGAGATTTGGTCTCTGCCGCGCGATCGAGTGGCACAGTGCCTGACTAATCAATATACCACGCCAATCACTGACGCAGCGCGTGCGCTGGAATCTGACTATCTGACCAAAATGGCAGGATATGCAGCGCTCAAATGTGATCAGCAGCGAGTTTTGAGTCTCCTGACGTGCCTGAAGCACTCTGTGTACGGAATTTGACCTTCCCATATGTTCTCGCATCAATAACTACCGTTCATTATACCCCACGATATGCATTGACGTTACTAGCCCACTTTGCAGGAGCCGATCAAGCCCACGGCTGCGAACAACGGCAATCTCCGCTTCTCTTCCTGCTTCCTCCACCATGCCCGACGGCGGGACCATTCCCCCTCGTTCCGCCCCTCCCCTCCCCTCCGCACACGTCTCTACCCGGGCAAGCTGTTGTCGATGGCGAGAACGAGGCCAAACGGCAGGTGAGTTGCGCCATTTTCTGTGCAGACGGTGCCCTGATCTCAAGCTCGTAGAACGCAACTGCGCTCTCATTCCTCTGCGCGGCACGCTCTCCAGGACGAGACACACGTCCCTCGACTCATAGTGAGTTCTTCGCTCCGATTCCGTCGCCATCATTCCCTGCCTTCCCCGCCCACTGCCACGCTGCCTGCGACCCGGGCACAGCGTCACTGCACCTGCGAGCCAGGCAGGGGCACGTTGTCGTGCCTGGGACTCTTGCACATGTGCGCGCCGGGATTTCCCCCCTGCGCGCGGACATCCATTTTGCCATCACTGATCGCATTTTGCGCTCAATTTTTCGCGGGCCTGACCTTCGAAACAGATGCCCCGCCCACTGTGACCGCTCCCTGAGGGTGCCGCCTCGACGACGCGACCGCATTCGCTTCGTGAGTCGTGCTCCCTGCTTGTTCGGCTCGGGCTGAGCGGCAATCCAGGTCGCACAAGTCGGGCAGGTCCGAATCGCGCAAGGCGGTGCTCGTCTTATGCATTCTTGCTCGCGCTGACACCGTACGTCGCGTTTTCTCCCTTTCTCCCCGCTTCCCGCCGACCCGCATGCAGATTCTTTGCTCCCGTGCCATCCGGCGGTCCACATGATGAAATGGCAGTTCACCCGCTTGCCGCGCCAAATCGCTCGCGTTCATCCCCTTGCCGACCCCAGTACGCGCACCGCGTGGCTCCACGCGCGATCCAGTCTCAAAACCGCGCGCCAAAGGTACGTTTTCTCCGTTCTTCCGCTCGCCCCCCGTGGTCCCCGAATTCGCGAGCAGACAGCATGCACGTTTCGTGTCTATGCTCGGGATGCCTGTCCGCCATCCCCGACGCGGAGAGACCGTCTGCGCTGCCGTTGCCACGGCCCGACAGCGCTTTCCCATTCATCAGATCGCAGATCTCGATTCCTGCGGCTCGCCCGCCGTTCCCACGCGGACGGGTGCGCCGTGCGACACCTGAGACGCGTTCGTCGAGCTCACAGAGCTCCCACGCGCACCGTTTCTCGTGCGCTGCCGATCCCCTCCCCGCGGCAGACCTCCCGCGGCCGAATCCACTCATCATCTCATACCCTCTCTCTCATCCCATTCGCTGTGTTTCTCTCTCGATTCCCCAAGTCCCCCAGGCTCCCAAGTTGTACATATGGTAGCTATGCTTGCTGCAATCCACGTCTCGTGCGTAATACCTACTATATGTGGTGCAACCATAGAACGCTGGCAAATCGGCAGATCTGATCCAGCATCAAGTGGTAAAACCTGTCCCTGAGAATTGCTCGAAACGCTGCTGCCTGCCTGCGGCGCTCTCTGCAGCGCAAGCGAACATGAAAGCATTGATCTGCAGCAGAGAGGGTGGGGAGGACGCTGGAGAGCCCGCTCCGCTCACGTGGCCAGGAACACGCCGGAAATGCGATTTGCAGTTGCGCATCAATTGCATATCGCATTTAACTCAGCCGCTCAGTCGGCAGAGAGCTCCCTGCCGCTCTCATCCATCCCGAGCATACAAAGGACACTGAGAAGCCTCGCAAAGCCCCATATGAGCAGACACTGCTCTCCTTGCCGGCAGACGCTTTCTCGCGGGAAACTGCCTCGCGCAGCTCCGACGCTGTACCTGTCTGCTGTGATATGATACATCGCTAACGCAGATCACCGGTATAATCTGAGATCCAGTGGTCATTGCCCTGAGATCTGGCCGCGGCGCCCGCCTATCCCCCAGTCCTTGCTCTGCGCGCGTGGGAGTGGAACTCAGGCTTTACATGGCGCATATGCAGTTTTTCGAAGCGTGCCAGGACTGAGAAGGGCGTGCGTCAGGCAGAGCGCGTGGAAACCGAGACGTGGCAACCTCGGAGATGTCAGAAACCGGATTTGCAGGTGCTGATGCCGCGCGGCGCGCATGTGCGCCGAGCAGCAAGCCATTGCTCAAACTCACTCGTTCTGCACACCCAGAGGGTCTATAAAACGCGCAGAAACGCCTGCATCCGCGCGAGCTCATCTCTCAGGCCAGCAGGGTGCGTTTGCGAGGGGAATCCAACTTGCCGCAAAGCCATTACCAACCGCATCATGCTCTGTCCCGCCGCAGTTCCGTGCCAAGCGCCTTCGTGGGGTATAAAAGGCTGGCCAGGTTGAGACACCGCTCGTTCGTCTCTTCCCCAGGTCGTCTCGCTGCGTGCACGCTGCCCTCCCTCACCATCGGCTCGGACGTCGGCATACAGCACGCTGCCCACCGTCGTCATCGTCTTCCTCGACCACCGTCGTCGTCGCCATCGTCTCCATCGACCACCATCATATGTATCTTCGCCACCCGCCCCCCTAACCTCTCGCCTTCAACGTCGCGTCCAACGTCGCGCAGGTATGTTTCTCAGCACTATGGACCCGTCTCTTTTCCCGTGTACTTTGTAACCGGACCGCACTTGTACATAGGCCTTCGGGCGGGGACAACCCCTGCCAATTTGAATAAACCATAAAGGTCATTATGATACCTATGGATTCACGCTGCTCGTCCGATTTTCGAAGCACCGGAGCCAAATAAGCATCAGATCCGAGGAAGCAAGTCTTAATATCAAGCTAGAGGCCATTCCAAGTTTGACGCCGACGGAGCTCGCCGCGACAGAGACGCCGTACGTGCCCTTGCGCACGACCCACGCCTTCCGGGTCACGCTTATTCTTTGTTTCATTCTCTGCCCGGCTACGGTCATCGGCGTCGTCTACGGCCTGCGCGGCCAGCACAAGACCCAGAACGCTCCGGAGCCTACGACGACGCCCGAATCGGTCACTACCAACCTCCCGACCCCGTCAGACGGCGCAATTGCAACTGGCGTGGACGGGAAGCCCGTCAGGGGGCCGATGGGCTTTGGACGTGCGTCCGTAGCAGTTCCAGCGCATCGAGACTGACGCGAACATCTACGCTCAGCCGCGACTCCCCGACCCGCGCCTACCTCTACGAGGCCGCCCGCTACCAGGCCGCCCGTCTTCGCGCCCGAGCCTGCGCCCACGCCGACGCGCCACTCGGACCCCAAGCACGAGGACAAGGAGGACGAACACGACCAGGACGCAGCGGCAGACGCTCAAGAGCGCGATTAGTGCTGGCACAGCACTCGCGCGTCGTGCTGCAGTTTCGTTTCCCCCACTTCTTCCCCCGACAACTCTACCACACGATATGCTTGCAATTCGTCCACCCAAACTGTCTGGTAAATTATCACATACCTTTTCGTTGTGCCAACACGAGCAACGCCCTGCCCCGTATGCCGCCTCGGTGTAACACCAGCTGTAGCAATAACATCTTCATCGCATTCGCTGGTGCTTCAACCTGCATCATACTCTACGAAGGTGTGCTGAGGTGCTCAGGGGCCGTTGATGCAGCGGGAGCCTATCTTTCATCCGTCATGATAACCACCAGAGCGGCTCGAATCGCGACTCGATCATCTTCGAACGTCAAATTCTTCGACTGCTGCATTCCCCTTGTCCTTTAAATAGGTCATCGCACACCGCGGGCTGGACCTCTGACGCACAGTAGACACGCTGCATAGCATGACGATTTTATAGTGCGTCGTGCGGGAGATAGTTGTACAATTGAGAAGCTTATTCGGGCGCGCCTCAGAGGCCGTTCCAGTACAAATCCTTTTGCACGTCGACGTTCTCAGTGAGCTTGACGTCGACCGAGCTCGCAGCGACGGAGACACCGTACGCGCCTTTGCGCACGACCCACGCCTTCCGTCCTTCGTCCCACGCCGAGAACGCGTACTTGTCCAGCTTGACCGTGACGGTTCGGCCCTCGCCCGCCTGGAGGTCCGCGACACGCGCGAAGCCGCGCAACACGCGGCTCGGCAGCGGCTCACCCAGCGGGTGAGGCGGCGGCGAGACATAGACCTGCACGATCTCCGTTCCCGTGCGTGCGCCGGTGTTGGTGATAGACACCGAGGCCGTGAGCGCGATGTCGGCTGCGCTGGAGGCCGCGAGTGCGCTCTCAGAGAGCTTGAGGTCCGCGTAGGCGAAGGTGGTGTATGAGAGGCCGTGGCCGAATGCGAAGTGCGGCGCGACGTTGCGGTCGATGTAGTGTCTGTAGCCCTGCAAAGCAGTTTGAGCGTGCGACGGATTTCACGGATACATATGCACTTACGACAAAGAGGTCCTCGGCGTAATAGACCGGCCCCTCCTTGCCACCAAAGTGCAGGTAACTGGGAACATCTTGCAGGCGACGCGGGAACGTCATGCTCAGCTTGGCGGACGGGTTCACGTCTCCGAACAGGACGTCCGCGATGCCATCCCCCGCACTGTTACCAAGGTACCATCCTTGAAGCAGAGCTGCGACGTCATCCGCCCACGGCATCTCGACGGCAGATCCCTAGAAAGACATCAGTAGCTGAGCACATTCCATCCGACGTACATACCGATTGGTTAACGACGACTGTACGAGGGTTTGCCTTAGCCACGCGCCGCACGAGCTCATCTGTGCGACCAGGGAGCGCGAGCGTCGTCCTGTCATAGCTCTCGGACTCCCACTCAGAGTTGAGGCCGACGATAACGATCGCCACATCAGCGTTCTTGGCAGCCTCCTCCGCGTCCAGAAGCTCCTGGTCCGCGTCGACAACCGGCGCTCCGCTGAGCCGCACGGCTGGGGAAGACACGGCCGGCGTCGAGTCGTCGCCCTCTACGGGGCCCGAGACGTTGTTGAACTCGACGAGGATGTCGTAGCTGACGCCCTTGCGCACGGCGATGCGCCCGCGCTCCTCGACGGTGCCGCGGTTGAAGAAGTACGTGCCCTTGCGCTGCTTCGTCCAGTTGTCCACGACGAGCCGCCCGTCGACGAACAGCTTCGCGCGCCCGCTGACCGTCAGCCCGAACTCGAACTCGCCGTCCGCGTCGCGCGGCGCGAGCGACCCGCGCAGCCGCAGCGTCCACTCTGGAGTCAGGTCGTCCAGGTTCGCGTCGTTCAGCAGGACGGTCGACTCCGTCACGTCGAGCGTCCGCACGGGCGTGTCCAGCGGCTTGTTGGGGTGCTCGGCGCTGTGGTTATAGTACTCCATGCGCCAGCCGCGCTTTCCCTCGGGAGTGAGAAGCTCATAGTTGAGAGACGGCAGACTCTTGACGCTGCAGCTGACATGGTGGCCGTCCAGAGTCAAGAGCAGCCGGGCGGAGTGCTGTTCTTGCGTGTCGTGACCTGGGCGACGGAGAGCCCACTGCATGCATCAGCCGGCGGACGCGGGAGCTCGGCCCGGCTGCTGTTGCTCCTTGTCCTCGTCCAAGTCCGCGTCGCCGCCGCGCTGTGCCTGCCCGCTGTCGGCCTCGTCCGCCCCCCCGCGCTGCGGTGCCCAGTGTACATGCGCGTTTACTCGTGGGTGTTACAGTAACTATTTTTGTAATGAATGTTCAAAATGCTAACTGCATGCATGCCCTCGTTTGTAGTAACACGAGGACTTGACTTAAATGGCCACGAGTGCCCCCGTCGCGCTCGTCTGGTCGCGCTCTATCGACCGCTCTGCGCCAGCGTCGCGCCAGACCGCGGCCCGGCGCACTTTGCCAACGTCCAGCTCGGCCAGCTCGACAAAAAACGCACGATCGCGACGAGCTCGGGCCCAGGAAGCCGACAAACGAGCTGGGCTCGTTGTCCCCGTCGTCCTGCACGCGCTCCTCGTTCAAAGCCCCGCGCCCGGACCCCTGGACGCCGGCGCCTAATGCTGGTCCGCCGCGGCAGCACACTGCCCACGATCGTCCGGAGCACCGGCCTGGCGGCGCGCGCCAGCGTCGGAGGACGTGGTCTAGGTGCGTTGGCATCTACCTGTTGCCGTTTGCCGCGCGCCCGGGCCCTGCTTCGACTCTGACCTTGTCAATTTGCACAGACACCTCCGATCGGCACTCCCTGTGCGTCTGCCTCTGCTAGGACGTGCCAGGGCTCTCGTTCTGACTGGTCATAGGTCCAGGCTGCCATGCGCGACGTCAGACTGCGCGCTGAGTCGCAGGGATGAGCCCGAACGCGGCGGTCAGTCACAGCAGCAGGGTACGATCTCTGTGTCACAGAGCGCCATCGCGCCGTTCTGCGCTCACTATTCGTCTCAGGGATCGACCCACGACCGCGCCGAACCCGTCTGGGGCGCGAATCCGCGGAAGCCGGTTCGTGACGAGGACTGGTCGGTCAGTCCCACCGGCAAGGTACGATCTCTGTCAAAGACCCCAATCGCGCCGTTCCGCACTCACGATCCAGCTCAGGGTTACTCGGGCATCGACCCGCGACGGCGCCGAAGGGGTCTGGGGCGAGCAGCGGTCATCGGGGGTGGGTACGATGCCCGAGCCGCGGGAACGCACCGCGGGGCTCATTCGACCCCTCCGATGCGCGCGGGAGACGGTCAGCGAGCGAGTGTACGTACCGATAGGTAGCGTTGCCCGCAATAAAGTGCCTTCCCCCGCCACGCCTTCCGCGACCAGCGGCAGAACGGCCGACCGCGCGATTTTCTAATGGTCTGTACACCAACAGACGCATAAGAACCTGGCAGCCGATCGTGAGTCAGTTGGGGAAACGGTCAGAGTGACGAGAATACGCACCGAGCCTGGCTCCGGAAGCAGAGTTGGACCAAGCCGCTCTTGAGCAGCCATGGACGTCGGGAAACGCAGCGGCCGGCCTGCCGAACGGCAAGGCACAACGGGCTAGCGTAAGAGTCAGCGAGCCGCCAGCATGATAGTGTGACGCATGAGACTCACCGCTGGGACGGCCGGCGGATGTGCAGTGGTGATCCAGCTCAAAGCCGATCTCGAGCAACCAGCGCCGATCGGGCACCGGGAACCAACGCAGCGTCAGAGCTAAGTACGAGGTCTTCTGCGGTGGCGTGAGAATAGGAGTGAGATGCCGTCATAACCAGGCAGCGCAGATAGGAAGACTCACCGGCGGCGCGGGTCAGTGGTCCGCGAGCAACTCCGGCCGAGAGCGCGCCGATTGCGAGCGTGCAACCGATGCAAGCATGAACCGGACTGCGTGAACGGAGACAGAGTGCGCATCAGCGAAAGTGAAGATAATACGCAAAAGGAAAGACTCACCGGGAAGATCGACGAGTACGGTGTCGAGGTCGGAGGAGGCGTTGAGCACGTCAAGGATCGTAGCGAGCGAGCGAACAGCACGACGACAAGCGAGGAGAAGCACGATGACGAGCGAGCGCAGCGGACGAGCGCGCCGACAATGGGCCCGATATGTGACGGAGGCTGGTCGAGAGGGACAGGGCGGAAGAGGAAGAGAGGCGAAGGCCGATGGGGACTCTGACCCGATTCCGCGCCTCCCTTTATACCCTCCTCCCGCCCTCCGTATCTATCCCGGCCGCCGAGAGCGCGCACGCTGGCAGGCACGCATCTGATCGCGTGATGACTGCGCGTGGGAAGCGCGAGGTCGCGCCGCCGAGGCCGCGGATGTGCCTCGTTGCCGGTGTTCCACCCCCCGATCCCGCTCGCGCGGCGCATTCCTCGCGCCCGAGACGGTCTCCTTCGCTCAACTTTCTCACACTCAAAGTACAACTGAGATATTGCTTACGTAAGCACACATCCTGCCCTGGAGCGCACAGGGGGTACCCCTATTGTCTCTGAGGGCAGAAAACGCGCCCCAAGGCACGAGCGCGGCGCAGTCGCGCTTCAACGTGTCAAATCAGCTAATCTGATGCGTGATTAAGCGGAGATAGATGTGGGTAGCCAGGGGAAGCCCGGGAAAACGGGAAACGCGCGGAATGCGTCGCTGCGAAGCCGCCACGTCCCACGGCCAATTTGATTCAATTTCGCATTTATCCCTGCGTCAGAAGCATGCCGGCATAGGTGCGCAGCCGATGACGTTGCAGGAACGTGGGACCCGGGCTCGCCGGGCTCGCGCTGGGCGGTTTCGCTCGTTCTGGCGGAGTTGCCACGCCGGGCGCTTCGCCCGATTTAGCACGTGCGGGGCTAAAATCAAGCTCTCCGCGCGATTCCAGCGTCGAGGTCGCTCTCTCATGCATACATCCCAGTAGATATAGCTGTTGCTTATGTAATGGAGCCATATTCGAGACAGATAGAGACACAAATTGTGTGCTCGCGAAACTGACATCCCGGACCACCCAACTCGTCGAACCGCCCTCCGCACAGAGCTTCGGCCGTGGAAAACATCACTAATTCAATCAGGACTGATATTAAACTCAGGCACAGTGCGCTCTTACCCCTTGCAGTGCGATTCCATGCTGGGACACGCAGCTTCATGCTGCATGCAACTCAGACCATTCCCGCTCGCGCGTCGCATTTCACTCATTCAAGTTGCACAACCGCATCAATTTCCGAGTCATATACCATTTTCCTGCTCAATGGCGCTTACGTAAGCACGTACGAATTGTCCGAGGACGCAGTGGGGTGCTTGTATGCGTTCCGAGGGTGAAACATGCGGTAAGGTACTCACACGACGCGACCGGATTACAGCGCATCAGATCATGTGTCCCTGATCGTGAATCGCTCTGGGATCGACGTTCATGCTGATGGAACTCCGGGAAACAGAGCAACGCGCGAAGCAAGTCGCCACCGTGCCCAGTGAGCAAATCGCGATCCTCTGCCGAATTTTGTCAGGTCCTGCTTGTTCACTGTGCCACGTGGATTACGTCGCAAACATATAGCCTATGACGTAATTGTCCAACGCGCTTCATTCGAACTGCTATCGCATTTGGCTGTTTCGCTCGTGCCGGCGGAGTTTGCACGTCACGCGTTTGGCATGTCTGGGCGAGATTTGGTCTCTCCCGCCCGATTGAGTGACACAATGCCTGGCTAACCAATATACCACACCAGTCATGGATGCAGCGCGTGCGCTGGAATCTCACTATCTGACCAAACTGGCAGGATATGCAGCGCTCGAATGTGATCAGCAGCGAGTTTTGACTCACCTGACGTGTGTGAAGCGCTCTGTGTACGGAATTTGACCTTCCCATATGTTCTCGCATCATTCACTCCCGTCAGCTATAGCCTACTATATGCATTGACGTTACTATCCCACTTTGCAGGGGCCGATCAAGCCCACGGCTGCGAACAGCGGCAATCTCCGCTTCTCTTCCCGCTTCCTCCACCATGCCCGACGACGGGACATTTTCGACTCGTTCCGTCGCGCACCTCCGCTGCCAACACCTCTCTCCACATGCACGCGATCGTCGACCGCGAGGCCAAGGCCAAACGGAGGGTGGGTTGCCTGATTTTCCTCGCAGATGGTGTGCTGACGTCGAGCTCGCAGGACGCAGCACCGTTGACATTCCGACGCGCGTGACGCTCTCGCGGCAGAGGCGCGCGGTCCCCACACTCATAGTGAGTCCCTTTTCCTGTTTCGTCAGTCTCGTTCCATCCCGTCCCCGCTCTTGCCACGCTGCCCGCGACCCGCGCGCAGCGTCCCCGCACCTGCGACCGGGTCAGGGACACGCCGTCGTGCCTGGGTCTCTCGCTATGGCTGGCCCCTCCGCAGCAACCGCATGTGCGCGTCGGCATTTCCCCCCTGCGCGCGGACATCCATTTCGCCATCACTGATTGCATTTTGCGCTCAATTTTTCGCGGGCCTGACCTTCGAAACAGATGTCCCCACCACTGTGACCACTCTCTGAGGGTGCCGCCTCGACGACGCGTCCGCATTCGCTTCGTGAGTCGTGCTCCCTGCTTATTCGGCTCGGGCTGAGGGGCAATCCAGGTCGTAGGACTCTAGGCATGTCTGTCCGAGTCGCACAACGTGGTGCTCGTCCTACGCATTCTTGCTCGCGCCGACGCCCTACGTCGCGCGTTCCCCCTCTCACTGCGATTCCCGCTGACCCGCATGCAGATTCTTTGCTCCCGTGCCATCCGGCGGTCCACACGATGAAATGGCAGTTCACGCGCTTGCCGCGCCAAATCGCTCGCGTTCAGCCCTTTGCCGACCCCAGTACGCGCACCGCGTGGCTCTGCGCGCGATCCAGCGTCAACATCGCACGTCACAGGTACGTTTCCTTCCTTCTCCTGCTTTCCCCCGTGGTCCCCGAAATTGCGAGCGGACAGCACGCGCGCTTCGCGTCTATGCTTGGGCTACCTACCCGCCGTCCCAGACGCGGAGCTGCCGTCCGCGCTGCCGTTGCCACGGCGCGACAGCGCTTTCCCATTCATCAGATCGCAGATCTCCTTCCTGCGGCTCGCCCGCCGTTCCCACGCGGACGGGTACGCTGCGCGATCCCTGAGACGCGCTCCCCGAGCACATCGAGGCTCTCGCACGCACCGTTCGTTGCGCCCAGCCGATCTCCTCTCCGCGGCCGAATCCCCTCATCATCTCATCCCCTCTCTCGCATCCCATTCGCTGCGTCTCTCTCTCGATCCCCTCGGTTTCCCAGGTTCCCAACTTGTACATATCGTAGTTATGCTTGGTGCAATCCACGTCTCGTGCCTAATAGCTATTATATGCGGTGTAATCATAGAACGCTGGCAAATCGGCCGATCTGATCCAGCATAGAACGGTGAGAGCCTGTCCCTGAGAACCGCTCAAAACAATGCTGCCTGCCTGAGGCGCTCTCTGCAGCAAACACGAGCGCATGCGAGCATAATAGCACTGACCTGCAGCAGAGAGGGTGGGGAGGACGCAGGAGAGCTCGCTCCGCACCGGACGTGGCCAGGAACACGCCGGAAATGCGATTTGCAGTTGCGCATCAATTGCATATCGCATTTGACTCAGCCACTCAGTCGGCAGAGAGTTCCCTGCCGCTCTCACCTTTCCCGCGCATACAGAGGAGACTGAGAAGCCACACAGAGACCCATATTCGGAGACACTCTCTCCTCACCGGCAAACGCTTTCCCGCGGGGACCTGCCTCGCGCAGCGCGGACACGGTACCTATCTGCCGTGGGGTGATATATCTCGAACACTGATCACCGGTATAACCTGAGATGTCATTGCCCTGAGATCTGACCGACGCAGGCCGCCCATCCTGCACTCCTTCCTCAGCGCGCGTGCGAGTGTAATCCAGGCCTTGCGAGGCGCATATGCAGTTTTACACGGCACTCCGGAATTGAGAACGGAGTCCGTTCCGCCGAGCGCGTGGTGACTGAGACGTGGCAACCTCGGAGATGTCAGAAACCGGATTTGCAGGTGCTGATGCCGCGCGGCGCGCATGTGCGCCGAGCAGCAAGCCATTGCTCACACTCACTCATTCTGCACAACCAGAAGGGGTCTATGAGTCGCGCAGAAACGCCTTCATTGGCGCGAGGCCAGATCTCACTACTGCAGGGTGAGTTTGCCAGGGGAAAGCGGCTCGCGGCGAAGCCATTACCAACCGCATCATGCTCTGTCCCGCCGCAGTTCCGCGCCAAGCGCCTTCGCGGGGTATAAAAGGCTGGCCAGGTTGAGACACCGCTCGCTCGTCTCTTCCCCAGGTCGTCTCTCTGCGTGCACGCTGCCCTCCCTCACCATCGGCTCGGACGTCGACATCCAGCACGCTGCTCACCGTCGTCATCGTCTTCCTCGACCACCGCCGTCTTCATCTTCATCTTCGCCGACCGCCGCCTCACCCTGCACCGCCGTCGCCGTCGCCTTCACCTCCAGCATCGTCGTCGTCGCGCAGGTATGTTTCTCATTGCCCTAGACCCTTCACCATCCCTGTTACTGTGTTACCGGACCGCATTTGTACATAGGCCTTCGGGCGGGGACAACCCCTGCCAATTTGAATAAACCCTAAAGGTCATTATGATACCTATGGATTCACGCTGCTCGTTCGTTTTTCGAAGCACCGGAGCCAGTTTTGGCATCTGATCCGAGGAAGCAAGTCTTAATATCAGGCTAGAGGCAGTTTGACGCCGACGGTGCTCGCCGCGACAGAGACGCCGTACTTGCCCTTGCGCACGACCCACGCCTTCCGGGTCACGCTTATTCTTTGTTTCATTCTCTGCCCGGCTACGGTCATCGGCGTCGTCTACGGCCTGCGCGGCCAGCACAAGACCCAGAACGCTCCGGAGCCGACGACGACGCCCGAATCGGCCACTACCAACCTCCCGACCCCTTCAGACGGCGCAATTGCAACTGGCGTGGATGGGAAGCCTGTCAGGGGACCGATGGGCTTTGGACGTGCGTCCGTAGCAGTTCCTTCGAGTTGAGACTCACGCAAACATCTGCGCTCAGCCGCGACTCCCCGGCCCGCGCCTACCTCTACGAGGCCGCCCGCTACGAGGCCGCCCGTCTTCGCGCCCGAGCCTGCGCCCACGCCGACGCGCCACTCGGACCCCAAGCACGAGGACAAGGAGGACGAACACGACCAGGACGCAGCGGCAGACGCTCAAGAGCGCGATTAGTGCTGGCACAGCACTCGCGCGTCGTGCTGCGGTTTCGTTTCCCCCACTTCTACCCCCGACAACTCTACCACACGATATGCTTGCAATTCGTCCACCCAAACTGTCTGGTAAATTATCACATACCTTTTCGTTGTGCCAACACGAGCAACGCCCTGCCCCGTATGCCGCCTCGGTGTAACACCAGCCGTAGCAATAACATGTTCATCGCATTCGCTGGTGCTTCAACCTGCATCATACTGTACGAAGGTGTGCTGAGGTGCTCAGGGGCCGTTGATGCACCGGGAGCCTGTCTTTCAGCCGTCATGATTACCACCAGAGCGGCTCGAATCGCGACTCGATCATCTTCCAACGTCAAATTCTTCGACTGCTGCATTCCCCTGTCCTTTAAATAGGTCATCGCACACCGCGGGCTGGACCTCTGACGCACAGTAGACACGCTGCATAGCATGACGATTTTATAGTGCGTCGTGCGGGAAATAGTTGTACAATTGAGAAGCTCATTCGGGCGCGCCTCAGAGGCCATTCCAGTACAGATCCTTTTGCACGTCGACGTGCGCAGTGAGCCGGACGTCGACCGAGCTCGCGGCGGCGGAGACGCCGTACGCGCCCTTGCGCACCACCCACGCCTTGCGTCCCTCGTCCCACGCCGAGAACGCGTACTTATCCAGCTTGACCGTGACGGTGCGGCTCTCGCCCGCCTGGAGGTCCGCGACACGCGCGAAGCCGCGCAACACGCGGCTCGGCAGCGGCTCACCCAGCGGGTGTGGCGGTGGCGAGACGTACACCTGCACGATCTCCGTTCCCGTGCGTGAGCCGGTGTTGGTGATAGACACCGAGGCCGTGAGCTCGATGTCGGCTGCGCTGGAGGCCGCGAGTGTGCTCTCAGAGAGCTTAAGGTCTGCGTAGGCGAAGGTGGTGTATGAGAGGCCGTGCCCGAAAGCAAAGTGCGGCGCGACGTTGCGGTCGATGTAATGCCTGTATCCCTGCAGCGCAGTTTGAGCGTGCGACGGATTTAATAGATTCATATCCACTTACGACGAAGAGGTCCTCGGCGTAATAGACCGGCCCCTCCTTGCCACCGAAGTGCAGATAGCTGGGAACATCTTGCAGGCGGCGTGGGAACGTCATGCTCAGCTTGGCGGATGGGTTCACGTCTCCGAACAGGACGTCCGCGATGCCGTCTCCCGCGCTGTTACCAAGGTACCATCCTTGAAGCAAAGCTGCGACGTCCTCGGCCCACGGCATCTCGACGGCAGATCCCTAGCAAGAACTCAGCAGCTGAGTGCATTCCATCCGACGTACGTACCGATTGGTTCACCACGACGGTACGAGGGTTTGCCTTGGCCACGCGCCGCACAAGCTCATCCGTGCGACCGGGGAGCGCCAGTGTCGTCCTGTCGTAGCTCTCGGACTCCCACTCAGAGTTGAGACCGACGATAACGATCGCCACATCAGCGTTGTTAGCAGCCTCCTCTGCGTCCAAGAGCTCCTGGTCTGCGTCGACGACCGGCGCTCCGCTGAGACGCACGGCGGGAGACGACACGGCCGGCGTCGAGTCGTCGCCCTCCACGGGGCCTGAGACGTTGTTGAACTCGACGAGGATCTCGTAGCTGACTCCCTTGCGCACGGGGATGCGCCCACGCTCCTCAACGGTGCCGCGGTTGAAGAAGTACGTGCCCTTGCGCTGCTTCGTCCAATTGTCCACGACGAGCTGCCCGTCGACGATTGCAGCGGCTAGGACGAGAGGTCACTCACACCTGGCGCGCGCGCTCTTTGATGTCGGACACAGTGATCTTGTGCGCTGTGAGCGTACGCTCGATTCGTCCAGAGTCAAGAGCAACCGGGCGGAGTGCCGTTCTTGACTGCATGCATCAGCCGGCGGACGCGGGAGCGCGGCCCGGCTGCTGTTGCTCCTTGTCCTCGTCCAAGTCCGCGTCGCCGCCGCGCTGTTCCTGCCCGCTGTCAGCCTCGTCCGCCCCCCGCGCTGCGGTGCCCAGTGTACATGCGCGTTTACTCGTGGGTGTTACAGTAACTATTTTTGTAATGAATGTTCAAAATGCTAACTGCATGCATGCCCTTGTTTGTAGTAACACGAGGACTTGACCTAAATGGCCACGAGTGCCCCCGTCGCGCTCGTCTGGTCGCGCTCTATCGACCGCTCTGCGCCAGCGTCGCGCCAGACCGCGGCCCGGCGCACTTTGCCAACGCCCGGCTCGGCCAGCTCGACAAAAAACGCACGATCGCGACGAGCTCGGGCACAGGAAGCCGACCAACGACTTGGGCTCGCTGTCCCCGTCGTCCTGCACGCGCTCCTCGTTCAAAGCCCCGCGCCCGGACCCCTGGACGCCGGCGCCTAATGCTGGTCCGCCGCGGCAGCACACTGCCCACGATCGTCCGGAGCACCGGCCTGGCGGCGCGCGCCAGCGGCGGAGGACGTGGACTAGGTGCGTGGCCATCTACTGATTGCGGTTTGCCGCGCCCCGGAGGTTTGATTCGACTCTGACATTGTGAGTTTTGCAGAGACACCTCCGATCGGCACTCCCGGCGCGTCTGCCGCTTCCAGGCCGCGTCAGGCCTCTCGTTCCGACTCCTCATAGGTCGAGGTTGCCGTGCGAGTCGTCAGGCCGCCGCCGCGCTGCTAGAATATGGCCGAACGCGGCGGTCAGTCACAGCAGCAGGGTACGATCTCTGTCACAGAGCGCCAGCGCGCCGTTCTGCGCTCACTATTCGTCTCAGGCATCAACCCACGACCGCGCCGAACCCGTCTGGGGCGCGAATCCGCGGACGCCGGTCCGCGACGAGGACTGGTTGGTCAGTCCCACGATCTCTGTCAAAGACCCCAATCGCGCCGTTCCGCACTCACGATCCAGCTCAGGTTCACTCGGGCATCGACCCGCGACGGCGCCGAAGAGGTCTGGGGCGAGCCGCGGTCATCGGAAGTGGGTACGATGCCCGAGCCGCGGAACGTCCTTCCGAGCGTACCCGCGGCCGGCACGGGGCCCACTCGACCGCGCCCGCTGCGACGCGCGCGGTGAAGGTCAGCGTGGGAGTGTACGTACCGATAGGTAGCGTTGCCCGCAATAGAGTGCCTTCCCCGCCACGCCTCCCGCCCGTCAGCCAGAACCAGCGCACCTGAGCCCGGAAGAACGGCCGATCGCGCGAATTTCTAATGGTCTGTACACCAACAGACGCATAAGAACCTGGCAGCGAATCGTGAGTCAGTTAGGGAAACGGTCAGAGTGACGACAAGACAGGACATACCGGACAGCGGAGACAGCACCGTCGCCGCCCAGCCTGCCGAACGGCAAGACACAATGGACCTGTGGATGAGTCAGCAAGACGCCTGAATGCCAGAGTGACGCATGAGACTCACCGATGGGTCGGCGCGTGTACGGCCGGACGGGACGCACAGACGTGCAGCGCCGATCTCGAGCAGCCGCAAGCGATCGGGGCATCGGGAGACGATTTGGCAGCACCGTAGCTACAACGTCGTAAGCGAATGTCTGAAGGACGATCGAAGATGACGGCGTACAAAGGCAGTGTGGATAGGGGCGGCGCGAGCGAGGGTCGGCGCCCTGCGAGTGACTCCGGCCGAGAGCGCGGCGATTGCGAGCGTGCGACCGATGAAGCCGTATGCCCGACTGCGTGAACAGGGTATGCATCAGCAAAAGTGTAGATGATGCGCAGAAGAAACGACTCGCCGAAAGATGGACAAAGACGGCGTTGAAGTCGGAGCATGCGATGTGCACGCCGAGGATGGCAGCGAGCGAGCGAGCAGCGCGACGACGAGCGGGGACAAGCACGACGACAATCGGGCGGTGCAGACGAGCGCGCCGACGTTGGGACCGATGTGCGACGGAGGCTGGTCGAGAGGAGAGAACGGAAGAGGAAGAGAGGCGAAGGCCGATGGGGACTCTGACCCGATTCCGCACCCACCCTTTATACCCTCCTCCCGCCCTCCGTATCTATCCCGGCCGCCGAGAGCGCGCACGCTGGCAGGCACGCATCTGATCGCGTGATGACTGCGCGTGGGAAGCGCGAGGTCGCGACGCCGAGGCCGCAGATGTGCCTCGCTGCCGGTGTTCAACCCCCGGATCCCGCTCGCGCAACTCATCCCTCGCGCCCGAGACCCTCTCCCGCCGCGCACCTTCTCTAAACCAGTTCCCATATGAGACCCTGCTTACGTCAGCGCTCAGTTCGAGCAGGCGCACGAAGGGGTACCCCCTATTCCCTCGGAGGGCGGAAACCGCACCCCAAGGCACGGGCGCGGCGCAGTCGCGCTGCAACGTGTCAGATCAGCTCATCTGATGCGTGATACACCGGAGATAGATGTGGGTTGCAAGGGGAAACTCGGGAAAACGGGAAACGCGCGGAATGCGTCGCTGCGACGCCGCCACGTCCCGCGGCCAATTTGATTCAATTTCGCATTTATCTCTGCGTGAGAAGCATGCCGGCATAGATGCACAGCCGATGACGTTGCAGGAACGCGGGACCCGGGCTCGCCGGGCTCGCGCTGGGCGGTTTCGCTCGTTCTGGCGGAGTTGCCACGCCGGGCGCTTCGCCCGATTTGGCACGTGCGGGAGTAAAATGAGGCCTTCCACGCGATTCCAGCGTCGATGTCGCTCTCTCATACACAATTACCAGTGGATATAGCCGTTGCTTATGTAATGTAGCCATATTCGAGGCAGATAGAGACATAAATTGTGTGCTCGCGAAACTGACAACCCGGACCACCCAACTCGTCGAAACGCCCTCCGCACAGAGCTTCCGCCGCGGCAATCATCACTCATCTGATTAGAACTGATATTAAACTCAGGCACAGTGCGCTCTTACCCCTTGCATTGCGATTCCATGCTGAGACATGCAGCTTCATGCTGCCTGCAACTCAGACCATTCCCGCTCGCGCTTCGCATCTTACTCGTCCAAGCTGCGCAACCGCAACAAAATCCGGGTCATGTACAATTTCCCTGCACAATTATGCTTACGTAAGCGCATACCCATCGTCGGAGGACGCAGTGGGGTGCTTGTATGCACTCCGAGGGTGAAACATGCGGCAAGGTACTCACGCGACGCGACGGGATTACAGCGCATCAGATCATGTGTGCCTGATCGTGAATCACTCTGAGATCGATGTTCATGCTGATGGAACTCCGGGAAACTGAGCAACGGGCGAAGCAAGTCGCCACCGTTCCCAGTGTGCAAATCGCGATCCTCTGCCGAATTTTGTCAGGTCCTCCTTTTTCACTGCGCCACGTGGATTCCGTGCCAATCATAGAGCCGCTGACGTAATTATACAAAGCGCTTCTTTCGAACTGCTATCGCTTTTGGCTGTTTCGCTCGTGCCGGCGGAGTTTGCATGTCACGCGTTTGGCATGTGTGGGCGAGATTTGGTCTCTCCCGCCCGATCGAGTGGCTCAGTCTCTGACCCATCAGTATACCGCGCCAGTCATGGACCCACCGCTTGCGCTGGAATCTCACTATCTGACCAAAATGCCAGGATATGTAGCGCTCGAATGTGATCAGCAGCGAGTTTTGAGTCTCCTGACGTGCCTGAAGCACTCTGTGTACGGAATTTAAACATTTCATATATTCTTACATCATTCATCTCTATGCAGTATAGCCCATGATATGCACTGAGCTCGCTACTCACTTTGCAGGGGCCGATCAAGCCTGCGGCTGCGAACAGCGGCAATCTCCGCTTCTCTTCCTGCTTCCTCCACCATGCCCGACGGCAAGACCATTCTCCCTCATTCCGCCGCGCCGCTCCCCTCCCGACACGTCTCTACGTGTGCACGCCGTTGTCGATGGCGAAGACGAGGCCAAGCGGCAGGTGAGTTGCGCGATTTTCTGTGCAGACGGTGCCCTGCCTGATGTCGAGCTCGTAGAACGCAACCGCGCTCTCATTCCTCCGCGCGTACCGCTCTCTGGGAGGGGGCACACGCTCCTCGATTCATAGTGAGTTTCTCGTCCCGGTTCCGTCGCCCTCGTTCCCTCCCTTCCCCGCCCACTGCCATGCTGCCTGCGCCCCGCGTCTGCACCCGCGAGCCGGGCAAGGACACGCCGTCGTGCCTGGGTCTCTCGCTCTGGCTTGCCCCTCCGCAGCAACCGCATGTGCGCGCCGGGATTTCCCCCCCTGCGCGAGGACATCCATTTCGCCATCACTGATCGCATTTTGCGCTCAATTTTTCGCGGGCCTGACCTTCGAAACAGATGTCCCCGCCACTGTGACCTCTCTGTGAGGGTGCCGCCTCGACAACGCGTCCGCATTCGCTTCGTGGGTCGTGCTCCCTGTCGTTCGGTTCGGGCTGACCTGAGCAATCCAGGTCGCATGACTCGGGCAGGTCCGAATCGCGCAAGGCGGTGCTCGTCCTCTGCATTCTTGCTCGCGCTGACACCGTACGTCGCGTTTTCTCCCTTTCTCCCCGCTTCCCGCTGACCCGCATGCAGGTTCTTTGCTCCCGTGCCATCCGGCGGTCCACAAGATGAAATGGCAGTTCACGCGCTTGCCGCACCAAATCGCTCGCGTTCAGCCCCTTGCCGACCCCAGTACGCGCACCGCGCGGCTCTCCGCGCGATCCAGCGTCAACATCGCACGTCACAGGTACGTTTCCTGCCTTCTCCTGCTTTCCCCCGTGGTCCCCGAAATTGCGAGCGGACTGCACGCGCGCTTCGCGTCTATGCTTGGGCTACCTACCCGCCGTCCCAGACGCGGAGCTGCCGTCCGCGCTGCCGTTGCCATCGTGCAGCAGCACTTTTCCATTCATCAGATCGCAGATCTCCTTCCTGCGGCTCGCCCGCCGTTCCCACGCGGACGGGTACGCTGCGCGATCCCTGAGACGCGCTCCCCGAGCACATCGAGGCTCTCGCATGCACCGTTCGCTTCGCCCAGCCGATCTTCTTCCCGCGGCCGAATCCCCTCATCATCTCATCCCCTCTCTCGCATCCCATTCGCTGCGTCTCTCTCTTTCTATCCCATCGCTTCCCCATGCTCCCCAGGTTACCAAGTTGTACATATCGTAGTTATGCTTGTTGCAATCCACGTCTCGTGCCTAATACCTACTATATGCGGTGCAATCATAGAACGCTGGCAAATCGGCAGATCTGATCCAGCACAGAACGGTGAGAGCCTGTCCCTGAGAACCGCTCAAAACGCTGCTGCCTGCCTGAGGCGCTCTCTGCAGCGAAAACGAGCGCATGCGAGCATAATGGCACTGACCTGCAGCAGAGAGGGTGGGGAGGACACAGGAGAGCTCGCTCCGCTTCCAGGACGGAGACGCGGCCAGGAACACACCGGAAATGCGATTTGCAGTTGCGCATCAATTGCATATCGCATTTGACTCAGCCACTCAGTCGGCAGAGAGCTCCCTGCCGCTCTCACCCTTCCCGCGCATACAGAGGACACTGAGCAGCCTCTCAGAGAGCCCTTTGTAGACACTGTTCTCCTCACCGGCAAACACTTTCCCGCGGGGACCTGCCTCGCGCAGCACCGACACGGTACCTATCTGCTGTGAGATGATATATCGCGAGCGCATATCACCGGTAGAATCTGAGATCCAGTGGTTGCCCTGAGATCTGGCCGACGCAAGCCGCTCATCCTGCACTCCTTCCTCTGCGCGCGTGCGAGTGTAATCCAGGCATTGCAAGACGCATATGCAGCTGTACACGGCGCTCCAGAAATGAGAACGTCGTCCGTTCCGCCGAGCGCGTGGTGACTGAGACGTGGCAACCTCGGAGATGTCAGAAACCGGATTTGCAGCTGCTGATGCCGCGCGGCGCGCATGTGCGCCGAGCAGCAAGCCATTGCTCAAACTCACTCGTTCTGCACACCCAGAGGGTCT
Source organism: Auricularia cornea (assembly GCA_030578095.1). Lineage (NCBI taxonomy): Eukaryota > Fungi > Basidiomycota > Agaricomycetes > Auriculariales > Auriculariaceae > Auricularia > Auricularia cornea. The sequence goes on along the minus strand of JARLTE010000009.1, from coordinate 3,973,798 downwards.
ATAAAACGCGCAGAAACGCCTGCATGCCCGCGAGCCCATCTCTCACCACTGCAGGCTGCGATTTCGAGGGGAAAGCGGCTTGCGGCAAGACCATTACCAGCCGCATCATGCTCTGTCCCGCCGCAGTTCCGTGCCAAGCGCCTTCGTGGGGTATAAAAGGCTGGCCAGGTTGAGACACCGCTCGTTCGTCTCTTCCCCAGGTCGTCTCTCTGCGTGCACGCTGCCCTCCCTCACCATCGGCTCGGACGTTGACATCCAGCACGCTGCTCACCGTCGTCATCGTGTTCCTCAACCACCGTCGTCGTCGCCATCGTCTTCTTGGGCCACCGCTGCCTCCATCGCCTTCACCTCGCCTTCGTTGTCGCGTCCAACGTCGCGCAGGTATGTTTCTCATTGCGCTAGACCCTGCTCCCTGCGTGTTCCCCTGTTACCGGACCGCACTTGTACATAGGCCTTCGGGCGGGGACAACCCCTGCCATTTTGAATAAACCCTAAACGTCATTATGATACCTATGGATTCACGCTGCTCGTCCGTTTTTCGAAGCACCGGAGCCAGTTTGAGCCATCAGATCCGAGGAAGCAAGAGCTAGAGGCCATTCCAAGTTTGACGCCGACGGAGCTCGCCGCGACAGAGACGCCGTACTTGCCCTTGCGCACGACCCACGCCTTCCGGGTCACGCTCATTCTCTGCCTCATCACCCCGGCTACGGTCATCGGCGTCGTCTACGGCCTGCGCGGCCAGCACAAGACCCAGAACGCTCCGGAGCAGACGACGACGCCCGAATCGGTCACTACCAACCTCCCGACCCCGTCAGACGGCGCAATTGCGACTGGCGTGGACGGGAAGCCTGTCAGGGGACCGATGGGCTTTGGACGTGCGTCCGTAGCAGTTCCAGCGCATCGAGACTGACGCGAACATCTACGCTCAGCCGCGACTCCCCGACCCGCATCTACTGCTACGAGGCCTCCCGCTACGAGGCCGCCCGTCTTCGCGCCCGAGCCTGCGCCCACGCCGACGCGCCACTCGGACCCCAAGCACGAGGACAAGGAGGACGAACACGACCAGGACGCAGCGGCAGACGCTCAAGAGCGCGATTAGTGCTGGCACAGCACTCGCCCGTCGTGCTGCGGTTTCGTTTCCCCCCACTTCTACCCCCGACAACTCTACCACACGATATGCTTGCAATTCGTCCACCCAAACTGTCTGGTAAATTATCACATACCTTTTCGTTGTGCCAACACGAGCAACGCCCTGCCCCGTATGCCGCCTCGGTGTAACACCAGCTGTAGCAATAACATGTTCATCGCATTCGCTGGTGCTTCAACCTGCATCATACTCTGTGTGCTGAGGTGCTCAGGGGCCGTTGATGCACCGGGAGCCTATCTTTCATCCGTCATGATTACCACCAGAGCGGCTCGAATCGCGACTCGATCATCTTCGAACGTCGAATTCTTCGACTGCTGCATTCCCCTGTCCTTTAAATAGGTCATCGCACCCCGCGGGCTGGACACAGCCTGCAGCCAGTCCTTTTCAAACGCTTTTCCGTGGCACAAAAAGGGTTGAAAATGCGTCCGAAGCGTTTTCAACGCATTCTCGGCCCTTTAAGGCATTTTAAAACCCTTTCGTGTCACCGAAAATGGGTTGAAAAGGACTCATTGCAGGGTGTGGGACCTCAGACGAACAGTAGACACGCTGCATAGCACGACGATTGTATAGTGCGTCGTGCGGGAGATAGTTGTACAATTGAGAAGCTAATTCGGGCGCGCCTCAGAGGCCATTCCAGTACAGATCCTTTTTCACGTCGACATGCGCAGTGAGCCGGACGTCGACCGAGCTCGCGGCGACGGAGACGTCGTACGCGCCCTTGCGCACGACCCACGCCTTGCGGCCCTCGTCCCACGCGGAGAACGCGTACTTGTCCAGCTTGACCGTGACGGTGCGGCTCTCTCCCGCTTGGAGGTCCGCGACACGAGCGAAGCCGCGTAGCACGAGGCTCGGCAGAGGCTCACCGAGCGGGTGCGGCGGCGGCGAGACGTAGACCTGCACGATCTCCGTTCCCGTGCGTGCGCCGATGTTGGTGATAGACACCGAGGCCGTGAGCGCAATGTCGGCTGCGCTGGAGGCCGCGAGTGCGCTCTCTGAGAGCTTGAGGTCTGCGTAGGCGAAGGTGGTGTATGAGAGGCCGTGGCCGAATGCAAAGTGCGGCGCGACGTTGCGGTCGATGTAGTGTCTATAGCCCTGCAGAAAAGTTTGAGCGTGCGACGGATCGAATAGATTCAATTGCACTTACGACGAAGAGGTCCTCGGCGTAATAGACCGGCCCCTCCTTGCAACCAAAGTGCAGGTAACTGGGAACATCTTGCAGGCGACGCGGGAACGTCATGCTCAGCTTGGCGGACGGGTTCACGTCTCCGAACAGGACGTCCGCGATGCCGTCTCCCGCGCTGTTACCAAGGTACCATCCTTGAAGCAGAGCTGCGACGTCCTCGGCCCAAGGCATCTCGACCGCAGATCCCTAGCAAGAAATCAGCAGCTGAGTGCATTCCATCCGACGTACGTACCGATTGGTTGACCACGACGGTACGAGGGTTTGCCTTGGCCACGCTCCGGACGAGCTCATCCGTACGACCTGGGAGCGCAAGCGTCGTCCGGTCGTAACTCTCAGACTCCCACTCAGAGTTGAGGCCGACGATAACGATGGCCACATCAGCGTTCTTAGCAGCTGCCTCAGCGTCCAGGAGTTCCTGGTCCGCATCAACAACAGGCGCGCCGCTGAGGCGCACGGCGGGAGATGAGACGGCCGGCGTCGAGTCGTCGCCCTCGACGGGGCCCGATACGTTGTTGAACTCGACGAGGATCTCGTAGCCGACTCCCTTGCGCACGGCGATACGCCCGCGCTCCTCGACGGTGCCGCGGTTAAAGAAGTACGTGCCCTTGCGCTGCTTCGTCCAGTTGTCCACGACGAGCTTCCCGTCGACGAACAGCTTCGCGCGCCCGCTGACCGTCGTCCAGGGTCAAGAGCAACCGGGCGGAGTGCCGTTCTTGACTGCATGCATCAGCCGGCGGACGCGGGAGCGCGGCCCGGCTGCTGTTGCTCCTTGTCATCGTCCAAGTCCGCGTCGCCGCCGCGCTGTGCCTGCCCGCTGCCAGCCTCGTCCGCCCCCCGCGCCGCGGTGCCCAGTGTACATGCGCGTTTACTCGTGGGTGTTACAGTAACTATTTTTGTAATGAATGTTCAAAATGCTAACTGCATGCATGCCCTTGTTTGTAGTAACACGAGGACTTGACCTAAATGGCCACGAGTGCCCCCGTCGCGCTCGTCTGGTCGCGCTCTATCGACCGATCTGCGCCAGCGTCGCGCCAGACCGCGGCCCGGCGCACTTTGCCAACGCCCGGCTCGGCCAGCTCGACAAAAAACGCACGATCGCGACGAGCTCGGGCACAGGAAGCCGACCAACGACTTGGGCTCGCTGTCCCCGTCGTCCTGCACGCGCTCCTCGTTCAAAGCCCCGCGCCCGGACCCCTGGACGCCGGCGCCTAATGCTGGTCCGCCGCGGCAGCACACTGCCCACGATCGTCCGGAGCACCGGCCTGGCGGCGCGCGCCAGCGGCGGAGGACGTGGACTAGGTGCGTGGCCATCTACTGATTGCGGTTTGCCGCGCCCCGGAGGTTTGATTCGACTCTGACATTGTGAGTTTTGCAGAGACACCTCCGATCGGCACTCCCGGCGCGTCTGCCGCTTCCAGGCCGCGTCAGGCCTCTCGTTCCGACTCCTCATAGGTCGAGGTTGCCGTGCGAGTCGTCAGGCCGCCGCCGCGCTGCTAGAATATGGCCGAACGCGGCGGTCAGTCACAGCAGCAGGGTACGATCTCTGTCACAGAGCGCCAGCGCGCCGTTCTGCGCTCACTATTCGTCTCAGGCATCAACCCACGACCGCGCCGAACCCGTCTGGGGCGCGAATCCGCGGACGCCGGTCCGCGACGAGGACTGGTTGGTCAGTCCCACGATCTCTGTCAAAGACCCCAATCGCGCCGTTCCGCACTCACGATCCAGCTCAGGTTCACTCGGGCATCGACCCGCGACGGCGCCGAAGAGGTCTGGGGCGAGCCGCGGTCATCGGAAGTGGGTACGATGCCCGAGCCGCGGAACGTCCTTCCGAGCGTACCCGCGGCCGGCACGGGGCCCACTCGACCGCGCCCGCTGCGACGCGCGCGGTGAAGGTCAGCGTGGGAGTGTACGTACCGATAGGTAGCGTTGCCCGCAATAGAGTGCCTTCCCCGCCACGCCTCCCGCCCGTCAGCCAGAACCAGCGCACCTGAGCCCGGAAGAACGGCCGATCGCGCGAATTTCTAATGGTCTGTACACCAACAGACGCATAAGAACCTGGCAGCGAATCGTGAGTCAGTTAGGGAAACGGTCAGAGTGACGACAAGACAGGACATACCGGACAGCGGAGACAGCACCGTCGCCGCCCAGCCTGCCGAACGGCAAGACACAATGGACCTGTGGATGAGTCAGCAAGACGCCTGAATGCCAGAGTGACGCATGAGACTCACCGATGGGTCGGCGCGTGTACGGCCGGACGGGACGCACAGACGTGCAGCGCCGATCTCGAGCAGCCGCAAGCGATCGGGGCATCGGGAGACGATTTGGCAGCACCGTAGCTACAACGTCGTAAGCGAATGTCTGAAGGACGATCGAAGATGACGGCGTACAAAGGCAGTGTGGATAGGGGCGGCGCGAGCGAGGGTCGGCGCCCTGCGAGTGACTCCGGCCGAGAGCGCGGCGATTGCGAGCGTGCGACCGATGAAGCCGTATGCCCGACTGCGTGAACAGGGTATGCATCAGCAAAAGTGTAGATGATGCGCAGAAGAAACGACTCGCCGAAAGATGGACAAAGACGGCGTTGAAGTCGGAGCATGCGATGTGCACGCCGAGGATGGCAGCGAGCGAGCGAGCAGCGCGACGACGAGCGGGGACAAGCACGACGACAATCGGGCGGTGCAGACGAGCGCGCCGACGTTGGGACCGATGTGCGACGGAGGCTGGTCGAGAGGAGAGAACGGAAGAGGAAGAGAGGCGAAGGCCGATGGGGACTCTGACCCGATTCCGCACCCACCCTTTATACCCTCCTCCCGCCCTCCGTATCTATCCCGGCCGCCGAGAGCGCGCACGCTGGCAGGCACGCATCTGATCGCGTGATGACTGCGCGTGGGAAGCGCGAGGTCGCGACGCCGAGGCCGCAGATGTGCCTCGCTGCCGGTGTTCAACCCCCGGATCCCGCTCGCGCAACTCATCCCTCGCGCCCGAGACCCTCTCCCGCCGCGCACCTTCTCTAAACCAGTTCCCATATGAGACCCTGCTTACGTCAGCGCTCAGTTCGAGCAGGCGCACGAAGGGGTACCCCCTATTCCCTCGGAGGGCGGAAACCGCACCCCAAGGCACGGGCGCGGCGCAGTCGCGCTGCAACGTGTCAGATCAGCTCATCTGATGCGTGATACACCGGAGATAGATGTGGGTTGCAAGGGGAAACTCGGGAAAACGGGAAACGCGCGGAATGCGTCGCTGCGACGCCGCCACGTCCCGCGGCCAATTTGATTCAATTTCGCATTTATCTCTGCGTGAGAAGCATGCCGGCATAGATGCACAGCCGATGACGTTGCAGGAACGCGGGACCCGGGCTCGCCGGGCTCGCGCTGGGCGGTTTCGCTCGTTCTGGCGGAGTTGCCACGCCGGGCGCTTCGCCCGATTTGGCACGTGCGGGAGTAAAATGAGGCCTTCCACGCGATTCCAGCGTCGATGTCGCTCTCTCATACACAATTACCAGTGGATATAGCCGTTGCTTATGTAATGTAGCCATATTCGAGGCAGATAGAGACATAAATTGTGTGCTCGCGAAACTGACAACCCGGACCACCCAACTCGTCGAAACGCCCTCCGCACAGAGCTTCCGCCGCGGCAATCATCACTCATCTGATTAGAACTGATATTAAACTCAGGCACAGTGCGCTCTTACCCCTTGCATTGCGATTCCATGCTGAGACATGCAGCTTCATGCTGCCTGCAACTCAGACCATTCCCGCTCGCGCTTCGCATCTTACTCGTCCAAGCTGCGCAACCGCAACAAAATCCGGGTCATGTACAATTTCCCTGCACAATTATGCTTACGTAAGCGCATACCCATCGTCGGAGGACGCAGTGGGGTGCTTGTATGCACTCCGAGGGTGAAACATGCGGCAAGGTACTCACGCGACGCGACGGGATTACAGCGCATCAGATCATGTGTGCCTGATCGTGAATCACTCTGAGATCGATGTTCATGCTGATGGAACTCCGGGAAACTGAGCAACGGGCGAAGCAAGTCGCCACCGTTCCCAGTGTGCAAATCGCGATCCTCTGCCGAATTTTGTCAGGTCCTCCTTTTTCACTGCGCCACGTGGATTCCGTGCCAATCATAGAGCCGCTGACGTAATTATACAAAGCGCTTCTTTCGAACTGCTATCGCTTTTGGCTGTTTCGCTCGTGCCGGCGGAGTTTGCATGTCACGCGTTTGGCATGTGTGGGCGAGATTTGGTCTCTCCCGCCCGATCGAGTGGCTCAGTCTCTGACCCATCAGTATACCGCGCCAGTCATGGACCCACCGCTTGCGCTGGAATCTCACTATCTGACCAAAATGCCAGGATATGTAGCGCTCGAATGTGATCAGCAGCGAGTTTTGAGTCTCCTGACGTGCCTGAAGCACTCTGTGTACGGAATTTAAACATTTCATATATTCTTACATCATTCATCTCTATGCAGTATAGCCCATGATATGCACTGAGCTCGCTACTCACTTTGCAGGGGCCGATCAAGCCTGCGGCTGCGAACAGCGGCAATCTCCGCTTCTCTTCCTGCTTCCTCCACCATGCCCGACGGCAAGACCATTCTCCCTCATTCCGCCGCGCCGCTCCCCTCCCGACACGTCTCTACGTGTGCACGCCGTTGTCGATGGCGAAGACGAGGCCAAGCGGCAGGTGAGTTGCGCGATTTTCTGTGCAGACGGTGCCCTGCCTGATGTCGAGCTCGTAGAACGCAACCGCGCTCTCATTCCTCCGCGCGTACCGCTCTCTGGGAGGGGGCACACGCTCCTCGATTCATAGTGAGTTTCTCGTCCCGGTTCCGTCGCCCTCGTTCCCTCCCTTCCCCGCCCACTGCCATGCTGCCTGCGCCCCGCGTCTGCACCCGCGAGCCGGGCAAGGACACGCCGTCGTGCCTGGGTCTCTCGCTCTGGCTTGCCCCTCCGCAGCAACCGCATGTGCGCGCCGGGATTTCCCCCCCTGCGCGAGGACATCCATTTCGCCATCACTGATCGCATTTTGCGCTCAATTTTTCGCGGGCCTGACCTTCGAAACAGATGTCCCCGCCACTGTGACCTCTCTGTGAGGGTGCCGCCTCGACAACGCGTCCGCATTCGCTTCGTGGGTCGTGCTCCCTGTCGTTCGGTTCGGGCTGACCTGAGCAATCCAGGTCGCATGACTCGGGCAGGTCCGAATCGCGCAAGGCGGTGCTCGTCCTCTGCATTCTTGCTCGCGCTGACACCGTACGTCGCGTTTTCTCCCTTTCTCCCCGCTTCCCGCTGACCCGCATGCAGGTTCTTTGCTCCCGTGCCATCCGGCGGTCCACAAGATGAAATGGCAGTTCACGCGCTTGCCGCACCAAATCGCTCGCGTTCAGCCCCTTGCCGACCCCAGTACGCGCACCGCGCGGCTCTCCGCGCGATCCAGCGTCAACATCGCACGTCACAGGTACGTTTCCTGCCTTCTCCTGCTTTCCCCCGTGGTCCCCGAAATTGCGAGCGGACTGCACGCGCGCTTCGCGTCTATGCTTGGGCTACCTACCCGCCGTCCCAGACGCGGAGCTGCCGTCCGCGCTGCCGTTGCCATCGTGCAGCAGCACTTTTCCATTCATCAGATCGCAGATCTCCTTCCTGCGGCTCGCCCGCCGTTCCCACGCGGACGGGTACGCTGCGCGATCCCTGAGACGCGCTCCCCGAGCACATCGAGGCTCTCGCATGCACCGTTCGCTTCGCCCAGCCGATCTTCTTCCCGCGGCCGAATCCCCTCATCATCTCATCCCCTCTCTCGCATCCCATTCGCTGCGTCTCTCTCTTTCTATCCCATCGCTTCCCCATGCTCCCCAGGTTACCAAGTTGTACATATCGTAGTTATGCTTGTTGCAATCCACGTCTCGTGCCTAATACCTACTATATGCGGTGCAATCATAGAACGCTGGCAAATCGGCAGATCTGATCCAGCACAGAACGGTGAGAGCCTGTCCCTGAGAACCGCTCAAAACGCTGCTGCCTGCCTGAGGCGCTCTCTGCAGCGAAAACGAGCGCATGCGAGCATAATGGCACTGACCTGCAGCAGAGAGGGTGGGGAGGACACAGGAGAGCTCGCTCCGCTTCCAGGACGGAGACGCGGCCAGGAACACACCGGAAATGCGATTTGCAGTTGCGCATCAATTGCATATCGCATTTGACTCAGCCACTCAGTCGGCAGAGAGCTCCCTGCCGCTCTCACCCTTCCCGCGCATACAGAGGACACTGAGCAGCCTCTCAGAGAGCCCTTTGTAGACACTGTTCTCCTCACCGGCAAACACTTTCCCGCGGGGACCTGCCTCGCGCAGCACCGACACGGTACCTATCTGCTGTGAGATGATATATCGCGAGCGCATATCACCGGTAGAATCTGAGATCCAGTGGTTGCCCTGAGATCTGGCCGACGCAAGCCGCTCATCCTGCACTCCTTCCTCTGCGCGCGTGCGAGTGTAATCCAGGCATTGCAAGACGCATATGCAGCTGTACACGGCGCTCCAGAAATGAGAACGGCGTCCGTTCCGCCGAGCGCGTGGTGACTGAGACGTGGCAACCTCGGAGATGTCAGAAACCGGATTTGCAGCTGCTGATGCCGCGCGGCGCGCATGTGCGCCGAGCAGCAAGCCATTGCTCAAACTCACTCGTTCTGCACACCCAGAGGGTCTATAAAACGCGCAGAAACGCCTGCATGCCCGCGAGCCCATCTCTCACCACTGCAGGCTGCGATTTCGAGGGGAAAGCGGCTTGCGGCAAGACCATTACCAGCCGCATCATGCTCTGTCCCGCCGCAGTTCCGTGCCAAGCGCCTTCGTGGGGTATAAAAGGCTGGCCAGGTTGAGACACCGCTCGTTCGTCTCTTCCCCAGGTCGTCTCTCTGCGTGCACGCTGCCCTCCCTCACCATCGGCTCGGACGTTGACATCCAGCACGCTGCTCACCGTCGTCATCGTGTTCCTCAACCACCGTCGTCGTCGCCATCGTCTTCTTGGGCCACCGCTGCCTCCATCGCCTTCACCTCGCCTTCGTTGTCGCGTCCAACGTCGCGCAGGTATGTTTCTCATTGCGCTAGACCCTGCTCCCTGCGTGTTCCCCTGTTACCGGACCGCACTTGTACATAGGCCTTCGGGCGGGGACAACCCCTGCCATTTTGAATAAACCCTAAACGTCATTATGATACCTATGGATTCACGCTGCTCGTCCGTTTTTCGAAGCACCGGAGCCAGTTTGAGCCATCAGATCCGAGGAAGCAAGAGCTAGAGGCCATTCCAAGTTTGACGCCGACGGAGCTCGCCGCGACAGAGACGCCGTACTTGCCCTTGCGCACGACCCACGCCTTCCGGGTCACGCTCATTCTCTGCCTCATCACCCCGGCTACGGTCATCGGCGTCGTCTACGGCCTGCGCGGCCAGCACAAGACCCAGAACGCTCCGGAGCAGACGACGACGCCCGAATCGGTCACTACCAACCTCCCGACCCCGTCAGACGGCGCAATTGCGACTGGCGTGGACGGGAAGCCTGTCAGGGGACCGATGGGCTTTGGACGTGCGTCTGTAGCAGTTCCAGCGCATCGAGACTGACGCGAACATCTACGCTCAGCCGCGACTCCCCGACCCGCATCTACTGCTACGAGGCCTCCCGCTACGAGGCCGCCCGTCTTCGCGCCCGAGCCTGCGCCCACGCCGACGCGCCACTCGGACCCCAAGCACGAGGACAAGGAGGACGAACACGACCAGGACGCAGCGGCAGACGCTCAAGAGCGCGATTAGTGCTGGCACAGCACTCGCCCGTCGTGCTGCGGTTTCGTTTCCCCCCACTTCTACCCCCGACAACTCTACCACACGATATGCTTGCAATTCGTCCACCCAAACTGTCTGGTAAATTATCACATACCTTTTCGTTGTGCCAACACGAGCAACGCCCTGCCCCGTATGCCGCCTCGGTGTAACACCAGCTGTAGCAATAACATGTTCATCGCATTCGCTGGTGCTTCAACCTGCATCATACTCTGTGTGCTGAGGTGCTCAGGGGCCGTTGATGCACCGGGAGCCTATCTTTCATCCGTCATGATTACCACCAGAGCGGCTCGAATCGCGACTCGATCATCTTCGAACGTCGAATTCTTCGACTGCTGCATTCCCCTGTCCTTTAAATAGGTCATCGCACCCCGCGGGCTGGACACAGCCTGCAGCCAGTCCTTTTCAAACGCTTTTCCGTGGCACAAAAAGGGTTGAAAATGCGTCCGAAGCGTTTTCAACGCATTCTCGGCCCTTTAAGGCATTTTAAAACCCTTTCGTGTCACCGAAAATGGGTTGAAAAGGACTCATTGCAGGGTGTGGGACCTCAGACGAACAGTAGACACGCTGCATAGCACGACGATTGTATAGTGCGTCGTGCGGGAGATAGTTGTACAATTGAGAAGCTAATTCGGGCGCGCCTCAGAGGCCATTCCAGTACAGATCCTTTTTCACGTCGACATGCGCAGTGAGCCGGACGTCGACCGAGCTCGCGGCGACGGAGACGTCGTACGCGCCCTTGCGCACGACCCACGCCTTGCGGCCCTCGTCCCACGCGGAGAACGCGTACTTGTCCAGCTTGACCGTGACGGTGCGGCTCTCTCCCGCTTGGAGGTCCGCGACACGAGCGAAGCCGCGTAGCACGAGGCTCGGCAGAGGCTCACCGAGCGGGTGCGGCGGCGGCGAGACGTAGACCTGCACGATCTCCGTTCCCGTGCGTGCGCCGATGTTGGTGATAGACACCGAGGCCGTGAGCGCAATGTCGGCTGCGCTGGAGGCCGCGAGTGCGCTCTCTGAGAGCTTGAGGTCTGCGTAGGCGAAGGTGGTGTATGAGAGGCCGTGGCCGAATGCAAAGTGCGGCGCGACGTTGCGGTCGATGTAGTGTCTATAGCCCTGCAGAAAAGTTTGAGCGTGCGACGGATCGAATAGATTCAATTGCACTTACGACGAAGAGGTCCTCGGCGTAATAGACCGGCCCCTCCTTGCAACCAAAGTGCAGGTAACTGGGAACATCTTGCAGGCGACGCGGGAACGTCATGCTCAGCTTGGCGGACGGGTTCACGTCTCCGAACAGGACGTCCGCGATGCCGTCTCCCGCGCTGTTACCAAGGTACCATCCTTGAAGCAGAGCTGCGACGTCCTCGGCCCAAGGCATCTCGACCGCAGATCCCTAGCAAGAAATCAGCAGCTGAGTGCATTCCATCCGACGTACGTACCGATTGGTTGACCACGACGGTACGAGGGTTTGCCTTGGCCACGCTCCGGACGAGCTCATCCGTACGACCTGGGAGCGCAAGCGTCGTCCGGTCGTAACTCTCAGACTCCCACTCAGAGTTGAGGCCGACGATAACGATGGCCACATCAGCGTTCTTAGCAGCTGCCTCAGCGTCCAGGAGTTCCTGGTCCGCATCAACAACAGGCGCGCCGCTGAGGCGCACGGCGGGAGATGAGACGGCCGGCGTCGAGTCGTCGCCCTCGACGGGGCCCGATACGTTGTTGAACTCGACGAGGATCTCGTAGCCGACTCCCTTGCGCACGGCGATACGCCCGCGCTCCTCGACGGTGCCGCGGTTAAAGAAGTACGTGCCCTTGCGCTGCTTCGTCCAGTTGTCCACGACGAGCTTCCCGTCGACGAACAGCTTCGCGCGCCCGCTGACCGTCGTCCAGGGTCAAGAGCAACCGGGCGGAGTGCCGTTCTTGACTGCATGCATCAGCCGGCGGACGCGGGAGCGCGGCCCGGCTGCTGTTGCTCCTTGTCATCGTCCAAGTCCGCGTCGCCGCCGCGCTGTGCCTGCCCGCTGCCAGCCTCGTCCGCCCCCCGCGCCGCGGTGCCCAGTGTACATGCGCGTTTACTCGTGGGTGTTACAGTAACTATTTTTGTAATGAATGTTCAAAATGCTAACTGCATGCATGCCCTTGTTTGTAGTAACACGAGGACTTGACCTAAATGGCCACGAGTGCCCCCGTCGCGCTCGTCTGGTCGCGCTCTATCGACCGCTCTGCGCCAGCGTCGCGCCAGACCGCGGCCCGGCGCACTTTGCCAACGCCCGGCTCGGCCAGCTCGACAAAAAACGCACGATCGCGACGAGCTCGGGCACAGGAAGCCGACCAACGACTTGGGCTCGCTGTCCCCGTCGTCCTGCACGCGCTCCTCGTTCAAAGCCCCGCGCCCGGACCCCTGGACGCCGGCGCCTAATGCTGGTCCGCCGCGGCAGCACACTGCCCACGATCGTCCGGAGCACCGGCCTGGCGGCGCGCGCCAGCGGCGGAGGACGTGGACTAGGTGCGTGGCCATCTACTGATTGCGGTTTGCCGCGCCCCGGAGGTTTGATTCGACTCTGACATTGTGAGTTTTGCAGAGACACCTCCGATCGGCACTCCCGGCGCGTCTGCCGCTTCCAGGCCGCGTCAGGCCTCTCGTTCCGACTCCTCATAGGTCGAGGTTGCCGTGCGAGTCGTCAGGCCGCCGCCGCGCTGCTAGAATATGGCCGAACGCGGCGGTCAGTCACAGCAGCAGGGTACGATCTCTGTCACAGAGCGCCAGCGCGCCGTTCTGCGCTCACTATTCGTCTCAGGCATCAACCCACGACCGCGCCGAACCCGTCTGGGGCGCGAATCCGCGGACGCCGGTCCGCGACGAGGACTGGTTGGTCAGTCCCACGATCTCTGTCAAAGACCCCAATCGCGCCGTTCCGCACTCACGATCCAGCTCAGGTTCACTCGGGCATCGACCCGCGACGGCGCCGAAGAGGTCTGGGGCGAGCCGCGGTCATCGGAAGTGGGTACGATGCCCGAGCCGCGGAACGTCCTTCCGAGCGTACCCGCGGCCGGCACGGGGCCCACTCGACCGCGCCCGCTGCGACGCGCGCGGTGAAGGTCAGCGTGGGAGTGTACGTACCGATAGGTAGCGTTGCCCGCAATAGAGTGCCTTCCCCGCCACGCCTCCCGCCCGTCAGCCAGAACCAGCGCACCTGAGCCCGGAAGAACGGCCGATCGCGCGAATTTCTAATGGTCTGTACACCAACAGACGCATAAGAACCTGGCAGCGAATCGTGAGTCAGTTAGGGAAACGGTCAGAGTGACGACAAGACAGGACATACCGGACAGCGGAGACAGCACCGTCGCCGCCCAGCCTGCCGAACGGCAAGACACAATGGACCTGTGGATGAGTCAGCAAGACGCCTGAATGCCAGAGTGACGCATGAGACTCACCGATGGGTCGGCGCGTGTACGGCCGGACGGGACGCACAGACGTGCAGCGCCGATCTCGAGCAGCCGCAAGCGATCGGGGCATCGGGAGACGATTTGGCAGCACCGTAGCTACAACGTCGTAAGCGAATGTCTGAAGGACGATCGAAGATGACGGCGTACAAAGGCAGTGTGGATAGGGGCGGCGCGAGCGAGGGTCGGCGCCCTGCGAGTGACTCCGGCCGAGAGCGCGGCGATTGCGAGCGTGCGACCGATGAAGCCGTATGCCCGACTGCGTGAACAGGGTATGCATCAGCAAAAGTGTAGATGATGCGCAGAAGAAACGACTCGCCGAAAGATGGACAAAGACGGCGTTGAAGTCGGAGCATGCGATGTGCACGCCGAGGATGGCAGCGAGCGAGCGAGCAGCGCGACGACGAGCGGGGACAAGCACGACGACAATCGGGCGGTGCAGACGAGCGCGCCGACGTTGGGACCGATGTGCGACGGAGGCTGGTCGAGAGGAGAGAACGGAAGAGGAAGAGAGGCGAAGGCCGATGGGGACTCTGACCCGATTCCGCACCCACCCTTTATACCCTCCTCCCGCCCTCCGTATCTATCCCGGCCGCCGAGAGCGCGCACGCTGGCAGGCACGCATCTGATCGCGTGATGACTGCGCGTGGGAAGCGCGAGGTCGCGACGCCGAGGCCGCAGATGTGCCTCGCTGCCGGTGTTCAACCCCCGGATCCCGCTCGCGCAACTCATCCCTCGCGCCCGAGACCCTCTCCCGCCGCGCACCTTCTCTAAACCAGTTCCCATATGAGACCCTGCTTACGTCAGCGCTCAGTTCGAGCAGGCGCACGAAGGGGTACCCCCTATTCCCTCGGAGGGCGGAAACCGCACCCCAAGGCACGGGCGCGGCGCAGTCGCGCTGCAACGTGTCAGATCAGCTCATCTGATGCGTGATACACCGGAGATAGATGTGGGTTGCAAGGGGAAACTCGGGAAAACGGGAAACGCGCGGAATGCGTCGCTGCGACGCCGCCACGTCCCGCGGCCAATTTGATTCAATTTCGCATTTATCTCTGCGTGAGAAGCATGCCGGCATAGATGCACAGCCGATGACGTTGCAGGAACGCGGGACCCGGGCTCGCCGGGCTCGCGCTGGGCGGTTTCGCTCGTTCTGGCGGAGTTGCCACGCCGGGCGCTTCGCCCGATTTGGCACGTGCGGGAGTAAAATGAGGCCTTCCACGCGATTCCAGCGTCGATGTCGCTCTCTCATACACAATTACCAGTGGATATAGCCGTTGCTTATGTAATGTAGCCATATTCGAGGCAGATAGAGACATAAATTGTGTGCTCGCGAAACTGACAACCCGGACCACCCAACTCGTCGAAACGCCCTCCGCACAGAGCTTCCGCCGCGGCAATCATCACTCATCTGATTAGAACTGATATTAAACTCAGGCACAGTGCGCTCTTACCCCTTGCATTGCGATTCCATGCTGAGACATGCAGCTTCATGCTGCCTGCAACTCAGACCATTCCCGCTCGCGCTTCGCATCTTACTCGTCCAAGCTGCGCAACCGCAACAAAATCCGGGTCATGTACAATTTCCCTGCACAATTATGCTTACGTAAGCGCATACCCATCGTCGGAGGACGCAGTGGGGTGCTTGTATGCACTCCGAGGGTGAAACATGCGGCAAGGTACTCACGCGACGCGACGGGATTACAGCGCATCAGATCATGTGTGCCTGATCGTGAATCACTCTGAGATCGATGTTCATGCTGATGGAACTCCGGGAAACTGAGCAACGGGCGAAGCAAGTCGCCACCGTTCCCAGTGTGCAAATCGCGATCCTCTGCCGAATTTTGTCAGGTCCTCCTTTTTCACTGCGCCACGTGGATTCCGTGCCAATCATAGAGCCGCTGACGTAATTATACAAAGCGCTTCTTTCGAACTGCTATCGCTTTTGGCTGTTTCGCTCGTGCCGGCGGAGTTTGCATGTCACGCGTTTGGCATGTGTGGGCGAGATTTGGTCTCTCCCGCCCGATCGAGTGGCTCAGTCTCTGACCCATCAGTATACCGCGCCAGTCATGGACCCACCGCTTGCGCTGGAATCTCACTATCTGACCAAAATGCCAGGATATGTAGCGCTCGAATGTGATCAGCAGCGAGTTTTGAGTCTCCTGACGTGCCTGAAGCACTCTGTGTACGGAATTTAAACATTTCATATATTCTTACATCATTCATCTCTATGCAGTATAGCCCATGATATGCACTGAGCTCGCTACTCACTTTGCAGGGGCCGATCAAGCCTGCGGCTGCGAACAGCGGCAATCTCCGCTTCTCTTCCTGCTTCCTCCACCATGCCCGACGGCAAGACCATTCTCCCTCATTCCGCCGCGCCGCTCCCCTCCCGACACGTCTCTACGTGTGCACGCCGTTGTCGATGGCGAAGACGAGGCCAAGCGGCAGGTGAGTTGCGCGATTTTCTGTGCAGACGGTGCCCTGCCTGATG
Source organism: Auricularia cornea (assembly GCA_030578095.1). Classification (NCBI taxonomy): domain Eukaryota; kingdom Fungi; phylum Basidiomycota; class Agaricomycetes; order Auriculariales; family Auriculariaceae; genus Auricularia; species Auricularia cornea. The sequence continues at coordinate 3,957,717 of JARLTE010000009.1, read as the reverse complement.
TCGAGCTCGTAGAACGCAACCGCGCTCTCATTCCTCCGCGCGTACCGCTCTCTGGGAGGGGGCACACGCTCCTCGATTCATAGTGAGTTTCTCGTCCCGGTTCCGTCGCCCTCGTTCCCTCCCTTCCCCGCCCACTGCCATGCTGCCTGCGCCCCGCGTCTGCACCCGCGAGCCGGGCAAGGACATGCCGTCGTGCCTGGGTCTCTCGCTCTGGCTTGCCCCTCCGCAGCAACCGCATGTGCGCGCCGGGATTTCCCCCCCTGCGCGAGGACATCCATTTCGCCATCACTGATCGCATTTTGCGCTCAATTTTTCGCGGGCCTGACCTTCGAAACAGATGTCCCCGCCACTGTGACCTCTCTGTGAGGGTGCCGCCTCGACAACGCGTCCGCATTCGCTTCGTGGGTCGTGCTCCCTGTCGTTCGGTTCGGGCTGACCTGAGCAATCCAGGTCGCATGACTCGGGCAGGTCCGAATCGCGCAAGGCGGTGCTCGTCCTCTGCATTCTTGCTCGCGCTGACACCGTACGTCGCGTTTTCTCCCTTTCTCCCCGCTTCCCGCTGACCCGCATGCAGGTTCTTTGCTCCCGTGCCATCCGGCGGTCCACAAGATGAAATGGCAGTTCACGCGCTTGCCGCACCAAATCGCTCGCGTTCAGCCCCTTGCCGACCCCAGTACGCGCACCGCGCGGCTCTCCGCGCGATCCAGCGTCAACATCGCACGTCACAGGTACGTTTCCTGCCTTCTCCTGCTTTCCCCCGTGGTCCCCAAAATTGCGAGCGGACTGCACGCGCGCTTCGCGTCTATGCTTGGGCTACCTACCCGCCGTCCCAGACGCGGAGCTGCCGTCCGCGCTGCCGTTGCCATCGTGCAGCAGCACTTTTCCATTCATCAGATCGCAGATCTCCTTCCTGCGGCTCGCCCGCCGTTCCCACGCGGACGGGTACGCTGCGCGATCCCTGAGACGCGCTCCCCGAGCACATCGAGGCTCTCGCATGCACCGTTCGCTTCGCCCAGCCGATCTTCTTCCCGCGGCCGAATCCCCTCATCATCTCATCCCCTCTCTCGCATCCCATTCGCTGCGTCTCTCTCTTTCTATCCCATCGCTTCCCCATGCTCCCCAGGTTACCAAGTTGTACATATCGTAGTTATGCTTGTTGCAATCCACGTCTCGTGCCTAATACCTACTATATGCGGTGCAATCATAGAACGCTGGCAAATCGGCAGATCTGATCCAGCACAGAACGGTGAGAGCCTGTCCCTGAGAACCGCTCAAAACGCTGCTGCCTGCCTGAGGCGCTCTCTGCAGCGAAAACGAGCGCATGCGAGCATAATGGCACTGACCTGCAGCAGAGAGGGTGGGGAGGACACAGGAGAGCTCGCTCCGCTTCCAGGACGGAGACGCGGCCAGGAACACACCGGAAATGCGATTTGCAGTTGCGCATCAATTGCATATCGCATTTGACTCAGCCACTCAGTCGGCAGAGAGCTCCCTGCCGCTCTCACCCTTCCCGCGCATACAGAGGACACTGAGCAGCCTCTCAGAGAGCCCTTTGTAGACACTGTTCTCCTCACCGGCAAACACTTTCCCGCGGGGACCTGCCTCGCGCAGCACCGACACGGTACCTATCTGCTGTGAGATGATATATCGCGAGCGCATATCACCGGTAGAATCTGAGATCCAGTGGTTGCCCTGAGATCTGGCCGACGCAAGCCGCTCATCCTGCACTCCTTCCTCTGCGCGCGTGCGAGTGTAATCCAGGCATTGCAAGACGCATATGCAGCTGTACACGGCGCTCCAGAAATGAGAACGGCGTCCGTTCCGCCGAGCGCGTGGTGACTGAGACGTGGCAACCTCGGAGATGTCAGAAACCGGATTTGCAGCTGCTGATGCCGCGCGGCGCGCATGTGCGCCGAGCAGCAAGCCATTGCTCAAACTCACTCGTTCTGCACACCCAGAGGGTCTATAAAACGCGCAGAAACGCCTGCATGCCCGCGAGCCCATCTCTCACCACTGCAGGCTGCGATTTCGAGGGGAAAGCGGCTTGCGGCAAGACCATTACCAGCCGCATCATGCTCTGTCCCGCCGCAGTTCCGTGCCAAGCGCCTTCGTGGGGTATAAAAGGCTGGCCAGGTTGAGACACCGCTCGTTCGTCTCTTCCCCAGGTCGTCTCTCTGCGTGCACGCTGCCCTCCCTCACCATCGGCTCGGACGTTGACATCCAGCACGCTGCTCACCGTCGTCATCGTGTTCCTCAACCACCGTCGTCGTCGCCATCGTCTTCTTGGGCCACCGCTGCCTCCATCGCCTTCACCTCGCCTTCGTTGTCGCGTCCAACGTCGCGCAGGTATGTTTCTCATTGCGCTAGACCCTGCTCCCTGCGTGTTCCCCTGTTACCGGACCGCACTTGTACATAGGCCTTCGGGCGGGGACAACCCCTGCCATTTTGAATAAACCCTAAACGTCATTATGATACCTATGGATTCACGCTGCTCGTCCGTTTTTCGAAGCACCGGAGCCAGTTTGAGCCATCAGATCCGAGGAAGCAAGAGCTAGAGGCCATTCCAAGTTTGACGCCGACGGAGCTCGCCGCGACAGAGACGCCGTACTTGCCCTTGCGCACGACCCACGCCTTCCGGGTCACGCTCATTCTCTGCCTCATCACCCCGGCTACGGTCATCGGCGTCGTCTACGGCCTGCGCGGCCAGCACAAGACCCAGAACGCTCCGGAGCAGACGACGACGCCCGAATCGGTCACTACCAACCTCCCGACCCCGTCAGACGGCGCAATTGCGACTGGCGTGGACGGGAAGCCTGTCAGGGGACCGATGGGCTTTGGACGTGCGTCCGTAGCAGTTCCAGCGTATCGAGACTGACGCGAACATCTACGCTCAGCCGCGACTCCCCGACCCGCATCTACTGCTACGAGGCCTCCCGCTACGAGGCCGCCCGTCTTCGCGCCCGAGCCTGCGCCCACGCCGACGCGCCACTCGGACCCCAAGCACGAGGACAAGGAGGACGAACACGACCAGGACGCAGCGGCAGACGCTCAAGAGCGCGATTAGTGCTGGCACAGCACTCGCGCGTCGTGCTGCGGTTTCGTTTCCCCCACTTCTACCCCCGACAACTCTACCACACGATATGCTTGCACTTCGTCCACCCAAACTGTCTGGTAAATTATCACATACCTTTTCGTTGTGCCAACACGAACAACGCCCTGCCCCGTATGCCGCCTCGGTGTAACACCAGCTGTAGCAATAACATGTTCATCGCATTCGCTGGTGCTTCAACCTGCATCATACTGTGCGAAGGTGTGCTGAGGTGCTCAGGGGCCGTTGATGCACCGGGAGCCTATCTTTCAGCCGTCATGATAACCACCAGAGCGGCTCGAATCGCGACTCGATTATCTTCGAACGTCAAATTCTTCGACTGCTGCATTCCCCTTGTCCTTTAAATAGGTCATGGCACACCGCGGGCTGGACCTCTGACGCACAGTAGACACGATGCATAGCATGACGATTTTATAGTGCGTCGTGCGGGAGATAGTTGTACAATTGAGAAGCTGATTCGGGCGCGCCTCAGAGGCCGTTCCAGTACAGATCCTTTTGCACGTCGACGTGCGCAGTGAGCCTGATGTCGACCGAGCTCGCGGCGACGGAGACGCCGTACGCGCCCTTGCGCGCCACCCACGCCTTGCGTCCCTCGTTCCACGCGGAAAACGCGTACTTGTCCAGCTTGACCGTGACGGTTCGACTCTCGCCTGGCTGCAGGTCCGCCACGCGGACGAAGCCACGCAGCACGCGGCTCGGCAGCGGCTCGCCCAGCGGGTGTGGCGGCGGCGAGACGTAGACCTGCACGATCTCCGTTCCCGTGCGTGCGCCGGTGTTGGTGACCGACACGGAGGCCGAGAGCGCGACGTCGGCCGCGCTGGAGGCTGCGAGTGCGGTTTCTGAGAGCTTCAGGTCCGCGTATGCGAAGGTCGTGTATGAGAGGCCGTGGCCGAATGCGAAGTGCGGTGCGACGTTGCGGTCGATGTAGTGCCTATAGCCCTGCAGAAAGGTTTGAGCGTGAGAAGGATTTCACGGATACATATGCACTTACGACGAAGAGATCCTCGGCGTAATAGACCGGCCCCTCCTTGCCACCAAAGTGCAGGTAACTGGGAACATCTTGCAGGCGGCGCGGGAACGTCATGCTCAGCTTGGCGGACGGGTTAACGTCTCCGAACAGGACGTCCGCGATGCCGTCTCCCGCGCTGTTACCAAGGTACCATCCTTGAAGCAGAGCTGCGACGTCCTCGGCCCACGGCATCTCGACCGCAGATCCCTAGCAAGAAATCAGCAGCTGAGTGCGTTGGATCCGACGTACATACCGATTGGTTTACAACGACGGTGCGAGGGTTTGCCTTAGCCACACGCCGCACGAGCTCATCTGTGCGACCAGGGAGCGCAAGCGTCGTCCGGTCGTAGCTCTCGGACTCCCACTCAGAGTTGAGACCAACGATAACGATCGCCACTTCAGCGTTCTTAGCAGCCTCCTCCGCGTCCAGAAGCTCCTGGTCTGCGTCGACGACCGGCGCTCCGCTGAGACGCACGGCGGGAGATGAGACGGCCGGCGTCGAGTCGTCGCCCTCCACGGGGCCTGAGACGTTGTTGAACTCGACGAGGATCTCGTAGCTGACGCCCTTGCGCACGGCGATGCGTCCACGCTCCTCGACGGTGCCGCGGTTGAAGAAGTACGTGCCCTTGCGCTGCTTCGTCCAGTTGTCCACGACGAGCTGCCCGTCGACGAACAGCTTCGCGCGCCCGCTGACCGTCAGCCCGAACTCGAACTCGCCGTCCGCGTCGCGCGGCGCGAGCGACCCGCGCAGCCGCAGCGTCCACTCTGGAGTTAGGTCGTCCAGGTTCGCGTCGTTCAGCAGGACGGTCGACTCCGTCACGTCGAGCGTCCGCACGGGCGTGTCCAGCGGCTTGTCGGGATGCTCGGCGCTGTGGTTGTAGTACTCCATCCGCCAGCCGCGCTTTCCCTCGGGAGTGAGAAGCTCGTAGTCGAGAGACGGCAGACTCTTGAAGGCTGAGTTGACCCTGCGTTAGCGCCCGACCAGTTTGCTGTGAGAACTTGTGCGTACCCCGGTACCCTTCGACATAAGATACTTCGACGTTGTTCCCGAGCGCACGGACGATGCCCTCATACGGAGAGACCGCGTATAGCAGACGGACCTGAGCGCTGCCGCCGCCAAAGATGACGCGCGCCTTGGCATTGGGGCCAATGATCGCGACGCGCTTGACCTTGCTTTTGTCGATCGGGAGAACCCCACCCTCGTTACGGAGGAGAACGATCGACGAAGACGCTGCGCGCCGCAGGAGCGCGACATCCTCCGCGGAGTCGATGGCCGATTGCTCCTCGCCAACGCTCTTGTCCACGACCTGATGCACGCATGTCAGGATTGCAGCGGCTAGAACGAGAGGCCACTCACATCCGGTATAAGCTTGGAGACATTCTGGACCGTCTCAAGCACCTGGCGCGCGCGCTCTTTGATGTCGGACACAGTGATCTTGTGCGCTGTGAGCGTGCGCTCGATGAGGTTGGATGTGCGCCAGCCGCGGACGCCGGGCATCTCGAGGTCAACACCGGCCTTGATGGAGTGGTCGACTGAGTATACCCCGAACCTACAGCTCGTCTCAACGCGGCTTCTCAGTCATCGATGAGATCTTACCAGTCGCTCATCACCAGTCCCTTGTAGCCCCACTCGCCGCGAAGAATGTCGCGAAGGAGCTCGGGGTTCTCAGACGCGTGAGTCCCGTTGACACGATTGTAGGACGTCATCACGGCCCAAGGCTTCGCATCGCGTTGGGCGATCTGAGAAGGATTTGTCAGCAGCAGTCAACAGCCACGCAGAGACGGTACCATGAATGGCATCAGGTAGATCTCCCTCAGCGCACGCGCGGAAAGGATGCTATCCGACCCATGGCGCGCGTTTTCCTGGTCATTGCACCTACGGCCCTTACAGTCAGATAGCATGCAGATATTGTAAGTGAAGCCTCACACGAAGTGCTTGATAGTACAACCGACGCCGCCGCTCTGCACACCGTTGATGTACGCGGCCGCGATGGTGCCGCTGAGCACGGGATCCTCGGCGAAGCTCTCGAAGCTCTTGTAAACGAGTTGTCAATTCATTATTCCGTGAAGCGTCCAAGGGATGTGCTGCGCACCCGCCCTCCAAGGGGAGACTGTCAGGAGGATCAGCCCGGGCCCCTGGTCCGTGATCATCAGGTGCGCACCCTCTGGATGTTTACGGTAGGTGCCAAGAGCAGGCTCGTCGTACGCAGTTTGGCCTCGGGCGCGAGGATGCGTGCCCCGAGCTCACGCACGAGCTCCGGGTCCCATGTCGACCCCAAGGCAGTAGCACACTAAGACATATCTGAGTATGAGGATGAAGCTCATGCAGCGGGGAAGAGCTCACGGGAATGCATTTAGCCAGGCTGCCGTTGAAGAAACGTTGGCCGCGGACGCCGTTCGGACCGTCGGAAACCTACTCCAGCTGTCACGCTTAGACTTCGAGGCAGAAGCAAGCATATTCACCTTAATTGCTGGAACGCCCAGGCGGGGAATGGCAGCAGTGTGCCACCATCCGACGCCGGTGATGAGGGACGTCGTTTCCTCGACGGTGAGCTGTTCGACGACGGAGTCGAGGTCGGCTTTAGCAAATTCCGCAGCTGACATGGTGGTCGTCTAGGGTCAAGCTTCAAGAGCTACCGGGCGGAGTGCCGTTCTTGCGTGTCGTGACCTGCGCGACGGTCAAGTTCGCCTGTCCGGCCCGAGATTATTGTGCCGACATTGATCCGTGCCGCGGCGTGCAGTCGTCGCCTCATTCAAATCGTTGGGCAAGCGATGTTGCCCGTGGACCCAACTGTGAGGTCGTACTTCATGCGCTGCACAGGCTGGCCTCGTCAAATGGCATCCAGCCATCATGGTGGATGGTCCATGGGTGCTTCACAATGACGCGACGCCCGCATCCGCTGCCTGGGACCACTCGATGGAGAGCGCTGTATACGGTCGACCGGGCCTAGAACGGCGAAGGTGTGGAATGTTTGCTGGAAGCAGTATCTGGACAGTACCGGCGCAAGCCGGCGTGGCTGTCGGGACGGTCAGTGAAAGAAAAGAGGCGGAGTTCCAAAAGCGCGTTTGTGGTGCATTCATAGGTCAATCACATAGGTGTACAATATAAATTCTATGCGATACATCCACCGCAGTCTAATATCAGAATGGGGCCATGTTGAGGGGATCTTTTCCTAAGACATTGGGTGCGAATACGTCGGCAGAGGCTCTCCCGATTCCCGGAGTCGCTCAAGCTCCTGCGTTACCCTAGCCAGCTCTCTTCTCAAGAGCACACTATCCTCTCCAGTGCTTACTGGAGACTGCGGAGGATTACTGAACTGCAATGAGATGCCCGTTGACGGGACAGTCGAAGCGCTCTGAGCGTCGTCTCCCGCGCGAATCTTGTCGCGAGACTGCTGCTGCGCAACGCGCCCGCCACCGGGTGAATGGTAAGCTGTTACTTCCCTGAGAGATTTCTCGCGGTTCCTTCTGCGCCGCCAGAGCCAAATTAGTCCCAGGAGCAGGATTAACGCCGCAGCGGCCCCGACGACGCAGCCGGCAATGATGCCTCCCACGTTCGATTTCCCGCTGCTGATAGCATTTCCCTGCAATGCAAAATTTGTAAGCTACGTTAAACATGGGCAAGGTGTGCTCACAGGCATTGCGGTTGCTCCATTGGCGGGCGGCGACTTCGTCGGTGGCGTGATGCCCGAGGTGACGTTCGCAGCATCGGATCTGGAAGCGCAATCAATGCCTAAATTCGTAAACAAGAGTCGGTTCTCACGCAGGGGTATAAATAGCGTAGTCGAACAAGGCGAGCGAACCGTGGTCTCCGTCCGCCCAACTGGAGATGAGCATTGTATGCTCTCTGTCTGGTAAAGATGCATTCGAAAAGACAGGCTGGTTGTACAGGAAGCCGGCGGTGGTAAGGTCGGGAGTGTGAAGATACTGCGCGATAGGGTCGGCGGAGCCGTCGAGATAGAATGAGAGGCGGGTGTCTTTGTGGACGACATCGACGTTGTTCGCGAGGATGAAGAATATGTATAACGCGGTCCCTGCATACGCATGAGATGACCGCGAGCTGCTGCAAGCAGAGCTTCAAGCACCGTTGAATGAGAAGGTGATATTTGAGGGAAGCTGGCCGGGGAACGTCGTATCGTCGTGCCTGTCTCCAGTATGAGGAGAGTGACGAACCAGTGGGTGGTTAAAACGCACCAGGTGTGATCTTGCGCTTGACCCGCGTCTGGTTGCGCGCCGCATATCGAGCACTGATCGTCCGCCGATCGCGCGTTCCACGCATGCACGGAACTGTACTCAGGGATGGCGCTGCTGCGCTCGTCTCCTTGAGCGTCGTCAATAGTAACGTTGACGCGAGCCGCCATTCGACGTCACGGCTAGCCTACGGCAGTAGGAGCGGCCTGGTGGGACGGGGTTAGATATGTAGCTTCTGCGCCGCGCGCGGAGCTTCCAGATAAGTAAGGGCATACGCGGGCGCCCGGCACTCCCGGTGAATGATATGCCAGCCCGGGCCCGGTATGCAATTTGATGGTTCGGTGTCAGGGCTCGAGAATCGCGCTGCGGTGGCTGAGTATGCGCTCTTAGTCGAGACGGTAAGGATTATGCATGCCCATCATGGCGAATGTCGATATGGACGAGAACGAGTTCATACCGCACATCTGGAACTGCTATAGAGGCCAGCGCACGTTTGTGGAATGTTTGCCACACAAGAACCCTGAGTGGCGTCTGATGGACAGGTCATGGGGGCATTAGTCAGCGAGAAAGCAGAAAATCCGGCAGCAGAGCTCACAGAAGGTCCTTCTCATCCTCGCGCCGGCTCGCATCGAGTCTAACGAGTAGAAAAACAGGAACATTGGGATGAGGGACGTTTGTACACGAAAGCATCACCATTTTTGGCTGCATTCCTTCCGCCCTGGTCAAACATCAAGGCCTTCTCGATGATGATTAATGATTTGCGAACAAGCACGGGGGATAGTACGTGTGCGCAGGAGCGCGCCTAGGAACGCCTTATACCAAAGTAGGAAAGTTCTGTTAGCCAAACCCAGAAACGCACTGAGAAATTATACACATATCGTTCTGCCCCTACTAGTACTCGTAGTCCAAAGCTGCGCGTTCAGGAGCTGCCGCTGACCCCGCTGTGCGAATACTGCGGCGGTTCAGCGATCCGCCTGACGCGCTCGAGCTCCTCGCGCATGCGCTCCAGCTCTGTGCGAAACTGAGCGCTCTCGTCGGCGGAGCGCGAGGACGTCGTGGCGAGAGCAGACGTCGAGGCCAGCGCTGTAGTATCCGGGGCGCGCGGGCGGCCCTTCTCCTGTGGGGTGCCCCACTGTTGCATGTACGCGTCGAACGGGTCCACGGCGGCCGCCAAAGCCTCAGTGTCTCGTGTGGGAGCCATGGAGGTCGAGATGCTGGGCGCGGAGGCGGCGTAGCTACGTCTCCGGCGGCGCGTGTACAGCCAGAACGCGGCGGCGAGAAGCAGAATCGCCACGGCTGCGCCGGCGACGGAGCCGCCAACCACTGCCCCCAGGTTGACGTTGGACGAGCCACCGTCCTCGTCACTCCCTGGTGTCGGTATGGGCGTGCCTGATGTATGAGACGCGGTAGGGTCGGGATCCTGAGTCGGATGTGTCAGGAGGGTCCACCCAGGACGCTGGACGCAGGGAATACGTACCGAACCGGGCGGTGCAGGATCCGCTTCTTCAGTGCTAATGATCATTGAATCCGCTTAGCCGAATGCGACGCGGGAGGAGAGAAGCATGTGTGGCGTGCTTACGAATAGATCGCGTAGTCAAACAGCACGAGGGAGCCGCTGTCGCCGTCCGCCCAGTTCGAAACGAGCATCGTGTGCTCGCCTGCCGACAGCGAGTCGTCCTTGAACACGAGCTGGTTGTAGATGAACCCATCCACTGAGAGATCGGGGACGTGGTGGAACTGCTTTATGGGTTCCGGCGCTTCGTCCAGGTAGAACGCTAAGCGTGTGTCCTTGTGTTGCACGTTGATGTTGTTGGCAAGAATGCAATATATGTACAGTACAGTTCCTGGGTGCGCCATTAGATACCAGTCAGCGTATCAGTGGCATAATCGACGTACCGTTGAACGAAAATGAGACATTAGATGGTAATTGACTGGGAAATGTCGTCTCGTCGTGCCTGAGGTCGCTTGAGCAAGGACCAGGGTCTGCGCTGAGTGCGAAATAGAGCGCACCATGTCTTATCAAAGGCCTGGGTGCCGTCTGGCCTCGCGCCGCAGGTCGTGCACTGATCGCTGGCGGAGCGGGCGTTCCAGAGATGCACGGAGGCATACTGGGGCGTGCTGCCAGTCCGCTCGTCGCCGCGGGTGTCGTCGATCGTCACGTTCACGAGGCGGGCGGATGCCAACGAGCTGAGGAGCAGAACGAGCGCGATCAGGGGCATGGGAAGAGGCAAGCGGGCGCTGGCCGTCTTAAGCCCGCAGCACCACAGGTCCCGGACTTTGGCCTGTCACACCATTGGGAGGGGGTTCCAATTAGTTAAACCGCACTATCCATGACCGCAAATAATTAATTAAACCGCACTAAACGGTGCAGCCGGCCAGTATATCTAGAAGTGCAATCCAATTAATCAGCTCACCCTTGACGGCTCTGGGAATCCCACGGCGCTCCCAGGACAATTAATTGTACCTCAACTAATTATTCCCCGACTAGACAGCTGTCGGTATGACCTGGGCATATTCCCACGGGTGTATAATTAATTAAAACACAATTAGTTGCCTCCCAGTGGAGCACTGGTGTCCTCCTCATCCTTGAGCCTGATTGACAACCTCGATTGGCAGCCGCAATGCCACACCGACGGAGATTGTTTTATGGCCAGGGTTTCACACCCTGTACCACGCATAAGTCCCGTCCTTACCGCTGCGGCGCTGCCTGGGGACCCTGTGACGTGGGCGGCTCGAGACAGAACAACCTATCAACCGTCATTAGTGGACTCTACGGAAATCGACAGCACGGGCACAATGCAAGCTGCGCGAGGCTCACGGCATTGTCAAGCACGGGATGATGCAACGGCACTGCTGTCCGGCCGATGCGGACAACGTGGTCGCGTTCGGACGGGCGCAGGCAGACGACAGGCAATCTGTGCAAACTGAAAGCGTCAGCGGGAACTCAGGCACAAGGTAGAGCTCAAATGCTGACATCGAGCTGCTAGTGGCGTCTGGTGCATGGTGTGCTGGTCTCGGCATTGCAGATGGTGACGGTGAGAAGGAGAACAGGGTCATGTACAGGACCTCTTTTGCAATATACTCATCCTTTATTTGTGGGTCCCATGGACGGGACTCCTACATACATGCCCTACATACATTACAATAGAGTCCCACATTCGGGCGAGTCCCACATTCGGGCGAGTCCCACATTCGGGCGAGTCCCGCATTTCACGAGTCCCGCAAAACGCGAGTCCCGCATTTCACAGGTCCCGCATTTCACGAGTCCCGCAAAACGCGAGTCCCACATTTCACAGGTCCCGCATTTCACGAGTCCCGCAAAACGCGAGTCCCGCATTTCACAGGTCCCGCAAAAACGAGTCCAGTCCCCCGAAACGCAAATCCGGCCATGGGGGAGACGGGGTTGTCGAATGATCTTGCTCCCAGAAATCGAAAAACGAGGTTATTTCTTTTTCGCAAGGAGCTTGAGCCGTCGTGTGCGATTCCAAACTGCAAGAAAAACGAAACTGAAAATGACAGCCCGCCGCTGGCTCATGTAGCTCAGAGGTTTCCGTATCTTCAAGAGACCGGCATTGCCGCTCTCGCCTGCGCTGGAGTTCAAGCCGCGAAGCTTTGCGCTGAAGTTCCGGTATGCACTGAGAAAGCATGCGCGCGAGCACCTGGTATGGCCCTTGGAATGGAAGATGTCGATGAGGAATCGCGTGTGGCGGAAGAATCGAGCCTCGCGAAGCATACAGTATGAGGCGAGGGCGCAGGAGAAATCGTAGATCACGTAGTCTGGCGCCTTCTCCCAGTAGCAAAAGAGCGCCGAAAAGACGTCGTTGCGGCCTTCACCGCGTGGAATGCAGTGAAAGCCGATGCAGCAGCTGTGGGTGCACCATGCGACCATGAGGCCACCGGTCAGACCCTTGCGTCCGTAGAGTTGATAGTATTTCGAGCATCCGATTGTGCCTCCCGCATCTGAGACAGTGGCACGATCGGCTTTGCGGTCGGTGGGGAGATGGGGATAGATGGGTCGATTTCGAATTCGAGGCCGTCCGTAGAAGCATCCTGTCTCGAGAAATGTAAGCAGCATGTTCCAACATGAGAGTGCAAATAACACACCTCACGCCAATCTTCGAGCACAGTACTGCCGGTGCGAGCGTCGTCGGGATCATTGGCCGGATGGATGGCCCCGACTTGTTGGGCACGCTCGTAAATAAAGGTGCAAAGACCGCAGAATTGCTCGGTATACTTGTTGTAGACATTGAGCTCATGTTTGGCAACGAGTGCGAGTGCAGGAACGAGCGGCAGCAACGCGTCCACGGAGGCTACATCCCCGACCGAGAGGCCTACCCGTCTGACTTATTTTATGAGAAAGTCCCCCCAAGAAATGCACATCTGTCCCCCAAGAAACGAGTGTAGTTTCCCCTAGAATTGCAACATGGTCCCCTAGAATTCAGACTGGCTCCAACAGATGCCCCCAAGAATTGGATGTGATGTCCCCAAGAATTGGATGGACTCTCTCTTGGACCAGAACTAGGGCTCCCTAGAAATGCACACCTTAGTCCCCAAGAATCCATCCCCAAGAAATTGAAAGTCCAGAAAATAAAAGAACCATCAATGACATGGACAGGGGTTGAACCTGTGACCTTGTGGTCGCACCAAGTAGCCTAAGGGTCTTGACCACTGAGCCATAGAGCTGTATGACCCTAGCCATATTTGGTTCCATATATACCTATAAATATATGCTCTCCAAGAGGGACTTAGCCATTTTCAGAGGTCATCCCCCATTATGACCTGCTATGATTACATTATTTTTGTTACTTTCAATACATTTCGGAAGTATTCCCTTTTTTGGAATTAAGCATGGTATGTAATATAACAGTAGCGCTGTGCCCTCAGTTTACATTTTCTTCACTAACCCTTTACAGATTTGATTTCAAACCTTATTTTGGACATACAAAAATATTTTCAAGAATTTAGGTATTTTATTTGTAGTGTTCTATAAATAGATTTGTTACTTGTTGTACTACTAGTTTGTTACTTTGGGCCAGCTGACAGGTGTATATGAGCAACTATTGGCTGCCAGGTAGTATCTCCTCTGTGGCCTAGGGGTTAAAGCGCTAGCTATGCTTGGCAGCTGTGCTGACTAAGCATCCTGTTGGAGTGGCAGGTTCAAGTCCTGCATGGATCAGACTTATTTTGATTTTGAGCAGAATGCGATTTCTTGGGCACCCTAGTTCTTGGGGCCCTAGAAATGCAGAGTCGTTTCTTGGGGGGACTTTCTCATAAAATAACTCAGCCGGGTTAGCGGACCGAGAGGAGGACAATGTGTGGCCAGGACGCCTCTGGTGCGAACTGCAACGCGGACTCGTACGCGAACACTTGCTCCAGAAGGTCGAGGTAAAGCGCAGTGACCTCCTCGAGGTCGGCACGGTAGGCGCAGGACACATGAACACCAAACAGGACTGCGAGACCGTGGTTGAGGCTTGCGAGCTGGGCTGAAAGTTGCGGAATGGAGTTACGCATGGCCTCGTCCGCGCGATCGCGATGCTCACGACGTGAGCCTGCTCGCTGTTCTGCAGCTGATGCGTCGATATCCTCGTCAGGAATAGCGCCGGCGTCGTCGCTTTCATCATCGCCGTCTTCTGGGTTCGAGTCCTCCGAGTTTGAGGTGTCTTCGCCCTGTGCGCGCAACCGGCTCTTGTTCGTCTTCGTGAGACCCTTCCTCCATCTGACAGCCTTCTGCAATTTGCGGCGCAGGCTTTCGTCCGTGACGAACGTGAGACGATTCTGAGGGACGACGACGTTGGTCCGCACGATCGAGGCGACGTCGGGGAGTGTGGGCGGGCGTAGGGTACCAGTCTCGTGCTTGGCACTGAAGCCGGCGGTGACGCCGTCGAGAATGACGGTGGTGGGCTCTGGGCCACAGACTTCACAGACGAAGCTGTCGCTGAGGTCCTGGATACGCGTGAAGGAGAACCAGACCGTGCGGAACGTCCTGTCAGAGATGAAGCGGACGGGTGAGAACCCCTGGTATCTGCGCCTGATGATGGCGTGGTAGCTGTGGAATGGGGTTTCCGTTGCCGTCATGGAGTTCGTAAAGCCGTCGAGCAGCTCGTGCGTGTAGACATGGGTGTTGTTGAAGTTGAACAGCCCGCGATCGCGAAGATCGGGGCCGGCGAACTGTCGCGACTCGGGTCGACACGTCGCGCACGGTTGGACTTCGATCGTCGTCTTGAACGCGCTGTTGGAGCCGTATACTACGCAGGAAATGACCTTCTTGGGCTTCGCAGGGTCGGGAAACCCGCCGCATCTGCAGCGCGAGTTGTCGCCCAGCGCAAGATGCCCCGGGTTGGAGTAGGCCGGTCGCGACGTCGGCGCGGTATCGGTAGGCAGACGCGCCCATTCCGGAGGGCCAACAGCCAGGTACGACACGCTGCGTTCCTCCCTTAGCCCTTCTCTGCTCAAGCGTTCGGCTGTTTTGCTGTAGCATAAGACGACCGACCGCTCGCATTACACGGAAAATGTGTGACGTACCGCGCTGAACGGCGTTCTCGTTGGAATCCTGATCGGTGTCCGAGTGGTCGGCGTCCGTGTCGTACTGCTCGAAGATGTGCAGGAATGCGGGGTGCTTCTTCGCCTTCGAGATATGGGGGCAGCGGCCCTTCTTGCACTTGCGACACGCCCAATCACCGCGTCGGCTTGAAGTGCCCCAGTGACTGACAACTTCTGGTCCCTTCCCGGCAAGAT
This sequence comes from Auricularia cornea, assembly GCA_030578095.1. Classification (NCBI taxonomy): domain Eukaryota; kingdom Fungi; phylum Basidiomycota; class Agaricomycetes; order Auriculariales; family Auriculariaceae; genus Auricularia; species Auricularia cornea. The sequence continues at coordinate 3,942,673 of JARLTE010000009.1, read as the reverse complement.
TGACGATGAAGAGGGTGGTGAAGGGCCCGTCGTTGCTCGCGCGCTGGTGGTAGAACATGACACATGGGGCATTATCTTCGGAAACCATGAGTATCTTGGACGGGAAGGTTGAGAAAAATGAACCCGACCTTGTTGCACGACGGGCTCCAACGGGGGCCCACTGCCAGACTTGAGTAGCAGTACGTGTACACAAGGGTTGGATAACGAGAAGTCGGGACAGCCGTGACAACTGTAGCACGTGTCCTCGTTGGCGTCGAGCTCCGACTGCACGATGAGCCAGCCATCGAGCCCAAGCACAGGAATTGGGTCGGGCCAAGCGCATGCTTGGGCAACCCAGGTGCGAGGGGCAACACGGTGATAGTCCAGAGTCCCAGCTTCGACAGCGCGCTGGTACATTGGGAACAGTCTCTCAGCCGATTCTGCCGCCTTCACCAGCATTGCACGTCCAGCGTAGGCCTGTTGTGGTTTGGGCTTCGTTGGACTGCGGGAAACGCGCGGTCTAGATATAGGGGATGGGCGGCGGCTGGACGCAGAGGAGCTCGTCGATGCCGGCTCGGACGGCGAAGCCGCGTCATCGCGCGCGCGGTTGGGGCCACGACCCCGCCGTGCATGCGGCTTCTTCAGCTGGCCGAGAGACGCCAACGTGACGATCGCGACCGTAAGAATGAAATCCGACGGGGCGTGCGTGTCGCGAGGAGGGCACGGACCACTCGGCCGATGCTGGGGTGACCCTGTGCTCCCCAATATTCGTCCCAATCGACCTAGCAGGCACACGCGCTGACAGAGTCGTCAGTTGCGCAACCCGAAGGGGAGGGGAGGTGTGGAGGAGGGGGAGCACGATCTGCTGGATCGGCGAGGTCGGCGACGACGAAATGTGGCGGGTGAGACGAAACCTGCTAAGTTCGTTCGAACTCCGCACCGGCTCCGGAATCCCTCACTCCCGCTCCCGCCTCCCCATTGCCGCGCTCGCCCCGCGCATCCCCTCCCCTCCGTCTGCTGCGATTCTCGACTCCGAGAATTTGCTGCGACGGTTGTGCGGAGGGACTCAGAAGGATACGTCTCGCATCCGATCTAAGCGTTGGAAGCGAGAGCTCCATCACGGCGCATATACTGCTCGCCGACGACGCTGCCTTCTTCCTCTCTGTCGTATCCGTGGCGCAAGGGGATCTCTCTCGATAAATAGCGCTTGGATTCTTACAGAACACGAAGGCAAGCCATCCATCGCCCTCGCCGGTCATTTCTCACATCCTTTTCACTTCATTCATCTTCCCCCCTCCCCCATTCTCATCCCTGTCGACTGCCTTCCTAGACGCGTGCAGATCTACCTATCTCTGCCATTGGACCCCATTTACCGGCCACGTCTTGAAATCCGCGACGGTGTCCGATGGAATTGTCGCAGCCTCGTTCGGGCACCTCAATATGTGGGTGGCTCACGTATCTCTTACTCTCTTTGATACTTACATGCATCATCCTATTTTCTAGCTGTTGATCTCGATTATCCTCGCCAAGTCGCCGTAGCCAAACTCGATCACTGTCCTGCCAGAAATTACCTTTTAATTATCTCAACTGTTGTTGCAGTTGGAGCTCATCCACCACAGCACTCAATCTCTTATAGTACTTGCCGCCACCATTTACTTCAAGGATATCATTAAGTAACCTTATATTAAGCAACCGGGGAAAGAAAGCGATCGTGATTACTTGTGTCTACTATGCGCGACGTCGGACCATGCCAATAACTTAGACCACCTGGACACCCTTCTTGGGACGCGACTTCTGCTTCAAAGCGAACCTCTTCTTCTTGTCCGAGGCCTTCCTGGAGCTCTTCGCCGCCAGTACCGCCTTGAGGCGCTTTGACTCCTTCTCGAGTTTATCCACCCGCGCCTTGTACTTGCGCTTCTCACCCTCGCTCTCTCGAGCGGCCGCTTCCGCTGCGGCCGCCTTCGCCTTGTTGGCCTTCGACTCTGCCTTCATTTCAGCGAGGCGCTGCTCGCGCAAAGGTTCGAGGCGGTTGAAGAGCACGTCGCGGAGCGTGTCCTTGATGTCGGGTGCGTCGCGTAGGAGGTCTTCGTTCTCCCACATCCGCAGCTCGCCAAGCCCGTGCATGGGCATCGCAGCGCAGATGACCCAGCTGTCCACCTTGTCTGACATGAACTCGGCCTGCATGCGGGTCGGCATGTGGATAGACCGGCCCCGGTCTGAGACGTTACCTTCTGAACAATGGCCTGGAACTTCGGGTTGACAGCGTGGCTCATCTTGTCGACCGCGAGCTTCTCGGGCCTCTTCTTGTTTCGCGTCAGATCTGCTCAACATGTAAGTGATAATTCTCTGGGTATACATAGGTGAGAGATAACGTACGCATCTCTTGCCAGTCCCCATCGTTCATGGTCTTCACGGCATTCGGTATGTGCGTCTTCTTCTTCGGCGACTCGTCCGCGGCCGATTCGTCCGAGGTGGACGAGTTGTCGGACGCGTCGAGGGCCTCCGGCGACGCGTATGGCGGGGGATGCTCTTCAGATTCCACTGATGCAGATTTCGCCTGGCGGGTGTTCTTGCCGGGCGTCGAAGGAGGTGCTTCGTCGACAGGCAAGCTGACGATTTCGTCGACCTGCATTGCATCTGACGTGTCGCAGTCGCTGAGGCCGGGGCCGAAGATCGGAATTGCCGCGCACATTGGCCAGAGTGCTGGCAACAAGGCGGATCCAACAGCGGGCGGCGCGCCGGGAACGACGGCGGGCGGCGCGCCGGGAACGACGGCGGGCGGCGCGCCGGGAACGACGGCGGGTGGCGCGACGGGAACGACGGCGGGCGGCGCGACGGCGGGCGGCGCACCAGGAAAGACGGCGGGCGGCGCGACGGCGGGCGGCGCACCAGGAAAGACGGCGGGCGGCGCGTACGCCGCCAGATGCTCAAGCCCGAGACCAGGTGGGAAGGCAGGCGAAGTGATGGGCGGCACCGCGTGATCTTGGGCCGGTGCGCCGTCTCGCTTCGCGAGGATGAGAGCAATCTTAGCCTGCACGTCGGCAGCAAGATTCTCCTCGCGGACGACGATCTCGCCCTGCGCGGCCACCTTGTTCTGCTTGAGCTGACGAGCATGTGAGTGATCTGTCCCAACCGTAATACCGGTCACTCACGGGGCAATTCTTGTGGAGCGGCACAAAGGCGTTTGCGAGGGCGGAACAGGCGACGCACTTCCTCGGCTTCTTAGCAGGAGGACCGGTGGTCGCGACGTCGTTCTGAGCCACAGGATCTGGGACGGTGCCCTTGGATCTCGTTTGAGGTTTGGCGGCCGCGGCGGCCTCTCGCTGGGCTTTGGCAGCGCCGCGGGTCTTGGACTGGGGTGCGGGGACGGATTTCGGCATTGGAGGTAGACGGGACTGAAAGACGGTGCGTGTGGAACAAGCTGAGTGCCGCGGTGAGAGTGAGAGTGAGTTGGTCTCGGAAAGGAGGCAGGACGAACTTTGTTGCCACAACGGACTCAACCAACCAGGTGCGGCCGGATATTTTCTCACAGGCCCACGTACGCCCATCGTTCCACTTTGCATTTTCTCGCGCAGCACGCCCAGACTCACGCTGGTTCTGAGTGCCTATAAAAACCTCCTCCACTGTCCGTACACTCACTTTCCCATCCTCTCTTTTACTCCCCCCTCAAGCTCGACCTCGACCTCGACCAGCATCACCGCTCCTTCACCCTACACTCGTCATGTCTGCTCCTCGCGCATCCTCCGTCGACTCAGTTGCCACCGGGGCCGACCGACCGACCGTCGATCCCACCACTCCCGACGCCGTCAACCCCACCACTCCCGACGCCGCCAACGCCAACCCGGCCGAGAACCCGGCCACGCCAGTCGCTGCTACCCCGGCCGCGCGTACCAAGTCCGCCAAGAAACGCGCAAAGGCGAAGCGCGCACGCGCGAGGCGGGCGAATGCCGCGGACGCCGCGGACGACGACCTCCCGGACCTTTTGGACGACGACGACGACGACGATCCGCCCATTGCCCAGTATTTCGATCACTGCATCAGCTCTCCATTCAAGCAATACGTCGTCCTCCGCAACGTTCCATTCCCGCTCATGAAGAGGGTCCAGTGCACAATCTGCGGGGCCGCGACACCCCACGGCATTGATCTTAGGCTCATCGGCCCTTACTGGGTCTTCCGGGTACGTCACATCCTTACGTCTCTCGCTTACTCCCGCGGTCTCATGCTTCCCTGTTTCAGTGCATTGCCGAGGGCATTGATTTCGCGTTCTGGAACCGCGCGACCCGCACCTTCAAGGCCTGGCCCGGCGAGAAGGGCCTCTCTGCCGTCGACATTGCACCACTGCCGCTGCCCCCGCCGCGCACTCTCACTTTGCATGTGCTCGATCTGGTGAGGCAATCACTCCGCAGTCAGACACTGAGGCTAACGGCTATCTAGAATAACAAGACCCAGTCCTACAATATCATCATTCGCTCGAAAATGTTCTCCTACAATGACTTACCAGGCGAGCTGAAGCATGACCTCGCCACGGGCTCCCGCAAGGGCATCGACATCCTGCTCCCGGATGGGATCCCCGGCGAGCCGCGCATTCGGCAGGTGATCCCGCTTACGCCGGGTGTCCACATCGGCATGCCCAAGGAGGTCGATCTTCGCATCGCCCACGGCTATTACCCGCCGCCTCGCCCCATCGCTGGCCGCAACCCCGCCCGCGGCGCCGCCGCCCCCGCTGCCGCCCCTGCTCGTGGCAACGGCGCCGCCGCCCCCGCTGCCGCCCCTGCTCGTGGCAACGGCGCCGCCGCCCCCGCTGCCGCCGCTCGAGCTGTGGCCGGCCCCGCAGTCGCCGCAGCCCCCACTGCCATCATCGGTGTTGGTAACTCGACTGATCCTATCGTCGTCGAGGACTCTGACGACGAGCCGGTCACTCTGGGCAAGCGCCTGGGCCAGGACGGCGACGAGGAGGCTAGGCCCCAGAAGAAGGCCAAGACGGCCGCATAGACACGCTCCACATCTTACTTAAGACTTAGCTAATTAGTTACCCTCGTCGCTCTTACTTGAAGATTACACGCCCTCATAATAGTATCTCCAACACCGTGATTGCATTTAACCTGCGAAAGATAAGATAAACTGCGAGGTTCTCGATCAGCGGCTGCCGGCATATCAAAACGCGGTTGAATCGAAACGCGGTTGAATCGAAACACGGTTGAATCAAAACGCGCTTGAAACTCCGACCCAACCGCGTTTGAGACCGAACGATCGGGTCCGTGTCGTCACTCCTAAGTGTATGAGTGTATGCACAAAACACGTTCCATTGTTGTTCATGTCTTCACTGGGCTTACCATCGATGAAACTATCAACGTGAAAACCCGCCAGACAGAACCGAGGGAGCTTGGCTGCACACGGTGCTGGGCACCGTGAATTGCCCCTGGATATTGTAGTTCGGCCGGTAGTGCACACCACCGTAGCCAGCATTACGCAATCCAGTATAACCGGCCGGTAGTACACACCACCGTTGCCGCCACGTCGAGGAAGAGCAAAAGGGGTGGTGGGTTTGTTTGGTCTCCGCCGGCTATTCACGTGTATCTTACGTAAGCTGACGTTCGCACTCAGGCTGAAGTCAGGCTCGCAACCCAGAGGCCGCAGACGCCAAACGTCCTTCTCAATAAAGTCATGAGACTCTACTGCTGAGCATACCGCTGCCGTTCAAGCGCTGAAGGAATGATACAACAAACCAGATGCTGCGTCCATCCTGCGCCATTTCGTACATCATCGTCTCGAAAATAGTAAACGGAGTGGACCATGGCTTATTCAATCCATTCGTTCCTCTTTCTGGGGACTGTCTCAAATATCTCGTCAATGGATCCCCCAACATGCATTCATTTCTGAAAGACAACTTGTGCACCATTCGAACGAAGGCAGGAACATGCTAAGATCGAGTATCCGGACATGAATGACGCAGATCATCGGGCCGTGCTCTAGCGGAGGGACAGGGCCTTGAGATAAGCACCTTTGGCACCTTTGAGGAGAGTTTGGGCGTCGAGGCGCTCGAGGTCGCTGAGGAAATCCCACGTCGCACCGTAAAACGCAAGTCGATTCGCGACCGCCCCGCTCGCGGGCTGGACGATTTGCGCCCACAGTAGAAGATCTTCCTTCATAAATTCCGCGCAGTACTCCGCGAATATATCGCGCGGGTCTTCCACAATGCGCCATCCGGGAGGCTATATCGCGTGATGTCAACGACAGTACGTGAACGCGATGCGTGAGAACACACCAGGCCGCGGGTAGTACCATGACGAGGAGCACGCCGGGAGAAGATAGCGCGCCAGAGGGCAATCGCGAAGGACATGTCTGTGGGAGCTTGGGTGCTGAGACTACAGACACACCAGCAACCAGCACGCGTACCACTGTATATATGGAAGTGCTGATAGAGGATGGGAACATGGGGTGTCGTATAGGACCGACCCATTTGTACACCTCGTTCGCGCCGACTTCCGAGGTGCGCGTGCCAAACACGTGGTCTCCGTGTTGACCTCGACGCGCTCTCTCACGTCATGAGAAACGTTAGAGACTGCGCGCTTCCGTACAGAGGTCACTATCTTCCAATGAAACATCCTGACGCCGGCGCTGGATCAGCGAGAGATGACAGAATCCTTTCACCTACCCTGGTCGCGAATCAACCAAGCAACGCCAGCCCTTCGGTGACGAACGGCTAATGACAGCGCAAGTGCCTGTGCGGACTGGCCTCTAGCTGCGACCACATTGACGGAGTCGTCAATAGGACACATAGGAGGGAGACAAGAGTCGCCGCGGATGCGCCATTTTCCACAATGGTCGGCCGTGTCCGACGTCGGATGCATCGCGGACGGACTTCAGGACTCCGACACTTTCCCTTCGACTTCGAATTCGCGGCGCTTGCCCGCCTTTCATGGCACGCATGCGTGATACTCGGCGGCATCTCCCCACAGGCGCACTGTATGCCGATTCCTGACTCCAGGAATTGCGCTGGGTGCGCCGGGTGTCTGCCATTTGGTTTCGTCTGGAAGTTTCGCCGTTGCGGGCCATCTCTCGGGCGCTAGGCGCGCAGTCACCTTACTTCCTATGGCCGAACCTGCTCACGCCGCAGCCATTAGGCCAACGTCGTGCCGCTGGTCCGAGGGCGTGGCTCGCCGTACCTGTTGTTGTCCGACTTGATTCTCGCTACGAACTACAAGTCCGGCCCCGTCAGGAAGTCGAAGTGTCGTCCAGCGCAGCGTTCAGCAGGCTCGCGTCGAGAGTATCGCAATCTCGGCCTCTCGAACTTCCCAGTGGTGAGTGTTTTGTAGTATTAATTGGTATCTACTGACTCACGCCGTGCAGATACGTAACCTGGGCCATGTCTTCGACCCTCTTTTAGGCCGTCAACGAAAACTTGGACGGGAGGGCTGCCTTGGAAATCCTCTTGTGATTCTACCCATGCAGAAAGTACATTTTCTAAGCGTCCCTCGATGGAAGTAGATAGTATAATATATGCCCCTGAACTCATCTTTTCGGCGAGCTCGGCCGCGAGCGTATTCGGTGCGGGCACGTTCAGAGTCCGATCGCGTCCTCTCTCCATCCACGAGGTCGCGTCTGCCATCCACGTTGCGAGCCATCCGCTTTCCTGCATCACGTGCAACGTACGCCGATTCCTGACTCCAGGAATTGCGCTGGTTGCCTTGAAAGCTCGATCGGATATCGACTGTGCGTGCGACAGGAAAGGCATATTCACCAAGTTGACCACGCTGTCTACGCAGTTCCCCAGAACTTAGGAAGTCCACATGGCAGCTCAAGGTACATATTTAATGCGCATTGCTGGGTTCCTTCATGACCTGCCGGTCCAGGTCCATACGATGCGTGCGACGCAGTCGCTTTTGATGCCAACAGCTTTACGAAGGCGGGGAAATTCCACGGTATACACGACTTGAACACAGTCTGCGACAACCCCTCGTGCGCGTGCGGCGGTAGCGACCCGGATAACTGGGGCTATCTCTCGGACAGTGATTCCAGCGGCGAGTGGCCTCCGTCAAAACTCAAGCCACGCCCTCCAAAGGCATCTACTCGAAAGGCACAGGGCGTGAAGGTCAACGGCAAAAATAAGAAGTAAAAGTCCTCGGTTCCTCCCCTCGTGCTGAGCGCTGACCTTGAGACCAGGAGGAACAATCGCCCCAAACCGGAGACTCGCAAGCTGAAGTGCGTACCTTCGTTGGTGTCTATTACCGTCAAGTAATCCATTCCCAAGGGCCGCGGAAATAGAGGCAAAGCTGGATGCCCTGGCTGCAGATAACGCGAAGCGGAACGGTCGGCTGCTCAGGAAGGCCATGATCAACCGTGCGGATGTACGGCTCGCGCAAGACTTGTCTGACGCACGAACTTGCAGCGCTAAAATTCGAAAATATTTCGCTCGTGGACCTTGTTCTGCGCAAAAAGGCGGGGAAGGCGCGATTATGGCCCAAGGACCCGCCACAGGAAAGGATCTGGGGCGCTGACAGCCCTCACATGGCGGTGGACAAGGAAGGCATCCCCCTCGTGCTGCACTTCCCGGGTTACGTCGGGAAAACCGGGAATGTTCGCGTCTTAAGGGCTGTCTCTGTATGGGACTGACGTATCCTAGGTCTTCAAGTATCGGCTGTTACGGAAGTTTGGTCGAACCATGAAGGTCAAAGTGCGTCCAGGCGCAGACGCCAACAAGCGGGACTCTCTCGAGGGATATCCGTATGTTGGCAAGAACGGTTATCAATCCGGTGTCATCCAACTCGTAGGCTCATGGACCGCAATTGGTCATCCTGTTGGTCTGGCTCAACGAATTGTGTATCTCTGGCTGAGAACGCATCATAGGACGATGAACCGGTGCCGTCAAGCGACGTACTCAAGTCCGGCCAAGCATTTCGGTCCTCGATGGAATGTCTTCGCGAGCTGGCTTTTACGAGCAAAGCGATCGACGATATGATCGCCAAAATCGACGGGCCTGCATATGAGGTACTTCGTCGAGCCCGAGATCTTCTCTGCGAAGCCAACCCAGCGTACGCCGCCTTCTCGTCCCTCGACCCGACGTATCTCCACGGGCGTTCGATTATTCTCAACCGCGCAACTAGAAAGCATGAAGACACTCGTGATCCGCCCGAGATCCTAACGCCGATTCTCGTTGTGGGAAAATTCGTGAAGGGCGGGGAGCTACGGATAGAAAAGCTTGGGCTGACCATGTCCTATCTTCCTGGAACTCTCATTCTTGTTCGGGGCTCGGTTCTCCCTCACGAAGTCCAGGTCTATGAGGGCGGGCAGCGCATATCGATAGCTCATTTCGTCCATAAAGCACTGCTTGTGCAAGTCGGTGTAACTGATATTCCAATGACGCCGTACACCGACTCCAAGTACTGCCCCAAGCCTGACTCCTGATATATGTATCTGCAAAGTAATACAAAGCTCGTCTTATCATGTACCATTTGTGCAGTCGCGAAATGATGTCCTTGGGGTTGAGTGAAATGCATAAGTCCGGGACGCGAGAAGCGTGCCTGGGTCAGTCACATGACCAACCTATAGCTCGAGGCCGTTCAATATATGTCCTTGCCGTATTACCGCAAAAGCACGGTCCCATTGCGTAATTGTGGAAAAATTCAGACACTATTATCCTTACATTCCTCTTGGCCCAGTTGTTTTCCAGAATCGGACTTAGCGAAATGGGTCCGTTCGGATGCTAATGGTGGCCCGCGGCCCAGGCCGGAGACCCTGAACACCCTTCACCCCGGCGCAACCCACGACTCCGTGGGCGGACGCAGGGCAGGACTGTTCCTCGCTCCTTATAGCTCCAGACCGTGAGCGTACGTCTCCTGTCGCCCGCCGCTTGTCTGTTAAATATGCCTGTGTAGTTTTTCGACGAACGGCCACGTAGCGTGACGCGCACAAACCCACGCCTTCATGCCGCCTCGTGCTACAAGTTCGAAAGGCAGGGGTTTGGAAAAGGTATGCCACCATCATGCCGTCGCTGTGGCCATCTGCTCACGATATCCTCAATTGCTTGTTTTGAATGCTTTTGCTCTACGATTGCTGCACCGTCTCGTCCTGTGGTACACAAACTCATTTGCCATTGAAGGGGCTCTGGGGTCAGTCTACCGGCTTCCTGGGTTGGATTCACATTTCTGACGACTCATAGGACTTCATGATGTCGAAGACGAGGAAGTCACTCGCCAACGTCGTGAGCAAGCGACTAATGTGCGGGTCACGGAGCGCGAAGTTCAGCAGTAAGTCCTCGTCGTTTAACGTCTCGCGGTCGCTCAATTACACGATTGCAGAGCCCTAGCGAAGACACACGGATTCGGCTATGGCCAGTCGAACTGGAAGGCAACGAGCACGCTCACCTTCCAAATGCGCCGCGAAATCAAACGCGTCCGGCTTCTTTGCGGCATGGAGTCCCTCGGGCCTGCATTCGAGACCCAAACGGACCCATTATCTGGGGACGCAGCAGCGTCGACCATGCGCGCGTTCCTGGCGACCGAAAAGGCGAGGATAATGTCGTCGAAAGATGTCTACCGGGCGCCCGAACTCTGGGATGTCTCTAAGCGCAAACGACTCGCTCTTCGTGCGGCGGAGGATGCAGCGCCGACTCCTCGACGCCTCGCTGCTGTAGACCTATACGACGAACGGCTCCGCCCTCAGATCGGAAACCGGCTGCGCCCAAATCAACATCTTCGGCGGTTCTACCGCATCTTCAGAGATGAGCGCATCGTCATCATTTCAAGCGTGCCGTACGTCCCCGACCTGCCACCGCATGCAGAGTCGCGGCGCAAGCGCAAAGACGGTCGAGATGGCTACCATGAGGAAACGCGGTATCCACAGCCTCATGTACCTGGCAAATACTATCTCGCATTCTGCCCCGGCTTTGCGCTTACGCATTCGAGTACGTCTGAAGACATGGCCTGGTACGAAGTCAATCTCGCGGCACATTTCACGGAGGAGCGCACTGGGCTCTACCGCGCCTCGCGCGCGCTCCTGGTAGCACTCGGCGAGGAATACGACGACAGGATCAGGGAATTCAACATCACGAAATTGCGTGCGAGGGGCCCTCCTGAGGATGCTGCGAGGCGCATGACGTCTGCATTCAATCACATCGCTGGCCACGCCATGACCGAACTCGACACACGAATTATCTTCGCCGAGTTTCAGCGCACGGCCTTGGAGCTCCGTGCTTGGCAGAATTATACGGTCGCGCTCGCAGCCCACAAGAGGCTCGTCCGAAAGATCGAGCTGGACGACGCGGAGTGGTTCAAGCCTGCACCACAGGCCGCGATCAGCGAAGAGTATCGCGGTGTATTTGTCAAGGACCTCGAGACGGCCAACCTCTACGGACACTTGCAGGCTCCGACGTGGTGGATGCGCGCCTTGTCCCCTTCCGTGGAAGACTGGCTCAAGCAGCACGGCTTCGAAGAGATCGATGAGATCGCAGCGCTGCCGGAGCCGGAGCTAGGCATCGTGGCCATCCAGACCGAGGTCAGTGGCCACTGGTACGATGCCAGAGAAGTACAGGACGACGACAACGACGAAGATTTTTACGATGATCATGCGTTCAACAACGAAGCAGCTGTGCCGTTCCCCAACCGTGCGACCGGTTCCACGTCTCTTCAGGCGATGGGCTTTACTACAGCCCAACGTGGCGGACCGTCGACGCGACCTCCGCGCGGCGCAGCTCCTCCGCGCGGCGCACCTCCTCCCCGCGGCGCACCTCCTCCCCGCGGCGCAGCTCCTCCGCGCGGCGCACCTCCTCCCCGCGGCGCACCTCCTCCGCGCGGCGGCCGATCGCGCCATGGTTCGCGTGGCCCAGCGCGCGGGTCGGGCGGCCCATCAGCTCAATATCCCCGCGACGAGCAGGAGGCCCGTTCAATGCCAGTCGCTGTCGATAATGGGCAGGGCCGTGTTATCCAATCGATGCAGAATGAAAGTGCTTCGCGTGACAATTCCGAGGATGCCATGGAGGTCGATGACGCCTATGACCCGGGCGACCAGCTTCCGATACCTGCAGATGGCCCTGAACGGTGCGTATTTCACTTCTCATGAGCAAAATGTTACTGACACGATCATTAGCAACGCCGAGGTATTGGCCGGCCGAGTTCAGTCAGTCGTTGAGGCCGACCATCCCGCGCCTCTCGCGCAGCTCGCTCTCGAGCAAACCAACGTCGTTCAGCCCGCGCCCGCGCCTGCTCTCTCGCCCAAGCCCACCATTGTCCCGATCCCGCCTGCAATCGAATGCGCCCAGCAGGCACGCGTCGCGGCCGTCGAGGCAGCGTCGGTGCCCGCACCCGCAGGAACTGTTGAGCCCGCGTCCACGCCTACGCCCGCGCCCGCTCCTGCGCCTTCTCCCGCTCCTGCGCCTTCTCCCGCTCCTGCGCCTTCTCCCGCGCCCGCTCCTGCGCCTTCTCCTGGGCCTACGCCCGCGCCTCTTCCTGCGCCCGCTGCCGCGAGCGCGCCCGCTGCCGCGCTCGCGCCTGAACCCGCGCTCGCGCCTGAACCCGCGCTCGCGCCTGAACCCGCTCCTGCGCCTTCTCCTGGGCCTACGCCCGCGCCTCTTCCTGCGCCCGCTGCCGCGCTCGCGCCTGAACCCGCGCTCGCGCCTGAACCCGCGCTCGCGCCTGAACCCGCGCCCGCTCCTACGCCCGCTCCCGCTCCTAGGCCCGCTCCCGCGCCTGAACCCTCCTCTGTCGAATATGTCGGATCGGCCAGTAAACGAAAACTAGGTAAGTACAGTGTAGCACGAGTCGAGGTTTATATGAGCTCATCACTTGGTCAGCCGACATGAGTGACCAGGCGGAAGTCTCGCCGAAGAAGGCGCCACGTCGACGGGGCAAGAACAAGCCAGAGTACTACCATGTGCCTCAGGACACCACGAACTTGCCGGACTGGTTCCCTAGCGACTCCAAATGGTCCCCGGAGCTGTTTGCTGTGGACTCGAGTAGGGCACGTATGGACACGATCTTCAGGGACAGTGATTGTCCCTATGTATACGTCAAGACGGCACACTTCCATCGCGCCCCGACGCCCGCGTTCTTTGCCGCTGTTCAGGACGCAGACAAGGCCTTCACAATCTGGTTCATCCTCCGGCTATTCGTTTTTCGTCGGCTTGTCACAACCTCGCTCACGACGATGCGAGGATTCACGAGACCGATATGGGTGAAACTGCTCAAAGTCGTGCTTCCCGATGATGTGTTCGAGGAAGTCTGCAAAACGCTCGGTTTGGATGTGGTCTCTGAACAGATCGCTGCGACCTTGTCTGGCATGGACGGTGTCGAGGAGCGCAAAATCCGGAGTTCTGATCTTGTCGACGAGGACGACCTCGACCCCAACGTGTTCGGCGTCCCGGCTTCTTTCCTTGAGCACATCGCGAGTGCCGTTCCCCGAGATGGATCGTCAGACGAAGACGATGCCGCCGCCGAGGGCTCCCACGACGACAAAATCGCGGTAGTCTGCATGTTGGGCGTTGGCCTGTATCTGGACGACCCCGACGTCGATGAGGATCCGTGTCGCCCAGAAGCCGAGCGGTTTCAGGTGGAGCCTGCTGACTGGCACAGTCGTGCGGCGGCGGACTTCGAGTGCTGGTATGAGTACGACAGTGGTCGGATGTGCGTCCTCGAGGTCAATTCGCGAGACTATGACGACGCCGCGAAGTATCTCGAATGCTGGTTTGACTACGAGACCGGGAGGAAGCTCTTTTTTTGTAACAGCCCACGGCCCGCGGGGCGAACGAATCGCCTTCGTGGAGGAGAACACCTTCTGTCGCGGGGGTCCCTTACCTGGACGAATCCGGACGGCGCGCCTCTATTCGAACCGGACCTGCGTCCTTCGCGTCGCATTTGGCCTGCAATGTGAGGGCTGCACTGTCTTCGCGTCGACTGACTTTACTGATGGTTTTTGTAGACGACAGCCCGCCTGTGCCCCAGTGGAAGAAATCGCTGCCCCGGTACCTGCACCAGCGCCGGCGCGCGACTTGCCATTTGTGCCCCCGAATCCCGCGTCCCGCTGGATGCGGAAGGTCGTGGAAATGGCAAGCTCAACGACTTCCATCGATGGGCATCCTGTTGCCCCGTTCACAGACCCCGAGTGGCTCCCTGTGAAGCTCCGCGCGTACCTGATCTGGGAGCTGTACGAGGTCCGCTTCCGGAACGCCCTGTATATGGTTGACTTCACTGTGCGCAAGGCGCACCCCAGTCTTTACTGCGGCGCCGGGGACGCGACAGAGCAGAGTCGCGAGCGCGAGTCCCAACTTCGAGCCTGCTGGGGCGGCGGCGACATGAAGCCCGACGACGCCAACCCAAGTCCGTTCTCGGTTACCGAAACTACCCCTGCGACGTTGACAGCGCTTGTTGCGTTGTTCGAGTTTATGTCCGTCTGGCCCCGCTCCGAGGATCACCTCCATCGCCGGGAGTCGGCATGGACGCTGGACGATATCGACGACCTGGCGACGATGGTTTGGAGGTTTTATGCGCAGACCCACTTTGACTATCTTCGTGACTGGCCAGCCATTCCGCGCATCCGCCCGCCGCTGCCCTGGTAATAGCCTTGCCCCTTTGCTGTTGTGTGCGCGGTGATCAATCTTGTGCTCCGTTGTCTTTCTTGTCGTACTTAGTGCCCTGAATAGACTAGCTGCTTTGCAAAAAGTCGGACTCGCGTTTTGTGGGACTTGCGTGAATGTGGGACTTGCGTGAATGTGGGACTTGCGTGAATGTGGGACTTGCGTGAATGTGGGACTTGCGTGAATGTGGGACTTGAGTGAATGTGGGACTTGAGTGAATGTGGGACATATATGTAGGAGTCCCTTTTACGGGACCCTCAAATGAGGGATGAGTATATTGCATAAAAGGTCCTGTACATATCCGGGAGAACATGCTGCCAAACATCAGCAAAGCCAGCGCGAAGAGACACCGCGGGCGCCGGATTGCCGGGTGTGGTGCATCAGCCGATCCACCACCACGACATTGAGCACAAAGGCGCATGTTCCTTGCTTTGAAACTCAGCATGTCTCTTGTCTAGTGCCCACCATCATCTCCCCCACGCGGTCCTGAGTCGCCGCCCTCGCCACAGGTGCGAAGTTCGAACGTCGCCGATGTCTGTTAAATGTTCGTAAACTTTGAACATTGCCGCAATTCAGGGCAATGCAGCGGCCATCCGTGGCTCTAGCCTCTCTGGCCCATGGCATAGTCAACATCTCTGTGACCATTGCGCCTGCTGCTTCCGGCGCTGGCACCAGGTATGTCGCCTTCATGCTTCGTATCGTACAACAACCCACTGACAGTTTGCCACAGGATCAGAGGGCCCCCACCATTCTCCCTCGTCCTCTGTCAGCCTGCCTTTCTGCCCACCACTCCATCGCGAACATTAGAGAGGTTGCGTTTCCCGGAAATTCAAATTTCCGGATTTGACTTTAGCGCCGGTGGCGCCGCTCCACCGACCGCAGCGCCCACCCCCGCCCACCAACGCGCCTTGGGGACATCTCCCGAGGTAATCCTCCGGCCTCAGACTCAGGGGTGCAACGGCGGTGTGTGGGTGAAATCCGGAAATTTGAAGTTTACGGGAAACGCAACCTCTCTAATTCTCTGCCGCACGGACTGAAAGACGGCCCGCAGTGTTAGTAAGTTTACTGGCTCGTAGCCTCGTCCCGCTTGCCTGCTGTCCATATTCGGTACGCCGTACATCGCGCAGCTCGAGGAGCGGCGTGTCTATTCTACTGCAGCATACCACGCATTGAACTGCAATTAATTGTTGCTGGAGACCTGGAGATAGCGGACCGGCAGACTCGTTGCCGAAAATTAGTTGTCAAGGAATTAATTGGACCCAAACTAATTGGATGATAAAGACGAAGTGCTTGAGGGTGAAAAGCATCATTTAGTTAGGGAGTGTAATCCAATTAATTGCATACAGTGCACCATTTAGCGCGGTTTAACTAATTAAAAGTGGTTCGGGATAGCGCGATTTAATTAATCGGAAAGTCCTCCCACACCTGCCTGTCAAACGTTAATCCCGGACCCGGAGCGTCGGTAGTGCGGCGATAGGCATGCTAGGCGTCTGTTGCTAGGGAATGGACCGGATGAATGTCGAATTCGGGACAAGGTGCTGGAAGAGCCGCGGGAGCAAGTGCGGGGTTTAGAATTCGTTGTTTTCCTCAATCTGTGTTCATTCTGAATGAGGCATTGCGGGGTATGCACTCATCAGACGGTCTACGACTACTGTAGGTAATGACGAAGAAGATACATACAGTAGATCGATCCATCCCGAGTCCGATCTCCGAAGTACGTGATACTCTACGCCGTACGGGTGTACGCGGGCCAAGGGGTAGCCGTCGGCAAAACCCGGCGCATCACGTTGGGTGGGTGTGTCTGCTTGACTGGCGCTCCAGCGAAATTGACATTCCATTTTTCCCAGTCATGGCTGCTCCCAAATGGCTTTCAGCGTATTCATTGGAACAAAAACACTGTTCAGGGCCCTCAGAAAAGGTATACAAAGTGCACAACTGGTACAAAACCTCGATCAAACCCTGACTGCCAAATTGGGAGTGCCGGCGCACATATCAGTGTCAGTCCGTTGAGCCCTGGTAATGGACGGTATGAGGGTCGATTCATCCAGCCTGCTGCATAACTCTGCGGCTTGAGCTTCGATTGCACTCTGCTTACAGTCCAGGGCCGTGGGAAGGTACTCCCGGAACTTTATCCGCGGATATCGGAGGCAAATCCGCGGATAGTGGGTGGGTGTGTCCCCCTTGTGCCCGCTGTGGTAAAAATCAACGTTATGCCATTCATTTGCCTCCGGCTACCCCTTGACGCGGGCGGTTCACTTCCTCGGACGCGGCATAGTTCCTCGCGCACCGTCTCGAGCTCCCTGCGTAACAAGACCTGCTGTCTCCTCGAGTAGATACAGTGACCTGCAACCAGGAGGAGCGCTGTCATTAATACTACGCCGGCGATCGAACCGCCAATGGTGACCCCAACACGTGAGGAACGCGCGCCCCGAGTTTGCTGTGGTGATGCCTCAGGCGACTGAGTAAGCGTTGAAGGACTGCTCTCATCCGTACTGCGAAACGATGAGCAATGCTTGCGATGGCAAATTCGCGGCCGGCGCTTACGTATACATAGCATAGTCGAATAAAGCAAGAGAGCCGCCGGTTGAATTGTCAGCGTAACTCGAAATGAGGAGTGTATGATCCCCAGGACCAAGAAACCTGCTATCGAATACGAGTTGATTGTAGAGATACGAGACTCCGGCGGGATCGTTGAGATGGAGGAAGTCTCCGGCTGGGTTAGCAGAACCATCCAGGTAGAATCGGAGGCGGGTGTTCTTGGCCACGGCGGCGTTGTTGTTAAATAGAATAAAGAACACGTATATCCTAGTCCCTAAAGCGGGTAGGGCATTAGCGCCAATGGATCTCACTAATGGCGATGCTCATGGGGTCCTACCGATGAAATCAATCGAGACGGTTGACGGACGGTCGTTGACCGAGGTCGACCTATCGTGCCTTCAGAATGCCAATGAGAGGTGTTCTAGAACGCTCATTTTGCGGCGTACCAAGTGTCCTTGAAGGCTTGTGTCTCATCAGGCTGTGCCTTACATATCTCGCACGCATCTCCGCCCACCCCTCGAGGAGTCCAGTCAGGTGTGTATTGTGGGATCGCCCCGGTGCGCTCATCGCCGGCGGTGTCGTCAACTGTGAGGTTCAAGTCGCGGGCTGAGACGGAGAAGATGAAGATGAAGGCAGCGAGGATCGGGAACATGGCTGCGGCATAGGAGGTCTTTACCAGGTCGTGCTCTCGTCAAATGACTAGCCGATATATCACTGTAGAGAGCATAGCACTGTGTATAGCAACTTGCTGCGGATATAGGGCTCTGATGCATTGCTTGTACTACCCGTCCCGAGCCAACCCGGGGATGCACGATGTACCAGAGCAACTGTGTGCTAACAGTAGACCCGCCGTGCACACATCAGCCTTTATCTTGCATACGCAGCCACTTCTTCTCGTGAGGGCACAAAGGTGGAGATCAGAGCCTCAGAGGTGCCAAGTATTTACATTACAGCGCATTGACGATGTAACCCGTTGGTTCGGTCCTGGTCGGCCCGCGTCTTTCTCGTTCATCCCCTAGAGCCCAAGACCGTCCTCGGTACCCGGAAATAGTTTGTGGAGAGAAGGATGGCAGCAACGATCGCAGCATGTTGGTGAGGAAAACGATCGCAACACGCGCAAGCGCGTTCCGACCCAGGGCAATACGATGAGCTGTACCCACCCGGACTTGTATTACTGAGTCAGGCCACCCCGGCGGGTTCGAAAGACCGTATAGCGCCGCGCACACAGCTCCGAGTTCGTTGCCAGGGCCACGGACTCTCGTTCAGACGCTGTCGCCTCGGCTCCGAGCCCTGGATTGGGGCAAAGTACAGCGGCCCAAGAGCTCCTGCTCCGTTGATAAAGACCATTTTGGTCAAAGCTCCGAAGATCAGAGTTATCACGTAGCCAGTACAGCGCAGGAACGAAGGGGAGTCAGCGGAGTCTTAAAGATCGCTGGCTTTTCTCGCCCTCCTGCAAGATGTCGACATTCCGGCGACTTCTCACCGAACTCCGAGTTCCGGCTGACTCATCCGGTCGCGCAGACAAGTCCCGAAGGCAGCTGATATAAGGACCCCTTACGGAACGGCACGCTATCTCACCCTCGAGAAATGGCCCCAGTATCTCAGTCGTCGCTCATCCTCGTCACTGGCGCGTCCGGCTTTCTTGCCGCGCACGTCGTCAAGACGCTTCTCCAGCGCGGGCACCGCGTCCGTGGCACAGTACGCTCCACTCCGAAGGGCGAATATCTGCGCGATTTGTTCGATCCGGAGTTCCCGGGCAAGTTTGACTTTGTTATAGTCAAAGATATTGCTCAGGCACGTTCCCCTGGCCCCCCGGAAGCTCTTTGCCACGAGGCCCTGACTTCGTTGATAGGAAGGCGCGTTCGACGAAGCTGTCAAAGACGTCGACGCGATCGCACATACGGCCTCGCCCGTCGTATTCTCAGGCCCGGAGGATCCTCCTGAATGTGCGCTGATTCATATTATGATGACGAATACCTTTCTTATGTTGATTAGCGCTGATCAAGCCCGCCGTCGCCGGTACCGTTGAACTATTGAAGAGCGCGCAGAAGCACGGGTCGGTTACTAAGCCCAGCGCCGCACACACAGCTAACTGCCAACGTCATGCAGCACCAAGGTCCAGCGAGTGGTCCTCACATCGTCCTATGCAGCCCTGCTCGAGCCGCATGATGGGCCCTATGAATACAGCGAGGTTCGCGCTGTCTTGTCCCCTCCGTATTCCACGCTGAACGGGAGACCCCATCCAGAGTGACTGGAACGAATACTCTATCGCCGAAGCATACAAGTCAGGACCGCTCGCCGGAGTCCACAAATACCGCGCGTCGAAGAGTCTCGCCGAACACGCGCTCTGGAACTTCATCGCAGACGAGAAGCCGCAGTTCGATGCGGTCGCCGTCAACCCACCATTCATCTACGGCGTGGGTTTGCTCTTGAATACGCTATCTGGCACCGGCGTTTAATCTCCAAGTACAGCCATTGCTGCATGAGATCAGCTCAATCGATCAGCTCAACCTGTCGACGAAGCTGCTTTGGGACAAGTTCGCGCACGAGATCCCTGAAGGGGAGCTGACTGCGTACGCGGGGAACTACATCGACGTTCGGTGAGCTCCCAGCATACATCGTCGCAGGTCGTTCAGGCCTTCACTCGCGATGTCAGAGACACGGCTGAGGTGCACGCCGACGCGCTCGAGAAGGCGGAAGCGGCGGGTCACAGACTCGTCGTCTCAGCTGGCAAGGTCTCACACCAAGACTTCTGTACGTACCCTTTCCCATTTTCCCTCACTCCATGATCCTCATCGACATCGCCTCGCAGACGACGCAGCGCATTCCCTGCCGGAAGGTTCGCTCCCGCCGCTCCCGTTCTCGATCCCGCGCGGAAGGCCAGGCGCAGGCGATGCGGTGCGCGGCACGTTCGTCGGTGCGTCGCCCGCATCTGCACGCCTGCTGGGGCGCGAGGGAACTTTCCGCAAGCTGCCCGAGGTCGTGAGAGACACGCTGCAGAGCATCGTCGATCGCGGCCTCGTGAAAGGAACCAGCGACTCTGCGCCGCTGAGAATTTGAATCGTAAATACAATACTTTATTACAAGTAGACCAAGTGCAACAGGCCGATTTTGTCCTTCCGTAAACAGAGGAGATGATGCCGCTTGCCATGTCAAGGAGCATATCGCGGCGGCACGACAGATTGCCTCAGAGCCGCGAGCTCGTGCCGCACACTGTCCAATTCCCCCAGTAGATAGTCCTCGCGCCCGCTAGCACTAGCACTAGGTGCTGAAGCGCTTCCCGAATCCGACGGTTGCGCCACAGTGCTCGGGAGTTTGTCGTGGCGGTAAAGCTGAGCGCCTTTGTCGCGGCTTCTGTTCCCTGAGTTAGACAGATCCGCAGGGAACGGCGAGATCTGGGCTTCAGGTGGCAAAAAGGCCGCAGCTTCGCCGGCGGTCCGCATGCTGTCACCGTGCGGCATAGCATGGCCGTGTGTGGCCGCGGATAGGCGCTTCTTGCGCCGCGCGAGGAACCATCCGGCAACGAGCAGCAGGAGAAACATTACCGCGCCGCCGAGCGCGCCGCCGACGACGGCGCCCACGTTCAAGCTGGACGCATTGGATATCGTCGAACTGGCTGGAGGCGCCTGCTCTTGTGACGCCGTCGCCACAGAGTTACCAGAACGTGTTGACGAAGTGATGATGGCCGTGCGACTTGTTGACGACGGAGACGCGTCGGTGGGGGGATCTTGGTCGGCTTCCGTGCTGTATATAGGTATGAAGCGACTTCGCAGAGGGGAGGGAGGCGGTGCTTACGTGTAGATCGCGTAGTCAAATAAAATGAGAGAGCCATTGCCATCGCTGGCGTAATTGTTCACGAGCAGGTTGTGCTTCCCGTCGGTGAGAGAATCGCTCTCGAATACGAGCTGGTTGTACAGGAAGCTGGCGACCGCCATGTCGGGAGTATGGAGAAAGTCTGCGACCGGTTTTGCCCCGCCGTCGAGGTAGAACGAGAGCCGGGTGTCTTGCCAAGTCAACCCAACGTTGTTCGCGAGGATACAGAATATGTAGATCTTCGATCCTTCAAAGCGTGAGCCATATGGGTTTTCTCCTGGAGAAGACCTACCGCTGAAATCGATCGATATACTGGCAGGCGGGTCATTGCTGAACGTGGTCCTATCGTGCCTAAGAGACGGCGCGTGTTATCCTGGTACAAGAATCAGAGGGCGTGGAATGCTGACCATGTCCCATTATAAGCAAGCGTCCCGTCGGGCTGTGCGCCGCAGTCCAGGCATCCTTTGGAGGCAGTTGCGGCTACCCAGGGATTACCAGACGATCCCATGTAACGGGGAAGACTGCCGGTGCGCTGATCACCCAGTGTGTCATCGATAGTGTAGTTGATTTGGCGTGCGGAAGCCAAGGCAAGCCATGGGAGAAGAGAAACGAGGTGCATAGGTGGGGAGGAAAGGCACTAAACCCACTTCCGACGGGAATACGCGTACAGCGGGTCTTAAGATTGGTTCCAGCCCTATCGTGGATACCGGAGTTATGTGGAAGGCTGTAATCTTGGCACTATAGCCCGGATTTCCGGAACAATCGAGCACGGGGAGTTGACAGGGAATTACCCAGGGCATGTTGCGGGGATCCAATAGACGGCCAGAAGAAGACCTGGCTCGTATCGCTGCAAGCTGCCGTAATCAACGGCGTTCAACGAACGGCCGGCGCCGGGCAGGATCAAGGAGCTCAAGCGCGCATTTGCGGAGCTTGAAAATGAAAATAGCTCTTCCTCAGCCAATTCTCCATCGAGGAGCCTTTGGCTGATATTCGTATGTGCTACGCGTAGGAGGTATCTCAAAGACGAGTCCTAGGTCCCGTTGGCCGCTCACCTATCTTTGATCTAGGATAACAATCGAGGCCCGGCCACCGCCAGGGACTCTGGCAGCGCCTCTTTGTTACCCCTTATGTGACACAGGTGACCCAACTGTCGTGCATGGTGCCCTCACGCCACTGGAATGCCTGATTGCGTAACTCCGTGCCAAATTTCTGGATCTGTTGGCGGTATTTCTGCGCTGCCCGAGCGACGGTGCTATCCTGTCTTAGGCATGCTCAGTCTGCCCTGAGCGCTGGCGCGCGTTGAAGTTTCATTGGCTCTCGGCATCATGGAAGCCAGTATTTGCGAACCACCGGTTGCGGCGACCCGGCAGTTGGTACCACTCGCGCGAGCGAGTCTCAGTCTCAGTCTCGCCATTGTCTAGCGGTCTCTATAGGCGGCTGTTGCGATTGACGTGATTGCGATGATGTTTTCTACGCACACACGACTCCGGGTGCCCGACTGGAACGGTCGAGCCGATCGTCTACATATACATGCACAGCTAGGACCCTTGGATCCATCTCACCTGGCAGCTTGCATCTCTGGAGTTTCGTATCCGACCGGCGTATTGTGCCTCACCTCCGCTGCCTCTTCGCAGACTGGTGTCTCGCTCGTACCGGAAGAGAAGCATGCGCGTCAGTCCGAATCCGCTCACACAGCTCCGGTGCTAATATCCCTTCCCGGCTCTGTCGAGCTTCTCACGCATTCACACTAAATCGCTGAGTAATCCTGAGCACGCGCGGGCCGTTTGTTGATTGATCCATCGCCGCTCGCGCGGGATCGCTGTGCGCGCCGTTCCTGCGATGCCGGCGGGAGCAGAGGCGGAGCGCGGCTCCGAGAAAGAGAGAAAGAGGAATGACACCGCTGCGCCCGCGAGAAACCTACCGATCACGGACATCAGGGTATGAGAGTAACCGGGCGGCGCTCTGCACGCCGGACATGGGGTCCGCCGACGCTCCGAGGCATCCAATCCGCCGAGTAAAGCGGTTTCCGATATCTCCGAGGGTGTCATCGATGGTGGCATTGAATATGCGCGCCGGAATGCATGAGAATGATATAACCAAAAGGGCGGAACGCACAAGTACGACGCGCAGTGATAATGCACTCGAGCCGCGGCCTCTGCCAGCCTTCAAGTATAAGGCTCAGTGCCCGCCCCGGAAACGTACCGTTGCATCTAGGAGTCCCGCAGTGATAGTGTCGAGAGCCTGGTACGGCAAGTACGATATGTACGTCTATCCTCAGGTGGGCTCAGTGCTACTTCCTGCGGCCCCGCATCGACAGCAAACTGGTGTCGAGTTTCATCACAGAATCATTCAGCGCTCCAGGTAACGCGCCGCTCGCACCTCACGGGGGCTGAGAATGGATGTCATTGCATCGCAGCGTCTAGCTTCAGACTAGTACTGTCTCTCGGTCATCTGCACCGTGAGAAAGAGACGATGATGTGCCTATGGATCTATTTGGGAAGAGCCTCGAGTTGCACCAAGTGTCAGGAAGTGCGGGTCTCCTTGTTAGCGTCGGTGTAGTCGGGCGGTTCAGCGATCCTCGGACCTCCAATGACGCGCTCGAGCTCCTCGCGATCGTGAACATGACCGAGCTCGCTAAGCAGGTGATCATGAGGGGAATAATCGGGAGAGCGCAGCGGCACCGGCATCACCTTGCTCCTCAGCCCCTTGGCTCCGCGTTCGGGGCTCGTCATCGCATTGCTCTGCCGGCGCGCGTCAAAGGGCTCCACGATCGCTGCGAGTCGCTCATAGAACCCAGCGCTGAGCGCTGATGCGGGGCGGCCCCGTCCCTGCATCCGGCGGAAGTAACGTTGCCACCAGTCCACTGGTGATGAACTCGTCTCCGGAGACTCCTACACGCGGCGAGAGATGGGTGACCGCCTCCTTCTGGAGAGTACGTTCATGCGGCTCAGTCGGACTGGGTTCTCGCGAGGCCCCGTGCAGTGTGTACATCACACGACGATTAACGAACGGAGCCTCTATGGGCATCGCCCTTGAGGCTAGGTGCTGTTAAATGGAGCATCAGTCCATCACTCATTCAGTAAAGCATTCTCACTCGTCCACGGCACCGATTATGATTTATCCACGTTTGCCTCAGGCTGCGGTGAGGGCGGGCCCGCCGTCTCATGCGTGAATGGTAAGTAGATCGATCGAAGGTGTCGTGGGCCACATGCTTTTGTCCACCCACCTGCTCTTGACCTTCGTCCTGCCAGGAGCCCTTTCGTCGGCGCGCCTCGTGAACATTACTATAGATGATACGCATGGCGACGAGCGAACTGCTGGTAACGTTCCACGGTATACGTCAGAGCGCTTTTGGATCGTTCGCTCTCGGGGAGATGGATGCACCACGTGCATAACCACGCTTGACGGAACGCAGACCGTTGGTGGGACCTGGTTGGTGGAACTTTGTGTCTGCATGCCTCCGCACTGAACACGAGACAGGCACGATGAGACAACATTTCCGGACCAACAACCATCCACTGTTTCCTTGACGTTCGATGGTGGGCGCAGTGCCAAGGGCGCGAGCTCGCACGACACCTGATGACGGCGACAGGAACAGCAATTTACGTATATTGCGTTCTCGCCAACAATATCAGCGGCCTCAAGTACATGGCCACGCGCCTCGCTTTTTACCTGGACGGGTCATCGACGCCGACCGACCGGTTTCTCCACGAGCCCGACATGGCCAGCAACACATTCATATACAACCAGCTTGTGTTCTCGCACGGCGCGCTGGAGAGCGGACCGCACACGCTGCTCATCCGCAACTTGGTCGATGGCGACAGCGGATCGCTCCTGTACTTCGACTATGCGCTCTATTCGTGCGTCCACTCCCCTTGCGTCCCCAGCCCGGACAGGCGACACATTGTGCGCAGAATAAAGGAGAGGGAGTCGGATGCGCCTGTGACCAGCTCGGTGCGCACTGCGCGTTGCGGCTGCCTTGCACTGGTCGCTGACGCGCGCGCAGATCCCGCCGCCGCCGCCCGCTGCGCCGAAGCCCGCAGGATACGTCGGCGCCGCGGCAGGGGGCGCGGGCGCAGCGATTTTGTGCCTCTATCTGGCGCGCTGGCTCGCTGCACGCCTGGTGAACGCATCCGCACGAGGCAGTAGGTGGCGCAGGCTCCTCGGGGGGAAGGAGGTAGCTCCGACACTCGCGGCTGGCAGCCCGCTGGTGGATGGCGAAGCCGCGCGTCTGCTTGCCGAGCTGGCCCGCGTGCGTGCAGAAATGGCGCAGTTGACTGACACAGTCAGACGCATGTCTGACAGCCGGACCGAGCCGCCGCCATACTGACACCTGACGCCTCGCTCAGCACCTTCGTGCCGGCGTAGCGCTCTCCGATTAATGCACTGAATAAACCGTTGATAAAAACCACCCGTTGTCTGATGTCTCAAGCATGTCTGTGTTGCGCGTGTGCTGGTCTACACTGGGTGGAGCCTGGTCGATGCACTGTTAGCGGTTTGCCACGTCGAAAACGGACAGTGCACACCTTCCGGCTTTGCATCTGCTTGTCTAATACCGCGACCCTCCCAACGCGAATCCCTGAGAATATCTAACCGGATGATGAATAAAGCGGTAATCTTGCTTGGTGCCATCCTGCAGCTCGTGCATATGCCAACAACAATTGCTGGAGAAACCATCGCCGCGAGACAGAGCTTTTAAAGTCATATCCGAGATGTAGTCTGGCTGTTGGTGCGCGCTTCGATCTCCCAGCCCGTCGTCGTTGTTTTTATGGCAGGCGGCGACGATACTCATATGGCGAATCAGAGCAACGCGCGTTGGAGCGGCCTGTGCCGCATGCGCATTGGGGGCGCGTAGGTGGTTGTACGAAACAAGACAATGGCAGCGGAGCGTCTGGTGGCTCTGGTCATGATCAGGGAGCAGGTGGACGGAAGCAAGAAGAAGGTTCCGGCAGATCCCGGCCCGGAGCTATCATGTTTTTCCTCTTGATTTCCACCGACTTTCCACTCAACCTATACGCAGGACGGGCTCACTCCATTGCACGGAAAATCGAATACTGCGGTACCGGCCCTTGGCGCTCCGAGCCTGATGGCGCTCTGTGGGCTGCACCGTGCCGTCCAGTCCGGTCAGACTGCGAGAGCCTGGGGTAACGGCGGCCCTCGATGCGTACATATCGCTAGCTGGGTGCTACATTCACAGAGGATGCTTCCTTTCTGAATTCCAACCCGTGCCAGTCACCGAGCGCTTCGTCTTAAACCCGGACCGTCTGCACGATCTTCTCGGACAGAGACTCTGGATATTCCGAATTCGAGCCCTCTGGGAAAGAATAAATAATCGGCCCCTCGCTGAAGTGACATGTCTGGACTGAACTCGGCGCTGTGTACTACGGCGGGGCGTCGACCTGCTGCAGCATTGGGACTATATCTCCTGAACTCGTTCCTGCTCTCGCTTCCCTCTTCCTGTATTTGCACCTGCCTTTCGCCTCTGGGCACGCAGTGGGTTGGTCTCGAGGACAATTCGTGATTCGACGGAGTGCTGCGTAGGCAGCCTGATCGATTCCTATGTTGGGAACACGGCTCTCTTCCGTGTTGCTTAGTACCCCTGCCCGACCCGGTCGAGCTTCTCCTGCATCCAGCCGAACTCGCTGCGCCATCGAGCATCGCCCTGCGCATCCCCGGCCTGTTCTTTGACTGAGCCATCGGCAGTGGCGTGGGAATGCTGTGATCCCGCAGCGCGCGGTTTCTTGCGGTGCCGGCGGGAGTAGAGCCAGAGCGCGGTTCCGAGAAGCAGGACTGAGGCCGCTGCGCCCGCGAGACAGCCACCGATCACGGATGTCAGGGTGTGCTGGGAACCGGGCTGTACCGTGGGCACAGGGTCGCTAATCGCTGGAGTCTCTTCAGTGCTACACGGTGTTGCGTCAGCCCAGGATGTCGGACATCGTGCGCCGTGCTCACGTGTAGATGGCGTAGTCGAAAAGAGTGAGAGAACCAGTCTTATCGTCGGCCCAGCTGGAGATGACGAGCGAATGATTTCCGCTTTCTAGGTTGTCGCTCTCATAGACGAGCTGGTTGTACAGATAATGTTCCTGCGTCGGATCTGGCGTGTGCAGGAAATTTTTGGACGAGTCTAATGCGCCGTCGAGGTAAAAGGATAGCCGTGTCCTGTTGCTCTTGGTGCCGATATTGTTGAACAGGATGCAAAACGCGTAGATCTTGGTTCCTGCGGCTCTCTCAGCAGCGCCTAGTACAACAGTTCCGAACATCAATCTACCATTGAACTCGAGTGAGACTGTGGCCGGTCCATAGGTAACATCGGTCGACTTGTCATGCCTGATCGGGAGTGAGAAGATCCTAATGGAAATTCGGACGGCATATGTACCATGTCCCGTCAAAGACGAGTGTCGGGTCAGGCTGAGCCTTGCATAACGGACACGCGGCTCCGCCGACACTCCGAGGCAACCACCCGTCCGAATAAAGCGGCTTCTTCCCAGTACGACTGTCTCCAAGGGTGTCATCAATAGTGACGTTGAACACGAAGGCCGAGACCGATGAAGAAAGCAGAGCAAGAATGATGGAACGCATAATACGAAGGGGGATAATGCACCGAGTTGAGCCTCTGACTCTGTCTGCTTGTATATACTAGTAGTCTCAGCACGCTCACGGTCCCGACAACGTTTTGTTTCGTTTAGGAGTCCCGCAGTGATATAGTCGACGGCCCACCGGGTCTGCTACGGCGAATACAGTCTTTATGTCTATTCTCAGGCACGTTGATCCACTTCGTGCGGCCAAACCTCAGAGCAAACGGGTCCCGAGTTTCATCACGAGATCAGTCGAGGCAGCGCACACCGACGCCATGGAAGTGAGATGATGGTGTACAGCATGCATCGGATTGCGCACAGCATCCCCCGCAACCTTCCCCGGTCCAGGATGCATCTTAAGCGCGCCGATGGCGCACCAGTAACATAAAACGCAAAGTTTGTCGCTAACTTGCGCTGCGGAAAGAGGGCTATGACGGTGAGCTAGATGATCGGGAAATAAGCGCGAGTGGGATCATAGTAAGCGAAGCTTTTGCGGCCAGTGCGTGCGGTTCAGCGATGCATTGGACGCGCCTCAGCGCCCAGACAAGCTCGCTCCGCATCCGAGCGGTATCTTCGGGAGAGCGCAGCCGCCACCGGCAGCGCTTTGTTCCTCCGCCCGTATTCTCAGCTCACAACATCGCTCTGCGAGCTGCGGAGGTTGATATTTATGGACGATGGGGAGTCCGGGACTGGTGCTTCCCCATGCCACGCGAGCCCTTCCCCAAGTGAGATGGGTTGGGGCCACGTGCGCAGCACGCCGCATCCCAGCAATAAAATGTTGACTACAGCTGGGATTAGAGACCCGAGTGAAATATTGGAGTCTTGCCAGCCTGTCTCAGTAGTTCCATCGCTCTTATATGAGATGCTGTCGTAGCGCGTGCACAGAGAGGGAGAGAATGAGATCAATCTCCCGAGAATCAGCAGCGCGGCGCAGCGCCACTCCTGATTCTGACTGAGAGACAATCTATAGAAGGGGATCTCTTGGGTGAATGGCCGAGCCAAATAGGACGAAATTGGGAGGTAAGGTAATGTCCTCTACCTAAACGCTCCATCCTTCTTGCATTTCCCTCCCTCGCAGGGAAAGGCCACATTCATTCACGACGAAGGCCTGTCTGTAACTATTCCTTTTGTATAGTTGCAGTAATGGACCGATCCGACGTCTCTTTTTTTTTTTTTTTTTTTTTTTTTTTTTTTTTTTGTGGAGCTTCAGGAGGCGCGCAGCCGACATAGTCGGCCGGCCACCTCCCTACCAGCAGAGTCCTGCTGGGGGCTGTTCCGGGCAGGCGCATGCTACCCTTCGTTTTTTACTCCTCCCGGAGAAATAGCTTTTAGCACACCCCGTCGGGGTAGTGTGGGGCTTGGCACCCGAATCATCCTTCGCCGCACGCATGGCGGACGGTGCCCGTACCCACTAAAACTCCGGGACGCCTCAGTGACTCACGGGAGAGATCCTTCTCCTCTACTACGAGCTTGCACCATGTATCCAACACCGAGGCGGCGCTAACGGCTCTGTCTCTAAACCGGCGCCTGTTGGTCAGCAATTTGTCCGTGTTTATACGGTCACTTATGACGCGGTCCCACCGTGAGGTGACCTCCTCCTTAGTTGCCCGCTTGGAGACGTCGCCGTTGTGCTCGATTCTGAGCTCGCACCTGATCTTCCACGCCAGGAATGCCGATTCCGCGATCACAATCTTAAACGCGCGCGTCGTTCCTCCACCCACATTACCATCTAGCCCCTTCGGCCGCATTGTCCCGCAGCCCCAGACCCCTGCCACATCCAGGACCGGCCATACCATCTTTCGCGATAGTAGATCCCTGGCTCGCGCCCAGATATGCTCCTGGCCCGAATCAGGGCATTCGAAAAGGATGTGCTGCATTGTCTCGGTGACGCCGCATGAGCTGCATTCAGCGTACGAGCGCCACGGCTCAGGCATGCCCTTGAAGTAGTTCCCGACCTTATGCGCATCATGAATGCCTTTCCACAGGAAATTCCTGATATTCCGACCCAAGTCTTTGTCCCGCGTTCCACGCCACACTTCCCGCTCTAGGGGGGGCGCTCCGTTTACTCTTGCCACACCTTGCTGAATGGCGAGCATGTTGGCTGCTGTTCTCGGCCGGGTCTCTGTCCTCATCGCATGGGCCAGTTTCATAGCTCTGTGTGCTACTTTCTGGCTAATACCTACCGCCCGCAGGCCGGGGCGGTCGTACGGAGTCAGGGTTCTCTTCCCCTTAGGGTTGCTCGTGGCTCCCTTCGCAGCCTCCCGCGCCGTGCGGCGCGCTAACTCTACCTCAGGCCAGCTGCGTCGCCTCTGCGCTGTTACCACCGTGAAGGTCGTCTCCGCCGCCCGGCGTCTCAGCGCCGCCACCGTTCTCCTGAAGATGTCAGCCGAATCGGGGTCCCTGGTCCATCCTTCATCCTCTTCCCTTCGCAGCCCCGTTGTGAGACGCTTTACTACACTCTTTGAGTTCGTGATGATGTACATCGTACTATGGACTGGGACAGTCAGCGCCGCCTCCAGAATCGCCCTTGCCGCACATCTTTCTTCGGTCTGAATCACCTCCGCGCATGCTCCAACCCGATCTTCCAGGTTCCCGTCAGGGAAGACTACGGCAAAACCGCCTTGGGCAGCCCGTGTTCTCCCTCGCAGCACCGAGCCTACCGCGATCGCCGTGATCGCCTCGTCTGCTACCTTTCCCGGGGCGCGCGCTCCCGGTTCTCTGTGAATTAGCTCTTCCGGAGAGCATGGTGCAATCGCCTGAGAGTCTACAAATATCCTGAAAGACTCGCTCAGGGACTTCGGCTCCGCTGACCTTTGATCGAATGCGACGTCTTCGTCGTCATCCACCGCTGTCTCCCTGCGGTCCGCAAGTGCATCCCACAGCTGTCTCTCAGGCGGGTTTTCCGCAGTCGCCAGGTTCCACTTCAGTGCTATATTCGACATTAGGCCCTCCGCCAATCGTTGGCACATAAAAGGCGCCTTGCAGCCTTCACTGTAGTCTGCCTCACAGTCTTCACATTCGCAGTCGGACGAATCCCTATGTTCCGCTAAGTCTGCTTCCGCGATCTCCTCTAGGTCGTCAAGATTGCGCACTGCGTGGTGTCTCGCGAGACACCTCCGCGCACTCGTGCTTCCTAGGTTTATCGCCGGCTCTATGCCCGCCGGGTGCGCCCATATGGTCATCTGTCGCCTGATCTGGAATGGGATCATCGGTGCGTCCATGACCAGTTTATGCTGCTTCGCCACGCGGATCAATTGCTTGAGCACAAAGGGAGTCTTGTTTCTGTTCGGCCTCCAATCCTGCTCGAATGGGTTTACTCTGCTACCTGATGGGACCCTCGGCTTGTCCTCGTCACGAATCAGAGCTCGGTACAGCTCGTCGCCCAGGAAGGCCCAGATTGGCCGTCTATCTCCCTCTTCTAAGTACTTCCCTAGCCACACCGCGTACTGCGCGTCATTTCTCTGCTTAATGTGTATCAGGTCCAGACCCCCGCTGTCTCGCGGCCGGCGGAGTGTCTCCAGATTAACCGGGTGCCGTTTCGTATCCTGCCACACGAAGTCCACTATCAGTTTATCCAGTTTCTTCTCGATCGCAAGGGGCATCCCCTCCGCAGCAGTCAGGAACTGCGTGTAACCCCCAACTATCACCTGTGCTAATAGAGCCCTGCCCTGTAAAGTGGGGTGAGTTCGGTGCCACTTTTCCAGGTCGCGTTCCACCCGTTCGACAATCTTCGACCACACATTCGCACCACTGACTCCATTTCCGGGCCAGGATCCGAGTATGCGTGTCGGCGCTCCATCCGGCGCGATTCGCACGTTCGCTGGGATGGCTGGGTCCTCGCTGTTCAGCTTTCTTGTAGCGAGCAATTGCGCCCTGAACCTCTCCGGGCCTACCGGGATTATCTCCGTCTTAAGTACGTTGAACTTTGCCCCTGCTGCGAGGCACCAGTCCTCCAGTATTGCCAGTAGATCCCAGTACGAGTCCTTTTCCGACAGGTACACTGTCGTGTCGTCCGCGTATAGGGACGCTATGAGCTTTTGCGCTAGTCCCGCGACCTCAAAACCTCGCAGGTGCGACCTGCGAAGGCTTACTGCTAGGGGCTCAATGGCCAAATTGAAGATCAGACAAGACAGCGGGTCGCCCTGCCTGACTCCTCTGGTAACTTGGAAAGCGGTGCTCAGATGTCCATTGATCATTACCCTGGTGTTCGCATCCGCATAGATGTTCCTGACTTTGTGTATGTATTCTGGCGGAAGTCCGTGCGACTCCAGGATCCTCCAGAGATAGTCATGCCTCACCCTGTCGTACGCCTTCTCTTGGTCTAGGGCAACGATCATCCCCCGTTCTTCTTTCACTTCTGCAAAGTTAATTAAGAGGGACGTCAGTTTTGTAAGGTCAGTGATGCTTCTCCCTTTGACAAAGCCGGCTTGAGACTCATGTATCAACTTTGGCGCGACCTTGGCAAGTCGCAAGGCTAGCGCCTTCGTGTATATTTTGTAATCAGTGTTCAGCAGCGTGATCGGCCTATAGTTTGCAACGTCTGTGCGCTCTCCTTTTTTGTATAGTGGGCACATCCACCCATCAGCGAAACCTGACTCCTTTTCGACGCCGTACTGTTCAACGTCAGTGTAGACCAGTTGGAGCATCGTGATGACGTCCAGAGCGTGCTTTTTAGTATGAACCGCCGCATTGTGGCGCTTTCTCAGAGCCTTCCAGAACTCATATATTATTCCGTCCGTCCCAGCCGCGCTCCCATTCTTGGACAACGCTAGCGACTCCGCTATCTCCGGCGCGGTCATTTCCCCAGCCATAGGCGCAAGGTCTGCTCTCCCTCGCTGAGGTTCTACGTTGGACAGGGCACGGGCAATACTTCGTTCGCGCGCGCACTCATCCACTTCTAAGTCCTTGTCCTGCATCCTCTCGTGATAGTCCCTGGCCAACTCCGCCATGTCACGTGATGTTGTCACGAGTCCGCGTCCCGGTCTGCCCGGGTCGGCTAGGGCAAGAATCGTCTCTCTGGGCCTGTGTTCTTTGGTCCAGCTGAACCAGGACCGCGACATGGTTTCTCCCACTACCCTTGCGTGCGTTCGCCGGCGCTCAAAAGCTAGCTCGCGCGTCTTGTTCATCTCGTCCTGCAGCCGTTCTTCCGCCCCGCGTAGGTCTCGCTGCGCGCTCTCAGCCTGCTCATCACCCGCCCGCAATAGATTTTCGCGGGCGTCCGCCCTTTCTCTCAGCATGGATTTTAGCCTCGCTGCCCTCGCACAGCGCGTTGCCTTCTGTCTTTTCCTCGCAGCGTCTCTGACAAACGCTTTGAAATTCGTCCATTCCAATTGGATATTGTTCTCCGGCGTTCGGTCCTCTGCTTGCAACATAGTCATCCTTTCAAGAACAGCTCGACCCTGTCGTTCAACTTCCTCGAGTAATCTCGGGTCCTCGGCAGTTTCTATGTCCATCGTCCACCTGCCGCTGCCCATCTCTGGAGCTTCCGCATCCACGATCTCCACCGAGACCCTGCTGTGGTCGTCGCGTGAGAGGTCAGTCATATCCAGGCGCCAGTTGTTACTTGCGAGCAGTAGCGGTCTGGACAGGTATATTCTGTCAATCCGGGACATGTGTGTACGGGCAGCATTCCTCCAAGACCAGTCTACTGATTTTGGGTTCGCCGCGCGCCAACCATCGCTCACTGCTAGGTAGCGTTTCAGTGAGTCGAAGGTGTCTGGCCCGTCGATCGCCGACATCTTCGCTGGGAACCGGTCCACCGCATCCTCGACAAAATTAAAGTCCCCTATCAGTACGTCCGGTTTAGGCATGCGCCCGCGCTCCCTGCGTAAACTGAGCTCCAGCTCAGACCACATCTCGTGGTTCGCCTGCTTGTCTGTTGGTGCATATACGGCAAGGATGGCGAGGTCGTCTCCTCGATGCCAGTTAATCGCAACCAAGATGGCTCGCCCTGGGACGAGAACCCACCTTCGTACGTCCTGTGTGTTTACCAGCAACTTGTTAAGGACGATCGCTACGCCTCCGGCTCCTGTCGGATTCTCGGGGAGTGCGGTGTTCTCCACATGTAGCTGATCATACAAACCGTTTATCTCTTCGACGTGCGCTTCTGATAAATGTGTTTCTTGGACTGCGAACACTCCTATTTTTTGCCGCCTCATATCGTCAGCTATGCGCCGCCATTTCGGGCTTCCCGCTGCCCTCTGCGCCCCCCGTCCTCTGATGTTTTCAGACGCAACGGTGAGGTGCGCCTTCGTATTCTTCCTGCTCTCGTGGGATTTGGTCCGCTGATCTAGAGGCCGCGGCGCCGGCCTAGCTTGGAAACGGTTTTGCGTGCCCCTGACTGGAGATGCGGCCGCACTCTGAGGTTCGTTCATGCCCGTGAGAGGGGATAATTCATTCGCACGTGAATTAGCGGTCATCCTGATCGGCGTGGCCGGTGTATCCGGTAGAAGGGCCGGGCGACCTGGCCCTCGAGGCGTCGCTGGGGCCGCACCAGCGTCGATTGTCCCTTGCAGGGAATTGTGTCCCACTGGCGTCACGAGGCGCCTTGTATCCGTGGTCTGCCCACGAGCTTCGGCCCGCGGTACACCATTCTGTGCAGCGTCAGAGTCCGCCCCCGTTGGCGCGTCACGCACGATCCGACGTCTCGAGGCTGCTATGCCGCATACTTGCCCCGAGACGCCCGCCAACTGAGATGGCATACGCCTCTGACTGCTTCTTGTTTCGCCAACGTTGAGATTCTGAGGTCAAGTGGTCGAAGCAGAACCTTTCGGGAATAGGACATCAACAAAAGGGATCATTGCCAAGTATCAGCGGGTGACAAAGCCAGCCAAACAAACCGGCCTTGTCTTCGTAACGCTCTCTCGACGTCGGACGTGTCCTACAACTCCGGCAATACGATGGACTCATTGCCTACCCCCTCTGTCAGGCAGCGCACGCCCTTGGATGACCACAACCCAGCACCTGAACGGCACGATCCGAACCTCGATCTATCCGAAGACCTCGTTTCCGAGGTTTTGCGGCAGCTGGACTTCGCGAACTCTCTTGCCGCTGCCGAAGTGCCTACGGATCGCGCTATTTCCACAGGGAATGACGCGAGAAACGGCCTTGTTGTCGCTCTGCCGCCTGAGCTCGTGGCCGAGATCTTTCGGCAGCTCGACTTCGACGCCTGCGTCACCGTTTCGCACGTCTGCAAAGTCTGGCGCCAAGTTGCGCTTTCAGACCGTGCTCTGTGGTGTGAATATACCGTGCCACAGCGAGGCGGCGCGGAGATCCGTTATCGCCGGGCATTCGGCGGACTCACTGCTCTGCTGTCGAGGTCCGCTCCGCTCCCCTTCCGGCTGTACTGCGAGGGCGCCGTACCAAGCGCGATCGTAGACGTGGTGCTGAAGCACATGGGACGTCTGGAAGTTCTACATCTCGGCGCGCTCAAGGCGACTGATAGAAAACGCCTGCTTGCGCTCGACGCGCCGCTCCTGAAGCACTTTGCGTGCCAAGGTCCGGGTAGTGTACCCACCGCGATTTCTTCGAGCTGGGCCCCGCGTCTCGAGCACCTCGACATAGAGGCACCCTGTATCTGGCCCAGCAACTGTGTCTTCCTCTGTCTTCGCTCTTTCTCCGGCCGCGTACCCCAGGGTCAGGGGCTCGGCGCGCCCATTTCGCACTGTTTCCCCGTTCTTAAATCCCTCAGTCTTTCCGCGGTGACGCAGCCGCTCATTGACAGCATGGCGCCCCTTCCGAGCTCGCTCACGGTGCTCAAATTGGAGACGCAGTACGGCATTGACTGCGCGGAGCTGCTGCGCGACTGCGCTGCGCGGGACCTGCAGGAACTCGATGTTTACCACGTGGGCACCACCGCGTGCGTCCTCGAGGCACTCCGCCTGTTCACGCGCACGGTGGGTGGTCCCTGGATGATGCAGGTGTCAGGCACCGCGATGTCGCTGTGGGCGCGACCATACCATTACGTTGTCTATTGCACTCTGCCCCACTGGCTATCGCTTGAGCCGGAGATCTCATCCTGCTGGGACCGGCTCCGCGAGCTCCATCTATCCATATCTGCCTTCGAGCACTTGGTGCTTAGCCTTTCACCCGGGCTCGAGCTACCCATGCTGGCCAGTCTCAGCTTGGTTGTTGGGCACGGGTACAGACTCGATCCAGCAGCTGCACAAACGCAATCTCGAATGCACGCGCCGGCGCTTCGATGTCTCGACCTCCGCGTGGGCCCGACGTTTGATTCACTCTTGAGAGTCGTTCGGATGGTTCTCCGCGCGGTTCTCACGCCGCTCCCGCTAGAACGACTCATCGTCCGCATCGATCCATCCAATCCACTCGCTCCGGAACGCGTTCCCGAGCTGCGGGGTCTCGTGGCGCAGGTGGAGCTGCGTGACTCTCGCGACGCAGTATATGGCACTTTCCAACTCTGAGACTCAAAGTACGTGATATATCCTCGTGCTACTCGTGTACGTGGGTCGGCAATCAACTACTGCCATGGGACATATGGATCGCTACCATACCCGGGACATACGCCGTCGCCCCGCTTTGTCTCGATACCACGGCACGATCTACACGCTCCTGCATTCTTGGTGCTCGCTTGCCTGTCGGTGGATACTCATGCTCGTCGCGAAGCCGCCGTTCTTCGGAGCGGTCGGCTCTGGGGAACGAGGACACTTGAACTCGACGAGGAGCGCCTCGATGCGAACGTCGTGCTGCCTGACGCCCTTCGCGAGCTGGCGTACCGCAGCCGGAGAACGTCGATTGCTGCGCCAACATGGTCTGCCCCTGCTGCTTTCTCATCGCAGCCCGCTCGCACCGCTGCGCGGCGTGAGCCGTCGAAGCTCATCTACGGTCTCCGCTCGCTGCCGGTCGCAGTCGCGGAGATCTGCAGCGTGGCCTCGTAGCACGCAGCGCTCTTCCAACTGCCGCGTGCTCCGACCTGCTGGCATCTGGGGAACGGTTTATGTACTATCTCCTAGTGATGCTCCTCAAGCTAC
Source organism: Auricularia cornea (assembly GCA_030578095.1). Lineage (NCBI taxonomy): Eukaryota > Fungi > Basidiomycota > Agaricomycetes > Auriculariales > Auriculariaceae > Auricularia > Auricularia cornea. The sequence goes on along the minus strand of JARLTE010000009.1, from coordinate 3,906,212 downwards.
TCCCTAGCAGTCACGAGGCGGGGACATCTCTACTGTACTGGTCCGCGTACCCGTCGAGGTAGAATCGGAGGCGAGTGTTTGGGCTCACGGTATATCGTTGAAGAGTGTGCAGAATACATAGACGATGTTGATTCGTAGCTCGGGCAGGGTGCCCCGGGGTTGATCTATCACGTGGGCGCAAGCAAGGACGGAAGACATGGTGCTTGAGCGAAGGCAACCTTGCCTCCAATATAGCTTTGCAAGCCAAGCGCCTAGAGAAGTCGTCCCGTCCCCGCCGAAGGAGTAGCAACAACGGAGCGCGCCCGTCCGCTTGCCGGCCGACTACTTCCAGCCCTGTTGCAGTGTCAGCGACGAGCGTATCACGGGCGTGACGGGGCCAGATACGAACGCACTCAGCGTTCGCGCACCCGCGTACCGCATACCTATAAATGCCCCATCGCGCGGGCGGTCTACCCTGCGGCGCCTTTGCTGGGTTAGATCATGGCTACAGACTCAGGTGTAACTTTGAAATCTCGACATTGTGCCGACGACTGCGAGTGGCCCCGGACCGCCAAGTTCACCTCCTTAGAAGAAAAATATCTTCCCGTCTCAGTCCATACTGCGGCCCCCACGTGGTTGGTTACTTGGTCATTCATCCTTTGCCGTACATCTCTACCTGTGGTACAAAGGCTCATTTCAAGAGCTACCGCTGGTCCCATTATGTGACTATTGGGGCGGCTCGGCAAGCCGCCTGACGCGCTCAAGCTCATTGCGCATTTGCTCCAGCTCGGAACGAAACTGTGCGCTCTCATCGGCAGACGGCGCTGTGTGAGCGGACAACAAAGACGCGGCATTGGAAGATTCAAGGCGCATCTTCTCATGCGGCTTGTTGAACGGGTCCGCGGCCGCCGACACCGTCTCCGCACTCCGTGGGGCAGCGGCCATAAATGCCGAGACATCGGGTATAAAGGCCTCAGCATTCCGCCTGCGGCGCCTGTGGACGTACGCCCAACACGCCGTAGCCACCAGCAGAATCACGGCAACTGTGCCGCCGACGGAGCCGCCCACGACTGCTCCGACGTTTATTCTTGATGGATCGTTGTCTTGACTTCCGCCGCCCGGTGCTGTTATGGGCGCTCCTGATGTCTGAGGCGCTGGAGGGTCAGACTCCTGAGTCGAGTGTGTCAGAAAGGCGAGGCAGAGACGCAGGGCTTATCTACCGAATCGGATGCCGCAGAATCATCCGCCTCTTCAGTGCTGATGATCAACTAGTCAATAAGGCGCGGGGGTGGGGAAGCATTGCATTGTGCTTACGAATAGATCGCGTAGTCAAATAGCACGAGGGAGCCGCTATCGCCGTCCGCCCAGTTAGAAACGAGCATTGTGTGCTCGCCCGCCGAAAGCGTGTCGTCCTTGAACACGAGCTGGTTGTAGATGAAGCCGTACACTGTGAGATCGGGAGCGTGGTGGAACTGCTTGATGGGCTCCGGCGAATGGTCCAGGTAGAACGCTAAACGCGTGTCCTTATGCTCGACTGTCACGTCGAAGTTGTCCGCGAGGATGCAGTAGATGTAAAGTATTGTCCCTAGACTTGCCGTGAGATACTATACAACGCACGGAAGGTCTGGTTCATCACACCGTTGAACGAGAACGAGACATTGGATGGGATTTGACCAGGAAACGTCGTCTCGTCATGCCTGCGACAAGCTGAATGAGATTCAGGACAACTCGAGGAGGAAATTCATAGAACCAGGTTTGGTCAAACGCTTGAGTCCCATCGGGTCTTGCGCCGCAAGTAGGGCACTGGGTGCTCGCGTTTCGTGCGTTCCACTGATTCACGGATGTATACTCTGGCATACGACCGGTACGCTCGTCGCCACGGGTGTCGTCAATTGTCACGTTAACCAGGCGAGCGAGCACCAGCGATCCCAACAGCAGGGCGAGCGCAATGGGGGACATGGGAGGGGACAAGCGGTGCTGGGCGTTGTTTCCCTCGCTCGGCGCCCACACTCGGTGCTTATCTTGGAGGGGTATACTCCACTTGTATAAAGATGAAGGGCTTCTTGTGTCCGAAAGCTCTGCGGCTCCTGTAGGTAACCTCCGTATGTTATTGCAAATGCACGCCACTGGAATCCAATCAGTTGCTTACCACACTGGGCGCCGTCTCATTCCGTCAGATGGCCCATGCACCGCTGATCAGTAAAACGCGTTTTGCATTTCAGCATCCATGACATGTTAGAGAGGACGTTGGTGGCGCACCTTCGTGTTCCCGAAGCCGACCGGACGATGAGCGCATAGACAGCGTCGCAGATACGTCGGGCGCCTGCGACTGCGTCATTGCCCTGCTAGGAAGCCGCACAGAGCCGCGACTGCAGAAGCACCCTGTCAACGTGCGCGATAGGGCTGTTTCTCGACGCTCACAAGCTCACAATCGGTGCGCTCTGGAGGGTATAGTGCCCGTCGATCCTGAGCCGGGTCAGTGTCCTGATGTCGCTCATGTAGACCCACAGTGAGACCTTGTGTGTCTGGCGCGAGCGCTGCGCCGCGCGATTTGGACCGAGGGAGACCTTGAGCGGCAGTGGAATCACTTGCCGACGCGGCCTGATACTACTTTTGGGAGTGCCTCGCGCCATGGGAAGCCGGAGAATCTGAACATATATTAAGTCCCCGTTAACTAAGTACTGTACTACGTACCTCGCGTTAGCCAGTGATTGGTCACACGCCCACAAACGCGAGTCTGAAGTTGGTGTCCTGGCCTAATGAGTGGCCGGAGTGGGCAATCATCCACGCGCGTCAGGCGATGGGAGTCTCCTGTGACAAATTCAGCGCGGCACAGCTACGGGCAAGTTCCACGGTCCCGTAGGGTGTACAGTGGATCCAGAGTGCGGTACCGAGCGACACGGCTGAGCGAGCGAGACAGCCCCGGATCACGGACGTCAGCGTATGCAAGCGCTGCAGATCTACTGTGGGAGCTGGGTCGCTCACCGTTGGCGTCTGCTCCGTCGGCCCGGTGTTGCTAAGGCGGTTGCAACTCGGACTCACGCGAGCGCATGGTGACCCAGTGCAATACAGCGGGCTCAACGCGTGGCCGGCGTTCGGTTTCGAAAACAGCCAGGCGCTCGACAGCTTTTGTCCCTGCAGCCGTGGCGGAAAGGGAGAGATTCTCCGACAGTGTACGTGTTCGATTCGATGTCAGCGGTCTTTCACGATGGCAGCTCGGCCGGCGGAGGGGCAACCCATGACGGTGGCGGCAATGATGGGAATTGCATTGAATGTCGGCACATAGAAAGAACTAGCGCATGATGAGCAACGTGTGAAAAGACGGATGATCGACAAGCAGGACGAGAAGAGGTGCAAGGCAATAGCGGCGTGAGCCCGAAAGGCAGCGTGTATGGGTCGCCTGATGGGCGTGCCACAGTCGAGACCAGAACATAGATTGACCTGCGATACGGGGCGCAATACACGCGGATAGTCGGGAGCAGGACGAACGATGGCCCCATGAAGCTGCTGGTGCATTCAGAATTGTGCTCATGGCTCTCTTGGCAAGTGACGCGGGTCGCAGCAGGTGCAGGGGCAAGTCTCCGAAAATTCCGAGCTGGAGAACAGGTCGCAACGGCGCAGCGTTGCGAAACAGAGATCTCACAGTGACTGGTGGTCCACCGGAAGGAGTCACGATCTGTTGAACTCCGACGTCCCTTGGCTGCTCTCCCCATCTGCGCGACCGGCGCGCCCCTCTGCCACGACCACAGGGCCGTTTTCATCTGGTGTCTGCCGGCGTCTGGCACGGTCGGCGCGCCCTGAAACCCCGCCCGATGGCCGTCTCGACTGTTTCCTGACGCTTTCCCTGCTTCCAGTACACTTTAAGACGTGCTCGAACTCTACCCCACCGCACTATATATATTACCGCTCGCCCCATGGACTCCATGTCGCGTGTGCGGCAGCTCTACGCCATCCTGCGGCCGCGCTTTCGTTGATTTCGGGATCTCCCGGGATTTATGGTTTGGCGCCGGCACCGGTCTGCCGGTCTGTCTCAGCCCCAGCCCGGCCGATGCGTATTTGGGTATGCTTGCTTATTGCAAGCAGCTAGATATTGCCGGCAATATGGTGGCGCGGATGATCTGCTTTGGGATTGCGGCCACAGAGAGCGCCGTCCGTTTATGCTGGACGCGCGCCAGTTCAACTCTTCTCAGATGGCTCCAGGATCGCTTTCGAAACGTCGAATCTGACGAAGCCAAGTATGTAACACACCTATCCGACCTTTTCGACCTTCTCGCGGCCCCACCCGACCTCCATGCGCGGTTGCGCGCTCTCGCTCTCCTCCGCAGGCGGCGGGTATGCGTTAACTGACCCGTCTCTACTCGGAATACGGCGCTGCAGCCTGCAACACAGTGAGCGTGGTGCCTCCGTGCGCCGTTTTCTGCGGCACCTGCGTGCGTAGAGACAGAACGCGATTCCGAGCGTCATGGCCGAGAACCCAGCAACGCTGGCAACATAGCCGCCGATGATGGGACCCAGGGCCTGCGGCGGTTTGCTGGCCGGGGCAGGGTTTGATGTAGGGGCTGGGCTCGATGTGGGATCTGGGCCAGAGCTTGTCACCGCGGCCGTCTCTTCTGTGCTACGTACTGCAGTCAGCGCAGCTTTTGACGATTGCACATTGATGAGCGGGCGTGCTCACGTGTATACGGCATAGTCAAAGATCGTGAGAGAGCCGTGTTTGTTATCGGCCCAGCTAGAGATGACCAGCGAATGATTCCTGTTTGCCAGGGTATCGCTCTCATATACGAGTTGGCCGTACAGGTAGCGATCTTGTGTCACATCGGGCGTGTGGAGAAAGTCTTTGGAAGCGTCCAAAGAGCCGTCGATGTTGAATGTCAGCTGTGTATGAGTGCTCATAGAGCTGAGGTCGTTGAAAAGGATAACAAAGACATAGACCTTGATCCCTGATAAGGCCTCAACTTTGGACGGTATGGCAAAGCACCGACTTACCTCTGAAGTACAGTGAGACTGTGTCTGCACCATACATTGGTTCTGTATACTTGTCATGCCTGACCACGTGAGTGCGAGCAAACTCCAAGCGGTTTCAGGCAACATACCACGTCGCGTCGAACACCAAGCTCGGATCGGGCTCTGCCTTGCATGATGGGCATGGAGCCCCACCCACGCTCCGAGGTATCCACCCATCGGAATATTCTGGTGTCTTTCCCGTACGCTCGTCTCCGAGGGTGTCGTCAATGGTGATATTGACAAGGTCTGCCAAAACGGATGCAAAAAGGAAAGAGAGTAGGGCAGCACGCATTGCACGTACAGATCTCACGGTACGGAAGACAGATGCATGGGAGTCTTGGCTCCCTAGCCTATATAGGTTCTCAGTGCGTTTTCGGCCCCGGCAGTGATGCACGGTGGCAACGATGGATCCAGGGACATGCCGCACATGTAATACATATTTACCGCTCGTCCCTACTAGAGCAAACCGAACCGGCTGCGCATCACCCGCAAACAGTTTGAACCCACTGACAGAAGACTGGAACCAGGGCCCAGATCTCATGAACTTACTGTAAGTTCCTACTCTCGAGTATTTGCACCTGCCTCTCGCCTATGAGCGCGCACTGGGTTGGTCCCGAAGACATTGTGCAATTAGATGGAGTGCTGCGTAGGCGGTCGATTCATACGCTGGGAGCACGGGCCTCTTCCGTGTTGCTTAGTACCCGTGCCCGACCCTGTCGAGCTTCTCCTACATCCACCCGAACTCGCTGCGCCATCGGGCATCATCCTGCGCACGCAAGGGCTGTTCGTTGACTGAGCCATCGGCACTGGCGTGGGAACGCTGTGATCCCGCAGCGCGCGCTTTCTTCTGGTGCCGGCGGGAATAGAGCCAGAGCGCGGTTCCGAGAAGCAGGATTGACACCGCTGCGCCCGCGAGACAGCCACCGATCACGGACGTCAGGGTGTGCGAAGAATCGGGCAGTACCTCGCGCGCTGGCTCGGTAGCCGTGTCTTCAGTGCTGTATACAACAACTCGCCGTCAGCAAACCGAAGCACCAAACAATCTACTGGGAGGGGATCAGACTCACGTGTATATGGCATAGTCGAAGAGAGTGAGAGATCCGGTCTCACTATCAGCCCAGCTGGAGATGACGAGCGAATGATTACCGCCTGCTAGCGTGTCGCTCTCATACACGAGCTGGTTGTACAGATAATGTTCCTGCGTCGGATCGGGCGTGTGGAGGAAATCTTTGGAAGAGTCTAATGCGCCGTCGAGGTAAAAGGAAAGCCGTGTCCTGTTGCTCTTGGTGCCGATATTGTTGAACAGGATGCAAAATGCGTAGATCTTGGTCCCTGCGGTTGTCTCAGCGCCTAGTACGACAGGGCCGAACGTTAATCTACCATTGAACTCGAGTGAGATTGTGGCTGGTCCATAGGTCACGTCGGTCGACTTGTCATGCCTGATCGGGAGTGAGAAGAACCTAAGGAAGCTTCGGACGGTATCTGTACCATGTCCCGTCAAAGACGAGTGTCGGGTCAGGTTGAGCCTTGCATAACGGACACGCGGCTCCGCCGACACTCCGAGGCAACCAACCTTCCGAATAACGCGGCTTCTGACCAGTCCGTTTGTCCCCAAGCGTGTCATCAATGGTGACGTTGAACATGAGGGCCGAAGCCGATGAAGAAAGCAGAGCAAGAAGGATGGAACGCATAATACGAAGCGGGATAATGCACCGAGCCGAGCCTATGACTCTGTCAGCATTTATATACTACTAGTCTCAGTATGCTCACGGTCCCGAAAAAGTTTCGTTCCGTTCGGAGGAGTCCCGCAGTGATATAGTCGAGGGCCCGCCGGGGCTGCTACGGCGAATACAGTCTTTATGTCTATTCTCAGGCGCGTTGATCCACTTCCGGCAACCAAACGTCAGAGCAGAAGGGTACCGAGTTTCATCACGAAATCAGTCAGGGCAGCGCCCACCGACGCCATGGAAGTGAGATGATGATGTACAGCATGCATCGCATTGCGCACAGCATCTCTCACAACCTTCCCCGGTCCAGGATGCATCTTAAGAGCGCCGATGGCGCACCAGTAATATAAAACGCAAAGTTTGTCGCTAACTTGCGCTGCGGAGAGAGGACAATGACGGTGCGCCAGATGATCGGGGAAGAAGCGCGAGTGGAAAATAGTAAGCCGAGCTTTTGCGGCCACTGTGCGGTTCAGCGATGCGTTGGACATGCCCAAGCGCTCAGACAAGCTCGCTCCGCATCCGAGCGGTATCTTCGGGAGAGCGCAGCCGCCACTGGCAGCGCTTTGCTCCTCCGCCCGTATTCTCAGCTCACAACATCGCTCTGCGAGCTGCGGATGTCGATAATTGTGGACGGTGGGGCGTTCGGGGCTGGCGTTTCTTCCATGCCACGGGAGACCTTCCACAACTGAGATTGATTGTGACATTTGCGGCTGCCACGTGCGCAGCACGGCGCATCCCCAAGCAATAAAATTTGCTAGAAGTGGACTAAAGCATGGGATCAGAGACCCGAGTGACAGGAAATGCTTGAGTCTTGTCAGCCAGTCTCAACAGTTTCATTGTGCCGACGGGCCGGGTACTCCGGGGGTTCAGCGATCCTTCGAACCCTCTCGAGCTCCTCGCGCAGTCGCCCGAGCTCACTGCTCACTTGGGCAGGGTTATCAATTAGCTGCGGCGACGTCTCTGAGCTCAACAACGCCTTTCCCGCCTTCTGCCTCTCCTGGCGTATTGGACTGTGCGGCCAGAGGTGTGCGTCAAAGGGCCGTATAGTACCCTGTGTCGAACCAGAGGGTTCTCAGCGATCGCACCCCGCACATAGACATTGAGACGTACCCGGCGCCGGTGCATGCGAGTGTAGATCCAATATCCACAGGCAATACTGAGCGCTAGCGCAATGAGAGTGCCAACTATGGTGCACGCAACGACGACTCGGACAGGCGGAGAATGCCCCGACGGAGCGCTTTGCGAAGGTGGGGGGCTTCCCGTCTGCGTGCCGCTTTGAGAGGATGGCGAGCTAATTGGAGTCTGAGCAATTTCGCGAGTTGGTTCGTCGTCTCCGCGTGTGCTAGAAAATTGTTAGCACCGTGACCGGGAAGCCTTAGAAGAGCGGTGCCCACGTGTAGATGGCATAATCGAAGAGAGCAACTGATCCGTCGCTCCCATTTGAGTAGCTGGAGATGCGCAGGGAGTGAGTCGCCAGCTCCAAAGGCCGGCTATCAAACACGAGTTGATTGTACAGGTATTTCTCCCCGGCGGGGTCTCCCATATGCAGGAAATCCTTCGTGATGTCCGGGTACCCATCGAGGTAGAATCTGAGGCGAGTGTTTGGGCTGAAGGTGCCGATATCGTTGAAGAGGATGAAGAACACATAAATCCTGGTCCCTGAGACGATGGGTTCGTTGAGTTGGTTACGTTCCGAGATACCTTGCCTCACCCGTGAACGACATGTAGACGGTGGACGGAGCCTTATCTGTGCCCGTCGATCTATCGTGCCTACATTCTCGGTCTGGATAAGAGGCTCTGGCCTCGGGGCGCACTGCGAAGCGTACCAAGTGCCCCTGTAGACGTAGGTACGATCCGGGTTCGCCTTACAGGTCTTGCACGGAACCGCACCGACACTTCGAGCTCTCCAATCGTCCGGCGCGTACTGAGGAACCTGCCCCGTGTACTCGTCGCCCAGGGTATCGTCAATCGTAATGTTCCAAACGCGCGCGGAGACTGAGAGGGAAAAGAGGATGAGAAAGAGGAGCATGAGGCAGGCTGGGGGCCTGCCTCAGAACGGTTGAGCAATTCAAATATAGTATGATCGAAAACATTCCCGAGATCCTTGAGGCACGGGTTGAAGCCCCGAAGGGATCAACCTCCTCAGACAGCGTGGTAAAGAAGTCGTAGATCTGGATTCCCGTCAGGTCCAGACGCGCCATTTGGGCATAGACGCTAAGGTTCCCGAGGCGCAGCATGTGGTGGAAGAGGGCGAGAAGATACTTCATGAGAGCCGCATCGCCCATCGCGAATGCCCACAGACGGTCACGGCGCGAGCTGCGTTCGAAAAAAATAGGGACGCTAGGAGCGCGTATCCAGCGGCAGTGGGTAACGATTGTGGGTCGCCAAGGAGCGAGCAGCAGGACGGGCTGACGGCCGGAAGGACAGCGATCAAACGGCGATGACAAGTTCTTGCTCCGCTGGCACGGACCACTCAGACATAGGTACGACGGGGGGTTAATTACGGCCGATCTTTTGTTCCTACTCGCCCGCATGCCGCGCCTTCTGAACTTCAGCGTGTACGGACCCAAGGTCCGGGAGCGCGCCGATACCGCCGGGCACGGGGCTGCCCGTGCCGCCTCGAGACCCTTGTTCTGTTCAGCATACTCCCCGTTCCCACCGCCGCGCACCCCATCGCGCAGTCCCGGCGCACGCTGCGCGAGCTCACGATCAGCTTCCTGGGCCACACGGACGCCGAGGAGGCGCTGCTCGTCGGCTCGATCGCGCAGGCGGCGCCGCGGCTGCGCGTGCGCGCGGGCGGCGCCCGTCAGCTGCGAGTGCGCGTCCCGCCTCTCTTCGCGACGCTCGCGCGCCTGGACAGTCTGTACCTCGAGGTGCCGCGCCAGGTGACGCTCCAGGAAACGCTTGACGCGGTGTGCGACGCGCCCGTGCGTGCGCTTATCATCCAGTCCACGCATGACGTGCGGCTGCGGCGTGCACGCGACTCCTCGCACGTCGACGTCCGCCGGCTGCGCATGCCGTCCCTCCGGAGCGTCCTATTCCTCGGCCCTGCCTTCGACGACGACGTCCAACGCGAGCTCGTCGCGTACATGCAGGCTTGACGGATACGATGTCTTAACACGTAGCGCGGATGGAGAGGGCTCCAGAGGCGGGCACGGTCTCAGGCCTCAGGGAGCGGCAACGCAGTGCGGATCGTCACATCGCAGTTATCTTTGACCGCTTTCGCGGAGACTGATAGGGAACAGACGATGAGAAAGAGGAGCATGAGGCATGCCTCAGAACGGTTGAGCGAGAAAACATTCCCGAGATCCTTCAGGCACGGGTTGAAGCCCATGTTGAAGGCTGAAGTATTTAGTTCCCCGACGCGGTCACTCGGCTGATATGAGCCCGCGCATGACATACTGATCATGAACTGAGATTGCCTGAAACGGTGAGACACAAAGACTCGAAGGAGGGAGAAGCAGAGTCAAGAGCCGGAGCTCTCTCGGCTCGCGCGTGTGTAGTCGGGCGGCTCAGCGATGCGCCTGACGCGCTCGAGCTCCTGGCGCACCCACCCGAGCTCGCTGCGCAGCCGATCTGAATCGTCAGGATACCGCAGGGACACCGGCAGCGCCTTGCTCGTCCGCTCCCGGTATCCGCGTTCGCGGCTCGCGTCGAAGGGTTCGACGATCGCAGCTTGTGACTGCGACTCGCTAACAGATCCCCGCGCTGATGCAGGGCGGGCCCGTCGCTGCGTCCTCCGGGTACAGATCCAGTACGCCGCACCAAGCAACAGTGCTGCCGCCAGTCCGCCGGCAATGGAGCCGCCGATGGCTACTCCCATGCGGGAGGAACCCCCGCCCCCGCCTTGATTTGCCTGCGTAGTATGCGGGTCAGCCTGAGGGTCGTCGACTGTGCTGCCTCCGCCTTGAGGTGCCTGCGTAGTATGCGGGTCAGGACCGTCGACCGTACTGCGAATTTGTGAGCGCGTCTTTCGTGGCAGTGAATAGAGCGCCACGGGGCTTACGTGTATACGGCGTAATCGAACAAAGCGAGGGAGCCAGTGGTTCCATCGGAATAGCTGGAGACGAGCAGGGTATGGTCCCCGAAATCTAGCGTCCCGCTGTCGAAAGCAAGTTGGTTGTATAGATACTTGGCGCCCGCAGGATCTGAGGAATGGAGGAAATCTCCTGCTACGTCGGAGGACCCGTCCAGGTAGAACCTGAGGCGCGTGTTCTTATTCACAGTGCCGATATCGTTGAAAAGAATAAAGTAGACGTATATCCTCGTTCCTGAAGGATTCCAAGCGTTGAAGTGAGCCTGGATCGAGGATGCCGCTGCTGACCTACCACTGAAATCCACTGAGACGGTAGCAGGATCGTCCTTGACGTATGTCGACTTGTCGTGCCTTCATATCCTCAATAGGTAGCTCCCTAAATTAAGTACTACCCTCTGAGCGCACCAAGTGCCCTTCGTAGCGAGGGTGCCATCGGGCTGGGCCCCGCAGTTCGGGCAAGGTGCCCCGCCCACGCTTCGAGGAGTCCATTTTGGCGAATATTGGGGTATCTTCCCTGTGCGCTGGTCGCCGAGGGTGTCGTCAATCGTGACGTTCAGTACGCGTGCGGAGACAAAGAAGTAGCAGGTACAGACGGCAAGGACGAGGACGAGGGCGAGGGGCATGGGTGCGGCATGAAAGGTGATTAAAAGCTCCGCGGTCTGTTTACTGGCAGCTGTGTGTCCGGCATGATAGTGAAACAAGCCGCCAGCCAAGCCGGGAGCAGGCCGAGAGCGTGGCGCTGGTGCCTCGGGACCGCACGAACCGACAGTTTCCAGTGCTTCCTAGCTCTGTAGCTATGTGATGGCCATGAAAGGGGCCGAACAGAGCGTGTTGGGTATCCGCGTAGCTGTGAGTTGCATGTGCCCGGATTTGCAAAGGTGCCAGCGCGTCGCCTTTGCGGGGTGAGGGAGAAAAGACCAGCACTCCGAATTGAAAGGCCGACTCAATTGGCTCCGACCCCATCAACAGATGCTCACCGCCACGTTCTCACATTGAATCTGGGTCTGAGATTGCTGAACGATACCGAGAAGACCATGATTGCGCGCTATCTAATAGTAATGGGTCTGACAAAGTCTCTGTCGTCGGATGTCCCGTTTTTATCTGTTCGATGGAGATGTTCGTACCGGCCGGCCTCGCGCTCTCTCACTAGTGCACCGAATATCGCTCCGCATTGCTCTTGTAGGCATTGCTACGACGAGTGCAGAGCGGTCAGCGGCCCGTCTGCGCAAGCCGGGCAGAGGGCATCCCCAAGTTCATTCTCCTGCGCCACCGCCGTTCGTTGGCGCGAATAGCGACTCGATGATATGCTTGAAAAGGCGAAACGGGACGATTCTCGCGTACTTTACGCGGACTGAACCCATGCTACGAGTACTTCGGCGGCTCCGCGATCTTCCTGACACGCGCGAGCTCCTCACGTATACTCTCGAGCTCTCCGCGCAGCACGGGCCTGTCGTCGTCAGAGGCGCGCGAGGTGGAGGAGGAGGACTGGGAGCGCGGCGGGGACGAGACGCCGGCCCTGGTCGACGTTGGCGCGCTCGCGTGCCGCATGTCCCGCGCAGAGCTTGCATGAAAGTCCCACGCGGGTTGAGCCCTTCGCCGCCACCTGGAACGGAGCCAGAGCACGAGCGCTACCAGAACGCCCGCGACGGCGACGCCGGCGATCGAGCCGCCAACGATGGGGCCCACGTGCGACTGATGATTCCCCTCATCCTGCGATGCTGTGGGGTCGCCCGTCTGGGGCTCTGTTGACGCCGACGGGACCGAAGACTGCGGGGCGTTAGAGCCAGAGGAAGCAGTAGAACAGGACGGCGATGCGCACCGTGTTTATGGAATTGGCGCCCGGTGCGTCGTCTTCGACCTCTGCACTGGGCGCACCAATGAGCACCGGAAGCTGCGAAGCGGCTCGTGCTTACGAATAGAGAGCGTAGTCGAAGACGAGCAGGGAGCCGCTGTCGCCCTCCGCCGAGCTTTTGATAACGAGCGTGTGCGGCCCCGAGTCCAGCGCTTCGCTCGCAAACACAAGCTGATTGTACAGGAAGCCATCCACTTTTGTATCGGCCGTATGGAGGAAATTCCCTGCCGGATTAGACGCCCCGTCGAAGTAGAACGAGAGCCTTGTGTCTTGCGCGGCGATGCCGATATTATTCGCGAGGACACAGAACACGTAAATTTTGGTGCCTGAAGAGCGCAGGGTATCAGAACGGCACGACTCTCTCAAGTCAATCGTTCCCACCATTGAAGTTCAGGGATACGTATGAAGGCTTCTCATCTGCGTGGGTCTCCTTCCCGTGCCTGACAGGACTGAGTCAATCAGGATCCCTTGTGAGCGCGACGGAACATACCAAGTGCCGTCGTGGACCTGCAGCAAGTCAATGTTCAGACCGCAATTGCTGGTGCAGCCGTCGGCCTGAGACCGCGCCTTCCAGACGGTATTCGAGATATAGTCAGGCAAGCGGTGTGTGCGTTGATCTCCAAGCCCGTCGTCGATCGTGTAGTTCACCACGCGTGCGGATGCGGAGGCGAAGAGGAGAGCAAAAGCGGCGCTGAGCATTGGTGGCCGAACACCGTCTTACACAGTGCTCAAGATGTTAAATACGGCAGCAAGATGGAGAGGAGCAGAGCCGCAGCATGACAATTGGACGCTGGGGGGTCAAAAGAGGCTACTGGTCGTTGTTTGGAGCAGGCGGCGATGCTAGGGCAAATCAGACAATGCGCTGCATGTGCATCGGGCGCGCCTGTATCGCTGTAAACACAGGCCAAGCGCATGCCGGGGAGCCGTTCTCGGTCTGGTCAGCGCCAATGGGCGGAAGAAAAAGAACGTTGAGGTTGCGGCGGATCCCGGCCCGGAGCCTTCATCTCTTTGTCCTCTCGACCACACCGAGGACCTGCCGGTGTCGCTTATGCGGGCGATGCTCCGCTTCCTGCTCTTTGTGTGTTTGCTATGTTGGTGATTTGTGCATCGTCGAGCTGCGTCAACTGTCGCCTCACATCACTCTGTCTTGCTCTGTCCCGTCCCGTGACCCCGTCGTCGGATCGCGAGAGCCTATGGCAGCATCGGCCATTAGTACCCATGTATCACCCAGCTTGGCACTATCTGACTAGAGGAGGCGTCTTTTTTCAAGAGGTCCAGCCACCGAGCGCTTCATCTGGGACCAGGATGGCTGGCACGATCTTCTGGGACACTGAAAACCCTGATTTCGAGTCGTTCAGACAGTGAGAAATAATGGGTCTATCTCTGCTGAAGCGACGTGTTTAGCCGCTTCACCGGGGCAATATACTGGGGCGGGCTGACTGCGTTCCTCATTATCTCAGAGTTGCGCGACAGATCGCCGTTGGCCGGCGGATGGACTCAGCCGGGCCCGACTTCCACACAGGCGCCCCGTTATCCGCGACATGGCTTCTGGGCCGGCCCTCCGAGGCTGAAGTACCCTCCAGGCCCGGCGATATGTGCGAATGCTCATTGAAAGAGTCTAGATCTCCGTCGAGCTGCACGTTTGCTAGAGCGGCTACTGGCTGTGGCGCGGTTGAACTTCGCCTCCTCATCCAAAGAGAATAGCCGCGCCAAACTAGTCAGGCCCCGCAAATCGTGACCGAAAACGTCTCTGTCGGACCGGTCCTAGCACGTGTACACATCGTCGAGCCCCCTTGCTCCGCTGCCCGCCTGACGTCAGCGGCTATGCCTTACCGCCGGCCACGCTCCCAGATTTCGGGGCACGGCTCCCGGGTCTATCAGTCATGACAAGATAACCAGACCTACGTCAGGACTGATATCTAACTTTATCTTTGCAAGACGACCTCAATCAAATGCATCGTATTCAGCAAACTCTCGTGAGAAAGGCAGCCCTCAGACCTTTAAGGCTACTGCAGGCGGATCTATGTCCGGGGAAGGTCGCGCTTCTGCGCGACAGCCGATGAAGCCGACGGTGTCCTCACCAGTGAGACCTAAACCACAAAGCGACTGTCGATCCCCAGATAAACGACAGAATTCCAGTGCAGAAAGGCATCGCGTCACTTTAGGCTGAGGTCTTGCGCATCCCCGGAATAAAACTGACTCTTCAGCCTCATCATAGGGCGGCCACACGACCTCGACAGTCTGGGCGACTCGCTCTGACCGGTGTAACTTGTCTTTGTCCCTAGGGTAGATCTGCCTATTAGGGCTTCTCATACCGGAAATGTGTCCTTGATTAAGCGCTTACCCAGCTGCCCCCGTTTTGCATCGCACTGTCGGACAGTGACCGGAAGCCTCCCGGGAACCCAGACCGGAAACATGACAGCGATAGATTCAGTTACGCGGTCAAGAGCCGTGGGGCTCATTTCTGCGGCTCACAAACGTCCCGCCGACTTCGACAGCAGGGTTGGACCCTGCGGCAATACGGGTATTCCCGGTGTTGTCTTACGAAGCCTAGTCTCCGAGGACAAGCGCCGGCAGCCTGGTGCTGCGTTACTTTACCGCGGCCACATGAGGTACCACTGGTCCCCTTTACGCAGACCCGGGGCTCCGCAGATGACGACGACAACGAGATCACTCGCAAAAGTGCCGCGGACGATTGCAAAAATAGCGGCTTCTTCTTTTCCGAGCGCTTCGCCGGCGCCTGCGTATCCAGCCACAACGCTGTTCCAGCCGCCCGGTGCATTCTATGCCCATTTAGGGCCAGATCTTCGAGAATTGCGTGTTCTTAGAGTTGATTTACGGCCGGAAGGACGATCGTCCGGGCGTCCGACGGGAGGGCGCATCTGCCGGGATGCAAGGCGATAGCGCTCGAGGCTTCTAGTACGACGCGATCACGACAGAAAGAGGTAGAAACGCGAATCCGCAGATACTTTGCGCCCTGACCCCGCAGTGCGCAGCCCAGCCGATGTGCCCTCCCGTCCGGCCGCACGTCGAATTCTAAGAATAAGTAATCTCGAGAAGAGAGGCTCGCTCCCCATCATTCATTGGAGGGTACCGAGCTCCCACGTGCGGCGCACGGACTGACGCGTCTATGCCGTCCTCTGCTATAAAACGAGGCGGATCCAACAGGCCAAGTGAGACCCGTCCCCAGCTACTCCTCGACAACACCTAAGTGATCAGCCTCTCTCTCCGCTCGTAGCAGCTATGGCGTCCGCTATTGCCACCTGGGTTGCAAAAGAGGCCGGCTCGTACATCTTCGAGTCTGTCAAGAAGGAGCTCTTCGGTGAGGCCGCCGACAAGGTTGACATCCTCATCAACGAGCAGAACGAGATCAAGCACACCATCGAGACACTCGAGCTCGAGGGTCGCATCTACGAGGCGTCGCAGCACATCATGAACTGGACCATCCAGCTGAAAGAGAAACTGGCGATCGCCGACCGCGGGTGAGTCCATAGCTATGGCCTCTCCTTTGTCTTTGGCGTGGAATGAATTTCGCATCACAGGGACCGCACCGAGCTTGATCGCTTCGTCTACGACATTGGGGACGCGAACACGGGCGTGCACTACGCGCAGTTCAACCTCTACAACGGTCTTATCGGCCACACCGGCACCGGCGGCGGGCGCAGCCTCCTCGAAGTGTGGACCGAAAACGCGTACCGCCACCTCGTGAACACGGGCGATCTGGACTACACGGTCGAGAGCTACGTCGCGGAGATGGACACAAAGCTCGAGGCCGTCTTCCAGCTTCTCCGCAACGGCCTTATCCTAATGATCATGACGACCAATGGTGCGCTACAACGCCACCGTCGACACCGCTTGCATGGACGCTGACGCCGCATTGCAGACCAGAAGCAGGCCGACGACTGGTCCACCGAATGGGAGGAGAAGCTTCGCGGACTGATGCAGACCGTGTACGAGAACTACCCCGCGGCGGTGAAGCTACTCAAGCCGTCGTACGAGGCGAGCTGGCAGGCAGACGTCTGGTGGCGCCTCCAGCGCGACCGCACCCGCAACAAGTGGCTCTACCACCGATCCAACGGCTCCGTCGATTTCGGCAGCAAGTCGGGCGCCTCCACGGAGTGGAAGTTCAACCCCTCCGTCGCGGACGGGCTCGTCGGTCTCGTTGATCGTGATGGTAAACGCCTCAAGATCGAGTCGTACTGGGCCTCGGGCATGCCCGGGCACAGGGAGTCGATGAACACCGGGGATGACGTAGTTTTCAAGATGGTGCCGTGTTCCGGCAGCGAGCCTGTCATCTCTCTGGCCGGCCCCTACAAAGCGTCAACCAGGTACAAATTCGATTGCAGGTCGAACAAGAACCTCGGCGTCGTCGTTCCCTTCAGTGACTGGGTCCTTCACAAGGCCTAGAGATCCTAATGACTGTGAGTTGTTGTCTTTCTTTCGTCCCATGAGCTGTGACGCTGATGCCTTGCTTCATAGAGTGTCGTCCAGAGTTCTTGTTGACGCGTCTGTTCCGAATGTAATCGAACGTAGATGCTCTCTGTTCCAAATCGGTGAATCCGTATCGCAAATGACTGTCTTTGTGGAGACTCTACCGCCGCAAACCGTATGCACCGAACCTTGCAATGGACCGTGACTCTAGCAAAAATTGAACGTTCGGGATTCAAGTTCTCCTATGGCGCATGTTGAGGCGGCCATAGGGACGGCGTGTCAAGGCTCGATGATACCGCAATGAACACTTGATCCTGTCTCACGACGGTCCCCGGCGCGAGCCACAGATTCGCAGTTACAGTAATCGCAAGAGAATACCCGTCGTGCTCCGTATGGAGGACCTGCTCACACATACACATTCCCGTGCCGCTTGCCCGCGCCGATATTGTGGCAGACACCGCACCTGCGAGCACGCGGCCCGAGAGGTGCACAGGACGAAGAGGGCCTGCAGCATAGCGTATACAAGGCCGGCGTAATCCTCCAGATAGCGCAGGCGGGCGCCTAGCATTCTGGGCTGGGATGAGGCGCAGCCGGCGCACACTGCACAGCGAAGTGTGGGCGCAGAGTGAGCGGGCAGCGGCCGGGCCAGCGCCGGTAATGGACGTGAACAGACAGCATCGGCAAATTGTCGGCAAAGGAGTCGTCCTGGTCAACCGAGCCTGTTTCCGACGGCCGATCTCGATTGAAGAGCTCGGACGAAGCTCTGACGAGCGGGAGCAACGAGGGAGACACGAGGCGCCGTGCCGAACGGCAACAGCCAGGCGGCCTGCAGGCGGATATATGAAAGTTCTACGCGCTTTGGTTGTTGGAACTTCTACGGCCAATGCTTTTCCCCCGGTGTCAGCGAGCAGATGGACGGAAGAAAGAAAGAAGGTTCCGGCGGATCCCGGTCCGGGGCTATCATCTCATGCCTCTCAACCACACGGAGGTCCTACTTACCCGGGTGCCTTCGAATTCACCCACATTCTATTCCATGCTCCTGAACGTCCGTGCTCTTAATATGCTGGTGTTTGTTGGTGCCCGGGCTGCTCTGTCTGGCGCTGTCTGCCATCGCTCAGAGGCTCTGAGAGTCTGACCAGTCCCGGTGTCACCCTGCGAGGTCCTGCGGCCCTTGGTTACACATATTGATGATATGGGCACCACCTTACTCAACTGGCGCTGCTTTTCCAACAGTTTGGAGCCACAGAGCGCTTCGTCCTGGAACCGAGACCGCTAGCACGATTTTCTGGGACAAAGATGCTAGAGCTCCCAAGGAAATAATATATACTCGACCTATGTTTGAAGTGACGCGTTTGGCTGTGCATTCGGCGCCGTATACCGCGGCGGACCGACAGCCTGCTTCAATATCTCAACTTCAGACCGAATCCTCTCCATCTCGCGCCGCAGTTCCTCGCCAGTCGCGGCTGTCGACGCGCGCACGGACTCCGTCGGGTCTTCGGACTTGAGCAGGGACGCCCCGGTATCCGCGATGTCGCTTCTGGGCTGGCCCTTTGACGACTGTGTACCCAGCAAGAACGGCGAGACGTGCGCCTGGTCGTCGAACGGATCCAGATCTCCGAGTCCGTGGTGCTGCCTGTTGACGTCCGGAGCGGGACGCGCTGTGGCGCGGTCGCGCCTCCGCCTCCGTGCCAAGACGTAGATCCCAAACAACAACAGAGCCGCGACAACAGTGACGCCGCCCACGGCACCGCCGACAACGGCTCCGAGGTTGATCGACTTCTGCGATGCGCGGGGAGTTGGTGAGGGGGTTGTTGACGCGCCACTGATAACAGCCAGGGTCGACGAGGGGTCTGGGCTAGAAGCTGGCGAGATAGCATCGCTCGAAGGCGGGGCCGAACTGTGCGCGATGGGACCGGTGTTGAGACTGATACTAGCAGGTGGAGGTGCGCTTGTCGCTGGTGGGGATGGACGAGGATCATCCTCTTCCGTTCTATTGCAACACAGCGGCGTCAGCGACTGGTTGAAAGGCCGAGACAGTAGCGCACGTGTAAATCACGTAATCGAAGAGCACGAGCGAACCATGGAACCTGTCCGGCGTCGCGGTGTTGACGATCTGAAGCTCATGGTTGCCGAGGGGTAAGGACTGACTTTGGAAAACAAGTTGGTCGTAGAGGTAGACGTCAGTTGTGAGATCCGCAATGTGCAAGAAGCTATCTGCGAGCGCGCCGTCCACATGAAACTGGAGACGGGTGTCCTGAATGCTGATGCCGATGTCGTTCACGAGGACGCAGAACGCATAGACCTTTGTGCCTGCCGCGCATTCAGCTTTCCCTGCGCGAGGACAACGGGCTTACCGTTGAAATTTATCGTTACGTTAGCCGGCGGAGCTGTAGGGACCGTCATCTTATCATGCCTGAGGCGTCGGATACGTCAATGACCCATATGTGCATGTCTCAGCCCGCCCACCAGGTTCCGCTATGCACGCGGTTTCCGTCGAGCTGTGCACTACATTCCGACGGGGAGCACCCGTCGTCCGCACTTCGTGCTTTCCACGGCACGTCCGATTTGTACTGAGGGATCTGCCCTGTGCGAGGGTCCCCATACGTATCGTCGATGGTGATATTGATCAGACGAGCGGCCGATGGAGACAGCGCCAGGATGAGCGCGTATGGGCGCATTGGATCCGCCAGTGCCCGGAGACGATGAGACAGTCGAGTGGCCCACACAATGGGCAGGAATGTGTATAGCACTGAGAGAGGGAATGGGGGCGTTGGAATATACCGCACAGGAACAATCGGCGTCTATCAAACGACGATCTCGCTTCCCGAGCGATCCCATGGTCGCATGCTGTGTGTTGAAACGATAACTCAGTCACCATGCCGGCTGGAAGGGTGCCAATCGCTCATTGTAAAGATGTCAGCCCTGGCCTCCTATGCATTTGTATTCTTCGAAGCCGGAAGTTGGCATGCAGCTTACTAATGAATTGTATTCGGTGGACTGTTAGAGAGGTGATAAACTGTTTGAACGTCGTGAACTTTGGATGAGGCGAGTCAGCTGTACTAGGGGAAGCTCGGGTGAAGCCAAAGGCGGGGCTGTAGCTGTCACTGCGTCGCCCAAACATATGTGATCGTTATATCATCGCGCGTGCGGAGACGCCTCCGCGCATGGCGAAGCCCGCCGCGATATAAATTCACAGAGACTGAAATGCATATTCTTCATGCACTATGGGATACAATATGATCGCATAAGTACAAGATTACCTATGGCACGCTATACTGCTATCCAGCGTACTGGGGTGGGGCGCTTGTAGTTTTAAGCATCTCCAGCTCGCTCCGCATGTTACCCATCTCGTCTCGAAGCTCCTGCACAGAGTGTGTATGTCCGTGCTCGCGATCGGCGTCTATTACGATCCGCGATTTCCTCACCGAGCGACGATGGTCAACCCGATCGTCCACCGGCAGACCGGCGCTTGCTGGTGGGGACGAGAACGTGGCGGAGTAGGACGATGGTGTCGTTTGCTGTGTATAGCTCCGGTAAGCGGCTATAAAGCCCTCATGCTCTCCACGGTCCCGACCAGGCGTCTCAGGCTCTGAAGGGGCCGGGATGAGTCTGAGGCGCCGCCACTTGATCAACCACCAGAGAGCGATCGAGAAGCACAGCAGGACCACCGCCACGCTGCCCACAGTACCACCTATGATGGCGCCAATGTTTACCGAGCTCGGATGTGCACTAGAAGGTGGGACTACTGATGGGGACGAAGAGCTGGAGTGCGTCGTCGACTCGGGTGCGGGTGCGAATGCCGAAGTTGACTCGTCTGGGTCTTCAGTTCTGCGCGGGCCGTCAGCAAGTTCCCATACAGTTTCCTGTCAAACAGGAAGCTCACGTGTATATAGCGTAGTCGAAAAGGATTATTGACCCAATATAGCGGGTGTCACCATATTCGGCAAGTGAGGATGCGTGGTTCGTAACAACGACGGTGTGCACGCCTGCGTCCAGGGTTTCACTAGCGTACACCATTTTGTCATAGATATAGCCGTAGGAAGACGTATCGGCGGTGTGAAGGAAACTTGCGGCGCTGGAAGCAATGCCGTCGACCTCGATAGATAGCCGGGTGTCAGTGAAGTGGATATTGTTTGCCAGAATGCAGTAAATCCAGACTTTGGTTCCTGAAAGGCAAGTCAGGCACATCTTTGGGTCACAATCCGGGCGAACCATTGAATGAAAGAGTGATGGTAGCTGGGTTTTCATCGACGAACGTTGTCTTGTCGTGCCATGTGCCATTATGCACGCGAGGCCCATCGGGCTGAGCACCGCAGGATGAGCAGTCACCCGGCCGACGCGCTATCCATTGGTTGCCAGGCGCGTCATAGAGCGGGACCGCGCCGGTCCTCGCGTCACCGTAGGTGTCGTCTATGGTGACATTCACCAACCGCGACAAAACCAACGGAAGCCAAAAGAGGAGGACAAGCCAGAACATCAGCACGGGGAGGGAGCTGAATCCATCAGCGAGCCCTGTGTTGAATTTATCGCCTGTGGCCTGGAGCGGTACCTCAGCGCCACATGCGAACATCTGCTTGTCTCTTCAGGGCCCAAGGATCGCAAGCGGGAGCATCATGCAAGGGATAAGTGTAATTGTTGTATCAGCGCAAAGTCATCTGAGGTCCGGAGTCGAATGATGGACAGGAGGAACCTGCGCCATCAGCCGGACATTGTCTGATCGTTCACTCGGTCCGAGGCTCAGACACCCTACTCTCAAACTGCAGTCTTAGATACAACCGAGTTGGTTCACATCTGAGGGCCATGATCTGGCTTATTGGCACATTGAGGCTTCCTACCATGCCATCCTATGGCGGCGTGTCACTCCAGGAGATCACAACGGGCGGCTGATTCTGAACAGCCACGGTCTCCGGTCGTGTGACGGCCACCGGCACGAACCTCAGCTTCGCAGTTGACTCAGTGGCTGGAGCACTCCCATTGTGCTCTGGATGCGGGCTGTGCTTATCCACCACCACTCCGTCGGCACCGAACCGGCGCTGAACCGTCTCCGTCCCCCTCTGCACCTGAGACAAAAGGACAACTCATTGACAGCGCCGCCGATGAAGGTGGTGATGATTGCGCCACCGACGACCGCGCCGAAGATCACTCTGGGGGGCACCAAATGAGACACCAGCGCGGCCGGCTGCCAGCGTGTCGCTGATGTTACTCTGGTAAATACAGTGCGATCTGTGACAGATGCGCCGAGCGATTTTGCGGGGGTTCGCGGGGGTGAAGAATACGTAGATCGCAGTACCTACAGGATGTACGCCGTCGTGAGATTATGCCTGCTCGCATTGATTGCGCGGACGTGCCGGTAAGCGCAATCGAAATGTTGGCAGGACGGTGTCCCGCGGAGGTTGTCATATCGTGCCTTCAAGGACTTTCATCAAGCGTTATAACGTAGCGATGATGAGAAGTTGGCGTACCAAGTACCATCGTGAATAAGCGGGCCTGGTCGGCCGAGTACCGAGCAATTGTATCGTCGATGGTGTCATTCATAAATTAGGCCGATCTCTGGAATACGAGGCACAGTAGATAAACCAAGGGAAGGGAAGAAAGCTTCATGTAGAGGATAGTGGGGTAGTACGAGGGTAGAGGTAACCGCGATCGCCTAACCCTGAAGAGGGTTGTTTGACCTTTCGAGCGTTCTGCAATTCGCCCACAAGTGATATCGGTCAGGGCTCTCTGTGTACTAGCAAAGTGGCTTAGGTCAGAGTCCTCGTGTCGGGCCTGGAATAGCACCCGAGTACAAACAGCGCCTCTCTCGAGGAGCGTACGATTGAGTTCAAAGGCGCTTGACCGTCATGCTGGAAGCCAGTCTTGCGGGCACAGGGAACTGGACGAGCTCTATAGAGCTAGGTGAAGCCCTCGTGATCGCGAAGCCGAGAGACTGCGAACGCAACTGCCAAAGACCGCCGATGATACAGCCCTTTGCATAAAAAACAGGAAATCCGAAAAAAGCAGAGATCGGGCGGGCCCGGCCGAAGCTCCGACCAAGCCCCGCCGAACCCCGCCCAGACGTCCATTAGACCGCGCGCACGCCCAGTGAAGGCCCGCGGTACGTCGTGGACGATATATTATAGTGTATACTATGTATCCCGCGCAAAAATCAAGCGCTCAGACGTCTGTGCTGTCCCCTCCCAGCTGGGGGTGCTGGGCCGGAGTGGATCGTCGGCCAGCTCCGGCTCCGTGCGCACTCCGCCAGCATCCGTCGCCGCTGACGCGTCCTGACGCACCTGGTAGATACACATCGAATGCCTTAGCGCAGCTGCACGTGGGGGCTTTGGATGTCCCGGAATCACGCCACGACGTTGCTCTGAGAAAATATTCCATGCACAGAGGGCTGCGGGCAACCAGGCGGGGTTCGGCGGGGCTTGGTCGGAGCTTCGGCCGGGCCCGCCCGATCTCTGCTTTTTTCGGATTTCCTGTTTTTTACAGTGCTTTGCAAAACAAAGTGGAATCTCAAAAATCGTTCGCCGGGCGGGCCCGGCCGAGACTCCGACCCTGCCCCGCTCACATCGTGCCAAAACACCCTGCGCGGGTCAAATCTCGAAGGGGCCGCAGCCTAGTAGCGGTTTATGGCACACGTGGGGCCCAATAGACCGGTTTTCCGCTGCACATACGCAGTAGCCAGACCCTATCGACGCGTGCCCATTCACCCAGGTCCACCCACTCAAATTGCCGCAAGTCGCAATCAGCCCAACTTCGCGGGAAATTTTGACGACATTGGAAAAGATTGTCATTGTGTGTCTTCTACCATATATCGGACCCCCCTGCAGTCGCCTGGGGGAGGTGTGTGGTGGGGGAGGTGTGTGGACCCGCCACGGTTGCTCCTGGGCCTGGGTGAGCGGGCCAAGGTCGGAGTCTCGGCCGGGCCCGCCCGACGAACGATTTTTGGGATTCCACTTTCTTTTGCAAAGCACTGTATGCAAAGGGCTGTAACCAAGCTACCAGAAAGTGATGTTGGGCATGTTGGGAATCAATAAAGCGGATAGCCATCGGTGCGGTCGGCATCCGTCGGGCCCGTCGCACGGTTGAAGTGCCAGCTGGTACCAGCGGAGCATGATACACGAACGGTCAGCACTCCGGCACGGCGCGTGCGCTGCCAGTCGAGGATGGGTGATACAGACTACCCGATAGATTACCATCCTGGAGTTCGACGAGCAAACAGCAGTCCAATATGGCGGTTGTATGTGGACAAAAGTCAGCTCCGACTTAAAATCTCACCGTCCCGCTCATGCGTGAGTTCATGCATGAGCGCATGCATGAGCCAACAGCCATCCATCATCCATCATACGTTCCTTCCGTTCTCGGACACCGCATCTCAAAGATTCACGCATGAATCCTGCATGGCGTTCCCGCATAGGCTCCCGCATGCGTTCCTCCATCCTCCCCACTGTCCTCTCCCCCTGGCTTGGCGCTGATACGTCCCCGCGCCGCCAGCCAGTCTTCTAGCGCCCGTTCCACATGGCCGCCACCCTGCCACGTACTAATCAGCTCATATCCCCCGTCAACGTCCCGGCAGCGTCGTCACTTGCCTCTTCCCTGTCATGGACCCCCACCCTCCCCAACCTACCGACGTTCTCGACTCTCACGATCGCATATTCTCTGCTTTCGTCGATGAACACGACGACCTCGTCACCCGCGTTCTCCGCCTAGCCGCCGTTGCTAACGACCTCGACCCGCTCCACGCCGCACTCCGAGTCTCGCTTGCCCACATCGCACTTCTCACGCAAGCCGTCGACGATCTCCTCTCACGCGCCCGCCAGGTGTTGCGGCCAGCCGGCAACCGCGCAGAGCGAGAGCCTACGAGTGGAACACCACCCGCAGCCCACCCTCACACGGACCGCATCTCTCTCTCTAGGAGACACCCCAACCCGACCCTTGACTCTCTCCCGCAACGGTGGAGGCGCAGAGCAGGCGTACGGAGGGAGAGAGACCCCCGAGAGGGTCCCGACGGGAGTCCCGCTCGAGTCTCTGGAGGGGACCCAAGGCTGATGAGGAGTACTCGCCTCTACTCCCACGCACCCAGGGTCTGCGACGTGTGGGACCCGAGGCCTCGGACCAGAGGTGGGGCGCCGCCGCGACCTAGAGGCGCGGCGGTGCTGGAGGAACGCTCCCAGGCCGAGTGCACGCACAAAGACTCTGAGAGACCGAGAATCCAAAGACTAGAGTACAAGCGGGGACGCTGCTCATCTTAAGTAGTATGACCCTCTACGGAACTCGCGTCGGGACTTCGTCCTTATCGGTCCTAGTGGGGCGGACCTCCGTCGGAGGTGACCGTCCGCCTCGAGATCGTCCTTCCTTCCCTCTTGCGCGGAACACCAGGTATGTTTCGTCTTTCGTCAACTTCACCCTCCCCGTCGTTCCGTACTCATTTTAACACTAAACACAGGCTGCCATTGTCTTTCCGCCCTCTGAGCTCCTCAACATGCGCCTCAGCTGTCTCGAAATGAAGGATTTCCTTCACCAGCTTTCGTCTACCCACACCCCACCCGCGCACCCATTTCCTGTCACCGCTCAGCCACTTCGATTCCCACTTACTGCCAGTGTTCGTATTCCCATTACTCGACCCTTTGTCGCACGTCTCACTCGGCCTCTGCCTCTTAGATCCGCCTCGCCGCCACACCCGAGCACAACAACCGCCAGCTCTGTATTCTTACCTGGCCGAACGAGTCTACGGTTTCTTACTGGTACTGCGATCCGTACACGCGCTGTGTTGCCTTTGAGACCCTCTTCACTGTGTATTATTCCCCGCCCGCGCCTGCTGCATCGACGAGTTCGTGCCCGCCCTTTACTCCGCCGCGCACGCCCTGCAATTCTCCCCATTCCCATTCCGCCCCCACCGCCTTCTCAACCCACCTCCCCTCCATGTGGCCCTGAATTCACCATACATACACTATCTACGATTCCCCAATATATGCACGCTTTTTTTCTCGCTGCCAGTTCAGTCCCTCTCCCACACACCACAGTAAGTCACTTTACGCAGACCAGCCTGCTACGCACGCCAAGCACCTCGCCATCCCGACCGCAGCCTCCGCCTCTTTGAACCAACCCATCCCTGGCTGCGCATACCCCGCGCGCCGCACGACTCTCACTTTAACGTTTTCCCCTGCTCTCTTACATTTGCCTCCGTCTTTCCCACGTTCTCGCCACACAGTCGATCTCATTTCCCCCTATCCTAACCTGTGGCTACGTACTACAGTTCCATACAATGATCAATCAACGTCGACGCACATCGCACTTGTTTGACGACCAGCGCCACCACGACACACAAAACACAAGAAATTCCCAACCTTTCACTTCGCTCTTCTTCCCTCGTCACTGACCACACATCGCACTTGTTTGACGACCAGCGCCACCACCACACACAAAACACAAGAAATTCCCTTCGCTTTGCCTCATCACTGACCGCCCGTCCTGCAAGTGCACGTGACTTCCCGTCAGCTCATACTTCCCACGCTACTGTGTCGCAAGTTCCAATCGACTCACCTCGCTTTCTTGCGCGATTCCTGCGCGTCACCATCCTCGATCTGCTCGCCGCTCTTCCGCTTCTTGTTGCTCGTTCCGGTGGCCGGCGGCACGTCCGGCGGCGCCTCCAGCGGCGCCGAGGGACCCGACTTCTTTTTCAGCTTCTTGGTCTGCTGTCTCTCTTCTGGGTCTTCTCGCTCGTCCTCTTGCACCTCATCGAGCTCTCCCATCGCGTCGTTGTAGCGCCGGCGGGCGTCCTTCAGGATCGCGTTCAGCTGCCGCCTCGTCAGCGGCTCGATCTTTCGCTTGCGTGCGGCCGTGCGACCCATCTCGGCCGCTTCCTCCAAGCAACTCTTGAATATCGGGCGCGAAGTCGCCGCCGAATCCAGAGACGTCGCCTCGACCCCACGTGCACGCCACTGAGACACGATCAGTTACACCTTGCGCCGCAGACATGCCTTTTCCGACGCACCACCTGCGCCAACATCCTCCCCACGTCCGTTCGAAGTTTCTTGCCGTACCTCGCTCCACCGTCCTTCGTGTATGTCGCGGCCCATTGCATGAAATCCATTGCCCAATTCTTTATGGGCTCGTATTGAAACGCGAAGCGGTTGTCGGCCATGACGAAGTCAGGGATCGGGCACGGCGACACCTCCCTGCCCTTCAATATCGCCTGTGCATTTGCATTCAGTCCCAGTCCGTCAGCCCATCATTTCGCTGCGCTGCCTCGCGGCGCCCTGTTTGCCACATACCGCAAGGTCGTTGCTGCCGTCGTCGTCTCCGTCCTGCAGTAGATTATGAGTATCAAACCCTCAACAACCAACGAATTGGCTCACATCTTCATCTTCATCTCCCTCTACCTCGCCGTCTTCGCCGTCTTCACCGTCTTCGCCGTCTTCGCCGTTCTCAGCCTGCTCCACCATTCCAATCAGCTCGGCTCGCTCCCACTCAGTCCACCAAGGCTTTCCATAGACATACCTTCGCTTTCTCATCGTCTTGCCCGTCCGGCTTGTACTCGTCCTCGTCGTTGTCGTCGTTGTCGTCCTCGTCACTCTCCTGCGTAACGTCGATTCTCACTTGCCTTTCCTCCGATGTTTCCCTGATATTCTTGGACTTCGCACCCTTCGTGCGCACGCGCGTCGAGCGCCGCTTCGGCACCTCACTTGCTGGTGTCTTCTTCGCACCTCGTCCTCGACCAGCGGCAGTTCTTCGCTCAGTCTGTCAGCGACTCCCTGCCCTGCCCCGCACAATCAACACTGCTCACCCAGATTCTTTATGATGTCCAGCCGCCCCGTTCTTGCCGTCGACCGATGCGCCGCGTTCATTCGACGTCTTTTTCTTCGCGTTCGCCGCGTCCTTGCTCTTCTTCTTCTCACCGACCGCGCCGGCGCTTTCGTCGTCGCTGTCCTCCAGGAAGGGCTCCACAGCTGATCTACGCATACGCTCAGCCTTCTCACACACGCACGTAGTCACCTCGCACTCTCATCTCACTCTGCGTACCTGTCCATCACGTAGCGTCTCACGTCAGGCACGCTCTTCGCGTAGTACATCGTGTCGATGTACTCCCAGCGGACCACTTCGCCCCGAGACGCCACCATGTCGTCGCTGAGTGTCGTCCACGCGGAGTCGACGACGACCAGGTCTGCTAGTGCCACGTAGGGCGTGAATTTGCCGCCCATTGTCTGTGTTGACGGACGTCAGTCATTACTAGTTCTCATATGCTTGCCACTCCCCACTCACCGTGATCATTTCTTCCAACTCGCTGCGCGTCTTCTCTTCCCCTTCCCTCCCAAAGACCGTGGTGTCGAGGTAGATGTACTGAGACTCGAGCAGTTCTCCCAACGGAGGCTCGTTCTTGCGCATCGTGAACTCTGTGAACTCTGTGCACGCCCGCCCGCCCCGGCGCTCATGTCAGCTTGCATCCAGCACCAACTGCCAGCCGAAGAGACGAACATACGTTGGTAAAAGGAAGGACACGCCGCAAGGGAACTTGTGGCGCGAAAGAGAAAGTCAGGCGACCAACACACAGCACATTGCAGCCTTTAAAGCCTTTCCTGCACAACATGCTTTACCCCCGTCGCATTCAATACATTCCGCCCTTTCACACCTTTCACCCCTCTCTCCCGACCCGTTCTTTCCCTTCATCTCTCATTTCCTCTCATTCTGTCGTCCCTACTCCTCCTCTTACTCGCTTCCCTGCTCCGCTTCAACCCCGACAATCCATCACGTGGTTCCTGTCGAGGTCTTGCGCCGTCACCTGTGCACCGTGCCCAATTCCCCCCGTGTTGCTTCCGTTCCGTTCCGTTCCGTTCCGTCCGTGCCCACCCGACTTCTGACTCGCTCTGTGACTCGCTCTCTGACTTGCTCTGTGACTCCCTCTGTGACTCCCACACCCACCCCGACCCCTGTCTCGTACCCATCCCACTAACCGATGTGCTGTCAGCGACCTCGACGCACTCCAGAGCGCCCCATCCCCCCACGCGTCGTCTGCTGCCCTGAAACTACCCAGCCAGTACCCACCCAGTCCGTCCATCGCGCCTCGGCCCAAACTCGCTAGCTGCCTCGCACCCTCTTCCCCGTGGTCCCCAGGCGCCGCTGTCTAGCACCACTCAGTCGCCCGCCAAGCCCACCACCACCCGTCTACCTCGCCCGCCCGGCGCGATCGACCACCCCTGCCCCCGCGTCCCAAGACCCACGTCTGAACCCGCCCCCTACCATTAACGCCTCCTGTCCTGCGCTGCGCGCCGCACGCGCGCGCCGCCCTCCTCGACCATTGTACCCTCCCGCCGCTTCCGCTCTCGTGCTCTTTTCTGTCCGCTGGCTCTTCCCACTTTTCAGGCACTGTCTTTCCACACTGTCCACACTGGTATGTCTGTATCGTCTCCCCGCCATCAGCTTCCCCTCCCTAATCTCGAAGCAGATATCCACGCGTTCGGTCAGCGGCGGCCACGCCGGCCTGTACAGACTGACTGCATTGCCGCCGTCTGTATTGGTCCATCCTTTCCCTCCGCCCGCTCTCGTCACAGCCCGCCATGCCCAGCCCACAATCCCTGCTGTCCACCCATCCCCTGCGCCCGCTCCCTCATAGCATCCGGCGCTCGATTTCAACGCAACGCAACGCTCGCTCGCTCACGCGCGCCGTTGCCGCGTGGGCGCCTCCTGCTCCCAGCCAGTCCGTCTCTCATCTCACCCGCCATCCGGCCAGCCTGCCCCAGCTACCTTCCTCGCCGTCTCTCTCTCCTTTCTCTCGTCCTACCCCCACGCCCGTCTTTCCCCCGTCCCTGTAGCCTCCGCCAATATACATCTTTGTACCTTTTCCATCTAAACTACATCCCACCACTCTCCCAACTACTCGCACCCCACTCTTTCCCTCCTCTCGCTCGCTGCTATCCTGTCCAGCCAGCTCTCCTATTTGTAACTTACTCACTCGTCCTCGTGTAGTTCTTCCATCCATATAATAATACAGCAATCTCCTTCCCACGCCTGTTGTGCGCACCTCTTTGAGTCCGATACAACTCCGCGAAATCAAGCCTTCCTTCCTCTGCTGACTCTTCCTTCCTTCTTACACCATGGACGCCGACCAGCTTCGTCGTGCCTTCGTCCGACAGCACGACATCCTCTGCCACGAACTCCGTGTATATCTTCAGACCCAAATCGATCTTACAACCGAGCAACAGTCTGCGGATTACACCGTCCGCGTCCTCGAGCTTCTATCGCAAACGGAGCAGGTATGTCTTTCCAGCGCGTCCCGCCTGTTCTACATCACCGAACCCACCCGCTCGCGCGCATCTCTTGCTAATCTCAATTTCTTGCTGCATCTATAGCACAGCGCTTTATTCTCCCCCGCCGACCTCGTTCAGCTCCGACTTAGCTGCACCCGCATGATTGAAGCCCTCGACACCTACGTCAAAGAACAGCGCGATCCTCCAACTCATCCCGCTTCATCCGCGGTCACCCTCGTTCCCACCGGTGGTCGCCCTCGCATTGATATCTCACCTGAATGGCTCGCGTACGCCAGCACCTTCCGTGGTCCCAAGGGCATCGCCGAGTATCTACCGTGCAGCGCTAAGACAGTGCGCCGCCGTCAGATTGATGCTGGCATTGGCGTTCCCCAGCCGCCGGTCTTCATTCACCAACCCGGACACGCTCCTCTCCGCAACGTTGACTCGCGCTCTCGGATACCCGCCCGTCCCATCTCCACCGCCGAGTTAGACGCTCACGTTGCCAGGCTCATCAACCAGTTTCAAAACCACGGCCGCTCTCTCCTCGAAGGACAGATCCTCGCCCTCGGCGTCACTCTTGGCCAAGAGGTCACTCGTGCAGACGTCTCTTCCGCCCTCCGCCGAGTCGCAGGTGTTCCTGCGCACTGGGGGCGGCTTCCTATCCGACCCAGGAAGTATCGAGTGGCCGGCCCCGGCGCTCTCTGGCATCACGATGGACAGCATGGCAAGTCCAAATCTACGTTGCTGCAACCCCCGCTTCCGGCTCCTTCCCCTCTCCTCTCTTCCCCTGCCTGCGCTCACCTCAGTGTCCACATAGGTCTCATTCACTGGAAACTCGTCATCCACGCCTTTGTGGATGGCTACTCTCGCCGTGTCATGGGCATTCGCGTCAGTAACAACAACCGCGCCGCCACCGTACTCCGCCTCTTCCAGGATATCACCCGAGTCTTTGGCTTCCCCAGCCGACTCCGCGGTGACCACGGCGTAGAAAATCTCCTCGTCGCCGAGCTCCAAGAGCTCGTCCGCGGATCCAATCGCGGGTCTTATATCTGGGGTCCCAGCACGCAGAACACCCGCGTGGAGCGCATCTGGGTCGACGTCGTTCTCGGCTTCGTGTCCAAATGGAAAGATTTCTTTCTTGACCTCGAGGTCAATTATGGCCTCAAGCGTGACGATGATGCCCACATAGGGCTTCTACACTACTTGTACCTGCCCTGTATCAACGACGACGCAGTCACCTGGGCGGCAGGCTGGAACCACCATCATTTCACCCATCTCCCCGACTATCAACACGTCCCCGGCACCCATCTTCCCTCGCCCGAGGAGCTGTATTTCTTCGGCGAGTACGAGAACGGCGTCAGAACCCTCCACACCGACGACGACGAACTTCTTGACGACGACGCTATCGCTGACTACGGTGCTGCTGACGACCACGAGGACGACGACGACGACGACGCATCTGTTCGACGTCTGCAGCATGTCATTCCTCTCGAGCAGGATGCCTCAGATACCCTTCCAGATGGACTCCGTAATCCCAATGGTTGGGGTCGTCCGCGGCGCATGTTCGAAGTTCGAGTTCCTGAACCGCCCGATTTCTTACCTCCCGAACTCCTCGCCGCTCTAGATCAACATCTCGCCGCACGCATTGACTTTGACGCTCAGACCATGCCCCTCCGTCGCCTCTGGTGGCAGGAAGCCCTACTCTTTCTCACTGCCCACGCTCCTCCGCCCTGACTTACTTTCGCCGCACACTGACTCATCCCGGCGCACTTACTTTACTTCCCGCCAGGCCGGCTGCGCTGACTGAACTCGTTCCCCGACTCCGACACATCTCTTTTATTCCCATCTCTACCCATCTCACTCACCCATTCATCGACTCAACTCATACCCTCTGTGCGTTCCGTTTTCTCTTTGTCTTTCATAAGCACTCCGCTGACCCCACCCGCCATTCCCACATCTCGACGGCTTTGCCCCACCCAGATCTCCCAGCTAGTCATCGGCGCGCGCCAGCGCTACGCAATCACCAATGGATCTCCTTGAACACGCTCCTCAGCACCTTTTGGCTTCGCGTGCAGCTCATAGCAGCTCGCCGCCTTCCCCTTTCCGCGCTTCCTCCCCGAATCAGTCCATTGAGCGTATCTTCTCCCACGCCATTCACCACGCGATTCGTGATGTCGCCGACGCCGTCATCATCGCCCGTCCTCACCCTGCCTGACCGCGGCCCTGATCGCTACAACTTCTCACAAAACGTGATATTGTACGCACATCCATTCGATATTGCCTGCCCCGCCCGTCTGACATATCCCCAAATCAGCACGCGTCCCGCAACTTGATCGCACCACTCTCTTGTCGTTCATTCCGTACCTTGACTAATTTCTGATATACATCATGCTCGCTGTTCGCCATGCGTGTGACGCTTCAGTGCTGTGTTAACGTGACCGTGACCTGAGCTGATTCTTAGTCCCTGATCCCATACAACGTTTCCCGTGAAAAGTTGCACCTGCGCCGCCCTGCTGTCGGTGCTCGACTCTCCCTTTTCCTCTTCCCACTCACTGTCTTCCTCCTATGCAACGCCCACAGCGCTCGCACGTAACCCCCCGGCAGCGCAACGACTATTGGACACCGGAGGATGAAGCCCGAGTTCGATCGCAGAACGCCAGCGCGCAGACGCGCGGTCGTGGCAGTCGCAGTCGTGGTCGCGGTCGCGGTGGCTCCCAAGTTCCAGAACAGCAGCAAGAGCTCGACCAGCATCCCGCCGCTCACCAGTCCCAGCCTCAGCAGCTCGACGGGCAGCTCACCGCCGCTCACCTCCCTCAGTCCCCGCTCCAACAAACTCTTCTGCTCGATGCCCTTCTACCTCCAACTCCCACCGCTCGCGCATCCACACTCGGAGTCATCGAATCCCCTGGTCTTCATACGCCGGCCTCTTCTCCCGGTTCTCCCGTCAGTCAACTCGTCCCAGACTTCGCTCCATTTACTCACTCGACGTCCCGCCGTTTTTTCGCAGCTTCGCGCTTCTCCTTACCAAGGCATAGACCACCATTCCCCCCCGCCGCCCCCGCCGCCGCCGCCGCCGCCCCCGCCGCCGCCGCCTGTAAGTTTACGTCTCATTCATTCCACTCGCTTTAAATTCTCTTTTGCTCACCAATAGCCAGCTCGCCCAGCAAGTAGAACACTATTCGGGCCCACCGCCGAACTCGCACGCCGACGTCCAGGTAATTGCGCCCGTCCCGCGTCCGCGCCCTGTTGCTTGCATCTCCTGACGTACATCCCAGTCCCCTGTCAGGAGCTTCATCGTCGTGGTCACTATCGCAGGCTTCATTCCCTTTCCCCACATCCAGAGCCCCATCTTCGTTGCCCAGTCCTCGCAAGCCGACGCTGCCCGCCACCCGCAGACTCAGTTTTCTGCCCCGGTTGGACGCCTCCTTCGCGCTTGGTCTCACCTGCCACCCGAGGCTACGGCCGCTCGACACCTCCTCGCTCATGTCACCGATGCCAACTTTCAATCCTCTGTCGTCTGGACCTCCGATTCCCTCGTTCCTGCCGGCTACATTTGGTCTGTTACGCAGCCCACCCCGCCCGGACATTATCACCCACACGGCACTGTTGGAGAGCTTCTCAATTCTACCATTCAGCCCCCTCCGCTCGCCACGCTATGCTCTCACCCTGCCGACTTTCTCACTGAGCTTCGCAATTACCTCGCGCCTCCAACCGTCCAGCCCCCGACTCCCGAACACCTCGAAATAGCCGTCGTCCATCTATACATCGAGCACTTCATGCTTCGCAATCCTGCTCTTCCTCCGTACACCCATCCCGCATCCTCTCTCGCCGAAGCACACAGTTCGTCCACTCTTTTTTATTTACTCTTCTCCTGTCTCACCTCTCTCAGACGATTCTACTCACCAGCCCGACGACGACCTTCCGCCACTCTCTCCACCAGATGGTCCGTATATCTCGTCTCTCTCCGCCTCGGCCCTTCTCTCCTGATTGCCCGTCCTTATCACAGACCATAATCTCGAAGACGCAAACGAGTCCGGAACTGAAACTCCCCCCCTCGGTCAGATTTTGTCTACTTCGCCCTTCTCCCAGCTCGTTCGCCTGACCCCTTACCCATAGACTCGACCTCTGTGACGAACCACCCCACTGCCCAAATTCACTCAACTCCGTTCACTGGCGCCTCCCCACACGTTCTCGCCCTTATCCGCCAGCGCTTCCCTACCGTTTACGACGACATTCAGTACTGTCGTCTCGCAACTCTGCCACGTAATCGCCGCTCTGCGCCTCGCGCAGCTTATGCTGCCGCTCACCCGCATATCCCGCTCGCCGACGTTCCCGACTACGGCAGTGCATACGCCAGCTGGCGCATCTACGCGCACATCCAGCGCATCTGCACCGCCTGGCAGCTAGACTCCGGTCATCCCAGCGAACCCCGTTTCGTCGCCTTCGACTCTGAGCATCATCTCGTCAGTCCTTTCGACCTATGCTCAGCTTTTACTGTACCTCCTGGCAGTTGGCGTAACCTCAAAACTCGATTCCGCGACCTTCAACAGGCTCTCGACAATCTCACCGCTTGCGCCTCACTTCCGCCTCCCGAGCACGCCCTCGCACCCATCGCCCGTGTCCTCGCCTCCCGTCTTTCCTGGTTTCTCCGCGATGTCACCTCACTCGATCCTCGCACCAACCACTCCGCCTACGTCGGCGAATATGCCATCTGGAGTTGGGGGACTAATTCATTTGTCAAAGACATTCGACCTTGGCTCACCCGTATTCCTGATAATGTTGTCGTCTCTCCCTCTGTCTCTGCTGCCGTCCTAGCCGATTCTGCTTCCTTCTCGTCGTAGTAAATACTCTGCCTTCCATCTGCTCCAAGTCCAAATGTCATATTTTTTATATCATATCACGACACCGTCCTGCCGGGTTCACAGCCCCAATTTCCCCTCCACGCGCCCGCCCCGGACGAACTGTAGATCCTTCCCGTCCGGTGTCGGTGTGAGAACGCACATGTTCTGTTCCCACAGCAACTCGCTAACCTCGCCCACCGTCTTCGCCTCGGCGAGAAGCGCTGCGTAATGCGTCGCAGCGCCCCTGCTCGCCCCGTATCCGAGAAGGAACTCGCGCGCGCGTGCCACCGCCGCCGGCCGCGGAACTGTTCCAGCCGCGTTATTGAATCCGAACCAGCGTCTGTCGGCCGGTTCGTCCGGCAAACCCGCCTCGACAACGTCTTCCCCATCCAGCTCGCCGTCGAGCAAGATCACGGTGTCCGTTGCCGTGCTGCGCGCCGCGTCGCTGCGTATCAGCCTTCTCTCTCTCGCGAAAGCCAAGCAGTCCATCCCACACACGCGCTCACCTGGAGCCGTGCTCGACGACAACGCAGCGCTTGAGCGCAGTCGTCCGCAACACGCTATACACGCGTATCTTGTGCGCAAGGATCTTCTCCGCCACTTTAGGTCCCAACAAGACGTACATTGCCCTGTCGCCGTCCGACAGCACTCCCAAGAACATCGTGTTCTTGTCCACTGGCATCCCAATCAGCTGACGCACGGCCAACAATTGCAGCCTGTGTGGCGCGTTCCAGATCGGCTCGTCGTCCATCGCGCGCTCCAGCGTTGCGCAGACAGCGCTACCCGTCGTCTGTGGCACCGCCGACATCCTGAGCCGTCCACTCGATGAGTATGAGTACGTTTCGTTTCGGGAGCGAGGACGTTTCTTTTAGATTTCTGATCATCGTTTCTCAGCTTCCTTCCTTAAGTATGCGCACCCCCTGAAACCACCGCCGTCCTGACGTGCTGATTAACAGCAGCTGCGCGCCCCACGCGTCGCCTGATCATTGTTCTCACCCCCTCTTTCCGCGCCCTCCCGCGTCGCCTCTGCATTATCCCTTTCCCAACTGGCTCTTGTCCCCGACTTTTCCGGTCTCTTGCCTTGCCTTGACGCGCTCCACGCCCCCACTCCTTTCATCCATGCAGCCATCCAACCCAACCCAGCCTGAACACCGTCCGCTACTCGCTCTTGATTTGTCCCACTATTTCTTGCTCTCAGACGTTGTCGACCACCTCCTGTTACCCAACCTCCCTCCCCGCGACGACATTCTCAGAGCTGTCAAATATCTCACTCTCCCATCCGCTCTCGCTCATACACGTACCACTTTCTCCGACAACCTCGACCTCGTGCACGGCGAGGTCGTCATTGTATACCCCGAGGATTCCATCCCGGACCCCGCTCCCCCGCTTCTCCTTGCCCTGCCGTTTCTCCACCAGCATCCACTGTGGGACCATAGTTTTGGCGCTCTGGTACTATACGAAGGCATGCCTCAGTATCCTCTCTCTACCATCTATCGCTCACTAGCTCACGTACCAGCCACCCGTCGCGACGGCACGAAATCGAGGTTAATATCCGTCCCACAGCTGGCCGCGCTCTTTTCCCCTCCTTTTCTCCCTCGTCGCGCCGTCGGGGACCAACTGCCGGTCTCAGCTTGCCCGCCGCCCATGCATGAAGCCTTTCACACGCCGCGCGGTCGACCAGCATTTCCTCCCGCGTTCGCCGACCAAGTGCGCCCCTGGAAACTCGGTGGCGACAGAGACGGCGACCTCGTCGGCCTCGTCTACGCCCGCCGGTTCCGCACGTGGCAGTCCCTCTTCGCCGACACCCCCATTGTCAGTAACGTCCTGCACTCCGGCCCACCCCGCGCGCGCTCACCCAGCCTCTTCTCGTTATCTAGGTCGACAGCCTCACCAACTCCACCCCCGCCGCTCTTACGCAAACATCCGTGCCGGCCACTGCGGACCCCACGCCCTCAGCTGCCCAGCTTACACGTCAGCGTGCGTCCAATCTTCGCAGCGCGCTCACCGGTTTTCTCTCCCTTCCCTGCGCCACCTGGTTGTCCATCGATATTGAGATGTCGTACACGAAACCGCCCCTTATAACCGAGTTCGGCTTTGCCATTGCCAACCCCTCCCTGCATATTCCAGACGCCGCCGTCATCAAGCGTCACCTCATTATCGCCGAGAATGCGCACCTCCGCCTCCAGCGCCCGCCGCGCAAGGTCTGTTTCTTTGTCATTCCTTCCCAACCCTCCTTGCTCTCTCATGCTCGAGCCTTATTTCTTTCAGGTTAAAAAGAATGCGACGGACGCCGCCCACCGGATGCCCCAGCACCCTGTGGTCCCATACGTCCCTCCCCCGTTCCTGTTCGGTGCATCCTCGTCATCGCCCCTTGACGCCGCTTGCTTCGAACTCCGGACAGTGGTCTCCGATGCCATGCGGCTTGGACCTCTCTTCGTCGTCTGCCACGACCAACGCCTCGAGCAAGCGTAAGCAATCGCCACATTTCCACTGCACAGCACGGCCAGCTCACCACGATTTCACGCCAGCATTCTTGTTGATCAACTCCGTATTCTCCCGGCCCCCGATTCCGTCTCCCCTGTTGCCCCGCATCCGGTCACCTGGATAGACACTCAACTTGTGCACGTCGCCCACTCCCCATTCGACGGAGATGTCTATGAGAAGATTTCACTTGCCAATCTCCTGAAATCCTTGAACATCGCCGGCGCCGATTCGTCAGCCTTCCATAACGCCGGGAACGACGCCAAGGCACGTACCACCAAATCCAATCCACATCTTTCGTTCATAGCTGATTGTAATCCGCAGTGGACGCTGGACGCTCTCCGCACGATGCTCACGCCTGCCCAGGCGTCCTCTTGATCTTCTTGCCGTCTCGGCCCCCCGTCTGTACATACCGTAATGGTCAATTTGCAGTTCGCGCTGTCATATGGACAGGTCCCAGATCCCACCCACTCTCCCCGCGTTCCTGATCCTACGGGTTGCGCCGGCCGGCGTGCGGCGCGCCGTCGATGCACCCTTATTAATTAAATAATCACATCTGATTGTCTTCCAGTCACGCCGCACGTACCTGACCCGCCCTTCTTCCCACACGGGGACCCCTCTCTCTCCTTCTTTCTGACGCCCCGCGCGCGACCTCCTCTGCCGCTGCGCTCTCGCCTCTCGCCTCTCGCGTACGTCCAGCTCTACCTGCATTTAGTCCTTCTTTCTGGACCCTAAACCCATTC
Source organism: Auricularia cornea (assembly GCA_030578095.1). Lineage (NCBI taxonomy): Eukaryota > Fungi > Basidiomycota > Agaricomycetes > Auriculariales > Auriculariaceae > Auricularia > Auricularia cornea. Next base: position 3,867,889 of record JARLTE010000009.1, on the reverse strand, counting down.
CTTTGCTCGCGCCGCAGCATGTCGTCTCCGCCGCCCACTCTGCACGCACACGTATGCGACATCCACGAGCAGAGGGTTGAACACCCCTTCACTAGGCCATTCCCCCCGGAGATCCGCCTGATGTTTCTCGCTGTGGCCGTCGCTCGCGGCGTTCGGCCATGGGTGCTTGTCACCATATGCCGAGAGTGGCGCGACGCAGTCTTCACCACTTCTCGCCTCTGGGACTTCGACACCGTCAAAGCTTTCGTCGATGTAAGCACCGCGCCCAAACTCACTTGCGTTAGTACCCACAAGTCCCTGACTCTACGAAACCAGACCCTCTGCCGTCGCATGGGCCAGTACAGCCGCACTGCACCCCCGCGCGAGCTCATTGGATATCTGCGCGCTCTCATACTTGCGACACTTCGTCCCGGGGTCTCTGTTGCGGCCAGCCGGCAACCGCGCAGAGCGAGAGCCTACGAGTGGAACACCACCCGCAGCCCACCCTCACACGGACCGCATCTCTCTCCCTAGGAGACACCCCAACCCGACCCTTGACTCTCGCCCGCGACGGTGGAGGCGCAGAGCAGGCGTACGGAGGGAGAGAGACCCACGAGAGGGTCCCGACGGGAGTTCCGCTCGAGCCTCTGGAGGGGACCCAAGGCTGATGAGGAGTACTCGCCTCTACTCCCACGCACCCGAGGTCTACGACGTGTGGGACCCGAGGCCTCGGACCAGAGGTGGGGCGCCGCCGCGGCCCAGAGGCGCGGCGGTGCTGGAGGAACGCTCCCAGGCCAAGTGCACGCACAAAGACTCTGAGAGACCAAGAATCCAAAGACTAGAGTACAGGCATTGCATCGCGCTCTTCTTATACGCCGCTCTCGGTGGTCCGTCGGTTGTCTCGAGTCCCGACGGGAGTTCCGCTTGATGGTCGCTACGATCCTCGAGCTTGCTTCCCTCTCACGAGACGCCATTGGCGGAACATAACCCCCCCCAAGGTCGAGGTCGTAGCGGGGTTTGCGTCTTGCCCTCTTTCCCTGGGCGACCCCTCTGGGATGGAACGGTCGTTGTCCGCGCGTCGGGACGATTTTGATCTCGCCCTCGTCCGCGAACAGCTCTTCGGCCAGCTGGTGCTCGTGCTCCCCTCCTACATGGAGAGTCCCGCCCTTCTCCTGACCGAGCGTTGGCTCCGGTTACTCGTGGGTCCGGACGATGTCGACTTCTGGCGAGCGATGAGGGCCTGGGAGGATCGCATCCGTGCCCGGCTCAGCGTCGTCCACTCTCCTAGTGCCACGGACGGTCCGCTCCGTTCGCCGGTGTTGGAGTTACTCGTCGAGGTGGGGCTGTCGGCTCGGGCGTACTGCTTGCGTGTCGCCGATACGACTCCTTCGCCGCTCGCGGCGGTCCTCCGCGCATACGGGGAACGGACGCGCTCCTTGTTCGACGACTCTCCGTCGCAGAGGACCCTCGACAACGCGTCCCCTCGTCGCCTCCATCTCTCCGCTCTTGGCCTACGGGAGCGCGCCGGAGGCGCGCGAGCGGTCGCGAGTTCGGTTGCGGGGAGACAGGGTGTCCGACCGGCGCTCCGCAGCGTGCGGTTTTCCTCTCGTCGCTTGCTTCCTGCGCTGATCGCCCTGCAGTGTCGCCGTTGCGTCGACGCCGTCCTGCCCTGCTTTCTCTGGTCGTGGCAACCCGACTTGTCTTGCGCAGGGTGCGTGGCGACAGGCGTGGCGTGTGAGGATGTTTCCCCGTCCCCTCCGGATCGGTTCGTGCTGTTCATCCCGCGCGCCGCCTCGCCGCGGACGTGCGAAGCGACGCTCTCCGAGCACGGGTTGTGACCGGGCGTCCGGCCCGAGCACCGGTGCCCGAAGCGGAAAGGCAGACACGGGTCAGGTGCGGGACTCCCGTCGGGAGTACCGTTACGACCCCTTCGACGATCTCAGTCTCCCTGCGTCGAGTCTCAGGGAGTGGGACGTAGCTCGTAGCGTTCTCAACGCCCTCTGGCCCGGCGGCCGCTTGTGGAATAGCGTTTGTCGGATACTTTTGCGAGTATAAAGTTCGACGTCGAGTCCCGTCGGTGACTCCGCCTCTTGGCTTCGTATCCGTCGAATGGCTCGCTCTGTGTTGCCTACCCGCCCTTCGTCGCGCGAGCGCTCGCCGTCCCCGGTCTCGTACTCGCCGCCGCCGTTGGAGCCGCACCCCGAGCTCGAGCTGCGAGAGCTTCTCCACCGTCGACAGCTTTTCCTGGACCTCGTGGCGCTCCTGCCGTCCCCCACCGGTCTGGAGCTCGTTCTGGTCGGACTGTTGGAGCGCTGGATCGCGCTGAACCAGTTTCCTCCCCGCGAGCCGGCCTTGGGCCTTGACCAGCTCGAGCTGTACCGCAAAATGCGACGCGCCGTCCGCCGAGTACGCGATCGCGTCCTGTCTCGCAGCGAGCGCGCGTGGTTCGAGCGTCGCGTCGTGACCCTCGTGCGGCGATGGTACGAGACCCTGGACGCGCGTGCCCCGCTGTTGCCCCTGGAGGACGTCTGGTTCGCATCCGACCCCGAGGACGTCTTCGACCGGACGTGGACCAGCGACGATCCCGGCCCTCGCCTGGATCCTCTTCGACGCGCTCGCGACGAGCGCATCAGTGCCCTCCGTCGCGAGCTTGGCCTTGCCGACAGCGACGAGGATGAGGAGGGGGGGAGTCTCAGCGATCGGGGTTCCGGTGGTGGTCGCGCGTCCTCGCCCGAGCGGGAGTCCCGCGCGCGTCCCGCTCGCCGCGCTTCGCGTCGCGCGAGATCGAGCGAGCTCGACGTCGTGGTTGCCGAGGTGCCGGTACGTCCTCTCATCCCTCGCGCTGCGTGGGCGCTGACCTCGGCCGCTTTGCAGTGCGCTCGTTGCGCGCGCTTGGAACGCGAGTGCCTCGGTCGAGTCCATCCGCGCACGAGGCGCGTGAACCGTTCTTGCCGCGCGTGTCGCGACGGGCATCGTACTTGCGTCGGGGCCGAATGGCCGTTGGTGGGACGGGCGGGTCGCGCTGTCGGGGAGAGAGTGTCCGACCTCGTGGAGGTCGCGGAGACGCGGGCGCAGGAGGCGAGGGACGGGCAAGTGGATCTCCGTCGTCGCGTCGCGGGGCTGCACGCTGCCGTCGCGGAGCAGGACGTTGTTGTTGAGCGTGTGCGCCGTCTCGCCGCCTCTCTCGTGTAGTCGTAGAATGCTTGTGTCGTGTTTTTTTTGAAAGTTGGTAATGAATTGCAAGTTGGGCTCATCAGAACGGTGTGGAAAGCGCAAATCCGAGAAGAACTCAGCGAAGAAGGTCTCCTCGAACCCCCGGTCGGGTCTCCGTAGGACGTTCGACGGGTTTCTCAAGCGATCGTGGGCTGAGACGGGAGGTGCCTTCGGCTTCGGGATCGGGTTCGCCGAGCCCGTCCTTGTCATACGTGCGCGCGCGGGGATCTGCGCTCGCTAAGGCGGCATCTCGTGCGCTCGCTCGTGTCGGGACCCGTTCGTCGGTCGCAGCACGCTTCGTGCGGGTCGCAGCAGAGAGCCGATTACAGTCGTCGGGAACCTTGGCCCTGGTCGTGCGCGAGGTGTAGTAGTCCTTCGCGTCGTCCGTGTGGTGCGAAGGGAGAGGGCGGGATAGAGAAGCAAGAGTTGGTATATGGAGAGAGAGTTGTTCGGCCTCGGGTCTCGTGAGGATGAGGGAGCAGCGAGGCGGCACGGGCATCGTTACACCGCGCCGCGATGGTGTGTTAGTCTTTGGATTATGTTGCGGCCAGCCGGCAACCGCGCAGAGCGAGAGCCTACGAGTGGAACACCACCCGCAGCCCACCCTCACACGGACCGCATCTCTCTCCCTAGGAGACACCCCAACCCGACCCTTGACTCTCGCCCGCGACGGTGGAGGCGCAGAGCAGGCGTACGGAGGGAGAGAGACCCACGAGAGGGTCCCGACGGGAGTTCCGCTCGAGCCTCTGGAGGGGACCCAAGGCTGATGAGGAGTACTCGCCTCTACTCCCACGCACCCGAGGTCTACGACGTGTGGGACCCGAGGCCTCGGACCAGAGGTGGGGCGCCGCCGCGGCCCAGAGGCGCGGCGGTGCTGGAGGAACGCTCCCAGGCCAAGTGCACGCACAAAGACTCTGAGAGACCAAGAATCCAAAGACTAGAGTACAGGCATTGCATCGCGCTCTTCTTATACGCCGCTCTCGGTGGTCCGTCGGTTGTCTCGAGTCCCGACGGGAGTTCCGCTTGATGGTCGCTACGATCCTCGAGCTTGCTTCCCTCTCACGAGACGCCATTGGCGGAACAGTCTCACCCGACCAGCTACGCGACGTTTCCGAGCTCCTCCTCACCTCAGACTGCGACGTCGGTGAATTGCGCGGCACTACTCCCCACGGCGACGCAGACGTGACGTTCTATGGCATCCCGTACGCCCCGTTATCGCAGGCGAACTATCTGGCGTCCAACATCCTCCAAAACACTCTCTGCGGTGGTAAGTGTCCACTCTGCCCCGTTGCGCAGTCCCACTCACTTCTTCCACTTCTTCTCTCGCCTCACTCTGTCGCAGACTCCACCCTGGCTTCCCCGCCTCCCCAGTTGAGCGCCCTCAGCTACCTCGCTGTTGGCCGCGTTCTCGAGGAGTGCCTGCGCATGCTCTATCGCACAGGCCCTCCCCCGGACTGCAAGACGCTTCGAGTTGTCAGATACTGGTGGCGCGCTCGGCCTCCTCCTACGATGACCTTCCTCTGGGTCCGAGCGTTCGATGTGGCGCCAACGCAGGGCGACCTCCAAGGCTTCCTGCCTGACGTTATGCAAGCGTTGCACGCCTTGCGCCGTCCACGTGGGCGGTACGTCCACCTCAGTTCGTTGGAGACAGTCATGCAGATGACATCGGAATTCGTCATTCGCCTGTCCGATGAGGTCTCTCTCGCCGTGCGCCCTGCTTCACGCCCATCCGTACATGGACTCACCAGTTCTTCAGAAAGTCCTTCTGGAGGTGCAAACCGTCTGCTCACGGGCCAGGACCGACACCGTATGGACAGATCCACTCAGCCGCCGACGCCACGAGCCCATCGCAATCGAGGCCCTACGAAACCTCCTTGGTTTCGCCCGCACCTTCGTGTACGCCACACAAACTCCCGACGGACTCCAGTCACTCTGCGCTCTCATTTTCCGCGCGACTCCGGGCCCGAAGGTCTTCGCCGAGCACCGCTATCGTCAGTTGCACTCCGCCATGCGCCGATTCTGTTGCGCCGTTCTTGTCAGCCCATACGCGACTCTCCTGAGCGACCACGTCTTCTCTTTGCCCCACGTCGCCGCTGATGCATCTGACGGCAATATCTTCGCTCAGCATGTTCTTGGTCTTCTCCATACGACGCCATGTGTCAACCACGAACTGCGACACGACGTCAGCTGGGCGTTTACCTTCGAGGCCGCACTCGCTCTCACCAAAGCTGTTTCTCTATGCCCTCCCCTCGTCTGCGACCACGTCCGCGCGCCCATTGCCGACATCTGGCGTCATGCCGAGGATCGCTGCGCCAACGGCGTTGACGATCCTGTCGCCCGCGATTTCTGCGAGCTTCGCCCCGGCATGGGCTACATGACACCCGGCTGGCTATGGGATCCCGCCCGCCAGGGCGGTTTCTCGTATCGCGTATGGAAGTACTTCCACCCCAACATCGGCCCACACCCGGCCAATCTCTGGTTGCCGTCCACCGAACCCTGGCGCACGATTGTGAGTCTGACACTGTCTAGTCCAGGAATTCACCTCTCTGACATCTGCGCGCACGCACGCACCCAGCAAAGTCGATCCTTTGACCTGTGCTGCGATGGCACCGCGCGCGCGGACCATTTGGTCCGCGAAATATCCCGCACTCGCGCCGCGCTCCTGACTGCCACGCGCCCGTGCTTCTTTCACACCTGTAGACCTGGCATCGATCCCGAAGGCTGCCCCTGCTGCCCCGTGCCCTACGACGCAGATTTGATGTAATCCCTGTTCCTAGTGATCATCTTGTCTTGGATCGAATCAGCACTGCTCTCGAAGTTACGTTACAAACCACTGCTATGCTCCCGCCGTCCCAGTGCAAGTAAATGAAATAGTAATATCTTTGCCAGAACAAACAGTACTCAGCGTCATTGTTGTCTATGGGAGCGGCTTACCAAGATCCCGTTCAACTGTCACCGTGAGATCTCTTGGCTCCGATAATCGCAGCTGCGCGTGACGTTACTTACGGCCCGTTCCCGCCCGTCACAACCGCTCATTCCCGTCCTTCCCCCGCTTCTTGCTCGCGCACCCGTCTGCCCGCCCGCCCTTCTACTCGTCTCGACGCTTTGCTTTATTCTCGTCTTCCTAACACCCTGACGCCCTAACCACGCGCGCTATGTCTTCTACAACGAACACGGCCCCGCAAAACGTCAACGACACGGCGGCCGCGCCGTCGACGCCCGCGCCGTTCACAAGGAAGTTCCCCGACGACGTCGAGCTGTTCATCTTCGAGGCGGCCGTCGACATGCAAGTCTGGGCCTGGATTCTTGCGCCCATCTGTCCTCAATGGCGCGAACGGATCTACAAGACCTCCCGCCTTTGGCCCTTCCACGCCGTGAAAGAGTACATCAACGTGAGCACGCCTTCACGCCAGCTGGCCCTTACGCACCTGCTCACGACCATTGCGCTGCCACGCCAGAGGCTCTGTCGCCGGGAGCGCACTCACGGGGAGCCCGACCCCGATCTCATCGGATATATGCGCGCCGTTGTGCTCGCGACGTTGCGTTGTGGCGCGAGCGTCGACGCTATGCACGATGCGGCCGACCTCCTTTTGGAGATCGACGGCAGGATGGGCGAGCACGAGCACGCACAACCTTTGGGCGACCCGACCTTCGCTTTCTTCGGCGTTCCTTATTCGCCAATCGCCCAGTCGAACCATTTGGCGTTTAACATTCTACACACCACGCTGGGCGGACGTGAGCGCGCATTCATTGCGTCTGTAAATTGCCACTTACCAACCACGCGATGATATCTAGACCCGCGGTTGCTGTCGGCACCTCCTCCACTTCCGTTGCTCGCGCTTGAGCTCACGTCAGGCCAAATGGCCGTCGCTCGTAAAGTCCTCCAAGAGTGCCTTCGCATCCTGCACCGCAAGGGCGCACCCGCCGACTGTCTGACGCTGGATGTCGTGAACTACTGGAGGCGCGCCTTGCCCCCGCCTGAGTCAACTGGCCTGTGGCTGTCAGCGTTCGAGGTCGCGCCCAACCACGGCGATATGCAGCAGTTCTTGCCCGACCTGCTACGATGCCTGCTCCGTTGCACGGGCCCGTCCATCACCATCAGCGCCCTGGACAGCCTCATCCAAATGGTGTCCGAGTTCGTTCTTCGCCTGTCGGACCAGGAGTCTATTCGTGTGAGTGTTATGTCAGCTGGCTCGCGCCCTGTGCTCTTCCTCGTCTTGTCGATGTGATGCTCACCATGCTCCTTCTCTGCAGACTATCATTCGACGCGTCGAGCTGCTGTGCGCGCTGTCCAGCGTGCGGCTTTCCGACGGCTACGCCGTCAGCCACGACCCAGAGTCCCGCGCGAACCGGCACAGCGACTCCATCCGCAACCTGCTTGGCCTCTGCCGGACGCTCTTCTACGCCATGGACTCGCGAAACGGCATGACAGGGCTCTGCGCCATCATCTTCACGGCGTGCCCGTCTCCCAAGCTCATCGCGCGTCACGAGCATCGCAACATACACGCTGCTATGCGTCGCTTCTGCTGCGCGGCCCTGCTCATGCCCTACGCCCCGCTTCTCAGCAAGCTCATGGTCGAGCGTCACGACGTACCTGCTGACGAGAGCGACGGCAACATTTTCGCCCAGCATCTGCTCGGGCTCCTGGACGAGATCCCCTGCGCGCAATGGGCGAGCATGCAGGTGAACTGGGCCTGCACCTTCGAGGGCACGCTGTGTGTGACCAAGGCCGTTCTACTGTGCCCGCATTTGGTTTGCACGCACGTGCTCGCCCGCGTCGAGGCTGTCTGGTCCTACGCAGAGCAAGCCTGCGCCGGCGGCCCGCTTGACCCGACCGCTCGCCAATTCTGCGAAACCTGCCCCGGCATGGGGTACAAGGTGCCAGGTTGGGATTGGGATCCGAGCCGCGCCTATGCTTGCTTCGACACGCCAGTGTGGAAGTACTTCTATCCACAGTACCGGCCGCACCCCACCAACGTCTGGCTGCCGACCACGCAGCCCTGGCATACGCTGGTGAGTGGAACATTGGGGCTTGACGCACTATGCCTGACGTGCCACGCGCGCAGCAGGGTCGAGTGTTGGACGCAGCTGTCGGCCGAGTCGAACGCTCGACTGCCCTGATCCAGCTCATCGCCGAAGCGCGGCTGGCCATCTCCTCGTCCTCCCCGCCCTGCTGGTACGAGACGTGCGGACCACCAGAGGAGGCCGGCAGTGGCTGGGAGTGTTGCTTCACACCGTTTCCGTATTGAGGGCGGGCGGTGCGCTGATCGATGCGTTGGCGCCGCCGGGCGGTGCGGGGTGATCTGGTGCATCAGATGCCGTTCGTTCCTCGTTTCTCTCTGTTCCTGACGGACGTTGGATGTCTGTCGAAGAACTTTCTTGCTTGTGTGCTCTCTTACAATGTACCCACTCGTGCTGCAGAATACGCAAAAAATGTATCTGTTGAAAAGATGAGTGTCCTAGTCGTCTCAGCAGTAGCCTGGCCTACCTCTCCTATCGCATCGAATCGCGGACGGTGTGACTGTACAGGGCAGTAATAGCGGCACGGAATCCGATTTTCACGGTCGCCAGACCACGACGGGGGAAGATCCACTGATCCACAGACCAGTATTCCAACGCTGAGCGAACGTCGTGCACGTCGGCGCATCTGACGGGTTGCCGGCGCGGGGCCAGAAGCAGGAGCATATGAGCAAATTGAAACTGACTTTATTCGCCCTCCACGACCAGCGTCCTAGAGGGGAATGTGATACGCGGGCCTGTCGCGGCCTGGCTGAGGGACCGGACCAAGGTGGGCACTGTTGCCGGGACTTGCCGCTTTGTGATGGACCATAATCGGCACCAGATCGGCACCACTGCGGGATCAAGATCTAACCCTCCCCTCCGCTCTCCCTGAACCCGGACGTTTACCATGACACTCGGACAAGATGCGCTAATAGGAAGACTTGTAAGTAGCGAGATATCTTTACCTACCGAGTGGGATGTAACTTATTGTGCGAATCTTCCCAACAAACAGCCCCCAAAGGCCTGGCGCGCGATTTGCAAGACTCTGGCTCCGCAGTGCAAGCTCTTTTCCTGTGCATGCTGCACTGGAAATGGAGCTCAGACAGAGTGCTCCCAATCAGCCAGAACGTATCCCAACGACGCTGCGCTGCTATCACTCTCGCTCTGCTGCCGAGCGCTGCGTATGTTCGCACTCCCCCATCTATTCTGGCAGTTGAGAATCTCTCGCCAACGCACGATATCCGAGATACACTGTCATGTGTATTCAGCCAATCGGCTAGAGCTGGGGCGTCCATTTCGCTTCACGCGCTATCTCACTGTCTCCGTGACGCCGATCTGCTTCTTGGACGAGCAACTGGCCTTGATCTCGTTCCACATGCCCAACCTCTTCGAACTCGACTTGCGCCTTTACGCCAGCGACAGGGAGGCAGTGGATCTCATTGACTACAGCGCTGCCGTCCGTCATCTCAACTGGTTCCTCAGCCACTCGGGCAAGGCCATTGGTCGTCTCGCTGTCACGTTTGACGACACACCGCGCTCGTACCGGTCCGGTGGTGCTACACTCGTATGGGAAATGGTATCATGGGATTGTCTTCCCTTGTCCAACTCGACGACGACTCTTGCGTTCCACACGAACACCTTTGTCAGCGACTACGCCGAGGGTCTTGACGCTTCGCCCTTGCGGATACTTCCCCCGTCGTCATCCGTACGGGAGTTCACGACCAGTCTCGCCGACTTCACACTTATAAACCCCGAAATGTGGCGCGGGCAACAAGCCCTTGGTCGCGTGAACGTCGATTGCCACGGTGATCCGACTTCGAGCAGGCCAGAAGTCACGCCCTCGGCCTTCTGTCGCGCACTGTCCATGGCAGCGCCCGCTTGGCGAACGACGCTCACTGTTCTGTGTCTCGACGGCGTCCCGCTGGATGCGGAATGCGCCCTCCCTATTTCGACGCTCAGCGCGCTGGTTCGTCTCGACCTCCACGCCAAGCAGCTGAATTCTTCGGACGTCACTTCGATGGCTGGTCTCCGGGCTCCCCGGGCGCAGCAGAGCCCTGCACTGCTCCTAGCTCCCCTTACACGTCACAATCCGAATATGCAGACCCTGGCGCCACTGGCGGCCGATCCACTGGCACGTCGGCTTTTGGACGTCCTCGCAGTCTTCCTGCCGGACCTCACGAAGCTCGAAGTACTGCATCTATCCGCTCGCGGGGACGGGGACGTGGTCGCGGAGGAAGTACTGGTGGACGTGTGCCAGTCCACGGAGGAGGACAACTTCATTGTGGGTGTGAGTAGGTTGAGCGCCTCACTGCGCGTGCTCTTCCTCGGACGTCCAGAGGAGGGACTAACCATGCTGCGGCACCACATCCATATCGCTGGGAACTGCGGATGTAGGTACGACAACGACGGCGGGGCTGTAATTGATGCAGTCTGTGCTGTGGAGGTCGGTCGGGCGTGCTGCGGCCGGGGCTAAGCTATGGGGAACAAGGTCCGCATTTTGCAGAGGCTGTCTTTGGAAAAATAAATGTTATTAGAAACTAGATTAGATCGAGAGAGTGAGGGATCACTTGCGAGCGAGCGAGCTAGGTTTTGGAAGCGGACATCGAATGCGCAGCGTCGCGCCTCGTCCGCTGTCCCTCTGCACGCAATCGGATGAGCTCGCAGGTCCTTACAACGCGAGCGGCGGACTCTGTACAGGCGAACGCGCACGTGGAGTCGCGCCCACAGACACAGCTGTGCGATCCTGCTGGGCCAGTGTGCTTCGTATGTCGTGTAGTACGTGCAGGCGGCAGTGGCCATGCATCTCTGAAGATTCACTGACATGTACCACCCAGCCGTTTGACATCTGGTTCATTGTCCTCCACGCAGAACCGACGCAATACGGTCGCCTCAAGGTTGCGCGCGCGCTGGCGCGTTCGTGTCGGCACGGTCGCAACATAGCTTTGAAGTACGCCTTCCCGAGAATTTTTCTCTCTGGACACAAGGCGTTTTCGCTTCTTGTGCACAAAAGCCTTCCTTCAGATGCGACGGCCGGTATGCCTTGGCCGCTGTCGTGTCCTTTCGAGTGGACGACTTCGGTCTGCATGGACTACGACGACATGCATGCTGGGCCGTTGATCGCGCTGGCGGCCTCGTCCTTTCCGCGCCTGACCACCCTGGACTTGTGCTTCACTGCCGTAGGAGCGCGCAGGCACAGTTGGGCCGAATTTGCGACGGCTCTGAGGCAACTCGGCGTACTTGAAGGCGTGCGAACGCTCTGTACGCTGAGAATCTACCTCTTCGTGGCACATGACTACGTCAACAACACGCTCGACGTCACCGGCCTGAACGCACTCCAAAGAACCAAAAAACTCGACCACTTGGTCGTCCGCCTGTCTGGCGGGATCGTACTGTCGGCATCCAAGCCTATGCTCCCAGCCGCTATCAGGCGTCTGCGCCTATCGGTACAGGTCCTCGCACTGTACTCACCGGGGACCTGGGCCGGCGCTGGGGCGCTCGAGTGCCTAGAAATCGAAGAGGAAAGGGCGAAGGAGCATCTGCGCCGTCGCTATCTACTGGACGCCGCTCGCGAGCTTTCTGCGGGGCTATCTGCAGGGCGCGACCTTGCGGCCACGCTGCTTACTGTGCGCCTGCTAGGAGTCTATCTCGACCTGGAGGGCATCTATCTGCTCGGGGAGCTGAGTCAGCTCACTCAGCTCGACTTGCATCCGGCGACGCTGGAGCTCTTGTCCGTAGACCGGACGTTCCTCGTCGAGAGGGCAGAAACTGGCCGTCAAGACATGGCATATGTCAGCCCAGACTCCTTTACGCGTGGAGGGGAGGACGACATGACACGTGTCGTGGCTATCCTGCGCCGCGGGGAGCTGATGGACCTGAAGCAGACGCTGATGTACCTGTTCACCCGCCTGCGCAATCTCCGCGTCCTGCATATTGGCGGGTTTTCGGAGACCTACCCGGCGCTCGTACAGATCGAGGACGACGGGCAAGACTGGTTTATCGAGCTGCTGGAGCTCGTGAGCCGATTCGTCCCGAGGACCCTGTCGTTCGCACACTTCGGCCCCGCGGAGCAGGAGACTGAGGCTTCTTACGTGCATGTTCCAACCTGTCCACTCTGTGCAGGAGGCGGTGGTCGCGCTGGCGGGGAACGCGCCGCGTCATGCCGCTCGTTGGAGGTGTCTCTGCGCCGGGCGCGTGGCGGCGGCGACGATTACCCAACAACAAGACCTTTCGGAGGTACGCTGCGTACTTGAGGAAACAGTTTCACCAGTGCGGTAGCTATAAATGGCGAGATGAGACGTTTTGTACGCCGGGTTGGTTTGTGTGTCTTGGTGTATGTATGTGGAACGAGAAGTCTTCTCAGTGATGGCAATGTTGATTCATAGGGCCTTTTGGGAGGTCTGGAAGAGAGGGCATTACAGACTGACTGGACTTCGAGCGAACTTGCCCGGGGAGTTGTTGGCGCCGGGGTGATCGCCGGGGTGATCCTTGCCTTGCCGAGACTCAGCGCGCACGCACTGCGGCAGTCGCACAATGGAGTGCAACGACGACTGTTGCATTCTGCAACTGGTGAGCAAGTAATGGCGGAGATTCGGCATCTCTACGCCATGCAGTGGTATTTCGAGCGTTGCTGACGGGAGGGACCTAGAACAAAGAGCAGTGGGACGCCGTTCTCGACGAGCTCTACCGGGCGACAATTGCAGAGCTGCCGCCGTTCGGCTACGACGATGAGCAAGGGCATCGTCCACATCGTCCTGGTCGCTACCAGCTCGAAAGCCTGGAACAGCTCGCACAGACGTGCAAAACAATTCGCGCAGTGTGCCTGCGGCGGGTGTACGCATACGTGAACCTCACCGGGCGTCACTCGATCTTCGCCCTCGCTGCCGGCCAGGGGACTGGAGCCTTCTTGTACAGGGAAGAGCCATCAACTCTTGCCGCTCGAGCGCCGCGTGGCATGGACTTGATACCGTCGGTACCGTTCCAGCACACGACCACGCTGGAGATGAAGGTGTCGTCGGCGTGGCTAGTGGAAGAACACCTGCACGCAGCCGGGCTCTGTTTCCGGTCGCTGAGGCACCTGTACCTGCACATCTGCATCGGCCAACGTTCGGGGCGCGCGCAGGCTGCTGCTGAATGCAGCCGTGCTCTGTTGAAGATAAACGTGTTTCTCACGTCGTGGGCCGGGTCGAACCTCGTCTCTCTGGGGGTCTGGTTTACGGAGGGGTCTCTCTCTCTGGACAGGCTGCATGGAGACGGACTGTCAATCGACGACGCAAGGGACTGGCAGCCGCTCGTGATTGGGTCGAAGCTCAGAAAGCTACTTTTTTTCCCGCGGCTGTGGGAGACTGCAACTCGGACGACAGGAGCTGGCTATCTGCGCTTTCTCCCATGGCCGTGCGGCCTGGAGGAGCTGGTCATGGACGCCGACGACTTCTGTGCGACCGATCCCGTTACATGGGCCGGTCAGACGCGCTTGGAGCGGGTCAAACTGCGCGCGAAGCAGGGACAGCGCGGCAATGATGGAGATGGAGCGAGCGGGAGACCTTTGCTCGGCAGGGCGCTGAAGCGCGCAGCGCCTGCATGGAGAGAAACCCTGCGAGTCTTACGACTGGACGGCATACGTTTCGATGCCGGCTGTGCGAGGGCGCTGGGGGAACTGTTGTCACTGCAGCGTCTGGATCTGCACCCATCTGTGGTACAGCGAGGAACTGGCGAGCGTATCGACGAGGTCACCGACGACATCGTTGGGGAGGCTGACCATCGATTGGAGGCCTGGGATCAGAATGTCGCGCTGGGACGACAGGAGAGGCACCACATCGTACTGATCCCGGATCGCCGGGACACACTCGACTCCGACGAGTTTGTGCACCTCGACGCCGCAACAGCGAGCGAGATGCTGGCGCTGCTGAAGATGTGCCTCCCGAGATTGGAGAAGCTGCGTGTCATGCACGTGGGATCAGGAAAGGACTGCGTTATGGAGGATCGGGATTGCTTGGTTGATTTGGGGGGGTTGCACTCGCGCCTGGCGATCATCTGCCCCTCGCTGCGAATCGTGCACTGCGGACCGCATGGCCTGTATCATGGCTGCCACGCGCATGTCGCGGTGGATTGCGGGTGCTTTGAGGGAGGGGACGGGAGACCACCGGGCCTGCTGGAGGCTTGTGCGGAAGAGTTGTGGGGAACGTGTGGAACAAGGGCGTGCTTTATGTAATGTAATCCAAAGTAGTAGTACAAGGCGCTGGGATTGGTACTGTGATAGAGTAGTGAGAGGCAAAGAATAGGTTACTTATTAGATCATTGTGCGTAAGGGTAATGATTGAGCGCATCACAGATCAATGCGGCTGTGTTGGATGTTAGGGCGGATAATCACACGGTGGAGTCGACACGCTCCGAGGTTGGATACTTACAGCTTGCTGTTTGCGGCTCAGTGGGCTCAGTGGGCCGTGCGAGCAGTACAGTAACTGAGTGACTCGGTGAGATGGACGCCTTAAAGGGGGAGGAATGCGAGGGAGGACCGAGGGCGTACGCGGGTGGAATTTTCCAGCCAATGCTCGTACTTCGGAGAGGGGCAGTCAAGGCCATGGTACGTGCTGTTGTGGGACGAAGAGGGAGGTCCTGCCCAGTCAGTGGGGCAGGAAGGGAGCGCTGCGTGGCGTGCATTCAAATAACTGATTATTGGACTGGACAGCCGAACGAGATGTGGCGCACTGTCATCGAAAGCGTAGAAGACGGCGACCTTCGGGCGCAAGCGCGTGCGGCGCACAGCCTTTCAGGCGTATCGCGGCGTCTGAGACAGGTCGCATTACCGCTGTCGCTTCCGTTCCTCTCGTTGGACGGCAACAAAACGTTCATGCTCAAGTCTTACGTCGAGGGGGCGACGCTGGCGACGACGAGCATCTTCCGCTACACGCAGCATGTCTCCATCTCTGGGGACGTGTCGTCGTTCGGCGATCTCTGCAGAGCGGCCGCTGGGTCGCTGCCAAGCCTCTCAACGCTGCAGATGCTGTGTGTCCGAGTGTGGGACCGACGCTCGACGCGCGAGTGGGCGGAATTCGGCGTGCAGGCAGGCCGGCTCGCGATGCTGGGAAACCACCCGAGGCTCAGGCACTTCGGGATATGGTTGTCAGTCGACCACGGATACGTGAGAGGCCATTGGTTGGACGTCGGCGCGCTGGATGTACTGGGGCTGTTGGTGCAGGTCGACTCGCTGAGCATTCGCATCTCAGGCGGGATGGCGATGCCGACGGAGAAGGGAAACGTGGCGCTGCCGAACCAGCTGCGACGCGTTCGCCTATCGGTCGAGATGTTGGACATCATCCACAGAGGCACTTGGTTGCTCGCGACGAAGCTGTCGGTCGTGGAGGTCGAAGATCGGCGTCGAAGGGACCAACTGGAACAGCGGTCGTGGTACCACGCAGCGCGCAGTCTCGCTTCGTCCATGGCAGGAGCATTGCCCGGCTGGGGGACATACCTCAGGACGCTGCGCTTGCTGTCCGTCGCTGTCAACTACGGGACGTTCCTGATGATTGGCCAGCTGGTCGAGCTTCGGCGGCTGGACCTCATACCGCGCGCGGTGGAAACCGTCAGCTCGGAGCAGACGTTGCTGGCGGCGAAGTCGGGTCAGGCGATCAGGACGGTCTTGCCGGATCGGACAGCACGGGCGAGGAGCGGCGTGCGTCCTCTGCCTCTCAGCGCGCGTGTCATGATATACCCGGGGGCTATCAACATGGTGGACAGTCTGAAGTACGTGCTGTGCCGTCTGTCGAGGCTGGAGGTGCTCGTCATCGGCGACGGCGGGAAGGAGCCAACGTACGGCAGTCCGGGCGAGGCGCAGCAGGAGCATCTCAAGCTGTTGGAGGCACTGTGGACACACGTGGGAGACGCCCTTTCGTTGTGGGCCGTTGGTGACGGTGCAGGGCGCGTCGGGCACTTCTTGCATCTTCCGACATGTGGCCTGTGCTCGCAGTTGGCGCCTGGGAACCGTTCGCGAGAGTGCATATCGAAGGAGCGCAGCGCAGAGGGCAGCCACGACGGGTCGGCGGGAGGGCTCTGCGACGAGCTGACAGAAGAGGAAATCTTGCGCACGATGCGGGCACACGGTTTAAAGTAGAACAGGTTGCAATGTAATGTGAATTTGGGTGCAGGCAGCTGTGAATGGCGCACTGTACCTACGTAGCTGAAGGAAGGTGAGGGGAAGGGGCGTTAGTTATGGAGAAGAAGATGAGAAGGAGAGAGAGACGGACAAAATAAATAGGCGGGGAGCGAATGGGGCGGTGTGGATTTAGGAAAATGAATTCGGGCAGATATACGGAGGAGCGAGGGAGCTTTGGAAGCGGGAGCGAGAATGAATATCTGCGCGGTCGCTGGGGAAGACGAGATGTGGGTGGGTGACACGTGTGACAGGCCCTGGATGACAGGAGATCATGGGGCGGGCTGCTGCTGCTGTTGGGCTGCGCGAGCGCTGTGGAGTGCAAGACGGTGTCTCCAACGGTTATAACAGGTCTGAACAACGGCTGGCTGTGGGTGAGGTGGCTGCGCCGAGGCACCAGTTGGACTGTGGACGGCGTTGACAAGATCCTTGAATTCGAATGATTGGATAGGCGGCGAAAGGATGGCGAGAGTGCAAGTCGGGCAGCGGCTGTAGTTCTTCCTGTCTTTGAAGAAAGCAATGATGCAGGCTTCGCAGAACGAGTGGCCGCAGTCGACGAGGCTGCAGACAGAACGGGTCGAAGGGTGGAGTAAGGATTATAAGAATAAGAGGCTCGGTTGGCAGGCAGAGGGAGCGGGACGACGCACAGCCATGGCACGTAGCAGACGTTGGTGCAGATGCGACACTCGGTGTGTTCCTTGAGCCTATCGAGGCGGCGGAGATGCTAGGGCAGACGACCGACGTCGTAAGCGGGGAAAGAAAGACAGGCAGGCGCGAGAGGAAAGTGGGGAAGACTGACAGCTTTCATGCGTTCCTCTGACTGATCGAGTTTCTGGAGTAAAGAAAGGGCAAGTGAGTGAGTGGGAATGGATCGGGCAATGAATGACGAACACGCTTAAGGATGGCGTTCTCGATTGCAGCGCGGCGACGATACAGCTCTTCTCGTACTTGGGCAGCTGACGAGGGGACGGGCCTGGCGCCGAGGACTGTAACAACACGCTCGGCGACGGTTGGCGATGGCGAGGGGTCTAGCTCGCGGATGCGGTTGGAAGCAGCCTGCGCGCGCTGCGCGCCACTGATAGCCGCATCATCGGTGTCCGTCGCGGGCGAGCGGGGACGCTTGGACGTGCTCTGAAACGGAACGGGGCGGGTGAATTTCAGCTAAGCCATGGGAACGAGATTGACGTGAGGGCAGGAAGACGAACAAGAGGGATACGGTGTGACCTGTGGGCGTTCGGCGGCGGCGGGGGTGGAGGAG
This sequence comes from Auricularia cornea, assembly GCA_030578095.1. NCBI lineage: Eukaryota > Fungi > Basidiomycota > Agaricomycetes > Auriculariales > Auriculariaceae > Auricularia > Auricularia cornea. The sequence continues at coordinate 3,850,292 of JARLTE010000009.1, read as the reverse complement.
GCGGCGCAGGGGGGTTGTTAGCGGCGCGGGAGGGCAGCGGTGGCTCGTCTGCGTCGGAGGAGATGAGGATGACTTCGTCGTCGCTGCCTGGTAGCCGGTTGCGCTGTTTGGAGAGGCGAGACGCAGTGGAACGGGCCTGACGCATGGGAGGGCGGGTTGAAGGAATGTGGGAAGGTGGAGGATTCGAGGGTGTGATTGGGAGGAGAGGAAAGAAGAGAAAGATCAGACGATGCACAGCGAGTGGAGGGACGCGGGGTGATGATGATGGCTGCCGTGGCTGACTCAAGTACCAATGCCTGCTTGGCAGGAGGTTTGCGGGGGCGTAAAGGTGCAGTGAGCGTTGCTTCTCTGAGTACTTCATTGAGAGGGCGGGCGCGCGAGTGGTCGGGAGGCGTGCGTGGAACTGAAATGCATATTCATGTAAAGGATTGAGGCCAACGTGGATATAGTAACTGGATCGACAGGTAGCAAGCGAGCGCGGAATCTCGTAGATTAAGTGGGTAAGATATCTGTCGGTGGGTGTGGGGTGAACTGGAGCGGCGTGCGTAGCAGCGCGCGGGATGCGAAGGTATGAAAAGGGAGGCAGTACGCAGAGAAGACCAGCGTAATAGTGAGCATAGCTACACAAAAGACGTGGGGCGGGGCTGGGGAGTCGGTCGAAGACAGAGCGAGGGCTGGTCGACTGGGCGGCGCGAGGGGCAGGCGGTGGGCACAGCACAGCAGCGGAGTTGGGACGGATTAGGAAGGATGACGCAAGCCGGGTGCCGGTAGGGGAGAACGGACGGAGAAAACACAAGTAGGAGGGACGCAGGGGCCGGGATGAATGGGGAAGCGTGGGGTTGTACAGAGGAAATAAGGGGAAGGGAGAGCAGTACAGGGAGACGAGTGCAAGGGAAGATAGTTTAGCGGCCGTGCGGAAGAATTTAGTGCCGGCAACAAGCGCCGGACGTCAGGTTTGGTGTTTGCTGACGGCCGTCTGCGCGCTTGCAACGTTACAAGGGAACAGCATCTAGCAGGGTGACGCCTGCAAAGAATCCAGGTATGTCAGTCGCGGGATAAGCAGACCAAGGGCGAGGGAACATACTGATGATAGTCTGTAGAGACGTTGGGAGCAAATGGGAGAGCAGTCGCGGCGCGAGCGTTACGACGACGGGCGTCTGGCGCGTGGGGAGGGCGCAGTGGGCGAAGAGGGGTCAGAAGATGTGCTCGAGGTGCGGCGCGAGATGGGGACGTCGCAGCGGGCAGCAGAAAGGGGGGACAGACAATCAGACACTGTTGTGCAGACGGCGGACTCGAGTCGAGCCAGAACGCAACAGAAAGCTGGAAGCAATACCGGCCAGCGGCAGAAAAGACTGGGAAGTGAGGGAGGGGATTCCATGCCCGGTACAGTGGGATCCAAACGAGCGCGGGAGGTGCGTGGACAAAAAGTGTGTGGGTACGTCGAGGAGGATATCTGACATAAAAGGAAAGGGGGCGGAGGAGGTCTTAGCGTCTGCTGGTCGAGCGTCGGCGACGGAGAGAAACAGCAAGAAAGCGAGGATTGAAGAGAAGAAGAGGACGGGAGATTTTGGGGTGAGCGTCGGGGTCGGGCAATGATGCGAAAGATGCACGTGGCGCTGACATCGATGATATCGTGCCCAGCAGGCAGTGGTGGAAATGGATCTCAGCTGCGAAGAGCGCGACTTTCTCCAAGGGGAAGAAGAGCCACTGGGAAATGAGCGACCGGTGCACCCAGCAAACGAGTTGGGAATGTTCAATGACGAGCCGACGCTCTCAATGCTGTCAAACTGGGAGCACTTCTTGTTCACGCAGCGACAGCGGTGGTTCAGCCGCGGGCGCTTGTACGCATGGACGGTGTTCAACGCGGAACTGGGGAGGATGAGAGGAAACGCAACGCCGGGAGACGACCACGGCGACTCGCTGTGCGACGAACTGTCAGAGAGCCTGCGACAGGCGGAGGAGAAGAGATCGAAACTCGAGGACGCACTTGTCGACTGCCGGTCAAGGATCGCGGAGCTGGAGGAAGACCTGGCGGGTGCTCGCGCGGCATACGGCGAAGTTTACGAGGAGAACAAGAGGCTAGCTCGGATTGCGGAAACGCGCGATTGCGAGAGCACAGTTGACGATGGTGGGGGAAGAGCGAGACCGACGGGGAATTATGGCACGCGGTCGACGTCAAGATGTGCGGAAGAGTCGTCGCGTAAAGGGGAGAACGCGGCGGGAACGGGGAGGACGGTCGAAGAGATGATCACTGCGCTGGTCGACGAAGGCTGGAAGGAGGAGAGGAGGAGTGGGATAACCGAGGCTCAAGCGCGATACGTACGTGGAACAGTGGTGCTGACAGGGATTCGGGGCTGACAAGAGAGATTTGAATTGGGTTTGATGTAGAGGTCAGAAGAGGAATGGAGAGACGCATTCACGATGAGGATGCGAACAGCGCTTAGAGAGGCTTATTGGCAAGGTAGAGGTTCGGGTGGAGGGGTGAGGGAACGTGCAGGCGACGCACCGCGGACGCGGGATGCGAGACAGGATGTGCCGGGAGGAGCAGGAGGAGCGGCGCGATCGAGCTGCAAGATTGCGGAGGAAGTCGAGAGCGACACGGATTTGGCATTCTACGAGCCCGAGCAGCCAACGTACGACCAGGCGGCGTTCATCGAACGAGGATTGGCGCGCATGGCGTTGGCAGAGCACCTGCCGGCACCAGACTTCGAGATGCCAAAGCACTACATTTGGACGGTGGAATCGTTGGGTCTGCCGATCCCGCTAGGGAGATTCGGGCAGCCATTCTTCAACGGTTCAGCTTGGGAGAACTTCAACCCGAGGCGTTTATGGCACGCGGTGGGCGACGAAGCACGAGTGGCCAAGGGCGATGAGCTGTGGATCAGGCTGGCGCGGGACGCGATTCGACTGCCATTCGAGTACAGGAGCGACGCACAGAGGATCGTGGTGAGCGAGGCTCACCGCGTCCAACCCCCAGGCTGGACACGCAAGGTACTGCCATGCGACGGGGAAGTGGCAGAGTTGGACGTATGGCACCTGTGTGTGCACAACGCGCTATACGTTCCACTGGCGGTGCGGCGACAGTATAGCTACTGCGCACGATCGGACAGGTTGTACCGCGAATGGGACGCCGCGGACCTCGGGATCTACGTGGTCATGCGTTCCTGCGGACCAGAGGGAGAGACGAAGAAGGAGAAGACGGAGAAGAAGGAGAGAATGCGGAGGGAGGGGACGGTGGGCGGAGAAAAGAGCGTCGTCGCACAGTGGACGGTACTCGTGAGGAATGCGGTGTTATGGGGCGCGGACGGACGACGGGAAAGACTGGGAGAGGCGAGGACGAGAAAGGAGTTCTCGGCCCCGCAACGCTATACGGGCGACGGCAGCGTGGAGTCGGTTTGGGAGCACCTGACGCGGTGCGGATTTGCACGGGAGCGTATGCAAGTCGGCGGGGACGTCTACGACTACGTCAGCAGGACAAAGGAGCTGGACGAGAGGTTGATCGCGGTCAAGGACTCAGTCGAACGGGAGCTGCAGGGCAGCGGGGGAAGGGAACCGAAAGAGGTTATGGCGCGGGCGCGATGCATGATGGAGCTAGCAGGGGAAAGGATTCCGTCTGGAAGGCCGATCGTACGCTGCAGGGTGAAGGACGTAGACCCTATCGGGAACGAAGTTCGGGAAAGACTGGTGAGCGAGATGCGGAGGAGGTTGTCGACCTAGGATACTACCGCGGGCGCTCATTGTTCCTTGTACTGTCTCTGACTGGGTGGGTTGTATTGTAGTGTGGTGGTGTGTTGGCTCGGACGTGAGCGAGGATTGAAGGAAGGGACTGCCGTTGACAGACAGCGCAAAGGGTGTGGTTGCGGCAAGGTGTAACTGTGTATTTTATAAGATATCGAAAGCAGAAGCTGATGCGACAGAGACTAGCTGAGAATGCAAGTATACGTCAAAGTCCGTGTCAATGGGAGTGGCGGTGGTGGGAGACAGAACAGCAATCTGGTCCTTGGATCGCAGAATCATGGCGCGGAAGGCTTGGTTGACATGGACGACGACAGAGCGAAAGCAGGTAGTAAAGCGCATGGGGCGCAGGTCATGGATATCGGCCGCAGGGTCGTCGGGGTCGAAATGGAAGGAAAGCTAATATAGAGATAGGGTGAGAAGAGAGGAAAAGGACTTAGGATGAAGAACGCGTACCTCAAACCGGCTGTGATGAAGCTCGTCGGCGTGTTGGGGTGCGGGGCCGAGATATGGCGAGCCAGTGACGCAGCAGGTGAAGAGCGAGGGGCGCAGGCTGGGACCACGATGAGTGGGGTCAAGGTTGAACAGTGAAACGACGGCGGGAGGGTGGGCGTCGCCGCGGAGATATCGGCCGAGAAGATCGAGCACGTCGAAGGCGAGTTCGCTGTCGGGTATGGAAGCGTCGTCGGGAAGGTCGACCGACATGCGCGAGAGGACATCAGAGACGGTGGGGGACGGGCTGGAAAGACCGCGAATGATGTGCTTGAGTTCCTGAATGACAAAGCGAGGCTCGTGACCGGTGCGGGCGGCAGACCACGTAGCAGCGGCGATAAGAATCTGTTGAAGGGAGGAAAAAAATTAATTGGAGTCTAGGGAGCGGCGGGAGAGAGGGCGTGGACGTACGGAGGCGAGGGAATGTCCGCGACCAAAAGTAACGTCTAAGTCAAACCCACGAAAAAAGGCAACCCATTCCTGAGGGACACGGGACGGGGTGACGGGAACACCAAGGAGGACCAAGGAGAAAAGAGAGAGACGGAGCTGTTGGTGGACGGTGGGAGAGCGGACGGTAGACTGGAGGCAAGAGATAAGTGGTCAGCAACCAACGGGAACATAACAGAGAAGAAGTTGGGAAGCTGACGCACAGGATCGAAGTCGAGGGTACGCAAGCGCTCCCAGAGCGCCGCTGCGTCGGCACTGGAGTGTTCGGCGGGGAAGGGCGCCGACGGTGAGCTGGGAAATAGGGAGAGCAGGCGATGACTTTCTGGAGCAAGTGCGGCTACAAGGTGAAGGTCGCAGAGCAGTGATACAACGGTAGGATGATTGATGGGCAAGTTGAGGAATTTGGCGCATATGAGTAAAAAGAGAAACAGGGGCTGGATGAGGGGTATGTAACCGAGCCGCACAAGAGCCCAGGCAACAGCAAGACCGCAAGCACGAAAGGAATCGAGCTGGGAGGAATCGGCGGAGCTCCAGGGAGGGAGTCGGGGAATACGATAGGCACCTTGGGTGAGCCAGTCGTCGGAGTGCGTGAGAGCTTCGAGAGCATCGGCTATGGTGGTGCGTTCGGGTCCAGGGCCGAGGCCTTTCCCGCTGGGAATAGAGCGTATGAGATCGAGCGTAGAGAGAGGTGAAGAGGGAGAGGACTTACAGCTTGAAGACGTTGGATTCGGAGCGAAAGAGATTCTTCAGACTGACGTGCTCGCAGCGTACGATGTCGTCACCGAAACGAGTCTGGATTTTAGTCTCGATGACGCCCGGAGTATTCGAGGAGTCGAGCAGGAGATGAAAGATGAAGCTCATGACTGCGCCGAGGGAATGCGGGGTGTCGCTGGTGGTTGGGAAGTACTGGAGGAAGAGACGGTTGGAGGGTCTGCGCTGACCGGCGACACGCCGGTTGAGTTCGGTGATGAAGTAGCTCGAGCTGGGCTCCCAGTCGATGATGGGCTGGGATAAGACGAGATCGGCTGGTGTTACAGGCAGCGGGGCGGCGGGCGGCGGCGGCGGAGCAGAGGGCAGATCGGCGGGGTCAGCCTGCGCGGGCGTAGACTCGCGGGACGAGACGATGAACGGCCGCGAGGAAGAGCCGGCGATTGGAGTAGGAGCCGGGGCTCGAGCAGAAGCGCGCGGGGGGGTGGCCTGAACATCGCGTTGAAGGTCGAGAGCGGAAGAACCGGGAATCTAGAGATCATGAAAGGCGCGAGTTAGGCCGAGGACAGATTTGGATGTCGGAGAATGAAAATTGGCGCACCCGGACGAGTCCTGAGAGTTGTTCAAGGAGCGTGGCAGCGCCTCTGGGCTGAAGGGGCAATGCAGGGGAGGTCTGATGAGGAAATGGCACGACGGAGGGGCGAGACGACGTCAAGTGGCGGGAGGAGGAAGCCGGCGCGGGCGGCGTCGCGACGGGCAAGGGAGCTGCTGAGTCCCGCTGAGCGGACATGGCATCGTCCTGCGGAGTGTACGAAATATGAATGAGTACCACAGATTAGGGGGACGACTGTGGGTGGACGACGCACCGATTGTTGGGCCATTGCGCCGCAGATGGCGGCGCATCGGCCAGAACTTGGAAGGGGTGAAGCGAGCTGAGACGTAAAATACTCGAACGCGCGTAGGGCGAAACAGTGATGGAGGATGCTGGCAACTGCGACGGCGATCTCCAATGGAGAAAATAGAACGCGAGGGATGGCGCCTATGAGTCGCCAGGCGGCTTTTCTGGGCACTAAAGAAAGGGAAATTTAGAGAAGCTGTAGACTGAGACAGAGAGGAGACGAGACGCACCAAGGTAGATGTCAGGACTGTTGGAAACGCTGCGATTTGGTGGGGTGAACTGAGAGGGCTGGAATGAGTTCTGGTCGAGGTTGAGGTAGACGAATACGCGAAGGTCGCCCTGCTTGCGAGCGCAAACGACACGCCAGGCGGGGATGTTCGGGTGCTCGTGGCCGACGCCGTGCATCTCAAGATCATGGGCGGCGAGGTGCTCCTTGACGAGTCTGTGAACAGCGGTGTAGAAGTTGGGCGGTTCGAGGTCTTGACCGGAGAGGCGAACAGGGACAACAAGACCGCAAGCCGTCATGAGATCGACGAGATGAGGAAACGTTGTAGGGTCGACGCGAAGGACAGAGAATGCGGGATCGAGGCCGAGAGCAGCGGGAGAAGGATATGGGGGCGTAGATGGGTGCGGTGCGACGATCTGCAGTGATGGGATTGCGATGATGAGCGTGTGTGAAAAGGAGATCAAGTTCAAGAAGAGACTGACATCGAAAGGCCAAAGTATAACCCTAGTAACGAATTCCTTGGTTTTTGCTTTCTTGAGCTTGGGCTGATTGGTAGATGACGGGTGCGAGCGTTTTGGTGCGGTCTCTTGCGGCGTGGAGGAGGAGGCCGGGGCGATAGGAGTGGAGGTTGAGGCTTGCGGAGCCCGAGATGCGACGGGTGGAGGGGGGACGCGAGAGCCAATAGTACCGCGGGGGATGACGCCGCCAGTCGCGCCGCGGTTGCGAGAGGAACCGTGGCGCTCGTAACTGTCGACGCGCTGCTGATTGGTGGAGCGACCGCGTGTGTCCAACGACGGCAGGGTTGCGGGGAACGGGGTAATGCTAGAGGTCGAGGAATTAGACGAAAATGGTCCTAGCTGGACGGCGGGGGCCAGGGGAGCGGCAGACGTGCTGGCAGACGCAGAGGAGGACGCGGAGATAGAGGTAGAGGAGGTAGAGGGAACAGGAGGTGCAGCCGCCAGGTCTCGGGAGCTGGGGATACAGGAGAAGATAGATTAGAGGCTGGAGAGAGAGATCTAGAAGTGGAGGAGCGCACGATTGATGGAAAGCGTAGGTATGGCCGCAGGAACAGGCGCAGTTGAAGATAAAGTCATCGACTGTTTTCTGCGGGGGAAGACAGAGTGTGAGAGTATGATATAGCGGGAAAGAGAGGGCAACGTACCAGGCTGAACCTCGGGCAGGCGCACTCGACGCAGGCATAGACAGGCTCGGAGGAGTGAATGGTGTAGTTGTGCCGACAGGACAGACAGAGTGTGTCGGCGTTAATGAGATCGGCAGGCTGTACGGGTATGGGTGAGAACGTTTGGGGGGAGAGGATGAAGGGTGAGGGGACAAGCGTACTGACGTTTTGCGCGGCAGACGAGGAGGCGCCTGCGTCGTCGGGCAGGGCGAGGTAAAACTTCTGGCAGCGGCAGAGACACTCGTTGGATAACGCATGGAATGTACGGCGAGATGGGAGAGGTAGCGGTGGGTTGGCCATGAGCGGGCGGGCGGGAGCGCGGCTGCGGTAGCAGTCGAGAGGGTGGGAGCGAGTATGAGTAGTATGCTGGACGCGGCGCGCGCGGGGCAGTTGGGGACGGATTCGAATTACGCATAAGTATGAATCAGGGGACCTGTGCGCGACCTGTGCGCGGGCGAGAGAGACCGCGCGGGTGAAAGGGCCGCAGCGAGATGACTGATTGGAAAGCGCACGTAAATCGTTGGGGATGATGGGCTAGATGGCTGGGCAGCTGATGGAGGTATGCAGGAAGGGGCGCAGGGAAGAAAGGAGGAATGCATGCATGAACGCATGCGGGAGTGGGATGCGGGAGCGACGACGCGCGGATTGATCGCAAGGCGCGGTTCATGCATGAATTGTGATGTGATGGGATGACGATCATGCGGGAAAGGATGCGGGAGTGATCAGGATTGATGCACGCACGGATTCACGCATGGGGGAGGCGCTCATGCATGAGTTCATGCATGAGTGATGGATGAACTCATGCATGAGCAGGGGAAATGGTTCTTTATGCGGGATTTCATGAATGATTGCGTGTGATCTGAGTGAATCATGCATGAGTTCATGGATGAAGCATGCATGAAGTGCGAGTCGTTAAATCGGAGTTGGCTTTTGTCCACATCGGACCGCCATAGTCCAAAAGCAGCCGGCCGGGAGTCCAACTCCGACTTGACTCCGCCGTTCCCCGCCTTCTAGCGCACTTCCATTGCACCGAAACACCGAAACGCCGGTCCGTTATTACACGTTGTCAATCATGTCGCGCGCATGCCGAATAGGCTGCGACGTTTTCCAGCGCTGCGCGCCCTGGCGGCGAGACTGCGGTCAGGCGATGGGATCATCCTGGGATCATCCGACGCGCAAGCGCAGCTAACGATCTTTGAATGTGGCCTTTTTGTAGGCGGCACGGGTGAAGGTACTTTTTCTGCCCATCACTGATTTCGCTTTCCAGAGAATGAGCTTATTCGTGATGAAGACAGCCAGGTGTTGTTGAAACGCTGTGCGTCCCCTTCTAGCCCCATGTTTCGGGCCCAGGCTCCCCGTATCGCGCATGATGACTCGCATTTCAAGTTCAGCGCTACATTTAAGCTGTTTGGGGCAGCTTGATGGTCCAGATGGCGGGCCGACGGCGAGCGAAATCGCCTGTTCTCAGTTCTATACAATCTGGTGGACCAGAATTTTCGATCATTCCGAGCCTGCTCACTGGTGCAAACCTCAGATACTTTAGCTCAGTGGCTCCACAGACATTTATGGGCTCCCTGGCTACCAAGGTCGCTTTCGAACCATCTTTTCTCTTTCGTCGCACTACCCATAGGCTCCGATTTGCCCTGGTCTCCTGCGCCGGTCCTGCGTGGACCTTTGCTAGTACAGACGTGCTCTGCGCTTGGGCCCTCCGGTGCAGAGGCAACGCTTTCTTGTATCCGCCCCAGATTTGCGCATCGAACCGCGCGTCTATATTCGATCTGACGGCGCCGTGGAGGCCGAGGCTGACTAACAGCCAGAAGCCCAGTTGTGCCCTTATATGTGCCGACGAGTCGAGGAACATCCGCATACTGTTCCCCACTCTCCTCGAAGTTACAACATTCGTACCGTCCACCAGGCCTTGTCAATGCTCGTCAACGCTCTCTCCCGCATTTACTTCGGCTTTCAGGACTTTGTCATCAGTCAGCTCAGAACCGCCTTTATCTTTGCGTTTGACGGACTCTTCCTACTCGGGAACCTGCTCACTTTCAAGAAGAGAGTGGGCGCTGTCATCCCGGAAGGAAGACCGGGGCATCGCGGCTTCTGGCCGCAGTTTGAGCCTCCCGGGAAGACGGACAGTCGTAGCCCGTGTCCTGCTCTGAATGCCATGGGTGCGGACTACCTTGCGTGACGCATCTTTCCCTAATCCTGCCCCGCAGCCAACCATGGTGACCGGAGTTTAGGCATCCAATTTGTGAATCTGACGGTGCTGCAGGCATTCTTCCCCACAGTGGACGCGGCATTCCCCTCACTGCAGTTACGGAAGCCGTCCACAAGACGTACAACTTCTCCACGACGTACTCTTACTTCGTTATGAACTACGTGGCCGAGGTGGGTCTACACAGTCCGGCCAGTTGATAACACTCACACAACCGCAGATGCTCCAGAAGAACTACAAGCACGATACATTCGACCTTGGCGACCTTTGTGTCCACAACGGCATCGAGCACGACGCTAGTCTGACGCGTGCGTAAAACAGACTCCCGACGCCTGGTGCTGCTTGCGTTCCCTCTCATCTGCGCTCTCAGGCTCCGACGCGGCCCAGCAGCCGGACCAGTCCGTGCCGGACCAGAAGCTCGTCGACGAGCTGCTGGCGAGCGCGACGGGCCGGGACGCGGAGGGGGATGCGCGACTGACTCTCGCCGACCTCGCGCACTTCTCCGCCGACCTGCGTGCGCGCTCGCGAGCGACGAACAGCCAGTTCACGATGGGACTCGCGCAGAAGATGTTCGGCTCGACCAGTGCGTGCATCATCATCGTGTTTGCGCAAATGAGATCGCCGCTTCCCAGGGAGATCGTATCGCTAACGCCGGACTGACAGACGCGGCCACCTTCCTCTCCGTCTTCGGCGGCCGCGTGGACGATCTCGCCGTGTGGCTGTCAGTGCTTGCTTCCGAATCTCGTTTTCACTGTGCTAACTTGCCGCGACAGCAAGGAAGAACGGATTCCTGAGGGGTGAGTGCGACCGGCGTGCTTCTTGCGGTATGCAATGCTGGACTCAAGTCCTCAAAGATGGGAGCCGCGCACCCGAGAGAGGAACGGAGTGACTCTGATCGGTGGCAACGTCACGATCTTCCGTCTCGAGCTATCCATTCCCGAGCCCCGCCGCGGGACGGGCAAGATTCGTTTGGCGTAGGCTGCAGTACATATCATTCTGGCAGCGACATTTTCTTGGGGACAACGTTAGCTGAGACTCATTGTATTAGAGACATTGATGGTTGGGCGCTCAGAGGAATGCCAAGCTTCAGTTGGCGCAGGGGACGCTCACGCACAAATCATTATGTACATATGCGTGCGATAGCTGCTATTTAAGGCCTGAAATAGTCTTTGGCAAACGAGAGGATGGACCATAGTCCTGAATAGAGCACCACTGCGAGAGATGATGTCACTGATTTTACCGGGGCGCCAGTCGAGCTCTGGTGGAGCTTCCGGCGCATGGCCCCGGCCCGGCTTCTCCACGCCGTCTCAGCAAGACGAGTCCGCTCCGGCAAGGAAACCTCCGCGGGGGGCAGCTTCGTGCGGCTAGACCTTTTATCCGCCTTGTGACGCCCAGCAGTACGTTTAGAGACGCAGCCAAAAGTCGAAGCTGTGCCCCGGGGTTGAGAGGTGTCTACTGCATTTTTGACCACGCCTTGATAGGGAAGATCTCCGGAGGATACGATAATGGAAGCTTGCGGATGCCAGCCTGCGAATCGACGCTGCACTATGACGGCGCCTATGTTCAATCTGACAGCACCCCAGACCCAGAGGGGGCCAATGAGAGAATGTCTAGTCCGCGTATCACATTCTCGCACATCCACTGAACCTGAGTTACTGGATTTAGGGTATCCGCAAGTGGTATAAGATGGTCCAGATCAAGCATCCGCATTCTGACTCTCGACCACCACCCCCACCGTCAATGCTAACCAACGCTCTCTCCCGCATTTACTTTGGCCTTCTGGACTGCGTCTCCGTCCAAGTCAGAAATGCTTTCATCTTCGCTTGGGATGGAATACTCCAACTCGGAAACGTTCTGACGTTCAAGCGGAGGCTCGGGGCTGTGATTCCGGTGGGGAAACCGGGGCACGGCGGCCTCTGGCCTCCATTCGAGCCTCCCAGGAAGGCAGATAGTCGCAGCCCGTGTCCTGCCCTCAATGCTTTGGGTGAGGGCTACCTCATAGTATCGCTCGCGCGCTGATCGCACTCCAGCCAATCATGGTGAATGGCCTGCTCCGATGTGTCCGTACGCGTGAAGTTGACGCCGGCGTGCTGGCAGGCATTCTCCCAACCAGCGGCCGAGGAATCCCCCTCAAGTCCGCCACGAAGGCTGTCCATGAGACATACAACGTCTCCACCACATTCGCTTACTTCACCATGAACTACGTGGCGGATGTGGGTCCTCTCCTAGCCCATCTAGCTACTTGCCTAACGTTCCGGCCGCTGCAGATGCTCCAGAAGAATTATAGATCCGATACATTCGACCTGCGCGATCTCTGCGTTCACAACGGGATCTCCCACGACGCTAGCATAACGCGTGCGTCGAATCAGACCAGGCTCTCACGCAGTTTCCTGATCCCTTATGCCGGCAGGCCGCGACGTTCCGTATCAGCCAGACCAGGGGGTACCCGACCAGGACCTCGTCGACGAACTTCTGGCTTGCGCCACTGGAACAGACGCGCACGGGCGTGCCGTCCTGACCGTCGCCGATCTCGCGCAGTTCTCCGCCGCGCAGCGCGAGCACGCTCGCGCGACGAACGGCCAGTTCACCATGAGCCTTGCGCACAAGCTATTCGGCTCGACGAGTGAGTCGCGCTTCGCCATCCGCCGCGGGTCACCCGAGAGAGCGTGACCGACCCCCCCAGACGCGTCTACACTTCTTGCTGTCTTCGGCGGCCGCGTGGACGACCTGGCCGTCGTTCTGTGAGCGTGTCTCAGTCCGCGCTGTAGTGATTCACTGACTCGTGATGACAGCAAGGAGGAAAGGATCCCCGAGGGGCAAGTTCCATATTCTTCTCCCTTCGCGCGACTCGCAGAATTCTGATGCATGCGGTTGCACAGATGGGAACCGCGCTACCGCGCACGGAACGGGGTGACTATCACCGGCTTGAACGCCACGATCATCTACCTAGAGCTGTCCATCCCCGAGCCTCGTCGCGGGCTGCGCAAGATTCGTCTGGGATAAACGACCTGTATCAATGAGGTCGTGTTGAAGAACATAGTCAGAAAGCGTGGCATCCTATATCTTCCTGAGCAAAGAGTCACATCCTCCGCCAGTTGGTTAGGTGAACTATCTACAGTCGATTAATGGGACGAATCTTTTGTGCGTGCAGAAAGAGAGTGTGTGGGAAACGAAGGGACGGACAAGAGTCCGGAATACAGCACCGTATACTGTACTGCGAGAGATGTCACGGATTGTACCGCGGCGGCGCGACGTTGAGCTTGATGTTCTCAATATCCGCGCGCATCCTGTCGAGCTCCGCGCGCACGGGCGCTGCGCCGGAGCCCTGGCCAGGCTTCTCCGAGTCCGCGTCGTCGCCGTCGGCGGCCAGCACGACCAGCGGGCGCTTGAGCGGATTAGAGCTGCTGGGCGCAAAGGGAGGCTTGTTGTCCGCCGCCAGCGAGTCGTACGAGTCCGCCGCGGAGCTAGAGGCGAAGTGCGCGGGCGGCGTGCCAGGGTATGGCGCGATGAAGCTCTTGTGTTCGTCGTTGAGGTCGACGCGCGGGCGTGATCGGCCGCGCGAGCGCTCCCAGCGCCGGTAGAGAAGCCAGCCGGCGGTCGCGCCGAGCAGGAGGACGACGAGCACGCCCGCCACTGAGCCGCCGATGATCGCGCCCATGTTGCTCGACGAAGACGAGGGCTTTGGTGCTGCAGTATCAGGCGTCTCTTTGGCTGGAGGCGCATCGTTGTTCGAGTCGGCAGGCGTTGAACTGGGGGCCGAGGTGCGGGTGTCCGTGGGAGGTGCAACGAGACGATCGGGCTCGTTCGTACTGCAAGATTTGTCATGAGAGACCCGAGGAAGGACGCGGCGGGCGTGTGCGTACGTGTAAATGGCGTAGTCGAACAACACAAGAGACCCGCTATCGCCGTCCGCCCAGTTGCTCACCAGCACGGTGTGCTCTCGGTCTTCCAGAGGATCGCTTTTGAACACCAGTTGGTCGTAGATAAAGCCGTCCACGCCCGGATCGGGGGCATGATGGAACTGCGCGACGGGTGTGAGGGAGTTGTCGATGTAGATCGCGAGGCGGGTGTCCCGGTGAAAGAGATTAACGTTGTTCGCGAGGACGCAGTAGATGTACAGCATGGTGCCTGTGCGCCGAGCATGCTTCAGCCGAGAATGCGTCATGGGAAGGAAAACGGCGCACCGCTAAAGCTGAAGGTCATATTCGAAGGAATCTGGTCCGGGAATGTCGTCTCGTCATGCCTTGCGATGCAGGACGTATTAGCATTCGCAGGGAGATGCGTTACAGATGCAGATACGCACCAGGTTTCTTTGTACATCTGCCTTCCGTCGGGCCTCGCGCCACAGGATTCACAGCCGTCCGCGATCGTGCGCTCGTTCCAGGCATGCGCAGACGAGTACCATGGCGGAAGGCCCGTCTGCGGGTCGCCGTAGGTGTCGTCAATCGTGATGTTGACGAGCCCAGCGGTGACGCCCGCCGCCAGTGCGAGGAGGAACAACATCTGGCGCCAGACGGAATGCAGGGGTTGGGAGGAAAGGGATGCACGCCCTGCCGACGCATTTGCAGCAATAATAGTCTTGATAGGAACGACTTATCCTTTCCTTTTTGGGAGTAGCGGGCCCCGGGTAGAGCGCATCATTATCCGATGCCTGTCCGATGCCAGAGGACCGTGCATCCGCGCGGCCACATGTATCCGCAGTTCGGCATTTGGGCGCATGTTTCACTGAAAACTCCAGCTCCAGTAAGAGGGCACTGAATGGGTGTTCAATATAGACTGTATAATTTTCATTGCGAGTGGCTCACCCATCAATTCCCGCACACGGCCGGCGAACTCGAGCCTGACCGTTGATGGTGTCAGGAAACCCATTCCACATAGGGAGGACGACCGCTGTCATGTCTAGGATCCTAGGGACGGTCTCAATCAAAATCAGCGCCCAAGACCAGGGTGAATATGATGAGAGGTCCACTTCCGACGCGTTTCGTGGAAGTACGTAGTACTCACTCACGGCTGAAGCACGGGAATACGCTCATCATTCTCGTCGTTCGTCTCCAACGTAGCAATTGTCCCAAAGAGGCAGCCGTTCCTGGGAGCGCGCTCCAGGAATAGCACCAGCACCTATCAATCACACCCCGGGCATCGCAGCCCGAGGGCGCTGCATTGGCTCTGGAAGCCGCAACTTAGCTAAGAGCGCTTTGCCAATGGGTTGCAACCTCCCATACCACGGAGGTCTATGCGATTCGGCGCCGCAGCTGTCTCACCGGGTGGCATGGCGAACGATGGGTCGAGGAGGACAACGTTCAAACCCCGCATTTACAGCCGCGGAACGGGAAATCTCATCATGTTCCGAGCTGGCTGAAAAAGCGTCAGGTTGAGCACATAGGGCCAACTGCGCGTAGAATATTGTATTTGTTTCAACCTGAGCGTCGGAGCGACCACTGTCGGGCCTCGGCGCGCCGGGCGCGAACGACGGAGATTGAAAAATCTTTCCTTTCGACCACGACTATTGACAGGACAATGACATGCAGGCTGCGTCGCTCTTTCTCTCTCGAGTCATCTGGGTGTCGAAAATCTGTTGATTTCAGCGCTTTTTTTCTGCCGCGAGTCAGCAGCGCCTCCGGAGCTTGGACTTTGCCCTAGCAAGAAGCTGTCTGCTGAGCGGACCCGGTGGCAACTATGCTCTGCGCTATGGATTCAACGTGCTATATTGGACACAAGGGCTTTACACTGCCAGAGCATGGTTCAATATGCCTCGCGTCCGCGACATCTACATTGTCATCGCCTGCTTCCTCTTATCCGTTTCCTCGCGCATCTTGAACGTCACTATTGACGACACCCTCGGCGACGAGCGCACGGGACAGGCACCTCAGTATGCGCCAGATAATTGGATCCCTCGTAGCGTACCCGGGGCGCCGTGTGGTGCATGCACAGCACAACCCGACGCCACATTCATTTATAACGGTACTTGGTATGGTCCTCAAGAGTCAATACGGCAAGACCCTCAATGATACGCGAGACAGGCACGATAGGTCGACATTTGCTAACCAAGCTCCGTCCACCGTGACAATGTCGTTCAAGGGTGGGACAGAGGCGCCGTCCACTAGGATGAACACTAATTCCATTCCGCAGGAACAAGGATATATGTCTTCTTTATTCTCTTCAACAATATTGGCACCGTGAACCTCAACACTCGCCTTCAATTCTACATTGACGGTTCTTCCAACCCGGCAAAGGAGTTCGTCCACTTCGGGGATCCCACGGGCGAGAAGTACTACCTGTACGACCAGGTCGTCTTCGACAGCCAAACTTTGCCGCCCGGTGATCACACCCTGCGTGTCTCAAGCTATGCTACCGCGACAGACGGTTCCGTCGCTCTGTTCGATCGCGCCGTCTACACGTCAGTCCTGCATCTGCCGCTGAACAGCGCTCATCGTGTTGCAGCACGGAAATCGACGACGATCCCCTACCGCACCTCATCGCCGCCTCACCATCCCAAAGCTCTGCACAGATAGACGTTGCTACATCGCCTCAAAGTCCTGCACAAACAGTCGGCCTCGCAGCTTCACAAAGCGTCTCGCCGACGAACCCTGCATCGTCTCAACGCTCCTTGCGGACACCTTTTGCAGCTGCAACGCCAGCTGAGATATCACAGAGTCCTACGCAGCCAGTGGACCCCACGCCGTCTCAGATACGGAGTGAAACCGACGGCCATCCGTTCCGTCTTGACGTCGTCATCGGCTGCTCCCTCGCAGGCGCCACAGTGCTCGTGCTTCTCCTTGCGGCGGGGTTCTGGCGGCACCGGGCAAGGCGTGGTATCACAGCGCCTCCCCAGCTCGATATCGATGCGCCCCTCTTCTCTCCACGCGCTGGCGCATCGCCGCGATCGACCGACTCCTTGCGCGACAAATCTGCACAGCTATGCGACGAGCTCGAGAGGATGCGCGAGGAGCTCGCGCGCGTGCGGCAGCTCTCCGAGCCGCCCGAATACACGGAATCGAGCGTCAGGTCGTGACTAGTTGATTCTCCCGCAGTGGATGTTGTCTGTTGTGCCTTGGAGAGGAGTAGGCAATCCTCCCAGCAGATCCAGAGCGCCGTGTACCACTGGAATAAAACAGGACAGTCGGCTCCCCTTTGACTCAGGGACATCGTAGACGAGGACGTCAGAGTCCAGGGGAAGAGTCGCTGCGGTACATCCAAGACTTCTGCGAACGTATGTGCGCCCAGCGCCGGCCTCATAATCGTCTCGTATAGCAACTCATCAAGCGTGGTCAGATCGTAGACCTGCTGGGCTTGTGTGGAGAGGTCATGGTCATGTTTCAGGCCCGTCGAACGACGAGGGAAAGCATTATTCAAGCTCCGCATCTACTTCCGTGCACCGGTTCGGCGTGATCAAAGCGGCGTGATCGCCCCAAGATCTCCCTCTTGCCTTCCTACTTACCATGACTGTGGTCCTTCCCAGCGAGATCATACTGGAAACGCTGGAGCTGGCAGCCCGCCAGCGCATCTCGGTCCACCTTGGGTTTGTGGCCCAGCTGCGACTGGTCTGCCGGTTAGCTAATCGCTGCATGCGCCTCATGCTGTTCGACACCGTTCATATCGATGATATGAACAGGGAGCGCTTTTTAGCACTGCTGCGCGACGAGCCGACCGAACTTTGGGCGACCGTGCGGCATCTTGCGATGACCTGCTCCCTGCCGCCTCTTGATCTGCAGCCGAAGTTCCTCGCCGCTTTCCAACACGTCCGCGCCTTCTCATTGCACAGGGAATATCTCGGCTTGCTCTTCCACATGCATTCAATCAAACCCTCTCGATTGTTTCTCACGACAACAGGGAGTGTTGCGTCCTTACTCGATCATGCTCCGGCCGTACAGACGTTGACGCATCTTCGCGTCGTAAATCGTTTGGCCTCCCTCACGGACTGGACACCATACGCCGCGCATATCCCATACCTCACGCACCTGTGCACAGACGTGCTTCACATAGGAAGCGGCGGAGATGATGCGGTTAGACTCGTGGAGGCCACGGCGTCCTCTGCGCTGCGAGCATTTCCCAACTTGGAGCGTCTGGTCTTTCGTATCCACAGCCGATCGAATAGCAGATGGAAAGAAATGGCCTCAGCCCTGGAGGCTCTGAGGAACGAAAGGATATACATCCTCCGCGTCGAACTGAAGGAACGCGACGTGTCCCTTGGCCGGGACCATCATTTCTGGATGCGACAGTGGGCCGCGCAGACACGCGTAGGCCGGGACCCTTGGAGTTGTGGGAAATGTGTTTTCCTGCCAGAGCCGACCGGTCTTGGCAGCTCGGACCGCTAGGTTCCCCGTGCGCTGAGCGGGCATTCTGCGTATCCCATGTATTTCCGAGAATCCTCCATAATCTTTATCCCTTCTCCTCCAGCACCAGCTGCTCCATCAACGTCGTCCCTGCTACGCCTGACCCGCGAGCTTGGCCGAGGTCATTCGCAGCTCTGCACCGTCTTGGACAACGCTGCGTCGACCACCTTCCTCGCCCGTTCTGCCCGCATCTCGCACTGGATCTGGGCAACCGCAGGTCGCACATATGTTAAACTTTATATCATGTTGGACTGTTCTGCCCCAGTCTTCGCGATGAAATTTCGTCGCCCATTTATCGTGGCTCATCTTAGCGAACTGGCTAGCCTACAGAACACGATAAATACGTAGTGCTGAGCCGAATTGAGCCGCCTGATATCCGTACAAATCCACCTTTCGATCCTACCAGATCATCATCCCTACTTAGCAACGGCCCTGACGTTCCCTGGGGCATGAGCTGCGCATACCCACCCTCGATCTCACATCAGGGATTAAGCGTGACTTCTATCTTCCTTATTGTGCTTGCCCATCTCTGTAATTCACCTCATGTAGATGCATTGACAGCTTGGCATTTGCTGGCCCACTGCCCGCCGCAACGCCTTTCGGGATAACATTCTCGTACAGTGGTGGCACCTGCCTTGTCCCCTCTCCGAGTCATCCTCAAGGCAAAGGTCTCGAGCGGAAAACCGATCTACGAGACCCTCTGGCGATCTAGTACTTCCGGGCTCCCTGTTACCGTGCGATTCAATCACCGGCCCCGCAGGTAGCAGGTTCGACGGCCTACTAACGTACAAATATCAGGGAGGTTACATATCCGTCCGCAGTTCAGGGAACGACTTCGAAGATGCCTCACGTGGTCACAAATTGGGACGAGTACCTCGCCAAGTCGCATGCTCCTTTCCCTATCCTGGAATGCTCATCATTGCTACACTCCTAGCCGGCTCACTTGCTTTGGCACGCCTCGTGAATGTCACCATAGACGATACTCACGGGGATGCGCGCATTGCTAGCAAAACGCCTCAGTACACCTCCGAGCATACGTGGTGGGCCCGCTCATACGGAGATGGATGCGCTGCTTGTGCGAAGACTCCGGATGGGAAGCAGGCCTTCGGCGAGACTTGGTGAGCGTTCGACCCGCCCTCGGACAGCCTCCCTAAATTATCCGGCTAGGCATGACGAGACAACATACCCAGGCCAACTCCCGTCGAATGTCTCGTTCGGTTTCAATGGTGCGCCCGATCTCAACATCGACTGTTGCGACGGAGTCCAATGCTGGAGGCAGGAACGGCACTTTACATCTACTGCATTCTAGCCGGCAATCTTGACAACCTGGAACACAAATCCACACGCCTGGCCTTTTACTTGGACGGATCGTCAAATCCATTGGATCGGTTTCTCTATGTACCCGACGTCATGGAGACAGAATACTTCTACAACCAACTCGTGTTCAAACACGAATCACTGTCGGCGGGCCCGCACACCATGCTGGTGTCTAACTGGGCAGACGGAGACAGCGGGTCCCTCATCTACTTCGACTATGCGGTCTACACGTACGTGGATCTGTCTCTAATTGCGATTCCGTCATGCTGATTGTCCCACGTTGCGCAGGACGGAGGATGCAACAGCAACACAGACGCCAGAGAGAACCGATTCTGTACGCATGACAGACGTTATCCCGCGGTCGCTCAGGAACTTCGTTGTCCCCGCCGCACAGGCCACGTCGCCCTCCAGAACCAGTCCTTCGGAAGAAACCTCGCTGTGCCAGGGGGACAAGACTGGCAAACAAGCCGGGCCTGCCGGATACATTGGCGCTGCAGTTGGTGGTATAGCAGCCGGCGTTGCAGCGACGGCCCTGTGGCTCTATGTCGCACGGCGGTTTTCCACGAGGTCGTCGGTAGCCCCGGGTCGCGCTTACGAAGAGAGAGACGAAGAGCCCGGGGGAGGACGCCGCGACGAGAAGCTGCGCAGGATACTCCGCGATAATACGAGCAAAGCCGTCCCGCGCCGGGCGCAGTCAACTGCGGACTCGCGGTGGGATAGCGAGAGCACGGACGTGCTGCGGGAGCTGGTGCGCGTGCGTGCGGAGCTGGCACGGCTCAGCTTCAGAGTCCCCGGCGCGGCGAACGGATCGGAGCCACCAGGGTATTCGAGCCGCAATACGGTGTGCAGCGAGAGCGCACCGGCGTAAACGAGACCTGAACGAGACCTCCTTAATGCAATTCGTCCGTTCCATACCGCCACAGAAGAAACATTTGTTGATGAGCAGATGCAGGGTTGGTGAGCGTACCCACCGGAGTATCGCTAGTCCCGCAATCAGACGGCGCGTGCGCAGTTCCCCGTCAGAATGAATCCCTGGCTGGTAAGGGGAGCCGTGTGGGGCGGATTTGAGGGGCCGAGAACGCCGAAAATGCGCGTGAATGTTCGCCAACGAGCGAAGCATGTATTCGCGGAGTGTGGCCGTCAGCCCAGGCACATTAAGGATGTGTATTTCATTTGCGTGTCAGTCCTTCAGCGGTGATAGCCCAGAACGCAGGGAGAATTGAAGACCCTGCGGTGGAGTGCACGACGAGAACCTGCGAGACATCGCACCGTGGGCGAAGCGGTTCCGGCGCCGCAGAGTCAGCGTCCACGAGCTCGAGCCTTGGGATTGAGCCCGAGGCGGCGGTCCTAGGGCTCGCGCGCATGCCCGCCGAACTGGCGCGGCTAACCTCGAGAGTTTCCAGCTCGGCCCGCAGATTGCAATCTCCTGAATATACTGGTTGAAAACTGCAGAGCAGCGGCCCTGACCCGGTGATTCCTTCAAATAAGCAAGTAAAAGATGCCACACAGAGCGCAGAATCTCGCAAAATCGAACGTGGAAGGACGGGACGGTGCTGGAACGAGGAGGAGTGTCGGAGTTTCGGCAGCATCCGCGACCTAAAACTTTTCTTCAGGTAGGAATCACGTATGATCTACCAACAGTGTCACGCGTGACGTGACTTTCCCTTTTTAGGCAAACATCTGCTGCAAACAACGTAGTTCATGGTTGATCTTTTCTCCCAGAGGCTTCCTGCAAAATGGGCCCTCAACATTCTATTGAGTTATAGTTGGTCTAGCTGAGGCACGAATATCAACTGAATTGGGGATGAATTGACGGACAAGACCTCAAAATACACCCAGCAGTCTGTCTGCAAGGGAATACTCACATCCAGGACACGGGGGCATGTCCTTCGTCAAAATAGGCCTTCCAATTAGTTAGAAAGCTGCTCTTAGGCTTTTCTCATGGTCAGTCAGTGTACCATGGGCTTCATCCAAACTAACACCACTGGAATACTACATTGGCATGTCTCTAAACTCACTCGATCTGTCTCATTGGCTATTTTTTGGTGGTATTCAAGCATATTCGGCCGTTCGTGGAGTCCTGTATTCGAGTCTCAGGACCGGAAAGTGGAATCCGGGGAGACCGGCAGTCTGCGGAGGTCTTGTCTCCCAGTCCGGGATATCCCGCACCAGGTTGTTCACAGCAGGAAAGACAGAATGGGTGCCGAATAACTGTTGAAGTTAGTTTTTGCATAACTAGAGTAGAGGGCTCAATAAAAAAAGAAAGGTATCTCCGGCAGCTGATGTTACCCTTTTTAGGGCATGTCACGCACGTCAGTTGGTGATACGTGATTGCTACCTTCCGACTCTCTGCTTGGGTTGACTCCGCCCGTATCATTAGCTCCCATGTGGCTTCTATCAACTTCCCACAACCAAATTTTCGCATGGGCATCTCGGTCTGTCCTGCAACGCACAAGGATCGGGGCTGGAACATGGAAGTCTCGTCAGACCCTGTCAATGCTCTGCTGAGCGGGCCCGACGCCACAAATAAAGCTGCACTATCCAAGAGGGCTTTTATATGAGATGCTCACTGTACGCGCCAGTTCTGCTACTCTTCTTGTCTCGTTCTAGAACTATGCTCTCCTTCCTCTTCTTCGTCTTCCTGTCCGTCCGCGCGCGGCTTTCGAACGTTACGATTGATGACACGCTGGGTGACGAGCACACCGGGGAGATACCTCAGTATGCGCCAGAGGGCTGGGTAGCTCGTAGTCCCTCTGGGGCGCCTTGCGACGCATGCACGGCGCAGCCTGATGCTACGCATATTTACAAAAGCACATGGTACGTACGCTCCTCCAGCATGCCGGCACCGCGCTGATCCAGGGAATAGGCACGACAAGTCAACGTTTGTCCAGGAACAGATTCCGTCCACCATCTCAATGTCGTTCAGCGGTGGGCACCTCACTGACACCAAGCAGAGGTCGATCTCACGCGAAATTCGGCAGGGACGAGGATCTATGTCTTCTTTATTCTCTTCAATAATATCGGCACACGTAATAACAACACGCGCCTTAGATTCTACCTGGACGGTTTCTCCGACCCGACTGCAGATTACCTCCATCTCGGGGACCCCGCGGATGATAGGTACCTCTACAACCGGGTCGTATACGACAGCCACGATTTGAAACACGCAAATCATACACTTCTCATCTCGAGCTACTCCAATGGGACCGACGGTTCTGTCGCACTGTTTGATCGCGCGGTCTACACGTGCGTGCCATTCCACGCTCGCAATGAGTGCGCTCACCGATTCGCAGCATGAACCCGGACGACGATTCTGTGCCGGTAGTTGGCCCTACGGCATCCCCGACTGCCCCAGCTCCTACCTCGCAGATCGACAAAGGGAATTCTGGGCACACGCCGCATCTTGGGGTTCTCATTGGCTGCGCCGTCGCCGGCGCGGTCGTCCTGGCGCTCATCTTCGCCGCAGGATTCTGGCTCTGCTTCTGGTGGCGGAGTGGAGGACCGCGCCTCGAGCCGCTCGATGCGCATCTTCCGGGCCGCTCGCAGGACGCGGTGACCGTCGCGTGCTGGGACAGATGGGCCGCGAAAAAGGCGGCGTCGGCGGTATCACACCCGTCGGCGTCGTCTCAGGTTGTAAACGACGCCGCGCAGCTGCGCCGCGAGCTCGGGTGGGTGCGCGAGGAGCTCGCGCGCGTGCGGCGGATCGCGGAGCCGCCCAACTACTCGCGCGCGAGCCTCGCCACGTGAGTGGGCTGCGCGACCCTGACTTCTCATTTCTCGAGTTCTCCCCTGTTTCGACACATCGCATGCTACTCCCACATGTAATACCCATGAATACCCTAGTCGATCGCCACTGCGGGCTACGACCCATCGGAGCCCGTCGAGGTTTCATGCTGCACGTTGGACTTCGCACTCTCTGACAGGATCTGAATCACCTAGTTCCTCACTCCCGCGAGTACCCCAGCAATGGGAAGGTTAAGTTTGATTTTTGAACCTGTAGCGATCTGTGTGAAAGAATGACGAAACCGAGAGGCTTCTCTGCGCGGACCCGCGGAGAAGGTATGGCTGATGCTTCTCTCTTGCCCCGCACCAACGCCGTCCTGACGTCGCATAATCTGGCCGCAGGTGCTGGTCCCTGTCCCCGATCATGCTCCCGCGCCGGTGGACAGTTATATCCTCGCGTATACATAGCTTCCCCATGACGCACGGCTAGCGCCTCTGCGCCATCGCCGAGTGGCCCTGTTCCTACTTCTCAAAGCGATAATAGGAACGGGAGCAAGGCGCGGCACCTTGGAGTCATCATTGGCTGCTCCGTCACCGGCGCACTCGTCTTACTGCTCGCCACCGGATACTGGGTCTGCTTCCGGAGACGGCGGCGGCGTGGAGAGGCGCACATCGAGCCGCTCGACGCTGTCCTCCGCTCGCAGGGCGCGCAGATCGGTGCCCACGGGGCGAGCAGGGCGTCGGGCTTGCCGCCGTCGCCCGACGATTCTGCTCTGTTGCGCAACGAGCTCGGGCAGATGCGCGAGGAGCTCGCGCGCGTGCGACGAATCGCAGAGCCGCCCCAGTACTCGCACGTGTCCGTCAGGCCGTGATCGCCTCCTTTCTCCCGGGTCTTCTGTGGCCTGCTCCTGGTCTGCTCGGATTGGGCTGTGCAGAATACGAGGTATGCATATGCTGGCAAGCAAGGAGTACTTTTGCTGTTCGACTCTACTGATACCAACTTCCAAGCTGGTTCGTCGCAACGTGTGGCCACGGCGCCCCGGAAAGAGATGACGAAGTGCAGTCTGGAAGAGCATCAAGACCCGATTTGCGCTGTTTTTAGCCTGCTTGGAACATAGGGATGATTGACAACGTCACTGCAAGGCTCTGTGATCACATGAGATGTCGGCGCGCGATCCTGGTTCCATTTGAGCCGTCTAATATCGGAAAGCGTGCAAGCCTAGAGATAATGAAGATCCTGCAAGATATTCGCCATTCTGAGGCCTGGATAATCTAAATAGAACTTTCGACGGTAGGCACAGAACCCCAGCACCAGTCACCAACGTCATACGTGTCGATTCAAACACGAGTGATGGGTCTTCCGGGGAGAGAGCACAGGTCATCTTCCATAATGGAGAGCCACAGGATACCCCTTGTATGTGGTTCAGAGATGTCATGATTCTGCCCGGAGCCTCGAGTAACGCTGGTGAGGGCCCTAGGGGCTTCAAAGCCTGGAAGCAGAGAAGCCAGTGACGCGCGCCTGTGTCCGAGTCATTTTTGACGCGTACACAAACAAATCCCGAGCGCATACTGCCAGAAAGTCGACGGGGATGGTCCCGAAGGTGGTGGAACGAGGAAGAGAGTCGGAGTTTCGGCAAAAACCGCCACTTGGAACTTTTCTTCCCAGCTTTCATACTTTATTTTGGCTGATCTTTAACACCTGGATCTTCACGCTCTTCACGCTCTATCATGTTCTTGGGATTAAATTGTGCGATGCGCGTCTGTTCTGTCACCGAAGCTGGGTCTCCAGCGGCACCTCTCTCCGGCGGTGCGGGATTTCAACCTCGCTCTGACGTAGACTAGGCGCTGGACTGGAACGTGAAAGCTCTGCCAGAAGCTGTCGCTTCACTGCTCAGCGGGTACTATCCAGCGAATAACCGCGCCATCCTTGGCTCCTTATATACCGTACGCTCACTGGACGCTCAGAGTCTGCACTGCTAGACCGGTAACTCATGCTCGTCCTCCCCCTCCTTCTCGGTCTCTTCTTCATGTCCGTCTGTGCGCGCATTTTGAACGTTACCGTCGACGACACACTAGGGGATGAGGTTACCGGGCAGATACCCCAGTATACGCCAGATGGTTGGACGGCTCGAAGCGTCTCTGGGGCGCCATGCGACCTATGCACGGCACAGCCTGATGCTACGCGCATCTACAAGGGCACATGGTACGCTCTTTGACTAGTACAGAACAACATTAATCCAGGCAAAAGGCACGATAGGTCGACCTTTGCGCTGGATCAGATTCCATCCACGATCTCAATGTCGTTCAATGGTGGGCGCCGTATTTATCTATACCAGGGAAGACTCATGCTCGCATCCGAACTTCCTCAGGGACAAGGATCTATGTCTACTTCATTCTTTTCAATAATATCGACACTGTGAATCACAACACTCGCCTCCGATTCTACCTGGACGGCTCGTCCTACCCAGCTCAAGATTTTCTTCATCTTGGGGATCCCGCGAGCGAGAAGTACCTTTACAGCCAACTCGTATACGACAGTCTGACTCTGGAGCCTGCCAATCATACTCTGCTCGTCTCTAGCTACTCGAACGGGACCGACGGTTCTCTCGCGCTATTCGATCGCGCGGTCTACACGTGCGCGCCATCTCAGTTCAGCGATGCTAAGCGCTGACCGATCCCAGCACAGGAACGGACGACGTGTCTGCCACGCAGATTGCGTCGACAGGCGCCCCCGCGGTCCCTGTTCCTGCCCCGCAAAGCGCGGACGGGAACCGAAGCCATGCGCCGCGCATTGGTGTCGTCATTGGCTCAGCCGTTGCCGGCGCACTTGTCCTTGCGCTCGCCATCGGATGCTGGCTCTGCTTCCGGCGGCGACGTCCATGCGCTCTCCGGCGTCATGGGGGAGCACTTGTCGCGCCGCTCCTCGTACCTGACGTCCAGCCGCAGGGCGTACCGACCGTCGCGGTCAGGTCCAGCAAGGCCACGTCCCCGGTGTCAGTGTTCGACGACTCCGCCCAACTGCGCAGCGAGCTCGAGCAGCTGCGCGAGGAACTTGAGCGCGTGCGCCGGATAGCAGAGCCTCCCGATTACACGCACGTGTCCGTCAGCTCGTGATCGCCTCGCCTGACTTACTCGTTTGCTTATTGCTCTTGAACATTCCTCGGGACTATGTGACGAGTTGTAAACACAATGTGTATCGAGCAGGTGTTTAAATTGGTGTGACTAGTTGGGTCAGACCCGCTTTCACTTAATGTGACGTCGGGAGACCAGAGCAGGGATGCAACAGCGTGCCATCGGATATCTGATTCAGGAACGTCCGACTCCTCAGGATGACCTACGCGTAGAATATCAGGTGAATGAGACTTTGAACAGTTTTCTCCCTTCCTCCGCGCGCCGCCTACTGCATTGTCTTGATCTCCAGGAACGAGATTTTAGAAGATGCCGCGGAGGTGGACGGAGATAACGGAGAACACCGGTGAGAAAGGTGCGGATGTGTATGCATGGATAGAAGAGATACGCACCTAGGGTAGGAATTTCTCGTGCTAGAGGTAGTATTCGTGCTCCGTGACGCCTATGCGGATCAGCACTATCGATATTGCGACAGGCGGATCCTTGAGCATGCTCTGCGCGGTAATGCCTGGAGCGATGCCCTTCTAGAAGGGCGAGTGGTTGATGTGGCCGCAGCCGAACCTGCCGCCTGGCATGTTCGGGTCGGCCCGGGAGCACGGCGGTGTTTGAAGACGTGTTATCTCCGAGCCTCCTGCCCTTTCCCACTTTTTTTGGTCTCCCTCTCGCGGTTCCTCTGACCGCTGCAAGCATAGGGCGTTTGAAACAACTTCAGGGCCGTGTATTCCCCAGGCACGGAGCTCACGATCGTCTTAGACGGCACCGCGTATAACGGTGCGTTGTTGGCTGCGAGGGAGCACGCAGTAGCGCTGAAAGTATTCCAAACTTCCTAGGCGTAGCCTAAGCGACGGTATGGCGGCCCCGGCGCGCCATGGTGGCAGAACTATCGTGCACGGGCCCGGCTCGCTCCGCTCTGCACGTTTCTCGACGATGCTCGAGGGCAAGAGCTGCCGAGCAGGTATTTGTGAGCTACACCCGCCATTTTTGCGGCGCTCCTCACAGAGTACGTCGACCATCGCGCAGGACGGGATCTTCGTCCGGACGGCTACCCTAAGCACCCCGCCGCCGAGTTCGCGCTCGCAGACGCAGATGCCGACGGCGCGTTCCAAATGCTCGCGCGCGTATAACTCGTCAGGCTCTCCGCAAAGCATGAAGGCATTCGGGTGTCACATATCCAAGGTCGCGAGGCACATGACAACGTGCGGGCGCTTCGTCTGGGACATGAGCGCGGCTGCTGTTCACCGCGGCCTGCTCGTCCATCGAAGAGACATATCCCTGGGCTGTGCATCGAGTTCCTGCGCGGCACGCTGGTTGTTCGCGCGTCTGGACACCGTCGATGCGACTGTTCGGGCACCTGCGCCTGCCGACAGACGAGCTGTGCAAACACCTACTACTAGCTTGCGCGCGCAAGGCTTCTTTCGGCTGCGCTTCCTTGGGTGGCTGTACTACCGCTGGTATTCCAGCAGCAGGAGACACCGCCGCGCGAAACCGACAACTACAGCCATCCCGCGCCGTAAGGCGGGTGTCTATTATCGCGCGCGCGGTCCTGTCTGCCACGGCAGAGCGCCGAGGCGGGCGCGGGTGCGGCTGGGACGCGGTGGTCCACATACAACGCAGCCGGCAGGCTCGGGACGCCATGCGCATTGTGCGTGCCATAGGGGCGTCTGCAATTGTCACGCAGCTTCCACGGTCGTCGGGCGGACGATAGGGACCGGGTAATTGGGCAGGTTACTGCGGTGGCGAGCGCGCGGTCCTCCGGGGCGAGATCTCAGTAGCTCGCTGGTCGGGAGCGCGGACTCGCGAGCGCTAGTAAACATGGAGGTGTCATGCCCTCCGCTCATTTTCCGAACATACCGGACGTCTCAGTTCGCAATCTTTACGGAGCGCCGACAACCCTGCCACACTGCGGTCGGCCAACAACACTTGCCCAGCACCCACCATCCCCGCAGACCGAACGCCGCTGCCATGTATGACTCAGGTGCGCGAGGGATGCGCACCTGCTTGAGAGATGACGCTGACAAGCAGGGGAAGCTTTCCTTGAAGGAGACACTGTCACAGTCGACTTGATTGACGTCGACGACGGTCAGCGAGCAGGCGGCTCCCAATTCGATATTCGACTCGTCGCTGCCGCCTCCGCGCGGGGTGGCACCTCCGCACTTCTACGCGGCGAGATTGAGACTATGACTGGAGACAATTTAGAAGTCGCAGTGAAGGTTGTTCGCGACGTAGGAGGGGAGATCGGACGCCAGGTCCGCATTCTCATTATTGATTACTGTCCGCGGTGGCTCATCTGGAAAACTCCCTCTCCAGCTTCTGCGTCGCGAGCTAGCCGTTGTGCAACATGCCCGACACAACTTCATAGTGCCGTTCTACGGCGCGGCCGATCTGGACGACCGGCTAGTCATCGTGTCGCCATTCATGCGGAACGGCAATCTGCTCCAGTATCTCAAGAGAAACCCTGATGCGGACAGGCTCCTGCTGGTATGTGTCTCCGCCACACCGTACACGTGCATGGCTACGTCGAATTTGACCTCGTCGTTCAGGTCCTTCAGGTCGCGGACGCAGTATTCTACCTACACACATCGATGAACATCGTCCACGGTGACCTGAAATGCGTACGCACATATTATTGATTACTGACGAAGCTTACTCACTCGCCACGCTGACAGGAGAACGTGCTTGTTTCTGAAGACGGCACCGCTTTGCTGGCCGACTTCGGCCTCAGTACCTTGGCCAACAAACCAGATGGGGAAGCGACCACGCGGTCCGGAATTCGTGAGGGGAACACCACTCGTTTTGCTGCCCCGGAACTTCTCGTCGACAACGCGCGGTCGGCGTCCAATCGCAGACGGTCCAAGACACCGCAGACTGACGTCTACGCGTTCGGGATGCTCGTTCTTCAGGTGAGGTCCCTACCATCATTGACAAATGAACACACTCTGAGAAAATATCCAGGCGTACACCGGACAGCAACCCTGGCCGGGTTGCAGCCATTATCAGGCAGTGGCGCGGGTGCTCAACCGCAAGCGCCCACATCCACGCCCTGGCCCTGAGGTCACGGAACTCGGCCTTGACGATCAGTTGTGGGATCTCTGCCTCGCCTGCTGGAGGCGCAAACCGGAAACCCGCCCGTCCATGCGCAGAGTGCGAGGCGACCTGGTGAGTCCTGCCGACTTCCTATTCACTGGTCTCAGCACTCATTGAATCGTGAAGGCCAGGGCTGCGAGCGCCCGCGAAGCTGGGCCGATGAGCGAGGGGACCTTTGATAACACGAATATCTGCTACTCGCCCACCTTGCCGGCTACGATCTTAGGGCCAGCGCGGACACGACCCGGGGCCTTGCCGCCCGCCGCGATTGTGCGCGCGCGGAACAAACACCCAGTTATCGCACTTAGGGTAAGTTCCCACGTTGCCGATGAGCTGCGTCACTAACACGATGCTTCCAGATCGGGCGTGCGGCGCATGTCTATTTTTTTTTTTAGAATCCCGAACGGAACGCCCTGCAGATCGCCGCTTGAACATTGAACCGGCACCAGAAGGACCCTCGTAAAGATCCGCCAGCGGAACAAACCCGGCACCCCCAGCTCTAGAGTAATCCCTTTCAATGCCATTCTGGCCATAGTTCAGTACTCAGTTGTAATTGTCAGGTAGCGATCGGACAGTTCTGTATCCTTTAAGTATGAGAGAATCTTGGTCGATCACTAACTGCCGCCGAGCCAGCGAGCCGGCGCTGACAGGCATACAGCACCAACACAATCGAAAGGTGCTAGCCGTCTCACTCTGGGTCGTCGTTCCGTGCGGCTGCCTCGTTCTCGGTTTCTTGTCTGCCCCTGGTCCCCTCCATGCCCCAGTCCGCTCTCTCCGCGTCGTACTTGTCAGGTAGCCCAGGGCCTTGGGAACGCAGACCCGGTCCATGATGCAAGTGGAATGCGCCTTTGCAAAAGTTCCGTGCTGAGATGGCGTCTGGCACATGTACACGACGCCATGCCCGCGAATCTCGGATGATGCACGACCTGCTCCCAGCGCACCACAGCGAAGGCGTCCCTGCAGTCCACGCTGTTCCGTTCCTCGCAGCACCGCATGTACCCCCGCACAGAGTGCCGACGCGCCCAGTGCCACACGGGAACGACGCAGTTCCCTTCTCATCGCCCTCAGTTACTTGGGGCCGCCGACAAGTTACAACATGTTCTGAACGTTCTGGCACTCGATGCGCGCGGCGGCGTGATGTTGTGTAGAAGTCCGCCTATCCCAGTCCGGCCAATTCTCCCTGGATTGCGACATAATCTTCCCAGTTCCTCGGTCTTGCGAATCCTGATCAAGTGAACACCAAAGGTTACGGATCACGGCCGCTCACACCAAGGGGGCCGCCGGATAGCGCCGGCCATTTCGATGTCCCCCACTTCCCCCCGTGGGAAATTTCGCGGTGATAGCCGCGCCGACCATCGGCAGTCTGTTCCGACCCTCGGGCCAGAGCATCAGGGCGGCCTCAATTCACTGCACCAGTAGCTAATGACATAGAGACATTACAGACAATTTTGTCTAATCGCTTAACAAGCTCCTTGTCGTGCCCTTCAGTTGCCTTGTACCGGTCCCTAGCGCGAGCAAAGATATCCAGCAACACTGTCCCATCCATCCCCTTCCGTCGCGCAGTCTGGACAAGCAAAGTAACTCGCCGAGTATCTCCTTGCATGAGTGCTGCCGTCATTTGGGACTCCAAGCTTTCTGCTGTGGGCCTCTGAATTTCGGATCTCTGCTTCAGGTCATCCGCCGCCTGGAGCTGTCGGAGGAAACAAGTGAGATGATGAGCTTGGCCACAGTGGGAACACGAACCAGCATGCGAAAGTGCTCATCGCTGATGGGGTTGGCGCGAAGACCACTCAGTAGCCCGTTTTCCAGTGGGTAGGCGGCCTTACGAGAGGCGCACATTTGAGAAGGACTCGGAGAGCGAGAGTCTGCGGAGGTGATCATGACTTGTGAATTGTATCCTCGACTCTGATGTCTTTATATAGTTCTAATATGGATAATAGGTGGTATTACAATAGGAAAGGCTGAACCAGTGTATTGTGGATGCTTTTTTTTGTAACATCGGTCTTCACAGTGCACACACGAGGCCGGGTTGCGGCCGTCGGAACACAATCGGAACAGGCCGCCGATGCTCGGCGCGGCTATCACCGCGAAATTTCCCACGGGGGGAAGTGGGGGACATCGAAATGGCCGGCGCTATCCGGCGGCCCCCTTGGCTCACACGGCCCGCGCAGGCAGCATCGCTTACTGTACTCAAGGCTGCCCGGACTCCACGCCACCTACGCGGGAAGGCACTGCGTCAGTCGCGCGGAGCAAAGAAGAACGTAATGCGCAACAAAAAGGTGTTGATTTCATTTGAAGTTCGTCAATCATGCACACGATTTACAGCTTTGACGGGCTGGAGAGTCAGAGCTTGGAGCCGCCGGTGGCCTTCACGAGACGCTTGTAGGTCCCTGCAAAGTTGACGACGTTCCAGATCGTCTCGAGGTACAGCAAGCAAGGCGGGCGTCGGTCGGCAGGGAGTAAAGATGCCGCGGAGACGGGACGGGGCGGCGATAACGGAGGACACAAGCGAGAGATAGGGGTGCTGCTGGATAGGGCAGAGTTGGACGGAATACGCACCCCGCGGCGGACCCTCTTATCCTGTAGTTGGCGTGCTCGGAGACGTCGATGCCGATGAGCGGCACGTGTACGCTGCACCGGTGGGCAGGGTCAGATGCAGCAACGGGCGCATCGTTCATGGGAACGCCGTATTTCCAGGCGCAATACTCTTCGAGAAAAGGGAGTGGGAGATGTGGCTGCCGCCGTCGAACTTGATCGCGACCTGCGTCAAGGCATGTCCGGTCGGAGTCCGGCGGTGTTTGAAGACGTGTTGGCTCCGAACATCCTGCCTTTTCCCTCCTTTTTTTTTTGGTCTCGGGACCATCCTTGCGCTTTGTGACGACTATTTGTCGTCTTCCATTGCCGTGCATTTCACTTCGGTTGTCCGCAGAAAGCACGCGGAGACGGCGTATGACGCGGCCGCGGACATCGCGCTGGACGAGACCGTCAAGACGACGTGCCTCGGATACCTCAACTACCTCGATATCGACTTCGCGCTCGTAGACGACGGCACCTCCAACAGATCCAGCGCGTCAGACGCATTGAACTCGCGCAGCAGGAAGGTATTTCAGTGCCACAGCTCGAGATGATTTCGCGGGCAAAGGTGTGCGAGACATGCCCGAGACCGCAGCGTGGCTGCTGACGCTTGAATCTGCATAAGTTCTATGCTGCGTGCGCCTTCCCCGCGCGCTGTGCCTCTGGATCCGCGGCTGCAGCGGCGCGGCGAAGTTGCCTATCGATGTGCTCCCCAACGTGGCGGATCGGCCGGTCACGCCCTGGGATTGTGTCAGGACATGCAGCGTTGAAGCCACCCTCGTGCCTCTGACACGCGCGGAGGCTGCAGCGCGGCGCCCTCGATCTCGTAGACCGTCAGGCGTGGTCGCCGACGTGGCACGACGCGTTCACCGGGACTGACGCATCTGTCGCGCACCCCGCACGGCACGCCGTTCGCGCGCCTGGATCCGCGCCGCGCGCGCGCTGACTGACCACAACTCGCCCGCCGTCCTGCGCGTGCTCGAGGGCAGCGCTTCCTTGTGGATGGACGCGAGACGGGCGCGATTATGAAGTAGATGGCCGGCAAGCTGCTAGAAGTCGACGAGGCCGCTGTCCCGGCGGACGCGCCGGGGTTCGACATCTCGCTGAGCGCGGAGGCGATGCCGTACCATTGCGACGGCGTGTTCAAGGTCGTCGACGGCGGCCGCACTACCCGCTATTCGTCGCCGTCGTGCCCGGCTCGGCCGACGAGGGACACACGTTCCCCGCCTCGTCGCTGCGGCTGTCTGAGCACCATGGCCCGGCACTGGATGGGCTGCGCAGACATGCCTGGCGCGCCTGCATGGCTTGTTTGGGCGCGCGAACCTGGGCTTCTTCAGGCTGGTTGTGCAAGTATTTCCGCAGCAGCATCCGCCGCGGCGGGCAACCGACGAAGCTGCCCAGGCGGACTGGCCAGTTGCGCCGTGGCACCGCGTCAGAACATGCAGTGTCGACGCCGCGCTCGTGCCTCTGTCGTGCGTGATTGCCAGGAGCTTGTGCGAGAAGCGGTCAGGGGTGGTGCTTCCTTGACTCGTCGCCGTGGTACGACGCGCTCACAAGGACTGGCGCATCTGTCGAGCACCCCGCGCGGCACGCACGCCTGGACATCCGCGCCGCGCGCGCGCGGACGGACCCCAACTCGCCCGTCGTCCTGCGCGCGCTCAGGCGCAGCACGGACCGCGAGGACTTCGCGAAGGGAAGCCAGCTGGGCGCGATCATGAAGAGGACGTTCGGCGAGGTGCTCGACGCCGAGCAGCTCCCATGCGGACATAACTCTGAGCGCGGAGGCGATCCCCTCCAACGAACGGCGTGTGCGCCGCATTATTAGCAATTCATCGCCGTCGAGCACGGCCCGGCCGGCGATGGCCACATGCTCTTCGCGTCGCTCTTCGCGTCGTCGTCGCGGCTGCTCGGGCACCTGCGCCTGCCGCTGGCCGAACCTCGCAGCCCCACCTGGCGCGCACGCACGAGCTCTTTCCGCAGCGCAGACATGGGGTCGGCGCGGACATGGGCGGCTTCCCGCTGCCGTTGTGCCACGACCAACCTTTCCTTTCCACAGCAGCATCCACCGCCCGGCGCCGCGCGCAGCCGTCGAGGACTCCCATTCCGTGGCGTCAGGCAAATATAATATTGCGCGCGCTCCAGTCTGCCAATCCGAACGACACCGCGGGCGCGAATGCAGGTGCGGCGTCGCGGCCGTGCGCGATCAACGTTCTGTGACTGCGACTGGCAAGTTCGCGACGCCGCGTGGTGCGGCACAGTCGCGCTCGGTGGCAATCGCCACGGCGCTTCCTGGGCGCGTCCTGCTCGTGTTCGGCGAGGGATCGGGCCCCCGTACTAGAAGCTGGGCAGGTTGTGGCAGCTGTGCTCCAAGGCGAGCTCTACATCGTTCTGTGGTCAGGCGCGCGGACACGCCAGCGCCGGGAAAGCAGGACATGGCATACCCTCCGCGCATGTCCCGACCACGACCGGGTCTCTGTTCGCGATCTTTACCGCGGCGCTTCCAGCGCTGCCACACTGCGGACGGTCAACAACGCTTGCCCTCCACCCACCATCCCCGCAAACCGAGCGCCGCTGCTATGTGCGACTCAGGTGCGAGATGAATGCGCTCCTGCGTGAGCAGATGATGCTGACAAGCATGGGAAGGGTTCTTTGAAGGAGATACGATCACAGTGGACTTTATTGGGGGCACAGACCGGGGCCAGCGAGAAGACGACACTCAATTCGACATTCGACTAATCTCTGCGACTGGAGCGCGGGGTGGCACGTCAATCATCCTGCGAGGCAGCGTCGAAACTGTGACTGGAGACGATTTAGAAGTCGCGGTGAAGGTTGTTCGCGACGTGGGCGGGGAGATTGGATGTCAAGTACGCTGCATCGTTGTCAATTACCGTCGGCTGCAGGTTGGCACTCATCTCATTGTGACTCTTTCCAGCTCCTGCGTCGCGAGCTCGCTGTGATCCAGAATGCCCGACACGATTTCATCGTGCCGTTCTTTGGCGCAGCGGATCTGGACGACCGTCTAATTATCGTCTCGCCCTTCATGCGGAATGGGAACCTCCTGCAGTATCTCAGGATCAACCCCGAGGCCGACAGGCTTCTTCTGGTATCTATCTATTCATTATAGAAGCAGTTCTGGCCTGACGACGCCGTTCAGGTCCTTCAAGTCGCAGACGCCGTATTCTACTTGCACACGTCGCTCAAGGTCGTTCATGGCGACCTGAAATGCGTACGCATGCACTATGGAAAACCAGCGACCATTATTGACACGCCGCGCAGGAGAACGTGCTCGTCTCCGACGACGGCACTGCCTTGCTGACCGACTTTGGCCTCAGTACATTGGTCGACAAGCCCGACGCAGAAGCGACCACGAGGACCGGGATTCGTGAGGGGAAGACCCTTCGATTTGCCGCCCCCGAGCTTCTCTTGGACGACGCACGGTCCGCGTCCAGTCGGAAGCGGTCCAAGACGCCGCAAACGGACGTCTACGCATTCGGGATGCTCATTCTCCAGGTAAGATTGCGTGCATACTTTCTACGATGATGTTATCCTAACTGGATACTATCCAGGCTTTCACTGGAAAGCGGCCTTGGCCAGATTGCGGCCACTACGAGACGATAGCGAAGGTGCTCAACCTCAGGGACCCGCACCCGCGTCCTGGCCAGGAGGTCACGGAACTCGGCCTTGACGACCAGCTCTGGGATCTCTGCCTTGCTTGTTGGAGGTACCCGCCCGAAACACGTCCAACCATGCGCAGAGTGCGAGGCGGCCTGGTGAGTCGGGCATGCCTCCAAATCGCCAGTAATGAGTCCCAGCACTAACGGAGTCTCGTAGGCCAAGGCTGCGGCCGCCCGTCGAGCCGGGGCACCGGGCGAGGAGAACTTCGGAAACGACGGTGATATCTGGTACTCGCCCGTCTTGCCAGCTGCAATCTTGCGGCCTGCGCGGACACAATTCGGAGCCCTGCCAGTGCCGCTCGCTGCGATTCCGCGCGCGGGGAACAAACGCGCTATCATCGCACTTCGGGTAGGTCTCCCACCTGACTGACGGGCTTCCTCACTAACACAATGCTATCAGATCGGGCGCGGGATGCCCGTCTTTTTTTTTTTGTTCCTGTGATATCCCGACGGGTTATGATTGGCACACCGACTCGGCCGGAAAGTTAGAGCACCGCCCTACCCCTGACCTGGCTTCTGCGGGGCAATCCCTCAATTCAGTTGTATGTTGGTTGCATGTAGCCGCCGGGTAGTAACTTATCGAGTCAGCAATTCATACGTAGTATCAAATGCCAGTTCTCCGTTATAGAACTCCCGCTTCAATGACCTTGAAAGTGCGAGCCGTCCCATGACTTAGTACGCGCCTTCCGGTATCAGTTGCTCATTGAGTCGGAGGTCACTTGTGGCACGGGCGGGTCTGTCTAATGTGCACCAGTCAGCCAGATGAACCAGTACCTCGAGTTTGAAAGACCGCGCTTTTTCTTCTTGTTGGCCGCGACGCTTTTCGTGAATCCGGGAACGAGCTGTCCCAATTCGGATGGAAAACACGGGCTTTGCGCAGCTAACACTTCTGTAAGAACCAAAATGCATCGTAGCGGCGGGCCAGGTGTCTGTAGAGGCGTCTACGTGGCTACCATAGCGCTCTGGGGTGCCTGAGAGCAGGCGGCTCTGACTCTGTCCCAACTTCGTCGCCTCCATCGCGCCGCGAATCTTGCTCGCCGCGTTCGAAAGCTCGGGACTGAAAGTGACTGAGTCAAGTAAGCGTGCCAGCCGAGCAGGTTGCTGATAGGAGTCCATATCACCGGTCAGAGTCTATCAGTCCATAGAGTATAAGGTATTTTCCGGTTTCATGATGCCGGATGAGCAACAGGCATGGCGTCAGCGGAACCTAAGTATGACGTCGCAATTGACGGAGCCGCGGCGTTAAACCGGCCAGGCGTCGCAGCAACGTGATGCCCCGACTCCAGCGATTAGACTTGCCAGAGCACGTCACTCCGGCTCACGCCGGTCCACCGACGCCAACATTCGGCGGTCCAAAAGCGACATCCAGCGGCACTATGGATACACGCCCACCTCTGAGAAGATCAGGGCGGGTTTACGAGGCACTGACCTCTCTCGCCAGACGCGGAACTACCTCTGGAAGACCATGCACAATGCGCACAAGATCGGGCCCTATTTCCGTAGGATGCCAGAGCCCTTGGCGGGCTTTGCAAACTGCCCTTCATGCGGCACTACGGAATCTATGGAGCACATCTTTCCCGACTGCCCTGACTCGGGCCGGGAGGAAGTCTGGGGTAGCTCTTTCAGATGCGAGGCATAAGTAATGGCTGGGGTGTCCCTGGGCACTATTCTGGGTTGCGCAAATGTACGGCTCCCCTGTTTCGCGTCAGACCGGAACCCGGAAGGGGAAGGGTTCTACCGAATAGTAGTCTCGCAGTCCGCTTTCCCGATCTGGAAACTGCGGTGCGAGAAGCGCATAGAACACTCCGAGGGGCCGGATTGGCGACTATCAAAGCCGGAGATAGTGGCCCGATGGCAACATGTGATTAGCTCACGCGAATGGAGGGACAAGTTCCTAGCAGAAATAGAAAAGCGACAGTCCACGGCTGCGAAGAAAAGCTTCGAGGCCTGGGCGACGTGGCGGGATATGTCGGACCCGCACTGTATGGGATATGTACAGGTGATGAAGGAGCTCGGAGCTCTAGTGGGTAGGAGTAGTACTTGCTCCGGCGTTGGCTGACGGGTGCTCCGAGTCCCACACTACCTCCCGAGGTGTGCGTAAATGCATTTCTCCGAGCGTAGTGCGCGACGACCTGGCGTAAAGCCCGGAACAGCGGCCCCCTCCTCTGTGAGGAAGGCCAAGGATGTTCTCAGGGTCACTATGCGAGTGCTAAATCGTCTGATGCTCTACAATATATATATATATATATACCGGGCGAATCACACTGCTGAGGCCGTACATGGTATATTGCCAGAAAACGTTGTGGGACCACCGCCGTATCCGAAAGTGTTGTAGCCGTCTCACCGCGCCGAACTCTTGATGGGGCGCGATATCTAATCTAATCCCCCCACGTCGCTGGACGGCAAGTGCCGTCCCTGGGGTGAGATGGGCTCCCGCATCGAATAGACGGTACGGTCCGCGCGCCGCATGGGCGTCCTAGGCCTCGCTCGGTAACCTCGATGTACAGTACTGTACAACCTTCGAAGCAGCTCCTGAATCGTCTTTGCGGAACTCGCGGGCAACACGTCCGTCATTTAGCGCGCTCCCTGCGGTAGGTGTGAAAGACAGTGTTCAAGATCGTTCATGGGCACGCGACCCAGACTGCGCACTGGCTCGGAGTCGACGCGCCCATGCCGAGTCCGCGGGAGAGGAATCGCGGCCCTGTAACGTTAGATAGCAGCCATGCTTGCAGATCCGTAGAGGGCAGTGAAAAGTCAAAGGCATCCATTTCAGCAAGTGAGATGCTCGCGATATGTGTGTGGAGTGGATACTGGTAACGGACTGTCGTTCAGGCGACCCGAAAATGAACGCACGCGACAAGGGATAGCATCAAGCGAAGGTTTACCGTCTGAATCTCAGGCATTCGCCTGAAGGAACCCGCAAACAGACAGCGGCGGCAAGCGAGTGAGGCGTTCCGGGCGTCGCTGCCGGCGTGCGGTGCGGTTTCTTGATTCTGGAAGTGGAGGCACTGTACCGGACGCGTCTGCCGTGTGCACCGACCGCGTGCATTGTAGTCTCGGCGCTTCGCCTCCGTCCAGCGCGTGCCCGCAGCTGGACGACGGCCGCAGTCAGCAGTGGAATACAACGGCGTTGGGTAGACGGCGTTCGAATCCGGCGGACCGACCGCGGCGCACTGACTCCTGACTATCACAGAGTTCAGCACTACGGCGCAGCGCACAAGATCAATAGGGCGCAGAGCCAGTGCTCGACGCAGCTCCGTGCCAGCACGTCACAGGCATCGGGCTTGCCGAGCGTAGGACATGCAAGCTGCGCCCGTGAAAGAAGACGGCGCGAAGAAGTGTACCATGTAATGCACAACATAAAGGTTTTGATTTCATTTGAAGTTCGTCAATCCTACACGCAGTGAATCGAATTTACAGCTTTGACGGGGCGCGCGAAAGTCAGAGCTTGGAAGCGCCGGTGGCCTCCGCGAGACGCTTCTCGGCCTCGTCGAAGTTGATGACGTTCCAGATCGCCTTGAGGTACTACGGGCGCAGTCAGCAGGTGGGAGTAAAGATGCCGCGGAGGCGGGATGTAAAGATGTCGCGGAGATGGGGCGGCGATAACGGAGGACTCGAGCGAGAGATAGGGGTACGGATGGATAAGGTGCGTGGATGGACGGAGGAAGGTGGAAGGGA
Source organism: Auricularia cornea (assembly GCA_030578095.1). Classification (NCBI taxonomy): domain Eukaryota; kingdom Fungi; phylum Basidiomycota; class Agaricomycetes; order Auriculariales; family Auriculariaceae; genus Auricularia; species Auricularia cornea. Next base: position 3,810,879 of record JARLTE010000009.1, on the reverse strand, counting down.
CACGCACGTCGGGGCGGACGTTCTTGTACTGGAGGTAGTAGGCGTGCTCCCAGACGTCGATGCCGATCAGCGGGACGTACGCTGCACAGGGTCAGATGGAGATTAGATAGATATAGCGGAATCGGACGCACGGGGCAGGACGGGGTCCTGGTTAGGCAGCGTCAAGATCTCGGTCTTGCCGCTCTTAGTGTTATACACGAGCCAGCCCCAGCCGGAGCCCTGCACGCCGGCGGCCGCAGCGTTGAGGTCGGCCTTGAGCTTGTCGAGCCCGCCAAAGTCGCGGTCGATCGCCTGCTTGAGCGGGCCGTCCTTCAGCGTGCTCTGCGCGGTGCCGGCGGGCGCGAGGTTCTTCCAGAAGAGCGAGTGGTTGATGTGGCCGCCGCCGTTGAACTTGATGGCGGCCTGCAGGGCGATGCGCTCCTTGGCGCTGCTCGCGCCCGCGTACGACGCCTCGGCCGTCTTGAGCGCGTTGATGTACGCCTGGTGGTGCTTCGTGTGGTGGATCGTCATGATCTCCCCAGAGATGTACGGCTCCAGCGCGCTGTACTCGTACGGGAGCGGCGGCAGCTAATAAGCGGGGCCCCCGTTCAGCATCGGCCCGGGGTGTATGCTGCGTAGGTACGCACGGTGTAGTCGGACATGGTGTGGGTGGGTAGGTGTACGAGGGCAAGAGCGGTCGGCGGGGCGCGAACTGGAAAGCAGGCGCGTAGATAATGACGCAACCCAGTCCGCCTATTACTCAGCCGGTCCGGTAGCCTCCGAACCTTCTCTTGCTCAGCCAGCTCGCGTCACAACTTCCCCCGCCCACAGTGACAATGGCGCTCGATGGCGAGCTCCCCGGCTCCGTCGCGCGCGCCATTCGCATGCTTCGGTACACCTTCCCCGCGCGCTGCTCGTCTTTTTCGGCCGATAGTGCTGAGCAACGACGGAACCTCTGCTAGTAGCAGTAACGAGTCGTTTGTCAGCGCCCCTCGTCCGCGCGTACACCTTCGGCCCTGCTCTATATGACGTCTCCTGACTCAGCTCGCGTAACCAACAACCTCCTCGTTATACCGACACTGGCCGCTCGCGCCTCGCACCGCTCGCCCTCGCTTCCCCACTTGCTCCCGGCCCGGCCTGTCTCTCTTCGCTCTCTACCAGTTGGAGGTGCACCACTAGCCCCCAGTCCTCGCACTCTCGCGCTCGTTCACCTGTGCTCGTGTGGTACAGATGTTGCTTGACACGAACCTCTGTACCTATTCTTCGTGGCAGTCCCTCTGTTGCTACTACTAGTATACACGCAGTCCTTGCTCCTTGCTCCCCGGACCGGACGAGTTCGCGACAAGGCCTTCCACCCTCGGCTGTACTTACAGATACAATCCGCGAGCGCGGCACCGCCATATACTCCTGCGTCGGCGCCCCGGCTCCACTCGTGAGCCTGATGCGTCTCTGGGTTTGGTTGCCTGCCTGTTCGTTTGCACAATGTGCATGGGACAAGTCGGCGAACCAACGCGCTCGTCTTCCGTTTCTGTCGGCACAGGACGTCCCGCTTCTTCCCGCGCCTCCAGAATCCGTCACCGAGGACGAACGCGCCGACGCTGCCGATACCGTACGGGAGCGCTCGCTGTCCGCAAGCAGCGCGCCGAACTGGCTCTCCGCTCGCCAGCCTGGCGTGTCGTCCCGGAATCAGGATTCATCACACGAGAGCGTCGGGCGTGGAGAATCCTCACCCTCGCGGCCAACTATCGCGCTAGTCCTTCGGCCGGCTGCCCGGGTGAACGTGCCGTGGGTGCAAGCTCGCCCACAGTGACAATGGCGCTCGATGGCGACCTCCCGGCTCCGACGTGCAAGCCATATGCCTGTATTGGTACACCTGCCCCCGCGCGCTGCTCGTCCCTTGCGGCCGATAGTACATAGCAGCAACGGAGCCTTTGCTAGTAGCAGTAACCAGTCGTTTGTCAGCGCCTTGGTCCGCGCGTACACCTTCGGCGCTGCTCTAGATGACGTCTCCTGACTCAGCGCGCGCAACTAACAGCCTCCTCGATATACCGACACTGGCCACTCGCACCTCCCGCTTTCCCACCCACTTCCGGCCGGGCCTGTCCCTCTTCGCTCTCTACCAGGAGTAACTGCGTCCACCTCTACTTCACTTGCCCTTGGTTCTCCTCGCTGCGCTGCCCAACTCGTTCTGCTGCCCTCGTCCGGCACAGAGTCAGATTTCGCCTGACACGGACCTGTGTCCCCGCGCATGCACCGAGCCGTACGAGCTCGTCCCTCCTAATCACAGACGGGAAGATTCCTCCTGTGTTTATGGCACTCCGTTCGCTTATGGTATACATGCATTGCATGTTCTCTGTGCCTTGTCCGCAGCGCGAATGGTAACCGGTAGCCCCTGAATTTCGCAAATACGCCGTCCCCATCGCAGTCTGACACTGAACTTGAGGCCACGGTCCTTCGCCATACACTGGCGCGACGCCGGCGATTTAGGATTCTGTCCCAGCCCGAGTCGATTCGTTTGCAGTAGGAGCTGAAGTTGACGACACGCGTCTCCCATTTCTGCCGGCCAGCACGCCGCGCTTGCTCTAATGTCCGGCTCCGGTCTGCTCGCCTCCGTACGACATCCTGTGACGCAACGACCGCATCTGCGTGCCCGCCGGTGCGCTCGCCCTCTTTGTATGCACGTGGTAGTCTCTGCGCTTTCACCCGATGGTCCCTTCTCTCTCTCTCTCTCCCTGCGCGCGTCGCCCGTGGTGTTACAGTAGTCTGCATCATCCTCTCATCAAGATAGTTCTCTCTCTCTCTCTCGCTGCGCGCGTATCCCTCCCCAAACCACGGCGTCATGGCCCCTTTTGGAGTCGACTCTGCTTTCCCCCCAGGTCCCCTTGCGTCCGACGGCGCCCCGGACCTACGCAAAAGACGGTCGACGGGCGTGGTACGACAGCATTGCGCGGAACCCGGATGCACGGCTCCGACGTTTTCTCTCGGCCGCGTCCCTGAGAGTCGCCCCGCGCCTGGCCTGCGCGCAGGGGGGACGCAGCGCTCGTCTGGCCTGGCGGGAGCCGAACAGTCTGCAGCAAGAACTGTGGGTAGAAGAATGCATAAGTATTAGAGAGATGGCGACGCAGGAGCGGGACATCGTGTATGGAGTAGACACACCAGGTGCAATTTGAACCATACTTATAGCGACCGTGATGATAGGAACCCACCCAAGTCGCGAACGACTCTTATCATAACTTCTATTGCTTTCGCGTCGCCCTACAGAAGGGAGGACGTGCTACCCGTGGCACCACCACGGCCGCGGAAGCGAGTCGAACGACGAACGCCCCAGCGCTGCCGTTCCGGGAAAACACGCGAGCTATTGCCACGCCACACGGGCGCGGGAGCCGCCCGCGACCCGCCGAATAACGACGCTGGTGCAGTGCTGCCTGCGACTTCAGCGATTAAGGATTGACTTATAGGACATTCACTGGCAAAGGTTACTACCTGACAATTACAACTGAATGACGGTCGCAATAACGATGGATGAGGCTGCTCGCGGACTTACCTTGTGAATGGGCTTCGAACGAATCCGGCAAGTTTGTATGGCCGGTGGCGGTGGCCCGGGGGCGCTAGCGGGCGCCGCGAGGTGGCACGATGCGCGTGTTCAAACAAAAAAAAAAAAAAAAAAAAAAAGACGAGCGTCCCGCGCCCGACTGGAAGCATCGTGTTAGTGAAGAAACACGTCGGAAATGAGGGCTCAGACTCACCTGAAGTGCGATGATTGGGTGTTTGGTCCGAGCGCGCAGAATCGTCGCGGGCGGCAGGCCACCGAAGGGTGTTCGGACAGGCCGCAGGACTGTAGCTGGCAAAGGGGGCGGGTACCGGGCGTCACTGTGTCCGAACGTTTCCTCGCTCATCGGCCCGGCTTGACGGGCGGCCGCAGCCTTGGCCTACGGGACTCTGTTAGTGCGGGGACTGGTCACTGGCGAGTTGGAAGTACGCTGGACTCACCAGGCGGCCGCGCACTCTGCGCATGGTTGGGCGTATGTCCGGCTCGTAGCTCCAACAAGCAAGGCAGAGATCCCACAGCCTGTCGTCAAGGCCGAGTTCCGTGGCTTCAGGGCCAGGACGCGCGTGCGGTTCCCTGATGTAGAGCACCTTCGCGATCGTCCCAAATTGACTGCAATCCGGCCAAGGGCGCTTTCCGGTGAATGCCTGGATAACCGGTCAGAATACATCATGGTAGCAAGTATGCTCGCGGCCTCACCTGGAGGACAAGCATCCCAAACGCGTAGACGTCCGTTTGCGGGGTCTTGGATCGCTTTCGCTCGGCGGATCGGACATCGTCCGCTAGGAGCTCAGGAGCGGCAAAACGAACGGTTGTCCCTTCACGAATTCCGGTCCACGTGGTCGCTTCCCCATCGGGTTTGTCGACTACTGTACTGAGACCGAAGTCGGTCAACAAGGCAGTGCCATCGTCCGAGACGAGCACGTTCTCCTGCGCAACGTGTTAGTCAGGTTCTCAGGAATTCATTTGTGAATACGTACGCATTTCAGGTCACCATGAACTATTCTGAGCGACGTGTGCAGGTAGAATACGGCGTCTGCGACCTGAACGAGCTGAAAGACGAAGTTAAATCCGAAATATCGATGCAGGCATGGTAGAGACGCATACCAGTCGGAGCCTGCCCGCGTCAGGATTTATCCTCAGATACTGAAGCAGATTGCCGTTCCGCATGAAGGGGGATGCGATAAGTAGGCAGTCGCCCATATCGGCCGCGCCGTAAAACGGAACAATGAAATTGTGTCGGGCATTCTGCACAACCACCAGCTCGCGGCGCAGGAGCTGGACAGCGTGGAAATGAAATGAGTTACAGCCGACTATGATATATAATGAACATGCGAACCTGGCGTCCTATCTCCCCTCCTACGTCACGAACAACCTTCACTGCGACTTCTAAACTTTCTCCAGTCACAGTCTCGACCTCGCCGCGTAGAAGTGTGGAGGTGCCACCCCGCGCGGAGGCGGCAGCGACAAGTCGAATATCGAATTGGGAGCCGCCTGCTCGCTGACCGTCGTCGACGTCAATAAAGTCTACTGTAACAGTATCCCCCTCAATGAAACCTTCTCATGCTTGTCAGCATCATGCCTCACGCAGGAGGGTATGCAACTCGCACCTGAGTCGTACATCGCAGCGTCGCTCGGTCTGCGGGGATGGTGGGTGTTGGTAAAGCGTTTCTGGATATCGCCAGCGTGGCAGGCCTGCCAGTGTTCCGGACAGATTGCGAACTGAGACTTCCGTTATGCTCGGGAAATGAGCGGAGGGTATAACTGTAATATCTCCGGGTTTAGCAGTGCCATTGGGTCCGCGCTCCCTACTAGCGAGTAATTTTATGAGCGCCGCGGGGTACAGCGATTCCGCCACGCGTAACCTGGCCCAGCTAGTACCCGAAGCCAATCCGTCGCCCGAAGGCATTTTGAATACGGGCAGAACGCGACCAGGAAGCGGTTTGACCGTCGCGTGTCGATGGGAGATACCGCATAGTCGTTAAAAAGCGCAATAGCGCCCCTCGGGGAGGTTATAGAACGCGTGGCGACAGCAGGCGAGGGTCAAAAGAGCTGTAGCGGAGTTAACGGAGGCAAAGCGCGTTTCGTTCCGCTCCGACGCGGAAGCTGTTTTTTTCTTCTCTTGCGCCGAACGACCGCCTCGCGCGCGGCGGGCCATGAACTACGCGGAGGCGAAGAGTGCTGCAGAAAACTTTGCCAGGGAGCTCTCCAACCCTGAAAGCGCTGCTGTCTGCCCGTTCTGCTGGCTTGCTTTTGCCCTCACGCTGCTCTATATGACGTCTCCTGACTCAGCGCTCGCAACAAGCTCGTTATACTACACTTTGTGAGTGCTTCTGGCCGTTTGCGCCCCACATCCTTCGCCGTCTTTCGCACAGACTCCAGTGTCTCTTCGCTCTCTACCAGGAGAAACTGCGTCCACCACTCGCCGTCAGTTCTCGCACTCTCGCGATGCAGTCGAGCTCGTTCATACTCTCGTGCGGTGCCGATGTTGCTTGACACGAACCTCTGTACCTCCTCCCACCCGTATGGGTTCATCCGTCTTGTCTGTAGAAAGGGGCATAGTAGACACGCAGTCCTGGCCAGCACCCCGTCTGCATACTTTCGCGCTTAGGATCTTCATGGCCCCTCAGCCTATTCCCCCGCCGACTCCTGCTTTTGAACGCGTGGAAAACCTGACGCTTGCCTTCCGCGGAGCGTTTACGTTCAGCACGCACATTTTCGCCCGTTTCCCCGCGTTGCAAGCCTTTCAGCTGCACGTGATCTACTGCACGGACGTCTTTCTCGACGCGTACCCGCTGCTCTGCCGTCTGCCTGCTTCCTGCGGGCACTCAGGGTCCACGTGCGGAATCAGAGGCACTACGACCGACTCGTGACTGCAATACCGAACCTTCGTGACATCGAAAGCATTATATGCGATTCACCTACCCGTACTACAAGCGACCTTCTCCTCAGTCACCTCGAGGGCCCTATCAAACTCGATCTTCTCAAACACGCCCGCCGCTTCGTCGACATTAGGTTTTGCGCGTCTTCTGGTCTGCGAGCGCGGACATTCGTCGAACTCGAGCCCGCAAGATGGCCCTCCGGTGTGCAGCTTTTCTTTCCTCGGGCGCATCACGGCGCTCCGATTGCAGTCCAGCCTAGCTGTCCTCGCGTCTCTTCTCAGGGAACTGCCCTGTTGCCAGACGCTGGAGATCTTCTTGGACGCCACCGGACGCGGGATGCCGGACAAACGCCCCGATCGCCCTCTCTGCTTACCGACCTTGAACACCGCAGTCGTCCGCGCGCACGAGGACGACTCTGCCCGACAACCCGTGACAGTCGGCGCGGACGAGCTCGGCCAGTTCCCAGTGCTTCTCATCGGGACGTGGGAGGAGACGCTTAGACTTGAACTGCACGGAGTCTCTTTTCCTCTGCGGCCGGGCGGGGTGTGCATTACGAATTGTGTGCGCAGTTTGCCTTTGCTGTTTCTATCCATGGAGCCCGCCCTATGGGTGCTATGTACAACTTGGCGGCTCGTGAACCCGCACTGCGTCTCTAGGTATGGGGCACTGCCTCGTTGTCCACCGCTACACAAACATGAAACGCGTATCCTGGGTCTTACTGTTCAGACTTGGTGGAAATGATGCTTGATGCCTGACGTTCAGTGACTCGGCATGCTGGCTGCAACTGGTCGTCCTTCCGCAGGAACGGCGATCCCTCGAGGCCCTAGATGGGCTATGTGTGCGATGGCCTGGACCCTGCGCATTCCCATACATGGTCATTCGCTCCGATTCCCTCGCTGTCTTTGTTGAGTGCCCCTTTAGGGCATACATATACCGGCGTCGCGACCAGCTTTCCGGCTCTTGCAGGCCATGTACTGCGCGCGGAGCGACCAGAGGCATAGAGCATGATGGTCGTACTTCGTGACACACCTCGAGGGCTTATGATTAAAAAGCCTGACTAATCTCGCAGCATCTGCGGTGACCGTGGTCACCCGACTTATCGGGGAATACACTAGACCCGTCTTACAGAGCACCCTTTCTAATCAAACCGCGGGATGTGCTCCCCGGAGTTGTCTTGGCTGACGGTCTTTCCGCCCTTGTTGAACTGATGCGCCTAAGTTGTATGGAAAGCCGGACTGACCAGCTTCAGATCAGATGGCCGGTCCACCGCGGAGCAATCCAGCGAGCGCGTTCCGAGAGCAAGGATCATGCCAACCGGCGGAAACGCGCTAAAGCCGTCCCGGAGGTTTGCTAGCGGAGCGCGCTGCCAAACATGGCCCCACAACACGCGTCCTGCACTTCAACACGACACCCTGCGCTGGTCCCAAGGCTCGTGAAATTGCTGGCCTATGCTTCTGCGCATGTGGCGCATCACTTGATGTTCACCAGGCGGCTCAGTGGGCGTGTTTCTGGCGGCACTATTAGGGCTAGGTTACTCGCCTTCTCCCAATGGCACGCAGGGAAAGTCGCTCGTAGACCCACCCTGCTTGATTCACCTCCCGGATCCTCGTGTGCCCTATTCATTGACTTGCGCGACTGCACCGTGCGTGCAGCGGACGACCACCTGCCTGGCGGAGCCCAGCGACCGAGCCTTTGATATTTGCACATTCGATGCTCTGAATCGTGCAATTTGGCCTCCCGCACCGTCTCTTCCTGGCTGCTCACCAGTTCTGGCCAACTTTATCGATATGAGATATCACCACGCCGCCGCCTCGCCGCCCACATAACGTACCGACCCCGATGTGTACGATTATGCCGCCTGCTGTCTCTATTGATGCTCCCTGCTCGGAAACGCCGCCCCACAACACGCGCAGCTCGACGAGCCCGCCGTTGTGCCACCGCGCGATGATGCGGTACCGGTTGAGCGTCCCCGCGTCGCGGCCTTGAGCGCGGTGCGCGTTGCGCAGATGAAAAGCGCGACCCGTGTTCACCGCACTATGAATCCTGCATCTTGAGACGTTCAAGGTGCCGGGAACGTCGCCGGGATGCTGCAGCTCATGATTGTGCTGCCGAACCTGCACCACTTGCGTCTCTGCTTACGCTCGCACGCCCTGCGCGCTGTTCAGCATCCGTGGCAAGAGCTCTAGGTGTCCCGGCCCGGTCTGGTCAGTCAAGCGCACGCCATCCATGGCGTGTCTCGGACGGAGGCCGTCCCGCGCACGTCGAGAGCCTGCGCGTGCGGTACATCGCGCACCGTCCCACAATCAATCCATGCGCCTCTATTGGAACTTCTATTGGCATTCTACGATCATCGATGTGCGAAGTAAGGAATCGCACTGTCGACGCCTGCGCACGCAATGTGAGGGGTTTCGGGAATCATTGGTACTTGTTTATGAAGCGATTTAGGAGTATCAAAGCTGGTATAGCGATTCAAAATGCTTACAATGATATCCGGGCCAGCACACACTGCCGCCAATGGACCCCGTTATTCGAGTCTGGCGCGCTCGGTCACGTACTGGCACTAGGCAGGCTCCTTGAGGGATCACGGCAATAGTCTTCCGCCGGTTTCACTTGCGACGCTGTTTGCGATGAAGCATGCCGATTCAGCACAGAGAAGCGCTCTGGACTCTTATTCAATGACGACGGGCATTGCCATGATGACGGCCTTAGCACAGTTAGTCCGAACATTGTGATCCGTTGTGTCGGAACACACTCGCTAGATTGCTCCGGTGTCCTCCGCACATCAGATCCGAAGCTGGTCAGTCCGGCTTTCCATAAAGTTGCGCGCGCCTTCGACAACCTCCCGCCGGCGTCAGGCCGAGCCACTCTACACCCGCGATTCCGCGACACCGCACCAGAGCTTCCATTTCCCACAGTCTATTTAGCACCTAGTTAATCTTTGAAGCCACGTGGGACCCGCGTAGCACTGCCTGAGGGACATGGTTTCTCTTTAGTTGCGTGTCCACGGGAGGCACTTGTCCACGTCCGAGTGCACATGTGGACCCAGCGCCTTTCTGCCGACCATCCGCGCGGGACGCTGTGAGGATGTTCATGCGACCAATTTGGGCGAGCGCTCAGTACCTCCCAGTTCCAACAAGCAGCGTTCCTACCGCACCGCCGTTGCAGATCCCTGATGACCCTTACTGAACTCCAATAATAAACCATCGCAGCCCTGGACTGCGGTCTGTCCGCTCTTGTCTCCGACGGGCGTTCGGAATGTCTTTAACGGACGCATCGCTGTGCAGCGAGTCGAAGCGTGGGCCAGACCCGCAGCACCAGAAAGAAATGGCCTTTGTCCAAGATTTCCTCATTGGGACCTCCTCACTCATCTTTGCGGGATTGGATCGAAGTCTGTTTTCGCATATGGTTGTAGAGCATCCGGTCGCCGCTGTCTGCGTAATTGATCGGCAAGCAAATAGGCAGGCACTGTTCACCTGGGCGGGCGATCAAAACGCGACAGGACGATATCCTCTGGCCTCCTGACTCTGAATGTCAAACTATCGCCGCAGCAGCAGTCATCATTGAGTCTGAAATGATGCATGACCAACGAGTCAGCCGAAGGTATCCTGAATCCGGTGCATGTCCTTTTGGCCGCCCAGACTCATCTCTTAGAAGGTGGCCATGCTTTGGTAATTCAAAGCGTCCACGCGTCCCAATCGGCAATGCCGCTTTCCCCATCTACACTTTCCCGTTATTTCTCACCGCACCGTGCAGTGCTGACAGTCAACTGCGCGGCAGTCGGCCCGTTAGGGTGCCGTTTTACGACTGTCCAACACGCGTCCAGCACTGGCTGTCATTCTCACGCACGCTAGATTCTACAGGTACAGCCCGATGTTTGGCGGCCGCGGGCGTCTCCAATATGGATGGCCTCCTATTGGATGCCGCGAAACACATAAAGCTGGTCCCAGGAATGGGACACTCTCCTCATCTCACTCAGCGAAATGCGTCTCTCACCAGTCTTCGTTGCTCTCCTCACCGGTCTCCTTGCTGCAGACCTTGGTCTGGCGGCGCGGTCTGTCGCTCGCGCGTCGAACCCCGCGGCTGTGACTGGGACGAGGAAGACGAGTCTGCTGAAGAGTCAGTTCTCTCAGCGCGAGGCAAGACGCTCCATGCTGACTTGATCTCCTATTAGACGTTGTTGGTCTCCCTCCCGTGCCCTCTGCGGCACAGGTCGCAGCCACGTCGCTGAATACCGATGACATTCAAGGTGACATTCTGTACGTTCCTTATCACTTTAGAGTACCTAGCCCTCCTCACGACTCCCCTAGTGTCGGAATGCACAAGCAGAAGCAGTTGTTTTACTTCTTCGTCATCAACGACCCTGCAACCTTCAAGTCGCATCTTGCCTCTGACATCGCTCCGGTCGTTGCGTCCGTTACCCAGCTCTCTAATGTGGCAACCCAACCGCTCGTTGCTCTCAATATTGCCTTCTCCAACACGGGGCTGCTCGCGTTGAACGTCACGGACAACCTCGGCGACCCGCTCTTCGCTGGCGGTCAAGCCGCCGATGCTGTTGCGAGCTTCAACGAGAACACCTCGTCCTGGGTCCCACAATTTGTGGGGACTGGGATCCACGGCGTCATCCTCCTAGCAAGCGACACTACCAATCTCATCGACCAGCAGGTGGCCTCCCTCGAGTCGACGTTCGGCGCATCGATGACGAAGGCGTATTCGCTGTCGTCCTCGATCCGCCCGGGCACGGAGGCAGGGCATGAGAGTGCGTTTCAGCGACGGATATCATGAAATTCTTGTTCTGACTATGCTTGCAGTGTTCGGTTTCCTCGACGGCATTGCGCAGCCAGCGATCAGCGGCCTTGGCACGCCTCTCCCCGGTCAGAACGTCGTCGACGCGGGAGTCATCATTACTGGGGGCAGCAACGGTGTGTTTCGAGTGGATCCGAGAGCACGCGTCTTAATATATCACAGACACCATCCCACGCCCTTCGTGGGCAGTCGGCGGCTCTTTCCTCGCTTTCCGGCAGCTCGAGCAACTCGTGCCTGAGTTCAACCAATATCTGCTCGACAATGCTCCCGCAGGCTCTGGCAGCCTTCAAGCACGCGCCGATCTGCTGGGAGCGCGCATGGTGGGGCGCTGGAAGTCGGTTAGTGCTTTGCGAATTAGGGATCGGGCAAACGTCTTGACAAGGATTCGCAGGGAGCGCCCATTGATCTGACACCCACCGCGGACGACCCCGCGCTCGGTGCAGATGCTCAGGTACTGCGAGTGAAGTCATTTTGTTGTGCAATTGTTGAACGTCGTTCTCAGCGGAACAACAACTTTACCTACGCCCACGACGGCTTCAATATCAACACCGACCAAAGCCACTGTCCCTTCAGCGCACACATCAGGTGAGAAGACGGCGCGATTTCCGCCGCCGTTATGGCTAACTCTACCGTAGGAAGACTCGCCCTCGCGCAGACCTTGGAGGGGCCACCACCCCGCCTAACCACTCTGCGCAGGCTAACTCCATCATGAGGAGCGGTATCCCATACGGTCCCGAAGGCACGTTAAGGCGGCTGCACGGACACCCGATATACCTAACTCTTCTATCAGTGACCGCCGCTGAAGCATCGTCTGGAATCACGACCCAGGAGCGCGGTCTGGCCTTCGTTGCCTATCAGGCTCAGCTGGCGCGCGGTTTCCACTTCCTGCAGCAGGCCTGGGCGGATAATGCGGGCTTCCCTCCGCGCAAGACGCCGTCGCAGGTCGGACAGGACCCCATTATCGGCCAGGCGCCCGGCGGCCAGGCTCGCCTCGTCGCTGGCTTAGACCCGAACAACTCCACCGCGACGCTCAGCATGCCGCAGTTCGTCATCAGCCACGGTGGTGAGTGTGTACCTTGCTAGCTTGCTACGTGGCTAACGCGGATGATAGGCGAATACTTCTTCTCCCCTCCCATCTCTGCTATCAGCGGCCGCCTCGCTGCGTAGATTACCGTAAACCCGGGAATAATGGCTAGGAATGGATCTTCGGAAACGTCTGTACCGGAACTCGTGTAGTGCGAAATGTACCGACGTGCATAATACTACAATCGTTTTAGAATGACTCTGAAAGACTGAGTTAACAGTTCACGTGCCTAAAACTCCGAGTCGAGAATTTGCCCTGAGAGCAGTTTGATGAGTCAGCCACATGGATATTCGATCGAACAATGATTTTTCAAAGTCCGCATTTCCCGGCTTTGATCCTGACTTGTTCCGCGCCGGAAGTCCTGCCACAGGATGCGAGCAGTACCCTCCGCTCATTGCTCACAGCTTGTCCATATGGTTGGCCCGGTCAATGTGGCTCAATTATAGGACTACTACTACTACTACCTATTGACGGTGATTGCAAAGTCTCCGAAGTATGAGTACTGGTCCTTCGGTGTCGCGTACTCTGCGTCGTGCCCGCCGAAGAACGTGCTGGAATCATCGTCAGGCACTGTATCCGCTGGAATAGCGCTGCTCACCTGAAGAATAGTCCGGAAAACCCGACCGCACCGAGGCTCTGGCTGGACGCGGCGGGGGTGTCGAATACGATGATGGGAGGACTCCACTTGGCTGTCGCCGCAGAACGAACTCGCTCTCTCCCGCTTGTCTCCCCGTCTCCAGACAGACTCGTGGCCAACTCGTCTGGACTTCGCTTGCCGGACCAAGGCTCGTCTGCCGTTACATCTTGCCGTAGAAGTTGGCATTACCTAGGTCGACGTGGCGAGAATTGAATATTGACCTGTTATAGCCCCCAAACGGGACCTCGTCGGGATCCGACCTCTCATAGGATAAACCGGGGGACTGTGGCCACACGGTACCTTGAATCTCACTGAGTATTGATATTGAGGCACCTGGCATCCCCGCATTTGTAACAACAGACTGTGAGATGGGTCTCCATTCCAGTGTCTACTTTGATCCACCAGCTGGGGTAGACCTCGTCATCCAGGACATTGGCCAAAAACTAAAGCGTGTATTTCCGTGCCGGTGTCGGAACATTCAGTTGGGCTGAACAACGAGAGTATATATGCATCGTTTGCAGTCGCATACCCTACATCATAAGTACGTACCCCACAGCCTCCGAGCAACAGAAAAGTGGCGAGGCGATCAAGAGCTGTTGGGGACGTGGGTGTACTCGGGCGGCTCTGCGATCCGTCGCACGCGCTCGAGCTCCTCGCGCATCCTCCCGAGCTCACTGCGCAACTGCGCAGAGTCGTCCGGCGACGGCTGCAAACTTGATCCCGCTGAGGGTGCCTTGCCTGCCTGGGCACCGATCGACGGGCCTTGCGAGCGGAGATCAGCGTCGAGCGGCTCGACGTGCGCTTCCCGACGACGACGCCGGAAACATGCACGTCTCCGAAGGACGCAGACCCAGCATCCGGCGGCGATCACTAGGATGAGTGCTCCGGCAATGGCGGGGCCAATGACGACTCCGAGGTGCCGCGCGTTGCTCCGGTTCCCATCCGCTCTTTGAGAGGTGGGAACAGCCTGAGCACTCGACGATGGCGCGGGTCCGCCTATTGATGCTATCTGCGTAGCAGAATCGTCGTCAATTCCTGTACTGGGAAACGGTCAGCGCTGTCACGGCGCATATGCGATGGCGCGCACGTATAGCGGACGAGGCGAGAACCCGCTGCTCACGCGTGACGATGTTGACAATGCCGTGTCGGACCTAAACACTGCCTACGAACACGCTGTGCGCACCACGGTTCGGTCTGCTGCTAACTCGATCTACAGCAACCCATGGTGGACGCGAGAGCTGGCGGACATGCGTCGCGAATTCCGTCGGCTCGAGCGGCGCACCTTCAAATGGTGGGCCACTGACGCAGACATTCAAGCCTCACACACGGCACGCAACAAGTACTACAAGGCCATCGAATCCGCCAAGCGCGCGCACTGGCGTGCATGGTTGGAGGAAATCGATGAGAAATCGGTCTGGCAAGCAAGCAAGTACACCGCCGACCCAGCTACGACTCAACGTGCTGCCCGCGTCCCAGCACTACGCATGCCCGATGGCTCCATGGGCACAACGCCCGAGCAGAAATGCGAAGCACTCAAAGCAGGCTTCTTCCCAACACCGCCCCCTGCCGACACTTCTGACATGACTAACGCTGACTATCCTGAACCCCTCCCTCTCCCGCCAATTCGTCGCAGCCTCATTGACAACGTGATCCGTCGCATTGCGCCCTACAAGGCGCCTGGTCCTAGCGGCCTGATCAACATGGCTATCAAAAAGACCAGCGCCACCGTCGCGCCGCTCCTGCTCGACATCACGCGCGCGCTCGCGCGACTCGGCATCCACCCGCACATGTGGAAGCGTTCGGTCACACACACAATTCGAAAGGCAGGCAAAGACGACTACTCGCGCCCGGGCTCGTTCCGCCCCATCGCTTGCGAGGAGGTCCTCAGCAAGATCTGTGAGGCCGCCTTCACTGACTTGCTCACGAACGTTTCAGAACGCAACGGCTTGCTCCCACCAACTCACTTCGGTGGGCGCCCAGGCCACACCACAACTGACGCCGTCCTCCACATCACCCAGTTCATCCATGACGTGTGGAGACGTCGCGGAGTGGCCACCGTCGTCCTTCTCGACGTGTCCCAGGCCTTCCCCTCTGTCGACCTTGCCCGCCTATGTCACAACATGCGGATGCGCCGTGTGCCTGCCGAGATTGTCACCTGGCTCGCAGACTTCCTGTCCGACCGCTCCACATCTATCAAGTTCGACGACTTCACTTCAGCTTTCTTCGCAGCCAAACCATGTCTGCCGCAGGGCTCTCCCATTGCTGGCGGTTGCTTCCTGTACTACAACTCCCCGCTCCTCGAGCTCGCCCCACCAATCCCCCGCGCGATACTCAACCGCCAGATCATCTGCGGCTTCATTGATGATGTTGCGCTCGTCGTTGCGTCCCGCTCTGCAGAAGAAAACGTCCGCAAGCTCGAGTCGGGCCTTGTCCGAGGCAGCACACGATGGTCCACGACGCACAGATGCCGATACGACGTCCCCAAGTTCAAGATGCTGCACTGCTCGCGCAACCCGAACCACGACCTGTCTGCCACCCTACAGTTTGATGGACGCACGGTGCACCCAGTGACATCCGCCCGCTACCTCGGGATCATACTCGACAACAAACTGCGCTGGAACGAACACGTACGCATGGCCGCGGCGAGAGGCACTGACGCAGTCTTAGCGCTCGGACGCCTCGCGCGCAGCTCACACGGCCTGCTACCCAGACATGTCCGCGCAATCTATCGCGCTGTCGTGCTCCCCAAGATCGAATATGGGAGCATTGTGTGGTACACCCCCGTCCAACTGGCCCCCTCGGGCAAGAGACGCACTGGCTCTGTCGGCACGGCGAACAGACTGGCCAAGATCCAACGGCTAGCCGCTTTATTCATCACAGGTGCGCTCAGATCAACGGCTACTGACACCCTCGATTATCACGCAGGTCTCTTGCCCATGGACCTCTGCCTGAACCGAGGGGTCTTTCGCGCGGCAACGCGACTCGCAACACTCCCCGAACACCATGTTCTTCACGATCAGATCCAAAAGTGCATGCGCAACCGGCCGGGCCCGCGGCGGTTCCGCACCCAGCTCCACAAGCTTTACACCGCATTCCCAACCATCACCAACGTCGAGACAATCGACCCCACTCCCCAAGACCTCTCCGCCCGATGCCCCTTCGTCTTCCGAATTGCTCCAGACAAAGAAACGGCGATCCGCGAAGACGCGACCAGATATGCCAGCATCCCGCGCGTTTACACCGACGGCTCTGGATACGAGCAGCACATTGGCGCTAGCGCAGTGCTCGTCACCCCAGATGGCAACATCCCGGCAACGCGCCGCGCTCATCTTGGCCCAGACGCCCAGCACACGGTATACGAAGGTGAGCTCTATGGCATCAACATGGGCCTCGACATCCTATTTCACTACCTTGACGTCCATGACCCGGACGCGCTCGCAGCGGCGGTCCTCCTTGACAACCATGCAGGTATACGCTCATCCTGCAGTCCACGCGCCAAACCAGGCCAATCGCTGGCCCAGAGCGCCTTCGAGCGCGCACGTGCATTCTGCGACACGCGGCCAGGTTTCCAGCTCACCCTAGCCTGGGTGCCCGGGCACACCGATGTCGCCGGCAACGAACATGCCGACGTACTCGCCAAAGAAGCTGCCTCGGCGCGCGGGCAGCCTCTCGCACGCATCCCCGGCCACCGCTCCCGCGTCCTGCCGCGCAGCGCGTCCGCAATCAAGGCCGCATACAACAAGCACACCGAGCTCGAGTGGGCCTCGCGCTGGTCCCAGTCAGCGCGTGGACAACGCCAAGCAAAATACGACCGCAAGCCACCCTCTGCGCGCTACACGAAGCACTACCGCGAAACCACACGCCCGCAGGCTAGCCTCTTCGTTCAACTGCGTACGGAACACGTCGCTCTGAACAAGTACCTGCACCGGATAGGCCGTGCCGACTCGCCCAACTGCCCCGTCTGCCAAACTCCGGAATCCGTCGACCATTTCATCTTCTCCTGTCGTCGTTACAGAAACGAACGCGCCCACCTCCGCTCGTCAATCGGCCCGCGACCGTTCACACGCGAACACGTACTATCTCCCAAGAACATCAAGGCCGTCACGGCCTTCGCCATTCGCACCAAGAGATTCGCGCATTACACTGCGCGATGACCGGTGCACCGGGCCTGCGACCGCCCAAACCCACGTGTCATCCCAAGTTCCCACTGCACCCACTCCCAATCCAAAATCCCCCCTCACTGTCTCGATATCTCCCCTGGTGCGCTCGCTACAGTCCCCGATCTGACCCCCCTTTCTCTTTTGTCTCCCTGCTATGCCCCCCTGATTGACCTATGCCCCCATATGTTTTCCTCTTCGCTACGCTAACGACTGCCTGTTTTAATTCTCCCATACATTCTTGCGACTCGGGCTACCGTACTAGATTCACCAGATGTGGCGACATAGGCCGGCACGCGGCCTCACTGCCACAATAATAATGACTTCATCATCACCGCGCGATCGAACAGGGCAACGGAGCCGTCGGTCCCGTTCGAATAGCTCGAGATGAGTAGCGTGTGATTTGCGCTTTCCAGAGTCTGGCTGTCGTATACGAGTTGGTTGTACAGGTACTTCTCGCCTGCGGGGTCTCCAAGATGAAGAAAGTCTCTCCTCGGGTTGGATGAGCCGTCCAGGTAGAATCGGAGGCGAGTATTGTTGTTCACCGTTCCTATATTATTGAAAAGGATGAAGTAAACGTATATCCTTGTCCCTGCGGTATGTCGGACGTGAGAATGAGTCGGAGTCGAGACGCTGCCCACCATTGAACGACATTGAGATGGTGGATGGAGTCGGCTCCTGAATAAAAGTTGACTTGTCGTGCCTCTTTCATGAATCAGCGCGGTATGTACTGGACTGTTGGGGGAGCGTACTTACCATGTGCCCTTGTAGATATGGGTAGCGTCAGGCTGCGCGGTGCATAACATGCAGGGCGCCCCCGACGTGCTACGAGCGATCCATCCATCTGGCGCATACTGAGGTATCTTCCCGGTAAGCTCATCCCCCAGCGTGTCGTCGATAGTGACGTTCGAAATGCGTGCGCAAACGTTCGCGAAGACGAGACTCAGGAGCCTGAGGAGCATGATACCTGGAAGAGAGCTGGTAAGGAGCGCAGATGAGGTGCGTCTGACGAATGTACGGCATTAAAGAAGACAAGGATGGCGCCTGGTACCGGGTGGCGTCGGGTCCGCTGAGCAGTGCAGAGAGAGGGCCTAACACGAGTTGCACGTTCAGCCCAGCTTCCGCGTGACAGGACAGATGGAGGCGCATATCCCAGAAGCTGATACTACGACGTTGATAGAAGTCAGCAGGACGTTCATCTCCAGCTGCTAGCGATCAACCAAAACGGAATGTCGGAAGCAGGTCGGAAGAAAGCTTGTACGTCGCCGTTTTGACCGAAACTCCGACTCTCTTCCGCGCCCCCTACCCTCGGGTCGTTTCCGTTCGATTTTCCGACATGTTGCGCTTGGGTGCGCCGGTGCTGGTCTTTATACAGGTCCTAAGCGCCTAGGGCCAATCTGCGCCATTCCTCGAAGCTTTGGGCCCAGAAATAATGACGTCTCTGAAGCGCCAGCGCATAAAAGAGACACTCTTTGGTTCGCGCCTACCGCAGATTACCAGCGCTCCCTCACAGCATGGCCCATTACTCCGGTTTGAATCGACACGTTGGTGCCTGATGCTAGGGTTCTGTCTCTCGCGCTGAATGCTTGTCCTGGGGACTCCCTGTGGCTCGTACCTGCTTGATGGTGCTCAGAACGAACTTCCTGTGCTGCGTGCGTGTTCTATCTTATCAAGGAGGAGCTTTTTTGGAGACCCCGCCAACAAGATCTATGTGCTCGAAAGGGCAAGAGCGGTCAGCGGGCCGCGAACTGGAAAGGAGATCACGCAACCCAGACCGCCTATTACTCAGCCGGTGCGGCTTCTCTTGCTCAGTGCGTTCGCGTCAGAATTTCCCCCGCTCACGATGGCGCTCGATGGCGAGCTCCCCGGTCCCGGCGCGCGCGCCATTTGCATGCTTTGGTATACCTACCCTGCGCTCTGCTCGATGTGTTCGGCCGATAGCACTGAGCAGCGACGAAACGGATAGGGCTAAGCAGTTGCCAGTCGCTCGCTAGCGCCCTTCGTCCGCGCGTACGACCTTCGCCGCTGCTTTATATGACGTTTCCTGACTCAGCGCTCGCAACAACAACCGCATTATACTACACTTCGTGATTGCTTCTGGCCGTTCGCGCCCCACATCCCTCGTCGTCTTTCGCACAGACTCTGGTCTATCTTCTCTCTCTACCAGGAGAAACTGTGTCCTCCCATGCACCACTCGCCCTCAGTTCTCGCACTCTCGCGACGCGGTCGAGCTCGTTCACCTTCCCTCGCACGAACCTCTGTACCTCCTCTCAGCCGTATGGCTTCATCCGTCGTGTTTGTAGAAAGGGGCATATGCACGCAGTCCCGGCTCTTTGCTCCTTAGACCAGACGCTCATTGGAAAGGTTCACGACGTGACTGTACGTGCAGATGCAGCGCGCTGGACGGTCCACCACCATATACTTCTGCGTAGACGCCTTGGCTTCACGCGGCGATTGTGGATTTTGTCCAATCCCGTGCCTCCCGCGTATTCGTTTGCACAATGTGCGTGGGACACGTGGGACAGGTTGGCGAGACTTCCATTTCTGTCAGCACGCGACGTCCCGCTTGCTCGTACCAGGTCTGCGCGCGCACCTCTGGATTCTGCGCGCGCGCTAGGCAGGACGTCGCGGGCGAGTACAAGGTCTCCGCGTCACCGTGGACAGAGCGGCGTAGCTGGAACGCGAAGCTTGCGGCGCCGACCATGCTGGGAGGATCCGAAATAATTGTAGAGAGAGGGGCGCTATGTAGACATGCAACGCGCCGCGGAACGAGTGGGATCTCGTTCCATTTCCGTGCACCATCTAAGGAGCGTACCGCGGGGGTATCTCGGACACTCCGCGCCTCGCAGGTTTGTCTGACATCACGATGCCCAAGCGCGAGGCCTTCGCCGCGCGGGGGGATGGGAGATCCAACGCGCGCTCGCTTGTCGCCGTCGGGACAGCTTCCCGTGCCCCAACGCGGTTTGCGCGCTTCCGCCGGACTCTCCACTGGCAGAATGCGAGGGCTGCAGCGAACAAACACACCACAACGGCTGCGGAACCTATGGCTGCTCCGACGGCAGTCCCGGCGACACTGCGCGCTGCCACTGCAGTGCTCTGCGCGCTTGTGGCCGCTGTGCTGAGTGGATTGGGACTCGGAGACGATGAGCCTGCTCCTGCCAGAGAGGTCTCTTCGACCTCTTCCCTATGGTTGGCTGAGCTACGCGAAATGAGACGCAAGAGTAACCACGCGTACGAATATATAGCGTAATCGAAAAGCGCGAGCGACGGGCTTACGCCCTTCGCCGCACAGCGAATAGCCACGCTGTGCTCTCCCGCCGGCAGCGGTCCGCTGGCGAACACAAGCTGGTTGTACAGGAATCCGTCGACAACGGGATCGTGGATGTGATCGAACGTGGCGGCAGGAGACGCCGCGCCGTCAAGGTGGAAGGCGAGATGTGTGTCCGTGTTTGGAAAGGAGAGTGTGTTCGCGAGGATGAAGAACACATACACGGCCGTTCCTGTGTTCAGCAGACCTCAGCGTGCGACGGTCATACGCGAGTCGACTCGCCGTTGAAAGAGAACGTTATGTTGGACGATGCCTCACCGGGGAATGTCGTCTTGTCGTGCCTGAGGACTCGTATGAGAGCCGGGCGTGCACGCCTCAGCTGGGCTACGCACCACGTGCCCCCGTGAATCTGCCTCGGATCCGGCTTCGCGAGGCACTCGATACACCCGTCGTCGCCGGAGCGAGCCTCCCAGAGACGCACTTGCGCCGCGTAGTGAGCGAGTACGTCATCGATCGTCGAATTCACCAGATATGCCGTCGCTTGAAATGTATGTGTGAGAAGGATACCTGCGACTCCGGAGAAGAACATTTGAATGATAGAAATATCCGGTATGTAGTCGAAAACACAACTGCTTATCAGGACTTCTGTTCGACTGCGGACAGCCTAGAGGCGCGCGGGAAACATAAACATGTCTAAAGAACTGCCTTATTTGAACGTACAATGTTATGTGCACCGGCGAGCATGCGGCCGATCACGCTTCTCCGACTTCCGACTCCTCAGCTCAAGCTGACGTCTTTCGCGCTTGCGAGTTCCTGTCCGACTTGCACCCCAAGTTCATTCCTTCGGATGTGAATCGTCACGGGCTATCTTGGATCCCGGCCATAGTGTCATTTTGCGCCAATCCCTTTCCCCGTCGAAGATCGCGGGCCGCTCCGCGGTGCCTGCCCCGCCGACGAGTGAGATGCCGGCGCCATCAGGCGCTCCAGCGCCTCCTCGGACAACGCAACACCAGCCAGTACGAGGCCATCTACGATGTCTGATACGAGCCCCTTGATCATGTCGAATGCGTCCTGTGTCCTGATGTCCACGCTCCAGTCGTCCTGCGGACGGTCAGCTGGGAACGGAACCACGAGACGAAAACGAACCTGCACAGGCGTGACCTTCCGCGAGGCAACGTCGACGCGGTACACGCGCATCATGACGCCGACGATGCTGAGTCCATAGAACGTCTGGAGCGGACACTCCGGGAGGAACTCCTCGAACCGGCGGCGCAGGCGCGCGTTGATATCGTCGGCTGCACGGAGCGCGTCGGGGTCGTTCTCGACCTCGGCATACAGCACGGGCCGCTCTTCGTTGTCCGCGTCGACGTAGAGGATGGTGAACTCCGTCCGGTCGCCAAAGTGCGGGAGCGGGGCGATCGTGTACCCGCGCGTCATGGGGAAGCAGAACCAGAGGAGCGTGAGGTAGTCGCCCTGTAGCTCCGCGCGCTGCGCGAGCAGCCGCGTGAGCCTTGGGGGAAGAAAGTCCGGCCAAGTCGTTTCGTTTACGATGTACAAGGACATGATGATGGTGATGGTGCGGGACAAGAAGGAAGCCTCGGCAAAGACCGTTCCGCCGAGTGGCCCCGGTAGCAAAATACCTAGTGCAGGCCTCATGAGAGAAAGCGCAAAGCCAGGCTCCGACGCAGTCGTCGCTGAGTTTGAGCCCAGATGAGCTCCTCGTGCATCCCACGCATGAATAAAGCGGATCTCACCGTCTGATGCAACGACATAGGTAGGCTCCTGAAGGCAGGTTAGATACATACTTTTAGCACATATGTACGAAATAGAGCAAGTACATAGCAGCTAGTTAGTTGAACACCTGTTCTAAACACCTTGTGTTTACCACTCGTTACATAGTCCCGGGGAATATTGGGTAGAACGCCTCAGACACAGAAATATTAAGTCCAGCGAGGTAATCACGAACTGACGGACACGTGTGTGTACTCGGGCGGCTCAGCGATCCGTCGGACACGTTCGAGCTCCTCGCGCATCCACCCGATCTCGCTGTGCAGCTGGGACGAGTTATCCGACGTCGGCTGGAGTCCCGATAACGCAGCCGTCGCCTTGCTGTCCAAGCTCGCGACGGTCGGCGCGCCCTGGAAGTGGATACGCGCATCGAGCGGCTCTATGCGTGGTATTCCACGCCGCCGCCTGAAGCAGAACCAGTAACTGGCGGCGAGAAGGAGCGCCAGCAGGAGTGCAACGGCATGGCGCCCCCGATGGCGAATCCAAGGCGGGGCGATCGGCTCCCGGTCACATCCCCGCTTCGAGAGGTAGGAACAGGGGCACTCAGGGGACGTGCAGGGTCGCCCGTCGATGGAATCTGCGTCGCGGGATCGTCGTCAGTGTCTGTGCTGCGAAGAGGTCAGCGCAGTCTTCGGGATGCCCTGCGAGGGTGCTCACGTGTAGACCGCGCGATCGAAGAGCGCGACGGAACCGTCAGTCCCGTTCGAGTAGCTAGACACTATCAGTGTGTGATTGGCCGGTTCCACGGCCTCGCTGTCGTATACGAGCTGGTCGTAGAGGTACTTCTCGCCTGAGGGGTCGCCGAGATGGAGAAAGTCTTGAGTCGGGTCGGAGGAGCCGTCCAGGTAGAATCGTAAGCGGGTGTTGTGATTTACTGTGCCGATGTTGTTGAAGAGAATGAAGTAGACATAGATTCGTGTCCCTGAGGGATTTCGGGTATAAGAACGAGTCAGACCTGTTGACAGCTAGATACATACCACTGAACGAGAGTGAAATGTTGGACTAAAAATGATCTTTGACAAAGGTTGACCTGTCGTGCCTATTCCCTGGGTTAATATGCTACATAGTGGACTTACAGGTGAGCGTACCATGTGCCCTTGTAGATATACGTAGCATCAGGTTGCGCCGTGCATCCGTCGCAGGGTGCACCAGAGACGCTTCGAGGAATCCAGCCGTCCGGCGCATACTGTGGAGTCTGGCGAGTGCGCTCATCCCCGAGCGTGTCATCGATGGTCACGTTCAAAATGCGCGCGGAGACGGACAGCAAGACGAAGGCGAGGACGAGGAACATGATTCCAGGACGAGGTGTGTACAGCACCACAAAAGTCCTGCGTCAGGCGAGCATTCAATATAAAGACTGAAGGACGGCGCAACCCTGTTGGTGGCGTCGGGCCCGCCGAGCAGAGCAGTGACAGGGATTGGCAAGTTCCAGCCCAGGTCCTTCCGCATGGCAGGACAGAACGAAGGGCGCACCCGAAACTTTGGTTACAGGAAGTTGATAGAAGCCTGCATGAAGCACATCTAGGTACTCTCCAGTACAGGAGCCGGATGAAAATTTTCAAGTGACGCCGTTTGCCGGAACTCCGACACTCTTCCTCGTTCCACTGTGCTCGGGTTCATTCCCGTTCCATTTTCCGGTATCCTACGCACTAGATGAGCTCGTATACTTGCCCATTCGAGATATTGGTCCCGGTCAGAGGCGCCCGTCGCTCGCTTCTATGCCTTCGAAACACCTTGGGTCCATCTCCAGTGTTCCTCGAGGGTTTTTGCGCAGTCATGCTGTCCCTGGCGCGCAGGCGATTGAAAGAAGATAGACCTTTGCCCTCCCTACAGAAGAGGATCTGTGGTTCCTCTCTGGCACCGTGACGTTGGTGACTGCTGCACTGGTTTTGTCTCTCGTGTGGATGGTCATATCTGGATTGTCCGGGTCTACGAACGGCGAATATATTGTTGACTTATTGTGCTTGATAGGCGTCCATTTGTTGCTGGTATCTGCTAGTCGGATGGCTCAGGAGCGCGTTGGGGCACCCTCAGGGTTGACTGGCACTTTGGCGCAACCGGCTCCGCGTCCCTCCATGGGAATTTCCCAGCGCATCACCCCCACATACATTCACGGGACAAGGTGCACTTTGCAGTTCTACACGAGTGTTAGATCATGTCAGTATTGCGGTGCACTAACGCGGTGGCTCCGATTCACGCGCCGAGTGACGAGTTGTAGCCTCTCGATATCAGCCGCGCCGGTCCATCGCATATGCGCGCGCGCTTGGGTGGCCAGGTGATTGCTCTCATTGTCGAGCCGCGAGCTCGTTAAAAAACATGTACCGCCCGGGGGACGAATACAAACCAGATGCAATTTGAAACGTACAGCCGGCCGTGATTTAACCAATGATGATGCGAACCTGAGTATATTATGAGTACTCAGTGATCTGATGCGGCTGGAGGGCGCCCAACGTGGGAGAGAAGTAATGAGAGAATGGCTGCTGAGCGGCTCCACTCTATCACAGACCTAACTCTGCGCCTCCTCTCGTGGCCTCGATCCATTCCAAAATACCTGCACTCTCCCTGTCTATCTCTGCGGGGCCCAGATCCTTCTCCCTCTCCGCGTAGACGTCGCGGGGCACGTTAGAGAGGGGATTAAGGACAGACAGTAATCCGAGGACGAGGCACCCGCATGGAACCGAGGCCAACGACGCCGAGCAGCACCTTGCGATTGTGTTAGTATGCCTGGCCACTGGCTCGAGGGCGGCATTCAGGAATCAACCTACTCTCGATTCCCTGGCAATACTGTGCAATCGCTACCTAAAAATTACAAGAATGATCTACAGAATGACATTGGACGGGATTGCTTTAGGATTGCTCAGCCCTGACTGAAGCCGGGTTTGTTCGGCTAGTGGCGATGCCGGCGCGGGCTCCCCCAAGGGGCCGGCACGATAACGACCCATTGGCCTCACCTGATATTAGCGCTCGTTATCGTGCCGGCCCCTTGGGTTCCCCTGCCACGCTTGTCTACCGGGTTCTAAAAAAAAAAAAGACAAGCGTCCCGCGCCCGATCTGACAGCATCGTGTTATCGAAGGGGCAGGTCGGAAACGTGGGGTCAGACTCACATGACGTGCAATGACGGGGCGTTTGGCCCGTGCGCGCACAATCGCGGCGGGCGGAAGGGCCCCGAGTTGTGTCCGCGCAGGCCGCAAGATCATCGTTGGCAAGGCGGGCGGGTGACAGATACCAGTGTGTTCGACATTCTCCTCGCTCGTCCGTCCAGCTTGACGGTCACTGGCAAGCATGATCTGCTCGATTCCGTCAGTACTCTCACGAGTCGGAGGGACGCGGACTCACCAGGTCGGCTCGCACTTTCCGTATGGACGGACGCCTTTCCGGTTTTCTCCTCCAACAAGCGAGGCAGAGATCCCACAACTGATCGTCAAAGCCGAGTTCTGTGACCTCAGGGCCAGGCCGCGGATGCGGGCGCCTGCGATAGAGCACCTTCGCCACCACCTGGTAGGTGCTGCAACCTGGCCATGGATGCCTTCCTGTAAACGCCTGGTCATTCGTTTAGACTAGATGCGTTGTAGCAATAGTTCAGGCGACCTGACCTGGAGGACGAGCATCCCGAACGCGTAGACATCAGTTTGCGGGGTCTTGGACCGTTTGCGATTGGACGGCGACCGTGCGTTGTCGACGAGAAGTTCCGGGGCGGCAAAACGAATGGTATTCCCCTCACGAATCCCGGTCCCTGTGGTTGCATCACCTTCGGGTTTGTTGGCCAAGGTACTAAGGCCGAAATCAGTCAGCAAAGCGGTGCCGTCGTCCGAGACTAGCACGTTCTCCTGTGAGCGTGGCGGGTGAGCAGTCTTCTTCAGTCCTCAATAATATATGCGTACGCATTTCAGGTCACCGTGGACGATATTGAGCGATGTATGCAAATAGAATACGGCGTCTGCGACCTCAAGGACCTGGAAGGCAACGTC
The DNA here is from genome assembly GCA_030578095.1 of Auricularia cornea. Taxonomy (NCBI): domain Eukaryota; kingdom Fungi; phylum Basidiomycota; class Agaricomycetes; order Auriculariales; family Auriculariaceae; genus Auricularia; species Auricularia cornea. The sequence goes on along the minus strand of JARLTE010000009.1, from coordinate 3,784,765 downwards.
AACTCCGAAATATCCATGCGGGGGAGCCCAAGAGACGTACCAGGAGAAGTCTGTCCGCATCAGGGTTGATATTGAGATACTGAAGCATATTCCCGTTGCGCAGGAAGGGGGACACAATCACGAGGCAGTCGTCCATGTTGACCGCGCCGTAAAACGGCACGATGAAATCGTGTCGCGCGTTCTGGACGACAGCGAGTTCGCGGCGGAGGAGCTGGATGTCATGGCATGAGCGCTGACGCAAGGCTGAAAGGGTAACCATTGTGCTCACCTGGTTCCCAATTTGCCCGCCTGCGTTGCGAACAACTTTGACTGCGACTTCTAAATCGTCTCCGGTAACAGTCTCGACCACTCCGCGCAGAACGGTGGACGTTCCACCCCGCGCCACGGCCGCGGAGACTATTCGAACGTCGAACAAGGCGCTGCTGTCGCCGACGTTGACGAAGTCCACGGTGATAATTTCTCCTTCGAGAAATCCTTCCCCTGACCTTCAGTACCCTCAACTTACGCAGGAGGGCATTCGTTTCTCACCTGCGTCGTACATTGAAGCGTCGCTCGGTCTGCGGGGGTGGTGGGTGCCGTGCAAGTGTTGTTGGCCGTCCGCAGTGTGGCAGAGCTGCCAGCGTCCGGGGCAGATTGCGAACTGAGACCCGGTCGCGGTCGGGACATGCGCGGAGGGCATGACATGTCCTGATTTCCCGGCGCTGGCGTGTCCGCGCTCTCGACCACAGAACGATGTAGAGCTCGCCTCGGCCACAGCGCGCTCTCCGCTGCCACAACCTGCCCAGCTGCCAGGACGGGGATCCGATCCCTCCCCGAAGCCGCCGAACACGCGCAGGACGTGCGCCCAGGAAGCGCCGTGACGATTGCCACCGGCCGCGACTGTGCCGCACCACGCGGCGTCGCGACCTTGCCAGTCAGATTCATAGAACGTTAATCGCGCACGGCCGCGACGCCGCACCTGCATTCGCGCCCGCGGTGTCGTTCGGATTGGCAGACTGGAGTGCGCGCAATATTTGCTTGACGTAGCGGAATGGGAGTCGTCGACGGTTGCGCGCGGCGCCGGGCGGTGGATGCTGTTGTGGAAATATTGGTCGTGGCACAACGGCAGCGGGAAGCCGCCCATGTACGCGCCGACCCCATGTCTGCGCCGCCGAAAGGGCTCGTGCGCGCGCGCCAGGTGGGTTTGCGAGGCTCGGCCAGCGGCGGGCGTAGGTGCCCGAACAGCCGCGGCGACGACGCGAAGAACGACGCGAAGAGCATGTGGCCATCAGCGGCCGGGCCGTGCTCGACGGCGATGAATTGCTAACAATGCGGCGACCTGGCGGCGACGCCGGCGCAGAAGACGAAGTCGAACACGCTATTCGTTGTAGGGGAACGACATCGCCTCCGCGCTCAGAGATATGTCCGCATGGGAGCCGGCGTCGAGCGCCTCGCCGAACGTCCTCTTCATGATCGCGCCCGGCCTCGCGGTCCGTGCTGCGCTTGAGCGCGCGCAGGACGACGGGCGAGTAGGGGTCCGTCCGCGCGCGCGCGGCGCGGATGTCCAGGCGCGCGTGCCGCGCGGGGTGCTCGACAGATGCGCCAGTCCTTGTGAGTGCGTCGTACCACGTCGGCGAGTCAAGGAAGCACCACCCCTGACCGTCCTCTTCTCGCACAAGCTCATGGCAATCACGCACGACAGAGGTACGAGCGCGGCGTCGACACTGCATGTTCTGACGCGGTGCCACGGCGCGACTGGCCGGTCCGCCTGGGCAGCTTCGTCGGTTTCCCGCCGCAGCGGATGCTGCTGCGGAAATATGTATTCATTGCACAACCAGCCAGAAGCGGCCCAGATTCGCGCCGAAAGAGGCCATGCGGGCGCGCCAGGCGTGGTTGCACAGCTCATCCAGCGCCAGGCCATGGTGCTCGGACAGCCGCGGCGACGAGGCGGGGAACGTGTGTCCCTCTCCGGCCGGGCCGGGCACGCCGGCGACGAACAGCTGGTAATGCGGCCGCCGTCGACGACCTTGAGGACGTCGTCGTAGTGGAACGGCATCGCCTCCGCGCTCAGAGAAATGATGAACCCCGGCGCGTCCGCCGGAACAGCGGCCTCCTTGACTTCTAAGCAGCTGGCCGACCATCTACTTCATGGTCATGACCGCCCGTCTCGCGTCCATCCACAAGGAAGCGCTGCCCTCGAGCACGCGCAGGAAGACGGGCGAGTTGTGGTAGATCAGCGCGCGCGCGGCGCGGATCCTGGCGCGCGAACGGCGTGCCGTGCGGGGTGCTCGACAGATGCGCCAATCCCGGTGAACGCATCGTGCCACGTCGGCGAGTCAAGGAAGCACCACGCCTGACGCGTGACTGGTCGATCCGCCACGTTAGGGAGCACAGCAATTGGCAGCGTCGCCGCGCCGCTGTAGGCGTGGATCCAGAGACACACCGCGCTAAGGAAGGCGCACGCAGCATAGAACTAATGCGGATTCAAGCGCCAGCAGCCGCGCTGCGGTCTCGGGCATGTCTCGCGCACCTATGTCCGCGCAAGATCTTGAGATGTGGTACTGAAACGCCTTCCTGCTGCGCGACTTCGATGCGTCTAACGCGCTGGATTCTGTTGGAGGTGCCGTTGTCAACGAGCGCGAGGTCGATCTCGAGCCACCCGCGGCACGTCGTCTCGACGGTCTCGTCCGGCGCGATGTCCGCGGCCGCGTCATGCGCCGTCTCCGCGTACTTTTTGCGCACAACCGACACCGCGCTCTCGAATCTCGCTGCGTCGTCGTAGTCGGGCAGCTTCCCCGTGTACCTGACCTCCGTCGAGGGACGCGCGAATCGGAGTCCGCGGACGGCAGATGCGCCGCCATGGCGCGCAGGCGGTCGCCGTACGCCCATACCGTCACGTCTGTGACATCTAGAGGTCTAAACCGTCCGTCAGCGCGGCCGCGTACTTGCGCGCGATCAACAGCGCACCGTGATGCACGATGCCGGCGGAGACGATTGTGAGCGCAGCGCCGAGAGCTTATACGTTTCCCATGCTGTTACAGAGGCCCTGGAGGTGCAGCAGTGAGATCTCCTCCCCAATTTCCGCGCTCAGCGGGATGGATCGTTCCTTCGACTGCAACGCATTCAACCCCAGTACATATAGTGCAAAGGAATTGACTGACAGGGAACCATACCGAGCATGTGGTCAATTGCGGTGCCGCAAAGGGTCGACAAGTAGCTGCGGCGCGGGGACAACAGGTGGATGGAATGTGTAACAGCCGTAGTGAAAACTGCACGGCGATGGAAGACGACAAATAGTCGTCACAAAGCACAAGAATGGTCCCGAGACAGCTTAGAGAGCGCGGCGAGAGCGGGCGACCAAAAAAAAGGAGGGAAAAGGCAGGAAGATCGGAGCCAACACGTCTTCAAACACCGCCAGACTCCGACCGACGGTCAAGTTCGACGGCGGCGGCCACATCTCCTACTCCCTCTTCTCGAAGGATGTTGCGCCCGTAATTACTGAGTTCCCATGAACGAAGCGCTCGTTGCTGCATGTGACACTTCCCGCCGATGCGGCGTACCAGTGCGTGCCGCTGATCGGCATCGTCGTCTGGGAGCACGCCTACTACCTCCAGTATACAGTAAGAACGTCCGCCTCGACGTGCGTATCCAGATCTGCCCTTATCCATCTTCCGCCCTTACCCCTATCTCTCGCTCGTATCCTCCGTTATTGCCGCCCCGTCCCTGCAGCATCTTTATTCCCACCTCCTGAGTGACTGACGCCCGCCTTGCTTGCCGTGCCTCGAGGCGATTTGGAACGTCATCGGCTTCTATGAGGCAGAGCAGCGTCTCGCGGAGGCCACCGGCGGCTCCAAGCTCTCAGTTTTGCGCCCTCCGTCAAGGCAGCACAATTAGCAGGACAGGGATTCATGCTGGATGAGTCTATTGAAGAACCCTGACTCCTCAGAGGTTGCTGGAACCTGGCACAAATCTAATATGGAAACCCTGTTCCCACCAATACTTGACATATGCCAATCAGGTCGCATAACGTGCAAGCGATCGCCTCTCGATTGCTGGCTGCTCGTGCTAAGACCGTGAGGACATCCCCCAGTATGTCTCACTGCATCAGAGGGTGCATACCGACGCTGGGATATGTCATTTGGATAGCCCGTTGCACTGGACGTGAAAAACTGACCACCTTTGGTGTGCGGGTTAGTGCGAGGGACATGCGGGGGACCGTAATACTCGCAGCGGCGCGTCTTGGGACCCACATGAAGGGTTATGGTGGGGAAGTTTGCTCTCGCATACCCTAGAGTCACTTGCCAATGAGTCTTTATTACGAGCGAGTTGCGGCGCCCGCGGCTAGCAAGCGCCGCCATGTGCGAACGGCAGCTTCCAAGAGTATCCGATCGAGATCGAAATTGACAGTGGCATCATGTCGTACTTGTTAGACAGCTGTCAAGTAAAGAGGGAAACCCCGTATACAAATGAGGGATGCTTGAAGGGTGCCGTTGAACCTCCAAGCATCCCGGGTTCTTCTCCAGAAACAGGGTTGCCAAATAGAATAATCCCTTCATGCTGGTCTCGAACGACTATGTGTGAAGGAGACTAGTCATCCGCCATCTCGATGAGTAGGACTTGCATTCCAAGCATGTGTTGGAGCACTGAAGACCCTGGATAAGATGCAACGGTACGAGCGCTGTTGCTGCACGAAGTTTTTGAAGTCGAACTTGGGGGTGTATTCTATATCGACACCTCTACAAACCATATACTTGTACAGAATAATAGAATACGTTCTAATCATCCTCTTGCCTATGTTAAATTATGGAGTTGTGGAAACGACAGTGAGATGACGACTCCCGAGGTACACTACTCGCGACTCGCCGGCTGGCAGCAGTGCTGCTACTTGTATCCATTGTGCCGCGTGTCGCAGCCTGCGCGCGAGGCATCCAGACGATCAGAGGTAAACTAGCCTCACCTGAGCGATGTTTACGCGGCAGTGCCGGGGAGCGGCCGTCGGGAGAAGGGCGACAGCGAGGCTCGCCGCATGGACGACCCTTTCTCATACTGTCGCGTTTCGGGTTGCGAGAGAAGGTGCACTGCAGCTTCCGGAGAGTTTTATGTATTACGTAACATACGACACAGACAAAAACTGCTATCGACATCTACAGTAATCGAGATCCGACACAAAACAGTCAACCGAAGCCGGCACCGCCGGGCCGTTGGACCTTGTGGGGCGGTGTCATTCGAGAATCAGGGGCTGCATAGGCTCCAGGAACCGTCACGTCCCTGCCTCTTCGGCGTCAGTCAAAAAAAAAAAAAAACTGCCGCGGCGCGTTTGAACTGGTGGACTTGAATGTAAGCAAGTATCACCTCATCGCTGGACCGCCGACTTGCCTGGAGCATAATCACTCTTCGTCTGCGGGCCGTCCCCCGCGCCTGAGTGAGCAGAATGAACTCGAAGTTTGACAACGACGCAGGCGCGCCCAACAGCGGCTGAACTTCACTTGAGGGCGATTCGTCATTGACGCCGACACCCGCGTGGCCTGTATTAGCGAGCGCGGCCTTCCGGGTTTTGTCAGGGCTGAACCGTATTCAGGAAGTCCACGACGCACCAGGCTGTCTCCCACATGGTCCACGGGCGGCCGCATTTGGGGATTCCACTCCCAGCAGGAGACGCACAGGTCCCAGAGCTCGCTATCCGTGCCAAGTATGCCGCTGGATGGACGCGGATGGGTTTGTTGGTGTGCTAGAACCATGGCTGCAACTTGGTGCTCGTTGCAGTCTGGCCATGGGCGCATGCCAGTGAATGCCTGGAAGGCACTCTGTCAATAGGGACACAACACGCGGCGGCCGCACCATATATGTACCTGAACAAGAAACATCCCGAACGCGTAGACATCGGACGCTGAGGTCTTCGACCGAATGCGATTTGAAGCGGATCGCGCGTCGTCGAGCAGGAGTTCTGGAGCAGCGAATCGAATCGTCTTCCATGCGCGGATGGCGGTCGCAGTTGTGGCGTCAGAGGTCTGCTTGTCGAGCAGGGTACTGAGTCCAAAGTCCGTCAAAAGAGCTTCACCGTGGTCGGAGATGAGCACGTTCTCCTACATGCTAATAAGAACTGAGGCTGGCGGGGTTACAGCGCACACTGACGCATTTAATGTCGCCGTGCACCATGTTCAGTACGGTATGCAAGTGACAGACAGCGTCTGAGACCTGTGTAACCTGAGCGAGATGATCAGCGTTACAGCTGAGTGACTGAAGCCTTAATATTGTACCAGGCGGAGCCGGTCGACCTGAGGCTTGTCTCGCACGTAGCATAGAAGGTTTCCATTTCGCATGAAGGGCGAGACGATGAGCAGACGATCGCCCTCGTCGGCGGCACCGCAGAATGGCAAGATAAACTTGTGGCGAGCCTTTTGTACAGCTGAGAGTTCTCGAAGGAATAGCTGGAAAGCGGCATGAGGACCTAATCGAAGTAACGGTGCGATCAACTTGCCTCACGACCGCGAATGTCTCCGCCACAATCAGATGCTCGGACCACCTTGATAGCGACTTGTGCACGGTCGCCTCTGACAGTTCGAGCGTCGCCGATGAACAACGTCGACATTCCGCCGCGTTCCTCTGCGACTGACGAAATCCGAACTTCAAACTCGGTGTCTGCGTATCCGTCCTCGCCCCTGCTGTACAATGAATCGACTGCAACAGTGTCTCCAACGCGGAACCCTATCAATGGTCTATGAGTTGACCAGACTGTAGGGGCGCTGCATCACTCACCAGCATCAGCCATGGCGAGGCCGCGTCAGAACTGAGCTAGGCGGCGGTCGTGGGTCAAGTCTTCAGGTGCCGTATGTCCGACAGTGCCCGAGCAGCCTCGTGCAAGGCCGTCACCCTCGCGGGCGACAAAAGCACGCCTACTGAGATCGACGGCGAGTTCGGGAAAGATGCGGCATGAGACCGGGAGAAGGTTATTTTAGTCCGTTACGCCCCAGCAAACAAGGCGGACCGAGGCTCTGTTCACAACACGAACCAGCGATGACGAGACCCATTGCAGACCGACAGATGCAGGAAGGGGCCGGTTCGTGCGAGTGACGGTTACAAGCTGCTCGCCCACAGAGGTGTACCCGGGAAGCTCTAGCCGGGAAACCACGGGCGCTAGAGCACAGCGTGGAGAGTGTGTGGCCTACGCCAGGCCCGGGCCGGCTCTACGGCGACAACAATCTGGAAACGGCATCACCAACCCTGGACACCCGTCGTATAGTAGTTCACCGACATCGCCTCGGCCGAGCGAGACGCTGAGCCGCGATGTGTCCGAAGAAACCTCCTGGACCACGGGCAGCGCGCTGAACGTCCTGTTTAGCATGGCGCTCATGTCACGGTCCCTTTGGGAGGGGCGCCTTACATTCCGTATCGGCCCTCGGGCCCCTGCAGGACGAAGGATACGTTGCGATTTAGATCGGCTACCAGGCGCGAGCGGACCGATACGCAAAGGCCATCAGCCAGGCGCATGGCGACGGGCGTGGCAGGACGTGCGCTGGTAAACCCCGTAACAGGTCGCGTGCCGAGCGGTTAAGGCGCGTATCGAGATTTGAAGAACATCTGCAAAAGCATGAGTAGCACGTACCCCATATCACTCGTACCTATGCAATAATTGGCTGCGCGCGCACCTTGAAATCACTTGCGACGCGCAGAAAAGCGCAGATCGGTACACGCCGGCCGCTAAGACAGGGGCATCAATTCAAACTCTTTATTGGAGCAGAATAAAATAGCCGAGATACGTTGAAGAACCACTGGCGAGCATCATCGACTCAAAAAAGGAGGGACAGGGTGGAAAGATCGGAGACAACACGTCTTCAAACCCCGCCACACTCCGCACGAGCATGCTCATCCGGAACTCTCTTCCAGCCGCCCGGTGTCTCTTATCTATAGACACAGATGTCTCCTCGCTTTCTTTTCAGACAGATATTTTATGCTGTCATTAATCGACAGCCTCAGTGTGTGTGGCTCTTGCCGCTCGACTGCAGATGCTGGAGAACGCGGCGTGTACAGCCTCGTTGTCTAGCCACTATGTGATACGCGACTCTGACCCGACTTGCGCTTTCCAGGCACAACTCCGCTGAGATATACCGGTGCGGACAGCATCCGATGGAGACCCTTGTTGGGCGGTTCCGACGGGCCAATGGCCTTCCCACGTCAACTTGCAACGTTTCCCGTGTGGCCGCCTCATCTCAGTTGCAGTACCTCCCGGCAAGGAGGCGTGCTGGGCGAGGCGCTGACCCCCTTTCCCGTCTGCACTGTCACCTGGCCCTCAGCGACGACGACTGTCTTCCCCTCAAATCGGTCTCTGCTTTCAGAGCTTCATTATAGATAATGTTCGCAGGTACGCCAAGTTCATACCAAGCCGGGTCCTTTTTATCTAACCAGGCGGGCGATGCAGCATTTGAAGAGCCTATCGTCCTGAACGCGTCGCACGAGAATGCCTCCTTCCGTGTCAAAGTTCACCCCAAGGCCGTACGCTACGGTTTGCCGTCGTCAATATTCAAAGGAGAAATATTGGAGACCCCAGCTGGTGGGAAAGTGGCACTGAAGGTTTTCGTGCGGTGTATGGGAAGCTCTGAAGCGGCCGCGGTATGTGTCCCTCGAACCGATTGACATACGAAAGGAGTCTCACCCAAAGACCCAGTCATTCCGCCGTGAATTGCGCGGCCTGCGGCGAATAGAGCATCGCTTTATTGTACCCATCCTCGGGGGCGCAGAGCTCGATGATCTCTTCATAATCGCCACGCCCTGGGCGCCGAATGGGAACCTCCTGGAGTATCTTCTAGCTCATACCTCCGTCAATAGGCAGGGCCTGGTACGTCCCCCTCCATGAATCGATTCGCACACACTCACCCACGGTAGTTATTGCAAGTCGCCATTGCGACCGCTTACCTGCACACGGCAATGAGAATCGTGCACGGCGACCTGAAATGCGTAGGTTGTCTTTATGACAGCCCAGGGCATGTTTCTCACTGAATATATAGGAGAACGTTCTCATCACGGCAGATGGCAAGGCTCTCCTGGCCGACTTCGGCCTGAGCACCACCGTCGACAAACTGAGATCAGACCCAAGGACCAGCACACATATCCGCATCTGCAACACGCTCCGATTTGCAGCCCCTGAGTTGCTCTCCGACACAGCAAAGTCGTACTCTGGCATTCTGCGCTCGAAGACACCGGAGTCGGATGTCTACGCCTTCGGGATGTTGATGATCCAGGTGGGCACTGCCAACTGCACGCGCGATACGGGTCATCTAACGGGTGTATAGGCTTTCACAGGCCGGAATCCTTGGCCAGACGTCAAGGAGGGGCCAGGTCTTCTTCTGTTTCTTCTGGACCCGCCGATGCACCCGCGCCCCGCGTGTCACGGCCAATTCGGTCTCACTGACACGTGGTGGCAAGTCTGTCTGGGCTGCTGGAGCCGAGACCCGAGTCAGCGCCTCAAGATGCCGCACGTGCAGGACCTCCTTGCGGTGCGTACCATGAGTCTCATTCCCGGCCCTGGCTGGCAGTGGTATTGATGGCAGTGGTATTGACACCCGGCCAGGAATCCCTCCTCATCGGTGGCTCATCGACGTTGAATTCGACGGTCGTCCCGGAAAGCAACCCAGTAGGTGAAGAGTCTAAGAGTAATATGATACCTAGGCGGCGTCGCACGGCACCGGAATCAGCAGCATTTGAGAAAGAATCTCGGGTAGAGCTCTTGGAAGTTTCACGGACACAGAACATCATCGTGGTAAAGGTGGGATTATCGCCTTCTATCATGTTGCATAACAGAGAACTGATTGGCCGCCCTACTACAGATCAGGCGCTCAACGGCAATCTGTTTTTTTTTTTTTTACTCCCGTCGAGTGGTGGGCCACGCGATGATTGCTGCGAAGGCTGTGCCTTCCTTCACAGCACCCGGATGTTAAGCGCATACTAATGGCAATCATTGATCATAATCATACTGTATTAGTTTCCCACGGCCAGACTCGTGGGGAAGTACGTTCTGGGGTTGTCCGTTAAATTGGTGGACTTCGAGGCACTCGAGAGGTTCCTATTTTGCGGCCTCGGAGAGCTTGCGATAGAAATGTTGCAATAGCCGCATGTCGTGCGCGGCCTGCCAGACGAGTCACTGGCAGCGCTGTGGTGCCGGACCATCGAGTTCCCCTTCAGTGACAAACAGACAACGATGGATTTGCAATAATCTACTAGGGTCCCCTCCCTCCTGCACGGTCTCTGGCACCGGAACGGACGCGCAACACTGGCAGACCCAGAAGGTTGCCAGAACGAGCCCACGTTTACAGTATCGCAGGAGGATATGAGAAGTGGGATGTGAAACCTAGGGCTGCAAGCCGTGGCCATTGATCCTGTGCTACAGCAGAGGTATTACGGGTACGGTGCCGTGCCGTGTGTGTGTCGCATGCTGCAGGGCACTCGCGCCGCCGCTCAGGTTCAAGGAAATACGGCCGTTTGGCAGCCGGAATACAGGATCTGCAGTCAAACAGCCGTGTTACGGGCGTAGTCCAAGGGTAAACTGCAGTGCTGCGGTCATTGTCTTTCCCCGTTAGGGGGGGAGGTAATAATAATTCGTGTGCTGCCAGAGTGTGCTTACAGTATTCGTTGTCGGAAATCCTTGCTGAACGCTAGGAAGCCTAAGCCTAATCTCTGATTAAGCAATATTAAATTTTATACTGGAGCACAGCACTCGTTGAGCAATTGTCGCGCGGCAGGAGCTGGTCAGGGAAATTCGAACAAAGCAACGCGCTCCATTTTCAACTCCGACCGAACACGCGCCTCTTTACGCTTCCACGATGAACTCGCCACGCCTACCCCCGCCGCCGTCCCCCGCAGGTCCGGCGCCTTTACCCTCATCACCCATCGAGCAGCTGGGCATCGGCCGGCCGCGGCGGGCCGCGGCGGTCGCGTCGCTCCGGACGAACGGGCTCGCCGTCGGCCTCCTGCTCTTCGCGCGCGTCGTGATCCCCGAGCTCAATGTCTGGGGCGAGATGCCTCAAGCATTGCGCTTTGCGGGACGCTCTACTAGATTTACCAGCGCGCCCGAGTCCCAATATCCGAGTGCTCATCGTTACTCGCGGCTGCGATATTGTAGGGCTGAGCGCGCTGATGCTCTCCGGGTGTGACAAGCTCTTCTTCGCGTAGGTGCTCCGGAGTCCGAAGAAGAAACTGCTTGCGCTACTTCACCACTCCAAAGGCATGTCACTGGCACATCGCGAGGGCACGTTGGGGCTTGCGATGCATGGTAGCCCTCCGCGAGCGGTCTTGTGTACGGCGCCAAGCGTTCGTCAAGCCCTCATAGCTGGCCAGGTCTCGGCTGTGCTCATGGCTGCCGTGCCACTGGAGCTCGCCGGCGGTCCTTGAGCAACTTCGACGCTCACATCGCTCCGTTTCGCACGCATTCTGACCGCGGAGTTCGACGACCTAGTATTTCAGGGATCAGCACGCTCATGCTTGCTGGGTGCTTTCCGCCGCGCGAGTGCCGTAGAGGCGCACGTCCCTTCGTTTTGCGAGGCCGTCTGCACTGCTCTTCCCCGACCGTCCTCACGGCCGTCGACTGCATCCACTGCCGCGTCCCGGGAATGGTTTTGTGATAACTTGCGCCATCCAGGCGACTACGCCGTGGAATTTAGTTACGTGCAGTGTGGCAGCACACACGATATCTAGCGCGGACGCAGCTGCGACAGGCGGCTGGCGCTGTCTGTTGCGGAGCAGACGGCTGCGCTGCGCCGCTGCTAGAGGTCTTTTCTGCGTGAAATTGCTACGCCCGGCATATCATTCGAGTATTTTTATTCCTGCAGCGCGCGTGTGCCTTCCACGGTCAGGGTGCCATCGGTGCGCCTGGATCCGAACATCCTCCTGTCAGTCAGCCCTTCTGGGCAGCGGCTCCGAACCTTTCTTGTCCGACTCAATCGTCGAATCTTACGCGGGGTCTGTGCACCATTGATCTCCTCTTTTCTACCCCCGATCCTGGTGCTGAGGCGATCGGGCTAACAGGTTTCATGCTGCCCCAAGGTGTGCGCGGGAAGTTCTCTCTTCCGCTATAAATTATGGCTCTTTCTGTCCACCAGAAGTCACCAGCAGCCTTCTCACACCACGATCATGCCTGTCACTAAGCCGGCCTCGAGTACGAATTTTATACCTCGTGCCTGCTCTCCCTCACGTCATTCATGCTTAACCTCTTCGTCTTCCTCGCGCCGACGATTCTCTTTCACAACGGCATCTATCTAGCCCGGGTCACACCTGCACTGGTGAACTTCTCGACCAACAGGTCCCTTGACGCGGTACGCGAGCTGGACGGCCCGAGCGTGGTCGTCGGCATGCTCGGCTCCTGCGCGCGGGCGTCGAAGAATGAGTCGTACTCGTGCTCTCACCCGCCATTCACCGGTCAGTACAGTACGTCTCCATCCGGCTCTCTTGCCCGTCGCTGACGAGCACCGCAGAACCTCTGTGCTCCCACGCGAGATCCCGGACTTCCTGACGGCACCAGGTCTCGCGCTGCCGCTCTGCGCGCTGCTCGCATTGACTCTCCTCGCCCTCGTCCTCGCCCTCTTCACGGTCTCCCTGCTGCCGACGCCCCGCGTCCGCGCGCTCACCGGCCGGCCCATCGTCGCGCGCTTCGTCGTGCGCGCCGGCGTGGTCGCCTGGGCCGTCGTCGTCGCGGCGTACCTCGTCATGCGCATGTGGCTCGGCCGCAACGTTGCGAGCATCAACGCACAGGTCGCGAGCCTCGGCGCGGACGCGCCACAGCTGCGCGCGGGGATCGGGAACGGGTTCATCTGTGCGTGGCCCGCTTCCAGGTTTCGCAGTCTAGAACCTGTGCGCTGATCGGGCGCTACAGTGATCTGGGTCGCCCAGGCCTTCGCCGCGGTGCCGGTCACCTGCGCGCTGACGAGGTTCCATATGAGCAACAGCGACAATGCCGCGGACGCAGTATAAGGGACTAACACTCCCCAGGATTATGGTATCTGAGCATTCATCCCACGTACTGCCGTGAAGTGAACCTTTGAAACTGCCTGACCGGGCAACTGGGCCCAAGGGAACTGACGGTTGAGGAGGTCTGATGTGCCGTTGGCCCCTGTGTGATTTGACAAGCGCCGTAGCCTGGCTATTTAATGTCGAGTGAGACTCCGTAGCGCATTAGTGCTCGCAATAAACAGATTAAAAAACTCCCCTTGCGGCCTCCTGTACATCAGACTCAGTCTCCGAGTCCGTTACTCCTGACGGTCTTTGCCGAGACTGCCTTCTCGTCAACCACCATCATGTCGGATATGCCAAATGACACGACCTGGCCGCAGACTATCGTCGACATTCTCACGGGCTTGTACAGGCGACGGTCGCAAATGCTGGGCGTCTACGTCGGACTGCTGTCGTACTGCTTTCCCGCGCCAATGGGCTATATGATCGCCCCATACTCCCCCGAAGGCAAATGGGACGGCGCGCCCGAGTTCGTGATATCCGATGCGGTTGAAAGGCCGCTTGTGTACGCCGAGGTCTACTCTGACGGTACCCTGCTCGAGAGTGCGGACGCGCGCCTCCTCGCCGACCAGCGTATGCGGCAGCGCGTCGCGGCCCTCCTCCCGCAATGTCCTCTTCCCACTCTATATGGGGTCAGCATTATTGGCATTATGATGCGCACGTACCGTATCGACGTCGCCACTTGCCAAGTCACGCCAGTTCAGGTTCGGTTCTCCACTCTGCTCACACCGTCCGGACTGACTCTGTGTTTCCAGGACGACTGGAGCCTGGATGTCACGTCTCAGGCCGCATTCGACGAGCTGAAGCAGATTGTGGTGGACACTTCCAACGCAATCGCACTTGCCCACTAGCGCTTCGCCTTGCGTACTCCCCTGTTCCCGCCTACTATCCGTCGTCATGCTCCTACTATCCCTCAACGCTCTCTTTGCTTCCACCTGTGGCCATGGGATACCGTCTGCGCTCCCGCTCTTCCAAAGTGCACGGAAACTGCTCAACTTCGCTTGTGCGCGACGGGCACCTCACTTGCGTCCCGGGCGGCCCAGAAGTATGTCTCGGTCTCGCTCCAGTAACCTGTGATCTCCGCACAGACCGACGGATATGAACCTTCGTTTTTCTTCCAGTATATGGACACTACAATCAAATCTGCTATCTGTCGAGCTACTGGACTCAGCACAAATAGGCAGGTATTTGTGGCCCCTCTAGTCGACGTGCAAGCGCCAGAGCTCGCGGCAGACGTTGGACAGATATGCTTCGCGGGTATGCAGGGTAAGAATGTTGTCGTTGACCAGGACGTCGCCCTTCTGCCATGCAATGCGCAGGCACACGCGCCAGTCGTACAGCACATGGTCGAGCGCCGCGCGGATGGACTTGTCGGTCTTGTCGTCCACGCCCTCGATGCCGACTCGGATTTCCTCGAACCTCGTACGCGCGCGCGGCCAGTCCTCGTGGTACCGCAAGCACGGAACACCCGTGACGGGGTGTGGTAGAACGAGCGACAAGCCGCCCAGGTCCGCTCCGCCGAACGACGCCGTCCGCGCGCGCCAGGTGTACCTGCGCAGCTCGTCCAGCGGCAGGCGCAGGTGCTCGAACAGCCGCGGCGACGACGCGAAGAGCGTGTGGCCCTCTCCGGACGGGCCGGGCTCGACGGCGACGAACAGCTGGTAGTGCGGCGGCGCGGGCACGCCGTCGACGACCTTGAAGACGCCGTCGTAGTGGAACGGCATCGCCTCCGCGCTCAGCGAGATGTTGAACCCCGGCGCGTCCGCCGGGACCTCCTTGACCTCGAGCAGCTCGCCGAACGTCCACTTCATGATCGCGCCCATCTCGCGTCCCTTCGCGAGGAAGGCGTCGCGGTCCGTGCTGCCGTCGAGCCCGCGCAGGACGACGGGCGAGTTGTGGTCCGCAAGCGCGCGCGCGGCGCGCATGTCCAGTCGTGCGAACGGTGTGCCGCGCGGGAACTCGATGCGCAACCCGCAGGGGTAGGTGTGCTCAATCGCAGCGCCAGCCGCGGTGAATGCGTCGTGCCAGGATGACGTCTCGCGGAAGCACCACGCCTGGCCGTCTACGCTGTGCACGAGCTCGAGGTCGTCGCGCGCTGCGGCGCCCGCGCGCGACATCGGTACGAGCGCGCCGTCCAGGCTACATGTCATCACGCAGTGCCACGGCGTGACCGGCTTGTCCGCCACATTGGGGAGCACAGCGATGGGCAGCTTCTCCGCGCTGCTGCCAGCGTGGATCGAGAGGCGCACCGCGTCCGGGAAGGCCTCCTTGACGCACGCTGCATAACACTGGTGCGGATACGGGTACAAGCGTCAGCAGCCGCGCTCCGCTCCCGGGCACACCGCGCGCACCTTTCCCCGTGCAATCATCTGCTTCGCAACCGCGTAAATGTGGCGCCGGAACGCCTTCCTGCTGCGCGAGGACGTCGACGCTTCGGACGCGCTCGAGCAGTTGGACGCGCCGTCCGCGTCCGAGTCTGCGAGGTCGGTGGCAAGGTACTTGAGGTAGCCGCGATACGTCGTCCTGACACTCTCGTCCTGCGAGATGTCTGCGGAGACGTCGTACCCCGGCTCGGCGTACGCTTTCAGCAGCGTCTCACGCACGACGGGCGCTGCCCGTTCGTAGCTCGTTGCGTCGTCGTACTCGGGTAGCCCGCCCTTGCCCTCGAGCATCGTCGAGAGACGCGCGAAGCGGAGCGATGTGCAAGACAGCTGCGCGGCCATCTCGCGCAGACGCTCGCCGTATGCCCATACCGTTGCGTCCGCAACTCCCAGGAGGTCTGCAACTACCGTCAGTCAATCCGCGTGCTCCCTCAGGTCGGATAACGTACCGTTGTACACGATGCCGTCCGAGACGATTGTGAGCTCCGCGCCTGGGGGGTACACGTTCCTGACGTTGTTGCAGAGGCCCTGGAGGTGCAGCAGCGAGACCTCTTCCGCCTTGTCCGGGAGGACACCGAGCACCTTGTCCGCGGCGTTCGGCGACTTGAACGGGAACGCGGGCAGCGCGAAGGGAATCCGCTTTCCCTGCTCGAGCGCGCGCTCGATGAGTGTGAGAAAGGTGAGTCGACTGTTGGGGTGGTGGACTGGCGACGCCTTGAGACGGTACGACTCGACGACGGCCAGGATCGCGTCGGCCTGCGACTGAGACGAGGGTGTGTGCGTCGCGCCCATTTTGCTTAAGTGTGTGCCTAGCTTTCCCTTGCCTTCTGCAATATATATACCCTGCGCCATTGGCCCTGCAGCGCATGCGCAGCACCGAGTGTTTGAATGCGATCCGTCCGGCGTCTCGCGCGCAGCGCTCGCTTATGCGGGACAGAGACTGCTTCGCCCGATCAGGCCGTCGATGCAAGTCGCTGTTGGCAGGCGTACAATCCCCTGCATGCTGTGCCGCCGGCGATTCTTGAGCTGAGGATCGCCCCTGGCCGGCTGGATCGTCGAGCATAGTCCCTGAAGGGGCCTTCGCCACACCTTAGACTCGACTGCTGGTTGGGTGCGCATACCGGCTATGCATAATGGTTATACCCAGCCGGCGTGATCGCCCTATTTCCGACAGATGGCAACGCTGAGCCGGGAAGGAAGTTTGCCAAACGTGAGATAGAAGCTGTCCGCGGACAGTCTGACAGCCGCGACTAATTGATGGCTGAGTTTCTCGCGAGCGTGTTGTCGCGAATGGCGATTCGTGGTGCAAACGTAGCAGAACCGGGACGATAGTATGTCATTGGCCCATGGTAACGCATAGAGAAACAACGGCGTCGGCGGTGGATCTCGAGTCGAGTCGTCGGCTGTGTTTACTTCGAACGATTATCTTCGAGTAAAGTCTGCAAGGGAGACTATCGGCTGTGCGCGGGAATACTTCCCAGGCGCTGTGCATGACTTGTCATGTGTAGGATCATGGCCAGCGCGGTGATAGTTATTGCCACGGATACCAAAAACACGCCCTCACTAGGGAGGCCGTCGGCGCCGACATGCGCCTGTAGAGGGTGATATCTCTGAGAGCTTCCTAAAGGGACCTGAATGATAGGGGATAATTGCCTCCACGATGTGCGTGGATGATCAGGACCATAGCCGCATCAATCTCAGCGTCTGTGGACGGAAGTGTGCCAGGGAAGATTTCCAGCAGGGGAACGGGTTCGCTCGGCCATGAGAAGACGTCCCACAGATGCGATCGATGATGCTGAGACAGCAGTCAGATCAAGGCAAATCTTGCCAGTATAGCCATAGGATTACATCAGGGAGCGCCCAGCGCTTGATTTCGAATGTCCTGAGGTCCACTGCTGGGAGCCACAATCACCAAGCATGGCGGCTCCGCTGCGGAGAGACCGGGTAGAAGAAGGTGCAGTAATATATCTGCTGTAAGATCAACGGAATCAGGGCTCCAGCAACCTGCAACAAAGCGGACAGAAGCGGCCGAGGTAGGTACGACGGCTCCGCGAGGGTGCAGGTTGGCCTGTGCAGTATAGGGAGCCCAATTACCCAGAAGTAGATCTATGATCCCAGCGGGACAGAAAACTGCTCGTTTCTGACGGGTGATAAGCAGCCTAGGGGGAGTCGCAGTACGAAGCTCTTGTCGTCCAGCTTTTCCGGTTCATCCAGTGCATCACAAGAGCTATATTAGAATAAACGCGCAACCTAAAAGTAGTCAATTGTTGAAGATTCAGGGTTAATCTGAGTAGAAATTGCGCCTTCAAGATCATGTTCCCTTGAATTTGTGGACGCGGGGAGGAAGGTTCGGGCGGGGTCTGAAAACCCCTTTCCTCGCCGTGCTCATGTCGGCTTCATCATCATTGACCTCTATTACGATGCTTCCCGCTCTCGGAGACGCACTCGTGACCTGGCAGTGCTGCTAGATGGCTGGTGACCGCACTTCACTTCAGAGGCGACCCAAACCGCGTGCCACGCTGTGCCACGTGTTCCTGGACTTTCTCGACTCATACTGGTTCTCAAATACTCGTTGTACTCTTCACGGGACTTGGAAATTTTTGAACTTGACCTAATTCTCATGGTCTAGGTGCGGCGTCATTACAGACACAGTGTGTGCGTTCATGGGTGCAAGTGCACTGGGCCCAAGCTCCGAATCGGTGGCTCTGCTGAGCCTAAATGCGCTCGTGATGCACAAAAGGGCTGCGCTCAGGGATGCGTGTCTATCCCGGGAAATATGTGCTGTGTGCCGCGCAGGGTCGAGGTCGCGAGCGAGGCGGGAGGTATACTGCTGCCTCACTCTCCCCCACCTGCAACGTCACTGTGGAGCCGGCATACCAGGCGCTACACTCTCCATACCTCGGCTTTGACATTGCAATTGCGGCATCCCCTTCCCGGGAACGTACTGTGCTTTCTACGCTGGCCAGCCCTGAGACGCATGCTGCGGTTCCGTCTTCCCTCCGCTCAATTCCCACTGGAACCAGACTATTCGTGGACCTTCGTGAAAGAGAGTCACATGGTTTCTTTTACAGAAAAGGTAGCTAGGACTGACTGAGGTCGTTCGTTTCGTTGTCGGGCTGCCTGTCAACGTTCCGCGGTGCAGAGCTGGGCTCTCCGGACACCAAAAATTTCTGGGTTCCTTCGTTGGACGGTGCATTTCCGTTCCGGGACCGTGCTTGGACTCAGTGCTCGCAAGTAATCAGGGTGCCCAACGAAGTCTTCTCCGGCTGCGTCGTGCAGCCATGTCGTCACCATATTTCGTACTTCTGCCGGTCCGCTGCATCATAGCACTCAGAGACTGCGCACTGCTCGTCATCGCGACGAGCAGCATGTTCGTCATAACTCGCAGCGTTCGCGAGGTATAAAAGGCGCGTTTCACATCCTCCAATTTCCTCGTCAGCAGCAGCAGCAACACCCAGCCCTCACGACAATGCAGATCCGCGTCTTCAGTCTCATCGTCTCGCTCTCCCTCGTGTTTTTCGCGCTCGCTGCGCCGTCCCCGGTAGCAAACGATGTGAAGGACGTCGCAGTCTCGCGGCGTCAGCTCGGCGGCCTGGAGGACATCCTCGGCCTTCTGACCAACGCGCAAGGCCTGCTCGCACCCATTCTCAGCACACTCAGTGCGTCTGTGGCATTATCGGTGGGGCCCGACTAACGCCGCTACGCAGCTGGTCTCGCCGGCAGCGGCGGCAGCCCGACCGACCCTCTGAGCCAGATCGTCGGTATCATCTCGGGCCTGACGTCGTCGCTGAAGGGCATCGCGCCCATCCCGTTGGGCGCGGCTGGCTCTGCCGACGCGGAGAACGCTGTCGCGCAGGCTGCCGGTGACATGATCAACGTACGTACTGCGCGAGACAGCATGGCTGGACTCTGAATGGGCCACCACTTGCAGGACATTGGCAAGGCGATCAGCGCGTTCCCGACCTCGCTGCTGACCCTCCTCGCGTTCATCAACCTCGACATCAACATCACCGTCTTCCTCACGCAGCTCAATGTCATTATCTCTGGTATTCTCGTTATTATCGGCCCGATGTGAGTCTCAGTCTGCCGCCGCGTTGGCGCTCGCTGACTAACAATGCCACAGCGTCGCGGTGCTGACGACTCTGCCCGGCGGCGGGGCTGGCCTGAGCAATGTGCTCGGCCTCCTGGGTCTCCTGTAAACGTCCTTGTGCCTTGTTTCCCTGTCAAGAATTCAACTTCGTGTAAATACTACCCAATCAGACTCAAGGAGAAACCGCCGCGTTCGCTGAAATGGCGCGATCTGAACCGGAACCGAAGAAGTCAGTCCGGGACGGTCGGGGGTATTGCGCACGTCGCGTCGGCGAGAATTCCACGCTAGGTGTCGCTCTGTGTTGCGTGCGGGAAGAGTACGTGTTTTCCCATATCGGTATAGCCAAGTCGCTCAGGGGACGGGAACGCTCCAATCCCGAGGATCCGGGCTCGCGGACTCATGTCAGGTGTTCACGGAACCAGCCTTGAAAGAGTGGCAGCTGTCCGGGATATCAACCTCCGGTCCCCAAACACATAAGCAGATTCATGATGAATTAAGTGTATTTGTGGGCGTAGGGCAGGGTCCGGCAGGTCTGCGTGAAACAGGAGCAGAACAGGAGGATGTACATCCACAGCCCGCCCTGCCAGTGCGGCTGCTTGTCTGAAAAATTCTTCAGAACGGACACAAGTTCATTGGAATATTCAGAGCATTGACGGGGAGTTTTCAGAGCATCTCTGGCATCCGGTGAAGCTCCGCCTCCCTTGAGTCCTGAGTCTGATCGCGGAATTCTGGCGGAACTCCAAATCGCGTCATCTTGCTTCCGGACCATCAGCACAGCAGCGGCGGTCCCGATTCTGGAAAGACTGACCATCGCCGCCTCACGCTGCACGGCTCCCCTGAGGCTGCGCCCAATTCGCGTGCCTGGGCTGGCTTCTGTGAAGCACTGAGCAGGTGCGTCAGCGGCGCTTCATGGAGAATGTTCGCCGGCGAACAACGACTGAAACCGCCGATGAATTCGACACCTTGTCGACGCTCAACGCCCATGCTTGGACACTCTGGTCGTGCTATATTTTGCCCGTTGTAGCGCCCGTGCGCGCGGCTGCTCTCGTCACGTTCCGCTCTCGAGGAAAGGCCTTCCCTCCGACCTCAGCTTCACATGGCTGCACAAACACTTGGCTGCATGCCCGACGTGTCTTCCGACCTTCTTCTCCCACGCAATAGGTTTGGAGAACAGCACGAGGTACACTACGTCAGTATATCGCCCGGCCGAGACCAGACGCTCTGCCTCGCACCCTGCCTTTCTGTTGAAACAGTGCTCCCACATCCGAGTATCAGGGTATCCGATCGCGTCTTCGGCCGGCGTGATTTCTCGGTCCCGCCAATCACGGCTTCTCTTGTTCGACGCGTCATGCGCGCGAAGCCCGCTGCAAGGGGAGGCGAGCGTGGATGTGCTCGCAAGCGCGGCGGATTGCACGCGTAGAGGCACTACGCTGGCTCGCAGGGTCGCCCGTCCTCGTGGGCTTTGACAGTTCGGCGACGTGGGCGTGATGCGGACCGCCGCCCTTCGCTTGAGTCCCCCGACTCCGCTGCGAGTTTGCCTCGCGTGTGAACAATCGCACCTCGGGGAAATATTGGTCCGGCTTGTTGTTCTACTACGAAGCGCCCGTGCCATTCTTGCAGATTGAATGATATTCCACCGCGTCTCATCTGCACCCGCTTGCCATTGGGTGCGGTTTGTTTGAGCTCCCGCATTACGGCCTCAAGCAAGCCAGGGTTCGGTGACGACACAATCCGAACTAACGCCACTTGCACGACAGCTCCCGCCTCAGACAATCCCAGGGCTAGACCGGACGCGAATCTGGGCGCAAGTGGTTACGGGAGACATGGCGGGGCGGACCAGGTGTCGAGCGACGGCGAGCCCGCGGCTTGTCCAGGGGCCGTAACGAGTCTCATTATGCGTCGGATACTCCTGGTACTCAAACAGGGCCATTCACACATCGTACGAGCCCGCTCTAGCGGCGTACTCTTTGCAGACCGTTCCGCGGGTACGTCATTGATTTCTCATTCGCCCGGTGCATGACCATTCCCAGCGGCGGGAACCCTGCCACGCCTGCAGGCCGCGGGTTCCTGATGCCGCCTCCCGGGACGGACGCGCGATATGATGCTGCCCAGGGGTATAAAAGCAGGGCTGGGGGCTCCACAAGGTCGTTGTCGCGGTACGAGCAACAGCATACATACACGACAATGCAGATGCGCACTGGACTCCTCAGCCTCGTCTTCACGCTCTCCTTCGTGCTGTTCGCCGTCGCGGCGCCCTCTCCTATGAAGGAGAAGCCGCAGACCGACTTGCTCGACCGGCGCCAGCTTGGACAGATCGGCGACATTCTCGCGCTACTCGGCGGCCTGTCCAGCACGCTCGGCCCTCTCCTCAGCATTCTCGGTGAGAAAGGCACATTGTATCAGGAGCAATTTGTCTTATGCACGCCTTCTTCACATGCAGGTGGACTGGCTGGTGGCGTCGGCGGCGGCACCGGCGGCGGCCAGAGCCCCGTTCAGATCATCACTCAGATCACCCAGCTCATCGCCAGCCTGACGGGATCGCTTAAGGGCATCATTCCCCTCGCCGCCGGCGCTGCTCCCGCCAGCGGACAGCAGGCCGTCGGCCAGGCCGCGGGCGACATCATCAACGTGCGTCTCGGTCATCCGTCGCCGCCTATCCCACTGACGCACCCCCTTTAGCAAATTGGCAAGACGATTTCGACGCTGCCGACGAACCTCCTCACGCTGCTCGCCGTGGTCAACCTCGACGTCAACCTCACGCTCTTCCTCACGCAGCTCAACGTCGTCATCTCCGGCATCCTGACCATCATCGCGCCCATGTTCGTATCTCTCTCCCGTTGCCCGGACATAAGAAACTCATTCCTCTGCGCAGCGTCTCCATCCTCACCACGCTCCCCGGCGGCGTCGGGGGCCTGAGCAGCGTCCTCGGCCTCCTCGGCCTTCTCTAAGCCATACGTCATTGCACCCGCACATTCCAAGAATTCCTCCCTCCCATTGTCTTCACTTCTCCGTCCTCGAGTCTTGCTCCCCTTCTACTTAGGTTCCTGCTTGCGTCTTTTGTCCCTCATGTGTCGGAAACGAGAATTCGAAATGCCATCGCGAAGTTAGATTTCTGCCAGGCCCGTCAAAGATAATTCCCACTGGGGTGAGAACGCTAGCACGTGGCACAAGGCGATTGTGAGGGGCCATCGACTTGAGAAAGTCGTCTCGCGGGTTTCCCTTCTCCGTGGTGTATTATGGCATGGCCAACGAGAAGGCATCGTAGCGTAGACCGCAGAGAAAGACACTCTGACGTCGGGATTCGTCATATACGCGCTCATGACCGAGTTCATGGAGCATATAGAGGCGGTATATCGGTGCCCACTCGCCGCGAGCTCTGCGAGGAACCCTGGCCGGGGGACTTGGGCAGGAGAATACCCAGGCCCGCAGCCTTGGCTAACCGACGCTGCAACGGGTTCCCAGAGCTTGCGTCGCTCTGAATATCCGAGATATAGGCCTGAGACGGCGCAGATGAGGCTCCACGACGTCGTCGCCGCGCCAGAATCCACACTGCGGCGGCAGTCAGACTCGCGCCGACTAGGAGGCCCGCCGCGGCGCAGCCTGCGGCCAACCCCGCGTTGCCCCGCTGTCTGAGTCGAGTGTCTGGGGTCCCGCTGGATGTTTTACTGCCTGGACTCGCAGACGGTGCGGCCTCGATTTCTGCCCTGTGCACCGAGTCAGCTGGTAGTGTAGCAGCGGGGCGGGGCACAGACACATACGTACGTGTACACGGCGTAGTCGAACAGCGCAAGCGACGCACTCTCCCCCTGCGCGGAACATTGGATGACCAGGGTGTGGTTGATGTGCGGTAACGCGTCTGCCGCGAACACCAGCTGGTTGTAGAGGAAGCCCTCGACGGGGGCATGGGGGTCGTGTATGTGGTCGAACCTGCCGGCGGACGCGCCGTCCAGGTGGAAAGAGAGATGGGTATTGGTGTGCTCGAACGCGACGCGGTTCGCGAGCATGAAGAAGATGTACACCGCCGTCCCTGGTCGTGAGAGAAAGGGGGCTGTCATCATCCCGGCGCTGGGATACTGACTTCGCTTACCGTTGAATGAAAATGTGATATTCGAAGGCGCCTTGCCGGGGAAGGTCGTGTGGTCGTGCCTGCACTGCGCGTGAGATGTGTTCTGCAAGCGGAACTTCCTGTCACTGCCAGTTCGATACATACCACGTGCCGCGGTAAGCATATCGCGGATCCGGTTGCGCGGTGCACTGCTCGGACGTGCATCCGTCGTTGGCGGCGCGAGCATTCCAGAGCTCGCCGTCGGCAGCATAGTGTGCAAGTGTGTCGTCAATGGTGAGATTAGTAACATATGACTGCGCCGGCAGAGCAAAGGCAGCGACAGCGCCGAGGACGGGTATGGGGAGAACAAGCATCGGGCGGCTGTAAGGTACGAGCGGTCCCGGGTGCGATGGATATGAGAGAGCATGGATTGGGTTTATATTCGTATTGCCGGATCCCCCTGAGCTGCCCGATCTCAATGGGAGACTGCGGTGTTGTTTCTCGCCCCGTCGCCTTTATCTATCGTGCGTTGACATATTGCCCGCACCTTTTCGACACGCCGGGAAATGTCGGATTCTCCGATCGTTGCACTGCTCCATGATCGAGGCGTCTGTATCATGAATGTCAATTCACAGAGGAGACTCTGCCATAAGTAGCACAGGCCCGGTTGTCATGAGAGTGGATGATTTCCCCCGTCGCACCCGTGTCGAACGCAAGTGATAACGACCGTTGACTACTGGCGCGGTAAGTTGACATTCTTTCGACGCCGAATGACCAACGTACGTGTTCGGACGCCAGGAGCTCCGACAGCCGTGAACAGTGGCGGCTTGTCTGGCGAACAGACGGGACGTGCCACTCTACTGGACACTTCAACCAACGAGCCGCTTATTACGCAGACACGAGTCTAAGAGAGCATTCTCGGCGGAGCCGACGAGGTATGGCAAGTTACCGCGGAACAGTTCGCACCCACCGATTCGCAGTCGGCAAGATCGTCAACACGACGTAGTCCGCCGAGGGCACGGCGACGGCTTCATTCCCGGGAAGCCTGAGAACGGACCGCAGCTGGCCTTGAACATGGGCGGCAGCAGTGTCGGAAGTGCCAAACCAATTGAAAGAACCGACGGGACGCACAGAAGGAACGACCGGTCGACCCGAGTTCAGAAGAATGCATTAGGAGTCGTTCAATGTGCGCATACCGACATAGCTGCAAGATACCGGTCGGTCTGACACCCAAAGACGCGACGAGCGCGTCTTCAATCATCCTCGGACTCCAGCAGGCGCCGCAGAAGCCCGCCGTCCACCGGGCCTGTCACAACATGGTTCAGCACGAGGGAGGAACAATGCAAGCGGGGCAGGGGACGTACGACCGGTCGTCGACGCGCGCGCGGCAAGGCGGTACGCCAGCGGGCTCGCCTCGCCTGGCGAGCTGGTCATGCTGCCGGTGCTCGCGACACTGTTGAGCATGAAGTTGACGGCGGACGCGCTCCCGGGCGTCGGCTGGGACGAGCCAAGGTTGAACGCGGCGGTACTTTGTCTGACACCGTCAGCCGGGCGCCACAGAAGATAATGGTAGGTGCATATTCACGATAATGTGTAGTTGGGCAAGCGCGCGGGCGTGCTGAGCGGCGACGGGGCTGGCGGAGCGAACGATGTCCTCCGCGGCGTTGCCTGGAATTAAACCTGAGTAACTAGCTCGACTAACAACACAGTGAAATTATTTACTTTTGAAATACCAGCCAGCGGGCGTGCGGGCGACGCCGTGCGTGGCGTGACCTTGGACGGCTGGAGCAGCGGCGGCAGGTTCTTCTTCGGACTCCGCAGCGCGTATGCGGAGAAGAGCATGTTGCACCCGGCGAGCACGAGCGCACTCAACCCTGCCGCCACGAGCGATGAGTATTGGGATATCTGGACTAGAGCGCGCTTACAAATCCAGTAGAGCGTCCCGCGGAGCGCGATGCTCCAGCCCCAGACGTTGAGCTCGGCGATCACGACACGCGCGAAGAGCAGGAGGCCGACGGCGAGTCCGTTTGTCCGGAGCGACGCGACCGCCGCGGCCCGCCGCGGGCGGCCGATGCCCAGCTGCTCAATGGGCGACGATGGTAAAGGCGCCGGGCCTGCGGGCGACGGCGGCGGGGGTAGGCGTGGCGAGTTCATCGTGGGAACGGGAAGAGGCGCGTGTTCGGTCGGAGTTGGAAACGCGGCGGCTTGCTTTGTTCGAACGCTCCTGAGTGGTTCGTCCCGCGCAAAGAAATGCTCAAAAAAGAGTGAAATACAATATAAGTCTAATATCATTTTATATAGAGCTGATCCCAGAGCTCAAGATAGTCAGTTATGGACCACAGGTCTGCCTACCTCAGCCTACCTTACTTCGTATTAGAAAGTAGCTTCCCCCGCTCCGGTCGACTCTGTGTGCTCCCAGCGGCAAAAGATGCGTCCATCCATCTGATATTTTGCATTATGAGAGTTCACGCTGTAGGAATATGGTCCCGAGGATCTTACCTGATGCGGTATAGCCGTTGTCCTGCGCCTTGTATTTAGTTCGGAGCCCGTCAGATTGGGCTCTCTACCGGTTTGTCCCCAGAACACGACCGCAGACGTTCAACGGGGTTCGGGACCGTCGTCGCTTTCTCCCACACACGCGCCTGGAGAGGCCGCCTGCGCGCTCCGGTCCAATGACCCTGGGTTTGTCTCTTTGCAAATCCCTGCCTCCCTGCCAAAATTGCTCCATTATGTTCTCCTGACTCACCAGGTGTCGTGTATTAGCTTGGTTTTCTATGTTTGACTTCGGGTATTCAAGGAAATCAATGTCCCGGTCTCGGATCTTATGTTCTCACGTCCCATAGACGAGGATTTAGGCTCTGTCTGGGTCTACTGCTGCACATCCTTTTTGGTGCAGGGAACCCCGGATGAGCGAGTGAGCCCTAGCAGTTATAGCAGCTGTACCGTTGTCTGTGTGTCAATGGCCGAGAAGCTCGATAGTCTGTTACCACAGCGCTGCATGGCGGGTGTTTCTCTCCTTCAACGCCGCACAACATGATTTCCATCGCAAGCTGTCCATGGCAGCAAAATGAGGGCCTCTCGAGCGCCTGAAGGCGCCTGATCGTTTACTGATTCAACGGAGTAGCCTGTGTTGGTATCAGTAGTAGAGAGAGAGGTTTCACGTCCATGCGTCGAGACGTGTTTCCCCGTGACTCTGACCGTGGGAAACAGTATAATTATTGTGTGTCTACTCGGGCGCAGTGAACGTAACTTTACTAGGACAGCCTTCATGACGCAAACACTGTGCAAACACTGTTGTGCGGATCAAGGGCGTGGACGGGAGTAAAAAAAAAAAAAAGAAGATTGCCGTTGAGCGCCTGATCTGGAGGGCAGTTCTCAATTAGGTTACATGATAGACGGCGATGATCTCACCTTCACAACGATAATGTTCCGTGTGCGTGAAACTTCCAAAAGCTCGATCCGAGAGTCTTTCTCAGCTACTGGTGGCTCCGTAGGCGTTGTGCGAGGCCTGCTAGGTTTGACCGTCGCCGCTGGGCCACCGATGAGGAGGGATTCCTATCTGGGCGTCAATACCACTCCCACTTGCGACTTGTGGTCCATACCGCGAGGAGGTCCCTTACGCGCTCCATCAGGCCCCCTGATAATCCCATGAGATGTTCGATCCCCCAGGGAGGCCATTTGGGGGGCGGAAAAATCTCCATTTGCCTGGATTTGGGGGCAGGAAGATCGAACATCGGCGGTTTCCGGAGGCTTTCCCACGCATCTGACGCATCCAAAAAAGCTCCGACGGACTGTAGATTTAGAAAAGAGCTTCAGGGGCACAGGAATTAGCGTAAATCAATAAGAAATGGCTTCATTAGGCAGAACAATGTACCAGTATGTCCTGGGACCACTCACTGGGCATGCATTCAGAGTGACCCGCAGAGCTGAGCCATGGCCGAAATGGGGGCGGGAGGATCGGACATGGGGCCCATCTGGCCGCCGTTTGAGGGTGTGGGGATCATACATCGGGCGTTCTGGAGAGCCAAATTTGGGGGGCGGAGGATCGGACCTATATCGGAATTATCAGGGGGCCTGCTCCATCTTGAGGCGCTGCGTCGGGTCTCGGCTCCAACAGCCCAAGCAGACTTGCCACCACGTATCGGTGAGACCGAACGGGCCGTGACACGCGGGGCGCGGGTGTGTGGGCGGGTCCAGTAGCAGCATGAAGAGGCCCGGGCCTTCGTACGTTGGCCAAGGTTTCCGTCGGCTGAAGGCCTGCGGGAATAGATATGGGTCAGGGGCGGCGCATCTCCCGTGTATCGTTCGCAGCACACACCTGCACGATCAACATCCCGAAAGCATACACGTCCGATTCTGGAGTTTTCGAGCGCAAGCGCCCGGAATTGGACCGGGCTGTGTCGAAGAGCAATTCCGGTGCGGCAAATCGGAGGGTGTTCCAATTGCGAATCTGCGTGCGGGTCGTCGCGTCCGACGCCAGCTTGTCGAGGGTCGTGCTCAGCCCGAAGTCAGTCAGATACGCCTTCCCTTCTTCGGAAACTAGGACATTCTCCTGCGGATTGTGTGAGGCGTACGTGGGGGCGTGGGAAGACGGTAACGAACGCATTTGAGATCACCATGCACAATTCTCAAGCTTGTATGAAGGTAGGCCACAGCAATTGCCACTTGGAACAACTAGGGAAATAAAATCAGGTGACATTGATCGAGCTGTTCTCGAAGGCCCGCACCAGCATTTGCCTGTTCGCCAACGGATTCGCTCGTAAATACTGCAGTAGGTTCCCGTTTGGCGCCCAGCGCGTGGCGATGATCATGAGGTCACCCAGCTCGGCCGCTCCAAGGACAGGGACGACGAAGGGATGCTCTATGTTCTTCAAGGCCTGCAATTCACGTCGGAATAGCTGGTAAATTTCAGTGAGACTTGGTCCCACGACTATCAGGCATGCACATGTACCTCTCTCGTCGCCAATCCTTGTCCAGACCGGCGGAAAACCTTCAACGCTACCGCTTCGCTCTTTGTCGAATCCTCTGTCTTCCCTTTGAATATCGACGATGTACCCCCGTGCGACACGGCAGAGGGGTGCACTCTGACGCGGAACGAGGCGCTTCCGTCGAACGATTTGACCACGATAGGCCGTCGAAATGCTACATAGAGCAGAACTGTCAGGGAAAGCACAGAATATGCTGTGCGGGGTTGCGTACCTGCATATACCATTGATATACGGTTTCTCGAAATACTGCTTTGAAGGACAGTTGGCCGACGTTGCTGGGGGCCAGGGGAGAGGGAAGCACACTGCTCCGCCAACATCAGCCGCTTGCTCTGTCTGGCAGACGCTGAGATGAGGTGAGACTCGGAGGGCCACTCGGGAAACGTCATTGACTGTTCTGGGACAGACGGGTCTGCTCGGGCGCTGCCAGGGGTAGCAACATGGCCTACAACTGTATCCGCAACCCGGCAACGTCGCGTCTAAGTGGGGAACGAAAACGATGTCGGAAAGGCGGTGTACTATGCAAGAGAAGGTCCCGGTGCAAGCGAAAGAATGGGTGAGTGTCGGTCGAGCAACCCGTGCGAGACTCTGCAGTGCATCCGGTATGACGCCTTTTGTCTGGGCGCGATCATCCACAAGTTGTAATCGCCAATAGGCCCGATTTCCAGGGCCTCCTCAGTGACATTCAGCGGGTCGTAGATTGTCCTACGCATGAGCCATCTCGCGCGCGAAACGCCGCTTGGCGTTTAAATCTCCCCTCGAAGCCTCGCCCGAGTACACAGTCCCAATTTACAAGCGCGCTGCACGGGCTGGAGCATGCAAACATACAGATTCTCTGAGAGGGACGCACGGGTAGCGCTGAATGCGTCGCACCCCGCGCGAAGTCCTGTGGCATCACCGTACCTGGCCGTCCGTGAGCTCCAGATCCTGAGCTGCGTCTCGCGCACATTGATCCCTGGCAGCGAGTTCCTCGCCCCATGCTGGGCAATTAAAGTGGCCCGCAGAGCAAATCAAAGACCAAGTCGTCTGTGTACCACACACAGAAGCTGTTCGCTGTACGTCTAATCTCGGGTAGTGGCACTGGCGACTCCGGGGCAGCGTGACCTTGTGGTTAGTGCAGCGGCAGCAGTTCTTCCGCGGAATCTACGAGCAGGTTGAATGAGGAGACTGCGAGCGCGCATAGCCCTAAAATATCGAGTGTAGTGCATCGCGCGCGAGCCGCGTGGCCTGTGCATACGCTGCCGATCGTAGTGGTCCACTGCCTGTGCTGGAAGACCTCGATCACCACGGAGAGCGTCATAAAGCAAATGGAGATGCGGAGCCGGGTCGGGGTCCATTATAAAGCCATCCGGGCGCGCAGGTGTCGTCGTAGGCCCCCGGCTTATCCGATAACATGTCGGATCCCGCAAGGGCCCGATTTGGGGGCCGGAATCAAATTTTATTTCGCCAACGGCTATACCTATAGTCTTGGCTAAGGCCTGATGGTATCGGCCCCAGGTGTAGTATCAACGTCTATTTTCCATGTGGTGATTGGTGCAGCGCTCCCCGAGAAAATCCCAAATTACTGAAAATTTCGCCTCAAAATCGGCCAAAATTTGGGGGGCGGAAGGATCGGACCTCTGAACCGATAAGCCGGGGGCCTGTCGTCGTGCAGGCAATGAAAATCTCGAGCAATGGGTGTCCAGCTCGTAACAAGCGATAGCCAATGAAAATCGCTGACAACTACGTTCCGCGCAGCGGAAGAAAGACTGGTAAGTTTTTACTTAAGCTTCGACTCGGACTGGGAAGCGACCGGACAGAGGGTGGATGACTCAGCGCGCGCTATTAGAACTCCGACCTTGCTCGCTTGTCTTCGTCACGGGACGTCGGTTGCTCGCAGCCGTATCTTCGCCTCGGACGAGGGCATCTCTCGCTCGCTTTGCCGCTGAATGCGGCTCTCTATGCTGCGCTGGTTTCACCGTCCCCTGGGCCTCAGCGTCCCCCTCGATGATTTTCTCAACAATCATGGACTCGCTGGTATATGGCCAAGGTGCTGGAGATCTACTGCTGGCCTGGTTTCCCTACAACCTCTTATGGGACGTGAAATTATCCCTATAACGGATTGTGCATTGCGTGCTGGCAGTATTGCTGACGGTCGGAGGTGCTCTCTGGCCTGTTCATATTCCGAACCCGGTCCACTCCGCGGCAACCAGGAAAACTTCGAGTTATCGCGCCATGTGCCATGCTATTACGATTACGGGATGCTAAGGAACTCCTGATGGTCGCTCAGTGGGACAGTGGATGACCGTGACCGACATCCCTCTATTAGCAAATTCCATGCTGTACATTAGGGAATTCCTGGCACTGGGACCTCTAGTCTATGTGCAGGCGCCAGAGCTCACGCCCCACATTGGACACATACTTCTCGCGCGTGTGCAACGTGAGGATGTTGTCGTTGACAAGGATGTCGCCCCGCTGCCACGCCAGGCGCAGACACACGCGCCAGTCGTACAACGCACGATCTATCTCTGCACGCATGGCCAAATCCGTCTTCTCGTCGACGCCCTCGATGCGCACGCGGATCTCCTGGAACCGCGTACGCGCGCGCGACCAGTCCTCGTGGTAGCGGAAGCACGGTGCATCTGTTACAGGGTGCGGCGCCACTAGAGGGAGGCCGCTGAGCTTCGCGTTGGCAAAGGAAACGGTCTCCCCGCGCCATGTGTGCGCGCGCAGCTCGTCCATCGGCAAGCGTACGTGCTCGAACAGCCGCGGCGACGACGCGAAGAGCGTGTGCCCGATCCCCGGCGGGCTGGGCGTTACGGCGACGAAGAGTTGGTAGTGCGGCGGAGTCGACACGCCGTCTACGACCTTGAAGACGCCGTCGTAGTGGAACGGCATTGCCTCGGAGCTCAGCGAGCTGTTGAAGCCAGGCGCGTCCGCCGGGACCTCCTTGACCTCCAGGAGCTCGCCGAACGTCCACTTCATGATCGGTCCCATCTCGCGCCCCTTGGCGAGGAATGCGTCGCGGTCTGTGCTGCCGTCGAGCCCGCGCAGCAGGACCGGTGAGTTCCAATCGGACAGCGCACGCACAGCGCGGATGTCCAGAGTTGCGAACGGCGTGCCCCGCGGGAACTCGACGCGCACCCCGCAGGGGTACAGATGCTCGATCGACGCCCCGGCCGCGGTCAACGCGTCGTACAGTGGCGACTTCTCGCGATAGCACCACGGCCGGCCGTCCGGCGCGCGCACGAGCTCGAGGTCGTCTCGCGCGGCAGCCTCCTTGCGCGACATGGGGACGAGCGACCCGTCCAGCCGGCACGTCATGACGCTGTGCCACGGCGTAATGGGCTTGTCTCCGGTGTGCGGGAGGACGGAGATGCCGAGCTTCGTGGTGCTATTCCCCGCGTGGATGGAGAGGCGCACCGAGTCCGGGAAGGCCGCCTTCACGCACTCCGCGTAGCACTGCGCGTCCGACGTCAGCCCCATCCTAGCAGCAGTCGCACCGGGCGCCTCTCACCTTGCCGCGCGAGAGCATCTGCTTCGCAACCTTGTGCACGCGCCGCTTGAACGCCTTCTTGCTGCCGCCGTCTGACGATTCCGAGGACGAAGTGTGGATGGACGCGTCGTCGCGGTCGGACAGCTCCTGCGGCGGCGGGACGTGCAGGTCGCCCGGGACGTAGCGCAGGTAGCCGCGGTACGTCGCGTTGACGGCCTCGTCCTGCGCGATCTGCGCGGAGACGTCGTAGCCCGGCACCGCGTACGTCTTGAGCAGCGTCTCGCGCACGATCGGTGCGGCCAGCGCGTACGTCGCGGCGTCGTGGTAGTCCATCGCCTCCGCGGGCAGCGTGCCCTCGAACATCGTCGACAGCCGGGCGAACCGGACGGACGTGCAGCCCAGCTCGGCCGCCATCTCGCGCAGCCGCTCGCCGTAGTCCCAGACAGTGGTGTCGGGGACGTCAAACAGATCTGCGGAATGGCCCGTCAGGCGAGTGAAGGCTGATGTCTCTGGCAGGCCTGCGCACCGTTGTAGACGATCCCGTCGGACACGATCGTAAGCTCCGCGCCTGGCGGGTAGACCTGCTTGATGTTGTTGCAGAAGCCTTGCAAGTAGAGCATCGACACCTCCTCGGCCTTGTCCGGGAGCGCGCCGAGGACCTTGTCGGCGGTGTTGGGCGACTTGCACGGGAACGCCGGTAGGATGAACGGCACGGGCTTTCCCTGCTTGACGGCGCGCTGGATGAGCGCGAGGAACGTCCCGCGGCACAGCGCGGGGTTCGAGCCTTTGAGGCGGTACGACTCGATGACGGCGAAGATGGCCTCAGCGGTTTGCGTGTGCGTCCAGCGCATATTGAAAGTTGAAAGAAAGCAAAGGAAGGAAACCGATGGTGTACCGTCCGGCTCCCCCATTGCGCGGTATATATACGCGATGTCATTGGGCATTGCTCCTAGCAGCCCCCTTGGAATTCTCAGTGTTAGAGATGGATCGGTCCTCACGTGCACTACTCGATCAGGCAGGAGATTCATTCTTGGCGTCTCACGCCTGCCAAACTGAATTTCTCCAGCGCGGGGGCTCCTGCATTTGCTCGCGCGCGAACTGATGGCAGTGATCGGGATCATGATTCCGCGGCTCATGTTGACACTGGATAGTCGCGACGACAGCGCCCATGACAGGAGCCGGTCGCTTCCCCTATACCCACGGTTGTCAGCTCCTCTACGGGGCGAGCCCTGATGAATATCGACGCTCCATTCCACTGAATCTTTCGCCAGATGACAGATACAGGAGGCGCGCACGAATCACGAGCGGCCTCTCGAGTCCACGCTCAGATGCTTTCCGCCCACTGATATCAACATGGGGGATCACACGTGGCCAGATTCCAGGGGCTCCTATGTTCAGCGGTAGGTGGAGTGTTCTCCGCGGGTAGTACACCGTCCGCTTGATTTCCGGCCGCGATGCAAAGATGAATATTGACGTATCTATACATCATCTGCGTTCTTTGAGGCGTCAGTATTGCTTCAGACAGTGCACATAGGTCCGGTCATCCAGACATGCCCCAATGCGGCAAAACTCTGCGGCGGGCACCGCCACCGCTTTGAGCCGACGTTAGGCGGCGTTATCGGATGCACGCACGCGACGTCTGAAAATCCTCTCAACAATCCCTCGACAAAATAAACGCTCCAAAAAGGAGCTCAGTGAATTTCTCAAACTAGCAGTGTTGAGGCAAATAGAGCTCCTGCACGCCGGGTACCCCGCATGTAAGCCCGGCTCGTCACAATTGGAACAGCCCCGACCACTACCGGCAGGGTTGCGTTGAATCCCGGTATATTAACGGCTCCTTTCAGTCCGGGTATGGTATCTCTAAGAAGAAAACAAGGGGATCCCAGTGCTCGGACTACAGTCCAAAGGAAGCGAATCTAGGCTTCCCGCGTAGCATCTATAGTCTGCTACTGTCCGCGCTGCATGGCCGCCCATTGCAGAAAAATCGCCTTCCAATCCTCCAGTGTTGGTGTCCACTGTCCCATCCCGCCGTGCGATGTCCGCGCGGACGTACTCGGATGCGGCGCGCGCATCGTCTCCGAATCCTTAGGCAACGAATGGCTGACAGGATCAGCCGTGCCGTACTCGGTCTTTGACGGTGCTCTTTGGCCGCTTCCAGAGGGCGCCGAATCCCCCAAGACAGGTCGCGGTGCAACTTGGAGCAGCTCGGGATGCAGCACTGCCCAATGCCTCGGCAGCGAATCTTGACGGGACAGGCGCTTCCCGCATGCCGGGCACGTGACGGGCCGATAGAGCGGTTTCCTGGAGGGAAGGTCAGCGAGCTCGGGCACGTCCTTGATATCTACGCCGTGGACCGAAATCAGATGTCGCGGCACGTCGTAAGGGCGGCTGAACGTCTTTGTGCAACTGGGGAGGCGACAAGGGAAGCGTTCTTTCTGTCTCTGGGGCGGACGAGCGGATCGAGCGCTCGGTTGCATTTGGGAAGCTGATTGAGATAACGGGCGAGGGTGCAAGAGGAGAAACTGAGCGGTCCTGTAGGTATCTTCGGGGGGCTGCGGTATGCTCAATTCCCTGATTCGGGCACGTAGAGTGAAACTTGCCTATGCTGACTGAAGTCATGCATGGTTTTCAAGTGGAATGACCAGCATGGGACCACTGCGTGGCGGGGCACGCGCGTCCTGATGGTGCTCATCACACCGACGTCGCCTGCTACTGACCAGCGGATATCATTGACCGAGGCCGAGCGGAGACAGAATGGTATGCCTGTGGTCGCAGGCCCAACCTCTGGTTGGCAGATAATTAGGCCTCTGGTTTCCTAGGACTCCCACATGAGTTCTATGAAACACGCATAGATACCCTGTAACGCACATTCTGGAGAAATATTTTTTGCGCATATTGTGTGTCGAGCCCGTAGTATCTGCATAGCAGCACCCTGAATGCGCCAGCGCTGAATGCGGCGTCAGTATGAATCCTACAGGCAACGTCAGTACAGAATCGCGTTATTCGAGGCCACATACGGGCGATTCTGCACAGGACTGCGAGTGAATTGTGGAGGGCGAAGCGATATCTGCGCCAGCGATGGCATGCCCACGACAGCATGCCCTGGAGGTGCCGCGCGGGGAAAGGCGGGGCCCCCTCAGGGGCAGACCGCCCGGGGGAGGGGGCGGAGTGACAGAGGACGCAGAAGAGGTGATTATATAGCAGCTCTCGGACGCGCTGTGTAGCGGAAAAGAAACCCAACCCGGTCAATTTCCGCCGGGATAGCTTCTCACGCCGCAGCGCCTAGCCAGTGAGCGCCCCACATCGTGTTTGGGGCCGCGCGGTCATGCCGCAATACGTAGAGACGCAAATTTCTGGCCCGTGGCCCGTGATAATGATAGCATATGATGAGGCTCATGGAAACCGAAATTGTTCTCTGCAAGACAAATCGACACGAACTTTTAGTTGGGCTACCGGGGAAAGGTAGCGCTGTCGGGATATAGGCTCGAAGCACAACTGTCCCCAGCACGATGCGCGCAAGAGAAGCACCGGATTGACTCAGCGCCTATGGCACGGCATGTGACTGGCCGGAATCTGAGCTGCAACCCGGTTGCCACACGACCCTTCACCATCTATAGTGCGGCATCTCCGATCTCGGCTCAGTATTGATGGAGCCAGGACTGGCGAATGAAATACAAGCCGTAGCTCGAGGAGAGGAGTGTATTCGTCAGGAAAGCGCTAACACAGCCCTGAACAATGCATCGGGCAGTACTGCAGCGTACTATTAGGAAAGAAGATTCCCATCTGTCAGGAAGCCACTCAGTCCCCCGAATGTCAGCGCCAATCAATGGCGCAGGAGTAGCGCGGTGCAGAATCCAGAGGTTGCCGCAGCGCGAAACATTCACGTGCACAGGTGCGACACGAACAATTCCGCAATGAGGGGGACAGACGGCTTTGAAAGGAGGCAGTGCGGCTCTCTCAACAGGTACCCAGCGAAAATCGGGCGGAGACGCAACAGCAGGCGCAAGCACAGAGCCAAAACGAAAGAGGATGCAGTGGCCCTGCTCGGCAATGAGCAGGACGATAGCCCCGCGGCGCGAGAACGTCGCAGTTGGGCCGCGGGCCCGCGATGTTGCGCCGTGCGAGCAGCCCACGCACACGCGCAACATACTCAGGGGCGGTACAGGCAGCGAGAGTTGAGTCCGCATCCGCGCTGGCAAGTGAAGCGTTGTGCTCGTTGTCGAGCTGGTGCACGCGGTCGTCAGTGTTGTGAAACGCCGGGTTTAACGCGAGTCTGACGAAATCAGACGCAAAACGCCGCGTCTGACATCCGCAGCACGTTAGAACTCGGGCGCTTGACTCTGATGCTCGGCGCCTGTTGCAGTCGGCGAACGCTCGGCACGTTTCCTATGTTTGATGGCAGTTAGAACCGCGCTAACCCGGCTGAGTTATTTCATGAGAAAGTCCCCCCAAGAAACGACTCTGCATTTCTAGGGCCCCAAGAACTAGGGTGCCCAAGAAATCACATTGTGCTCAAAATCAAAATAAGTCTGACCCATGCAGGACTTGAACCTGCCACTCCCGCAGGATGCTTAGTCAGCACAGCTGCCAAGCATAGCTGGCGCTCTAACCCCTAGGCCACAGAGGAGACATTACCTGGTAGCTGATAGTTGCTCATATACACCTGTCAGCTGGCCCAAAGTAACAAACTAGTAGTACAACAAGTAATAAGTCTATTTATAGACCACTACAAATAAAATACCTAAATTCTTGAAAATATTTATGTATGTCCAAAATAAGGTTTGAAATCAAATCTGTAAAGGGTTAGTGAAGAAAATGTAAACTGAGGGCACAGCACTACTGTCATATTACATACCATGCTTAATTCCAAAAAAGGAAATACTTCCGAAATGTATTCAAAGTAACAAAAATAATATAATCATGATAGGTTATAATGGGGGATTACCTCTGAAAATGGCTAAGTCCCTCTCGGAGAGCATATATTTATAGGCATATATGGAACCAAATGTGGCTAGGGTCATACAGCTCTATGGCTCAGTGGTCAAGACCCTTAGGCTACTTGGTGTGACCACAAGGTAACAGGTTCAAGCCCTGTCCATGTCATTGATGGTTCTTTTATTTTCTGGACTTTCAATTTCTTGGGGATGGAATCTTGGGGACTAAGGTGGACATTTCTAGGGTGCCCTAGTTCTGGTCCCAGAGAGACTATATCCAATTCTTGGGGACATCACATCCAATTCTTGGGGACATCTCTTGCAGCCAGTTTGAATTCTAGGGGACCATGATGAAATTCTAGGGGAAACTACACTCGTTTCTTGGGGAACAAATACACATTTCTTGGGGGGACTTTCTCATAAAATAAGTCAGACGGGTAGGCCTAGAACCGCCAGTTCCGGCGTTAGACCGCGGTTAAACCAAAAACTCCGGAGTTCTGGTTTTGCGTTTTTGCACAGCCACTAACTCGGCCCAACACTGGCGGTCGTAAGATGGTTCGGAATCGGAGTCGGAGCTTCGGACCGTGTCAACCTCCGCACACCAAGATCACGAACATCCTTTGACAAGAAAATACTGCATGGGCGCGCACATAGCAAACCTTTTTCCACGTCTTAATTTTTACTACTATTGCGTTTGATTTGATTTGATTCTGTCCATTTTTAAAGTAGCTATGGAAGTACTAATTTACTTATGAAACTACTTCGACGGCCGAATCCTGGTACCTACACTAATTCTCCTGCGCGTGCTCGACATTTCACCCGCGGCCCGCCACACTCCCCGAGAGACGTCCTCCGCTGAGGAGTGACCGAAGCAGAATGTCTCGCCACACGCTCAGTGATCACTGAGCAGGCGATGTTCCGCTTATTGCTACTGTGCGGTGGCCAAGCCCTCCGTCTTCAAAACAAATGCGGCCGGGATCGTCGCGGCGAGGCTCGGGCTGTTCTGCGACCCGGACAGGGCGGATATTGTGTTTGTAGCTGATATTCTGCTAACTCATCACCTGGGTCAGGCTTTCGCGCGGCGGCAACATTGTGATAGGCATTCGCCAGCTGTCGCCGTTCCACGGAGCGGCATCGACTTTGCTGCCGATCTGGCGTTGTATCCGTCTGAGCGGCACTGGTTGTGCTCTTAGCGATCTCCTCGCGTTCAAGGGGCTGGCTCCGCAATCGACCGCGCGCAGGGCGAACCGGATATGTCCCACTGACTTTACTCGGTATAATCCTCCCATATTCTGGCCTCCCATGTCTGGCCTCCCATGTGGGAACATGGGACTCCAGGCATGAAAGAATGGCAAGATGCAAGTACAAAATGAATGTTCCAAGCAGGAATTGAACCTGCAACCTTTTGGTCAACCAAATTTGGAAATTAACTTTGACACCTTAACCACTGAACCAAGTAGCCATGTGGTCCAGGCTGGTACTGGAGCATTATGTGAGCGCATTTTTGAGCAACAATTTCACTTCAAACTAGCATATAGTTAGGTTGGGTTAGGTCTGGTTAGGTCTGGTTAGGTTAGGTTGGGTTAGATTTGGTTAATTAGGTTAGGTTTGGATATAAAATAATTGAAATTTGGATAAGCAAGTCACTACAAAACGAGGAGGGTTAGGTTAGGTGGTTAGGTTAGGTTAGGTTAGGTTAGGTTTAGAAC
Organism: Auricularia cornea; assembly: GCA_030578095.1. Taxonomy (NCBI): domain Eukaryota; kingdom Fungi; phylum Basidiomycota; class Agaricomycetes; order Auriculariales; family Auriculariaceae; genus Auricularia; species Auricularia cornea. The sequence goes on along the minus strand of JARLTE010000009.1, from coordinate 3,746,171 downwards.
GTCTAGAAATCCCTTTGGGGTATAAAAGTTGTTTACATGGGAATAAGCTGGTTAGGGTAGGCTTCAGCCTACCCTAACCAGCCAGAGTGCATTGTAGAAATAGTTTGGTTAGGTGAGGACTTGTCCTCACCTAACCAAATTGCATTTTATAGTGAGAATATTTGGTAAGGGTAGGCCTGCCTACCCTAACCAACTTGTATTACATGAATTATATATGTGGAAATTTGCGGTGGCATTGGTATATGGTGCACAAGTTGTAGTCAAGGTCATATGGCCACTTGGTACAGTGGTTAAGGTGCGAGGTTTAATTGCCTTTTCTGGTTTGGCAGACGGTCACAGGTTCAATTCCTGTAAAGGGCAACTCTTTTAGGCCTATCTCTTGGTGCTGTCTCCCAAGTTTGGAGTCCCATATGGGAGGCCAAAACATGGGAGGATTATACCGAGCTGGAGCTCTGGGACATGACCCGGGCGAACCCGTCTGTTGCGGCCAGCCGGCAACCGCGCAGAGCGAGAGCCTACGAGTGGAACACCACCCGCAGCCCACCCTCACACGGACCGCATCTCTCTCTCTAGGAGACACCCCAACCCGACCCTTGACTCTCGCCCGCAACGGTGGAAGCGCAGAGCAGGCGTACGGAGGGAGAGAGACCCCCGAGAGGGTCCCGACGGGAGTTCCGCTCGAGCCTCTGGAGGGGACCCAAGGCTGATGAGGAGTACTCGCCTCTACTCCCACGCACCCAGGGTCTACGACGTGTGGGACCCGAGGCCTCGGACCAGAGGTGGGGCGCCGCCGCGGCCCAGAGGCGCGGCGGTGCTGGAGGAACGCTCCCAGGCCAAGTGCACGCACAAAGACTCTGAGAGACCAAGAATCCAAAGACTAGAGTACAGCGAGGGCCACGAGTCGTCTTATATAGGCGGACTTCTACCGGGACTCCCGTCGGATCCTTCGCGCCGCCGAGCAGAGTTCCGTCGGGACTGCCGCTAGGTCCGCCGCGCCGAATGAAGCTCTGCTGGAGCCGGCGCGAATGCCCTGCTTGTTCCGCCGAGCATGCCCGCACGGGCAAGCTCTTTGGCACAGACCCTCTTCTGCGACTCGGGCCTTACGGGATAGGCCGTCATCGTCTGCGCGTACAGCTCGTCGGCTCCGCTCACGAGCCGCACGCGTTACACTGGACAGTGGGGCCGACGCGGGACACCCGACGGGACTCGCCCCCATCCGCTCGCCCAGCCCGCCCAGCTCATGCTATCCGCCGGATATCGCAGATACCGTGACCCGACGGGTCTCTTGGCATTCTCAGTATATAGGGCAGAAGCTCCGCGGTGTATGTACCTTGGTTTTGACATTCTACAGCTCCTCGTCCTATCTTCGGTGAGGAGTGTTGCTTGCGCCGTGCGCGCCTCGCGCACGGCGCCCCGCGTCTCTTGGTCTCGAGCCCGGCGTGAGTGCGACCCCTGTGTAGGAGGGTGGGCAGCGAGCACCCTCTCAGTATCACAGGGCCGCCGCTCGGGCCATACACGGTCCCGAACGCTGTCTCTCCCGCGCCTCGCCCCTGCAGCCCGATCCGGAGCGGTCGCCCACTGACAGGCTGGCGCGGGATGACAAGACTCATGCTACGCGAGCCCCGGGTGGTCCCTCCCACCCGTGGTAGTGGTGGTTCTCCACCGCTGGCCGCAACATAATGTCAAAACCGCCCCACCCGGTCCCCTCAACCGGCTCGCATTCCCCTACACACGAGGCTCGAGACCGCGTACACTCAATCTCTCCTCTCTCTCCCTTCTTTCGCTTCTTGGCGACGCCGTGCGGCGCCGTTCGACCCACGATGCTCGCCGACCACTCCGGCGTGCACTACTCTTGCTGCCCACACTGGTCTTTCACTACCACCCCGGCGCGCACTACTCTAGCCGCCAGGGCTGGTCTCCTCGACCGCTCCGGTATGCACCACTTTAGCTGCCCGTGCTGGTCACCCCCACTCTCCCCGCCGCACGACTTGGACCGAGTAGCCGCCATTCGTGCGACAGCGTGGGCTCGCAATGCCAACGCTGCAGCGACCCACGATGCCCAACACTCTCCGACCACCCACATCCCTCTTGACAACCGGAACTCCGGCGGAACTCGCCCTCTCGACCCGCCATCACGGATACCCCCTTCCTCACGCGGAACTCCCGTCTCTGCAAGCGCTTGCACATCCCCACGGGTCTGCAGCCTCGGATCACTGCCCAGAGCAGGTCCCGGCTACGACTAGCCGCCTGCTGGGAGTTCAGCACCACTTTCATCTGTCACCTTTGTCCATCGCCCGCACGAACGACCCTCGCCGGAGAGCGAGGCGCTGGCAACCTCGAGCTGAGTGTTCCTCTTGCCCGGACACCACGAGCAGCCGTTGAGGCTGCGAGCAGTAGCACCGGCACCACCTGTGACCATCGCTATCGTTATCAAGCTCTCGAGAACGTCGCGCACATCATCCGAGGGCACTCTCGAGCGCGAAAGGCGCAACAAGCAATGTCCACGGCTGAAGTGCGGAGGCCCGCGGAACTCGACGCAGACCGACGACGAGCCCGAGCACGGTGCTGGACCTGAGCTGAGTCGCGTCTCATCGTCCGATGCAGCGCAGGTGTTCACAAGCACCCGCACCCGAGACCCGACGCACTCGCGGGGAAAGGATACGAGCAGCAATGCCTCCAGGGCACCTCTGGTCCCCAATGTCCACGGGCGCGCGATCCCGAACAACGTGCGCCCTGGGACCCGCAGTCGAAGGAGCCCGGTCTAGCGGCAGCGGGGCAAGACGTCCATCCGCGCACGCAAGCGAAGTGCACGACGGCAGTCTGACGATCCGGACTTGTCGGGCACGGAGGGCGCTGCCGCGATCCAGAGCACCGGCGCCGCGATGTTCCGGCGTGCGCGTCGCATCGACGAATCGCCCAGGCATCTCGAGGACCAACCAGTGCGCACGCACACGCCCGATGGATACGCCGTGCCGCCGGAGCGGTGATCCAGTAGGCCCGGTCCGCTGGCACGACGACGCACCGGCAGCCAAAGGCGCATTCGCGCCGACAGCAACACCAGACTCGTGCCAGCGCGAAGGGGGCACCCAGCAACTGCCCGGCGCGCCGCCAGGGCGATCCACGAGCAGCAGGCGAATGGACGGGCACACGACGCAGCGAACAGCAGACAAGGACGCGTCACCTCGCGGGTACAGTAACCCACGAGTACGGGCCGAGCGCCGCCAACCGGTCCCGCATGTTCGATCGAACCGCCGCGCACGTCGCGTTCCCTGCGACGCCGTGTCTCCCTCCCCTCTCGCTCTCTTTCCTGCACGACGGCAGGACTCGGGTGGTGCAGCCAAACGCGCGCCGGCGTCGCCGATACAACGAACCCACCGGCGGCACCTTCGAAGACGGCGCGCTCGGCGCTGGGCAGCGGTCGTCGCCCGGCACTCGTCGCCTGCCTGACCAATGTCTATCTGGGCGCGACGGGAGTGATTCTCGCGATGGCCGGCATCCCTCCTCCTTGTGCTGTCCGCCCGTTATGGTGCTCGCAGGCGCACCTCGAAGTCATGCACCCGAATCGCCGTCGGCGTCTCCCTTGGCCGCGGCGTCAAGTTGGCACGGGGTGCCGCTGTTCCGCGGCCTCCCATCCCACACTCAACGACGAGACGCCCTCACCGTTGGCGCGTGCATACGCGCTTCTCCGCACACGCAGCGCTCTCATCCGCTTGTCGAGCTCCGAGTCTCGAACTGCGCGTCGTCGCGCGGGCTCTCCTCCTCTGCGCACCCTCCCTTGCCGCTCCGCTGTCAAGACCCGCGCCACGCTCGAGCTCTCAGGTCGGGGAGACATCGAGCTGTCCAGGCGAAGGATTAGCGACGTGCACGAGAGGCAGGAAGGTCCAGCGGCCTCGTTCGGAAACCGAGCTGAGTTGCTATTCCCGATACCATGCGCCCTCCTGATGCGGCAGTCCTACCGCGAGCAGGGAACTCTGGGCATCCGCACGCGGCAACGGGCTGTACTCTGCGCGGAGACGGTCAACGGACGCGAGAACTCTTCGAGAACGCTCGACACCCTCTCGTCGCTCTTCGAACGCGCGCTCGACACTGGTCGTGCGCCAGTTTCTCTCTTCCCACTCGCCACGATTGCAATGCCGCGTTCCGCGCTGCGGAAAACCCCGTCGCATCCGACCCCGGCCTCATACTCCACATCCCGGTTGCCTCGCGCCGAAACCTGCGCCAGAACGGATGAAACGAGCGCGAATGTGTGAGCCGTATACGCAAGACGGGCCTCGGCGGGTTTCGAGGCGGAGGACTACCAACGCGTGCACCTCAAGCTGCGACGCCGCCTTTCGTCGCACGCATAAGCTATTGCTGCTTCCCCTGCCACGGACCGTCGCCCTCTCGCATCGTGGTGGTGGTGGGGACAGGTCAGCGCCGTGCGCGGCAGCACAACGTTAAAGGCGCTTCTGCATGGCTCGCGAACCCGCTGGGAGCCCGGAATACCTGCAAGAAGGCGCAGCAGGCTCTAAGCTACGTCTCTCACTATTCGAAGCTCGCACAAAGTTACCAACGAGAACTATCAGACGCTTCCGGCCTCGGGGGGGTTATGTTCCGCCGAGCATGCCCGCACGGGCAAGCTCTTTGGCACAGACCCTCTTCTGCGACTCGGGCCTTACGGGATAGGCCGTCATCGTCTGCGCGTACAGCTCGTCGGCTCCGCTCACGAGCCGCACGCGTTACACTGGACGGTGGGGCCGACGCGGGACACCCGACGGGACTTGCCCCCATCCGCTCGCCCAGCCCGCCCAGCTCATGCTATCCGCCGGATATCGCAGATACCGTGACCCGACGGGTCTCTTGGCATTCTCAGTATATAGGGCAGAAGCTCCGCGGTGTATGTACCTTGGTTTTGACATTCTACAGCTCCTCGTCCTATCTTCGGTGAGGAGTGTTGCTTGCGCCGTGCGCGCCTCGCGCACGGCGCCCCGCGTCTCTTGGTCTCGAGCCCGGCGTGAGTGCGACCCCTGTGTAGGAGGGTGGGCAGCGAGCACCCTCTCAGTATCACAGGGCCGCCGCTCGGGCCATACACGGTCCCGAACGCTGTCTCTCCCGCGCCTCGCCCCTGCAGCCCGATCCGGAGCGGTCGCCCACTGACAGGCTGGCGCGGGATGACAAGACTCATGCTACGCGAGCCCCGGGTGGTCCCTCCCACCCGTGGTAGTGGTGGTTCTCCACCGCTGGCCGCAACACTGCTCGTCCGGCGGGGCGTGCGTCCTCGAGTTCGCCCTTACTCTCAGACCCGTCGTGGCGGAACATAAACCCCCCCTAAGGGCGAGCTCGATGGTCGCGGGGAGCTGCGCCGTCTTGTCTTGTTCGCGGATCGTCAGCCCCCCTCCATGGGCGTTCGCCGTCAGCGTTGTCGATGTGGCTTGTTGGTGCTTCACGCTCGAATCGTCCGTCGCGGGGCCCTTGAGAACAGGAGAGTCGTGAAGGTTGCCCCCGGTAGGCGTCTAGACGGGCGCGTGGCGCTGGGTTGTACGGTCGACCCTCCCTCGCGTCCTCGTCGTCCCGTCCGGTCCACAGCGAAGAGACCAGCAGTACCGCCGGGTGTCGTCCACTGGCTTCTCACCCACGGCGCTCCCCTCTTCTGGGATTCTCACCGGAAACCCGTCGAGTCTCACCCCCGCGCGGCGATCCCGCGCGTGGCCCTCCATCGAGGCGACTTTCCCGGCCGTTCTGGGAAGAAGGTTCCGTGCCTGGGCATATAAAAGGCGGCGTGGCGGAGCTTCGAAGTCATTTGGTCCTTGACTCTTGACCTCGACCATGTCGCGACAGCCGCCCGCCGTCGAAGTGGAGCTGTACGCTCTCAACTCGCACCTCGCCCTTGGCGCGTCTGTCCTCGCGGGCCTCGCGTCGTGCCGTGGGGATTTCCTCCCCGCTCAGGACGACCCCTTCGTCGCCGAGATGGTGACGGGGCACTGGGTCGTCGTCGAGGCGCCCGTCCCCGAGTCTCGTCGAGACCCTCGACGATACAAGCGGACCTTCGATCGTCTCACCCAGCTCGTGGCCGAACTGCGGGGTCGCGACGGAGTCCGGGCCCGCTCGCAGTTCTTGACAGCGGTGTGCATCGCGCTGCAGGCGTGGGCCCGCAATGCCGAGTTCGAGCCCGGCGACGAATTGGGCGTGCGCGAGCAGCTCTGGGTCGAGTGCGACGTCGCCGTCGCGAAGAAGTGGCGTCGAGATGCCGCCGTCCCCAACCCCGTGTTGGCGCGCCTTCCGGCGCTCGAAGAGCGCAACCGCGCGCTGGCCCGTCGTGCAATCCTGCTGCGCGATCTCGAGGGCTCCGAGCTCTCGGACCTGAGCGACGGCGGAGGTCCGCCGGAGGTCGAGCACGATTCGCCAAGCGACTCGGGCGCCGAGGTCGACGAGTTGGTGGGCGACGCCATGTCAGTGGACGGTCCGAGCCCGGGTTCCGTCGCTGCGTCCGGCGAGGAGGAGGAGGACGAGGACGATCTCGGTCCCGCGGTACGTGGGGCGGGTCTCCGCGCGGTCGCGCTGTTTACTCACGTCGTGCAGTGCGCTCGGTGCCGCCGCCGCCAGATCGAGTGCGTGGCGCGCGTTGACGGTCGCGACGGTGGGGTGGGCCAGTCGTGCGTGGCCTACAGTGCGTCTCACGCGCGTTGCGTCGTGGAGTCGGAGAGTGAGAGCGACTCCAAGACCCACCGCGAGCGCGTCAGTGCCGTCGTGGGACAGCTCACCGGCATCCTCGAGGAGCAAGAGCAGATGCGAGCGGAGGTGGACAAGGCCCGCGAGCTCGTGGAGCAGCGAACGAGGGAGCTGTTGGCTCTGGAGGAGTCCCTTCGCGCTGCCGCCGCTCGTCGCGCTTCCGGCTCGTGACCCGTCCTCGGACGTCCAATGTCTCGTTTTTGTCAAGTAGAATTTGCGCGTGTGGTTCGTGTTTGAATGTCAAGAATGGTTCGTCAGGAATGGTTGCGAAGTTCGTAAGTTCCGGAAAAGACTCAGCGGAGAAGGTCTCCTCAAGCCCCGATCGGGTCTCCGTAGGACGTCCGACGAGTTTCTCGAGCGATCGTGTGCCGAGATGGGAGGTGCCTTCAGCTACGGGATTGGGTTCGCTCTGCCCGTCCTTGTCGTACGTGCGCGCGCGGGGATCTGCGCTCACTAGGGCGGCGTTCTCGCGCGCTCGCTCGTGTCGGGACCCGTTCGTCGGTCGCAGCACGCTTCGTGCGGGTCGCAGCAGAGAGCCGGTTGCAGTCATCGGGAGCCTTAGCCCTGGTCGTGCGCGAGGTGTAGTAGTCCTTCGCGTCGTCCGTGCGGTGCGAAGGGAGAGGTCGTGGGAAAGAAGCAAGAGTTGGTATATGGGGAGAGAGTTGTTCGGCCTCGGGTCTCGTGAGGATGAGGGAGCAGCGAGGCGGCGCGGGCATCGTTACACCGCGCCGCGATGGTGTGTTAGTCTTTGGATTATGTTGCGGCCAGCCGGCAACCGCGCAGAGCGAGAGCCTACGAGTGGAACACCACCCGCAGCCCACCCTCACACGGACCGCATCTCTCTCTCTAGGAGACACCCCAACCCGACCCTTGACTCTCGCCCGCAACGGTGGAAGCGCAGAGCAGGCGTACGGAGGGAGAGAGACCCCCGAGAGGGTCCCGACGGGAGTTCCGCTCGAGCCTCTGGAGGGGACCCAAGGCTGATGAGGAGTACTCGCCTCTACTCCCACGCACCCAGGGTCTACGACGTGTGGGACCCGAGGCCTCGGACCAGAGGTGGGGCGCCGCCGCGGCCCAGAGGCGCGGCGGTGCTGGAGGAACGCTCCCAGGCCAAGTGCACGCACAAAGACTCTGAGAGACCAAGAATCCAAAGACTAGAGTACAGCGAGGGCCACGAGTCGTCTTATATAGGCGGACTTCTACCGGGACTCCCGTCAGATCCTTCGCGCGGCCGAGCAGAGTTCCGTCAGGACTGCCGCTAGGTCCGCCGCGCCGAATGAAGCTCTGCTGGAGCCGGCGCGAATGCCCTGCTCGTCCGGCGGGGCGTGCGTCCTCGAGTTCGCCCTTACTCTCAGACCCGTCGTGGCGGAACACCGTCCTTCCCTCATCTGCGACGGCGCGCGAGCTGAAGACTATGCGGTCCGCATTGCGAGCACGCCCGCGGATGTGTTAGATTTGCTTGGCGCTGCGGAGGTGCAGTTTACCATCCCCTCAACCTGCCCGTCGCGTGAGTGGACATGCTGCAGCTCGCACGGGCGCTGGAGCCGTCGTATTCTGCAGCCCGGAGTCATGCATCTGGCTTATGGGGACGGTGGGGGAGCGGCGTATACTCAAGACGCAATGCCGTTTGTTACTCAGACAAACATATTTCAATCCCTCGCGTGAAGCGGAACAAGAAGTAGGAATACGCGATTTATAACTTGTAGGCACAGCCTGAGGTCCACTGGCAATCTTCGACCGTGAGCACAGCTGGAATGGAGTTGCCATCGTCCGATACGAGTACGTTTTCCTGACAATCGGTCAACAAAACCCAAGGGTTGTGGACACACAGGCATACGCATTTCAGGTCTCTGTGTACGAAGCGCAAGGACGAATGCAAGTAGCATACCGCATCCGCAACCTGGAAAACCTATGCGGGTGTGTCACATGTACGCCTCAGCACGATACCAGTCAGATACACGTACCAGTAAGCGCCGATCGGCGCCCGGATTAGCCCTCAGATACTGAGTCAAATCTCCGTTCTCCATGAAGGGTAAGACAATTGTTGAGCTCGAGGAGCTTTTTCCCATCCACGACGCCTCTCTACCGCCTCTCTACCAGCTCCTCGCGCTCTTTGGAGGTTATCGCCGCTCTCGGCCTCGGCTTGACATACTCTCCCCGCTCCTTCGGACCACGTCGCGCCTCATCTCCCGCACCCACCTGTCCGCGCCCTCGCCTCCGTTCATCCGCCGGCCCCACTGGGATCTCTGTCATTCCGGCTCGACCATCGCGACGCGCCCAACGCGACCCAGAACAGCGCGGCGCCCCGCCCAGGAACCGGCCGCACGAGAAGGCGTTCTGTTGCGGCCAGCCGGCAACCGCGCAGAGCGAGAGCCTACGAGTGGAACACCACCCGCAGCCCACCCTCACACGGACCGCATCTCTCTCCCTAGGAGGCACCCCAACCCGACCCTTGACTCTCGCCCGCAACGGTGGAAGCGCAGAGCAGGCGTACGGAGGGAGAGAGACCCCCGAGAGGGTCCCGACGGGAGTTCCGCCCGAGTCTCTAGAGGGGACCCAAGGCTGATGAGGAGTACTCGCCTCTACTCCCACGCACCCAAGGTCTACGACGTGTGGGACCCGAGGCCTCGGACCAGAGGTGGGGCGCCGCCGCGTCCCAGAGGCGCGGCGGTGCTGGAGGAACGCTCCCAGGCCAAGTGCACGCACAAAGACTCTGAGAGACCAAGAATCCAAAGACTAGAGTACAAGAGGCGAGGTCCGTCGTCTTATATACGCGCCTGTCGGTAGTCCCGTCGGGTGTCCTTCCATAACGGTCCTAGCGTCGTTGTATGCGCAGCCCCGTCGGGGGTGCGGCGGGACTGAGGCTGGATCACGGCCAGTGAGAGCGCGTCCTTCCTCACCATTGGCGGAACAAGTTCGCGGCCCGAAGACACACCTCGAACCTCCCGCTCGCGCGCCGCGAACCGCTCCGCGTACCTCGAAGGCCTCGACAGGTCGCCGACCTATTCTGCCCCGATCGCGACCTCGCTGCCCCTCTTCGTCAACCTCTGCGACCCGCTCAGTTCAGGGATGGTGAGCAGGTGAGTAACCTCGATGTGCGGGCTCTCGAACGGCAAGCCTCTCTCGATGTCCGCGACCCCTCGCTCGCACTTCGGTATGCCGGCACCCCTCAGGACCCTCATGGCCCGTCGCGTGGAGACCCGCGAGATGTCTGCACTCTCGACCACTTCGAGGGCGTCATCGAACGATCTCCCTTCGCGATCCAACTCGGTGCGTCTCGTGCACCTCGCCGACCTCGTACCACCTCGTCTCCGCGGTCGCCCACCCTTCGCGATCTCACGGCGGTCGACGCGGGGCAAGGAGTGATGGGTGATGGCTTGGTTCGCCGCGCAGGTGTTCGCGGACTTCGGATCCGAGCCGGCATCGGCGTGGGTGATACCTATATATACGGGCACCGGCCCTCCCCTTGTATCCTAGGTTTGATCTGGTCTATCTACCGCTTTATCCGCGCTCGTTCTCCTTCCCCCCGCCCTTGGGCCCCTCGCTGGCGAGCGATATCGATGGTGACCCTGACAACAATGCCCAAGCCGGCCTGTAGATCCACCGTGCCGATGAACGGTACAATGAACCTATGGCGCGCTCTCCGGAGGACTGCGACCTCCCGCGTGATGAACTGGAACCAGAGCTATCAATTATGTTGCGCTGAAGGCAGACACTACGTACCTCATGAGTAAGCTGGGCATCTGGGTGCTGGATGGTCTTCACCACGATCGGCAAGGTCTCTCCCGACGCTAGGCGTACTTCTCCGCGTCGTATGAGTGAGGTGCCGCCCCGTATGGCAGCGTGCGGGAGAAGCCTGAGGTCCACAGATTCGTCGTTCTCGGCGACGAGATCACCATGCAAGTTGAACGCGGCAATTGGCATGTCGGTGTGGGAGCCTGCAAGTAGTCGTTAACACTTCTGGTGTCATAGGGACGCTATCATGGATCTTACTATTGTGTGTCATCGCCCGACCACCGGTGTAGAACCTGAGACGAAAATGAGAAGGACTCGGCATGTCACCAGGCGGGCAACTGATCTTATACATAACTGCTTTACAGCAGGAGCTCAGGCGCATGACCGGCACGGGATTTCTACGCCGCGACATTCGCCGCGGCAATGTTGACCGAACGGAGGATGCTACAGGGACCAGAGCCAGCTTCTTGCATACATAGGTGCCATGGCATATGGTCTGACTCCGTGAGCTGCGGTCTGAGTTGCCATTCCATTTGGCAGCATCAACCGAAAACAATCGCCACGGCGTCAAGGACAAACCAATGAACTCGTGGAGCACGTATAAGCGAGGCTGGGGGTGCGCAGCGTGAGATAGCTGACGCTCGAGGCTGTGAGTTTGCCACGGCGGGATGCTCAACCGCATGCCACGAGAAAGAGAGACACAAATGAATGTCCAAGGATCACCAGTAACGGAACCTGAACGCCGCGGCAAAATCTGACACAGTGACAGAAGCGAGGCCGCTCCAGCGGGCGCCAAGCAAGCTTCTGGAACGGAGTTAGCGCCTTGCAGATGCGCCGGTAGATGCATGCGCCATGGCATACGCGCGCGCCATGGCATACGCGCGCGCCATGGCACGCACTCGGGGCATATCAGAGGTGCGCAAACAGCCGCCACCGTGTACATATCAAACGGAAAGTGTCTTGGACACGTGTGAAGCACGGAATAGCCGAAGTCCGAGGCTGTGAGTTGTCCCGCCGCGATGCTACGGAGGCAAATGAATCTTGAAACATCACCCGAAGAGTCACTGAAGAGGCGGGCCGGCCGTGGTAAGGCTGACACTGATGCTTCTCCAACGAGCCGGGAATCGGTGCAAAAGTGACGGCTGGTGCGCTGCAGGGTGGATGCATCCCTTGGCCCGGCGTCTGCGCGTCCGTCGACCCTGGACATCTGGGCGGTCAGCGCGCATGATCGTCCTGGCGCCCGATGATATAAGCGATGGCGCGTAGTGGTTGACGGACAGGAGGCGCTCCTTCGCGGCGCGGCGGCAACATCGTCGACCGGAAGAGCGCAGGGGGCCTCCCGGATAACGCCGGGGAATATCACGTCCCCCACATCGGTCCGTGGGAAATCAGCGGTTTGGTTCCGCGGCATCGACGGCAACTCGCTCTCAACGCTCTTTACTCTGAGAATGACGAGACATGAGAGTAAAAGGTTGTTTCTGAGAGCTCGCGAGGTTGAAAAATCAATGTTTTGTGGCTTTCTCGCTGCCGGCCGCTGGGAGCGCGGCGTGGCTGTGCGGCATTTCCCACCCGGGAGGCCCCCTGGAAGAGCGAGTCCGCATCGAAATCATCTTTCCTTGCGCTTCTACAGCGACAAGGTCATTTCAGACCAATTTCAGACTCGAACATAGGCTATAACACGGTTCACCTTGTGTTTCCACATCGGTCTGTTGCTCAAGTTGATTCACCGACGCAAGGCGTCAGTTACCGCCTATTATCGCCCATATAATGCACAAATAATGCATTGCACCGAGGAAAGGCGCATGATACTACCGTTATTCAAACAGTCCATGAGCTAAGATCGCACGTGGAGCATAAAGGGAGCCTTATCAAACTAGATATTGGGCGAGTGAGGATGACAGCGGTGCGGCAAGGTGCAGAGGTAATCTATGTGTTCATTCAATACATTTCTCGGACAGAGACAGCGATAAGCAACGGGTATCAGTGATTACATACATACAAGCAAGCAGACAAGAGGAATACCGATGGACATCCGAGGACGAGGTACATCGCGCTGCCGACGCCGCCACGCACACGCACTATCCGTTGAGGATGGACGTGATCGTCGCCCAATCGATACCTTCAGGCGACGGTGTAGTGGCCAGCGCGTGTGGGGCTGCGTTCTGAGACGTCGACCAGGAGTGGGGAACTGGTACGGCAGGGACGCTCACTGGTGGCGGTGGCTGCGGTACTAAGCGATCGTCGAAGTCACTCGGCGGGATGGCGGCTGCAGAGAACATGACCTGCTGTGAGCCCTGCAGACCCGCGATGACCTCTGCAGCCGGGGAAGATGGTAGTAGTAGCGGCAGCGGCGGAGACGGCGCAGCTTCTGGGAGTGGAACGGACAAGGACAGCGCCATGTCCCATATCAACACCGGCCCGTCAACACGCCGCCACACAGGCGGTGACGGTGCAGCTCCTGGATCGGGCGGCGGAAACTCCCAGAAACACGCACCGTCCACCCAGCGCGACCCAGCAGGCGGCGTAAACGGTCCAAGTGGGGGTGTAGGCAGGGTATGGGGGGGGTAATGGTGTTCCGCCAATGGCGTCTCGTGAGAGGGAAGCAAGCTCGAGGATCGTAGCGACCATCAAGCGGAACTCCCGTCGGGACCCAAGACAACCGACGGACCACCGAGAGCGGCGTATAAGAAGAGCACGATGCAGTGCCTGTACTCTAGTCTTTGGATTCTTGGTCTCTCAGAGTCTTTGTGCGTGCACTTGGCCTGGGAGCGTTCCTCCAGCACCGCCGCGCCTCTGGGCCGCGGCGGCGCCCCACCTCTGGTCCGAGGCCTCGGGTCCCACACGTCGTAGACCTTGGGTGCGTGGGAGTAGAGGCGAGTACTCCTCATCAGCCCTGGGTCCCCTCCAGAGACTCGAGCGGAACTCCCGTCGGGACCCTCTCGGGGGTCTCTCTCCCTCCGTACGCCTGCTCTGCGCTTCCACCGTCGCGGGCGAGAGTCAAGGGTCGGGTTGGGGTGTCTCCTAGAGAGAGAGATGCGGTCCGTGTGAGGGTGGGCTGCGGGTGGTGTTCCACTCGTAGGCTCTCGCTCTGCGCGGTTGCCGGATGGCCGCAACATAATCCAAAGACTAACACACCATCGCGGCGCGGTGTAACGATGCCCGTGCCGCCTCGCTGCTCCCCCATCCTCATGAGACCCGAGGCCGAACAACTCTCTCATCATATACCAACTCTTGTTTCTCTACCACGACCTCTCCCTTCGCACCGCACGGACGACGCGAAGGACTACTATACCTCGCGCACGACCAGGGCCAAGGTTCCCGACGACCACGACCGGCTCTTTGCTGTGACCCGCACGAAGCGTGCTGCGACCGACGAACGGGTCCCGACACGAGCGAGCGCACAAGATGCCACCCTAGCGAGCGCACTTCTCCCCGCGCGCGCACGTACGACAAGGACAGGCTCGGCGAACCCGATCCCGAAGCCGAAGGCACCTCCCGTCTCAGCACACGATCGCTTGAGAAACCCGTCGGACGTCCTACGGAGACCCGACCGGGGGCTCGAGGAGACCTTCTTCGCTGAGTCTTTCTCGGATTTCCGACTTTCACACCATTCTGACAAGCCAAACTTGCAATTCATTCCAAATCCTCAAGACACGACAAAAGCATTCTACGACTACACAAGAGAAGCGGCGAGACGGCGCACACGCTCAACGACGACGTCCTGCTCCGGGACGGCAGCGTGCAACCCCGCAACGCGACGACGGAGATCCGCATGCCCGTCCCTCGCCTCCTGCGCCCGCGCCTCCGCGACCTCCACGAGCGCGGACACTCTCTCCCCGACAGCGCGACCCTCCCGTCCTACCAACGGCCACTCGGCCCCAGCGCAAGGACGATGCCCGTCGCGACACGCACGGCAGGAACGATTCACGCGCCTCGTGCGCGGATGGACTCGACCGAGGCACTCGCGCTCCAAGCGCGCGCAGCGAGCGCACTGCAAAACGGCCAAGATCAGCATGTGCACGACGCGAAGGACGGAGAAGGCGCACCGGTACCTCCGCAACCACGACGTCAAGCTCGGGCGATCGCGCACGACGCGAAGCACGACGAGCAGGACGCGTGCGGGACTCCCGCTCGGGCGAAGACGCGCGACCGCCGCCGGAGTCCCGATCGCTGGGACCCTCCCCCTCTCCATCCTCGTCGCTGTCGGCAAGGTCGAGCTCACGACGGAGGGCGCTAATGTGCTCGTCGCGAGCGCGTCGAAGAGGATCCAGGCGGGGGCCGGGATCGTCGCTGGTCCACGTTCGATCGAACACGTCCTCGGGGTCGGACGCGAACCAGGCGTCCTCCAGAGGGAGGAGCAGAGCACGCGCGTCCAGTGTCTCATACCACCGGCGCACGAGGGTCACGACGCGGCGCTCGAACCAGGCGCGCTCGCTGGGGGTCAAGACGCGATCGCGCACTCGACGGACAGCGCGCCGCATCTTGCGATACAGCTCGAGCTGGTCGAGGCCCAAGGCCGGCTCGCGGGGAGGGAACTGATCCAGCGCGATCCAGCGCTCCAGCAGTCCGACCAGGACAAGCTCCAGGCCGGTGGGGGACGGCAAGAGCGCCACGAGGTCCAAGAAAAGCCGCCGCCGGTGAAGGAGCTCTCGCAGCTCGAGCTCGGGACGCGGCTCTAGCGGCAACGGCGAGTACGAAATCGGAGAGGGCGAGCGCTCGCGCGACGCGGGTCGAGTGGGCAGCACAGAACGAGCCATTCGACAAGTACGAAGTCAAGAGGCGGAGTCACCGACGGGACTCGACGTCGAACTTTATACTCGCAAAAGTGTCCGACAAACGCTATTCCACAAGCGGCGACCGGGCCAGAGGGCGTTGAGAACGCTACGAGCTACGTCCTACCCCCTGAGACTCGACGCAGAAAGACTGAGATCGTCGAAGAGGTCGCAACGGCACTCCCGGCGGGAGCCCCGCACCTGACCCGCGCCTGCCTTTCCGCTTCGAGCACCGGCGCTCGGGCCGGGCGCCCGGTCACAATCCGTGCTCGGAGAGCGTCGCTTCGCACGTCCGCGGCGAGGCGGCGCGCGGGATGAACAGCACGAACCGATCCGGAGGAGACGGGGAGACGTCCTCGCACGCCACGCCTGTCGCCACGCACCCTGCGCAAGACAAATCGGGTTGCCACGACCAGAGGAAACAGGGTAAGACGGCGTCGATACAATGGCGACACTACAGGGCGGTCAGCACAGGAAGCCAGCAACGAGAGGGAAGCCGCACACTGCGGAGCGCCGGCCGGACACCCTGTCTCCCCGCAACCGAACTCGCTACCGCCCGCGCACCTCCGGCGCGCTCCCGCAAACCCAGAGCGGAGAGGTGGAGGCGACGAGGGGACGCGTTGTCGAGGACCCTCTGCGACGGAGAGTCGTCGAACAAGGAGCGTGTTCGCTCTCCGTAAGCGCGGAGGACCGCCGCGAGCGGTGAGGGAGTCGTGTCGGCGATGCGCAGGCAGTACGCCCGAGCCGACAGCCCCACCTCGACGAGTAACTCCAACACCGGCGCGCGGAGCGGACCGTCTGTGGCACTACGGGAGTGCACGACGCTGAGGCGCGCACGAATGCGATCCTCCCAGACCCTCATCGCTCGCCAAAAGTCGACATCGTCCGGACCCACGAGCAACCGGAGCCAACGCTCGGTCAGGAGAAGGGCGGGGCTCTCCACGTAGGAGGGGAGCACGAGGGCCAGCTGGCCGAAGAGCTGTTCGCGGACGAGGGCGAGATCGAAATCGTCCCGACGCGCGGACAACGGCCGTTCCATCCCGGAGGGGTCAACCAGGGAAGGAGGGCAGGGCGCAAACCCCGCCACGACCTCGACCTTGGGGGGGGGTTATGTTCCGCCAATGGCGTCTCGTGAGAGGGAAGCAAGCTCGAGGATCGTAGCGACCATCAAGCGGAACTCCCGTCGGGACCCAAGACAACCGACGGACCACCGAGAGCAGCGTATAAGAAGAGCGCGACGCAGTGCCTGTACTCTAGTCTTTGGATTCTTGGTCTCTCAGAGTCTTTGTGCGTGCACTTGGCCTGGGAGCGTTCCTCCAGCACCGCCGCGCCTCTGGGCCGCGGCGGCGCCCCACCTCTGGTCCGAGGCCTCGGGTCCCACACGTCGTAGACCTTGGGTGCGTGGGAGTAGAGGCGAGTACTCCTCATCAGCCCTGGGTCCCCTCCAGAGACTCGAGCGGAACTCCCGTCGGGACCCTCTCGGGGGTCTCTCTCCCTCCGTACGCCTGCTCTGCGCTTCCACCGTCGCGGGCGAGAGTCAAGGGTCGGGTTGGGGTGTCTCCTAGAGAGAGAGATGCGGTCCGTGTGAGGGTGGGCTGCGGGTGGTGTTCCACTCGTAGGCTCTCGCTCTGCGCGGTTGCCGGCTGGCCGCAACAAATGGGCACAAATAGCATTGACTCCCGCGACGCAGTGCCGAAACGCGGCTCGCTGGCATTCCGGGAATACTGTACGTCTGTTCCCCGTGAGAGGTCGCCGGAAGAGTGCGGAGGTATTGCATCCTGCGAGAGAGAGACACCGCCAACTGATTGCGCTGCGGCGTTAGGCGCAGGGTCCCTGTGACCTACGCGGTCCTGATGAACTGTCAGAGCGTCGCGGCGGAACCTACGGTTGCATATCGTGCACTTGACAGGCTCCCAGGCAGCGTAGCGAGATTTAAGCTCTTCGTTCTGAGAGACCTCGTCGTAGTGCTTGGACCAGACATGGCGCCCGACGTCGTAACCGCGGGAAAACGGGACATAGCAGATGGGACACGAAGATTTGTTGGAGTTGGGAGGTTCGAGGAGACCAGTGTTGAGCTCGAGGAGCTTTTTCCCATCCACGACGCCTCTCTACCACCTCTCTACCAGCTCCTCGCGCTCTTTGGAGGTTATCGCCGCTCTCGGCCTCGGCCTGACATACTCTCCCTGCTCCTTCGGACCACGTCGCGCCTCATCTCCCGCACCCACCTGCCCGCGCCCTCGCCTCCGTCCATCCGCCGGCCCCACTGGGATCTCTGTCATTCCGGCTCGACCATCGCGACGCGCCCAACGCAACCCAGAACAGCGCGGCGCCCCGCCCAGGAACCGGCCGCACGAGAAGGAGTTTGCGGCCCGAAGACACACCTCGAACCTCCCGCTCGCGCGCCGCGAACCGCTCCGCGTACCTCGAAGGCCTCGACAGGTCGCCGACCTATTCTGCCCCGATCGAGACCTCGCTGTCCCGCTTCGTCAACCTCCACGACCCGCTCAGTTCAGGGATGGGGAGCAGGTGAGTAACCTCGATGTGCGGGCCCTCGAACGGCAAGCCTCTCTCGATGCCCGCGACCCCTCGCTCGCACTTCGGTATGCCGGCACCCCTCAGGACCCTCATGGCCCATCGCGTGAAGACCCGCGAGATGTCGGCACTCTCGACCACTTCGAGGGCGTCATCGAACGATCTCCCTTCGCGATCCAACTCGGTGCGTCTCGTGCACCTCGCCGACCTCGTACCACCTCGTCTCCGCGGTCGCCCACCCTTCGCGATCTCACGGCGGTCGACGCGGGGCAAGGGGTGATGGGTGATGGCTTGGTTCGCCGCGCAGGTGTTCGCGGACTTCGGATCCGAGCCGGCATCGGCGTGGGTGATACCTATATATACGGGCACCGGCCCTCCCCTTGTATCCTAGGTTTGATCTGGTCTATCTACCGCTTTATCCGCGCTCGTTCTCCTTCCCCCCGCCCTTGGGCCCCTCGCTGGCGAGCGATATCGACGGTGACCCTGACAACCAGAGACAGCAGCATGAGAGGGATTGGAAGACCCTTCGGGAGAGGATGAACTTTGAGCATGTTTGACAGTGTACGGTGCCGTTCGAGCGTCGCGAATGCGCCTAGATCGCGATGCGAGCGCCGGAGCTACAGGAGCTGCGGCAGAAGGATTTGGCTGAGACATGGAGACGCGAGAGCAGTTGGACAAGACGTATCGGACTGTAGAGCTTCGGGCACGGGGGTGCAGATGTGAGCGTGGGACTGTGACGAGCGGTGGGACTGCATCCGTGACCGTACGGAGCCGCGACCTGCATATTTCATTCAGAGAGGTGCGCATGCGTTTGGAGAGGCCGTGGCCCATACCACAGGGACGTCGTGAACCCCTTCCGAGAGCAAAAGATCGCCAGGATCCCGGTCGGCCTGCAAGCAGTAGTTTACAGTTTCCATTGCTGGGCGATCGACGGGATCCGAGTTGAACTCCAACCACGCCGTGATGAAGATACTCCAGAGATCTAGAAAATGAGGCCGGTCGCGTGACTTGGGATGCTCATGAGGAATGGCTGTCGCGATGCGAGCAACGTTCAAGGCTGTGAATGGCCTCGTGCTTCCCCGCGGCTTTGTAAACGACTTGGAGTTCGTCAGGAAGCACCAGTCGAGGTGAGAGTGAGCTTGATCGCACCTGGATGACAATCGTTCCAAACGCGTAGATGTCGGGGGTGTATCTCTTGGAGTGACTTGGAGTGAACTCCCGTATCGTTTCATTGGTAAAAGGTTTTGGTGTCGCGACCGTGGCAAGGGCATCCGGGGAGGGCCGCCCTGTAAACGTCTTGGGATTCATCAGGACGCACCGGTCGAGTTGAGGGTGAGCTTGACCGCACCTGGAACATGATCATTCCAAACGCGTACACGTCGGTTTTGGTGCTCCTCCGGCGAGTCGGAGTGAACTCCCGTGTCACTTGATCGGTGAACGAGGTTGGTGTCTCAGCCGCAATGGTGCCCGAGGCGCGGAACGCGGTCCCCCGAGCTGTCGCGGTTTCCTCCATGTCAACCTTTTCGGCGCATGTGCTGAGTCCGACGTCGGATAGCAACACCTTGCGATGGTCAAAATAAATTTCATTCGTCTGAGAGTTGGTTAGCGGGGGAGTCTCCTCGTTGTACGGAAGGACCGACGCGGATTAGATGTCCATGCCTGAGTCCCTGATTTGCTTCAAGGTTTTCGACCGCAGCTGCCGTCTGGAGGCGGCAAATGTTGAGCGCGACGTCAATATCAAACAAATCCACATACGATGCTCTTTTTGAAACGCGGCGGATCGTGCCCAATGACTTCCAGCGCATTAGTGGTCTGCAGAAATAGCGGCATCATGATAGATAAGCGTGTTGTCGAGTTCCGGGGCGCGAATGGTCGGGAGTTGTATACTCACCAGCGCACAAAGCTTGCGGATGATTTGCTGAGGGATACAGTTAGTCATCTGAGGATTCTAAATACAAGGACAACCGGCGCACCTCTCCAGCGGCAGTGGTGCTTGGCTGTGTCATCGTCGCGGGCAATTTCCAGCTCCCAGGCACCGGTAGTTCCGCCCCGCATGGGTAGGCGCTCGCGTTGCCGACCCGCCAAGAAACGACTGACGGAAGGGCCCCAATCAAAGCCACTGCATGCCCAGAGTAGCTGAGCTGCACGGCGAGGTCGTGGCAGCCGACGCGGAGCACTAGAATTACTGGTCAATATGTGACACTAGGGTACTACTCGAATCGGCATGCCTGCGGTGAGAAGCGGTGTTTCCCAATGGAGTACGACGGTGAGTACCACTGCAACATGCTCGCCCGTGGGAGGGGCCGGAGGGCAAAGGCATCGGGGAACCAGAGAGGGATCCATGGGAAGATAACGGCACACACAGCAAGCGAGCCCGCTTTATGTATCGTCTATCGATCCCGCGCCGTGGCAACGGCGGAAAGGCAGAGCCTAGGTCCCGGTCTCCCGTGGCGCTGAAGATGTTCACACCTTCACATTTGGAGACAAGGCGTAGGCGATCGCCCACCAGGCTGACTTGGCGGGATGCGTGTCGGAATACAGGCCAGGATCTTGTCGGGTCAGCGCTCGCCAAGCCCAGAATTCGTGTTACAGTGAGACCCGGCTACAACGGAATCTACCAACATTGCGGCGGCCAGGGAGCAGCCTCGGCGGGGCGTCCGGAATCCTCGCTGCAAGGTAAGCAATGCCGGCCCGAAGCACCGACACCTAATATTTCCTGGGGGTTCCCGAGAGGCCCTGAGTCGCGTGTCCAGTATGGTACCCAGTACTACATAAGCCACACCGCCGGTACAGATGTTTCGCTGCTCGGTCTACAAGGCGATCAGGCGAGAGGCGTACGGCGGTATCGAGGTGAGCCACGCGCCCCACCAGCAGGTTAGGGAACTTGTGCTGCGACAAAATCGCACACGCGTAGCACACAGCCACTGCGCCATGGCGTATTCCTTCCCTTCTGCGGCCGCGTGGGGCGCGCTGCATGCCTTGGCATGCCCGTTCTTGCCAGGTTGTGAGGCAGCGCACGGTCCAGCCGAAGTGCGCCTGACTGGGAGTGCCATCCCAAGTTCGGAGTCGTCAAAATTGTGAATGCAAGCATGCAGTGTGTGCAAGCAAGCGCCGGCGCAAGGAGGACAAGCGCGCGAGGGCGGTGTGAGTGCAGCTGGGGTCCAGTGTCGCGCGTGCGAGACGTGGATTACCAAATCGGGATAGGACAAGGTGTCACGTCCGCGCGCATTCTGGAAGCCAGAGGCCGATCAGCTGCAGCATTCAACCCTCGGTGATACAGCCAGTCGCAGTTCTACGACGCAAGCGAAGGATGTCAGATTCTAAGCAATTTCCGAGCCAAAGCGGGGCGAGGAGCGACGAGTACGAGTACAGCAGGGATAGCAGGCGGGAGTGAGTTCAAAAGTCCAATTCAATGCGCATCGCATGATAGGTCTATGACCGCGTGTGCGCCCAGGAAGATATCAGCGCCTCCCAGTCGTCGAGCGACGGCATATCAGACACCGCGAGCAGCCGTGCGCCAGGTTCGCTGAACGCGAAGAGGTCATCGTCGCGCAGGAGCGGCGCGGGAGGGACATCCAGCGGCGGCGGCACGAGCGCGTCGTACTGCGCGAGGTGCATGTCCAGGGGCGACATGAACAACCCATCATCGAGTTCGACAGGAGGCGGCGCCGGCGGCAGTGGAGCTGCTGTGACAGGCTGCCGGGCGGGTTCCTCGACAGACAGAGGCACCAACGGCCACTGGAATCCGAACGGCGGCGCGCCGCGAGTAACCGCAGCGGCGGGCGCAATTACACGATGCCCCTGCTCGAGCGCGTCGCAGCGCGAGAACGCCGCACCGCAGACCGCGCACGCGTTGCGTCGAGATTTACAGGGGCCGGCGGCTGCAGTCTTGAACAAGCGCTGGCGCCGCAGCGGCTTCCACAAGCACAGGCATGAGCGCCCACTGAACCACGGGCGCCAGCGCAAGAGCTGGTACACAGGCATCAGCTGGCGTGACGTCCTCGCGGCGGTCCTGCTCGTCCATGTGCAAGTCGAGCGCGGCGTCGCGGTGCAAGGACGCCGCGCCACGGACGCACGCGTTGCGCCGGACCGGCAGCTCGCGCAGGCGCGCAACGTATCTCAGGCCAGCACCAGAAGCAAAAGTCGGGTCCTCTTCCGCGCCAGCGAGCGCAGTTTTGTGCGCGCTTTCGGCGCGGCGCACGGTGCACGAGGTCGTGCAAGGGGTCGGAGTCTGACAGACTCTTTCTCTTTCAGACCGTGTCAACCTCCTTACACCAATCTGATAGGTAATACACTGTAAGTACCCAGAATGCCGTACTGGCCGGTGGGAGCGGTCGACGCGTCCTGGGCCGCCCTACGAGGATCAGAGCGACCGCCTCATTGTAACGACATTGTAAGATATAGTTGCCCGCGCCTTGCAATCAGAAATATATCATGCTAGGCGTGCATCTCGGGTCGAGGGTGAGGAGCACGGGTTGCGATGTGAGGGACGTTGAACGATTTCGTACATCCCGCTCAAGGTTGCTTCCCCGTAGCCTCGAGCTTCCTCACCACGACCGCGCGATGGTCGCGAACGCAGATCATATGTACCTGAAGCACCAGCATGCCGAACGCGGGGACGTCGTTCGCGGGCGTCTTTGACCGCTTCCGACCGGAAATCGACCTTTCCGGAGATGCGAAGGCAATGGTCCCACAAGCGCGGAAACGGAACCCGTTCTCGCTGTCTCGAGCCCGAAGTCGGTCAGTAACGCCCGTCCATAGCCTGATACGAGAACGTTTCCTGTGAATGAGTCAGTGACACAGTTTACTTGCTCCAGGTAAAATGACTGACATACACACACGTACTTCGCCAGTCCTGCGGGAGCGCACCAGGTGGTCGTAATACTCTAAGAGCCCGATTCATACCTATGTAGTTCCGATCTGCATGTGACTGGCTGATTGAATACGCTGCGCGCAGGTCAATTCATTCTCGGGAGCCAGAGCGGCGGCTACCAGTACAAGAGACAACAGCCAAGACCGGGTCTAAGAATGTAGTGCAATATCGCACGACAGGAATGATATGAGAGCCTCCCAGTCGATCGACATGCCATGTGCATCATCGGCAGACCCGTGTCGAGCTCGCTGCTCGAGGGATGTCGACAGCGAGTGGCGGCATTGGCAGGAGTGCAACCTCTGAGACGAGCGGTGCAGGATCTTCGATGGGTACGGGCGCATACACCCAAACGTGTCCAGGCGGCGGCCGCGTAGGCAGGCGAGGTGGCAGCGGCGCCAGCGGCGACAGGGTCGATGCGACTTCTTGGGGCGGCAGTGCAATGTCGGAAATAAGTACGGGGGCATACACGCAGCGATAACCAGGCGGTGGCATAGGCAGGGGAGGTGAGGGAGTAGGCAGAGGATGTTGCAGCGCCGCGGCAGAAACAGGCGAATCGCGATCGTCCGGTGGGGATTCCAACGACAGAGCGCCGAGACCAGGCTCGACGCCTGATCCGGATACGAGAATGCCGGAAGAGTGCGGCCGTACCGCGCCCTACGAGAGCTAGAGGCCACCTGTGGTATCCATAGCAGATCGAAAGTTCCCAGGTTGATGTGGTAGTCCTCCGTGAACGGGGACTCAGTGACCCGTGCGGGCTCGATGAGCTCGCAGAGCATTGTGGTGGAAACTACGGTTGCATACTGTGCACGTGACAGGTGCATAGAAAGCGTAGCGAGATTTCAGCTCTACATCCTGAGACGTCTCGTCGTAGTGCGTACGGGTCCAGACATGGCGTCCGAGGTCGTTCCGGCGGGAAAACTGTCTAAAGCAGATGGGACACCAATATTTGTCGTGGGCAGAGAGCAGGCCTCGCAGGACATCGGTCATCGAGGGGCGTTCTGTGGCTCTCGTGCGCCAGCATGCAAGGCAAAGAGACCACAAATCGTCACTGAGTCCAAGAACTGTGGCAGCGTGCGGGCGCTCAGGAATGACGTTTTTCAAGACCCTGGAAATGGCAATAATCAAAGGAACCTTCGGCCATGGAATAGTGCCTGTGAATGCCTAGCAGCGGTAGAGTCAGTCTTGCTATGAGTTCGTACTGCGCGAAACTGCAGTAGGCCACCACTCACTTGACGAACAAGCCTGCCGAATGCATACACGTCAGTTTGCTGAGTTTTAGACCTAGTCCGGCCAGAGGGTGACTTGGCGTCGTCCGTGAGTATTTCCGGAGCGGCAAACTGCAGAGTGCATAACGCCCGGATACTGAGTGCAGTTGTCTCTTCCGAAGAGGGTTTGTCAACCAGCGTACTCAGACCGAAGTCCGCCAGCTGGGCGTGGCCGTGGCGCGAGACGAGCACGTTTTGCTGGGAGTACTCAGACGATGGATCACACGCTCCGGGAAAGTAAGCGCGTACACATTTCAGATCGCCGTGCACCAAGCCTGCTTCCATATGAAGATAGTTGACGGCTTCTGCTACCTGGATAAGCTATGGCGACGTAGAGTAAGCCCACGAAGCCTTTCAGTCTATTGACGCACTAGCCGCAGCCGACTCGTAGCAGGATTCGCCCTGAGATAGACGAGCAAATCGCCATTCTTCATAAACTGGCAGACGAGAATGGTGTATGTGCTACCCGTTGAAGCTGCGAGAAAGGGCAGGATAGAGGGATGCTTGACCCGCTGGACTGCTGCGATTTCACGGCGGATTCGCTGCAAGGGACGGTTAGTATGTAGGCTGTCCACGGAATGCACGTCAACGACCTCGTGATAGTCATCGGACTCGTCCTTTGGAACATGCATAATGACCTTTAACGCGACTACTGCCGGAGAAGGTGATACCACGTCGCCCTTGAGTATGACCGCCGTCCCGCCCCGAGCCAGCTCGCCGGACACTCTGATCGTGAGCATCGGGGCAGTGTCGCTGAATGAGCTGGCTGTTATCTCTTTGCCCGGTTGGAGCTCTGAATCTAGCCACAAAACCATGGTGTCTTGTGTCGTGGAGGGAGACAAGATGATGGAGAAAGGCAACCTGCCGGAGGCTGCGTGTCGAAGCTTGGTAACATAACCCGCTACGTGCCCGCGAATGCCAGCACAGCGTCGGGAGCACTGGCAAGGGAGCAATGAAGGCGCGAGCATACAACCAGGAGCGTTGTAGTCACGAATATACCGTGTCGCCAGCGTCGTTGGTGCTCAGTTGGTGCATCTGTGCTTCAGCGTGCAAAAACCAAGCGTAAAACCTAGTCCAGAATTTTCTGGTAGATTACCATATGGGAGTATGACAGGGTGGCCGAGGGCACGGCCGGCTTTTCACCGGAAAACGCGCACGTAGAGACAGGGGGCCGGCACGATAACGAGCGCTAATATGAGGTCAGGCCAATGGGTCTCGGCGTTAACATGCGAGCCTTGGCCACAGGTGCAAGATTCGAAACCTGATGGTCTGTGGCCCAGGTGACAACCCCCAGCAGTCAAAAGAATGCAGTCACATTGGCCTCAATGGCAATCTGTTCTGTCGTGATTGCAAGACTGGCGGAGATGACAAGACGAAGGAGTCAGTTGCGGGATATGAGCGCTTATATGAGGTGAGGATCCCTTTAATTCCCGCCTTTGTTTGCTAAGCTGCATAGACCCAGACACTTCGTACCGCTGAGGGTACACTTCAGGAAATTGTGGACCAGCTTTCTTCAGCAATGACCGGGGTCCAAAAGAGCGTCAAGGATAAACAAACCAGCTCAGGTGTCAAGGATGCTATCGCTCAGCACTGGATTGATCAACTCATTGTCGAGGCACGACGGCTACGATCTGGTCCCAACAGGCTCACTATCGAGGAAACTGTTGTGCGGCTGAAGGCGTGGCTCGAAGGTCAGACATCTCAGCCATACAATCCACTGTTTGGGTTACCTGGTGAGTCGTCTTGCCCTGCCTTTTGACCATGTGCGCTGAATGTTTTTTTAGGGTTTGACCCCCACCGGGATACACCTGTCGAGATCCTCCACACTGTCCTTCTCGGTGTCGTCAAGTACGTCTGGCACACTTTCCATACAGAGTGGAAGAGCAAGGATCTCGAGGAGTTCGTTCCACGCCTACAGTCGACGGATATAGGCGCACTTTCATCCCCGCCTATCCGAGCTGCATATATTGCCCAGTACAAGAGCAATCTGGTGGGAAAGCACTTCAAAACTCTGATGCAGACGCTCTCCTTCCACGGGATTCACATCACATCGGAGACCACGGCACAGCTCATGCAATCAATCGGGGAACTTGGCGCATTGCTCTGGGTACCAGAAATCACTGACCTGGACGCTTATTTGGTATTTCGTTCGGTTACTCTTGTCATATGTCAATTTCTCACACTTTACAGGCAGATCTTGAAATCCTGATAGACAATGTTCTGGACGCATTTGCTGCAGTCGACCCTCTTCGTATCATTGTCAAGCCAAAGCTCCATCTGCTCAAGCATCTCATCCCAAATATCCGACGCTTCGGCCCAGCTATCCGATTTTCAACAGAAGTCTTCGAGAGCTTCAATGCTGTTTTTCGACAATGCTCAATTCTCAGCAATCGTCAGGCACCAAGCCGTGACATTGCTCGCAAGTTCAGCAGCATGGAACGCGTCAAGCATCTTGTATTCCGCGGTTACTCCTTCGACAACGACGGGCGGCTTACCAAGCCGGGCCGACTACTGACAGACTTCATCAATCAAAACCCAATATATTGTCAATACATGGGTTGGATAAACCAGACACCCCCTGTCATCGGTGCGTGCTTTACCTCACCTTTTCCCTTGCCAACACTACGCAGGGGACTACCGCTTAGCACCCAAGTCTCAGCGCACAATCAATTGGACCTCAACCGACGCTGCAAGACTTGTCAGCAAGACTGCTCACAGTCTCTCGTCAGTGCTGTGGCAGTCCGCCCAGGCAGTGACAGTTCAGTCTCACGACGAATGTACAATCGGATCATGGGTGTGTGTTCGCACCGATAATGTACGCTGTTTGACACCCATTACCTTAGCTGACCATTTCAAAGGGTGCTGTGCACTTCGGACGTGTCTCAGAGCTTCTTGTAACACCGGCAGCGATACCGCACCCAGTTCTCATCACTATCACCCAATTTGAACTTGCGGATGAGCGTCACCCCGTCTTGAAGATGCCGAGGCTTTTCCGCACCCAAGCAGCGGCTTTTGTTGCAGTCCCATCGGTATGCATTATATGTTAGATTCCCGCATAATCTCATCGTTTGTACAGCAAGTCCAGTTCACATTCAATGTTCAGCATGACTGCCATGCGGGCAAGTGCAAGGTTGCACTGGCCAGCAGTACAGTAACACAAGAGCGTGAAACCATCGCCCGCGAGTTCCCCGTGCTCCAGCATGCGGATGACAAGAACTTTATCATTAACAGTCACGCCCTCCACAATGCCCATCTCCTGCGACAGGTCTTACCCCGCGATCTACTCGCACCAACCCATACACACTCAGACAGATCCGCATTTCACGCGGGTCTCGCGCCGCAAATCCAGGCCACACAAACAAAGAAGCGGAAGGATGTTGCAACCAAGCGCGCCGCCGCCGCCGCCGCCGCCCGGACCGCTGCAGATGCCGAGGGATTGGCTGATGCGCAGGGAGAAGGTGTTCTGGAGCCAGTTGTTGAGGAGGCTGCACCTTAATAGAGTAGCGGTATGAACGCTGCGACTGCATGTATCAAGCGCTGCTGCAGGGCCACTGTAATTCATCGCATTCTCATCATAGACACGACTCGGATGGGCCCGCGTGCACGATGATTCAAGAAGACCACAACCCCTCGAATGCTGGGGAGTCGTGGACGCGCTTGATACGATCAGCCAGGCGATGACGGACGAGGACCGGGACGTCGATGTTGCGCTGCCTTCGTGCGCGAATGTCTGAGGGGCCCGCCCGAGTCGTCAGGCTGCACGGTCGCGCACAAGAATGACGCGTGCATTTGATTGGGAAAGTAGCGAGCTCGCGATGCGGGGTCGCCGCGACCTCGCGCGCGAATATGATGCGATGCTAACCGAGATCCCGCCGTTACCCGATCTCGACGACCCCGGCAACACCCGCTACTCGTTCTGCGGTGTAGAGAGCACGGCCAGCACATGGCGAGGTTCGGACCCGGTCCGAAATTCCCACGCTGACTTCGAACTTGCTCGCAGTCGCACTGGTGCGCACAACCTCGTGTGTCATGTCGACAGCGCGCACAGTGCTCCTCTCGCCAGGGCGGGAGCGGACGCTCTTCCTCTGCTTGAACTCCACGAACTAGGTTGCGCCCGTGTGCGAGCTGCTCGCGCGGCGTAGCCAACCCCCAGCGCGGCCGCGACGAGGCCGTCACGGCGCTGGGTCTCGATGGCAAATGGTGGTCCGCGTGCACTGCGTGCTGGCGATCCAAGTCGTGCTGGAGCTCAGCAAGGCGCGCACCCCAAGGTGTCGGAACCGCAACTGCTTACTAGTAAATTCGCACAGCCGGAAGACCCAGTGCCGCCTGTGAGCGCGACAGCCGTGCTTCGTGTAACCCTGACAGCAATCCTCCAGGTCATGTCCTCGTCTGGGCTCTTAGCCGTGCAGTTCGGGAGGCGGGGTCGGTCGGACGACCTGTGTCCCCTTATCGCCGCCCCACCCTCCGCCCCAGCGTTACTCGTATCCCGGACACCACCGCCACCAGGGCTTGTGATGTACGAAGTCAACTTGGATGCGCCGCGCGCGCACGGTAGCGTGTGCGCGCACCGCCGGCAGCCCATCGCAGGCATCCGCTACCAGTGTGCGAGCTGCCCGTCCTCGCCGGACGCGTACAATCTCGTGAGTGCGCGACTCGTCCGCAGCGTCTCGCTGACTGGCACAGTGCGCGGCGTGTGAGACGAAAAGCTACATCGTGCACGACGGCACGCACATCTTCTTCAAGCTGCCGCGCCCCGTGGCCCGCCAGATCAAGGCGACGTTCCCGTATGTCCCGCTACTGTACGTCCTCTAATTGTATACTGTCCTTGACTTCAATCTCCCTGTTCCAGGTACCGCAAGCCCGCGGGTGTATACCCAGACGGCTCTCGGAACGACGTGCATCCAGAAGGTACACTGGCCGGCGCCTTGCCGACGTAGGATATATCCCACAGAAAGCTGATCCGCACCTTGTGTAGAGTATCTGAGCACTTTGCGGCACCCGACGACGCTGTGCGACTGGTGCGTGGAGCGCATCGAGGGCAAGTGGTATCGCTGTGCCTACTGCGACAAGGACCTCTGCAGCGCCTGCGAGGCGATCGACGTGCACGACGACTCGCATGTCTTTGTCGTTTTCAAGTCTGAGGTACGCGAATTTGTGTAGCGTCGGTGAAGCAGTGCTGACTGGAGGCCTCGGAAGGTTGACATGCGCAGTTTGCGAAACTTTTCAGATTTGGACAATCCCGCGCCGATCATCCCGTATCCCATTTACTGACTGGCAGTGTTTTATGCGATACGCCTGTCTATCCGGATGTAATTTTCTTTTGACCTCATGTTTGTAAAGCATGGCGTGTTTGTCTGAGAGCGGAAGCGCGCATTCTCTTCCTCAGGCTGTCAGTAACTGGTCATGACCGTTTGGGTCACGCGAGCCGCGTTTGACTCTTGCCTTCCCAAGGAGACAATGGGACTAAAAACTCCCAGAAGCCCAATCGTCGAATATGACGAAATTTGGCCTTGGGGAGAGTTAGAGAGGAAGGAACGGATCATTTCGAATCGGAGTTTCGGACCGTGTCAGCTTCCGACTCCTGGACCACAACCGCGATCAACAGCTGCTTCGTCGAGTTACCCGGCGCTTCCGCTACAGCGCAAATATACAGCCCATCTGGACTCACTATGTGCATGCCCGTTATTACTCCCGTTACAGGTTTGCGGGCCCGAGGCTCTCTGCCTCCGAGCGTCAACGCACAGCCCGCCCTTCAGCGGGGTGCGGTGCCTGCGCTCGTACGTAGCATCAGCATTCTTGTCTGCAAGCCGCCATGGCGCTGGGACGATATCCAGAACTCCAGCCGGGCAGCGAGCTGCTGGCCAGATCGTTCAGCGACGCTGTGCCGGCGCTGACGATCAGAGTGTCCTCGAGCGAGCTCGCCCGGGGCGGGACGGCCGTCATACTAAAGGGCGAGGTAGTAGCGCCCTGGCCTGCGCTTGTTGCGCTGAAAGTCGTCATGGACGTACCAAGGGAAGACTCGAACCACTATATTGAGGTGCGTGCGCTGGACGCTTCTATGAACTCAACCCTTGGCACTCGGTGTTCATCCCATGCAGCGAATTCGCCGCGAGATCGCAGCGGTACAGCACATCAAACATCGCTTCATCTTGCCGTTCCTCGGCGTCGTCATGGGCGCCACCTACACGATCCTCGTCTGCCAGTTCATGGAGAACGGCAACCTCTTGGAGTATTTGAGGGCCAAACCTGATGCGAATAGGCATTCACTGGTCAGTACACAGCTTTTTTATTAAATCAAATTCATCTTACTTTTGCTCGGTAGATCATCGAGGTTGCAGACGCTGTCAACTACCTTCACACTGAGGCGGGCCTGGTGCACGGAGACCTGAAATGTGTGCGTATCCACCCTTTTGAGATAGAAATATATCATATACTCATTGAAGCGCAGCAAAACGTACTCGTTTCTGCCCGCGGCGACGCCCAGTTGGCCGATTTCGGCTTGAGCACGATTGTAGACAAGTCTCTCTCAACGGACACGACAACAGTTGGGATCCGCCAATCATATACTCTACAATTCGCCGCGCCGGAGCTTCTGTCTGACGAGGCGAAGTCGCCGGCGGGAAAGACGCGGTCGAAGACTAAGCAGACGGACGTGTTCGCTTTTGGGAGGCTCGTGCTTCAGGCGAGAAGTCGCCCTCCTCTCCAATCATTAGCATAACTGACCGCCCGTAGGCATTCACTGGGATTGTTCCCTGGCCTAATCTCGCACTAATTACCGTCTTCCACAAGGTCCTGACAAATGCTATCCCCGAGCGACGAGAAGAGGCCACGGCGCTGGGCCTTGACGACAAATGGTGGTCGGTCTGTGTAGCCTGCTGGCGGACCGCGCCGCGCGAGCGACCCACCATGGCAAAGATAATGCTAGAGCTCAGCGCGGTTAGTGAGATGTGATGCGTGGCGTCCACCATTCTGCGACTCATGATCACTTGCTAGACATGTGACCAAGCCAGGATCGCCATGGGCGCTGCCGGCGTCTCTAACAGGAAGCCGGTAAGACGCTGAGCTGTGTTCGTACCGCTGTGGCCCTCTAATCTTGCGGCTCAGATCAAGCCCTGGTCTCTCCCTTCTATCTTTACCAACTTGAAGCGGACGTGGCCCCCTTCGCAAGGCGCCCCGCAGGTGCCTCCAATCAATGGGATGGCCGTCGGAGACCTCGTCCAGGACACCGCACTGTCTCGCCACCCGGCCTCCGTCGCCGGAGGGTCGCTCGATGTCGGCAAGTGCCGGCACTGCGCGCAGCCCATCGTCGGCATTCGCTACCAGTGCGCGACCTGTCCGTCGGTCCCGCGCCCATACGATCTGGTGCGCCCGCCCGGCTGGCGCTGAGGTGACTCCCTTACGAGCATCGGCCTCACAGTGCGCCGCGTGCGAGACGAAAAGCTATGTTTTCCACGACGACAGGCACATCTTCTTCAAGTTGCCCCGTCCCGTGAAGCATGCGATCCGGTCTGCGTATCCCTTCGTCCCGGACTTGTGGGTGTTCCTGGGTCTCCGAGCCAGTATCTCTCCTGCTAATCGTGATATTCTCAGATATATCCGCCCCGCGGGACGCTTTACAGATGGCACGAGGATTGACGCGTGGCCGGAACGTACGTCGATATTCGCGTGGTACTCACCTAGCGCTCGGTTGACGATTATGCGGCGTCGCATAGATTATTTGACGACTGTCCGCCACGAGGTGGCGCTGTGCGACAACTGCGTGCTGCCCATCGTGGGCAAGTGGTATCGGTGCGCGTACTGCGGGAAGGACCTTTGCGACGCGTGCGAGGAGGTCGACGCGCACAATGACGCGCACCTGTTCGTCGTGTTCAAGGCTGTGGTAAGCTCTTTCCGCGCGCCCGTTGCAACCCCTTCTGACGCGGAGTCGGATTCAGCTGGATATGGACCGCTTCCGCGAGTTTACCGACCTCGAGAGGCCCGCACCGTTGATCCAGTACGCTGTCTACTAGTAGTCTTATCAGGGAATCTGCGTTGTATTCAACACATGATATTTATTTTACGGTCATACCTAAACGTACGAGATACCGAGAACGTTTTGCTCATGCTGTTCAGATGAACGTGCCAAGCCGGTGCATTGCGGTGCTGACAGCTCGGTGCCGAGGGTGGCCAAGCGGGAGCATTTGGCCACCCAAGGCTGTGCCGGGATCGACAAGCGATGAAGATATAAACCCCGCCAGCGTGACTCTTCGTTCCACCCCTCTTCCCGTTTCCGTCTCCCCTCCCCGCCGACCATGCCCGTCTTGCAGCGGCCGCAGGGCCGCCAGAGAAGGATGGACTTGCAATGCTGGATTGCGCCGCGCCAGCTGGCGTTGCCGTTGCCGGCGTGGCCCTCCGCATTCGCCAAGTTCTCCAACGTGCCTGCTCGTATGTCGCCCGCGCCAGTCACGTGGTCCTCCTCAAGCTCATCTGCTATGGCAGCTCTGGAGGTGTCTCCAGCGCATCTGCAACTTGTGGACGCGCCGATCGACGTTCCTGGAGGAATCTTCGCTGCGGACATCAACTTGAACCACCCAAGTGCGTCTTGCAGCGTCAATTAGATATGGATATTGACCAGCTGCGCAGCGAGCTCGTCGGGCAATTACTCTGCGATCGCGGCCGACCGCAAGAACTTGCACTGTATGTTTTGCCTCTGCCAGCTATGTTGGGCATGGATGCTGAGTCCTGCCGCAGCCGCGTTGTTGCTCCCGCTCGAAAACTTGGAAACAGACGGCGCCGTCTCCCCCAAGTGCGAGCAGAACGTCGACGCGGAAAATTTCGAGTCTACCCTCTCTGCTCTTGCAACTCGCGACAAATCGGACCTCGTCCCTTTGCCAGCTCGCCGAACTCGCCGCGCCTGCGCGTTGAACGCCTCTTTCGTATCGCAATCTCCAACTACTCTCGTGAACCTGCATGTTCTATACAACGCCAGCCCAGTCGCCGATGGCCTGCTTCTCCAGCGCGGAGATGCAGTGGCTGTACGCCAATGCTGTAGTGGCCTCAGCGCCCGCGCAGCCGGCGTGTGCCCCGCCGCGCAAGCGTAATCGCCAGCCGCGGCCGAAGCCGTACGCCCATACCCAAGCTGCCTCTGCGTCTCCTTCCTCGTCGTCCCAAAGTCTCTCCTCGTCATCAGCGTCTCCCTCGTCCTCATCCTCGTCCTCATCCACCCCTCCACCATCAGCAAAACGCTGGCCGTGCGGCATGTCCGGCTGCACGAAGAGCTACGGCCGCTCGCACGACCTCGTGCGCCACCTCGACACCGCGCACCACGCCGCGCTCGACGGCGCGGCCGACGACGCGATCCTCGCGGCCGGCGTGCCGCCCAACCAGGTCGCGCGCGTGCGCGAGCTGCTCGCGCGGCGCAACGCGTGCGCCGTGTGCGGCGAGGCGTTCTCCAGGCGCGACGCGCTCGTCCGGCACATGGACGAGCAGGGCCACCGCATCGTCGCGCCGGCGCCGCCCGCGCCCGTCGTTGCTGTGCCGCCCGTCGCGCCGCCGCCCGGGTTCCAGTGGGCGCTGGTGCCCGTGCCCGTCGAGGAAGCCGCGCCGCCGCCCGTCCAAGAAGCTGCGCCGCCGCCGCCGCCCACGGTCGATTTCGACGTGGGGTTGTTCATGTCGCCCCTGGACATGCACCTCGCGCAGCCCGCCGCGCCGCTCCTGCGCGACGAGGACCTCTTCGCGTTCCCCGAGGCCGATGCGCTCGCGGTGCCCGACATGCCGTCGCTCGACGACTGGGAGTCGCTCATCTCCTCCTGGGCGGGCGCGCAGCCGTAAAACTGTTCCGTCTGGTGTGGGGACCCCGCTGTATATTGGACTTGGACTCTTAATCCCGCTCTCGCCCGCTGTGTCTGCTGTATTGGTACTCGTCGCTCTGGCTCCCAAAATGCATAGAACTGGAAAGCCTCTGCTTGTGTGTTTGAGCACGGTCAGAACTGGCCGCGCTGTGCGCAGCGCGTGCAATCATCGCGTCCGTGGCAAGCTTCTTACCAGTAGACCCTGCGAGAGGGACGAGATAGACTTTGAGTTCTCGTCGCTCTCTCAGAGTCTGCGGAGGGGGTGTCTGTGCACAATGCATGGTGGCAAATCAGGCCTGAATTGACGCCTCTTCGGCTCCTACGACTGTACTGGCGGCGCAGCTGTGTGCGTGTCAGCCATTTTACCTCGATCTCACTCCTTCCAGTCCCACTGACTGCGCCCTTGCCTGTTCAAGCTTCAAGATGCACTCCGGTCCTCCACCAGTTCATATTTATTGGCTGTACCTCCCCTCCATCTTGGCTGCTCTGCGTACAAGAAAGTGAACGTTTCCCGGGTGTTAGTTGGACGGGCGCTGCTTGTGACAAGCAAAGCAACGAACATTTCCCGGGTGTGCGAGACATCTCAGTTGGATGGGCGCCGACGCGGCACTGCCGCGACCGCCGGCCGTTGCGGGAGTCGAGCGCAGGTTGCTGTGCTTGGAAACCCCTTGTCCTCCGCCCGTCGCCCCCGGCGCTGTCCAACTCGCTCTCAGTCTGCTCGCACCATCGCGCACATCCGCACGGCCATGAATCGTACAGGTACGCTTGTAGAACCCATTTCTCCTCCCAATCTTGACCGATGGGTCCAGTGTTCCGCGTTGGCCACGTCATCCTCGTACCGTCGCTCGTGGGCGGGGATCTCTCCATCGAGGTCCTCCCCAATGTCGTTTCTCGAGGCGGGACAGCGTCCATTTATAAGGGGAGATCGAGCCGGCCCGTCGCTGGGCGCCGCGAAGTGGCCTTGAAAGTCATAAAACGGACTCGAGATAATAATGCCGTCTGCGAGGTGCGATCCTTCCTGACCTTTGACCCTCCCTCTCCTGAATCTGTGTCCCAGCAAATAGCGCGCGAGCTCCGTGCGCTGAGACGCGTGCGGCACCAGTCTATAGTACCCTTTCTTGGCTCCGCGGAGCTTGACAACGCGCTCGTCATCGTCACGCCCTTCATGGAGAATGGGAACCTCCTGACATTCCTGCTGCACCACCCGTCTTCTACGAGACCACTGGTATGTGAGACTAGGCGCATTCTAGGCGCCCGGCTGAGCGTTTCACAGCTCGTCCAGGTTGCGGACGCGATCAGATACCTTCACACAGAAGCCGGGCTCGTGCACGGCGATCTCAAATGTGTTCGTGCGCATAGCCAGTAAGTAAACTCTCTCGCTGACTCATTCACAGGAAAACGTCCTTGTCTCCGATGACGAGAGGGCGTTACTGGCCGACTTCGGGCTCTCCACGCTCGTCGACAAAGCGAGCGCCGAAGAGACCACGAGGACGGGTTTCCGCGCCTGGGGGACCCTGCCATTCGCGGCTCCGGAACTGCTTGTCGATCAAGCAAGGTCGAATTCCGGTCGGAAGCGGTCCAAGACGCCCGCGAGCGACGTCTACGCATTTGGCATGCTCGTGCTTCAGGTACGACCTCCTTTCCCGACCATTTTCCGCCCGTGCTGAGGAAGCTCCAGGCTTTCACGGGAAAGCAACCTTGGGCGGGATGCACGAAGCCGCTCATCGTCCTCAACGTCGCTCACATGGCGACGCGCATTCCTCACCCTCGCCCCGAGATGTACGACCAGTCTAGTCTGACAGATATATGGTGGGATATTTGTATGGCGTGTTGGGAGTTCGATCCTGCCGACCGACCGTCGATGGAAGAAGTCCACGGCGTCCTTGCGGTATGCCTTCTAATTTCTCAAAGACTTCGGAAGATTCATTATTATAACATGCAGGCAGCTCTATCTAGCAATGAGGTCGCTCTGACCCTAATAGAGCGGCTCAGCGTGCGTCGGCCGCTCCGACTAGCCAGCGCGGCATTTCGGGTACAGTCGATTTTCTCCCGTCTGAATTGCCATGTTGGTTAATCAACTCGTCCTGACAGATCAAACAATCGAAGCATGTTTTTTTTTTTTTTTTTTAGATCCGGCACGCCCATGATGTTCGAATCTAGATTCGGAACACCGTGACGCCTAACTGTAATGGGAAGATCCACACTGTGGCAATGTAGTGGCAGTGCTTTTACTAGCGCAATTTTGGCGCCCGACCACGCAAAACGGGAGAATGAGATTGGCAACTCACTCTCGGCCGCAGGCTGCTCTTCTCCGACATGTACGCCGAGCTTTCCATCCAGTGCGCTCAATCAGCCTGCGGAGCAAGCTCAAGCTCATCGCGTCCTGACTGACCAGTGACATCGCCGGCAGCGTATTGCCTATTTGGCCAGGTTCGAGGTATGCAAAGGTTTATACGAATGTAGCTTCGATATAGGTGCCAGCGAAGCAGTTATGGCAAATCTCCTACTAGCCTGTGTGCGCCATGCGAGCAGGCTCCGAGTCACAGTGTTCAGTCACTCAGGCCAGTACAGTGAGATCATCGGCCCCGTACCGTCCAGCTGGCATCGAGGGGGGGGGAGCCCGCGTTGGACGGCATCAGACGGCAGCTTATCTGTTGACAGACGGGTCTCGCATTATCTTTGACACGTCTGCGAATCTACGCCGATCCTCAAAGGCCGACAGGCTCCATGATTATCTCCCACACGTTCGGTCCGTCTCGTACCCCGATTTGGCAGTAAAATCAGTAGACTGCCCCCGTAGGGCCCTAGGGTAATAGCCATCTCGGCGAGAGGGACAATTTACGTGGCTACTAGCATATTGTTCTCAACTGAACTAATATGGCTGAATCCAAATCACAACTTGAAGTTCGCAGCTGGTGGTATAGTCAAGGGGTCCGTGTAAACGCGAGTGAGATTGGAGATGCCGGGCGTGCGAGTGTGGCTGACTCCGCGTGGATCTGATCTCAGTTGAGCATCGGAAACACGAGGTCCCTCTCCTGCTTCTCAAGGGTCCTGGCAGCTTGCTGGCAGCCCAAGACAGCGCGGGTCACGCTGTGATGAAGCACCTTTTTACTGGGCCGAATCGATACGCCGTAATCAGGGAAACATTGACAGGGATGCCGCGTGCGCGACCAAGTGGGGTGCACCCGGAGGGGAGCCAAGACCGACGCTCCGAGGTTCATAAGGGAACGATCCTCAGCCGGTCTTTTCATCTTGCCCTAGAGAAACCAAGTCTACTATTCTCCCAGCACAGTCCATGTCGGCGAATATCGGCGATGCCGGCGGGGGCGAGCAGATGCCCGAGCGTTCTGCGGTCTTGATATCCACTGCAACGAGGCCTCCTGTCGCCGAATCAGGAGATGGGATGTATATTGTGCTTCAGGACGGACGCAGGCTCCTTGACGCAGCCGGTGGAGCGGCCGTCGCGTGCGTCGGAAACGGGCATCCGGAGGTTGTGAAAGCCATCCAGGATCAGGTATGTGCTTTCTCACCCCGGAGGACCGTGGGCTAAAGCCTCTGCCATGCCAAGGCGCGTAAGCTATCCTGTGAGTCCAGGCCGTTGCGCAAGGGAATTACGCGCGGGAGCGTCCAGCAGCTGAAGCCTGGCAGATGTCTTTCACCGTCAATTCTCAAGTGCGCCCGCCGAAGAACTCGCGAAGATCCTGGTGCAGGCGAGCAATGGCGCATTTGAGATGGTTGCCTTTATGTCGGGAGGTCGGTCACTGAGAAGCTGGCGACACGGGACCCTTCTTACATCAGCGCCAGGTTCGGAGGCCATGGAGGCAGCTCTCAAAGCCGGACGCCAGGTGTGTCTCCCAGGGGATGATGGACGCGTACAATGTGAATACTGACTTGTCTAGTATTTCCTCGAGGTCGGTCAACCTCAACGCCGGCGCTACATCGGACGTCGCCTGTCCTACCATGGCAACACGCTGGGTGCCCTTGCTGTGGCACATCACCCTTTGCGCAAGGCTCCATTTACAGAGTCCGTAATACATTCTAGCCAGTCGAAATCAGACTGACATTGCTATTCCAGTCTTCTCCCCGACGAGTCTCAAGGTGTTTTCCACCACGTCTCACCGGCGTACTATCAGAGGACGGGGAACGCAGAGACTGAGGTACAATACGTCCAGAGGTTGAAGGAAGAACTGGATTTCAAGTTCAAAGAAATCGGGCCCGACTCGGTCATTGGCTTTGTCGCAGAGACAGTTGTCGGTGCGGATTGTGCACGTGTCTCGACGTCGAGCACGACTCACTCGCCGTCTAGGGGGTACCACCGGCTCCCTCACAGCTCCCAAGGGCTACTTCAAAGCAATGCGCGAGATATGCGACAAGTATGGCGCCTTGCTTATCCTCGACGAGGTGATGTGCGGCATGGGACGTACGTTCAATTTGTTCGGCTGCCCATTCGGAATATTCTCATGCAACGCTCTAGGGATGGGCACGCTGCACGCGTGGGAAAGCTTCGGAGACGGGGTCAGCCCGGATCTGCAGGCGGTTGCGAAGGGCCTAGGTGGCGGGTGCGCGCAGAAGGCGTGTTCAAAGAGACGGACAGCAGGCGGGCTGACCAGTTCGTCTTTTCAGTTATGGTCCCATCGGCGCACTGCTTGTCTCTCCAAAGGTCATGAACGGCCTGAGACGCGGCTCGGGATCTCTAAAGAATGGGCACAGTTCGCAGGCGCACCCCATCGTGTGCGCCGGCGCCGCGGCAGTGCAGCGTGTCATCGCGAGGGAGGGCTTGCTGGAGAATTGCCGCAGAATGGGCGCCCTGCTGTCCTCCGAGCTGAAACGCCGTCTTCAGGGGCCTGGATCACGCGTGGCGCCGTACGTGTTCGATATCCGCGGTGGTGGGCTGTTCTGGAGCGTCGATTATGACCTCGACGCCCTTGCGCACAAGATGCGGGCGCGGTTCGGCGACGGGGCGATCTTCTCCATGCTTCTCATTGCGCGCTGCTTCGACAACGGTCTGGTGGTGGTGTCGTATGACGGGGGTGCATCGGTCGAAGGCACAAAGGGCAATTTCATCTTGCTGGCCCCCGCATACAACATCACTCCCGAAGAGGTCCATGCCATTGTGGACATTGTATTCAAGACCAGCGAGGAGCTCATCGGAGATATCATCGCGGCGGTGTCCGATTAGAGCTCTGTGCCACTCAGTGTAAGCCTTCTCCGACTATACTGTATGTTTCCTGGCCAATGAGAGTCCCTTTCGGTTGCTTATAGTAACTCCTACCCGAGACATCGGATCCTGCGATATGAAGTACATCACGTGACCTGAAATTACACGTGACTTGATCCTCTTTAACCCCGACGGCTTGAATTACAAGCTCCAGCAATCACCACGAGCGTCCCGTGTTTGCTCATTTGGTATTCGTCTCCAAACAGATGTTACTTAGATGTTGCCGGCGCTGACGCGCTGCCGGCTGCGCGAAGGTGGCCAAATAAGCGCTGGACGATTGCGTGATGCGGCAGCCCGGCTTGGACAAGCGCCCGCGCGACTATAAAAGTCAGGCATGTCATCCGGCACCGGCAGGCACCTATACGCCCCGTATATGCCTGTCGCGCCCCAACACTGCCTGTCTATGGCAACTATGTCTGTCAGGCATTGGGCTCATGTCCAGCGCATTGCGCCTACGGTCCTGGTGCATCGGATGACGCGCGGTCCTGCTCTCGTAGATGGTGCGTTCTCGGTCGCTCTACTCTACGATGCACGGAGACCCTAATGATATCCTGTTGGGGCCGCAGCGTCAGCGCTCGAGAGTTCAGGTCCCAAATCAACCTGTGCGTCGTGGTCGCCACTGCGTCGCCGCCATTGCTAACCCTAGTCTTGCTCTCAGCGCCACCGCTCAAAGTCATTTCCCTGAACCTTTCCGGATTCCATCGAGAGAGTGCGTTATATTGCATCTTTCTGCTCAAACTATCCACTGATTAGCATGCCAGTCTCTATTGCCGAATCTCACTACCGCCTTGACCTTGTCGCGCTTCTCTGCGACCACCCCTGTACGTCGACGAAAGTACCACTCGCAGCAGACTTTGACCGGACGGATGCAACTTTCTAGACGTCGAACATTCAGCTTATCCTAAAACAATCTCCGTACGACTATGCTGCAGCACACGCAACAATCCCAACGCCAGGACCGAACATCGGTCCCGGGCTCGACCCAACTTTCTTCAAGCTCACTTCCTCTCCGCAAAACCAGCCGAGATGCGCGCACCACAGCGCGCCGAGCGCCTTACAAGTCGCCTGCGCGCACGTCCTCCTCGACACCTTCGCCCACATCGACTGAGTCTTCTGGCTCCTTTCAATCCATAGACTCGCGCTGGCCTTGCCGCTT
Organism: Auricularia cornea; assembly: GCA_030578095.1. Classification (NCBI taxonomy): domain Eukaryota; kingdom Fungi; phylum Basidiomycota; class Agaricomycetes; order Auriculariales; family Auriculariaceae; genus Auricularia; species Auricularia cornea. The sequence continues at coordinate 3,706,082 of JARLTE010000009.1, read as the reverse complement.
ATCCGGATGCACAAAGTCGTTCACTCGCCCTTACGACCTCATCCGTCACCTCGTTGTCGCGCACCACTCTCATGTTGCGTCCGCATCTGCAGAAGATATCGTAGCCGCCGGGGTACCGCACGACCTGGTTTACCGTGTGGGAGAGCTCCTGGAGCGAACCAACCGGTGCTACGAGTGCGGGAAGGTGTTCAGTCGCCGCGACGCGCTCGTTCGACACAGGATCGAGCAGCGCCATCAGACCAACGACGAGCCGCGTAGATCTGCAGCTGGGCTTGCACTCGGAGCCGACGCTACACCCGTCAGTCACACCACCCCCGCCGACGACTCATTTCTCGGCCTGGGAGCCCCGCCAGTTCTTCTCGACTTGGACGTCCCCGCGTATTACTGCGGGCTCGACCAATCGACATCGTTTTCCACAGCTCCGGCGAGCCCGGCGAGCCTACTCTCCCCCTCAACAGCTATATCTAGTCTTCCCTCGCTAGAAGACTGGGAGACGCTCATCTGTGCGTGGGTCGCCGGGCAGGGAGAGAGATTGCAGCATTCTCAATAGATCTTCTCGGTTCCATTATATCCTCGTCCGTATCCTCTTTCTGAAACCACATGTACTTGTATTTGATTGCATAGAGTTAACCCCAGCTTTGTACAATAAGTACCGCCGATCCTGGCTGTCGTTTTGCCGTCGCTGCTCGACGGTCGCGGAGATATCAAGTCAGTCCCTAGCTCTCAGACCCTGATAATTGTTCGTTGGTCCTCAGCGACCGTCTCTCCAGATTGCTCCCTCCGTTCACGGTACCGGAGTGTCACGTCCAGATAGATGTGGCCCTGCGAATTCGAACGCACGCATCACACGGGGATTTCACCCCGGCGCACAATGCTTCCTGCGAAGCGCTGGCGAGGCTGTCTGCATCTAGGGAGCCGGCTTGCGTCTCTTTTCCCAGGTGCACTTGAATGTCGACCTTCATTGGAGTGGCAGTGGAACAGATTATCATTAACTCGTGGCATAGCGCTGCCAGGTTGGTTGCTCGACTTGCAATAACGACTATCTATAGTCCTTATCTGTTCGACAGTGTTTACATTTTCGTTGACCTGGACTTGATAGAGCGCCCAACCAATCGGAGAAGGGTGAGACACTTCATAAGGAACTGAGGTGTTGCCTCGTTGTCTGACTCCACTCCAAATCTCCCACATACTTACCACCATCCATGTCAGGACGCGGAGGACCAGGAGGCAACCGCGGCAGCGCCCGCGGAGGTTATTACTACTACTACTACCACTTCGAAAGTCACGGCGCAGCTCGAGGTGGCGGACCGGCGCCAGGACGCGGCGGGGGCAATATAGCGCCGCCGCCCCCTCGCGGAGGCGGCAATCCAGGGCCCCCTCGCGGCGGAGGGGGCGGGGGACAGATGCACGGTGGCGGCAGAGGAGGCCCGCCGAGAGGAGGAGGCCCGTCGCGCGGTTGCGGGGGAGGGCCGCCGCGCGGAGGGGGCGGAGGTGGGAACCCGATGCGCGGCGGCCCGCCTCGCGGTGGCATGCACAGTGGACCTGGCGCGGGGCACTTCGCGAACGCTCATAACACACGCCGTTGATTCAGTGAATCTGTTGATTTTGGAATTGTCGGTGTTCATTGGGGGACCAAGTTGTACACATACGGTTAGTTTCTCTGCAGTACCGGGGGCCTGAAATGATCTGCCACAATTGATTCACGCTCGTCAAAATACGCAGCTTCCCGTCTGCGTCGACTCCTAATGATTGGCATGGCGAGAGCATATCACGTACATCTAGTCGACGTGCAAGCGCCACAGCTCCCGGCCAAACTGGGACGTGTACCCCTCACGAGTGTGCATGTTCAAGATGTTGTCGTTGACGAGGATGTCACCCTGCTCCCAGCCGACGCGGAGACACACACGCCAGTCGTACAGCGCCTTCTCGAGCGCGGTGCGGATGGAGACGTCGGTCGGCGCGTCGACTCCCTCAATGTTGATGCGCGTCTCCTGAAACCGGGTGCGCTCCTGTGGCCAGTCCTCGTGGTAGCGGATGCATGGGACACCAGTGACAGGATGCTGCACGACGAGAGGCAGCTGGCCGAAGTGAGAACCCTCGAACGACTCGGAGTCGACGCGCCAGGTGTGCGGCTTGAGGGCGTCGGCCGTCCACCCGTGCAGGTGCTGAAAAAGGCGCGCAGAAGACGCAAACAGAGTGTGACCCGTGCCCTTCGGGCTCGCCGTGACGGCGACGAACATCTGGTAGTGCGGCGGCGTCGAGACGCCGTCGACCATCTTGAACAGGCCGTCGTAGTGGAACGGCATCGGCTCGGTACTGAGGACGTTGTTCAGCCCGCGCGTGTGCTCGCCGCCGTCCTTGACCTCGAGCAGCTCGCCAAACTTCCACTTCATGATCTCGCCCATCTCGCGGCCCTTCGCGAGGAACGCCGATCGGTCAGTGGTGCCATCCAGCCCGCGCAGGACGACAGGCGAGTTGTAGTCGGCCAGCGCACGGACGGAGCGCATATCCGCTACGGAGAACGGCGTTCCGCGCGGGAAGGAGATGAGCAGCCCGCACGGATACGTGTGTTCTATCGAGGCCCCAGCCGCGAGCGCAGAGTCGTAGAGCGTCGACTTCTCGCGGAAACTCCACGGCCGGCCGTCGCGATGCACGAGATCAAGGTCGTCGCGCGCGGCAGCGTCCTTGCGCGACATGGGCACGAGCGCGCCGTCTAACCGGCAGGTCATCACGCAGTGCCACGGCGTGACCGGCCTGTCTGCCGCGTTGGGGACAACGGCGATGGGTATCTTGGTCGCGCTGTTTGCCGCGTGGATCGAGAGGCGGACGAACTCTGGGAACGCCTCCTTGACGCATGCAGCGTAGCACTTACGCCGGGCAGAATCAGCCGCGCGTCCACGGTTCGCGGGGCCGCTGAGCGTACCTTTCCCCGGGCGATCATCTGCTTCGCGACCTTAGACACGCGCCGCTTGAACGCCTTCCGGCTGCCCGTGGACGCGTCGGAGGAGTCGGACGCGCCGGAGCAGTTCGACGCGCCGTCAGACAGGTCCGCCTCCGCGAGGTCCGTCGCGAGGTACTTGAGGTAGCCGCGGTACGTCGCCTTGACGCTCTCGTCCTGCGCGATGCTCGCGGCCACGTCGTACCCCGGCTCGGTGTACGAAGAAATCAACGCGTCGCGCACGACGGGCGCCGCCTTCTCGTAGCTCTCAGTGTCGTGGTAGTCGAGAATGTCCGCGGGTAGCTTCCCCTTGAGCATCGAGGAGAGACGTGCGAAGCGAAGGGACGTGCACGCGAGCTCCGAGGCCATCTCGCGCAGACGCTCGCCGTACGCCCACACCGTCGCGTCGGAGACGCCCAGGAGGTCTGCGATCGCGCGTTAAGCGTTAAGCTCACCAACGCGGCAATCTGGCAGGGGGATGACACACCGCTGTACACGATGCCGTCCGAGACGATGGTCAGCTCCGCGCCGTGGGCGTAGACGTCCCTGATGTTGTTGCAAAAGCCTTGCAGGTGCAGCAGCGACACCTCCTCTGCCTTGTCCGGAAGGACGCCAAGCACCTTGTCCGCAGCATTCGGCGACTTGAACGGGAACGCCGGGAGCGTGAACGGCACGGACTGCTGCTGCTCGACGGCGCGCTGGATGAGCGGCAGGAACGTCTCGCGGCATTGGGGTATGATCGTAGGGTCGAATGGGGACGCCTTGAGCCGGTAGGACTCGACGACGGCGAGGATGGCGTCTGCCGTTTGCGTGGTCGCGTCCGCTGCTGCTGCCATTGCTGTCGCGCGACTGATATGCCACAGAGAAACGAAAAGGGGAAGGGGAAAGGGAGGAAGACAAATGAGGGAATTCTGCCCGACGCGGGAGCGTATCCAGATATGTTCGGCTGGCAGTTGGATGGCATGCTCATCGAGATTGCCTCACGTCTTCGCAGTAGGATGATGACACCCGAGGCGGTGAAGTGATGATAGGAGGTTTGATTTTATCGTCCCCGCTGCCGACAGACCTCCGAGGCGCAGTCGATCTGGAAACTATGTCAGGGTTCAGTGCTCTCGACACTTCCAAATAGTAGCGTCTCTCGTAAAGTACCTGTCACAAAGCTGCAGCGGCCATATACCCCGTGCTTGAAATGTTAAGTGAAGCGCCAGCATTCAGAGCGCATACGTAAACCAAGATATCTTGGGGGTTGGTGGGGCGTTCGTTCCCAGCGATCTACACGCGGTGCGCGACCTTGGGAGCAAGTTCCGCCCGAGGGGACGTGCGTTGTCGGTCGCATCTGACGGTGTCGAAGCAATTTTTCACGTGGCGGTTGCGCTCCATGATTGGCCAGGCTCCTCGAGATCTGCCACTCTTGAGATCGTTGGTGTGCAAATGCTGGCGCCATTCCCGGCGTCGGGCATGCAGACCGTACAGTAATCATGCACGCGCGTCGTGCCGAGTTGGTGGGGAAGCAACGTTAACGCTCATTGCCTTCGACGAAGAAGGATGAGGCTGAAGAGAAGAGACGTCAGTGACATGTGGATCAGTAGCCCAAACGATACTTCGGTCCTCGGAGCCTCGCTCTCTCTAAACCGCCGCTTGTCGATTGACTGCCCAACTAGCAGCGCTTCCTGCGATTCACCAAACCAGGCAAGACGGATGAAATTCCCGGGGAGCGTTGACCGTGCGAATGGTCTTCCCGCAGGGTTCTGTCATGCGAGAGGACAAATGGCGATGCCCGGGCTTCAGCTCGACGATAAGCAAAGCAACCTTGAGCGACCAGCCAGCAACGCGGGCCATCCTGCGGCGGGTGATGCGCCTGTAAAACAAATAGCGTCAAACAGCGCGGACTTGCCACGCGCGTCGATCTGAGATCAGGATTGGATCATCCGGGCGATGCAGCGACCATATCCCCCGCTCGATTTCATGTCCGCCGCCCGTTTCCCCATTTCACGATGTCGGTCGAGGAGATCTACGCGGATGTCACCATTGTTGGAGGTGCGTCGAGCATGTCGCGGTTGGAGCAGGGACTGAACACGCGCTCCCGACAGCGGGACCGACCGGGCTGAGCGTCGCAATCCTCCTGCAGCAGCTGGGCCACTCGGTCTTCCTCGCGGACAAGGCACCGACCTCGCTGCCCGTCGGGCGCGCGGACGCGCTGAACGCGCGCAGTCAGCAGACGCTCGAGGTGCTCGGCGTGCTGGACCAGCTCGAGCCCAAGGGGCTCAAGTGCAACACGAGCTCGACGTTCGCGGGCGGCCAGTTCGTGTCGCGCCAGAACGCGTGGTGGGTGGCGCTCAAGAACTGCGCGCGGCCGCACTTCCTCATGATCGGCCAGTCGGACGTCGAGGCCGCGCTGCACACGCTGCTCGACGCGCCGTGCCACCACGCCCACGAGGCGCTGGGCATCGAGGAGATCTCGACGGAGGGCGACGAGGCCTTCGTGCGCACACGCTTCGCGGACAAGGTCGTGCGCAGCCGCTATGCTGTCGGCGCGGACGGCGCGAAGTCGCTCGTGCGCAGCGCGCTGGGCATCCCGTTCGAGGGCGAGAAGCCCAACATGGTCTGGCACGTCCTCGACACGTTCATCGACACCGACTTCCCCGTGTGCCCCGAGATCATCACGTTCCAGGTCGACGGCCAGGCGCGCATAGCGTGGATCCCGCGCGAGCGCGGCATGGCGCGCTTCTACACTCTGCTCGAGGACAACTCGATTGCGGAGCAGCCGCGCATTGAGGAGGAGATCCGCAAGTTCCTCGCGCCGCACCGCGTCGACTTCCTGCGCACCGAGTGGTTCAGCATCTTCGAGGTCAAGGAGCGCGTCGCGCGCACGTACTTCTCGCCGCACAAGCGTATCGCGCTCGCAGGCGACGCGGCGCACATCCACAGCGTCAACGGCGGCCAGGGCCTCAACACGGGCGTAGCAGACGCTTTTGCGCTTGCGTGGCGCCTCAGCCTCGCGCTGAAGGGGCATGCGACGGACGCGATATGGCAGAGCTACGAGACCGAGCGCCGCACGTGTGCTGTCGGTGTCATCGACGTCGCCGCGAAGCTCGTTCGAAGCACACTGCGGACGGCCGAGGAGTACGTCGGGCTCATCGAGAAGAACGCCGGCTACATCACGGGCATGGGCGTCACGTATCCGGAGGGCTCGACGGCGCTGGTCGCAGGCGATGCCCAGGGCATTTTCGTGCCTGGACATCGTATGCCTGACCTGTTCCTGCACGAGAGCGAGGAAGACACCGACGGCCAGAGGTTGTACAGCGTGCTCCGGGGCAAGTACGGCAAATTCGTCGTGCTCTCCCTCGGCGCTGCGACACTCAACAGCTCCGAGTCTCACGAAGGTTCCAAATGGGCGGATTTCGTCGAGACCTGGGATTTGTCCGGTAACGCCGCGTCAGGTGCTCAGAGGAGATTCTCGCGGATGTCCAACGTGCCAGACAGATCCCTTGTAGACGCGGGAAGTGCTGCGTTGGTGGTAATCCGCCCGGATCTGTACGTTGGCTACGCTGGGAATGACGTGGGCGAGTACCTAGACAAGGTATTCAGCTGACGCGTCCAATGGTGTATAGATGTAGAGCTTACCTCAGGAGTTTTCGTATTTAAGTGTAATCGAGTTTGTTTCACCCAAAATCAAAGTGATACGCGCTCTCGGCGTCTGGGTGACGACGATACGGAAGGGAAATAAAAGCCAGAAGAACAAGGCGATCCGGTCACCTTTGATCCCTGGCTCCCGCTCTTGAACAAACCGGAGATGTATGCCCGGGCAGTTGTTGAAGAGCTCAGGGTGCTCCCGGAAGCTCCACGGATATCGCAGGGCCATGCACACGATGAGACGACGCCAGTTGGGGCCGAATGGCCGGTGGCATGCGCAGGCTTAGTCACTGGCCCAAAGCGCAATAATGCGAAATCTACCTACAGAATATCGTGGTCTGAGCTAGACACCCGGGTAGGGCACAGCTACCGCCGCCTCGGACCACAAGCAAAGGACCCTGTCGCGCCGGCACTGCGATCACCATGTCACGGGAGCGGAAGACACGGTTGCGGTCGGAGAACAAAGCGCGGAAGGCTTTCGCACTCCGCAACTTGACCTCAGCTAGGCCCAGCTACCATCTCGCATCGCGCCTCTCTCCACGATTAATTCCTTCATGGGCAATATTTTTAAGATTCCAGGTACGTGAGATGTTTTCATTACTCTCTTGGCCGCTCAATTGTGACGCACATCTCAACCTATGGTCCCATAGTGCTCATCGTGACATTTCTCTCGCTCTCCACCATAGGAATATATACAACTTTGTACCACTTCTATGCTTCTGGAGCTGCCAACTACGTCTCTCAGCACATCTGCCCCTCGCCGCCCACGTACAAATCCCCCGAACAACTTCGCTACACCGGGCTGGCCGCCGTTGACGTGATTCTGTGCCATCTTGTGGTCCTTTTCCACAGCATTCTGAAATCGCTCGACTCTCACTTTATGCTGCACTTCCTTGCGGGAGCACCCCCAGTGATACTCGCCTACCGGATCGAGGGCGCACGCTCCGACAGCTCGCCCAGCGTCCGCCCAGTCCTGGTAGAACTAACGTACCAAATCATTGGAGCAGCATATGTTCTTCCTCTAGCATGGTTGGTGCTGGTTACATCGTCATCCGGACCCTCCAACATGGGACGCGCCCCATTGACGCGCGTCCAGGCAGAAGCCGCGTCCCTTGGAGTGGGTCTCGCCTTCGTCCTTCCGACGCTTGCCATGATCTACCTCCGCAACGAGTGGCTGACAGCATACTGGCTCTTCTTCCCCGTATACGCCTGGCTCATCGAGCTCGTCTGGCTTTACATCCGCCGCAACGCCTCAGATGCGCGGGCACCGGGCCTTCCCGTCGTGCGCGCCGCATTCCTCACGACGGCCGCCATCGCCATTGCGCCTCACCTCATCACGCTCTACCGCGCGCACCCACGCCACGTGGGCGCGTTCGTCGACTGGCTGCCGCCCGCCGGCGTTCCTGACCCCCGCGCAACGACCCTGCAGTCCGCTGCCTACCATCTCATGCGGTGGGACTCAATCATCTGGTACACCGCCGCCATTCTTGCGGTCTCGCTCCTCTCAGGGTCGCGCCGCGAGACGCTGGGGATGCTCGCTGTGGCACCAATCGCGTCGTTCATTCTCAGCCCCGGCGCCGTCGTCGCGCTGTATTGGCTCCGCCGTGAGAGCCAGCTTGCGGAACGTGAGAAAAGGGCGCAGGCGCGCGTCAGGTCCATTGCGGCGAGAAAGAATGCGTAGACCCTGCGGCTCAAATGACAGCTTGCCAGTCAAGCCCGCTGTACCGGGCATCTTGTTTGCAGTACATCTGTCAGGCTTCGTGTAGTGTCGTAATCATACAGTGTGGGTCGAGAAAGAGAGGGATCGGCCTTTCAGGTTCAGAAGGCCGGGCCGACGAGGTCGATACCGCATCCCGTCGCGTTAGCAGCCTTGCCGTTAGGGCAAGCCGTTTGGCCGGACGCGAGCAGGAAGTTGCCGTTCTATTGAATAACGATGTTAGCCACAGCGCCAGAGACCGCAAGCAGAGAACGGACCTTAATCCAGAAGTAGTCGGCTATCGAACGTGTGAGACCGGCGACGTCATCATAGAGCAGCGGACATACCGTAAGGGAGGCCCGTGTTGTTGGAGTGCGGGGTGCCGTGGTTGTCGCGCGTCCCGTTCGACAGCAGACTCTGCCAGCTGGACTTGAGCGCGTAGCTCGCGGTCTGCGTGATCAGCTGCAATGGTTCTCTCGCGTCAGTTGTGAGCGAGTCGATGCGAGGAGTCTCACCATCTGCGCGCCGTTCGTCCACTTCGAGACGCCAGTCGCGTTGTTGAGGTCGGTCTCGATCTCCGCGAGGACTTGCAGTCCCGCCGCTGCGATCATCGCTGCAGATGAGTCCGCGGGCGGGGTAGGCGACGCCGGAGCGTCGAAGTCCCTGCAACAAGCTGAGTACTGGTCCGATAGAGGAGAAAATTTAGAGTCACCATGGCATGTACGCGGCAGGGGTGCGCCGCAGGAAGTACCAGGCAATGTTGCGTGCGGCGTTGAGGTACTTCTGATCGTAGGTGTATTGAAACACTGAGAACGGTCAACCAGTGACTCGAATATCAGTGCAAGTGGACCAGCGCACTTTTCGCATATCCGTATATTGCCCAACTCTCTCCGCGGGACCACGTGCTAATGCACTTATCTCAGCATCTCTGGCGTTTGGGGCGCACTCCCCGCACCTGCTGTCACTGTAGCCCTGCGCAGTGTACTTCTTCTTAACAGCGCCGGTCTTCGAGTCGTAGTCGACGACGTGCCAGCTTCCCCAGTCGCTGCGGAAGTGATTCTTCAGCGTCGTGTCTGCGTGCGCCACCGCAACGTCGTAGAACGTGTGGTTGTCGGTGAGATGGTACGCCTGAAGCAGGGTCTCGAGGTTCATCAGGTTGTCGATGATGACGAGGAAGTCCGTGCTGGACGAAGACCCCGGCGCAGAGCCATCCCAGGACCGCGTGCACCCGACGGCAGAGTTGAACCGGGAGGAGAGCTCAAGCGCGAATTCCACAATGTTTTGGCTGGCAGTGGCGTTGGATCGGCCGCTGTAGTCGTCGTGGGAACGTTAGTCCGGAAGGAGAGAAGTCCACATTTGACAGGCAGCACGACGCACAGAGAGTACTCCTCCGCAAAAGGCCAGCTAATGAAGCCGACATCGTGGCCCTGGTGGTTCTTCCAGTGCAGCTGGGGGATGGCCGCACTCCACATGCGCGCGAGCGAGAGCCACGGCGCGCCGCCCGTCGAGCCCGGGCAGAGGCACTCGCGCTTCTGCATCTGGTAGAGCGTGGAGGGGAAGAAGCCTGTGATCCAGTTGTCTGGCGAGCCCCACTGCCAGACGCCGGACGTCGAGGTGATCGACGGGTAGTTCGGCGGGTTGCGCACGGTCTGCGCCGTCGCAAGAACCTTGCGCGCGACCGACGCGTCGAAGAGCGACGCCGGCGCGGTCCACGCCAGCACACCGGACGCGAACGCTGCTAGCACGAACACGAGCATGGCCCCGGGGAGGCCGGTTGCGCGCGACGCAGGCGGTATATATCGGCGCGCGCGACGTGGCAGCCGCACGGCTCACATGCCCGCGCCGCCATGCGACAACGCTGGTCACGGTGGCGGGCCGCTTCGCATGTGACCCGATTTGTACACTTCTCAGTCTGATGCGCGAGGTTGGCGCGATGCGTGATACGCGCATGATCGACCGTGTGGGAGCTGAGATTTGCCTTTATACTCCCTGCAGCGCAGGTGCGTGTGCTGCAGGCCGCGGCAGCCGGGCTGACGACGTGGCATTGTGCAATTATGCTCGCCGTTGCAGCTGGCGTGGTAAACATGGGCCAGCACGACGTAAGGCGTGGAAATAGCGTCGAGGTTTAGCCAAGCTCGCAAGGCCGACGGTCGAAGATAGGCATATAGAGGCCGCGAAGATCGTCAGAAATTAGAACGTAGGCCGTTGCGTCATTCCGAGACCAGGGAATCGCTGACAGGACATTTATGGGGCCTACAAATGAACCTTAACCACAGACATGAGATACCGCATGTGAAAACATATTCACGGCGTACCTATGTATAGCCTTCGTCGCCCGAGGTCGCCAGCTCGCTTCCATCGTGTGCATCCCGGCCGAACAATGGGGTTAGAGATAATTCAGCGGCAAAAAAATCCCATCATTTGACTCCAGAAAAGCCTCCAAATTCGAATCCTCAAGAAGCCATTGTCCAACGAGACGAGCTTGTTGGAGGCTGGCAAACGTGGCCTAATGGTCGTTAGAAGGCGTTCCAGCGCCAGGGATGGTAACCAGTCAGCTTAGATAGCTCTACGGACGTTGTCCAATCCAGGTGTGACACTGAGCGTCCGGCGGGCGACCCATGGCTAGCGCAGATTGCAGGTAAGCGAGGTTTGAGGCAATTCAAAGTCCGCCATCGCGTATTCTTCCTGCCACAGGGCGCATCAGGGTGAAGAATCGCCAAAATTCCACGCCCTGAAGAATTCCGGTGATGCACGGTCGCCCGGTCCGGTGTCGGATCACGATGTTCGGTCGAGCGCCACAATGCTATTGTGCCGTCTGCGGACCTCCCGAAGCCGATACCTACTTATGAGTTGCCGCTTTGCCAGTGCCACATTTCAGCAACTCTAGCCCGGAAGCTCGGTGCTGAATGACTGACTATCCGAAAAGTCTCATCTTCGTCGGACCAAGTATACCGAGAACCAAAAATCGCGTGTGATAATGCATGTTCTTGTGCTCGGCGCTCTTAAAGGGGTCGATTCGGTTGATCAGACATGCACAATGCCTCCTGAGAGCCAGAGGTGTCAGGAAAAACTTAGTCGTGGTACTACGAGTCTCAATGCGCGGCTCTACGGTCGGCTGCAACTCGAGCTTCGCCTACAAGCGTCGCAACGCGGGCTGCTGTCGCTGGGTTTTGACGCCGGTACCGCAATTTAGATGTTTATACTTGGCCTGGGTGGGCCAGTTTCCAACCCGTGTGTACAGACATCGACTAGATTGCAGTATACATGCCTTTCATGGACTTCAATTTGACCGGTGAACCCTCATTGTGCTCCCAACTCGAAGCCTATTTAGAGCATAGATGTGATTAATGAGACTTGATACTGGTAGATGGTCCCGGGGTTAACTTCTCAACATATGAGCGAAGGACTGGCAGACCAGTCAGATCAACCGAAGCCGGACCTTGCCCACTCGGAAGGAGAGCAATCATCGGTCGCCCGTCGCCCGACCGTGCGGATCAGCGGCCCGGATTCCACTGGGATTCTTCAGGGCGTGGAATTTGCGGGATTCTTCAGCCCTTTGCGCCCTGTGTGCCACCATTTCGAGCCATCTGCATCCAGTTTACACCCGATATACACGGTACACGGTACACTGCGCCCGTCAGTGGCCTCCAAATGCCCCCGATTTACGTTTTCCCACATTGCGGCGGGGACAACCTGCGAGAGTATCTCCCTTCATTCACAGGCTTTCTTGTTTGTCATTTCTTTCCCTCGCTGTATCCATGCTAAATGGCACTCGTACGTAGTCAAGTCCCACGGAACCACTGCTCAGTGGCACTGGGCACGCAGTGCTGACGACTAGCACTGCCCAGTTGGCTGTGGGCGGCTCCCACCACCGAATCGGTGCTGTTTGTGCCGCTCATTCCCAGTGCACATCTCGGAGCCGCTCGCCGGCGGTATCCCACGGCTCGCTAAGAATGTCCTAAATTCCGGTCCATGTGATGTTCTGGGTGTCGAGCGTGCGTCTGGTATTCGAGCTATACCCTCGGACTGGGTGAGGTCGGCCCGGTTGAAACATCGACCTGGAGCACGGGACCTGTCGACGTTGTCAGACTGCGCTCCCCCGAGCTCTGGAATGCTGTACCACTGCATGCTTCTGTTCCTGGGCGGAACCGCCTGGGATCTTCGGACGCGCCCATAGGAGTCTATTGCCGCAAGAGTACATAAACGCGGTCCCCCGGTGACAGTGCCACACCGCTAGCCTCAGTTTTTCATTCTCTGTCTGCTTGTTTCTTTGCATACCTCTCTCTTGACTTCAGTTCGTTCTCTTCCGCCGATGCCCAACGCTGCTCCCCGTCCGGACTCAGAGACGTCGTCGATTCTGCTGCTACGATCGTCTACATCGGCGACGGAAAGCCATTTGAGTTCGGAATACTCTACGATCGTACGTCCTTGCGAAGCTTTGTCCCATCAGCCTTACAGTTCTTTCTCTCAGGACACGGCGAGCCTGCCATCCTCTCACGGACCAGCAATCCTACCGGTTCCCGTTTCGCCGCTTCAAGCCTTCGCACCAGCAATGTGAGTATCCGCTTGACAGCGCATGGACAGACACTGACGAGCGTCAAGGGATACTCCTGCGCTTCGTCCTCCGAGTGTTGCATCGAGCATCTCGACGACGTCCACCATCGCAGCAACAGAAGATGCCAAGGGCCGCTCCGTCGACTATGAGAAGCCGCCCGTAACTTCCGAACCTTCTCAGACCTCAGCTGGCCCCCGCGATCTCGAAAGCGGGTACGTAGCATACACAGATCAGTGCTGGGTCGCTTAACCAACAGCTCAGCGCGGAGCACCCAAGCAGCCGGCGTCTCGCAGTCCTCTCGGCCGTGGGACTTCTGGTTATTACGGTGATCATTTTGGCCGTCGTGTTGTCCCTCCACCCTTCGCACCATGGCCGAGAGCACCCTCCTGCCCATGATTTCATGGGACCCCCCAGTCAGGATAACCCTCGTATTTCAGCCATTTGAGTCTGTTCTGGAGTAGAGTGACTCCCTAGACTGAGTCCCTGTCGTTCCTTGCGCTTGTGCTACGAAACGGCCGAACAGTTTTTCAACTATGTATTTGGCGATAATTATACTCGCATAAATGAACAGTAGGGAAATGGCAGAACTCCCCGCAGCCATATCATTGTCAATGGCCCGAAGACACCGAAATCACCTCGAACGTTGTTTTCTTTAGAAGTCCGCCGGACGACTCAATCTCGGCGACGCCGACGCGGAATCTCCCAGCGGGTGCCAGCCGCGTTTCGCACGCACTTATCCTTGTGCAAAATCTGGTATTGAGTCTCTAGCAACCCTGGCTATCGTCCATTCCTGCATCCAAATCGGTGCTGTTTGTGCCGTTCAGCGTTCTTTCCGTCAAACGCTCGGTCCCGTCTCTCTGCAGTTTTCCATGCTTCTGCGCCTCTGGCTTCATTGGAGAACTCTATGCCTCACTGCCTGTCTGATGCGCAGCCCGGATACCGCTCAGAGCGTACCGCCATTAGGGCTTTGAAGCCAAAACCTGCTGGATACCCCAGGACTGCGACCCCCCTGACAATCGATTGCTGTGTCGCTGCGCTCTTCTGAGTCTGTGGCTGACCGGTACCGCCTAGGATCTTCGGATGCGCCCATAGGTGTCTATGGCCGTTCGTCTATATAAAGGACCGTCCCTGGCACGCAGCTCGTCCCAGTTTCGCCTTCTGTCCCAAGTCCCTCTCGTTTGTCTTAACTGTTCCTTCTTCTTCGACAGATGGCCTACCCTACGACGCGCTTGGGACACTCAGAATCCCAGACGTCCCTGATCGGGTCGCCGCAATCCCCTGCGTACGCGACGGCAGGCCATTCCGATCCGGATTTCTCGTCAATGGTATGGCTCTGCGATGTTCTAGAGCATCTGTCTCACAATTCCTTCTCGCAGAACACTGCGGGACCTCCCTTGTCCCGCGAACCAGCCATCTTAGTGGTCCCGGCTTCTCCGGTTCAGTCATTTTCCCCATCGCGGTAGGCCATCAATGTGGAAGATCGGGAGTGGCCTCTGACGAGCGCAAAGGCAGGCTACCGCTGGCCGTCCCCCGAGCGTCGCCTCGAGCATCTCTACCACGTCCACCATCGCGGCTACCGAAGACGTCAAGGATCTCTCTGTCGATTATGAGAAACCGCCCGCGCATTCTCTGCCTCCACAGCCGCTGAACGCTGCACGAGATCTTGAAAGCGGGTAAGCTTTTCCTGAGGCCCTATCAGAGGTGTAGCGTCGCTTACAGAGAGGCCTGAGACGCAGCGCGGAGCACCCAAGCCGGCGGCGTCTTGCGATGATCTCTGCCATTGCACTTTTGGTCGCTGTTGCGGTCGTCGTGGCTGTCGTCCTAGCACGCCACCCCGGACATCCCGGCCAATACCACGTCTACCCCGATAAGCATACGGACCGTCCGGACAACGCTCGGCTGCTGTGACCTTTCCCTCTCCTCGGACAATGTTCGGACTCAAGATCCCGCTCCCTGCTCTCATTTGTGTATCGAGCATGCTCACGATTCGTTAGGTCTTATGTATTTATTTTTGTTCGAGCACAACTACACTGAAAATTATTCGCGAGAAAGACGAGACACTGGAAACAGAAGACGAGAATCGTAGACCGCATCGTTGAAGAGCAGTCTGTATAAAAGGACAGGGCGCGGTTGAACACGCTCGTTCGGGGCGCTGAGGGTCAGTAATACCCTGAGGTTGTGCTGTACCAACCGCCCCACCCGGTCGGGGAGGGGGGGAAGAACGGCTGGGAAGGTTTGTGGCCGCTGACTTCATTCTTGATGAGTTCTCCACACGCAGAGCCAGTGCACAGACACGCACGCGGCATCGGGTGCTGCAAACCGAGCGCGTCCCAATGGTCCATGAGAACTGGACTCGAGGACGGTGCGGGGTTCTGAGCTACGCTGGAGGTCGCGCCGGTAGGAGCTCCGAGGAGGTCTATGGGAAATGCCGCCGTCGCTGGCCACACCGCAGACTCAGCGATTGGCATCCAGGCAAACAAGTCTTCCGCAATGGGAAGCGGCGCTTCCGCACTGGGAACGACGGAGGTCGCGCTCGCAGCCGCAGCCGCGCCGCTGGACGGTCCAGACTCGGAGGAGACTTCGTGCGCGCACCGTCTCCTCCGCACGTGCGTGTCTGTCGCCTGCCTCTTTCGCTTTTGGCCCGGCTGAGCGTGCGATTCGCCGGTGCGGATCGTTCTCATGGCGTTTCCGTTCTCTACTGAGCGCTGCGGAATTCCGAGCTCCAGCAGTCGTCCATTGTCTGCGTCTCGCAGCCGTGGGAAGGGATGGGCGATTGGTGAAGACCTCTCATATTCTTCCTCCCGCTTCACGTGAACATGCAGATGCCGCGCCATGTCGTAGGAGCGACTGGGGATAACGTCGCATTTTATGCCAGTGAGAGGGTCGATATAACGACAAGGGGCAGGCTGTTCGCCACGTGAGGCTGTGGCACGAATGGAGGGCATCTCCGTGGAGTGAGACATGACCTGGAGGGAAACACCAAGATCAGCCGGGCAGCGATCAGGTAAGACAGGAAGGCCTTGAGGATATACGAACTTCTGAGTAGCGTGAATCTTTCAGTTTGCCCTTCGGACACGAGTTCCAGCGCCGCGAGCTTGGGATACTCTGTTTCGTGACGGCCGCCTGCGTCCCATCTCCGGGCGGAAAGAGCGTAGCGGCATCGTCGGATGCCAGATAGTCTGACATGTTCGAGGTCAGATAAGTCACTCTGGAACCCGATGTCGCATGCTGGACTCCGTGTGAGTATGCGGGCAACGAAGGCACAGCTATGCCCGATTGGGGGTCACGTTTGAGGTTATATCATCTTCGGACGAGATGGTGGTTTCACTTGAGATCTGGGAGTAGCATAAGCGTACGTCCAAATCCACACCCCTTCCTACTTACATTCGAATAGTTCGGAGAGGTAACCGTGAACGGCGTGGTATCCCGTCGGCCCTCCCCGCCGGGATCGAAGGTAAGCGACAGGTCTGATACCCTCATAGGGAGAGAGGAGGTGCGCGTGATACGCGAAAAAATCTGAGAGTAACGCAGAGAGGTAACAGATGACCTCGGCCTTATATACTTAGTACGACCGAGTTGACTCTCATGCGACGACAGCGCAAAGTTGCATGATATCCAGGGGCGAGTCCAACCGCCGGCCTCGCGGCAGAGCTTGCGATCGTGCGCAAAGCGCAAGTCCTGAGATCTCACTCGATTGAGTAGCGGTACAAGGGAATGGGGACAGGGTGTCAGAGCCCCGCGTGTCTGCGAAGCGTGCTTTCCGCCGCTACTGAACCCGGGGCCAATCCAGATTTCGGGCGATCGGTTGCGCTTCCTGCAACTCCAGCTTCTGTAAGCTAGATACACGGAGATGACTATCCTCCTCACTGGAGATCTGCGGTGCCGAACCGGGTTTGTCGGATCCACCTCAGCTCCCTCGAGAGCGCACGGATTTGCATGGAAGGCAAACGTTAAACACAGGATATGAGCAAACCCGCTCGTTTGCACGGATCCATGCTGCACTGTCCTTCTCCCGAGTTGCACGAAGTGCAAATACGGAAGAGACTTCCGCGTTCCCGGCAAAGTAGTCAAACCTGTGTAAGGCAGTGACTTAATTTCGAGGATGAAAGCGTCGCGCAACTCGATTCTTTTAGCCGCGCCTCCCCACCCCCCTCGTACTCTGGTGAGTACATTTAGAGCCGCATTCTGATGAGCCCCCTCAAGCCGACGATGACGACGGCCGACGCGAGGGTTGACGTGAGACGTGAGAGCGAGTTGGTCTGGAGGGGGCCGACATCCAGCAGTGGCCTCGCGATGGGACCACTTCTGGATGTCGATCACCTGCAAACCAGCTCTTTGTCGCAGGTCCTAAACATATGAGACGGCATGATCGGAGACAGGCTCGGTACTCGGTGACGAATGCCGTGGTCACACGATGAATGGTGTCTGCGGCCACGAAGAGTCGCACGGCGAAGATAAACCTGATTCCAAACCAGTAGAAAGTGTTTGTAGCTCCCTTTAATTAGTGCGAGCATCTCTGACGATCCCATAGTTCAAGCGTTCGGCGGGTCGCTGTTCGTGGTCGCAGACTTCATTCTTCGGACAGACGTCAGCGTCAGACCACCCTTGGCAGCATGAGACCAGATTCTAATGGGGAAGAGACTCTGTAATATGTTAGAGGGCTCTATACGCTTCTCAAATGCCCATTCGGAGTTGAGGACGGTGTTGTTGAACTTCACTATCGGAGGTTGATCAGTGCTGCGTCTTAAATATGGGTCTGCCGGCGGTAATTACTTTTGATTGGAAAAAAATCCCGTAAATTCCTATTCATCGGCTGGAGGGAAAGATGGTGAACGTGACCTCGAGCTCGGGGGCAAAAGACGCGTCAGTGATCATTGAAACTCCGATCGACTCACGCTTGTCCGTGCCATTCGGGGCACATTGCCCATATGGCCACCGAGCTATCCGCCAGGTTATGGGATGACCTACGCAGCAAGGTCCCTGAAACGCGCGCAGCCGCGTCTCGCGAACTTCATGACCAGGTCAGTCAGAAAGTTCGATTGGTATTGCTATATATCATATTTTAAATGCATTATTGCAGGTTGCCAGCGTCATGGCTGAGCTCAGCGCGGAAGCTGCCTGGAAATTATGGGACGAACATATCAGCAGAAAGCTCTTCGAACTTATAAAGGACAAGCAGGCACCTGATGCATTGGGTGCCCTATTGGCCATGGGTGAGTGTGATACCACACAAGCGATCATTGCGGTATATCGTAGTGTGTCCTGGTATGCTGAGGTAATTGTAATACCCTGCATACCAGGTCGAACTATGATAGACCGAAATCATCACTTGGGCTGTCATACAGATGCATGGATGCATCTCCTAATGTCCCAATCCATTAACATACTGTCACAGATGTACTTTCTGAATACCTGGAGGGTGAAGAACTGGTCGAACTGGGCCGAATCCTCTTTCGATTTTGGAACTACCTGCTGCTCCTCTTTCCCAACGTCGACAATGGCCTGATGATAGCGGCGTCGCGCACTGCAGGCAAGGTCGTCAAGAGTGGCGGCAGCTCATTCGGCGAGTCCTTCATCGACAAGGAACTGCCCCGGGCGGTCGACCTACTGTCAGCAACAGAGAAGGATCCGGGCCGTTATGGCGGCGTTTTGCTGCTCCGAGAGCTTGCCAGGACCTGCCCGAGCCATGTCTACAAACATGTGCCAGACGTGCTGGCCAAACTGTTCCCATCCTTCAAGGACACAAGGGTATGTACTGTGTGTCGTCCCTTCCTGGTTCTCACACTTTATGCAGTCTTACGTCCGCGAGGGAGCAGCAGAGCTCCTCGGCACGTGCCTTGAAATCCTCAACCAGCGCGAGCGCGTCTACAAGGGCCCGCTCGTCTCCCAGGTGCTCGCTGACGCCCAGAGCGGCCTCAAGGCAGGTGCATCGACGGAGACCGTGCATGGCGCCCTGCTCGAGTACCGCGCGCTCTTCCTGCACGCGGGACCCTTCATGCGCGAGCACTTCGCCAAGTCCTGCGAGGCCGTCTTCCAGTTCCGCAACCACAAGGAGGTGCTCATCCGGAGAAGCGTCGTCATGCTCATCCCGACGCTCGCCGCGTACGACACCCAGACGTTCTGCGAGAACTTCCTGCACACGAGCATGTCGTATCTGCTCTCGCAGCTCGCCAAGCCGTCCGAGCGCTCCTTCGCGTTCGTCGCGATCGGGCACATCGCCAAACCCGTGCGGAGCGAAATCAAGTCGTTCCTCGAGCCCATCATGAAGAACATCAAGGACGGCCTCCAGCAGTGTCTCGCCGCGGCGAAGAAGGGCGCTCAGGCCACGGCGATGAGCGAGGAGCCGCTCTTTCAATGCATCGGCATGCTCGCGACGAGCGTCGGACCCAATCTGACGCGCTTCCTGCACGACCAGCTGGACCTCATCTTCAATTGCCCTCTGACCGAACCGCTGCACCAGGCGCTCGTTGCCATCGCCCGGCATATCGACCCCCTACTCCGTCCTATCCAGGGTTTGTGCGCCTCCTCGCCCCCGCAGAGACTGTGGCTTATCATGCGCAGAGAGGCTGTTGGACATGCTATCGCTGATCCTCGTGGGCCAGACCTACAAGCCGATCGGGCCGACTCGTCAGGACTCAGCGACGGCGACGGCGCTCGCGGCTGGCAGTACATCATCGCGCGACCCGCAGCAGCTCAAGCTCGCGCTCGACATCCTCGGCTCGTTCGACTTCTCGGGCCACGTGCTGAACGAGTTCGTGCGCACCGCCGCCCTGCCGTATCTGGAGGACGACAACGCAGACATCCGGCACTCGGCAGCGTTGACATGCTGCAAGCTATTCGTCAAGGAGCCCATCTGGGAGCAGGCGTCGCTCAACTCCGCCGAGATCATCCACGACGTGCTCGGAAAGCTCCTCATGGTTGGCGTCGCAGATCCGGATTCAGACATCCGCCTCACCGTCCTCTCGAACCTCGACGAGAAGTTCGACCGCCACCTCGCCCAGGCCGAGCACGTGCGCGCGGTCTTCGTCGCCGTCAATGACGAGATCTTCGAGAACCGCCTCGCCGCCGTCCGTCTGGTCGGCCGGCTCGCGCAGCATAACCCGGCGTACATCATGCCCAGTCTGCGCAAGGCCATCTGCCAGCTCATGGCCGAGCTCGAGTACAGTCCGACGGCGCGCGGCAAGGAGGAGGCTTCGCGACTCGTCACCGCGCTGGCCGGCGGCACGCAGCCGCTCATCCGTCCGTACGCCCTCGGCATGCTGCGCGTGCTCCTCCCACGGGCGGAGGACCCAAACCCCGAGGTCGCGGCGCAGGCCATTGTCGGGCTCGGCGAACTCGCGAGCGTTGGCGGGGAGGACTACCTGGACTACGTCCCCGAGTTGATGCGCATCGTCATCGGCTGCTTGAAGGACAGCTCGGTCCAGGAGAAGCGAGACGCGGCGCTCAAGGCGCTCGGCCAGATATGCTCCAACACCGGCTACGTCGTACAGCCTCTCGTGGATTGGCCCGAGCTGCTGCCAAGCCTGGTCAAGATCCTCGGAGGGCAGGAGCAGTTGGCGGACGTCAAGCGCGAGGTCGTCAAGGTCATGGGCATTCTTGGAGCCATAGATCCGTATCGACGCAAGGTACGCGCCTGCGCGAGGGACGCGTGCGTGTCGCTGAGCGTATGCAGGGCAGCAAAGTCGAGGAGAGCCCACTCGATAGTAACGCTGTGCGCCTGGACGCGGTTCAGGCCTCGGTTCCACTCGGCGGCTCTGCGAACGAGGACTACTACCAAAGCGTCGTGATCCACAGTCTGCTCCGCGTTCTGAAGGACCCGTCTTTATCTACGTCCTCGTATGCGGCTATCGATGCGATCATGTCTATCTTCAAGACTCAGGGCGTGAAGGGCGCCGTCTTTCTCGACAAGGTACGCGCGTCGGTTTACTTAAGCCCCATATTCTTACCCTGCTAGGTCTTGCCCGCGTTTATTGGAGTCATCCGGAGTAGCACATCGCGCTTCCAGGAAACCTATCTGCAGCAGCTGGCGCTCCTCATTGGGATGGTCAAGCAGCATATTCGAGGCTATCTTCCCGAGATATTCAAGCTCACGGAGGACCTCTGGTCCAACTCGGGCCTCCACGTCGCGATTGTCAGTGTTGTCGAGGCGCTGGCCAAGGCCCTGGACACGGAGTTCCGGCCTTTCCTCCCTACCGTGCTCCCTACCGTGCTCAAGGTCTTCGAGGGCGAGCAGAAGTTCAGCGAGAAACTCCAGCAGGCACAGATCCAGACGCTCCGCGCGTTCGTCGCCTTTGGCAGCAACATCGAGGAGTATCTGCACCTCGTCATCCCAGTCATCGTGCGCGCGTGCGAGGCGCCGCAAATCACGATCGCGCTCAGGAAGCAGGCCGTGCTCACCATCGACATGCTCTCGCGCCGGCTGAACTTCTCCGACCATGTGTCGAGAATCATCCACCCGCTTGTGAGGGCCCTCGGCATCGGGAACCAGGAGCTGCGAGCCGCCATCATGGATACGCTCTGCGCCCTCGTCTTCCAGCTCGGCTCGGAGTTCTCGATCTTTGTGCCCATGATCAACAAGGTGCGTCGAAAATCCGTCCTCTATCCCGCTCGCTGACCGTATCCTGTAGTGTCTTCTTCGCAATCGCATCGTTCACCCCAAGTACGAAGGGCTCATTGCCAAACTCCTGAATGGAGAACGGCTTCCCCAAGAGTTCGGCCAGATTGAGTACGCCGCAGTCGTATGCACTCGAGTGTGATCGTCGCTGACGACCGCGGACGCCAGGTTCAACGACTCCCAGACGCCTGAAATTGTCCCTGTGGCCGACCTTCCAAAGAACCCCGTGAACCAACAGCACCTGAAGCAGGCCTGGGACACGTCGGGCGTTTCGTCGCGCGACGACTGGCTCGAGTGGTACCGGCGCGTTTCCATCGAGTTCCTCAAAGAATCGCCGTCGCACGCTTTGAGAGCGTGCACGAACCTGCTCGACCCCGGCATGTCCGGCGGAAAGGAGCTTGCTCGCGACCTCTTCAACGTCTCCTTCCTCTCGTGCTACACGGAGCTTTACGATAATTACCAGGTTTGCTATGACCCAAGCTGTGACTCTGAGCCTGACATATTCCTGAAGACAGATCTTGTCGCGGCCATCGAGGGTGCCATCGGTCACGGCGGCATCCCGTCCGAAGTCGTCATCGCTCTGCTGAACTTAGCGGAATTCATGGAGCACCAGGACGTCCCGTTACCCATCGACAGTCGTGTTTGGGGCGAACTCGCCTTCGACTTCCACGCCTACGCGAAGGCGCTCCATTACAAGGAGCTCGAGTACTTCGGCGACAGCTCGCACGCGGTCATGGAAAGCCTCCTGAATATCAACACCAAGTTGCAGCAGCACGACGCGGCCTTCGGTACTTTGAAAGCCGCGAAGATGACCGCAGGCCACTTCGACCTCGTCCGTCACGAGGAGTGGTTCGAGCGGCTCGGTCGCTGGCAAGAGGCGCTCGATGGGTACAACCGAATGGCGGAGACCGACCCCGACTCGTTCAATGTGGCCACCGGGCGCATGCGGTGTCTGCACGCTCTTGGCGAATGGGAACAGCTCGCGCGCCTCGTCGACGACAACTGGGATCGCGCCAGCCACGAGGATCGCAAGGCGCTTGCACCGCTCGCAGCGGCAGCGGCGTGGTCGCTGAGCGATTGGGATGCCATGGATGATTACATCGCCGCGATGTCGCATGATTCGCCCGACCGTTTCTTCTACCGCGCCATTCTTTCCGTCCACCGCAACCACTTCCCGAAGGCGGTCGTACAGATTCAACGTGCTCGCGACCTGATAGAGTCCGAGTTCGCGCCGTTGCTCGGAGAAGACTACGGTCGCAGCTACAAGTCAGTGACTTCGCCTTTTATTTTTACCATGCTGACAGCGTCCCAGCGCCATGATTCATGCGCAAATGCTATCCGAGCTGGAAGAAATTATCACTTATAAGCAGTGCTCTGATCAGCCGGAGCGCCAGGAAACCATCCGGAAGACGTGGATGAAACGGTGAGACAAGTGGCCCAAGTCTGCGTTCCGTGCTGATGCAACACAGTCTGCAAGGGTGTCAACCCGAGGTAGACGTTTGGCAGCGGGTTCTTCAGGTTCGCGCGCTCGTCCTGAGCCCCGTAGAGGACAATGCAATGTGGATCAAGTTCGCCAATCTCTGTCGGAAGAAAGGGCGAATGTACCTTGCGAACAAGACATTCAACGCCATCAACCCCCCGAACGCCCAGGTATGGAACTTGCAATATCAATAACAGGGTCTCATGCATGGTCCCTAGGAACCGCTTCGCGTACCGCCAGAAGTTGTTTATTCACGCCTCAAGTATATGTGGGCGAACAACGAGAAGCAGGAAGCTCTCACCGTTCTGCTCGACTTCTCTGAGGATCTTAGCCGCCTCGTCGAGCATAGTGACGGCCACACCTGGGACGCGCAGGACGCAGCACAATGGACGAAGTTGCTCGCTCGCTGTTACATGAAGCAGGGCGAGTGGCAAACTGAGATGGCGCCGACCTGGGTGGAGGTAAGCGGCCACGCCGAGTCGTCGGGCAGTGTTCATCATTTTTCAAGAATTCGGAAAAAGTCCTCAAGGCCTTCGAGCTGGCCACGCAGCACGATCCCCTATGGTACAAGGCCTGGCATACGTGGGCCCTCGCGAATATCGAGGTCATAGGGCATGTGGAGTCGCACGCGACGCGGGTAGAGGACGATGTTCCAGCTTCGGTCGCTGCGCGGACAGTTGCAGCTGTGGAAGGACTTTTGAGGTCCATAGCGCTCGGGAAACAGAGCTCGCTGCAAGATGCGTTGCGCTTGCTCACGCTTTGGTTCAAGTTCGGGCACCACGACGACGTCAGCCACGCTGTGGGAAGCGGTTTCTCGATGGTGTCGGTGGATACGTGGCTCGATGTGATACCACAGGTGCGTCAGGCTCGTGAGCGCATTCTAAAGCTCGCTCATGACCACACCAGATTATCGCCCGCATCCAGACGCCGAGCGTGAACATTGGGCGCAACATTAATTTCCTGCTCAACGACATCGGGAAGCAGCACCCGCAGGCCCTCGTCTACCCTCTCACGGTGGCGTCAAAGTCACCAAGTGCGTCGCGCAAGGATGCTGCCGCCCACATCATGGACCGTATGAAAGAGCACAGCTCCACGCTCGTCGAACAGGTATGCAACCGAGCCTGAGTCCGGCCCCTCTGATAGCTGACTATCGGATCAGGCACTCGTTGTCAGCCGCGAGCTCATCCGCGTCGCTATCCTCTGGCACGAAATGTGGCACGAGGGCCTCGAGGAAGCGTCCCGTCTTTACTTCACCGAGAAGAACCCAGACGCAATGATTGCAGCCCTTGACCCCTTGCACGAGCTAATGGAGCGCGGGCCGAGTACGTCGCGCGAAATATCATTCGTCCATGCCTTCGGCCGCGATCTTCTTGATGCTCGGCGTGCCTGCCACCGCTACCGAATGTACGGCGAGACCCGCGAGTTGGACCGAGCCTGGGACATCTACTACATGGTGAGCGAGTCGCACTGTCGTTCTTTTCCCGTCGACTCGCTCATGCTCGCTTCAGATCTTCCGCAAGGTCGAGAAGCAACTTCCATTGTTGACCACCCTGGACCTCCAATACGTGTCCCCGGCCCTTCTCGAGGCGCGGAACCTAGTCCTCGCAGTCCCAGGTGCGACGCATGTCGACCCGCGCCCGCCAGATCTCGGTTGACCGCGAGCAGGTACTTATCAAAGCGGGAAGCGAATCCTGCGAATCCAAAGCTTTTCCGCCAAGCTTGCCGTTATCAGTTCGAAGAAACGTCCTCGCCGACTCACGCTCAAAGGGGACGATGGCAACGAATACGAGTTCGGGCTGAAAGGTCGGTTGTTTCTTGTCTCTCTTCGACTCTTGCGCTTACATCGAGCGTAGGAAATGAGGACCTTCGTCAGGACGAGCGGGCTATGCAGTTCTTCGGGCTTGTCAACACGCTGCTATCGAACGATGCGGATAGCTATACACGCCAGCTCCACATCCAGCGCATGGCAGTCATCCCACTGGCTCCAAACGCTGGACTCAACGGCTGGGTGCGCGACACCGACACGTTGCACGTTCTGGTCCGGGACTACCGCGAATCTCGAAAGCTACTCATCAACCAGGAAATGCGCCTCATGCTACAGGTACTGTGAAGTCCTGACACGATGAAGCCGCTGCTGATATTATTTCTAGATGGCGCCGGATTACGAAGACCTCACGCTTCTACAGAAGGTCGAGGTGTTCCAATACGCGATGGATAACACGCTCGGGCAAGATCTGTATCGCGTTCTCTGGCTCAAGAGCGTCAGCTCCGAAACCTGGCTGGCGAGGCGAACGACGTTCACTAGGTCCCTCGCGGCCACGAGCATGCTTGGCTACGTTCTCGGACTTGGAGATCGTCATCCAAGCAATATCCTCATGCACCGGGGGACGGGCAAGATCGTGCACATTGACTACGGCGATTGCTTCGAGGTCACCATGATCCGCGACAAGTACCCCGAGAAAGTCCCATTCAGGTTGACGAGAATGCTAGTGAATGCGATGGAGGTGCGTCCCTTCTCGCTTCGCGCTTCCACCCTTCGATGTCTGACCTGTCACAGGTCACTGGCGTTCATGGCAGCTTCAAGAACTCCTGCGAGATCATTGTGCGCGTCTTGCGAAAGAATCGCGACTCCCTGCTCGCTGTGTTGGAAGGTACGCATGCGTCACGCCTCTGCAGGTCGATGCTCATCCCAACCCAGCTTTCGTATACGACCCGTTGATCAGCTGGCGTCTTGTTCAGACAGATGGGGAAGCATTGGAGGGCCGGGGTGCGTACGGCTATGCTAGCCCTTCCTGTTACTCATTGTCCCGCGCAGATAATTCGGATATGGCGGAGGGGCAGGATGGATATGCGGATGGCCCGATGCGCCGCCAGCGCGCCGACGAGAACGACATCTTCAACGGTCAGTCGTGTCATACCATCCACTTCGCGCTAACGATGGCGCTACAGAAACTATTGGGCGGCCTGGTGCTAAGCAGGAAGTTCGAAACGAGCGAGCGTTGTCCGTGTACAACCGCGTGCAGAACAAGCTCACGGGGAGGGACTTCAACCCCGATGTCGTCCTGTCCATCCCCACACAGGTCGACAAGCTTATTCAGCAAGCTCGTGCGATTGAGAACCTCTGTCAGCATTTCCCAGGATGGTACGCTTCTCTTGTTGAAGCCGGGTGTGCGACGCGTCTAACCATGCCTAGGTGTGCATATTGGTAAAACATGCTCGCTTACCCTGCGGTCACTGTGACTGGCCGTTCGTGCACCTTGAGAAGGACTGATTGTTGTATCAATAGTCGCTTTCGCGTTAGTTACTCATTGCTGTCATTGTAGACCTGTCTTCGCTCGTTCGCTGCCCAACCTACGCACCAGACGCGCCGCCCAGGACCACATCTTATTCCAGACGACTAGCTGAACGCTACCGGGCACATATTAGCATAGATGCGGAGTCCAGGCGCAACCGCCTGAACGGACGCCTTCTCTGTTCTGACCCGAAACCCGCCAGCTGGCCATTCCGCCTGCGTCTGCTCCAGATTGTCGATTACCTTCGCCTCATTGGTGCCCTGCAGCCGTCCTTTCCGTCAAACAGGTTAAAGAAGGGCGGGCGTCAGAATCGCGAAGCACGCAATATGGCGCATTGTGGTGCTCCACACGCATAAAGATATCGATAACTACTCTGCGGGTCGGTGTGTCAGCGACGTTCGCCTTTCACGACCATGGCGAGTCGCAAGGACGCAGGGCGGGACGGCTCGGAAGGCGAATGGCCACGAAACGTCAACGAGCAAGTCAAATTTGACTGGCGCGGTGCTATTTGGGATACCTTCAACAAGTCTCCCGAGGAGCGTCGGTTCCTGTTCAAGCTAGATGCTGCTCTCCTGACGTTCGCGTCCCTCGGTACGCGCATTCGTCTCGAAGATCGCACCCGCTGATCGGCCGCAAGGATACTTCATCAAGTACTTGGACCAGTCGAACATCAATAGCGCTTTCGTGTCCGGAATGTTCGTCCCACTATGTCCCTGAGCACTGGAAGGTCGCGATTAACTCGACGACTCTAGGAAAGAGGATCTCTCCCTCTACGGTGACGAGCTAAACATCATGCAAGCGTGCTGGACTGTGGGATACGTGATTGGGCAATTGCCCAGCAACATCCTCCTGACGAAGATTCGTCCGTCGAGATGGATTCCGGCGGCCGAGGTGAGAGCGTACAATTGGATCGTCGTGCCCATTGGCGTGCTGACGGAACACAAGCTTCTCTGGACAGTGCTCACGTTTCTCTTGTCACGCTGCTCGACTGCAAAGCAGATCTATGTGCTCCGCTTCTTTATCGGCCTCGCTGAGAGCACGTTCTATCCCGGGATGCAGTATATCATCGGCAGCTGGTATCGTCGCGACGAACTCGCCAAGCGCAGCTGCATCTTCCACACCAGTAGCTCGATTGCGACCATGTTCTCTGGGTACCTCATGGCAGCCGTCTACAATCTCAACGGAAGGAATGGGCTGAGAGGCTGGCAATGGCTCTTCATCGTCGACGGCATTATTTCGCTCCCCATCGCTCTGGCTGGCTTCTTCGTCTTGCCCGACGTCCCCGAGATCTCTCGTCCGTTCTACCTCACCAAGGAGGAAGTCGCGTTCGCGCAGAAGCGGATGCGGTTGGAGGGCCGAAAGCCACGCGAGCCATACACGAAGGCGAAGGTCAAAAAGATCCTGACCTCGTGGCACATCTGGGTGCTTACCCTACTGTATATGTGCGTCCTTCGCCCTTCATACGTCCAGCTGCATTGTGACCTCCGCCGTACGATAGTGCTTTCAACAACGGTAACATGGGAGCCGCTCCCGCGTTCGCGCAGTGGCTGAAGGCGAGCACCGACCCCAAATATACGGTCGCCCAGATCAATGCGTACCCGACTCTCACCAACGCGGTCGCGGTCGTCTCTACCCTGATCTACGCCTGGTCTTCCGACACGATTCTTCGCGGTGCGCGGTGGCCGCCGATGATTTTCGCGGGCGTACGTCTGCGGGACGCCCCGGTTTAGACGCCTTGTAGTGACTTACATACCCACGCAAACAGTGCTTCAACATTGCGATCTACACCTCGCTGGCGATATGGGATATCCCACTCGGCTGGCACTGGGCGTGCTACATTCTAGCCGGCTTGAGCTCCGGGCTGTCCGACCTGCAGTACGCGTGGGCGCACGAGATCTGCACTGCGGACAACGAGGAGAGGGCGATCGTGGTCGGATCAATGAACCAGATGGCCTACGTCGTCCAGGCGTGGCTCCCCCTGCTCGTCTGGCGGCAGACCGAGGCGCCTGAGTATCGTAAAGGCTTCATCACGGTTGCGTTCATCGGCGGCCCGCTGCTGATCGGGACGACGATTGCGACGCTCATACTGCATAGGCGGGAGCTGGCAAAGTGGGTGCCCTCGATATCATGGTCGCTTCCCAACCGTCGTTCGTAGCACAGTACTGACTCCTTCGGCCCCTTTAGGCAACCGCTCGAGGAGATATCCGAAACGTCTAGTGCGGACGAAACGGACTCGCCCATTGACGTGAAGGACTCTCCGCTCACTCCTCTCGGTGAGAGTGTTACGAAGACTTGAACGCTCATGTACAGCATGTCCGGATTTCGAGCGTTGTTATGACTGTAGGTGTGTTGTACTTGATGGCTTATCGGGAAATGTAGTCGAATGGAAGATGAATCGCACCAAAAATGATCTATTCCCGGATCTGACTTGCAATCCCTAGGCGTGAAGCAGGGTTGTCCTGCCCTCCGCGCCATCAGGGGCGCGCTCACGGCCCGGCTGTCCGGGAATGATGGACCCGCACAGCCACGTCAGGGATTAGTGAAAGCGCCTCTGACCGCCAGCGATCTCTTCGGATTTGAGGCCTCTGACGGTGTGGCGGAGACCGGAGATTCACGTGTTCCGGATATACGCCAAGTGTATGAGAACACAGCCATCAAAATCCTATCAGCCAGGACCGCTCACAGAGCGGTGTTCTCAAAGGACTCCCGTACACGAGGCAGCCCATGTATTGGCATAGTATATAATATGTAGTCGTAGTCTGCCGACTGAGAACACGCTCCCGATGCCTCGCGAATCTCGGAAACAGCATCCTTCGTCCTCCTTTGCTACCACCATCCGGGGTCACTGCATGTACATCGACCCTCTCAGCATGGACGATCGACCGTGTCAAAGACAGCTGAAGCGGGAGGAAGATGTCGCCCGTCACGTCCTGATCCACGCGAGGAGGGAGATCGCGTACATGAAGGCGGGGGGATACATCGCGCACCCACTCGTGCACGCATCTCAGGAGCAGTTGATCTCCATCGGAGTTCCTGCCCAGTCAATCACTAGGGCCAGACGATACATTCAAAAGGAACTCTCCGCTCGTAGCGTAGGTGCGGACGAGCACTCGGCGCACCGGAGCCGCGTTCAGGGCCGACAAGCAACTACATCGTACACGAGCTACCCTGCGCATCTCAGCGGGTATAGCTCGTCTATGAGGCCTAGCGCGTCAGAAATGACGGGTCTTCACCTGGTTGGGGAAGGTACTCCTGGCTTCGAGGCCGGCATTGCTGCGACTTCCCCGGCTTTGGGTGGCCCAGCCGTCGGCAGTCCAATCCCAGTTCCCAGAGCTCCTGCATACCAGGAAATCGCGCTGAGTCAGTCAACATCGCCGGTGTTCACTTCTGGCTATGATTGGCATGCTCAATGGGACCACGACGAATCATTGCTGTTTGCCGCACCGGCGATCGGGCAAGCTGCCCAGACGTACCATCCTACCCAGGCGTGCAATCCCGCCCAGACTCCCCATCATACCCTGACGCACCATCCTGCTCAGACTTACTACCCTACAGCTTCGTATTCCCCAATGCCTGCGTATGGGACCGGTATGCCGGCTTATACGACCACTTCACATGAGTGATTGAGGAGGAGTGAAGCAGGCGGCCACCGTTTTCACTGGTTATGGATACATGATGACGTGTACACCCTGACCCTGTGGACGTCGCGATAGAGTACAAATCTAGATTGCAGTTGAACCATGAGGGAAGTAGTTCGCAGCCAACGACCTCGTCTCTCAATTGGTGACCACCGCAGGGATCAGGGGACATCCGCATACAGCAGGGAAGGCCTCTGGTCCATGTGGGGGTCGCAATTGAGCAGACGGCCCGAGGGCATGTGCATCTCGGCGAGGATCATGAACCCGTTTTATACCTGTCTCGAAGAGCTTCATGTGATTCAGGGATATTATCCCGTGCACCGAGCTATTGTCTTCAGGAACATGACTAGTGCGCACTAGGGACCGTTTTCGATCAGGAACCAACTGTGGGCGCTGGTAGGAACGGTAGGCATGGTGAGTCGTGAGTCTCGTGACCGGAATAAAATGCAGGCGACAAAGGCGAGCTCATTTGCGATGAGGTCAGGTAATATCAGCCAGTGGTGATGATTACGGTCACGCTTAGTGAACGTTTCTTATTGGGGACGTCGCTTTATCGGAATCTGCCGCATCTGTCCCTGAAATTTCTCCTCCATTAGGTTCAACTCACGTTTGTTTCGGGCTCGCGCCGGATACTTGGGTCGGCGCCATTTCTCCTGCTGCTCGACTGTCATCACGACTGGCTTGACCGTCTGGACAACTTCGACCGTACTCTGCATTTATGGGACTCTTGCAGACGTACACGGAGCTTTAGGCTCACGCAGACGAGCTGAGCAGCGACCACCCTGGCCGCTCCGACTGTGCCGCAGATTCGAGCAGCTCCAGCGCGGGCGCCGTCAAGTTTGTTCGGACGTGACCAGACGCAACACGCTGGCGTGCACCTGCTCCAGGCGCGGATACAGGTTCAAGATGTGCAGGAAGACGACCTCCAGCTGGCGCACGGCTGAGAACGCGTAAGCCCGCAATGCCGGCGGGCGCAGACTGCTAGCACAGCACGTCGGGTGGGGTGTGTCCCCCTACGGCACGCGCGGCGGGTGGTCTTCCCAGCTGTTGCGCCGTGGTATTGTCGAGCTACCGAATGCGAGCAACATGGCGCGCACCTTTGACTGCAGCCCCTCGCTCAGATCCATTCCGTCAAGATGTGCAAAGACTACCTCGACCTGATGCTGGGATTGCTGGCACCGTCTCCATCCGACCTCACCCGCCTTGCGCTTATGCATTGTGTCTGCCCTGGAAGAGCGCGCGACGCTCTGTACAGTACCTTTCTGCCAGGGTCACTGTACCTTTCAGCGGGTCTCGAGCACGATGGAGTCCGTGCCCCACGTTGTAGTGCTCGCAATAGAGCTGGAGATATTCATTATCTTCATATTCGTGGAGGAGGCCGTCGCGTTCGCTGGATCTCACCGCCCTCTTGTTCACCAGTGACGGCTTGACGTCGGGCGCTCTCCTCGCCAGCGTCGTTATGCAAGGGGCCTCAATACTACCCGAGAAGTCCGGTCAGAGGGCTACGGCCTTGAGACAACAATCCCACGCAGCAGCCGTCGCTGACGGTACATAGTTGGGGGCACGCTGATTGGGCTCCCGCGCATCCCTCCCGCCTCCGGCACTTCACCCACTTGCGGTCGATGGGCATACGTCTTGAAGTTCTCCGCAGATACCGCAGCTCGCTTAAAGACTTGCATATCGAGTTAGGCAGGGAGCAGCTGCTGAGCTTGTGTGCTACCGATCCGGTACTCGTGTGATGGGGCGCATAGGCTACCGTCAACTATTTTGCGTCAGGCTGCATTGTGGCATTATCAATAGTGATAATGATGAGTTTGCTGCGCTATAACAAGGCGTGACCGTTTGCTAGCCGTTGCTTGCAGCGGCGCATGCAATTGTAAATTATGTGACGGCTGAGAGAAGAGGAGGTTTGCTACCGATCGGAGCTTTAAGCATGTTGCTCCGCTCCAAGGTGCACGCGCGATGGTCTTTTCGACTGCAGCGCAACGCGGGGTCATGACCAGCCGCTATGTGTTATTGTCTTACAGAGCTTTCGACCCAGATTCTAGGATCTCCTTGTGCGACTCCGAGCCGGGCTGGGCTGGGATTTGTTCGACGCTTCAAGGCGACAAACTCCGCCGAACACGGGGAACACTTGCAGGTCCCAGACATTCTGAAACAAAGATAGCCATCATTTCTTTCCCGTTCTCAATCCCTGCTGCCGCCGCGCAGCAAGGCTAGGTGGCAGAAGGGTCATGGCCAGCATTGTTCAAGCTTGCAGGGTCACGATTCTGCGTTTCCCTCGTCTGCAGCCATGCGTCATACACGAAGCTCCTCTATTTCCTCCTCTCCTCGCGTATTTCGGGATTGCATTCCGGACCGCTTTCAACTGCCAGCGCTTGCCGGTTCCGGGGCTTCCATGGTCTCCTTCATCCGCTTTATGGCCAACAGTATCAGCACGTGACATCACTATTTCTGCCCTCGTACTGAAGAATCGCATTCGGCGTGGACACCTTGCTCTTGCGGCTAAGCCGTCGCTCTGGTCTGATGTTGGTCTTTTTTCCGGACAATTCGGTGGACCGTCTTCAGCCTGGCCTGAATAATGCTTTACTCCTGCTCATGGAATATCATCCTGGACGCGCAGAGCTGGCGTCATCGGGAGAGTACTTAATTTGCTATCAGAATCCTAGGGCTTCACTTCACGACTCGTCGTCCAAGATTCGTCCCGAGGTCGATGCTCATTCCGAGCTCTGCATTGCGTCACCAGCTTCTCTTCCTCTTCATTTCGCATTCCCACATGCCGCAATGTACACCCACGACGGCATCGCGGTAGCCGAGGTTGTCATTGGCATCGCACGGGCCAGAATGGCAGGTATAAAGGCGAGCCGGCTTGCGACTAACCCTCCTCGCAGCAGCAGCAGATCTCATACACGACAATGCAGATGCGCGTCTTCAGCCTCGTCTTCTCGCTCTCGTTCGTTCTCTTTGCTCTCGCCGCGCCGTCGCAGGTGGCGAACGAGGCCAAGGACGTCGCCGTCTCCAAGCGCCAGCTTGACGGCCTGTCCGACATCCTCGGCCTCCTCACCAACGCCCAGAACCTCCTCGGGCCTCTCCTGAGCACTCTCAGTCAGTCTCACCATCTCACGTCCCAGTCCACGCTGACACGCCGTCCAGCCGGGCTTGCTGGCAGCGGCGGAAGCCCTACAGATATCCTCAGCCAGATCACGGGCATCATTTCTGGCCTGACGGGCTCGCTCAAGGGCATCGCTCCCATCCCTCTCGGCTCTGCCGGCTCTTCGGACGCGGAGAACGCGGTCGCGCAGGCTGCCGGCGACATGATCAACGTTCGTATACACTTCGACGTGCCGTGCGTATCAGCTAACTCGGGCGCAGGACATCGGCAAGGCCATCAGCGGCTTCCCCACGTCGATTATTAACCTGCTCGCCTTCATCACGCTGGACATCAACCTCACCGTCTTCCTCACTCAGCTTAACGTTATTATCTCGGGCATCCTAGTCATCATTGGCCCGATGTAAGCCACGCCTGCCTTGGCCGTCGGGCGCGCGAGCTGACGGACTGCAGTGTTGCCGTTCTCACCACTCTGCCTGGCGGCGGCGCCGGGCTGAGCAACGTCCTTGGCCTGCTGGGCCTTCTGTAATTACCAAATCTTGCCGTGTCCCTTCTGTATCAATGTCGACACCAGTTCACGTTCCAATACGACGTCTTCCCACAACGCGTTGCCCTGGGTTGAATCCGGTAAGGCAGTGTGACTACGTGACGAGGCAAGAATAATCGGACTAGAGTAAATAATGGACGGAAATTACGGCAAGCAACCATTGCAGCGGCCAGAAAGAGATGGTATAGTAGTACGAGGCCTCCAGGAGGGACAGTCGCTTCCCTCAGCTCCAATCTAGTGCGGGCTGGCGTGCCCACGCGAGGTCTGGACCGGGCTGGTCGAGGACTACGTCCTGAGCGAGCGTATGCAGAGTGGAGAGTGGATCTTCGCTCGCCAGTTCGACCCCCATGCCGCAGAAGGCCAGTACGGCGAGCCTCTCAGCGCTGAATCGCAGGCAGGCCCGCAGTAGCTGGACGACCTCCGCCGCATCAACGCTGACACGCGCTGCCCACTTCTTCTCCGGCACGGGAGTGCAGAGCGCGACCTTGGCGAGGAGCGGGCATTCCAGGGCCCAGTGGGAGTAGCGTCCCTCGTCGATGATGCTGTGAATGCTGTGGTCGTCAGACGACTCCGCGCACGTGATGGACAGCTGAGCAAGAACGGGCAGAGCGGTGAAGACGCGGCGCTCCGCGTGCTCTGCGAGCTGGACGATGTGTATCCCGAGCGTGGCGAGGCGCGAGTAAGTTCCTGCCTGCATCATCTCGAGAGAGAGGCCTCTGAATTTCCGAGAACGGCCGCGGGGGTCGACGAGGCTGACGAAGGGCGTCTGCAACTCGTGATAGTCCTTGAGCCGTGCGATTCCCGTCTCCAGCGAAACGACGTCGCCCGGCGGGCCACAATACAGCGCGAACATCTGCGTGGCAGAAATGGTGTGCACCCAGTCGCCCGATCGGGGAAAGCAGATCTCGACTTCCGCGATCTCGGTGTGCCGAATGTACGAGTGAGAGTACGTCATCGCTGCCGAGACGCTGTTGAAGTTGATCACCAGCCTGCGTAAGGTGCGCGGGGGGTCGACGGGTGCAGCCGTGTTAGGAACCCCGAGGTCACGCGCGAAGGAGGAAGAAATCTCTAGGCCTAGCTCCTCGAGTTGCGGGAATAGCGAGAAGGCCTCATGGACCCGATCAAGCGTCACGGCGGAGCCGTTGCTCCCGAGGTACAGTTTGCGCACGGAAGTGCTGGCGAAGGTTGTGGGAAGCACATCGAAGCTGAGACCAAACAGCTTGATCTCGCGAAGTCGAGGGGCGTCGGAGGCGAACATGTCCGACCAGAACTCCTCGCATAGATCGAAGCCATCCATGTGCTTGTCTATCACCGCAAACTTTTCGAGAAGCGGCGCGCGCATCTGAAGAGCATCATGTATCGACTCCGGCGTGCCCTCGTAATCATCGCGGGTGGGCAATTCTATGAGGAGAGATCTGATGTGGTCCATGTGCTGTGCGAGCATGCGACCGATCGCCAGCCCATTCCTGTCGTTGGTGATTTTGACGCGCTCCAATGTGACCGGCACCTCGTCTGCGCGCTCCAAGAGATCCCACATGACGTTTGGCCGATCGTCGGACGGAATGAAGTCCCAGAGCTTTGCTGGGTTGGCAAGCGAGATCTCGCGCCAATGGTGGCAGACGTGGGAGCAAGCGATGCGGTCCTCGAACGGCAGCAGGACAAACACGGCGCAAAGCAGTTCGTGCGGCAGCTGCGCAGTCGCGCTCTTGCGCGCGTTGCGCTGAAGAGTAAACTTCTTCAATACGGGGTATACAACCCTCAAGATGAGCTGCCGTGGGTCATTGGGCTTCTTGCTGTGAACGACGCAAAAATGGCAAGTGTCAGAGCACTGGCAACGCAGCCGGAGCGAGAAACGCACTCAGTTGAGGGCTCCTCTTCGGAAAATGCCTCGGAGCAGGCGTCCCATACAGCCTGCTGCAGCGCTTGCACACGGCCCTCGGATAAAGAAGGCATAGCGGATCCGGCAAAGAAGGTCGCATCGGAGATCCAATCCGCGTCACGATTTTGATCCGATCACGCTGCAAAAACGCTACGGGAATCACCGGTGTCGAAATTGCTGGCTGAGAAAAGGAATTGGATGATGGAATGGCAATTTGCAACGCCTTTGCGATCTCGAGTCAGCGGATGCAGTAATCTCATCCTTATCCCTGCTCCATAAAACCCGCAGGATCTGTTTCAGCTAACGCATTCACAATGGTCCGTCCCACCTCCCGCCTCAATGCTCCACCCCAATGGACGCCCTCTCAGCGCAGTCGTGGAAGATGTCAGTATGCTTTCCAGTTTCGCCCGGGCACATGCAAGGCCACAGTCTGTCGCGAGGAAGATCTCGCTCGGCATATGCTCGTCCATGCGCGCGAGGAGTACGCGTTGATGTGCGATGGACTTGAACCACTTCCCCGTCCACCCCTTTTCCACGCCAAGCGCTCCGTGTTGGTACGCGCTGGGATACCACCCTCATCCATTGGACGCTTCAGAAAGTACCTGCAGGCAAGGTTTCCCGATGTCATGGCAGATCACTGCCAGGCTTCCGGTGAACAGGAAAATGACCCCGGCAGCGCGGCCCACGAGGTATTACACTTTCCTCACGACAGCGAGACTCCGACTCTGTACACCCCTTCTCCCATCGAGCAGTTCCACACTCCCCCACATATCCACGACGGGATTGCGCAGATGGTCCGGCCGGAGGGTGGCGATCACCCGACCATGCCCGTGCACGGCCTCGTTCTCGCCCAAGGCAATGACCGAATCCTCTCTCACGTCGCTCAACAAGTGCAACAAGCCGTCCCTTCATACTACGCTGCTCTGGAGGAGCATCTCGCCGCCGACCCGCAACGGGACATTGCAGGAGGCGCGACATGGCTTCCTGACACCGTCACGTTTGCTCACGACGATCTGCTCTCCTGCGAGGGGTATGGACATACTCCCAGAGGGAGTGCTGAGGCCGCACCCATCGATCCGGGCAGCTTTGTGATGGATTCAGGGTGGCAAGGTCTACTCGAGAGTCTCCCACTGAATGAAGCCTGTTACCACGACCAAACCCAGAGCCCTTACAGCGCTCTACTCCCCAATTCGGGACCGTATAGAACCCAGTAGATCACCTGTGGGTCTATTTCTGGGAAGCGGGTCTCCCGCGGATTCATTTCCGTAGAATGTTCCCTCATAGCCTGTAAACGAGTCTTGAATCCGTTCCCACAGAAGGTTTTGATGTATTCTGTCACAGTGTTCGAACAATAAACCAGAAAACCCAGTCAAGTGTGGAGGAACAAAAGACTCACAGTTGCCGCCGTGGTCCGCGCAGAGCTGGTGCCACTCGAAAAGCAATAGAAGAAGCGCGATTCCGCTGGCCTGCCCGCATCTCCCCTAGAGCAAGTTCCCCCTCCTGCTCTTGATATGTCTACCCGGACGCACCGCCGCGGCGGCGCCCTCGCGTATGGGCGCGGCCGGAAACCCGCGAGGCTGCTAACTCTCCCGGACGAGCTGCTATCCGAGATCTTCGAACTCTCCCTCCCCCACACTCCTGCCCACAATCTCTCCGCCATATGCCGCCAGCTTCGCTCCGTCGCACTGCGCACTCCGCGCCTTTGGTCAACGATCTGCTTCCGCGTCCTGAATCCCGAACTCGTACCGCCAACGGGCGCAGCCTGGAAGTACGAGACGCTGTGCCTGCGGCGCTCGCGCGCTGTGCCACTCGATATCCGCATCGATTGGGTGCGCAGCAGCGCGCACATCGAGCGCGCCATCGCCCGAAGAGACGCGTCTCACTGGCTCGCGCGCAGCGACGTCCTCCGCGTCCTCGCCCTCCTCTGGCCGCACGTCCGGCGCATCCGCGAGTTCACTCTGCACTGCGACCTCCACTTCCCGTTTGCGCTCCTGGGACAGACGTTCGCGTGCCAAAATGCACCTAAGCTCGAGGTCCTCGACCTCCTGTTGTACGCGCCACGCGATGACATGGCGCCGCCCGCAGTGCCAGTCACAATATTCGGAGGAGGAATGCACGCACTGAGGACGGTTTCTGTGCAGGGTGTGGCGCTGGATTGGGGGAACATGCCACTGGGCTGCAAGAGTCTGAGGTCGCTCTCGCTCACCCATCTTCCGGTGGCTGAGGAGGCTTTGGCAAAGGCGATCGCCGCGAGCCCAGGTCTAGAGGAACTGACTCTCCTCGCCACCGCCCCGCCGGCCACTCACACACCGGACGACGAACCTCACCACCTCGCCGACACGCACGCGCTTCGCAGCCTTACGGTGGACAGCGTTGCGCTGCGGTGCATCCCCCTCGCCGGCCTGCGCACGCTCGTCCTGACGCGCCTCACCCACATCCCTCCTGCCATCCACTTCTCGGCGGCGCGCATCGCGTACCTCACGCTGCACCGCACGACGGCGGCGCCGTGCGCGCTCGTGGAGCTGCTGCGCGTGGGTTTCGCGCGCCTGCGCTCGCTCGCGCTGCACGAGGTGCGCGGGACGCCCGAGGTGCTGTGGCGCATCGCGCGGCGCGGCGATGCGGTGTGCCCACGGCTCGCGAAGTTGCGGGTCGAGGGCGACGCGGAGCTGGAGGATGTGACTGTGTTCCTGACACTGCGTGAGAGGGCGGGGGTCGGTATCGACGACGTTTGCTACAGGCCCCGCACGGAGATGGACGGCGTACGCGACTGGGTGAGCGTGCATGCGGAGAAGACGCCCGAGGACGACGAATCGGCATATGTTGAAGAGGAAGTCTGCGTCGGCGCTGTGTTGGACGAAGGGGAGGGTGGTCAGTATGCTGGGTTAATGGGCTTTATCATATGAAATGCTTGATGAGTACGATACATTTAGATTGCACATGCACAGTATAATCGGGGCACAACGCACAACGGAAATATACGAGACTACAATCATCGCGCGACTTCGAGCTGAAGGAATAATCAGCCTGCGGGCCAAGAAACGTACTTCACCAGAAAAGAGCTAGTCTTCGAACAGCGGGCGGAAATCGCGTCCAGACGGCGCCTGACTCGCAGGCATCTCGTCCTCCAAAAAGTCGTCTTCGAGGCCAGCCATCATGTCAGCGACGTCGTCAGCGTCCATGTCGCCTAGGCCGTTGGCGCGCAGCACATCCGCGTCCTGCTGGGTCAGTTGCGTGCTGGCGGGCAGGAACAGCGGCTCGTCCTTGATGGTCATGTGCTGGAAGGATGCCGTGCCAGGTAGGAACAGCGGCTGGCGACCGCGCGCGCCGCCGAGAGGAGTAGACACGCCATTCGGCTGTGTGGGCGGGCGAGGCGTGGACTCTGCTAGAGGGTTGAACACGGAATCGTCTGGGGCGGCACTCGCGTCCCGACTCGCCGCGGCCATGCTCGCGTCGCGGCTCGGGGCGCCCATGACGAGCGCGTTACTTGCGCGCCGCTTTGAGCTTGCGGGCGGCACGACGCTCTCGGTGCGCTGGCGCTTGGCGACGGCGACGGCGCTCTGCTGGGAGCTCGCCGCTGCAGCGCTGACTGTGGACGTGCTGACGATGCATGTCACGACCATCGCGCTGTGCTCTATCTGCAGCTGCAATGGCTCGCCCGGCTCGGACATGGTCAGGTCGAGCGGTGTTGCCAATGCTTCTGCGAGCGTGGTCGCGGCCTGACGGCAGTCAGCTGCAGTTGCAAAGCACGATCAAAGCCGACTCTCGCTTACCGAAAACTCGCGCAGGGGAAACGCAATGGCCAGCGGGACCTCCAGCAGATCATACGAGTCGAAGACATCACTTGAGATGCTGAGCTGCGTGCTGAGCTCTGAGCTTTTGTCCGCCGCCGCCGGCCGTGTGCGCACGCGGACCTCGGCACGGTCGAATTCCCAGGCAAGCTGTGGGTCGGACCTGTTCGCGCGCGAGGCGGGGAAGTGTTCGAGCACCTCGCGCACGGCGCGCGCGCCAATGCTAACGCGGTTGCGCGGGTTCCAGTCCAGGATGGGCTCGGAATTGTCGGCGTGTGCGAGCGGCATACGGTGGGTCCGGGTCGCGTCCTTCTTACAGTGTATCTTGATCAGCAACTTGGTTTCAAGTTCGTCGTCTTCATCGCCGTATTGCAGCTGTAGTTCGACGGATTCGATGCTCTTTTCTCCACTGCTAGGTCTCAAGTTCGAAAGTAATGCCTGCAATAGGATTTTAGTATTTTTTTCAATTGCAGTAAATGACTCTTGCCTTGGTTTGTAGAGACCCGGCCACAGATTCCGTATCGTCGTCAGCCACTTCGGGAACGACAAATTTGTCGAAGAGCTCCCGGAGCAGGCGCAATTTTACAAAGGCGGACTTTGCGCTGTTGATGACCGAAAGTTCGAGTGCATCAGTGTGGACTTGCACTGTTACTTCGTCGCCGTATTTTGTGAGACAAGTCAATGCTTTTGTAAATTCTGTCTATCAAGGGTCGATTAGCATGGAGACGTATCAGACAGAAGGGCTATGATCTATTTACGCTTCAGGGATGCTCCATTGAGGGAGGCGTGCATTGTTCGGGGATTGACAAGTTTGGCTGAAAGCGGTCCGGAGCCAAGGCTAGTCGCGGTTCCGAACTCCGCCCGAAACACTTGACTTCGGACTTTTTCATCTCACCAACATCTCACCTGCCAATGTCGGTTGTCGTGTCGTATGGTCATTCCTATGGGAGAAACGGCTCTTTACATTTCCCAGGACGGGCTACGAGATCCATTCCACGCTAGGCTGCCCGACAGGCTGGGGAATTCTGATCGGGGCTCATGACATCGCTTACTTAGCCTGACTCGAGGGAAACGCGCTCGCGGAATCCCGAATCCCGAAAGAAGCTCGCAGGTTTCACTTTGCTTCACAGTCGCACTATCCCCATTCGTCCTCCGCTGCCGTCAACTGCCCTCGCATTCGCGCGGCGCGTCACCGCAGCTGTCGCAGACACCTTGGAAACGCGCCGCGCGGCGTTGGTGCCCATTCATTTGCACTCGAAGGGTCGCCCTCATGAAGCGTGGCCCCGTGTGCATGCAGACCCGCTCCGATCCAGGGTCGTGCAACGCGGCCACGACTAATTTGCAGTATGCTTCTCTCCTTGCTTTTCACTCAGAGTCGAAGCGGCTGTGGCCATTTTCTCGGGAAATTGTGACGTTCTACAGAGTAGCTTTGCGCGCGCATGACCCAACGCGTCGCCTCATATCTCACGCTCTACAGCCGTATCGAAGCGAAACACAAGACTGGGCTGACCTCAAGCGCTCCCGAATCCAGGGCGCTTCTGGCATCCGGTGACAGCGACATGGGCGGTTTGCCACTCTGGGCCGACAGCGGACATGCAGCGTCATGGAAGCACAGCCATGTCCTCGTCTCTGCGCCTCCCACCGCAGCATGACCTATGACTGCATTTCGCTACTTAACTCTTGCACCAACCTGCTTGAAAATCATCCACCTCGGTGAAGCCCGGATAGTGCTTCCTTCGGAAGAATGCAGAGCGAACTGCACGCGCTGTGTTGACACCAACATTCTCGGACCCGTGGACATCGCTTACGGAGGGACCCTCATCATTGTTGTCCGTGAGACCTCCGGCCCCGATCCCGTGGCCTTCTAGCTTCTAGCCCGCCCTCCCTGCGCCCGTCACCGACTTAGGAGTGGACAGACAGTGCATGCCTTGCGCTCGCTCCACTTCGACGCGGCCAGGCACCGCTGCTGCCCAGCTTCCAGCGACGAACCAGAAGTTCTGACTCTGCGAAGGTCGCCGACCCGAGCACTCATCATCACCGCGATGCCAATGCAGCCACTTGCTCCCTCAGCCACCCCGCCACCCGCGGAACGCTAAAACTCAAAATATTGCGGCGTGTCGCGGCGTGTAACAATGAGCGCATCGCGCGTCCGAATCGAGGCTAGTTGGAGGTGTCAGTGTCCTCTCTTGTCTTGAACACGCGCATCATTCTCACTGTCAGGGTCGCGCGGTTTCAGTCGGAAGGCAATTTCGCCGCGTCGAGGTTTGATGACGCAGGGCCAAGATTTTCTGTTCACCCTGTTCTTTTTCTGGTGCTTTCAGGCCGTTGACGTATATCGGGTAGGGCAGTGGTATAAATGCGCGCTGCGCGGCGACGCAAAGTCCTCAGCTCGCCACCCACTCGCAGCTACTCCCGCCCGTCAGCCGTCCTCGACTTGCCATGCAGTCCCGCGTCGCTAGCATCCTCCTCGCGCTCTTCGCGTTCTCCCTCTTTGCCTACGCGAGTCCCGTGGCAAGCAAGGACGTCGCGATCTCCACTCGCGCCGCTTCCCAGCTGGACGCGATCATGGACCTGCTCGTCAAGCTCAAGGCGGACATTGACGTGCACATTGCTGCGCTCGGTGAGTTGGAGGTCCTCTCCAGTGGGAAGGGGTAGGAAGCTGACCCGCACGTAGTGAAGCTCGACATCCATGCGGATATCTCGGTCATCGTCGGCAAGATCATTGTGCTCATTAACGTCTGCGTCTCCGCGATCATCAAGATCGGCGTCGTGGTCGACCTCAAGGACAAGGACAAGATCAAGGCTATTGCGACCGTCTGCGCCCAGATCATCATCGTACGTCTCTCCTCCATCTCCTTACTCCCTCAGATGGGAGCGTTGTCTCACCCCCCGACAGAGCTTGCAGGCTTGCATCACGGTCTTCGTCAGCATCCTCGTCAACATTACCGCCGTCATCAACCTCGACATCGCAATTCAGGCGTGCCTCATCCAGCTCAACGTCTGCATCTCAGGCATCCTCGTCATCATCGCGCCGCTGTACGTCTCATCTCCTCTTCACCCGAACCATGCTGACATGCGCGGTTGCACAGTTGTGTCAGCCTCACTGCGGTTGTGAACCTCTCCCTCACGCTCGTCGTCACCCTCCTTGGCCTGCTCTAAACTTCCAAATTGAGTGCCGGAGAGTACGTTGATGAATGCGCTTCGCCTTTTCTCTGTGATGTTTGTGGTGTTTTGCCCGGGAATTTTCTCCATTCACGCCTGGACATCGTAATACAAGCAACCAGCATCCTTTTCCCATATTCTCACGCCTATATGCTGTCGTTTCTGCTCCACGTACCTATGCTGAAAGAGTGACTGTGAGCCGTAACCACCGGGATCTCGGAGATAAAGATTTAAGCCCGGATCCCGGCCCAGGAACAACTCCGCCGCCCCCTCTTTTCTTCCGCTCAGTCGGCGCCTTCATGACACAGCCGCGCTCGAACTTGATCACGACTTTTAGACGGTCTCGTCTGCCGGGCCGGCGGCGGTGTTGCAACCAGGCCTCCTAGCAGATAGGTTGTCTCTGTACGGTGCCTTGGCCTGGGGCTACTGCACGCTCTCGGCTACGATAACCTCAATTTATACGGACACCTCCAGCCGCACTTACATGGCTCGGCCCGGGTCTTTGCTTTTCAACGCCCCGTGTCAGCGCCTTGGACCAGTCTTCGCGCGGACCCTCGGCAGGGCCTGGTCGAGATTCAGACGCACGGTCTTCAGCACTAGTCCCATTCTCAACTTTTTTCTCCGGAACAGCAATGACTAGTGCTCTTCTGGTTGTCGCAGCGTCGCGTTGTCCGAAGTAGCCGTGTACGGACTCTATGCAATCTTCACCGTAACTCCACCGGATCCCACGACCTACGTCCGCCAGAGATACTCGTGCGACAGAAGCATGCAAGGGCGACCTGGATCTTTGCTGTGGTGCATTACCTATAACATCCTTCGTGTGGACTCTTCCTGGTCTTTCTCCCAGTTGAATTCGCTGTATTCATGGGGCTC
The DNA here is from genome assembly GCA_030578095.1 of Auricularia cornea. Lineage (NCBI taxonomy): Eukaryota > Fungi > Basidiomycota > Agaricomycetes > Auriculariales > Auriculariaceae > Auricularia > Auricularia cornea. The sequence goes on along the minus strand of JARLTE010000009.1, from coordinate 3,662,877 downwards.
CTTTCTTGGACTGGGCAGTTAGGTGTGTCTCAGGTGGCGAAGCACAGGCGCGCGCCTCGTGATCTCGACTCAATTGAGGCTATTTCTGGATAAACGGGCTCTATTGGAATTCCCCTCTTTGCAGCGTACGCTCTACGACCATGCATCACACATGCTTAATAGGTATATGGTGTAGGCGGCTACTCAATGGATACTCGATGTCCCCGACACTCGCTCTTCTGACAGTCGCCCGCTTGTCAAGTGCTTCGCTCGTTCCATATCACGATACCTCCCACCGCCAAGGGCAAATGCCCGCTCCGCAGCTCGCGTTCGCGTCCTTCAACAATTGTAAATCCATGTGGGTCGGCAAGCTACCTTACTCGGACCGGCGCCCCGCGAGTCGACAATCCTGGGCCTTGCGCTGTCGATCAGATTCAAAGGTGACGCCCGCATTCGGAAGGTCTCTTTCCAGACTTTCCGAGCGGAAATTAACTGGACTGTCCACCCTACGTCCTTCCCTGCTTGATGAGGGACTAGAAGACCTACTCCACTCTGCGTATCCCCCCAGACATACTCGACTGGACGCTCCCGGGCGCCATCATTGTCGTTCAGTGCCTTCTTTAACAGCGACAGTGGCTTATTATTAGAGCTGCAGCCATCTGCACCCCCAGCCACCCGCGGACGGTAGAAGGCAAATCTGAATGGCGATCGACGTTCTTGCACGGCTGCCTGTGCGAGTGCTCCCGCCACTGTATCCTGCCGCCTGGGTCTGGCTGCCTGTGCGACCTGGACGTCTGCATTGAACCGGTGCACGCCACTCTGCCAGCGTCCAATGTGCCGTACAATCTGAGATCCGGCGTGATGCCTGAGGCGGTCTCGCGCCTGCTCAAGGTAAGGTCATCGATTCCCAGTACGTATAAATACGACAGCGCGAGCGTCGCTCCCAATTGCTCACCAGCTCCATCAGGTCGTAGCACACCCCAGCAATGCAACAATCTCACGTCTCCCGCATTCTCCTTGCGCTCTTCGCGTTTTCCCTCGCCGCCTACGCGAGCCCCGTCAGCACGAAGGAGGTCGCCGTCAGCGCGCGCGGGAACGACCAGCTTACGGCGTGCCTCAACCTGCTCCTCGATCTGCAGGTCAAAGTCAACGCGATACTTGTGGTGATGGGTGCGGTAGTGCGTTCATATAACACACTGTGCACTCACAGGCTTCATGCAGCCAAGCTCGATGCGAACGCGAACATTTCCATCCTTGTGGGCCAGATCGTTGCTCTTATCAGCGCGTGCGCGACGGCCATCGTCAATGTTGGCGTCGTCGTCGACCTCAGCGACACCGTGCAAATTACGGCGATCGCGACCGTCTGCGCGCAGATCATCGTCGTAAGTGCACTCACTCTCCCTTTGAATCTCACTGGGCTGATGATACCGTAGAGCATCCAGGCGTGCATCACTGTCTTCGCGTCTATCCTCCTCAACCTCGTCGCGGTCGTCAACCTCGACGTTGTGCTTCAAGTGTTCCTCCTCGACCTCCAAGGTTGCATCTCCGGCATCTTGGTTATCATTGCGCCTCTGTACGTTGTCCGAATGCCTCGCCTCGACATCGGTTTGGTGCTAACCGAGGTCGATGCAGCTGCGTCAACCTCACAGTCGTCGTCAACCTCTCCCTCCCGCTCGTTGTCAGTCTTCTCGGTCTCGGTCTTTGATACGAGCTCTCTCTGTAGGAGCGTCTGTACTTAAATCGCGGGCTCTGGGAAATCTACGCGTGCCGTTATATTGCATCCGCCGTATATGCACGATCGGACGTGCGCGTGACAGCCCATGACGCGCTTGTCACGCGACGCGTACGCGATGGGCCTCAACTCCGCCCCTCTCCTCCTAGCCCCTATATTCCGGCCAGCTTCCGGCCTACCAAGCGGCCTTCGCCCAAGATTCGGATTTTCGCGCACGTTGCGGTCGATGGACGGCGCCGCGTCTGATGATGGGTACGCAACGAGCATTTACTGTAGTAGTCGTCCACCTGAACTGGCGCTAGGTTCATCCATGAACCAACCACCTGTGTTCATAATGTGCGCTTGAACAAGCCGTACAGCTCGAAGTGTTACTTAGCCTTTGGCAGTAGCCACTGGCGGTACTTTGGTTGCAGCCGGTCAGTTGAGTGAGCCTGGTCGAAACCGAAACCGCACTGGCAGCCAGGGATTCGTATCTACAGCCTCAAAGGTATTGGGGAGGGTACCCAGCATTCCTTACTCACGGAATAACGCGAACCTGAAGCCAGTGGACTCGCGCTACTTGGCTGCCGATGTGCCGACCCCAGTTTCCACGATTGTCAGAGCTGGCTATACACGATCTATTCGTACGGCGCACGACTACGGCATTTCACTGCAGCGCCTGGATCTCTGCCTGTTTATTCTGATTCTGGGAATCTTCTGCAGTTCGTTCCTGGTGGATTCTCCGAGTTGCCAATTCCAGGCTGCATGTTCCCGTCGGATGCATTGGCTGCTCTGGGGCTCTGATTCTGTGTCAATTTTTGAAACGGGCTAGAAATTGCGTTGAATTGAGGCCATGTGATTGGGCTTATTTGCATACCGGCCAGGAGCTGCACGGTCCTGCTACTGGAGGGTCAACGGCTCCGAGTTTCTTTCCTGGCGACCATTGTGGACCACGCTTCTAGGCATAAAAATCTTCGGGGTGCTTGAACCTCATTCGGAAATGGGAGAACTTCCGCGGCAGGCATAGGCGAGGCAGCACACTGACAGAGGAGTCTGTGATGCCTGGCCTTGTACGACTTGCACTGGATGGTGATCATCCAGACCACACACCCTACTGCGCATGGATGAAGTTGATACACTCCCGACAAAGCTCATTCACCCTGATTTTCTGACCTGTCGGGATTTTGTTGTTCTTTTTCCGCGGAAGGGCGCGCCGGCGGCAACCGTGATTCGCCTTTGCTTCCCGCTATGACCGTCGCGGCCGCACCCTTGAAGGACCGCGTCAGTGAAAAACTCGTCGACGAGCTCATCTCGCGACTCAGGCGGAGGTGCGCTGCGCCTTTGGAGTGGAAGATGCCAGTTCAACCTGCCCAGACAGGTCGTCGGCGCACAGCAGACCGCCATCGAGACATTCCACGTCCTGCGCCAAGTAGTCGCGCGTGCGCGGTTCACCGAGATCTCCGAGCTCATAGAGCTCGTCAAGACCGTTGGCCGCCGACTCGTCGCTGCTCAGCCCAAGGGTGCGCTCGTTTGCTGGCAAGATGACTCGACGCACGTGACGCTGACATGCGCGCAGAGCATGCTGTCGGCAACATCGTCCGGAAGTTCCTGCATTTAATACGCGAGGAGGGCTATGCGTCGGGCAAGCTCTCTGCGCCCGTACCACGCGCGACGTCGTTGTCTCTTGCGGATTTCATACGACTGGCGCCGACGCGCGCCCAAACGCACGGACCGACCGGGGCACCGCGCTCTAATGGCGCGGCAAGAGACCAGACGACGGACGAGGACTCTGACCGCAGTGACGGGGAGGTTGACGGCGACTTCAAGGGTCTGCTCATGGACGGCCTGCGCGAAATCCTGGACGAGCTCGAGACGGTGTACGAGAACGTCGGGAAGAACGCGAAGGACCACATACACTCAGAGTAAGGCTCTGAATCATTGGCCTTACATTGCGCTCACGCTTTCCACAGCGAGATCATCTTAACTATCGGCCGCTCGCGAACGATCGAGGCGTTCCTCAAGACCGCGTCACACACCCGGAAATTCACGGTCATCGTCGCCGAGACAGCTCCCTCGTATGCAGACCCCATCCTCTCCGACCTTCGCGCACTCACCTCGCCCAGATATTCTGGCCGCGACATGGCGGCGAGCCTTGCGGCGCAAGGCATCTCGACGGTGCTCGTACCCGACAGCGCGATCTTTGCCATCCTCTCGCGCGTGAACAAGGTCCTACTCGGCGCGCACGCCATTCTCGCGGACGGTGGCATGTTCGCGCCGGCGGGCGCGCTGCTCGCCGCGGCCGCCGCGCGCGCGCATGCCGTGCCCGTCGTCGTGTGCGCCGGCCAGTTCAAGCTCACGCCCAAGTGGGGCGCCGCCGCGGCCGTGCACGCCGCGCGCGACTTCGCGGACCCCGCCGCGGTGCTGCCGTTCGCCGACGGCGCGCTCGTCGACAAGGTCGACGTGCTCAACCCGTACTGGGACTTTGTGCGCCCCGAGATGATCGACGTGTACATCACCAACTAGTGCGTCGCGCCGGTCGTCCGACATGCCCCCGCTCACGCCCTTGCCTCTGACAGCGGTGACCACGCGCCCTCGTTTATACATAGGTCAGTCGATGGCCTCTCGTCCCAGTTTTTGCCACTCGCTGACTGTGCCGCAGATTAATCAAAGACTCTTACGACGATGAGGACACCGAGCTGTAGACTAGTGTTTGGCATGAATGCACTGCGCGCTGTTTTGAGGGTGGTTTGTATGCATCGAAAGGGTAAACGTCTAACTGGCATGCATGGACCGACGGCGATGTTGACACATGCGCCTGAATAATGCTCTGGCGCTTGCAGTGTGTGCGCTGTCTCCCATTCGGGTCGCCCGGCGGCGGCGACCATGGCTGCGTCAGCTGTGCTTGGGCTTGCCCGTCGTTACTTACTCAATGACAGAAAGAGGGTGCCCGCCTCGAGGCCTGGACGTCGGGCGCAGCAGTGGGCGCTCGCGGGAGAGCGTAGGATCCCGCTGGGATCATTTTTTCTCGACGTGACCAAGGGACAGCTCAATGTTGGAAGCAGTCGTGCATGGTCTCCCTGCAGTGTATGCAGGAACCCGATGCCAGTGAGGCTGTAGCGTGAGGGTCCTCGGACACGCGACCATGCTTACCCGTGGGTTCGAGCCCGAGCCCGCCGTCCGCCGCGGAGGACAAACCCCTCGCTTGTCTCTCATTGCATATCCGCCAGTGCCACTAGTTCCATTTCGCATGCGGTGGTCTCCAGCGAAACCCGACAGCGCAACTCAAGTGGGAATTCCGATTCGGAGCAAAACGTCCGGATTTGTCAGTTCCATGTAGATCATCGGGTACTCTAAATGTGGAATTAGATTGCACGCGGCGGCCGCTTCCCGCTTCCGTCGGAAACGCAGCGCGAAATGAAGAGTGCAGGGGGTGGTGCGACCCTGCGCGGCGAAGGGCCGCCCGCCTGGCCTGCGGCGCCCACGTCCCTAGAAACCCGCCCCAGTTGCTCTCTGAGCCCAGAATCTACTGAGAAACCGCACTGGCCACGAGAACTGACCAAAGGAACGCGCTCAGACTATTCTGCAAGCCAGCCAAGCTGCCTAGAGCGCCTGATGAACTGGCGTTCGGACTTGAGTAAGGCGGCTAGAACATCTGTATTCAGAAGGGTGCATCGCTTTTTGTATTCACTCCGAGGGATGTCACAAGTTAACCGCAACAACTTCTCGCCCGTCTGCCTCTGCGGTCTCGGCCCGTGCATCTCCACCAGTCGGCCGGCCGGAACGCTCCCCCGCTTCTCTCACTCGAATCCAACGTCGCACCGCACCACTTTCGGGGTGTATGCACTAGTAGCACGGGCATGCGGGACCGCCGTGCCTCAGCCACCGTTTGCTTGCAGCTGCCGAGGCTCATCAGCGCGAGAAGCAGCGTCCGCATCTAGGCGCGCGAAGGTACCGCGGACGTGGAACCCTATACAATGCGCCCGGAACGCCGATTGGGAAGCTGCACGCGAGCTGACACTGATCGTGTTTCGACGCGTAGCCGCCCAAACATGGCCTCAGCCCTGACATTTGCAATGCCGGTTCGCCCCAGCGCACCCAGCGCGAAAAAGTCGTGCGCGGACAGCGAGCAGGTCGTCGATCCTTGGAATTGGAAAAACTGCACGACGTCTTGCAGCGGCGCCACCCAGATAGCCTCGCCCGATGGATCATGCATCAGATAGTCTGTCAACAGATATCTTACGTAACGGAACGCGGCCCATTCAAACTGCTTCCCAGCCGAGCCGAGAATCCGAAGCGTGAGAGCCTGACAGAGTACGCGCATCATTCCACAGTCAGGGTTCGGCGCAGAAGCCTCTCTGAAACCGTGGAGCCGAGAGATCCCGCGCGAGTATAAAACCGGTCGCCTACGCTGAGACGGTTCCCCAGCCCTCCAGCTTTCCCAGCCTCGCCTCCTCGCGCTCCCAAAGTCGCTCTTTGCACCCACCCGCACGCCAGTCGCTATGTCCCGCGCCGCCAGCACCCTCCTCGCCCTCACCGCGTTCGCCGCGGTCGCGTACGCGTCGCCCGTCGCCTCTCGCGAGGTCGCCACGGTCGCCACCGACCCGCTCACCGTCATCCTCAACCTCTGCCTTGACCTCAAGGCCAAGATCGACGCGATCGTGGCTGTCATGAGTGCGTTCCCTTCCGTGAAGCTCAGCTCTTGCGCGTCGTCTAACGCGGCTACAGTCAACCTCGACGTCCACGCGGACATCTCGGTCTACGTCGGCCAGATCGTCGTGCTCGTGCACGCCTGCGTCGCGGCGCTGCTCAAGGTTGGCGTCATCGTCGACCTCAGCAACAAGGACCACATCGCAGCGATTGCTCACGTCTGCGCGGACATCATCGTCGTACGTCTCAACGTCTTTCTGCTACTTTCTCAGGCTGAGAAGTTTTCCGCAGAGCATCTCGGGCTGCGTCGGCGTGTTCGCCAACATCCTTGTCAACCTCACGGCCTGCATCACGCTCGACATCGCGATCCAGGCCTGGCTCATCCAGCTCAACCTCTGCGTCGGCGGCATCATCTCGATCATCGCCCCGCTGTGAGTTATTGAGCTAACAGCGCTTCTGCCTTCGTCTAACTGTGTCTTAGTTGCGTGAGCATCACGGCCACGGTCAACCTGGCCCTCACGCTCGTTATCGCCCTCCTCGGGCTCTAAGCTATGCTATGGTGTTATTTGTGTGCTGGAAGGGCCAGCCTAGAATCGTTCTCAGCTAGAGTAGCTGTGATCGTTTCAAAATAAATACCTTTTCTTGGTTCATCCATTCCGTGTGCGAAGGCCGAGGGGATCTGCCTCCCTTGAGTCGTTCAATAGCGCGTTGTTGATGCCTTGCTTCCTCAGGCAAATCTTCTCTGTGTTGTCCAGTTGCTCTTGGTCTCAAGCGCACCATTTGCAGTCGCACAATGGCCATATTACATTTACAAGGCGAAGGTGTGGCGGCTTGGGCGCACGACCTTCCTTCGCCGCGGAGCACTGATCCGGAGTCACCAATGTTTCACTATTTGCCTTCAGTCCCCGTCTCAGAGGTTTACTGCAAGCCAGTACAAGCCCCTGCCGTTAATTGGACGCAGACTTGAACCATGGAGGGAAGACTGAGGTGACGAGTCTAGCGCAATGATGGAGGCTCCGCTACTAGCAGGCGCTTCCAGGGGCTCTGCCCCGTATCTCCCGGGGAGAGGGAGCACTGGAACTGCGACGCCGCGGGTGAAGGAAGCGGCAGCTAGCGCTGCAAGAGAAGGTCGGCATCATTGAACGGAAGATATTGACACTGCTTCGCTTCGCGAGTGCGCGTGGCCGCAGAAGCCTCCCATTTCACTAGACCCCAAGTGGGAAGCCGAAGTCGCTGGGTAATGACGCGCGGGAGCTGAATTTGGGGTGAGAGAAGGAAAGATACATAGGCGCCGTCTATTCTAGCCCAAGAATGCCCATAAGGGCTCTGGATTCTCGGTCCGCGAGCAGGCATTCGAGAAGGTCAACCTTGCAGAGGCTTTCGCGGTGACGCACAGCAATGGCACGACGCCAATGCTTTCCAGTCAGCTCCCCCGCCAGAGATGCGATTGTCACTGGACAGGAGGATGTGGGACTGCCTCGTCGTGAGATCAGGATGGCAACTGCTGCATTGAAGTCGTCTCCGTGCTGGTGGAGTTGGACCCGCAATCATTCCCAATCACACATCAGCGAGAGTACACGGCCCGTCGTGCAAGACATCATGCTCGGGAATCTCTCCGTCCGCCGTCGGAATCTGCAGCACGCTCGACGTCTCTTCGGAAGGATACGCTGTCACGTGACCATGCGCGGACGCGCCTGCCACGTCCGTAGCAAAGATGAGGCCGTTCTCCCCTCCGGGTATGTAGAGCGTCTCGCCGGTGTGCGGGATGCTGAGGCGTACCAGGCCAGACAGGAAGATCACCCATCTGAATCGAAGTGCAGTATAATCAGCTCAGAACCAGTCACGTGTACTAGGAGAGCGGGAAGACGCACTGGATGGCCGGCGCATTGTGCGGGCCGTCGTCCCAGTGCGGCGGGAGGATGGTATAGGAGGCCTTGGTGACGTCTCCGAGCGAGAGGTTGAATGCGCCCCCGCCGAGCGGCTCCGCGAGCGGCGGCTGCAGCGCCCAGCACTCGAACGCGCTCTCCCCGTCGCGCGCAGCAATCGCCGTCACGTTCAGCGTCTTAGCCGCCACCGTTCCGAGCGTGTATGCAGCGAGAGAGGCTTGGATTCGCATGCAGGCCGTGGTGAGGGTGGGAAATTAAGGCGGGATGCCTCGCACAGCCTTTTATTGCCTGCGTCCTGGTGGCGACGCGTGGATCCATGGCTTCCGCATCGTTGTTTTTCCATAGAAATGGAAAGCTCCGGTGTGCGAGTAGCGCTCACCGACGTCGCTCGTGGCTTGATTTGGGAAATTGCCTAGTCCGGACGAAGACGGTTGAGGATTAGCTGTGGAAACGTCGGATGGCCTCCTCAACAGAGATCGGACAGACGATCCGCAGTGCTCGGAGAACTAACTCACCGCCGTGTACTGATCAGTCAGCACAAATATGAAGAGGAGAGAGACATCCAATGGCCCTTCAAATGATGGACGAGGTGGAGCTCATCGGAAAACCATGATAAGTACTGCGCAGCATTATTTTCTTCCCCTCCCTGTCGGCGGGAATGACTATGTCCAATGCCGATTTGGACTCTCAGGGACTTCGCGCTGCGTTGCACCGAGTACTACAGCCCCAGGAGTCTATGAACCATAACTTCAAGGTGCTCTGCTACGCCCAATTACCTAACGCATGTGATGTTCCAAGCACAGGAGCAGACAGTCCCGTCCTGGAATATCATCGTGACTCAATGCCCGACATCGCACGAGGTCGGCCTGCAACGTGTCGCAAATCTCTAGTTACAGTGAGGTCGGAGTCCTCGCCTACACAGTGCTTGCGTCGCTGTTTGCTCCGATGAACTCATCGAGCCAGGCGAATATCTCCTGGTTGTACTTGAGCCTGGACGGCAGCTTCAGCAGACCAAGGAGGCAGAAAAGCAGCGTGCTCACGTATTCCCCGGCTGCATCACGTAGTGATTGTCGTCCGGGAATATGACTAGGCGGCTGCGAATGCCGCGCCTAAACAACTATGTGAGGGGTGGTTGGGGGCGTGGCTACGAGGAGGTGCGTACTGCTGAAGGGCGTGGAATGCCGAGATAGCTTCTGTGTCGGGGATGCTATAGTCCTTGCTGCCGTGGATGAGGAGCATTGGCGTCGTCCACTTATCGACGTAGTTTGCGGGAGAGTTTCTCCAGCGACATTAGCATCGCGCTGAGCGAGGTGGACAAGGAAGTACTTCTTAGAGACTGCTCGGGCAGACTGGTCCCATGCCATGCCGCCGACGGCGCGATTGTACTGCACACCGCGACAAGGCGGTGAATGTCAGCGCCACGGCCGGAGCCCTAAGAATCGGTGTGGATGGACGCACGGTGAAGGTCTCCGTCGTACTCCAACTAACCGCAGAGGTGAGAGCCCATACAAATTCTGAAGATGAGGCACGCACCCGTAGGCAGTTAGGTCGAAGATCCCACACTTGTTGACCAGGGCCTTGAAGCCAAAGTTGTACTCCGGATGGCCAGCGATCCAGCTGCGCGCACGTCAGCACCCGCCGCAGACGCACAAGCAAAGCGCGCACTTGATAGCGTATCCGCCCCAGCTCGCGCCCCAGCCCGCTGTGCGCTCTGGGTCAACCTCGGGGTACTGCTGGAGGAACGCGGCCCAGCCGGCGCGCATGTCGGCGAACGGCGCGCCGCCCCAGTCGCCGGCGATGGCATCGGTGAACTCCTGGCCGAAGGACGTGCTGCCCGTCCAGTTCGGCGCGAAGAGCACATAGCCCTGGCTGGCGTACACTGTGCATGGGAGCGTCAGACTGGCTGCCCCGGGTCGCTGCGCGCGGGCGGACGTACCGCTCAGGTTGTACCGCGGGAACCACATGTCCTGCCACAGCGCCTGCGGGCCGCCTGCACATGGGCCGTCAGTCACAGCAACGACGTGGGGCGCGGCGCACCGTGGATCATCATCAGCGCGGGCCACTTCTTCGCCTCGCCGCGCGTGAAGCCCGGCGGGAGGAACACCCAGCCCTGCACAGTGCGTTCCGGCACCGCGCCGCCCGTCCAGAAGATCTCCGTCGGCGGATCCATGTGCTTCCCCGCGAGCGCCTCGTCGTAGAAGTCCGTCAGCCGGCGCTCCTCGCGGCGCTCGAGCACGAAGACGTCGTTCGGCGTAGTGAACGAGCTGCGCGTAAAGAGCAGCCGGCCGTCGGCGAGGGGCATCAGCGCGCTCGCCGTGCCGGAGGACGTAAGCGCCGTGGGGTCGCTGGGCGTCGGAGGGAGAGCGGTGACGAAGACGCGGCCGCGCGCGTTGTCCGGCGCCGTCAGGTAGACCGCGTCGTCTTTCGGCGAGAACTGCACGGCGGGTGTCAGACGCGCGGCGTGTAGCAGAGCCGCTGATGCGCACCGCAAAGGAGTTGGGCGAGCGGTCCCACTCGGCGCCGACTTTGACACGAGTGTCGTTCGTGAGGTCGTAGACTACGACGTGGGTCTTCGATGCCTCGTCGCCATCGACCGCTTGCTCAATCCACGCCACTTTATCACCGGCGCGGTTGAATGTGGGCGAGAGCGTAGCGCCATGGTCGCCAGACGTGAGTTCGCGCGGCTTGCTCTGTCCGTTCGAGTCGACAATGTATATCTGAAGCGGCGTAAGGGTTCGGCGATGAGCAAGACGGAACTACGCACGTTTTGCTTCGTATGCCAGGCCTCCGGAAGCTCGGGATCCTTGGTGGTATAGGCAATGGACGTCGACGACAAAGCAAATTCCTCCGTGCCTCCGAACGGCTCGCTGGGAACATGCTGCAACAATCGAAACGTTCAGCGCCAAGGGTAAGCGTCGTCGATAGACGTTGCACACATGACCAGTCCCCTTCAGCACTGCGTTATAGTCGGTACCCAGTCGCCAACCACCTGAGTTGTTCTCCAGCGAGATTGAGAACAAGGAGTTTCGCTTGGACGTGCGCCAAGTGTCGATGTAGCGCATGAAGGTTTTCTCATACACTAAAGCACTGTTCCCTCGCTTGTTGCGGTCTTCGTCGTGCTGCTTGACCTTGGCGAGATCACAATCCTCATACACTCCCGCAGAGAAAATCTAGTCATGCAAGAGGATTGATAATAAGTCATTGATCGAAACGGAAATGACGAACCAGGGTCTTTCCTTTGCCGTTATAAAGGAAGTTCTCTGCGCCGGCGGGAAGCGTGCCGATCGACGCAGGTTCGTCCACTGTGAGACCTCCAGAAAATAAGACCACCGATCGAGAGACAAGCTCCTGCGTGTCCGCGTCTTTGCTGGCCACCACTTGACCGATCGTCCGGTTGTCGAGCCAGAACAACTCGCCGGCGGCGGTCATGGGGACGTCAATTGACAGAGGAGGGCCCGAGAGAGCACAGATATGTATCCATCGCGCTGGCCTGTGAAATGAGATACCATTCCTGGCTCCAGTGTTGGGCCGCATTACTCACTTATCGTCGAAACTGAACCTGGACAGCGATACCAATGCCAGGTCTTCCGCTTCATTGACCTGCGGTGCGCTGGCGCGTGGAAGCTCAAGGTTATCCTTTGGCGTCAATATGCCAGCATGCTCCTTGAAGCCAGAGCGATCGTACGGGCTGTCCATCGCCATCCTCAAGTGGTCGGAGCAGAGCAACCCTCGGAGCTATGTCGCCGGGTTTTTTCAGCTGTCTCCGAAGAACGGGTGTAGTTGTTGCAAGGTTATCTCCATGAGGCTGCACTGGACGGCGGCGCGCGCTTTTGGCAGCCAAACATGGAAGATCGGACGGAAGCCAGACAGTCGGCAACAATGTCGGAGTTGCATTTGAAACAAAATGCACGCGATATGGATCAACCCTTTCAGGCTTTACGAGATACAAAAACTGTCGCACAGAGTGCAGGGAGCTCGTCTATGCTAATCCCAGATAACCGCAGGCTCCGGCGTCACTGTAAAAATGGATCAGTCTGGTCCGGAATGCCGGTGCTCCCCAAACCTTCGTCCTTCGTGTCCTGGCGCTTGTCCCAGATCACCGCCGGCTCAATCTCAGCTGTGCAAGGTAATGAGAGGCGCAGAGACCGGCCTTTCGTCACAAACCTTTGTCCTTCGTGTTCTGGCGTCTATCCCAGATGACGCACCGCGCGGAGTGCGCCTTTGCACCTGCAGAAGAAATGAGCCGTCAAGGACCTCGTATCTAGTTTCTTATTCCAAACCATCCCGCTCTGCAACTACTGTGAGATGAGATATTTGGCAAACAAAAGCTGCACTGACTGTCGACGCAGCCACCGAGTGCCTCGACTTGCGGGGCGGCAAGAGTGGCGATCGCATAGGACACAATAGCAAACAGTTGAGAGGAGACGCGCATCGTTGATTTGTCTAAGCCTGAGAGTGGTGGTGCCGGCGTAAAGCGATTCACAAGAGAGTTATATACTCACCATTTCGGATCGAGTTGACCCCACAACAGCTCTGCAGGAGCCACATTAACAAACAAACAACAGGATAGCTTATTTTAGGGCGGTATCTGTCTATTTTTGTGTGGTATTCTTCTAGCTCAGGCCTAGGGGCTCTCACACGACAGGGTGGGATGTCTTGCAGCAAGGATCCCGGGACCCCCAACAACGGACAAGAGCAGCCGGCATTCAAGTTGCGACCTCGACTTCTCTATCACCGACTTCTCCGTCCGTGCGGGAGAACCTCGGCCAATCCGTCAACCTCGCGGTCCCGAAGAAGTGTCTTTGTGTATCTCCCCGGCGCTGATCGCAATCCTACCACCTCAGGGGCTCTCTCACAAAAGAGTGGGATCTCTTGCGGTAAGGGTTCAGGGAACCTTCATTCAGGAACGAGACGTACCGGCGTGAAAGTTCAGACCGCAACTTCTTAACCACCGGCTTCTCTCTCCGTCTGCATGCGGGAACTCCGATGCCTCGCTGCTCCCGACAAGGGGTCTTAGTGTTAGTCTCTGGCGCTGATCGCGACAACTTGTTTCTTCGGTTCTAGTCCGACCATGTGGATGCCTGATCGGGATGACAGCCCGGATGCGAACAGTGAGTGCGATGTTTACCCTGTCAATACAGTACCCTGTTTCTCAGCGGTTCGACGGCTGGTCTCAGGCTCCCATTCTGCTGCGGAACGTCAAATGGGACATGTCAGAAAATTCTCAGTACGTGGATAATGCAGTACGGCGCACAGCACGGCGCTCGTGCTGGTACTGGAGCACCATGAACAGCGAGTTGTGCATCTGCACTCGATGATCGATGTGCGCACTGGGCCGCAAAGCCCGTCAGATATCTCTAAGTTTTAGAGGTTGGGAAAACACCTCTACGGTCGTTTCTGTCTTTCGGGCTTGCACCCTGGACGCGGCTGTGCGAGCACGTGGTGAGCTGTTGTCAATACACGGCCTCCCCGATCGTGTCGCGAAAGGCCATCATGTTGACTATAGGTTCTCAAGCAAAGGGGGATTTTCCGAGATGTCACACAGCGGAAAATTTCATTCTGAAGCGGAAAACTCTCATGACACTGCATACATGGCAGGCAACCGACAATCCCAGAAGCCGGCGGCTCGCCGTGGACGCAAGTACCAATTTATTAGAAGTGCCAGCCTTCCTTTACGTCGTCCGGCCACGTCTGGAAGTTCTTGTCTGCGATGTCGCGAAGCCTCGTCCAATCGCGGCAGGTATGCTCCAGATGCAACCCGTTAACGACGTCAATGCCGAGCTCGGGCTCGGGATGGAACGGCTCCAATCTCGTGTCCGCTGCGCACAACAGCGTCTGCCTGTCACACACCGCAAGCATTTGGTGAGATGGCCAGTCTCAGCCGGCGCAGCGACATGGGTAATATTTTACATACCGCAGATAGTTCATGCAGTGCGACGCATGCCACTTGCCGGCCTCCGACTGCGGCTCCGCGTACACCAGCTCCTGCATGGACTGGAGACAGTGCAGCTGTCATTCCCTTCAGAGAATGGGGTGAGCGCGATTGGGGCACTCGCACCTGGTGGAACATGCTGATGCCGAAGGTGCGGTTGTCGCGGCCCAGCCTCACGAACCCGAGACTAGCGGGCACGACTGACTCCCAGTCTCGCCTCCCATCTGAATCGGGTGCATAATGCGCTGTGTCATCAATGATCATGCGGCTGTTGAATGGAAACTGTTCGAGAGGGATGATCCCCGGCGGGAAGTCGTACTCGCGGTATGCTACAGCATCGAGGATTTCGGTGCATTGGGGCAGACTGGAGTGACGGCACGTACTGTACGATGCAAGATAGCGTTCGTGATTGAGCGCGTGCAAGGCACGCCACAGCGAAACGGAATTCCACAGCACTGCAGAGAGCAGAAGAGAGGTCGCTACTATGTAGATGAGAGCGTTGAGGATTCCCGGGCACATGGTGATACTTCGCACAGCCAAGGCAAACTCATGGGAGACCATATATATATCGCACTACCTCGGCGTCAAAGTGAGCCTTGTGATATGAACACAGGAGGTCGACAGCACAGTTCTCAGCGCGCCTACCACCAGACCTTATTCTCTTGTAGAACCTCGCGGTGGTTTCGCGCAATGAGATCTCTGACGGATTCCCAGTTCTTGCACACACGCGGGACCTTGACGTTTACAGCGAACTTGCCCAGCTGCGGCGCTTGCGGCTCCAGAGTAGGGTTGGCCTCGCACAGGACTGCCTGCCGCAGATAGTTGAAGCAGTGATGCACATGCCCGGTGTTCCCGGTGCGACGCAGAAACCCGTCGCGGATTTTGGCCATGCAGTGCCTTGAAAGGGGTGAACTTCGTGCCGCAGAGACGCGCGCCCAGTCACGCACATCTGGTGGAAGAGCGCTACGCCAAACGGACGTTTCCTTGGCCCGAGGTAGAGAAAGCCGCCCCCGGGAGGGAAAAGCGCCGCAAATTCGCGTGTCGTCTCATTCGCATACAGAGCGTAGTGCGCCGTGTTCTCTGGGGTGAGAGAGACGGCGTCGAGTTCGAGCGGAAAATACTCTGGATAGTCGTCGTCGACGAATGCTGAAAGAGGATTGAGTGACTTAGCGTATATCATGGCCCCACATACAGTATGAGCGCAATGAACGGCCCTGTGCGCGTGTAGCAAGCCCATTGAGAATGCAGGTGCAGACGTTTAGAAGAATCAAGAGGCCGCCGAGCACATAGAGGACCACCGAGGGACGCCAGAACTTGAACATGGTTACAAAATGACACCAGAGTGTACTCCGAAGAGCAGAACACCATGAATAAGTATGTGTTGTATTGGGATCGGATTAGAAACGGGACCAAAAACAGACGGAACCGCACATAGTCGGAGCTTTCCGGATGGTCGCTTGATTCGTGACTATCACTACGACCCTAGCGCCCAACGATACCGCCCGCAGCGCCGATCTTTGATAAAAACCCCCGCCCATGTTCTTCGGACGATATATGCACTGCGCTTCAACTCAATACTTGGCATTCTCCGATGTTACCGGGTCCGGTGCGCCCGATTGTCTTCTGAGCATGTGCTGTTGCCCGTCAACTGAACTTTGGCTATCTCCGGGCGCGCTCATAGCGCGGCCTTTAACAGCCAGAATGGTGACGGATCCGCCAAGCAGGGCTGTACGAAGACCCTCTGTGTCCTCTCACGACGGCTAGCCTGAGCTTCTTGCGGGACTGTTCGATTGTCTGCGTGGGAGACTCAGGCCTGTGCGCTTCAAGTGACGGGGCTTGTGAATACTGCCCGTGGTTCTTGCACAATGCCCTTCTCTCACCCATACGAGCCTTTAGCGCTTAACGACACGTCGGAAAATCCGCCTGCAGCTGCCCGCGGCACACGGAAGCGCTCAGTTTATGTCGTTCTCGCTGTTCTAACTGCCGCTGTCGTATTCTACGCTGGCCGGCGTTCGGCATCTCCTTCGCCGCATGGGCCGACCCCAGACGACCTTGCTTGCTGGCCGTTCATTCCCAACGACTTCCATAACCCTCCTTCCTCCTTCGACAAGGAGATATCTGCCGCCGCCTTGAAATATAAAGCCTTTCTCGACTCCGAATTCTCGTCCCGGGGTATAGACAGTCTCAGCGTAGCAGTGGTCACCAGCAAAGACACCTTGCTTCAGGGTTACTGGGGTCTTATGCGCGCGAACGAGTCGGCCTCCGGTGGCCCTGCGCCCACGGAGTTGTCGCAGTACCGCGTAGCTAGCGTCTCAAAGCTGCTACTCACATACGAGGCCTGGCTGCTCGAACAACGTGGCGTCATTTCGTGGGACGACCCTGTCTCTCGCCATCTCCCGGAATTCCAGCTGAACTATACTTCATGGTCACACTCGCCCGGCTCCACTGAACCTCGTGTTGTAACTCTCCGCCATCTTGCAACCCATCAGTCGGGACTGGGACATGACTGGCCGCCCGGAACAAGCTCGCGTTTCCCGCTGGACCTCCGCGGCGGCGGCCCACCGCCGACGAACGGTCTGCCCTTCCCTTCGCACGACGACGTCTTCGCAGCCATCCGAGCCACGCCGCTGGTCTCCCCACCCGGGAGCATGCCTGTCTACAGCAACACCGCGTACGGCGTGTTGGGCATGGCCCTCGTTGCTGCCAATTGCGCCCAAGGCGGACAGGAGGAGCCCGGGACGATTGCAGAGCTCATGCAGCGGGACGTGTTCGCACCGCTGGGCATGACTGGCAGTCATTATCTCGCAACCGATGAGAACCGCGGGCATATTGTGGTACCTGCGACTGGGAGTCAGATGATTGTGAGTCTTCGCCATCTTTTCTCTCAGCACTAAACCTTATTCGGCCAGGATCTAGATTTTCTGGACGCAATGAATCCGTCCGGCGGGATGTTTACCTCTGTGCACGATCTGGCCATCCTCGCCCGCACATTGCTCGACCCGAGCACCGGGCCTCTGGAACGCGTCACAGTCGATCTATGGCTGCGCCCAGTGTATTCGTTCGAAGAGGACGACTGGACTGAAATGGGGATTACCTGGGAGATCTTCAAGCACACGGACTCGTACGGGCGGCGGCGACGTGTCTATGCCAAACGTACGTCTCATCGTACTTCTCCACCTCCCACCGCCTCCTGACCCAATTGTGCGCAGTCGGTGAGCTCGTCGTGACGCACGCGGCCTTCGCGCTACACCCTGGCTCCGGATACGCCGTCATCGTCCTGATGTCCGGCGCATACGCGGATGCGGCGGGCCTTGCGTACGCCGGGTTCGACTTTTTCCAGCCCGCATTTGACGCGGTACTTGCTGCGCGCTCCGCAGAGCTCTACGCAGGACACTGGCATTCTCTGCCTGGGGACGGACGCAATGGCACCGGGGCGAGCTCGGCGCGCATCTCCGTGCGGCGAGGCACGCTATGGATTGATTCTTACGTTCTGCACGGAAAGGAAGTTCTTGTCCGCCTGTTCGGCAGATCTTCCCTGCCGCTAAGGGGCACAGGGCGACTCGATGAGATGCGGTGTGTTGTCTCCGCAGCGCGGCCTCACTGGAACTCTGATCACATTCCTCCCGCAGCCTCGACCCTGGAGTGAGGAGTCAGAATGGGCGCAAGCATCGTGGCTGCATGCCACACTGGGCAGCATACGATAGCTATCCAATGCTTGGAGGGGCATCGGTCAACTTGATCTATTTCACCGGAGGTCAAGCTGCGGCCCATCCACGACAGCTTCATGTTCCCTCGCTACAGGTGACCATGAGAAGGGTTTGATGGGTAATATAGAATATATACAAACGCGGTCCCTGTGCAATGTAGCTACGTGAAAATGCTTCCAAGTGGGACCTCTCCTGCGCCACCAAAAATGGTACAGCGGACTCCGCCCTTCGTCTAGGACTTGATCTTAAATATTCTCAGTCAGCCTCCACCGCAGTTTGCAGGACGCGCTCAAGGGCATCCGGGGACCTGGGTTTGATCATGAACCTGAATGGTTCGGGTGGGCTACATGGTGCCCCGTTTCAGCCCACGAAACACAAGATCGATCCACGTACTTGAAGAATCCGCTTTTGAAGCGCGCTTCCACGGGTGCGCCATCATCCGGCGGGAGAATGTTGAACACTGAGAGGAGGGATGCCGCAAAGAGAAAGACGGTGTTGTCCGCGAAGAAACGCCCCGGGCACGCGCGTCTGTGAAAGACCTCCAGTTAGCCACCGTCTCAGCAGTGCAGCATGATAGCACACGGACCTTCCCAAACCAAAGACCGCGCTGGCGTCTCGGGGAGGGTTGGCGCCGAGAAACCGTTCCGGGCGGAATGCCTGCGCGTCGTTGCCGTACACGTGGGGGTCGCGGAACATTACCCAGTTGTTCGAGTGCAGGCTCGCGCCCTTGGGGATGCGGTAGCCGCGGAACTCGTCCTCCTGCGTCGAGACGTGGCCACCGTTGAGTGCCTGGACCGGGTGCCACCGCAGCACTTCCTTGAGCAATGCGTTCATGTACGGCAGGCGCGGCCGGTCGCCCAGCGTCGGCAGTCTGGGAAGAGCGTCGAGCTCGGCTTGAGCGGCATGTTGAGCCTTCGGGTGAAGCACCATTGCGAGAACAAAGACGTGGAGGATGGCAGCGGTCTGACTAGCATTAGGGTAGAGTAGGGTGACGCTTTTGAGGACCACATACTGTATCGGCGCCGGCAGCGTACATGATCGCCCCGACATTACGGATTGGAGTCGCGTATTCAGGCTCAGGGTAATCTGTCAGCAATTGCGAGACAATCGAGGCTGGACATTCCGTCGAGCTGGCCTGAGGACATAAGTACACCCACTACAATGACATAGAACAGGAATTGTCCGTACCATCGCAGTTCGAACGAACTCGAAGGGAGCATCGGCGAGACGAGTGACAAGTCCTTTCCATTCACGCGCTTGGCGCTTCCAACCAGCTCCTGGCATCCAGTCAGGGACATAACGCACTAATTGAAACGATAACTGTGAGCGAAGATTAATGATATGCTTGGGAAACTTGCTCACAGAAGGGTATCGCGTCGACCAGAAATGACCCTGGCACGGTCACGCGGCTGAATATGGTCACGGCTTCTTCGCAGAGCTCGAGCCATGGGTCCCCTTCGTCCTGAACTTGGATGCCATACGCAGTCTGCCCCTACATCAGCACCACGCGGCGAGGTGAGACTAGCATGAGACTCGCCTCCATGATCAATGCGCCGACAGCGTGTTTGACATGAGTAAACGGGTCCTCCGTCGCGTCGCGAACGACCCGGCGCAGAAGTGCGTGCGCATGGCGTGTCTGGACGGCAATATAGGCGTTGCATGCCGTCGGGTGGAACATGCGGTGCAGTAGGGCTCGGTGCTGGCGCCAGACCGGCCCGTACCGCATCGTCGACGGGCTCCATGAAAAGCCGGTGCTTGGGTGACGGCGTGAGACACGACGTGGCTGAGAATGGCATGCACGCACAACTCGTTGAGCATAACGAAGTCGGCCCGATCAGAGTATATGGACGATCGGGACTCGAACAATTCGAACGCGTCCTCGTACTTGTTTAGCAGGATGATGTCCTGGCCGCCGACTTGAAGATGTACAACGTCGCCGTACTCCCTGGCCCATTTCTCGTAAGCCAGCCACTCCTGCTCCGTGGGCATGTCTGGGATATTTCCCAGCATGAACCGCTTTGGAGGACCCGGGGGAAGAGGAAGAGCATTCTGAGTCCGTCGTTGTCGCACTCGAGCGTGCACCAAGAACGCTACAGCGGCCAGCCCGACGCACAGGTCCAGTGAAGTCAGAGTCACCGGCATGGTGCCCGAGGTGGCAGGGCACTCCGCCGGCCCTGCCAACTTCTTCAGCTAACATTTTGACACTCGGGAGCGAGAAGCGGCAGTCGGTCCGATCATCGGAGTTCAAACATGGTTGTTTTGTTAGTAGACCCACCCTGAGTCCAGCCGTGACACGGAAAAGCGTGCGTATGCAAGTGTGTTGCATCGCTACCCTTGGTCTCGCATAGCCTGTCTATCTTGTGTGAGATGCAATGTGTTCCCCGAGCGCTGAGAACGTAGATCCACATGTGCTGCTAGCTTCTCGGCGCCGTCGAAGCTGTGACGGCCAACTCGCGCCTGTCATGTGGCTCTATACACTGTCTGTTACCTTGGAGTACGCCAACCAATTGACCCCCTTGATGGCCATCTATGAGGACACCCTACCTCTTCTGCCTGACGATGACGACGGCTCGGAGGCCAACTCTGGCCCACAGACTACAGCACCAAGTCGAGCTGGCTCCCTGCGTTCTTCTCTTTTCTATCTGGCGGCTTGCTGTGTTTTCGCCGTCTTCTCTTTTTCATTGACTGCCTCCGTGCTGTCTCTTCTAGCGGCATGGCAGGCCTACGCTCAGACGCATACCACTCCCAAATGGCCCAGTATATACGCAGGACTCGAGTCTGTCCAGTGGGAAGCACCGCGATGTCTCACGCGCACTGTTTATCCCTCGGATTACTCCGTCCTGACCGGCTCGCGCGCGTCGCGTGTGCACGCGCCACGGGATGAAGTGTCCTTCGGGTTCGGCGGCGAAGTAGGTGCGCTCCCCTCGCACACCATTCCGGTACTTACATTGCGCAGACGTTCGCTTATCTCAGGTTCTACGTCGGAGACTTCGGGCTCGAGAACTGCACGCTCTCCTTCCGCACGGCCTACACGGACATCGCGGTGCCAAACGTCACGCGGACGCACAACGACGGCGTTGACCACGAGCCGCACGGCACCGTCAGGCCGGGCTACCTCAACAGCACCACGATAATCCGTACTCCGGACGGCGGCCGCATCATCATGACCCATGAGAACGGGACTACGATCGCCACGCTCCCGTTCGACGGCGGAGAGGGAGTGCTGACGAGCCCGCCATTCTGGTGTAAGAATTCGCACTACATGCGCATTAGAGTGGGATGTCCCGGGGACTGTGTCATCCAGTTTGGGCTCCAGGGAATGACGCGAATGAGTAAGTGTTCTCCCTTGCTAACGGCCCAGTCTCATGCTCTCGCTCATCATTCTCAGCGTCATCTGCACTCTCCAAGACAAAGACAGGCTTCGTATTGACGCAGTACGACGCTGTCTCATGTATTCCCTAGTGTATTCCCTAGTGATCATATGCCGCTCTCGCGCTCCTACGCCCCCGGTGGAATGCACGATACATGCTCGTGCTGTTCAATCACAAATCCCGTCTTGTTCGCGAGTGCGTAAAGCGACGCTAATAACATCTTTAAATACCACTATCTGGATGTAGGCTGGCCGGACTCACTGGCGGTCGTCATGCCCTGCAACCCAAAGTCGATGTGGCAGTCCCCAAGACATTCGATCTGCAGGGAGACATGCGTCTGTCCCGGGCACCAGAACGGCGGGGTGACGAGGCGTCCGTCAGCTCCGATGTTGTCTAGTGGGAGCTGAGCGACCAGGCTGCGCCGGGCGAGCGTTTCAGGCGCCGAGAGCAAATAGACGTCGAGTGTCGTCCCCCGGGCGGCGCGCAACGTTGTCGTGCTGTCGAAGAACCCCGGCCGCAGCGCGGAGCCGCTCGAAGCACTAACTGATTGTGCTGGCAGGACGCTGCGGAAGATCATAGTGCAGTTTTCGAGGCCGAAGTCGGGGATGTAGAACGTCACGTGCGCCGAGCGCTGTGGTCGGCGTCAGCGCGCTCCCCCGCGCGGTCGGACGGCGGGAGCATCTTACCTCACCGCCGAAGCTGAGATGCGTCTCGTCGAGGTGCGCGTGTACCGCAGTGCGCGCCCGGACGGCTCTTCCGGCGAAGACGGCGTACGCCGTGGGATATGTGAACGGCCGCTTTCGGCAGAGAACGCGCCCCAGGCGGACATTCGAAAGGCCAAGATAGACGTTCCCGCGCGCGCTCGGCGCGCGGATGGAGGCATATGCGTTGTGGAAGTCGCGGAATTGCCAAGCGTAGAGATTCAGGGTTGCAAGAACTAGGCAGACGATGCTGCAGCACAGGAGAAACAGGCATGCCGGAGACGTAAGCGCGGGAAGAGAGTGTGTCTGTCGTTCTGCTTTCTCAACGAGCTCGTCCTCATTCGGCGCCGATTGGACGAGGAGTTCATAATCTCCTGAGGGAGGCGGCATGGTGAGGCGCGGCGTAGCAATGGGTGGGTGATCGATGAGGGAGGTCGAATGCACTGTGACTGCGGGTAAGTTCCCTGAGAGAATCCGAAGTTACCCCCACAGCCTCACGCAGGCGCGGGTTCCGTAGAAACGTGGGAATGGCAGTTGTCTCTTCATGGGCGCGAGTATGATCACCGCGGTGACTGGGCCCCTGGAAGAACCACGTCCTCGGCGTTTCCAACGTTGCGTCCCATGCAATTGACAAGGACAGCTCCCTATCAGAGTGTCACTGTCGGCCATCACGGAGCAGTGCAAGAATCCCGGCTGTAATAGGTTCGGTCCGTCAAGCCAGGTCTCATGCCGCACCAAATATTCCGTGACCCGTGTTGACAGAATGTCACTCGGGGCGCCGGAGGATACAAATAAGAGCAGCGCGCAAGTACCGGCATTGCGTTATCGGACTGGTCAGTGCTTCACCATGGGTATCCTCGCCGGACATACCGCCTTCCTAATCGGCACTGCCATCGAGGGCATGCTCTATGGTAAGCCTTCAATGTCGGCCAATGGATCCCTTGAATGCTCACATGAGAATCCAGGTGCCTATGTGGCCCTCGTCGGCTACGCCTTCATGATCCTGACCTGGCGGCGTCGAACCGATCGTGTGGACTGGGTCTTGCTCACCTTCCTCTTGAGCATGTTGCTCGCGGCTTCGGTCCACCATTTCTTCGGCCTTAATGCGCTGGTTGTTGGATTTGTGAGTATAGGGCCGGTGTGCGGACGATATCTCATGCGGTCTAGATTACCCATGGCGGAGAGGCCAATGGACCGCTCAATTACCTTGCTTCCAAGGCGGTGGGATACCCGATGGACATCTTGCTCGGCATCAACCTCGTTCTGAGTGACATGACAATGGTGGGCTTCGAAGCGCCGACGTCTCACATGCTAAAACTTCAACTTCAGTTATATCGCCTGTGGCTCGTCTGGCAGAGACGCACCTTGATCCTGGTCGTCCCCGTCTTAATGATGATTGCCTATCTGGGTACGTAGTGCCCCGGCCTGCCCTTCGCTCGGTCGTTCATGGCCATGAAGTGACATTCGTCTGCGCCGTCAACCTCATGGCGCACGGCGGGCGCGACGCGGCGGCGACGTACGCGACCATCATGCGGCTCTGCCTCACCTCGTTCTCGCTCGCGCTGGCGTTCAGCGTGACGGTGACGGCGCTGCTCGCGTACCCCATCTACACCCACACCAAGGCGTTCGCCGAGGCACTCGGGCAGCGGCAGGTGGCGCAGTACCGCTCGACGATCCTCATGCTGGTCGAGTCCGGCGCGATCATCGCCGTCGCGCAGGTCGTCAACGTCACCGTGTTCGAGATCCAATACCGCACGGGGCACAACATCTGGGAGCTCATCGGGCTGCCGCTCACCCAGATCTACGTGAGCCGGCCAGAACTACTGTGTGGCGCTCCACTGACCGAGTCCAGTGCATCGTCCCGTCCCTCATCATCGTTCGCGTGGGTCTTGGGCTCTCCTCGGACCAGCGGAGCACGACCGGTGCTACAACGACGCGAAAGGGCGGCAGACATGCGAAGGAGCTTGAGTTTACGTCCGCGGCGACAGGCGCAACGGCTGTCGCTCTGCACAAGTATGAGAGCGCAGGACAAGGCGTGCGCGTTGACCAGGAGTCGGTGACAAAGATCGACGCAGATGTCTGAACTGTGACGGCACCAAATACATGCCACCTGTATTTCTAGGCGCCATAAACCCGTATGAATAGCCTTGACCAGCGTCTGGAGGGCGGTAAGAAGGAATGAGGTGCCGTAGCAGCCGCAGACGACCCGTGAATTAGTGTCCCTTAAAAATGAGAATCATCGCAGCCGAGATCCAGTCTGTTGATTCGAAGAGAAAAAAAAAACCCGGGATACCCAGGACAAGAGCACCGGCCGACCTCTGGGCGCGAGCTACATTCCTGGAGGTTCAAGCGAGTCAAGTTGACAAACCAAGTTCGGAACAACTGCCGGAAGGAGCCGAACTCAGCTCTCTTCCCGCAACCGCGACCATGTCGAAGCACCATCCCGGTACGCGCGTTCGAATCCGCGCGGAGCCACTCATTTATTGCTCCCTCATATAGATTTGATTATGTGCCGTCGCCAGCCAGGTATCGCCATCGGACGCCTGTGCGAAAAATGTGACGGCAAGTGCCCGGTCTGCGACTCGTACGTGCGCCCCGACACGCTCGTGCGCATCTGCGACGAGTGCAACTTTGGTACTTACGGCGGACGCTGCATCATCTGCGGCGCGCCCGGTGCGTTGCCATTTTTCTTATGAGTTTGAGTTAATTGAACCTGACTCATCAACAGGTATTTCGGATGCATATTACTGCGCGGAGTGTACCAGGCTGGAGAAGGACCGCGACGGGTGCCCGAAGATTGTCAACCTCGGCGCGAGTAGAACCGACTTGTTCTATGAACGCCGTAGGCTCGGTATGCACAACCGATTTTATCATTAACTATTTCACTGACTTCGCGTGCGTCCAGGGTTCAAGAAAGGGTAGCACAAAGAGGCATTTTGTAATGCGTGTACGATAAGCAGCTGCGGATCCAGTGCCAGCAATTACAACGCTTTGAGAGTATCTTCTTTCACTAGTCTGCAGGGATGGCCGAAAGGAAGGAATTCGAAGGAAGGAGGTACAGGGTCCATGGTGACACCGATAGGGAGCGGCCCTGCCCTTGTCGAACGCATGCGACGCAACGTGGGGAACTCCGAGGACAAACCCGCAAGGTGAGTGTGGTTCTTCTGTCCGACGTTATCGCCGACTCGCCGGCTTCCCACCGGCCTTCGTTGTTTGACTGCGCGTCTTCGTCCCGCGCAGAGTAATGCGGCCCGACACTCGAGCCAGGAATGATATCTCATTTCCCAGGCCAGCGCGATGGATACATATCTGCGCTCTCTCAGGCCCTCCGCTGTCCATTGACGTCCCCATGGCCGCTTCCGGCGAGCTGTTCTGGCTCGACGATCGAACGATCGGCCAAGAGGTGCCCAACAAAGAGGCAGCACGCAGGAGCTTGTCTATCGATCGGTAGTCCTTGCTTCTGGAGGACTCACTGTGAACGAACCTGTCTCGATCGGCACGCTTCCCGCCGGCGCAGAGCACTTCCTTTACAACAGCACAGGAAAGACCCTAGTTCGTCATCCCCGTCTTGCTCAATAACTGATTCTAAATCTCTTGCATGACCATATATTTTCTGCGGGAGTGTATGAGGATTATCAAGCAGCACGACGAAGACCGAAACAACCGAGGGAACAGTGCCTTAGTGTATGAGAAAACGTTCATGCGGTACATCGACACTTGGCGCACGCCCAAGCGAAATTCCTTGTTCTCAATCTCGCTGGAGAGGTCCTCAGGTGGTTGGCGACCAGGTACCGACTACAATGCAGTGCTGAAGGGGACGGGGCATGTACGCAACGTCTATCCACGGCGCTTACCCTTGGCACTGAACAGGCATCTGATTGTTGCAGCATGTTCCCAGCGAGCCGTTCGGAGGCACGGAGGACTTTACTTTGTCGTCGACGTCCGTTGCCTATACCACCAAGGACCCGGGGCTCCCGGAGGCGTGGCATACCAAGCAAAACGTGCGAGGTTTGCCCGGCACACCTACTCATTGCTTCTTCCTGACAACGCTGCAGATATATGTTGTCGACTTGAAGGGGCGGAACAAGCCACGCGAACTCACGTCTGGCGACCACGGCGCGACGCTCTCGCCCACATTCAACCGAGCCGGTAATAAACTCGCCTGGATCGAGCAGGCGGTCGATGGCGACGAGGCATCGAAGACCCACATCGTAGTCTACGACCTGACGAACGACACTCGTGTCAAAGTCGGCGCCGAGTGGGACCGCTCGCTCAACTCTTTTGCGGTGCGCGCCTGCGGCTCTGGTCCGCGTTGCGCGTCTGACGCTCGTCGTGCAGTTCTCGCCGAACAGCGACTCGCTCTATTTGACGGCACCGGACAGCGCGCGAGGCCGCGTCTTCGTCACCGCTCTCCCGCCGACGCCCAGCGACCCCACGGCGCTGACATCCTCCGGCACGGCGAGCACGCTGATGCCCCTCGCCGACGGCCGGCTCCTCTTCATGCGCGGCTCGTTCACCGCGCCGAACGACGTCTTCATGCTTGAGCGCGGCCAGGAGCGCCCGCTGACGGACTTCTACCGCGCCGCGCTCGCGGGGAAGTACATGGACCCGCCGACGGAGATCTTCTGGACGGGCGGCGCGGTGCCGGAACGCACTGTGCAGGGCTGGGTGTTCCTCCCGCCCGGCTTCACGCGCGGCGAGGCGAAGAAGTGGCCCGCGCTGATGATGGTCCACGGTGCGCCGCGCCCAGCGCCGTCGCGCCGCTGTTATCGCTTACCGCCCGCGTGCAGGTGGCCCGCAGGCGCTGTGGCAGGACGTCTGGTTCCCGCGGTACAACCTGCGTGGTACGTCCGCCCGCGCGCAGCAACCCGGGCAGCGGGTCTGACCCTCTTGTGCACAGTGTACGCGAGCCAGGGCTACGTGCTCTTCGCGCCGAACTGGACGGGCAGCACGTCCTTCGGCCAGGCGTTCACCGACGCCATCGCCGGAGACTGGGGCGGCGCGCCGTTCGCCGACATGCGCGCCGGCTGGGCCACGTTCCTCCAGCAGTACCCCGAGGTCGACCCGGAGCGCACGGCGGGCTGGGGCGCGAGCTGGGGTGGGTATGCTATCAAGTGCGTGCTTTACTTGCGCGTCTGTGGCGGGTGCTGAGGTGCGCGCAGCTGGATCGCCGGCCATCCGGAGTACAACTTTGGCTTCAAGGCCTTGGTCAACAAGTGTCACTGTGGGATCTTCAATCTTACTGCGTACGGGTGCGTGTCGCATCTTCAGAGCGACTGTAGGCTCTCACCTCGGATGCTAGGTGGAGTACGACGGAGACCTTCACCGTGCGTGCGCGCGGAGCATAGGTCCCGGCGCTGACCTTCCTCGCGTTGTCTAGTACAATCGCGCCGTTGGCGGAATGGCCTGGGACAAGTCTGCTCATGAAGTCTCCGAGAAGTACATTCCTAGTTTGTCCTGCTCATGACTGATGCTAATATCCCTGGAGAAACTCGCCCGCGAATTACGTCGACAAGTGGACGACGCCAATGCTCCTCATCCACGGCAGCAAGGACTATAGCATACCCGACACAGAAGCCATCTCGGCGTTCCACGCGCTTCAGCAGTACGCGCCTCGTAGCCACGCCCGCAACCATTCCTCACATAGTTGTTCAGGCGCGGTATTCGCAGCCGCCTAGTCATATTCCCGGACGACAATCACTATGTGATGCAGCCGGGGAATTCGTGAGCGCAGTGCTTCTGCCCCACGCCCATCGGTCTGCTAAAGCTACTGCTCACTAGGCTCAAGTACAACCAGGAGATATTCGCGTGGCTGGATGAATTCATTGGGGAAAACAGAGACTCAAACGCTGCGTAGGCGAGGACTCCGACCTCGCACGGTAGAGATCTGCGACATGTTGCAGGTCGTCCTCAATGCGATGTCGAGCCACGAGTCACAATTGTATTCCGGGACGGGAATGTCTGCGATTGTGCTATGCTCGAAACATCACATTTGTCAGGAAATTGGACATAGCAGTACACCCTGTGATTCATGAACTCGTGGGGCTGGAGTACTCGGTGCTGCGGGCGCCTTCGCGCAAGCGCTCAACGCAGCGCAGAGCCCCTGAGAGTCCAAATAGGCAATGAGCAATGCTGGGAAGTTTTGCGTGTACTGGGTACGGCACGGATAGCCTTACCGATGACACAGGGTTGAGCGTCAAAGGTGGCGGATGAATATAAGAACAGACTGAGAATCTCAATCGACGCAACCCTATCCTAGCACATCCTATCCTAACGCAACCGTACCCTCAACCGTCAACATGCGCACGTCTTCCATCCTAGTTGCACTCTCCGCCTACGCTCTGTCAGCAGGAGCGACGTCGCTGAACATAACTGCGATCACGGGTCGCAATGGGGAAAGCGCGTTCGAGTGCTGGACGTTGCAGCCGCCGTTTGCAGAGGGAGGCGGGGATTTGCTCAGCCTTTCGCTCGGAAACCTAGCCAATGCATCGTACTCCCTGGTCCCACCCGGGTTTGACAACGGCCCACACAACGCGCCGGCGATCCAGTGCGTGTCATTCTCCCCGAGCCGGACTCGTTCTAAAGCACGTTCCGGCTCAGATGGGTGGTGTTCCTATCAGGCCTCGCGCGCATCACCCTCTCGCACGCGAACGAAACAGCGTACATCCTTGGTGGGACGAACGGTCTCATCTTCGCAGCGGATGTCGCCGCGGTGTCAGCGAGCGGTCACGTGACGGTGTATCCGTCCGAGCAGACATCACGTGTGCTCCAAATCCCCACTGCAGAAGGGAAGATCCCCCAACACGACGTCCTACACGATGGTCCTTGCACGCTTGTTGACATGTGAGACGGGGGGCGAACCCCAGGGAGTGCCGCGGGGAGATTACTAAATCGCTTCTAATGATACCATGGAGTGCTTGTCATTAATGCATTAGATATCGCGGTAATGTCAGGAAGTATATGCAGCTATTGTACACTTGCGGAAGGGAAAGCAATGCGGTTACCAACATGCACACCTAGCAACGGTCATTAGGACCCAGATTGCACGACAAACAACCAACGCACCAGCCCGGGAAATGTTGACAAAGCGCTTCCATCGAAGTCGCCTGGAGAATTAGCTTTTCCACCTGCGCGCTCACGGACAGCGGTGGACCATCTGGGTTAAAGTCGCGGCCTAAGATGCGCGATGAGGCGCTGATCTCACGACGGCGGAGTGCAAGGTCTCACCAGTCAATTTGTTAGCCACGCGTTTGTAGACGAAGAGTGCTCTGTCGTTTCGGACTTCTTGCCGCGCCTCTCCGTCCACCATTCCATCTGCGCCGCGAAAGTGAGCCTCTCGCACAAAGTCCGCCTAAAGATCATTACCCGTGAAAATTGCGCGTTCGTCGGCTTTGGGCTTCCGAGTCGGGCCTTGCCCAAACAGAACAGCGTTGTTGACGACTTCGGCGTCACTCGCCTATGAACGTTGGATCAGCGACCAAAGCAGCTCGCATGTGACACCGGACCTGGTGGTCCTGTTCATTGTTGACCTTCATCAAGCGCCAGCTGATCGGCGGGTCGTAGATAAATGCTGGACAATGTCAGAGATATGGTCTCCCACAGGCTGGACGGAAATACCTTCCAGCACGGCAAGGAGCGACTCGCGGTTGTTCCGCAACACAAGCATCGTGATGTCGCACGTGTTCTTATAGCTACCCCGGATGCCACTAACCTGTGGACAGTCATGAACGAATTCGCACACGCAACCAACCAGCGCACCTCCATTGCGTGGATCAGCATACGCGTCAACCGGAATGGGACCTTCTCTGGGAACTTGTCGCGGTGCATTGCAACCTCGAAGCAGTCGCCAAAGTCTATATGGATGACTTTACCACTGGCGCGATCGATCAGGATGTTGGACGGGTGACGGTCGCCGAGCCCCAGAACGTAGCCGACCATGCTCGAAACGGCCAGAGAGCGCGTGTAAGTTGTCCGACGCTCGAGCCAGTTTTCCGAATTGGTGCTCTTGAGCCAGAGCACGCGATAGAGATCTTGGCCGGTCGTATTGTCCATGGCGTGCTGGAAGACTTCGACCTTCTGCAGCAGAGTCAGGCACTCATATTGAGGCGCCATCTGAATGCTATCAGCGGGAGCTCGAACACATGGGTAGAAGATGTTACCTGAACCATGAGCCGGTTCTCGATATTGAGCAGGATCTTCCGAGACTCTCGATAGTCGCGGACCAGAACATGGAACGTGTCAGTGTCTCGAACCCATCCGAGCAGACCAGCATTCGGGGCCAAAGGCACAACAGTAGTGCGCTGCACGTGGAGTCGTCGCTTGTAACTGTCGTGATCTTGCGACAGTAGCGTATTGACGAGGCCGAAAAATTGCATGACACGTTCGTCTTGCCGCAGGTCCTCGTGGCCTAATAAATTCGAATTAAGTTCCAGGGAATGCCCAAAAGTGGCGGATTCACCTTTCAGAACATACTCATACTCTCTCCCGTCGCTCCCGCGCAGACTCATGCGGCGCGGCCGTTGCTTCGACGCAATGACGGAAAGCTTTGGCGTGAAGCTCTGAATGTGCAAAATGGGCATGTTCGGTTGGTAAGTCCCTGAGGCTGCGTCAAGCGAGCGTAGTCGTGCGGATGACCCGGAGCCTACCAGGAACGGCAAGCAGGAGGTCCCGCGCGTGTAAAAGTTCAGGAGATACGTGCTGGAGGTCGAGCGTCGTCATTTGCGGCAGTTGCTTCTCGACTTTGCGGAATACCTGCTGCCGATTAGATGAGAGTAGATGAGAAGGAAAAATACCATTACCGCGTAGTAAATCGCCCAAGCACGTTCCAAGTCATTGGCACTGCCCGTCTGCCGATAATGCGTACAAGCTTCTCTCGCTTCGAGCAGATCACGGCCGAAGGTCTGTACGAAGGAAAGTTCCCTCGTGGTCGTGGCTCCCTGGACAACGCTTGAGTGCGGGGTAGAATGCGGCAGGTCAACATAGCATACACGTTCGACCATATTGTGCAGAGGTTCGAGAGCGGCGATCATACCCTCGGGATTCTTCTCGTTGAAGTACAGCTGAGAAGCCTCTTCCAGCCCGTCGTGCCAAAGTTCGTGCCAGAGAATGGCGACTCGAACCAGTTCGTAACTGACGACCAAGGCCTGCGCGGGGTGAGGAATTCACCAAGGAGCCAGACGGAGATGTGACGGTAAGACGAACGAACCTGCTCTACGAGCACCGGGCTATGCGCCTTGATGCGCCCAAGGATTTCCACTCCCGCCGACTGACGAGAAGCGTTCGGGGATTTCGAAGCCACTGTCAAAGGATAAACAAGGGCCTGGGGATGCGCCTTCCCAATCTCGTCGAGGAGAATATTGATATTCCGGCGAATGTTTGCACTCGGCGTTTGGATGCGTGCAATAATCTGCGCGCATAACCATTCAGCACTTATGATAGGCAAGATGAGATGACGTGCGGACCTGCGGGATAACGTCTATCCATGTATCAACTGGGACCTGATTGAAGCAGGTGCCGACAGCTTCGCTGACGCTGGGGTGGACGCCGAATTTGAACCACAGAGTAAGTAACCGTAGAACATCCTGCAGAGAACTCGCTTTCCCGAGCAAGATGGATTCGGTCAAACCTCCGCCGAGTCAGTCGAAAATTTACATAGCAGCATGGCGATGGGGCGTACCCTTGATGGCCGAGATCGCGTAATCAGCCAGCTTCTCATTCAGGAGTTCGGTCCGCGTCGTCTGTCTCTCCAAGAACGCAACGAGGTCGATGTTGTGAAGGGCCCACGAGTGCCACGCCTTGTACCACTGGGGATCATGTTTTGTGGCCTGTTTTAAAGACCCAATGACCTTATCGGCGCTGGTCTGAGCGCAGTACGGGTCAGAAAGGCAAATTCGCACCGCGAGCATGAATGCACGCACCTGGACCCAGCGGTGATTTACAGTGACGGACCATTCTCCCTGCTTGAGGTAGCAACGCGCAAGCAATTTTGCGTAATCGGCTGCTTCTACGTCCGTCAGGGTTGTTGATATGCCGCGTTCTTCGTCTCCAAGATCGTGCTGAAGTTGCTCGGAGAACCGCATCAGGTATAACAATGCCTCCTCGCGAGAACCGCTCGCCCAAAGATATTTGAGATGCGCATACACGACCAAAGGGGGCACACGGGTGTTCTACGATATGTAGCGTTGAGCGCAAACCGAAAAGAGAACCGTGGCGTGCGCCCACCTCGCGAGACATCGTCAATGAATTGATGGTCTTCTCCGCCAGGATCATGCGGTCCGACTTGCGGCACAGGTTTGCAAATTTGACCCACGTCTCGACGGCTTCGTGGGGGCTGAGGACGATGGCACGAACTTGCAAAACGCGCTGCCAGACTTCGACTTCGGGTTGGCACCCCAGTATGCTATGCAACCTGGTCAAGCACAGCCGTAATCCCGGCACACATGGACTCACCGCTTTTGCCAGGTGTGGCGGATAATATCTTGTCGTTCCGGGTGGGCAGCGGATTGTTTGAATTGAATGATCTCCTCAAGTTCTGAGAGCATCTGCGCCCGGACGACGAGGCTACCATGGATGAGCATATGCCATTCGTCGCAAGAACCGCACGCACTTATAGTTCCGACCATAGTGCTCGCCCGTCAGGCCGCTGAGCTCTGGGTCGAGTAGGTCGCGCGCGCGGGTGATGTGTATCTGGGCACGCCCCAGCAAGCCCCGATGAAGGAACAGAACCGCGCGGAAGAACGAGCGTTCCGGAGCGAGATGACTCATTGCTTGGATGTAGTCCTCCATCGCGTCCCATTCGTTCAGGGCCCACGCCGCGGCGGCGGCGAGGGGCGCCATGCCCATCTTCTCGTCGGTACTCGCGTCGATCCAGTTCTGGTCCACGATATGCGCGAGCTCTTCCCACTCGCCCAGCGCGTGCAGGCAGCGCATCCGCCCCATCGAAACGTCCAGCGCCTGCGGCTCGCGCATCGCGCGCTCATTGTACCCATCGAGCGCCTCTTGCCATCGCCCAAGTCGTTCGTACCATTCCTCGTTCTTGGCGAACTCGAACTGGTCGCGCGCGACGGTCAGGATGCCGAATGCGGCGTCGTGTTGCTGCAGCTTCGTGTTAATGTTGATCAAACTCTCCATGACCGCGGGCGACGTGTCGGAGAAGAAGTCGAGTTCCTTGTAGTGCAGCGCCTTAGCGTACGCGTGGAAGCGGAACGCGCAGTCGCCAAACACGCAGTTCTCGATGGGTAGCTGCCTGTCCTGGTGCTCCATGAACTCGGCAAGGTTGAGCAGACCCATGGCGACATCGATAGGAATCTGTGGATGGCGGATAGCAACCTCGATGGCAGCGACCAGGTCCTCCTATAACAATAGGACGTCAGCGCAGCCATCAGCGAAAGCTCAGACTTACCTGATAGTTCTCATAGAGCTCTATCCAGCAGGACAAGAATGCGACGTTAAAGAGCTCCCTTGCGAGGTCCTTGGCCACCGGGACGGTGGGCTCGAGCAGCATGGCGCACGCGCGGAGCGCCGGAGACGGCGACTCCCTGACGAAATCGACGCACACACGGCGGTACCAATCCGACCATTCGGCTTTAGTCGTGACCCCGGTGGTTGACCACGTCGACCGCAAGTATTGCTGGTTGACAATCATCTTCCCCGGTGCTGCAGGCGGCGTCGAAATCTGCTGTATCTCGCTCTCGCTGCAAGCATTCGAGTTAAGCAGTGACAGCGTGGAGCGCTCAGACTTACGGGTCTTCCGGCGGCGGAAGGCGCTCGCCTCGCATCAACGTCGCGATGAGGCTCTCATATTTCTCATGCTCGATGTTGAACCTTCGGATGTTCTGAAAGGTGTCATCGTCCTGTTCCCCGGAAAGCGCGCGCGTAACGCACCCTCGACAGAAGCGGGATGAAGACCGCAAAGTCAGAGCCCAGCTGCATGAGCAGCGCGCACATGGTGTCCATGACGGCTCGGCGCAGCTCGCCTGGGTGCTCGCCGGGTGCAGCGAGAACTCGCGCCAGTGCATGGACCAGGCGTGCGGCATGGTCGCTCAGGTCCATTCGCCGAGCAAGGCGGGCTACTGTCTCCGCGGCGGTCTTGCGCAGAGCCGGTGGACGGTCGACATCGAGCGCGCGGACGACGGCGGGGACGACGAGCAGGAGATACTCCTCCAGGTTGGCGCCAAACGCGACGAACGCACGCAGCACGTGGACCTGGGTTTGAGTCTGGTTGTCATCATCGAACACCGAGAGCAGAAGCGGCACAGTCGTCAAGAGAAACGGGCGGAACTCGGTGTCAAGCGCGCGCGCAAGGGCTTCGACGAGCTGCACGCTCGAGAGATGGAGCTTCACGCTGGGCCAGAGGTTGATGACCATCTCGACGATCGAGGGCAAATAGTTGCGAATGTGTTGCTTGACGATGTCAACAAGGATCGCGAGCTGCTGCAAGTGGAACTCCTGAAAGCGCGTCGACGTAGCGGTCATGATGACGGATATGAAGGCGGGAATAATCTTAGAGGGGAATATGTCAGACACGGTAGTTGACATGCAAGGGACTTCTACCTGCGGGAGGAAAACGACACCCTTGAGACCCTGCGTCTTGAAAATCGACATGATGGACTCGATTGCGTTGTAATGCGCGGACGCGAGCGACGTGTCGGCCAGGATGCCGAGCAGGCTGTTCACCACGACGCTCTGATAGTACTCCTCGGTGGCCGAGCCACCGAGCGGGATAGACGTCTGGATGCTCGGCGGGCGGATGACATTCAACTCGAGAGGGCTATCCTCCACGGGCTTCGAGCTCCTGCGGTACGGATCGATGGCGCCGAGAATTCCCAGCACCCGGATGACCTCGCGGCGAATGACGGGCGACGGCTCCTGGTCGAGGATCTTGCTGAGTGCGGGCAGCAGGCGCGGGTGCTCGACGAGCGCATCAACGACATAGCCCGTGCCTGCGCACACCCGGCCCATCGTGCGCAGTGCGGCGACCGGCGCGCTCCCAAGATGGTCGAGCACAGCGCGAATAATCTGCGGAGCGTGCGGCCGGAAGTCAGGACCGGCGAGCGCGCCGAGGCACTCGAGCGCCGCGGGGCCGGCACCCGCCTCCCCGACGCGCGGGAGCAGCACGCCAAGGAGCGGGAGCGCGTATGCGCCCGCGTGAGGCGCAAGCGCTGTCAGCAGCCGCGCTGCATCCTCGCGTGCACGTGCCGCCGGTGCGCATTGCAGCTCCGTTATGAGCTGGATGAGCGTGCGCCGTAGCCAAGGTGCGACGTAGGCTGGGTTGTGTTCCCCAACGCGCCCGACCAACGCGATGGCTTCCAGTCGGTTGTCGAAGTCTTCATCGTGCACGGCACCGAAGAGCGCCCGGACGTGCTCAGCCTGCGCCAGGTACTTGTCGAAGCGATCGTCCAGCATACGAAGGACGCTCCGGCGGATGGTGGCATCTAACACGATGTCAGAACCGAGCTGCATGCTGCAATTCAAAGAGTGCCGTACCGAGGTCTGCAACCGCGACGACGAGAAGCTTCTCAATCGCTTCGTTGATGATCTCCGTCGCGTGGTTGCTCGTCTGGTACACGATAGGGTCCTGTCGCAGGACCTGGCACGTCGTGGCGGCTGCCGCGAGCCTGACGTCACCATGTTCGTCTTCGAGATAGGGCAGCACTGCGTCGCGGACGAACTCGCTCAGGACGTGTCCTGGGCCTGCTCAGCTTATGTTGGGCGAGCACCGGCGGACATACCGCGGAAATCGAAACGACCGAGCACTTCGAGCGCGAGTTTGACGCCTCCTGGGTCGCGTGTGTTGAGCACGACCTGCATCTTCGCGATATCCTCGGACTGCGGGTGCAGGCGTGGCGGCTCGCCCAAGCGACGGTACGGTTGCCCGACGAGCTTGAGCGATATCATATCCAGCAGGCGTTCTGCGTGACAACTGAGCGCGATTCCTGGCGCGAATCGTGCACGGTGACGCACCCTGAATAGTCACGTGCAGCAGGGGAATGTTGCGCGATAGTTTGCCGAGCGCGTTGAAGAGTGCGTCGCTGAGGCCGCACGCGAAGATGAGGTCGAGCTGCTCGTGCACGAGCTTCGCGAGGTGCGGCCCAACGGACTCCGCGAGCATCGCAAGGCAGTCGAACAAGTGCTCCTCGTCCTGGCCGAGCGAACCCTTCTTGCCGTGCGCCAGGAGGCACTGCCGCACTTGGACCATGATGGGCGGTAGAAATTCTCTAATCTCGCTCTTGACGGTAAGCGCAATGCGACCTATGGCGGCGAACGCTAGATATCTGGGTCAGCAATGCGAATAACGGGGCTCGAACAGGGGTGGACGCCATGGCTTTTGTGCACGGGTGCGGATGGTGTAGTAGGGATGATACTGCGTGCATCGTGCGTCTCCGGGCCGCGCGACGGCCCATCCGACCGTTACACACAAGGTCACAAAAGTCGAGATCTGCCTCGTTAGCACTTCTGCGCAAGGCAGAGCGCGTCAACGGGCGTCCCAATAATACGTGCCCGCCAGTGAATAATTCGTGCCCGCCGGTAGGCTGTCAAGGAGTCCGAGACGAGATCTATCTCAGGCCATAGCACATCTAGGGTGCTCGAATAATTCGTGTCCACCCAAAGAGACCTTTCCTGCGGCTGTGCTCGCATGCCGCAGGTCTACCAAGAACTATATGCCGGCCGACAGTGGCCGGCATATTCAGATGTTCAACCACGGAGAGCATGGGCATGTTGGGCACAGTGGCCGACCCCAAGAGAAGCATCCCACTCACCAATAGCGCGTTCCGAGGGCCTGCTGAGCTGGCCAAGGAGGTAGCCCATGCACTCGCGGAGGAAGTGCTCGCAGAATGTCTGTGTATCATAGGCGGCAAGGCGGGGTAGGAGCAGCATGACGGTGCGGCGGATAAGAGGGTCCTTGTGAACGCGGAACTTGAGGATAAGTTTGGAGGCATGCACATAGCTCTCATGCATGAACTGTTGGAATCATGAGTGGATAGGAAGGTATTTGTGACCCTTGGAAAGGTCAATGTGAATGTTGCCCTCTTGAAAACGCAGTGCTTAAAATCGCACTTGCAAATGCAGGTGAAGCAGCCATCACAATTGAACCAGCAGTTGCACTGGCACCACTGCAGCCACTACTGCTGGTAGATGTTCAAAATGGTGATAGCAATTGTTGGTGCATCCACACCAGCCAATTATGACCCAAGTCATAATTTCAGGTGGGTAACCTTCACATTGACCTTTCCAAGGGTCACAGGCAAACGAAGTGCTCACCATTCCGCCGTACTGGAAGAGTTCGCGCAAGGTGATGAGCGAGCCGTGGATGACGTCGATGGAATTGCTGAGCAGGCCAGCCTGCGCGTCGTGGAGAACCTTGTCCAGAAGTGGCTCGGTGACATTGCGTCGGTTAAGGGTAGAAATCTGCAGACAGGCGCCCAGGAGGTCGGCAGCGCCCTCACGGACGTGCAGCCTGGGGTCGCGGAGCGGGAGGAGGATCTTGTCGAAGACTGCTGCAATGTTGGTGTAGAAGAAGTTCGGGCTGTTGCGTGCGAGCTCCTTGAGCAGCAAGACTCCAGCATAACGACCAGGGTCGGACTTGTCGGCGTTGAGCAAGTCGATGGTATGCGGGACCTCAAACTCGATGAACTGTTGGCCGAACGTCGCGCCGCCGACTTCTGCAATCTTGCCCGCCGTCCGCGCCATGGCCTGCAGCACGGTCGGGCTGGCGTCATGCACCACTTCTTTGGCCTTGTTCCAGAGCTTGAAAAAGCTACGCCGCATGAAACCGCCCTCATCGTCTTCGATGGTGACAAGGTGCTCTGGGACGCGGGTCAGCCCGTGCCACCGCATGCTCACCGACGTACCGATGGCCAATAGGCCACCCAACTGCTGAGCCTCGACCTTGCTACGCAATAACTTGGCCATTGGCGCGTTTATTTCGTCGTCCCAGAGCCGCCTGGACGCCTCGGCGGACAGGTCCTGCATGGCCACGCTGGCCTGGACGGCGTCAGCGACCGCTGCTACGATAATTCATGCGCTTACATAACGCCTTAGGCCTTCAGCACCGCGCTGTCGAATTTCCGGGTCCGAGCTTTTCAGCTCGTCCCAGAAACGCGCCGCGCCGTCGCTAGACATCGCGCCGTCAACGCGTCAAGGCCGGATTTCCGCGGCCGATCTGCTCCCGCGACGATCAACTGGGCCAAACTGAGCAATGCTCTTTCCACAATCGCATATTCCTCACTGCGTGAAGGGGAGGCACTCTGAGAGAGTAGCGAGCACATATTATCTACCTATATGAAGCAAACGTTTGGCCAGAATTCAACTTAACATGACCACTCCTTAGTTGGCATGGACAACATATGACTCTGAAAGCACTGCATCCCATCCATTGGTCTCTATTCCTCTACCAGATATACACATGGTTCTATCTCAGCAATGATTTGGATAATTGTCCGGAATTTACAGTAACATGCATAGAATACAGCTACCAAAACCGAATCGTGTTCTCCGCCTTGCCATCGGCTAGTCTCAGCATCGTCACGTCGCTCGAAAAGCTGCTGAAGCCGTTCCCGACAAACACCTTCGCGCGACGGGCCAATTCGAGGTCCACGGCGACGGCGAGATCGGACTCGGACCAGCGCAGCGCCCGCTTCATCTGTGAGGTGTCCACGATGCGGGCGAACAGCGGCGTGCCGTCCCGCGGGGACTTGGCGCGCGACAGGACGGTGCGCAGCTGGCGGACGAACACGTACGTGCCCGGGGACGCCCAGTTGAGGTCGTGCATGATGTACACCGTCTCGGCGTCCTGCCGCGCGGCGAGGATCTTGGCCACGATGGCCTCGAGCGACGGATAGCAGCGCTCGACGGCCCGAGTGGCGTTGTACGCGCCGCCCGTCCCGGATTCGAGGGGGTCTGGCAGGCCCGGCAGGCGGTTCCAGAGGTTGAACCGGTGCTGGCCGCGCGCGAGATCGTGACAGTGGTAGCTGAAGTCGCCTCGCCGGAGATGCACGGCAATCGTCCCGCCAGAGCGCTCTATCCCAAGATGATGTGCGATGCGGTCGACAGCGGAGAGCAGGGCCGGCGACCAGCGGAAGGACTGGACGCTCGGTTTGAAGTCCGGCCACAACGCCAGGGCAGCATCCGAGTCCAGATACCGCCAGCGAGTGAGCCAGTCTGTCACCTGCACGCATCGTGCAGTGTTCTCCTTCAGAACTCGGATGGTTTTGGAGTAGAGCTTCTCGTCCCATTCCGGGAGCAAGGAGACACTGCGCACCGAAGGACACTCCTTCCGGAATTGTCGCTCGGAACGGCGCGGAGGAGCAGTAAGCGAGTCGCTGAAGACACCCAGGGGCACAAACCCAGCCTTTCCCCGGGGTTGCCAGCTGATATCCTGGTAGACATAGACCCGTCCAGCCATTCGAGCCACATGCTCCAGAAGAAGAATCTCCTGAAGCTGATTATTGAATCCTACACCCTTGACCTGGTGAAAAAGCACTAGTCGGTCCTCAGGTGCGTGCCCACTGGAGATAGAGACCGCCCGAGTGTCGAATTCGACAAACGCTGTGTAATCCGGGGAATACGCCACATATTTCCAGCCCGAAAACACAGCGAATGCGCAAGCGAATGTGGCTAGTGCGACGACGCGTAGAATGCGTGGATACCGTATCGTCAACATGATCGAGACCGGGGCATCAGGCGGTAGAGGCCAAGTGGCTGTTGGGGCTGTGCGTCGGAGTTGCGAAAACTACCTGCATCAGACAACTCCCAGGAGAACAGCATACGGCGTATCACGCAACAAAATTGTTATGGATTTATTGATAGAGTATATATCTTCAATGAGCACACCGGAAGAGCGGTCCGAGTGACGCGCGCGAGAAGACGGCTTCACAACTCCGAGTCTTCACAAGCCGGCATTCCATAAAGCTTCGCACGGTACCAGTACTGCTTCAGTCTCCCTCTCTCTCTCCAAGCTATGTCCTGGTCACAGATCCATCAGGTTCACCCCCTTCTGTCCCCTTCGTTGCCGCAGCCAGCGGCTCGTCGTATGTTGCCACGGTAGACCAGGTTATGTTTCACTGATGCGGTCTGATGAAGGTTTATCGCCTGAGCCATTCGCACCTTCCGCTACGGAATGCTCTCCCGGGTCCACGCCACCGGCAGAGCCCGAGGCCGCCCCTTCTGTGGCATACTATGCCGAGCCTGTACCAGTAGTGCTCCGCGTCGAGGCCGCCCCAACTCCAACTCCAACGCCTCCTCCACGGCCGTTTTATTACATAGATGGTCCAGTAAACCTCGTAGTTGGCGGGACTGAGTACAAGGTAGCGTGCGCTGGGCTTATATGGGATATACCTGATGGGAACGCAATAGATTGGCCAGAGCTACCTATTCCGTCGTTCCGATATCTTCGCAGAGAGACTTGCCGCTGCAACAACCGCAACACCAGGGATTACGCCCGTGCTGCACTTGAACGACGATCCATCCGTGTTCGAGCATTTTCTGTGGGCTGTCCATGCAGCGTGCGTGAGGCGTGATACCGTCCGTCGAGGCTGACTGGCAACTCCAGCCCAGATGAAAGCGAGGAATTTGCAAAACTCTCGTTCAGTGAGACGAAGGTTACAAAGCTACTCGACATAGGGTCCACCTGCCTCGACTACGCGTGCTGGAGTCTCGGCGAATGGGCGATGCGTACCGTACTCGACTCGCTCGAGGGCCACACGTCCATCTCGTTCGAGGCTACCCTGATCCGAAAGCTCGTTCTCACCTGCACACGCTGGTCTGCGCGCAAGGCCGAGTATCGTCGTCGCATGCACGGGATCCTTCAGACCGCGATGCAGAACGACAGGGCCGACCTCATGGCCGTCGTGCTCGTCGCGGACGAGGTCTCTCCGGACGACACCTTCCTACTTGCATACGCGTATTACTACCTCCTCAAGAAAGGGTTCGTGAACCGCGACTGGGAACGCGACTCCCGCATCCGGGACATGGACAGACGCAGGCTGCTCTGCGGGTTCTTTGCGCTCACCACGAGGTGGCACACGCTCTGCACCAATCAGCAGATGACCACTGCAACGTGGTCATTGGCACCCTCCGCGCTCATCGATAAGGCGGAAGCGGCGCAAAACGTGTCGACGGGCAGGGGCGGTTTCTATTCGGCCTACAGCCACGACTTCTTGAAAGCCAGTGAGATCCGGGATCGCCTTTGGAGCTTCTTCGACCTTGCTCCATGGCATTTGTAACTGGGAGTGTGTTTTGTGAACTTCGTGTCCGACCTGTACAGCGAACGTAGGCGAATGCACCTTCTTGACCTTGGATCCGTATCCAGTCCGCGGTGCCAATTAAATTCCGATGAAGAGGACGCGTGGATGTTGTACAGTGGCGCGAGCATAAAAGTATAGGTCTAGTAAACAGGATACGGGATCAGAGGTGCAGGATGCTCGAGGTCGCTGAAGTTGCGAAGTTGTGTCATGTCCACCTGCGGGGCGTAAGCTCATGGCACCACCTTCGGGAGACCGTAGACACGCACAGATGATTTGAATACGACGAAAAGATGGGAGTCATCGTGCGAGTCGATGGCCTCGCAGTCGGCGCAGAGATCTTTCGGACAGTAGGCGCACCGGTACCACTTGCCACGGATACGCTCCATGCACCAATCGCACAGCGCGGTGGGATGCCGGAGCGTGAGCAGGTAGGCTTCCGGATTTGCGGGGTCCGTCGTTCCGTCCGAGAAGAGACCCGCAGGCGTACGATATCTAAGCGAATGAGACGTATTCACAGTCGCTCTGGCTGGGCACGTACAAGTACGGGATGAACGGGAACGGCGACTTGATCGGCCGTTCGACGGGTCGGGGCAGCTTAAAGAAGATATGGTTTCCATCGTGGATGAAGTAGCTCTTCGGTTCGCACTGCGCGCACTGGGGGATAGTATGAGCAATCGCAGCTACGCTTCGTGAGCAACATACCAGACTGTACGGATGCGGCGACGAGGCGCAGGTCGCGCACTGATACCGTACACCGACAATGGGTTGTCGACAGTGCTTGCACTTGGTGCGGTGGTCCAACGGACCAAGCGACGAGCCGTTCCGTCCGCCGCCTTCGATGGAGCTCGCCATGCTCATCGGCACGCTGCCGCCCGAGGCGTTCGTCGACGTCGAAATTGGTCGCGAGCGCGAGCTGGCGTTGGCGGCGAGGACAATTGAACTCGCGCCGTCCGGCATGGGCGGCGCCGGCGTGCCGACGACCGTGCGTGCGTGTGACGAATATTCGGACCGTGAGCGAGACTTGCGCGTGATGTGCCGCGAGTCGCGGCGTGTCCACAGAGTGAGCGCCCGCTGCGACGCCGTCT
This sequence comes from Auricularia cornea, assembly GCA_030578095.1. Taxonomy (NCBI): domain Eukaryota; kingdom Fungi; phylum Basidiomycota; class Agaricomycetes; order Auriculariales; family Auriculariaceae; genus Auricularia; species Auricularia cornea. The sequence goes on along the minus strand of JARLTE010000009.1, from coordinate 3,620,614 downwards.
GCACCTCCTTGTTATTCAAGGGGTACGGAATCTGCGACGAGGCCGGTTCAGCAACCCGTGACAAGTGGGGAGGGCGAAGACAGCGGACCTTGATCATAATGTGCGAATAGTCGTGCCCGCCGTCTGCCGATGTTAGGTTACCCGGCAGGCCTGCGCTCTCGCAGTTCGCGCAGATGTCGATGTTGTCGCATATGGCGCAATGGAAGCGCGCGCCAACGATATCCTGCATACAACTGAGGAAAGGATAGTCAGGTTCAACGGTGACCGGGCTGCGGAGAAACGCGCGCGTACTGGGCACACTTGACGTCCGGGTGTGTGAGTGCTGCGGATGCATGAGAACGCCGACACGCAAAGAGCCAATCACTCCGGTCAGGATGGCCCGGCAGATGTGATAAGACGCACATTCTTCTTCGCCGATGGTGCTCGTCATGCTCAGCATGCTCGCGCGCGGCGCCTTCGACTTGGGCAGCGGCTCGTTCAGGTTCACCTGCACGCGCGGCACCTGCTTCTCGGGCACGACGAGGAACGCGTGCGACGGGTGGATCTCGTGTACTTGACTGAAGCGCGAGCCCATGAGCGCGAAGGCCAAACAGCAGAAGGAGGGAAGAGACCGGACCTGTAGCACGCGCGGCAGAGGTTGAAGTTCTGGCACGATGCACCTGCGCCCGCAGTCAGCCAGGGACAGACGAACAGATCGTTCCCCGAACGGGCCTGACGCACACTTGTAGCGCCGCATCGCGAGCGATGTGTTGCAGATCGAGCACGAGTCGACGTTGTCGTCCTGCTCGACGTCCTTCCACCCGCCGACACCCCACACCTTCTCCACGAAAGCATGCCGGATTTGGCCCTTGCGCGACGGCGCCGCGCGTCGCAGCTCGCTCATGGCATCGTCCGATGCAGGTAGACTCGACGCCGCGCTCAGGGGTGAGCTCGGATATGGGTTGCCGGCACCTACGCCAAGCGCAGTGGTCGATTCCATGGCGTGTACGACGCCAGCGCCCTCCATACACAGCACGCACAGTTCGTAGCCGTTGAAGACGGTCGGCGTCTGTGGGCTCCCAATCATTGTTGTCGGGCTCCCGGGCAACAGGAGGCCAGGCACGGTGACCGGTGGAGGCGGCAGCGGTTTCGGATACTGGCCGAACGGGTCCGCGAGGGTGGACGAGGAGGACGACGGCGATCGGTGCATGGCCGGCGGGTAACTGTAGTCCTGCACCTTCTGCTGCTGCGCGGCCTCCTCGTCGGTGAGGAACGGATTTGCGCTCGTCTGGACCTGCAGCCGGGGCGGCTGCGGCGTGAGCGATCGCGACGGTCCCGCGGTGGTGGGCGCGCCGCTGCTGCTGCCAGCTGGTCGCTTCTCGCCGCACGTTGTGCACACGTAACGGAACGAGTCGAGCATGACGCCGCAGGATGAGCAATCGGTCTGCTCGTCTGGCGGCGGCGGAAGCGTAGGGCCATCCGTGACGAACTTGAGCACTTCAGGCGGGATGTCGGGGGAAATGTGCATATGGTCGTGGTCGTGGCCGTTGATGGACATGTGCGCAATGAGAGACGTGTGCCGCGACGAAGACACCGAGTCGAAGCGCTGCAAGCCGGAGGCGCCGGACACGCCGGTCGACGTGGAGAACCGCTTGTCGCTCGCGTCCGTCGAGCGCGAGAACCGCTCTGGCCGCACGAGCACATCGTCGTTGTTGGCCATGTACAGGCTGAGCTCGTCGATGAGCGAGTCGCCCACGCTGGACGCGCGGTTGGAAAGGGCCTGTGATGCTGCGGGCTCGGAAGATGTGTATGTATAGTAGTATTTCCCGCGCAAATCTTGCTGGAGCGCCAGCTTGCCGGAGCCGGACTCGTCCACACGGCTGCTGCTGCTGGCGCTCGGGGCTGAAGAGAGAGCTCCGGACGAGCGGGACGAGCGCAGGCGGCTATTCATAATCGCAGCCGGCGTTAAACCCCGCTGCTGTTCTACCCACGCCAGGTGCGGCATCGGGCGCAGCAGGTCGCTGTCGCTATTGTTGCCGCGTTGCAGCGACTCTTGCAGCTTTATTCGCGCGAACACGGCGGACGGGTCGTCGGCGTCGATGCTCATGCCGCGGGTTGAATTGTCGTCGTCTCCGCCGTACGGGCTCTCCGATCGGGACGGTGACGAGCCCGCGTTGGACGAGCCCTGGATGCTCGGGAGTGCGCTGGGGATGGGCGGCAGGCGGCGCGCCGGTCGCGACGAGATTGCCGATGGTGCTGCGGCGGACGGCCCAGACATCGCGGACCTGTCGCGCGAGCTGACTGTGCGCTCGTCGAACTCCAGCTCGCGCACCCCGAAGGGATTGCGCGCAAGCTCGGATAGGCCATACGAGAGCTCGCTGGACGGCCTGTCGTCGGACTCCGAGCCTGAGATCGAGGACGTGTCGGACAGACTGGGCCCGTCGTAGTCGGCGAGGATGTCCACAAATATGGTGATCTTGCGCTGGGAGCGGCTCTGGAACGAGCGGATGGACATGGAGTCTCGCAGCGAATGCGTGTCCTCGTTCGGCGCGTGGAAGTAGCTGATAGCCTCGGTCAGGTCGTTGTCGGACGCGATCTCGGCAACCTCGCCATCGTCGTCCTTGTACTGAATCGTATACGACGACGCACGTAGCGAGAAGCATTGCTCGACCTGCGCCGCCCGTCAGCGCCGGCGCGTGCAAGCGGCTAGTGGCACAATGCGTACCCGAGTCTGTAGCAAATGGAAGCTACAATTGCGCGCCGACGAAAAGGTGATCTTCTTCAGCGATCGCTCGTATTTGCACTTGACCACCAGGATCTTGTCCGGCCGTATAGAGCTAATCGACTGGGCGTACATGTCGCCCGCGGTTGGCGCGAAGGTGGAAGCACAGCTTTGGCTGCAGCCGGTGCCTGCCGTACAACGGATCTTTAGCACGCCGATCCACCGGATTAGTCAACCCAAAGTTCGAAGGTCGACGACCCTGGGAAACAATGCGAATATTGATGTCTTGTGGAGAAAGAATGTCCATTGAGAGGGAGGTCGGGTGCTTGGTCAGGGCGCTGAGTGAGTATAGAAGATCGAGACGGTTCACAGTTCGGCATGCACTAGAACGCACGGACGTCGGACGAAAGGATTTGTTGTCTTCGTTGAGTTTGTCGTATGCATCAGGGAACAGTCCACGACCAGGCGCACCGCATCGCAGACACCGCTGGAGAAGGCGGCGGGCAAAAAGTAGACCCTCTCTCGACCGCAGCACTTTGAATCTGGCTGTGAGGTTTATGCCGCCGTCGAGTAAGGGACTACGCTCGAGCCTCGCCCCGAAGAGGCCAGCGGGATCGGGTCGAGCGCAGAGACCGACGACGCTGACTCCTCAGTCACTGAGAGATTGGAATGTCAGAATGGCTGGTGATGCAGTGAACCCAATGATTTCCCAGGCCATATCAGTGTCGGCGCCATTCAGTCCAATAGTCCACTATAGACAGCCAGGGAGTGACAATGCTTCGGCGAAGCCACAGTAAGCTGATCGATTCCGTAGGCCAGAGAGTTGATTATCACATAGGTGAATCAGCAAAGCAGACACACGCATCGGAAGAGGAGAACACAGCAAGGCCAGGAGCACGGGATATCAAGAGAGCGGGCGTGAGGCAAATCAGGAAGAGCTTGTGCTCCAGTAGCCAGGCAAGCAGATGGAGGAATAATGGCATAGGGAAACCTGACAGCCGCAAAGCACCAGCTCAAACTGATGGATGAAGTTCAGAAGCTCGTCAATGACAGAATAAGCGCACCGCTGGCATACGGGCTCGACCTGTAAAGTCGTCGATGCTCCTGGACCCATACTAACTGTGGTAGTTGCTGGAGCGTCCATTTAGGAGCACAAAAGCTTTACGAAGCTCCACTGTGATAGAAATGTAGGCGTTCTTGGGCAGGCGCGCCGTTAGAGTGCCCAAAGAGCTGAGGAGCGAAGAAGCGGCACGGTTTCAAGCGGAGAATACACGCTTGCTTCCGCTTCCTCCGCCGTTCTCCAACAAAGCTCACAGTGTGCATTTTAGAAAGTCAAAGTCACAGAAATAGAATATAAGTAGAGTGGAAAGCACACCACGTGGTTTGTAACTACTGTGCAACAAGTACGATCACCATCCCCAATCAATCACCACACTACATACCTCCGACTTTCTACATATCTACCGGAAGCACCACAGCGTAACTTTTCCGGACAACTTGGTGTCAGAAAATAAAATCAGCTCATACTACACCAATCCAACAGCCTCCAGGTAAGACTAGGGAAGTGCTCTGGTTCATTGGAACGACAGTTCCGAGTTTCGGAAAATGGGGATGCGGATTCATCTCTACGGCGCTAGCGACGGTCTCTCATCGGTCCACTCTGGCTCTCCAACTGGTCAGGTGGTCTGTCTCGACTTCGGCGCGCGAAGCTCCCGTTTTGAACGCCTCGCTCATCTTCTACTCATCTTCGCCGGCCTTCCTGCGCTTTGTGGGTCTTAAATCGCCGCTCCTCCCCCATAATGATGCACTTCTTGCGTATTCAGGCCAAGCGGCTGCCAGAGTGCTACGCTGAGCGACACAATGCGCTTCATCCGACTCGCTTTGCGGTTCTACTCCCTGCGCCTTTAATTGCGGGTCAGCACTTCGTTGTTCCCCAACTTCCGAGCTGTTTTATGGCGACAAATTGGGAGTTTCAGTAGCTGTGTACCTTGCTGAGACGCCGGCTGATCTTCTACAGATGGATCCGCCATCTGAAGCGGTATGTGTGGTACGAAATCGTATTCGTCAACGGCGCATATGAAGCTATTTTTGTTGCACTCAGCATCTCGCATCCTCTGGCTCGGTCCAAAGACGGCCAATGAGAGGATGGGGACGTTACCTACCGCTAGTCGAGTTGTCAATGAACGACACCACGACGTGCCCCACGCGGGTTGGCGGAACCCGCGCGTTAAACTCCCAGGAGGGTCTCCATTCAATATTCACCCGCCACAACTGCCAGTTTGTTACGTAAATTCTGCGAAATCCGTGTGTGTCCAGGAAAAGATTGCCACAGTGCCGGAAGAATTGCAGTCCGTCATCGAATGGGGAAGTTGCGCGCTTTTTCTGACCATGACAAGCATGTGCACATCACCTTCGACATGTTTGAACATTCATGAACTCCTGTCGGACAGGTAGAAGCGCATTCGACAGACGCTGCACATGAGACGTCTGTCTCAACCCAGGCCTCAGTCCTGTCGGTGCTTTCTCTGTATCAAGGCTGTTAGGATTCAGGCACCGGAACGGCATAACCATCCCTCCTATCCTCGATCGGCAGGGTAGGCCGTCGGCAGCTGTATTCTATCAACTGTCAACTACCATGACGGTAATTGGCTCTGCGCCAATCTGCAAAGGATCCTAGCAACCCTGCCATGTATGGAACTGCCTTGGCTTTGGGTGGCAACCACGTCCCCCGGAGCAGATTAGAAGACCTGAAGTCTTGTGAGAGACAGGGGCGTAGCGCGTGTTTCCAAGCCCGCCAAAGATCGTCCTGGGTTCCCAACGCCAGATATCGAATCCAGCACATGCCATGTTCTACGCCGCACGAGCTCTCCCAGCGCCCATCCCTCTTTTTGTGCTCTCATCTCGCTCGAAGGTGATCGCCGACTTGCCTTTGCAAATGCACGTTGATGTAATCCGCGTGGCGGTGCAGGGCTGGGCTGATGATGAATCGGAGGGCGCCAGCCGGCGGCACTTGCAGTGCAGCTCTTTCCGTCGCTCCCTCGTCTCGCCGTCCCATGCGCACGCCGTCGACCAGTTCGGTGCGGCCAGAGAAGGCTCTTGTCGTCAAATGCAAGTGCGGCGAGCTCCTGCGCAAGATCACGTTCTCTTCTGCGCGCACGTGCACGATTCAGACTCTCCAATCGCGAGTTAGTAGTCCGTCGGTTCCACCCTGCTCCCTTGGACATCGCTGACCAATTTCGCGCCATCGACCGCTCAGCTTGAGCAGTGTTTCAGACTTACGGCCTCGTCATACATCATCCAATACAAGGACGATGACAATGAGGTGTCGCAGATCGTCAGCGAGGGCGACTTGACCGACGCGATCGTGTATTTTGACGCGCCGCTGCCGGTCTCGGAGACTTCGTCAGCGCCGCGCAACTCCATGGGATCCTTCGACAGCTGGACGCAGCGCAAGGTCACGATGTACGTCGACGTGATCCCCGATGACGACGGCACGCTGTCGGACCTTTGGTCGCTGGACGGCTCGCAACGACGCAGTGTCAGCAGTCGACCAGGCAGCCAGCGAAGCAGCCTCATGTCGAATGGACGGTCCGAGAGGCTATATCCTGTCGGTACATGGACGCATCTAGACGCCATCGCCGAGCGGGGGAGGAGCGAGGGTTCGACGCCGCAAGGGAGCGACCATATGCGAAATGAGGAAGCCGAGGTGCGCCCCAGACGAAGTTGAAGCAACGTCCTTCTCAAAATTGCTGTCTTTCAGTACCGCGCCGACGTCATCCGCGTGCTGCAGCGCGCTGAGGCGCTCGAGGAGGCCGCTCGCATGATGCGGGACCACATCGAACGCAACGACCGCGATTGGGTACACGGCATGGCATACTCCGAGCTAGGCGAAGAGGTAATCAACTTCGTCGCCGCGGCACGCTATGAGGAGTCCCTCGCGGGATCGACAGGATCGCAGCCTCGAGCTAGCAGTCGATCCTCGCGTTCGCGGTAGTCTCTCGCGCCAGCAGACAGAACCATCACTCGCCGCGGCCTTCGGACGCTCGATATACCTATGGACACTCTATTCCCAGTCTCATCCTGGTGTCATCTCTGTCCCGGTTTGGCCGTGATTTACATGGCGCACGCGCCGACCCCGCACGCGGATCTCGGCGCCCGTTTGGATCATTCCGTGATCATTCCTCTCCGCTTTGACACTTCCGTCGCCCTGCCGCGTCGCTGCGCCGGCTCAGTTCTTCAGTCTTGTCAGGGACTCTCATGGACGCCGTCTCATCCAGCTCTGCCCACCCGGACCTGCTTGTCATCGCCAAGTGCAAGTATGGGCATACCAGCAAGAAAATCTTGTTCAATTCCTCCCGCGCCTGTAGCTTTACCCTCCTTCAGTCCCGCGTGCGTACGGTCACCAATGTCTCCAATCTTGTCTGATCCTTTGCGCCACAGGTCGACCGCGCCTTTGGCCTTCAACGCGGCTCCTACACTCTGCAGTACACTGACGACGATTCTGAGGTCGTTCCCGTCGAGGACGACCGGGACCTTGTGGAGGCGCTACACTATTTCTACACCCCGGTCCCAGACCCGGCGGTCGACACCCTTTCTGTGTCAAGCTCGGCAGCGCGCGTAGTGACGGTTCTGTTGGACATCATCCCCGAATGCGCCAGCCTGTCTCTTACCTCAGAAACGAGGTACAGCTCTCCGCGACATCAGACGCCTCAGACGCCAGGCACGTCGGCCTCTTGCCATCACTCGTGCTGCCGCGGAGAGTCCGGCGCTGCGCGGAACAATGATGACGAAGGCATCGAAGACGCGTGGGCGGCCGAACCACTCGCATCGCCCGCGCCGGGACTCAGCGCGGACAATCGTCTCCACGACTGGATCCGACAACAGAGTACCCCCAGTTTCGACGCTATCCTCGAGATGTGCCACTCCATCCCAGAGTCTCAGCCCGGCCTCGCGATCGCCCCTTCGTCGGAGGGACAGACACACGCATCTCGGAGGCCAACGCGCGCTTTCCGCGAGCTGTGGGCTGACAGTCTCTGCGTGTTATGCCGGCTCTCGCATGCCGAAACGACCAAGTATCCAGCGCCGAGTCACCCCCATCCACTGGAAGAATCTCACGACCCCAAAGTCGAGCAAAGGCGGCCAACTCCTGCCTTCTTGGAGTATCGCCGCCCGTTTTACTCTCGCATGCATGTGCGGAGCGGGGTGGCAAGATCAGTAGCCAACGCCATGCACACCATGTGGTAGGAGCCAGCCGGGCGACGTGCGATGGTCGCGCAGTTTCCGAACACAAGCGGCTTCCATGCTTCGAGCAGATCTATTACACTTGGACCCCACTCGCTTTCGACTCGTTATGTATCGTTACTTATCCTTCTACGAAGGTCGTTCCAAGATGCGGTCGTCAATAATGTACTCTACATACACTCATCACAGGCATTGGCATTGACAGAGCAAAACATCATCCTCGGGTATCCAACAGCGTTCAGAACTTGAACCAGTCCCTCTTCTTCTTCTCCTTCTCCTTCGCGGTGCTGCCCGAGTCGCTGGCCGCGCTGACGCGGTGCTGCGAGGGCTGCGGCGTGAGAGTCTGCTGCGGCCGCTGCGCCGGCTGGCCGGAGGCGGCCGCGGGTGCAGGCGCGGGCGCGGGCGCCGGCGCGTCGCGCGAGAAGTAGCGCCGGTCGTAGTAGCTCTGCGGGTGCACGGGCTCCTGCGGGCCGGCGTGGTCGACACCCTTGGGGAACATCGCGCTGCCCAGGCCGCCCTTCTCGAGCGCCTTGAGGTCGCCGATGAACCACTCCGGATATAGCACATGCGTCGACCCTGGGGCGGCGGCGGCTCGTCAGCACGGCGGCCGGAGCGCGCGGAGCGGAGGGACGCACCGATGTAGATGTCCTTGCCCAGCGACTCACTGAGCGTGTACGCCGCGCGCATCTCCGAGTATGTCATGCCGCCCGCGACGAAGAGCAGCATCCGCTGACGCTGTTCGGCCGGCCCGCCCGCGCGTGGCGCGCGGTGCCAGCTGGGCTTCGCGCTGCGCAAACTCGTCACGGGCGCCGGGGCCGCGCGCGCCGCGGGGCCTGCAGTCGTCGGTGCCGGTTCGCGCACGTATGGGAAGAGTGAAGAGTCGAGTTTTCCCGAACAGTGTTCCTATACACTGTCAGCACCAGATGCAACGACCGCGCCTCGGTCCACGCGCACCTCGAGCATAGTATGAACGAGCGGCTTGTATCTGCTCAGCTCATACTCGTCGTCGGTGCTGTTCTTCTGCTTGAGCTTCTTGCTCCTATCGCGGTCGCCCGGGTTGCGCGTCAGGCGCACGCCGAGGTACTGCAGCCCATTGACCGCATCCTGCTCCTTCGGGCCGAGCTTCGCGTGCTGGAAGAGCCGGCGCAGGTCCTCGTTGGGGACGCCGTCGCGGTACATGACGTAGAGCGCGATGATGCGCATCTTGTTCTCCAAGCTCACGTCGCGCCCGTCGAGCAGCGGCACCATCTCCTCCACGAGCGTCTTCGGCGTCTTGCCGTCTGCTGTCACGCCTGTTGCGCAGTTCTACGTGTAAGGGAATATGAGCAACGCGAGTGCGGTACACCTGCGCAATGCGTACCTGCTCGACCATGCCGATGAGCGGCAGCTGTTCCTTCTGGAACTTATCCATGCACTCTTGTGCCATGTTCAGATGCAACGAGAACTATGCGCCCCTGTAAGCAAGGTGCGAAGCTACCCCGAAGACGCTCCACGCACCTTCTCGCGCTGCTCCTGGTACTGCGGCAGATTCGCCAGCATGTCCTTCATGTCGTTGAGCGTGGCGGCGCCCTCGCCGCTGAACTCGGCGTTCTCGGTGATGAACTTGTTGAAGTCGGCCATGAGCTTGTCGATCGCCTCGCGCATGTGCATGTGCCGTATCGATGTCCAGACCGCGTCGGCGTCGGAGAGGGTGGCGTCCATGTCTTCGTACACGCCGCTGCTGGACTGGAACTTGTACCTGCGGTCTGTGTCAGCTGATGGTTTATCTGCTGCACGTAGAACGCAAGGTGCATATCCCGTACACCCAGATGCCGAGTCGGGTTTCGCAGTTCGCGAGGCAGGCCTTGCGCCGTGCACAGACAAGTCAACCGCGAGTCCGCGCCTGCTCGACGAGCAGATCTTCGAACAGCGCGAAGGCCGCAAGGCGCTCGCGCTCAGGCATGTCCAAATCATAGCACGACCGCCCCTCGCGTTCCTCGTATAGCGGAAAGAAATGCTTACCGGTACTTCGACCCATCGGTGATTGGTAACAGGTCGTTGCACATCGCCTGGTACGTGAACTCGTGCAATAGCGGCGCGGCGACGTCCAATGACCGGTCGGTGATGAACAGAACGGCCTGTGGTCTCCCGGTTGCAGGCTGCGAGGGAAATTAGGATACACTGGACTCTGTCGGCCTTCGAGCGGTCTCACAGGATAGTCCGGGTTGGCCTGCTTGTAGTCGTCCAGCTCGTCCTGGACCATCATCGCCAGTATCTTTGTGAGGTTCTCCTCGTCCGGCGTGTCGTTCCCCCGCGTCAGCGCCGTCCGCCAGCGCGAGCTTTGCTGCTCCGCGTCCTGCCGCTTCGGTATCGCCAGAGGACCGAGCGCGGGACCGCGGTAGTAGCGGATGGCGGGGAACTCTTCGAGCGTGACGCACACATTCAGGATCTTGACGGGAGTTAGCAGGTGGTAAGGGAGGAAAGAGTGTACGCACGTTTCGCGCAATGAAGCGCAGGTCCTCGATGAGCCGCGCACGATGCCCCGGTTGTGCCATGGTCGTTCTGGGCGGACTGAAGGCCGTGAAGAAGAGTCCGGGTATCCGTACAGACCACGCCTGCGCCTCAATGGCTAGCATAAGACCGTCAGCTTGCAGTGTACGATGTGGGTATTCACGAGGCTAACCCCATACGTTCAGATAAAGCTCGACGAGCTGTCTGAGGTACGGTTCGGCTGGTGAGGCAGCAATCTGCTTGAACAGCACCTCAGGGAGGCCTGGGAGGTTACCGTGAGCACCCTTGTCGGGGAGATAGATTGATAGGGCCGTAAAGACACGCACCGTCAACGAAGAAGATATGTGCGGCGGCATACGTCTGCTTGCCCGTAAAATCAGCGATAATACGGTCGACGTTTTGGCCTGTGGACATGACGAGATAGACGGCCTCGAAGTTGGGCTGAGGCGGTCTGTTCTGGCTGATTATTTCGATTTCTGGAACATGAATAATTAGAGTCCAGAAGGCGAAGTTCAGGTCGAGAGACTTACGAGTGACATTCTCCTCGAGAATATCAAACGTCCGCATTACTGAAGACAGTAACTTCTGCGAGTGCTCGTCTACGACCAGGATCTTCCATCTTTGCGGGGGATTAACGGATTTGAGCGCGTCAAGGAATCCTAAGGTGCGAGTGAATTAGGATCTTAATGATGTCTGAGTTATTAACGCACGTTTCCGAACGGTCTGGACGAGTGAGGCCGGTGGCATTCTTCAGTTGAAACGGGACTGTGCAGTCACACTCAGTATTGCTTCGGAGAATCGGACGATGGTGCGCACCGCGGGGAGACCGGTCGCAAGCCTGATTGGAGCGTTGCGCCAGCAAGCGAATTATCGGGGTATCGGCCAGTATATCCCAGGTCGTAAATGGCGCGTGCGTCGATAGGTGAACGCGATGGGGCGGCCAGATAGCCCACAGAGCAGTAATTGCGATACGTAACCAGCGAACGTCACTTGGCGGCTGTCCCCGGAGCACTGCTTCGACTTGCCTTTCGACTGTCACGTTGAAAATCCGAAGTCGCTACGCTCCTTCCTCTACCTCCCTGTGGATATCCACAGCTTATTCATGAGAACGCTCCATCCATGGTCACGTCCTCCGAGGCCGTACTTGCTTCCACCAAAATCGACTTGGATTTAGACTCGAGTCATCGCACACCTGTCCATTGCGGCCTGCTCTACAGCGTTCGGAACGCATCCCCATCTAGTTGATTCTACGCCCGTCTAAAGACTTAGAGTAGTAATTTCTCACATATGAGAATCGGCCCGGCTCTCAAACCTGCTCGCTCCCCTCGGGCTGCGATTGTACACTGGGCATCCGGACGTTCCAATCTACTGTCGGGCTGTTATATGACTAGTCGACGCACTTCAACGAGGCCTTCTTGACCACTGGGGCTCTTTGTTGGCTCTGCGAGGCACGAGATTTCTCTCCCATGTTCGTGCTTCGTACAGCCCATTCGCGAGTCTCGGGCTTTGGTGCTTGTGTCACTCGTAGACTGCCAGCCCGAGGTCCGAACCTTTCTACATCCCGAGTCGCATTTACGAATATCTGCGCGGTAAAGCCGAATGGCCAGCGCCAGTGCCGCGCGCGGAGGTCCGCTCTCTCCTGTCGCCACACATGTTTATGGTACGGGTACGGAAACTTCTGTCCGTGGATTGAGCACCAACGCTATGTCTTCCCTCGAGCTGTCAGAGCACTGGCATGCTGATCCGCTGTGCATGAATAACCGCGAATAGACGTGCCGGGGTCCCCTTTTCCCAATCCGGGTATATAACCTCGGAGTGCTCGATCGTCCAACCCACCCCTCTTTCATCTCTTATTCCCGACCAACATCTCCCCCTACCTCATATCCTATCACAAACAACACTCTTCGCATGTCGGCGGCAACGGATCGCACGCGCGAAGTGACCCCGACGAATCGAGGATCTGTTGTGCACGACCAGGGACGCCGGCCGTCCTACGACACCCAATCCGAGGCTCCAGCCCGCTTTGAGAGCGCGCTGCCCTCATATGACGTCGTTCTCCGGACGACACAGAGCATGCCGTCTCTGACGCCCTCAACTCTCTTGCCGGTCGAACTCGGTGTACGCCCGCCATTCCTTGGTCCTCTAAGCTCACCATATTTTAGACACCTCTCTCCGACGTCGCATGCGTTGACGTCAGGAGCTGCCTGACAGGCGAGCCATGCAGCCAGTCCGCGTTCGCCCGCTTTGCCACGTCCAGCCCTACCCTCGGCCTCACACGGCGCTGGGACGTACAGTCGGCCTGCGGTGTCACTGGCAAGCCACGGGTCTGCTCAGCGATACCTCTACCGGCGCGCCTCATAGGCCCAGCCGAACCGTCTTCTGTCTCGTCCTCCGACTCATCCTCGAGGCCGCCGACAAGCGCGTCCATCCGCAGCGACGAAAACCTCTCCATTGCGACGCGGAGCTCGGCGACTACGCCCCTTTCCAGCACGGGGTACGCGTCCTCGCCCCTGAGCGCGGTGTCCGGCGGACTCGGACCCCTCTCCTCTGTCGACGGCCGCGAGCGCCCCTTCCACAGCGATCTTGCGACGACCATGCGGGGCCTCGCAGCGCACGAACGCGAGGTCTCGGACCAGGTCAACGCTCGCATGTCGACTCTCGAGGCCATGGTGGCCGCGTGGACGGAGAGAACGCTCGAGGAGGATCGCGCCGTCACTCCGGCCTCCGAGTCGCGTCCGTTCACGCCGGTCCACATCCCCCCGGGCTTCGAGGAAGGGCTGGCCAGCTACTTCGAGGGCACGTTCGACCCGCGCTCGCCGCACCGCCGTCGCCGCGGTACGCTTCCCCCGCAGGGCGGGCTCCGCGTCGACACGCGCGCCGCCGATCGCTGCGCGCCCGCCGCCGACTCGCGCCCCCTCACGCCCGTGCCGCTCCCGCCCAACTTTGCGCACGATCTGCAGGAGTACTTCCGCGCGAGCATGGAGCCGCACTCTCCGGAGTCGTGCCGCCGCCGCGCGGAGCACCGCGAGCGCGCGGCCACAGTCACGGCGCTGCGCGAGCGCGCGTCGTCGGTCGTCAGCGAGTGGCCGTCGTCGCCGGAGACGCCCCCGCTCGACGAGGACGCGGACTCGGAGCTCTCGGACGACCCGATCGAGGTCATCGAAGGCGTGCTCAAGGCCGAGTGCGAGCAGCTGTACGTGTCCCTGTCGCGCCGCGGCTCAGTCGCGCTTGCCCCCGGCGCGGAAGCCGGCGCCTCGCGCCCCGGAAGGCCGCTGCCCGACTCAGCCGCGAAGGATGGTCCCTCGGCGAAGGCGGCCGCTTTGGGCAGCTACGTTGAGGAGACGAAGGCGAGGAAGAAGACGAAGGATCGCGACGCCATGTGCTCGAAATGGCTTGAGGGCCTTGAGCCCGTTCTCGCACGCGTACGGCCGTTCGCTTGAACGCCGGCTCTCCGTGGTTCATGAACGTGTACTTGTATCGGTTTCCTTCGCGCGCGCAGCCCAGACGGACAGTCTACAGTTACAGTTTTCCATAGCGAAATGCGCAGTCTCGTCTTGATTTACTTGTCCACAGGCGCGCACTGGCCGGAAACGGCACCACCCCAATGGCAAGCACTTGATCACACTTATCTCTATATTCTCGTATCATGGCTATGATGTCCGTGAGAGTGGCCTGAGGCTCTAAACACTGAGCGAAGCTTCATCTGACGTGTCCCTTGGAATCCTGGACGGGCTGGACATGACGGTGATTATATATGTATTTGGCAAGATGGGGCCGCATTGGACGGAATGATTAGTGAATCGCACCGATGGACTGATACGTTTCAGCCTTCTCCTACCTCTCTTCGGAGAACAGCGCCGCTTAATCTCTCAGGACCGGTCGACTGAGCGTTGGCAGTCGACGGTGTTAAGGGTTCGAATTCCCGCCGTCGCCACTGGGTTGCCACCTTGTACTTTGAATGTTGTTACTGCGAGGGTATGGCATATTCACCCTCCCACTGAAGTTAGAGAAGTAGTGGGGAGCGATGTGCTGTCAGGTCGAACTGCCGGAAGTTGATGATCGACAATTCCCACGGCTGCAATGCAGGATCGCGTTTCGCCCCCGCAGCGTGTGATTACAACGAGGGTTTCGGGTCTCCGCGGTCGCCAACGGGCGTGAGAACGTTGTTTGCTTGCTGAGAAGGAGGCTGGGGCCAGAAGCGTACAGGCACAATGGGCCGGCAGGTTGCTAATGGTGCCGAGCATCGGACAATAGAGCTCGGTATTTGTACCGCACGCAACCCGCCACAATGGGATTCCTGACCCCCTCGCTTCTGCATCCCGCGTCCCAGTCTCCAATCGACCTGAGCTGGTCTCCAGATCTAGCCGACCCCTAGGTGCGTGCGCGAGCCATGCTATTGCGCGTTGAGAGCTCGCTGACGCCGTCCAGCGGTAGTCCTCGTCAGTCGCTGTGCAGCTCGCAAGCCTAACATGCGCTCTAACGTGCATGCTACTGGCAGACTGCAATTAACCCTCAAGGAGGCCGCTGCAGCCCTTGTTACTAGGTCTTCCGGTGCGCAGATCCTTTTGCCCTGAGCGTTCGTGACCGGTCACGCTGAGCGTTATAGCAGATCGCGCATTTTCCCTTCGACAGCAGAATCGTTCACCATGCGTGGGGTGCCCAGCATGGAACAGGAGAGACAGCTCAATGAGCAACATAACGCCCAGCTGCCTATCTGCTCGACGCCGAACGAAATCCTCTCTGAGATCCTCGATCACGCCGTGCACGACGACGACGACGACCTCGCTGCCAGCACGCCTGAGTGTCTTGCGGCCGTCTGTCGTCGCTTCCGCAGTGTCGCCATAACCACCCCCAGTCTGTGGACGAACATCACCTTCGGTATCGCTTGGGAAGACGAGCCCGCATTCTTCCACGCAGACGCCAGCTACCTCGAGCGCTCCCGCGGCTGCTCCCTCGACGTCAACATCAACTGGGACCACCGCAGCGATGAGGAAAAGGAAGGGAAGCTCTTCCGCGACGCGGACGACGACGACGACGACCCGCAGCACGAGACGCACTGGATCGCCCAGGCCAGCGTCGACCGTGCGACCGAGATGCTCAAGCCTCATCTGGCGCGCGTCCGCACGTTCCATCTCGAGGTCGAGGTCTTCTCGGTCCACCACTCGTTCATCAAAGCGTTCTCCGGCCACGCTGTCCCGCGGCTTGAGGTCCTGGAGCTGCTCTGCACCAAGCTCTTCGCACAGGGCTGGAGGTTCGATCCCGCCCTCTTGGCGACTCCGCAGGCGCTCTTCAACGGCCAGATGCCGCGTCTCCGTCACGCGTTTTTCTTCGGCGTGCACGTAGATTGGGACTCGACGCTGCTCCGCAACCTCCGCAGCCTGACATTCGCCCATCACGCGGGCGAGGTGCAGCCGTCGCTGCGCGCGTTCCACGCCATCATGGCAGGCAGTCCCGAGCTTGCCAAGCTCGAGATCCTCGGCTCCGGCGTCAACGTCGACCCCGCAGAGCAGCTCCCGCCGTGCACGCCCGCGCCGCGCGTCGAGACGCTCGCGCTCAAATGGGCCGACGCGCCATTCCTCGAGACGCTCGCCGCGTTCTTCCCGATGGCGAACGTCCGCCGGCTCACGCTCGCCGACTGCGCGGGCAACGCGGCGGCCGCGCACGCGCTGCTCGAGCGCGTCGCGGCGCTGTGGCCGGGGCTCGTCGCGCTCGAGCTCGAGCGCATCTTCTTCTCGTGTGAGGAGCGCTTCGCGGGCGTCCTTGCGCGCCTGCCCGCGCTCGAGAGCCTCACGCTCGACCACGCCGGCAGCGCGCGCGGCGTCCTGGCCGCGCTCGCGCGCCATCCCGCCCCGGTCGCGCCGCGGCTGCGCGAGCTGCACCTGCTCAACGGCTCCGACGCGGAGGTCGCCGACGTCGTGACCTACATCGAGCACCGCGCCGCCCGCGGCTACCCCGCGCTCGAGCGTGCGAGCGTCGTCCAGCCGGACTTTGAGAGTGACGACGGGGAGGACGTGCGCGTGCTGCTCGGGCCCAGCGGACAGCCGGTGGGCAAGGTCTCGTGCGAAGAAGCCGGATGGCAGTGGAAGTGGAATGAGCTCTCCGACGGCGACCTCACCGACAAGGAGGACGAGGAGTACGATGCCGATACCGACGGATCGTCCTCCAGCACGGATATCGACTCTCCCGGGGTCGCAGACGTCTCGCCGTCGTTCCACGGCAAGCTCATCGACATGCTCGCCGTCTGAATTCGCGCTCGAGATCGCTGTCCACGTTCTCCGCTGTCTCTGCTGTCCCTGCTCATATGCGTTTTTGCTTTGGCCCGTCTCGTTGCTATTTACTCCTTCTTGCCATGCTTGCTTTCTTGAGTTCGTCCGCTGTCGAAAATGTAAACTTAGGTAGTTAGGTAAGTGTTTTGCACAATCAACATTCCCAGTTGTCGGAATGCGACCCGCTTGTGCGAGACTGACGCTCAGTGGACACCGTGATTTGTCTGCTGGAGTAATAGGTCTTTCCTGATCCTGAACTCCCTCCCGCAGTGCAGTTCAGTCGCGGGTCAGTCGAGGAGCGTTTGTTGAGTGACCCATGTCAGCGCGCGCCAGCCGGGGTGGCTTCGGAGCAAATAACGTGTCAAAGGGCGCGTGCGAGCCGCGTGCCGCGGACTTTTGCGGGTCGCGATTGTTTCCTGTGATCCGGATCTGCTCCTCCCTCCTCACGCCACAATCTCTTGCTACGAGCAACCATGAACGATGCGCCGCTTTCAGATGACTTTGCCGTCGCCCTGGGGATCAAGGAGTCACAACTGGGTCTGAACCCCCAATGCGAGGAGGAGAAATGGATCAGGTTGAAGGCACATTATATCCCGAGCATCGCGCAGGATCCCGTCCAGGTATCGTGACCCAAATGCGCATGATGAACCCGTGCTCAAAATACGCATCTCTTAGCAAGAGATCGTGTTCTCGCGCTTTGGAGCTTCGTACCTTCCGAGGACCGTCCAGCTGTGGAAGTCGCCACCGCCTGCTTCCGGCAGCCGCCAGTTCGGCGAGCTTGCCTCAGAGGACATGGCCGTGTACAGCGCGTACGACATTATGCTCGAGGCGCTCCAGGGTCACCCGTACTTCTTCAAGTTCATGCGAACGAAGAATCCCGAGGTCATCGAGCTGCGCAAGTCCATGGGCGCAATCCTCGCGCGGCGGCTCGCGGCGCGGGCACCGGTGTGGGAGGCTGCACTCCGACCGGGCGGGCCGCGCGCGAACTACCCGCTCGAAGAGTACCGCATGGACTCCCCGTTCCCCAGCGTCGATTGTGCGACGGGCTGCACGCAGCTGTTGTGCACGCTCTTGTGCTACGAGTCCCGCGCCGATCTCGAGGCTCTCGCGGCTGAGCCCGCGATAAGAGATACACTGGTTCCGATTCTCCACGCGTGGGCGACGCGCTATCGTGGTCGTTGTTTGCTCGGGGATACTGCCATGCGTTGCGAGATGATCCTCACCCTCAACCCACTCTGGCTCATGATGGCCGCGAAGATGCGCAAGGACAATAAGGTAGGAGAAGGCCTCCAGTGCGCTTACCCGCTTTGCACCAAGGAGGAGAACCTCAAGAAGTGCTCTAAGTGTGAGACGGCGAAATACGTAGGCCATTCCCTTCAGCCTCCGTGCGTCGCTCACAAATAACCTCTCGCAGTGTTCCGCCGAGCACCAACGAGCTCATTGGCGCGACCACAAAGCAATGGTATGTCTGTTGAACTGTCCTTCTGGGCGGAAGCTCAAGAGTTCCAGTGTTTCCAAACTGTATTCTAGCGGGACTCAAAGTTCAGTCAACTAGGCTCCCTTTTCACGTCGCGTGCGCTCTCAAAGAGCTCTCCGACGCGTACCCCTCGAGTCTTGTCAACTCTGAGATCTGAGAGCCGATCGTCCTGCAGTCATTCCCACGCCACACGTGACCCGAGTTGCTACTTGGGCTTGGGTGCCCCTGTCCAGAGACTCATTTAACGCGTCTTATGCGAAGCATCAATTCTTGCAACATGTCCTCTGATTTCCCTTTCTGGTAAAAAGACTGGCGCGGCTTACTGATGTTCTCGCGGTGGCGTCGAGTTGAACTTGTCCACTGCACACGTCAAACACACGTGGAAGTTCACCTGGCTAAGTATCCCTGATTTCGCCGTCCATTGCTGACAACATTCGCCATTTAGCCTAGTACCTGTCGCGCAGTTTGGCACCGAGGCGTGCACGAGACTCGAGTGTTGGGCCTCAACTCTCATCATATCGATCATTATCGGGATGAATCCCAATCGGCAAAAATAATCACCTCAAAGCGCCTATTGGAACGAGGGATTGCACCACTTCCTTCCGATGGTCCCCGATGCCACGGCTTGCTCGGACTGATAAGATCAGTATCACTGGCCGAGAAGCGGCGGACGGACAGTGACATGACCCCTATTACTCAAGTTGCCGATGAAGAATGTCTATATGACCCAATCCCAGCAGCTACGCACGTTCAAATCCCATAAGATATCGTCCATTGTGTTCAGTAGCAACAATAACACCATCAGAGTGCCCATAAAATCAGGGTTCGTGCTGTTCGAATACCAAGGGAGGCACGATTGATCACCGGATTTCCGCGGGGTCTTCCGCCTCATCGCCACAAAAAGTTGGCGACTTGGCATCGGCGCTGGCGCTCCCGGAAGGCCTGGCGGACAGCAAAAGCCTGTGGCGTCCACAGACGCGCTAGTGTTTGCCGACCCTGGAGGGGAAGAGCCGTGCGCCCTTTGCACCAGATAGACTATAAGTAGCCGGTCGCGTACCTGAATGGGCCGTGGGGAGCCACGTGAATCTCACGCAACCATCAGAACGCCATGTAAACTGAGCGCCGATGGATCTCCCTGCCCTGTGCCAGCCCTGTGCAACCGTCGCGATTGAATAAAAGGACCTCATGCTGCGGCCAGGTCGTGGTGGAGGCCTCCGCTTGTTTCGCTACCCCACGCTCCTTCCCGCACCCGCGCCGTAGCCCGCGCGAAAGGCGAGATGATCGACTTCCAGAGCCCCGAGCATTTGGCGAAGAGCATACGTCCGTACAGACACTAGTGCCTGGGTCGACGCGCGCTCACAACCCTATTCACGATCGCCCAGATGCCTATATCCTCTCCGTGCACATAATCTTCGGCATCTACCTCTGGGAGTTTGTCACCTCCTTGGACTTCGACTGGCTTTACGTCCGGCGCCAGAAGAGATGGACGTTGGCAGCGGGGGTGCGTTCGCTCGTTGGTGCTCTTGTGACTACGTTTTAATCGTCCATCGACTAGAGTTATTTTTTGACCCGTTACCTCGGACTGGCTGTCTGGATACTCGGCGTCCGAATCTGCAACGTGTTTGAGCCCATTGACTGCCGTGTAAGCGAGTGCGTCGACCTTTTCCCCATGGCTCATCACTTGCAGGCATGGAATCTTGCTATTTCTGTGAGTGGCGTCGTAGAACTAGCCTCTCGCCACCCTGACAGAGACCCAGGTTACTGCGTACGGTGCCGGCGCGTTCACCGGCATGTTGCTCTTCCTCCGCGTGTGCGTACCTTTTGTCTATGGCGCTGGCGGCAAGTTCTCACAAGCGCCAGTGCCGCGCTGTCCTCGCGCAACATATACATCATGGTATTCCTCGGCCTCTTCTACGGATCTCTATGGGGCACAACAATCTGGGGAATGTACCACGTACGAACCCAGGTACACGTCCTGCCTCGGACTGACGTTCGCGTAGACCGATGGCATCTATATCGAGGCCTTCCACATTTGCGGGGCGACTGGAGTCAAGTCTCACCAGCTCAACACCACCATGGCATTCGCCTTCGACACAACTTGCCTCGGCCTGATGATGTTTTTCCTTCTTCGCGCGCGGCGGTCCCATTCCGCGAGCCTGTGGGCGTTCATGCTCCAGCAGGTGCCGAACAGCTCCCGCGCCTCTCGCTTGCGCTGACAGAGGTTGCAGGGCATTGCCTACGTTATTATTATCTCGACGTGCTACCTGTTCGTCCTCGTGATCCTGTATCTCGACCTGAACGACGCGATCTCGCAAACGGCGAATAGTTACGCTGGTGAGTGGTCTCATCGCAAGTGAATGTGTGCGCTGACAGCTGTCTCAGTGACGGGGATCATGTTTTGCGCGATGCGTATGCACCGCGCTCTCGTTCGCTACAACGAGCCCTCGTCGAGGCTGGCTACAAGCCAGCGTTCGAACACCGTCTCAGCGGGAGTGGAACCATTCTCCCCGCGCCGCCAAGAGGCACTGAACGTCACCGTCACCGTCGACAAGTACGACGACGAGCAGACGACGGTGCACAAAGGCGGCAATTACCCAATGAAAAACTTCGAAAGGTACGCTCCGCGCGGCTGAATATGAATCAGGGCAGGTCTGACACTAATTTTGTGTTCGAAGTTCCCGGAGAGACAGGGAAGATTATCACTTGGGGCAGGTATGAGCCTCAAACATCTGTTGGAGTACATAGACGCTGTTGTAGGCATAACTCGCCTTGATGTTGTCTTTTTGAGCATTTCGTGTAGCCTTTGTCCCATCCTGGTCCCATCCGTGCTTGCCGTGTCCACAGTGGACCTTCGAGGTCTCGCCCCCGATCGTGAATTGCAAATAGGAAGAACCCCGGTGCATGTCATCTTGAACAATGGCCTCAGAACGGCCATCATGACCGGTCTCTCGGGCGTGACCCTCTGATCATGACCGGCGAACACGGCTCTCATCCGCGAGTCGCGTCTGCCCAGACTGCATTGAAGTACGTAGGCGTCATGTTGATCATGGACTGGAACCAACGGTGACGACAGAAAAAAACCACGTACAACACTACGTTCAATTAGCAGCCAGAACCACCGCGGGATAATCCGAAGCCGGATATCACATAGGCACCAGGGCATTCGGCGCATACCTTGAAGAGGCAGTCGCCGGTCAACGCACCCCAATCCCGCCCCAACCTGGTCGCATCGACTTCGGAGGTGAGCTTCGATGTCATGTGTGCTCTGCTTCCAAGATTGCAGCGCCTCACCAGGTGGCGAACAGCGGCTTGTGGACCGTGTGGACTTGACAGATTGAAGGAGTCGGCGCAGACGAAACGATGTTCGCTTCTGACCCGAACGAGCCGCAAGCCAGCAAGCGATGTGACCCACGACTCCTAACACCGGAAAGGAATAGGAGTGCAACCTGCATGGCATGGGAGAGCCCAAGGGAGACTTCAACCGAGGGGTGAAGTGGGGTCGAGATCGCGAAGGAAGCAGCGAACGGGAGGAACTATGCAACCTCGGAGAAAAAATGAGCGCAAAGACACGACGCTTTACATTGGAGCCGGAGAGATAGTGAGACACAGAGTGCGCACAGTCGACGCGCAACATGTCGAGCGGCCGTGATGAGACGTGAAATAACGACGAGACGCGGATTCGTACAACATTCGAGTAGATACGCTTCCAGGGAGTCGCATCGCATGCCGGTGCGGGTTCGAGAACACTTCAAAACGGCCTGAGTTGGGACCTCCGCGTCAATGGCAGCAGTGACAGCTAGGCCGCGACAGCTGCAGGGCGGGCATTTGTGCGGCGGTTCCGGTTCATTATAAGTTCCTCGACGAGCAGTATAGTTCATCCGTCGGGCAACGTGCGCCTAGTTGCGCAATTTGAGAGCGGTCTTATAAACAGGAAATGGCGGTGCGCGCCAGAGCCCTCAGTGTGTGGAGAGCCAAGAGACCGCATAGCCTAGGTGAAACTGTGTTAAACGGGCCACTGACGAACAATCGTCGAAGGAGAACGTCGCAGCCAGCCGGAGCCACATCCGGTGGTTTAGTTACAGGGCGGGATCCAAGGCATTGTCGTCAGTCGCCCTGGTAGCACGCAAACCACGCCGTGGAAGGCGCGCACGTGCCGCCGCACGCGAAACCGTAATGAGGGACAACAACGAGTTGCGGGACACGGCGAAGAGAGCGAGTAAGTAGAGGAACACGACGGGTGTAGTAAGCATGTGAACAGAGGGTATTCTGGGCTAGTCGAGCACCCATTCCCTGGCCGCGTCGGTCGCGCCGAGCACCGGATGCAATAGGACGGCAAGGAGCCACGCTTGCAGCATGCGCCTTCGCCGCTCCAGAAAAGCAGGGCGGTGCTTTGCTAGCCCACCAGTCAGGCTTTCTGGACAAGCCACGGGCTATGAGAACTCACCGAGCGGATTCTTTGGTGGGAGTCGGGGGATTTGCTTGTGCTGCGCTTTGGGCAACGACCGCCGTAGCGCTGAGGAGAGCTTCTCAAACGCCGAATACCGTTTAAGAGCGTGTATAACGAGTCCCTCTTTCGTCGTGATAACGCAATCGTATACTGCCAGGATTCACTGCGTCTCAGTGCCCGCGGTGTGGAACCTATGGCTGTACCACGCACCGACGTAGGTCTTCCCGACGGTCGTCCAGCCGCCTATGCGAACGTCACGCGCAAAGGTCCTGGATTCGCCCAGAGACTCGCCGAGCATTATGTCAGCGCTGAATAATGACCGGCCGTCCAATGACCGCCTGCTGACGCTGCGGCTTCCGTCCAAAGACGGACGACCGTCCAATGAAGCCCGCTCGTCCAGGCCAGGGAATTGGTCATAGAAGGCACGCTCCGCTGCGAGATCTATGTGGTCGTCCTCCGAGTCATGCACAACCTGGATGAGTTGAGTCGTATGCGCAAATGGGTGCTCCATCGGCTGCGGGCGTTCCAGACCGTCAGTCGCACGAATTTTTAACATGGCACCAAGGTACGTACTTCGTATTCAGCGTCAGTGTCAGTAAGATCATGCAATGAGTCTGCAAGCGCGTCCGAGTCGACAGGCGAAACCGGCGGAATCGGGCTGCGAGCAGTCGAGGAGGAGGAGGAGGCCATGTCCGACGACAGCAGAGCCGATATAGGCCGCGCCGCTGTCGGCTGAAGGCGTCTCAGGGGGCCGGGAGCAGCCATGGAACGGGTGGCCATTGCCAGTTGGTGCGAGTTGAAAGACAAGTTGGGCCGGCGTCATCCGTGCCTCTCGGCCCGAGACGGGCGCTTGCGCAAACTTCAAAAGCTGTGCTGCTGCCAAGGATCAACCGATCAGGGATTCTCCGCGGCGAACAAGTGAGGGAACGATGATGTGGTGGGAGGAGAAGGATGGCGCCGGGACAATAGGATATGGTGGCGAAGGCTCAAGAGACTCCTGCGGTGGAGCGAGTGGCCAGACCGTGAGTTACCCGGTGGTGAACGTAGAGAGCTTGAGGGAATGTGCAAGGGAGCATCACCCCCTGCCCTGCGGAGCATCACCACGCGGGCTCGCATCCGCGGAGCCCGCCGTTCCTTTATATACCATGTGCCCGTTTTGATGTCCGGCTTGTCGTTCTTTCCCTCGCTGTAGCTACACATCGTCCGTTTGTCTATTGACTGGATTCTGTGTACGTGCGAGTGAGCGAGATTCGACCCGGACCCACCGCCTATCGCCTCCCGGGTCTTACATCTTTTTACACAACCAGCGCGGTCGTCGCTCGCGGCGACCTCTCGGACATCGGACATCGTTTGACCGCACGCGTTAGCGGCGGTTCTCAACCCCCATCTCGTTTACTTCCCGACGTGTGCTTGGACACATGTCGGCTTCCCGCCCTCGGGGCACCAAAAACTCGCAAATGGGTCGCTCAAGCGGCGACCCTCAAGCAGGATCTTCCAGTCAGGAACCCGGGACTGTGGCAGTCTCGGGTGCTCAAGCACCTGACGTGGACATCGAGCAGAATCCTGACGGCGCTCCACCGTCGGGCTCTTCTGACACTGAGACCACGGTCGAGGGCGTTGGCAACACTCTCATCATTGAGGCCATGAGGTCGATGCTTGGCGATTTGCGCCAGCATGTGGACTTGAAGTTCGCGGAACAGCAGGGCTACTCAATTCTACATTTTGACCGCTCCATTTTGCGATGTGGAGCACGCGGGAGCACGCGTCAGCTGCTGATGCCAGCAGCGGCGGGCCTTCCGACCCATCAGCCGGGCGACGTTTTTGCACGACTGCAGATCCTCCGCTCGCTCGTAGCGCAGGATTGTCGCCGGGGCTCATTCAGGCAACTCGTTCCATGGCGCCTTGCGCGAGCTCGGACTGGGACCAGATGGCAAAGAACGGGCGTCTGAGGTCCGGTGTGCATGGAAGGAGGGTATTCCGTGTCGCTCGGCGGTTGGGAATGCGAACGGGCAGCTCGCGGAGGCATCCACCAGAGAGGCGCAGGCGGAAGGCCAGCCGTAAACGCCGTCAAAATGGGAAAAAGGACCTCCTGGGGAGCTTTTCGCCATTTTGGATCTGCAGAGTGATCGAGCCGTGATGGGGCTCGAAACCATGTGGAACACGGAGAAACTGCCCTTTCCCATCAAAATGGGACAGCAAAATGGAGGTCAAAATGGTGAATTGAGTAGCGCTACATAGCAGCAGCAGATCCGTCGCAACCAGGACGGCCTCGCGCTGCTCACCCAGACGGTGACAACGCTGCAAGAGCAAGTTGAGCGTGTTGAGAAGCGTGCTATATCACGGAGCCGCTCCCGCTCGAGCTCGTCGCGGGCGTCCTCAATGCCTGAGGAACAAAAGCTTGCGCGCCGCGCTGAGAAGCGACCCGAGATCGTGGTGCCCGTACAGCCACCGTCTCCCGAGCCGGAGCCGGAGCCGAAGGCCGAAGCGTTCCCGATGTCTGTTTCCGTCCTGGACGACATCGCCGCTTTCACAGGCACGTTTACGGCCATACCATTCGACTTGTATACGGCAGGCGAACATCATTTTTCTGTCGATGAATTCATCGCTGCTCAGCCCGAAGTCCATATCTACCGCACTGAGTCGGAGTCAAAGGCAAAGTGGCGCGCGCGCACGTTCGCTGCAATCGCTGCTCATGTTCGGCGCCGGGCAGAACGTGCTTCTGCAGTTCCACATCGTTCGCATGGGTCTACATGGTGGCGCTCAGACATAATGCGCGGCCCTACGGCCATTGAGCCTGTGCCATCCGTGCCTGGCCTGCCTCGGGACTCGACGTCGACGCCGTCCCCGACCAGACCAAGGGCTTCTTATGCTGCGTTGCATGCACCTACACCTGCTCCTGTGCGCTTCAAGTCGGAGCCGCACCGTTTGGGTACCCCGGCACCTGCTTTGCGCGCGCAGACCGAAACACGCACCCTGGCACCCGCGATGCAGTTCACGGCCGCTCAACTGGACAATATTGAGACCGCGCACCCGCTCGATGGTCGATTGCTACGGGCACTTTACGCATTTGAAAATGCGCACTTTGGCAAGGCGCCGGTCAAGATGAATCTGAAGATTGACTTGCCGTCGTACGCTGGGGCAAACGACTTTGCTGCGCTCGAGGACTTTCTGAACCTGTTTTATGAATGGCTCGAAGTTCAAGGGCTCACATACGCCAAGAGCTTTGCTCAGGCCTGCAGTGCCTTTGGTCATGCACTCAAGGATGACGCTCGCCGATGGTATTCAACACAGAGAAATCTGCACGTCCAATCGGGCGCATCTTGGTACTTTGACCAGATCATCGTGGCGCTCAGGCAATACTTCATCCACGAGACTGCCGAATCAGAAGCTCTTGAGGGATTCAAGAGCATCAGGCTGGGTTCTGGCGGCGTTGTCGAGCTGCGCAACCGGCTTGAGCGCGCCGCTGGTTATCTAGTTGAGCATCCAACTCCATATGGCATGCGTACTCAGTTCTTGGATGCACTCCCAGAGGCTTTCGCTCGCAGGCTGGTATCCAGGGGATTCACAGCAGAGCGGCGCTCGTTAGACGAGCTCGTTGCAGAGGCTTGCAACATCGAATCTGGGGCTCGTCTATCGGCCGCTCGATCTGCCCGAGTAGCCAGACTGGCTGCGGTAGTCGCGCATCCGAATGCAGTGACAGACCCGCCGGAGATTCCACCTACTTCTTTGACCCGTGCAGTCGGTCGCCCAACAGAGAAAACGGCTCCGGCGCAGCCGAGCTCCTCTATGCTCACTGTAGGAGGCTCTGGAACTGGTGCAGCGCCATCCGCGGGCAGCAAGCCGTACTCAACGACTCCAGCTCGTCCAGGCGCGGTATTCTCAGCGCCTGACGACACACGGAAGTGTTACAAGTGCGGGGACGTTGGCCACATTGGGCGCAACTGTCCCAACCCTCATTCCCAGTCTGCGGTTCGCACCAATGCGGCTGCTACAACAACCACCTCTGCGGAAGCTGTAACTACTGGTATGGCTGCGCCAGCTGCTGCGGCGCGCACGGAAACCACGGCACAGAAGACGGGTTCCTTTACCGTCCCAAACGAGTTTGACGGGCTCGACTACTCGGCGCATGACCTTGAGCCTGAGGACTGGGACCCCGAAGACGTGCCCGAATACTATGAGCGCGTCCAGTGGGCGCATAAGTAGCCATTGGTGACGAAGCCAAGGTTTCTCGATTATTTATCACGCGTCCCGGCTCGCACTACTCAGTATATCCGCCGGCGACCAACTCTATCTATTCCGACTCGACGACACTCGTTTACGACCGCTCTCAAGTCTCTCACCCCCTAATATTCGACGAGGACGAATCGCGCTGCGGCTCTCAGCTACCCGTCGACGTTCTCCGGCTATTTATCGACCCGACGCGAGATCCAGAGGGGGAGGGTGCAAGGGAGCATCACCCCCTGCCCTGCGGAGCATCACCACGCGGGCTCGCATCCGCGGAGCCCGCCGTTCCTTTATATACCATGTGCCCGTTTTGATGTCCGGCTTGTCGTTCTTTCCCTCGCTGTAGCTACACATCGTCCGTTTGTCTATTGACTGGATTCTGTGTACGTGCGAGTGAGCGAGATTCGACCCGGACCCACCGCCTATCGCCTCCCGGGTCTTACAGAATGGATGTCAGTCCAGAACGCATGACAGGAGCAGGAAGCGGTTCGTCGGAAACGAGACTTTAGCGAACGTTGAGCTGAATTCTGGTGGTACGATTAAGAACTCCCAATGTTTCCGAATGACATAAGCTTCGATCCAAGTGCCTTTCTCGTGAGTGACTATATTACATTGCAAAACGCCACCTCCGTTTCGTTTTGAGCTACCAGTCAGGCCATGATAAACAATCGCTTCGTGAAGCGCCATCCCAGCAGAATCATACAAGTACATACTCAGGAGCAACGTTCGACACACTCAAACCCGATCTGATGTCAGCTGCTCCAGGCTGGCTACGCTGCGCTTTCCGTGCCCACTGCAAGGGATAAGCTTCGAACCAGCGATGCAAGGTCAACGCGCTTACTGATCAAGTTTTCCCATCTGATAAGATCCCTCCTGGACGGTCTCTGAGTCGTTGAACTTGTCAACGGAGACAGCGACGCTCAAGGGCTCCGCCCGACGTGCAGCGCTGGGAACGTTGAACTTGATCAAACGATCAGACACCTGATTTGACCCGGACGTGTTGTGTCTCGACGAAGTCTCGTGGAAGAGGACGAGAGCGCGGTGCATGCGAGTCGCGGCGACGGTGACGATAAGTACTGCGAAAGGAACCCGTCATGAACGCAGTCAAGAGGCGAAGGAACGTTCTTACGACCGAAGCTGTTCACGATCTGAGAGATTGCGTCGTTGAGGTCGATGTAGAGGAAGACGATGACCGGAATGTACGTCGTCGCGATTGCCACCGCGTACCAGAAACCCTAAATATCGTACGCATGTGAGTTACTCGCACTCGCAGATGGAATGCATGGCGCTCACTTGCTGCAACATAAACCCCCACAGACTTCCAGCGTGGGACGCCCGGGAGCGCAGGAGGTAGAACATCATCAGGATGAGGCAGACGCCGTCGAACGCGAACGCCATGACGCTGTTGACGCGGTGGAAACTGAGGTTGGTGGGCGCGCAAATGTGAAACATGGGGATGAGCATTGCGTGTGACTGCGTGTGGTGCTATGAGTGAGATGTTGCCCTGAGACGGCAGATACACGCACGTTGTACATGGCCCAGATGGACGTCCCCCACGTCGCAGCGTAGAATGCCCAGAGGAATCCCATGACGAACAGGTTTTGCGAAGAAAGAGCGGACCTAGTGGAGGTAAGCACGCGTATTCACCGCCAGACGAAAATGACCCACACTCGCAGCAGGAGCAATAGGGAGGAAAAGGATGCCGTGCTATACGCCATGATCTAATAGTCGTCTCAATCTCAGGGGGCGCGTTTCCAGAGAGTTCGGAACTCATACATGTACAGCGTAGTTCCATGCCTGAGAGAGGTCAGAGGACGCAAGTATCTGGGAAGAAAACGCACAGTGCAGTTAATAACAGTGAATACGTTCGTGACGCGCATGCCGAGAATCCAGACGCCCAGCGCCATATAGCGCGTCACAAAATATGTCTGCGGGAGGTCACTCAGTGCACGCGAGGCGGGAGTCGGAGCGAGTCGCCTACCGCAGCAGCGAGCGTGAACCGCTTCTTGCGATGCACATACAGCATGTCGAAATCGAGCGAGAATGCCCATTCCCACAGATACGCGCCGAAGATGATGTTGACGCAGATGATGTACGCGTCTTAAAAGCGCGTTAAAGTCTGAGACGCCGGTAGACCGCAAGGACGCACGAATGCTCATGGTGAGCGCCTCCGGCGTCTTGTACTCGGCCATTCTGGGCGCGAAGGTCGGCGGGCGGGATGAACGGGCGTTCAGGGAGATGGTAGCAGGCCGTTATATCGAGAAGAGGGGGGAAAGGTAGTGCCCGTGGAGACGCTAGCCTTATGTATCAGACCTCAGCGGGCCAGGGGATCGTCGCGCCGGCTCGGGGTCTGATCAGTGTGCTGCTCGCGCACCGACGCGAGATGCCCGTGCGCGTGAAACCGGGCTGGCGACTATAGGAAAGAGGAAGGTAAAAGCAGAAGAACAGGGCACCGCGCTCGCCGCGCGGAGTGTCCGGGATCATCATCGGCGCTGCTCAGAATCCGCACGCATCTTCCCGCGGACCGTGCCCAGTCGTCGATCAGAGTCTCACGGGAAACTCCCTATTCTTCATTCGTTGTAGACAATGAAGGGGTCATGCGTAGACTCGGTTTCGAAAGCGAGCAAGCGGAATCCCCAGACTTCCGATTAGTTCCTGGGATTACATGAAAGTGCTGCCATAATGCATGTACCCCGGTTTGCACTCGCAGCAGAACAATCTGCAATGATCTACACAAAGATAGGAGGCTTGGGTCTGCGGGTGGGAGAGGCGCAAAGTTTCAAATAAATGAGCCTCATACTCGCCAGGTAGCCGGGTGGTTACGTCGGCAACGCCTGTCGCCCCGCTTCTCGAAGAGCTTGAGCTTCACGGGCTTGTGGGGGCGCTTCCAAAGACGGTAAAGTCCCAATAGGCGGCAGACAGTCATCGCTTCGAAGACAATAACTTATGAGATTTCTTGTACATCATCAGTGGCGTGGCCATGCAGGGATTGGCACGATTGATGGCCGGTTGCATCGCAGCAATGCCACCTCTCCCACACTAAGACAAATCAGGCGATCTCAAGCGCCGGCCAACAGAAGCTGAGTCTCTGAGGCTTACGAGGAGGGACGAAAGGAGCTCTGCATTGGCGCCGGCGCACAAGCTGCACTGAGCGGGCGAGAGTCTCAGTCTCAAGTGTCGCGGGCGTTCCAAGGGCGCACCGGGTAGAGATCTCACACGGTCCGGCGACTCAGTGGGAGTCTGCCGGGAATCACTCCTCTCATAGGAGTCACTGTGGCTACGATTCTAGCCTAAACGTAACTCCCGAACTTCATAGCTTCATAGCTTGGACGGTTCCAAGCTTACTGATGGCTGTGACGGTACCGTAGTTGGAATAAGGGTACTACGATGCCACGGCGGTATCCAGGGTCTGTGTGTTCACAGCAGCGTGAGTTGCGCCTGTCCCCGGTACGTATTTCCGAACATTCACCAGTCTTGCCATATCTACAGAAAACAAGATAGCAACATGGAGGGACAAGGGATTTGCCTGCAGAATTTTCGGCAATAGGACGCCGGGTCGCGTCTGGGTTTCTGTGGTTGAGCAGTGAGTGATTTCAACGGTAATAGGGATGGCGTGATTCACGAAGTGTCTTTGAGAGAGTGTGACTCCTCTAGCACTGTCGCACTGTCAGTAGAGGAGGAGGAGGAGTCATGTCGTGTCGGCGCTCTCAGTCAACACGCCGGGTGGCGGTGCCGGGGCGCGGGAGCAGCGCGATGCACTGACTCGACTCAGTTCGATATATAGCCTCAGTGATCCGCACCGTCTGGAAAGACTCAACTGCCCTCATCGCCATAATGGAGGACACCAAAGACAGCCGCGCTCAGGCGTATGCCACCGACCGCGCTCTGAAGAAATACGACGCCGCCAAGCGTTTGCTCCCTAGCCGTCACTCGGCATGGGAAGTCCGCGAATACAACCGCGCACGCAGCGGGCGGCTTCAGCGCGACAAGGTCCCACCGAGGGATGTTGACGAAGGCGCCGACGACGAGTATGACGTCGACGTGCAGCGCGAGCTTCTCGACGAGTGGGCGCAGCGGGCGAGGGACAAGCGAGACGGCAGCCCGGCACGACCTCCAGCCGACGCACCAGTTGAGAACTTCGTCGTTGGGACCATCAAGACCCGAACAACATGTGAGCGCATCATTTCTCAGCCGTGTCAGCGGCGCTCATCGCTGGAGACTAGCCCACCAAGGTTACGAGGTTGTGCGCGGGTCAGGAGGCGTAATTAGTCTTGATGAGGACGCAGAAATGGCCCCTGAGCCTCACGAGGAGTGGGAACACGTTGAGAAAGGTGCGGATGAGCGGCCTACAACAGTTCTTTCATATGCCGCCATCCTCCAGCGTTGAGACGCCACGGAATGAGTTTTGTTAATCACCTCTGTGTTGTCATCATGTTTTTCTGTACTCAAATTCCTCCGAGCAGTGAGTTACGAAAGGAATCGACATTTGAGGTAGCTGAGGCAGCACGCCACCGGTATTTTCCGAACAGTTTTCTCCTTTGTTCACCGAAGCCAACATGTCGCACTCGAAGCCGCTCGTTGTCATCTGCGACTCTCTCAAGCACAACGACGAGCTGTCTATGACCGAATCAGTCAACGGGCACATGATTCGGGCCCTTCGCGAGCGGGCCGAGGTCGAATGGCCATCGTCGGGCAAAGCGCTCATTGACGTACTCAAAAGGAAGCCACTCGCAGTGCTCGTAACGGATCCTGCATTCATTAACATGACGAGGCCGCCTTCACCGCACGCTGCGCTCTTCGATTGGACTCGATTTGGCGGGAATCTGGTGTTTTGTGGCCAGTTCAGCAACTTTGTCCGGCCCCACGACTTTCAGCGACTGTGCAAGGGCTGGGGAATGGACTGGGAACGCGGCTCGTACCATCGCACGGACTTCTCTCCTACTCCCGCCTTCGCTTCCACGCCCGGACTGCCGAGGGAGTATAACGCGAAAACGTCTCACGTCCGCGTCCCGCCCGCCGCGCGCGTTTATGTTCCCGCGGACGGCGCCCGTACCCAGTCCATGGTCTTCACGGCCGCGCAAACCGATCGCACCGAGGCAGCCGTTGCGCGCGACAAGTGCGGGGACGGCACGGTCTCGTGGGTTGGCGACGTCAATGGGGAGGAGGACACCACTCCCATCGTGCTCTGGCTTGCTGGCCTGCCCTTAGACGGTCCTCCGAAGCAGTCACTCACTACCTTTGCGACGTTTACTATCCGCTGGAGCCCGCGTCTCCAGTCTCGCACCTCTGCGCCCGAGCGTACTGTTGCCATCGGCCGCGGTGGCGCTCCCTTTGTGTGGCATCTGCTTGCCGTGAGCCCGGAGGCAGGCACTCGCTCGATCGCGCAGTTGTCGACGCCGGCGACGACCTCAGACGACGAACGTCCCCCGAAGTACACGGGCGGCGCCGTGTTCACCTGCCCGAACACGGTGGACCGCTTGCTCACCGATGAGTTGACTCGCGCCGGGATCGCGCAGAGCGGGCGTGGCTTGATTATGGAGCGAGGCGAGGTCGTGGCCGTCCTTTATGAGACTGGCGTCCAGGCAAAGGATCGCGTGCGCTGGTGTGCAGGTTGTGGGATATGGGAGCGGCTGGATGCACCACGCTACCTGGGATGTTCGGGCTGCAAGGCACGCTTCTATTGCTCGACCTCGGTACGTGGGACCGCAGTTTACTTCGATATGCCTGAACGGTGACTGAATACTGCCCTCAGTGCCAAAACCAGGACTGGGGAGAATTTCACAAGCACGTTTGCAGGCTGTTGAAGGAGGGAAAGGAGGTGGAAGCTGAAAGGCTGCGGGCGATGCGGCACTTTTCTCGGCCTTGAAGCCGTTCCTCCAGCCGTTGATAGGCAGGTACTGTTCGAATGTACTTGAGAAGTGGGACACTCGTTCTTCAACCTACCCTACGTCGCAATTTCCTCCTAGCGTAGTTAGCGCCGATGCCGAAGTCGCCGCCACCGCTCAAATTTTACAAGCCGACCTAGTTTCTCAACTTGCCGACATCGACCTGCCTTCGCGAGTGCAATGAAGCCGCTCATGATCATCTGCGATACTCTTCAGCGCGGAACCGCATTCATGCTCGAGGATATGTGGGCCCACATGCTTCGAGCTGTCCGAGCGCGCGCCGACGTAGAGCTGCCGACGTCGGGCCAGGTGATCGTCGATCTCCTTAAGCTTGACCCACAGACAGTTTTGCTCACCGGCCCGGCCATCCTGAGGATGCAGCGACCTCGCGCGGAGTTGCTAGAGTGGACGCGGGCTGGAGGCAATGTGGTCATTTGTGGCCTATTCAGCATCGAAAGCGTGCGCCGAGCACGATAATCGCATGGACACAAGAGATGCTGCTTGCCGCATATAGCCACGTGTCGTGAGGATGTGTATCGCCAGAGACCAGAGACAAACTAGCACGTCCATGTCGCCAGACCGGCTGCCGAGGTGGCCACGCGCTGCGGCAATACGTATTCATCAGATACATACCACCACAGCGCACGAGCCGCAACGACACCGGGAACAGGACTATTGTGCAGAGCACGGCAATGTCGTGGACACCAGAGATGATGCTTGGCGCATATAGCCACGTGTCGGAGACCGGCGCGACACAACTGGAGGGTCACGTGCTCTAGCCTCGCGCAGCGTTGCTCTCCCGCGAGGTCCACGATGAGAAGACGAGCGCTGCAAGAACGATTGCCAGCGACGTTTCGCGCAGAGGGACGGGGATGAGGAGCTGGAGCCCAGCATGCAAGTAGTCCGCCGGTCGCCAGGGCATCGACCAGAAGCAAGCGCGTAGCGAGTCGAGCGCAGGCGTCAGAGAGTAGCGCGTCATAGCGGCAGGTTCCGAAAGAGCGCGATGGGGCAGATGGGGCGTGTCGCGACCAGCAGATTCACTGCGAGGAAGGTGTGGAAACGGGGGAAAGGAGCGTCGAGGAAACTCCGCGCGTCGCTCGCCTTATATCTTCTTCGCCACGGAAAATCACATGCACAGGCGCTATATCGGGAACACGCCCGATTGGGACGAAAGAATGTTCTGCACGGTAGGCGACCCCAGGATATTTGCGCCTGGCCAATCGCGTCGTTTGTTTTACCCCAACGGATGAGCATGTGACGTCATGCCTACACGGTGGAGTATTTCGTGGGGCCTAACTGCTGGTGCAAAGTTGCCGCAGACGACGGGAAGAAGACACGCGCTGCGGAGTTTGAACTCGCGTACACCCGTCACCACCGCGTAAAGCCGGTTGCATATCGTGCGGTTCATGCCGGCGGTATGTCTTCAACTTCCCGCCGCATATCGGCTACATGTCACTCGCATATCGCATGCCGGAATTTGCCTGGAGTGTCGAACCATACCGCTCGCATATCGAGCACATATCTCATGCCCGGAAGCAAGCGCGGAAGCAACCTGCCGTCCCGGTCGGATCCTTTCTGGTCCATTCACCCCTCAAATGACCGTTCCATCGCGATTCCATAGGAAATCCAAATGCAATGGAAGAGAATATATTCCTTAGATAACTATGGAGCGTCGCGAGCGCTAGCAAGGTCGCCAAATGCAGCATAAAGCGCCAGGGTCGCAAAGAAGGGGCACTAGCGGGCAGCGCGCGCCCGCCAAATCCGAGCCGCTCGTGTACGCACCTGCGGAGGATGCAGCGCAAGCGCGTCGCTACACCGCCATTGGAGTCTCCTGCGAGACTCCTGCGCTGTGCAGCGTTGGAGAGGTGGGATAACGGCATGAATGATGCTCATACCGCGGCATATGACTCTGGAAGTCTGCTGGGACCCACGGCTTGGGTACCGTCAGCGCCTCGGCGATGACAAGACCTGACATAAGTGCACTCACGTTCTCGTTGTGGTCCGAGACTGCGTGCTGCGGCGTGAAAATCAGCAGAAACGGATACGCAGAGAAATGGCCGTAACGCGCGCATGACAGACCCACCCTAATGCCCCTGCGCACCGTCTTATGCAAGAGGACCTACGTGTGGTCATTAAACTTAGCGCGGACGAAGTAGACGGAGCGAACACGGGAATGGGCCTCGTGTGGTTGCCAGACCCCGGCCAACGTTGAGTGCTACTCCTTGCCGCCAGATCGCGGGCCAGTCATATCCGGTAAGAGTGCGCAACACTGCTACGAAGCGGCTGTTAAAGACGAGAAGTATCGCCGTTTGAGGTACGCACCTTGTATTTGAAATGAAGCACCACCCAGGGCACCAATCCGCTCTATGAGCATCCAGGCTGAGCGTGAGTGCTGTCTAATAGGCGCACCGTGAACTGGCGCTAGTCCTCGGAGCAGTCTGAGAATCGCCTGGAGGAAGGAAACAGCAAATGTACGAAGCATACAATAGCTGACGAACCTTGTCGAGCTGCAAATACTCGCGTGTGCCCTGCGGTGGTTGAGCGCGTCCCGGGTCCTAGCCAAGCAGTCAATGGTGATATTTCGAGAAAGACTGCGTACCCTCGTTGCACGGTTCTGCGCCAATAGCAATTACCTCATCCAGGAGCCAGCGAATCCGTCATGGACCTAGTGCATGGGTTGGTGAGTGGAAATACACACGCTCGATATGAAACGTACCAGCGCCGGCTCGGCCAGAGCGAGCTCGAGCGCTCTGCTCGCGTCATATCGGTTGGGCATATCGGCTGGGCGAACCACGACCAACTGGCCGGTCATGGGGGCCGCGCAGCGGCGCCGAGCTGGCTTGGGCGGCGTTGGACGCGTCGAGCAGTGGCCGGCGCGCCGACATGAAGGTAAGAGGGCAAGGAGCGTCGGGCGGAGTTGGACAAGGACGCGCGCGTTATCGCGGCGCGTGATGAGGCTATGTCACAGCAGTGACCTAGATATATTCGAGGGATATGAGAGTGACAGCGGGATGTTTCCGGGTGCATACCCCCAGCGATATGCTGGAGGATATGCAAACGGAATGTGGACGGAAGTAGGAGCATGTCGCGCGACTGTCGCCGCTGGAATGCAACCGGCTTTACTAACGCAGTGCGCGTCCCCGGACGAACCTTCCCGCTCGAATGAACTTGCGCTTGTTGATGGCTACTAGCATGCGCGCCTCTGCATAGACCAAAGACTACCTTGGATGCCGTCTATTACACTGGTCTTTAAATTTGCCCTACCGCCGACCGCAGGTCGGCGAGCCTATCAACCTCGCCACCGTACTCGCTATGGTAATGGGCATCCCGCCGCTGCGCACCGAGGAGTTCTCGTACCGTCCGCGCAGGCCACGGTCGTCCCGCATGGCCTTGGCTGGTGCCCATCGCGATGGGCGGACAGGGATCGCGCGTGGATGACTTGCGAACTGTGTGCGCCGAATGGGCTGTTTGAACCGGTTTTGCGAGTGGCGTCCAGATAAGATGTGACGGTCCCATGGGAGGCCTAATTTATACGGCGTGCGTTAGGAGTCAGTGTGTAGGAAAGGAAGCCTGCCCGGCGCAGGGACAAGAGGAATGAAGTTCTCACAAAGAGACAGCACCGTGAGCTGGGTGGGCGACGTCAACGGCGAAGAGGAAACCACGCCCATTATCCTGTGGCTCGCCGGGCTCACGCTCGCGTCACTGCTCACAGGCTTCGCGACAGCGACTATCCGGTGGAGTCCTACTGCACGCGCGCATGAAGAGGCGCCCGAGCTAAGGGTGCGGTGGGGTGCCGTTCGTTTGGAATCTGCTGCGCGTCGAGCCCAGCGGTGAGGCGCGCGTCTGCGCGGGCCTAATTTGATTTGATTTGATTGAGTCCGTTTTGAAAGTAGCTGTCCGCGCCCGCATCGCCCGAGGACACCCGCGAGCCGCCGGTGTACACGGGCGGCACAGTGAGGCTGAAGCTTGCCGGGACAGCGGGGTAGGACGGGACCGTCAATCCGCCCAACAGCCTCAGCGGTTTTGCGAGAGGTTCGCCGAAGGGACTTTATGCCGTCGTGGTAAAGCCAGCGCCAGCGGGCGGGATAGGTAAAAATGCTCTGGTCATCCGGCCATTTAGTAGACAATGTCGGTGTATACTGGACAGGGATTGGTACAGCATCACATGGTCCCTTCGATTCGGGAAAGACGGAGCATGTGTCTGAAAGGATTCGTGGGTTCGAGTCCTGGGGGTGCTGTGGCGTCGCCTTCGAGAGAACGCTTCCCCGCAAGGAGCTGTACAAACGGGTTGTACGCAAGACGCGGATCGTCTGGCATGATGACCGTGCCGTGGCGACCAGGGCTAGCGAGACCAGGCGGCCCAGTCTCCAGCTCGTGCATCGTCATGGGTCGTCGAGCCGCCCGGCCGACAGTAGCATAGGGGCTCAGTGCAACCGTACTCCGTGTGGACGAGGTAGGTCCTGGATACGGCGGTATATCGAGACGCAGAGACTCCCGCGCGCGAGGGACCGCAAGAGAAGGCTGGGACAGCGAATGCGACAGCACGGGCGCGGGCGATCGCTCGGCGGCAACGGGTTCCATCGTGGTCCTCGTCCTGCGTGGGAACGTCCCGAAGGGTTCTGCGTTCCTCGACGACGACCTCACCGGTGCTGCCACTAGTTCACACGGAGAGCGGGACGCCGAGGCTTGGCGTCCATGGGATGACATGGTCGCCTCTTGGCCCGGACGCGAAGGTCCCTCCAACGGCGGACGCGGGTCGGGGAAAGATGGAGACGACGGGATGGCAACGCTTGCTGGACGAGGACGCGTCTGCCGCCGCAGCACGCGATGCTCGGGCGGAGCGCTCTCGGAAGCCAAGGTAGACGCCTCATGAGGAACGATACCCATTCCGTCCCGGCGGCGTGGTCTCCGAGAGCTTGCTTGGACGTCCGCAGAGACGATAGACGTCTTTAGGAGGTCAACGAATTTGTAGGCAATTGGGAGGAGTTGCGCGTCGCCCTTGGCTGGGAAGACAGATCGCGGAGGGTGCGAGGAGAAGGGCAGGTTAGTCTGTGGGTCGACCAGCGGTAGGTGTTTAATCAGTCTTTTCCACCACTGCAACGACGTTCAGCGTGCAAATCGCGCCACAGCCGAGGACAGGAATGATTCGGACCTTGTAGGCATAGATAGGCACGACGCGGACTTCCCAGGCCAGTAGATTGAGCCATCCTCTGCGGTTCAAGGTCGCGTATTGCCTCCCATCCCGCTACCAATTGCGTTAGGGCGTTGCAGATTTCCGAAAAAGGACTCACGTGAACGACCTGATAATCCACTCCCGTGTGGTTCAGGTAGGTTTGGAAATGACGCGCACGGGCTTCAACCTTGGGAGGAATTTAGTTGTATTGGCAAGTTCAAGGGTGGCATGCATAGTCCGCACCTTTGCGTCATCTTCGAGAGCGACGATCTTTAAGAGGGAACGGAAGTGGTTCGCGCTGATCCCTACGAACTCTGAATCCTGGCCGTGACTTCTCTTCAGGTGAAAGTAAACCGAGTCGGTCAACCGCCATAGGAGAGCCGACGCGGTCTGGGTGTTATCGAGAAGCCTAGTTGACGGTCAAACGACCATCGTAGAGCCCACACGCGGAGCGGGGTGCTCACTGTGTCCATGTTATGTTCGACTCGTTCCTCGCCCTCCTGGAACGCGGTTCGCTCGCCGAGTTGCTACGGTCTGCAGGGGCCATGCGTCGCCGCGTCGTGTCGGAGGCCTGAGGACCGTTAGGTGTCAAAATAAGCCATAATTGGCGTCCTGACCGTTCAGCTCACGCTTAGCATCTGCAGCAAGTGGCACGGCGAGTCGCAACGTGAGGCAGCAGCAGAAGACGGCGAGGCCGGGGCCGAGAAGTTCGCAGCTCGAATAAGCGCCCAAAGTAAACAAGGCAGTGCTCTGCTGCGGCAACTCGTATTTCGAGAGATTAAAAGGAGAGATAGTATGTAACGAGAGCGTACGTGCGGGATACAGTGAGTGACGGTGTGGGAAGCTATTGATACAGTACGAGACATCGATTCCTTAGTCCAATTTCTCCTTGAGGCCGCCACGGGCGAGCGTCACCTGAACGCGTCTCTGCGAAAGGAGATCAGCCCGAGGTTGAATATGAATCGGTTGGAACGTACCCTCCACCCGGGCAACGTGCGAGACTTGAAGTCGGGGACGTGGCAGAACTCCTTGTCGTAGTTGAGCGAGAGGTATTCCTCCCTGGTAATGCCAACGCTTTTGCACCAGTTGTTGAGGATCCCGTCGCAGCGCGGGTCACCGGAGCAGTGGCGCTGGAGCGACGTCGGGACGGTGAACGGCGTCCGATGATACGGGCAGACCCAGCGAACGGGCGGCAGGTCCGCATCCGACTTCTCGTCGTCGTGGTGCAGCGTGTACTGGAGATGCTCCTTGTACATGACCTCCGTGGAATACGCCTTGTCGCAGCGCAGGCAGCGGAACGGCTTGTCGCCGGATGCGCGCGCAGGCTTCTTCGGCCGGGGCTGGGGTGGCCTGCCCCCAACGGCTGAGAGCTTCTGACGATGCTGGCGAGATACCTTCGAAGACCGCACCGGGCCAGGTTTGGCGGGGAAAACGCGGTGGAGGGGGCGTACGACGCGCGGGACGAAGGTCAGTAGGTCACTATTCACGCGACCATAATTCTTGAGGGACTCGAGCGTAAGAGGCGGAAGCTTGCGTTCTACCTGCATGGGAACTGGCGACGGTATGGAGAGGGGAGCAAACGACGAGATATGGGATGAACTCGGCAGTCCGATCGGCGTCACGTCACCGGTCGGGTCGCATTCGGATATGGGAGGAGTGAGCGGATTGAGAGAGTCGATCTCGATGGAAGAGAAGGAGGACGTCGGAGAGAGCTGGCTGAGGAAGGTGTCAGAAGGAGACATAGACATAGCACTCGTCGCAGCGGGAGAGTCTGTGGCCAGAAGGTCGGGATTACGAAAGTCGGCGTCGGGTAGAGGCCATTGGAATAGGGCAAGGTGGTCGCCAGCGGTTGTTGATTGCTGCACGAGGCCAAGCGTCGCAGCGGAGAAGGGAGCTGTGACGCGTCGTGAGCGCGGACTGAGGGGCATAGCATGCGCCTCACCGTCGTCGAAGATGGACATTGTCGATGGTGTCGTAACGAGTGAGCAGGCGGAGTCTGGCCGTCTAGTAATGAATGTGAGGAGAATTACAGCACACAGTGCCGACGCGAGAAGGGAAAGCGGGAAAATGCGTTGGCACTCAATCCCTGGGTCCCTTATATTCTATCAAACTGGCAGTGGCACAATGCCACAAGCCAGCTGTGGCGAACTGGTAAAACCTGTGCGGATACATTATTGTCGTGGCACAATGATGCGATTTTGTGGTTATTCGCGCGTAGTGTGGTTGAGAGCCGAGAGCCAGCTGCGCACGGGGTGGTTTACTAGTGCGCGGTGCCCAATTAGGGCTGGTTGTCGGTGGTGGACTGAACGCACCACGTTTTTAAGAAGCTTCAATATTGAGATCATGTGGTTGTGCGACCAGGATAGGCGAGGCGTGCGTATACGAACATGCCAGTGACCACGAGAGACAGTTTGAGCTTTGCGTGGTCGAAGAGTGTCGTAGGGCCCGCAATAATCACTGAGGAGCATACCATGCTAGTATGCGACCCTTCAACGACACATAGAAAAGACAGCAGTCCCCCAGGTGCGCGGACCAGGAGTAATGTCTGCAATCATCCAGACGCGAGTTCAGCGTCGGAGTCGAACCATGTGATAGTGGCGGTGCCACAATAACCACGCCGAGTTGCCTCCGGGAATGCTTCGGTTAGCGAACCCACTCGTGAACAACTAGCGACAGTCCCATGCCTGGCTGCGTCGTACAACACAAGAAAACATAATATATATGCATTACTGTGGGATTGTGGAAGAGACTACCTATTACCATGGTACAATTTGTAATGTGATGTAAATATGGTTACGACAATGATACATAGCTTATGTTGCTTCAAGAATACATAATGGCTATTACACGATGCGTGTGTTGTAAATTGTCTTAAGGAGGGGTGTTGAGCTGCGAGTCGATAAGGAATGTGTGTCTGTGTCTGTGTCTGCGTCTGTCGCGCGTCTTAAATACCAGAATCGTCCTTCGGGCCATAAATGCTGAAACGCGATGAGCCGCACGTATAATCGACTGCCAGCCATTGACTCACGCAGTGGGATACCACTTCTTGAAGTTCGTGCAGGTCTTCTCCCAGGCGCTGTCCAAGGTCGTGTACTTGAAGATCTCTTGCTGACGCTCAATAAGCTGGACGCTCAGTCCCTGCGCCACGTGCCACGCGATGTGACAGTGCAGGAGCCATGCGCCGGGGTTGTCCAACTATCAGCGTGGTGAGCATCGTCTCGCCGCACCCCGAGAAACATTCTCGTGCTTACATTGAACGCAATGACCAGAGAGCCGTTCCCGGGGAGAGTGGCTACGTCGCGCCTCGGAGGGTTGTTCCAGTTCAAGATGGCCTTGCTCGGGTCGAACGGCCCCGCGTTGGCGGCCGACTGCGATATGATATTGAAGTCATGCCTGTCTCAGGCCGCAGATCAGCAATCTCGTCTTAAATTCCATTGAAGTGGCGGAAACTGACCCGTGAAGGTGGATCGGATGGTTCGCCACGAACTGGTTCTCGATGATCCAATACGTGTAGCCGGCCTTGTCCAGGAAGATAGGGTTCGACGGCTTGGCTATATCGCGGCATGAGAAGACTCAGAGAGATGAGAGCCTGAAGCACGCACTCCTCTTGTTATTCTTCAGCTGAAGAAGCGTCGGGTTCGTCCAGTCAACGTCGATAGAGCCGCCATGGATCCTCCAGCGCGTGACGGTGTCGCCGAGGTCATTGACATCCGAGACAGGGCCACTAACGTTCATGCTCACGACAGATTTGTCGCTGCTGCCGAAGTGGGTCTGCGGGACCTTGATGGGAACATAGGGCACCAGCTGTGTCTCATCGTGACAGTCCTGATTGGCCGGCGGCAGCGGGGCACTCTTGGCGGGCAACCCTTTGTATCCCTTGTACGCTGCGAAGGGTTAGGAAAGGCTGGTAGTGATGCGGTTTCAACTGACAGATAAAGCCGGTGAGATTCTGCTCGGGCGTGTTATCGTTCGTCTCGCCGCAGTTAATCTGCACAATGGCGCGGAGCCAATAACTTCCGACGTCTTGGTCAGCGTCAATGATCACATCGTAGCGCTGTCCGATGGCGATGTCGATGTAGTCCGCGGTGTACGGGTGGATCGGTACGAAATCGCTCTGAATGACCTTCATCTTGTGAAAATCAACGGCAACCCTCCACACGGCTATCATCGGCGTCAGCTCTGCGACTGAGAAACGCAGAGACCTTCTTACTGTCGGCCGCAGTGTTGATGAACCGCAGACGATGCTTCTTCCCCTTCGTGAACGTCGCTTGGAACCGCTTGCCGAGTGATGGGTTCTGAACATTGACGTTCGTGCCGTTGATCAGGATGTTCCGTGCGGGAATTGGTTGAGGAGGCTCAATCGTCTGCGAAATTTCGCCCGTCTGGAACGCCGTCTGGTTGTAGATCTCCGACAATGTGATGGTGCCGAGGTCGATGTCATACTATTCAATCGTGAGCCAAGGTCAAGTTGCCGACCCAGCATGCGTACCTCTGCCGTGGCCGGCCCATTGATCTGAATCGCGCCCCATGCACCGTCTCCGTATTGGACGCTGATGACCGGGGTGAGTCAAGGAGTGAAAGCCGGGAGAAACGCGCTCCGAACCTGTAGTGGCTATGGTACCAACTGGTCCCTGGGTGAACTTCAATCATCGATCCATGGCGCGAGTAAGAGAGCGCGTACCGTACTGCTCAGCGA
Organism: Auricularia cornea; assembly: GCA_030578095.1. Lineage (NCBI taxonomy): Eukaryota > Fungi > Basidiomycota > Agaricomycetes > Auriculariales > Auriculariaceae > Auricularia > Auricularia cornea. The sequence goes on along the minus strand of JARLTE010000009.1, from coordinate 3,578,014 downwards.
TGAACCTATACACCTTCGTGTCTCCCGGTGCAAGCGGGCATTCGGTGACGCCGTTGGCGCCGTCGTACTTGTTAGTGTGCAGTTGACGGACGCCGTGCCAGTGGATGCTCGTGCTAAACATCGATAGACTCAGCGAATTCCCGTCAGCGGAGCAGCTGTGCGCACCCGTTGTCGTGCATCTTGTTTGTGACATGGACCTGCGCATAGTCGGTGTCAGACTTCGGCGCTTGCGCGACGTTTAGGGTCCCGACCTCGATGGTATCTCCCCAGTTCGCGATGAGCGTCGGTCCCGGAACGGTGCCGTTTATAGTAAGAAACTGGGCGGGAATTCCATCCGGGGAGAGTGTTACGTTCTTGAGCTCGAGGTAGTACTTGACGGTCTTCCCAGTGCGAGGGCCGCTGGTGTAATAGTTGGTGTTGATATCGTATTTACCGTCCCAGCAGAGGCGCGATTGGGCGTTGGTGCATTTCGTAGGATAGTGGGCCGGCTGTGGCGTCGGAGTAGCGATTGACCTGCGTAGAAGAAGCGATCAGCAGCGGGATGCAAGCGCGATATCGCGGCGACTTACAAAGCCAAGCAGCTAGTGAGAAGAGCTGAGAAAAACGCTATGACGCTTGTCGAAGAGCGCATAGCGAATTAGAAGGATGGGTGAAGTGTTGCGACAATGGCGGACAGACACGGCCGCGGCGGGCTTTTATAGAGGACGAGAAATCTTACCCCGATTCACCGCCGTCTCGCAGCGAAAATAACGCAACAGGGGCCCTGCGGCTCATATGTGTCCTAGCGGTGTTGTAACAAGATGTGAGGTCGGCATCGCCGCGGAATGATGAGCTACACCGGAGAGGATAGCTCCAGAGCGCATCAACCATTCATGAGTTGGGGGCAAGTCAAGCAGGACAGTATCTCGCGCAGGGCAGTGTAGCGGGTGTCAAGCAAATGAAGAGGTGTCGTTCATTCGAAAACTAAGGAAGCGACGGCGCATGCGACCGGCTTGGGTCGCTCATCTCGAACGCGAGCATGGCCGCCAGAACTAAGCTCTAAATCGACGCGAGCGGCGGAGTCGCAGACAGTGACCTGCGAAGATCCTCGCGCGCCAGTAAACACGGTACGCAATGCGCAGGCACAGTGCCAGGGGCCGGCGCGCCTCCGTCTTCAGGCACAGAACAGCCAAACTTAGCCACTGAGACTCGTTGTTAGACGCTGAGACCACGCAGTCAGAGTGCTGTAATGTGTCGGGAATAAGACGGACTGCGCGCAACCGGCCCGGCGAAACGGAACACGTCGAGCGGCCGTGCGAAATCCCAGTGCTGGATGCACTGCATCTCGGACACAAGCAAGCACTGTCGCAACGGACCTCAGCTTGCAGAGAAACACTGCCAGCAAGCCGCCCCAGTTTGGCGCCATTGACCAGGGGGTGGTGGTGTCATTGTCCTTTGGTGAGTAAGCCGGACTCGGAAGCGCCGGTTTCACTGCGTAGTAGCATAAAACAAGCCGAGACGGTGAAACTATGACACAGATGGAGAAGCAGCGGCAAACGGGACATGTGAAGCGCGATATTGGCTAGACCCTTGGCCAGGCAAAAGCTACAGGGACGTAATATGTCAGGATGGGACCTAGGTACCCAAGAGGATGAATCTGATAAGCCCCTGATATCACGTAGAAGAGAGCAGCTAAGATTATGGCAGGTACGCGAGCTTTCCAGAGAGGACCTTTCTTGGGCAAAGTGGGTCCAAAGCATTCTAAAGCATCTCCACCATGCAAGAGCCTGGGGGTATGGCCGCATGAATCGATGCTAGCTAGATATAGAGTGACATAAAAGCGCAAACGTCCGAAGCCATCGGAGACCAGAAATTGTCACCACTGAGTCGCTGGGCAGCGTCACGGGCAGAGATCGAGGGGCCAAGGCCCTGCCCAAGTCCCTCGTTTCATACCCGTGCACAGAGCATAGTGTCAACATAGCGCATAGAGTAGAGCCACAAATCGCCGAGTGCAGTTGAAAGAGGCCCAGTTTCCCTTTTCTCGCCTGAGACTGGGAGTCGTCGGACTTGGACGAAAGGACGCGTTGCGGCAACGCCCGGCGACGCGTCACCCGTTGGCTTTGCTCTCACCAGTCGCTCTACCATGGAAGGCCAGGCGTCTACCTCAACTAGTGCTATCGATGCACGCCGGAAGAACGCGCTGACAGCGTACAGAGCGGTAAGTAATCAGAGCTCCGTTATTAGTATCATTTTTCGTTAATAATTATGTCTGTAGAAAATGCGCGAGCACGAAATGATGGGTGAAAGCCTGAAGAACTGTAAGTGCATATTCTAGCTTCGGCTTGTTACCTTTTGTTGAATTCTTTTCTTTTCTTTTTTTGGTCTCCTGTAGTGCGGTTCTCCTTAAAGGACCTGGAAAAGGAATTCGCAAAGACCGAAGACGACATGAAGGCCGTTCAATCGGTCGGGCAAGTGATAGGCGAAATTATGAAGCAATTAGACGACGAACGCTGTACGGCAATTATCTTATTTTGAGTTGAGTTGATAACAATTAACCTATTCCCTAGTTATTGTCAAAGCATCGTCTGGCCCTCGTTATGTCGTTTCCTTCCGACCCGCTCTACCGGTCTCCAAACTGAAGGCTGGAACCCGTGTTTCGCTGGACATGACCACTTTGACCGTCATGCGTATACTCCCACGCGAGGTCGACCCGTTGGTCTACAAGATGTCGCTCGAAGATCCGGGAGGCGCGACATTTGCCGGCATCGGCGGTCTCAGCGAGCAGGTCCGCGAGTTGCGCGAGGTCATCGAGCTTCCGCTGCTCAACCCGGAGCTCTTCCAAAGAGTTGGCATCCAGCCGCCCAAGGGAGTACTGCTGTACGGCCCGCCGGGCACGGGCAAGACCCTACTCGCGCGCGCCGTCGCTGCGACGCTCAACACGAACTTCCTCAAGGTCGTCTCGAGTGCGATCGTTGACAAGTACATCGGCGAGAGCGCGCGCGTCGTGCGCGAGATGTTCGGCTACGCGCGCGACCACGAGCCATGCGTCATCTTCATGGACGAAATCGACGCGATAGGCGGACGCCGCTTCTCCGAGGGCACGAGCGCCGACCGCGAGATCCAGCGCACGCTCATGGAGCTGCTCAACCAGATGGACGGCTTCGACTCGCTCGGCCGCACCAAGCTCATCATGGCGACCAATCGCCCCGACACGCTTGACCCTGCGCTTCTCCGTCCCGGCCGTCTCGACCGCAAGATCGAGATTCCGCTGCCCAACGAGCAGGGCCGGCTCGAAATCCTCAAGATCCACGCCAAGCCCGTCAGCAAGAGTGGCGACATCGACTACGACGCTGTCGTCAAGCTCTCGGACGGCTTCAACGGCGCCGATCTTCGCAACGTCGTCACCGAGGCCGGCATGTTCGCCATTCGCGACGACCGCGAATACATCACACAGGAGGACTTGACGAAGGCCGCGCGGAAAGTTGGCGAGGCCAAGAAGCACGAGAGTATGTGCCTCCCATTACTCATGTCTTATCGAGCTGACTTGCCGCAGCGAAGATGGAGTACTCGATGTGAGGGGTTGCTGCTGTACACAAGGACCTTTGGCGGTGCTTTCGACCACGAATATCATACTTGCGTTACCAGCGCTAATTGAACGAACTTTTCGCAGGCCCGCACCGCCGCGGCGCCTTGTTGAGTTTGTTGCGCATCCTTGCTTGCTCAACTTGGTCGTCACTGGAGCACGACAGCAGGTAGCAACCGCCAATCCTTACACACCAGTCTGCTGCGCGCCGCCGTCTTCTCGCCAACCTAGCATTCGACCGTTGAACTCGCCCCTCGCCTGTGCGGATAGCTTCAGTCAGAGTGTCAAAGTTGTCGTGAGTTGCTTTTGGACTTTGCATCCGCGGGAGCCTATTGATCGTCGCGCGCGCCTACAACTATCATCGACCTTCGGGTTTCCAACTAGCGACCCAAGCCACAGTACAGCGCGTTGTTGAGTCAGTCGCACATCCTTGCTTGCTCAACTCAACCGTCACTAGAGGTCGTCGAAACACGACTAGGACGACCTGGCAACAGCACATCCGTGCGCGTCAGTTTGCTGCACGCCGCTGGCTCGTCGTTACCAACCTGCCAACCTAGCATGCGCCAGTGCTTTGAGCTTTCACCTTCTGTGCGCGCGCCTGCATCGTTCAGTCGCTTTCTGACGCTACATGTGCGAGTGCATGTGGTGAATCGCGCCTCCCACTGTTTTAGCGCTCTAACAGCAGACCTCCAGGCCTCAGTGGTTCAACAGATCTGCGTTCGGCGACTACACTTTGGCTATGATACAGGACAAAGCACAAGACCGATTTCATTGCACGAGTCTAGGCTGTCCCCTAGCGCTCACTTTTGCATCGCCAGGCGCAGCCTCTCGACCTCTGCCTCTTTGCCGTCCTTCAATAACCCGCAGACATACTTGTGGTACGCGCGCCAATCCCGGCTTTGGCACTGCAACGCCGCGCATGCTGATTTAGTATCCCATTGCACGGCCGTGGGAAGGCGATACGCACGGCTGACGAGCAGTAGAACCGGCACTTGCATCCCGAGCAGCGCAGATAGCGACCACTGCCCTGGCGCTCCCACCTGCGGCACCCCGCGCACCAGCGCGCGCAGTCGTCCAACGGTACAAGCACCTCCTTGAGTGCCGACACGCACCTCCCTCCCGCCATGGTCGAGCCGCGGCCGGTATCGACGAGGCCGGCGCGCGACAGCTCGCTGAAGAGAAGGTCTTCGTCGGGGCACGGGCACGAAAAAACCGTTCCGCCCGTGTGCATAGGCGGGTACCTCGTTTCTTCGGCAGACGCGGCAGACGAGAGCTGTAGGATGGGGCGTGTCTCCCCGTTCGGCTGCACCGCGAGCAGGTACCACACGAAAGGCGCGCCCCCGCGGCCGATTGTAACGGTGCGCTCCGACGCCGCCTCGCGCTCGCGGGCGCCGGGGCTCCAGCGGACCGCGGCCGTCGCGAAGCCGACGAGCGGCGCCTTGGGCGGCGCCTCGAGTGGCAGACCGGCGAGCCACAGAATAATCGGTGTCGAGTCCTCCTCGCCGTTGACGTCGCCGACCCAGGACACCGTGCCATCGACGCAGCGCTCGCGCACGACGGCCGCCTCGGTATCGTCCACGGCCATCGCTGGGAAGACGTGCGACTGCGTGCGCGCGTCGGGTGCGGGGATGTACACGCGCGACTCCGGCCGCGCGCGGACGTGCACCGTTTTCGCGTTGTACCGCGTCGGCAGGCCGGGCGTGGACGCGAAGGCCGGCGCGAGCTGGAACGTCGTGCGGTGGTACTCGCCGCCCTGCCAGCCGAGGCCCCAGTCCGCGAACATGTTGTCCCGATCGTCGAACGAGACACACGAGCTGAATGGGCCGCAGATGACGACGTTGCCGCCGGCGCGCACCCACTCGAGGAGCACCGCGTGGGGGCGCTGCATCTTCAGGACGGCTGGGTCGGTCAGAAGGACGGCGTGTGGGCCCTGCTTCACGAGATCGATGAGCTGCTGGCCCGAAGTCGGCACCTCCACTCGAGCGCGTGCTCGCACGGCCCGGAGCATATGCCCATTGACCCGTTCCACCAGATACGTGCCCTCGCGTTCGAGAATATCACATAGCACCACCAGCGGCTTCATGGTTCGAGACGGCTGGGAGCAAACCGTGAAAAACTGTTCGGTCGCCGCCGGTGGCGCCGCGAAGTGAGGCAACTGGTGATCGTCACTAGCAGAAGCCCCTTCCCCTCCTGTTCCCCACTCTCGGCGGGGTCGTGAGAAAATTTTGCATCGTCCTCAAAAGCATTCGCGCGTCTAGAACCCCGCCGCAGACAGCCTCGTAATCTTGATCGGCGGGTCGCAAGTTCAATGAGCCTGAGACGGAATGTGCCCAAATCAGACCGGTTCTTGGTCGTACCAACCACACTGAGCGGGAGCGTCACTTGGAGGTTGCGCCGGACCTCCATCCCGCCTTTGCCCATCCGTCGAGAGGCCCACTGCAGGTTGAAATCATTCATCAAAGACATACTCTTCACCATCCATCGCTGGGCTGTTGTCGCACCGAATTCATCCCTTGTTTGAGCAGTATTTGTAGTTTGTAGTTTGAAGATTACTTGGGGCCTCTGCGTCTAATTGGTGGCTCCGAGTGACCAAGTCTTCGGACTGTGTTACCATTGAGCCTTCTTGACACACTTAGCGTACGTTCACGATCCACCGAGTCGCGAGGCTTGGAATGGAACATCCGGATACTGCATGATCACGTCCTCTTGAAGTGGGTGACTACCTTGCCATAGACACCATAGTAGCGGTACTCTTGTGCTGACCGCGCGGATCAACAGCCTCTCACCGGTCGGGCTTCTTGCTGTGCCCTGCGGCTACGTTTCTCCAAGCGCAAAGGGATGTAAATCAGAGCGTCTTGATAAGAATATGATTGTATCTAACCTTGCGGGATTGCATTCGGCTTCGATGACCTAAAGGGAGGGCCGTGAGCAGGAGTTACGAGGAGGATAAATCGCGTGCTTGCCCGCACCGCAGCTGTTACAGCCCCACGCTAGTCTCCGGGGTGTGATCTGAAGGTTCACCAATTGCTAGAAGAGTTGAGAGGAGACACAAACCAAGAAACCGTCAGGTCGGAAGTAGGTCACGGGAACGTAGCTGCGGGACACCGAGCGCAAGTAGACTTCGTCCGGCGAATGTATGTCGCCAGAGACAAGAGATAACAAGGAAAAAGACCGGCTGCCAATGTGGCCATGCGCTGTGGCAATGCGTGTTCATCAGAACACATACCACCACAGCGCAAGAGCCGCGATGGCAACGGGGGCAGGGTTCTTGCGCAGAGCACGACAATAGCACGGGTATGAGAGATGCTGGCCGGCGCATATAGTCACGTGTCGTGAGGATATATATCGCCAGAGACAGAAGACAAATTAAGCAAGAGAGCGATGTCCATGGTTGCCAGACCGGTAGTCAACGTGGCCGCGCACTGCGGCAATACGTGTTCATCGAACACATAGCACCACAGCGCAAGAGCCGCGGTGGCACCGAGTGCAGGGTTATTGCGCAGAGCACGACGATAGCAGGGGCATAAGAGATGCTTTTGGCCGCATATAGCCACGTATCGAAGAGCGGGGCGACAGAACTGGAGGTCACGTGCTCTAGCCTCGCGAGCGTCGAGGTTCATGAATACGAGTCGCGTAGAGGGACGTGAATGTGGACCTGGAGCCCAGCATACAGATAGTACGTCGGTCGCCAGGGTATCGACCAGAAGCAAGGGCATAGCGAGTCGAGCGCAGGCGTCAGAGAGTAGCGCGTCATAACGGCAGGTGCCGAATGAGCGCGACGCGGGGCAGATGGGACGCGTCGCGACAGGGAAGGTGCGGGAACGGGGAAAAGGAGCGTCGAGGAAACCCCGCGCGTCGCTCGCCTTATATCCTCTTCGCGCCACAAAATCACATGCGCGCCGGCGCTAAATCGGGAACACGCCCGACTGGGACGAAAGAATGTTCTGCGCGGTAGGCGACCCCAGGATATTTGCGCCTGCCAGCCAATCGCGTCGCGTGTTTTACCCCAACGGATGAGCATGTGACGTCATGTCTACGCGGCGGAGTTTCTCCTGGGGCCAACATGCTGGTGCAGCGTTGCTGCGAAAGGGGGAAGAGGACACGCGCTGCGGAGTTTGAACTCGCGTACACCGACCTTCCCACGACCCTTCCTGCTAGATTGAGCTTGCGGTTGTTAATGGCTACAAGCACGTGTGCCTCCGGGTATTCCAAGAGCCACAATGGAAACCATCTATTGTACTCGAGAGTCGAGTATGAGTCATTAAGTGCACATTTATTACCGAAACAAAAGTGTACACCGGAAAGTAACAAAGTAACAAACCATAACAAATGAAGTCCGATTCCGCGCGCGGAAAGTCAAGTTGCGCGCGGAAAGTGGCCAGCCTATTTTTAGTTTTTTCGCTTCCCCGGCCCTGAGACTACTGCATATGGCAGCAATGGGGCCAAAAAGGTGACCCTGTGAGTGCCACGGCGCCTGGTCATGTCTGTGGTGCAGGAGACGCCTGCCGCTGTCGCCTCGGCCGGACTTGCCGGAGATGCCGAATAGGCGCCGGTCACCCGACCAGCAGCAGGACGGCCGTTCCACCCTCGTCGCGCCGTTATTGACACCCAGAGCACCCAAGAAGCTGTATTTCGAGTACTTTAACGCCAAAATTTCGACAGCTATGTACACAACTCCGGGTTGGTCAAATGAAGTTCGGGGCCGGACTGCTTGAATAGTTTGAAGGTCTCCGATGTTAAGAATCCCCATTAGAAGCTCAAATCAGTTGCAGCCTCAGTTAATATTCATGTAGCTTGAAGTTCCCGGGGACTCGGAGAGCACATTGACGACTCCGACTGGCCCTGAAGGACTGCCGGCTTGGAAATGCCTACATACAAGCAGAATCATACTCTTATGCTTCCAGGGCGTCAATAACGGCGCGACGAGGGTGGAACGGCCGTCCTGCTGCTGGTCGGGTGACCGGCGCCTATTCGGCATCTCCGGCAAGTCCGGCCGAGGCGGCAGCGGCAGGCGTCTCCTGCACCACAGACATGACCAGGCGCCGTGGCACTCACAGGGTCACCTTTTTGGCCCCATTGCTGCCATATGCAGTAGTCTCAGGGCCGGGGAAGCGAAAAAACTAAAAATAGGCTGGCCACTTTCCGCGCGCAACTTGACTTTCCGCGTGCGGAATCGGACTTCATTTGTTATGGTTTGTTACTTTGTTACTTTCCGGTGTACACTTTTGTTTCGGTAATAAATGTGCACTTAATGACTCATAGTCGAGGGCCCAATTCCCCGACGTCCGGGACTGCCGACTGCGCTCGCTCGCTACCAAACGCGCCCGCTGCGCGAAAGTGGGCCGGCTTTGCGCAATAATTATTGTTCTAGCTTCTGGTGAGTACTGCGTACGTTGATGACCATGATGCATGTTGGAAGGTGCGAAAAGGTGGAAAGGTGAACCAGTTCAACCTTTGCTCTCGGAGAAACTTAGCGCTAGAACGGCAAGGTAGTGAACCACTTCAAGACGAAGGGATCATGCAGTCTCCGGATGTTCCATTCCAAGCAGCGCAACCCAGTGAATTGCGAAGGAATAGGTATTTCTGACAAAATTAATGACCAAGCTCCAAAACTTCAAGATATTTCTCACTGAGCGAATCTATCGCAATAAAGGGAACTCAAAGCTGCCGCCTTCAGTCATGAGCCAGTGGAGGGAGGGAGCGACCACATGGGAATAGGTGATTGAGGCCATTTGACGCTGACGAGGCACAAAGGAGCCAGCGTTGGAAGGGTGGGTCTATGTCCCGTACAAATACATGGCTGGGTGTCTACTGCTGTTTGCAGAACGGAAGGCGCCGGCAGAAATCGGCGATTTTCCGGCCGTTTCAGCCGCATCCGCTATTCCTCGCCGAAAGGAGTTCCCCTTCGGCTCAAATTTTTTGGGTGATATATTTGTGACATAAGGCACCGATATAGTGCGATAAACCCGGGAAAAAGGTCCGACTTCGGCCCCCTGAGCCCTGCCAGCCATTTTAGCCACTTGAGTGGCATTGCACTTGAGATACCGTCCTTTGAGAGGATCTCATGGGGCTTATAAGCACTTTATGGTGCCCTAATGCATTCCGAGGCTGCTTGGGAAGTCCAGAAGTCGATATTGTTGCCCTGGCCGGCTGCGGCGGAAATCCGCGGAGAGTAATTTAGACTCCGGCGTTGTTCCGTAAGCTTCCGGCGCTTGTCCCGACCTCTCGCAGGACTGAAACATGAGTTTCCATCCCAATTGACTAATTAAACCTTTCTAACACCCTGGAACCCTCTCAAAGGACGGTATCTCAAGTGCAATGCCACTCAAGTGGCTAAAATGGCTAGCTGGGCTCAGGGGGCTGAAATCGGACCTTTTTCCCGGGTTTATCGCACTGTATCGGTGCCTTATGTCACAAATATATCACCCAAAAAATTTGAGCCGAAGGGGAACTCCTTTCGGCGAGGAATAGCGGATGCGGCTGAAACGGCCGGAAAATCGCCGATTTCTGCCGGCGCCTTCCGTTCTGCAAACAGCAGTAACTGCTTTTCTCGTCAGCACTACGCGCGCAGTATTCGGATGGTGCTCACTTTCTACCACCGGCCGAGGATGCGTTTCCACCAAGGCCGGCCGATACCGAGCTGAGCCTTTTGCACGCCCTCGATGAGGCGGACATAGTGCTCCGGGATGGACGGCGGGTGCAACGTGCGCTTCGCAGGGCGATACTGGGAAAGGTAGTGCGTCAGCAAGCCCGCTGCACTCCCTGCTCCAGCATGCAGACCTTCTGATATAACTGGTTGTCCTTAAGCGCTTGCATAATCGCGACGGCGTCGTCGGTGAGCTTGGGGTGCGTCGCGAGCGACTTGAGGAAGACGCGCAGTTGTAGGTTGGGGTGGAACGCGTCGCCCGGCCAGTCGTTGGCCAGCGCGCGCATCGCGGCTTTGGGCGGTAAGGACGCTCGTGGCGGCATGAGGAAGAGAAGCGGAGATACGCGGTGTAAAAGTCCGACGCGAGTTCTCGTACGCTCGACGAAGTGAGCCGCACAGTTGCTCTGGGTTCTAAGCAACAGGTATTAAAGAGCTGTATAGTCTCTCAAATGCAGGTGATGTGTATGCGAAATGATCGTCTGTGTGACAATGACGCTGAAAAACACTGTGCGAAAGGTCATGCGCCTTTCCTCAGCCCCTCTATGTTTTTTGTACTCTCAATAATCTGAGACAGAGACGTGGGAATGAAAGAGTGACTTGGGCATACAGGTGATATCTATGCAAGACGAATGTCTCCAAAAAAATAAGACTTACTTGCATTTGTTGCACAGCAAACTGCCCCTCTCACCCAAAGGTCTCCCTCCCTAGCTCTCTGACCGTCCTCACCTAGATAAGGTTGAAGCTGAGTTGAAGTGTTGGAGGCGCACAGTTGATTCCGGGGTAACTGGGAAGTGCCGATGGAAAAAGGATCCGGAAGCTTGTTTCTGTTGGTCCGCTCGTCCCGCGTCCGCTCTTCTCCTTCCCCGTCCTCCCCCTCCCCCTCAAGACAAAAAACAATATGGTGCGTACATTGGCCTGGCGCGCTCCCCAACCCCCTTGCTACACGCCTCTCGAAAATCCCGTGCCTGGAGGATTTTTCCTCGTCACGCTGGCCCATCCGACCGTCACACGCAACACCCGTTCGCGTCGAGCTTCGCTACTTCCTACCAGCCCCATACCCACAGCCGTGTCGCTGATGCTTCCATGACTAGGCCCGCGGACCGCGCAAGCACTTGAAGCGCCTGGCAGCGCCGTCGTCGTGGATGCTGGACAAGCTGTCGGGCACGTACGCGCCGCGGCCGTCGCCTGGCCCGCACAAGCTGCGCGAGTCGTTCCCGCTCACCATCCTGCTGCGCAACCGCCTCAAGTACGCCATCACCGGCCGCGAGGTTACCAAGATCCTGGCCCAGCGCCTCGTCAAAGTTGACGGCAAGGTCCGCACGGACGACACCTACCCGACGGGCTTCATGGGTCAGTCGACCATATTCATCTGCAATTGCTTGCTAATTAATCCTGGAATCATAGACGTCATCTCCCTCGAGCGCACAGGCGAGCACTTCCGCATCCTCTACGACGTCAAGGGCCGCTTCGTCATTCACCGCATCACCGCGGAGGAGGCGTCCTACAAGCTGCTCAAGGTCCGCCGCGTCGCGCTCGGCGCCCGCGGCGTCCCGTACATCGTCACGCACGACGGCCGCACCATCCGCTACCCGGACCCGCTCATCCGCACGAACGACACGGTCAAGTTCGACATCGAGCAGAACAAGATCGTCGACTTCGTGAAGTTCGACACGGGCAACATCGTCGTCGTTACCGGCGGCCGCAACATGGGCCGTGCGGGTGTCATCACCCACCGCGAGCACCACCACGGCGGCTTCGACATCGTCCACGTCCGCGACTCGCTCGACCGCACCTTCGCGACGCGGATCTCCAACATCTTCGTCATCGGCGAGGGCACCAAGCCCTGGATCTCGCTGCCCAAGGGCAAGGGCACGAAGCTCACGATCTCGGAGGAGCGCGATGTCCGTCGTCGCCAGAAGGCTGCTGCCCTCGAGGCATGAGCGGTGCCTGTGCGCGGCCGAGCGGGTTGGGTGGAGGAGTTGTATGCCATGGCCCCATGTCCCTCTATGTTTCTTACTGCCCCTCCGACTACTAAAATGAACGGCTTGGCTAGAGGCGACCGGGGTCCGCAGCTTCTTTTTTGTATTTGCTCTCAACTTTGCTCTCAACTTCTGCCAGCGGGTGAAGGACAACTGGATTGCGTCCCCGCGGTCTGTACTGCAGCAAGTGTTACATGAGTGATTCGCTCTTCCGCTTGCTCGCTCCTTTGAACATGCATCGTGGTCATCAACGTCGTCAGACGTAATACTCAGCCGAAAGGGGGAGTACAATCATCGCACAAAACCGGCCCACTTTCACGCAGAGGGCGCGTTGGTAGCAAGCGAGCAACAAGCGAGCGCGGCCGGCAGATTCACCGCAGCCCGACCCGCGGGTGTTGCAGCTCGGCCGGAGCCGGTTCTGCCGGCCGAGCCTCGGAGCAGTGCTCGGAGTGATTCCCAGCGCCGGGACGCCGAAACACTGCAACTCAACGGGCATGTAACATGAGGGGGTCATTGTAATAAATATATATTGTATGGCACATTGTCTCATTGAATGACCAATTTCATGCCTCGTGCAAGCTCTGAAGAATGTTGTCTGGTTCATACACCGTTGTGGTCTCGTCGGCACGCGCTAATTAAGTAAGTACATGGATTAATCAAGAAAAAGTGTGTCTGCATCGGTATCTGCATAGGTGCGCTTTGAAGTACGAGCACGCTTCGCTGCCTGTGTGTTCTCCGAGAAATCAAGGATTCGTTTGAAGGCTGGTTGTACGCGCCCATGCAACCTTGGGGAGCCTCCTCAGTCAACTTGGGATTATCTTTTGTAGGTGTCTAGACCACTCGGGATTATCTTATTGAGGTCATAGACCATGTATATGTACAAGTGCAGCTCCGCAGGCGGGATAGCAAGATCAAATCAGATGAGATAAATCGGGATATACACCGAGCAGCATAATGCGAGATGAATAGAAACGGGATAAATCAGGATGAAATGGGGCAAGGGTGCGGAGGATAAATGAGGGACAATGATGAAAAATCATGAAATGGGCGCAGAAAAGGCAGGCAAGCAACGAAGGCAGAGGGGAGTAACTGTTCAGTAAACGGGAATATGAGTACTGCAGAGCATGACGCACAGTTTACACTGAACATCGTACGAGCCGCAGGAGAGAACACCGCCACAAATGTGGCGGCATCGGCGCGCGTCACAGCCCCCGAGCCACTCAACGGCCACCTCGTGAGAAGGACGGGGAGTGTCGCGAGCGGATACCGCGGCCAGGCAACGCCGCGACATGGCGGCGCGAGGGAAGGGAGAGTGAGGGCCGTGTGCGGAGAATGAAGTCGTGTTCCGACTTGCATCCGCCCATCAATTTGTGGCAAATCGACTGTGGCGCGCCCACCTCAAGCAGCGCGAGCTTCAGCGCGCCAGCAGCGCATTTTTGCCGCTCTACACTGCGTATTAGCCACGCAATGGAGATTGATGGTATTCCGCGCGCGCGACATCATTATGTGTGCGCATCGGACATCCAGAACGCGGCACTGCGGTGCCTTCTCCCTTCCGTCTCGACCATCGCCTTTATACCCCTCAGTCCCGCCCATGATTTCGCGCCCTGAGCGCACCTGAGCGACCTCGGGCGGCGCGCAGCCACACGTCCTTTGCGAGCTACACGTTGCGCTGCAGCGAATCGGTCGTTTGCCTGAGTGTTATCGCCCTCGAGTCGTTGGTACAGTAATTTGGGCGGTAACGCAAGTTTTAGTTGAGAGCTATGAATAAGCGCCGGTGAGCAGCAGTAAAGAAGCCTCCGGTGCGGCGGTGAGGTGTCTGCGGGAACACTTCGAACCGCTTCTCCGGCGCTCAGGTATACATACAAGTTTGCTACGAAGTGAACCTGAGGTCTGGGACCTCAAAAGGATTATCCCGCGAGGTCTACAGACCTCGAAAAGATAATCCTGATTGACTGAGTCAATTGCCTTGGGTCGACTCCCTGAGGCTGTCGCAGCACATCCAAGGTCCTCTCCAGCCCGTCACGAATTCGCCGTGCCTCTGGGGACGTAAGATAGTACCGGCTGTGGCTGTTTTCGTCAATCGGCGCAGGCAATTCAGCAGCTGGTGCGGCAGGCGATGACGGCGCGGCAGATGACGCAGGACTGGGACTAGCAACGGCACGGGAGAGGTCCTTGCGCGGTCCAATGCGGGGGTGATACACTTCGTCCGGATCTGGCTCTTCGTGAATCCCAGGAATCACGTAGTAGGGTGGGAGGCGACGGCGTTGAAGCTTGGCCCAAAAGGCGTTGTTCCGCTGCGGAGCGTCGCCGAGAATCGGGTTCGCGAGCTTGACCAGGTGCTTGCAGGTAAGGAAGCGGTTGAGAAGGTATCCCATGCAGCTACACGTCCAGCGCTGTAAGTCGGTGTGGTAATCACCGCGGGGTCGAATGCGATCGGCCTCGATCTCAGCCAGACGGTCCGCGCGCACTTGGACATGCTTCAGACCCTTTCCGCGCTTCTTGAGAACAGCAAGCTCGCGCTCAAGGTTCCTAAGGCCGTCAGGTTTCGAGAGCTCCCGCCACTCGGCCTTGAAGTCTTCCTGCCAGGACGCTAGACCCGTCTTTCGACCAGCTCGCGTTATGCCAAGGATCTCGTGAAGCCGCTGCAGAATCGGTGGAAGCGTCGACTTGACAAGTGTGTAGACAAGTAGATCGAGCCGCGGGCGATTAAACAGAGCCAGGTCGCGATGTTTGACGATACGCCAGTAACTCTCTGCGATCATGGTTGTCTTTAACACGGGAACAGCGCGGCATGCAGATCTAGCCCAAAGCGGCCACTGGGAAGGCGAGTACCAGCGATTCCAGAGATAAGCCCAGGCTTGGGAGAGGTCATGTTGCCAGCAGAACGTGTAGAGCTGGTGAACGGCACTCTTATGGATCTGCTCGGCGGTGAGACAGGTCCCTTTCTCGTCAAGGGGGAAGGAGGGGTGCAGGTGAAAGTGTTTCCGAAACATAGACACGATATGTGGCCGATAGCGAGCAGGACAGAACTCGGGTAGCGCGGGGCGATCTTTGCGAGCAATTGGAGCGGGCCAAATGGGAATCGAATCGTCTCCGATTGTCATGGTCAGGAGCGGGGGAAGACAGGTAGCCAGCTCGTCGATTGGGATGTCGTCGACCTGTAGCTCGAAACTGTTGACGCTGATGGGAACACTGCCGCGGCCGTCAAAGTCCTCTTCGGCGCTACCGTTACTGACCCCAGGAGCCCAAGTTGGATCGATGAAACTGAACACACGGTGCGCCTCTCGGCCGTCGTAAGCTGCAGGGGGTGTCGATTTACCAAGACGCTCCTCGACGTAACGGACAGAGTGCCAGTAGCAGAGCTGGTGCTTCGCGTCGCTGAGGACCGTACGACACGCATTGATCTCCGAAGGATCCTTGTCGGACAGAGAGAAGCGGGAATTGGGGCACTGCACGTGGAGCCAGCGCAGAACCTCGCTGAGAAGCCTCTCCTTTGCGCCGGGGTGAGCCTCGTCAGTCAGGGACGTGAGAATTGTCACCAGTGGCATAAGCTGGCCATTAACCTCCGTCAGAATTGCATACATCTCGTATCCGAGAGCATTCGTTTTGACTGGGAAGGTTGTCAGCACAGATTACAAGTATCTGAGAACGTCACCGACAGGTTGAATCCATTGCCAGCTCAACAACAGCGGTATTGAGCCGTTCCACCACCTCCTTGAATGCGAACGCAAACGACGAGACACCGGCCTCCTCGGGGACAGGAATGGTCTGAACAGAATCGCCGTCCCACTGCTCAAGGAGCATGTGAGTCGACTTGACCTGATCGTCGTCCATTTTCCAGCGCTTCTGAGATATGGAGGACCAATACGAGTAGATCTGGTGCTGGCGCAACACAGTATCGGGGTAGCGGCGTAGAATCTCCTTATAAATCTTCAAACAATCAGTGAGTGAGAGAAAGCGGTATGCAAAGGCACAGACATACCACAGGCGCCGTGGAGTTCTGCATCTCGCGAACAAGGTCCTTGACTTCGTCTGGAATCCCGACGTCGACATAGCCCGGGTGCCCGAGGCCATGATAGAGATGGATGCGCGCATAAACTGCCTCGGAGTCGATGGGATGTACGATAGAGACACTCATCCAGCCGCCACAGTGCCAGCGGTCCATGCAGATCGAGGCGCGCTGCTTTTCAGGCTTTCGCGTACTATTTGCACGGGGCAGGCCGCTCTGGGACTTGGTCTGCTGGCCCTCGCGCTGTGCACAATAATACAGGAAGCGCTCGGTCCGCTGACCACGTTCGGAATCATGCAGGCTATAGCAATAGGATGAGCGAATATTAGCAGCAGATACGGAGAGAGAACGTACTTGAATCTATACCCCATTTGCTCGCAGACGAGACGAACAACATTGGCGGCCAGGACCTTATTCGGGTATTCCTTGCCATCCAACTCGTCCGTCGTGTCCTCCAGCGCAACCACGGCGGTTATATCGCTCGCCTGAAGGCGATGGCCATGCAAGAGAGTACTGAACGCGCTCCAGGTCAGGGGGTCCCCGGTTGTGTCCACCACGACAGGCGGCGGCCGTGGTTCTCCATGGGCACAAGCGCACTGTTGTCTGGCACACTCACACCCCGCGGCAGAGGCCTGAGGCTCGTCTGTACCGGCGGGCGCGGAGGGACGTTGTTCCTTCTTCGCTGCGCGGCGCTCTTTTGCCTGCCGGGCATTCTTGTCATTGCAGGGTTGGCATCTTCGAGTGCGCTTCCCAGTCCGAGCGTTGAGTGGAAACGAGTCTGGGGGGCCTTTGAACGGACAGGACTCGCATTTCCTAGATGCGGCTTCGGTTGGCGGTGTGTCTGCCATTTGCAGCGCGGCGGGTGGGGGAGACGAGACGTGGGGTTTGCAAAAAGTGTATTTAAACTCCGCGTTGTCACGGATGTATATCCTGGCCCTGGTTCCGAGCCAGGGAACCCGTCCGAGGCTCGGCCGGCGGAACCGGCTCCGGCCGAGCTGCAACACCCGCGGGTCGGGCTGCGTTAGATGGCCGGCAGTCCCGGTCGGCGGGGTAGTGCGCCCTCGACTCTCGAGTACGATATACGGTATCCATTGTGGCTTTTTGCATACTCAGAGGCACGCGTGCTTTTAGCCATTAACAAGCGCAGGCTCACTCGAGCAGGAAGGGTCGTGGGAAGTTCCGAAGGTCCGAGTACGCGAGTTTAAACTCCGCAGCGCGTGTCCTCTTCCCCTTCCGCAGCAACGCTGCACAAGCATTGAGGCTCCTGACGAAGCTCCGCCGCGTAGACATGACGTCACTTGTAAAACCTTTGGGGTAAAACGCGCGACGCGATTGGCTGGCAGGCGCAAATATCCTGGGGCCGCCTACCGCGCAGAACATTCTTTCGTCCCAATCGGGCGTGTTCCCGATTTAGCGCCGGCGCGCATGTGATTTTGTGGCGCGAAGAGGATATAAGGCGAGCGACGCGCGGGGTTTCCTCGACGCTCCTTTTCCCCGTTCCCGCACCTTCCTTGTCGCGACGCGTCCCATCTGCCCCGCGTCGCGCTCATTCGGCACCTGCCGTTATGACGCGCTACTCTCTGACGCCTGCGCTCGACTCGCTACGCGCTTGCTTCTGGTCGATACCCTGGCGACCGATCTGTATGCTGGGCTCGAGGTCCTCATTCACGTCCCTCTGCGCGACTCGTGTTCATGAACCTCGACGCTCGCGAGGCTAGAGCACGTGACCTCCAGTTCTGTCGCCCCGCTCTTCGATACGTGGCTATATGCGGCCAAAAGCATCTCTTATGCCCCTGCTATCGTCGTGCTCTGCGCAATAACCCTGCACTCGGTGCCACCGCGGCTCTTGCGCTGTGGTGCTATGTGTTCGATGAACACGTATTGCCGCAGCGCATGGCCGTATTGGCAGCCGGTCTGGCAACCATGGACGTGGGTCTCTTCTGCCTCTTGTCTCTGGCGATATACAGCCTCAGGACGAACTCTATGCTCGCGCTCGGTGGCTACGTTGTACTTCCGACCTAACCGCTTCTCGGGCCATGTGGAATGGGTCCTGCACCAACTCCCGGTCCGACGTAGCACTCTGACCTCACGCCTCCGGGACAGTCTAGTGCTGCCAGGCTTACCCGCTCACTGGCACGTAGCCTGAGCGCAGTCTGTAAACGTACGTGGATCCTCGAGACCGATATTGATGACATGCCTGACAAGCTTCGCCGCAGGAACATGGTGTCCACAGCCGCGGTAACTGATCTGCCTAGAGTAATTGTTTGGATCATTCGTACCGACCGCCTGTACCCCGCACGGGCGCGCCAGCGCTCGCCGCTGAAAGGCCTGATCAGCCTGGTAGGCTGTCAGTCACGCGCATATCCTGTTTCCTATGGCACACTGACTTCGGCATAGGCTTCCCGTACATGAACCGCTTCCTATACGACGGCACGGGGAGCGCACATTCTCGGCGGACGCCATCCCGCTAGCCGCACCGCGAGCCGATGCAGCAACGACGTCGAGGTTCAACACGCGTCGGACCCGGCTGTAGGACTCCGTGCCCAAGGTCGAAGGGCCCATCAATCTTGCCACGGCGCTACGGTACTTGCGATGAGCCGCCCGCCACTGCGCACCTTCACATGCAGCGCGTCTTCTAGCGTACGCGGAATTTGCGACCTACGAGCACGTCGGCAACACCGATTTGTATGCGTTCCCTTCTCAGCAGATTGGACGAGCAGTCGTTGATGCGCAATGTAGATGGTCCTCCGTCGTCGACTCTCTGCTCCTCGAGGTACGCGTCTGCGCGGTCCAGCACGAACATGCTCATCAGGCCTTGCAGAATATCCCGCCAGGCGCCTGGCTCGGGTGGCATACATGCGCGCCGTCCTTCGCGGGGCGCTTCGAACGCCAAGCGGAGACGAGCACCCAGAACTCGAACGACCTCGGCCAGGCGCTCGTCGAGACGCTGCTGTGCGAGCAGTGGGGGCGGCGTGAACGGCTACCTGCGCCAGGTTTGTCATCTGACCCCGCGCCCGTCGTGCTGGCTGACGGTGAGGCACAATGGCGCAGTACACCTTGCGCCGCGACTTCGCCGTCGATTGATTTGCCGCGGCGTTATCGCTGACCTAGCGCACGCGGGACAGCGTCGGTGCGCTCGTCGGCGCGGCGCGTGCGGCGGCAAACGCTCTGCAGATTTCCCACGGAATCATGCCCATTTCCGGCATGGCGGCCGCCGACTCGACCTACAGATGGCCCCAATCCTTTCAACTCCTTCCCTTCTTTATCTCGTTCAAGAGGTCCTATGGATAGGTTAGCCCATTGCATAAAAATTCAGGACCAACGCTTACCTTCCACCGAGGCCGTTCACACTTCCCGAGACGAAGGTACTGCGGTACACGCGCAACGACTTTGAGCCACCCGTGCTCGCGCATCTCCAGCAACTCGCGGACATGACCATCGATCCGTACGAATTCTCACATTACTTGTAGCGCCTCTCAACCCTTGCAGGCTTTACAGCGAACAGGTTGCGCACGCCCTGTGCCTCTGCCTGGACATGGCGGCCTCGTCCTGGCGCCGCCCTCTGAAGGTCGGGCTGCCTGACGTCAGCATGAAACTCTCGATTGATTAGATTACAGGCGCTTATAGCTCTCGACTACGTTGTGCATGTTGGCGCTGACGACTTCGCGGCCCACATAGACGCGGAGGCCGTCGCGGCGTGCACCCAGGCAGAGAACGCGCGGGTCCGGGAGAAAGCAAAGGAGATCGCACACCTGCTTGAGCACGCCGATTTACTCGCGTGGGCGCGGCGCGGCGCGGCCAAGGCCCTCGGTCTGCTGCTCGCTCGGGAGTTTGGGAGAGAGCGCGAAGCCGGGTCCATCCCCGCCCTGGGCGGGTTGTCTCTGGTATCCCCTGTGACCCGTGCGTCGTAGTGCTTCTGACCCTGCAAGTACTGACTGCGCATCTTTGCTGTAGGTCTGAGTCGAGGCACGACGGCAAGTGCTGAAGATTACCGCACCGTCTTCGAGGACATGAACGTCACGGACGCGGTGACTCTCCTGTCTGAGAGGCCCGTCAAGTCGAGCTTCATCTCCGACGTATACCGAGGACAATGGAGCCGGGGCGGGGAGATGGTTCAGGTGCGCGTAGCTCAATCTCTACGTCTGTGCCAGCTCAACTGCACCAGGTTGCCGTGAAGGTCGTACGGGCTACCGGCGATGTCACAGAGCGCGCCTTGCAGGTGAGCACCCGAACCCGCAATCCTGGAGGCGGGAATAACATGTGGTTCCACACGATTTAGCGTCACGTTCGGGAGATTTCTCTTTGGCATGAAGTCGCGCACGAGAACATCCTTCCGTTGCTCGGGCTCCACTGGGGCCTCGGTGACAATCCCGCCCTCGTGTCTCCCTGGTGCGAGAGCGGGGACATCAACACATACCTCCAGAGTCTTGGTACCACCGGCGATGTGGATCTGGACGCGGTCAAGTTGAAGTTGGTATGTGCGCTCCGTTCCGCCCAATGCCAAGTACCCTGTTGTTCAAGTCAATTAGCTTGGGCAAGTTTTACAGGGCCTTTTTTACTGTAAGCGAGTCCCCGCGGAAATCCAGGCAGCTGCGCCTGAACCCTACGTTCAGTACACAACTACTCGCCGAAGATCATCCACGGAGATATCAAAGGCGTACGTTGGTGCGAACATGCCCATTTTGCGGTTTCTCACTGGCAGGGTGTTTGTACAGGCGAACGTCTTGGTGTCGGAGGCTGGTGTCGCGCGACTCTGCGACTTCGGTCTTGCGTCCGTCGTGAGCGACTCTAAGTCGGCGTCAATGAACACGACTGCGCGTGGTACGCTGCGGTGGATGGCACCCGAGCTCTTTCACGAAGACAACGCTGCGCATTCGACGCAGACCGACATATGGGCGTTCGGTTGTCTCGTCCTCGAAGTGCGCCGAACCACGCGGCTTCTGTCTCGCTCGCTGATTCTTCGGAAGGTACAATCCAGGATGGTCCCCTACCACACCCTAGACAACGAATCTGCCGTCATACGGGCGATATACATCAACAACGAGCTCACCTCCCGGCCAAAAGTCTTTCCAGACAGGTTGTGGTGGCTCGTCCTCCAGACGTGGGCCGTGGCCCCAGACGAGCGGCCCTCGGCGGGTGAGCTCGCGGTGCAAATGAAGGACTTGCGCGAGACCCAGGCCGCGGACCCGTCGTCGTGGTACAGACCTTCCCTTCCGGCTATCTCGCGCGACTTTCCGCCAGCTGTCGCGTACCGCACCCTTGGCCCAAATCTTGCGAATTTGCTGCAAGCAGAAGAGTCTCAGAGCGCAGCGACGCTGCAGGGCATCTATGCGATGCTCATTTCAGGTGCGAGATCCCCCCTCCCCCTTCCGCGTGTGGGCTGAGTTTTTTGTCTTGAATCAACAGACGAAGGGCTTTCAATCCTCGAGCCGCATTTTCGGCGGCGCGAGGCATACATCGAGGCTATCCTACAGCTGTGCGTCAACTGCGCCGTTGGTATCGCTGGGGTTCCCTCTCTGGTATCGGAGAAATTCGCTCTCGTCGTGGTAGGGTACATCTACGCGTGCATCGGGGTACCCCGTGATCAGCGGCGCCACATTGGCGCGTCATCAGATTACCTAGAGACAGCGCAACTTCCCAGGACGAGATTGCGCGCGCTGGTACGGCTCCTCTCCCGCAAAGATGGGGCACGTGCGCGATGGATGAAGCAAAAATTCGGCCGTACGTGCATACGGGGGACGAGGCTTCATTCCAAAGTGCTTATCCTTCGTCACAGCCGTCGTCCCACCAATATTTAGAGGCCACACAGCGAAGATCAACTGCATTCAGTATACCCCGGATGGGAGACGCATAATCAGTGGCTCGGACGACGAGACTATCCGTTTTTGGGATCTCGACAATGGCGTCTGTGTCCTCGGTCCTCTCCGCGGCCACTCCGACCGTGTGACATGCTTGGCAGTCTCCCCTGATGGACGTCGCGTCGTCTCCGGAGCTCATGATCGAACGCTCCGGCTCTGGGACGCTGAGACCGGAATGGCGCTTGGAGAGCCCCTGCTTGGCCATGAGTCGCCCATCTCTGTCGTTGCATTCTCGTCGGACGGTGCGCGCATCACGTCCGGGGACGAGGACGGGAATCTCTACGTCTGGGCGCTCGATAGCACCCCGTCTGTCGTCCTGCACTGGACCGCCCCCGGCCCTATACGGGCGCTGTCTTTTACAACCCTAGACGGTTCCCAGGTGATTTCACTGGCGGGCGGATCCATTTGCACGCGTTCTCTCCAACCTGAGTACAACATCGATGTCGACCTCCATCTCGGGGACAGAGCATCCAAGGTGGCTGGGACGGCGGTCGGCTTTGGAAACGACACTGTCCTGTGTGCGCTGGGCTTCTCTGACGGGGATGTGCATGTCGTGGACGTGCGCACTGGGTCAACGACTTCTCTAAGCCAGAACGCGCTCGACGAGAGTTCGCATGTCTCACTCGCATTCTTTCCGCCGACGACTGCATCTCAGCCAGTGCGATTGGTTACCGGCTTCGACGGATGGCTACAGATATGGGACGTCACTCCTACCAGAGAGGACGCCCTACCTCTGGGTCAACAAATATTCATTGGCTGGCAGCCGCGGGCGATCGCAATCCATCCCGAAGGCGAAGAAGTTGCTATGGATTTGAGCGATAATCACACCATCTTTCTCTACGAGCCGGCTGACGACACAAGGGATTAGAGACACGATTTCGCTCAGGGCATGACGCTTCGGACGCGTCGACGTTCGAGACGTTCTGATCTGATATCTTCATTTCAGCAACCTGTGGATAGAAGGGCGGCTTTCCCTCGCGGAATCAGCTACCTGGCTGAGTAAATTGTGGATACATTCGCTATGTTGCTACCGCGACGGTGTCCATAAATGTCTGTAACACAGAACCCATGTCCTTGCCGGGCCGCAGCCCAACCTGCTCTACGCGACATCTCCGTTGTTGCCATGCTCGAGTTACAACTCGAGAGGCGGGACAAGCGCCCGTTCTTGAGGCCGGTGCCCTGGCCCGCGGACGGCTGGTTCACGGCTAAGGACACGCAGCTTCCGCGCCAACCGGTTCGCGTCTGCGCGGTCCGTTTCGGAGCCCATCGCCAGTTGTACGGACTCGAGGACGACTTCGCGCAGAGTGCGGCTCCCCGCCCGCCGCCTTTTATCCAAGACGTCCAGCAATGGGCCGGCTGGCAACGATGGCAGCGGCGCGGACGGGTCTTTGCGGCTACGAAACTGTTTCAACAACATCTCTCTCGCGCAAAATGAGAGACAGCGCAATTTAGGCGCATTGGAAGCTGATAGCCGACTCCGCATGAAGTACTCGCTTTCGTGGGCGAGGTCCGCTGTGCCGAACAGATCGAGAGTGAGCATTGTCAACTCCAGGAATACCGCATCCCGTGCGGACACGAATAGTTGCATTTGACAGCGCAGAGTCACAAGCGTCGAACAGTTGGCCAGAATGAGGCGATGCGCAGCGGATGAAAGCACGTTGAAGTCGCGCTGCATTGGGTAGTTGAGGCCGCAGTCAATGGTCATGGACGCTCGCATAGCCTGGCTACCGAGACTGGCGGGGGACTTGTAGCATGGGACTAGGTCCATGTGGGTCACGTGCCTCTCCGAGCCGGGCTCGACGAGGAACTGCACGGTTCCGTCGTCACAGCACAACGCTCGGCCTAGAGTGATTTTCTGGACGTCTGCGTGCCAGAATGCGGAGAGAATAGACCGGAGATCAACCGTAGGACTGTCTCTCAGCGACCGTTCCAGGTTTACTGTGAGCCCGCGCAGATGATGGTTGAAATTCGAGCTCCAGGCATTGCCGACCAAGTTGGACCGATGATTATACTGGAGAGTAAGAAACTCCAGGCATGGGAAGAGGTCTGACAGATTCATCCATCCGGCCTGCATCGCGGCCAGATGCCGATGAGGAGGAGGATCGTGGCTGAGCTTCACGACGGTGGTAAAGGCGGGACAATATGTGGCCGGCAAGTTGACCCCGACGAGGTGCAAATCGCGCAGATTGGGCGCAATGCCAGCGAGTATCGTTTGTGCGAGAACGGGGGGCTCCCACGATAACGACGCGCGGCGCCCGAGACGATAGACTTGCTTCAGCGACAATGTACGAAGCATCGGTGCTGCAACTTCGAGACCAGGTTCCAGCAGCTGCCAGACTCCTGGATCTGCGAACTCTAAATCTAGCGTCAGTGTGTGGTGCATATGCTCCCACAGCACGGACGCAATGCTGCTGCTCTGCCCTCGAGCGACCTGCAAATGCATAATTTCGACCGGAAGGCCGCGAGCTCGCGCGAGGATATCAGCGAGCGCATCGCCTGACGCCCGCCAGCCGAAGAAGTCGAGAGACTTCCATACCAGAGGGTCGGAAATGACAGCCTGCCTCCAAGTCGCGCAGACGTGCGAGGCGACCACAGCCTCCCAGAAATCGAGATTGTGAAATATGCCGCTGAGCAGTTCGGCAGCGAGGTGATCGAAGTGCGAGCGGACGCCGATGATGTCTGACGATGCACTGTAATACGACGGGGCAGGCGACGTGGGCTCGGTGGCAACTGGGAGCATGGTGGATGGTGGAAGGAGAACGGGCTGTATCTGATCCGATCTCAACAAGCCGACCTTTTGAGGACTTGCGTTGACGCCGGGAATGCGGGACCGGTTGAAGTAAGCGCTCAAACACTCGCCATCCCAGATCTGGTCCGGCACTGCACTGTCACTGCACGCAGCACCCCCGTCTGAAAGCTAAAGTACAGCAATTACAGCCCAACAGCAAGATCGCCACGTTAAAGGTACTGCCTACTGCTCCGCATTTGCTGCGAACTCGCGTTTCGCCTGCGAATGGGAGGTGAGAGATCATCCGTCCCGATCGGTCGTCGACGGTTCTCACCTTCTCCAAGAACTCATTGTCTGTGAGCACACGAACACCGGTCATAGCAAGAGCCTTGGATATTACCAAGGTCCTGTCGTGTGCTTCTTGAGTTCCAGCGGCCTCTGCAAATGCAGCGGTGTGGTTTCCGCCGTTCGGCTCCGCTGGGATAGCTGGGCACATGCAATCAGTTCAGGTCTTGCTTGGAAGCTGGCAGCACGCACAATAGCCCGGGTGTAAAGCTGGGAGCGCTGAGGGTGCGAGATTAGCACTGGACAAAGCGAGGGAGCCGCGACAGTTCACCGTAAGTGATGTTGCCCTGGTTGAAAATAATCAGTACGGTAGATTCCATCAGAGAAAGGCTTAGTACGAAGTCTGTCGATGCGCTGGACCCAAATTCGGGACCGATGCCAGTGACGTAGTCGTAGCGCTGCAGGGTGTGTGCAAACTCGTGCCCTGAATGAGAACAATGAATGGTCAGGAGCAAGTTTGCTAGAATTGCACCCCAGACGTGCCGAGGGTCAGGTTGTTGCGCAAGTCTTTGAGCAAGTGGCCGACACGAATGTCGGGCTCGCAGGCGGTCGCCAACGCTGCTGCTCTGGAAGTCGGTCATCGCACCGTAGCAGGTAGAAGAAATCTGATGAAATCGTACTTGATGCAATTCACCAGCCTCTCGCTGAGCGCCTCAGCTTCCTCACTCGTCGGCGCCCGCACAAGCCAGCGCATCTTGGCGTAGTCCGGAATAACTGAGCGGCGTTAGTCAGAGAATGCTCTGAGAGAGACTGTCGCACTGTTAGCTGCCCAATCCTTGCCCTCGATGATGCCGTGGATACGATGGGTCGGTTTAATCTGCTGGCGAAGCACAGAAACTGCATTGTATGCAAGGACCGCAGCATCCAACGCGTTGCGGCCCTCCCACGGTTGCGCTCCCGCGTGAGCGCTGAGAGGGATAGGGTCAGCTTCGATCAGGGCATCAACGCCAGAACCAGACGTACGTGTGGCCGTGGTACTCGACCTGTACGTCCTGGATCGCCAGGGTGGTGCTGACTGCGGCGGCCTTTGGGTGACCCGGCCCGGGGTGGCACATAACGCAAACATCCATTTCCTTGTATGCGCCGCGCTTCAGAAGCTCGACCTTCCCCGCGCCGCCCTCTTCGGCTGCTCTCCCAATCAGTTATGACGCGCGGCCCTCTTGGGATCCACCCGCCTGGTGTCCCAAGGAGAATGACTTTTCCGGGAATGTTGTGCTTTTCCATGGACGCCGCGATAGCAATAGCCACTGCAACGCCGGCGATTGCGATGAGATTGTGCCCGCACGCATGCCCGATGCCTGTAACGGCGCGTTTAGTCCTGTCGTGCGAATTGAAAGCGCTCATACCAGGGAGAGCATCCATTTCTGAGTTTACGCCCACCACATTTCCGTCCGTTCCGTGAGACCATTCCGCCCTCCACGCGGTATCAAAACCCAAGTAGTGGCGAGTGACCTCCCACCCATGCGACTCCATGAACTTCGTCAACGCGTCGTGCGCGTACCTGCACTTCGGTCTAACACGGTATGGGCTTCCCGCGCGTGACTCACTTCTCCTGCCACATTATTTCCGGATGGTCTAGTAGAGACATCGGCGTTCGCCCGCTTAGGTGAGTTTTGGGCGTACCATGGATATCCAAGTTGAGCTCTCGGAGGCTTGCATCCAAATCGGATATGGTGTCGTCGATCGTCTTCAACACATCCTCGTTGAAGACCCCATTGAGGCTGCTGAGAGTGTACGACGGCGGCGGGTCGTCTGCCGGGACCGTGACTTCTCGTGATAGACCTAATTGGGTTTTCGCCGCTGCACCGCTTCGAGGCACGGCCACTTCACGGCGCCTTGAGATGCCGCAGGCCTGCAGGAGTGTCGTGAAGCAGTTGACCATGACGAGAGACCAAAGGCAATCCTGCGAGAAGAGCCGGCGCTCCGGGAGAAAACTCCGCCATCAGCTGTTGGTCCTGAGCGACGGCAATCCGCGCGAAGCAGCTTGAAATAATCCCAAGATGATCCTGAAAAATGAAGGGGCATTCATAATCCATTCGGACAGCTGGATATATATGCTAGCAAAGATATCTCGTGGTTGAGAACTGTGTGTGCCAGAGTAGGACGCGTACAACTTGGGCGATATCATACTGATACATGAGAACTTGAAGTGGGAGTCTAATCCCTTGCGTACTGTGTACTCGCACGCATGAGCATGTAATCCTTCCACGTGATGGCCGTGTGCCTGGCGGGATTCTCAGGCCCCTGACACGACGGCAGGCAGTCAATAACTGAATCCAGTGCCGGCGCGACGAAGTAGACAATTGAGTAGCGAGACCGCGTGTGCTTCTCGTCTTCGGGACCGGAGAATCCTCGAGGTGTCGGCGGCAAGGTTACACGATGTAGAGTAGACTTGAGATAATCTATGTTGAGCGTATATGCCGATCAGAACACCTTGTGGGACAGCTAGGACCTGGACACACCGTTGCTCCATCTCTGAAGAGCGTCTCCCACGTTGAGACACATTGCACCGCTCACGGGGAAGACGTCGATGAATTTTCCACCCTCGTCCGGACTCTCGACCTGGAGACCGCCGCACTCGTCCTGGAAGAGCAGCGTGATTGTCCCCCAATCGCTGTGAGTGGGCATTCGCGCGACTCGTCCCTCCTCTACAAGCCTCGCTTGCACAGGAGGATAATGCAAAAAGCGAAGCTGGTTGCCATGGCCGTCGTGGTGCTTCAACAACGGGTCGGGCGAACTGAGGCCGATGCCCAAAGCGAGTGCTTTGACGATTTCAAGAGATGCTTCGTGGCACGCCCAGTAGAATGCCATGGAGAACGCTCGAAAGCCCGGCAGAGTTTCTTCTGCGAGCCACACGTTGGGTTGTAGCCCGTTCTCCTCGCTTCCGACCTCGTAACTCTCCTAGAATACAGACACAGTCAACCAAATTGATAGGGCCTTCAGCATGCTGGGCTTCACCTTGAAATCTTCGACTTCGCGGGACTCGGGATCGTTGCTATTGCCGACTTTCTCCAATCCAGGCCACGAGTAGCCACGGTGGACGGTGAAGCCCGGCGGATGCGGCGCGGTCTTCTTCTGATCCATGCTGAGGGCGAAGAGCCGCTGCGACATCGAGAACGCATCGCTGACTAGATGGTCTGGCACGCCGTGGTTGACGATGTACACGAAACCGAACTTGCGACACGCGGCAGCGAGGGCTTCACCGACACGCTCCCTATCGTCCGAGCCGCCGTTCCAGGCGGCAAAATCAACGATAGGGATAGGGGTTTCGGTCACCATGATGCACGCGCGATACAGTACTGCTATTGCGGCCGCGGCCGACGTGCCGATTGAACCCGCGGTGGCGGGCATTGGGCAACGCTTCGGGTCAACATGTCACATGGGACATGAAGTCTTTTGTGGCTAGCCATCTCATCAGCGCATGGTGGTGGGCAGGTGTCGGGGAGGTGAGATTAAATTCATTGCCCTAGTTATCTGACAGCATGATTCCCGGTCTCAGTGACATGCAGGGTCACGCCGTCGACTACATGCTTGTTTCCTCGCTCTCTCATGGATACTCCGCGCTCGAAGAGGTGAAAATATTGACAGTGCTCTTTCAGGACCGATCCTGACGATCGCCTCATTATTCATGCACGTCTCCTGCTGAAATTGGCACGCCCTGGCCTGCCGTCGGCGTTTGCCACAGCAACTACGCCGTCAGGATCACCCGTGGCGCGCCGGTGGCTGCGTTGTTGTCTTCTGGGCCCCTTCGATCCCTTCTCAAGCTGACGGCGCTGATATAGACTGCCAACGTCACATTAAGTAATCGGGGAGTGGCTCCTGTTTCGCCCGGTCAATCGAAACACACCAAATCATATCGGAAACCACGATTTGGTCATCTGGTGGACCCGCGGCAGGGCCATCGGTACCTACGATACTGCCAGTGCGCGGCCATGGCTCGGCGCCGGCCATGGTCTCCACAGTCCGGCATTTAATGTTTCATGTGGCTGCCCGGGCTGCAGACGGGGAATGCTGCGCTGAGACACCGCAGCGGCGACGGGCAATGCACGAAGCGCCCGACGGCTGGCCTGATTCATTCACTTGCGATGGGCGCTTCGGGAGGATCATCCGGAATTTCAGGTCGCCGACCTGAAGCGGCATCGACACATCCTGAGCTCAAGCCTGCTTCATATGCATTCTACCATGCCTTCATTCCATCTTTCATGTAACCCCGCCTGTTTTCTTGAGTATTGCACAGTCTCAAACCGGGGCGATGCGGAGATCGCCTCCATTGACAACTCATTGATGACCGTTTAGCCTTCACACGCTCGGCTAATAGCCTCGAGATCTCGGTAATCATGATATGAAATAGACTTTCGGTGATGTTTACGATTTTTCTAACCGTTTTTCGCCCTCCCTTCAGCACTTTTTACAGCTCCAGACCTTGAAGGCTCCTTTTCTCTCCGTGGTCATCACGCGGAGGCTCGCCATCTGTTACGTGTGGGCTGTAGCACGGCTTTGACTCTGTGCGAGCGCAAGGAGCAATCAGTGTGTCAGCAGAAACTCCGATCGACCGTAACTTGCACTGCGATCGACTTGACATCCGAACCCTGCACTACCAAACTGGCCGTCACGGAGCATGCGAGCTGTATACTCATTCCGGATACCTTCGCGCGGATAGCTGCTTACACACAGGGCCTGGAAGCTTCGAAGTTACCATTCAATTGCACGCGGGCGAGCCCCGAACTTCACGCACACAACGGTGCACGGGATAAACATTTTTGTGTTGATCCAACGGAAGCGGCCACCGCCACAGCCCAGGCTAACAAGCGTCGGCGAACTGACCCGCGATAGTCTGACATGACTTGGGCACTATAAAACGGCCGCGTGTCACGTCTTTTCCCTGCAGGCCACTTTGTTACTCATGGAACACTTCGTTGTCCTCCTCGTCGCTTTGCTCTCTGCGGCCATTGCTGTTTCTCAGGCCCTGCTCCTCACGCGACGAGCCCTCCGCCGGTACCTGCTGCGCACATTCACTAGCCTCCCCGATCTCGAGAACGTGGGCTCCGCGCGCCGCCGCGCTAAGGTTCCTGGGACCGCAGTTATTTGTGGCGGCAGGTGAGCGCATGTCATCTCCACCATCGCAATGCCCGGATGCTTACGCGGGAGCGCCCCTCAGCTTCGCAGGTCTCTTCGCAGCTCGCGTCTGCGCCGATCACTTCGAATCTGTGAAGGTCATTGAGCCGGATGCCTGGACGTTTACGGAGGAGGCCAAGCTCGGCGCTCCGCACGCCACGAGGCCGGTTGTCGACGACAACGTGGAGTACAAGACGCTGGCACACAAGCGTAGCCGCGTGTACCAATACGCTTCCACTCACGGTGAGAGCGGGTCCGCGCAGCGCAGAGCTTTCCCGTCTGACATCACGGTCACCGCCCAGTCGTGCAGGTGCTCCTGACGCGGTTCCTGCGGGCGGTGTTTCCCGACTTTGACTCGCGCGCCAAAAGTTCGGATGTACGGTGCGCGGAAGCTTTCGTCGCCGTAACTCCTGCCAATTGTATCCTGACGATGGCAATGCACCCGCAGTCTCGCAGTCGGCGACCTGCACCTCCACGTTGGCGGTCGCCCGCTTGTGATATTGACGGTGCAAGGGCGGCGGGAGCTCGCTGTGCGCCAGGTCTGAGCAGAAGAAGTGTCGATTGCGGAACAGTCCGGACCATGCTAAATACAAGGCCCGAACGTGCTACGGCGAAATAGGAATGATCACGGTGATAAGCAGAAACTCGCCGTCTGACACGCCCCCCCGACGAAGCACGTGAGGAGAGCCGAGATCGAGGCAAGAGTATGGGAAGGTAGCAGGTTAAAAGCAACATGACAGGGATGTGTGATAACCCGTGTAGAAGTTAAGCAACAGGCAGTTGGATGGGAGTGGGATGGTGGGCAGTGCACTGAGCGGTGAATGTGCATACCATGCAGCTGGCGGTGAGTGCGCCGAGCGGCACCCAATCGTGTGGTTGAGGCTGCGCGTCGGCTGGCGGCAGGCGTGCGCGGGCGGCGGGCGTGCGCGAGCAGCAACCCATTGGGAGCACTGCGTCCTGCGCCGGAGTGGACCAGCGGCGGGAGCGAGCAGGTCAGCCTGCGGGGATGCGTCGCGGGGAAGAGGCTGCAGTTGACTGGCAGCGGTGAGGAAGAGGCTGCGCTTAGCTGGCAGCGGGCGTGTGTGCAAGCGGCAGCGCTTTGGGAGCACTGCACTCAACGCCAGGGTGGAGTGGAAGGGAGAGCGAGCGGGTCAGCCTTGCGGAGAGGCTCGAGACCCTGCTCTCCTCCTTCGCCCTCCAAAAAGCGGACCGCGGCGGCGGCGGTCGCCAGAGAGTAGCCCGGAAGGCTGCTGGTCTGCGCTCCCGGGCTACAGGTCGCCTTGCGCGGCTCCTGGAGCTGGATACAAGGGACCCGGTGGCCGGGTGCCCTTCGCCCCCCAAAGAAAATCCAGGAGGTCGACAGGGATGGCCGAGGATGAACGGGAAAGCGGGCGTCGTCAGCGAATGCCGCGCGAATAGCGCATGGGCCAGAGTCGGGACAGGCTGAGCGGCGGATCCAACGCCCCCCGGACCGTGCAATCGGTGTGCAGGCATGCGTAGCACTGCGACGACGCGATTCAGCGGCGGGAGCGGCGATGGCGGAGATGGAGGACGCCGTCGAGGAGTGCCGCGCGAGTGGCGCTGGAGCCAGTGTCGGGGCAAGTCGAGCAGCGGGGAATCGCCCCCCGGACAGCGCGGACGGTGTGCAGGCACGCTGGGTGCTGCGACGACGCAATCCGGCGGCGGGGAGAGCGATGGCGAAAGCGGTTTGCCGAGGAGCGGTGCCCCGCGATTAGCGCACTG
The DNA here is from genome assembly GCA_030578095.1 of Auricularia cornea. Lineage (NCBI taxonomy): Eukaryota > Fungi > Basidiomycota > Agaricomycetes > Auriculariales > Auriculariaceae > Auricularia > Auricularia cornea. The sequence goes on along the minus strand of JARLTE010000009.1, from coordinate 3,546,026 downwards.
GCCAGGGTCGGGGCACGTCCTGCAGCAAGGACATCGCCCCCCGGACCGTGCAGACGGTGTGACGACGCGCTACAGCGGCGAGGGCGACGGTGATGGAGGGAGGAGGCGGTGTTGATGGCGGAGCCGGGCGTCGTCAAGGAGCCGGGGCCGTTAGCAACAGCACGAAAAGCGACAGCGCCGCGGCGGCGCAGACTGCGAGCCGAGCCGATGGTGGTCGAGCGCCGTGAGTTGTCGGCCGCACGGGTGTCGGGGAGAAGGAAGAAGAACACGCCGGAGACGGCACCCGCGGCCCGAAGAAGCGGCGGGCGGTTGGCGTGGACGACGACTGCAGCAGCACACAGAAGCACCCGCCCGAAGGCGGGGCTCATAACCTATTGACGGTGCAAGGGCGGCGGGAGCTCGCTGTGCGCCAGGTCTGAGCAGAAGAAGTGTCGATTGCGGAACAGTCCGGACCATGCTAAATACAAGGCCCGAACGTGCTACGGCGAAATAGGAATGATCACGGTGATAAGCAGAAACTCGCCGTCTGACATGTGATTCCCTTCGAGAAGTACAGCGACTATTGCCATCAGGTCGTGTTTACCTCCCGGCGCATGCTCGAGACTCTTGTCCGCCGCGCCGTCTCGACCAGCAGTCCCACTATCCAGTTTGTTCAGGGATTGGTAACAGACTTCAGGGTTGCTCCTGACGGTCGCATCTGCGCCGTAGCAGTGCGCCGAAGCGACGGCTCCGTCGAAGAGCTCCAATGCGAACTTGTTGCGGGTGCGTCCCGGCGCCCGCAGATTGTTTGTCTCCGCCCCTCACCGTCCTCCCCGCCAGACTGCACGGGTAACACCCAGGCCGGATACAAGTGTCTCTCCCGCGCCCTTCCCGGCGTCTTCCCTGCCGGCCTTCGCGATGAGTACAACCCGAAGCTCAATTTCACGACGTTCGAGTTCCCCGCTCCGCCGAACTTCGAGGAGCAGCTGCGCACGGTCGGGCTGCACAACCACAAGGGGCAGGCTGTGGATACACAGGAATCTGCCTGGTTCCACATCCACGCTCCCGATCCAGACCTCGACTACCGCACAATCTTCCTCGGCAGGACCGACCGCGGTCGCAGTGCGTCACTAGCCTTCGCCCTGTCATTCACCCGTGATTGATAACGTTGTGCGGCAGTTGTGGGCGGTGTGGGGGGATGGGCTAGCGAGGTTCCCGTGACGCTGGAGGGCCTTCGCGACTACGTGGGGCGGGTCGTCGCCGCCCAACCCGTCCCCGACTACGTGTTCAAGATCTTCGACCTTCTCGAGCCGGTTAAGGATGAATGCACGGTGTTCCCGGCCAGAGTTAGTGAGTCGCGCTCTTGGCCGATCCGCCAAATTCAGCCTGACCGCGTCGCAGCTTCCTGCTCGCGTATCTATTACGAGCGCGCTCCCGCTGTCGTACCCCGCAACTTCGTCGCCTTGGGGGACTCCAACATGCGTCTCAACCCGCGGTCTGGGTGCGTTGCCGCCCAGCCACTTTTGGTTGTGCTCATACCTTCCTTCCAGCGAGGGTGTCACAAAGTGCGCGCTCGGGGCGATAACACTGGACGGCGTGCTGCGGGACTACCACGATCCACGAAGTTCAGAGTTTAGCAGGACGTACTTCAAGCGTCTCGCTATCCGCGCAGGGCATCTCTGGTGCGCTAAACCCTTTCGGCCATTGACGGGACGCTCATTACGTTGCGTCGGGTAGGGAGGGCTCGAAGTGGGGTGACTACGCTCGCAGCACAACAGTGCCAGTCCACGGCGAGTCGCGTGACGAGGGCGCCGTCTTCCGCTGGTTCATGGGCAGACTCAATAGCGTCATGGCCAGGGTCAGCCGCTCCAAGCTCTGCCCCCGGGGCTCTCGCTGACTGCTCGTATCAGGACCCGTACACTGCGGAGGTCTTCTGGACTACGCTGCAGTTCCTGGCGCCACCGACCGACATGGCGCATCCCTGGATCATCGCGCAGGTGCTGTGGGAAGAAGTGCGCACGAGCGTGTTGCCGGCGCTTCGCATATTCCCCAGCGCGCCGCGCAAAGCATAATGACCCGGATCGACCCCGTGACGAACTCGGACGCTCGGACAAAACGCCATGCCCATGCCCATGCCCGCCTCGCATCGCACCCTAATCCCTCGCACAGTTGTATCATTAACCCCAACCCCCCATGGCCCGATCTATTCATATTCGCCTTCGTGTTTATCCCTTGAACATTTCCATTCCAGCCCCCGCTGTGTAATATTCGCCCGACTCGTACACTCGCCCGCTTGACGCGCGCACCACCACAGTCGCTTCCCCGTGTATCTTGCCTATTCTTATCCACACCCCCTGTCTCTTTCGCATATGTCCTGTAGCCCAACCTTTCCTCCCGTACATTCGACATTCCCCCTTAATATGCACCTGTCGTTTCACCTGTTCGTCGTAGTGCGCTTTGAACCAAATAACCACTGCTTCTTAGATCCTCGGCGCTCGCATTACATGCTGTCAGGGTGTGCGCACTACATAGTCCAAATGCGTGGTTCTGGCTGGGTGATAAAACGATGGGAGGGGCCCGTGAGCGCGCACGGACGATGATCGCATGCCGCTCGATCGGTGTGCGTCGGAAGTTTCGGTGCTCTGCCACGGCACCTGGGCGTGTTTGTCGCCGTATGTTTGTCATTGTCGCGGAGCCGCCGCCGCCGGCCCCTTACAAACGGGTCTGGCGTTGCACCGCAGATTGAGATGAAGGATGACCGTACACAGGCCGCCGAGGGAGATCTGTGGCATTGTCCCTCACTCTGGGCCGCGAGTTTCGGGTTAACAGTTCTCCGCCAAGTCCAGGTTAGCGATGAATTCGTTTCTGACACGTTGCCTCTATGAGTTGAAATAATTGGGCACAGCCTTACCCTTTCTACTAATAGATAGGATTCAGCGGGAGACGTCGGCTTGAAGCCACTGGTAGTGCACCGCCAGTCGGCTAGGGCATCGCCCGCCTGGCGTGAGTGTAGATGTGCCTATAATCGCGCTGACTGATCCAACCGATCACTGAAATTTATCTTCTACTACACTGTGGTCATGTAGGTCCTGGGCTTCTCACCGCTCGGTGGGTACTTAATAGTACTGTCGCAACACATGATCAACTGTGATCTTAAGTTCGTAATATTGCGCAATACCCCTCTGAAATCTCCCCAAACGGGTAAATCCAATGTGTTTCACGGCTAAAGTCGTGAGCAGCTGGGTTAGCAAGAGTAAGAATGATGCATATAGCCGATGACGTAAATCACGCGGATGTGACGCGTCGCGCGTACTCCGACGCGTAAACTCCGCTCGCGTCCCTTGCCCTCCGACTTCCATGTTCTGCCAGCCCTGCCTAGGCGCGCTATATCATAAAGGTACGATTTGGTGCTGCATATGCTGCTGCGTGGGCCTCCCAGCTTCAAACCACTCCGATGCCCAGCTGCCGCTGGACGTCGCGACCATTGCTGGGCCACGACCAGCAGCCTTGAGCCGGTCTGGGCGCGAAAAACCAATTTTACGCTGATGGTATGGACCTTTTCTGACTTCTATTTAAAAAATTGACTGCACTATCGCGCTATCACATTATTGGAGGCGCGTCCTGCTTCCCTCAAGCTACGCCCATCGGCTCAGGTTACTTATTGCTCAAGTCAGGACCGAGTCTCGTTAAATTTGCGGTCTCTATGGCTTTCATTTGCTCGTGCAGCCTGCACCAGGCTTACTCAATGGTCCGTTCTCTCATCCTGGGTTGACGAGGTCACGACCCGGACTTCGGCTACGATGTCAACCCCCTTTCGCCACTCTCTCCGTTCTCCGATGCTTCTATCGGTAGTCATGGGCTCGTTATAAGCGCTGGTTCTGCTTCTGATGCTCGTGGATACGGTCTTGTGCTCCTTGGAATTTTCTGGTGTCGCTCGCATGCCCGTGATCGAGCCGAGAAGACTTCAACCCTGCTTCGACACGCCGCTGCTTGCTCTGGACAACAAGGGCCTTCCTCGATATTGCACACCCATGCTCTCTGACGCCGGAACGAGCCACCATATATGCGCACTGGGTAGCTGTCTTCAGCTTCGAACTGTGCAGGTGTACTGATCGTTAGGCTGATGGCGGTCTTCGCGACGTGCGGCACACGTCGAGATGACTGTCCATCCGTCCTTAAATCATGCCCCCTCGGCTGCAAGCTAGACTGCCCTGGCATATGCCAGCGAACTTGGTTAGAACGAACAGGCTGCGATATGTGGCATGACTCTGCGACGTCTCTTGTTCACTGCTTTCCCGAGCCACTCAATGGACAAAGTGGGTACTGCTGCTCCGGAGTGCGCGTGACTTTGTGTCCTGTCTTTGTCTTTGTCTGGCTCGCGTCCTGGTGGCCTGCGGGGGGCTTTTCCACGTCCGACGTCGAATTCTTCGCTCATGCGCCCATCTCAGCGACTGACAGCATCCACGAATTCTAGGTTAGAGGAGACTATCGAAACACTCGGACATGAACGGTTGGCTTCTCAGGCACAGTACACGCGGGTGCAAATTTCTCGTTGAGCTCTGTTTGCACCATTCACCACAATTCCTAGGTTTATATTGGCCGAAGACCGCCCCAGCAAGGACCCGGTCCACCTCATCGACCCTTACCTCTAGGTCTTAAGAACCCACAGCTGCTTCAGTGTAGGAACTCGAGGAACGGCCCTCATTTCGTCTCGTCCAAAAGCCGCTCATTAGGCAACAGACCCGATTTTCGTTCGTGCGTGCGTCAGGTTTATCCCTGATATCCGTCTTGTGTTCTGAAAACTATCGGTGGACATCAAGGGTCGATAGTGCCCGATGAATTACTTCAAATGCAACGATCGCGCCGAATGGTCGAAAGGGCACATACGCCGCTTCCGACACATGGATCCAACACATGGATTCTAGTACTAATACGTGCGTTTGCCATGTCCGACTTGCAGGCTCAACTGATACTCACGTTACTGAGGAGTCTTCGGACGAAGTTTGATTGCGCAATTGACAGCCTCTTCGAGTTGACTGCAAGTTTCCAAATTGAAGTATACGAGAGCCATTATCTTCTCTTCTTGAGGAATATCTGATGTAATTCGGCAAGAAGATGCCCACTGGCCACTCGAAGCTGCGATAGAGGTAGGAGCGAAGCGCCGTCATCGGAGAACGAAATCGCTAAACCCGCTCACCGTTGCCCTTGCCGGTTCCAATCGTCGCGCACCGCCCAGCATTGACAGTCGAGTCAAGGCGCCGAATACGGAGACTCAGCGCTGTCTGCGGAGCCTGCGCTGTGCCCCAGATTCATAGTGCGATCAGGCTTCAAACCGGGCGGCAACGGTGCGTGTTCGGCGTTGTGCCCGACACAACGCCTGATCCATTGCGCGTCGGTCGCAGATGGACTACAATGCTGCTCACCGTGGTCCGGGCAAGCGGGATGCGGCTTATGAATCGATATTCGGCCGGTCGTCGTCGATGCACCATCGTCCCAGTAAGCCTCGGCCGGATACTTCGTCATAACCTGGCTGAGTCCCGCGCAGCGCCCCCGCCGCAGAATTACACTCCGTCAATACGCGGAGCACCTTCGATACGAAGTGTATATACACAGAGCGATTACGACCCGCGATACCAGCAGCCCCAGCCGTACCAGCATCAGCCACACATGTATCCGCAGCCCCAGCAATTCAGGCAAAGCCACATGCCTCCTCCGCCAGCGCACCCCGCAGGGCCGCGCATTCCGAACCAGTATTACGCACCACCGAACCCGACGAACCGCCACACCTATGTCGAGGAGCAACCGACGTATCTGCCACCTGGGATGACCCCTGCGCAAGCGTATCAAGCCCAGGTTACTCGAGGGTTATCATTAAGCGAGAGGTCAAAACCAGGGCCGTCGAGCAGGGCCCTACCGAATTACAGGCTGCAGGCCCTGGACGAAATCTCGGGCGACGGCAGGCTTGACATCGCTTTCCCCGCCAATGGCGGCGACCATCCTCAAACGCTCATGGAGGAGCCCGAACCGAGCCCGGAGGACAGCGAGCTGCCCTGGGCTGCGACGCGTGCGTGCCCCGGCACAATGCTCGGCGTAATCTGCTGACCTGAACCTGCCCGCAGCCACGCGCCCTCAGTCGGACGCATCCTCCACTCTCGTGGACCACTCGTCCTCTGCTGGCGGACACACGACGCTTGTTGACCACACCAACGCCGCCGCTGGCACCTCCACGCCTAGCTCACGGCCACACCCCTTGCAATTGAATACTGCGCTCGACGCGGGCCGGCTGCTCCAGGAAGAGCGCGAATACACGCCCTCGCCATCCGCGTCCATCTCCGCGCACACGAATTCTTCCTCGTCGCTCGAGCACGTGAGGCAGCAGCCCCAGCCCGGTAGCTCGAGTTCCAGCATAGTCCATCAGCCGCGGCGGTCATCCGACAGCACGCGCACGATGCCGGCCAGGGACACACTTCGGCGGGAGCGAACGGTGCAAGATCGCTCGCGGTCCATGGGCGCGAACGCCAAGCCCGATCTTACGCAACTCACGCCGACGAAGGCGTCGCCGGCGCCGGGCGGCAGCACGCACAAGGCGCGGCGGCAGCCGCTGGTGTACCCTGCGCTGCTGTCGCGTGTGGCATCGGCGCTGCAGACGCGCCTATCCCTCGCGACGCTGACCAAGGATGGGCTCGAGTACACGGACGCGTTCACGGGCCGCGAGGCGGTGGACAAGATCGCGTACATCATCAAGACGACCGACCGCAATCTCGCGCTGCTGCTGGGCCGCGCGCTCGACGCGCAGAAGTTCTTCCACGACGTCACCTACGACCACCGGCTGCGCGACTCCTCGTCCGAGCTGTACCAATTCTCCCGCCGGCCCGCGCCGTGGGGCTCCGGCGAGCTCGGCGCCGTCGGCGAGGAGGAGGGCCCGGCCGAGGAGGAGGTCCAGCAGGAGGAGGGCTCGCAGCTGCCCATCGGCGTCTTCACGCTGCTCACGGACTGCTACAGCCCGACGTGCTCGCGGGACAGACTATGCTACTCAATATCATGTCCGCGCCGAATAGAGCAGCAACGCAGGCTTCATATGAAGCCCGGCGCGGGTGCGCTCAAGAAGCAGGAAGAGGAGGTTCCCGAGGAGGAGGTCGAGGACCGGCGGTTGGGTGCGGGCGAGCCGGGCGCGCTCTGGATCCACTCCGTGCCGCAGGAGGTTGTCGACTCGGTCAGCGACACCGAGAAGAAGCGGCAGGAGGCCATCAACGAGGTCATCTACACGGAGCGCGACTTTGTTCGGGATATGGAGTATCTGCGCGACGTGCGTGGCCTGTTTTTGCCTGACACAACTGCTGACTTTTTTCATGCAGTGCTGGGTGAAGCCGTTGGAGGCCATGGAGGGCCTGTCGGAAGGCTTCGTCAAGAAGGTCTTCTGGAATGTCGACGAGATTCTCGCGGTCAACACGCGCCTCCGGGACGCGCTCACAAAGCGTCAGAAGGCATATGCCGTCGTCGAGACCATTGGTGACATTCTGCTCGAGCACACACCCAACTTCGAGCCTTTCGTCAAGTACGGTGCCCACCAGCTGTACGGCAAGTTTGAGTTCGAGAAGGAGAAGGCGGCCAACCCCGCGTTTGCGCAGTTTGTCGAGGTGCGTCTTGCCGCCCCGCTGCGCTCCGTTTGTTGCTCATTCAAGCCGACTGCATCGCTTTAGGAAACGGAGCGGCTGCCGGAGTCGAGAAAACTCGAGCTCAATGGTTACTTGACCAAGCCGACGACGCGGTTGGCCAGGTACCCGCTCCTGCTCGGCGTCGTACTCAAGTACACCTCCGACGACTCGCCTGATAAGACCGCCCTGCCCAAGGTGATCGACATCGTTAAGGAGTTCCTCGAGCGCGTGAACGTTGAGAGCGGCAAAACGGAGAACACCTTCAACCTGCTGCAACTCCACCAGCAGCTCGTCTTCCGTCCAGGCGAAGTCGTCGTACGTGTCGTCAACTCATCCTTAGGTAGCACTCGTGCTGAGCCCGACTCGCAGGACCTGCGGCTCATGGACCCCGGGCGTGAGCTGATCTACAAGGGGCCGATGAAGCGTCGCGGTGGCACCGGCGCCGAGAGTGGCGACCTGCAGTTGTTCCTGTTCGATCATGCTTTGCTTATGGTAAAGCAGAAGACCAAGCACGAACAGCTGAAGGTCATCCGCCGGGTCCGTCCATCCCCGCTGCCCTTGCTTCCCCCGCTCATCGCCGTCCCAGCCCATTCCTCTCGAGCTGCTCGTTGTCTCGTGTCCGGACGACCCGCGCGCACCGCCCAAGGCGGAGAACAAGGGCGGCTTCCCGATCACATTTGCGCATCTAGGGCGCAAGGGCTACACAATGGTCTTGTTCGCGTCGACATTCGTCGCGCGGCGGAAGTGGCTTGAGAACATTACGAAGCAACAGGAAACACTGCGGCAGCGCAGCCTGGTGTTCGACACAACTGTCCTGAGCGACCACTTTTTCGTGGGCGACACGCGCAGGGTCAGTTGTGCCGTGCCGTTTGGTTAGTCTTTCAGGCCCCTTCCGTCGTTACATTTGCTGATGGACAAGCAGATGCTGGTCGGAGGGTCGCGTACGGCGCGCGGGACGGCGTGTATCTTGCCGAGTTGCGCGATGGCGCGCCGCCGCCGGTGCATGTGCTCGAGTTGCCCGACGTTGTGCAAGTGGATGTGCTCGAGGCGCAGCAGATGCTCATCGTATTATCTGGTACGTGCCGACAATATTTACAACAGCGAAGGCTCATGCTCATGTGCTTGGGTAGAACGGACCGTCTGGGCGTATGCCCTTGACTCGCTGAGCATGCAGGATGGTCCGCGGGTCAACAACGCTCTGCAGCGCCGCGTGTCATCGCACATCAACTTCTTCAAGGCTGGCACCTGTCTTGGACGGACACTAGTCTGCGTCGTGAAGACAAGTCCGCTGAGCAGCACGATCAAGGCACTCGAGCCCGTCGACAAGACTGCCCGCGGCCGTAGCAAGCCTACTTTTCGCAAGTGGGTGCAGGCCACTAACGACGCGCTCAAGCCGTACAAGGTACGTCTGCCGTGCTTGGTAAAGTTTAGCTCTCTGATGTGCGGTAGGAATTCTACATCCCGCTCGAGTCGAACTCCCTGCATTTTCTCAAGAGCAAGATCTGTGTTGGCTGTACCAAAGGGTTCGAGATTGTCGACCTTGAAACCCTCGATACGCAGGGTTTGCTCGACCCGACAGATAACACGCTCGAGTTTGTCAAGCGTCGCGAGGGGGTTGTGCGGCCCATGGCCATCTATCGCGTCGACACCGACTTCCTGCTTTGTTATGATGGTGCGTCAGAACGTTTATAATCTCCTTCCTCGCGTGCTCACTTCCTATTCGTATGCAGAATTCGCCTTCTACATTAACAAAAACGGTTGGCGGGCGCGGCCAAAATTCCTCATATTCTGGGAAGGAACACCGTCTGCATTCGGTATGTTAGTAACATCAGTCCCTTCGGTGATGTTAACTTTCCCGCCCGGGCAGCGTTGCATTATCCATATGTGCTCGCGTTTGAGCCCTCGTTCATCGAGGTACGACATGTCGAAACCGGCAACTTGATGCAGGTCATCCAGGGCAGTAACCTGCGCTGTCTGTTCGCGGACAACCCTCCTTCAACGACCAACACAGCGAACCCACAATACTCCCAGGCGCATTATCCATCGCGCACACCGTACGGGATGTCTGCGCCCGGCCCGTACGGCGGACGTCAGAGCATGTACAGCATGTCTTCGTCGCTGCAGTTCGCCCACGGCCAGGACCGCGATGAGATAATCATCGTGTCCGAGGACCGCGTCATGGCTCTACGGTTGGCGGCAGCCGCTGAGCCGCCTCCACCTCTGCAGCCCATGTGGGCCGGTTCGACTACGACACTGCACCAGCAGCAGTATCAGATGCCATATCAGCATCCGCAAGCCGGCTACTCGCAATCCTCGCAATCCTTCTACGGACGCTAGCACCGCAGCGGTCGCTGCTCGTGCCGCGCCCGTTTCTACCCGCTCTCTGCTGGATTTGCCTGCTCCTGCCGCCCCTTCCTGTCCGGTCATATCTGTTGCACATATTACACTTGTTACAATTCGCGACGTCGCTCCGCCTGTTGTCTTACTCGCATCCACGCTCTTATCCTGTCTGTCTGCTTCTGCGGTTATATTTTGCTGTTCGTCCCATCCTGTGACTGCTTGCCTCAGTCGTGTGACATTGCGCGTGCTGTTCTCGTTCTCCCATTTCTGCTCCTCAGTAACATGCATTGTACGACTGCTGACAATTTCATCACCTGGCGCTCGATGTATCATCTTTCACTTCATCTGCACTGGAGCCTTTCGACAACGCTGCTGAATGTTCCGGCCCGACCTCGGAATCGTTCGCGGTGTCTCACCCGCGGCAACCTTGAGCTGGCGGGTGGCTGGCGGGAAGTCGAGAAGCAGGCAAGCACGTGACAGAAATGGGCATGGCCCACTTATATGGGGACTCAGTCGCGCTGTCACCCAAGCTATCGACCGCTACACCATGCACCATCTCGCTCATCTGGCCGCAGTTGTCGGCCTCCTCGTCCTCGCCCGTGCCCGTTCTGAAGGCCCTACGTGCTGGTGTGAGTGCTGTCACGCGTCAAACGAGTCATTGCGACTGTATTCTGACATCGTTCAGTGTCGACCACAGCAAGGTGAACCTGTCCATCAATCTAGACCTGTCTCATGCTTTTGAAGAGCTGGTGAAACCTGTGCGGACGTACTCGGTCGCTTCGGGAGCAAGTGGGCGGACGTTGTCGCCCTACAGTCGGCCAACCCAGGTATCAATTGTGAGTTCTGCTGTGCTCCCTCTCAGTGTCTCCTCTGAGTCTGGAACAGGTGAAGCTGGTCCATTTCCGCAGGATGTGACTCTTTGCGTCAACATTCTTTCAAGTGGGCTTCCACTCGGCACGAATGCGATTCCTATAGACACGGGGCGCGACACGGTGACTTCGTGGTGACCTGCCGATAGCGTCTGCATGTAGCAGCCCTTTTCAAGCCAGTTCACACGCGATTTCGTTGAGTATAACGACAGTCTTGCCAAGGGATCCTAATATTCGAGGACAACTGCTCGTGAGGGGGTTGGGAATCCGCGGGATGGTTTGGTAGAGCATTTCGCATGCAGTTCGGCGGTTCGGCATCTATTGGTCCGCGCCGACTGCAGTCGTGTCGCTGCCTCGTGGGTTGCCCATCCCATGAACGCGCGTTCGTTTTCAGCACCGCAAGATATTATACCTGATCTGCAACTTGTCTACCGCTCAAACATTGTAACAATCGCCCTCGTCGTCGTCAATGGATGATCCAATTCAAGATGGCTACACTTCGGCGAATACGCCTCCTCAGAGGTGTGTAAACGTCGTATATTATCCTGCCAGAGGACATCTCATCGGCTCCACCATATCATCAGTCCACTCCAACCTGTAATATTGGAGACTCTCAAGGGCCTGGTTGTTGACAACAATGGGCTTCTCGATTTTGCAGAATTGGCTCAAGTCGCTGAACGGAGTTACGACGGGTGCGCTCGACCCTTCTGAGCCATTCGAGTTGATGACCGCTGATTTCCCTTCGTGCCCAACAGCCCGTGCGATGAGATGGTATTTTGTTTAATTCGACTCATCGAGCATGCACCTCAGTCCCGCCTACGAATGGCCAAGGTGCGTCATGACTGATCCGGATGAAGACCAAGGAGGCATGATGATTCTTCCATCGGACTCATAGGCCTTGGGGGTACTCGGATACCTACTCCTCTTTGGATCGGAGGAATTAGTTGTGGTGGCCAAGGATCGTCAGCGAAGTCTCACTACTGCCATCGAGATCGGTCTCAATTCGTACCCACTCGAGGATGCCGTGGAGATGATAGCATTCGTCCGGGAAAGGGCGGACGCTCTGATGCGCATTCTTTCCGACCCGGATTTACTATCGACAACACGCAGTGGAGTCTTTCTTGCTCTATCGCCCCTCCTGGGTAGAAAGGACCATCGTTCAGGCCTTTCTCTTGGCATGGCCGACAGTCCTGAGTGTCACGGTGCGTTCGTCGATGGTCCCGTGTGTAATAATAAATGACGAGCTCGTGACCGGATCAGGCTCGGGCACTGAGCTTTCTACGCTGCTGGAATATCGTGTCAAATTCTCGGACATGGACCTGACCGAGCAAGTGTCCGTGGCGGATAGTGCACCCGTGACATCAAGTTGCCTCTCGGAGATCCGACAAGGTGACTGGGTCAGCGGCGAAGGGCAGCCAATCAAGGTTCGGAAAGCATTCTCACTCATCTTTCTTGCTTATAGCGTATAGGTTGCCCTCAAAGTGGTCATTCGATATCCTCAGATAGCGCGCAAAAAAGACATAGAGGTGAGGATGCATTCACGCCTTTTGATGTGAAACCGACAGTTGCCAGCGCTGTATGAAGGAAATATCGATCTGGCGGGGGCTTCAGCACGAAAACATTCTGCCTTTATATGGTCTCTGCTGGATGTCAAATGGTGTCCCGGCGCTTGTGTCACCTTGGTGCGACCATGGTGACATTAACCAATATGTAGAGCGCTGCAAGGCGGGGAAGCCAGATATCGATGGATTGAAACTCGAGCTGGTGGCTAATCCCATCACATGTTATCGTCTGGAAGCTCACATTTTTGCTAGCTTCATCAAGTACTCCATGGCCTAGAGTACCGTATGTGGCCCGAACGACATAGAACACCTCTCACCGGAGCGTACAGTGCACGGGAAAGACGTCGTCCATGGAGATGTCAAAGGGGTTAGTCGACGACTTGTTCTCCCTCCCCCAGCATTGAGTACTTAGCAATGTAACTGATCTAGGCGAACGTCGTCGTCACCACGCAAGGCGTCGCGCGCCTCTGCGACTTTGGCTTTACCTTTCTAGTCGACGACTCAGGATCGCTCTCTTCCCGTTCGACGATGCCTGGCACGAGACGGTGGATGGCGCCGGAACTCTTGAAAGGGATGCGGACCATTTCCGCCGACATCTGGGCATTTGGATGCCTTGTCCTTGAGGTGAGCGGCAGATATATTTTTTGGAGGCGCGGGATACATATGGCTCTGGAACTACCTCAGGTTCAGAGCGAACGGAAGCCATTTCACACAGTTGACAGCGATGATTCGGTGATTGTCGAGCTTAGCAAGGACAGAGCGCCTCCTCGACCCAAAGGCTTTCCCGATCGGCTGTGGTGGCTGGCTCTTCAGACTTGGCAGATCGGATTTGCCGCCCGTCCCAAGGCAACGACGCTGTCTTCGCAAATGGACACCCTCAGGACGATCTACGCCAGCGATCCGGCTGCGTGGACTCGCACTACTATCCCCCAGTCGTTCTCTGAGCTTCCGTTCGCGGTCATAGAGCGTGTTCTCGGCGCAGAGCTCGGCCATAAGAAGAAAACTGATCAACTGTTGAGCGCGATCTCGCTTCAGGCCTTGTATCTTCTGTTCTCCACAGGTAGGGACCCACTGGATTAAGACGAATTATCTTCACCATTGACCGTTGTATTCGCAGCTGAAGGACAGAAGCACCTCCTTTCAAATTTCAAGCGCGTCCCCGACTATGCGTCAACGGTGCTACGAGTTTGCATTGACGGCGCCAAAAGGCGCAGACCCTGGCCACTGTTCGAGGCATTTGCGAGAGTAGCGACCGATTTTCTGAGGCAGCAATGTCCTGAGGGGCATAGGAAGGCACTGCAAGGGGAAGAACCAGTCTTGGTCTCCCTGCGCAGCGCCATGACATCCTCTCCGCGACCAGGTTCCGAGATCGTTCACCTTGCCAGGTTGCTGGCATCCCCGAAAGGAGGCGCGAGCAGTGACACTTACGCCTGGGTAACGCGATACCTACCGAGTGGTGCGTCCGACGCTTCGGGACAACTCGTCCGCGACACTCATTAATACTTGGGCCACAGCTCTGAAAATGGCAGCATTGCGCGGGCACATAGCCTCAGTCGATGCTGTTGCCTTTACACCAGACGGGACTCGAATTCTCTCCGGTTCAAAGGACAACGAATTGCGTATCTGGAATGCGCGCACTGGAGCTCTTGTTCACACCCTGGGTCGGCACGTTTCGGGGATCACGTGTCTCGCTGCCTGCGCGTCACGTATGACGTCTGGAGGTAGTGACGGCAGTGTCTACATTTGGGACATCGCAGGAGGGGACGATATCGCTGGTCGTTTAACTCAGAGCGAGGCTACGATCACTTGTGTCGCCATCTGCTCCGACGGCTCTCGGGCTGCGTCGAGCTCACGCGATGGCACGCTTTGCCTGCGTGATGCGAACACCGGGAGACTTCTTCGCGTCAGGAAAGGCGAGAGAGACGTCAAGCAGCTCGCATTCTCGACCGACGGTACCTGCCTCGCCGCATTCTCAGCCACACCAGCCCAATATACCCTCCTGAGGCTTGACGCCCGGAAGCTTCGACCGGTGGGCACGATCGTAACACACACGCCGCCATGGAAGGATTTGTCCTCCTGTGCACTCTCACCCGATCTCACTCGGGTAGTCATCGGCCAACGCGGCGGAGAGGTCGTGATCGTTGATATCCTCTCGGGAGACAAAGTCGCTCAATACCAGCATGGCTGGAACCCGGTCCGCAATGTGAGTGTTGAAGCAGTCGCATTCTCGGCGTGCGGCACCCGAGTCGCGAGCTGCTGTTCGATAAACGACACCGTACGCATATACGACGTCGACGCGTGCAGATCTGTTTGTCCAGCACTGGAGCTTGAAGCCGGCCTAGACACTCCCACCCGCGCCATTGCGTTTTCCCCAGATGGCCGGACGATTGCCACTGGCTCCGACGACAGATGTGTCCGCATCTGGGATGCCACTGGGCGGTGGCAGTACTCCAAGAAGGCGGAAACAGCGCCTGAGACGAGGAGATTGACGGCGAAGCTCAGCGCTGTAAACATGGATTCCCCTGGAAAGCACTAATTCCCAGTATCGTTAGTACACGCAATGTAAAATTTCAGTGACAAACTCCTTCCGGGAAGCACAGCTGAGCTAGGTGCTTGGACAAGTGGTGATCATCAGGCGCCCCAACTTAGTAGCAGTCAAGCAGGACGGTTAGCTCTTAGGTACGCAAGAATTACTCCTTATTCATCACAGGTCGGTACTTATGGGAATCGGAATTACAGGGAGATAGCAAGTATGATAGCGCGAAAGTACAGGAGGATGGGGATGTCGGATGGTACACATGGTCACTGTCTGAGATTTATGGACTATGTCGCAACAGGTGCAACACCTACCAGCTTGTTTGCGTGTGGAGTCTTGTCCTTCCTCCTTGGCGCCTTGGCCGTCCTGCGGCGGACGGAGAGGATACGCTCGAAGAAGCCGACGCGAGGGACCCGCGCGGAGATGTTGCCACGCACGTATTCCTGCCAGTTGTATCCCTTCACACACTTCAGCCCCGCAGCGCGAGCTTTCGGCGGGATGGAACGGCGGAGCGTGTTGAAGCGCGCGAGCGCCTCAGCCGCGGTTGGTCGTGCGTTCGGATCAGGATGCATCATCGCGAGCGCGAGCGGGCGGATGAACTCGACGTTGGTGTACGCGTTCAGCCAGTGCACGAGCAGTAGGTTGCCGACGCAGTAGACGTCGAGAGCGAAAGGGTCGTACGGCGCGTCGGCGTGGAACTCAGGGGCGCTGCGGTCTTGGCCTGGCGGTCCACGGACCTTCTGCCGCTCGCCTGTGCTCGGGAAGCGCACGCTGAGGCCGAAGTCGATGAAGTAATATCGCGCGGGCTTGTCGGTAGCGCTTCGGCCGACATGGTCTGCGGGGCGAGGGTCGCCGCAGAGCGGGAGAGACGGGCGTGACGGGTGCGGCGGCTCGAGGAAGAGGTGAAGACCGTCCATCATGACGTTCCCCCAGCTGGCGTCGCAGTGCGCGAGGTTGTGCTTATGCATGAAAGCGAGACCTTCCAAGACTTGGCCGAAGAAGTCGAGCGCTTCGCAGACCTTGGCAAACGGGAAGACGTCCCATGGCACCAAGCGCGGGAAGACCATAATCGTGGTCGCCGTAGCGGCATCTTGGCCTGAAGGTGGATGCAGGACGTCGAGCAAGGCAACGCAGTGGTTGGCCGAGTCTGCGCGCAGCTTCTTTGAGGAGAGAAACTGGATGTGGGATATCTCGTCCTCGAATACCGACTTGATGGCCTTCATCGTCACTGGTGCACCATCCGATACTCGCACGGCGTCCAGGACATTATCGCGCTGTGACAGCGCTGTCAGTGGAACCGCCGATCGCGACGCTGTCAATGTCTCAGACGGCACGCACCGGATTGCACACGCCGTCCTCGCAGAGCAGACTGGGTCGTCCGCTGTTCTCGCCGCCCGGCAGCCAGGACGGCGTCCAGCCAGGCTGGTAGCGTGGACGCAGTTCGTACCCGGCGTCCCTCAGCCAAGGCTGCAGTTCGACCCAGAACCGCTCGCCGTCGGTCAGGTCGCCTTCGAATCTCTCCGTCGCGGGCATGGTGTGTGGTCAGAGGGCAGAGCAAGCAGGAGTGGCGCGAGACGGCCAGAGGGTGCTGGTGGTTAACATCACAGCCTGGACAATGTTAGGCGAGGTTGTTGACAAGCGGCAGGTCTTCGGCAGGCCGAGCGCGCCGCGGCAAAACAATCAAATCCGTCTCCTTTTTGGGACCGTGCCTCTTGGATGCGGCAGGAACCAGGGACAAAAATACCAGCGTGAGAGATTCTCCCGATCGCATGTGTGCGCCGTCTCAGCCCATTTTTCTCGTTCATGGTTCGCGCTCTCTGGGCTCCCAGAGGCAAAATACATCCGAATCATGTGCAACCCGCGCTGTTGGTGACATTTTCAGAAGCTCAACGGCAAAGTTGATTCTGACAGTGCCAAGCCCTTCCAGAATCCCGCCATTGGACGCCTGTATCGGCACTGGACGTCGCGGCGATCGGGTTGCGTACGACCCAAGGGTTGCCTACGTCCCGTTGCGAACATTCCGCAGGCTAATTATAGATACGGAACAGGCACGACCAATTGTGAAGCTTGAAGTTCGTGTCAGTTCTATTCCTTCTGAATGGACAGCTTGAGCCTGGCAGAAACGTGGTACCCGAATTTCCCCAGTAAATGAAGTACAGAGTGCTAACATCAAAACACTGTTTCAAAAAAAGCTCTGAAGCGGTCTATATAACTGCCAATGTGTGTCTGTCATGTGGGGGTAGAACTGGTGTGTTCGCTTCCCCCAGTGTGCGATTTGTTCCGGCCTCCGCGGATCGGCTTCCTCCGCATCATGGCGAGCAACCTCGACATTCCAGACAATCTGGCACAAGATCTTCAGCGAGCTGCCGAGCTCGCGCTCAATAGCGTGCTTATGATCAACCAGAGCGACCCGTACGCCAGTGTACTTGCTCCTCGGACTGACAACTTTACTGAGACGCCAGTTCGTCACTTGATGCAGCCCGTTGCGCTGCTCACGCAGCATGCAGGACGCGTGGAGCCGGGTAATCGAGGGCATGTGGCCAGTATTTCAGAGGCAAGCACGCGCGCACAACGCCCTGCACGCGGCGACGGCTCGAATCCCACCTGAGGTCCTTTGTGGCGTGTTCGAGCAGCTCTCGTTCGACGACAGAGTTGCTGCCTCTCACGTCTGCCATACATGGCGCAACGTCTTCTCAGACAACCCAGCCTGTCTCTGGTCTTCCATTCCTCCGCTCCACGACGGGTGTTTGGATGTGTTGCTCCGGCGGACGGATACGCCCGTGGCCCTTGAGCTCGTGGGCGTGTCCGAGCACAACTGCGACAAAACCGTCTCCCTGTTACGCGCTCACGCTTATCGTATCAAGCGAATGGGGCTCCAATTCGTCGTCCCAATCCGCGACATATGTGGCATTTTCGCTGTGGCTGCTCCGATGCTCGAACATCTTGGCCTGTGCGCCATTACTGGGAACTGGGATGCCCTTGACGATGATTTCCTGGACAATTTTTTTCTCCATGCTCCAAACTTGTCCACCCTGAAACTACGGGGCATCTTGCTCGGCGCCTTGGTGAAGCCCCAAAGGGTTTTCCCCAACATTCGAACGTTCTACTGCGATACAGGAGAGTGGATGGGCGAACTCTTCGGAGCCCTAGCCAACCTTCCTAATCTGGCTACTCTCGCATTATTCACTCGTTCGCCGGGCCACCTTGGCCCCCATACTATTCAGCAACGCGCGCTGCCCACGCTCCAGTGCTTGATAATCCAAGGCGAACAATCTCATGCCCTCGCTTCGTGCGGCCTTTGAGCCCTTGAAGATGTCGGAGATCCCTACGATTCATTTCCTTCCACAGGAAGGATCACACTTCCACCGTCTTGGACCTTGGCGCTTTGAATACACCAGTATAAGCGCGCCTACCCACTCCCTAGAGATCGCGCAGGAACCGACTCAGTCCCGGGGTCTCGACGGGCTATCGAAGTTCTCTCTGCGCCTGTATGACCGACGCGGGCGCTGCCGCCTCATAACGCCACTCAGTCACAATTACGTGGTTGACATCGCCTCGAATTGCTTTTGCCATCTTCGCTCGTTGACACTTCCACTTGGCTTCCAGTGGAGCCATGACTGCAGCGCAGGAGCTGAGGACGCAGTATTCCCCATTCTCCACGAGCTACGCGCATTGGTGATCCTTCAAAACTCATACGGCGGCTGGCGCAATGCATGCGGCAAGCCAAAGGCGCAATCAGTCTGTCCGGTCCTCGACCAGTGCACGCTCATCTGCCCGGCGCTTCACCACCTATCCTACTGCGGCGCGAGGGATGTCCTTGACGTTGTCGAATATCTACGGGACGCGCTGCGATATGGCGACCGCAAATTATCGTCGATCCGGTTGCTTGGATGTTCGGACGAAGCTTTCGATCTCTCAGCGCTGCAGCAGTTTGCGGACTCAGTCGAAAAACGCGACGAAGGTCCGGATCTGACGTGGGCGAGCAACACAGAGGTGAAATGGACTTGAAACCCCCGGGTAAGATTTCCTCATTGATCGTATCTCGGACAAGGGCAACGAGCCGGATTGAGACGTTTCAGAAATGTATTCTCTCCGCGTAGCCACTCCGATAAAGACTGCATGGCAGTCAAGCTTCAGGTGTGCGAGACGGTCACGGAATTGGACGAGGTAGACGCCGAGGTCAGCACACGCCCGTTCTGCTGGATGTCGATGAGCGTGGAGCCCGAGGGGCCGGTCGTACCGCCGGACACCAGCGTCGCGGAGGCGCCGGTGAACGTGACTAAGTGACACTTCAGCGCGCGTATCAGTGCCAAAGACGGCCTTCTCACCGGTCCCGAAGTTGGCGAAGGGCACGAGGGCGCCGCCGGACTCGAAGTCCTCCACGATCCACTCGGCGTTCTGCTCGCAGAGCGAGCTGCTCGACGTCAGCGACTTGCTGACCGTCTGGCCCGTGGACAGGTTCTGGATGACTGCCGATCCCGAACGCGTGGTGTTGGCCGTGACGGTCAGCTTGATCGTGTCCCCAGCGCGGATTGAGATGCCGCTGAAGTCTGGCGGTGGCGCGGCGTGAGCCTCGCAGTGGAGTGTGGCTGAGAACGCTTTGCCAGCTCACCGTGGGCGAAGTCCGGGAACCACTCGTACCACGCTGACGCAAAGGTGAGAATGCTTTGCGGAAGAAGCTGCGTGCATTCGCACCATCGAATGCGACCGAGGATCCACGCACTTCGAAGTCGATGCCGGTCTGGAGGATGGCCGTACCACACTGCAAGCCAAAACATCAGCACGTGACCGATAAACGTATTGAGCGCGGGCGCCTACGGTATCTCCGTCGATGCCGACCCATGCAGACGCGGCGTATGTCGTACTAGAAGAGCCACCTGACGGAACGCGCGGGGTAGGCACGACGAAGGTGCCCGTCACGGACTTGAAAGTGCCCTGCATTGCTTGTGAGATTCGACAGATCCGGCGAGACGATCCCACACACCGAACCGCGGTTGTCAAAGACCGCGCCTGCCCAGTTGCTGGAGAACTCGGGGTGGGTCGAGTTGCTGACCAGGTTCGTGAGATCGCCTGGGATACGCTGATTTGGCAGCGACTGCCGCCCTGCACGGCGTGCAATGCGAGCAGCAAGACCTGAGCCGCGGGGAGCAGCAAAGGCCGTGGTGGCATAGAGCGCAAAGCTAATGAGGGCGACAGCGAAGACCATGGCGAGGGGAGTGGACGATGTTCGATCGCTGATGGATCCTTGGCGGTCATCGCAGGTTTTATAGGGAATGGAACCCTCTCACAATGTGCATGGGTGCTCCCCGGGGAAATTGGGAGCATGTGGTGCTTATCGCATACCGGAGCATGCAATCTGGGCGTTCTGCCAGGACGTAGAATGCATGAGGAGCGCAGACGTGGGAAGGCCGTGTAAAGGGCTTTGGGGAGCGCGTAACATGCGCCTTTCGAAGCTCCACCAGCTCTCCGGGGGCGATAACAGCAAATAGTGCGAAGCCTCGGGATCGATAGCCGGTAAAGCTGCGTCTGGTGAGCCCGGACAGCGTTGAAATAGACCCTTCTTCAGATACCCTCTCAGCACGTCCGCGGATCTCTGAACTGGTCTCTCTGCATGCGATCTCGCAGATCAGGGTCTTGCTCCGAGTCTTCAGGGAGTTCCCCTCGCTCTAATGATCTCATACCGTTCTCAGGCGCCCGGTGGCCGGCTGCCTCTAATAATAGCATGACAGCGGGATCCCTCGTTCTGACCGGTGAGGTTCTGAAATAGAACATGTGTGCATGCGACCTCTGGCCCTTAGTCTTGGGCAATCAATTCGGACCAGTCGGTGAGAGCAGTGACGCGATGGTAGCGACCGTGGTAAGCGTTGACGTGGACTTGCTTCATTCAATGACTCTCGATAGCCCACATAACTTGATTGCGATAGAAGGCGTCAGCTCCCTGTCAGCATTTTGTACTCGGCCTACAGAGGTTACGTGCTGTTGGACTACCGAATTAGCTCCCGAGAACGCGTCATTGCTCGGACATTAATGCAAGAACGAGGCGGCTGGAGGCGCTTTCGGTGAGGGTCTCCTGCATGTCCACCACCAAGCCTGACGATCTCGACTTCGGACTACGGGGACGCCGAGTAGCAAACATAACTTCGATGTTCTGCAAATCCCGTACACTAGCAGACCACGGGAAACCGAGCTCGTTCCCTGAGCATCAAGCAGTTATGTACACAAACCTCGCCTGAAGCTGTTGATATTGAACGAATCAATTGACAACCTTCAGACAGAGACGTCCTTGGGTTCCTCAAGCATGGTTGCTTCGGACTCGCTGGGAATGACAGGCAAGACGACGGGACGCTTCGTAAAGCGAGCAGGGATCGCTCGTAAGGTCGAGCGCCATCCTGTCGTCCGCGCAGGTGGCAGGTCTGCTGGACTCCGACGCACCCGACAATATGGCCAGCCGGGGCAACACAGGCAAGGGATTCTACGAAGCCCTGACCGGAGATGCCCTTCCTCGTCGAAGACACAGAACGCAGTGATCCAGCCCGAGATTCTAGCAGAGCCGCTGTGCCTGTCCTCGTAATGAACCATCCTTTGCCAGAAAAACCTGAGGTCTCCGCCCGGCGTGGGGTCGTCGAACGTCCTGACGAAGCGTTCGAGCACAGGGATGAGCAAGTTGTGCCACAAAGCGGCGTCCCCGCCGTACGACCCGATGCGCTCGGCCCTCTTTAGAATATCTTGCCAGTCGCCGCAGTCTCCGAGCAAAGTTATCCGCGGAATACCGCACTTGGCGATGAATTCGAAGGTGAAGTAATGCTTCATAGTGGCCATCATGAGGATTCTAGCAACGGTGAGATCGGTCGTCGTGGTAGTACTGAAGCCTGCCAGGGAGGATCCACGTTCGCAGCTCCGGGTCGACAATGTGCTCGTCCATAAGATTAGCCATCTGGTCAGCTATGCGGTCGATGTTCATGTGGTAGCGATTCTCACAGTCGTCAGAGACGGACAAATTGATCTGGCCCTCGTGTGCGACAAACCTCCTGCGTAGGCGTTCCGCGTTGTCCTTGCGTCCTATGAGCATACTGAAATGAACGAGGATGGCGAGCCAGATATCATCCGGGCGAAGGACCAGCGCGTGATGCTCGTTATACGCGTGAATAACGGTATCGACGAGCCCGTTTCGAGTACCGAGGATGACATCCGCGGACTGAGGGACATCGTGCGGCGTGACGCGAGCAGCCCCAGGCAATCCGGAATCGGGAGCACGTTCGATTACGGGGACGGTGTTCGGGGTGTCAGACGCTGACTCGGACTGCTTGCGGCGCACCAGACTATTCCCCGGGCTAAATGAGGATTGGAACATGGTCCCAAAGTGGTCCTCGTATATGGCAGGGCACGAGAAATCCAAGCCGTCATGTCATAGGCATTGCAATGCACCTCCACTTCGTTGGTGGGATGAGGTGTGAGGTTGAAGCTCACGGGCATGGCGGAGAGGCTGAGGGTGTCGGTCAAGAGTTGGAGGGAGTCCGCTTGGAGTCCGCGGGCCAGTCTGGCCCATTATAACGCCTGCTGCACGCAAGCACAATGGCACAACGGCGCGAATGCACAATGGTAGGCAGTGCCCGTGCTGACGAGTAACTTTGGCACAATGGCGGCGGATGGGGAAGCGCGCACGAATTGGCATCGATGGAAAACAGAGGAACCCATGGAACGCGTACAGCTGCCCGCCGCGGGATTGAGGACCACTGGCACGCAAAGACGTTGAGCTCCACGTCCTGAGCTTCGGCGCAGACGGGTTGAGGTGGTCCAGATCAAGTTGACGGAAGCAAATTAATGACCGAATGTGTCTCCGATGGAGCGGGCTGCGCGGTCAACGTCTCAAATTCTACTGCCGCAGCACAAGTATGGACACAAATTAATCACACAAAGGGGGAAGGTGGCAAGCGATACAATGCAGTTGATGCAAGGCGGGACACAGATATGAGGCGGGGGTCAGATGAGAGGCGGGGGATCTGGATGAGCAGACACGGCGGGTGTCCCGAGAAAACGAAAGAATAAGGTTACTGGAGTATGTGGTGCAAAGCGTAGCGTCAGAGACATGATTGCATGATGCGGGAAAGCGGGGGGTTGAACCCCGATGCAAAGCGTGAGAGATGCAGATGGATGCAGAGTGCGTGGATGCATGGAGAGACCGGGAAATGACAGACAGTTAGTGGGTGCCGTTCGTGCCGTTGACGCCGTTCGGCTCGTCGACGTGCAGCCCGAACTCGGCGCCAATGCGGAAGAACGGCTCGAAGATGGCGTTCGGGTCCTTGAAGTCGTTGTGCACGACGTTCACCAGGAAGAACGTGTTCATGATCTGTGTGATGAGCTTGTGCGAGGGCGAGTCCGCCTCGTATGTCCGTGCCCACTGCAGTCCGAGCTCGAACGCTTCGTCCTGTCGCAGAGTCAGCGTCGGCAAGACACCTCCTGCGCTAAACGCACCTTCCACGCCATGAAGCTGACAGCCTCGACGATGGTGGGCTGGACAATCTCTTTGCCCGGGAACACGCCCCACGTCACCGCGTTCGGGCCCTCGGACTTGGAGTTGGTGCGCAGGTCACCGCGGCGGTTAATGGCGTAGTAGGTCATGTGCTTCTCGCGCTCGATGGCGGGCAAGAGCTTCGCGCCGAGCTCAGGCGACACGAAGAACTCGAGGTACGCCTTCTGGTACACGTATCCATTGGCCGGGCCCCAGCCGTGCACGGGGTCTGCGCTCGGCGCGCCGTTGACCGCGGGTTGCGAGTTGATCGTCAGGAAGCCGAGACGATTCACCTTCGCCAGCTGCCGGTCGATGACTGTCGTCTCGGCCGCGGGCGGGAGGTCGGACCATGGGAGCGCGGACAGCTCGCGCAAGCAGAAGCGCGCGAAAAGCTTCGCCACGTCCTCAAGGCGTCCGGGGGTACCCCACAGGTTGAGGGCCTCGTCCTTCGTCTGCTTGATGGACACGCCGTAGCCGTCGAGTTCGCCATACGCTGGACTGCGCGAGTCGCCGAAACGACCGTTCGGGTACTCGTCCCAGTTTTCCGTGCGAGACAGGTACGACTTTGTCCGGTTCGCCCAGAAGATGGGCCGGATCGTCTCCGTACGGCGACTGGGAGTGAGCGACTGCCGCCACGGGAGCGGCTTGATGGTTTCGATGCGCGGGACGAGGTTGAGCTCCTGCAGGAGCATCTTGGTGCCCTTCTCGAGGTTCATCGTGTAGAAGTGCAGGCCACGGATGCCCAGGTCCGAGTCGAGGATGGTGCGGCACATGTCGGCGACGAGCTTGATGCCGATCTCGCGCACCTTCTCGTCGTCGTTCTTGTGCGGCTCGAGCGCGTCGGAGAAGGACTTCGGGATGACCGTCTTCGCCAGAGAGGTCGCGCGCACGAAGCCGTTCCAGGTTTGGATCGGCGCGATGCCGGGAACAATGGGCACGTTGATCCCTGCGGCGCGCACGGCGCGGACCCATGTAATGAAGACGTCGACGTCGTAGAACATCTGCGTGAAGATGAAGTCCACGCCTTCGTCGCACTTCTCCTTGAGCCACTGCAGTTCCTGCTGGAGCTCGTCCGCCGGCAACAAGGCCTGCTGCGGGAAACCGGGTACCGCGATGTCGAAATAATCGCCGTAGTGTTTCCGTATGTGCCGGACAAGGTCGACACCATGCACAAAGCCGCCTTCGACTGCCGTCCATTCGCTCTGACCGGCTGGAGGGTCACCGCGCAGTGCAAGGATATTGCGACAGCCATGCGCCTTGGCATCCTGGTACCCAATGGATGAGAATTCCGAGTGAATTGGGCGGCTTGTGCAGGACTGACCCGCAAAGCAATGTCGACCTTCTCCGCGGGCATGTTTGTGCACGTGAGGTGCATGCACGTCTCGATGCCAATGACCCCCTGGCACGTCTTCACAAGTTCAGAAGACAAATCGGACGTGCGGCCGCCGGCATTCCTGAGACATAATTGAACACGCCGAAAAATGCACCGACAGAGTAACGGCCTACCAGGTAATGTCTATGAACTCGGGCCCCAGGCCTCTCATACGCTCGATGCGGTCAAGAAGATTTTGCAGTCCCTGGGGGTATAATCAATAAATCTGGGTGGCATGGGGCGATCTGCTTTACGCACCTGAGCAGTGCGAGGCGGAAAATATTCGAACGACCACCAGATGCGGTCTTCCTTGGTCGCGCGCTCTATTTTCTGCGTGATCTTCATGATAGCGGTGAGAGAGGCTGGGGCCGCAACCAGCAGCAGTCGGACGACTCAGGTCAAGAGGCGTCCTTCGGAGTTCGTTCCGTCGGCCGATTTGGATTGTAAGCGCGAACACGCACGCGATTCCATTCTCCTGGATGCTCCGGCAACGCTTGCGTCGCCCTCTCCCCGGCAGACGTGGAGAGAACGGTTCTCAGGCGTTTTACGCTCGCGGGAGCCCATTCAA
This sequence comes from Auricularia cornea, assembly GCA_030578095.1. Classification (NCBI taxonomy): domain Eukaryota; kingdom Fungi; phylum Basidiomycota; class Agaricomycetes; order Auriculariales; family Auriculariaceae; genus Auricularia; species Auricularia cornea. Next base: position 3,520,636 of record JARLTE010000009.1, on the reverse strand, counting down.
CCGTGTGCGAACGGGATCGGCCCCGTGTGGCGTGCTCGGAAGACAGGGGTAGTTGAACGTATGTACCTCACTGGGAGAGATCTGCACGGTGATCCTCGTCTCACAGGCGCGGGATATGGGCCTGGGCTTGTCTTCATGAATAAAATTAATTGAACGCCATGGGACACTGAGGGACTGGATTAAGATTGGATGGTCTGACATGGGTTTGACCGTTTCACCATTCGCTATCCGTAGCATGGGCACACAATTGAAAGCACCATAACCCTCACGAGAGTAAAACATATTCTCAGAGAATGCCACTATGAGCGAAGGAAAAGGTCGAAGTTCGGGTTAGCGACGTGCGTGCGGTTAGGTCGGCTCTGGGTATACAATCGACGGGATGCAGAACGCGTTTTTCGGAGCCTTTTCATGGCCTGGTGGTCTAGTGGTATGATTCATGCTTAGGGACTCGTAAGAGAACAATGCGTGAGGTCCCGGGTTCAATCCCCGGCTAGGCCCTTCTTTTGCGACCTCCACCTTCCTCACAAAGACATCGGTTTGTTGTCGCACCGCGACCGAAGGCAAGTTTTTTCTTGTCACCTGGTGCTGCACCCGCATATTACGGCCCGTTCTGGTGGCTTGCAACTTTCACGTGATTCCTCCAGTGTCCTCTTTGTGGCGTCTGTGTCCTGCCGGTCAAGTTTCGATTGCGAAAATTGCGATATCGAGCGAAGTCCGTCAGATCAGGTCAAAACAATGCCTTGCCTTCGGTCGCTGTGCGACAACAAACCGACGTCTTGGTGAGGAAGGTGGAGGTCGCAAAAGAAGGGCCTAGCCGGGGATTGAACCCGGGACCTCACGCATTGTCCTCTTACGAGTCCCTAAGCATGAATCATACCACTAGACCACCAGGCCACGACTGGATGTGTATATTTCAATGTCTGCATGCCCTGTATCACGTTATCCCACAATCTCTTTTGCAAACCCTATCGCATTTCGACTAATTCAAAACTTAAAAGTACACCAGTTCGCTGTCTCCTCCAGACCTTTTGTACACACGCATCGACGTTGGCACGCCAAGGAACAGATCAAACCCGGACATCCGTCGTCTTCGGGACGGTCCTCCGAAGCGCCGGCGAACGCGATTCCAAGCGCCCATGCATGACTTGCTGACCTGACTCGTCTACATCCTGAGTATACGCAGCGGGGTCTTAATCTCGACCCATCGCCTCATGTCTTTCCTCTATCCAGTCAAAACTCTCCAGTCTGACCGCGTGCGGTTGGTCGTGCTCGACGTGCGTTAGGCCAGCTGAGTTCCCTCGCCTCTGACAGCATCCCTCAGCCCGATGTACACCTTCCCCTGTACTGGAAGGCAGTCGAGTCCGCTCCGCACATGAACCACTACATGCCCTTCGCGCAGCTGACAAGCCTGGATGCCGTGCGCGAGTGGTACGCGCGCTGGGTCGCGTCGGACCCGACGCGCACGCTCTGGGCGACATACGACATCACCTGCGGCGCTGAGACGTTCGCCGGCATCGTCGGGCTGCTCAACACGAGCGTGGAGAACGAGGCGACGGAGATCGGCTTCGTCACGGTGGTGCCGGCGTTCCAGCGCACGCACGTCAACACGCACCAGAACGCGGTCCTGCTGCAGTACTGCTTCGACGAGCTCAAGCTGCGCCGCGTGCAGTGGCAGGCGCACGCGGACAACAAGCCCAGCATCAACGCCGCGCAGAGACTCGGGTTCAAGCTGGAGGGCATCCTGCGGTGGCAGAGAATCCTGCCTGAGGATCGGGAGGGACATGTCCGTCCCGGGGACCCGCGGCCTGGCAGGCATTCTGCGATGCTGGCTATATGCTGGGATGATTGGGAATCGCCTGGCTTCAAGGAAGCGTTGCAGGCGAAGATGGCACGGATGGCCTAGCGCGTCGCAATGTGCTTTGAGAATCTCCGAGTGTTTGGTATGGTCGTTTCTACTGCTAGGGGCTCAGGGTGCTGGTCCAGAACAATATCGATTGTCAATTCTCTCCGACCGATGGACGCCGGGAATTGTGCCTCCTGATAATGCCGCGGTTTCTGTCATCCTATCTCCCGCAAATTCCGTTTCAGCTCGGATTATGCCATAGTAACTGAATTCAACACCGAGAGAGCATCTCAGTGACCCTGCGTCTCAACTCACATCGAATTTGTCGTGGGAAATCCATCAAGCTCGAGACGCCGGCCGGAAGTTTGTTCTTGTTTCTTGACCTCATCCGGTCATCCGGGTGCAGCCCCTGTTGTCCACCGCATCACCGTCCGAGCCCTGTGCTCATCGTCAAGGGCGGCCAGGGCGGCCTTGCTATGATCCGTGACCGGTGTCCGAATTGCCTGTCGTACTTGTGCTCGGGACTTCCGTGAAGCTCGAAGCCATGGTCCATTCCACCGCAGGCGACCTAGCGCTGGCGCGCCCCCACGACGATCTCTGGCTCTCCGATGGCTCTGTGATACTGGCTGCCGACGACACGCTATTCAAGGTCCACAAATCGCAGCTGTCTCGACATTCGGTCATCTTTCGCGACATGTTCGCCATGCCTCAGACGATCATCCACAACGACCGGCATACTCTGGACGGCTGCGACGTTGTCAGGCTCCATGACACACCACAGGACCTTGAGAGCCTGCTTCAGGCGCTGTACGACGGACCGTGAGTGTGACTTCAGCTGTGGTAGCCCAATTTTGAGCTTATCGGAATCTGCCTTCGCTTGACAGGTCGTTCGGGGACAACAGCGAAGCCGATTTCGCGGTCGTCTCTGGCGTCCTGCGATTGTCGAATAAATATCTCATAGAGCCTTTGCGCGCGCGGGCCATCGCCCATTTGTCGCTGGCCTGGCCCTCGACCCTGACTTCCTGGGATGTTCGCGAGGACTTGGCCGATCGCGCGCATCGCGAGCGCGTGCAGTCGCCGCGCTCGGACGGCAGCAGCACACCGCCCGCAGAGTCCACAGAGCGCTTCTACCCACATGCTGCGCGCGTCATCACGCTCGCGCGTGAGGTGAACGCGCCTGCGCTACTCCCCGCCGCGTTTTACGACCTGGCGCGGCACTCTTTCGCGCAGCTCCTCGCGGGCGACGCATCGCCTTCGTCATCTCTTGAGGACATAGACGCGTCCAACGACCCGCTCGGCCTCGCGTCCGACGACTTCCGCCGGCTCGCGCTCGGCAAGGAGGCCGCGCACAACCACATCATCGCGCTCATCCGCTCCATGGGCGCCATCCGCTCCGGCTCGTCCGCGCACCACCACGCGCACTCGCACTCCGCGCACGGCCACTCGCAGTTCCCCGGCGCGCGCGCGTCCTTCTGTGCGACGCCTGCGGCGTGCCGCAAGGACTTCTCCGAGCTGTCCGAGCTCGCCACGCAACACTACATCCTCGACCGGCACCACGGCAGCGCGGACCCGCTCTACGTCGCCGAGGAGCTCGGCCAGCTCAAGAGCGCCGAGCTCGCCGGTGCGTTATTCGCGCGCACCCTGAGTGCTTGTCCTATGCTGACTGGTCCCGCCAGCGCAAACAGAGTGTCGTGCCTGTGCGATAGCGCTGGAGTCGTGGTCCCAGCGCGAGCGCGACAAGATCTGGAAGCTCATTCCCACGTGGTTCCGGCTCGACAGCTGGGAGGCCATGGGGCTCTCCTGAACTACACGACCCAAACGACCAACGCGACGAACAAGTCACGCGGCCTCGTACTATGCATCCATCCATCTCTCGCATTCATCTGTACTTCAGTCTGACCCATGTCGTGTTTGCTTTCTTGCAGATCCACCGTACATACAAGTCATAGAACCACTTCGCATTGCATTAATCCTCTCTCGACTGTACTAATGAATAGAATGAATTCGTCATTCCCAAAGAATATGACAGGTATACCGACGACCGAAAACGGAGAAATTGTCTACATCAAGCCTACGTCCATAGTTTACAGCGAGCGGAGTTTGCCTGCTTTCCTTCGACCGTCATCCCGCGTTCGTGCAGAAACACTGAAGGCTCGGGCGACCCGCATTCCCCAAGGTGACTCAGCATGTGGCCTCCGACAGAAGAAAAAGGTCGATGCATCCCATGATTTGCTAATATTGCACGCTCAACTCTGAGCATCATCTAGCTCTGGCGAACAACGAGATCTACCCGACGCCTCCAGAATGGCTTGGTCTTGTCCATCGTAGGGACGTACGCGCGCGGCTCTGGGACTTTGGAATTCTCTTGGCTCTTCGCTCGCGCATGATGACTTCCAGAGCGTTCCGCATCGACAAACACCGTGTCCTGAAGTGGATCGTCACGCCCACGGAAGCCCTGACCATGATTTACGTTGCTAAGCACACTCCGGTGCCCGTTCCCCGCGTGCATGAAGTCCTGAGGTACAAGGGCAAATATGCGTTGATCATGGACTACATCGATGCGTCCGATGGAGAATGGGATAATCTCTCCCCGTCCGACCTAGCCAGCGTTGCCGAGCAGCTTGCAGGCCACATCTCGGAGCTGCGGAAGCTCGTACCGCCGCGCCCGGGGCGCGTGGAGTGCGTCGACGGCACGCCGTGCCGCGATCCGAAGCTCAACGTCGCGCTGACTGCTGGGACAATCGCCGACTTCCACGACACGCTCGGGCATAACTTTGTGCTGAACAGTGCCGAGGGGACGCGCTGGTTTGGCCTGCGCGAGCCCTTCGAGCGCATCCAAGGGCGCGAGTACAGGACGACGTTCTGCCACGCTGACCTCACGTGGCACAACATCCTGATTCGCGACGGCAAAATCGTCTCTATTATCGACTGGCAGAGCGGCGGCTGGTACCCCGAATACTGGGAGTACACCCGCTTGCGATATATTTGGGGCATCCTGGACTTGAAGCTGACCTTCTGGAACCTCATTCGGCCGCATCTCACGCCTTACGACGACGAAGTCGATGTGGACCTGGCAATGTCGAAGTCGTTTTCCTAGTCAGTGCTGCCTAGCTGGCATTGGAACTTTTACTGATCCCGTCTTCCTAGTTGAATTTTGGGTGACGCTCCCATTTATCCTGCCTGCCGAGAAACGCCAGCTACATATTATAAGAGCATATGCCACGTACGGTGAGAGGGGCGTGAGTTCCAGACGTGTGCACTCGCGAAATTAAACGACTTGGTCATGAAAGAGGTGACAGGAAGACGCGTATATCGTTCATGCCTGAGGTGCACCCATAGCATTCGCTCGCAAGGCGGGAGGTGTGGACGGACTCGAAGCATCGGTTCGAGAAGCCTTGTGCGACAAGGTCGATAGTACTCTTCGCCAAAGAGTCGGTCGCTGTTCTGGGTTCTCCGCGGCGAGGGCGGCCTTTCGCCGCGCCTCGGCCATTTTGCGCGCCTTGGCGTACATACGGGCAGCGGGAATGAGCGCCTGCGCCTGCAGTTCCGGGGAGTGGTAGAAGGGTATCTGCACCAAGCTCTTTGCGAGCTGCGTCGCGGGCAGCTTGTCCCGGATCGTGGTGAACCGGGCGAGCACCTGCTGAGCCGTGGGTCGTGCAGCTGGATCTGTAGACACCATTTCTTCGGCTAGACGGCGGACAAAGTCCACATTGCGATAGGCCTCGTCGCCACGTTAACAAGAGGAAGAGAGGAACCTCGAGCGCAGGAACGTCACGGTGTGGCTCACCTTCAACCAGTGCTCGATAATCATATTCCCAATACAATATACGTCCACGGCGAACGGATCGACTGGACTGGCCTCTGGACCGTTTTCTTCGGGGACGGACTTGTCCTGCATGAGTTTCCGTCGAACGAGCCGCCGGTCGCTGGCGGACCCGAAGCGGATCGATGTCTCGAAATCGATGAAGTAATACTTGACCGGACGATGGGACTGGTGTCGCTCCATGTGTCGTGCTGGGTCCATACTTTCCAGTGCTGTCTTTGGCCGCATTGGATGACAAGGCTCCGAATAAAGGTGTAGACCATCCATCACGATGTTGCCGTCTGAGGCATCGCTGCGCGCGGCTGAGACAACGCTGACGGGTTTCCAAAGAAGCCAATCTTACAGATGGACAAAGTTGTTTTCGTGCATGAAAGCAAGCCCCTAATATGGTACGCCTCATGAGAACGGCTCAAATGCAAGCACGGCCGGAAGCACGCACCTCGAAGACTTGGGTCATGAAGTCCGTAGCCTCGCTCACGCGTGAGAAAGGCCATATATTCCACGGCACGCAGCGCCGATAGATCAGTACCATGGAGGTCGGGTAAGCCGGCGGGAAGAGCACGTCCAGTAACGGGAGACAGTGATTCCGGGAATCCGACCCACGGGGCTCTTCAGCGAAAAACCGAGCATATTCTGGGGAATTGTCGGTCCCGATGTTCACCATCTTCATCATGACGGGTAAGCTATCCTCGACACGGATGGCGTCCAGTTGACGAGCCTGGCAAAATCAACGGTTATCTGCAATTGAGGCGGACGGTCACGAACCAGCGCGTGTTCGCCATCTTCATATTGCCAGGTCATAACGTCACGAAGACCTTTTTTCTCCCACGACGGGACCCAATCTAGATGTTGTCAGCAAGGCGCCCAACGAGGACTTGTGAAACGGACCAGGTTGGTACCTCGCACGCATTTCATACCCATGCTGCCGTAGAAAGCCATGCATAATAATCCATTTATGCTCATGCGACATGATGTTCGGGTGCATATTCAAGTCCATGTTGAGTTACAGGGGCCAAAAAACGCGAGGTGGTGGCAGGCGAAAGAACGCAACCGGTGATTCGGGCGATGCCGATGGTTGACAGTCAGTTGACAGCTGTCCCGGTGAACGTGGGGTTGTTTTCGCAGAGAACAATGAGACCTGGCTGTTCTTGGGCTGGTCATGTGGCTCCATCGGAATTTTTCAAACCAGGAGGATAAAAACCACGTCTCCGAACCGCTTGCACGCGTCCCCCCGCCCAACTCTCTCGCTGCTCACGCATCGTCCTCCCTTCGCTCAGTCATGAAGCTCCCCGACTGGAAACGCGCCCTGTCCGCCGTTGGGCAGCGCCTGGCCCTAGTGGGGCACAAGGCCACGCCAATGGACGACAGAGAGATCTGTAGCCTCATCATCAACGTCATCCGAGACGCGATGTACGCGTTGCGCAAGGCCAAGGGAGATGCCATTCTCGGCACCGAGATGTACAAGCTCCACTACAGGAAGCTTCAGGAGTGCGTTGCAACATATTTGTGGAAGTGGCTAGTTGACATATGGTTCGCAGAGAGGAAGCCAACTTGAGGAAACCCGACATCACAGCTAAGGAGCTGAGGGACGCGCGTGGCCGCTTGTTGGGTTGGCAGCTGCAGTTCGTCGTGAGTAGCTCCGAGTAGCATTCCGGGCGCGATTCCTGAAGTTTTGTAGAGAGACTCTGCGACTCAGAACGTTCGCTTCCCGGAGAGACTGGAAGAACTCGTCAAGAAACGTAAGTGGGGCTTTTCCCTCCCATCTGGCCTCACCTTATTTCTCACCCTCGTGCGCAGTCGAGCGCATGCCGAAGGGGGAAGTACTGGAAGCACCCTGGGTACGGACGCACCGTTGTCTGACGGCTCATACTGATATTGAATCGCTCTTCCTCTAGGGTGACCTGCCAGCACTGTCCTCTGAGTGGACACAACAGGCCGGACGGCAGTCCCAGGACTTGGGTCAATTCGCGGCAGCCTCAGCGCCAGCGCCGGCCCCGTCGCAGTCTCTCCGCCGCGCAGCCTCAGAGTTCGGCCTCGGCGGCGCGCGCCCGGCGTACCACAACGCCTACGCGGCGCAGCAGCCCATCCCGGAGTACCCGAGCGCGCCGCAGAGCTCGGCGTACAACCGCAGCGCGCCGGCCGTGCCCGAGACGTTCCGGCTCGGGCACGGGCGCAACCCGCTGTCCGTGAGCGCGGTGAGCGGGTCCCCGTTCCCGCAGACGGCGCGCGTGTCGACCGACCGACCGGAGCAGCGCCTCGTCCGGCGGGGGCAGCGCCTGGTCGCAGGGCGCGCCGATCCCGCACATGGCGTCCCCGTATAACCCGGGCGGACCAGCTTGGGCAAGCAATATCGACCTGCCGATCGACCAGCGCGGCGAGAATATGGACCCGAACGTGCGCGTGTACATGGAACAGCAGGGCTGGCGCCCCAGCACGGACCAGGGCTCAGGCTGGCGCCCCAGCACGGACCAAGGCCGGCGCTACTGATCCACCTGCGGCCCACTGGAAAAACGGCAGCTGCGGTGGCCCGCTGAGATGGCTGGAACATCTCGGAAACTACTTGGAAATAGCCTGGAAATCTCTTGTAAATTGACTGGAATCACCTGAAGAACGCGGAGTAACGCACCCTTCGCCAATATGACTTGTTTCCCCTCCCTACGATCCAGCGTGAGTTTGGAAGTGAGGAAGCGGTGTGACAGTTGAGGTCTTGAGATACTATACGTATTGCCCTCACTGTCAGCAACACCGAAAGTCCCTCCCGCCCTCCCCCGGGAGCGGCAATGATGCACGAATGTAGGGGACTAAGATTATTAAAAAAATGCCCTCATACGTACTGCTAATGTTCGAAATTCACGGTCGGTTAGGTGTGGCCAGGTCAGGTCTACGGGCGGGCATGGGGTTGGCGTCGGCAACTGTGCAAGTCTTCACGATCGGGGCCGGGATGTGGCGCGCACTGCGCCTTGACGACGGGCACCTCCTCCTTCTCCTTCTTTTTCTCCTTCTCCTTGAGCTTGTCCTTCGCCGCGGCTTCGCCTTGGGCTTCGGCTGCGCGGCGGCGGCGACCATGCGCTCGAGCTCGCGCCGCTCGTCCGGCTGCGCGGACTTGAAGATCGCACCGGTGAGCAGCAGGCCCTGCGTCGCGCGGCCGCAGTCCACAGCACAAACGGCGGCGCACGGACCTTGGCGCGGTTGACGAGCACAAGCTCGGGCACCTTCGTCCCGTCCTTGCCCGTCTCGCGCAGCACGTTGTCGCACACCTCGCGCAGCACGTTGGTCACCTCGAAGCGCGTCCCGCGCCACGACGCGAGCAGGATCTACACGCCGCACATCGCATCAGACAACGACACGCGCAGACGGCGAAGGGGCAGAAGACGGACCTTGCCGGTGGCGTCCATCCATCTGCCGCCGCTCCTCCTCGTCGATGTCCTCTCGGCTGCACGGGAAGGGTAAGAAGGGGGGCGCACGATCATGACGCTCTGTGCGCCGATCACGCCCCATGCCTCCTTGGCCAGCGAGCCCTTCTCCTTGAGGCGCGACCAGACAGCGTGCGCGGTGAGCGTGAGAGAGAGAGAGAGAAAGGGGGAAGGGGATGAGGCGACGCACATGCCGAGGAACTTCTTGCTCTTGAGGTACAGTAGCTCGTCGCCTTCATGATCGTGTGCAACAGCTATCCCCACCGCACCGCACACATCAGTCCCTTCGCACGCCCACCCAAACGCACATCACACCACGGCCGAAGCTCGCAGACCGCAAGTCGTCCGCCTCGCGCTTCACGCGCGCGGTGAAGGCGGGCGCCTTGGCGCAGGCGGTCGAGCAGCTTGTCCGTGAGCCCGCGCACGCGCTCCTTCACCTCCTTTCGGCGCTGGCGGTCCAGCTCCGCGCTGCTCCGGCGTCATCTTCGCGCGCGCCTTCTTGTCCTGCGCGCCGTCTCAACTACCCAACACGCCGGAGAAAGAGAGAGAGAGAGAGGGGACGCACGCGGTGGGCTCCCACCCGGAGTGGCGACGGCGCACGAGCTCGGGCACCTTCCCGTCCTCGCCCGTCTCGCGCAGCACACCTCGCGCAGCAGGACATGGCCTGCGGCGGGACACCTCGCCTCGTCTCGTCTCTCGGCAGTGCGCGCGGACTCACGCTCAAGAAGCCAGCCACGCGGAGGTGGAGGTGCACAGCGAAGAGTGGACGGCGACGAGCAGGCGCGAAGGGGCGGGAAGCTGGAGGGACGCACATGGTCGTTTAACGGGACCGCTCGCCGCTAAACGGGCCCGCAGCGTCGTCCACGCCAGCGCCCTGCGTGTCGGCCATGCTCTTCCCGCTTTTCTGCACAACAGGTCGGGCGCGGGGATAGGGGACATGGGCGAAGGGGCGAGCGCGCAAACCGACCTCGGGAAGGGTTGGATGCAGGGAAACCCCCAAGTCACAGTGCAGACATATTGGCATTTGCAACTGGCAACCACGCCCAACCGCGGCGGAAGAAGGTGCGCGCCGGGCTGACGCTCTTGTCCGTCCACTTCTGTAGATATGTGCAGAGTCCAGACGCCGTCTGCGAGACGGAAGCGGGCCGCGCAGATGCGGACTCGGTACGGGTGGAGGCGGCAGGGGACAAACTTGGGTGCCGGCGAGGCGTCGGCCACACGCACCGTCGTAGCGGTCCCACCGTCTGCCTCCAGACACGGTCACTCCGTAAATTGCGCAGACAAGGAAGCCATCGTCATTAGAAACGAGCGGACATAAATATGCTCCTGAAGTGAGCGTTCCTCGAGGTCTTGTCATCGCTGCGGGGGGGCGCTGCGCGATGGGCAAGTCCGCTCATGCGCAATTGCAAGGGAATGCGGCGTGCTGTGCTTGGAAGACGGGGACATGCCCTTGCCCGGATCGGGTCGCACTTGTACCTTCAAGGTATGTAGACGGAGGAAGCGACCGTTCAGCGTTCAAGTTCACCGCGCCTTGCAGCAGCTTGCTGGCCCAAATTCATTGGAAGACGGTGGTACGGACATGCTGCGTACGACGCAAACCCGGGCTGCGCGTACAGCATGCAGTGCGCAGTGCAAGGGACGGCTAGGAAGCAAGTGCGAGATGACGGTTGCAGGAAGACTTAGACAAGAGCCGCGCAGTGCGCGGCCTGTGCCGGCTCGGCGTCTGCCACCGTCGCCTCTTGTCCTCCCGCCCTTCGTTCAGCATGGCGCCCGTCGAGACCGAGTACTACGATCTGCTCGGCGTCGCGCCCGACGCGGACGACAACGAGCTCAAGAAGGCCTACCGCAAGCAGGCTATCAAGGTCCGTCCATGTCTGCGCGCGATCCAATCCATTGGCGAGCGACGCTGATTTGACTGCATTACACGTCCATTACTCCTCTATCGCCCATTATTGCGCTCGTTTCTCGCTGAATCCCGGTTTCATGTCGTCGAACGGACCTATTTCGCGTGCGACCTTCGGACGCGCTCTGCTACTTATCTACGCGCGGATGCAACTTCCATCTGCGTCATGCACTCGCTCCTCGCACGCCTGAATCGGCCTTGTGGCATGCGGCCAACAGTACCATCCGGACAAGAACCCAGCGCCCGAGGCAGAGGAAAAGTTCAAGGAGATATCGTAAGTCCTTTGCTCTAAATCTTGTGCCGGTCCTCTGCCTTCCTTTGCTCGCCCCCTTCGTCTCCTCGGTTCCACATTGCACTGCGGCATCCGTGATGCCAACGAATGGTTGCGCGACGCGCGGCGGTGACGTCGTGACTACAAGGGTGTGGCTAGGGCATAATTGCACCGCGTTGCTGGCCGTAGCCGAGGTCACGTCGCCCTCCAGTCGTTGTGCGCTGCGTATCAGGGCTGCAGTATCGACTCGGTACAGCGCCACCTCGTCGCGCACGCTCATACGCTGTCCTGCCGGTGCTGTCGTCGCGGCTCTGCTGCGTGTGAGCAGCAACGAGCCGTCCGCGACATCGCGCCGGAGGCCGCGCAGCGATCCCTCGGCCTGCGCGTGGAAGACAGCCCAGGCGCTTCCACAACGCCTGCAACGAGTTCGCTGTTCGGGCGCGTTATCTCAGCGTACCGCGAACCAGCGTCTACACAATGCGCTCGACCGGTGGTGCACACACACTATTGGGATACCCTTGTGCCGCGGCACTCGACGTCGGAACGCGCACGTCCCGCGTACCCATCCGCCAGCGCCCAAAGATGGGCCACCATCCGTAAAGCACGGCCGTGTATTTGCGCCCACCAGAGTCCCTCGGAACCACGACGCGCTACAGGCCGCGCAGCAATTCCTCTGCCTGCGCGCAGAAGACTCCTCCGCACGTCGTCACATCGGTGCGCGTCACAGCGACACGGGGAGCAGGTCGCCGCCACGACCACTCGCACGCTTTACGAAGTGGCTCGTCACATTCGCGTTCACATCATGGCATCGTTGTGTGCAGACCCCACGTACGCCGCCCAAGGTTGGGACCTGCCGCAAAGTCCCTCGCCCCGTCTCTGCGCGGCGCTCCGTCTCCTTGCCCCCGTTCTCCTGCTCCCGGGCCGTGACGGCGTCTACAAACCTCTGCGTGTTATGCAGCGGAGCGCATCCTCGACGCGGCGCCGGGGGACTCGGCACCGTCGTGGGCGTTCGCGTCCACGCTGCGCCCGAACGCGCAGGCGATCCCGTCCACGCACGCATTCCTCCCCGCGCGCAAGCAAGAACATCGGGCAGGCCTTGCATCGTCCTCTGCCACCGCTTGGGGACGCGCGCGGTCCTGGCTGCGGCTATTTCTCGGCCAGCTGCACGTGTATGCCTGTCGCGTCCTCGTGCTCCCGTCCCCTGCTCTTCCATTGCCGCGCCGGACCACCAGACACCAGACGGGCTGAGTTGTACGACGACCGACGCACCCGCAACGTCCGCCGACTTGCGCGGCCGGCGTCGTGGGGACCACCCGTCGCGCGCCCGCGTCGCTGGCTGCCTGCGGAGCGTCCCGCACCCCTTGCCGACGTCGGCCTGCCCGCGCGGCGAATCTGGCCTTTGCCCCATACCCTCTCCCACAGGTCCTCTCTATCCTGCGTCGGAATGCCAGCCTCCCGCGCTTCCGCTCGGGATGGCTGGCCGACGTCCGTCGACTTGCGTCGTGCGCCCGACGACAGCATCGGGCCGGCGTTTGCGCATCGAGTCGTCCGTCCCCCTGCTCTTCCATTGCCGCGCCGGACGGAAGGAGAGCCAGACGGGATGGGCTGTACGCACCCGAGGGGCCGCGAGGTGCGCGCGCGCGTCGGATGGTTTGGGCGCATTGGGATGTGTATCGCCTGAATTCTGAACGCGCGTCGAGATATGCCGTTTCTCGCGCGCGCGCCACGAACAGCTCGCGCTGCGATACTGAAGGCGTGCGCTGCGTGTTCTGGAGCGCGTGCCCACGGTCGACGGGCGCCCAGCGAGGACATCCGGCGGGCGCAGTCCATATCTATCGCCCTTGCTATGCCCCCGCTGGGACACTCGTGCCCCGCAGCACTTGCCGACCTCTCTCTTACACCATCCGCCCATCCGCCCATCCCCTTGCCCCCCACACGCCAACTGACCGCACTTCGCAGAAAAGCGTACTCGATCCTGTCCGACTCGAACCTGCGCGCGGTGTACGACAAGAACGGGAAGAGCATGGCGGACAAGGAGGGCCCCGGCATGGACGACGCCGCGGGCTTCTTCGCGAATGTTTTCGGCGGCGAGCGGTTCAACGACTACGTGCGTGTATCTGCTGCTACCCCCTTCGCCGGATTCCCTGCCGCTACCCGTTCCTTTGCGTCTTCTCATCTGTACTCGCACCTCCGCTATTGCTTCGTCCACCCGCCGTTCGCCGTTCCTGCGTGGTGCTGGTGGGGGCAGCTGCGTGAGCGTGGGCACGCAGCACGAGAGCGCGAACGCGTTCAATTGTTCGTATTCTCTCCACCTCCACCATTGCTCCACCCACCCTCATCCGTGCCCTTCATCCTTGCGTGGGGCCGGCGGTAGCATATTTCCGAGCGTGAGCACGCGGTCCGAGCCGCGCACGGAGCACGGCTTCGGTGTTGCAACGACCTCCAGTGGCGCGCGGCGAAGGGCTGCTCTTCCTGCCGCTGCGAACGCGCTGTCTCGCCGAGCCCAGCGTCGACAGTCGCCCGAACGATCGCGCGCCGTTTCACACACACACACCTGCGCGCCTGCGTCCGCTCTCCTTCGCGGACGCCCCCATTGCTGACGCTCCCTCCCCCCGCGCGCAGATCGGCGAGATCAGCCTGATGAAGGAGATGACGAGCGTGGCGAAGACGATGATGACGGAGGAGGAGAAGGAGCAGCTCGAGAAGGACATGCGCGCCGCGCACGCGTCGTCCAACCCCGCGCCGCCCGCGCCGACGCCGCTGTCGCACGAGGCGCACTCTGAACCTGCTGTCACCGGCCAGGCCGCCAAGCCGTATAACTCCACCGATGCGTCCACGTCTGAGAAAACTGCGCCGACATCCGCATCTGAGAAAGCCGGCGCGAGCGAGAAGACGCCGGAGACGCCCGTAGCGTCTGCCACGCCCACGCCTGGCGGGAGCCCGCCGCGTATGTCTCCTCTCTCTTCTTTCTCTGTAGCGTGTCGGATGTAGCTGACCGACGCGTCGGACGCACAGGCGCACAGTCGCCGCACGCGAAGGACAAGAAGGCGCGCGCGAAGATGACGCCGGAGCAGCGCGCGGCGCTCGCGGAGCTCGACCGCCAGCGGCGCAAGGAGATGGAGGAGCGCGTGCGCGTGCTCACCGACAAGCTGCTCGACCGGCTCCGGCCCTTCGTCGACGCCAAGGCGCCCGGCGCCGCGGACGACGCGGAGACGGCGGCCTTCACCGCGCGCATGAAGCGCGAGGCGGATGATTTGAGGTTTGAGAGCTTTGGGGTTGAGGTAAGTCCTCGCGTGTGTGTTGGGGAAGGGAAGGGGGACTGATGAAAGGTGGTGTGGGTAGTTGTTGCACACGATCGGCTCGGTGTACATGATGAAGGCGACGAGCTACCTCAAGAGCAAGAAGTTCCTCGGCATGTGCGTCGTCTCCTCCCCCCTTCTCCCCCCGCCCCCTCTCTCTTTTGCTCACTACGCGGCGCGCTGTAGCTCGGGCTTCTGGTCGCGCCTCAAGGAGAAGGGCTCGCTGGCCAAGGAGGCGTGGGGCGTGATCGGCAGCGCGCTCGGCGCGCAGAGCGTCATGATCGTGCGCCCCCTTTGCTGCACCCGCGCAATTCCAGCGAGTGGTGACGCCCGCCCCGCAGGACATGCAGCGCCTCGAGGCAAGAGAGGACATCGACGAGGAGGAGCGGCGGCAGATGGAGATGGACGCCACCGGCAAGGTCCGTCTTCTCCGCCCTCGCCGTCGTGGTCTGACGCGTTGTAGATTCTGCTGGCGTCGTGGCGCGGGACGCGCTTCGAGGTGATCAACGTGCTGCGCGAGGTGTGCGACAACGTGCTGCGCGAGACGGGCAAGGACGGGAAGAAGGTGCCCGAGCTCGTGCTCGTCAACCGCGCCAAGGTCCGTGTGCCGCTCCTTATTGCGTCTCGGAGCTGACGCGTGCGCTGCGCAGGGCCTGCTGCTCATCGGCGCGATCTTCAAGTCCGCGCAGCCGGACGAGACGCTCGACGAGCGGCGCGAGCTCGAGCGCATGGTCGCCGCCGCCGCGCAGCCGAAGCCCAAGGCGAAGCCGAAGCCGAAGCCCGCCGCCGCGGCGAAGGACAAGCTCAAGGAGAAGGAGAAAGAGGAGAAGGAGGAGGTGCCCGTCGTCAAGGCGTAGTGCGCGCCACATCCCGGCCCCGATCGTGAAGACTTGCAGACGCCCACCCCATGCCCGCCCGTAGACCCGACCTGACCGTGGATTTCGAACATTAGCAGTACGTATTAGAGCATTTTTTGAATAATCCTAGCATCCACATTCGTGCATCTTTGCTGCCCCGCCGTGCGCGGCGACCTCATCGCTTGGAGCGGCTCGCAATGCAACGGCGACCAGGGCCCTGCTTTAGCTTCGTCGGCCTCCACTCGATGGCCGTATGGCATCCTCCATCCCCCTTGCGTCTGTGGCGAACGAACGCTTCCGGTCAATCTGGACTGCTCTCACGGTCGCTTCTTCCGGGTGACGTGTGAGGTTGCAGCCGGCCGTCCGCGTCAGAGTCTCAAGTATCGCACTGCGTTCCTCTCGCACTGCATTCTCAAAATCAAGATCAAGCTGGAGCGTGGCTAGAGGGAGAGAGAAAAGGTAGGTCATATTCGTGAGGGTGCGTCATTCCGGTCCAACAACATACACGTTCGTCGAGCAATTCCGGAGCCATTCCAGCAGGCGATTCGAGACACAGTACAAGCAATTCCCGAGCGATTTCCAGGCGATTTCAAAGCAATTTCCGAGCGGCTGAGGCCGCCTCAGCGGCCACAGCGGCTCGCGTTCGTCTTTCCCGGTCTCGAGCCGATCAACGGCGCCGGCTCTGGTCCATGCTGGCGCGCCAGGGCTGCTGCTGCATATACGCCAGCGCGTTCGGGTCGAGCTGCTGGTCGTACAGGTCGATCGGCAGCTCGATGTTGCTGTGCGCGGGCTGCCCGCCGGGGTTGTACGGGGACGCCATGTGCGGGATGGGCGCGCCCTGCGACCACGCGCTGCCGCGGCTGGACGCGTTGCTGCTGCGGTCCGTCGACGCGCGCGGCACGGGGAACGGGCTCTCGCCGGCCACCGCGCTCACCGAGAGCGGGTTGCGCCCGTGCCCGCGCTGGTACTGCAGCCCGGTGTCCTGCGCGTACGCCGCGCCCAGCGGAGGCGGGCGGTGGGGGTTGTGTTGTGGGACGGCGGGCGGCGGCGCCGCGTAGGCGCTGTGGTACGCCGTGCGCGGGCCCGTGAGCGGGAGCTCTGAGGCGGCGCGCCGCAGCGGCTGCGCGGGCGCTGAGACTCGCGCCGAGGACGACGCGGCTTGGAAGTCCTGCGACGGGCGGCCGGCCTTCTGCCACCATTCTTCTCGCTCGGGCAGCGGGGGCTAAAGGGAAGGTGAGAGAGTCAGAGATCATCGCGAGCCATTCGACGACGAGGATCGTACCCAGGGTTCGGGCAGTTCTTGGTCTGACGGCTTGCGCTCGACTGTGAAAGGCGGGTCAGTCGCGGGGTGGGAAAAGGGTGGAGGGCGGGGCCTGCGATGAGCAGCTCGTCAAGTCCAGAGGGAACGCGACTCACGGTGCTCCGCGAGCTCGTTCAATCTCTCTGGGAACTCCACGTCCTGCGTTGCCGAGTCTCTCTGAAGAATCGGTGAACTCGAACTCAACACCTCAGCCAGTCGCACTCACAACGAAGTCCACTTGCCAGCCGAGCAGGCGCTCACGCGCCGCCCGGAGTTTCTCGGCGGTGATGTTGCGGTCGGCCAAGTTGGCTTTTTCTCTGCGAATAAAAATCAGATCGCGCCAATCATCGATATATGGCACGTACGTCTGGAGGAGGAGGTAATGGCGGTTGTACATCCCATCCTGCAGGATTTGGTCACCCTTGGCCTGATACAAGGCCCACATCGCATCTTCAATAACCCTTATGACGAGGAGACAGATCTCTTGGTCATTTTCGGGCGACGCTTTGTGGCCCACCGACTTCAGTCTCCGTCCGATGTTGGAAAACGCACGCTTCCAATCAGCGAGACCCATGGTTGGAGGACGATGTGCGAATGGACGAAGGCCTGGGGCAAACAAATCTGGACAAAAAGGGGGCGTGGGTTTTATATGTATGAGATTAAAAATTCCGGAAGAGCCCCATGACCATGCCCGAGAACAATCGCCTCGCCTTGTTCTCTGTGAAGAGGGCAACACGTTTATTGCGACAGCTGTCAACCGACTGTCAACCACCGGCATCAACCGAATCACCGGTTGTCTTCTTTCGCCTGCCACCACGTCCTGTTCCTGGGTCCTTGCGACTCGAAACGGTCATGAATGTGCATCCTGCTATCTTGTCGTACGAAACGAAATGGATTGTGATGCATGGCTTCTTGCGGCAGCATGGGTATGAGATGCGCGCGAGGTACCAACCTGGTCCGTTCGACATGTTCTCGCCGGGCGCCCTGCTGAGTCATTTCTAGACTGGGTACCCTCGTGGGAAAAGAAAGGCCTTCCTGCCGTTATGACTTGGCAATACGAAGACGGTGAACAGGCCCTGGTTCGTAGTCGTTCCCGGTTATTCCGGACAACGTTCAAATTTGCCAGGCGCGCCAACTCGACGCCATTCGCGTTGAAGACAGCTTGCCGGTCATGATGAAGATCGTGACTATAGGAGCCGACCATTCTCCCGAATACGCTCGATTTTTCGCTGAAGAACCCCGCGGGTCGGATCCGCGGAATCACTGCCTCCCATTGCTAGATGTGCTCTTCCCGCCTGCATATCCGTCGTCCATGCTATTGATATATCGGCGTTGCGTTCCTTGGAATATTTGGCCTTTCTCGCGCGTGAGCGAGGCCACAGAGTTCATATCCCAGGTCTTGGAGGTGCGTTCTTAGGGCCACCTTGTGCCGAACTTTGTTCACGAATGCTTCGACACCAGGGGCTCGCTTTCATGCATGAGAACGACTTTGTACACCTGTACGGGCCGTTTCCCTGAGCGCCGTACTATGCTGACTTGTCGTGCACAGCGATGCATCCGAGGGGAACATCGTCATGGACGGTTTGCACCTTTATTTGGAGCCCTGTCACCCGGTGCGACCAAAGACGCAACTGGAGGATCTCTCCCCAGCACGACACATGGAACGGCATCAGTCTCACCGTCCGGTCAAGTATTACTTCATCGATTTCGAGACGTCGATTCACTTCGCGACCCCGAGCGAGCGGCGACTCGTGACCCGAAAGCTTAAGCAGGACAAGTCGGTTCCCGAAGAAAAGAAGTCGGCGGACGGTGGCAACGGCCCGGTCGATCCATTCGCCGTGGACGTGTATTGCATAGGCAACATGATCATCGAGCACTGGTTGAAGGTGAGCCTCACGAACCGCAGCTCGGGTCGCGCTTCATTCTTCCGCTAACGTGGCGACGAGGCCTACCGCAATGTCGAATTTGTCCGCCGCTTAGCCGAGGACATGGTGTCCCCTGATCCAGCCGCTCGACCGACGGCGCAACAGGCGCTTGCTCGGTTCATTGCTCTCCGGGACGCGCTGTCCCCATCCCAGCTTCGGAAGAGTTTGGTGCAGATACCCTTCTACCACTCGCCCGAGCTCCAGGCGAAAGCTCTCATCCCCGCCGCTCGGAAGTACGCGAAGGAGCGCAAGAAAGACGAGGCCCGGCAAGCGGAGGCGCGAAAAGCCGCCCTTGCTGGCGAGAAGGCCGAACAGCGACCAAGCCGGCGAACCCTCAAGAGCATACTATCGAGTTTATCGCACAAGCCCCTCGGATCGGATGCTTCGACTCCGTCTGCCTTGCAGCCGGATGCTACGGCTCCACCTCGAGTATGAGCAGTGCGCGCACGCGGTGGAACCTCATTGGAAACACGCTCCGGAACCTCGTGCTCTTCTTGCGCTTCTCCGTGATGCCCCCGTCTTTCCAGCGAGTCACTGACATGCAGCGGGCGGCGGATGCCATTGGTATGTAGGTATATTCCGTGAGATTTCCGGATAGTCCGCGCCTGGTCGTCCTAGCTCTAAAGACTCTGAGTCGAGCTGAATCCTAACCTTCCAAACGAGACGTTTGCGATCAGCAGCCGGCCACAAATCCGAGAGCGCAAGTGGAAAGCAGCCGATGCCGGGCCTCACATGGGGACGATGGCGTTTGTGCAGGCACCTTCGACGGACTCTGCAGTCTCCTCATGGCCCTGCCCTGATGCGAGCTTGTGTATTTTACCACAAAACGACATCTGCGTCGTCCAGCGTGAGGCGGTCGGCATCATCCGGACCATTGACGTGACGTTCTTCCGTCCCAACACCTCTTTGAATAGTCCGTATCGCGCGGCGTCAGCATGTCCTTGAATGTGCAATCGGATATAGCGCAGTATGAAAAGCAATGGATTTTACTGCACAACTTCCTGCGACAAAAAGGCTATGTATCAGACACACGCGCGGTATCAACCAGGTTTGTTGTTCGCGGTGCCCCGAGATGTGTTTACGAGGCAACCACAGGCTGGGTGCCGTCCTGGGAGACAAAGCGGCTTCGAGATGTTATGACATGCCGGTACGAAGACGGCGAACCTTCCAAAGTTGGCAGTCCTTTTGTTCTCCAATGGGCACGAGCTCAACCGTCTCCCAGGGGCGCCAACTAGACGCCGTTCGCACGCGTGACGGGGAAGAGGTGATGCTGAAAATCGTGGAGACCAACGTCGACCCGTCTCCTCAGCACGCGCGATATTTCGCCGAAGAACCGCGCGGGTCGGACTCGAGAAACCATTGTCACAGGCTCTTCCTGAAGCTACGAGGGGGACCCACCTGACAGTATGAGAGAACATGCCCTGCGCGACGGAGCAAACAAAGCGCTAACTACCTGATAGTCATAAATGTCTGTGGCGTTCTCTATTTACAATCTGCCAAACCGATGCCTACATATGTCAGTGGTGACATCAGCAGCATTACTTTCCTGGCATCGCATGCGTAACAACGGAACACTATTATTAAGGTAGAGAGGAAGAGGAAATCTAGCGGAGTGCGCAAGCACATAATACGCCTCACAGTAGGACCTTCGCATTGCGCATCCCACGCATCTTGGAACACAGTGCCCTCAATCCTCCATTTTGACCTTCGGCGTCTTGTCATTCTCTAGTCCAGTCAGACGGGGGTGTGCAGGTTCGTGGAGTAAATGTACTTACTCCGAATATAGACGGCATCCGTTTTGAGATGAGCATGATGCCTACGGATGTCCATTCCGATGTCAAAGCGCGCTCGTTTGGCGGAGCATTTGATAGTGCTTACTCGTTCAAGAGATGTTTGCTTAAGTCGGCTCTGGTGTACACCCGCTCCTGGGTAGTGCACAGCGGACATTCGGACCTCTGCATCGTTGACTGGTTGGTGCTAGTTGCCAGGTCGTAGTCGTCGCGAAACTGTGGCTGAGGAACGCCGTGGTCTGTCTTCGCTCTAAAGGATAAACTGTTCACCTTGTTCGATGAACGTTGTGATGATGAACTTACGATGCGAACATGAGGTGCTGTACAACACCGAATAGGTCGAACTGGTGTGAGCTCCCGAGCGCGCGCTCACATCGCCTGCACACAAACCGAAGCTCGTCACAGAGCGCAATATGGATCGCGGCCTCCCTTGCGATCATTCCGGCACGAGCCTTGTCTGAGAGTTGGGCCGCAATGGGCGGTCTTGATGGTTTGATTTCGATGACAGGGTCGGACGGTTCATCCTTGACCGTCACGGCGCCGGACACACTGGCACCGCAAGCGCGGCTGGCCGTGGGCGCAGTTGCGGCGTCAGGATCTAAATGACGGTCGATTCCGCGTTAATGAAATTCGATGCAACGCCGGGTGATCCTACTCACTGCCGAATGTGTCCGTGGCGTGAACTTTGTAGGCGTTTTCGTACTCGAAATCGTGCCTAGCGACTTGGATGAGGGATGATAGAGGAGCGAGAGGCCGGGAACTATACACTCTGGCTAAGTGCTTTTTGATCCCCCCCAAGCCGAAATGCCTCTTGTGCAGGTGGCACAGCCGGCATTCGTACCGGAACTTGGCGAACAGTCTCCGTTGCACCGGCTCGTACTCGTTCTTCACATTCGGCCTCGCGATGCCGTGTCTAGTTCCTACGCGTTAGCACGCTAGGACACCACAGCACGGCCCCACATCTGCTCACTGCGACGCCAAGTGATCGAGAATGCCGGGCAGGAGGTGACTCTTGCCCTTAGTTGGGCAGAGATTGCATGTATACGCGACATCGTCGTACGCTCCGAGTTCGGTTGATCTGAGATAGGCGATGACCTGGAACCTGGCCTCGCGGACAGTGAGCCTCGCGACGCTTTGTTCGTTGCCGCCTGCGCAGTCGAGTTCGTCCTCGGATTCGTTGTCACCCTCGTCGAATGCATTGCCATTGTCGGTTTCGTTGTCAGCCACGTCGAACGCTTCGCCCGAGTCCGTGTCGGCGTCAGAGGAAGAGGAAGAGTCGGTCTCAACTAAGGCAGGCGTGGGTCGCGGCCGGGCGAGGTCAGGAGCCCTCCGTCATATTATGCGCGACGGACTCACTGGTATCATCGATCTCGTCCGCGTGTACGGGAGAGCCACCCTGGTCGCCTGCCTGTATGACATCGACGAGACTGCGAGGCACGCGGCTGGTAATTCGCCGCCGTTTGACTGGCCGAGAGCCAGCGACTGCTGCGGCGCCGCGGTCACCAGCAGATGCCTCGCTGTCGCTTGATTCGTGCGCTCGTCGCGGCATAGTCACGGCGGACGGTGTGAGCAGAGCCGCGCGACAAGCAATTTTTCGAACGGCTAATCCCGCGCCACACACGACCGGCGCTTAGCCACTACGGTCTGAAAGGTAACATTGAAGCTGGGCAAACTCCCCGTTAGCACAAACCATACAGCTTTCAAAGGATATCAATAGGTGACCCGCTGGAGATACTCTCAGTTGACGCAAAGTATGTGTTCTTGGCTGTCCATGTCGGTTTTGCAGTCTCCCCGCGAATGTTACGCGCAATAATGTTGCAGTCATGCACGCGGGCACTAGTCGTTATGATTCACAATTTTCACGTTGTACTCGGAAAACGGGGATGAACGAGGCAGGCCAACTCAGGTAGGTGTTAATCGAAAGTGGAAAAGGGCGGGTTTCTGTCAAGAGCTAAGGCGTACAATCTCCTTCAGGTTGCGCTGCAATGACAAGCCAGCTGAGAGTTGCACAGGCGCCCAGGAAAGCGAAGCGTAGACGCGAATGTCCGTAGACTGTGTTCGATGAATTGTCAGGGGCTTGGCACGAACAATATGCTTTGAACACGTCGATTTGCAGGATGTCCATGTTAGCAGCTACTCTGGTATTCTCTTACCCGAACTGCGCGCAGACGTCTGCAACATGGATCCGAACCGCGCATGAAGTACCCCTATCCAAGTAATCCCTGCCCGCATGTTGAACGCGCGGATCACAGGATAGAGTCAGACTAGCGACTTACCACTGCCGATACTTCGCAGTTCTGTACTTGACCTTGAAAGATGTCTTAGGAAGCCCCTGATTCAGGTACGCCATGTCAATTTGTCACACAGAGCGTCCCATCTTGGCCCTCATTCTCTCCTTGAACCCCGGCGTCTCCCAGTCGTCCCAGCATAGAGAGAGCACGACGGATCCGGAGTGCACGCCTCCCCTTTCATCCGCCGCGCCGGGCTTCGGTATGCCCCCTCTCTCAATCGGCCACACGCGCTGCCAACGCATGACTCCCTCCTTGGTGAACCCAAGACGCTCAGCCGCGCGCACACTGGCCGCATTGGCCTCATGCGCCTGCCACTGCACGCGCCGCAGCTTGAGCTCGCCCAGCAGGTAGAACAGGAGCAACCCGACGGCATTCGTGTTGACGTGCGTCCGCTGGAAGCGTGGGACGACCGTGACATAGCCGATCTCGACGCTCGCGTTCTCAGGCGAGGCGTGCAGCAGCCCGATGGCGCCGGCGAACGCGCCGGACGCGACGTCGACCGTCGCGAAGAGCGTGCGCGTGCGGTCGGAGGGCGTGAAGACGCGCTCGTACCACGCGCGCAGCGCCTCGGGCGAGGCTTCTACCGCGCGCGGCCAGGGCATGAAGTCGTTCAGGTCGGGCGCTGCGGCGAGTGCGGCCCAGTACGGCGCGATGTGCGCGTCTGGCTGCCGTCGACCTTCAAGTTCAGGGATGCATCGAACGACGCTGGGGATACGTACGTCAAATGGCTCCAGCCGTACCCGCGCATTCTGTAGCTTTCTCGCGTCTATGGGAAAGGCGAAAGGCATGGACGTAAGTACTACTACTAAAGCAGGAATCGCGGCGGCGGCGACCTGGCGGTGACCGCGCCGATGGCCGGTATCAGATCAAGATTATCTTTGTTGGGCTGTGATAATCTGGCGATAATCTCTCTTCAGACCGTGATCAATGAATCTCGTCCTCGACCAGAGCACTGAGATGGACGGACAGGGGCTCGCGACCGGAGCCTCGAGTCAGGATGATCACGCCGACAGTGAGCTTGACGCAACAACTACGATCACGACAAAGGGCAGTACTTTACAGGCAATCCTGTCCAGTTACACAGCTGTCGCCGCGCCTCCAGACCTGTACGGCGCACAGACGTCGGGATTATGGAACGCGTCGGGGTCCCGCGTAAAGTACCCGCGCCGCAGACCCTCGAAGTAGTCCCTGCACGCCGCCGTCAGAGTTGGGCACCGCGACAAGACAACGGCGAAGACTACGACGCACCACTGCCTCTGTTCAGCCGTGCCGTCCTCGAGTTTAAAGCTCCAGAACTGCATGCCCAGGGTGTTTCAGTCAGCCACACCCACAAAGACGAATCAACGAACGCACGATCCACCCAGCACTTCCTGCGCCAGAATACATCACCTTCTGCGCGTCGGCCCAGTCGTTTAGGAACTCGTCGGTAGCGTCAAACTGCGTCGCGAGCGACCACTCGCCGAACCACATCGGCGTGTTCCCCGCGGCGGCATCAGCTTGCGCGCGGCTCAGGTTGCACAGGTTCGTCAGGTACGCGGTCGGGTTCGGGTCGGCGACGCCGCCAAAGGAGTAGTACAGGTGGTCGTCGTACCCTGCAGGTCCGTCTGCCGCGTCGGCGGGGTTCGCGCCGCCGCGTTGCCAGAGGTTGTCCATGAAGCTACGCATCCGGTGTGTTCAGCCTTGCATGCCACTATGCTCACAACTGCACTCAGCACGTACTTTGCAACGAGCGGCTGCCGGTTCACGCGCCGCACGCCGAGCAGCGGGAGCTCCAGCTCGAGCGCGACCTCGAACAGCACGGGGATGGTCTTGAGCAGCACGCGCGCGACGCGCGGCGAGCCAACGCCGTGATCGTTCGATACGGCGGTCAAGGTAGCGTTGAGGTCGAAGCTGCCAGGCCCGTCGACGTCGAACCCATGCCCGCGCCCGTAGATGCCGAGCGCGCGCTCGACGGCGCGCACGACCTGCACAAAGTCCACCTCGTCTGTGCGCGCGCATAAGGTCAGCACAACAGGTAATGACCGAGATACAGAGAAAGACAAGGAAAACGCACACTGCCCAAGGCCAGGCGTCTGGCTCGCGTCCATGATCGGCTCGTTGATTGCTTGAATAGCGAACACACTCGCGAAATCTGCGTCCAGGTGCGAGACGGCTGTCATGACCGCCGCCCAGATCAACGCTCGCTCGTAGTTTGCGTCCGTCTGTCAGGCCGCGTGGGTCAGCAAGGTAAGCCGGGCGGGAGGAGAGGTCCGGGAGGCGAAGAAATATGGGCGTGAGGAAGGAGGGTAAGGGGGCCGAGAGGGGACGGGCACGCACGTAGAACTGCACGTCAGCGGTGCAGTGCCCCGCGAACATCTGCTTGACGGACGATACGCCGGGCAGCGCGTGGTGGTCGAGTATGGCATGCACTCCAGCACGCTGCAGGTTACGCAGCTGGCGTTTCTACACGAGTTCACAATCTTCTCTCGACTGTCAAACGAAGGGGACGTACGAGTGCTTTAATCCCGCCGCGCGGGTAGAACTCTGTCGCGCGGTCGACGAGTGGCTCGACGAGCCAGTAGCCGAGCTGGGTGTGTTCTTATCAGGCGCAGCAAGAGGTCCTTGGACGATGGGCTCACGGGTATGCGGACAGTATTCAGGCCCGCCGCTACGATGCGGTTGATGTCGGACTGGTTGAACCAAGTGTCCCTTCCGCAAGGTGAGGTGAGGGTCCTGTGATGGCTAAAAACAAGAGACATACCAATGCCGCTGGAATACCCTGTCTGTGTCGCGTCCGAGGGACTTTGCGAGGTCACTGGAATCGCATGATTAAGGGAAGAGTCGCTCCCGCCGTATCACTGACAATTCAGAACGGGTGCACGTGGAACAATCATCGCAGTCCTGGCCGCCCATGGCGAGCCACGCCTGGGGCGACTGTCATAGAAGCGCTGGCATCAGCTGGGGGCTGAAAATTCCACGGCGATCGTAGCTTGCCATCCAAGGCTCCATTAAGAGCCAGTTTCCTGCATGGGCGTCAGTTTCCTCCCGGACGCGAGTGACACGGATGTGCGGACCGAGGTTGACGCCGCGGATGGGCTTCCCAAACGGCAACTGCGTTGCAACGCTCAGTCCGAATGCCTGCACGACGAGAAGGACCAGGAGCAGCATTGCTGGGGTGTCGTCCAAGCAATGCAGACCGTCTGGTGGCACTTAAGGCATCGTCGGTCGCCAATTTCTAAATTCACGAAGCATCGTTGGGCGAGCAGCTGACCGCGGGAGAACGACGACCCTCGCTGGCAGACTAATTCCAGCAGTTCGAGGGTGGTGAAACCGCATGGAAGGCCGATGGTCAGGTGTGTGACTGTTGCATTAGTGGCCACGACAAGTGCAGCCGACGGTTGAGCATGGGTGAAAAATCGAGAGTCGGCTCGAAAGTCCAGCAAAGCCCAGAGACCACCAGGTAGACACTAGCCAAAAGCGTCGTCGTTGATTAGAAAGCCTTCAGCGCTGAGTAAGACGTCCGGCGCAACGAAAGGAAATCTCAGTCGTTGACGCTCATGATCAAGGTTGTCATCGGCCCGCTCCGCACGTCTCCTCCGCCCACAACGCCGCCCGGCCATCCGACGGCTACCCGACGGCCAGCCACCCGCCCATCGCCCGTCCTCCGCGAACGGCGCAACTCTAAACGTAGCCGGCATCTCCCTCATAATCCCGGACCCTGAATAAGCGGTTCGATCGTCAGCGCTTGGGATTTCATCACCGATCGTCCACGAACTATCTCAGTGGCGCCATTCCCGATCGGCAGATTCGCGTTCGCTTGCTTTCTCGTCTGCGCTCATGTCCGGATGCAGTGCTCCGGCGTGCATGCAGTCCAATGATCCTCAGCTTGTTACGTGTTGAGACTCGTCCTCCTCGGAGCGCGCAGCGCTCTGCCCGCACCCTCATTTAGCGTTCCGTTCCTCCGCCGATGACTGTTTTCTCCAGCTCAGGATTCTGTGCTGTGCGCTCCAGCCCGGTTGGGAGAGCGCGAGACTCCTGGGATCGACCTCTGAGCGCTCCGTTTCAGCCATCGCACTGTTCGCGCGTCGCCGGGATTAACAACGACGACATGCGCAGCAGCGCAATCCCTCCAAAAATGCTGGCCGGCTGCCCGTCGGGCTCCCGCTCCCAGCGGTTCCGCGAGGCTCCAGCCAGCGCCGGTCGCCGAGTCGGTCCGCCGTTGGCGGGATTCGAGGTGTACGGTATGCATGTGGGTCGTGCTTTTCCGACCTCCGTTGAGCACGAAAACGCCGGCCAGTTGGTAATGGTGGCTTCCGACCTTCGTTTTCGCCTGTCGCTTGGGAAGAACACTATCCAACACGGCCCCTCCCTGCTACGTAGCGTCTCACCGGCATTTCATTTCAACGCGTTGAGCGTGTGGCACACAATGATACTAAACTCCGAGGCTGCCAGCTGCACACGGCGCTACATTCTCCCAATGTCTGCGCGTGTGGCGCAAGGCGCTCATTTGGCGTCCATAAGCACGTGACGTCGCGCGTACATTGTCCGTCGCGCGAACCACCACCGGCGTCCAATCATACTCGTTGCAGCAACAATAAGACTTTTACTACATAAACGCGTTGGAGAGCTTGAGGCTTGTTAACCAACACGCCCACCGTATCGAGGTCGACCCCGTCCGCCCGCCGTACCGCTATTGCACCCCACGCCCTCCCCACACCCGCCCGCGATGTAGCGATCACATCAAAACCACACCTGGGCTCGCCCCTGATTTATGGGAGCAAGGTATGATTCCAAAATTGCCTTGTGACGACCACTGACGCGGTGCAGCCCAAACGCGAGCGCAGAACCGTTCGAGTTCAACACTCGATCCCAAGTCCCTGAGGCCAGCCGGAGAACTGAACACGCGAGTCCGGAGCCGCGAGACCCGCCTCTGTATACGCTGCTGAATTGACTTTCTGCCTCGCCTTCTGTGATGTGTGGAGATTTCCCTGAATGTTTGGTGGGAGTGCATCAGTTGCAGGGATCAACAGCTCAGACTAAGAGTCCAGACGAGCAGCGGGTCCCTGAGAGCTGCACGCCAGGTACGTGCGCGAGATCTCGCTGTCGCTCCTGTGTACCGCCAGGCGCCCTCGCTGTGCGCGCCATCGCGACGCCGCATCAGAGCCCCTTTCACGCGTCAACTCAGCCTTCCTGTCGATGTTCGATGTTCGTCCGAGCGTGCCAACTCATTTCCCCGGTCCAGAGACGGGAAAAAGACGGGGTCTGGAGCACATGGACGTCGGACTGCTCATGAGAATAGCCAAGTTCTGGCACGTGGCTCTGCACCCTCCTCGGAGCGATGCAGCCGGGAGAATCTGGATTCTCGGGAATCGGGCTGTGGGTCATGTCCGCGATGCCCATCATCCAGCTTGCACAGTGCACCCGCTCTCCCCAGGGCGATGATCGGGGGTTCACGTCTGACGTCGGCGCTTTCTTCCCCATTTGGCGGAGCAACACGGATCCAGGGCCCGCGAAGCGGGGTTATGTACGTGTTCGCACGCGCCTTGTTTTCTTCTCAGAGTGAACGCTTATCACGTGGAACGAGTTATGTACCAACAATTATGGATTATGCGGGTGGAGCTAACTATACAGCATCTATGTAAACAGTAGGGAGAGTTCAGGCACGACGAGAGTAGTATGGAGAGCATATAGGGATAGAGAGGTACATAGCAGCGCCCGGCTGATGATAAGTGACGTGCTCATGGGAAAGGATCACTAGGCCATAAATATATCGCCTTCCGGCGTGCGTATTAAGCTACTTGAACGCGCGAGTTCAGCGCCGTCCGGGGGTGGCGCTCCGGCCGGCGTCTACGGTGATGTGGGGGTGCAGCGAGCGGATGTGTCTGAATAAATTGGTGGTCGTGGAGAAGTCCTTGCCTGGGAAATCGCGCAGCGAGTGAGTGATCGGCACGCACGCGAGCGCCAAGATTAGCGTACCGCATTCGGTGCACTGATAGGCTTCAGGACACTGTTAGTCGCGGATCTCTAGCGACGGAGGGGAAGGGAGACGCACGACGCTCGCCGGTGTGTGTGCGTGCATGGGTCTGGGTTTCCATGAGCGATTGTCCTGGTGACAACTGGAGCTTGGAGGACGCACCTGCAGCGCGCTGGGCCGGTCGAACGCGAAGCCGCACTCGTGGCATATGTGCGTCTTCGGGCGTGCGTTCGCCTCGTTCGTCTCCCGCTCCGCGTGGCGGTAGATGCCAATAGGCCTATCGGTGGCCGTCTCAAGAGGCTGCAGCCCGTTATTTCCGACAGCCATGACCTGGTAGAGCACCGGCGCCGGCGTCGAAGCGCGTCCCGCGTGAGCCGAAGGAAGTCTTGGAGCGGCGGAGGGATGAGCGGGCGCCTAGGAAACGTGAGTTTGTGTCGATGACGAACGTACGCGCCGCACCTGAGCAGGTCGCTGGGCGTAACCATGCTGAGGGTGCTGCTGGCCAGGGTGAGCCTGCGCACTTGGGGTTCGGTGGTGAGAAGCCGCGGAGGGATGGGGGTATGCGCCAGGCCGCGGATGTCCAAAACTCTCTGAAGGACGCTATGAGTGGGTTGCAGCGCCGGCGCCGGAGCACGAGTGCGCACGTTCGGGGAAGACGTCTCGCAAGGACGGGAGCGTCGGCTTGCCCTCCTGGGAAGAACGAGACTGCGAACTGGAGTTGCTGGACATCTTGAAGGCGGCTGACGATGATGATTTCTCCGGAGGGACCAGGTAGGATTTATAGTGCTAGCCGGGATTTGTGGGACTCGCGGTTAACAATCATAGCAGCTTCAGGGATCACATCCCGAGCCAGTGCGAACCAGCACAAGAAGCCTGCATGCAGCGCGAAACGGGCATTCCGGGTGCGTCGCGGTTGTTTGGCGTCCTGGTGCTTCTTCGCCGGTCGTATCGATTCCACCGGCATCGGTTTGCGAGACTGCCAGTGCAAACTCTCCGCGTGGCCGGACTGGAGTCGGACGGGATTGTGAGTAGAAACCACATGGCTTACGCTACTGGTGAACGCGAAGACGTATCCCGTTGGACGGTGTCGGTATCGGGAGGTCCCACGGGCTACCGGTGACCAGAACGGCACGTGGGAGATGCTGTGCAAGATCTTCGCGATCGTCAATGAACAAACTCTGCACAACGGAGATGGCATAGCATGTCCTCGACAGTCACTCCGAGCCTTGGATATCGGCAAATACGCACCTATGCACGCGCGGTCCGGAACGAGCGCAACGGGCGCCCGCAGCCATCGTGTTGGATTAGTAAGCCCTACTAGTACCAGGTCTGCTGGGTGACAGAGCACGTTATTCGTGAGCAAGAGACCACATAGCACCCGCGAAAGTCCCTGATCAGAGGACCCTTGCATGCCCCGTAACAACCAACACGTGCAGCCACGTGGCCACACATTCGAAGGGAACTTCCTGTCGGAAGAGATGCGTCAGTTTATAGGTTGCGAAGGAAGACGATGCCACTCGTGCTCAGCTGAGGCGATCTGGTAGTCGAACTGTCAGGGTACTTCTTGCGACCCACTTACTCCTGACCGTGCTGACCATTGCGGTGGGTTAGAGCCACCCGACGCGGCGGATCATGGGTGGCAAGCAAGCCGTGAGGTCCCGAGTCCACCACGCCCGTAACTGTCTGGGTAGCAGTTCCCGGTAGCGTCGCTGGCGGCTATCATGATACTCAACGATCTGGCCGAAAGGGGTGAGTAAGCAATCGAGCTGCAATCCGTTGAGCGCGACCGGAGTTTGGTCCTGCGCCGCTTCCAGAATCCCGCTTGATGGCGCCCTGGGTCGACTTAAGCGCAGAGGGGTCAACCACGGTATGCAGAACCCTTGCTCGGGGACAGCGCCCCGTTGTAGGCCTGGCTCCTCGGATGCCGAGTGTCAGAGTAATATCAGGGCGATGTGCTAGTGGGGGCCGGATCGCGACTGAAACGTAAGTTGGGAATGAAAGCCCGGAGAAGGTGGTCATTTAAGAACCAGTCCAGTATGGGGTTGATCATGAAGTCCCCGCCAGCTAGGAAGTCGTAGATGGTTGGGCAAAATACCAGTACCGGAGATGGAACGCTCTTGCCTAAAGGCTGACCCTGTGTGTGCTAGTACGCACGAGGCTCCCAGGTGGGTGCATTCACAGGGGTACGAAATGCGAATAGCTTATAGGAAGGAGTGAACCAAAGAGTAGCCAGGACGCTGATGATCGAGCTCGGTTGCACGAAGAAGGAGCGCAGAGCCCTATCGTACGAGGGGAAACAGAATTGGTTTGTTCAGTGCGAGTTGCCCAAGGAGTCGGTCGCCCGAGCCGCTTATAAAGGAACGGGCGTCAGTGTGCGCAGCAGGTCGAGCGGAGCAAGGGCTGATAGCTCCGCTTGAAATGCACTCTGCCTCGTCAACGCCTCGTTTCACTCCAGTTTCAGGCCCACCACGCGAGCAAGCCGAAACAACTGTCTCGTCACTGTTGATAGCGATGGACAAGTGCCTGGAGACTGCAGCGCGCGCAGGGCACAGGTATGGACCGCGTTACTACCTGCGTAACCGCCTGGACAGCAACCCGTGATATATCGGGAACAGCTCTGTGCACTATTTCAGACTATCCTGGCAAGATATGTCTCATGCCGCCCTGACATCACCGGGGGTGACGAATCGCCTGGCCTGGATGCATGTCTGCGGCAGAGCGATTCTCAATCCTCCGCGACTGTCCGCAGCAATGGTAGGCATTGCCCAATACTATATCAAGGCCTCCGGCTGCGGCATCCAGGGTCTCAACGTGGGTGGGCGAATATCGTCAAATCGTCTGTCATTCTCGAGGTGACAATCATTGGATCCTTTTCGGTCAGAACCTGAGGGTCCAGGCGGTTCATTGTTCACGTAAGGGTCGCTCCGTAGGACGAAACGTTATCCAAGGAGGTTGTACTTGTCCTCCGACACCCCGCACGGAGTTGCGGTCCCCGCGGTCCTCATTATCACTGTGCCAGTGAGTACAGTTGTAGTTGTCAAGAACACTGCGTCGAGTTAGAGTCGGTTGATCGTGCAAACAAGTACGAAACCAAGTTCAAGATCGGATACGATCGCCCCATCGCTGCAAAGGGGCGCAAATTAGGCGTCGGCGACCGACAGCGTGAATGCATTTCACCCAGGGGATTTGCCAGGGCACGTGCAAGTCTCTGAAATCGGGCGCAACAGCGCCGCGTGGATTCGGTCCCGCGAACAAGTTTCAAGGCAAGGAGGCCGGTGCCGACTGCGGTTTGCTGGGCCAGACTGCAAATTTGAACTTCCAACTAGTGGCATTTCAAAGGGTCAGAGGCCATGGGAAGCCCACGCGACGTGATCGACGGCTACGGACAAATTAATCGACAGACGATGTCAACCACGAGAGAAGGTCGATTCCGTCCGCATCCGGTAAGAACTTGATCATCATGAACCTGAACAGCCACAAGCGGTCGAACACGCTGCCTCCTATGTATGATAAATTTTAACTGCGCACGGCACCGACACACTATATAGTGCTCCATCCTCCACCTCCAGAATGCATTCTCCCATCCTCGTCTTACCGACCGCGTCGACATGTCGCACTCCTCGTCTTCCAGCAACAACTCCGGCTCGTCGCACTCTGGGAGCGACCAGTCTCGTAGACCGACGTTGCCCTCGCTGAACCAGGTTTTTCCTGAACGTGAGTTGTTGGCGCAAGTAGCCATCTTGGCATGGGACTGACTGGGATGCAGACTTCAGACCTGGCAGCGTCCAGCCGGTGCCAACACAAGCGTACGGCATGCACCCAGCTCATCCTGCTGCCAGCAGTAGTACGCAACAACGACAACGCTACGACTCTTCTCGCGAACAGCATTCGTATCCCGCAGGCGTGGCTGCGCACCATGCCTATCCCTACGCGCAAGGCGGCGTCCCACCGCGTCCGACGTCGGCTCTCCCGCCTGCGGGCTATCCTGGGGGCGCGGCGCGTCCGATGTCGGCGACGCCGCACCAATACGGCGTCCACCGCATGAACCCCGGCGGGCTCGAGACGCTGAGAACGAACGGGCAACCCATTAACCACTACAAGCCGGAGGGGCCAGAGAAACCCAAGCCGCACGCGTGTCCTGAATGTGGCGCGACGTTCGAGCGGCCGAGCGCAGTCCAGGTGAGATAATCGTATCGCCCTTCCGGATCTGCAGCATCTGACGGAGGATTCGCACGGATTCGGCAGATCCATCTGCGCACGCACACCGGAGAGAAACGTGAGTCTTCCCAATCTGACGTAGCTGATACATGCTCTGACGAGTGCGATCGTAGCGTTCCTGTGCCCGTACTGCGGAAAGTCTTACCCCAGTTCGACCAACCGCAACCGTCACATCCGACAGGTCCACGGTGAGGACGCCCCCGAGGGCAGTGGTGGCAGCGCTCGCCCGCGTGCGTAGAACCCGAAGTGTATCAACAGTGTATCCCTTACGCAATGCTCTCCCTGTAATACTGTTCGTGTAACCTAATAATGTTGCTCCTGGTCTCCGTGAACGCCGTCATCTTGTCCTGCATTAATCACCGTAGATGTAATAACATAGACTTTCACCGCCTTTCGTTGAGGCACAACAAGCGTCGGGGATCCCGGGATTATCCTTCCGTTGATCCGGGTACGGAAGTCGTTCCAAGTTCGGGACAGCAGATACTTAAGGCACGGACACGTCGCGAGTGATAAAGAGCATTCCAAGCGTATATCCAAGGGTAATTCCTCCGCTCTCGGCGCAACTAACGCATTGCGCCGACACGGGCGGTGAGCATGCCTAGTAACAACTCTCCGCGTCCTGCGGTTTGGTCGCCGATGTGCTGCGGAATCATCGATCAGCCTGCCAGTCCTACACGTCGAGAGTGGCTACAGTGGGCATCGAGCAGTGATCAGCGCATTTGCACGAATCCTGAGATCTGTGCGGGTGCTGCGGGCCTCGCGGCATTCCCATCTTGATCTTCGCCTTGAATGAATGCCGTCGCTCTCAATGACGACTGCGCCGCGCACGGACGATCCCAGGATAATGCACTGTGCTCTGATGAATTGCCTCGCAGCCCAGATGTAGCCATAACTACACCAACAGCGCAGCTAGAAGTCGGTCCCGGTCTCTTGTCTGCGCGCGATGCGCTCCTCCACGGACAGGCAGATGCTGACTTATGATCTGTCATCGCTCAATCTGTCCTTCCAATGCAAGTCGGGGCAAATAGAACGAATTCCCACCGCGAATAAACATGGAGAACACCCGGAGTTTAACACTTTGAGGCGCAAGTGTGATCCAACAAGGGCACCATGAGGCAACTGGCCTGCGAGTAGTGACCTTAGGGCGTGAGAACGATAGGTAGTAGGAACCCCGGAAGCTGAATGACCTTATGATTTCCTTCATTGCGCAAATGTGGGGGAGAAACGACTCTCAAGACCAGGAAACGGTGAGAACACCATCAACGGAGCGGAGCTCCGTACGCGTCCATGTAGCCACGTCACGTCACGTGAGAACTGATGCAGATCTGATAATCCTGCGAACCTGTCCGGTGTCCATCCGTCTGAAAGCGGACACTGACAAGGACTTCTTGATCCCAAGCCCGAGTGCGCCGCCCGTTGAGAATCAGATCCATCCGACAAGACCAGGGAAGATGCGGGGACTCCACCCTTCTGACATAGTGCAGCACCGCAGGCGCATTTACGGAGCATCCAAGGCCGAGGATCCCAGGATAGTGATGCTGCGCCGGACATATGCCTCCGGCATCTCTCCTGCTGAGTCCTGAATCCTCGGGGCACATACAATAAGCGGAGCATGCCGTATGTTGGGCTGCCCGAGACGCCCTTGCCCCGTCCAACAGGCTAGTTACGAGGCGGTGTGATGCAGACGTCGAGATGGGCGTCGAAGAAGTGCTGAGGCGGAGAAGGAACGGGTCACTGCGATGGGGAACAGATCGAAAGCGGGCGAGATCGAGGCGGTATACGGTACCACGTAGTGTTCATCTGGCTCTGAGCTAGCGAAGAAGGATGTAGCGCACGGCATGCACGTTCCACGAAGAGCTTGCTGGCTGCCAGTGCCACTGTGCGTAGCGGACTTCATAAGCCAGAATCGCCTCCGCAGTTGCATAGGCCAGCGCACTTGAGCTTCGTCTAGTTGTGGACGCTTCGGGGAGGCTGTTCGGGCGTGTCGTTTTCAGCATCGCCGTCGACCTTGACAAGCTTCAACTCGGGCCGGCTCCGACCGACACTTGGCCTCGCACGGTGACCACCGTTGTATTCTGGCTCCCTGAAGACCTCTAATTCGCCGCAAGCATGACTAGCCCAATGCAACACCACCTCTCCCCAGCCTGCACCGCGATATGCTGGATCTAGTTGCCGAGGACGAACCCGCCGAGCGAGCTTCGCCCCAGCACCGGGCCCAAGCGATTCACCCCGGGCTACAGACTTTGAACGCCACTGGACCATCAGGAAGTCTTCTCGGGGGACTTGCTTCTCGCTGCAAAAGTCAATCTGAAGTTTATTAGCCCTTCTGAAGTGCTTCCGCTTCGGATTACGTTGCACCCACCGTTTCACTATAGTTTCCCCCCAAAGGCCACAGCCATTAGACACTTCCTCGAATCTTCTTTCAGCGTCTCTTGTGTAGCCCATTTCACGCATACATGGTGCGCAACGCCGAAATCTCCAAGGCCCGATGGAGCCGGCGGGAGCATTCCCCACTTCAAGCTTCAAGCACGGCGAATCCATCTTAATATGAGCTTCTTGCCCGCGGTCCCAGAACAGAAGACTCGCGAGCCGGTGAGCGTGTACTCGCGGTTCCGGCAATGGGGCGCCCGGGCCACACAACTCGACGGCAGCATCCCGCAGGCGACCGTCTGCCGGCGGCGCGTGCTTCTCGCGGAGGAAGTAATTGGCCCAGCCGTCTCCGGGACGCCGCGGCTAGCAGTGAGGGTGACGCGGAGGCTGAGGACTTGCGGTTCACCCGAGCGCGCGTCAGAATTGAAGACCTGAGGTAAGTTAACAGACACTTCATCACCGAGGTTCGCGTAGCAGACGACATTCCCATTCGTGGAGCCCGCGGACTCGGCTGCCCTCTCCGAAACTCATAGGCGCTATCTTTCCCCGCAGCAGGATTCGCAGTCCTCCCCGCCCCGGCCGATCGAGAACCCCGCGGCAGCATTCCGCCGCTCCCCATCGAGCGCGAACGTCGTCCGGCCTGCCGGCCGCGGAGGATTTCCCTCAGGCCACAGCTGTAACCGGTACGCGCTCGGCCGCTCGAGAGTTACGGTCCCTGGCGCGCTATAGGAGATCCGACCTTTCTTCCCACGCGTTGATATGGATGCGCGCCTTTCCCGCGCGGCAGACTGCGTGTGCAGTATGATGGCCCTCGCGGTGTTGCGCGCTCTCGTAGTGGTGGTTTTCCCGGCGAGAAAAACAAAGATGTCTGTGATTTGCCCCTAGCTGGAAGAAGCTGAGATCCCGGCGCGCCGCCGCGCTGCGCTTATAGTAACGAGAGATTCGACGCAAATCTTACGTAGTGGCATCTTCTGAGGTCGGGGGGAGAGTGTGCAGGGTCCGGCCTGCCAGTTCTGCGCGGACGGTGGCTACGCTAGCGCCGTCCGGAACGAGTTAAGCAGCCATCGTCGTCAGGGAGCCCTGCCCTCGTCCACATGCGGTGAAACAGCATGCTCCTGCACGCGAGCACTAGCCGTCCCTACGACCACATGCAGCGATCTCGAAGTTCGCGGGAGGCATTGCATCGTGGCTGACTGGAACCGTCGCGTCATTGCATGACTCGGAGATCCGAGTCAGCCACCGGCGTCGCGCTTCCTCCGCGGCGGCAGCATTCCCCGAGAGGTTAATCTCGCCGTGCAACGCGGGAGAAATGCAGATTCTGCGGGTGGCACACAGTACGCTGACAGTATGCAGCCGAGGACGAAGAACGGCGGGTGCAGATCACTGCCAGTCAGGGCTGCCCGCAAGCTGCGCGCCCGGTTGCACAGAACGAGAGGGCACCGCCTGCTCAATGCGTGTTAGAGCGAGATCTGGAGCGGCGCGCCTGCGTTGCTGCCTAGCAGAGTAGCAAGTCTGGTCATGATTCGATCCCTCAGGGTCCCTGCGGGCTGGCCGCTGTTCGGTGTTATGTGTGGATGTGTGGGTGTGAATGTTGGCTGGAGAGATAGCCAACAGTGGCCCGAAACGCGTGCAGGCCTCCGTATCGTGGGGGAGCAAATATGTGGGGCCCGGTGTGGAGAGGACAGGCCCGAGGCACAGGGGAGACACTTCGTGCGACTACTGCCACTTCCAGGAGTAAGCAGTCGACGTCTCGGGTCCAGTCACGATCACCCTCACCCTCACGCGCACCACGAGGGGAGACAGGGCGCACTGCAGGCGGGCGGTGAGCGGTTCTCCGCGGAGGCGCGGCCCCTGCGACGCCGAGGAGGCCGCGGGGCACGCGTTTCGCCCCTGGCCACTGGAAGGAGATGAGAGAGGAGGCGCGGCGCGCCGGCGACTGGCAGGGAAACGGGCAGCGCAAGCACCGCGGGGCTGTCTCCGGCGACTGGTCGGTGAGAGTAAACATGGCGCGATTCCAGGTGGTGAGGTTGTTGCGTGGGGAACAGCCTCAGCGAGGTGCGGCCCCGGCGCACGCACTGAGCGGGAGCAGACGCGGGGAGAGAAGCCGAAAGCGCCGCGGAGCCGGGCGGGCGAGCGAAATTGGCGCCCGCTGCAAGGTGCCCGGACGGTGAATCACGCGCACGCCAGGCGCCCTGCTCACAGTCAGCCTGAGCCAGTGGTCGACTCATGCTTGCTGCTGGCCTAGGACGCGCGCGCCCCCCAAGTCGGTGGACACAGCAGCTGCACAAGGCGCGCTTCATGCCCAAGATCACCCAGACCCAGAACGAGCGCCGCCCGCCGCGCTGGAAGGAGCAGGCGCCGGCCCCGCCGCCGGGCGCGGTGACGTTCGCGCACCAGAAGGCCCTGCCGCGCCTGCCCGTGCTGCCGCTGCAGCCGACGCTCGACGGCCTCAAGCGCTCGCTGCGCCCGCTCGCGTGGACCGAGGACGAGTTCGCGGACGCCGTGCGCAAGATCGACGAGTTCGGCGCGCCCGGCGGCGTCGGCGAGCGGCTGCAGGCGCGGCTCGAGGAGCGGGCGGCGGGCACGGCGCACTGGCTGGAGGAGTGGTGGGACGACATGGGCTATCTGAAATACCGCGACTCGGTGCGTCAGACGCGGTGACTGGCAGAGCGCGACGCTGACCCCGGCCCCCGAAACCGCGTGCAGGTCGTCGTCAACGTCTCGTACTACTGTGCGCCAGTATGAGCCGCGACCCCCAGAGACCGCCTCCTGACCGGCGCCGCAGATGGTTTCACGCCGCACCCAGAACACTTGCCGCAGACCCCCGCCCACCGCGCCGCAGCGCTGACACGCGCCACGCTGCTCTTCAGAGCGAAGCTGAAGCAGGGCCTTCTTGAACCGGACGCCACAAAGGACGGGCCCATTTGCATGGACACCTGGCGGTGCGATCCAGCCTGGCCTCAATGCGCGCACTGATGCCTCGCGGGCAGATGGATGTTCGACTGCTGCCGCATTCCCGGCCTGCAGGGCGCAGATTGGAGCTACAGCCACGCCCGCCCGGGCCAGAACGGCATCGAGGGCCATGTCATCGTGTTCAGACGAAACAGCGTCTGGAAGA
This sequence comes from Auricularia cornea, assembly GCA_030578095.1. Lineage (NCBI taxonomy): Eukaryota > Fungi > Basidiomycota > Agaricomycetes > Auriculariales > Auriculariaceae > Auricularia > Auricularia cornea. The sequence goes on along the minus strand of JARLTE010000009.1, from coordinate 3,482,262 downwards.
TCGAGGCCGCAACGGACGGCCGCCTCCTGACCACCGTCGAGCTCGAGAAGTCTGTCTCCCGCCCGCCGATCCGTGTGCGCGCGCAGCGCTGAGATGACGTGCAGGATCTACAATCACATCTACGACCGCGCCGGGAAGCGGGCCTGGCCTGAGGTCGGCATTCTGACCGCGTCCAACCGCGACGTCTGGGCCAAGGTGAGCAAGCGCCAGCACGCCGCCACTCCTGCACTCGCGGGGGATCGCCCAGTGTCTCACCGCGCACGCTTGCTTTTCCCGGACAGGACTATGCCCGCCTGAAGAACAACTACAAGAATAACGCGCTGCTCCGCGATATCCAATCTGCGGCGTTTGTCGTGTGTTTGGACGAGGACGCGCCAGAAGGCCCCGTCGACTTCTCCCGCGCGCTGTGGCACGGCGGCGTGAACGGCACGGGCCTCGCGAACCGTTGGTATGCCGACCGCGCCTGCCCTGAGAGCGCGCCCCGCCGTCTGATCCTGATCCCGCCGCGCACGCAGGGTGGACAAGCCGGTGCAGTTCGTCGTGTACGACAACGGCAAGGCCGGCGTGATGGGCGAGCACTCCGTCATGGACGGCACGCCGATGGTGCGCCTCTGCGACGACGTGCTCAGCGCGCTGCACCGGCCCGACTTCGACCACGGCGACGCGCGCCCGCTCTCGCCGCAGCAGGCGCACGAGCTGCTCCAGGAGGCGCACGTGTCGAACCCGCGCTGGGTCGTCGACGAGGACATGCTCGCGCGCATCGCGCGCGCGCGGGGCGCCGCCGCGGCGCTCGCGGCCGGCCAGACGCTCGGCTTCCACCTCACTCAGTACGGCAAGCAGGAGATCAAGACGTACGGCGCGAGCCCGGACGGGTGGGCGCAGATGGTCGTGCAGCTGGCGTACGCGCGCCTGCTGCGCGCGCACCCCGAGCTGCAGGGCGAAGGAGGCGGCGCGGTGGGGGAGGCGGTGCGCCTCCCTGGCGGCACGTACGAGGCCGCGATGACGCGCCGCTTCTTCAAGGGCCGCACGGAAGCCATCCGCGTCGTGTCGGAGCAGAGCCGCGCGTGGGCCGCGAGCATGGACGACGCCGCCGCGCCCGCGGAGAAGCGCCGGGAGCTGTTCGCCGCCGCGCTGAAACGCCACGGCGCGGACGCGCGCGAGGCCGGCGCCGGGCGCGGCGTCGACCGCCATCTGTTCGGTGCGCACCCCACCCCGCCCCGCTCCGTGTTGCATGCTCGATCCCGCTGACGTGCATTCTGCCCTTTTCGCTGACACGCTTTCGCCCTCTTTCCGCTGACGTGCATCCGCACTTTTGCTGACATGCATCGTCGATCGCGCGCACCGGATAGGCCTGCGCATGAGCATGCAGCCCGACGACGGCGCCGTGGCGCTGTTCGACGACGCGCTGTTCAAGCGCGCGAGCACGTGGGTGCTCAGCACGAGCGCCATCTTCTCCGCGCACTTCCCGGTGTACGGCTGGGGCGAGGTCGTGCCGAACGGGTTCGGCGTCGCGTACATGACCGGCTACGACGGTGCGTCTTCCGTTCCGCGCGTCCGCAGCATTGCATTGCTGATATGTATGGGGCGTCCCTGCAGATCGCCTGCAATTCACCATCACGTCCCGGGTCGAGATGCCGAACGCGGCGTTCGTGCGGGAGATTGAGCGTGCGGCGGAGGACGTGCGCGCCCTCTTTGCCGCGACGCTCGACGGCGGGAAGTCCAAGCTCTAGCTCTGGCCGCGCCCTGTCGAGCCGCGTGGGGTGATGCGACCCAGTCGGGAAAGGGTCGTGCATCCACTGCCTGGCTGTCTGTTGTGCGGACGCGGAACGAATAGATGCCTGTTTGACGCGGGACCCTGGCACCGCCCCGCGTCGTCTGTATCATATGGTCTGCGTCGTCATGCACATGCCCGGCCAGGAAGAGCCAAACGAGGATGGACGCCGGGCGTGCGTGCACGGCGCTCGATTGCGGGGGGCTAGTTTCACGAGTGGCGGCCGCGCCCTGTTTGACCGCACCGTGGCGGCATCGCCATTGCCATATGCTGCTGCGACGTCTCACAGTCAGCGCGCGCACGGGCCGGACTACGCCCGCAAAGTTTGGCGTGCAGGCACGCCCGCGCTGCCCTTTCCATTTTGCACACCCATGCATGCATCACGTCTGCTTCTCGCGGCTCGCGGTTCGCGGTTCGCGGGTCCTCCCCGGCGTGCGGTGGCCCTCGCGGTGCGCGCCTTCGACCCGCGCTGGCCGACTGGGCTGGCCTGAGGCGCCCGTCAGTCAGGACGGTAGCGCTCAGGCCCCGTGGGACCAAGTTAGCATGCTGCACGCGGCCCATCCGGTGCCCGCGTCTCAGCCCAAGGCTTGCGCAGTGCGACAGCAGCACGGCGCGCACATAAGTACATACCCACACACACAAACACAGCGGGGCAGGCGCAAACACGGCGTGCGCGTCGGGCGGGCGGGCTGTATTTGGGCGCTGTCGGCGCCGGGGCTGTGGCCGCGCTGCCAGTGGACCTGGTGCGCGCGCCCGACCGGGGCTGCGCTGAGACGTGCCGCCGCCACTGGCGCGCCGCCGTGTGGTGTGTGGCGGCGGGCACTAGTGCCGAACGGGCCAGGACGCGCATCGAGATTCTCCTGGCGCGCACACGTCGCGCGCCGCACGGTACTCGCCTCGGACGCTCTGCGCCGCCGGATATTAAGGTGCTTTACTGTAAGGGTAGCATTACGATGACGTGAGAAAGTACGTCCAAATGTAGCACTAGCTAGGGAGGACACCGCGCGACGATCACACCTCATCGCCAGGCGCCTCGACCTGGGGGTGCGACTGTCGATAGTGGCGATTAAGATTCGAGACGGACATGTAGTCTCGAGAGCATATTGTGCAGACGAATGCTGAGAGACGCGGCGGTCAGCTTTCTCAGCGCGTGGGGGAGGGGGACTCACGCCGTTCGCCAGTATGGCGGCGGATGTGGATCTATAAGGAAGTGAGATTCCCTGAGAGAAGGCACAGCCGCGCAATGCGCACCTCTAGGGCGGAGCGACGAGAGTATGCAGCGTTACAATAATGACAAATATGGTTCTTCGGCCTATTATCCTCGACCGCGGGCTGGGGCCGGTAGCGTTCGATCGGGCGTTGCGAATCGGTGCGCAGCGTCTCGAGACCGTGCGCGGCGAGCTGGTGGAGGCCGTACTCCACGCGCCCGGGCGTCCCTGGACGCGCTGTCGGCGGGCGGGCGTACATCGGGCTCATGGGAGCTGCGGTGCTCGGGCGCGGCGGCGCCTGCGCATGCGGCTGCGAGGCACTCCGGGAATGCCCCGGGCTCCAGGGCGCGCCGCCTGCGAACCGCTGGCCGGGCGCGGGGTGGGCCTGCGCTGCGGGCCACCCGGGGGCGCGCTGGCCGTTGAGGTCGGGGACGCGCGTGGTCGTGCTCTGCAGGCCGCTCGGCGGCGGGAGCAGCGCGCCGCTGCGGTGAGACGCGCCTGGGGGAGCCTGCGCCTGGCGATTATACACTGCGCGCAGCGCGGAGGGAGGGTGAGGTGAGCGCAGCGCCGGCGGGAGGGGGCGGGAGGGGGCACGCGACGCACAATCGGGAAAGACCTCCGGCAGCGGGGGGAGGGTCGGCCTCTCTGAGTTCGACGGAGCCCGGTTCATAAAAGTAAGATTATGTGGGGGGTGGGAAGAACAGACGTGTGTGGCGAGGGCGGACCCGGCGCGCGGTCCTTTAAGGGGATCCCGCGCGGGCACAAACAATAAACACAGCCGTAGTGCATCAACCCGCCGGAAGCGCTTGCTTGTGACAAAAGCTTACTGGGAAGGGCTTGGAGCGGAGAACGGTGGCCAGCACAGCCGGGGGACTGGTCCAAGATGTAGTCGTGTTATTCGCTCGGCCTTGCGCTGGATCTTCCCCGCGCGCTGCCGGCCTGTTTGGGTCGATCTTCCGACCCGTTCTCCGTCGCAAGCGTCCTTGCCCCGGCTATCGGTTCGCCGAACGCGCTAACGGAGCAACGAGTCAACCACCTCTATCTGCCACGACCCGCATTGGGCAGGGAGCCCCGGCTAACATGTCCGCTGCAAAATTGCAAAATCAGCTATATTGCGCCAGAGACGTCCTAGATCGGCGCAAATACCAGGGGCGCGTCATCTTCGGCCAGGTCGTCGACCCGCACGTTTTGGATGAAAATGACCGCTAGGATACGAAGAGAGGGCCAGAAGCGCTAGCATCCCCGTTATTCTCCCCACGACGTGCTTCAGGATGATCGTTAGTGGGAGCCTCCCGGGGCTGGAAGCCCGATCTGTGCTCGGGCTTGCCCTTCTGCGCATTGAGCAGCAGCTGAGGATCCCACTATGATGCGTACCATCGACTGTGCTACAGAAGATGCACACCAGTCGTGCGCGATGAAACCCGCGAGGATGCACGACGGGGCCGCAGGGGGTCCGCGGGATGCAGCAGACCTGCATCTGACATATGGAGAAAGGGAAGAGCAACGAGCCCGCCACCGTCCCGTCGCTTGTTTTATGGCACGCGACACGTTGCACCAACACCCGCGCGCTCATCACGACACGGCGAATGCGCCCGGGCGGGCCGCGCCGTCGTGGAATGGCGTCGAACAGGGCCGGATGCGTGTGCCCGCCAATGGACTCTTGAGCAGCGCCCTCCCTCCGACGACGCCCGAGCCTCATCACATTCGCACACGATATTGCGCGCGGGCGGCGCCTTGCTGTGAAACTCGGGGGATACAGCGGGCGGGCCCGCTCTGCGCGGCTTCGGGCCATCTATTTACAATGCTCCCTGCGGCTGGCGTCTCGCGACGGCGTTCTATTGCACAACCGGCCCACCCGTCCGCGTGGTTCTACGTAAAACGGAACGACACTGCTAGGGCACACTGTTTCCGCGCTACCGGCGAGACCCAAAATGAGAGTAGAGCTGAGGTTTGGGGATCTCGATCCAGGCGCCAGAGGAATTCCTACCGCATGGGCGCGAGGTGATGCAATGTGCCATCAAGGCCGCGGTGAGCGTCACGGTGTGGGCGCACTCCGGATGGCTGCATCCTTGCGATGTGGGGCGTTCCTTTGTGCAGGGAACGCGGGATGACCTTGATCAGGGAACGGAACGCGGGATGAACGGCCAAGGGTGGGGGCCCTTCCGCGACTGGACTGCCGGTCCTGCATGCCAATGCCAATGCCAGTCGGCCGACATCAATCTGAAACCCGACGGAACCGAGGCAGTAGCGACCAGGACGCGCGCCAGGAGACGGAAATGCAAATGCTCCTGAGGCTGGTGGCAACACGGAGCCTCAGGGTGCCGGAGCCCGGACGTCCGTCGAATCAACACGGGCGCGCGGAACATCGGGCGCGCCTGCGCTGTGACTGTGAGTGTGAGCAGCGGGCGCGGGGTGATGGTGCGGGAAGGGTGATAATCATTGCGCTGGGCGTCAGGAGGGGTGCCATTGCCACGCCTGAGCGGCGACCGCAGTGACAATCGGCGATAACTATCTGCACCGTTGGGGCCGGGCTATCGGAGAACTGCTGCATAACAGCGCCGGCCAAAACGACTGCGCAAGCCCAATATACCGCGTGACGTTGCGCGGTGAATGTCAAAACGGACGGACCGCGCCTTACATGCCGGTTTCTCATCCCGCGGAACACAAAGGAGCGAAAAGACGCGTGGTCATAGCGGAGCTTCTTTCCGGGTGTCAAAAAAGGAGAGACAGTTCTTCGATGATTCCAAGGGGCGAATGCCACGTACACAACTGACGTACCGATCGCCAACCAAGCTGGGAACAACCGCGGCGTGCAACTGTGTTGGCCAGACGTCACAGATATATCAGGAGTGCAGTTCTTAGGCGCCCCTCTCGGTCAGACTGTGCAAAAACAACGCGCGCTACGATATGGGCATGCGGAACCGTCAGCATAGGCCGAGTAGGGGCACCAGTCTGGCACCAGTCCAGGCCTAAACGAGCTGCACTGCACCGCGGAGAACAGAAGACAGTCACAGAGGATGCGCGAGAGTCGGAGCAGGGAATGATGTTCGAAGCGGCCAGCATTCGGCAGGCGGCAACAGATCGAGGAACGCATTCGCAGCCACAGCATTGCAGTTGCACGAGTAAGTATGGCACCTTCCAGGTCCGGCATGTCTGAAACCACGTGCAGCGGATGTTTTCCGCCCGGGAATGCAAAGGCGATGCTCGGGGGCCAGTCTGCCAAAGCGCTGTGGATCAGTCTGCGGCAGCGAGACGGCCACCATCGTTATGGGCACAGGAGGTCAAATAGGCGGACGTTGTCCAGGGCAGCGGAACGGCCTTGGCGAGCGGCTGGGAATCGGGAAGAGCGAGGAGGAGCGGGTTGGATCTCCGACATCGGCGCTTGCCTTCGCTCCCTGACCTCGGCAGCTAGGCCGCCTCAGGCTGTGTCCCTTCTGCTGCGCCGCAGCTCGTACGACGCTCAAAGAGCCGCTGCCCCGTTTTGCACTCAGCCTGCAGCTCTCTCATCAACGACTATGATGATCGACGAGGCAAACAAGGCTGCAAACCCCATCGCGCCACCGGTCCCGCTGAAGGACTCGCTGCCCGACAACCCCCCTTCTTATTCGCAGAGCACTCAGGGTACCAATTACCATATTGCTCGTTTGCCCAGTCAGCATGCTCGTCGGCCGTCTTCCTCAGCATTGCCCGTTCCCTCGCCTCACGCCACAAACCATTTGACGTTCAAGACGCGCAAAGAGCCGATATCCGGTGCGCTTCTTTTTTTCTGTCAGCAATACCTAGGGCTCACGCACATCAGGCTCATTCCAAATCGATCCTGGCATGGAGGTGCACAACCCTCAGCTCGAGAAACTTCGCGGTCGAAAGAGGAAGGGCCGCGGAAAGAAAGGCGTCAAGTGGCCTTGGTCGAAGAGCTCTCCCGACGAGGAGGTTCCCAACGCCATCTTCGAAACTCGGCAAGGTGACGTCGCTGTGAATCTCTCGGCAGTTGCGCCATCCGTTCTGCCCCCTGGTGCCGCGCCTCGCCGCGCAGTAGTCGACATTTCCACGAGGCAAGGCAACGTGGACGTCGCCGTAGTAAGCGTCGTCCGTAGTCCCCAACTACTCGCTTTAACCCTTCTACCAGTTCCAGATCGATCCTGGACGACATATGAACCTCAAGGTCGAGACTCGCCAAGGTTCGTCTTCTCCTATGGCGGCTATTCTACGGGCCTAATTTCCACGACAGGGCACATCCACGTTTTCGTTCCCAGGAGGTTCTCTGGTCCAGTCCACATGCGAAGTGCGAAAGGCTCGATAGTTTTCTTGAAGCACCTTGCGCAAGACGCCCGCGTTATCAGCTCACGTGATCAGGAGGCGATGGTCTTAATCGGTGGGGCAGCGATGCCAACAGCGAAGGAGAGGCAGAGCGACTACCTCAGCCTCTTCTCTCGTAGTGGAGAAATCGTCGTGGGGTACTACGGCGAGGACGAGCTCCCGCGGCAGGAGGGCTTTTGGAAGAAGCTGGGCAATTGGCTGTCTGGCGGCGGCTCCGGCACGCAGTCTGAGTAATGTAATGCGCGCACCGCTTTTCCGACTTTCGCGCATCGCTCACATCACCATTGCCTGTACCTATGGACTTCGCACATCGACGATTCCTGCCGCGTCATTGCCCACATTAGCGCAGAGACTGATGCGCGTGAGATCGACAGAAGGAATGTCCGATGGCATGCAAATCCGCCATTCCAGGCACAAGCTGTGGGCGATCCCCGGCCGGCATCGCGCGTGCACCCCATTCCTAGACGTCGGGCCGTTTCATGCTGACGCGCATGACGAAGCGCGGCGTGCGCCATGTCACGAACATCCAGTTTCGTGTGCGCTCGATCGTCGGCGGAATCGCGGAACTATAGTGTTCCCCATACCCCGTGACGAGCCCTTCGTCGAGGTCACAGGTCAGCTTGACGCCAGCTGGCACGGCTGCTGGGAGGTCGTATAAACTGGCCAGTGCGTGAATACGGCGAAATCGTCGTGGGTCATCATGCTCAGCCCGAAGTCCAGCATCCTAGCCTCCCTGGTCGTCGCGGTGAAAGTCGCGGTTGCAGTGCCTGTGTGGGGTCAGTGTGGCGGCATTGGGTACACTGGAGAGTGAGTGGCTAGTACCATCGCGGCCAGGCGTGATTCTCACACGCGCCACTAGCACGGTCTGCGATTCCGGGAGCGTTTGCACCTTTCAGAACGACTGGTACTCGCAGGTGAGCAAACTGCGAGTCATTCACCGATCTAGCTGACGGGTGGCAGTGCCTGCCAGGAGTAGCGACCACTACTACGTCCGCGACACGGACAACGACAGTGACTTCTGCGACAACGTCGACAACAAGTGCGAGCACAACGAGCCCTGCGACCCCGAGCGGCTTCGTCAAAACATCGGGTCAAAAGTTCACGCTCAATGGCGCGGGGTTTGTACCCGTTGGGTAAGCTCGTGATATCCACGTGCGTCTGCGTGGCCGGCTAACATGGGAACGTCGGCAGCACAAACGCCTACTGGCTGGCACAGGTGTCGAACGCAAACATCGACAAAGCGTTCGACGACATCGTGGCCGCCGGATTTACCACCGTGCGCACATGGTACCCTATTAACATTCTGCTTCTCGGGCCTGTGTCGCACTAATCCAATGTCTCAGGGGGTTCAACGAGGTCACGTCGCCCTCGGGCACCTACTATCAAATTTGGAACAATGGCGTACCGAGCCTCAACACTGGCTCCACCGGCTTGGCCAAATTCGGTGGGTGCATCCCGTAGCCACGATCATTGCTCGTCGTTGAACCGGCCACCGCAGACTACGTTGTTTCATCTGCGAAGGCGCATGGCATTAGGCTCATCGTCGCGCTGTGCGTCACCGTGCTTCTATTCCGCGGATAATCTCACGAGTCCGCTCGCTCAGGACGAACAACTGGGCGGACTACGGCGGGATGGACGTCTACGTCAATCAGCTCAACCGGGGCGGGACACACGATACGTTCTACACAAACGCCAAAATCGTCAACGCGTTCCAGACGTACATCAAAGGCTTCGTCGGCCGTTACGCGAACGAACCGGTGCGTCGTCTGCCTCTGTCGCCGCTTCGCATGCCGCGCAGTTCTGAAAGCTGTACAGACGATCATGGCCTGGGAATTGGTAAGACGCTGATCCTGAGAACCAGAGTGCTTCTGACATCTGCGCGCTGGCAGGCCAACGAGCCTCGCTGCGGAGGGAGTTCCGGTTCGGTTAGTGGACGCGAATGTCAGTGCGAAAACATGCTGACCGTGGGCATCGCTTGCTCGTCAGCCTTCGGCAAGCTGCAACGCGGCGACGGTGGGCGCGTGGGCCAAGACTATCAGCGCATACATCAAGAGCATCGATTCGAACCACCTCGTTGCGATCGGAGGTGAGAGCTCTGCTTGGCGGCCACTGGCACAGAAACTCATGCAGTACCGGCGTTCCCCCATAAGACGAAGGCTGGATCAACTCTCCAAACCCGCCTAGCTACCCGTACCAGGGGAACTCCATCGGCATCGACTTCCAGGCGAACCTCGGTCAGTCCCATGGCCGGGTCGATCGGATCGACACCGAGAACTTACCGCGGAGCACAGCCATCTCGACGCTCGACTTCGGCACGTTCCACCTTTACCCTGAGGTGAAGCCCCGCCCGTCCGCTAGCGTCTTCCAAATGCTGATACCACGCGCACAGAGCTGGGGACAGGGGTTTGTCCCTCGTGGCTGGGCGGATGGTCTGGCGCCTCACGCATTCGCAGCGCTAACATCACCGGATTCGGCACGCAATGGGTACGGTGCTTGTGCATGACTACGGCGATACGCTGAGCCCCGCTCGCTTCGCGCGCAATGTATAGATAACGGACCACGCGGCGATGCAGAAAGCCGCCAACAAGCCCGTCATCATCGAGGAGTTCGGTGTGACCAGCAACCAGCCGACCGTCTACCAGTCCTGGTTCAACACGATCTCCAGCACGTAAGTCCTCTCTCTCTTTACTCTCAGATATTATATGGAATAACATCCCTGTGACGCTTTCCCAGCGGTATCACAGGCGAGTTGATCTGGCAACACGGAAGCCACTTCAGCGACGGGAGCAGCTCGCACCAGGACGGCTACGCGGTGTTCCCCGACAGCCCAGCGTACCCAGTTCTCACCGCTGCGGCGAAAGCGCTCAAGTCACGGGGATAGGTTTGTCTCAGGTCCGCACGATTTAATTGGAGCAATGCCGCTCGGCACGGATTCATGGGTCAATACCTGAACGGCGCGGGGCACCCTGTTATTCATTATGGGTTCATTTGTTGCACTTGGTTCACAGAGCGCTAGCGAGGAAAATCCCTTGGAGTCGTTGTCCGCCCTCCCGCCCGTTTGGAACACTTCATCTAGCTCCTTGACTCGCTGCGGCTCACTCAGCCCCAGCCGAGTGAGCATCAACGAAGCCACAGTTCAACGACCTTTCTCACTCCGTCCCATTGTAGCAGTCTCTCGCGTAACAGTTGCGGGTATCCATCCGAGAAACACAAAACCGCGAAACCGAAATTGCCCTGAGGGAGTAACTGCGACTCAAGGGCTCAGTGAGAGTACTGTATCGTCATTACTTAAGTTAATTATTTATCTCCTGTGGAATATGAATTGATCGTGCTGGCAGTGGGTATTGCCCAGCTTCAGTGTTCCATTTGAGATCGTAGTAGCGTAAGCGCCGGTCGTGGCGCCGGATGTGGCGCGGGATTAGCCGTGCGAAAATTGCTTGTCGCGCGGCTCTTCTCACGCCGTCCGCCGCCCAGGCCGCTACGAGCGAGTATGCCGCGAAGAGCGCACGAACCAAGCGACAGCGAGGCAGATGTTCCTGACCGCGGCGCGGCGGCAGTCCCTGGCGCTCGGCCACTCAAACGGCGCCGGACTGCCAGTCACGGGCCTCGCGGCCTTGTCGATGTCGTACAGGCCGGCGCCCACGCTGGTTCCAATGACCCCGAACCAACTCCCCCTCGATGCCCTAAGGGTCTGTCCGAAGCAACTTGGACGGCGTTGCTCTGGGAGAAAAAATGCAGCGTGCGATTGTTCCAGGATCTTTTTCGCTGTCGACTGACGCTCTCTAAGCACTGCGGGGATAGAACCAGTCGGGAAGTCGACTGGGGGCTCAGACGCAGGTTTTGCAAAGGCTGCCAGCGCAAGAACGTCAAAAGCCAAGTCCACATGCCGAAGCTCTACAAGGGCCTCAGCACGGACGTCTTCCGTCTAGTTCCGTACAGCAGAGGCACGAGTATTCCTTCCCTGCAATATACTAGTTGCTCATTGATGATATAGTCGCGCGGTCGGGCATCAAGACCCAGTATTACTGGGAGCCCGAGCTCGAAGACGTCTACAACGCGCTGAAGCGCCTAGACGAGCGCGTCAAGGCAGGGAATCCCGGTGCATCCGAGGAACGGGAACGGTACATTTCGGAGCGCAAGCGCCACGTGAATGAGGTCCTCGACGTATGTCGTAGTAATTACGAATTCTTTCTGAGTCTGACTGCGCGTGTCAGGCCGTGCACGACTGTCAGAAGGTGCGAGAGATGCTCTTCAATTACGTTGCGCAATCTCATCTCCGTTAGTGGCAAAAACAGTGCCAAGACCGGAGGGCAAAAGCACAGGCTCAACTTAGAGAAAAGTACGGAATTTTAATTCTCCCATCCTGACGAACTCATCGCGCGCGTTTCAGGGTTATCAAGAGTTTTGTCAACATGGGATACGATGTCGCCGACGTCGAGGATGTTTTCCGCGAGGCAAGGATCACCGAGGCGTCAGTCTCCAGTCCGTGGCGCTTGTCAAACACCACGCATTGCCAACATTAACCGCGTTCCAGACTGGAGCGCGTTCCTCAAGAAATATAAACCGGAGATGGAGAGACGTCAACGCTCACGTGTCACACCCATCCAGTTGCTCCATAGCGAGTCTCGCCGGGCGCTCAAAACGCACGCCGGCCCCGCGCGCGGGTGGGAAGTGCTTGTCCCGTTTGGCGATATCCTCGCCATCCCGGATGTCCGGTCGCGCCTGAAGGGTCTTTCCGCTGATAACGTCGCGGACCTCGCGGAGCATATCCCGACGTTCGTTGACAGCTGGCGTGAAGACGTTGAGGCGCAGCTGCTGCGCACGCTCCCTCCGCCGCCGAAGGATGTGCGCAAGGCCGACGCGGAGAACCCGGAGCGCTTGAAACTTGCATCCTCCGTTTGGCGCCGGGGCGACGACGATACCCCTCTCACCTTCCCGCACATGCTTCTCGTGCCTCACGTTCTCTGCCTCAGGCGCAAGTACGGGGAGCTCGAGTACGCGACCGCCGATGGTCCTTGGTCCATGGACGACATGGAGTACGACTCGGTCGGCGCGGGCGTCGTGCGCGAGTTCTGCAAGCTCGCATTTCTGAACTATTCGACGGCCACTGTCAGGGTCCTCGATCATTCGGCGCTGCGTCTGCAGTGCAACTTGTGCCGGAACGCCTGGCCGCTCGTGCTCACCTGGCGACAAGCCGTGTGTCCCTCCGTTTCCGTTTGCGCGCGCGTATTCACCATGACTGGAATAGATCAAACACCTCCATGAGGTTCACCCGGACAGCGGCTCCGGTTCGTGGAAGCCCTTCCCCTCGACAATTGCCGAGCCAGTCGCCACCATCGAGGCGGGACTGGAAGTCTGGGCGTGCGCCGTCAGTGATTGTACTCGACCCCACAAGCTTCGGAAAGTGGCGGAAATCGAGAAACACCTCGAAGAGAAGTGCGTCGTATATCACTGTTAGCACCTTCCCTCTCATTATTTTCTAGGCACGACGTTAGCAGGCCGATCAAGGGCAAGCATTTCAATCGAGCGCCGACCGTGCCATTATCGGAGCCGTTGAATCTCCTCGAACTCTACGCGGAATCGAAGGAGAACCCCATGTATGAGTGCAGAAGGTGCGGTCGTTCGACCTCGCTCGATCGGATGCTCGAACATCTGCGTGACGAGTATGTTTGTATCCGGCAAGAAGTGTAGCGTGGGGTTAACCAGTGTTTCAGACATGATGTTCACCTCACCTCCGGTGTCCACACGGACCCAATGGCCATCGACTCCGAGGACGATAAACCAGGTATGTGGATTCCGCAGTCGTATAGAACTCGAGTGAGTGGGCTCACTTGTAACTCCTACGGATAGTACCGCGCGGTATGAAACGCCACATCTCAATCAGCGGCTCATCGTCCGATGAGGCCATGCCACCGCCTAAGAAGCGTGCGATGGTTACTGGCTCTGACTCGGACTCGGCCGTGTCGCTCCGGCTTTTACAGGCGCCAGCGGTGGCATCATCTGCTCGCGCCTTGAACCAGGAACCCTCAGTTGGTGCGTCCTCCGTGGCTACCAGACCTAATGTTGCGCAAGAATTTATATCGTCTTAGAGGACGTGGCAATGCGTGGAGTGACGGGAGATGTTGCTACTCCCAGTTCAGACGTGGAAGATATCAAGGAGGACGTCCTTGCGCGACTTGCACACGACCCTGTCGGAAGCAAGGTTAGTGCACATTGGACGCATGGATTCACCCATAGAGAAAACGCTTGATCTCACGTCTCTTACAGACCAACTTGAAGGCGAACAATGCAAACAAGCCGGGCAAGCTTGATCAGCATTCCGTTCAATATCGTCGTTGCTAACTCGGTTCCTCGCACAGAAACACCAGCATCTCAATACCAAAATCCCTCCGTTGTCCAGGCCGCGCCACTTCCGCAATTTATTTGCATGCGCTGCACCCGTGCCATCGACCGTTATAGGCATATGCCCCATCACTCCATCGTCCATCATCTCGCCCTGAAGTGAGTCTCAGTCCATGCCCGCAGTCCGTAGATCTGACCGCGGGAAGACATTACATCGTGGACCCTGTTCTGAGGGTCGACTATTCCGCGTTCGATATAAATGCCCAAGACTTGCCTGCGGTCTTGCCGTGGTCGCTCAAAAAGGTGTACACCTGTCTCCTCTGCAAGGAGCACGACGAACCTGCGACTTGGAGTCAGGTAGAACATCACCTGATCACTGTGTGAGTCTGCTCACCGCCTGGACATATTCTGAACTGCTCATGCGCCGTCGTGATTACAGACACAAGATCGTGGACCCGGTTGCGAAACGCGACTTCGATGGCCCGTCTGCGCGGGATGAGAACGCCGAAGACGCCCGTTCACTCGATGCCCGCCCCGTGGTACGGTCTGCCACCGTACGACCGTGGGAGTCTACTCGGGCTGTGAATCATCTCGAGCCCTCATCCGAGGATGATTCAGAGACGGATGACGCTGGTAGGTCCTGCCATGACGGCGGAGGCGACGACGATCTGTCGGAGGGTGATGACGGGGGGGAATCCGACGACGACGACGACGATGAGGACGACGAGACTGGAGCCAGTCCTCATGATGAGGAGCCTCTGACTTACGCCGAGGCCAGGGACACGGTTCGGTCTTATCTACAATCTCGCCAGCTTGGATCCGTGGACACGTGCATGTTCTTCTGCAGGCACTGTCCAAAAGTGTCGGGCAAGAAGAAGAAGAAGAAGAAGAGCTACAGTCTGAATGGTGTCTTGAACCACCTCACGTCCTCGCGGTGAGCCCTGTCATTTCTATTCGGAAAATTGCATCCTAATTGGCCATTCGTGGTACCAGTCATTCGATTAGCCGGCCGACGTTGAGCGATTTCATGGTTATACAGCGAGGCAACTTGAAATGCCCAGGTCCCAGGCCCACGTTCCGGTGTTTACGCTGCAACGTCACGAAACTTTTCAACGAGAATGGGATGAAGAACCATCTTTCTTCCAAGTAGCCTGCGGTCTCTCTTCTGTCCTCTCTTTACTAATACGCTGTCAGGCACGGCTACGACGACGACGACGACTTCGAACGTCATTGCAGAGATACATCGTGTAAGTCTGGGAGGGTGCATATCCGAGGAGATCTCATGCGCCTGGTTTCAGAATGAGGTGGTCGGATCGGATACGACAAGGCTCGCAAACCGCTCGAATGAGCGTAGCGTGCCAGCTCCCCCTCTCCTCTTCCGGGTCCCACGTGCATCTCCTGTCCCGGGAGAGGACTCAGCAATCGCCTGTTCCATTTCCATTAGGGTTTATCAGAACTACCGGCCCGCACGTCTTCAACTACAAAATACGGTCTCGTTACTTTGCAATATCTTTCGGGCACATTCGCTGGAAAGCAGGCAGCGCGCACCTGAAAGTGAGCGAAAGCATGGCTCTGGGAAACCTGGGCAGCTGGTTCTTGGGTACAGTAATGCTGGAGCGCAGTGCTTTGAGGCTTATAATATGTCAGCGCAGACATCAGCAGCGGCTGACCGTCTCACGTGAACGCGTGAACCGTGGCTGTCTCGCTCGGCTTGGAGCGCTTATCCCAGCAATGGCTCAGGTAGGATACCTCCAGGCGCTGCCTAATCCTGCCTACTGCAGCATTGCAACATCGAATAATTGGACCAAAAGAGTAAAACTAGTTGAACTCACTAAACCCGTCGAGTACAGTAATGAGAAGGGCGCCTGGGCCCACTGGTTGCATTAAGTAATCGGCCTCCGGGGCGGATTCTCCGCAGCGTCATCGCTTTGGTCAGCAAGCGCACATCTGCGGCACGCATCTCTCTCCCACACCGCCACCATGTCGAACGCTGGGTACGAGCTGATCTACTGGCCCGAGGTGCGTATATGTGTCTTATGTCACTGCCAGACTGCCTCATATGTGTATGTAGCTACCCGGGCGCGGCGAGCCGATCCGGCTGTTATTTGAGGAGTCCGGCACGCCGTACCGCGACGTCGCGAAGGAGAAGGACGCCATGGACCGCATCGTCCAGGCCATCTCCCCGGAATTTGCGCCTCCCGAGGGTACGTGTTGCCCGTCCAACCCCCAATTCATGCGTGCAGACGCTGAGAGCGTCAAACGCATCAGGAAGCCCGAAGATATTCGCGCCGCCGGCGCTCCGTGTGGGAGAGCTCCTGATCAGCCAGTCTCCCAACATCATGCTCTATCTCGGCGAGAAGCTGCCAGGGTTAGTGCCCAAGGGCGACCCCGACGCGAAGTACAAGGTCAACCAGCTCGTCCTCACTGCTCTCGACCTTCAGAACGAGGCGCACGACACGCAGTGCGTCCCATGTGCTGTCTCAGTATTACCGACTCATTGACTCGCGCGGTCTCAGTCACCCTATTGCGTCGTCTCTGTACTACGAGGACCAGAAGCCCGAGGCCAAGCGGCGCGCGGCCGACTTCCGCGACGTGCGCATCCCCAAGTTCTTCTCGTGCGTTCTCTGCCCCCTCCTCAGTGCTCTGCTATTCTCATGCGTCTGTACCAGGTACTTCGACCGAGTGATCAGTCAGACTGGAGGGCCGTACCTCCTTTCCGAGTTCAGCTACGCGGACCTCGTGCTGTGGCACGTCGTGGACGGCATTCGCTATGCGTTCCCCAAGGCAGCTGAACGCCAGCTCGCGAAAAGCACACGCGTCAAGGCCCTGTACGACGCTGTCTCTGCCAGGGAGAGGATCGCAGCGTACTTGAAGAGCGAGAAGCGTGCAAAGTACGGGGATGGCATCTACCGCTACTACGTCGAGCTCGACGAGTGAGCTTCGAGTACAGAAAGCTCGACAAGGGATGCGAATGTAATGAATAACAAGAAGCCTCAGAATGTAAGCTGATCAGCGAAGGCACGTGACCTCATGGGCTGCTGTGACTACGTAACCGAACGTGTAGTAAACAGGCGGCCTCGCGATCGCCGTCGATTGCCGGCTCGTTGTCTGCCTCCCACCCTCAACATGTCCGATCTTCCACCAAAGAGTATTGTTTCGGTGAGACATTTAAACAACGCTGACGATGGCTGATTCAGGGTCTTAGAATGCCATAGCTTCAGTAACTGTGACGAATCTGGTTTCGGACGAGGCTGGCAAAATGTTCCCCGCCACCTTCACTCGCCAGACAGCTCCCAAGGATCTTGTACGAGTGTTCCCCCTCGAATCGGATCCGACAGCCAGGGAACTCGGTCACTTTTTCCGCTCTGATGGCGCACCTCCTCGCCCACCATCTACACTGCCTCCGCCTGGAAACCTCCATCTCACATGCACACTCGGTTTAGACATTGGCAGCGGTCGCTCTGGTATTGTCATCGAAGTTCTTGATCCTGTGCTGGATACTGCGCACGGTCTCTTGCCTCCGCTCGTGGTCAAGCTCTGTCGACAAAGCCGCTGCCTCTCCATGGGACGTGAAGCCTGGTTCTACGACGAGTTAGAGACCCTTCAAGGTGTTGTCGCTCCGCGGTGCTACGGCTGGTTTGAGCTGCAGCTCCAGGACGGCTGGAACGTGCCTTGTTGGACCACGCACTTCGGATCCGGCGCAGACACGCCAGACGCGGACGCCGACACCTTTCCCATCGAATATATAACCACGCTCGGAACCGACTCATGGGAACATGAGCCGCGTCCGCATCCCATGGCCCTGCAGCTCGCGGCCGAGCGCCAGCGCGTGTACATCCTCCTGCTGGAACGCGCGGGCCCGTGCATTGCCGACTCGGAGCCGCGGCCGACTATGTGAGTCCAACGCGCACTTCCCCGACCCCGAAGACTTACGGCCCATACAGGCAGCAACTCGAGCGTGCTTTCGGTGAGTTAGTGGACCTCGGCGTCACGATCGCGCCGGACGTACGGGAGGACAACATCCTCTGGGCGCCAGAGTCGCCGCCCGGGCTCCCCAGCTTGCCCTCGCCCTATACCGGGCTCACGCACGCGCTGCGCATTATCGACTTCGGGTACGCGCAGAAGTCGGACAGGAAGAAGGAGCGTATGATGATGGATAACTGGAGCTGGTATAAGTCAATGGCTCAAGTCGAATAGTCCTCGCTCAGTCCGTGAAGTAGTAGGCGCCAGCATGCAATTATAGTTCCCGTCCTCGACTCGTGGTACTTAGGCGCAGGCGGTGGCGACAGGGAGCGCCTTTGAGCTGCGGCGCTAGTAGTGCCAGAGATTTCTATCTGATTGATCACCGCGATGGACGTGGCCAAGGACTTCCGTATGGCTCGTGAATTGGGAAGACACTGATGAGGCGCCGGCCGATGAACTCCAAGTCGCGAACAGAATGAATGCCCCAGGAGGGAGTCAGCGGCGATGAATCATGGTATGTAGACAATGGCAGAAGGGGACGTGCATGTGTTGTGGAGCCAGAGTGTCTGCGCTTGCGATTCAGATGCGACCGTCGACTAGGACTAATGGACCCACTGGACAGGCGTTGAGCCGGACAATTACTAGCAAACCCTACAATCCAAGCGGGAAACAACCCCACGCGAATTCACAGTCTTGCTCGTAATGTGTTGACTGACAACGGTAGAATGTCCTTGAGAGGCCGGTGCCTGCGAGGAACTACGGGGAGGAGGTCAAAGATCCTTTCGCCTCGGAGCTCGGTAGAGACTGATTTCGCGGAGATGGTCAGGTCAGGCTAAAGGTGAATTCTCGTTTGTTTTGCTGCTACTCGGGCAGATGGGCAAGAGAGGGAGGATCAGGATGCATTCCGTCTTGCTCGATTATCTTATCGTCTGCCCAGATATGGCAGGCGAACAACGGAAACAGCGCTGGAAAAGATCCGCGAGCGCTAACCGACTCTAACCTCGTCGTAAACTCGCTCACCGCACTCTTTAATACTCCCCAGCCTCCATTCACCCTCCCAAAGGCCCTCAAATTGTTGGGCTGCTGCGACGATATAGTTGAAGGTGAAAACAGCCGCCCTCGCGATCGCCGTCGATTGCCGGCTCGTTGTCTGCTCCCACCCCAAACATGTCCGATCTTCCTCCAAAGAGTGTTGTTACAGTGAGGCACTAGCAACAATGGCTGAATATGGCTTATTGACGAGTTTAGAATGCCATCGCTTCGGTAACCGTGACGAATCTGGTTACAGACGAGGCTGGGAAAAGCATCCCCGTCACCTTCACTCGCCAGACAGCTCCCAAGGATCTTGTACGAGTGTTCCCTCTAGAATCGGATCCGACGGCCAGGATACACGGTCACTTTTTCCGCTCTGATGGCGCACCTCCTCACCCACCATCTGCACTGCCTCCGCCTGGAAACCTCCATCTCACATGCACACTCGGTTTAGACATTGGCAGCGGTCGCTCTGGTATTGTCTTCGAAGTTCTTGATCCTGTGCTGGATGCTGCGTTGCCTCCGCTCGTGGTCAAGCTCTGTCGACAAAGCCGCTGCCTCTCCATGGGACGTGAAGCCTGGTTCTACGACGAGTTAGAGACCCTTCAAGGTGTTGTCGTTCCGCGATGCTACGGCTGGTTCGAGCTTCAGCTCCAGGACGGCTGGAACGTGCCTTGCTGGACCACACACTGCGGACCCGGCGCGGATTCGTCGGACGCGGACGCCGACAGCTTTCCCCTCGAATACCTTGCCACGCTCGGAACGGACGCATGGAAACACGAGCCGCGTCCGCACCCCATGGCGCTGCAGCTCGCGGCCGAGCGCCAGCGCGCGTACATCCTGCTATTGGAACGCGCGGGCCCGTGTATCGCCGACTTGGGGCCGCCGCCGACCTTGTGAGTCCAACACGTACTCGCCCGATTCTGACGGCTCACTGCCCATACAGGAAACAGTTCGAAGATGCCTTCGGTGAGTTGGCGGACATGGGTGTCACCATCGACCCCGATGTGCGGGAGGACAACATCCTCTGGGCGCCCAAGTCGCCGCCTGGGCTCCCCAGCCTGCCGTCGCCCTATACTGGGATCGTGCACGCGCTGCGGATTATTGACTTTGGGTATGCGTACAAGACGGACAGGAAGAAGGAGCGGATGATGGTGGATAATCGGAGCTGGTATCGATCGATGGCACGCGTCGGATAGTCTGACTCGGTCAGTCCCTCGCGCGCAGCAGAGCGCTCGTACCGAGATAATGAGAGCACGCTTTGCTCTCTTCCTACTCTTCCGACATTGCATGGGCCACGAACAGGCTAGTTGTTTCGGTAGTACGCGTTCCCGGAATCCAGAGCATGCCTTGGCAAACGCTCCAAGTTGACGCGTTGACGGATGAGCGTTGAGGTTGCTTGCCTTCAATGTCACCTTGCTTTGCACCGGGTGCGACTAGCTGACGGTGAAGCATAGTAGGAGAGACTAGGGGGGCGTACCTATTGCATGGAGCCAGGGAGGCTGATTAAGAGGATCAAGATGCGGCACGGCGACGCGGGACTGGAAGGGCGTTGAGCATCGCGAACCATTCGGCCGGCCAGCTTGACCAGGGTAAGACTTGTTAGATTCAGGCACCAATAGGCAAGGATATACGGGCTTGGAGGGTACTTGCACCTGCGAATGAGAGTGAGGAGGTCATTGCTGCCAGTAGGTCCTCGTCGTCGCATCTGCTCTTTGATCTAGACCCCTTTCGCTGCGAGAAGATTCAGGTCATGCTAAGGGTGAATTTACCTGGTTGAACTGCTACTCAGGCAGGTGGGTTGGGGGTAAATTGACTATCTTATCATCCGCCCAGATATAGCAGGCGAACAACGGAAACGGAGCGCCGGAAAAGATCCGCGAGCGCTTACTGACTCTAACCTCACCCGCCCGCCCGCTCATTACCTCCCCAGCCTCGAGGCGCGCCCCTGGACCACGCGCCTCCCCGGACAGCCCTCTGGCCCCCGCATTCCCCTCGGGACTGTTCGCGCAGTCCAGCACCAGCGTCGAATACGTGCCCCTCGACACCCGCGACTCCTCCCGCGTCCCGCTCACCGCTGACCCCGACATGTACGGCGCCGCAGACGTCGACGACACCGAGCCGTCCGGCTCCACTTTGGCTGGCGGACAGCGCACGCCGTTGCTTGCCAAGGCCGCCGCCGACGACGGCGAGCAGCAGAGTGCCGGACGGGACCTCGACGATAGAGGAAGGCCGCAGGGCCCCGGCACCATCGTGTCCAGCGTCGGAAACCTCGCCAATACGATCATCGGGAGCGGTATGTGCATGTGGACGCGCGTCCTCGTCGTACTCACGCAATGCAGGAATGCTGAGCTTCCCGCTCGTACGTGGCGCCGTGCACGGTGAATGGGAGCGGTGGCGCTGACGCTAACATAGGCAATGGCGAGCGCGGGACTCATCCCCGGCATCGTCACGTGCATCTTCTCCGGCGGCGTCGCGTTCTTCGGCCTTTACCTGCTCTCGCGCTGTGCGACACGCACCGCGCACCGACGTGCAAGCTTCTTTGCCGTCGCTCAGCTCACCTACCCGCGCGCCGCCGTCTTTTTCGACGCCGCCATTGCTATCAAGTGCTTTGGCGTGTCCATCAGGTGCGTCTTGGTGTTCACTGGCCAGCGTCGTCACTACGGCTCTGTCGTCGCTGGGACTTTAGTCTCCAGAAGCTGCCAGACGCAACCGCCGTCGGAATCGTACTACGGCATCTGTAGTATGGGTACGGTGCCATTCCCAGGCCACTGCACGCGACAGGGTATCTGCTCTGTCGCTGCTGGGTGTGGGAGGCCTGGCTGCCGTACTGCCGTACACGCCCGCCATGCGGTCGTGGCCCACAGACCCATTGCTCTACCTTCCAGGCTGCGAGAGCTCGAAAATGCGCCTATTACTGCATGCCAATAGCCGTACAGAACGACCCGTAGCTCGATTCGACGGCGACGCTGTGCCAACGGGACTTCGGGAGCCTCGCTGACACTCGCCACAGCTACCTGATCATCATCAAAGGCCTCATGCCGAACGTCGTGCAAAGCCTCTTCCACGTCCTCTCGCCGAACGACCCGCCGGCATGGTCGCTCGACGGCCGTATATGGATCACGCTCTTCATGGCCGTGCTTGTCCCGCTGTGCTTCCTGCGCAAGCTTGACAGTCTGCGGCATACGTCCTATGTTGCAATGTTCTCCGTTGGTTCGTCTTATTTGTTCCGTGAGTTGGAAAGCGGGCTGATGTGTGTGTGTGTTGGCCAGCGTACCTCGTAACGGTGGTCGTCGCGTGCTTCATCCGCCCGCCCAAGGGCACCGAGCCGCCCGGCGAGATTCGGCTCGTGCACTTTACGCCGGGCTTTGTGAGCACGTTCCCCGTCCAGGTTTTCGCGTTTACCTGCGCGCAAAATGTACGTGTGTGTCCCCGTCGTTCCCCCTCCCGCACGCGCTCGCCCCCTGCACAAGCGCTCTCCCTCACGCGCACGCTCGCACCCCCCAACCCCCGCACACGCTCGCCCTCCCACGCGCTCTCGCTCACGCTCCTGGACAGCTGTTCCCGATCTTCAACGAGCTCTGGACGAACAGCCAGAAGCGCATCACGCTCGTTATCGGCGCGAGCATTGGCTCCGCCGTCGTCACGTACGAGGTGATTGCCATCCTCGGATACCTTACCTTCGGCTCTAAGGTGAGCACTCTTTTGAGTGCAAGTGTGCGTATGCTAAGGGGTTTTCCAAGGTCGGCGCGAACATCATCGCGATGTACCCCTCGACGTCGCTCTTCATTGCGGGCGGCCAACTGGCGATTGTCGTGCTCGTGCTGTTCTCGTATCCGCTGCAGGTGCATCCGTGTCGGAATTGCTTGGACAAGGTGCGTGAGCTCCCCCACCACACACACCAACCCCCTCGGTTCGCGCTGACGTTTTACCCGAAGGTGTTCCACGACGCGGTGGTACCTCCGTCTCCCGACGAGGAGGTCGAGGACGAGTTCGCGCCGGACACGATGTCGCCGCTCAAGCACACGCTGCTCACGGCCGGCATCGTGCTCGCCGGGTTCGCCGTCGCGTGGGCCGTCGACGACCTCAAGCTCGTGCTCAGCTTCGTCGGCAGCACCGGGAGTACCACTATCAGCTTTATTTTGCCGGGGTTGTTTTACTACAAGGTGCGTTTGGTTGCGGTTCGGCGTATGCGTGCTCGATTGCACTGTGTGTGAGGCTTTGCTGCTATCGGGACGGACCATCGCGCGTGCGTCCCTTCGTCCATGGGTGCACCGGGACGCATGTAGCGGCTGTGGTCGGTGTGCAGTGTCTGTTGCTTCCCCGCTTCGGTGCCGCTGTTCCAGTGGCCCTGCCCGCCGGCGGGGGCGACCCGCCGTCGCTTCACGGAGCGGCGGCTGACCGCTGCCTGCGCTTGCACGTCTGCCGGCCGGGAATGTGTGCCGCGGGGACGTTGCGGGGCTTATGTCGCGACGCCTCGCATCCCAGCGTGTCTACCCGCGAGCAGCTCCCGCGTCGCAGCGGCTTGCGAGGGCTGTTTGCGATTCTGGATCGATATCGCCTGCTATTGGGACGTTCTTTGGAGCACGTCCGCGGCGCTCAGGAAGGCCGTGGTCAGTTGCTTGCTTGTTGGCCTCGACGCCGCCTGCCCGTCGGCGGACGCGAGGACGGGACATCCCATATTGCGGGGTAGACGGTGCAACGGCGGGCGTGTTGGCGTCTGCCCGCCCGTGTCCCCACGGCTTGCGAGGTCTGTCTGGGATTCTGGATTGATATTGGGACGTCCGTTGGTTCATGGCTGGGGCGCTCAGGCGGCGGTGGTCGGCTGCATGCTGGCTTCGAAGTCGTTGGTCCACTGGCCCTGCCCGTCGGCGGTGGCGACCCGCCGTTGGGTCGCGGAACGGCGGCCGACCGCCGCACATGCGCTGTCCGCGCTTGCACGTCTGCCCGCGTGCCGCGGAGACGGGGCCTCCTTCGTCGCGGGACGTACATGACGAAGACTCGCGCGCTGGCGTGTGCGTGCTGGCGCCTACCCGTCCGCACGTGCTCGATATCCTTACCTATTGATTAGCGCGAGTTGATGTGCTGACCCAATTGCTTGCAGCTCTTCAAGGACGAGCCCGACGAGCAGCGCTGGCTGCGGCCCGCGTCTCTCGCGCTGTTTGTGTACGGCGTGCTCATCATGATCTTCTGGTGAGTACGCGCCCGCGCCGGGTTAGTTATCCCTCATTGCTGAAACGTCGCAGCTTGAGCTTCAACATCTACTCTGTCATCCACCCGCCTGCCGTGGAGGACGGGCCTGGGGAGATTGCGCGGAGGGCGGTACTATGGGCGTTGGGGTCGTCGTGAGGAGGAGGAATGCATACGCCAGTGTGTTCAGTTGTAATATGTAGATTGCATGAAAGGAAGGAGCGTGCGGAGGATTGCCTAGTTGAATTACTGTTGATAATCAAGAGCAGCGAATATTCCGAAACTGAGATACACTGTAGATATTTTATGAAAGGGGCATTCCCCCGGAGGTGCCGAAAGCAGCAGTGCGGGCGGAGGATTTGTTTGACGGTGCTTGCACTTGACCTCGCTCCGAGTCCGGCGTGCGCTCGCTCTCTCTTTCATTCCGCACGCCGCGTTCCATGCGCGCGCAGGCATAGCAGCACCTCGGTGAGCAGATCCCGCGCGTCCCCCGCGGCCCGCAGCGCTGACGATGCGCCGATTTCGCCGTTGTCTTGCCCGCTGCTGATTGGTGCGTACGCCCGCGGTGGCTGCCGTCCACGCTCATCTGAACTCTCGTCTATTTGCTTTCCAGGTTATACCCCGTGTGCCTTTACGCCCTTTGCGCTTTGCAATTGGTGTACTGCTCTGACCCCGACCACGGACTGACTGGGTGCGTGTGCCGGCGCCTAACTCGCGCGCGTGGTGCGGGGGCATGTGTGTGCTGACGTCTTGCGCCCTGCAGCCCCGCCTCGCGTTATCTCGATCTAACCCGGTCCCCGCCCCGACCGCCATCTCCGCGGACGATTGTGCACGGGCGCCTGTTTGTCGCGCGTTTCGTCGTCATTCCACAGCACTCTTCTCCGACCGCAATGTCCGTCGTCGACTCGCTCTCCAACCTCTCCGTCTCGCCGCTCAAGGCATCTACCTCGTCGTCGTCCATGTCGGCAGCGACACGCCTGAACCCGCTCTCGGCGTCGTTCGTGCCGACGGGCATCCTCGCGGCGGACCCCGAGGCGGACGCGCAGATCCTCGAGGCCCTCAAGAGCTCCAAGGACCGCATCTTCGTGCTCAAGCTCGGCGAGAGCTTCGAGAGCCTCATTTCTGACAGACTGTGCGTTTTCTTTCACTGGGGCAGAAACGAGCATCTCCAAGAGTAGTATATGAGCGCGAATTTGTGGTACACAGCAAGAGCATCCCAAGAGTATTTTTTTTACACTTGGGATACTCTTACACTCGCCGTGTACCACAAAGTCAGATACACTCTGGAGATTCTCATTTCTGCCCCATCGTTCTTTACTATCGAGTAACAGGTGTCTAAAACTCGTCTAGGACGCGGACACGGCTCGAATGCCCCGCACAGACGACATACCAGCGCCTGCTCGTCCACCGATGCGCGGCATACTACAAGCTCCAGCCCGAGAGCGACCCCAACACCAAGTCCTTGACGGTCTGTGTGGTTGCTGAGTCCAGAATGTGAGTCCTTCGCGCTTCTTTATTCCTTTTTCGATTTTTGTTTGCGCGGTATGCGCTGCCTTTCTTTCTATTCGCGCTTTGTTGCGCGTGCTCCCCGGCGTCAACCGGGTTCGCGCTCCGGAGGCGGTGGCCGTGGCTAAAGAGTGCTGTATCGTCCCCCGCCCGCGCCAGCACTCCCAAGCGCGGGACACACGGCGAAAACAGCAATATGGCGTCTCGGCTGGGCCTGTATGGGCTATGTTCACGACCATGCCATCGCCCGGCGCTCGGACGGGTCTCTATCATAACGACCCGACGGCCGCACTGGCTGCGTCGACATCCTGACGCGCGAGTTCGCCCTCCGCGCCGAGCTCAGAGTGTACCCGCATGCGAGTACCTTGTCCCTGCACATCTACAGCGGCGCCGTCGAGCACACGCTGCACCGCTCCCTCGCATAGGACATGCACTGGCTCAAGGCCGGTATGCCCAGCCTCGGAATATCCGAGCGGCCCCGCGCGCGCTGGATCTTCATGCTGTCGATCCTGCCAGAGTCGGGCTATCCGCGCTCCTGTTGTTGCCAGGGCTGGATGCGCGCGTGAGCACCTCCGCGGTGTTTCAGCGACGCGCAATGTGTCCTGGATAGCTCCCTGGCGCAGCCGCCGATTCGCCACGAAACATGCAGGGGTCTTCGCGCATATCCGTCCCTTTCCCATTAGTCCGATTTGGCTACCTTGTGTGATATCGCGTCGACTTTTCCAATCACCGCGCACGATGCTCCTCCCTTTCATGATGCCCTTTCTGGCCATTTCCACGAATTCATTGCTGCTCCGCGTGAAGGCTGACATTTCTCTCTCTCTTTCAGCCCGACGCGAAGATTGAGCGACCTCGTCCCGACACTGCCGTCAGAATCCACGCAGATGCCGACGTTCAAGATCATGCGGCGCGACACGGCGGCGTCTGGCAGCGCGCACTCGTCGCGCACCAACTTGAACAGCCTGGCCGATGGCGAGCCCGTGAGCGCGGACGTGAGCGACAGCGAGAGCGTGGCGAAGAAGACGCGCGCTCTGACGATCGCCGAGCGCGAGGCGGCGTACCAAGCGGCCCGCGAACGCATCTTCGACGGGTTCGACAAGAAGGGCAAGGCCAGCACGGCGGCCCCGAGCGTCGCGGAGACGGACGAGGACAGCGTCGCGCCGACCGAGAGCGAGTTCGGCTCCGCGCTGACGGCTGCGAGCAGCGCGGGCACGAGCCTCAGCGACGGCGCCGCGACGACGGCCAGCATCGCCAGCGTCTCCAACACCAACGCGAGCAACAACACCAACAACAACAACGGGCGGGGACGCGACAAAATGCGGCGGCAGAACAGCTCGACGGAGTCGCAGCGCGCGAGCCCCAAAGGTGCAGGCGGGCGCAAGGGGCGGGGGCGCAGCACGAGCCCGGAGTACGTGCCGTACGACCCCGCGCAGCACGGCGCAGACCTGCTCGAGCAGCACCCGCAGGCCGTGCCGTGGCCCGTGTACGGCGTCGGCATGCAGCTGTACCAGCTCGTGCCGATGACGTACCCCGGCGCCGAGTACGCGCCGCCGCCGCCGTTCCCGCCGTACGCGTGGGCGCCGGCGCCAAACGGCCAGTATGCGCCACCACCGCCGCCTCCAACGCAGGTGAATGGTGCTGGTAATCAGTATGCGCCGCCGCAACCGCAGCCGCAACCGAATGGTGCAGGCCAGTACGCCCAGCCGAACGGCGCGGGGCAGTATGTGATGCCTCCGCCGCCGCCGGGAGGCCAGCAGCAGCAGTATGGCCCACCACCGCCGCCGCCGCAGGCGAATGGGCAGTATACGCCGCCGGTACAGGCCAATGGGCAATATCTGCAGCCCGGGCAGTATCCCGGCCCGCAGCAGCAGCAGCCTGGACAGTATCCCGGCCCGCAGCCTAACGGGCAGTATGCGCCTCCGCCGCAACAGTACGGCGCTCAACCCCCGCAGCAGCAGTACGGTCCTCCTCCACAGCAGCCTGGTCCGTATCCTCCGCCTCCGCAGCAGCAGAATGGGCAGCCGCGCACGCCGTACTCCCAGCCACCTCAGCTCCCGCCTCAGCAGCAGCAGCAGCAATATCCTCAGGGTCAGCCTGCTTACGCCTATCCTCCACCGCAACCGCAACCGCAGCAGCCGCAATACGGCCCGCCTCCCCCACCTCCTCAGCAGCAGCAATTCGGGCCCCAGCAGCCCCCTCAGTTCCAGCAGCCACAGCAGCCCCCACCTGTGCAGTACGGCCCCCAGCAGCCACCTCAGCAGATGCCGATGCAGCAACTGCAGTTTGGCACCGCGCCGCCTGCCGCCAGCTTCGCTGGCGTGCAGTACCCGCCGCATCAGCAGCAGCAGTTCCCAAACGGGGCGCCCGCGCCGCCCGCCCAGCAGTACGCGAGCCCGCAACCCCAGCAGCCGCAGCAGCTGTATCCGAACGTGGTGGTGCCCCAGCAGTACGCGGTGTACCAGCAGCCAGGTGCGGCGTATGCGCCTGCGCAAAATGGGAATGGACAGCAGCAGCAGCAGCAGCAGCCGGTGTATGGCCCGCCGCCCCCGCCGGCTGCGTACGGGCCGCCGCCCCAGCAGCAGCAGCAGCAGCCGGGCCCGCAGTATCTTCCGCAGGGCTCGGGGCACGCGACGCCGCCGCACCAGCACCAGGCGGCGCAGTCGCCGATCCAGTTCGGGCGCGCGACGCCGTACTACGGGAACGACTACCCCGCGCAGCGCAAGGCCGGCGGGCGCATGGGCCCGCGGATGACGCCGCGGCGCGCGGCGAGCAGCTCGTGCTCGAGCGTCGCGACGAGCTCGAGCAGCGGCGGCGGGCGCGGCGCGGACGAGACGGCGAGCGTCGCCAGCAGCGTTGCGGTGAGTCCGGGCAGAGAGTAGACAGTGAACGCCGATGCTGATGCAACTTAGTCGAGCTCGTCGTCGTCGTCGCGCAAGACATTCACGTCGACCGCGTCCGGCACGCACCCGCTCCCCGCGCGGCCGGACTGGGCGATCGGGATGAAGCCCGCGCTGCCGCTGCCTGCGCGACACCGGGACCCGCGCGGCCGGCCGCAGTTCGGCTCGGGCGACTTCCCGCCGCTCTCCCACTCTGCTGCATAGCATGTTCGTTTTCCGGTCTCTTCTGTCTGTCTCAGGTCTCTGTTTCTTCTCTCTCTCTCTCTCTACATACACTTGTGTTCCTGCCTGTGTGTCCGTCCTTTGCTCTCTCTGCTATCGATGGGTTGGGTTTTCACTCTGTGCTGGTCCCTGGGGCGCGGCCGGACGTCACTGTGTAGTTACAGATGTGCGGCACGCGCGTTTCTGTGTAAGATGGCTCGCGAACTTGGACGCTGTGAGACGGAGCGGGTGTTGGGCAGGTGGTGTGGCTACAACTGTTGCAAGGCAAAGAAAGTTGCTCCTAGGGACAATGGCGAGCGTATGCATGGTCTGAGCCTACCCCTCGGAGGCCAATTTGAATAACTCCTCGTTGAGGGTGTCCTGCCAAATGCTCAGGCTGCTTCGCGATAGTACCGGTTCGTCGGACAGGACGGCACACGGTCCGCGCCGCACGTCCGCCTCTGCCTCCAGATCCCACAGGAGATTCTTGGACCAGCAGTATACTATGAAATCTTAATGTGTATATGCGAGACTCCGTGGTGAGCACAGGCGGAGAGGAATATGTACATAAATACAGAGTATGAAAGCTCACGAAACCGACTGCTTCAACTTGTCGAAGTTCTGCCTATAGATCATCTTCTCAACGCTATGGCTGAGGGTCACCGCCTTTTAGCATCAAGTCCCCCAGACGACTGGCAAGGGCAAACTTACACCATGAAGAGATGTTGTTTTAAACCATGCATCGTCAACAGCCTCGGTTTGTCGGCGGCGGGACAGACGCGGCAGATGTATCGCTGCCTCTTGACCAGCGAGGGATCAGCAATCTTCTCTCTGGGAGCAGCCTCGGCGAAGTGCTCTTCGGCGCGCGGGGCGACAATGCGGTGACTGCGCGGCATCAGCCTGAGGACACCGAGCTCCCGCTTTCAGGAAACGCACCGCGTCGCCATGTGGGCAGTCAATGCCGTCCAGTCGAACTGGCGCAGGCTCATGTGGCAAACCTTGCACATGTACACCGTGTCCGCGACCGGCTCCGGCGCCGCAGCGTTGCGGAATTCATAATCGGTTTTCTTCGTCGGGGCGACGATCCCGTGCCTGAGAGAAAACGATGAGACGAAGAGAACGACCGAGCGGAAAAGGTGGGAAGAGCATACGAGACCGCGAGGTGTTGCATAATCCCTGCGTGCTTGAAGCGCTGCACGCTACCCTTGCAGTGCTTACAGACGAATCCGGGCCGCTTTGGAAGCTGA
This sequence comes from Auricularia cornea, assembly GCA_030578095.1. Lineage (NCBI taxonomy): Eukaryota > Fungi > Basidiomycota > Agaricomycetes > Auriculariales > Auriculariaceae > Auricularia > Auricularia cornea. The sequence continues at coordinate 3,452,588 of JARLTE010000009.1, read as the reverse complement.
GATGTGGTGGGAGGCGGCACAGGGGGACGCGGTTCCGACCGTTTATTGTCGAATCGTATGTGCTGAGGTACCGCCGCGACCGGAGGAGGGGGTTGTAATCGTATGTGCGGCGAAACCGCTGCAACAGGAGGGGCTTGTTCCGCGTGAAGTAGGCCCGAAGTGTCTATCGCGTCCTCCTCCTCAGAGTTCGACGTCTCATCTTCACCGGAGTCGCATTCGCCCGTCGGGCTAGAGTCTTCCGACAAGGTACCGCTTGAATCAAGGCCATCTGCGGCAAGCGTATGAAGGATAGTTCTATTGATCGAACTACTTGATAGAAGACGGACCTCGACTCGTGGATGGAGAGTCTCTGACTGTGCGCGGCGGCGTGTGATGTGGCAGCGGGGGGTCGCTGAACGTCAGGTCGATCGTCTCGGCAGGTTGCTTTACTTTTACCGACGAGGTGCTACTCGATACGGCGCGTTTCTTCGCAGTGGAAGGCGCCACTGCGTAGACTCAGCGATGAATTTTCCTCTTAGAGAGAGCGCATGTCAGCTCACCAGCGTATTCCGACGCCCCACGCTTCGTAGGGATGAGAGACTACCCGGGATGGTCATCTGCTGCTCGAAAGGCCCATGAGAAGGAAAGGGACGAACCTCTCCCCGTGCAGTCGTAGCGGTCTTCGAGCGTCCGTGAGTCCTAACCGTCGACGAGGTCGGGTCGTCCTCGGAATCGCTGCTACTCGACTCGTCGAGAGCAATGACCTCCTTCTTCACTGGCACCAGAAGCTCTGATACCTTTGAGGCGCGGCCCGATGACGCCGTCCTCGCGCGCTTGAGCGCCAGGATTGGAATGTCGTCTTCTGAGACGGCCGCGATGCTGGTCGCGCGAGAACGCTTGGAGCTCGATGACGGCGGCGCCTTCTGATCGGTTCGCCGAGTGGAAGAAGGGGTCGCGTTTCCCGTCCGAGAGGGCCCCGCTTCGGCCTCGGGTAACCGCGGCGTAGCAGGGGCCCGCATCGGCGGCATGGTTTGCAGCCTCTGCGAAGTGGGTTTCCTTCGAAGGTCGATCGCATGCCTACACTCATGAGACTCTCGAATTGGTACGAGAAACGCAACTTACTCGTCTTTCAGATGTGCAATTACCGAGCTTTGGTCGCCTTCGTAGCCGCAGTGGCGACAATTCCACGACTTCTCCGCGTCTCCTCGATCTTCAGACAGCGCGTGCGTAGCGAGGGTGGTTATAGGCGCCTGCATTGGAGCTGCGGGAGACCTTCGGTAGGTCTGTCCCTTGACAACCTCCGCGTCGCGGTGTCTGCGAACGGTGAGCAAGGAAGAGCCAATGTAGAACTCACGAACGAGCGGATGTACCTTTGCCTCAGATGCGTCTTAACGTCCACTGTCGAGCGCGATACTTGACTAGCTGCCGGGCACAGAGAGCAGACCCACACCTCGGCGTCTTCGTCCAGCCGTTGGGCCTGGCGCTCGGTAGCCACCGACGACGCGCGCCACAAGTTATCCGGCAGCGGCTGGCCTTCCTGTGCATGGTGGCGAAGCGCGTGCTCTATCTTTTCCCCCAGTTCAGCGGAAACACAATGCAAAGGACCAAAACGTTCACGCACTGCATGTCGCCAGTTCAGCACAAGCGGCCATTCGTCGTTGCAGCGGGAGCACTCAAGACGCATAGGGGACTGATCCAGCATTACGACAGTCACCTCCTCGACATCAATGCCCGAGAGCCTGCAGTACTCTTTGACGACCTGGACCGATACGGCGTCGTGCCTGAGCCCATCGGCCGTCCACGGGCCATCCTTCGTCGCGTACGGGAGCGGGCCGGCCTCGTCCGCCCTGAGATGCGAGCCAAGCAGCATGTGAGGGTACGTTAGTGGCGTGGGATCTTCCCCGCGCAGGAAGACGGCAGTTGCAAGACGCAGCGATGCGGCCTCCGCTGGTCGGCCGGGGAGGAGGTCGAGCAGCTGCTGCTCCACGCGCGTCCGCCAGCGGGCCACGACGGACGTGAGACTCTTTGCGAGGGCCACAATCTCGTCCTCGCCTGCGTCCTTGAGCCGCGAGCGCACTTCGGGGATGCCGGTGATGTCGCCGAAGGGGACGAGGGTCTCCCAGTCATCCGGCACGTACACGCCGAGGAATTGGCGGTAGTGCTCATGGAGCCGAGCGACCTTGATGCTCAACGTGCGCCGGCGCTCGTCGAGCTTCGGCTGGATCTTCTTCACGAAGCGTGTCCATGCTACAGGAATAGACACGGTGAACGGGTGCGAATCATGGGCGGATAGATACTTTACCGATTTCGGACCCGGAGGTTATTCCTTGGCTGAACGTGGCAGGCAGCTCTTCCTCGACATCGTCGGCCCGGTACCCGAGCGCGATTAGTCTGGCCACGACACTGAGAGGACGTGAGCAAAGCGACCCTCGGAGTGGCACGAGACATACCGCCTTCGAACGTCTGTTTTTGACGCGCCGTCGTCTGCTTCCTGCGCGTCCTTGTACGCCTTTTCCCACTGCGAACCGTGAGTACAGCGGGCTCAGAAAAATAATAACGTAGTACCTGCTCTCCCGCGGGCATGAGCTGCGGCTACGTTAGAGAAAAATTGCGCGAGAGAGAATGGACGGTGCGTACATTGAGCACCTCTTGAACGTAATCCTTCCGCTTCTGCACAAACTTTTGGCGCAGCGCAGTCGCGTCTCTATCCCCGCGCTCGACCATTGCGTCCAAGCGCGTCAATTCTCGGTGCACCGATGTGATTTCCGGTGCCCAGAAATTCTTCGCCCTTTTGCCCGCAGCTGTGAGAAGACAACGTGTGAGAGAGCGTCTCAATGTCATGGAGGAGATGTGGATCTGGCTCACTTCCGCTGCAGGGAACAAGCCGCAGAACGTCGTGGCTCACGTCCGGCAGGGTCGCGGTCGCGGGGTATTGCGAGCCTTTGACGTGCTCGGATTGGCAGGTACTGCAGAAGCGGAGGCGAAGGCCCCAATCTATGTCGCGCGTGGTATCTTTGCCGCAGTGCTACACGGCGTTGAGACAAGGGATGAAGGGGACGAGAGATGCCTACCTGGCACTTCTTGACGAATAGCAAGGTCGTCCATGCCATTTCGTCCATTGAGCTCGGACGCGAAGGCACGGGCGGGCCCGGCATATTTGCCTGTGAGCACTTCCAAATATCCTCCGACGAAGCGGGCTGGAGGATCTTCTTTACAGTTTCGGAGGCCGAACAGAGCGACACAAGGTCGGCCGGAAGGAACGGCGCTAGCATCTGCACGGTCCCGTGTTGGTCAGCAAAACAGAAAATGGTGATCGAGGCCAGCGTACTGCGCGTATAAGACCTGGTTTTCCCGGCCCGAACAGGTCCAAGAAGGTAGGAGGGGTCCGGACGCGCCCAACGCTCCCGGTACGCCGTCGTTTGGCCGGTCGCTCCGGCGGGGCCGCTCTGGCGGCGGGCTTGTGCGCGTATATGACGACTTCATCGTCATCGGACTCGATTTTGTGCGTCGGCATGCGGGCTACGGCCAGACGACGCGCCGGCTGGGCCGAGAGCAGATTTGCGCAAGAGCAGACGGGCGCCTAAATACGCGACGGTTTCTTCCGCGCCACATCCCGGCTCTCGGGAAAGACTCCGGTTCCATACCCTGAGCACTACCTCTCAGGGCTCCCATTACGTGGAATATGGCTTCTGACGCGTTTAGAGTGGTTTGCAGGACTCCTCGTTGCGCGATCGTTGCGTTCCAACTTGTCCAGGAAATATTTACACCAGAAGGTCCAATAGCGCGCTTCCTCCACATCGAACACCATTGCAGAGACGGACATAAGTATCGCTGGTAAGTAAATAATGTGTTCATCCAGAAGCATCAAGATTGAGAATGTGAATTCGGGAGAACTCACATATCAACCCCAAACGGCTTGCACGCGGCGACAGAAGTCGGTTTGCTACCAGTGCTGTGTCGACAAACACCATTCTGAGGGGTGAGAAGCACCTTAAATGAGCTACTGCGCCAAGCTCACATGTCTACATGACATTCTGCAAGGCACGGCGGCACCGGCGGCCCGTTCAAATACGCAATCGCGAAGCAAAGTAAGGATCATGCCCTGATCATGCGTACACAAAACATTTTGGTCGGATGGAATTCATTTGACAACTGAGATCCTAAGCTTTCAGTCTGCTCGCATGCCTGAACTGCACCATGACTGCTAGCGAGCTCTCGATGCGTTTGATGCAAACTCGGTGCAAGAACACCCTCGATCCGTCCATTTTACACAGTGAGACCGTTTACGATGGAGGATCGCGGTTCCAAATTTATGGTCACGTTGCCGGAAGGGAAAGCGTGGGCGGCAGCGGGCCGGGACACGGTTCTTCCCCCGCTCCTACGTATTTCCCCGAGCTCATTTCGCGCCGCACCAGCAAAGCAGAACGTGGATCTTCTCGTTTCGCCGATCCATAATGCAGGGATCTGAGATGCTTTGCACGATCATATTGTGAGCTGCAGTATAAATTGGCCCGCTGCTGGCGCTTCGCCGCCCCCAGCATCAGATATGCCTCTGCTCCGTACCCTGCTCGCTGCATCCCTGGTGCTGACGCCCGTCTGGGCGGCATTCGGCTTCACGACCTCAGGCAACTCGCTCATCATCGACACGGGCGCCAACCTGGTCTTCACAGGCACGTCGCGTGCTCTCTCAGGCAGCGCGGTCGGATGACCAACGCGTGCTCGCAGTCGACAAGACCAGCGGTGACATCACCTCGCTGAACTTCAACGGCAAGCAGGTGCGCCACAGAATGTTGCACGCTGCGCACACTGTCGCCGACGCGGTTATGCTAGGCACAAGACCAGAGCAAGCACAGTCACATTGTACGCGGCCGGACGTGTCGCAGGGATAGTGGGCTGACGATTACGGAAGGCGTCCGGCATCGGAGCCAGCTGCTCGATCTCGCAGAGCGGGACCATTATCAAGGTCACTTGCACCACGAGCACGCTCACGCAGTACGTTCCCGTCTCTTAGGGAGTTTTCTTTCGTACTCTCTGTTCTCACGCGCGACCAAAAGGTACTATGTCGCGAAGAGCGGCGACCCGGCAATTCACATGGCGACCTTGTAAGCGTTCTCCCGCGCCCCCGCGAACCTCAGCGGTAACTATCTCAGCACAACGGCCGAGCCGTCCGTTGGCGAGCTGCGATTCATTGCGCGTCTCAACGCCGCGGTGGTCACCGGTGGACCTACCCAGAGTACTATCAAGGGAGGAACCGCCATCGAGGGCTCCGATGTGTTCAAGGTCGGGAGTCAGACGCGTTCCAAGTGTGAGTGGCGGAGGGACGTCTCCTCGTGCGCTTGTTGATTTGTTTCGCAGTCTACTCGTCTGTCCCGTTCATTCGGGACCAGGTGCACGGCGTCACCGGGAGTGGGATTGGTGAGAGCTCGCAGACCCCGTTGAGTACCGCTAACCAGCGATCCAGGCGTGTTCATGATCATTCCGGGTGTCGGATACGAGAAGTCTAGCGGAGGACCCTTCTTCCGGTGTGTGCGGCGGATCTTATGTTGACGCTACTAACCCATATGCAGGGACATCAACAACCAAAATGGTATGTGTTGAGGTTCCCCATTTCTTCGCTACTTGACCGTCAAGTCTCTCAGGCGACCAGAACGAACTGTACTTCTGTGAGTCCCCCTAGCCTGAATAACAGTAGAAACTTAACTTCGTTCGCAGACATGGTCAGTCGAGACGGACGTCGTCTTGAGTCAAACACTGACTTGCAGTTCAGAACTCTGGACACACTCAGACCGAGTGTACGTTGCATCGCGCCGCAGGTGAACGCCTATCTCATATCACCCCCAGCTTTCCGTCAGGGTCTGCACGGCCCTTACGCTCTCTGGGTCAGTCGATCGACCGATCTTGAACGCGGAATCGCTGACTCTCTGCAGTTCACGACTGGCGGTACTCCGGGAACATTCAGTGAGGCACACGTCGCTCGTTTACAGGCCCATTCCGACTCTCGCTGCCTAGGCACGTCTTTCTGGGATAGCATCAACCCTTCGGGCTACGTGGCGAACAGCGGTCGCGGCTTCGTCAGCGGCAAGGCGATCGGCATCCCATCCAACTTCGCGAGCCAGACGTTCATCGGCTGGAAGAACAGCGCGAATCAGTACTGGTGCGAGCATGGCGTTCCCCGCCGCATTTTCGTCGACTTACGGGCGGGTAGGGCCACTGCCGAGAGCAACGGCAACTTCTTCTCGCCTGCCATGATCCCCGGGAGCTACACCATGACGCTATACAAGAACCAGCTCGAGGTCGGCACCCAGTCCGTCAGCGTGTCGGCGGGCTCGACGAACTCGGGGCAAAACATCCACTCCGCGGAGGCGAACGTCACCGCCATCTGGCAGTACGGCGAGTTCGACGGCACCCCGAACGGCTTCCTTAACGCGGAGTGCGTGGTTCGCATTCCCGCTGTCGTCTCAGGCTGACTGTCCATGTTCTACAGTATGATTGAGACGATGCAGTAGGTGGTGAGCTGCGTCCCGGCGCAGGGAGCTGATGACGTGCAGCCCGAGCGACTCGCGGATGCATGAATGGCCTCGAACGATCACGGTCGGACAGCAAGGCGACGGCTTCGTTCCGATGGTGAGAGTTCACGAGTAGTATATTCGTCGCCTCCATACTTAAGATATACGCAGGCGATCTTCAAGGTCCGTAATGCCCACCAGCCTTGGCTTGGGGTGGGATTGAATTCGCAATAAGGGAATTGCGCCTCTCGTCATTCGCTTCTCTCTGGCCTCGGTGCGTATCTTAGCGAGCTGCGTTCCCGCCTATTCAAATGGTCCTGTAGGGTCAGGGCGGAGCCCGCACGCTCGAAATAGGCACTACGCTCGCATTCGCAGGCGGACGTCCGATCGTGACGGTGAACAGCTGGAGCAGCTCGACACCCGCCGTCCCTTCGCAGCCCGATAGCCGCGGTGTCACGCGCGGCACGTGGAGAGGCAACGTACGTCCCGCTCCCAGTCGTCTTTGAGCGTAGTATTTAGACGGCACAGAACATTCGTTACACGTACAATATCCGTCAGTACCACCGCAACCAGTGTGAGATGTCTGTTGATTATGCTTGTAGCGAGCGGCGTCCTCAACACGGGATCGACGGTGAACACGCTCACAATCAACGTCGCGTCAGGATCCTCTGGAGACCAATTCCTGTGCGCCGTGGCTCAACCTCGAATGTAGTCGCTGACAGTGACATTTCTACAGGTCTCCGAATGTTGTTCTCGACGCGATTCGTCTGTTTTGAGCATGAAATTTCCAGAAATTGGCCGGGAGTGTATGAGGATATGACTAAAATCATATTGTTCATACTTGAGACCAAGTGGACGCACGTTATCATTGACGTCCAAAGCCTTTGTTTTCGCCGGAAGCTGATGTATGATGCGCGGAGTCACCCGGAATCTACTTCTTTCCCACCGCTGGCCACAACGTGTGCAACGCGTAGCGGCCGCCTCGTCGCGCTATGCCTTACGCGCACCTGAATCGGCTAAAACAGCTGCTGGACGGCGTTAACACCGAGCTCGCCGTCACTGAGGACCGCCATCGTGCCTGCCGACGGACCTTCGAAGCTGCGCAGCTCGCGCTAAAGGCTGTCGAGCAGCAACAGTCTGCGCTTTCTAAAAGCCGGGACAGTCTTAAGCGCGCAATACGCGACGCTCGGCGGGCCCTGCAGAGCGTCTCTCTCTTGCCGGACGAGATTCTCGCCCTCATCTTCGAACATGCCGCCTCGTACACCATCCCCGGCCCATGGAGCGGCTCGTATTTTTGCACCAGTTATATAGACTGGGATATGGTCTGGCTTCCCAAAGACCTGCGCCTGGTGTGCAAACACTGGAATACGGTTGCTCTTTCGACTCCCGCACTCTGGTCGTATATTGGCGTCCCCGCCTCCAAAGAATTCGTCAACGAAAACTCGTATCCAGAATACCTTCGCCTCCACCTCGAGCGTTCTCACAAGTTGCTTCTCTCTGTGGTGATAGACGCCAACATCGGATTTCGCTTCGAGGAAGCTTGGTCTGATCCCGCCTCCCCCGAGCTCAAGTTCATAAAGCGCGCACTGGATATCTTGGGGCCGGAAGTGCACCGCATCCGCACCTTGGAAGTGTTTGGAGGGTCTCCATCGTACCGGGCGACCCCGTCACCTTTCAGGCCCTGGGATAGACGCGGTGGTTTTTGCAACATGATCATGGGCCTCCTGCGACTTCCAACCCCCAATCTGGAAGATCTGTACATCCTGTGAATAATCGAGGGTCTAAGACCCAGAGCTCTGGCGCTGGGCGGGCGCATGTGCCCACTGCGGGGGGCTACCGCGCCCACCGGTACGGTCGGGGATGAACAGACGGATGTATATCGGAGTCCGTACTAGGACAATACCGTACAGCGGACTGCCTTCTATACATACTACACAAACGCTGACACTCCCCCTCAGGCCGATGTCGGGTAGGACAAAAGAGTGCCGTGGTCGGAATACAAGACCAAAGGAATGTGGAAATGAAAAGGAGATGGCACGGGAGAAAAGAGACACAGTCCGCAGCTAAGCGTGAAAGGAATACGGTGCTCCTGAAGCCAAGAAAGGATAGGGCGAAAGGAAAGAGAAACAGTCCGCAATGAAGCATGAAAGTACTCCCCCTGAAGCCAGAAGAGTTTCGCGCCGGGTGCGCGGGAACTCGTCCGCGAGATGCGGCATTGCTGCTCGCAATCTGCAGGTGGTGCCCTGATACGTCGTCCACGCAGAAGCCGTCCGGGATGCCGTTGGGTTGCGCATGCATGCGCCGCGGGTCCGGAGAAAGAAGAGTCGCGCTCCTCGCGGAGTCGCGGAGGTTGCGCTGCGTCGAAACGCGGCGCCGTTGAGCTTGAAGACGAAAAGAAGAGAGGCCGCGAGTGCGGGACCTGGTCGCCGTACCGGCGCTGTGTCCGCCCCGCGCCGTTCTGGCCGGTGTCGGGCTCGATGCCCGTCGCCCTGGAAGGCCGTGCACCCCGCGCGTCCCGCGGGTGCCGTGTCGCCGCCACCGCAGCGCCGTGCAGTCCTTACCGGCTGCTGCTGGTCGAGTGCGACCTGGAGCTGCACGTTGCGCGCTTGCTCCTGTTGCTCGCGGTCGGCCATGCGTGCCGTGCCGCTCGCTGAGCTGGGGCTGCGGGTGAGCGCTCCCGCTCCCGCTCCCACTGCTCCCCCGCTGCTCCCGCTCCCTCCCCCTCGACAGATGGCACTGCCGGGCTGGGTCTGCGGGTCCCGCGCTTGTCAAAGCGCTCGTGCGGGTCTCCTGCGCGCGCTGACCCGGCCTCGGCCAGTGTCAGAATGTCGCACACCAAAAAAAAATGAACTGTTGCCCCCGCCGCGGCCGGCGAGTGACAATAAACGATGCATCGCGTGCGTGCGCGCATGCTTGAGCTGCGTACGGTAGTGCTGGAGGCCGTCGCGCTCGAAGAAAGTCGGTGTGCGGGTCCGGTGCGCGAATCGTCCTGCGCCCGGTGCCGCCATCCGCTGACGCTGCAGGTCGATGCTGACGTCGTGTGTGTGCGCCGCGCCGCGCGCGTGCGCATGCCATACAGTCGCCGGGGCCGTCCTCTGTGCGCCGTTGGTGCTGATGTTGACGTTGTCGCGGTGCGTGTTCAATCGCCCGCCGATGTCGTCCTGACTGACCGGTGGCTCCGCGCTTCCGCGGTGCGCCGGTTGTCGCTCCGTCACACGCTCGTGCGTGAGCGGCACGTGCAGGCTGCGCATCGGCACATGGCCCTTTCAATGCGTTGCCCGCGCGCGCTGCCAATCGCTCGAAGCGGTGAGGCTGCAGCGGCTCCGCGCCTCCGCGGTGCGCCGTCTGCAGCTGCATCGCGCGCTCGTGCTTGCGCGACGCGTGGTGCTCGCGAGTCGGGCCGTATGCTGTGCGCTGCGCTGCCGCGCGCGCCGCCCGTGCTCTGCGAAGTCGAGAGGTCGGAGGTGCGCGTCGTCTGCTACACGCTCCGCCTGCGCTGACCTCGGCCGTCCTGAGGTCGCGCGTCCGCGCTGTGAAGCGCTGGGTCCGTCCGGTCATCGCGCAATGCGCGGCGTCGATGCCGGTCCGGTGCTGCGGGTGCTGGTGCGTACGTCGATCGCCCAGTCGTCCCGCGCTGACAGTCGGCTGCTCCGCGCTGCCGCGGTGCGCCGTACCGTCGCGTCGCCGACTCGCGCACGTCGCTCGCGCGCTTGTCGTATTCGCTCGTCGTTGCTGAGCCGAGTCCTGGCCCGCATACGTCGGGTATGGATCTGCGGTGCGTGCTGTCCTACGCCCGCTGGTCGCGTACTGACATGGCGGCCATCCGCTCATGCAGCCGCTTGCCGTGGTGCTGTACTGCACGGAAAAGCCGACGCCGTCGGATGGTCGTCGACCAGCTCGCTTGCCGGTGCGTACGCGGCCGTCGCCCGGTTGTGCATGCTGATGCTGCGCGTCGCGCTGCTGGCCGCGCTTCCTCTCCGGCGGCCCCTGCCGCCGTGCGTGCGTCGCGTTGATCGGGCAGAAATCGGTACGCCCGAAAATTGCGACTTTCGGCGCACGTACGGTCGGCTACTTGTGCATTCGGCGCACTGGTCCTTCAACTCCTCGGCACACGGCAGCGCATCCACTATGCGCAAGCATGGCTCAAACGACCCTTCGATGCGATGCACGACACGGGACACTCACCACCGATGGATGCGACGCAGTCTGAATGCGCTCCGGCGTGAGCCGACGTGACTTCCGCGGCGCACCGGCAGACGCGCTCCTCATTCAACTCTTCACCTCGCGACCTCAACCTCGAAGCTCTGCGAGCAACTCATCGTATCAACAATGCGGAGGGCTTCGCACAGACACGGTGACCTGCCATACAAGACGCGGCACTCGAAGAGCATCGAACGCAATACGACCGCACTGGCTCTGCCACGACCGCATTCCGTAACGCGGACCCCGTCCTCACGCTGGCGCGACCGCAGCGACTATCTCGGATCGCGCAACGACATCCCCTTTGCCCTGGCCTTCGTGCGGCAACGCATTCGCGAACGTTCCATCCGGCCAGCAGGTGCTTGGCCTCCGGCCCATATCCTTGGTGTGTCAGCCATGTCGACGCCTCTGATTCGCTGGGAGTCATCCCCAAGACGAACGATGGTCCCTGGCCATGCGGGACTTATCCCTCGGAGAATCCTACCCGCATTATCCCGACGTCAGTGCCCAGCGCATCGGCACCGCATTCACGATCCATCAAGCACTTCGATCGGCAACAAGGCCAGCTGACGATAGGAAGACTCATTCTCGACCCTCGGCACCGCGTTCTGACTCGAGCCTCGCATTCCCATTGGCTCTGCGGTCGCGGACCTTCGTGCACTTGGCGCATTCGCTGCGCATCGACCATATGGACACCGCATCGCATACCGATAGGCAGGATTTCCCTTCTCACCCCTATGACTCGATTCCCCATGTATATAAGACGATAGGCAACATCCCCAATCATCATCCAATCTCCTGACCAACGCGTAGCCTGGTTCGAGCCCAGTGAGAGCAGTCCGGTGGTCCGGTTGAAGTTCGGTCACAACTCGAGCCCGGCGGTTCCGGTAGAGTTCGGTGCCTACTTCTCTCTCAGCGTGTTGCGGTCAGCATTGGTAGCGAACCGCGTCGCACTCTCGTCGTCTCTCTCGTCCTCTCGTCTTCTGCCGTAGCGTCGGCATCGCGTATCGTATTCTCCGGCCAACCTCCCCAGGTGCGCACTTCTCACGAACTGTGCATCAATCTCTCTCTGTCTCCGTATCCTCGAACACCTGTTGTGTGTCGATCGAGTACGACTGTACGCAGTCTCAGACTTCGCTTGTGCGGTACTCGGGCTTCATAGAACGTCCGTCCCCCAAGCTTCGCATCGACGATACTTGTCTTTGCGTGGTGACCATCTCTCTCCCTCTTTACTTTCTTTCTACCGCATTCTGCGTACCGCATTTGTGACCGCATCGGTTACCCTTGCGTAGTAGTAGTAGCTGTAGTCTTTGCGGCCTTCTTTCTTTGAGGATTGTTCACTCTTTGTGATCATCGTCATTTCTCCTGATTCATATAGTGGTCTTTGCTGGTTCCTTGCAAGTTCCGTGCAGTTCAAAGTGGTGACCACCGCAGGGAACTGAATTAGTATTTTTGCTAGTTCGGTTCTCTGTATTTGAACTGTTGCGTTCTTGTTTTCTTTCTTCTACGTTTCGTTGCTTTTTGGTTTCGCTCGATACGGTCCCCGACCCGACGAACCGCATCCGCAACGCATCGTGGCCAACACACCGAATCCGCTTTACCACCTCACTGCGGAACTCGGAGACATCTCAACTCTCACCGACGTCGACGAGGAGCTCGTTGCGCAACTTCATCTCCAACGCGAAGGCAGCGCGACTCCGACACCGACCGCATCGCCGTTCCGAGCGCAGTACGTTTCGCCTCGACAAGGACGATATCCACCCGAACCTCGAAACCCATCGCCACCCAATCCACGGATTCTCGCCGAAGAACTACTACAACTTCATCTGCGAAACATGTCCGAGCAAGGCGATCCCCAACCTCCGGGTCCCGACCCGCAGGTGCTCGACAACCTGTTCCAGCAGTTCTTTATGAACATGCTGCAGCGGGCTCAGCAACAACCCATGCCGCCCGGCGTGGCCCCACAACCTCAACCACAAGCAGCGCATCCTCCACGCGTTCCGCTCCCGTACCCCGATGAGAAGAATGCACCGCGTTTCGACGGCGATGCATTCAAAGTTGGAACGTTCCTCGACTCGTTCGAGAGCCGTGCTCGACTCGCTGGCGTTGCGGAGGACCAATGGAAGAAGAAGATTGTCGACTACTGCGACCGCGACACCCGCAACCAGTGGATGCAAGTGGACGAGTTCGACGACGCTTCCGATTGGGCCGACTTCCGCACCGCAGTGCTCAAGCTGTATCCGGAGAACGGCAAGATCAAGGAGTATACCCTCGACGAGCTCAAGGAGCGCATCGCGAAGTGGAAGGAGCTTGGTCCATTCAAGTCTCCCGAAGCAGTCAGCACCTATACGCGCGAATTCCTTGCCTGTCAAAAGTCGCTCACGCGGCAAGGCATCGTTCATCAACGGCAGGAGCTGTATCTCTCCGCATTCAATCCGGAGGAGCGCGGCCGCATCGAAAGGCGACTCGAATGGCGTCACCCCGATCAACACTACCGCGACCTTACGATCGACGACATCGCAGCGGAAGTGCGCTTCTTGGCAAAAAACACCAGTACGGAGACGACGGGCGCGACCGCTAAGTACGCGTACTCGCCGCTGGCCTCTGAACAGCGCGAGGTCTCGGCTCTGGTGCAGCCATCCGTCAAGAAGGAGCAGCCCGATGAGCGTCTCATCGCATCGATTGCGCATCTGCTCGAGGAGCGTCTCGACGCCCGGCTCGGCCAGCGCACCGACAATACGACCGCTACGCAGGGATACTCGCAAGCGCGCTTCAGTGCGCCGCGTCCGAGTTCAAGCATTCCCTTTCGGCCCGACGAGCGTTGCATCTTCTGCGACGGCGAAGCGCATCGCATGAAGGCATGCCCAATGCGCATCGAGTACATTCGCACCGGAAAGATCACGGAGGACATCACGGGTCGCACGACGCTTCCAGGCGGACTGCAGATCCCCGGCCCGCGCAACGTTCCGATGCACAAGCGCATCGACGATTACTGGACGGCGCAGCAGCGCGCAAACTACTACGACCAAGTCATGATGATCGAATACCCCAACGACGTCGAGGCTCTCATCCACAGCGAGGACGACGACCTGACTCCGGAAGAGCGCGAGTACCAAACGTTCTTGTTGATGCGCGAGCATGTCATGAACTACGAGACGACCGGCCGCTTTCAACCCAAGAAGCGATTCGACGGTGTCGAGCTTCCGGCGCGCCGCTGGGGCCCCGCATCGACGCAGAACAAGCCACCGGAGCGGACGCCTGGCATCCTGCCGGTATCTGCCGCAGTGAGGGCATCGACTGCACCGCCTCAAGAAGCACCGCGTCCGCGGAGTCCCGAGAAGCAAGCCGACTTACTCGTTCCGATCCCCCTCGACGAAGTGGCGCGCAAGCACGCCGAGATGACCAAGAAGACTGCGGACAAGATGGAGAGCGACGGTGTTCAATTCCGCAACCGTGCGCCCGCCGCAGACGAGTCAATGGCCGAGCGTGTTTTCGACCGCATGCTCGATGCGCCCATCACCGCATCGCTCCGCGAAATGCTCGCGATCTCCGGAGACACTCGGCGACTGGTGCAGAAGTACACAACGACGCGTCGCACCCCGGTTAGCGAAGTGCACATCATCGACGAGGCGCAGGACAACGAAGGCAACTCGCCCGACATCGAGGACGTCTTCCAAGTCGTGGATTGGGAGCAGCGCCTTCCGCGCACCCCTTCCGGCGACCTCGCTGCGCACGACTCGCTCCCGCTCATGGTTATTTCGACAACCCTCGCCGGCGAAGACATCGAGACGATCATCGACACTGGCTCTACGATCTGCTGCATGAGCGACCGCGTTTGGCGCAAGATCGGCGCGCCCGTCTACACCGAAAGGTCCACCAACATGCGCGATGCGAACGGAAACGTTGCCGGCACCCTCGGTGCGGTCCTCGACCAGCTCATCGTCATCGGAGGCCTCAAGTTCTTCGTTACGAGCCACGTCGTACCGAATGCGCCATTCAGTCTCATCCTCGGCACTCCTTTCTGCGCCATCGCATCGATTGAAATCTCGTACCGCCCCTCATCCGAAATGGTCGTCAAGATCACCGACCCTAATACGGAGAAGACAGTCCTCATACCCGGTTCCGCCAAACCGCGCCGCGCAGTCGCGTTCGCGCGTTCTGTAGACTCGCCAAAGGATTTTTGAAGAGGGGAGAGCGCTCCTCCCCGTTCCGCAATATACAACCCCTATTCTTCTACGATCAACTTGTGGGCGTTTCGCAAGGTGTTCGCACTCGGATTCCCGACCCGGTCATCGCGACTGCGGTTGGTTTCACAGTGACACAGGCTATTCCGCTCGATTGGGCACCCGCGTGGGTTCGCACTCTCGTTGCTGGCGCGGCCGTGGCATTGATAGGATCCGGAGTCCTGCGGCAGGAGTCCAGCTCCGCCAGGATAGAAGAGGTTGTGGAACCAAGAGTTCTGAGTAATAAAGAGTTGAGGAAGAAGCGCAGGCGGCGCCGCCGAGGCAGAGGCACCGCACCGGATCCGGAGGACGATACGAAGGAGTTACTTCGAGCGATAGCTGCCGAAGGCCGAGACGAGAACGGGAACTGCAAGTATTGCCCACCGCGTTCAGAATACGGACGCTGCCCTCAAATGCCCCCGCTGGAGCAAGAGGTCTCTCTGATCCTGGCCGACCGCAGTCAGACTCCCGACGAGTACGACAGTACGGACGAGGAAGAAGAGGACCCGTTGCGAGAACAGTTTGCGAAGGCCCCCGATAAACTCATCCCGATCGACGTCTTCGCGCTCGACAGTCAAGATCGCTTTGCGCGCCCAGCACCGCATCAACACGCGCTGCGCATCGAGCCCGACCACATCTTCTCGAAAGGGCCATCCATCGAAGAGGACGACCCAGGCGACTTTACGATGACAGTTACGCTCACTATCGGCGATGCGCTACGCTACGAATTGCCGCCGCGTCCAAAGTACGCTCCACCACCTTTACGGATGTATCGCGATCATCGAGCGTATCGGCATCCCGGAATCATTCCCGTCGGATTAGGGGAACTACGATACGTCCCTCGCGGGGAAGGCGAATTGGGATTCGGCATCTTCGCTTCGGTCTTCAACATCGTGGCGAACCGCGACAAGCCGCGGCAGCAGCAACCCGGCGACGCGATTGGTCTCGGGAAACGCCCCTACAAGTCGGCGCTCCTCAAGGTCCACCCAAAGAACGCTCCCATGCCAGAGGAGTATCGGATTGTGCATCGAATGCCTTCCGATCCGATGATGACTCTTCCGGTCATTACGGCACATCCGCCCGACGTAGTACCAACAGCGTACATGACGGAAGAAAGGATGAAGGGCTTCAAGATCGACGATAGCAAGCACCTCTGGGACGAGGAAAAGCGGTTACTCAAGGCCATCATCGCGGCGAACGAGAAGTCATTCGCCTGGAAGGAAACCGAACGCGGTCGCTTTCGATCGGATTACTTCCCGCCCGTCAAGCTTGCCGTACTCCCACACGTGCCCTGGACGAAGCGACACGTTCCCATTCCGCCATCCATTCGCGAAGGTCTCATCGAATTACTCAAGGAGAAGATCAAAGCCGGCGTGTACGAAGAATGCAACTCGTCGTACCGCAACAGCTGGTTCTGCGTTGTCAAGAAAGACGGCAAGAGTCTCCGCATCGTCCACGACCTCCAACCGCTCAACGAGAATACCATCCGAGATGCGGGTCTCATTCCGCAGCCCGACGAGTTCAGCGAGGAGTGCGCCGGATTCACCCTCTTATCGGTGCTCGACCTCTACTCGTCCTACGACCAGCAGCTCATCGACGAGGCCTCGCGGGATCTGACGGCATTCCAAACGCCCCTCGGAGTCCTTCGCAACGTGGGCCTTCCCATGGGCTATACCAACTCGGTTCCGATCCAGCAACAGAATGTCACCTTCATTCTGCTCGACGAGATTCCGCGCTTTGCCAATTGCTTCATCGACGACGTTGTGGGCAAAGGCAGCCGTTCGTACTACAAGAATGCGGACGGATCGTACCAGACGCATCCCGACAACAAAGGCATCCGACGCTTTGTGTGGGAGCACGCTATGACGCTCAACCGCATCCTGCACCGCCTTGGACGCGCCGGCGCATCGGTCTCCGGCAAGAAGGCGATCATCGCGCAAGAGGAAGCCGTGATCGTAGGCTACCGCTGCAACTTCGAAGGACGACACCCGGAGAAAGGGAACGTTCAGAAGATTCTCGATTGGCCCACCCCGCAGAACGTTACGCAAGTTCGCGCATTCCTCGGCACTTGCGGCGTATCGAAGTTGTGGATCAAGGATTTCGCCAAAGAAGCGCGCCCTCTGTACCATCTCACCAAGAAGGACGTCGAGTTCGAGTGGACGGATGAGTGCAGCGCAGCGGTCGCTCGACTGAAGGAACTCGTCACGAATGCGCCCGGTCTCAAGCCCATCGACTACGCATCATACAACGACGTCATCCTCGCGGTCGATTCCTCCCTCATCGCCGTTGGGTACATCCTCCTGCAAGTAGGAGACGACAAGAAGCGATACCCAGCGCGCTACGGCTCGATTACGTGGAACGAACGCGAATCACGATACTCTCAGGCGAAACTCGAGCTTCATGGACTTTTCCGCGCTCTGCGTGCGGTGCGAGCATACATCTACGGCGTGCACTCACTGGTGGTCGAAGTCGACGCGAAATACATCAAGGGCATGCTCAACAACCCGGACATGCAACCGAATGCGACCATCAACCGCTGGATCGCAGGCATTCTGCTGTTCAACCCGCGCATCGTTCATGTGCCCGCAACGAAGCACACTGGCGCGGACGGCCTCTCGCGCAGACCGGCTGCGGAGGAGGATGCACTGGAACCGGACGATCCAGACGAGTGGCTAGACAAGGCACTTGGATTCGCGATCGAGCTCATCAACGGACGCCGCGCAACATACAACCATGTCTTCCGCATCGCACCGCAACTGGCGGATACCTTCGGCATCAACTACGACGCAGTTCCCCGAACCACCGCATTGCACGACGTCTTCATCGCGGAAGTTTTCAAGGCGAAGACGCGTAGTGGTGCGAGGACGCAACCATCTAAAGTACCCCGCGGAGAGGAGGAGGCTGCCTCCGACGAAAATTCGCCCGAAAACAGCGATGAGGACGACGATGCGGTGAAGAAACCGACAAAGCGAACTCGCAAGACGAAAGCGAAGACTGCTGCAGCAACGACGGTGCGGCAGCCCGACAAACCCGAAACGACGATCACGGAAGAACCGGCGGCTGATGCACCCATTGAGCCAGCACTCCGGGAAATTGCGGAGGCACCGGCTGCGGAGGAAGAGACACGAATCCCTCGCGGCGCGAAAGGCAAGCGTCGAGATCGCGAGCTCCCCGACATCAAGAACTTCCTCGAGACAGGCGCACGCGATCCGCTCATGACACGGGAGAAGCTGAACGGACTGGTACGCAAGGCGGCTCAGTACTTCGTCCTCGGCGGCGTCCTCTACCGGCGCAGTGACGACAACCGACACAAGGTTGTGGTCATTGGCAATGCGGAGCGGCTGGAAAAGATGCGTCTCGCCCACGACGAGCTGGGGCACAAAGGCTACTTCCCGGTGCGCGCTCACATTCGCGAACGGTTCTTCTGGCACGACATGGATACGGATATTCGCTGGTATCTGCGCACTTGCCACCAGTGCCAGATTCGACTCCTCGGACACCAACGCATTCCGCAATCGGTCCCCTTCATCCCTGGCCTGTTCTTCAAGTGCCACATCGACGTAATGCTGATGTCGATCGCATCGGAGGGCAAGAAGGCGATGGTGCAAGGACGGTGCGCTACGGCCAGCTACCCGGAATGGCGGGCACTCGCGAAGGTCAATGGCCCTTCCCTTGGACGATTCATCTTCGAGGAGATCCTCTGCCGATGGGGCGTGGTAGGCGAAATCGTCACGGACAACGGCGCGGACATCGTCAATGCGGTCGAGTATCTGGTCATCAAGCACGGCATCCGGCATATCAAGATCTCGGCTTACAACTCGCGAGCGAACGGCATCGTGGAACGAAAGCACTTCGACGTGCGGGAGTCTCTCATGAAGGCCTGCGGCAAGGAGCCGAACAAGTGGGTTTCCAAGGCGCATTCGGTCTTTTGGGCGGAACGCGTTACGGCGAAACGGCACCTCGGAATGTCACCGTATCGAATGGTGCATGGATGCGAACCCATCCTCCCCCTCGACTTCGAACAAGCGACGTGGTTGGTTCCACCAATGCAACCACCCATGACTACGGAGGATCTCATCGCAACGCGGGCCCGGCAAATCGAGAAGCGGGATGAAGACATCGAGGCGATGCGCGAGCGCGTCAAGAAGTTCCGCGAGCACGCCGCAGAGCGAATGCTGCGCAGCTACAAGGGGCTCCGCGCACCGAAGGATATCGCACCCGGCACGCTCGTCTTGGTCAAGAACTCGCGGATCGAAATGGAGCACAATCGCAAGCCCAAGCCTCGTTGGCTCGGTCCTTTCATCGTATTGCGACGGCACTCCGGTGGATCGTACATCTTGGCGGAACTCGACTCGTCAGTGATCGTGGACCGCATCGCGGCTGCGCGCGTACGTCTCTATCACGCGAGGGCGGACGTGCGGTACAACGTCAAGCAAATCGTGGAGAACACGCCGCAGTACATTTGGGAACGCGCAAACGCGCCACAGGCTGTGGACAATGAAGAAGAGGAAGAAGAAGTGGATGAAGAAGAGCGGGACGACGGCCCGCAGTGAAGCAGCAAGATTCGGTCTATTTATTCAAGAATACGCTCATTTCGACATATGCCAACACCATTCCCTCAAGGTTTTCGATTCCGGTCATTACTCAGCAAGATCAGGGCGCATCACAAATGCCCAGGGGACAACAGTTTCGTCTAGGGCCAGAGGCCTTTTCTCATTTCGGCAACGACTACGGTACATGCGATGCGGGCGAACAAATGCGAAGGCGACAAGAAGACAACACGCGGCGACGACGACGGCGACAAGCAGGCAAACGCGGCTAGAACTGGTCCTCGGGGTCCCCTTCACCGTCCCTCTCCGCCTCCATGCGCGTCGAGAGCTCCGAGAGGTCGGCCTCGACGGTCGCGGGCGCAGCCATGTTACCGCCGGCGAGCTGCGTGTTGACGAACGACTGGAGGAGGAGGTAGTTGAAGAGATCCTCCTGGGCGAGGATCAAGTTGCGGAAGATCTGGAGCAGGCGCACGTTGCCCGACATGGCGAAGTTGACGACGGTCTCGTCGAGGACCGGGACGCGGATGCGCGTATGGCGCGTCGCGGGCTCCTCGCAATAGTCGCTGTTCTCGTCGACCTCCTCGACCTCGCTTTCCCCATCGTCAACGACGCGCGAGGAACTGGCGCGCGAGGTAGAGCTGCGGAGCGGGCGTATCGAATGGCGCGGCGGGCGCATACGCGGCGCATCGGACGCCACCTTCTGTTTCTTCTTGGAGGCGGCCGGCGACTCCTCCGCCTTGCGTTTCTTGGCCGCATTACGAACGTCCTTGGCCTCCTACGGATCGATCAGCAACGCGAATACGACGGTATCGGCGATACGTACCTCAGGCGACTTCATCGGCGTCTCCTCCTCGGGCGTGCTGCATTCGCTGCCGCTCTTGTGGCGCGTATAGCAGGACCAGCAGCGGCCGCCGTCGCTGAAGCGGAAGCAGAGGTCGACGAAGTCGGCGGACTCCTCAGCGCAGGCCGTGCAGCGGATGAGCGCCGGCTGCGACGTCAAGAATCCCAAGATGCGCGACGAGTGCGGGCGCGCCTCGTCGTAGCGCAGCAAGCCCTTGGAG
Organism: Auricularia cornea; assembly: GCA_030578095.1. Lineage (NCBI taxonomy): Eukaryota > Fungi > Basidiomycota > Agaricomycetes > Auriculariales > Auriculariaceae > Auricularia > Auricularia cornea. Next base: position 3,432,069 of record JARLTE010000009.1, on the reverse strand, counting down.
AAGATGGGCGCCTTGAAGCGCGAGAAGCAGTGCGGGAGGTCGTCCTTGTCGACGCCGCACGAGACGAGACGCATCCCGATCGCGATGATCAAGTTGGCGATCGGCGCGTTGGGCGGGAACGTCGAGGGGTAGTCGCGGTTGAGCACGGCGACGACGCGCTCCTTCCAATGCGCGTCGTGGCGAGCGCGCTCCGCCGCCGAGTCCTTCGCAGCCGCAGCGTACGCGCGCCCGAACTGGTAGGCGGACCAAAAGCGCTGCAAGAGGAAGGCGAGCTCGGACATCTTCGCATTACCGGCCACGTGAACGAGGACACGACGATAGGAGACGGCGGCGGCGAGTGCGAAGCCACAGGGGTTGGAGAGCAGCTCAAGACCGCGCATCTACAACGAACGATCAGCAAGATACCTACGCGGCGCAACGGACGACGTACCTTGAAGAACGGCACCGGGTGCGCACCCTGCATCGACTTGGGGATGCTGCGCCCCACGCACGCAATCTGGAGACGGTTCGACTTGACGAGGTCGTCGTAGTCGTCAGGCATGACACAGCAACTGAAGTCGGCGGGCGGCGGCGACTCGTACTCGAAGTCGAGGTCGAGGTCCCCTATGACGGACTGGGCGGCGGTCTCGAGCGAGAAGGTAGCCATGGGCGACGAAGACAGGAGTGGGAAGAAACGGAACGGCAAGCTCGCTGCGGCTAAATAGCCTAGCGTTGCTATTCAACGGAGTCAACGACAGCCACAAACGCCCGATTCCCGGAGCGGGGCAAGCAGTCCCAACCGTACCGCAACAAGCAACCTTCCACGATCGGCTTCCATGAACCTTGGCGGATGCTGTACCGGCAGCAGTCACTTCGGGATCCACGTACTCAATCAACAATCAGCCTCACTGCGCACAAGTCTATTTCGGTGATAGAAGCACGGCGGTCACAATACGGCGACCCTCCACCAACATCACAAGCGACACCGTGAAGTGGGCGGCGGAATGTGACGGCATCAGCAGACAAGCTTTGGCGGCGGAACGACTACACGGCCACTGGCGCATTGCGGAGGAATCATGGATGCGGTCGCATCTGCGCAATTTTCGGTCTTGATGCTTCGCAACGTGATGCACAGGGACGTGCACGTTCAAAGTACCCCGCGGATGATCGGGCAGAAATCGGTACGCCCGAAAATTGCGACTTTCGGCGCACGTACGGTCGGCTACTTGTGCATTCGGCGCACTGGTCCTTCAACTCCTCGGCACACGGCAGCGCATCCACTATGCGCAAGCATGGCTCAAACGACCCTTCGATGCGATGCACGACACGGGACACTCACCACCGATGGATGCGACGCAGTCTGAATGCGCTCCGGCGTGAGCCGACGTGACTTCCGCGGCGCACCGGCAGACGCGCTCCTCATTCAACTCTTCACCTCGCGACCTCAACCTCGAAGCTCTGCGAGCAACTCATCGTATCAACAATGCGGAGGGCTTCGCACAGACACGGTGACCTGCCATACAAGACGCGGCACTCGAAGAGCATCGAACGCAATACGACCGCACTGGCTCTGCCACGACCGCATTCCGTAACGCGGACCCCGTCCTCACGCTGGCGCGACCGCAGCGACTATCTCGGATCGCGCAACGACATCCCCTTTGCCCTGGCCTTCGTGCGGCAACGCATTCGCGAACGTTCCATCCGGCCAGCAGGTGCTTGGCCTCCGGCCCATATCCTTGGTGTGTCAGCCATGTCGACGCCTCTGATTCGCTGGGAGTCATCCCCAAGACGAACGATGGTCCCTGGCCATGCGGGACTTATCCCTCGGAGAATCCTACCCGCATTATCCCGACGTCAGTGCCCAGCGCATCGGCACCGCATTCACGATCCATCAAGCACTTCGATCGGCAACAAGGCCAGCTGACGATAGGAAGACTCATTCTCGACCCTCGGCACCGCGTTCTGACTCGAGCCTCGCATTCCCATTGGCTCTGCGGTCGCGGACCTTCGTGCACTTGGCGCATTCGCTGCGCATCGACCATATGGACACCGCATCGCATACCGATAGGCAGGATTTCCCTTCTCACCCCTATGACTCGATTCCCCATGTATATAAGACGATAGGCAACATCCCCAATCATCATCCAATCTCCTGACCAACGCGTAGCCTGGTTCGAGCCCAGTGAGAGCAGTCCGGTGGTCCGGTTGAAGTTCGGTCACAACTCGAGCCCGGCGGTTCCGGTAGAGTTCGGTGCCTACTTCTCTCTCAGCGTGTTGCGGTCAGCATTGGTAGCGAACCGCGTCGCACTCTCGTCGTCTCTCTCGTCCTCTCGTCTTCTGCCGTAGCGTCGGCATCGCGTATCGTATTCTCCGGCCAACCTCCCCAGGTGCGCACTTCTCACGAACTGTGCATCAATCTCTCTCTGTCTCCGTATCCTCGAACACCTGTTGTGTGTCGATCGAGTACGACTGTACGCAGTCTCAGACTTCGCTTGTGCGGTACTCGGGCTTCATAGAACGTCCGTCCCCCAAGCTTCGCATCGACGATACTTGTCTTTGCGTGGTGACCATCTCTCTCCCTCTTTACTTTCTTTCTACCGCATTCTGCGTACCGCATTTGTGACCGCATCGGTTACCCTTGCGTAGTAGTAGTAGCTGTAGTCTTTGCGGCCTTCTTTCTTTGAGGATTGTTCACTCTTTGTGATCATCGTCATTTCTCCTGATTCATATAGTGGTCTTTGCTGGTTCCTTGCAAGTTCCGTGCAGTTCAGCGTCCTCGTCGAGCCAGGCCGGGGGTCACTCCCCGGGTCTTCGTCGCCGGTCCTCTGCGGCCGTGCGTCGCCTGGTGTCGTACAAGACGTCGTGCGCCGCCGAATGCGTTGTGCCGTCGCGCGCGCGGTTCGGGTTCGCTGCGCATCGCGCGCGCTCCCCCTATCGCCGGTAATCGTTGGCTGACGAAGCCAAGGTGCGCCCTGATGGTCCTCCGCGTGCTGCTGCAGCCGCGGGATGCGCGCCGGTCGAATGTTGACTTTCCGCGGCCGGGCTCGAGCCCTCGGCCGCGCGTCCTGCGCTGCGAGGTCTTCGCGCGCCGCTCGTGCCGTCTTTCCTAACTCCTCCGCATACGGCTGGACTCCCAGTCGCGCTTCATGCGCGCCAGGACGGGCGTGCCGTCGGTCGTCTCGGTCCGCATGTGCGAGACCCCTGTCGACGCCGTACGTTGATCGGGCAGAAATCAACCCACTCGAAAATTGCGCGAATTCGCCTCAGTTCGCGGTACAACTTCAGCGCGAACCAGCAACGGCGAACGATCACCACCACCGCGAACACGCACTCGACTGCGACTCAAGCCCTCGTTGACAAGGAACAAGCCAGCGGTACGCAGAACTAGTTGCACGAAGTCCGTTCGTGCGCCGTGTATGCGGTTCGGGCCCAGCCGGCGTGACCCGCCAGCGCGAACCGCGAGCGCGAACTCGGTTCGCCGCCTCCCTCGCCTTTCACCAACTTCACGACGACGCGTTCCTGCATACAACTCGCGCAATGCGCCACGCTCCTGCGCACACAAGGACGGTGGTTCATAGCCATTCACTCGAGGAGCGTCAACCGCGAACTCCGTGTGCTCACCGCGAACTGCGCCGCGAACTCCCTTCGCGCGCCCCCTCTCCGGTTCCCCCGGCACTCAGCACTCTCCTGGATCGACGAACGACGCTGCGGAATCTGCGCGAACGTGTGCAATGGGACATTCTCGAACGCGATGCAAGGTCAGCTGCACCGGCGCCCTGGCACGAACCACGAACGCGCAAGCCCGGCAACGCCACGGCAGAGGCCAGCCCTCGTCCCAAGACTCTTTCCACCCTTGGCAACGTGAATCTCGAACCCGGTCGACCAGTATCCCGGACTCTAGCGCAAGGTTCGGCACAGCCTGGATTATCCATCACGCTCCCGGCACTCGTTCGCCACGCCGTTCACGAGCGGCAGAGTCATTCCTCCACCTTCGGTTGCGTTCTATGACTCGTTCGGTGCACTCTCATTGGCTCCAGCGACGGAGAAATGACGGTTCGCTGTGTCTCCGCAGTTCGTGGACCGTATGTACGTGTCTTCGCTTCCCGGAAAGGCAGACGGGGCTCCCACCCCTGATTTTGGACTCTCACATGTATATAGCCTGAAGGCGATCCCCACTCAATCTCTAGTACTTCCTGACCAACGTCGTAGCCCGGTATCGAGCCCGGTGAGAGCAGCCCAGTGGTCTGGTTGAGGCTCGGTTGCAACTTGAGTCCCGTTCGAGCCGGGTAGAGTTCGGCACCTCCCTCACTCTCAGCGTCGTTGCGGTCAGCGTCTCCGCGAACCGCGTCGCGTGACTTGTCTTCGCCCTCGTCCTCTCGTCTTCTCTCGCGTCTCAGCCGTAGCGTCGGCCTCAGCTTTCGATCTCGACCCTCAACAATCTCTCTCAGGTGCGCACTTCGTTCGTCGATCTGTGCATCATCCGTCTTTCGCTTGCGCGAACCAACTTCGTCCTCCACTTTGTGTGTGTGGATTGAACTCTCAACTCGCTTGCGCGGAACCTGGGCTTCTCAGAACGTCCTTCCCCAAGCATCGAATCCCGTTCGCGGAACGATTCGTGGTGACCACTCTCCCCCTCTATACATCTATTTCTACGTTCTGCTGGGATTCTACTGTGTGCTCTGCACTAGGTAGCTTAGTAGTAGCGGCCGTTCTTCTTTGGAGTTGCTCATTCTTAGTAGTGATCATCTTCATAGTAGTTCTCCTTGATTCAGATAGCAGTCTTAGCTGGTTCCTTGCAAGTTCCGTGCAGTTCAAAGTGGTGACCACCGCAGGGAACTGAATTAGTAGTTTTACTAGTTTAGTTCTTTTCGGATTGCCATTTCGATACTTTTATTTCTTTCTACTCTTTGTTGTTGCCCGGATTCGCACGAATCGACTTCGACTTGGCGACCCGACGCGACAGCAACCCGACGACAACACGTCCAGTTCGCTACTCCAACACCTCACCGAGGAGTTCGGCGATCTCTCAACTCTCACCGAAGTCGACGACGAACTCGCTGCGTTTGCAACACTCGAGCTCGAACCGACTCCACCGCCGTCACCTTTTCGCGAACAGTACGTCTCACCGCGTCAAGGAAGACATCCACCCGAACCTCGCAACCCATCGCCACCGAACCCGCGCATCCTCGCCGAAGAACTACTTCGCTACCATCTTCGCGCGATGTCCGAGCAAGGCGATCCACCCCCGAATCCGCCGGGTCCCGATCCAGGCGTTCTCGACAACATGTTCCAGCAATTCTTCATGAACATGCTTCAACGCGCGCAGCAGCAGCCAGCCCCGCCAGGAGGAGGTGCGGCGGCGCCAGCGGCTCAACAACCTCGAGTTCCTCTACCATACCCCGATGAGAAGAACGCTCCGCGGTTCGACGGCGACGAATACAAAGTCGGCACGTTCCTCGATTCGTTCGAAAGCCGCGCGCGCCTCGCCGGCGTCGCGGAGGGGCAATGGAAGAAGAAAATCGTCGATTACTGCGATCGCGACACGCGCAATCAATGGATGCAGCTCGACGAGTTCACCGACGATTCCCCGTGGAACGAATTCCGCACGGCGGTGCTCGAACTCTACCCGGAGAACGGGAAGATCAAGGAGTACACGCTCGAGGAGCTGAAGGACCGCATCGCGAAGTGGAAAGAGCTCGGCCCGTTCAGGACGTCCGAGGCTGTCAGCACCTACACGCGCGAGTTCCTCGCATGCCAGAAATCGCTCTCGCGGCAGGGCATCGTCCATCAGCGTCAAGAGCTGTATCTCTCAGCGTTCTCGAAGGAGGAGCGAACGAAGATCGAGCGGCGACTTGAGTGGCGCCACCCCGATCAGCACTACCGCGATTTGACGATTGACGACATCTCGAAGGAGGTTTGCTTCCTGGCAAAAAATCACAACACCGAGACGACGGACGCGACGACTAAATACGCGTACTCGCCGCTGGCATCGGAGCAGCGCGAGGTCTCGGCGATGGTGAACCCGACCGTCAAGAAGGAGCAACCCGACGAGAGGCTCATCGCCTCCATTGCGCATCTCCTCGAGGAGAAGCTCGACGCGCGTCTCGGAGCGCGAACCGCCGCGACCGCGAACGATTCAACGACCGCAACGCAGGGATATTCGCAGGCGCGATACGCAGCGCCGCGAACCGCGCTCAGCATGCCGTTTCGACCGGACGAGAAGTGCATCTTCTGCGACGACCCTTCGCACCGCATGAAGCAATGCCCCATGCGTCTCGAGTACATTCGCATCGGCAAGTTGACGGAAGACATTCTCGGGCGAACGACGCTGCCCGGTGGGCTTCAGATCCCCGGCCCTCGGAGCGTTCCAATGAACAAGCGCGTTGACGACTATTGGACGGCTCAGCAGAACGCGAACTACTTCGACCAAGTCATGATGATCGAGTACCCGAACGACGTCGAGGCGCTCATCCACAACGAGGACGACGACTTGACTCCGGAGGAGCGCGAATACCAGGCCTTTCTTTTGATGCGCGAGCACGTTCTCAACTACGAGAACACCGGTCGATTCCAGCCCAAGAAGCGCTTCGATGGTGTCGAATTGCCCAGCCGTTCGTGGGGCCCCGCCTCGAACCAGAATCGCGCGAAGACGCCCGGAATTTTACCGGTCCCAGCCGCAGTGAGGGCGCCGGCGCCTACGCCTCAAGAAGCTCCACGTCCGCGGAGTCCGGAGAAGCAAGCCGATCTGCTCGTGCCGATCCCTCTCGACGAAGTTGCGCGCAAACACGCGGAGATGACCAAGAAGGCCGCCGACAAGATGGAGGAAGCGGGTGTTCAGTTTCGTAACCGAGCGCCAGCTGCCGACGAATCCATGGCGGAGCGCGTCTTCGACCGCATGCTCGACACCTCAATCACCGCTTCGCTGCGGGAAATGCTGGCGATCTCCGGCGACACTCGACGCCTCGTCCAGAAGTACACGACGACTCGGCGCACGCCAGTGAGTGAAGTGCATCTCCTCGATCGCGCGAACGACGAAGACGGCAACTCGGCCGACTTCGACGATGTCTTCCAAGTCGTCGACTGGGAGCAGCGTCTTCCGCGAACCTCGTCCGGCGACCTGGCGGCGCACGATTCGCTGCCGCTGATGGTAATCAACTCGACTCTCGCGGGCGAAGAAATCGAAACGATCATCGACACCGGGTCCACGATCTGCTGCATGAGCGACCGCGTGTGGCGCAAGATCGGTGCGCCTGTGTACACGGAGAAGTCGACGAACATGCGCGACGCGAACGGCAACGTCGCTGGCACCCTCGGCGCCGTGCTCGACCAGCTCGTCGTCATCGGCGGCCTCAAGTTCTTCGTCACGATTCACGTCGTCCCCAACGCGCCGTTCAGTCTCATCCTCGGTACGCCGTTCTGCGCAATCGCTTCTATCGAAATCTCGTATCGCCCTTCGTCCGAGATGGTCGTCAAGATCACCGACCCGAACTCGGAGAAGACGGTCCTCATACCCGGCTCCGCCAAACCGCGCCGCACAGTTGCGTTCGCGCGCTCTGTAGACTCGCCCAAGGATTTTTGAAAAGGGGAGAGCGCTCCTCCCCGTTCCGCAATATACAACCCCTGTTCTTCTATGACCGTCTTGTGGGCGTTTCGCAAGATGTTCGCGCTCGGATATCCGACTCAGTCATCGCGACTGCAGTAGGGCTTACTGTGTCTCAGGCTATACCGCTCGATTGGCTTCCCGCTTGGGTTCGCGCATTCGTGGCTGGGGCGGCGGTGGCATATGTAGGATCCGAAGTCCTGCGGCGGGACGAAAGTTCCGCGAGGATAGAAGAGGTCGAGGAACCAAGGATCCTGAGCAACAAGCAGTTGCGCAAGAAGCGTCGGCGTCGGCAGAAAGGTAGGGGATCTGCGCTGACCATCCCGACCTATGATGATCCCTCTGAGGGAGGGATGGGAGCAGCTTCCCCGCCGCTCTGGGAGTTCCAGGCGAACGAGAACGGCGAATGCAAGTATTGCTGCACTGAACCGCATTACCCCATTTGTCAAATGATGATGGGCCGCGAGGACGAAGTAGCACTGCTATTGGACGACGATTTACCACCTCTACTCGACGTATCCGACAGCGACGACGACGACGACGATTTCGGGACGCCAGTTCGGCCCGAAGAGGCGAAAGCCCCGGACAAGCCTACGGATCCGGCGCACAGCGAATCAAGTTCGGTGCAGCTTCGCATGTTGCGAATGCCTCAAGGAATCACGTTCACGGGTGTCTTCCGCCCCGGGTTCGGTGCACTTCAATTCGCTCCGCGAGACCCGGACAAACCTGGATTCGGAACATTCGGGACACTCCAGTCAATGGCGGCAGCTGCAAGTCGAACCGAGGACGAACCGGAGCGCGAAGAACACGAACGGCGCGATGAAGATTGGACTTGGGAACTGGTAGACGGGCGACACGACTCTGCTGCAACCACCATACAAGTTCAACTGGAAACGAGCGTCACGGCCAAGGATCGCGAGAAGCGCCCACCGCTTGACTGCGAGAGGAGGAGGCGCGAGCAGAAGGAGCTCTACGCGTTGCTGCAAGACTTGAAGAAAGGGAGATGGGACGAATCATTGTCTCCTCAACTTCAAGAAGGACCTCAAGATAGCACAAGCGCTCGAGCGCCAAGATCAGCAACACCGGCGAAGGAGAAACTTCCCTACTCGTACGAGGCGATGCTTTGTTATGGTGCAGGGACGCAACCATCCAAAGTACCCCACGGAGAGGAGGAGGCAGCCTCCGACGAACACAACGACGAAAACGCCAAAAATTCGACGAACGTCAGCATTCAAGGCGGAAGCGTGCGCGAATTCATGGGGTACAGCTATCGGTGGTTCTGCAAGGAGCATGCGGTCTTCGAGGAATATCTGCGCGGCAACGACGGATCGGGCCGAACCAGGTTCGAGGCGCAGTTCGCGCCACTCCGGCAAGATGCGGATGGCGATTCGGCGAGCGCGAACAAGCGCGCGAAGAAGGGTCCGGACAAAGACAACGGTGTGAAGAACGACGAACCGAGGCTCTGAGGAAGAACCACGGCGAACGACTATTTATTCTCGACAATATGGCTATGGATTTCAGTATGCGTCATAAACCGACTCGGCATACACGACCCGATCGGATGTACAAGACTTCAACAAGCTCCTTAGGCGGTTCCAGACGATTCTTTTCTATGGCAAGGCCTTTTCGATTGCAAGACGACGACATTGGTCGCGGGACGAACTACAGGACGAACGAGACGACTACCGAAGCGACAGGACATGACAACGAGCGAGATCTTTTAGTTCTTCTTGGACGACGACGGGCCAGCGATCGGCGCAGCGGCGGGCTTCTCAGGCGGCAACTCGCTCTCAGTCTCCTCGAGGACCGATGGGGCGCGCGAGACCGGGTCGGCAACGTTCTTGTCGACGGTGTCGGGCGGTGGAGAAGGCGCGATATCGCGCGCAACGCGATGGTCGTACCGCATGGCCTCGAGCGCGGACTTGAAGCCGTCCATGCGCGCGTGGACCTCAACGAGCTCGGCCTTCTGCTCAGCGCTGGCCTCCATGACACCGAAGAGGAGACGCTCGAGATACGTCACGCGGTTGAACGAGTACTCGTGGCAGCGTGCCATCGTCGCGAGGTGGTTCGCGGGATCCTCGCGGCCGCGAAGGTACGCGTCGACAAGAATGCGCATCGTGCCAGTCGTGCGAGGCAGCGGCACCACCGTGGCGTCGGGGTACTCGTTCTTCTCGTCGAACTCGCCCTCCACGATGGGCTGCGGGCGAAGCGAAGGCGGGAGCGGCATAGTGTCCAACTCGGAGTCGCTCCCCGAGTGGTCGTCTTGAAACGACGCGAGCGTGAGCTTGCCCGCGCGACGCTGCGGGGGGATCGAGACCTTCGTCGACGCCTTCATGCGCGGCGGCGGAGTGGACTTCTTGGCCGCCTTCGAGGTGGACTTGATGCGGGAGGACTTGCGCGGCGACTCGGTCGTCGCATCGGAGAGCTTGCGCTTGCGCGGCTGCTTGGGCTTCTCGACGGGAGGCTGGAGAACGATCAGCTCAACACAGACAAGACGGATCATCAAACGTACCTCGACGATCTCGATATCCATCGACTGGATGGGCGACGGCGAGCGCGCGGCGGCCTTGCCCTTCTCCTTCTTCACCGGCGAAACGCAGGCGTCCTTGCTGTTGTTGTGGAAGCACCCCACGCAGATGTCGGAGCCGACGAAGCGAAGACAGATGCGCGGCCCGATCGACTTGTGCGTGGCGAGGCAGCGCGCGCAGGGCGTAATCGCGGGCAGGGCGGCACGGTTCTCGTTGTCATAGAAGAGCCAGGTGCGCCCGAGCTGGTTGTCGAAGTTTGCAAGAGCGACCGGTAGCGAGGTCGCGCCCGAAGTGCGGAGACGGCGACCGACAGCAAGAAGGAGATTCGCGAGCGGCGAGTCGACGGGGAAGGGAGCCGAATAGTGCTGGTCGAGGATGCGCTTTGCGTTCGTCGCCCAGTGCGTCTCAGCCTTCACGCGGACAGACGACGGCGCCAAGGCTTCCGACGACTCGACGATTGGGACGATGAGGCGATGCGCGAGCCAGAGGCGCTGGAGCATGACCGCGTCCGTGTCCTCGACGCCGTCACGGCTCACGAACTCGAAAGGAAACGGCACCATCGAAGCCATGCCAATGAGGCACGGGTACGACGCGCGCGCAGGGTCGAAGCCAGTCATCTGCGAATGCGTCAGCGCGGAGACGAAGCGGGCGAAGACGGTTCGAGCGCGAACCTCGAAGTTAGTCGCGACCTCACGCGTCACCTTGAGCGGGCCGTGGAAGATGCCAATGCTGTCGACCACCTTGCTGTTGTCGTTGACGAGGGTGCGGATGTCGTGCGGCTGCACGCAGCAACGCATCACGGCGGGACAGTCGGCGAGGGTGACATAGCGCTCGACGTTCTTCCTGTGCAACGAGCATGCCTCGGCGAGAGAGAGCACGACGGCGCGGGGCATGGCGGACGACAAGCGGGGGAGTTCGAGACAAGCCAACAAGATGGCCGCCCCCTTGCGACGGTTTTATAACGCGGCACGGCTATTCAGAAGAGTCAACTGCAGCCACCCCGCCGGATTCCCGGAGGAGCGAAGGCGCTGCAACTTTACCTTATCGGGATAGGCTTCGTGATCGGCGATGCAAGACTCAGCTATGCGGGCGTTTTGCACGGCGGGATCCACCCCTTTCACACGGCACAAGATTCGATGAGCAGGGAGTTTATTTCGACAAGAAGCTTCTATCGGTTACACTTCGATGGCGCCCCGCGACCCTTTCACAAAGTCATCACTTCGGTGCTCGAACTAGACAAGATTCAGCGCGAACTCGACGAAGGACCTCGGAACTTACGACTCGGGAGTCACACGCATGGCGAATCGCAGGAGCGAACTCGTCTGCGAGTAGATGTCCGAGTTCTGGTCCTGCTTGTCAAGGACGTTGCGGACGGCGTCGTGGCGAGTCGAATACGGGATCGAGCAATCCGCGCGATGGACCGAAGCCACGCGGAACGGATACGTGTCCGTCAGCGGCGCACCACCGAACTCCCACGGAACGGCGACAGCTGTCGCGTAGTCGGTCGTGAACGGGCGAATCAAGGCGAATTGCACATCGAGCCCCGGACGGGTCGAGAGGCGCGTCGAACGACATTCGCGATTGACGTTCGCCTCGATGCGCGAGAGCTGCGCGTACTGGAGGTTCGTGAAGCGGCTATACTCGCGGAACATGGCGGACAAGCCGGCCAAGTACGAGAGGATAAGCATCGTGTTCTGCACCGAAGGATCAGCGCGAACGACGGCGCGAACAAGAACGACACCACGAACCGAGATCGCAGGCCAGTGCTGCATCATGAAGGAGACCTCGTCTGGATGAGCCTCGGTCGGGGAGGCGACGATGTTGCACAGCGTCGTGCCAATGTTGGCGCCGATGTGAGCATAGTAATCGAACGCCAGGACGATGAACTGCCCCGGGTACACGCGAGCAGGGCCGTCGTTCGCTGGAATTTCGGCGTGTGGGTCAACGTAGGAACTGAGACCGGCCATGGCGTGGCTCCAAGAGGTCGAAAGAGCGGTCGGCGACGCCACGGCGTGGAGAAACCGATGCGCCCCCTCAAGACTGTCGCGAAGTTCGCGCGAATTCTCATCGGCGACGCGTTGAGCGCGAGCAATCGCCGCGTGCTGCGACGCGATGGCCTCTTGAAGCTGCTTGTTGCGGTCGAGCGCCTTGCGGATTTGGTTCGTCAACCCAATGGTCGTGGGGACGAGCTGGTAAAGCATCATGGACGACGCGTACGGCTGCATTGCGGAGGACGACGAAGGAGAGAAGTTGCGATGGCGCGAACTGGGACACAAGAGGCGGTTCGGTCACGGCTTTTATCCCCTGGACACCGGAACACGGCTCGCGCAATTTTCGGCCAAGGACTTCGCGTGTTGATGCACAGGGACGTGCACATTCAAAGTACCCCGCGGATGATCGGGCAGAAATCAACCCACTCGAAAATTGCGCGAATTCGCCTCAGTTCGCGGTACAACTTCAGCGCGAACCAGCAACGGCGAACGATCACCACCACCGCGAACACGCACTCGACTGCGACTCAAGCCCTCGTTGACAAGGAACAAGCCAGCGGTACGCAGAACTAGTTGCACGAAGTCCGTTCGTGCGCCGTGTATGCGGTTCGGGCCCAGCCGGCGTGACCCGCCAGCGCGAACCGCGAGCGCGAACTCGGTTCGCCGCCTCCCTCGCCTTTCACCAACTTCACGACGACGCGTTCCTGCATACAACTCGCGCAATGCGCCACGCTCCTGCGCACACAAGGACGGTGGTTCATAGCCATTCACTCGAGGAGCGTCAACCGCGAACTCCGTGTGCTCACCGCGAACTGCGCCGCGAACTCCCTTCGCGCGCCCCCTCTCCGGTTCCCCCGGCACTCAGCACTCTCCTGGATCGACGAACGACGCTGCGGAATCTGCGCGAACGTGTGCAATGGGACATTCTCGAACGCGATGCAAGGTCAGCTGCACCGGCGCCCTGGCACGAACCACGAACGCGCAAGCCCGGCAACGCCACGGCAGAGGCCAGCCCTCGTCCCAAGACTCTTTCCACCCTTGGCAACGTGAATCTCGAACCCGGTCGACCAGTATCCCGGACTCTAGCGCAAGGTTCGGCACAGCCTGGATTATCCATCACGCTCCCGGCACTCGTTCGCCACGCCGTTCACGAGCGGCAGAGTCATTCCTCCACCTTCGGTTGCGTTCTATGACTCGTTCGGTGCACTCTCATTGGCTCCAGCGACGGAGAAATGACGGTTCGCTGTGTCTCCGCAGTTCGTGGACCGTATGTACGTGTCTTCGCTTCCCGGAAAGGCAGACGGGGCTCCCACCCCTGATTTTGGACTCTCACATGTATATAGCCTGAAGGCGATCCCCACTCAATCTCTAGTACTTCCTGACCAACGTCGTAGCCCGGTATCGAGCCCGGTGAGAGCAGCCCAGTGGTCTGGTTGAGGCTCGGTTGCAACTTGAGTCCCGTTCGAGCCGGGTAGAGTTCGGCACCTCCCTCACTCTCAGCGTCGTTGCGGTCAGCGTCTCCGCGAACCGCGTCGCGTGACTTGTCTTCGCCCTCGTCCTCTCGTCTTCTCTCGCGTCTCAGCCGTAGCGTCGGCCTCAGCTTTCGATCTCGACCCTCAACAATCTCTCTCAGGTGCGCACTTCGTTCGTCGATCTGTGCATCATCCGTCTTTCGCTTGCGCGAACCAACTTCGTCCTCCACTTTGTGTGTGTGGATTGAACTCTCAACTCGCTTGCGCGGAACCTGGGCTTCTCAGAACGTCCTTCCCCAAGCATCGAATCCCGTTCGCGGAACGATTCGTGGTGACCACTCTCCCCCTCTATACATCTATTTCTACGTTCTGCTGGGATTCTACTGTGTGCTCTGCACTAGGTAGCTTAGTAGTAGCGGCCGTTCTTCTTTGGAGTTGCTCATTCTTAGTAGTGATCATCTTCATAGTAGTTCTCCTTGATTCAGATAGCAGTCTTAGCTGGTTCCTTGCAAGTTCCGTGCAGTTCAACGTGCCGCTCCGATGCTGACCAAACCGCAGCTCCTCCTCCTCCATGGTCGACGGGTAATGCGTTGGTCGCGAAGCCGACTCGCGTTGTGCTCGCGTCGCGCCGGGCTGCGTACTGCCGCGTGCAGTTGTTGCCGCCGTACCGTCCATCCGGTCGCCGCCCAGCTCCCCCTGTCGCCTAGGTAGGTCGTATGGAGTCGCCCGTCGCCTGGGCTATACCCCTATGCAGTCGTTTCGTCGCCAGAGCGGTGTCCGTGCGCGTTAGACCGCCCAGAGTACCTTCGTATCGGGCCGGACAATTTTCTACGAGTTGTCAACTCGGATCGTCAAGAGCCGTGTGCTACCAGAGCCAGTGTGCGCCGAGCCAGACGTCGAGACAAAGCATTCCGGCGCCGTGAAGCTGCGTGCAAACGAGTATCGTGCCGGCGCGCGTCGTGCGCTGCTGGCTGTCGTTGCCGCCTTCCGCCGGTGCCCGTACAAGCCCTGTGCCCGGGCGGGGCTCAATAACCTGTGAATAATCGAGGGTCTAAGAGCCCGTTCGGGAACGTGCTCGGCCCAGCCCGGCCTCCGCTAAATCGATGTCCGGAGGCGGAGTTGGGCGGGCACGGGTCAGGCTCGAGCTTGCGCCTGTTCGACCACGCACGCCCGACGCGGCCCCGCCCAACCTTACCCAACCCGCCCATATGAAAGCCGAGGTTTGGCTTCGGGCCAAACTTCGTCTGACCTGGCCTGCCCCGGTTCACCCCCCGTCGCAACCTCTCGTCGCCGTTCCCTCGTTCGAGCCGTCATGCCTCCCAAGAAGGACATCGACAAGAAGAAGGACGACGCACCGTGCATCTGGACGACCGCCGAGGAGGCCGCGCTGCTCAACGAGCTGCGCAACCACCGTGACAAGCAGGCCGGCGCTGGCTTCCGCGACGTCGTCTGGCAGGCCTGCGCCAAGGTGCTGAAGGCCAAACACCCGGACGCGCAGGGCGGCGTCAAGGACGCCACGAAGTGTTCCAGCAAGTACCAGAAGGTGCGTTTTCACTGCCAATCCCCATCCCCATCCTAACGCACATTCTTGTGCGTTGGATAGCTCAAGAAGGTCTACAAGGAACTCTACACCCTCGCCAACCTCTCGGGCTGGGGCTGGGATCGCGAGAAGAACGTCGTCAAGGCCGATGACGCCGTCTGGGACGCGTACCTCGAGGTGTGTGACCATTTTTACCTGTGGGTTGTCGCTCATTGACCGTAGGCTCACCCGAGCGCGAAGCAGTACCGCAACAAGACATTCGCACACTACGGCGACATGGCCGACCTCATGGGCGATAAGTTCGCTACAGGTCGCAACGCTATCAGTGTTGGCAGCAAGACGAAGACGGCGGGCGCGTCCAAGGACAGCGACGACATGCCGGACCTCGTGGACGACGATGCCAGCGTGCAGTCGGGCGGCGAGACCGAGGTTATCGAGGTCCGTCTCAACCAGCTTCTCCTTGCCGTTTCTGTCGCTGACGCGAGCCTTCAGACCAAGACACCGGCGAAGCGCAAGGCTGCCGATGAGCTCCCCGACCCGAAGGCCAAAACCCCGCGCACGCGCCTCACTGGCGCGGGCGCCATTCAGTCCATGTCCGACGCGATCCTCAGCGTCGCGCAGAGCATCAGCCCCAGCACCCAGGGGCTGGAGGCGAGCCCTGTCCGCGCCGCCAAGGCCATCAAGAAGGCAGAGGCCGCTGGCCTTGACCCCGAGGCTCTCGTTGACGCCATCGACCTCTTCAGTACCAACACGCGCAAGGCCGACGCCTTCAACGCGATCACCGACGCCGACATCGGCAAGCGCTGGCTCAGCAAGCAGACCCCCGGCCCGTCCACCTGATCATGTATATGTAGCTACGCTCGTGTCCTGTCCGTACGGTCTGTATGATTGTCTTGAATGCCACTGTGTTCTGTTGCACACTGAGCGTGGGCGTGGACGAGAACAACATATCATTGCAAACAAGGAACACGAGGAGCAAGTACACAATAGGAACAGACAGCTCAATGACGGCGACGGTAGGTAACATAGTCCTGCCACATCTGCTCCGCAATCTCGTCGCGCCTGGCGTCAGCGCGCCTAGTCTCGGCAGTGCTGCGCTCGGGCAGCAGTGTACCCATTGCCGCGGTCGGCTCCTCGGCCATGGGAAGGTCCTCGTCGTCTTCGTCGGCGACATCGTCGGGGTCGTGGAAGCGGATAAAGTTGTGGAGGACCAGCATCGCAAGGATGGCCTTGGCCTGCGTGTCGAACGGGAGGTTCGACGCCTCGCGCATCATCACGAAGCGCTTCTTGATGACGCCGAAGATGCGCTCGATGACGTTGCGGAGCTCTGCGTGCCGCAGATTGAACAGCTCTTTGGCGTTCATCGGCTTCGCGTTGCCGGCCTGCCACTCGCGCAGGTGGTAGCGCACACCGCGGTAAGGGACGAGCAGTGCATCGCAGGATGGATAGCCTGCATCTCCAAGGTAGTACTTGCCGCTAGGGATGCGGAAGTCCTTGGAGCGTGCATCGTCGAAGACTGTGCTATCGCAAGCACTGCCCTCCCAGCCGCTGAGAGCGTACACAAATGCCATCTCGAAGTCTGAGGCTGCCAGGAGGTTGATGCTCGGGAAGCCTTTCCTATTGCGCAGGCAAGCGATGAGATCTGCGGGGCCCGTCGCAGGCTTGTGGGAGCCGTCAAGAGCACCGAGACAGTCTTTGAAGTACGGAAAGAATCGCGAGTCTTTGGCGATGCGCGCAGGTACAATTGATGGGTTGGGGAGCTTCACATAGGCCTGGTAGAATTCCGGGTGGATGAGCGCGTCGATAGCCGTGTGCAGGCACTTCGAGATGGTGTCGCCGCTGCGCTGGAAGCGCTCAGCGAGCTTGCGGTTCGTGTTATTGGTGACTGCGGCGAACAAGAACATGGCGAGCTGTTCCTCTGCAGAAACCCAGCGTGTATCGTCAAAGCCAGTCTTCTCCTTGAGGGCGCTCACGAGGCGCACGAATACATGCTGATGCATGCCGAGGTTGTTGCGGATGCGGACAGCGTTGCCCTCCAGGAGCTCTTTGACCCAGCCAGCGCCGGAGAGAATGGACGTGTGCTGGGCAGTCCTCTCGAGTGACTGCAACTCGGTGGCCATCACAGCTGTAGCAGCTGCAACGCAAGCAGCAAAGGCAGCCAGAGTTACACCGCGTTGCCTGGTGCTCGACCCGGTGGGTGTGCTCATGGTGGGAGAAACGAGGGGAACAGACACTCTATTGGACATGCGGACGGGCTGGGTACAGCGTTGTTCGGATGCAGCTCTGCCGCGCGAGACGGCCAGCGCCAACCTTGACTGCAAGGTCGCTGGCCGGGATCGGAGGTCGGGTCGGGTTGGGCCGGGCAGGCTCCCGAACGGGCTCTAAGACCCAGAGCTCTGGCGCTGGGCGGGCGCATGTGCCCACTGCGGGGGGCTACCGCGCCCACCGGTACGGTCGGGGATGAACAGACGGATGTATATCGGAGTCCGTACTAGGACAATACCGTACAGCGGACTGCCTTCTATACATACTACACAAACGCTGACACATCCTTATCAGGCAGGAACGGGAGGAGGAACGAGAACCCTGGTTCATCTTCCCGGATGAGCCCGGACCTCTGCCTCTATACCTGCCCGAGGCGCCGAAACTTCGCCGACTGCGCCTGGACCATCTTCCCGTTCTGTGCAGGTTGCCCCATCCCGGCCTGCCTTCGCTCACCGTACTGTCTCTTGAATTCTACCTCATGCACGAGGCTCATTTTTTGGACACCCTGACGCTCTGCCCGGCCTTGGAGGAGCTATCGCTGCACGTGGAAATCCTCACCAAGGAGTCACGACCGACTCCGCGCTCGATCACTATACCCATCCAACGCCTGGAAATCGGATTCCGCCAGTCATCCCACCGATGCGTCGAGCGCCTTGTCCTCCCGAACGTCGTCACTGTCGAGGCACCGGCGTGGTATATCCCGGACGTCGCCCCCAAGGTCGCTGCAACGGTCACGCGGCTGACCATCGGCAATGGTGATGTTGAAGACGACCTCATGCCCGTGCTTGCAACTATGAAGAGGGTCGAGGAGGTCAGTTTCACATGCGACGCCATCGACGACGGCATGCTCGCCGACGTTCTCTGCGCGGACGATCCTCTGTGGCCGCGGTTGCGGAATCTTGAGGTGCACGCCGCCGTTAACATCGAAAGCGGCGCCCATCTGCTTAGGGCAGTGGAGCACCGGGCGGGAGGGTCTGAGGGAAGAGCTCGGGCGTTGGAGAAGATCACGTTCCTAGAAGATGAGGTTGCCAGTTGGGTGAGCACTCGACTGAAGGCGCTCCTCGGCCCAGAGAATGTCACGGTGGTGTAGTCTAGTTCTAATGTAGTCCTTCGGTTCACGAGTCGCAGAAGTGCACCTTTTAGAACTGACCGAGCGTAGACTACGAACAGATTCCACATGCGGGATGAGTATTTCTGGTCGCTGTTTATCTCTTATCTACGAGGATAACCTTTTCCTCGCCCAGAATCGCCCTCAATTGCGCCAGCACCCAATTCGAGACCTCCCAATCTCTGACCTTGATGCTCTCCAGTGCCGCCACAGGCGTACCGCCCACGGTCCCAGTCTGCGCGGCAGCACGGTGGCGCGCAAGGCGGACGAGCTCTGCGCCACCGTTACCTCCAACCGAACCTCCGATTTCGAAGTGCTTGAGGCGGGGCCACATAGGGTTGGAAGGGCGACAAAGACAGTCCACAAGGTGGCGAAGATCGATGTCGTCGCTCACCCAGACCGCGAAGCTCTCGAGAAGCGTCAAGACGCCGAGGCGGTCGATATCGGCCTGCAGCAGGTCGTCGTCTTCGTCCAAGTCGAGGTCCGTGAGAGTGGGCGCAAACCGGTCATGCAAGTTGGCTGAGAACATCCTCCAGGGTGGGCAGTTCAGCGAGGACAGGTCTGGCAAGGATACGACATCGCATATCGACGTGCTGGAATCTCCCGGGCATATTACAAGCGAGCGAACAGGAAGAGTAACCGCCGCCGGCAACGTCACACCGGGAAGCGGGTCGCTTGTGAGGTTCTCGATGCCGGAGGTTACCTCGCGCAAGGCCGGACAGAGCGATAGCATCCCCACGAGGTGGGATTCGTGCAACAAACGAAACACGAAGACCAGTTTTTCGAGCGACGGAAGCCCTGGATGAGGTGGGTACCAGGTTATCGGCATGAAGGTTAAGTCGAGTACTCGCAATTTTGGGGCGACGGGCAAATAATGCGACGTGAGGTCGGACACTGATATGTCCCAGGGTTCGTCCGCGTCCCTGTCTTCTGGGTCCATGTGCAGGTAGGCCTCCTCGAGCAGGGGCGTTGGAAGGCGCAGAAGTCCCATGGTGAGGTGGCGAATGTTGTTTTGATCAGGCGAGTAATACATAGCGTAGGCTTCGTTGTGTTTGGGAGGGCCGCCAGACACAGCCAACATGGCGATGCGCGCCGTGGTGCTCTCTGTGACGAGCACGTCAAAGGCCTTCCGCAGGAACTCTGCCTGCTGCGAGACGGCGTCCTCGCGGAAGCGGAATAACGCCTTGTTGGTCGTGTAGTCATACCGCGCGTCGATGAGAACGTCCAGTGGCTTTGAACACGAGCGTTTGAGCTGCAGGGCGAGATATGCCGGAAAGCCACGGCAAGCGACGAACTCCAGGGTGGCCGGGACAACGACATACGTCCAGAGTTCGGGGGTCCCGCGCGCAACGGAGTCCCATCTCCTACAGACAAGACGAAGGGTACGTGGGAGCGTGGCCAGTGGCCAGTCGATTTTCCGCGTAGCAATGCTAGCAGTGGCTCCAGCGAGGGCGTGCGCGAAGATGAGCGAGAGGATCTCGTCAGGAATTAGAAGTGAGTACTGGATCGCCTCTCGCGCTTCCACAATCGCGCGACGAAGTCCGTCGCAGCTGCGTCCTAGAGTGCGCTTTTCATGCTGTGTGATGTTGAAAGCAGTTTTAGCCTCGTCTAGCGCTTTTTGACACGCCCAGAGTCTACGGTCCGCATCGTCAAGGGCAGATTCGGCAGTGGCAAGGAGAGATTGCAGATGGCGCAGGTGGCCGAGCGTCATGGCCGGAAGAAAGAAGGTGGTTGCGATTCCAGCTCCGCCCGAAGCGCTGTTGTTCCATCGCCGGCGATGCAGAAGTATCCAGGACCTGAATCATTTCTAGTGCGGATGTGCAACAGAATGTGTAAATGGCATTTGTTTAATGAGATTGTGTAAGTATCAGTCCTCGATTTCTGGATTACTCGGGTGACTTCCATCGGCGGACGTCCATGATACTAGTAAGGTGCTTCAGCGATATTACTTAGCATAAGTATGGTTGTCACTGCAGTCTATAAATGGCGCTTTGTGATAGTCTTTTCATTCGTTTGGCAAGCCGCTGGGTCAGATGATGCCCAGGACGGCGATTCCATATCACCACGGGCAGGACATCCCTGGGACTACGCCGCGTGGAACTAGAGCAGAGAGACGTCTGGGTAACAATATTCCGTTATGTATATTCTTTGTATCTTTACATAACCTCTCCGGGAAATTGGGCAGCGCGGCCGCTCGCTGGCCAATCCGACCGTCCTGCCCGTCGTCCTGCCAAGATCCCAGTTCAAGATTAGTTTACCGCATTAGTAACAAAGACGTATGGAAGCGCACATAAGAGAAAACATTCAGCTACTTTCTTTCTGTGGCAACAACCCTTTCCTCGCCTAAAATGGATCTCAACTGCGCCAGCACCCAATTCGCAACCTCCCATTCCCTGAACTTAATGCTCTCCAGCGCCACAACGGCTACGCCACCCGTTATCCCCACCCGCGCTGCCGTGCGATGGCGCGCGAGGCGAATGAGCTCTGCCCCACCGTTTTGGCCAACCGAGCCCCCGATCTCGAAGGTTTTGAGGCGGGGCCACATCGGGTTGACCGGGCGACAAAGGCAGTCCACCAAGTAGCCGAGATCGATAGTGTTAATGATCCAGACGGTAAAGTTCTCAACCAACGTCATGGTGCAGAGCCTGTCGATGTCCTCCTGGTAGAGGTCGTCGGACTCCTCCAGGTAGAGGTCCGTGATGGTGGGCGCAAACTGGACGTGCAATTCGTCGCAGAACATCCTCCAGGGCGCGATGTTGAGCGAGGTCACGTGCGGCAGCGAGACCAAACTGCAGACCGACGAGCTGCAGTCTTCCCACCCGATCACGAGCGACCGGACAGGCACGGTGACGGATTCCGGCATCGTCACACCAGGAAGCGCGGTGCGTCTAGTGTTTTCGATGCTGGAGTCGATCTCGCGCAGCGCCGGACAGAGCGACAACATCCCTACGAGGTGGGACTCGTAACAGACGCCGAATTCGAAGAGCAGTCTCTCGAGGGACGGCAGTCCCGGATGGGGCGGGTAGCACATCACCGGCATGTAAGCCAGCTGCAGAACCCGCAATTTTGGGGCAACCGGAAAGAACATCGTCGAAGGATCGGCCGGAGACGTGTCCCATGGCTCGTCCCCGTCCCTGCCTTCGGGGTCAATGAGCAAGAACGCCTCCTCGAGTACCGGCGTTGGCAGACGCAAGAGCCCCATGGTGAGGTGGCGGATGTTGTTCTGTTCGCTGGGATAATACGATGGCGATGCTTCGTCGGGTTTCGGAGGACCTCCAGTTACGGCTAGCATGGAGATGCGTGCTGTCGTGTTCTTCGTAATGAGAATATCGAAGGCCTTCCGCAGGAATTCTGCCTGGAGCGAGATCGCATCCCCGCGCCTGCGGGAAAAAGCGTTGGCGTTCCTGAAGTCAAAACGCGCGTCGATGATGACGTCAAGAAGCAGCGAGCCCGAGCGTTCGAGCTGCAGAGCGAGATAGGCCAGGAAACCAGGGCGAGTGATGAACTCCAGGGTAGCCGGTACGGCAATATAGGTCCAGAGCTCGCGCGTGCCAAGTGCGACAGCATCCCATCGCTTACAAACGAGGCGCAGCGTACGCGGAAGCCTGGCCAGCGCCCAGTCTATCTTCGCCGAGGAAATGGTAGCAGCACCGCCGGCCGCGGCATGTGCGAAGACCAGCGACAGGACTTCGTCCGGAATCATTGCCGAATACTGGATGTCCCGTCTGGCCTCCGCAATCGCGCGCTGAAGCCCGTCCCGGCTGCGCCCGAGCGTGCGCTTCTCCTGCTCCGCGACATGGAAGGCGGTTTTAGCCTCTTCCAACGCCTGATGACGCGCTCTGGCCTTGCGCTCGGCGTCAAAAAAAGCGGAGTCGACGGAGACGAGGAGCGATTCGAGATGACGCAGGTACGCGAACGACATGGCCGCCGGGAGAGAAAGAGTTTCTGATGATTCGTGCTCCGCCAGAAGCGTGTTTCCTCCGATGGTTCGAATGTTTGAAGAACACTCTTGTCAAGTCAAATACACCGTCGTGCGTCCTTAAAACATCTATGTGGGCGCTTGATGGGTATAAAGCGAGCGATGCCAACCCTCTGCGAACAAAAGGTTTGGGTAGTCGGATAAGCTTCTTGATCGACACAAGCCTAACACATAGGCACTGATTGAATATGCAAGGTCACTGATATATTGTCGCCGCGTTGAGCTAGATGCGTATACTATCTACAGTATCCTGTCCACGAGGATGACCTTTTCGTCACCGAGAATACTTCGCAGCTGGACCGCGACCCAATTCGCAATCTCAGTCCCCTTCACCGTGATGCGTCCCAATTCCGCCCACCGGTCTCCCGCGCTGCTGGCCCTGTGCTGAGCAAGTCGAACGAGCTCCGCACCGCCGTGCTCTCCGACCGGGCACCCGATCTCCAGGTTCGTGAGGCGCGGCCACATGGGCGTGTCGTCGCGGCACAGGCAGTCCACAAGGGGCCCCAGCTCGGCCGAGTCCGTCAGGAACGCGACGTCCGTGAGGAGAGAGAAGACGCCGAGGGGGCCGATCAATGTCTGGTCCAGCTCGCCGGGCTCCTGCAAGCGGAGCTCCGTGAGCGTGCGCGCGAGCGTAGCGTGCAAGCCCTCGATCTCGAGCAGCTGCCAGGTCGAGATGGACAGCGACGTCACGTTGTCCAGTGAGACGTAGCGCAGGAACGAGGCGCTGCATGCCTCCGGACCTATCTTGACGGTCGGCGCGGCGAGCAGCACGTCCTCGTCGGCAGACGTCACGGTCGTGCCGGGCGGGGGATCGGTCTCGAAGTCGTCCACGCTGGCGTCGATCTCGCGCAGGGCGGGGCAGAGCGAAAGCATCTCCTGGATGTGGTCCTTGTACACAATGCGGAAGGTTATCCACAGCGTGTGGAGAGAGGGCAGGCCGGGATGCGGCGGGGAGCACAGCATGGGCACGTAAGCCAAGTTCAGCAGCCGCAGCTTCGGCGCGACTGGAAGGTAGACAGGCTGTGGAACAGACGGTGGGTTGATCCAGGGCTCGTTCGACTCGCAGTCTTCATAATCCATGATGAGGTGGGCTTCTTCCAGAATCGGAGTGGGGAGACGGAGAAGCCCCATGGTCAGGTGGCGAATATTGTTGTAGCTGGATCCGTAAGAGAAGTGGCGCTCGCGAGAGGGCTTCGGAGGGCCGCCATGGACTTCCAGAGTACGTATACGTGCCGCCGTGCGTGGGGTCGCGAAGACGTCGAACACCTTCCGCAAGAGCTCTTGCTGGATAGAGATTGCAGTGTCACGAGCACCGGGGCCACGGTCGGATGTGTAGTAGAACTGTGCGTCAATGACTACATCCAGCGGCAAGTTCCCCGAACGCGCGAGCTGCAGCGCGAGATGGGCGGGCAACGCGGTGAGTCCGGGTCCACATGCAACTTTCAGTGTGGCTGGGATTGCCACGTACGTCCAGAGCTCGCGGGTCGTAAGCGCAACAGCGTCCCAGCGCTTGCACACCAGGCGCAAGGTGCAGGGAAGCGTGGCCAGCGTCCTGTCTATGCCTGCTGCACCCGAAATCGACGCGGCACTCTCGGCGGCGGCGTGCGCGAATACGAGAGATAGAAGCTCGTCGGGCAGCAGCAAGCCGTACTGCACTGTGCGCATAGCCTGGGAGATCGCGCGCTGGAGGCCATCGCGGCTGCGTGCGAGAGTGCGCGTCTCTTGCTCGGCGATGTTTAGCGCGGCCCTGGCCTCGTCCAGCGATCGCTGGCAGGTTTTTACCCGCTGTTCTGCATCGTAAAAAGCCGTGTGAACGCCCTCTAGGAGTGTCCGAAGATGGCGCAGATGGGCAAAGGACATACGAGAGAGCAGCTGGACAATGTTCCCAAGCTCCGCCTGAAGCGTGTTTGCTCCGGGCACAATCTCGCTATGTACCCTACATATGGGGACTTCTGAAACCCAGTCACAGTTCTCTGTGGTCCAACGGCTAAGACACGCGCCTGTCACGCGCGCAACCCGGGTTCGACTCCCGGCAGGGAAGTGTACCGGGATGCTTGTGTTTCATCACTTTTGTTCACTAGCTGACTGTCATTACTGTTGTTGGAGCCTCGATTTTGGACGCCGAACCAGACTCGTACTTCCATTATGATTGTATGATGTAGCGTAATAATTCATGGGGCCAGGCTCTCTGGTTGCTGTCCGGCTTTTGACCAAGTCATCCTTGAGGGCCAGGTAGCGATCAAGCATTCAGGCCGCAACAAAAATTTTCTGTACCGTGATTAAGATAAACCGAAGAGAAATGCTTGTCCCATGGGTACATTGTACAATGGGACGCCCTGAGCGGGAGTCGTGACTACGACGCGAGCCGGGAGTTGGTTGGGACTCCGACCGAACCTCCTCTCTCCGACCGCTCGATACGTATTTCCCCCCCCCCCCCCCCCCCCTTATTATGGGCTTCTTCCCGCGCCTCTTCTCGCTCTCTCTGCGTGGTGGGAAGAAGAAAAAGCTCAAGGAACAGGAACGCCAGGCACAGGCTCAGCGAGATGCGCAGGCTCTTCGGCCAACTCAGAGCGCGCTTCCCGGCCGGTCGACGCTGACGGAGCACGAACTGCTGCGCATGAGCTCAAGGAACTGCTCGGTCTACGGCGAAATCGACTATCTATCCCCGAACTCCAACGCCCCGCCGCTGTCCCATCCAGTCAACGAAATCGCCCGCAGCCGCGCCAGCTCGCGTGCCAGCAGCCACCTGGAACGTGCTGGGTCCTATGTAGTGCGCGTGCACGGACCACCGACGCGCACACACTCGCGGACGACGTCCATCGCGAGTTCGATGGCTCCACCACCGCTGCCCACGACGGTCGCGCGGCGACAACGGCCAACGACGCCGCCGACGTCCTGCAGCAGCCCGTCCACGGAATCCACAACGCCCGCCACCCCGCCGTCGGCCATGTCGGCCGGTTTTCCGCTTTCGCCCGAGGATGCCCGCCAGCTCGCGCGCCTGCGCTCGGACGCATCCGTCGCCGACCTCGTCACGCTCTACACCGGCGCGACCGCGCTCGACGGCGCGTTCCGCAACTCCCCGACCAAACAGCGCACTCCCGGGCCCACCCGAACGCACACCCGCCGGAGCGAAGACCTCGACGCGTACGGACGAGGCGAGGGCCGACCGCAGGCGAAACGCAAAAGCACCGACTTGCGTAGCCTGCTGCACGCCAGCCCGGCCAAGAGCGACGATGCGGACGATAGCGGCGACGTCCTGGCCTGGGCTGACGATGTAATCAAGTGGGTGTCTTACATTATTGTGCCAGAGACATGCTGACGTTCTTCAGCCAAACTATGTTCCACGTCGACGCCGGCCAGGATGCCTCGGACACTCTCCCACGACCCTCATTCTCCTCTGAAGACTCCAACGACCACGAATTGTATTTCTCTTCCACGATAGCCGAGGTCGGCTCAGCCGCGTCACACGCCAACACGAACGTTTATCCCTCGCCCTCGGATTATGGCGGCAAACAGCAGCTCCAGCGAGGCGGGAGCGTGCGCGCGAGCGACGTGTTCAGTTTCCTCTTGCGCAAAGACGAGGCAGACGACGAAGATGCTGACGCTGGCAAGCCAGACGCACGCTTCGTCTTCGTCGGCGACAAGAGCACGGTCGGCAGCCTGCGGCGCACACGCAGCGCAGGCAGCGCAGCCGTGCTCTCCGGTGGCGCCCCCAACAACTGGAACCTGTTCCGCAGCTCGACGACCGCCGTCGACACGCCGAGCCAGACCGCCCCGCTGCGCGTGTCCGCCTCGCGCCCCGCCCGCCCGGTGTCGGTCTCCACATCCGCCAACCCGCTCTCAACTTCAGCCTCCACACGCCCAGTGACGACGGAGGACAACCCGTTCTGGACGGGCTCCGTGAAGACGGCGCGCGTCGACTTCGGCGTCGACGCGAAGCCCCTGCCGCCCGCGCAGCCCGAGCCCGTCAAGCGCCGGCGCTCGCAGTCCGGCGGCCGCGCGCTCGAGGCCCAGGCGCAGGCGCGTCCGCTGGCCGACACGTACCACCGCGCCCCCGTGGCCGCGCTCGCGGCCCCCGTCCCGCGCGGCCGCCGCGCCGTGGGCGGGCCGCGCGAGATGCGCCCGCCCAGCCGCAGCCCGATGCGCGCCGCGCCCGCCGTCGAAGAGGCGCCGCCCGTCGTGCCGGAGAAGGTGCTGCCCGCGCCGCCGCTCTCCGAGTTGCAGCAGGGTTCACCCGGGTGGCACGCGGACCGCCAAGGCGGCGTCGCGTGGGCGCGCGCGGGCGAGGTGCTTGCTGCGCGGAACGACGGCGGCAGCGGGCGCCGGCCCTTGCACGCGTCGCCGTGGTCTGCCACGGATCTTGGCTATGAGGAGGTCAAGGAGAACCTGCCGCGTAAGTTTTTTCCGGCTGTTTCGTCGTGTGCAGCGTGGAATTCACCGTTCTGCTCGCAGTGCACCATACGCCGTCGACGAAGCCGTGGCGCGGCGGGCTCGAGGCGCCGAGTCCCGCGCCAAGCCGCGCATCCAGCTCGGAGCTATCGCCCGTCGCGCAGCGCATCATGCAGGACGTGCGCCAGAAGCGCACGTCGCGCTCCGGTGTGCCGAACGGTTGGCGCTAGCTCACCCAACACGACGACGCAAAACATTGCACACAATGAATTATCTGCTTTTTGCTATTTTCCCATCCCCCCTGCTCTATCTTCTGCTCTCTCCTCTCGCCTCCTCTCGCCGCGCCTTGCCTGCTCTCCACCTCCCTCTCGCCCGCTCTCCACTCTCCATCTGCTATCCCCCTCGCACGCCACGGACCGTGTATCATTGCGCCTGTACCCACACACACATCGCGCTCTCCCCCGCACATCTTTCTATCTCTGCTTTCCCCCCGCTGCTCTCCTCTCATGTGCATCGTTTTATGGCTGCGCCGATATGATGGGTTTTCGTCTACAGTACTATGCTTCCCTTGTATCATACGTGCCCTCTTATAGCTCCAGGTAGATACGGGCTTTTGGCTTATATGAACTCTCTCTGCATCTGCGTTTGTGCAATCGGTGCCCGTGAGGACGGCTGTGAAGGCCGGCAACGCCAACGGCGGCGGCGGCCGCCGATGTCTGGTTGGTCTTTGCCTTCATGATCACCGCGACCTGGACACCGACGGCCGCTTGAAGCTTCCAAGCACTCCCTGCCCCTTACTGCCCACTATCTGTCGCTGCGAAGTTGCCTCGTGCCAGGCTCGAGGAGGGCGTAACGTGTCGGTTGCCTGGATTGCTCCAAACACGCTCGAGCTCGAATCTCCCAGGGTGCATGCAGGGTCTCGAGTCTCCTTATTGTTACCTTATTGTCTGCCTTTCGTGGTAAAAGCGGAGGGCACGTGGCTCCGCCAGCTTCAATGGCCTTGCTCGCGAGCCCTTGTACGTCTTCATGCGATCGATATCAGTAGGACCCTGGTGTTCTCGTGACTCGGTGCTCAGGCTGGCGCTCCCGTCGCTCTCACAGGGTATCTAACAATGAATTGGGTATCGAGATCAGAAATACAAAAGACACTTTGGCGGATACTGGTACAGAATACACATGCACATGGCTACTGCGGCGCCGTGGGACATGGACCAGGCCGACTATTGTGCTCACTCGGAGGCCTCGAGCTGCCGACGATGGTGCGCGATCTGCCATTGGGAAACTTTGAGCTCGGCGAGGAGGTCTGTGAGGTCGCGCAGGCCCTGCTCGTCGCGCGCCGGGTTGTAGAACGTCGGGCGGCACGCGACGCGCGCGAGCCCGCGCAGCTGCGCCTGCGCCCCGAAGAGCACGTGCCAGATGTCGTGGATGCGGCCGCCGTGGATCTCCAGCGCCGCGAGCGCGCGGCAGCACTGGATGGCCTGCGCGGCGTGGCCTGGGCGTGTCGTGTCAGTGGCAAACTGGGAGGCATCTGTCTCGTGCGACGCACCGAGATGGTCGGGCGAGTCCCCGATGCGGACGTGCAGCGTCCGGATGTCGCGGCTGAATGCTTTCAGCCGCTGGAGCATCGCCTTTGCGGGCATCTTCGACGGGTCGAAGTCCAGCGTCTCGAGGACGAAATGCGCGCGCTGCGAGAGCGCCCACTGCATCGAGCCGTGCGCCGGGTCGTCGAAGGCGCCGCCCAGCGTGAGGTGCATGCGGCAGCCCGTGAACGGCAACGGGCAAGAGGCGGCGCGCCCCGCGACGCAGATGACGCTCGTCGATAAGCTCAGGGTCCGCAGCTGGGGGAAGCGGCCGAGGAACGCGTCCAGCGCGACGTCGTCGTAGTCGCCGTTCTTGACGACGAGCCTGGTCACGGAGTCGAAGCGCCATTGCTCGATTGTCGGCATGTCCTCGCGGCTCAGCTGCAGGTCGCAGAGCGTCAGGTCCTCGAGCCTGCTGAGCTGCGGGAGGAGCCGCATCGTCCGGTTCGCCAGCGTGCGGCCGAAGAACTCGACGCAGCCCAGCTCGGCCTTGCGGGGCAGCTCGACGTAGTACCCGGGGAACGCGTCGAAGATGTCTAGCAGCGCATATGGGTTCGCGATGTGTGTCGCATCGTGGGAGAAGTACAGCTCGCTGAGGAGTTTCGCGAGCGCGCGCGGTCGGAAGAGGCGACACACGCGGGAGAGTCGAATGAGACTCGTGCGGCAGTTCTCTGCAACGGCGATGATGTCGATGATTGAGTCCCAAATCTCCGGGGGGAGGAGGGACGCGGGACCGACGAGCGACATGGGGAGTTGAGGGACGGCAGAGAGATGCAGGTGGGGACTTTCTCGCGCTCTCAAGCAGACCCTACTGCTATAAGAAGGGTTCATGCCGAAATCGGTTTGATTTAAATTGCGGCCACGTGCGGCTGAACTCAGGCGGCGATAGTGGTCACGATTCAAATCGGTGCTGCCGGGGGCGTGGTCTTCCCACGGGACATGATCACGGTGGTCACCCGCTTGTCCATTCCACGTGTTGCACAATAAGGACCGCGTTTGTGAATTGGCCATTGTCGCCAGGTTGAGAACCAAGTCCAAGAGTATGCAAGAGGCCTCGAGGCCCGGACGATGATCCAGTTTCAGGGTATGATAAAACGGACCGCCAACCGATCTGTGCCAGGAGGATCCCTAAATAAATACTATCACAGAATGAAAGAGTCGCGGTGACATGAGCAGCTTCGACGGCAGGCGTCGTAGGCGTCAAGCAAATAGCAAAATAGGTCGGGGATGACTGACGCAAAACAACTTCCCTGCCGGGAGTCGAACCCGGGTTGCGCGCGTGACAAGCGCGTGTCTTAGCCGTTGGACCACAGAGAACTGATGACCCTGAGCGTTCTTGACAGAACTCATGCAGACGCAGAGCTCATGCCGTCTGCATTGACCCATTGACTCGTTCTCAACTGTATGAACCATGGACATACATCAACCAAATCTATCCGACTTGAACGCGTCGACATTGTCCCTCCCGAGCAACTGTTCCAACCGCGCAACAACCCACGCCGCGTAGACGTTGCCGGGAAGAGCAACCTTTTCTAGAGGGATGATCGCACTCCCCACAGCTGCCGCCTGCCTCAAGCGATCTTCCACAAAGCGCACAACCCAATCGCCGCGGTGGAGCGCAGGGTCGGTCACGTCGATGCGAAAGCTCTTGAGTCGTGGCCACAGTGGGTTCGGGTCCCTACATAGGCGGTTGCACAGTGGAGTCGTCTAGTTGTCGCCGCCTATGAGGGTCACATGTTCGATGAACTGGAGGGCCGGTGTTTCATACTGGTCCAGGTGCCAAAAGCCGCCGTCACCGATGGTGAGCGTCCGCAAGGTGGGGATGTGTGGTAGCGGTCCGAACTCGGGCATAACCTCGTTTGGGATGCTGAGCGTTTCCAGGCGAGGCAACGCAACACCCTCAAACACCTCCCAAATGGTGTCTCCCTCGAGCGTAAGCGTGCGTACGGGAATGGATGCGGGCGCCTGGAGTTGCACGGGAGTGTGGCGGGGTCGAGCTCTCCTTGGAAGAGCAAGTGCCAGCTCTTCTAGGACAGGGCACGAGGAAAGAGCGCTCCAAATGTCTTCGAGAAAGACAGACTCATTGCACAGTGCAAACGACGTCAACGACGGAAGAGCGTGTTGGATCTTTATAGAGGCATGGGCAAGGTGTAGCCGCTGCAGTTTGGGTGCAGCTGGGAGGAACACAGCGTCGTCGTCGTACCAGATCAGGTCGTCACTGTCGCCATTGTAGAAAAGCAGACAAGCTTCCCGAAGCACTGGCGTGGGAAGCTGTAAGAAGCCCATGGCAAGATCGCGGAGGTCCTCCGGCGCTGCCGCCGCGGCGATCATGGTCGCGCCGTCAAGAGGGTAGGTGCAACTGTTCACACTACCGTACACGTAGAGCGTCCGCGTGCGATGAGCTTGCGCATAGAGGAGCCGGAAAATGTTCCAGTAGAAGCCATTCTGACCCTCGACCTTCTCGACGAAGATTTCGTTGTAGTGTGCCTCGCCGGGTTTCTGGACGACGTCGCGAAGAGCATCCTGGGACTCGACAACGACGTCAATTTGACAGTCTTTGGAGCGCAGAAGCACGAGCTCAATGTGGCGAAGGAAACGATCGTGGTTGACCAACCAAGCGCCGGCTGGGACGACGACATACGTCCATAGCTCCTTCGTAGACTGGGCGATTGCCTGCCAGCGCTTGGACACCAAGGACAGCCGCAGTGGTAGGCGGGCAGCGTCCCAGTCAATATCGCCGTTGGACACAAGGTCTTCCACGTCGACATTGAGCGGCAAGTCGTTCGGGATCGGGATGGGTGGCATGGCCTGCGAGAAAATCTCGCGAATGATTTCGTCGGGCAAGGCATGCGCAGCGCTGACGATGGCGCGCCGCTCTCGTATCCGTTGTTTCAGGCCACGCCTCTGGGAGACCAAGTGCTTCAGCTGCAACTCGGCGAGGTCGAGGCCAGCTTGGGCGTCGCGAAGGGCCTGGGCATACGAGGCGCGGACTCGGTCGACATCGGCAAGCTCGAGTTCAATGCGCTTGAGAGTCGCTGCGTCATGGCGCAGAGTCTCTCTAAGGTTGGCGGCGTTGGTCGATGACATGAAGCAGCCAGTCAGCGAACGCGGCTGGTAGTCGTGGACCGGGGGTAACACGCTTTCGTCGGAGCTCGAAGTAGAACAAAAGCAAGACAAACAGGTGTTTTTTGTCAAGCAACTGCGTAACCTAGGTGAAAATAATTTCAGATACTAATCACATACAGTGACATGCTTATCGCCCAAGATGTCGCGCAGGCGACTAACGACCCAGGAGGCAGCTGCCTCCTCGGGAAAGGCGAGCCGCTCCAGCGGTTGCACATTCCGATCCCGCAAAGCGCGGGCATTGCGCTTCTGTACGAGTTCCAACATCCATTCTCCGAGTGCTCTCCCATCCGTGTCCTCGGAGTACCATCCCACCCCGTCAAATTCCGCACTGCGCAGATGCGGCCACATGGGATCCGTGTCGCGGTCCATCGCTGCAAGGAACGCATATTGATCGCACGCCTCTGCTTCTTCAATCGCGAAGTGCTCGACTTTTTGAAGAGTTTTATACTCGAGGATACTCTCGGCGTCGAGGATGCCGCTCGTGATGGTGAGCGACGTGAGGGTGCCGGCGATGTTCGCGAAGAAGCGCGGGCAGCTGTCGAAGTTCGGGAGCCGGAGCGCAGTGAGCTTGGGGAACTGAATGTCGCCGCTGAATACGCCTTCGTCGCCCCCCATGCTCGTGGAGACCGAAGTGACTGGTATAGAGAGTGGAAGTAAATCGTCGATGTCAATCGCCGTATCGCAGCCGTCGATGCTCTGGACGTCCAACTCGTCAAGTGACGGACATAGTCCTAGCATTTCCCAGACGTGCTCCCGGTAAAAGTAAAGGTTCTGCATGTGCAGAACCTTGAGTGCTGGAAGACCGGGATGTGCACCGCCCGTGCACACCAACGGGAGATACCGTAGGACGAGTCGTTGCAGGCGTGGGGCATTGGGCAGGTAAAGCGGGAGAGGCCTGTCAGGGTAGGGCACCCATGGCCGTCGCCCGTGATAATCATCGTAAGAGGTTTCTTCGATCTGCACACGAATTTCCTCCAGAGCTGGTGTCGACAAACGGAAGAAACCAAGTGTGAGCTCCTGGAGGTTCTCAAGCCCGTAATACAGGTCGCCCTCTCCAGAAACCACATCAAGTGTCCTTCCGCACAGGTGAAAGGTGCGAATTCTGTGTCGTTCCGAAGCGAGCCTGTCGAAGATTGAGCGGAGGACGCGGCGACGTTCGCCGGTTGATTTCTTTGCAGCCTCTCGCGCAGCGTAGCCATGGTGCGCATCAATGACGATGTCCAGACGAGATGCACCGGAGCGTTCCAGCATATGCCCAAGGAAGGCGGCGGGCCCGCCATTAAGGTACCTCTTGCCGTCCTCGCGGACGTCGAGGCCGATGTACGACCACAAAAGTGGGGTGCCGTGGGCAACGCGGTTCCACTGGCGGCAAACAGCAGACAGCTTCCCTGCGAGAGACAGCCGTTCCCAAGACAAGTGCAGGTGGTCGGCAAGTTTCGGCATTTCAAACGCGCCAACAAGCTCGACGAAGATCTCGCGTATGACATCGTCCGGCAGGGCAGAAATTGGGCAGGACAGCCGCTTCCGCACTCGGATATCCTCGAGTATGGCGTCACGGCGCAACGTGAGCTGGTGACGACGGAGAAGAGACCGATCGAAGGCGCTCTGCGCGGCCTTTACGGCCTGCTCGAGCATAACGTGTGCCTCCGAGGTCGCGTCCAGCTCGGCTTCGATAGCCGCAACCTGCTCGCGGTCGCGCAGTAAGATTCCGAGTGAAGACGGGGCGGTAGCGCGTCCTGACATCGCGGGCGGTGTACTATGGCGGGAAAGTTGGAAGCAAACCACAGTCGCGCTTCGAACCCCGCAACTCCGACCCTTGACCTCCTGCTCCGACCATGGCTTTCGGACATTTGCAGTACCTACAATCGCTCTTGACAGGTGTCTCCGGCGCTGCCGAGGTGGCCGAAAGAAAGGCTAAAGCCTGTCGTGTGGCGCAGGCCGCTAGGGATGGACCCCGCCGACATCTCGGCGGTTTCAAACCTCAACGTGGTTGAGAACGTCTCCATCACATCCTGTAGCGCTGATTGATATGTCCCGCTCGTCGAGGCGCTCCGCGGGGACGATTCGCCGATCTGGCCGAAGCTGAAGAACTTGGAGCTCTTTCTGCCGGTCCACTATTTCAGGAAATTGCGGAGAGACCCTCATCGGTGTCGCGAAGAAGCAGCTCGCCTTGTCCCACGCCAACCCTCCCAAGGCGTCATACCTCGTCGAGAGCTTGACTTTGACCAAACGGCATCGCGTCGCGAACTGGGTGGTCACGGAGTTGCGTATACATGTCGACAACGTAGTAGTCTTGGAAGACGCCGGTGCTTAGCAGTCGGCTGATCCTTGAATGTGCATGCTCTCGTTCTTTGTCTGGTCTGCCAAGATGGCTGAGAACTGTTCTTTCGTCATCCGGCTGTCCCGCGATGTCATGTGGCGGCCGTGGCCACTTTGCGGCACCCTTAGCGAGTGGCAAGAGCAAATTGCGTGAGCGTATCAAAAGGCAACGTTGCTCATCCATGGAGAATAAGCACGCTTAGGTTGTCTGTTTCCAGTACGGTCATCCATGAGCGCTTTCTCTATCTGAATCCTGGCAACACGGACCATGAGCGCCTTGCTTCAAGCCGTGTTTGCTGGCACACTAAAACTGATTTCCTGTGCCTGACCAATCGCCTCTCTGTGATCTTCGAGCAACATCCCGGCCATGGTCGGGCGAGACCACGCGCTGGAATGCTGGAGATTCGACAGCAAATATCCGAGGTGCGGCCAAGCCGACTGATCGTTGCGTCACGTGCTGAAAAGTGATGATTCGACCGGGGTCTTCTGCCCGCGTCGCAGCCTTTAAAGCATGCTCGCACATGGAGTACGTGGAGTGTCGAGGCAGGCAATCTGTGCCACCTCGAGTCGACGCAATGTTCGTGTTCAGTGGACCTCTTCTGCTCCTCGGTTCTCTCTTCGCCAACGTCAAGGCCGACGGACCGCGCGAGCAATGCGTAGGTGAGACTCACTTCAACCACTTTCCCACGCATTCGGCGGGAGGCTGACCCTGGTCCACCAGGAATCTGGAACGTCCGGAGGTGAGTCTCGGTAACCTGAAGAGCTACACGCGACGACGGCGCCAAATACACGCATCGTCCAGCGCCGGCCAAACTTGCGAAACAATCTCGACGGGCGTCGGCGTGCCGATCCCCTGGCTGTTGGCCCACAACCCTGACCTCGTTTGTGCGTCCCCGCTCCCCGTCGGCCACCCGCGCTTACTCGGTCCCAGGCGACGGCCGCGAGTTGGCCATCGGCACGCGCGTCTGCACCAACAGTAAGGCAACTGCCATCTCCACTGTCCGGCGCAGCGCGGCTAACTTAGCCTTGAGCGTACACGCCCACGTGCGCGCAATGGGAAGTCGCGACCGAGCCGTCGTGCGACAATCTGCGCGCGCTGTTCAATGTCACCGTCGACCAGTTCGTCGCGCTCAATGACAACGTCGACGAGTCGTGCCAGGTCGTCGTCGGCAAAGAGGTGCGAGAGCGGAGCGTTGACGTCTCGCGAGGCTCGAGGTTGAAGCTGTCGACTCGCAGTACTGCGTCACGGACAACTGGTGCCTCGCCAACCCGGAGGAGTGCTGCTCGTTCTTCCCCGAGGAGCCGATCTGCCCGAAGTGACGCGGGACGGGGTTCCGCCATTCTGCATGAGAGCAGCGGAGAATCGAGCGATCATGCGAGTATGGGGAATGACAGACCCGGAGGGTGCCAAATGCGTACATTGAATGTGAAGCTGAGCATCACTGCTAGTCAGCGCCGGAGAGGAGCGCGCAAAATGAAATAGTGTGGCCGTCGCATCTAATCGGCCACCGGGCTGACCGGACCGAAGCCCAGATAAAACGCCATCGCACCGGACTCGGACTCGCGTGTTGTCCACTAGCAGGGATGGCTCAGCTGCAGGTGCTCCGGATGGCCGTGTGCCTCTTCGACGGCGTGCAGCTGCTCGACTACGCGGGCCCGATGGACCTCTTCGGCTTCCTGAATGCCGCGCGGCCGCTGCACCCGAACGTCGCGCCCCATGCGCCCAAGTTCACGCTCGACTTCACGTACGTCGGGCCTGTGCCAGAGGTGCAGCCTACCAGCGGGCCCGCGGTGAAGTGCACAAAGACGTTCGCGGAGCTGCTTGCGAGTGGCGAGCAATTCGACGTATTGCTTGTGCCGGGCGGTGCGCGCGCTGTTCCTCACGCGGCTGCCTGGGACTGACACGGGAGAAAGGATACGGCACGCGGCCGAATGTGATATCGCAAGACTTTCTGCAATTCGTCAAGCAACAGGTGCCCGCGGCGAAGTACGTCCTGTCCGTCTGCACGGGATCGTGGGTCCTCGCGCAGGCCGGGACGTTGGACGGCCGGCGGGCGACGACGAACAAGTCTAGATTCAACGACGTCGTGGTGCGTGTACAACAGCGCTGCGGTACTTCGGCATTAATAACCCCTCGCAGGCGGCAACGAGCAAGTCCATCCAGTGGGTGCCCAAAGCACGCTGGATAGTGGACGATCGGTTCTGGACGGCGTCGGGTGTCACATCCGGTGCGCACACCGTTCGGCGCTACGCAATGGGAACTAACGAAAACGCAGGCATCGACATGGCGTGCGCATGGCTGGAGCACCTGCTCGGTCCGGACGTGACGCTGGCCGTCCGCGGCGTCGTTGAGTACAGCAAGCGCGAGCAGGACGACGACGAATGGGCCGAGTACTGGGGTTTGACGAAGAACTAAAAGCAAAATATCAGCATTTGTACAACAGGAACGAGAAATGAAAACCCTACTCAAGCTCTCCGTGCAGGTGGTGTTGAAGAAGTAGCCTGTTGGCGCTTTGCAAGCTCCAGCCGTGCTTCGGCCTCTCCTTCGCGTGCTAGTTGTTCGCTCCAGCGCGAAGTTCCGCCCTCTTCGTACGCACGGGCAAGCCGTTCTTGGGCAGCGGCCCACGTCCAGCCTTCCCCATATTCTGTAGCAGTTGATGGGGTGGCGTCGGCTTTCAGAGATGTGTCCATGCGTTCGTTGAGGACCGGCATCGAGTGCGGCATGCTGGCTCGAACGCGTCTCGCAAACTCATCCGTCTGTAATAAGAGTGAGCTCCCCAAAGTAGCTGGCCGGCATGGCTAACACGTACGTTCTCTACGCCCATCCATGTCTTGACTCCCCAGAATAATGTCGCCCCGAAGACGCCGACAGCCGCAGTAGCAAGACCGATTGCGCCGAACGCCCACAGCGTGTTCTGCAATTGCGAAGTCTCCTCTGCCCCTTCAGGCAAAGGCGGAGGCTGGACTCCCCAGTCGTCGTCGTCTTCGCCAGCATAGTTGAAGCTACCGCCGCCCGCCGAGCTGGATGGCACGATGGGGGCAGGGGCCGCCGCAATGACACTGCTGCCCGCCCGGCGGATGGGGGGAGCTGGGACGTCGAGGCTTAAGCGCGCTGATCGAGTGTACAGTCTGCGTAACAGAAACAGTGGGCCGATCACGGCGACCTGGTCAAAATTTTCGTTGAGCTCTGGTTCACGACAGGCATGCAGTTTACTGACGGCTGCTAACCCAAAGACGACTTTAGGAACCTTTTTGTGCTCAGGTTGAGGGTCTGCTTTGTCTTCCATGCGTCCTCGGCGAATACCACGTGTAAGCTGGCAGAGCGGGTGAACGATTCCGAACTCCGCAACGCGCCTCATGACGGCTTGTAAGGACGGTCCCATATCGAGTGTGATACCCCGCCGGCACTCCGAGAGCGTGCCCTGGCCCGATGCGATACCTGCTTACCTTTGCGCTTTCGCAGCGCATGTCAACAGCCACGACTTCGTCGTGGTTGAACGAATTCCCTTCCCACGCAGACCAAGGGGTAGCCGGAGGCAAATCAATTGCATAACGTTGGTTTTTACCACAACGGCGGCATGGGGGACACACCCACCCACTTTCCGCGGATTTACTTCCGAATTCCGCGGATATAGCTCCGAGATGGGTTCTCACGGTCCACGACCATGTCCAGAATGCGGTGGCAACCTAGAAATGGGGAGATGTGCACTGGGAGAATATAGGCGAAGCCTTTGTCGCCAATTACTAATGTTCAAAGCATCGATATCGATATACTCATTTGCACTTCCGAACCGGGCAGAAAGCGTCTCATCGACGTTAAACGTCGTCTATATGCCCTGAATGCTGGTTTTGTGGTCGTAAACATGTTTGATAACTAAAAAAGTGCTCTCAAGCATCGCTGGGACCGATCTCGGCTGGGAGAAAGTGATGTCAAATTTCGCTGGAGCGATCGGCAGCCCGACACACCCACCCAACGTGATGCGCCGGGTTTTGCCGACGGCTACCCCTTGACGCAGACTGGACTTGATCCAGGTAAGCGTTATCGTACTCATCCTTGAGGTACCCATCGCCATCTTGTGCGCAGACCGCCGTTGCGAGGTCTACGCGTATGTTAACTACATGAACACAGAAGATCTATTGCTCACCACATGCCTACGGCGCTGAAGGCTTGCAATGTGGGCCTTCTTCTCCTTCCGCTGCGCGATATGAATATGTTTGAGACCCTCCGGTGCGTCGACTTGCATAGCGCCGTCCTGCTTTGACTGACTGGGGTCCTCCGAGTCATCAGATTTATCTTCAAGTACGCGCGCAAACTGCGCATCTCGCTTCTGATTCAGCGTCACGACCGCGAAATGGTCGCAGAGGACGCGCACGAGGCTCTTTAACTTCTTCATGGCGCCCTCGCCCACGTCGTCGCGGGTGAGCGCCTTCAGCAGCGACGCCGCCAGTAACATGACCACAGCGCCGTGAGTCAGGACGTACTCGACAACATGCTCAGCATCTGCCTTGTTATGCGCTTCGGAGACCGGCATGGCCCACTTGAATCGGGCGGGCTTCGTCGCATCGTTCGGCGGGGTATACTCGAACGCGGGAATGTGAGAGGCCTTGGGCTGGTGGACGGCCAGGACATGCCTGAAAGGTAGACTCGTATACGACGGACTGCAGATTTGGGTGAGTTTCGCTGTCTGGTAGTGCATGCGTACACCGATTGCGTATGCACCTTCAGATTCGGGCTTTGCACGGCGTCCATTCTCTGTTTCTGAGTGGGGGTGAGCTGCTCGCCGTCGTCCTGGTTGTCGGCGTCGCTGCCGGAGCCGACGCGGCGCGTGCGGTGCGCCACAAGGCCCTGGATGACGTCGTCCTGCTTCTCAAGGTTTGAGCCCATGCGGAGGTCCCCCTTCGTCTGGGAGAGCTCAGCTGTGGCGGCGGCGAGCTGCTGCTTGAGCTGCGCGATCCTGTCCTCGACCGTTGTCCGAAGCTTGAGGAGCTTGCGGTCCGTGTTGCTGACGCATTGCTTGAAGCTTAGAAGCTCGTTCTTGACCAGGGTCATCGAGTTAACTGCCGGTATAGCGGTGGGATTGTAGCTGCGAAAGCGACGAGAGGGCGTTAATGGGAGCCCGCAGGCGCCCTACTTGTTTATCTATTGCAGCTCCTCAAACACTCAATTTAGACTGTCTTAACAAAATGCCTCTTTTGAGACAGACTCCTGCCTAATTGGGGATCGAATTTCCAGTGCGAACAGAGGCATTCGGCCAAACGCAGCCACCAGAAGCGGGCGACATGCCTCCGAGCGCGTGATATTCGGGCGATACTTGCGTCATAGGTGCCCGTAGGGGTCCGTGTACTTACTTGGAAAGCACTCGACCGATACATACTCCCACGATATTGCCGCAGATCCGACAGAGTATTGCACACGATACTGGACCGGCTTTGCAGGGTGTGGGTTCCTCTTCGAAACCTCCGAAACGTCATGGAAACGAGGGATGAGTGCAAGATGGGCTGCATCTCACACAGGAGAAGGTTTTGAGATTTAAATTGTGCATCATAAGCCCAGTTCTATGAGATATTGGTAGCTGCACATCATCCGTACCGTGAGCGGTAAATGCAGGAAGGGAATCAGAGATGCAACGAGACTAGCTATCGGAGACTACTACATTGTTCATACCGATATGCGCGCCCAACTCTGCGATGACCCAGTTCGCGACACGATGCTCCTTGTTGACGGCGATACGCTCCAACGGTGCCACTTTGGGATCGGGAGCGCGTGAGAGCTCCGTCCGCCTCTTGATCGCGCCGGCAAGGGCCTCTCCGCGGTCATCCAATCCGCACGTCAGGAAGAGCTCGAAGTTCTTCATCTTGGGCCAGACCGGGGGATCGTCCTTCTGGAGCGCCTGCACGAGCGGCGCATAGATATCGGAAAGACTCGACGTAATGGAGACGTTTTCGACGACAGCCAGTTGGAACAGGCCCTCGAGGGCACGAACAGTGAGCTCTCCGCCCAGAACGGCACAAGTTGTCAGCCGGTCCTTCAAGTCGAACATGAATCCAGGGTAGACGTATGTTGCGTCGACGCCAAGGGTGGCGAGCTTGGGCAGCGGGAGCTGGTCGTCGATAGCGTAGTCGGGGAAAACTGAGAGACCAGCGCCCTTGAGCGTCAGGCTACGGACAGTCAAGAGATCCAACGGGGGCGAATCGTCAAGGTCGTCCTCGCAATCCTCCACGTCGAGGTAAAAGTTCAGAAGCGCCGGACAGAGTCGAACGGTCTGACAGATATCAAGGAGAGGCAGATCGCCGCTCGTAAGGGAGACCGCCTCGAGCCTGGGGAATCCAGAGTGTGGCGTCCTACGGAAAGCAGGGACGTGATCCACCCGAAGCCGTCGAAGTCTAGGAGCGATAGGCAACGTGATGTCAATCGTCGTCTCACGCAACTTCGTGTCGTCCTGGCCCTTCTGAAAGACGAGGCAGAGTTCCTCGAGAGCAGGGGTAGGCAGACTGCAGAAGCCCGCGGCCAGCTCGCGGATGTCCTCAAGATGGCCCGAGTACTGCTTCGCAAACTCCTTGCTCAGCGCGCTGTTGACCTGGCCGGATACCTGAAGCGAGCGCACGCGGGCTGCGTTGGCATAGAGGAGCTTGAAAATGCGAGCCAAGTGCATGTGCTGGTTGTAGACGAGGCGCGGCTGGTGGTCGGACTCCCATCCGTTCATCTCCTCCTCGTCGGTGTCGACGGGGTCGTCGACGTTGCAGACGGTAAGGGCAACGTCCAGCGGGCAGCACTTTGAGTGCTCGAGCATGTGCTTGACATAGGCAATCGCGAGCTTGCGGTCCATGTACTCGTGGTCGAAAACAGCGAGGTACGTCCAAAGCCGTGGTGTGTGCATCGCGACGGAGCGCCAGCGTTTCGACACGCGAGCGAGCCGCCAGGGCGTCTTTGCGCGCTCCCCGTCAATATCAACGCTCGGCGCGTCGACTGTCGGCCCGGGCTGCCAGGCTGGTACCTTGGGGCTGGGCATCGTATGCAAAAAAAATTCCGCCAGGATATCGTCGGGCAGCGCGTCAGTCGCCATAATACGCAGCCCTGCCTGGCGCTCTAGTACGCTCCGGCGCAGGGCGTCGTATTGCGAAAAAAGATGCTGAGCCTGCATCTCCGCGGTCATGAACGCAGCATGGGCCTGGTTTCTCGCAGCCTGGGCGGCAGCGAGCTCTTCAGCGATATGCGTAAGCGAGGCAATGTCTTGCCGTAGCAGCTCTCTGAGGTTGACGAGGGGCGCGGAGGTCATAGCTGGTTCAGTGATATCTTGAAGCTAGACAGGAGAGACAGGGTTACATGGCGGAGTTTGAAGCGCGTCACCGAAGGCTCGACCACAACCGCCGGGAGATTCCGAGGCTCCCTTGTCCGAGTCTTTCCCGCCAACCACTATGGCAGCCATTGGCCCAATACATAGTGCAATTTTGCATCACGAGCGCCAGTGGGTCATACTCTGCGGCTTCCTGAAGGCCCAAGGCTACCAACTACGTGCTCGGTATCAGCCAGGTACGTCTCTGTACGTCCCTGCTTTCGTTTTGGCCGCGCGACTCATTGCACTAGGCTGGGTACCGTCATGGACGAAGATGAAAAACCCAACACCAGTGACCTGGCAATACGAAGACGGCGAACACACCATGGTATGGCAAGACGAGTTATGCGTGCTGAACTGATCATGTGTGCAGCACGGCCTAATGGATGCAGTCCGCGTCTTCGACGGCGCACGTGTCATGCTCAAGCTGGCGCGGGCTGACAACGACAACAGCGAGGTCATCAGTCGCTTCTTTGCCGGAGAGCCTCTGGCTTCTGACCCGTGCAACCACTGTCTACCGTTATTGGCAGTTCTGCACCCGCCTGAATACCCCGACCGTGTCATCCTGGTTGCTCCGTACTGCTTGCCCTGGAATCTGTGGCCATTTGTGCGCGTAGACGAGGCGGTGGATTTCTTCATCCAGGTCTTCGAGGCAAGCAGGTTGCTTTCGAACGGCTGGATTGTAACTTCGACTTTCAGGGCCTTGCATTTATGCACAAGAACCGAGTCGCTCATCTGTCAGTATTAACGTCGGCGTGCTGCTCTTTACCCACCTCCCCTACAGAGATGCCTCCGATGGCAACATCCTCATGGACGCAGTCCATCTGTACCAGGAGCCTTTCCATCCGATGCGACCGCGAACAAGACCTTATGGCGACCATGACGCCCGCTACACGGAGCGGTACCAATCTGACAGACCGATAAAGTACTATTTCATCGACTTTGAGGGATCAGTCCACTTCAGCGACGAAACACGGCCATTGGTTCGACGAAGGCTGCGACAGGACAAGACCGTCCCCGAAGAGCGCGTCCCCGACGCTGGGCCTTGTGACCCGTTCGCAGTCGACGTCTATTGTATCGGCAATCTCATTCTTGAGCACTGGCTGAAGGTTGTCCTCATTTACACGCTCGTGGCGTTTTCTGACGCGTATCCTCAGGCCTACGAGAACGTGGAGTTCATTCGCGCGCTGGCCGTAGATATGACTGCCACAGATCCCACTGGTCGGCCGACTGCTCAGGAGGTTCTACGTCGCTTTCAGACCATACGTGACTCTCTTTCGGTGAGCGAGCTTCAGCAGCCCCTTGTGCAAGTGCCCTTGTACCATTCGGCGCTGCTGCGGGGGCAACAGATGCTCGTCGAGCACAAGAAGCGGAAGAAAGCCGCTGCCGCCTCTAAGCGAGCTGCCCGCAAGAAGGAGCGCGCTGAAAAGGCGAACCTGGCTTGGCGTCGCCTCGGGGATGCTCTGTCGAACCTGTTGCCCTCGCGCCGAGTGGGGCTCGCATCGGCACCCCGCCGCCCGCCTCCCACCAATGAATGATGTTTATCTGAACGCGCGTCGCGCTTTCCCACTGGTTATCGTTGCTGTATGTCGCTATCTACACTGCTATCGCCAACAGTTTGTATGTTCATCGCTGGGGTAATTCAACGAGTTCGCACGAAGATAACGAGAGCGGATTGGTGAACGGGTTGAGAGCGCACGAGTGAGATATATTGCATGTACTTAGCAATGGAAGGGTGTTACGGTGCCAAACCGGCGGATCAGCGGGGTTTGAAGCGTGACACGGAGTCTTTCTGCTCGGCCCGGGCCGTGGCATCTCATGATCAAACTTCTGCCAGTGAGCGCTAGTGAGCTGTGAGCTCTGCGCTTCGTTTGGTCCCGGCGTCACCGATATGTCTGCAATGAGTGCCATACGTAGCGAGATCCTAATCCACGAGCGGCAATGGGTTATCCTCTGCGGTTTCCTCAAGCGCGAAGGATACAAACTTCGTGCCAGGTATCAGCCAGGCCCGTCAGCTGCGTTCATTCTGAGCGTGGCTCACACTTCCCAGACTGGGTTCCGTCGTGGACGAAGATCAAGAACCCAACCCCTCTGACCTGGACGTACGAAGACGGAGAGTACTCTCCGGTACGCGTCCAGCTGCCTCGTGAATCACACTCACCGGCGCAGCATGGTCTTATGGACGCGATACGAGTCTCCGATGGCGCTCGCGTTATGCTCAAGCTAGTAAGGCCCGCCGAAGACCACACCGAGGAACTTGCTAGCCTGCTTTCGGCGCGCTCCCGAGGTGCTGACCCGCGCGACCACTGCCTACCATTACTGGCCGTTTTGCATCCTCCCGAATACCCCAGCCACACGGTTCTCGTCACGCACTATTGCGTACCATGGGATATCTGGCCGTTTGCGCGCGTCGATGAGGCAGCGGAATTCTTCACCCAAGTCTTCGAGGCAAGCATAGCCGTCCACGAATCAACGTATCCTCTGAGCTGGTTGCACAGGGACTAGCTTTCATGCACGGCAACAACATCGCTCATTTGTTTGCGTCCATCTCGTCGTTTTGCTGCTGCGACTGACCGAACGTCCAGAGATGCATCCCATGGGAATATCGTCATGGATGCAGTCCATCTATACCAGGAGCCCTTCCACCCAATGCGACCTCACACACGGCTCGTCGGCGCCAAACCAGCCCGTCATTTGGAGCGCCATCAGTCGGATACGGCGGTCAAGTATTATTTTGTCGACTTCGAGGGCGCGGTCCACTTTGACGCGAGCCAGCTGCGAGTCTACCTACCGCTTGTCAAACGAAGGATCGGCCAGGACAAGACTGTGCCCGAAGAGCAAGGCCCCGACGTGCCGCCGTGTGACCCCTTCGCAGTCGACGTATACTGCCTTGGGAACGTCCTTGTCCAACACTGGCTGAAGGCACGCCCGCCCCGGCTCATTTGCATCCAAGTACTCACACCACCGCTCTTGCAGGCCTATAAGAACGTAGAGTTCATCCGCGCGCTGGCCGAGGATATGACTGCTGCAGATCCCGCGCGCCGCCCGACCGCTGACGAGGTCGTGCGCCGGTTCCAGCTGACGCGCAGTTCGCTGTCGGCGAGCGACCTCCTGCAGCCGCTGGTGCAAGAGCCGCTGTATCATTCTGCCAAGCTGCGGGGAGACAAGATGCTTGCTGAACATAGGAAGCAGAAGAACGCCGCCGCCGCCGCCAGGCGCGCTGCGCGCAAGCGGGAACGTGCTGCGAATGCCTCTCCTGTCTGGACGCGTCTAGGCATCCTATTTTCGAGATTATTGCCCAGGCATCGCGCAACCAACGCGCAGGATGCATCGTCCGCTGTGCCATCCCGTTAATGGCCGCGCCTTCCCCAGACGGGCGCTGTGCTTTACCGCTCGCTATCGTTGCTTTTCGTTGGTCTTGCTTGCTGTCGTTGCTGCTTTCGTT
The DNA here is from genome assembly GCA_030578095.1 of Auricularia cornea. Classification (NCBI taxonomy): domain Eukaryota; kingdom Fungi; phylum Basidiomycota; class Agaricomycetes; order Auriculariales; family Auriculariaceae; genus Auricularia; species Auricularia cornea. Next base: position 3,387,414 of record JARLTE010000009.1, on the reverse strand, counting down.
GATAACCAGTGCGTAGTACTTTTTTTTTGGTAATACAATCAATTTGTACCGATAGCACGAGAGTGCACTAGGAAATTGAAAGCGTGAGCATGGGGTCCTGGTAGGGAGAGCGTACACGTCGGATACAGATAGATCCACATCCACGGTCAGTCCACCGAGAATATGTCACGAGGTTATCTTGTATAACCGAGCGGTCCGTACTCGCGCACCCAGCGCAAACGGGGGCTTATACGGGTCACAATGCACCGTGACGTTGGGCCATGTTCGTCCTGCAGAGAGTGTGCTGACTTCGAGCGCGAAAGGAGGCTTGTAAGCGTCGCCCCGGGGTCGGCAAGACCAAGTCTACGCCGCCGTCGCCGTCGTCAGCGACGCGCGCGGCCGGCGCGAAGGGCGAAGGCGGCTTGGGCGCGTTGCGCGAGAAGACAAAGCCGATATTCTGCCCGTCGCCATTGTCACTGCCTGCTTCGGTGTCGCTGCTGAGTTGGGCGCCCGAGTCGAGCGCGCCGTGGTCTCGTCGGCGTCGTCTTCGTTAGAGTGAGAATATGTGCACGCGAAGCTGGCACCAGCGCGGAGGGCGCCGGGCGCGGCGTTCAAGCTTGCGCGCAGCGGCGCCGACCTCGTAGTAAGTCAGCGGTCTCTGTCGTAAGATACTGACATCCCATGAAGACTTCGCGCTTGCGGGGTGTCCCGCTTCTCCTGTGTCAGACGAAAAAAGGCCTCGGATACGTCTGCTTCATGAACCATCAACTTATGAGTGAGCCTGAGCAAGACGCGCGACGATGACACTGCCTGGTCCAACTTCTTGTGGCAGATAGGTCGGTGGCGTACGCGTGCGTATGGTCGGTCCCGTCTGAGCGGGATGCGCGCGTCGCATTCACGAAACGAAGGGGTGCTGATGCGAGAGCGGCTGGCCATGGCAGGCGCAGAGGGGCGTTGCTTGCATTACATGCCCGTTCGCATGATGAAGGCGCGGCGTTGCCGCGTGATGCCGCGAAAAGGTCAGCGTACGGGAATTGAACTCGACTCGATGATTCGCGAAGAGAGATTGCGCTTCAAATAATCTATCGGAATGATGTATCTGTATATAGGATAAGTTATCGATAATATCTCGGCTTTTAATGACGCACCTGCTCGAACAGCTTTACTTGAGCTCTGCGAACAACTTTGGTGCAGCACATTTCTATGAAGGGGTTTAGGATGACCCAGAGCAAGGACAGCTGGGGCTTACGTCGGCACAGTGCATCATGCTGCAGGTGACAAGTTAGCTGGGCTAAATGTTGAGAGTGTAGTTGAACTCACTGGACTGCGGGAACGCGGATTCGACAGCAAGTTAGCGAGTACACAAATGCACAGACACGACACGTACATCTAAATGATTTCAAGAAAGAGTAAGTAACGAGGTAAATATGAAGCGATGGTACGCACAGTTCCTCGACGCAGGTCTCGCCCGGGGTGCCCTCGCCGGCTTCGACCTTCTCCTGGCAGTGCTTGAAATGCTGCGTCACGCTCGAGCACTGCTTGGACTCCTGACACGCCTCGCGGATGGCCGGGTGCCGCTGCACAGAGCTTAGTAATGGCCAGGAAACGGGCAACTGGACGGCACGCACGTCCTCGGGCTCTTCCTCTTCCTCCTCGGCGGCGGCGGCGTCGTCGCTAGCCTCCTCGTCCTGCGGAGGGTCCTCCTTGGCCTCCTCAGCCTGGACGCTGGGGAAGATGGCGCTCAGCAGCTCGGAGAGCATCGCGGGCGAATGCAAAGATTATTGATGACGAGGTCAACTGTTTTCGCGCTCCGACATTCCAGGCCTTGCAATTCGTTCCTCGCCTCCATGTCCGTTCCCGTAGATTATAAGGCCTTGGCGGAGCAATATGAGCTTCTTAAGCCTTTGTGTGTCATATAAATTACTTTTGGTTCTGCGCTCACATATGTGCAGTATTATTCTAACGCCCAAGGGACCCGCAATCGACTTCAGCAACCAGCACGCGGTTCGGTATTCCCGCGATCTTATATGGAGATCGTGTCTAACATGGAATTCATCGGATTAGTGTCCTTAATCAAGCCTTGTACTGGACTACACTGCGCATCCGGCTGGTTCTTCCAGATAACCGACTCTGTCCTCCAGTATGTCGTCTCTCGCGCGCAATCGACTGAATCTCATCTGCGAAGTTGGAGAACAGGTGAATCAGATAGACAATTGTGCTATTGTTTACTCATCCCCCACGAAAGACGATCGTATATCGCGTGGCTTCAGGACCTGGCATCGCACACATGTCCTCGCTCACCTGACTTCCCTGAGCTGGTCGTAGACATGTATGTCCCCACGGAACTTTTATTGCTCAGCATTTAACCAGGTCGCAGTGGGACAGGCGCCTCAGCAGTCTACCCTCTGATTGGGTGTTCTACCTGGCCTGAGGTCAAATTTATTGCAACTGGTGCGCTAGACCTGCAAGAAAGTGCCATCTCTCACTGAGTGAATAGAAATGGACGAGGTATCTTCACATTGGGCCCGAATCAATATTGAAAGCAATGGCGTCGCCGACCGCGTGAAGCTCGTCTTGACGCGTCCCGGGGATCCCATCCTGCGACCCTTCTTCGACTCCCCGGCACAAAGGTGACCGACTACGCCCCGAAGCACGTTTTGCGTGGCTCACGCAGACATTCAGGGCCATTTTTACGATGTGCAACCCGCCCTTCTACTCCAGCGCTGAAGAAATGCGCGAGCTCGCGGCGAAGAAAGAGCTCCCTGCGACAACGGTCAGTGCCTTTCGCATCGATGCGAGCTTCTGATTATATGAGATGCAGGTGTACACCGGCGGTGAGAACGAGTCCATCACGCCTGGTGGCGAAGTCGCCTTCGTCACGGCGATGATGCGCGAGAGCATCGAACACGTCCGAGATCGGTGCATGTGAGCAAACTCCCTGCTCGACCTACTTCCATCCGGAAACCCAATCTCGCCGCTAGGTGGTACACTTCTATGATCGGCAAGGCGTCCTCGGTGGAGGCTCTCACCGAGTTTCTCCGCGCGAACAACGTGCGCCACAGACGACCGGTCCAGATCTCCGCAACGCTGATTTCTTGCGCGTAGGTCGACAACTACGCCGTCTCGCACTTCGTCGCGGGCAACACACGGCGCTGGCTGATCGCATGGTCGTTCAGCGGCATCCGTCTCCCAGACGTACGTCCGCGCTCCGCCGGAGGCTTCTACTCACTCGCACCAGGTGTTGGCCCGCAACAGCGGGATCCCAGGCTTCGCGGGGAACCCGCTGAGCAATAGCATTGAGCGACCTTTCGCCCGGCGGGATGACCTATCAGGACTCCTCGACGCCGTCCTGTGCGCGATTCCCGGCCTGGAGCTGTCCGTCCTCGCGCCGCTCCCCGCGCAGTACGCGTGCGCCGTACGGGCGAGCGCGCCGTCCGTCACGTGGACGCGGAAGGCGCGACGCGCCGCCGCCGCCGCCCCGGCTGCGACGGCCCTTCCCGTACTCATCTGTGTCGTGCTTCTCCAGACAGACGGTGATTCGGGAGGGACGAAGCTGGTTGTTCGATGGGAGTATGGTCTCGACCGCGCGCACTTTGAGAGCTTCGCCGGTCACATCGGGAGTAAATTGGCTGCGCAGGTGTGATATGCCAATATATGTCCTCATGATGCCTTCCGGGGAAGCAGAGGTGTAGGATTGTCGGGGTTTGAATAGCGCGTCGCGAGGTTCCCACGATGATCTGTTACGCGCCACACTTCCTTTCTCGGGGGCACAGCACTGTGGACCGCGATTTCGTGCAACTCGGTCACTGCAGACCCTGTTTCTTGGCATTCCCCGAGTCAGCATGATGTGACGCTGCCGGCACCGTGGCCACTGACGGGGTAGATGCGACAGGCCGTATGCTCCGGTACCTGCTTCGTTTTCACGGAGGCACGCGTCCTATAACTTCTAATGCTTTCGAAGATAGGCGCTCTGCCCATTCACGATGCATAGTATAATAGAGTCCTGGCTACTCCGGCAGCTATGCCTTTCCGCGTCGTGTTGGATCATGCCGTTTCCCAACGAGGAACTCTTCTAGGGAAAAGGGCTTCTCCACCTGCGACAACAGGGCTCTCTCTACGCTGACAACCTGCCCAGTTGACCCTTTCTCTTCTTTCCAGTGAGCAAGCCGGTGGCGCTCTCAAAGCGCGCGCTTAATCCGATCTCCATGATTCCGTACTCTCACGATATCATGCGCACGGTATGACGTCTAGCAGCTGATATGCTATGGCGTTGGACGCCCCGATACGGAAATAGGCTGCCCGTATGTTACCCATTGTCCCTGAGAGACGCGCAGAGAAATGCGATGTTGGTACTCGATCCTCCCAAGCAACTCGTCCGCCGATCCCGGTACTGGCCACCTGTTTGGGCCTGACATGTACAGGTGCTGTACATGTGCTAATGCCGACGTGCTGCCGCGCAGAACATCCGTAATGGACCCTCCTCTCCTGTGGCGCCACCACTTCAATCTGCCCCGGTGGCTTTGCGTTTGCGTTCCGAGAAATCAGCTACATGGATGTTGGTTGAGTCCTTGATTGCCACCCATTGCAAGGCGGGAGTTTCGCCTCGACGCGTTTACATGAAGGAAGCCATTCGGGATGTTGCGACGGTCCTGTTCCCCTCTGACTAGCTTCCCATCCGGGGAAACCTAGCCTATTTCGTTCGACGTGTGTTGCATTTTTACGAGACGCCTGAGAAGGCTTCGAGCTGTTTCTACTTGTAGTATCCCGACATTCTCCCGGGCGTCAGCTGCTATCGTCTGAACGACGTGACGTTGTCGTCCGGCGCTGACAGTGACACTGGCAGGAGGTCATTCTTCTAGTTGCTGCTTACCTTCCTTCTCCGAGTCACACAACACCATAGTGTGCTGTGGATCGCGTCATTTCCACAAGAGAGTCTCCAGCAACTGAACTCGCAGACAATTGACACCCTTTCCATCACCATACGGCTGGGCATTAATCTCATACCAGAACTACAAGAGCTCGCAGATTGACGCTGTCAGTGACTCAATTTGCCAGCCTGAACCTAGAAGTGCCGGTTGTAAAGGCGTTGACTCTTCGTTGTCTTTAGTCCCACATATTCCCATTGAGTATTGCTATATCATATTTTTTAAGCAGAAGTAATCGACATTGCTCCAGCATGGGCTCGCTTTGGTGACGATTGTTCTGTGCAGTCGGGCTTTGAATTCTGGGCTCCTTTGTGCTCGCCCATCATATCGGATACCCAGGCTCGGCTCATATTCCTCGAACGCCGCAGTATACGCGCGCCGAACTAGAAGTCGACCTATGCCTTTCGACGGTGGCTCCGCCTGGAGGCAGCGGCTCCAGTTCAACGACAGCCTTCTCGCCCAGGTCGAAGAACACGCTCGTGACCTCGAAGTCAAGCGCCACGCTGCGGAAGCTGCGTTCGAGGCCGCGCGACTTCACCTTGAGGTTGTCAAAGGCGAGATAAAGGAGGTCCGGGCGCACAGCAAAGCTTTGAAGGCCAGCAGTGACCAACTTCGCCGGTCTCTCGCGTCGCGCGTCTTTCAACGATTTCCGGACGAACTCCTCCGCGCTATCTTCCTCGACGTACTTTCTCAGACCCGGACGGACCACGATCTTGCCTTGGTCGCCGGGGTTCGCGAATACTGCGCACCCCGTCTTAAGGCGCCGTTCGTCCTTGCTTCTGTTTGCTCGCGCTGGAGAGACCTTGCTTTGCGTGTCCTCCATCTGTGGACATATATATCCGTACCTGTGGACGCAGGCCTCATCCTCGATTCATACCGGGATCTCGTTCAGCTGTTGCTGAATCGTTCGCGGCCGGTCTCACTCGACATCGTCTTGCCATGGGACCAGAACCTCACGGCCTCCTGGGAACCAGCAGATCCCTCGCCTGAGGCACGTATCCTCGATCTCCTCTCAGAAGAGTCTCACAGATGGCGTAATTTCGAGCTACAAGTAGCAAGCCGTGCCTTCACACTCCTTTCCATGAGCCTATTTCGAATGCTCACGCCTCAGCTGGAGGTATTCACCATCCTTGGTCATGAAGAAGACCGGATTATACCGTGGTCGCCGGATTTCCCCCGCTTTCTGCCCCTCTGTCCGAAACTGCGTCGGTTTTGGTCCAGACACACCAATATCCTGCCTTCCGCCTCCGGCGGTCAATTCCAGTCTCTCAGTGCTCTGAACTTGACCGTCGACATGCCTTGTGCGGCTGTGTGGGATATCCTACGTTGCGCCGCGCCACGGTTGCAGATCCTTTGCCTCGCCTTCGAACGCCCCCAGCCCGACGACACAGATATCATCACGTCGAACATCGCGTTTCCGGTTTTACGCCAGTTGACGGCCGATATACAAACCAGTACCATGCTTTCGAGCAACGCCGCTCTCGTAACTCTTGACGGCCTCCGGGTGCTGACGGTCAGCCCCTCGTGCATAGCCAGCTTGCACCCGCTCTGGCAGCACGGTTCCGTCAAAGTCCGGAAACTCGTTCTTGAAACGGGGTCGCTATTCGTCGCCGAGGCGATTGCGTTGTTACCTCTGGCGCAGGTCAAGGATCTCATATTAACCGGCTGTGTCTTGACTCGCGAATTCTTGGACGCGTTGGGCGAAGAACAAGACGACGGCTTCTGGCTGCTTCCCAATCTCGAAGTTCTTACAGCTGATCCGAAAAAGCTTGAGACTGCCGACGAGTTGATACCAACTCGCCGAACGACGCAACGCCTGGTGTACAGCCGCTGATTGCACCATCATTGCACCGGAAATCCACTCCGGGGAGCAGAAACACACGAAAAAACTCGTAGAGGGACATTGGGCCCTGTATAGCTATACCGAAGGGCACGGGAGTTGTTTTTATGGTCATACAGGGTGCTTTCCGCGCACCAGACGCTGCGACTCGGCCGCCCTGGGCCATTTCGCGTTTTGACCTCCCGCGCAGTCCCATCGAGTCAGAGCGCTCCCAAACCGGTCGAGGACCTTCGGGGACTGCCATAACATGTCTTTCGCACGCCTCGGCCGCGCAGAACGCTCTGCACGCCGTTTTCGACGTCTCGGACAACTAGCCGATGCATCCCAGGAGGATCGCCCGTGCAATCAGCGGCTGTACACCAGGCGTTTCGTCGTTCGGCGAGTTGGTATCAACTCGTCGGCAGTCTCAAGCTTTTTCGGATCAGCTGTACCATCGGTGTCGATAGCGAGGTCTTGGACGAGGACGGCGAGCGCCTCATCCGTGTCGTTCGAGCGCGCAGTCTCGCGCGCGAGCGGGGTGGAGAACACGCTCCTCGCGAGCTCCGCAATGTTATATTTGAAGAGGCCAACGTCCCGGACTGGACAATCTCCCAGATTCGCTATGCTGTCCGCGGCGAAATCTCATCATTCAACTAGAACGGAGGGCGGGTTCTCCGACAGCTTCCTTACGTGCGGATATCTGATCTCAGTTTCTACAATGTGCAATCCTTGATTTTTACTAGACTTGATTTTAGTGGCTACACTAGATACTCCCTCAGGCATCATCGGTACTCTGTTGGTTTTTATATGCGAATAACTACCTTATCGCTCTGATACTCACATTAGTAATACAATAATACCGAATGAGACTTTCTGGTAGAGCTCGAACACGTGAGAACCTATTCTTCCGGCGGGTATCACAAACCGGCCGAGCATGGGAGTCTGGTCCCTGACCATAAGCCTCAGCGCCGTTCCGTGTAAATGCATCACCTCGCCTGGCGGGCAGGCAAGGTCCCGACGATGGAATCACGGTGTTTGTTCCTACCGGGTCTTTCGCGACCGGTACTGTCGGTCGGGACAATGATGCAGGCACATCTCGCAGTGCAAGCGAAGCGGTCTGCGGCCGAGATCTGTTCCTGAGAGCCCAGATTGGCTTTGTTTTCGTCGGTGTCCCGGGAATCCGGCCCCTTTCCCCGCGAATCGCCCCGTGGACGGAACAAAGCCTCAGGCCCCAGGGCCGAGGCCTGTGTTTTGCGAAGTTTGACGGAAGCAAAGTGACGGCTCCTGACAGCGGCGAAGGCAGTGTGCAGCTCCGTGTCGCAGCCGCGCACGGTCCGCAGCTGTGCCATGCTGTGACCCCGTGCATATCTGAGAAAAGGAGCACAGGCACTAGGAGCGTGGAATGATGGAAGGAACCTGTTCGGGCAGCATGCCAGTGAGCAGGATGATTCCTCCAGGCACCATCCGGCGCTCAGGGCAAATGCTGTGCTGGATCCGGATCGGCCCTGGAATCTATGCAACAATGTAAACAAATGATGCCTGAACGCTGACAGGGCTTGTTCGCCAGCGCAAGCACATTCGCTTCGACACTTGTGCGTGAGATGCTGCCCTTGTGTGCATCATTACTCATAGTACACTAATATTCCTGACACAGCGAGATTGCAATGAGAATAGGCTCCGAAGGAGAACAAGAAGATAGGAGACGTCGGAGTCGGCGTTTCCATAATCGCGTTCCTTGCATGCCACTACCAGGATCTTACGGCAGCCCGAGAAAAAGCGATCGTGTATTCAATCATGCCCTACAGCCTCTATCATCTCAGGAGACAAGTTGTCTGGTACCGCGTGTCAGGAGGTGGACTCAGACCGCGAAAGCATTGAGCTCCAAGGTCGCCGTCTGCTAGACATTCGTAACATCATGCATTATGACGCTGCTGTACTGCTGCACAACGCCCGCTCGCACACCTATCGTATGTACTACCTACGTAAGTGGTCTGCGGTCTGATTTCGACACTCCCCTATCGCGCATGACGAGCATGCCAAGCCGACCTCAGTCCCCAGAATAGACATCCTAGCAACAGGAGGAGGCCCCTGCGCATCTTCCCACCCCCGTTTCTGAAAGGTGACGATGAAGTGTATTCGTGGGAGCAGGCTGGACAAGCAACGTCGCTGTATGCGGTAAATGCACCTGTACTGGCGCGGCTGTCCCGCTGCTCTGCGACTGTCCCCCGCTCCAAATTGCGCTGGCCATGTGACCCAGCAAGGCCCCCTACAGCAGCGTGCTCCTGCCATCCCCCCAGCAGGCTGGGGTTGCTTGGGACGATCCCGGCGCGGCCTGCCCGAGGATTGTCGGGTGGCGGATCGACCGTTAGTAGCGAGAGAAAGCTCGCAGGGCGTAATGGGGCTGGAGATCACTCCCACGCGGGCGCGCGCGAGCTCTATGCGGGCGCACGGCGCAGCAGGAGGGCGTGGCGCGCCGGACGCGGTCATATTGCTGCTCGCGCGGGGGCGCGCGCGCGATCGCCAGCGGCGGGCAGATTGCCACGGACGCCCGAAACGGGGCGAGTTTAGCGAGGGCGCAAGCTTTAACACTGCTGTATGGGTGGCACGGCGCAGCAGGAGGTTCTGGCGCGACAGTGCGCTGGGGTGCGCGTGTCGACGAGGGCAGCTGGGCCCAGCGGCGCGGCGCGTCAGTTGAGAGGTCCTAGCGGCCATTAAAACTCCAGCGTACACATGACTGGACGCAATTCCGCGCACCTAGCAAGGGCGTGGCACCCGGAGCGCCAGGCTCGACGTCCTCCTTACGTGTCTCCGTCGTCGAAGGGAAGCGGAGACAGCCTCGTCGCTTCTGCGCCCCTCGGAAGAAACGCGATGCCCACGAGCCTCTAGAATCCACGGCGAATATATGCGGGATGCAGCGACTGTTCTGGCGCCGGCGCCGGCAGGATAAGCGAGTGGCGTCGAGGCGAGGGACCGTCACGGTGATTGTGATTAATGAAACCGATTTTCGGGCTAACGCGCTCTCTGACAATGAGCGGATTAGTGTAAGCCGATGGGGCGCGAGGAATCTGACCTCTCTGGCAGAGCACCCAGGCAGAGATCATCCGCCTCGCCGCGGGCATGTTGAGGCCAGCTGGCAGTTGCCGCGATGCGCGCGTCCCGTCTGTATGCGCCCGCTCTCCCTGGGCCTCAGGGCCTACGCGAGCCGAGAGCACGTCCCCACCCTCCCCGTCACCATACAGACCTGGGAAATGCGACTGCACGCCCCGTCGGCAACGTGTCCAAGGGGGAACTCGGGGTTCGCAGCCCCCATTAACTGTTGCGGCCCGCGTGCCCCCACTCGTCAGGACGCGGTATTGCCCGCTTCTGTCCGCGTGAGAGGCCTGCTGCGTGCCCGCCAGCAACACATCGGCGGGAGGGACGCGTTGTTCGACTCCATCGGCGTTGCGGGCGTTCGCCGGAGAAACAACGCCTCGCGTCGATTCGATTCCACGCCGCAGAAGCGATGCAGCAGTCACACCGTGTGTGTGTGCAAAGTTTTTCTGGCCTCCCCTTCGGCGGCGGGGCGACAAGGCGGCCGCACCGCTGCCGGTGCGAGCAGTGAGGTTCCAGGAAGGGCGATGTTTGGCGCGATTCTCTCCCCAGGCGTCTACGCGGGATGATTCCCGGCGAAACTCTGAGTCTGTGCGCGCGCGAGAACGAGATGTATTCGAGGGGCTCATCATTTGACACGGGCCTTTGTCAGCAGGCGGTTGGGTGCCCGGGCTCGGGAGTCGCACAGGCCTGCGTGTGTCAACAACACTGCATTTTGCGACACTGCATCATGCCAATCCGGAGGGCAGCATGCCGGCCGATCGCGATTGGCGCTGCCAGTGCCAGTTTCCTGTTGGGACGCATAGAGCGCCGGGGACTCGCCCGACGTCGTCGTCATACGGGAGCAGTATGCATGAAGAGACGCTGAACACAAACTCGTCACCGCGCTGAATGAAAGAGACGCCGGGGGGCTGCTTCGCGCGCCCGGAGGACCAAGGGGCCGAGGTCGGCAGAGCGCAGGCTGAGACAGGGCGGGCAGGGAACAATGAGGCACGGCGCAGAAGGACGTGGCAGCGAATCTCGACGAAGGGAAGGAGACGCAGGGCTCGCGCGCGCGCTGGCGAAGCGGTGCCGCGATGGGTTCTGCTGCGACGGAACGGACGCGATGCACACAGAATTCGCACACAGAGCGAGCGAGAGTGACGCAAGAGCTCCCGGACAAACACCAGATCGCATCGTGATCAGATCCAGTGCCACTTGCATCGAGGAATCCGCCAGAGAAGTCCACGCATGCTGGGGATGGGGAGCCGGGCGGACGCCGCGTCACTGGAAAGCGGGCCCATGCATCGCGATGCTGCCGCAGTGCGCGCCTGTGCGCTGCTGATTCCTGAAACGGCGGGACAAGAAGAGCTCGCGCGAAGCGAAGCGGCGCGCTTCTCGCGCGGGCGCAGTGTCCTAGGCCCAACGCGGCTCGCGCACGCGACGCGACGCCGCCCAGCCCAGCAGCGGCGGCCGCGCCGGATTGCCATCCGCGCCCCGATCCAGTGCAGCAGCATTGCGCCCGGACTCGCGCAGCGTGCGCGCCGGACATTCTCACCGCACCGCCAGTCCGCAAAGTTATTGCGGAGGAGGAGGATGTTTGGCCATGCCGGCTCCGGATCCCGGCCGAGCTCGTCGCGACCCTGCACGGTGCAGGCGCGTCCTCAGGCTCATCGTCGACGTCCAAATGCCTCAGTACAAGTCGTGCATCCGCGAGCTTGGGGATTGGGGATTGGCACCATGGACTGAGAGACGGCGCGACGTTCCGTATCAGATTGCTGGCCGCGCCGGGATAGGCAGGGCTGGCAGTGCAGCAGCGGGCGCAAACACCAGATTGAGTGGGCGGCGCGCGGCCAGATATTCGGATGGAAGGCCGCCTGCGCCAGGGTGCATCGCTGTCGACGTCGCCGGGATGCACATTGCACGTCACCCCCAGCCGTCACGCTGGAACGTGAACGTTGAACGCCGGGCCTCGGAGCGTGCGCGTGGGGGCCGGTGACAGCGCGCTCGCGGCGCTCCGAGGTCAGCGTCCGACCTCAAGGCTCAACATCGCGCGACTTGCCGGCCAACCAGCATGTGCGAGAGTCAGAGTGTAGACAGCGTCGAGCGTCGCGGGTGCATGTATTTCGGGCAGCAGCTGCAATGTATGCTAGGGAATGAACATGCAGGGTGTGCTAGGGTAAACACCGTAAGGAACGACGATCCACGGCCGGAGCCCGTGTCCGACTTCCCCGCGGCGAAGAGCAACAGCAACTGCAACAGCAACAACGGCGGGAGCAGAACGTTAACGAACAGCTGCGTCTGCCACCGCGTGCGCTGCGCCAATGTTGAGCTGGGCAGCGACGAATCACTTCTGTGCTGCGCACTCGCAGTGAGCGCCGCGCCGCGCCGTGTATCTACTGGGGGCGTTAGCGCGGGCGGCGGCGAGGACTCGTCGTCTCGTCATGAGAGCTCCATGTCCTCCCCGCGATGCCCAGTCACTGGTCAGGGGGCACGCCGTGGAGGACGCATCAGATCTGCACGAGAGTCACAGCGCGTCCCGTCCGAGGATGATCCCAGTGCCCAGTGCGCTCCCCCTCCCCTCGCCGACCGTCAGACAAGGTTGGCTTGCTGGCTTGGCGACGCGGGCCGCATAGGAGGAGGGTGGCTCCCTACATGCGATCGCCACCGCCCGGTGCCGTGCTGGGCGATCGGGCGGGCGTCGCAATCAGACCGTGGTCGGCCGCAGCCTGGGCGCACTGAGGGACAGCGAGAGAGGGGCCGTGGGTGCGGTCGCGGTGGCTTCGCGACGAGAGGGCGGACTGGCTGTATGCGGCGGGAAAGCCTCACTCGGCGCGGGCGTGAGAGAGAGAGAGGAGAGTGTGAGACGCAGAGGCTGGGTTCGTTGAGGCGCGGCGCGGCGGGCGGGGGTCGCTCGCGGCCGCACCTCGCCTCGCCACACAGGAGGACAAGGACACGGGCAGCGAGAGCAGTGGCTGCGCGAGCGATCTCGCACCGGGCGCTCGGGTCCCTGTTTCACGCGCGAGGGCGTGGGCCGGAAGCGAGCGGGAGCAGTTGGGGGGATGGGTTGTTTTCGAATCTTTTTCCACGCAGAAGGCGGCGGGGCCAAACAGGGCCAAATAGATAGATTAAGGTGGGCCGGGACTGGCCGGGGGCCTTCCGGATATGGGGTTATCGCGCAGATAACGATCTCTGCAAAGCGAAGCGCGGCTCGCTTCGCCCGATGGATCTTGCCCAGGATGATCTGCTTCCGATTGTCCCGTTTGCCCCAGGCGGTGACGACGGCGGGGGGACTGACGGGGGTGGGTGGGTGCGTGGGTGGTGGACGAGCGACTGGGGCCAGTATGGGGACGCTCATGAGGCAGGCAAAGGCAGCAAAAAACGGACGATCGGCAGAAAATAAAGTTTTTTTCACGGAGTTGTTTGATTAATTATTTCGGAAGGGTATATAGGGCGGCGCGAACACCCGGCCTCTCAAGTTGGACCCGGATTTGCACCTTCCCATCCCTTCCCTTCCCCACCGCATTCTCGACCGACTAGGCAGCGTCCGTCGTTCATGTTCGCCATGGAGTCGCCCAGGACGTTCTTCAACGCCGCCCGCGCCGACGCCGCCCCCTTCTACGACCAGCAGTACGCCTTCCCGCCGCCCGCCGCCGCAGGCACCAGCCAGCAGCCGGCCCAGCGCTCGCCCAACGCCTCGCCCGACTCGTTCGCACACGACTACGACCGCCGCCCGCAGCAGTACGGCCTCGCCGGGCCCCAGTTCGCCGCCGGCCCCGCCCAGGGGCTCGCAGCCTTCTACCAGCACCAGCAGCCGCAGCCGCACGCCCAGCACGCCTGGGGCGCCTCCACCAAGCTCGAGCTCACCGACGACGCCAGCCACGCCCTGCTCGCCCAGGACCAGCGCTCGCACTCGTCCGCGTCCTCGTCGCCGGGCCTGCCCCAGCACATGGCGCCCGCCGGTGGCTACCACACCACCCCGTCGCCGCCGCCGCAGGGCCAGCAGCAGAAGACGTTCGCGTTCATCGCCCTGCCCGGCAACGCCGTCCGCAAACGGCCGCGCCGCCGCTACGACGAGATCGAGCGTCTCTACCCGTGCAACTGGCCCAACTGCAACAAGAGCTACGGCACGCTCAACCACCTCAACGCCCATGTCACCATGCAGCGTCACGGCGAGAAGCGCTCTCCGAATGGTGCGTCTCAGCCCCCCCCTTGTAGCTCGTTCGCGGCTCTCATACGCTGGCCGCAGAGTTCAAGGAGATGCGCAAGCAGTGGCGGAAGCAGAAGAAGGAGGAGGCCGCCCTCGCTGCCATGCAGATGCAGCACGCCTCGCTCGCCGGCGCGCACGGCGGCGGCATCACGCCCCCGCGCCGCGGCCCCGGCGACCTGCACTCCCCCATGTCGCTCGGCTTCCCCTCGCCGACCGAGTACTCGCCCATCGAGGGCGAGCACGGCATGTTCCCCAACGGCATGCCTCGTCGAATGTCGCTGCCCAATCTGGCCATGTCGGGCCTCGGCCTCGACGTCTCCCCGCCCCCGCCGCTCCCGCCCATGCCGGGCCACTTCTCCGGCGGCGGGATGGCCCTGCCCAGTCTGCAGCTCGCGCCCATCCCGCCCCCGGACTTCTGGCTGCAGCAGCAGCAGCACCAGCAGCCGCCGCTCAGCGCGCCGCCGCACCCGGTCAGCTACCTCCCGGACCCGCTGAACATGCCCCAGCAGCGGCTGGCGCACGATTCGACGCTCCTCACCCCGCTCCAGCGCGGCGACGACTGAGGCACCGTAGGCCGTAGGCCTGAGCCGTCGCCGCCGTCTCTCTCTCTCCCCCTCTGTGTCTGTAAAATTATTGTACGCGCCACGTCTTTCTTGGACCTCTCACCCCCAGCATACATCGCGTCCGCTCTCCTCTATTCTATCACGCATCGCTAGCACCCGCGTCCTCATAGTCACTTATCTGAAACCCACTCCCGCGCCCGCCAGCAGAGGCGTGGGCTATGCCTCCATCCCCACCGTCCGTGTGCATCTGCCTGTACGTAGCGTCTCCCCCGGCCCAGCCTGCACTCAAAGTACTCTAGCATTTTTTCTACCTCCTCCGCGCTCTCTCTCTACTCTCCTCTGCCGGCCGGTTGTTTCTAGTCATTTGGTTGTTCGTTGTTCATGCTGTTCTCTATGGCACATAACAATAAGGAGATATTTCCCTGTGTACGAGTACGCCCGCCGAGCCGTGTCTCACTCGTCTTCTCGGGCCCACGCCGCGGGCTGAGAACAACCTGCTGCAAGGGTCCTGGAGCACAAGCACAGACGTCAGCGGGCGCCCGGCTGCCGGGCCCCCCCTCGGGCGGCGGGACGAGCCGGGTGCGGGCGCTGTTCGGTTCCGGGTGCCCCGCTGAGCACGACGCGCCGGAGCGGCCTGCCTGCGCCTGTGTGGGGCGCGCGCGCAGAGCCCTGGCTGGCAGTGGGGGCGCGCATGTGGCGCGCGCGCGCGCATGTGGGTGCAGTGGATTCGCACGCGCGCCGTGAATGGGGAGAATCGCGCGCGCGGATCGCGCCTGATTTACATGCCTCACTGCCCCGTTCAGACCGGGCCCAGTCTCTCTTGTCTCTCAACGAAGGTGCGAGGAATGCGAATGCGAAGGTGCGAGGAGGGTGCGAGGGTGCGTTCGGGGCGGGCGATTGGCGAGCGCGACGTGCCTAATGCATCATCGCGCGTAATATCTGATTTGCATGGATGCGTGCACGGTGCACGGTGCGATCCCTGCGCTCCATTCAGGCCGCATTCCCGCCCCCGCCTGCCCGCCCGCCGGCTCCGAATCCGAGTCCGATGATTCATTGCGATCCCAATTATTATCCCAGCACACTCGTGATCACCGCTATCCCCACTCTCTTGCCGCGCGACACGAATGAATCACGATTCACCCATACGCGTGTGCACGGGCGGAGCGTGCCTGGCGATCCGGGACGCGCGCCGCCTTGACGACCGACAACGAGGGTCCTCCCCCTCGCCTGCCCTCCCCGGCGAAAATGCTGCGGTAAAGGAGCTGTAAATCCCCGACCGACCCGTTGCGGTTGCCGCAGTGAGCTCATCAGGCACCAACTGAATGCATGCCAGTTGCCACGTCCAACCTTCAACTCGTCCGACAATGTGCACACTGAGAACCGGCCGGCATTCTTGCATCTCAGCAGCGACAATCCCGGATTTGACTCTCGAGGCCAGTGCTAGCATAGCAGCGCCTGGATCTCAGATCTGGGCGGGCGCAGCGAATCTGGGGCCTCGAGGCGGTGCCGTCCTTGTTCGCGATTTGGCAAGGATCAGCGTGCGCGGGACGCGGTGGGAGGGCCATCACTGTGCGCTGGATGATGTCGACGTCGTCGTCGTCGCGAGGGGGCACGCAGCCTGTCCTTGAACTTGATGCGCCACCTGCTTCCGCGGGACGCTCGTCGTGCCGTCATGCGTGGCAGAAATGCAGGGACGCGGAGAACCCGCGGGCGTGTGTCATCTGGCCGTCGAATCCGGATACATGCACCTGCGTCACGGTACAAAGCATGCCTATCTGCTCCCGCGCCCGCGCGTCGTTGTGTGTTAGGATAATATGTAAGTAATGCTGCAGAGAGTAATATATGAGCGTGGGAGCCGGAGAAACCGATCGCGCATTATTCATGTTCTTGTTTGCGACACGCCGCGTCGGAAATGAGCGCGTTCATTCAGTGCTCGGAGTCGTCATTACGAGACCCGCAAAGTTACGCGTCGCCAGTGCGGCCGCGAGGCAGTTCCCTTGTTCATGTTGTCCGCATATCAAGTCTTCCCACGGTGAGGAAGCTCGAGCGAGGAGCTGCACAGTGCAGAACAACGTGCCGGTCGCTCGGAGGATCAGGCGGCCGGACAAACAGACACAGCGCATTGCACAAAGATGGTCCTTGTAAGTCCTGTCATGTGCTTGCTTCGAAATTCGTCGGGTATCCACACCCACCCTGACATCGTGACGCAGCGAGCTGGAGGCTCAGCAGTTATCTATCTGAGCCTCTAAGTGCAGGAGGACCAACACGCGGCGCTGTTTGCCGCCCGTACTGTACTGGCAGGGGCAGCGAGGAATAGGCATGGGCATGCTACTTTTGGGGATCAATCGATATCGATGGCCCGGGAGGGCTGCCATCGGCCTGGGGCAGTGGCAAAGCCAGGCGCGCACAAGGATTCCGGAGCGCATACAGTGTTGTTCTTTTTTGCGATCGCACCACACACCATATGGTCCTGAAGCTCGTCTCTCGTACCGCGTCGTGGGGTTCGCGCACCGCACTGCCCGGCCCCCGCGCTGCTTGGAGAGACGCACTGGCAACAAGCAACCCTCCCTCCTCCGCCGTGCACGGGCGCGGCTGAAACTCAGTGCGGTTGTTCTTTCGCGAAGGGGAGCAGAACGCGTGCAAGGGGCAGGGGCAGTCAAACTCCCGCGCGCACCCGCAGGCGCCGTCGCAGCATTGTACTCCTCCCGCACGAGGCTGGGGACCGCTCCTCATTCCTCACACAGCAGCAGCAGCCTGCGATCCTGGCCGTGCATGAGATGCGCCGCACAGGTGGGTAATCGCATCTGGGAACATGCCGGGAATCGCGTCTGGCGGCGCAGAAAATCCCCGGCGATGCAATGCCATGACGCGACGCTGACCTGCATTCCTCGCCACCCGGTGCCGGAAATCATACATACAGTGCGCACAAGCGTGGAGTGGCACGGCGAGGGACGGCACGGCGCACCGCACGGTGCAAATGCGAGGCGATGCCCGGCGCCTCGCAACGCCCGCGGGCGTCTCTGGAGACGCCCGCTGGGGTCGCGTTCGCAAGGGGGTGCGCTGCGAAACGAGAGCTCCCGGGTGAGGGGCCCCCGGCGTGCAGGTGCCCGGACGGCAGCCTGGGGCGTTCCGTGATCCCCAGCACAGCGGGCTGGAGTTGGACGCGCGCTCAGCTGAGGATGGGGATGGGGATCCGTGCAGCCCCCCTGCATCGATCTCAGGTCCCGAGCAGCGGGCGACTGCGAGCATGTATCGAGAGTTTGCTTGCGTGTGCGCCGCAACGGGCGCATGAGTTTGGGTTGGGCGTCCGACCACGCCGGCGACCGCCGGCGGTAAATGCGGCCTGGATCTGTCGGTGCCCCGCGCAGATATGGCATCAAACATTCCCCTTGTCATGGTCATTGTCATCGTGGGTGTCAGGCGCAGGCGGCGGATCGCCCGAAGGCCCCCATACGCGGCCAGCGCAGACTCGCTCGATCCGCTGCTGCGATCCGCGGCCGCTGCAATGTAAATACGGGCGCAGGACGCGTGGATTCGCGCGGGGGGCTCGGGCAAACACGCGCGCCCCATCTCATCTCGGAAGAGGTGATTGACAGTGTCGCGGACGGCTCTTTGTTTGCGCCCAGGTACAGTGCGGCGGGATGCAGGGAAAGAGGCAAGGGATCGACGTGGAGGAGATGCGGCGAGCACACGATTGGACGTGTGCGCAGGACAGCGTCGGTGTTTCATGGAGAAGCAAGCAACAGGGGGCCATACGGCGGTGTGGAAGAGTTGTATGAAAAAAAGAAGACGGGGCGTTGTTCTCCGGATGCCAAAGTCAGCGAAGAATTGTTGACGTTTGAGCTCGGTCGAGGCAGGATCTAGCCAGTTAGGCGTGGATTGGACCGCACGACAGTGCACGAGCGAGATGCGGGCCCCCGATATGACGAAATTTAGGCAACAGACGGCCGACGATCATGAGGGTCAGGATAGGAAAATCTCCTCGACAGAGCTACGTCGCTTGTGAAACGCGCAGGACCTGCACAAGCCAATGAAGGACCGGCTCCGAGGGAGATCGTCCGGCAAAGACAAGGCAAGACAAGAGCAAGCACCAAGCAATCTTCTGATCAGGCGGGAAACTTTCATCCTGGGAACAGGCCAGTGATGCATGAATCAGCAGCAGGAAGCCGCGGCCGGTTCTGCGAGTCCAGCAACAGCAGCGGAGTCCCAGCTGCGTCGGCCTCCGACTGATTCATGCAGGAACGTGCGGCAGGGATCATCCTCCTATCAAGCGAGTATCCCGCATAGCAGGCGCGCGTTAGCGCCCCGAGGGTATCTTGGCTGCAACTAGAAAGGCCGAATGGACGCGATCGAGCGTGGCGCTGCCTCCTATCAGCACAATGCGTCCAGAACGGCCTGGCGGCTCATCGCAGGCGGGAGGCCGCAGTGCTCGGCCGGGGGCAGCTGCTGGGCGGCGCTGAGAGGCGGCGTCAGGGCCCCCCGTCTGCGCCAGAGGCCGCGGACGTTGAGCGCACAAAAAAGAAAGGATACACACCGGAGTTCGGAACCGAAATCCGTTGAGGGTCCGCTCTGCTGCGGCCGATGCGTCATCGATCCCTTGCCGCTTGCCTTGACACATCCCGGCCTGCCGCGGTCTGAATTGCTGCATAATGCCAGCCACACTACAGGACGTTCCAGTAGAGCTTATGCTCGACAATCTGCTCCGTACGCTGCTCTGAAAATCCCAGGATTGCCCGGGGCCCTCATACTGCACCCTTAGCATATTTGCAACTGAAGGACCTGCTTGCGCTGGCCGCCACCTCCAAATACTTCACGATCCTCGTCAACGATGATACCTTCTGGCAGCGCAAGCTCGAGGCCGAATACAACTTCACATCCCGCGAAACGGCGCGCAAGACCGGCTGGAAGGCGATCTACCGCGGCATGCATAGACCGCAGGTTTTCGTATGGGGGTCCGCATATAACCTCCTAGTGGATCTACCTCTGACTCGCGGAATGAAGGGCCTCAAGCAATGGTCGTCTCGGTCGTGGCGAACTACGCGCACACGAATTTGTCCCAGCCCCCGTCCATCCAGCGCTCAAGCCGGCAGACGGGGCCGGCATTGTGTCTCTCGCGGCGGGTGGATGGTACGTAATAGTGTATGAATGCATACAACACGCACTCAGACGTATTCTCAGGTCGTTTCACGCCATTGATTCGAAGGGGCGTCTTTATGCCTGGGGTTAGCCACACACAGAACATTCCACCGGCCTCGGATCTTCACACTAATCCGTCCGCCAGGCGAGCTGAACGGCGAGAACTGGGGCCACCGCGTGAACGGGTTCGCCGACAGACACGAAACCGCATACCTCCCTGTGCGCCTGGACTTCGGGGCGCGCGTCCAATATGTCACGTTCGTCGTAGTCCCGGACCTGCCCGCCCAGCGCAGCCCCCGCTGAGACCTCGCAGTTGCGGCCGCTCGCACGCCCTCGCGTTCGACGCCGCCGGCCAGATATGGCACTTCCCCGCGTGGGGCACGCCGCTGCGTCTCGTGTCGCCGGCCCTTGATGGCAGCACGCCGGACACGACGGTCGCGCAGCTAGAGGGCAAGTCGCGCGTGGCGCCTGTGCTGAATGCGCGCTAACGCAGGCGCGCGCTGGCAGCCGGTTGGACGTTTGGCGCCGCGCTCACGGAGGGCGGCAGTGCGTACGCGTGGTGGCACGACCTCGGCGCGCTCAAGGACAGAATTTCGGAGACGACGCGCGCGCTGGCGCAGGCGAACGCCGCGCCGGCGGACCGCGAGCGCGTCGTGCGCTGCGCCGTCGGGGAGCTCCCGTTCGACCCTGTCCATCTGCCGGTGCTCCCGGAGCTGCCTAGCCTGAACGGCGACCGGCGGGACGTGAAGCTCGTCAAGATTGCGGCAGCGGACCTGTTCATCGTCGGCTTGACGAACGCCGGTCACGTGCTGAAACTCGACATCACGCCGTTCCGCGACCGCCAGGAGGGCAACACTCTTGCTGCCCGCCCTCTGCCGCAGTGGGAGTATGTGAGTCGCTGCTGGTTGCATTTCCTTGTGCTACGGAGAACGCGGCGCTAATTCACAATAGCTGCCGCGATACAGCGAACAGGCCGCGTTAGCACGACACCCCATCTACTCTGAGGAGACAGAGTACGCCAAAGACCTCAAGCCACCTGCTGCTCTGACGATAACCCACGTACGTCGCTGCGGGCCAGCGTCTCACCTCGCTAACATTTCCGCAGATATCCGCGGCCTTCCATACATTCTTCGCTTATTCCACCGGTCCGTCGTCCACCGTCCTGAAAGGCGGCGACAACACCAACGCCGATGCCTGGCCCGAGCTCCTACCCGGGTTGCAGAACCGCGACGTGATCTCAGTGGTCCTCGGAGACTACCACTGGGGCGCGCTCACGGCGGACGGCAGGCTGCTCACGTGGGGCAAATTCTCGTCCGGCGCGCTGGGGCTCGGCGACCCCTTCGAGCGGCCGCCCGGGCCAGGCGGGTTCGCGAGCGAGGAGGCGCGCGAGGCGTTCAGGAGCATGCGCAACAGGCGGACCGACGCCGTGCAGCCGGTGGCCGTGCCCACGGAGGTCGACTTTGGCCCGGGGCGCTTTGTCATCGCCGCGGCGGCCGCAGGGTGGCACACGGGAGCGTTGGTGCTCGACCTCGAGGTGCGCATTCACTCGCTCGCCGGACACGTGACGCAAACAGTGACCGCCTTCCCCCGCGCCCACACAGAACCTCGCGCCACAGCATGACGGCGTCCAGGAGCTTCTCGACGAGGCCGCGCGCGCGCACGCGGACGACCTTGCGCAGTGGCAGTCGCCGCCATTCAACCCGCGAGGAGTGCTGGGGCCCGGTCCTGGCCCCGTCACGGGCATCGTGCCGTTCCCGGGGCCAGGGCAGCCGTACCCCATGCCAGGCTTCGCTCGCGGCGGCGGCGGACGCGGCGGACAGCTGCCCCGTCCGCCCGTGCAGCGCGGCGGCCCCGCGGCGAGATTCCGTGGGGGACCAGGTATCTTTAGGATCGGCTTCGCAGGTCGAGGCGCACGCATTGGCGGCGCGTCAACCGCATTCTCTCATCGCGGTGATGTCGGAGAGCCCCAGCACGAGGAAGCAGGGCCTTCAACTTCCCAGACTCAACTTGATACTGATGCTCCGCCGCCTGACGGTCCCGGTTCGGCAGACCGTGTGTAGCGCGACATGCAGTCGCGTGTGTAGCGTTCTCTTCCCATGGGACGTTGTGTGTCCCCGTGTACTGTATCTGTAATACAAGTCCAGTTCCAACATGTGACGCAGACAATGCATACATCATGGCGTGGCCGCGTCTCATACTGACCTCGAGAGGATACCCGTCCGCAAAGCACATGGAAGCCTGCGAGCTGGACTCCGTGGCAGATGGGTTCTCATGAAAACCTCCGTTGGCACGGCGGTTTATTTCGGTTCCCGAATTGTAAGCGCGGACAGATGAAATGCGAACGACCAGAGCAGCAAGACAAAGCATGTCTCGACCGCTCAAACTTTACGCTGGTAAAGGAGAAAGGCAGCTGACGGACAACCCTCTCAATCTCACAACTGTATGAAGATTAGATAAGGTGCGGGGCAGCGGGACAAGGTAATCAAGCACGCATACGACGGGGGGAGTGGTTGCATAGAAACGCCCTGAGCGGCGGGCGCCGCCCATGCAATCGCCAAAATTGCGTTGACATTCAAAACGCGTCGAGCACGAGCGCTACGCAATTTCCCCCCTGCCTTTATCAATGATCACCCCACGCAAATACGCCGTGTCCTGAATGGTGATACGCATGCGCGAATGGCTCAACAGATCCAGATCTTAGCTTGCGGCGGGGTCAGGCCCGGATCGCCGGCCCTGCGCCACACCAGTCCTCGGGACTGATGCACTCCTCCAGCGACTGGGGCTGTCAAAACAAACGACGGGACGGCCGTCAGGCCGCAACTGCTCCCTCTCGGCGCGTTGAATGGCACGGGAGTCCGTCCGCCCGCCGCCGTCCGCATCCACGGCGTTACACCACACACACAAGAGACAGTGATCGGGCCGGCAGCTGAAGGCTGTCAACCGGATTGCTTGTGACCTTCCACCTTGTTCTGGCAGGCATCAGCAGAAGTCAAGATCTCGAGGCAGCGGGCGGTCAGCGAGCGCGGCGGGCGCATCGACGTCGAGCTGAAACACGGTGTGCGCACACAAGCGCAGAGATGTGCTCATCTGCCGGCAATCCAGTGTGTGGAGAAGGGGATTTGCGGCCAGAAGCACCGAAGCCGCGTCCTCTCCTCGGAAAAAGCGTATTCAGCTCTCGCTGAATGATGAGATTTGCCGCACTAGCACGCCGGGGAACATTCATTCCGGCGTTCTCGTATGTAAGAGCGCCACGAGCAAACAGTTTGTCGACGTTTGAATGTTGCGCCTTACTTGCTCGGGGTTGGATTGGCATCAACAAAGACGCAAAGAAGGGTTAAAAACTCGACAGAGAAGCGAGGGTCGTCGATCTAGCACCCTCCAATCGACGTGAGCAACTGAGGACATGCAAACTTGAGCAAAGCGACTGTTGGGCACCGCGGAGGAGCCCAAACCAAAGCGAGCTGCATGCGCTGTAGTTCCGGACTTCCCGCACGAGAATACCACAACAATCGTTCAAAACGGGCTAGCAGCGGTGGAGGATGAGCGGGGACAGAAGTGCCCGGCGAGGGACGTGAGCGCCCTTGCATACCCGATACGGTGAGTATACCCAAAAAATTGGCGCAAAGAGGAAGTGCAGGAGCTGCTGTCTTCCAGTCCCGTAGCTGCGCGATGCCGGCAGGGCCCAGTTTGCGATGCAGGATGCATTAACGCCCGGAAGAGGGTTATGTGCCTTCCAGCGCTGACGATGTACTGGGTAGTGGCCCGGGAGCCGGGAACGAGTGCAGCCACAGTCAAACGACACTGAGAAGGGGAGAGGTCGTGTGTGAAACCGCAGAAGCCAAGAGCACACGCATCAGGGACTCTGACTGCGGGATTTTTACGTTACTGTCGTGTCGAAAAGTCCAGTGTGTAAGCAGCTGGTCTGAGAGCCGTTAGATTCTGCACAGACGTAGACACTGAAAGACAGCAGAAGCGTACAAGATCTCTCGCCATCGGCGCTGACAGTGCCTATGCGCCCATGCTGGCCGGGGGCCCACATGACCCGCACGGACGAGACAAGATTCATGCAAAAAGGGTCCGGCGTGCTTCTTCCGCGTCATCATATTCGGAACGCGCAAGCAGAAAACACGAGCGACAGCGAATCTCAGGGTCGCATCAGCCATCCAGTGGCCCGTCGTCTTCGCGCCGCCGCGCAAACGGCGACGATGCTCGGCGCGCTCAGCCTGGGATTCTTGAGATGATGCCCAACTTGCAGCAGAAGGTCGCGAAGTGTTCACGAGCCAATGAGTCAATTGCAGGCCGGACAACAGAAGTACATCGAGCCCAGAAAAGCAGAATTCCAGGCGAGCGCGCGCGTGCTGATGGGCCGAGAAACGCGGCGCGCAGCCCAGACGGTCTGCAGAGGAAGTGTGAAACGTTCGACTATGAGTCACTAGTAGCAGCGAAGGAGCCGGCGCGCACAGCGGCCGGAACCGCGGCGCACTGGCAAGAGACAAGCAAGAAGGCGCAGCGACTCGGTGGTGCGTGTGACACGCCAGGCCGACTCGGGACTCGATAACTCGATAACATGCAGAATTCGCAGCAGTCGGCGGTCCATCGCGACAGCGAAGGGCCACAACAACCCCGGTTCAGCGTTCTGCGCGGGCGCACCTTCATTCTTCTGCTTCGAGCGCGGCTGGGAGTGGTGCGGATCATGTGGGGAGGATCTCGATGGCGCGCAGGCCGCCCTGGTGGAAGAAATCTTGCTCAAGCACGGGCTCTGGCGTCCTGTGTCTGCTTACTCGTCAGCTAGAGGGGAATGACCGACATTGATGACGACCAGGAGGGACGGGCGAATGCAGTGCTAGGAATAGACCAGGAAAGCCGCCCCCGAGTCCGTCTTGGTCATCCGTAGACACTGACACTCGCCTTCGCGAGCAAATGGCATGGCACGCGTAGTAGGAGCATGAAGGCAACTACGTCGCGTCGCTCAACGTGGTCTTCAGACGTCACTTGGCATCATGAAGTTGTAGTCGCGGGCGATATGCCGCGACGGGAGTCAGATTCATCGGGATGACCCAGTCCGCATAATCGCAGCTCACGCCTACGCCGCAGCTTCCCGATGGCCGCGGCTCATCGAGACATACAGTCGACCGGCTAGGGACGATGAGAACCGGGCGAAGAACCCCGCGGCAGCGGCCAGCTCTACCGTGTGACGCAACGTGAGCGTATGGCGCTGCTATCGCTGGCGGCCCCCGAGTCATGCGTAGCACACGACATTGCTGCCAGGAAAACGGCGAAGGTCTCTCGAAAGAGATGATAAGCATGGGGGGCTGCTGCGGACCTCCGCCAACACACACAGCACCAGCACGCGGCACGCCATACAACAGCTCCACCTCGACAGACGACGGAAACTGCGTTCACATGCAGTCTATCGCAACAAGCTGCGCGGATAGTCCTCGTCTGCTGGCTGAATGGCCGCGCGCAGCGGTCCGCACGTCCGTCCCTGCGTCGGCGAACGACGGGAAGACGCGCGAAGCCAGTGCGCCAGGCCAGCCGCATGGCCGCGCGGGTCATAATGACCGACTCGCCGCGACATATGTCGAACCCGCGGTCCAAGTGACGCGACCTACAAAAACGAGCGCGTGGGGAGCAAAGACGGCGCTCGGACCGCGCCAAAACGTCCTCCAGGTCGCAAAATCCAAGGCACGGCCAGGGACCGGAATGCAGAAATTCCAGCAGAATGTACGCATAGCGACTGCGAATCCGCGCAAACGCAGCCAGTCCACCAATATCTCCTTGCGATAAGCAGGGCGGAGCAAGGGCGTAGGGAGCGACGCGCACGTGACTATGGGCCGCGCAGCCCCCACACCACGGGGAGGGAATATCCCATGCCGCACAACCACCCCCTGTCCCCCAGCACAAAAATACGAAAGGCAAACCCGCAGACATAAAACGCACAAAAAAAAAATCGAAAGAAAAAAGGACGCACTTGCTCGCCAGATGCATCTTGATGCCGTTGAGCGAGAACCGGCGCTCGGCCGCCTTCGCGTCGCCGGAAGTGGCGCAGCGCGCGCAGCCGTACACCTTGTCGTCGTTACGCGCGGAGAGGTATGCGAACCCGCCGCTCCGGACGCGGAAGCGCTCCTTGAGCGGCACCGCCATCGCGACCGGGATCGACTTCGCTGGGACGGCGGGGGAGGGTCCGGGCGGCGCGAGCGGGATGGGTTTGGACGGCGGCGCGACGGGCGCGGGGAACGGCTGCGTCGGCGGCGGGTAGAGTTTTGGGGGAGGCGGGAAGGCGAGGAAGGGCGACGCCTTGAGCAGCGCGGCGACCTCGCTCGGCGTGGGCAGGCCGTGCCCGTTCGCGCCAATGCCGAACGGCTGCTCCTCCTGCTGCCGCTGCGCCTGCTCGGGCGCGAGCGAGACGTGGTGTCTCCGCGCAAGTCAGCCCGCGCCAACATCTCACTTGGAGAATAAGGGAAAACGCACTGGTCGCGCAGATGCTTTTCCAGCCGCTCGAGCGCGTCCGGGCCTTCGAACAGCACGCCGGCGGCGGCGCTGCAGTGCCGGCACTTCCAGAGCACGTCCTGCGGCGGCTGGTCGTCGCCGTCGAGCACGGTGCACGGCACCTCCTCCGCGTGCAGCGCGAGCACGCTCTGCGGCGCGGGCGGCCACGGCGTGCGCGTGCACCGCGCGAAATGCGTGCCCTCGACCGGCTGCGCGATTTCGTGCCTGTTGGTGGTCGCACATCAGGCCTCGGGATGGGGGAATACGTTGCGCCGGGGAACGCACAGCTCGGAGAGATGGTGCCGCACGGCGGGCCGCGCGAGCACGCCCTGCCGCGCGGACGGGCATTTCAGGCAGACCCACGCTGGCACGCTGCCGTCCGCCATGACCGCGCGCTCGGCCGTGCTCGGCGGCCAGCGCGCCCACGCGGGCTCGGGCAGCGCGTCGTGTTCCGCGTTGGCGTGTTCGATCTGCACACAAGACAGTCTGAGTATCAGAGATGAAAGTCGGCCGGGGTGGGCGGGCGCACCGCCTGTCGCCAATTGAGTACGAGCGGCCACTGCGGCGGTGGCTGGCAGCTAAGGCAGCAGAAGCGGACGCGCGACGCGTCGAGCTGCGCCTGCGTGACGTTCGCGCCGGGCCCAAGCCCCGCAAGCTCGCACAGGCGCCTTACGACGAGCGCGCCGCGCGCGTCGAAGCGCAGGCCGTCCTCGGGGCCGGGCAGCGCGCGCGCGGGATCGGCAATGGAGAACGTCGCGCCGTCGAGGAACATGTCGGGGAACACCAGACACCGTGGCTCGTCGCGGCGGCGGAAGACGGCGCGCGCGCCGCGCAGGCCGCCGGGCAGCGCGCACAGCGCGTGCGCGGTCTCGTGCGCCTTGGTGCGCCACGAGTTGACGGCCTTGACGAGCCACGCGCCGACGGCGTCGACGTCCGCGGCGCTCGCGGCGCCCGAGAGCCGCATGCGCGCGCCGCGCAGCGCGGCGAGCTCGGAGAACGCCGGGAACTCGTCGCGCCGCGCGGCGTGCTGCGCGTCGATGAGCGCGTAGTACTTCTCGCGCAGCTGCACCAGGTTCAGGTGCTCCGGCCGCTGCTCGGCCTCCGCGGCCTCCGCGGCCTTGTTGGCGTGCGCCCGCGTCCAGATGGCCGTCGAGGTGGGCAGCAGGAGCATATTGCGCAGCGTGCTGCATGTGGCAGCGAGGTTGACCAGGTCGGAGGGCAGCAGCAGGCCGAGGATCTGCGATATCCTAGTTATCACTCAGGGTTCGCAGCGGTGTCATCTGAACCGCACCTCCGAAAGCACGCTTCTGGGCAGGAATGGCAACCGTTCAGCGTCCAGGTCGTGCACCTCCGCAGTGCCTGTGAACTTGAGCAAACCATCGCCAGCCAGGAAGAGAAGAAAGGGTACCATTGGGAGCCATTATGCGACCTACCCACACTGTGTCCTCCAAGACCAAGGTTTTGGATAGCGGATTACAGTCCGACGAACCCCAGGCCGTTCACGAGATGAAGGAGCGGAGCAAACACGCTTCCCGCGGAGTTGCCGGAGTTGTTGTTCCAGGTCTTTCCCCAGTCTTTCCCCCAACAATGGTTGTCAAACGGACGTCAGTTCAGCGACAAGGAGTGCACATAGAGTCTCATTTCACTTGTGCGTGTCGTTGTACTAGGTAATGTCGGTGTACGGCTTCCCTTGCCAAATAATTACCCGGTCGTGGTACTATGTAAAGTTGTAAAAATCTCGCCCGACATTCTGTGTCTAAGTGAGGCGGGCAAGCTCCCCTAGTTTAGCACAGTGGTCACGCCCGAGCCGTAGCTGGGTGCCTTTTCGTTACAGTCTCTTTACGTCGGTTAGTCTCACTTTGCCATGATTCGCCGGTATCACCGTGCGACTCAGACCTGCGATTGCACCTGGGCTCCAGCAAGACCACATCGAGCGAGCTTGGTACCGCAAGGCTTAAGCCCCCTGCCCCGCAGTACCCGTTGAATGTTACATTGTGTCCGCCATCATACATTGCCTTGAGGACGACTCTTTACCCTACCACATGGATGGGGACGTGTCATATACTTGTGACAAACTGCAATCGAACTTTTCTCACGTAGCCTAGTGCGGTGCCGAGCTTTTGCAGAGATGACGATCGCATGACGCATGAGGCCATGAGCTTGCTCCTCTGGAAAGTGCAAGAATCCGTGTACTGACCGGCGATGATCATCGCAGTGTCAGAATTGTCCGAGTACTACAGAAAAGAGCAAAAAAAGAATCATGTGGGGCGGAGTTGCCACGACCGTGTCCCATCGCGTGATCTCTCCAGTTGAGACGACGGAGAGGGTTGTTCGCAAAGTTTCCAGTGAAACAGGTGAATAATCTTACTCACAGCTAAATTATCAGTTTTGGTCGAGCAAGTCCCGCCCTCATTCGCCGCTCTGAGCGATGTGGTGGCAGAAGGGAAACAGCCTCCGGGCCGGCGGAACCCGCCTCTATGATCCCGACGCGTCACTAGCATGAGCTCGAAGCCCAGCAAGGCCCCAAAACGACTAGGTCAGTACAACAGGAGACCGTGTTCTCGCGTCTGACGCGTGCGCATAGTACCCTGGTCCGTCCAGAGCCCCCAGTACGATCGCAATGCCAGCGGCGCGTCTGACTCAGCCCCAGTCCAGTTTGCAACGCCCAGGTCCCCGAAGACACCATCAACGCGCACCTGGATAGCAATTGCTCCATGAAGACCCAGACTCAGCCGACGGCCAGCAAGGCTAAAACGCCCGCCAAACGGCCGCTCGCGCCCATATTCCAGCAGCCCGCGGCCGCGAAGCACGCCATCGACCTCACGGCGGACGAGCAGCCGGCCGCAAAGCGCGTCAAGACCGAGCGCGCCGTGGCGCCCGCACCCATCTTCCCGCAGCCACCCTCGGAGTCCAGGCGCACGGCGGCAGAACGAATGGACGCCGCGCAGCCGCTCGCCGCGCGCCTGCGGCCGAGCACACTCGCCGAGTTCGTCGGGCACACGCACCTGCTTTCAGACGGACTGCTCTTCCCGCTCAAGGGCAGCGTCATTCTCTGGGGCCCGCCCGGATGCGGCAAGACGACGCTCGCGCGCATCCTGGCGAGCGCGAGCGGCGCCGCGTTCAAGGAGCTCAGCGCGACGAGCTCCGGCGCTGTCGAGGCAAGAAACGCGTGCGAGGAGGCGAAACGCGCGCTGCGGCTGAGCGAACGGTGCGTTTGGGCGTGGCTGCGTACAAGGATGTGGCGGGGCTGACTGGGGGTGCAGGCGGACGGTGCTCTTTCTGGACGAGATCCACCGGTTCAATAAGGCGCAGCAGGACGTGTTCCTGCCCTACATCGAGGCCGGGCACATCCAGGTGCGCGATGCTCTTGACTATCAGACAATATTCCTCTGACGCCGCGCAGCTCATTGGCGCAACGACGGAGAACCCCGCGTTCAAGCTCAACGGCGCGCTCCTGAGCCGGTGTCGCGTCCTAGCACTCGAGCGGCTCACCGACGAGGACATCGACACGATCATCACGCGCGCGCTGGAACGGTACGCGTCCTTCAGCCAGCCCGACGCGCCGGCGCCTTCGTCCGATCCGCAATCGGCCTCGTCGAGCTCGCAACCGCAGCCCTCCTCCCAACTCCCGCCCTCGTCCCAGCCACCCTCCGAACCGTCCTCCTCACAGACCACCGTCGCCCCACCGGACCCGACCACGCGCCTCACGCCGGCGCTGCGCAAGTCCATCGTCGCGCTCTCGACGGGCGACTCGCGCACGGCGCTCTCGCTGCTCGAGCTCGTGCTGACGGCAAAGCCGACAACCTCCGAACGCGCGCTGCTGCAGGCGCTCAAGAACAGCGTCGTGAACGCGTACGACCGCAGCGGCGACTCGCGCTACGAGATGATCAGCGCGCTGCACAAGAGCGTGCGCGGGAGCGACGCGAGCGCCGCGCTGTACTGGCTGGCTAGGTGCGTCTGCCTGCGGGGTGAAAGGGGGAGTGTGTACGATGGCTGACGAGGGTGATTTGATGTGGGTGGGCAGGATGCTCGACGGCGGCGAGGACCCGCTGTACGTTGCAAGACGGTTGATCGTCATGGCCTCGGAGGACGTCGGCCTCGCGGACGACGCGTGTCTCCCGCTCGTGCGTCCCTTCGTCTCCCTCTTTCTCATCCGCGCTGACGCCTCGCAGGCCATCGCGACGCACACCGCCGTGCAGCTCATCGGGCTCCCGGAAGCGCGCATCAACCTCGCGCACTGTGTCTCGCGGCTCGCATTAGCGCCGAAGTCCACGCGCTCCTACGAAGCGTACAACCGCGCGGAGGAAGCAGCAAAGGCGACTCCCACGGCGCCGGTGCCCGTGCACCTGCGCAACGCCTCCGGGCCGCTGCTGCGGGAGCTCGGCTGGGGCAAGGGATACGCGTACAACCCGGGCTTTGCGCACCCCGTGTGGAACGAGTTCCTGCCCGCCAAGGCGCTCGAGGCCGCCGGCGTCGAGGATGTCGCGTTCATGCGCGGCCCGGGCGATATGCGCGGCAAGACGTGGGATGAGGATTTGCTTGAGAAGTGGGAGTGGTTCTCGAATGGCGGGAAGAGGTGGGAGGGCCGGCCCGAGGAGAAGCAGTGAGGGTCTGATCTGGGGCGGAGTTGTTGCTATCGAGCTTTGGTCATGCAGTGTGTTTGTAGCTTTAGAATGTACACATGGTGGATTTCTTGGACCGAGGCGCCGGAATGCGGAAGGGCGGAGCAGATCCGCTATCCAACAAAGTCAGGGATGGTGAGTCCTCTTTCTCTTACATAACAACTCGAAGGAGAGATAGAGTCGATAGGATGGGGTACCACACTGACATCGTACAGGTGTTCTTCCCCCAGCATTGAGCCACGAGGTCGCCGACGATCTATCCGAGGAGCGGAGCTGACTAGCGTGTCTACTCCGACAGAGAAGCTCGCTCTCGTTGATCACGGGCTGCCCTTCATAACTCACAGGCCAAGATCTAACTTGCTCAATCCGAGAAGTCTAAGACTACAAACAGCTTCCGTGTCCCGTTGTCCAGCGCCGGGTCTCTGCCTTGGCAGGTCGCGAAATAGTCGAGCACTAGCCGTCTACAGCACATGTGTCCCATGCAGAGATGAATGAGATACCTGTCGCTCATGCACTGTTCTGTGGGCTCGATTTGGGGCCATTTCTTCGCCGTCCGCCCGTTTCGGGGAAATCAAGATGAGAAAATGCGGCCGACGCGCCGGAGCGACCGGTCCCGCTTGCGCAGGTGCTGTGCAGTGTGCTGGCTTTCGCTCAGACCACAACGTGCGATGCCGCCGCCGCCGTCCAGCCCGCGCGATGTGCACGTCCTGATCACGGGATTCGGCGTGAGTAGCATGCGGTCCAGGCCGCACCGATTGAGCGGCGTGCTGAGCTACTGCATAGCCGTTCTCGCGCACCGACGACAACCCGTCCTGGCTCGCGTCGCGCCCGCTGAACGGGACGAAGCTCACGCTCAAGGACGGCACGACGGTGCACATCACCGCGCTGGAAGTGCGCGTCGTCTACGCCTCCGTGCTGTACCTCGTCCCGGGCCTCCACGCGCGCCCGCCGGTCATCCCGCCGCTTCCCGACCTCCCCGCCCCGCCGGCCGACGGATACGACTTTGTATTCCACATTGGCCTCGGGGCGTCCGGCGCGATCGCGATCGAGCAGCAGGCGCACAAGTCCGGGTACGGGCTCCCCGACGTGGACGGAAAGCTCGCGCCCATCATCACCGTCGACGGGAAGAGCGGCGAGGCGCTGAGAGGGTTCGCCGCGGGCTTTGAGGCGTTTGGAAAGGAGCTCCAGACGACCATAAACGTCGAGGAGCTCGTCGCGCATTTGCAGGAGGTACCCGCGTCCGTTCCGACCGCGGTTGCAGATGGCTGACGCGCATGACTACCAGGGTGACGCAAATGTGCGTCTCTCGACCGACCCAGGACGTTACCTGTGCGACTTCATCTATTATTGCACGCTCGCCGAGTCGCGCCGCCTCCCCGACGCCGTCTCACCGAAGCGGAGCAAGTGCCTGTTCATGCACGTCCCGCCCCTCGGAGAGCCTCATGAGTTGGAACAGCTCACTACGACCATTCGCAAGGTCGTTTCTTGGGTCGTCCAGAACTAGTGATGCGGTTTGCTCATGGCAAGTCTGTGCGCTATGGAGATCCTTCAGGTCTCTCCCCACATGAACTCTTCGAGGATCCGAGGCAGGGAGGAGTTGGCGGTTCATACCCAGCTTCTTTAGCATTCTACGCCTGCAGAAATATATTGTGAATGACTGTATGCGCTGGATATCCGCGGGACATGGTGGAGCCACACATTGGGGGCGCCGGTGCATTTCCATTACTCACGACGTCGCGCAAACGGTTCCCATCAATCGTCTCCAGGGCCACTTCAACGCGACTGCAACGTGTTTGGCTCGGGGACCGTCAGCGTCGAGTCTGCGCAAATGAGAACCCGCCGTTCGTGTTTCATCGCGCGAGCCTCAGCCGCATCAGCGACAGGAGAGTTCGGCAGCAACCTCAGAATCAGAGCGAGGATCGTACACGCGTTCGCAACCTTCTGCCAGCCTGAGCGATGATCCCTCGCGGCCCAGACCGCCGCTGAAATCAGCCTTTTCGAAGGCCCGGTCGTGTTCTGCGATAGGACCATTCTATCGACAGAGATCACGCCACTCGGACCTTTGCCGTTCCTGTTCTGGAAGAGTGGAATCCCCGAGCCAATCTGCGATGGGAAGGAGCTCTGCTCCATCTCGAACAACCGCACGGGTATCTGCGGACGAGGCACGAAGGCTGTGCATCTGCACCCTGAGGATCGTCGATGGCCCAAACGGACGGAGGGCAATCCCCGAGGTCCCGGGGATTCGGTGTCAGGTGCAGCCACAGGGAAAGAAGACCTGGTATCGAGATGTCATACCGCGCGTCGAGGGTGAGAACGACCGATTCGCCCCTGATGTGATTAACCTCTGCCTCGATTAGGAAACTCCTCGTCCAAAATGTGACCGGAATGTCTTGACTCGGGGAAATGACGCACCCTGGTGACAGGCGACGTGGGACGGCCGCTCAGAGCGACAGTGCACAAGCTGCTGGGGGTTAAATGAGGTGCCTGGGTGATATTTAAATTGAATGTTCGTTCAGGGCCTATAGGAATGATATACAATAGCCTGAAGTTAAATGTTTAGCTGTCCCGACTGGATTGCGTGTCTGCACGATGGGAAGTTCTATCCGTTAGATGGCGGATTGGTATATCTGCATTGGCATGGGTCTGGCCACAGCAAGAATGCTTCCCAAGTGAATGGCTCGCATTCGAGCCCACCCTGGAACCGGATCTTGAAGGCTACGATGGAAGTGCTTCGGCGATGAATAATCAGAATCGACAGTCCCTCTCGGAAAAGAGCACCCGGCGCTGCAATCTGAGCCTCAGTTGAATGATAGCATCCGTTCGCACCCGCGTCGGTCGCTGAACGAGATTGGGTTGTCTCAATAGGGTTTTTGTGTGCATGACTTGCAGATCCCTCTGGATCCTGGTCTCTGGACCCGGGACAGACTCCGGGGCAGCAGGTCAGCTGAGAAGTTCAGGCAATGGACCATGATGTCTTTCCATTCGAGGCGCTGCACGATGCACCGTGAACGTGTGCAATCGACCTGAAGATCGCGTTCACGCGTGCCATCCCCTTCTGGAGCGGAAGCAGAGCCAATCGAACCGCGTGCGAGGTGACGATGAATCAGTACTCTCTGTGCCTTGCACGCTGACATCCCCAATTGACTGACTCGCGACCAATGGGAATGGTGCCATGCGACTGTAGAGTCGATGGAGAAGCTTTCGGCACAGTATTGGCCACGTCCGCATCCGTTCGTGAGGCGCGTCTGTGCACTCACATCCCAGGTATACAAGTTCGGTAAGACATCGTGCCGCGAATCAACGCGTTGCACGTGCCGGAGAATGGGGAACGAGAACCGCAGGACAAGCCAGTAGTTATCCCAAGAGGGCGAGAACGAGAATAGTACCCCATTCGCGAGTGCTGAGCGGCGGAGAAGGCAAAACCATCTTCTTGCGCTGTGTAATGGCGAGAGTTTGCCTTGTCCCAAAGTTAGGCGTCTTCGTAAAATTCTGGATCGACGTTGTCGCCGTCCGGAACCGACTATCATGGCAGGGCCACATGTGCGAGATCACCGGGCTGCCCACTAGATGACGTAGCATCAAGACCGTACAGAGGCCTTCCTGCGAGGCGGCGTATGATACCTATCGATGAAGTCGAGGGGCTGGGACACGGGGGAACGAGTTATCTCATATTTCCAACGGATTACGAGATCGAGCGGGAACAGTCCTGCTTCTGGACGATCTGGGAAGCACCCCGCCGAGAGTGCGAAACATCAGATTACCATCGCGCTCTGCGATGCATTGCTGAACCGGGAAGAGGCACCGTGCAAGAGTCTCACTCTCACCGGACCGGGGGCGGGCCGAGTCGTGTTTTGAGTGATTCGCAGACTTCTATGGGATGCCGAGTACCGGTACAATGAGGCTACCGACTGTCTCATTCAGCGACGGGAAGTATTTCGGAATCGCATACAGCCAGCGGAGAGGGAGCACTTGCGCGGGATGCCGCGAGCAACTGATTGTCACAACACCGTCGTTAGTTCGTATGCGATTGCCGTCATCGCCGGGATAGAAGCTAGTCCAATTCCAGCGCTGCGGGCTCACAGCACATTGCTTCTCAATGCAATGACTCGGGAACCTTGCCAAACATGAGATTGGGTGGCTGGTGTTTGGCTCCAGATTCCAGATGGATGTCCCGAAAGGTGCACGCGTTGGCTGTTGACGTCGAGCCGTGTGCAGTCGCCAAGTAGGACACTGAAGGCTGGTACTGCAGCCGTCGCCCGTATGAGAGCTCCCGCGACGGCGTATCTGGGTATGGGAGACGCACGTTGGACCCGCCGGCATGCTTCTCAGTGTTAAAATGCCGAAAGGAATGCTTGCCTTCCCGTAGTGCGGACATATGGCGAGGGGAGAAGAGCACCCCACATAATCGGGCTGATAACCCAAGCAAGTCCAGGATCCGAACCCCGAGTCAATTCAATCGGCATGCAAATCGAGCAAGCCCCTGCAGACAGGGCATCGATGACAATGGAACTGGCAAGTGGTCAAAAATAGGGCAGCTGGAGGCGGAATGATGATCGAGCATGAAGCCTGCTAACAAACAGTGAGTGATCGTGCGGCTGCTGGGGGCGATGGTCTGCACGGAATTTTTGCACGGCAATGGGGGGAGCGAAGTGCAAGAGTGTATTCCCCACCCATCCAGGGGCGGAGGGACGGATTCGGAACAGACGAGATGAGACGGCGCACCAGGGTCAACGCATTTGGGTCCCACAGAGAGTTGCAGTGCCAGGAAGGTGGATTATGCACTGCACGGGCTTTTGGACAGCGGCGGCGCACCATTTGCAGCAGTTGGCGTAATTGATCAATGGCCGTGTCACCGGAGTCATTAGCAAACAACAGTCGCTCCCTGTCGTCGTGGGCCTGCAGATCAGGGCGCGAGCGGAGAAAGCAGCGGTGCCGTCATGTCTGCCTGCGACAGTCATGATGATCGCAATATTTCAGGTCCTGAGTTGTAGAGAAAACGTGGCAGGAAAACGCATCGTCCGTTCGCCATTTATTCGTGGAAAGACTGCCCCGGGTCTGGTTTCACCGCGGCCTGCAACGCATACAAGGCGCCAGATAAGCTGCGGCTAGAAGGGGGCGCACACACCGACGATCTTGTATGTTAACATGACCAGCGGTTCAGGCGAAGATCCAACGGTGCCTTTCTCACGGCACTTTGCATCTCAATCAAGCCTGTGGGATGGCTTCAACGAGCGAATATTCAATCCCTGGCTCACATACACATACTTTTCAGATTGTCGACCGCTGGGAAGCCGGCAGATGAGGCATCCGCGAGAGGATGGCGACCCTGGAAGCCCGTAGTCTGCAGTGCCCGATGCGGATGAGTCAACGATTTCTGGCATAATACATGACCAGCAAGGTACCGGGCCGTTGGGGGACAGCGCTGCGGAGCGCGCGGCGGCACGGGGAGTCGCAAAATCGTCAGGATTTGCTGCCTGCGCAGCTTTTCTATTGGTGGCACCACAGTTCGATGTTTTGATCTTGGAGACAGCTCGCCGGATGGTTTCAGGCAGCTTGCATGACGTTGCGCGAGAGACGCCGGTCGGCTGACCCGGGCAGAACAGAGCGAACAGTCACGGCAACCAGTCAGACTATATGAGACGTCTATGAGACCCAGGGCACCCACATGAGAAACCCCTGGGTTTGTCCATGGAGACACTGTCGCGATGGAGCCCGACTGCCTGTCGAAGCAAAGACGTAGGGTTCGCCGCGAGGGCAGCCCGGAGAATCAGCGATCACAGACCGGCTCAAGGGACGCAGCTCGTGCCAAGATACGATGGCTGTCTCAACCTCCGTTGAATCGGTCGAAGCGGGCATCCTGGAATGATTCCGTCAGTGTACGGTATTATGGACAGGGTCAAGCGCCAACGCGCGCCCCGCCACGGCGCCGAGCCAAACAACGCAAAAAGCCCCGGCGGGTCGGTGGCGCATCACGAACCCAACGATGAGCAACCCTGCCAGCTTCGCGCGGAAAAGCCCAGCGGTGGCGTCGAGCTTCGGCGCGAGATCACCTGACCCGCGGAGGTAATGAGGCGCAAGGAGCAAAGGGAGTGCGCACACGAGACCCTTGAGGGAAGCGCAAATCGAAGAGCCACATCCCCAGATGCTTGGGGCCGGGACCCGCGCGGGCCTGGAAGCGGACGTTGACGCGCTAAACGAATCCTTTATGTCGTCGTATCTGTACATGTCAGCGCACCGGGAACACATATCGCTACACAAGAACATTCTTGACAGATCAGACGTATGTACCCCACGCCGGTTCTTCTTCTGCGAAGCAAAGGTCATGAACACGTTGCAGCGGCGAGGACGAAAGCGGGATATCTCAAGACGGAGAGAGGGAGGTTGACCCACCTGCTGTTCGATCACAAGGACATGTACCACCAACGCTCCTTGGTGCCCCGTTGACCAACCATATCCTGCGATAGCAGTCAGCAGCTGATACCTGGATGAACGAAGAAGCACCGCACCCATTCCTCCTTGCAGATCCAAAAGTCGCTTACGGTGTCCATGCGAGCGAGCACGGAGCCACCCTTCCAGCAGAGCACACGCGAGTCCACCTTGCCGCCCGTCGTGGGCGTCTGGATCTTCATCTGCGCAGGAACGTCAGCCAGCTGCGCGGGGAGGCGTCAGGTTGCGATGCAGCGTGAGGAGATGTGCGCGACAAGGGAAACGGCCGGCGGGGGACGCACCCTCTCGAGCCCAAGCACGCGGTTCTGCGCGATCGCGGCCAGCCGCGTCTCGAGCGCCGAATTCACGCCGCTGATTTTGGCCGCGCCGCCGCCCACGAGCAGCACGTTCGAGAGCATCTTCCGGACCTGCTTCCTGCGCGTCAGAAGTGAAAACACCGCGGCGCGATCTCTGCACGCGCCTTCTCCTCGCCACCGCTGGCCCGCGCGCTGTTGAACACGCCGACGTCGAGCGGCAGCTTGGCCGACTCGCGTGGAACGTCGACGTGCGGCTGCAGATGCTGCGTGCTGAACGCCATCGCCTGCGTCGACACTTCCGGCGCGGTGTCGATCAATTCTTCCGTCACGCCTTCCGGTGGGGCGGCAGGACGCGACCGCGCGCCTGCGTGAGAAGGGGCGCGTCAGCGTGGCGTAGAGAAGCACTGGGGCGGACGTACGTTTCGCGTCATAGTCGACCGCCTGGGGTTCAAAGAGCACCATGGCCGCAAGCACGGGCTCGTCGTACGTCTTGATGCGCCACTTGGTCGCCTCGCGAGAGCCGGGCCCGCGCACGGTGAACGCGTGCGGGTTCAGCGCGACGTGCTCCTCGGAGAGCGAGCAGTGCTCGTACTTGAGCTTCTCCGCGACGAGCCAGGTGTCGATGCGCGAGAGGTCCGCGGACGCCGCCCACGGGTTGCCCGCGCGGCCGAGGAGCCGGAGGAGCAGCTCGGTGATGTCGTCGCCGCCGAGGTCGAGGTTGAGGCGCGTATCGGCGATCAGGAAGCCCTCGTCTACGCACGCGATGCTCGTGGTGTGCGCGCCGACATCCACGACGAGCGCCGTGCCCAGCCCCGCGCCGTACGCTGCTGCGAGAGACGACGGTTGCGGCGCAAGCTGGCGGAAGCCGAGGTCCCGGAGGATGAACGTTGTCATGGTCGAGAGGTAATGTGGCTCGCAGAGGTCAGGGACGACGAGGATGACGTTGTACATCTGGAAACGACGGTCAGAAAGCTGACAGTTTGCAGGGGAAATCCGCGCACCGGGAAGTCCTTGCGAGGGATGCCCAGTTTCTGTTCGATGATGTCGGTCCAGATAATCGCCATGTCCCCGAGGGCCTCCTGCACGCTCTTGCTGGCGTAGCCCGTCGTATTGAAGCCGCGCGCGATAGGCCAGCGCACGAGCCACTCTTCGGGATCCGCGGCGCGCAGTACGTCGTCTCCGACCACATAGTCCTTGCTGACCTTGCGCGCGCGCAGCCACTCGACCCGCCCAGGGTCGTTGTGGTCGTGAATGGTGATCGGTGCGTTGTCGACCGTGTCGCTGTTGAATGCATGACATTGCTGAATGGCCGAGTGCGAGATGCGCAGCTTGTAAAAGCGCATGCGGTCGCGCAGGGCGGACACGACGGACTCCATCTGCTGCTGGAACTCGGTCTCGCCCTGCAAAAAGCCTGGTTCGCGTGCGCAGGTCCGAGCCAGAGGCGGCGCCGAGTCGTCACTGCGCTTGCGCTTCCAGGCAATGGCGTGCTCAACAAGCACCGGGACAGCATCTGTTGCACGGCCTATCCGGAGTGTACGGGCACCGGGGTGGACGACGAGGGTGTAGAAGCCACGCTTCTGCTCTCGCTCATCTGTTGGGCCAGGCGGCACCCGTCTATGCGCAAAGATGGACTGTTCGGTGGACCGCATGAACGTTGAGGTCTGCTGTTTGTTGCTCAGACTGGGCCACCAGAATAGCGGTCAAAGCAACACTGGTTAACCATTCTGAGCAGCAAGCATAAGACCTGAACGTACGGTGGAGGTATGTGAAAGGATGTAAAGCGCATAGGCTGCGCTGTGGATTGGTTAAGTGTAGCCATATGTCAATTGGTGGCCAGCTGTGGTGCCCCGGTCAGAAAGAATGCAAGAGCTCGGCAAACGACGACGAACCAAACCAACCGGTACTCGGGTGCAGATCCCGACTGCCTGATCAGTGATTCGCGCCGCGGATGCAACAGTACGGATGTATAACAGAGATTCGGGCTGCGTGCCTTGCTCTGAATAGCGATGTATTAACATATGTCTTCAACTAGAATTTAATTATATCAAGTGACGGTCTATGATTTTTAAAGGAACGTAGATATTATACACGCATGATAGTACGGGTTATTTTCTCTCGGAGCCTTGCGGACTCGGAAATCGTGTCACCTTATCGCTCTTACCCACTCTTCCACCACCGGCTGGTCGAAGCACCTCTCATCGGCTCCATTGCTCCGTACCAGCAATGTCTCTTGCCCCAAAAGCATGGCGGCAGAGCGTCGCTCTCAATAATCGTCTGCTGGAGCAGCTCGAAGCCAGGCGCCGCGAGCTCCAAATGGCTCAGCGCGCAGCGCAGATCGCCTTTGACGCTGCAAAGGAAGATCTTGACGCAGTAAAAGCCCAGATGGATGACACATTGTCACAACTCAGAAAGCTTCGTGTCAGTACCCGGAAGTTGCAGGGTCGACTGGCGTCACGAGTCTTCCAGCAATTTCCGGTCGAACTGCTCCGCATGATCTTCCTCGAGCTGCAGTTCGCCGTCGAGCAGCCGAACAACCTACGCTCGGAGCCGGTCACAACGCCTTTCACGCTGGCCAGCGTATGCTCGAAATGGCGCAGCCTAGCGTTGCGCACCGCCCGACTTTGGACATGCATCTACGTCTATATACTACCAGAGGAGAAGATCCACCCGTATGCGTTCGAACGTGTCAGGGCCATGGTGCATCGCTCGAAAGACGCAGCTCTAGATATTCGTCTCGTCTGGGATCACGACACCGAGCTTGCCTGGGCGCCTACGGACGATACGCCAGAGTCCAAGATCCTTTCGCTTCTAGGGACACACTGTTCCCGTTGGAGGCGATTTGATATGTATTTGCCGGATGACAATATTCCGCTCGTTGCTCTGGATATTTTCCGAGCGGCAACTCCCCTGCTAGAGCAGGTCCTCATCAGCGGTCCAGAATTCACGAGCGAATGGAGTCCAGATGCTCCCAATTTCTTCCCGTTCTGCCCCAAACTCAGGTCCTTCCGGGCTGTCTTCGCCAACATCGTACCGTCCGCGCATAACGCCCCGTTCAAATCGATACTGCAGCTCGAGCTTGCCGTGCAGATGCCGGCCAAGGTCCTTTGGGCGACTCTTCGACTGGTCGCCCCATCCCTTCAGTCACTCGATATACACCTTCCTTCCGAGCCAGAAGGCGTATCCCAAGCACTCTCCTCGAGGATCGTTTTCGATCGCCTGGAGAGTCTCACGGTGAATAGCAGCGTCGTACCGCTGTATGCACCAGGCTCTGGAATGGTCTCTTTCCCGAACTTGACCTCACTGGTGGCTTCTTCTGAGGCGCTCCCGATGCTATTGCCGCTGTGGGACAATACACCCAACAAGATATCGTCGATCACTCTCCAGCACGAGGGCGATTCGCAGC
This sequence comes from Auricularia cornea, assembly GCA_030578095.1. Classification (NCBI taxonomy): domain Eukaryota; kingdom Fungi; phylum Basidiomycota; class Agaricomycetes; order Auriculariales; family Auriculariaceae; genus Auricularia; species Auricularia cornea. Next base: position 3,346,456 of record JARLTE010000009.1, on the reverse strand, counting down.
CTCTCGGACGCGGCAACGCGCTCTCCCTTCGCGCCTTTCCAGCCGTCAATCAGCTCACTATCAGACACGACTGCGTCGTCACGGGCGACTTTCTGTCGGCTCTGGAAGAACCTGGCCCTGACGGGAAGTGGATTATACCTGCCCTAGGCTCTCTGACGTTTGGCTTCGAAGCGACGTTGGAGTCGGCGCACGGCGAAGCACTTGTATCCTTACTACGCGCTCGCCAGGATGCCGCTCGTGATAGCGGCCCAGGTTCTCCTTGCAGGATCTCGGATGTCACCTTCAGCTATGCAGATGTTCCGGACTGGGTCGAGTCCCAAGTGCGCTGTATGCTCGCCGCAGACTCGCCTTGATGCATGTAAATTGATATTCTTACGCGTCTGCTATTAGTCACTCCCGCTGTCTAATTCCTATTTCTCGCTCCAAATGGGAGCCTTGTTCGACGCAGTGTGTCCAAGAGACGATGGTGCGTGGAAATTCGGATGAGAAAATCCGTTCAAGCTGGTTCCGGTTGAGGACAATAGCCCGGCAATCCGGCGGCCACCTCGCTTGATCGTGACCCACTCGCCGCCGCAGCTCCAAGTCCGCCTCAGTCCTCAAGCCCACGTCCAAGGAAAACCAGCATGAGCGCAGTGTCCTTTTGTCGACCAATTAAATCGACCGTTGTCCATCGCCGCCGAACGGAAGGCGCTGCATGAGCGAGTCAGCACCCGGCGTTCCAGATGCTCTGCATTTTTTCTCCAGCGCACCAACCCCGTCTGCATACCCTCTTCGAGGGGCTCAACGCCCAGCGGATCACAATGCGCGCCCAAGAACCGACGAGCACGCAGCGCGCACGGCCTGTCCAAGTCAGGTCTGCATTTTTGACCGTGGGATGCGACGCTAATCTCAGACCCCACAGGTTTAAGTACAACGGCCTCCCCGGAGCTGAATGTGGCATCGTTGTTCTCCCCGCGCTGTCGTAGCAACAATACGACCCACTGGCCGGCCGAGCAACGAGCGTTGTACCTCTCCGGGCGCCTGCCGAATCGTTGTTTTCCCAATCGGGGGGATCCGTATAAAGCAGGTCTTGTTCCCGCGTGGTTCTGCGTCCGGCACCACCCCCGCGCATTTCCAGCCCAGTTGACCCACGCCGGCTTCCCCTGCGATATTTAAACCCCGTGCTATTGATCGCCCCGCTCTCTCCTGCTTTTCCTGCTTTCCGCCACCGTCGCCATCGCCATCGCCCGAACCCGCTCCTAAGCGCCCGAACCGCTCTCGGCCCCTAACCACCCACCGCGCCATGGCCTCCAGCACGACCCAGACCTCCCTCCCCACGCTTCCCGGCGAACTGTGGGACCAGATCGTCGACTCGCTCTCGCTCTCATCGTCGGGCTACTGCTCGAATGAGGACGACACCACGCTCGACGCGCTGCGTGCCCTGCTGCACGTGTCGCGCTCGCTTCGCCTGCGCGCCCTCTACAACCTCATACGCGACCTCGATCTCAGCCCCGAGAATGGCTGCGGCCACCTCGAGAAGGCGGGCGAGCTCCTCGCGATGCTCAAGGACGACGACGTCCACTCGCTGAGCGCTATGCCGCGCGAACTATCCCTCGATCTCCTCGGGAACATGCTGAGTGGCTGGCTGGACGTTCTGCCCAACCTCGTCGCTCTCAGGTCCCTGACAATCGCGAATGGGAACCTTCACGGCGCCGGCGACGCCATCTCCGTCGAGAGCCTCGTCCTGGACGAATGTGCCTTTGATACGGCCTTCATCGCGCGCTTCAAGAACCTGCGGAGGCTCGAACTCATCAACTGCCGCGCCGTCGACGACAGCGAGCTCCTGCCCTTCCTCCCCGGGCAATGCGAGCTCTACCTGCACTCGCCATGTGAAGATGTGCTGGACTGGGTCGCGCAACACGTGGACGGCTTTGTCCTCCGCTCCCTTGCGCTCACCAGCACCTCCGCGCCGATCGTCCCAATGGACGCGCTCCACACGCTCTACCTCTGCGCGCACGACCTTGGTATGTCCTACGATGCCTCTCCCTTTGATCTCTATCGGCTGACAGGGATCCTAGACGCAGAAGTCAACGCGATCTCCACGTGCACGAGCCTTCAGCGACTCGAGCTCGTCGCCCCCTCCGTCCCCCGCGCAATGCTGCTCTTCAAGGCCGTCCGCATCGTGCCAGACTCGTGCGGCGTCGTCGCGCTAGAGGTGCCCCAGGAGGGCCCCTACGACGACCTGGCATCGGCAGTCGCCAAGTGGAGCGGCGTCCGCGAGTTCTGGGTGAACGGCTGCCTCGTTCAGCCTGCCCCAGCACCCGACAGCGAGTCAAACGCCGTGCCCGTTGCGCCAATCCCGGAGTCAATCGAGGCCACCAAGGACGGTGACGAAACTGTGGAAGTTGTCGACAGCGCCAACCCTTACGCGCCGCCTTTCGAGCTCGGCGTCAGCACGTTGCGCACGGACGACGCGGAAGACCTCGAGCAAGAGCAAGAAGCGAAGCCCGCGCCGCGCGCGAATCCGTACGCGCCGCCCTTCGCACTCGGCGTCAGCACCGAGCACGCCATCGTGGTCCAGGACGACGATGAAGAAGACTATGACGCGGACGCAGCACCCATGCCAGCGCCGCGCAATCCGTACGCGCCGCCCTTCGCGCTGGGCGTCAGCACGGCGAGCACGCCTGCTCAGTCGGACGACGAGGACGACGACAGCACGACGCCGTCGCTCACGTCCGACTCGGGCTCCGAGCTCAGCAGCGACGCCGAAGCCGACAGCGACGACGAGGACGACGGGCAGGAAATTACTTTCGTCTTCTCGCGCGACGCGTTCAAGCCGCCCTTCGCCCTGGGCGTCAGCCGCGCGCGCGTCGCCGACGATTCGGAGGACGACGTAGACTTGGACATGCCGACCCCACGGGTCGACGCGTACAAGCCGCCTTTCCCGCTTGGAGTCAGCACGCTCCATGCGGACGACGATGGTGACGACGAGGAGGACGTCACAGTGCCCCATTTCGATCCGTACAAGCCCCCGTTTGCGCTGGGCACGAGCACGGACCGCTCGGTTATAGATGTAGAATGAATAGCCTCGCGACATGACTGACTGCATTTCTCGGTGGACTGCCCGTGGATGTGGATTTATCTGTATCTAATGTGTATGCTCTCCCTACGACCCACACTCCTTATGCTACGCTTTCAATCTCTCCTCAATGCTCTCCGTGAAAAATCGTTGTATTAACCCGGCAAGAAATGTATAACATGAACCGTTAGCAATAGCAGCATCGATAGCAACGCAGAGTAAAGCATGGATCGACGACGACAGCGGGAGGAAAGCGCGTTCGCTTGAACAACATTTACTGGTGTGAAGCAGCCGCGGCAGGCGTGGCTGGGGCAGGCGCAGGCGAGCCCTGCGCCGTTCGGTGCCTCGGCAGTAGGTTCGATAGCATATCCCCGAGCCTGCGCCAGACGAAAATCTGCTTTTCAGCGCGTTCCTTTTTGCGGGCAGCGCGTTGGGCGGCGGCCTCGGCCTTCTGTTGCTTCCTGTGTTCAGCCAGCAATTTCTTTCCCCGTAGTTCGAACGAGTGGTACAAAGGCACCTGCACAAGGGCCTGTTGTAGTTCACTCGCAGGCAAAGAGGCGCGAATCGCTTCGAATCGGCGCAGAACCTCTGTAGCTGTGGGCCGCTCGGCGGGAAATTCGGAGGTCATAGCCTGGGCCAATTCGCGAATAAACTCAACGTTCTTGTACGCCTACAGAACGGTCGTTAGCTGGCGACGTCGCTGCGCTGAACGAACCTACCCCGAGCCAGTCCTTGATAATAACATTTCCGAGACAGTAGACGTCGACTGCAAAAGGATCGCAAGGCCCAGCATTGGGGTCGCGCTCTTCAGGCACCGTCTTATCCTGTTTTATCCTTCGCTTGACGAGTGGTCGCGCTGACACATCGAAGCGAACTGCGCCCTCAAAATCGATGAAATAATACTTGATCGGTCGCTCGGACTGATGACGCTCCAGGTGACGTGCTGGATGAGTGCCATATGGACGCGTGCGGGGTCGCATAGGGTGGAAGGGTTCCTGGTAGAGGTGAACCGCGTCCATGACGATGTTCCCGTAGGATGCATCCCTGAGTCACCAGTCAGTTATGATAGGAAAGCTATAGTACTCGCACTAACAGATGCGCGACGTTATTCTCGTGCATGAAAGCCAAGCCCTGTGAAATAAATTAGAAGATGGCGTCGAGAGGGCAATTCAACAGGCCAAACCTACCTCGAAGATCTGGGCGAAGAAATCGACAGCCTCACTGACGCGCACGAAAGGCCATAGGGCCCAAGGTATGCAGTAAGGCGTGACAAGGACCACCTCGCCAGGGTATTCGGGAGGATGCAAAACGGCGAACAGAGGTAGGCAATGGTTGCGTGGGTCGGGGCCGCGGGTTGTAAGGAAGGCATCGATTTCCTCGCTATGGTCTTCATCAGGCTTGACTAGCTTGAGCATGACACGAGCGCCGTCATGAATCCGGACGGCATCGACGAGACTATGCTACGCAGGTGAGTCCAGCACGAATATCCTCCTCGCACGCACATACCTTTGGATATTCTCCGTCTTCGTATTTCCAGGTCAAAGGAGTTGGGTGCTTGATTTTATACCACGACGGCACCCAGTCTGGAACGAGTTAGCCACAGCAGCGATGGTCGCGCATAACGGACCAGGCTGATACCTGGCACGAAGCTCGTACCCTTCGTGCTTCAGAAAGTCACGGAGGATGACCCACCTCCGCTCGTGCACCAGGATCTCGTCGTGTATAGCTCTCGGTGCAGCCATCCTGGTGGCGACGTGCGAAGGGTCGCTCGAGTCGGAGGCACGTTGGAGGCACGTGGACGAGAAGCCCGTCGGCGCCGGAATTTCCCGCTGTCAAACAACCAAGTCGGGAGCGCCCACTGTACCACGGTGCCAGGCACAGTCGCCACCAACAGGAGCTTCGAGCGCGTACCATACCGTCGGTTCCAGAATCGATATCGATAATCGACATCGATATCGATAGCGGCATGTGCCTCGGCAAGCACACGCGGCGTCGGCTGGTCGCCGGATACATAAAGTGGAAGCCCCACCGTCGAGCTCGTTCGCACCCTCTTCGTCCAGGCTCAGTGCCAGTCCTCACTACGTCCCATGAGAGACCCCCCTCATCCGAACGAGCTACGCAGGGCGCCCAACTTCGGGCGCCGCCTGCTCGTCCTCGTGCAGCAGCTTACCGCGCTCGGGCGTCGCGCTCCTCGTACTGTGCGGCAGGAGCTCTGCTATCTGATGCTTGATACCATCAGGCTCCAAATGTGGTATCTATGCACCCAGGCCTCAGGGATAGAGGATACCGACATGTATCGAAACCACTACAACCAACTTATCAAGTAATCGAATTCCTCGCACGGTTCACATTGATATCTAACGATCTTTCAGCGAGGTGAACTTCTTGCGCGGGAAGGTGACTAACGCAGATCTTCGGGAAGCCCAGGAGCGTATAGAAGAATGGCAGCAGCGATTCGAGGTGTGTACGCCTAGCCGTTCCCCTGCCAGGAGTTCGGTGCATTTACCCCGTCGCTCAGAGAGACTCAACGGCTGAGGGCGTCTTGTTTCCCTCTCGTATCAAAGAGATTCTCGATGATCTCGGGCGTGAGTATAGCGTCAACTCGTGACCGCTGCGACTGACTTGGAGTGATCTCTCCAGATGATTCATCGCAGATGCCGCCAGTTCCCTATGTGAGTTGCCTCATATGACACATGTGTTTCATTATTATTGATATATCTCTCTCGCGTCAATCAGCCCCCGATGCCCCAGCGCCAGCCCAATCCGCATGTCGATCGTCTACCATCCTTCGAAGGCTCGTCTCAGGCTCCTCAGCCACCCCCAGGCCACCATCTCCGACGCAGTAACTCTGTGTGGGGTGCCTTACGCCCATCTACGGAAGCGGATCGCTCGTCGATTCGTCTGCCGCCGCCGCCGCCGCTGTCGCAGCATCAGCGGGGCGCCGAGGAACTGCATAGACAGCAGCAATTCGCTGCTATGCAAGACCAGCACCACAGGGCGGCAGTTCACGAGCAGCAGCGGTTGGCGGCAAGGCAGGACCAGCGGCACATCGCCGCGATGCAGGAGCAGCAACGGCGCCAGCACGTTCCCCAGGCTGCTGAAGCCAAAGCCTCTCGCGCTAAGGGGCACAAGAAGAACGCTTTCTCCTTGGGCCTGTTTGGCAAGGAGTCGAGCTTTAAGCTGCCCAGTCTCAAGCGTAACTCTTCTGATCGTGGCAGCGTGCACTCTTCCTCCACAACTGGCAGGTCTCAGACGTCTTCTTCTTCGCAGGCTCGCTCGCAGCTGTCTCCGTCGCCTTTCGGCGGGGCATACGGCATGAATATGCCCTCGCCGTACTATTCTGGTCACGCGCATACTATGATTGACCTTCGGCCAGAGACGTACGACCACGCACTGGCCATAGAGGCCCAGAACCAAGAGGTGCAGGATATGCGGCGTCGTGAAGGGCTCGCGCCCGGGACGAGCGCAGGCTGGCCCAGCCTTGGTCGTCGTCAACAACCTGCACCGAGGCAAAGCATTGACGAAGAGGATGATGAAGACGATGATGATGATGACGACGACGACGAGGAGGAGGAGGAGGAAGAAGAATCTGATTCAGGCAAAGGCAAGGGGCCAGCCCGGTACCAAGGCCGGCGCTGGGATAGGTACGGGGGAGGCGGGGCCGCTGGCGGCGCTGCTGGCTTCCCCGGCGGTCAGCCCGGGTCCGGCGCCTCTTACGCATGGCATTGAACGTCGAGACCAACGCCCTGGACGACCGAGTCTGTTTTCATCCTGGTGCGACGTACTCCCTTCCTCGCTCTCTCGCTCCGCGTTTCTCTTCCGTTCGTTTGCCTGTTGTCTCGACGCCACCCGGTAGCTCCAGCCGGCCAGTGACCTGCTGCTTGGCGTGACGTGCGAACGCTCCCGATCGTACGCGTCTATGCTTCTCCTTCCCTTTCCCCTCTCGCGCTTCTCTCCCAGGTCCCATCACTCGAAAACTCAAGAAAGCCGGCGCTTCTCTCGCGGTTCCGGACCAAACAAACGCAGAAAACCATCAAACGACAAAAACAGCGTCCCGAATCCAGTTTCCCTGTAACTAACCCGGAGTCGCATGTTCGAACGGCAGCGCCGTTCAGAGGGCGTCTCGTTCATGAACTCTGTACCACCACCTGCTGACATGCTGCGCCTCATATACACACGATTTTGCTCTACTTACCTTTGCGCTGCGCGATGCGTAATTGTGGAAAGATCAATTTGAGAGAATAAGTACAGTCGTAGTTGAGTCGTAGAGGTAATAATGAGGCGCTCTCCGACAACTGATAGCACCAGAGTCCCTGAATTGGGTCACGTTCGCTGCCCCTCTCCTTGTGGAATGACTCTGAGGGGACCGCCTAGAACTCTGGTCGCAATCTCACATGACTAGTAGGTGTTGCGATATATAGGAGATAGTATTTTTATGGTCTTATATGCCGCCTATTGGTACTGGTTAATGACGAGGGATGCAGCTTCCGAGGCTTTTGTGCTTCTGACGTCGGACCTGGAAGACGCTTTGCGGCCGGCTTGTCCCGCGCTCACCTCCTGAAGCTTCCTTCCGACGCGCCGCATGGACCCTGACGGTTCTGTCAGTACCTGGAGACAGAGGCTTCTGTTTGACGAAGACGAGCTTGCCAGGGTCGAGGAACATGCTCGAGTCTTGGAACGAGCCAAAGCCGACGCCGAACGCGCGTTGACTGCCGCCCGAATGCATTTCGAGACACTGGGCAACCAGGTGAACGAGATATACGAGCGACGGGATACTTTGCGCGCGAGCACCACACAGCTGCGGGCGCAATTGGCGACGCGCGCCTTTCGACGACTACCGCTCGAGATCCTTCGAGCAGTGTTCCTCGAGCTGGCGCAGCAAAATGACCCTTTTTGGTCCGCGTTTAGCGCTGGGATGTACAACCACGAACGTGCCAAAACGCCTTTCATTCTGGCTGCAGTGTCTCGAGCCTGGCGCCAGCTGGCACTGGCTACCCCCCAAATGTGGTCGTATATATCTGTCCGGCCTGCCGACGTCCTCCGTGCAGAAGGTCTCGTCACTACGCTGCTCCTCCGCTCTGGTAGCAGCCCCGTCAACATCCTTCTGCCTTGGTCACAGAGTGGTACCGCTCCATGGACCAAGCAGGCTGGCGAAGGGCGACTTCTGGATTTCGTTGGTGCACATACGAGTCGCTGGCGCAAATTCGAAATCCATTTACCGAGTGCTGCACTTGATGTGCAGGTCTTGGGCATCTTACGACGCCCTACACCACTGCTCGAGGAATTCGCCATCACGAGCGGTGACGATTCCCAGGCCCTCGCCCAGGTGATATTTCCTCACTTCCTGCCTTTCGCCCCACGCCTTCAGTATTTTTCGTCACGGGATTGCAACGTATGTTTCTCTCCTGGTGCGGCACCCTTGAAGCAAATGAAATATCTCCGCTTTTTCGCCGCCATATCCTGTCGTACGCTCTGGGAGACTTTGCGTATGGTTCCGGACCTCCACAGCATGTCCCTGCGGCTCTACGAACCATTAAACGACCATGATTTCCGCCTCACTTCACGGCTCGATTTTCCCCAGCTCAAAACGCTCTCTCTCTTCTGGGAGACATGTGCGACCTTTGCCGCCAATGTTCATCAGCTCTCCTTTCCCGCGTTGTGTACAATATGCGCTCACACCGACTACGCCCCCGAACTTGCGGAACTCTTGCAAAAGGTGAGCCGGACGCTGGTCAGGCTCTCTCTGGACTTCGGGCGAGTGGATGCTCGCCACGTCGACGCCCTTAGCACCCTGGGCTGTCTGCATACGCTCGTCTTCCGGCACTGTGTTGTCAGCAGCGCATTTCTCGGCGCTCTATCGGAGGAGCGGAGCGGGACATGGGTTCTCCCTCGACTCGAGCACATCGAGCTCTCGGGGACCTCAAAACTCGAGCCCGACAACCCCGACTCGCTCGCGCGACTCATCCGCGCGCGACATGCCGCCCATCGTCGCGGGCTCCCCGGCGCGCCCCGGAACATCAAGTCTGTTGCGTTCAAGCAATCGGCCATCACTTCTTGGATTGCAGAGCAGGTCGCCCTCATTCTCGAGGAATTGGAATGACCGGCCGGCCGCTATGGAAAGCGTATATTACTGTCTTTCCGTTGGTTTACTATTGCCTTCTGCCTGTCTGTCATATATACGGTACTTCAAGATTTGCCAAATTGACTGGGAGGCCGAAATAATGTAACAAGTTGGTCCTAAGGAACACAGTAAATACTCATAAAATGCACGCGCTGACTCGATGACCGGCCCCGAGGCCTGAAAAAGAGTCACAGTGGCCGTGGGACACACGAATGGCAGACCTGCCACTGCACTCAGAGCGGAGCGGCCTGCAGCACTGGGGTAAAATCTGGAACTACACTTGGCTCGAGGGATGAGAAATAGCTGCATCGACAGCCGCCATAGCGAACTCCACCGGGCGCTCGAGCTGGAGCAAGTAGTCAAACTTGACGTTAGCCACGGGTGGGTCGTATATGTCCGCGTCGTCGTGGGAGGGCCTCTCAAAGCAGAGCAGGTGCAGTGTGCTGGACTTCGCGACTCGATCGCCCTGTTTCGCGCGTTTGCCGACGCCGCCGTGAAGCGGAGGACGGGGGAGCGAGTCCAGTAGACTGAGAAACTGCGTGCGTGCATCGGAATCCTGGACCGAGGTGTGAGTGGCGTTAAGTTTAGAGGGTCCGATTGACGCACCATCGCATAGAAGTCCTGCGAGCCGGGAGGGAGTGCTCTATGGTGTGCTCCCTCGCCGCCAGCAGAAGAGCGGTACGCATGGACGAACACGAGTATACTGAACTCGCCGTCCACTTCGAGCATGAACATCAGGTCCGCGCCAAGATGCGGGTCGGGAATCAAGAACGGCTCTGAGGCTCCGCGTAGCCACTCAAAGACGTCTGCAGGCGTCTCAGCCCAGTGGATGAGGCACGGGGAGTGTGGTATGGGTATTGAGCAATGGGCTGGCGACTTGCCACAACGCGGGAGGACCACACGCGCAGACTCGTGCGCCCACGGCGGCGCGCGGCCGAGAAAGTCGAGGAACGCCGTCAGCGTCGGCGCGATGCGGACCGCATCGAAGATGCACGCCGAGAGTCCCTCGACGAATGCTGCATCGCGCAGCGGCGGCGTGGTGTTGGCCGGGCCTGCCAGGCGCCGACGGATGACGCCGTGGATTCCGTGATTCGGCGAAGACGCCAGCCATCGAGCGAGGTTGAGGAAAGCGAGCGGTTCGAAGATGGTGACCTCGTTCTCGGACTCCCCAAAGAATCCCACCGAAAGGCGGACCAGAGCCCGGGCCGCGGCGCACTGTGCTGTGGTGGGCAGCCCTTGCACGGCATATTTCATGACGGTCAGGCGCAGGAATGATGCTCCTGGGGAAACTGGCGAAACAGGCGCTATCAGCGACATGATTGTGAGCCCACGACCACACCTGCAATACGCACATTCTAGTTTCTCATTTGGGAACATGATACCGCGGTCAACGAGATAGTCAGGCATATAGTCGGTGGAGCCTGGACGCTCGTAGCCCGTTAATGTGTATATCAGGGTATCCATAATGCGGATGATGTCGCGAGCGCCGAACTTCATCGTCAGTGCGATGAGGGTGTCGATAAAGCGGTACCTGCGAGAATTCATGAGCATTGAACATGATGGCCGCCACCAGCGCAGAGAGCTGACCGTCCATTCATCCAGCGATACACCGTTGCGCAGTCATCGTCCGAAACGGTAGGTCCCAGGAAGTGGCGGAGGTATGAAGCGCACTGTGGAGCTGACGCGAGGGAGCTGAAAGTATGGAAATGCCGTACAGTTTTCACGGCGAAGCCTGAATTAGCCAAAGCTTCTGAGATCACGTCCGGCTCGTATAGCGCGCTGGCGATGATGAGACGAGCGTTCGGGAACGCATTGCCGAGGTGTATGATGAGCTCGCGAAGAAGCGGTGCGTTTCGAGAGTTGTCTGCGACAGCAAAGGAGCGTGGGTAGCTGCTCAACGCGATCTGTGCGCCGTCAATGACGATGTACGAGACGCGAGATACCAGCTCCGGTGACAGGGTAGCATAAAGCTCCGCAATGGCGTCGTCGCTTCCCTGGCTGAGGTGGCAGAGTATCCGCTGGAACACATCGGCGTCAAATAGAGTGTCTGTGCGAAACTGGAGCATGAGCCATTTCATCCTGGCGTCGTCGTCCGACAGCCCACGGTCTGCCGTCAAGCGCAGAAGTTCGCTGAAGACAAGCATGCGCGCCAAGATGAGCCGGCGGAAGTGAAAGGCCGCAGCATGACGATTTCCTTCGAGAGCGTCCTGCCACTCGTGCGACGGCCGCGTCAATTCGGGGAGGAACGTTTTGAATTTCACGCCCGGGCCATATGAGCTGCTGATGTGAGAGACTGCAGTTTCGTAGTCGTGAGAGCCGTAGGGATCCGCATGGAAATTGTACTGGCAGGTCAGGTAGAAACCACAGTGACGGGCCAGAACCTCGAAGCACATGCGTGTCTTCCCGCAACCTGAAGCATTAGACAGGTATCTATTGATATATAGGCAGAATAAGCGCGTAGACAGCGTTCAACGTTGTGGCTACGCACATGTGCTCATCGCCCGCAAGGACCTGCTCGAGTCTCGCTGCGAACGAGGGATCCAAGGTTTCCAGCCTCCCAAGGCGATACAAAAGCATGTCGGGCTCCTTGCTCGGTGGAAACTCCAGCATACCCAGAGCCTTAAGACGGGGGAGATCATCTGGATCCCAGACATTGCCAACCCCATATTGCGTCGTTGCCGGTTTCCAGAGCGGGTGGACAGTTTCGCCGTCAAGGTATTCTTCCATGCGGGACCTCCAAGTCTTGAGAGCGAGCTTCAGACCGGAGCTCTCTTCCTCCTGCTCGGGCAAAGACTCGCTCGACGCTGTCACAATCGTCGTAAGAAGTCATGATAGACGGCGAAGGTCGGTTGTGCTTACACCCTGTGTCATCGTGTACCTCGTCGACTTTCTCGGGCATTGGCGTTCGACACCGTCCGGGTGTCAATGAAAGAGGAGGTACAAGAGCGACGTTAGAAGTCCGAGGCAGAAGAGTATTCTAAAGACAGGGCGCTGCTGAGCCGGCGCTAATCGGCTTGCACATTCCGCCCGCGGAACCGATTATTTCCTGAACGCTCCGAAGACGCGTCGGGCAGATTCCTGGCGCAGTGAAATGACGATTGATCGGTTCGCCCCAATGGGCGGCGTCAGTGAGCGTTGGCTACATTGGCCGGGCCGGCTCATGCGAACTGATAACCAACCACATTGCACTGCAAGGGCTCGTTCTTGTTCTTGAAACCAGGATATAATCGTGCAGATGGAATCAATGCTTCTCCTAGTGTAGGCCACGCGTGCTGGACGACCGCAGCACACGTGAGAGAGAGTGAAGAAAGACGCGTCGGCGGGCCTTGAAATTTTCCCAGCGCTTCGTCTTTCCACCGTGACCATGCCCGACGCTCAATTACTGGACGACGCCGCGACGTTTTCGGCATTTGAGGATGTTCTGGACGCACGTATATTGCGCGCCCTCGCGGACTTAGGCTTTGCACGGCCGACGCTGGTACAAGCAAAGGCCATTCCGCTCGCGCTCGAGGGGCGCGACATACTGGCTCGTGCGCGCACTGGAAGCGGCAAGACGGCCGCATACTGCATCCCCATCATCCAAAAGGTCCTTTCGGCGAGCTCCAAGGTACGTCGTCTGTACCAGCCATTGCGCACCGGCGCTGAAAGCAGCCCAAGTCGGCAGCAGCCACACGCGCGTTGATGCTCGTACCGACGCGCGAGCTGGCCGAACAGGTCTCGAACCTACTCAAGGGCTTGCTAAAATACTGCGAGAAGGACGTCGCTTTCGTGAACGTCGCCTCGGGCAGCACAGCGCACTTGAAGTGAGCACCACCGCCCAGCCGCGGAAAACTCAGTTAACTCGCACCAGGTCCGTGTTGGCAGATAGCCCGGACATAGTCATATCAACCCCTGCGCGAGCTCTTTCATTATTGCAGTCCAAGGCAGGCTATTCCTCTTGTTCGATCACGCGAAGCTCAGCGTTCTATCCAGGTTCTGACCCTTGCGTCGATGGAGTCGCTCGTCATTGACGAGGCAGACCTCATATTATCGTACGGTCACGACGAGGACATGAAGCAGATACTCGGCGGCGGTTTCTTCCCCTCGGTTTACCAATCGTACCTCATGAGCGCAACGATGACCAAGGACGTCGAGACGCTTAAAGGCCTCGTTTTGCGCAGTCCGGTAAGCTCCCCTTCCCTTCCTTGCAACTACCCATCCTTATCGGTCATCAGGCAATATTGCGGCTGGAAGAGGACGAGGACGTTGCTGCGAATCTCAGTCAATACGCCGTCAGGTACGTTCTCATCTATTATCGTCACTGTGTCTGCAACGGCTCGCCGTCCGGTCTGGCTTTTCCATCCCATTTGCCGTGTTGCGTCCTCGCGGGTGCTCGCAGCGTTGGTTGCAAGATGTTGACGTCCGCGCATTGAAACCACCAGACTCCCGCGCTGAGTTTCCCATCCTACCACCCAGACACGACCTTTTATTGCACCAAGGGCTTGCTGTGTGCCATTGATTTTCCAGAGTCGCCACGGTCCTTGCTTGCAATATCCCCCTTGCAAATGCCGGCTGTTAGCTCTGGGGTGTCGGCATTTCACACCTTTTGGGGCGGGCAAGGGCCGTGTGTGCGTCTGGTGAAACAGGTCAAACTGGGTGCTGGGGTTGCTGTGCCGCTTCTCGAAAGCTCTCGGGAAGCGTTGTGACCCTTGAGCACGTCGTGTCGCGCGGGGCTGCACCTCCTGCAAACTCCGTTGCAGGTTCTGGCATTATTCGCTGGACAGCCGTTGCAAACCGTAACAACCCCTCATCTTACCCTTACTGATAGGCGGCCAGGTGCAGCGAAGTCGACAAGTTCCTGCTCACATACGTGATGCTCAAGTTGAAGCTCGTCAAGGGCAAATGCCTCATCTTCGTGAACGACGTCGACCGCTGCTACCGCTTGAAGCTCTTCCTCGAGCAGTTTTCCATAAAGAGCTGTGTGCTGAACTCGGAGCTGCCGCTAAACTCTCGGTATGTCGTGCGCGTTCTTCTTGCCGTCGCCCCTCGTTGACACCTATCAGCTTCCATATCGTGCAGGAGTTCAACAAGGGCGTGTACGACTATATTATTGCCACAGACGAGAGCGGCGACAAGGGCGAGGCCGACTCGGACGTCGATTCGGAATCTGAGGCCGAAGCCGCCGCAGAGGAGAGCGAGGTGGATCCTGATAGTGAGTAACGGACGCGCTCCACTGGCCGTCTTCTCACGAGCAGCAGTGGTCCCGACGCAACGGCCCGCGGAGGGCGAGTCCGCGCCCGCGCCGCCGAAGAAAACGCTGAAGCGGAAACGCGGGACGCCGCCGCCGGCCGCGGCGCAGAAGAAGCGGGCGAAGAAGGCGGGCGACCGCGAGTACGGCGTGTCGCGCGGCGTGGACTTCGTCGACGTCGCGTGCGTGCTCAACTTCGACCTGCCGGCGTCCGCGCGCGCGTACACGCACCGCGTGGGGCGCACCGCGCGCGCGGGCAAGAGCGGCATGGCGCTCTCGTTCGTCGTGCCCGCGGACGAGTTCGGGAAGAACAAGGTCGTCGGCGGTGTGTCCACCACGAAGCGCGACGAGCGCGTGTTTAGGAGGATCGAGGAGGACCAGGCGGCAAGAGGCAGCAAGATCGCGGAGTACGCGTTCGACATGAAGCAGGTCAACTCGTTCCGCTACCGCATGGACGACGCGCTGCGCGCCGTCACCCGCGCCGCGATCAAGGAGGCGCGCGTCAAGGAGCTCAAGAGCGAGATCTTGAACTCGGACAAGCTGAAGGTGCGCCTTGCGCCTCCGCCCGTCCGTGCCATAGCGCCTGACGCTGTTTCGTTTCCAGGCGCATTTCGAAGACAACCCGCTCGACCTGGAGTACCTGCGCCACGACAAGGCACTGCACCCGACGCGGGTCCAGCCGCACATGAAGCACGTCCCGAAGTACCTGATGCCGCGCATAGCGGCCGTCCCTGGCGCGGCGCAGGCGGACGAGGTCGGGTTCGTGCCGTTCAAGAAGGACAGCAGCGCCTCGCGCGGCCGCGGGCGGGGAGGCAAAAGCGCGCGTGGCGGTGGTGGGAGGAAGAAGAATGACCCTCTGAAGAAGTTTGGGCGGTAGTGCTTGCTGGTCGTGCTGTTGACGTGTCTGCGGGATGCGGGGAATATAGGGGGTATTTGATAGGCACGCCACCGGGGCGGCCGGTCCGACGCGCCTGGCATAAACTGTCCGTCAGTGTCACGATCCTGCCACTGGCCAGCTGCTTTCCCGCTCATCGCTCATCGGTATGCCGTCGTCGATAGTCGTGGTCATGGTGCGCCTGGGTGCTGCTGGTCGCCAGTGCTGGGTGTGACCGATGGCAGGGCGTGTCCGGGTGCGGCAAGAGCACGATCGGGAAGGGGCTCGCGGACGCGCTGCACGTGCCGTTCATCGACGCGGACGACCTGCACCCGAAGGCGAACGTCGACAAGATGGCGCAGGGCGAGCCGCTGACGGACGCGGACCGCATGCCGTGGCTGCGCATCGTGCGCGACGCCGCCGTGCGCGCGTGCCGCGTCGAGCACGCCGCCGGGCACGAGACCGGCGTCGTCATCGCGTGCTCGGCGCTGCGCCGCTCGTACCGCGACCTGCTGCGCGGCATCTCCGAGGGCGAGGTCGGCCAGGCGGACGCCGGCGACGGCGAGACGCTCCGCACGTTCTTCTGCCTCGTCGACGGCCCGCGCGAGCTGCTCTTCGAGCGCATGTCCGCGCGCAAGAACCACTTCATGAAGGCCAAGATGCTCGACAGCCAGATCGCCACGCTCGAGGACCCCCGCGGCGAGGACGGCGTGTTCGTCGTCCGGCTCGAGGATAGCCCCGAGGACCAGGTCAGGTCAGCTGTCGAGGAGCTCTCCAAGCACGGCGTGCGGCCCGCTGAGACCGAGCACCCGACTCGGGAGGCCGTCGGGGAAGGCGTCCCTGTTGTCATCGACTCCGACAACTCGATACAGAAGGGATCTCAGGAGGTTGAAGCGGCGGCGTAGGCGGCTCCAGTGTTTATCTTTACTCTAATAATTTGTAAGCCCTCCACCTCAGTTTCTCTTTTCTTCTCTCTCACTCCGTTCTCATGACCAGGTGATGTCTCTCATATTTGTGCAAGTACAAATTGTGAACCTAGATGCACGAGCCCGGGACACTCGCAGTGGAGTTGCGCACCTGCGCCTTGAGCGGCGCGTTCCCGCACAGCAAGCCCTTGACGAACGCCTGCGCGACGACGTTCGCTCCAGCGGGACTGGTGTGCGTGTGGTCGTTCGGGAAGAACGAATCGACGGTGCTCAGGCCGAGCGCCTGGAACCGGTTCGCCGTGTACTGCCCGTGGTCGACGAACGCCGCGCCGACGGCCGCGGCCGACTGGCGCGAGTAGTCCGTGAACCGGTTCGGCGTGTACACGAACGACCCGCCCTCCCACGGGTTGTTCGGCGTCGGCGACGAGATGATCACCTGCGCGCCCTTCGCGATCATCGCGCGCGCGGCGTTTTGGAGGTACGCGGGGTAGGTGAGCACGGTCTCCTGGATGCCGCTGCGTGCGTCGATCCGAATCAGTGGGAGAACAGGGAATCGGCGCGCGGGAACTCACTTGAAGACTGTCTGGCAGGTCTCGCTGCCTGCGCCCGGGCAGTCCGTGCGCCCGTTGTCCGTGGAGAGGCTTCCGCCGTCGTTGTGGCCGAATTCTGACACGCGGCGGATGAGGATATGCGCTCAGCGCAGATCTCCAGCCCGGCCTACCAATGATCACTGTGTCGCCACTCTTGACGGTGTTGATGATCGTCTGGAACCTGCCCTCGCGCGTGAAGCTGCGAGCCGACCGCCCGCCGATGGCTTGGTTGTTGACCGGCACGTTCAAGGAGAACTGGAGGAACTGTCCCCAGCCTGAACGATCGAGGGAGTTCAGCGCAAGCCCCGCATTCGCTCCTCGCACAACAACACGTACCGTCGGTGCCGGTGCCCGCGCCTCCGCCATTCCTAGCCATAGTCGAGTCTCCCGCGAGGAAGACGGTCGCGTGCGCGGCCGATGCGGTGGCAACGAGAAATGCGGACGTCGAGAGCTTCATCTTCACGGCCGCGGTGCAATGCCAGCGCGCTTGTGATCATTCTCTCGCGCTCCCGTTATATACCGCACGCATCCTGAGAACGGCTTCACGCGTCCCTGCATGTGACACCGCTTCCGCGAATGCTTGAATATGCAGTCGGTGCAAAATCGGAGCGCCAGCGCAGCGCCCGTATATTGCGCGGTGGCGGTCCGCGCGCCGGCGCTGCCCGCCGTGGAAGCAGCGTCCCTCCCGCATGACACGTGAGCTCCGGCATCTAGTGGCTGGAGTTGTACGTTCGTCACTGGTGGCTATATGCGAGCTTTTGACGGCGCATGACACACTGCAGGACTCCACAAACCCTCAATTCGGCTCGGAATAAAAGCACCCACGGTTCGGAGATATTGAAGCTTGAGTGGGTTTCGGGGGCCATCTGTGAGTTGTTACCATCGATGGAGATTTTGCAGCGGACCTAAGAAGGATTATATCCGTCCTATCTGAACGGATGACACGCTTCAATCTCCGACCCCTGCTCTTCGCTCTCCACCCTCCACGGGGTTCAAGCTTCATCCACAGACATTGACATGGATCCGTATGAGATGACGCATGACGCACGATGCGACGTGATAATTGCACTCGAGCGCGCGGTCTGTGGCGCACCCGCACCGGCTGTTGGACAGGAGGGCCTTAGACCGTAGGGCCCCATAAAACCGCGCGTAGCAGTTGCCCGATGCCCCCGCACCCCCATTGACCTGACATGCTCTGTAGCATTCTCTTGGTTCTCGCGTCCGCGCTCACTGGGCGCGCATTCCCCTCGTTCGCCGACCCTGCGGCCGTCCGGCGCGGGCTACAAGCCATGAGCAAGGACGCACAGCTCGTCGCGGACATCCGTGCACTGGCCGCTGAGCAGCGCAAGGAACTGTCTGCGTGGACCGGCAGCGACATTGTCAGCCAGTTGCTGAACGGCTCGCTGGGCCTAGCAGAAGGCGCAGTCGCCACGCTGCCTTCTAGCATCGAGGGCTCCAAGCGCTTCCCAGAGAGCGACCATCCGTTCATTGCGCCAGGACCCACTGATCAGCGCGGTGCGTAACGATTGGTCTGTGCCCTGATCCATTCTGACCAGGAGTTTCACCCCTGCAGGCCCTTGTCCCGGACTGAACACGCTTGCGAATCACGGCTACCTCCCACGGAACGGCATAGTGAGGTGCGTAATAACAATTGCAGCCCCAGCTTGCCCCACCTGATGAACCGTCCAGCGTAGGGCAAGTTATTCCTGCGACGGCTCAGCTCTTCAACATGGGGGTGGACCTGGCTACAGTACTCACCGCCGGCGCTCTGGCGTTAAACGGGGACATCCCGACTATGACATTCTCCATAGGAGGAGCGGATCCCCGTACGCCTCGGCCCATGCTCCACATCGACCTTCATCCTCTGACCACATGCGCAGGAACGAATAGTCTCGGTGTGCTCGGCGGGCTTCTCGGGACTGAGACTGGCTTGGATGGACATGGGCGCGTCAACGAGGGTGATGCGAGTGCCACGCGGTACGGGCGCCCCCGCCACCTGCACTTGCAGTGTTGCTGACCGCGTGCAGCTGCGATTTCTACCTCTGCGCCGGAGACAATCACAACATGCAGCCCGAGCTCTTCCGGCAGATGCTGGAGCGTGCGCATGCGCACGGCGATCAGTTCACAGTATCGGCGCTCCAGGAACATTTCCACAACCGCTACGCGTATTCGCAGGCGAACAATCCCAGCTTCTACTTCGTGGGTCGCTTCTCTCCCGCTTGCCCTGGTACATTCATGGTTAACGGGAGTCGCTCACAGGTACCGCCGTCTGCTCTGATTGTCATGGGGTGCGTCAGTTCGGGCTACTGTTATACATCTCCTGGACTAAAAGAAAAAGCGCGACGTACTTCCACGCTGGTTTCTTCACAAACGGTACGATCGGAAATGGAGGGTCTGCGAACGTTGCGTCCATCTCGTCTTTCGTCGGGGCCCGTATCAATGACGGGGCTATTACATACGTACCGGAGCGTAGTGAGTTTGCTCTGCCTTCCTTGTCCATTATTCCTCATCTGTGTAGTCCCACAGGAAGGATGGTACCGCCGCGCAGTGCCCATGACCCTGGTCGAGGCCCTTGCTGGCATTCTTTCAATATACTTGAACCCGTACCCCGTCGCCTTCGGCGGAAATGCAGGATCGACGGATAAGTTTGTGCCCGGCCCGGGGCTGCTCGCGCTTCCCACCGACGCGCAGAATCCCAACGGTCTCGGATGCTTCCTATACAACGCTCTCTACGCGGACTTTGTCGGAGAACTGGACAATGTGAGACTCGTTCTCATCTGCATGGTCACGTTTTTGAATCGTCGGAAACAGCTGCTCTTGGGCTTGGAAGACGTGCTGAACGCCGCGCTCGGCCTGCTCGACCCCGCCTTTGCGGACTTCATTGACTGCAAGCCCAACTACCCCGACGAGACAAATAGCAACCAGTATAACCGCGCCAAGGCCTACCTGAACGCGACGTCGCACCTTCCGGGCGCGCCGAAGAAACAGCCCTGCCTCGGAGGCTCTAGCCCGGAGTGCCGTACTTCGACAAACAAATACGATTCCGTGGCGTGATGGCACAGCCGGTCGCCTTTCTCCCGATCACTTTGTATACTACCCACTGCATGCTGAGATTCGCGTGCTTTCTTACTAGATTTGCACACATGCAGGCAGTTCATGACACGGACTAATACAGGCTACAATACACGACTCTGACGGTCGTTTACCCCGAACAGCGACACGGGGTCGTGCGAGCGCCCATAACCAAACGAGTGAATGGGAATGCTACGGAGGACGTTAGTCAGAACATGAGGCCGATCGGCAGGAAGCTCTGCTTACTTCGCCGCCTCCGCGCGTGAGGCGCGCGCGGCCCTGCGGCCGCCCGATGCTCAGGAACGGCGTCTTGCGCACGCGACGCCGACCTCGAACGTGACGATGCTCAGCCGGTCGCGCTTGTCGAGGTTCGCGATGATGAAGTCGAAAGACGAGCGCACTTTAGCTCCGCGCTCGCGCGCACGTGCTCCGGCGGCTATATGCGAGCGTTTGACACGTTGACTGGCAGGAAGGAGTCCACAAACCGTCGTGCAGCGTCGTTTTTACCTCCAGTGAGCCGATGAAAATCCCCTGACTTGGATATATTCGACCTCGACTGTGTATAGGGTATTTCTGAGTTACTAATATCGACGAGGGATTTCGCACCGGGCCTACGAGGGCTTAGATCCGTCCTATTCAAACTTGGCGGGTGACACGCTTCAATCTCCGACCCCGCTATTAGCTCTCCACGGGCTTCATCCGCTAACATGTTTGCACTGTCATGGATCCGTACCGGATAGCACATGACGCACGATACAACGTGATAATTCCACTCGTGCGTGCGGTCTGGGACGCGCCCGCACAGGCTGGTGGACAGGACCCTGGCCTTAGTAGACCGTTGGGTCCCATAAAACTGAGCGTAACGGTTGCCCGCTGTCCCCGCATCCCCACTGACCTGTCATGCTCTGTATCACAGTCCTGGTCCTCGCGTCTGCGCTCACTGCGCGCGCATTTCACTCGTTCGCTGACTCTGCGGCCGTCCGGCGCGGGCTGCAGGCCATTAACAAGGACGCACAGCTCGTAGAGGAGATCCGCGCGCTGGCTGATGAGCAGCGCCGCGAGCTTTCTGCGTGGACCGGCAGCGACATTGTCAGCCTGTTGCTGAACGCCTCGCTGGACTTGGCCGACGTCGGTACGCTGCCTTCTTCCATCGAGGGCTCCAAGCGCTTCCCAGAGAGCGGCTATCCGTTCATTACGCCAGGACCGACTGATCAGCGTGGTACGTTATCACTGTCCTTTGTCCTGATCGACTCTGACTAGGAGGTTCGCCCCTGCAGGCCCTTGTCCCGGATTGAACACGCTTGCGAATCACGGCTACCTTCCGCGCAACGGCATCGTGCCGTGTGTAATTACAGCTCTGGCACGATCTTGCCCTATCTGAGGAGCTGACCAGCTTAGGGCAAGTTATTCCTGCGACGGCTCAGCTCTTCAACATGGGGGTGGACCTGTCTACAGTACTCACCGCTGGCGCTCTGGCGTTAACTGGGGACATCCCGACTTTGACATTCTCCATAGGAGGAGCTGATCCCCGTACATTTCGTCCCACATCAACGTTCATC
This sequence comes from Auricularia cornea, assembly GCA_030578095.1. Classification (NCBI taxonomy): domain Eukaryota; kingdom Fungi; phylum Basidiomycota; class Agaricomycetes; order Auriculariales; family Auriculariaceae; genus Auricularia; species Auricularia cornea. The sequence continues at coordinate 3,325,029 of JARLTE010000009.1, read as the reverse complement.
CTCTGACCCGCATGTGCAGGGACGAATAGTCTCGGCGTGCTAGGTGGGTTCCTCGGGACTGAGACCGGCTTGGACGGACATCGCATCAACGAGGGCGATGCGAGTGCCACGCGGTACGGGCGCCCCCGCCACCTGCACTTGCAGTGTTGCTGACCGCGTGCAGCTGCGATTTCTACCTCTGCGCCGGAGACAATCACAACATGCAGCCCGAGCTCTTCCGGCAGATGCTGGAGCGTGCGCAAGCGCACGGCGGTCAGTTCACAGTATCGGCGCTCCAGGAGCATTTACGCAACCGGTACGCGCATTCGCGCGCGAACAATCCCAGTTTCTACTTCGTGAGTCGCAGCACTCCCGCTTGCTCTGCACGTTCGCGGTTGACGGGGCTCGTTCACAGATGCCACCATCTGCTGCGATTGTTCTGGGGTGCGTCTGTTTGCACTCACCGCTGGCATACATTTCCTGGACTAGAAGGAACAGCGCGACATACTTCCATGCTGGTTTCTTCACAAACGGTACGATCGGAAATGGAGGGACTGCGAACGTCGCGTCCATCTCCTCGTTTGTGGGTGCCCGTATCAATGACGGGGCTATCACATACGTCCCTGAGCGTAGTGAGTTTGTCTCGCCTTCCGTGACATTATTTCTCACTCTTTGTGAAGTCCCACAAGAAGGATGGTACCGCCGCGCCGTGCCCATGACACTGCTCGAGGCCCTTGCTGGCGTTCTCTCCATATACTTGTACCCGTACCCGCTCGAGTTCGGCGGAAATGCAGGATCGACGGACAAGTTTGTGCCCGGCCCAGGGCTGCTCACGCTTCCCACCGACGCGCAGAATCCCAACGGCCTCGGATGCTTCCTGTACAACGCCCTCTACGCGGAGTTCGTCGGCGAACTAGACAATGTGAGATTGATCCTTACTTTCCCTGTCACGTCTCTGAATCGTCGGACACAGCTGCTCCTGGGCCCGGAAACCGTGCTGAACGCCGCGCTTGGCCTCCTCGACCCCGCCTTTGCAGACTTCATTGACTGCAAGCCCAACTACCCCGACGAGACGAATAGCAACGAGTATAACCGCGCCAAGGCCTACCTGAACGCGACATCTCACCTTCCTGGCGCTCCGAAGAAACAGCCTTGCCTCGGAGGTTCTGGTCCAGAGTGTCGTACTTCGACAAACAAATACGATTCCGCGGCATGATGGCACCGCCGGTCGTCTTTGATCACCTCATATCATGATGCCCACTGCGTGCAGAGAGTCGCATGCTTAGTAGATTTGCGTACATGCACACTGCTCATAATACGGACTAATACAGGCTACAATACATACAGTACACGATGGCTGTCGATTCCTCCGATCTTCACCACATCTCCCACTTCTGCGATCCCATTGCAATGAGCCGGTTGAACAGCTCGTCCCGCATCTGCATGGCGGTGAGCGTCCACTTGTCCCCCGCGCGGTCGACGATCTGCAGCGCGTCCGCGACCGCGCGGTCCGTCGCCCAGCCGATGACGAGCTTCGCCTTCCAGCCCACGCCGCCGACCTTCCTCAGCTCGGCGATGTCCTCCACCGCGACGCTCCAGACCGGCTTCAGCTCGCTGCCGCCCTCCGTGGCGAACGCAACGCACGGCGTCGCGGCGGTCGTCAGGATGTAGAGCCGGCCCTTCTGGCCCTTGTAGCGGCATGCGAAGTCCACGGGGCCGAGCGGGCGGTGCACATGTCGCGGGAGGATGCCGAGGCGGTCGCGCGCGTGCTGCGCGCCCGCGGCGGCCTTGAGGCGGTCTGCGCCGAGCACGGCGGTGACGCCCGTGCGCGTCGTGCCCTTCAGGAAGCCGAGCAGACGCGCGCCCTTGCCGCCTTTCTTGTGCTCCGGCGGTTCGGACGCCACGACCGGCCCCTTGGTGGCCAGGTCCAGTTCGGACTGCGTCACGTCGAGCGGGACGTCGTCCGCGTCGACGTGGGCGTCCGCTGGATCCGCGGATGGCGGCGTCGTCGATAGCGGCGGCGGAGGAAGCGGCGCCTTCTTTGCCTCGCCGATGCGGAGGAGAGTCAGGGCCAGCTGGGCGTTCGTTGGTACACCGCTGAGGATCGTGCTGAGAGGCAGGGTGAGAACGAGTCGTCCTGGCGCGAAGTCACGAATACGCTTACTTGCGAATCTCCAGGAGTCTCTGCCATTTGGGGTAGTGAACGTTGAGCCAGTGAATGGCGCGCCAGATCACGGGCCAGCCGAAGAATACCGCCCCCGCCCCGAATGTGCTGCCTTTCACGACCGTGGCTGAGTCCACAAACAGAGACGCAAGGAGTAACGGCGCGACGACTGCCGCGAGCCGGTACTTGGGTTTATCCTCCGGGAATGGTGGTGTCGGGGATAGTGCACTAGCAATCGTCAGTGGCTAAGTTATCTCGTTTCCGCGGAAGCTGCGTACTTTCCCAGCCGCTCCCAGGTGTCGCAAACGTCTGCGAGCGCATGCATCACGGGCCGCGCCTGCTCCCACATCGCCTCCTGCATCGCCGTCTTGGTCTTATCGTGTTTGACATGCGGCGGGTCCCCGGCTGCGGCCTCCTGCGCGTCCACTGCGGCCCCGGCGAGCTGATGCGCGTCGGGGACGACTTTCCCGAAGTTGTCCATCACGTCGTCTTCCTCGGCGCGCGTCTCCGTGGCGCTGCTGAGGGCGATGGACGCGAATCCCGTGACAAAGTTGCTGGCCTCCTGCTCGACTGCCTCGCCGGGGTGCTTCTCCGGTGCACCTGTCACGGTATTGCCGCTCCCGAGGTGGCCCGCGCGGGGCCGCTGAATATGACCTGTGTCGGCGTCTACCAGCGCAAGCGGCATCGGCGGGAAGAGGAAGCTCCGCGAGGGCGGGTAGAGTATGAGAAGAACGAGAGTCGTGAACAGAACTGGCATAAGCATATCTAGGAACCATGCGGTGAAGTACGCCTCGTGTGTAGAGGTCAGATTGACCCGTCGATTCCGATGTGGCTAACTCACTGCGCAGAACGCTGCCGTCCGTCGCTGCTCGTTCCATGAGCGGAGCCTCGAGATGTGTTTCACTACATTCAGCAAGCCCACAATCTGTTCAAACGTTAGGAAGAGCTGAGACATGGTGCAAGGGACATACCACGGTCATGTACAAGCGCTCGATGTTGGCGCGCATCTTGTCCGGTGAGAACTCTTCCTCGTCCGCAATGTGTAGGTCGAGGTTCCCCGGCACGTCCTTCGTTTCTTTGACATGGAACAGTTGCTTTGAGACGCCTGAGCAAGAGCCCACTATCCGCGCGGGAATTCAGATTGCACACCTTGTTGAACCGCCGCACGAGGATCCAAATCTCGTCGTTGTTCACGCCCTCGACAAGCGGCTGCGCCATGTCGTCCGGGTGCTCGTGCCAGCCCATGTCGAGCGCTTCTTGATCATGCGTTTCTGTGGTCGTTGTGGCGGTCGCCGCGAGCGCATGGCTGTCTGTGGGCGCGTCCGAGTCGTTCGGCGGTTGGTTCATAGCTGTCGTGCTCAAGGCGTCTGTCGAGCATGCGTAATGGGGGCACGGCTTAAGTATGGCTGGTGCAGCCACCGATTACAAGGAGCCACAGTGCCAGCGGGCGCTAAGCCGCAAGGAGTACACGCGTGACGTCATGCGCTTTGGCGCTCCGAGTACCCTGTGGAATCCTGATTAAATTTGCACAACATGGCACAGGTGTCCTGGCGGACACGGACCTGAAGCCGCTCTTTGAACTGGAACTGTGGAACAGGAGTACAGCATATATTGCGATCATAATCTCGTCATTTCTACATGGGAAAACGCCCCCTTCGCGGCATAGGAAAAAGTGCCATGTGTCCAATGATGCCGAGTGCTCAATATTGAGCTGCAAAGATCGTGATTAGGGACAGGCTGGCATGAGTCGAGAATGGGTACAACTGACGCACGAACATGAGCTTTCGCAAGGTAGTGCTAGGACCCAAAAAAATTATCAGATGTTGACCATATATGGGACGAAAAGTGGGACACTGAGACACATGTTTCATGGGACACCCCGCTTTCGCAAATCCGCGGAGCCGCCTATCGGAAATTCCCAGCCCCAGAAGCGATTTCTAAGACCTTCACCTTCGGCTTCAGGAACATGCACCCCAAGCTGCAAAACAAAGCTTCGGAATAGCAGAAGCAGCCTGAAACGACTGGCGCATGTGACCGTGGGAACATGACCGCGCCAGTCCCAGGGCTGAGTGCGGCATCATGAGCACGCTACTCCGCAATAATTTGTGCGCCAAACGAATCAGTAGAGTACACGAACTAAAGGGTCACTTCGATATACAAAATGTCCATACCTAAACACAATATTTGCATGTTTTCTAGCGCCAAAAGCGAGGCAAGGCGAATCCGGCAGGAGATAGTAGGCGTACAACAAACGTACTCGCGGGAATGTAATTTCAGACACGCAGGACACAGGGAAAATAAGGAACGGTGTGTGGGCACTAGATGGGGCGGCGGGTGGGCCGTGATCAGCAGCGGCAAGAAAGGGGGGAGCGCGAGGCGAGAACGCGAAAGCGACACAGGACCCAAAAAAGGAAGGGAGGCGGGGCAGGCGGGCGGGCAGATCCAAACGAGAGCACACGCGGGTCGGGCATAAGGATGAGCGAATAAGAGTACAGGAACAAGAGCACGGAGGGCGTGCAGCGGTCACGGTCAGTCGCGCGAGACCCAGTCGGTGCTGCGCGCGACGAGCTCGATGGAGTTGTCCGTCGTCCAGAACAGCTTCTCGGTCGCCGTCCGGCCCGTCCACGCCTTCTGGTCGCGCAGGATCATAGCCTGCTGCGCGCCGAAGTTGCGCTGGTCGTGCGCGAACATCTCCAGGTTCTCCTCGAGCGCTTCGGAGAGCACCTGGATGTCCTGCATGATGCTCTGCAGCGTGCGCACCGCGCTGAGCGCGAGCAGCTCCCGCCGCGAGCGCGCGGAGCCGCCGGTGGACGTCGGCGGCGGCAGCGTCTGCGTGATGCTCTGCAGCACGGTGTGCAGGATGCGCTTCGTCTCGGCGATGATGCGCTGCGCCTGCGGGTAGTTCTTCTTGCTGACGAGCACCAGCGCGCGCGTGATCATGTCGCTCGCAAGGAGCTCCATCCGTCGCCGCACAATGACGGGGTCGCTGCCGTTGGAGTTCTTGCCGGCGCCCGGCGCGGCGGGCAGCAGCGTCACGGTCAGCAGCACCGGGTGCGCCAGCCGTGTGACATTCTTCGCCGCCGCGGGGTCGAAGAAGCCGCCGTCGACCTCGAACACGGGCACCTCGTCGATCATGCCGTCCATCATGCCGTCGACGAGGTTGCCGATGTCGCCGATGCTGAGCCCGTCGAGGCCCATGCGCGCGTTGAACTCGTCCGTCGCGCTCATGCCCCGCTGGCCGTGGCCGCCGCCGTTGCGCATCATGGGCTGCTCGCGGTTGTCGAGCTCGAGCTCGACGAGCATCTCCTTGCGCTCGCCGAACCGCAGCTCGCCGAGATCGACGTCGACGTCGCGGCCGTCCGACGCGAGGATGGCGTTTGGCGCGCCGGACACCTTGCGGATCCGGAACCGGTGCCCGTCGACAATCTTCATGTGCAGCTTCATGTTGGTGACGCCGATGGACATCATGCCGCCGATGCAGCCCGCGAGGCAGTCCCGCAGATCATACCAGTCCTTCACGAACGTGTACGTGCCGTTCGTGTGGTTGGACATGAGCCACAGCGACGCGGGGTCGTGCGAGCGCCCATAGCCGAACGAGTGAATGGGAATGCTACGGGGGGACGTCAGTGACAACACGAGGCAGATCAGCAGGAAGAGCTGCTTACTTAGCTGCTTCCGCGCGCGCCAGCACGAGATCCATCTGCGCCCGCCGCGTCGAGTCCGCGGCGTCGCTGACGAGGATCATGCCCGAGATGGGGTTGCGAGCCTTGCGCTGCAGCACCACGTCGAGGCCGTGGTTGACGGCGGTGACAACATCCGTCTTCTCCTCCTTGCCGTTGCGCACCACGAAGTCGTCGTCGTCCGGCATGCCGTCCTCGTGCATCGGCGCGCCCATCGTGTCGACGAAGCGCGTGAGCCGCGCGCGGCCCTGCGGCCGCCCGATGCTCAGGAACGGCGTCTTGCGCACGCGGCCCAGCGCGCCGACGCCGACCTCGAACGTGACGATGCTCAGCCGGTCGCGCTTGTCGAGGTTCGCGATGACGAAGTCGAGCGACGAGCGCACGACGCGCAGCTTCAGCTCCGCGCTCGCGCGCACGTGCGCCGGCGGGAGCGAGATAACGAGGATGAGGTCGAGCGGCGCGTGCGGCAGCGGCCCGAGCGCGTTGCTCGGGTTGCCCGCCGCGAGCACCGGCGCGTGCTCCATCTCCAGCGCGGATTCCTCGGGAATCGCGCCACCCATGCCTCCGTGGAAGGCACCGTGCATCCCCGCGCTGGTGGCGGACGACAGCGACATGGACCGCGCGGAGCCCATGAGCGAATCCGGTGTGGAGTCGTTTGACGAGCCGCTCAGCATGCGCGCCGCCTTGGAGTTGGCCGGGTACGGGAACGCCTGCTGCTGGTGCTGCTGGTGATGGTGCTGCTGCGGCACGGGCGCGTACTGCGTCGCGACGCTCGCGGCGCGCGAGGACGTGGGCGATTGCGCGCCGAAGTCGTCCATGTCGATCGCGACCTGGCGCGAGCCTTGCTGCTGCTGGAACGACTGCACTAGCTGGTTGATAGTCGCGCGCCACGTCTCGAGCGACGAGCGGTCTTTGAAGATCAGAATGAACGAATCTAGCCGTTCGTCCTCCATGTCGATCGTCAGGCTGAGCTCGTTCGCGACGCTCGTGTCGGTAACGCGCCGGATGTGGCGGATGTATATCCGCCCCTTGAGGCGCAGCACGCCCTTCGAAGTGGACCCGGAGTGAGTCGAGCTTCCATCGCCAAACGCGCTCCCTGGACCGGTCGAAGAAAGAAGGCGGCCAAGGGTCTTCCGGCGCTCCTCGAGCACGCAGATGATAGCCTCGCGGAAGAGATAGACGTAGAACTCGCGGACCTGCGTTTCGCGGCGAAGGCTAAGAATGTCAAACAGTTGGAGAGGGCCGAGGCCGTTAGGGCCTGTAAGCGCATGCCCCTTCCAGTCTATGATGCGGTTCCGAAGGTCTTCGGTGATGGCAGCGAACGCGGCGTTGGGCGTCGGTGTGGGGTTGAAGACGGATTGCTGGGAGACGGAGACCATGGACTCCTGGCCGGGCGACGGCGGCCGGGGCGAGTGGGCTTTGCCGTGCAGCTCTGAGAGCTCAGACGCAGACGGTTCATGTCGAAGCGCGCGGGGGACGGGCGAAGCGCCTCCCGAGCCCGCGCCGTTCCGGGGCGAGATGGCGCCGTTGCCGTTGCCGTTGCCGTGGTGTGGGTGGTTATTGCGCATGACGGAGGGCGCGCGGAAGTTGTCGGGAGCAGAGACGGTCGGTTGCCGTCTGGCCGGAAGCTCGACGACGACGATGCACGTCAACGGCTGTGTTGCGTCCGTCGTGCGCTGCAGCGTCGGGAACTCTGCGCGGACCTGGATGGACGGCGCGACGATGACAGCGTGCTGGTCGGCGCCGTTTGAGTGGGCCGAGTGGGTGCCCGAGCGGACGGAGCCCGCGGTCTGGTGCTCGAGCGGGTCGTCCTCGTTGGGGTCGTACGGCGCCGGGGAGCGCTGGGAGCGGTTGGTGCGGGTCGTCATGCTGCCGTTGTTCTGCTCCCTGCCTGGGTAGAGCGCGGGCGCGGTGCGCTCGCCCATGCCGGTGAGCGCCGCAATTTCTGGGCAATTTGATGAGCGTGACCTGTCACGGCGGCGACGCGAGCCTGGAACTGACTGTTGTTCTTGGACTCTGCGGCCTCGCCGACCTTCATGGGCCGTCTGCACACGCCGCACACGCCCAGATTCGTCTTGCGCGGCGTGCTGGCGCCCTGGCGGCCCTGGCCGGGCATGGGCCCGTACACGGCGGTGAAGCATGCCTGCGTTAACCGTCAGTTATTAAGTTGGCCGGGGCTGGCTGGCTGGCGACCGAGGACCAACGCACCTCGTGCAGCGCATGGCCGCACTCAGGGATCACATGGGGCTTCTCGCCGGGCAGCCTGAACGAGAAGGACAGCGGCTCGAGGCAGACCGGGCACTCCTGCTCGACGTCCGCGTGCGGGTTGACGACCGGGGCCGGCGCTGGCGGCATCGTGGCGTACGGGTGGTAGGCGGCGCTGCTCGTCGCCGGCAGTGGCGCAGGGCTGCTAGACGACGTCGATCTAGCAGTCCAAGAGTTGAACAGCGCGCGTTTCGCCATTCTTTACCGGGCTAACATGAAAGCTTTGCCTCCTAAAACTCCGACACTCCCCCTCCTTGTCGCCCACGATTTTCAATTCCTGCGTCCCCTGGCCCCCGTCTGCTGAGACTGCGCTCCCGACGCCGTCCCAGCGCAACCGTCGCGCGAATCATGTCCGGTGACTACTACTTGCGCTCCCAGCGCTGCTGCTCCACCGCCAACACGCGCCTGGCAGGTTGCCTCCGCGGTTTCCGTGATGGAAGGCGGCCCAGCGCGTGCTGGCTGCATCCGCAGAACCTTCCGCTCGCAGAATCCCGTTCTCAACAGAAAAGCTTACGCAACATCCATTTACGCCCTGCATGCATCTGACCGTCCCGACTCGCACTAAATAGCCGGCCGATCCTCCTCTCCCCGACGTGCCTAACACGAAACGGCCCTTGCAGCTGCAGCAGCCCGAAACAAACCACTCTTGCCCAGCTTGCAGTGATGCCCGTCCGATGCATCTCTCATCTGGCGCAGCTGTTGCATCTGTCGGCGGACCATCCACCACCTTCGAGCACCAGCTGGCACCAGCACAGCAAGCCAATGAATCAATCAGCGTCCGGCCACCCATCGTCCTACCGTGATTTCCAGAGCAGACCGCTGAGCAGCGCGGCGGGTCTACTAGTCTGCGGGGATAGGGGTGTGCAATTATTGCCCCGGACGGGTGCCTGTTGCACCTTCCGGCATGTCGAAGCTGCCATTGCGGGGGGTGCAGGGCGCCCCAGGGCCGGGTGCCCATCTGCTTCAGACGTGCGGGAAGGGCTGTCTGTGACTGATCGTCAGGCCGCACCGCACAGGGGCACCACGGGTGCAGCGCGATAGGCAAGCTGAGGCCTGTTTTATCGCGCGCGGCACCGCCCGGCAAGATGCTATCATCGCCCTGCACTGACGCTGTGTGGCTTCGGAGCTTGGGCGCTTGCGTGCGTGCAGTCGCCAGTCTCAGTCTGGGTTGGGTATCCCGGGGACCCCTGCGAAGCGTCGTCGGGCAATAAATGGTGTTGCCAACCCTAATAAAGTCAGAGCAACGAATTCGTCGAGTCGAGGGATTCGATAGTCTCTGTTTGTTGTCGCTTAGTGTAAATGCTAACCTGGGCTACGCACTCTGCGCGATGAAATTATGGGTTTCTTGGCGCAACGACACCGAGGGATCGGCGGCTTATGCAATCGGTGCGGATCCTTCGCGTCGCGTCGCGTCGGCCCCCCAATTGCGTGGGCCGGATGCAGACCCGGGACCCACGTATCGGAGAGCGGCACGTGACGCGTGGCGCCTTGAAAAGCAGCGCAAGGTGGACATTGAAGGGAGTGTATGTAGTAATTGCCTCCAGGCGCGCGCGCAGGAGGTCTGATTGTGCTGGATTTGGTGATTATGTAAGTCGGGATGCAAAGAGAGGACGTGGATCTTGAGGAGAAATCGCGAGAGCCTGAGGGAAGAGGGAAAGGAGGGTTTCGCATTTCGCGACGCGACGAGACCTTTTATACCTCGCTGCAGCGCCCGCAGCGTCGGGGCTCAGAAAGTGATGTCATAAGACGCGTCAGCGCTTCGCGTCGCGTCGTCTAGAGGCAACGGCGTTAGACGCGCGTGAGCGAGAACATGCGTCGGACAAGACGCGCCCGGAAGTAACCCGGCTATGGCCGGCGCGTGCTGACACACGTTGTCCTCGCGCCACCATGTCCGAATCACTCAGCCCTTCAGGTGAACGCTCGGGCCCGGCTGCTTCTGAGCAGCTATCTTATGAATTTTGCTTTCAAGGGCTCCAGCGTCTTCCTACTGAGGTTTTAGCCATGATTTTCCGCTGTCTAGGCGGCATCAACGGCGTCAACGGCAAGCCATTGCACGAGACCCGCTCAGAGCTGTCTGCCGTCTGCACTTCGTGGCGGGACATAGTCCAACGCGACTCGTTCTACTGGTCAGAAATCGTCCTGGGCCGTGCAGACTCCATGGATACTCTGGATGAATGCCTGCCACGCAGCGGCTCGTGGCCGCTCACGCTGCGCCTCGACGCGATCAAGGCCGGGAGTTCTGGCATATCCATCTCATGGACCAGCACTCTGGCGGTGCTCGAACCGTACATGAGAAGGCTGCACGTCCTCGAGCTGGTCCTACACAAGCCTGACTGGATGTCCCAGCTTACGAACTCGTTACCCGCGCTTGACGCCCCGGCGCTCGACCGGCTGCACATAAGGGTATCGCCGCCGATGGCCTCAGCCATCCCCCTGGACATACGTGCGCCGCGCCTGACAGACCTCTTGCTGCACGGCGTCCGCCCAAAGGACTGGCCCGCCGTCCTGTCGGACCGCACAGAGAGCGTAAGCGTGCAGCAGGGCTTCTCGACGGCCGCCGAGACGCTGCACGGCATCATCTCGCGCTGCCCTGCCCTGCGCGAGCTGCACATCTCCGCGCCCGTCCTGCGCGACCTCAACCCCGGCGCGTACGCCGGGCTGCGGCCGCTCGCGCTGCACTCGCTCACGCTCTCGCTCATCGACGAGCACCTGCTCGCGGCGGTCCTGCGCCTCCCCGTCCTCGCGCTGCCGACGATCCGGCGCGTCAGCATCGCGTACCCCGCGCGCGGGAACGGCCTGGCCGGCGGCACGGCGGCCGGCGCGCTGCTCGCGGGCTTCGGGCCTGTCGCGTGGGTGCGCCTGCACGAGCGCGACATCGAGCTCGGCAACGCCGCGGGCTTCACGCGCGACCTGACGACTGCGCGCGGCCTGTCGCTCAGCTCGCTCGGCGTCTGGCCCATCGTCGCCGACTTCCGCCCGCACGGCGTGTTCGCGGACGCCGCCGCGGTCACCGTCTCCCCGCACCGCTGGGGTGACCTCGCGAGCGCCGCGCCGTTCCGGAGCTCTGAACTACACGTGACGCTCCTGCTGGACCCCGGCGAGTTCACGACGCGCGCGTTCAAGTGGGAGCCGGTGGAGTGCACGTCGCTGGCGCGGCTAACGCTGAGATGCTCCATGAAGAACCAGGAGACGACGGTGGAGAAGGAGGACATCGAGCATATCTTTGCGATCCTGGGACACCGTACCGATGATGTTGAACTGGACCATGTGGTCTTGGCCCCCGACAAGGACGAGAAGATTAAGCGGCTGATGGAGGCGTGGGATGCGCTAGAGCGCGACCGTGGGCAGACTGCACGTCGCAAAGTGAAGTAAGCAATGGGTAACCTGTAATAGTACAGCCTGTATAACATACAACAGCTCAGAGGTAATTGCATTAATGCCGGTGTGATTTTTGGCGGGATGCAGTGCTTTCAGAGTCCTATACTATCTGCCCCAGAGCCACCGCCAGCCCTTCTCACATTCGACCGCCCACCGAACAGGAGCCCACTTTTTAGCTGGTTGCTCCTTGCCTCCAAATTGGAACCAGTTGTCCTCCCGCGTCCATGCATCCTTGAAGAAGCGCAGCATCACGTCGTTCGCGCGCGCACGCGAGATGCCGTCGCCGCGCATGTGGCCCTCGAGGACGTGGGTGCGCGTGACGTCAATGTTGGCGCCGGGCACGGGCACGATGTAGCGCGGGACGCAGTTGCGCGCGAGCTGGCCGTTGATCCAGATGTCGTCGACCAGGTGCGCCGCCTGCGGGTTCGCCGCGTCCATCGGGTCGAGCACGGCCGGGCGCGCGGCGGGCTCCGTCACCTGCGCGTCGTCGCACGCGCTCGCGCGGAAGAACGCCGGCAGGACGAGGTACGCGTCGTTCGCGGTGAGCACGCCGGCGCGGTACGGCGCGGAGAGGAACCAGCCCAGGTGGACGTGGTTGTCGTACTCGGACGCCTGGACGCCCCAGGCCAGGTCCTGGCGCACGCGCCAGCCGCGCGTGCCGACCGCCGCACGCCGGCCAAGACGTATGTGCGCGCGGACAAGCGCCTCGAGCACCCTGGGATGATACAGATGGTCGTCGTCGAGTACGACGAGAGGAGTCGAGTAGTCGTGAGCCTCGAGCATGCCCGCCAGAGCTGGAATAAGCTTCGTTCCGGGCCCTAGGTCCTCGCCAAATCGTATGTGCACGCTCTCGTGAGTGAATAGTTGTCGTAGTGGAAAAGGCAGTGATCGTAGCGCTTCCTCGAAGGCTACCCTCTCTTCTTGCGGGACATGAATTTGGATTTCCCGCGGAGTGAGTGACTGGTGTAAGAGCGAACGTAAGGCTGTCGGTAGCTCGTGGGATGCACGCAATTTCGTCGTTGCCAGCGTCACAACGGGCCGCGGCAGTGATGCGGACGGTTGCAGCGTATACTGGCGTAGAAGTGCGATGAAGCAAAGTCCCAGGAATATGTACCAAACCCGTGCACTCGGCCCGGCGTTGTAACTGGTGCCGCTATGGTTTGACTTGCGTGTTCGGGACAGCATAGATGCCGGGGTCACTAAATGTTGCCAGGATGGCCCACCAGTGAGCCACAACCCGTAGTAGTATGATACTACGTTGACCAATAGAAGGGGTAGGTGCAAGAAGCCTAGGGTACCAGGTCGAGAAGCAGTGGCGGAGTTTGATCCACTGGCACCGTCGCGCCCAAGTCCGGGTTTGACCGCGACGCGAACGGCGTCGGTCCGACAAATTTCCTACCTGTACCCATCTCTTGAGACAACACAAAATCCCACTGGCATTTGGCCGAGACTAATATGGTCCGTTATTATCTAGGAAACGGTAGCTGCCCTCGTGCTAATGTATAGTGTTTTACAGACTGTCACCCCTCTGTCCTCGCGTCCGTTGGACGCGCTTTACGTCGCGTTTTTCATCGCAAGTATTTCCTCGCGCTCGTTATACCCATAAATCACGCATTGCCCTTAGATTCACATCCCATGCACCCTTCTTGTCGACCTACAGGCGTTATATCCACAGTGGTTGATCCCAGGCTGGATGCAGGACCTTGCGTCCTGGTACTTCTCCACCTATGGAGACCCAGTCCTATCTGGCGGTATGGGCCTGCATAGCAGACCCGTGGACGTTGTTTGGCTCAAATCGTTCTTTTACCTTGAGGGGTAGGCTTTCCCGCCGGTTTCCAGTGCACTGCTCACCCGTCAGTTGCTTAGTTTCTTCCAATTCCCGGTATTCTTCATTGGGGCATGGGCACTGTACTACGGCCGCCACACCTGGTATCCGTTGCTTATTGCCTACGCGGCGTCGACCGCGACCACGCTGGTGCCCTGTATGGCGTATCTCTGGACATACCCGATTGCGTCGGCAAAGGTCTCGAACTTTGCGACAATGACGGTGTCTCAACAGTGGCAGGTCATCGGGATGATGACGCCGTGGGTAATCATTCCAACGTTGATGGCCGTCGACCTCTCGCTCCGTGTCGCGCGCGTTCTCGCAGCCGCGGACCACGTTTCAGCTACCAAAAAGGTCCAGTGACACCGTTTTGAGGACCATATATCTGCACTGTGGCGTGCAGCGATGATCTAGAGGCAATTGTATACACGAACATGCTTACACAATCATAATGTGCGGCGAACTTGAACGGACATAAGGCTATTACAGACGCGCATTGCTTCTCAAATCCGCTGACACCGCAAGGGCCGGCCCGAATGGTGACATCTCGGAGCCGTCCAACAGTCTAAACACCAGCAATCAAACCGTCCAAACAACAAGTTGATTGTGAGCACCCTCTGCCTAAGCCTTCACCGTCAACAGCGCTGATACCGTAGCGTATTGTGTTCCTACAGGCCAGGATGGCACGTATTCCAACACTTCTTTGCAGCTCTGTCTGACGCAACCCCGCCTGCAGGCAGTGGCACCACTCACTTCACGCCCCCTGGATGCGCTCTATGTCGCATTCTTCGCTGTACGTTCCATGCAACTTTGGCGGGTGTTGCTGACGCGGCCGAAACTACTCAGGTACACATACCAATATCCCTTATCGTTGACTTCCAAGCGCTATATCCAGCGTCTTTGGTACCGGACTGGATGCGTGCTATCACAGAGTGGTACCTATCCACACATGGCGACCCAATTGTCGCTGGAGGCATGGGCCTGATCACCGGCGCACGGCCAGCAGATGTCGTCTGGCTCAAGTCTTTCTCGTACCTTGAACTGTGCGTCTACCATAGTTGTCTTCGCAAGTCGGCATCTTAAACTACGAACAGCCTCTTCCAGTTTCCCACTTGCATCATCGGCATCTGGGCGCTGTCCTCCGGCCGGCGCGCGTGGTACCCGTGGCTCATCGCGTACGGCGCGTCCACTGCGACGACCGTCGTTGCATGTGTCGCGTACATCATCGCATACCCGATCGCGACTGACAAAGTAACCTCGGGTTTCGGGACGATGACGATCGAGCAGAAGTGGCAGGTCATGCAACCTATGATTCCCTGGATCGTGCTCCCCGCGCTAATGAGTGTTGACCTCTCGCTGCGCATCGCGCGCGCGCTTGCGGTACAGGATCGCGCTTCCAACGCCAAAAAGATGCAATGAGTCTGAGTGGGTGAATCGGATTTATGCATATAAATAGCACGAGTGCAGTGTAATTCTCACCGCGCAACCAGCCCCTTACGAATGTCCACCGATCTGTGCTACGCAAGCGCGCACACGGCTTTGCATGGCCGCGATCGCAGGTATAGGTACCAGTGGTCCATCTCTGTTGTGCAGATTGCATCCGTGGCCTCCTTCTCTTCCACTGTCGTCCACGCCAAGTCCACGCCCTCCCAGCCGATGTCCTCAATAATCACTCGTTATCTACGCCGTCGGAATGCGGGTGCTGTTGTCTTGCGCAAGGGCGCGGTTGTTTCTGTCACGTCCATCGCGGACGAGAAACAATTCGATGTCACTATCGCATCGTCGAAACCTATCGCTCGTGGGAGTACCGCCGATATATACGTGGGCAAGATGTTTGAAGAAGGCCGGGTCGCTCTTAAGGTTGTAACGAATACTTCTAGCGATGATATGGCGCAGGAACAGGTCCGTCCGCGCCGTCGATCGCTATCTCAGTGACTGAGATGATCTCTCAGCTTATACGCCGGGAGGTGCGCGCGGCCCACCAAGTTCGCCACCCACACATCCTCCCGTTGCTGGGATTGGCAATCACTGAGGCCCATACAATTATCGTTTCCCCGTTAATGACGAACGGAAACCTCGCGCGTTATTTGAAGGAACACCCGGCTGCCAATCGTAATATCCTCGTGAGTCCCGCTGCAATACCGTAGCGGGTAATCGACGCCTAATTGGATCAGGTCCTGCAAGTTGCCGAGGCCCTGAACCATCTCCATGCTGTCCATGGACTCGTCCATGGCGATATGAAATGCGTGAGTGGTATCTCATACAAGCAGACAGACAGGAACTTGATGGAATGCGCAGGAAAACGTCCTTATATCCGACGAAGGCACGGCGCTGCTCACCGATTTCGGTCTGAGCACGTTCGTAGACAAGAGCAAGACGTACATAGGGCCGCCCATTGCAACGAACGTTCCGCCCAGCGTAAACCTGCAGGATATCCTGTCTCTCACGTTGCCGGAGGTCCGCCTCTTGTACACCCCCGAGTTTGCCGGCCCCGAACTACTGTTCTCCGGCGATGCGCAAGCGACGGAGCAGCTCCCGTCGAAGAACATGGAGCTAGACGTTTATGCATTTGGAATGCTCATGATTCAGGTATCCTTCTTGTAGCAATCTCACCGCTTTCCGCTTAAAAGGGCTGTTTATCAGGTGTTCTCAGGGGAGCCACCGTGGCCTGGCTGCACCCCGCAAGCTATTGTCCTCAAGATCTACTCTAAAGCCATACATCCCCACCCTGGACCAGCTGCGGTTTCCCGAGGACTCACCGACGCCTGGTGGCAACACTGTCTTGGATGTTTAGAGTATGAGCCTCAGCGACGACCGTCGATGGGGCGACTGCTGGCAGATCTGACGGTTTGTCCTGGGCCTTCCGACGCATTCAATACAAATCGCTTATACTGCAATTCACCAGGCAAGCCATCGAGCCTACGAATTCGTCCAAAGCTACCTCCGATCTTCGAGTGAAGCGGCGCCGAACGACGAACCGAGGGATTCTGTCGCCTTGCTATTGGGACCTTTGGTTTCGGGTACGCATAAGTGTTGTTCATGCGCGAACACGTGTTCATCAAATATCGCATCGGAAGAACCACGCTGGCTGGAGGAAAATCGCAAAGCTGTCGCAGCTGAGGTTGCGCGACAACTGGAAGAACAGATGAAGAGCAGTAGTCCCCTTTCCAAACGGTCGATCGCGCATTTACGGATACTACAAGAGGCCTTGAACAGTGGCTTATGCCAGACAACCGAGTCTATCGCGAACTCACCAACCTATGGTCGGTGTGTACCAACGTGACGGAGTACATACTGACCCAGATATTGTAGAGACAGCTCGACACGTCATCAACGCTCATGAGGATGTCATCACATCGCTAGCGTTCGTCTCAAGCAGTCTCGCAATCTCCGGTTCATGGGACGAGACTCTCCGTGTCTGGGACACCAATACTGGCGAGGCTGTCGGCGTTCCTTTGGAAGGTCACGAGGCGGGTATATCCTGCATTGACGTATCTCGGGACGCCACACATGTTGCGTCCATCACCACTACCGGGCAGACGATACGCATCTGGACATTCGACGCAGGAAGATTTGTCAACGCTGGACCAGTCTTGCGAGTTCAGGACATCCAGTCGGTTGCTTTCTCGCCCAATGGCGGCCATCTAATTTGCGGCTCGCACCACGGACCTCTGCTCGTGTTCGACATGATGACAGGGGACCAAATGGGTGGGCCCGGGCTGGGGCACACCGGTGGTATCCGCGCCGTCATGTTCTCGCCGGATGGCAAACGGCTCATATCTGGATCCAATGACACAACTATCCGTGTGTGGGCGTGGGACGGGTCGTCGATGACAATCGTGCCCATTGGCGACCCTCTCACTGCACATTCCGGCTCGGTTCACTCCGTCGCAGCTTCTCCAGACGGCAAAGTCTTCGCCTCCGGTTCTCGGGACAACACGGTCCGTATATGGGACGCGGATTCCCAGCGGCTAAAGTTGACTCTGCTCGGTCATACTCTTGGCATCAACTGCGTTGTGTTTTCCCCTAACAGCAAGCTGGTTGCCTCAGGTGGGAGTGACAACACGGTCCGTCTGTGGAACGTTTCTTCAGGAGAAACGGTATCAGTGCTCACAAGGCACGACAACTGGGTCCGGGCACTGGCTTTCTCTCCGGATGGCTTGAGATTCGTCTCTGGTTCATCGGATCGGACCCTCATCACATGGGACCACGTATAGCTTGCATACTGTAGCACTCTTGCTTGATTCTGATTTGAAAAATCATATACGCGCAATGTAGATTCCGTCTCAGATTGGGAGAACATTTTTGGAGCGGCGCTTCAACCGTGTCCGCCGCGCTCGTGACCTAGCTCGCACATCTGCATATCTTCGAATAGGTTGTATTCTGTTGACCGTCCGATGCCCACCACTCCTGGAAACGCAGGAGAATGACTGCCGGCCTTATCGAGATGCCCCGAAAAGTCTCCTCTTAGCAGCAATTGAGCCATGGCCAACAAGTCCTTCCAAGCCAGGTCGGCAAGGTTTTACAACGCAGCTTTCTTGATGAAATCCCGTTAGCTGAATGGAGGACGAGAGTCATGAGCATCTGAATTGCGTTCTAGCGTGAGTATCATTGACTATAATACACCGTACAATGGTACGTTTTGGAATTGCGTCTACTACGAAATCTATCGAGCAAGAAACGAAACGAGCGAAGAGAGCAAAGCACGCGACAGCGAGAATAGAGACGAATAACGCCACGACGACAGGAGTCAGACAGTGGTGTACGACGGCGGACCTGCCCCAGCAACCATGGGTCAGCCACAGGTTATGCCTTGTCCAAGCCGAGTCCCGCACCGGGTGAGCTTTCCACAGCCGAGCCCTGGAGCGCAGCGATAATGGCGCTCTTCTCCTCGCTCGACAAACGGTCGCGAAGGCGTTCAAGGCCTTCGACAACAGCCTGGCGATCCGCAAGAGCGAGCTCGACGAAGCGGCGGGCAAGGTAGTCACCGCGGACTTGCGTGAGGAGGCGAGACAAATCGAGCGCCTCGTACATCTCCGCGGTTTCTCGAACAGTCGTTGGCGCAACTGAAGGCAACAGCGAATCGAGGAGCTGGATGCGCTGCTCGAGGGAAAGCTCGGAGTTGGCCTTCGCAATCTGCGCCAGGGCGGAGGAGCGCGCCAGTCTCGCGCGGAGAGACCAGTAGAAGAAGCGGCGAGATTCCTTCCACACGCTTCGCTTCGCACAGCCCTTCGCCTCCATGCGCCCAACACGACTGTCAAGTGTCAGCCCAAGAACGACCCAATATCACATTGCGTACTCATGCAAATCGGCATAGAGCAGGGCCAGGGACTTGTAGGCAGGCTGCAATTCTTGCTCGCGTGCTGCAAGCTTCTCGGTCGCCTGAGCGCGTTCTTCGGCCGACTTGGTCTTGTCTGTGCTTGCGCGCTTGAACTCGGCATACGCAGGGTCGAGGCGGTCCATGAGCCCGAGCAGCTTCTCGCGACGGACTTGATCGCGTGAGCAGGGTTTCCACGGAAACGAACAGCACGCTCACGTTTAATTTCGACGACACCCTCCGGCTCTGCAGGAAATTGAGTATTAGAGTATGAAGGTGATGGGAGGGCATTACTCACCGAGGACACCAGCGCGCGCATCGACGTCGGCGTACATCTGCATTTGCTCCGAGTTGATGGATGGGTCGAGTACGACCCAAGCACCACCACGCTACGAGCGGTCAGAAATATGCGGAGATCGACGGCGCCATGTGCTTACGAGTTCACCATTCGGGATGATGTACACAAAGATAGGCTGCTTGTAGCTCGACAGACCATCGACAATCTTTGAGCCTTGCTTGAGGACCTCGTCGTACTACGCGATGGTCAGGTCGTGGACAGCAAGCCTCGCACAGGTAACGTACCATGTCCTGCTGCCCGCCAGAGAAGCCGCGCCAGTTCGCGAATATCATCAGTGGAAGGCCCTCGCGGTTGAAGTCAAAGATGGCCTGGGCCGTCTTGTACGACGAGTTAGGGTACCAGACTTGGCCGGCCTCCATGATGCGCTGCTCGAACGAGAGCGGGTTCGCCGGGTCGGCCGGGACAACGCGTTCGATGGTGCGAGCTGACAACGTTGTCAGGATTTACATCATTTCAAAGGATATGTCGCGCACTCTCTACCGCGATAACGCCCATCGGGATGCCACCAAGACGGGCGCGGCCAGTGACCTATGCAGACTGAGCTTCGATATCCAGCGCTTTTGGGGACGAAACGTACCACAGTCTGTGCCCAGCCTCCCAAGGTCTCCTGGAACGACTTGTCATCGAAGAAGCCGCTCAGCCAAGCACCGTCCTCCTCCTTGCCCTCGATGAACCAGCGAGGGTCGTAGGGGCCCTTCGGGGGAGTGTAGCCGATCTCACGGTCCCAAGTGTCGACGGGAATCGTTACTGGAAGCGCCGCACCACGACGCTCGGGCACGTAAGATAACCAGCGGACGATGTGTGTGGCACCCTCCAAGTCGCTCGCGGCGGTCAAGTGCGACACACCGTTCTTGTACATGATCTGAGTCCCGCCGAGTTGGAGGTTGGAGGTGTAGACTTCGCGCCCAAGGACCTTGTTGAGGGCGGACGCTCCCGTGAGGATGATCGGCTGGCCCTCAACCTGGACAGCTCGCTGACCGAGGCGAACGAGATAGGCGCCGATGCCGACGGAACGGGCGGTGACGAGCGTGATGGTGAAGATGTCATCGTACGCGCGCGACGTTTCGCCCGCAATGAGACCGGAGCCGCGGAGCGATTCCACACCGAGCCCATCTTGAAGACCGATGATGTCGACGATCTTGTGGCGCTTCTCGCCGTCGACCTCGACCTCCTCGGTGTTGACGCTGCGCGTACCCTTCTCGTTGAGCTTCAAGAAGTTCTCGTGCGTGAGGTAGAGGTAGTCGATGCCCTTGTCCGGCTGGTCCGGCACGTTCCACGCCACCGAGAAGAGGCTCATGATCTCCTCTGCCAGGCCAATGCGCGCACCCGAGTTCGCAGACAGGTAGATGCGCGGGTAGCCGAAGTTGCGCGCGTACTGCGACGCCAAGTTGAAGAACTGGTCCTCGAGCGGGCCAAAGGAGCCGATCTTGTAAGTGATGTCGTTCGCGATGGCCACGACCTGGCGACCCTCGGGATACTCAGGCGTGCGCATCGTGAACACCCAGGCGACCATGCCGATCGTGTTGTTTCCTGGCGCACGGTCGACCTCCTGCAGGCGGTCGTGCTCGTCGAGCACGAGCTCGCGCGACTCGAGCACCTTCTTGGGGATCGTAAGACCCGGCTTTGCCGCGCGCGCCTCGAGCCAGGCGTTCTGCAGCGCCTTGGAGAAGAGGTCGGGGAAGTCGTACACGTAGGTGGTACCAATGAGATGTGCCTGGTAGCGCTTGGGTTGCAGCGACTCCTTGGTCGGGTACGGCTGGTTGACGGGCTGCAGGTGCAGCGGACCCATCTCGCCGATGGACTTCAGGATCTTGGTGCCCTTGTCCGTCGTGATCTCCTGGTAACCGTGATAGTTCACGATAAAGCCGGAGACGTTCTCGATGACGGCGCGAATCGGCGTGACGTTGCCCTCGTTGTCCTCGAGGATGATGCGAATCTCGGCGCCGGTGACATGCAGACGCCAGAGACGCTTGCCGTGGCGCTCGATGAAGCCCGCCATGGCCTGCAGAACCTCGTCGTACGTGACGTTCAGGTTGTACACGAAGTTGATGTAGATGTGGTTGCAGTCCGAGTTGCGGTGTTGCTGTCCTACAACTTCGAGCGAGTCAAGGATGGAGGCGACCAGGCGGTCCGTCTCGGAGATGAGGTACTCGGCCGTGGTCATGCCACCGCGCAGGCGGCCAGGGCGGACGAGAGCACGGATGAAGAAGCGCGTGTCGAACTGGTTCTCCTTCGCAATCGCGTGGTAGATGTGCACCTGGCGAGGAGTTTCCGCAAAGCACGGCGTGAGGTTGTAGTTGGACAGACGGCCGAGCTCGAGCTGGTACGCGAGCGCCGGCTCGATGTTACGGAGCGCGGCCTCCTCCTGCCAGACACCAGCCGACTCGCGCAGCGTATAGTACCATGGGTACTGGCCGTTAGGGCGGCAGATCAGGAAGGAGATGCGGCGGACACCACGGCCATGCATCAACTCCATGCGGTCGTTGACGAGGGCGATGAACTTTTCTTGCCAGACGGAGTCCTCGAGGTCGTCCTCCTTGTCGAAGACCTGTACCGCGACGGTGAGGACGTTCGGGGGCTGCGTCGTGTTGTATTGTTGCTCGAAACGGAGCGGGTCGAAGGCGGGCAACGCGGAGACGACTTTTTCAAAGCCGCGCTCCAAGGCAGCGAGGTTCGTGAAGGCAGCGATAGCACCCGAGCGAGTCGGTTCGCGGTGCTTGTTGATCACATAGCTGAGGTCGCTGACGGAACCCTGGCGGCGGTCGCTATGTATGGGTCAGTAAGGCTAGTCATTGGATAAATAAATAAATCACCAACCTGAAGTTCATCAGGGACGGTGTAGACGGCGGCGAGCGAGCCTGGCTCAGTTTGAACTGCCAGGTGACAATGTTCGGCGCCTCGCCATCGTCGAGCCCGTCTCCTTCCTCATAGTCGATGTAGTTGATCGTGTACGCACGGTACGAACGACGAACATAGACCTCAAGAGCGGCTACGGAAGCATGAGTGAGCGCAGATCCTATTTGTTGATGGACTTACCCAGAACGATCCACGGGTCCTCATGGCTGAAGAACGCTGGGAGAACGTCGAAGACAATCCATTTCGAGTCCGTGAGCTCGCGCAGCACTTCCGCAGACGGCATGCTGGATCCACTATCAGCAGACTATACGAAGGGAAGACTCTGGCGGCGGCATACCGGTGGCCAATACCAGACTCGCCGTAGTAGCTCGAGCTGACCGACGCCCTAAGGACCTGCTCCATCTGCACTGTACGCTCCTTCAAAGACGGCATCTGCGTCATGATGAGGACCTCGCGGGCTTTGAGCGACACAGCCGTCGAAGAGCTCGACTCGAAGTCAGTCGCGCATTTAATGCGTGGGTCGCTAGACGACTCACCGGCCTTCCAAGCTTGCGAGCGCGCGCAGCACATCGTTCATGTTCTGGTCCGCGTACGACGACCCCTCGTTCTTGACGATATCGAGCAGGGCGAGCACGAGCTTGCTCTTGCTTTGCGCCTTGGTGTGGCTGAGCACGAGCGCGGCGACCTTGTCAAGGTCCGTCTTGTGCTTGTCCCTGAGCTCGAGGACGCGCGCCTCGATGCTGCCGCCGAACAAGTGCTCGGTCTCCTGGTAGCGGGCAAGGAGCGCGGTGACCGTTGCGCACTCGTGCGCCTTGAGGCCACCCCGGAAGCGTTCGACGGCCTCGACGAGCGGTGCAAGCTGCGCGCGCACCATCGCCTGCTCCGTCGGGCGCACCTGCTCCGCGAGGTGGTAGTCGATCGCCTTCTTGATGCGCGCGCCAGGGAACTCCTGCCCGGCGCCCTTCGCCTTCGCCATATCCATCGCGTGGCGGATGGCGTCCTCCAGCTTCGCCGGCATGCGCTGGCTGAGCGTGCTGAGGATCGAACCGACAGCGTAGAACGGCAGCTCGGGGTTGCGCAGCACGTCAATGAGCTCCTTGAGGATCGCGCCCATCATCGCTGCGTTGTCGTACCCGTCGAGGATGTTGTTGAGCACGTCAATGCAGTATTCGAGACGCTGGTGCGGCTTGTTGCCCGACACATGGGGCATGCCCATCGACGGCAGCAGACCCTCGAACGGCTTGGCGTGCTTGACGCGCGCCGGGTCATCGAGCGTAAGGATACCGAGAATGTCGCCGGGCTCGAGACTGACGCCGGGCTGCTTGACGAACTGCGCGATGCCGTCCTCGGATGCCACGAGCGGCATGTACATCTTCATGACCTACGACAGAATGAGGATCTGGATTCCGAGGACGAGATGTGGACGTACCTCAATTTCAGCGTAGGCCTCACCAGCCTTGATGTGGTCGCCGGAGTCGATGAGGAAGCGGACGAGCTTGCCCGGGCTCGGGCTGCGCAGCTGAGTCGGGTCGTTCTCCTGCTCGATGAGGCACGTCTTGCTGTCGATCATCAAACGCGTCGCGCCGACCTCCTCACGCCAGTAGACGGAGTGGCTCTTGCCGTCAAGCAGCACGAGCAGGCCGCCGTCCGCAAGCGAGCGGGCACCGACCAGCGTCTTGCCGCCGTTGAGGAAGAGCCACCATGTGTTGACGCTGGCGCGAGCAGCGGTGAACTGGTAGCGGCTGCCCTCGTAGATGAACTCGACGGCGAAGACAGTCTTGAGCACGTCCTTGGCGGGGACCTGGCCCTTATCGAGGATGCGCTTGTACTCGGCCCAGCACGCCTCGGAGAGGATGTGAGCCTTGGTGACCGCGCCGCAAATGACGGCGAGCGCCCAGTCGGGACGCTCCGGCGTGAGCTTATTGCTGATCAGCGTATCGAGCCACGCAGTCGTGATGGTGTTCTCCTCGAACGCCTGCGTCTGGAGCAGGTTGATGAGGTACTCGACAGTAGTGCGGAAGTCGCCGCGGATGCTGAGCTCCTTGAGCGCGACGACCATGTTCTTGCGGCTCTGCCCGCGATCGGCGCCATAGGCGAAGATGTGACCGAACTGGCTGTCGGCGAACTCGTGAAGACCGCCAGCGGAGCCGACGGAGAAGTAGCCCCAGACGTTGTTGTTCGAGCGGAAGTTGAGCTCCTGAAGCGTACCGCTCGACGGCTTGAAGCCCGCGTCGGGATTCTCCGCGGTGATACGGACGGCGATGACATGCCCCTTGGGACGTGGCTTGCGCTGCGTCTGGTTGGACTCGGGCTTGATCATGTCGAAGTCGATTTCCGAGGACGCGTGCGGCGCCATGCCGTAGAGCTGGCGAATGTCGCGGATCCGGTGCATGGGAATACCCATGGCGATCTGCAGCTGGGCGGCTGGAAGGTTGACGCCCGAGACCATCTCGGTCGTAGGGTGCTCGACTTGCAGACGCGGGTTGAGCTCGAGGAAGTAGAACGAGTCCTCTTGGTGGCTGTAGAGATCTGTAGCGAGTGAGACGATGACGATCGAACGGGAAAGAAGGCATACATTCGACTGTACCGGCACTGACATAGCCGACGAGCTTCGACAATCTTACGGCCGCGCGCTCCATCTCCTCAAACAGCTCCGGTTTGGCGATTGTGACGGGCGCCTCCTCGATGATCTTCTGGTGACGGCGCTGCACGGAACAGTCGCGGCCAAAGAGGGAGATAGCGTTCCCGTACTGGTCCGCAAGCACCTGCACCTCGAGGTGGCGAGCGGACGGCGCTAGTTTCATGATAAAGACGGGCGAGCCGGGCACCTCGCCCAGAACGGCGCCGAATGCGTTCTTGAAGCTGTCCGGCGACTCGACCTTGCGGATACCCTTGCCGCCGCCGCCCTCGGACGCCTTGATCATGACCGGGTACCCGATCTGGGCCGCCTTCTCAAGGCCCTCTTCGACGGTGGTCACGCACGCGTCCTTGTATGCCTTGTCCGGCACCGTGACCCAGCCCTGGGGCGACAGCTCTGTGTCGGTGATACCGGTGCCAGACCAGGCCATGGTGGGCACGCCCGCGGACTGAGCGACGATGGTGCTCGAGATTTTGTCGCCCAGGGAGCGCATGGCCGTGCCGGGCGGGCCAATGAAGACGATTTTGTGCTTGGAGGCCGCGAGCGACTCTGGCAGACGCGGGTTCTCCGATGCGTGCCCCCAGCCGGCCCAGACGGCGTGCACGCCGGCGCGTTCGGCTACGTCGACGATGAAGTCGACGTTGGCGTAGTTGTTGTTGTTCGTGCCTCCGGGGACCTCGATGTACTGGTCCGCCATACGAATATAATCCGCATTGACCTTCAAGTCCTCCGGAGTGGCCATGACAGTGAACTCGACGGCGCGCTCAGTGCCGAACGTTTCGTACGACCATTGGCGAATGGAACGAATCTCTTTCACCGCAGCAATGCCTAGGACGAGTTAGAAAATGTAATAAAATCACGCTAAAATAGTGTACTCGCCGTTGTTGGCAATGAGCACCTGCAAATGTAATTTGTCAATACAAAGTAACTAATGAGCTCATACAACCCGGCTTACCTTTGTGATGACCGTATGACCGCCGTGCTGCTTCACAAAGTCGGTCATGCTGCCTGGAGCAGCCTTGTCGAGGGCATTGCCCCCTATAACGCGTCAGTCGCTTGCTCTTCGAGCTGGCTGGCTGGCTGGCTGCAGTACCTATGAAATGGGCCACTTTGGAATGGTCTACCGTAGCCATCGTGTCGAGCGGCACTGGTGGTGGTAGGAGGGAAAGAAGCGCTCCAAGCCGCGGTAGACAGCTTGCCCCAATTTTTTGGGCGCTGGGGGCAATCGGTGGATCCCGGGCGCTTACACGCCGCCGGGAGCAAAGTCAGACGTCAGCGCGTTCCCGCTGACCCGCTGAGGCTGAGAGTGCCTAATTGCCACGGCTGACAGACTCTCAGCCTCTCAATGATTCGCTATCATGATAAAGGGCGCATATAGCGGCACAGGATGCACGGCCGCAATCCCATCATGATTTACACTTTACTGTATGGCGCTACCAATGCGGGACCCCGCCGGTCAGTGCGCACTCTGACCCGGACTCCTTGGCATTGCGTCTGAGGAGAGCACAAAGAACGCTAATCTCATTGGCATTGGTCGGCTCCTTATCTTGTTTTCGCATGTGAATCGTCGGTTGGGGCTGGTCACCATCACCCGAACACCGGGAGCTGTGGAGCCCTCGAGACTTCCTTCACCTCTAACCAAGACATGACATCAGTTCCATATCATGAGAAAGAGGAGGACTGACCAGCCTCTTCATGTGTACTCATCATGGTTCAAGTGATTTGCCACATGCCGCAGCGCCAGAACCAGCCATTGTGTTGCCACATGTTGGCTCAAGTGGGTAGCCATCGTGCCAGTGCAGCATGAAGAGGTTTTTGTGACGGCAGGACCATTATGACGGCCTATTGCCAAGTGCACATGTACACGGCATGTCACTCGACCATCCAGTAACCGTCCAGCCGTTGAGTAGATCGAGCAGGCTGTATCAAGATGGCGAAAACAACGGCCCCGGTTCCGAAGATGTGTTTGAAGAGAGCGCGTGTCCTGGAAATGCTAGACGCCGCCGAGTACCAGAGGAATCTGCTATGCCGGAGGACATGGCCCAATCCCAGTTGGCAGTCCCAATCGCGTTGGGCACGACACAGCGTGATAGCGCCGATAGATCTAGTACAAGACCTTCTTGAAATGAGGCAGGAAAGGGTGGTGAATCGCTGCGCCGTCGTAGCCCAGTTCTCGAGGTCGTCAAGGGCAGCCCAAGTGTGCAAATAAACCCGAACGGCAAAGCATAGCGCGTCCGCGTAATGTTATGCAGCAACATAGACACGCTATAATCCGTCGGCAGGTCGTAGCATCCCAGACGTCAGACACCGAGCGAGTCTTGCGGCAGAAGAGTCGAGGCTGACGCATCAGCTGCCGCAGGCGCTGAACGCAGCAAAACAAGAGCAGATACATCGAAGAAGTATCAAGAGCCATAAAATGCTGCGTTGTTGCAAGGTGGAGTTCCCACAAAAGCGAGGCAACCTGGGAACGGCAGCGCAACGGGTGGAAGGGGCGCGACGCGTTTCGAGCGCCGCCTGAAACGCGCGCACCCCAGTGTTTCCACATCCGACTCTGCGCATTGCACACATGGGGTGCTGTGCGTAACTACCTTGCGGTGCCCTGAACATTTGCTTCTTCTCTGCCGTGGTTTGCCGACGCTCTGTCCCTTACAGTACCGTCACCATATCTGGGGCCGCTCGCCAGTCAAGCTTATAGTGACAGGGTGGAGGCTACTCGGGTAGGAACCGGAGGTACGCTTGCCATGTGCCCTGCTCTGCGGGCCACGCGCGACACTGCGGCCCAAGAGTGCTCAGGAGGTCATGACATGCGGCACAACGCACCGACGATCATACCTCCAGCGGTCTTCTTTCGGATCAGTTCCCTTATGGGGGCATGTACGACGGGAGCCACAGTGACACTGACAGGGAATAGCAGGCGATCCGCTCCAAAGCCAGCTAATGGCAGGATCCGCGGAGAAAACCAGCCATATATCAATTGTTAGCGGCATGCTCTCCCGGATTGTCTTGGAGTGGCATGCGGAACGCCTTCTTCACACGTCCAACCTGAACTCCAGTCTTTCTCCGACGCTCTCTCAGGCCGCGCCCAACGTTGCCCGTCAACAATGCGCGCTACCATTGTGCTCCTTGCGACGCCCCTCCTCCCAGTGCATGCCTTCCCCTCGCTAGGGAACCTGGCAGGCGATCCTGCCGCTGTCAAACGTGTACTGGCCGAGATGCGGAGGGACACATCGCTCATGGACAACTTGAGCGATCTGATCGCGGAGCAACAACGCGAGCTCGATGCGTGGCGCCGCAACGGTCTTCCTGATATAGCGAGCTCTCTGCTCAACGGCACATTGAGCGGCGTCCTCGGAGGCATAGGAGACATTCTTGGAGGAGGAGGGCACTCCGGCGCATCAGCTGGCGATTTGAAACGATTTCCCGAGGATGGGTACCCGTATCAGGCGCCCGGCCCGACTGACCAGCGAGGTGAGCGTGGTCTGAGAGCTAGCCGTTGTTTCTGAAGAACCGTGGAAGGTCCTTGCCCCGCCCTCAATACCTTGGCGAACCATGGCTACTTGCCCAGGAACGGGATCGCAACGTAGGTCCTCTCAATTTATAGCCCGGCAAACCCCATCGTTCACGAGCTTCCCAGCCAGGAGCAAATAATTAGGGCCACAGGTCGCGTATTCAACATGGGAGTCGATGTCGCTATAGTTCTGACGACGGTGTCCATCGCTTTGGACGGGGATATTCCCTCTCGCACGCTTTCCATAGGCGGCGCCGATCCTCGTATGAGCTGCAGCCTCTATCACATGCATTATGCCGTCCTCATTCCTACCCCTAGGTACAAACAGTCTAGGTGAACTGGGCGGAAGTCTGGGAACTGAGACTGGCCTCGATGGACACAGCCGCTTCGAGGGAGATGCCAGCGCTACACGGTGAGTTCCCCGGTCTCCCGACTCTGCAGTCACTTTGTCTCTGACGTACGGGCACTGTAGATGTGATTTTTATCTCTGCGGAGGCGACAACCACAACATGCAGCCGGAGCTGTTCGTGCAAATGCTGCGCCGTGCCCAAGCCCACGGCAACAAGTTTACCATCGCCGGCCTTCAGGAACATTTTCACGCCCGTTACGCAGATTCGAAGTCACGAAATCCTCAATTCTATTTCGTGAGTCAGTGACACCGTCCCGTTTGGACACTCGACGTAAAAGCCCCTTTATACATAATCGTAGGTACCTCCCTCCGCTTTGGTAGTCATAGGGTGAGCACGGAAGCACTCTCATCCCGTGCTCTTTGCCAGCGTTCTCACTACTACTGATCCCAGGGCGGTGTACTTTCATGCAGGCTTCTTCTCAAACGGAACAATCGGCGCCGGCGGCGACGCCAACATCGCGTCCATAGCGTCCTTCGCTGGGGCACATATTGCGCAGAATGGGACGATCACTTACGTCCCAGAGCGCAGTGAGTCTCTCGTACTTGCTTTCCGTCTTTCCCCCTGAGTTGTGTCCATTTGCGCAGTTCCGCCACAGGGATGGTACCGCCGCGGGGTTCCGATGACGCTCGTCGAAATGCTTGCCGGGATCCTCGCGGTCTACGCCACGCCGTATCCGGTCGCCTTCGGCGGAAATGCGGGATCGACTGACGCGTTTGTCCCTGGGCCCGGCGTGCTCAACGCCGATGCCAACGGCCTCGGATGTTTCCTGTACAACGCCTTGTACGCGGACTTCTTCAGCGAGTTCCAGGGGGTACGGTCTTTCTTTCCTGCGCCAGAGGAGTCTCCGACTGAGTTATTCCCAGATTCTGTCCGGCCTCGGCTTGATCCTCGGAGACATCCTCGGCCTGCTGGACCCGGCGCTGAACGCCTTCAGTCCATTCGGCTGCGCATACAACGTCCCTTTCGACGCTAGCCCAAATGCGTACGGCGGGGCCAAGGCATATCTCAGGAACATGTCTGCGTTGCCGGGAGCGCCGGTGAAGCAAGCATGCCAGAGTCCGGGCCCAGAGTGTGTGAGAGACACGAACCACTATGGGGGCACATAGGCTGTCTAATAAATGCAAGAAGTCTGCGAATGGAGCGCATGGTCTTACTGGACGGCAATGGCATCCGCCGAATATTAGTGGTCACATGACTGAAGGGTCCGGATATGCGTGCGCCCAATGCACACTTGTTTTTTGCATACACTGCGACGTGGGGAGCTGGCGCAGATGATAGCACATATAGATACGGCAATATGACGGCTATGCGCCTACGTATACAGCGATTAGCCTTCCATCTCAGCGAGGTCCTTCTTGGAGATGACAGCTTCGTCATCGCTCTCATCCGCTGCAGGCTCGTTTGTCCCAGAGACCGCACCCGGCACGTCCTTGCGGGGATCCCGGAACTGATTGGGACGCGGGGCACCTCGGATATAGACCGCCTCCGGAGGAATTGTCCCGTCCGCTCCGAGGTACTTGAAATCGTCGCCGGAATAATTGTCGACGCTCCGCAACCACCCCTCAAAGCTATCCGCCCGCTGTCAGACGCGCAGCGATAACCTTAACGGAGTAGCCGAAACGCACATGTTGAGCTCCGCCTCGCGCGCGCGTATCTCGCTGTAGATCTTTGCCTCCTTGAACTCCTCCATTTTCGCGCGGTGCGGCTCGAAGTCGATCGGGTCCCGCCGCTCCGACTCGATGCTGCTGGTCGCCGTCGCTGCGACCTTCGTGTTGTAGCTTTCGAACAGCGGGTATTCGAGGAGCAGGCCGAGCGCGGGCGCTTTGGGAATGTGGACCTTTTGGGGTCCGTAAAGCTCTTTCATAAGAGATGGCGGTGTGCCCGTCCGGGCCAGGAGGAGTGCGGCGCTGATCATCTTGCGCTGCGAGAACTCCTCAGCACATCTTCAGCGTATTCGTGCAATGTGCCTACGATCTGAGAATAGTTGAGCTCATTACCGACGGAAGACAGACGTGATCGTACCTGATGCAGCATGAAGCTCTGGCCGTGGAAGAGCACTGAGATCCATTCAATACCGTCTCGCTCTGAAGGTGCTGGGACCTATAAAGCGATCTTCTCAGCCGCAGGACGCACGCATGGTCGACGGCCCACCTCTGTGGTCTTGATGAAGCGAGACGTTGTCTTGTCTTCAAACTCCTTCTGTACGGTGAAGTTATGGAAGTTGTGCGTGCCATGGTATTCGGCGAGCGCGGCTCTGAATGCGTCCAACGCGGCAGAATCTACTCTCCACTGTCGTTTTCGGCGCAGTTCATCTTCTGGCGAGAGATCTGTGCCAGCTTCGATCCAGAAAGGGTGCTTCACCACGGAGTCGGGGGCAGTGGAAGATGACTGCAGGTGGTTATAAAGTGGAGATCCTGGCTTTGGCGGGAGGAGAATGTGCGAAGGGAAAACGTAGGTGTACTTTCGGCTATCGCAGGTCCTGCGTGAATTCAGTATGCATGCGTGCGAACACCAGAAGTCCGACGTACGTCCGCGCACTGAAGGAGTTTTGGATGCGCACGATTGACCAAAGACGTATTGCAGGCGGCAACAGGTTGTTAATGTGCGTAACGAGGTCGGGCACTCCGGGTATATCTGTGATAATTTTGATAGAAACGACGTTTCCCGCCGCGTGCACACCCGCATCTGTGCGAGCGGAGCGTTGCAGTTGACTCTGAGACGCGTCAAACGACACAACAAGAATTACTCTCGTGCTCGTACCTTCGAAGGATCGTCTGCATTATCCTGTGAGATGGCACCCGCTTTTACGAGCGCATCAAACAGTTCGCCCTCAATCGTGCGGCTGTTTGGTTGCCTTCGCCAGGGTTAAAGCAATATCGGGCAGCGAGTGACCCTGCTTGCCGCTGCATGCCGCTGAATCCCGTGCCGCAAAATCCCATAAGCAAGGCGCATTTGCGCTTCGGTAGCCGTGGTTTCGACGAGCCGCCGTCCTCCGCGTTCGCGTCCGCGTCTGTGCGCTCTGCTCTGGCCTCGGTTCGTGGTGCCCAGTCACGGGACTTCCAGTCGCCGCGTCCACGACCCCGGCCTCGCCCGCGGCCGCGTTTCGCGCCCTTGTCGCGCGCCGCTGGCCTCGTCGATGCCGAGTTTTGTTCAGCGTCGTCCGCAACATCGAGCTTGATGCGCTTCGGCTCTCGGTCCGAATGCGCGTCCTGGCCGTCGTTATTATGGGCGTCCATTTCCCGGTCACGCTTTTGAGGCGCGGAGCTCATTCAGGAGCTGATTTGGATGCTGCTGGTACCGGACGAAAAGCACGATTTTGTATGCGGACGGAGAACAAGTACAAGAGCGCATTCGGAGTTACAAGGCCCGCCACATCCCTTTCACGACCGCTACCAAGGGCCTTTTTGGAGCTCATCGACGCGCGAGGCCAGCGTTCGAATCTCGCCGGGGGCACTTTAATATTCCGTCTCCTCGTGTCATGCAGCGCTCGCGGCGATCCAGCGCGAAGTACGCGCCGGCGACTCCCGCGCCACGTACGCGCGCGCAGCGCGTTTCTGACGCCAAAAAATCCTCTGGGACCTCCCCAAAGAAACACAGAATTGAAGGGCCCTCGGACGCGCCCCCTGCTGCGTCTTTGGCATTTCCACGCCTGCCGCCGGAGCTGCTACAGCGCGTGGTCGAACTGGCCGCAGGCAGAGACATCACGACCACGCCCGCTCGCAGAACGCTCAGCCATTTGCGTCTTGTAAACAAGGCGCTGTGTTTGGTGGCTTCTCGCGTCGCGCATTCGCATATCTTCGTCACAAATGCCGACAGCGCTCGCCGTGTCTTGGACGCCATTGTTCTGGACACAAAGAAGCGCCCAGGAGCGGACATGAATTCGAAGACATCGTTCTATGCTCCAGACGTCCGAGCCCTCACTATAGAGCACAAGTTCGTGACATCGGGCGCCCGGTCTCCCGTGACGTCTGTTCTCATGCGTCTCCCGGCTGCTATTCGTCGTCTTTCCAACCTGAAGTCCTTTGCCTGGCGAACGACAGAACGTCCGACTTCTGACATCATTCGCGCGCTGGGACAGCTGCCTTCCCTGACATCTTTGGAAATTAGCGATCACCAGACTGTCAATGCCAAATGCCAATGGGGTCTGAGCTCTGAGAGGTATACTCGCCATCCTCTATTCCCGGTACGTGTATTGCCGGTGCTTTAGTGGTTTGTCTTGACACAACTCTCTTTAGCCCATCACCCAACTGGACGAGCTGACGCATCTGACGCTGCAGCTTATGGTCGACGAGGACGGTCAATTCGGTGGCAGTGGTGCGTGTATGCATACCAGAGTCGCGTTTATCATCGACTAATATGTGCATATTTCAGCGAAATGGCGCGACTTCTGCAAGCAAACGCTGTCTCAATTCGAGCTCCTGCAGTCCCTTGTGATCGAGATCAAGGGCACTTACAATGCCGAGGCTTCAGCTCTCTGCCAACTGAACTGGCCACATCTACGACGCCTCGCTCTCAATGGTATACATTTCCTCCTCGCCTCAGTCGACGCGTTCCCCGCTTTCTTGTCGCGACACCCTCATCTCGAGGAGCTTGACGTCCACGACCGAATCAAGGGCGACGATATCTGCCTATGGGGCCTCATTGGCGCACGCATCGAGCACGACGCCCGAATACTGCCTAAGCTGCAGCGGCTGTCTATCGGGGCTGCCACCGGCGCCAAGTTCGTGCAGACGCTCCTCCTCACCGGCTTCCGCGATCTGCGCAGCGTAGTGCTGACGCGCGCGCGACTAATCGACGCGCACTACGTGGCGCTCACGGAGGGCGACGCGGCGCACGTCGCCATGCGCTGCGAGGCCGTGGAGGAGCTGAGCATCATGGTCACCGGCATCTACGAGATCCTCGTCTTCGCGAATAAGTTCCCCAACCTGCGCCGCCTCGACGCCGACACGCGTCTCGGCATCAACTGGGTGAGTGCACTCGCGCCATCTTCCTTAACCGCGCTTGCTCACCGGGCGGGGACACACACAGGACGACATGGCGGAGTACGCGCCGGAGCTCAACTTCCCGCACCTCGAGTTCCTGCGGCTCCGCATCAACGACCCGCGCTGGGCGGACGGCCTGACGAAGGCGGAGATCCGCGCGATGCTGCGCGCGCGCGCGCTGCAGCTCGCGCAGGCGTTCGCGAGCCTGCGCAGCCTGCAGATCGACTGGACCGTCAACCTCTTCTCGAACCAACACCGCAGCTTCGTCCTCTCGTGGCACGCCGCGGACGACCTGGAGGACTTCCAGGTCGAGGAGCTCGACTGCAAGCACGAGACGGGGCGGCCCGTCCCGTGGCCGACGTTCACTCCGGAGCCTTGACCTTGTGCCCTGGATTGTGGTTCGCGGTCGGACGGACGTTGACAGATACATGTATTGCTACTCTCATGACATTTCGGATTCGTATGTAGCCTTGCCCATTTATCCCTACTGAAGCCCGGGGAATATCGGTCCACCGGGAGGAACGTACGCCTGCGAATGGTATCAGCATCCCGTCAAGAGGAAAACACCGCACGCGCACCCTGTTGGCGGCTTCGCCCTGGTACGGGTTGAAGTGGATGCCCGGGTCGGTCGCCTTGTAAGCGCCGGGGAAGTTCAAGTTGCCTGTCGGCTGGAAGCTTCCTCCTCCCGTAACTGTTAACCCCTTCGTGAGCTTCCACGCAGAGGTGGGCGTGACGCAGCAGCTTACCGTTGAGCTGGATGCAGACGGGGTAGAACTGCGCGCCGCCGATGTTGGTCGCGCCGTGCAGCGCGAGGTTCTCGTGCCGGAGGAGGTACTTGCCCGCCTTGAGGTTGGCCGGGATGCGGACTGCGTAGCTGAAGTCGCTGCGCTTGGCCAGCGTGTCCGACGCCCACTCGCCGTTCTCGTAGACGGACTGCTGGATCTGTAGTTGCCCGATCAGAACGGCCCGGTGCACGCGGGGGAGGTGGAGGCAGACCTTGAACCAGGGAGACCCGGTGTCGCCTTTCCACTTCGAGCACCCGGAGTCCGGGCAGCGCGCCATGTAGTTCAGCACGGGGCCATAGTGTCCTATCGCGGTCGCGTCAATTTCCGCACGGCATTTGCGGGATGGTTTTTAGGCACGCACCAACCGGCCAGGTGTTCCAGAGAGCGGTGACAGTCTGCCCGGCGGCAACGGTCGCGGTGATCTCGGTCTACTCTCACGCTCAGCACGGTTGGAGGTCACGTGACGCTACACGCTACGCACGGGCGGGAGCTTGCTGTTGCCTATGGAGCACGTGATGTCACCCGAGTTGACGTCCGCGATGAACCCGGAGTCGGGCTTGGTGGCACGGACGATACGCGACGGCTGGGGCGTGGTGTACCCGTCTGGAACGCGTGGGTTCAGCCACTCCGGCTCTTCCCGCTGACTTTGGGGCGAACTCACCAGTGTTGACGTCCCATCCGGGGAGAATCTGACTCCCAATCTTCACGCGGGGGACGTATCCGTGCGCGGCGACCTGCGAGACGAGGGCCAATGCGGCGAGGGCGACCGAAGACGAGAAGATCATGACTGCGCGTAAGTACCCCGGCGCGCGAGGTGTGCTTTATACATGGGATAAGGAATAACGTCGCGCTCTTGGCGCATGCGTGCGGGGTAATCTGCGAGCGCGACATCTGGGGAAGCACCGTTCGGACATTCGTCGGTCGGCGCGCCCGCCGCGACGAAGCTCGCGGCAAAAATGCCGCATCGCGCCTGACTTGCGCGACGTGGGGGTGGCAGAGCACTGGCCTCCTCCTCAGCGGGGCGGGCCGGCGGCACGCTGGCTTTGCTAGGTGTCCGCGGCATCAGCGGAGGTGACGTAATCCCATCCACCCGCAATGTTGAATGGGGAGGCACTCCTGAACAGATTCTCAGATGAAACGGACTGAGACAGCATAGGAACTTATATCGCAATTGATGGTGTACAATATACAGTATGTGACGACCCAGGAGTGTACCGAGACAAGGAACCCAATAAACAGATGCAGAAACGAGGATGTGTCCGTATGTCGTGGTGTACGATGCTAGGATGCGCGTCTTCCATCGACCGCGGGACCCATCATCAGTCTCAAGAACACAGATATCGAAAAACAGGACTCACGACTCGCGCTTGCTCTCTTCGAGCCGGAACTCGAACTCCTCGCTGGACCCCGCGCCGGCGTACTCGGCGAACATGTCCGCGTAGAACCTGAACGACTCGTCGAGCTCGGGCGTCGACGCCCACTGCAGCTGCTGGCACTCGCCGCTCTCCGAGCCCCAGTCCGGCGTGGGCACCGTCAGCTCCGTCCCCTCCGACCCACTAGCGCTAGCGCTCTCCAACTCCTCGGCGGTCCCAGCGTAGAACGCATCGACGTCCGCGACGCCCGCCGCCTGCGCGGCGTGCCGCACGGCGTCCCAGCGCGCGATGCGGAACGCGCACGTCGCGCACTCGCGCGAGCACTCGGACTCCGCGCCGGGACTCTGGCTCTGGGGGTCGAGGAGCGCCGCAGCGTGCGGAGTCGCGTGGGCTCGCGGGATGTGGCAACAGGCGCGCGCCAGCTTGCGCGCGAGGAGGACGAGAAGGACGAGCGACGCCGAGCTTGCTAGGGTGATTCCCGCGACGGCATGTGGCGCGAATATTGCTCCTGTCACAGGAGGAGGGTCGGATGGGGCTGGTGCGCCGGTAACGGGCGAGACGACGGCGGGGGGCATTGTGCGTCGGTGAGGTCTGTGGGTGAGCGACGTTTCGCCCCTGGGGCAGGCCCCTGAGCCCACTTCAGGAGGGGAAGGCCTCGGGAGCGAGTCGCGATCGACGCCTGCGCGAGCGATCCTTATCTTGGGAAGCGCTGGCAATCAATGCAGTACTGTACGACAGGAATGCCTGTCGAGTGGCGGACATGCAGGCACGCGGGTCCCTGTCCTGCCACGGCTTGGAGTAAGGCGCGGGAGCTGGGGAAGTGGCCAGGGCATACGGGGTCTGTCTATAATGTCAGCGCGGTGTCGCAGTCAACTCTACACTATGGAACAAAGCGAGAATAAGATAGGATGCGGAGTGGTGGGCATGTGAGAGTGGGCCTCTAAGTGAGAGAAATGAGGATGTCCTGTCTTCTAATGGTGTGCATTCCGGTCAGGCCGCGCTCGGCGGCGGCGCGCCCTTGAGGAACCGTGAGCTGTCACGAGGAGCGACGAATAGTCCCCTGGGAATAAACGCATAGGTATGGTATTCTCATGCTGCATGGCGAAAGCACGCACCGTCCCTCGGCGAGGAGCTTGCCGTTCACATCTTCCAGCCGGCCGACAATGGTGACTTTGTTCGGCTTGCGCGCGAGCTCCTCCTGCGATGTCTCCCTCCGCATTTTAAACACGAGGAATTGGTTCGCGCGGACGGGCGCGCGGTAGTCGATGCTCAGGTTTCCCGTAACCACGACCGGCGCGCCGAGCGTCGCGAATCCCTAGCAGACCATTTAAGTTCGTGCAGTTGAGCATCGAAGGAATGATCTTACGAGGCGGTACAGGTACTGGTCGAAGAGTGTTGCGACCAGGCCGCCGTGCACGACGCCCGGGTGCCCACATAGGTCGTTCCCGACGTGGACGATGACCACGCCCTCGGCGCCGTCCCTCCGTTCGCGCACATAAGGCGGGATCGCGATCTTCTCGCGGCCGAGCAGCGAGCCGCCGACGAGCGTGTGTGCGTGCTGGGCCTCGAGCACCTGGTACGGTCGCTCTTCGCGCCACAGGTCCGACTCGCCTACACACCGTTACTATTAGCCTCCTGCTTAATAGGCATGCTGAGTGCTTACGCTTCTCGAACGCCTCCTGCCGCAGCTGGGCGACGAGCGGCAGCGCCGCGAGCTCCTTCTCGAGTTTCCGCGGCGAGTGCTCCGCGTTGCTCGACGCCGGCTTGGCCGCAGTGACCGCCAGCGGCTTGGGCGGGTGGTACGCGACCTGCATATCTGGGCGGATCCAGACGCCCACCGCGGCGCCGCCGAGCACGAGCGCTATCGACGCGGCTGGCCGCGTATCGTTGGTCAGTTTAGACGACCAACAGCCGCCGGTGCTTGAATTACGCACCCAGCGGCCGCGAAAGGCGTACGTTCCAGTACTTGGTGTTAGCGGGCGGATGGCGCGTCAGCTGGCCCTCGGCGCGGGCGTACGAGAGGTCGCGCTTTTCGCCGCTGAGCGTCGACGCGAGCCGCCGGCTCAGGGACGCTGGCCGCGCTACGGATCGTACAACGCGTGCCGAAAGCATGTCCGGGGTACAGGGGCGAGTGCGGGGGTGGATAGGGGGCGGGTTAATGTAGTGCAGGTGCTGGCCAGAGGCCAAGGGCCAAGTGTGCAAGTGAAGTCATTGATCAAAACCCGCGAACGCTCTCGGCGCGGGATCGGCTCGGATATCCGGAGTCGGTGCACGTCGGCCGCTATCTTATCAATCCCGAAACTTCCAGATGCATTGCATTCAGCGCTCAAAATGACGCTGGCAGCATGCTCTCAGTCCTCAGACGGGCACAATCTCCACCTGGCCAAGCCTGCAGATTCCACGAGACGGAGTTGTGCAATCTGAGGTGCCGTAATTGCCCCGTTCTTCCGCCTTACGGTGGCTTCCGTAAGCCGTGGCAAAGGCAGAGGGCTTGGAGGAGCGCCAAACTGGTACTTATTCCACCTTTAAGGATAAATTCTTCGAGGGAAGGTGAGGCCTCGGCTCTCAATGTGCCGTCAATCAAAACCATTTGCTCAGATTTATCCCGTTGTTGAAAGTGGCTATTCAAGCAGATGAAAAGTAACCGCCCGCGTCCAGTGTGTTCAGTAATAGTCAACACGGCACTTATACTTCGATTCCTGCGCATACGCAACAGAGTCCTAGCAGAAAGTGTCTGACCTTCGAGCTGGTCTCTCCGTGTCACGTGGTTCATGTGATGCCTCAGGTTCAGACGCGAACGGTCGCTGCATCCTGTGGCATCCCCCACCGGGATATGTGGATGAAGCCAATGTAATGAAGTACTTGTGCAAACATTGAGTGAGAACGTGGTGGTATGTACAACACCATTCAGCCTGGTGCGAGGAATTACATCCGCCAGGTCGGGTGCTGATGAACTCACTGATTCTACCAAGGTAATCTGGCAACCCGTATGTAAATGTGTAAGAGAGCAAGGGCAAAGAGCCTAGGAGGAACATAGGCTGGTAGACAAGGTATAAAATGTGAGTCACGCATTGAGAAGCTCGCGTAACGTGCGCCAGTGCGAACGGAAGACGGTCCGCGGGGCCTAGGAGAGACGACGGCTGCTTTAACAGGAAGGGAATGGGAGTGAGCTGGATCGGGAAGTTTTGAGTGTGGGAGTCGGGTATAGTTGACCGACTCCAGAGCAAGCGCGTACTGCGGGACCCACGGTCGCGGAGCTGGCGGGGCCGAGATTAGCAGCAGGAAACGGAGCGGGCATGTCCCGCAGCGATGCAAAGCAAGACGCTACGCCGTCGATCCGGGAAAGGCACCATAAGCGCGGGGAAGTAAAGCTCACAGGATGTTCGCTTAGTAACTTCCGACCTTCTTCGTAAGTTCTGCTTTGTGGATGGCGCGACTTTGCTCTCAGCCTCAGGTGCTGACAAGTCGACCATCCTCCGCGGAGACGGAGTCAACGGTCAACGCTTCATATTTATCCCCGGGCTGACTGTTGACAGCAAGGGGATAAACATGAAGTGCGCAGCCATGCGTATTCTGCGTACGTGAGCAACATATGCCGGATTATGAATACGCATCGGGATGACTTGAGGGGTGCCCGCCGGCATCGCAAGAGGGCAGTACGGACAACAATCGCAAACGCCGCCGATCGCAGTGCTGAAGCCGCCCGCGCTCTTGAGCATGAAACCAGTTTGTCCGCATGGGCAATGAGCTCGAGACTCAGACCAGTGCAGTTAGAGAGTCCTCAGATGACCTGCTATTGAAAGCTGTCACCGGCACAGTCTTGACCGCTTGTGGGAGCGGCGCACGGCTGTTGCATCAACGGTCCCACGGGTCGCCGCAGCCGCAAAGCCAGCAATTTGTCTGTGGCAAGGGTCGTCGTAAATTTTAGCTGTCCTCAGGCCGCTGCGAGGGTGCGTTGCGGTGGGGAATTTGTCGTGGAGGAGGCGCAAGGGAAAGAACAAAAGTCGGAGTTCAGATCGGGGGCCGCGCGCCTCGACCTTTCCTTTCCGCGACATTTTGGCGATTTGCTGGCACCTCGGGTAATTTACTGCCGCCCGACCCGCCACCGTGTCAGCGCTGGGCGCAGCCGAATCCGAACCTTGCCATCCATCCTCCTGCTGACCAACCCTTTACTTATTAACCGACGCTCGAGACCTGATGGAGTCCATCAGTCGACCTCTCTCCGCGGCCCTTGGAGCCTTCTTTCCTAGCACACCCAGGTCGTCCGGCATGCCGTCCAAGGCCATCGCGCTCGAAGAGGACAAGCCGCTTATCGACGGTCATGAGCCTAGGATACGCAAGTCCGAGTTTCGGGTCGAGGGCATGACCTGTGGTGCATGCGTGGAGGTGCGCATTAGCCTTTATGCCTCAACTGCAGCTAGCTCACTATTTCTGCTCCTTTTCATTGTCACTTGCATTATTACTCGACCTTTGCAACAAATTCTGCGTTGTACTCGCTGGGCTCACAAATGCACGCCGTGCCTTTGCCGCTATGTCACTCGACGACTCGGACATTCCACCGACGGCCTGCGACCGCTCGCCGGGATGCTGAACACATCGAACGACCGTCGCCGTTGCGCTGACTAAACCTCCGTCGTGGCGCTGTGTTACGGGTCTTGTTGCTCGACGGCCGCCGCATCGCCCTCGCGCCCTCAAACCCTGCTCTCGTCTCGACTGCCACCCCGATCTCTGGCGAACGGTGTGAACCTTTGCTTTTTGCGAAACGTCGTCGGGTCATGCTCAAATACTCGCTTCATTATTCTACCCACAAACACCGCTTGCTGACCTACAACGCTCACTCCTTCTGGGCGGATGCCTGGTTTGTTAACGCTGGCCTGGGCACGGTTGACACGCTGCTGGACGCGGTCGACTACCGTCGTCGTCCACTAAACCTCCTGATGGCGCTGCTGTTACGGAACTTGTTGCTCACCGGCCGTCGCATCGCCGTCGCGTCGCTAACGGCGACTTGCCCTGCCCCTCAATTCCCTCCTATCGCGCAACATCCCCGTCGATATGTCCGACGCAATCATCATCTCCCGTCCCCCTTTTCGTCCTCCAATCCGCTGCTCGCGCGCATCCCCTCTACTCTCGCTCTGGCGCCGAACATGCGCAACCCCGTTTCATCCGCGCTCTACGGCACCTTGACGTCCTTGATTGCCCCACCGCCCACTGCTGCCGACGCAACACCAATACCGTTGTGGTTCTTCGGCAACGCCTTAACTCTGTCGCCATTCATTCGGATTTGACTGTTCGAATGGGCCCTGCGCCGCCGTCGATATGCTGCACTTGCCTCTACGACTCAACAGTCGATAGAATCTATGCTGCGCGGGCAGGAGGGCATCCACCATATCCGGGTCGCGCTCCTGGCTGAGCGCGCGGTCATCGAATACGATCCCGAAGTGTGGAACAACGAGAAATTGATAAATGTACGTCGCGCTGTTCTACCTCCCCCGCTTCCATTCCCCATTCCCGTCCACCTCGAGTTGCGCCAACTGGAGCTGCAAGCGGTTCCCGTGCAACTCGTACCACCTGAGCCGTGGGACGTTCACCGTGCTGTGTCGGGAGACACTTGGTGCTGCGGGAACTCTCAGCGCCGTGGCTCTGGCTGCAGGCGGTGCGGCTCGTTTGGCAGCCCTAATCCCGTGCACCTGCGTCAGACGGCCGTCGTACGGCGTTTTGAAAGGCTTGTTGCCGTGCCCTCGCCTTTTCGAGAGCTGGGCACACGGCTGTCTTCGTCCCGGTCGCCACATAGAGCCGCAATAGGATGGCTTGTCGCCGTCACGGTTCGACCTGGAGCCCTTGATACCTGCTCGCGCTAGGGCGTTCCCGATATGGCCGCAAGCCATGACAGTCGAAGCCGTACTACGGCTGCAGTACCACGAGCGCTATGCCGTGTCGCCGCAGCAGGCAACCCGTATGGTCGCGGCCCGGACTGCATGCTGTTCGACCGTTTGGCGACGGCACTACCCTATGCCGCCGTTAGACGGGCGTATCACGGTCATCTCGCAGGGGTCCGCTATCGGGCTGTTGAGGCGCAGAAGGCTGACAGGTACGGTCGCCTCTGCGCGGCTCGTAACCGTATGACGGCGTGACTGGGCGGTCGCTACGGCTCGGCCTGCACCCTCGGGGCCGGTGTGCATGCGCTAGGTATCGCCCTCTGACAGAGTCAGCGCGAAGCGATGTGACGAAGACTCTGGCTGATCCCGTCTGTTGCGAGCGGATGCCGTCGGTTCTGTCCCCAGTAGCCTGGCATAAGGGGATTGCAATCCCGAAAGCCAGCGCCCCACGCGCGTTTTCATTCCAGTCTCATCCAAAACACATCTCCTGTCCCGATGTGGCATGTCCCTGACTGACTTGACGCGCAGGAAATTTCGGACATTGGCTTTGACGCGACCCTGATCCCGCCAGCCAGGGACGACGAGGTCATGCTGCGAATATACGGCATGACCTGCAGCGCGTGCACCAACTCCGTCGAGTCGGCGCTGCGCGAGCTGCCCGGCGTGAGCGACGTCGCAGTCAACCTGCTCGCCGGGACGTGCCGCGTCGCGTTCGACCGCGCATTCATCGGCCCGCGCGACCTGGTCGACCGCGTATCTGATGCGGGCTTCGACGCGATGCTCGATGACCAGGACAACGCAACGCAGCTGCGCTCGCTGACGCGCACGAAGGAGATCCACGAGTGGCGCGACCGGTTCTGGCGCAGCCTCGCGCTCGCCGTGCCCGTGTTCCTCGTCTCCATGGTCTTCCCGCACGTCCACGCGCTGCACGGCCCGCTGCACCACCGCATCTGCAACGGCGTGCTTCTCAAGGACCTCATCGCGCTCTGCCTGACGATCCCCGCGCAGTTCTGGCTCGGCCAGCGCTTTTACCGCAACGCGTGGAAAGCGCTGCGCCACGGCGGCGCGACGATGGACGTCCTCGTTGTTCTCGGCACCACCTCCGCGTTCACGTACTCGGTGCTCGCGATGGTTTTCGCGGCGTTCAACCCCGACCCGATGTACCACCCCTACGTCTTCTTCGACACGTCGACGATGCTCATCATGTTCGTCTCGCTCGGCCGCTACCTCGAGAACCTCGCGAAGGGCAAGACGTCTGCGGCGCTGACCGATCTCATGGCGCTTACGCCGTCCATGGCGACGATCTACACGGACGCGCCGGAGTGCACGAAGGAGAAGCGCGTCGCGGCCGAGCTCGTGCAGGTCGGCGACATCGTGAAGCTCGTGCCGGGCGACAAGATTCCCGCGGACGGCACGGTCGTGCGCGGGAGCTCGACGGTCGACGAGAGCGCGATCACTGGCGAGGCCGTCCCCGTCGTGAAGCAGGCGGGCGACGCCGTCATCGGCGGCACGGTCAACGGGCTCGGCACGTTCGACATGACGGTGACGCGCGCGGGCAAGGACACGGCGCTCGCGCAGATCGTCAAGCTCGTGCAGGACGCGCAGACGCAGAAGGCGCCGATCCAGGAGTTCGCGGACCGCGCCGCGGGCTTCTTCGTGCCCGCGGTCATCTCGCTCGCGCTGCTCACGTTCGCCGCATGGATGGTCATCTCGCACCTGCTCGCGGACTCGCAGCTGCCCGCCGAGTTCCACACGGCCGGCGCGAGCCGCCTCGCGGTGTGTCTGCGCCTGTGCATCTCCGTCGTCGTCGTCGCGTGCCCCTGTGCCCTTGGGCTCAGCACGCCCACCGCGATCATGGTCGGCACCGGTGTCGGCGCGCGGAACGGCATCCTCATCAAGGGCGGCCGCGCGCTCGAGTCGAGTCGCTCCATCAAGCATGTTGTGCTCGACAAGACAGGCACCGTCACCGAGGGCAAGATGTCGCTCGCCGCGCTGCGCTGGGCGCCTCCCGGCTCGGAGAACGACGACCCACATGACCTTGAGCGCCTCGGCCTGGGCAAGGCTACTGCCGTTCCCACCCTCACGCGCGCCGCCGTGCTCTCCATGGTCGCCGCCTCAGAGGCTCGCTCTGAGCATCCGCTTGCGCTAGCCGTCGCGACGTTCGCGAAGGCGGCGCTTGCCAAGGAGGCCGGCGCTCCGGAGGCGCGGGTCGACTCGTTCGAGGGCATCCCTGGGCAGGGCATCCGGGCTCAGGTTGCCCTTTCGGGCGCGTCGTGGATCGTGTATGTGGGCACGGCCGGGTTCGTCACGCAGACCGCGGCCGGACAGACCGCGTCTGTCCCCGGGGCGCTGTCCGCGTTCGAGGGCGACGAGACGTCCGTGGGGCGCACCGTCATCTTCGCCTCCGTCTGCCCGGTCGCCGAGAAGTACGCGCCGACGCCCGTGCTCGCGCTCTCGATGTCCGACAAGCCCAAGCCGTCGTCCGCGCACGCCATCAAGGCGCTGCACGGCATGAGCATCCGCGTCTACATGATGACCGGCGACGGCGCTGTGACGGCGCAGTCCATTGCACGGCAGGTCGGGATCCGCAGCGAGCACGTGTGGGCCGGCATGTCGCCCAAGGGCAAGGCGAAGAAGGTCGAGGAGCTCGTCGCGGCCGAGCACGGCGGCGTCGCGATGGTCGGCGACGGGATCAACGACTCGCCGGCGCTCGTGGCCGCGACCGTCGGCATCGCGCTCTCGAGCGGGACGAGTGTCGCCGTCGAGGCGGCCGACATCGTGCTCATGCGCTCCGACTTGCTCGACGTCGTTGCCGCCATCCATCTCTCGCGCTCGATCTTCTCCGTCATCCGGCGCAACCTGCTGTGGGCGAGCATTTACAACGTGCTCGGCATCCCGCTTGCAATGGGTGTGTTCCTGCCGTGGGGCCTTTATCTGCCGCCCATGATGGCCGCGGCGGCGATGGCCAGCAGCAGCGTGAGCGTTGTGACGAGTAGCCTGCTGCTCAAGTGGTGGCGCCGGCCACAGGCGAGCGTCATGCCCGGCGAGGTCGTGGGCGGAGAGACTATCCTCCAGAGCGCACGCGCCGCAATGGCGGATGCGTGGGACTCCGTGCGTAGCGCGGTACGCCCGTCGCGCTCGCAAGGGTATTCGCAAGTTCCCGTGGAAATGGACACTCGGACGGTGTAGCTTCTCAGGCGCTCTTTCACTCTTTCGGGT
Source organism: Auricularia cornea (assembly GCA_030578095.1). Taxonomy (NCBI): domain Eukaryota; kingdom Fungi; phylum Basidiomycota; class Agaricomycetes; order Auriculariales; family Auriculariaceae; genus Auricularia; species Auricularia cornea. Next base: position 3,280,416 of record JARLTE010000009.1, on the reverse strand, counting down.
CGCTGCTTACACGCTCTGCTGCTCTAGGCCGGCATGATGTATGTGTTGTGCTATATACGGGCTCACGGAATATCCCCCTTCCTTTTTATCGATCGCCTATTCAGTCGTGCTGCTCGAACGCGTTTCAATGTATACTATACAGTAAACAGACCTAATGCGGGATTCTGGCAACGGCGTGCCGTCGCGCCTGTTCTAAAAGCGGTAAGAGATTCTGCTTTTGTCAAGTCCTCGACGGCGGGGCGTGGTCAGGTGATGGCACGGTAGCCCTGGAGTACGCCGCGCGGCCGGGGTTCATTTGCCCCTCGCGTCCTTCCGCTGTCAAGAGTCATGCCGGGACGAGAACGCTGCAAGCAAGCCTGGATCGAGATGAGAATGCACGGGAGTGGTCCGGAGTCGCGCCGGTGTGCAGACCGCGAGTGTGGGGCACGGAGCCCGGCGCATGGCACTGGGCCCTGTCAGCGGGCAACGCTGCGCGGGGGATGGCGTCTTGCGGGGCCAATGCGAGGCCGGGCTGAGTGGAGCGCCCCGTTCTGGGCCTCATCTGTCGTGCTCATGTCGCGAGCGAACTCGAAGGGTCCGCGGCCGGGCGCGGCGGCAGCCTGGGTGACTCTTCACAGTGGCCCGGTTCTGCGACGTCTTCATCGCTGTTGTGATAGATGCGGGCGTGCGCAGGACGTCAGCTGGGCCGGTTAAGGTGCCCACCCTGATCGCCAATGACGACGGGTGCCGGAGAAATGGCGAGCACTGGTGAGCCCTGCACGACAGGGCCCGCGACGCTGCTGCAGTTATGGCGCCAATACACTGCGCGCAGAGCAACGCGCCCGGCTGCAGTGGGCTTATCTCAGGCGCGCAGTCAGAGGAAGCACATCGATGGGAGAGAAGCCCAGGTCGCCGTCCAAGGAGCAGAGCCTGGAAGGCGCGAAGAATATTTGACGTGGCACGGGCCAGGCACCTTTCCGCGCAACTTTTCCCGCCGCGCAACAACAAATCGCACGTACACAACGCGTGCTTTTCGCATTTAAGGTCGGACGCCATTCAGCGGAGAAACCTGCCGCCTGCATCTCCCCCTCTCTCTCGCCCAGCTCTCTCAGCTGCTCCGTTCTGCCCAGCGCCCCCGCTCCCCCCATCGCCCGACGCGCTCTCTCACCCTCCAAAAAGTGCGCGGCTGGTCTGCCCTGTCCCGCGCGCTTGCGACTGAGCACTGCATCCCCAGGCTATGCAGTACGCAGCCCCGCTCCCCGTCAACGGGTGCCATCCCGTCACAAAAGGCTTCGGCGACAACGAGGTGACCAGCACGCGCGACTGCAAGTCGCCCAACTGTCCCACCTCCATGCTCTACAAGCCACCACGCAAATGAGCAGAGTCAATCACATGCTCTGCCCGCCTGTTCGCGTCGCCCGATCATCAGCGTGCGTGACGGCCGCGCCCGCTGCCAACAGCGCAGTTGCTGACGCAGCCCAGTATCATTTATGGCCCCATTTCGTCTTCGTCCTTGTCGTTGTCGCGCACCCCCATGTCCATTGTCTCGCAATTGTCGTCGCTTTCTCGGCTCGTCTTCCTGGGTCTTACGGATGTACCCTTCTTCGTCCTTCTCCTCACGCTCTCCTGCAGCCCCTCCTCGCACCCCATTCGCCACATAGACGCGGGAGATGTACATTGTCCTTTCATAGACGCTGCAATGCCTAATCGAAACGCCATGTCTTTTGCCTTGGAACGAATCCGGGCGTGCATGCGCCTTCCTGTTCCGGATCGTCCGTGTCGCGGCTGATGTCGGTCCGGGCGTGCAATGATCCCGGACGGCGCCTGCGCGAAATCCAATCGCATAATCCGCGGCGAAACAAGAACAATAATCCGAGCCTAGGATATCGCTCGAGGCTGATAAGAAAACGTGTCCATTGGCCGAGATCGTGCATGCACACGATTCTGCACTTCAGATAGCACGAAGAAGTCAGCGCGAGGTGTGCTCCCGCACGTCGTATGAGGTAAATCCTAGCCACACACGCTTGCGGCCGCAACTGCGGCAGTCCGAGTCCATTGAGTTCAAGATGCCGCGACGAAACGATATCGGCCTGCATCGCCCGGCCTCGAGGCTGAGTTGACGAGTTCGCGCTGCGAATCCGTCACGACGAAGCACTCGTTCACCAGAGCGCGGATGGTGAAACACCCGTCGTCTCCTGCTTCGTCCACCCAGAAGTGCTCCCAGGCAAGAGGAACGTCCCGGGCGGCAGAAAGGGCTGCACATCCTTGAGGGTCGGCCGTAATGAACTGACCTGTCGCGCTACTCTTGAAGGCCATGCCGCCGGAGCCGGTCCAGTTGAATCGCGTCGCGCCCGCTACACTTCTGGCAGACGCGGCTAGTCGAGCTCCGACGCTATCGGACGTCACCCAGAGCCCAGTCGCAGCGTCTTGTAGGAAGTAGTCGCCGGTGGGATTCTTGGCTTCAGGAGGCGAAGTCAGCGCGAAACGCGCGGCGGCGCTTCGCGTCTCTCCGGACGGCATCAACGCGCCGCTTGCGCCGACGCAGACATATCGCTTGTTGGACCCGGCCATAAGCACGTAGGAGGTCTCGCCGCCGTCTCCCCCGGTGGCCTCGTCGACGGGGACAAGCTTGAAGACCTCCCAGGCCGCGACCTTCTCACGGGCGGCAGATAGCGGGTGCTCGCCGCTGATGTCCGCGGTGACGAACTGCTTGGTGAGCGCATGGCGCAGCGTAACACCGCCGGGGGCGAACGCCGTGGCAAGCGCGGCCGCTTGCGCCCGGATGTCAGCATCCGCCACGAGCTCTGGCCGGGCTGCGCGGGACGAGACGTATTTGCCAGCCGAGACGCAGCGCAGCGCAAAGGTCCCTTCTGGCCATCCAGCGCCCGCGCGGGGCCAGATAGGGCGCCCAGAAGGATTCGGCCGTGTGGCAATGAAGTACAGCTGCATAACGCCGCGTGGGAACGCATCAACATTGGCGAGCTCCGTCCGCGCGCTGGTGTCAGGGGACGCACCTGATTGGAATAGCTATTCCCGCTCCCCCAGCTCGTGAGCCCTTGCGAAAGCTCCATCGCGCGCTGCGGATCGTGGTTCGCATATGCCAGGTAGATCACCGACTTCCATTCGTCCCCAATGCCAGGGTCGTCCAGCTCGTGTTGGACGTACCGCAGCATGTCCCGCACCCAGCGCGCGGAGTAGTATGGCTCGTTGACGGGGGTCACTGGCAGAATCTGGATGGCGGCGATCTGCGCCCTCTGCGACCCCCAAAACCTGTGCATTCTCCGTCAGCGTCGCGGCGAAAATGACGACCATAGGAGGCCCCCCGCGCACGCAGTTGGCGCGCGGAGTCTTTGGCGGAAAACTCACAGCCATGCGCCCGCCTGCCACTGCATGACATTGCCTATGGTCACGAGATTGCGCAGGCCCTGCTCCGGGTAGGGCTCATCGATGTCCTCCGCGCGCGCGTTAGGGTCGAGATGCCAATAGATGGCTGCTGCTTGCTCGGTAGCAATGAGGAGCCGCGCAAGGTTGCGTAAGGGCTCGTTCTTCGTGACTGTGGCATACAGGAGACAACCGTAGTAGCCATTGATTGCCTCAGTCAGCGATTCCTGGTCGCGATCGCCGGCGCCATTGGCGATCCCGGACGCTATGGTGTGTGAGCAACTCAACAGAGCGGAAATGAACGAAACGGGAGCTTCTCGCCGTGCATACCCCATGAATGACCAGCGAACCAGTCCCTGTGTCGCGTAACTGGGAAATACGCGTCTTCGCGCGATGGATTCGCGATGTCTCTGACAAACCAGCTGAGAAAATCGCCATTCGTACAGGTCCCGTTGTGCTCCTCTAGCCACGTGGGATCGAATCTGCAACCCTCACATGAGCGCAGGCCAAGACATGCAATGGTCCCACATACTTGGCAATTGTCGCGCCGGCGCAGAGCAGGTAGCCGTAATGGAAGTGGTGGTCTGTTGTGTGTAAGTGTTTAACCGAGTAACGGATGGAGAAAGCGACATGCCATTCATGAAACCATTCCCGAAGTCGACGTGAGGGTTGGTCGCCCCTGCCTTGCTTATTACCGCACCCCAATTCGTTTCGTAGGCAGCTTGGACCCTCGTGTAAACCGCGTCGGTCTAACCTTCCCGTGTGAGCATACATGGCAGAAACGGCTGCTCTGGCTACTGTACCCAGCAATGAAGTGAAGCCTTGAGGTAATCTACAACTCCCGGGATGAGATCGCCGCGTCCAAGATGCTCCGCGATAAGCCTGGACAGCAGCTCAATCTCTAGCCCTTACGCAGGCGCAACAAACAAGTCTGGACCCACGCGAGACGAGAGACGGCAGCAATAGGCCCACCCCAGAAGTAAAAGTCGCCGGGCTCCGAGGAAGAACCGAGAGCTGCGACCTCGTATTCCAGGCCTCGAATGATTTCTTGAACGCAAGACGTCTCTGGTGGCCGTGGAGCATGAAAATCGATCGCGGGAAGCTGATATACAAGCTGCCAAGTGCCTCCGAGCACTGGCAACATCCAGCCTTTGACAGTCAGGTAGGATAGTGCGGTCTGTGGAAGATAGCGTGGAGCATCGAGGGCCTTGCTACATGGAAGCATAGTGAGCATGTGTGGCGAACGCTGCCAGCCTTACCGATGGTGCGGCCACGATAGGTGTATGAAATGTGAAGCAGTGCCGACGACATTCCAGGAATATGTCACCGTGCCGACGTCGCCGTCAAAGTCAAAGGCCATGGTCACACCCGTAGGATAGCTGCCTATATAGGTGTCGAGTGTGCGTTCGTGCCCGTGGTGTGATAATCTTGCAATGCGGAGCACGCCACTGAAAGGGCCGGTCGCAACCAGACTGCTCCCTTGAGCGATGAGGGTCACATGACCATGCAAGGAGTACAGGATATACGAGGAATGCTCGGTGACGATGTTGAATTTGAAGGCGGTAAGAGCCACTGAAGAACATGAACAGAAAATTGCGAAGCAGGACGATAGATTGACCTGGGCGAGTATCCGACAAGAGAGCTCCATTGATACTGACGAAGGAACCACGGAGCGACCTGAACTTGGGCGTGGCATTCAGATACTCGAAGGTCATAAATGGCGCGCCGGGGACAAGGTAGGAGGTCATCAAGCTCGTTGGGGCGAAGTACTGGACGGTTACGGAAAGTTCGTCCTGAGGACCCCCATCAGCGATGCAGGCCAAGGGTCCGATGTACAGACCCAGCCGAGTGCCCTGTGGTCTGTCATCCTGCCAGAGTGTTCCGAGAACGAGGCAGACAGGTCGATTTCAGCAGGTTGGTGGACACTTGTGCCATCAAAATCGCGCTTTGTTGGAATTCCAAAGCTGATTCCGTCGTCCAGACACTGGCTCAGAAAAGGAAATGGTCCAGCAGCGACGCTAGATACTATCAAGCTTCAAATCCTTGCCTCGGTATGTCCTACTCACGCGTTCTGAAGGGGGGGAGCTGCAAAGCCTACCCACCACGTGCATGTCGGGAACGGCGGGCGGTGACCCTGAAGAAACGGCCCCGGTGGTGCGTCATTCGCGACTTGCCCGCCGGGAAGGATTGGCTGTGAATTCGAGATGGGTGGAAGCAACATTGGAACGACCGGCGAGCGCCGCCCGCCGCCGTCCGCCGCAGCGTGCCACCACCTCCGACTGCCTGAACCTAGCCGAGTAAAATTGTGAACGTAGACAAAAGGTTTGTTCTTTTAGATTGGGTCAGGTTAATATTATACAATCTATGGATACAGTGGTGCACGCGGAACGAAGGGTCCGAGTTAGTGTAGAATACAAAGCTGCTGCACAAGCAAACGTCTACGAGGCCTTTACCAACCGATAAGCGCTGGCAGCGGCGACCGTGGTTGCGTTGTTGTACAGCGCACCCGACGAGGAAGTGAAGAGGAACTTGTTGTTGTTGAGAGCCAGGAGGACGAACGAGTCCTTGGTTTTTTGGTCGACCCAGAACTGCTCCCATCCGCCTGCCACTGCACGCGCAGCGGAGACGGGCGAGCCGCCGTTGGGGTCGGCGGTGAGGTATTGCTTATTAGTGACGCTCTGAATCGATAGCGAACTGCCAGTGAAGGTGAAGATCGTGGCGCTCGCTTGTGACGTCGTGCCTGCGACCAACAGCGACAGAGAACCCGATGTCAGAACATAGCGCTGAGTGGCAACGTCCTGGACGTAGTAGCGGCCAGTCGGGTTTGCCGGCTGCGGGGGGTCTACAAGGGTGAAGGCCGATGCGCTGCTGGCAGAGTCCGCCGACGGCATAAGTGCGCCTTGGGCGTTGACTGTCACGTATTTCTTGTTGCTGCCGGCGACGATGAAATACTGGTCGTCCGTCCCGTCCTTCAACTCGAACGTGAAGACCTCCCATCCTTGGGCGACCCCGCGCGCGGCCGACAGAGGATTGTTGCCGCTGATGTCCGCCGTGACGAACTGGCCCGTCTTGTTCGACTGGATAGTCGTCGCGCCGAGACCATCGGCGAAGGTCCAGGGCACAGCCAGCGCGCTGCTTGTCGCGTCGGCGTAGAGGTCCGGGCGCGAAGACACTAGCTTGCCGGTCGCGACTTCTTGCAACCCGAACGTGCCTTTCGGGCCTTTGTAGACCTCCGGCTCCGGCGGCGTAATGAGGCGGAAGACAGCAGCAGCGCCGGCACTCGTTGCACTGGGAAGAAGCGCGCCAGCGCCGTTCAACGCGACGTACTTCTTGTTCGATCGTGCGACGATGGTGTACTGGTCGGAGGTGCCGCTCTTGAGCTGGAGTGAGAACAGCTCCCAGGTCGATGGACTGTCGCGCGCAGCAGACAGAGGGTAGTTGCCGCTGATGTCTGCCGTAACATATTGCGAAGTTGCGTTGGAGCGGATGGTCGAGCCGCCCGCAGCGGCGCCAAATGTGAACGCGACCGCAGAGCTGGCCTTCGTGGAGTCCGCGAACAGGTCCGGCCGAGCGCTCGACGACGTCACGTATTTGCCAGACGAGACCTCTTGCAGAGCCCATGTTCCGGTCGGTCCACTCTGCGTCGACGAGCAGATTGGGGCACCTGACGGGTTTGGGCGAGTAGCGATGAAGTAGAGCTGCAGTGACGATCAGGACATGCTCCACGAAGATCCAAGAATGCGCACCTGGTTGGAGTAGCTGTTGCCGCTGCCCCAGCTGGACAGCGAGGCTGATAGCGCCATGGCCTTCTGAGGGTCTGTGTTGCCGTAGGCCTGATAGATCACGGCCTTCCAGGCATCGTCCACGTCCGGGTCGTCGAGCTCGCTCGAGACGTACGAAAGCACGTTTTTGACCCAAGCGCTGTCGTACATGTACTCGTTGATGGGCGTGACTGGAAGGATCTGGATAGCAGCAATCTGCGAGCGTTGGCCGCCCCAGAAGAGCCATGCACCAGCCTGCCAATCCATGACTACCATGGCATAAGCATGTAAATTGCGATTACAGACAAAGAGCATGGCGTACCGTTGCCCATGGTGACCAGGTTGCGAACAGCAGCTTCGGGATACGGATTATCGCGCTCGCTGGAGCCGGCCGAGGGGTACAGATGCCAGTACACCTGCGCTGCCTGCTGCTCCGTGGCGATGAGGAGACGCGCATAGTTCTTCAGCGCGGCGTTGTTGGTGACCGTTGCATACAGCAGCACGCCGTAGTAGCCGTTGACCGCCTCGCTGACAGACTCCTGGTCGCGGCCGGCAGCACCGTTCGCGATACCAGAGGCCCAGGAGTGCCCAGCAAACCAGTCGCGGTGGCGGGTGAGCGGGAAGTACGGGTCTCCGCTCACGGATGGGTTCGCGATGTCACGAACGAGCCACTGGAGGAAGTTGTTGTTGCTACCGAGACCGTTGGATGCGCTCAGCCAGCTTGGGTTGAACCTGGTCGCTGTCAGACATCTATCGAGGGCGACAATAAGGTGCTGCTTACTTTGCGACAACTGCGGCAGCTGTCAAGAAGTAGCCGTAGTGGAAGTGGTGATCGTTATAATAACCTAGTCGAGGCTCTGTTAGCACGCTGAACGACCTGGCCAGGATGTTCATACCGTTTCCGAAGTCCACCCAGAAGTTGTTCGCGCCTGCCTTGTTGATGACGCCTCCCCACGCGGTCTCGTAAGCCGCCTGTACCGCAGTGTAAGAGCGGCTGGTCTGCGCGAGGAATGAGCAAACGTCAATGGTCAAAAAAATGGAAGGAGACAATGCGCACCCAATAGCCCAACGATTGAGTCAAGTAAGACACAACGGTATTGACGAGGTCAGCGCGGCCAACTTGGTCTGCGATGAGACTATGCAAGGCGCTTGTGAGCTATAATAATGGCGTGTAGGAGGTAACGTACGCGAGACGAGAAGCAGCAGCGATAGCGCCACCCCAGAAATAGAAGTCGCCTGGCTTGGGTGCCGCTCCCAGCTTGCCGACCTCGTACTCGAGCGCCGTGATGATGCTGTCCTTGCAAGATGTATCGGGGGCGCGCGGCGCGTTGAAATCGATGGTGGGCAAGGAGTACGCCATGTTCCACGTCGCGCCGAGCGCGGGGTACATGTAGCCCTTGGTGGTCAGGTACGACAGTGACGAGGTCGGGAGGTAGTTGGGCGACACGAGCGCTTTCCTGGGAGACACCAAGTCAGCTTCACGGATCCGGTGCTAGGAGGTGTGCGCGCACCTGTGGTGAGGCCAGGTGAGCTGCATGAGTTTGGATGCGTCGCCGACGGTCTCCCATTTGAACTGGAGCGTCGCGGAATTGCCGCTGAACGAGTAGTCCAAGTTCATGCCCGTGGCGTAGGTCGTATAGTACGTGTCCAGAGTCTTCTCGTTGCTGGCGGAGGGCAACTTGGCCATGCGTAGAACGCCGGAAATGCGCTGGTAACACTGCAGCAGCGTCGGATTTGCCGAGAGGTCTGTGCATAGTGTGATGGCGCCGCGCAGGGAGTAGATAATATAAGTCGATGAAGTAGTGACGATTTTGAACCGGTTGGCAGAATCGCAAACTGCAGTAAAGCATCAGCTGGTACGTGGAATAGTCGTTATCTAAAAGGCCTACCAGGTGTCCCTGGCGTTACGGTTTTAGCGTTGATTGCAGTGATCCTTCCATTGAGCGAGGTGAAGGTCGGCGTTGCAGTGGTATAATTGAACGTCATGTAGGCGGAGCCCGGTACCATGAAACTATTCATAGCGGCAGCGGATGCGAAGTATTGCACTGTGACGGTTTGTGCATCCTGCAGCGCATGATTAATACACAGATGGACGACTCATACGGAAGGCATACCCAGTCCACGGCTTTGTGATCTGCTGCCGCACCGCTATGTTCGACAAACGACGCTGACCACTCGATATTCGACGGTTGGCGGATACTTGTGCCGTCGAACTCGCGATTTGCAGACATGCCGAACTGCCTGGATTGAGTACTCGAGGCATCCGTGGCTTAGGCACGCCGCACCTGAACACCATTTGCGAGACATCGTGATTGGTAGGGGAACGGGCCACCGACGATCCTACAAAAGTAATTAGGACAACGATCGATCTCAAGAAGGGAGACATACGCGTCCTGATTGAGGGCTGCATAACCGACCCACCAATCTCCCGTGGGAAATGGGGGTTTCAGGCCCTGGAAGAACGTGCCTGGTGGTTGATCATTGGCGAGACGACCGCCAGGTAGAAACGGTTGGCCAGTTCCGATGGGACCGAGAATAGCAGACGCTTGCAGGGCGAGTAGGATGGGGAGCAGTGTGCAGAGCATGTTCCTGAGTTGCGCGCGCATGGTCTGCTGAGCAACAGGGCGGTTTATACACTTCGCCTAGGGGTCAGACGAAGACGGAGATGTCGCGGCCAGGTGAGCAAGCGAAAGAAAAGCTGAGACCCGCGCGCGAAGCTCCATGTTATTTGAGACTCGCGGGACAAGAAAGAGGCGCGAGGGCGGAACGGAGCAATCGAATAGGATCGACGCAGAGCCTAAACGGCGGGTGGCACTGTCCCGCCTGCCTCCGCTGGAATATCCGGCTGCAAATCCATGCCAATGCTGCCAGGATTGGCCCAGGCTATTACGTATGAGGAATCTAGAGCAGGCGCCAAGCTTTTTATGAGGCCCAGCGGGCGATATCCTGCACAAGCCTTGGGTGAGTCGGCCGATAATTCTAGTGAGCACGCTCGGAGCAACAAAACAGGTCCATTTCAAAGATCAAGGTCCCAATGAGCCGTTTGTTTAGAATACGGGGTTCCCGAGTCAGGTGCTGTCGTAGGAATGCGCCTTCGGGGCGTCAACAGGGTGAACGTCGGAAGAAACACGATTTCAATCGCCGACTACCGGAACTCCGACCTTCCCCCTTTTCGTGAACCCGCATGCCGGAAAAACTGCATAGTAAGTCTACCTTTCTACACATGATTATATTTGAACGGCTTGACTTAGAAACTGGCCGAGGACGTGTTATAGAAACCCACGGCAGTGGAAGCGACCCACTGAGGTCTTACGTGTTCGACGATAACTTAGTTGTAAGAGTTCGTGCTCTTGCTATACTCTGCTTCGTGGTCACAGAAGCTCTATAGGTTAACTCAGTATCCAATGCACGTGGTATTTGGCAAATTATAGTGCAAATGTTCCTCCCCGGTACGCAACGTCATTCTCGCGCCGACTCAGTCCCTGAGGTGTCGGTCAGCTGGTTACCCGAGTACAGTGACCTCTGATTACATCAGGTCAGTCTTTGCGGTACTGTATATGCCGAAGGATCTCTCACATGCATGAAAGATACCAGGTGAGTCGTGTTTTCGCCACTCGAAGCGGTGCTCATTCCCACTTCATAGATGTATGACTCGCTCCAGGCGTTCTTCAGCGAAATTGCGGGTCTCTTAGCTGCCCGTGCAGTGCTTACTGGTGGGCTGTTTTTTTCGGGGCTCTGTAGAGGCTCACACATATCAGGTTTGGGTGTCGGTGACGCAGGTGCCACGGCAACTGGTGCTGTGATATTAAAGATTATTCAAGACACCTGCGGACGTGTAGCAAGTGTGTTGATTCAGATATCTGAATCCCGTCCGACTGACTACTATCCAGCCATCCTGTCTGCATGGAAGCTCGGCCCGATGCTCGAACCCGAATGCAAGCAATGGCGCCTAGCGGCCGATCTCTTCAACGATGCCGGTATAATCCTGGAGTGCCTTTCGCCAACTCTCCCTCACACGATGAAAATCTCTCTTCTTTGCGTCGCTCGTGTGGTCCGCTCCCTCTGTGGCGTTTCCGCGGGCGGCGCCAAAGCAGCGCTCTCTCAGCACTTCGTCGGTCCGGGGGGAAGTATCGCGGACATCAACGCCAAGGAGTCCTCGCAGGAGACAGTCGTGGCGCTCGTCGGTATGCTCGTGCGTCGCGCCATCTCCCCACCGTTCCTCTCAAGGTCTTGTCTGAATCTGTGCGCAATAGGTCGGTTCCATGCTAGTCCCGCGTATAACGAGCGCCGAGGGGACGTGGACGGCGCTCCTCTTCCTGATTGGCATCCATCTATACGCCAACTGGTGCGGCGTGCGCGCCGTGGCGATGCTCACATTAAACCGGCAACGCGCGACAATCGTACTCGGCGAGCTCATTCAGCGCGGGCGCGTCCTGTCCCCCGAGCAAGTCCGCCACCGCGAGTCCGTCTTCTGTCGAAGCAACCGGCTCGTATTAGACGGCGTCGCCCTGGGCCATTGCTACATCGGCGTCTCGCTACAGCAGCTACTCGGCCAAGTTGCGCAGCTGCACGGGACCGGAAACGCAGGTTCTGTGCTTGCAGGACTGATGGATCGCTTTGCCTCGGAGCGGTACATTTTGCACTGCTGGTGTCGGGGGAAAGGCAAGGTCACTGTGATTGTCTGCCTAAAGCGCGGCGCGGAGTCACGTGACATGCTTCGCGCCTGGACGCACGCGCTTGTCCTCGCTCAGCGCTACTCGGCGATCCCGGCATCGGGCGAACCGGACGATCTTGTCATAGAGGAGACGATGGCACGCGCAGGTGAACTCTTCCTGGGGAGCATCAGTCGCCTCACCGACGCAGGATGGAAGTTGGACGATTGCGCGCTTTTGACGAGCAGCGATCGGCGGATCACCGTTCAGAACGGCTGACATAGTGAGATGTCAATATCCTGTTCCATAATTGTCTCTTGTCCCCGGGCTTGCACGCCCCGAATTTTGTATCATGTATTCTGTAGTACCCATAGGATATTTTAGCGTTCATCAGAGGCTGTCATCTGATGGCCGGCAGCAGAAATATGCCATACATCTCCTTGCGCTGCCCGTTGTTGTGACGGGTCGACTTTCTAGGAAGGGTCGCATTCTTGGTCAGCAGGAAGGGTGCATTGAGGCGGCGCCCAAAACGCGTCTCGCAGCCTGTTCACAGCCACGTTCGACTGACGTATCGCGTCCGGGTCGTCACATATCGCCGTGTATTCGACTGAAAGGCTATAGACATAGCTAGAAACCCTACCTCGCTGTTTCACAATGATGCAGCGCCGGGCACTGCTTGGGGCAGCCTCCTTTACAGTCTTTGCTCTGTGCTCGACGCTTTCTGCAGCCTTCGCCATGAGGCAAAGCCCGGAACCGCTCGTTTTCGGGAATCCTGCCTTCTGCCCAGCCCGTCCCACATCCTTCAACAACTCAACCGGTGTGTCTCCGAACGTTCCCAGGGTGCATTGACCGATTACTCATGCCATTCGAGTGTACGACGAATGTCGCAATCCCATCCCCCACACGTGCTCGTTCTACTCGGACTGTGCGGAGGCCGAGCTTTCCTGTGGGGATCGTGGATACCCTCTCGCGTACGGCCTTCACTATTGCACGCTTTTTCAGCAGCGGCTCCGCGATTTCACGCCGGCTGGGCGCGTGTGGGTACTACGCACCATGACCTGCCTCCAACATGCTCTTGTGCCCGTCGTCCCTGCGCTGGCTTCCGAGCTCCCGGCCGAAGCGGAATGCGGGCATCCGTGGACCGTTGCCTGCGACAAGTTACACGACATCGCATTCGCGTCGCATCCGGGATGCTACGTCGACAGCGGGGTCTGCGAGCTTAAGAACTGGCACGACTACCTGCTGGTCCTCGAAATCGTTGGTCTCAAGAATGTCCTCTCTATACAGGCCTTCCAGACTGGGCTTGCATGCGTGCGGCGTTGGCTTCGATAGCCACCGCCTGCCACCTTGATCTTCACGCCCTTAACAATGTATCCTTCGTCTCCCGAGTTGTACGAATGTATCATTGCTGTCGCAAGTGCAGCGCCCTAGATTCGACCTGTCTTGCATCGCCAATTGTACTATATCCGATGGTCGCATTTGCCATTTCCAACTGCGTCCGACCGTTAATAAAGTTTGCGACAGGACCTATAAAGTGTCGACTATCAACTCAGACCTTCCTCGGAGCTGGGAAGCCGCTGACCGACCGCCAGCGCGCCGTTCCCACGGTTCGAAGCACCGTTTTGACACATTTTCCCTAGCCACCTCTGATCGCCAACCTTATGCCACACAAAACCAGCATTGACACACTTGAGGAGTCGCCTGTCCCGGGGGACATATTTGGGTGGCCGTTGTTGTGCTATTTCAGTTTTCTTTTGAGCAAGCACGCCATCGGAGTGATTCATTCCGAATGCCAAATGGGTCTCGACATGAATGTACATATTTTAGTGCCTCGTCAGTGCATGAAAAAGGTTTCAGGCAGCACTTTGATCGGCTGTGCTATCTCATGCTGTTCCCGGTCAACTGCCGGTGGTGGGCACCGATTTCATGTATGTATAATTCGATGAGTTCCTCCCACCCGAGTGGCTGGCGCCGAGTAACCGTGCTGGACCGTAACTCGAGGATCGGCCACCAGCGTTACCGTCGACATGGAGGAGGCTAGGCCGGGAAAACACGGAGTAACTGTTTGACGAGCATGAAGGGTCCTCTACGCAGATGTTGAAGGTTATCATAGTTTGTTGGCCCAGTTTACGTCCCCGGTGGATTTTCACGCGACGTGTTGTCCTCTGCGCGTGGCCTGACCTTCAGAGGCGTCGTGCACAAGGGTAACAAGACGTCGATTAGACACAGCCCGCGACCGGCGTCCCTTCCTTTGGGGTTGCTGTTGAGAACTAGTATTGCCGCCCGACGTCCGTAGGGAAACACAGTCATGCAAGTGGCGGGCACCAGCGCCAAGTCGTAGAGCTCAGGGATGCGAGATCGAGCGAGGCGCTGCAGAGCATACAGAGCTGAATGCATTGCACGCAGATCGTCGCATACAAAGCGCTAACGGCGATCACTGAGTCTCGATCGCGCGTGTGACGACGGCGAGCTCGCTTGGTCATCATCAGGCGCTAGGGGGCAGGAGATTTCCAGCGCGGGCTGACTGCGGTGAGCTGACGGGCGGCGGGCGGTGTCAGTCAGGGTGTTGGACGGCATATCCCGCAAGTGGTTGGGTGGGAGCTGATGGTGAGACTCGCCGAAAAAAAACGCGCAAATTGAGACATTTGGAGGAGAGAGGGCTAGGCGGGGAATGTGAGTCGGATGGTTAGCGATGGTGAGGAGGCTGGAAGAAGGGCCCGGGAGCAAAGCCAAACTCCGCATACTCTCAGGCCGCGGCCGCCAGCAGTGCGTGCGTCGACGATGGAGCCTTCCGAGCTCGAAATCCGGCGCGAGGTCGAGGCGCTGCGCGACATCAGGCGCCGCTCGACGTCCCAGGGCGGCCCGGGCTCGCTGCCGCTCGACCCAGACCTGCCCAACGCGCCGCCGTCGCCGCCGTCGCCATTGAGCCCGCAGACATGGGCGCAGGGCGCCGGCCCCGGCGGTCAGGTCAGCCAGGACGACGAGGACATGGTTCTGGCCGACCCATCGCACCTGTTCTGGGTGCCCGCGCACCTCCATCCAGAGCTCGCGCCAGCCGAGTTCAGGGCGTTCCTGCAGCAACACGCCCAGACGCCGGCGCCCGCGGGCAGCGAGGCAGGCTCGTCACGTGTCGGACGCTCGTCGTCGTTGCGGTCGGCGAGCTCGCTGAACCGGCGGAGGTCCATGCTCAGTCGTCAGTACGAGCCCAAGGCCGGCGACGGCGTCGAGAAAGAAGAGGAGAATTTCCAGCGGAAACGCAGCATCACGTTCCGCCAACAGTCGCCCCAGCTATCTATCAACGACCTGCAGAAGCTGGAGGAGCTGGCCGAAGAGGCACAACGCTCGGACGACCCGTCCAAGCTGCGCAGCGTCTTGCGCAGGAGCCTTTCACTCAATGTGTCTCCATCGAGTGAGTCTGGACTACCATTATTGGCAACTTACAATGCTCATAAGATCTATGTAGAATTGGACGATCGCATGCCAGACGTCGAGGACGCGGACGCACCAATTATCGTCCCGAAGCCAGGACAAATCCTCCGGAGAGCTGCTCGAACAAAGATTCGAAAGCCTTCATTACAAGGGGACGGTGGAGGGCATCGTTTCCCTGCCACCAGACGCACCCAACGCTCGGCAACGTTGGACTCGCTTCCAGGCTCCACACCGCCGTCCGAAGAGGTCCAACGACGCACCACACCCACGCAGGACGACCCTTACCCACGCCCGCACGCCCCCATGCCTGACGGGGACGACGATGAGGCCGGCCGACCAGTTTCTTTCAGCGAAGAGTCGCTCATATTCGACTCTTACGCCGACCGTCCGGATTCGTACACCTCGCTTTCCGAGGAGGACGGCGCCGCACCCTCGGAGTCGACCTCGCCACCGCCTCCCCTACCACCAGCGCCCGTGGTATCACCACCGCCGCCGCCGGCCGTTATAGCACCCTCGCCCATTCACGAAGAGCCTGAACCGCTTCCTCTCCACCATCCTACCCCCCAGCGCATGCTCTCGGTGCCCAACCATGCCATCCAGCCGCAACGCTCGCCGTCGCCGAGCTCCTCAGGTGCGTGCTCTCTTCTTTGGGTCATCATCGCGCGTCGGGATTCGTCGGGATTGGGCGCCTACATTGCGTACGGCGCGTTGTCCTGCGTTGGTGCCTTGTTCGGTCCACGTTGTCTCGGGAAGACAAGCTGGACGGCTTTTGGAGCGTCGGCCACAACTGCCAGACCCGTATTGCGGGTACCGTGCGGTACCCTAGCCACTGCGCGCTGCAAGAGGCCCGACAGTCGCTGCGTCCGTGCAGGACTGTTCAGCCTCTCGATGCTTGAAGTACGACCGTCATTTCACGGTTCGTAGCTGTATAAAACCGCAGCTGTGTGAAGTGCAGCTGTTGCGGCTCGACTTGCGGCCCTATTCGTTTTCTGGCCTCTTATTCCGGCTCTCTTTTTATCACGGCTGCGAGCTTGACATGGGATGCTTCGGGTCGCGGTTGACAGCCACGACCTGAACCCGAGTGATCCTTGTCGACTCGTCGGAGCTGAGCGTCTACGGAGGACGCGTGGTGCTCCTATATGGTGTCCCATGCGTCGCCCATTGGCGAGCGGACGACCTAGTGCGATTTCCGGGCTCTTGTCAGGCCCTGTCTTCCGCCTTGGACCGCGAGCAGCGTACGGGCGTTGAACCGGGGACTGGTTGGCTTGAACCGGGTTCAGAATCGCTGCAGCCGTGGTGAAGAGGGTGGGGGGTGCGGCGGTCTGCCTGGCGGGTGGGTCGAACGACGATGCGACGCTCGAGCCGCGCCGCGTGAATGCGTAGGTCGCGCGCGAGAGCCGCCCGCCTCGTGCTGGTGCGCCGGCGCGGGCGAGCGAGCGTGCGGCTGCATGTGCGGACATCGCTACGGCTCTGTCCGGTATGTCCCTTCGCTGTGCGTTGGGGGCCACACTGGCTTGGTCGTGCCCTGTGGCCGCTTGAGCGACTGCATGTCCCTGGAGTGCCGCTCAAGGTACACGGAGTGGTCGATGTCGTGGGCGCGTCCATAGCCGTGTCCTACAAGGCCGCTATTTCTTTGCGTCTGTTCGCCGCATCCGTCGGGATGGCCTGCGACAACGTCCGTTTGATATTGCGCTTGTGTCGCGTCTTATCGTCGCGTCGCCTCTTTGAGCGACAAGCTCGGTAGACGAGCGGCGGGGGGGGCGTTCGACCCGTTTGCCTGCTGGTTCATTGCCGCGGCGGCAGTTCTCCCATCGTCTCGACGAATCCCGATGGCCGTGATTCTCTGCGATGACGACATGTCAGCTGATTAGATCTATCAAGATGGCGGCCATGGTTCTTACCAGACACTGCCCGCGTCTCCAAGTCCGCCGCCGGGCAAGAAGGAGAAGAAGGGCGGCCTGTTCAAATGGGGCAGCAGCAAGGACAAGGAGAGCAAGAAGGCAAAACACCAGCATCAACAGCAGCAGGAGTACGCGCAGTCTGGTCCCGGTCCTGCCCCTCCGCAGAAGGAAAAGGACAGTGGTGGATTCTTTGGCTTCTTCGGCAAGAAGAAGGCCGACGAGGGCGCAGGAAGCGGGACACTAGGGTCCGGCGCGGGCCCCGCGGCTGCTGCTGCGTTGCTGGGCCCGCCGAAGAGCGCTAAGCCGTCGCACGCGCAGAAACACAGCCTCCAGTACGGGCCTGGGACGCTCGCGCAACAGGGCGGACCCGGGTACGACGCGCAGATCCAGTACGCGGGGCACTACGCGCGCTACCCGATCCACGTCGAGCGCGCGGTGTACCGCCTGAGTCACATCAAGCTGGCGAACCCACGGCGGCCGCTGTACGAGCAGGTGTTGATCAGCAACCTCATGTTCTGGTACCTCGGCGTCATCAACAAGCAGCAGCAGGCGGCAGCGGCAGCGCAAATGCAGATGCAGCAGCAGGCAGCAGCAGGCCCGGCGACGGAGGAGGAACAGCAGCGGCGGGAGGCGGAGGAGCGCGAGCGCGAGGCGCGCGAGCAGGAGGAACTCGCGCAGCGCGAGCGCGAGCGGATGGAGTGGGAGCAGCAACAGCGCGAGCGCGAGGCGGAGGAGCAGGCCGCGGCGCTGCTCGAGCAGCAGCAGCGGGAGGAGCAGGAGCGCGCGGCCGCCGCGGCGCAGCCGACGCGCACCAAGTCCGGGCGGCGGCCGCTCACGAAGGCCGTGCCGGGCGCGCGGCGCGCGGAGACGCCGGTGCGCGGGCCGCAGTACGACGCGCAGCACCGCGTCATCTCGCAGGAGCAGTGGGACGCGCTGGGGATCGGGCTGAGCGCGTCGGACCAGTCGCATCCCGCGCTCTCGTTCTTCGAGCAGCCCAAGGAGCCCGTGGCGGGCCTCCCGCCGGGCGCCATGTCGCCCGCGCATGCACAAGAACAGGCGCGCCGTCCGCAGCGTCCACGCTCGCCGCCCGCATCGTTGCAGCAGCAGGCTGCGGGCGTGAGCCGGTCGCTGAGCGCGAGCGCCGTGACGCCGCCAGCCGCGAACGGGCGCCCGCGGCGGAAGGCGAACAGCGCGATCGCTGCGCGCGCTGGCGCGCCCGGGCCTGGCTGGAAGCAGGACGACGAGGACGAGCGGTTCTTCGGCGCCGAGGAGGACGTGCCGCTCGCCGTGTGGCAGCAACAGCAGCAACAGCAGCAGCGCGCCGGCCGTCGATGATCTCGCCTCATTTCTCTTTTCCCCGTCGTACTCTCGAACGCTTGTATTCCACACCCACTCACTCATGACCCTAGACATTCGCGCCTCCTACCCTTTGCATGCATCCGTCCCTTGCCTGTTTGTTGACCTCCCCCTGTCTCGCTGCACTGTCGTTTTCCCCTGCGCTTTTCGACCCTTCTCTATCTCCTGCTCTAGTCCTCCTCTACCTGCCCACAGCCCGCCGATCCAGCTTGTCAGATATATCTTATGCACCATTGAGCAAACGAAACGGATACCCGAGGAGTTTGAAATGTTGAGTTCCTCGGAGATTGCCAGAGTGGATTCCCAAAGAGTGTGCTAAAAATGAACTTTCAGCATTTCTAGCAGGTGGCCGAGTGCAGTTTAGGGTTAAAGTAAAATTGCATGGGGTCAGCCCGCCCGAAGGCCTAATGCGCAAGTATGTACAGGTAATGAGACAGACAACGAAGAACATACCTGTGGGCATCGGACAGCAAGACGGCATGGGGGTAAGTGGGAGAGAGGTGTGCTGGCTCCGGGCTCCCCAGCAGGTCTTATATACCCTTTGTGGGCGCTTGTTGCGATCGCCGGTGTGGCCAGACGAACTGCGCCGCGTGATGCCCGTGTCAGCATGGCGATTCCCCCTTGCAATGTGTCCCTTCCCTCGCTCAGTTTATGCAGGAGAATCTTCTAACTCGTTCTGTGTGCTATTGCGCTCCTCACGGTGCTGAGGGCGCAGGAATAGGGACACTCTCGACGAGACCGCCGGGTGAGCAAACTCGCAAGCGAGATTGGGGCGATCCACACATGATACGGTTTCCGCGGAAACCGGGTTTTCTCTCCGTCCCTCCCACGCCAGGAGACTGCTTTGACGTCTCAGACAGAGGAAAGATGGGATTATGACGCTTTCAGCGCGCAGGATGCGAAAGTCGAACATTCAAGTACACATGCAAGTCCTCTCGTTGAGCGGCTCGTCCACAACGCCGCTGCCAGCAGCATGTCTAGACTTGGCTGCTAGGCAACGCAGTTTCACAAGCACCTTTATCCCGCAGCAATTCTCATTACGAATGACCGGCGTTCAGTGCTCCGGTGACAGACAATGCAATTTGGGCTGAAATGGCGGAGGGGCATATGCTCCGCGGTAGACTGGCAAGTGTATTGGCGATGAGCTCAGACTCCTCGGTGGCAGCGTCAAGTTGGCGCAACAAGAACAAATGTATTTAAAGTTTATAGATGGCCAACTACACTCAAAACGCGGCAGGCGTCACAGCTTTGATTCTAACTAATCCAACGGGAGCGGGAATCTCGGCGCGTCAGAGGCAGAAGAGAACGCTCTCCGGCGTTCCATGCGACAGAGGTGGGACGGCAATCGATGCCGATGCGGCGGCAGGAATGGCGAAACGAGCGCGAAGGCCGCCAACGAGCGTCGCAGCAATGAGAGGTGTCGGCCAGCGGATCGTGACTGTCAGGGGAGAAAGAGCTGCGATGTACGTTAAGCACGCCGTGGAGCGCTCAACAAACGGTCTTACCTGACCGGCGAACGCGACCGCGCGAGGTGCTTGGCGACTCGAGATCGCGGTTCATGTCGCCAAACCGAGCCAGGACGTCAGGTCGCACCTGGGTTGCACTGCGGGCCATTAGTCAGACAACATGCGCAAGAATAGGCGCCAGTGACGAACCTTACAGTCTGGGGTGTGTTGCATCCCAGTCCAGGCCGGGGATCCAGCCATGCATCGTCCGGGAATAGGTGAGGTTGGAAAGGCACTGATGCACTGCGTGCTGCCAACCTCCAGAGCCGGGAGCGCAGGGACCAAGGTTTCCAGTCGCGGCAGACGCGTGAGACGGCAAGGGGTCCGGTGCGCAATAAAAAACTCAATCTGAGTGAGAGAGTGAGTATTGGGCGTCATGATTGGCACAGGGACTCGGGGACGTACTCAGCGGTGAGGTGGGCGTATGGGGGAATGGCGCAAAGATCGCTATCGCACGCCCGGATGTTGCTGGCACCGCACCGCCGATGCTGACGGCCCAGGAATGACGCGTGACGAGCGGGCCAAGCAGCTCGAGACGCAGAAATTGCACTCCACGTAGCTGCTGCAGACGGGATGTCCATGTCGAGGACAGCTTCCTAGCGGCGGTCCGTGTCCATGGCGATCGGACAGCGTGAGCTCGACTCCGTGCTGAGGAATGTGCGCCCGGCGTTGTCCGCCTGAGAAACGTCAGCGAGTCGTCAACCACAACATCTGAGAGACTCACCGAACCGAACAAAGCCTTTCGCCAACGACGGCCGTCGCGGCGTTGATGTGTTTGCGACAGCGCCTCTGCCGTTCGCCGTGGTGCCGCCCGCGATGAATCCCTGAAGGGCATTGGTGTTGACCGAGTTTGCGTACTTGATCTTCACCACGAAGTCGTCCAGCGAGTGAGGTTGCCAGGGCCGACGGAGAGCATGCCGCGGGGCGAAATATCAGTCAGCAAGAGCACAGGAAAAACGGCAGCCAGAGCAACGACAACGGCGGCAAGCTGTCAAAAGTCAGCGCTTTTGCTAGGGAAACATGTCCTCCAGCGGGCACGATGGTCGGGTGGGGAAGGATGACTATGAATGTTGTGTACCGTTGGTACCCGGAGGGTGTGGTGATCGTGCGGTCGTGCGCAAATTTTCGACGCTGTGACGCGACGGGGAGAGTCCAACGTGTGTCCCGCGCGCGAAAGGCGTGACGCTGCGATGCGCGAGAACGGCGAGAAGAGGGTCCCGCTGGGGAGCACGATCTGGGGCGGCTATTAGACGCGCATCACATGCTGCAGGAACACCGCGTACCTTCCAGAGAAGTCGGCGTTGGACTGCGCGGAGAGCACTCGCCGGAAGGCCGGTGCAAGGAGACAGCATAGATCGAGGGACCACAATGCCGACGCGTTCACGGCGTCCGCTCAAACCGCGACGTTGCACGTCCCCGCGACCGCGAAACACCCTCGCTGTACCCTGGAAAAAATGTCAGCGACAAGGAGCCTGGTGATCGCGAGGCGAAGCGCGAACTCACCATCGTCGAGTAGGCAAGCGCGTCAGTCGCGAGCAGCATGCTGGGAATAGCAGAGGGGGGGAATGGAGCGCAGCGCAAACGGGCCGTGCGTTTTATGTGTGGGGAAGAAGAGCAAGAGGCGTGCGGAACGGAAGTATAGCCCCCCGGGTGCCGCAGCACGAGAGTTCTTCCGCTCCGGCGATTCGCGAGCTCTCCGCGTATCCCAGGGAACGCGTGACGTCGACGGGGCCTCGCTCAGTCTCCTCGTAGCCACATGAGAGTCCCGGCCTCCGAGAGGCGATTAGACCGTCACCCGGCAGCATTGCGAGCGCGGCGAGCGATGCAGCCCTCACCTCGCGGCTCGAGATGCGTTGAAACACGCAGCACTCTCACGTCTCAGGCGCTGAGAAATAGCACTATTAACCCACTTGATTGCGCTGCTGTGAAGTTGCCCTATAACCGAGGAAGTGGTTGTCGGGTCGCAGTCGGGACCGTGCGAGTCTCGGCACCGATTCCAGCATTCTCATGCTATTGCAACCTCAAACCTGTACGGACAGACATTTTCAGAGCGCCTCTCGGCGCTCTGACACAGCTATATTACGTAAACAGACTGTTTTGGAGAAGGTTGATATTGGTGAGGTTGCGTATATCGAGGCGAGAAGCGGCATATGCGCTATAGCGCGGCTGAGACACCTCGAAACTAGATGGTATGAAATGTTAACAGCTCTTCGCGAGGCCTCAATTGCCAATTAAGATGGCCTTACGTAAACTGATGTCTTGTATGCGTGAAATCGACGGTTCCGGACGAATACTCGCCGGTCACGAGTGAGGAAGACGCGCTTCAAACTCCGCTTGCTCAATACGACGCGCCCGAGTACGACCCGTCCTCAAAGTTGAAGTCAACACCGGCGCTTATTCCACTCACACGGTGCCACTCGATGAGATATCCGGCAAAATCTCTGCCGGATAGCGCAGGCGAGGTGGCCTGTGCCGTCCAAATGACGAAGTCCGTCAGTTTCGCAGCATCTGAATGGTTGCTCTGTTTGTGCTTACTTCCATCAATGATCTCATTGATTATGCCGGTGCTGCGCAACAGGACGGCGCTCGGAGAGAAGCTGGCGCGCCCCCAGCGCAATTATGCGTTTTCAGGGTCCAGCACACCCCCTACCTCCCCTCCCTGGCCCTCTCACCCACGGGCGCTTAATTCATGTATATCCTTCGGAGATTGCGGCGGTCCTGGGTCCATTTTCCCCCAAAATCCCTCAGAATTCTCCCTGCGACTCGAGGAAGGCCACGGTTCAGACTCCGATCCTCCTCGAGTGCGCGGCGCATTGTGCCTGGCTCCGCGCCCGCCGGACATTCTCACGCCACGGAACTAATTGATGCAGCTTGATAGCACGCCATGGCAACGATCTCTCGGCGAAACGACGCTGAATCGGCGCGGATAATGCATTCGGCGCAGAATGGTGCTATCGCGCGGAGGCTGCGTCCGCCGCGCCGGTCGCGTCGCAACCATCAGAGCGCGCGCGAAGCCGCAGCAGCAATTTGCGCGCAAAGCCGCGGCCAGAGCGCGGGCGATTCGGCAGGGGGTGTTGCTGTGTGCGCGTTGCTGGTGTCTTACTTACAGTGGGGATGGTGGTGGTGCCCCTCCCCCGCGCTGGCGCGCACCGGCGCTTAACAAGGCTGGCGCCGGCATTGATACGCGCTCTCCCGGCGCGGGGCGCGAGTGCGCAGCGCAAATGGGAGGCGTCGCGGCGGCGGGGGTGCGCGGTAGCCACCCTCGCCCCGGCCGCGTCGGGTGCACGGAACTCCCGCGTTGCCACGGCACCTCTGATGTTATTTCCGGCCAGCTGTCGTACGATACACCGGGATAGCTGCGGAACGCAGGCTGTTCCTGCAGCGTATAAAGGGTGGGCGCGGGATGCTCGTGCGCGCGGCAGACCTTCCGTGCCTTCCGTCTTGACGCTCCCTCCCGCCGCGCTCCCGCTCTCGTCTCCACCGCAGCTTACGAAGCCGTCGTCGCTGGCGTCAGTGAGCAGCAGCTTGCTTTACGCGAGGTCGGGGTTCTCGTCGTGCTCACGTCGCCTCGCAGACTCGGCTTCCCTCGTGCACCTCGAGGTCGACCGCATTCAACATTGACGCTGGTACGCGGAGACCGCTGCTTTCGTCGAGCTCTCGCTGATGCACGTCCCCAGCAATGAGGCGCGCCGGTGTACGGTATATGCTCGAGACGGGTACGCAGCATACATCCTGGCTCACGGCGACTGTCCTGCTAACACTACCCTCTCGCCTTACAGCGGCAGACGACCAAGGAAGACGTCCTCATCGGGCCGCTCGTCGTTCCCATCGCCTGCCCCGGTCGCTGCGGCGAGGGGCCCCGTGCGACTCGATGGTGAGTGACTGGTGGTCGACCCGCATTCTGCATGCTCGCTGAACTCGTCGTTGCAGCTTTCGGCGCCCTCAATCTTCGACCACGGGAAACGCTCGCAAACGCGGTGAGTACCGCGTTGGAGTCGTGCGCTGTCCTTTCCTGATGCTCTTCGACATGGAGGCTGCTCGGTCGGTATTGAGAACGGTGACGGCGGCACGAGCGCCAGCACGGTCGGGTTCTTAGTTGGACTTTTCTGAACCCAGGAGTAATAGCGACGTGCGTATGCTTGATTTCTTCGTCGGCATTGTGTTCTCCGAGCGCGTTATGCTGGATGTCAGAGTCTGTGTCACTGGCTGACGCGGTTTGCAGGCTCTCCTCTTCACCGCCAAGGGCGACGTCGACGCAGACGGACATGATCGGCCAGTCTTTGTGCGTTTTCTTATCGCCCTTTTGCGCGCCGTCACTGACAACGATAGGCGTGCGTGCGGGCAGGCGTTGTCGGCGTCGGGCGAGCATTCGACCGACGCGGTCTTCGGGCTCTTCACCGTCAAGGTCGACGTCGAGACGGACGAGGCGAGGCGGACGCATCGAAGCGCTCGCTGCCGGCGTCCCTTTGAACGTTGTGTGCTGCAGCGTCAAGCCGACGGGCGCTGCTGAGCAAAGACCGCGGTCGGCGTCGAGCACAGCGACGGTAAAGTCGGAATTCCTTTTGAATCTCGATGCACGGACCGGCGCTTATGCGTCTGTTGGTGTACCAGACGGCGAAGATGGCGAGTGGAAGGCAGGGTGCATTGCGCGAGTCATGGAACGAGAGTAGATACATGGCGGTGGTCAGGGGATTAAGGGTGCAACTGGGGACGGCGACGGCGACGGCAGCGACGGAGGTGGACTCTGGGACGGGACTCGCGACGAGCATGGGGAGGTCTGGACGTCGAGCACGGCGGGGTAGGAGTGCGCTCGAGATGGCGCCGGCGGAGAGCACACAGCGAACGTGCGCGCATTGCAAACGGCAACACAAACAAGCGCAGCGACGCGGCTGCGCCGCGCCGCCCGCCGTGACGCACGGGCCAGAGCTGGGTGGGGGACGGAGGGAGGGGGTGGCGTTGGAAGAGCAAAGACAAGATAGGGGGCGGAGTTCGGCCCGCAAGCTCTTGCAGCAGCGGCCAGCAGTGCGTGCGTCGACGATGGAGCCCTCCGAGCTCGAAATCACGCGCAACGTCGAGGCGCTGCGCGACATTAGGCGCCGCTCGACGTCCCAGGGCGGCCCGGGCTCGGCGCATCTCGACGCAGACCTGCCCTTCGCACCCCTGTCCCCAGCGCCACCGCAGATCCCGCAGACTTGGACGCAGTACGCAGGACCGGGCGGCCGGGTCTGACAGCACGACGAGGACATGGTCTTGGCCGACCCATCGCATCTGTTCTGGGTGCCCGCGCAACCCTATCCAGAGTTCGCGCCGACCGAGTACACGGCGTTCCTGCAGCAACACGCCCAGACGCCGGCGCCCGCAGACAGCGAAGCAGGCTCGTCGCGTGTGCGCCGATCGTCGTCGCTGCAGTGGGCGATCTCGCTGTATCGGTGGCGTGTCGATCCTCTGCCGTCAAGACGAGCCCAAAGCACGCGACGGCGTCGACAAAGAAGAGGTCGACTTCCAGCGGAAACCCAGCATCACGTACCGCCAGCAGTCGCCACAGCCATCGACGACCTGCAGAAGTTGGAGCAACCGGCTGAGATGCGCAACGCTCGCACGAGCCGTCCAAGCTGCGCAGCGTATGAAGCAGGAGCCTCGCACTCAATGTGTCCACTGTCTTCATCGGGTGCGTACTGGCCGTTTCCAATACCAGCCTGCAATGCTAATTCCATTCAGATAGAATCAGTTAGTCGCACGCCAGACTTCGAGCATGCGGACGCACCCATTATCGTCCCGAACCAGTACCACATCATGCAAGGAGCTGCCCGTACCACCAGGGCAGGCTGTTCGTCGGTCAAGGTCATCGCTTCCTGCCACAAAGCGCATACAGCGCTCGTCAATGCTCGACGCGCTCCAATGCTCGACCGACCAGCATCGCGCATACAACGACTCTTGCCCACGCCCGCGCGCCCCGTATCCCGACGTTGACCCGGAAGACCAGGCCAGCTGGCCGGTCTCGTTCAGCGAGGAGTCGTTCATCTTCGACTCTTGCGCTGACGGTTGGGACATGCGAGCTTCGCTCTTCGAGGAAGAGTATGCGGCACCATCGGTAGCGACCTCGCCGCCTCCGCCGACGGTGTCACCGCCTCTCCCGACGTCTTAGAGCATCCTCCTGCTCGCACAGCGCTCGATTCTCCACGTTGAACGCCGCAACGCATGTCACCGGCGCCGAGCCATACCAACGATACACATGCCGCTCGCAGCGAGCTGCTGAGGTGTGTGCTTTTTCATTCTCGTCACTGCGTCGGGAGTCCTCTGGGCTCGAGGCCGCCCTCGTCGTCTGGCGAGCAAGTCGGGCGCGTTGCGCTCGCACATAGCAACGCAGGCGTCGTCCATTGTCCGCGGGCACGCCCTCTCTTTCTGTCTCGACTGCGAGCACGCTGCGCGGGCGCTCAGTCCGCGCTCTGCGTGTGTCCTCGCAGCGTCCACTCGAAAGCGCACGCCGGTAGTCGCGCTGTCGCTCCTCGAGCGACACGCGCAGCAGACACACCCCACGCGTCTTTCGACCTGTCTCCGTGCAGGCTCATGCACGCGCAGAGCGCAGCACGCTGCCCCTTCGTCTCGCAGAGTCCCACCCGCTGGGATACTCTGCGATGACGCCGTCGCTGACTACTTCCGTCCAGTTGGCGGCCATGCTTCGTATAACGAACTGCCCGCTGGTCGTCTCGCGCGTCGCGCTCGCCCATGACAGCGCATGCATCGGCCATGGTCTGCGCGGCCGGGCTGGAGCGGCTTCCGAGTGCGAGTGAGAGCACGGCGCGAAGCCACGCTCTGCGCGCCTCTCCGCAGCGTGCAGTCGAGACTGCACACCGTCTGCTCTTCGAGCAACACGCGAAGCGGACAAACCTCCCGGGTCTTGGGCCCGTTTCCGTGCGCGGGCTCATGCCACCGCGGACCGAGGCGGCGGCGGCGACAACAAGTTGTCCCTTTGTCTCGACGAACCCCGACCGCCGATCCACTCTGCGATGCCAAAACCGCTGACCACCTCCATCCAGATGGCGGGCACAGTTCCTACCAGACACTGCCAAGTCCGCCGCCGGGCAAGAAGGAGAAGAAGTGCGGCCTGTTCAAATGGGGCAGCAGCAAGGACAAGGAGAGCAAGAAGGCAAAACACCAGCATCAACAGCAGCAGGAGTACGCGCAGTCTGGTCCCGGTCCCGCCCCTCCGCAGAAGGAAAAGGACAGCGGTGGATTCTTTGGCTTCTTCGGCAAGAAGAAGGCGGACGAGGGCGCAGGTAGTGGGACGCTAGGGTCCGGCGCGGGCCCCGCGGCGGCTGCTGCGTTGCTGGGCCCGCCGAAGAGCGCAAAGCCGTCGCACGCGCAGAAGCACAGCCTCCAGTACGGGCCCGGGACGCTCGCCCAACAGGGCGGGCCCGGGTACGACGCACAGATCCAGTACGCGGGGCACTACGCGCGCTACCCGATCCACGTCGAGCGCGCGGTGTACCGCCTGAGCCACATCAAGCTGGCGAACCCGCGGCGGCCGCTGTACGAGCAGGTGTTGATCAGCAACCTCATGTTCTGGTACCTCGGCGTCATCAACAAGCAGCAGCAAGCAGCGGCGGCGGCGCAGATGCAGATGCAACAGCAGGCAGCGGCAGGCCCGGCGACGGAGGAGGAACAACAGCGGCGGGAGGCGGAGGAGCGCGAGCGTGAAGCGCGTGAGCAGGAGGAACTCGCGCAGCGCGAACGCGAGCGGATGGAGTGGGAGCAGCAGCAGCGCGAGCGCGAGGCGGAGGAGCAGGCCGCGGCGTTGCTCGAGCAGCAGCAGCGGGAGGAGCAGGAGCGGGCGGCCGCCGCGGCGCAGCCGACGCGCACCAAGTCCGGGCGGCGGCCGCTCACGAAGGCCGTGCCGGGCGCGCGGCGCGCGGAGACGCCGGTGCGCGGGCCGCAGTACGACGCGCAGCACCGCGTCATTTCGCAGGAGCAGTGGGACGCGCTGGGGATCGGGCTGAGCGCATCGGACCAGTCGCATCCCGCGCTCTCGTTCTTCGAGCAGCCCAAGGAGCCCGTGGCGGGTCTCCCGCCAGGCGCGATGTCGCCCGCACACGCGCAGGAGCAGGCGCGCCGCCCGCAACGCCCACGCTCGCCGCCCGCATCGTTGCAGCAGCAGGCCGCAGGCGTGAGCCGGTCGCTCAGCGCGAGCGCCGTGACGCCGCCAGCCGCGAACGGGCGCCCGCGGCGGAAGGCGAACAGCGCGATCGCTGCGCGCGCTGGCGCGCCCGGGCCTGGCTGGAAGCAGGACGACGAGGACGAGCGGTTCTTCGGCGCCGAGGAGGACGTGCCGCTCGCCGTGTGGCAGCAACAGCAGCAGCAGCAGCAGCAGCAGCGCGCCGGCCGTCGATGATCTCGCCTCATTTCTCTCCCGTCGTACTCTCGAACGCTTGTATTCCACACCCACTCACTCATGACCCTAGACATTCGCGCCTCCTACCCTTTGCATGCATCCGTCCCCTGCCCTGTTTGTTGACCTCCCCCTGTCTCGCTGCACTGTCGTTTTCCCCTGCGCTTTTTCGACCCTTCTCTATCGCCTGCTCTAGTCCTCCTCTACCTGCCCACAGCCCGCCGATCCAGCTTGTCAGATATATCTTATGCACCATTGAGCAAACGAAACGGATACCCGAGGAGTTTGAAATGGGGAGTTCCTCGGAGATTGCCAGAGTGGATTCCCAAAGAGTGTTCTAAAAACAGACCGACATGAATTCTAGCAGGTGGCCGAGTGCAGTTTAGGGTTGAAATAAAATTGCATGGGGTCAGCCCGCCCGAAGGCCTAGCACGCAGGTATGTACATGTAGAAATAAAATGCGGTGAAGGACACATACCTTGGGTGCGGCGGCAATGGATCGGCCACGGGCAGCAAGACGGCGTGGGGGTAAGTGGGAGAGAAGTGTGCTGGCTCCGAGCTCCCCAGCAGGTCTTATATACCCTCAATGGGCGCTTGTTGCGATCGCCGGAGTGGCCAGACGAGCTGCGCCGCGTGATGCCCGTGTCAGCATGGCGATTCCCCCTCGCAATGTGTCCCCTCCCTCGCTCAGGGTATGCAAGAAAGGCTTACAGATCGTCCTAAAACTTCGTTTTGCTGCTCCCCGTGCTGAGGGCGCAGGAGCAGGCATACTCTCGACGAGCCCCCCGGGTGAGCAAACTCGCAAGCGAGATTGGGGCGATCCACTCATGATACGGTCGCCGCGGAAACCGGGTTCTCTCTCCGTCCCTCCCACGCTCCGGGACTGCTGTGCTGTCTTGGAAAACGGATACATGAGAAATGCACGCTTTCAGCGCGCAGGCTGCGAAAGTCGAACATTCAAGTACACATGCAAGTCCTCGTTGAGCGGCTCGTCCACGATGCTGCTTCCAACAGCATATTTCTGGACCTCGCTGCTAAGCAACGCAGTATCACAAACACTGTTATCCCGCAGCAGGTTTCATTACGAAAACCGATGTTCAATACTCCGGCGACGGCAAATGCAATTTGGGGTGAAATGGCGGAGGGGCATATGCTCAGCGGTTGACTGGTCCTTGTAATAGCAACGGTGCCGTGCTACTAAGCTGCTCCACGCCAGCTTCAAGTTGGTGCGACAAGAACATGTGTATTCAGAGTTTATAGACGACTAGTAACTACACTCAGAACGCGGCCCGAGTCAAGTATCTACTGGCAACGGCGTGGCACTCTCGACTCTCGACACAGAAGGAAACTCTCGCCGGCGCTGAGTGAGAAAGCGCTGGGTTGCGCTGGCGATCGGCGTTGATGGGCCGGCGGGAACGGCAAGATCAAAGTGCAGGTCGCCAACGGGCGCAGTGGCAATGAGAGGTGTCGGCCAGCGGATCGTGGCTGTCAGGGGAGAAAGAGCTGCGACGTACGTTAAGCACGCCGTGGAGCGCTCAACAAACGGTCTTACCTGACCGGCGAACGCGACCGCGCGAGGTGCTTGGCGACTCGAGATCGCGGTTCATGTTGCCAAATCGAATCTGGCATGCCAGCTCGTACCTGGGTTGCACTGCGGGCCGTGAGCCAGACAACACGCGCGAAATAGGCGCCAGTGACGAACCTGACAGTCTGGGGTGTGTTGCATCCCAGTCCAGGTCGGGGATCCAGTCATGCA
Organism: Auricularia cornea; assembly: GCA_030578095.1. Taxonomy (NCBI): domain Eukaryota; kingdom Fungi; phylum Basidiomycota; class Agaricomycetes; order Auriculariales; family Auriculariaceae; genus Auricularia; species Auricularia cornea. Next base: position 3,250,310 of record JARLTE010000009.1, on the reverse strand, counting down.
TCGTCCGGGAGAGGCACTGATGCACTGCGTGCTGCCAACCTCCAGAGCGGGGAGCGCAGGGACCAAGGTTTCCGGTCGCGGCAGACCCGTGAGACGGCGAGGGGTCCGGTGCGCAGAAAAAATCTCAATCTGAGTGAGAGAGTGAGTATTGGGCGTCATGATTTGCACAGAGACTCGGGGACGTACCCAGCGGTGAGGTGGGCGCATGGGGGAATGGCGCAAAGATCGCTATCGCACGCCCGGATGTTGCTGGCGCCGCACCGCCGATGCTGACGGCCCAGGAATGACGAGCGGGCCAAGCCGCTCGAGACGCAGAAATTGCACTCCATGTAGCTGCCGCAACGCGTTGTCCATGACGAGGACGGCTTCCTAGCGGCGGTCCGTGTCCGTGGCGATCGAACAGCGTGAGCTCGACTCCGCGCTAAGGAATGTGCGCCCGGCGTTGTCCACCTGAGAAACGTCAACGAGCCATCGACCACAACATTTGAGAGACCCACCAAACCGAACGAAGCCTTTGCCAACGACGGCCGTCGCGGCGTTGATGTGTTTCCGACAGCCCTTCTGCCGTTCGCCATGGTGCCGCCCGCGATGAATTTCTGAAGGGCATGGGTGTTGACCGAGTTTGCCTACTTGATCGTCACCACGAAGTCGTCCAGCGACTGAGGCTGCCGGGGCTGACGGAGAGCATGCCGCGGGGCGCTACAAAACATCAATCAGCAGCAGCACGGGAAAAATGGCAGCCAGAGCGACGACGGCGGCGGGAAGCTGTCAAAAGCCAGCTCTTTTGCTGGAGAACGGTGTTCTCTAGCGGGAGCGATGGGCGGGTAGGGAAGGATGGCTTATGAATGTTGCGTACCGTTGTGCGCAAATTTTTGGCGCTGGGGCGCGACGGGGAGAGTCCAACGTGCGCCGCGCGCGGATGGCGTGAGACGCTGCGATGCGTGAGAACGGCGCGAAGAGGGTCCCGCTGGGGAGCACGACCTGGGGTGACTGTTAGACGCACATCACATGCTGCGGGAAGACCGCGTACCCTCCGGAGAAGTCGGCGTCGGACAGCGCGGAGAACACTCGCCGGAAGGCCGGTGCAGGGAGACAGCATAGATCGAGGGACCGAAAGGCCGACGCGTTCACGGCGTCCCCTCAAACCGCGACGGTGCACGTCCCGCGACCGCAAAACGCCCTCTCTGTACCCTGGGAAAAATGTCAGCGCCAAGGAGCCTGGTGATCGCGAGGCGAAGCACGAACTCACCATCGTCGAGTAGGCAAGCGTGTCAGCCGCGAGCAGCATGCTGGCAATAGCAGAGGGGGGACTGGAGCGCAGCGCAAACGGGACGTGCGTTTTATGTGGGGGCAAGAAGAGCAAGAGGCGTGCGGAACGGAAGAATAGCCAGTCCGGCTGCCGCAGCACGAGAGTTCTTCCGCTCCGGCGATTCGCACGCTCTCCGCGTATCCCAGGAAACGCGTGACGTCGGCGGGACCTCGCTCAGCCTTCTCGCAGGCACCCCGGAATTACGGCCTCCGAGGGGCGATTGTAATTGAGACTGTCGCCCAGCAGCATTGCGGGCGCGGCGAGCAATGTAGCCCTCGTCTCGCGGCTCGAAATGCGTTGAAACACGCAACGCTCTCATGTCTCAGGCGCTGAGAAATGGCACTATTAGCCCGCTGAATTGCGCTGCTATAAATTTGCCCCGGAGCTGAGGAAGTGGTTGTCTGGTCGCACACGGGAAACTGTTTCGAGTCTTGGCGCTGATTCCAGCATTCTCATGCTATTCCGGCAGTCAAACCTGCTCTGGGACAGAATTCGACTCTCGACGCCATGATAGAGCTACATTACATAAACATAATGTTCTCAAGAAGGATGATATTGGTGAGATTGCGTATATCGATGCGAGAAGCGGCATACGTGCTATAGCGCGGCTGAGACACCTCGAAACCAGATGGTATGAAATGCTAACAGCTCTTCGCGAGGCCTCAACTGTCAATTAAAATGGCTTTACGTAAACTGATGTCTTGTATGCGTGAAATCGACGGTTCCGGACGATTACTCGCCGGTCACGAGTGAGGAAGACGCGCTTCAAACTCCGCGCGTTCAATACGACGCGCCCGAGTACAACGCGCTCTCGAAGTTGAAGTCAACGCCGGCGCTTATTCCACTCACACGGTGCTACTAGATGAGCTATCCGGCAAAATCTCTGCCGGATACTGCAGGCGAGGTTGGCCTGTGCCGTCGAAATGACGAAGTCCGTCACTTTCGCAGCATCTGAATGGTTGCTCTGTTTGTGCTCACTCCCATCAATGATCTCATTGATTCTGCCGGTGCTGCGCAACAGGACGGCGCCCGGAGAGAAGCTGGCGCGCCCCAGCGCAATTATGCGTTTTCAGGGTCCAGCACACCCCCTACCGCTCCTCGCCGGCCCTCTCACCCACGGGCGCTTAATACATGTATAGCGTTCGGAGATTGCGGCGGTCCCGCGTCCATTTTCCTCCAAAATCCCCAGAATTCTCCCTGCGATTCTAGGAAGGGCACGGTTCAGACTCCGATCCACCTCGAGTGCGCGGCGCATTGTGCCTGGCCCCGCGCCCGCCAGACATTCTCACGGCCCGGAACTAATTGATGCAGCTTGATAACACGCCATGGCAACGATATCTTGGCGAAACGACGCCGAATCGGCGCGGAAAATGCATTCGGCGCAGAATGGTGCTATCGCGCGGGGGCTGCGTCCGCCGCGCCGGTCGCGTCAAAACCATCAGACGCCGCATGGCGATGCAAAAGAAGCCGCAGCAGCGAAGCCGCGGCCAGAGCGCGGGCGATTCGGCAGGGGGTGTTGCTGTGTGCGTTGCTGGTGCCTTACTTACAGTGGGGATTGTGGTGGTGCCCCTCCCCCGCCCTTGCGCGCACCGGCGCTTAACACGTTTGACGCCAGCGCTGAGACGCGCTTTGCCCATCGCGAGAGCGCAGCGCAAATGGGCAGCGTCGCGGCGGCGGGGGTGCGCGGTAGCCACCCTCGCCCCGGCCGCGTCGGGTGCACGGAACGCCCGCGTTGCCACGGCACCTCTGATGCTATTTCCGGCCGGCGCGCTATCTCTGTCGTACGATACGCCGGGATAGCTGCGGAACGCAGGCTGTTCCTGCAGCGTATAAAGGGCGCGCGCGGGATGCTCGGGCGCGCGGCAGACCTGCCGTGCCTTCCGTCTCGACGCTGCCTCCTCACCGGCTCCCGCTCTCGTCTCCACCGCAGCTTACGAAGCCGTCGTCGCTGGCGTCAGTGAGCAGCAGCTTGCTTTACGCGAGGTCGGGGTTCTCGTCGTGCTCACGTCGCCTCGCAGACTCGGCTTCCCTCGTGCACCTCGAGGTCGACCGCATTCAACATTGACGCTGGTACGCGGAGACCGCTGCTTTCGACGAGCTCGCGCTGATGCACGTCCCCAGCAATGACACGTGCCGCTGTATGTCGGTGCACGAGACACCAGGTACGCAGCATACATTCTTGGTTCACAACTATCCTACTGACACCGTGCTCGCATTTCAGCTACCGACGGCCACAAAGTCGTTCCTTGTAGGGCCTCTCGCCCGTCCAATCGCCTGCCCCGTCCGCTCCGTCGACAGTCCTCGTGCGACTCGATGCTGACGGTGAGTGACTGACCGACTCGGAGCGCACCCCGCCACTTCGCTGAATTTGCCGTTGCAGATTTCGGCGCCCTCGATCGTCGACCACGGGAAACGCTCGCAAACGCGGTGAGTCCCGCGTTGGCGTCGTGCGCTGGCCGTCTCTAATGCTCTTCGACAGGCAGGCTGCTCGGTCGGTATTGAGAACGGTGACGGCGGCGCGAGCGCCAGCACAATCGAGTTCTTAGTTGGACTTTTCCGAACCCAGGAGTATTAACGGCGTGCGTATTCAGCACGTCATCGTCGTCAGCATCGTTTGCAGGCGAGTCGTTCTGGATGCCAGAGTCAGAGTCACTGGCGCTGACTCTGTGCGTCCAGGTTCTCCGCCGTCGGCAGGGTCGACGCAGACCGGAATGAGCACATGGTCTTCGTGCGTTCTGCGAGGGCTTTCGTGCGCGCCGTGGCTCACAGCGCCAGGGTGGACGTGCGGGCGGGCGTTGTCAGTCGGTCGGTCAGTCTGCGAGCATTTCACCGACGCCGTCTTTGGGTTCTCCGCCGTCAAGGTCGACGTCGAGACCACTGCAGCAGGGCGGGCGCATCGACGCGGCCGCTGCTGGCGTCCCTCTGAACGCTGTGTGCTGCAGGGTCAAGCCGGTGGGCGTTGCTGAGCAAAGACCGCGGTCGGTGTCGGGCACAACAACGGTAAAGTCGGATTTCCTTTTGAATCTCAATGCACAGACCGGCGCTTATGCGTCTGTTGGTGTACCAGACGGCGAAGACGATGAGCAACAGGCAGGGTGCATTGCGCGAGTCATGGAACGAGAGTAGATACATAGCGGCGGTCAGGGGATTAAGGAAGCGGCCGGGGAACGACGGCAAGGGCGGTGACGGAGGTTTACTCTGGGATGGGACTCGCGGCGAGCAGGGGGAGGTCTGGACGTTGAGCACGGCGGGCTAGGAGTGCGCTCGAGATGGCGTCGGCGGAGAGCGCACAGCGAACGTGCGCGCATTGCAAACGGCACAGAAACAAGCGCAGCGACGCGGCTGCGCCGCGCCGCCCGCCGTGACACACGGGCCAGAGCTGGGCGGGGGGACGGAGGGAGGGTGTGGCGTTGGAGGAGCAAAGACAAGATAGGGGGCGGAGTTCGGGCCGCAAGCTCTGAACGTCGCCAGCAGTGCGTGCGTCGACGATGGAGCCCTCCGAGCTCGAAATCACGCGCAACGTCGAGGCACTGCCCGACATCAGGCGCCACTCGACGTCCCAGGGCGGCCCGGGCTCGGTGCATCTCGACGCAGACCTGCCCAACGCACCCCTGTCCCCAGCGCCACCGCAGATCCCGCAGACATGGACGCAGGACGCAGGACCGGGCGGCCGGGTCTGACAGCACGACGAGGACATGGTCTTGGCCGACCCATCGCGTCTATTCTGGGTGCCCGCGCACCTGCATCCAGAGCTCGCGCCGACCGAGTTCAGGGCGTTCCTGCAGCAACACGCCCAGACGCCGGCACCCGCAGACAGCGAGCAGGCTCATCGCGTGTGTGCCGATCGTCGTCGCGGCAGTGGGCGATCTCGCTGTATCGGTGGCGTGTCGATCCTCTGCCGTCAAGACGAGCCCAAACCTGTCGACGCGTCAAGAAAGAAGAGGTCGACTTCCAGCGGAAACCCAGCATCACGTACCGCCCCAGCTATCTATAAACGACCTGCAGAAGCTGGAGCGACCGGTTGAAGACGCGCAACGCTTGCACGACCCGTCCAACCTGCGCAGCGTATGAAGCAGGAGCCAAGCACTCAATGTGTCTCCATCGAGTGCGTATTGCCTGGTTCTAATATCAGGGCGCAATGCTAATTCTATGCTCATAGGATTGGTCAGTCGCTCGCCAGACCTCGAGCCTGCGGACGCACCCATTACCATTCCGAACCGGTAACACATCCTGCGAAGAGCTGCCCGTACCGCGACTGCAAGCTGCTCGTGGGTGAAAACCATCGCTGCCTGACTCAAGGCGCAGCCAGCACTCGTCGATGCTCGACGCGCTCGAGGGCTCGGTCGACCAGCATCGCGCATACAACGACCCTGGTACACGCCTGGGCGCCCCGTATCCCGACGTTGACCAGGAAGACGAGGCCAGCTGGCCGGTCTCGTTCGGCGAGGAGTCGTTCATCTTTGACTCTTGCGCTGGCCGTTCCGACATGCGCGCTTCGCTCTTCGAGGAAGAGGACGCGGCACTATCGGAATCGACCTCACCACCCCCGCCCATGGTGTTACCGCCTCTCCCGACGTCTTAGCGCATCCTCCTCTTCGCACAGGGCCCATTGTCCAACGACGCGGGCGCCGAGCCAGACCAACCAAGAACACATCGCTCGCAGCGAGCTACTGAGGTGTGTGCCTTTTCATTCTCGTCACTGTGTCTGAAGTCCTCTGGGCTCGACGCCCACTTGGTCGGCTGGCGAGCGCGAGTAAGTCGGGCGCGTCGCGCTTACACATAGCAACGCATGTGTCGTCCATTGTACGCGTGGCTCGCCCTCTTTCTATCTCGACTGCGAGCGCATTGCTAGGAGGCTCTAGCCACACCTCGCAGTCTGCGATTGAGAGTGAACACCGCACGTCGCGCTGTCGCTCCGTGAGCGACACGCGCAGCGCACAAGCGTCCCGGGTCTTTCGACCCGTTTCCATGAAGGATCATGCGCGCGTAGACAGCTATGACCGCGTTGACCCTCTGTCTCGCCAAGTCCCACCCGCTGGGAGACTCTGCGATGACGCCGTCGCTGACTACTTCCATGCAGATGGCGGCCATGCTTCGTATAACGAACTGCCCGCTGGTCGTCTGGCGCGTGGCGCTCGCCCGTGACAACGCATGCGTCGGCCATGGTCTGCGCGGCCGGGCTAGAGCGACTTCCGAGTGCGAGTGCAAGCACGGCGCGAAGCAACGCTCTGCGCTCCTCTCCGCAGCGTGCAGTCGAGACTGCACACCGCCTGCTCTTCGAGGCACACGCGCAGCGGACAGGCATCCCGGGTCTGTCGACCCGTTTCCGCGCGGGCGCATGCCCGCGCGCACCGCTGCCGCAGCACCGACAACACGTTGTCCCTTTGTCTCGACGAACCCCGACCGCCGATCCACTCTGCGCTGCCAGCACCGCTGACCACCTCGATCCAGATGGCGGGCACAGTTCCTACCAGACACTGTCAAGTCCGCCGCCGGGCAAGAAGGAGAAGAAGGGCGGCCTGTTCAAATGGGGCAGCAGCAAGGACAAGGAGAGCAAGAAGGCAAAACACCAGCATCAGCAGCAGCAGGAGTACGCGCAGTCTGGTCCCGGTCCCGCTCCTCCGCAGAAGGAAAAGGACAGCGGTGGATTCTTTGGCTTCTTTGGCAAGAAGAAGGCCGACGAGGGCGCGGGCAGCGGTACATTAGGATCTGGCGCAGGGCCTGCCGCCGCCGCCGCGCTGCTGGGCCCGCCGAAGAGCGCAAAGCCGTCACACTCGCAGAAGCATAGCCTCCAGTACGGGCCCGGGACGCTCGCGCAACAGGGCGGGCCCGGTTACGACGCGCAGATCCAGTACGCAGGGCACTACGCGCGCTACCCGATCCACGTCGAGCGCGCGGTGTACCGCCTGAGCCACATCAAGCTGGCGAACCCGCGACGGCCGCTGTACGAGCAGGTGCTCATCAGCAACCTCATGTTCTGGTACCTCGGCGTCATCAACAAGCAGCAGCAGGCGGCAGCGGCAGCGCAAATGCAGATGCAGCAGCAGGCAGCAGCAGGCCCGGCGACGGAGGAGGAACAGCAGCGGCGGGAGGCGGAGGAGCGCGAGCGCGAGGCGCGCGAGCAGGAGGAACTCGCGCAGCGCGAACGCGAGCGGATGGAGTGGGAGCAGCAGCAGCGCGAGCGTGAGGCGGAGGAACAGGCCGCTGCGCTGCTCGAGCAGCAGCAGCGGGAGGAGCAGGAGCGGGCGGCTGCCGCGGCGCAGCCGACGCGCACCAAGTCCGGGCGGCGGCCGCTCACGAAGGCCGTGCCGGGCGCGCGCCGCGCGGAGACGCCGGTGCGCGGGCCGCAGTACGACGCGCAGCACCGCGTCATCTCGCAGGAGCAGTGGGACGCGCTGGGGATCGGGCTGAGCGCGTCGGACCAGTCGCACCCCGCGCTCTCGTTCTTCGAGCAGCCCAAGGAGCCCGTGGCGGGCCTCCCGCCGGGCGCCATGTCGCCCGCACACGCGCAGGAGCAGGCGCGCCGCCCGCAACGCCCACGCTCGCCGCCCGCATCGTTGCAGCAGCAGGCCGCAGGCGTGAGCCGGTCGCTCAGCGCGAGCGCCGTGACGCCGCCGGCCGCGAACGGGCGCCCGCGGCGGAAGGCGAATAGCGCGATCGCTGCGCGCGCTGGCGCGCCCGGGCCCGGCTGGAAGCAGGACGACGAGGACGAGCGGTTCTTCGGCGCCGAGGAGGACGTGCCGCTGGCCGTGTGGCAGCAACAGCAGCAACAGCAGCAGCGCGCCGGCCGTCGATGATCTCGCCCCATTTCTCTTTTCCCCGTCGTACTCTCGAACGCTTGTATTCCACACCCACTCACTCATGACCCTAGACATTCGCGCCTCCTACCCTTTGCATGCATCCGTCCCTTGCCCTGTTTGTTGACCTCCCCCTGTCTCGCTGCACTGTCGTTTTCCCCTGCGCTTTTCGACCCTTCTCTATCTCCTGCTCTAGTCCTCCTCTACCTGCCCACAGCCCGCCGATCCAGCTTGTCAGATATATCTTATGCACCATTGAGCAAACGAAACGGATACCCGAGGAGCCTGAGTCTGAAAGTGCGAAGTAGCCGACGGCTTCTCGGGGCGGAGTTCCTCGGAGACGGCTTCACCGCCGCACTCCGGCAACGACCGTCGCCCAACGCATCACCTGGAACGTGCTTTCATTGAGTCTCAAATTGGTTCATCTCGACTGGGAACTGCATAATTCGCCTGCGCTTAGAGCATCTCCCGCTCCTCGGCCTCCCAGTGCACTAACTTTTCCTTCTCTTCTATCTAGTGAGCCTTGTAGGCCCATACTCAGCCTTGGCAACCTCGTCCAGGTCCGTACATCGGTTCTGAACCTCCTCAAAAGATTTCGGGGAGAGTATGGCTGGTGTGCGTGTGTGTGTGTGGTGGGGGGTTGCGACCCTTCTGGCAGACAGCCTTGTCCTCGAGCTTCGAAGACCCCTATTACGCTGCGAACACACGCAAAAGTTGGTCGGGGGGAACATGCTGGTCAAGGGCGCCTGTATGCCCGGGCGAAGTGTGCGCGCACATTCTTCGGCCCATAAAGTAGCTCCGCCGACAGCCCTGAAATCTCCACGAGCGCTTCACTACCCCGGTGCTTCGCCAAAACCGCCCTAGATGATGGGACAAAGGTGAAACTCTCTTCGCTTCGAATTGCAGAATGAGGAAACCGCCGGGTACGGAGAGGCTGCCTGGCCGCAGGAACGGGATGTGCATGTTGGGAGGCCGCCCTTCCGTAATCGCGCCGCGGTCTGCGAAGTTTTGGTGCGATGCCATGTGATGCTCGAGAGTAGCCTCTCGTGAAGCCGCAGGACACCCGCCTCGCTGAAGTGCGCGGAGAACTCACGTTTCCGGCACAGGGGCGTCCGAGATAACGGAATGGATAGACGCAAACATGAACTCCCGAGGCTGTGGGAATCGAAGTAGCGAGTCGAAATTTATGACGGCAAATGGCGGATCGTAGGCCGCATCCCGGAAAGGCTGCTCGAAGCATAAAAGGTGCAATGTACTGAACTCAGCAAATCGCCGCTGCGTCTTCTCCGGTTCTTCACGATCTTCCAAAACATCTGTCCGATTGCGATGAAGAGAGGTCTGGGCCGTGAGGAAGTGCTCCTGCGTGTCGGGTTTCTAGAGAATATCAGCTAGACATACGCAGTCGCAGCTAGAACGCACGTTTTCACAGGAGCCTCCGGGATCGGGCGGGACGCCCCGAGTCTGACGCCGTGTGCGGGTAAAATCGAAAGGTCCTACATGCACGAACACGAGCAAATGGCCTAGCTCATGCGTTTCGAGGAAGAAGAGTAGGTCGGCTTCGAGCCGACTGTCGGGAATCAAGAAGGCTCTGGGCGCATTCTCGAACCAGGCGTCAACATCAGCCGGGTTTGCGGCCCAGTGGACGTGGTCGAGGCACTCTGCGCTGACAGCCGCGAAAGGCGAAATTCGATGTGATAGACGAGGAAGGACCACGCGCGCGGGATGGGACGCCCACACAGGTTTCCGGCCAGGAAATGTGAGGATCTGGTCCAGCTGGGTGCCTGAGCAGATGGCTGCCAGGAGGCAGGGAGCGAGACCCTCGACGAATGCGACGGAATGAAGTGGATGGGATGCGTCGCCGGCCAAACGTCGGCGTATGATGCCGTGGATGCCAAAATCAACCGACGATTCGAGCCAGCGTGCGAGGTTGAGGAAAATGAACGGCTCCAAAATGGCGGCCTCGTCGGCGGAATGCTCGTACAAAGCAGCTCCAAGGCCGACGAGTTCTAGAGCGTGACATGACGCCCTAGTGGGTAGGCCTTGAAGCGCGTACGACAGCGTCGCCCTTCTTAGGACAATTGCTGCCGCGGAAGCTGGGGTGGACATGAGCGATGCATAATCAGATACGAGAGGGCGTACCTTCAATGTGCTCGTTCTTGATAGCAAGAGTGTAGCAGGCGATAAGGCCCGAGTGTAAGATAGAGCTGTCTGGGCGCTGATAGCCAGTCAACCTGTATAAGAAGCTATCCATGACCCGAGTGAGATTTCGAGCCCCAAATCTCAACGCGAGTGTGACGAGCACGGCGATTATACGATGCCTGGGCAGAGGATGAGCGACCCGAGTACGTGTGGATCGAGGCGCGCACCTTCCGTGAAGCCAGCGATAGACCATTGTACAGTGCTCGTCCGGAACACCGGGCCCTAGAAAATGGCGGATATATGCGCTACACTGCTGTAACGAATGGAAGCGGCCGAAAGAGTGGTGATGCCGCACAGACTTCTGTTTGAAATCTGACGCGGACAGTGCTTCGGACACGACGTCGAGGTCAAATCGGACCCCCGACAGGATCATGCGCGCAGGCGGCAAAGCAGCTCCCAGACAGACGACCAGCTCTCGAAGAATGGGCGCTGTCGTTCGACCGTTTGCGACTGCGAACGCCGACCGGTGGCTATCCAGCAGAATCTGCGCTTCGTCGACAACGATGTAGGCTATGTGCGAGAGGACCTTGGGGAGAATATCGGCGCTGAGCTGATCGACCTGGTCTTCGCTCAGCCTGCGCAGCCAAATGAAGACCACGTTGAACGAGTCGTGCCCGAGCAGGATGCCTGGCCGTAGTTGTATCATTAACCAATGGCGCCTAGCCTCGTCGTCCGGAATGCGGCGCTCAGCCGCGAGTTTCAAGAACGCGTCGAGCAGCAGCATGCGCGCAAGGACAAGACGGCGGAAGAACCGATGCGCGATGCGCCGATTCTCGTCCAGTGCGTCCTTCGAGTTCTGCGAGAGGCGAGCAGAGGGGGGGATAAATGAAGTGAATCGCGAAGTCAGAGTCCGAGTGCCCGCTATTTCCGAGAGAGCCCTCGAAAGGTCGAGCGAGCCGTAGGGGTCTGACGTATAGTTGACGTAAGAGGAGAAATAGATTCCCCAGTGACGCGAAAGAATTTCGAAGCTCATTCGCGTTTTCCCTGTGCCTGACGCGTTGGACAAGTACCTGCGGGGACTTCGTTGGGTTCGGCCGGATTGGACGACGCGGCAGCACAGAACTCACACGTGCTCGTCGCCCGCCAAGGCACTGTCCAGTCTTGCAGCGAAACTGGGATCCAGTTCTTCTAGGCTACCGAGTTGGTAAAGAACAAGGTCCGGATGGCCCTCCGAGGGAGACTCGAGCATCCGCAGGGACCTCAGGCGATGACGATCAGCTCGGTCCCAAGCGGGAAGACCGTCCTGCGATGCGACGGGTTTCCAAATAGGGTGAACGCATTTCCCATCCAGATATTGAGCCATTACTCCACGGTGGTTTTCAAGCATTTCGTTGACTCCCCATGCGTCGCCCACGTCCGACCGGGACCCGGCAGCGCTCAACGCTGTCCACGCTTAGCCATTGCGCGGGTAAGCCATGCAATGATTGCGCACCAGGTGCAGTCTGATCCCTTACACCAGAGTTGGACATTGCGTGCGCATAGAAAGTGTATGCGGCCGATGTTCCGTATCAGCACGTGCAGCCAGGTGGTGGGCGGTGACACGATGTTCAAGCTCCGATCCGGCGATCCCAGCTCGGGTTTAAACTTGGCTCGGGTCCGCGGTCGCCGCCGGCTGGGCCACTACACAAACTTTGTCTCCCTCCCGCCATCACTTTAGAGCCGCAACATGTTTACACACACAGGGATACACGTCCTCAACCATCACGTCCCGGAGGAGGCCGTCCAGGCCTCCACCCCAACGCGCAGACTTCTCTTCGGTATTGATGATCTAGTGCTCCCGGACTCCGGACAGGTCGAATTGTAGGCGTATAAAGCGACTTGCTCATCGCTATCATGTAGAAAGTCCGTTCACCTCCGTTCACTCCCCACTTGGTCGGTCGTCAGCCCTGCCGCACCGGCCCTATCTCAGTCAATCAGACTGCCCACATCTGCCTGCGAATGAGATTAAGAGCTCACCAATGGAGAGGGACTCCGATATACCCTCTACCTAATATACCCGAGCTAGCAATACGGTAATACCTGAGGCTTCTGTGGCAGGTTCTCGGGAAAGAGAGCGACTCAGCCTGTGACATGAAAGGAACCGCACTCTAGAACGCCCCCAGTTTATGGCGAGCGGGACGTTGTTCCCCACGGCCAACTGCTAATCATATGCTGTGGAACCTGCGACTATTCGACTCAGGCTCGTTCTTCTACGCGTACGTCGGCGCCTCGGAGACATTCTGTATTGTGACCACTTTACATTCTTAAACCTGGAAGCAACTCAGTCGGAACACGCACTTGCAAGAAAGCAAGATAGCTAAACAGTACACACAAGTAAAAGCTACACTGAATCACAACGTCGACAACAACTTGTAAGCATCGAGAACGGCCTGATGGGACGGCAGGAGCATCTGGGGCGGCTTGGTCTTGCAGATGGACTTGTGCGTCTTCCAGTGCAGCATCTGGCACTTGCCGTTGCAATAATACATCGCCTTGCACCCGCTGCAGCGCTGGTGCTTTCCGCGAACCTCTTCGACGCGGCCGCAGGTCTGGAGGGCACAGCGGCGGAAGAACGTCCCGCCGTCGGGGTCAACCATGGCGACCATGCCGAGCGTGCGCGTGTCGCGGGCGTCGACCTTGGTGGCCCTGTAGCGGTCCATGGCGTCGTTCCACTCGTCGGCGGTGGCGGTGGGCACGGGCGAGTCCGGCGCGGGTGGCAGCTTCTTGAGCGCGCGCGCGACGTGCGCGAACGCGGCGTCGACGCGGTCCTGGTCCACGAGTGTCTGCAGGATGATGCGGAAGCCCGCGTCGCTGCCCTCGGCGTCCGCGACGACGAGCTTGGACTTCAGAATGGTCGCGTCGAGCGGCGGGAGGTCGGTCGGCGCCTTGCGCACCGGCGCAATCCATTCTTCCTTGTCGTCCCAGCACTCCTCCCACTGCACGTGCGACGCGCAGCACTGGCCGTACTGCTTGCCGGAGACACACGGGCACAGGAACGTCGGCGGGTACGGGAAGCGCTTGCCTGGCGCGTGACACTTCGGCTGCGGCTTTCCACTCGAGCACGGGCAGAGGCGCGGGGGGCGTTCGGTGTTCTTCGTCGATGAGATGAGGCGCGCCAGACGCGCTGACTTCTCCCGGTCGCGCGCAAGCGGGTTCTTCTCGCGGAAGGCGCGCTCAGGATCGGCGCCGTGCTTGAGCAGCAGCTCGATGAGCTCCCAGTCTTCGACCTCACAGGCGATGCGGAGCGGAGGCCCGGCTTCAGTGTCGACGTTGACGTCGGCGTGGTGCTTGACCAGCAGCTTGGCGATCTCTGCAATGGCAGTCGGGCGACGGTTCATGAACGCAGACGCAGACGCCACGAAATGAGGGCCCAGTTTGGCGGCCATCAGGGTGGTGAGGTCGTGGTAGATCAGCTGAGCCTGGAGGGCGGCGGCGAGCGGAGTGTCGCCGTATGCGTCCTTGGCGTCCAGCCGGGCGCCCCAGCGGAGCATCTCGTAGGACAGGAGTATGTCGCCGCTGCAGGCCGAGACGGCGAGCATCTTGCGCCTGTGCATGCCGTTGCCGGGGTCCATGAACCGCTGGCCGTACTCGGCCTTGTCCTTGGGCAGTAACGCGCCCGTGTTGGCCCAGGTCGCGCGAACCGTGGGGTCGATGAAGTTGATGGCACCTGCGGGGTTTGAGTCGGGGCGGCGCATGAGGCCCTCCATAAGGTAGTTTTTGCGCAACTCGGCCATGCCAGGCTTGAGCGCGTACGACGTGAACAACGCGCCGTTGTACGACGGCCGGCCCGTTATCTCGGCCACCGTCTCCGCGGACAGGTGCATAATTGCAGTCGGAGGGGCCATCGCGTGGGGCGGGCCCTGGCAGTGGTTGACGGTTTCAGAAGAGAGAGTTGGATCTGAGCCCGGATCGGCGACCGTGTGGACATGTCTTCTAATAACCACGCGAATGGAACTCCGACATCCGTTTCTGCCCTTCACTCGCGAACATACATTGTGTGCTGATAAGCCCCGCCGCTCTTCATTGTAATCATGCTATCGAATCGATCATCGAGATCCGGCCGCAGTCCCAGCCTCCCAGGTCGCCCCGTTTCAGCGTTCCTCACCCAACAGCTTCCAACAATACCTAGCAATACCTGTTTTGTTCTACCTGGTCGCGGCATTTCTCGAGTCCCAGTCTCACTAGCTACGCCCGCCCACGTCCTCGCTCTTCGCCAGGACCTCGGCAAGCTCATTCTCTTCCACAATCTCGGCTACCAACTTGCAGCGTTCTGCGGCTGCATGCTCCTGTCCCTGTGCTCGGGGACTGCGTTCGCCGTCTCGTCCATCCTGGGGAACATTTCCCGCGCGTTGGCAAGGAGGTTGCTGGGCAGGAAGCCTAGCGGATACTGGCTCTGGCACCTGGAGTTGTATGCGGTGGTGCGTACGAGCCTTCGTACGCCGCGAAACACTCAGAATCGGGTACTTTGGAGTTACGTCGCAGGGGAGCTGCCAAGAGTAACGAATTCCTCTAGGGAGGAAAAGGCGAACTCCACTGGCCGAGAGAGCCCTAGGACATACTCGAAGTTGATGCTTACTGCTGGCGGGTCGTATGCTTCCTCCCGGAATGGTCGCTCAAAGCACAACATATGCAGAGTGCTAAACTTAGCAAACCGATGATGCAGCTTCGCGTGCGCGTCTTTCCCCGGTGGGTGTACGGTATTCAAGAGGAGAGGAGGGAGCGAATTCAGCACAGCGAGTAACTGCGCATGCGCTCCCGGATCCTGCGGATAGATGTGAATGGCATGCTGAGTCCATTGTGTGCGACATACCGACTGATAGAATGTGTCAGGGTCGGGCGGCACCACTCGATTCTGTCGTCTTCCACGAAAAGAGCTAAAGGGCTCGGCGTGAACACAGACGAGCACATGCGACGCATCGTGTACTTCGAGCATGAAGAGCAAATCCGCGCCGAATGAGGGGTCCGGGATCAGGAACAGTTCGGACGCGTGGTCGAACCATTTCAGAACGTCCGCAGGGGTAGCAGCGCAGCGAATAGAGGCCGTATCAGGGCGTTCCACGGGCGTAAAATGGGAAGTCCGTTGCGCCAAGTGTGGAAGAACCAGGCGGCCGCCATGGCCCGCCCATAGGGGTTTACGACCTGGGAATACGAATACGGAGTCCAGATTGGGCGCGGCACGGAACGAATCCACCATGCAAGCGGCCAGTCCTTCAACGAATGCGACGCTATGCAGCGGATACGCAGTGTCGTCGATCAAGCGGCGGCGGATGATGCCGTGGATCCCGTAATTTGGAGACGTTGTAAGCCAGCGGGCGAGATTGAGTAGGATAAAGGGCTCAAAGATGACAGCCTCCTCTGCAGAGTCACCGTAAAGCGCGACAGCTAGGTGGACGAGATCCCGACTGCACGAGCGAGTTGTCGTGGGAATATGCTTGATGACGGACGTCATGGCGGCCTTTCGAAGAACGGTCGCGACGGGAGAAGCTGGTGGGCATGAGTAGGGCAGAACGACAAATCTGTATTCATACCTTCGGCCTGTTCGTTGGAAACGATAGTCACGAGGCCCGTGAAATGATGACTGTTTATGAGAGAGCAGTCTGGACGCTGGTACCCTGTCCACCTATATAATAGGCTATCCAAAACACGCGTCATATTGCGGGCTCCGTACCGCAGGGTCAGCGCGACCAAAACGGCGATTGCGCGGTGCCTGATGATCCGATAAGAACACATCACGGCGTAGCAATATACGAACCTGCCGTGCAGCCAGCGATACACCAGTTCGCACGCCTCGTCGGAGGCAGAGGAGCCGAGGAAATGTTGGATGTACGAGCAGCATTGGCGCAGAGACGCAAAGTGTCCAAACGCGTGCGAATGCCGCACACCTTTCTGCGCGAAGGCAGACGCACGAAGGGCTTCCGCGACAACAGCCAAGTCGAACTGAACTCCAGAAAGGATCAGGCGAGCGGTCGGATAGAAGGCGCCAAGACAGATGATCAGTTCGCGAAGGACTGGTGCGTGCTTGCGAGCACCTGTTGTCGCGAAGGCTGACCGATACCAATTCAGCGCAGCCTGTGCTTCATCGACGACAATGTACGAAACGCGAGACAGGGCTTCGGGGGCATAGCCCTCCGTGATCCGCGTCACAAGCTCGTCAGGTTGCGTTTTCAGCCATGTGTAAAGGTTTTTGAACACGTCGTTGCGCAGTAGGTCGGCGGGTCGCAGCTGGATTGCAAGCCACTTGTGCCTAGCCTCGTCGTCATGTATCCCGAGCTGAGCGACCGATTTGAGATACTCGTGTTGGAGCAGCAAACGCGCGAGAAGCAGACGGCGAAAACAGAAATGTGCGATACGTTCGTTGGCATCAAGCGCATCCTTCGATTTTTGGGAGGTACGCGACGAGAGATAGACCCTGGTGGTAAATTGAGCTCCAGATACTGTCAACAGAGACATGTTGGAAACCGCCTGCGCGATATCCCCGGAGCCGTACGGGTCCGACGTATAATCGGCGTGGCAGGTCAAGTAGAGGCCCCAGTGATGCGACAGAATCTCGAAGCTCATACGCGTTTTCCCTGTCCCCGATGCATTGGATAGGTAACTGGAACGTCCTGATGAGCAAAGACCCGCCGTCACGACCTGCGGATACGTACACGTGGTCGCTGCCTTCCAGGACGGCGTGCAGTCTGTCCTGAAAACAGGGATCGAGGTCTTCCAGATGCCCGACTCGATATAGCAGCATGTCGGGATCACCGTAAGACGGGGACTTGAGCATCCCCAAGGACTTCAAACGGCTGAGATCGGACTGTTCCCAAGCTGGGATATTGTCTTGAGACAGGACCGGCTCCCAAAGAGGATGAGTAACGTTCCCCTCCAAAAACGCTCTCATAGCGTTGGAATAGCGTTTCAGTAGCGGCTTAAGGCCATCGAAATCGTCCCCATCTGACGCAGAGTCCTGCTCGTTCGACGACGCTGCCGGGCAAGCGTGAGTCGATGTTGACATAGCTGGAAGCCAGCAGAGTGCCATACATACACGAGTAGTCGCTGAAGCCATCGCTCGCCATGGCGCGCGACTGCGGCAGTCTGCTAAGCCAAAAGTGCGCCGGGGCGCCTAAGCGTGGTTGAGCAGACACGTCTTTGCAACTCCGCCGTTCCCCCGCCACGCGCCGGATGATCCTGAGAAGCTTACCTCCAAAAGTTCATACATAGCCTATAAAAGAGATAAAAAAAACTGTGCCCGGTCCTGCAGCATAATATCAGTGTGTGGGAAATATTACTCATTTATCTGTCGATGTGCTGCTTCTTAGGACGAGAAAGATCCATTTGCCAGCACGTGCGAGGTTCTATAGTGTAGTGGTTTAGCACTCGGGATTTTGATCTTGAGATTACCTTCCCGCGACGCGAGTTCGAATCTCGCTAGGACCTGCTGTTTTGACCTCCGGCGGTCCCAAGAGCGCCCTTAACGTTTAACCGTCGAGGTAGGGCGCGCGTATAGGTGTGTACCTGCATGCAGGCAAATCATGGTTGGTTCAGATTTCCTTTTGACGGGAAACTTTGTTGCGTACGCAGCACTGCAAAGGTCTGTCGCGGATCCTGAGCTCAAGCATTACCATCGTTCTGGCCTCTGCATCTCCGAGCTGACCACCGGTAGGCAAGAAGAGCCAACTGCGAGGCGCAATTCAAGATCCAATGGGACTTGCGTACCCTAACCGCAGCACATGAAAACAAACTTGAATACCAGGACCGACAGCAAGCGTACGACAGCAGGGCGCAGATAGGTCACATAAGTAGATACTGTACACGCGCCGAGGAGGGCTCGAAATGCGCGCTCATTCCGCGACGTCTTCAACGCGCGCTTTCTTCGACTCGCCGTTCTGCTCGGGCAGGTCTTCGGCTTTGCGCTTCGTGCCGCTTGCCGCTGCAGACGCGTCCGCGCCGTTTGTGGCCGGCGCGGTCTTGTCCTTCTTGCGCTTGACCATGCCCGTCAGGTCGTTGACCACTGCTGGCGTAGACGACGAGGCGGCAGGACCCAAGGACTGGTCCAGCTCGTTCTTCAGCAGCGTCTGCGCGTCGACCGAGTCGCTTGGTGTCGTCTTCAACTCCTCGAGCTGTCCAGTGTGTTAGTCACAACGACAGCCGGCGTCGTTCCAACGGACCTTCACGCCAAGCTCCTCCTTCAGTCCCGTGAGCTCCTTAATTTCGGTCTCGATTTGTTGCCGGGACATCTTCTCCACGAGGTCGTCGCGCTCGATGGTCGAGGGGGCCATGGCCTTACCCTTGCCTTTCCCGCTGGACGACACGGGCTTCGCGGCGGCCGACGGCGCCTGGCCCTCGAGCCCGCAGCGCAGCTCAGCAATGCGCGCCTCGACGCTCTCGATGGCGCCCTGGACGTGCTCGATGGCGCCCTGCAGGCGGCCGAGCGTGAGGTCGTACGCGATGCTGAGCTTGAAGTGCGCCTCGGCGATGTGGCGCGACGCGAGCGGCAGCAGCTCCTGCTTGAGCCGCAGCCCGGCGGAGTAGTCGTCGATCGCCTGGTCGAACTTCTCCGTCTCGAGCGAGATGTCGCCGAGCGCGATGAGCGTGTCCGCGAGGCGCAGCTTCAGCCGGTCGTCCGCGTCGGCGCCCTGCTCGTACAGCGTCCGCGCGACGTCGAGCACCTCCCACGCCGCGTTGAAATCGTCCTCCGGCTCCTCGTCCTCGTTGTCGTCGCCGCCGTTCGCCGGCTCGTCGTCTTCGTCGTCGCCCTCCTTCTGCGCGTCGCCGAGCAAGTCGACGGTGTCGTCCTCGTCCTCGGCATCCCCTCCAAAGTGAAAGCGAGCATTCCCCGCGCCAGATTTACTCGAGCCAGCTGTTCACGGCTTTAGCAGATAATCCTAGGGACCCACAGGGAATCGAACCTTTGTCCTCCGCTGCTGGCGGTTCTTCCTCCTCGGCCTTGCCCAAGACAGCGTTGGACGAGATTGCGCTCTCCAAAAGCGCCTTCCCGTAGTCAAAATAGAGGTCTGCGTATTCCACTGGTGGTTTCTCGCCGTGCTTCTCGGTGCTGGGTGCCACGCGTCAATACCAAGCAAAATAGCGCGTCAAACGCGCGGCTAAGCAACGCACACGTATTCCAGGGCAATTGAGTACTGTTCAATGGCCTCTGGCCAGTTTTTCAGCGCGACTGCCTTCCGGGCGCGCTCAACAGGCGCCTCGAGCCCGGTGGCTTTATCGTCGGGCTTTGCTGGAGCAGCGGCGGCCCTGGTTGCGCGAAGCGTTAGCCGAGTCAATGGACGCGTAGATGAATACTATAAACTGACATTGTAACGTCGGGCGCGTACGGTGGTGGTGATGGAGGGAAGGTTGCAGTGTTCGGTCTTTGCCGATTGCCGACGCGTGTTCAAAGACCGCTCGTCCTCAGCTCAGGTGCTTTCCGCCATCATCTTTTTCAATAGGGTCATATTGAGCCCTCATTCCTGCTACTCACTCACGTCAAATCATTTACAACGCGAAAGCTTAGGTTGCCAGCTTGGCCAATTCCAAGAGGTGATATTTTTGCCTCACCTCAGGTCCATTGGGCATGATCGCGCTGCCTTCTGTGACCCCCACGCACAATGACGCTGTTCCATGCTTTACAGCCATTCCGAGTCTATCGAGAGTGCACGCGGCTTCCCGGTCAGGCACCGTCAGGGCCGCAGACTAGCGGCCTTGAAGTTAGCGGATCGGACCTGGAGGCTACACAGGACCTTGGACTTCGACCTCCATCTGCGCCTGATATCTGCTTTCGCTGTGTCCACGACGGTACCCACGATGGAGATCCTTAGCTGAGTCAATTCCGAATCATGGCGCGGCCTCCTTGAGGATGATTGACTATACGGCGCGGCAAGCATCCCTGCAGGCGATGCCTCCTGCGTGCTCTTGGAGATGCCGCCGTCACCAGGCGATGCCGCCCACTCACTCATGCGGCGATGCCTCCTCTACATTCACTTGGAGATGCCTCCTCTCATGCACTTGGAGATGCCGCTGTCAGAAAGCGATGCCGCCCGTTCACACACACATTCACTCACTCGGCGATGCCTCCCACGCACTCACGCGGAGATGCCTCCTCACACATACTCGGAGATGCCGCACCATTCAGCGATGCCGCCGCTCCTCACTAGGCGATGCCTCCTCTCATTCACTTGGAGATGCCTCCTCTCATTCACTCGGAGATGCCTCCTTTCATTCACTTGGAGATGCCGCCGTCCTCATTAGGCGATGCCGCCCATTTCGCACACACATGTGCACTTCACTGGCGATGCCTCCCTCGCATGCGGAGATGCCGCGCCCATTCAGCGATGCCGCCGCCTCCCTAGGCGATGCCGCCCATGCCCATGCTCATGTCCCTGGCGACGCCTTCTCTCATTTGGAGATGCCGCACGCGTGCTGCGATGCCTCCACCCTCACTCGGAGATGCCGCCCGCTCAGTAGCGATGATTCGTTAAGCAGGGGTCACACCCGAACAATGGTCGGCTTTCATATGTCGTTCACTCGCGCTAACATAATCGTAGTCTTTTCAACGTGTCGGACGTCCTCCCACTAGGGTACGTCCTCCTCTCAGATAACGACCACAATCTCACACAATGACTCGGAGAAGCTGCGCGCTGTCCCGGCCATTGTTCCCGCGCTGGGGACACCGTGACATCCTTAGCCATGGGTACGACCGCAGTATTGCTCCCTCGACTCTCATCACACCATGACCTCTGACCCCGCGCGCAGGGTGCGCCTGGGCATCCTCGTCCCGTCGTCCAACACGGCGCTGGAGCCGCTGACGCAGGCGCTGGTCAGCGCGCTGCCCGGCGTGAGCGTGCACTTCGCGCGCTTCCGCGTGACGCACATCAGCCTCGCGCCCGACGCGCTCGCGCAATTCGCGCACGAGCCCATGCTCGAGGCCGCGCGGCTCCTCGCGGACGCCGGCGTCGACGCGATCGGCTGGAGCGGCACGGCCGCCGGATGGCTCGACTTCGAGACCGACGACCAGTTGTGCGAGAGCATCACGCGCGCCACTGGCAAGCCCGCCACGACGAGCGTGCTGGCGCTCAACAAGGCGCTCCATGCGCTTGACGTCAGGAAACTGGGCCTCGTCACGCCGTACACTGCGGACGTCCAGGAGCGCATCGCGGAGAACTACAGGAAGATTGGTGTCGAGGTGACGGCGGAACGCCACCTTTCGCGCGTCGACAACTTTGCCATCGCGGATATCGATGCGCCCACGCTTGACGGAATGGTTGGAGAGGTCGTCGGCGGGGGTGTGCAGGCCGTCACCACGTTTTGCACCAACCTGAGCGCAGCCCAGCATGCGGCGCGATGGGAGGGCGAACACGGCGTTCCAGTCCTGGATACTGTTGCAACCGTTGTCTGGGATTTGTTGCGTATGGCCGGTGTGCAGACGAATCAGCTTGAAAGCTGGGGCATGTTATTCCGGATCCAGTAGGCCGATGGAAATGCTATTGCTAAAGGTGTACATGTGGTGTCAGATCCTCCAATCGCGGGCAACCCTACTTTTTGTCAAATCGTTTCGCAGGCTCGAACCGTTCGCCGAACTTCCTGGCAAACGAGTCGATGAGCATGGTCGCATGCATCATGTCGACCTCGTCAATGGCAGTGCGGGGAACAGGTATCCCGTCCTCCTCGTCCTCCTCGTCGTACTCGATCTTCCAGTCCTCGTCGCCGTCGCCCCAAAAGTCGCACGCGACCATCGTCTGCACGGCCTCCTGCGCCTGGCCCGCGCTGACCATGCTGTTGATGAGCAGGACCTTCTGCGGGTTCTGCATCGCGCGCTCGACCATCGCCTCGGCGCGCGGGCCCATATTGCCGAGGCTCTCGCCCGTGCGCACGTCCGCCGCGTCGAGGTCAAAGTCCGCGAGCGGCTTCACGGAGTACTTCTCGGGCCACACGGTGAAGTCGATGCACACGATGAACGTCCCGCGGTCCTGAACCGGGTGCGCCTTCGCCATCGCGCGCAGCTCTGGCGCGTGGTGCCGCGCCTCGCGCGTTGCTAACGCGTGGAAGAACTCGCCGTCGGCCTTGGATATTGGGTTTCGTTTCCCGTCTGTCGTGTGTGAGCTAGGCTCGGGCCGTTCAGCACTGGACGGGCTCACTGATCCGCTCTTGCTGCTTGAGCTTGCAGACGCTCTTGTGGTCACCTTGTTTCCTACTCGAGGCATTAGCGCACGATACACTCCTTACAGCGATGCCTTACCATGCAGTAATCTGACACTCTTTTGAGCTAACGGGCTGGTGAGTGGTGAAAGTGGCGAAGAGACAGCCCCGTACCAATAATATGTCGCGCCACACCCAGAGCACTTCTTTAACGACTTCTTGTCGTCAATCTTGTTGCACTAGAATTGCCAGTCAGAAACCAATAACCAGACAAGATCGAGCGCACCTGGATGTTGTCACAGGCCTGTGCCTTCCCCTTCGTGGCCTTTGCATGCATGCACACCAAATTACGCTCATAGACGTGTGTAGCGAACTTTGGCCATGCGTCGGCGGCCGGGCTGCTCATGACACGTTTCCGATACTCCTCAGCCTTCTTCATCTGTGGGACCAGCGCCTCGACCACGCTGCGGTATACCGTGTATCGAGGCAGCAAGTCGTTGCAGAGCTTCAGAATGATGTCGAGTTCCTCTTTTTCCTCGATTTTGGAAAAGTGCGGGCTGACGCGGACAAACGCGACGGGCAGGCCTGCGTTGACGGCCTCCTTGACCCACGTGAAGCCGTCCGTGCTCTCGAGGCAGTTCCACATGTAGCCGAGCAGCGAGACGACGGTGTGCACGAGCACCGGGTCGGCGCCGGGCCGGTCAAGCGGGTCCGCGAGATGGAGGAGAGCCTGCGTGAACGCGGCGATGGTGCCGTTGCCCAGGATCGCATGGCGCAGCGGGTGCTTCGCGACGCGCGACATCTGGTTCAGAAGGTCCGCGGAGATCGTCGCCGCCTTTGCGTCCGGCGGCGTCTTGAGCGCCCAGTGCTTGAAGTTCTGCAGCGCGCGCTTCGCGATCTCGCCGGGGCGCTGCCCGACGCTCAGCACGCGGTTGAGCCGCGCGGCGTCCGCGTAGCGCAGCACGCTCTCTAGCGCCGCCGTCGCAGATGGGATGTCCGCGATCGCGGGCCCCGAGGGCTCCTCCGCCCACCAGAGCCGTGTGACGAGCTCGACGCAGCCGGGCGTGTTCGCCATCGCGCTCTTGACGTCGTCGTTGGACGAGAGCCCGTAGATGGCGGCGGCGATGGCGTTGGCAGCAGTCATCCGCGTTTGCGGGTGCGCGCTGGGCCCGGCAACGCGCACGTCGTACAGCACGACACACCACTTGAATACGCCGGGCCAGTGGCGGATGATGTACTGCGAATAGGCCTCGCCAGAGCCGATGAAGTTGCCGACCTTCGTCAGGCCGATGAGGGACATGAATGCGTTGTCCTGAAGCGCCGTATTGCCCGGAGCTTTGGCCGCATTGAGGTTGGCAAAGAACGCATCTAGCACACCAAGCTGGAGCATCTGAGGCCCCATAGCTTGCCAGAGGTTGGCCACATCCATCAGCGCGCCTCGGGAGCCGTTTCGAGCATCATCGATCGCCTGGGAGAGCGACGGCATTCAGCACGGGTGGTCGGCGATGTGCTGAAGATTATTGGTGACCTTCTGGGGGTTTTGTCGCAGCCTCCGCATCGCGGAGTTGAGGTCGAACGAGGCCATCGCACGGGGGTGCCGTAGCTGTGTGTATCGCGACGAGATACGCGCTTCGGCAAAGAATATCTGGATCGCTAAATTGACTTACAAGTCAGGAACCTGATTTCGGGCCGGAGTGCGGAGTTGCAAGGCCGGGGTTCTCTGTGCGCGGAAGTAAACCCGTGTCAACTCCGACGCTCTCCCTCCTGCCCTATTCAACATTCTCGTGTCAATGGATATCGGCATTGAACCTGGGCACACATATTGCTTGGAATGTGGTGCTTGGATTGGGCCGAGCTTGCCTTCTGGGACGACGGCTGGCCGGACTCGGTGTCAAAGAGCAATGGCTCAGCTCTGAGCTGCGGCGAGCCCTGATCCAAATAGGTCGTAATAGTCTTCACCATAGATCCAATTGGGGCTGTGCGACATATCCAAAGGGTAGTCTGGGATGCTGGCTTAGTCCGCCGCCATCTAAGGCGCTCAGCATTCTGCACTTACTAATGCGGACAGCATCTGCGCGACGAAAGCGCGTGTCTGAACACTTGGCGGTACTTACAGCGCTACCATCCTGTCCGAGCTCCTTTCTATCAGTCAGATGCGTCCCAACGAGTCGCACGAAGCTTGATTCCGACTGAGGCCCGGGAACAGTCTCCCTATGCAGCTTCGAGTGGTCGTGCTGCGGATGGAACTCTTCCAGACGCCCTGCTACCCTTGAGCACGCTTTCGCATTGTCGTTGCTGAGGCTATGTCAGTTGCCGCCTAATCGCCTCAGACGCCGAAGGCGCTACATTAGGAGTTCCTGCTCAGGTCGTTCAGACCGCCCAGCCCACGAGTTCAGAAGCCACACTGTTGCAAACGGTGCAGTAGGGCTCATGAGCCTTACCCCATCCGGCCAGTCAATACCCAGGCGCAGGGGTACACACGAAAGGTTGACGGGCGTGAGGAAGGGGCGCGGGTGGAAACGGCACCGACTAGAACCTGACGAGAAGCCAGGATTGCGAGCACTCGCGCAGAGAACGCAGTGAGCCAGAGTTCCATTTAGACCTCCCAGCAGGCCCTTTACTGCTCCTTGAGACGATACCAGAGAAGCTGACGCTGTAGAACTGGTATCGTCTGTCTTCAATCTGGGCAAGAATAGTAACAGAACTGGAATTCAGAAATATAATTGACTCGGTAAGGTGCCTGGGAGTGAATCTGCATTATGATTTAGCCACATGTAACGCAATACCGGACGTACTCGTGCATGAAGTTGTGGAGTTAGCAGAGCTTCACTGCTACGAGGAGTGATGCGTTTTCTTGCTGAGACTATGGAAGAGTAGTTCTCCAGAAGAACTGAGCTTTTTCAAGCCATTGGCTTCAATCAGCAGTCGTTATCTCTGTGATCTAACTTGGGTCCTGACATAGCGTCCAGCAGGTGATGCTGGAGCGGAGAGACCATACGATCGGGGTTTGAAGCCGGTCCACGGTCAACGAGGTTCGCGCCGCCCGGCGTACCTGTGCGAAGCATTCGGCGGCCATGTCCTCGTTCGACAAGGACGTCAAGCTGGCCTGCAAGCCCAAGGCGGCCCCGCCCAAGTCCAAGGTGCGCCGTCGCTCCGCCAGGCCCGCCGCGGGCTGACCGGCCGGGCTGCAGTACATCGACCCGATCCTCGCGGCCACGTACGGCGACGAAGCTACCATCCACGATCTCTGCAGGGCGCTGGTGCCGCGGCTGCATGAGTCAAACCCCGTCGTGCGCGGATTTAGTGCCGTTTATCCCCGGCCAAGGAATAACGCTCGCGCCAGATCGTATTCAAGGCGCTCCTGGTGCTGCACACGATGGTCCGCAACGGCCAGACCGACAACGTACTTGGCTACCTCGCACGCCACGACGAGCTGCATCTGCGCAACATTGCCACCGGCCACCAGGACGGTAAGCGGACTGCGCCGACTATGGGCAATGCTCATGGCAGGTGCCAGGCTATACGACTCCGAAGAACCTCGCCGCGTACGGCGTCTACCTGGATACACGTATAAAGGCCTTCCGGGAGCTCAAGCACGACCCCGTCCGTGTCCAGGCAGAAACGAACCGGGACATGCGCATGTCCGCGGCGCTCGACGAGCCCGGCTCCTCCTCGTCGCGCAGGCCAGGCAGCGGCGGTGGACGCGACGGTCCCGCGGTCCACGAGAGCGCAGTGCAACGCAGCAAGACGATCATGGGCCGCAAGCTGCGTGTCATGACGGTCGAAAAGGGCCTGCTCCGAGAAACGAAGATCGTCCAAAAAGTGATCGACTCCGTCCTTGAATGCACGGTAAACCCGTCTCTCACGCGCATTGTCCTCGCCTGATCACTATGCAGTTCTATTTTGACGACCTTGAAGACGATCTCGTACTCTGCGCATTACGCTTGCTCGTCAAGGATCTCCTCGTCTTGTTCCAGGCATGCAACGAAGGCGTCATCAATGTCCTCGGTACGTATCATGGGGACTTGATAATCGACGAAAACGAGGCCCAACGCTTGACGGCAACCGCGGCTGAAAACAGCTGCCAGTCCGAACTGGCACTGCTCGTTACGACCGCCCGGACCTAAGGAAGACGCCCAAAAGTGACCTCTGAGCGATACATGAACGCAGAAAACAGATCCCTGCTTCTGACGGCATCTGGAATTTCGGTGCAATCGAAATGGTCCTCGCGTGCTCGGGGGACCTGCAGTTCTTCCAGTCCGGCTACGCGCCGGACGTGCTGTGCAGCTAGCTGCTGTTCGCGCGCGCCGGCAGATGCGGGGGTTCGGCGTGCTCGAGGCAGCGAACGGCGCGCTGTTCGATGCCAGGGTTCGAACTTGGACCCGAAACTTGTCGTTTCCGGACGTGTGTTTGGCCTCGTTCTCGTCAATTTGAAACCCCCTTATTAGGGAGGCTTCAAAGATAACGAAGACGAGCCCGAACACCGTCCTGGATAAGATGAGTTTCGTGGTCTGAGGTGGACTGTTTTCATTGCACCCCAATTCCCAGATCTTGTCTGCAACGGAAAACAGCTCCTGAGCTGTTTTCCAAGTTCAGGAAAACATTCAACTCTCACTTTTGGGTGTCTTGCCGAACCTCGGGCGGTCGGAACGAGCGGGGCAACCGTTGGCAGCCGCGGTTTCGGCCAGGCGTTCGGCGTCGTTTGCTCAACCTTGAAATCCCCTATTTCTTTCGCCCTCTTGCCCAGTCACTGACTCTATATCACAGAACACTACTTCGAAATGTCCAAAGTAGACGCGACGTCGGCTCTGCAGATCTACAGACATTTCTGCAAGCAGGCAGAGCGTGTCTTGGAATACGTCGCGGTCGCCAAGAAGCTGCAGAACCTGCTCAACGTCCCTGTGCCCAACTTGCGACACGTATGTCACTGCCTGGTGTCAGACATCGCAGGTTGCTGACTTGCACAGGCACCCGTTTCCCTAGCCGGCGCTCTCGAAGAGTACCTCAACGATCAGAACTTCGAGCAGAACCGGATCGAGTACAAGACGAACAAGGCGCTCGCGGACGAGAATCTCAAGTCGGGCAAGAGCGGCATTGTGCCCAAATCCGCACAGTCGCCCACGAAGAGCAAGACGCCACCGCCTCCGTTGCCAACTATCACGCCTGCCACCAACGGCGACGCTCCTGCCAGCGCCCAGGCTAACAAGTCAATGCAAGACTTCCTCAATTCGATCGAGGAGCAGCAACCCACGATGTTCAATCCGCAGACGGCGAGCCCGAACACCGCGTATTTCCAACAGCAGGCACAGCAGACCGGCTTCAATCCGTTCCGCCAGTCGATGCTCATGCCGCAGGGCACGGGTTTCCCTGGCGCTGCGCCGCCCTTTGGTGTTGCGGGGCAACCGACAGGCTTCCCGGCGGCGATGCCGTTTGTGCCGCAGGCGACGGGCATGCCGGTGCAGTCGGGCTCGCCGTTCCAGCCGCAGGCGACGGGCATCATGCAGCCCCAGCAGACGGCCGTCCCGAGCTTCCTGAACACGCAGCCGCAGATGCCCCAGATGCAGACTGGCTTCCTGCAGCCGCAGCAGACGGGCGCGAATCCGTTCCGCCAGAGCATGCTGTTACCGCAGATGACGGGCCCGGCGTCGCTTTCGATCTTTGGCGGCGGGGGTCCCAGCTCGGCGGCGCCGACGACGAACGGCAGCACGCCGTGGGCCGCGCCGTCATCGCCCCCGCACGTGCCCGCGCGCCCCGCGTCGACACCGCTGCAAGCGTCGTCTGGGTCGACGGTGTCCGCCGGCGGGATCATCACGCACGCCACGGGCTCGCGCAACCCCTTCGGCGTGCCCGTGCAGCCCGCGCCGCCGGTGCCCAAGCCACCCACGCTGCAGGAGCTCGTCACTGGCGCCTCGCCATTTCCCCGCGCTGCGTCGCCTACGCAGAAGAACGCCAACGGAATCCAAGCCGGCGCGATTTCCGGTATTGCGAGCAGCTTTGCGCGCTCCGGGCGACCGACAAGCCCCACGAGCCCCAGTCGCTTAGGATTCGGCTCGGGTCTGCCTACCGTTCCGGAGACGGGCACGGTCACGAACTCGTTGGCGGGCTTGTCCATTGGGAGCGGCAGCGGCGGCGCGTCGCCGTTGCAGAGCCAGGCGACGGGCTTCCCCGGCCTCAAAGCTTTCAAGCCGACGTCGAGCTTCGGCGCATCTCTCGTCGAGAGCTTGCCGCCCGTCGCGTCGCCGACGGACAACGGCTCCAGCGTGTCGTCGCAACTCACTGGCGCACCGTTTGGCGCTGCATCCAACCAGCCGTTCGGCTCGACGCAGCCGTTTGGCAGTACGCAGCCATTCGGAACGACGACCACGCAGCCGTTTGGCAACTCGCCGTTCAACCTCAGCACGCAGCCGACGGGCGCGTCGCCGTTCTCTGCGCTGCAAACGGGGAGCAGCACCACGTCGACAACGACGGCGTCCACTGCCAGCTCGACGCCATTCTCCATACTCAGCGGCGCGTCGTCCAACGCGTCCAACACCACTGCCGGCACGGGCTCGTCCATATTCGGCTCGAGCGGTCTGCAGCCGCAGCTCACGGCCATGCCGTTCTCGAGCGGTTCTGGACTGCAGCCGCAGCAGACGGCGACGCCGGGGACGATGCCATTCTCCAGTAGCCTTGGCGGGCTGTCGTCGCTTGGCGGGACGAACTCGCCGTTTGGGTCGAGTGGCGCGCTCAACGCGAGCGGCACGCCGATGCTGCGCCCGCAAACCACAGGCGGGCCGAACCCGTTCCGCGCGTCGATGTTCGTCGCCGGCGGGGACGCGCCGTCGATGCCTGCGTTCGCGGGGATGCGCGCGCCGTTCAGCAGCAACCCCAACGCGTCTATCCAGCTCGGCGCGCCGGGACAGCAGCAGAACGGCCAGCAGCAGCAACAGTCGCTGATATGACACCCGGACATGGTTTGTTGGTTTGGTATATACATCGCCTCCCCTTGTACGCTGAGTATTTATGCCCGCTCACCTCATCGCCCGTTCGTTCGTCCCCTTCGGCCCTAATGCACCCAGTATACGTTCCTTCGGAGTTCAAAGACGCGCCGTATCTTATCTCTGGCCCACATGACTTCGGCGGCGCAGAGCATCGAGTTCAACCCGCCGCTGCTGAACACGTCGTCGGCGTTCTCATCGTCGCTGGAGCAGCTCTCCGCACTGTATCACTCGCCGAGCACGGGTGCCGTGACGACGCGCACGGCGCTGCTGAACGAAGGGTTCCACGAGAACATCGAACAGCATCGGCACTACTTCTTTGCGGCGCCATTGTCAGACCCACTTGCGCCGCCTGGGGTACCACAGGGCAACTCAGAAATATCAGCGCTAAACACGTACGGATACTCGCCGTACCCGCTCTCGTTCTACCTCTCGGCCATCGAGTTGCTCGTGCCGGACCCCGCAGCGCAGCGCAAGCCTTTCATTGTCTCTGTGGCTGGACCGCCGCAGGACGTCGCAGCGGCAGTGGAACGCGTCTCGCGGTTCGGGGAGGCGAAGGGACTGCGGCTGCTCGTGGAGATCAACCTCTCGTGCCCGAACATCGCGGGCACCGCGCCCGCGGGGTACGAGCCCGCGTCGATCCGCGCGTACGTTGCCGCGCTGCCCGCGCGGTGCGTGCCCGTCGGGCTCAAGGTGCCGCCGTACACGTACGCGGAGCAGATGCGCGAGCTCGTGCGCGCGCTCGAGGCGCGCCCCGGCGCCGTCGCGTTCCTCACCGCGACCAACACGCTGGGCAACTGCCTGTACTTCCCGGCGGGCGGCGTGCCGGCGGTCCCGCACGGGCTTGAGCCGCACCTCTACGGCGCGATGTCCGGCGCGATGATCCACCCGCTTGCGCTGGGGAACGTGTTCTCGCTGCGCAACATGCTGGACGAGAGTCCGAGTGTGCGCGACGTCGTGATCATCGGCGCTGGCGGTGTGGGCGACCATGCCGGGTTCCTGCGCATGCGCCAGGTCGGTGCTGTGGCGGTCGGCGTTGCCACCGCGTTGGGATTTGGTGGCGTGCGGGCCCTTGACGCCATCTTGGATGCACCAGTGTGAACGAGGTTTGTATTATAGCGGCTACTTCATCAAGTCAGTGGTAGAGATCCAGTCCATCATTCCCAGACGATCCGTCTCTTTGATGGTCGCCTGGAAGAGTTCGAAAGAGTGCCCAAGTCGAGGGGGAGAGTCGGCCTTGCAAGTAGACTTGTGCTTCTTCCACCCGGACTTCTGACACCGCTCGTCGCAGTAAAATGCCTGCAGCAGTGAGCACTGACATATTTCTAGGAACACGGTGGCTCACCTGCTTGCAGATGCTGCAGCGCTTGTGGGCCGTTGGCTCGTCCTCGATTTTCTCGCAGTGGCCACAACGCTTGTACAGTGGCGTCCCTTCCCAGTCGACCTTAAGCGCGACGTCAATGTCCCTTGCCGAGCGTTTGTCGTCGTTTTTGGCCGCATCGCGATGGTAGTCGTCGACCGCATAATTCCACATAGCTGGATATGTGTACGCGATCTTGGCCCACAAGTCTGTTCTATGCGCGACTCTGGGGACCGTATCAACGAGCGGAACGCATGCCGGCTCGAACGCACCTCGGCAGCGCCCACACGGACGAAAATACCTTTGAAAACCCAGGGTCAAGGCCGAAGTTGTGGTCTTCCATGAGGCTCATGACCATGCAGCAGACGGTCTCGACGCGCTTGCCGCGCGGGAACGGGACATTCGCATGTGCGCCCTTCCTGAGCGTGTCCATGATGGTGACCTGCCACCCCGCGAGCTGCGGCGCGGGCGGCAGGCGCAGGGTGCCGGCGGCGACGCGCTCGGCGCCCTTGCGCGCGACGAGGACGCTGTTGTCCGCGTCCCAGTACTCCGACCACTCCGTCCTTCCCATGCAGCAGGCCGCGTATGATGCGCCGGTGGCTGCGCAAGGGCAGTACAGCTCGGGCGGGTACGCGTGCGGCCCGGGCGTGGCGTGGCACTCGCGCAGCGCGCGGCCGCTCGCGCACGGGCACAGACGCGGCGGCCGCTCGGTCCAGAAGTACTTCGAGCGTAGGGCAGCGAAGCGCGCAGCCCGCTCGGCGTCGGGGAAGAGGCGCTCCGCGGCGTACGGCTCGAGGATCGCGCCGTGCGCGAGCAGCAGCTCGATGAGCTCCCAGTCGGCCATCTCGCAGGCGACGTCGAGCGGTGTCGCGCCGTCCGCAGAGACGTTGACGGCCGCGTGGTGCTGTATTAACACCTTCGCGATCTCCCTCAGACGGTTGGGTATCTGCCCTCCGAAGAGCGTTGTCTCGGTGGCACGTGAAGGAGCGTCCTGCGAGTATGGTTTACTTGCGATGGCCAGGGAGACGCGCATGTAGACCAGGCATGCGAGAAGAGGGGTGTATCCGTACACATCTTTGTCGTCGAGGCACGATCCCCAGCGAAGGAGCTCCAGGAGAACAAGCATGTCGCCTGTCAGCACTGGGTAGAAGATGGGAGTTCGTGCATGGACCTGGTGTACGGGATCAACGAAGCGGAGGAGCATGGTACCATGCGAATGAAGCGGAGAACGCGGGTCGGTGGCACTAGACATGGCCTTGATAGTCTTTTCGTGCATATTTTTGAGACTGAACCCCTCCTCCAACGGTTTGTGCAACACGACTCGTGTTGGAGACGCGATATACCGAAGCAAGCCGAACGTGCGCATCATCGTCATCATTTCTCCAGTCGCGGCAGATGGACCGAAGAGCGGGTTCGAGCGGACGGTGGCAGTTGCAGAACGCGAAACATGGACAATGCTGGGGATGTTGAGCAGTCCGAGGCCGTTGCCCTCAGTAGCCTTGAGATTCATTCTATATAACGTGCTAAGCGGTGAAACAAAGCGCGTCGAGGACAAGCAGGGCTGACGAGATTATGGGTGCCGTTGAAAAACTGGAAGAAGATTGACTTTCGGAGAATCGGAGTTGACACGCAGTAAACTAGTTCCGCGACGCCGAGAGCACACCGCGCTCTTGCAGCTCCGCACGCCAACCAAGGATCTCATAATTGAATAGGCTAGCTGCTTCCAATACACGAAGGTAATGAAAAATTTTACGCATCCGCAGCGCACGGGATCGACTCATTTGACTTAAAATGCACGGGTAGGGTTTGTAAATTATTACCAGGCCACTGCCTACGACAAAGCCTGTAACGATGACCTTCAGCTCCCGGGATACCTAAATGCTACTACTCGCCTACGCTGAAACGGTAGCCGAAATGGGTTTCAATGTGTTTTACCCTTGATTGGTGTTGCCAACTCCAACCCGCACTAATACGCAAATGTAATGCATGGTCCAACAACCTCGAGCTCAATACAAGGCGAACTTGTCTGGCTTATGCCACAGTCTATTCCACTAGGCTACATAGGTACGAAGGATCGTAATTTTACACTGGCGCACATGTTCACAACGCGATTTAGTAGATCGTTAGTGTCCCGTCGAGCTGCTTTTCTCGGAGACCCCAACGGCAGCCTGGTGCCCCGCGAGATGGCCAGCATCCGAGCTCGAATTCTTGCGCCACGAGTCGTACGTTGGCGGCACCTCGCTGATTTCACCAAGGGTGCTGGTGCTCATGCCAGCGTGCGGCATGAGATGCAGGCGCGGGGCGGAACGACGCGTGCTGGGGACCGGGCGCACGGGCGCGGCGTGTTCGTCGCCATCGTGCGCGGTGTGCCCACCGGTCGCGACGGTGCGGAACGACGGCGGCGAGTGCGAAGGCGCCGGCGAAGGCAGCGCGGTCGCGTCGAGCGGGTGCGCGAACGGGTTCAGGTACGCGCCCGTCAGGTACGCAGACTTCTCCACGGCGGGCGTAGCAAGCGGCGACGGCGCCAACAGCCCGCGGCTGCTCTCCCGCGTGCTGGCGCCGTCGCTGACGTCTGCGGAGTACCCCGAGTGCGTGCGCTGCAGCATCGCGGCCTCGGGACCGGCGCCGCCGCGCGGGCGCATGACGAAGGGCTCCGTCTCGTAGATGCGCGGTAGATTCTCGTGCGGCGCCTGTGCGCGCACGCTGTCGACGCCCAGCGAGCCAGCCATGCTCGGCGGGCGCGACGCGAGCAGGTCGCCGCGCGAGCGCATGCTGTCGAACGTTGAGTCGGACGCGGCGGCAGCGTTGCGCTTCCGCGAGCGGAGGAAGAAGAAGAGGCCTAGGAGCGCTAGTAGGAGGCCGCCTAGGACGCCAACGACGATGCCGGCGATGGGAACATGGTGTCTGGATGAGCCGCCCCCGCCGTCAGTTTGTCTGGGAGCAGTTGAGTCACCTCTTGGCCTTTCACATAAGAGACGTGCTCACTGCGACGCAGAATTGGGGTCGGAGGCCTGCGAGCCGTCTGAATGCGAGCCGCTAGACGTTCCATCTTGGTCATCGTCGTCATCCTTATCTCCACCACTAGAACCGTCGTTGGAGTCAGAACCAGAGCCAGAAGTCGCTGAAGGCGCGCTGGAATCGCCTGTCTGTGACGCCGCGGCGACTTGTCCTGCAGCAGCACCGCTGGTCGTGCTTGGCGAATTATCGCTGAGGCACCCGTCGCTGCCGCCGCCGATGGAGAACAGGTCCGAGGAGCCGCCCGTGCCGCGTCCCTCGGAGTCGCCTGCGACGATCATCATTTGCGTGCCGCTCCGCACGTCAGGCGTCCAGTCGAAGCCCGTCCCGCTGGCTGGCGCGCCCATGTCGAAGGTGTCACCGCCGGGAATGACACCCCAGATCGACACGGGGCCCTTCGCGGACGCGTCCCAGCTGATGCGCGTCGCGCTGCACTGCGTCGGCGGGTTGTCTGCCATGTAGAGCACCCACTTCGCCTGCGTGGGGCCAGTGAGACAATCGGACGGGCCGTCGCCCACAGTGAGCACGTCGGACGTGCCGCCCGCGCCGACCCCGGACTTGTCTGAGAGCGAGGCGACGAACTTGGAGCCCGTCGGGAACTTCAGCGTCAGCGACGTCGACGAGCCGGAGTTGACTTTCTGGTCGACGATCGTTCGTATCTCAGGCGTCACGTGTCCTACGGGGACCAGCAACAGCTCGTAAGGCGGCTCGCCGCCGTCCCAGGACGCGGTGAAATTGCCGCACTGCGTCGGTGCGGCGTTGATCGAGAATTTATAGCCATGGACAATGGCGGGGAGGAGTAAGCTTAGAGAGTGCGAGAGTCGTAAACGGGGGGTATGGTCGTGGGTCATGGTCATGTCGTTTCTGAGGAGCGCGCCCCTTCGCGTGTGGGTCAAGTACCCCGCGACGACGGTGGAGCCGCATCCGTGTGGTTCGCTCCAAGTGACGTACCCGATGCCGCTTTCGGCCAGGCACTCGCGGCTCCTTTCCGGCATCATCCTGTATTACAACCGTCACTGACACCTAAGTAGAACAATGGAAAATACAATACAGTCTATTAGTCCCTTCCGATAATGCGAGGTCGGTCAAAGTCATCGTCGCTGCTGTCGGACTGGCCGTCCCACCCAGCCTCGCGCAATGCGGCGTCGAACGGGGACACCACCCGTTTGGCGGCAGGCGGTGGTGTTGCGCCCTTCCAGAGGTTCAGAACGAAGCCGTGGCACATGGAGTTGACTCTGCGGCAATAGAGAGCTCAGATGAAGAGCGGAAAGAGGTTCGGAGAGACATCACTGACAGTGCCGGGTGCGTTACTGCACCGAAATGAGCAGCTTCGGGTACCCTGTGCACAGTCGTAGGGACGTTGGCCTCCTGGAGCCGCCGCGCAAACGACTCAAAGTACGCCTGGGGGTACGCAATGTCGGCGAGGCAGTGGACGAGGGTGACCGGCACGTTGCGGAGGGCCGCCAGCTCCTCGTGCGTGAAGTCTTCGCGGTCCGTAAATATCGTTACGGTCATGATCTTCTGGTCGTCAAACTGGTCCGGAGTCCAGCGCTTTAGCGTCACTGGAAGGCACGCTTCGCCGACACTTCACAAGACATGAGGGAGATTCGCGGCACGAGTAAACGGCAGCGCACGCTTTCGTCAGGTGCGACACCCGGCTATTCAACGCGAGCTGCTGCGCGCCGAAGAGCGCGTCGTCGAGCGCTTCGCGGTCGATGCCCTTCCCACGCATGGCGTCGCACCAGATGTCGAACACCTGCCGCCGCCCATCTGCCACATCCTTGGGCTAATGCAGCGAGTATCCATCAGCGCAATAATTCCGCAGCGCCGGCGCGCAAATCCTTACGTCTTTGTTCCCAAGGGGAGAGACGAGGAAGAGCCCAGAGACCTTTGCGGGGTGCACGATGGCCAGCTGTAGCGCGAGTATAGTGCCTAAAGACATCCCCCAGATGACACAGGGAGGGAGTTGAATCGCGTCCTGCAGTCACGTGAGGAGGTGAAGAGGTGAACGTGACTGCGAAACGCACAATGAAGGCGGCGATGTCGTCCGCAGCCTGCTTGTAGTCGTACCCTGGCGGCACGCGTCCTTCGGTGAGACCATGAGCGAGGTGGTCAAACGAGACGAGGTTGAAGCGGCGCAATTCGGTCGACGCGAACTGAGCTGCACAGACAGAGACCATCAGCGTCTCGCGTCCAACACGTGCAAAAACTATGGGAACTCACGTTGAAGCGTGTAGAGTGGCGAGTAGACCGCGTTCAGCAGCAGTACAGTCGGCACGCTCGGGTCAATGCTAGGAGCGTTGGTGTTGCTGGGAGTCGAGATGACATAGTGAAACTTGACCGTTCCGTGCGCTGTTTTCACGTCGGCGAAACGGTACGTGGCCATGGTCGAGTAACGGTACAAGGGAGAGCGTGGGGTAGGCAGCCGAACGCGCGCCCCCAAGCAATTATCATTGCGATCATGAGTCCCTGGCACGGCGCCTCGCTTCTAGCGGCGAAACGCCCAGGTCTGATTGAGATCTAGATGTGATGGGCTGGTTGCAGGACCGGGCAACCCGATCGGGCCTGAGCGACAGAACAAGTCCCTGAGCTGTTGCGGTCCTGGATTGTAGTCAGTACCTGCATCACATGACCGCGTTACCCGCGTTGTTTCATTTCGATACTGAAACTCCAGGACTTGGCCCGTGATTATCAAACAAAATACAGGGCCTTTGACCCCCCATTTGGAAGTAAGAAATGTAAAAGGTCAATGGGAAGCCTGTGTTTGCCTAGCCAGGGTGCAGTTAGGACTGATGAACCATTCAAGGGCGAAGCGGAGCCGGGGCAACGCGCGTTTAAAGTCCGCCAATCTCTCTTTGTCATCACGCGCCTGCAGACTCATGCTCAACCGACTCTCCTGGCTCCGACCCTCAACTACCTTCCTCAATTCTGCTGCGGAGAGCGATGAGACCCTTTGGGTAGTGCTTAGCCACGGACAACCATTGGTCACTGCTTCTACGAAGACATTGGCCCTGCTTCCTACCTCTGCCCTGCGTCATCTTCTTGGACAGGGTCCGTTCTTCGGGCAGACACAGAATGTTGACGAAGTCTCGGATTCAAAGACAAAGTCACTGGCGGCATCGCGACTGCGTGGCCCACCTATAGTTTTCCTCGGATGGCGCGAGCCAGATTCTCAGCGCCCTTCAGCGGAGTATCGACATCCCAGTGTCGCAGCAGATCTCCCCGGAACACCTTTCTTTGCGATAGAACTCGGTTCGGCGCCAGAAGAAGATGTCTTGCACATCTCACCAAATTCGCGCTTCATCAATGCACGTGTCGCCAGCGCGTCCCTCGACGAATTTGAGAATACCCTCTTTGCCACGGCCTGCAGCATATTGGACTGGAACCACCGCATGAAGGTGTGTTATATCCGGTATGATGTTTACTAATCAACGGGAACGCAGTTCTGCCCGAGCTGTGGGCATCGTTCTCATTCTATCTGGGGCGGCTGGCGGCGGTGTTGCTCCACTCAACTTCCCTGGGTCCGCTCAGCAGGTTCAAAAGCCTGTCCTACCATGTAATTACAAAGCTTGCGATCTCTTCTTTCGTACTGATCGGCGCACAGGCAAGGGCTGCACAACACTGAGTTTCCGAGAACGGACCCAGTCGTGATTGTCGCCGTCACGTCCCTTGACGGCGAATGTATTCTACTGGGAAGAAACGTGCGTCTATCCCATCATATTCCCCGAAAATCAAATGACCCTCGTCGTCCCTCAGAAAAAATATTCAATTCGTGAATGATCTTCCGCATTTCAGACCGAGATAGCACCCTGACCGCGGACACAGCTTACTATTCGCTGATCGCAGGCTTCATGGAGCCTGGAGAAAGCGCGGAGCAGGCTGCCTCGCGCGAGCTGTGGGAAGAAGCGGGCATCCGCGCGGACAGTGTGCGGGTCGCGCAGACGCAACCCTGGGTGCGTCATATCCATATCCGGCGCGCGGCCTTGCTGAGAATTCACGGTCTCCCCCGTCAGCCACACCCCGCAAACCTCATGCTGGGCTGTCGCGCTTCGGCGGATGCAACGCAGCAACCCCGGACGGACATTGACGACGAGCTTGCCGGTGCGCTCGGCGGAGATTCTATCAGCAAGACTGTAATCTGACTGAGATCGTAGACGCGAGATGGTTCTCTCGCGAAGAGGTCCTGGCCGTTCTGGCGCATCCTCGCGGCACCAACGTTCGCGGCCGCGAAGCACGTCCTTCCGATGTCGCCGATCCCGCCAGTGAGTCTGACGATCCGCCGTTCTATCTTCCTGGTACATCGGCAGTCTCGGGTCGCCTCATTTCCGACTGGGCGTACCGAAGAGAGTAGTTGTCCATCACCCGAACGAACGCAATCATAGACACGAGATAGAGTTTTGATAGCAGTAGACGGTTCGAGCGGAGGTGACACGTGCGCGGCATGCTCCGGCAGCCTGGCGCCAGCTCGTGTCCTGTGCGAGGCCGCTTCCAAAATCGGCAGTCTGACGGTGATTGTCATTTGCTTGTTCCCGTCCTTCTCCCCGTACCATAATGGATCTCGACGACTTCGCGGCGGGCATCGCGCCTGACGATCACCTGACCGCAACAAAAATACTGACGGCGGGCGACGCCATCCGCGCCTTCGATGCCTCTTGGTACTCTGCGCGCAGTCATGCTGCGCGGTGGATGGACCTCATAGGCGATTACGCCGGCATGGAACGCTTTGTCATCGACGGTAAGTATTTTTTTCCGCCTTGCTATCGTTGGCGATCGCTGAACTGCTGCTAAGGTGATGCCTTGGTGCAGCGGGTTCTGGACGATCCGCTCCTCGGTCTTGCAAAAGATAAAGGTGGGGAGGGCAAGTTCTCGCGTTCCTCCCGCTGAAACCTTGTGTAGAACTCTCGTTCCAGCTCTTGCATGCGACCCATTCGCTCGAAAAGCTTCTACGTAGTTTCGTCGACCGTAAGGCAGTCTTTGATGTCGTATTCTGGGAATGTAAGCCAGCAAACAGTCTTATATCTGCCTCGGTGCCCAGATTGATATTACCTGTAGCCAACCGCCACATGACTATTCGCTGTGCGGGCAGCGACGAGAATGCTGTTAGCTCTGCAGCATTGGCTCGCACCCTCCTCGCGCACCACCTGCAGTCCAATCTGAACAACGAAGTATCTGTCCACGTTTTCGAGGACATCCAGGATCTCGAGTGGATAAGTTACGTGCTGAAGACCAAGGTGGGGCCTCGCCGTCGCCACATGTTCTCTCCGTGACGTCTTTTCCCTAGCCCATGTTCGTTCTCACGAGCGACGGTGGAAGACTTGCAACATCAGATGCCGAGCTCAAGGCGGCCAGTATCAAGCAGCGTCATCATGTCTTTCAGCTGCTGTGCTCTGGCCTTACTGTGTCTATCTTGCGGGACACGGTGTTTAAGCAATCGAAGGTAAATCTCCAGCACATCCTTCACCTTCACCGGTGACCAACTGTTCTCTATTAGATATTCTCGTTCGTCTTTGAAGGCCGGCGCGAGTTGAATCCCAGGGCTCTCCTATCTCCAGCGATGTGGGCTGCGTTCGACAGCGCTAACCTGTCCAACGGTGACATCGATCCGTCTCCGAGTCTGGTCCGCTCCAAACTGGCAGAGGGCAGCGTTCGGCCTGGCGACGCTGTGGACGCTATCTTTGCCGACTGCCTAGCTAACCTACATTCCGACGACGGACTTGAAGCGATTGATGATGCTATCCTCTGCGTATTTGTCGCGCATTCTATTCTCCTGGATCTCGGTCTGCCCCTGGATCTCCGTGCCGTTGCGGACGTTGGAAGCGACGGAGCGGAGATCCTGCCGCCCGAATTGTCAGCTCACGTGCTACGCCTACTTCCTCGCGTGTTTCGAACCCTGAACAGTCGCTTGATCGGAGGACAACAAGTCAGCCCCGGCCTCGACATCGACTGCCGGGTGTTTGGTGTACTCTTAGCCTTTGCTCACGCTGAGTCTATGCGCGGCACCAACTCTCCTGAGTCCATATGCGGCTCCGCGACACACAGCAGACTATGCGCCGTTTATCAGCATTGCGGTCGCAGTCCGCCTAGCCTCGGCGTATTGCGTTCATTCCCGCCTCGCGCTGTCGCCAGGTCTCGCGTCGTTGTCGCTCCGCCCGTAGTTGGGGTTCTTCCTTTCGATAACCCGCTGCTGGACACCGATATAGGAGGCCTCGAGGTCGACGAAGCTGCCTTCAGCATCGAACCTGGGTTCGTCACACGTTTCAACCCCGGTACCGTATACAACGACGTCCGCCACTGGCATAACCAGCTATCCATTCTGCCGCGCCACCAAGGCGGAGATGCTCGCCCTGTATCGGCGGAATGGGCTCGGATGAAGGCGCTGAAGCGCGAGCAGAGATTCATGTCGAGGTTCCAGAAGTTCGCGGAGTCGCTGGTCGGCGCATCAGG
This sequence comes from Auricularia cornea, assembly GCA_030578095.1. Taxonomy (NCBI): domain Eukaryota; kingdom Fungi; phylum Basidiomycota; class Agaricomycetes; order Auriculariales; family Auriculariaceae; genus Auricularia; species Auricularia cornea. The sequence goes on along the minus strand of JARLTE010000009.1, from coordinate 3,210,116 downwards.
CGCTGGTCTTCAGCAGCAGATCATCACTTCCACTGCCACACGCGGAAGCAGGCTGATCGACGACGCAAGATCTAACGCGTCTACGCGCGCCAGCTCTCCCACGTTCTCCCGCCCTGCGTCCCCCATTATCTCTCGCCCGACGTCTCCCGCTTTGTCTTCCACTAGTAGCCGCCCCGGCACGCCCGGAAAGGGCAAGGCGAAGGGCAAGCCTCTGACGAAGAAGGAAGCGCTCCTACAGCAGATCCAGGCGCAGAAGGCTTCCACCCGCCTGTCTGACTCGCAGAAGTGGTGGGCGGAGCAGCTCGCTCAGATCGAGTCTCTCTCGTCGGCCAAGGATCGCATTGTCCTCGCTCAGAATCTCGCGAAGAATAAACGAGTCTCCGGCGCGGACGCGGACCAGACCATTGCACTCGAGTATCGCCTGTATCGCATCCATCTCGACCTCCAACGCTGGGTCTCCGACCCCGCGCAAAAGGACCTGGAGGTCCACGACTCGTACGCAGTTCCGCTCGTGCGCGACGTGATCGCGACCTATAAACTACCGGGCCACTCGACAACCACACTGGGCGCTCTCGACTCTGTGATTACTTCGCTCGGCTTTGCGGCGTATATCCCATTCCTGCGTGGGTCTGCGGTCGAAACTGCGGGCGCTGACGATCGGCCTATGACGTTCAAGTTCGAGAAGTTGTTCAAGTCGTCGAAGAGCGCGTCGCCACTGCACAAGTGGATGCGAATCCCAGACGGAGACCCAATCCTGTGGCAGCTGCGAGTCTTCGGGGAGTTCATGGACCGCAGCATGGATTCTCAGCCCGACCGTCGTGTTCCGTTTGAACCTGACGCGTGGCAAAGAAGAGTTTTAGACGCCCTTGATGCGAATGAGTCGATCCTCGTTGTCGGTGCGTATCACACCGATTCTCAGCCGACATCAGCCCTCACGCCCACAACCCAGCTCCAACTAGTGCCGGCAAGACGTTCATCTCCTTTTACGCCATGGAGCAAGTCCTACGGGGATCTGACGATGGTATTCTCGTTTACGTAGCGCCGACGAAAGCACTGGTCAACCAGATCGCCGCCGACGTTCACGCTCGTTTTAGAAAGACTCGCAACGGGAGTGAGTATTTAACCCAGGCTCGGGCGCGTATTCTTAGTGTCCCTCAGAGAACTTTTGGGCGATTCACAGTCGCGATTACCGTGTCAACGATCCGCAGAGCTGTCAGGTCCTCGTGACAGTTCCCGAAATCTTATCGACAATGCTCCTTTCACCCTCTCTCGCGAGACTATGGACTCCGCGAATCAAGCGGTGCGTATTCCTTTCACTGCTCCGGCGTCCGAGCCGACTGATCTTATTTGCAGCATTATAATGGATGAGATTCATACCATTGGCGAACAGGAGTCCGGCCCAGTTTGGGAGCAAATTCTCTTGCTCGCGCCGTGTCCCGTAATGTAAGATTTTTCTCACGTCCCCTATCACAAAATTGAATTTCACCCTCGTCCAGAGGGCTATCTGCTACCGTAGGGGAACCGGAGACCTTCAACTCCTGGCTTGCTTCGGTTCAGCGGGCGCATGGTTTCCAACACACATTCATCCACCACCGACATCGCTACTCTCACCTGCGCAAGCATATTTACTTGCTCAGCAACAACCCTTCGGAATTCTCTGGCCTCGACGGATACGGCGCTACGGGTCGCCTCCGCTTTCTCCATCCCATCACGATGATTGGATCGGGTATGACAGCACTTCCGCCGGACTTTGCACTCGAGGCCGGCGATACGCTCCAGCTGTACGGCGCGCTTCTGGAGCACAAGGCCCGCCTTCCGCAGACCGTCGCCGGAGAGCTTAAGCGACTTCATCCGTCGAACTTTTTCGCGGCTGACCAGCCCCAGTTCCTGAAGCAAAAGGACGTTCTCCGCTTCGAGGCGGAGTTGTTCCGACTGCTCCAGCCGCTCCTTGTCGAGCATGCCGAGCATCAGAATGGCTCTTCCCTCCAGCACATCTCGAACCATCTCACGGATGAGGTGGTGGCAACCGAGGCGAAACGCATCGACTTGAATCTCACCCCGACGCCCGCCGACTTTTTGCAAAATCTCATTTACCTTGTGGCCGACTTACACATCGCCGATAACCTCGTAAGCTTGAACCTCCTCCCTGTCGTCCGACCCCGCTGATCTCTGGCAGCCCGCCATTCTGTTTTCGTTCGATCGTCACCACTGCGAGGTCATGGGCAAAACGCTCTTGGAACGCCTCGAGGCGGAGGAGGCGCGCTGGAAGCAGACGAGCTCCGTATGGGCGCAGAAAATCCGCGACTGGCAACTCTGGGAGTCGCGCGCCAAGGAGCGCGAGCGCGCACTGCTGCGCATGGCGAAGATGAAGCCCAAGCGCGACGAAGAAGAAGGCGCCAGAGACACGTCTCGAACTACGAGCGAGGTGTCGTGGGAAGCGTCCTTCAACCCGGACGAACCACTCGACCAGTTCTCTTTCTCGGGAGGCAACGCTGCGTACTTGAAGAGCGAGCTGGAGAAGGATCTCAAGGATCTCAGCTGGTCTTCGACGCCGACGTGGGCTCTGCGCGCCTTACAGAGAGGCATTGGTGTTCACCACTCGGGCATGAATAAGGGCTACCGGAGTCTTGTCGAGCGTCTCTTCAGACTCAAATTCGTCCGCGTCATGATCTCCACTGGTTCGTTCTATTTCTCGAGCCTAAGATGGCCGTACCTGATCGTACCACAGGAACTCTCGCCCTCGGCATCAACGCGCCTGCTCGAACGACTGTCTTCTGCGGCGATTCCCCCTACCTTACGGCCTTGATGGTTGGCTGAACAATGTTGCGAAGATGCGATCAGATACTGACCTTCGTCCCAACAGTACCGTCAATGCGCTGGTCGAGCTGGACGCCGAGGTTTCGATCTCCTCGGAAATGTGGTCTTCTACGGGCTGCCTATGGACCGCATCCAGCGTCTCGTGCTCTCGCGACTACCCCCTCTGTCCGGAAACTTCCCTCTGACTTCGACGCTCGTTCTGCGCTTATGCAATCTGCTGGAGGGATCAGGACGCGCTCCCACCGCGGTGCGAGCCGTGCGCAGCATCCTGGAGCTTCCTCAGATCGCATACGGTTCTCCGGTCGGACACGAACAGCTCATGCACCATCTGCGGTTCAGCATCGACTACCTGCGGCGTCTCTACCTGCTCGATCGCACCGGGCGTCCCTTGAATCTGTTTGGCATCTCTGCTCGGTTGTATTACACCGAGCCGAGTAACCTCGCCCTCGTCGTGCTGCTGCAGAGCGGTGTCATCCACAGGATATGCAATCAGAGCTCGACGCTGACCGCCAAGCAGGAGCTGATGCTCGTGCTGTGTCATTTGTTCGGGCGGCGCTACCTGCCCAGCACGGCCGCCGTCCCGCCGAAATCCGCGTCGCGCGTCGTGCTACCGCCTCTCCCGAGCGACGCCCAGCAGGTGCTGTCCGCACACTCACGCATGATTGTGGACATCTTCTCGTCGTACGCGTACACCTACGCGACGCACCACGCGGCCGCGATTCGCGCGGCCTCGACGCGGCTCCCGCTGAGTGGGCTAACGTTCGACACCGCGCCGGAGGACTCACCATTCACGCGGCACCTCCGCGAGCGCGCAGCCACGCCCGTCGTGCGGTGCCCGTTTGTCGCGACGTCGGGGCACGGCGACGCGTTCGGCTCCACAGCGGAGCTCACGCACGCGTCGCGCGACGGGCTGCACCTGAACGCGCAGGCGATTCCCTCCATGGACGCGTTCCTCCCCGCCGCACAGGACCCGCACGCGCTGCGGCTCAACGCGTACCTGCTGGACTTCTACACGCACGGGCAGGACGACGCGCTCGTGCGCGACAACGGCATCCGCCGCGGCGACCTGTGGTACGCGCTCGACGATTTCTCGCTCTCTCTCCGCACGGTGCAAGCTGCGCTCGTTGAGATGCTCGAGGTGGCTACTACGGATAGCGTGAGCCCGCCGCAGTCCCCGAAGTCGCCTACTATCAGCACGCCGGCCATCCTGCGGGACGACAAGGACTGGGACGCAGCTGAGACTGCAGCGTCCCCCCAGATCGACACCGGGGACGACGATGAGGAGGGCCCAATTGCGTTGGGAACAAAGCCGGAGGCGATGGGTAAAGAGGACTGGAGGGTTCTGGAGGTCGTCTCAGAGGTTGTGATGGAGTTCGATACTAAGTTCCGGAAGATTTGGGCGTAGTCATGTCGATGGATGCATGCATGTTCTCGTCCTTCCCAAATGCAAAAGCGCCGTTGTCACCTCTCTCCCAAGTAGGCCGTTCTGGCAATCAGACCTCCACTTGAAATGCCTTGGAGCTCCTGCAGTTTGGTCTGTTCTATAAGTGGTAAATATGTCCGATCGCGTATAATAAACAATGTTGGTCCTTCAATCCTTTCGTTGGTCTGAGGGAATGAGGACCAGGGCTGAGGGCTCGCACGCAGTCCAGCGCCGGCACAATTGTCTGACAGATTGTCGCCCACAGCGACAGCGGAAGCGGACCGGAGCGATTGCCTGTGGTGCTGATACGATCCGAAGACCCTTGACGACGTCTCAATGAAAGCAACAGAAATACCTTAGCCACCAGACGAGCCCAGCTTCACCTTTCTGGGATATTGTGAAATGAGAGCAGCTGAAATGGGAAGGGAAAGGGGCTCAGATGAAAATGGAAAGACACAGAGGGCCGGCGGAGTGGGTGTCAACTCCGCGCGTCGACCTTCCCGACCATCACCTTACCCCCGCTCGCACCGTTCTGAGTCTCGACAGAGCCTCGAGAACGCCTCCCGCGGTGCGTATATAGCCCAGCGGACTTTGGCGCTCAGTTGAAACTGTACAGTCACGACTGAGCACCGCCGGAGCCTCGCTTTTCTGCCCGTACGTCGTCGCCGTCCGCCCACAACCTTTCTATGATGATACCCTTTTCATTTGCACGTCAGTCTGAGTGCCTGCGCTTGCGTAGGCACAGAAGCTGAGCACCATTCGCTTTTATTCTGATCCTTGCCATGTTTTGAATGCTACGAGCATCGCTGACCTTACCCATAGACCTACTGTAATTGTAATCCGACCGGCAAGCATCAACTTGCCTGTAGAACAGCCATAGCTGGTAAGTAAGAAGCCTGTTACTTTTGTTATGATGATACCATTTCTATATTTGCACGTCAGTCTGAGTGCTTTCGAGCGCAAAGCTGCTAATTCTATCGCTTTTATCTGACCATGTTCCGTGTCCTCTGTTGTTCAACGCATCGCTAACTGTGTTTACAATAGCCTTCCGCCCATAATGTCCTCGCACCTCAACAACCGCGCCTCGGTGGTGACCACCAAGACCGCGACTACCATGCGCACCGCACGCCCAAAGTCTGGCCTCGTGCCTACGAACACCATCGTCACCAAAGACGGCCAACAGGTACGCTATTTTTCACCGAGAAGTCGAGCATAATGCTGCAATCCGGACGGCATTCCGAGCTGCAATCCAAGGCCAAAATGGACACTAAAGACCATTGGATGGCTTTGCGAAATCCATCCGTTTGTTGCCAATTCAGAAAGGAGCTCGAGGGCAACCTTTCTGGATTGGATTCATCGAGAAGGTGGATTGTCACTATTGCTGGCGCTACAGGCGTGACCAGCAGGCGTCACGGACGGTTGTTGCAGCCCAGACTGTCGCTTGGGATTGTTGCATGGACTGTGTTTTGTTCGAAGCGGCGCAATGCTCATTCAACCCGCAGATTCGAGCCAAAATCGACGCAACGCTGGTGAGCTCGCTGTCCGCTCCCAAATGCCTTGTCTGACTTCTCCAGTCCGTCAGCCACGTTATACGGACGTTGTGCATCAACTTGAACATCCCCGAACCGCCGAAGCTATATGCCTTGCGCGACGAGAATGACGTTCTCGTCACGAACGACAACCTCCGCAAGATGATCAAGACCAAGGCAAAGCTCAAGTACGCAGGACCCCCCACTGACACCCTCCGCCCGGCCGCTCATTCCCCTTGCAGGCTCGTCAGCGCGCCCGAGATTGAGGCTGCGGAGATCATCGAGAAGCTACGCGACGAGAAAACGCAGCGTCTCGCACTGTTCTCGCTGGCCAAGTTCATCCGTGTACGCACCCATCTGCGCGCTTGCACCCCGCGTTATTCTTAGTCCCAATCGCCAGGAAACCGAGTTTTTGGACCACTTCCTCGACATTAGGGGCCTGCAGGATTTGATTTGGATTATCGAGAACAACACGGGCAACACTCTGGCGGTATGTTGTACGCGCAGTCATCTTCTTTCCCCCCCTGACGTACCCTTTGATAGTACGCGTTGACTGCAATGCAAAATCTGATGGACAACGACTACGGCTGGGAGAATCTGGGCAATGACTTCATATTCCGGGTTAGCACTGAAGCCACCTCTCATGCATAGCGATTCTGACGCTCAGTCAGATTGTGCAAATCCTTGCGTCGCCCAACAGCCTGATCAACGTCTGCCGCCCGGCGACGGCGATCCTGCGTCGGTTCGTGGAGGCGGATCCGCGCTCAGCGCCGTCAGCCGGCGGAGCGTCGTCGTCGCAGAAGGCCCAGCATGCACACGCCAGCAGCCACACGGTGTTCCAGTACGGTTTCGACCGGGTATACGACGAAATGCAGAAAGCGCCGGGCATGCTCGAGGTCGTCGTGGCGCGGCTCGGCAGCGGCGACTCAGTCATGAAGCTCAACAGCATGATGCTCGTCAACTCGCTCCTGTCACACGTCACCGAGGCGCGCTGGGAGCAACTCACGTCCGAGCTTGAGCGCCTGAACATCCGCAAGGCCGTGCTCGCGCTCATGACGAGCGGCATTGAGGACGTGTCATCGTCCATCCTCGACTTCCAGGGCAACCTCGTGCGCGTCGCATACCGGCGCAAGACGACGCCCGTCGATCCGCATGGCAACACCCGCCATGCTGCCGCGCTCGCGTTCGTCTGGGCGAGCGGCAAGCTGCAGGAGGAGGTCGCCGTCGTGCACATGCAGAACGGCTCCGCGCGCGGGACTCGGGACGTCCTGAAGTGGCGTCGCCTTGGCTTTTCCACTGAGGACCTGCGCGCAGAGTTCGACCGCGTCGGTGTCCTTGGACTTGACTGTCTCGTGCGTTCGTGTTCATAGCCCATCGCAGACGCTGACCGCGTTGCAGAAAACCTTCGTCCAGGACGACCCGGACTACTTCGCGAAGGTCGTGCTCGAGCAGGTCAACCGCGCGCCAGAGCGGCGCTGTGCCGTTGCGCGTGCCTCAAACGAGGTCGTCGAGGTCCTTGCCGACCACTGGTCCATCTTCGGTCTGGGCTGTGCGTCCCGCCTCCTTTGCTCGCCCGCTCGTTCCTCATTGATGACTGTTTTACGTAGACTCGACATCGACGACGTTCCAGCCGTTCTTCCTCAACTTTGCAAAGGTCCATATCCTCGCTCTGCGGTTCTTCCTCAGGTACGCCGTCGTATCAGCGTATCGTTTTACTGGAAAGTCTTACCCTTGTGCAGGATGTGGAGCGAGAGCGGCGCGACTGTATCCGATTTCCCGCGCGTCGTCACTCTGCTTCGGAGCCAGTATGTTACACCGCATCCACCCTGTGATGCATGCAGCATCCTGACAGAACCGCAGGGTGAAGGTTGCGTTGCAGAACGAGAACGAGCGGCCCTGGCACGAGGTCGAGCGCGCGTTCCAGGAGAGTGACTACAGGGCGGTGCGCGACCGCCAGATGAAGGAGCTCGAGAAGGACGATGAGATCATGAGCAAGGCTCCTGTTCGGTGCGTTAAGTTCTGGCAGCTCCAGTGCTCGTTCGGCTCTAACTTCCGTGCAGCAACATGCGCGAGAAGCTGTTCAAGGAGTCGTACCAGTTTGTCAGGCAGCAGCGGATCCAGTGCCTCATGCAGGGCGCCTGGTTCATCAACGGCATCCCGCTCAATGCTCCTGGCCCGCGCGACGCGCTCAAGCGCCCCGCGCGCCCGTGGCGGTTCATGCGTCTGGTACGCTGCGTCGGCTTGGTATTAAGGATCTGATGCTGACTTGTGCGACAGGATAACGGGCTGAAGTATCTGCACTACGTCGACAGTGCAGTCAAATTCTCGGTGAAGAACGGACTCGAGGACCTGCCGGAGCGCATCGAGATTGCGCAGATTGGCGAGGTGTCGGTGGGCACGTGCTTTGCGCCGCCGACGCTGATGCGCGAGAGCATCGACCTGCCGCCGTCGGCGGTGCCCAAGGTCGTCGACACGAGCTTCTCGCTCATCTCGACGCGCGAGGAGCCGCTCGCGGACCAGATCGCGCTCGACCAGAGCACGTGGGCCGACTGGACCGACGGGCTCAACATGCTGCGCAAGGACGGTGGTCACGTCGCGACGCAGGAGACCGCGGCGTTCGTGAACGCGCTGACGGAGATCGGGCTCAAGGTTAAGCTGCTTTGTGAGTGTCCTACGCCGCCCTGCTGTCGTTCTCCGCTGACCGCGTGCGCCCACTGTAGCGTTGTCTGGAGAGAAGGTCGACATCCCGTCTGCGCTCGACCCCGGCCTGCCGCCGCCGACGTGCGATTTCTTCTTCGCGGACGCGCCGCCGGGCTGAGCGTTGAACCGTCGCCCGTCTGCCGCGCCCGATGCTTTGAATGTAAGATCTGTATTTGTCGTCCGCTGTTGTCGCTCTCGTTCTCCTATGTGATGGATGGATTGCAGTCGTGAAGCTCTCTCTCTCTCCCTCTTGCTCACTGGACCCCCGGTCAACGTTGTTGTTGGATAGTCCACCCTCCCACTCATTTATCTTCCAGGATGCGCGGCGGTGCCGGTCCAATATATTGTAGCCTTGGTGATTCTGAGTGGCTGTTCGAGGCGATGCTCGTCCGAGGATCAAGTGGTGCTCTGACGCGATTCAGGGTCCGACGCGGACTCCTTTCTTCCTTCTTCCCTGTCGGTTGTTGCGATTGCTTCGTATGGCTGCGTCGTCGCAGAACTGCGCGCAGTGCGAGAGCGCTGGAGGAAGCATGTCGCGGTGCAGCGTCTGTAGGCTGGTCTACTACTGCAGCGCTGAGCACCAAAAGGAGGTTCGCCATCCCACCCGGCCATCGGCTAGTGATTTACGCGACTCCGTAGCACTGGCCCAAACATAAACCGTTCTGCGTCGAGCCGTTCCAAATGGGCGTCTATGTCACCATAAAGCCCGACTACTTCACAGAGACGCTTACGCCGGCCTTCGTTCCGCTCTCTTCCGGGACTGTCGAGACGCTGAATGTACGGGCTTTGGCCAAGATGCTTGCGTGCTCCGAAGACGAAGTCTGCATCAGACAGTGCCCTATGTTCTCTGCCTTTCCGCGCGACCAGCATGTCGTCCTTGCTTTCTGCAGCGAGCCTCAGGCCTTCGTTCCTCCTGATACACCTGGTAGCCGTGTCTCTGGAGTGCACCGGCTCACTGTTTCGCCGTCCAATCCGCATGGATTTGTGCCTGCTCTGGGGAAGGGCGTGCTTGTCTTCTTCCTCCAGCCCGGCCGGGACTTCGTCGTCAAGCCGGACTATGACGCTGCGCTGACTACTGCCGAGTTCTGGAAGAAGCAGGAGTATCCCGCCGAGGGTGAGAGGCTGGAGGGATTCATCTCTCTGCATGCATCGCTGCACGAAGAGGAGCGCAACTCGGAACACCTCGACCCCGAGCAGCCGCGCGAGGAGTACCAGTGCATCGTCTACCCCGCGCTCGGCGACAAGCCGTTCATTTGCAAGCAGCAGTTCCTGCGCTTTGGCTCGCTCGTCAACGCCGGAGAGGAAGAGGACGGCGAGTACAACGCCGAGCCGGACTTCCACGTGATCGAGCGCATCCGCCTGCTGGGCGACAACATGGCGGGCCGCAGCGACGTGTGGGGCACGCTTCCCGCACGCCACGTCGACGCGCTGCGCGTCGTCATGCGCGACAACTTCGTCAACGACGGCTCGCCACCCAACCGCGCGATCGCGCGCGCCGTCGGCGGCGAGCTGCGGCATCCCTGGGCGGGCAACATTGTCGTGTATCGCATGATGGAGGACTCAGAGATGGCGATGAACGTCGAGCCCGGCGACATGAAGATCATGCTCCACTACTTCAAGCTCTATCCTCTGGACAAGCTGATGAAGAAACTCAAGAAATCCGAAGCTCCAGCAGCAGGCGCAACAGAAGCAGAACTTGCGGCGCTGGCAGAAGCGCTCGCGGCCACTTCAACGTAATGGCTAGTATATGTACGGGTGTCTGTATCGCCTCCGTGTTAGTAGTCAGTTTGAGGTTGATCGCTGCGTTAGAATGAGGCCACCAATGGCTAATCCTCAAGGTGAGGACAACTATAGCTACCCTAGCACCGGGAGCGATGAACGCGAAAGTGGTATGCCACTCTCGCAGGCAGAGTGTCGCCAGAGTATACATGAGAGTGGGATGCCAGATTAATTTGATTGTCCTGGGCTGCAGAAGGCTGGCATGGACTTGCATGCCAAACACCGAGCCCGCTCCACATTTTCAGGATGCTGTATGCTTAAAAATTCAAATTTTTGTCATGGGCTCGATTGTGGGGGACGGAGGGTCGGAGCTCTCACAGGATAAGCCGGGAACCTACCGGTGAGTGCATGTCCGTTTCTTTTACGTAGCCACCGAGATCAAATTCCAAGCAAGATGTTCTTCTGCCTAGAATATCTCCACTGAGTCTCGGAATGCAACATTACTTGAGCTGGAAGCTACACTGGAACCAACATCTCGATGCTAAGGTCTTTTAGTAGACGGAGGTGGAATAAACTAGTAAAAAGTAAAAAGCCAAGTCGAGGCATGTGGACGCGGCACCGCCAGCGCTTCGGCTATCTCCGCATCTTGTCCTCTTCCCCCCTCCAGCGCTCAAGAATCGACCGAAAGCTGGATAGGCCGCCAGCACCTACGCTCACAGCGCTGCCTAGACGTTGCGTGTGCCAATTTGGCTTCACGAACGTCTAGACTGCGTGCGGGTCAGGTTTCTTCATCGCTGTGTACTGGCCGGCCACCCACTGGATGATGCCTCCAACGGCGACCTGGACCTGAAAGGCCAAGCGCTAAGACCCAAGCTTGTCATGGAGGTTCAAAGCGTGCTCATTTGGGGGAACTGCTCTGTACGGCGACGCCATGAAGCCCTGGCCGTCGTATGTTGGCCCGGCTATCCTACCGTTGCCCGACCGGCTCTCCGACAAGGCCGCATACTGTCCCGAGACCTCGTTTCAGTAACAGTAACACATGTTCCTGGCGTTTAGCGTTGTGTACATGATCCTGTGGACACTTTGGCTGGCATTGCGCTTCCTGCGCTGCCCGTCGCTGGGGGCGTAGCTGACGGGGGCATCGGGGGCTCGAGTGGCGATTGGTCGGGCCCTTATCTGTTGATGACTTGCTTATCCGTTGTTCGGCTCTGTAGTACGCATGGTGACGGCGCTACGACAGTTGCACCCGGTTCAGGCTGCCTGGTCCGGCGGCGGGAAGATTCCATTCCCCCCTTTGGCACCAGATGCAGCTAGGCGCCGTGATCGCAGGCGGTGTTATCATAGGCACAGAAGCACGATGGATCAAGGTGCGCGGGAAAGCACTCCGGACTGTGGCGTCATCCAATCGACTGGCTCCGTTTAGCCAGCTGACGGGCTGTCTTCCATGTCGAATTATCACAGTACTGGCTATTCTGGGACTTATCCTGGTGTTAGCCGCCCTGCCCGCGCTGTTCCGTGTCCCGGCCTTGGGTCACAGCGCTGTTATACAGGGCAGCACCCGGCCCGCGCATCCTTTCGCACTGGATTAGACTCGCTTCCAACGCACTCCCGCACTGTCGGCCTGGCAAAGGCGCGCGCAGAGCTGTTTACCAGACGAAAGGGGCCGCAAAAGGCGTACGCAGATTTGCATCGTTGCTAGCATGTGGATGATTGCGGCCCTTTCGCCGAAGCCGACGATAAGGCTTTTTGCACTGCTCTGTGACCTCTCTGTGACCCCGCGTCTGTCATAAAGAGCGCCTGCGAAGCTCTGGAAAGTCCCTGTCGTCCCACCAGCTATGCCGTCCACTCCTGGTGCCCGCCGTGGCCTATCGCCGTCGCGCAATGCAGACCTCCAAATCAGGCCCGTAATATTTGGCGACTTGCCCCGCGCGCGCTCACGGCGCCCCCGTCTCTAGTTATCGCACCATGTCACTACGCCTCGACGAGGACAAGGACGCCCCGCCGTCCCAGGCGGCGCCGCGTCCGGACCCGGCCCAGGCTCTGCGCTCCATCGACGTACATATGCTCGCACCTCAGGACATCCTCACTCGGTTCGCTGACTCACGCTTGCCTGCGCACTCCGTCGCGCATGCTCATCGCCGGATAAAGGTACTCCACGCACCCCGAGCGTGGGCTCGACCATGCCGCCGTGGCGCGCAAGTCGCTAGAGGGTAAAAATAAAATCAGTCCCCCGCCGACGCAGTACTGGAAGAAGGCGCTCAACTACGTCTTTGGAGGGTATGCCCCGGCCTAGGGACCTGGCGACCTTGAACCTGATACGGGCGTAGATTCAACGCACTTATGTGGCTCGCCTGCATCGTGACCATTCTGTCGTACCGCCCGCTCGGCGGAGAGAACCCGCCCATCTTCAACCTCGGCGTCGCCGTCCTCCTGGTATTCATTAGGCGCCCCACCCTCCTCTCGACGGTGCTGACGGCCTAGCCGACAGTTGATCGTCATCGTTGTGTCGTCCACGTTCTACGCCCTCGTCGACTGGAACGCATCGCGCATCATGAAGTCCATCAAGGGTCTCGTCGCGGAGAACGCTGTCGTCGTCCGCGACATGGAGCGCCAGAGCATCCCCGCCGAGGATCTCGTCGTCGGCGACCTCGTCGAGCTGACCCTCGGCCAGCGCTGCCCGGCCGACCTCCGCATCATCAAGGTCTCGTCTGACTGCAAGTTCGACAGGTCGCTCCTGACGGGCGAGAGGTCTGTCGTGTGACCCCGGCGCAGTCGTCCTTTACTCATGATGCGCCCAGTGACCCCGTTGCCGCGACCGTCGAGCCGACCTCTGAGAATGCGCTGGAGACCAAGAACCTTGCGCTCATGTCGACTTTCCTCGTCTCTGTAAGCTCTCTCAGTCGTTACACTCCGGGCCGCCGCTCAGACAAGTCAATTTTGGCAGGGCTCGTGCAGCGGCATTGTCTTCCAGATCGGCGACAAGAGCGTTATGGGCCGCCTGGTCCGCATGGCGTCCAACACCAAGTTCAAGATGACCACCATCCAGCGCGAGGTCTGGTTCTTCACCAAGATCGTGTCCTGCCTCGCCCTCGGCCTCTTCTGTCTGTCAATCATCGTCTGGGCTGCCTGGCTGCGCAGGTCCTACCCCGGATACGAGTCCGCGAGCGGTGCCATTGTTAACTCGATCGGGTGCCTGACCGCCTTCGTGCCGCAGGTAAGTCAACTCTCTTGCAAATATGACCTCCCGTTCACACGGCCTCGTTCTTTCAGGGGTTGCCGGTTTGCGTCGCCTTGTCTCTCACCATCGTCGCGAAGCGCATGGCCAAGCGCCATGTTCTCGTTAAGAACCTCGCGACCATTGAGGTGAGCCTTCCAGTAGTAAGTAACATGACATAGCATCTTACACCGCGAGCAGACGCTTGGTTGCATGTCGGTTCTGTGCAGCGACAAGACTGGAACTCTGACTGAGGGAAAGATGGTACGCAACTGCCATTCGGTGTTGAGACAGTCCTAGTCTCACGCGAACACGCCAGTCGGTCCAAGATGTCGCGTTCGCGGACGAGATTGTTGAGGTCGGCAGCGGCCAAGATGTCGAGAAGGTCTCCGCGGTCGGCGGTCTCACCGCCACCCTTATGGTCTCGCGGCTCTGCAACGGCGCCAAGTTCAGCGGGCCCGAGACCGCTGCCGGCTCCGAGCGACCTATCACGGGCGACGCCACGGACTCTGCGATCCTCCGCTTCACGGAGTCGCTGCCGCACGCCAACGAGCTCGCCGCGCGCCACAAGCTCGTCTACGAGATCCCGTTCAACTCGAAGAACAAGTGGATGCTCACCATCGTCAACCTGGAAGGCGATCCCGAGCAGCCGATGTTGCTCGTCAAAGGCGCGCCGGATCGCTTGTTCGACGCCTGCACCTCGGCCGTCGCCGCGAATGGAGAGCTCGTGCCGTTCGATGCGGCGCATTACCACGCGATCCAGGAGAAGTGGGCGAGCGAGGGCCAGCGCGTGCTCGCGCTGTGCCGACGCTCCCTGTCGGGCACGAAGGTCAACTTGTCGGACCCTACCCTGCTGGAAGAGGAGTTCGCGGAAGATGGCTTTGAGGATCTTACTCTCGTCGCGCTCCTGGGCCTTCGCGACCCTCCGCGGTCGGACGTTCGCGGTGCGGTGGAGACCATGCGCGGCGCGCACGTTCGCGTGTTCATGGTCACGGGCGACTACATGGCCACGGCTATTGGGATTGCGAAGAAGGTACGCTGGCTCCTCCAGACGTTAACCTTTTCGCCGCTCATTCCGCGACAGGTCGGCATTGTCACGAACGAGCTCATTGAGACTATCCCGGACATGCGCAAGAGGGCTCGCAAGGCCGGAAGTACCGAGATGATCCATCACACTGATGACCTTCGCACTCTGGCGGTCCAAGGCGCGGAGCTTGACTCCCTGACAGCCGCCGACTGGGACGCCATCGTCTACTGCTACAGGGAAATTGTGTTCGCGCGCACCACGCCCGAGCAGAAGCTGCACATCGTCGAGGAGATCAAATGCCGCGGGGACAACACCGTGGCGGTCACAGGCGAGTCGTTCTGCACTACTTCCGCGCCGCTGAGCTCACTGCCTTCAGGGGACGGTGTCAACGATGCGCCGGCTCTCCAGGCCGCGGACATCGGCGTCGCCATGGGCAGCGGCAGCGATGTCGCGAAGGACGCGGCTGCGATTATCCTTCTCAACAACGACTTTTCCTCGATCCCCATCGCCATCGAGAACGGACGCCTGGTCTTCGACAACCTCAAGAAGGTTATCATCTATCTCATGCCAGCTGGTACTTACACGGAGTTCATGGCAGTGTAAGCATCCTCCCCTTCCTCCCTCGGTCTTTCATTGATAAGATTTCCCTCCTAGCTTGACGAACGTATTCTTCGGCATGCAGATTCCTCTCAGTTCATATCTGCAGGGTCCGTCTTGTCAACTATCCTGACGTGCGCGGCCGTCCGTCTGACACCGCGACAGTTTGCTTCTCGATCACGAATGATGTGGTCATGTCGATCTCGCTCATGTACGAGAAACCGGAATCAGGTGCGTTTGCAGCCACCTCCGGCACTGCTGATTCTCACGGCCTCGCAAGACTTGATGACGCGGCCTCCGCGCAATGCCCGTCGTGACAGACTCACCGACTGGCGCTTTTTCATCAACATCTACCTCTGGATGGGACTCCTCATGTGGCCGTCAGCAATGGGGATGTGGTTCTACTGGTTCCAGGTATGTTGTGCAGCCGCCCCGTTTGGCAATCGTCACTGAACTCGATGGCCAGAGGAACGGGTTCGGATTCTATGACCTGATGTTCGCGTTTGACAAATGGGCGGATGGCTACAAGGGCCGCACGGCCGATGAGCTCGCTCATCTCGTCAGCGTCGGCCAGTGCATCTAGTACGCCCTCCGCCCCTGAGTGTGCTATCGGCGCATAACCCATATTCGCAGCTACGTGACCATGGTGTTCATGCAGTATGGCGGTCTGCTCTCCGTGCGCAACCGCCGCGTGTCCATCCTGCGATCGAACCCGCTCTGGGGCCCTCGCCGCAACCTGGTCGTCCCTGTGAGCATGGTGGGCACCGCGTTGATCGCCGTCGTCAACCTCTACGGCCCCGGATTGCAACGCGTCTTCGGGACCACGCCTATTCCGGGCATGTTCTGGGGGCTGCCGTTCGCCTTCGCGCTCGGTATCTTGATCGCCGACGAAACCCGCAAACTGATTGTGAGGGAACGCCCCCAGGTAAGTAGCCCAGCCAAAGAAGCGCGAATTGGCATTGACTCCTTTCTCACAGTCGTTCATTGCGAAGATCGCTTGGTAAACACGTTCCCCCTATTTATCCTTGGCGAGTTTTTCCGGTTCGGTCTCCCGTTACATAAGTACATACATCTCTCGCACATTGCGAATATCCTCGCCGTTCCTTACCTTAGGCCGTTCGAGTGGGTTTACATATAGCATAGATCAGTGAAAATACAGTATTGCCCCTCCTTGCCGAGAATTCGACTGCGCCTTGAGATCGCCATTTGGCTTGGGCTTTACCTATGCCCTGAACTTGAACTTTAGAGCAGTCATACATCTCTCAAATCGGAATAACGACCGCTTTGCCTCTATTACGCCGTGCCTTCCGATCAGAGGTAGATCCTCCTGGCTGAGACTGTGTATGCTGATTCTATGTAGTTCAGGGGTGTCTTGGCGGCGACACGTGGGATTTCCTTGAAGATGCCGCGGACCCAGTTTCCCCGATAATGCTATGGAACTAAATTCAACGGTGATGCTGTATTTCAAGCGCATAGGATGCATTCCTTTCATCGCAGACACCCTTTGATCCCCCAAACGGCCCCCCATCTACCCATGCCCGGTCCCATAAGCTCAGGGACACCGACGCCATGCGATCGGGTCCGCATCAACGTCCCTCCTCATCTTCGCACGAACCGGATGCAGGGCGCACAATCCTTGGTTTAGGGGTTCTGATTGCTATTAATGAGCACGCGTACTCGTCCTTCTGCTCGTGCTATATTAGCGGCCCTTGGTGCACTTGCCGTCGCCCTTTACAAATACGCCTCGTGCGTGCGATTCCGTGTCCCCAATCCCTTCTTTCTCCTCCTCAACATGACACGGACGATCAAAGTCAAGACGCCTCACGGCACCGTGAAGTTCCACTATGCGATCTCTACGCCAGCCGACAACGATGCCCCGGCCATCGACAAGAACCTGCCCACCGTGCTGTTCCTCCACCCGGTGTACATCGCCATGAAGATCTTCCAACGTACGTCCTTCCTCGACCTCACGAACGCAGCCTGAGACTCCCCGTAGCCCAGTTTGCCGATCCACAGATTCGTCGCTTCAACCTCGTCAGCACGGATCTTCTCTCCCACGGCGTCACCGAAGGGAAGGTCCCAGCGGTTTACGGTCAAAAGGAGTCGGCTGCGGACGTTGCAGCGTTTATGGTACGTCTGGTTATGCTCGGGGCGGTTCATCTTGTGCTGAGCGTCTCCATGCAGGACGCGCTCAAGCTCCCGCCGTGTGTCGTCTTTGGCCTATCGATGGGCACTATCATCGGCATCCAGCTGGCGATCTCGTACCCCGCGAAGGTCGCTGGACTGTTCTTGGTATCGCCGCTTGGCACTGAGGAGGTGAGCCCTGACGCGCTTTCCGGAGTCCCGCGCATGAAATCCTGACAGTTCGTTGCAGCCACCGGAAGTCGCAGAAGGCAGAGTTCAAATCCACGACACGTGGAAGGAAGGCTTCCGTGGGAAGACAATTGACCAAGAGGCGATCGGGTGAGACTTGCGCCGCCACAGTGACGCTCGTGCCTGACGATCATCACAGCGATTCCGTCTTCGGGGCCTTGCAGCTCGGGTTCAATTCGAAGCCGTCGTCGCTCGTGGATGCGTGCGTGAGAGCTTTGTTGGCGCTGCATAGCGACTCACCTTTCTTTCAGCCTCAAGGAAATCATCGTTCCCCAGGCGATTAATAACTGGGGCCCGAAGAAGTTCGACGACTTCGAGACCATCACAGTCAAGTTCTTCACGGAACGCAAGGGGTACACCAAGGACCAGCTTGCGACCCTGAAGAACATTCCCGTGACGCTCATCCACTGCCTCGCCGACATCGCGTACTCGCGCGAGTATCTCGAGGTCTTCGCGAACCAGCTCAAGGACGCGGGCGTCCATGTCAGCGTGCACAACGTCCAGAACGCCCCACACTTCGGGAGCGTGACCCACTTCCAGATGTACGTTCAGCCTCCCGCCCGTCTCCGGCCCGCTTAGCTGATCGGGTTTCTATAGCGTCAACCCCATTCTTCATCGTTTCGTGCTCGACACCTGGAAAGGGCCTGAGATCCCGCCGGCGACGACCTCGCCTGTCGTCTCGCCGTTCGAGGCGCACTTGCGGAAAGCCGGCTGGACCGGCCATGAGAGCGATGACGAGTGATCTTGGTTCTTGCTTTCTTGGACGCTTCGGACTGGCCTGCGTTCTGACTCCTCGGTTGCCCGTTTCCTTGTTGCCAAGTATCGACTGCAGTATATAGGATGTGGGAAATAGATCTGGACATGACTGCTGCCTGGGCGCGAAGAACGATGAATGGAAGCCCGCAAACAGCATGCAGCTTGTACGTACGTATGCGGAGGCGGGCGCGATCAGGCCTCTCCAGCAGCCTTAATCTCGCGCCATTCCGCAATCATAATCGCGCAGGCAGTGTTGTAGGCCCAGCGGCCGCCGTCCGGAGCTCCGCTGGTGCGGGCTGCGCTCGCCGCGGCGTGCGTCCGCTTGGACCAGGTATTATCGAAGTGGATCTTGGCCTCTAGCTCCTCCTCCGCAGTCCAAGTGATGCCCAGGTCGTTCCCCTCATACTCCTCAGGCACCACAGGCGCGACGTCTGCAGGAACGCTTCTGTCAGCCACCAGCCGACGCAGGGTGCGACGACGGATCGGGCGCACCGTACGCAGTGTCCTCCTTGAGCACGTTGCGGCTCTTCATGACGGCGTTGCGCTTGCGCGTCTTGGCCGTGAGGAAGAGGTACCACAGGCGGCCGATGACGGTGGCGCCCATCTCCTTGATCTCGTCCGCGGTCCACTGCGCGCCGGGCACCTCGACGCGCGCCTCGAGCACGCGGTTGACGAACTCGGTCGTCGGCACGCGGCTGAAGTGCGCGGCGAGCATGCCCGGCGGCAGCAGGCGCGCGAGGTCCACGGGCGCGGCGGGCGTGTCCGCGCCCTTGTGCTCGCGCGCGTGCTTGAGGAAGTTCTCCGCGAACCACGCGCGCGCGTGCTCGTGCGTCCACGTGCGCGGGTCCGCCGCGTCGTACGGCGCGGGCCCGCGCGGCTTCGGCGGCGCCGTCTTGAACGGCGCGGCGTAGGACAGCGTCGACACGCTGTGCACGCTGTCCTGGATGTGCGGCGAGACGTGCGCGATGACCACGGCGCGCGAGAGCTGGCGCGACTCGACGTCGAAGATGGGCTGCGGCCGTTGAGCGCGCACATAGCAGAGGGGCATGAACACGCACCTTGAGAAGCATGGTGAGCTTGTGCATCCGCCAGGGGATGTGCACGAAGCCCTCATCCGCGGCCATCTTGGCTTTGGCCCGGACGCACTCCTTGAGGTTCATCAAGCTTTTGTTGTTCTCGCGGCTCTCGTCCATGCGTTTCTTGTCGTGGGCCTTTGAGTCTTCGTAGCGCTCGCTGCCCGCCAGACTGTCGCAGTCATAAATAAAGCAGCAAATTCCTGTTTGTGCGAGAAACTCACTCAACAAGGATGAGTTGACCCTCGTCCGCGTACGTGTTGAACTTGTTCTTAACGCGGATCGTGAGCAGCGCGTGGCTACGGCTGCTCTGGGCGTTGCGCGCCGTCGCGCTCACGCGGCGGTGGGACAAGCTCTGCGTGATGAGCTTCTCGAGATGGTCTGAGCTGGTGACCACCGTCGAGATGAGCTTCGGGTTGACATTCCCCGCCTTCGTGGTCGCGCGTCAAAGGCTTTTCGGTGGCGAAGACTAGGAAATCTAACGCACTCTGTCCTCCTGCACCGCAACCTCCTTGCGGACGGGGTTCCCTTCGGCGTCGAACTCGGAAGGGACCTCGACAAGGTCCGCGGCGATCTTGCCGAGCAGCTCGAGGAAGGTGACCTCGAACGTGAACGCGTCGTCCGCGGTGATCTTGGCGACCTCCGGCGCGTCGAGGCTCAGGCCCTTCTCGGACGCGAAGGAGCGCCTGGCCGCGCCATCCGCGACCTTGAAGAGGTCGCGCGCGATGCGGTGCTCGAGGCCCTCCATGGTGTATGTCTTGCCAGAGCCTGTCAATGCTTCAACTGCACGAACACACAACGGTCGCACTCCTTATGCACCAGTCTGGCCGTAGGAGAGCACGCAGCCGATGCCCCCTCCGAGGACGAGAGGAAGCAACTGTTCTTCGCGTCAGCCCGAGCGGGCTCTCGTAGTTGACAAAACGTACGTCGTTGCCCACAATAGTGCGCTGGTAAACCTCCTCGTTATTCACGTCCGGCCCGAAGGCAAGGTCAGCCTCGAAGACCTTGTGCGCAAGCGTCGGGCCGTTCCACTGTCGATACGCGCGGTTATCAGTCTATCGTTCGCGAGATAAGATAGCGCAGCAACTAGGCACCTTCATCCCTGGGGTATGGGCGACGAAGACACCTGGCTCGGCGCTGGTGACCGTGATGCCGGAGCAGAACTCGATCTGGGCGGCGTCCTCGGCGCTGCCGCCGTCCGCCTGGAACTTGTCGGCGGCCTCGTTGGGCAGCGGCGGGCGCGTGCGGAACGCGACGACGACGTCCTTGCTCGCGCCGTTCTCGAGGTCCGTCGCGGCGAGCTTCCTGGCAAGCGCCTCGACGTCGCTGTCGAAGCCCTTGAACGCGGGCTGCGCGGCGCGCCACTGCTCGAGGATGCCGCGCAGGCGCGGGAGCTGGGTCGTGGTGAGTGCTGCAGAGGATGCCATGGCAACTGGAGATAGGTCTGAACGACGGTGAGGCTTGAGCGGATTGTCAAACGTCCGAGTATGGCGCACCGCGTCGCGTTTGGTTTTATAGACGTCACATAATGGGATTGAGGATCGCGTCGCGTGCAAAACTGTCAACGAGCCACGGGCCACGCGAACCGGCTCCGCTGCTGCAGATCCGGGATACCCTTCAGCTCTGACTCCCTCTGGCCGTGCGCTGTGAACCTGGTCGAGCCCGAGTCAGATCAAGGGCGGAATCTGGTTGACGGCCGCTGTGATCCTGAATCCTGCCGAAAACGGTCATCATCTGAGGATCGCGACTCACGTTTAGCATGCTCTCGCTCCCGTGGTCTCTGACTTGCGGCCTGGCGAGTCATGAACTGTATCACCAATGCGACTGCGGATTGCGCGACAGGTGGGTATCGGTAGGAATAACTGAGAGGTCGTGGGAATTTGCTGGTAACAAGAGCGAAGCATGGATCAGTGAAGAAATCGCCGGAGTCTTTAGTTCCAGGAGCTGTGATATTTCTAGAAACTCCAATGTGAAGATTCGTTGAGGTACTCTGAACTCCTGTGAGACTATATATGTCGTCAGCTTCTGTCTGGAAACAAACGTGAAGACTCTTCAAAACATGACGCACCTCGCCAACAGTACCCCCTGGGATGTGTGAAACTCCCAGCATGCTATCCCGTTGCTGGCATGCGGCAGGTCCTATCAACTGGAGGTCGTTTGTGTGGACTGTTGTTGTACGGCGACGGGCGCGAGCGAATCTCCGGAGCCCGGAAGAAGGTCCGCGGGACGTTCTCCCTGCTTCCGTACGAGGTGGAAACGGACTTTGCGGGTCCTTTTCCCGTGTCGGCATTCAGAAGTACGCCGCCGTCTCTCGGCTTTCAACTGGCGCTTGCACTCCGCCAGCTCGCGCTCCAACTCGACAACCCGCGCTTTCGCAAGTTGAAGCTCCGCCCGTAAGGTGGGCGTCTTGCCTTTGGCAGACTGTCGTTTGGTTGCTTTGGCTGCCAGCGGCGGCGGCGGCGGGTCTGACGCGCTGGTCGAATCGACTGGTGCTGTAGCCGCTGCCTCCTTCGCAGCAAGGCGTTTAGCCACCTTTCCTGCTCGCGCACGCGCGGCAGCGGCGAGCCTGTGTGGCGGAGTAATTTTCATGGCGGGTGGAGAGCGACAGCCCAAGCGGAGTACGAAAGCGTTCCGCATCCGACCGATACCGCGGAGATTTCCAACCAATGAGCGCACATGCAGGCGCCACATCCTAATGCATTCATGATAAATACAAAAAAGTAAGGCCACCTGGCCAGTCGCCTTCATATGTAATAGAAAAGGTGATAACTTATCTATAAACGAGCGACGAAGGTGTGCACAGTGGCGCTCAGTACCTCCGGACACCCTGCTCGACGGCGCGCTTCTTGTTCGCGTCGCAGTTCGGAGTAGGAGACGGAAGGGCTGGTGCCGCGGGCTTCTGTGCGTTGAAGGCCATCTGAAGACATATAGGCTGAGCATGCGCCGCGTCGGAATTCAGGGCAATTGGGGACGTACGATGGCGAGATGTCCGCCAGCGACAGGGCGGGCACGGAAACCGTCCTGCTTTCCATCCTCGACGTTGTACAAGTCACCAAATGGCGCGTCAGCGAGCCCGTCTCCAGCGTAGTTGGCGACGGCCTTGATAATCTGTGTCTTCAGGTCATCGTCGACGATCGCAGCGACCCAGATCTCCCAATCTGCAACAAGAGGTTAGCGTTCTGCGACAATGGGCGAGGGGAGCAATACCAGTCTTGCTGCGCATGTTACGCGTGTCGAGCTGGATGCCGTACTGCTTCATCTGCTTCTTGTACCACGCGTTCTGCATATCGTAGACCGACTGCGGGAACAGGTCGAGGCCGAGCAGCTTGTCCGCGTACAGGTTGTACGTCAGGCCCCACGTTGAGTCGTCGCCGTACTAATAGAGCACATCAGCGCTCAGTCTCTCACCCCTCTTCCCCCAACGCACCTTGAGCGTGAGGTGGTCGCCAGAGCCCGCAGTGCCCAGCGCCTGCCACTTCGTGACGTAGTCCGCGGCGGTGTCGGCGTACTTCTTCGCGCGGTCGGCGTCGCCGAGAATGTCGCAGATAATCGACATGCTCTTGATGCCCGCAATGCCCTTGATGGCGAGGTTCGTCTGGTTCTCCAGCGGGCCCTGGAAGTCGTCCGTGCTCAGCTGGTGGTCCGGAATGAGCGAGTCGCTGATGAGGAACTGTGTCCACTGGTCCAGCAGGTCGAACTGCACGTTCCGCATGAACACCGCAGGTCTCAGGTGCTCTATCTGGGCAGACGCACGTATTTCTTGGCCTGCGAAGTGTCGTTCGTCTTCATGATGTAGCTGAGCTCCATGATGATCATGTTGCCCGACTCTATAGCCAGCGCGTTAGCACGTCTCATGCTTACGAGGGATACCCTCACCCTCAACCTGCATCGCCTCATCCTTTCCGTCGTTGTGGCCGAGCGCCTTGGGGTAGTTGCCACCCATATCGTGGATGGCCCACGGGTTGGGGTACTGCCCGCTCTTCTGGTACGCGAACAGCGGCTCCAGGAGGTACTTTCCCAGCACGGGGTTGCCCCACAGCAGTGCGGGCCAGGCGGGGAAGATGACATCGACGGTGTTCATGTTCTGCGCGCGCGGCCCGGGTGAGCACGGAGGATCAAGGTTGCATGGCCACAAGCACGCACGCCGTCACTAGAAATCTCTGTGCCATATTTAGCCACTCCGATGTGAGACGGCGAACATGCAGATGCGACGGACCCTTCATAAAATAGAGCACGTCGTCCTTGTTGATGCTGCCGTCGTCGTTCTTGGACACGGTCAGCTCGCACGCGCCGAACGCCTGGCGCAGCGAGAGCTCGACGAGGCCGGAGTACTCCGGCGAGACCTTGCTGGCCTCGTCCTTGACGTCGTCGTCGAACTTGTTCGAGAGCTCCGTGACCTTCTCGAAGTCGTCCATGACGAACTTCACGACGTCCGTGAACGAGCTGAACTTGGTCATAAAGTACGGCGCGCGCTCCTGCAGCGCGCCGCCCTCGAGGATGTACTTTGCCACCGGGTCGCTGTGCCCAATTTCAGCCCGGGAGGCAGCATGGGAGGTGCGCTTGGAGCTCGCTTACCGAACGTGGCCGATGGAGAACACGATCGGGTCGGAGAGGCACGAGATCGAGCCGAGGTCCTTTGCGAAGGCGAACACGGGCCACCGGTCGTTCACGGCGCGGAAGTCCTTGTCTTGCGAGTTCGAGAGCTTGCCTATCCGAGCGCGTCAGAGAGGAGTGTTGCTAACTTCCGGAATGGATTCAGAGCTACCGTCGGCGATGAATGCTGCGCGCACATCGAGGTCTGCGCCGGTTTGGAAGGTGAAACCAGTCGCCTGCAATGTGCGTCTCAGCTGCTGCACGGACAGAGAAGCTTCAAGGGTCCCTCACGTTGTTGGCAGAGTACATGACGGAACCGGCTGGGAGTGACATGCGGTGTCAGCGCCAACGCTGCGGGTTGTCTACTGCGAAACGGCTCACAGCGGGACTGTTGGTCGGCCTCTTCGAAAGGCGCCTGCTCCTGCAGCTGCACTTCATGCGTGACGACGGCGCCGAGGTGCGTCTCCCACTTGACGGGTGCGTTGTGGTCGCCGCTCGCCCACTCGGCGGAGATGTCGGTGTAGACCTGCACGTCGTGCTCCTCGCCGTCCGTCGACTCCACCGTAACAGACATATACGAAAACGGCAGCGACTGGCGCAACAGGTCATTGGGCTGTGTTCGTGCTTGTGTTAGCGGATGACGAATGCTGATGAAGACTGCGAGCCTACAAGAACAGGGGAGAGGAACGAGATCGTGATGTCGACGGGGCCCGCGGCGAGGTTGAAGAAGCTCGAGGAGGAAGTGAACTGCCGATCGCATCAGCGCTGAGCCCCTCATCCGCACAATTTGCCGCGTACCTCCATATCGGTCTGCACGGCCTTGGTCGTCCCGTCGAGGTTGGCGGCGCCCATCCAGGTGTATGTCTTGCCGTCCACACGAATGTATCCCGCCCATCTTTCATCGAGACGCGATTAGCTGATGGCGGCGCAGTATCACTCGCGCACGCCGGCTCACCCCGTCACTTGGCCAGGGCCAGTCCAGAATTCAGGCCAGCGGTCGTTGAGCGCGGTGCCCTTGCCTTGCGGGAGCCACGTCGAGAGGTACGGCGTGCGCACGGCAAGCGGGATAGACGGCGGAGAAAACGGCGTCGACGTCCACTCCGCGAGGGCCGCCGAGGCGGCGAGAAGAACGGGAAGCAATGTGAAAGAAAGCGTGCGCCGCATCGAAGGGAATGGCAGCGCAGGAATGAAAGCGAGTGGAACTGGCAGAAAGGGAACTGGGGAACCGGGCGCAGGCGCGCCAGCATCATGGCCTTTATGTTGCCGGCGCAGTGAGCACTATAATTAGAGCCGCAGAGCCGGCGTGCAAATAGAGAAAGATCCGCAGGGCTGCGGTGATTATCTCTCTCCCAGAACAGTGGCGGGACCAGATCCTTTGCCAGCTCATGCATTCGCGACGGCGGCTCCGGGAGGTCGAGGCAGTTGAACCTGTGAAATACACACGACATGGAAGGGACGCGGTTTGCCTCGTCCCGGCGAATTTCATCACCTCTCACCTTCTTGCGGAAGGCACCGGATGTCATAGGAGCGCCCTTGACAAGCGTAGACTCCAGGACGTCATTGTAGGATTGTAGGATCGTCAAGGTCAAGATTCGACAGCGGCGCTGCTCGAAGGGTGAGACTTGCCATCACGGGCGGAATCTTCGCGGTCTGCGCCCATGCCAAACCTACCTGAGCCTGACCATGAGGGCCAACAAGTTCTTGGCTTCAATGAAGAGTCGGATGCATGCACCGACGGCACGGAAAGCTACATCTAGCGAAGAGCCAGCGGAGACCCGCAGTCACAGCAAGTCGTCCTTTTTACCCACGTTTAGGTGGCGCAAAACACAATTTCAATGCATCTGGAAGCATTTAAAACGCATTTTAGGCCCTTTTAGCTGTTTCAGTACCTTGTGTGTCACCGAAAACAGCCCGAAAAGGACTTACTGCAGGCTGTGATCACACGCCCCCCACATGGTTAACCGCATACTTGACCATACCAGTAGTATACAGCTGGCCCCAGTTCCTAGCGTCCATATTGGCCTCCGCGGCGATACCCATGCACCTCCGAGCGCGGCATGGAGGGAGGAAGACACGTTCGGTCGGAGAATCAACTCGTGTTGCCTCCGTGACGCTTTCCATCACTGCCAGGTTCCCACATCAGTATCGTACTTCAATTCGATATCTCAATCGGTGAGTATATAGCTAATGTGCCGTTACAGGACTGCTCAACCGCCACATAGCATGGACGCCTCCAAGTAGCCGTTCCGTCCGTATCTTAATCAAGAGCCTGTTTCTGCCAGGTAGACAGTAGGAACAGGCTGCTGGTGACCCGCTGCTGCCTTTCTAACATCCTGCATTCTCCAGCAGTGTTGAGTTCAGGGGCCGTTGTGCTTGGATGGGCGAACCAGGCGCCTGACGGCCGTCTGCTACGATATGGCCATGAGGTGCCATTGCCGTCGGTGCAGGTGGACGGATACACGGACGCGGTCCACTCCTTTTGACCGGCATACTGAACGCTCATTTGGGAACGCGGGTTGGTATTGCCGTGGATGCAAGCGCTCTGGCGCCCCTACTCGGCACCAAGCAGCGTTCCCGCCGCGACGTTTGTTCTAGCCCGCCGTCGCGTTCGATCGAGTCGAGTGGGGACAGTCTACAAGGACGTCAATCAGGCCCTCGTGCTCTTGTTTTCACCTCGCGGCGTCTAGAGGACGATTTCGCCGGCTGGACAGAAATTCAGCGAAGTGTACTGCCTTCGATCGTCTGCCTTCCAAACCCACTGGTGTGGGCCGGTTCCTCCAACAACGCAGATACTACGGGGATTACAAGCGCCCAGGTGACTAGGAGACAGTTCTGTCAGTATGTGACCTGCCCTGTTGGCAGCCAGGCTCACTACATGTAGAATCGCTCCCGTCTAGTAGACGCTGGAAAACACCCAATGCAGAAGCGCCAATTCAGATCTGCACCTCAAACAGCGTCTTGAGGGTGCCTGGGTGCACTTGGAGACGTATTGGTGGATCGCCACCGGTCTTCGCCCAAAGCAGGTATTCGAACTGCCATTTACGGTGTCGCATAGACCGAGGATCAACACGAAGGCGGGCGCGTGCTGTCTTCACCGGCGCGATAAATACTGCGAGGTAGATCACCAGAGCCCACTGCCCCGTCCTGGCACCGTCGTGTCACCGAAGATTGAAATCCCGCGATCCCGGTTTGATGAGGAGCAAGGATGCCTGCGCCGCGGCCGCTCAGCACGAGCTCAGGCCAGTAGTCGCCTCTCCGCCAGCGCGTCTGCGCACACGCAAACTCGTCGCGGTCGGCGCGGCGCTTGCGCTCACCTACGCGTTTTCCGACTGGGCATGGCGCGCACGATCACCGACGATGGGCGCTCCCGCGCCGCGGCCTGTCGCTGGGCCTGCAGAGCAGTGGAAGGACGTCGTCTGGCCGTTCAGGGAGCAGGAGCCCTGGGATATTTCGACCGACTATCCACATACGCGCAGGCTGTCCTACGAGGCTAGTCTTTTTTTTCGCGGATGATTGCTTATCTGATAACTGAGAGAAGGTCACCGAAGGCACATGGCTGCGTCTGGACGTGCATCCAACCTCGGGCGAGATCGTTTTCGATATGCTCGGTACGTAGCATCTTCCTCGCCGCCCTGGAGCTTGCTCTGACCGTGCGCAGGCGATCTGTACTGTCTCGTCCCGCCGTCGGCGACCGCGCACGTGATCACGCGCGGCGTGCCTCACGATGCCGACCCGCACTTCTCGCCACGGGGTGACATGCTCGCTTTCCGTTCCGACGCCGGACTCGGGCTCGACAATATCTGGGTCATGCCCTGGCACGGGTGCGAGCAAATGGCTCTTGTGGAGGACGAGCACGCGAGCGAAAATCAAGGTGTCGATCCCGGCCCGGAGACGCCAAGTGAGCGCGCGCGGAGGTTAGCCGCCGAGGGCCGCGCGGACGGTCCGTTGTTTGCACTTTATTTCCACGTGCGCAACTGAGCCTTCCTTGCAGCGCTCCGGGTGACCAACGAGACGTACCGCTACCTCTCCGATGCGCGCTGGCACCCGTCTGGAGACCGCGTCGTCGCGACAAAGTGGTATACTGCCCGCATCACACTGGCCGGCGGCGAGGGCTGGGAATACCCCATCCCACCAGCATCGCAATGGGCGCATAGGCAAGACTGGCGCGTGGAGCGAGGCGCGGGGAGGCGCCTGGTAGAGAGGAAGCTTCCCACGGGCTGGCCTGCCCAGGACTACAACCTGAACCCCGTGGGGCCCGAGCAATTCATCTGGGCGGGCGATGACGCTCTCATCTATGCCACGAACACCATTGACGACCTGGGAGTGTACCACGACAGCAAGGGTGCGTACGACACACAATGCCAGGTTTCGCTGTTGACGGCGCCCAGATGTACACAAAGGCATTTACGCCATCTTTCATCGCAACCTGACCACTGGCCACACACAAACGCTTGTGCCCGCGTCCCCGGGCGGGGCCTCTCGTCCTGAGCTCTCCCGCGATGGGAGAACGCTAGCGTTCGTCCGCCGCGTCCGGGACAAGGAGGCGCTTGTGTTCATGTAAGCGCCTGGCTACAGTCTCTGGTCGCGCCGTTGACCACCTGCGCAGGGACCTTCTCTCCGGCACACTGACGAACGTATGGTACGGCCTGACGTACGACCTACAGGTCGTCGCCGCACCGGGTGGCACGTACCCATCCTTCGCGTGGACGCCCAAGGACGACGCAGTCATCATCTGGGCCGCGGGTCACATCTGGCGCGTCCCGGTTGCCGTAAATGCGCTGGGAGAGCGCACTGCAGATGGCCAGCCTACGCAGATTCCCTTCACAGCACGCATCGAGAAACTGTTGGCCGAGACGGTGCGCCCGCAGACGAACCTGCTACAGGTCGAGACGGCCGCCAAACAGCGCGTATACGCGATGAAGGAGCTCGACGCCGACGAGCGCGGGGAACGCGTAGTGTTCAGTGCCGCTGGGTCCACCTACATCTACAACACACGCCACGAGCACGCGGCGCCGCGTGCGCTGCCGGTGCGCGACACAGAGGCCGCCTATTACGCCCCGTCGTTCTCTGCAGCGTCTGATCGCGTCGTGCACGTGCGCTGGTCCAACACGAACTTCTCTACACTCGAGATCGTCGATCTTCGGGACATGCGGACGTTCGAGCTGACGGGTATGCCCTGGCCGCTTGGCCGGTACCATAATCCTGCGCTGTGTGCGTGCGGGCGACATGTCGCCTTCACCCGCATGCCTGGCGAGGTCGGCTCTGGACTTATCGTCGCGACCGCGCACGCTGGTATCTACGTTGCGTCCATCGACCTGTCCAGCGCCCACGACGGTGTCGTCCGCGTGGCGGACGTCACCCGCGTCAGCGACGACGCGTTCGATCCAGGCGCCCGGAAAAACGACCCGCTGCGCCTCCGGTTCGCCGCGTCGCACGTGCTGCTCGTCCAAACGCGCGACAGGGCCTTCACCATCGCATTGGACCCCGCAGATGGCCCCGTGCTGCACGCGCAGACCGCGCTCGCGAACGCAAAGATGTCCGAACAGTTCGCCGTGTCGCTCGCCGGCGCGCGCGTCGCATTCGTCGAGCGCATGCACGTCTACGTCGCGCCGCTGCAGGACGGCGCGTGGGCGCACCCGCGCAGCGCGACGCGTGACCTCGCGCGTGTCTCCGCCGCGGGCGGGCACGACATCGCGTTCTCGGGCGACGGCACGCGGCTGTTCTGGCTTTCGGGCCCGGAGTTGCACGCGCTCGACGTGCGCAAGCTCGGCGCATGCAGTGCAGCCATCCGCGCGGACGCTGCGACGCGCGGGATCGCCTGCGTGCAGAGGCTGGTGGAAAGGACGCAGCTGGTCGTCGAGTACGACTCCGACCCCGCGCGCCAGCGTCGCGAGGCAGGCGAGGGCGAGAATGCAGATGTGCTCGTGCTTACCAATGCGACGCTCGTCACGATGGAGACAGGTGACCCGGAGGGGGACGTGGTCCGCGACGGGATAATTGTCATGCGCGGTGGCACAATCCGCGAAGTGGGCAAGGCGACGGAGGTCGAAGTGCCGCCCGGTGCACGGGTCATTGATGTGGCAGGCGGTGAGCTATCTCCCGCCTTCGTTCCCTGATACTCACCAAGGACTTCTAGGTCAAGTACTACCCGGTTTCATCGACGCTCACGCTCACTGGGCGCGGTCCTTCACCTACCCAGTGCGCAACTTCATGTACGCCGCGATGCTCGCCTACGGCGTCACAACCGTGCACAAGTGAGCTGCCCCGTTCGATCGGGCGGAGCGATTTCTAACCGTCTTCAGTCCTTCTCACAAAAGCGTGGGAGGGTTCTACGAGCGTTATCTTCTGGAGAAGGGGCATTCCATTGGTCCCCGGATTTACCAGACTGGCGAGCCCTTGTTTGGCGCGGAGGGTTGGCCGGAGCTGCACCAGGAAATTGTGGACATGCAGGAAGCATGGGAGGCTCTGTCCAGAATCCG
The DNA here is from genome assembly GCA_030578095.1 of Auricularia cornea. NCBI lineage: Eukaryota > Fungi > Basidiomycota > Agaricomycetes > Auriculariales > Auriculariaceae > Auricularia > Auricularia cornea. Next base: position 3,179,816 of record JARLTE010000009.1, on the reverse strand, counting down.
CGCGGAGGGTGGCCCTAGCAGCTTCTCGTACAAGAACTACCAGCTGCCTTCCAGGTATGCACATCGCGTTCCACCCCCGCGGCTGATGACTGACCTTGATGGATAGAGCGGCAAGACAACGTCTGCTACTCCAGGCTCGGAACATGTCAATGCTAGGTGTCCCGGAAGGGGTCAGTCCTGCGCCTCGGTGGCCAATTGCTTGGGCTTATCGTGCACGCACAGGGCATGAACTTCGACTGGTGCATCTCCTATATCATCGATGGTGTGGCCAACGCTTTGCGTTGCGGTTGATGGTTGATGCTAATGTACTCACAGGCATGTCGAGTGTCGAACATGCAATGGTGCCGTCGGTTCTGCACGACGACGTCCTGACACTCTGGTCGATGAGCGGCACGTCGACCACCCCGACGCACATTCTTGGTTACGGAGGGGCGTTTGGCGAGGAACAGGTCTGGTCCGACCGTAACGTTGCCCTAGACGAAAAGTGCGTCTACCTCGTGTTGTCTGAACCCCCTTGGACCCACCAGTTTCGCAGGATTCGCCGTTTCATCCCGCATTCTGCGCTGGAAGCACACCAGGAGGCGACCTCGCGGCCATATTACTGTGAGTTACCCCCATTCAGACCGAGATAAAGCTAACAGCACTGCAGCTTACGCCTTCCACAACACCTCGCGCACAACGGCCGAGCTTATCCGGCGCGGCGCGCTCGCCAGCGTCGGCGCGCACGGAGAGCCACCGCTTGGACTGAACTTCCACTCTGAGCTGCGCTTCTTCCTCGACGGCGGGCTAAGCCCGTACGAGGCCCTGCGCTCTGCCACGCGCATGCCCGCGCAGGCACTGGGCATCTTCGGGTCCCTAGGCTCGCTCAGCGTTGGCAAGCTCGCGGACGTCGTGGTGTACCCTCCGGGAGTCGATATGTTGGCCGGCCTGGATCGGTCGGAAGAGCTGCGCTATGTTGTGCGCGGAGGCCGTGTGTGGAGAGGGGACACGTTGGAGGAGGTATGGCCCGTGGCGGGCAGACGGCTGGTGTTGCCGCCTATCAACGCGGATTAGTGTTCGCAGGGATACATAAAGGGTGGATATATTGTTTTTCTTTCTTTATCGTATGTTTCGTGTCACAGCTTGCCACTCTACAGCAGATGCCCTATGTTGTGCAATACATGTACATTTTTTTGGAAGCAGCACATCATCTTCAGAATGGGACGGTCTCTGCGGAAATCTTCTCGTGCAAGAATGTCTTGCCGCCAGCCCCAAACTCGCCGACGATGTGCCCGCCGTCAGCAGTGCTGCGCATCATGTACTTGTAGATGACGAGGCCCTCGAGCCCGACGGGCCCGCGCGCGTGCACGCGACCGGTGCTGATGCCCACCTCAGTGCCGAAGCCGTAGCGGAAGCCGTCCGCGAAGCGCGTGCTCGCGTTGACGAAGGTGCCCGCGCTGTCGACGCCGCGGCAGAAGGCGCTCGCGGCCTCGGGCGACTCGGTCACTATCGCGTCCGTGTGGTGCGACGAGTGCGCATTGATCCACTTCACGGCGTCAGAGAGCGCAGGCAGCGCGACGACCGAGAGCGTCAGCGAGAGGTGCTCTGTCGTGTAGGACTGTTCCGTTGACCGCGAGACGTGCGAGGGGAGCTTGGCGTGATTCTGAAGCGAGCTTCGCAGAGCCGATTCGGTTGCCTCGTCGCACAGGAGCTTGACGTCTTTGTCGAGCAGCGCAGCGGCAACCTGCGGCCAGATAGTGGACAGCAGCGCTGTGTGCACTATGAGCGTTTCAGCCGAATTGCAGGCTGCGGGGTAATTGATCTGCGCGCATCCCGTCAGATGAGGCTCCTGCGCTGTAAGCACAGAATGCAAACCTTGGAATCAACAGCAACCCGCAGTGCCTTGGCTAGATCGGCACTCTCGTCGAGATATACGGCACATATTCCATCGGCATGGCCCATAACAGGGATTTGTGTCGACCGTTGGATACTACGCACAAGCTCATTGCTTCCTCGCGGTATGACGAGGTCAATGAATCGGTCCTGTTCGAGCAGGGACGAGACTTCTGCCCGCGTGTGAACTATCTGAATGTAGTCTTTGTCCAACTTTGTTCGCGCAAGTGCAGATCGGATGGCCTGTGCAAGTAACGTTGCGGTTTGTGTAGATTCCTTGCCGCCTTTCAAAATAGCGGAGTTACCTGCGACGAATGAGGTCACGTGCGCTCGCAATATTGAAGCTCAACCCACCAGACTTGATTGCAAGCGACGCGATGTTCACGACGACCTCCGGCCTGGCTTCGAATATTACGAGAAGTGCCCCAATAGGACAGGTGACGCGGTATAGCTCAAGGCCGTCGTCCAGCTTGCTCGCATATGTTACTCGTCCAGTGGGATCCGGAAGCGCAGCGACATCTCGGACGCCCTGGATCATGGACGACCATTTTGCTTCTGTGCTGAGGTCCAGACGCTTGACGAGCGAGTCTGACAGTCGCCCGGCGGCCACTTCTGCGCGCGCCGCCTATCAGCATACGATTCAGCTAGTTGCTTACTGTGGTAACCCGAGCTCACCTCAAGATCCCGTTTGTTCGCAGCCAGAATGTCGGCTTTGAGCTTCTCAAGCTCCTCCACAAGAATCTGAAGTGCTAGCGTGCGTTCTGCGGGCTGAACTAGCTGTGACGCCTCGAATGCAGCCTTGGAGGCACGAGCGATGTCTTTGGCAGTCATCGTTGCGCTCATCGTGAACTATGACTCGCAAGTGGCAGAAACAAGCGCTCAGAACCAGCTCGGCCGATACCGCCGTGACCTGGAGTCGGCAGTTTCCGTTCCTATGCTCTGACCGCCATCATGGCTTCCATGGCTTCCTCGAACTGGTGGCCTCCACCCAAGTCCACCTGATCCGCCAGTGTTGGTCCACCCCCTGGACCTCATATCTTGCTGCTATGACGACCATTTCCACTGTTTGCGATTAAATCTGGACTCTGGCGCTTTGTCTTGGAAGTTCGGCGTGTTTTGCGTTTCTATGGGCCTAGGGTGACATGCTGGATTCCAGGGTGGATCTGAAAAATTCATTCCTGCACCTTGGTCTGGGATTTCAATACATACTGGCCGGGCCATCCGCGGCCTGCTGCCAGGCTTCGAACCTTTTCTCGTAGTCGATCATCTACACCCTCCGTCTACGAAGTCATCCAGCTCACAGGCGAGGGCGATTTATACGAAACTATGCCCAACGAGTGCCTTGGGACCTACCCACGAGGTCGTCAGACTTGGGTTCCCGTGCTTGCGGTGCTCGGTCGGGCAGGGAAAGCTGGACGGAGCTTGAGGGTGTTCACAGGCGTGATCAAGCTCATGTCCAAGTGGTACGCGCTTGGCCGAGCTTGAGCTGCTTGGCGGATATTGAGCCGCTCAAGGTTGCTCCAGCTCAAACGGACCTTCTCCTTCGTCAGCTCAAGTGCTTTGCATGCTCCTGAGACTTGGCGGGAATCGTGAGTGCCCACAAGCTGGACAGTGTATCTGAAAACTAAGGTAGCATTTAACTGAAGGTAGGATGGCCGCAGTGTCCCATACCGCCATGGCTGTGGCAGGAATTCGTGGACGAATTGGCACGTCGTCTCGGAAGTGATTCCGATTAGCACCTTCTCCCCACCGGTGTGGGGCGATAGCCGATCGGACGTCACCTGGATCTGTTCAGGAATCGGTCGCCGATTCTCGTACACATCAAGACCACGGGCAACGATGCGAGCTAAGGGCTACGGAATATTGTCAGGATAAGGTGTCTGCGTCGAGGAGACAGTGGGTGTCCATTGCCTTGCAGCGCGCCGCCTGTGTGTCTGGATCCCGGCCGCGGTCCACTGTGTTTGCACGTGCACGGGACCGCTCCGAGTCTTCCTGGGCCTTGGGCCAGGACGGGCTCAGAATCTGCGCGCGTTCTCTTCCTACTGTGACATTGTGGAACATTCCTGTAGCACTGCGAGTCGGTCTGCCTTTAGTATATGACTTCAATGCCTGTCATCCCACCGGCTGCTCTCCAGGATTCCAACCGCCTGGCGTAGTCAATCATTCCTTCTCCCCACATCGCAGTCCGCGCCATCTTCAGGCTCTCCGCCTCCGACGCCATCGTCTTCTCTGCCTCACCTTCGTGCGTGATATATCCCGGCGTACACCCAGCGACTGCTGCCATCATCGTGGCGCGCATAGCCGTCTGCGTCGCCCAGCCCTCCTCGGCCTCTGTGGTGACCTCGACGACGAACTTGTCGGAGCCGGTCCTCTTGCCCGCCTCGGTGAGAATGTATGTGATGTGCTCGGAGATGACTTCCAGAGACTGCACGAGGTTGGCTGTCATGCCAGTCTGCGCTGGCGTGAAGAAGAACAGGTTCGGGAAGTCGTGCGTCGCGATGCCGTGCAGCGTCGCCACGCCATTGTTCCACTTGTCGTTGAAGTCGATCCCGCTGCGGCCGATAACGCGTGCGCCCGTGCCAAACGCTGGGTTCGGGCTCATCGTGCGGAACCCTGTGGCAAGGACCAGTACGTCGACCGGGTATTCGACACCGTTGACGACAACAGCATTCGTGGTCAGGCGGTCCACGCCGCGCCCATCGGTATCGACCAGCGTCACGATGGGCTTGTTGAACGCCTGCAGGTACTCGTCGTGGAACGTCGGCCGCTTGCACCAGCCGGCATACCACGCTTTGAACTTCTCAGCGGTGGCCTTGTCCTTGACGATCTCCTCCGCGCGCGCCCGGATCCTTTCGGAGCGCGGGAGGTCGAGCGCGTGCAGCTCGGCGACATGCGCAGGCACGTCCGCGGGTTGCACGATCTTGCCACGCTGACCGAGCAGCGCCTTGTACGCCGGGAAGTGCGTCCAGGCGTCGTCGACGAGGTTCTCGGACCCCGCCGCACCGACCAGCCGCGCTGCAAAATTCTCCGCCCGCGCCCGCTGCCAACCCTTCCCCGGCGCAATCTTCGTCTTGAATTCGTCCGGGTCCGTCTCCCGCTGCCCACGAGTGTCGCATGCGGATGGCGTTCGCTGGAAGACGTAGAGCTCGCCCGCCCACTTCGCCAGCTCGGGAACGACCTGGATGGCCGTCGCACCGGTGCCGATGATGCCGACACGCTTCCCACGCAGACCCTCCATCGCCGGGTCTTCAGGCGATCCGCCGGTGACGCCGTAGTCCCAGCGCGCGGTATGGAAGTGCTTCCCTGCGAACTCGCCCAGGCCCGGGACGCGGGGGACGTGCGGGACGCTGAGCAGACCGCCTGTGACCAGGACAAACGGCGCGTGCACCGTGAGCTCGCGTCCTGGCTCGTTTGGACCGCGATTCTCGGTGATCTCGACTCTCCAATGGCGCCGGTCCTCATCCCACGTCTGACGCGTCACGCGCGAGCGAAATTGCGCGCGAATCGTCCACTGCGCGGCGATGCGCTCCGCCTGGGCGCGCAGCTCGGGGCCGTATGCGTACTTGTGCTTGGGCATGTACCCCGTCTCCTCGAGCAGCGGCATATAGATGTAGCTCTCGACGTCGCACATGAGGCCGGGATAGCGGTTCCAGTACCACGTCCCGCCGAAGCCGCCGGCGGCGTCGACGAGGCAGATGTCCTCGGTGCGGACGCCGGCGTTGATAAGCCGCGCGGCGAAGATGAGCCCGCCGTAGCCGCCGCCGTAGATGAGGAACCGGACCTCGCCACCGTCCTCCAACTCGCGCGGCCGCGCGTTCAGCGTCTCGTGGTCCACCCACGGATCGTCGATGAGGTATCTGAAGCGATCGGACTCGTCGAGATTCAGGAACTGCGCCATGCCATCCGCGCGGAGGCGCTTCGCCCGCTCCGCGGCGTACTTTTCCTGCGTCTTCGCATCGGGCACGGCGATGTTGGGCTGCGCGGGCGCTGCCATGCTCCTAGCACGTGAGACGAGATGGAACGGTCTGAGAGCGAGTGTCAAGTACTCCGCAGGATCAGTCACAGAGGCTCAATCTCCGGACGTACAGGTTGAGTTGGTCACTCCTGTGCGAGTCCCGACTATGAGACTTCTCAATATGTTGCTCGCGGTGGGTTCTTATAGATCTTATGCCTCGCCCCCGCCGCGAGTGCCTGAGTAAGCAGCACGAAGCGTGTGAGGTTCTTGCGAGCTGGCCAGTCACGGGGTTCACGGCCGCCGCATCTGCAGGTTGACAGGAGCTTCCGGATCGTACCACAGCTGAGATTTGACATCTCAAATTTGTGTCCTCCCTAACCACAGGCCGTACTTTGAATTCACACTATGCTTCGCCTGAGTTGTGTTACTTTCCAGTCAGGCAGTACTGGTTACATACACCGGTTTCCACCTGGGACATGGGCACTTCTTGCTGTGTGGCTCATCCCGATCACGCAGAATCATTACTGTAAACGTCAACAATCCAAGCCAAGTCCCCAAAGGATCCCACAGATGTCCCGGTACGCGGCCCGGAACCCGTCGCATAAGATCGATGCCTCTCCTTGGCCTGTCCTGCTTCAGCGGCGCTTCGTCTCACCCCAACTGGCCACACCCTGAAACAGGCGCAACATGGCAGGTCGCCTAATACCGAAGCCTCCCTCTCTGCCAACCGGAGTATACTAAGTAATTCCACTTCTCCAAATCTCTGAAGAGCGCTTTGCAGCTCCGTTGCGAGTACTAACGCAGCGAGGGGAGTTCCTGGACAGTCAGACTCCCACAGTTGTTCATTCGGCAATTGCCGTGGTGAAATCGGACACGGAACGGTTTCAGTCTCCGACTGAATGCTCCTTCACCCAGCCGCCTTCCGTCAATGGGTCGAGTGTCCAAAGCCAAACGCGCCAGAAAAGAACGTGCGGCGCGCGCTAGCCGCTCCAGGTGGCGTTGCGCGGAATCCCCTGCCCCCGACGCCTCAGAGTCCCGCACGCCAGCAGAATCGGGACAGGTCCCCGCTACCGACGAGGAGAAGGCTGTTGCGCTGCACGATATGGCGCGCGCGCGACGCAGGCTACGCTCCGCTCTTAAGAGGGCTCAAGAAGCGGCCGACCTCTCTACAAAGCTATCGCTCCTGGCAAAGGCCCGTGTTGCCGAGTACAATGTCGTCTACAAGAAGGCCATGCAAGTGCTGGACGCGGGATCTGACGACGAGATCGGACCTCTAGTCCTCGATGTGTGAGGCTGCCTTGTCGCAGTCGCACATGCTACTACCACCTGTTGTATGAATGGTCCCTGATGTGCTGTAAGCCTTTTCCCAGGCACAACCGGATTCTCTGAACATGCTGCAGAATCACGTATAATATCCTCCTGTACCACGGCTTTGAAAGGCCAGTATGAAGTCGAACGGTTTGATCTGAATCACTTTTACAACGACTTTCGCGGGTGCCCGAGGCTTTGACCTTTGATCCAGCCACTCTTCTTGAAGTGCGATGATCACTGCAACACCGCGAGATTGAACACGACCGGATTTGTTAGGGCGGTGGCAAGTCAAGGTGCCCCTGATGGCAGTGGCACTGCCACAGAGCCTCAATCAAACGCGATACAAACTCCGCCAATTCCAATCATCATCATGAGCGCGCTCCCTGAACAAGAACCTCCACCGTCGTATACAGAGGCGACGGGCAGCACCTCACCCCAGCGTCTCTCTCCAGCGGTTGAGGGAGGGTCCAAGCCCCGCCGCACGCTCGCCAGCCAGCTGTCGAAAGGCGACCAGGACGCGATCGCCGAACTCCGCGGGCAGCTGGGTGCCATCGTCAACGAGGCCTACGGTCCGAAGCGCACGAGCGCTACGATATGGGGCGTCGTCCTGGACCCGTCACAGCCCTCCGCGAAGGCGGACATCGTCCTTCACAAGTTCCTCAGTGCGCGCAAGATGAAGGTCTCTGAGGCACGGGACAGGCTGATCACTACCCTGCGCTGGCGCGAAGACATGAAAATCCCGGCGATCATGCAGGAAGTCTTCCCAGAACACGTCTTCGGCCCACTGGGCACCATCTTCGGACACGATAAGGAGGGCCGCCCGGTCACGTACAGCCTATACGGCAACGTGCTCGATCCGAAGGCCGTCTTCAGTGACCCCCAGCGCTATATTCGCTGGCGTATACAGTTTCTAGAGCGCTCAATCACGCTCCTCGACTTCGAGACGGTCGATCAAATGATTCAAGTTCATGGTACGCTCACTTGGACTCGCTGCTCATTGTGGCTGATGGTATTTTTGCGCAAATCGTAGACTACGGTCGCATTTCCGATGGCTTCAATACACCAGAAGCGTGGGAAGCATCATCTCTGGAGAAGAAGATGCTTGAGGAGCATTACACCATGTTCGTCTTCCAGATGTTCATGGTCGGTCTCCCGACCTGGATGGTCTGGGGGACCCGCTTCTTCCAGTTCCTCAGGCCGAGCAGTGAGTTTGCCAGGACGACAACCGTCGTACGCGGCGGCCCGTCTGCAATAGGCAAGGAGCTCGAGCAGGTCATCGACCGCTCGCAGATCCCTCTGCTATATGGCGGCGAGGCGAAGGGTTTTGTGGGCTATCTCGAAGCGTCGGACGCATCGAGCGATTACCCTGCGGATAAGAAACTGCCAGGGTGAACATCGATCGTCTATGGTGTTGGTGTTTACGTACGGTTTGGATGGAATTCTCGACTGGAGACGTACTGTGCGAATAGTACTCAAGAAAGTTTTACGATTGCCGGGAGAGTTGTCCTCATAGACAAATTTATCTATCTAATTACATGTGATGACGGCGGCCTCTGCCCATAATGCACTTTGACATCCGCGCGCCCTCTAGACGCGCAGGGATAGCCATTCATACATCGGTTCCCCACCGAGGTCAACGACGCCGGCGTCCTTTGCAGCCCGCACATAATTTCTGAACCACTTCGGCTTCCCTCGGATGGGATCAAAGATATCCATGCACGCGAGGTGGACCCAGAATACGCGCTCGTTGGGACCAGCACCGCGTTTATGAACGGCATCGACCAGGATCCGGAACCGCGCGGGAACGACAGACGGGAGAGGCGTCAACTTCGGTGGCGTTTTCGGTGACGATGAAGCAGAGTTCTGGGATGCAGACTTGGGCGCGGACGCAAATCCGGGCTTCGTGGGGTTCACTGGGGCCGCGTCATAGCTCGGCAATGGGGATTGCTCTCTCTTTGCACTGGCACCTGGGCCTGACGGTGCGCGCGAGGACGAGGCAACCGACTTCCCGGGGCTTTCATGAGTGAGCGGGCGCAAATCCAAGGGTAAGCTTGCGGGCGATGGTATGATCGGCGACGAAAACGCAGGTGAGCGCGCGCTGCGCGGCGTGGGCAGACTCTCCTCGGGCAGAACCATGAGCATCTCCTCCACAAGTATGTCGGTAGAGACCGCAAGCAAAGACGCGCCGCCATCGCATGTCAGACGCGGGCGGACATGGATCCGCAATGAGTCTTTCCCGAGGAGAACGGGCTCCCGGCTACCGTTCTGCGTCGTCAGAGCGCCTGGAGAGAAGACGAGCGCATCGCCCGTCGCAAGGCCCATGACCTCGGTAAACCAGGCGTCGGCACCGGTGCTGACGTGCTTCGCGAGGTGCGAGCACCACGAAGGCGACGTGAAGCGGTGGCACATGATAAACGAGGCCAAGTCGAGAATGGTTGCAGGAATGACGGTTGGCTCCTGCGTCGCGATGATGACTCGTGTGGCGAGATGGCGCTGCTGGCGGATGATCGAGGCGATGGAGCGGTTGAGACGTGCTGAATCGCTGTTCGTGAGGTACTTGTGTGCCTCATCCAGCACTACGGACATGAGAAAGGGTGTCGGAAAGCTCTGAGACGGTGCGTACCAACGATCTTGCCGACGGAGGTGGTCCAGCTCATGAACGTCCCGAGCACAATATCGAACAGAATCGAAGCGGTCACTCCTGAAAGGAATTGCTCAATTGATCAGAATCCCTCAGACCGTGAAGCCACGACACACCATCTAAGAACGGGTCCGTGAGGTCAACAATGACGAGGCTTCCTGGTACGAATGTCGATGTGATGGAGTCTGCCGTCGTGCTGAGGAAGCCATCCAAAAGACGCATGCGGTGGTTCAGCATCATCTGCTGCTTGATGTCGAATTTCTGCCTCTTAAGCTGCTCTTTGAGCTCTGTGTAGTATGGTCAGGAACAATTGGGGAACTTCTTGAACCATGGGAGAAAAGCACGGACCCTTGTAGGAGAAGTCCTCGCATCCGATGTCGCGGACAATTTGCATAACTGTGTGCAAATAGAGTGGCATTTTCTAAACGGTTCACGTAAGATGAGGGTAATGAGAGCCAAGAGCATGGTAAGAACCTCAGAATCGTCGGACCAGCCCATAAGAGCTAACATTCGAGGAGCAGTAAGCTCGCTTTCAGCGAGGTACAGTGGGCGGACATCGACATTTCTGAGCCCGGCATACGCGCGTCGTCTTCCAGCGATATTGCTGGGCCTTGGGGCAGGGTTCAGGCGAGATATGGCAACGCCTGGGAATACGTACGAGGCGAGGACGGTTACACGTGGGACATGGGGTGCGTCGTCCAAGTACGGAGACGAAGCGGAGAGAAATGCTGCTTCGCACGGTCTGTCACCATCTTGTTCATCGAAGTGAAACCTGAAGTGGGGAACGCATGGGATGAGCACTCCGCAGATCGCTGGAAGCTAAAGTTGACGTACACTAGTGCCGCTAGTGGCTGCGGTAAATTGCCAATCCTCCGATCGGCGAGGAGGGCGTTTTCCAGGATGCATGACACAGTATGGCTTTTTCCTGCGCCCTGTTATATGGTGCATAAGCTTGATGGGCGGAGAAAAAACCCGAGCGGCCAAACAAGACCCGCGCACCTGGACACCGCAGACTACTCCGCTACTGGGCGTATTCGCATTGAAATACACGCGTTCATCGCCAGAGGTAGTCATGCCCAGCAGCCCGCGCTGCGGGAACGCCTCCTGCGCGCGCGCCAGCGCCGACAGCGTCACCAACGGCGCGGTCACAAGCTCGTGCCGGCGCGCGCGGATGCCAGCCGACGCGCCAGGCCGCCGCCTGGCGGCTGCAACGAAGGCCAGTTCTTCGGGAAATAGGTGCGCAAAGCTCGACATCGGATGGCCAGGATAGCTCGTAGTAAGGTAGCGCAGAGGTGGACGCTTCTAACAAGGGTGCAAGATTTTATAGACCGCCGCAGGCCGTCTGTTAGTGTCGGCTGCCACCTGTCCACTGTGGCACCGGAAGCGTGCGGTGGACACGACCGTCGACCCGTCTCACGTTTCAGACTGCCTTCTAAACGGCGTCTCAGATCTTCGGACGAGCCCTGCTTGACCAGCCTGGTTGAGAGAGGTCCTTGCGTCGCCGACTCGTGTATACCCGCAGCTGAGCAGCCGACTAGCTGTCTTTGGCTGGTCTTCGAACAACTATCTCAGTCGATGAAAACGTGAATGCCGCCCCGAATGGATGGAAGACGCGCGGCCATTGACACGAGAACTTCGCCAGGCAAGCCCTTGCGTCATCATGCATCATGTCATGTCGTCTTCTCATGAGCACGTAGCCTCACGTAGCGCCCACCAAAGGCCTCGATCTGAAGCTACGCTGGCAGTTTAAATTGCGACTTTTCGAAGAGCTTGGAGCATTGCCAGACATGTTAACGGCAAAGCTGCAACACGAGCCTGCTCATCCAAGCACACGCAGAACACGGCGTGGATGCAAGGCGGCTACACAATCGAACATGCTGAGGGCAGCCGGTGCATGAGTGAATGCAATAAAGGTTCATTTCGCATCGATTTAACAAGAGTGAGATCGGTTTACACGAGCAAGACAAGCCACTGCTGGGTGTTTGCGCCGCCAAGCCGCACGATCCCCGCATCCCTCGCCGCCTCAACATGCCGCCTGAGCCACGGTGTATTCTTCTTGCGAAGGTGGCCGAAGCAGGGCAGCGAGCCGAGGGTGCTCCAGTAGACGCGTTCTTGCCCCTGCTCCCGAATGGCCTTCACGAGTGCCTTGAACTCTGACGGGACGTTAACTGCAGGCGGCGAGGCGACCATGGCTGTGGACCCTCCGTACCACAGAGACGACCCAACCGACTCCGGCTCGGGTTCCACCGCGGGGACAAAAGGGTCGTCGACTGGCAAAGGCGCGGCGGGGAGGGAGGGAGAGAGCGCGGGCGATCCAGAGCTCGGTGGTGAGGGCAGCGTTCCCACCGGTCCCGCAGAGACAGCGAGCAGAGACGCGCCGCCATCACACGTGAGGCGAGGACGCACGCGGATCCTCAGCGCGGCCTGGCCGAGGAGCTGCGGCTCGTCCTCGCCGGCCACCATCGTCAGCGCACCCGGAGAAAATACCAGGGCCTCGCCTGTCGCAAGGCGCATCACGTCGTCAAACCAAGCGTCTGTGCCGGTGCTGACGTGCCGAGCGAGGTGAGAGCACCACGAAGGAGACGTAAAGCGGTGGCAGATGATGAACGACGCGAGGTCGAGGATGGTCGCGGGGATGACTGTCGGCTCTTGCGTCGCGATGATGAGCCGCGTCGCGAGATGGCGCTGCTGCCGGATGATGGACGCGATTGCGCGGTTGAGGCGCGTCGCGTCGTCGTTCGTGAGATACTTATGAGCTTCGTCGAGTACTAATACGGGAGTGTGAGTACGGTGGCAAAACTTATGAGAGCTACTGGGAAGGACGGACCAACGATCTTGCCGGCCGTGGTGTTCCAGTTGGTGAACACGCCAAGCACGATTTCGAAGAGCAGGGACGCCATGACGCCTGGGCAGAGCCGTCAGCTAAGAATTGACCGATGAGTGGCGGGACGTGCCATCGAGGTAGGGGTCGGTGAGGTCGACGACGACAATTTCTCCGGGGACGAACATCGACGAGATGGGCGGGGAGGTAGCGCTCATGAAGCCATCCAAGAGACGCAGGCGCTGGGCCAGGAACGCCTGCTGCGTCGCGTCAAATCGCTCCTTCTTGAGCAGCTCGAGAAACCCTAATAGCTACTAGTTCAGAAACACGCATGTTTCCAACAAGGGAGTATATGCTACGTACGCGCGTAGGAGAAGTTTTCGCTGCCCATGGAGCGGACGAGCTGCATGACGGTGAACAGGTACAGCGGCATCTTCTGCTGCAAACGGAACGTCAGCATGGGACAGAAAGACCCGGATTGCCAAGGAAACGCACATCGCCCTCGTTATAGCCCATGAGAGCTAGCATTCGCGGGCCGGATAGATCCCGCCCGGCGAGGTAGAGCGGGCGGACTTCGACATTAGGGAGCCCCGCGTAAGCCCGCTTGCGACTCGCAAGGTTGCTCGAGCTGAGAGTTTATAAGACCCCTGCAGACCGGAGAGGATGAAGGAGACATACGAGGCGAGAACCGTCACACGTGCGACATGTGGCGCGTTGGCCAGGTTCCGCGACGGCGCGGAGAGGTACGCCGCTTCGCAGGGACGGTCTCCGTTTTGCTCATCAAAGTGGAAACTGAGAAAGACCCGCATGAGTGAGAGGAGGGACAGATTGCATATATGGTACACATACACAAGCGCTGAGAGCGGCTGCGGAAGGTCACCGATCCTGCTATCGGGGAGCAGCGCGTTCTCCAAAATGCAAGATACGCTGTGGCTCTTCCCGGCACCCTGCAAACGCCGCGCGCAACGTTAGTTACCGGCCTACTACCGCGAATGTAGGAAATCCCGAACCTGAACTCCACAGACTACGCCGCTGCTCGGCGTGTTCGCATTGAAGTAAATGCGCTCTCCGTTCGCGACGGACCTCCCAAGGAGGCCGCGCTGAGGGAACGCGTTCCCCGATCGCGCCAGCGCCGAGATCGTCACAAGCGGCGCCGTGACGATCTCGTGCTGGCGGGCGTAGGTACCGTCCCCGTCTTCGGGAAGGCGCGTTGCGGTGTCGAAGAATTCGACCTCATCGGGGAATAGATGGAGATGTTGGGCGTCCATGGCTGGAGACGAAGGGGTAGGCTCATGGGTACAGCGGGAGGGGAATTTATGTGCCACCATCATAGACGCGCGCCGTGTCCCGGTCCGTGGCGTGCGTGATCATCGGCCCTGTGCACGCTGAGAGTAGCCTGTGGATCGAGGAGAGCTGCGGATCGCGGGGGTGGAGAGCGTCTGCATGAAGAACTTGGAGATGAAACGGGGCTCAGGGCATCTCAGAACGTCGGCCTACGACGCTGAATAAGAGGATGAGCGTATACGTCGTTTATGGCGGCGACTTGTAATCCGGAAAACACCTCATGACGCGTGGACAGGACATTACATGGCTACTCCAATTGCAACAAGCTGGCTGAGAGCGATACGTAAGCACGTGACATCTGACAAGGACGTAACAACAGGACGGCCGTTTCCCCACGTTTCGGGGTCCAATGTAAACAGCGGGAGCGTGCATCCATGGCAGCACCCTAGCTGGGAGCCACGAGCCACAAGCCACGATCCCGGCGCCCAAGTCACCGAGAAGGTACGCCACCAGATATGTTCCAGAACTCAGGCTGAGGCGACACAGAAGATGATGCAAATGAAAGAGGCATCCAAGTTTGACACGGCGACCGTAAGCAGCGCGGTTTCCGACACGAACCAAAGCACCTGAGAAGTCACCAGGAGTACTGGTACTGCCCAACATCGCGAGGCCATTCCAGGTTCCCAGAGTGTGAGTTCTGCGGCCCTTGGCAGCGCTCCGGCCGCAGCGCCACCAAGGCGTGTTGAGCTCTCAGCTCGATCGCGGGCCGCTTACACGGGGGCTACCTCATCAAAGCGGAGCACAAATACAGAACAAGCGCGGACATGAGGCAAAGTGCCGGGAACACGACAGCGCGGACTGGCACTGGCAATCGCAGCGGTGACCGGGAGAAGCGCGGACAGCGGAGCTTGAACCGTGTGCCGGAGTTTCGGACATCTCTTCCGCGAACCGTCATGTCGCTCCGAAAAAGGTCATTGCCGCTATTACAATCGCTAAGCGTTTTACTTACCTTTTAATTAACAGCAAGCTTGACCTACTCGTAAGAGTACGGTATTCAAATCCGTTACCGCCGCCGCCATTTCCACCAAAATTATTAACAATACCGACGAGCCCTGCACGCTATGCCCAGCCCTCGTTCACCGACGCCCTGGCGGCAGAAACGCCATTACCCATGGTCGTCGATTCAGACTTGGGAATGCCATTGGATCTGGGTCACTGGGAGTGCCTATGGGACGACAAGGGCGATTTGTCGCAGCTCAACCCGTCTGAAGACAAGATACCAGAACCGGACCCGCGCGACCTCTTTCTGCTCGGCGACATACTATCAAGTCTCCCAGACGACCAAGCAAGTAGCTCGCACCCGAATGGCAGTGGCGCGTCCAAGTCGCTGCCCGATACACCTGGCACACCGTCAGCACCAGCGGCGGTCTCTTGGCTGCGCAAGACAGAGTACCTCTCGCGCGAGACAGGGCGGAAGCGGCAATTTGCCTGGATCCAGGGCGACCGCGAGAACGACGAGGTGGTCGACATCTCGCGCGAGGCCCAAATCCGCGACATCGAGGCGACCTTCGAGCTGCCGGACGTCGCGACGCTGACGCACCCGACGAAGCCGGGGCTCACGGCGGTTGCGGTGTACGACGCTCTCCCAGATTCAGAAGTCTGGCCGAACGCGTACGACCTGTTCAAGTTCGCCGAGCGGCCAGGCGACGGGAGCGCAGATGCGCGCCTCGATTGCGCGGTCCTGCGCCCGATGGAGAGCGACGGCGACCACTTCCTCGCGTACTACCTCACGCGCGACGACGAGAGCAGCGACAAGCTCAAGGCGCAGCGCCTTGGGCAGCTCGCCGACCCTGCCGAGGCGTCCAGCGACCGCGCGCCGACGCACTTTCACTTCGTGCGCGACTACGAGACCGTCAAGATCGAGCAGGACGTGCCGAACGAGTTTCTGCTCGTCCTCGACGACGGCGACCTCCCGCCCGCGCACGTCGGCGGCAGCGTTGCGACGCGCCCGCGCGGCGCGTACTACAAGAACATCGAGCGCAAGATCACGCTCAAGAAGAAGCGCATCAACGTGAGCACCCGCTTCCACCCTTCATTATCATTTTCACTCCTGCTCTATCGCTTGCACCCCTCATTCTTCTTAATCACACCCTCCACACATTCGCGCTCACTCTTCCTCACACTCATGTCTGTGCAGAAATACGAAGTGGCCTATGCCGATAAGTGGGACATCATCAAACTGTGTAACGCCCAGATGCAAGAGGACGAGCTCAAAGAGCGCAAAACGGCACTGGCGCAGGTACAGGACCCCGAGTGGTGGTTCCGCGAAACAGAAGAACGCGTGCAGGATGTCATGGCCGATATCATGGAGGGCGATGTGGACGATTTGTAGCCGCGCTGCCGTCTCTTCGCGCCGCTGTATGAATAGATCTTTGAAAGTGTAGTATAGTGACCTAGGGCGTTCGGGTGCATGCGTACAAGTACACGGCGATGCCCAGTCTAACCGGGGATCGCGAGTGCCGTCTGCAGTTTAACTTCAAGCTGCAAGGGCGTTGCTCTCGCGTTCGACGCGCGATTGATGCGCGAAGTAAATTGCGCGAGTAACAGTTGTTGTTACTTTAGAATTTGTAATAATATTAGTAACGTCGTGTTAGTAACACATGATGTTACTAACGTGTTAGATTTCCCTTGGGGAATAACTTAGTGTGCAGTCGCCATTTGGTGCAAGAGCAAGTGGATCCACGGCCGACTCCGCTACACTTTGCCTTCAAGTCGTTTTTCTTCCCGCGCACAGTCCCTTTGGCCACAACGCGTCATCCTTCGCGCTTGTGCAGATGCGCGCCGCTGGATCTGTTTGGAAACGCGCACTCGATGACTTCCTCCTCGCCTTCAAGTTGCTCGCGCGCCAGTGGGCCACCGCACTCGAATCCGCGCGACCCTGGACGCCCGTTGCGCGAAAATGCGCTCACTCCTCCGCCATTCTCGCGCCCGCGCCAACTCGAATCCCCGCCCAGTCGCACGTGACGTTGGACTCCTCGCGCGCGGTGCATCGAACCGAAGTATGACCAGCGTGGAACCAGCTCGCACGGCATCCTCAGTTGCTCCCGCACCAACTTCATCGACTTGCCCCACGCATTGCTTGCCGCCGCCGCCAGGGGTTCCGATTTCGGCGACCCAGCGCAAGGCCTGCGCTCGTGAGTGCGTCTATGTACGATTGACTGTGGATGAGTACTGACCATCGTTGCATATGCGGCCCGCCATTGACCGATAGATACTGACGGTCGCTGACTCGCCACAGATCCCTGCAATGATCTTTTGCGGCGAGACACAGAGACATGGCAGTTCGCGGAAGAGACGTCCGAAAACTCGCTTGCCTCGTTCCCCGCTGCCACACCGGCAGTTTGCGTCGCTGCTCTTGTCAATGTCCGCGCCCATTGTCTTGCATTGTATTAGTTAGTCTCCGTGCGAGAATCCCGCGATCGACCTGGGAGCTCAACACGCAGGCGACCGACCCAAGTTGGATCATCGCCTGCGTGTGGGGCTCACGTCAAGGGAGCGCTGCGATTTTGCATGCATGAGGCACTTTCTGAATGAGCTGGAAAGTAAGACCTGCGCAGGCCCGCGCGTGCGGACTGAATACTCTCGCATCTGCAATATCTTCCTCTTCCCTGTGGCCTTCTACTAGGATTCCTTCCGAGACGCTTTTGGGCCGGGGCACTGAGAGGCATTTCCGCTTCGGATCTTTGCATGCCCTTCGCGAAGCGGCCGCCAGTTCATTACGTTCATGTCAGGTGCTGAGGCCCTATGTATGCTGTCAGCCGGGTTGTCTCCATTGAGACCGGCGCTGGACTCTGTATTGTGCGCCCGTCATGAGGTGCTTCCAAGTTTCCGGCCCGCGTCGCAAGTGATATGACGAATGCTCTCGACAGCATATCAGCGACTCCCTTCGGCGTTCTTGCATATTCTCGAGCCCGTTTCATGTTCAAGCCCCAGATACAGACGTTGACCTCCCGCGATCTGCTTTACTTCGAACGATTGTCCTTGAACGTAGAGTTTGCGAAGGAGACTAGCGATCTGCGGTTGTCCTCGATCCACAGGCTGCTCTCAGCGTGCCAAGGGTTGCGCGCCCATGGCACGGACCTTGCAATGACTCGCGTCTTCGCTGGGAGCCCATAACTGTCGCTTTCCAGGGATCCCCAGACCCCATCCTCTCGTCTCCTGACCATGGACCCGCAGTATCCGCACCTGTACCCCGAAGAGCTCGCATTCTTCGAGGGCGCCAGACGCCTCCCCGACTCTAACGCGGCTGATACCTGCGCGCGCCAGCACGAGATCGTCACGGCACCGCTTGTCACTATCTCAGCACTGGCGCGCTCTGGGGATGCATTCCCGCAGCGCGGCCTCCTGGGCAAGTCCGTGACCAACGGAGAGCGCATATATTTCAACGCGAACGCGCCGAGCAGCGGCGTCGTGTGCGGTGTCCAGGTTCCTCAATGCCCATATCTCCTTATGCTATATCAGCGGCTCATGAGTGTTCCCAGGGCTCAGGAAAAAGCCACACCGTGTCCTGCATTCTGGAGAATGCGCTGCTCCCCGACAGCCGCATCGGAAACCTGCCCCGGCCGCTCGCAGCGCTTGTGTGCGTACCCTCTACCGGTCTCTCAGCTGTCCCGCTCACTGCATTCGCTGGCCAGCTTCCATTTCGACGAACAAAACGGAGAACGCCCGTGCGAGGCGGCGTACCTCTCCGCCCCGTCGCCGAACCTGCCCGACGCACCGCACGTCCCGCGTGTCACCGTGCTCGCTTCGTACGTGCTTCCGCGTCCATAGGTACAAGGATATATAAGCTGACAGGCGTCTCCAGGTCCAGCAACCTTGCGAGTCGCAGGCGCGCCTATGGGCATCTCCCGAATGTCGACGTGCGGCCATTTTATCTCGCAGGACGCGACCTCTCCGCCCCGCGGATGCTCTCGCTCATGGGCTGGAGTGAGGGCGATGTGAGTCTTCATTGCATGCCCGTTCCCGAGCCGAGCTGAAAACGTCGTGCAGCAAAAGATCCCCCTTTACCTTTCCACGGCGATGCAGATCGTGCGCTCAATGGGCTCGGAGAACTTTTCATACAAGAGTGAGTAGTGCCTTCATACACTTACCTAGTCAGCGCGTCAATTGAGTTCTTAGGATTCCGCGAGGATCTCAAGAAGCAGCGCTTCGATGCAACGCAGCAGGCGTTCTTAGCGCAGCGCCTCCGACTGCTCGACGGCTTCATGAGCACAACCGCGCGGTCTCTTACGTCTCTCTTCGTCCCTGGGCAGCTTGTAATCGTTGACCTCACCGACCCGTACTTGGATGGTACTTGCCATTTGTGTCACTGGTCACCTTCTGACGATCCCGCCCTCAGGAGTCACGGCGTCCCTCCTGTTCGACATCGTTCTTGGCGTGTTTATGAATTGGAACGCTACGACTGGCAAGATTGTCGGTTCGTCTTGCTCGTTAACCCGCTCGTCGCTGCGATTTGCTCATTTGCCCCAATCTCAGTCCTGGATGAGGCGCACAAGTACCTCACGACGCGCCTCACCCGCTCGATCGCCTCCATAATCCGGCAACAGCGTCACCTGGCCACGCGCCTCATCATCGCGACGCAGGACCCGACCGTCGTCCCCGCCACGATCCTCGACCTCGCATCGTTCGTCATCTGCCACCGGTTCACGTCTCCGTCCTGGTGCTCGCACCTGGCGCGCCACGTGAGCACCGACGCCCACGCGTGGTTCGCGGACGTCATGCGCCTCGCGACGGGCGAGGCGCTCGTGTTCTCGCCCGGCGCCCTGACGACGGCGGGCGGCGAGGGCGAGCCGCAGCTGCTCGGCCAGGCCGCGCTGAGGATCTGCGTGCGCCCGCGCCTCACGTGCGATGGCGGCGCGTCTTTGCTCGCGGTCGGCGCGGCGCTCCCCTCGCCGCCGAGCTCCGCGGGGTCCCCCGCGCTCTCACCATCATCCCCCGCTTCCCCTGCGGCGGTCGACACGTTCGATGTCCCGGAGCCGGCTTCACCTTCGCCAGTGTTGTGGTACGGAGAGACCACCGCTACGGTGGCGTCGATCGACATCCTCAGGCACTACTTCGAGGCGGTGAGCGATGTAGGTATCGTGCAGCTCGGCGGCTCGAGTGGCCAGCAGTGGCTCATTGAGCTCGTGTAATAATCAAGATGCTTGCTTTCAACGTATTCTGCAAAGCTTCGGCGGTCGCACATGCAATTGAAAACCTTTGATTCCCAAGACAAAGACATGCAGCAAGAAAGCAAACGAGAGGGGCATAAGGGTCGTAACGCAATGGGGAAAGTAATGAATGTGAAGCAAAGCAGCGAGTATGCATCCGGGTGAGTAAGTAGTCATGATCGGGGAGAAGTGTCTAAGGGTTGAGTGGGGAGATATCGATCAGCAGGCGAAAGCGTCAATGCTCGAGCGAGTGATGTATGCTCAAGCGGCGGCTTTCTTGTCTTCCGCAGGAGCGGCCTCCTTCTCGGGCGCAAAGCCGGTGGCCTCGCCACCGTAGATCTGAGGCAGCTGCTTGCGGTCGATGACCTTCTCGAGCTCCTTGCCGATGGCGACGGCGCCGGGGCCAACGACGGTCATCTTGGCGAACGTCTGGCTGGGCACAATGGCCTTGAAGATCCAGAACACCCAGGACAGGTAAACCGGCACGCCGACGAAGAATTTGCGGTACAGCAACTCGGGGTAGTGAGCGCCGAAGACACTGCTCGCCTCTGATGCGGCAGCCTTGGATTCGGGTGTGCGGCTGGAGGAAGACACGCCGGTGTAGTCTGTGCGCGAGCGCGGTGAGTCAGTGCCGCGTGTGAAGGGCGAAACAAGCGTGCGCGCTTACCGTGGACCTGGATCATCTGGTCGAGGGTCTCGAAGTCGAGCAGCGCGACGCCGCGCTCCATGAGCTGGACGCGCCAGCGGATGAAGCGCTTGAGGTCGCCGAAGACGGCCTTGGGGTCGGCGATGTTGCCGTAGACGTTCCAGGTGACCGGCCGGCCCTCCTTGTCGTTGCCGAAGATGGTGCCGAGCGTGCCAAAGACGTCCTCCGGGAACTGCTCGTTCATGATGGACTGGATGTCCATCTCCTCGCGCCAGCGCAGCGTCGCTACGAGCATGTCCTTCGCAGCGGTCACGTTGTTATTCCGCGCCTTGAGGAACTTGTGGAGAACAATGTACTCCTTGGCCGACGGCGGCTGGGACGGGTCCAGCGTCACGTTCCAGATAGACACGCTCGTACGCTTGGGAGTCGCCGTGTCACTGTACGCCTTGTCAAAGATCTCGGGTAGCTGGCCGCGCAGCTGGCGAATGGCATTCTTTTCGCCGGTCGAGAGCTTGTCGACGAGCGGGCTGTGGGGCTCTGGCTCGTCCACGACCGTGGGCTTAACAGGTTCAGCAGCGGGAGTGGGCTGAGTGTTAGCGGCCTCGACTGCGGGAGCAGCCTCAACTTGCGCGGTCGGTTCGTCAGACATGAGGACGGAACGAGGTCAAGGTGCGGAAGGATCTGATAAGATGTTCCGCAACTTGCCGTCGCCATTTCTGCCTTCCGGACTGACGGCTGTCAAGCAATCTCCCTTGAAGAGGCAGGAACACCCCCCGCATAATGAAAGAGACACTATGATATTTATTCCCAATTTCAATCACAGCACAGCGTTGATCGAGGAATGGGTGTTACAAAACGATATTACAGTACACAGAATGACAAATGGGCACGTAGCCACATTCTACATCCCAAAGTCTACCACGCCATTTTCGCAATGTACGACTGCGCCACCAGCCAATCAGCTTCGCACTCCAGCAAATGACCACACACATACCTTCGGCCACGTCCTGACCGCCAGCTTGCGCAGCTCGTCCATCATGAGAAGGCCCACAGCGAACGCGAACGGCAGTCCCCAGAACATCCCCGGGATCGGCGCGGTCCCAAAGACCTTCTGCAGGCCAGGGCCGTAGAAGTTGACGACGGCGATGAGAGCGGTGCCGACCATGCCGAAGGGGATGACGAGGTTGCGGCGTGGGCCCCAGAGAGGATTCGACTGGAGGATCGAGACGCGGCGGTTGCGCACGGCGAGCAGGCCGCCGTACTGCATGATAACAACCGTCACGTAGCTGTAGACGGACAGATTGGTGAGCGCTGGAATAGAGGAGGTGAGATGAGAAAGCGTACTAGATGCATTGTCCGACGCTGACGAGCGCGATGAGTTCCTCCTCGGAGCGGCCCTTGTACCCGGCCGTCCACTTATCGTACGCAAATATGAGGTCGTAGAATCCAAAGCCATTTCTCTGGTGCTACAGTCAGATTGGTCCCGCGATGCGTGCGGGGGACATGCTTGGAACCAGAAGAACCACATGCCCATCGCCGTGGGCCACATCATCAAGCCGATGAAGAGGTATACGAAAACAAAGAAGCGCCAGTCCGTGAGACGATCTCTGCGGGCATTGCGTGGGGGACGCGACATAAGGTCTGAGAGGGAGTGAGTCCTGTGAATACGTGCTCACGAGCAATTTCTCACCAGACTCGGGCTTTTCGTACATGAGGGCAATGGACATGACAACGTCGTTGGCGATGCAGAAGCAAACTGGGAGAATGTCGTGAGCGGGACAGGAGAAAGTTCGCGGCGCGGGAACACACCCTGCAGGTACGAGCTCATTGGCAGCTGCATGCCGAAGAAAATATTCGACAACCTAGCGGGTCTATTCAGTACGAAAAGTAGATGTGTGCATGCCACATACACAGCCATGAATTCCGTGTAAGAGCCAGCTGGGAGAAGATAGAGAATGACCTTCTTGAGGTTGTCAAAGACGAGGCGGCCATTCTCGATCGCGACAGGTATAGACGCGAAATCGTTGTTGAGGAGGACGATAGCGGCCGCGTCCTTAGCCACGTCGCTGCCAGCTCCCATTGCCACCGCGATATCGGCCGCTTGAAGGGCCGGCGCATCGTTGACACCGTCGCCTAGACACTATTAGCATGAGGTGTCAGTGTAGCTGCGGGCCGCAGTCGCACCTGTGACAGCAACGGTGTTGTCGCGCCGGCTCTTCGTCTCCTCCACAATGCGAAGCTTCTGCTCGGGCGTCGTCCGCGCGAAGACTATCTCGGAGTAGTGCCCGATGATGGAATCCCAGTCAGACGACGTGAGCGACTCGATCTCGGAACCCTCCACGGCCAGCGAGAGGATGCCATCGTCGACGTTTCTACTTTGATCTTGCGGATGAGCCTCCTTGTCCTTGTTCGCCGCGAATCGCATGTCGGAGACGGTGTGCACATGCTCGTTGGTGATGATGCCGACCTGCCAACATCGTTTTCAGCGAAATCACCGGCCATACGGATTTCTCTCACCTGTCTCGCGATGCCGATGGCTGTAGCCATGTAATCTCCCGTCACCATGAACACCTTCACGTGCGCATTGCGAATGACCTGGACGGCGCCTTTGACATCCGGACGCGGTGGATCGCGGAGGCCAAGCAGAGCGACGAGGGTGAGGTCCTCGAACCCATGCTCCATGATATCCTCCTCGAGCATTCCAAGATTGGACGCGTTGAGGTTAACCTTGACGCCTGAAAGCGAGCGCCTGCACAGCGCCAGCACGCGCTGCCCCTCCCCGGCCCACTTGTCCTGGACAGCCTGGAAGTGCGCGATGTCGAAGGGCACGACAGACCCATCCGCAGCGACGGCCGCCGTGCACGCGCCGAAGAGACGGTCCGGAGCGCCCTTCACGAACATCATCGGCTCCGCGTCCTGCCCGTTCTCGCGCACGACACTGAGCATCCACTTGTTCTTGGAGTTGAAAGGTATCTCGAAGAGCATCGTGTGGCGCGCGAGCAGCGCGCGGACGTCGGGTAGGCCCTCCGCGAAGCGCAGTATGGCGGAGTCGGTCGCGTCCCCGATGATCGTGCGCGCCGCAAGAGGGACGTCCTCGGAACCGTTGAACTTAGCACCATTGCAGAGACGCGCGACAGCCTGGACCGCAGAGATCCCGCCCGATGCGGGCACCGGCGACTTCTCTGCGTCCACCTCAACTGAGACGCTGGCGTCCCCGAACGCAACGCCTTGGACAGCCTGCGTACTGTAAGCACCCAGATACACCAGAGAAGGTAGAAGGCATGCCATTTTGCCTTCGGTGAGGGTGCCGGTCTTATCCGAGCAGAGGACGGACATGCAGCCGAGGGTCTGGGAGTGCATGAGCATGGCAAGCAAGTTAATGGTCGAAACATAACTCAAGCGTCGCGAGGTTCTTGACCAACACGTTGCGTTTTGCCATGCGTTTTGCCACGATCGTGAGCGACAGTGCGACACAGACAGGTAGACCCTGAAGACGGAGCTGGTTAACGAAGCATTACCCGCAGGGTTTTGCATAATTAATGTACCTGAGGTACGAATGCAGTGAGACAACCGATGGAATTGACGATGGCGCCGCTCGCGGTCACGAAGCCGGGGTAAGTTGTCCTGAGCCAGGCGGCCCAGATGATCAAGGCGAGGCAGAAAACGCTGAGCGCGAGGATGGAGATGATGCGCGTGAAGAACCAGAGCTCGCGCTGGATGGTGGTCATCTTCATCTTAGTCGTCGACGACAGGCGGACGAGACGGCCCATCACGCTGTTGTCGCCGATCTGGAAGACGATGCCCTTGCAGGAGCCCTGGCCGAAATGTGAGAAATGGTACAGGCGCGGGGAGAGATGAGCGTACTGTGACCAGGAAGGTGGACATCAACGCCAGATTTTTCGTCTCGAGCGGGTTCTCGGATGTCGGCTCGATCGTAGCAGGCACAGGATCGCTAGAAAGACGTGAGAGGATTATGCGGTCGCGTCGCCTAGTGGCTGACCTCTCTCCGGTAAGCAGGGACCTGTCAAACTTGCAGTCCGACGAGACGCTCACGAGCCGCATGTCGGCCGGACAGCGCTGCCCGATGGTGAGCTCGACGAGATCTCCGACTACGACGTCCTCGGCGGCGATGGTCCGGCGCTCTGTGTCGCGGATGACGACTGTCTCAGACGCGACGAGGCCCGTGATGGCCTTCATGATGCGCGAGGCGTTCCAGTCGACGAGGGCGTAGAAGGTCGAGGAGACAACGATGACTATAGCCTAACAAAGAGTGTGAACGCCGCGTCCAGCGCGGACATGCATGTAATACTTACCAGAAGGAGAGCGACGCCAAGGTTGAATATCGGCGGGTGGTCACCTCCGAGCGGGCGGTACGACAGGAGGGTAAGCACGAACGCCAGCCACATGAGCGAGTTGAACCTTTGCGGAACACCCGTCAACACGAGAACAGTCAATGAGCTGTTGGCCATGCACTAACCCGCCGAACACATAGCTGACCGCCTTCTTCCAATACTGCGTCGGGGGTGGGCTGATCTTGTTCTTACCCTGCCCGACCTTCCTCGCGAGCGTGGCGGGGTCGAGGCCGCGCTCGTTGTGCGTCGAGTAGCTGGTGCCCCGCGTCAGCGGGCGCCGCGGAGCGCCCGGCGCACAAAACTGACAGGGTGCAGATATCCGCGGGGGCGAGGAGGTGCGCCTTTATGGAGCGCAGCGCGCCGGAAGTGTCCAGCGGCGACTCGGCTCCTTTATCTCTGGCTGGCTCTTCGAGCCTGAGAGACATTGTGCGATACCTAACATGCAGGAGCAGAGCATCAGCACGCGACCGAGGGCAGCGGTGCGTCTACGAGCCTAATCTGGAGCTCGGCATTGCGGTGCGGCGACGCGGCGGTATTGGTTCGATGGAGAGCTCTGTGGAGAGGGGGCATGGCGATGTTGGGGGAATGAGGCGCTTGGGCCAGTGGGTGCGAGCTTTTCTAGAACGGCGGCGGTCACAGACCCTGTCACAAGAGCTGTGTATGGATGTCGGACCGACGTGCGTGGAATTGGCTCGCGATCACTTCATGACGCGAATGCCACAGCAACCGCAGATATGCCCGCAAAACAAACGGATCCAGCAGGGGCATCTACGCGCTTCGTCGCCACAAGAGCTTCCCTGACCGCCTCCAGACCGCTCTGATGACGAAGTGTGCAATTCTCCCCGCGCGAATACCGGAGATTTGCCAGCCGAGAAAGCTCGTGAATAAAGGGGCAGCCATAGACGGTGGGACTGAGGTACTGCTACAGTTGGATCCTTCCCGGGGAGAGGGACGCGCAGGAACGGGCTGACTGGCCTGGTGCTGCCTGTGATTCTCGCCTGCGACGTTGAACGTCCCAGAAATAGCCAGCACTTGTCCCGGAGTGCTTTCCCGCGTTGATAATCCGTCAGGTGCACCTAGGTAGATCTGGGCTTCGGATAGAACACCGCCGGCGGAGAGCAAACCCGCCCGTCTACCGGTTGTTGTCGTCATCGACATGTTGCGTTCCAGCAGACCAGCACAATGGGGCGGATTGAAGGCACATGGGCGGATCTGTCACCGCAGTAGCTCCACAGGCACGCGACAACCCCCAGCGATAAGGCGGTACAAGCGAAATGCGATACAACATTCCCAGCATCGCAATACATGCCAGCCAGCAACGGGAAGGGGTCGTCGCCCTGGCATGCGTACCGGAGCTGCCGCCCATGATCAGGCTCGTCCCAGCACCCTCCGTAGTATTGAGCTGGGTCGTTGAGATCCCAAGGTTGGCCGTGAATGCTCGAAGAGGACTGCCTCTGCTCGCACGCGGTCTTGGGGACTCGGCTACCAAATTGGCGCACGAAGTCCCAAGTCAGCGCTGTGAGCGAGAGGAGGGGAGCGTCCGAGACGGGAGTAGCGCCGGCCACAACTGGGAACGGGCGACAACAGAAAAGTAAGAGGACAAGCCTATACCGGCATCTGCCGACTCTAATGCTCAGACTTCCTCCGGTTACTTTGCGCCCGCTCACGCGCCGAATATCGACGCGATACTACAAGCCGCCGCCAGAAACAGAGCCCTTACGCGCGCTGCTCCGAAAAACCGCCCAGCCCGTCGCGGTGGTCACGTGCAAGCTCGCCGTGGACGGCCAGCCAACTTACCATGGCGCGACCGTCTCATCGTTCACGTCCGTCGCGATGCAGCCCTCGCCATTCGTCTCGTTCTCGATGCGCACGCCGTCGCGCCTCGTGAGCTGTATAGAGCAGCCTGGCTCGTCGCTCTCCGTGAGCCTGCTCGCAGCGCACCAGGCCGACATTGCGGAGGCTTTCGCGCGCCCAGACCTGCATCCAGATCCGTGGACCAGCCTGAGTTATACGTTGGACTCCGAGGGAATGCCAGTATTCACTGGCGCTCTTGGCTCGTTGAACTGCGTGGTCGAGGGGACGATGCTTCTGGGCGAGGAGCAAGGAGCTTCGATGCTCTTCATTGCTCGAGTCGATCGCGTCGAACACGGAAGCGAGCAGGCTCTGCCGCTTGTCTATCACCAACGCGGCTACACAACGATACAAAAACCTACCGTTGCTGGTTCTCCATATAATAAACCATGAGCCGTGAGTTTTTCCAGCAATCTGCTGCGGTATTCATAAGCCTTTCCAGTCAGCCATCTATCTATGGCAACGAAACACCATCTTGGCTCCTTTTGCCGTGCCCCTGCTACTCTACATGAGGAGAGGAGCGTTCCAGGAGCAGAACACCTTGTTGCGCGGAGTTGTGGCCTGCTTCATCTGTACGTGACGTAACGGTGGCAACCTTTCTTGCGAATCTTGCCCAAAGCCAACTACCTACCGTGCTCCGGACAAGTGTCCGCGACCGGATCGAGATATCCAATCGCAATAGATGCAGAATATAATTGCCTCCTCGGCCAAGGGTTTTGCCCGAGTCGCTGCATAGTGCAAGCGTACGAAATTCGACGGGATGCCGTGCTTTCAGAGTCCAATGACCATGGGTAAGTGTACTTAAGACTCAGTTTCTAGCACTGTGATCATCCGATGAGCAAAGGCGGGGCTCCCGTCGGGATGTCCTTAGTCATCGTGGTTTCTGCTTGGCTCACTGAACTCTTGTCCCAGGTGGAGAAGAACACACATTTGAGAAAGACCTGTGAAAGCTCAATTATCGGTCCCATGGGGCAGGACAATTGAAACGGCCTATTCTTTGCCGGAGCTGCAAGCCATTGTGCCATCATTTTCTGTGATTTTGGGGGCAAGACCAAAGCTTTAAGGGACCGTTGTTTCTTCTCAATGAAACAACTTCTACGTTGGAACACTGTGGGATCCTTGGATGACAGATGGCTTCATCAACCCTTTTATAACTGGGATTTATTCAAGATAAAAGGTTCAAAAGAGACGGTTTGCATTAATTCTGTGGCCTGAACACTAGGGGAGATCATTAATTTGGGTCCGCTCCGGATGAATATCCCGATGCGAAGCGAAGGACCAAGCGCCTGGGACCATTATTTCTGGCCATTTTTGCTCGTCCGATCCATTGGGAACATAGAAATTGAATGCCTTGTGGGCGTTTTTGGGATCATCGTTTGTGGCCTGCGCGGGATCGGACCTCATATGGATCTTTCCTGGGCCGTTATCTGGTTCGATAAGATAACAGACGGAGTAGACACGGTCCGGAAGCTTTGCCAGATCGCCGTGACCCTCTGCGAAGCTCGCGATGCGGCCGCCTGGACAGCTGGCTTGTCTCAGGCCATCATGCGCGTCCTGCTCCTCGTCCTGTTCGCAATAGGCAAGGCAATTGCCCAAGTTCCCGCCGACGAACTCGCGCCGTTGCTCGATGGTTTATCGAAGGCGCCAGCACAAGCTGGCCTGGAACCGCGCGTGCCGCTCATGACGGACGACGTGACAGTGGCTCCGCTGTACAGCGTGCAGGCGCATGCACCGACGGTTGTGCCAGATCGCGGTTCCAGCTGCACCATCACACTCCTCGAGCACGAATTCGGGGTTGGCTCGTACAACGCCCCGGCCGTCGTGCGCTACCAGCCTCCACAGGCCGCATCGTGCGGACCGATCGGAAAGTGGGCGGCAGTGACGATGAACTTGACGGTTTCTGCGATCGGGACGCAATATGATCGACTTGCAGTACGTTTTATATCATCGATCGGCGCCGACCCAACCTCATGAGCTTCAGGAAATCTATCTGGGGCATGTAGAAAGTGAGATATCGATGGCACATCTCTGTGACTCTGACCTCCCTTTCCATCAGTCTGGCGGAGCTCCAGCGCGGAGCCCACGAAGACGGGCACAATATGGACAACGTGCGGTCTTCCCACGCCCCCGGTTACTCATCAGGGTCTCATGTTTCTGGCAGGATCAAGGACGTGACGCATTACAATGCGCTA
Organism: Auricularia cornea; assembly: GCA_030578095.1. Taxonomy (NCBI): domain Eukaryota; kingdom Fungi; phylum Basidiomycota; class Agaricomycetes; order Auriculariales; family Auriculariaceae; genus Auricularia; species Auricularia cornea. Next base: position 3,150,682 of record JARLTE010000009.1, on the reverse strand, counting down.
CTCGCCAAACCAAACGATCTCATGATGGATTTCAGCAACATCATCGACGAGAGCATGTGAGTCCGATCGTGCGAGACCTCGCGTCCATGATGTCGATCGTCCCAGTCTTCTAGATGCTCCGTTCGAGGGTAAGGCATGATACAGAGCCGATTGCACGCCCCGCTTATTTCTATCCTCGTAGTCACTATCTCAGCGACCTTCCATGCCGCATCGCCTCATTTTCCGACCCCAAAGACGGCCGATCTCATTCTGCCCCTCTCCAACCTTTCGCCGACGTTGCCAAACTTCTTCACGATCGTAGACGATACAGGAGCCACGACTAACATCCAACTTCCGGAAAACACTGTTCAAGCACTTGTCGAGGTTTACTGCAGTGGCAACTCCGCGGAGGAGTTCTGGTACTCGAGTGAGCGCATCGACACTCACGAACAACAATCGCTCACGTGACACCTAGATACTCCAGATGAGTTTGTGCCGTATTTCCCGGACACTGTCACGCCGAAGGGTCCCTTCCGCGAGGTACAAGTGACTGTCGACGGCCTCCTCGCGGGCGTTGTTTGGCCTCACCCCGTAATTTACACCGGTTCGTCTTCTTGTCATTCAAGTACAACGTGTTACTGATTGGCCTAGGCGGGGTAACACCGTCAAACTGGCGACCTCTCACCGCGTATGGCACCTACGACCAGCCGCATTACGTCGTGGACATCACACCGTTTCTCCCGGTGCTCCTCTCCGACACCAAAGCAGGGCACAACATTACCCTGAGAGTACAAGGCCAGGGAGTTACACCTCCCAGCATCAACAGCAATTGGTTCGTCAGCGGGAGTGTGCATGCGACGCTTGGAAAGGGCCGCACCACTGGAAGACTGCTCAAGCACGACGCTGGTCCTCTCCGGCTGCGAACGACAGGAGCCGTCAGCGCGGGGAACGAAACCGTCTGGACGAAGGTCACTGCAACGCGGAATATGCACGTTGAGAGCATTCTCAACGTGGGCGGGAGGTCGAAGCGCGTTGTGGCAACGCAGAACTTGTCCTACGAAAATAACGCAAGATACGTGGACGAGGGCTGGATTCAGGTGCATCAGAGTCAGCACGGGGATTCCTTCACTCATAGGCTACGGTTGTCAGTGGGTCGACCAAACCACGAAGGGGACAACGGCGAGCAGCCTAGACGGCGTCCCGTACCTGCGGGACGCGTTCGAGTACCCTATCTCGATGTTCAGCAACTACTCGCAATACACTCAGCAGTTTGGTACGTCCCATGCTTGCTGTCAGCCCGGCCTGATCTTTGCACAGGAGGGTACGGTTCCAGCATCAACCAGAGCCACACGCGCGCCTTCTCTTCGCCATTTGAGCCGTACTCTCTCATTCACACAGTGCAGCACGCGCAAGGCTGGGTGAGTCTCCCTTGGCGCCTCGGGCTGCATGCCACTCATCGCCCGTTCCTACAGATCAACATGGACGATTGGCCTGGTCTGCGGCATGCGATCAACGGCTCTGGAGCAACTGACATGACCCTCGCCTTCACGAACGCACAAGGGAAGACGTACTTCCGTTCCCTGGCGGCAAAGAACGACGGCTGGGTGAGAGACGCCGTGTGGGGCTCGCTCGCGTCCCGGCTCCCCGCATTGCCCAGGTGGCAGATCTCTGGTCCAGATGGAGGTGCTGGCTTTCGGCGGGAGATTCTCGTGTAAGCACGGCACAGCTTTGCGGATCCCCTGTACGAATCCGATCCTCATCCTGCTGCGGGCCCAGCTTGCGCCAGATCATCATGATACCGATGGCCAGCAAGTCTCAGCAAGTTCGCCGGAGAAAGCTACAGTGGGACGTGTTCAAATTGCAAAAAATAAGTTAAAGAATAACACCAATACAGCTAACAAAATTGCACGAGGGGGTACCATGTCCGCCACTTCGCTCCTGCCGCCGAGTTCCTACTGCGCGAGGACGAGCGCGCCGGTGCCGTACTGGATGTTGTACACCGGAGCGCTGGTGAGCGGGGCGGTGAGGCCGAGGATGTTCGGGCACGTCGGCTGGTTCTGGCCGGCGGCGAGGTCGACGGTGCACTCCTCGTCGAAGCCCCAGGTGCAGACCGGGTTGAGGATGTTGTAGAGCTGGTAGTTCTTGGCGACCCAGCTGTCCGGCTGGCCGAAGCACGCGGCGACGTAGTTCATGCTGTTCGCGGCGGTGAGGCCGAGCTTGCCGCCGGCCGGCGCGAGGATGTCGGCGCATTGGTCCATGCCGACGATCTCGTAGTCCATCTGGATGCCTCCGCCCTGCCACGGCTGCGTCTGCGCGTCGACGCCGAAGCCGAGGTAGTTCCACGCGTCGTAGCTGATGTCGTACGCGCCGCCCGACGTGTCGACGTGCAGGACATGGAGCTCACGGTCCTGGTGCCTGAGCTTGATGCACAGGTTGTCGCAGCCTGGCATGGCGGGCCAGTATGCAATGCGGTTCGTGTTGAGCTTGCAGCCGAGAGCACCGATCGAGCTCGAGTACATGTCGTGCGGGGTCACCGAGACGCTGCCGGACGGGGCAAGCTGCGCCTTGGCGACGGCGGCCATGGTAGCGGCGGCAGAGAGCAATGCGAAGATCATGGTTGTGCAGAGATTGAAGCGAAAAGGTGCGCGAAGAATAAGAACGAGGTGAGGGGGCTCACAACGAGGAACGAGAAGTGGAAGTGGGGAACACGCCTGGCATCATGGGCCAGATCTTATATAGATTTTGGGCATCGCCTTGGCCGTCATCGATTCATCAGCGTAAAACAGACCGCTGATCTCGTTGGTGGCAGAGCATCGTCAAGCATGACAACGGGAAGCGCCGAGCCCAACACCCCCTCGTCCAGTCAGTGATTTTGGAAATACTATGGCAATGTTCTGACACGTTGAAAGTACACAGTGTACAGGATCTAAGTGTTGATGTACATGTGCTCGAGATGTTCTGTATGTACTGCACACAGACTGCAACTTCATATCCAAGTCCGTTCGCCGATCGCTGAAGCGCTCTAGCGCCAGTTAGCGCGCATCAGGGGGCTTCGGCGCGCCAGGCGGGGCCGCCCCGGCTCGTTGTTGTTGAAGATGCTGCGCACGTAGAGCCTGCATCTGAAGAGCCTGCATCTGCAGCAGCGCCTGCTGGTTCACCTGGCCGCGACCCATGCCTCTGCCCGCGGCCGCTAGTAACCATTGCTGATACGCCGCGGGGTTCGCAGCCATCGCAGCGCGCGCGGCGCCGCCCTGCTGCATCATCATCGCATGCATCTGCGCCTGCGCCTGCCGCTGTGCGGCAGTGAGCTGATTCGCGCCATCAGCGCCGCCGGCCATGGGGTTGGGCGGCATGGGGACGACCCCGGGAGCGCCAGGGCGGAGCGCGCCGCTGAAACGGTTGCCTGGCATGGGCATGCCGCGCCCGGCACCGGCGGCAACAGCGTGCGCTTGGTTCATCTGCAGGAAGGCCTGCTGCGCGGCATAAGGCGGGAACATAGGTACGCCATTGGGGCCAGCAACCGCGCCTGCGGGTCGCGCGGCCTGTCCGGCCGGGTTGGGCGAACCACCCTTGGCGGCAGCGGCAGCCGCCATCATGAGCTGCTGCTGCGTCGGAGGACGCTGCCCCGCTGCAGGCACTGGAGAAGCTGCGGGGGCACCGGCCGTATTCTTCGCGCCAGGCGGGGCGCGAAGATACGCCTCTGGCAACTGTCCGGGCTGGAAGGAGATGCCAGTCGTCTGCGGGGGTGGCGGAGCAACCTGTGCAACAGCTTGGGAGACCGAACTCGGCACGGGTGTTTGGGAAGGTGCAGGAGTCTGAGTGCGAGCTTGCTGGTGCACGGGCGTCGGTACGCGGCCCGCGTTGGGCTGCAGCGGCGCGGGGACCGGCGTCGAGACGCGCGGGGCTGGTTCCTCCTTCTTGACAGCAGACGCCATCGAAGCCTGCGATGGAAGCTTGATGATCACCTTTGGTCGCTCCTCTGAGGCACTAGGAAGCGATGCCGACGCGGAGGCTGGGGAGGCCTCGACGCCTTTGGTGTTCATGCCTTTCTTCATCATAACAGCGTTCAGATTGGCAGTGAGATTCGGCTTCTTCTTGTCGTCCGGCTTGCCAGAAACACTCCCCTTTGCTGAAGGAATTGAAGACGCTCGAGAAACGCCAGTGTTGATCGCAAGGGGTGTAGTCTGCCGTGGGCCCTGTGATTGGCCTGAGGCCCCGGGTGGTTTCCTGTCCGTCTGTTGACCGAGTTGCTCGCGCACCGTGGCGAAGTTGATATGGTTGTCGGTCAACCTGCAGACGAGGTCACGGCTAGCTAGCTGACAGACGAGTATCGTCACACACCTAGGATTGAATGTGCGTCCCGAGCGGGGGTTCATGAATTGCATCAACTTGGCTTTCTGTGCTTTCTTGAATTCGTCTTCGCCAGACTCGTCTAAACTCTCCCCGCGTTTTCGCTTGAGCGAACGGGGAACACTCGGCGTCGATGCGCGGAGAGTTCGATTCGCTATGCGAGTGACGCTGATGTCTGGGTCGAGACATAACGGTTGCGACGTTGCGAGCTGGGAAAGGGAGTGAGAAATCGCCACGATAGCTAAGAAGGGACGAACAAGGATCTCGGATTCGAACTCCAGAGCTTGTTCATCTGACCACACCCGTCCTTGGAGACGATCCGCTTCCACGAGAGCCTTGATATCCGCATAGAGAGTCTCGGGAGTGGGCTGGAGTACCACACGTTGCGGCTCCGCTGCCGTTTCCACTGGGACGGTCGAACCATTGGTCTTTACACGAATTCTATGATCATAGAGAGCAACGATGAGACAGCCTGAGGTGAACGGTATCGAGTGCAATGAGCAATGTATTCGGGGCATGCACCCCAACTATGGCCTGACCTTCGAAGAACCGAACGCCTGACTTGTCGAAAAGATCGAGAAAGTCAGTTGGAATACGAAATGCTCGGACGTCATCTAGAATGGACTGTCGACGTGTAAGTGCCGCTGAGAGCTGTTCACAGCGAAGATTCGTCCCCACCGAAATGGGCGATCCATATAAGAATTGACTCGCGGCCGAGTTGTTGATCGACCAATGAGCCTCATGGAAATGCACTGAGAACGAGGGTTCATCCCCTTTGTGTCTATCCAGAAGTTCATTGATCCACTTTGAAACATTATAGTCGATGGACGACGCCGTCATCGCGGTAAGAGTCCAAGTTGCGGAATGTGCCGACAACGGCTGCTGCTACTTGTGCTCATCATCAAAATGCTTGTTCAACCGTCTTGTGCACGCCACCTGCATGCCATATACATCGTCAACCGCACAGTCAGTATTCACGCGGCCCCCGCGGGCTCGGGACGGTTGCCCCAGACGACACTCGGGATCGTTGAACCCGTTCCGCACCGCGTGCCATCGATTATTCTACTATGTACGGACGCGGGTGACTCGGACTCCCCGAAAACGTAGCCATAAGTACATTGACCTCAGTTGCCCTTATGATCACATTACGGGGTGCTGGTCTCGAAGCCTCGCGTGCCACGTGGCTTTTGGCATTGCCTCAACGGTTGTAACAACTCCGCACCAGAATACAGTGGCACGCTCCCAGTCTCGTTTATGCGACCACCGTGAACCACCTCCAACGGAACAATAATGGCAAGTACCATAATGTCTGGCCATAAAAGCGGCTTCCTGGACGCCTTCTCTAACATCATCCCTACCTTCCTCGACGGTCAGTCCCTGGCATCGGACAGACCTCACCCACCATCGTAATGGCTTCTTACCCTTATCACACTCCTTATACTTCTTCTGCTCCGTCCTCTTATCCGAGGCAGGCGCCTCAGCCCTATCCCACCCAAGGGCAGTCGCGCACGGCCTCCTCTCAGCCGTCCTCGCGACAGCCTACGCGCAAGAAGAGCTTCAACCCGGAGCGGGACACGTCGGTCGCAGACGCCAGCGGCAGTGGGCATCGCTCCGTCCGTTCCGTTTCATTAACCGAAGCTGGGCAAATCGTTTGGGCCGTGTTTGACAGCCGCACTCTCGGTCACGGCGCCCCCGCCGACATCTCCTCGCGTCTCTTCCTTGTGCTGGTGACCTCTGTGGGACCCGGTGACGAGATCTCCTTCCTCTTCCTGTACTCCCACCCGCCGGCAATCGCGGGCGAGTATCAGTTGCCACCTGCCCTCCGGCCCAAGCCCCACCACCCCCTCGTTCTGAATGCCACGACACCACGCGCCCGCAACTGCGTCATTCATGGCATGCCGTTTTCTGACGTATACGTCTGGACTTCGCCGCCTGTAATTGCTAAGGTGGCTCAGGTCCACCCGGGGCGCTGCCCCCCGGTCACAGTCCAGGCCAGGGAGCTGTACTCTATTAAGCAATACGCCCAGGAGGACCAGATCGATCAGGACGAGACAGAGCGCGAGGCCTGCATGACCGGAAGACACCAATTCGTGGCCTCGGGTTACTCGCGGGAAGCGAGAGTTCAGCTCTTCACCGACATAAACGCCCGCAGAGAACTTCGATATGCTTATGACCCTTGCGTCATTCTGGGATACCTGTATTCCGGGACGCACTGAACAGTGAGTGTCTTTTTCCCTCCCGATCATGCACGCGAAACCTGATCCTCTTCTTGTCCAGTTGGCGCGTGGCGCCTTCGCGGGCCGACGGTTGTATCTATCCTCAGCGCCCTATGAGCGCAGCCACCCTCTTTCTGTATTTAGTGCAGTGCACCAACACGCTCTTTATTTCTATTGGATATGCCTTCCCCTCGCCGTGCTTTCCAGTACATTGTAAGTCAAAGTGATAATGCAAACGCGCCGGGAACGTCCGTAGTGATTTAGTATGTCACATGCTTGGTACTCCGTGCTCGACCGCGTGCTCTCAGCGAACGGTATACACACCGGTGCTCTCCTTATGATACCCGCGACAGCCCACCTGCAGGCTGAGCGGACTCCTCCACTCCTTTTCCTCCGCGAGACACGCTAGCGCCCTAGCGAACGTGTACACGGGCTGCCAGCCCAGCTCCCGCACTGCCCGGCTGGAATCGTAAACGCGGTCCAATTTGTCGAAGAATTTCCATCCGCGCGACGCATAGATATCTGAGAAAGGCACCAGACCCTCAAGCACATCCGACGCATGTCGCCCCAGCCGCTCGAGTGTCGATGGATCCCCCGGGAATGGCGGCGGCGCGCTGACAATGTAGCGCCCCCACTTGATCTCGGGCGCACGCTGCAGCGCGCAGACGTGAGCAGTGACGACGTCGAAGAGGTCCGCGCGCCGGTAGCACAGCTCGTTGACCTTGACGTTCTCGTCTTGGAAGGCATTGCGGACGGCCGCTGAGTCGTCCTGCTCCGGGAAGAAGCGCGCCGTACGCAGGACGATGACTGGCAGCCCGTGCTGGGAATGGTACAGCGAGCATATGTCCTCCGCGCAGACCTTCGTCACGCCGTAGATGTTCTTCGGGACGGGGACGACATCCTCGTCGATCCAGACTGCCGCTCCGCCTGCGACGGCCGGCTGCAGGGCCTTCCCGAACGTCGAAGTGGTGGAGGTGAATATGAACGCCTGCACGTGGTACTGAACAGCCAGCTCGAGCAGGTTGACCGTCCCCTGAACGTTGGTCGAAACGAAGTCCGTCACGGAGTGCGAGTCGACGTGCGGTTTGTGCAATGTTGCAGTGTGGATGATATGTGTCGGACGGTGTTTCTCGAATACTCCTCTGAGGAAGTCAAGCGAAGAGATGTCCCCGACCTCAGTCGTCAGTTCGGCTGGGAGGAGATCTACCCCGACCACGTCGTAGCCGATCGTTGGCAGATGCAGAGCGAGACCAGTGCCCAGATGGCCAGAGGAACCCGTAACAAGGACCTTATACACCATAGTCAACGTCGACAGCAGACTGGGAGGTCGATGGGGAGAGGCTGAGAGTAGCTGTAGTACTCCGAGTCACCGGCGTCGTGGTGACTCAATCGTTGATGCAGCCGTGGGAAATTCCGCTTTCTAGCCGGGTTGAACTTGCTGTTCTACGGTTCCAAGTGGCATTCTATCATACACCGTGCGCCCGTCCCTATTACTGTAATGTAGAGCACATCCGAAGTCCGTGGGCACGTCACATACTAGGGTGCCGTCCCCCATGCGTCGCGGCCGACGAGCACGACATCGTCGATGATCCTCCCAGTCTCTGTCCGCTTGTAGGTCCGTATCCGCTCGCCGTACTCCGTGATGTCATACACGCGGAAGCGGCGGTCGTACCCCAAGCGGCCGTAGCCTGCGAAAGAGCTGCCCGACGCACGCATGTCAGACGCACGGCGCTGTCTAAAGGCAGAGACGACGCACCCTCCGCCGCCGAAGCAGAACCAGACGCCCTTCACTCTTCGGCAGTTGTCCGTAACTGCGCACTGGTAAGCCTACACCCCCGTGCGCTCAAGGCAGCGCACCATGATGGTGCCCGTTCCCGACGACCTTGACTTCGTAGCCTCCTTGCGAGCTCTCGCGCGCCGTGAGCAGCGCCTTCTCGAAGAAGCCGGCGTTCTTCTTGCTGCCGCCGGGCGAGTCGAACTGGTTCCCGATGTCGAGCGGCTTGCCCGTCTTCGGGTCCACATCGGCAGCCGTGAAGGTTTCGGGACTGCAGGCGCAGCGTGAGCAGTCTGTCGGTACGCAAAGGCGGCGCTCGGCTCACATGGGGATGTGGTAGAACATGAGTGCGTTGGGCTTTGCCAACGTCTGCGTGGCAGGCTTCTTCACCTTTGCGCGCGCGCCAATGTCGAACTTGAGGTCCGCGCCGCCGTCTGGCTTGTGCGGCCGCATGATGGGCTTAATTTTGCTACTCTCCTCCAGGAACCAATCGATTTGTGCCTGCGGGCACGCTCAGCCACTTGGTGACTCTGGTGAATACGCTGGGGACACACCTGTCGAATGTAGTCGTAATCTGTTATCTGCTCGAAGAGGCCGAAGTTGGCCTTGATGTAGCCGTGCGAGTCGAGGAAGTACAACGTCAACAGGTGCGTCGCGGATCTGCGTGACATGTCACTAAAACGGTGTGGCGCCGATAAATGGGGACGAACGGATCGCTGCTGCGAATCTTTAACACCTGGCGACAGCGTCAACTCGGGTCGAAGACGGCAGCATCCAGGCACTCACGTAGTTGCCTGCACCGTCGACATCCTCGGGGCCGACCTGGGCGACGGAGTACGGCATCTGCGAGATGTACTGCATGAGCTCCTTGCGGTTCAGGTCCTCTTCGTCGTCGTGGTTCCCGATGATCGCGGCCCACGGCGTGCGGCGCTTGATCACCTCGCGCGCAAACTTGGCAATGACGCTCTTGGAATCCCAGGACGTGCCCTGGCCGTTCAGCTGGTCGCCCGTGAAGACGACGAGGTCGGGCTTTTCCTCGTCGAGCACGCGCGCGAGGAGGGTCGCCGTCAACTCGTCTGCGTTGGTGCACGGCGACAGCGACACGTCACGGCACGAGCTTATGCCGGTGCTGAAGTGCAAGTCGGCCACCTGCAGGATCTTGTACGCGCCGTTTCGGTCGGGCGAGAAATGAAGGGGCGGGACACGCGGCAGGGCTATGACACGTCAGACAAGTGAGCGAGCACGGGCTGGAGGACGCACGCTTTGCCGGGCCCTTGCGATACGTGAGCCAGACGGGCCCGTCCTTGCCTTTCCCTTCGGTTATAGGAGTAGGCAACTTCTGGAATCCATACCATGCTGGTCCGTCGCCGTACAGCACGTCTATTTCGGTGATGAGGTTGCTGGTCGCATTCTCGCTCTGGTATTGTTGCAGCGTAGGCCCAATCTTGTACCAGAGGTGGAGTTTGGGGGCCCCAGGAACGCCATCGCGTAGTGAAGTCGATGACATCTTCCATGAAGATAGGTCTTCAAGCTCGCTCTCGCCGCCGACAGGTAATATCTTGATGTCTGTAACGAGCGGGACATCGAATCGCCGTGTTCTTCTGTAGTAGATGTTCTTCATTCTGTAAGTACGCATTGAGGGGAGGAGTTAATGGACGTACAAGCCACCAGAAACCGGCCTTGGTGTTCAAGTCGCGGTCGACGCGGACCCACTGGCCGCCCCGCTGGAACTCCTCGCTCCAGTCTGCCTTCGGCGCGCAGAAGTCGACGAGAGATGGCGGGAACATGCACCGCCTGACGGCAATTTCGCTGAGGCCAGTGGAATGCGGCAGCAGCGGGTTCCACTTGTCCAGCGGCAATTCGGCCGCCGTCGTGTCGTCTGGTTTGGACGTTTGGGCGTCCCACCAGTGGTTCGAGTTGCCTATGGACAGATCCTCGTTCAGAGGCAGACCCAGGTCGTCTGGCCGCGACTGCGAGCCGGCACCGTCTGCAACGAGCTCCCACGACTGCCAGCCCAGCCGCTGCAGGGAGCCCGGGCCGACGGTGGGCTGGTTCAGGATGAAGACATAGGTCAATAATGTGGAGAAAAGAACGATGGAGCCCAGAGGCATGAGCCAGGAGCGCAGCGGCCGCGCGAGCAGGTCCGGAACCGCCATCTGGGGGGACAAGTTAGGGTCGGCAAAGCGCCGGTCCCACGGCTGCCGCAGGTATTGCCATAGCCCGATGGTCGAGAACCGACACAGCGAGCATATGCGTCTTTTGTGTGCCATGGCTGGGGGCGGTCGCCGGGAGCATAAGCCGCTGGGGCGCCGGCGGCAATTGGGGCCGGTGTCCGAGTCCGCGTCCGAGGAACCGACATGCGCTCTCCCTTGCCGTTTGTTTTTCGAACCGACATGAATTCTCGCAGGTGGCCGTGGGTCGTTTCGGGTGCATTCAATTTTGGCAGGGGTTGTCCCCGCCCGAAGGCCTATGTACAAAAGCGGTCCAGGAATGAAATGCCACATACCAGCGCTGCGCTGCCCGTCGCGTCGCTCACCCATTGCCCGCACGCCGCACAAGGCGAGTGAGGGATGGGGGACCAAGAGCGAAACAGCTGGGTCTCAATTCGCAGCCCTTTTATACGCTCTCAGGGCGCCTATACTGCCGGATCGCGTGGGTGATCAGTGCCGCCTGCCCGCCTTCGCGTTGCGCTCTTCCCCAGCGCGTGGAATTGTAGGTTTTGTCTCCCATTCGCGCACTATACGGATTCCGTTCTCGCAGTGAGCTCTTTGCTGCCCGGTGGCTGCCCGCGCACGACTCGGACATCCGTGGCAATCCGCACGCCGCTGACTCACACGCAATTTGTGGGTTCTACAGTTGCTTTCTCCCTCGTTCCTGCAAGCGCCCTGCGTGGCCTTGCGCTCGGACACGGTTTTCAAGCTGCACGCCAGCGAGTGACTCCTACCAGCCATTTCCACTCGCGCGCTGCTCTCACACGATCCCCTGAGCGCAATCACGCGGGCGGTGCACTGTTGCATTCATTTGATATGTTTGAGAACGCGTCTCCTGACGTTTCCACCGGAATCACGCGTGGGAATTCGATTTGGAGGTAACCGACTGTATTGCATGTAACGCCACGATCTAGCATACAGGCGCGTCCTATACTACATTGCTACATGCGGAGGTGATGAAAGAAGTCGCGGGACGAGAGGGACGGGGGAGTGCGATGGCGGTTGGACGGGGCGGCGGACAGGAAGGGGATGGTGGCGAGGGCGACTGTGAGAACGACGCCGACGGCGGGCGCGCAAGGATTCGCACGCGCGCTGGGTCGTGTAACGTCAGGGCATCCCGCGGGGTGGCGCAGGCCGCCGCCGCCGCCCGCGGGCGGTCGTCAGCGCCGGAATTGTTAACCGCCGCGACGGAAAATCGATGTAGCCGGCCCGAGAGAAGACTCCAGAACGCCTCGAACGGTCTGCGGGCACTCCCATGGAACCTCCACACGACGGCGAGCTCGCTGGTGCGCGATTCCGAAATTCGCGATTTGGCGTTTTCGGCGGTCCCGCGGACGGCGAGCAAAATCCGCGCCCGCCGAACGCGCAGGTAGCGCCGCTACGTCACACTTGGCGCCGTGTATGCCGATGCCATGGGCAGCCAGGATACGCGATATTGGCCTGAGCGGACGAGGTCGAGGATTTCGCCGTTTCATGGGTGTGCGGAGTGAGGTGTTGTGAAGTGCTATGAACGTGGGTCAACGCCGCGCGGCATTTGGAAATTGGAATCGCACTTGAACGACGCACTCACAGACGCGGTACTTAGACCGTCAGCCGCCGTTGTCTGGTTGAAGTTTGAGTGCCGGGCTTGACGGGCGGGGCGGGGAGAACTCACCGTCCGCGCAGCAAGCGCACATCCCCACGCGTCTCCAGTCAATTCTGCACTCTGAGAACGCACAACCGCCAGGGTGAGAGCCGGGGACGCCTGCGTCGACGGGGATGGGGTGGCGCGGAACCGGCCGAGAGCAGCGGCAGCGCCGCAGGGCGAACGAGGCAGCGCCCGGTCTCACCACTTCTCGCAGCGGCGTTGTGTCACACAAGACGTCGTCTGGCGAGATGGCGGCCCGAACGGACGAGGTGGGACTTTGCCATGAAATCAGCACTCGGACGGAGATCGCACGATTTTGCTCACCGGCGGCGAACGCGCCAAGCAACGAGCGCGTGCCCTGGCGCACAGTCTGAGACGCGCAACTAGAGCCATTTCGCGAGGCTGGAGGGGATTTTGCGCGGGGATCGAGTTGGCGACGTCGCGTGATGGCCGTCGCTGCCGGCGGCGAGGAACCGCGCGGCACGCGAGGGCGCATCGCCTCCACGCGTACCCGGACTCCTGGTCGCCGCGCCCGATGGAAGACGACGAGTGTAGACACCTGTGAACCGTCAGTCGCGCCAAACGTGAGGATCGCGCCGTCCTCACGGGGGAACGCTCTGCGGCGCTGCGGCGCCAGGCACGATAGCAGCTCCAACGGCTCAAATCGGCCCAGCAGCATCCAGAGCGCGTGGTGAAAGACGGAGAAGTTGGGCGCAAGGCCGAGGAAAGGTCGCTGACGGGAAGACTGAAAACGGTGTCAGAAAAGCGGGCGAAGCCGGGACGGCGAGAATACTCACCCAGCAGACGACGTCCCCTCGTGATGCCGCTGAAGCGGCCCATCCTGTCGGTATGCGGTAGGAATGCCGCCGTTGCACGCTGCGTACGGTCGTCAGCTGCCGACCTCCGAGGAGGAGGACTCAGAAGACGTACCAGCAGCGCCCAGAGGCCGCTCCCTCTCACACGTTACTCGGGAGGCGAGAAAAGATCGGGTCCATGGACGTTCGATGTCGACGCGAGACAAGCATGTCGGTCAGCCAGCGAAGGTGGAGGGAAGAGGAAGAGAAGCGGAATTTCCCGTCCCGCGACAGCGCCCGGCGACCGCCTCGCGCCCAGCATTGGCGGGTGCGTCGGAGAGTCGTTTCGGGGGAGGAAAACGGCAGTGGCAGACTGTAGTCCTTATGTGAGGGAAACGAGAATGAGCTTGGCAACGAGAGTGGTGAACCCGTCCCTGATCCGATTTGTGTCAAGATCGACGGAAGTCGCGCCACCCAATTTGCCGATTGTATTGCGACACCGCCCGTCTCACGCTCTCGTAAGCTGACAAACGCATATAGTTCGCCCGTTTCTCACGCCACCGGGATGCATCGACCGCCAATGCTGGTTCCGCACGCACAGCGTCACTTGAGGCAGAGAATCAGAAGTCTCGTGTTGAAATGCTGCTCTAGAAGAACTGCACGCATTGCAGCGTCGCAAAAACGTAGGATTGCGTGTGAACTCCAAAGTCGACTTTCCCCAGCGTCATGTGCGGCCGGGACGAGTGGCGCTAAATATAGCTCGCAGGATTCACTCTCCCGTTCTGCGACGACTTCAAAAACGGAAACAACGAAGCAGTACTCGCCCAAGAAGTGTCATCAACAACCGTGACCCTTGGTGGGATCGAACCATGAGGTTGTTTGTATAGCTCCGTCCAGAACACCGTGTCCGCGCTCTCGCTGCAGCCGCCTCATGTGTTGCATGAGTTCAAGGCGAAAATACCCAGAGAACGGATGGTTGCACGACTCAGTTACGGAGATGTATCAATAGGTCATGGGGATGCGAGATTCCGGCGGTGTTCGGTGCTCGTTCGGTGGGAATGACCGCGATACAACTTGCTACCAAATTGCCGCACGTCAATTGTTTTTTCTTCTGCCTCTCTCAATGTGTTGAGACGTATACCAGGGTCATATAAAACCCTATGAGCTAGTATCTACACGTCCTGGATTCCTGCAAACATCGTTTTCCGTGATCCACGTGCCTGAGCGGGCGGAATCGCGCGCGTCCCAAACTCCGCTCGTGGGAGAACAACAGCCCAGAATGCGACCGGAGGGCCCGGCGCCCGCGGTCTCCCTACGTCATCTGCCGGGCCATGGGCTGGGCATGCCGTACGTGTGCGTAATTTGAAAGAATTCGGCGTGGAACGATCGCTGCGGCGGCGGGGCCGTAGCGACGCGTTTCGCGAGTTACTCAATTTCCCCTGGTTTCCCGGGCTTCTCTCATCACGGGCATTGATCTCCGAGCAATCACGCATCAGATACACCGGTCTGGAACGCGCAAACACGGCTGTGCCGCTCCAGAGCTTTAGCGCATTTTCGCGTGTTCAGAGGGTATAGGGGTACCCCTATCCTCCCTCTGCGCGATATGGGCGCTTATTCTTGTAGAGGGCGTTGACCGGAACGCGTGTGCAAAAGTTGGAGGGAGTAGCAGCTCGGAGCGACGAGGAAATGCGCGCCGCGCTCGGAGATGGGGTGGCTAAACACAGCAACAGGCACGCGCGCGCGGTCTCGGCGCCGCAACTTCGCGCTTCCCACGGAGCGTCGTACGATCACTTCTCGTAAGCAGTGCGCAGTCGGCAGCCGGAAAAGATACGGACTGCCGGGTCGTTCTGCGAGAGTATAAAGGTCGGCGCGGAAACGGGTCAACGAAGCATCGTCCCCTCGCCCGGCTCTCCTTCCTCGCACTCTCTCTCTCGCCTCAGCCTCTTCGATGCATCAAGCGCTGCTCGCACCAACATCGCCGCCGAGGTCGTTGCTGCCGTCGCAGCACCGAGTCACACGGTACGTCGTGCTCGCTGTATCCGCCGTCCCCGCGGTCGTCCGTCCGTCCACCTCTCTCACTCCTACTTCAGCGCCGATCGTAACGGTGAGTTCATTCCCCGGCCAACGGTGCGTTTTCCGCTGACAAATGCTCGAGGTCCTCGGCCGATCATCTGCTGCGAATTGGCAGCGTTTGCAGGTCTGCATGCAGCGTTCGGGATGAGGCAGCAGTTCGATTCATTCTCGCGATCGTTGGCAACGTCTTCGGTACGCGACTCATATCTCGACGATCACAATCCAGCTGACTGAGTTTGCTCACGTTGCGCTCGTCGTGCTCAGCGTCAAGCCCGGGCGAGTCGTTGACGACCGATAGCACGGGTGAGTCCTCCGTTCTTTCGTCTCGTTCCCATCGCACCCTTTCTGACCTATCGTCTTCCTACGCACTCATATGCGTCTGTTGGTGTACAGACAAGAGAATTACGCTCGAGGCGCACGCCGTCGTCGTGGAATGCAGTCACGGACCGAGTACTGTCGATCGGGAGACCGCGTCGTGCATACTTCGTCGCCATCGTTCGGCAGCGTTCTGCAACAGCGTACGAGCATCTATCGTTGTTCGACAATCGTATACCCTTCTGACCCTTCGTTAGGTCACTCATTTATATGCGTCCGTTGTGGTACAGACCCGCCGTCAGTTGGTCTATCGTTTGCATTTTCGTCGCTCAGAGCAGTCGTTCGCAGTTCACACAGGCAGCGCCGCCGAGGAGCGCGCAAGGAGCGTGGGGAAAACGGCAACATCGTATTACGAGCAAGACGACCTATCGGTACGTACACGTTGGTAGCCCTGTTCCGCTGCTTGCGCGGCGAGTAGATCACGCTCGGAGTGCGTCGGCGCACGTCCCGCGACCGCTGCGAGGGCTGCACTCGCGTTCGGCGATGTTGCATGTCCGGATGCCTTCCGACCACGTTGGGGACGCCGCAGACAGCGCTCGGCGGCGTCCTCTCGAATCGTGCCGTCGCGATGCGGGCAGTGGGATCGGCCGCGGGGGGCGTTCTCGGCGTAGAAGAGGCGGCGGCCGAGGCACCCGGGGGCGCCGTGTCGCACTCGTCCGAGCTCCTTGCGCACTACAGTGCCGTGCCCCGCGCGTCGCGGCCGACGAGCACGACATCGTCGATGATCCTCCCAGTCTCTGTCCGCTTGTACGTCCGTATCCGCTCGCCGTACTCCGTGATGTCGTACACGCGGAAGCGGCGGTCGTAGCCTAAGCGGCCGTAGCCTGCGAATGAGCTGCGCGACGCACGCATATCAGACGCACAGCGCTGTCTAAAAGCGGAGACGACGCACCCTCCGCCGCCGAAGCAGAACCAGACGCCCTTCACTCTTCGGCAGTTGTCCGTGACTGCGCACAGGTAAGCCGACACCCGCATGCTCTCAAGGCAGCGCACCATGATGATGCCCGTTCCCAACGACCTTGACTTCGTAGCCTCCTTGCGAGCTCTCGCGCGCCGTGAGCAGCGCCTTCTCGAAGAAGCCGGCGTTCTTCTTGCTGCCGCCGGGCGAGTCGAACTGGTTCCCGATGTCGAGCGGCTTGCCCGTCTTGGGGTCGATGTCGGCGGCCGTGAAGGTTTCGGGACTGTAGGCGCAGCGTGAGCACTCTGCCGGCACGCAAGGGCCGCGCGCGGCTCACATGGGGATGTGGTAGAACATGAGCGCGTTGGGCTTTGCCAACGTCTGCGCGGCAGGCTTCTTCACCTTTGCGCGCGCGCCAATGTCGAACTTGAGGTCCGCGCCGCCGTCCGGCTTGTGCGGCCGCATGATGGGCTTGATTTTGCTGCTCTCCTCCAGGAACCAATCAATCTGGGCCTGCGGGCACGGTCAGCCATTTGACGACTCTAGTGAAGACGCTGGGGACACACCTGTCGAATGTAGTCGTAATCTGTAATCTGCTCGAAGAGGCCGAAGTTGGCCTTGATGTAGCCGTGCGAGTCGAGGAAGTACAACGTCAAGAGGTGCGTCGCGGATCTGCGTGACAGGTCACTAAACGGTGTGGCGCCGATAGACTGAGACGAACGGATCGCTGCTGCGAATCTTCAACACCTGGAGACAGGGTCAAGTCGGGTTGACGATGGGAGCATCCAGGCACTCACGTAGTTGCCTGCACCGTCGACATCCTCGGGGCCGACCTGGGCGACGGAGTACGGCATCTGCGAGATGTACTGCATGAGCTCCTTGCGGTTCAGGTCCTCTTCGTCGTCGTGGTTCCCGATGATCGCGGCCCACGGCGTGCGGCGCTTGATCACCTCGCGCGCAAACTTGGCAATGACGCTCTTGGAATCCCACGACGTGCCCTGGCCGTTCAGCTGGTCGCCCGTGAAGACAACAAGGTCGGGCTTTTCCTCGTCGAGCACGCGCGCGAGGAGGGTCGCCGTCAACTCGTCTGCGTTGGTGCACGGCGACAGCGACACGTCACGGCACGAGCTTATGCCGGTGCTGAAGTGCAAGTCGGCCACCTGCAGGATCTTGTACGCGCCGTTTCGGTCGGGCGAGAAATGAAGGGGCGGGACACGCGGCAGGGCTATGACACGTCAGACAAGGGAGCGAGCACGGGCTGGAGGACGCACGCTTTGCCGGGCCCTTGCGATACGTGAGCCAGACGGGCCCGTCCTTGCCTTTCCCTTCGGTTATAGGAGTAGGCAACTTCTGGAATCCATACCATGCTGGTCCGTCGCCGTACAGCACGTCTATTTCGGTGATGAGGTTGCTGGTCGCATTCTCGCTCTGGTATTGTTGCAGCGTAGGCCCAATCTTGTACCAGAGGTGGAGTTTGGGGGCCCCAGGAACGCCATCGCGTAGTGAAGTCGATGACATCTTCCATGAAGATAGGTCTTCAAGCTCGCTCTCGCCGCCGACAGGTAATATCTTGATGTCTGTAACGAGCGGGACATCGAATCGCCGTGTTCTTCTGTAGTAGATGTTCTTCATTCTGTAAGTACGCATTGAGGGGAGGAGTTAATGGACGTACAAGCCACCAGAAACCGGCCTTGGTGTTCAAGTCGCGGTCGACGCGGACCCACTGGCCGCCCCGCTGGAACTCCTCGCTCCAGTCTGCCTTCGGCGCGCAGAAGTCGACGAGAGATGGCGGGAACATGCACCGCCTGACGGCAATTTCGCTGAGGCCAGTGGAATGCGGCAGCAGCGGGTTCCACTTGTCCAGCGGCAATTCGGCCGCCGTCGTGTCGTCTGGTTTGGACGTTTGGGCGTCCCACCAGTGGTTCGAGTTGCCTATGGACAGATCCTCGTTCAGAGGCAGACCCAGGTCGTCTGGCCGCGACTGCGAGCCGGCACCGTCTGCAACGAGCTCCCACGACTGCCAGCCCAGCCGCTGCAGGGAGCCCGGGCCGACGGTGGGCTGGTTCAGGATGAAGACATAGGTCAATAATGTGGAGAAAAGAACGATGGAGCCCAGAGGCATGAGCCAGGAGCGCAGCGGCCGCGCGAGCAGGTCCGGAACCGCCATCTGGGGGGACAAGTTAGGGTCGGCAAAGCGCCGGTCCCACGGCTGCCGCAGGTATTGCCATAGCCCGATGGTCGAGAACCGACACAGCGAGCATATGCGTCTTTTGTGTGCCATGGCTGGGGGCGGTCGCCGGGAGCATAAGCCGCTGGGGCGCCGGCGGCAATTGGGGCCGGTGTCCGAGTCCGCGTCCGAGGAACCGACATGCGCTCTCCCTTGCCGTTTGTTTTTCGAACCGACATGAATTCTCGCAGGTGGCCGTGGGTCGTTTCGGGTGCATTCAATTTTGGCAGGGGTTGTCCCCGCCCGAAGGCCTATGTACAAAAGCGGTCCAGGAATGAAATGCCACATACCAGCGCTGCGCTGCCCGTCGCGTCGCTCACCCATTGCCCGCACGCCGCACAAGGCGAGTGAGGGATGGGGGACCAAGAGCGAAACAGCTGGGTCTCAATTCGCAGCCCTTTTATACGCTCTCAGGGCGCCTATACTGCCGGATCGCGTGGGTGATCAGTGCCGCCTGCCCGCCTTCGCGTTGCGCTCTTCCCCAGCGCGTGGAATTGTAGGTTTTGTCTCCCATTCGCGCACTATACGGATTCCGTTCTCGCAGTGAGCTCTTTGCTGCCCGGTGGCTGCCCGCGCACGACTCGGACATCCGTGGCAATCCGCACGCCGCTGACTCACACGCAATTTGTGGGTTCTACAGTTGCTTTCTCCCTCGTTCCTGCAAGCGCCCTGCGTGGCCTTGCGCTCGGACACGGTTTTCAAGCTGCACGCCAGCGAGTGACTCCTACCAGCCATTTCCACTCGCGCGCTGCTCTCACACGATCCCCTGAGCGCAATCACGCGGGCGGTGCACTGTTGCATTCATTTGATATGTTTGAGAACGCGTCTCCTGACGTTTCCACCGGAATCACGCGTGGGAATTCGATTTGGAGGTAACCGACTGTATTGCATGTAACGCCACGATCTAGCATACAGGCGCGTCCTATACTACATTGCTACATGCGGAGGTGATGAAAGAAGTCGCGGGACGAGAGGGACGGGGGAGTGCGATGGCGGTTGGACGGGGCGGCGGACAGGAAGGGGATGGTGGCGAGGGCGACTGTGAGAACGACGCCGACGGCGGGCGCGCAAGGATTCGCACGCGCGCTGGGTCGTGTAACGTCAGGGCATCCCGCGGGGTGGCGCAGGCCGCCGCCGCCGCCCGCGGGCGGTCGTCAGCGCCGGAATTGTTAACCGCCGCGACGGAAAATCGATGTAGCCGGCCCGAGAGAAGACTCCAGAACGCCTCGAACGGTCTGCGGGCACTCCCATGGAACCTCCACACGACGGCGAGCTCGCTGGTGCGCGATTCCGAAATTCGCGATTTGGCGTTTTCGGCGGTCCCGCGGACGGCGAGCAAAATCCGCGCCCGCCGAACGCGCAGGTAGCGCCGCTACGTCACACTTGGCGCCGTGTATGCCGATGCCATGGGCAGCCAGGATACGCGATATTGGCCTGAGCGGACGAGGTCGAGGATTTCGCCGTTTCATGGGTGTGCGGAGTGAGGTGTTGTGAAGTGCTATGAACGTGGGTCAACGCCGCGCGGCATTTGGAAATTGGAATCGCACTTGAACGACGCACTCACAGACGCGGTACTTAGACCGTCAGCCGCCGTTGTCTGGTTGAAGTTTGAGTGCCGGGCTTGACGGGCGGGGCGGGGAGAACTCACCGTCCGCGCAGCAAGCGCACATCCCCACGCGTCTCCAGTCAATTCTGCACTCTGAGAACGCACAACCGCCAGGGTGAGAGCCGGGGACGCCTGCGTCGACGGGGATGGGGTGGCGCGGAACCGGCCGAGAGCAGCGGCAGCGCCGCAGGGCGAACGAGGCAGCGCCCGGTCTCACCACTTCTCGCAGCGGCGTTGTGTCACACAAGACGTCGTCTGGCGAGATGGCGGCCCGAACGGACGAGGTGGGACTTTGCCATGAAATCAGCACTCGGACGGAGATCGCACGATTTTGCTCACCGGCGGCGAACGCGCCAAGCAACGAGCGCGTGCCCTGGCGCACAGTCTGAGACGCGCAACTAGAGCCATTTCGCGAGGCTGGAGGGGATTTTGCGCGGGGATCGAGTTGGCGACGTCGCGTGATGGCCGTCGCTGCCGGCGGCGAGGAACCGCGCGGCACGCGAGGGCGCATCGCCTCCACGCGTACCCGGACTCCTGGTCGCCGCGCCCGATGGAAGACGACGAGTGTAGACACCTGTGAACCGTCAGTCGCGCCAAACGTGAGGATCGCGCCGTCCTCACGGGGGAACGCTCTGCGGCGCTGCGGCGCCAGGCACGATAGCAGCTCCAACGGCTCAAATCGGCCCAGCAGCATCCAGAGCGCGTGGTGAAAGACGGAGAAGTTGGGCGCAAGGCCGAGGAAAGGTCGCTGACGGGAAGACTGAAAACGGTGTCAGAAAAGCGGGCGAAGCCGGGACGGCGAGAATACTCACCCAGCAGACGACGTCCCCTCGTGATGCCGCTGAAGCGGCCCATCCTGTCGGTATGCGGTAGGAATGCCGCCGTTGCACGCTGCGTACGGTCGTCAGCTGCCGACCTCCGAGGAGGAGGACTCAGAAGACGTACCAGCAGCGCCCAGAGGCCGCTCCCTCTCACACGTTACTCGGGAGGCGAGAAAAGATCGGGTCCATGGACGTTCGATGTCGACGCGAGACAAGCATGTCGGTCAGCCAGCGAAGGTGGAGGGAAGAGGAAGAGAAGCGGAATTTCCCGTCCCGCGACAGCGCCCGGCGACCGCCTCGCGCCCAGCATTGGCGGGTGCGTCGGAGAGTCGTTTCGGGGGAGGAAAACGGCAGTGGCAGACTGTAGTCCTTATGTGAGGGAAACGAGAATGAGCTTGGCAACGAGAGTGGTGAACCCGTCCCTGATCCGATTTGTGTCAAGATCGACGGAAGTCGCGCCACCCAATTTGCCGATTGTATTGCGACACCGCCCGTCTCACGCTCTCGTAAGCTGACAAACGCATATAGTTCGCCCGTTTCTCACGCCACCGGGATGCATCGACCGCCAATGCTGGTTCCGCACGCACAGCGTCACTTGAGGCAGAGAATCAGAAGTCTCGTGTTGAAATGCTGCTCTAGAAGAACTGCACGCATTGCAGCGTCGCAAAAACGTAGGATTGCGTGTGAACTCCAAAGTCGACTTTCCCCAGCGTCATGTGCGGCCGGGACGAGTGGCGCTAAATATAGCTCGCAGGATTCACTCTCCCGTTCTGCGACGACTTCAAAAACGGAAACAACGAAGCAGTACTCGCCCAAGAAGTGTCATCAACAACCGTGACCCTTGGTGGGATCGAACCATGAGGTTGTTTGTATAGCTCCGTCCAGAACACCGTGTCCGCGCTCTCGCTGCAGCCGCCTCATGTGTTGCATGAGTTCAAGGCGAAAATACCCAGAGAACGGATGGTTGCACGACTCAGTTACGGAGATGTATCAATAGGTCATGGGGATGCGAGATTCCGGCGGTGTTCGGTGCTCGTTCGGTGGGAATGACCGCGATACAACTTGCTACCAAATTGCCGCACGTCAATTGTTTTTTCTTCTGCCTCTCTCAATGTGTTGAGACGTATACCAGGGTCATATAAAACCCTATGAGCTAGTATCTACACGTCCTGGATTCCTGCAAACATCGTTTTCCGTGATCCACGTGCCTGAGCGGGCGGAATCGCGCGCGTCCCAAACTCCGCTCGTGGGAGAACAACAGCCCAGAATGCGACCGGAGGGCCCGGCGCCCGCGGTCTCCCTACGTCATCTGCCGGGCCATGGGCTGGGCATGCCGTACGTGTGCGTAATTTGAAAGAATTCGGCGTGGAACGATCGCTGCGGCGGCGGGGCCGTAGCGACGCGTTTCGCGAGTTACTCAATTTCCCCTGGTTTCCCGGGCTTCTCTCATCACGGGCATTGATCTCCGAGCAATCACGCATCAGATACACCGGTCTGGAACGCGCAAACACGGCTGTGCCGCTCCAGAGCTTTAGCGCATTTTCGCGTGTTCAGAGGGTATAGGGGTACCCCTATCCTCCCTCTGCGCGATATGGGCGCTTATTCTTGTAGAGGGCGTTGACCGGAACGCGTGTGCAAAAGTTGGAGGGAGTAGCAGCTCGGAGCGACGAGGAAATGCGCGCCGCGCTCGGAGATGGGGTGGCTAAACACAGCAACAGGCACGCGCGCGCGGTCTCGGCGCCGCAACTTCGCGCTTCCCACGGAGCGTCGTACGATCACTTCTCGTAAGCAGTGCGCAGTCGGCAGCCGGAAAAGATACGGACTGCCGGGTCGTTCTGCGAGAGTATAAAGGTCGGCGCGGAAACGGGTCAACGAAGCATCGTCCCCTCGCCCGGCTCTCCTTCCTCGCACTCTCTCTCTCGCCTCAGCCTCTTCGATGCATCAAGCGCTGCTCGCACCAACATCGCCGCCGAGGTCGTTGCTGCCGTCGCAGCACCGAGTCACACGGTACGTCGTGCTCGCTGTATCCGCCGTCCCCGCGGTCGTCCGTCCGTCCACCTCTCTCACTCCTACTTCAGCGCCGATCGTAACGGTGAGTTCATTCCCCGGCCAACGGTGCGTTTTCCGCTGACAAATGCTCGAGGTCCTCGGCCGATCATCTGCTGCGAATTGGCAGCGTTTGCAGGTCTGCATGCAGCGTTCGGGATGAGGCAGCAGTTCGATTCATTCTCGCGATCGTTGGCAACGTCTTCGGTACGCGACTCATATCTCGACGATCACAATCCAGCTGACTGAGTTTGCTCACGTTGCGCTCGTCGTGCTCAGCGTCAAGCCCGGGCGAGTCGTTGACGACCGATAGCACGGGTGAGTCCTCCGTTCTTTCGTCTCGTTCCCATCGCACCCTTTCTGACCTATCGTCTTCCTACGCACTCATATGCGTCTGTTGGTGTACAGACAAGAGAATTACGCTCGAGGCGCACGCCGTCGTCGTGGAATGCAGTCACGGACCGAGTACTGTCGATCGGGAGACCGCGTCGTGCATACTTCGTCGCCATCGTTCGGCAGCGTTCTGCAACAGCGTACGAGCATCTATCGTTGTTCGACAATCGTATACCCTTCTGACCCTTCGTTAGGTCACTCATTTATATGCGTCCGTTGTGGTACAGACCCGCCGTCAGTTGGTCTATCGTTTGCATTTTCGTCGCTCAGAGCAGTCGTTCGCAGTTCACACAGGCAGCGCCGCCGAGGAGCGCGCAAGGAGCGTGGGGAAAACGGCAACATCGTATTACGAGCAAGACGACCTATCGGTACGTACACGTTGGTAGCCCTGTTCCGCTGCTTGCGCGGCGAGTAGATCACGCTCGGAGTGCGTCGGCGCACGTCCCGCGACCGCTGCGAGGGCTGCACTCGCGTTCGGCGATGTTGCATGTCCGGATGCCTTCCGACCACGTTGGGGACGCCGCAGACAGCGCTCGGCGGCGTCCTCTCGAATCGTGCCGTCGCGATGCGGGCAGTGGGATCGGCCGCGGGGGGCGTTCTCGGCGTAGAAGAGGCGGCGGCCGAGGCACCCGGGGGCGCCGTGTCGCACTCGTCCGAGCTCCTTGCGCACTACAGTGCCGTGCCCCGCGCGTCGCGGCCGACGAGCACGACATCGTCGATGATCCTCCCAGTCTCTGTCCGCTTGTACGTCCGTATCCGCTCGCCGTACTCCGTGATGTCGTACACGCGGAAGCGGCGGTCGTAGCCTAAGCGGCCGTAGCCTGCGAATGAGCTGCGCGACGCACGCATATCAGACGCACAGCGCTGTCTAAAAGCGGAGACGACGCACCCTCCGCCGCCGAAGCAGAACCAGACGCCCTTCACTCTTCGGCAGTTGTCCGTGACTGCGCACAGGTAAGCCGACACCCGCATGCTCTCAAGGCAGCGCACCATGATGATGCCCGTTCCCAACGACCTTGACTTCGTAGCCTCCTTGCGAGCTCTCGCGCGCCGTGAGCAGCGCCTTCTCGAAGAAGCCGGCGTTCTTCTTGCTGCCGCCGGGCGAGTCGAACTGGTTCCCGATGTCGAGCGGCTTGCCCGTCTTGGGGTCGATGTCGGCGGCCGTGAAGGTTTCGGGACTGTAGGCGCAGC
This sequence comes from Auricularia cornea, assembly GCA_030578095.1. Classification (NCBI taxonomy): domain Eukaryota; kingdom Fungi; phylum Basidiomycota; class Agaricomycetes; order Auriculariales; family Auriculariaceae; genus Auricularia; species Auricularia cornea. Next base: position 3,126,102 of record JARLTE010000009.1, on the reverse strand, counting down.
GTGAGCACTCTGCCGGCACGCAAGGGCCGCGCGCGGCTCACATGGGGATGTGGTAGAACATGAGCGCGTTGGGCTTTGCCAACGTCTGCGCGGCAGGCTTCTTCACCTTTGCGCGCGCGCCAATGTCGAACTTGAGGTCCGCGCCGCCGTCCGGCTTGTGCGGCCGCATGATGGGCTTGATTTTGCTGCTCTCCTCCAGGAACCAATCAATCTGGGCCTGCGGGCACGGTCAGCCATTTGACGACTCTAGTGAAGACGCTGGGGACACACCTGTCGAATGTAGTCGTAATCTGTAATCTGCTCGAAGAGGCCGAAGTTGGCCTTGATGTAGCCGTGCGAGTCGAGGAAGTACAACGTCAAGAGGTGCGTCGCGGATCTGCGTGACAGGTCACTAAACGGTGTGGCGCCGATAGACTGAGACGAACGGATCGCTGCTGCGAATCTTCAACACCTGGAGACAGGGTCAAGTCGGGTTGACGATGGGAGCATCCAGGCACTCACGTAGTTGCCTGCACCGTCGACATCCTCGGGGCCGACCTGGGCGACGGAGTACGGCATCTGCGAGATGTACTGCATGAGCTCCTTGCGGTTCAGGTCCTCTTCGTCGTCGTGGTTCCCGATGATCGCGGCCCACGGCGTGCGGCGCTTGATCACCTCGCGCGCAAACTTGGCAATGACGCTCTTGGAATCCCACGACGTGCCCTGGCCGTTCAGCTGGTCGCCCGTGAAGACAACAAGGTCGGGCTTTTCCTCGTCGAGCACGCGCGCGAGGAGGGTCGCCGTCAACTCGTCTGCGTTGGTGCACGGCGACAGCGACACGTCACGGCACGAGCTTATGCCGGTGCTGAAGTGCAAGTCGGCCACCTGCAGGATCTTGTACGCGCCGTTTCGGTCGGGCGAGAAATGAAGGGGCGGGACACGCGGCAGGGCTATGACACGTCAGACAAGGGAGCGAGCACGGGCTGGAGGACGCACGCTTTGCCGGGCCCTTGCGATACGTGAGCCAGACGGGCCCGTCCTTGCCTTTCCCTTCGGTTATAGGAGTAGGCAACTTCTGGAATCCATACCATGCTGGTCCGTCGCCGTACAGCACGTCTATTTCGGTGATGAGGTTGCTGGTCGCATTCTCGCTCTGGTATTGTTGCAGCGTAGGCCCAATCTTGTACCAGAGGTGGAGTTTGGGGGCCCCAGGAACGCCATCGCGTAGTGAAGTCGATGACATCTTCCATGAAGATAGGTCTTCAAGCTCGCTCTCGCCGCCGACAGGTAATATCTTGATGTCTGTAACGAGCGGGACATCGAATCGCCGTGTTCTTCTGTAGTAGATGTTCTTCATTCTGTAAGTACGCATTGAGGGGAGGAGTTAATGGACGTACAAGCCACCAGAAACCGGCCTTGGTGTTCAAGTCGCGGTCGACGCGGACCCACTGGCCGCCCCGCTGGAACTCCTCGCTCCAGTCTGCCTTCGGCGCGCAGAAGTCGACGAGAGATGGCGGGAACATGCACCGCCTGACGGCAATTTCGCTGAGGCCAGTGGAATGCGGCAGCAGCGGGTTCCACTTGTCCAGCGGCAATTCGGCCGCCGTCGTGTCGTCTGGTTTGGACGTTTGGGCGTCCCACCAGTGGTTCGAGTTGCCTATGGACAGATCCTCGTTCAGAGGCAGACCCAGGTCGTCTGGCCGCGACTGCGAGCCGGCACCGTCTGCAACGAGCTCCCACGACTGCCAGCCCAGCCGCTGCAGGGAGCCCGGGCCGACGGTGGGCTGGTTCAGGATGAAGACATAGGTCAATAATGTGGAGAAAAGAACGATGGAGCCCAGAGGCATGAGCCAGGAGCGCAGCGGCCGCGCGAGCAGGTCCGGAACCGCCATCTGGGGGGACAAGTTAGGGTCGGCAAAGCGCCGGTCCCACGGCTGCCGCAGGTATTGCCATAGCCCGATGGTCGAGAACCGACACAGCGAGCATATGCGTCTTTTGTGTGCCATGGCTGGGGGCGGTCGCCGGGAGCATAAGCCGCTGGGGCGCCGGCGGCAATTGGGGCCGGTGTCCGAGTCCGCGTCCGAGGAACCGACATGCGCTCTCCCTTGCCGTTTGTTTTTCGAACCGACATGAATTCTCGCAGGTGGCCGTGGGTCGTTTCGGGTGCATTCAATTTTGGCAGGGGTTGTCCCCGCCCGAAGGCCTATGTACAAAAGCGGTCCAGGAATGAAATGCCACATACCAGCGCTGCGCTGCCCGTCGCGTCGCTCACCCATTGCCCGCACGCCGCACAAGGCGAGTGAGGGATGGGGGACCAAGAGCGAAACAGCTGGGTCTCAATTCGCAGCCCTTTTATACGCTCTCAGGGCGCCTATACTGCCGGATCGCGTGGGTGATCAGTGCCGCCTGCCCGCCTTCGCGTTGCGCTCTTCCCCAGCGCGTGGAATTGTAGGTTTTGTCTCCCATTCGCGCACTATACGGATTCCGTTCTCGCAGTGAGCTCTTTGCTGCCCGGTGGCTGCCCGCGCACGACTCGGACATCCGTGGCAATCCGCACGCCGCTGACTCACACGCAATTTGTGGGTTCTACAGTTGCTTTCTCCCTCGTTCCTGCAAGCGCCCTGCGTGGCCTTGCGCTCGGACACGGTTTTCAAGCTGCACGCCAGCGAGTGACTCCTACCAGCCATTTCCACTCGCGCGCTGCTCTCACACGATCCCCTGAGCGCAATCACGCGGGCGGTGCACTGTTGCATTCATTTGATATGTTTGAGAACGCGTCTCCTGACGTTTCCACCGGAATCACGCGTGGGAATTCGATTTGGAGGTAACCGACTGTATTGCATGTAACGCCACGATCTAGCATACAGGCGCGTCCTATACTACATTGCTACATGCGGAGGTGATGAAAGAAGTCGCGGGACGAGAGGGACGGGGAGTGCGATGGCGGTTGGACGGGGCGGCGGACAGGAAGGGGATGGTGGCGAGGGCGACTGTGAGAACGACGCCGACGGCGGGCGCGCAAGGATTCGCACGCGCGCTGGTCGTGTAACGTCAGGGCATCCGCGGGGTGGCGCAGGCCGCCGCCGCCGCCCGCGGGCGGTCGTCAGCGCCGGAATTGTTAACCGCCGCGACGGAAAATCGATGTAGCCGGCCCGAGAGAAGACTCCAGAACGCCTCGAACGGTCTGCGGGCACTCCCATGGAACCTCCACACGACGGCGAGCTCGCTGGTGCGCGATTCCGAAATTCGCGATTTGGCGTTTTAGGCGGTCCCGCGGACGGCGAGCAAAATCCGCGCCCGCCGAACGCGCAGGTAGCGCCGCTACGTCACACTTGGCGCCGTGTATGCCGATGCCATGGGCAGCCAGGATACGCGATATTGGCCTGAGCGGACGAGGTCGAGGATTTCGCCGTTTCATGGGTGTGCGGAGTGAGGTGTTGTGAAGTGCTATGAACGTGGGTCAACGCCGCGCGGCATTTGGAAATTGGAATCGCACTTGAACGACGCACTCACAGACGCGGTACTTAGACCGTCAGCCGCCGTTGTCTGGTTGAAGTTTGAGTGCCGGGCTTGACGGGCGGGGCGGGGAGAACTCACCGTCCGCGCAGCAAGCGCACATCCCCACGCGTCTCCAGTCAATTCTGCACTCTGAGAACGCACAACCGCCAGGGTGAGAGCCGGGGACGCCTGCGTCGACGGGGATGGGGTGGCGCGGAACCGGCCGAGAGCAGCGGCAGCGCCGCAGGGCGAACGAGGCAGCGCCCGGTCTCACCACTTCTCGCAGCGGCGTTGTGTCACACAAGACGTCGTCTGGCGAGATGGCGGCCCGAACGGACGAGGTGGGACTTTGCCATGAAATCAGCACTCGGACGGAGATCGCACGATTTTGCTCACCGGCGGCGAACGCGCCAAGCAACGAGCGCGTGCCCTGGCGCACAGTCTGAGACGCGCAACTAGAGCCATTTCGCGAGGCTGGAGGGGATTTTGCGCGGGGATCGAGTTGGCGACGTCGCGTGATGGCCGTCGCTGCCGGCGGCGAGGAACCGCGCGGCACGCGAGGGCGCATCGCCTCCACGCGTACCCGGACTCCTGGTCGCCGCGCCCGATGGAAGACGACGAGTGTAGACACCTGTGAACCGTCAGTCGCGCCAAACGTGAGGATCGCGCCGTCCTCACGGGGGAACGCTCTGCGGCGCTGCGGCGCCAGGCACGATAGCAGCTCCAACGGCTCAAATCGGCCCAGCAGCATCCAGAGCGCGTGGTGAAAGACGGAGAAGTTGGGCGCAAGGCCGAGGAAAGGTCGCTGACGGGAAGACTGAAAACGGTGTCAGAAAAGCGGGCGAAGCCGGGACGGCGAGAATACTCACCCAGCAGACGACGTCCCCTCGTGATGCCGCTGAAGCGGCCCATCCTGTCGGTATGCGGTAGGAATGCCGCCGTTGCACGCTGCGTACGGTCGTCAGCTGCCGACCTCCGAGGAGGAGGACTCAGAAGACGTACCAGCAGCGCCCAGAGGCCGCTCCCTCTCACACGTTACTCGGGAGGCGAGAAAAGATCGGGTCCATGGACGTTCGATGTCGACGCGAGACAAGCATGTCGGTCAGCCAGCGAAGGTGGAGGGAAGAGGAAGAGAAGCGGAATTTCCCGTCCCGCGACAGCGCCCGGCGACCGCCTCGCGCCCAGCATTGGCGGGTGCGTCGGAGAGTCGTTTCGGGGGAGGAAAACGGCAGTGGCAGACTGTAGTCCTTATGTGAGGGAAACGAGAATGAGCTTGGCAACGAGAGTGGTGAACCCGTCCCTGATCCGATTTGTGTCAAGATCGACGGAAGTCGCGCCACCCAATTTGCCGATTGTATTGCGACACCGCCCGTCTCACGCTCTCGTAAGCTGACAAACGCATATAGTTCGCCCGTTTCTCACGCCACCGGGATGCATCGACCGCCAATGCTGGTTCCGCACGCACAGCGTCACTTGAGGCAGAGAATCAGAAGTCTCGTGTTGAAATGCTGCTCTAGAAGAACTGCACGCATTGCAGCGTCGCAAAAACGTAGGATTGCGTGTGAACTCCAAAGTCGACTTTCCCCAGCGTCATGTGCGGCCGGGACGAGTGGCGCTAAATATAGCTCGCAGGATTCACTCTCCCGTTCTGCGACGACTTCAAAAACGGAAACAACGAAGCAGTACTCGCCCAAGAAGTGTCATCAACAACCGTGACCCTTGGTGGGATCGAACCATGAGGTTGTTTGTATAGCTCCGTCCAGAACACCGTGTCCGCGCTCTCGCTGCAGCCGCCTCATGTGTTGCATGAGTTCAAGGCGAAAATACCCAGAGAACGGATGGTTGCACGACTCAGTTACGGAGATGTATCAATAGGTCATGGGGATGCGAGATTCCGGCGGTGTTCGGTGCTCGTTCGGTGGGAATGACCGCGATACAACTTGCTACCAAATTGCCGCACGTCAATTGTTTTTTCTTCTGCCTCTCTCAATGTGTTGAGACGTATACCAGGGTCATATAAAACCCTATGAGCTAGTATCTACACGTCCTGGATTCCTGCAAACATCGTTTTCCGTGATCCACGTGCCTGAGCGGGCGGAATCGCGCGCGTCCCAAACTCCGCTCGTGGGAGAACAACAGCCCAGAATGCGACCGGAGGGCCCGGCGCCCGCGGTCTCCCTACGTCATCTGCCGGGCCATGGGCTGGGCATGCCGTACGTGTGCGTAATTTGAAAGAATTCGGCGTGGAACGATCGCTGCGGCGGCGGGGCCGTAGCGACGCGTTTCGCGAGTTACTCAATTTCCCCTGGTTTCCCGGGCTTCTCTCATCACGGGCATTGATCTCCGAGCAATCACGCATCAGATACACCGGTCTGGAACGCGCAAACACGGCTGTGCCGCTCCAGAGCTTTAGCGCATTTTCGCGTGTTCAGAGGGTATAGGGGTACCCCTATCCTCCCTCTGCGCGATATGGGCGCTTATTCTTGTAGAGGGCGTTGACCGGAACGCGTGTGCAAAAGTTGGAGGGAGTAGCAGCTCGGAGCGACGAGGAAATGCGCGCCGCGCTCGGAGATGGGGTGGCTAAACACAGCAACAGGCACGCGCGCGCGGTCTCGGCGCCGCAACTTCGCGCTTCCCACGGAGCGTCGTACGATCACTTCTCGTAAGCAGTGCGCAGTCGGCAGCCGGAAAAGATACGGACTGCCGGGTCGTTCTGCGAGAGTATAAAGGTCGGCGCGGAAACGGGTCAACGAAGCATCGTCCCCTCGCCCGGCTCTCCTTCCTCGCACTCTCTCTCTCGCCTCAGCCTCTTCGATGCATCAAGCGCTGCTCGCACCAACATCGCCGCCGAGGTCGTTGCTGCCGTCGCAGCACCGAGTCACACGGTACGTCGTGCTCGCTGTATCCGCCGTCCCCGCGGTCGTCCGTCCGTCCACCTCTCTCACTCCTACTTCAGCGCCGATCGTAACGGTGAGTTCATTCCCCGGCCAACGGTGCGTTTTCCGCTGACAAATGCTCGAGGTCCTCGGCCGATCATCTGCTGCGAATTGGCAGCGTTTGCAGGTCTGCATGCAGCGTTCGGGATGAGGCAGCAGTTCGATTCATTCTCGCGATCGTTGGCAACGTCTTCGGTACGCGACTCATATCTCGACGATCACAATCCAGCTGACTGAGTTTGCTCACGTTGCGCTCGTCGTGCTCAGCGTCAAGCCCGGGCGAGTCGTTGACGACCGATAGCACGGGTGAGTCCTCCGTTCTTTCGTCTCGTTCCCATCGCACCCTTTCTGACCTATCGTCTTCCTACGCACTCATATGCGTCTGTTGGTGTACAGACAAGAGAATTACGCTCGAGGCGCACGCCGTCGTCGTGGAATGCAGTCACGGACCGAGTACTGTCGATCGGGAGACCGCGTCGTGCATACTTCGTCGCCATCGTTCGGCAGCGTTCTGCAACAGCGTACGAGCATCTATCGTTGTTCGACAATCGTATACCCTTCTGACCCTTCGTTAGGTCACTCATTTATATGCGTCCGTTGTGGTACAGACCCGCCGTCAGTTGGTCTATCGTTTGCATTTTCGTCGCTCAGAGCAGTCGTTCGCAGTTCACACAGGCAGCGCCGCCGAGGAGCGCGCAAGGAGCGTGGGGAAAACGGCAACATCGTATTACGAGCAAGACGACCTATCGGTACGTACACGTTGGTAGCCCTGTTCCGCTGCTTGCGCGGCGAGTAGATCACGCTCGGAGTGCGTCGGCGCACGTCCCGCGACCGCTGCGAGGGCTGCACTCGCGTTCGGCGATGTTGCATGTCCGGATGCCTTCCGACCACGTTGGGGACGCCGCAGACAGCGCTCGGCGGCGTCCTCTCGAATCGTGCCGTCGCGATGCGGGCAGTGGGATCGGCCGCGGGGGGCGTTCTCGGCGTAGAAGAGGCGGCGGCCGAGGCACCCGGGGGCGCCGTGTCGCACTCGTCCGAGCTCCTTGCGCACTACAGTGCCGTGCCCCGCGCGTCGCGGCCGACGAGCACGACATCGTCGATGATCCTCCCAGTCTCTGTCCGCTTGTACGTCCGTATCCGCTCGCCGTACTCCGTGATGTCGTACACGCGGAAGCGGCGGTCGTAGCCTAAGCGGCCGTAGCCTGCGAATGAGCTGCGCGACGCACGCATATCAGACGCACAGCGCTGTCTAAAAGCGGAGACGACGCACCCTCCGCCGCCGAAGCAGAACCAGACGCCCTTCACTCTTCGGCAGTTGTCCGTGACTGCGCACAGGTAAGCCGACACCCGCATGCTCTCAAGGCAGCGCACCATGATGATGCCCGTTCCCAACGACCTTGACTTCGTAGCCTCCTTGCGAGCTCTCGCGCGCCGTGAGCAGCGCCTTCTCGAAGAAGCCGGCGTTCTTCTTGCTGCCGCCGGGCGAGTCGAACTGGTTCCCGATGTCGAGCGGCTTGCCCGTCTTGGGGTCGATGTCGGCGGCCGTGAAGGTTTCGGGACTGTAGGCGCAGCGTGAGCACTCTGCCGGCACGCAAGGGCCGCGCGCGGCTCACATGGGGATGTGGTAGAACATGAGCGCGTTGGGCTTTGCCAACGTCTGCGCGGCAGGCTTCTTCACCTTTGCGCGCGCGCCAATGTCGAACTTGAGGTCCGCGCCGCCGTCCGGCTTGTGCGGCCGCATGATGGGCTTGATTTTGCTGCTCTCCTCCAGGAACCAATCAATCTGGGCCTGCGGGCACGGTCAGCCATTTGACGACTCTAGTGAAGACGCTGGGGACACACCTGTCGAATGTAGTCGTAATCTGTAATCTGCTCGAAGAGGCCGAAGTTGGCCTTGATGTAGCCGTGCGAGTCGAGGAAGTACAACGTCAAGAGGTGCGTCGCGGATCTGCGTGACAGGTCACTAAACGGTGTGGCGCCGATAGACTGAGACGAACGGATCGCTGCTGCGAATCTTCAACACCTGGAGACAGGGTCAAGTCGGGTTGACGATGGGAGCATCCAGGCACTCACGTAGTTGCCTGCACCGTCGACATCCTCGGGGCCGACCTGGGCGACGGAGTACGGCATCTGCGAGATGTACTGCATGAGCTCCTTGCGGTTCAGGTCCTCTTCGTCGTCGTGGTTCCCGATGATCGCGGCCCACGGCGTGCGGCGCTTGATCACCTCGCGCGCAAACTTGGCAATGACGCTCTTGGAATCCCACGACGTGCCCTGGCCGTTCAGCTGGTCGCCCGTGAAGACAACAAGGTCGGGCTTTTCCTCGTCGAGCACGCGCGCGAGGAGGGTCGCCGTCAACTCGTCTGCGTTGGTGCACGGCGACAGCGACACGTCACGGCACGAGCTTATGCCGGTGCTGAAGTGCAAGTCGGCCACCTGCAGGATCTTGTACGCGCCGTTTCGGTCGGGCGAGAAATGAAGGGGCGGGACACGCGGCAGGGCTATGACACGTCAGACAAGGGAGCGAGCACGGGCTGGAGGACGCACGCTTTGCCGGGCCCTTGCGATACGTGAGCCAGACGGGCCCGTCCTTGCCTTTCCCTTCGGTTATAGGAGTAGGCAACTTCTGGAATCCATACCATGCTGGTCCGTCGCCGTACAGCACGTCTATTTCGGTGATGAGGTTGCTGGTCGCGTTCTCGCTCTGGTATTGTTGCAGCGTAGGCCCAATCTTGTACCAGAGGTGGAGTTTTGGCGCCCCAGGAACGCCATCGCGCAGTGAAGTCGATGACATCTTCCATGAAGATAGGTCTTCAAGCCCGCTCTCGCCGCCAACAGGTAATATCTTGATGTCTGTAACGAGCGGGACATCGAATCGCCGTGTTCTTCTATAGTATATGTTCTTCACTCTGTAAGTACGCATTGAGTGGAGCTGTGAATGGACGTACGAGCCACCAGAAACCGGCCTTGGTGTTCAAGTCGCGGTCGACGCGGACCCACTGGCCGCCCCGCTGGAACTCCTCGCTCCAGTCTGCCTTCGGCGCGCAGAAGTCGACGAGAGACGGCGGGAACATGCACCGCCTGACGGCAATTTCGCTGAGGCCAGTGGAATGCGGCAGCAGCGGGTTCCACTTGTCCAGCGGTAATTCGGCCGCCGTCGTGTCGTCTGGTTTGGACGTTTGGGCGTCCCACCAGTGGTTCGAATTGCCTATGGACAGATCCTCGTTCAGAGGCAGACCCAGGTCGTCTGGCCGCGACTGCGAGCCGGCACCGTCTGCAACGAGCTCCCACGACTGCCAGCCCAGCCGCTGCAGGGAGCCCGGGCCGACGGTGGGCTGGTTCAGGATGAAGACATAGGTCAATAATGTGGAGAAAAGAACGATGGAGCCCAGAGGCATGAGCCAGGAGCGCAGCGGCCGCGCGAGCAGGTCCGGAACCGCCATCTGGGGGGACAAGTTAGGGTCGGCAAAGCGCCGGTCCCACGGCTGCCGCAGGTATTGCCATAACCCGATGGTCGAGAACCGGCACAGCGAGCATATGCGTCTCTTGTGCGCCATGAGACGATTCGTGGGCGGCGTCGGTGCGGGCTGGGCGAGGTAGCGCCACGTGCCGTCACGCCGGGAGTATACAAACGACAAGCCGATGTGCCGCCGAGGCCGCTCCCAAGCATAGGGGCTGATTTTTCGTGTGAGAAATGTCCTTCAATCAGCACCGCATATGAGATACTTTGAAGGGCGTTGGGATACAAGTGTTGGGTCCGAGACCGCGCCTCATGCCGGAAGAATGTGATCTGCTAGAGATTCTGTGCGCAACGCCCGCAAAATGAGCGCTGTGTGTAGAGAATATATACAGTTGTGTCTTCAAACCCAAGATGAGGATAGTACGAGTGCCACAAGGTCCCTATCGTCGCCACAGGCAGCGCGCTCCGGAGCGGATCCATCAAACCGCAGCTACTATACTTACACATTGCCGATCCTCGCAGACCAAGCGGGAAAAGACTGTCTTCGACTGTTGGCCTCTCTTTCAACGCTCAGAACAGACGAGTGTCTGGTTGTATTCCTGGGCGTTGACTTGTACGTGCCAGTCCTTGGCTGCAAAGGAATCCCATCGATCATCCGCGGCGTCCGGCAGCTCTGCCAATGACGGCGATTCTGTGACATGTTCGAAGCACGGTTGAGATACCCATGCAGGCACGTCTCCATAAATCGGAACGTTGATGAATCCACCCGTGGGAAGCCAGCCAGTTTCTTTGAGAGATTTGCCGCTCTCACGTGACCACTGTGGCAAGCTGAAGAACGTCGACAACATTGAGCAAATGAAGCCAGACGTGACAATTTGTGGATCACCTCGGCGACTAGGAGTCGATGGCTACGCGATAATGCGAAGTGGACGAATGGCAGCGGTGCGGCTCTCCCGCGGCATTCCGTCCCAGAGGCATACCGGAAGGCCGACGCGCTGGAAACACCGGTAAAATAAGTTACATGGTCTATCTCTGCTATCTCAAACCGGCGACATGGATGTCAAAGAGCATGTCAACAGGGCCTCCTTGCCACTTTGTCTGCGCGCCCAGTGAATCGCCGGACTCGGAGTGCCTGAGTGCCGGGATGGTATAAAACAGCGTGTCCCATGGAGTATGGGAGTCGCCATTTCCCATCTCCCAAAGAGAGCCCAAGAGCAATCACCCATGAAGCTTTCAGTCGCCATCGTCCTCACCGCCCTCTTCGCAGTCGCGTCGGCCGTCAGTGTGGACGTCACATCCCGCCAGTCCTGCTGCGAACCGTGCGACGATAGTTGCGGCAGTACGTCCGACGTTTTCAATAGCAGAGCCCGAGTATCTGACTGAGATGTAACAGAGCCTCTGCGTTTCTGCTGCTGAGGATGTGTCCGATGTAGGAACACGATGGCGCCAGTGTACAGTACCTAGTCCGGGAGGTTCGAATATCCAGCGCCATCGATGATAAGTACCAACATCCCAGGAGCCTTATCGTGGGTGTCTGTCAGTATTCCGGGAAGCTCGACCTTCGGTTGCTGTGGACACTGGAGAGCGTTGGGAACAGTTGGGAAAAGCTTCCTCGCATCGATGGTGGAGACTGCGCCGCAGGCAAACACGTCCATAAAAAGCCGTAGGTCCCTGTGCATGTTTAGATAGACAGTTCCATGCAGAGGGCGAGCGTCTACGACCCTGCACGAGAAAAGAGTCAGAACTCTGGATCCTTAGAATTTATTGTCCGCCCGGACGGCCGGCCGCCCGCTCGCAGGACAACGCCCGCCCGCTGGTCTTCCCTCGTCGGGAATATCGCTACATAACGCCGTTACACCGAGACAGCCAGGGCCCGTCGGACTCGGGCCCGATTATGCCCGAGACCACCGTCACCGGCGCTAAATCCGACTTCGTGCACTTGCGACGCTCCTGATCCCAAGCCGCGATGGTTCTGGGGCAAGGACAACTAAAAGCATGATAAAGATACATTATGACGACTAAAACACCGGGACTCGGTCTCGCAATAAGTAGTTTCCCACCGTCTACCATTAGCCACCACAACGCCTCTACGAGACATTCAGCCCGCCAGAAAAAGCACATATCAGCTGAACACGCACACCCCACACGCGCGTTGCATGGGTTGTGCTGCTGCCAGGGTAGATTAGACCGGAATCGAAGCCGTGGCCGCCTGAACGAGCACTGGGGAAACAGACGACATGGGTCCCATGGGTACAAAAAACGAGTGGATTCCTCGCGTGAAAGCGGTAAAATAGCTCCAGAAGTAGCTACGCACTATCTTCAAATGAATACTACGGGTTTTACACGTCGAAGCCTATACTGGCGGCCGGACCACAGATCGAGTGATGCAGCACGCTCAGCCTTGCGAAAAAATGCGTAATGGTATGGAAAACCACGCCAGAGGTTGTATGCCGCGTATACACGCGTACGGCCGCGTAGAGGTCAGGGCTGAGCGTCGTGGTGGTGGTTCGAGAGCAAGCACGGAAGAAGCGACGGCTTCTTCCGAAGCATCGACTGTGCCACCGAGAAAATCAGATTGATTCCGGTTGCATCCGACTGTCCCCGTTGGCGGACGACCGGCGGCCGGCCGGCCGCCCGGACATTTTATTCTAAGAACCCATAGTTCTCAAAAGAGTTGGCCGACGGGTCGCGAGTTGAGCTTCGGAGTCGGAGCACGAAATCGCGTCAGACGTCGCGGTTAGAAAATTCAAATCTAAGGTTTAGTCCATTTTGGAGCCATCCACTCCATCCAGCGCCGGCCAGCACCCCGATAAGCGTGATCGCATCCTGTGTGGTGAGCCACTTTGACAGTCGTGTTGTGACCACTAATAGGAGGATGATACAGGAACGATGAGCCGAATAGCCGTCCTGTCCGCTTACCGCTTACCTGTCAAAGGCTCAAAGCGCTGAAAGGCTGACTAGGATTATCATGAACGACCCATACTATCGGACCTTGGCGAATCACGAATGAATGGGACATCAGCAAAGTTGGTTTTTGCTCAAGGGTGCTTGAGATCACTCAGGTCTCTCAGAGTTGCTTCACGAGCGAGACATACTTGGTCAAGGAAGGAAAGCTTAATGGAGCACATCGAGCGTCGGCAAGGGTCACTGAGCTTGACCAAGCTTGCTCAAGCTGCTCAAGCTGCTCGAGCCGCTCGAGCCGCCGAAGCTGATCGCGGTCCGGATGGGCCGGGTCCACCAACTCGAACCACTCTGAATGAGTGGCAAGGCGGGATGCGAAAACGTCCAAGTCTCTCTGATCGTGCGATGTCTCGCGCGTGAGCCCGCGCGTCGCCGTGAGCACAGTCGCACCTCTCCACCTCTGAGTCCTTCAGCGCCGTGATTGATCATGAGCAACGGCCTGCACCTGGTTCTCTCGTCTTGTCTGGCTTTGCGGTGCATCGGTTCTGGTTCTGGCTCGGGCGCTGGATCCTGCCGTCGCCTGGTCTCGGCTCTGGGGCTCTGGACATACCTTCTGGATCTCTAGCGCTGTTCGCTCTGGCGTGTCTACTGTACTGACCGACACCTGGTAGAGCTCTTTTTAGGCCAGCGGTATGTGCATTCGTCGTCGTCGACATCTACCTATCTGACCTCGTGATGTTTCAGGGCTTCTCCGGGACGCCGCTGGGATCGTCCCAGGCCGGACGTGTCGTCCCAGAGTGCCTGCGCGACCACCGACTCAATATATACAGCATCCCGTAACTACATATGCTATAGTCGTCGTGGTAGTCCTCATATTGCGGAATTTACTCTTTTGCACCGTCTTTCTCGACCCACATGTGATCCAAATGCAAAAGACTGGCCGCACGGCCATCAGGAAGAAGCCCGGACTGTCCACTGGCCAGTCTCTGAGCGCTGAGCGGTCGGAGCTTTGCTCGCTTGCCGAGCTTGGCCGAGCTTGTCAAGCGATCAAGCTTCCAAGCTTGAACGAGCTTGAGCCGCTTGTGGACCTCGTCAAGCAAAAGTTAAGCGGACCTTTTGGTTGGACAGCTTGAGAGCTTGGAAGCTCTCAAGCCTTGACAAGGCTTGACAAGGCTCGTGAGCGGGAACCAACTTTGCTGATGGACCGAGGGACGTTACATGTTCATGCTGCGAACAGTTCCGGCCACTCTGCCGTGACTTGTGCAAGCACGTCTTTTGCGTTGAGCGTCTCACGCTCCTCCAGCGAGCGCAGATTTAGCGGCGCCGTCTGCCAGTCGAGTTGGAACGCGAGGAACTGGTTGCCGACGGCGGTGAGGTTAAACGGCTGGCCGGTGGCGACGACGCTCTCGAGGTAGGTGAAGAAGATGCGCCAGCGCTGCGCGTAGTACTCTGAAACCAGACCGCCCCACGCCTTCGAGCCGTAGTCGTTGATCTGGCCGGTCGGGCCCCAGAGCGTGATCTGGTTGCGCGCGTTGTAGTCGAGCAGCTCCTCGTGCCCGCCGCGCGCCCACGCACGCGCGTCCTGGAGCCACTTCTTCAGCGTAAAATGCTTGCTCGTGCGCAGCACCTTGTCCAGCGACGCGAGCACGCCCATCATCCGCTCGCCCTTGTCGTGCATCAGCTTCGCCGCCTCCGCGAGCGTCGTGCCCGAGCCCGGCTTGCTGATCACGTTGTACGTCGCGACGAGGTCGTCGTACTGCGTGCTGAACGCGTTGCTCAGCACCTGCCGCGCAAAGTCGACGTGGTCGAACTCGTACGCCGGGTTGTCGAACCACAGCGCCGGCGTGTAGACCGCGGCCTTGTCGAAGAGGTCGTACGCCTTCACGAGCGCCTGCGTGTCGTACGTGATCGTGGTGGCGTGGTGGCCGGTGCGGTTAGCGATGCCGGAAAGAGCTGGGCGAAGCTCGAAGACCGACTTGGTGACCGCGTTCGACGAGCCAAGCTTGGTGTTGTTGTAGACGGTGGTTCGCAGGATGTCCCACGCATTGTAGATGGCAGACGGGAGCAGGCCTCCGACGAGCCCGCCGGCGTTGTAGCGCCGCGTCGCCCACGAGCGGAAGTACGCTGCGGTGTCGATGGGCTTGCGCGACCATGCCTGCGACAGGAGAAGGTCGTACATAATCTCGTTGCCCTCCTGGCCCTCCATCGTGAGGCCGTAGCCCACAAGCGAGGGCGACTGCTCGAGCGCCTCGATGGCGTTGAGCGTGACGTTCATGACCTGGCCGTAGAGGCCGAGGTTGCCGCCGTAGTCGTGCAGCTGGCACCAGATCCAGGGCTTGCCGTAGTACGAGTTGGTGCGCTGCCACTGCGGCTCGCTCTCGGAGAAGAGGTCGAGGATGAGCATGTCGTCGTTCTTCTCGACGCCGCCGAGGAAGGCCTCGACGCGCGCGTTCGTCCAGAAGCCGCGGTTCGAGTAGAAGAGCCAGCCCTGCATCAGCCAGACGGCGTCGGGGTCGGCGGCCTTGAGCGACTGCCAGGTGCTGCGCGCGACATCGCGGAGGTAGCCCACGTCGTTCTTAAGCGGGTCGATCTCGTTGTACTGGTCGAGCGTGTAGATGTGGGAAACGGGTCCGTACGCGGCAATCTGCTTCTCGATGAAGCTCTTTTGCAGCCTGGCGAAGGCGGGGTCGAACGGCTCGAGGAAGGTGACGCGAGTAAGGGAATCCGGGAAACCGCTCCAGCGGGAGCCGTTGACGACGCTCGCGCCTGGAATCACGCGGGAGATGGCACGGGGAACGAAGCCAGTGAAGGAAGGGAGTGCAGGCGTCATGCCGAGCTCGACCATGCGCTTCACAATTTTCTTCTGGAGCTCGAACTGGTCGTCAATCCATTCCATGGGCAGCTCCGAGCCCGTGGGCCAGGATCCCTGGATGTTGCCGAAACGGTTCCACGCCAGGAAGGCAGGGCCGCTAAGGAAGGAGCTGATTTCCTGGTGCGTGAAGCCGACTTCCGCAAAGACGTCGTAGATGATGCGCTCGACGCCGACCCAGGCCAAAGGCAGGTTGACGCCGCGTAGCGCAAGCCAATCCAACTCAAGCTCCCAGTCCTCCCAAGTCCACCAAGCTGTGGTGTACGAGAAGGTCACTGTACGGCACGTTGAGTACAGCACGTGACTTCAGTTGAAAGCGTCAAACTCACCAGTGTTAAAGTGGTATCTCCATGGGACGGTTGCCGCTCCAGTCAGTGTCCCTTTGACGCGGGGAAGGATAAGAGGCGCAAGGTGCAGGCGCAAGCCGATGTACCACCAGATATCGACGTTGACGACGTCCGTCAGGTAGCGATGCAGCCTGCATCCGCTGTCGTTCAGTGATCTGCGCTCGTCCAAACTGAGTACTTAGTGGAGCCCACCCAGTTGCCAGACCGCTGAGGCTGTTCGACTCAATGCGAACGCGCCCAAGAGACGGGGTTGACACGGTATAAGCATCATAGCCTGTCGCGTTCGACGGCGCTGTGGACAGCACGAAGTCAAAGTCGCGGGCGTGCTGCGGAATGCGGCGCTTGACGAGGTCGACGAGGCCCTGGGTACCCGGAGAAGACGCGGCGCTGACGGCGGCTGCAGCGGCAAGGAGCCCCGCAACGAGCCCAGAGAGACGCATGGCAAGCGACGCTCAACGGCAGCCCCTCACCGCGCCCGAACTGATATACAGGCGCGTCACGTGCTCGCTGGCTTCTCATGACCAAAAAAAGCTGACGCGCGGTTGATCAACTGTCCGTCCAAGACGCGCGGCTCGCGTCATCTGTTAGGGCCCGCGGGCGTGGTGCCTACGTCCGGCGTGCTTGTGCAAGGTCTGGGAGAACATGCGGAGTTTTCCGGCATGCCCTCCGCCAACCCTCCGCAACCGCCTGGACGGAATGGGGCGGAGGAATGCGCGATACATTCGCGCTTCGACCCCCCTCGCAACGTTCCGTCGTCACACAAAGTGGTTCTCACTTGCTGGGAAGCCGTGCCTACCCCGCACTCATCAGCGATCATTTTGTCGCCGGCGACTGTCAGATGGCCTGGCTACTCTGCAGGGCGTTTGAAGCGTATGTTCAACGTTTCTGGGCCCATTTACGCATCCCGCTTGCGCCACTACTCAGCCTTATTGCTCTCTGTGGTAAGTACCTTATTGTAATCGTGTGGCGCCTTCCCCACCACTGTTGCAGCATGTGGCGCGCACCTAACGTAAAGCACGCGGGGCACGAGGATCGCCAGCGCAGCAGGTTCAGATGCATGAGGGATTTGCAGGACTCCTAGCCAGATATCGCATCTTGGATCTACATGCCGTCGGCTGACCCTTTGGAATCCGGCTCACCGAATCAGATACTTCGCCCTTCACGACCATACCACTCAAAGAGTCGTGCCAAAAAAGCTTGAGCGTGTAGGTATAGCGCTTATATGTGCCGGAAGATAAGTCAGAGTTAGCGAGCTGACCTTGGTGGGCAGGCGGCGGATTCGAGGATGACACAGAGGCAATTACTAACGGCACGGGAAGCCATGAGACCGTGCATTCTATCGTTCAACGTTGTAGCAGTCCTATCTCTCTTCGCGTGCAAGGGTCTCCCAGAAGGAACACTATGGCCGTGGTTAGACAAGGTAAGATTGTTGACGGGCGGCGACGAGCGATCCTTGCCACAAGCCTTGTCAATCCTGGACGTGGACTCTGCTGCTAGCCGGACGAGACATCGCCAAAGGGACTGTTTGGATTATCCGCAAATACAGTATATTGGGACTACTGGATCAGTGAAACACATTCAAGAGAGAGTGACGAACACAGCTCCCTCATTCTAGCTAATAACTACTCATCATTGAAGGCGACCCTAACGCGGAACGCAGGAGGCAAGTCACTAGACCCTAGGATACCATGGGTTAGTCAAGGACAGGCACATCGAAGTAGTCGACTTGAAGTGATGCCCAGAGGTTCCAGAAGCATGACGCCGTTTCATCCTCGTCAAAATCAGCAGGTCAATGGTCTACCAAGACACAATTCTGGCGGGAAAGAAGTGGAAATGAACTTCCCAAGTCCTGAATATCCCATGCGTGCCTTGCCACATGATAAGTGCTTTGTAGAAACTCCAACGACGAGCAGAATGCCAATAGGTGTCATAAACCATGGCCGTTGGTATCATATTCACGAGTTTGTACATTCTCTACTCTTTTACCAGCATTAGCTATCAAATGAGAAGAGCGTTGAGAAGCTTGAACGGGAGGAACATCGGAGATTCAAACGCGTTGACGCTTGCTTTCCTCCCCGTGACCTCCGTCATCATCATGTCCGAACGTGACACAGGGAATCCAGTGCCGTCGCGTACCTTCCCGCCGCTCTACCGCGCATCGGGGGACGGGCCCAAGGACCTGCTCGCGTTCTTCCACATCCTCGAACGCCTGAAGGTCCGGCGCTTGTCCGTGCCAGCGCGAAGGCGAGGACTCAGTATGGCTGGCGCAGACGCAGAAACGGACGGGCTGGCTCGTCAAGAAGGTCAATATCAGACCAAAAAATGCGAGCCATGAGTTCATATGTTGACCCTTTGTAGATTCCCGACGCAGAAAGGTGCGTCCAGGTTCGCATAGTGTGGTATCTGGGGCTCACATCTCTGTAGCATCAGCGACCATATGTATCGCATGGGGATATTGGCAATGTGCACTAGCGACGCCTCTCTGGACGTACCAAAGTATGCCAACACTCGCAATCGGCATTCGTGCTTACCCACAGCGCTTTAGGTGTGTAATGCTGGCGCTTGTGCACGACATCGCGGAGGCGCAGGTCGGCGACATCACGCCGCATGAAGGCATCTCGAAGGCTGAGAAACGACGTCTGGAGGCGGTGAGCTCATTTCGAAGCCCTGAGAGGCGGTTGCTCACGCATAACCTGTCAGGAGGCCATGCAGAACTTTGTGCATGAGATGTTCCACGATAGCCCCGCTGGGCAGCGTATCCATACGCTTTGGCAGGTGATTAGCATCTCAACGTGCGTTGTCGTGCGTCTAACCATTCGCGCAGGAGTACGAAGACCAGCAGACGCCAGAAGCGCAATTCGTCAAGGGTAAGTCTTATGACAGGAATTGGTGACTCGTCTTCACCTTCGCAGATCTCGACAGACTCGAGGTCTCTCTGCAAGGCATGTTCCAAATATCGTCCGGTTCGTTTGCCTGACCCTGATGCAGCGAGGGAATATGAAGACCGACACGGCGCCTCAAATTTGCAAGAATTCTATGACAGCAGCTTGCCTTCAATCAAGCATCCAGAAGTGCGCCAGTGGGGACAAGATCTTCTTCAAGAGCGTGCGCGCGCCGCTTCATCTTCGTCTTCCTCATCGCAGAGTGGCTAGATTGTTGAAATCCAGCGCGTACTGTACATACAGTATCCATAATCGTACTTTTATGCTTCTAATGGTGGAACAGGCGCAGCGTGGTGTGCGCGAAGACGATGTCGTGCTCGTCGGCAGCCTTGATGCACTCGGCGTCCATGATGCTGCCGCTCGGGGCGGCGAGGTACCGCACGCCGCTGCGGCGCGCGCGGTGGACGTTGTCGGGGAACGGGAAGAACGCGTCGCTGCTGCACGCGACGCCATCGAGCTGCTTGAGGTGCGCCGCACGCTCCTCCGTGCTCAGCGGCGGCGGCACGCTCTCGAAGAGCCCCTCCCACTGCGCGCGCTCGCCGCCCTCGAGCTCCTCGCCGCCGACGAAGAGGTCGATCGCGTTGGCCTTGTCCGCGCGCTTCGTGCCCTTCTTGAACGGCAGCGCCAGCACGCGCGCGTGGTGGCGCAGCCACCAATTGTCAGCCTTGCCGCCCGCGAGGCGGGTGCAGTGGATGCGCGACTGCTGGCCTGCACCGAGCCCAATGATCGCGCCGCGATAAGCGTACGCGACGCTGTTTGACTGCGTGTACTTGAGCGCCAGCGTCGCGACGATGAGGTCGGTGACTGCGGACTCAGGGAGCTGGGCAGCATGTCAGCACAGTCGCCCCGGAGGAGGTGGAGCGCGCGCACCGATTTGTTCTTGCTGACGAGGTTGTCGAAGAGCTTCGCGTCGATTTTGGCGTCATTGCGCCCTTGCTGCATCGAGATGCCGTACACCTGGCGCGTCTCCACGGCAGACGGGATGAAGGCCGGGTCCATCTGCACGTGTACGATCAGCACTACGCCGATGCAGCCACGAGTTTGCCATACCTCGAGCACGCAGTACTTGCCGCCCTTCTTCTTTTGCAAAACATCCAGGGCCTCCGGCGAGTAGCCCGGGGCGATGATCCCGTCGGACACCTCGCGCGAGATGATTTTGGCAGTTGCGAGGTCGCACGGCTCGGAGAGGGCAATGAAGTCGCCAAAGGAGGACATGCGATCAGCCCCTACGCGCTGCCGTGAGATGACTGCACACTTGACGCTATCTGGACGCGCGTACCGCGGGCACGGGCATAGGCAGCGGCTAGCGGCGTAAGCGGCTCCTTCAAGTCATCCACGCCATAGACCTTCTTCTCCGTCTCGTCGAGCGGCAGGCCGACGGCCGCACCGGCCGGGGACACGTGCTTGAAGGACGCAGCAGCCGGGAGCTTCAGTGCCTCCGTCAGTTCTTTTACGAGCGCATACGAGTTGAGCGCGTCGAGCAGGTTGATGTAGCCCGGAGACCCCGCGAGCACTGACGAGCGTCAATTGTGGTCACTACAAAGTAAAGCGCCGTACCCTTGAAAGGCAGCGTTCCGTTCTGCACGAATGCCTGCGCGGGCTTCTGGTGCGGATTGCAACCGTAGCGAAGCGGCAAGCGCTGTACAATGCCTGCAAGGGGAGACTCGGCGCCCGCGGTGGCGTACTGTTCCCTGAAGTAACCGCTGATGGCTGCGTCGTATGCGGCGGTCATCTCGAACGCCTTGAGCGCAAGCCGCGAGCGAAGGCCCTCGCCGACATTCGGCCAGGCCTTGATGAAGTCGCCGTAGTCAGCAGGGTCGCTGAGCACGCTCACGCGCGCGTGATTCTTCGCGGCCGCGCGGAGTAGCGTGACACCACCGATGTCGACCTCCTCGACAGCATCGGCCAGAGTGCAGCCAGGGCGAGCTATTGTGGCCTCGAACGGGTACAGGTTGCAGACCACGATGTCGATTTTGGCGATCCTGGTTGACTCAAGATCTGCAGCATCGCTCGGGATATCGCGAGCCAGGATCCCTGAAAACGACATGAGACCTAGGATTTCATGAAGCCCCGTGCGATACGCATTGCGCTATGAATAAGAGCGCAGCTAGCACAGCAGGGTATCATTAGAGAGCAAGCGGTCAACCAACCTCCGTGTACAGCTGGATGAAGGGTCTTGACTCGGCCACCAAGCATCTCAGGTGCTTTGGTTACATCGGCAACATCACTATAGTGGTTGGTTAGATTCATCCACGCCAGTTTGAGTCGTACATACCTGATGGGGAGGCCGGCGTCTCGCACTTTCTTCGCTGTGCCGCCAGAGCCTAAAAGCTGTACTCCTGCATCGTGCAGGGCCTTCGCCAGTTCCAGAAGGCCGGTTTTATCGTACACAGACAGCAGGGCTATAAGACGATCAGATTTGGACAATAATCGCAGTTGTACTGACCGATCGGTGCCATCTCGCGGTGTGGATCCTGAGGAAGAGTGGATTCGGAAGATTGCGGCACGAGCTCCGGTGGCTAAACTGGAACTAAAGCAGTGAATGCTTGTCAGTCCTCACACGGGCGGACCAAACGGGCATTGTAGTGATAATACACAGAAAGTTCGCAATGTACAGTATCTATAAAGGAAAAATACAGATATTACAACTGTCCAATTGTTCAGACCCACAGTCTCCTGGCAAAGAACTCCGCAGACCCTATTTACTTCTCAGTGATGCAGGTGCACGTGCATTCTGTCCGATCTGGCGAGCTTCCGAGATCCATCGCATTTTGCATCCGTTCGCAGAGTTCTTTGAATACTGGCTCCTCCGAGAGGACGCGTGCCGGTGGCTCATCGACCCTGAGGTCGACGACCACGTCAGGCTGTTCGCCAATCATGACCGTATCGGTCTCCGATGTGGCGATCACGGAGATGCGCTGGAAGGCCCTGAGCACTGCGGGAGTCAAGAGTGGACAGAGAAGGGGCGTACGCTCGACCCGTCTTCGTTGTTCTCGTTCAGCACCTGCCAAGTATACTTGTGCGAGAGCGAGAAGGAGATCTCCGCGGATGCGGGGATGTTGAGGACGATGCGTGGAAGATCCGACATGCTAAGGCTATGTGAACGCAGTTGAGGGCGTTGGGGTGCGGATGGTGCAGCTCTCAGCGGTGCTACAGTGCGCATTAAGTACACCGTCAACTATGGCTGTGGTCACGACCATTGAAGCGACATCAACTCGGCCTTTTGTCCTCTTGACCACTGCGGTGGGCGAGGCGGGCTGAACAAGACAAGACCCGTCAGTTAGTCGATGGCTACAAAAGAATCCGCAATGAGGTGGGACTGCCGCTTCACATGTGGGTTGTGCTTCGCGGTGGCCGCTTGCCCGCCATCGATCAATCCCGTGAAGCGGACGGGCACGATTCCAAGTCTTCGCCATCTCATTTTGCAGTCGCAGAGCGCCATTGAGGGATTGTACAAGGGTTCTTGGCACGTTAGATTATCACCCGAGGAAAGGTTCTCCTACATCACGTGCGCGTCAAACTTCCGCGTTCCTTCCATCCTGACGCGGTCGCGGCTCGCACGGGACTGGCATCTGGACCAAGCCTACATGTCGCCATTTGCAACCCTCGTCTCAGTTCCCGATCGGATAGATCATAATGAGTCCTTTCTCGCAGCCGAGAAGGATTAACTTTCATTGAACTTTCATTTGTTCTCAGTCACCAGATGCAACGGCCCAGGCACCGGACCGGTTGGATATAGACACCGCCACCTGCAGATCCTAAATCCGCGGATCCGTGCTGTGCGCTGCCGCCGTCTCCCCTCCGTTTCCCGCGGGCCAAGCCACATGGGGCGACTCAATGCAGCCCCGCGCGCCTACGTCCGGCGCACTGGGAGAACGCACGCTTTGGACAGCACCCGCTCCGCTTCGTCGTATTCTTGTGGTCGGGACGCGGGCTTGGGGGACTTCTCCCGCAAACGCCGACCCGGTATAAATGGGCGCAGGAGCAGTGCGGCCGGGGACCCCCAAGCGCACTTTCGCTCCCCATCGCCCGGCCGCACCGCTGCACCGAGCACAGTCACCCGCACCCGCGGCCGCATCAGCCATCTTGCCAAACAAGAAGCCTATCTGCCCATATAACCTCAGCGTCTGTGCGGGCGAAGCAAACCACTGTTTACTATCCACCCACGACCGCCCCATACCAGAAAAATGTCGTCAGACTCTTATTTCTTGGTGAGCCCCCCTCCTGGTTGTTCTCAGAGACAGCTGCTGACGAGCACGTGTAGGACGCAGCCAACGGTGAATCCTCGAGACTGTCCACGCCACGCACCCCGACGATCGAGATCAGCGTAACGGTTGAGGTCACCCAGACCGTGTGCGATGTGCGCTCCCACAACCTCGGTACCTGCGCGTGCGCCGCGCGCAATCCGGGGCCTGCAGTCACCGCTGGGCCGTCTCGCGTGCGAAGATGATCAATGGCGAGCCGCCCGCGCCCGAGCTTCTTAGCTCGTCTTCTTTCCACATGCATGGTGTTCTTTGTGTTGCGACTCGTTGCATTGCTGGTAGTTGTCTTTGTCCCCCGTCTTGTCCCCTTGTATCCCATAGCAATCACGACCGAGCATGTTTGGAGTCCCTTACGGCCACTGCGCACAATGAAATAAAGAATTCAATAGATACATTATCAATCCTCTTCATTCACCCGTAATCGGGTTCTCCAAGGCGTGCGTGTTGGCTTACGCGGCAGTCAAGCTATGTTGGGTCGCCCGGTGCCACTGACAAACCGCTGCGGGCTAAAGATACAATGCTGTTTGGTAGTGCGCGGTATACATAGTCATGACAGCGTAGAGCTGCCGGCCCCGCGTGAGCAGAACGCCGAGGAACAATCGTGTGCAAAACCCATCACGGATCGCGATCGTCTGTTTCGCGGTGAACGGGAATCCAGGATTTCGGCGTGCATGGTACTGTGATCATGCTCGCGGCTTTATCGGTCGGCTCCGCAACTCTTTCCCCTCTCGTCATCATGTCGACCAACGCGACACGCACAGCGCTTGAGCTCACTCAAGTATACTGTGTGTGGCTATCATATCTCATAATGAGAGTCTAATACGGCCCCTCGCAGACCACAAGGGGTCCCCTGTCAGCTTCTCGCTGGCCATAATCACTCTTTCCCCGATCCTGCTGCAAGCCTCATACGCAGCTCTGGCATTATTCACTCGAGAGGTTCTTATCCTGGAGATGTGGGCCGGCCAGCTTGCGTGCGAGGTCCTGAACTGGGTAGCAAAACACACGATCAAGCAGCCTCGCCCGGCAGGTACGCATTCCTAGCGACGCGATGTGCGACGTCTGACGTATTTGAAGATACGTATGGAAAGGGATATGGTTTTCCTTCAAGTCACAGCCAGTATATGGGCTACTTCGCCGCCTTTATCGCTCTTCACGTCGTTTACCGGTACAACCCCTCCCGCACTCCCAACGCTGGTCTCGTCCTGGGCGCCATAGAAAGTCTGCGGAGACCTGCTATAATCCTCGCCACGTCCGCATGGGCGGCGGCAGTATGTTACTCCAGGTCTGTCTGGGTGGCCTACGCTCCAGAAACACGCGTTTAGGGGTAGTACTGACGCCGACACCGCGCAGGATGCACTTGACGTACCATACGCCCGACCAGGTCTACTGGGGCGCCGGCATTGGCATTGCATTCGGTTATCTCACTTACGCCTTCTGCGAGCTACTGCCCGCTCGTTATCCCACGTCGATTCCCGGTGCGTATCATCCCCAGCAAAAAAACCTGCTGCGCGTCCAAGGAGATAGCGCGGGAGCACTGAATGCCCGTAACAGGACGCATCCGGCGCGCCGTGCTTGCGCATCCAGTTGTGGCGTACTTCATGATACGCGACAGCTGGGCTGTTTGGGCGGACGGCGGTTACGAGCAGGCGTACAGCGCGTGGCGGCAGCGGTGGGACGCAGCGCAGCTCCGCCGCAACAGCAACGCGGGCAAGATTAAGCAGTCATAATTTTCTTCCCTCCCCACATCCTCGCGCACCTCTTCACGCACACGTCTCGGCTCGGGAGCCCATCGCAACACTCGGACACTGTGTCACATAATCCTCGCAACTGTTTCCATCCCGTGTACTTCTGCCGCACATACTAGCCTTCCCGCAATATTGCGTTTCAGCCTGCTGTCCGCGATACCGGAAACGAGGCTGCAACCCTTGCGCTCCAATGTGGCTGGGTCTTTGCTCGCCGACACGTTCACAGGAACTCGCCGCGTTCTAGCCCACCGTCCATTGCGAGGCAGTTGGCCCGGTTTCAACTTCACGCCGAATTTTCACGGCAACACAGCCTATTTCCGTACACCATCAACGCTACTTCTACACTTCTTCGATCTCGTCGTCTTCGGGCTCCTGCACGCCGCCCGGCTCGTCGCGCTTGAGCAGATTGACGAGGCGCTCCACGTGCTCGGCGACATTCTCGTCGGGCTCGACGAGGTGCATCGCGCGCACGACCTCGTACACGCCGTGCGCGCGCAGGAAGTCGCGCCCCCAGCGCTTTGTGCACAGCAGCAGCAGCGTCTCGACGAGCATGAGCCGCAGCGCGCCGTCCGCCTCGCGCGTCTTCGACGCCGGCAGGAACTGGAGCGCCGCCGGCATCTTTTCCTGGTCCTGGCGACGCAGGGTCACGCGAAGCGTGGAAGGCGCAGGGTGGCGCGGCGCACCTCGAGATCAAACTCTTCAGGGCCCGCGAGCGGCAGGAGCAGGTACGGCAGCGCGTCGATGCCCGGCGCCGGCGTCGTCGACGGCGGCGCTGTTACTTGCTCCGAGTCCGGACTGAGGATCGCGCGGTGTGCCGAAGCGCTGAAACAGCAATTCCTGGACGCTGGTCAGCTTGTGCACGACGAGATGGAGCTCGTATGGACTTGAGGGTGGAGATGACGCCGCCCCGGCGGATGGTATCCTTGTGCTCGGTGAACGCGACCAGCTTCGCAAGTGGAAACTCGGGGCGTGCGTCGGTGACGCCATCTGACGCTGGTGTCAAGAAGAATGCGCGCCCTTCGGGTGTCTGCGAGTTGCTGAATTGACTTTTCTCGTCAGCAATGGCGTTGCTTACTGCGCTCAGGTTGGCGAACACGCTGGCAAGGAAATGCAAATCGCTCTTCCGTCGCCGTTCGGTGCCCTCCACAACGGCGAAATCTGCAAATGCCGCAACAAGCAGAGGCAGTGCTTTGACCTCGACGGTTTCGAGCGAGGCAAGGGTGTCTGGCGGTATGCTTGTCGCTGATCGAGAAAATGGTGGGTAGAATGGCGGGGTCAGAGCGGGGTCTCGTATGACAGGGACCTTGAGATCCAGAAGGGTCTCTGAGGGACCCGGAAATGCGGTCAAGTTGGAGAGGATCATGGCCGCAAGGTCTGCGAGGATTGAGGGTGGATACTACTGTCTGTCGCATGAACGGCACGACCAAATGGCTCAGCTGAGGTGCGCACCAGGATGTAGGAGCATAGAAACGCCAGAAATTCGCGCTCGCTTAGCGACGCCGTGAGCTGCGGCGCGTCGCTCAGGTTCACGAGCGCCCGGAAGGCATCGTGGGCGATAGCAGGTTGGTCGCGGCACAGGATCTTGAGATCGCGTATCGCGGTCGCATCCGAGAGAAACAGCGACCTATTTGTACTGCCCTGCGGCGTGTGTCCCAGGAGATTTTGCAGCGCGATTTGGCGAACGTTAGGATTGCGATCATGCAAGAACTGGAACAGCTAGCACAGTGAAACTGGTCAGATTCATGTACATAAATGGCATGTATGAGGAGGATACCTCGCGCAGCTCGTCCGAGCTCATGTCCGTGAGTGGGTGCAGAAGAAGAGAACAAACGGATCGTCCGGGCGCAATCTCCGAACCGCGTGCCCGGTCCGGAGGTTAACAGTCCGAAACAAAGTACATGCTGCATGCCAAAAGAAGAAGGTAGACATATCAATGCCCAATTCAACTTTAAATAAATTATTCAGACTCATATGCAAGGGGAAAACGGTAATTGAAGAACCGGAAGATAAATCCAGCTAGTGCAACCCACATGCTTCCGCGTTGTTCTTTTTAAGACTCCGACCTGTGTCCCGAATACTTCGCAGATTGCTCTCGCCAGAAGTGAGGTCAAGCATGGAAGGTACTCTACGAAAGATAATGAGGCTTGAATTGCTGTGGTCATTTCAGAAGGGTTTTCTGACGGGGATTTTACAAATTGTTGTGCCAAATGATAAATAGTATTCTACACGATGAGATCCTCGGGCTCATGAGACGCCTGTGGAATAATCATCTCCGGGCCCTTAGCGGACTGCGCGTGCTCCGGGGTACCCTTAGAGCAAGTCGAGGAGGACCGCCAACTGTGCGGCCCCTCGCAACCGACAACGACCGTATCTTAGTGTCCATATTGATCCCGAAGGAAAATTAGCTGGTACGTATTATCTAACCATGCTGAACAGTCGTGAAAATCTCTGTGCAGATCTCCGGTCAGCGTCACAAGACACCCGCCGGGACCGTGGGAGTGCGATCTCGGGGAGCTCCACCGACGCCAGCTCCGCATGCGCCCTCGCCCTCTCGCCCACCTGCAGCGCAATGAGCAGTGGGCTCAGTGTTACGACGCTCATGAGGACGACTGAGACAATGACCGCGGCCAGCGTCTCGCGGAGGATAAGTGTTGGCGTCCACGCGCCCACATACACGATCGCGATGACCGCCAGCAGACGCGAAATTTCGACGTAGTGCTGGCCGCCCGCAGGCAGTGCCGCGCGTCTCAGCTCGCTCCGCGCGCGTAGCAACCTAGCGATTGCGGCGAGGGCCAGCATCACGTTGAGGCCGAGGTTCAACGAGAGTCCGACAAGAGCGGCTTGGGCGCTCGTCGACTCCCATGCGATGCCGTCCAAGCTGAGCTGAATGTTTTGCACTAGGAAGCAGGCTGAGAGAAGGCAATGATGAGCCAGGTGGGTCGCGCTGTGGACCATGCACTCACCGACCTCCGCGATCAGGATGGCGATGGGTATGCAGACCCACCGCGAGCGGCCCCAGATGACCCAACAGCGATAAGTCTGCACTCGGCTCAGACAAGGCGGGGCGTGTAATGATTGATCTCCTACCAACAAGCCATCGCTCATTATCCCAGCGAGTGTCACGGAAGTGGCGATGATCGACGCACACGCCCGGCTGAAATCTGGGCTGTGACGCCGACGCTCAGCGTCGTGCACTAGGGCGCGCGCCGACCCACGCACCTCACCCGGAAGGTTGTTATGCCATATGCTGCTCCAGTTGTGCCAACCACCGATCCCAGATAACACACGCCGGAGGCGGTCGTGAATGCGGCCAGCGTCCAGAATGTTCTTCGCCGGAGCGTGGGGGTGTGGTATAGTCTGTGCAAAGCGGCGGTGGCCAGGGACACGAACACGCCTAAGTGGGAAAAGAGTGAGAAGGCTTGCCCTGCAGATTCTGCGGCAGACTCACCGAAGAGGACAAAATCGATGGTGCATGACAGCAGCATTGTGAACTTGAATTCGCGGAGCATTCGCTGCGTGTCTGGAGGCCGGAAAGGTCGGTCCATTGGGTGACGGGGAGGGTGACGAGACGCGGGAATGCGAGTGGCAGAATCTTTGACCTGATCGGGTGCACCGCGGGCCGCTGGCGGCGTCCGCGCATCGACGATCGGACTGGAGCTCGGTACGCCGACCTATCGGCTCCCGATGCTTACTGTAGCCACACAAGCCACACGCTCCGCGCTACGCGCTCCGCGGTGCCTTGAAGCTTGCGGGTGATTCACGTCGACGCGAGGAAGAGGGGAGGGTAAAGGGAAGGCGATTAGCGCGACGGGACGGCGATTAGCGCGGCGGGGGTAAAAAAGCCACTAAAAGCGTGACGGACGGACAGGGAGATGTTTTAAAGAAGGGGTGAAAGGCAACAGGTCGAAACTTGTTGCTGATATTCCTGGTTACTTAGGCCCAGTCAGTATTGAGAGTGCCATTCGGCAACAGAATGGGTCAGATGGGGAAAGCGCGTGACAGAAAGGACCAACCTGAGCAGCGAGTAGGGCTGCAAAGCGTAACCCCAGGTAACCCCGTACTACGGTAGCCGTAGTACGGGGACGGTGCCGTGCCGCGCGTGCTGCATGCTGCAGGGAGCTGCGCCGCCACGGCTCGGGTTCAAGGAAACACGGCCGTATTCTACGGGTCTGTTAAGGCAGAGTACAACCTCTGTTGGAGTTTGTCGACTTCAAGGCAAATGTCAACTTTAGGGCCGGCCCCGGCTGCCTCCGGTGGCGCGCACGATGAGAACGGGAGGATCGGACTTAGAAACGCGACGCGTCCCTCTTCCTCTTACCACCACCACCATGAGCGACATCTGTGCCTGCCTTGCACTGCCGTACGGCACGCTATCCCGCGCGTGCCCGCTGCTGCGCTCTGCCTAGCGCATACTGATCAAGCCCACGACCACCTGCGACCACACCCCGCAGCCTGAGCCTGATATAATCATGGGCGGGGCGGCAATGCCTCCGCGGCGGGGTTCCACTGTCCATTTCCCGCAGTGCTTGCCAGGCGACGTCCTGGAACTCCCATTGACTTAAATTCACGATAACAGGGCATCTTCGCGGATTATAGTCTCGCGCAGGCCAATCCGAGGCACTCACTGAGTACCGGAAGACGCTGGTCCTAAGTGATCTGGTCCTTCCACTCAGAGTTTACACCCTGCGTACTGGCCCATTTATTGACCTCAATAACACCGGCAAGGAAGCACTCGAGGTGCGAGAATCGCTTTCACATCGCATATATTCACCAATTGTGGGACATACGGGCGACGTCGAATGGGTGAAGAACCTGCTATAAATGCTGCGTTCCCTCCACTTTGCCCCGCTATCCCTCCTCCGCGAGCCGGCGTCTCGTCGTCCCGCCATCCATTGCGATTTGGCAACACCGAAGATACGAGTCGTCGAAATGCACACCTATGCCCTCGTGGGCTTTGAATTCAGTTGGATTGGTGTCAGATGCAATCTCCTGCATTTTGCTTCACAGATGTGCGTTGCCTTTGAGTGCTTCGAGGTCCTGTTGACGCTTCACCGCTTCAGCCGGGGAGAGTGCTCGTTCTCAGTCGCGTTCAGTGGACGAACTTGGTGATATCCGTCGTGATGTGTCGCCCTGAAAACGCGGTCCAGGCAGACATCTTACCGGACACTGTCGATTCCAAATTCCGGACGCATGTGATGAACAGTGCAAAGCACATGCTGAACACACACTGTCGCGAAACGGTACAGTACACAATGAATGGGCCTCAGGTAGTGGGTCTCATGGTATCACATCCCGCAAAATCGCAACACTCTTGTTGAATTTCCTTTCCCTTTTACATACAGTGCTCTCCTTCGGAGAATTATCATCCTAAATGGCAGCATTGGACTTCTTTCCTGCACAGCAATCTGCGCCTGTGAGAACCTGTGAAAACTGCCTTGGTAGCTTAGAGGAGTCGATCGCGTTTTGGACTCCGAACATTGCAATGGCCGAGGGACACGACCACTCGCATCCGCACCCGCACCCACACCAGCACCAGCATGGGCCACCGCAGGGCGGGCAGCCCCAGACCATCCAGCTTACACCGGAGCAGCTGAAGCAGCTGACGCCGCAGCAGCTGCAGCAGCTCATGCAAATGCAGCAGCAGCAGCGGATGATGCAGCAGCAGCAGCAACAACAGCAGGCGCCGCGCCCAGACCCCGTTATGCAGCAAATTATCGACGCCGACTATAAGCCTGTCGCACTCAAGCTCGGCGAGCCCAGCAACCAGACCGTGCTCTGCTCAGCCCACAGCCAGGAAGTCTGCGCTGACTGCGGCACCGACTTTACCCAGCTCAACATGCTGGCCAAGGCGCTCGTTAACCGGCCCGACCTCGCGTTCCCGCCGCCGCCGCACATCGTGCACCCAGCGCGCTCGGTGGCCGTTACGAAGACAAAGGACGAGGGCAATGTAAGCCCGCTGGCAATAAGCGCCGGCGCGCTCGCTGACGTGGCGGCGTCAGAACCACTTCAAAGCCGGCCGCTACCCCCAGGCGATTCAGATGTATACTATGGCCGCCAACTTTGCCGCATCGCGCGACCCCTGGGAGAACCAGCAACTCATGCGCGAGGAGCTGGCACTCGTCCTATGCAACCGCTCCGCCGCTCATCTCTCCAACGGCGAGGCGGAGCAGGCGCTGCTCGACGCCAACCTCGTCGTGCAGTACAAGACACCGTGGGGCAAGGGCCACTTCCGGAGAGCGAAGGCGCTCGTCGCGCTCGGCCGCCTCCGCGACGCCCGAGTCGCCACTGTCAACGCGCTCATGTTCGAGCCTCAGAGCCAAGTTAGTCGATTTTCGCGCGCGCTCCATTGTCCTGACATGTCGTTCCTTTCAGGAAACCGCCTCGCTTCTGCAGGAAATCGACCGCGAGCTCAAAAAGCAGGAAGGCGAGGACGCTGCCGCAGATGGGCCCGCCAGCGTTCCCGCAGAGGTCAAGCAAGACATTGCCGCTGCTGCGTAATCCGTCCGTGCTTTCTATATATCTATTCGCTGCTGGATTATGTTGTCGACTGGTCAATCCGCCGGCCCCGATTTTGAGTCTTCGGCACACTCTCGCGAGCAGGTATTGCAATCACCCGTCGCCACAGCCAACTCCACAGCGTCCTCAAAATATGTTATATAGTCTCGAGAATCTCCGTGTCCGTGTCTCGCAGGACTGGCGCGGTACTACAATATCGGCAAGCTCGACGGAGACCGACGCCGACTGCATTCTCGCCCGCTCACCGACCTGAAGCGTAATCAAAAGCGGACTGAGCGTGATGACGCTCATGAGAGCGACAGAAACGAGTGTCGCAGCGAATGCCGCGCGGTAGACGAGGGTCATCGCCCACGCCACGACGTAGGCGAACGCAATCACTGCGAGCACGCGCGAGATCTCGACGTAGTGCTGCCCGCCGTTTGGAAGCGCTGCGTGCCTCAGCTCTTTCCGCGCCCGCAGGAGTCGCGTGATTGCTGCGACCACCAGCATCGTGTTGAGGACGAGCCCCAGCGACAGTCCGGCGACGGCCGCGTTCGTGCTCGTCGTCTCCCACACGATGCCGCTCATGCTGATCCGCACGTCCTGCACCAGGAAACAAACTGACAAGACCTGTGGTGAGACTTGCGAGTTAAGGGCTCGGGAATCCCTGCACTCACCGAATTCTGCAAGTAGGATGACGATGGGAACACACACCCAGCGCGTGCGCTCACAGATGATCCAACATCGGTATGTCTTTGAAGCGTTTAAGGACATGACGTGGTTGCCTTAGTATTGCGTTGCTGAGGCAGTCGAAAATCGAACTGGCAGCATAAATCCATAGGTATCATAATCACGTAATCACGTTATGGGTTTATTCAAATTGGCAGGGGGTGTCCCCGCCCGAAGGCCTATGTACAAAAGAGTGCAGGAATGAAATGTTACCTGGGGCAGTGGGGAGGGAGACGAAGGGCCGAGGCAAAGGACATACTATGGCGCGAGACATACCTGATGGCTGTAGGAGACGATGAGCTCGACGCAAGTGAGAGATGGGCGGGAAAGAACGAGACAGCTGGGTCTGAACTCACAGGGCTTTTATACCCTCCCAGGGCGCTTCCTCCGGCATGGGGCGGCGCTGCGGCGGGATCAGCTGGGTGATGCTTTCCCCGACCCGCTGCCTTTCCCCCGGAATTCTCTGCGTTTTCCGTGCTAGACGTTCGGCTGCTGCATGCGCCAGTCTCACTGCGCGATTTTGCGCAAAAAACTCGTCGAGGGACCGCCCTGCGCGCACGGCCGGACCTCCGGCGTGGCAATCCCACTCTTCGCAAGCGAGCCGCTGACACACACACGCAATTTGCCCGTCTCACAATTTGAGATCCGTTTCATGGCGCCCTGGCGATGCTCTCAGCGTGGTTTCAACCTTGAGGGACATTGCAGGCTGCGCATGGCAACTTTGGCATGGCTCGCGGGCTCGCGCTCCCGAGTCACTGCGCGCGCAATCGAGCGAGAAATGCACAGCCTGATTGATGTACGTATGTGAGGACCAGTCGCCTAACGCTTGTAGCATGGATACGCGTGGCAATTCAATTTGGAGGCAACCAACTATATTGCATGTACGGCGACTATCTAGCATACAGGCAGCCTATCTACTACGCTGATACATGCGGAGGGGCTAGACAGACAGTATCGACGCGGGGAACGGGCGAAGGGACGGCGGTCCAAGACGATATTGGGGAACGAGGGAGCGTGACGGGAATGCCAATGGCGGGCGAAGCAGCGCTGGGGCCACGCAGGATGGGTGGTAGACTAGCTAGGACAGCGCCCGGGGATCGCGCGACGAGGTACAGAGCGGCGGCGCTGCCCGTGGGAGGCCGTCGTCGCGGGATTTGTTAGCCGACTGGCGGAAAATCGATCCTGCCGGTCCGGGACACGGCTCCGCGTCGTCCCCAGCGGTCTGCGAGCGCGTCGACTCGATCCCCACACGACGGCGATGAGAGATGGGCGGGATTCCACAATTCGTGTTTCCGCGATTTTGGCCGTCCCGCGGACGGCGAACAAAATCTGCTCTTGCCGAACGTCCAGGGAGCGCCGCGCCGCCGCACTCGGCGCCGTGTATGCGGACGACGGTGTGAGCCAAAATCCGCGATACGGCGCGAAACGGGCGAAGTCGATGATCTGGCGGTTTCATGGGGTGCGGTGGCGCGATGTTGCGTAGCGCGACGACCACACGTCCGCGCCGCGTGAGACTCGGCGGTCTGGATCGGCCAATGAAGTCGAACTTGGCGCCGCGGTACGAAACCCATAGGATGTTTGTGCATGGCAGAGAGTGAGTGCCGGGCTGGGGGTGCGGCGCAGGCAGAACGTACCACTCTCAAAACGGGCGCGCGTCTCCGGGTATCCCCTGGTTCTCCAAGTGCGAGCAGAACGCTTTCCCGTCAGTGTTGGAGCCTGGGAGGCTTTTTGCGCCGAGGACGGGGTGATGCCGGTCGGACCGTGGCCAGCGGCAGCGCCGTGGGAAGAACGGAGAACCGCACGGCCGAGCCACTTCTCGTAGCGAGTCCTCGTTATGGGACGAGTCGACGGGCGCCGTTTTGACCTGAACGAAGGAGGTCGGTCTTTGTCATGAAATCGGCTCCCGGAGAGGAAGGAGCACAATTCTGCTCACCTGCAGCGAACGCGAGAGGGGACGGGCGCGGGGCTCGGCGACGAGATCGATACCCGCAGTGCGAGCCAAATCGCGCGATTCGAGGGCCTCGGCGCCGGGAGACGAGCTGACGACACCGCGTGATGGCCGTTGATGCCGACCGCGACGAAACGCGCCGCAAGCGAGCGCGCACCGCCTCCCGGCGCATCCAGGCCCTTGGTCACCGCGAGCTCGCAACTAAGAAGCCTGCAGGATGAGAGACTCGTCAGCGACGTCGCCCGCGCGCACTGAATCGAGGTGCAACCCGTCCCCGGGTTAGCGAGCTCAGCAGCGCCGGCTGCAGAACGGCAACGGAGCCGATACAAAACCCGAGCGAGGCTCACAAGTGGCACAGGCTCTGCGCGTAGGAGAACACGGAGAAGTTGCGCACGGTCTCGGGGCGATGATGACGAAGGGGGGGAATGCAAATGGGGCCGGAAAAGCGGGCGCGGTGCGAACGGGCGGAGCACTCACCGTGGGAACCCGTCAGCCACGTCCAAGTGGGCCTTCTGTCACGCTCGCAGACGAAGCTTCTCGTTTGCGCGCTCTGCGAGGGCGTCAGAACCCAACCATCCGGGACAAGACGGAAAATAAGCCAGTCGTACCTTTTGACTACGCCATCGGGGAGTGGCCCAAAGGCGTGCCCAGCGCGCGCAGGTGGTGTATTGAGGTCGACGCGAGACCGGTTGGACGGTCAGCCGGCGATGGTGGAGGAACGAGGGAGAGAAACGGAGTTTGCCGCGGTGCGCGGCGCTCCGCGACAGCAGCGCAATTGCTTGCCTCACAGGGCCAGCAAGGTCGGGGGACCGTTCCAGGAGCGTGACAAGCAAGTCCAGGCGGTCGTTCTTATGTGAGGAAAAAAGGACGCTGGTCCACAGCAACGAGGAATTGATAACGAGAGCGATGTTGTGTGACAAACCGTTCCATCAGCTGATTTGTGTCGAGATCGACAGAAGTCGCGCCACGATCATTGCCGACTGTATTCCTGCACAGCACATGCGTGCCTGCGACGTTTCCCACGCCACCGGCGTGCGGCACTTGCAGGAGCATGCGCCGGTCATCGAGCTGTCGAGAGTGCGACTTCGTCGCTTGCCTGGACGATCGCCCTAAAGAACTCGCTCAAGACAAGTCGCAATGCATCTCTCATGCTTCCAAGACTTCAAAAACGGAAACAACGAACCGTCGCGCACGGTGACGCTGTTCGCACGATCGAGCCGCTTTGAATCTCGGGCCTGCCCTGCGGGCTCCTCGCTCGCATTTGGCCCAGCATCATCATCATCTATCGGGTGCATACATAGTCATGTTGCACTACCCTGAGATTGATGTCCCCTCGCTCGGTACACTCGAATGCACCATGCTTTCATCGCGGATGTAGCATCTGCCCTGAGTGCGGGAAGGTCTCTCCGACCTCGAGAACGGAAACACCGGTCACACAGCTCGGGTTTATGAAGCTGATTTGAGTCATGCAGCTGCGAACGCTCCGCCGAGCGGTCGGCGCTCGTTCCGGTCAAGCAACGCGGTCCGGAGTCGTTCTCAGGTCCCCCGGCCTCATTTTGCTCATCGGGCCCTCAGATCATGTTAAAACATGTAATCGGTCTGGCTATTGAGCGATGGGTTGGCAATTGCGCCCGGTGGAGGCACGCAAGCGGGCGCGCACGTGTCCGAGCGGGGATGGCGCGCGTCACAAACTCCGCTCTCGTGGGAAAACAACAGCCTAGAATGCGGCCGCCGAGGCCGGCGCACGCATTATCTCTACGTCATCTGCTGCGGTTGGCACAGGGTATGCCGTACATACGCGTAATTTGAAAGAATTCGCCGTGGAACGATCGCGGCGAAGGCGGCGGCGTAGCGACGCGTTTCGCGACTTATTCAGTTTCCCCTGGTTTCACGGGCTTCTCTCATCACGGGCATCAATCTCCGAGCAATCACGCATCAGACACGCCGGTCTGGAACGCACAGGAAGCGCTGCGCCGGGCGAGAGCTTTAGCGCATTTTCGCGCGTTCAGAGGGTATAGGGGGTACCCCTATTCGCGCTCTGCGCGATACGGGCGCTTATTCTGTGAGAGCCTTCCGGAAAGGACCTGCGTGCAAAGGTGGGAGGGCGTAGCTTTTCGGGGTCGCGAGGAAATGCGCGCCGCGCTCGGCGGCGGGGGGTGGCTAAACACAGCAACAGGCACGCGCCCGGTCTCGGCGCCGCGACTTTGCGCTTCCCACGATGGATCGTACGATAGCTTCCTTCGCGTAAGCACTGCGCAGCCGGATGCCGGAAAAGATGCGGGCGGCAGGAGGGTGTTCGCGAGGGTATAAAGGTTCGCGCGGAACGTGCGCGAGCGAGGAAGCATCGTCCCTTCGTCCCACCCTCTCGACCGCCTCGCCCGTACCTCGGCCTCCCCGTTGCGTCCTCGTGCAAGCACCGCGCTGCTTGCTGCCACCTCGCCGCCGAGCTCGCCGCCGCCGTCGCAGACTCGATTCAACTCGCAGCCGCTGTCCTCGCTGCACGCGCCGTTCTCGACACCGGCAACACCTCTCCCCTGCTTCGGCACCAATCTCGGAGGTGAGCTCTCCATTGCGCATTACACGCCTTCCTCGTTGCTAATCTATCTCTGGAGTCGTTCAACATGCATTCCGTGCGTGTAGCTCGGGGCAGCGCGGTGAGTTTTCCGTTCGCTCGTTCCACATCGCACCCTTTCTGACCCATCTTCTTCCCACGCAGTCATATGCGTCCGTTGGAGTACATCCAAGAGAATCCCGCGAGATGTGAGTGGCGTCGACGTTGGTTTGGCCCTGTCCGATTCCTGCGCTGACTGCTCGCGATCGGAAGTCCACGTCGCCGCCGCCGTCCAGCTCAGCCTCACACACAGCGGTGAGTGTCTCGCGACGCTCTGACGCTGTATTCCTTTCTGACAGGTCAATAGGGCACGCATTTCTATGCGTCCGTTGTGGTACATCCCCGCTGTCGGTCAGATCGGCAGGTCACTCAGGTCAGTCTGCCACATTCGTTCTCTCGCACTCTCGTCGCTGACGGCAGCCGTTTGCATTTGCATTTTCACACGCGCAGCGCGGCCAAAGAGCGTGGGAGCGTGGGGGGGAAAACGGCAAGATCGTATTGCGAGCAAGACGGCCTATCGGTACGTACACGGCCGCAGTGGTCTTTCCTATCGCTCCAGAACGAGCGGCGCACACTCGGGGCGTCTCGGAGCGCATCCCGCGGCCTTCTGCGCGGCGTTCGGCGATGTTGCATGTCCACCCCTCTCCCGACCCCCTCGGGGCGCAGCGGAGGAACGGCGCCGAGCCTCGCGCACGACGACCCGGGAGGGCGTCCGAGAGCATCGAGCCATCGTCTGACGCGTGCGTGAGTCCGCAGCGGAGGCGTCCTCGGGCGTGCAGATGCGGTCGGCGCCCGCCGCACCCAGCAGACGACCTGCCGCACCGCCGAAGCTCTCGGCGCGCGCTGCCGCCGCCGGGCATCGTGGGCCTGATGACCTGCAGTTGGCTCGTGAGTCCAGAATCGCGGGATTGCGCGTGCGCGAGCGGGCAGACCGGTTTGAGCTCGGGAGACGGTCACTCCGACTCTGCATGCGCTCTGCCGATAGGGCGTGAATTCTGGTGCCGGGACGTGTGAAAGGGAGCTGTGCCACGTCTTGAAATGGGTGCAGAAGCGGCGATTTGGCACCAGGCGTACCGTGAATGCCGATCGTGGTGCGGAACGGCACTGACGGCACATATCGTCGAATCGGTCTTTGCGCTCGCGTTTTGAGGTGCCGGTGAGGACGAGTGGTCGATATTGAACGCCCTGATGCTCCGCGAGAGTGACGCGCATGCGCCAATCGTGCGATCGTGGGTGTTGTGCTTCGTCGGGGACCAACTGCTTTAGCGCCGGCGCCAGGACACTTTGCGTGAGATACAGCGAGCGGGGGCTGATCTAATGTTCCCAAGGGGCGCTTTGGAGGCGCTCAAAAGCGCCGTGCTTTGTTATTCCTCGCGATCGCAAGTCCTTTCGGGAACTGACGAACTAGAAGAAATCGAGGTCAGTCAAGTCGAGCGATCCTGACTACAAATCTTATACAGATAGGTAGCCCTCGTTGCTCCGAGTCACCTCCGCATGGTTGATACTGACATTTCTTGCGCTTCAGGCCGGTGATTGGTTCAAGATGTTCGGGTTGAAAAGTAAGTAAAGTCTTGTTCAAACGTCAATTGAACGCTACTGACCTCGATCTAACAAGCAGGGCTATACACTGGTGAGTCATTCCACCAGCAAAATCCGCGGATTCTGAGCGGGGGAATGGTGCAGCAAGTGTGTGCCGGCGAACCAGTGGATGCCGCGGCGGTCAGTGTCGAGCAAGCCAATCACCTCGAGCTCGCGGGGCGCTGCTGATGATGCTGACAGGTCACATGCGAGGGCGCGGGCGCAGGCACGAGCAGGACGTCGTCGTCGTCGTCGACAGCGGCGGCGACGACGCCCAGGTCGATGAGCTCAAACTTGAGGAGCGGACGAGCGAGGGTACGCGCACGCATACACGGAGCGACAGGTGGTGGCAGGCGCGAAGACGGTGCTCGAACGGCGGCTAGAGTTGCGCGCCATAGACAGGAAGGACGGCGAGGGTGGACCGCGGACTCGGACCGGACAGAGCGCGCACGGACCAGGGCGTCGAAGGGGCGCAGAGCGTCGAGGGCAAGGATCGAGGACAGGGGCGCGCGCGCCTTCGGCGCCCGCGCGCGGGGGCGAAACCTCGAGTCGCGGAGTCTAAGTCAGGATCTGCATCTTGCACTTGCACCGGATCGACCACTCCCATCCGCACCCGCACCCACACCAGCACCAGCATGGGCCACCGCAGCAGCAGCAGCAACAACAGCAGGCGCCGCGCCCAGACCCCGTTATGCAGCAAATAATCGACGCCGACTACAAGCCTGTCGCACTCAAGCTCGGCGAGCCCAGCAACCAGACCGTGCTCTGCTCAGCCCACAGCCAGGAAGTCTGCGCTGACTGCGGCACCGACTTTACCCAGCTCAATATGCTGGCCAAGGCCCTTGTCAACCGACCCGACCTGGCATTCCCGCCTCCGCCGCACATCGTACACCCGGCGCGCTCGGTGGCAGTTACCAAGACAAAGGACGAGGGCAACGTGCGTTGGAAATAAGCGCCGGTGCGCGCGCTCGCTGACGTGGCGGCGTCAGAACCACTTCAAAGCCGGCCGCTACCCCCAGGCGATTCAGATGTATACTATGGCCGCCAACTTCGCCGCGTCGCGCGACCCCTGGGAGAACCAGCAACTTATGCGCGAGGAGCTGGCTCTCGTACTCTGCAACCGTTCTGCTGCCCACCTCTCAAACGGCGAGGCCGAGCAGGCTTTACTCGACGCCAACCTCGTCGTGCAGTACAAGACACCGTGGGGCAAGGGCCACTTCCGGAGAGCGAAGGCGCTCGTCGCGCTCGGCCGCCTCCGCGACGCTCGGGTCGCCACCGTCAACGCGCTCATGTTTGAGCCTCAGAGCCAGGTCAGTCGAATTATGTACACATTTTATCCCGCTCAAGCGTCATTCCTTCAAGGAAACCGCCTCGCTCCTGCAGGAAATCGACCGCGAGCTCAAAAAACAGGAAGGCGAGGACGCAGACGGGTCTGCGAGCGTCCCCGCAGAGGTCAAGCAAGACATTGCCGCTGCTGCGTAACACGTCCGTGCTTTCTATATATCTATTCGCTGCTGGATCATGTTGTTGAGGACGAGTATACTCCCGGGTGCCAGTCAATCTCGGGAGCCTTGCTGCGCGATCTCGCCGACCGGAGAAACTTCACAGGCTCCTTCGTCTCCAGCAGGTTCATCGCAATGATGTGCTCAGAGGGGCGCGCCGTTCGTTCCAGGTCCGGACTTGTCGCGCGTTTGCATGGGCGCTGTCTTGGGACACCTACACTGACTTTATGCGAGTCTTCAGCAACCTTCCTCAAAATATGTTATATAGTCTCGAGAATCTCCGTGTCCGTGTCTCGCAGGACTGGCGCGGTACTACAATATCGGCAAGCTCGACGGAGACCGACGCCGACTGCATTCTCGCCCGCTCACCGACCTGAAGCGTAATCAAAAGCGGACTGAGCGTGATGACGCTCATGAGAGCGACAGAAACGAGTGTCGCAGCGAATGCCGCGCGGTAGACGAGGGTCATCGCCCACGCCACGACGTAGGCGAACGCAATCACTGCGAGCACGCGCGAGATCTCGACGTAGTGCTGCCCGCCGTTTGGAAGCGCTGCGTGCCTCAGCTCTTTCCGCGCCCGCAGGAGTCGCGTGATTGCTGCGACCACCAGCATCGTGTTGAGGACGAGCCCCAGCGACAGTCCGGCGACGGCCGCGTTCGTGCTCGTCGTCTCCCACACGATGCCGCTCATGCTGATCCGCACGTCCTGCACCAGGAAACAAACTGACAAGACCTGTGGTGAGACTTGCGAGTTAAGGGCTCGGGAATCCCTGCACTCACCGAATTCTGCAAGTAGGATGACGATGGGAACACACACCCAGCGCGTGCGCTCACAGATGATCCAACATCGGTATGTCTTTGAAGCGTTTAAGGACATGACGTGGTTGCCTTAGTATTGCGTTGCTGAGGCAGTCGAAAATCGAACTGGCAGCATAGATCCATAGGTATCATAATCACGTAATCACGTTATGGGTTTATTCAAATTGGCAGGGGGTGTCCCCGCCCGAAGGCCTATGTACAAAAGAGTGCAGGAATGAAATGTTACCTGGGGCAGTGGGGAGGGAGACGAAGGGCCGAGGCAAAGGACATACAGCGAGACATACCTGATGGCTGTAGGAGACGATGAGCTCGGCGCAAGTGAGAGATGGGCGGGAAAGAACGAGACGGCTGGGTCTGAACTCGCAGGCCTTTTATACCCTCCCAGGGCGCTTACTTCGGCCTGGGGCGGCGCTGCGGCAGGATCAGCTGGGTGATGCTTTCCCCGACTCACTGCCTTTCCCCCGGAATTCTCTGCGTTTCCCGTGCTGGACGTTCGGTGCTGCATGCGCCAGTCTCACTGTGCGATTTTGCGCAGAAAAATCGTCGAGGGACCGCCCTGCGCGCACGGGTTGCCGCGGCCGGACCTCCGGCATGGCGATCCCCACTCTCCGCAAGCGAGCCGCTGACTCAAGACTCACACGCGATTTGAAAGTCGCTCGCCTGGAATAGCCATTTCCTAGTGCTCTCAGTGTCTCTGTGCCCGTCTATCGCTCTCTGTGCCAAAAACAAGCTCCTTGGTTGCACAGTGGCTGGCTCTCTCTGACAAGAAGTCTCTGTCAGCAAATGCCGCGCGAAACACAGACCAATTGACTGATGTGTTCGAGAAGTTGTCGCTTAACGCTTAAACTGCGGATCTGCGTGGCAATTCGATTGGGAGGCAACCAACTTTATTGCATGTACGGCGACTATCTAGCATACAGGCAGCCTATCTACTATGCTGCTACATGCGGAGGGGATAGACAGACAGTATCGACGCGGGGAACGGGCGAAGGGACGGCGGTCCGAGACGATAATGGGGAACGGAGCGTGACGGGAATGCCAATGGCGGGCGAAGCAGCGCTGGGTCCACGCAGGATGGGCGGTAGACTAGCTAGGACGGCGCCCGGGGACTGCGCGACGAAGTACAGAGCGGCGGCGCTGCCCGTGGGAGGTCGTCGTCGCGGGATTTGTTAGCCGACTGACGGAAAATCGATCCTGCCGGTCCGGGACACGGCTCCGCGTCGTCCCCAGCGGTCTGCGAGCGCGTCGACTCGACCCCCACACGACGGCGATGAGAGATGGGCGGGATTCCACAATTCGTGTTTCCGCGATTTTGGCGGTCCCGCGGACGGCGAACAAAATCCGCTCTTGCCGAACGTCCAGGGAGCGCCGCGCCGCCGCGCTCGGCGCCGGGTATGCGGGCCACCGGGTGGGCCAGAATCCGCGATACGGCGCGAAACGGGCGAGGTCGATGATCTGGCGGTTTCATGGGGTGCGGTGGCGCGAAGTTGCGTAGCGCGACAACCACACGTCCGCGCCGCGTGAGACTCGGCGGTCGGGATCGGCCAATGAAGTCGAGCTTGGCGCCGCGGTACGAAACCCATAGGATGTTTGTGCCTGGCAGAGAGTGAGTGCCGGGCTGGGGGTGCGGCGCAGGCAGAACGTACCACTCTCGAAGCGGGCGCGCGTCTCCGGGTATCCCCTGGTTCTCCAAGTGCGAGCAGAACGCTTTCCCGTCAGTGTTGGAGCCTGGGAGGCTTTTTGCGCCGAGGACGGGGTGATGCCGGTCGGACCGTGCCCAGCGACAGCGCCGTGGGAAGAACGGAGAACCGCACGGCCGAGCCACTTCGCGTAGCGAGTGCTCGTTATGGGACGAGTCGACGGGCGCCGTTTCGACCTGAACGAAGGAGGTCGGTCTTTGTCATGAAATCGGCTCTCGGGCGGAAAGCGGCACAAATTTGCTTACCTGCGGCGAACGCGAGAGGCGACGGGCGCGGGGCTCGGCGACGAGATCGATACCCGCAGTGCGAGCCAAATCGCGCGATTCGAGCGCCTCGGCGCCGGGAGACGAGCTGACGACGCCGCGTGATGGCCGTTGATGCCGACCGCGACGAAACGCGCCGCAAGCGAGCGCGCACCGCCTCCCGGCGCATCCAGGCCCATGGTCACCGCGAGCTCGAAAATACGAAGCCTGCAGGATGAGAGACTCGTTAGCGACGTCGCCCGCGCACACTGAATCGAGGTGCAACCCGTCCCCGGGTTGGAGAGCTCAGCAGCGCCGGCTGAAGAACGGCAATGGAGCCGATACAAAACCCAAACGAGGCTCACAGGTGGCACAGGCTCTGCGCGTAGTAGAGCACGGAGAAGTTGCGCACGGTCTCGGGGCGATGATGACGAAGGGGGGGAATGCAAATGGGGCCGAGAAAAGCGGGCGCGGTGCGAACGGGCGGAGCACTCACCGTGGGAACCCGTCAGCGCCGTTGAAGTGGCCCTTCTGTCACGATCGCAGACGAAGCCTCTCGTTTGCGCGCTCTGCGAGGGCGTCAGAAGCCAACCATCCGGGACAGGATGGAAAATATGCCCCTCGTACCTTTCGAATACGCCATCGGGGAGCGTCCCAAAGGCGTGCACAGCGCGCGCAGGTGGTGTATTGAGGCCGACGCGAGACCGGTTGGACGGTCAGCCGGCGATGGTGGAGGAACGAGGGAGAGAAACGGAGTTTGCCGCGGTGCGCGGCGCTCCGCGACAGCAGCGCAATTGCTTGCCTCACAGGGCCAGAAAGGTCGGGGGACCGTTCCAAGAGCGCAACAAGTAGACCTGGGCGGTTGCCCTTATGTGAGGAAAAAAGGACGCTGGTCCACAGCAACGAGGAATTGATAACGAGAGCGATGTTGTGTGACACACCGTTCCATCAGTTGATTTGTGTCGAGATCGACAGAAGTCGCGCCACGCCTGTATTCCAGCACAGCACATGCGTGCCTGCGACGTTTCCCACGCCACCGGCGTGCGGCACTTGCAGGTGCATGCGCCGGTCATCGAGCTGTCGAGAGTGCGACTTCGTCGCTTGCCTGGACGATCGCCCTAAAGAACTCGCTCAAGACAAGTCGCAATGCATCTCTCATGCTTCCAAGACTTCAAAAACGGAAACAACAAACCGTCGCGCACGGTGACGCTGTTCGCACGATCGAGCCGCTTTGAATCTCGGGCCTGCCCTGCGGGCTCCTCGCTCGCATTTGGCCCAGCATCATCATCATCTATCGGGTGCATACATAGCCATGTTGCACTACCCTGAGATCGATGTCCCCTCGCTCGGTACACTCGAAGGCAACATGCTTTCATCGCGGATGTAGCATCGGCCCTGGGTGCGGGAAGGTGTCTCCGACCTCGAGAACGGAAAAACCGGTCACACGGCTCGGGTTTATGAAACTGATTTGAGTCATGCAGCTGCGAACGCTCCGCCGAGCGGTCGGCGCTCGTTCCGGTCAAGCAACGCGGTCCGGAATCGTTCTCAGGTTCCCCGGCCTCATTTTGCTCATTGGGCCCTCAGATCATGTTAAAACATGTAATTGATCTGGCTATTGAGCGATAGGTTGGCAATTGCGCCCGGTGGAGGCACGCAAGCGGGCGCGCACGTGTCCGAGCGGGGATGGCGCGCGTCGCAAACTCCGCTCTCGTGGGAAAACAACAGCCCAGAATGCGGCCGCCGAGGCCGGCGCACGCATTATCTCTACGTCATCTGCTGCGGTGGGCACAGGGCATGCCGTACGTACGCGTAATTTGAAAGAATTCGTCGTGGAACGATCGCGGCGAAGGCGGCGGCGTAGCGACGCGTTTCGCGAGTTATTCAGTTTCCCCTGGTTTCCCGGGCTTCTTTCATCACGGACAT
Source organism: Auricularia cornea (assembly GCA_030578095.1). Classification (NCBI taxonomy): domain Eukaryota; kingdom Fungi; phylum Basidiomycota; class Agaricomycetes; order Auriculariales; family Auriculariaceae; genus Auricularia; species Auricularia cornea. The sequence goes on along the minus strand of JARLTE010000009.1, from coordinate 3,081,616 downwards.
CAATCACCGAGCAATCATGCATTGGAAACGCCGGTCTGGAGCGCACAGGAAGCACTGCGCCGGGGGAGAGCTTTAGCGCAATTTTCGCGCGTTCAGAGGGTATAGGGGTACCCCTATTCGCGCTCTGCGCGACATGGGCGCTTATTCTGGGAGCGCCGTCCGGAAAGGACCTGCGTGCCAAACTGAGAGGGCGTAGCATCTCGGGGTCGCGAGGAAATGCGCGCCGCGCTCGGCGGCGGGGGGTGGCTAAACACAGCAACAGGCACGCGCCCGGTCTCGGCGCCGCGACTTCGCGCTTCCCACGATGGATCGTACGATGGATTCCTTTGCGTAAGCGCTGCGCAGCCGGCTGCCGGAAAAGATGCGAGCGGCAGGAGGGTGTTGGCGCGAGGGTATAAAGGTTCGCGCGGAACGTGCGCGAGCGAGGAAGCATCGTCCCTTCGTCCCACCCTCCCGACCGCCTCGCCCGTACCTCAGCCTCTCCGTTGCATCCTCGTGCGAGCACCACGCTGCTCGCTGGCACCTCGTCGCCGAGCTCGCCGCCGCCGTCGCAGACTCGACTCTCGCAGATGTCGCTGTCCTCGCTGCGTGCGCCGTTCTCGACACCGGCAACACCTTTCCCCTACTTCGGCACCGATCTCTGAGGTGAGCTCTCCATTGCGCACTACACGCCTTTCTCGTTGCTAATCTATCTCTGGAGTCGTTCGACATGCATTCCGTGCATGTAGCTCGCCGTTCGGCAGCGGCAGCGCGGTGAGTCCTTCCGTTCGCTCGTTCCACGTCGCACCCTTTCTGACCCATCTTCTTCCCACGCAGTCATATGCGTCCGTTGGAGTACATCCAGGAGATGTGAGTGGCGTCGGCGTTGGTTTGGCCCTGTCCGATTCCTGCGCTGACTGCTCGCGATCGGAAGTCCACGTCGCCGCCGCCGTCCAGCTCGGCCTCACACACAGCGGTGAGTGTTTCGCGACGCTCTGACGCTGTATTCCTTTCTGAAACGTCGATAGGACACGCATTTCTATGCGTCCGTTGTGGTACATCCCCGCTGTGTTCGGATCGGCAGTCCACTCAGGTCAGTCGGCCACGCTCGTTCTCTTGCATTCTCGTCTCTGATGGCACCCGTTTTGCATTTCACAGGCGCAGCGCGCCCAAAGAGCGTGGGGAGAACGACAACGTTGTATTGCGCGCAAGACGGCCTATCGGTACGTACACAGCCGTGGTCCTTTTCCTATCAATCCAAACCGAGCTGCGCACACTCGGAGCGTCTCGGGGCGCCTTCCCGCGACCCTCTGCGCGGGCTGCACTCGCGTTCGGCGGTGTTGCATGCCCAACCCTCTCCCGACCATCTCGGGGAGCAGCGGACGCACAGCGCCGAACTGCGCGCACGACGACCCAGGAGGGCGTCCGGGAGCATCGGGACATCGTCTGACGCGCGCTCGACTCCGCGGCGGAGGCGTCCTCGGGCGTGCAGGTGCCGTCGGCGCTCGCCGCAATCCAGCAGACGACCCGCCGCACCGCCGAAGCCCTCTGCGCGCGCTGCCGCCGCCGGGAGTCGTAGGCCGGATCACCTGCAGTGCGATCGTGAGTACAGAATCGCGCGATTGCACATGCGCGAGCGGGCACACCGGTTTGAGCTCGGGAGGCGGTCACTCCGACTCTGCATGCGCTCTGCCGATAGGGCGCGAATTCTTGTGCCGGGACGTGTGAAAGGGATATCTGCCAAGTCTTGAAATGAGTGCAGAAGCGGCGATTTGGCACCGGGCGTACCGTGAATGCCGATCGTGGTGCGGAACGGCACTGACGGCACATATTGTCGAATCGGTCTTCGCGCGCGCGTTTTGAAGCGCCTGTGAGGACGAGTGGTCGATAGTGAATGTCCTGACGCTCCGAGAGAGCGGCGTACAGGCGCCACTCGTGCGATCGTGGGTGTTGTGCTACGTCGGATGCCAGCTGCTTTAGCGCCGGCGCTGGGACACTTTGCGCGAGATACAGCGAGCGGGGGCTGATCTAATAGTCCTGGAGAGCCGATATAAAGCGCTATCTGGCGCCGTGCATTGCTATTCCTCGCGATCGCAAGTCATTTCGGGAACTGACGAACTAGAAGAAATCGAGGTCAGTCAAGTCGAGCGATCCAGACTACAAATATTATACCGATAGGTAGCCCTCGTTGCTCGGAGTCACCTCCGCATCCTTGGTACTGACATATTTTTGCGCTTCAGGCAGCTTCAGGCTTGTGATCGGTCCAACGTGGGAACGATGGAAAAGTAAGTAAACTCTTGTTCAAACTTCAATTGAACGCCACTGACCTCGATGAAATAAGCAGAGCACTACACTGGTAAGTCATGCCACTAGTAAAATCCGCGGATTCTGAGCGGGGGGATGGTGGAGCAAGTGTGTGCCGGCGAACCAGTGGATGCCGCGACGGTCAGTGTCGAACAAGCCAATCAGTTTGAGCTCGCAGGGCGCTGCTGATGATGCTGACAGGTGACATGCGAGGGCGCAGGCACGAGCAGGACGTCGTCGTCGTCGTCATCGTCGACAGCGGCGGCGAGGACGTCCAGGTCGATGAGCTCAAATTCGAGGAGCGGACGAGCGAGGGCACGCGCATGCATACACGGAGCGGCATGTGGTGGCAGGCGCGAAGACGGTGCTGGAACGGCGGCTGGAGTTGCGCGCCACAGAGAGGAAGGACGGCGAGGGCGGACAGCGGACTCGGACCGGACAGAGCGCGCACGGACCAGGGCGTCGAAGGGGCGCAGAGCGTCGAGGGGAAGGATCGAGGACAGGGGCGCGCGCGCCTTCGGCGCCCGCGCGCGGGGGAGAAACGTCGAGTCGCGGAGTCCAAGTCAGGATCTGCATCTTGCACTTGCACCGGATCGCCCACTCCCATCCGCACCCGCACCCGCACCAGCACCAGCATGTGCCACCACAGGGCGGGCAGCCCCAGACCATCCAGCTTACACCGGAGCAGCTGAAGCAGCTGACGCCGCAGCAGCTGCAGCAGCTCATGCAAATGCAGCAGCAGCAGCGGATGATGCAGCAGCAGCAGCAACAACAGCAGGCGCCGCGCCCAGACCCCGTTATGCAGCAAATTATCGACGCCGACTATAAGCCTGTCGCACTCAAGCTCGGCGAGCCCAGCAACCAGACCGTGCTCTGCTCAGCCCACAGCCAGGAAGTCTGCGCTGACTGCGGCACCGACTTTACCCAGCTCAACATGCTGGCCAAGGCCCTTGTCAACCGACCCGACCTGGCATTCCCGCCGCCGCCGCACATTGTGCACCCAGCGCGCTCGGTGGCCGTTACCAAGACAAAGGACGAGGGCAACGTGCGTTGGAAATAAGCGCCGGTGTGCGCGCTCGCTGACGTGGCGGCGCCAGAACCACTTCAAAGCAGGTCGTTATCCCCAGGCCATCCAGATGTACACAATGGCCGCCAACTTCGCTGCGTCTCGCGACCCCTGGGAAAACCAGCAGCTCATGCGCGAGGAGCTGGCGCTCGTACTCTGCAACCGCTCCGCTGCCCATCTCTCCAACGGCGAGGCGGAACAGGCGCTGCTCGACGCCAACCTCGTCGTACAGTACAAGACACCATGGGGCAAGGGCCACTTCCGGAGAGCGAAGGCGCTCGTCGCGCTCGGCCGCCTCCGCGACGCTCGGGTCGCCACCGTCAACGCGCTCATGTTCGAGCCTCAGAGCCAGGTCGGTCGAATTATGTACACATTTTATCCTGCTCACGCGTCGTTCCTTTCAGGAAACCGCCTCGCTCCTGCAGGAAATCGACCGCGAGCTGAAAAAGCAGGAAGGCGAGGACGCTGCCGCAGACGGGTCTGCGAGCGTCCCCGCAGAGGTCAAGCAAGACATTGCCGCTGCTGCGTAATCCGTCCGTGCTTTCTATATATCTATTCGCTGCTGGATCATGTTGTTGAGGACGAGTATACTCCCGGGTGCCAGTCAATCTCGGGAGCCTTGCTGCGCGATCTCGCCGACCGGGAAACTTCACAGGCTCCTTCGTCTCCAGCAGGTTCATCGCAATGTTGTGCTCAGAGGGGCGCGCCGTTCGTTCCAGGTCCGGACTCGTCGCGCGTTTGCATGGGCGCTGTCTTGGAACACCTACACTGACTTTATGCGAGTATTCAGCAACTTTCCTCAAAATATGTTATATAGTCTCGAGAATCTCCGTGTCCGTGTCTCGCAGGACAGGCGCGGTACTACAATATCGGCAAGCTCGACGGAGACCGACGCCGACTGCATTCTCGCCCGCTCACCGACCTGAAGCGTAATCAAAAGCGGACTGAGCGTGATGACGCTCATGAGAGCGACAGAAACGAGTGTCGCAGCGAATGCCGCGCGGTAGACGAGGGTCATCGCCCACGCCACGACGTAGGCGAACGCAATCACTGCGAGCACGCGCGAGATCTCGACGTAGTGCTGCCCGCCGTTTGGAAGCGCCGCGTGCCTCAGCTCTTTCCGCGCCCGCAGGAGTCGCGTGATTGCTGCGACCACCAGCATCGTGTTGAGGACGAGCCCCAGCGACAGTCCAGCGACGGCCGCGTTCGTGCTCGTCGTCTCCCACACGATGCCGCTCATGCTGATCCGCACGTCCTGCACCAGGAAACAAACTGAAAAAACCTGTGGTGAGACTTGCGAGTTAAGGGCTCGGGAATCCCTGCACTCACCGAATTCTGCAAGTAGGATGACGATGGGAACACACACCCAGCGCGTGCGCTCACAGATGATCCAACATCGATAGTGTTCATGATTAGAGAAGGACATGACGTGGTTGCCCTAGTATTGCGTTGCTGAGGCAGTCGAAAACCGAACTGGCAGCGTGAATCCATAGGTATCATAATCACGTTATGGGTTTATTCAAATTGGCAGGGGGTGTCCCCGCCCGAAGGCCTATGTACAAAAGAGTGCGGGAATGAAATGTTACCTGAGGAACTGGGGCTGGAGTGGCGAGCGTCGCATGCATACCTGAGGAGGGTCGGAGACGATGAGCTCGAGGGAGCGATGAGGTACCTGGGAGACGATGAGCTCGACGCAACTGAGAGATGGGCGGGAAAGAACGAGACGGCTGGGTCTGAACTCGCAGGGCTTTTATACCCTCCCAGGGCGCTTCCTCCGGCATGGGGCGGCACTGCGGCGGGATCAGCTGGGTGATGCTTTCCCCGACCCGCTGCCTTTCCCCCGGAATTCTCTGCGTTTCCCGTGCTAGACGTCCGGCTGCTGCATGCGCCAGTCTCAGTGCGCGATTTTGCGTAGAAAAATCGTCGAGGGACCGCTCTGCGCGCACGGCCGGACCTCCGGCGTGGCAATCCCACTCTTCGCAAGCGAGCCGCCGACTCGAGAATCACACGCAATTTCCACCAGAGCACCCATTTCCTCGCTTTTCTCACTGTTTGTGTGCCTGTCTGCATCTCCCCGTGCTGGAAGCAAGCTTCAAAGTGGCATACTCCTGGCTCTCTCGGACGTTCCCAAAAGGTCTCCGTCAGCAAATGCCGCGCGAAACACACAGATCAACTGACTGATGTCTTCGAGAAGTTGTCGCTTAACGCTTAAACTGCGGATCTGCGTGGCAACTCGATTGGGAGGCAACCAACTTTATTGCATATAGTGCGACGGTCTAGCATACAGGCAGCCTATGGACGGTATACACACATGCGGAGGGGCTAGACAGACAGTATCTACGCGAGGGACGGGCGAGGGGACCGCGGGTTTGGATGAAAATGGGGAACGGGGGATCGTGACGGGAATGCCAATGGCGGGCGAAGCAGCGCTGGGACCACGCAGGATGGGTCGTATACTGGGTATTACGGCTCCCGGGGACCGTCTGGCGCGATGCAGGGTGCCGGCGCTCCCCGTGGGAGGCCGTCGTCGCGGCATTTGTTAGCCGGCCGACCGAAAATCGATCTTGCCGAGGGGGGAGAGCGCTCCGCGTCATCTCCAGTGGTCTTCGAGCACGTCGAGTCGACCTCCACGCGATGCAGATGAGACCTGAGCGCGATTCCACAATTCGCGATTTCGCGATTTTGACGGTCGCGCGGACGCCGCACAAAATCCGTCCTTGCCGGACGTCCAGTGAGCGCCGCGTCGCCTCGCTCGGCGCCAGGTATGTCGACCACTGGAAGAGCCAAAATCCCCGGTACGGAGCGAAACGGGCGAGGTCGATGATCTTGCGGTTTCATGGGGTGCGGTGGCGCGAAGTTGCGTAGCGCGACGACCACACGTCCGCGCCGCGTGAGACTCGGCAGTCGGGATCGGCCAATGAAGTCGAGCTTGGCGCCGCGGTACGAGACCCATAGGATGTTTGTGCCTGGCAGAGAGTGAGTGCCGGGCCGGGGGTGCGGCGCAGGCAGAACGTACCACTCTCGAAGCGGGCGCGCGCCTCAGGGTATCCCCTGGTTCTCCAAGTGCGAGCAGAACGCTTTCCCGTCTGCGGTGGGGACCGGGAAGCCTTTTCCGCCGAGGACGAGGTGATGCCGGTCGGACCGTGGCCAGCAGCAGCGCCGTGGGAAGAACGGAGAGGCGCACGGCCGAGCCACTTCTCGTAGCGAGTCCTCGATATGGGACGAGTCGACGCGCGCCATTTCGCCTTGAACGAAGGAGGTCGGTCTTTGTCATGAAATCGGCTCTCGGACGGGAAGTAGCACAATTCTGCTTACCTGCGGCGAACGCGAGAGGGGACAGGCGCGGGGCTCGGCGAAGAGATCGAGACCCGCAGTGCGAGCCAAATCGCGCGATTCGACGGCCTCGGTGCCGGGAGACGAGCTGACGACGCCGCGTGATGGCCGTTGATGCCGACCGCGACGAAACGCGCCGCAAGCGAGCGCGCACCGCCTCCCGGCGCATCCAGGCCCTTGGTCACCGCGAGCTTGCAATCTCGAAGCCTGCAGGATGAGAGCTCGTTAGCGAGGTCGCCCGCGCGCACTGAATCGAGGTGCGACCCGTCCCCGGGCTGGGCTGGGGAGCTCAGCAGCGCTGCGTGCAAGGGAACAACGGCAACGCGGCCGAGACAAAGCGCAAACAAGGCTCGCAAGTGGCCCAGCGCCGCGCGTATTAGAACACGGAGAAGTTGAACACGGTCTCGGTGCGATGATGAGGACGGGGCGATGCAAATGCGGCCGGAAAAACGGGCGCGGTGCGAATGGGCGGAGCACTCACCGTGGAAACCGATCACAGACGCTGAGGTAGACATCCTGTCACGCTCGCGGACGAAGCGTCTCGTTTGCGCGCTCTGCGAGGGCGTCAGAACTCAACCTCCAAGGACAAGACCGAAAATATGCCACTCGTACCTTTTGACTACGCCATCAGGAAGTGTCCAGAACGCGTGCCCAGCGCGCAGAGGCGGTGTCATGAGGTCGACGCGAGACCGGTCGGACGGTCAGCCGGCAATGGTGGAGGAACGAGGGAGAGAAACGGAGTTTGCCGCGGTGCGCGGCGCTCCGCGACAGCAGCGCAATGGCTTGCCTCACAGCAGCAAGGTCGGGGGACCGTTCCAGGAGCGTGACAAGTAGACCTGGGCGGTCGTTCTTATGTGAGGAAAAAAGGACGCTGGTCCACAGCGACGAGGAATTGATAATGAGAGCGATGTTGCGTGACAAACCGTTCCATCAGCTGATTTGTGTCGAGATCGACAGAAGTCGCGCCACGATCATTGCCGACTGTATTCCTACACAGCACATGCGTGCCTGCGATGTTTCCCACGCCACCGGCGTGCGGCATTTGCAAGCCCCGAGCCGTCGAGAGAGCGACTCCGTGGGTCGTCTGGACGATCGTCCGAGCATCTCCGAATCCCTGAGATGACTTCAAGAACGGAAACAACGAACCGTCGCGTGAAGCTATTTGCACGATCCAGCCTGTCGAAATCAGTGGCCTGCGCGTTCCGCTCGCATTTGGCCCAGCATCATCATCATCTATCGGGTTCATACAGAGCCATGTGGCTCACTATTTCAGATTGCTGTTTCCTCGCTCTGTACACCCAAATGCGGCGGAATGTTGCTTTCATCGCGGACGCAGCATGTACCCTGAGTGCAGGAAGATCTCGCTGACCTCAATAACGGAATCACCGATCACAAAGGTCGGGTGTTTGAAGCCGATTTGTGTCATCCAGCTGCGAACGCTCCGCCGACGCTTGTATTCAAGTAACGCGATCCTGAGGTTTCCTACCCACATTTTGGACAGTCAGCCCTCAGATCATGTTGATGCATGCACTCAGGGTCTATCCCGCGGGGTGAGTCGGCAGCCGGGCCCGGGGGAGGCATGCAATCGGGCGCGCACGTGTCCGAGCGGGGATCGCGCGCGTCGCAAACTCCGCTCTGGCGGGAGAACAACAGCCCAGAACGAGCCCGGCGTGGCCGGCGCCCGCGTTATCTCTACGTCATCTGCTGCGGTGGGCACAGGGCATGCCGTACGTACGCGTAATTTGAAAGAATTCGCCGTGGAACGATCGCGGCGAAGGCGGCGGCGTAGCGACGCGTTTCGCGAGTTATTCAGTTTCCCCTAGTTTCCCGGGCTTCTCTCATCACGGACATCAATCACCGAGCAATCATGCATTGGAAACGCCGGTTTGGAGCGCACAGGAAGCACTGCGCCGGGCGAGAGCTTTAGCGCAATTTTCGCGCGTTCAGAGGGTATAGGGTACCCCTATTCGCGCTCTGCGCGATATGGGCGCTTATTCTGCGAGCTCCATCCTGAGTGAACCTGCGTGCAAAAGTGGGAGGGCGTAGCTTCTCGGTGTCGCGAGGAAATGCGCGCCGCGCTCGGGCGGGGAGTGGCTAAACACAGCAACAGGCACGCGCCCGGTCTCGGCGCCGCGACTTTGCGCTTCCCACGATGGATCGTACGATGGATTCCTTCGCGTAAGCGCTGCGCAGCCGGCTGCCGGAATAGATGCGAGCGGCAGGGGGTGTTGGCGCGAGGGTATAAAGGTTCGCGCGGAACGTGCGCGAGCGAGGAAGCATCGTCCCTTCGTCCCACCCTCCCGACCGCCTCGCCCGTACCTCGGCCTCTCCGTTGCGTCCTCGTGCAAGCACCGCGCTGCTCGCTGCCATATCGTCGCCGAGCTCGCCGCCGCCGTCGCAGAGTCGATTCAAGTCGCACCCGCTGTCCTCGCTGCATGCGCCGTTCTCGACGCCTGCAACACCTCTCCCCTGCTTCGGCACCGATCTCGGAGGTGAGCTCTCCATTGCGCATTACACGCCTTCCTCGTTGCTAATCTATCTCTGGAGCCGTTCGACATGCATTCCGTGCATGTAGCTCGCCGTTCGGCAGCGGCAGCGCGGTGAGTCCTTCCGTTCGCTCGTTCCACGTCGCACCCTTTCTGACCCATCTTCTTCCCACGCAGTCATATGCGTCCGTTGGAGTACATCCAGGAGATGTGAGTGGCGTCGGCGTTGGTTTGGCCCTGTCCGATTCCTGCGCTGACTGCTCGCGATCGGAAGTCCACGTCGCCGCCGCCGTCCAGCTCGGCCTCACACACAGCGGTGAGTGTTTCGCGACGCTCTGACGCTGTATTCCTTTCTGAAACGTCGATAGGACACGCATTTCTATGCGTCCGTTGTGGTACATCCCCGCTGTGTTCGGATCGGCAGTCCACTCAGGTCAGTCGGCCACGCTCGTTCTCTTGCATTCTCGTCTCTGATGGCACCCGTTTTGCATTTCACAGGCGCAGCGCGCCCAAAGAGCGTGGGGAGAACGACAACGTTGTATTGCGCGCAAGACGGCCTATCGGTACGTACACAGCCGTGGTCCTTTTCCTATCAATCCAAACCGAGCTGCGCACACTCGGAGCGTCTCGGGGCGCCTTCCCGCGACCCTCTGCGCGGGCTGCACTCGCGTTCGGCGGTGTTGCATGCCCAACCCTCTCCCGACCATCTCGGGGAGCAGCGGACGCACAGCGCCGAACTGCGCGCACGACGACCCAGGAGGGCGTCCGGGAGCATCGGGACATCGTCTGACGCGCGCTCGACTCCGCGGCGGAGGCGTCCTCGGGCGTGCAGGTGCCGTCGGCGCTCGCCGCAATCCAGCAGACGACCCGCCGCACCGCCGAAGCCCTCTGCGCGCGCTGCCGCCGCCGGGAGTCGTAGGCCGGATCACCTGCAGTGCGATCGTGAGTACAGAATCGCGCGATTGCACATGCGCGAGCGGGCACACCGGTTTGAGCTCGGGAGGCGGTCACTCCGACTCTGCATGCGCTCTGCCGATAGGGCGCGAATTCTTGTGCCGGGACGTGTGAAAGGGATATCTGCCAAGTCTTGAAATGAGTGCAGAAGCGGCGATTTGGCACCGGGCGTACCGTGAATGCCGATCGTGGTGCGGAACGGCACTGACGGCACATATTGTCGAATCGGTCTTCGCGCGCGCGTTTTGAAGCGCCTGTGAGGACGAGTGGTCGATAGTGAATGTCCTGACGCTCCGAGAGAGCGGCGTACAGGCGCCACTCGTGCGATCGTGGGTGTTGTGCTACGTCGGATGCCAGCTGCTTTAGCGCCGGCGCTGGGACACTTTGCGCGAGATACAGCGAGCGGGGGCTGATCTAATAGTCCTGGAGAGCCGATATAAAGCGCTATCTGGCGCCGTGCATTGCTATTCCTCGCGATCGCAAGTCATTTCGGGAACTGACGAACTAGAAGAAATCGAGGTCAGTCAAGTCGAGCGATCCAGACTACAAATATTATACCGATAGGTAGCCCTCGTTGCTCGGAGTCACCTCCGCATCCTTGGTACTGACATATTTTTGCGCTTCAGGCAGCTTCAGGCTTGTGATCGGTCCAACGTGGGAACGATGGAAAAGTAAGTAAACTCTTGTTCAAACTTCAATTGAACGCCACTGACCTCGATGAAATAAGCAGAGCACTACACTGGTAAGTCATGCCACTAGTAAAATCCGCGGATTCTGAGCGGGGGGATGGTGGAGCAAGTGTGTGCCGGCGAACCAGTGGATGCCGCGACGGTCAGTGTCGAACAAGCCAATCAGTTTGAGCTCGCAGGGCGCTGCTGATGATGCTGACAGGTGACATGCGAGGGCGCAGGCACGAGCAGGACGTCGTCGTCGTCGTCATCGTCGACAGCGGCGGCGAGGACGTCCAGGTCGATGAGCTCAAATTCGAGGAGCGGACGAGCGAGGGCACGCGCATGCATACACGGAGCGGCATGTGGTGGCAGGCGCGAAGACGGTGCTGGAACGGCGGCTGGAGTTGCGCGCCACAGAGAGGAAGGACGGCGAGGGCGGACAGCGGACTCGGACCGGACAGAGCGCGCACGGACCAGGGCGTCGAAGGGGCGCAGAGCGTCGAGGGGAAGGATCGAGGACAGGGGCGCGCGCGCCTTCGGCGCCCGCGCGCGGGGGAGAAACGTCGAGTCGCGGAGTCCAAGTCAGGATCTGCATCTTGCACTTGCACCGGATCGCCCACTCCCATCCGCACCCGCACCCGCACCAGCACCAGCATGTGCCACCACAGGGCGGGCAGCCCCAGACCATCCAGCTTACACCGGAGCAGCTGAAGCAGCTGACGCCGCAGCAGCTGCAGCAGCTCATGCAAATGCAGCAGCAGCAGCGGATGATGCAGCAGCAGCAGCAACAACAGCAGGCGCCGCGCCCAGACCCCGTTATGCAGCAAATTATCGACGCCGACTATAAGCCTGTCGCACTCAAGCTCGGCGAGCCCAGCAACCAGACCGTGCTCTGCTCAGCCCACAGCCAGGAAGTCTGCGCTGACTGCGGCACCGACTTTACCCAGCTCAACATGCTGGCCAAGGCCCTTGTCAACCGACCCGACCTGGCATTCCCGCCGCCGCCGCACATTGTGCACCCAGCGCGCTCGGTGGCCGTTACCAAGACAAAGGACGAGGGCAACGTGCGTTGGAAATAAGCGCCGGTGTGCGCGCTCGCTGACGTGGCGGCGCCAGAACCACTTCAAAGCAGGTCGTTATCCCCAGGCCATCCAGATGTACACAATGGCCGCCAACTTCGCTGCGTCTCGCGACCCCTGGGAAAACCAGCAGCTCATGCGCGAGGAGCTGGCGCTCGTACTCTGCAACCGCTCCGCTGCCCATCTCTCCAACGGCGAGGCGGAACAGGCGCTGCTCGACGCCAACCTCGTCGTACAGTACAAGACACCATGGGGCAAGGGCCACTTCCGGAGAGCGAAGGCGCTCGTCGCGCTCGGCCGCCTCCGCGACGCTCGGGTCGCCACCGTCAACGCGCTCATGTTCGAGCCTCAGAGCCAGGTCGGTCGAATTATGTACACATTTTATCCTGCTCACGCGTCGTTCCTTTCAGGAAACCGCCTCGCTCCTGCAGGAAATCGACCGCGAGCTGAAAAAGCAGGAAGGCGAGGACGCTGCCGCAGACGGGTCTGCGAGCGTCCCCGCAGAGGTCAAGCAAGACATTGCCGCTGCTGCGTAATCCGTCCGTGCTTTCTATATATCTATTCGCTGCTGGATCATGTTGTTGAGGACGAGTATACTCCCGGGTGCCAGTCAATCTCGGGAGCCTTGCTGCGCGATCTCGCCGACCGGGAAACTTCACAGGCTCCTTCGTCTCCAGCAGGTTCATCGCAATGTTGTGCTCAGAGGGGCGCGCCGTTCGTTCCAGGTCCGGACTCGTCGCGCGTTTGCATGGGCGCTGTCTTGGAACACCTACACTGACTTTATGCGAGTATTCAGCAACTTTCCTCAAAATATGTTATATAGTCTCGAGAATCTCCGTGTCCGTGTCTCGCAGGACAGGCGCGGTACTACAATATCGGCAAGCTCGACGGAGACCGACGCCGACTGCATTCTCGCCCGCTCACCGACCTGAAGCGTAATCAAAAGCGGACTGAGCGTGATGACGCTCATGAGAGCGACAGAAACGAGTGTCGCAGCGAATGCCGCGCGGTAGACGAGGGTCATCGCCCACGCCACGACGTAGGCGAACGCAATCACTGCGAGCACGCGCGAGATCTCGACGTAGTGCTGCCCGCCGTTTGGAAGCGCCGCGTGCCTCAGCTCTTTCCGCGCCCGCAGGAGTCGCGTGATTGCTGCGACCACCAGCATCGTGTTGAGGACGAGCCCCAGCGACAGTCCAGCGACGGCCGCGTTCGTGCTCGTCGTCTCCCACACGATGCCGCTCATGCTGATCCGCACGTCCTGCACCAGGAAACAAACTGAAAAAACCTGTGGTGAGACTTGCGAGTTAAGGGCTCGGGAATCCCTGCACTCACCGAATTCTGCAAGTAGGATGACGATGGGAACACACACCCAGCGCGTGCGCTCACAGATGATCCAACATCGATAGTGTTCATGATTAGAGAAGGACATGACGTGGTTGCCCTAGTATTGCGTTGCTGAGGCAGTCGAAAACCGAACTGGCAGCGTGAATCCATAGGTATCATAATCACGTTATGGGTTTATTCAAATTGGCAGGGGGTGTCCCCGCCCGAAGGCCTATGTACAAAAGAGTGCGGGAATGAAATGTTACCTGAGGAACTGGGGCTGGAGTGGCGAGCGTCGCATGCATACCTGAGGAGGGTCGGAGACGATGAGCTCGAGGGAGCGATGAGGTACCTGGGAGACGATGAGCTCGACGCAACTGAGAGATGGGCGGGAAAGAACGAGACGGCTGGGTCTGAACTCGCAGGGCTTTTATACCCTCCCAGGGCGCTTCCTCCGGCATGGGGCGGCACTGCGGCGGGATCAGCTGGGTGATGCTTTCCCCGACCCGCTGCCTTTCCCCCGGAATTCTCTGCGTTTCCCGTGCTAGACGTCCGGCTGCTGCATGCGCCAGTCTCAGTGCGCGATTTTGCGTAGAAAAATCGTCGAGGGACCGCTCTGCGCGCACGGCCGGACCTCCGGCGTGGCAATCCCACTCTTCGCAAGCGAGCCGCCGACTCGAGAATCACACGCAATTTCCACCAGAGCACCCATTTCCTCGCTTTTCTCACTGTTTGTGTGCCTGTCTGCATCTCCCCGTGCTGGAAGCAAGCTTCAAAGTGGCATACTCCTGGCTCTCTCGGACGTTCCCAAAAGGTCTCCGTCAGCAAATGCCGCGCGAAACACACAGATCAACTGACTGATGTCTTCGAGAAGTTGTCGCTTAACGCTTAAACTGCGGATCTGCGTGGCAACTCGATTGGGAGGCAACCAACTTTATTGCATATAGTGCGACGGTCTAGCATACAGGCAGCCTATGGACGGTATACACACATGCGGAGGGGCTAGACAGACAGTATCTACGCGAGGGACGGGCGAGGGGACCGCGGGTTTGGATGAAAATGGGGAACGGGGGATCGTGACGGGAATGCCAATGGCGGGCGAAGCAGCGCTGGGACCACGCAGGATGGGTCGTATACTGGGTATTACGGCTCCCGGGGACCGTCTGGCGCGATGCAGGGTGCCGGCGCTCCCCGTGGGAGGCCGTCGTCGCGGCATTTGTTAGCCGGCCGACCGAAAATCGATCTTGCCGAGGGGGGAGAGCGCTCCGCGTCATCTCCAGTGGTCTTCGAGCACGTCGAGTCGACCTCCACGCGATGCAGATGAGACCTGAGCGCGATTCCACAATTCGCGATTTCGCGATTTTGACGGTCGCGCGGACGCCGCACAAAATCCGTCCTTGCCGGACGTCCAGTGAGCGCCGCGTCGCCTCGCTCGGCGCCAGGTATGTCGACCACTGGAAGAGCCAAAATCCCCGGTACGGAGCGAAACGGGCGAGGTCGATGATCTTGCGGTTTCATGGGGTGCGGTGGCGCGAAGTTGCGTAGCGCGACGACCACACGTCCGCGCCGCGTGAGACTCGGCAGTCGGGATCGGCCAATGAAGTCGAGCTTGGCGCCGCGGTACGAGACCCATAGGATGTTTGTGCCTGGCAGAGAGTGAGTGCCGGGCCGGGGGTGCGGCGCAGGCAGAACGTACCACTCTCGAAGCGGGCGCGCGCCTCAGGGTATCCCCTGGTTCTCCAAGTGCGAGCAGAACGCTTTCCCGTCTGCGGTGGGGACCGGGAAGCCTTTTCCGCCGAGGACGAGGTGATGCCGGTCGGACCGTGGCCAGCAGCAGCGCCGTGGGAAGAACGGAGAGGCGCACGGCCGAGCCACTTCTCGTAGCGAGTCCTCGATATGGGACGAGTCGACGCGCGCCATTTCGCCTTGAACGAAGGAGGTCGGTCTTTGTCATGAAATCGGCTCTCGGACGGGAAGTAGCACAATTCTGCTTACCTGCGGCGAACGCGAGAGGGGACAGGCGCGGGGCTCGGCGAAGAGATCGAGACCCGCAGTGCGAGCCAAATCGCGCGATTCGACGGCCTCGGTGCCGGGAGACGAGCTGACGACGCCGCGTGATGGCCGTTGATGCCGACCGCGACGAAACGCGCCGCAAGCGAGCGCGCACCGCCTCCCGGCGCATCCAGGCCCTTGGTCACCGCGAGCTTGCAATCTCGAAGCCTGCAGGATGAGAGCTCGTTAGCGAGGTCGCCCGCGCGCACTGAATCGAGGTGCGACCCGTCCCCGGGCTGGGCTGGGGAGCTCAGCAGCGCTGCGTGCAAGGGAACAACGGCAACGCGGCCGAGACAAAGCGCAAACAAGGCTCGCAAGTGGCCCAGCGCCGCGCGTATTAGAACACGGAGAAGTTGAACACGGTCTCGGTGCGATGATGAGGACGGGGCGATGCAAATGCGGCCGGAAAAACGGGCGCGGTGCGAATGGGCGGAGCACTCACCGTGGAAACCGATCACAGACGCTGAGGTAGACATCCTGTCACGCTCGCGGACGAAGCGTCTCGTTTGCGCGCTCTGCGAGGGCGTCAGAACTCAACCTCCAAGGACAAGACCGAAAATATGCCACTCGTACCTTTTGACTACGCCATCAGGAAGTGTCCAGAACGCGTGCCCAGCGCGCAGAGGCGGTGTCATGAGGTCGACGCGAGACCGGTCGGACGGTCAGCCGGCAATGGTGGAGGAACGAGGGAGAGAAACGGAGTTTGCCGCGGTGCGCGGCGCTCCGCGACAGCAGCGCAATGGCTTGCCTCACAGCAGCAAGGTCGGGGGACCGTTCCAGGAGCGTGACAAGTAGACCTGGGCGGTCGTTCTTATGTGAGGAAAAAAGGACGCTGGTCCACAGCGACGAGGAATTGATAATGAGAGCGATGTTGCGTGACAAACCGTTCCATCAGCTGATTTGTGTCGAGATCGACAGAAGTCGCGCCACGATCATTGCCGACTGTATTCCTACACAGCACATGCGTGCCTGCGATGTTTCCCACGCCACCGGCGTGCGGCATTTGCAAGCCCCGAGCCGTCGAGAGAGCGACTCCGTGGGTCGTCTGGACGATCGTCCGAGCATCTCCGAATCCCTGAGATGACTTCAAGAACGGAAACAACGAACCGTCGCGTGAAGCTATTTGCACGATCCAGCCTGTCGAAATCAGTGGCCTGCGCGTTCCGCTCGCATTTGGCCCAGCATCATCATCATCTATCGGGTTCATACAGAGCCATGTGGCTCACTATTTCAGATTGCTGTTTCCTCGCTCTGTACACCCAAATGCGGCGGAATGTTGCTTTCATCGCGGACGCAGCATGTACCCTGAGTGCAGGAAGATCTCGCTGACCTCAATAACGGAATCACCGATCACAAAGGTCGGGTGTTTGAAGCCGATTTGTGTCATCCAGCTGCGAACGCTCCGCCGACGCTTGTATTCAAGTAACGCGATCCTGAGGTTTCCTACCCACATTTTGGACAGTCAGCCCTCAGATCATGTTGATGCATGCACTCAGGGTCTATCCCGCGGGGTGAGTCGGCAGCCGGGCCCGGGGGAGGCATGCAATCGGGCGCGCACGTGTCCGAGCGGGGATCGCGCGCGTCGCAAACTCCGCTCTGGCGGGAGAACAACAGCCCAGAACGAGCCCGGCGTGGCCGGCGCCCGCGTTATCTCTACGTCATCTGCTGCGGTGGGCACAGGGCATGCCGTACGTACGCGTAATTTGAAAGAATTCGCCGTGGAACGATCGCGGCGAAGGCGGCGGCGTAGCGACGCGTTTCGCGAGTTATTCAGTTTCCCCTAGTTTCCCGGGCTTCTCTCATCACGGACATCAATCACCGAGCAATCATGCATTGGAAACGCCGGTTTGGAGCGCACAGGAAGCACTGCGCCGGGCGAGAGCTTTAGCGCAATTTTCGCGCGTTCAGAGGGTATAGGGTACCCCTATTCGCGCTCTGCGCGATATGGGCGCTTATTCTGCGAGCTCCATCCTGAGTGAACCTGCGTGCAAAAGTGGGAGGGCGTAGCTTCTCGGTGTCGCGAGGAAATGCGCGCCGCGCTCGGGCGGGGAGTGGCTAAACACAGCAACAGGCACGCGCCCGGTCTCGGCGCCGCGACTTTGCGCTTCCCACGATGGATCGTACGATGGATTCCTTCGCGTAAGCGCTGCGCAGCCGGCTGCCGGAATAGATGCGAGCGGCAGGGGGTGTTGGCGCGAGGGTATAAAGGTTCGCGCGGAACGTGCGCGAGCGAGGAAGCATCGTCCCTTCGTCCCACCCTCCCGACCGCCTCGCCCGTACCTCGGCCTCTCCGTTGCGTCCTCGTGCAAGCACCGCGCTGCTCGCTGCCATATCGTCGCCGAGCTCGCCGCCGCCGTCGCAGAGTCGATTCAAGTCGCACCCGCTGTCCTCGCTGCATGCGCCGTTCTCGACGCCTGCAACACCTCTCCCCTGCTTCGGCACCGATCTCGGAGGTGAGCTCTCCATTGCGCATTACACGCCTTCCTCGTTGCTAATCTATCTCTGGAGCCGTTCGACATGCATTCCGTGCATGTAGCTCGCCGTTCGGCAGCGGCAGCGCGGTGAGTCCTTCCGTTCGCTCGTTCCACGTCGCACCCTTTCTGACCCATCTTCTTCCCACGCAGTCATATGCGTCCGTTGGAGTACATCCAGGAGATGTGAGTGGCGTCGGCGTTGGTTTGGCCCTGTCCGATTCCTGCGCTGACTGCTCGCGATCGGAAGTCCACGTCGCCGCCGCCGTCCAGCTCGGCCTCACACACAGCGGTGAGTGTTTCGCGACGCTCTGACGCTGTATTCCTTTCTGAAACGTCGATAGGACACGCATTTCTATGCGTCCGTTGTGGTACATCCCCGCTGTGTTCGGATCGGCAGTCCACTCAGGTCAGTCGGCCACGCTCGTTCTCTTGCATTCTCGTCTCTGATGGCACCCGTTTTGCATTTCACAGGCGCAGCGCGCCCAAAGAGCGTGGGGAGAACGACAACGTTGTATTGCGCGCAAGACGGCCTATCGGTACGTACACAGCCGTGGTCCTTTTCCTATCAATCCAAACCGAGCTGCGCACACTCGGAGCGTCTCGGGGCGCCTTCCCGCGACCCTCTGCGCGGGCTGCACTCGCGTTCGGCGGTGTTGCATGCCCAACCCTCTCCCGACCATCTCGGGGAGCAGCGGACGCACAGCGCCGAACTGCGCGCACGACGACCCAGGAGGGCGTCCGGGAGCATCGGGACATCGTCTGACGCGCGCTCGACTCCGCGGCGGAGGCGTCCTCGGGCGTGCAGGTGCCGTCGGCGCTCGCCGCAATCCAGCAGACGACCCGCCGCACCGCCGAAGCCCTCTGCGCGCGCTGCCGCCGCCGGGAGTCGTAGGCCGGATCACCTGCAGTGCGATCGTGAGTACAGAATCGCGCGATTGCACATGCGCGAGCGGGCACACCGGTTTGAGCTCGGGAGGCGGTCACTCCGACTCTGCATGCGCTCTGCCGATAGGGCGCGAATTCTTGTGCCGGGACGTGTGAAAGGGATATCTGCCAAGTCTTGAAATGAGTGCAGAAGCGGCGATTTGGCACCGGGCGTACCGTGAATGCCGATCGTGGTGCGGAACGGCACTGACGGCACATATTGTCGAATCGGTCTTCGCGCGCGCGTTTTGAAGCGCCTGTGAGGACGAGTGGTCGATAGTGAATGTCCTGACGCTCCGAGAGAGCGGCGTACAGGCGCCACTCGTGCGATCGTGGGTGTTGTGCTACGTCGGATGCCAGCTGCTTTAGCGCCGGCGCTGGGACACTTTGCGCGAGATACAGCGAGCGGGGGCTGATCTAATAGTCCTGGAGAGCCGATATAAAGCGCTATCTGGCGCCGTGCATTGCTATTCCTCGCGATCGCAAGTCATTTCGGGAACTGACGAACTAGAAGAAATCGAGGTCAGTCAAGTCGAGCGATCCAGACTACAAATATTATACCGATAGGTAGCCCTCGTTGCTCGGAGTCACCTCCGCATCCTTGGTACTGACATATTTTTGCGCTTCAGGCAGCTTCAGGCTTGTGATCGGTCCAACGTGGGAACGATGGAAAAGTAAGTAAACTCTTGTTCAAACTTCAATTGAACGCCACTGACCTCGATGAAATAAGCAGAGCACTACACTGGTAAGTCATGCCACTAGTAAAATCCGCGGATTCTGAGCGGGGGGATGGTGGAGCAAGTGTGTGCCGGCGAACCAGTGGATGCCGCGACGGTCAGTGTCGAACAAGCCAATCAGTTTGAGCTCGCAGGGCGCTGCTGATGATGCTGACAGGTGACATGCGAGGGCGCAGGCACGAGCAGGACGTCGTCGTCGTCGTCATCGTCGACAGCGGCGGCGAGGACGTCCAGGTCGATGAGCTCAAATTCGAGGAGCGGACGAGCGAGGGCACGCGCATGCATACACGGAGCGGCATGTGGTGGCAGGCGCGAAGACGGTGCTGGAACGGCGGCTGGAGTTGCGCGCCACAGAGAGGAAGGACGGCGAGGGCGGACAGCGGACTCGGACCGGACAGAGCGCGCACGGACCAGGGCGTCGAAGGGGCGCAGAGCGTCGAGGGGAAGGATCGAGGACAGGGGCGCGCGCGCCTTCGGCGCCCGCGCGCGGGGGAGAAACGTCGAGTCGCGGAGTCCAAGTCAGGATCTGCATCTTGCACTTGCACCGGATCGCCCACTCCCATCCGCACCCGCACCCGCACCAGCACCAGCATGTGCCACCACAGGGCGGGCAGCCCCAGACCATCCAGCTTACACCGGAGCAGCTGAAGCAGCTGACGCCGCAGCAGCTGCAGCAGCTCATGCAAATGCAGCAGCAGCAGCGGATGATGCAGCAGCAGCAGCAACAACAGCAGGCGCCGCGCCCAGACCCCGTTATGCAGCAAATTATCGACGCCGACTATAAGCCTGTCGCACTCAAGCTCGGCGAGCCCAGCAACCAGACCGTGCTCTGCTCAGCCCACAGCCAGGAAGTCTGCGCTGACTGCGGCACCGACTTTACCCAGCTCAACATGCTGGCCAAGGCCCTTGTCAACCGACCCGACCTGGCATTCCCGCCGCCGCCGCACATTGTGCACCCAGCGCGCTCGGTGGCCGTTACCAAGACAAAGGACGAGGGCAACGTGCGTTGGAAATAAGCGCCGGTGTGCGCGCTCGCTGACGTGGCGGCGCCAGAACCACTTCAAAGCAGGTCGTTATCCCCAGGCCATCCAGATGTACACAATGGCCGCCAACTTCGCTGCGTCTCGCGACCCCTGGGAAAACCAGCAGCTCATGCGCGAGGAGCTGGCGCTCGTACTCTGCAACCGCTCCGCTGCCCATCTCTCCAACGGCGAGGCGGAACAGGCGCTGCTCGACGCCAACCTCGTCGTACAGTACAAGACACCATGGGGCAAGGGCCACTTCCGGAGAGCGAAGGCGCTCGTCGCGCTCGGCCGCCTCCGCGACGCTCGGGTCGCCACCGTCAACGCGCTCATGTTCGAGCCTCAGAGCCAGGTCGGTCGAATTATGTACACATTTTATCCTGCTCACGCGTCGTTCCTTTCAGGAAACCGCCTCGCTCCTGCAGGAAATCGACCGCGAGCTGAAAAAGCAGGAAGGCGAGGACGCTGCCGCAGACGGGTCTGCGAGCGTCCCCGCAGAGGTCAAGCAAGACATTGCCGCTGCTGCGTAATCCGTCCGTGCTTTCTATATATCTATTCGCTGCTGGATCATGTTGTTGAGGACGAGTATACTCCCGGGTGCCAGTCAATCTCGGGAGCCTTGCTGCGCGATCTCGCCGACCGGGAAACTTCACAGGCTCCTTCGTCTCCAGCAGGTTCATCGCAATGTTGTGCTCAGAGGGGCGCGCCGTTCGTTCCAGGTCCGGACTCGTCGCGCGTTTGCATGGGCGCTGTCTTGGAACACCTACACTGACTTTATGCGAGTATTCAGCAACTTTCCTCAAAATATGTTATATAGTCTCGAGAATCTCCGTGTCCGTGTCTCGCAGGACAGGCGCGGTACTACAATATCGGCAAGCTCGACGGAGACCGACGCCGACTGCATTCTCGCCCGCTCACCGACCTGAAGCGTAATCAAAAGCGGACTGAGCGTGATGACGCTCATGAGAGCGACAGAAACGAGTGTCGCAGCGAATGCCGCGCGGTAGACGAGGGTCATCGCCCACGCCACGACGTAGGCGAACGCAATCACTGCGAGCACGCGCGAGATCTCGACGTAGTGCTGCCCGCCGTTTGGAAGCGCCGCGTGCCTCAGCTCTTTCCGCGCCCGCAGGAGTCGCGTGATTGCTGCGACCACCAGCATCGTGTTGAGGACGAGCCCCAGCGACAGTCCAGCGACGGCCGCGTTCGTGCTCGTCGTCTCCCACACGATGCCGCTCATGCTGATCCGCACGTCCTGCACCAGGAAACAAACTGAAAAAACCTGTGGTGAGACTTGCGAGTTAAGGGCTCGGGAATCCCTGCACTCACCGAATTCTGCAAGTAGGATGACGATGGGAACACACACCCAGCGCGTGCGCTCACAGATGATCCAACATCGATAGTGTTCATGATTAGAGAAGGACATGACGTGGTTGCCCTAGTATTGCGTTGCTGAGGCAGTCGAAAACCGAACTGGCAGCGTGAATCCATAGGTATCATAATCACGTTATGGGTTTATTCAAATTGGCAGGGGGTGTCCCCGCCCGAAGGCCTATGTACAAAAGAGTGCGGGAATGAAATGTTACCTGAGGAACTGGGGCTGGAGTGGCGAGCGTCGCATGCATACCTGAGGAGGGTCGGAGACGATGAGCTCGAGGGAGCGATGAGGTACCTGGGAGACGATGAGCTCGACGCAACTGAGAGATGGGCGGGAAAGAACGAGACGGCTGGGTCTGAACTCGCAGGGCTTTTATACCCTCCCAGGGCGCTTCCTCCGGCATGGGGCGGCACTGCGGCGGGATCAGCTGGGTGATGCTTTCCCCGACCCGCTGCCTTTCCCCCGGAATTCTCTGCGTTTCCCGTGCTAGACGTCCGGCTGCTGCATGCGCCAGTCTCAGTGCGCGATTTTGCGTAGAAAAATCGTCGAGGGACCGCTCTGCGCGCACGGCCGGACCTCCGGCGTGGCAATCCCACTCTTCGCAAGCGAGCCGCCGACTCGAGAATCACACGCGATTTGAAAGTCGCTCGCCTGGAATAGCCATTTCCTGTTGCTCTCAGTGTCTCTGTGCCCGTCTATTGCTCTCTGTGCCAAAACAAGCTCCTTGGTTGCACAGTGGCTGGCTCTCTCTGACAAGAAGTCTCTGTCAGCAAATGCCGCGCGAAACACAGACCAATTGACTGATGTGTTCGAGAAGTTGTCGCTTAACGCTTAAACTGCGGATCTGCGTGGCAATTCGATTGGGAGGCAACCAACTTTATTGCATATACTGCGACCGTCTAGCATACAGGCAGCCTATGGACGGTATACACACATGCGGAGGGGCTAGACAGACAGTATCGACGCGAGGGACGGGCGAGGGGACCGCGGGTTTGGATGAAAATGGGGGAATCGCGAATCGCGATGAGATCGCCCATGGCGAGCAAAGCGTCGCTGGGGTCATGCAGCAGCGGCCGCAGAATGGCTCTTGCAGCGCGAGGGTGCTCCCTGGAGCAATCCAGAGCGCTGTCGGCCACGGTGGGAGGCCGTCGATGCGCGAATGGTTAGCCGGCCGACGGAAAATCGATCTTGCCGAGCGGGGAGAGCGCTCCGCGTCGTCTCCAGCGGTCTGCGAGCACATCGAGTCGACCTCCACGCGATGCCGATGAGACCTGAGCGCGATTCCACAATTCGCGATTTCGCGATTTTGACGGTCGCGCGGACGCCGCACAAAATCCGTCCTTGTCGGACGTCCAGTAAGCGCAGCGTCGCCGCGCTCTGCGCCAGGTATGTCGACCCGTGGAAGAGCCAGAATCCCCGGTCGGTATGCGGCGAAACGGGCGTGGTCGATGATCTTGCGGTTTCATGGGGTGCGGCGGCCCGATGTTGCGTAGCGCGACGACCACACGTCCGCGCCGCGTGAGACTCGGCGGTCGGGATCGGCCAATGAAGTCGAGCTTGGCGCCGCTGTACGAGACCCATAGGATGTTTGTGCCTGGCAGAGAGTGAGTGCCGGGCTGGGGGTGCGGCGCAGGCAGAACGTACCACTCTCGAAGCGGGCGCGCGTCTCCGGGTATCCCCAGGTTCTCCGAGTGCGAGCAGAACGGTTTCCCGTCAGCCTTGCAGCCCGGGAGACTGTTCTCGCCGAGGACGGAGTGATGCCGGTCGGACCGTGCCCAACGGCAGCACCGTGGGAAGAACGGAGAAGCGCACGGCCGAGCCACTTCTCGTAGCGAGTCCTCGTTATGGGACAGGTCGACGGGCGCCGTTTTGACCTGAACGAAAGAGGTCGGTCTTTGTCATGAAATCGGCTCTCCAACGGGAAGGAGCCGAATTCTGCTCACCTGCAGCGAACGCGAGAGGGGACAGGCGCGCGGCTCGGCGCCGGACATGGTACCCGCAGTGCGAGCCAGACCGCGAAGTTTGAGAGGATTCGGCGCCGGGAGACGAGCTGACGACGCCGCCTGATGGCCGTTGATGCCGACCGCGACGAAACGCGCCGCAAGCGAGCGCGCACCGCCTCCCGGCGCATCCAGGCCCATGGTCACCGCGAGCTCGAAAATACGAAGCCTGCAGGATGAGAGACTCGTTAGCGACGTCGCCCGCGCACACTGAATCGAGGTGCAACCCGTCCCCGGGTTGGAGAACTCAGCAGCGCCGGCTGAAGAACGGCAACGAAGCCGATACAAAACCCAAACGATGCTCACAAGTGGCACAGCGCTGCGCGTAGTAGAACACTGAGAAGTTGCGCACGGTCTCGGGGCATTGATGACGAGGGGGGAAATGCCATGGGGCGGGGAGAGCGGGCGCGGTGCAAACGGGCGGAACACTCACCTTGGGAACCCGTCAGCGACGTTGAAGTCCCTTCTGTCACGCTCGCAGACGAAGCGTCTCGTTTGCGCGCTCTGCGAGGGCGTCAGAACCCAACCATCCGGGACAGGACGGAAAATATGCCAGTCGTATCTTTCGTATACGCCATCGGGGAGCGTCCCAAAGGCGTGCTCAGCGCGCGCAGGGGTGTATTGAGGTCGACGAGAGACCGGTTGGACGGTCAGCCGGCGATGGTGGAGGAACGAGGGAGAGAAACGGAGTTTGCCGCGGTGCGCGGCGCTCCGCGACAGCAGCGCAAGTGCTTGCCTCACAGGACTAGCAAGGTCGGGGGACCGTTCCAGGAGCGTAACAAGTAGATCTGGGCGCTCATTCTTATGTGAGGAAAAAAGGACGCTGGTCTACAGCAACGAGGAATTGATAACGAGAGCGATGTTGTGTGACAAACCGTTCCATCAGCTGATTTGTGTCGAGATCGACAGAAGTCGCGCCACGATCATTGCTGACTGTATTCCTGCACAGCACATGCGTGCCTGCGACGTTTCCCACGCCACCGGCGTGCGGCACTTGCAGGAGCATGCGCCGGTCATCGAGCTGTCGAGAGTGCGACTTCGTCGCTTGCCTGGACGATCGCCCTAAAGAACTCGCTCTAGACAAGTCGGGATGCATCTCTCATGCTTCCAAGACTTCAAGAACGGAAACAACGAACCGTCGCGCACGGTGACGCTGTTCGCACGATCGAGCCGCTTTGAATCTCGGGCCTGCCCTGCGGGCTCCTCGCTCGCATTTGGCCCAGCATCATCATCATCTATCGGGTGCATACATAGCCATGTCGCACTACCCTGAGATTGATGTCTCCTCGCTCGGTACACTCGAATGCAACATGCTTTCATCGCGGATGTAGCATCTGCCCTGAGTGCGGGAAGGTCTCGCCGACCTCAAGAACGGAAACACCGGTCACAAGGCTCTGGATGAAACTGATTTGATTCATGCAGCTGCGAACGCTCCGCCGAGCGGTCGGCGCTCGTTCCGGTCAAGCAACGCGGTCCAGAGTCGTTCTCAGGTCCCCCGGCCTCATTTTGCTCATTGGGCCCTCAGATCATGTTAAGACATGTAATTGGTCTGGCTATTGCACGATGGGTTGGCAATTGCGCCCGGTGGAGGCACGCAAGCGGGCGCGCACGTGTCCGAGCGGGGATGGCGCGCGTCGCAAACTCCGCTCTCGTGGGAAAACAACAGCCTAGAATGCGGCCGCCGAGGCCGGCGCACGCATTATCTCTACGTCATCTGCTGCGGTGGGCACAGGGCATGCCTTACGTACGCGTAATTTGAAAGAATTCGCCGTGGAACGATCGCGGCGAAGGCGGCGGCGTAGCGACGCGTTTCGCGCGTTATTCAGTTTCCCCTGGTTTTACGGGCTTCTCTCATCACGGACATCAATTTCCGAGCAATCACGCATCAGACACGCCGGTCTGGAACGCACAGGAAGCACTGCGCCGGGCGAGAGCTTTAGCGCAATTTTCGCGCGTTCAGAGGGTATAGGGGTACCCCTATTCGCGCTCTGCGCGATATGGGCGCTTATTCTGGTAGCCTCATCCGGAGTGAACCTGCGTGAAAAAGTGGGAGGGCGTAGCATTTCGGGGTCGCGACGAAATGCGCGCCGCGCTCGGCGGCGGGGGGTGGCTAAACACAGCAACAGGCGCGCGCCCGGTCTCGGCGCCGCGACTTCACACTTCCCACGATGGATCGTAAGATGGATTCCTTCGCGTAAGCACTGCGCAGCCGGCTGCCGGAAAAGACGCGGGCGGCAGGGGGTGTTGGCGCGAGGGTATAAAGGTTCGCGCGGAACGTGCGCGAGCGAGGAAGCATCGTCCCTTCGTTCCACCCTCTCGACCGCCTCCCCTGTCCCTCGGCCCCTCCGTTGCGTCCTCGTGCGATTACCACGCTGCTTGCTGCCACCTCTTCGCCGAGCTCGCCGCCGCCGTCGCAGACTCGACTCGACTCGCATTCGCTGTCCTCGCTGCGTGCGCCGTTCTCGACACCGGCAACACCTTTCCCCTGCTTCGGCAACGATTTCGGAGGTGAGCTCTCTATTGCGCATTACACGCCTTCCTCGTTGCTAATCTATCTCTGGAGTCGTTCGACATGCATTCCGTGCGTGTAGCTCGCGGGTCGGCAGCGGCAGCGCGGTGAGTCCTTCCGTTCGCTCGTTCCACGTCGCACCCTTTCTGACCTATCTTCTTCCCACGCAGTCATATGCGTCCGTTGGAGTACATCCAAGAGAATCCCGCGAGATGTGAGTGGCGTCGACGTTGGTTTGGCCCTGTCCGATTCCTGCGCTGACTGCTCGCGATCGGAAGTCCACGTCGCCGCCGCCGTCCAGCTCGGCCTCACACACAGCGGTGAGTGTCTCGCGACGCTCTGACGCTGTATTCCTTTCTGACAGGTCAATAGGGCACGCATTTCTATGCGTCCGTTGTGGTACATCCCCGCTGTCGGTCAGATCGGCAGTTCACTCAGGTCAGTCCTCCACATTCGTTCTCTCGCACTCTCGTCGCTGACGGCACCCCGTTTGCATTTGCATTTTCACACGCGCAGCGCGGCCAAAGAGCGTGGGAGCGTGGGGGAAAACGGCAAGATCGTATTGCGAGCAAGATATGTAGCATATCGGTACGTACACGGCCGCAGTCCTCTTTCCTATCGCTCCAGAACGAGCGGCGCACACTCGGGGCGTCTCGGAGCGCATCCCGCGGCCATCTGCGCGGCGTTCGGCGATGTTGCATGTCCAAGCCTCCCGAGCACCTCGGGGCGCCGCGGAGGAACGGCGCCGAGCCGCGCGCACGACGGCCCGGGAGGGCGTCCGGGAGCGTCGGGCCATCGTCTGACACGTGCCCGAGTCCGCGGTGGAGGCGTCCTCGGGCGTGCAGATGCGGTCGGCGCTCGCCGCATCCAGCCAGACGACCTTCCGCACTGCCGAAGCCCTCGGCGCGCGCTGCCGCCGCCGGGCATCGTGAGCCGGATGACCTGCAGTCGGCTCGTGAGTACAGAATAGCGGGATTGCGCGCGCGCGAGCGGGCAGACCGGTTTGAGCTCGGGAGGCGGACCCTCCGACTCTGCATGCGCGCTGCCGATAGGGCGTGAATTCTGGTGCCGGGACGTGTGAAAGGGAGCTGTGCCACGTCTTGAAATGGGTGCAGAAGCGGCGATTTGGCACCGGGTGTACCGTGAATGCCGATCGTGGTGCGGAACGGCACTGACGGCAGATATTGTCGAATCGGTCTTTGCGCTCGCGTTTTGAGGCGCCGGTGAGGACGGGTGGTCGATAGTGAATGCCCTGATGCTCCGCGAGAGCGGAGTACATGCGCCAATCGTGCGATCGTGGGTGTTGTGCATCGTCGGATGCCAACTGCTTTAGCGCCGGTGCCGGGACACTTTGCGCGAGATACAGCGAGCGGGGGCTAATCTAATCATCCCGGGGAACAGTGCTGAGGCGCTATCTAGCGCCGTGCTTTGTTATTCCTCGCGATCGCAAGTCCTTTCGGGAACTGACGAACTAGAAGAAATCAAGGTCAGCGAGGCCGCGCCATGCAGACTACAAAATCGATACCGATAGGTATCCCTCGTTGTGATGAGCCCCCTCCGCATGGTTGATACTGACATTTTTTTGCGCTTCAGGCTGGTGATCGGTTCAAGATGTTCGGGTTGAAAAGTAAGTAAACTCTTGTTCAAACTTCAATTGAACGCCACTGACCTCGATGTAACAAGCAGGGCTATACACGGGCGAGTCATTCCACAAGCACAATCGGCGGATTCTGAGCTCGGGCATGGTGAAGCAAGTGCGTGTGCCGGCGAACAAGCGGATGCCGCGGCGGTCAGTGTCGAACAAGCCAATCAGTTCGAGCTCGCGGGGTGTTTCTGATGATGCTGACAGGTGACATGCGAGGGCGCAGGCGCGAGCAGGACGTCGTCGTCGTCGTCGTCGACAGCGGCGGCGACGACGCCCAGGTCGATGAGCTCAAATTCGAGGAGCGGACGAGCGAGGGCACGCGCATGCATACACGGAGCGGCGGGTGGTGGCAGCGCGAAGACGGTGCTCGAACGGCGGCTGAAGTTGCGGGCCACAGACAGGAAGGACGGCGAGGGTGGACCGCGGATTCGGACCGGACAGAGCGCGCACGGACCAGGGCGTCGAAGGGGCGCAGAGCGTCGAGGGCAAGGATCGAGGACAGGGGCGCGCGCGCCTTCGGCGCCCGCGCGCGCAGAAGGAAACGAGCGTCGAGTCGCGGAGTCTAAGTCAGGATCTGCATCTTGCACTTGCACCGGATCGCCCACTCCCATCCGCACCCTCACCCGCACCCACACCAGCACCAGCACCAGCATGGGCCACCGCAGGGCGGGCAACCCCAGACCATCCAGCTCACACCGGAGCAGCTGAAGCAGCTGACGCCGCAGCAGCTGCAGCAGCTCATGCAAATGCAGCAGCAGCAGCGGATGATGCAGCAGCAGCAGCAACAACAGCAGGCGCCGCGCCCAGACCCCGTTATGCAGCAAATTATCGACGCCGACTATAAGCCTGTCGCACTCAAGCTCGGCGAGCCCAGCAACCAGACCGTGCTCTGCTCAGCCCACAGCCAGGAAGTCTGCGCTGACTGCGGCACCGACTTTACCCAGCTCAACATGCTGGCCAAGGCCCTTGTCAACCGACCCGACCTGGCATTCCCGCCGCCGCCGCACATTGTGCACCCAGCGCGCTCGGTGGCCGTTACGAAGACAAAGGACGAGGGCAATGTAAGCCCGCTGGCAATAAGCGCCGGCGCGCTCGCTGACGTGGCGGCGTCAGAACCACTTCAAAGCCGGCCGCTACCCCCAGGCGATTCAGATGTATACTATGGCCGCCAACTTCGCCGCGTCGCGCGACCCCTGGGAAAACCAGCAGCTCATGCGCGAGGAGCTGGCGCTGGTACTATGCAACCGCTCCGCCGCTCATCTCTCCAACGGCGAGGCGGAACAGGCGCTGCTCGACGCCAACCTCGTCGTGCAGTACAAGACACCGTGGGGCAAGGGCCACTTCCGGAGAGCGAAGGCGCTCGTCGCGCTCGGCCGCCTCCGCGACGCCCGGGTCGCCACTGTCAACGCGCTCATGTTCGAGCCTCAAAGCCAGGTTAGTCGATTTTCGTGCGCGCTCCATTTTCCTGACATATCGTTCCTTTCAGGAAACCGCCTCGCTCCTGCAGGAAATCGACCGCGAGCTCAAAAAGCAGGAAGGCGAGGACACTGCCACAGACGGGTCTGCGAGCGTCCCCGCAGAGGTCAAGCAAGACATTGCCGCTGCTGCGTAATCCGTCCGTGCTTTCTATATATCTATTCGCTGCTGGATCATGTTGTCGACTGGTCAATCCGCCGGCCCCGAATCTGAGTCTGCGGCACACTCTCGCGAGCAGGTATTGCAATCACCCGTCGCCACAGCCAACTCCACAGCGTCCTCAAAATATGTTATATAGTCTCGAGAATCTCCGTGTCCGTGTCTCGCAGGACTGGCGCGGTACTACAATATCGGCAAGCTCGACGGAGACCGACGCCGACTGCATTCTCGCCCGCTCACCGACCTGAAGCGTAATCAAAAGCGGACTGAGCGTGATGACGCTCATGAGAGCGACAGAAACGAGTGTCGCAGCGAATGCCGCGCGGTAGACGAGGGTCATCGCCCACGCCACGACGTAGGCGAACGCAATCACTGCGAGCACGCGCGAGATCTCGACGTAGTGCTGCCCGCCGTTTGGAAGCGCTGCGTGCCTCAGCTCTTTCCGCGCCCGCAGGAGTCGCGTGATTGCTGCGACCACCAGCATCGTGTTGAGGACGAGCCCCAGCGACAGTCCAGCGACGGCCGCGTTCGTGCTCGTCGTCTCCCACACGATGCCGCTCATGCTGATCCGCACGTCCTGCACCAGGAAACAAACTGACAAGACCTGTGGTGAGACTTGCGAGTTAAGGGCTCGGGAATCCCTGCACTCACCGAATTCTGCAAGTAGGATGACGATGGGAACACACACCCAGCGCGTGCGCTCACAGATGATCCAACATCGATATGTCTTTGAAGCGTTTATGATTAGAGAAGGACATGATGTGGTTGCCCTAGTATTGCGTTGCTGAGGGAGGAACAGACTTTGTGGCTAGGGCAGTCGAAAATCGAACCGACAGCGTGAATCCATAGGTATCATAATCACGTTATGGGTTTATTCAAATTGGCAGGGGGTGTCCCCGCCCGAAGGCCTATGTACAAATGAGTCCGGGAATGAAATGTTACCTGGGGCAGTGGGGAGGGAGACGAAGGGCCGAGGCAAAGGACATACTATGGCTCGAGACATACCTGATGGCTGTAGGAGACGATGAGCTCGACGCAACTGAGAGATGAGCGGTAAAGAACGAGACAGCTGGGTCCGAACTCGCAGGGCTTTTATACCCTCCCAGGGCGCTTCCTCCGGCATGGGGCGGCGCTGCGGCGGGTGATGCTTTCCCCCGAGGTGGTTCCCTTCCCCTCCTTTCTGTGCGTCCCCCGTATCAGGCGTGAGGCTTTTCAATGCGCGCGTACTAGTACGCGACTTCTCGCTTTGAGCGCGTCGAGAGACCGTCCTGCGAGCACAAATGGCCGCGGCCGGACCTCCGGCGTGGCAATCCCCACCCTCCGCAAGCGAGCCGCTGACGCACACACACACGCAATTTGTCCGCCGCACAATTTGAGATCCGTTTTTATGGCGCCCTGCCGATGCTCTCAGCGTGGTTTCAACCTTGAGGGACATTGCAGGCTGCGCATGGCAACCTTTGGCTCGCGGGCTCGCGCTCCCGAGTCACTGCCTGGTCACTGCGCGCGCAATCGAGCGAGAAATGCACAGCCTGATTGATGTACGTATGTGAGAACCAGTCGCCTAACGCTTGTAGCATGGATACGCGTGGCAATCCAACTTGGAGGCAACCAACTATATTGCATGTACGGCGACTATCTAGCATACAGGCAGCCTATCTACTACGCTGATACATGCGGAGGGGCTAGACAGACAGTATCGACTCGGGGAACGGGCGAAGGGACGGCGGTCCGAGACGATAATGGGGAGCGGGGGAGCGTGACGGGAATGCCAATGGCGGGCGAAGCAGCGCTGGGGCCACGCAGGATGGGTGGTATACTGGCTCATACAGCGCCCGAGGACTGCGCGACGAGGTACAGAGCGGCGGCGCTGCCCGTGGGAGGCCGTCGTCGCGGGATTTGTTAGCCGACTGGCGGAAAATCGATCCTGCCGGTCCGGGACACGGCTCCGCGTCGTCCCCAGCGGTCTGCGAGCGCGTCAACTCGACCCCCACACGACGGCGATGAGAGATGGGCGGGATTCCACAATTCGTGTTTCTGCGATTTTGGCCGTCCCGCGGACGGCGAACAAAATCCGCTCTTGCCGAACGTCCAGGGAGCGCCGCGCCGCCGTGCTCGGCGCCGGGTATGCAGACCACGGTGTGAGCCAAAATCCGCGATACGGCGCGAAACGGGCGAGGTCGATGATCTGGCGGTTTCATGGGGTGCGGTGGCGCGGAGTTGCGTAGCGCGACGACCACACGTCCGCGCCGCGTGAGACTCGGCGGTCGGGATCGGCCAATGAAGTCGAGCTTGGCGCCGCGGTACGAGACCCATAGGATGTTTGTGCCTGGCAGAGAGTGAGTGCCGGGCTGGGGGTGCGGCGCAGGCAGAACGTACCACTCTCGAAGCGGGCGCGCGCCTCAGGGTATCCCCTGGTTCTCCAAGTGCGAGCAGAACGCTTTCCCGTCAGTGTTGGAGCCTGGGAGCCTTTTTGCGCCGAGGACGGGGTGATGCCGGTCGGACCGTGCTCAGCGGCAGCGCCGTGGGAAGAACGGAGAACCGCACGGCCGAGCCAGTTCTCGTAGCGAGTCCTTGTTATGGGACGAGTCGACGGGCGCCGTTTCGACCTGAACGAAGCAGGTCGGTTTTCGTCGTGAAATCAGCACTCGGGCGGAAAGCGGCACAAATTTGCTTACCTGCGGCGAACGCGAGAGGCGACGGGCGCGGGGCTCGGCGACGAGATCGATACCCGCAGTGCGAGCCAAATCGCGCGATTCGAGCGCCTCGGCGCCGGGAGACGAGCTGACGACGCCGCGTGATGGCCGTTGATGCCGACCGCGACGAAACGCGCCGCAAGCGAGCGCGCACCGCCTCCCGGCGCATCCAGGCCCTTGGTCACCGCGAGCTCGCAAATACGAAGTCTGCAGGATGAGAGACTCGTTAGCGACGTCGCCCGCGCGCACTGAATCGAGGTGCAACCCGTCCCCGGGTTGGAGAGCTCAGCAGCGCCGGCTGAAGAACGGCAACGGAGCCGATACAAAACCCAAACGAGGCTCACACAAGTGGCACAGGCTCTGCGCGTAGTAGAACACGGAGAAGTTGCGCACGGTCTCGGGGCATTGATGACGAAGGGGGGAAATGCAGGTGGGGCCGAGAAAAGCGGGCGCGGTGCGAACGGGCGGAGCACTTACCGTGGGAACCCGTCAGCGACGTTGAAGTGGCCCTTCTGTCACGATCGCAGACGAAGCATCTCGCTTGCGCGCTCTGCGAGGGCGTCAGAACCCAACCATCTGGGACAGGACGGAAAATATGTCACTCGTACCTTTCGAATACGCCATCGGGGAGTGGCCCAAAGGCGTGTCCAGCGCGCGCAGGTGGTGTATTGAGGTCGACGCGAGACCGGTTGGACGGTCAGCCGGCGATGGTGGAGGAACGAGCGAGAGAAACGGAGTTTGCCGCGGTGCGCGGCGCTCCGCGACAGCAGCGCAATTGCTTGCCTCACAGGGCCAGAAAGGTCGGGGGGACGGTTCCAGGAGCGCGACAAGTAGACCTGGGCGGTCGTTCTTATGTGAGGAAAAAAGGACGCCGGTCCCCAGCAACGAGGAATTGATAACGAGAGCAATGTTGTGTGACAAACCGTTCCATCAGCTGATTTGTGTCGAGATCGACAGAAGTCGCGCCACGCCTGTATTCCAGCACAGCACATGCGTGCCTGCGACGTTTCCCACGCCACCGGCGTGCGGCACTTGCAGGAGCATGCGCCGGTCATCGAGCTGTCGAGAGTGCGACTTCGTCGCTTGCCTGGACGATCGCCCTAAAGAACTCGCCCAAGACGAGTCGCAATGCATCTCTCATGCTTCCAAGACTTCAAGAACGGAAACAACGAACCGTCGCGCACGGTGACGCTGTTCGCACGATCGAGCCGCTTTGAATCTCGGGCATGCCCTGCGGGCTCCTCGCTCGCATTTGGCCCAGCATCATCATCATCTATCGGGTGCATACATAGCCATGTCGCAGTACCCTGAGATTGATGTCCCCTCGCTCGGTACACTCGAATGCAACATGCTTTCATCGCGGATGTAGCATCTGCCCTGAGTGCGGGAAGATGTCTCCGACCTCGAGAACGGAGACACCGGTTACACGGCTCGGGTTTACAAAACTGATTTGAGTCATGCAGCTGCGAACGCTCCGCCGAGCGGTCGGCGCTCGTTCCGGTCAAGCAACGCGGTCCGGAGTCGTTCTCAGGTCCCCCGGCCTCATTTTGCTCATTGGGCCCTCAGATCATGTTAAGAGATGTAATTAGTCTGGCTATTGAGCGATGGGCTGGCAATTGCGCCCGGTGGAGGCACGCAAGCGGGTGCGCACGTGTCCGAGCGGGGATGGCGCGCGTCACAAACTCCGCTCTCGTGGGAAAACAACAGCCTAGAATGCGGCTGCCGCGGCCGGCGCACGCATTATCTCTACGTCATCTGCTGCGGTGGGCACAGGGCATGCCGTACGTACGCGTAATTTGAAAGAATTCGTCGTGGAACGATCGCGGCGAAGGCGGCGGCGTAGCGACGCGTTTCGCGAGTTATTCAGTTTCCCCTGGTTTCCCGGGCTTCTCTCATCACGGGCATCAATGTCCGAGCAATCACGCATCAGACACGCCGGTCTGGAACGCACAGGAAGCACTGCGCCGGGCGAGAGCTTTAGCGCAATTTTCGCGCGTTCAGAGGGTATAGGGGTACCCCTATTCGCACTCTGCGCAATATGGGCGCTTATTCTTAGAGCCCCGTCCGGAGTGAACCTGCGTGCACAAGTGGGAGGGCGTAGCTTCTCGGGGTCGCGAGGAAATGCGCGCCGCGCTCGGCGGCGGGGGGTGGCTAAACACAGCAACAGGCACGCGCCCGGTCTCGGCGCCGCGACTTCGCGCTTCCCACGATGGATCGTACGATGGCTTCCCTTGCGTAAGCGCTGCGCAGCCGGCTGCCGGAAAAGATGCGGGCGGCAGGGGGTGTTGGCGCGAGGGTATAAAGGTTCGCGCGGAACGTGCGCGAGCGAGGAAGCATCGTCCCTTCGTCCCACCCTCTCGACCGCCCCGCCCGTACCTCGGCCTCCCCGTTGCGTCCTCGTGCAAGCAGCGCGCTGCTCGCTGCCACCTCGTCGCCGAGCTCGCCGCCGCCGTTGCAGAGTCGACTCGACTCGCAGCCGCTGTCATCGCTGCACGCGCCGTTCTCGACGCCGGCAACACCTTTCCCCTGCTTCGGCACCGATTTCTGAGGTGAGCTCTCCATTGTGCACTACACGCCTTCCTCGTTGCTAATCTATCTCTGGAGTCGTTCGACATGCAATCCGTACATGTAGCTCGCCGTTCGGCAGCGGCAGCGCGGTGAGTCCTTCCGTTCGCTCGTTCAACACCGCACCCTTTCTGACCCGTCATGCTCCTACGCAGTCATATGCGTCCGTTGGAGTACATCCAAGAGAACCCCGCGAGATGTGAGTGGCATCGACGTTGGTTTGGCCCTGTCCGAGTCCTGCGCTGACTGCTCGCGATCGGAAGTCCACGTCGCCGCCGCCGTCCAGCTCGGCCTCACACACAGCGGTGAGTGTCTCGCGACGCTCTGACGCTGTATTCCTTTCTGAAACGTCGATAGGGCACGCATTTCTATGCGTCCGTTGTGGTACATCCCCGCTGTGTTCGGATCGACAGTTCACTCAGGTCAGTCCTCCACACTCGTTCTCTCGCACTCTCGTCGCTGACGGCACCCGTTTTCATTTGCATTTTCACACGCGCAGCGCGGCCAAAGAGCGTGGGAGCGTGGGGGGAAACGGTAAGATCGTATTGCGAGCAAGACGGCCTATCGGTACGTACACGGCCGCAGTCCTCCTTCCTATCGCTCCAAAACGAGCGGCGCACAGTCGGGGCGTCTCGGAGCGCATCCCGCGGCCTTCTGCGCGGCGTTCGGCGATGTTGCATGTCCAAGCCTCCCGAGCACCTCGGGGCGCCGCGGAGGAACGGCGCCGAGCCGCGCGCACGACGGCCCGGGAGGGCGTCCGGGAGCGTCGGGCCATCGTCTGACACGTGCCCGAGTCCGCGGTGGAGGCGTCCTCGGGCGTGCAGATGCGGTCGGCGCTCGCCGCATCCAGCCAGACGACCTTCCGCACTGCCGAAGCCCTCGGCGCGCGCTGCCGCCGCCGGGCATCGTGAGCCGGATGACCTGCAGTCGGCTCGTGAGTACAGAATAGCGGGATTGCGCGCGCGCGAGCGGGCAGACCGGTTTGAGCTCGGGAGGCGGACCCTCCGACTCTGCATGCGCGCTGCCGATAGGGCGTGAATTCTGGTGCCGGGACGTGTGAAAGGGATATCTGCCAAGTCATGAAATGGGTGCAGAAGCAGCGATTTGGCACCGGGTGTACCGTGAATGCCGATCGTGGTGCGGAACGGCACTGACAGCATATATCGCCAAATCGCCGTTCGGGCGCGCGTTCAAAGGTGCCGGTGAGGACGAGTGGATGGGGCTGAAGAACTGGATGCTGCGCGAGAGCGGCGCACATGCGCCAATCGTGCGATCGTGGGTGTTGTGCTTCGTCGGGGACCAACTGCTTTGGCGCCGGCGCTGGGACACTTTGCGCGAGATACAGCAAGCGGGGGCTGATCTAATCGTCCCGAGGAACGGTGCTGAGGCGCTATCTAGCGCCGTGCTTTGTTATTCCTCGCGATCGCAAGTCCTTTCGGGAACTGACGAACTAGAAGAAATCGAGGTCAGTCAAGTCGAGCGATCCAGACTACAAATCTTATACCCATAGGTAGCCCTCGTTGCTCCGAGTCACCTCCGCATCCTTGGTACTGACATTTTTTTGCGCTTCAGGCTGGTGATCGGTTCAAGATGTTCGGGTTGAAAAGTAAGTAAACTCTTGTTCAAACTTCAATTGAACGCCACTGACCTCGATGTAACAAGCAGGGCTATACACGGGCGAGTCATTCCACAAGCACAATCGGCGGATTCTGAGCTCGGGCATGGTGAAGCAAGTGCGTGTGCCGGCGAACAAGCGGATGCCGCGGCGGTCAGTGTCGAACAAGCCAATCAGTTCGAGCTCGCGGGGTGTTTCTGATGATGCTGACAGGTGACATGCGAGGGCGCAGGCGCGAGCAGGACGTCGTCGTCGTCGTCGTCGACAGCGGCGGCGACGACGCCCAGGTCGATGAGCTCAAATTCGAGGAGCGGACGAGCGAGGGCACGCGCATGCATACACGGAGCGGCGGGTGGTGGCAGCGCGAAGACGGTGCTCGAACGGCGGCTGAAGTTGCGGGCCACAGACAGGAAGGACGGCGAGGGTGGACCGCGGATTCGGACCGGACAGAGCGCGCACGGACCAGGGCGTCGAAGGGGCGCAGAGCGTCGAGGGCAAGGATCGAGGACAGGGGCGCGCGCGCCTTCGGCGCCCGCGCGCGCAGAAGGAAACGAGCGTCGAGTCGCGGAGTCTAAGTCAGGATCTGCATCTTGCACTTGCACCGGATCGCCCACTCCCATCCGCACCCTCACCCGCACCCACACCAGCACCAGCACCAGCATGGGCCACCGCAGGGCGGGCAACCCCAGACCATCCAGCTCACACCGGAGCAGCTGAAGCAGCTGACGCCGCAGCAGCTGCAGCAGCTCATGCAAATGCAGCAGCAGCAGCGGATGATGCAGCAGCAGCAGCAACAACAGCAGGCGCCGCGCCCAGACCCCGTTATGCAGCAAATTATCGACGCCGACTATAAGCCTGTCGCACTCAAGCTCGGCGAGCCCAGCAACCAGACCGTGCTCTGCTCAGCCCACAGCCAGGAAGTCTGCGCTGACTGCGGCACCGACTTTACCCAGCTCAACATGCTGGCCAAGGCCCTTGTCAACCGACCCGACCTGGCATTCCCGCCGCCGCCGCACATTGTGCACCCAGCGCGCTCGGTGGCCGTTACGAAGACAAAGGACGAGGGCAATGTAAGCCCGCTGGCAATAAGCGCCGGCGCGCTCGCTGACGTGGCGGCGTCAGAACCACTTCAAAGCCGGCCGCTACCCCCAGGCGATTCAGATGTATACTATGGCCGCCAACTTCGCCGCGTCGCGCGACCCCTGGGAAAACCAGCAGCTCATGCGCGAGGAGCTGGCGCTGGTACTATGCAACCGCTCCGCCGCTCATCTCTCCAACGGCGAGGCGGAACAGGCGCTGCTCGACGCCAACCTCGTCGTGCAGTACAAGACACCGTGGGGCAAGGGCCACTTCCGGAGAGCGAAGGCGCTCGTCGCGCTCGGCCGCCTCCGCGACGCCCGGGTCGCCACTGTCAACGCGCTCATGTTCGAGCCTCAAAGCCAGGTTAGTCGATTTTCGTGCGCGCTCCATTTTCCTGACATATCGTTCCTTTCAGGAAACCGCCTCGCTCCTGCAGGAAATCGACCGCGAGCTCAAAAAGCAGGAAGGCGAGGACACTGCCACAGACGGGTCTGCGAGCGTCCCCGCAGAGGTCAAGCAAGACATTGCCGCTGCTGCGTAATCCGTCCGTGCTTTCTATATATCTATTCGCTGCTGGATCATGTTGTCGACTGGTCAATCCGCCGGCCCCGAATCTGAGTCTGCGGCACACTCTCGCGAGCAGGTATTGCAATCACCCGTCGCCACAGCCAACTCCACAGCGTCCTCAAAATATGTTATATAGTCTCGAGAATCTCCGTGTCCGTGTCTCGCAGGACTGGCGCGGTACTACAATATCGGCAAGCTCGACGGAGACCGACGCCGACTGCATTCTCGCCCGCTCACCGACCTGAAGCGTAATCAAAAGCGGACTGAGCGTGATGACGCTCATGAGAGCAACAGAAACGAGTGTCGCAGCGAATGCCGCGCGGTAGACGAGGGTCATCGCCCACGCCACGACGTAGGCGAACGCAATCACTGCGAGCACGCGCGAGATCTCGACGTAGTGCTGCCCGCCGTTTGGAAGCGCTGCGTGCCTCAACTCTTTCCGCGCCCGCAGGAGTCGCGTGATTGCTGCGACCACCAGCATCGTGTTGAGGACGAGCCCCAGCGACAGTCCAGCGACGGCCGCGTTCGTGCTCGTCGTCTCCCACACGATGCCGCTCATGCTGATCCGCACGTCCTGCACCAGGAAACACACTGACAAGATCTGTGGTGAGATTTGGGAGTTACGGGCTCGGGAATCCCTGCACTCACCGAATTCTGCAAGTAGGATGACGATGGGAACACACACCCAGCGCGTGCGCTCACAGATGATCCAACATCGATATGTCTTTGAAGCGTTTATGATTAGAGAAGGACATGACGTGGAGGTCCAACAACCCACGAGTATTGCGTCGCTCACGGTCCCGGCAACAGTCAGGCAAGCGATGATGAGGGAGGAACAGGCTTCGTTGAAGTTTGGTATGCTGCACCAGAGTCTCAACCCTCTGAACCACGACCATTGCACCCGACACACGCACCTCCCATTGTAAACGGCAATGTTATAGGTCACGCCGATGGTGCCGCCCGCGAAGCCGACGTAGCACGCGCCCGACACCATGGTCAGCGCGGCCAACACCCAGAACGTTCTTCGCCTGAGCGTTGCGATGCGGAACAATCTGTACATGGCCCAGGTGGCCAGAGAAACATACACGCCTGCGTTCAGAAGGCCTGATAAGGTCAATCATCCGGTTGATGCAACCACAATCTCACCCAGGAGGACAGCGTCGACGATGCTTGCCACCAACAGCGAGTGCTTGATTTCGTACAGCAATTGTTGAGCATAGGGACTTTGAAGGGTGTCCGTCATGTGAGTGAGGAAGAGGGAGAAAGGGAACCATGGCGATGTTCCTGAGTGGCAAAAGATTTGTCCCGATCGCGAGTGCGCACGGGCCGCTCAGCGGCTTGTCCCAACGATCGGTGTCCCGCACTGGCTGGGCATTAATGTTTGGGAATTGATCACAGTACGTGAAAGAATTGAAAGCAAGGTTAGAAAGCTTGAGCGCATGTTTGTGGTTTCACGGGTTCGGAGAGTAGGGTAGGGTGGGATGCGTGGCACGAGGTGGCGAGACCCGGGCGAAGTTCATAACGGCCAGGCCAGGCCACGTGGGTAACGTGAAAGTTCCGCTTCTGAGAACATAGCGGTCAATGTAAAGAGTGTATCTAGCATTAAACTGTCTGATACGGAGACCGGACAAAGGTAGGTGTGGTCTGGAGGAAGGGCAGCTGGCGGGGCTCGAATTGATCAACCTCTCTTTCTCCTTCGGCCATGACTGACCGCCCTGCGCGTCAACCCCATCTAGAAGACGCCATACGCTCCGGGATCCTCGATCTATATGCATACCTCCCGCCGATCACAGAGTGAGCCTCTCGACGTACAGGTCCAAACAGGCACCGCATTCTAAACTGTCCACTCGCGTGTTTGATAGCATCCGGGGGTTCGCTCTGGCCCGAGAGCAGATTTACAACATAGTAGACCGTGCGATACAGCCGATCGCGCACGACTTCAACAAGCGCTGTCTTATGCACGCGCTTCCCACCGAGCTATTTCTGAAAATCGTGTCATGGCTCTCGGGACGTGTATTGCGCCGCTTTGGTCTGTCAGGCCTGGCGTACATCTACGCTCAGTTGCCCGCTTCTTTGGACCCGTATTGCTATCTACCAGCGGAACGCCTGCGACGTCGACTCACAGGCGCTGACAGAGTTGATCGCGCTGCTTCTGTCGCGGAGTGGCGACCTGCCGCTCACGATCGAGTACGAGTACGCTGGAACCAAAGACGGCTCCTGGAACAAGACGTACGGCCATGTAGCGACGGTGCTGATGCCGCACATGCACCGCGTGGCGTCTCTATCTTTGGTCCTTCCTCACGTCGACGGGACGAACTTCGAGAAGCTCTTGCTTACGCCCGCACCTCTGCTCGAATGCTTCAGACTGCACGTTGTCGCCGCGAACGTCTTGCTGAGATTCGATATTTTCCCCGGCGCGACTCGCCTGCGTCGCGTGTCACTCTACGCTGTGTACTTCCCGCAGTGGGTATACGCGGCGCTGCGGCCCGTCACTCATCTGACCTACGACGCCGGCGAGATAGACGACGTCGACCTAGACCAGATCGCCAAGCTGTTCCCTGCACTACGCTCGCTCACTCTCCTTTGCTACCGCTGCAAGGTCGCGCGCTCGCATCTGTATCCACAGGCGATTTCCCTGCGCGTTCCCAACGTGCGCAACATCCTCCGCGTCTTTGAGGCGTTCCCCAACGCCGTGTCCTTTTGTCTCGACGTTTCCACGGAGCAGAGGGACCCTACGGCGTTCCAGCGCCTTCTCCTGGCCGCCAGGCCTCCGACATCGCTCGAAGTGACTATCGACACCCCCGGAGACACGTCCCGGCTTGTGGTCAGGCTCGACGGCGCGCTTGCGGCTGTCGACCCGAAGTTCCAGGACGTCGCAAGGGCGTTCGATCAGCTACCCGCGACATTCTATGACAGGCTCCGCGATCTGAGCGTGTCAAGCGACCATTTCGTCATGTTCGCAGGGGTGCCGCTCCCCGCCTTGGACGCTCTCACTATCTTCCTCTCCGAATCGGGTGATTGGGCAGTCCAGATAATTAGGGCGCGGGCTAAGACCCCCCTGCGCACGTCTACCTTGCGTCTCACGCGCGAGCGGGGCGCGGGAGACATCCATGCGACCGACATTCTGGACATGATCCTGGCGGTGGTCGATACCCGGGTACTGCACAAAGTTGCCCTTAGCGGCCCTAGCTTTGCACAGGACTGTGTAAATCTTCCAGCATCGCAGCCTGGTGGGAACCTACAGCATTTGCAAGTGGTCTTTGAGCCGTTGCCACCACAGGCCGTACTCGAGGCACCGAAGTGGAGACTTCCTAGCATCGATGCCATAAATATCGCTGGCTGAGATATTTCATGTGTCAACCTCGTTACGAAGGCTTCCAAGTAGTAGCATTAGAGAGATTCGGTTGGTGTCACCTCTCATCACTCTGGCTGGCCTTGGAGACCGCGCCAGAATGCGGGCACGACCTCCCCGGTCCGAAATGCACGGTGGCGCATGCGCAGCAGATTGACAGGTACGAAGATCCGGAGATGAATTCTGTGCGACCTCGGACTGTCAACAACACGGCAATGCGGCCAGGCTGATGGTCAATGCACAGCGTTTACGCTGCGGTTATGAGCTGGGAATCTGTGGGGAGTCTACTTGGTGTAATTGCAAGTTATCCGAGAACTCGGTGCCCCATCTTCAGCGATCGGCCCAGAGACCTGGGACTTCTCACGCCGCGTACTTGGTTGGAAGGCGTAGGCCAATCGCACGGTCAGATAGTCCGGGGACACATGGGGTTCAAGGATGGAAAGCTGTTTGTCACCTGAAATGCCGGTTTGCCAGGGCGCGTAAATCACTTCAGAATCATCCGAGCGCGTAAAAGAGTTAGGCAGATGGAGGGAGCGCCGGCACGGCCCGATTGTTTCTCTTTCCTCTCAGCCATCAACTACCGTCGTCCGAGCTTCCTCGATGACCGGGGACCCTCGGTCAGGGGAGCAGGCAGAGGGCACAGAGGATGCTGCCATAGCTGACTTGCTGGTGAATCCCTGGGGTCCAGAGTAGTACGTCCGACTCAGCAGCCTGGGCCTGGAGTTGTCCTCATGCTGCCTTCCACGAACAGCCAGGACGCTCGGTCTAGCGACCAGATAGACTACTTGAACGATTCTGCTCCTCGTAACCGTGCGCTCGCTTCTCAGCGAGGACCCCAAGTGCTTCTACGTTCGAGACTTCCCACGGAATTGCTTCAGGACATCGCTTCGCGCTTAACACCTGGCGACCTGTACCGTGCCGCCCTCGTCTGCCGCGTCTGGAGATCCTCTTTACTGGGTTTCCCTCTCCTTTGGACACGCGTATGCCTACTCCAGCGCGGCTTCGGTGGCGAGGAATTGTCGCCACCGCCCGAGCTGATTGCCGCCCTACTCTCTCGCAGCCTGGACCTGCCCCTCGCCATCGAGTACCAATGCTTCTGCTCTGAGGATGACAACTGGAGCAACGCATACGGCAAAGTCGCGGACGTGTTCATGTCACATATGCGCCGCGTCACCTCCTTATCGTTGTTTCTTCCCCACGTCGAAGGCACCCCATTTGCCCGTCTACTCGTCACACCAGCACCACTCTTGGAGTGCGTGAGGCTCCATGTCACGGGTGCCCACAACCATTCCTCCCTCAAGTCCCGGGCCTTCCCCGACGCAACAAGGTTGCGCAGTCTCTCGCTCGGCCGCGTATATACGCTCGAGCAGGACTACATCTCGCTGCGCTCGGTGACAAGTCTGTGCTATGCAGGCGACGTCGATGACGTTATCCTCCGCCAGATAGTTGCCTTGTTTCCGGCGCTTGTTTCGTTGACACTTGTTGGGCAGCAGTGCACGGCACAGCGGGCCTATCAAGGTCCACAAGCGCTCCGTCTCCGCCTGCTCAACTCTGAGAATGTCTACAGGGTCATAGACTCCTTTCCGCACGCAACCTCCATCTGCCTCAGCTCAAACCTGGATCACCCGGCCGCGGGCGCTTTACTGCGTGTTCTGCTCGCAGTCGGCCGCCCTACGTCGCTGGATGTCAACTGGAGCCACATTCATTGCGAGACTGGAACGCCTTCCCCGCTCCCCGGCCAGGTGGGCCTCGTCGTCCGACTCGACGGTGTCGCTGTGGCCGTCGACCAGCGGCTCTCCGAGCTGGCCCTTGCCCTCCCTATCGCGGGAATGTCTCTCCTGCGCGAGCTTCGAGACATGACGGTGCACGCCGACGTCTGGTTCGCCTTCGCGACGCGGCGGCTCCCTCTCCTGGAAACTCTCACCTTCTACCTTCGCGCCGACGATGTCTTCGGCGGCATAACGAACGTCGCCTCGCACGTCCGCAACAAGGTCGCGACGCTCCGCCTTATCTTCACGGACCGCACAGGCGATGTCAGCCCGGGAGACGTCGCGCGCTTGATCCAGGCGACCGTCGACGGCCAAGCACTGCGGCGACTAGTGCTCTGCGGCGCTAACATTGCGTCAGACAGCGCTCAGTTTGCCACGCCGAGCCTGCCCAACCTGCCCGATGTGGAAGTAATCTACGAACCCCCGCCCTCGCTGGGTGAATTCGAGCCATGGATCTGGCCTTTTCCCGAGGCCGATGCGTTGCACGCCTCTTCGAGAGGAATGCGCCATTTTTTGAACTAACAGATGGATATGAACGAATAGGTGAAAATAATGTACTAATTGTCGACAGTCTCTCTGGTGTACCCCACATCCGTCTCTGTATCCCATTTTGTTGAGACTGTAAACGCCTGTCTCTTACCCTTAAAATGGTGGAGGTGGCTCGCTGGCTCCGGTCGGCCTCGGGCATTTCGAAGTGATGGATCGACAGTTCCGAAGCGACTGCCGTCATTGCCGGCGCCATGACGCTCGGAAATAGCAACTACCCTTCCCTCC
Organism: Auricularia cornea; assembly: GCA_030578095.1. Classification (NCBI taxonomy): domain Eukaryota; kingdom Fungi; phylum Basidiomycota; class Agaricomycetes; order Auriculariales; family Auriculariaceae; genus Auricularia; species Auricularia cornea. The sequence goes on along the minus strand of JARLTE010000009.1, from coordinate 3,037,627 downwards.
TAACTGCCCGCGATGAAGAGCTTGGACACGTTCCGCAAGCGCGCCTCGCGATCGTTCGTCGCAGTGAAGGACTACATGGTCGAGGCCGCGCCGCGCTCGCCGAGGCGCTCCAACAGCGACCCCCTGCCCACCAGCGACGAGCGCGTGCTCCTCTTTCCGGGCTGGGCGACGCGTAAATACCACCATGCCATGTCCCCTGACAGCCAGAGTGCGCACCGCCGGCTCAGAGCGCGCGCAACTGCTTGCTAATCGCAGTTCAGACCAGTTCACTATCGACGTCTACGTATCCGGCTATGTCGCGAACTTCACACGACCAGAGGCTGCAACGAGAGCCCAGAAAGCATTACTTTACGCGGCGAAAAGTAAGTCCAAGCATTACTTAACGCTGTAACTTTCAAGTAACCACTCACTGACGCGCCTTCAAATTGTAGATTTCGCAACGCTCCCCAAACTCGTCAAAGCCGTCGCACATCCTCAAGAAGAATCTCCTCCCCCAATACAGTACCATTTGTCTCCGTCGACCGAAGAATTACTAGCGACCAAGAAGCTTCCGCCGCGACCCACAGAAATCAACGACGAATTGGAACGAATAGCACTGGCGCAGATGTACGAGGACGAGACGGCCACGCAGTTCTCTCAGGACTCCTTTGGCACGACGATACCCATACCTGACGACATGGAGCACGGCAGTCCACCTGCCTCAATGGACGGCCTATCGCCAGACGAAGTTCGCCGATTGCATCTGAACCTCCATACCCGACTCCGAGCGTTTTGGAGTACCCCACTCCTTGGACGCGTCATTCGGCTGTCTCTGTACCTGGAGGGCGACCCAGACGAGCCGCTATTGGTGCAGAACGTTCTTACGGACGCCCAGGGCGCCTTCGCGATCCAATTGCAGGTCCCCTGGGAGCGGATGATCGCGCACCCACGCGCGCAGTTGGTCGCCCACGGCGAACCCGGCGCGTCTCCCAACTTCGTGCGCCTTACAGCCGACCTCCTCCCTTCTCCCGCCCGCGACAAGACCGCATCCCCGCAGGAGCTTCCCACGGACTCCTTCGTGCTGCCGCTGACGCACACCCGCGTTCGCCTAATCTCGGACGTGGACGACACGGTCAAGAACTCGGACATCGTGCACGGCGCGCGCGCTGCTTTTCACAACGTCTTCGTGAAGCAGTTGGATGATGTCGTCATACCCGAAATGCGCGACTGGTACAAGGTCATGTACGCGCGTGGCGTGCGCTTCCATTACGTCGTACGCATCTTCATCGCGCTGTCTTTATGGCCGCTGATCATTCCTTCGTGCAGTCCAATTCGCCGTGGGAACTGCTCCCAGTGCTCAACGATTTCATCCGCGTCTCGCAGCTGCCGGGGGGCTCGCTCAAGCTCAAGTACTACGGCGGCGCGCGCGAGTTCTTCTCCAACATCCGCGAGCCGGCGGCGCAGCGCAAGCGCGGCGGCGTGCTGGAGGTGCTCGACGCGTTCCTCGACGCGCAGTTCATCCTCGTCGGCGACACGGGCGAGCAGGACTTGGAGCTCTACGCGGCGCTCGCGCGCGACCGGCCGTTCCAGATCCTCGCCGTCTTCGTGCGCGACGTCACCACGCCGTCGCTCGCGGCGAAGAAGGACAAGGAGGAGAAGGAGGAGCGCCTCGCGCTCTTCGCCGAGCGCGTCCGCCGCGCGCGCGACATCGTCCCGTCGCACATCGCATTCCGCGTGTTCACCGACCCCGCGGAGTGCGTCGAGGCGCAGCTCATCCTCGACCGGCTCGAGATCGGCTGAAGCTGGGGCGCGCTGTGCCCGTTCCTGGCGCTGGGTATGTCATGCGCTGTGCGATGTTATGCGCGCTGAGCTCTGAAGCATATCGGCAGGAACACACTTGGCGGCTCCGCGGCGGCTCAGCGGCTCAAACAACTGCTGCTTGCCACGGCGCTACTCTCCGCACATAGAAAACTCGCAATGTATTGTATGAAACACCATCAATGTATCGAATGAACGAATCGGCTGCAACTCGGGGGGATGGGCTTAGGAGCTAACAGGGCATCCTGTGCGTGTGGTAAGAGGGTACGCACTCGGCGTTGGTGCAAGCTGAGCTTACCCTTGGCGGCAGCGCAAGCGCAGAGCGTCTCGCCGTTCTCGCACTCGATGCAGAACTGCGGGCAGGCGAAAGTACGTGCCTCACCGAGCGAGCGCTCAGCGAGGCATCTGAGGAGAGGCCATGTCAGCGCTGGCAACGGGCTGACAGGGCAACGTACTTCCTGGCCTCGCAGGCACATGCGAAGGTACCGTCCTTGCACTCGACGCAGAACTGAGGGCATGGGGACGGCGTCGCGAACGCCACCGCGGCGAGTGCGAGGATGACGACCGAGGGCGAGAAGCGCATCGTGTAAGGCTGATTGGGTGGCTTCGCGAGGGAGACCTGGGGAATGTCCTCCGCGGCCCCAGCAAGGTATTTATACCTTTCGTATATGAGATCTGTGGCGCGGCACTGCGCAGGGGGTTTCACGCAAAACTGGTGCTTGACAGGACAGGCGCTGCACGTGCCTGTCAAGCCTGCGCAGGCGCGTTGATGGTTCCTGCTCTGCGTGATCTTCTCGAGAATCCTGGGATGCACGGTGTCTAATTATAGCCAACGGCATCGCGGTCGTCCCTTCCTTTCAGGAGGGCCGCAGCTATTCCCTGTGGCTTCCTCGCGTTTAGCAAAGTGTACAGAAAGGCTGCATTGGGCGTCGGCTCCCTTGCGCCGGCCATGCACTTCTTCGGGAACATCAGGGCAAAGTACGTTGATTGCAAGTCTCCGCGGTGACACTGACAACGGTCATATCGCATTCTTCGTGGTCGTGAAGCGCGCCGTCTCATGTCGCGGAGCAGTCTATCCTGCGGTTCTTTGTCGCGACGCAGTTCCTGACGAACAGACTTCCTCGGACCCGTAGAAATAAGATGAGCAAGTTGCCATGAAGGCGTCCAAGGACATGTATCAAGTGATACGGAACGTGCAGCAAAGACAAGTATGTACATGTACCGTCTAGTCCTGGTCTGGGTGTCCAACAGGGTCGGGGCAGCCTGAGAGAGGGATGATGAGATCCAGTAGGGCAGGCCTGAGAACCCAAGTGCAAACCTTTGACTGCGGCGCAAGCACAAAGGGTGACATTGTTGGGGCACTCAATGCAGTATTGCGGGCATCTCTTGACGTAGCCTTCGAGGGAGCGTTTCGACGGAAGGCACCTAGACGGAGCAAACATCAGTCGCAGGAGACAAGGCTGGCAGGAGACCATCTAACGCACTTCGTGGCCTCGCAGGCGCATGCTAGAGAGCCGTCTGCGCATTCAACGCAGTACTGAGGGCATGGGGATGGCTTTGCGATGGCTGCGGCAGCCAAGGCGAGGACGACCATCGGCAAAAAATGTCGTCGCTCCGAAGCGCTTTGGAGCGCCCTGAGCGACGAAACTTCGGGAGCAAGGGTCCCATGTGGGGAGCGTCCGAGCGGAACTGAATTGCTCCCAATGCTTTCCGGAGTCCTCCGGAGCGCGTTGGGAGCGCGGGGACGGTGCGGAGCCTACACAAAATGTATACAGCGCTCTTACTGGTCTGCTTACTTTCTAATCTTACTTCCTTACTTGTTGAAACGCGCTGTTCTGAAATCACTCCGCAGCCGGAAATGCAAACGAATATCTAGCATTGACAGGCCCATTGTACAATACACGGTGTTGCTGGGAGGCAAAGCGCGAGGGGAGACGGGTCTGCGGATAGGGGAAGAGGTTGAAAGCGGGGGGAGCATGTGTGTTCGTGTGGACGGGGTACAGGATAGCGGGATAGGAAAGCGATCACGGCCACAGGCGTCGGGCAGCATCCATCCTGTCATGTTGCCCACTCCCAGCCTCGCTTTACGCGCAGCGGCAGCTTGCAGACTGCGGCAAGGTTAGCAAATCTGATGCAACACAGACTGTCGTAGCAAACGGCACTCACGATGACATCGATCGTTCTCCACTGGTAGCGTAGTCAGGCGATGGAGTCTGACGCGCGCGCGCGACTGGGCTCCGTTAGAATGCCCTGATGCTAGGGCCGTCGTGGTCGAGGGTCCTGTGTTGCGCACGTACGTTGAGTGCACCCAAAGAACAGCGGGAATGGTATGCTCACCATATTCTGCGGCGCAATACTAATAATCCACTGAGCCCCGTCGCTGCAACACATCAGACCAGGTATGGAGTCCAGTGTGTGCGCAAAAAAAAACTCACATTATGCGCGACCAGCCGAATACACCTGAGCAACAGCAGATAAGAAAATGTAGGGCGGGCCGGGCTTGCACAGGCTATAAGGTGGAGACGGGATGCAGAAAGGTATGCAGTTGCATGCGCTGGGGCTGCAGCGTCCTGACAAGGAGAACTGAGTACTCCAGCAAACGACAGATGTACCTCGCGCGGCACGCACCTTGGAGCCTGCATTGCAGGGCACTTGCAGAGCGCTGATGGGACTTGTGAGGGGGCGCTAATCGTGGGTCGTTCAATGCCACATATGCGAACATGCTAGCATGCACGTACCGCTGTTTGGGCCGTTGACGACGACTTGCGGTTGCAACCAAACTGCAGAAAATCTCCTTCGGAAAAAATAACTCAATGAGACCCCAGAGTGCAACAGCAGTGGCTCAAATACCTTGCTTATGTGTGGCCTAGGAGCGTTTGATGCTCCTGTCAGCATGGGCATCCACATCGCGATGGAGACGCTCACCGGGTCGTCCAGCCCCCGCCCGCTATATCAATGACAGACCTTGAACATGACTGCGCGCGCGCCCGAGATTCGATGTGCCGATTGTACAGATACAATACTGTGGACCAGCCTGGTCCATTCGGACCGCGTTGTTGGACCTGGATGGTCAAGGACGAAGTTGAGAGCAATTGCAAGTCCGACCGAACCATCTGCGCCATGCCCGCGTCCGTCCTGCGACGTGTAATGATCACTTCCCATTCTCTGCACTCATTTGAGGGCCCTCCCAGGATATTACAATGCACTCAGTCAGACATGTGTCAAAGTTCAATATAACCAAGCGCTGTTGAAGGCTCGGCTGCCTATATATCTTACCGAGCACCGTTGAAGGCTCGACGAACGGTACACGTTCCAGGATAAAACTAGCCTAATCAACCTATGGAGAAGAGCTGCTTCCAAGCTTCTCAAGGTCTTCCTGGCACATATAGCTGTCCATATCATCAGACTGCTGGCTGACATTTGCGTCGATGCCGGCGCGTTGACTGGGAGCACGCCAGTAAGAAAATGGGATGATAATAATGAAAGGGACACACCAGGCCTCTGACCAGAGATTTTTTCCGATGCTGGCTAGATATCCAGGCGTGGCCGCTTCGGTGGTGCTGAGAGCCTTGAGATGACGCGTGTAGATCGGCTCGTACTTCGTCGTCGAGAAGTTGTGCTTCTCGTAGGTACCCATCTTCCAGCGCTCGAGGATACACTCGATCTAAAGACATTAGATATGGTAGCCCATGCCCGGTGTTAGGAGCGCACCGCAGTAAGAAGGAACGCGAGCAACGGCGGCGGTACCTCCGCGAAAGCCGCGATATTCGGGCCCAGTGCCAGCGGCTGGCCCTTCTTGACTTGACGCGTCAGAAATGACTTTCGAAAGAGGTCGGGCAGGACGGGACACTGGAACGCGCCATCGCGCTGCACGACAAGTTGCGACGTTACGACCGGTGAGCGTTCCGGCTGAGTCCGAACAAGAGACGTGCTTTGTCTGCTCACCGTCTTGTAGTCTTTGAACGTGAACGCGCGGCCTTTCAGGAGCTTTGCGACTAGATCCTGGCGCGCCGTGTCCGTCATATTTTTGCCGCGCAAGTCATAGTGCATGGCGACGAGTTCTTCTGCGTCTGCAACGACATGCCCGCGGAATGAGGAATCCACTCCAATGGTCTGTGACGCGACATTAGCCTGGGGCAAGATTGCGCTGGCAGGAGTAGCTACTCGCCATATATTCCATGTGCATCTTGTATGTTGCATCGGCTTTGGCACGTTCCCTGCGGCGGGCTCGTTTGTCCTCCTCGGTGCTGTTCCCGCTTTCGCCGTCGTCGCTATTGGGTTCTGGCTCTGTGTGCTTCCTGAATAGGCGACGCGCGACCTTGGACGCTCTCTTCTCGCTAGGGAAGGCATCTTTGGTAGAGAGCATGGCCGCATAGTCTGCGCGAGCGTCCTCCCCGATTGACTTGCTCGTCGGCGTGAAGGAATCCAAGGCTGGCGCTTTCTTGCCCTTCCCGACGCGCAAGCGCTTGTACGGTGTATGCGGCCCAGCGGGTTCGTCCTGCTGCACGGTCTCTTCTTCAGAGGACTCAGAGACTGTTTCCTCGCGCGTGGATTGTTTCTTTTTGGACTTCTGCGCTGCCCCGGCCTTGCGCAGTGCCTGGGGTGCACTGACGGTAATCTAGGCGCACTGTTGAGTGATTGGCTTGTCAACGGCGTCCCCCAGACACCACACCTTTGCAATACCACGGGGCAGTGGGCGCTCCTGCACGCCTTGCTCTTGCGCCACGCGGGAACCACGCTCACTGCTAGTTGAGTCGAGGGATGGTGCACCATCGTCGCGCTTGCGCTTCGTACCCCCTTGCGCAGTCGCTCGAGACCCACTCTCGTATCCTGCTGCACTGTCTCGGTCGCCCTCGTCCTCGTTGGATTGGTTTTCGTCATCGCTTAGCACTAGCGGCGGTGAGTGCCTCGTGTTCGAACGTGTGCCCTCGGCCGAGGGCGAAGGAGCTGAGTTCTTTGAGGTCTGTGCGGCCTGATACTCGCGCTCGGATTGTTCTGCAGCCTTCTTTCGGCGCTCCAACTTCTTGCGTTCATCTGCCAGTACTTGATTAGGTTCAAAAGTGGCATGCTAGATTGAATAGACTTGCCGTCTGCGCGTTTACGTTTCTCTTCGGCACGGATCGCCTTCTTCATGTCGCTGAGCTGCTGGGATGTCATTAGTCGCGGGTCTATCATTGGTACAGCCGTGGGCTCCGGTCCCAGGGCCGTGGCTTTCTTGGAGGCTCGCTTGGCCGACATGGTAACGAAGCAGGATGAACCGCCGGAGAAATCTGGGTTTCAAGTCCTTTGCATCCTTTGCTTACACCATGGGCAAGAAACCGCGTCGCCGTCCGCCCCCAGGCTTGAAGACCTACGTTTGTCGCTCGTGCAAACGTTGGTTCACCAGCGAGCCAGCGTTCAAAAGTCACCGGAAACAGTCCAAGAGCTGCGACAGCCGGCAGACGGCCGGGAGCGGCGACAACAGGCGGCCCTTCTCAAAGCCCAGTTCATCTAAGCCGAGGTCTCGAACACCAGCAGTGGAGATCCCGATGGAGATCGACCACGACGACAGCTATGTTCATGAAGATCCAGCACCGGAAGCGCCGCGAGATCGACGTGCTAGAGTCGAGGAGGTTGTTGATCAGGGGGACCCGCCGCCATCGGATGTGCAGCACTACCCGCTTGCCGCTGACGCGGGGAAGATTCTGCGCATGGCCCAACGGCCCCTGAACGGTACTTTCGGACACTTTCACGGCGACGGCTCGAACGACTACCATCCGTTCGCGAACAAGGACGAGTGGCTCCTTGCGCAGTGGATGAAGGCAGAAGGGCTCACCGATGCCGCAATAAATCGTTATTTCCAGTTACCAGTAAGTCGATTATATCCAGTTGCACGGACGTTCGATGAATAACCAAATCATGCAGCAAGGAGAGAAGTGCTCGTTAAAGAACGCCCGTCAGCTCAACCAGAAGATCGATCAGCTACCCGGATACAGCACCTGGCAGCGGTCATTCATCAAAGTCAACGACTCCGAGCGGCAGCACGAGTTCTTCTTCCGCGACGTCCTCGAAGTTCTGCGTGCTTTGTGGGCTGACCCATCGTTCGAGGGGCTTATGGCATTTGCGCCGCAGAAGAACTTCGCCGACGCTGCGCACACTGTTCGACTTTACACGGACATGCAAACCGGTGACTGGTGGTACGAGATCCAGGTATGTCACTTTGCGCTCAAGTGTACTGGATGATGGCTCATCGAACTTGCAGGGGAAGCTCCCTGACGGCTCGACTGTCGTGCCCATCATTATCAGCTCGGACAAGACGGAGCTCAGCCAGTTTGTCGGCGGCGCAAACGCGTACCCTATCTATATGTCAATCGGCAACATCGCTTCCCACATCCGCCGTCAGCCTTCGCGCCACGCTACCGTACTCATTGGGTATCTACCCACGGCCGCTATCGAGAAGGGGGACCTTACGGAGACCGCACATCGGAACGCGAAGGCCCGGTTGGTTCATGCCGCAGTTCGCGCGATCCTGGCGCCGCTGCGCGAGGCGGCTTCTGTCGGCATCGAGCTGACCAGCTCCGATGGAGCGGTTTGCCGCTGCTACCCGATCCTTGCCTGTTACGTCGCCGACTACCCCGAGCAGTCGCTTGTGGCATGCACGCGGAGCGGCTCTCGCTGCCCGAAGTGCGACGTTGGCCAAGATCAGTTCAGCTCGGGGAACTTGGACGGCCAGCCGCGGCGCCCGTCCGAAACCCTCCGCCATCTCGACCATGCTGCCACGCTAGGTAGCCCTACCGCGGCTTACGATTACCTCAAGCCGCTCGGACTCAACTTCATCGCCGAGCCGTTCTGGGAGGGATGGCCGCATGTCGACATCCACCAGGCGATCTCTCCCGACATTCTGCATCAGCTGTACCAGGGCATGGTCAAGCATGTCACTGCATGGGCGAGGCATATAGTCGGCGACGATGAGCTGGATGCGCGCTTCGAGCGGTCACCCCTTGCTCACGGTCTGCGGCACTTCGAAAACGGCATCAGCGTCCTCCAGAAGGTCTCCGGGCCCGAGCACCGCGGTATCGCGAAGCAGCTCGTGTGCTGCATGGCCGGCATTCCCGAGAAGGACGCTGTCCGAGCTGCGCGCGCCCTGCTCGACTTTGCGTATATAGCGCAGTACTCGTGCCACTCAGAGGAGACACTGGAGCTGATGGAGGACGCGCTCGCCGAGTTCCACAAGTACAAGGACGTCTTCGTGAACACCGGCGCGGCAGACTGTACGCTTTCGACCGCGAAACTGGCTACCATGTCACTGATGCAACTGCAGCGCTTGATATACCCAAACTCCACAGCCTTGTGCATTACTCGGCCTCGATTCGGCTGTTTGGAACGACGGACGGTTACAACACGGAGCAGACGGAACGCCTGCACATCGACAGCGCGAAGAAGGGCTACGAAGTATCGCACCACCGCGCCGCGGAGATTACTCCGTTCCTCTGCGTCTGGCTCGAACGTCGCGAGAAGATGTTTCGATTTGCAACGTACCTCGCCCATCGGCAAGGCAAGTCGTACAGTTCCCTGAAACGGCAGCCCAACGAGCGCGAAAAGCCCGCCGTTGCGTTTGCAGAGCGGCCCAACGAGACAGTACCCACAGATCGCATCGTACGCGAGCACGGTGCCGTCCTATTCGTCGAGGAGCTCCGCGCTTTCGTCAAGCGCTACGTCGCCGCCGAGTGGAAGGCGCAGAAGAATCGCGGGCCCGCGCCTGTCAGTGATACCGCTCTGCTCGGCCACGTAGGGTACGAGGTCTGGCACCGCGTCAAGTTTCATACACCGACGTGCAAACCGAGCACGCACCACCGACATTGGACATTGCAGAGGCAGCTCCAGCGCGCAAATCGTCGGCCGGGAAGCAGCTGCCCGCCCAGTTCGACGCGATTATGGTGGAGATGGATGGAGACGGTGTTGCCGGCGAGGGTGGGATGGAAGGTGTGTTGCGTAACCTCCACGTCTGGCGGCGTACTAACAACCGCAGGCATTCGATTGGCGCAGCTGCGCGTACTCTTTGCGCTGCCGGAGTATGTCCAGGCTCGAATCTTCGACACACACAAGCTGCCGCGGCCGGGCAAGCTCGCGTATGTCGAGTGGTTCACGCGCATTCGGCCAGGCGATGTCGACGATGTCACCGGCATGTACACCGTCCGGCGCAGCTTAAAGACCGGCGCGCAGGCGGGAGTCCGTCAAGCTGGTGTTATAGAGGCGGTTGACATTCGCCGAAGCGCGCACCTAACGGCAAAACTTAGCTCAACACACCCTTCTATTCCTTTGCATCTTACAGTTCATAACGTGTACGAGCGGTGGGCCGAATTTTGGGTTAACAATTTTGTTGACAAACCGGCGTACCGTACAATATACTGATTATCGTACTTGAACGTGCCCCATGGCTGCGAACCGGGAGTGTTGGGAGCGACGGAAGTTAGGGAAGAGTCCGAAGGAGCGGGTGTCGGCGTCCCAAACCGCGGCCCGCTCCTCCCAGGATTCCAAATGCTCCAAATGCTCCGGAGAATTGGGAGCCGCGGGAACCTCGTGAGCGATGGCTGGTCTCTCCGGAGCCAGCATTTTTTACAGATGACGAGAGAGGGAGAGAAGCGCATGACAAGGTGTACCGCTTGGTATTGAAAGTGGAGAGGGTGAGGGTCCGACTGAAGAATGACGGGCATCCTGGTCGTATTTATACTTCTCTCACCTTAAGTAGCCGCGGAGATGATCTCGCGAGCGGACGCCTTTCGAACTTCGAAAGCGCCCACCGAAGCTCTCAAACAACGCTCTGCGGAGATGCGGCCTCAGGATCATGCGATCCGGCGGGGACGGAGGAGGGTCAAAATCAAGCGCTTTAATTGTCGTTGATTGTGTGGTTGTTGTTTGGACTTGTTGAGCGTTGACAAGCCCACGTGATCATGTCTGTCAGGCCTGTAGAAATCAGACTTCAACGGTTACAGCACTACGATTGCGCAGTCGCCGTTCAGTATCTATTTCAGAATGACTTGTATCTAGTTTTGTCATCCCTCGAGGCGACAAGCCCAGTGAATCACTTTCAAGGCCACGATCAGAGGTCTCTGTGGTGTTCAGAGATTGCTGTCATTGCGCTGGAGACGACCGACATGCGACTTGGGAGGGGGCTTGAATTCTTCCTCAAGTTTCGTCTTAGGTGTGAGAATGTGAGCTCAACACTCCACTTGGACGACGAAGAGACGTACGCCGTCGGGAGTAGTGAATGCGCCTTGCGATGCCGCGACGTGAAAGACAACACGCGCCCAATCGGAGCTAGAAGGGTTCTCCCACGCGTGCATGGTCCCTCGTTGGACTGCGAATCCTCAGCTTGGGGCCCACGATCGATACTTGCGTGCAGACGCACTGATTACATCGCCCTCGTTTGCGACAGTTGTGGACCCGTCGTCCAGGTGCAGGACAACGCTCCCTTTGAGGACGATGGCGTAGTCGAGAGAGACGGTACGGTGCAGCGGAGAGACGACGCCCGGGGGATAATCGACGACGCTGCCAACGTCTGTCAGCATGACACGAACAAGCGCCGGGGCCGGAGGACAGACGTGAGACGTGAGCCGCCGGGCACCACGATGCGGTCCGTGGCATGGCCCTCCTTCGCAAGGTCGCGCTCGTCATTGAGGTTGTATTGCTTGCTATCCACCGTCCAGATCTGGCCAAAGCGCGCGCCGGCCCCTGTCGAGCTCTGCGCCGATGGAACAATATCGCCGTCCTCCTTGACTACCGCCTGTCCGGCCGGGCCCACGTGCCCAGTGACAATGCGGCGAACAGGGCCAGGCGCGGGGGGTGCAGCGGCCATTCTGATAGCACGGAGTGTGATTGCTGACGCGGCGAGGGACAAGGAACGCTTCGGAGTTCGTATGCATCGAATCCTCGAATGGGCAGGATCTACCAGGTCGGCACAGCCCCTATCCAAAAATACAGCTCGGAGTCCCTCAACTGCCGGGGACAGGCCGGACCGAATCCTGATCCACGGTGGGGAACACGCAAGCCGGCATTCTGCTTGTAGCATGCGAGGCCAGGGCGGCATCGTGCACATTGCTGAGGCATATGCGCTGACTATACCGAACCCCTTTAAAGAGTGACGATGTTTAACTACACCCGCACGACGCCACAATGCCTACCGAGCTCATCGACTTGATCAAGCAAGGCGATCTGCCGACCGGTCTCACCCAAGTCAACCACGTTCCATACGGTGGAGGAGAGGTGATCCAATGTGGACCGATGACGGTCCACATTCTCGAGGACGGATCGCGCACGGACAACCGCTTCGGCTCAGTGCGCTTCGTGGTCCCACCTAAGACGGATGGACCTCCTCAGCATCTGCATCTCATGCACGATGAGACCTTCGTGCGCAACCTGTTTCGCCCTTGGCCTGCTGACCCTCAGCCGCGCGCTGCCTTCATAGCTCATGATCAAGGGCACTGCGCGCTTCTCCACCGGCGACACTCACATCGACGCCAAGACGGGCGACATGGTCACCGTCCCGCCGCGGGCGATCCACACGTTCTCCAACCCGTTCGACGAGCCAGCGGAGATCGTCTGTAACTTTACGCCAGCGAACTACGTCGAGTACCTCCGCCTCATCGCAATGGCGACCAACTCTGAGAAAGGAGTCACGCGCGAGGCCGTCGCTGGGGCCATGGCTAACTATGCGACCATCCAGGTCAAGCCTACGGGGAAAGCATGACTGTCCACTGTAGCATTGCAGAGTTCACCGGAGAAGTTCGCAATGAAGTGTATCTTGCCAACGACCCTACAGACGGCTAATAGAGCTGAAGCGCGTCCTCGGTGGAAAACGGCCACGTCCATACGCGGTAGTTGCGGTCGGGGAGCCTCTCGAAGGAAATCTCGAGGTGAGGCACGAGAGAGCGAAGCGGCCCGTCCTGCTCGAGTTCGAGGCTGGTTCCCGACAGGACTAGCTTGCGCAGCACGTGCACGTCGAATGTCGAGCGTATCAGCTCCACGATGTCGGTCTCAAAGACGGTGTAACATCCGTAGAGTGCTTCTAGACGCAGACAAGTCGTTTTGTGGCTCGGTGTTGCGGGCGCAGCTTTGAGCAATGTGTCAGGCTCCCAGCTATCATCCTCTTCGGAGGAGAAGAGGTAGAGTGTCACTTGGTCCAGAACGGGCAGCTCCCGTTCCGAGAACACGAACCAAAGCTCCTCGAGAACCGCGAGCGTCCGGAGGTCGTACAACAGGCCGGGGCATGTAGCTCGAATGGCGTCTGTGACCTCATTGTCCGAGAGGTCCACCGCGACCTTTTTTCCGTTGAGCTGGATGACGACCGCACCTCCCTCATGATACGAATTGAAACGAGGGTCTGACTCGGAGTCTGTGAGATCCACGTGTACGGGTTGCCAGTCAATGTCAATCGAGGTAACTTGTGTGGCAGACATCAAGAGCTTGGTCAAGGCGTGGGGATCGCAGCCTACCGCCATCACCGAGGTGAGGCAGACGGACGTCGCGTTTTCGAAGCAGCGGAGAATCAAGTCGACGCCTCGTTGATTGAGAACGCGGAGGTCAAGAGCCATCGGACAACGCGCCGTGCCGTGCATCTCTCCGTTTTCAGAAGCAATGATAGTCAAAGTGCGTAGAGACGGCACTCCCGTGGTAATATCCTCGATATCGCGGTCGTCGACGCAGCGAACATCGTAGTACAGATCGGTAACGGGTTGTAACGCGGGACACGAGCCGTGGGGGAGAAAAACGCGGCTGAGGGAGAGGTCTCGAAGCCGCGGAGCTGAGTTCGCGAATATGGCGTCTGGAAGACCCATGAAGTCTGGCGGACCCAGGACACATCTGAAGGATTCCAATATTGGCATTGGAACGCACAGCATGGGCTTGAAGAAGTAGGCCATGAAGTTATTGTGCGAAGTGCTGAGCAAGAGCGACTTGATGCGGCGCGCATGTCCGATAAAGACGTCGATGAATTGCCTGCGCGCCGCTACCGGCGGTGGTACGGGACCCAGGTCGAGTCCCAGGTCATCCACGTTCTCGTCAATGTTGTGAAGGAATTCCAGCTCCACTGTAAGAGGAAGTTCCTTGCTGCGCGCGAACAACATCGCAAGGAGGGGCGCCCATGACTCTATCCTTCTCCACGCCCAGCAGGACAGGGAAATATATGTCCATAGATCCGGTGTGCCTAGCAGCCAGGTGCGCCAGCGCTTGGTCACGAGCACGGCGCGCATAAGATCAGCCAGCGGAAGCCGAAATATAATCATCTCGAATAGCTCGTCGGGCAGTCTGTCGAGCGTGGGAGGAGGGAGCGAGGACGCGGAACGATTCATACGTTCAACGGAGGCGTACACTGCACTACTGTAAGAACGCAGCAAGAGGCAGCACTGCCTAATGGCTTACGTCGTATGGAGACTGTCCAGAACGGTTGGTGCAACGACGGGATTCACCCAGGTTTCACCGTCCGAGAAGGACGAAAAAGAGTCGGCCAAAATCCGGATCAACCCGTCTCGACTCTCCCTGTGCTCAGCACCTGATAACCTATTACATAGTTGAATCTGTTCCCTAAATGATGTAGTAGTAGCTACCCTAGTGAGTTTAGTTCATCACAATACCACATGTAGACTACAAATCACCTTGAAGCTTAGATCCAGGTCGTTTCAAATGAATGGCCTTCGCGCCTATCTCAATCAGTATGTTCTGTACGTCTCGAATGGGAATGAATAGCATTAAGAAATCGATAAGGCAATTATATATCGTCTATCCCACCCGAAGGCTCCAACGACAAACCAGCGAGGGGTCAGTGAAAGCTGATGGAGAACTAGACATGAATAGCATCATCTGCTGGGAACGTCCAGAACCACGGCTGGCCGGCCGGGGGGATGGGACGGGGCTCGTAAACTATAGTCAGGTGCGGCACCAGAGAGCGAAGCCGGCCTGAGGACTGGAGAACCGAGTCGGAGGGGGGCTTGATCCGAAACCATCATGTCCCCCGACTGATGGCGTCTGTAGAAAGCAGCGTCCAGTACTTCTGCCTTTAAAGAGCGCAAGGCAATAGAGATACAGAACACTCAGAAATGGGCTAGAATACCCAGCAACACGACCAGGCAGGCGGGGCCGGTAGTTAACGAGAAGCAGCCGCAATTAAAATTAAAAAGGTGCGACAGGAGCCGGCGAGCACTGCTAGCGCCATGAGCGGTGGTCCCCCCTATGGTGGAAGACGCACCAGTAGAGGGCCAGAGGCAGCAACAGACGCACGCGCCCGGATGAACACGACGAAAATCTACTCCCACCGTCGGACCGGGACAGACGTCGGATCCAAAAGCCGAACGTACTCCGATGCCACAGAGCCTCCCTCCTGCCCATCCACCGGGGAGAAGTCGTGGGCCGCCGGTGAAATAACAATGTTATGAGAGATAACGAACACGGAACTGCCTATTATAGTGTGAAGTAGGCATATATTGCATATTTCACACTACAAGAAACAATTACGTGTCCCTCATCACCCGAAACACGCCTATGGGTTGGCGCCTAAATACGCGCGGACACCCTAAGCGAATAACATATAAGAGAACGAATGGAGAGGCCAAGAGAGCCAGTCACCTGCTGTGAACGCCCCCCATCAAGGACCACAATGGCACGCAAAACAACCCCTGTGAACCAGATCCAGAGTATGGCCAGAACAACGAAGATAAATGACGCTGATACTCGACGTACCAGGCATTGACGAGCTCACGGTGGAGAATGTCAGGCGTTTGAGGCCAAGCTTCACCTCGCGCCTCCCTCTACCTCAAATACTTCGCGAAATCGATCCTCCCTCGGAGGAAGATCTCAAAAGACAAAATGACGCAATCCTCGAGGTCAACAAACGCCTACTCTCGACGTCCAGGACAGAGATCCTCCTAAAGCCAGAAGACGCGCGCATCCCGACAATCACGATCACAGGGACCGGGGCGTCTAAAAGAAGGCGGGAAGATTCGGAGATCGAGATCGACAATCCCACATCGGGAACGCACCTCAGAGTACCGCCGCGGAAGAAAAGGAAAAAGTGCCAGGGAGGCTGCGGGAAGGACTTCGCGCAGAGCCATGGGAGAAACGCGCACTGGGACGTAAACCCGGACTGCGAAGAGGAGCACGCAAGGAGGATTAAGGGCACGAAAGAGGAAAGATACTACCAAAGATATCGAAAGAACGCGAGCCCTGACAACTTCGTATTAGCATAGCAAATGCCGGAACCAGAGGAATAGACTGGACGACAAATGATACTTTAGCCTCTAACAAACAAAACGGGACCGCAGCACTGGCAGCCTCTCACTGAGTGCACGTTCGATAACGAACGTGCGTGGCAATGCCGGCCGCCGAGGCCAAGAAAGCCTGAGCACCAGTAGGATCGCGGGCGGGCACGGCGGGACCAAACAAAGCACATATACCTTTCGGCCAGCGGAGCCGGAATACACGCCTCTACCTTTTTAGGATGGCGACCAGCTCGCGTACGCTGGCGCTGGACACGACCATTCACCCAAGCGACGTCAACGAGTCCATTGGCCACTGGCCATGCTGCGCAACGGCGACCTTAAATACCAGAGCGAGAACGCGCGACTGGCCCTCAGCACCCACCCACTCTGCTACAGCGCTCTGAGCACTACCCTACTCGCTACCCCCGCACTATGCCCTTCCCTGTCTCCTACAACCGCTACGACCATCTCGAGAACGAGCTCGACGCCATCGAGGCCGCCCAGGCCAACGTCGCGGTCGAGCCGGAATTCCCTCCCGGCCTCGAAGCAGCGGTTCGCGCCGCCCTCCCACCCTCGTCGCCGTCATCGACTCGTGCGGAACCGAGCGGCTCGCCCGAGCGCGTCGGGAAGCCTCACAAGCGCGCGCAGGGCACCCCGGGCGAGCGCAAGGCCTTCAAGGAGCGCAAGTCGTCCAAGAACAAAAACAACAACAAGTCCTTCATCTTCAAAGACGTCCAGCTCGCGGAGGAGCCACACGCTGGCCCGAGCGCTGCGGCGGTCCAGCCACAGATCACCGTCGAACAGGCGCGTAGCCGCAACCGCGAGCAGTCCCGGGGCTAATACCATGACAGGCTACCCCGAGCGAAGGCCGCGGCCTATCCCCCGTCCCCAAGACGGACAAGAAGGGCAAAGGCCGCGAGCCTGGCAACAGGACTTCGCTCAAGATCAACACCAGCGTACCCAGCGCTTCATTCTCGCGCATCGGGATCACGGTGGCCGACGTCCTCGGCATGGTACGCATAGAGTCGTCACAAGAGACGAACCATCCACTGACATCACAACAAGACGAGCAAGGGCGCCGGCCGCGCGATCAGCGATGACGGCTTGGGCAGCACAGACATGGACATCGAGTCGTCCACCTCGGCTGGCGTCGTCATCAAGACGGAGCCGGACGAGAACTTCGCCGCGCGCAGGCTCCTCGCCGACGCGGCACTCTCTGTCGACGACGACGACGACGATAACGTCCTCGCCGGCTCCCCGACGTATGCGCACTCCTCGTTCATGCAGATCGCCACGTCCGCACAGCCAGTCAGGCGCTACAACGACGACGACGACGACGTGCCCTCCCAGCCAGCGACGCCCGTCATCCGCCCTGTACCCTCGCACGAGTCGATCCCCGCGATTGAACTCGCGGGAGCACTACTGCCCCCTGCCCCGTCTGCTAGCGCACCCACACCGGCGCCCACCCCTGCCCCCGCATCGCCAGCTGCTGCACCCGCCCCCGCGTCCCCGGCCGCCGCACCCGCACCGGCGCCCCCAGCTGTTGTACCCGTAGCCACGCCCCTCGCTGCCGCACCCGCACCTGCACCCTCCGACGCTGCTCATTCGATAGCAGCAGCGGCAGCGACACCGGCACCAGCCCCGCCAACCACCCCACGAGCTAGCCTACCCCCGCCCGCCTCGCCGTCCGCTGCTGCCGAGGCCGCCGCTGTCATCAACGCCGACAACGACGTCGAGATGAGGGACGCAGCGAGCCCGGCCCAACTCCCGCCGCCCCTTCCCCAGCAGATCCCCGCCGCCCCGCTACCGCCATCACGCGCGGCAACAGCGGCCCCGCAGCCAGCCCCCAAGCAGCGCCGCGCCGCTCGCGGGGAGGGCATGGGTCGAGAATCCCCGCGCGCCACGCCAGACCGTGTCCAGCATGCCGCAGAGATCGACGACATTTTTGGCGGCACGGAGGTCGACGTCAATGCACTAGGCGGCAGTACGCCCATCGACGGCCACGTCGAGAACCAGCACGTCCAGGGCATATCGCCATCGCAGCTCCGCTACCACATCGACAGGCCCGGCAACGCCTGCGTCATCCGCATCCTCCAGAACGTCGAAGTCAGACACGTCCGCGAGCAGGACATGCCACGCGCCATCACCCGCCTCCTGCGAGACATCGACCTCGCCGTCCTCGGCCGCCTGCCCGACGAGAAGGTCCAGATAGTCGCCGCCTTCGCCGACGACGAGAGCACGGGGGGCCCCATCGCTCCTGGGACGGCGTTCATGTACGACATGTCGGACCGATTCTACGCCGCCATCCGGAAGGAAGCCTTCTGGCTCTTCGGTACGACACACTTCAGCTTCAACGAGTTGGAGACCAGACGCTCGTGGTTCCTCCTC
Organism: Auricularia cornea; assembly: GCA_030578095.1. Classification (NCBI taxonomy): domain Eukaryota; kingdom Fungi; phylum Basidiomycota; class Agaricomycetes; order Auriculariales; family Auriculariaceae; genus Auricularia; species Auricularia cornea. Next base: position 3,019,214 of record JARLTE010000009.1, on the reverse strand, counting down.
ACCATGGAGGGGATGGTCATCGAGATCAGCCACTTGCCCGAGGTCGGCCGCACGATCGCCGCGAAGTGGCGCAGCGACGAGTACGTCCAGGCCGTCTTCGCATACTACTTACAGCACCGGCTCGGCAAGGAGCAACAACCGCTCGAGCGCTTCACTGCGTCGATTACCGCCGATGCCCTCGACGTCATCCGCGACGGCGTCCCCACGCGCCAAATCACCATCAAGGGCGACAGCTTCGACCTCCCGCTCTACCTCTACAGGCCGCTAGTGGAACACCTCCGCACGATCATCGTCACGCACCCGGCTTTCGGCAAGGCCGTCGCGTTCGCGAAGCCGTGGAAGTGTACACGGTGCCTGGCGGACTCGCACCCGTACGGCAAGTGCATCTCGAACGACTTGGTCCTCCCGGACCCCGACCCCTCGGACTCTGACCTCCCGCCTCCCCCCGCACCCCCTGCGCCGCCCGCCCCCCCTGCACCGCCTGCCCCCCCGGCGCCGCCTGCGCCCGGTCCCTCGCACAACTCGGGCAAGAAGAACGACCGCCGCGACAACAAGGGCAAAGGCGGCAAGAACAAGAACGACAAGCGCACGTACGACAAAGACTTCGACAAGGACGACAACAAACGCGCCTCGGGCAGCGGGTCGTCGCGCCGCTAGGACTCTTTACTTAGATTCCCAACATGCTCGTAGACTTACACATGCTTGATATGTCCTTACCATGCGACTACCATCCGCACGACTCATCTAATATGACGCGCACCTGATCTCTGCCAAAGAAACTAGAACTTGGAAGACTTGAGTGGCAAGAAATAGCAAGTCTGAGCTGAGCACGACCTCCTAAAGCTAAGTGCACTCTAGAGCCAAATATACCGCTTGTACGGGAAACTCTAGAGTAAAAATAATTAACGGCAGCCTATTTAGGCTCTGGGTGAGCCGTGCGGAGACGCTGAAGCAATAGAGAGCTCCCGCTCCCTTCCTTGCATAACCCACCGCGTCGGCCGGACAGCCGACTGTGATACCGCCGGAGCATTGGCCGACGGTTTTCGAGATACACAATGCACAACCCTCTCATCACAACAAACTCACTTCTGGTTTCAAATAAAAGGCTCGGTTCAACGTCCTCCAGTGCCGGAGACATGCGCCGCTCGTCTACCCGGAGTATAGTCGAGGATGGCACGGAGGATCAAGGCGGTAGACGACCTTCCATGAGATCCTGGAATCCCACCCCGGCTGATGAGAGAGTGAGGGATGATGTCGCGACGGACTTCACCTCTCAAAGGACGCCTGGGCAGGTCCTAGATCTCATAACCCAGACAAATGAGGAGGAGAACACCTCCGACGCAAACCTGACGTCCTCGGAGACCCGGGACCTTTCGGCCCCGGCCGAGGAGACCCGTCAGTCGCAGAATCATGTAGAACAACATGAAGACGTGCAGCTCCACCTAGAATACGATGGAGAACAACAAGAACCACCGGCCGAAGTATTAAACGAAGGTCGAGACCGCTCACAGAACAAAGAGCAGGTGTTACGATCGTGCCCTCTACGGAGCGGAGGCAGATCCGCGGAGCCCGGAACCGAACTTCCGAACACAACGGATCACGGTGCGTTATTGAGCACACCGGCACGCGCGAGTGTAGGGCGAGTAGCGGAGTCCGAGTCCGGAATCCGGAACTGTCGGAATACGCGGAACGCGCGGAATACGCGGAACGCGCGGAGTACGAGGAAGAGTGGAGGACGAGTGCGAGGAAAGCAAGCTTCGGGAACTCGGACTTGTCACACGGATATAGAGGATCGAGTTTGATTCCGAAACTGGATTGTAACCGAGCTGTCGCGGGAGTTATATACATGTTGCGGATCAGAGCTCGGAACAGGAGGCAGTACGATCGGATCTCAAGTAGGCTGTGTCGGATCTTGATAAAGCTGTGTCGGAACTCGGGAAGTGGAGTCGGAACACAAGATGAGTGATCCTGGGCTATCAAGCCACATGGACCTAAGGTACATGAAGTCATAGGCTGTGTCGGAACACGAGAGGCGATGACGGAACATATCGGAACATGACAGGAATAACGGCATAGGTGATGATACAAGATCTTCGGAACATAGGGCGGAACATTAACGGAACAATGACGGAACAGAGCGGAACGGATCGGAACAGAGACCGGAACAGGTCGGGATGATGGACTTGGGCATGGCCGTAACAGTATCCCCCCTTTTAGGACCTGAGCCCACGAAGGTCGGAAGTCGGAAGTCCGATGTCGGAATTCGGAAGAGGCTGTTGCGGAATTTTGAGTTGGGGTGCTGACGTGTGAAGAGTCGGTTTTGAGTTTTGCCAAGTCGATCGGACGAGTCAGACCGGAGATTGCCGGGCGTGGTATAAGTACTTGAGGTCGGAGGCCGAAGTCGGTTTTTGCATCTTGACCCCAGAGCATGAACTTCGAGGACATGGAGCCCATCTTCCGCGCCATCAGAGTGCTGGACCACGAGAAGGACGTTCTCCGCGCGTTTTGCGCGCAGGAGGGAACGGTCTCGCTCGTGTCGCGCTGGTCGGAACTCGCGGCGGTTTTGCAGGAGAAGGAGGAGGAGCTGGTCGCGGCGACGAAGAAGCTCGATTCGCTGCGGAACGCGAAGGAGCCGTCGGAAGGGCGCATTAAGCGCGCCGCGGATGAGCTGTCGGACTGCGAGAAGGATGTGGTGGCGGCGAAGGCGAAGATCAACGAGTTCGCGGACAAGACCGCGAAGGGTTTTGCGAGCTTCGTAAGTCGTCGGAAAACCGCGGAATTGGCTGGCTTGAGCGGGTTTTTGCAGGAGAAGAGCTTCGTCGAGGACCGCGAGCGGAAGGCGGCGGAAAAGGCGAAGCGGGAGCTCGCCAAGAAGCAGGCCGAAGAGGCCAAGAAGCAGGCGGAAGCCGCGCGCGCAAGTGCTGCTCCGCAGCACGCGGTCAAGTCCGTCAAGTTGACGGTGTCCGCGCCCGCTTCCGGCGGCGGAAATACGGGTACGCCCTTCATCGGCGGCGAGGGCAAGAGCAAGGTCATCTTCGACGAGGAGACCGGCGTCCGGAAGTTGTCGGACGGGTCTTGGGCGGACGAGCCCTTCGTGAGTGGGGTACGTTTTCCGGCGTGTCGGAACTGATCGGAATACAGGAAACGGCATGCGAGTCATGCCGCAAGAACGGCTGGCTCTGCACGCGTCGCAAGACGGAGAGCAGCCGCAAGAACGTCTCTTGCTTCGACTGCCACCGCACGAGCAAGGGGTGCTCGTTCTCGGAGCGCGAGCCGCGCAGCGGAGGTAGCGGCGGAAAGGGGAAGAGCGCGGAGTTCGTTGATGACGACGCGAAGACGCGGAGTACGAGCCGGAAACCGCGGGTCGGCGGCCTTCGGTGAGGACCGCGTCGGTCCTGTCGGCTTTCGTCAAGCTGGTGTCCCAGCAGAACGAGGCGCTGCAGGCGCATCTCGAGCTGGCGGAGAAGAGCGCGAAGGCGACGCGCCGTTCGCAGGAGTTGCTGGAGCGCATCGCGCATGCGACGGAGGTGATCGCGGACGCGGTCCAGAACCCGGACTTCAGTCACATCGTGTCCGCCCTGGCCCGCGTGTCGGAACAGACGGGCTTGGTGGCGCAGGCGGCGGATCGCGGGGCCGACGCGCTCGAGGTCGCGAACGGGGTCCCGGGCAGAGTCGACGACGACGACGACGACGACGACGAGGAGGACGTGTCGACGATGGAGGAGTCGCAGAAGCGCGGTGCGGGGTCGGATGTGGAGAGCCGCACGTCGAAGAAGCAGCGCACGGAGTAAGCTCGGAACGCGTCGGAAGTCGTCTCGGAAATGTATCTAGTTGAAACGCGGAAATCGGAAAAGGCGTGAAAAGCAAAAGATGACAAGTACATGGAAGACTGCTAAGTAACGTCGGGATAAGCGGAAATAGGCGGAATGAGTCGGAACTGAGGACATAAGGGAGACATAAGAGAGAGAGAGCATGGCTAAGATCTGTCGGAAATCGTATCGTATCGGAATTCGTCGGAATGGCGGTATTGAAGGACTTGTGCTATTGTTGAATGTAGCGGAGGTATTCTTCGTATGAACCGTCGTTGTCGGGATAGCTTTCGTGGTACTCGCGGACTAAGTCCGGGGAATGTTCGAGTTCCGTAGCCGGAAGTTCGGAAACCTCGTCGGCGCGGCCATCATGCCCAAGCCACTTGACAGTGTAGAGCAACTTGCAGCGGCGCCGGCGGTCGTAGCGACTGGAGAGGACTTCCGCAACTTCCCATTCTTCCTCACCATCCACGATGACTGGCGGAGGTGGCTCTTGCGTCCTTCCGGAGATCTCATCCGGTCGGAACGGTTCGAGTTGCGAGATGTGGAAGACGGGATGAATGGCCCGAAGGTAATCCGGGAATTCGATGGTGTACGACTGGGGACCGGGTTGTGCGATGACCTTGAAAGGTCCAAGGAAACGTTCGGAGAGCTTCTTAGTCGGGCGAGTGGTCTTGATGTGTTCCGCCGTGACGTACGTGAGGTCGCCGACCTTGAGAGGCGGTGGCGGAGTACGTCTTGCGTTCGCGGATTCGGAATAGCGGGACTGAGCGTGCGCAATCTGTTCCTTGAGGGCGGCTTGCACCCCGTGGATGTCGACTGCGAAGTCGCGAGCGCGAGCGGAAGTGATGTCGCGTTCCGGGTGCACGGAAATGTTCGGATGGTGACCCTTGGTGGCGAAGAACGGCGAGATGCCCGTGGAATCGTTCGGAGTGTTGTTGTAAACGAATTCCGCGATCGGAAGAAGCTCGGACCAGTTGGACTGCTGGTAGTTGCAGTAGATGCGGAGGTACTGTTCGAGCGTTTGGTTGACGCGCTCTACTTGACCGTTCGCCTCCGGATGATGACCGGAAGTGAAGCGCATCTTGATGTTGAGCAGTTTTCCGAGTGATCGGAAGAAGCGGGAAACGAATTCGGAACCGCGGTCGGAAGAGACGTGCGAAGGGGCGCCATGCTTGGCGAAGACGTGAATGAGGAAGAGGCGTGCGAGTTCTTCGGAAGTGATTTCGTCCGTCGTCGGAATGAAGATGGCTTGCTTGGACAGGCGGTCGACGATGACGAGGATGGCGGTATAGCCGCCGGAACCCGGGAGCTGCTCAATGAAGTCCATCGAGATCGCGTCCCAGGGACGTTCCGGAATGGGGAGCGGCTGAAGGCGTCCGTACGGCTTGTGGCGACGAGGCTTGTTCCGTCCGCAGTTTACGCAGGACTGAACGTATTTCCGAATGTATCCGCGCAAATCCGGCCAGTAGTACTCGCGGGAGACGATCTTGAGTGTCTTGTTCTGGCCCGGATGGCCTGCGAGTGGGTGGTCGTGCTTGTCTCGGAGAAGGCGGATGCGGAGTTCAGCGGAATTCGGAACGTAGATGCGGTTCTTGTAGAGGAGGAAGCCGTCGTCGGATTTGGACCAGTCGCGGGCTTCGTCCGTTCCGAGGGTGGAGCGGATTTCCGCTGCGAGTTCGTCGGACTCGTACGCAGCGCGGATGTCGTCGTGCAGAGTTTCCGTGTCCATGAGCGCAGCGGCTCGGAGGAACACTTCTTCTCCGTACGTCACGCGGACTGAAGTGGAAAGTTGCTCGGCTGTGAAAACCGGGCGGAAATTCTGCGGATTTGCTCCGGCGTAGCCGCTATCCCCCCTTTTAAGATAGACGTCGTAACGGCGAGTGAGGGCGTCGGGTTTGCCCCCAAGCCGACCAGGGCGGAAGCGGATGAGCAGGTTGAAGGCGGAAAGGAACTCGGACCAGCGCGCTTGACGGCGCGTGAGCATCTTCGTGGTGGAGAAGTACTCGAGGTTCTTGTGATCCGTGACGACGTCTATCGGAACTTCTGCGCCTTCCAGGTAATGTCGCCATATCTGGAAGGACTCGAAGATTGCGAGGAGTTCCTTGTCGTGCGTGTCGTAGTTCAGTTCCGTTGCCGTGAGCGTACGCGAGTGGAACGCAACGGGGTGAACCGTTCCGTCCGGAAGAACGTGCGAGAATATTGAAGCGATCGCGTAATCCGACGCGTCGGTTTCCACGACGCGCGGAAGAGTCGGATCGAAGTGGTGAAGGACGGGAGCCTTGGTGAAGGCGAGCTTGAGCGTCTCGAAAGAGAGCTTGCAGTTTGCGTCGAAGTGCCACGGAGCGGACTTCCGCGTAAGACGCGTGAGCGGAACGACGATGTCCGAGTAACCGTGGACGAATCGTCGGTAGAAGTTCGCAAATCCGAGGAAGGACTGGATGTCCCGGACGTTGCGAGGCTGCGGCCACTCGAGAATGGTGGAGACCTTCTTGGGGTCCATGGAGATTCCGTCGGTTCCGATGATGTAACCGAGGAACTCGATCTTGTCAACGTGGAACTCGCACTTCTCCGGCTTGCAGAACAGGTCGTGTTTCCGCAGGCGGCGGAGAACTTCACGAACGTGTTCCTCATGCTTTTCCGCGTCGTCGGAATAGATGAGGATGTCGTCGAGGTAGACGACGACCGTGACGTCGAGGAGGTCGGAGAAGATGTCGTTCATGAAGCGCTGGAAAGCGGCGGGAGCGTTCGTAAGACCGAAGGGCATGACAAGGTACTCGTAGGTGCCGTAGCGCGTGCGGAAAGCGGTCTTCCACTCGTCGCCCGCGGCGATGCGGACGTTGGAATATCCGACGCGGAGATCGAGCTTCGAGAACTTCTTGGCGGTTCGGAGTCGGTCCAGCGTGGAGGAGATGAGCGGAAGTGGGTACTTGTCTTTCCGCGTGATCTTGTTGAGCGCGCGGTAGTCTACGCAGAGGCGGAGACTTCCGTCGGCTTTCTTGACGAAGAGGACGGGCGCGCCTCCGGGAGAGGAACTCGACCGGATGTGGCCCTTGGAGAGATTCTCCTGGATGTACTCGCGGAGAGCGAGCTGCTCGGGTTCCGAGAGGGAATAGATCGGACCGGAGGGAAGAGGTTTTCCGTCCTCCATCTTGATCTTGAGGTCGTACGGGCGGTGTTCCGGCAGGCGGTTTGAGGCTTCCTTCGAGAAGACGTCCAGGAAGTCATGATAGGCTTCCGGAATTCCCTCTCCGGATTCCGACGCCGGATTGGCGGAGGCCGACCGCGCCGCAGAGACCGGGTCTCGGATGTACAGAGCGGAGACGAGGGAGCCGCGCATGCGTCGGACGTAGTCGAATGCCGCGGCACCGATAATCTTGACATCGATGCGCGCAGCGGCGGCGCGGAGTGCGGTCTCGTCGAGCGGATGATCGGGTATCGTGTCGTAAGAGGCGGAATTGGGCGAAGGAGAAGCGAAGGTGCGAGGAGCAGATGCGCGCTCGGAGGCGGAATCCGAGTCGTCCGAAGTGAACCCAGGAGCGAAGTCGTGGGCTACCGTAGGCGAGATCCGCGTGTTGAACTCGATGCGGCCGTTAAACCAGTCAATCCGGGGATTGTAGCGGCGTAGCCAGCGGTGTCCTAACACGGCGGAGCAAGACGGATCAAGCTTGGTGAGGAGGAAGTGGATGATCATCGAGGTCCCGTTCGGAAACCGGACCGGAAGAGTCACGAAGTGCGTGATGAGGCCCTTGGAGGAGCCATCGAACAGCCGCAAGCGGAGCGGGTGATCGAGCGGAAAGCGTGGGAGCTTGTATTTGTCCGCAAAACCGATGTCGAGGAATTCATCCTCGGAACCGGAGTCTATTAACGTGCGGAACGTCGGAACAGGATCGGAAGAAAGGGGTATCACGAGTGCGTCTTGGTCGGTGAGCGCGGCGGCGTTCAACCGGGTGAATTTACGTCTCTCGGAGTCGACGCAGTCCGGCCGAGAGACGGGGGCTGGACTGCCGCTCAGTTTCCCTGCTTTCCGGCCTCGGAAGAGGTCGGAGCAGCGGAAGACGTCTGAGCAGCGCGGGCCTTGGTCTCGCGTTGATGGGCCGCCTTGCGGCAGTCCTTCGCGGAATGACCGGCTTTACCGCAGTAAAGGCAGAGGTTCTCCTTGATGCGGCGCTGGCGTTCCTCCTCGGTGAGCTTGCCGGAACTGTTGAGTTTTCCGGTCAAGTCCGGAGTCGTGGACTTCTTTGAGGAAGACGCGTTGCCGGAGGTCGTGGTCTTGGTCGGGGCGGAAGACGAGGGTTTCGTCGAGGAAGTTGAGGCGGAATTCGAAGCGGAATTCGAGTTCTTGTTCTTCTTGTTCTTGTGGTTGTCCTTGGACGACGAAGGCGTAGTGGAGGAAGACGAGGACTCCGGCTTGCGCTTGACCACGATGCCAGTGTTCCGCTGGTTGCGGTCGATGCTGAGCGCCCAGGCGCGGAGTTTCGTGAGGTCCGTCGGACGAGCGGCGATCTGATCGCCCATGACGCGCTTGATGCGGTTCGGAAGTCCGGCGTAAAACTTGTCTCCAAGGGAGAGTTGGTCGTAGCCGGTAGCGCGGGCGAGCGGCTCGAAGTTGATACAGTACTGGGCGACGCTGTGCTCTTCCTGCATCTTGAGCTTTTCGAGTTTTTCGACCGCTTCCTCGCGCGGAAAACGGACTCCGAAGACGGCGACGAGTTCGATCTTGAATTCCGTCCAGGAACGGAGGAACGAAGGCGGATTACCGTCGAGGAGTTGTTCAATGTAGCCTTCATACCACGTGCGGGCTTTTCCGATGAGATACGAGGCGGCGGTGACGATGCGGTTGTGGTGCGACTCGTACGTGTACGGATCGCCGAGGAAGTAGTTCTCGCAGGAGGTGATCCACCCGCGGAGCTTGTCGGGTTTGGCGCCGTCGTATTCGTCGGGGTCGCGAGTCTTGATCTTCCGATGCGGGCGGTACGCGGCGATCGCATCGGCGTAGTTCTGCCGAAGGCGTTCGCGGTCCACGTCGGAATCGAAAGAAAAGTCGTCAGGTCCGCCGGCGGAGGGGTCCGGCGGAGATCCGGCACTTCCGAAACCACCGCCCGGAGGACCCGGAGGGCCCGGAGGTCCGCCACTTCCGCCAGCGCCAACGGAGTCGCTGGGGTGCGGATGCGGAGGAGACCCGGACGGGGTGTAATGGCTCGAGAAGAAACCGGAAGACGGGTTGCTGGGAGGTCCGCCTGGTCCGCCAGGGCCGCCGGGTCCGGAAGGACCGGAAGAGGGCGGACCGCTGGGGAACGACGGCGTATTGGACGAGATGGTGTGCACGCAGGACGAGTGACGCGAGTGAGTGCCGGCGCGGCAGAACGGATTGTTGCAGCGCGACCTCGGAGCGGAAGACACCGTACTGGCGTGCGACGGCGGGAGAGCGATGAACCACGGCCCCAAGTCCTCGTGCGTGTGGTCGGAAGACTGATGCGACGGCGGAGGAGGGGCCGGAATGCTGTGGATGGACGACGAGGGTGGCGGAGTCACCGTATGCGAGCCGGTCAGGGCGGCGGAGCCCTGGAAGACGGAAGAGCTGTGGTGCGAGGTATGTCCGCCGGAACCGGTGCTGGTGATGAGGTCGTTCACCTCGTCGTCGTCCGGAACGGCAGATCCGAAGACGCTGCCGGACATTGTCGGAATTGGCGTAAGCGAAGAGAGAGTTGACGGAGTTGACGGAGTTGACGGAGTTGAGGGGTGTTGCTGTTGTTGCTGTTGTTGCTGTCTACGCGCGCGGTTCGCGGCGCGGAGAATGCGTTCGGGAGAGTCGGTCCCGACGAGAGGCTGGCGGTTTTCGTTGACCTGTCGTCGGGTGCCACTGGCCATACAACTCGAGGGTGCTCGAGTTTCGGAATACTGTTACGATCGTGCCCTCTACGGAGCGGAGGCAGATCCGCGGAGCCCGGAACCGAACTTCCGAACACAACGGATCACGGTGCGTTATTGAGCACACCGGCACGCGCGAGTGTAGGGCGAGTAGCGGAGTCCGAGTCCGGAATCCGGAACTGTCGGAATACGCGGAACGCGCGGAATACGCGGAACGCGCGGAGTACGAGGAAGAGTGGAGGACGAGTGCGAGGAAAGCAAGCTTCGGGAACTCGGACTTGTCACACGGATATAGAGGATCGAGTTTGATTCCGAAACTGGATTGTAACCGAGCTGTCGCGGGAGTTATATACATGTTGCGGATCAGAGCTCGGAACAGGAGGCAGTACGATCGGATCTCAAGTAGGCTGTGTCGGATCTTGATAAAGCTGTGTCGGAACTCGGGAAGTGGAGTCGGAACACAAGATGAGTGATCCTGGGCTATCAAGCCACATGGACCTAAGGTACATGAAGTCATAGGCTGTGTCGGAACACGAGAGGCGATGACGGAACATATCGGAACATGACAGGAATAACGGCATAGGTGATGATACAAGATCTTCGGAACATAGGGCGGAACATTAACGGAACAATGACGGAACAGAGCGGAACGGATCGGAACAGAGACCGGAACAGGTCGGGATGATGGACTTGGGCATGGCCGTAACAGCAGGCCAGTAGGAAAAGGACCCGAGCAAGCCTGAAAATTGCGTCCGAAAACATTAGGGGACGCAGCTCGGCACAGATAGCGGGGAATGCGAAGTGGAAGGCGATTGCAGAAGACATGAGAAAGGAAAAAATCGGCGTGATGGCCCTTCAGGAAACCCATTTAACGCAAGAACATGTTGACGAGCTGAATAAGTTCCACAAACACCTTAAGATATGGAACACGAGCTCGAAGGACAACCCCACGGGTTCAGGGGGCGTGGCGCTAGCGTTCAACAGACTCCTAACGAACGTAGAAACGGTTGAGACCTTCGAATTGGTCCCAGGAAGAGCGATACTAGCTACCTGGGAATGGCATAGGGGGGACAAAATGGCGGTCCTAGCGATATACGCCCCGACTGACCGCAAAGAGAACAGAGATTTCTGGAAACTGGTCAAAAGAGAGGTGCAACAGAATAGAGGGAAATTCCCAAAGCCAGATGTAACGCTGGGAGATTTCAATATGGTGGAAGACGAGATTGATAGATTCCCGGCGAAACTAAACAGTATAGACAACCCAGACAGTTTCTGCGAACTCAAAAGGTACCTCAAAATGAAGGACAGGTGGAGAGAGACGTTCCCGGGCAGCAAAGAGTGGACATGGAGGAACCGCGCGCGCTCCTCGATGTCGAGGATCGACAGGATCTATCTCACCCACGAAATGGTCATGTCCAGCCGAGAATGGGACATCAAACTCTCTGGGATCAACGCTGATGACCACAGTAGAGTACAAGTAGAGGTTGTCAACTTAGATGCTCCGGACATCGGGACCGGCAGATGGGCCATGTCGCAAGAACTGGCGGCCGACCGCAAGCTTTTGCGTACAGCCAGCGAGCTGGCGCTCAAAGCGTGGGACGAGATGCAAGAAATCAAACGTCTGGGACGCTCTAGAGAGAGGAACGTCCAGATCGTCTGGAAGAATCTGAAAATAGAAATCACAAAAGCGGCGAAGAAAAGGCGACGAGACATCGCATGCACGCGGGCAGCGGCTGAGAAGGAGAAGACAGAGGCTAGAACAGCTGTGGCAGAGGACTTCCAGCACGCGCTACAGACGCAGGAGGAAGAAGCGGCGAGGGAGAAGCTAAAGAAAGCCGAGGATGAGCTGCACCGGCTCAGGAAAGAATCGCACGACCGTACTTTCCAGATGCGAGAAGCGAGGATTTATGCGGACGCAGAGACCATGAAAAAGTCATGGTTCCAGTGGACCAAAGAGAACAAGCCGCGCGACACGCTCACGGCTCTAAGGAAACCTAACACGGAGCCAGTGCAATATGTACACGACTCCCAGACGATGGCAGAAGTAGCAGGAGAATATCACGACAGAATCCAGAGCAAGGATCTAGATGTAGAAGTTGGGCTACGCAGAGCAGCGATGGATGACGCAATCAGTCACGTGAGAAGACCGATGAGCGGAGCTGCAAAGCGCGACGCCGCCGAACAGATCTCGAGAACGAACGTCCTAGAATCCCTCACTGCAGCGAAAAATGGAAGTGCAGCAGGCTTAGACGGTATCATATATGAGTTCTGGAAAGCCATGAACCGGAAATTCGAGCAGTCGAGGAACGGCGAGACGAAATGGGCCGACATAGTAGGGATAATGACAGAAGTATATATCGACATCGAAGAGAACGGTGTCGAAATCGACAGCAACTTCGCTGATGGCTGGCTGTGCCCGATCTATAAGAAGGGGGACCGCATGGGAATTGAGAACTACAGGCCCATTACACTGCTAAACACAGATTACAAGATATATACTAAAGCACTGGCTCTGAAACTGGCCAGAGCAGCCCCAAGTATGATACATGAGTCCCAGGCAGGATTCATTCGGGGACGCAGTATTACAAGCCTCACTAAGATAACCTCGCTCATCCTCAACTATGCCGAGGCGACAGAAGAAGACGGAATGATAGTAGCGTTAGGCTTATGATAGGATCAGACATGATTACCTGTCGGAAACGCTACGCGCTTTCCAAATACCGGAGAGAATGGTCAAGGCAGTGGAGAGCCTGTACGCCAGCGCGTACACGACAGTAATGGTCAATGGATGCATGAGTAAGAGATACAAGGTCACTAGAGGCGTCAGACAAGGTGACCCCCTCTCATGCTTACTCTTCGACTTAGCGATCGAGCCACTTGCTGAGAAGCTTAGATCCTCGCAACTGCAAGGATACCGTATAGAAGGACTGACCGAAAAGTTGATAGCAACACTATACGCAGACGATACCACAGTATATCTGTCCAAATGGGACTCCTTCGCGGACCTGGAACAAATCTTGGAAATGTGGTGCCTCGCCTCAGGTGCGAAGTTCAACACATCGAAAACTGAGATCATCCCGATGGGAACCCAGGAGTATAGAGCAGCTCTGATACAGACAAGGAGAATGCGAGAGGACGGCGATATGGTACCGGACGGCGTCAGAATCGCAAGGGACGGCGAGCCGACGCGCATACTAGGCACGTGGCCGGGCAACGGTGTTAAAGTAGCAAACGCCTGGTCAGTAATACTGGACAAGACGCAGAGAATGCTGGATAAGTGGGACGATCATCACCCCACGATGAATGGGAAGGCGATGCTCTCGAGAGCGCTGGTAGGAGGATACTTGCAGTACCTCACTGCGGCGCAAGGGATGCCGCGCGCGATGGAGGCCAAGCTAGACAAAATAGTAATGGACTTCATCTGGAGTGGAGCAAAGCGCCACCCAGTGAACATGAGGACGCTGAGAAACCGGGCGGACGAAGGGGGATTGGACCTCTTCTGCGCAGAGGAGCGCAACGAAGCGCAGTATATCACCTGGATAGGAGATTTCCTAGCCCCAGACGCAACGAGACCTATCTGGGCCTACATAGCCGACCAGTTGTTCAGAGTAGCCATAATCAAGAAAGACGCGTCCCGAATCCCGACACACATGCGACTAAACCCGTTTTACCAGAACTGGAGAATGAACATACGAAAACTTCCCTTCATACTACAGCAAATGGTGCGAGTAGCTCGGAAATACGGGATGGCCTTTGACGCCCCATTTATCCCGCCGCAAATACGGGAAGGGACGGTAGTCTGGACGCATCCCGCCCTCCTAAACGACCTGAGAAACACGAAGCCGTGGACAGTACGCTGTCTCAAGTGGAACCATGCAGTTACTACGGTAGAAGACCTAGAAGAAATCGCTGAACTAGACGCCGAGGATCATGAGGCGACGAGCGACTGCGGATGCGAGAACTGCGCTAATGACAGGATGGAGGGCTGCAGACACCCGTACAGATGTCAAGAAATGGCCTCCGAGATCCTAGGAGGGATAGCAGAGAAGTGGAACCCGTCATGCCCGTCAGTAGAGATTCCAATAGAGCTATGGGAAGCTTTCGCGGACGAGAGAAACAACGCCATAGAAAGCGGAGAATCTATCGTGTTCGACGCAGACGCGATAATTCCGTCATCTATAGAAGACATGGGAAGGGTTTTCGTCCACTCAATAGGACTAGACCCGCGGCCGGCACCAGAGACGATGCGGCGCGAGGCAGGTTGGCAGAGTCCACCGGAGCGTGGGCGGACCACTGTGCAGGTAATAGTATGCGCTGGGATGACTCTGGATGGCACGGAGAACGCACGCGGAGGCTTCGCGATCCACTTTCCGGACAAAGAGTACGCGGACCACGAGCAAGCCTGTACCGGCAAGAACCAGACCTATATCCGGGCCCTCGCGCTGGGCATGATCGAAGCAATCAAGCGGGTGCCAGTAGATGCTGAGCTACACATGATTATGACCTGCAAGTCGATGGTACAGAACCTGACCGTCGATCTGGAAAAGCACGAAAGAGCAGGATGGATGACGGTATCAGAAGGCAGACTAGAGTTACGAGCGCTAGCAGCGGCGCTACGGAGCAGAACTGGGGAGACTGCCTTCTTCCACGTTAACAAAAAGAATAGGAGCAACTGGCCGGAGGTCAAGCGAGCGCAAGAGGTCGCCACGAGCTACGCAGCCTTCGGAGATGCGGCGGAAATAGACATTAGAGAATATGCGCCATTCGACTGGCCAGGAGTGAGCCTGCGTGGTATCACACAGAGAGCGGCCCACATGGCGATTCGAGAGACAAAAGCGCGGGCGGACGCTGGGAGACGTGAAACAAACACAAACATCGCTACAATCAAAGCGGAGTTAGCGGCGCACTGCCTGCATGTGCCAACCACAGCGCAAATTTGGCGAGGTTTACGGGAGAAGGACATCTCTCGGAAGGCGAGAAACTTCCTATGGAAGGTGATCCATGGCGCCCACAAGATAGGCAACTACTTCCGAAAAATGCCGTCGCCGTGGAAGGAGATGGCGGACTGCAACACATGCGGAGAGCCGGAAACAATGGAACACATATTATTGGACTGTCCAGACTCGAGGCAGGAAGTCGTATGGACGCTGGTAAAAGACATCTTCCGGCGGCGCGGAATAACGGCCGGTGTGTCGATCGGGACAATCATGGGCTGCGCGAGCATCAGTCTCCCGCACGACCTCGGAGGACGGGATATAGCGAAAGAACGAATGTACAGAATCGTCGTCTCCGAGTCGGCCTTCCTAATATGGAAAATACGATGCGAGAAACGCATAGAGCACTCGGAGGAGCCGGACTGGAAGCTGAGTGACCGCGAGGTCACGGAGAGGTGGCTGAAAGTGATAGGAAGCAGGGAGTGGCAAGACAAGCACCTGGCTGCGTCGAGAAGGAGATACCCCAAGGGATCTAAGCAAGGTCATACGGCCTGGGCGACTTGGAGGGATCTCTCAAAACCGGGTAGCGAAAGCTTCCTACAAATACTTAAGGAGCTTGGAGTTTTTGTGAGTAGTGTGGGTGACAAGCGTCCCCTTGGCATTCAATGGCAAGGTGGGTAGACCCAGAGTCTCACACGGCCCTGGACAGGGTGTGCGTAAGTGCATTTCTCCAAGCGGGGTAAAGTCTATCCGTCGGTCATGATGACAGACGACAGCTGCATTTTCTGCAACGGGGGGAGTGGGGTCACTATGTGATTGCTGCTTCTCGCGTATAGCTCCATCAAAAAAAAAAAAAAAAAAAAAAAAAAAAAAAAAAGAGAACCGAGTCGACTCCGCAGAACACAAGAGTGCGCAACGCGCTTGGATCGGCCAAAGTCTGAACGATGTCTGCGACGACGGATTCCCTGAGGCCAGGCATTAGCACATTGGGCGGTGCGACGAAGCGCAATAGGGAGAGCTTGAAGGTGGGGAAGTGTGCCGTCGTCCTGTTGAGATCGGCGCGGTCTACGAGCAGGCCCGCGGCACGCCAGGTTGCCTCGCCGGCGGACGGCGGGTGGAGATACACTGTGAGCTCGCGTACGGATGGAATCGCGAGCCGCGGTCCAAAGAGAGGCCAGAGGTCCTCGTTTATCGCCAAATGTCGGACGCGTTGTAAACGCTTGAAGAGTAGATCCAGTGCAGTACGAGTCTCATCGGATCCCATATCCACGACCGCGTCCACGCCATTCAATTTGATGTTTATTACGAGTTTGTCGGGTTCGTGGGGGGCCTGTGGGTCGACCGACCGGTATGCGCTGTAGTCCAAGTCTATGGACGTCGGATGGCCAACGGTTTCGAAGAGATTTTGGACTGCGCGCTTTGAGAATTCATTCGCGGAACTGAGACAGAAGGAGGTTGCGTTCGGGAAGGCCTTGAAGACCGGTAGAATGGACGCCATGTTGGGCAAGCAGACGCGCAGGGGGATCGTGCAGCTGCCGGCAGATTCGTCTGCGACCTCGCATTCGTCGGCAGCTAGCACCAATGACTGAAGCGCGAGGAGAGACCGAGCGATGGAATCCAGGTCATCCGTCACAAGTACGCTCGCATCGTGTGCGAAGTGGGTCACTGCCTCCACTGCCTTATAGCTGGCGCCGGGGTCGAAATCAACCATAGAAAATGCGAGATTGGTCAGGCGCGGCGCGTGGTCGGCGAAGAGGGATTCGCACAGATATTCCGAGCCCCGGATGGCATACAGCCTGCAGCAGACCAGGACTGGGGCTGGCCTCCCGAGCAGCCTTTCGAAAGTCGTGCCACTGAAGTATGGTAGGGTCAAAGACAGTGAGCGAACGCGATGCATCTCTGCAGCCAAGATGTCTGCTATATTGTCGTAGTCATGCAGATCATCGTCGTCTTCGTAGTCATCCTCATCCATGCACCTGAATTCGATGGATAGCGGAAGACTTTGGCTTCGGGCGAGCAGGGTTGCCAGGATGACCCATGACCGCCTTGACCAGCGAGTAGCACAACTGCGTTGGGATATGCAGACGCGCGCCCACAAGCGTGGGGAGCGAAGGAGCCTAGCGCGCCAGCCGCGGCAGACCAGAGCGGACATCCAGAGGTCCCGTTGACCAAGGAACGACCGTGACGCCACATGAGTGAACAACTCCGTTGGAAGCTGGTTGATCACACGTAGTGCGTTCTCTTGTTCTGAAAAGGCCCGGATAGTGCTATTCACTAGCAGTCGAAGCTCCTCGTGGACGTCTAGGTATCTGCCTTGACTGCTCGAGGGTCGGTGAATGGTTCGGGAGCTCGACCAGGCGCCACACACCGTCCAGCCACCAAAGCCTGCCATAAGGTATTTATGCGAGCGCGCTCGATATCCTCGGCCCCAGGCGCACGGTCAGGTATGCCGTTCGGCATTCAAAGGTATCTTGGATGAGTGGACGGAGGCATGAAACGACCGGGACCAAATGACCAGCTCAAGAGCAGCCAACACCGTCACGCGATATCCAACGGCGTTGGTACACACTGTAGGTCGTCTAATCATCGTACAATGATTAACAAAGTACACAAGTACAGTCAGAGAGAGCCCTCCTTCTCAATGGCGTCCATGATTTCACCGGCTTCGACACACTCGCTCGGCTCCCTGAAAACTCTGACGGGGATGTGCCTCGGCACAAGATCGCGCGCCCTCTCCACCCTTGCCTGCAGCTCCAAGCGGCGCTTCTCCAGCGGGGTCAGGTACTCCGTGGGAGTTCCTCTAGGGAGCGTGGGCGACGGCGGGCGCGAGCCCGGCGCAGACGCCAGGCCCGCCGGCATCTGCGGCGGGTCGGTCGCGGCCTTGCGCGGCGCGCGGCCGGCGGCCATGGACATGGACATGCCGGGCGACGGCGCGGGCTGCGTGCGCACGTCGCCCGTGCTGTTGAACGCGTGCATCTCGACGCGCTGCGCGGGCCGCGGCGCGGGGTCCGCGAGCGGCGGGCCCGGCAGCGTGCTGACGTCGCGCACGAAGACGCCGAGGATCTGCCGCGGCCGCTCGCGCGCGAGCGCCGCGTACAGCTCGAGGTCCTGCTCGCCCGTGTCGCCCACGAGGAAGAAGCGCGCGTCCGGGAAGGCGTCCAGGATCTCGACCACGCCCTGCCGCTTGCGCTCGCCCGCGGGCTCCCATAGCCCGTGGAAGAGCGAGCGCCCGCCGTAGAATTTGAGCTTCAGGGAGCCGGGCGGGAGGCCTGCGACGTTGAAGAAGTCCATGAGCACTGCAAGGAGCTCGAACGGCGAGTTGGACTGCAGCAAATTAGACGGGCGTGGAGGAGGAGTGGACGACGTACGACGTAGTGGAAGCGCACACCGCGCGAGTAGAGCGAGCTGTACCAGCTGCTCATGCTCGGGACGACAACCTGGTCGAGCGGGCGCACAAAGACGTTACGGAACGCCGCCCGCGCGCCGCGCAGGATCTCGCTCATCTTGACTGTGTCGTCTACGTCCGAGATGACGCGCACGCGCGCGTGGGTGAGCGGCACCACGATCTCCGCCTCGACCTGCGGCACGGGCACCGGCGGGAGCGGCTTCTCCCCGGGGATCTGGCGCGGAGGCGGCGGCAGGAGGTGCGCGTGCAGACGGACGATGTGGTGCGCGTCGCGTTCGCCGAACGCAACGTGCAGGCCGCGCGGGTGCGTGCACAAACGCTCGAACGGCACCCTGAAGCGCACGGTGAATGCGCCCTGGGGTGTCGTCACGGTGTCCTGCGTCATGAGCGGCTCTTCCTCCTCGCCCTCATCAGGCGGATGCATGTACAGTCGTAAGCGGACGAGCCGGTTCGCAACCGGCGACGCCCAGAAGGGACGTAAACGAGCATTGAGGTTGGCATGCAGTAGAGCGATATCGTCGGGGTTGAAGATGGGGAGAAGGCTGCTGATGGAGTCGCCGGATGGGCTCGGTGGTTCGGGTGTGGACGAGCGAGAGGAGGGGGCCGTCCGGCTAGTGCGATAGTCACGTTCGTCAAACAACTCTTCTGGCTCCTCTGTCATCGCTGCCAATGGTAAAGTAGTATCATCGAGACGTTTGGAACCAGGCGGGAGTTGGCTCAGGTCCAACAATTCCGAGTCAGTCGTGCTGCTTCGACTGGGCCTGAGGGTCGGCGAAGGAGGAGCGCTTGCGGACATGGTGGGCAGCTTGGGTAATGCAGCAAAACCTTCCATGAAGTCAGAGATTGGGGAGCGCTGAAGAGATGCACAACATACCTCTGGCAATACGCATGAACGCACGCTGGCTTCGAGAAGCCAGCTCCGGAGGTCGCAAACTGGTGGCATATCCGCTGACACTGACATCCAACGTGAATTGGTCTACTGAAAGGCCGTTCAGTGAAGATCAAACAGTCAGTTCAAGGCCTGGTACGGACCAGTATTCTCGGAATCATTCTGTTTGACATAATTCCTCGACGCCCAGCCAGGAAACAGAACGACCTGCTCCACGCCGAGCTGTTGGCCGTTCATGTCGTCGATGCTGCGCCTGGAAAGCTTCTGTCTGGCCCATTGTTCCCAGGTTTGCTTTGGCGGCTGGCCATCCGGGCTGGCGAGCTGTACGCGCGAGCTCGAAGGCGCCGCGCCGTTGATATAGGCTCGGACGCGGGACGACGCGCCCGAGGCAAGGCTTCTCCAAGACGACGGCGCTGGCATGGTATCTGGCGGCGGTCGGTTCATGCTTCAAAGGCTAACGTAGGCAGACTGGGTTGGCAATGCCATATTCCGGTTCGAAAGCGCCCAGGGCAACTCGGAGCTGTGTTGTCATTTGCTTCCGGTGGTTTTATTCGGCCATCAACCAGGATACCTCAAAATGCCAATCGGCAGCCCTGAGCCTCCGTCTGGGCTCGATGATGTAGAGCGCAGTACTATAAAAGCCTTATGGCAGTCTTTCGTGACTCGACGGTGTGTTGCGCGTGGTTGAGCTCCCTATTCATCACTGAGCTTCAAGCAGTCAAGGCAGCTACGTAGACGTCCACGAGGAGTTCCAGCTACTTGTGAAGGGCACTCTTCGGGCCTTTGCGGAGCAGGAGAATGCCCTGCGAATGGTCAATCAACTTCCAACAGAGCTTTTCATCCATGTGGCATCATTCCTCGGTCAACGGGACCTCTGGATGTCCACTCTCGTCTGCCGCGGCTGGCGCACTAGGCTACTTGGCTCCCCACGCTTGTGGACGCGCATCTGCGTCTCACAAAGCGGTTACTCTGCTCGCTGGTCGACCCGGTCATTGGCCCTACTGAAGACCCTGTTCGCCAGAAGCCAAAGTCTTCTCCTTTCCATCGAGTTCAGGTGCTTGCACGACGAGGATGACGATGAATTCTTCCCGGAATTCGAGGAGTACGGCAATGTAGCAGACCTCATTGCTGCAGAGATGCATCGCGTGCGCTCTCTGTCTTTGGTCCTACCATGTGTCCGTAGCACCACTTTCGAAGACCTGCTTGCGACAGCGGCCCCTGTCCTGGTATGCTTCAGAATCTACATCACAAAGGACTCGGAATACCTTCCCGAATTTCTATTTGATGAGCATGCGCCGTGCTTGACCAGTCTGGCGTTTTCTACGGTCGATTTCAACCCCTCCCATACCTATGTCGCCGTGCGGGCAGTGGAGCACTTCGCGCACGACGCTCACATCATTATGCCGGTCGACGTGGATGCAATCGCCCGACTTCTGCCCGCGTTACAATCATTAACGCTAGCTGGAGACGAATGCGCGGTCGACGAGTCGACCACCGTATGCACACGCCCCCTGACTGTGAACCTGCCCAATATCGCCTCGATCCTGCCCGTCTTCAACGTCTTCCCAAACGCGGCATCTTTCTGTCTCAGTTCGGCGATGGACTTCTCGGACTTGGCGTTGCAAGCTCTCTTCGAGACTGTCGGCCAGCCGACGTCCATAGACTTGGACTACGGTGCATACCGTTTGGTCAACCCCAAGGCGCTGGACGAGCCCAACGACATCGGCGTATCCATCAAACTGAATGGCATGGACGTGGCCGTGGATCTCGGAATTGGAGAAGTCTGCGAGGCGCTGGAGTTACTCTCCGAGCGTTTGCAGGGCGTCCAGCACATTTCTATAAACGAAGATCTCTGGCTTTCCTTCGGATCCCGCCTCGCGATCCCGTCCGTTCGCGAGCTCACATTGTATCTCGACCCACCCGGGGCCGACGAGGCAGGTTGGCGTGCCGCGGGCCTTATCTTTGACCCGGCCGAGCTCGACGTCGTGCTCCCCAGCTTCGACCTGTCGCTCCTGCGCCTTGTCGCCCCATCAAATCGCATTCCGAGTCTCGAGGAATCCGTTGTCGCAGACGTCGTGCAGACGATGGCAGATCCCACTGCATTGCGCACTCTCGTGCTTTGCGGGGTCGACCTGCTCGTCCAGGCCTCGGGCAGGCTTAGCTCGCTAGTACCACATCTGGATATTGTTCTCGAGAATAGTCCGACCCACCCGGAGGCCATGCCGTGGTTTTGGACGTTCCCAGCAGACGATGCTGTTCACATCTAGGTCTACATTGGTCCCCACTCATCCTTGGATACCCTCGCCAGTTTGTGGTAACGATGCCGCCGTGGGGGATTACTTACCTCGCGCTCCCATGTTGCGCTCTGGAGAAATCTGTACAATAACTCGCGATATAGATAATAAGAGCCTTGCGCCGCCGTGCCCGTGACCTTTCAAGCTGTCTTGGTGCGACGGAGGAATACACAGCCCGCGTCAAGCCCTTTTCCACCTGTTTCAGTGACAGAAAAGGCAGAGAATCACCTCAAATATCATGGGTTGCGTTATAGGTACCTTCACATGCATTTTAACGCCTTTTATGCCACCGAAAACCGGTTGAACGGACTTGATGCAGACTGTGATATCGGGATTACTTAACCGGAGCTTTCCGTCATCCGTCCGACTCATCCTGAACTCCTTAGACGGCTCTGGGATGTCGAATGGCAGCCTCGAGTCTTCGGACCAGCTCGAAAAGGCTGTGCGACCTGCTTTGAGAGCTTTATGCAACTCCCCGGTTCCTCGCCGGTGCGCCCAGCATGGCCATTCCCCAACCACTGACACGTACTGACAGCCCGTCTAGTGAAGGCGGCCTCGCAGATATGTACAGTGAAGCGCACCCCAATGCTGATCATGCTTCACGGTCTCTTGAGGAGGAGAAGGCATCCGCGCAGCAACCGATCAACCAACTGCCCATCGAGCTGTTTACCTATCTTGCGTCGTTCTTTGGTCTGTCGGACCTCTTCATCTCTGCGCTCGTCTGCCGCGGCTGGCGCGCCAACCTACTCGGTTCCCCGCGCTTATGGACCCACATCTCCATCTCGCAACGCAATCCAAGTGCATCACCGCGGTCATCAGTATTACTCGACGCCCTGTTCGCCCGAAGTCATGACCTTCCTCTGTCCGTCGAGATACAGTGCTTGGACGATGAGTACGAGCAGGTGGAATCGGATCCTCGTGCATACGATCAGATTGCAGCAGTCATTGTCGCCGAGATGTCCCGCATTCGCTCATTGTCCTTGGTCGTATCGATTTTCTTGGACACCGCTTTCGAGAATGTCCTTGCTGAGCCAGCTCCGATACTCGCCTGCTTCAGGCTCTATGTAGTCTGGCAGTCGGTTTACATACCCGAGTCGCTTTTCGCCCACCACGCTCCGTGCCTGACCAGGCTGTCGCTCTCTATGGTCGACATCAGTCCCAACAAGGACTGCGTCGCGGTGCAGTCGGTCACAGACCTCGTCCACGACGCGCGTGTCATCTGTACGGCCGACATTGACGCCATCTCCCGCTTGTTCCCCGCGTTACGCTCGTTGACATTCTTCGCCAACAACACCCACATCCACGACGGGACGTCCGCATGCACACGCCCTCTGGCGCTCCGCATTCCGAATCTGGGTACTATTCTTCCCGTGATCAGTGCCTTCCCGAATGCCACTTCGGTCTGCTTGAGTTCCTCGACATACTACTCAGACGAGGCCCTCAGCACTCTCTTCGGCACCGTGGGAGAACTGACGTCCATGGAGCTGGAATATCGCCTGTTTCAGCTGGTCAACCCACAGGACCTGGACAAGGACGGGGAATGGGGAATTTGCATCAAGTTGAACGGTACCGACGTGGCTGTCGACCTCGACTGGGCCGAAGCCGACGCGGCTGTGTGCATGCTCTCCACGCGGCTGCAGGATATCCGGAGCCTCACGGTCGCCGAGAATCTCTGGCCGCTCGTTATGCCGCATCTTGCAGCACTGCAGTCCCTGCGCGAGGTGACCGTGCATGCCGACCTCCCATCTGATGGGGCCAGCCGCTGGAACGCCAGCGGTCTCCTCTCGGAGTACGACCCAGGAGTCATCGCGACGTCGCCGGTCCCCAAGCTCAGCCTTTCGCTCTTGCGCCTGGTCGCGCCGCAGGAAGACTGTACGTCTGGCCTTGCGGAGGAGTCTGTCGTCGCGGACATGGTGCGGACCATGTTCGATCCCGACGCCTTGCGTACCATCGTGCTTTGCGGTATCGCGCTGGTCCCGTCAGGCGGGACACTGCGCGCGCTTGTCCCGCAGCTCGATATCTTGCAGGAGAACTCACCGGAGGTGCCCGTTTCCCCGCCGTGGTTTTGGAAGTTCCAGGATGACGAGGCCATTCACATCGTTTAGTATAGATACCAAATAGATGCCTCCTGTTCGGAGCAACGTTGGTGGCACCGCGACAATAGACACCACTTGAGCCACAGAATGCCGGGCGTCCGCCTGGGATTGTTGGTGCAGTGAATCCCTTGAGAAGTTACGCTACGTGTGAATCCTCAATCAAGGGAATGGTGCAAATGAGTAGCGGTGTTCTGATCAGTCTCATTGTCAGATATGAACGGCCTCGTCTGTGAGGAACGTCCGGAACCACGGCGGGGACTCCTGGCTTTCTAGCAGCTCCTGGGACACGATGTTGAGATGCGGGACTAGCTCGCGCAGCATCCCATCAGCGCCCGCGTGCTGCGGGGACAGCGTAGTCCCACAAAGCACGAGAGTGCGCAGCGCGGCGGGATCGACCAGAGCGCGCACAACGCGCGCGACGTCAGCGCCTCCCCTCCTTCCTCGAAGTCTCACGGCTAGCCGATTGGTAATATGCCTGAGATCTCGAGGAACGAGGTGAGAACTTGGGGGAAATCGTATGCACATCATTGGGCGACTCCATCTCATGCGCTCGACTTCGCTGTCCTTCCCTTCATGATGAGAAGATCTTCAATTCAGCTCACTTGGACGCCTCGAGCGTGCGGAAGAATTCAAAAGATAAATTGCCTCTGATATCCCTTCCAACCACCCTCGTCCTTCCACGACTACGAGCTGACCACATTGCTTCGCCAGACTCTACCCTCCGTCCCCCCAACCAGTTTGGCTGTTGGCGGCGCCTTGGTCTCACGGCAGTTACGATCTGGCAGTTGGTAGGACAGGTCAGTGGGAGGGCGAACATGTGGCTAACGGCGCCTACACTTACCGATCGGCAACCGAGTTCCTTCCTTGGTCTCCTGCTCGAGTCGCCCGGAAATCGCGTGCGCCTAGATGAAGATCGTGTCACCATCAATGCCTAATAGACTTGAGGAAGATGAGAGAACCTACCGCTCTAATTCGCACGGAACAACGGCCCTGGTCGGGGTCTCGTCAGTCGGAAGTCGACCTGCACATGGGGTTAATTAGGCTGCACATCTGGCGGACTACTTACCTTGAATGTATCGCGCCGATACCGACGAGTCGCGAGGACGGCGACACGAAGATAGGCCAGCCGAACGACACGCAATGCGTCAGTTTTACTTCGCGGCCGGGCGAAGGTCGGGAGCACATGGGCAGCCCGTCAGGCGCGAGTCCTGAACCCCGAGCATGGGGGCCTACTGCGATATACGCAGCGGGTGCATCTCCGCGCGCGCCTGAGCGCGAGAGGGAGACACTCTGGTATGCCACGCAATGCGGCGGTTTTACTTCGCCAGAACGAAGATCTGGCATGCAGGGCAGCCAGTCAGGACGTGAGCCTGAACCCCAAACAAGGGGGGCGTACCGCGGTATACGCGGCTGGGGGGCATCGTCGCGGTGAGCTAGCCAATGACCCAATGCAACGCAATGATGCATGTTTTACTTCGCTGGGTGGCGAAGGCCTGGCGCATGAGATGACCAGTCAGGAGCACGCCTGAACCCCGAGCATGGGGGCCTACCGCGGAGTGCGCGGCGGGGTGGCATTGTCGCACGAAGCTAGCCAATTTCATGTTCGGGAAAGACTCCCAGGCCATGCAAGGCCGATTGCGAACGACCCCGAAGGACCGACGGCGGGGACAGCCCCCCAGCAGGCTCTTCTCGAATCGGCATGCCGAAACCTGGATGCCTTTGAGGGCACCCAGTGCGCTGATGACGGAGCGCAACTTCGGGACGAAGGTCTCGCCCAGGACCACACAAAGCGGCCGTCCCAACGCGCCAGGGGCCAACTGCGGGCAACCACTTTGGTCGGCGAGGGGAGGATACTCCGCGCCCTTGCTAGGGGCCACGAAGGCCGGGGACAGCCCCCCCGACAGGCTCTTTTCGAATCGGCAGGCCGAAACCTGGATGCCCGTGCGAGCACCCAGTGCGCACATGACGGTGCGCAGCGCAGACGAAGGTCTCGCCCAGGACTGGGGACGCCACATCCAATCGTGCCAGGGGCCAACTTTGGGCAACCACTTAGTCACCGAAGGGAGCGGTGGCAGCTTAGGACGCGCCCTGTCCCACGGGGCTGCGAACGACGGAGCACGGAGGCTCTAGGCGCTACTTCGCGCGACGCACAAGGCGACCAGGGGACCGCTGCATCACGAGGACGCCGGGTCGCTGCCAGAGTAGGCAGCTGTGGAGACTCCGGTTAAGGGGCTCAAGGGGATTCAAAGACCGCTCCGCGTCATCTTTGCATCCGAGTTCCGTATTTGTTCCCGTCGTCAGGATTCAACCGCGAACCTGAGTTTGGGGAGATGAATTCAGAGGGAATCAATAAGTAAATTCCCAAGGGAGATTAGTGGCTAAATAAGAAGATAAGGGGGGCCGAAGAGGAAGTACTTCGATGCTTACTTCGAGTCATGAGTCATAGCACCGTACGGCGCAATGATATTTTGTAGCAGTCCATAAAGCAAGAGGTGGATCATGATCACTCAGTTTCTGAGTCGTGGACCACAATGGCCGGGCAAGTTCCCTTCCATAATACAAGCGTTATCACACTGAGTTGCCCCAGTGGCGGGATCTATTCCGATCATGATCGGCAATGGCCTGAACCTACATTCTTCTTCTCCGTCCTCGCTGTCTTGTGAATGCCAGAGGTCAAAGCTGAGAGCACAACTGCCCTCGAGAAGACTGTACTCTCGGGTATCAATGCGCTATGGAATCAATTGATTTCACAACGGTGCGCCGTGCGACAGCTTTTCTAGTCAAACCGCTCACGCCACTGTACACAAGCGGTGAAAGTAGTTCCGTAGAAGTTTACGAGGGATTATACGCCCTTGTAAATGGTGCTATTCAATCCCTTGGTGCTAGGGAGAACGCGCGGCTACTGGTCAACCAACTTCCGACGGAGCTGTTCGCGTATATCGCCTCATACCTTGGACCACGTGAGCTATTCAGGGCTGCTCTTGTATGCAAGACCTGGCGCGCAGTGCTTTTGGGCATGCCTCGCCTGTGGACGCGCATTTGCATCTCCTTGCGCCACTGCACCCTTCGCAGTGTGACGCAATCCGCAGCGTTGCTCGAGACCATGCTCTCCCGAAGCCATGATCTCGCGCTCTGCATCGAGTTCCAGTGCCTGGAGATCGCAACTATCTATGCAGATTCCGAAGTCCAGGCCTACGGCGGGATCCCAGGGCTTATCGCCGCCCAGATGCCCCGTGTCCGCTCGTTGGCCCTGCTCGTCCCGACTGCGGAGCATACGTCGTTCAGACAGCTCATTGAAACACCTGCGCCGATCCTGACCAGCTTTTTAATCTACGTGCCCGGCGAGGAGTTCGATCTTCTCCCCGACTCCCTCTTCGCGGGCCATGCGCCGTGCTTGACTAGCCTGACCCTGCGCGGGGTCGACTTGCATTCCGAATTGAGCTACCCTGCGGTGCGGTCTGTGGAAGAATTGGTCTATGATGCGCACATCATCTGCATGAGCGACGTTACTACCGTCGCCAAGACGTTCCTCGCGCTCCGGACGCTGACGCTCGTCGGCGACGAGTGCGAGCTTGACGACTCGCCCACAATCTGCACGCGGCCTGTGGCCTTGCGCCTTCCTTGTATCCAGGACATCCCAAACGTCATCGCGAGGTTCCCCAACGCCACCTCCGTCTGCCTCAGCGCGTCCGTCACGCGCTGCGCGGACGACGCGCTGGACGCGGCCTTCCGCGCCGCAGAGCCGCTGACCACCCTCGACGTGGACTACCGCAGGATGCACTGGCCCGACCGCTGGGAGGTCCAGTCGCGCGCGCTGGCGCTCATCCTGAACGGCCGCGCGGTCGTCGTGGACCTGGGGACGACGCGCGCCGAGCCGGCCCTGCGCGCGCTCGCCGCGCGCGCCGGGGCCGCGCGCAGCATCGCGGTGGGCGAGGAGTACTGGCCGCTCTTCGCGGCCGCGCCGCTGCCCGCGCTGCGCGAGCTCGCGCTGTGCATTATGCCGCTCCATGAGATCTGGAGCGCCGAGGGGCTGCTCTACCAGTCGCCGCACCTCGCGCTACCGCTCGAGCTGCTGCGCCTCGTCGTCCCTCCGGGAGGGCTCATGTGGGGCGTGGAGGAGGCCGCCGTCGTGCGCGTTGTGCGTATTCTGGCTGAACCCGCTGCGCTGCGCACGCTCGTGCTTTGTGGGGCTTCGCTGGTTGTGCAGCACGGGAACGGGATGCTGCGCGAGCTATTCCCGCATCTTGAGATCGTGTTCGAGGAGTGGTCGGAGAGTCAGGACTCGGAGTCGCCGCCGTGGTTTTGGGCGTTCCCTACAGACGAGGGTATACATATTTGACGAGGTGAGCGGGGGAGCATTACTGGCTTTATCCTATTCTCGACCTGAGAGATGCTGCTGCGTCGTAGCACAGATAGCCCCGGCGCGCCGAAGTTCGTCTGAGAGTCATCGGCGTCCTAGGTCTGGGTCTTCCCTCTACTACTTACAGAGTATACACGGATAGCAGTGCACATTGCTTGAAGATATGCATAGGGCTCAAGCGCAGCCAATGATTTGCCCCTGTAGGGGACAACCACGGAGTTGAAGTCCGCGGGATTGGGACTCTTCGGGTGCATTCGACATGAGATTTGACATCATAAGGAAGATCTAGTGGGACTGCGGGAGAACGCTGCTTATGAGACCATGAGAAGGTGCGCAGCAGGGAAAACTGCGCCGATCGGGTTAGAAAACAACGAGGGCGCTCGCGTGCGCAGTCCAGGCCCTCTCATGGGTCGCGTGGCACCGCGTGCTCGCAGCAGGTCGTGGAGATTGGATTGTGGAAGCCGTTTCAGGTGAGAGGGCCCAGTTTCGTCCGATCGATTGCGGTGCCGGTTGAAAGGCAGAGCGCGCTCGCGCAGGCAATTGCCGCACGCCGCAGCGTTCCTTGGACTCCGTCCTCTCCCATCCCCGCCCCGATCCCGCCCCCACCGCCGCATACAGCATGGTACGCCGCCCGCGCCGCCGCCCAGCGCCCGTGGCAGGGCTCGTCGGGGCCTGATCGCTGACGATTCGGCGGCAGTCGTCCGGCGTCGCCGTCAACCCCGAGTGCCTGGAGCGGTTCCAGGAGCTGAAGCTGGGCCACAAGCTCAAGTACATCATCTTCGCGCTCAACGCGACCAACACGGAGATCGTGGTGTCCAAGACGAGCGAGGGCGGCACGTACGACGACTTCATCGGCCAGCTGCCCGAGGCCGAGTGCCGGTGGGCCGTCTACGACTTCGAGTACGAGAAGGAGGGCGCCGGCAAGCGCAACAAGCTCTGCTTCTTCTCCTGGTCGCCCGACGACTCCAAGATCAAGCAGAAGATGGTCTTCGCGTCCTCCAAGGAGGCCCTGCGCCGCTCGCTTGTCGGCATCGCCGTCGAGATCCAGGGCACCGATTACTCTGAAGTTGCCTACGAGTCTGGTGCGTAGTTAACAACTGTTACTTTACTTTCTTACTCTTACTTATCACGTCTTCAGTGTTCGAGAAGGCCTCCAAGGGCGCATAAACGTCCCCTCGTGTATTTCTCTCTCCGTCTCTCTCTTCCTCTCGTCCGCTCTGCAACTTCCCCTTTCTCTCTTGCATGGCCCGATCGTGTTAGATAGACCACGCCGACCCACCAAACACTTCCTAAACGACATAAACTGCTTCGAGAACGCCGCCCGCCGCCGCCGCCGCACCCGTGCCACCACCACCACCACCGGCATCGACGCAGTGCCACCGGTGCTCGTCCGTGGCAATGCACCGATGTCCAGGCACCGCCCAGTCCATCCCACCGCCGCGCATCTGAGAATGCAACTGGAATGCGAACATCCAGGCCCCTATCTATTCTGCCGAAGCGCGCGGGAGCTGATGATAGCATCGCGCCGCGGCTTCGAGATCGGCAAGGAGATTGCACGCTCAGGACATGACGGCACGCGACTGAGACGCCCGCCAAGAATCGCTGTGGGGTTTACATAAGGCTACTCTGGCTGCGACTCTCTGCCCTTCTCACTTGAGAGTATGAGGCGCCCGCTAGGCGCGGGATTACCAAAAATCGGAATCGGATTACAGTAATGTCAACAATGGCGACTTATCATAATTAATAATGTTCGGTGACCACTCAAGTACTCAAGGCAGGGATGAAGGTCCACTTCTTCTAGATACAGATGGCCTCGTCCTCGGGGAACGTCCAGAACCATGGTTGGGATACCTCCCGAGGCGGACGATACTCGTTCAAGATCTGTAAGTTCGGCACCAGCGAGTGCAGCGCGCCGGGGGGCTGGAGGGACAGCTGGACCCCACAGAGCACGAGCATGCGCAACGCGTCTGGGTCAGCCACAGCGTGCACGATCCCAGCGACGGCAGATTCCTCGACGGGCGGCATGAGTGTGTCTGGCGGGGCGACCAGGCGCAGCAGCGCAAGGCCCAACTTTCGGTCGCGCTCGGCGGGGAGCCAGCGGGGCCGTCCATCGTCTGGAGGCGGCGGGAGGAGATGCACCGTGAGCTCGCGCAGGGACGGAAGCACGAGCTGCGGCTCCAGGAGATGCCAGAGGTCCTCATCGATCGCGAGGCGACGCAGGCCCTGCAGCCGCGCGGCGAGCATGCGCATGCACATCTCAGCCTGCTCGCGGCTGAGGTCAACGACCGCGTCGTCCCCGTCCAGCTTGATACATATCCCCGAGGGTCTATATCCGCCCGGGTTATCCGGGCGGACCAGCTGCGTCGGGCGGGAACTGAGCTCCATAGTCCTCGGGAAGCCCACGGTTGCAAAGAATGCTTTGAGCGCACGGAGCGAGAAGGTCCTCGAGGAGCTGAGACAGACGCTGTGCGCGTTCGGGAAGAGGTTCATCGCGTCGTGGACGGCGATTGCGTTCGGCAGGCGCAGTTCCAGGGGGCGCGTGCAAGCCGGGAGAGGACGGATGGCGAGGCCCACGATGTCGCAGTATGTAGCGAAGAACGTCAGCGAGCGCAACGCGGGGAACAGCCGGGAGACCGCGACGATGTCGCGCGCGGTGATGCAGCGCACGTCATAAGCGAAATGCCGTACAGACCGCACCGCGGGGTAGTCGTCCGCGGGATGGAAGTCGATCATGGAAAGCGACAGGCTGGACAGGCAGGGCGCACAACGGGCGAACAGATCGTCAGGGAGATATGCCCGATCGGACGTCAGGTAGAGCCTGAAGCACGCCAGCATGGGAGCGGCCGATGCAGTGACAGCCTCGAACACGGGGTCGGCCTCCTCCAGGACCAGGGACAGCGAGCGGACGCGCGGCATCTCGGCGGCGATGAGCCATGCGACGTTTTCGTACGGGCCAATGTTCACATAGACTTCGATGTCCCGCCAGTGCTCGTCCAAGCATCTGAACTCGATGCAGAGGGGAAGTCTTTGGCTTCGCGCGAACAGAACTTCTAGCACGGCGAATGATCGTGCCGACCAGCGTGCACCAAAACTGCGCTGTGAGATGCTGATGTGCGTCCAGAGACCCGCGCAGTCCACTAATGCAGCACGCCAGCTGCGACAGACCAGTGCAGCCCTCCAGAGGCTCCTTTGGCCCAGATACGCCGCAATATGAAGGAATAGCTCCGTCGGCAGTTGGTTGACCGGAAGTCGTGCGTTCTCCTTTTCGGCAAGAGACCACAGAGTGTCTTTGACAAGCAGCTGTCTCTCCCTATGCATGATCATGGTACTCCCTTTGCTGCTCAGAAGTGATCAGTGGCCGAGGAGAGAATCGAAATCGCGCAGAACGTACCGTGGAACGCCCAAAGCCTGCCGTAGCGCATCGACGCGCAAGCGCACCTTATGCTTAAGCCCCGATATGTACTCAGTGAAGCCCTGGCGTATGGTATCAGCCATTTAGAAAACGGGAGAGCAAAGGGCGCGTGGTTACACCGTGGCGATTGCCGACGCGTCCCATCCGGCTTTACATAATGTAACCACTAACCAGAACAAATCAGTCTTTACGGGGAAACAGTTCGAGTAAGTCCTGAACAGCTACTTCGTCTAGATAAAGATGGCTTCGTCTTCAGGGAACGTCCAGACCCACGGTTGCGGCGCTTCTGGAACCGGACAATGCTCGTTCAGGATCTGCAAGTGCGGCACCAGCGAGCGAAGCGTGCTGGGGGATTGGTGGACCAGCTCTACCCCGCAGAGCGCGAGCGTGCGCAATGCCGCCGGGTCGGCCACCGCGCGCACGACCTCCGCGACGGCGGATTCCTCGAGGGGCGGCACGCGCGCGCCCGGCGGCGCGACCAGGCGCAGCAGCGAGAGGTCCAGCTTGCGGCCGAGCTCCTCGATGGAGAGAAGGGCAAGCGCCCCGTACGAACTCAAAGGGCGCGGGGAAAGAGACACAGTGAGCTCGCGCAGGGACGGAAGCGCGTGCCTGGGCGGATCCAAGAGCGGCCAGAGGTTCTCGTCGACTGTGATGCTGCGGATGTCCTGTAGGCGCTCGGAGAGCATTGCTACACAATCTTCGGCCTCGTCATGGTTGAGGTCGACGGCCAGGTCCCTGCCGTCCAGCTTGATGCATATCCCCGTGGGTCCGTACTGAGCCCGGGCATGTGGGTGGACCAGCTGCCTCGGACGGTAGCCGAAGTCCATCGACGTTGGATGGCGCACTGTATCGAAGAGTGCTGTGAGCGCATCGGACGAAAAGCTCGCCGCAGAACTGAGACAGATGGTGCTGGCGTTCGGGAAGACGTTGATCACATCCATAATCGTGGGTATATTCGGCAGGCGCAGCTCTAATGGCAGCATGCAGGCGGCCGGAGACCAATCGAGGTCGCAGTGTGTAGCAAGTAAAGTTAATGAGCGCAGTGCGGGAAGAAACCGGGAGATA
Source organism: Auricularia cornea (assembly GCA_030578095.1). Taxonomy (NCBI): domain Eukaryota; kingdom Fungi; phylum Basidiomycota; class Agaricomycetes; order Auriculariales; family Auriculariaceae; genus Auricularia; species Auricularia cornea. The sequence goes on along the minus strand of JARLTE010000009.1, from coordinate 2,987,078 downwards.
GCTTCAATGTCGGTCGGGCAGATGATGCGAACGTCGTGAACAAAATTCCGCACCGACCCCACCGCAGCGCAGTCGGTGACCAGATTGAAGTCGACGAAGGAAAGTGCGAGGCTGGTCAGGCACGGAGCATGGCGGCCGAAGAGGTTCTCGGGCAGATAGTAGTCCGGGTCAAGGGACACGTAGAGCCTGAAGCAGGTTAAAATGGGAGCGGCCGCCACAATGACTTCCTTGAACGCGCAATCGGAGACGCTCGGCACGAGCAAGGACAGAGAGCGCACGCGAAACATCTGGGTTGCAATGAGTTCTGCGACCTTGCCATACGCATCGTAATCGGAGTCGTATATCGTTTCGTCCTCGGGCACGAAGCATCGAAATTCGACGGAAAGCGGAAGTTTCTGACTTCGAGCGAACAAGGCGTGCAGCAATGCCAATGTCCGTGTCGACCTGCAAGCGGCGGGACTGCGCTGAGATATGCAAATGCGCGTCCATAAGCTCGGGCAATCGGTTAACCTAGCCCTCCAGCTGCGGCAGACGAGCGTAGCACTCCAGAGGTCCCGTTGACTAAGAAACGACGCCACATGAGTGGATAGCTCCATTGGAAGTTGGTTGACCGGTTGTTCTGCGTTGTTCCGTTCCAGAAGGCACTGCAGGGCATCTTTGACAAGCAGGTTCACCTCCATTTGCATGTCCACGTTACACTCTTTTCTGCGACAAGGCGATCAGCGGCTGAGGAGAAAACATGGCGCAAGACCTACCGTCGAGCCAACAAAGCTTGCCATAACGCATTAATGCTCGACCGTACCGTATTCTTGAGCACAGATATGTCATCAGTGCAGGCTTGCCGCACGGTGTCAGCCATTTGGAAAACGGAAGAAGCAGGACTCGTGTAAGGTTCAGGCGATTCCCGATGCCCGGCCCGTGCTCGGGACCATTTTGCAAGGCACCACTGTAACCAAAGCAATGTTTACAACCTCCTTCCGCGCCAGAATGAAGGTCTTACGTGCCAGCCTTTTTTCTAATTAAAGCGGCTCTAGATCACTACCTCTTCCGATTAACTAGTAGGTCATCCCGAAACTGAAACCCGGGCGCGGGAAACCAAGCTGTGCCACCATCCACCGCAGCAGATAGGTGTCTTCTCAGTGGCTCTTATTCGCGCTTCTTACCCTGGGGTGCTTATATGTGAGTATTTTGGAAGCGTTGAGCACGGAGTCTCACCGTCAGTGTTCGGCCTCTGCATCATCGTTTACGAACAGCCTGAGAATCTTGACGCTATGTATCTCACTCGATCGGCGGATACCACACCACTCTCTTCTCCCGGTGATATATTGGAACTACACATTCGTATTGGACTGGGCTACAGTACATGAGCTAGTTAACTACCAGAGATAGATGTTTATGACCAATGGACATGGACGGCATCGTCAACAGGCAAAGTCCAACACCACGGTTCGAAAGGATCTTCAGCACCCTGCGCCTCGCACCTGACATCGAGCCCAGGAACGAGCGAGTAAACGCTTCGGGGGTGATCGGTTGGGAATTGAACGTCGAGACCGATGCCACACAGCACGAGTGTGCGTAGCGCGTGGGGCTCGCAGAGCACCATGATAGCCTCGACGATGACGGACTCCTGCAGGTCGAGCAGCTTGGACCCGTGCGGGGCAACGAGGCGCAGCAATGCAGTCTCGTGTTTACGAAGTGGGCCATGCGCCTCGTTCACGAGGTACATAGCATACCACCGCCACGGCGCGGAATACGCGTCGTCCTCGTCGTCCGACTCCGCGTGGTATGAAATATGCAACGTCAGCTCCGCCAGGGGCGGCAGATCGTGCAAGGCGAGGTCGCGCCAGAGCGCCTCGTGTGCCGAAACGCTCTGCACGTCCGACAGCCGGTCGGACAGCAAGCTGATCAGTCGCTGGGCCTCGTGTAGCGAAAGGTCGACAGCGGCGTCCATTCCGTTCACGCTGACCGCAATCATGTCGCAAGATTCGTCCTGTTTGTACTCTGCGCTGTCCCAATGCCGCTCGGGGTGGTAGCACAGAGCTACGGATGTGATATCGTGGAGGGTAGCCGCAAGCGTCTCCAGCGGTTCGGAATCCCAGTAGGCTCGGGATGAGCAAAGACAGCTGGAAGCGGTGTTGTTGAAGATTTCGAGTACCTCAGATACGCCGTATATGTTGGGCACGCGCAGATGGATTGGCCGGGAGCACACACCGAGCCCTGTGAGCACGTCGCACTTGTCGCCGAGCAGCGTTAGCGATCGCAGCGCCGGGAAGTGGAGGTCGATGGAGTCCAGATCCGAATTATCGATCGTATAAGGGTCATGGACGAGCTCTTTGACCGCCTGCAGGGCAACACAGCCCGTATCCGCCTGATGAAAGGGCAGGATCATGCCGGACAGGGAGACGCGTGCCAGACGCGGTGCGTCGCGCGCAAACAGATCAAGTGGTAAACGAGTCATCTGGCTCGCCGCAGAGTGCAGCCTGAAGGTCTCCAATATCGGAGCAGGGCACCGTAGGATGTGCAGGAGGGCCCCCTTCACCGCTGGAAGAACCAACGAGAGCGACCGCGTGCGATGCATCTCGCTCTTGATAGCTGCAGAGACGGCGTTGTACTCGGCAAGCGACTCGATGACATCGCACGAGAATTCAATATCGAGTGGGAGGCCCTGGCTGCGACGGAAGAGGGCGGGGAGCACGTTGGCGGCAAAGAACCACGGCGAGCTCGTGCGCCGACTCGAATCGCGCTGCACGACACAAACGCGCGTCCACAGGAGCGGCATATCTAGCAACGAAACGCGCCAATTCTCGCAGACGAGCGCGGCCGCGTATAGCTCTCGTGGCGCCAGGTATTCAGCGATGCAGCCGAGGAGGTCTGGCGGGAGGTCTGCCGCAGTGTGGAGAGCATCCCCCGCCATGGTCTGGCGTTCCTTGCGCGTCTGATCGGGTTTGGATTCACTGGTACGAGCGTCGTTAGCGCTGCGTGCGCTGAAAAGGCTGGTACGCACTCTGGAGTACCCATTGCCTGCATTGCAGCAGACGGCAAACTCTCTCGCGCAGCCGTCTGGGGCGCAGTAGCGGCCTCAGAACCGTCTTCTAGCATCTAGACTGGTGTAGGGGGTTCACTAAGAGTACAGGAGTGGGCGAAAACAGAGATGTCCATGGTTGGATGGGTAGAGGCAGCTTATAGAGGCCGGACAGGTTGATACCCGGCCGCTGCGGTCTCGGAGTCGGAGCAAATCATCCGCAGCGTTGCAGATACGCCATTTCAGATGAAGAGAGACTTGGATCTAGTTTGAATTCACTTGTAAATATCATTGTCAGTACAGTCCTGGACAAAACATGCGAACGACAGAAAGTTCACGGGCAGACAGTTGCAACTTCGCTAAACCGGAAGGATATCCGCGCTCGTTAGATCCGAGCGCAGCGGTGGAGATCGGTCCTGTCGTGTTATATGTGTTGGAAAGGTCGTTCAAACCGCACGAGGTTTCTCCATGGTCGGTCCTCGCGCGCTTAGCAGGGCGTAGATCAGAGTCGTCGTCGAAGTCGAAGTCGCGCTGGTCGCGCTTCGTCCGCCGTTCCTTCAGTTGGGGCTTCGAGCTCGAAATAAATCTGCACCGTAAGGTGCTGCCAAAAGGATCCCCGGCACGAGGGGCCCCAAAATAAAACGTTCGCGCCCCAGGATCGACGTTGCGAGGACGGTCGACATCGATCGGCACGTTGTCCGCAGCGCCGGCCTTCGTCGAGAGCTTGTAGATCTGGGCCAGGAGTATCCTGAGGAATGCGATATGCGCGTGATTGTCGTGCATGGTTGTCGCGTAGAGGTGCCATGGGATGCCGATGTAGTTCGCGAGGTTGTCCATGATCGTGGCCAGATAGACGAGCCGCGGGTGCGCTTTGTGTGCCAGTGGGTCCTGGCGCAGCTTCGCGCGCGCTAAGTCGTGCACGCTGCCGTGCGCCTTGAGTAGGTCCTTGGTCTCCGGGTAGGCGGCGTCGTAAAGGATGTCGTCATCTCTGTCGGCACTGCGAAGGGGGGCTGCGCGGAAAATCGCCCAATCAAGTATCCAAAAAAAGGATTCTACGTCGTGGCGCGGCTGGTGGGCCTGGCGCGGGTCGGTTTGTGATTTAAGCCACCCATCCGAGAAGAGGGCGGTACGCTCGTTCTCCAAACGGAATACGGTTTGTATCGCGGACATGAAGACTCGAAGTTCGCCTCGTGGGAATGCGCGACTGAGTAGTTCTGGCGGAGCGAGGCTGCGGCCGGCGGGTTGGGCGAGCAACGGTGGTAGGGTCGTGCTGACAGACATCGGGCTTTTGGATGATATCTCGACGGCGATAAACATGGGTGTTCCCTGTGGCCCATTCAGTAAGGTTGACACGCGGTGAGACATCGGGGCCCACTGGCCATTGGTTCACGTTCCCCAGGAGCATGATCGTGGGCCGACGGTTGCAAGGCGCACGCCATCCGCGCAGGAACATGCGCAAACGCACAACACGCGGAAGATTTATCCATGCCTGTAGAAGGTTTGGGCAGTGATGAGGCTGATCGAGCGTCCCGAGGTGAGTGTTCGTGGACAAGAGCGAACCCGGTGTCCAACTCCGCCCGGACACAGACATGTCTGCTATACAGCCGTCCCGCCCGCTTGCCGGTCAAAGGGACGGCTGTATAATCGTCTAGCTGAGGTAGACTAAGACATGTCACCTGCAGATCCCGATATTTTGATTTCCCTAGGTCCGTCTCACCTCCGCCGTCTGAGCGGTGGGAATAAACCCCCACAAAGCGGTGGATTTATCTGGGCTGATCAAGCAGGAAACCATAATACTGCTGAGCACTTGAACCTGTTAAATCAACGCGCGCCGGGACCGGCTCTGCATGGACCACCCCTCAAGCCCTGGGGGTCAAGTTCGCACGCCCTGCAAGCCGTGTTCCTAGCGCGTTGTGAGGCGGGGAAGGACAAGTTGCTTGAGGAAGCGACTCGCGCCTCAGAGCCTGCTCTCCTCAGCGCACAAACAGAGATTAGAATTTTTTTTCCCTCTCTTTCTCTCACACTCGATCTCGTTCCAAAGCCACCGACTCCAGAAACAACGACGATGCATATTCCAAAGTAGACAAAGCGGCCAGCGGCCAATAATATATGTATGTAAACGCGTCGCGGCGCAAGGGCGGGCGCGACGGCGGGGCATAGCGTCAGTCCGAGAGGGCGTGGGTTCCGTTCCATCAGTGATAGCGGGCGCGGCGGAGGCGAGCGGGCGGCGGGGGGTAAGATAAACGAGCGCGCTGGCACGGGACCGGGGTAAAATAGACGAGCGCGCTGGCACGGGACCGCGGGGGTAAAATGGAAGCGGGCGCCGCGGGCCCGAGATATTCCCACCGACGCGGCAGCAATAGGGCGGGCAGGTGAACGACGGCGGGCGCGCCGCCCGCGCGAGGGTATACCTGTTCGGCGCACAGCAGGCCCCAGGCGGCGCTTTCTGTGCGCCGAACGGCTCGTGGGCAAGTACCTGTACGGTGAAGGCGTATGTCTAGAACAACGGCCACAGCAAGTCGCCGTTCGGGTCCTCGAGCCGCACACCGCGCAGTGCAAGGGGCCCGAACCAGGTTTCCAGTCGCGACTGGTGACGTTCAGTGAGGTCCGCGACGAGCCGCGGGTGCAGGAACCGAATGACGCGCGCGTGCGCGAAGAGCGCGAGGTTCGCAAAGAACGCGCGGTGGTCTGCGCGCGATGCTTGCAAGCGGCGAAAGCGGACGCCAATGTGCGTGACGGTGACCGGGAGCGCCTTGGCGAGGCGAATGCGGTGGTGGAAGGCGTGGTCGAAGACGATGCGCGTCAGCGGGAGACCGGAGGTGAACACCGTGTCCCAGGACGCGGCGTCCGCTTCTTCCATGAATTCCACCGAGTTGATGTCGTCGTGGGTCGCGAGGAAGCGGCGCAGGTACGTCTCGTCGTCGCCAAAGTTGACGAAGCCGATCTTGATTGAGCGCAGCAGGGGCAGGTGCGCGCGGGACCACTCGACGTAGCGCGACTCGTTCGTCGGGACGCGCATCGCGGTGAGGAACGGGAGCGAGATGCGGGGGATGTTCCGCTCGGACAAGTCGTCCGCGTCGCTCTCCTCTGCCGTCGTCTCGTCCACGTCGCCCTGGCAGATCTCGACCGAGCCGTCGAACACGCATAAGTTGCGAGCCTCGCGCAGGAACAGGCTCAGTCTTCTGGGGCTGGATAGCGGGGTGTGGACCTCGTGGTATACGACGCGGATGGCACGCCGGTTGATGCCCGTCGCGGCCTTCATACACACGAGGTTGAACCAGTGCGGCGTCTTGACGCTGTTGATGACAGTCTGAAGGTTCGGGCAGGCGCGCAGCAGCAGGGAGATGAGAAAGACGTAGTTGTCGCAGAGCATGTCCGAGGACTCGTTGTCCGGCAGCTCGGGCACGTTCGACACGACAAAGTCCAGCCGGCGCGTCCACCAGCCGTTGGCCTTGCCGTGCCGCACGCTGTCGAGCAGGTGCGGCGGGATGAGGTGCGGCGGCTGGGTGAGGCAGTCGTAGGCGTCGAGGTCCGGGCGGGCGCCGCGCTCGCGGCACAGCGCGCGGCAGAGCTTGGGCAGCGACTCGAGCGAGACGAGCGTGACGGCGGCATAGACGTAGCGCTCGGCGAGGGCGCGCCAGGTGCTGCAGACGCCGGTGAGGGCGAGCTTGGTGGGCATGCTCGCGCGCAGGGCCGCGGACCGGTCGCGGTAGGACGGGCTGGGCGGGTACGCAAACACGTCCGGCGCGCGCAGGTCGAACGTGCTCGGGTCGCGCGAGGCGTGGTCGAGGATGACGAGCAGCAGCTCGGACGGCAGCGCGTCGATGGACATGGCAGCATGCGTCCTGGGTGCCGGGCTGGCTCTGGGGAACCCGCCCGAGCTCATACAGTACAGGACTTGCTGCACGGGATCTTCGGCCAGATCCGTCGCCAGGGCCTCGGCGGCCGGCCTCCTCCACTCGTCTGCCCCTTGTCACACCGCTTACTCCCGCCAGCAGCGTCCTCTGACGCGACTTTCCCAGGACCCAAACGCCCCTTCTCCGCGAACGAAACATCCCAAAGAGCGCTGACAAAGCATGCCCGATTACTCAGGGCTTCACGGCGCTCGGGGGACACCCAGAGCCGTCTCTTGCCCCTCCACCATCACCAGGCGCCCCTTGGCCAGCAGCCGGTCGCTCTAGTCTCATCACAATCATGAGCCCCAGCTAGCCCAAAGTCTTTCGGCTCTGCTCTGGAAACGCTGGGTTCTGACCGGGCCCGACCAGTCACCATACAGCCTCTCCGGCGTAAAACGGCCTTGTGTTCTCATTGGTGGACCTCGCAGTCCCGGCGCGGGTGCTGCGCTCGCTGCGATCGGGACACAAATGCTCCGCTTTGCACAGGTGGCCACGGCGTCTGGTCTCGCTAATCCTGAGGCCGACGCTTCCAGTCATCCCACTCGTCCTCGGGTGCCCATGGCTCGGAGAGTCTGTCCGTGCGAGTCTGTCCTCGTGTCGGCCCGCGGCCTCCACACGTGTATCCCCGGACCTGCCGAAAATGTGCTCGCTCTTCACACCCCGCGCCAAGCCCGCGAGCTGCCTTCTAACGTGCACCGACAAACATGGATCCCGGACACCGGAGCGGGATGGCGATCTTACGGCCGCGACATTGGAGGATATCACGTACCTTGCGCACGTGAGAGATCACGTGCGGCACTGCGGTCCTTTCGCTGCGAACTCTGAATCTGATCTCCCAATCGTATTGCTCGTCGCTCCGGGGAGTGGATTTGCAGGCCGTCGTCGAAATCGTCCTGCACGGCAGATCGACCGCGAGCATCTGTGTAACCTTTTTCGCTGAGACCATGCCCCTTCTAGCTCTGTTGCGTTCTAATGGAAGCACAGACCCTGACAGCCCATGGAACCAGCTCTCAATCAGGGTACAAAGCAACGGGCTAGGGACCACTGGACACGACCCTCACCGTGTGAGAGAGAGAGAAGATCCTCCTCGTTCAGCCACCGGCCGCCGGTGAGCATCGCGAAAAGGAAAGGCCTATACTTGTCTCGCAAAAGTCAAACGCGGTGTCAGTCGTATCACCTTGAATAATACTGACCGAGCCGCACTGGCATCGCCCAGATTGACACGCGTCCCCGCGGCTGCGCTACGCCCGACACACGTATTGTTCGGGCCAAACGGCGTCCGCTGGCCAGATCGAGGGCTGACAAAATGCGCAGACAGTCGCGCGCCTGCCATAAATACCCGCGCCGGCCGCCGTGTCCGCCACGCCACTGGGGAGCCGGTTTCGTATTTCGCAGTCGTGCGATCGCCTGCGGAGCAGCGCCGGCCGTCGCGGCACCGAATCCTTTCCTGTGTCTTGTACATCAACTGGCGCGCAGGCCGGCGCGGTGACGTGAGCGTGATGACGCGAACGCGAACGTTGCGCGTCGTTTGTTGTTTTTCTCGACAGCGCAGGTCAAAGTGTCCATGAACAAGCATCTCTGAAACTCCGCGGGTTGTCCGAACGCCGTGGAAGAATAAGCGCTATTTTTGCGCCGCACAGTCGCGCATGAACGGGAGAAGAAGCCGGAATCGGGCGGAGTTCAAAGACGCGTTTCGCTCTTGCCCTCGTACTGCTACCTCGTTATCCTTCGGGCCGCCAGGCCTGGCTCACACCCTTCCGATCACTTACAAATGCTCAAGAACTCTTATGCTGACCTGGTGAACCACGATTTTTTTCTGAAATATCTGTGGAATGATAACGCAATCACAGACACATGGGTGAACCCGGCCCAACGGAATGCATTCCGACCTCAGCTTCGGCATGGATTGCTTACAATGATTTTCTTAGGCATAAACTAGCTTGAATATGTGCGCTCCATCCGCTATTTCCGGACGCGCTGATTCCCTGCCAATGGCCAATCCCTCCCAATCATCACTCTTCTTCAGTGCCATTGAGATATCCGCCGTTAATTCAGGACAAGCCACCAAGACCGGCCGCGCTGGTCTCGAATATCTGCAAAGCTCTGTTGACAACTGCCTGACCCGCTGGCTCACTCACTGCGCGCCCGTGGCTCAGCCATCTTGCATACCATGGACAATCTCGTGACCTACATCGGCACCCCGTGGCACCTCTATGGGACGACCATGCACGATATTTACGCGCACATTGCGTTCCTCAGGATGCTTCTGGATTCGCAGGCTCTCGACGAAGACTGGCGCTGCGGCCAACGTCCGATCGACCGTCCTCGCAACGTCAATTTTGAGGCGCGAACGTATTATTTTGCAGCCCCCCGCACCCGGGATCTCTTTGGCGGCACCTTACTGTGCAGATTTACCTTGAGCTCGAAGCCTCACTTGAAGGAACGGCGGACGAAGCGCGACCAGCGCGATTTCGACGACGACGACGATTCTGATTTACACCCTGCCAAGCGCGTGAGGACCGACCATGGAGAAACCTGCTACTGTTCGCACGACCTTTCCAACACATATAACACGACCGGACCGAGCTACGCGGTTGCGCTTGGATTGTCCAACGAGCGCGGATATCCTTCCGGTTTAGCGAAGTTACAACTGTCTGCCCGTGAACTTTGTGTCGTTCGCATGTACGTCAAGGACTGGAGTACCCTATACAAGTGAATTAAAGTCTCTTTTATCATCTGTCATGGTGTGGCAAAGGATATTTGTACCGCTGCGGGCGGTGTGCTGCGACTTCGAGACCGCAGCGTGCCGGGATCAACTGTCCGAGTTCTACTCCGGCCGCCACATCTCTGTTTCCGCCCACTCTTGTCCTGGTCTTGAACGCTCTACATCCGCACAGATCCTAGAAGACAGCTCTGGGGCCGTCATCGCGCTGCAGATGGCGACGCAAGAGAGCCCGCTGCTTGCTGTATCGCAGGCAACGGGTAGTACTCTAGAGTGTGTACCAGTCTCTTCAGCGCATGTAGCACTGACGCTGTTCGTACCAGCGAATATGACGCGGACCAGGCGCGCAATCAAAGTCAGCCCATGTCAGGGGATGCTCTGCAGTCTGCTGCGGCAGACCTCCCACCCGAGCTGCTCGGTTGCATCGCGGAATACCTGACGCCACGAGAGCTATACGCAGCCGCGCTGGTCTGCGGAAATTGGCGCGCATCGTTGCTGGGCATGTCACTCCTATGGACACGCATCTGTATCGCTCAGCGCGATGGACAGGCGAGCCGTCGACGGCTCTCCACAGCGGACATACTGCACGCGCTCTTCGCACGGAGCCAGGGCCTGCCGCTACACATCGAGCTCTTGTGTACGTCTACAGAGCCCCTTGACGAGTACAACGCCCTTGCTACGACACTCAAGGGCCAAATGCATCGTGTCCGCTCCCTGTCAGTGATCGTTCCGGTGGTGAAGGCAGCCTTCGCCCATATTTTGCGTACTCCCGCTCCCATCTTGGAGTGTTTTCGACTGCACTCCGGGGAGGCTGGAACGTATCGCCTACCGGCCGACCTTTTCGCACGCAACGCGCCCCGTCTTGCACGCGTCTCTCTGTCCGGGCTGGATCTCCCCTCGGGTACCGGCTGCCCCGCTCTTCGAGTGGTTACCGATCTCGTCTACGACGTCCGGGTGATAGAAAGCGTCGACCTTGACGCGATCACCGTACAGTTGCCGGCGCTGCAGTCGCTTACCCTACTCGCCCATATGTGCTACGTGGTGCGCGGCCTCGTCAAGTGCCTCCTGCCCGTCCGTCTTCGCCTGCCCAACATCAGCCGTATCTCCACCGTCGTCGAAACTTTCCCCAACGCGCCTTCTGTTTGTTTCTACTCCTCTCAACAGTTTTGGGACGAGACTGAGCTGGAGGCGTTGGCGGATTCGTTACAGCATATCACTTCCGTGGGCGTGTACTGTCGCTCGCAACGGCAGTTAGTCTCCGCTGGGGTTGGGCCACTGACAGCTCCAACCAATTTTGGTTGGATCGCGGTCAGTGTGAATGAGGTAGACATCGCCGTCGACCTGCCGTTGTCCGATGCCAAGTTTCTGGTCCGTGAGCTCTCCTACCGATTCCAGGACGTTCGGAGCGTTACAGCGCACGAGAGCCTCTGGCGGCAGCTTGCCTGGTACGAGCTACCGGCTCTGGAGGAGTTGGCATTGCATCTATCCTATCCTGCGGAGGTGGACGAGAAGGGCGACGCATATTCCGCGCCATGGCGATGGGCTGCGACACATCTTCTTCGCGAGACGGACAACCCGTTTCCGAAGCAGGCGGCCGCTTTGCTGCACCTCGTCGCACCGCCTGGCTCCCGGCTGCTCGACCTGCAAGAGTCCGTCGTCACCGCAGCCACCCAAGCGCTGTGCGAACCGCCGGTGCTACGCACTCTCGTCCTCTGTGGCGTTGGACTCGATGTTCAGTACCCAGCCGAACACCCCCGTAGCCTTTGCTCTCTCTTTCCGGGGCTCGAGATCAAGTTCGAGGCCCAGGGGGTGGATGACCGTTCTGAGCCGTGGTGTTGGACGCTGGCTGTCGACGACGCTGTTCATGTATAGCGATCAACGGGGGGTACCTGGCATGACGGCCTCCGGCCATTAAGGGCGCTCCTTCCTCTTTCACTGCGACTTATCCATGTAAAAACTGGTTACAACTTGTGCAGATGTCAATATGACTGTTATGGTCTTCACAACTGTGAGACTGAGCAGTCTAAGCCCGCTGTGCATTCAGCTACCTATTTATGTACTCAGATTGGCCATACGCTGGGGATTCTATTCCCTATACCGTTGAAATGGAATGCCGTTTTATCAAGGCCTCGAACGATGTTACTGGTTTTTGCCGCATTGACGGAATTCGCGTCGGAAATAGCCCGTACTGCGTTTTGATTCCTACCTTTCACCAACCTGCCAGTACCTAAAATGCCGCAGAGCAGTACCGAGCGCATATCCTCACTAGAGGATACGGTGCGTTCCAGTATCGATGCCTTGTGGCACGCATGGGCTGCTCAACGGTGCGTCGTGCGAGACTTTCTCGTTCGTCTATTGAAACCTGCTCTAAACAGCGAAATTGACGACGTGGACATCCACAAAGAGGTTAATCGACTCGTTAGCGTTACTATCCAGTCTCTCGCTGAAAAGCAGAACGCACGACAAACGGTTAACCAGCTTCCGATAGAGCTGTTCAGCTCTGCCATGTCATTCCTGGACCCACGCGATCGCTGCCGAGCCGTGATGGTCTGCCGCAGCTGGCGCACGAGCCTACTTGGGGTCCCAAGCTTATGGACGCGCATTTGCGTCTCCCAGATCGGCTGCACAGTTCGCAACGCGGTGCGGTCCGCAGCTTTGCTCCAGATGATGCTTGCCCGGAGCAAGAGCCTTCCGCTGTGCATCGAATTTCGCTGCATGGAGGACGAGCATGACGAAGAGCACCAGGATCCTCTCACATACGACAGGGTCGCAGTGCTCATTGGTGCCCAGATGTTTCGCGTCCGGTCGTTGTCCTTGCTCTTGCCAGCCATCGCGGGCACGGCCTTCGAGAGCGTTCTGGAAAGTCCAGCTCCGATTCTGGCTAGCTTCACACTGTATCTCCTGGGGAACGCGTCTGAATACGTGCCCGAATCGCTGTTCTCGGGGCAGGCGCCGTGCCTGCGCAGTTTGACACTCTCAATGGCGGACTTCGCGCCCGACTCGAGCTGCTCCGCCTTGCAAGCCGTCACCGAATTTGTGCATGACGCAGTGACCATCTGCCCGAGCGATATTGACGCCGTTGCCAGGCTCCTCCCCGCACTGCGATCGTTGACCATCGTCGGTATAGGTGGCCGCATCGAAGAGCTCACCACCGTGTGCCCGCAGCCTTTGGCGTTGCGCCTGCCCTGCACAAACTCCATCCAGTCTGTTATCAACTCCTTTCCCAACGCCGCGTCCGTCTGCCTCAGCTCCGCGATGGTCCATTCGGATGAGGCATTGAAAGCTCTCCTCGAATCCATGGACCCCCCTGCATCCGTAGAGCTGGAATTCCGCACAGTTCAATGGATTGAGCCAACATCACCGTGTGCGCCGCCAGATATTCGGATCGCGCTGCGGCTTGACGGACGCGACGTGGCCGTGGATCTACGCCTGGGGCATGTGGAGACCACGCTGGACTTCCTTACCGGTCGCTTGCACGGTCTTCATAGTATTTCTGTCGAACAGGCGCTATGGCCACTCGCCGAACCACACCTCGCTGTCCCATCCGTCCGCGAGCTCACGATGAATATTGCCACGACGCCCCCAGCCGGCGACGCAGACGGGCGTCTGCTAGCCGACGGTGGTAATCTTCGCGGGGAGACGCGCCCGCCCTGCCTGGCGCTCTCGCTGTTACGCCTGGCTTCGCGCACGCCGGACCTCTTGCTGGAGGAATCTTTCGTCTCAGATCTCGTGGCGCGAGTGACGGATCTGAATGCGCTGCGCACTCTCAAGCTTCGCGGAGTCGAGCTGTTACCCGGATTTGCGTCGACGGCTAGACTGCGTGCACTAGTGCCACATGTGGAGATCGTGCACGAGCATCAACTGCAAGTTGAACCGCCCCGACCGTGGTTTTGGATGTTTCCTGAAGATGAGGCTATTGTAATCTAAAGTCGTCTGGTACTGCCGGGCACATTGCAATGTGCCCGGTGCTCGCGATCGCCCTCGCTGCAGGTATCTCTGGGTTGTGGCCATCATTGCATCACGAGGAAGTAGGTGCAACCGCCGAAGAGCGGATTGTGGCACGATCCCGAAGTTGGGGGATATAAAGCGGTGATTTTGCTGCAGGCCTTATCTGCACCACCCTCATCGTATCGTACTTAATACCTAACAAGCGGAATGCGCCGTGCTCTCACTCTTCCTTATCCAGCCCTCTTTAGTTGCATCCTCAAGTATATCCTCCGCGCATGGACGCGCCCACTGAATGCGGGGCGCCCGACCCAAAACGCGTCGTGACGCTGCGCACGCACCAGCCGGGCGACATGGGCTGGATCATGTCGCGCCACGGCGCGATCTACGCCGCCGAGCACGGCTTCGACGCGTCGTTCGAGGCGCACGTCGGCAGGATCACCGCGCGCTTCCTCGAGGCCTTTGATCCCGCGCGCGAGCGCTGCTGGATCGCCGTCCTCGACGGCGAGCCGTCGGAGCGCCTCGGCTCCGTCATGCTCATCGCCAGCGAGGACCCTTCGGTGGCGAAGCTGCGCGTGCTGCTCGTCGAGCCCGCCGCGCGGGGGCTCGGTGTTGGGCGGATGCTCGTTGCCGCGGCGCTGCAGTTTGCCAGGGACGTGGGCTACCGCAGGGTCACGCTCGGGACGCACAGCATGCTCCTGCCTGCGCGGAAGCTGTATGCTTCTCACGGGTTCAAGCTCATGAGCACCAAGGAGGAGGTTGAGTTTGGCGGCCCACGGGTCACGGAGGTTTGGGAGTTGGCATTCGACGAAGAAGGTGCATGAGACTGCTTCATGAACTCGTGCATTGGATCAGATCGGATTGCGTTGAATTGGCGAAAGTATCGGGGTCATATGTAGTTCTGGTGCTTTGTCTGTGAAATTCGTGGTCGCCGGGAAGCTGGAATAGGCAGTGTCCCTGACTTTGCGCCTGGGAGTACTCGCTTGCGCCGTCCGACTCGAAGACGAGTTGCCACACGCTCCCTGTCGTTCATGGAATAGTTCACAACAAGGTCACCGTCTATTTGAGCGAGTCTCAGGACATTTGAGATGATAATGATACAAGATAATAACAACGGACGGTCTACGATCTAATCGATACACTTTTCAGCACCCTCTTGCGTTGTAAGTGGCAGAGGGGCGAGCCCAGACAAGAAACAGAAAAGACAGGAGAGATTCGGCCTTTCAGTACCGCGCGGTGCGGCGCTCAGCGAACGAGCGCATCAGGGCCGGCGGCGCCTGCGACGCGCGGCGCGAGCTCTTGCGCCAGTGGACGCGGCGCTGCGCGTGCGCGCCGCGGGACGTCTGGATGTCCTCCCACTCGATGTTGTCGGGCTAGGACCGCTGTGAGAACGAGCTGCGAGACGGTGGGAGGTGAGAGCGTACGTTGTTGTTGCCCTTGAAGTAGGGCATCGGCGCGGGGCGCATGCCCGGTGCGCCTGTGGGCTGGGTGATCGCTCCTGCGCTGGAGACGGGATGTCAACATGCGAGAACTGGACTCAGAGTCTGAGGGAGGGAACGCACGTTTCGTAAGGGGCGCAGGGGGCTGCTGATGCGGCCTGTCCGTGGATGAGCACGGCGAGGATGGCGAGGGCGATGTGAGAGAACTGCATTGTTGATGGAGAGTGTGAGGAATGCGATGCGATGGGCGTGAGAGGGCGGTGGTGAGGAACGGTCGGTCTCGTCGCGTCGGGCTTATATACGCTATAGCGTCCCTGAGCATCGTAAGAGGATTCTCGCACGCCGATCGAGGCGTAGATAGACTACGCCGGAGTGCGGCACTTTTCGATCGGTTGGTCCTGCAGGCCTGGAACCGGACGACTGGCCCGCGGAGGCTTTACGCCCATGCATCCGCACCGGTCAGTAGATGGGTCTGGAGATCCATTTGCTTCTGAATTAGCGGGAATGACCATATTCTACGTGTTGCGAACAGGATGTGCGACTGTCTCTATCAATAGGCCCGATTGAAGCTCTTGGCAACGCCCCTGGCGAAGCTTGAGAAGAATTTGCGACCAGAATACGTATTCCAATGACCCTCTCACTTCGTCACACCGAGTGCTTTCCGACAGAAGGACGTTAGCAAATACCGGACGATGGGCCATGCTCTGGACTCACGCTCGCGCTTCATGGTTGAGGCAGGCATTGTCAGGGGTGATCGGATTCGCGCAGCTCACGTGAGGATTTGGGCCCCGGACGCCTGGAAACCACTGGAATCCGGGCCTTCGGGATTCGACGCGCACTATTAGGGGGCTGCGAGTGCCTTTCGGCCGTGCTTCTGCGGACACCGAAGGAGCCTCTCAAAGGGGCAGAGACACTTTTCCCGCGGGAGAGCTGGTCGCTTAGCCATTCGATGAGCCGCTCAGGTGATGATGGGGTCCTTTCATTGTCTACATTGGCTTCGGCTGAGACGACTGATGCCCGGAACATTGACGCGCTTTAGCTGTTCATGCGCACGATTTCCCTCATTCCTGTGCCGCTTTCAGCTGCTATTTCGCGTTTTCTCACACTACAGTCAGGGTCGCGAACGCGCAACAACGCGACACGTCACGTCACGTGCCCCGGTTGACCGGATCAACGCCGTTCACGAATCGGCGCTCCAATCGAAGTTGGGCGACCGGCGCGGAATCAAAGTTGGCTTGTTGCTCTTTGCCCCGAAAGCACACGCGCCCCTAGGACACCCGCCCGCGCCCACCTTCGCCGTCCGCAGCGCCAGCAGCGAGGTGCGCGTCGCTCTGCCCGCGCCCTGGGCGCCGCCTCTGAGGCTCGGCTGACGCAGGGCTTGAACAGGTCGAGGTTGTGTGACAAGCAGCGGCCGACGCGCCATTCACGCGATCGCGGCGGAATAGTGCGTGCATTCTGCTTTATTCTTTTTGTTACTCCAAAATGCTTACTTTTGTATACCAGGCCCTCGTCGTTCGTGCTACCTAGGTACTGCCTGCTTTACACCGGCGCTGTGCACGCGTTAATCGACCTTACTTTGCGCCCCTTACGCGCCATCGGTATATCGGCTGTATTTGCAGCTCGACGCAAAGGTACGCCGCCTGCGTCCTGGCCGCTGTGCGCTGCTGACTGGGGGCATCAGGTTTGTTTGCGCGGTGCAAAGGCCAACCATCACAGCCACACGTCTCTCGAAGACTCCAGGTCCGCTCATACGCCGTTCCGTTGTTCTTTAAACCCGGGCTCATCTCAGAAACACTGTTCAGAGCATTCTCATCATCGAATAGCCCGTATTTTCTTGTTCGCACGACCCCGCGACGACAGCCACGCCTCGCGACGACGCTCCCACGGATAGAAAACTCAAGAAACTACTAGTTCATTATACGGCTATACGATCTTGGTTCTCCTTATTCGACAGGGCGCGCAGAAGCAGACATGGCATCGTTTTCGCGGAGATCAGAGCTCCTGCTCCCCCACAGAGCAGCATCAGCCACACCCCCAACCCACCCACAACACATCCAAGACCCGCATGCCGCCTTCGGCACCCCGCGCCCCGTCACCGCCAACATCCCCAGCATCCGCCTCACCACCGCAACCCCCGCGCAGTCGTCCGTCTCCAGCTCGCCGCTCGCGCCCCGCCAGGAGCCGCGCGCCAAGCTCGTCCCGAAGCGCTCGAAGCTGAGCATGCTCGTTTCGAAGCAGAAGGACAAGGACAAGGACAAGAGCAACGCGGGCGACATGTCCGACGTGCTCCGCCGCGTCGGCGCCAACGTCGACTCCACCCGCAGCTTTGACATCTACGTCGACCCGGCCGACGACCCCGAAATCGGGGAAATCGTCGTCGTTCAGAGGAAGAAGTCGCGTGCTGCCCTGGGGGATCTCGGATGGTCGCTCAACATCGAGGCCGCGAGACAGCAAGCCGCTGCGCTCAAGCAGGAGAAGGAGACCAAGGAGAAAGTGAAGGAGACGAAGGAGAATAAGGAGAACGAGAAGGAGGGCAACTGGTTCACTCGGACCATTGGCCGTGGACGGAAAGACTCGAAGGAGAAGGACGCCGAGAAACAGCGTGGCCGTTCCAAATGTAGGTCTTCGCATTTGCAGTCTTTGTGTCGCGTTCCTGATCTTTTCGCGCAGCTCCTGGGCCTTTCCGCTCATTGTCAGGAGCAATCGTCCCGAAGCCTGCTCTCCCGCCGAGCAACCTGGGCCGCCCGGCGAACCCGCGGACACATTCGCTCGACACCGGCCTGCTGTTGTCCATTCCGGCAGCAGCATCGACGGCAGGGATGCCCATAATCATGACGTCGCCAGCAGACCAGACGCACTTCCCTGACCCTTTTGCCGCGAACCCGATGTTCCATGCGGACGTGCCTCCTCCCACGCGCCCGACGACTCCCACCTTCGGTCTGGGCGTCAGCGAGCGCGCACCCTCGCTGCCCACAGGCCGCGGACGCTCAGCAACGCTGTCCTTCGGCTCCAACGCGTACCTTGCCCCACCATCCAACCCCGCCGCTCCCGCAGTGGACAAGAATGGCTCGCTCGCCATCCGCGCGATGCGCTCCGTCAAGTCGCTCGCGCGCCTGAGCTCGTGGGCGCAGCTGCGCGGCGGGGATGACAAGGAGAACCCGAAGCAGGAGGACAAGCCCGTGTCCGAGAAGAAGGTCAAGAAGGACAAGGACGGCAAGAAGAAGGAGAAGCGCACGAGCAAGACGGGCACCGTCACGAGCGCCGCGCTCTCCGAGCTCAACCGGCTCTCCGTCGACTCGGCCTCGACGCGCGACCAGCCGACGCTCCGCGGCAAGAAGCAGTCGCTCGGCGCGGAGTCCATCCTGTCGAGCGCGAGCGGCGGCAGCGCGGACCCGCGGCGCATCTCCAACGGCTCGAGCGTGCGCTGGGACCCCAGCGTCGTCGACACCGTGCGCGAGCGCGAGCGCGCAGAGCGCCGCGCGTCGGGCAGCACGGTCAGCACGAAGCGCAGCTCGAAGCGCGACTCGACGGAGCGCAAGAAGGACCGCGACTCGAAGCGCGACGCCGCGGACGCGCGCAAGCGCGGCGCGCTGCCCGTGTGGACGATGGGCGCCGACGAGCCGTCGCGCCCGCCGATGACGGCGACGTTCCCGCTCGACCCGCCGCCGCCCGCGCCCGCGCTCACGCCCGCGCAGGAGGAGCTGCACCGCGCGGTCATGTACGCCAAGTCGTTCACCGAGAGCCCGACGTCCGAGCTGCCGAATTGGTCGCTCGAGCCGCAGCCCGCGACGCCCCCGGTCACCGAGCCCACGGAGACGCCTGCGAAGCGGCGTCCACGCCCCATGAGCGAGCAGCTGTTGGGTCAGCGCCAGCTTCCGGCTATGCTTGAGGACGACCGTGAGTATTTGCTGAATTGTGGCTTCTGATTCTTGAGCTCATTATATTTGCAGCTCTGGCCGCCTTGAACGCTGCGACCTCGGACCTTGCGTCCCTCATTGGCCGCCTCGACCTCCAGACGCCGGATAGCACGCCGCACACCATGCGTACTCGCTACGAGGGTGACGACATCACGGAGCCTCTGCCCTCGAGGCGTGGGAGCCCTATTCGTCGCGCAGCGACAATGGGTCTCTCGAGTATTGTGATGCCGACACCCGATACGCCGAGGGCCGGTAGTCAGCCCGAGCCTGAGCCGAAGAGCCCGCAGAGTGCTCGTGGGCACCAGGTCAGCATCACGTCGCTGCGTCCCTACGCGCAATGTCGCACGCCGTCGAAGCGCAACTCAGGCACTGCGACGACAATGACGGTCCACCCGACGACCAAACCGCTGATCGGCCAGCCCATCCTCGCACCGCTGCCCATGTCACCCTCGCAGCTCAAAAAGGATGCACTCTCTGCTCGCGAGTCCTTGCCCAAGCTGCGCTCTGTGGGGTCGCTTTCCAGGGTCTTCAATTCGAGACCCTCCACGCCAACCGACTCGCAGAATACGCTCCGTGGCACCCTCAAGCGCCGTTCGACCCAGATGCTCGCCGCCATCTTCTCCACTCCCGAGCTCCCCCCGCGCTCCGAGACGCCTCCTCCGCCTGTCCAGCCGCTCCCGCCGCCACCGCCCCCGGCGGCGGCTCCCAAGCGTCCTGGCGCTGTCGCGACGATCTCTCCCCGCGCAAGCACATTACGACCGACACGACTTCTTTCACGCAAGGACGACCCGGCGTCGTCCACGACTGCGAGAACCTCAACGTCGCCCGCCTCGAAATTGAAACTGAAGCCGGCGGCGAATGTGAATAACGTTCCCACGACTCTGAAGACTGTTTCCCCAAGAACTGTAACGAAAGATGGTACGATTACGAAGAACGACAAGAAGACGCCGTCGCCGCCGGCCAAGGTGGCGGCGACAACACCCGCTTCTCCTTCAAGCAAGACTTCAACTTCACCCAAGATCCCGCCGGGATCGACCTTCGGCCAGTCGCGCCCGCCGGCCAAGACGGTGCGCACGCCTGCGGCCTCCCGCGAGGCGCCGGACACGCCCACGCCGCCGCCGACACGCGCGTGCGGCCACGTACGCAAGTCGTCGAGCCTGGTGGCGATCCCGCCGCAGTCGACGAAGGGCCACGCGCGCAAGCAGTCCGGGCAGATCACGAAGGACCTGCGGCGCAACCTGGGCATGAAGGGCACGCTGGGCATGGGCTCGACGGCGGACGCCGGCGACGACGCACCGCTCAACGACGGCGACAGCGACGTGCCAGACGAGCTGCAAAGCATCATCAGCTCCACGGAGAACACCGTTGCGTTCCCGTCGCCTGGGCCCGACCCTGGCAAGGTGCTCTCGCGCCCGCTCACCATGCGCCCGACGCCGCCGAGCCCTGGCCCGCCGCCGCCCATGCCGCCTCCGACACCAGTCCCCACGCCGGCTGGGACGATGAACCTGCCGCTGCCGCGCAGGATCTCGATCCCGGTCTTCCAGGCGTTCGTCTCGGACGAGGGCAAAGAGCCGGTCATGAGCCCGACCGACTCTGCTGAGGACACCAAGAAGAGCTTCGACTTCACTGGTAAGGATTTCTTGCGCCATAGCTCGTATGCGCGTACTGATATTGAGCTTTCCCAGGCGAAATTGCATCTCTCAGCCAATCCGCTGCGGCGGACGGGAGCTTCGTTGAGCAGCTCGAGGCGGCCTTCCAGACCCCTTCCAAGATTGGTTTAAACTTCAACCTTTCGCTCGCTCCTCCGGTGCCGCCGCTGCCTGCGGGGCTTCGCCGTCAACCCAGCAATGTTAGCAGCATTGGGGACGGACTGCAAACCGCCGCCATGGAGGAACCAACGGCTGAAGATCCAGATGCTCCCGGTGTCGATGATACTAAGGCTGGATCCTTTGGCGGTTCTAGTGATGGAGGCTACGGAGACGAGGATGGCGAGGACGACTGCGTGCACATTAAACCGATGTCTCGCCCTTCAGACGGTCAGCTCAACATGTCCTTCAAGTTCGGAAGCTCCACGTCGTCCAAGCCGCCCAGCCCTGGACCCCAGCCTCCGCTCGCTGCTCAGGCATCTGTCGACCACGGCTTGACGCTGTCGGACATCATCCCTCCACCCGAGCACGTTGCGCGCGTTCGTACCGAATCTGCCGCCAGCCTACCCCGCGGTGTTGTCGATTCCATCGCCCCGGTGCTGCCGCACTCCTTCGAGCAGGCCAATCGCCAGGTCCGCGAGCGGTTGAGCTCCATTGCCGAGTCGGATAGCGCCTCCAAGCGCAGGGCAAGACAGGACGCGTACCAGACCCTTGTGCGCGGCCGTCATGGACACAGCCCATCCGAGGTCAGCTTTTCGGGCCTCTCGACCTTTGGCGACATCCGCAACAAGTGGGAGTACGGTATGTCGGCGCAGCGCTCAGCAGCCCCTCCGCCAGCGTCGCGCCGCCGCCCCCACGCAAGGCAGATTTCCGAGATCAGCATTGCTTCGGTCAGCGACTACGGTGTCGTACTCCAAGGTGGCAAGCCGGATCCATTCAACTTCGCCCCGGCAAACATGATGTCTCCCGACGAGATGTCCCTCTCGATGGAGGACACCTTCGACTTCCGCCGCGCGCATGTGAGGAATCGGTCTGTGGACAGCGACCGCTCGAGCTTCTACTTCCGCTCTGCACCTATCTGGCGTGGTCATCATCGGCGCAACACCTCGGTCTGGTCAAACGCGGACGTCAGCGGCCCTCCGCCGTCGATGCATCAGCGTTTCGGGCACAAGCAGAACGACTCGACGGCAAGCGCGAGCTCCGTCGCAATGGCATACGGCAACTACGGCGCGAACGGTGGACGGGCGGCTTGGGCTAAGCACCGCCAGGAAGCCTCGCAGGACAGCATCATGAGCGACTACTCTATGGCGCGGCTCGGGCGCCCTGGAGTTGGCGACAAGATGTTTGAATCGGCTGGATTTGGGTTGACCTCGATCGCTGCTTCGCCTCCCGAGAGCGTCGCGAGCGACCAGGAGAGCGAGCGCAGGATGCCCACGGTCAAAGCCTCGTTCGAGACAAAGCGCACGTCAGTTGACAGCGTGTTCGATGAAAGCGATCGGCGTTCGAGCGTCAGCTCCAGCTCCGAGTCCATCTTCGGCTATGGCGACGCGAATGCTGGTCTACAGGGCAATCTCTTCGGGCATGGGCACATCCGGCCGTTCTCGGTCCTGAGTAACAGCGTCAGCTCGAACGGCATGAAGGAGGACGAGACGATGATCACCATGTTGGGTGGCGGCCACGTTCGGCGCGCATCGCTCAGCTCTCTTGTTGACGCCTCCCCTCTCGGCGCGCGCAAGCGCAGGTTTCATCACGACGACGACGACGCTGGGTACGAAGTGCAGCCCATCGCTTCTCCACCACAGGTGTCCTCCCCGGACAGGTCGCGCCTCATCGAAAAGCCCTCGTACAAGTTTGGTCCTGAGCGCATGCTCAAAGCTCAGGCTGGACGGCTCTCGCGAGAGAGTCTCGAGTTGAGCTGCTTGAGCGCTGATGGCGAGGACATGACATCTGCAGATATTTCTGTTGTCCTCACCCGTCCGCTGCCTGCTTCGCGCCGCCCTACGACCCTGGTTCTCCGCCCGGCTTCCGGTACAGATACTCCTCCGCTGTCACCGTCGACAGGCTCATCGTCTGGCTCGTCCAATGGCTCGCAGTGTAGCATCGACATCGAGCGCCTCAAGGTTGTGATGGAGCAGTCTGCGAATGCCTCGTCGTCTCTCGAGGTTCCGCAGGCACGCCTCCGCCCTCGTGGTCAAGGTCATCGGCGCCGGGCTTCGCAATACTCGCAGTACTCGCGCACGAACTCCTTGATCGAGACCATCCAGGAAGAGGGCGCATCGCCCAATAGCGCTGCCGGCGAGAGAAGCTTCATATTCCCTCCGAATGCCAGCCACGACTCCGTGCATATCGTCGATCCGGATGACTCCTTCGAATGGGACGAGGACGCCTGGTTGCAGACTCTCCGCCGCTTTCACCAACTCCGCACGGAGGCCGATGAAGAGGTCGAGACGAGCAAGAAGACATGGCATGATACCCCTTGGAGTATTCATGCCTTGCAATGTAAGCAGACTATCCCCACCTATCCTGGCCACAACTCACCCTGCATAGCTTTCAACCCGCCTGCTCACGCTACCGGCATGAAGGCCATGCTCGAGCACTCGCAGAAGACCTACCTGCCGTTGCCGTTCGAGCTGCGCTCGCGTCGTGTCAGTCTTCGGTCGCGCGCCTCTCCATATGGTCGCACGTATACGATAACTGTCTCCCACAAGAACGTGCACGACAACTCGAGCATCCTCCAGGACCTGTCCACCAATCTGTCTACCAACATCGCCTCGCCGCCATCCTATGCCAACCTCAAGCCGTCCGTCATGGACATTGCCTCGCCGCCGCCCTCGCTCTCGGCCATGAACCCGATCTCGCCCTTCCACTTTGAATTCCTCAACCAGCCCGCCCCGCCCGCTATGCCAGCCCCTGCTCCCCCGCCTCCGCGCCAGCGTGTTCCCAGCGCCACGCGTCGAAGCGCCTTGGGTTGGTCCAGGAGGACGGCCGCAACCCCAAAAGAAGTTAAGTCCTCCAACAAGGAGAATGCACCCCCGTCTGGCGTCGTACTCATGAGGTATGTGCTCGTACTGTAATCCCCCGGAACCCGCCTGCTGACTCCTGCGCGCCTAGTCCCACCGAATCCCTCAGGTTATCCCGGCCTCGTCCCAAAGGCCGCGTCTCGTCCGGCCAGGCGCCCGCCGCCCGTCCCAGTGGCCTGAAGGCCTAACCTAGCTTTCGAGGACTACGACACCCGTATTGCCCCATCTACGCCTATTTATCTTTCATGGAACTTGGAACGAAGAACGAAAGAACGAAACCCCGGAACGGAACGCTCTGCGCTCGACGCGCACGCCCGGCCACGGGACCTCGTATGCTTTTGACATCACCCATCTATCCACAAACCCGTCATCTATGCCCCCACTCTAAGCCCCCCTATGCTTTGCTATCTATTGCTCTGCCCTGCTGTCGTGCTCACCATCGCATCATCGATACCGCTCAGCCAGTGCCGGCCGCTGAAAGGACACTGCTCGTCTGTCTGCCTTTCCTGTAGCAAAGCTGTTTATTTAGTGGGTGCCCATCCTGACTCCCTCCCGATGTCTGCCTCGTACGAGCGCCCGTCCCCCCTTGCGTGTCGTCGCCGATATCCCTGCCCCGATGTACAAATAACGCCTATTTACGCTTTACGCGAAACGATTATCCATTTCTTGGAACGCCCGTGATACGGTGCAAGTCTGACCGGAATCCGTCTCTGTTGCACAGCACAAAGCGTGAATACTGATACAGAGTGATAGTCCAAGGGGAGAGCAGGGTGGGAAAGGGGATGGATACACCAGGCGGGGATGGCGACTGTAAGGGCAAGGAGATACAGCAGGGCGGATACTGTGATACGCAGTCTAGATGACAGCAAGGGCGAGCAGAGCAGCAGCGAGGTACATAGCTTCGCCGAAAGCAAATGGGTATAACAGTGTCGCAGGGTGGTAGACGTCGAGATGTGTGTCGTGCGGGTCGTGGGCGTGATAAGAATATGCCAGGGTGCCGATGCGTGAGAACCGGGTCGTGGGCACGAAGCTCACGTGCGCGGGGGCGCGGCCTGCGCTCGCGTGAGATGCTACACCCTGACCTAGGAGCGCGTTCTGCGACGTACCTGAGCCGGCGCCTGCGCCGCGGGCGGGCCTGAGTCGTTGCGGCTGTTCTCCCTGCCGTTGCGCGGGCCCCGCGTGTCGTACCCGTTGCCGCGTTCCCCGTCCTCGCGCCTGTTCCCAGTCCCGTTGCCGTTCCCGTTCATCGGCCCAGGGCCGTCGCGCCATCCGCCAGCGCCCTCCCTCTCAGCGCGGCCAAATCCGCCACCGCGCCCACCGCCGCCGTTGCCAAACTGGCGCCCACCGCCACCGCCGCCGCGCCCACGCGCGTTGGGCCCGGGGCCCCAGCCCTGCTGCCGCCCGCCATACGCGTGGCCGCCGGCCGACGTGCTCGAGTTGCCCCTGTTGTACGGCGGGCGGCCCTGGCCCTGCTGGCCGTACGGCGGGCGCATAGGCTGCTGCTGCTGCTGCGGGCCCTGCTGCTTCTGGAACGAGCCTTGGCGCATGGGGCCGGCCGGTGCAGAGGGGACGAACGGGGCGGGCGGGGGCGGAGGCGGCGCCGCGCCGTTGGGCTGCTGCGAGGCCTGGTGGTACTGCGCCTGGTCGGGCGGCGCCTGCATGGGGTAGGGCGCGGGTGGCGGGACGGCCATGTCCAGGGGAGGCCCGCCGGCGAGAGGGACGTAGCACCATTGCTGCTGCTGCTGCTGCTGGAGATGGTGGGGCGCCATCTCCCAGCCGTACACGCCGTTATGCTGCGGCGGCGCGTAGATCTGCTGCTGCTGCTGCTGCTCGTGCTCAGGCGGGGCGTACTGAGGCTGCTGTTGTGCGGGCGAGGGATCGCGTGACAGCTGCGTGGGCGCCTCGAACCTCAGGCGCGGCTGGTAGTAGAACGAGTCGTCGCGCAGGTAGTCGTCCGGGGACTCGCAGTGGATGGCCGTGGCGCCGTCGTACTGGTCGAAGACGGAGTAGTCCATGGCCGGCGGGTCGTTCAGGGACGCAAATTGCATCTCCTCGACCGGTGGCGTCGGCGGCCGCGACGGGACCTGGAACTAGCGAGCCGTCAGTACGTCGGAAAACCTGTCACACGAGCGCGTAGGTACGTACGTGCGCGCGCTTGGGGGTTGGCAGCGAGACGGTGATGGTGGCCATGTTGCTCTCGGGGGTCTCGCTGGCGGTCATGCTCGCGGCGGTGCGGTCACCCTCGACTCTGTCCCTGTAGAATTTGCGGAAAACGGCCGCGGGGGGCGGGGAATCGTAAGAGTCGCGTGGAGAGAGAAGCTCGTCAACAGACATCAACGACGTGCGCGAAGAAGCGGCGGAAAGCGAGGGCATGCTGAGGGAGGACACGAGAGCGCCGTCGCCATCAGACTCGGCCGGGGAGACGGGCGAGAGCAGCACCGATGCTTGTGTGGGTGTTGCCGCCGTGGTGCCCGGCACCGCGGCAGCCGTTTCAGCGGGAACAAGCACAACCAGAGTAGGCTTGGCCGGAGGTGTGACGAGAGCTTCCTCAGATACGTTCTCCGACCTAGGCGACGCGGTGGGAGGCAAGGGAGCGGGCGGTGTCGCGGGCGGCGGTGTGGTGACGAGTGAAGCCGCGGAAGCAACAG
Source organism: Auricularia cornea (assembly GCA_030578095.1). Taxonomy (NCBI): domain Eukaryota; kingdom Fungi; phylum Basidiomycota; class Agaricomycetes; order Auriculariales; family Auriculariaceae; genus Auricularia; species Auricularia cornea. The sequence goes on along the minus strand of JARLTE010000009.1, from coordinate 2,960,823 downwards.
AGGCAGCCGGCGACGACAATGGACGGGCAGCCTGGGGCGGCGCAGAGTCCTTCTTCATGACACCGAGTTTCGCGCGCATGGCATAGGTCAGACGGGGCTCCGCAGTGGGGCTGGCGGCGTTGCCGGGGCTGACGACGATGGCGGGCGGGGCTGGCTTCTCCTGCTCGGGAGTGGTCGCGCTCATGTTGCGAGAATCTGTTTGTGCCTCCGATAGCGCCTGAGCGCGCTGGGCGGCGGGAGACGAGCTGTCAGGCTGCGGGCGCGAGTTCATTCCTGAGCGCTGGGGCGGGCGGCGAGCGTTACTAGCGGGCTTCCGATTGCGGCGACCCATCTCTTATACAGTAGTCCGGGAGTGCTCCTGAACCGTCGGTGGTCACTGGTCAGTGGTCAAAGAGGAGGCCAGAAGCGCGAGGGACCACAAAGTCCGCCAGGATAAATTGGCCCGGAATACAAGACTAGTTGTAAATGCAGAGGCGGAAACGCGCGAAAGTGCCGCATCGGAGATGCGTGGTATCACAACAATAAACGGCGGGCGTCTAATCGGGATAGGGGCCACGCTCGGGTCTTCCGTTGAGATGTCAAGATGTCACCTGAATCCACGGGAAACTCTCACTCCGTGGACACCCAATAGCGTCGACAGTGATGCCCTCATTGATTGAAGAGTGACCCAACCCCCAAGAACACAACACCCTCATGACTGCACCGCATCGCATTGCTCTTGTTGTACGCATTGACAGCTTGGTCCACAATAGGTCTGGCAGGCCCGTGCGGAGATCACCCGCTATGGCTACCTTTTGTGGCATGAGGGAAAGTATGTTGACCCTCGTAAGTACTGATTGGCAAGACCAACGGAAGTCACATGTGCGACAACAGAGGAAAGGTTCGTCATGTCCTTACGCAGGCAGCAGGTTCATCTCTCACTTGATACAATGTCAGACGGCTGTGAATTGAGAAGATGGCCAAGGGTAGACGTTGTCTATAGCATAATGCTGTGGAAGCAATTGGTTAGCCACCTTCAGGCGAGCTTTCCTGACCTGAAGCTTGCTGTGGCGACGCAGTGGTACTCGACCTACTGCGAGGTGTAGAAATACAGCGTGATCGTGGAGAAACTGGAGGAGCTTCATCGCGTATACAGTAATACTCCAGCTGCATCCCAAGAAGGGGTACGTCGACAGCCAGAGACAGCCTCCGAGATCAATACATTGCTCTCGCAATCACAACAGACGTCAGTCGCTATGGGTATGACGCTCGTGCACCTCAATCCCAGACTTTCCCCAAGTTCCCTTGCGTTCCGACCCGGGCGCTGGCTCCGCTGGCGGCTGGACAGCCGCGAGCTCGACCAGGCTCGACCGATACCTCGTATATCATTCTCCAAGGGTAAAAGGGCCTACGTAGGACGGAAGTATGTCCCTTCACATGCTTAAGACTCATCGTCTGCTGAGCATGTGTTAGTTTGGCCTGGCCGACATTCGGTGGCAAACATGTGCGCTGCACTGTCAAGACGAAGAAATTATAGGGGCCTGTGGGACGATGACAAGAAATATTCCTCACGTTTTTCATGCTGTCGCCTTAGGGTGCTGGGATATTTGCAATGCTCAGAGTCATGCCAGAGTCATTCTGAGCTCGGGCACCTCGGTCCGGCCGAACCATCCGTTCGACCCCGCCGGCACATATAATGGGGTACATACATAATGCCGCAAAGCACGCGGGCGATCGCACTGTCCTGGCAGCGGCAGCTCTCTAGCTCTATCTCTGGACGGCGGCATGGTCTCGACGGACTGGAAGGAGCTGGCGGCGAAGAAGAAGCAAGCGCAGCACGACGCGATCCCCGCTGAATGGCTGCTACCCGCGGACAAGCTGCCGCCACGCGAGCAGAAGGCCGTGACCGCCTGCGCCGCCGCCTGCGGCCTGCTCAGCGCGCGCGAGCTCGAGATCACGGACGGCGTCGACATCGGCGCGCTGCTCGGCAAGCTAGCCAGTGGGGAGTGGTCCGCGTACGACGTGACGCTCGCGTATTATAAGAGGGCGATTATCGCGCACCAGCTGGTACGGCAGGGGCAGCTTCTCTGAATCGGAGGGCTTCTGACGCGTGCACGGGGTAGACGAACTGCCTTACCGAAATTTTTGTCGAACGAGCCCTGAAACGGGCGAAGGAACTGGACGATCACCTCGCGCGGACGGGACAGCCTGTGGGACCGCTGCATGGCCTCCCCGTGAGCCTGAAGGACCAGTTCAGCATCGAGGGCTTAGATACGACGATGGGTGCGCACCGAATATAGCACCCTGATAGGAGTCTCAGTCTGTTGACCGCTGTTACAGGATACACCTCGTGGATCGGCAAGCCGGCGACCAAAAACTGCACCCTCGTCGATCTCCTGCTTGCCGCGGGAGCAGTGCCGTTTGTTCGCACAAACGTCCCGCAGACGCTCATGGTGAAGCAAGGTCCCCGCGTCCGCAAATTTGTCTCACCCCTTCTCAGTGGCCCGAAACGTTCAATTTTGTGAGCCCTCTTTCGCTCGGTGGGTATTGTGATTCGTTGAACCGCATTTAGATATTTGGACGCACTCTCAACCCGCACAACCGCACCTTGACTTCGGGAGGCTCCTCGGGCGGCGAAGCAGCTCTGATCGCACTCAAAGGAAGCCCTCTTGGTGTGGGGTCCGACATTGGAGGGTAAGAACTTCTAGCCGTTGTGTCCCGTCGACTCACTTTGTCCTTCATAGGTCAGCGCGAATTCCGGCCGGTGCATGCGGTATCTATGGCTTCCGGACCTCGTACCACCGCTTACCCTATCGCGGCGCCATGAATTCGTTGATAGGGCAAGACTCCCTTCCGTCGGTTGCTGGGCCGATGAGTAATAGCATCGAGGGCCTCGTCGTCCTCATGCGTGCCGTTCTCGGGCAAAAACCCTGGTTATATGACCCCCTCGCACTTCGCAAACCTTGGGACGAAGACGCGTTCCGCCTGGCAGACCATGACGGTGGACGGAAACTGTGCTTTGGTTTTCTCTGGGACGATGGAAACTACAAGCCGCTTCCTCCGCAATGGCGCGCCATGCAGGTGGCGAAGAAGGCACTGCTCGCTGCCGGGCAAACAGGTCAGCCCCTTTCACCTCGATCGCAGTGTCCACAGGAGACTGACTCGCCCAGTCATTGACTGGGAGCCTCTCAATCACAAAGAGCTCATAAAAACTGCTGTGCGCCTTCTCATCCCTCATCACGAGTGCAACCGCTAATGGGATAACAGGGCAACATCTTCGGCGCTGGAGGCGACCGCGACTTCGATGAGGTGCTTGTGGCAACTGGCGAGCCTCTGCTCGACAGCCTAATCCCTGAGGACGTCGAGCACTACCTCAAGGGCGTCCCTCGCACCGTCCGTGTGGGCGCCGACGCGTACGGCCTTTGGCAGCACCAAAAGCGCAAGACGGAGCTGCGCGAAATGTACCTCGATCACTGGAACGCCACGGTTGCGAAGACGGGGACGGGACGGCCTGTCGACGCCATCGTGTTACCAGTCGCACCATTCCCTGCGCCGCCACATGGTCTCTATCGGTGAGCTCTGCCGGACGGACCTGTGGCGAATGGGTCATTGAGTGCAATCATAGCATCGCGGCGTACACGAACGTGTGGAACGTCCTGGACTGCCCGTCCTGCGTCGTCCCGGTTACGCGGGTCAGCCAGAGCCTGGACGCTAAAGCCGCGGCACACGAATTCCGCAACGACGAGGACCAAATCATCTATGACATGTGTATGTCCCCGCCTCGGGAAATTCTCGCACTCGATCTTACATGGCCTGCAGACACAGGTCCGGAATTGTTCGAGAACGCACCGGTTTCACTGCAAGTTGTGGGGCGGACGCAAGAGGACGAGGCCGTGCTTGCAATGGCTTCTATTGTGGACCAGGCTGTCAAGGTGTACAACGCGGGCAATGCGGCGCAGGCATAAATTCCCTTTTCTTTGTAGTGGGTCTTAACGCTCCCTCCGGGCTCAAGTGTAGAAAATGATAGTTCAGGTTTGCTGCGCCTGCTGGGGCAGGCTCTGGACGGCTCCGCTGGTAGGAACACGACGAGCTCCGCTAATACCACATTGAAGCCCGGGTGCACATTATCGCAAAAGTGGCTAAGTTCGAGGGGATACTACACGGAAACGATGAGCAAGGTAATGTCATCCTGCCACCTCTTGTACAACGGGACCTCGATCGTCATCTCCCTCGAAAACTTCAAGCGGTCTTGTCCAAAGAGGATGTTCTGGACCGTCCAAGCAGCAGGATTTTCGACGGCGTCGCGTTGCAAAAATCGGTGCCCAAGCTTTTCCTCCCAGGGCGCGAGGCCACCGTGATCGGTGCCGCCGGAGACGGCGTGGCCGGCGACAGCAACGAACACATCGCTCTTGTCGCTGTCTGCGAGACTGGAGTAGATGTCAAGGATGTCGCGCAGCCCGTCCGTCGCGAAGATGATCGTGTCTCCGCGTTCGAGAGCCGCGTGCTTGAAGGTCGGCTGTGCGGAAATGTATGGCGCCGTTTTGTACTTCTGCGCTGCCGTGTCGTACCACTCCCGCATGACAATTGAAGGGCGCATGAATTGGTAATATTTGACCACGTCCTCGATGGGCGACTTGAGGAGGTAATCTCCCAGAGCTTATGACTGTGTCAGTTTACTGAGACAAAACGGAGGCCGTCTGCCTACCTCGGGTGAGCGGCAAAACCCCCAGCACTCTACCGTTCTCGATCACATCCTCTCCCGGGTGCTCGCACCTCAATTTGTCGGCCTGCGAAGGATTTTTCACGCAATGTCTGCAGCTGCTTAGTATTGGATCAGGAATGGCCGAGACATAGGCTTACAGCTCATTCAGAGGCGTGTGAACCCACTTCCCTCCGTTGAGGCGAGCGTGATCTGCCAGGGGTCGGGTGAGAACGGGTTGGTGCCAGAGAACGTATCACGCACGAGCCTCGCTGTCTCCGACACCGGCAACCCACACATGGTCAGAGCTAGCGGGTATGAACCCGAGGAGAGCAGTAGAGCCCTCCAATGCCAGTGCAGGACGGTGCGCGCCCTCCTTTTCCTCGATATACATAGCGTACTGGAGGTGCTCTGTTTCCCACTCCCAGTCCTTGTACTCCTCTTCAAATTCACGTATGGTGTCTTGTAGGCCCTTGAGTAACGTCTCATCAAAATCGAGTATGATGCTAGTGAAGACTGCCTCGATGGCCTCGGTGACTTCTGGCAGCGACCGGCCTTGTGTGCGATCGAGAGCGGCACTCAGCGACGTTGCAAGGAGCTGAGGAAGTTCCTTGGAGGCTTTATCAGAAACTCTGAGGCCATTATGTCCTATCAAGACAATCAATCGGGGATTAGGAAGTGCGAAAGAGACAGCAGCGCACCGTCCAGAACGCCGAATACAGTCCCGCGATCGAACGAATGAACGAAAACACGATCTTCGTTCTGAGCCTTGATCGCCTGAATAGTAAACGAGCTGAACGTAGAGTCGTGGCTCGTGACAGCGTCGGACGAGGACTTTGCGGCAAGGATCTCGGAGAGTTCAGAGTCGTCAGCGAGACGAAACCGCGGCCTGATCAGCCTATCGCCCTCCGTGATCGGATAATGAGGAGATCTCTGAAGGAACCAGCGGCATCCGTTATCGTCGACCCGCGTAGGCCAGGGGAACGCAGGATCGTCAACATAGCTGAAGTGATCGCTATCAACTTCAATCTGGACCAGAAGAAAGTGTCAGGGCAGTGACATGGGCTCCGATAGCAGAGACAAACCTTGGCCGATGGGTTAAGATCCATGCCGAGGGAGTCCTATGGCGTAGAAAAGAGGAAGGTGGCCGGAGGGATACCAGCTGTGGTATTTTACAACTCCGGTCAGCTCCTGGACAATATCGGCAACCCCCGCGGAGTTCCGCATGCCATGAGGCGCGTCTCTGAGCTCAGGCATCAACTCAAATGAGTCCCTTCTTCGGTCCTCTACATCCGTTGTATAACTCGGAGCTGCTCCCGCGGTTCCTAAGGTCCGCCTTCACCTCAAACCATTATTGTCCAAAGAGAAGCTCACCATGTAGACTCTAATGGACGCACAGGAGTATATCAATGCACCTTTCCCTATTGCATTCTCTCTGAGAGCAGAAGTGAGTGAGCAAAGTCACACGAAAACCATCCCGGAAGGCGGGGGAGGTGGAAACGCGGGCAAACGAACAAGTCGCCCTGAGGCGTGTGCGCACGTGTGTGGGAATTGCAAGGCTTACCGCTAGCCGTTATCGTCGACGTGTATGCGCCATGAGAAGTCGGGATGGTGGATGTAGCGCCACCGTTGTCAACTTCAACTTGTTCTGAATTCAGGGGGAATATGATCGAACCCCTGGTGGGACATTGTATGTTGCAACGGACGCACCTTGGTCGCACACTTTGACACGGCCATGTTGAGATGCGCTTGTGCGGTCGCGAAGGGACGCGGTCAATTGAGCACAAGGGTATGTTGTGCGATTTGCAATTCCAGTTGCGGCACGCCTGGTAGGGTGCGCTGCTCGAAGTGCCGTGACCTCCGAGTGTACCGCATGAATTTTCCGTCCACCTCGCTCAGTTGACGCAGGGGGGAAGGGGTGAATAATGGCGCTGAAATGTGCGGAAGAGGAACGGAGAGAACATAGCCATTACGCCAAAGCCAAACGTACAGTACTTGCAGCACGCCCACAAAAGACAGTCAATGTGTCGTTCATCATCCGCATCCGCGTCTATCGTTTCGCTGTCGGCGGCGCGGCGGTATCATCGGCGTCCGCGCCGCCGGAGCTCGCGCTGGCGCTCTCCTCGCTCGTGCCGAGACGGGAGTGGAAGCCGTGCGCGCGCTCGTCCTCGTCGAAGAGGACCTCGTCCGCGACGACGTCCTCCGCGTTCGGGAAGTACTTGTGGAAGTTCGGTGTGCGCAACGCGGAAAAGTCGTCGTGCTCGTCCTCGTGCAGCGATGTCGTCTCGCTGTCGAATTGCGCGTGCAGCCCGCCTGCGCCGCGCCGGTATATTGAAGGTTGCGAGGCCAGGGTCAAGGGCAGGGACCGATACGTCCCTTGACGCAGGTGCCATGCGTAAGAGTAGATCAGGGCGGCAAAGTATATCTGCGTGGAATGTGAGTATGACAAACCGGCGGGCGAGATCCGCTCGCCGCTCTCCTCGTCCAGATTTAATCCGCAGAAGTGCAGCCCTGAGTGGTGCATAGGCGCCAACTGCGTGGCTATCCAGGAGAAGCGCAGCGAAGTGGTGCAGTGCACGACCCTCGTCATCGCATCGCGATGCTTATGGGAACCCGTGCGCAGTTCTGCCGTCGCGCTTCGACGCGGCCACACAACGGTGGAAGCCGCGGCCAAGAGCCCGGGAGAAGGCGAGCGCACCACGGAGCTCGAGCGCGCGGTGTGCGCTGCACAGAGCTGCTGAGTTCCGCAACGAGGAGAGCGGCGAGCTGTGCGAGAGATAGACAGACCGGCTGCGCACCTTGACGAGCCATCCGCCAATGAGAACGGCCATGGCAAAGCCCTTCTCCTTGTTCCATATTTGCATGGCGGCCTGTGCAAGTTCTGCGTCGTTGAGCGGCTGGGTGACATTCGCGAGTTGCATGAGCTGCTGCTGCGCCTTCGAGTTCGCCTGGCGCCGGCCGTCGTGGGGGTTGTATACCCACCATCGAACGCCGAAGAAGACGGTCCAGGTCGTCGAGACGAGGTGGTCGAGCAGGAACATATGGGCGAAATACAGCGTGCGCTTCTTGTTCTCGGACGAGACGGCGTTGAGGCCCCAGGCGAAGGCGACAAGCGCGCCGATGGAGTAGACGTAGAGGCTGAGCTGGGCCAGCGAGCCGCCAGTAAAGACGGCGATGAGGCCATACACGCCGGCGACCTTGTTGAGCAGCGCGAAGAGCACGGAGAGCGTGACGCCGGTCTTGAGGTCCATGCAGCCGAGGAAGGAGCGGAACGGGCGCGGGCGCCACTTGGGGTTGAGCCTGAGCCTCATGGCGGGTCGTGCCGCCAAAGACGTCTGCTTCGTGCGCGCGGCCAACGTTACTAGCTTGCGCACGCTGGACGTCGTGATGGCGTGGATGAGAGTTGCGATCGGCCGCGCCCGGAACTGCAAATTCCCGAATTGGAGCACTGAGCAAACAGGCTCCGAAAACAGCGACCTGTACAGAAAGTGTAATTGCACAAGGGTTTTCAATATTCAAAGACAAATGAGTTTGGAATGTTACTTGTATTTTTGCTGTTTGACAGTACTTACTTCAAGATGTACATTAATCAAAGGTCAAAACCTTTCCTGAGAGTCAACTTCTTACTTTTTGAAGCACATTTATCACTTGTTTTTCAATCCGAGCATTTCTGAACACCGACGAGTAGCTGCACCTCTCGAACGTGAATCCGGCTGACAATCCGGGTCGGGCCGTTAACTCCGGGTCACGTCTCTTATTCCCCGACGCCGACTACCACGGCCGCCGGACAGCACCAGCGCGCGCCGCCATGGCACTCAGACTGAAATTCCCGCCCTCGCAACCATCCTCCGCGCCTTTCGACTTCGACGCGCCGTCTCCGGGCTCGCAGACGACGGACGATGGCAACGCCAACCTGCCGAGCCCGCCGACGGCGTGGCTGCCCGCGAAGGACATGAAGATATACGGCGCCGAGCCCCTCAAGGACCAGCCGGGCTTCGTGCGCTGCCCCGAATGCTCCAAGACCATCCTGAAGAGCGCTATGACCGACCACACCGGTGCGCTCTGATACACCCCCGCTTTCGCGAATAGCACGGGCTTATGATCTGGCGCGCTTGGTGAACAGAGACATGTAAGAGGATCAGACTCGGTGGTGGGATTGCGAAGAAGACTGGCGGAAAGACCGTCGACTTCATGGACGCCAATCCGTTATCCAGCACGGCTGGCAAGAAGTCCAAGAAGCGGAAGGCCGGCGAGGACGGAGAGCCGGACGACGAGGGCGGCGGCGGCGGCGGCTCGAAGAAGAAGGCCAAGACGGTGAACAAGGGCAGAGTCAAAGGTGAAGTGCTCGCTGTACGCCGGATGCATGCGACTGACGCCGATCGCGACAGGGCCCGTCAACTTCGACACGCAGTGCGGCGTGATCAACGACAAGGGCCTGCCGTGCTCGCGCGCTTTGAAATGCAAAACACACAGCATGGGCGCGAAGCGCGCGGTGCTCGGCCGCTCGAAGCCTTACGACGAGCTGCTGCTCGACTTCCAGCGCGCGAACGACCCGAACTTTGTCGAGCCCGTCAAGCGCGAGACGAAGGCCGAGAAGAAGGAGAAGCGCGACCGCGAGCGCGAGGAGAAGAAGCGGCTGGCGCTCGAGGCGAAGGCCGCCGCGGGGCCGGCGCCCAAGAAGAAGAAAGCGCCCGCGCCGCCTGCGCACCTCGTCCAGCATGATGATGACGACGACGAGGACCTCGCAGCCATTGACTCCGAGGCCGAGATCGAGAGCATTGCGCGCGCCGTGCAGACCGCGTTTAGGCGCGGCGTTGTCGGTGTGCCGCTAGCCACGCCGAACGAGGTCAGCTCGTGGTTTGTCCAGCGAAGAGAGAACTACAGGACGAGCAGCGATATGCTTGCCCAGGCTCTCGGAATGAACAAGCCGCGTATGGCAGCTGGTGCTCCTGGCTTTGCGTGAGCGTTTGTTTGTAACGTATTGTATTTTTTATCTGTACTATCAGCTTCGAGCTCCCGCTTTCCCAGGTATCTCTGACAATCAATAGCTGCAAGACACATTCCGTCGTTGTAATCTGAAGCAAAGGGCCACTTGGCGTGTTGCCATGGCCGTTCGAGGCTTCAATATTTCAATCCTCCTGCAGTGAGGTTCTTTTGAAGTTCCCCAATCCACTAAGTATGTCAATCCTGGGAGCAAGAACAAAGCGCAGACCAGGTGCAGAATGTCTGCATATGGAATACAACTTGCATCCTTCCTCTCTAGGAGCTTGCTTCTAGCAGGCTCAAGAGAACCGAAGCAAGCAAGCCCAAGGGTGGATGGAATACATAGTCAACGGCGCTCATAACATAACACACGGTTCAGGCGATCCAGAGATCATATGCTTTTTGTGTGCGCCTCGCAGCAAAGGATGGGACATGTCTTGTAGTAACGTGCATGGTCAACATAAGCCGAAGCGCTCCTCCCGCGCCGCACCACACCAGCCACCGAACCTCGGGAACGTCTAGTTCATTTGGCGGATGAGCTTGTTGATGTTGCCCTCGCGGTTGCCGTGGTCGCCGCCCTCGATGAAGTGCTTGAACTTCCGCTGCCGCCAGCCGCCGGTGGGGTTGGACAGCTTGAACGGCCAGAGGAAGTTGGCGGCCTGCTTGAAGTTGGGGCCGACGGTGTAGATCTCGTGGACGAGGTCCTCGACGGACAGGATGTCGTGTGCGCCGAGCGCGCGCTCGATGACGGCGTTGTCGGTGAGCGGGATGCGCTGCTTGTCGACCTTGCCGAAGCCGCGCTTGTAGACGAGCTCGCGCACCGACTTGAGGTTCGGCTCGCCATAGGTCACGTACGGCTCGACGAGGCGCAGCATCTGCTCGGTGGCCTTTGTCGCCTTGACGAAGACACCGTTGTTGATCTGCAGCAGCCGCAGGAGCTGCAAGATCTTGCGCGGCTTGGGTGCAATCTCGTTGATACTGTGGACATAGCGCGTGAGCACCAGGATAATCGAAGCTGCAAAGGACGCACCCCTTGATACGGATGACAAAGTAGACCTTCGCCTGGGCCGGGACGTAGAAGTCGCCCGCGGCGCGGGCTGCGCGCTTGAGGCGGACCTCCTCCTTCTCCTTGGAGAGGTACTCCTGCACGTACTTCTCCGCCCGCTTGAACACGATCTTGCGGCGCGCCTTGGCGGCCTGGACCGAGAACCGAGGGTGTCAGCGACGGCGCATGCTGCCGGCAGCACCAGCGACGCACCTTCTTTGCCTCTGCCGCAGCCTTGAGCTTCTCCTCGCGCGCCTTCTCGTTCTGCTTGCGCTTCTTGAGGAGCGTCTCCGGCACCTCGATTTGCTGTGGGCGGGTGCGCGTCAGACTCGCGGCTGGTCACGCGCAAATTATGGGCATTTAACGCACGGAGGCCGTCGGGACGCTGCACAGGTACGAGGTCAGCATACTGGGCCGGGCGATACGGGCAAAGAGGGGACGCACGTTGTCGACGTCGACATTATTTTGCTGGAGGGAAGGGGAAGGAGACGGTTAGTTGATGCGGAGCAAGGTTTTAGAGCTCCGAACTGTACAGCGTTGTTTTCTTCCGACAATCGCGCCTTCACACTTTCCTCTTTAAATTTCACATGAGGGCGAAAGTTCCTTTAAAATTAAATTAAAGCGTGATAATTTACTCTTATTGTGGATGTGGGGCTCTGGAAAGATTCGGAGCGTGCCTACTTGAAAAGCTGCAGCAATAACTCAAACGCTCCAGGCGCTTCCAGGTAGCAGTACCATGGTTAATTCTCCTCGTGTATGAAGTAAGTGTACATACAACAAAACACACGTAGATTTAGCAGTGTTCAAAGCAACGCAACGACGTAAAATCGCTGCCACAGCGTCACAATTTAATTACCAGGGACGGGAAACTCATGCGGGTCGTTGATGGTGATGGTCTTGACCTGCGTGAACTCTCGCAGGCCTTGAAAAAACCAAGTCCCCTCAGACTCCACTCTGAGTTCAATGTGCATGCGGGGACACACCTTCGATGCCGTTGAAGCGTCCCCAGCCCGACCCTTTCATGCCGCCATGTGGCATTTGCTGCAAGAGGGCGTTTGTCAGACTGCAGCACTGACAGCGGCAACGGGGGTCACCTGAGGGTCGTGGATGGTCGCGCCGTTGACGTGGACCTGAGGGCGGGTGAGGGTGCGGACGAGACGGAGGGGACGCGCGCACCATGCCGCACTCGATCTGCGCCGCGATCTTGTACCCCCTGGCCGTGTCGCGCGTGTACACGGCCGCGGCGAGCCCATACTCCGTGGCGTTCGCGATGCCGATCGCCTCCTCCTCCGTTCGGAATGTCCTGTTACAGCAAGTGCAGTCTGTATCTGCCATTCCTGAATGCATGTGCGGGGACGCGTACGCACGTGACGGCGATAATGGGCCCGAAGATCTCCTCCCAGAAGATCTCTGCCAAGACACCCCCTCTGAGTGGCGAAGGGAGGGGGAGAGGAATACGTACGCATCTCGCGGGTGACTCCATAGAGCACGAGCGGCTGCACGACGTTGTGCACCACGGCGAAGGTGCCCGCGAGGATCCTCGCGCCCTTGGCGACCGCGTCAGCAATGAGGTCCTTGAGCCTTTGTGCGGAGGACGTGGAGAACACGCCGCGCAGGCTGGGCGAGTCTGCTGCGGCCGTCATCTTGGGCAAGTGCGCGATCAGGCGCGCGCAGAAGTCCTCCGCGACGGACTCATGCACAATCACAGTGCTGAGATGCTCTCCTCAGCACTTCTGTGTGCGGGAGAGGATTCAGACTGGGCATACTTGGTAGACATGCACACTTGGCCTGTGTTTGGGCGCGTTAGCCACCCGGCCCGGGCAATCGCTGCCCCACTGACCCGAGTGGAAGAAGCCGCCAAAAAGCACCGCGTTGGACGCGGCCGCGACGTCCGCGTCGGGGAGGATGATAAGAGGTGCGGCGCCGCCCAGTTCGAGCGTGGACGGCTTGAGATGCCGCCCGCACATCTCCGCAACGATGCGCCCGATCTTCGTCGAGCCTGCACGGGGGTCAATTGACTGCAGTTGCCAAGCGCGGGAGAGTGTCTGGACCTGTGAAGTTGACCTTGCTGTGGGCGTTATTAGAGCCGGCGCCGGAGAGTGTAAAGGGGCATACCGGACGGCGGGGTGTGCGATTACGGCTTCCACAACCTGTTGCAAGTCAATGGGTCTGAGAACATAGAGCAATAGGCAAGCAAGTTTTGGAGTACCTCCGGGGCGTCCTTGGGGTCGACGTGAATGACGTTGAGTACGCCAGGAGGGAGGCCCGCTTCGTGGAAGATCTGCGCGATGCTCAGGTGAACTTTGGGCGAGAATTCGCTTGTCTATGCACTCTGTTAGTTTGATTACGCGTGGCATTTTGCAAGGCCTGCCTTGAGAACGCAGGTGTTCCCCGCCATCTGTCAAACAGATGTGAGCGCCTAAGCGGCGATACCTCAGGAGGTGTTCAGTGCCCACAATTGGATTCGCAGCCGCGCGCGTTCCCAGCGTCATGGGGGCGTTCCAGGGGGCCATACCGAAGACAACACCATATGGAACGCGAGTGAGGTAGGCTCTCTGCCCCGAGTGGCTCGGTGCGATCTCGCCCCGGAGGGCGGTCGACGCAGACGCCAGCTCCTCAATCCTGCGCCCCGTTACAGTCAGTCAGTCACTTGAGTTGAGACGGGACCCCGTCTTCTCAGCGCGTACACTTCGTGTGCGAGCCCCATTTCGAACGCCGCCCAGCCCTTGCTGCTCGTGGTCTCTGAGAATTCAAGTGCAGCCTGGGCGGCCGTGCGCTCGCGCAGGAGGTCCGCGGCGCGCTGGAAGATCGCGCGCCGCTCCATCGGGCTAGTATTGCGCCAGGCCGGCAGCGCGCGCGCCGCAGCGTCGACGGCGGCCAGCGCGTCCTGCACGCGCGCCGCGGAGACCCGGTAAAGCTCGGTGCCGGTGTGTGGGTCGTTGAGCGCATAGGTCGCGGCGGTGTGCACGGGCTTGCCGTCGATGTAGCACGGCGCGACGGCCTCTGCAAGGAGATCAAGCATCGTCTATGCAAGTAGAGGGGCCCTGTGTAAGGAGGTGCGCCAAATAGCCATGCAAACATGACTGAGAACAGGCATGTGGCTGGCGACGGCCCGGATCTGGTTCCAAGCCCGGGGTATCGGGGCATGGTACGATTCGTGGCATGCTTATAGAGCACGCGCGTTCCCACGCTTCAGTACCCATTCAGTGGTGCGTCCGAGCGTTTTTTGCGCACTCCGGGACCGGCGCGTGTCAGCAAGCGCGAGTTGCCGCTGGGATATTTGTTTTGACAGGCCAAGGCGGTGCCGCAGGATTCTCGGACGATCCGGCACGTGAGTGATCCTGCGACGTTGCTTCGTGCACTCCGTTCGCAGCCACCCGCGCCGGGTGAGGAGCCTCACTGCGAAGGCGTGCCTCGCGTCTTTCGGGGTCGACCCTGGGAGGCGCCTGGTAGCACGGGCCGAAGCGAATAAAAAGCTCACATAATCTGCCAGCCAAACCTCCATTTCCGTCCAGCCATGTACACGCTGGCAACTCTGCCCGAAGACGTCCTCGGCGCCATCCTGCGCTTCCTCAACGCCCGCACGCTCGTGGCTCTCTCCCAGGTAACTGCCAGCTTGCATGCTTGAAGTCTCTTTGCTTATCTGGCCCGACGTCGGCGCAGACTTCCAGGTACTTTCATGCGGCGACGAGCGCGAAGTTTGTCTGGATCACTGCCCTGCGCACCTTGTATCTCTCCCAGGGAGTGCAACCAATCCAGCCTGACCAGCTGGTTGCTCTGACCACGCGTGAATTGCGCAAGCTCGCGCTCCGCCCCATCCGTGCTCTGAGCAACATGAGCCGCCGCACTCCGGTCGCAACTGCTGTGCGGCAGGCAGCCCCAGAGGAGCCGCTGGAAGGGCTCGTCGGCGCCGTTGTCAGCTTCTTCGTCGTGCCCGGCGGAGAGTACGCCTTTGTGGCAGAAAACGACGTCGACTGGGGCTCCATCACTTTCTGGCAACTACCCGCGCACGGCAAGTCTGGCGCCTCGCGGATAATCACCCGACGGGACTTCGAACGGCCGCTATGCTGCGTCGACGTTCAGCTGAGCGAAAACGGTAGGGCCCTAGAGATCGTATTGAGCAAAGAGAAGGGCGACGGCAGGCTCAGCACGTGCGTCCCACCCCTGCAACGTTTTGTCGCCCTTTGTGCTCACGACCGCTACCCTCCAGGACCTATGCGCATCTTATCTTCAGAATCGCGATCCCGACAGCAGCCGACGAACCATGCGAGTTCCAGCAGGTCGCCGATTTCCGCAGCGATAAATTCCCGACATACATGTCCCTGGCTCAGGATTGGGTCGCACTCTCCGTTTCCGGCGGTGAGCTCGTCTTCTGGGACTGGCGCGCGGACCAGCGCGTGCACGTCATGGTCGAAGACGCGTTGCCGGAAGCCACAGACGTAAGCGCTGCCCCCACCTCTTCCCCGTCCCCCGCGCCCCCTTTTCCGAACGGAATAAGCGAACTAACAAGCTCGGCTGTGCAGGGATGGGCGCTGCATTTTCGCTACCCACACGCGTTCGTATTTGACACTGCAGCCGGGCAGATGCGCACGTACACCCTGCCACCGCTCACGCCCATCGAGTCTTCCTCCGCAGGCCAGGGCGCGCGCGTCGTTGGGCTTTCTGCGTCGCGTGTCGTTGACCTGCCCGAGGTCTGGCGTGGCGACATGCGCCTGTGGCAGCTCGGGCAGCACGTGCCCGCGCCGTTCCGCCACTCAGGCGGCGCGTTTGTGCACGCGGGCATTGCAGGCGACCGGCTCGTGCACTGCGTCATGCCCGATCTACGCTACTCCACCACAGATGCGGACGCGGCGGAGTGGCCGTTCTGCCTTTCGCACACGCTACCGTCGCGCTTCGTCCACAAGCCGGACTCAGAGGACCCAGAGCCCAAAGTTGTGCACGTCGCGAGCGTCGGCCACGCGCTCGTCACACTCGTCGACGCCGGTCCCAAGGTCGGCCTGCACGCATTCCTCACGGACTGGAAGGACATCGGCGCGCCCGCATCGCGCCTCTCGAGCGAGACCATCTCGCGGCGCATGGGTGGCCTGCGGCACCTGGTCGACGCGACCGTCTTGACGTACAACGCCGGGTACGGCGTCCCGCCGGTAGGGCTCGATGCAATATCCGGGCGCGTTGTGATGGTGTGCGAGAGCGACCCGCCCGTGAGCGGGCGCGAGTTCATGATCGCCGACTTTGCATGACCCCTTCCCATCGGACGATGTGCGCGGATTTTACAGTACTGTATGTTATCAAGTTCAATCATGTAGCCCCGTATAATGCATACCATCTTAACACTCAGGATCCCGCTGCCTTTCCCCTGTAGACACATTGTGCTAACCGGAATGCGATCGGATGAGCGCCGGAAGACCCTGGGTCAGGGTGAACCGCGTCTGCCACTCAGACGCGCCCCACCACTGTCATTTTCCACAACATGCAGATAGCACACCGGACACTCTCTTCCTCTCCCCTCCCACTCTCGTTCATCATGCCGCGCAACACGCGCATCGGCTGGGTGTCTCTGGTCACCACGACCGTGCTCGCCGCGCTACTCCTGATCGTGTGCTCGCGTCTCCCCGCTGGATTTCAGTCGTACCATGCAGCTATCATTAGGGTCGAGGCACACGACGGCGTGATCGTCCCCGACGCGCTGTTCCCAGACATCGACAGCGACACGGGTTGGATGGCGCACAACAGTCGCGCCCTGCGCGCGTTGCTAGCGTGTCTTGCGGAGGGCGTCTGCGCGCCACGACAGGCCGACGTCGTTATCCTCGCGAGCCGCCACTTCCTGGGCGCGCGGCGCGGCGAGGTGGGGGGCGAGGCCATATGGTGCGCGTCGTCGATCCCTTCCGTGGGAACGAGCTGACATGCCGCGACACAGGGCGAACTCAATGGCAAGCATCCCAAGCATTAGCCGGAGCCCGCTGTTTGACCTGTCGTAGATGGCGGCGTTCGACGAACTGGGCTACACGACACTGTTCGCGGACAACATCCAGCGCGCGGTGACGCTGCACGCGCTATTTCCGTCGCTGGTCCGCGCCGTCGTCGCGAACGAGTGGGACATGCAGCCTTGCGCGAAGGACGCAGCCGCGTGCATCCGATCGGCGCAGAACCCACTGGGGATCCCTCTGTGGAAGCTCTTCTCATTCTCATTCTTCAAGGGCGTGGACGCGCCCCTCCCGCTGGGCGAGCGCTGGGTACTCGCACCGGAGGCGTATGCTGGGTCGCGGCACGTGCACATCGGATACAGCGTCGAGCGGACGTGCGCGAAGCGGCCGCCAGCAGTCGAGCGCGAGCCCATCGCGTACGTCCTCGGGAAGCACAAGGTCTACTGGCAGGAGCGGTTTTACATGTGGGAAGGCGTCGACTGGACGGGACCGCCCGCGAATCTCACCGAGGAGCTCGGCCTCGCCCTGCCGGAGAACTTCAAGTTCGTCGCGTGCGTGGACAACATGTATGCCGAAGATCCCGAACGAGCACTCCCAGACGGGATCGAGAATATGTGCGGCGAGAAGAAGAAAATGCTGGCGCAGGATGAGTTCGTGAAGAAGCTCGCCGCGTCGCGTTTTCTCGTCGGTGTCGGACGGCCATGGGTCTCGCCAACCCCGTATGACGCTCTGTGTTTAGGTGCGGGGACCGGCGGTAGCATTCCTGACAGCTGAATGGTCGTGCAGGCGTGCCGTTCCTCAATCCGATACACAGCTGGGACAAGCACCATCCAGCCGACCGCGAGAAGTGGATCACACAGCATGATGGGATGAAGTTCGAAGAGACCCCGCTCGTGTACCACGTATACAAGTCGCCCAGCCTCGAGCAACGGAATCGAGACTTCTGGACGTCTGTGTTGCGCGCCGTCAATACACCGATCGAGAGGTGAGTACGAGCGGCCTGGCACGGAAGCCACTGATCCTGTTCGTAAGGCACGTTCCGGAGCGCATGACGATGGCCGCGGTGAAGCGAAGAGTAGACGGCTGGCTGCAACACGATTGGAAGGGGGAAGCGCAAAAGGCCCAGGAAGAGCAGACGGCCCTGCGAGTAAGTTGATCGTGTTAGTTGGAAGCGCGACTGAACCGGGGTCCACAGGTTTACATGCTGTAGAATTTGTGGATCGAATCTGGAGTGTAGTTTTGGAGACTGTTACATACTTTTCGTTTTGTCCGCCAACTCGGCCATCATGGCGTTGGTATTACCGTTTCATCGGCGCCCACACCATCGCCCGCTGCCTGAGTCCCGTCCGACCACCCCTTTGCGTCGTTTCCAAATGCGCCAACTCTATCCGCGATACGGTCTTGGAACCGGCGCCACCGCCATCCAGAGGAGTGGAACGGGATCGTAGCGCGCACCCAGCCCGTGCCTAACACGAAGTACGAGAACCTGACGCGCTGACCGTCCAGGATTTCGAGCGACGAAACGGGCTTCTCCTCGTCTGCTGGCGGGGGCGGGGGCGCCGGGTCGTCCACACGGGCAGCTCCGTGCGGGCCTAGCCACGCGAGGTCGGGCCCGTCATACGCATCGATGGCCTGCATCCACCGCGCGAACTCGGGTTCCTTTTCCAGCAGCGTCGACCACAAGAATTCCTCGCGGAACGCCTCTTGCTGTGCAGCGAAGGGCTCGAATGTTATGGCCGATGTCGCCACGGCGTTCGGCTTGGGATCATTGACGAGCTGCCGGCTCTCAGTCGCCGCAGTGAGCGCCGAACTGCGCGAACGCACCTTGCGGTAGTATCCGTCGAATACAGGGCGCTCAAGAACAAGCCCTGGCGCAGGGCCGCGCGGAACATGGGTGCGTCCGGGGGCGCGGCGGTCCATCAGCGCGCGAAGCACGGTGCCAGGCGTGTCGGTGCGAGCGCAGAGGACGAGGGCCGCCGTCATTTTACGGATCTAACCTGGAGCTCAGCGGTGGAGCAAGGTCCTGGCGCTTGTGGTGCCTACCTGGTGCATGATGAAGCTCTGCCCGTGAAGATTTATCTTCACCCATTCCAACCCGCTGCGCACGAAAGGGTCGTCTATCTGCAAATATTAAAATGGTGAATTAAAGCGGAGGGAGGGCAACATGAGCGCCGCACAGTGATAGTGTGTATGTTCCTACGAGAGTCCAGATCGCCGGGAGGAGCGAGGGTCGTGAAGTTGTGGAAAAAGTGCTTGCCGATGAATGGAGTCGTTAGAGCACGCATTTTCTCCAGCAGCTCAGACGACACGCGAAACTCAAAGCGTTCCTCGTCAGGTACATAACTGACGGGCCCCGTGGGTGGAGATAGATTGCGGATTCGGGCGTGAAGGTGAGAGCCTGGGAGAGGAGGGCGAAGAAGGTATGTTGGTAGAGTATAGCTGTAGTACCGAGACTCGCAGAAGCTGTGTCAATAGAGTCAGCACAGGCGAAATCAGTGCGTCAGACGCACGTATGAGCATTGAAGCTGTTCTGAACCCGTACAACGTCCCAGGCGCGGATGTTTGGCGGCAATAATGCGTTTAGTTTCGCTACCAAGTCGGGGACAACGCATAGTTGGGCCGATAGTACGTTGGCCAGAGCGTGTACGCCTGCGTCCGTGCGAGCGGCGCGTTGCCACTTGAGCTGATATTGATATTAGTCAGTAGAGTAACATGGCGCACTCCTACTGTGCCTACCTTGTACGGATCGTCCGCATTGTCAACGGAGACAGCACCCACCCTGACCAATGCATCGAATATGGTATTCTCAACTGTGACTGCGCCAGACTCTGGTGGGTGGCTAAACCTTGCAATCAGCATCGTCGGTGAGGTACCAGGGAAGGAGACTGCCTACTATTGCAGACCATTCCAACCAGTGCCAGAGTATGCGATTAAAACGGCATGCTGGCGCTTGGGTATTCTTGGAGCCTTTTCGCCATTCAATCCGTCGGCGGGCGGTCTCCAGGGTGCCACGGCCGGCTCGTCACTGAGGCCTGCGGCGATGCGTGCGAGCCTGCGAGCCCTACGTTGCTCGATTACTGCGCGTCGACCTTCCGGCACAGGCTTATAGCCGTCTTTGCTATCTGTAGACACGGCGCGCCAGGCACTTGGCCATCGTGTGCCCGCTCTGCGAATTTGGTGAACCAGCGACAGGTTGGGAAAAAACCGTC
The DNA here is from genome assembly GCA_030578095.1 of Auricularia cornea. Classification (NCBI taxonomy): domain Eukaryota; kingdom Fungi; phylum Basidiomycota; class Agaricomycetes; order Auriculariales; family Auriculariaceae; genus Auricularia; species Auricularia cornea. The sequence continues at coordinate 2,940,984 of JARLTE010000009.1, read as the reverse complement.
ACGTTCAACTGTCGGACTTTGCACGCTCATTCCTTCCGACTCGGAACTCTGAATCATCACATCCTGTATATCGAATTTACGCTGAGGATCTTACCAGTATTTCGTGGTGTAAACCTACGCATATTCGCATGCCAAATGACAGTAACCCATCACCAATCTACTATTAAGATCGTCGTGAGCTTTCGCCGGCCCGGTGTTCTCAGGCGATGGTCAGTACCCATACCGCTACAGTAATTGGCGCAGAGCTTCCCGACAGTTGTATTCGGTTGCGATACCGCCGCTGTATCAGGTATAATTGCCACAGGAGATTCAGATGACGACAAGTTTGCCGGCCATCTCGCGAAGCGCCGCGAATTCGGGCGCGTCGACGCCCTCGCGCACCACCAGGCCGTCCAGAATGAGCTCGTCCACGCGCTGCAAGGGGAAGCGCGCCACGAGCGCGCGCACGATGGCCGCGGACACGCGGTGCGCGCGGTACCCGCCCAGCTCGGCCTCATCCGGCTCGGCCTTGAGGCCGTGGAGGAGTACGCGCGCGCCGGCCTTGATGTGCAGGACGCGCACGGCCGGCAGGCGCGCGGCAGCGGCCCAGTCCGCGGCGTCAAATAGCAGCGCGCCCTTTGCCTCGTCGTAGAACTTCTCCACCTCGACGAGCCCCGGGCCTTGGCCGTCCTCGTCCGGCTCCGCGTCGCGCGCGGAGACAACGAAGGTGAGCGTGTTCGCGGCGGGGATCGCGCCAAGAAGGGCGAGCACGTTCGCCCACGGCAGCTTGTCGCCGACGACGATGGACGCGACGCCGTCGAAGCACGCGGGCTGCCAATCCTTGAAGATCTGCCCGACAATGCGCGTGCAGAGCGCGTCGAGGTCGCGCGACATGGTCCCGCTGCCGTTGCGTGCGCGCAGGTGTACGGTGTAATCGTCGTACACCAGCTCGACGCTGTCGATGCCGTCCATCGATTCGAGCACCTTGCGGCACACGCTCGGCGAGGGCCGCCTGAAGGTCATGTGCGCAATGCGCGCGAGGTTGAGCCCCTGCACGTTCTTGAACTGGTAATTCTCGTCTTTGGGCACCACGAGCAGGCGGTCCAGCGCGTTGTCCGGCTCCATGCGGGGCAGCGGGAACGGCCGCGCGACGCCGTGCATCTCGAGGTCGCGCAGGTTGGGGAAATACTGGAACAGGTTCAGGGGCGAGGTCTGTGGGTCGCTGTTCGGCGGGCGGACAAGAATCAGCTTCCTCAAGCTGTGGACTGGTGGTGTCTTCCCGGCGATCTCGTATCCCGTCAGGTGCAGACTGCGCAAGTTGGGGCAGTGGGTGAAGAATGTGACGGGCAAGAGGTCGCCGAAGCTGTCGTGGAGTTCGAGTTCCTCCAAGACCGGCGCCTTTGTGCACAGCGCAGCGCAGATGGCGATATTTGCCTTTATCGACCTACCCCAATGCCTGTCGGTGATATAGGGCGCCGTATAGTCTGGTAAAGTGTTGCGCTCGACGTAGCCGAGGGTATTGCTCTTGATGCGCACCGAGCGAATGTGGTGCATGTGCTTGCGCATCGTGTCGCAGAGCACGCGGAGATACTTGGTGTCTAGGTCCTGGATATTCAACCGCACAGGCTTCGTGCGCGCGCGTTCGAGCAGCTCGTCCAGGAATTTGGGATAGGTCCAGGGCTCGCCTTCCGCCCATCTAGACCGCGCGTATTGGTCCGTGCCGCCATTCAGGAAGACATCTGTCCACAGAGACGGCTCGGCCAGCGCAACCTCGCGCCAGCGCCGGCAGATGTGCGTTGCAACGATCAGGTCGCGCAGAGGCAGAAAGCAGAGCACATTGCATAGCACCTCCGTCGGAATAGCATTCAGCCGTACAGTGGCATTCAGGTCTGTAGCTGCGTCGCCGAGGATACGATGTGCGACGGCGGCAATGGCGTTCAGGATATCGACCAGGGTATCGCTTCTACGGACGGTCAGTCAGCTCATATCTGATATGAATGAAACAGGTGCCCTTACTCGTTGACATCTTTGACCGCATCCCGAGTGAACTGGTCAAGGAAATTTGTGAGACCCTGTTCCAGCTGCGGGTCAAGAGGCATCTCCGGGTTTGTCGTTGTTGATCACCACTTGACCTGAGTTAACCTCGTTCCCTTTAAGTAATCGCCTGAAGACCGGGCGCAGCGAGGCGCAGCGATTGCCACAAAGTGTGAATCGCCGGTGGAGCGCCATGGTCCCTGAACCGGCCTTCGCAAGATCGCCTCGAGTACTATACCTATTGACATGGAGATCCCGCTCTGCACGCACCGGCTTGTCGATATAAGAACCCAACCTCCGGCCGCATCTCAGCCTTGTCTTCCTCAACCATACCATGAACGAGCTTTTCGACACCAAGCGTGCGGTGCTTTACACGGGCATAGGCTGCCTGGTCTTGGTGACACGCCTCTTGTGGAAGCGGCTCGTCAGCCACCCTTTGGCTAGCTTTCCTGGTCCAAAGCTTGCTGCGGCGACGCAGTGGTACTCGACATACTACGAGGTGTGGAAGGACGGCGGGATGGTGGAAAAACTGGAGGAGCTTCATCGCGTGTACGGTACGCACTGGTCCTCCTCGCACCCGCGAAGCCTCACCGGCACCCTCTGTCCAGGTCCCGTCGTTCGATTTTCGCCCTACGAGGTGCGTCTGTGCGGATGCATTCAAAAGTCCCATGGGCAGTATTCGTGAAGCGCTGACGATCGCCGGCAGCTTCACTTCGCTGATCCGAGCGCGTATGTGGACATCTACACCAATGGAGGGACCCGGTTCACCAAGGACCCACGATTGTACATGGTCATGCACGAGGATCAGTCGTCCCTCTGTTTCATCGACCCGCGCGAGGCGAAGACCAGAAGAGACATCATAGCGCCGATGTTCTCCCGCAAGTCGATCTTGCAGCTGGAGCAAACCGTTGCGGCTAAGGTCGTGCCCCCACCGTTTTCTTCCCCGAGTTTCGTGCTGATGCAAATTGAAGGTCAACGCGCTTGTTCGGAAGGTCCTGATTTACGAGGCGACGGGCGAGCCTGTGGACATGCACCGCGCCTATCGCTCAGCCACCCTCGACATCATCCTCAACTACTGCTTCGCGCGCGAGTACGGAGTCATCGATACGCCCGACTTCAGGCACTTCCTCATCCTCGCTTACGAGCAGTCCTTCCCGATGATCCTCGTGCTCAAGCAATTCCCCTGGAGCTTTTACCTTTTCATAATGCTCGGCAAGCTCGTGGGATTCTTGACGGGAGCCCCGACCATGGAGACCGTCTTCAGCGAGATGGCGGCCACGATCGAGAAACTCGTCGCGCGCCCCGAGCTTCTGGAGAACGAGGCACACGACACGATCTACCATCACCTTCTGCGGCTGCATCCCGAGAAGGGACAGACCGAGATTCCGTCAGCGAAGTCGCTGCAGGAGGAGGCGGTCAACCTTGTCGCGGCCGGATCAGACACGGTCGGAAATGCTGCCACTGTGGGAACATTCTACATTCTTAGGGACGCTGAGGTCAAGGCTCGCCTCAGAGCGGAGCTGGAAGACGCGTGGCCCGATCTCGATCTTGACCTGGGCTATGAAGCGCTCGAACGTTTACCGTACCTGGTACGCGAGTCCATGGTCGCTTCTGAGACGTCTGACGCTTTCAGACTGCGGTGATCAAGGAGTCCCTGCGAGTTTCGCATGGCGTCGTTTACCCGGCTCCGAGAATTGTGGGAACTCAGGAGGCAGTCATTGCCGGGCATGTCGTCCCGAAGGGGGTACGTCGATAGCCTCGCAGGTCAACACATCTTTCTCACGATCACAACAGACGTCAGTCGCTATAGGATCGACGTTCATGCACCTCAATCCTAGACTTTTCCCCGACCCCCTTGCTTTTCAGCCCGAGCGCTGGCTGCAGGCGGACAGCCGCGAGCTCGAGCAGTATCTGGTCCCGTTCTCCAAGGGCCCAAGGGCCTGCTTAGGACAGAAGTGCGTGCCTTTACTCGACTTCCTCTTATCCCTCTATCGTGTGTTAAGAGATGATCAGTTTGGCCTGGTGCGAGATGTACTTGATCTTCGGCCACATGTTCCGCAAGGTCGACATGGTGTTGCATGACGCGACGTACGATGGCCTGTCCAGGGACACCTCACATTTTGATCTCGTCGCAGGATTGCAGACATGGCTTTCCGTTGCCACTTCACGCCGACATTCCGTGGCAAACATGTTCACTGCACGGTCAAGGCGAGGAAATGATAGGGGCGTGTGGGAAGATAGCAAGGAATACCCCTTAGACTTTTCCATGCTGTTACAGTACGAGTGCCGGGGGATGTGCAATGCACAGAGTCATGCGAGAGCCATTAATATTCTGAGCTCGGGCGCCTCGGTCCGGCCGAAGGCAATCTTGGAATTCTCGACGGCTGCCGCCCATCTTCGACACCGCCGGCACATATAATGGGGTGCATAATGCCCCAAAGCACGCGGGCGTCTGCACTGGCCTGGCAGCGGTAGCCCTCTATCTCCATGGTCTCGACGGACTGGAAAGACCTGGCGGCGAAGAAGAAGCAGGCGCAGCACGACGCGATCCCCGCTGAATGGCTGTTGCCAGCGGACAAGCTGCCGCCACGCGAGCAGAAGGCCGTGACCGCCTGCGCCGCCGCGTGCGGCCTGCTCAGCGCGCGCGAGCTCGAGATCACGGATGGCGTCGACGTCGGCGCGCTGCTCGGCAAATTGGCCAGCGGGGAGTGGTCCGCGTACGACGTGACGCTCGCGTATTATAAGAGGGCGATTATCGCGCACCAGCTGGTACGGCAGGGGCAGCTTCTCTGAATCGGAGGGCTTCTGACGCGTGCACGGGGTAGACGAACTGCCTAACCGAAATTTTTGTCGAACGAGCCCTGAAACGGGCGAAGGAACTGGACGATTACCTCGCGCGGACGGGACAGCCTGTGGGACCGCTGCATGGCCTCCCTGTGAGCCTGAAGGACCAGTTCAGCATCGAGGGCTTAGATACGACGATGGGTGCGCACCGAATATAGCACCCTGATAGGAGTCTCAGTCTGTTGACCGCTGTTACAGGGTACACCTCGTGGATCGGCAAGCCGGCGACCAAAAACTGCACCCTCGTCGATCTCCTGGTTGCCGCGGGCGCAGTGCCGTTTGTTCGCACAAACGTCCCGCAGACGCTCATGGTGAAGCAAGGTCCCCGCGTCCGCAAATTTGTCTCACCCCTTCTCAGTGGCCCGAAACGTTCAATTTTGTGAGCCCTCTTTCGCTCGGTTGGTGTAGCGATTCGCTGAACCGCATTCAGATATTTGGACGCACTCTCAATCCGCACAACCGCACCTTGACTTCGGGAGGCTCCTCTGGCGGGGAAGCAGCTCTGATCGCACTCAAAGGAAGCCCTCTTGGTGTTGGCACCGACGCGGGAGGGTAAAAAGAACATCAATTGCCTGTCGTCCACTCACATTTCCCCTCATAGGTCAGTGCGAATCCCTGCCGGCGCATGTGGCATTTATGGGCTTCGAACCTCATATCACCGTATTCCCTACCGTGGGGCCATGGACTCGTTGATCGGGCAGGATTCCATTCCGTCGGTAGCTGGGCCTATGAGCAACAGCGTCGAGGGCCTCGTCATCTTCATGCGCGCCATTCTTGGGCAAAGGCCGTGGATATATGACCCACTCGCACTCCGCAAGCCATGGGACGAGGACGCATTCCGACTGACTGATCATGGTGGCGGGCACAAGTTGTGTTTCGGCCTCCTTTGGGACGACGGGAACTACAAGCCGCATCCCCCGCAGTGGCGCGCTATGGAAATGACGAAGCAGGCGCTGCTCGCTGCCGGACATACGGGTCGGTTTCTCTCACCTCTGTCGCAATGCCCACACAAGATTAACGCCCCCAGTAATCGATTGGGACCCACTGCACCACACGGAGCTCATTAAAACTGCTGTAAATCTCCTTGGTCCTACACCCCGGGGACGACCGCTGATGAGAAGACAGGGCTGCATCTTTGGCGCGGGAGGCGACCGCGACTTCCTTGAGGTGCTGGCTCTGACCGGCGAGCCGCTGCTGCAGAGCATGATCCCCGAGGATGTTGACCACTACCTCAAAAGCCTACCTCGCACGATCCGCACGGAGGCCGACGCGTACGGTCTTTGGCAGCATCAGAAACGCAAGACCGAGTTGCGCGAGATGTACCTCGATCACTGGAATGCCACGGTCGCAAGGACGGGGACGGGTCGGCCTGTGGACGCCATCGTGCTACCGGTTGCCCCGTTCCCTGCCCCGCCCCACGGCTTCCATCGGTGAGTCTCACCCAGTCCATACGTCCGTATGCAACGGGGTCATCGAGCGCGATAACAGGGTCTCGGCGTACACGAACGTGTGGAATGTCCTCGATTACCCGTCTTGCGTAGTCCCGGTTACCCGGGTCAGCCAAACCCTGGACCTCAAAGCCGAGCCGCACGAATTCCGCAATGAAGAGGATAAAATTCTCTATGAGATGTGTAGGTCCCCGTGTCGGAAAACGCTCGTCGGTCTTGACGCGACAGCAGACACTGGTCCGGAAGCGTTCGAGAACGCGCCGATTTCCCTGCAAGTTGTGGGGCGGACGCAAGAAGAAGAGGCCGTCCTTGCAATGGCTACTATTGTGGACCAGGCTGTCAAGGCGTACAACGAGAGCAATGTGGTGCAGGCATGAGTGTGTTGTGTTTGCGAGGGTTGGGTCTAATTCTTGTAATCTGGGGTTCAAAGTCGACCATATCGGATCGACGGTGGTGAGGGTGAAGGTATTCCGTGGATTCAGGTGACCTCTTGACACCTCAACCGAAGACCCGAGTGTATCCCCTATCGCGATTGTTTGGAGTCCGCCGTCTTTTTTGGTTGTAATACTTTTGGACAAGACCGTCTCAGGGTTTTGAGGGAAATAAAGATTCAGGTCCCGGTGTACAAGGGTGGCAGAGACATGACATGTGCAGTATCACCTCGGTCCCAGATACATGCAGAGCATTGTGAGAGCACTTTGATCCTGCGGACTGCGCGACTCCGAGGAGCACGCGCTGTAATAAGCACCGGTAGTTCCTGCGCCGAATGGCCCACCGCTCACACTTTGGCCACCTGCGTGGATTGCGCGTGCCTCGGAATTTGTGGTCGTCAGTGCCATCCGAGCGGATGTGCCTACGCTACCCCACCCTCGAGCGAGGCGCCTTAAGCAGGGTCCGAATATCATAAAGACCTTTATCGCGTACTGACCGCCCGCTCTGAGCCGACCCTGATTTCAATATCTGTGATGCCAAGTCTGCAACCCTCGAGTCAAAGCCGTGCATCCGTCCGACCACGCAGCGCACGGTGCTGGATTATCGCCACCAGGGCCTTTAGCTGCTTGAGATAGGTCCTCGCATGTGCGACAGGCCCCAAACCAGGACCACTGCCCAGTGCCTGCCGATGTTTACGATGTTTTCCGTTTTTCGTAGTATATGGCCTCCTAGTAGAACACGTATACAACGACGGTCAAGCGCGCTCCTGAAGTCCGGATAGCTGCGTCCTGTCGAATGTCGCACTAATCGGAGTGCGGTCGTAGGTGTTGCGGAAGCTGCTCTTGTCGTTCAACGAATCTGCACAAAGGAGCTTAGAGCGGGAAGAATTCAAGGAACAACACGCCAACCGTTGTTCGACTTGTAGTCCATGTTAGTGGCCGAGTTAAGGCCGAGGACGCGGCGGATGGTGTCGCGAACACGCTCGACGGCGCGCGAGTCCGCCGTCGTCTTGTGCCACACGCTGATGATGTCTTCCGTGGGACGCACACTGATGGTGCACCCACACAGCTCGTCGTCGTCGCCAGCGCCGGCGAACTGGTCGCCGACGAGCGCGAGCACAAGATCTTCCCAAAGTCGGTCGGACACGCCCTTGCGCAGGCGGAGGATCCATTTCCCGCCAGCGGCGTTGAGCGGGTCCTCCCAGACCGGGCGCCGCACGGCGCTGTGGAAGAGCATGTAGTCCGTCGTGGGCTGCAGCTCCGAGGGCGGGTGGAGGTGCGCCCAGAGCGTCCAGAACGACTCGACCTGGGATCATTCATTGAGACATGACATAATGACCGGATATTGCTCATCGGGGACGCACGGACGACACGGCGGCGACGCGCTTGATGCCCTCCTCGTAGTTGGTGATCTTGTTCCCGGGCTGGCGCTGCTGGCGGAACCAGAAGACCCATCTGCGGCATCGGGGCTTACTGACTTGATCACACGCGCGCGGCCGCTGGGGCTCACGTTTGTCGGAGCGCATGCTTGCCGCCGGCCAGGGCCTCGGGCGCGTCGCCCGTCTGCAGCGAGAGCGACGTCTTGCTCGCAGCGGTGTTCGCGCGCGAGCCAGCGCCTGGGCGGGTCGGGATGGTGATGGACGGCGTAGCGGCCGCTGGTGTCGTCTGCGTCCGGGTCGACGAGCCAAGGTATCCGGAAGACATGCCGACAGCGTTCTATCCAACTTCAGAGCAGAGACGGGGATAAGCGCGGAGAATCCGAGGATTATCGGATGAGCAGTTTGAGATGAGATGAAGCAGAGTGCGAGCGCGTGTCGGCAAGTCCCGCACAGTCGCGTCGTAGTTCGATTGCATTCCGCTTGTTCTGCCAGGCGACATGGCCTCTCTCACATGAGCCCATTTCATTGCTCAGGGGTGTGGCACATATGGCTACACCGCACTGGCGTTACTCTCGCCATGTAAGGTGCGTTGAAGAAGCACCTTTCTCGGAGAGTTCGCCTGAGCTCGCTCAGGAACCGGCGTGTTGGGATGATCATCACCTCGGATTCAAACTATCCGAAGCTTGACTGCGTTTTCAGGTGATGGGAAAGGGAATGCGACGTGGGGGTCCCGAGTTTTGCCACCCGGAGTTATTCCATGGGCTTATGTAATTTCAAACGAAGGTCAGCAACAAGACACTATGGCCGAGTGGTTAAGGCGATTGACTCGAACGTCGATATCAATTCCGGTCTCCGGGCGTAGGTTCGAGTCCTACTGGTGTCGTACTTTTGTTGTTTGGTGGCAGTCCGAGCCGGCCCGATTGCAGAAGCTGTTTCGAACTCATGCCCTGTGAACTCGGTCTTCGTTCCGTTTTACCCATGTAATAGAGTCCATTCTGGCAGAGGTTTCTCGCTGCTACGGGTGCTCGTCCAGGTACCCCCCGTCAAGCGCGGATTTTGCCGCCTCAAACTTGAGCACGACTTCCCATCATGGCTGTCTTGCACCCGGAGCACCCACATGTTACCATCCACAACTGGGATGCACGCTGCCGCCCTCGTCTTGCCTCCGTGGTCGACTTGATTCGAAGGTCTCCTCTTCTTGAATCAGCGACAACAAAAGCGGCTTCATTCCGAATAGCGCATGGTTTGCCAGAAAGGCATCGCAACCATGCGCTCACGGTCGAATATGATACATATGTTGACTTCGCGCAGCATGCAGATAAGTGTCTTTCGGACCCGGACTTCGTCGATGACCTCCTCGCCGTCGTTGCAAAAGTGCACTCGTCCAACTGGAGTGTGGGCGCATCGTACCCTACGTGGCCTGCATCTCCTTCGCTTGTGCTTCAGCTGGTGACCACCTGCCTGTCAAAATTTCTAGACAACGCCGTCTTTCAGTAAGTAACCGGTTACTCAGAGGCACTACCCAGTCTAACATCCCTCCAGTGATGCCGCCTGGATCGCGATGCGTAAGCTCCCGTCACCTCTCGCACCTCTGAGGCATCTCGGCGAGAAGTATACTCGAGTCCCGCTGCTTGTCACGCTCCCGGTGTCGCCCCAGGTCGCCGTTGAGCACACGTTGTCCCAGCCGCACTCAGACGATTCGTCGCCTTCCGAAGCCTCGGAGGCTATTGAGTCGTTCTCAGACCTATCTGAATTCCTTGCGGCTGGTATGAAGATCAAGATTCCGGGGCCTCGCTGCGAGTGGTTGGAGCTGCCAGTTGCGCCTCGCAGTCCGCTGTTGCAACGCAATGTCTTCGCGGCGGAGTCGCCACAGCATTCGCTATGCATTCTGGTCGTCGCGGATTCCGATACGATATGTGACGCTATGTCTAGTGCGCTATATCATCGCCTGGCTTGGGGTGTTCGTGGACCACTGGCAGGCATTTCCTATGTGCCTGGTTCGCCCGTCGTTGCTCTTCACCTTGGGTGGCTCGATGATAGCAGTTGTTCGTTGGATGATCTCGTTCGTGCTCTGACCCAGCTTTGTCCTCCCGTGCGGCTGTTATTGATCCGTTTCAAAAGCCCCAGGTGCACATTCTTGGTCCCAAAGCGTCTCCCTCTGTCCACGACGATGACTATCCTCAAAATTTATACTCGATGGTCGATCCTGGGGACGTCCTTTCCTTGGCGCGCGTCCTGCTTTCATTCCGGCATTCCTTTGCGGACGATCTGAAGGCTGCCCGACTCTTGGACGTCGAGCTATTGCCGCAGTGGCGAGCGGATCAAGAACTTGCCTGTTCACCACGCGGGAGCAGATGGACGCCCGAGACCGTCGAGGAGTGGAGCAGGCGAATTGAACGTGGACCAAACCCGTACGCGTCACAGTTTCCGGCTCGGCGCGTTACTGCTCACTCACGGCGCAGCGATTTATCCTCTCCCATAACATATAATGACGCTGACCTTGACTCTGACGTTTCACATCCGTTCGATCGGTGAGTATATCCGAGGGCAAAAAAGTGTGCTAACCCGGGGCCTTAGATTCGTAGCAATGAAGGACAGGAACGGATACTTACCAACAGCAACCTCGCTTTGGCTCCTGGATCGCTTGGTGATATACCACTCCCTCCCTCCCATCGACGTTTATCACGACCCTACAACATATGGCCTGTTGGGCGAAGAAATCCAGGTTCATGTTCCTGCGTACGCCCTTTATCGCAGGGCTACGCAGTTCACATGGCCCCAGTCGTGGGAGAGCTTGGTGCGAGTGACACTCTCGAGCCAACGCCTCGTCTCACTATTCCTAGGACTCTCTGCCGCCTCTTCCACGTGCGCTTGAAGGTTTGGCGTGCGATCTATTCTCTGCGTACGAATCGGGCCATGACGGGGCTCCTCATCGTGTGGCCGCAAGCGACTTGAGTGGAGAGGCAACTCGGATCCTCGAGCGGGAGTTGGCCACCGTCCTTCGTGTCGCCGACCTAGCGCGGTCGTTGAATGCCACTTCAAAGGACAAGACGTACCAGGTTCTCTACGACATGCTTTTCAGCATACTTGTTCCCTGCACTGCGACGCAAATCCAGTACGAAAATGCTTTCTTGCCGCGATAATGTCACTTATTTACCTTCGGGGACCCTTGCAGCCCTGGCGTCGCGATCCGCCTCTCGCGCAGCACTTTCTACGATGTAGTGGTGAGCGGATCGGGCGATGAGGCTGTACGTGAACTGCGGCGGATGCACCGTGAGCATTTCTGGATACAGACCGCAGTGGCAGAATTATTCTGCGAAGCCGACGAAGTTCGATACCCACTCCTGGACGGCGCCGTGCAGCGAGCTTCCACAGATCAGAATTACAGGTACACTGACCTGGATTCTGTCTGCCGACGGGTACAAGAGGCACCCACAATGGGAGCGTGTGATTTTGCGCTCGCGGCCCGTTTCACCCCGACCTTTGACAAGGCGAGGCATCCACGACCCCTCCCTTCCATCATTAGCGGCCACTGTCTGAAGGCTACGAGTCGGACATTCCCAACTCCCTACCACCCTTCCCCCGAGACTTTCGGTGCTCCGATGACGATGTGGAGGACTGTCACGTTCGACATTCTGGCATCGGCACACCTGGCTTACCCATCCGCAGACACTACACGTCTGGGAGAGACCGTGGGCATCCATATTATATCAGGCTTGTGTGATCCTCACTGTCCTCTCAGCGACCGACGCCTCGTATATCTGCCCGCGGCACACGGTCCTCTCCCGACACAACTGGACACGATGCGGCCTTACGACCAGACAACGAGGGCCTTATGGATGTCCCGGTCCTTCTCGTCGTGCACAGCGTACAGCGCATGCACTTCAATATCGCAGATAGCGACCGACTGCGCATGTGTCTCACTTCTGCGGTCCAATTCCTCGCGTCTATGCAGATACTGGATTTTCCACTGTTCGGCCTATTGACCGAGGGCACACGATGTGCCGTAGTCATGGCCTGGGCAACCCATTGCGAGGGACAAACATTTGCACAAGTACGTACAGCTTTCAGTCGAAAAGGCATACATTGACGATGCAGCGAAAGGTTCACATGATGGACCAAAATTGCACTTCGTACGATCTGTCTGACCCCGCCGGCGCCTTCAACTTCGCAACATTCCTGTTGTGGGTCCAATGCGAACACGTGCCGCGATTACTGGGGCGTTTGAACGAAGCGCATCGCGCGGGACTCTTCTCCGAGTCGAAGCTCGTCTCTGAGGACGACTGCTCTGCATGGTCGGCGGAGGCCCAGCTCAAGCACATCAAGCGAACCGTCTCTGCTGACCCGGACTATCATCCTTCGGCTTATTTTCCATTTATCTAGACGCAAGAAATGAATGTGACCTTCCGCTCTTCCGCTTATCCTCGTGCCGCGCCATGCCCGACCAACTCTAATCATTATATTACTGTCTAATTTTCTGTGAACTGCACACCCAAATCGAAAGCAACGTCGCATGCAAGAAAAAGGTCAAGAAACCTCACATCCCGGGGGCGCCTTCTCGTAGTCGGCCAGCACCTGCGGAGCGTCCTTGAGTTCCGCAAGCCCAGACTTGTTCTCCGTCTTGCCATTGACATTGGGCTCGTCCGGCGCAGCCCCGTTCTCGCGGTGCTCACCGTTCTGCGTCTCGACCGCGGCGGCGGCAGCCGCCGCCTTCTCCTTCGCTTCGCGCTCGCGGTCCGCCTTCGTCCGGAACTCGAGCGGGATCTCGCTCGGCGGCGCGTCGGCCGTCGCGTCCTGCGTGAGCCCGAAGCCCATGTTGGCGAGCGCGGCCGCGGCGCCGCGTTCGCGCACGGACACGGTCGAGAGCGTGCGCAGCATGGGCTCGGGCGCGCTGCCGCTCCCCGCGCGGCTGCGGCTGGGCCGGATGAAGTGCTCTGGCGTCTCCGCGCCCGTCGTCGGGAACTCGTACTGCTGCACCGCGTGCTGCGACGAGCGCCGCACGCCGGCGTACATCGCGATCGGGTCCACGACCGAGTCCGTCGACGACAGCGCCGGCGCGAACTCGGGCTCCGTCGTCGGTAGGATCGACTCGGGCTCCTCGTACTGTGGCGGCGGCGGCGACGTTACAGGCGGCTCTGGCACGGTGGATTCCTCTGGTATTGCTTCCGTTTCTGTTGTCGCTGTTGCTGCTGCCGCCGTTGCCGCTGTAGCCGCTGCTGCCTGGTCGCGCTTGCGCTTGGCTGCTGCCGCGGCACTGCGAGCTTCGCGACGATAGTCCTGCACCTCGTCCCAGATGGCCTGCCGGTACTGGTCCAGCGTCTCGAGCCTCTCGATGTCGTGCCACTTTTGGAAGGACTTGGGCGCCTCAGGTTCGTCGGCCACGTCGTGGTACGTCCCCAGCCATCGGTGCTCCAGGGCCTGCATTACCGTGGGACGGTCGTTCGGATCCAAGGAAAGCATCTTTCGCAGGAGGTCAAGCGCTAAAGATATCTTGAGCGAAAATCCACCGCACTTGGGGTAAACTGACCATCGAAGTCAGCTCTTCCCATGAGAGTGGCGAGATGTACGGGTTTCTTGATAGGAAGGGACCTGACATATGCTTGCGCCTGGAAGACGTTCAGTATCATTCGAGAAGTCAACCGGGAATTGCACATACCCGCTCGCTGCTAATCGATTGGAGCACCTTCTCCGAGGGTGTCCCTGAGAACGTTAGTCCAAGCACGAACGTGGCCCGGAACTCGCACCAAGAATCTCGAGAATCTTATTGACTTGATCAACATAGCTGCATAGAAGTCAGAAACGAACAGAGAAAGCCTATCACCACGCACTCTTTGCCTTTGAATATCGGCTTGCCCATTAATAGTTCGGCCAGGATGCAGCCTATCGACCATACGTCGACTGAGATACCCCGATGAGCCGAATATACACGTTTTCTCGAGAGACGGACGTACTCGCGGTAGTGTATCTACCGGAATAGTCAGTCATAGCTCCCGAGTGGGCGACGTGCGGAGAACTCACGACTTGAAACTCAACATGATCTCCGGCGCGCGATACCATCTTGTCGCGACATACTCGGTCATATGCGTGACCGTCTCCCCCTCGCACTCTGTAGCGAACGAACGTGCGAGCCCGAAGTCGGCGATCTTGAGCTCGCAATCGGAATTGACGAGCAGATTGCCTGGCAGGGTTGTGAGAGTCGTACACGTGGCGAGTGCATGGGCCGCACCAGGCTTCAGGTCGCGGTGTATTATGTTTCCTGTTCGGGGAGATGAGCCACGAAACCAGGATGCGCGGTTTCTGGAATATACCGGTGTGCAGGTATTTCATGCCTGAAGACGCGCTGAGACAATGCGGATAGCGATGAAATGGCCCTCGTACCACGGAGAATCTGATATACGAAGTAGGAGCAGTGCTCGTTTGTAAGTTGCTGGCCGGAACGGATGATCATGTGCAGGTCGGCTGTGCGGACGGTGAGCACAACCCGAGGACGACGAGATCGAACACACCTTCCATGGGCTACGCGACAGACCGAGCGTCAGGCATCGCTCTCGGTTGGTTGGGGTAACTGACCTCCATGAACAGGTAGCTGGCACTCGTTGAGAACGCATTTCACGCGCGATCGGACGTTCAGAACGTACATTTCGTTGTAGTCGTGCACATTGCCCGGGGCGTCGAGATCGATGAGGCCGGTGATGTTGTCGTGGCCGGCGAGGAACCTGAGGAGGGTGATTTCGCGGAGGACGCGCTTCGCGAGTTGGACCTGCAGCGGATAGGGGGCGCGTTAAGCGCCGATCGGGAGGTTTGCACGGACGATGAGGAGCGCGTGGCGCGGGGGCACCTTTTCGAAGACCCGGGTGACGAGCTTGATGGCGACCGTTTCCCCCGATATCTTGTCCTCTGCGGCGCTGTTGTATTGAATATGCTGCAGTATGAGCACGCTGGCGGCGGCAGCGGCGAGCCACGCACATGACGACGCCGTACGCGCCCTGGCCGAGCTCGCGGCCGAGGCTCCATCGCTGCTCGACGTTGAAGATGCGTCCTTTGGTGTCGCGCTGGCGTCTCAGTCTCGCGCGGAGCATGTGGCGGGGGCAGGAGGCAAGAAGCGCACTGACCCAGGGCGGCGAACGCGTGATACCCAGCCGGCGGTCTGCGGCAGCGGCAGCGGCGGCCCAATCCAGTGAGCCCACCGCACGAGTCGTTGCTGGCAACCTTACCTCTTGTCGCGACCGTTGCCGCCCGCCTGCGCGCCCCTGGCCCCGCGCGAGTCGCCGCGCGCACGCGTCCGGCCGCGCTCGGGCTCGCCATTGCCCTCGGTCCCCGCGCCGCTCGGCGCGGTCGCAGCGGTCGCCGACGGCGACGACGCCGCGCTCGCCGACACCGGCGCGTCCGGCTCTTGCTCGCGTGCTTGCATCCCGTCCCACAACCGTCGTCGAGCAAGTCAAGCGCGAGCTGGCTTCCGCCCGGTGAAGTCACGCGCTACGGCGTCGGACGTAAGGCAGACATAACCCCTTAAATTGGCACCCGCGTCGGCCGTTCGCCATTTCTCCTATTCTGTACAAATATACGACACATGAATGCGAACCATGGATGCTAAATCCACCGGGCCCCCCTCTCTCTATGACCCCACCGCCGTCGTCTGCGGCTGCGGCGCGGGAGACTCGCCTCCAGCGCCCGCAGCGTCCGGGGGGTTGTCGTCCCCGAAGAGCTCCAGGAACTGCGCCGCCCGTGCCCGGCTCCCCGCTTTTCGAATGAGGTAGTCGCGCAGTCCGGACTTGAGCGCGGGCTGCTTGTCCGTCAGATCTCGCAGTTGCTCCTTGGGCAGTTGCAGCAGCGCGTTGTAGCTCGACGGCGCGATGAGCTTCGCACACCGAATGAAGCCGTCCCACAACACAGGAGTCTGCCAGATCTTCTTCATAATAAGTCGCGACAGCAACGTCGTGGACACGAAGCGGACGAGGGACGAGTATGTCTGTACCGCGAGAATGACCTGCAGCCAATGTATCAAGCGCGTGTACACGATCATAGCCACTCGCACACTCACTGTACGCAGGAATAAGACGGGCACGTCCCGCTCGTCCAGGATTTGCTGCATGACCACCGCCAGCACCTCTTGCCCGAAGATATCCGGCATGGAGAAACAGATGCTTATGGCTGCGAAGCAATATCAGCCTCAGCGCACAGGGCCGGCGAGGCGACGTACCCTCCATGGTCTGCTTGACACCGATCGTCATTTCCTGTTTATGGAGCAGGATCATGAGTTCCGACGGGGTGAGCATGTCGCTGTGCCTGATGCGCGGCTGGTTCGACGTGCCGCTCGTCGACGGCGGCGCCGCGACGACGGTGGTGAACACGTTGCGCACGATCCCCTGCTCTTCCGGCTTGCCGTTGAGTATCGACACGATTCGCGGCAGATGCTTGACGACGTCGGCCTGCGCAATCCCAGCGTCAGCAACAGCAGCGACCCACACAGACGTATCTGCGCACCTTGTCCATCTCCGGCATAATCGGGATCAAGAACCGCGCGTCCAGGTCGCGCTCCGCGACGAGGCCCTTGACGACGGCGACGAGCGGCGCGGTGGGCTTCGCGTTCTCCGTGAAGATGTTGAGCACGCGGAGCGCGAGCGACTCCGAGCCCGCGGGGAACGTGCGCAGCAGCGTGAGCAGCTTGCCGTGGTTCGGCCCGAGGCTCTTGATGAGCGGCGTCATGAGCTCCTGCAGCGCCTCCTGCACGGGCGGCTCCATGCGCCCGTACGCGCTGAACACGTCCTCGAGGAAGTCCGGCACCTTGACGCACAGCGCGAACACAAGCTCCACGTGCTGCAGCACGACGGACCGCTCGACGGGCATCTCCAGCTTCTCGGGCAGGTACGCGGGGACGTGCAGCTCCTCGTCGCCGAGCTGCTCCTGCGGCAACTGCCCGTCCTCGTCCTCCTCTTCCGTCGACGGCGGCGGTTTCGGCGGAGCGGGGATCGTCTGCAGCCGGCGTAACATCTGAAGAGCAAACCGCTGCACGAGCCGTGACATGGGATGCACATCCGGTACCCAGCGCTTGACGGTGATAATCGACGCGTTTCGGGTTATGCGCTCTGCATGGGCAGATGATCAGTGGATTGGACTGAACGGAATCGGCGGTCATGGGCGTACCAGGATGTGTAGTCAAGTCCAGCAGCATATTTATCGCAGGCTTCCGAGCGGGCAACCGCAAGGACACCAGCTCGCGCAAAGTCGTGAAGCCGACTTGCATCCTACGCGCAAGGTCAAATGACTGAAGACAAAACGGCAATGCGACGAACTTGTCAGTGTCCAGGGTCAGCTCTCGCACGAAGTCTAGTATATCGTCTGAAATGCCGGGCAGGTCTAGGAGGAAGCGCGCAAATGTCCGATCTTTGCTGTCCAGGTGTGACCGGTACCCATTCAATATTCGACGCAACCATTTATCGTAGTTCTGCGGCTAGAAGAGAATCAACAATTGCACAGGTACTTGTGTGGGCGGAAACGTACTGCGTCCGGCGAGTGCTCGCGTCGTATCTTGTCATTATACCATTCCTCGTTCATCCACGTCGTCGCTAGCCGTACTCTGGAGACCCCAGTACGATTAGACAAGCGGTGACCGGGCGTGGGGGAGAACTCACCGAGCCGGTAGGTCTTGCAACACATAGTAGCATAATTTTTCCCGCACAACGTCGGGCTGCACATCAACCTGCAGATCCTCCTCCCCACCCTCCCCGTCTCCATCCGCGCCTTCTTCTTTCTCTTTCTTCGCCGGCGCGACAGACAAATCAAACCCAGTCCGCGTGATACTTCTGACGAGCAAGATGGCCTGCAGCTCCGCCCCGCGCGACATGCGGCCGTCGTTCTCGTCGACCTCCGCCGTGCCCGCATACGCGCGCTTCTCGACAGCGGAAAGAGCCTTCTTGCGCTGCGCCGTGGATAGCTTCACAGGCGGTGGCGGCACGAATTCAGCGAGATGCAGCACGGCCTCGGGCTCCTCCGCGGCGGCGCGGGGCGCGACCTGCTCGTTCACTTGCTCCGAGTCGAACTCAATCTCCTCGTCCATCTCCATCTTTAATGGATCGAGCGGCTCGGTCTTCACAACGACCGGCGGGGGTGGAGGCGGCGCGGTGTCCGCTGCTGGTGCAGTGGGGGGCGCGGGTGCTGCCGCTGGGGCGGGAGCAGATGCTGGGGCAGCAGATGCTTGACTTGAACGATATCTCTGGATGCACAGTCAGGCTGGAACAGAGCACTGATTCGCAAGGACTCACGTTGACAGCAGCTTGTAGAGTCGCCTCCGGGATAATCTGCAAGTCCGCGATGATAAACTCGACGACGAGCTGCTGCGGCAGGACGCTGAAGTCAAACTCCTGCAGCGAAAAGTCGGCCGGAAGCGCCAACGCCGGCGCAGGTGTAGGCGCGGGCACAGGCGCGGACGCGGGCTGCTCGAGCTTGGGCCGCTTGGCGTCGGGCATTTGATCGTCGGACGCAGCACGCTTGCGCGAGCGCGCCTGCTCCTCCGCGGCGAGCTTCATGCGCGCGTCCTGCGCCTGCAGCGCCGCGGCGATCTGCTCCTGGAACGGCGCGCCGTGCGGGGAGCGCATGACGTGGATGAGCAGGATGCGCACGGCCTTCTCGACCGACTTGACCGCGCGCGGGCCGGCGGCTGCCAGCGCGTTCGGCGTCCACGCCGCGAGCGCCGTTATGACCATCGGCGTCAGGCCCGGTCGGTGCTTGATAACCGGCGCCCAGGAGTTCACCACGCAGCTCACGAGGTCCGGGTTTCTGCAGCGGTGTCAAGAATGGATGCTGGAAATTCATGTTGCACGCACTGGGAGGTGAAGAGTATCATAATGATCGCCTCGATGAGCTGGTTTCCTTCGGCGTCGAGTGCGGGCGAGGAGATGAAGGGGTGGTTGCTTGGAATGGACGCGAGGTTCGGGTCCGCGGTGTTTTGCAACTGTGGTCGTGTGAGTCGACGCAACGAGCTCGGTCAGCATGTACGCACGCGGGGGTCGGATATACCACGCGTTTGGACCTGGATGACGCGCATAACGAACTTGAGAGCGACCTCCTTGATACCTAAGGATGCTGTGGACGCGGGGTTCTTCACGACGTCGATAATGCGCGCCTTGACGCGGTTCAGTGTCTCCCACTGGCTGATGGGGTTTCGATTGATGCATCTGCGTTCGTTTTCAGATGAGAATTGGCTCAGGTAGCCACTAGCGGCGACTCACAGGGTGCGAAACAAGAGCGGATACACGCTCGCGAAGCACTGGATTGCGACTTTGACAGTGCGGGTGCTCTGGTGGTCGTTCACGAGGTTGGCGAGGACGTCGAGGCACTGTGCGGCAACTAAAACACGTGTATTGGCATGAGAACTAGGTGGCGGCGGGTACAGCGGCGGCGGCAGCAGCACACACGTTGGGCCTTAGCGTCGACAGGTAACGCCGAGCGTGACAGGGCGTAGTGCAGCAGGTCGAGCACCCACGCCTTCATGAGCGAGTCCGCGGAGCCCGCGACGGTCGGGATGAGCGTCATGCAGAGCGGGTGGATGAGCCCCGGCTGCTGCTCGAGCCGCGCGCGCAGAGTTGTGAGCACCGTGCGCTGCTCCTCGGAGCCCGCGGGCGCGGAGAGCGCCTGCTTGAGCACCTCCAGGGGGTCCATTGTCTCGCGGCGCGGGCGCGTCAAGGGCCAAGCTGGGTACAACGGCGCCGGACAACTCCGCCGCGTCACACTCATCCGGACACCAAATGGTTAGTGCGCCCCTATTGCTCCCCGCTTTACCCGTTGCCACCATGAGCTCACTGGTCACAAAGGCAGCCCAGCAGTCCCAGGGCATCCAGACGCTGCTCGAGGCAGAGAAGGAGGCCGCAAAGGTCGTCCAGCAGGCCCGTGCTTGTACGTCGTCATCCCCGCTTGCTCGCATTCTTCATTCGCACTCATATCGTTACGCAGACCGGGTGCAGAAGCTGAAGGACGCCCGTTCCGAGGCCGAGAAGGAGATTGCAGAATACAAGGCCCAGAAGGAGAAGGAGTTCCAGGCGTACTCGACCGAGGTGCGTATCTGCGGTGGCCACGGCGCACTAAGCTGATGCACGTCGGCAGCGTTCGGGCAGCACCCAGACCTCGCAGTCCGCCGTCGACAAGGACACCGAGGCCAAGTTGGCCCAGATCCAGGCTATCTACGCGCAGCGCAAGGACGCCGTCGTCAAGAAGTTGCTCGACCGCGCCGTCCTCATCGAGCCCTCGCTGCACCCCAACTTCAAGTCCAAGTCGTGATCGGGCTCTTGCTGCACTGTCGTACATTTGCATCTGTTTCAGTCTCTGCTGCTCTGTCTCCCTAATGAAGTTCATGACATAACCGTGAAGTTCGAGCACAAGTGACCTCAGTAGCGCCGCTCAGAGCATCTTGCATTTGGGCACACACTTGCTCAGATGTTCAGAGGACTTCAAAAGTACTCCATGCCACTTGTGGAACTAGCAATACATGTGCAAGAGATATGTCACAGGAAGTATGGATATAGTCTACTTTGCGGCAACGGTCTGCGGTGCGTTCTCTCCGCCAAAGTACTCGTCCAGCAGCGCCCGTTTCCGCAAGCCGAGGAGAACGCCCTCCATCTCTTCGCGAGTTGGCAGCTTGGGCTGTGATAACTCCTCGGGCGTAAGGAACGGTATGAACGCCGCGGCCGCACGTGCGTGCGGAGCCGCGGTGTCTGCGTCGCCGTTGGCATCGTCCGTCTTGGTGCGCTTCGAACTGTCGGCCGCGGGCGGTGGCTCGTCCGCCATGGGCGCGTCTTCGCCGTCGTCCCCGTCACGCGCTTTACGCTTGCCGTCCGTCCGCGCTGGCGCATTTGCCCCGCCTGTGACGGGCGCGCGTTGTGCGTGCGGGTACGGTGGAATCGGCTCGTCAGTCGGCAAGCCGAGCACCGCGCGTAGATTCGTATACGCCTCGTCCCAGTCTACAATATGGCGTGAGCAACCCGCAAAGGCTGTGAGGACAGGGAACAGAAACGGCAAGTCACTCGGGCAAGTGTCGCCAGGTGCAGAGCAAAGACGATGGCGAGTTTCGCCCGGTAACCTTGCCAGACTTCTGTAGCGCACGACAATGGCTGCAGGGGGTGTACACCTTCATGTACACCCTGGCAACACTTCGCCGTCATGGTGGCACCCATATTTGCATGCCTCGATGAAACAGAAAGGGAACGCACCTTCCTCCTCCAGTTGACGCTCGAAGGGCAGCAACTCCTGGTTCTGCTCGTCCAGATCGCCGAAGTACGCCGGCCCCTGGTCCATGAACTTTTTGTAGTGCGCAAACGCGGCGTTCTCTTCCTCCTGGTCTTTCTTCTTGCTCTGGAACAGCTCCTTCACGCCGGGCAGGTCCTTCGCGCGCCCGAAATATCTACGAGCAGAGCTTCAGTATACCTGATGTAACACAGAGAGTTGAAACCCGAGTACGCACTTGTAGCCCTTGGTGCCAGGGACCTCCTTGCCGTCGTCGTCGAGCATCGCGACATTCCGCCGATAATTCGTCCCGCCCAGCGCGATAATCTGGTTCTCCCAATGCCGCTTCTCGCGCATGAGCTTGTTGATCTCGTCATTGAGGTCGCGGATCTCGTAGTCGCCCAAGCCAGCTGCAACGAAGCCATGCGCGTCAGCCCGAGGCGAATACCAACCCGAACGCGTCGCAATTACGAACCATCCTGGATTTTCGCGACCTTCCGCGATATCTCTCGCAAGATTTCACCGCGCCAGCGCTCGCACTCGCGCATGTTCTTGCACGAGCTGGCCATGCGCGGTCGGCGGTCTGAGCGCGTCCCGAGACCGAGCTCGGCGGCCTGCGCCTCGCGGAAGCGATACAGCATCGACTGCGCCTTTTCTTCATTACGCGCCTGTAAAGCTCATTAATTGCCCGCTACGTGATTCGAACGAGCAGCAGAGATTACAGACCATGGTGGAATGCGAAGACGGTTGACAGCGCTTCCGAACTCCGCTGCACACATCCTGAACTGGTCCCGCGCACACTTGCACCGATGGCCGACCGCGGTAAGTGGATCCTGGGCTCCAGAATTCTAGTGAAGCTAAATTATAATCTCAGTAGACCCGTATGCCATTCCGAGGGATGACAGAGGTGAATATCCCCGCCCAAATCCCTGCCCCAGCCTCCCTTGCTTCCCAGCGTTCTGTGCGGTGCTCATGGGCCGTTCCATGCGCACCGCAGCATAGCATAAATTCGCCTCTTTTCCTTTTGATTTGCAGCTAGCTAGAACGGCGACGACGTGAAGCCAGATCGGCAGCAGTTACTCACCATGTCCTTGGGTTTTGCCCGCAATTGCAGATCGAGGCTCGCGCGACGACCGGCACCGCAGCAGCCGGCACCACGACGAGGACCGCTACCGCGACCGCGACCGGGAGCGCCGCAGCGAGCGCGACCGCGAGCGCGACCACAGCCGGCGGGACGACCGCGGCGAGCGAGACCGCGACCGCGACCGCGACCGGCACCGCAGCGAGCGCGACTACCGCGAGCGCGACCGCGACGCGCGCTACTCGTCGTCGCGCGACGCCGGCCCGCCGCGCGGGGACGAGCGCTACTCGCGGCACGACCGCCCGCCGCGCGAGGACCGCGGCGCGGACGGCGACTGGCGCAGCGGCCGCGGCGGGCACCATGACCACGGCGGCGGCTTTGGCGGCGGGCGCGGCGGCGGGCGTGGAGGGCGAGGGGGAGGAGGCGGCGGAGGAGGCGGCGGGCGCGACGGTATGGGCACGCCGGAGCGGCGCTCGCCCACGCCCGAGAGCGCCGTGCCGCTCTCGCAGCGCAAGCGCACTGCGTCCGGCTGGGACGTCCATGCGCCGGGCTACGAGCAGTATACGGCCGTCCAGGCGAAGCAAACTGGTATGTTGTCCTTGTGCACGGCTTCGGGCATCGTCTGAGTGTTTTCTGTAGGCCTGTTCAACCTTCCGGGCTCGAACCGGATGCCCATGGCGCCCATTGCCCCCATCCCTGGCCTCCCTCCGGGCATGATGATGGGTCTTGGCCCAAGCCCCAACCTTGCCCGACAGAGTCGACGCCTCTACATCGGCAGCATTACTCCAGAGATCACCGAGGAGAACTTGACCAAGTTCTTCAACCAAAAGATGCGCGAGATGAATCTCGGCCAGCAAAACGCGACGGGCGACCCGGTGCTCGCTGTGCAGGTCAACTACGAAAAGAACTACGCGTTCGTCGAGGTAAAGCTTTAGCGTCCCGCGACGATCGTTTACTGACGTCGTCCAGTTCCGGAGTGCAGACGATGCTACAGCCGCCATGGCGTTCGACGGTATCATCTTCCAGTCGGGCCCCCTGCGTATTCGCCGGCCTAAGGACTACATGGGCAACGAGTACTCGGCGCCTTCAGCCATGCACGTACCGGGTGTAGTCTCTACGAATGTCCCAGACTCGCTCCACAAGATCTTCGTCGGCGGCCTTCCGACATACCTCAACGAGGAGCAGGTCATGGAGTTGCTGAAGAGCTTCGGCGAGCTGAAGGCCTTCAACCTGGTTCGGGAAAATAACAATGGGCCCTCGAAGGTACGCAACGCCCTGGCCCGAAATTGCGCCTTCTCACGTTCGTAGGGCTACGCATTCTTCGAGTACGTTGACGAGGAGGTCACCGAGGTTGCTATCCAGGGCCTAAACGGCATGGAGCTGGGTGACCGCGTGCTGGCGGTCCAGCGCGCGTCGGTGGGGTCCAAGAACGGGATGGTGGTCCCGAACCCGGACATCCCGTACGACCAGATGCCCGAGGTGCCGCGACCAATCATGCCGCTTAACGAAGCGCCGACGCAGGACGCGCGTATCCTCCTCATGCTCAACATGGTCGTCCCCGAGGACCTGGTCGACGACGAGGAGTTTGCAGAGCTGTACGAGGACATCAAGGAGGAGTGCGCCAAGTTTGGCGCGGTCGAGGACCTGCGCATCCCGCGCCCCGCGAAGCGCTCCGGGCCCAAGTACGGCCCCGCGGCCGTCGAGGCGCAGCGCGTCGACGAGGCCGCCGGCGTCGGGCGCGTGTACGTCAAGTACTACAAGTCCAACGACGCGAGCACCGCGCTGCGCTCGCTCGCCGGCCGCTCTTTCGCTGGCCGCTCGATCATTGCGTCGCTGCTCTCGGAGAACAGTAACGCCAGCCCGCCGCTCAGCATCATCTTCGCGGCGCAGCCCGCCCCGCCCGCCGAGGCCGCGCCGCCGCCGCCCTCGTTCTAGAGACCGACCGACTGAACGCGCGCAACAGATCCATTATCTAGCTCTTCTTGTTCCCCTCCTGCTGAAACAGATTGCGAAAAGTGTTGACGAGATTGTACAGCGTTGCAGCGTTGCAGCTTGAGCCCCGGCTCTTTTTTTGCAGATGCAGTATCGATGTTTGCAGCGTCCTATGTAATAAGGGAGGTACGTGCGCAGGCCGAGGAGTCCTTGTGCAGTGCAACGCCACCGTCAACTTCAAGCAGGGCGATATACCGCCGCACAGCCGCGTGAGTATAGTCATTCAGTCGCGCCGCCCATGGCATGCGGTCCGCTGTTCGCAATACACGGTAACCGCAGCGCCGCCCTGTTGTGCCATTGTGACTACAGCGAATCAGGACCACAGGCATCCTGGAGCCTGGCCAACGCGTCCCGAACACCGGCCAGCTTGGTTTCTGTCTGTCAACGATGCACGCCAGCACCGAATCGGAAACGGCTTGACGCTGACAGCACCGCCCGTTGTTGTCCTGAACCGTCAGCCTCGCAGTGCCTGTATTGTGCCCGTTGTGTGCAGGTGCGTTGTTCGCTGCATCCCGCGCAATGTACGTAGACATCGCTTTGCGGGGTCGAGGCCGACGTTTCTCCCGTTTCACGGCCAGGTACGACCTTCCCACTGCAATCCTGCATCGTGCGCGGACACGACGAACTCGAACGACTCAGAACATGTTGTACGGTGCTGGCCAGGTGCGATGGCCTTGCCTGGAGCTCGTCGAAGCCGGAAGAGTCGCTTACAGAGGACCCTGAGAATCAGCAGCTGATGATGGAACAGTCAACCTCCAGCTCTGGTAGGACGACTCATCTCCGTCTTCCGTCGTCTTCTCTGAGGTCACAGAAGTCTGTGGAGCACTCCCGTGAGCGTTTCATGAGCGGACTGCGAGCCTGAAGGCTATCCTTGCGATTCTCCCGCTCCGCCCGTCCGTGGTGACCGTCCGTGGTGAGGTCGTCGTTGTCCGCCTGCCATCTCCGGCGGTGGAGTGCCTGCACGGCGGCTTGCACAGTTGCACGCGATCGATCGGTGCGTGTTGGCTTGCGTCTCCAGGCCGTTTACGCAGGTGCATCTCCGGGTTCCGTGCAATTGAATACAGTTCGGCTACGAGACTGTATACAATTTCGGAGGTGGGCTGATACGGAATGGCTGTGTCAAATTCATGATAGCCGGGGATTGACATGGTCCACTAGCGCCTTGAGAGCGCTCTCCCAGTGGTCCTAGGGTGGAGAGCAGTATTTCTCGAGTGCTTCAAGGTGGGTGAGACTCTCGTGGGAGAAGAACTGGCTGCGGGAAAAATAGAATAAGAATGATCGAATGTGGCCTGATGAGAAGAAGAAGCAGTGTCAAACAGAGATTGTAGATCTTGGACTCCGCGTCGCTCGTTCCCGGACGGGCGCGCGGAGGCTACATAAACGGCAGGATCGCGTTCCGGTGTTTTACCCCTGCCCCAGGTCACTCACCCGCCAAACGCGTCGTCGCCGCCACCCACGATGACCTCGCTCGACAACGACGTGTTGCTGCACATCCAGAGCTTCCTCGACACGCAGGACACCGCGCGCCTGACGCTCGTGTCGCGCTCGAGCCACGCGTTGTTCCTGCGGACGCTGTACGCGCGGGTCAACCTCCTCAAGCCCAGCGCACTGGCTGCGTTCTGCCGGACGACCTGTGAGAGCAGGCCGCTCACGGCGGAATTCGTGATTTCGCTGTCGCTGTCGAACCCTGGCCGCAGGATTAAGCCAGCCGAAATTCGCGAACTGGGTCGCAACCTGGCGGCATTATTACAACGGGCGGTCAACTTGCGCGAGCTGTCTTGCGTGAAGATGAACTACGACACCCGTCGGCCAACGTCCGACGTCGTACGATCACTCTGCGCGTCCAAGGTGCTCGAACGATTGACCATGAACTGCGTGGACTCGTACACGGCGGCAATGTTCACCACCCTCTCCCCGCTCCGGGCACTGCATCTCAGCACTGTCTCCGACAACCTGCCAGCACTGGCTGGACACCTGTCAACGTTGTTACGGACTTCGCGGAATAGCCTCCAGGAGCTGTCGATCGAGAGCTCGGTATTACGCGCGATTATCGCGCTCTGGGACGACGAGCCCGTCTCGTTCCCGCGTCTTCGCAAGCTCAGCCTGACGGGCACCTTCTTCGCGGACCGCAGCCTCGCCCGCGTCTTTCCCTCCATTCAGTCGCTCTCGCTACCCGGCTTCGCCGTCGCGGACCAGTGGGACCTGCACCTGCCCGACATCGAGACGCCGCTGGACGAGCTGTGGCCGCAGCTTGTCACGCTGTCGGTACAACAAACCGCGCCAGCCGGTCTCCTCTCGCCGCGCAATGCCGTCACACACCTCCGCACCGCGTTCAAGGCCGCGTACAAGGGCACCGCGTTCTTCCCCGCCGTCCCGCGCACAGGCCCTTCAGCGAGCTTGACTCATATGGTCGTCTCGACGCCTCACGCGCCCATGCACTACAACGACGCCTTTTACGCCAGCTTACCCGCGGTTCGTGTATTACATCTCGGGCTGCGCATCGAGCCGGCTCCGCCCGCCGACCTCGCATTCGCGATTGCGGAGGCGCAGCCGCCGTCATCTGATGGCGACGCCGAAACAACAACCGGGCTGCCGCCGCTGACGCCAATAACCAAGGAAGCGATGCCGCCGGTATTCGACATGGAAAGCGTCAGTTCGCTGTCATTTCCAATCCAGTCATCAGTTTCGCTGACGTCTTCCGATTAGCACGCTAAATTCTGGAGCACGTTCGCCGACTCAAAGGCACGCGCGTCTACATTGCAGAGCTTGCACGTCGCCTACGAGTTCGACAACTCCGCCGGCTTGCCCTCCGCCGAGACGCAGCGCGCGCTCATCGAGAACATGCTCGTCAAGCTGCCCGCGTTGCCTTCCACTCTTGACGTGCTGACCGTGTCCGTCGGCGAGGCCCTCCGCTGGCAATGGCGACGATCAACGACGGAGCACAACGCACTGCCCGCATCACCCCACATGCAGCCCGTCAGCGCAGACGACGCCGCAGAGCGTCTGCAGCTCGAGACCGCCTGGTAACTTCACGACAACTTGCTCTCGCGCTTCCCGCACCTGATTGATACCCCCGACGGACCCCGCCGTTTTACGCCGCTTGCTCTTTTTTTCTTCTTGGACTTTGGTTGGAAGGAACATCCGTCAGGGATTCGGATCTGTGTACAGCTTGTTGTCTCTAGTTCTTTACGCTCGCTCTCCCGTTCACGACCTTCTGGCGCCCCATGCGCGCGCCCAATGACGACTTGCTTGTTCTCCGTCTGTTGGTCCCGATAAGATGACATTGCTCGCTGTCCACGTTGTCATCCGTCGCCGCGTGTGGCATCCCGCTGCTGTGCAGCCCTCTTCCGTTCCGCCGAGAACTATCTGAGCCTCCCGTGGATTGTTTGCGTACGAATAGGCGGTGAGGCGTTTCATGTCTGCCAGTGACCCTTGCTCTGAGCATTACCGACCCTGGACTATCATGTTCAAGCCCAAGGTCCGTTGCTGGCGGATCTCAAGCCAAGTAGCAGCAGGATGGACGAAGACTGCACGTCGTGTTGGACTTACCAGGCCTGATGCCTGTTTGTTCCAGCACATGTACCTCCCGTGAGTTGTTTGTGTCCGATTAGACACGAGGCGTTTCATGTTTGTTCCTGGCTCATAAGAGGCCCTGGACCGACCGAAAAACGGAACTGCCAGACATGTTGAGCGTGCGCAAGTCCCGCCTGTGCCTGCCCACCACAGTCCACACGCTCCTGTGTCGGTGGACTCGCGAAGGGCCAAACCTTGCGTCGCGACTGGTCATCGGAACTTGAGACGATTATTGCAACATGCCATACATCCATAGAGACAAGTTTTGCATTCGACCATGTGTCGTGTCGTGAAAGGAATCCATGATGGGAGAGTGGGCTGCGCGACGAGAGAGAGGATGTGGGGGAGCGGTATCGGGATGTGTATCGTAGAGAGGAAGGAAACATGCCATCCGACAGACAAGAGCGAGATCCTCTACGGCGGGGAAATGGGGGGGACGAGCAAGTCTATGAGGCGGCAATGACGGGGTGAGCGCGAATTGCCTGCGTCTTACTGTTCGCGTCCGCGAGTACGCGCTCGAATGCGGAGAGCTCGGCCTGGACAAGGCCGCGCGCGGAGAGCTTGCGGCGCGAGACTGACTTCTCCCATTGCTCGATGCGCGCTGCGCTGCGCTCGGCGCTCTCGAGCTCTGCGCGCCAGGCGCCGAGGCGGTTGCGCAGCGCGCGCAGCTTGCGACCCGCGTCTGCTGCACCGGCGCTGCCGACCTGGGCGTGCTCCGACACGGCGGAAAGGGAGGCGACGAGCGAGCCCGTCAGACTGCGCATGTACACGAGCTCCGGCAAGGCGCGCGTGACACTTGGGGGAGCATTGGATGCGGGCGGGGGTGGCGGCGGCTCGATGTCGGTGTGCCGCCGCTTGAGCGTGGGCGACGGCGCGTAGTCGTCATCTTCGTCGGGCTCGAGCAGCTCGAGCTCCTGCCCGTGCTCGGCCTCGGGCTCGTCCTCCTCGCGGAGGTCGTCCAGGCGTAGACGCGTGTTGAGCGAGTCTTGTCGCGTGTGCACCGGGCGGCCCGACGGCAGCTCCAGGCCGTCGACGAGCGCGAGAATGTCGACCTCGGCGAGGACGTCCATGCCGCCCACTTCCGCCGCGATCTTGTGGAACTCGCGATCGCACTCGCGCAGCTCGCGCACCTGTCCCTCGCGCTCGCGCGTCGTGTCGTTCAGCCGCCGAATCATCGCCGCGGCCACGCCCTCCAGCGAGGAGCCTTCAGAGGACACCGTCACCGAGCCCTGACGCCCGTGGCCGGTCGAGCGCGGCTGGCTGGACGAGGACTCGCCGCCCTCGGCGTCCAGTCTGCGCAGCGTCCCCAGAAAGGTGTCCGTGGCGGCGAGGTCTTTCGTCAGGCGTTCCAGCGTATCCTCGTCTGGCTCCTGGATCACGGCTTCGTTGTGCGCAAAGCCATTGCCGGTCATGAATGGGTCGCCAGGCTGCTCGAGCTCTGGGTCTTGCTCGAGCTCGCGCTCGTCGCCAGAATGTGGTCCGGTGGCGCCGTTGGCGTGACCGTCCTCCTCGCCTTCAACGCCGCCCTCGGCGCCCTCGTCGAACTCGAGGCCAAACTCGTCTGCAAGCAGCCGCGAGGTCATTGACGGCTCGGGCATGAGCGCTGCCGCCAGCTCGTGTGCGAGAGAGACCGGGGCGCCGTCATCGTGGCCGCCGTCGTCTTGCGGCCGCAGCGACGCTGACGACCTATGGTTCTTGAGCGACATGTGCGACGCCGGCCGTCGCACGCCCTTTGCGTTGGGTGACAGAGCCATCGAAATCTGGTTGCGACGGCCTGCGGCTGACTGGGAGCGTACTACGAGGAAACACAGCCAAATAACGACGCGGCCTCTTCCTCCTCCCCGTTGACGACCACGGTCTCCCGCCACAATTCCCTGCTTATTGTCTGGGCTTCGGTGCGCTATGGACAATGTATGGCCCAAAATTCGGTGGAAAATGGTCCTTGACCACTCAGTTGAGGCGGATTCCTGACTCGACAACCCACCCAACCTGCCGACTGGCGGGTGGCAGTCCGCATGGAATGACATTACCTATTGTATCGGTGTGCCTAATGCTCGAGGTGCTACCCCATCCAACCTGAACGAGCCCGATCACACGCAACATTGGAGTTCGTGCCATGCTCGCTTCATCTCGAGGCTCTGTGCTATACGTATGCACCGTCCTGTGGGCTGTGGCCGCAAGACACTGCGAGTTCATTCAGGGTCGGTACTCTGGTCATAAGGAGAATTCTCATCGGTCTGGCTGTAACATTTCTCGTCCTGTCTCTGCTGCTCCTGCACGAGTTCGCAAGTACGAACGGCAGTTCTAGTCCATGATGTGAACCTGTGACACTGGCCGCCTTCAATCACGCATCTCCGTCTCTTCAGCTAAATGTACTTTCGGTTCCCCTCCATCGCGCTGCGTCGCCCATCCCATGACAACGTCGCACTGCGTAGGTGGACCGTTCAGTGAATAAGCCGAAAAAGCGGGAAGTCCAGGATTTGCACGCAGATGAGGAACTGAACGGTAGAAGTGAGCTCAAAGCTGGACGGCACCGACGTCGCTATTGAACTCGACTCTGAAGAAGCCCTCATCGCTGTGGACATACTCTGCGCACTTGCAGGACCTCCGAAGTCTCGCGGTCGACGAGGGCCTCTAGCCACTCTTTATGCCGCACCTCGCGGCGCTGTCGTCCCTGCGCGAGCTCCCCGGGCCTGCTTCCCCGGGCCTGCCTCATAAAGGCGGTCGCTGGCACGCCAGCGGTCTCCTCAAGCTGGAGTATATTTTTTTTTTTTTTTTTTTTTTTTTTTTTTTTTTTTTTGAAGCTCGTTTATTGTCCCCTAGAGTTCTACGCGGACATTATGCCATTGTATCTACCGGTAGCGGGCTACTTGATCTATATAAATGTCTGTCTCATCTATCCTAGCGCCGCATGGTGTGCCGAGCACTGGTAATTCAGGGCGGAGGCTTGCGGACGACCGAGGCACGGGGCGCGATGGCGGGTGGCGGTGGCGGGCTGGCTGGCGCGTGGCAGCACTTTGCAGGAGGGGGGGGCGGGGATGCGCGGTGGGCGGTGGCATGTGGGTGTTGCGCAGGATGTGCGCGTCATGAGCGGCGCCGTGGAGGCAGGCGTGGGCGGGCGGTGGCGGCGGGTGTGGGCAGGCGGCGGCGGCAGGCGTGGGCAGGCGGCGGCGGGGCGGGCGCGCGCGGAGCGCGCGCCGCAGTGGTCTCGTTTGGCAGCTATGTTGGGTTTAGGCGCGGCGTGTCGACGTTGGGGCCTGTGGGGCTGGTGCTGTCGGGCGCGCGGGCTGGGCACCGCTCGAGCGGGGGCGCGCGAGATCATGCGAGTCTTTGAAGCGACCCGTGGCTGCTGCGTATTTGATCGTGGCGGCGATGCCTTTTGTGGTCGAGAGTAGCCTATCAAGGCGGTCGTAGCCCCGGCCAAGGGAGTGCATCATGCGCTCCCTGTGCGCGCGGTGTGCCGTGCATTCAAGCAGAAAGTGGCGAACGGATTCTGGTGCAGCGCCGCAGGCGTCGCATGTGGGATGGGCGTGCCGCTTGATCCGGTGCAGGTGGCGGTTGAGCGGGGCGTGGCCCAAGCTGGAGTATAAGCCGCGGACCAGCCTACCGACCATCGTTCCCAAGCTCAGGCTTGCACATGGCTGGCCTTGTTGTGGAGGAATCCATCGTCGCAGACACGGTGCGGACGATGTTCGATCCCGATGCCTTTCGTGCTTTGCGGCACGGCGCTCGTCCCTCCGGACGGGACACTGTGCGCGCTGCTCCCGTAGCTGAATACCCTGCAGGGGAATTCACAGGCAGCACCGGTGTCCTAACCGTGACTTTTGGAAGTTCCCGGCAGACGATGCCATTAGGGTCTTTCAAATATGGCACAATCCGCGCTGCAATCCAGGCCGCAATCTGGTCGCAATCCGAGCCGCAATCCGGTGCCAAGAGAAGTGAAAACCGTCCATCCCGTCCGTCGGACGCGCTCTTAGCGCTCGCAAACGCGACAATCCGGCTTTATTGCAATCCGGAAAGCAGCTCTGGAGCTCCTTTCCAGATTTGCAACAAACCGACGGTTTTCACGAAATCAAACGGCGGTCTCCGGGGTCCGTTTTTGCCTCGGATTGCGGACGAATTGCGGCTCGGATTGCAGCGTCGATTGCAGCATATTTGAAAGACCCTATGATAGAACCGTCTACGTCGCTTTCATCGTCGAAAGCGGCGCTACCCGTGCTTCTGTGGCAGGTGTTCCTCATTGTCGGTGCTCTCGTCATCAGTGCTCTCGTCATCGTCAGTGTTCTCGTCGTCCTCATCCTCGTCGTCGTCGTCGTCGTCGTCGTCGTCGTCGCTGTCGTCCTCATCCTCCTCGTCCTCCTCGTCCTCCTCCTCCTCGTCCTCGTCCTCGTCATCGCTGATGCCACCCTCAAAGCTACTGGAATCGCTGGACATTGGACCCTCTTCCTCCAACTGGCGCAATTGATCTTCTGCCGTCCACGACCGTCCATTAACGTCCGTTGCAAGCTTACCGCTATCCTGAGCCTCGTGCAGGCGCGAGAGTAGCCGCGGTACGTGCTGGTATTGTATCCAGAGCAGGAACGTCACGAGATTGAAGGCCCCCGCGGGTTCTGAGATGTCGTACGAGCTGCAGTTGTGGTCCATGATGTGGATCTGCCAGTGTAAATGGGGATGAGAGAATATCCCCGAATCGACAGGATATGCGCGGTACATACCTGCGGGTCTGCTGCGTCGTGTCGGGTAGCCCATGCCATGACGACGGCACAGAGCGTGCCCTCTGTGAAGAGGCCGAAGAGAGGGAACTCGTAGATGTGCAGCGAGGCAAGGAAATGCACTGCAGACGTAAGGCACATCCTGAGCGCGTTGCTGTCTCCAATCTGGAAGCAAGTGCGTTGTTGACTGTGCACGACGAACAGGACCGGGACCTCCAGAATCTGCCCGTCGCGCGGTTGAGGTAGCTGTGGTTCCGATGCGATAGGGCAGCCTTCCGGCTCAAGGAGTCCTGCGCGGAAGACAACTCTCAGCCTTTTGTATGAAGGCAGCACGTTAAGCGCCACGCACCGAAATTATCGCTGTCACTCTCCGTCCCGTTCGCGTTCACAGCGGGATAGTCACGGTGCGCGGATGCCATAATGTTCAACATCAGAGTCCTTTGCGCCGCCACGTATGTAGGAAAGGAGGGCCGGGCGGGCCAATATGGCGCCGGAAACCCCGGGCAGGTTGGTCGACTCGAACTTCCAGCGATGATGGGTCGAGTGGGCAGTGGCTCCGATGGCGAGCCACCCGTCAGACAGAACCGCGCAGCGATGACAGTATCACAGGTGCCCATAGTTGGCGCCTCGAACACGCGTTTGCGGGCGGCGACCAGACTTGTGGGCCAATCGGTCTTGTCGTTGAAAAAATACTGGGCCGTGTCCTGCAGGAACGTCGACAGATCGCGGCCTTTAAAAAGGCGGCCTTCTGCCCCCTGCAGCCAGAAGTGCTGTCGTTGTGCCGTTCGGATCGCAGGGAGAACCTCCTCAGAGTGGCCATGCCATATCCTATCGAGAAAGGTGCTTCGTGAGAGACGGATGTTAACGCCAGAGCTTGGGGGCAGAGTGAGCTCGTCACATATTTCGCCGAGGGAGAAAGAGGAGCCTCGCACGTGTTGATCACCGATGCACTGGCGGGAAGGATGGCTAAGAGAACGTCGTAACAATAACTGTACTGCTGGGTCGTCGAAGCCGCGTTCAGCGACCGAGCGAAGGTGGATATACTGAGGATTGTGGATAATCCCCGAGACAAGACGGCTCCGGATTCTGGGCACTCCAGAGCAGCAGGTAGGCATTGGGGCGCTTGATCCCCGCTGGACTGGACGGTGCAGAAAAGCTGCCGACTTGCGCTCGCGAGAGAGGAAGGGAGGGCGGGAAGATCATCCTACAAAATATCAACTGTTGCATGATATCTAATCGGTGCAGTATCACCACAGCCTACCTTCCTGGTCCATGTGCGGGGCCACACGAAACGTGTAGCAGCACGATATAGGTGGTAGAAGGGTATCTGAGGCCGGAAGAAGTCGTCAAGTCGGCTGTACGTCTCCGAATCGTGATACTGGGCAATTGGTGGGAGAATGTGAGATACCGCATATCGGTCCAGCAACCAGAGCGATGTCGCTGACGGACAAATGCCGTTCCTGTCTCTGTAAGCCACAAACCTATGTCTTTCTGGTCACTGTCAAACGGCATCAAGTCAGGTCCGCGTACTGGTCAAACGAGAAACATTGTGGGTATTGAGCACATGGATCTTCCTGCGTTTCAACGTCATCGCACTCGGTGAGCCTGTCAGTCTATCAGCGAGGCTATGAGTGCAACATGACAACACCAACGGGTCGGCGTCAGGTAGAGTCTTCTCGGTCCATTCACGTATTGCTTCAATGGACCATCGCGATGCAAGGCTTGTCGGCAAGGGCACCTGGTCCGCGCGCCAGCGAATAACGATATCGTCTTCGACAGTCCGTGCACAGCGAACATCATCTGCCATTGAAGCATGTAGTGCAAGCAAAATGCGCGCAAGGGAAAGGGCCTCATCGGTGTCGTCAAGACGGAACGATACTGCGGGAATGCAGGGCGATGCTCCGCGGGCTGTCAGACCATCTTGCAAGCCGAGAATATGGACCAGCGGCTATCCACGGGCTTGAGCAATGAATACGACACGCAAAAATCACGAACGATGTCATCTGAGATTTCATCCTTCTCTCCAAGCCACCCGACGTGGAGGTTGACGCGGGTCGAGCCGCGAGAAAACGATATCCCGACAAGAGGGGACCGCACGTTCCAAGCAAGCCGTTGATATAACGCGCTAGCCATAGCTTCGCGGATTGTGTCGCGTTCAGCGACTACCAGGACGCAGAGCGAGTGTACGGGCGAATCAGCAGCAAAAACGACGCGTTCCATTGCCGGTCCCGTCGGAGCGATCACAGGGTGCTTCCATTCGTACAGTACGACGGGAGCCGGCCACGGGCGTTTGCAAGCGAGCAGCTTGGAAGCCGTGGAGAAAGGCCGCACGCTGGATTCTGAAGACTCGGAGTCTGACGACGGGACTGGGAACATAGGCGGAGGGGGAAGATGGACGGCGTCGGTTATTTGAGGCAATGGCAGCGTGACGACAAGCGGAACGCGAACGTATTTCTCGAGCAGGTGCGCGTGGTCAGAGAGCTCATTGAGAGGCTTTCGAAGGGCTATCCATGTGTTATCGCTGCATAATTGATTCAGCGGAACTGCACAGGAGACGACGCTTTGACCGCACGTATTGTACTCACTGTACGATGGCCTGGCTGAAACACCGCGAAGCACATAGACTAACGAGGTAGAGCAATGAGGAATGTGCCCAAGGTGTGGATATAGTAGGCGGGTTTGCCGTCGTGTCGCGCTCAGAGACGTTTGAAGCAATGGCAAAAACCGTATCCAGGAAGTCAGCGTCACCAAAAACAGTCTCCAAAGCCTGCGTATCAAGGCAGGACTGAGGAGGTCCGTCGCCTAGATTCGGCTCGGGAAGTACGGGCGTATCGAGTGGTGATGAGGCAGCGGTCGTTGTGGACAGCGCGATTCTTTGCAGAGCGGCATCGGGAAGCGGTTGGCGCAAAAGGGCCAAGATATCGGTCGCGAGTCCAGGAAGGTTGGATTCTTCCCATTCGTGGGCAATGACGTGGTGATAGTGTGAAGCCAGAACTGTAAGATACTTAGTAGCAAGTCGGGCCCAAGGAAGAAAGACCTGATCGGCGAAACCCGGTGGCTCTCGAGCGTACTTACTCATTGCGGGTATTACAGGTCATTGATAATCGCAGTCGGTTTGATTCCATACGTCTGGGAGGTGTCGTTGCTAGAGTGACATTACTAACGGGAGGTGCCAGCCTTCGGGGTGGTCGCATGTGTAGCAAATGCATTTGCATGTGAAGTAACAGTGTCAATGACGTCTCCTGACATCAGCAATTCCGAATCCCAGGGTCTTGTGGTGGATGCCCTACGGCGATCTTATCAATGGATACTTCTGCCGCGTGGCGATTGAAACGGCTGCGGTTAAGGAAGACGGGACTTGCACTCTCGCAGCAAGCGCGTGAGCATTCGGGGTCGATGAACGGCTGTTGGCGGCCCAGTCGCATAAGTCCCTTCGTAAAATGTGAAGTTTGGAGGAGTGGGGAATGAGGGTGCGTCCGGGCCAAGCTAAGCATCGGCTACTGTGAGAGTACATACTCTTGCGAGAGTGGAGCAGAGCTTTGCTTGGCCGGCCCGCTCAGCAATACCTGCCGGCGCTGCATCGGGATGGACCGCGGGCGACGTGCAGGGGATGTTGGTAGACTGTGAAGCGTGAAAGATACCAAAGGTCAGTAATGCAAACAGGGTCGGTCGATCCTCGCGTCTATCTGTGATACATCGTGAGGCCTATCGATGACGATTGCTGTGTGTGCCTGAGCAGATCTGCCAGTCGGGGCTCATTCGACGTTCCGCGGGATGCAGACAGTGTACAGCACAGACCACCGAGCGTTCCTCGGGCCAGAATGCAGCATCTTCAGGGCACTTCAGGAGCATATACACGTTCTAGAGAGCCGGCGTAGGATGCAGTCAATCCTGCGTAAAAATGGTAACCCGGCGAGCAGCAGAGGAGAGGTCCAGGGCCAGATCGCAGCGTCGAAGAAGAAGTCTTGCATTCGCAGCCGGCATGACATAACTGTCAACGATGCATCCTCGGTCGTGATAGGATGCTGGGTCAGGGTCGACGACTGAGTACCAAGACCCAAATATGCCGGTCGTGTGCCATGGCGCGTTTCGACTTCGGACCACGAGCACAACGACCAGAGAACGCTCTAGCGAGCGCGGACCCTATCAGATGGCCCCAAGAACGTACGGCCAAGCCGGGCTACGTTGCCTTTAAGCAGAAGATGCGTCGCGATACCAGGGCTTCCGGGGGATGGAGCAAGACGCGCGTGGCCAGCGCGTTCCGCGGGGCCGATTGGAGAGATCGTCGAGCCTGCGGCAGTATAAAGAGCACGGGGGATGCCAGAGCGCGTCAGAGCCGAGCGCCGCCCGCGAGTGACCCCAGGTGACAAGCGGGACCGGATCGCCGCGGACAAAGGAACAATTCTCGAACAAGAGCAGCGCGGATTCGGACTCCTCCGGCTCCGCCCCTTTCTCTGCATTCACCCACAACCACAGTCACACTGGCTCGATCTCAGCCCTCGACGGCGTCCCCGATGCCCGTCTCCTTGTACGACGTGCTCGGCGTCCCAGCCACTGCTGCGCCCGAGGAGAGTGAGTGCGCCAGCGCAGCGGCATGTGGCTCGCGTCCGGCACGAGGCTGACGACATTTGCCCGCCACAGTCCGCAAGGCGTACAGACGTGAGCTCTCCCAGTGACCTTCGACATTCCTCGTGCTCACTGCGTTCGTAGGACGCGCTCTACAGACCCACCCCGACCGCCTGGGCCCGAACCCGACGCCAGAGCAGAAGCAGCAGGCCGAAGACCGTTTCCGGAAAGGTGAGACTGCGCTCATTCTCCTCCAGTGTGGCTGCGTCTCATTTCCTCTGCAGTTAATGCTGCGTACGAAGTTCTGAACGACCCTGAGAACCGGAACGTGCGTCAATGAATGCATCCCGTGGCGATCGACTCACCGGCGCTTGTCATGCAATGCAGCTCTACGACCGCCATGGCGTCTGGCCTCCCCCGAACCCGGCCGCGGCTGAGCAGCCGCCTCAGCGTCAGCGCCACCAGAGCTTCGGCGGGACCTCAGCTCAGCGCAGCAGAAGTCGCCGCCAAACACAACCAGAGCCCGCCGCGGCACCCGATCCATTTACGGGTTTCTGGGACCGCCCTCGCGGCGGAGGCTACCACCGCGACTTCCCTTTCGCTTTCACAGACCCGCACGAGCTGTTTAGCCGAATCTTCGGCGACGCGCACGCTGCGTTCGCCAATGATCCTTTCTTCGCGCGGGACCCGTTCTTCGTCCAGCCGGGGAGCATGTTTGTCGAGGACCCTTACACGCGCGCCGACAGAATCTTCCAGAACACATTCAACGACGCCTTCGCTGCACAAGGCGGCACCGACGCCGTCTTCGCGCGCGCCCAAGCACGTTCATATGCGTCGGGTGGTGGGCGTACTACGAGCGAGAGCTTCCAGAAGACTATGGTCAACGGCCGTATCGAGACTCTGCACGAGCGCCGCGACGATCGAGTGCGCATTCTTGCATTGCTTGTGCACGAGTCCCACACTGATCGACTGCAGGGAAACCATTTCGTGACGCGGACCACCCCTGATGGGAAGACAAGGCACTGGGTGAACGGCAAGGAGCAGTCCGAGCTGGAACTGCCTCATGCAAAGGCCCCGCCCATTCGCGCGCCCACGCCGCCGGCGCCGCCGCCTCCGTATTCGTCTGCGCCACCACCGCCGCAGCCGCCGCTGGTCCCTCCACCTCCCGCTTCGTCCTCGCGGAGGCAGCGCCAGCCATCCCGCCCACCGCCAGTCCCGCCTCCGCCTCCACCCCCGCCGCCGTCCCACCATCGTGCCCCTCCCGTCGTCCCTCATCCTCCTCCGCCCCAACCGATTCCACCGCCTACCCGTCACCGCTCGCCACCTCTAGTCCCTCCTCCACCGGCACCCGTGCCTCCGCCTACGACCCGCCACCGGTCCCACTCAGTCGCTCCGCCGCCTCCTCCCCCACCGCCCATCTCCCGCCACCGGTCGTCGCTCCCCGTACCCCAACCTCCCCAACAGCCCACGTACCAGTACTATCCCGACTACGCGCGCCACCCGCGTCCGCCGTACCCAACAGCCATGCCAGACCCGCGTCAGCCGGCGCCGCGTGCACCCTCCGTCCCGCCCCCGGCTCCGCGCTACGCAGACGAGCGGCAAGACAAGAAGCCGTTCTGGAGCCGGCCGTGGCGGAGGTGATGCTGTGCGGCGGCTCTGGCAGCCTGCTCGCACACGAGGGAACAGAACCAAGGATAGAAATCCAGAATCCATAGTGTCATGCTTTCGACTTTCATCGTCCTCGTCCTCGTCTTCGTCTTCGCGTTATTCCTCCCCTGCTCTCCCGCTTTGCCCCCAAATCCAAATCCAAACGTGTAGCTTGCTTAGTGTTGGCACCTGCTCATCTCATCGCATCATATAATCCCGCTGTACCACCACCACCGCCCAACCCGTCGCCCAGTTTCCAACTGTCATTTGCAGGCTGCCTAGGAGCGCGCCGAATTATGTAGAATCCTGTTTGCTGTCTCAATACAACCGGAACGAGTCTAAACGTGAACGTTGCATTCGCGCGTGCTGTCCCCCTCCCGAGCCGAGCCGTGGAAAGCAGACGCCGGGTGTGCGAGCGAGCAAGCGAGCATGGAGGCCACCCCCATCACCGTGAGAAAGGAGCCCAAACCAAAACCGAACGGGAGAAACAGAAAAGGAAGACACAAAGAGGGACGGCGCGTGGGGATGGGTGGGTGGGTAAGCGGGCGGGCGGGCGGGCGTGGTATGTCGGGGCAGAGCGAGCGAGCGAGCGGGCGTGCGAGGGGACCTAAGTATGCGGCGTGGGATGGATGATACTACACAATATATGGGCGGGCATCGTGATAGAGTACGTGACGGTGAGCGTGGAAAGCGAGATAGCGCGCGGGGTCAGATGAAGCCGGCCGTGCGCGGCGCCTGCGCGGCGTGCGGGAACGCGGGCGAGAGCGGCGACTCGACGCTCGAGCCTGCGTACCGCAGCTCCGTGTCGAGCAGCGTCGTCGCCGCCGCGGAC
Organism: Auricularia cornea; assembly: GCA_030578095.1. Lineage (NCBI taxonomy): Eukaryota > Fungi > Basidiomycota > Agaricomycetes > Auriculariales > Auriculariaceae > Auricularia > Auricularia cornea. Next base: position 2,901,251 of record JARLTE010000009.1, on the reverse strand, counting down.
GACGCGTTGACGTTCGTGTTGATCGTCGGCCCCGCCGTCGGCGTCGGCGGCGCGCCGCCGGAGTGGCTCGACGAGGACGCCTTGCCGATAAACCAGGACGGGACCCACCCGCGGTCGCCGCCATTCTCCTTGACAGCCTGCCAGATACGTGTCACACTCAGAACGGGCCAGAATGGAAGAGCATGAGACGCACGTAAGACCAATGGTTGTACCGCTTGAACACCCGCAACGAGTCGTCCTTGACGAGCTCGAGCTCCTCGTCGCCCTTCTTGTGGTAGTCCATGAGCGCGACGCCCGGGAAACTTGTCGAGATGATGCTGAGCGGCAGGATGGGGTTCTTGCCCGCCACCGAGCTGGGGCTGGCGGTGCCGGCCGCCTCGGCGACAGCTGTCGCGACGGGCACGCGCGTCTCGAGCAGGCACCCTGCAGGAACCCAGCCGGACCGCCCGTTGTCGGGGTCGACGACGCCCGACCCCTGCGGGTCGCACTGCACGTTCCACCAGCCGCGCGCTCGGTGGAGGATGATGTAGTAGTCGCCGCTGCAAATCCCCGTCAGCCTCGTGGCAAGTTGTTAGTTCGGGAAGGAGAGGGGCGCGTACACAACGACGTCCAGCTCGTCATCCTGCTCCGCCATGTACGGATAGATGGACACCGCGTAGGAGATGCCCGACGGCGTGATGACCCAGTCCTCGTCCGAGTTGCTGTTGCCCGTCTGCGTCCGCACCTTGCCCGCGGCAGCCTGCGCGCCGGCCTCCTCGGTGGGGACCTCCGCGTTCGCCTTGGACACCGCAGGCGGGTCGACGCCACCCGGGGACATGATGTCTGGCCACGGTGCCGCGCCGACTTGCGGCGCGTTCGTCTTGATGACGGGTGGGTGCGGCGTCGGGCGCGCCGTGTTGTTCTGCGAGACGTCGCCCGCCTGCTTCTGGCGCTGCGCCTGCTTCTGCTTGGCCACCGCGATGGGCGAGCGGATGTCCTTGATGTGCTTGAGCATGAACACCGGGTTCTTCTTGGCCTCCTTGAGCTTTTGGAAGAGCAGCAGCGGCTTCTCGTCGTAGCTGAGACAGCGCTCGGTGTTGCCGTAGCAGATGAACATGGCGTAGTTCTGCCAGTCGTCGTTGTTGATCTTGTACTTCTTCAGGGCGGCCGGCAGGACCTTCCAGGCAGGGTCGTCGAGCGAGACCTTGAAGCTCTTGAGGTTGTCCGAGGTGGCGGCGGCGGCGGCCGTGCTGGACTCGGCCGTGGGCTGTGTGTTGACCGGCGCGGGCTGCGGTCGCGCGTGCTGAGCGGCGCCGTTCGGGCGCAGTCCGTTCGAACCTGAGGCGGACGGCGGGGTGGCATTCTGTTGTCGGTACACATTGTGCTTGTTGGCCGGAATGGGCTGTCCCGTGCCGCGCGTCAGAACGGCGTGTTGGTTGGCTGCGAATTGAACAGGGACGTACGGGAACATCATGCTCCATGGCCTGCGGCGAAGAGCGGGGCGAATCCGAGATGTTGGGGTCCAGTGACGACTTGGTGGGCGACTTTGCGGGCTTGACGAAGTTGGCCCATTTGAAAGACGGCTGGCGCGATAGCGTATGGTCTTGCTGCTGTGCCTGCTGCTGTTGCTGGTGCTGAGGCTTCCTGGCCGAGTCGGTTTGCTCAAGGTGAACGAAGCGATCGAGCAGACGCTGGTTCTCGACCTCGAGCGAGCGCAGACGCTCGCCTATGAGCGCGATAAGCGTAATGAAAGAAATCAGGCCAGGGTCGCGGCGGACCTTGCTCGCGGACGATTTCGTTGAGCCGCTCAAGCGAAATGGTTTCCTGGCCGTCCTTGGCCTCGGCTGAGGTTTCAAAGCATGAGCACTAGGATACTTTGGCGGGCACAGACTCAGAGGTAACTCACAGGGCGGGACATAGTGATCCGGTTCAATGGGAATATTGTGGGCGATCTTGACGTGGTAGATGGCCTTGAGTATGGCGAGGCGCTGACCCACAGAGCCAATGCCGGCCTCCTTGAGCATCTCAGCGTCGAGCGTGGCGAGGACGTCGCCGGTGATGGAGTGCTCTGGGGCGCGGTCAGCGGGCGCGCGCGTGCTGCGGCGGGCGACAGACCGTGTATCTGGTCGTCGTACTGGTCGAAGCCTATGCTGTGCATCCAGCTGCAGACGGCGAGCTCGTCCCAGTCCATGATGGTGCCCAGCGCGTCGGCCATTGTCCCCGTCGCTGCGAGCCTGCTGAACGAGGAACGGTCAAAGCCCAAGCGCGGAGTGCCAAGTCCCACTCAGTCCGTCAGATGCACCCGCAGGCCATTCTCGCGGCCTCTGCGCCGTCCCTGGCCCTCATAGACTATGCCACGGGCACCACCCTGGCCTCCTGGAAGCCCACAAGCGCCGGCGAGCGCTGCACGGCCGCCGTCGCGACCCGCAATGGCCTCGGAGGCCTCATTCTTTCAGTTCAGCCGGACAAGTCTCTCCTGCACGCCTTTGCCTTCCAAAAAGTCAGCAAACCCGTCTGCTGTGCCATTCATCAGTCCAACGATAACAGTGTCTCTAGGACCAAATGCTACACAAGATGGTTCTGCCGGAAAAGCTGACTGCCCTCGCGCTGGACTCCTCCGCCTCTTACTGCGCCGGCGGCACGCAGACTGGTCGAATATACCTCTGGGAGGCGAGCTCTGTCCAAAAAGACGCGTGAATATCACATTCAATGTTGCTCAGGTGGCTTCGGGACTCCTGCTCAACACTTTCGATGCGCATTACCGCCAGGTCACCGCCCTTCGCTTCAGTCCCGACGGCGCAGCCTTGTTCACAGGTTCAGAAGATTCGGGAATAGCTGTCTGGTCCATGTCCAGGTATGAGACAGCTCGTCTCATGTTCAAATCCCATGAGCCTCATAGCAAAGCTTACAGACTGCTCGATGACGCGACGCAGAACGACGCACCAGCACCATACGCAAGCTTCACAGACCACACGCTCGCGATATCCGACCTGACGTGCGGCGTTGGCGTCTTTCCCGCATACCGGCTCTTTTCGTCCTCGCTCGACGGCTCCGTGAAGGTTCGCGTTCCAAGGAGGAACCTCGAGCTCCTCGATCTGACACAGCGCACGGTAGATGTGGGACGTCTCATCGCGCGAGCTGCTGGGCACCTTTGCGTTCCCGACGCCTGTAGCGCATCTGGCCGTCGATCCCGCGGAGCGCGCGATATACGCCGCGGCGGCCGGCGACCGCGGCGTTGTCTACCAAATCGACTTGTATTCGCGTGGTAAGGGCCACACGGCGCGGGCGACGGTTGGCGCGGGCGATACGCTGCACATGGGCGCGGAAAAGGACAGCGAGCAACAGCGCGTCTTCTCCGTCGGGTCCGTCCCCTTCCCCAACCGCGCGTACCTAGGCACTGACATAACGCAGGAAGCCCGTGACGAGCCTCGCGCTCGACCTGCCCGGCACGCAGCTGCTCGCCGGCGCGCAGGACGGCAGCATCAGCATCTTCGATGTCGCGTCGCACCAGCTACTGCGCGCCATCGCGCCGCCGGCGCACGGCAGCCCGGGGCCCGTGACGTTCCTGCAGACGCTCCTTCGTCCAGCAGATCTCGTCGGCCCCGCGGCGTCCGGCAGCGCGAAGGACGCGCCGCCGCTGCGCCCGCTCGCCGTGTTCCACCGCATCCGCGATCGCGCCGCGCGCACCGCCCACGAGGTCCCGCTCGTCCTTCCCCGCGCAGTAAGTCATCCCTCTCACTCTTCCTGCTTCTCCTCCTCCCGCTCCTCCTCATTCTCCGTCTCCCTGACTGACGACTTGTTGGGCAGGCGCCGATCGCCCCAGCGTATACGCGGGACGCTGTGCTGCGCGACCATGCGGCGTTTGTGACGCAGCAGACGCAGCAAGCGCCGCAGGAGGATACCAGCGCGCTCGTCGCGGAGGTTGCAAGACTCAAGGAGCAGCTCGCGCAGGCTAAGGGCATTAACGACGCGATGTGGGAGGCGGCGGTCAACGCTGCGCTTGTGCCTGCCGACGGCGCAGCGCCGCAGGCGAATGGCGCGAAGAGACAAAAGGTCACGAAGTAGTCCAGGTGACATGTCGGCACCAAAAAGTACATTAGTGTCCCTGATTGCGGTTGTGCGATGACTGCAATGTATTGTAGTGGATTGCGGAATAGAGTGGTTTTTCAAACCGACGTGAGTGCTCTTAGAAGCGTTGAAAATCGAACCGACATGAATTTTAACAGGTGGCCGTGGGTCGTTTTGGGTGCATTCAAAATTGGCAGGGGTTGTCCCCGCCCGAAGGCCTATGTACAAACGAGGTCTGGTAAGGAAATGTTACCTGAGCGAGTGGTAGACCTGTGGACGAGTGAGTGCTGTGTCAGTGAGGACACACCCGATGAGCTTGAGAGACCCTGGGAGACGATGCGCTCGAGGCAGAGACGGCAAGTGAGAGACGGGTGGGAAAGAACGACATTGCTGGGTCTGAACTCGCAGGGCTTTTATACCCTCCCAGGGCGCTTACTCCGGCCTGCGGCGGTGGGATCGGCTGGGTGATGCTTCCCCCGACCGGCCGCGATTCCCTTCGATTTTATGCGTCCCCCGCGCTGCCATTCAGCCTGCTCATTACACAGCCATTTGTGCGGCATTACCTGCAGTGAGCTCGTCGAGAGACCCCCCGGCGTGCGCGACTCAGGCGCGACCGGCCGCTGACGGACATCCGCGTGGCAATCCCAAGCGAGCACCTGATTCACAGGCAATTTGTCAGTCTCTCCGTGTATATACCCATTCGCTCGTGCCCGAGTCTTGTTTCCGCCTGCTTGCGCCAGGGACTAACTCTCAGGTTGCGTGCCACGACTCTGGCCGTCCCTGGCGCCCGCGGACGTGCCCAAGACATGCATGGATGACTTCCCGTCGCAAGTTTAGTCCAGTGTAGTCCAGCGAGGACTACATTTTTGATCATCAAGGTTGGACCCTGAGAATGATGACGTCTGCACTGAGCCCAGCTGCACTGAGACCCATAGGCTTATGGGCACCGTTCAGCAGCATTTTGGAATCTCATCTTTGCTATGAAGATAAAGTCAGCGGGGGACGTGGCTGGAGCCGGGCTGGAGGTTCAGCGACTCCGAGGATTGCTGCTGATGATCAAGAAATGTAGTCCTCGCTTGGACTACATTGGACTAAACGGCCACGGGAAGTCATCCCATGTCAGCGCAATCCCGCAGGAAATGCACCGCCTGATTGATTGACGTGTTTCAGAACTCGTCGCTTAACGCTTGTACAGTGGATGCGCGCGGCAATTCATTTTGGTGGCAACCAACTTTATTGCATATACTACGACCGTCTAGCATACAGGGAGCCTATGGACGGTACAACTACATGCAGAGGGGATAAACACATGCTATGGATGCGAGGGATGGGCGAGGGGACCGCGATCCTGGATGATACTGGGGAGTCGGGCGGCGGGAAGGGAATGCCCACGGCGAGCGAGACGACGTTGGGATCGCGCGGCAGCGCTCGTATCCTGGGTGGGACGGCCGCGGAAAACTTCCTGACGCGATGCAGAGCGCCGGCGGCCGCGGTGAGAGGCCGGCCGTGCGGAAATTGTTTGCCGGCGGACGGAAAATCGATCCTGCCGCGCCGAGAGTGGGCTCCGCGTCGCCTCGTCCGGTCTGCAAGCACGTCTAGTCGACCCCCACGCGATGGCGCCGAGACTTGGCCGCAATTCCACAATTCGTGTTTTCGCGGTTTTGGCGGTCCCGCCGTCAGCGAACAAAATCCGCTGTTGCCGGACGTCCAGAGAGCGCCGCGCCTCCGCGCTCGGCGCCTGGTATGGGAACCATAGGGAGAGCCGAAATCCCCGATACGGCGCGAAACGGGCGAGGTCGATGTTCCTGCAGTTTCATGGGGTGCGGTGGCGAGAGGTCGCGTAGCGCGATGACCGCGCGTCCGCGCCGCGTGAGATTCGGCGGCAGCGCTCGGCCTGTTATAACGCCCTCAGCGCCGCGGTACGAGAGCCATAGGCCGCCGGTTCCTGGCGGAGCGTGAGTGCCTGGTTGGAGAGGCGGGGTAGGCAGAACGTACCATTTTCGCACAGAGCGCGCTGCTCCGCGAGTATCATGGCTGCAGCGTCCAAGACCGACCCCCCGCCGCCGTGGGTGGAGCGTGGGACGCCGTGGTGACCGGGGAAGGGATGATGCGGAACCGGCCGAAGCCAGCGGCAGCGCCGTAGGAAGAACGGAGCAGCGCCCGGCCGAGCCACGTCTCCCAGCAGCTTTCCGTCATCGAATGAGTCGACGGGGGCAGTTTCGACCTGAACGGAGGAGGTCGGGTCTCGTCATGAAATCAGCACTGGGAGGGAAGATGCACAAATCTGCTCACCTGCGGCGAACGCGAGAAGGGACGAGCGCGTGATTCGGCGCCCGAATAGCGAACCCAACTGCGAACCAGACCACGAAATTGGAGGGAGTTCGGTGCCGGGAGCGCGTTGACGCCGCTGCGTGATGGCCGTTGATGCCGACGGCGACGAAACGCCTCGCAAGCGAGCGCGCACCGCCTCCCCGCGCATCCGAGCCCTTGGTCGCTGCTGGCCTGCAGATGGAAAGCCTGTGGGATGAGTAGCATCAGCGACATCGCCCGCGCGCGCCGAATCGAGGTGCAACTCGTCCCCCAGGTTGCAAAGCTCAGCAGCGCTGGGTTCCTGGGAGCAACCGCAGCGCGGCCCAGGAAAAGCAGGCACGACGCACAGCAGTGGCCCAGCACCGTGCGCACTAGGACACCCAGAAGGTGCGCACCGTCTCGAGGGGGATGATGGCGACAGGGGAAGGCCAATGGGGCCGGAAAAGCGGGTGCGGTGGGGGCGGGGAGAGCACTCACCGTGGGAACAGCTCGCCCGCGTTTATGCGGTCTTTCTGTCACGTTCGCCGTCGACGTGCACCGTTTGCAGGCTCTGCGCGCGCGTCAGAACCCGGCCTCCGAGGACAGGACAGAAAACATGTCAGTCGCACCTTTCGACAACGCCATGGGGAAGTGCTCTGGGGGCGTTCCCAGTGCGCGTAGGTGATGTTTTGCGGTCGACGCGGTGCGAGTGTTTCGGCCAAACGGCAGTGGTGGACGAGGAGGAAGAGAAGCGGAGTTTGCCGCGGCGCTCCGCGACAGCAGCGTGACTGTCAGCCTCACACGGCCAGCGGCGCGCGGGGAACCGTCCTATGAGCGTGAAAAATTGAGCTAGAGGGGTGCTCTTATGTGAGGAAAACCTACGTGCGTGCCAAAAACGACGCGGGATCGAAATGAGAGCAACGTTGCGTGACAAACCACTCCATCAGCTGATTTGTGTCGAGATCGACAGAAGTCGCGCCACCGGCTTCGCCGACTGTATTCCAGCACCGCCCATGAGACAAATGCGTGCCTGCAATGTTTCTCACGCCACCGGCGTGCGGGTTGCATGCCCGGCTCACCGAACGCGCATACAGTCGCGATGCTTCCCAACGAGTCGCCCCTTCGCCGCCGCCGCAATGCCGACGATCGCGAGAGCACCAACATAGCTCTCTCTGAACTATTCTAAATCTCACTTACAGGCACCGTCTGCCGTTCGGAAGACTTCAAGAACGGAAACAACGAACCCTTATGCAGAGGGAAGCCGTTGGCGAGCCGCTCTGAATCTCCTCGACTCGCCCGCATTTGGCCCAGTATCATCATCATCTAAGATGGTCTTACTTGCGCACGGGTTCACTTGCTCTGTGAGGTTGATTTGTGACGTGCAACTGCGAGGGCTCCGCCGAGCGTTCGGCGCTCATTCAATTGCGGGCAAGCAACGCGGTCCTCTGTCTTTCTCATACTCCCCGACCTCATTTTCCGCAGTCAACTATCAGAGCATGCTGTTACATGCGCTCAGGGTCCATCCCGCGCGGTGAGTCGGCCGTGGTGCCCGATGGAGGCACGGGAACGTCACGCACGTGCCGAAGCGGGCGAGAACGCGCGCGTCACAAACTCCGCTCGTGGGAGAACAACAGCCCAGAACGCGACCGGCGAGGCCGGCGCCCGCGTTATCTCTACGTCATCTGCTGCGGCCAATGCTGGGCATGCCGTACGTGCGCGTAATTTGACAGAATTCGACGTGGAACGATCGCTGCGAAGGCGGCGCCGTAGCGACGCGTTTCGCAAAGTACTCAGTTTCCCCTGGTTTCCCGGGCTTCTCTCATCACGGGCATCAATCTCCGAGCAATCACGCATCAGACTCACCGGTCTGGAGCGCGCAAACACGACTGCGCCGGTCCAGAGCTTTAGCGCAATTTCGCGGGTTCAGAGGGTATAGGGGTACCCCTATACACGGTCTGCGCGATATGGGCGCTTATTCTGGGAGGGCCATCCGAGATTAGTCTGAGTGCAGAATTGGGAGGGCGTAGCATCTCGGGGCCGCGAGGAAATGCGCGCCGCGCTCGGCGGCGGGGTGTGGCTAAACACTGCAACAGGCACACGCCCGGTCTCGGCGCCGCAACTTCGCGCTTCCCACGATGGATCGTACGATGGCTTTCTTTGCGTAAGCACTGCGCAGCCGGCTGCCGGAGAAGATGCGGCCGGCAGGCGTGTTGCGCGAGGGTATAAAGGTTCGTGCGGCGGAACCTGCGCGAGGAAGCATCGTCCCTTCCTCCCACTTCCCTTCGCCCTCGCCTCCCTCGTACCTCGGCTACTCCGCTGCTCGCTCTTGCTAGCACCGAGCTGCTCGCTCTTGCTAGCACCGAGCTGCTCGCTCTTGCTAGCACCGAGCTGCTCGCTCTTGCTAGCACCGAGCTGCTCGCTCTTGCTAGCACCGAGCTGCTCGCTGCCACCTCGTCGCCGAGACCGCCGCCGCCGCCGCCGCCGCCGCAGGCTCGACTCGCATCGCAGACGCGGTGCTCGCTGCACACGCCGTTCCCGACACCGCGAGCGTCCCTCCCCAGCTTCGGCACCGATCTCGGCGGTGAGCTTTCGATCGCGCAGTACACGCTCTTTCGGTTGCTGATCCATCTTTAGAGTCGGTCGACGTGCATGTACGCAGCGCTCGCCGTTCGGTCGTTCGGCAGCGGCGGCACGGTCAGTCTTCCGTACACTCGTTCCCCATCGCACCCTTTCTGACCTATCGTCTTTACGAACGGCCATATGCGTCCGTTGGAGTACAGACAAGAGATTCACGCGTTTTGGGCGCCGTCGACGCGGGAGTCGATCCTTGTGGTGAGTGCTCTCGATCGGGAGGCGGCGTCGTGCACGGCTCGTCGCCGCCGTGCTACACCTCCCTCAACCGGGACAAGTACGTATTATCACTCTGAAGTCGTATTCCCTCCTGATCCTTCGATAGGTCACTCGTTCTTATGCGTCCGTTGTGGTACAGACCCAGGTTGCGGGATCGGCAGTTCGGTCATGTTTGTCCATTGCCCACGCTCTCTTCCATTCTCTTCGCTGACAACACTCATTCACAGGTCACACGCGCAGCGCCGACGACGGGCGGCCGAAGAGCATCGGGGGGAACGGCAAGATTGTGTTCGTGAGAAAACGACCTAAGGTACGTACAACTCCGTAGCACTCTTCCTATCGCTGCGTGACGTATGTCGCGCACTCGGAACACGTCTGAGAGCTTCCCGCGAGCCGCTGGGCGGGCTGCACTCGCATTCCGCGATGATGCATGTCCGCGGTCGTCCGACCATTCGGGGGCTCGGCGCACGAACCGCGCCGAAATCGGCACACGACGACCCAGGAGGTCGTTGTGTGCCATCGGCCCGTCGTCTGGCGCTCGCTGGAATCGGCGGCGGTGCTGTCCGTGAGAGTGCAAATCGATTCGGCCGTTCCGCGACCAGCAGTCGAGCTGCCTCCCCGGGGAGGCTTCCGAGGCGGGCTGCCGCGGTAGGGGGTCGTCGTGCAAGTGACCTGAAATCGGAATGTGAGCTCACAGTCGCGCGACTGCGCGTACGAGGGCCGGCAGACCGGGTTGTGTGCGGAATGCGGTCACTCCGGGTTTGCCTGCGTTCTACCGATGGGGCGTGCATACCGGCGCCAGGAGGTCAATCGTAGCACTTTGGCCGATGACGAGATGAGTGCGGAAGCAGTGATCGTGCGGCGTACTGACCGTGAGAGTCGTTCCCGGGGCGGAGCAGCACTTGCAGCGAATCTCGTCGGATCCCCGCGAAGGCGCGCGTTCGCGACCGCGGGAGACGATCGGCGGGATCGACTGAATGTCTAGACGTCAAGAGAAAGTGAATTGCGGGTGGGGGTCGTGAGATCGTGGGCCTTATGCTCTGTCGCACGCAAATCGATTTAGCGCCGGCGCCGAAGCCTTTCGAACGGAAGACAACCGAAGCCCGTCATCCCAGTGGGTGCATACAATCGTCCTGCGGCTCTTCTGGGCGCCGTGCAGCGCTGTTTGTGCCGATCGCGAGTACTGACGGGAAATGACGCACTGGCAGAAAGGCCCGTGTTCAGGCTAACTCGGGCATACCAGACGAAAATAATCGTACCTATCGGTAGCGTTCATTGCGACAAGGCTGGTTCATAGTACTGACTTTGCGTTCATGCAGGGGACTGGACCAGTGGGGCACGTGCACGGACTCGGGATAGGAAGCAAGTGGAGTATAATTAGGGTGTCGACGATCCTGACCGGTAGCTAATGCACATGCAGGGCGTGGGAACTGGGCCTCGGGCGTGTCCTCGGCGGTCTCGTTCGTGTGCTGCATGTCGGACGTCCAGAGGGTCAGGTTGTCGCGGAGGAGCTGCATGATGAGCGTCGAGTCCTTGCGGCTCTCGAGCTCGGCGATCGCGTCGTCGAACGCGCTGGCAGGCGGCGGCGTCGCGTGGAATGGGGGAAGTGGGTACGAGAGCGACGGAGGCCGATGCCGCGATTCGCGTCGAAAACTGAAAACTGAAACAAGTCAGCGGACGGCGGTCGAGGACATCACATTCGGTGAGCACCAGTACTCACCGAATATTTCGCATAGCATAGTGCGCTTTGGAGAGTGATGATGAAGTTGGTGCGGGAGCGACGGAGGTCGGGTCGGATTCTGTTCAGGACGGGACGGGATCCAGAAAGAAGCGCCGGCGAGCATAACGAGTCTGCGCAGGCGGCGGGCGCGGTACGTGCTCGACGTCGACGCGACGAGATTGCGGGCGGGCGCGACCAGCGGATTGCGCGAGCGTCATTTCGCGCACGGCGACGACGGGCGCGGCGACGGCGGAAGACGGGCGCGGCGACGGCGGAAGACGGGCGCAGCGACGGGCAAGGCGCGGCGACGAGCAGAGAGGGAGCGCGAGCGCGAAGGGCGCGGCGGACGGCGTTGTGGCGCGAACACGCGGCGCGTCTTCCGGCGCGTTCGGGCGCGACAGACGTTGTGGCGAGGGAGGCCGCGCAGGGCACAGCGCGCACGGGCCAGGGCGCGAGGGCACTGACGAGTTGCGCGTGAAGGCGGGGTGCAGCGAGGGCTCGATGAGGATGGCGCGGTCAGTGCGGGCGGTCGTCGTACTGGTCGAAGCCTATGCTGTGCATCCAGCTGCAGACGGCGAGCTCGTCCCAGTCCATGATGGTGCCCAGCGCGTCGGCCATTGTCCCCGTCGCTGCGAGCCTGCTGAACGAGGAACGGTCAAAGCCCAAGCGCGGAGTGCCAAGTCCCACTCAGTCCGTCAGATGCACCCGCAGGCCATTCTTGCGGCCTCTGCGCCGTCCCTGGTCCTCATAGACTATGCCACGGGCACCACCCTGGCCTCCTGGAAGCCCACAAGCGCCGGCGAGCGCTGTACGGCCGCCGTCGCGACCCGCAACGGCCTCGGAGGCCTCATTCTTTCAGTCCAGCCGGACAAACCGCTCCTGCACGCATTTGCCTTCCAAAAAGTCCGCAAACCCGTCTGTCGCATCAGTCACCAGTTCAACGATAACAGTGTCTCTAGGACCAGATGCTACACAAGATGGTTCTGCCGGAAAAGCTGACCGCACTCGCCCTGGACTCGTCTGCCTCTTTCTGCGCCGGGGGCACCCAGACCGGTCGAATATATCTCTGGGAGGCAAGCTCAGCCCAAATGACGCGTGAATATCACATTGACCTCTACTGGCTCAATCAGGTGGCCTCAGGACTCCTACTCAACACTTTCGATGCGCATTACCGCCAAGTCACCGCCCTCCGCTTCAGTCCCGACGGCGCAGCCTTGTTCACAGGTTCAGAAGACTCGGGAATAGCTGTCTGGTCCATGTCCAGGTATGAGACAGGTCTTTCCATGTTGAACTCCCATGAGCCTCAAAACAAAGCCCGCAGACTGCTAGATGATGCGATGCAGAACGACGCACCAGCACCATACGCCACATTCTCAGACCACACGCTCGCAATATCCGACCTGATATGCGGCGTCGGCGTCTTTCCCGCGTACCGGCTCTTTTCGTCCTCACTCGACGGCTCCGTAAAGGTTCGTGTTCCCAGGAGTCACCGCGAGCTCCTTAATCTAACACACCGCGCGGCAGATGTGGGACGTCGCGTCGCGCGAGCTGCTGGGCACCTTCGCGTTCCCGACGCCCGTCGCGCATCTGGCCGTCGATCCCGCGGAGCGCGCGATATACGCCTCCGCGGCCGGCGACCGGGGCGTAGTATACCAGATTGACCTATACTCGCGCGGGAAGGGTCACACAGCGCGCGCGGCCGTCGGCGCGGGCGACACGCTGCACATGGGCGCAGAAAAAGACGGCGAGCGGCAGCGCATGTTCTCCGTCGGGTCTGTCCTCGCTTTCAGCGCGTACCTGGTCATTGACGCAGTGCAGGAAGCCCGTGACGAGCCTCGCGCTCGACCTGCCCGGCACGCAGCTCCTTGCGGGCGCGCAGGATGGCAGCATCAGCATGTTCGACGTCGCTTCGCACCAGCTGCTCCGCGCCATCGCGCCGCCTGCGCACGGTAGCCCGGGTCCCGTGACGTTCCTGCAGACGCTCCTCCGCCCGGCAGATCTCGTCGGTCCCGCAGCGTCAGGCAGCGCGAAGGACGCGCCGCCGCTGCGCCCGCTCGCCGTGTTCCACCGCATCCGCGACCGCGCGGCACGCACTGCGCACGAAGTCCCGCTCGTCCTCCCTCGCGTTGTAAGCCCACCCTTCCTACGCCCGCCTCTCTCTCTTCCTTCTCCTCCTCATCCTCCTTCTCCTCCTCCTTCTCCTCCTTTTCCTCCTCCCCCTCCCCTCCCTGACTGATGACTGGTTGGGCAGGCGCCGATCGCCCCGGCGTATACGCGCGACGCGGTGCTGCGCGACCATGCGGCGTTTGTGATGCAGCAGACGCAGCAGGCGCCGCAAGAGGATACAAGCGCGCTCGTGGCCGAGGTCGCACGGCTCAAGGAGCAGCTCGCCCAGGCTAAGGGCATTAACGATGCGATGTGGGAGGCGGCTGTGAATGCTGCCCTTGTGCCTGCCGACGGCACCGCGACACCTGCGAACGGTGCGAAGAGGCAGAAGGTCACGAAGTAGTCCAGTTGACCTGTGGGCAGCAGAAAAGTACATTATAATTGGTCTCCTTGATCATGGTCGTACGTTAGTCGCGAAAACTTACTTCATCGGCAAAATATCCAGCCAACCCGGAAGTTGGCAGCTCGCGTTAAGGTCATGTTAGCCGATGGGCGCATCAGTAGGACATTGACTGCGAGTATCAATGACCCGTAACATCAGCAATGAGTCGGCTCGAGAGCCACCGGGTTATACCGAACAGGTCCTTCTTCCCGACTTGCTACCACACATCTTGCAGTTCTGGCTTCACACTATCACCACGTCATTGCCCACGAATGGGAAGAATCCAACCTTCCTGAACTCGCGACCGATATCTTGGCTCTGTTGCGCCAACCGCTTCCCGATGTCGCTCTGCAAAGAATCGCACCGTCCGCAGCGCCCGCTGCCACATCGCCACTTGATACACCCGTACATCCCGAGCCGGCCATAGGCGACTCAACCCGTCTGTCCGGCGTCGATATGCAGGCTTCGGAGACTCACCTTTCTGACGCCGAATTCCTGGACACGGTTTTTGCCATTGCTTCGAACGTCTCTGAGAGCGACACGACGGCAAATCCGCAGACGCAATCCACGAATGGGGCGGATTCCTCGTTGCTCTACCTCGTTAGCTTATGTGCCTCGCGGTGTTTCAGCCAAGCCATTGCACAGTGAGTACTACACGTGCGGTCAAAGTGGTGTCTCCTGCTGAATCAATCTATACAGCGATAACGCATGGATAGCCCGTCGCAAGCCTCCCAATGAGCTCGCCGACCACGCGCACCTGCTCGAGAAATACGTTCGCGTTCCGCTTGTCGTCACGCTGCCATTACCGCACATAATCGACGCCGTCCATCTACCTCCTCCGCCTATGTTTCCGGTCCCGTCGTCAGACTCGGAGTCTTCAGAGTCAAGCGCGCGGCCTTTCTCCACGGTTTCCCAGCTGCTCGCCTGCAAACGCCCGTGGCCGGCTCCCGTCGTACTGTATGAATGGAAGCACCCTGTGATCGCTCCGATGGGACCGGCAATGGAACGCGTCGTTTTTGCTGCTGATTCGCCCGTCCACTCGCTCTGCGTCCTCGTAGTCGCTGAATGCGACACAATCGACGAAGCCATGGCCAGCGCTTTGTATCAGCGGCTTGCTTGGAACGTGCGGTCCCCTCTCGTCGGAATATCGTTTTCGCGCGGCTCGACTCGCGTCAACCTCCATGTCGGATGGCCTGGGGAGACGGATGACAGTCTAGATGACCTCGTTCGTGATTTTTGCCTGGCCTGTTCATCGCTCAAGCCTATGGTCAGCCTCTAATCCATATCCTCGGCTTGCAAACTTGTCCTAGGGACAGCATCCCTGAAGTATCGTTCGGCCTCAACGACCCCAGGGACGCCCTTTCGCTTGCGCGCATCTTGCTTGCATTGAAGGCTTCGATGAAAGACGATCTTACACGGGCGCAGACGGTCGAAAACGATCTCATCATTCGATGGCGCGCGGACCAGGCTCCCTCGCTGGCAAGCTATGCGCCAGTGCCGCGATGGTCTGCTGAAGCGGTCCTTGACTGGACCGAAAAGACACTACATGGCTCAGACCTGTTGGTGCTATCCTGTCACACTCAGAGCGTCGCTAACCAGTTGACAGGCTCACCGAGGGCGATGGCCTCGAAGATCAGGAAGATCCACACACTCAATACCGAAGATCTTATACATTTGACCAGTACGCGCCATCCGCTGCATGCGATCCGATGGCAGCTCACACGGCATAGATTCATCTCTTACAAAGACAGGAGTGGCATGTGTCCGTCTGCGACCTCGCTCTGGCTGCTGGATCGTTATGCGGTATCCCATATCCTCCCGCCGATCGCCCAGTGTCACGATTCGGAGACGTACAGCCGACTTGACGACTTCTTCCGGCCTCAGATACCCTTCTACAACATTTATCGTGCTGCCACCCGTTTTGCATGGCCCCGCACATGGACCAGGGAGGTACGCGGGGGTGGCTAATGCATCGTGTAATAGCTCATACCTTGTAGGACGACCTTCCTACCCTCCGTCCCTCTCTCGCCAGCGTCTTCCGGCAGCTTTTCTGCGCCGTCAAGTCCAGCGGGGATCAAGCGCCCCATTGCACACCTATTGCTCTGGCGTGTCCAGAATCTCAAGCCGTCCTGTCTCAGGGATTGTCGATAATCCTCGGTATATCCACCTTCGCCCGGTCGCTGAACGCGACTTCAACGGAGCAGCAATACAGCTATTGTTATGGCGCTCTCTTGGCGATTCTTCCCGCAAGTGCCTCGGTGATAAGGACGTGCGAGGCTCCTCTCACCCTCCAAATCAGTTGTGTCAAGCTTACTCTCCTCCCAGCTCCGGTGTCAACATCCGCCTTTCACGAAGCAGCTTCCTCGATGATACTAATACGAATGAGCACCCCGATACCCTCCTTCGTGATGTCCAGACGGCCCAACGACACCACTACTGGCTTCAGGGTGCAGAAGCACGGCTGTTCGAAGAAGGCGACTTCCGTGAATTCTTTTACCTTCAGGGCACGGCGCAGTGTTATTATCACGACAAAACCGATTGGGCTGCGACTCCGGCTGAGGCCCGTCGACGCGTATTCGAGGCGCCGACCTTGGGCAGTTGCGACGCCGTTCTCGCTGCACGATTCCGCCCCCAGGGAGAGCCAGCGCACATCTCACCTATTCTTGCAGGTCGTTCGACGGGACCTACCTGCCCGGGATTTCCGGTCCCGTACTGGCCCACGCCGGCCGAGTTCCCGATGCACATCGCGAAGCAAAGAACGCTGTCCCCCAACATCCTAGCTTACGCGCACCGCGACTACCCTGCAGCCCTCGACGCAAAGTGTCAACATGCTGACGACAGCGACATCCCTCGTACGCAACACGACGCCGAATTCTTGATCTAGCTGACCTCACCTGTTCTCTCACTCTCACAGACCTCACCGAAGCGGAAGGTTGCCCCGACACCGCGTCGGCTCCAGTCCCACGGGAGCCCACACCTTCGGATGGGCAATTTCTGGAGGTGCCGGTCCTGCTCGTCGTGCATAGCCAACACCGCGCTTGCTTCCAGATCGGAGACAGCAACGCGCTGAGAATATGCCTGACGTCTGCTGTGCATTTCCTTGCCTCGCTGCAGATTTACGAGTTTCCGCTCTTCGGCCTCTTCACAGAAGGCACGCTCTGTGCCGTCGTCATGGCGTGGGCGACCCGGCACGACGCAGCAGACCCGCAGGTACCGCGCATATCCTGTCTATTCAAGGACACTCACGCGTCTCCATTTGCACCGGCAGATCCACATTTTAGATCATAACTGCAGTTCGTACAACATCTCAGAGCCTGCAGGGGCCTTCAATCTCGTGACATTCCTGCTCTGGATACAATACCAGCACGTGCCGCGGTTGCTAGCGCAGTTGCATAAAGCACAGGACAGCGGTGCATTTACGAAGGATGATGGACGGCCGTGGACGGCGGAAGAACAGCTGCGCCAGTTGGAAGAAGAGGGTCCAATGACAACCGATTCGAGCAGCAGTGGCTTAGAGGATAACGTCGATGTCGACGAGGAGAGCGATGATGATGACGGACAGTAGTGCCGATTGAGGCAGCAGGGCGACGATGACACCTGGCACAGGAGTACGGGCGGCGCCGCTATCGACAAAGAAAGCGACGGAGATGGTTGTATCGTTACGGTGCCACCAAATTGTCTCTGCGATGAGAAAGCATCTATACTAAAAGATGTGAATCGCCTCGTCTGCCGGGAACTTCCAAAACCACGGTTCGGACACAGGCGCCACTGGTGAATTCTCCTGCAGGATATTCAGGTGCGAGACCAGCGCGCGCAGTGCCCCGCCCGGAGGGACCAGCGTGATGCCGCAAAGTACGAGAGTCCGCAAGGTGTCGGGATCGAACATCGTCCGCACCATGTCTGCGACGACGGACTCCTCCACTGGAAGGTCAGCCGTACGCACTTCTGGCGGCGCGACTAGGCGCAAGAGTGCGAGGCGAAGTTTGGGGACGGGCGTCGGCTGGCTGGTCCCTGGCTTATACCCCCAGTGGATACTGCTGGCGTGCCAGCGGCCGCCCTCATGAGGGACCAGGTAGATATGCACGGTGAGCTCCCGTAGGGACGACAGCGCTGCGAGGTGTGGAATCAGGGGCGCCCAGAGGGTCTCGTGGAGGGTAAGGCTCCGGAGGTCCTGCAGGCGCGTGGAGAGCATGGCCACGGCGATGGGGGCATCTTCAATGTCGAGGTCGACAGCGACGTCGGTGCCGTCCAGCTTTATGTAGGTCCCTAAGGCCGCGTGCTTATCCGGAGCCTTTGGGTCGACCAGCTGAATCGGGCGGTAGCCCAGCTCCATGGATGCCGGCTGTCCCACGGTGCTGAAGAGGGTCCGTAGGGCCTCGTCCGAGTACTCCGTCGAGGAACTGAGACAGACCGAAGTGGCATTTGGGAAGACGTTCATCAGGGGGAGAATGGATCGCAGATTCGGAAGGCGGACCGCCAAGGGGAGTGTGCAGACGGCCTGCAGATCGTCGATCTCGCAGTCGTTTCCAAAGAAGGTCAACGAGCGTAGCGCGGGAAGCAGCCGAGAGATCGCCTCAACGTCGGGCGAGCAGATGACACGCGCGTCATGAACTAAATCTGTCACTGACTGTACCGCGATACAGCCGTGGAAGGGACTAAAATCCACCATCGAAAGCGCCAGGCTGGTTAGGCACGGCGCGTGGTCGGCGAAGAGGGACTTGGGCATGTAAAGTGATTCCCCTACCACATAAAGCCTGAAGCAGGCCAGCATAGGAGCCGGCTGGCTGAACACGGCCCAGAAAGCGTCGCGCGCGACAGCAGGTAGGTCCAGGATCAAGGACAGCGAGCGAATGCGAAACATCTCGGCGACAATGAGTGGTGCAATCTGCTGGCATGCACCATGGTTCCGCCTGTCCTCCTCATACTCCTCGTCGACCGAGCACCGGATTTCAATGGAAAGCGGTAGGCTCTGACTTCGAGTGAACAGAGCATGGAGTAACGCTGACGACCGCGGTGACGCGCTGGGACCGCGTTCCGAGATACAAACGCGCGTCCACAAGCTCGGACAATCGAGTAAGCTCGCGCGCCAGCTGCGACAGACGAGCGCAGTCTTGCAAAGGTCCCGCAGACCGAGGAACGACGCGACAAGGGTGAATAGCTCCGTGGGCAATTGGTTGATTGGTCGCCGCCTGTTTTCCTGCTCCACAAGAGGCCGTAGAGTATCGTCGACAAGGAGGTGTAGACTCCTGTGAACGTCTGAAAGGTTGCCTTCACTAATAGATGCGGCGCTGTCAGTTCGTCTGGGAGACAGGCCATGGCGGACAAACCTGCGAGAAGCCGAATATTTCCATAGGGCTGTTATAGTAGAGCGTACGTCGTTCTCCAGCTCATAGGAAACTTCAGAGCTTCCGTTCTGCATCCTAGATTTTCGGAAGGAAGCCTAGGTGATTGTTGGAGATTGGTTCGACCGTGAAGTCGTCAACGGCCGGAAACAAGGAAACCAAACAGGAAAATTCCGGCCATGGCCGATCCTTATGGGTCCGCCGGGACACGCTGGGGACACGACTTGTATGATGCCTCAAAGGCTGGGCTACGACGTCCATTACCTCTGGGGTTCATGCGTAGGGGTATATTAAGACTTTAATGTGGTAGCGCAATGTGGATACACCTCGTACTCCAAGTCACGTTCAGAATACTGAATAGGGCCTAGTGTATCAGACTATGGATACAGCTAGACATGGATACAGGTCGTCGAACGCGGTTGTCTCATTCTTTGTCGACGAGTTCTTTTATTCCTAGGAAACATAGGTCAGGGACGAAGGGCACTCGACCAGGGGATCGGCTTACTGGCGATGATCTCAACGAAGGCCTTGCTGGCGGGGCTATCGGGGTACTCCTCCATGAAGTTCTCACCGTAGTCGGCACACTTCCCTATACGCGGGTCGAGCGGGACGCGGCCGAGCAGTGGGACGCCGGTTTCCGCGGCAAGACGCGCCGCGCCGCCGGTGGTGGGCTTGAAGATGACGCTTTCGCCCTTACAGCTGGGGCAGACGAAGCCGGCCATGTTCTCGACGATGCCGAGCATGCGCACGCCGACCTTCCTGCAGAAGTCGATCTCGCGGCGCACGTCCTGCAGCGCGACCTCCTGCGGTGTCGTGACGAGCACGGCGCCGTCGATGCCGGCCTCCTTGAGCAGCGACACGACGCTGAGGTGCTCGTCGCTCGTGCCGGGCGGCGTGTCGACGAGCAGGTAGTCGAGGTCGCCCCAGTCGACGTCCTTGAGGAACTGCGCGACGAGCCCGTTCTTGCGCGGCCCGCGCCACATGACGGCGTCGCCGGGCGCGGCGAGCATGCAGCCGACGGAGATGGCGCACAGGTTGTCCGTCACGGCGACGGGCGACCAGCCCGCGCCGCTCGCGTGCACGCTCTCGCGCGCGATGCCGAGCATCGTCGGCATCGACGGCCCGCAGATGTCGATGTCCATGATGCCCGCCTGCACGTCGGCGTCCGCGGACAGCGCCCAGCCGAGCTGCGCGGTGAACGTGCTCTTGCCGACGCCGCCCTTGCCGCTCAGCACCAGGATCTTGTGCCGCACGCTCTCCATGCGCGCCGACACCAGCGGGATGGCCGGGTCGGGCCCCTTGGGCGCCGTCGCGCAGATTTGTTGGTTCGGGCGTCGACATTAAGTAAGCAGGGCGCGTACAAGCGACGCGAGGCTTTCATATGATTCGATCATAGCACAAAGTCTGAAGCTCTGAAGAGTCACAGCGTGGTGCAAGGCGTGGAGAGCTCATGATCATGAAGGTCAATGGAGCGATAAAGCTCGCTTGTTGACACGACAGACAACGCATGGGAGCTGGCACACAGAGGCCGAAACGGTCGGTTTATCCAAAAGACAGCAGCTTTCCTCGACGAGGCGATCATTCAGCGTCATGGCGCCATTTTGTAGAGCAGGGTGGGTATGCAGAGAACGCAGCGGCGGTTATGTAAGCTGACGCGTAGAAAGAGGTGTACATATCGGAGTTCGGATCGGAAGCAGCCCTCAGCTCATTGCAATGTTGGACTCTTCTCCAGCAGCCCATTTTTTGCCTTGTGACTTGCAGAAAACCATTCTATTGGTCTACCGGAAGCCGAAGTAAGCAAAAAACCTGAACCTGTGCTAAACGCCTGACAGCAAAGACCAATTATTTGCGGACGATGAAGAGGTAGTAATGGAACATCTCGCCGAGCTCTCTGACCTGCAACGTCGTTTCTGAATGTTGGAGATACTGCCTTCTGAAGTGCGGCTGGGCGAAGGTGAGGTACAGGAACATCCCGCCCCCTGGTCGCAGAACCCTAATTCCTAGGCATCAGGTCGTGTCCAAATGATATATGCAACGGGTTACCTCATCGCCTCTTTCACCTCAGCATTACAGCTATCAACGATCTCCTGAGGAGGGTTCTAGGTAGCTGCTTATCAGCATCTATATCGGACCGTTATGAAGAACCCACCCAGACATCCTTTACGCCAGCGAGCATAGCATCCATCGCTAGCGAACAAGGGTCAAGCCTGAGGCGAAGAGAGCAGGAATAGCGGTGTGACTCACTTCCCTTATCGATCACGACATCGAAAGACCCGTCTTCGAATTCCAGACGGCGGATATCCATTTCCATCCCTTCAAGTTGTCAATACTTGCGAGGAGCCGCTCGAGTGGATTCGGTACACACATGCCATGGAATCCATGCCTGCATGAGAGGCGCGCATATGCTCTATGACCACGGGAGAGTACTGCGATTCAATATGGTGAACAGGGTGCGCTGGAGACAAGGTGACCGTCCACGGACGTCAATGTTTACGATGTTCTTGTATCCGGCTTGCCACATCTGTCGAGCATTGGGTAAGCACACACTTTGGTAGATTGAGAGGTCACGTGCGTCCTTAGACAGTGCCGAGTTTCCACAGCCTATCCTTGATGGGTCAATGTTCGTGCAGCACTGTTGTCCGCTCACCCAGCATGAGGACCTTTGCAGCGCGATCGGGCACCAGTTCATCCAGAAGAGGCTTCAATTCGGAGTACCCCTTGAACCAGTCATGGAATCCATCATCTCTGTGGGGAGCTGGTCGTGAATGCCCATCAATAGCGGATAAGTAGCCTCTCCTCACTTTGCGTAGCGCTCGTCCTAGATCCCCTGCTCAGCAGAGTTGCAGCATAACCAGGGCAGACGACGCGCCCAATAATCCTTGTCCTGATAGCGGCGATTGTCCTGTGGAGTTAGATCGCTGTCCATGTCGTGGACGTCCGGAGCTCGGCGCGAACAGCGGAGTCTGATTTCGCGTCGCGATTCTCGAATCCCAATCATTTGAAGCTGTACATCTCTACGTGGTTCGGCAAGTATGGAAATACACGTCTGATTAATCATGCAGTATACAAGTACCACTTTTCTCTGCATGGCCCGTGAGTTGAAACTGAGTAGATCTTACGGATCAACGCACCGAGCATCAACTGCGTCTTTGCGTATCAAGCGCTTGGGGTCGTCGAGCAGTCTTCCCAGCTCCCGTATCACGCGGGCTTTGAGGGGATGCAAGACCTCATAGCGAACAATTCCTGGTAGCGTGCCAAGATAACGCAAAGCAGCGAGACGAACGGGCTGGGATCAAATGAGCGCCGAAGGTCTCGCCGCGGGATGCCCATGCTTACCGCATCCGTTGCTGGACCAGAAGACGCGATCTTGAGCATGGTCTCCGCCAAAGTAGTAGCACGCTCCGAAAGGATCCCTGGATCGGAAGACTCGTCTCGAGCCGCCGATAGAAGAGTCTCAATGACGTTCAATCGGAGGTTCGAGTCCGGGAGGTCGAGCCCTCGGATGAGCATGGGCATCAGCTTTCTCAGATGTGTTAGCCGAGTGATGGATGCGATTTGAATAACGGCACGCACCTGAGGCATTTCTCCCTTGTAAACGACCTGGGGCATGGTCTTTATCATCGATGTCAATGCAACCAGGTAAGCGGTGCGATGGGATGGGTCTGGGATTTCCGCCGTCACTGACAACTTCCTCTTAGGGATATGACTGTGCATACCAGATGACGACTTCGCTCCCGTCAGTATGCGTGGCAAAATCGCATTGAAGAACCGCTGGGCGTGCAAGATCTACCGCAATGACAAAGTCAGCATTGTGTCGACGGTGTAGGCGACTACGGGCCGTACCCTGATGACAGCATGGTTTTTCTTGTTCAGCACATCTGGTTGACCGCCGACATTCCCGACTGCTTTCGCAGCCTCCCAGCCAACCTCGGGATCGGGGAATAGCCCGAAGAGCAGCTCGACATTGACCATGGCCTGCTCGTGATTGCGTACGATCAGAGCCTTCGTTATCTGAGTGGGGAGACATCAGCTGCTGTTCGGAACGAGGGAAATTACAGACCCATGTCCAAGCCTCGATCGTGCGTTTCCGGTACTCCTGTGCTGACGGGCCAGTGATGAACCGCTCCCAGAGGATGGGAAGTCGTGTTTTCAGCAGGTCGTCAAGCTCTGAAGGTACATGAATTGCAAGCACACCGAGTAAACACTGAAATCACCTTCAACGTGTTTGTTGAGTAGAGATGCGATCATTCGGCATACGGCAAGACGCTGAGTCTCGTCTGCGTCGCGTTCGACGGTCCACAAAAGTAATTTCTCCAGGAACCCTGCAAGGTCATCTGTGGATAGAGAAACCTTGACCATATTAGAATAGGTATTGTGTATAAGGCAGAACATACCTCTGGGCGGAGTGGTATTATGGCAGCGGAGAACATGACTACGAGGTCCCTCGATTCGGCGGTGGTCCCACTCTGCGTTACTTTCAGCAACTGCTTTACGATTGCAACGAGACTCACGTCGAATGGGTTTTGCAGCCCAGACGAAAGCTCGAGGCGTTTGCCGTTACCGTGAATGAATGCATCCCAGACAGCCGCAAGCAGGATGGCCTGTCGCCTGATAAAATAGTCAGTGCTCCCGAAAAGTGTTCCAAGAACGCACACGACGTACTCGGCGGTCAAAGTTCGCACGACAAGTGTCACAACGGCGGCGGCAGTTTCAAGCATACGGCAAGACCATTTCACTCTCCCCTGCGCAGAGGACAGGGCGTACAGCCGCGGAACGAGGCCGTCGACGTATTTGGGCACGTCGGCGTGGCCCGCGTCGACCTTCGCCTCAAGGACGGCCTGCAGCGTTGCGAGGATGGCGAGGGCGTACAGCGCGTCTTCGGCGAGCTCGAGCCGCACGAGGAGACGGACTACGAGCGTCTCAAACAATACAGGCGCGACGCACAGCGTGCGCAGCGTCGCCAATGCCCGCGCCGCTTTCGTCCGCGCCGCGTCGTCTGCTGGTGCGCGGTCCGGAAGGTGCCCAAAGAGCAGTGGCAGCGTCGTCTCCTCGACGTGCTTCGGCCCGATCTTAGCCGTCGCGAGGAAGAGGTCGAGCATCGCCGTCCTGCGAGAGCGTTACTGAGATTCTTCGCGCGACAGGCACGCCGCAGGTCTCACCTCGTCTCACCCTCGACGTTGACGGAAAGCAAAATCTCATTCAGGTTGTGCACGACGAAGCCAAGCTCCTCGTCGCTCAGCAGTCCGGGGACCAGAACCATCTGCTGCAGCCCGTCGAGCGCCGCGGCCGTCGACTCGGGGTTCTTCAGCTCGATCGTGAAAGCACCGAGCAGTTGGTCCTTGAACGACTCCAGCAACTGTTCCTCGGCATAACTCCGCGAAGAACCGTCCGAGTAGAACTTGCGGACGGTCGTACACAAGCTGGCGAGGGATCCAAGGACTGCGGGCCGATTGGGGGCCTCGTCGGGGTTAAGGAAGAGACCCATAAGGTGTGTTGTGGCCGCAGAGATGACGGCGCGGCCCACTGGAACTGCAGAACGTTGAGAGGACGTACTCGCTTGGAAATATCAGAGGACTGACGCGTCGTGTCAATGAGCGCTGAGAGCGAGAGCGTGGCCGGTTTCGCCTGGTTCTTCTCAGGCTCCCGGAGGATCCGAAGGCACTCGTCGGTAACCGTCCGCGCAATCCCCGAGACGGTTGAATCTGGAGAATCCTGCGAGTATATGGTACGGACAAGCGCCTGAGTGGCCTTCAGCGCAAGGGCCTGCGTCTCGTTGTCAATGGGTTGGAATATCTGCGATCGCGAGATGTCAAAGGAGAGCGGAGCAGTTGTATATGGATTGGAGATGCGAACCTCAATCTTCAACGTGTCCCAGACTTGCTTTGCCACATCCTGCGCGAGCCGCGCGCCGTACACAGGTAGGCATACACACAAGGTGTTCATCGTCTCCCTCTGGCATAAAAGTAAGATAGAGACTTCTCCTGAACCGCTTGCCTACTTTCGTTGCCGGAGATCCCGCAGTGAGCTTTTCGAGAAAAAGCGGGATGGCAAGAGGCCCGAAACGGGATGTCCCAGAAAGACACATCCTAGCGCGCTTTAGCGCATTCAAGCAGTGATTCTGCGTAGGCTTACCGCAGAGAGGTCTTCAGGTCGTCTGCGCTGATAGCGTATGGGTCGTCTGGCGGTGGAGTGAACGTGATTGGGAAGTAGCAGAAGGTGATATCGAAGAGATTCTGGGTGTCCTGAGTGAGACTCACTGGCAATTATGGCAGGAAAGTGCTCACATCAACGTGTCTATCGATGTCAAATTCGACTAGAATTACGCGCAGCATGGCGAAGGAGAGAATGAGGTTTCGTGGATCCTTCTCGCCGTCTGCAAGGTTTATGTAACCCGCGAGAAATTCGTCTCCCATAGTCTTCAGAACTAGAGAGCTGCTTCAGAGGAGAATAGTGCCGTGAATGTGAGACTGACCGTCGCGATGCTTCGCTATAAACGCGTCGATGATAGAGTACACGATGAAGCGTGTCGACTGCACATGCGCTTTCATTTTCACATGAGTGAATATCCTGGCAGGCATGAGAGGAGTAGAAGGCAGGGTATTTCGAGACGCACGATGTGCACGTGGGTTCAACGTCGGATGCCAGGAATGTAGTGAGTGCAGTAAGCTTGAGGATGCCGTTGAGAGCTGGAATAATCGTCTCCGTGTCCTCAAGCTTCTGTGTGAAGAATGCTAGCATAGTCCGAGCTATTTTTTGCATGAGATGTGGTGCAAAGATAGTGATGGGATGTTTCAGACACACTTGCATGTCTGTTCATCTGAGCCGGTGGCAGACGGGCGACGATCGACGCCAGGAGCGTCACACCTGGGCATCGCGTGGGTTTAGAGCGCGTCATATGAGGCATTCACATACCCTTTCCGCGCAAAGAGTCATCCTCCGATGTTAGGAACGTTCCTAAGGCTTTGACGACGTCCAGGAGCGTGGTGGACGTGCTGGTAATCGCTGCGAAGCGATCTGAGTAAGCACACCGCCGCCGACAGGGTTGTGCGAGCCAACGGACTGTCTACGAGCGCGTCGAGCTCGGCCTCGCTGCCGGTGGCGATGTACGCCTGCACGCGCAGCTCGGTTTCGGACATGGCGTCCGGCAAGAGCGGTCGGGCGCATACTCCGCCGGCGCCTTGCCTGTGTAGCGCCCAGTTAACTATGAAATTGATAACAAAGTCAGTAAATTGTTGATCATGTGTATTACATTGCATCACCTGGTTAACGTTGTTTCTTACTTGGGCATTACTAACAATGTTAGAGTAACATAAGTTGTAACTAACGTGTTAACCATCGCCTCGGAAATAACCAACCGGGCGCTCTCATCGACGCCCCATGCTCAGACTCCCCCGGGCGCGCGCCTGGACCGCCGTGCGCGGCCTCAAGACGTCTGTTCGAATATCCCAGGGCGGCAAACGCGCGCGCGTCACCGACAGGCTGTTCGCCGACGTCGCGGACGACGAGCTCGCGTCGTACCCGCTCGTCACCGCCGCAGACCTCGCGCGCGAGCCCAAGCTACCGACCAAGATCCGCATGCTCGCGCGCGACTTCATCGACAACTCGCTGTACAACCCGCATTATGGCTACTTCGCCAAGCGCGCCGTCATCTTCAGCACCGGCGACGACGCGAGCACCGGGTTCGACTTTGCGAACATCAAGGACGCGCTGCGCTTCGACGGCGCCGTGGCGCAGCGGTACGAGGACTATGGCGAGGACCCGGAGACTGGCCCTGGGCGGCAGATATGGCACACGCCCACCGAGCTGTTCAAGGCGCGTCGCAGGCGGTCGCTGTCGCGTGCATTTTCCTGACAGCTGTCTCAGCCATGGTACGGCCAAGCGATCGGGCAATGTCTGGTCTCCGAGTACCTCCTGAAGTACTTTCCATACGAGGACTTCATCGTGTATGAGGTCGGTGCGGGCAATGGCACGCTCGCGGTCAACGTCCTCGACTTCCTGCGCGACAGCCACCCCGAAGTTTACGAGCGCACGCGATACCGCATCATTGAGATCAGCAAGGGCCTTGCTGAGAACCAACGGCGCGCACTGAGACACCATCCATGCGCGGAAGTCGTCAACAAGAGTGTCTTTGACTGGTCGGAACGCGAGTGGGGACCGTGTTTCTTCCTGGCGCTCGAAGTTATCGTCAGTATCTGTCCGTCCTCCTCACGAGTCCTGCTGAACCCATTCCAGGACAACTTTCCGCACGACATTGTTCGATACCACCGAGACTCTGGCCAGGCCTACCAGACCCTGGTCGCCGTCGACGCCACCGGGCAGTTCCACGAGCTCTTCCAGCCCGTGCACGACCCGCTCATCTCCTCGTACCTCATCACGCGCAACGCAACGGCGCAGCCGCAGCCGTTCTCCTCGCCGTGGCAGCGCCTGCGCTCCAGACTTCCCTTCGCACCCAATCTCTCGCCACCGCACTTTGTGCCGACGCGGATGTACGACCTGCTTGTTCGCCTGCGCAACTTCTTCCCTCGACACCGTCTCCTGCTCTCGGACTTCTCATCCCTACCAGACGCATTGGAAGGACACGACGCGCCGGTGGTGCAAACGCGGTACCGCGGGCAGATGGTACCAGTGACGACGTACCGCGTCGCGCCGGGCTTCTTCGACATCTTCTTCCCGACGGACTTCGCCTTGCTGCGCGACGTGTACGAGCGCGTGATGGTCTCGTCACACGCGGCCGACGGCGGGCGCGCGTCGCCGCTCGCGGGCACCGCGAGCAGCGTCGAGCTCGGCGCGCAGTACTTCTTCTTCCGCGGCCGCCGCGCGCCGCTCGACGGCGTCTTCTCCGCGAGCGGCCTGCCCGTCGGCCAGCGCTTTTCCAGCGTCTTTACGCACAAGGAGTTCATGGAGACGTATGCGGACCTCGCGCGCACCCGCTTGCGCAGTGGGGAGAACCCCATGCTGGACCTGTACCAGAATGTCAAATTCTTATTTTAAACCTGCATACTTGTCAGACCGGCGTGTCGTGGATGCGTTGCTCACCCTCAACCCTCTGAACAGATACTCTGGTCAGCCGCACCATGTCCTACCGACCGTATCCTTTCATAGGCCCCAGTGTCAACATCTTATGCTGGCTGTGGCCATGCAGAGTGGGGACGCCGACTGGGGGTGTTGCGGCTCGAGCTTTCGCAAGACGACATGGAGGTTGAGCACGGTTAATGTCATCACAAAAGGGCTGGATGTCTTTTCGTGCTATTCGCGCAAATGAAGCCCAGTACAAGCGACATGGCGCGGAAAGTATTCGCCTCTGCTGTGCCACTTCCGGGTGTCGTGCGTGCGTTTCGATTGCTCTCATACAACCTAGCGACATATATTTTTGTGGGAAGGCATGCAAGGGAGAAAGAAGGCGCGGAGGATGCAGCAAGCAAAGCAGGTCGTTTACTTGAGAGGGATGAAACGCGACGCTGTCAGGGCGTCGTAAACACCAAGTCCCTGTACAGCTAAAAACGAGAGGAAACTCACAGTGTGTCGCACCGATACCCGGACGGCCGTGCTTGACGGGCTTGTACGAGATGGAGAATTCGGCGAGGTAGTGGCCGGTCATCTCGGGCTTGATCTCGACCGAGTTGAAGACCTTGCCGTTGTAGATGCCGACGACGGAGCCGATCATCTCGGGCACGATGATCATGTCGCGCAGGTGCGTCTTGACCACGGCGGGCTTCTCGTTCGGGAGCGCCTCCTTCTTCGCCTTGCGCAGCTTCTTGATGAGGCCCATCGGCTTGCGCTTCAGCCCGCGCTGGAACCGCCTGCGCGCGCGGGCGTGGACGAGTTCGACGAACTGGGCGAGGCATTACTTAGCATACGGAATTGCGAGGAAGGATGATAAAGATGTGGACGACAAGGGAGTCGAACGCGCACCTCTTCGTTCGAAAGGTCGAGGAGCTTGTCAAGCTCGATGCCGCGGTACGAGAACGTGCGGAACGTGCGCTTCTTCTTGAGCTCGGCGGCGAGAGCGGGGTCCGTGATGTCAGCGTCAGCCTGCAGCGTCGGGCGTTAGCATGAGCAGCAGCTCCCCAGGGCGGCGGCGGGCGCACCATTTTGGGCGGTGGCGGGTCTTGAGGAGGGGCGGGCGGGGAGAGGGAACGGAAGGACGGAAGTAAAAGCGCACTTTGGTGCTCCGCCGCGTTCCGTAGATTGTACAGCAGGAAAACAAAGTTTGCGCGCGCGAGGACAAGAGCGCGGCAATTCCCTGCCTCGCTTCCGCACACCCTCCCTCCTCTCTGCCAGACCGTCAAGTCGTCCCTAGGGATTAAACGTCCGTCGCGTCCCCCTCCTCCTCCGTCTTTACCTTCCACAGTGCTGACTATCCTGGGATATTCCAGTGATTTGAGGCTGCACAGACTTCACATTAAAACCTAGCCCAAAAACACCGAGCAAAAGTGTGTAGTTCTATCGTCCTCTCGACGCTCGCCGCTGACGCCTGGCTCGCAGATGCGTCATCTTGCTGCATACCTCCTCCTCCAGATCGGCGGCAACGCGACCCCGTCGGCCGACGACATCAAGAAGGTCCTCAGCGCCGTTGGCATCGAGGCCGACGACGAGCGCCTCGAGAAGCTCATCTCCGAGCTCGACGGCAAGGACGTCAACGCCCTCATCGCTGAGGGCTCGTCCAAGCTCGCGTCCGTCCCGTCCGGCGGTGCCGCCGTCGCCTCGTCGGGCGGTGCCGCTGCCGCCGGCGGCGCTGCGCCCGCGGAGGAGAAGAAGGAAGAGAAGAAGGAGGAGGAGAAGGTGCGTCGTCTCGCTGTCCCCGTCGTGTTTCGAACCTGCGTGCTGACGAGCGGTGCAGGAGGAGTCCGACGACGACATGGGCTTCGGTCTCTTCGACTAAGGTCGTGCTTGCTCTCCCGCTTGCTGTCGCGCATCGCTGCATGTCCCTTCTTCCTACCATGCTCCATTACGCAATATAATGTCAGCATGCCTTTGAGCCTTGCCACAAGCCATTTCGTCGTCCGAAACCTTCGAATTTTCTCCCGGTTCAAGTTTTTCAGTTGTCTTTATTTGAAGCAGTGATTTTTTACACAGTTCAGAACGACCTTGCACAGTTGAGAGGCCGTGGATTTGACTTGTTCACGGTTCCTCGCTGAGTGCCTGTCAGTGCCTGACTCTGAGTCTGAGGCGGGCGGCCGTCGGCTCGGATCCGAAACGCGCTTGGTCATTCTGCTTTCTGCCATCATGATCGCGATTCACCCCCCTCCAGAGGCGACAAAGCTCGTCCCGTCCAACGCGCCTGAACACTGTCCAGTAAGAGCCCAATACACCAACGACCGCCGCATCTGGCACTCATTCGCGCCTAGGGCACCGAATCCGAAGAAGCAGGCAAAGCCGACGCCTGCGCGGGCTGCCCGAACCAGCAAATATGCGCGACGGCGCCCAAGGGGCCTGACCCGGCCATCCCGCTGGTGTCGGCGCGGATGGAGAGCGTGCGACACAAGATCCTCGTGCTGAGCGGGAAGGGCGGCGTCGGCAAGAGCACGTTCACCGCGCAGCTCGGCTGGGCGCTGTCCGCGGACGCCGACGTGCAGGCGGGCATCATGGACATCGACATCTGCGGGCCGTCGATGCCGACGATGCTCGGCATTGCTCGCGAGAGCGTGCACGCGAGCGGCGCGGGCTGGTCGCCCGTCGCCGTCACCGACAACCTCTGCGCCATCTCCGTCGGCTGCATGCTCGCCGCGCCCGGCGACGCCGTCATGTGGCGCGGGCCGCGCAAGAACGGGCTCGTCGCGCAGTTCCTCAAGGACGTCGACTGGGGCGACCTCGACTACCTGCTCGTCGACACGCCGCCCGGCACCAGCGACGAGCACCTGAGCGTCGTGTCGCTGCTCAAGGAGGCGGGCATCGACGGCGCCGTGCTCGTCACGACGCCGCAGGAGGTTGCACTGCAGGACGTGCGCCGCGAGATCGACTTCTGCAGGAAGGTCGGCGTGCGCATGCTCGGCATCGTCGAGAACATGGCCGGCTTCGTCTGCCCCAGCTGTAAAGGCGAGAGCGTCATCTTCAAGCCCACCACCGGCGGCGCGGCGCGGCTTGCCGCGGAGACGGGCGTCCCGCTCCTCGGCCGCGTCCCTCTCGACCCGCGTATAGGGAAGTGTGCGGACTACGGCGAGAATTTCATGGAAGAGTACCCCGATAGCCCCGCCAGCAAGGCCTTCGTTGAGATCATCGCCAGTAAGCCGATCCCCTGTGTCGAGTGCCCGTCGTCCCTGACCTGTGTTTCCCAGGAATAAAAGAACTCGTCGACAAAGAATGAGACAACCGCATTCGACGACATGTATCCATGTCTAGCTGTATCCATAGCCTGATACACTTCTCACCTGGGAGGACTCGCGCTTTCCATCTCTGCGGCGCTCAATGTTAGACGCCGACTGCATTGGCATCAAGTTCTGCATGTCTTGCCCGAGCGGTCCGCCGCCCATGGCCAAGGCGTAGATTGAAGACCCCCCGC
This sequence comes from Auricularia cornea, assembly GCA_030578095.1. NCBI lineage: Eukaryota > Fungi > Basidiomycota > Agaricomycetes > Auriculariales > Auriculariaceae > Auricularia > Auricularia cornea. The sequence goes on along the minus strand of JARLTE010000009.1, from coordinate 2,869,956 downwards.
GCGATTTACACCCGGAGTCTGCACCCCGCGGCTTACACCTTCAATACTCCCCTTCCCATTGGCCTGGGTGTTTAAACCGTCGCTGTCACCCCTGGCGATACTCACAACCTCCTGTGTCGGCGAGACGATTCACGGAGCCCTCGCAGCTCCCAGACACCCCGGAGACAAGTCGTGCCTGGGAGTATCAAACCGCCCTTGAGTACATATCTCTCCCGGTGCGATGGCGTCGCAGCTCCGTCCGTCTACTCATGTGCAACTGCTCCAGGGTGCCTGATAATAAGATCGATCGCATTGCGCGGAGGCCGTCTGTATCAAATTATCCTCGGTCGGTTGTTTCAACACGTGTGCCGGGACATCGGTTCCCCGTTTGCTGTCCACGGTACAAGGCATGCTAGAAGGTCTCAACAACAGTCAGCGACAAACACAGGCATTCCTCATTGGGCGCAATCCGTCCGTCCAACGCCACGAACACGACGCCAAATCCCGTTGCTGAGAGGTGCACACGGATCAAGGACCCTTCTTCTCGCGGGGGTCAGGTCGTGGACTGCCAAATCCTTCGCAGGCGCAAGGTAATTGTGTATGACGAAGCAAACTGATTCGCCCTTTCCCGGGAAGTGGGTAAGTATTGCACCTTTGTTCTTGACAGCGCCTTTTGAGCGCCCTCCGCACCGTCTCCCCGCTCGGCATGACACCAGAGGCATCGCTTGGAAGCACGGGTGAGTTGGCTATATAATCGGCTTGTTATCTGGCGCGTCGTTCGTCGGACTGCAGCAAAGGAGATCGCTCCTCCCGGTTTCCGCCATGACTCGCCCTCGCCCTCCCTTGCCCCAGAACTCGATCCTATCTTTCGACGGCGGGGGCGTGCGCGGGCTCTCAGCGCTCTTCATCCTGCGGCGGGTCATGACCCGCATCTACGAGCTCGACGTTGAGCGGCAGCGCGCGGTGGCCGAACGCCTGGGCCTCGCGCTTCCCCAACTGCCATCATACGGGGAAGCTTTGCCGCGCGACTACTTTGAGCTCATCTGCGGCACGAGCACCGGCGGTCTCATCGCGCTGAGTATGTATTCCTTTGTGCATGCCCTTCGATTGGCGGGAGCTGACGACGGGCCGCGACAGTGCTCGGGCGGTTGAACATGACCATCACCCAGTGCATCGACCAGTACTCGGCCCTGTCGGAGCAGGTGTTCTGGAAACGCAACAGCATCTTCAGCCGCTACCTGTTCGACTCGAAGCGTCTTGTCGCTGCGGTCGACGCGGTTGTTCAACGTCATCTGCGTGCGCCCGACTCAGAGAAAAATGCCAAGCCGTCCGCTCAGCATCGGCTGTTCCGCGCTGAGGGCGACGGGGAAACCAAGGTCTTCGTCGTAACGCTCGCCGCCAAGAACATCGAGCGGCCGTGCCTACTCCGCTCCTACGCCTCCGGCCCCGATCACCCTGAATCTACGTGCACGATTACAGAGGCTGCGTGGGCGACGGCGGCCGCACCAAGCTTCTTCAAGCCGCCAAAGCTACGTGCTGAGAGAAACGCCCCGTTGGAAACATTTGGTGAGTCTCGATGTCTAGGAAGTTGCGGGCTCCTGAATCTGCGTTTCAGTCGACGGGGGCGTGGGCTACAACAATCCTGCAGGACTTGCAGCCGAGGAGTTGATGCGACATCGCGAAAAGTTCTTGAAGGTGGTCGCTGAGAGCAAGCCCATCATCGTTTCTGTTGGCAGTAAGGAACGCCTTCTGCAATGTGTTCGGGCTTACCATCCGTCAGCTGGCCTTTCGGACTCCATCTCGCTCACGGCGCCGCGTTACAGTCCCCGCATCGTGTACCTCACGCGACTTGTCAAGGCGCTCGTCAAGCTAGCCACCTCGACGAAGCAAGTCCATACGAAAATTCGACAACAGTGGCCGCGCGAGCGCTACTTCCGCTTCAACGTGCAATCCGGTCTCGCCGGCATCCGTCTGGATCGGTTTCGCGCTCTCGACGACATACACGCCGCAACTTCCGCCTACCTTGATGACCCCGACGTTCAGTACGAACTCGACCGATGCGCAAAGGCAGTGTTCACGGAACGCTGGAAGGCGGAGCCTCTTCAGTACAGTGCCAAGCGCCTGTGGCACAGGGAGTCCGCGGTTGGGGAGTGGTACCTCGAGCGCGTCGACGCCGCGGACCCGTACCCTTTCCAGCACCCCCGCATTGTCTCGCCCAGCGAGATTAAACCGATCGGCAGCTCCGTGATCTGCGCGTACAGGCCGCTCAATGGCAGTTTGAGATTCTCCGACTCCGGCGTGCCTGCGGGCGAGTATACTGTCGTCTGGATCATGTCGTTCTTTGGCAGTTTATCGCGAGTGGCTGGCGGCGACTCGTTCGACAGCGTAACGGTCGCAGATCCGCCAGCATACACTGCGGAGGAGACCGACCCAGACTTGTTCTTGATCGCAGGCACGCCAGACAAGAAGTTCCACGAGACCCCGCTGCCACCAGGCCCGCACGGCAGCACCGCGGAGGCGGCTGACCTAAAGCTCTTCCGAGGGGGCACGGTAAAGCATACGATCCGGCGCGAGAATTGGGACGAAGCATACGGGTACGGCTGGGTCGAGGTGGCGTCACCCTCCGAGACCATCTCCGTCGACCAGAGCGGCACAGTAGCCTTCTACATCAGCCAGCCCAAGCAGAACTACGTGGCTAGTTGGTGTCTGGGAGGTGTGCGGCTCGTCCCAGTTACGAATCCGTCAGCGGGAGGCGCTCTCAGCAAGCTGGCGGTGCGCCAGCCGCCAAGTCCTGGCGGCGAGGGGCGTCCGCAGGAAGTTATGTCTCGCCCCGCCAGTCCTGTACCGGCTCCGCGACCAAACCCACGGCGAGCGCGCAGTGCAAGCCCGCAGCGTCCGATCATGCCTTCTATCACTGCCCCTCCCTCCGGCAACGCTGAGAGTCGGAACCGCTCTTCAGCAAATCGTGTTGTTACCGAGACCCGGCTTGTCGACGACTTTGACGACCTGCCTCCAACTCGGCAGCCCCGAAGCCGCAAGGCCGCCATCGCAGAGCCGCGCACTATCCATCGCTTTCCGATGCATGGTCGGATGGCCTTATCCAGAGAGCAAAGTCGCCGCGGACGCGTTATGGTGACTATCCGCGTTGCAGGGGATGATAGCGATTAATGTTGACGACTGTCAATTCGTGCCATTGCTATTTTTGCGCCAATCGGCCTACCGTGTCAACATAGTGTTACTCCACCTCAGTATCTGAGCCTACCTGAAGTATTGTGACGTATGGCAGAGGGCCACTGTTCCGATCCGAAGTCCGCCGATAGGTTTTTTTCCGTGTTCATCACCTTAACGGAGGCTGCGTTCTCTGGATCCCCATCCTGCTTCGCTCAACAAAGCCATGATTCTGAACGACGATCTCGTCGAGGAAATCTGCTTGCATTCGGATAAACCGACCATTGCGGCCCTGTGTGCCAGCTCCCGTGCGTTGTCTGTCGCGTCAACAAGCGAGCTGTATCGCTCCATTGACCTACACGAGCTCTCCACGCCGTCGGTCTTCAGACTTTTTGCTACTATTGAATTATATGGGAGCCTCGCGTCTCTTGTTCGCGCCCTACTTAACGTCGACGTTCTACACGGTCTAGCGGACTTGACAACGTACGCCGCCGCACTGAGCAGTGCGCTTTTGCGCATGCACAACCTGCATACGCTCTCGTGCTATAATCTCCAAACGCTCGTGCCTCATTATCCGCTGCTCGCCGGCGCCTTCACCGCTCTTCGGAGCCTGCGCGATGCGACGTTCGTAGGGAGCGACTGGTCGGAACAGGCGCAGACGCAAGTGTTCGTGGCTCTTCCTCCTCTTTCGCGTCTCGTCTTTCACGTAGGCGGGAACCTGCTCGAAGAGCGATGGGAGCCTCCGACTCTCCAGGCTGCCCGCGTGCCGGGGCTCGAGAGCCTGTTACGCACCTCGTGCGAGAGCCTCGAGCGGCTCGAACTGCACGGAGTCCGGCTTTCATACCTTCTGACTGGCCCCCCCTTCGTCGCCTTCAGGCGTCTAACCAGCCTCACCATCCGTTCAGAGGAGCCGTTGGAGGACGTGTGGGCGTGTGCCTTTCCCAACCTTGAGCGACTGACACTGCTGAATCACTGCGACGATCGGTTGGGCTTGATTTCATTCCCCGGCTCACTTCCCAGACTTTCTTATCTCGGTTTCTGCTTTGAAGGGTTCGAGCGCCCTCGCCACCCAGACAGGGTGAAACCATTGCTCCATCGACGCATTGGTCATTTGACCCTTCACGGATCTACAATCCCCGGGTTCGAGGAGGACCGCGTAGTGTCTATCTTGTCGTCTGTGGCACAGACGGGTTCGCTGAAGAGCCTTCAGCTGGACGGGATCGTATCCCAAATGGCTGTGACAATCGAGGAGATCTTGACGCACTGTACCAGCCTGCAATTCTTTTCCCTTTACGCCCACGCAGAGGAGGTGCGAGGGCGCACCGTTGTCGGATTCATCTGATGCCTGTGCAGGTAGAGGAGGCTCTGCGCACAGTTTCCAGGCACGCGCCGTCGAACCTGTGCATGCTATCCGTGCGATGCGACCTACGATTTCTCCATGGGTCGATGCCTATCGAAGACCTCGACGTCCTCGTCTCCGCACAACTGCCGGACCTCCCGCTCACGCTAGACCTTCTCGAGCTCAGGCTGTACGAAGGGGTGTACGGCCTTCACCCGGCGTTGATGCACTTCCGGTGCCGCCGGTCGTACTGGGTCCAAACACTGGGAAACGATCTGTCCCCCCTGGAGGGATTCAGCTGGAGAATCAAGTAGTCTTGTCTATTCCCGCCTCCAATCGCGTGCTGACACTCGGTGCGCGTCTGTTCCCAACGCTGAAATTTATAGTTGCCGCCCCTGCGTGTGGGAAAGGGACGAAGAGGCCGCTCGTTTGGCCGCGACGCGGCCCACGGTAATGTAAGGCGCTCCGCGCGGAAAATTGGTCCCCCACAGCGACTATGTGAACGGAGAACGCATCGAGGTTTGAGAGACTCTCATTCCAGCGCAGGAGGATTTGCATGCCGTCGTGGATATTTCCACGTGGCTAAGGAACGGAACTTCGTACCTCAACCCAAAATCTAGCATTGACCAAATTTAGATTTATACCCCTTTTGCAGGCGACCTGCCAAGATGACGTCTTGCCACTGAGATCGAGGTGCCGTGTGGGTCCGTTTTGGTCTTCCGTTGGGTTTGGGCACGGCCCCAATTCGATTTTGACGTGAGATTCCCTGAGATCAGGCAAAATTCGTGTCTCTGTGTACGCAAAGGCCATATATGCCACCAGGCCCGATTGTAATAGTTACTCGGGAGTTGTTCGCGTTTGAGTCTGCAGAACGCGGGCCGATCTCGAACTCGGCCATTGACGGCGCAGTAAAATCCCGGCCGCTGGATCTTGGAGCCGTCGTTGTCGCATCGCTTTATCACCCGCTCTCTTACAGCGATTGCGACTCCATTACTATACGACCCCGACCTCCAGGCCGCCAGTATGCTGCCCACGACGGTGCCCAACGGCCACCAGTACCAGCCAGTGTCCGAGAAGCGAGGCTGGACTACCTACGACGACGACAAGTGGCGGAAGGGCGACGGCTGGCTGGCTGGCTGGACGCAGACGCTGCTCTCGCTGCGCAACGTCGACCTAGCTCGCTGGCGGGAAACGGCCAGCGGGCTGCTGGGTGGCCGGCATCGCGACCGCATAGGGCACTCCGCAGCCCCTGCGTTACCAGTGCCCTCGCTGGCGACGATACGCTTCGTGTTGCTCTGCTCGCTGTGGTACATGTCGTCGGCGCTGTCGTCCAACACCGGGAAGGCCATCATGACCCGGTTCAAGTACCCCGTCACGTTGACGTTCGTCCAGTTCGGCTTTGTCTCGGGCTACTGCCTCGTCTTCGCCAGCCCCGTCCTGCGCTTCACCCACATTCGGCAGCCCACGGAGGCCATAATACGGAGTACGCTGCCCATGGCGCTGTTCCAGGTCTTCGGCCACATATTCTCCAGCATGGCCATCTCCCGCATCCCCGTCAGCACCGTGCACACCATCAAGGTCCGCACACCCTGCGTCGCGCGCTCCGTCAACCGCTGACACCCGTTCTAGGCACTGTCCCCGTTATTTACCGTCGGCGCCTACGCCATGTTGTTCGGCGTCAGCTATTCAGCGAAGACCTACCTCTCGCTCCTGCCCCTGACCTTCGGCGTCATGCTCGCCTGCTCGTTCGACGTCTCCGCGTCCAACATGCTTGGCTTGCTCTGCGCCTTCGGCTCTGCCCTGATCTTCGTCTCGTCCAACATCTTCTTCAAGAAGATAATGCCGACGTCGACGACAGGGAATGCCCAGGGGCATCACAAGCTCGACAAGCTCAACCTGCTGTTCTACTCGTCGGGACTGGCATTCCTGGTCATGATCCCGATGTGGCTTTACTACGACTTCGGCCCTCTGTGGGTCCGCTGGACGCAGGGCGACGTCGCTGCCCAGACGGGCACCGCCCACGCTCACAGCGTGATGTACTACTTCTTCCTCAACGGCACAGTACACTGGGCCCAGAACATTATCGCCTTCGCCATTCTGTCGTCGACATCGCCGGTCACGTACTCGATAGCATCGCTCATCAAGCGCATCGTCGTGATCGTCATGGCCATCATCTGGTTCCGCCAATCCGTTCACCCCGTACAAGGCTTCGGCATCGCCCTGACGTTTTTCGGCCTTTGGATGTACAACAACGCCAAGAGCGACGTCGAGAAAGGCGAGAGCAAAGCCCGTCGTGTTGAAGCTGCGTACGACCTCGCGCTACCGGTTTCGCTCTCCGAAGTCGCACCGGACATGGCGCAGCAACTCGCGCGCAAGCGGACCATGTCGCATTCGCAACAAGGAGCGTACATGGATCCTCACAAGGCGGGCTTCGGTCCGTCGCCGCTGCACATTACGCCACCTGCGAAGCCGCGAATCAACATTGTTTCCCCTGTCGTTGACTCGTATCCCTCTCCACCCGCATCGTTCGACTCGCCCCCACCTACGCACATACAGCCATCGCACATACATCCACAGCACGAGGCACACTCCATGCAGAACGGGACACTGTTTACGCGGAGACCACCCCAACACGAACCCCGCGCGAGCACACCCGTTGTTTCAACCATGGACGAGCCCCGGCAAGCGCTGCCGGTGGCCATCGCCGCGCAGTAACCTGCGCCAGACCTGCGCGTTCTCCGCTCGCGCGCTCGTACTCTGATAGACACCTGGACCTGCTTGCTTTGCCTGCATCGCGCCCGCCCACCACATCTTGTCGCTCTTGTTATTGCATTCATTTCCTCGCCCACTGCCACAGTCACTGTCTTGCGCTAATATGTGCTGTCGAACACATCGGTATCCTGTAACTTAGTGAAATAGAGAGGGCGCCGTCCCGGCGCGCGCGGACGATACCCGTCACACTCGCATATCCCCAAACCCACATAGCACGTCGTGACCCAGCGCAGCCCTGGCGCAGACGGCAGGATACCCTCGGAATCAATCTGCGGTATAAAGCACGTGAGCCGACTCGACGCGTCTCGGCATTTGCCTTGAGCCCTCTTTCCCTCTTACTTTCTCGAGCCATGACCAGCACGCGCATCAAGGTATATGGCCGCAAACGCGGAAGGCAGTCGTCGTCATCGTCGTCTGGCGCGTCAGCCCCCGAAGACAAGTCGTCGACGCCGCCGCCGGACGCGACCATCACGCTCGACGACATGGCGCGCAAGATGCGGCGTCGAGCAGCTCGAGTCCGCCGGAGCTCTTCCAACTCCAAAAAGAAGTCTGGCGAGCCGCCTAGCTCGAAAAGACCCAAACTCGCCCGGACAGAATCGATGCAGGTCGACGCTGCTGCGCTGTCTACCGTATCGCCTTCAGAACGCAATATTCTGGCTGGCCTCTCTTCTGGTCCTCCACGCCGTCAACTACAGACTCCTGCTACGAGCTCGATGTTTGCTAAAGAAAACCGTGGCGAAGATGGCCGTCTTTTATCGTCGCACCGTGCCCAGGCTTTTGATCCAATGCTTACGCCCCTTGCTGCTTCAACCTCACGTCCTGGTGCTGCTTCAGCGTCGCGTCCTGGGCCTTCTTCTGCTCGTCTGGCTTCCCCTCTTCGTCTGTCTACCTCTTGTGATCCGTTCGTCCGTCGCCGACAGCATACAGTCGCCGCCCGCCACAGCTACGCGCCTGGAAAGGCCACACGCGGCCGTTCTCGACGCTCTGATGCTATGGCTTCATTTTCGTCCGCTCGCCGTCGCACCAGCGTGCAAGTGCAGAAGACGCGTCTGTCTAACAGCTGGCTACTTTCTCCTCCGCATATACAGCCTCAGTCTATGCCTCACAATCTTCCGGAGCATTCAGGGTCCTCTTCTGACAACCTGCTCCGATTCCCGCTGTCTCGCCCGATTGCTTTCTCCACGCCCACGCGCGCGAGACAGCTCAAGCGCCGCGCGCCTGAGGCCAGTAGCGACGATCTGATGCAAATCGACGAGCCGCCCGCCTTTCTTGCCCCGTCTTCACAAGCGCAGGCGCAGGCCGCCCCTTCCTCGCGCCAGACGCATGCTTCCGCGACGACGTTTGACTTTTCGGCCCCGGTCTCTGCGATTGGCTCTGCTGCGCCTTCCGTCCGTGCGCCGACTTCGCCGCTTCGATATGCTACACCCGACCCTGCACCCTCCGCTGCTGCTGTTGCTGCCCCTGCGCCGAATAGTGACGAAGAACGCCGGCCTGAGCCGTCGCCGGCGAGCTCTGGCGGCGACGAGCTGCGCGACATGTTCAACGTACTCGGCCTTGACGGTTCGGCGAGACCTCCTGCGCCGCCCGGGGCACATTACTGACTAACCGAGACGCGCAGAGGACGAACGCTGGACGCGCCTGACGAGCGAGGGCGATTTCAGCCTCGACCTCTTCAAGCCGCCTTCCCCGGCGGCGCTTGAACGCACGGTGATGCGTACGCGCCGCGGAGCGCGCAGCGTGGTGCGTGATATCCGGCGAAGTCAGAGTGAACGACACTCGGCGATTCTGGGAGAGCCAGAATCGGCCGAGACTATCAAAGTGATCCGGAACTCGTCGAAACTCGTTTACGGGAGAGCCAAACCAGCTTGTGGCTCGCACACAGCGTGGGTGGGCCTCCGAGGCGCCCATGTCGGGCGAGTTTCGATGAGTTCCGGCCACGGTGATGTCTCCTGATTGCCGATTCCGCGGAATCCACTCGGACTCGCGAATCGACCTTGAAGATCGGTTCTGCCGTTCAGAATCGACGCCGTTCGCTCGTCGTTTGCTCTGACTTCCCCCATCCTGTCCGGCGGTTACTAAAACGCGAGCGGCTCCCCTAGCGCTTCGCGCCGCCGACCATCAAGATGCGCACGCTCTCGTCGCCGCTCAAGTCCAGTACGAGCGGATCCGAAGACGAGCTCTTACTCAAGGCGGGTGAAATGTGGGCTGACCCTGAAAGCGAGCTTTAGATTCTGCATTTCCTCATTTGCTGCATACCCTGATTCAGACTCCTGTGCTGCATGCCCTGTTTCCTTCATTTCGCAAGCTGATCCACCCGCTGACAATCCATTGTACTACACTCATTCACTCGCTTGTAGCTTCCCTTTGTATGATTCTGTCAGACCGTTGTACTGACTAGCCGTTGTACTCTGACACATGCATCAATTCCGTTTGTCCCGCTCGGCAAGCTCCGCAACTTGCATGGAACCACCATCCTCCCCCTCGCGCGCTGCGTTTTCGCTCGAATTTACCGAAGAATGCAATACCGCCGATACCGTCGAGGTCCTGGACGATATCCTCGAGATCTTGAGCGACGGCAGCTCGGAAGATGAGAGGCACCCGAACGACGTTCATATACCGGCTGGAGAATCCAACGAATTCTGGGACGAGGATGTGCTTCTGGAAAAACGTTCGCGCTTTCATCTCAGTTTAGAAGAGCCTCCGGTGATTGGCTGATGCACTGTGGTTGAAAGTGAAAGATGAGATGGTCAGCGAAGAAGAGACGGCGGACATGATTGCCAAACTCAAAGAACGCGGTAAGCTGCCTCCAAACCTAGGCTTCTAAGCCTGTTGAGCTGACATTGGCGCCCTAGGTATACTCGCTTGGATGCAGGAATATGTCGTGCGGCGCCGTATACCACTCAAGCGGCTCCTGCTCTCGTTCGGCATCATCCTCGTATGTCACCCAGTCAACACCAGCGCCAGCATAGACAAACTTAGTGTTGCCATTCGATGCTAGTCGCCAGATACCGCGGCCCTGGGCGAACTGGCGCACCTGCGGTTACTGAAGGCCGCTCTCACGCGCATGTATGCGCTCTGGCATTTTCCCGGAGTCGCGCCGCTGACCGGCTGGACCGCCCCAGACTGCGGAGGCGCGAAAAGCTGCCACAGTACAACACGATAGACGACGTGCTTGCGCTCCTGCGCACGTCGAAGAGGATTATGGTCCTCACTGGCGCCGGAATCAGTGCGTCGTTCCCCGCTCGCTCCGGCTCGTGCGGACGCTGGACCGCGCGCGTGCATAGGCGTCTCGTGCGGGATACCCGACTTCCGGTCGCGCGATGGCATATACGCCATCCTGGCCGACAAGCCAGAGCTCCGGCTAGACGATCCACAGCAGATGTTCGTTCCCTGAGGGCGCCCGTTGTGAGGATCGGCCGCGGCGACGCTGACCAACGTGACGCAGGTTCGATATTGAGTATTTTAGAGAGAACCCTGCCATATTCTAGTGAGCACATTCTGCCTCGTACTTGTCCAACTGGTATTCATCGCTTCCAGTTCTTTTGCGAGGTAACTCTGAGTGTGCCGTCCGGCGCTTGTAAAGCGACTGACGCCCGAAGCCACATATACCCCTCGAGGTTCAGTCCGTCTCCCTGCCATAGGTTTATTAAACTCCTGGAAGACAAGGACAAGGTGCCTTCGCTTTGTTCGGATGCAGCGCATCCTGAGTCCTGACCTCGTTTTGCTAGCTTCTCAGAAATTATACCCAGAACATCGACACACTCGAGCACGCAGCTGGCGTCCGGCGCGTGCTCCAGTGCCACGGTTCTTTTGCCAGTGCGACGTGTATTCAGTGCGGCGAGCACGTTGCGGGCGACGCCATCCGCGAGGATATTCTCGCGCAGCGCATACCGTACTGCTCGTCGCCCGTCTGCAAAGCCGCCGATGCGCAGCCGTTAGCCATCCGGAAGGGCAAGAGGAAGAAGCCCAAGGGCAAGGGCAAGCACGCGAGGCCTTGGGAGGTGGACGAGGAGGAGGATGAGATCATTGGACGGCTGCGCGCGCCGGGCATTATGAAGGTCGGCCACCTGCCATGCCCGGGCGAGACACGTACTAACACACTGTGCTGGCACAGCCGGATATCACGTTCTTTGGTCTGTGCAGCGATTCGTTTTTGCATGCGGCGGACGCTAACAGTTGCCGTGCGCCTCATCCAGGCGAAAAGCTGCCGGACGACTTCGACCGGCTGCTCTTCGAGGACCGAGAGAAGGTCGATCTGCTGCTCATAATGGGCACATCACTGGCCGTGGCGCCCGTCGCGGACGTCTTGGGTCTGTTTCCATATCGCATCTTGCACAAGCTGACCTTTCTCACAGGCCACATCCCGCACTCCATCCCGCAGATCCTCATAAACAAGACGCCTGTGTCCCATGCAAACGCCGATGTACGCCTGCTTGCTATTTCCCCTTGCGCGCCCGGTGCATATGCTAATCTTCTGCGCCCAGGTCGTGCTTCTCGGCAACGCCGACACAATCGTGCAGTACCTCTGCGATAGGTTGGGTTGGTCGCTCCCAGATCCTACGGGGTCGCGCAAGCGGCCCGCAGAGGCACCTGATCCTGTCCCAGTCGGTGATAGGTGCGTTTGCGGCTGGTGCTGCTTGCGTTTGTGCGCAACGCTGACAATCACAGCCATGTCTGGTTGTTTGACGGCGCGGAGGGCGGACGCTATGTAAAGAAGTTGCAAGAGGGAGTCGACATTTGGCCGTCGCAGCAGCCGTGCAAGCGATTGCGCGTTGTTTGAAGTCTCCGCTGTCTCACTTTTCCCCACATTCCTCTTCACGCGTTGTACTCCTGGGCGGATTCTTGACTTGTAATTAATCCATCGGACACCTAGACGCTTGCATTACTAGATGAAAGGATCTCGTATTCGGAGACGTACAGAGATACAGTAAAATTCATCCGCCCAAAGGGAGACACGAGCCTGGTTCAGAGGAAGAATCCATGTGCGCCCACGCATCACCCGCCACAGGACAGACGTTCAGCGCAGACGTAAAATTGAGCATTGTTGCGGAAAGATGATAAGCAGAGTCACATAAGAAGCTGAAGGGTCATGCGACGACAATGATGGTGGAGGTCGGGCGGGTATCCCTGAATGCCTAAATATCGTGGAGGTGGAGCGGAAGAGAGTGTGAATAGAGGAAGAGTCGGTAAAAAAACAAGCCAAACATCGTGAGGTCCGTACTGATATAACAGGGTGGGCTGTGGTAGGCGAGCGCGAGGAGACAGGAGCCGATGCGAGAAGAGGGATAGCATGTAGAGGCAGACCAAATGCGAGACGGATCAGCAGGCGGCGTTCATTGGCGCTGGTAGTTCCCCGCAGGCGAGGTCGAGACGGGTGACAACTGCCCGTTGATGCTCTGTGGTTGCTCTCCGTTCCGCATCCAGGAGAGCGGCCGACTCCGTGTCGCAGTAGGTGTCGGCGGCCCGCTCTGTATCTGGCTGTTCTGCTGCATCCCGATCGGCAGGCGCGGAGGCGGCATCCCTTGCGGATTACCGCCCCCGGCGTTCCGTTGCATGAGGAGCTGTTGCTGCTGTTGTTGCCACGGCATCTCTCCCGGCATCTTGCGCGGCGACATGGGCATTGGCTGCATCTGCTGCATCTGCGATCCACCGGGCACAGTGATCTGCTGCTGGCCGGGGTGTGGATGGCCGTACGAGTGCGGTAGCGTCTGCGCCTGGCCCTTCGCCGTGCCGCTGTAGTCTGCGTAAGGGGGCTGGGGAGAGCGCGCATCGCCGCGCTCCAGCGAGCTCGTGTGCCGGTCTCGAATCGGAGGCGGAGGACGCATAAGGTCTGGCTGACGTCCGCGCGACATCTGCGGGTCAGACCGCTGGCCTGTCAACCGAGCATCCTCGCCCGGCGAGCCAATGGGTGTCGCGGCGCCGCTGCCCGTAGGGAGGTTAATACCGCCAGGACGGTTCTCCTTGCCCGCCTTGAGCTTCATGTATGTCTCGCATTTCTTCATGAAGTCCTTGCGTGGCAACTCGAGGCTGTTGGCGAAGTACTCCTGGTCGGACAGGATGGGCATGAAGTCGTCCGGGACCATGTAGAGCTCGTCTTGCTGCTCGAGCAGCTGCGTTATGCAGCGGATGGCCAGGAAGCTCTCGTCGCGTACGACCCCGAGCTTCGAATAGAGAATGTTGGGGCAAATGACGGTCGCCAGGTTCGGCAGGTCCATCTTGCTCCCGGTCTCCTCGTCGACGTGCGCGAAGCTTGCCACCCACTTGAGGAACACGAAGAGGACCTCCATCGTGTCTCGGTGAGGTTTGGGCAACAGCAACGTGATCAGGTGCAGATACTTCTTCCGATCCGCCTCGTTGGGCAACGCTGAACGCAGAGGTAAGGACCAGCAGCGAGAAAGGTAGAAGCAACGCACTCTGTGTCGCGCAGAAGAGCTTATGCAATTTGAACGTCAACAGCGGGTCTGGAAGGTCGCGGAAGAATTTCTTCATGAGGGCTGCGAGCTGCACCGGGTACTCTGTCGAGTAATCCACTGATGAAGGGTCACGGTCGATCGCATGGACGAGATCGTTGAGTTTCCGAATGTTGCCATTCCGCCGGAATATGCCCTCCACCGACATGTCTGGATGCCGTGTCATTCATTGTGAAAACTGGACCATTTAGGAATACGCACCCATTTGCCGCATGGCGGAAATGACGTCGTCGATAAAGCTCGGTATTTGCAGCGCAGTCCGCGAAGCACCGAGCATGGAGTCCACACCTTCACGCTCGACAAGGAATTCGAGCGGCACGCCGAAAACGCCTGGCCAACACGTTAACTGCTTGTTATACGCCACAGAAGAAACGCGGCCACACACCCTTTTTCTTGGGCTTCTGTCCACCGCGCTTGAACAGCTGGTTCCACAGCGTGTTCCGCCGCACATCGATGAGCTCGAGCACCTCGTCCAGATCGAACTGCTCGCGCAGGCCCGACTTGTACAGCGTGATGAGCGCGGAGTGCTTGACGAGTTGGAGCTCGAGCGGGTTCAGGTCCGCGATGTAGGGGTTGCCCGCCTGGCGAGGGAGCGAGCGCTGCTCCACGCGCGCCTGCTCGACCTCGATGAGCTGCGGGATGTCCGCGAGCGTCAGGCCCTCCTCGATCGATGTCCGCTCCGGTTCGACCTCCTCGTCGCCCGGGTCCCGTTCGTCGTCGACGATGCACACCTGTGTGTTGTTGCGCGCGAAAGCGGGCCGCAGCACCTGCTGGCCGGCCGAGTCCGTGAGCGTGGACGAGGAATCGCTGGATGGTATGGAGGGCGTTCCCCGTGATGGCGGCGGTAACAATTGCTGCTGCTGCTGCTGCTGTTGGGGCAGGCGCGGTTGTGGTTGGCGCACAGTAGGGACAGACGACGACGACTGCTGTGGCGGCGGAAGCCGCTCACGCTCACGCTCTCGTTGGTCGTGGTGGTGTTGGTGCTTCTGCGCGTGCGCGACGTCTGTCTGGTGCGCAATCTTGCCCGCCGGGCTCTCGACGATTGTTGATCGTTTCGGCCGTTGCGCGGTGGAAGATAGCTTCCTGTCGAGATGGACAGTCCGCAGACGCATGATGTCCGCCGAGTCGCGGTACGAGTCGTTGCTCGCCGTCGATAGTCGTCTCGTGTCGTCCTGCTCGACCACTGCGGAACCGAAACACATGAAAGGTCAGTGCCCGACTCGTGACTCTATCACAGAATCCAGGCTTACCGGGCGAAGCAGGCATGACACCCCTCCGCTTCAGGAGGAGATATAACCGGCGGAGCGCGACATTAAGCAGGAACGCGTATTGCTCCAAGCGCGAGACGACCTGGAAGCCCGCCTTACACCCGGAGTGCGCATGGGACAGACAGTATATCGCATTGAGCGATGCGTCGCCAGCCGTTAGCGGCGGCGGCCCCTCTCCACTCCACCCCTCCGGCTCGAATAAGAACTCCCCGACGTTGGCAGGCGGGCGACGAGTCATACCCGACTTCGTGGGTGCCGGCTCCTTGTCCTTGTCCTCGGAGGGCGGTGGCTTGAGCTCCTTGACGGGAGGGGGAGCGGCGGCCTTATCGCACGTCTTGCACTTCACGCATTGCGAGTGCCAGCGCATGTATGTCCCGAGCCGGACGCAGTCTTCCTCGACCGTGACCTTGCAGGCCATGCAGAGGTCGCTGGGCGTCTTCATCTGCGCGACCATGTGCTCGCGGCCGAAGGGACTCTCGCCTGCGTTCTCGGGCGCGAGGCTCTTGTAACCGTAGATGACGCCCTGTGTGCCGCGCTCCTGCGCGCCTCCGCTTGTGTCAAGGAGGCGCTTCACAGTAGGGCTGCCGCCCTCCTGTCCGAGCCGGTGCAGCTTGTCGAGGAAGTCCTCCATGGCCTTCGCGTTGTCATAGTCGCGTTCGAGCTTGAGCGCGCCGGTGAGCGCAATGCGGATGAGGATCTTCAAGTAATGCGCCAAGCCCGTGACAAGCGAAAGCAGTTCCTGCGTCATCCCGACCTTGCGCTGCTGGGACGAGTCCTGTGTCCGCGACAATAACGTGAACAGGTCCACCGTCTTGCGGCAGAGCATCCGGGCCTCGCGTACGTGCGACATGCCTGTGCCATCATCGCCGTCAGCACGGCCGCCAAGGAAAGAAGGCGCATCGCCTCACCTTTGGCGTTGTGTTGCGCAAAGTGCGTCTCGAGGTCATCGATCGTGGCGAAAAGCACCTCGACGTGGAGGATGAACTTCTCGGCTTGACGTATGGCTTCCAGATATTGGCCACCGCTGACCTGGCGCAGCATGTCCGAAATGCAGGCGGCAGACGACTCTTCAAAGGCAGAGAGCACCCTGCAAACATGATGAGTTGAGCATGGAGAATCCAGGTGCAAACTATTGGGCACTCACGTCCAGACGCGGTAGACCTGGTGTTCCATCCGTGTCTGTTTGTCGCGTAACGACTGCGGCGACTCCTGCTCCTCCTCCTCTTGGTAGTGCGGCGGAGCCAGGGCATCGATCGCACCGCTGATAGAGTCTGAGGGCGCCGGCAGAGGACTTGCTGGGCGGCGGGACGCGATCTTGACATTCCAGAACTTGTGGATCATGTAGCACTCTGGGTGCCAGCACTCGTCGCGCATGTTGCGGTTGATCTCGACGAACTGCTTGAGAATGGCCGAGTTGCAGCCGACGCACTTGGTCGCGAAGCGGGTCGAGTAGTGGAAGTGGCAGTAGACCTCGTTGTCGTGCTCGTAGTACGAGTCGTGCGGGCCAAAGACGGTTGGACAGACGGAGCAGGTGAAATGCTCGACATGAAACTTCTTGTTGCACGCCGTGATGTAGCTGCCACGAAGGGCCTGCCCGCACTTGCCGCAGATGAGGTTGAGGCGGCGGAAGTAGTCGCGCTCGCAGAGCGGATGCTGCTTGCCGTCGGGGCCCTCGATGGGGAAGAACTTGGACGCGACGACGACGTTGCAGTCCTGGGGCCGTCAGGACATTGCGGGGAGGGCTGGAGCTGGCCGCCTTACCTGACATCTGAAGCATTCCAGATGGAACACGGTGCCCAGCGCACGCACAAACTGGCCGGTCATGGGCAGGTGGCATTCGGCGCACATCAGGTTGGACGGTTGCGGCTGCTGGTGGCCCTGGAGGCTGGACGGCACGCTCGACGGCACGCTGGCCGGGAGCATGGACGTCGAGCCCGTGTACAACGAGTCGTCCGAGTGCGACGACGACGGGCCGCTGCGGCCAGATGCGAGCGATGGCGTCGTCGGCCGCGACGAGGACGCCGAGAGGTAGCTGGGCGCCGGCGGCGACAGCGGGCTGTTCAGATCGCCCTCAGAGACGGCTGGGCTCGTGCTGCGCCCATTCGGCGGCAGGTGCTCGCCGTCGAGCGACCGCGCATGGTGCTGGCTGAACGAGTCGACCGTCGACGAGCGGCTTGGCGGCTTCGAGCGCCGGCCTGGGGCCAGCTGGTCGCTGCTGCCGTGGCCCTGCGACGAGCCTGGCGGCGGGTACGGCTGGTGGTAGTGGTGGCCGTGGCCGTGATGGGAGCTCGAGTGCGCGTACGACGAGTGCTGCGAGTCGGCGCTGTCGCCCGAGTTGTTGCGCCTGGGCTGCTGCGGCGCCAGCGAGTGCGGGTCGCTCATCGCGCCAGTGCGCTGACGACGGAAACGGGGAAGGAAAGCGTGTGACACCGAGGTCACGTCACTCCCGACCACTCCACAACCAGGCACTCACTCGGCCTGCCAAAACGCTCAGCTTTCTCGCCGCATTTCGTCCGGAATCCTGCTGAAAGTCTGCAATTTCAGAACCCACCCAACTTCGGGCTGCTCCTGCGGGCGTCATCGCTTGCAAGAAGCTCGCTCAGTGACGCCAAGTACCATTCCCAGTAGCAACACCCATCTTCCTGCTACAAGACGCCTGCTGTGCCTGCCGTATCCCGCACCGCAGCTCGCCATTGAGATTTGTTTGCACGCCCGTTCCATCGTGCGGAGCCCGTCCCTGCATTCCTCCTTCGGACCTCGGACCCACCAAACACCCTATAGCGCTCTCCTTACTTACAGTACCCCCCTGAGCGCTCTCCCCGCACCCGATCGTAAGCTACAACACCTTGCCGAGCAGCCCTCGCCATCCCTTTCATTTCTCTTTCGTTCGGCCAGTGCAAGATCGACGCGCGGACACTATGCATGATCCGTGGCTGCAACCCCCTACGGTCCACGGAGCGCGCAGGCTCGAGGGCAAGACGCTTTGGAACGTTCCAGGCCAATCTCACAGGTAAACTTTGCTCAATCTTACCGCGCGCCACAGTTCGTGCCAGTGCACCGGCGGAATCAAGGGTCCTGTACTGGCCGACCCAGCGCGTGATCGATGCCTCAGCTCGTGGTTCTGGCTCTGTTCCGGGTAAGAGAGAACCTTGTCTCGCGCACAGGCAGATGCAGGCAGCGCGCCAACATATGTCAACCGCGCGCGTGTAACCCGCCCGTAAAGGCCACCGCAAAGCTTCCGATCCGCGTCGGTGAACCCGCGATAGAGCCGCTCAGAACGCACGGACGTGCTCAGGGCAAGTGTACTGCGCTTGCGCAGTTAGGTCTCGCTGCGGTCGCAGCGTATCGTCGCGCCTGGAGGACGACGTGGTCCCGGCTCACCGAGGGAATTACACCCGAGCAAAGACATTAGACATCGCATCGGATTCATGCAAACACTGCATGAAAGGCGCCCCCTTCATTTGTCTGCATAATGCATGAGATTCCATAGAATCCGATGCACCGGTGAGATCTATTCGAAACCGTAGAGACAGGAAGGGTCAACGAGTGTAGCGCGACGCTCGCGCGGTTCGCTTTGTACTATTAGAACCACACCGCTTTGAGCTTGTGAACCGGCAGTCCACTAGCAGGCGAGTATACCGGAGGAGGGTCTTGGGCGTCCTCGACACGCGTATGCGCGGACGCTGACAGCAGGTGTGCAACTTCGAGGCTGGGCGTACTGCCCTGAATGGGCCCGGAAATCGCAGCCAGTCGCATGGGCGTTATCCGGGCCAGCCTTTTACGACGACGGCGGATCCACCATACCATCGAGACGAGCAACAAGACGACCAGCCCGCCGACCGCACCTCCGACCGCAACTGGCACCAAGGGGACCTTTGACTTGGGGTGGGTCGAGGCAAGAGCAGTCGTAGCAGATTCTATGATAGAACTGCTAGCTGTGCTCTCCCTCGTCGGAGAAGGAGGATCCCGTGTCCGTGTCGCAGAATCACCGTCCTCAGTCGAGTCCCGAGTGGCGGTTTCTATATCACTTGTTGATGTAGTGGTCGGCGTTGATGTCGTAGACTACTCCGAGCTTCGCATCAGTATCGCGCCTTAGTGAACAATGGGTTTCAACGCATAATAACTGACAGTGAAGGGCTCCGGGCTAGTATTGGTTGGTGTTGGGCTCGTGTGGATATGCGTTGAAGATGATGTAGCTTCTGGTTTCTGAGGGACCGCAATCCGCTGTGCACGCGCCGGGTTCCACTTCTCCCCATCGTTAGGCGCGAGCGCCCAGCCTGGGAAGGCTCGCCCGAGATCCACATCTGGCCTTGAGTGAATCTATCAGTATCGAGGCAGTTATGCGAATGGAGTCCTTCAGGTCAGACGAACTTGATAGGCTTCCCGTACGCGCCACAGTGCTGAAACCATGCTGCAAGGCGTCACTGACGGACGCAAGGAGACGAGAGATTATTTACCTGTCTCTGTGTGCCAGTGGGTGTTGAAATCATCGTAAAGGCACCTGTCCGAGGATGCTTATCGGAACGGGACGCTGGTTGAGCCCCAAGCACGAGAACATACCATGAACAGGCCGCCATGAGGTTGTAGGCCAATACACTGCACGCGCATGCGTCGTTCCCATCTGGCACAAGATATTCCGGTCTGACAGTGTTACTTTACTGCCTGACGCGACAGAGCGGGAGCGCGCGCACCCGGATAGATCGTCCTCAAGCATGGGAAGAAGCCAACCAGCTATCAAAGAGTGGGAGACTGGTTTGAGATGACTGTCGCGGCCAATGCTCACGGTAACATATTGATTCTATCAACGGAGGACGGTCAGGGGATTGCGGTCGTCGTGCAGCCAACACACCGAGTTGATACCACATTCTGCATGGCGTTTCCCCGACGCCACTGTACGACCTAGCAATCCGCAATTAGTTAAGTGGGACTACTTGAGCACGGCCTCGATGGGCTTACCACGCGGTTTCACTATGCAGGGCTCGTCTGCAAGTCCACGCCGAAGACGACACACGCACTTGCGGGAACGATTGCAAGTGGTTAGATCTTGCGCCGTAGCGAGGGAAAGACAGAGCAAGACAACAAACCAACGCATATGAAGGAGTATGAAGGAGAGAAGGAATGACGGAGGCCCGCTCCCGCAGACCCGACGGGCTACGATCTTTTGAGGGTTCACCAGGGCCTCAGGCTGTGACGGGGGCTATATCATCATGCAAGGTGCTGCAGATCTCTGATGGTGGTGCGCCGGTATGTGTTGGATGTAAGAAGTGCACCGCTCGAAGCCCATCCGGCAAGCTGCCCAAGCGCTTCATCCGGCCTGACCAGCTCGACGATCCGAACTCGGGATAACTATGGGACGCTGAGCCGGCGTCTAGCTCAAAGCACCCATTATCCTGGGGTACTGGGTGCTAAGATTGTCGAGCAATGACGCGAGGGTCAGCACACAAGTCCGAGTGGCCGTTTGAGAAGAGAAGGTACGTCGGAGATTGAACAAAATGTTGATGGAACTGGTCAGCTCACTCAAAGTGCCGCATTTTCGAACACGGGGAATGCCACTGTGCCTGGGTCACAGGGTATCGTGGGACCGGATAGACGTTATAATGGGCTGTACCGTGGTAGTGGATTCCTGACCTGCGCTCAAAGATCTGGACATTCACTTCAGAACAGTTCGCTGAATGCTCCCAGAGATTGTTGTTGGACAAGTAATACGATCCCTTTGTAGACTAGCTGCTCTATGCGGAGACAAGAAGATCCAATAAGAGAAACGACTGGTAAGGAAATGAGAGTGTAGACCACATCTGTACGCGAAGGTCCTGTGTCGGGTGCCCTACCGGATAGTCGTTGCATGAAAACACCTATTTCAGGTGCTGAGTGAGGTTGCCTGTGGCCGGCGAATAAATTGGCGGAGGGTCTCGGGCGTCCTCCAGGGGCGCGTAACCCGCCGTCGACAGCAGCTCCAAACTCATCGTCCTGCTCTGCTCAGACACAGAGATGTCAGCCGGGTGAAATGGAGATATCCCTGAGGTGCGGCGACGGATAACACAGCATGCGAGGCCGGTCAGCAGCAAGATCCCGAGAATAGCGCCTGCCGCTGCGACCGCGATGATGGTCACGTGTGAGGGATCACTCCGCCCGGCCTTGCTCTCTGAGGTCTGGTCTGAAGTCTGCACAGCCGGAATCTGTCCCCCCGGCGTTGTCGAAACTGGTAAGGGAGGAGTTGTCGAACGATCCTGCGGAGGCACCCGGGCCTGCGAGGCAGTTGGCTCAACGGGAGTCGATGTATAACTGCTTGTGGTATACGTAGACTGTAGATTGCGGCAGCGTCGTATCAGTTTTCCCGCGACGAACGACGCATCTGCCATTATAACTGACCTTGAGAGTATCAGAAGACCGCGCTGTTGTACTAGCAGAGGTCCGCGGTGGTGGCAAAGCTATCGCCCTGGCGACTTTCGGATCCCATTGACTCCCGCGACTGGATGCGGATGCCCAGCGGGGGAAGCTTCTCCCGAGGGTCACATTCAATGGCCTTGATGAGAGTCAGAAAGTAGTGCGACAGGCAGGCCGTAGGCCGCTCTAACGCACTCGATAGGCTGTCCGGACGCGGTGCAATTGGTGAACCAAACTGTGACGGTTAGATGCCATGGGGCGGGACCAGTGTGTCGTCGTACCTTTCTCTGTTGCCCAGTTGGAACTGAAGTCCTCATACTGACACCTGTTGTAGAGGAGGTTACTACAACAAATACGCAAGCGAGTGAGTGGCATACCAGGTGCACGCTGCCATGAGATTGTAGGAAAGCAAGCTGCATGAACAGGGGTCATCCCCGTAATGATGATACTGACTTCAGGACGTTGCTTTTGAGAAAGGCGACGGATGTTGACCGTTTACTCACGACGTTGGATCATGAATGAGATTTTCCAAGTCCCATCCAGCTACGTCGATCGACTCAGTGTGGTTGGGGCCTTTGATCGCGTGCTGCTTACGATAGCACTTTGCGACTCGAATGGAGCGATGTCAGTTATACTGTCTTAACCCAGTCGCGCAACTCACTGACGGCCCACCACATTGCGCAGGGCGTCTCTCCGACGCTGCTGAAGGACCTGCAGAACGATCGGCGACGTCAGAGTCCATCACTTGTGCAAGCGAGCTGCCAGCAAGCGTTACTGTAAGTACCATTCAATTTCGCTGAAAACGTCTTGTTACGCAATGCGAGCATAAAAACGGAATGCACGGACTCGGTGGTGCGCCCGCAAGTTGTACGATCGTCCGCCACCGCGACTGAAAAGACCAGGGGTAACGCGAGCCAGTATACAGAGCCGCACATCGAGGGCGTAAGAAGGAAAGGTGGGCTTACTGCTCGCGAACGGCGTCCATCAGGGTCTTGCCTTTATGGTGCTAAGGAAGGGCGATGAAGCCATCACTGTGCGCTTCGTACGAAGCCTGTACGAGGCTAAGATCCTTGATAGCATTGCTGGGACAGGTCCGATAGTTTGAAACCACACAAAAGAGGCATTGTCGGAACTTTCGTGCTCGAGTGCCGGTGTGGTTGGCATTGAAGGCAAGACTTAGTGGATGCTAGTCTACGGGACGTGGCCGGTACTACTATACAGCGCCCCCTTTTACCGGCGGAGCTCCAGTCAGAGGCGCTTAGCTAGGTGGATGCAAACGCGGTGAACTTGGCTACTCTTGGTCATGTTCCTGGGGGTCAAATGCAGTGCGAATCACAGAGAGGCAGTCGCAGCGTACTAGCATGCTCATTCTCACTGTGGCAGATGTGGTGACAGAAAGGCGGTCCGGCAATTCGGGCACATACATAGAGACCTATCGCGATGATGGGACTGGTCAGCTCACTCCAAGTGCCGCATTCTCGAACACGGGGAATGACACTATGCCTGGACCACAGGATATCGTGAGAGCGGGGAGAAGCTACATTGGGCTGTACCCTGGTACTGGATTCCTGACGCGCGCTCGACGGTCTGGACATTCACTTCGGAACAGTCCGCGGAATGCTCCCGGATCTTGTTGTTCGGCAAGTAATACTATTCCTTTGTATACTAGCTGCGCTGTGCGGAGACAAGAAAATGCAACAAGAGAAACGACTGGCGAGGAAATGAGAGCGTAGACCGCATCCGTGCGCGAATGTCCTGTGTCACTGTCAAGATGCCCTGCATCGGACGGTTGTTGCAGTATAACACCTATTTGAGGCGCTTAGTGAGGTTGCCTGTGGCCTGAGAATAAATCGGCGGGGGGTCCCTGGCGTCTTCCAGGCGCGCATAAGCCGTTGTTGACGACAGCTCCAGACTCGTTATCCTGTTCCGCACAGGCGCAGATATCTCAGCGAGGCGAATCGGCGAGATTCCGGAGGTGCGGCGGCGACGGCGAACACAGCATGCCAGGCCGATGAGCAGCAAGGTCCCGAGAACAGCGCCCGCTGCTGCGACGGCGATGATGGTCACGTGCGAGGGTTCACCCGGCCCGGACTTGTTCTCTGAGGTCTGGTCTGAGGTCTCACCAGCCGGGTCCCCGGGGCTAGTGCCCGACGGTCGGTGGGCGACGTTGTTCGCAGTCGGAATCTGTCCTGCCGACGTTGTCGAAGTTGGTGAGGGAGGTGTCGTTGAATGACCCTGCGGGGGCACCCGGGCCTGCGACTCGGCAGTTGTCTCAACGGTAGTCGATGTATCACTGGTAGACTGTTCGTTGCAGAGGCGTTGTATCAGTCTTCCCGCGACGAACGACGCATGCGC
This sequence comes from Auricularia cornea, assembly GCA_030578095.1. Taxonomy (NCBI): domain Eukaryota; kingdom Fungi; phylum Basidiomycota; class Agaricomycetes; order Auriculariales; family Auriculariaceae; genus Auricularia; species Auricularia cornea. The sequence continues at coordinate 2,846,221 of JARLTE010000009.1, read as the reverse complement.
CATCCCGAGTCTGACTGACCTCGGGAGTATGAATAGGTCGCGCTGTCGTACTAGTAGGGGTCCTTGGTGGTGGTGGCGAAGCAATCGCCTTCGCGATTCTCGGATCCCATTGACTCCCGTGATTGGATACCAACGCCCAGTCGGGAAAGCTTCGCCCAAGGGTCACATTCAGCGGCCTTGATGGGAATGAGAACGTAGCGCGACAGGCAGGCTGTAGGCAGCTCTAACGCACTCGATCGGCTGTCCATACGCGGCACAATTGCCGAACCAGACTGCGACGGTCAGATGCCGCGGGGCAGAACCGGTGTGTCGTCTTACCTTTCTCTGTTACCCAGTTGAAACTGAAGTCCTCATACTGACACCTGTTGTAGAGCAAGTTACTTCCAGTGAACACCCAAGCGAGCCTGCGAGTGGCATACCAGGTGCACGCTGCCATGAGATTGTAGGCAAGCGAGCTGCATGCACAGGGGTCGTTCCCAGGGGGCGGTTCATAATGCTGACTACAGGACGCTGCGTTTGAGAAAGACGACGGACGTCGAGCGTTTACTCACGCGGTCGGATCATCAATGAGATTTTCCAAGTCCCATCCAGCTGCATCGATTGATCAGTGCGGTTGAGGCCTTCGATTTTGTGGTGCTCACGAAAGCACTTTGCGACTTGAATGGAGCAATGTCAGTCATACCGTCTAAACGCAATTGCGCAACTCACCGACGACCCACCACATTGTGCAGGGCGTCTCTCCGACGCCGCTGAAGGACCTACCGAACGACCGGCGACATCAACGCCCATCAATGGTGCAAGCGAGCTTCAGGCAAGCGTCAAGTACCATTCAATTTCGCTGAAAATCCGGTGTTATGGATCTGCAATGCGAGCATAAAAACGGGATGCACGGACTCGGTGGCGCGGCCGCAAGTTGTACGATCGTCCGCTACCGCGACTGCAAGGACTAGGGAGAACGCTAGCCAATACATAGAGCCGCACATCGAGGGCGTAAGAAAGAAAGGTGGGCTTAGTACCCGCGAACGGCGACCATCTGGGGTTTACAAGGGTCCTGCCTTTGTGGCGCTGAGGCAGGGCGGTGAAACCATCAGTGTGCGCTTCATACGAAGCTCAGGCCCTTGATAGCATTGCAGTGACAGGTTCTGAGCAGCTGGAAACACACAAAAGACGCGTTGTCGGAACTGTCGTATTCGAGTGCCGGTGTGGTTGGCAAAGGGAAGACCCGGTGGATGCGGACACGGTGGCCTTGGCTGCTGCTGGCGCCGCCTTGTTCGGTTCGGTTCCCAAGGGTAAAATGCAGTGCGAATCACCGAGAGCCTAGGCGGCCGCAGCGTGGCATGCTCGTTTTCTCTGCGGCGGATGTGACGAAAAGGCGGTCATGATGGAGACTGCGGCGGTAGACACCGGCGATTCGGCGATATAAAACCTATCGCCGGTCGGAGATGAGATAGCATGCCTGGAACCGTTGGGAATCTTAAGGTCTTTGAGGTCTGCGACCCAGGCTCATGCAATAGGCGGGCGCGTGTGGCCCACTGCGGCGGCCTACCGCGCCCACCAGTATTGTCGAGGAACAAGTGACGGATGTATTCGGCGGAGTCCGAATAAGAACAATATGCAGAGTACATTGGACTGACCTCTATGCTACGCTAACTCTGACAATAAATGGTTTATCCGAGCTGGTATTTTTTCGCGCTCTGATTATATTGAAATAATGGTACAATATTTAACAATTTGTTCAGGCAAAGAGGCTCGACCCAAACCACCTTTGCCACCGATTTGCCACCTTATTTTCGGTAATCCTTGGAATGTAGACACAGGCATGCGCTCTAACCCTTCTACTGTCTTAAAGCAGCGGATTTGGGACAACGGATAGCGGTTCATTGAGACTGATGAGTTCCATCAAAATCCGGCCTCTCGGAGTGTCCTGGCCGGGGGAAGTGCAGAGTCAGAGGTCTGTGGACCCGTTTGCCATATCGCAGATAGTGGTGAAGACCGTCCTATTCCCAGCCTGGGCACCGGCGGCCAACCGGCGGCTGGCAGTTTCCGGCTATCTTATCCCTTGTTTGCATCGGCTCATTGCACAACACCGTGGACAGCAGTCATGGTATGAAAGCTTCAGCGACGCCGACGCGGCTCCGTATGAGTCATACTTAGCTATCTCCAAACTGTCTCCCGTTTTTGCGCGTATTCTTGGAATGGAATCACAGTGGTAGTCTCATAGAATCTAATAGATAGAAACCGCTGCACTGACAGCACGTGACTTATGACATTGACTGGAACTTCACAACTAGGATAGCTCATTCCGGCCTATTCTAGTAGGAGTCTTGTACCTTATACGATCCTGACTCGGATACCATTGCCCGGGCTGACGAACCCGAAAGGTAGCGAACAGCGGCATGTGATGGCCGCCCCATGGAGGCGCATCGTCACCGCTAGACCCGTCATCCTCGTCGTGTGACCGCCTCACCACATACTTTGAGATGTCTATAGTGTACGCTCTGACGCGAGCGTTTCGGAGGGAGTTGAGGCAGATTTTCGCGTATCAGGTGCCTCAGCTCGGTGGCGAAAGCGCCAAGTTGACCGTCGCTTGAGCCAACTCCCCCTCTCGTTCACGACACTCCGCTGTACCCATTAAGGGTATGACACTCTATACGAGATCTCTGCTGAAATTCAGACGGATGCGGCAGTACGGGAGCTATCGGTGGTGGCGGGAGCGCTGATCGGATCGTTCAAAGAACTGCGAAACCCTCGTCACATCATTGGGGGACCAAACACACCCCCAGAGAGAGCGTAGGAATGCGCAACCGCGCGTTGACGTCAGGGGTTTGAGTCTCGGGGCGCTGGACAGCGGCGTTCGATGTGTATTATGAATGGGGAGAGCACCAGGAGTGCCGCAACCGGGTCAGTGAACTACTGCTCAAATTGGGACACCTCCGGAGAATTTCGCGTGCTCCGGATTGGCATGCACATCGACATCGCCAGGACGGAACGACAGGATTATGAGATGCGCCCAGTCCGAATGAGGAAGGTCGGTGATTTACATGGGCTGTACACAAAATGTCCGGCCTCGTGTTCCCGGTTGTATCCCGCGCGTCCAGGCGCCTTATAAAAATACAGGGGCTTGGCTTGACCGGTCCTCCTGTCTCGTCCGCTTCTTCCTTCTTCGTCGCACGGCCTCGGGTCAGTGACCAGGCCGCCCATTTGGCTCGCGCTCGCACACACACTCCTACGTCTTCCCGCACACGCTCGCATTCTAGTTGGCAGTCATGGGCTTCAGCAACGGACTGCATTGGCTCGTGAAGCGCTACCGCGCAACGGTCATCAACGACATCTGGTTCCCCGTCGTCCTGTTCTCAGGCTGGGCGGCAGGTGCGAGCCAGTGCTGGCAACTCTCGCGGGACCGCGCTCACCGCCGTGCGCAGCCATCCAGCTCATCTCGCATTACGTCCACGACCTCAGCATCAGCAACCAAATCCTCACCGTGCTCGGTACCGTTCTCGGTCTCGTTGTCTCATTCCGCACATCCTCCGCCTACGAAAGGTGCGTTGCGAATCGTCTGTTCCCGGCGTGGAGCTAATCTTAGGATGGTGATCCCAGGTACCAAGGTACACCGACGATCTCCTAAAATACCCCACCTTGTGCTGATCGCGTGCCACAGAGGGCAGGAAACTGTGGACGGCCATCCAGCTCGCCAGCAGGAACCTGGCCACCCTCATCTGGGTCCATGTGCCTGTCGACCGGCCGCTCAAGGCCGGGGAGGTGGAAGATCCCGCCCGCAATCGCAGACTAGAGGCGGTAATCGAAAAGAGGTCCATGATCAACCTGGTGCGCGCCAGTCTAGCCTCAAATGGCATGGTGTCATAGTCTAACGTTCCCTGACTGACCAGGTGCAAGCGTTCTCAGTTTCGGTCAAGCACCTTCTCCGTGGGGAGCCAGGCGTGTATTACACGGACCTGTACCCCCTCATTTCCTTCCTTCCCCGCTACGCCGGCCACGAGGGCGTCTCCCGCCAGGACAACCTTCCCGTCTGGGACAACTATGGCATGAAGCTTAAGCCCGCATCGCGGGAGAGCTCCCGGTCGTCGTCACCGAACCACACCCGCAAAAACTCCAACTTCGACCCTGAGAAGGCGATGCCGGACGTTCCAGCGCAGTACGAGCTCATGCCCGCACGCAACCCGCCGAAGACGACAGTGTACGACGTCATCCCCCTGGCCATCATCTTCAAGCCCTTCGTCACGCTCTTCACGCTCATCTTCCTGCGCCGCAAGTCGTCCGCAGACAAAGACCTCACGTTCACGGGCAAGCGCCGCAAGCCTGCTCACGTCGACTCGAATGTGCCCATGGAGCTCAACCTGTTCCTGCAGTCGTATTTCGCGTTCCTGTTGAAGCAGGCCCTCATCGTGCCCGCGATCGCAACCGGGTTCTTGAACACGCTCGGCTCCCTGCAGGACTCCGTGGCGAACCTCGAGCGCGTGCGCAGCACGCCGCTGCCATTCGCGTACCAGGCGCACCTGCGCATGTGCATGTGGTGCGTCTCGCCCCCGCGCGCCTCGTGTTTATCCGCCCGCTCACGCATGTTTTCTGCAGGATGTACCTGATGTTCCTGCCGTTCCAGATTCGCGCGGCGTACGAGTGGCTGACCATCCCGTGAGTCCTCGTCGCGCGTCCGATCGTCGATCGGGCCCGAAGCACTGCATGCTAATCCAGGCGGTCGCGCAGGGCAACGGCGTTTGCGTCCTTCCTGCTGCTCGGCTTCCTGGAGATCGGACAGGAGATCGAGGATCCGTTCGGCTACGACCTCAACGACCTCGACCTCGACGCGATCTGCCTCGCGATCCAGCGCGAGCTGCACGAGATCAGCGCGCACCCCGCGCCCGACCCCGCGTCGTACATCTTCACCGTCGACAACCAGCCGTTCGCGCCCGCGGACCGCCGGACGGCGAAGGAGATCGTCACCAACGTCCAGGGCGAGTACCATGTGCCCGAAACAGGCATGGGCTCGATCCACCGCACGCTGCTCCGCAACTGGCGCGAGGTCAACGAGTACACGCGCAAGAAGTAAGACGCCAGGTCTGCTTCCATCAGCGCTGGCACGCGAAGTACCCCGAGAAGGGCAAACACGCGCGGACACTTCCTCGTCTCCTTGTTCTCTCTCGGGTATTTTGCAATTGTTGTAATCGGGGGATTTAACCTTCGCTGTGGTCGTCGGTGTATATTTCAAGCATACAGTATTTGCCGGTTGGCTATTTATGTAGATAGACTTGGGCTCTGCGCTGGTTTCTTTTTGTTCCAGCATAAATTGCAACGGTTTTGAAGACAGCATGTCCTTGTGATCGAGACAAGACTCAGAGTGAGAGTACACATGGCAATTATCATTCCTTGAGATGCTACGAGCAGACAAATATTTCGCACTACGGTCCTGGTCAACGCATCTATGAACTCTCAGGCCGTCTCTCTTCTCAAGCCCTCAAGCCCTCGATCTCCGGGTACTGGTCTATGACGCCAAAATGCTTCCACACAAATTTGGCGTCCAAGTCCAGGCTCTTCAGCTTCTGCATCGGCGCCCATTCCAGCTTCCCGAAATGCATCCAGATGCAGGCGTCCCAGAGCCCCAGCGTGAGCTTGATCGTGTCCTCGCCCTGCATTGGTTTGTATGATCTCAACGACGGTTCTCCGGCCTTGCCCTCGTGCTCGATCAAGCGCACGACGTTCTGCGAGACGATCTTGCCCTGCGCGTTGAGGTGAGAGAGGGTACAGAGACAGTCTCTGGTGCGCACGCACCTGGTAGAACGTCGCGCGGGCCATCTTCACCACGCCTGAGACGTCGGGGTCCGAGACGTCCCCTAGTGCGAAAACGGCACCATGCGGCGCGTCGACAACGCGCATCGTCGCGTACGTCCGGAGGCGGCCGTCGCGCGCGTTGAACGAGGATTCGGGCAAGAGAGACCGGAACGGCTTCGTCATCTCATGCGAGCCGCCGCCGACGCACTTGAAGAGCAGGTCGTACGTGATCTCCTCGCCGGTCCCAGGGAGCGTGATGGTGCCCGGCTGGCCGTCGACGCCGCCCTCCGGCCGCTCGCCGAGCACGACGCGCACGCCGACCGCCGCGCAGCGCCGCATCGCCGCGGCGTGCAGCTGCACGCCGAAGCGGTCCATGAGGCGGTCGCGCGAGTGCACGAGCGTGACGTCCTTCGCGTCCAGGTACTGCGTCTTAATGTCCGTCGCGAGCTCGACGCCCACCGCGCCGCCGCCGATGATGAGGATGCGCTTTGCCGCGGCGACGGCGTCCGAGCGCGCGCGCAGCTCCGCGAACCCGGCCTCCTTCGTCGTCGCCTGCAGCCGTGAGGTGTCCGCGCCTGTGGCAATGATTAGGTAGCGGTACGGCACGAACGTCCCGTCGGCGAGCTCGACGTATCCCCGCGCGGCGTCTGGCCCTGTCGCATCCTTAGCGGGAAGGATGCTGACTGCCCTGCCGGTGATCCATTCGAGGGAACCCGGTGGACATGACTTCGCGATTCCCGTGAAGGGGACGAATGCGCGAGGAAGATGCGAGGGCTGTGCTGGGAGCGCAGTATACCGAGGGAAGTTGAAGAGGTGCTGGTAGGTGTCGTTCTTCTCTATTACGACTACGCGGTAGCCGGACGGGATGCGGTTGGCGATGTTCTTCGCCGTCATGAACCCGCCCCACGAGCCGCCGATGATGACAATATTACGCGTCGGTGTCTCAACGGGGGGCACGGCATGGAGGATTCGGAAGGCGTCACTGGGAGCCCGGTAGGTCCAGTCGTGGATGAGCTTGACGAGGCGTTCGGAGACGCCGTTGTACATCATCTGCGGGATTACGAGCGTTATGACCTTGGTGATCATGACGACCACGGTCCATCTTGAAGGCCGAGGCGGAAGCACCAGGTCGTCCGTGGCTGGGGCAGACATGGCGACAGAGAGCAGACGGGGAGCAGACAGGGGAAAGACGTCTGGCCGGTGGTGTGATTTTATCTGATAAGATGGCCAACAATCAGATGCCGGCCAGACCGGCCGAAAACGCGTAAGCGCCGGCCGATAAAATTTGCACCCTTCGAGTCCCGCGTCGCTCGCACGAGCCGAACGGTCCCTTCAGGCCTGAACCCATGAAGTGATGGGAAACTGGTGCCTGGAAGTCCCGGGTCCTATTTTTGCGTTGTTTCGAGGGTTGTGGGCGTGGGCAACGCGTGTCGAAGCGGAGTTGAAGCACCGTTCGGCGGCCAAACCTGGCTGCTGACCGCGAGCTGACCGATACTCTGACCAGCAATGTGGCCGCACCGTCGGGCAGCAACAGTCCATGATCTCAAGGCACGCAAAGCGCCTCCTTCCCCGCGTTATGGCCATTTACGGGTGCTTTGACTTGGCCAGGTGCGACGGTGCTTCATCTGCCTCGACGAAGACCGGGGGCGGGGCCGCCGTCATGGCTTCGTGCACGCATGCGACTGCACGCTCGTCGCGCATGAGAAGTGCTTGCTGGCATGGTCCGCGTCTGGCGGCCCGGAGCGTTTGCGCTGCGCTCAGTGTGGTGCCCTGTACTCGATCGTCCATCGCACGCCGTTTGCGCTGCGCATTCTCGACGGCGCCCAGACAGCCATTGCGCGCGCCGGAGGCCTGGTGTTTACGTGCAGTGTCACTTGCGTTGGCCTCGGCATAGTCGGCTCGGTCTACCTCTGCTCGATATCGTACGGATGCTACGCTTCGCGATGTATACTGGGCCGGGACCTCTTTGCGCACGCTCTCGACCCGTCTCAGCCGTCAACTTGGGCACCGGGCGCATGGATCGTTCTTCCTGCTGTCCCTTTCACATTCTTGTGGGCCTGCACGAGCTCCACGAGGTGGCTTCCTTTCCACACCGTCGGGGGGATGCTCGCCTGGATAGCCAGTGCGGCGCCAGTCCGTCCACTGGACACCACAGCGGCACTGGCACCTGTCACTGCCATGGACATATTGAAGCGCGTTCTGTTGGACTGGCCGCCTTCGCCGTTCCTACTTGCCATGTTCTTCCCGACGATCCGCAACAAATACGTCGGCCTGCGAGCCGCGATCGCCGCGCGCTTTAACATTCCCGGGGTCGCGCCTCCCGCTGAGCCCCCGCGGCGAAACGCTCATGGGATGGCTCAAGAGCTCTTGCTGAATATGCAGCGGGGGCCGGACGCCGACCTGCATATTAACATCGAGGGCGAACCGATCAGCGGTATCGCTATCGGACGGACTATCGGCGGCATGCTGCTCCTTCCACCTTTTGCGGGCTGGGTCGGCGGCCTGTTTCGGAAATTGGGGATGGCCATGGGCCGAAATAGTCTTGTTGGGACATTGGTCTCCGTGGGGGAGCCGCTTCGCGACACTCGGTGGAAGTCGTACAGCTTCAGATTCGCGGCGACGCAGCTCGGTCTTAGGACCTGGGGAGACTTCGAGCCGATCTGGTGCGTCCATTCTCAGCTCACCTGCCGACGCTGCTCATAGACTTTGACACAAAGGTGGCATTCACTCCTCGGACTTGCGCTCATCACTGTCGCGCGTGACGCACTTTCCCTCACCTACAGCTACCTTAAAGCGCGCGAAAAGGACTCGCGCGTTGTTCTTGACCTACCGTTTAGCGGCGTTGACGTTGATGCATTGGATCTGTTCAGCGACGCCGATGGTGCACTGGGTCAGGTTCCGGATTGAACGCACCGTGCCCTATCATTGTATCCCATATACTTAGAGCCTCACCACTCACTTACTCACTCTCACACGCTAGTTACTGTACGTCCGCTACTCTGGCACTGAAAGCTTCAGGCAGTTTCAACGTGATCCTGACCGCGCTGTCGCTCCTCATTCACTCACTCAACCAGTACGTCCAAATCTTTCGGTCAACGCGATAGCTTCTTGTATACAACTCGAGGGTAAGGGACACATCCAATCGTAAAATACACGCTAAATCCAGTTCGTAGAAGGTCATGAACGCGGGGACGATCATCGCGTCAGCATCCGCAAAACGCCCTCCTCCAAATCCGGCTCGTTGCGCCTACCACCGCCCCCCGGCGCCACGGTCGGATTGCGCGTCGCGCGCGTCAGCGTGTTCTTGCGCGCGGGCGGCAGCTCCGTGAGGGGCGGCGCGGCGGGCGGCCTGCCGAAGGACGCCCAGGTGTCCGAGCGCAGCAGCATGCGCGACTGCCGCACGATGTCGCCCGGGCGCGGCGCGTGCCAGTCCGCGCGAACGGCGCTGTGCTGCAGCTTCTCCCACAGCCGGATCTCGGCCGACGGCGCGGCGGCGAGCACCGTCATCGGGCGCGCGGGCTTCGCGGGCTCTGCGGCGGCTGTCAGTAGTAGAAGCAGGAAGCGGGACGGGGTCGGCGTACCGGACGGCGGCCACGCGATCCCGCCGTACTTCTCGACGTCCGCGGCCCACGACAGGTCCTCTTCGCGCGACCGGAGCGCGCGCGCGAGCCGCCGGCGCCAGCGCATTAGCGCGACGAGGAGCGCGACACCGGCGAACACGCCCAGCGTGATGCCTGCGCGCGCGAGGGTGCTCAGCTTGCTCGTCGACTGGTCTTGGTCGGCGCCGGGGAGGTCTGTTGTGCTTGGCGTTGGCGCAGACACTGTGTCACTGGGGGTCGTCGCAGTGCTGAAGGATGGCGTCAGCGCCGTCCGCGAGGGTCGCAGCGGCAGAGCTCTGCTCCTAGTCAACGCCACCACAGTGTCGCCTGGTACCGTCGCGGTCCCATCTATCATACCCAGCGTCACTGGGTCTAGCACAGTTCCGTCCTCCTGCGTGGCTGGGGTCTGCAGGCTGGCCAGTGGGTCGGCCGCGGTTGGCGTGGCGTCGGCGGCGACTGTTGTCGTGGCCGTGCCTCCAAATAGACCGTGTAGGAAGTCTTGTTCAGAGTCTCTGTTACCGGCGCTCGTCGTCTGTATCGCCGGTGATGGGTCGTCATTGGGTACAGCAGGGCTATCCAGCTCTGGGGCGTCCGTCGCTGGCGCCGGGCTTAAAGGGACCACTGCCGTGTTGTGGTGGGTGTGATCATGGTGCGCGAATAGCTGCGCCGCCGCCGACGTGATAAGAAGGTACAAAGCCAAAGTCGACCTCATAGACCCCGGAGCAGTCGTCGCCGTCGTTGTCGCTTGGTGGGTACAAAGGAATTCCTCCTATATTACCCCTGTACTCGCCCTCGGACCGTGCGATTGAGTCCGGGCATTCTGGTTCAAGCATTGCATCAACGCCGTAAAGTGTGACATGTGCTGCATTTCCTAGATCGTGGTATCATCTACGTCGTCTAGACGAGTTCGTACATTCGTACTCAGAAGATTCGTATCCAGAACATTTGAAGACCTAATCAGTCGTGCCCTACTTGCGAAGCAGCCAGATACTCCACGCGACCAGGACGACGGGGACGACGCTGACCATTTCGCCCAACCCCGCGTACTCCGGCGCGATGTGCACCTTGACCAGAGCTCCCGCAGCGCCGAGCACAGCGAACGTGTTGTAGACGAAAGCCCAGATGAAGTTGAGGTAGATGCGTTGAGCAGCTCCGCGAGAGAGCACAAGGATGGCTGAAAGCGCGCTCAGGAGGCTGGGGTTGAGGAGTAGAACGGACGCAGCCGACGCCGCGACAGACGTCCCGGTGCTGAATGAGATACCGACGTCGGCCTGGGCGAGGGCGAGGGCGTCGTTCGTCCCGTCACCGACAAATATGAGAGTCTTCTGTCCATCGGCTTGGAGGTCGCGGACGTGCGTGAGCTTGTCCTGTGGCAGACAGCCGCCGAAGGCGCGGGAAGCGGGGAGGTCAAGCTTCGCAGCGAGAGCATCAACCACGGGCTGCGAGTCGCCTGAGACGATGAAGACATCGATCCCGCGCTTGGCAAGCATCTCGACAGCGTCGAGGGCGTCGGCCCGGAGGGAATCAGCGAGACCGAAAGCCGCCACGAGGGAGCCATTGACCGTGACCGCGAAAATCGTCAGAGCGGCATCCTGCAGTCTCTGGATCTCGGCGTGGCCGACGAGTCCGAGCCAGGTCGGGTTGCCTCCGCGAATGACGGAGCCGTCGTCCTTGCATTCGAGGCCCTGGCCGGGCAGAGACGTCGTATTCGGGAATTGCTTGACGGAGACAGAAGGGAAGCGAGCTGAAAGCTCGGTGAAAATAGCCTGCGAGACAGGGTGGCTACTCCCGGCGACGAGGCCAAGGATGACCGGGATGTACTGCTCGTCGACGATATGAGTATCAGAGACGGCTAGCACACCCGTAGTCAGAGTGCCAGTCTTGTCGAACACGACTATGTTTGCGTTGCGCGCAGTTTGCACAGCTTCGGCGGACTGTAAGACGTCAGCAGAGAACACAAGTGCGGCGGACGAGGGCCAACCTTGAAAAGTACACCGGCTTTGCTGGCTACCGCGGTCGTAATGACTACGACCATTGGGACACACAGAACCAAAGCACACGGGCATGAGACCACCATGACAGCGATGGCGTAGCGAAGAGCCGCGACGCCCGCAGTAGTAGCGCTTTGGTGGCGAACCCGCATGCCGACGGCCATCCAGACCGAAAAGGTGATGATCGACAGGACGAGGATAGTCGGGGCAAGCCAGGAGGCGACCTTGTCTGCGAGATCCTGGACTCTCAGGCGCTGGTTCTGGACTTCGAGCATGAGGTTACCGATCTCCGCGACCGTGTTGTCGGAAGACAGGCGCTCGACCTTCATCCTGAGCACGCCGTGCCCATTTGTCGTGCCCGCGGTGAGGCGCGAGCCTTTGAGCTTCTCCACGGGGAAACTCTCGCCCGTGATCGAAGACTCATCAACATGGCTGTTGCCCGAAATCACCACGCCATCGGTCGGGATGAGCGTGTTCGCGGCGATGTGAAGGATGTCGCCCTTGTGGACCAGCTCGCTCGAGATGGTATGCTGACAGCCTCGGTTGTCGACGAGCTCGACGACATCCACCTGCAGCAAATAGAGATCATCCAGTGCGGAAGTCGCCCGACGCCGAGCATACGCGGAGAGGAGGCGACCGAGAATGATAAGGGTGATGAGGAGGGCTGACGTCTCGAAGAATGGGTCCGAGAAGCTATGGCCGAACACCATCAGGAAATACGAGACGACAGAGAATACGTAGGCAATGGAAGTGCTGAGCACAACCAACAGATCCATGTCGAGGATGTGCTGCAAGAACAACGAGCGCAGCGCGGCGGAGTAGATGGGTGCCCCAGCATAGATTTGAATCAGCGTGGCCAGCGCAAGAGATACGCCACCATATTGGATGGGACGCGACGGCAGGGGCGCCCAGGAGAACACCAGAACAGGCAGGCACAGGAGCGCGGAGATGGTCGCTCTGATGAAGAGAGCTCGTAGCTCCTTCTCGGCTTGCTCGCCGATGCGAACCTTGGGAGTGGGGACGAAGATCCCGCCCCATCGCGAAAAGGCAGCGACGACGTCGCGCGGCAAAATGGCGAGCGTATTATACTCGACCTCAAGCAGCATCCCCTCGCTCTCCGCTCGGAAGCTTTTCACCATGACGCCCGACGGAAGAGTAGCTTTCTCCCACGAGACGTCAGCAGTGGAAGGCACGCGAATGCGCAAGAGGCTGAACTCTCCCTGAGAGAGTACCTCCTGCAAGACAGCGCACGTGAATCCGGTGAGCTCCTCGGCGCGCCTCGCCACATCGGAGGGAAATACGACGCCGTCGGTATAAGCCAGAGTGGCCTGTCCGGCGAAAACATTGACCTTGACGTCGCCGATGGACGGGATGCTCAGCAAGGCCCGAGTGACCTTGTTGGCGCAGGAAGGGCAGTCCATGCCCTCGATCGACATGACCATGGTGAGACGACGGCCTCCTCCAAACTCCAGGACAATCGAGCCATCCGGGGACCTCCCGACGTTGGAAGGCGCGACAGGGTCCTTCGGGCGGTGCGAGTGCTTCTCGGCGGGGGCGGGATGGTCCCCGCAGCACTTCTGCTTCGAGCCGCGTCTGCCGCGCGCCCAGTCCACCAGGCAGCAAGTGGCGGCTTCGTAGAAACGGCCCATGGTACTTCCCGCGGTGCAGTTGTTCGAGTGCCTGCGAGCGGCCCTCTGGCGACGGTGGCGCGTCGTACGACCCGCGTGCTCATGGCCATGGTGATGATGGTGGCCGCGCGTAGCTGTTCCTGAGACGGCCGGGACAATGCGACGGCGGAGACTCTGGCCGGGGGTATGACCGGTGCAGCAAGCGTCGCCATGGCCCGTTTGACTGAGACTGGATGGGCTGGCTTCGACGCAGTCACCCTCGACCGAAGATGTATGGCAATCCGAACAACAGTCCTGAGACGCGGATGCGGGGGCCGTCTCCGGGAGCTGAGGGTCATGAACGCAGTCCGAGCAACAGTCGTTCTCACGAGACGCGACAGCAGCGGCCTTTGGGTCTGACGCATCTACAGCGCAGCAGTCCTGCTCGTCGTTGCAGCCAGAGCAGCATCCGTCTGCGCAAGAGAGGTCCAGGGATTCCCCGTCGCAGGCCGAAGGAAGATGAGTAGGCTTCTCAGAGCAGCAAGCGTCAGCGCAAGCACCTACGAGATGAGGTTAGTCGTCTTCGAACAGAAAGAGGGTCGAATTGCGACGGACCGGGCGCGGAAGTGGTATCACAGCAAGACACGTGGGGTTCTGGACCAGGGTGGCTTTTACCAACCGTTGCACCATGGGTAATGGGCTGGCAATGACTGCCATCCGGAATGGGGCAGGTCTCCGAAGCAATGGCCGTGGCGGGGGAGGTATGAGCGATTTCCTTCCTGGTGGTGGCGCAACAGGCGGATTTGCGGCCCTGAGACGGATGGGTTTCTGAAGCCAGAGGCTGTGGGCCGGGAAAGCAATCCGCGCAGCAGTCCTTCGCACCTGCAGCATTCGAGGCACCCTCTGTTGCAGGGCGTACTTCGACCGCGCAGCAATCGTCGACCTCGTCGCAGTCAGAGCAGCATGCGTCCTGCTCTTTGGCGGGTGGCGCGTTGCCCGCCGTTCCAAACTTGTCGGCCGAGTTGCCGGAGCAACACGCATGCAGGCAGGCATCTGAATCTGTGTGAGACGCGGCGGCATCGAGGACGTGGTCGCTTGAAAACGCACCAGGAGCGATCGGGGGGCCACAGCAGGAAAGTCCGTCCTCCTGAGCGCGCTCGCAACCACAGCCGCTGTCTGGATTGAGGCCGTCGCCGCTTATCGCCTGTGGGACGGTCCTGTCGGACTGGGCGTGCTCGGTTGTCAAGGCCGGGTCATTCTCGTCGACGAGCGCGGGCATCGTGCAGCACGAAACGGCGTGCGTGGCGGAAGGAGGGAAGAAGCCCACAGTAAGAACGCGGAGGATGCCGCTTCGCCGTGTCTTCACCGCCTTGAATTTGTGATCGAGCTGGGGGCCAGGATTGGAAAAGACTCCGGATCACAAGATAACACTCACACACGATCTTCGCTGCACTTCCCAGTCACGACGTTCCGCCGACAGCCACCGGGGGCCTCTGAAGTGTCAGCCTATCGCGGCTGGTACGCATAGTAAAGCCACTAAACCAGGAGAACTGCGATACTGTACATTGCTCGATTTGGTTTCGTTACATTCATTCGAGCACGTCCCCATTGCGCTCCCCAACATCAAGAGCCACCAAGAAGCGCGACACACAATTGTAGGCCGCAATCACAGTCGTGAGCTCCACCACCTGCCTGTCGTCGAAATGCGCACGGACGCGCGAGAAAAGCGCGTCCGATACCCGGACGTCACGTGTCATGGCCAGTGCGTATTCTACCGCCACCTTCTGGACATCTCCCAGCGCGTCACCGTCGGCACGGCATGCTCGCACTGTATCGATCCCGGCATCTGACACGCCAGCCGCGCGTGCCAGCGGGGCGTGGGCCGCCCATTCGTAGACAGCGTTGTTGGCGGCGGCCACAGCGCAGATGGCCAGCTCGAGGACGTCGGCGGGCAGCAACGTGCGCGTGCGCACCGCGCCGAGGAGGCTGTTCCACCCGTCCGCGATAGGCGGAGAGTGCAAGAGCGCGCGGTCCAGCTCCAGCAGCGGGCGCGGTGCACGGCGGGCGGCGATGCGCTCCACGATCGCCGCGTCTTCGGGCGTCGTCGTCGCCACGGGCACAGGTACGTATGGCAGACGCATCTGTGGCTATGAGTGGAGGGATGTTGCGCTCTGGGTCGGGACTCAGGCTCGCGCTATTTGCGGACCGGCTCCGATGCTACTGCCGCTCGTGACAATACACCAATGACCACATAGACCAGACCCGGGCGAAGCGGGCGCAGTACGCAGACAATTCCAAGACCCATATGAGGGAATTCCGTGCACTGTGTGGAACACCGGAGGCACGCGCTGGAGGCAGGTCAACGAACACAACGCCGTTGACAGCTGCGCCGGGCATTGCTTCCCGGTCAGGAATACCCGCACGCGATATTTGACTTCCCATTGGAACCGGATATGTTGGGCAGATCGTCGCTCACTCCCTTTCTCTCTCCTCCACCTTCATGGCCGCGCGCATTGCCTTTGCTCTCAGTTTGGTGCTGGGGACAGTGGCACAGTATGAGATCGCGACATGCAATCGCTCGCAAAGGTACGGCCTTTCCAGAGACTGGGCGCACGACACTGAGCACGGACCTGTCTAGCGAGGTTGAATGGTAGGACACGGGCGCTCTCGTTGGCGACACTCGTGGCTGACTGCTGGCATGACATTGACAGGTCCTTCAACGTCCATCGAGACACACCTTGCCACATGTGGTGGAATCTGGTACGCCAGGGCTCACGACCGTCATTACTCTGCATGCTCATACGATCGTTTAGGGAACGGCATGCTACGGTGGCTGGAGTCTCGGGCCGCTCGTGAGCAACAAGTAAGCCCGACCTGCGCTACAGCCAATGCTCGCCGTCGTGCTCATGTACCTTTGTTTAGCACATGGTACAATGAGCCCGATCACAACGAGCCCTGCGGGTGCAGTGTTCTGGCATATAATCTCATGGCGGCCTGTACCTGGTGAGCGCAGCATTACCGTGCTCTCCTATGATAGTCAACCCGATTTCAGGTGCGAATCTCCTGACTTCAACAGCAACTGGCTTGCCGAGAAGGTCTGGGCGAAGAACTGCGACTACAACTCGACCGGGTGAGCACTGCAATCCGTCCGATCATGGTCGTCGTGAAACGGGCGTCTCATCCCATCTCATCCGCAGGGTTAGCGCCTTCATCGGGAACCGCACATTCCCGAAATGGGCGTATGTTTCAACCCGTGGTGCCAAATGGGACCTCGACATCTCACGCAACATCGCGCTGGGGAAGCTCTCACCGAAGGACGCATTTAGCCACGCGAAGCGCATCGGCGTCGGGGCAGTCGCCGGTGCCGTCGTCGGCGCGTTCCTCGGGACGTTGCTTCTCATCGGGCTTGGCTGCTATGGGCGGCTATGGTTAAACCGGCAGCGCAAAGCACGCGAGCAGGACGAATTTGCGAGACCGTCCATCAACGAGCTCCTTTATCAGACTACCACTCCCAGCGTCGCGTCTCCTGCCTTTGATACGTATGGGGACAAGAAGAATTCTGGGCCGCCGGGATCCGCTACCTCTGTTCACTCCCGCGAACGCGACCTCCCGCCTGTGCCACAACAACAGGCTGTTCCAATGCCCGACGCAGATGCCATTGCCCTCGCAATTCTCAGACGCGTCGGGCACGAGCCTCCCCAGTACACTCCGCCGCCGTCTCATGCTCAGGCCCGGAGCGATTCGTCCTCTATCGTCATATCGCCAGGCACGGCCGCATCCCAGCCGCCAGTATCTGACTCGGAGTTCAACCCGTACACTCTCTATGCATCGACAGATCCCACCCACAGCCAAGCTGGATCTGCGTCCGGCCGTAGCGGGAAAGCCAAATAGGGGCAGCAGACGGTAACATATTAGCGCAATGGCTTGCACTTCCTTTAACGACTTCTCTGTACTTTCCATTCCACCACATATCACTCAACTCTTGGATGTTTATTTGCGTATGTTTGTAGCCAGTACTGTACGACCGAAATTTAACCAGTGCCACTTCCCGTGTTGAGAATCGTAGGAGCGCTTTATGAGCGTTTGCACGCTCGTGGAACTCTATGCCTTCTCCGTTGCTGCCGGAGGCTTGTTGGATGCCGCGGAGGTGCCGTCGAGTAACCTTTGCACGGGCGAATCCACGCGCCGCGACGCGCAGGTCACGTGCAGAGCTTGTCCGCGCACATGATGACCACAACGCGGCCAATGAACATGAATAGTGGTATTGCAAGCTAGACCCCGGCGCGCATACGACTTCTCACGACACGGTTTGTATGCATGCGGCTCGGGGTTAGCGGCAAGGAACGCGGACGATTTAGTGCCGGTGACGCGTTGGATAATTCCGGTGTCGAATTGCAGCAGCGCCGCGTCTCCTGACGGAGTTTTGTCCCTTTCTCTCCCTCTCACATTCTCGCCGTCGACGAGCACGCGTTCCGCGTCCGCCCCCGCTCTCTCCTCTCCTCCCCCGCTTCCTCCCCTGCCCGCATCCACCATGTCCGACCGCGGCGCTCCCCGAATGGCGCGTCGCTCCCGGCGCGACGACGACCCGAAGATGATAGGCAACTGGAAGATAGGGCGCACCATTGGAAAGGGCAGCTCTGGTGCGCGCGTTGTGGACATCTATTCAGCGCGAACAGCAGGTTAATGCTACGATCCTGCAATTGCCAGGAAGAGTCAAGATCGCCCGTCACGTCAAGACGGGCCAGTATGCAGCCATCAAGATCGTGTCCAAGCACGCCCTGATCACGTCGCGCATGTCCATGTCGGACGCCGCCGACACCGCGGACAAGATCCTCCTGGGCATTGAGCGCGAAATCGTCATCATGAAGCTCATCGACCACCCCAATATCCTCAAGCTGTATGACGTCTGGGAGACCAGCGGCGAGCTGTAAGCCTCATTCAAAACGACCAGCGCAACCCGCGCGACTGATTCCCTCGCGTTCAGGTATCTCGTTATGGAATACGTTGAGGGCGGCGAGCTCTTTGACTACCTGGTCTCGCGCGGCCGACTCCCTGTCGACGAGGCGCTGCACTACTTCCAGCAAATCATCTTCGCCGTGGACTACTGCCACCGGTTCAACATCGCGCACCGCGACCTGAAGCCGGAGAACCTGCTGCTCGACAAGGCGCGCAACATCAAGGTCGCGGACTTCGGGATGGCCGCGTGGGAGGGCGGCGTGGGCATGCTCGAGACGAGCTGCGGCAGCCCGCACTACGCGAGCCCGGAGGTCGTCGAGGGGCGCTCGTACCACGGCTCGACGTCGGACATCTGGTCGTGCGGCGTCATCCTCTTCGCGCTGCTCGCGGGCCGCCTGCCGTTCGACGACGAGAACATCCGCACGCTGCTCGAGAAGGTCAAGCTCGGCAAGTACGCCATGCCCAACGACATCGACCCCGCGGCCAAGGACCTCATCGCGCGCATGCTCCAGAAGGACGTCGCGAAGCGCATCACGGTGTGTTGTGCCGTGCCCGCGGCGCGGGGCGAGATGTGCGGGAGCTTATACGCCATGTCAGATGCCCGAGATTATGAAGCACCCCTTTTTCGTGTCGAAGCCTCCGAGGGTCGTCGAGGGCGCCCTGCCGCCGCCGTCGCTCGAGGAGGTCGACCGTCCCGTGAACTGCGCTGAGGAGATCGATGCCGACATCTTTGGCAACCTCCGGACTCTGTGGCACGGCGCGCCCGACGAAGAGATCATCGAAGGGTTGACAAATACCAAGTAGGTCCCTTCGAGATTTGCCGCGAAGGTTTGCTCATGATGCTCGGCGGCAGGAAAACTTGGGAGAAGGCGGTGTACCATCTGCTGCTTCGGTATCGCACCCGGCAGATGGAGAACTTCAACATGGACGAAGAGGACGAAGACTCGTCGAGTCGGTCCAAGAAGCGCGAGACGCCGAAACCGCGCGACCAGCCTCGGCCAGCGCGTCAGCCGCAGCAGGACGAGACGGCGTCCACCAGCACGGCGGCGACTGCAGAGCCGGTACAAGCGCCACCCGCGCGTCCCGACCCTCCCACGCCGCGGAAGGCTATGGGTGCCGCTCCGCCAACAACGCGCCCGGCCTCTCCAACCAAGCACGTGCGACAGGCCGCTGCCAGCGATGTCACGCCGAGGCCGATGAGCCCTACACCTCCAGTCCGCACCCATGTCGAACCAAAGGCGCACGTCGCGCCGCCAACGAAGAGCAGCCCGCCCCTAGTAGCAGAAGTCGTTCCTGCCAACGTGCCGGTCCCGTCGTCACCCGCCACGACGACGTCGTACCTCTCGAACGGCACGCCCGTGCTCGACATGCCCGAGCTGCAGGACGAGAGCGTGCAGCGGTTCTTCCGCCAGATCGTCGAGCACCTCGGCGCGATGCAGATCCGGCAGTCGCTCGTCGTCCCGACCGTCGTCGCGCCCGCCGACGGGAACGCGCAGCCGCGCGTCGTGCTGGCGCCCGCAAGCACCGCCGCGCCGCCGCCCACTCCGGCCAGCGCCGTCTTCGACGAGAACGACGCCGACGCGAGCCGTTTCGCGGACGCGGACGACGACGACACGGCGACGACGGCGAGCGCGGCCAGCACGATTACTGTTACGGCGAGGGGTGGGCTGGGGTACGCGAGCGCGGTGCTCCCGCCGCCCCCGCGCGGGATGGGCGCGCACCTCCAGGCGTCGCGCGACGCGCCGCCGCGGCCGCCCGCGGCGCTGCGCCACAACAGCCGCGGCGAGGCGGACAAGGAGAACGGGCGCGCGGGCCCGGTCCGGCCGGCGAGCGCGGGCGTGCCGCACCGCGCGAGCGCGATGAGCGCCAACAACCGCGCGAACGTCGCAGCGGCGTCAGCGTCGCCGGCGCTGGAGCGCCGCAAGACGGACGGCGGGAAGCACGTGCACATCGTCGAGCCGCCCAAGGTGCTCAAGAAGAAGAAGAGCATGAGCGGTGCGTTCATTGTGTTTCCGTTTTGTCTGAGGTGAGGTGAGCGGATGTTGATGCGGGATGGCTTTGCAGTTGTCGTCGGGGAGGCGTCGCCCGCGCTGTCGGACGGGTCGTTCGTCGTGCCCGGCGAGTCGACGCCGAAGCGCAGCTGGTTCAACAACCTGTTCAAGTTCAAGCCGGCCGCGTACCAGCTGCTGTCCGTGTTCGACGCCGCGGTGACGCGCCAGGAGTGCGCCAGGCTGCTCGTCGGCATGGGCGTGCATGTCACGGACGTCGGGTCGGCGCTCAAGTGCCGGATGGACGAGATACGCGGTATGTGGCGCACATCTTGTCTGACCTCGCCCTTTCTGACACTGTGGCGCATGGGCAGACCCGACGGGTACGAGCGCAGCGGCCAAGGCGGTGCGGTTCCGTGTCGAGTTGCACGCCGTCGGCGGCAGCACGGCGCACGGCGTGGCCGGTTACGCGACGAGCATGGCGATGGTGCTCGAGAAAGGCGCTCTGTCATCGTTCAAGCTCGTGTACAACCGGCTGCGGCGCGAGTGGGACCTGGACGGCATGCCGCGCACGCCCGCGAGCGCGGTGATGATGGAGACGGCCGAGTCGTTCCAGATTATCTGAAGGCACGAAGCAAGACCCCAGAGGACCGTTTCTCCCAGTAGTTTCTTTTCTCTGAACACACGTGTAGCCGTTGTTGATTTGTATAACCCCCCAGAGTCCGAACCAGAAGCAATGTAAGTGTAGTATAGGGTATGTAGCCTCCCCTCCTGCCTCGTCGTCGTAGAATGTGCGCCTCTGTAGTAATCTGTAGCCCTTTTTTGTTGCCATGTACTATTCCGGTTTTGTATTCCTGTAACCAATTCACGAGTTCGTGTCCATTGCCGCGAGTTGCCCTCCGTTCTGAGTGCTGAAGAAGGCCGAATTGGATGTAAACGGCAGGGATAACCACTTCAAAGACATAGCTGAGATGCTGGGCAGTGAGCAGACCACAGAGTCACAGTGCCAGGGACAGAACGTATGAGACGTGTGCCAGTGACGAGTACGAAGGAAAGCAGATCGCGCGAACTCCGATTCTCGACTTCCTACCATGGCTGCCACCGCACAAACGAGCCCCGCCGCAAAGCCCAAATCCAAGGGCAAGCCGTCCCTGAAGAAAGAAAAGATATTCCATCCCGAATCGCGCAAGGCGGGTCAGCTTGCGCGCACGGCGTTGCGCAAGGCCAAGCTTGCCGACGCGCAGACGAAGCGGACGCGCAAAAATGCTGCAACTGGTGCGCCGGGCGTTCACTACCCCAAGCACATGCTTACATTGATATTGACAGTGGACAAGTACACGTTCTTCTTCCACGCCATCCCTGAAGAGGCAGAGAGCATGAGCTTGCCCGAGCTGCACGCACTCGTGCGTGACGGCTGGTTGGCACGGCACGACGAAGAGCTCGAACGCGAACGTGCTGCACGGCGCAAAGGTCGGCCACAGAGCGCGCGCGAGACGGCACTGGAGCAGACGAAGGCGCTCGAGGCCGAGGAGTACCGGACGGGCATCGGTGAGCGTTCAGCCACATCCATTATCAATTTTTTTGTGCTCGTAATTCTCACGGCGCCCCCACTTCTCACTTTAGAGGTGCCCGACCTGACTCACCCGACGAACGTCGCGCTGTTCCGGAGATGGGACGCGAGCGAGGCGGCGTACATCGACCTGCTTCGCTTCGTGCGCATAAATTCGGAACGTCCGGACCAGATCGTCGTCGCGCGGCCTGGAAAGCACGCGTCGTTGACGAAAAAGGACGAATCGCAAATGGACACGAGCTCATAATATATTGCAGCGGCCCTTATTCACACTGTACACGCGTGACGCCAGCGAGAGCGCAGGGTCACCCGCTCACCGACACTCCGCCGCGAAACCTCGGTCTCCAGGGCACGTCGCCTACGGCTCACCTTGCTTGGAAGGACACTCGTCGGTCGAAATGCGACCAAAATTTCCGCACTCGCGTGGCCCATCCGGCTTAACTCCCTGCGCTTTGCTCTCACCTAGGTCTCCATCCTCCTTTGCTTCCACCCAGGCTGAAAAAATCTGGCAACTGTATCCTCTCGGCAATCAATGCGCTCTGCACGGCCCAAGGCCTGTGCTGCTTGACTCTGTTCTTCTGTTCTTCGCCTCTGGCTCAAGTTCGTTCCAAAACTACAGTACCCTCTGCTCAAGCTGCATGCCTTCGACAAGCTTCGACAGCAGCTTTGTCAGATCCACAAGCACCAAGCAGTTGATTCGCTCTCGTTCTCAAGTATCACTGCAGATACGTGGCTCACAGACTCGGCCGCTTGTGCTGCTGGTGCACTCCGTTCTTTGCAAGACTGGCATTGCTTATGATTGGGCTCCAGCATCGCACAAGCAAGGCGTCTGCCGGCGACGCGCGGCTTTTCGAGAGATATCTTGCTCGTAGATACGAATCACTGTGGAAAGGGTATGTCTGCACGACGGTGTGCGTCTCCGCGGCGGGGACAAGAATTCCACGTCGCTACGCCCGCGATCTCACCTGGGGTAGCATTTTGGAATGGAGTCGCCCGATAAGAATTACCCTAGCCTACACACGCGGCGCGCAGGTCATTTCCATACCCTTCTGAATCGGTGCGCGCGTTTCTGCGGAACCGGGCCATCAGCCATGAAGCAACTCAGGATATTCTTGGCTCAGCAGTGCAAACAAATTTAGCGCAGGGATACGCATATCCGCTGCCACCAGCGTATCAGTATCCTTTTACGCAGTGGATGCCTAGCTGTAGGTTTGGACCAGGATCGAGTCCGGCAAATACCATTGCGAAGCATATTATCGTCGCCAAAAACCGTACCTCACACGAAGATGAAAAAAGAACGATAGAACAGAACGCGGGCCGGGGCAGGAACACACACAGAGAGAACATGGACAACGCACATGTGCCAAATAAATCGGCATCAGCAGACGGGGCGGAGCGAGCGAGCGAGCGAGGGGAGGGAGCGTCGGAAATATCCAACCGGGAAGAGCGAGCGAGCGAGCGAGAGAGACGGGGGCGAACGAACGAGGAGGCGGGCGGGGGCTGGCGCGGGTATGTACACGCGAAGGGAGGGCAGGGCAGGGAGGGGGTCATGACATGTGCACAGGTGCGTCCATTATGCAGCCGCGGTTTCCTTGGCTGCATCGGCGGCGGGGTGGGGGGCGGGGGCAGACTCGTCTGCGGTGGTGGTGGTGGTGGTGGGGTGGTTCTCCGTGGCGGCGGGGGCGGGCGCGAGCGCCTCCTCGGCCGGGGCGGGAGCGGCCGTCTCCTCGACGGGCGCGGGGGTCTCCTCGACGACGGGCGTCGGCTCGGGCTCGGGGGTCGGCGCCTTCGCGACAACGGGCTCCTCGACGACGGGCTCCGGAGTCGGCGCCTTGGGCGTAGGGGCCTTCTCGACGACGGGCTCGGGCGTGGGCTCGCGCTCGATCTCGACGGGCTCCGGCGCAGGCTCCTCCTCGACAATCGGCTCGGGGGCCGGCTCCTCAACAACTGGCTCAGGCGTCGGCGCCTTGGGTTGGGGCGTGGGCGCCTTCTCCACGACAGGCTCGGGCGTCGCAGCCTTCTGCTCAACGACCGCAGGCTCGTCCTTCGCGATCGGCTCGGGTACGGGCTCGAAGTCTGCTTCTTCTTCTTCGGCCGGCGCAGCCGCGGGTTCTGGAGCGGGCGACTGCGCGGGTGCGGGGACTGGTACGGGCGCGGGAGCCTGCACGGGCGCAGGCGCGGGCGTCGCGTCCGGGCCCTTGTTAGCCTCGACAGCGTGTGCTGGTAAACGCGACGGAACTGCATGTCAGCGCCATCAAGGAAAGACAGATCGTCGCACCTGTCCCATTGGACTTGGGCTTCGGCGACGGCGGCGGGGGCGTGGCGTCCTTCTTCTCCTTCTCGGCGCCGTTCGCGCGCGCCTGCTCGGGGACGGCGGGCGCGTCCTTGGACGGGGTGAACGAGTTGCGGCGCAGCGGGTTGGTGAAGGACGCCGTGACGGATCGCCGCTTCGGCGGCGCGTCTTCGCTCGGTGGCTGTGGCTGGAGGCAAGACAAGAAGGATCGTCAGGCCTCTCATATGCAAATCATAGTACGTCTATTGCCTGCCACGCACAGACGACGACTCCGAGCCCTCCTTGTGGCCCTTACTGCGCCTGAAAATGGCGCCGAGCGTCTTGGTCAACGACGACTCTTTGCTGCCGTGCGCGTGCGCGCTCTTCTCCGACGCCGTCGACGCCTCCTTGCGCGGGCTCGCCGCCGCGGCCGCCGGCGGGGCGGGGGCCGCTGCGGCCTTCTTGCTGGGCGCGGGCGAGGTGGTGCGGCTGGACAGCTTCGGCTCGCTCTTTTCGACGGTCGGGGTCGGCTCCGCGGACGGCAGGGCGAGGAAGCCGGACGGGGTGACCTCGAGATGGAGCGAGGTGTCGATGTTCTTGGGCGGCGGCAGCTGCGGGCCGCCCTTGACGATGGGCACGAACGTCGACTGCTTCGACGCCACGGGCGGCGCGATGTCGCCGGGCAGGTTGAGGATGGGCGGGCGCGAGTCGGCGGCGCTGCTGGCGGGCGCGAACTTGGACGCCCGCGGGCTCGCGACGGGCTTCGCGGGGCTGCGCGTCGGCGACTGCGGGGCCGGCAGCGGCGGCAGCGCCTGCTCGGCCTCGATGCCCTCGAGCGGCGGCAGCCACGGGGCCGAGTCCGGGATGGCGCTTGGCGAGGTGGGCGACGAGGGCCCGATGGAGCGTTTTCGCGAGAGGCGCTTGAAGAAGCCCGACGAGCTCGTCACCGACGCAGAGTCCTTTGCGGTAGCCATGTGTCAGAGTCAGAGTCCGTCAGCCAGAGCCTGCAGTTGCGCGATAAAGCAGTCAGCAAGCAGTGTCTTTCAACCGCCAGCCGGGCCTGGGCCTGGCAGCGCGCGCGGATGGGGCTCGCCTTTTGGACGTCGTGTCCGTCGTGTCCGATGCGCGGTCGTCGCTGGCGGCAGCGTGGGCAGCGGCAGCGAGCAGCGAGAGAACGGCCGAGGTCGAACTTCCTCCAGCGGAGAATCGAAAAAACCGAACGAGCCTGCCCAGCGGAGGCCGAACGTCCTTTCAGCTCTCTCCCAGTGGCGCACGCTCTCATTTGTATTGCCACTGGCTAGATAATCGCTTACGCCCGCTTAACACTCCCTTTCATCCCTGCACACCGTCCACGGCCCCCCACGACACCTGTTGCCGCATGGGTCGTGGGAACTGTCACTAGACCCGGCAGCACGGCGTTGACCGGCGCGAGTAAAGCAGCCTGGCGCGCACAAAACACCCACTTCCAACTCGCAGACAGTCCTGAGATAGTCCTTTACATGGAGGAGAACATGACGAACGTATGTCAGGGACATTGTCGTCATCCGTTGTCGCACAACGGCGCTATGGCGATCTCCCTGGGTAAAATCCAATGCCCACATTGCAAGGGACTCCATGGTATTCAGGGACGCCCGGTTGCACCGGCAGACGCTTTGCTTGAACCTGCAGCTGTGAGTTTGTCCAACAAGCGGTTTTAAGCACACGAACAAGCTGCATATGTACCTTCACCCAGAGTTCTCTACTCCCGACTGCCATGTGCTTTGCCAGCCGTGCAGCTCTAGCCACTGTGCAAAAATAGTCCGCATGTATGGGGGGAGACAGTGCGACAGACGTAGCAACCTACCCTGAACGCTTTGGAGGACGTTGCGCCGAGCCAGCATTTGTGATGAAGGTTGTGGTCATACATGGTCATGCAGACCGGATAGTCCAGCCTCCGCAGCTCGCGCCTCAGAAAGACCACAACAGACATATTGTGACAATCGCGAGATGCAGGCATCGATGACAACGATCGCCTCAGTTACCCTGGGTCCTGGGGCCCTTGCTGTCTCAGAATAATCACATTGGGCATTAAGATCGTATTAATTGGTCACAAATCCTTGAGGAGATACATAGAGGGGTTCATGAGTAGGGACCCAGACACTGAGAACTCTTGGAGGCGAGGTTCGGACGATCGGGCCGGGTGCGGAGTTTGAAGATAGACGGTCAGGTTCTGTAATTCTGGACTATTGACTGTCAACGTGGCCTGATGGTCTAGTCGTATGATTCATGCTTAGGGAGTTCCGAGCGCCCTCGGGTGCGGCGGGTCTGCATTTGCGTGAGGTCCCGGGTTCAATTCCCGGTTAGGCCCTTTTGAGTATTTTTATCGCTGTGTTTCCGTAATATCAACACAAACATTAAGCCCCAATGTATGCGGCAGCAACCCGAAATCAGTGCCGTTGTCTAGGTCTAGTCGCTTCGAAGCAGCCTTCCATTATGTTTTTGCTGTCGTTAGCTCGAGTCTTTCTGAATTCAACTCACTGTCCCGCGACGTGACCCAGTCTGCCAATCTGTACTCAACCTTATTCAATCACCCACGCTGTCTTGCGATGGGATTTTGCTTGCCGATTTCTGCCATTGCCCCGGGGAAGTTTCGACTATGCCCATCAGTTAGGCTTGGTGGGAAAGGGGCCTCCTCCCCGACAAATGCATATGGTCGAGTTGACGCACACCGAGGACGATCTACAATGCACCGGAACCAAGCAGCTGCTGCTATTTCACTATCATACAACACAAGGTACTTAAATCACCATCTGCAGCATATGCCGGTCGTAAACATTGTTGCCCTCACTGAGCTCGCTGAAGTCGGGGTAGAACGGCACCATCGCGTCGGCCGCGCCGAGGTACAGCGCGTTGTAGATGCGCCAGTAGACCTCGCGCACCTTGCGCGCGGGGTGGAAGAGGCCCTGCAGCGTGTAGTTGAGCAGCACGCCGGGGCCGAGCGTGACGCGCATCGCCTCGATGGCGTCCATGACCGCGCCGATGACGTGCGGCGACGTCTCGAAGCAGTTCGGCCACACGAGGTTCATCAGGTGCAGCATCGAGTCCTCGCAGCCCATGCCCGCGACGCCCAGCGCGAGGTGCTTCACGATCGTGCTCGCCGTCTGCCGGTGCACCAGGTCGCGGTCCGTCAGCGCGTCCTCGAGCATCGTGACGACCGAGTCGCAGTAGTGCGCCGACTGCGGCCCGATGTACTCGAAGACGAAGGACAGCGCCTTCAGACAACCCGTGCGCACGTTCAGCTCGGCGGTGCGGTACTCGTTCAGGATGGCCGGAATGCAAGTGAACGCTGAAAATTCGTCAGCATCTCCGCGTGTGAGGGGGGAGAAGAGAAGACGCACGTCCGCAAGTTTCGGCCACGATGGCGATGGCGACCGTACTGCACACACGACTCTGACGCTCTTGAACGCGCAAGTTCGTCAAGAGAACGGACAGAACGTCCTGCGGACCCAAGCTCTTCGCGATATAACCAAAGGAGTTGACAGCCGCTCGTCGAATGGCTTTCTTGTGCGCCTTGAGCAAGTCAAGCAACTCGAAGCAGATGCGCATCCACTCGCGAGCAGGGACGAATTCGGCGCCACGATCGGCTACGGCAGGTTTTAGAACAGCGTCCAGACTACAAGGAAGAAAAGCACGCACCTATGCGACCGATTAAGTTGATAGACGCCTCCTGCACCTTTTCGTGTCTGTTACGCAGAATGGGCGTCATGCGGGGCACTAGATACCGTCAGCACCGGCATAAACACGATAAATAGCACGCACAAAGATCCTTGACGGGTGGCTGCATCTCCGTCATACCAACAACATTCGCAATAGCTCCTTCTGCGGCGATGATACTGGTGCAGATTTAGCATCTGTTGCTGCGCGGTCAAAAATAACGCACCTTCCAAGCGTGTCGGGGTACTCTTCACCGAGCTGCTCGAACAGCACGACACCAAGCTTCGCCAGGAGCTGGTCCTCGCCACACTGCTTGATGACGACGGCGAAGCGCGTCGTAAGGTCGGCCGCCTGCTGGCGGACCTTCGCGCTCTTGTTGTTAAGGCGCCAGAGCACGGTGGACACAATCTGCGTCATGTATGGCTTGACGCGCACGCCGAGCGCGTTGACGACGGTGCCGAAGCCGTCCAGCATCACCTGGTCCTCCGTCGTCTGCTCCTGGAACGCGTAGATGATACCGTCGACGAGGCGGACTTCGAGCCGGTCGTCGATGTCGGACGCGCCAAGCGTCTGCACGACGTTCGTGATCGTCTCCATGACCATCTTGCGGTACGGCTCAGAGTCGTCCTGGAGAACGAGGTGTTAGGGCGAGAAACCAAAAATCGTACAACGTCAGACGTACCTTTAGCCCGTCGACAATGCGACCAACAATCTCGGCGACACCCGCTTTCTGCGCGAGCTCGACGGTGGTCTCGACGACCTGGCGGTAGTTGCGGCGGTCGAGCGCCATGCGGCGGATCCAGAACGACTTGAAGAAGTCGGGCAGGATGTCCTGCTTAATGTACTGCGGCGTAACACCCTCAGTCGCGGCGCACTGCTTGACGACCTTGAGGACGATCTTCTTCATCTCCTCGTCGGACGATTGGAACTCGCGGATGAGGATGATGGTGACTTCCTTTACGTAGTATCCGACGTGCTCGGTCTCCATGAGCGGGATGATGAAGCCGATAGCCTTGAGGAACGCCGCCAGGCCCTTTCCACGGTGGAGTCGGATGCCCTTCCATAACGGCTCGAGCACGTTGTCGAACGCCTCAATACCGTACGGCGCGGCGGCTTCCGCGAGCGCAGCAAGCCCGAGGGCCGTCATCGTGCGGACCTTCTGCTGGTCGTCCTCCAATCCGTGCGCAATGGTGTCGACGAGATTACGCAGGTGCGGGAGCACCGCGCAGCCCATCATAATGGCAATTTGCTGCACGATACGGATACCCGTATGACGCGCTTGCCACGACTTCTTGCTGCGGCAGACGGCCTTCAAGAAGGGCAGCAGCGACGGGATACCGAGCGCGGATGCGACGACGGAGAAGGCGCGCGCGGTAGTGTTGCGCACGTACTCGTCGGCGTGGTCGATGTCCGGGCGCATAGTCGAGATCATGTGCGCGAGACCGGCCGCTTTGGAGAGGTTGGAGATGATCTCGCGGCCTTCGACGCGCGCGTAGTAGTCCTCGTCGATGAGCAGCGGCTCGATGACGACCAGGATCTTGTGGACGTATGGCCGCACGAGATCGTCGAGCTTGTACAAGACACGGTCGATGACCTTGACGAGTAGATGGCGCTCCTGGTCCTCGAGCGTGCGCTCCATAAGGAGCGGCAGAATCTTGTCGAACAGCGGGCCCGCGCCGAACTCGCGAGCCTTGTCGGTGATCTGGCGCAGTGCAGTCTTCCGCACAGGAGGGGTGCCGTTCTTGATTTTGAGCAAGAGACGCATGATCTTGCGCTCCTTCATCTCGTCGACCGAAAGTTGCGTCTCGTCCTCCTCTTTGAGAATCTTCTCAAAGTACTTCGCGTCCTCCGCCTTGAAGAACGCGAGTGTGCCGACGCCAGGGATTTCAGTGGGAAGCTCCGGAGCAAGCTGGGCGGCAGCGGCGGCAGAGGCGCTAGGTTCCGAGTCATCCTGAATGTGGAAGCCAGACACGGGAACCGGTGTAGCGCCGAGGTTGCGAGCAGGGACACGAGTAGCATAGCCAGGAGGTGGAGTCACGATAGCATAACCCGTGGGTGGCAGTAGGGCATCGAGCTCCTCGTCGGACATGTAGCGGCTGTTTTTGTCGTCGGCATTGATGCCCGGCGCGCTCATGAAAATGGGTGCAAGACCTCCAGGCGCAGTAGCAGGCGTTTCGTCCCAGCGAGAGCGTTTCTTGCCGTCAGCCGGCGCAACGTCAGCGGGCGTCGCATCCCAGCGCGAGCGCCGTTTCTTTGGCGCCGCATCAGCAGGCTCCTCAGCGGGCTTAGCAGGCTCGTCACCAGTGTCGTCCCAGCGGCGCTTGCGCTTCGAGC
The DNA here is from genome assembly GCA_030578095.1 of Auricularia cornea. Classification (NCBI taxonomy): domain Eukaryota; kingdom Fungi; phylum Basidiomycota; class Agaricomycetes; order Auriculariales; family Auriculariaceae; genus Auricularia; species Auricularia cornea. The sequence continues at coordinate 2,816,427 of JARLTE010000009.1, read as the reverse complement.
TGGCTGCTGCTGCTGCTGCCGCGTCCTCCTTGGCCTCGCGAATGAAGTCGTCAATTTCCGAGGCCGGCGGCGTGCGGTCGAGCGCGTCGCGCGACGACGCGCCCTCCTCGCGCTCCTGCTTCTCCTTCTCCTGGATAGCACGCCGCACGCGGAGCTCCTCGCGCTCGAGGTTCGCGAGGCGCATGGCGTCCTTGTAGCCGCCCTCGGACTCCTTGCCGTCGACCGCGTCCTGGAACGCGTCGGAGCCGGCAATGCCGGTGCGCTCGAAACGGCGGTTATGGTAATCCGACTGGCGCGCCGCTATCTGGCGCTTCGTCGTCGTTTCCGCAAACGGGTCGACCTCTTCCTCATCCGCCATCTGGGCGAACTCGTCCAGCACATCCTTGGGTGCCGTGAATGAGTCGAGTAGCCGCGGCTTGTCGGACATGGTGAGCGTCGAAGGCAAGTGGCGGAGTTTCGGATCCGGGCGCATCTTGAGTCAGCATCTTCTGTTTTCCTTTCTGCAAACAATCCTGCTACCCTGCCTCTGGGAGCCAGCGTCAAATCCACGCGGCTGTCTGTGTTTCAGCTCTGTACTTGTTTCACGCAGAATGACTTACTGCGAAATGCAACAGGTAAGAACATAATGTGAATTGCAGAATTCAGTGAATCATCGAATCTTTGAGCACCTGTTGCTGTATGCAACTATACTACATAGCTGTAGTGCTCATCCACTGCCAAATCACTATACACACAATATACAGCCAGAGACACAAAAGCAATGTCACATGTGTAGTGTCCAAGTATTGTTTATCTCCCCGCAAGACCAGCAGATGAACCAGGGCGTCCATTCTCGCGCTCGTCGGCTTGCAGCGCCTGACTTTCGCGTCGAAGCTCCTTGATGACCTCCTGCACACGCCATCAGTCCTACACAGATCCACGCGGGTGGTCCACATACAGCCAGAGCTTCAGGATTCGCGCCGCTTTCAATCATCTGCACGCAAGTCACGAGCGTCTCCTTGTCGAGCTTCGTGTTGAGCAGCTGCGCCATCTCGTACAAGACTGAAGACGTGTTCATGAACTTGGCGCGCTGTCATCCACATATACGACTTACTGTCTAGCGTCTGCTGGGCCGAGGACAGCCGTTCGGTCTCGCGCGACGCGCTCATGGTGTGGTGGTGGTTGGACGAGCCGTTCGCCTGCCACCGGAATCAAAACCGGACCGGAAATCGGCCGCAACCGCCTCGAAACCTTGCCCTCTTGCCCTCTTGTCCGAATGCCACCAACGACAGGTGCGCGCCGCCCTGCACTCTTACTGTGCCCTCCGAGACTCGGATTCTGACTCGCTGCTTCACGCAGGCCAGTTTGCTGTCGCGATGAACCAGCCGCGCCATATCGAGGTCGTCGAACGCAGTCGCGAAATGGGAATGCAGTTTGGAGGTGCGCCTGCTCGTCGTGCGCTCTGCGTAACGGGCTGTCTGACGTGGTCTGAACATCCAGATGAACCGAGGGCTGGCAGCAAGAGAAGACGAGAAAGTGGCGCGAACCGTGTCCGCGAGCAGGTCGTCCGCGAAGAGTGAGCCCGTTCCCTCAACAATCGCAATCGAGTGCTCATATACGACACCTGTCTACAGCCCAGCAAGAATACACCATGAAAAGTTGCAAGCGCTGGTGCACTCCGGCCAGGCGTTGTGGGCGGAGCCGGCGACGCACCCCGACTTCGTCCTGCGGCTGTACCCAAAGAGCCTGGAGCGCGCTGCGCTGCTGAGCCAGATCAACTACGAGGAGAGCTATGCTCTTGAATGTGCAAGAATGTCGTGGGAGGAGGAGCGCGACAAAGTCGAGTCGGAGTGGCGCAAGGGTTTGGACCGCGTCCGCGAGAGGCTGCTCGAAGGAGTCGAAGAGCGTCGGAAGCGGGCGCGCGAGGAGAAGGATGGCGAAGGCATCATCGGTGCGCTTCTTTTTATTCATGTCCTTTGCCGACCATGCTCATGTTGGATACCAGTAGACTCGTCGTTGGACGGCAACTCACGGCCGCACCTCACGCGCAAGACACGCAACAAGCCCGGCGCACCGTCGCCACCGCCCCCAGAAAAGGCGCCCGCGCCGAACCTGAACCCGAACTCGCTCGCGGTCGAGGAGATCCCGTCGCCGTTCCCGCTCACGCTCACCGACGTCGCGCTCGCCAGCGCCGCCGCCGGCGCGAAGCGCAGCAAGAAGGGCGGCGCGCAGATTCAGGCCGTCGGCCTCGGCAAGGCCATCCAGCAGATCACCTCGCTCAAGGACGCCGAGATCGACTCGGACCTCGGCGAGATTCGCCGCGCGACGAAGAAGAGACGAGCTGTGGCGGCCGCTGGCCTTGCCCGCGGGTAGCTAGACTGCCTTTGTGTCTGTTGACTGGTTGTATTCCACTGAAGGTTGTAGTGTTTACAGTAACGATTCCGGGAACGTCAGCTTTGCATGGTACGTACGTCAGCGCAGCTATTGCATCGGGGCGCCCAGTGGCCCGAGAAAGGCCATGACCGTCTTCTTTCGCCGGTCGATCTGCATACGGGACACGTATCGGGTCCAAGGGCTGCTCTCACTGGGCTCGATTGACAAGGATCTCACGCAGGAAATCCTTGTGAGATCCTCAGTGCCAACTTCAACATAGTTGATGAGCTTGCCTTGGGTATCTTCTCCCAACATTTCTGGCACAAATTCCAGGAGAAGTTTGTGCCAGTCAGTAATGCACTGCGACGTACTGGTGAGATCGTCAGAAAGAATGCCTGGCTTGTTGAAAGGGTATCAAAGAGCGCCGCTTTTGTCATGCTATTCAGCAACTCCCAAGTACAATGAGGTTGGATAGCGACGCAAAAGACTGGCTAAAGTGTAATCCGAGCCTCGTTGCCGTCTGCGTAATTGATCCAATGAGATCTATTGTATATTCTGGCGGTTGGTTCCGAGCCTCGTGCCATCTCCGCTCGTTACCCTTTTCCCCCTGTTGCGACCACCACGGAAAATGTCTGTGGCGCGGCCGTTCAGCTCGATCATGGGCGACATGGACGTCGACCAGGCCCTGGCGCGGCTGGGCATCTCGCGCACGCAGCTCCAGGAGCAGACGTCGAGGATGAAGCAGTTCCTGTCCAGCGACGCGACCTTTGCGCCCATGCCCGGCTCGCGCGTCTTCGCCCAGCACGCGTCGCAGCCGTCGCTGCCCACGTTCCCGAGCGCCGCCGCGGCGTCGGGCGCGGCGTTGGCGCGCTCGCGGTCGCTCGACTCGTCGGCTGGGTTCGCGTCTGCCTCCGCGGGACCAAGCAGCAGCGCCCCGCACGAGACGCCGTCGCGCACGCGCAAGGCGGACGCGAGCGAGACCTTCGACGAGCGCGACTCGAAACGGCGGCGCGGCGAGAAGACCGCGCGCAAGGACGGCGCCCCGCGCGCGAAGAATGCCTCCGGCGGCAGCGACCCCGCGCGCCGGCTGTACACAACCGAGCCCATACCCCCCTACCCCGCGGCCGTCCCCTCCGCCGTCCAGCAGGTGCGTGTCCATCGACGAGACCGTCTCTTGGGCATCGGCTGACGTCGCGCAGGACGTCTTCTACAGCTCTCACACGTCACCTGTCGCATCTAGCTCCCGCACCCCGTCCGTCGACAGGACCCGCCCTCCTGCCCCCAACCCGCAGCTCTCCGTCGCCGACGTCCGCGCAGCCGGCGTCTCACCTCCCCCGTCATCTTCTCATCAACCTCCGAGCTCCGGAGCATCATCATCAGCAGCAACGTCGCACACGCCTCAATCGCAGCTGCTCAATGGGGCGTCGCTGCTATTGCGCTACCCGTTGCCACCCGGCTTTGCGTGGCAGCAATTCGAGCCCAAGATGCCGTACCACCTGCCGCCAGGCCCGCGCTCGGACGAGAAGCCCTCACTTCCGTACGCGGCGCTGATCGGGCAGGCGCTCCTCGCCGCGTACTTCCGCCGCCTGCCGCTGCACGACATCACCACCTATATCACGCTCGTGCACCCGTACTACAAGCGCACGGACACGACATGGCAGAACAGTCTGCGGCATAATCTCAGCACGAACGATTCGTTCCAGCGCGTCGATCGCCACCCGGACGACCACCTCACGCACGGCCCATGCTGGATGATCACTCCCGGTCATGAGAAGTTCTTCGTCGGCGGCGTGTACTGCAAACCGCGCAACTCGCCGACCAAGCCGAAGCGCGACGTCGTGCCGGACCCCGTCGTGCAGGTCCAGGTGAAGCAAGAGCCGGTGCCCATCCAAATAGCGGGGCCCTCGTTCCCACCACATCCGTCTGCAGCGAAGTATTATCGTGACCGCGCACCCAGCACTGCCGTGCCGCCGCTGCCCCCCGCACCAGTGTTCGCGGCACCCACGCCGGCGTACGTGGCGCCGGCGCCGGCGCCGACGTTCAATGCGAACTACTACCGCGAGACAACGTGGAAGGGGTCCGGCGCGATCCCAGTGTACCCGCCGCCCGGGCACGCGCTCGTCACCGCGTACATGCCCGCCTCGCTACCCCGGCCGGCGTTCCGCAGCGCGCCACCCGTCATCGCCAGCAGCTCACCCGCGCCGACACCCGGCGCACACCAGCGCGAGTACACGCTCGACCCGGTGCAGCGCCTGCGCGCGCTGCTCGATGCAGATAGCGACAGTGACGAGACGCCGTCGCCAGAGAAGCCGGCGCACGCGCGCAGCATTAGCGCGGGCTCGAGCGCAAGTCTCATGGACCGCAAGCTGCTCGGTGCCGCCCCGACTAGCCCTATTACCGTCTCGCTCATGGAGCGCACGCTCGAGCGCAAAGCGCTGCTCATGGCGCAGCGCGGAAACCCAGTCGAGGAGGAGGATGAGCCCGAACTCACACCATCGCCCGTTGCTGCTGTCGTTGCGCTACCACCAGAAGTGGACGAGCCGGCACAGGAACTCCCGGAAGAGTTTGTCATTGACCCCGAAATCATGACTGGCGAGCCCATCGTGGACGACACGGGAGCTCAGCATGCCCATGACGAGACGGAGGATCCGCCAGTGCAAGCCGACGAGGAGCCAGAGGCGTATGACCCTGCGTTGACCCTGGACGAAGCCTTCGAGACGCAGCAGACCGTGGCACAGGCCGACGGCGAAGACGAAGCAGATGAGCAGGACGACAGCGGCTACCGTTCGAGCAACAGCTCGCCCGGGGTTCCGCTCGCGCTCCTGCTCACCAAGCGTAAGAATGAGAAGCAACGAGTGAGCCTGGAAATGTTGAGCGTGTTGAGCATCGATGACTGATGACTTTTTATAGCAGCAGGACCTGTCCGCCGCGTTTACATTCAGTATGCCACCGCAGTCACCCATGTCAGACCTGCGTTCGACGGCGCGCAATAACATCAAGAAGAAGGCCAAGCGGAAAGGCGCGAAGGGCGGCGCAAAGACCAAGAAGAAGAAAGTCGTGCCAGCTCCAGCCGAGGCCGAGGAGCAGCAGCAGCCCGCGGCCGATGAGCCGGAAGACGAAGCGCAGGAACTCATCGTCCCCCAGCGTTTTGCTACTCCGCCGCCTCTGCCACAATCGTCGCCGACGTTCTCCCGCTCGCCATTCCGCACACCGCTGACGAGCCGCAACACCGGCGGCGAGTTCGCCATGGGCAGCCCGACACGTCGTGACATGTACTCGACGCCGAAGCGCCCATTCATGTATTCGCCGCTCAAGACCCCCGCGCCGACGGAGGACCCGTTCAACGCCGCCGCGGAGCTCGAGCGCACGCTCGAGGAGCTGCCCCAGTGCAGCCCCATGCGCGACCGCCCGTGGGGCGGACACGCCCTGAGCCCCGGCTACCCTTACGGCGACTTCTACTAGCCCACCTTCCCAGTACGTCTTTTACCAGGACTCTAAGCTATTCTACTTTCCCTTCTCTGTCGCATATTCTTCCTCTCTCTCCCCTTCTCCTGTGCTCGTGTCGGTGTCGTGCTCTGATCTTGGATTCTCCCCCCGTATGATGATGTCCATCTGTGCCCATATGCGGAGCTGTAGTGTGTATACTGCTATTCTGTACTGCTAGCTCGCCGTCCCATGCTACTGTCCGCTGCTATTGCCCATCTCGCACAGTTGAACACCAATGCTATCAATTTCTACCCTTTTCTTCGCTTTCAAGGTTCGGAGGGAGAAACGCCTTCTTCGGTTTCAGGCTCAGCGAAACTACCCTTGTTCAGTTGACCCATGAGAGCGCTTCCCAGGTCCTCCCACACTTGCTAGCCAGCGCGAAGCGTACACCCTGAATGTTCACTTCCTGCTCAGCTGACCCGTCGAGAGCCCGCGTCTCCCGAGGATCTGGAGCGGTTTCACCAAGCGCCAGCGGAGCACTCGTATTTATACGTGCGACCAGCTGTCGCATTCGCACGCCAATACAACCTGCGCCCTGAGAAGTCTGCACGTACTGGACCCTGCGTTTGACTGGGTATGCCCACGGCCCTCCGACGGAAAGAGCTGCTTTGCGAGCATGACGCTCGGTATTGCTTCGGTTTTCTTGTGACTTCGGCGCCCTGACAGGTGCAGGCGTGACCTCTGGCCTACGCGCGCGGACCGACTTCGTTTATTCTTTTGCGGCTTAAGAATCGCATCGTTCAGAGGCATGTGTGTTCGTAGCCCAAGTCTGGATGTCGCAGCCCAGGATGCGCGCTCTCCTACCTCTCGCGGCTATAGCCTCTCCCCTGCTCGCCCGTTTCGCCTGCCCCGCGACGCCCAGCCCGTTCCCGAAGGCGGGCACGTTCCCCGTCATCCCGACGCTGCCAGACCCGTTCACCTTTCTCGACGGCCGGACGCGCGTGCAATCGCCCGAGGAGTGGCGGGCGTGCCGGCAGCCCGAGATCCTGCGCTTCCTGCAGGAGTATCAGTACGGGTACTACCCCGACCGCGCGCTCGAGACGGTCACCGCGACGCGGAGCGGCAACAACCTGAGCATCAGCGTCACGGCCGGCGGGAAGACGGGCACGTTCGGCGCGCAGATTCAGCTGCCCAGCGGTGCCTCGAGCGCTGCTCCCGTTCCTGTCATCATTGCCATTGGTGGCATTGACAACAACGCGTACCTCAGCAACGGCATGGCGGTCGTGACGTTCGACTATACGGCTGTCGCTCCGGATAGCAATACGAAAACTGGCGCTTTCTGGGCACTCTACAATGGCCGCGACATCGGTACGTCTCCCAATGGCTTGTTCAGAATGATTCATCCGAGCTCGACGTTCAGGAACACTCGTGGCCTGGGCGTGGGGCTTCCACCGCGTCCTCGACGCGCTAGAGATGCGCGTTCCCGAAATTGACAGCAGGCGCAACGGGGTCACGGGCTGTAGCAGGCTGGGCAAAGCCGCACTCGCCGCCGGGCTCTTCGACACGCGTGTCACCGTGACGATGCCGATGAGCAGCGGCATCCAGGGACTGGGCCCGTACCGGTACCACGCGCTCTCCGGGCAGGACGAGACGCTCGAGAACTCCAAGGCCGGCGCGCCGTGGTGGAGCGACTCGACGCTGGGCACGTTCGTCAACCAGAGCGAGCGGCTGCCGTACGACGCGCACACGATCGCCGCCGCGCTCGCGCCGCGGCACCTCGTCATCGACCAGGGCACGGGCGACCCGTTCGTCAACTCCAAGGGCACGGCCGTCGTGGTGTTCCCCGCCGCGCAGCTCGTGTACAGGTGGCTCGGCGTCGGGTCGCGCATCGGCATCGCGATACGCAGCGGTGGGCATTGCGACCTCGCGGGGTACACGAACGTCCTGCCCTTCGTCCGCCAGGTGCTGCAGGGCGTGCCCACCGCGCGCAACTTCTCGGATTTGTCGCCGTGGACGGAGATGAAGGAGGCGTACCCTTGGGCTGCGAATATTCCGACGGGTGGCGGCTCGACGTCTACAACCGCAGATTCGACGACGACGACGAATGGACCGACGAGCAGTACATCGGCCACATTGCCAACCACGACAACTGCGACTTCCACTAGCACCGCCGCAGGACCATTGCAGACCAAATATGGACAATGCGGCGGAATTGGATGGACGTGAGTACCTGCATTACTCGGCAAGAACAAGAGTTGAGACGATCAAGTGGCCCTACACAATGCGTCGCTGGATCCACATGCCGCAAGCAGAACGATTGGGTAAGATCGTTCACTTGGTATTCATGACTGTACTCTGATATCTGCGCAGTACTCACAGTGCCTGTAAGCCCCGGGGGGAAGCTGCATAGCTATCGAAGAGAACGCCTCGCAGGCTTTCGAGCCCGCAGCATACCATCGCCTATGGCGCATTCAGTGCTACAGGCAGATATTTGAGTGAAGGGATGCATCCTGCTACAGGAGGGAATGTGGTCAAATGAGAACAGTTTCCACATCCAGTTCGGTTGCATCATCGCTGCGGGTTGCTTACGTTGACGCCAAGTCGACGCGTCTCCAGACTCCGACCAAGATCAACGTGACCTCTGCACTTTCCAGTGAAGGTCTTTCGTGTTCGCACTCTACTGCCCCTGAAGGTATCTGAGCCAAACGCCAACCAGTCGCGGGATGACGCCAGAACTCCGATTGTCGCATGCAGATCGAGCAGCTCCAGATTTGGCCCTCTTCCCCTATAAAGCTATCCGCGGCGCTGGTCGTTGACGGCGCCCCTTGAACCACTGTCATGACCGCTGTACACGTACTCGACGACTACTACCTGGCTATTACAGCGCTGTTCACCGTTGGCTACCAGCTCAGCGGATTCTTCATCGGCTGGACGTTCCAGGTGCGTCGCAGCGCCCACCGAGCCAGTCGGTAGCTCATTAAGTTGCATAGTTCGATAAAGTGACGGATCTGACTGGCGGTGCGCTCGTTCAGTCAATGGAGTTCTGCTCGAACTCATAGTCGCTCAGGCAGCAGCTTTTTCTGGCTTGGTGCGGCTCACTTGCATTCTGAATCGAATGGCGCGTTTGACGCGGTTCCGTAGCGCTCTTCACCCTCCTTGCAGGGCATAGGACAGATGACACGCGTTCTCTTGTCGCCAGCGTCCTTGTGATGCTCTGGGCGGTCCGCATTGCTGTACGCGCGCATGCGGCGTCCGTCAAATGGAACATACGCTCACAGCAACATAGGGCTTCCTGTTCACTCGAGTCCTCATAGTAGGATCTGACAGTCGCTTCAACGACATCCGAGCGCACTTCTTCAGCTTCCTTGGTACGTTGTTGCTCATACCAAGCAACCCGCGAAACGAGGGCTCACGCCGTCGACCTATCCAGGCTTCTGGATCTGTGCGCAAGATGACCACTTTCGCGCGTCCTACATGTGCTGAGCCTTGTCCAGCTCAGATGATCTGGGTGTGGACCGTCTCGCTGCCGGTCATTATCTTGAACTCGCCTGCCGCCTCCGCTCCCGACGGCACCGCCCATCCATCCTTCGGCACCGGGCGTGACATCGCTGGCGTCGTCCTTTGGACTGTTGGTCTGATCGTTGAGGGCGTCTCGGATGGGCACAAGGTACGTGTCACGAACGCGCCTGTGACTCCTAGCATCCGGCTCACCAAGCTGTAGTTTTGGTGGAGGCAGTCCAAGGTCAAGAAGACAGCTCCGCTGAAGGTTCGTTATATGCCAACGTCCCTTGAATTGTGCTCATTCGTTACAGTCTGGCTTCTGGGCATGGTCGCGCCACCCGCCGTACTTTGGGGAGTGCGTTCTTGTGCGCTCGAAGTGCCGTTCGTGGGCATAACCCGTTCTCCAGAATGCTTTGCTGGTGGGGTATATGGACGATATGTATCTCCCCCGCCGTCGCCCACACCGTGTCCCCCGCTGCACGCAAGGCGCTCTACGGCTCCGTCGTCTCTCCTGTGTTGACATTCCTGTGCGCCCACAATCATTCCGAACTTACCCCCACCGTCTTACGCGACCGACCACAGGATACTCATGTTCTTCTCCGGCGTGCCTACCGCCGAGAAACCGCAGGCGAAGCGCTATTACCTGATGACGCACGGCCCGGACGCCTCGCCCGAGGACGCAGGCGTCTGGCCGGCGTACAAGCAGTACCTGCGCGAGACCTCGATCCTCGTACCGATCCCACCCGCCGTCTACCGCCCGCTGCCAGAATGGCTCAAACGGACAGTGCTCATGGACTTCCCCTTCTTCAATTTCAACGAACGTACGGACGGTCCCAAGGCGATCGAGGAGGCGCGCCGCAAGGCACAGTAATTCACCTTTCGAAGAGATCTTGCCCATCTGACTCTTTCTGTTCCGCGTCGTGTTATCTGTAGGCGAGCGACGTATAGGAACAACGATGTCACGCGCGTCGAACTGTATAAATACGAAATAACCCTGAAGTGCAATATGGACGGTGTTCTTGCTTGCCGTCATGAAGGCTGCAGATCCTTTTCCATCGTAGCACCGCAGCCTGCGTCTTTACCAAGAAACAGACATGTTATAATGATACTTGTGCCGTAGGCTACTCGTACAATGATCAAGAATGCAGGGACAGAAGACAGCACTAAATCAAATACATTCCAATCATATCGCTTCTGCAACCCGCCCGTTTTGCAGCAGGACCGGGTGCGACCTGACAAGCTGCCGCACCGCGTGGCAGAATGCCATATAATCAGGCCGGCGCTTCTCCTATGAAGCGGTCAGCTAAGCAGAACAGGCTGGAAAGTCTGAATCATGCTCACGCTTTCGAGGTCGCGGAGCGCATGCAGCATTTCGACAATGGCGGTAACAAACCGGCTGCTCGTGCGCTTCAGGGCAATGTCGTCTTCTCCAGCCGCCGCCGCTGCCGTCGCAAGCCCAGCGATCTGCGCAATGATAGCTAGCAAAAACAGTCAGTACGATAGCACATCGGGTGCGCAGAGCGTCCACCTTCTAGGAACTGCAGTCGCGATTTTGCGAGCTCAGTGTCCTTGATCTGGAAGTCGGCAGGCGAAGGCCGTTGGGCTGGCACCGTAGCAAGCACTGGATGCCGCAAATCGTCGATGGAGAAGAGCAGAGACGCGAATTCGTGTTCCCAGGTCACGCGAATGTTGACCAATGTTTGGATGAAGACCTCCACAAAGTGGTCACTGAGATTCTGCATGCTTGATCAGCACCGTGGCAAGCTATGTGCAGGAAACGCCGTACCTTGTAGGCCATAGGATTGAGCTTCAGAACAACAAACATGAACCGCTGGCGCACACGATGGCGCCACCGCGAGTCGATGATGCGACCCCAAGTGCTACCTTCGATGAGGTGACTCCAAAACTGGTTCTAGTGTCAGCGTGCACATGGGCTGAGCCGCAAATTCTGCTGACCTTCTTTCGGTTCTTGACGAGGACATGGAGGCAACCTGTCCAGCAGTCGATCCACTCTCGATCAACGTAACGCGGCTCACGGCCGTCCAACGAGTCGCCATCCTTTGCTTCCGGGCCGTAGCGTGCGCAAACAAGGTCGAGGATGGCGGGTTCCACAGTCTGCTCGAGGATCTAGGTGACAATAATAGTCAGCGAGAGAGCATCGGAACGCACGTCAGTACTCACTGTGCAGGTTCGAGCATCAAGCTGCTTCCGAAGTGTATAGTCAGGACTGGGCTCATGGTTTTCGTACTGCATTGCGAATTCCTCCTCCTCGTCATCGTCCTCGAATTCGAATCCGTCCGTGTCTTGACTCTCCACGTTGTCGATCTTAAGGCTGGGTCGCGCGGACGCCGGCATGTAAGCACGACGCGCATCGAGAAAGGCTTGCACAAGCTTCCGAATCTCGTTGCACGTTGGCCGATCGTCTTTGAGCGATGATGCAAGTACGTCCAAAATCCACGCTATAGGGTGTATCAGGATCGGTTCGTTTCGGCAAGCATATTGTACGCACGACCGTTCAAAAATTCGGGGTCAGGGTAGGAGCGGGTTATGGTGGCCGAAGGATCCATATTTGGCGTCTCCATGATCGTTCGCAGGGCGCCCAGGACGAGTTGCACACATAGCGATACGTTCTGGCGTTCAAGCTTGACACCAGCGCCAACGGTGGCCGGTCCCCCGGCATTCGCCTTGGTCGGCTGGTTGAGCGCCTTCCATTCGTCCAGCAAAATTTTCGTCGCGTCCGCGAACCACTTCTTGATGGCATCCAATGGGAGGCTGAAATGGCGATACATAATGGCAAGGTGCATCATGGACCGGATAGCGACCTTTCGCGAGGCGATGTCTGCGGCGCTGAAGTCGACAAACTTCTTCACCTTGTCCACGCACTTCTGCGCATTGGTCTCGGTTGGCTCGACGAAGCACGCCACTGCGACCGCAGTGATGCGATTGAATAGCTTCGAGAGATCCTGACCGGTGGGCGGCTTCGCTTTCGTGAAGGCCGGCGCGCTCATCGGCATAATCACCGAAACGATCCTACGGATACCGGCCGCCGCACGAGCCTTGTCTTCGTTCGCCTCGTCGAGATGTTGCGACGCCAGAACGACGAGCTTGCAGAAGATGGCGAACGCGGTGTCGCCTCTGAACTCGTAGTCCTTGAGTAGGTTGACGTCGTGATAGTTGATAAAGCCCGGGAAGTCGCAGACCTCGCCAAGGAGGTCGCCGTAGTTGCGCGAACGGAAGATGCGTGCGAGCTCGTTGAACATCTTGTGCTCATCGTGCAGTTTCCACTTCCACTGCGCGCACAACACGAAGCAGCGACGAACGACCAAGCGGATGATTCTGTCGCGCAGGGACAGGATTTTGTCGTCGGACCCCGCTTTTCCTCCTCTCTCGTCCGCGGCGAGACGGATGCGCTTGAGCGCCTCGAGGACGACCTGCCAACCGTATTCGGTCCGATGCGTAAGGGTCGAAAAGCCGTGCTCCGTGAACTGCGCAATAGCGCACATGCTGAAGGTTGCGCGCCACATGAGTTCGCTGCTCTGGTATGAATTCATGTGCTTGACCGCCTCCTCCAAGCTAAGGAGGAGCACGTCCCAAAACGAGCCCAGAGAGCAGTTGGGTTCGGATGGCAGTTTCCTGACCAGGTTGATGAGGCAGGCCCAGCATTCCAAGGCTTTCTCCGCCGAATCCGTAGCCTGGAGCGTCATCGCCGCCGATTCTGCATCCTGGTCTCGCTTCAGAAGCTGAATCGGTTGCATGGTAGCTTCCAGCCCGAAGTCCAACAGCCGATTCATGAGCTGCGAGATGTGCATCCGCAATTGCTGAATATTGGCGGGGACGTGGTTCGGATCGGCACGCAGAGCGGGGAGGAAGCAGACGCGCGCCATGATCTCGACGCAGAACCAGAGCGCGCCTAGCAACTGCGGAGTCGTCTCCTCGCCCAGACTGTCTTCTACTCGAGCGGTGAACGCGCTGACCTGCTCGGCGAGCGCAGCAAAGAGGGCCTCGGGCCGCGCGCAGCATGCGAAATACCGCGCAACGAAGTCGTACACGACTTGTGGGTCGCCAGTGTTGTCAGCCAAATCGTCATGAGCCACAGCGACAATCCAGTCGTGCACTGCATCAAGCGCAGTGGGGAGCGCCTGGCAGAAAGCATCGAACGAGAGACTCGGGGCCAGCTCCAATCCGCGGAAGAAGCACATGGTAGGCGCGCTCGACGCAAATGAAGGCTCGGACACGAGGGCGCAGAGCTCGAAGAGCCTGCCCTTGCCGATGTAGGTCGTTTCCGCGAACTTGACGCCTGACGGGACGCAGGGGATGTCGAAGTTGAGGGACAGCTCCAACCGCAACGCTACGCGCTCGTGCTCAGGTGTAGCGGCGCGTCGTATCCGCCGCGGGCGCGCCTCCTCTCCCGCGAAGGCATTTCTCGGCGGCGATACGTTCTCAAGCGGGTTGACGAGAGGGTTGTCGGCGGCAGAGACATGCCTGTGTCCAGCACGCCTAGGCGGCGCAGGCTTCGATTTCGACTTGGGCTTCGCAGCAGCTGCAGTGGCAGAAGGATTCGAGGACGGAGCAAGAGCGGCAAAGAAATCGGCCGGCTGATCCACATAGAGGACGCGAGGTTTTCGTTGTCGCTTTCGTGGTGCGGGTTGAGGCGACGCGGGGACGCGATTGCCTTCCACAAGCCAGACGCCGTGGGGAAGCTTATTCTTGCGCTTCGCGTCCCCTGCAGCCTCTCCGCCGCCCAGAGTAGCTTGCTGGCCTTGCCCGAGCTTGCCCTGCAGCGTCATGACCTCGAGAGGACGGCGTACTGGCCGGCTCGTATCGCCGCCGCTGTCGCTGTCACCGTCTCGATTCGACTTGGAGAAATCCTCGAGCCTGCTTTGCCGGAGACGCGAGCGCTTTCCCTGGGCGGTGACGACCTGAATGCCGCGGCCACTTCCTCCTGTTCCGCCGCCGCCGCCGCCTCCAGTCCGACCTGCTCCGCCGCCCCCTCCTCCACCACCGCCTCCTCCGCCTCCTCCTCCTCCTCCTCCTCCTCCTCCTCCTCCTCCTCCGCCGCCGCCGCCAGTTCGCTTAGACGTGCCGTGGCCGCCGCGTACGCGCTGCTTGCTGCGTCCCCTCGGCTCTCGAGTGCGGGTCAACATGCGGTCGATCAGATCGCCCTCGCGAATGCGACCACTACCCCCGCCTCCCAGATGGCGCGGCGGGCGGACCTCCATCGCCTCAGAGCCAGAGCTAACGACAATGACGTCGTCATCCCCGTCGTTATCATCGCGCCGCCGCCGCACAAGCCCACCAGCGCCGCCAACGCCGTCGTCCGATTCCGACGACTCGGAGCCGGACTCGCTCTCGGGATCGCCGCGCACCACGAGCGGCTCGTGCACGGCCGCGGGCCTGATCTTCTTGCGCCCGCGGCCGGGCTGCAGCGGTGCGTCCGCGCTAGGGCTCCGGCGGCGCTTCGCGCGCGGGGTGCGCTCGTTCTCCTTGTTGTCCTCGCCGGCGCTGCTGCTGCCGTCGTCGTTGTCCCACTGCTTCGTCACGAAGCGCGGGAACATGTGGCGCAGGGCCTTCTTCTTCTTGCGCTCGATGCGTAGCACGCGCTCGTCGACCTCCTGCTCTTCCTCGTCGTCTTCTTCCTCTTCGTCGTCCTCCTCATCAGGTTCGTCTTCCGCGGCGGTAGGCGAAGTCACGATGCCCACACTGGGGTCGACGTCCATCGGCACGTGGGTCGGCGACGAGGAGATAACGAGCGGCGTCGGCGTCGGCGACCGCGGCCGGTCGTCGAAGAACTCGTCGAACGGGGACGGCGAGTGCACGACGCGCGCCGTGGAGGTCGACGGGCGCTTCAAAACGGGCGTCTGCTCGTCCTCGTCCTCGTCCTCGTCCTCGTCTTCGTCCCCTCCATGCTGCTCAGGCGTCTTCGGGCGGTCGTGTCGTTTCTTCTTCTCGAACGTCAGCAACGCATCCCTCACAGCACACACACCAAAAAAGAAACAGCACACCTGAAGAGGGAACGGCCGAACGCGCAGCGGCCCCGGGTGGTCCGTCTTCCTCTTCTTACGTGGCGGCTCACGATCAAGCAAATGCTCATACTCCTTCAACCACCCGCCTTCCTCGTCCTCATCCCTCTCGCGCGGCTTGCGATGCACAGGCTCAGGCGGGGCCTCATAATCCGGATCGCCCTCCTGAGTCTCGCTCGGACGTACACTGCGCTCCGTGCCGCCGGGCGAGCGCAGCTTGACGATCGCCTCGGGGTTGCCGCGCATCTGGCGCTTGTACAGCTTCTTGTCGTACTCGTACGGGTGCAGCTGCTTCGCCTGCCGCTGGCGCAGCGCGTAGCGGTTCTCCGGCGGGATTTCTGGGGGCGGGGACGGCGCTGGCGGAGGGGGAGGGGGAGGAGGGGGCGGGGGTTGCTGCGAGGGCGAGGGCGAGAAGAAGCCGTCCTGCTCGCTCCGGAGGGGCGTAAGAGGCGACATGGCCTCTGGATATGGAGACTGAGTTAGCAAAATGGGAACTCGATTGAAATGGACGAATCGCGCACCGGGATCTGGAGCGCCTCGTATAGGCGTGAACAAGCCCAGGTAATTCCCATCTGCGCGTGTATTCAACAAACGCCAAAGCTGGACATTTGCGAGATCATCATACTCGGTGACGGTGGGCGTGTCTGCGAGGCAGGCGAAGCACGGCTCCCATCTACGACATACTCAGCACTGCGTCCGTCCGTCCTGAAACTGCAAACCGCACTCACCTGGCGTGTGGGAGTCTGTGATGGGTTGCGCTCGAGGACTCGGCGTATCTTGAAGCATATCCTCGACGTCTGATTGACCGTTGAGCACGTTGAGTTCAACCGAACAGACACAGAAAAACGAACCGAGCCCGTCTTGCGAAGGAAAACTAGCCTCAACACCTAGGAGCAATGTACTATCAGAATTACACGTATCAAGAGGGGCGCATCGACCTACCGTGCAATAGATGGCTCTGCCTTGCAGGTGTGCGCAATGTCATGACATTTGGATCTGGAAAGTATTCAGCATTGGGTTTCGCGCAATTCGTGTACTACCGCGTACCTACGCGATGGGTGCCGCCAACTTCAGCTTCGTCATTTTCTGAAAACGATTGGTATTCGAACCACAGCAATAGCGCGCAATCAGAGAACTCACCACCCAGTGTAGAGCTCTGCACCGGCGGGGTGCTCAGCACCATATCATCATCGCCTGAACAACCCTTCAGCCGTTTGGGAGCAGCGGCTACATCACTCGATACACACCTGGCGGGTTGAAATCATCTACGACCCCTCAGCCGCACACACACAGAGGAAACGCAGCAGACGTACCAGCACCACCCCCACGCTGCGCAGCGTCTTGCGTCGGCTCAGGCTCAGGGCTGCTGTCCGGAAACTCTGCACAAGGCACACAGCTAATCAGCTCGTGTCGACACACGGGGTGCAGGACGCACCCAGCGGCGAGTAATAGGCGTCGGCCTGGCCGAACGACACGGGTCCGTCCGCGTCCATGTCGTCCTGCTCCTCGT
The DNA here is from genome assembly GCA_030578095.1 of Auricularia cornea. Classification (NCBI taxonomy): domain Eukaryota; kingdom Fungi; phylum Basidiomycota; class Agaricomycetes; order Auriculariales; family Auriculariaceae; genus Auricularia; species Auricularia cornea. The sequence goes on along the minus strand of JARLTE010000009.1, from coordinate 2,799,618 downwards.
CTTGAGCGCCCATCGCATCGTCCTGCTCGTCGTCCAGCGCCGCATTCACATGTGACGCGCGCTCGAGCACGTCGAGCGGGTCCGGCGACGCGTCCCTGACGGCGCCTTCCTCATTAATATCCTGCCTGCGCGGCGGGGACTCCCAGTAGCCCGCAAGCGCGGCGGCCATCTCCTCGCGCTCGTCGGCGTCGCTCGTGCTGACGATCTCGACGTCCGAGTCACGGTCCGCGTCCATCGCGGTCGCGTGGTAGTTGCCGGTCACGAGCTGAAGCGGAAGCAAGCGGCTCTGTGGCAAATATGCTTCCGGCGACGCGTCTCGGAGTTGCAACTCGTGCGAAGGTGGGGAGTTTTTCTGGGAGGAGTCTCACTGGCGAAAACTGACATCATTATTGCTTTCAAACGCATCTATGAGGTAGCAAGACAAGGTAGAATAATTTTCATAGTTTCCATGGCGGCCAAAAAAGCTGCGTGATCCATCCTGGTCCTTACCCCTGCTTCCCGGAGGACCGACATTGGATGTGTAGCACGAGAAGTAGGAGTGGTCGTTGTGCTGCCTACATGCCAATCCAACGCATGTGCTGGCTTCTTACCGTTGCAACATACTAGAACGCACAAGGAGCAAAGCAAAGAGGGACGTTGAGAAACGGGGCGCGTTCCGCGGTGCCCTGGCATGCAGCTGTTGTATGTGAGGCGGCAGGCAAGTACTAGGAGGAGGGTATTTGTACAACAACACATGATGATGACAAGGGACCAATGAAGACAGAGCACTGCGTGGCAGGGAGAGATGCGGGATCTATGCAAATGCGGCGGACAAGAAAAAAAAAGAGAGAGAGAAGAGAACGCGACAGTCATCGTCTACGGGCGGGCAAGCCAAATCTATACCTATAGCCGCTGCTGCTGCGCCTCCGGACAATCCGATGCGTCGGCGGCGGCGGCGAAGTATGTCTGGCGCACGAGCCGGATGGCCTGCCGGACGACCTCGCGGTCGCCCTCGAACGACAGGCGCGCGACGGCGTCGTCCGCGGGGAGGAAGAACGAGTCGAAGTTCTCCGAGTCGGTCTGCGTGCCCTCGTCCTTGACGGGCTCGCCGCCGCCGCCGGGCGTCTCGGCGCGTGCGACGAACCAGAACGTGAATTTCTGGTCGTGCGCGCCGAGCGTGCGCTGTGTGACCATGAACGGCTCCTTCGTCCGCGGCGCCAGCCATCCGCTGGGTTTGTCCTGCACGAGCTCAGCGGGTGCGCAGAGCGGCAGGAAGACGAAGAGCGCGCGCCTTCATGTTGACGCCGCGCGGGAGACTGCGCGTCTGCAGGTCGACGCCGAGCAGCCGGCACTTGTAGCTCGTCTCCTCGTACGTCTCACGCACCGCCGCCTGTATGCAGCCAGCGTCAATACCCAGCAGCGTCCAGGGAGCGTCGAGGACGGGCGGCGAACCTGTTCTATGGACTCGCCCTGGTCCTTGCGGCCCTTGGGCAGCATCCACTCGTCCTTCGTGTTGTGATGCTGGGGGCCGTGAGCACAAGCCGCCAAGTCGACGCACATGTGCCACGACACACGCACCAGTATGCAGACCTGCATCGTCTCGGCGTGCTCGGGCAGGGGTTGCCAGTTGTCGTCCTCATCCTCGTCGATACCGTTTGCGACTGGGCGGGCGTGGCCGTTGGCGCCGTTCAGCTGTGGCGTCCTTGGCCGGGGGAAGTGGAAGAGCACGCAGCCGGCGCAGAGCACAAACTCCGGCGACGCGTACAGGCGCGGGATGGGCTTGGGCGTCGGCGATATGCGCGGCGTCATTGCGCAGTGGACGGGACGGGAGGAGGGAAGGAGGGATGCGGTCTCAGCCGTGCGTGCGTCTGCAAGGCACGCTCTGACTTTCGCTTTCGTGACGTGAATCGGGCGGCCGGTCTCGGATGCAATCCCGGTCCGCGCCGCGAGCTTTCCCTGACGCCCGCTTCGCCTCATGACGCTGACGGTCGCTTACATCATCCACCGCTTATCGCCCGCTTCGAGGCTGCCCACTGACTCTGAGGGCCATGTTATTAGTCTAACTCTTGTGCTCGAGCGCGGTGGGAGTCGCTGCCCCGGCGGCGCCCACTCCTCCCGAGACCCGTTCCAGGCCCCTCCCGAATCCCGGCACGCAGCCAGCTGAGCAGGCAGTGGATCAGTACGCGCGCGCTCGCCCCGTTCGGCCGTCCTTCTGCCTAGCTCCATGCCCACCGCCTTCGCCCAATCACCAGCCGCCTAGCGCGCACGTTCCATAAGCCTTCACCCCCGCCTCATCACGCCCACTGGAAGGATCATCCCCTGCCCTGCCCTCCCCTCGCGTTGCGCCTGCTCTTACGTTGCTCGAGCTCCTGCGCAACGGACAGTCCAGGCACGCTCCTTGCGTCCTCTTCGCCGTCGTCACAGCTCCTGCTGCTCTTCACTCGGCTTGGCACTCCACGCGCGCGGGCTCCTTGGACTCCGGCTAGACCGCGAGATATCGGGCTGCCGAGCATGACGCGGACGTGGGCTGCTCAGAGATCTTCGTCAATCTCAGGAGTTCTGAACTTGGCATGACGGCCATATCTCCTTCAAGAACGCGCGTGCCGCGTTCCAGACTCTCCTTCTCGACGTCTTCTTCACCGACGCAGCATCGATTTCCTCGACGTTGCGCCAAGTGGATCTCCCGTTGCGGGGTGGAGTCCGGGGTCGAGACGCGTCCAGGCTCTCACGATCTGGAGCATCCTCAACGGCGTTCTGTACTTGCCGTCGGGACAGCTGGATTCATCTGATTATCGCGATTATCTTCGCACCGAACGTCCGAGAACGCCTGCGACAATTCGGGCGTTGTCCTTGTCAGTCTCGAGATTCGACACTGTCTAGCCGCTAAAGGGATTCTTCGCGTACGCACAACTTGCAGCGTCGTGCGCTATACATGTCCGGCTCGGAGTTGCGCCCTGGGCCTGTCAATCTTGCTCTTCCATACCAGTTCTACTTCATTCCGACAGGAGTCATATGCGATTTTGGGAAACTGCTCCCTACTACATAGTGCACCCCAGCACTGGCAGTCTCTCGGCTCCGCGTCATCGAGCAGATGCCGTCCGACTTGCCCGCCCGTTTGTTCTGTCGGGCGCCTCAGATCCCGCCTGACACATGATCGACCGGCGGTGGCAGGCGCAAACATCGCACTTAAAAAGCTTATTTTGTCGGTCCCGGACCCTGCACTTCGATGAGCTCAGGTCCGACGTCAACCCCGGTTTCTTTGGGTTGTGCCGGCGAGATGTACTGAAGCAGGGCCCGGGCGTCGATGCAGCCGCGGGCCGCGAAGCAGTCCGCCTCAACGATTGCTGGGGGTTCGCGGGCCACGGCCGCGGGCGCGTAGACGCGAAGTATCTACTCCACGGCCTGCCCATGCTGGGTGACCGGGCGGCGCGGTGGATCCGGGCCCACAACGGGCGCCCTCGCGAATCGATGGAGCAGAGGGCGTGCTCACTGGCATGAGGGTTCGCCAAATTGCTCTCCGGGTTGCTCTCTGTCTGGAGCGCGCCTCTGCGCCGGCGCTCCTCGACGACCTTCTCGAGAGCGTACACGTCGATGGTGAGCAGCCCCGCGCGTTTCGCCGACGCTGTTCTGTCTGCCCGTCGTGGGCGGGAGCGCACGGCGGGCCCGGACTCAGGGACGAGCAGCGGATTGGGCGGGTGCGTAGAGGCGCAGTGCACTGTCTGCCGCTTTGGTTCTGATTGTTCCGGACGGGCCAGTGGGGCTTCGCGGCGAGCGCCGCTGGGGGCATGTCCGGCGCTCGTCGCGACGCCGGAAAGCAGTCGTTCCCCTCCACCTGTAGTCTGAGTCTCCGCGAGTTCTTTGGCTCGATCATGCCCATACAGCTTCCAGGGACATCGTCCTGCTGTTGTGGGCCTATGACTCGTTGTCACCAACGGCACACACGATCCGCTCGGGAATCCAATTCCTGCGGACAACGCTGCTTACTGGTCCCACCGGCTTCTGCGCTGATGAAACGACGAGCAAGGAGTACCCCACGCCGAATTTCTCGCGGTGCGGGGCCGTCAGCTGCAGACAGACAATCCTCGATCCGGATTTCGTGAGAGTATGCTGCCAAAATCGAATGGGTTTCAGGGATTCGTCCGCGCCCACGAGGGCAGGGGCGGACGAAAGCGGCGTGCAACCCCGTTCGGGACGTCCGTATTGTCGGTGACTCACGAGAACCTCCGAGAGTGTGATCTACCGTGGATGGTTTCATGTCTACGCACGACGGAGATGAATCGAAGCTCAAACACTCAGAGTCTGTTGCGGTGTGCACATGGCAAGCGCAGGCACACGGTGTCTCGGCCATCCGCGAGAACTCCTTCTCCGCGTCTTGGGCGCGCGAAAAGCTGTCATACTTTCAACTTCTTCTGAGCTCCCGCGAGAGCGTGCTGCTGCGAGGCGTGGTGACGCAAGGAAGTCATGACGTTGCTTTCGAGGGCAGTAGGGAGGAGTTGCCCTTCTGTTCCGGAACCGTCCGAGTCGTTCTCGCGCGTATGACTATGAGGTCGGGACGACCAGATAGGTTATTGTTAGCATTCGCGCATGCAGAATATCAAAGTTACACATCATACAAGTGCACCCAGAAGCATAGAACCGGAGGCCTCAGTGCGATGCGCTCATGTTGCCCGTTTCAGCTTCTCCTGGAGTCGCATTCCCCGGCAAATCCGAGCGCCCGGCATCGTGGGTTCCTTGCGTACCGGGACGCCGTCCGCGGAACGACTCCAAGAGGATGTCGATCAAGCCCCGCCGAGGTGGACGAGCTGCTCGTTCGGCGAGCTTCCGCTCACGGGCGGCCAGCTTTTCCTGCTTGCGCAGTTCCGCAAGAGTTCGCCTGAACAGCGCGTTGTTGCTAAAATACTCCCTGTGACGACGGATATATCTGGAGTATTGCCTGGCTGGAATCGCAGCGCGAATCTCCGCGAAGCGTGTTACGACTTCTGCTGCAGTCGGTCGCAGGGCAGCGTCAACTTGTACCATGTCCTCAATGAGGGGCCGCATGAACTCAATGCTCTTGTACGCCTAGCGTTGCATAAATCACCAAGCAATGAAGACATTCTCAGTCCACTCACCGCCAGACAATGCTCGCGGACCAAGTTTCCGAGGCAGTAAATGTCCATGGCGAAGGGATCGCTAGGGCCGTGCGAGGGCGATGATTCTTCCGGAACAGTCTTGTCAGCACGTCTCGTTCTGACCACGGCGTGTCTTGCAGCCTCGGACTCGAACCGAACGGAGCTGTCGAAATCGATGAAGTAGTACTTGATGGGCTGTTTGGACTGGTGCCGCTCGAAGTGGCGCGCCTTGCGGGGACTGTGCAGAGCGCGGGTGGGTTGGGCAGGGTGGTATGCTTCCTTGAACAAGTGGAGACCGTCCATCATGACATTGTTGACTCCCACGTCCCTGTGGATATGTATGAGGGTCGGGCCCTCAAGAGCTCGAATACCACGCACAAATGAGCAAAGTGGTGGTCATGCATAAACGCCAAACCCTTTGAAGGGATTAGATACAACTCCGGCGAGCAGGATACTTTACCTCGAAAATCTGTTGAAAGAATTCAATCGCTTCTCCAATCTGATCGAACGGCCAGATGTTCCAGGGCAGAAGGCGGGGCATGACAAGAATTGCGTGCCCCGGGTAGACGTCGTCGAGGTGTAGAGTCTCGAGCAAAGGGCAACAGTGATTGCGAGGATCGTCCCTGCAATGAGGCTCCGCAAAGTACCTGGCATGTTGCTCAGAGGCATCTTGCCCGTCTTCAATCATCTTCAGCATGACTGGTCGATCGTCCGTAATGCGTACAGCGTCCATGATGTTGTGGCGCTACGACAGCTTGTTATTGCAAGGGGTACGGGCAGTACGGATGGCAAACCATGATGGTTACTCCATCCTCGTAGTCCGTCGTGTCCCCCTTGAAATTTTTGTCCGAAATCCACGACGGCGCCCACTCTGCTGATGGTCAGTGGTGACCGAGGCAGAAACGGAGTGTGCGTCGTACCAGGTTGAAACCTTGCGCGCATCTCAAAGCCGTGCGAGCGAAGGAACCCCTGTAGGTGGACCCATGTCCACTCGGTAGACATCCTGTCGTCGCTATCTGGCCACATGACAGGAAGCCGAACGAGGAGTCACCGGAACTGTCCGAAACTTTGGACCGCTACTGCTCCCTCATTCAGCTGCCGGCCGCGGAAGTCTGTGACTACTAACAGCGGTCACTCTCCCTGGCCTAATTTGCGCCGTGTCCTCACATGGGCGCATTTTCACAGGGTCACGGACGGTATAAATGACCGAAAGTGGCCACTTGACTGGCCGAAGCTCCGTGCTGTATCCCGCGTCCTTCATCGGGGAACGTCGTGAAGATGGACCGTCAATGGGAAAAGTTGATGAACGCCGTTGAGGACGCGGCGCACAGGCTCGACCCAGCCGGAAACCGACAAATGTGCAACGTCATAATGAACCTCCTCGAGAAGGCCCTCAGGGCGTGGTGCGACGCTCGTGGGCGGGAATTTGTCCAGTCGACCGAATACAATACACATTTCCTGGCTATAGCAAGGTGCCTGAAGCCATGCCACCTTGGGACTTTCATCTCACCACATCTAGACTTCGTGCGAGGCTCACGGTCGCCCAAACCAACGACGCGATAGCAAAGCTCAGGAAGGAATTGGAAAAGTGCAGAAACGAGTTTATGGCAAGTGGGACTATCTCCTCGCGCTGCCTTCCTCTGATCCGCGCAGACTGCCTCGATCAACGCTGGCATGGATTACACGGAGGCGTACCGGAATCTCCGGAACCTGGGTACGGCATATGCGAATTCGTCCATTCCGACTGAGCGCTGATGACCTGTCAGTTCCCGACCTAGTTCCGCTGTCCCTCCGCGAGCAGTTACCGACGCCTCCCAGCATGAATGTGCGCACTTGCGATAAACTTCTGACTGAGCTGATACGGATTCTCAGACAAACCGCGCGGGACCGTCGTCCCAGCCATTTGTCGCGCCACCAGCTCACCCTCCGGCGCCAACTCATCGCCCGCCAGGTCCTCCCGTAGGCCAAGTACGTCGGCGAGCTGATTCTGAAGTCGCTCGACCGCAGCAGCTTTCCTTTCCAGCCCAGCAGCAAGGTCAATTCCATGGTGCCAGTGCTGAGACGCCCGCGCCGCGGGGCCGTCAGGCTTCCGAGTCCTCTCGCGGCGGTGGTTTCAGCAGCCTTTTTCGCCGCAAGCGAACGGCTTCGGCGGTCCATTTCCCCACTCCCTCCAACTTCCCTCATTCAGGGCCTCCTCCCCCTCCTCCGCAGATGACCTCTCATTCTGGAACTGCCGGTGCTCGCCCAGGAGCCTCGCGTCTGTCGCTGAATGAGGTTCTTCGCGTTCCGGCCCAACAGCAGCAGCAGCAGCAGCAGCAGCAGCAGCAGAGCTTTGGATTCCTCGCGACGGACCCTCACCCCTACCCCGCAACGCAGCACGCCGCCCGCATGCCCCCGCCCGGTCCTCACCCCGCGGCACGATCGACGAGCTCACTGCCATCACGTCTCCCGGGCAGGCAGGCAGGGCACGGACGGCCTCCAGCGCCTGCGGTGTCCAGTCCCCGCGAGAGCCCTATCGGGTTTCGCACTGAACACGATAGCTTTGACGCGGCCTTGGCTTATGATATGCAGATGAACGAGTACAGGATGGCAGCCCGTGGGCCACCTCCGCCGCCGCTTGAGCCGCCAGAGACCGAGGAGCAACGCCGCCGCCGGCGCAAGGGCAAAGGACGTGAGGAACCGACCCGCTACTACGGCTCGGGGTACGGGCCTGGCGGTGGCGGACCGCCGTACGGAGGCCCGCCGCCTACGGGCGGCTCAGCTGGTGGTGCCAGCGCGTGGCGGTGAATGCTCGCTTCTCTCTCTCACTGTGCGGGCCTATGACGAACTTACTTTGTCTACGGCAAGCGCTCGTTCGTCTCGCAAGAACGTACAAGATCTCTCTGTCTTGAGCTGGGTCGCAGGTCGACCAGCACAGTATGCTTACGTTTCTGCTCGGCTCAGGCTCATTGTCCTCGTTTCACATCTGATCTCGACCCGGCTTGCCCAAAGTTTCTCCCCGCTCCTCCCATTGTGATACGTTGTCCACGGTCAAGATTACCGTGGAACAGTCCCTCAGGCGTCTCCATGCTCCTCATTCGCCCTACGCTAGTCTTCCGTTTGGCATCCAAACGCCCTGCAGGTTTCGACCCGATCGCGTCCGTTCCTCTCTGCCGCAGAATCGACTTAATGACCGCGGGAACGCGCTCCCAGACACGAAATAAACCGAATTGTCAGCTCTGCCTCTGCCTCTAGTCGTGTATCGTAATCATGCTCTCCGTATCAAATAGCAACGTTTCTCTCACGCATTTTCACGCTTTGTGCAGTTATTCAGGGCGTACCGATGGACGGGAAGGTGATGATTGTTCTGATACATATTACGGAATACGCATGGCAAGCGCAGGCACACGGTCCCATGGTCATCCGCGAGAGCTCCTTCGGGCGAGGGGAAGCTGCCCAGTGACGGAGTTACATAGCTTCCCGTGAGCTCCTGCCCGCGAGTGCGATGCTACGAGGCGAACGCAAAGAAGCCGTGACGATGTCTTCAAGGACTGCAGCCAAATACCGAACGCAACCAGGTGGAATTCATTGCGCATGCTCCGCTGCCCTGTCACGTGACTCACAGGATAAAGGGCAGAAGACTACGCGCGTATAAGTCAGAGCGAAATTAGAACGGACAACGTTCTAGCCTGAGGGCATCACAGCCTACGTATCACGACCGCCTACTGCCAGTCCTGCACCTTCATCATTCGATTCTACAGCGCCGCTGCTGCCGGTCGACGTAGATCGTCCAGTTAGAAGTTGGAGGACGCGCCGTGCAAAGCTATGCGTTCGTCGCTCCGTGGCAGGGAGCTGCGTTGTTCGAGCCGGCTTATTGTCAGGGAACGCGTGCGGCATGAGAGGCCTATCGAGAAAATATTCCCTGTTCCGACGCAGCTTGCGCGCCAGGTCCTTCGGAGAGAGGGAGGCCCGGATGACCTCGAAACGCTCGACGATTTGACGTGCTGTTGGTCTCAGACTGGGGTCCTTCTGAACCATGTCGTCGACCAGGGGGCGGATGAAGGCGGTGTTCCTGTAGGCCTGGCGGGTGGTGAACAATCTGACTGCGGCGAGTATGATGCTCACCCCCAGCCAGTGCACGCGAAGGATGTTGCCGAGGCAATAGACGTCCAGCGCAAACGGGTCGCACGGTCTGTCACGATGAGCCAGCTCCTCCGGTACGGACTTGTCGGCGCGCCTGGCGCGCTTTTGTGGCCGAGAAGGGCAATGTTAAAACGGACATTGTACCATTGACTGTTGGCTATCTCCCATGTTCATCAAGCTGTTTGAGTATCTAAATACACCACATCCTGCATATTCACAAGTAAACTCAGGTCATGAGAGCATCGGATAATGCTGGTTTGGGGGCGAGAGCGCACAGCGGCTCGAGCTCGGCCGTCTCCGAGTTCGGATATATCATTCAAGCTCCGACTCCGCCCAACCCTCACCTTCCCCCTCCTGACCTTGACGCGTGCGCGGCACAGGCGGTCGCCGGGCTGCGCCATACGCAATGGTTCATGAGTCTAGAGGGTGGAATATAAACGTATTTACTCGTTATTCGGCACCGTGCCGTCGTTCCCCTCCTCGTCCTCCATTTTGCGCACACGGCGAATTCCACCTGCGGTCCAGACAAACCACCACCCAAGCGGTTGCGCAGGCAGTTGCACACCCCATTCGTGGTGCGCACGCGAGTCCAGGCCGAGCTCGTCGAGACCGAGCGCGCGTACGTCACCGGGCTGGAGCGCACACTTGTTTGCGCCGCTGCTCGCCGCTGCTCGCCGCGCTCCAAGACTCCGGCCACGAATATCCCACGCGCGGACCTCCCTATGGTCTTGGGCAACTTTATCGACGCATTCCGCATGCGCAGCAACAGCAGCGGACCGGCCTCATACGTCGGCAGCGGCGGCGGCATCCGCGAAACCGATCTCGGCGCTCCGGGCGGGTATGCCAGCTAGCCCTGCGGGGAGGAGCTGCCAGAATGCGCTCGCTGGCGGCCCTGGCGCTGACGGTGGTGAGGTGTGCCAGGATGCGGCCAGCTGGGCCCCATGATATGTAGTCCTGGCCCCGAACAAGATCGCGATCCCGGCGCTCGTGCTGGACCCGGACCCGCAATGCCTGGCCAAGCACTGAGCAGGCGTCCGTGCCTGCGCCCGGCACCGCCCACATCGACACCGGATACAATACCAACGGCGCGAGCGGCGTGGCGCGCCTAGCGGCCCAGAGCGCGGTCATCGCGCGAGTTTGAGCACATCGACGCAGACGCGCTCGCCGGGCTCCGTGTGGAGCTCGCGCTCGTCACGACCCGCCGGAGGACAAATTCGTGCAGAAGAAGCACCTCAAGGCACGCGGCGTGCCCGTCTGCAAGGCGCTGCCCATGGATTCGAACTCGAAGGCCGCGACCGAGCGCGCCGTCGACGCGCTCTGGCTGCCGCTGATGCTCAAGCGCCGCGCGGGTGTCTACGACAGCCGCGGCAATTTCGCGCTGCGCGAGCTCACGCAGCTCGAGGGCGCCCTGGCCTCGCTCGGCGCCACGGAGGGCTCAACAAATCTCGGACTGTATGCGGAACACTCAAGGAGGTTGCGGTCATGGCCGTGGGCGACGCGCACGGCGAAATGGACCCATACGACCCGGCGCAGACCGTGCAGCGCGAAAACGTCTGCAGGCTTGGGCTCGTGTTGCTGCGCGCGTCGGAGGACAATATGGCGCATGCGCACGCGGTCGCCGAGGACTCGGTGCATGCGTTTGCCAGCGCGGGTGTGTTCGGCGTCGAGCTTTTCCTGCTCAAGGGCGGCGAGCTCGTCCTGAAAGAGATGGCACCGCCCATGTACCACGGTGGGCATTGGACCCAGCCGAGAGCGCGCTCTTCGTGCTCAGCCCGCGCTTGTCAGCGTATACGGTCGTGCTGCATGCCTTGCTGGATCCCAGGTTCACACTCCCGCTCCTGCACTCCTGGCTCAATCCCGTGCATTGCGCAATGTTCTCCAGTCCCCTGCAGCTCAATTCATGACGCGCGACGCAACATTTTTATTAGTCTAATTACTCAATATCATCTGGGAGCTCGGCGATAATACGACGAATCACGGGCCACGCATTGGTGACCGTCAGGGGCTCAGAGGCGAAGACGATGTTATGGATGTGAGCGCAGTGCTGCTCGACCTCCGGTGTTCCCCACGCGAATAGGTTCTCCGGTGAGTGCTCCTGAATGAGGGCATCAATCACGTCAGCGGGGACTGGAACAAGGCACTCCTCCCCCTCCCACTTCTCCGGCCTGGCATAGAAATCGTTTGGGCGCCCTCCGGATGGGAGTGCCGTGTCGTCCTGCTTGCGGATCCGGTGGCCATTTTGACCCTGTACCCAGGTATTGATTTCACGCTGGACGACGCGCGCCCAAGCCCATTGCATGATCTGACTACACAACCTGTGAGTTTCTGTGCATAATCTGATTCAGAGACTCACTGATGGGTCTCGTTGAGAGGATGATACCCATCCCCTTGGACGCCGGCGCGATAATGGTTGAGAATGTTCAGGAGGCACTTTTGGTAGAGCGGGTGCCATTGTCGCTCTACAGTGATGTTGTATACGCTTCGTAGGCCCGCATACGCCGGGAACTCCAGTGGATCAGCGTCGTGGTATTGAGTCCTAGAAGCCGGACAACGTTCGTTTACGATTTCGAGCACCGTGGGATGTATGAGCAAGCACGTACCTGAGAGCAATTTGTATCGCTGCAGCGTGGTTTGTTTCCGAGCCCTGGTCGAGTGTCATCTGGAAGGGAATACCTGTCAATGCCGTTAAGTATTAGGATTATGTCAACAGCTTCTCAGGCACTCACCGCCGCTCATCTTGACAACTTCGAGGTAGAGACCCCGGACGGTCGCGGAAGTAAGCTCTCTGACAACAAAATGATGCAGAATCTTCCGGGAGTAGACGTCGACGATGCCCCAGACGTAGATGCCCATGTCAGGGACCAGTTTCAGGTGTCCGTCACATGACCATTCCTCGTTTGGCCCGCGTCGCATCAGGGTAGACTGGTGCATCTTCTTCGAGCCTGGGCGGCGGGCTTGCACTTTTTCAGGCTCGATGACGCGCAGAAACAGTTCGATGAAGTCACTGCGAGCGCGACATCAGGATTATGCATGCATGCAATGAGCAACATACCGTGGAACATGTTTGCCTCGCTTTTTCAGCGCCTCGTGAACGTGCCGATACCCGGTGGCGCGAACGGTATCATCCTTCAATAGCTTTAGGATCTCCATGGCGCACTCGTGAGGTGTCATCTGCGGATTGCGAGAGGTGCGCAAGTTGTGGGTTCTGATGATATTCCCAAGCGTCTTCAACCTGCAAGGTGCGTTAGATTGAAGTGATCAAAGACGACACACGGTGCTACTCACGAAAATGGTTCAATATCGGGGTGGTCTTTCTGAATTTCCGAGAGGATCGCTTCCCGAGTGGCCCCGTCGTTCAAGTACCCTTGGATGATCTTAGGGAGCTCAGGCCATCGTTGGACTACACTGTCAATGACTCGATCAAGACTTGTTTTGTAATATCACTCACCAAAACTGCCTCCCCATTTGTTTTTCCCTGTCGGGTTGGGAGCGGTCCCGTTTGTACGCGCGCCTCCGGGCATCAAAACCCGCAAGGTCAGACACGATAGAAAGTCGATACCAAGATCTTTGAGGCTCGCACTTGGGGACAGTGGGGGCCCAGTCGCCGCAAAGAGCCTGACCCCATCACAGTCCTTGACGCCATAAGCTTGGCATAGTCGAACAATCACGTTCTGAACAGTCTCATCCTCATGTGCAGCTATTGTGGATATCAGGCCCATCAGAAGCCAAATGCAAGAGCTCGCACACTCACCTAACCTCCAAATTCTATGCGAGTTCAGTCCGCGGACTTCAAGAACTCTCATTGGGCCGGTTATCGGTGGAGCCGCACTTCGTTCGTCAAACGCAACAACAGCCACACTGCAGAGAATGGGAAGGAGTGGAAAGATGCGTAACAGTATGACCATAGTTGATTCCAGGTGGGAGCAGTTCGAGCAGCAGGTTGATAATCTGGCAAGCGACATCGACAGCAGAGTGATTGATATGTGAATGCGGCGAGCAAGGGCGGAGAGACCCCGCCAGACGCATACCATGACGATACCACAAGCACCCGGGAACAAAAACAACCCAGCTCCAGGCAGGAGAGCAGATAGCGTGAGCGACGCAAAGCTATATGTGAGCCCGACGCGCAAGCAAGCAAAGAAGAACCGAAGTATAGATCGCCCGAAACATGCCAACTGAGCTGAATGTAATTTATCGTTAATCCAACGTACACCGCAGAATTGAGATGGCTTACAATGACGCCAAGAGATCCAATCTCGACGGGGTTCGTTATGGAGTAATACTCGACGACGTTGGCGTTGTCCAAAGCGCGCAAATGACAGAGTCCACAGCAACACAGCCAGTCCGCAGCAGACAGAGGCTATAAGGCCTAACAGAGCTCCAAAAAGGTGTAGGTCAAGAAGCCATAGTAGCCAGGAGAGCGCCCTTCGAGCATCGTCAGCCATGATCACGACACGGCTCGGAGATTGTGTCGCTTTTGAAGCAGATTTTATACCATGCCGCTCTGAGACCACAACCACAGTCATACACGAGAGAATAGAAAATGTAGGACAATGGGAATGTGAAGCGTCTTGTCCCTTGTCAAGCGACGCCTCCCGCTTCACGAAGCCACAAGGATCCGCAGGCAGCAGACGCAGTGCGAGCTCGCTTCAAAAACGCCCGGGCTGTGCTACCGCGGTCGTGGGCGACCCGTGTGGATATTGATAGGTGACCTGGGGGCATGCAATCGCAGCTTTGCCGCGGACTGGAAGCCATACTCGCGCTGGTTCAGAGGGCGGACCAAGCTAGGACATGATTGGCGCCGGGAGGACAGACGCCGGGGCGTGAAGAGAAGTGTGCGCCAGGACGAGCTCGTGTTGGAGACGAATACTCTACAGTTCTCCAAGGATGTGACAGGTTCGTGTGGGATAGCTTATGTTACCGCGGCAAAGGCAATAGGTATTAGGTATAGTGCACGGGCGAGCGCACTGCCAAACATGGCTATACAACACGCACCCCGTCTTGGCCCATGCTTTGGCCCTCCAACGCATCTCTGTGCGGCCAGCTGCTGCTGCTTATCCACTCCTGACCAGCATGTGGCGGGCACAGGTGGTCACCTGGCTGCGCATACACAGAGCGAGCGTCTCGGGTGAATGAGCAGGAGTACCTGCAGAGGCCTGCAAACTTGAGGGCCTCGTCCGGATCTTGCACTGGCTCTGCCGTGCGACTGAACGAGAGGCACCTCGCAAGAGGCCCAAGCCACGCGCCATTGGCCCGGCCACCATTTGGCGCGGCAGAGCCTTTGCACACGACGGCGACAATGATGACTGGCACCAGACAGCGCATCTTGATGCACGAGAGCAGCTCGTTTTCGTGTTCCTTTTGTAACTTCGACAACAAGGGCTTGACGCTCGTCTCTTTACACAACTTCCACGACAAAATGTTCAGCAAACTCTTCGCCGCCATAACGCTCGCCGCGGCTGCGTCCACGTTGTGCGTGCATGGCACCTCGCTGCACCGGCTGCAGGAGGGTGGCGGCGTCGAGGTCTCCAACTTAGGCTACACGGGCGAGCGCAGCCCGCTCAACTGGGCGGGGCTCGACCTGGCCAACGTCACATTCCGCAACTCCAAGGTGCAGTCGCCCATCGCGCTCGACGACACCGTCTCGCGCGCCGCATCTGTCCCGCAAACCACCATCAACCCCGTCGCCAATGCCGAGTTCGAGAACATCGGCACTGCGCTAGACAATCGTCTCTGGCACCACCGTCTTCGAGGGCGCGACGTTTGAGCTCAAGCAGTTCCATCTCCATATGCCCTCCGAGCACCGCATCAATGAGGAGTACTTCCCGCTCGAGATGCACATGGTCCACGAGGGTGTGCGTCTTCCTGCTCGTCCGTATGTCCGCTCGACGTCGCTGACGCTCCGTTTTGCGCAGGCCGACGGCTCGATCGCAGTGATCGCAATCCCCTTCCAGCTCACCGAAGACGGCACGACCACGGTGCTGCTGACGTCCGTCATTGAGAACATCGTGCAGGTCACCGTGCCGGGCACCGCGACGAAGACGGGCGCGCTGGACTTCACGGAGCTCATCGTGGCCGTGCAGGCCAGGCCCCTGTTCCAATACACCGGCTTGTTGACGACGCTGCCGTGCGTAGAGGGCCTGATGTTCCTCGTGCTCGAGAACCACCTTCCGCTTGACGTGCGCACGTTCAACACCAAGAGCGTCATGAAGTTCAACGCGCACCACACCCAGAACACGCTCGGCCAGATGAACCTGCTCAATGTCGCAGTCGTGCTCGCCGTGCGCGATGATGGTGCGTGTGCTTTCTTCTTTCGTCGTCATAGCGTGCCCGCCGCGATCGTCTCGTCGGGCACCCTGCGTGTTCGGTGTGCGCGTCCGGCCTGCTCGTCGTCCCCGTCCTACTCCCACCCCCTCGTCGCCTGTCCCAATGCTAAAGTACCTCCCTCCCCACAGGCATCAACGTCGCCGGCGGCGGCGCCATCGCCCAGAACAACACCAAGATTGTCTGTGCCGCCCAGAACGAACACAATGTCCAGATCACATCGGACGTTGACGTTCAGGGGCTCGTGTGCGAGGTCGTCAACGCGGGGCAGGAGATCCGGTTCGGGACCATCACAACGTCTACCACGCACGTTCTCCCCGTCCAATTTCGCACTGCGCGACCGCGTGGCAGAGCGCTTGGAACAGTCTGTAGCTCGCGGTCCGCCTCAGAATGGGCATTCAACAGGGGTGTGTATATTGTACATATTATTCCCGACCACAGAGGCGGATAGTATTCGTCTCCTAATCACTCAAGGGCGATAACTCCAGTTCCTCACAGAATGAATTGCACTTGTGCAGCCCCCGGAAGTCTTCCAGCCCATCCTGACCCCTGTCGTCGGTGCCAGTAGATCCCCGAGTGCTCCTTGCAAATAGGTCAGCCGGGCGCTATGATGGCCATGATTGAGACCCACGAGTAGCATATTGAGTCGAAGATGTGAATCGCATGTGGCGAGTCCTGCTGCACAACCCCTGGCGCAACGTCAAGAACTTCCATACGGTGAGAATCCATGAGCCTACCTTGCACGCTGCTGACTAGAAATTTGGCACCGGATAGATGATAAGTGTAGTGGGCGAAAGCAGCGAACAAGAAATGCTCAGGATCATCACGCGCGTCGTCGAAAATGGACAACTCGACAAGGTTGGTGCCCTTCTCCTGGAGAGGAAGCGGGTCATCGACAATCCACTCGAGGCCGTATTCGGTGCCGGCGGCAACTTTAAATAAGCCGCCACGAAGGAACTTGAAAACTACATATAGGTGAGTACCAGAATGCGGGGAATCGTCGGAACGGGGGCTTACCCATGGGGTTGACGTGGAATTGCGCAAGCTCATTAGCGAACTCACGCGCAAAGACGCGCATGAATTCACGTCGTGCTAGTTCAAGCTTGAGTTGTCGACCATTTTCCTCCCGCGAACCATGCAGGAGGCGCTTCCCAACAAAGACATCACCTGTCTCAATACGGGTGATCTGCAAGGAAACGTAAGTGTGATGAGGCGCCTGAGAATAGCAGTTACAGGCCTGATACGCCGCTTTCCGCCCACCCTCTGAAATTGGCTTCTTCTGGACAAATATATCGACTCCGGAGTCTCCGACCTGGATTAGCGATAGATCCTGCTTGCTGCGATCTGAAACTTCGCAGGACAGCCGAGCTTCCCAGGCAGTCACAGTGTAGCCGACTGAGTCACTGTTCTGCCGAGTCTTTTTACGCTGCGGTATCCGCGCTACAGCAGATGAAGGTCAATGGAACAGAATATACCTGTGGCGAAAGACACTACCGTCATCGTCCACATCCGAAAGCCTAGCTGAGGCCGACGAGGGCGATTGCGCGCCTGAGAGGGAAACCGAGGAGTCACGGGAAACAGGGACACGGTGCGGGCGGTGGCGCTTGCGCTTCGTAACTGGTGTGCGGGGCTGTTCCTCCTATGGTCAAGTTGCATCAGTATATTCAATGGTAGGGCATGGTTGAATACGTGCCTCAACAGATATCTCGATATCCAACCAGAAGTTCATGCAATTTTTGTTGAGCATCTGCGTCGCAACGTACTGGCCGTAGTATTCCATGCTGTGTTGTCCGTACGCGTGATGCATGTACGCTTGGCCGAGCATCACGTAATTGGCCGGAGGCAAAGGCTCCATCGGCTTAGGGAGCTTCTTCTTCTTGCCGACCTGAAAAAAAATGGTAATACCGAGGTCCGAGACTCTGGCAGGGTTGAGAACGAGTCAACAAACCCGACAGTTGGGTGGAGGTTATCACGTACCCATCAGACACAATCTTCTTGCGGGTGTATTCCACACCGGCCTCGTGCATCCACTCGCAAATATCGTCCCAGCTAGAGTGGGACGCAAAAGACTCGTTGAGGGGTAATATACGGTCGTCGAAAGCCACAGGGTCGATGTTGCGGAAGGTGATGTTCGTTATCTACCCCATTGCTCTATAAATCAGTATTCACGGAATGGATGCAGAACGCACGTTGATAGCTATGAAGTTGGGTGTCGAAAGCGGACGAGCCACAACAGTTGTCTTTTTCTGACGAGCGGGTTGTGGTGGGCGGATCAAGCTCTTCGGAAGTGATCGAACCGTTCTGGGCTTCGGGTTGCTGGGCTGCACGGTGCTACCCTGCGCTGGGTAATTGGCTAAGAATGCAGGGTTCTGTAACAGTGCGACCCCAGCCGCAGCAACGTCCTCCTAAAATGACGATGACACCAGCAAACGATAAATCATGTAAGACGACGAACCATTGGACGTTGTAAGTAGCCTGTTTGTTCCAAGGTCGCCTGCGTCAACGCATAGGGATCATGAGCATTCAGGGGCTGAGAGAGTGCCGCATTGACGCCGGTGAGCAGGTCGCGTGCGGTGTTCCGCGGCAGTGGCGGGATCTGGGTACGTGCTGGTTGGTACGTCGGCACCACAGGAGCTTGGCTGCTTTGTGGGGCCTGCAATGGGACTATGAGACATCTTAGCGCACTGAGAAAGACCTCGAGAAGAAGGTGCAAGACCCTGGCGCTGCTGGTCCTTGCGACATGGACCACATATCGCGTCACCCGCCTGTGGAACCTGCAAGAACATGTACTCCTCCCCGCATCCACTGCATTGGGGAGGTTCGTCCTGAAGCTTCTGGAGGGCTTGAGGGTCGAGTCGCTTGACCTTGCGCTCGCAAGCGTTGCAGACGAACTCATGATGAGCAGGTGCCCTCGGGAAGTCGTTCCCGCATTTGCGACAGATAGTCATCGGCGCGTGGAGACTGGAATGCTGAGAGAGGCGCAGGGACAGAAGCAAAACGGCGCCCTAAATAGACAGTAGTCGCCTCAAACCGCAAACCACTGCGATGAGGTTATAATACTGGGGATGCGACTTGAGAGAAGATCCTGAAGCAAACAATAAAATCCTTGTTGGAAAAGGATGCGCAAGGTTTGGATGCGGTTGTAGTGGTCGCGGACAAGAGGTCAGGTGTAGTCAAGAAGCGTCTGGCAAGTCGCTTCCGATCGCACAAGACATCCATTGTTGTGCATGCACGTTGGACCAGCAGGTGTGCAGGAGAGCGGTGCACCAGAATACGCATGTTGCAGCCTGGCAACGGCGTGAGCGCCTCGCGCAGGTTGTGCGACTCTATCGGCTCGACACCGCGGCGCCCGACCATCATGGACACGATTCGCCTGCAGCCAGTCAGCTGACGCATGTCAATGGCCTCCCGGGTGCGCAGGTCGGCCAGGATGTGCCTGATGTCCGGCTCGGGGGTGGAGTGTGTGAGGCTCTGCGCGCGTCAAGAGATTGAAGAGATGTTATTGCTCCCGACTCCATCGCAGGTTCTGCGATAGAGTCGGGAGCAATAGAGTTTCTTACCTCGCTTTCACGACAACGAATCCGCAGAAAGATACAGAATACGTGCACAATAAGCCCGAGCATGAGGTTTCCGATTCATAACGCTCGAGGCATCCAGCTCGGCCCTGCGGCGTCTCCCCGTCCTATTGGCGCGGTCGACGCGGGACTCGAGTTGCGCAATGCACTCGTGCGTGGCGGCAAGCTCGGGGTCGAGGTCCGCCGTATCGTTGTCGCCCTCGTCGATCTTCGCCATCGCCGGTGCCGTGCGCACGTCGCCAAGGCACTTCATTGAACGCTGCCGGTGAGGCACGCTAGCTGATCGCAAACGAGTGCCGAGGCATCGTGGGCTGCTCTTCAGTCTGCTGAGCGCGATCCCCGACGGCCTGGAGCATGAAGCGCGCTGCGGCCAGCTCGCTCGGTGCCGCCTGCAACTTCAACCTGCGTTGCATCCAACTCGGACAGCGCATCGCGCAGCTCGCCGTGCGCAGCCTGCAGCTCGGAGTGCTCGCGCCATGCCGCGCGCCGCTTGCCGTCGAGGGCGTGCTGCGCAGTGGCAACCTCGCACAGCGGCCCATGCTTGCAGCGATACACGGGTCCGACAGCCAGCGTGCCGCAGGCACACACGAAGCTCGCAAGTTGCGCATACACAGCCCGCACAGGTTCGAGATGCGCAGCGGCGCGTTGGAGAAGAAGACAGCGCGTGGGCCGGCAATGTCATCGCATCGGGCAAGCAGTGCCAGCTGTGCGAGTCCGTGTGTGCGGAGATCGGCCTGCCGCTGTTGTTCTCTGCCATCCACGGGCACTGCGCGCTGCTGCAATCAGCGCGATGCGCAAGGCGCATCCCTGCCGCCCGCGGCGATGGCACACGTCGCGAAGCAGACGTGCGTGCGCGCGGTATTCCTGTTCACGTCGAAGTCGTGCTCGTGAATAAGGACGACAGCCACGATAGAATCGCAGCCGCAAACCAGTACAATAAGAACGTCTTGGACGCGGGCGAGGCGCCCGCGCGCAACCGCATCGCCAGCGGCGCGCAGCCGATAGTAAAGATATGCGTCGCTGTCGAGCTTGACGAGGCCGAGGCCGTCTTCGCGCAGCTCGAGCATCACCAGCGCGCGCCCTTCGCACCGTCCGACACCGCGGAGACCGCGAAGCGCACGTCGAGGCACAGTGCCTCGAGCGAGCCGCGTGCCTCCCGATAAGCTCAGCGAGCGGTGTCCGCGAGGCACCCACAGTGCAGAACAAGAGCGCGCAGGCGCAGCGCGTGCAGCCCGCCCGCGACAAGCTCACCGAGCTGGCCGCACGGCTCTGCCCCCGTTGCATGACGTTGGAGAGCAGCAGCGCATCGAAGCGTGACAACCACGCGAGCTCTGGCGACCGCTTGCAGCTGAGCAATCTGGAGCAGTCCAAGTCAACGCGCCAGCGCGCGCCGATATCCGCTCAGCCGAAGGCGAGCATGGTGTCCTCAGGTGGCCGCAGATTTTAGCGGTCTAAACGGGCTGGGGTGACGCGCAGGACGATGGCCAGGACGAGCGACGTTTGGGTCACCGCGGCGCTATAACTCGCCGCG
Source organism: Auricularia cornea (assembly GCA_030578095.1). Taxonomy (NCBI): domain Eukaryota; kingdom Fungi; phylum Basidiomycota; class Agaricomycetes; order Auriculariales; family Auriculariaceae; genus Auricularia; species Auricularia cornea. The sequence goes on along the minus strand of JARLTE010000009.1, from coordinate 2,778,976 downwards.
TACACCGTGTATTGCGGGGGAGGACAAGACGGAGGTATCGGGATTGAATTCAAGCTCCGGCCGGTGACGGAAGATAACCGCCGGAGCCACCGCGGTGGCTACCGGGCCCCAGGGACATAAGAAGTCCCTCCCGTCCCTTGTTCGTGCCCGACCAGGACATCTCTGCCAAGCTGCCGCGAGTGAGGTATACCTCGGCGCAGCGATGATGCCTCTGCCTCCGACCTTGGGCTCACACCACTGTTGCAGACACGCGGTGGCTTATCCTTACTCTCCACCCATCGCGATGCTTGGACTCAGCAAATGGTCCGGGATTCCTAGTCTCTAACGTGTCCGTATTGTCCGTATTTAGGCGCCTATGGATTAATCTACAAGGTCCCTAGTGCATACAGGTCCAACGCGTTGCATATTCCATTGCAACGGTGTCTTGCAAAAAAGGCCTTATGCTTGTTGCTGTCAACACTGAGATCTGTGAGAATGGAATATGGGTTTATCGAGAGCCACTTACAATGCTTTCTCACAGCTAAAAATCTGAACGTCATTGCCATTGATTGCGGCTGTCAAGGAGATTAATTTGATTCAAATCGGCCGCAGAAGGCACCCTTGAAATGTAGGAGAACATTGGTGTGCATCGGCGAACGGGCGTAGGAATAATGCGAGAGTGCGTGGAGTGCACAAGCAGCAGGGGAAGCTGAATCGGCGCAAGAGTCAAGCCCAGAGACGGCGATGATCTGACCGCAAAGCAGGCGCTGACAAAGGAACCTCCGTTCTGGAATTGCGTGGTGCAGGCGCACGAGGTAAGACTCTACAATCGAGACTGATTGCAGTCAGGCAACGCGCATGGAAACTTGCAGACACGTACCGTTGAGATCCCACCGCTTCACTGCATCGGTGAAGCTCTTATCCTGAGCAAACTCAGCTGCCACGGCAAGATCGAGGCCCATCTGCTCCGCCCAGCCATAGGGTGCTCGAACAGAGGGTAAGTCGCTGTCGTGAAATTCTTTGGCCAGCCAATACGGGTCCATCGGAGGCAGCGTGCCAAGATATTCGTCCGCAGTTTCAGATGTCTCTCTCACCGGCAGAATGCACTTGAAAGACGGCAGATGAGTGACGAAGGTACGACAAGTCCAGGCTGAGAGCAGACCTTATAATGTTCGCAGCGTGGGTGATTTGCGATGGGCTTGGCTGAGATACGAACTTGCACCTCGCGTCCAGATTGATAAGTACCGGAGGAATCCCGGTCCGTCTCGACGCGCTCCTCCTCCTCGAGGTGAAGGCGACCAGGAGCCTCCGACACAGCGGTAACCACGCTTGCACCTAGAAAATGACCTTGCTTTGCGGCCGTTTCGATCCAGAGACTATTGCAACGTTCCTGAACCTAGAAGGATTTAGTCGACGCAGGTCGGGTGGCTTCTGCTTCACCAGTGCAAAGACGGCAGGAAACCCCGAAGTGATTTCGCGGAGAGAAATTAGGCCCTGTCTGTCGGACATGCGGGATATGAACTGAGTACAAGGCGAACGACGTGCATGGCTGACGAAATGTATCTATATGCCGGCTCTGTGGTTGCGACCACACAAAAGAGGCGAGAGCTTGTGCTTCCTTTGCAATTACATGTGGGTGGTTAGCGCCTCGCGAAGACGCAAGTCCTCGGAACATGTCCGCTCGTCCAGCTTGGCGAAGCGCGGCGCGGACTGCTGGAGTGAGTGGGAGAGGTATGATAGGCCGTGCACTTACGTGTAAAAGTCCAGGCTGAACTCTGGGCTGCGGTCAGCCGGACCTGCATTGAACGCAGCACGTACCCAGTTCAGACTAGCGTGAGACGAGCTCAATTCTAGGAAGCACGTTGACGTGGGGCAGCTCCAGCTGCGTCATCTTGCACAGCAAGTGCAGGAGCGCCAAGACATAGTTCACCCTGTTGGTCACGTTGTGCACGTCGCAGATCGACTGCGCTCAGCGACAGCCCGCGCGCATCGTCAGTACAAGCTCCCGCGCACGAGCCAGACGCCGGCGCACCAGGAAGCCAAGCTTGGTCAGCCGGTGGACGATTTTGCCCAGGCTCTCGTCGTTCGTGGTGAGCTCGACCTGGCCGGGCAGGTCGGGCAGGTCAGAAACAACGTACGCGTCGGGGCCGTGCGCGATCAGGTGCTACTTGAGCCAGTTGAAGTTGGCCACGAGGTGCTCGAGGCAGAAGAGCATGCGCTGTTCCGAGTCCGTGTGCATCCACCGCGTCCTGCATAGTGATGAGCTCAGCTATGTCGACCGCGCCTGGCCGTGTGCATACGTCGACTTGCCGCTGCTGGGTGAGCCCACGACCACCTTGCGGAACGGCATGAATGACAGCGGGCGCGGGCGGCATGGGCGGCAGCAGGTTCGGCATGTGGTCCTTGTTGCATGGGATGCCCTAGCGCGCACGTCGTCATGCTGAAGTGAATCCGCTGCCGCTGCCGCCGAAGCCGGAGGCGAACACGGCGTCGGGCGCCTGCTGCGACGGCGAGCTACTTGACGCACGATGCTGCGAACGCAGGTGTCGGATGACACGCACACCAGCGCCTTGACCTTGTCTGGCGGCCGCGATCGGCCGTGGTTGACGCTCCTTCGCCCTGTCCTCGGCATTCAAGCTCCCGCGCGCAGCTTGGGTAGCCCGGTCCAGAGCAGATGCAAGCTCATGGTCTGCCGCTGCTGCTGGGACTCAGGCCACAGTGACGGCAAGGGACGGCGAGCAGCTGCGCGCAAAATTGAATGCGCGCAGCGGTCTTGGTCATTGAAGTTGTCGATGGCCATCTAGATCTCATGGTGTTCGGCAGCGCCAGCGCCGGCGCAGACAGCGTCAACTCGCATTCGGCCGTTGTCAACGCATTGGAGCACGAGCAACGACGGCGACAAATGTGGAGACCGGATTCGCAGGAGCGGTCTGGAGCAGAGCACGGTCGGTGATGAGCACAAGTCGCTGGGCACGTCGACATTGAGCGCTCGAGTCGCAGGGTGGAGGGCGTTGCGCATTGCTGGTGCTTGTTGTGAGTTGGTAGTCGTCACTGCGGCGGCGCGCGCGAGGTCACTAAAGCGGGTTCGGCAGGCGAGCGACCGAGTCCGGTGCGCCTACAGCGGGCTCAGTGGCAGGCAGGTGCGGGCGCGTGCACGCGATGGCGCACGGACCAGACGACTAGGGCAGTCGGGAAGGAGCAGATGCAGAAGGAGAGCAGTCGGGCTCGCGCGCGAGGTAGGACTTGCGGCGCGCGCACAAAGTGTGATTTGGGGCAGACGGTAGCACATAGCGCAGACGGCAGGCGGCGGGGAAGCGCTTCGCGCTCCTCCCCCAGCCATCGCCGCCGATGCAGAGGAGGGCGGGCAGGAGAGGGAGAGAGGACTTGATGTCGGCACGCGCCACCATGTCTCCGACAGTCTCTTCTGACGCTGTTGGGGTGCGCGCGCCGGACGATGTCACAACAGGAAAGAAACGCAAGAAGAAGGACAAGGACAGGGCAAGCGCCGCAAGCGCGACGAGGACGCCGATCCCGACGGCGAGCCCAAGAAACGCAGCAAGAAACGCGTCCGCGACTCCGACACCAACTCGCCGACGATGACGATGCCGAGCCTGTGCCCGCCGCGGAGCCGGTCGAGGACGAGCATCCGCGCAAGAAGCGGCGCAAGAAGAAGAAGGACAACGAGCAGACCACGGAGCAGGCCGCCAGTGCCGGTGACGTCGATCGCGACGCGGCGATGGACCCCGTCCTGCGCATGCTCTCGCAGTCCCAGGACAAGCAGGCAAGTGACGTCGCTGACCGCGCCGCGGCGAATGACCCTCCCACAGTCTGGGGACAAGCAAGCATGTGATTTGAACGAGGAGATCCTCCACATACTCCAATCGGTCGCCAAGATCGACCTCGATGGCACACTCGGACACTGGGTAAAGCGCCGCCGTGCTGTCTGTGGGATGATCAGCCAGAACAAAAGCATGCCGCTGTGCGCACTAAACAAGGCCCGAGCCCGCAGAGCAGTCTCCGCGGGCGCAACACAGGGTGGTGCTTTGTCTAGACTGCCGGCGGGATGCGCGTGCGCGAAATGGAGGACGAGACGGGAAAGGACGGCACAGTGCCGAATAACGAGTAAATAAGTTTAGATTCCACCCTCTAGACTCATGAACCATTGCGTATGGCGCAGCCCGGCGACCGCCTGTGCCGCGCACGCGTCAAGGTCAGGAGGGGGAAGGTGAGGGCTCGCCGGACGCGGAATTTGAATAATATATCCGAGCTCGGAGACGGCCGAGCTCGAGCCGCTGTGCGCTCTCACCCCCAAACCAGCATTGTCTGAGATTCTCAAGGTCTGGTTTCACTTGTTAATAGAAAAGAGGTGCGTATTAATACAGTCAAAATACTTGAGAAACATGTGCGCTAGTCAACGGTCAATGGTTCAACGGCCGTTTTAACATTGCCCTTCTCGGCCACAAAAGGCGCGCCTGACAAGCTGATGGGTCTCGAACGACTCAAAGTGCGTGGATTGATCAAAGTCGATAAAATAATATTTGATCGGTCGCGGGGACTGATGCCGTTCGTAATGCGAGGCTTTGCGGTGGCCATTGAGGACGCGTTCCGGCTGAATGGGGTGGCAAGCCTCCTTGTAAAGATGCAGCCCGTCCATCATGAGATTCCGAGTCCCAATATCACTTCAACGGCCATTAATAAATCAAGACATGAAGTGCGAACGTGCAGCATACAGATGAGCAAAGTCCTGGTCATGCATAAAGCACAATCCCTTGCGAGATGACGAGATGCGTGAGCACGGCTAGGAGTGGAGCAGCTTACGCACCTCGAAAATCTGTGAAAAGAAATCGACAGCCTCTCCTACTCGACTGAAAGGCCATACATTCCAAGGCACATAGCGCGGCATCACGATTATGGTGCGGTCAGGCCGATCCGGTGGCCTCAGGACGTCAAGCAGCGGTGCGCAGTGGTTACGAGGATCGTTATTCCTAGGTGGCTCGCAAAAAAATTGAGCGTGCTGCTCTGAATGATCATCGGGACCGATCATTTTCATGAAGACCGGTGTGTTGTCATGTGTGCGGACCGCGTCCAGAATTGTGCACCACTGCCGGAAGGTCATCAACGTTCAATGTGAACAGCCAGCCAGGTACCTTTGAGCGGAGGCCGTCCTCGTATTCATACGTGAGGAGCGACGGCCGTTTCATCTTGAACCATGAAGGAACCCAGTCTGGGTTGTCATTCAGCCTAGTACCGTGGATAGTTCCCAAGGATCATACCTGGCTGGTATCTTGCTCGCATTTCATACCCACTTTGCCGCAAGAAGGAGTGCAATTGAACCCATTCGAGCTCCCATGGCAGTCTAGCACCCACGCTACCGCTGTTCATGGCAGAGATGGACGCAGAACCTCGCTTGCAGTACTACTCGGGCGACGACGCCGAGGTGGTGCAACAGTAACATGATTAACATCCGCCCGCCGGGGAATCTCCGAATTGATCCCTGGACACTCTGGCCCTCGTCCGCCGACGGGAGTCAGCCCCATTCGCGCGGCACGAGCAGCCTGGAGGCCATAACTTCCTAGGCCTTAGCCTTAGCCCTTGTGCTCGAGCGCGGTGGGAGTTTCCTGAAGCCCAGTCCTTCCGACACCCTGTGAATCCGATGTGCGCACGGTCGCCCTGTTCGGCCGTTCCTCTGCCTACTCTTTGTGCGCGCTCTTCGTCGTAGACAAACCCCGGTGCTCTTCACCTGGCAGGTGGGCTCCCGGGCATGCGGTCAGGCCACGAGACATCGGGCTGTGGACTACTCACGGTCTTCGACAAACATAGCACTCAAAAAGCTTGTTCTGTCCGACCGGGTCCCTGCCCTTCGACGAGTTCACGTCGTCAGCCTGAAGTTCTGCGTGTTGGGACGGCGAGATGTGCTGGAACAGAGGCTTGAGCGGCTTTCAGCATTGCCATGCACGTTCCCTTGCTTCTGGTGCGGCGGCAGGTGACACAACCAACGGACAACTAATGCAATCCAAGACTCGAGGAGTGTGCTCTACACCTAGGCACCCATGACAATTCGGAGGGCTTCCATCTCCCGTTGAGCCTCTGCCTCCGGCGCAGGCGGCTGCGGACGTCTCCCAAAGAGATACAGCACGCGCTCCTTGAGGCCGTACGGCCGTCCCGCCGCGTGCGCCTCGTCCCTATCCTGCTGTTTCATGATGGCGAGCATCTGGCGCACCAGGACCCGATCCGTGAAGTAGTCCAGGTTCAATCGTAACCTCCGCTTCAGGTCTTTGCGCGATAGCGTCGCTTGGAGCACCGCGAATTGCTCGACGACCTGTTGCGCCGTCGGGCGGCAAGACGGGTCCGGGTGCATCATCTCCCCCACGATGGTGCTCATGAAGCCCACGTTGCGGTATGCCTGCCCCGGATGAGACGCACATAATTGCCCTAGCCGAACGAGACGCACCTCCAGCCAGTGCTCGCGGATGAAGTTTCCAAGACAATAAACGTCGACGGCGAACGGGTCGCATGGCGTCGTCCGTCCGCCGGCACGTTCCTCTGGCACCGTCCGGTCTGCGCGTTTGTCGCGGACGTGCAGCCGCCGCTGCTCGTGCGAATGAAAACGTATGGCGGACTCGAAGTCGATGAAGTAGTAGCGGATCGGGCGCGGAGAGGCGTAGCGCTCGGTCTGCAGCTTGCGCCAGTACCTGCGCGCGCGTTTCGCGGCGTGCCACGGCTCCTTGAAGAGGTGCAGGCCGTCCATTACGATGTTTCTTGTACCTATGTCTCTGAGGAGACGTCAGCTTCTGCCTGTTGCAGACCGTGGTCGCGTACAGATGCGCAACATTGTGTTCGTGCATGAAGCTGAGTCCCTGCGTCTTGTTATCCTTCCGCAGCGCCGCTTCTCATCGCGTCCTCTCACCTCGAAAACCTGGGTAAAAAACTCGACGGCTTCGCCGATCCTCATGAACGGCGCCACGTTCCATTCGACGTAACGGGGCATTACAAGGATCACCCAGTCAGGCCGTTCTGGTGGGTGAAGAACGTCAATTATCTCGCAGCAATGGTTGCGCGGGTCGTCCATGGCTGAGAAATACTGAGCGTGATCCTCTGACGCGTCGTTTGCCTCGATCCTCTTCATGCAGACGTGCACGCCGTCCCACGCCCTGATGGCGTTCATCACATTCCATTTCTGCATAATTCCACGCAGAATAAGCACCTGTCACTGAATATATCTGACAGTACGCGGCGCACGTACCGCAAGCTCGACACCGTCCTCGAATTGGTTTGTGGTGATGGGCTGTTTCTTCATGTGCGCCCACGACGGGATCCAATCTGCCCTGTAAGCGCTTTTCTCGAGGGTGCATAATAAGACTTACCAGGCTGGTATCTCGCGCCGAGTTCGTGGCCACTGGACCGCAGGAAGCCATGCAGGCTGACCCACTTTAGCTCGTGCGAATATCGCTCGCCGAATCCGCGGTACTCTTGGTGCTCGAACGCCATAGCTGGGTGTACTTCGAACGATCATCTTTGAAAGGAAGGTCCTCGAACGAGGCTACGTAGAGACCGCGGAGCAGGCAGGACGGCTTGTGAGCGGCCCGGCAATTCGTCGCGCGCACTTTGGTCCCTCACGAGAATTCTACCGGTTTCATCAGGAGATGGTGTATGCTTCTCTGCACATGATCCCACACTGACAGGGCTGGCAGTCGATCAGCTGCAGGGTGCAATTGTTCGGGGCCGCCGGCAGCTTCGCAATGACTGGGACGCACCTTGCAGATTGCATCGTACATACCAGGCTGGACATAACCACACGCTCTCGGCTGTTTCAAACGAATCTCAAACCAATGTGATGCCTACTCGACCGCGGTGTACCTACGTGCTTACCTCGGACGAGTTGAGTGGATGTTGCTTATGTCAGCCAACCACGTGATGGACCCGTTTCCCGTACAAACACAAACACGGCCACAGAATGCCTCCGAAACAACATCCGATCATGCTCCTGTGGTCCTGTGCGAAAGCGTGTGAACGGATTCTCTGAAAAAGGGTAAACTAATTCTCGTTCCGAGAATGGATGACTCGTGAGCGCACGGTAACGTTTTTCCCTGCCCCGCTCCCAAGTTGGACGATGATTCGACAACAAATGGGGTAACAAGGGCCCTACCTGCTTCGCGCGCAGCATGCTGACCACCTCACGGAGACTTGTCCAAAACCGTCGAGCTCGCATGCAGGAGCTCCTGTCCACCGAGGATGTCAGGACCCGGGAAGATTGCCTGAGGTAACAGGTTGACTCTCACGCGGACCGGGGCAGCCCGAGGCCCCGAGCGCCCTAACAAATGGCAGCATGGTAAAGATTTGCCCTCCCCCGCTCATATTGGATGATCAACGATGGGATCTTGGTAATAATTAACTTCCAAACGGGATAACAAAGCTTCAGGGCCACGCAGCACGCAGATCGCCGAAAGTATCGTCGCCCACGTTGTGGAGACTTTTCCGGACCCGTAAAGCTTCCAGATGCACACGGTGCGCTGCTCAGAAGCATTTCCATGAAATAACATTGGAAAAAATGAGTCGAACGTCAGTCATCGCGTGCGGAAGGTAGTACAGCTTGCCTAGCGGGACGGATCAGCAACATCAGTACCCTCCGGCAATGTACTTTCGGAGCCATGCTGTTCTCGGGCGCCACGAGAGCGTCCGCGAAACGCCTGCAGGACAAGATGCACGAGCCCTCGACGGGGGCCACGAGCTGCACGTGCCGCTAGCTTCCGCTCGCGCGCTTTCTCCTTCTCTCGTTCAATGTCATTAGCCAGCATGGCCTTGAACAGTCGAGTGTGGTAGAAGTATTCGAGATTGCGTCGAAGCGACCTGGTCAGTTGTTTCGGTGGAACTGCTGCGTATATGGCCTGGAATCGCTCGAGCGCTTCAGATGCCGTTGGCCTGAGGGATGGGTCGGTTTGCGTCATATCCTCCACGAGAGGTCGCATGAATTCGACATTGGTGTATGCCTGTGGTGCGGTCAGTAACTGTGTCCCAAAGAGGCGTGGCATACGTACCTCTAACCAATGTTCGCGTATAAGGTTGCCGAGGCAGTATACGTCTATCGCGAAGGGATCCACAAACGTGCCTGGCTGAGCCAGTTCTTCGGGGGTGGTGTCCGCTGCGAGGACTCTCTCAACGCAGCACCTCTCCTCGTACGAGTCAAAGCGAATGGACCCTTCGAGGTCAATGAAATAATATCTCACTGGCTTTCGAGACTTGTAACGTTCGACATGGCGTGCGTCATGAGGGCCGTTCAACGCTCGTAGTGGTTTCGAGGGATGGCCGGGCTCCAAATATAAATGTAGCCCGTCCATCATGATGTTGAAGACGCCAATGTCACTAGAACCATCAGGCTATTGTCAAATGCGGACGGGCATACCCTCACAGGTGTGCAAAGTTGTGCTCGTGCATGAATGCCAGGCCCTAGCTAGTCGTGAGAAGTGGCACTCCATTCACGTGGCGCATGTGGCTAACCTCGAAGACCTGGCTGAAGAAGTTGACCGCCTCGGATATCTGGCGAAACGGCCATAGGTTCCAGGGAACGAGTCTCGGCATGACAAGGATGGCGTGGTCGGGGTAAACGTCGGGTCGTAACACTTCCAGAACAGGGCATATGCAGTTGCGAGGGTCGTTAGCGCGTCCTGGTTGACCAAAGTACTGTGAAAAGCGTTCGGATCCATCTTCCTTGGGATCCATCAGCTTTAGGAAGACTGGCGTGTCGTCCTTGACGCGAATAGCGTCCACGAGACCGGGTTTCTCCATGTATTAGAGGTTTCTAGTATACGACAAGGCCCGTCGCTCACTATGGCCCGGACAGCATCCTCGCAGTCTCTCTTCGCCCGGGGCTTCGGGGATTTCGACCAAGACGGCACCCAGTCTGGATCAATTGTAAGATCGACCGAAACGGCGGATTCGGGTGACGTACCGGGCTGGTATCTGGCACGCATCTCGTACCCACGGCTCCGCAAGAAAGGGTGCAGTACGACCCATCGCAACTCGTGGTTTAGCCTATCGTCACCGGCGTCGCACATGACGTGGAGAGGAAGAAAGGTGCTCGGGTATTCCCGGCCATCACCCGCCGCGTCCTGTCAAAAAGTTGGGTTCGCCGTCCTGTTTGTTCACCGCTAACGTCGCCGTCTGCCCACATGCTGCGTGGGACAATGAATCCTAGAAGGGACATGTGGGTTGCGCGCCTCCATATAGAATCCACTTCGGCCGAGTGTTCTCTCGTGGTCCCCCTCAGTCCCCCTCTCGCCCCCACAGACTCGCGCAGTTCAACATGCGCGACCCGTGGAAGAAACTCAAGTCAGATTTCGAAGTATACTCGAGAACCCTCACCCCCGAAGCGAATAAGCGGTTGATACTGCGAGTACTCACGCTCATCGAGAAGGCCCTGTTATCATGGTACCGCGCGAACGGATCGGCGATACGTTCGTGGGACATCTACCAGACGCACCATGCAACCCTGATCGAGTAGGTATTTCCCCACATTGTTTCATTGGATCTAATCTGCTCAGCTTTCGCGAGAATCTGTCGACGGCCGCCACCAATCGACGGATCTCCGAGTTACGTCGAGACATTCTCTCCTGGCGCGAGGATTTTCTGGTATGATATTATGTCTTTAGCTTCCATACTCGGCTAACGTGGCCCATCTCCTCAGAGGGAATCGATGCTGCGGCACTTGGATTTTGGTCGCGAATTTGAGGAACTTCGGAACATGGGTAAGTTACTGTATATGCGAGCATTTGGACTGCGCACTCTAACTTCGCGTTTCTTTGGCAGTCGAAAATCCATCTCCTATCCCACACAACATGGTGTTACCTCCCCCTGAGAGAAACACCACTGGCAGGCCCGCACCGGTGAGAGCTCATTAGTTACGCAATCACGACAGAATCGCGCTGAGAGCAGTGTTCCACCCGTGGCGAACAGCCTGGACCGCCTGCTGCTCGCCCCTCAGAGCCTCGCAGTCATAATCAGTATGCCTCATCGTCCAACGCTCCACCGCACCCACCTTCCCAGCCCACGAGTCCTCCAATCTCTCAGCCGCGGCGCCGAGCGCAGTCGACGTTGGGCCGTTCGCGGCCACTGGCATGGCCGGATGCCCATCCTGCACAGGTACCCGCCGTGCCAGACTACGGCCGCGCGTACCAGCTCGAACCCCTGTCGCCCATGCCGCCAGCTCGCAGTCGCCAGCCATCGGAGGCCTCTCAGAGCAGCCGGCGCCGGCCCCAGCGCATCGAATCACTGGTAGGGACGCAACCCCGCCCCCCTCCGATTCCCGCTCAGATGCCGAGAGTCCCTCCTCCTCCTCAGCCCGCCCCGCCTGTCAACCCGGCGATCGCCAGCCTGAGGCGGGCGCAGACGCACCATGCGCCGCACCCGTCGCTGTCCGACATCATCAACCCCGCGGTCCCTGGCCCGCTCCCCTTCCCGACGATGCAGCAGGCCGCCCGCGCGCCCGCCCCGTCCGCGCCTCCCTCCCTCCTGCGCTCGCTATTCGGGCGTTCGAATTCCTCCGCCCAGCCGTACGCCCAGCACCCGGCCCCGAGTGAGCCTGATCTCCGCCATTTCGCAGCGGCGCGCCCTCCTGGGCCGGATGCGACGTACTCTGAGACCGTCGCGTATGACCTGCAGATGCAAGAGTTCCGCAGGGCTGAGGCTGCACGTCCGCCGGTGCCCCAGCAAGCGCGAGAGACGCCGGAACAGCGCCGGCGTCGTCTGAAAGGCAAAGCGCGTCAGGAGGAGCCTCGGTACTTCTGGGACAAGGGCCCCGGTGGCAGCGGGCCATCGCACCATGGGCCGCCCGCGGGTGGCGCTGGTGCCAGCCCCTGGTAGTGAACGCTCGCTGCTCTCGTCTCTGCGGGCTCGTGATGAGCTGCCTCTTTTCAGTCAGTTGCTCGACTCGCATCTTAGGCTTCCAAGAACATCAAGAATCCAAACACGAAGATCTTCCAGCTGCCAATGACTCTGCACCTTGAGCTTTGCCCCGGGTCAGCTGGCAGCTTTATGCCTTCCTTTCTTCTCAGGTTCCCGGCCGTTCTGTTTCGTTTCCGTCTGATCTTCACCTCGCTCTCTCTGTCCCCTGTCTCGCCTGCCACCGTGAGTCGTTTGTCAAGACCCGCACTCCCGGCGGGAACAGGCTCGCAGAATCTCTCCACATATGCTATCCGCCGTCGCCCTTCACGAGTTTCCCGCCGGCGTTCGGAAACCAAACGACCGTGGGAACCGGTTCCCAGGCTCCCACTCTCGAGTGCACGTACGGTCCGAACATCCCATCGCCGAACCCGTTGTTTCCCGCGGAATCAAGATGACCGTGGGAGACTCGAATTAGCCCGCCTCGTCAGATCAGCTCCTGCCTCTCTCCTCGTGTACCATAATCATGCTCCTCCGTATCGAATAGTAACAATTTTCTCACGCATTCCTACGCTCTGTGCAATTATCCAGGCCTCAGGGTGCACCGACGGACGGACCGGTGGCTTTGCTGACCAAGCTGACTCAGCGCGTCATGCCAGTGTGCAATTGCGCAAACGCTGACAGCAGGCTCGACGGCGTCTGCCCTGGGCCGGAGCATACTTGCCCGTACATAAAGCGGGCGGGCTTGAGAAGTTAGCAACAATAACGACGATGAGCGCAGACTCCAAGCAGGCCCCGTACCCGTACCCGTCGCCGCTCGCGGGCTGGACGGGCCCCAGCGAGCCGCTGCCCACAACGATCAACGCCGACGGCAAGTCGCTCACGAATACGCCGGGGTACAAGTCGCGTGCGTTACTCAGACTGCTTCCCCGGGAGCGTGTAGCTGACGCACTGGTAATGCAGCGGTGTACGACGCGTTCCCGGAGCAGTTCACACCCAACAAGAACGGGTTCGACTTTCACAGTACGCACTTCCGTGTACAGAGCATCGTTTGGTCTGCGTGACGAGCGAGTCCTTGCGCACAGTCTACTACAACGTGCATCTGGAGTCCGAGGCCAAGTTCGCGCGCGAGCTGCACGAGCGCATCCGGCGCGAGTTTCCCGAGCTCAGGATCTACCGGGTGCGTCTCCGCGCTGCGTACAGTACACGTCGCTGAGGGGAGGTGTGTGCGTGGGTATGTAGTTCTGGGAGAAGCCCGTGGGCCCGCACCCGGTGCCGATGTTCGAGGTGAACGTGTTCAGCCCGCACCAGACGGGCGCGCTGTTCAGCTTCCTCGCCGTCAACCGCGGCCCCTGCTCGTGCGTCTATCACTATGTATTGCGGGAGCGGTGCCTCATATGATGGTGGCGGGTTTAGCGTGCTCATCCACCCAAATACCGGCGACGCGCTGGGCGACCACACCGAGCGTGCGACGTGGATGGGCCGGCCGTATCCTCTCATTGTCGACTTTCTCAAGGGATGAGTACTATGAGACATGTATTACCAGTGATATTCCTGCAATGATATTCCAATTCTTGTTGTACTAGTAATGGCGATCGGAGCGCTTACATACCTCACACGCGCGCTCCAAGTGCCAAAGTGACGGCGTTCGGGTTTTCGCGCCCCTCTTCTTCCTCCGAGTCCGACGTCTTGCACGGGCGTGTCCAGTCGCGATGGCCGAGGCACCCCCCGCGTCGTCGCTGCCGCCGCCGGCGCACGAGGACGTGGACACCTGCCGCATCTGCAGCATGCCCGGCGAGGACGACCGGCCGCTGTTCTATCCCTGCAAGTGCTCCGGCACCATCAAATACATCCACCAGGACTGGTCCGTCTAAGCCTCAGCCTCTGTCTTGACCCACCACCGTCTGACTGACGCGCCCCGCCCCCGCAGCCTGACGATGTGGCTCGAGCACAGCAAGAAGCGCTCGTGCGACGTGTGCAAGTACCGCTACTCGTTCACAAATGGTGCGCCCACCATGCCGCCCGGACAAGACTGACCGTGACCCGCGCCGCGCGCAGTCTACTCGACGGACATGCCCCAGCGGCTGCCCATCCATCTCGTCGCCAAACGCGTCGCCCGCCAGCTCGTCGCGGCCGTCGTCATCTTCCTGCGCGCCTCGCTCGTCTCGCTCATCTGGCTCGCCGTTGTGCCTTACACCACCGTGCTGACCTGGCGCACGTATTTCTGGTTCGGCGACGTGATGTACGTCCCGAGCGCTCGGCTACTGACTGACTGACTGACTGACCGCGCCGTCCAGCGCCTGGTGGATCAATGCACGCCCGAAGCCCGAGCCACTGACGCCGCCGCTGGGCACGCTCGCCTGGCTCGGCAACCTCACGACGTTCCTCATCGACGCAGACGCCGACCCCTCCGCCCTGCGCGTGTCGCGCGAGACGGCGCAGGTCGTGGCGCGCACCATCTCGTCCGACATCTTCACGGGCCAGATCATCGCGTCCATGATTGTGCTCGTCTTCCTCTGCGCGTTCCTGCTGCGCGAGTGGATCATGCAGAACGCGCGCCCGGGGCTCTTCGAGGAAGACCGTGCTGCCGACGAGGTTGCGGGTCTCGCGGCTGCAGGCGTCGCGGCGCCGTTGCCGGAGCCGCAGCCCCAGCCGGCGCCCTTGCCCGCGCCGGTACCCCAGGACCTGGTGCCGCCGCCTGCCCTCCGCGACCCGCCTCCTGCTCCTGCGCCTGTAGAGGCAGCTCTCCCGCCCCGTCCGCCTAGTCCTGCTCCTGATCCTCCAGAGATGACCGTTCCGTCACGTTCACCCAGCCCGCCGCCGCGCCGTGCGACTCCCATTCCCCGGTCGCCTGCAGAGCCTGTTCCCAGGCTCGTCTTTGCCTCGCCTCCAGGAGAAGCGGGTCCATCCCATCCGCGCCAGCGGCGGCGAAGCCCGAGTCCGTCATCATCGCATGCTTCGTCTGTCTACCCGCTGTCCGAGTCCGAGTCTGAACGCGGTGCAGAAGACGAGGAGCCTTCGTCTTCGTCGCCGAGCAAAGCTTGGGCTCCAAAGATACCATTGGAACGCTCGTCTCCTCTTCGCGAGCATAGAAAGGGCAAAGGTTCCCAGAAGGAGTCGTTTGTCGCGTCCCGCGAGGCGTGGATGGCCTTTCAGGCGAAGAAGGGGGATACATCCCAATCTGCTGAAGTCCCAACCTCAGGCTCGGTCGGCAGCTTTGAGTGGCCGTCTGTGCAGGATGCGCCCCTCACGCCTCTTAGCGCGTTGTCGTCGGGTATACCGTATCCTCTGCGAGCCGGTGAGCAAGAGGGCTCGGCACCAACATCCGCTGCCAGGTCTTCCGCGCTCGTCCCGTATTCCCCTGCTGCGTCTTCTGGTGCTGGCTTGTTCTCCCCCGCTTCGTCGTCAGCTGCTGCTCCGTTCTCTCCCGCTCCATCCTCGGCTCTCGCCCCGCACTCCGCCGCCACGACAAGCTCACCAGTGGTAGACCTTGACGCCGCGCGTTCACCTATCCCACCCTTCACGCCGTCGGCGTTCCAGTTCACCGTCGAGTCGCCCGAGATCCCCAACCCGTTCGTCACCTTCCAGCAGCGCGTGGCGAACAAGGAGCCGCTCTGGGAAACGCCCATCTCTGCGTTCTCGCCGAGCTTTCCGCGCTCGGACCCGGGCTCGTCTCCGGCGTTCGAGGGGCCGTCCATGTCGCCCATCGCGCCGTTCACGCCCTCGTCCGGCGACGAGCGCGTGCGCCGGCCGTTCGCGCGCACCTGGGACAGCGCGCCGTCGCTGTCCGCCGCGAGCTCGTCCAGCGGCGCGCCGTCGCCGTTCCCGCCCGAGCCGGTCGCGTCGTCGTCGTCGTCCGACGCGCCCATCCCGCCCTTCACGCCGTCGCTCTTTACGACCTTCCAGGGCGTCGGCCCGCCGCCTCCTCCCCCTCCGCCGCAGGAGCGCCGGCGGCCCATCGCGGTGCCGGGGCGGCAGTTCGCGAAGCGCTCGCCGCTGGGCCGCACGCCGTCGCCCGCGGTGCCCGAGTTCGGCGCGCCGGAGAGCGCGGGCGCGGACAAGTTCACGTTCACGTTCGCGCAGGACCAGCCCGGGTCCGCGACGTTCAGCATGGCGCGGCGGCCGAGCCTCGCGCCCGCGACGCCGAGCGAGGAGATCCCGATCGCGCTGTACCGCGCGCCCGAGGACCTCGGCTTCGAGACGTTCGCCGAGGAGCGGCGCAAGCGCCAGCGCAGCTACACCGACATGGAGCTCGACCTTGACCAGTACTTCCGCCCGCCGGACGCGGACGCGCCGCAGCCCGCGCAGGGCCCGGCGCGGGAGCGAGAGCAGGCGCAGGAGGACGACCTGCCGCTGCTTGTTGACGTCACGGACCAGTCCGACAGCGACTTCGAGGAGCACGCCGAGGATGTTGACGACGACGAGAACGAGGAGGAGTGGGAGGACATGATCGACGGCGACGATGCGATGCAGCAGCTGCTGCCCGAGGACGAGGCGGGCGAGGATATGCCTCCCGTCGACGAGCCCGCGCCGATGGATCCCAACGTGGATGAGGATCTGGATGGTGCTTTAGAAGGTCAGCATCGAGCTGCCGACGCCCGTGGATTGTTGACTGATAGACGACGCAGCGGTGGGCATGCGAGGGCCTGTGGTCATCGTGTTCCAGAACGTCAGTGAAGAAAGCTACAGACCTTCATACATAAGCTGACCATCGTCGTAGGCCGCCATCGCATCCGTACTATTGGACCTTGCTATTGCCATCGGCATCTGGTGGCCCTACACTGTCGGCAAAACCTTAGGACTCATTACTGTGAGCGTCCAATTGCATACAGCCTCGATGCGTCGCTCATGATACTCTCAAGCTTAATCCGCGCCGGGGACTGACGCTGCTCAACATGCCGATTCGCGCCGTCCGCGTCGTGAGCGACCCGATCGTCGATCTCGTCGTCTATCTCGTCGTGAAGGTCTTCGCGTCGACCCTGCTCATCATTCCGCGCGTGCTGCGCCTCGGGCTCATCGGGATCTGGCTGCTCTCGAGTCGGCTGTTCATGCGCGCCGGAGACCTGCTGTTGCGCATCGCTGCCTTCGTTCCCGGGCTTGCGGCGTCGCTGCCTGCTGCCGGCGACCGTGCGCGCCTCGTGCGCAAGACCGACGCCGTCGTCTTCAGGATTCTGCGGCCTGACTTCTCTGCGCTTCTCCGTCGCGTCACTGCGCTGCTGCCTGCGGCGCCCACCCAAGCTGCAGTCGCTGCAGACTTGTCGTCCAACCAGACTGCCGTTTCCACGGCTGATTGGTTGATCGAGGTCGCGCAGAAACTCCCCGTCGGTAGCGATTATGCCCAGGAGCGTGTGCAGGTGTGGAACGCCTTCGCGGCGCGCTTCGCGACTCGCTGGACTGCGCTGGTTGAAGGTGACGGCACTGTGGAGCGCCTGTTGGCCGTTGCCCTGGGCTACTTCTTGTTCTTGCTTGCCGCGGCCAGCTATTTGCATACCTTCAGTTCTGCTAATGCGCGTAATGCTGGGCGTGCCGTGCGGAATGTGATCCGCCAGCAACTCGTGGTCATCAAGGTCAGTGCAGTACGCTAACGCTTTCACATTAGGCACTGAACCTTGCGCAGGTCGCCATGTTCATCGTCATCGAGCTGATCATGTTCCCTGTTGGATGTGGTCTCCTGCTCGACCTGTGCACGATGCCCATGTTTCCCGACGCGTCGGTCTCCTCGCGGGTGACATTCTTCAAATATGCGCCTCTGACTTCTACGTTCTCGCACTGGCTGCTCGGCACGACGTTCATGTACCAGTTCGCGATCATGCTCTCCACTTGCCGCACCCTCATGCGCCCCGGCGCGATGTGGTTTGTCAAGGATCCTCAGGACCCCGCGGCGCATCCCATCCGCGACATCATCGACCGCCCTGCGACGAGCCAGATCAAGAAGCTCTCGATTAGCGTCGTCATGTACACCATCGTCATTGGCGTCGGCGTGGGCTGTATGGTCTGGATCATGCTGGTCGTCAGTGCGGATCTGTTCCCCTTGAGGTGGAACCTCAGGTACGCATGCCTCTCACGCGGCCGTTCGGTCGTTTTCTGACGCATACATTAGAGAACCACTATCCGACGTGCCAATCGACTTGCTCTTTGCGCACCTTGTCTTGCCACCGACGCTTAAGTACATGAGAGTCCGGGCGACCTTCCGCGCATTCCTCGAGCAATGGTGGCGATTCACGTCGCGCCAGCTGCGCCTTTCCTCGTTCATGTATGGTGGACGCCACGACACCGAGGAGTACACACCGCCTAAGTGGTCTTTGGCTGCCCTGTTCTACGGCAATCGTCCTCGTCCTGAAGGCGTTGCGCGCGATGGCGAATTCCGCCGCGTTCCCGCCAACGACAATGTTGCGCTCCCGACGGATCGGAAGACTGTCGTCAGAGTTGACGAGCAGGGGAACGCACTGACTGAGGAGGGTGCGGCCGTCATCGAGGCTCAGATCGCACAGGCAGAGGAGGCTAGACGCGACCCGAAACTCGACTACACGATCGTCTACGTCCCGCCGCACTTTGGCTGGCGCATGCTGGTGTTCATGGCCTTCTTCTGGATGACGACCGTCATCGTCGTCCTCTTCGGGCTGTCGTTCCCCATACGTGTGGGACGAGCGATCATCGCGCTTGCTACCGATCGCATACTCCACGACGTCTATGCGTTCACCATCGGTGCATATGCGCTCGCGGGCGGCTGGCTCATCGGCACGGAGCTTCCTGCCGCGGCGCGGCCGTGGACATTCATCCGCCAAGTGCTCCTCTGGGCGCCGAAGGCAGCGTACATGACGCTTATGATTGGGTTCGTCCTCCCGACTCTCACCGCTGTTGCTGTGGAGCTCTACATCGTGCTCCCGTTGCGGATGTGGTTCTTCCCGAACACGCAACCTGTCATCCGCATCGTGCATTGCTGGGCCGTCGGGCTCATCCTCGGCCGGATCGTGCTGCGGACCCAGCGAGTGCGCCGGGCACAGAGGCAACCGCCCGAGCAGGCGGAGGGAGAGCAAGACGAAGGGATCATGCGCGCGTGGTATCAGGTGAGCGACGAAACTGGTTTCTTGACCTGTTTGTCTGACCAGTGTTCCAGATCGAGCACAATGGTCTCCTTGCGCCGGACGTTGTTGCCGCAACCCGTAACTTCATCATGCCCGTCTTGAGCGGCTTAATCTCGACCATCAGCATCCCTGCCCTTGCATTCGTTCTCGCGCAAAAACTCATGCCTGTGCCAATCCCCGCAAAACTGCTGCGTGCGTATTTCACATTCTCGGCGGTGCAAGCCTGTTTACTGACTTCGTACGCAGCCCAGATCGTGTACATCTTGATTTTCTCGCTGGTCGCGGGCTCTACTGTCGTCGGCAACCTGTTCGACAGCACATCGTCCTGGATGCAGGCCGTGCGCGACCAGGAGTTCCTCGTCGAGCGCCGCTTGCGCAATCTCGAGGCACGCAAAGAGGCCAAGCCCGCCGCCGCCGCTCCAGCTCCAGCTCCAGCTCCCGTTCCCGCCGCATAGCCCATTGCTTTCACCAGTCCAGCCCACCGCTCGCTCATCTCGCAGACTACCATAGGTCCCCGCAATGTATTATGGCACACATCGACCCGCAAGGAAATGGAATTAAGACCTGTTTTTCTAGAGTAATGCGAATAGGCCTGATGATCTAGAGCTATGCCCTGCCCCCTCTCTCTATCTTCCCCAACTGCTCAGAAGCGCCGCGTGGTGGTGCTCCGGACGACCGTCGTCGTCGTGCGCGTGACGACTGTCGTGGTCGTGAAGACCGTCGTCGTCTGCGTCGCGGGCAGAGTGGTGAGTATCGTCGTGGCGGGGAGCGTGCTGACGATAGTCGTGACCGGGCCAGTAATGGTGGTGACCGGGCCAGTGATCGTGGTGGCAGGCAAGGTGATAGTGGTCACTGGGCCAGTAATCGTCGTCGCGGGGAGGGTGACGGTGGTGACCGGGCCCGTAACGGTCGTCGCGGGCAGCGTGCTCACGATCGTCGTGAACGTCGTCCCGGGGCGCGTGATGACCGTCGTCGAGCCCGGGAGCGTGACCGTGGTGCCGGGCAGCGTGGTGAAGAACGTCGTGCCGGGGAGCGTCGAGAACACGGTCGTGCGCGTGATCTGCCGCGCCGCGAGCTCCGCGGGCGCGCGGCGCACGAGCTCGCGCGGCTCCGTCCTGAACGCGCGCGCGTGCAGCCGGCCGCCGTCGGAGAGCTCGTCGCGGTGCGTGAAGAAGAGGAGGACGAGCGAGGAAAACAGCGCGCAGAGCAGGACGCGCGTCGTGATGCTGGCGGACGACATGGCGAGCTGGGCGGTGGGCGACGGGGCGAAACGTGCGCTGGGACAGATTTTCGCGCGAGTTTATATACCGCCCGCCGCCGCCAGGAAGCGAGCGCGCCGATTGCCGCGCCGCATGACAAGCGCCGACACCGGCCTGACACTGACAGCTTTCCTCCGCGCGCGAAGGTTCGCGGCGGGAATGCGGGTGGGCCTGCCTAGTTCATGCAGAATGCAGGGTCGTGCTGAGGACGCCGTCCCAGTTCTCAGGAGGGCAGCAGCTTTCCGGAGTCTGGATGCTCGATGTGAAGGGTCGGCGCCGTGACGGCATCTAGGCGTTCGCGTAAGTATAAGCCTGCATGAGCCGATTCCAGCGGACCACAATTGCCTGAAAAAGATATGTTTTTCCTGCCTTTTCGTAGCAATGAACGAGGCAGACGAGGACTTGGAGTTAAGCAGGGTTGGGCGATTTTTCTTGCACTCCATGACGCAGTATGTAATCCGAGGAGGATCGTCCAGGATAATCATGATTTCACATGCATATGCATGCATCGGTTCCTGATAAGATAAGAATCGCCTATATATGCATCTCATGCCCAAAGGCTCACAGTCAAGCACCATCCCTGACTCCCGAGGCAAAGTCGGATTCCTGGTTGCTGACGCTGAATAACACGACCCCCGAGCTTGCAGGCGAACCCCATGCATCGGTGCTTACTGTTAAGCACCTGCGGCCGTGGGTGAAGACTCGATGTGTACTTGGAACTGCTGCCAGGCGCCAGAGGCAACATCTACAATTGTGAGACAGGCTGTAATCCAGGGTACTTAGAAGGCCACAAACCGTCGACTAGGAAAGTAGCGTTCCGTCTCCTGTGGTGCGCAGCTCCGGTGCATCGGCGTCACTACCATTGATACGGTGGGCCACACCAACCTGCAGGCTGCCGATTCCGTCCAAGAGACGACTGGCGCTGGCGCGGCAACCAACCCGAAGCTAACGGGACGAAAGTCGCGATGAAAGATGGGCACGGCAATGAATTGTCTGCGCATCGTCTCCGCTGACCTATACAGAGATCCACGGTGCAGAGTTTCGTGTCGTGCTGTGACCCTGAACCCCTCTAGCGACCGCATCTGGGCCGGCCGCGACTGGTGCTATACCTCGACCAGTGCCGGCTGGCGCGCACACCCACCAGTAGTCGTGATGTTGAACTACACCGTGCAGTCACCGAGACAGGCTGAAATATGCAATCCTCTAGTCCACGGGTTGCATTGCCCAGCCATGTGCGCAGGCAACAGCGAGGTTGCCGGCCCTCTAGCTAGCGAACGACTTCGGTTCCGACAGTGTCGAAGGCAGATGTGGGCGAACTCGGGAAGATGGCAGAGCGAGAAGCACAGCGAGAAGCACAGCGAGAATACGAGGATGCGGTCTATGAGGGCGTGCGCGCCACATCGATACGGCACGAGCCAGCGCGGTAGGAGCATGGTGAAAACGCGAGCCCAGGCTGCGGCATGCGGAGGACACGACCAGGCTCCACAGCAGCCAGTTGGTCTCGCGTTGTAAGTACGTGGATTGTCTTCGAGACCAGGGTAGACGACTAGGGTCTGTGGCTCGAGACCGAAGGGGCCAGGGTATGCAATCATAGGATCCTGGATCATGATTGACACCATTGATCATAAAATTTTTACGGCGTATCTCGAGTCCTCGGAGACCGGAAAGCGCGTTGAGGCAGCAGGACAGCAGAGCAGGCCCGAAGCAGTGTTGAACTCGTCGTGCGAACTGGGCGTGGCCGGTGGCTGGTGCGGCGGGGCAGGCGGCCAAAGCAGGTCTGTTTGTTTGGCCTGCAGGGCTCGCAGTGGCACGGCGTTGAAAAGCCAGCTCTGAATTGCGCACCGTAGGCAGTATGGTGTTCCCATTCACGTTCTCAGTATCCACGATCCCGAACCCGTTCACGACCCAGCGCGCGCCCGAGCCGGACCTGACGAGCAGCAGCGACATGCGCTTTGGCGGCGGCGACCGTGACCCGAACCCGCGCAAGCGCGCCTGGCTCCCGGCGACGAGCAGCCTGGTGCCGAGCCTGGCGGTCTCCAGCGCGACGAGCGAGCCGGGATACCTCGACACGCCGTCCAAGTACCTCGAGGCCGCCGCCCGCGCTTCTGGTGCGTCCGAGTGCCGCGCCCCGACCCGAGGCTGTCACACAGGCGCACGGCCCCTGTCCTATCTCCGCCCGCTCACCCGCTCTTGCTTCCCCCATGCCAGGCCCGGGCGACGACGCGGACGAGCAGGAGCGCGGCCCGCCGGCCAAGAAGCGGCGGACCATCGCCGACTCCATTATCTCGACCGCCCTCAGCGCCGCCCTCATCGGCACCGCCGTCGGCATCGCCGCCTATCGCGTGTACGCCAGCGTCCCGTGTGCAGCCGTCGCCGCGCTTTTGCTCATTGCGCGCAGCTGGCGAGACAGAGGCAAGCCGGCCGAGCAGCAGCAGCAGCAGCAGGCGGCCCAGCTCCAGCCAGAGCACGAGGAGAAGCAGCCGCCCCCGCCCCCGTACCACCCTGGCGACTGGGTCTCGGTCGTGCGTGTCCCAGCCTGCATCCCACGCGCCGGAAACGCTGACCCGCACCCCGCCCTGCCCTGCTGCAGTCCCAGGAGTCCCAGCCCCAGCAGGCCGCCCACACGCTGCCCAAGGCCGCGCGCCGCACGCGTCGCACCCACGCCGCAGGGCATCGCCGCAAGACATCGCACCTGCACGTGCCGCGGCACACGCCCCCGCCGCCAGCCTTCGCCCCGCGCAGCCACTCGCCCAGGCTGGCCCCCGCAAGCGAGGCTGGGGGCGCGGAGCCCGAGTTCGAGGACCATGTGCGTGCCGCATGTTCCCCTATACAGCTCCCGCCGGGCGCCCGCGCTGACGCCGCTTCTGCGCTTCTAGGTCGACTGGATGAGCAGCCAGCTGGCCAGGCTGATCGAGCAGGGCAAGCGCGCGCTCGGCCAGGAGGTCGTGCTGCCCTCAGACGCGGAGGACGCCGGACACGCGCCCGTCGAGGAGGAGGACGAGAACGCGTGGGTCGACGACGAGCAGCCGGCGAGTTCGACGTCCTACAGCCACTATCACGCCGCGTCGCCGTCGTCGTCGTACCAGTACTCCTCGATGCGCCACGGCCGCACGTCGCCATACCTCAACACCCCACCGCGCTCGCCGCTGAGCGCGAGTTATCCTTTTGCAGCCCCGCTCCCGCAGTCCGCATCCTCCGCGTCGCTGCGCACACCGGTGTCCGCGCGCGTCGCCGCGGCGGACGAGCCCGGGCTCAGCCCCGAGCTGCGCGAGCACATGGCGCGCGCACGCGCGGCGCGCGGCTTGCATTAGCCCGCAAACCCGGCACCGAACGAAACCCGCCCGTCCCGTTTTCCCCGTCCGTCTCTATGGCATATGGTCATCCCCCTCCCGCAACGTTGCATCTCTCATTATTGGACTAGACGTCACCTCCACTATCACGGTCTTTTTTTCTCCCTCTCTTTGCCAAGCTCGCACGACTGCAACTCCCAATGCTCCCCTCCCAACCCCCGGCCTGTCGGTTCATGGCCCCCCGTCTTATAATGTATTCCTAGCGTGCACTGGCTCTTGCATAGCTGTCCCCCGACCCATCCCCTCTATCTAATCGAAATCAACGACTTTCACGCGCGCAGATGGCCATATCGTCATGCTAGGCATGTGAAAATCTGATAGGCCCTGTGCATGGACGATCTGAAACCGTCGGTTGTCTGAACAGTTGCTGAGATAGGGCAACTATGGCGACCATACAGGGACTTCCGAGTCGCGGTCCGCGGGACACGTCGGTTACGCGGTTTGCAACTCAGCTCCGCCACTTGCACGTGCGTCGCGAGCGGGGCCTTTTTCTTCTCACGCCTGTCCGACTGCATCTGTGTGCTGATGCACTTTGTAGTGATGACTTTTATCAGCATTTTGGTCTCCCACATGGACCGCGTGGCGACGGATTCTGTGTTCACTCCCGGCCCCGAGATTGAGACCCTGACTCCGAGGATCACGGCCCTAGCCGCCACTGCCCACAGGTGCCGGGCCTGATCGTCCTCCAATGCCGCCAGAGCACCCTGGATCTTTGATACAAGGTGCATCTTACTAACAGAGGCTTATCAGATGACAGGAATTGCCACCTCTCCCCCACCCAGGCTCCGCTGCCTCCCGCATGGCGCCGGTACAGAACGACGGTCCCGACTCGGATGAGGTTCATCAGAACCGTTTGCTGAGCGATCTCAGGGTACGCAGCAAGGCGGCTGCATTCGGGCATTGCATTCAGTGCCTCGCCGAATTTGGTCAATGGCCAGCGCTTGTGTTTGTTACCAGTGACCATACCTCGCCACGCCTGAGCGCGGGACCCTTGCTCGACAGAGAAGGGTGGATCCGCAGCCATCACGATCAACAGCCACGCCGTGAATGTGTGTCAACTTGGACCGCGGTACAGAAACCTGGTATAATATTCATGAGAATTCGTGAGATGGGACAAAAATGACAGGGTTGCCGAGACTGGGTACAGGTATCGGCCGGGTCAGAACGCTAGATAGACAAGAGAGACGGGAACTGGAACGAGCGGGGAGCGAGCGAGCGAGCGAGGGAACGGGGTACGCGTACAGATTCCGCGATCAAGACCAAGGGGGACTGGAGGGAATAAATATACCAAAAGAGATGGGCAGGTACAGCGCTGCGCAGCGCGGAGAAGGTGCGCAGCATATTTACAGCAAGCCGCAGGCCTTGCTAATGAGGCCGACGAGGACGTCCTATGGCGGGGAGTCGGTGAGCGAATGATTGCGAATGCGAAGCGCACGGCTGACCTTGGCTTCTTCGGAATCGGTGTAGAAGAACCAGGGGCCCTCGTCGTCGGTGAGCTCCACCGCGAACGAGTGCGGGATGGCCTGCAGCTCGTCGTACCCGTCGCGCCACGTCGCAATGCGCCCGACGCGGCCCTTGATGCGAAGCACGTCGAGCGGCTGCGGGTCCGCTTCGTGCTTGTAGAACGTCATCGTGTCGTTGTTGAGCTCGAAATACCTGCAGGGCCCGGATCAGCGTGCGCGTCTACGCGAGAGAGAGAGAGATAGCGGACGCACCGCCGGCGCCAGACGTTCGACCAGCTCGTCTGCACGGTGCACTCGCCGCTGAGCGCTACCTCCTCGCCGCCGGCCTCGGCGACGAACTGCTTCGCGATGCTCTTGAGGCGCTCGAGCTTCTCGCGCTCCTCGCGCTCGCGCTGCGCCGCGTGCCACTTGCGCTCCTCCTCCGCGGCGCGCTGCTCCTCCTCGCGCCGCAGCTTCGCGCGCCGCGCCTCCTCGACGCGCCGCAGCATCTCGACCGCCTTGCGCTCTTCTTCCTCGCGCGCCTTGCGCTCTTCTTCCTGGCGCCGCTGCTCGGCCTTGCGCTGGCGTTCGGCGACCCAGCGGCGTCGCTCCTGCTCCCTGTGCGCCGGAAGAGGCAAGTCGCGTGAGCAAAGCATGGCAAAGACGTGGGAGGGGGGAGCGGCGAGGGTGGGGTGGGGGTGGTAAGTGGATAAGAATGAAAGAAACGGAAGGAAAGGCGGACAGGGTTAAGGTGGCAGCCGATCCCGCAGGCCGGGCTCCGTTCGGGCTTCGAGCTTCGCGCTTCGCAACTCACTCTTTCTGCCGCCGGGCCTCCTCCTCGAGCTCCTCGCGGCGCTGCTGCTCCGCGCGCGCGCGCCGGCGCGCCTCCTGCTCCTCCTGCTCGCGGCGCGCGAGCTCCTCGGCCTCGCGGCGCTCCTTCCGGCGCTGCTCCTCGATCTCGCGCTGCCGCTCCTCGAGCGACTTGCGCGGGAGCGTCACGCCGCGCGGGAGCGGCGTCGGCACCGGGATGGGCGGCAGCCGCTGCTGCTGGCGCGCGGCGAAGTCGTGCGCGAGCGTCGTCGTGCTCTGCGAGTACGCCGACTCGGCCGAGAACGCGGAGATGCGCGTGTCCGCGAACGACGGCCGCCCGGGCGCCGAGGACTCCGCGAACGACGGCCGGCCGTAGTACGAGTGCCCGTCGTCGGGGATCGTCGGGATGCTCGTCGTCGGCGACGGCGGCTGCAGGTCGAAGTGCCCGTGCCCGTTGCCGTTGTGCGGCGGCGAGCGCGCGCGCGGGCTGCCGAGGATGGAGCTGGTGGGCGAGCGGATGTACGAGTCCCTGTCCGGGTCCTTGGGCGGCGGCGGCGGCGCGTCGTATGCCGGCTCGTTCGCCGGCGAGCGCGCGCGCGTCGGCGTGGACTTGGGCGACGGCGACGCCACGCGCGCGCCGCCGAGGATGGCACTCGTCCCTGCGCGCGCGTGGTGCATGGTGGAGTCGGAGACGGACCGCGGCGTCTCTGTCGCCGCGCGCGGGTGGAACCCGTTCGCCGCAGGGAGGGTGTCCGAGCGGACAGGGATGCGGCTGGGCTGGACCTCGAGGTCGCCGTCGAACTGGGTGATGTTGCGCTGGCGCGGCTGGGCGTCGAGCCTGAGCTTCGCGCGCACGGCGCGGGTGGAGATGTCGTCGCGCTTCGAGACGCTCATCGTCGCGTGATGTGCCTGCGGACGTCACGCTCAGCACGGTGACGGTGACGGCGTCACAGGCGATTGGCACGCGCCTTGAACGTCGTCGCGACGGCCCTGGAGTGGACGAGGGCGCGTGCTGCAACGAGCGCGTTGGTTTTTCTGTGGCACGCATGCAGATAATGAGAGCCCGACCTCGACGGACGCCGGACACGGACTCGGGCACATAGCTCACGAGGCACTGCGCCAGGCAGCCCGTCAGCCAGGCAGCCAGTCGGTCAGGCGACGGGCAATGCACGCACAAAGTAGCTGCGGTCCTTCTCCTCCTCCCGCACAAACGCAAAGTACACATCGTCCTCCGGCAGCCGCTGCACGAGCTCCTCGACGCCGCCGCTGCCGGTCGCGAGAAGGCTGAGCTTGTCCCGGGTCTGCAGCGATCAGCACGGCGTGCATGCCGCGGCGTTAGCGCTCACCTGGCCGTACGTCAAGAGCAGCCTGGGAGACGGCAATAAGCACGGGCATGCGGCAGGCCGTAGCACGCACCAGTCGAGCTGCTTCGCGCGGACCTGCTCGTAGGCATGTGCAATCTCCGGTGCACTGAGGTCCACGGACATGGGTGGGCGGTGGGATGAACCGTTGTTGTTGTTTGCACCGGGCACTTTGGTTCGCGACGACGCTCCCGATCCCAAGACGCTGCACAGCAGGTTGAACTGCAATCTCATATCTGTTCTCGTTACCGCCTGAATCTTCGTCGTAATCTGAACCACGAGCGAGTGGCGTGCCAATCTAACGGCGTGGCGTTGGAGTTCGCGGCAGTGGGTGGCATGGCCCGCTGACAGCACCTTGCAGGCGCTATAAGGCATGACGGTCTTACAGCATCCTCGAACGCTTGCATTATCGCGCTTCGTCTTGCATGAGAGCTCGTGTGCTCTGTATCGCCACTCTCCCTGGACGAGACTGCACCCGGGCGTCTCTATTCAACAAACTCCTCTCGATTGACTCCCCTAGTCAGTGGTATCTACGACCATGCTATGACACCGTGCATCTCCGCTTCACATTAGTATTTCGAAACCGTGTTCAAGGTTACACGGTCTACTGTATATGCAACCTCGTGGGCGCGCCATGCAGCCGCATTCCAACCCTTCGCCGTGCAGCTGGGACGAGTTCTGCTCGTACCTGGGCTTCTCTGCCGCGTGCCAAAATCTGACGATCGCCTGCTTCGCCCCACCAGTTCAGGCATGAGGCAGGACATGGCATCGCCGTGCAGTGGGGCCACACCTAGACCTGCTGTCGCGATAGGGAGCGCAGAATGTTGGAGCCCCAATGACGCCAATCTTGTCTGCAGCAGAACTCCGTTGTGCACGCTCGAGGGTGTACGTGGGAAGGAGGGCCGGACGTGAGGCCATTCCGCTATCATAGGACGGTGCCCCTGAGCCTGCGACACGAGAGGATCCAAGTACCGCCGAGTTAAGGGTGCGCCGCAGTAACTTGTAATGTACCTAGATATGCAGGTGGCGTCCACGAACAAGAAACCTCGAAAAGCGGAGCATTAGGTGTCTACGTCTGGGTTTGCGTCAACGCATGCCGCGGCCACGTGCGATGTCCAAAGCGACTCTTGCGTCCCTGCTGAGGGAGAAAGGCCACAGATTCAAGTACCACCAGCTTTGAGACCACATGTGCGGTGACTTGAGGGCTCCCCGGTATGTAAGTAGACAGATCCGTTGACGAAAAAACTCGTACTGCAAGTCGGCTGCTGTATTCTGTAGACTTTCTGTCAATCTGCGTGCTGCGAGACAGCGGTATGGCGACGCGAGTGCGCAGAAGAGCATCAGACGTGGTGCATAAGCACGCCGCGACCGCGTGCGATGTTCAAAGCGTGTCCTGCGTCCCTAATGTGGAGCCAGCCAAGACCACAGGTTCCGATGTGCGCGCTGGAAGCCCGTCGGAAACCCGTTCAGGTGCTCGCCATGGCCCTGGGGATGAGTAGAGCCAGCAAATCCCGGCGCGCCCAGGAAGGAGTTCGAAGGAAAGGTACGCAGACTCCGCTCCGCGGCCCCTTTTCGGGCCACTTGACCCTTCGCTGGCAGTTCATTGTGAGGCATTCAGGGGTTAAGCCTGTTGCGAATTCGGCGCTTATTTAGGCCATGTATGATAAACTGTCTGCGACGACCAACACACCAAGTTTCCACCCATTTTTCGAAGCAGTTCCTGAAGTGACAGGCGGGACAAATGACGACGGCGGTGCACGGTGCCGGGAGCATTCTGCGTGCCTTGCACGGCGGTCTTTGCCCAAACTGCTCTGCGTCCCAGGAGCCGCGCCGTCGTCCGACTTTTCGAGCCACTACCGGGCTGATGTAGCGCCCCACAACATCCGGCGGGCGCGCAGCACGCCGAACTTTGTCGGCGTCGCGTCTGGCTCTGCGGCGGCGGCGGCGGTGGCGGCCGCGCCGGCGTTCTGCTTCTACCAGCAGCGGCTGAACGTGCCCGCGCTGCCGTACGAGCTGATAGAGCGCATCGTGGAGTATCTGCACGACGACCAGCCGTCGCTGCGCGCGTGCTCGCTGGTCTCCGCGGCGTGGCGGGCGGCGAGCCTGGGGCACATGTTCGCGACGATGCGCCTGCTCTCCGTCTCGCGGTTCCGCAAGTTCGTGCACGTGACGTGCTTCCGGCCGCGCATCGCGCTGTACGTGCGCACGATGCACCTCTCGTTCGCGAAAATGCCCGACGGGTTCGCGGACCTGATCCCGAGCATCCCGCACGTCGCCAAGAACCTCGACACGCTCGGCCTCGAGCACACGGGCCACTCGCCCGTCGTCACCCGCCTGCTCGAGCACCCCATGTTCGCCGCCATCACCGCGCTCTCGCTCACCCACGTCTGGTTCGGCTCCTTTGTCCACCTGCGCGACCTCATCTGCAACTTCGCCCGCCTGCGCGACCTCTCCATCAACAACGTCACCTGGGACCTCGGCCCTGACCAGCTGCCCGACGACCCGGGGGACCCCTCGGGCCCCGCGCCCGCGCTGCGCCTGCGCCATCTCTACCTGCAGTTCAACGGCAACTTCCTGCCGCTGCTCGTGCGCTGGATGATCGGCTGCCACATGCTGTCCGAGCTCGAGTCGCTCGGCCTCTATCTTGAGAGCTCCAGCGTCACGCTCTGCTACAACGAGCTGCTCGCCGCCGTGGGGCATCACCTCCGCCAGCTCAACCTGCACATGGTTCCCATTTTCCGGAACAGCCCGCGCGCAGACGGTACGCCGTCACCGTTGCCCACACTCTGACGTACATATTCACTATCCATCAGAGGTGATGCGCGACTTCACACTCTGCAGCTGCACGCGGCTCGAGCGCCTGCACATGCAGCCGTCCGAGTCCGGCCGGCCGCCGTCGAGCCTGTGGATGGTCTCGGCACTGCGCACGCTGCCGCTGAGCGCAACGCGCGACCACCTGCGCGACCTGCGGCTCGCGTTCTCGCTGTGGGACGCCGCGGCGTGGTCGCTCGTGATCGAGCTCGGCCGGCTCGAGACGGAGCTCGTCCCGCGCGCGCGCTACGCCGCGCTGCGCACGCTCGCGTTCCACGTCCGCGCCGAGCCGCGCTTCCGCGTGCGCGACTTTGTCCGCGCGCACTTCCCGCGCCTCGCCCGCCGCGCCGCCGTCGTCGTCCAGCAGGTCTGGTAGCGGTCGCCGCCTCGCTTTCTCGCTCTTGCTCTGGTCCATAACGATCTCCCCTGCTCCCTCTCCCACTTCCCCCACCGATCTAAAGTCTGCCTAATCCTCCCTTCCATCTCCCGCCCGTCCTCCATTTACCCACACGCTATATTCGGACATGTATAGGTACACGATCTCGATTCTCCCACGAATCAAAGACTGCTTGCTTCCTGAATCTCTTGCATCCAAGGCCGGATAGGTGATGCCAGTCCAATCAGCATGTCGCGAAATATATCGGGATTGCGTGCGAGAAATAACGGAAAGGGTCATAATTCTACTACAGTACACCTAAATCCTGTCATCCCGAGTCCTCTTGTCGGCTGAAAGATAATGGGACGGTCAGAAGTGAGCGCTATTTAGTGAGCGCACAAACCCTGGCACCGTCAAGTGTGAGTACACTGAACGTCATGACGGCACAGGCTCGCTGAACGAGCTCAAGGGCGAAATATTGGGTTGGTCACTTGACTCAGTGGCGTAGGAAGGCGTCAAAGCGCCGTCCTGGCCATCTGTATCGCAGGAGGTGGGCTGACTCGCATCCTCGGTCGATGCTGCGGCCGTGAAGGGGCTGCTGCCCGCACGTGCGGATTCTGCCAGGCCCTCATCATCCAGCCTTGCAACCTTCGTACTGCGCAGGTCATCCAAGGCGTCGCTGAGCCGCGGCTCGCGCGCGCGCTTCGGTCGTGGAATGATGCCATTCGCGAGCAGGAATTCTGAACGAGCGCGTCCGCCCCAGTCAGCAATTTCAGGGCCGGTAACTAGCAGGCGCATACGCACCTCTCGGCCGGTAACGAAACTCAAAGACGACAGTGGGCCCCGCCGCGCGCGCGTCGACCGGGCGGACGGACCACTTGCGCATGATCCACGGCGGGCCGGGGCGCTCGTCGCCGAGCGCGATGTGGTGCTGCCCGAGCCCGCGCTTGCGCGCGACGTCCACGGGCGAAATGTCGCCCGTGCGCGTGCGGTCCGTCTTGTACACCGCGCCGAGCACGACGCGCGCGACCTCGAGGCGGATCGTGCCGATCCCGCGCAGCGTCGCCTCGTCCGGCCCGTCTTCGTCTGCGTCTGATTCAGGCGAGGGGGAGCGGGAGAGAGAGGGCGCAGCAAAGACGAAGGGCGTGAACGTCGCGGGCGACGGGCGCGCGCCGGCCGTCGAGAGCGTGCGCATCTGCCAGTTCGGCGTCACGAGGTACTCGACGCGCTTCCCGTCCAGGTGCACGCGCAGCGTGAAGTGCGTCTCGGGCTTGCTCTGCGTCACGGTGATCGTGAACGCCTGCCCCGGCGTGCTCGCGATCCACCCGCTCGCGGTGTCGCCCGAGACACTGGGTCTGTGCACGGGCAGGGAGCTGTCGTCGCACGAGATGACGGCTTCAAACCCTGTCGCCCGTGAGTACTGACTGGCTGGTGCTTGCAATGGCAAATGCACTCTACCTCGGTGTTGCAGCTTCGACATGGCGCTGGCTGGAGAATGGGACGCGCATTATGTATTAGTCAGGTGAGCCGCCGAGGGACGCGACACGCTTACTAACTCCGACCCCTCGGAGCAGCCCATGACCATCCGTGGTCCAATTCACTACGAACTTAGTCGCATCAGTTCCCATCTGCGTAGATTTGGAATTGGGCACAGATTCCACAGGAAGGCATTGATACATTCAGGTTAAACCCTCACTAGAAATCGTACTAACCGTACATGTTTCCTAGTCATCCCATTCGTGTGTTACAGCTGAGGATTAAGGGTAGCCATAGACCTCATGAGCTCCATAGAGATCGCCGAACGAGATGAGAAACGAGGCGCCGATCTGCTAGTGTCGGCATCGCTGAGATCTCAATGGGCTCGAGAACTGACTGACACACCTCGTCTTGTCATTCACAGGTCCCTCTTCTTGTTTCCTCTCGGGCTGATCAATCCGAAATGCCGTTAGGATATACGCGGCCGTGATGAAAATGGCATTCTCTGCCATGTGTCGCCCGGGGCAGATTCTGCATGTCCCTAAGTTCGCGTTGTTCGTAGCAAGGCCAGTGCAGCCGCTCACCTCCTTCCAAAGCCAAAGATGTATTCTGAAGGGCTGGGAAGTTTATCGTTAACCGGAGGGAGAAACCTTTCGGGCTTGAAGTCGTCTGCATCCTCGAGTGGCGTTCCGTCCAGCGTGCATCGGCTGATATGCCTAGTGAGAGTGGGCAGGCCTGTTCTAATCATTTCTCAGAGAGATGAATGTATGCGTACCAGAGGTTATAGAACACAGTCGCAGTTTCTGGCACGTAGCACCCTAGAAGAAGCATGTAACAGGAACCTCCGAGTCCGCGGCAGCACCATCAAACGAAAGCGATCTCACCTCGGTATTCTTGCTCCTCTGTAGTCCTATGGGCAAGCCCCACAGCGATTGACTCGAGCAAGCGCCAGCGCATGGTTTCCTTGATGACAGCGCCCAAGAATGGAAGCCTCTCCCTGTCGGCCAACGTCGGCAGGATGTCGCGACCAAGCACGTGGTCGAGCTCGTCTTGAGCTTTCTGCTGGATATCTGGGTAAAGGCTCATGGCTGTTATGAATTTTGCCATGGTTTGGTCCGTCTGCGGATGGAAAGCAAGTCAAGTCTTTGTGACGAGGCAGCAGCGGCTTGAAAGCGCACCGTATCGAGCGCCGCTGATGTATACATTTTGATCGGACGACGCGCCGACCGTTCTGGAGAGTCTTACCTAAATAGAGAGACGATGCCGTCCACCGTATGAACGTGTGGGTTGCTTCCATCTTTGCCTCGGATCGTTCTTGCAGGCAGCTAGTCACAAACGACGGCAGCGCGTCTCCTCGCTCCTGCAAAATTAATGAATGAGGACGTTCGTTTGAAAATGAACTTGAGTGTACCACTGCATTCTTGGCCTCATCAAAGTACCATGAGACGTAGTGGCTAACAATTTTAGCCACACTGCGGGCGTGTCGCTTGAACCCTGCGCCAGGAGTCCAAGTAGGAATGAACCGCACTAGTTATCGAGCATAATTAGCCATGCCGCGTCGCAGGGGGGAGAACGCACGGGCGGGGACGACGTCGACGAGGTAGGTTCCGGGCACGACGGCCGCAAACCATTCGTGAAGGATGGTGTCTCCTGTGCGGATGAACTGCAGGCCAGTCAGAGATTAGTCAGCAAATCATCTGCGGTGGGATCGAGCTCATACGTCTGCGAAGTACGTCTCTGGAGGCAGCCCGTACATGACTGCGAAGGCGCTCTTGGAGACCGTCCTGCAGGTTCAGAAGTGAGCAAGCGTATCCACCATACCACAATGCACGACATACAGCCGCAGCTTCGCGCGCCAGTCGACGCCTTCCTCTCTTAGCTCCTGGACGAACAGCGCAGCGTGTCGCGCCTGCACCGCAGCGTGTCGTCCCACATCCCGCGGGCCAAAGAACCGATGGATGAGGCGGCGCTGAAGGCGCCAGGACGCCGTCTCCTGCTGCATGATCATAAACTGCGAGGTCCATGTCAATCGGGCAGAGCGAACGTGCCGGGTAACTCACATTGCCCATGCCCATCAGCTCGTGCATATAGCCGATAGGCCGCCCGCTCCACTGCGCGCCCCGCCGTTCCAGGAGCTCAGTGCACGCGGATAGCGTGTTGAGAATGATGACGGGGCGACCTAGGACGTTCAGATACGTGATATCCCCTATTGCGAGCAGATCGTCCATGTGCTTAAGCCAGAAAACCCCGAATTTGACACAACAAACCGTATTCCTGCGCCCACGCGCTGAACCGCAGCCAGGGCTCGACAGCGGGCATATCGAGCAGATTCCCAAGCAGCCAGTGCTGCTTCGGGCCGGGCGGATATCGACGCGGCTGGTGCCAGTGGAACAGTTTCACGACGCGCCAGAGAACGACGAGCGCAGGGACGAGGAGAAGCACCTCCATGTCAGTGCGTTCCAAAGAGTGGATCCTCAGCACGGGCGCGGGGTATATATGGGCTTGGTGCCCAATGCTGCATTGATCCCCTGCACTGACAGCCCGCCCATATCCCCTTTCAGCGCGAGAACACCGTCGGGAGGTGTCTCCCAAGCCGCTGACAGCCCGCGCAAAGACGTGGCCACGGGAGGAATCCACTCGTCAGGAGCCGGGACAGTCGCCGAAGTCCCACAAGCAGCGACAGGTGAACGACAGGTTGGGCCTGTCACGCACGTGGAGAACACGGCCATGGAACCCAAGCAGCGACCGACAAACGTCGCTGTCAAGCCGAGCCCGTCGCGCACGTGGAGGAACCCAAGCAGCGACAGACGGACGTCACGGTCACCGTCAACGTCGCTGCGCACGTGGGAAAATTCCGAGCCGACGTCGTGCCCTCCGCGCTCAGAGTCATAAACAGGTATCAGGATTACTGGCAAAAGATAAGTAAGTGTACTGTGAGCCTGAGATGTACGCTGCGCAATGAATGTTCCGGCTCGCCCCTCATCTCCACGGTTCAGTCGACCTGGGCGGCGGGCTCGGGCACAGTGAGCGCCGTCCTCGTGCGCGGGAGCCCGGGCAGCTGCGGCGGCGCGTCCGGAGGCGTGCGCACCAACTCAACGCTGCCGAGCGCAGCCTCCTCGTCGCGGTACCCATCTCCATCCACATCGCCCTCTTCCTCGCGCGCGGTGTGGTCGCGCGGGGCGGCGGGCCCGTTGGGCACGTCGCGGTTCATCATCGACCCGCGGCGCCGCGGCGCGTAGCAGCGGTGCGACATCGGGTCGTTGAGCGGCGGGAAGTACTGCCGGTACGAGAAGTACGCGACCGTCAGGCCGAGCAGCGAGCCCGAGAGCACGTCCGTCGCGTGATCTAGCCAGAGGTGAGCGGAGGAAAGGGGAGAGGAGGGAGGCGGGGGAGGGCAGGGAGGACGCACGGCGGTAATCCATCGTGCGCGAGATGGCGACGAGCGCGGCGCCCATGAGCGGGACGATGGTGAACCATGCTTTCAGCTTCGCGTAGCAAGAAGAAATGAGCACGGCCGATCGGAAAGACGGAAGAACAAAGGAAGGAGAACGCACGCCCGACCCTATCTTGTCGAAGAGATGCAGCTTGCCCGCGAGGTAGAACGACAGGTAGCTCAGCCCCGCAAACGACACTGCGGGCTCGTCAGCAGAGCAGCGCCATGCACATCTTCCGCTGGGTGGCGGGCGGGTAGACGCACAGCTCGAGTGGCCGCTGGGGAAGCTCCTCCATCCGTCGTTCATGATCTTCTCGCTAAGCTGCGTGCAAATGACGTCGCTGACGAGCCCGAACACCGGCGCGTTCGACGCGCCCGGGATGGGCTGGCAGCGGCTTATCAAGTCTGCCGGCGCCGTCAGTCGCGTCCTGACTCCTGGGAACAATGCGGACGACTCGGAGACGCACCGGGGCGCGGGCGGCCGACGACGACCTTGGTGATGTTGGTCACGCTGCCGGAGATGGCGAGCGAGACGAGCAGGCCGAGCCAGCCGCTGTGCAGGTCCGCGATGCTGCGCTCCGTCAGCAGGCTCACGACGGGCACGAGCAGCGCCGGCGCGACGCCGCAGATCAGCGCGAGCGCGAAATTCTACCCCGACGCGAAAAGGTGTCAGTCGCTCGCTCAGCGCGTACTTAGTGGAGACGCACAGGGACGCGTTCGTGGACGGTGTAGCTGCGCAGGGCGGTGTCGGCGTCAGTAGAACCGCCGCCGGCGCAACTGCTCGCGGGGCGTACGGGTATTGTATACTGGCACAGGCAAAGGCGGAGGAGGGCGAGTGAGCGCGGGGGAGTGTGGGCGGGGCGGACGGATGGGCGTACGAGGTATCCGTAAGCGAGAACCGGCGCCTAAATCCTTTGATTCTGCCCAAGTACCAGAACAGCGCGCTGGATAAGCGTATGAGCGGCGTGAATCACTGCCAAAGACGGTGCTGCGGCGCACGCGAGGACTATCGACACGACCCTACGAGCGAGCAAAGTCGGTCACACGAGCAGCACAGGCACTAGCAGGCAGAGCGCACCAGTCGACGGCGTAGGTCTGGACGAGGAACCAGACGGAGTACTTGCGCCGCTTGGGCGCGAGCTTGAAGGAGCGCATCTGGCGGGGGCGGGGGGAGAAGGCAGGCGGTAACAGCGGACTCTCAGGCCGGCTGTTCAGCCTGGGGTCGTGTGCGCCGGAATTCGAGTGGGCCATGGACAAGCGAGCCTTAGGCTTCTTTCTCTCGGCGCTCCATATTCGCGTCACCGCCTTCGCGAGCGCGTGCGTGATCACCCGGATTCCTGCCTCTCAGGTCGTCGTCTGTCCGTGTGGCCGGGTGGCAGTGGACGCTGCCAGGGCGGCTGTCGGGCATGGGACTGACGCGGTGGCAATCAGTCAAGCCTCAAAGCGCTCAGTGACTCTTCAAGCAGTTTGCCACTCTCCTCTCAGCCCGGCTTTTGCGCTCTCTCAACACCATCCGCATGGTCCTGTACTGCTTTCAGAAGAAATAGAGGTGAAAATTGGACCCGGGTCGCGGGATCTATTTTCGCGAAGCTTATTGCAGGGGTGGATTCGTATCAACGCTCAGGGAGTGTGATGTCAGGCCACGAGATGCCATGGAAGCAGCAGCAGCAGCATTCTACGGGTTCAAAGCGTCATATAGATAGTATCGTGCAGCGCGAAGCTCGTCGTGTTTGACGGCTTTGCAGCTGGAGGAACAGTGCAAGCTTCTGAGGGATCTACCGCGATGCCGCGGAGCTTCGTTATTCTTCGACAACATTACTGGGCGTACATTAGGCTGCGGGGTAGGCTACGGTATAGCATTATGAAGGGGTAGCAGAGCGCGACAGCGGATTAGGCACGGCGCGGGGGGCGGGGGGCGATTAGCGCCGGGAGGTATAGCTAGTGTAGCGTGGGTGTAGCGCGCGCCCTGGAGCTGCCTGAGCGCCGGACGGGCGGGAGCAAAGCTGTCGAAGCGGGTGAGCACGGCCGACGCGCCGGGCCACAGACAGACGCCGTACGAGTGGCAGGGGGGCGCTGGGCCGGGTCAGGCGCCGCGCTTGTGGGCGACGGCGGTCGCGAAGTGGTCGGCGAGCTGCTGGCGCGTGCAGCGGCGCACGGGCACGCCGTGCGCGTGCAGTGCGGCGAGGACGTCGACGATCCAGTGCTGGCAGTGCCAGCTGCGGTCGCCGCGCACGATGGGCACCGCTCGGGCGATGCGCTCCAGCTCGGGCAGCTGGGCGGGCGAGACGGCGCCGACGACGACCTTGCCGAGATACGACTGCGCCCTGGCGATGGAGACGATTTCGGGGGGCTTGACCTGGGGGTACGACGGGTGAGTCTCCTTTGACTCAGACCTCAAAGGGAACCGGGGCCGCACCTCGTAGGTGGTCGTGGAGCCAGTAAGCTGGAAGGCGTGGGCGCTGTCCGCGCACGGATCATGCACGACGAGCAGGGCCCAGTGGCGGTCGCCCTTGAGCCGCTCGTGCCCGTACTGGGCCACAGCTACCTCGAACATGCGCCGGACGGCGGCCGGAGCTTTCTGCGCGACACTCCACAAGTTGGGACGGCGAATCCGAACTCCGCCAAAAATTCTCTCCCTCCCCGGGAACCCACCCTCGCATACCACCCCCCAGCGACTAGACAGTTAGATAGAACCATGTCAAATGGCATTGTAAACGGAGGCTCCGGTGTTGAAGACAAGTTCGGTGCGTCTAAGAACGCCCAAAGACCCGTTGCCAGCAGCTAACCCCAGAGACAGCATCACTCGCTATCAGCGGCAGGAGCTACGTTCCGCCCCATCTTCGCAACGCGCAGCGCGCAGCATCGTCAGGAGGCCCCCCAGGAGGCGGCGGCGGCGCGGGGTGAGCATCGCCGCCCATCGCTCCATTGTCGCACCCATCAGAATCTGACCCCACACACAGCCGAGGCGGCTGGCAGGACTCGGGCCCGCCGCGCAACAACAGCTTCGGCGGCGGCGCATTCGGCGGCGGCAACCGCTCCTCGTCCTACGGCGGCGGCGGCGGCGGCGGCTGGTCCGACAACGGGCCTCCGCGCGGCGGCGGCGGTCGCGGCGGCGGCAACTGGGACAACGGCCCGTCCGAGCGCCCCGGCATCGGCCAGGGCGGCTGGAAGGACGGCAAGCACGTCGTCGGCTCGCGCAACCAGCGCCTCGAGAAGGAGCTCTACGGCGAGCCCAACGACCCCGCGAAGCAGCAGACCGGCATCAATTTCGAAAAGTACGACGACATCCCCGTCGAGGCCACCGGCGCCGGCGTCCCAGAGCCCGTCACCCAGTTCACCAACCCGCCGCTCGACCCCGTTCTCCTCGAGAACATCACCTACGCCCACTACACCGTCCCCACCCCGGTCCAGAAGTACTCCATCCCCATTGTGGCCGGCGGTACGCGCTTTCGGCTGACTCATCATTCCGTGCCTTTCACTAACTTCCGCCTGCAGGACGTGACCTCATGGTGCGCAACGCGCAGGCGCCTTTCATGCGAAAGCTTTCTTGTCTGACCTCGACCCTTTTAGGCATGTGCTCAGACCGGCTCCGGTAAGACCGCCGGTTTCTTGTTCCCGATTCTTTCGGCGCTGTTCTCGTCGGGTCCCTCCAAGATCCCCGTCGACAACTCGAACAGCTACTCGCGCTCGCGCAAGGCGTACCCGAGCGTCCTCATTCTTGCGCCCACGCGCGAGCTCGTCAGCCAGATCCATGACGAGGCGCGCAAGTTCGCCTACCGCTCGTGGGTCAAGCCCGCGCTCGTCTACGGCGGTGCCGACATCAACCAGCAGCTCCGTCTGATGGAGCGCGGCTGTGACCTGCTGAGCGGCACGCCGGGTCGTCTTATCGATCTGCTTGAGCGCGGCCGCATCAGCCTCGCCAACATCCGCTACCTCGTGCTTGACGAGGCCGACCGCATGTTGGACATGGGTTTCGAGCCCCAGATCCGCCGCATTGTCCAGGGCGAGGACATGCCGAACGTCCAGGACCGCCAGACGCTCATGTTCAGCGCCACGTTCCCGCGCGACATCCAGATTCTCGCGAAGGACTTCTTGAAGGAGTACATCTTCCTCTCCGTCGGCCGTGTGGGCTCCACGTCGGAGAACATCACGCAGAAGATCGAGTACGTCGAGGACAACGAGAAGCGCTCCATTCTGCTCGACATCCTGCACGCCGAGGACAAGAGCGGGCTGACGCTCATCTTCGTCGAGACGAAGCGCATGGCCGACATCCTGTCGGACTTCCTCTACGCCAACCAGTTCCCGGCCACCTCCATCCACGGTGACCGCACGCAGCGCGAGCGCGAGAGCGCGCTCGCGACGTTCCGCCAGGGCCGCACGCCCATCATGGTCGCCACCGCCGTCGCCGCCCGTGGGCTTGATATCCCCAACGTGACGCACGTCATCAACTACGATCTGCCGTCCGACATTGATGACTATGTCCATCGCATCGGTCGTACTGGCCGCGCGGGCAACACCGGTATCGCGACTGCGTTCTTCAACCGCGGCAACAAGAACATCGTCCGCGACCTCGTCGACCTCCTCCGCGAGGCCAACCAGGAGGTCCCCGCCTGGCTTGACAGCATGATGCACGAGGCCGCCTACGGCGGTGGCTACCGCGGCCGCGGTGGTCGTGGAGGTCGTGGCCGTGGAGGCGCCAGCCGCGACTACCGCACGGGCGGCGGAGGCGGCGGTGGCCGCTCTGGCGGTGGAGGCGGCGGCGGCTACGGCGGCGGAGGAGGCTACGGCGGCGGTTACAGCAGCGGTCCGGCGTACGGCGGCGGAGGCGGCGGCGGCGGCGGCTCCTGGTGGTAAACGGCACGACACTCCATGCACTCCCAACTTCGCTCTCACTCTCACGATAAGTATGACGGATAACACCAGCGAAACCCTTCGATTTCGATTCATTCTACCCCCGGCCGCCCCACGATGGCCCCATCGCGACGGCAACTTTTTTCGCCTGTACAAATTGTTCCGGCTCGCCTGACTTTCCCACCCTCCACGTGTGCGCTGCTCTCGCTCTCATCGCTTGTGTCTCGGTATCTGGACTCCACTGTGCGTGATGATGGTTTCTCTCTCTCTCCTCTCTGTCTCGCTCTCTCATCCCAAGTCTCGTCTCGTCTCGCTCTCATCGTGGTCTGATTTATTGCGTCGTTTGCTCTGAGGCGTTCATTGGACGCTTTTAGTTATTGCATAGATAGACGGCGACAGGCCACGTATCCTCATCCCCGCATGTAATGGGGCGTCCGGAGTGTGGACGTGCTCTTCTCATTTTTTCTCACCTCACATCATCATCATCTCCCGCACGCACGCAAGAGTCCTTTCACGCATGGCATTTACATACTACGGCACACTGTCTAGAGCATCGCATGACCTGTACGTTTTACCCATCCATAATGAGCATGCATCGGAATCGAAGAGAAAAAAAATTGCATTGGGGAGTGTGGTGGAGAGGGTGCGTCAGCCTGTTGTGCCCAAGCAAGCAAGCAAGGCAAGCGAGAGAAAAAAGTCCGCACTCTTTGATCCAGACACCGCACACACCTGGCCCGTGTATACGCGGCCGCCCCGTTGCCCACGCTGTCTGCACTCGCGCCGGACGAAGAAGAGGCGATGTACAACGGCTCGAGCCCGCTGTTCGAGGCCCAGGACTTCCCAGCGCTCAGACGCATCAAGCCGCTGCCCAAGAGACGCCGCACGTCGAGCGAGCAGGCCTTCCACGATCCCGCCGACGCCGCGGGGCCCGGCGCGCAGCAGCCCGGGCTCTACCACACCGTCGGCGACGAGCTCACACAAGGTAGGCCGTGCTCTGCGCCGTCGCCGGGGTCGCCACTGAGGGCCGTTGCTTTGTCAACTCACAAGAAGAGATTCTCAAGAACACGCCCGCCGGCAGGGCCTTCCTGTCGACGCTCGACTCGTTCTACAACGCCGCGGCGGCGGCGGCGGCGGCCGACGACGACGAGCAGGGCGAGGGCGACTACATCGACCATCTCCAGCAGCCCAACAACACCAAGAAGCGCAAGGTCCCCACCGCGCCGCACCAGCAGCACAACCCCGGCGACTCGCCCCAGGACGACGACCCGCAGGGCGAGCGCGGCGCGGGGCAGAAGCTCGAGTCCGAGGACGGCGAGCCGGCGGCCGCCGCCGCGGCGATGGGCGGCGGCGCGCGGCGCAAGGCGAAGGCGAGCGCCGTCACCGTCGCCGGGCTGCAGCACAAGGAGATGCTGAAAACGCGCAAGCGCCAGCTGTCGTCCGTGCTCGGCGCCATCGCGCCGAACGATGAGCTCGCGCTCGACCAGGCGCTCGCCGCGCGCTACGCCGTGCCCGGCGCGGCGTTCAGCACGCCGCGGCCCGCGGAGTACGTGCCCGCGCGGCCGCGCCGCCCGCGGCGCAAGAAGCCGCTGCTGCTGCTGCCCGCGCCGCCCGCCGCGCAGGCGGTGGCGATGGTCGAGGGCGACTTCGAATTCACGTCGCAGAGCGCCTGTGAGTCGCCCGTTTCGCTCTTCCTGCCCCGCGGCTCTGCCGGGTTGCGTTGCATTGCATTGCGGCTGACCGCCCCGCGCGCGTACAGCGTCCGATAGGTCCCTCGCGTTGCGCGAGGAGGTCTCGGTGCTCTACCAACGTTTCGAAGCCGAGCTCGCCAGGCAGGCTGCCAAAGCGGCCGAGGCCGCCAAGCAATCCGCTCTTGCCCTCGCAGAGAGCCCAAAGCGGGCCGTGCAGCGCAGCCGCGGCGTGCCTGCCCCGCCGGCCGTCGACCCGGCCGCTACTGCTGCCAAAGGACGCCAGACCAAGAAGAAGAAACGATCTGCGCTCGCCAACGCATCGAACCCGCACCACCTGCGTAACTACGTCCCCTCGCGGCTCCCGCACTCGGGCCAGCCGCCGCAGAACACCCAGGCTCTCAACGCGGCCAACTTCCTCGGCCCTCCCCCGCTTAGGTTTCTCTCGGCTGAAGTCCCGCCAAAGCGGCGCAAGAAGTCGGCCTCGCCGCCCCCCGCCGGGCCCCTCGCCGCGCAGCTCACGAATCCCGCGGACGAGTGGATCTGTCCGTTTTGCGAGTACAACCTCTTCTACGGCGACGACGCGGCCTACAAGCGTGCGGTCAAGAGCAGGAAGAAGATTCTACAGAGGAGGCGACGGGCCAGGGAGCGTGCTGCGGCTGCTGCAAGCGGCGTGGCGCCTGTTGCTGCAGCTCCCCCTCCGGCAGACAAACCCGTGACGGGCGAGACTCACGTTGCTGGGGAGACCGCAGCTAACGACGCGCCCGCCGTCAAGAACCTCGCGAAGCGGGATAGAGACAAGGGAGGGAGTGGTCCAGCGGCCGCTGTGTAGCGCTACTGTATGTCGATCGCTTTGCTCTTGGATATGTCACGCTCGTTTGCCCTGACGTCGATTGCTGTGCTGCGAGCGACCTGGCGTGGATTAGTTTTGCATGCTTGCTCGGATGACAGCCTGGATAGGCGTCGGTCTCGGAGATTGCGCAGGAACACGTGTGGGCGAATGGAGACTGACGCTGGTGAAAACAAATTCGGGATGGACGGGCGAGCCTTGCCTAATCGGATCGCTCGGTGTCTAATCACTTCCAGCGAGGCCAATATTCAAGAGGGGATGATATGATTGCTCAATTTGGGTTGGTGTTTCGACGCATATTGAGTTCGGTAATGTTTGCTGAAACTTCCCCTTGTGCCCTCGGCGTTGCAATTATCATCGACCTGGCCGCGTGCGGCGTCCGTGCCGGACGCAAACACACCAGTCGCGCACAGACAGCAGCGACGACGAAGGAGGAAGACGCGCTTCTCCGGCCGTAGTCAGCTGGCCTAGCGATCGTCGCTGCAAAGGAACGGTTATCCCGGCGAACGGGCGCACGAGTTAGAGGTTTGTGTTGAGCCCTGGCGTGCCACCGGTGCGCCGCGAAAGGCGTAGATCATCCTCGACAAATTACCTTCATCTCACATAGCGCCTTCGTCTCGGTTTTGCGCGCGCAGCCTGCCGTGACGTTAGTGTTAATGACCTGCTACTTGGCTGTTGCAGGCCCCGCGCGCTTGATAATGCACCCGCATGCGGTCCACAATAATGTCGGACGGACGTCCAAACTTGCTTCTGCTTTACCACCAGCGCGGGCAGAGCAGAACCCTGTCTCCCAATCCGCCGCTTTCGCTCTAGTGTTCTCGCCTGCAGAGCCACCAGGCGAACCTTCGCCCGATCCTTATAATCCGCCTCGCACTCCACCGTTTCGCTATCCCGCGGCACCTAACCCACGTGCTGCACACCTCGCGCGACTCGCTCAGTGCATGTATCCCCACCGTCAGAACGAGGGGGACGCCAACCCGTCGCAGTACAGCAGCGGCCAGCACGCGTACGGCGGAGCGTACAACGCGACTCAGCACACGCAGCAGCCACTCCCTCCTATGCGCCCAATGTCCGCACCCGGCTTTCACCCTTCGTCCATGGCCTCCCAGCAGCAGTACGCCTACGCCGTGCCCCCGTCCGGGTACCAGTACGACAGCCCTACGTATTCCGGGGCTCCTCCAAGTTACGCGCACTGGCAGGCGGCGGGCTACGCGCAACCTGCTCCTTCGCTCTCTCAACAGGCCTCGTCCCTTTCGCACGGCTCTGGAGGCCAGCGACCGAATTCCCTCTCCATGTACGCCACGGGAGGCGGTTCGCGCGGTTCCCAGCCGTCGTCGCCGCATGTCCCATCGCCACTCTCTGGTGCGACGCGCGCCCGACCTCAAGCCGCGGATGCCGCGGGCTCCTCTCAGTCGTCTCGCCGCCCGCCTGTTGACCTGACCAGGGTACGTTCATTCCCACTCGACGCTGCCGGGGTGCGGCCGACGCTGCAATTGCTGACGTCGCCACCTCAGATGAACAGCTCATACCGTTCCATCATTGCCGCCGTCTCACACCCAGATATGGGCATAGTCGATCCCACTCTTCGGCACCAGCGCGCGGACAGGCTCCAGCAGGCTCACCACGACGCGATGCACACCCTGGGCCATCTTGACTCGACCCGCGCACACAGTCACATCCGCGACAGGCATAACAGCGTCCACGGAGCGCCTGCAACAGCCCGAGCGCGCACAATGTCCTCGGGGGACCTCTCCAGGAGGCCTACGGTAGGTCGTCTCTCACTGATTTCCCGATCATGCGAGCATCACCGTCTTACATGCGCACAGAAGCTCGACAACCCTGGTGGGGAGCAGCGCAAGTGTCTGGGATGTGATGCAACTGCGACGCCAGAGTGGCGGCGCGGTCCCAAAGGTCGGCATCGCTCGGTGCAAACCTTGTTACATGCTCAACGTCTCTTTAGGGCCTGGCACGCTGTGCAATGCTTGCGGCCT
Organism: Auricularia cornea; assembly: GCA_030578095.1. NCBI lineage: Eukaryota > Fungi > Basidiomycota > Agaricomycetes > Auriculariales > Auriculariaceae > Auricularia > Auricularia cornea. Next base: position 2,734,343 of record JARLTE010000009.1, on the reverse strand, counting down.
CGTGTATGCTAAACTGGTACGTTCGCCGAACTAGTGCGTCCGTCGTCAGTTCATCATCCTTCTGCTGACTTGCATAGCTCAAAACTCGCATGAACGAGGGCGGTCACGGCTCGGCTCTGGCTGATACGGATGCGGCGCCGTCAAGTTCGCGCCGGCGCCTTTCGGGCTCAGGTCACACTGGCAGCACTGGCGGCGAAGGGAGCGACCATTCCGACGTTGCTCCCAAAAAATCTCACAAATACTGACTGTCCTAATCTCGCTTTCGCTTTCGCTCTTTCGCCACGGTCCATAGTGCTTAGAATGTATCGCCACACTCGCTATTCGTCGTTTCGCGCTGTGAAAATGTGTGTACGCTTTGTCTGCTCAACAATTGTGCACCTCGTACTCGGGGGTCTTCTACAATATAATTGCTACTACTACTACCGCTATGTCGCTACCTGCATGCTGAAACGCCGGCTACAACTGGAAACTCATCGATACGACAACATCCCTGACAGTTTGACTTTGCGGCCCTTCGGGGCGCGCAGCTTGACAGCTAAATGCACCCAGTTTGCCCGCATTGAGCGTGGGATTCGATGGGGTTAATAACCCCGAGCTTTGAAACCCTGAGTTGTCAGAGCAATCCAGTGCGGAGGCCGTCCCGGACGACTGAGACACTGTAGTCACGCAGGAACCTATGGCCAGAGCACCGTTGCCCCCCCTTGCATCGTCACTCGGTGAGTGCTTCCGGAAGCGTCCCTGAGGTTCTTAGGGTCCTCGGGTTTCTAGCAGACGGGACGTGATTACGACCAACTCTTTCCAAAGGCCAGCGAAGGGCGCCCTCTGCATGCCAGGCGGACTTTGAGGTGGTTTACTGCTTCTTCTGCAGGGAGGATTAGTAAGTCGTGCAGATCGAGGTGAGAAGGCTGCCGCCGGTCAGACACGTGACACGGGGGGCGCTGTGGTGCAGGATCCACTCCTCCGCGTCAGAGACCCTGGGATCCCAGTCCCTTCGCGTTGTACATGAGTAATCAATCTGGTAGCCCGGTATGCAGCGCCACTGTGGCTTTCAGCCGTCTCAGCGTCGCTTCCGTACGACCTGCTGCTGAAAAGCACTCAAGTGACTGCGTTGAGCATCACATGCGCCTGTCCTTTGGCTGACACTCAGTTCAAGCATATGTCATGAGACTGACACGGACATTCACAGTTACAGGTGCCACGTGCCAGTTTCCCTGGTCATCGCGAGATATTTCTGAACCATCGGTTCTATATCGCGCGTTCATAAATGTTAGCCTTCATTTGCTGGATCACTGGTCTTCCTCCTGAGAAGATTTATGGATCTATACTCGCTACTGTATAACAGAGACTAGCTGGCTACGCCATCGGGAGGCGATGGTGCTCCGACGGGCGCCGCAAAGGCGTTGGTTCTCTGATCCTCGAACTCTTCGTAGCGACGACCAAGTCACTGACTTGTTCTTGGCCAGCGATATATTGGGTATAATGAAGTCATGCTCTTCCTGAGTATATGACCTTACGTACCGACTCGGACGCCGGATGCACTGACCGGCGGTGCGGCCGGTGGAAGAGAACTTGAGAACCTTTGTCCTCGAGAACCTCTGTCTCGAGTTGCACGCTCAGAACTTAGCAACGCCCCATGGGGCAGACAGCCTCATACCCCCCGCGTCATCTAAATTCGGAGTCCTGTATGCTTGAGTTCACGTGATCTATGATCAGCTCGCCGGAATGCGGCGGCCGTAAGGTCTCCAAGATGCGAGTTGACAGAAGTTCATTGGCCCAGAATTTCATCGCCGTGCTGCGCATCTGGGCATTCCCTATTCTGTACCGCACGCGTACCTCAGCTCAACTCACTGCAAACAACCGTATCAGCCTGAGGGTACGGCAGCAGGCCGGCTGCCGGCGTTCTCGGTTTGAAATCGGGCCACTGCTACGTGACGTCGGCGGTCTAGCCAGATTCCTGTTGCCAGTGACGAAAATGGATGACCTACGTGGAGTAAAATCTTCGCTCTGAGCGGAACGCGCACGAGGATATTGAAACAGATGGCGGATCTGTATTGTTTGGCTCTATGATCGACGGCAGCGCATCGATTGGCGGGAGGCACAAAGCTGTGCCCTAGCAAATTGTCCCTGATTGCGCCCCCTGCTTTCACCCGCATGGCCCTCGTGCAGGATCATGCAGGTTCAGGGCACTGAGGGCCCGGAACTGTTGAACACCACGTCATTGTATATTCGCACATTTCTCCGGCCAGCCTGCGCCAACATGACGTGCTTACCCGGCGGCGCGCAGGCCAGCAGCGTCGTCGATGTGCCAGGCGCGGCTAATACACCAAGCAAACATGCATTCCCGCAGTCGAAAATAACGCCCTGACTGTCGGGGATATTCTGTTCACCCGTCGGAGGCGGCCGACGTGCGAGCTCGACAGCCTTTGCTCGAGGACAGAGGCAATCGCTAGCGCAGCAAAGGCTAACGCTTGCGTGCATTGAGCCTTCTCCAACCGTGCACTGCATGCCCATCAATCGAGATGCCTTGCGTATCTTGAAGATCCTTCCTTCGGACGATCGTGCCAGATCTCATCTTGAGATCTGTCGGTGTGGGCGTCCTGAATGTACACATATAGAGATTGTGCTCAAGATTACCTTTCTCAATGCACCACGCTACAAATTCGCGGCTTTTGCCGTCGTGAATGTATGCTCGCGTGCCAGGTTTGTGTTAGACCCTCAGGCAGCGAGTCGTGGGAATGGCTGCGGGCGGGAGCCCGGACTCATGCGCTTCGCTCGCAATTCCCTCAGCGTTGCCATAAACACGTGAATGTTTGAGGGACTCCGGGAAGGGAGACACGTGAAGCTGCCACCGCCACTGCGCGGGGAAGCGAGTTTGTTGACAGCATTTGCTCATGCACGTTTCACGATGGGGACTCAAGCTGGCGCTCGCTCCGGTGAGCGTCAAACTGCGTGGGATCGTGGGAGAAGTTAGCAGGCCGCGCAGGCCGGCATCGCCAAATGGTGCTGCCCAGGGAGCGCTACGCGCAGTAAGAGTGGATGTCCGGTCTTTGGCAAAGCCTTAGTAAGTGCCGACGAAACCACAAGAGGCCGTAGATCGTCAGGGTCGCGTGGTGTTAGGCGTAGACCGGAACACGACGTCCATTACAGGTGTCCTGTCGCACTGCATCGGATTCTTGTATGCTAGCGCAGACAAGAGTGCGATACAGAAGACAGGGCACTATGAGCCGATAGAGGCGCCTCCTGAAACCCTGGTGACGCTTCAGCCGTCGCGAAGGAGAACAGGCAGCGGACAGCCAGGGTCATGGACGCAGGATTCGCGCTCTGAAAAGGACGGTGTTATGCACGTGGCGGCTGGCTCTGCCGCTGTCATTGGCGCGTGAAACACACCAAGTTGCCGAATGCAGATACCGTGGCTGAGCCAGTGACTCATTACTGAGCACGTGCCCGGTGCCCGGATTGCGCGCGACAGTGTAGACCAGATGCAGGGAATGGAGCAGCCAGGGCCAAGTACAGGGTCGCAAACCAGCGCGCGACCTGCGCAAGCAGTCATTGCAGGCGCAATGACTGTGACGACAGCTAGTGGCGAGCGTGCGAAGAAGACCAGCCCGCCAGGTTCATGTCCGCCGGGCTGGCGTCTGAGTAGCCCGAATGCAGAGCCATGATTCCCAGGGGAAGTCTACCTTGCGTGGGAAGCGCTGGCAGTAGCTGGATATGTTGCAGGCGTACGAGGCAGCGCGTAGTGGGGGTCGAAGAGCAGAGGCCAACACCGAGCCGGGAACGCTTTCACGTCCGATGCCCCGACGGCCCGTCCTCTCCGCCCCATGGATTGCTCGCCCAACGCCCCCTACTGGTATGGAGATCGATATTTGCGCTCTCTGTGAATATGGTTGGAAATGGCCCTGTCACGCTGAGACTAGTGCCCTTGCCACCTTTCTGGGCGGCGATGCTTGACCGCTGCGTGCGGGCCATCGACCCTCATCGGGCCTTGTGCTCGTGTTAGGGCCTCGCAATGCCCGAGAAACTCATTGGACGCAGTTGCCAACATTCCCGGGCGCAGGACTTAATCTCGTTGGATTTGCCGCTGCGTGCCATTGTCATAGGCTGAGACGGTGCTATTCCTCGTCGCTCGAAGCAATCCACTCATTGAGCCAGCACACACACTCTTGTGTGGTACCCCAGGTGCACTAAAGTATTTCACTCGTCGAAGACGAGAAGACCTGCCACGGGCCGGTAGGACAACATCGCCTGAACGGCTGCAGTGCCAGCAACAACAGCTAGGCAGCCGGCGTATTGGCCAGTTCGAGCTTCAGACCGCGTCTCCGTTATGGACCCTTGAGAACGAGAAGCAAGTGTACCATGTGAAGACCACACACCGAGTCGTCGTCTCGAGCGAGAACCGCTCAAGTTTCGAACGCAGCGTCTCAAAAACGACGCAACGAGGCAGACCGCTTCCCAGTCCGAAGCTTGATAAGTGTTACATATGATTGGGCAAGGACCAGCGAGGAGAATTGACGGAACCGTCGGGTCTATTCAAGCTTCTAAAGAAGAGCACGCAGCGGGTCCCGCACAAGAACGGCGCCAAAGGCGAAATCTGGATAGCGTAAGGTCTACGAGACGTACGAGAGCCTGAAAAGCAAATGCAGCTGAGCGGAGTGTGGTGTATAGCGTAGCAAAGTTCGTGCAGCGATATTATGAGGTCGTTTGGGATGGTCGGCGTTGGGGTGCGTACTTTTCGTGTAAGAGGAATGTGAAACCATAACCGCGTGATTGATTACTCGTGCGTATGATGAGCACGGCGAGAATGCGAAGGCGAATTATTGTTGAGAAGGCGCTGCGCGACAAAGTGCGCGTAGTTGGAGCCGGGCGAAGGCACGGGCGACGCGGAGCGCGAGCTATGATCGGTGCTGCTACGACTGAGGATGGGAGGCGACATGAGCGGAGGTGTGCCGCTCTGCTGCGAGACGTCCGAGAAGTTCCTCGGGAAATGAGGGCGCGGAATGCCGTGCGGGTGCGCCGAGATTGGTTTCGGGCGCTCAGCAGAGTCAATGGCAGGCGACGACGCGGCGAGCGTGGGACTACTGAGGATGCGCAGGCCCTGGATGGCCTCGGTGTCGATAGGATCCTCGGCGATGGGGCCGTCGGGGGAGCCCGGCGTGGAGTCGAGGAAGACAGGCTCGATGTCGACAAAAACATCGTCCCCGGACGGCGCCGGATCGGACACGTCCGCGTCGAGCTCGGGCGGGACGCCGAGAGCGCCCTTGAGGCGCTCCCAGACGAGCTCGCTGCGAGGAGCAACGCACGCGCGAATGGAAGCAACCCAAGAGACGTCGTCGGCCTGCGCGCGGTCGACGGCGGTCATCCAGTGCTCGAGCTGCTCATAACTCCATTGCGCCGGCGGCCCATCCTTGGGCCCATCGGCGGGCAGAGTCTTGGACAGCAACGTGAGCAGTTTCGAGGTGGGATGGCTTGCAATGAGAGCAGCGACCTCCTGGGGGCGGTCGATGAACGGCAGGAGCACGTCGTCCGCGAGCTGCGTGAACGCCGGCGCCTCGGAGTTAGGGGCGGCGGGGTGCGTCGCGTCGTGGGCGAGCTGGACGAGCTCGACGGGCGTGTACGGGCGCGACGGAACGCTGGCGACGCTGCTGGCGGACGACTTGCGCGCGTGCGCGGCCGCGGCGGGGCGCACCGGCTGTGGCGCGTGGATCGGCGTGAACGCGCCGCCCAGCGCCGCGAACGAGATACGGCCGCTGCCCATCGAGCCGTTCGAGGCCACCGAGCCGCCGCTGGAGCGCCTGCGCCGCCGCGGGCCCGCGGCCATGTCCTCGGCGGAAACGCTCGGGACACGCACGATCGTCAGCGTCGACGTGACATTTCGTGAGGCATTTCCCAGGGCGTGCAGAGCGAATGGGTCGGGCGCGGAGACTGAGCCGCGGCGCGAAGACAGGCTCTGCGTGCGGACGTGGGGCGAGGTCGTCGTGGAAGTCGTCATGGGTGTCGTTGACAGGTCTAGTGCGGAAATTTGAAGCCGCGCCCGCCCGCACAGTCGCGCGTTTATATGAGCGAAAAATCGTACAAGCCTTTACATACAAAAAAAGCAACACGTGCGAAAGACGCGTCTAATGTCCGCGAATCACACCGGATACAGCACACGTGAACGCCCTCCTGACCACTGTGCTCTGTGAAGGCGCACCAGGCTGCTCTGCGATAGGTAGATACACACCCTCGCGTCAAATTTTGGCTTTCCACGCGACCGACGCGCAACGTGAGACGCGTACGAGTCTGATGCTGGGGGAAGAGCTTGACCCGCGTGCACATCAAAGGTTTATGCTTCAGCGTCTTCCGCAGCCCCTGCCCACCACTCTCGTACTCCCAGACCTTGCTCGGCTATTGAACACTGCGAAAAGAAGAGGTCAATATACGGGGACTTGAACGAAAGCCCCGTGCACATACTGTTATCACGTATGGTGAACGGCGACTCTCAGCCACCGGTGCGCCATCAGCATTCGCCTTTGGCGGGCCAGGCTCATCGTCCCAAAACTTTTCGGTGACGACCCGCACTCGTAACACTTCCTTCTTGTAGATGTATTGTCGTTCTGTGATGGGCGAGTCGAGCAAGTCCGGCCATTCTGGTGTTTCGACATCGGCCTGGGACGGTACCCAGAAGAAACAGCGTTCGTTCGGGTCACTAAGTGATATGAATATCAGTTCAAGTCGCAGGCCTGATACGGGCACGAGGGGCGCACAATGCGGACGGATACGGGAGGTATTCCAGAGGGATGAACATGTCATCGAAGAACTCGACGCTCACTGCAACGCGAGTGAGCATGACGCGAACACGCCGAGCGCACCAAGGACGGATGCGTGCACCTGATCCCGTCCTCGGAAGAGGATTGAACGGTGGCTAGCAGGACTTCGGATTTGAACGGTCGAAACACGACGAGGCGGAAGGTCACTGATCGCAGAGGCGAGTCAGCAGCCGCACACGCGCAGCGATGCGGCCCTGACGCGCCTTTGTGCCACAGACAGCCGTCGCCATATCTGACCTTGCCCTCGCCGGCATGGATGAGGTCGAAGACGCAAATACACAGGCCGACGTCGTGCAGCACGCGGTTCGCGTATTTTTTGTTCAGCTCGAACTTGAGCGCCTGCTCCGCTGGTATCGAGAACGTTGCAGGAAGGAGTGGGATCGTGTCCTAGGCCGCGTGAGCTCGGCTGCGCAATTTGCAGGGTTGGCTCTTGCCTTGATAATCGCGAGTTGAAACATCGCTTCGGCGATTAGAAGGTCAACTCCGACAAGTCACTCCCGTATTAAGTGTCAGGATCACCAAGGGAGCAACCAGATACACACGCACACTGCTGTTTAGTAAACGCACCGAAAATAGACTAGTAGTTTGCACTTGGTAATTGATCACAATACGTGTAACAATATGTTATAACGAACGATACACATAGAAATGCTCCTGTAACCTAACCTATGCGGCCTCACTGCAACCAGTCACGCTTCCCTGCAGTGACCTACAAGCTCCTTAGGGGGTACTCGATCGACCTAAAAGCGGATGTGATCGGAGTGTGGCGCTAAAAGGGGCCATACTCATACGAGCAAAACTTCGATTCCTGGGCGTTCCCTTGCCCGTTTCGAAAAGTGCAAAAGACGATCCGCGCCGGACTCGAACCGACAACCTCCTGCTCCGGAAACAGGTGCGCTGCCATTGCGCTAGCGGACCGGTTGGATTTCTGCTGTTTTTGAGTCGCTATATACTTGTTTTCTTTGCCTGCGAAGACCGGAGAGCTGAGGCGGGACTCGACTCTCATGAACGATACGGCGTGTTGGCTCCTGGCACGCAAGCACCATTCCGCCACAAACTATCGCATGGAAGCAGGTAAAGGGTGACTTCTGTGCGTACGAAGCAACGGATGTGCTGCAGCCCGGAGAATGCGCGAGTTAACCCGCCGCCGCCACCGCTCCCCGATCGATCGGCCCCACCGACCCGTGGCATGCCGTCCCTAGACTAAGAGACTCGCAACAGTGCACGCGGTGCGTGTCACACTATCAATTGTTGACTCGTCTAAACCTTGCCTTCGACGCGGTCCACGACATTGCTGGATGTATGTTCACTTTCTTAAGGCTCGTCATCGGGATTGTTCTTTGTGCAACGTGTTTGCCATTTCTTTCACTGGGTCAATAGTAGGGTGACATTTGGGCCTCAGATTCTCTTGATTATCCACCCAGATCCACACGATTTTCGCTTTGCTACGAGCTGGGAGCCCATCGGAGCTCGAAAGCGCGTCACCATCTTCCCGAGTCACGTTCGCCGTCCGAGCAAGTCTGATCTTTCCGTTGCGCCTTACTATCTCCGAGTGAGCTTACAGAAGTCACTATCCTTATGCGTTAATCCGCTCAGTTTGAGTCTGGAGCTCACAGCGGTTATCAATGCCCGGCACATACCCGGCACAGTACTTACGCACGCCGGCTGCCAGTGCCTAATATTGGAGTAGTTCATGCAGACTTCGATATTGGGACCTTACGCAGATCTTTGGAGTTTTTCTACGTATGTATGTGGAACCAGACTCTTGAAGCTACACCCGCGGCGGTCGCCAGACTGTGGCACGGCGCTCCCGTGTTGCTGTGCTACCTCCCCTCCAGCAGATCAGTTTCCCCCTATAGCCACGTAATGCTTGAACCAGCTATAGCTGCAGAGGTTAACATGGGCAACGATCTCACAATGAATATGCGAGGGATATCGAGTCGCTCGATTTGGCGGACAAGCCTAATAGAGGCCAGGTAGACCAGGAATGGGTCCCAGCGGTTCCGTTCTATATCTCGCGGACCACTCACGCGGACAAGGCGCCATGCCGAGTTTGAGAATCTCGGGGCACACTTGTGCCTGAAAGGCATCAATTATGCCTGAATTATGCCTAATACCAACACGATACATCCACATCGCCCAGCTTCAGCGTCACCGTGAGGACAGAAAATGAGCTTGTCGCGTGGCGGAAAGTGGGATTACCGAGTGTATCATCATGATCACCGGCGATCCGGCACGGGTGGCCCGTCATCTCTGACCACGATGAGCGAGAGCGTCGATCTATCGCAGTATACGCTATTCCCAGCCACACCAGAGCAAGTGCGGGAGTCAAGAACGCGTACGCATGCACAATGGGGACGTGGGACCCGACTTGAAGACTATCTGGAAAGGGACGCGAAACTCGACGTATTCGAGCATGCAGCCAACGGACGCCTCACTACTTGGTGCGCCTGGACGATGGCTTCATGATACGTCTGTTAATAACGGGCGACCAGGGTTCTTGCACCAGTGTCAGACCCGAAGACACTGGACTTCTTGTGCTCTTGCGAGACGTGAGCCCATTGGCTTTTCCTGCGTCTGAAACGCCGACCACGAGTTAGCTATCGTCGCGAGGGCTTTGTTATCACGGCAGGTGAGACAGCCCCCAAGGAGGAGACGCTGTTTGGCGTAGCTAGGTTCGGTTGCGCACCAGACGAGCCGCGCGATGCGACTGATAGTCCTGCCAGTGTCTACACACCGCCAAGACATCGTCGCAAGGGCGCCGCGCGCCGCATGATGCGGCTTCTGCACCGAGTCCTCGCGGCCCCAGAGTCGCTTCCGCCATTTCCTGCTTCCTGGGGCACTCCGCCGCCGGTCCCCGAGGACCACAAGTTCGGCATAGCCAGTGTCCTCTACAGCGACGTCGGGGGCGGCTTCTACAGTATCTGTGGCCCGAGCGAGGACACGCGCGGCTGGGAGGTCGATAGCCCCGTCGGCACCGTGTGGGATGTGACGAAGGCGAAGCAGCTATTTGCGGACGCGGGAACGCGCGACAAGATTACGACCGCTTTGGCGCTCGGAGACCTCGATACGATTTGGGTCAAGGATGCGGAGCTCATGCGCGCTGAACTCGCTGCTTCGGCGGGCGCAGACGCGAGTTTGACGTATGCGCCGTGGCGCGGCGTCGGTGCCTTCCAGGTACACCGAAACGCCTACTTCTTGGAGACGCAGGGCAAGGCGGCCTTGAAGGAATGGGGTGCGCGAATCCCCGTTGAGACCGAGGATCTGGCCTTCGCGACTTGGACGATGGATGTCGAGCTCGACCTGAAGACGCTGATCTTCACGCGCATACGCGCCAAGTCGCCAGATCACTTCCGCGCGCTGTTGTACACCGCCGTGCAGACGGCATCGTCCAACGGGCTACGCTTTGTCGAAGCGTGGAACGTGCCGGAGCACTTGCTTGGCGTCGCATCTGCGCTCGGTGGAAAGACTGAAACCCGCAAGGAGCATCTCAATAGCATCGCGTGGTATGGACCTGGCAATGGCGTCAAATGGTTGAACAACGAAAAGTGAGTCACGTCGAGCTGGGAGACACCCGAAGCTGATATTTTGCAGGTTTGTCTGGTGTTAAAGAGTTGGGCGCACATATGAACCGCTTGCATGGACATTGAGCAGGCTGGACAACCTTGAGTGCAATGTCTTGATACCGTTGCTTGTTGCTTGGAGAGCGCGCTGCGACTAGTGCTTGTACGGTCTTGAAGATCTTGCTGGCTTGCTCTTGTTAGCAGTGTAGTGGCCCACGTCACTCACCACGTCCATGATACAAAGCAAATTAGTTTCAGAGCAGGTCGACCTCCAACCAGCCGTCCAAAGTACAAGAAAGCACCCAGTCCTGCTTCAAATTTGTATCACCCGTTCGCCAAAGCCTTCCATGAATTCGTCGTCCTCGTCGTTGAGCGCCGTAGGCCCGGGAGCAGCAGGAGACTGGATCGGCAGGACGGTCTCGTCGAGGCAGCCGGGCACACAGCCGCGGAAGAGCACGGGGACGCGCTCGCTCAGGATCTGACCGGCGAGCGTGCTGCGAAACTCCACGCGCGTGTGGCCGGGCACGATGAACGAGTTTCCGTGCGCCGCACACGCGTTGAGCTTCGCGCACTTCGTCGCGTCCGTCGGCTCGAAGTACTGCGCGAGATCGGGCGCCAGCGGCATGCCATGGGCATCGACAGCTTCCCGGTCCCAGTCCTCGCTGCCGACGCCGCACAGCTTGCGAAGACAAAGCTCCTTGAGGGTCGGCCACGTACGTGTCTCCGGAGGAAGCTGCGTGAGCAGCCTGTTGTTAGGAAACAAGGTGAAGTTCGTGAGCTGAAGATGATCGAGCTCCGCGGGGAGCGTCGTGAAACGATTCCGCGCGATGTTAAGCTCCCTAAGGGAGCTGAGCTGACCAATCGCCCCAGGAAGGACTTCCATCCCATTGCCGTCCAAGGAGAGGACGACCAGTTGACGCAGCTTGAAGAACTCGGGAGGCAGAATCTGAATGAAGTTGAAGGCGAGTCGAATGGTAAGCGCTCCGGTGTGTGCTTGTGTGGTGGTACGAGAAAAGACGCGTGGCTGCGATGGCGCGCGTGCGAACGGTAATGTGACTGTAGCGGCGGAGTCGACCCGCGAGAATGGCCCGTCTTTGTGGGATTTGAGCACGACCATGTCCGCAAGGTCTTTGACACAGCGATCGATGTAGTGCAGCTCTTGCCGCCTAGTCCGTCGTTCAGCTCGCAAGTCCTGATTTAGAATGCTCAAGACTTACGACAAGTCTATGTTCTGCTTAACTTCGTCGATTGCCGTGCTGACTGTATCGGCCCAGAGCTTGCTCTCCTGCTGGCGCCTCTTGTATTCGCGTATGTCTTTGGACAATTCGTCTTCTTCATCGCTGAACTGGAACTCCGGCTCGTCGTCCGACAGGGAGCCCCTAGCGCCTGGACTTTGCTCGAAATCGTCGCGCATGTCGACGTCGGCGTCCTTCGGCGGTGTCTCGGGCGGCGTCACAGGCCCCTTGACGCGCTTGCGACGCGTAGCGTCGTATAAGGGCGGACGCTTCCCCGCCGAGTGCGACGTCGCGGCGAAGGGGTGCTGCAGAGTCGATGTCTCGGTCACGGGCATCGGCGATGGCTCGCGTGACCAAGCCAAGGACGAGCACATCGAGGGCGGCGACGAGGGCGGCGACGACGGGTATCTGTACATGATGTTGGCGGGACGAGAAAGGGCTAGAACGCGACAAAGCAGAACGCAAGCACTGACGGAATGGGCCGATTAGATACCGGGACGCGTGTGCACGTGACTCAACGCGGCCCGTCATCGGAGACTATATGCCCACGCATTCAACTTCCTAACAGTTGCCTCATTCTGCTGTTCTTCCGGAATAAGAGAACCACCGTGCTGCCTTGAGAGAACATCCGGAAGAGAGCAGTGCCGGGCCTCACTCTGAGTCGATGATGGACTTGACAAAACTCTTCAGGGCCTGCTGAAATTCCAGCAATGTCGTGGACCGCGTCGAAGGCAAGGTTTCTACGAGTCAACAATTGATAGTGTGACACGCATCGCGTGCACTGTTGCGAGTCTCTCAGTCTAGGGACGGCATGCCACGGGTCGGTGGGGCCGATCGATCGGGGAGCGGTGGCGGCGGCGGGTTCACTCGCGCATTCTCCGGGATGCAGCATATCCGTTGCTTCGTGCGCACAGAAGTCATCCTTTACCTCCATCCATGCGATAGTTTGTAGCGGAATGGTGCTTGCGTGCCAGGAGCCAACACGCCGTATCGGTCATGAGAGTCGAGTCCCGCCTCAGCTCTCCGGTCTTCGCAGACAAAGAAAACAAGTATATAGCGACTCAAAAACAGCAGAAATCACCATGGGTCCGCTAGCGCAATGGCAGCGCACCTGTTGAAGGAAAACGGTGTACAGTATGTTTGTGGCTCTCCTACTACATGGAGCCATAACGCCTCCTCAGATCTATAGAAGTCACAATCACAGTGCATTCTATCATCGCCTGGGAGATAGTTTGCATGCGGATGCTCTCTTCGACTTGTACAACGATGCGCCTCCCAATGTTCAACCCCTGCCCTCATGGCGTTACTATCACAACAACGACTCCCAATTGCTGCCACCATCCAGTATACCCCTTCTCTTGTGCAATGTCGCTAAACCCCTTTTTTCATACCATGTAATCCCGTGCGCTTCCTGTTCGATGCGGCGCGGCCATAATATCGTGCTCATGAGCATCACGGAGGTTCTCCGGTCTCTCAACGTGCTTTATTTTGCGTGCAGAATTAACCACCTCTGCGGTCTTCGCGGGATCTCGCAGGTCGCTCTGCTCGGAGGTTCCGTTTCAGACTGCTCGGGGCTCTCGCTCGGAACGATGCACCCGCTCCGATGCCGCGATCGTCCTCGGAGACCCGTTATAAGCCGAGTCGGAGAGATAGACACTAGAACACTACCTTGACCTGGTACCCCCTCCCCCCAGTGTTGTTGTTCTTCTGCACTCGTTGCCACCACACCCCACACCCTCACACACATCATGATCTCCACTTCTGTTTCCTCCTCGTCCGTGCGCAGCCTTACGAGCTCCCAGAGCATTACCTCGTTTGCTCAGGGACTCGTGGGTGCCCCGCGCCTTGCTGAGGTCGCAAACACCGCGGCTGCCGCGCGCAGTGCCCGCCGCCGTGTGCGCGCCAACACCCTATTCCCATCCACTGCTCCTACCACTCCCACCCCTGTCCCCGCCGCTTCCCTCCCATCGTCTTCCTCCATTTCCAGCATGAGCTCTACCAAGAGCTTCAAGTCCTTTGCAAAGGACCTCGCTATCACCCGCAGGCTCGCAAACCTGAACGTCGCGGGCCAGCAGGCGCGCACGTGCCGCGGCCGTCGTGCTCGCGCCGCGACGTTCGGTCGCTCTACCGTCTCCCTCGTCCCTTCCTCTTCCACTTCTCTCCGTCCTCCACTGCCTCTCAATGCCTCCACTGTGACCTTTGGCAGACGGGCGCTTCTCGACCGGCCTCTCGTCGCGAAGCCCACTGTGGCTGCGGCAGAGACGGCTGCACCGAAGCGTCTGTTTTCTGGGAACGCTCCCGAAGCGTTTACCAAGCTCTCCCCCGAGCAGCAGCTCGCGTGGCGCGAGTATCTTGTGGGGAAGCCCGCGGAGAAGCCGAAGGGCGTGCAGAAGCTCCTGCGAGCCTTCAAGCGTTCGTAATCGTGTTCCTCCTGGCAATCTTCCGATTCCTCATACCTATCCCTAATTCCCTGCCCCATCCTCCGATCATAACACCTTTTGCTCTCATGTCTTACACATTACCCGCTCTCGGTCTCTTCTACCCCCTCTAATCGCAGGCACAGCCGTGCTACTGTTTACCTCCTATCCCATAGACCTACTTCCCGTTCCCTCACTCCCCCCCCTCCCTCCCTTCCCTTCTCCCCCCCTCCCTCATGTATTTGTCGTGGTCAGCCCAGTTGGCAATGCGCCCGACGAGTCCATGAGCTAGGTTTCCATCGTTGCCACGAGTCACTTCGTCGTTCCAGTCGTCGTACTTCGTGTCCCCGCGCATTAAATTTCGATATTCTTGCGCAAGAAGGCATAATTAAGACGCACTGATAGACTAATTGTGATAATTCACAAATTCTAGCAGTGACTGGAGCAGTGTGGCTGGGATAGCATTTTCGGTCGCAGCCGATCTTACAACTTTGCCGGCTTTCTTCCTCAACCCAAGCTCACAAACGAATGCGGCACCGCAGAGGCGTCTTTTTCGCGCGCGCCATGTACCAGCGGGATATGTAGCTCAGAGCCACATAGGGCTCTACTCCTGGTGCCGCAATTGCGGTGTCGGCGCCATCATGAGCGGTGGGACACAGCGCTTGCAAAGCCGGACAGCGACAACAAGTGACAACTGCGCCTAAGCTTTATAACGGTCCTATAGCGGCCCTCCTGCTGCCCGAAATTAGCGCCTATGGCTTCTGGAAGCGGGAAGGAGAAGGAGCTGCCGCCGGTGTACGAGGAACGGCCGGTTTTGCTGACGCCGCCGCCGCCTGAGTGCTGTCGCTATGCATGCATCTCGCTGTGCGTTGCCTCGCCAAGCTTCCACCGCGCGAGTGACACCAATGCCTGCAGGAACAGCACGGATAAACTGCGTATGATCGCGTTCCCCGCGGAGACCATTGGCCTTGTGCGCACCATCATCCAGAACTCGTGGGCGAGGGGAATACAGGTACAGCTGTCTTCCGGCAGTCAGAGAGACAGGGGGCTCACTGGTGGCAGCGCGACTCGGATTACTACGGCGCCCACGAGTTCAAGCTCGCCGGCAACCCGTGGCACGGCCAGGCGTGGGACGCCGTGCCTTCGCGGACGCTAGTGCTCGCGCTCCTCCGCGACCTCTACCACGCTGGCTGGCAGCTTGAAGCATCTACTGATATCATGAAGAAAGTCGTGCGTGCTTCTGGCGAATTTCAGGAAGTACATACCTCTGTGGCTGACGCCCAATGATCCTGGAGACCGACAAGGACACGCTGTTCTTCACCTGTGGGCCTGCCCCGCCGCCCTCGTCCTTCTTTGCGGTCAGCTTCAACGAGGACGACAAGATGCGGCTCATCGAAGCCGCCGAGCCCGAGATCCTCGCCATCAGGAATGTCCTCGGCCCTTGGGTCCAGCGCGAGGAGTGGAAGGTGCCCGACGTCGCGTATCAGTTTCAAATCCACGGTGCGTACCGCGAACTGCGCTTCCTCGCTCCCTGGTCTAAGCATCATATGGTCAGGCTATCCGTGGCGCGCGCAAGGCTGCGAGACCGTCTCGACGCGCATACTTG
Organism: Auricularia cornea; assembly: GCA_030578095.1. Taxonomy (NCBI): domain Eukaryota; kingdom Fungi; phylum Basidiomycota; class Agaricomycetes; order Auriculariales; family Auriculariaceae; genus Auricularia; species Auricularia cornea. Next base: position 2,718,716 of record JARLTE010000009.1, on the reverse strand, counting down.
TCCTCAACGTCCTGAACGCATTCGCCGCGGCGGGCTGGGTCTTTTACGCGAGCATCGATATCTCGTCCGGTCAAGGGTGCGCCAAGGAGTGTCCTCGTTGCGTGTTGTGTATACTGACGTGCGCCGCGCAGTGACACGGACAGTTGGTTCTTCAGGAAGACCAAGAGCTGACAAGCCCGTCATCGTTGCCTTCTCGTATTTAGACAGACCGCATAAGCGGCCGCTGTTGTAGCCGTAGCCTATTGCATGCAATTGTAAGCTTGCGACCCTGCGCGTTGGACAGAGGATCGAGATGCAAATCACGCGTCACGTGCCACCGCGCTGTCCACTCCTCCAGTGACGAGACGCGTCTGCACCGCCATGGCGTGCTGCTCGCTTCGTTCCCCATGCATCATGCATTCACTTTGAGTCTCTCGCTGGGGACAGCGGAAGAACGCGCTCGGACGCGTTCGGCCGGGCGCCTATGTAGTTCTGGGTGCAGGGGCCAGGCGTAAAATTTTGGGCGGCGTTCGACTCCGCACGCTTCTTGAACTTGCTCCCATCGAGTCATCCCGCGCCCACCCACATCCTCATCCATGTCGTCGTCCACCGCTGCCAAGGGCCGCGTGCTGCTCGCGTACTCCGGAGGCCTCGGTGCGCGCGCTGGCGACGTGTGCAGGCGAATCGAGGCTGATCGCGCGCCGCAGACACCTCGTGCATCCTCGCGTGGCTGATCGAGGAGGGCTACGAGGTCTACGCGTTCATGGCCGACGTCGGCCAGGAGGAGGTGCGCCGGCGTTCTCCCCTGTGCCCGGAGCGGTGCTCATCGTGTCGTGCAGGACTTCGAGGCGGCGCGCGCGAAGGCGCTCAAGGTCGGCGCGAAGAAGTTTTTCCTCATCGTGCGTTCCGGCTCGTACCCGCACGCGCAATGACGCTGAGCGCTGCGACAGGACATGAAGCGCGAGTTCGTCACGGAGCTCATCTACCCCGCCGTCCAGGCCAACTGCATCTACGAGGTGCGTCGAGTCATGCATACCATATGCCGGACCCTTAAAGCTGATTGTATGCGGCTTCCCTCTGCAGGGTGTGTACCTCCTGGGCACATCGCTCGCGCGCCCGGTTATTGCGCGTGGCATGATTGAGGTAGCGGCGCGTGAGGGCTGCGAGTATGTGGCTGCTTTGGAAAATCCTGCGGTGTGGAGGTTCTAACATTTCGCAGTTACGTCTCGCACGGCTGCACGGGCAAGGGTAACGACCAGGTCCGCTTCGAGCTTGCGTTCTACGGCCTCAAGCCCGACATCAAGGTCATCGCGCCGTGGCGTATCCCTGGTGAGTACTATCGCCCATGCGCTCTGCGAATCAGGATTAACTGGAAATTCAAGCATTCTACAACCGGTTTGCGGGCCGGTCCGCTCTTCTTGACTATGCCGCACAGAAGAACATCCCTGTCCAGCAGACGGCCGCGAAGCCGTGGTCCACTGGTGCGCGACTTGCCTGACCAACTCAACATAGATCTCACTGCTGTCGAAAATACAGACGAAAACCTGTTCCACATCTCGTACGAGGCTGGCATTCTGGAGCAGCCCAACACCACTCCGCCGGCCGACATGTGGAAGTTGACGACCTCGCCCGAGAAGGCGCCGGAGACGCCGGAGCGGCTGAGCATCGAGTTCGCGCGCGGCCTGCCGGTGAAGGTGACGGTGCCGGGCGCGGCGCCGGGCGGGAAGGACGCGGTGTACACGGACGCGGTGGACATCTTCGTCGCGCTGAACGCGCTCGCGCGCAAGCACGGCGTGGGGCGGATCGACATCGTCGAGAACCGGTTCATCGGCGTCAAGTCGCGCGGGTGCTACGAGTCGCCGGGCGCGACGATCCTGCGCGCGGCGCACATGGACCTCGAGGGCCTCACGCTCGACCGCAACGTGCGCGCGCTGCGCGACCAGTTCGTCACCGTCCAGCTCAGCCACATCCTCTACAACGGCTACTTCTTCTCGCCCGAGCGCGAGTTCGTCACCGCCGCCATCCCCGCCAGCCAGCGCACCGTCAACGGCACCGTCCGCCTCAAGCTCTACAAGGGCAACGTCGTCGTCGAGGGCCGCTTCTCCGACGAGGGGCTCTATGACGAGCGCGAGTCGTCCATGGACGAGCTCGGTGGCTTCCTGCCCACCGACACCTCGGGCTTCATCCAGATCGAGTCCATCCGCATCAAGAAGTGCGTATTCTATCGTTTCCGCGACCCGTGCCATTTGCTGAATGCTTGGCAGGTGGGGACAGGCGAACCAGCGCCGCGGCCAGGGTGGTGTCGAGGCCAAGGATGTCTACGGCACTCGCGTGTAGGCGCATGTCCAAGAAAAGCGGCGAAGAGCGCCGCACCTAATGTTGTAAAACCGCCATCTACGTAGAGCTTGCATATCCAGTTTCAATAATCCATGTTGTCTTCAAAGTATCCGCGACTATTATACCTGGCTATACTCTACAATCACTTGCCAACGCATGCTACGGACGTCGCCGCGGCCGCGGCTGCACGACATGCTTCGGAACGTTGTCCTCGTCCGGATCGACGCGTTTCAACTCGTCGAGGAACGTCCGCTGCTCGTTGAGGCCGCACGCCTGGCCGACGGCGCGCTGCAGGTCCGCGATGCCGACGCCGTGCAGCGCGCTGGTGTACAGCGCGGGCAGCGAGGTGGGCGCGAGCGCGTGGATCTGCTGCTCGAGCGCGCGCGCGTGGCGGCTGAGCGGCGTCGCGTCCGGGCCCTCGGCCTTGGTGAACACCGGCTGGTACGAGAAGCGCACGCCGTGCGCGGCCTCGACGCGCGCGTGCAGCGAGGAGAGCATCTCTGGGTCCCACGCGCCGACGAGGCCGTGCGTGAAGTTGATGAGGATGAAGACGCGGCGCAGGCTGCGTCGGGTTAGATTATGAGAGCACGAGAGGGTGAAGCGCGTACTGGTTGTTGGGCATGTCGAGATACGCGTCCAGCAGCTCGCCCCATTCAGGCCTGCCGCGCCGGCCGTAGCCTGGCGAGTCGACGAGGAAGAGGCTCGCTGGGCGGCCGACGGAGAAGAACGTCAATTCTTGTGTGAGACCCTGGGAGCACGTTAGCAGTCGCATACGGGGTGCGTGCACTACTCACTGGACGCTGCCCGGACCTGGCGATCGTTGCATTTTTGCGTTCGACCAGCGCGTTTATGAGGGTAGATTTGCCGACGTTGGCTCTCCCTGAACACATAATCGCGTTATCATCCATTATTACACGATAAATAGGCGCGTACCTATGAAGAGCACCTGGCCGGTTAGTGTCGAGCGCCTGCGGCATAAGCAGGGCTCACTGCAGGGGCTCCCTGCGAGAGCTTGAAAAAGTCCTTGAACTGGTCCCTGTGCTTGACAGAGGCGACGCGTCTGAGAGCATCGCGGTGTCTGAGGAGCGCGGAGAACGCGGTCGTCGCGGGCGGTGGCATAGTGGCAGCGAGCGGAGTCTCCGAGGCCCAGGTAGCTCAGCTTGCCCATCGCCGCCCGCAATGGCGACCATCTCGACGCAGCTGCGCACGCTGCTCAAGGAGCCGTCCAAGGACGAGCTGACGCGCATCTTCTTTGCGCTCAACGGCACGCCCGCCCAGGACGAGCTCGCGCACGGCGACAAGCTCGACATCAGCGCCGTGGTGTCCATCCAGGGCATGGACGACTCGTCCTACGCCGGCAGGCTCTACTTGCTGGGCCCGTACCTCGCCTTCGCCTCGCTCGACCGCAAGTCCGTGCGCTTCACGCTGCCGCTGTGCACCGTGCGCCGCGTCGAGCGCCTCAACTCGCGCACGGGCGCGTTCGCGCTCAGCCTGCTGCTCTGGCACGGCATCAAGCTCATCCTCCAGCTGACGTCGCTGCGCCCGACGGCGGACGCCTTCTGCGCGCGCCTGCGCGACGCGCTCAAGATGCAGCTGCAGCTGGGCAACATGCGCGCGATGAAGACGTTCGTCAAGACGTGCTACTCCGAGTCGCTCGTCGCCTCCGCCAGCAACACCGTCGAGGGCGAGCGCGAGGACGGCAGCCTCGTCGCCCACGACGCCGGCTCGTCGTACCTCGGCGGACTGGGCCTCAAGTTCAAGTTCCCCGGCGATCCCAAGAAGTGCGTGCTGTCATGCCCTCACCGATTAGCTGCTGACAGGTTACTTTAATAACAGGCTCCGCGAGGCGTCCAAGACGAAGCTCTGGGCGCAATACCTGCGCGAGCACGGCCGCAACCTCACGCTGCTGCGCTACCCGCAGTGCACGCGCCTCGTCCAGGTCGGCCTGCCGAACCGGCTGCGCGGCGAGATCTGGGAGACGCTCTCGGGCTCGCTGTACCTGCGCTTCAACAACCAGGGCCTGTACCAGAATATCCTCAAGGAGAACGAGGGTCGCACGAGCACGAGCACCGAGGAGATCGAGAAGGACCTCCAGCGCAGCCTGCCCGAATACTCCGCGTACCAGACCGAGGAGGGCATCGACACCCTCCGCCGCGTGCTCACCGCCTACAGCTGGCGAAATCCCGAGCTGGGGTACTGCCAGGCCATGAACATCCTCGCCGCGGCCATCCTCATGTGCGTCGCCGCCCGGCAACGCTGCGGTAGTCTAGTTGATAACGTTATCGCGTAGCTACATGTCGGAAGAGCAGGCGTTCTGGCTGCTCGAGGTGCTCTGCGTGCGGCTCCTGCCTGGCTACTACAGGTGCGAGTTCAGCGGCTCCCGCACGCGGTCACTCAGCTGCGCAGCCCGTCCATGCACGGCACGCTGCTGGACCAGCGCGTCTTCGAAGCACTTGTCCACCGCTGCCTGCCCATGATACACGACCACTTCCAGGAGGTCGACGTCCAGCTCTCCGTCGCGTCCCTGCCGTGGTTCCTCAGTTTGTAAGCAGGTCCATCGCTGCCGAGGACTCGTCCAAGGCTGACAAGCCCGCGTATAGGTACATTAACAGCATGCCCATGATCTTCGCCTTCCGGATAGTGGACTGCTTCTTCTGCATGGGCCCGAAGGTGCTGTTCCAGGTCGGTCTGGCGATCCTCAAGATCAACGGCGAGGCGCTCCTGAACGTGCAAGACGACGGCGGGTTCATCAAGTAAGCGCGTTCACCATGTCTCCGCTTTCCACACCAACACTCACGCCCTCCCTCACAGCTTGATGCGCGAATACTTCGCGACGCTCGACCAGTCTGCGCACCCGCGCTCCCCGGACTCGCGCGCGCGCGCGATCACGCGCTTCCAGGAGGTGCGAACCCGTGCAGGGCCAATGAAGCGCATGTGCTCATGCTCGCACGGGCATCTCGCAGCTGCTGCTCGTCGCGTTCCGCGAGTTCTCCGTCATCACGGACGAGATGATCCACAACGAGCGGCGCCGCTTCCGCGGCGAGATCATCCACGGCATCGAGTCGTTCTCGAAGCGCGCCGCCGTGCGCAATCTCAAGACGTTCCGCCGCTTCACCAAGGACCAGATCGGGCTCGTCTACGGTGCGCCCTGCCTCTCTCTCTCTCATATTCTGGTTGCGCTGTACGCTTACGGACTGCAATGCACGTAGATGTGCTGTTCAAGGCGATTTGCGTCGCGCCGCCGCCGCCGAGCCTCAACCCGCCCGTCGTGCCGAGCGCGGGCGCGGAGCACGAGCGCCCGGAGACAAGGATTGACTTGAAGACGTTCCGCGTGTTCCTCAGCGAGATCGCGACGTGGGCGCGCGACGACGCGATCGTGTCCAATGGGTTCCAAGTACGTCGGGGGAAGAGTGTCGACGGTAGCGCTGACTGGGATGTGTAAAGGAACGGATCGACCGCAGTATACCTGAGCACGAGCTTATTGATCGGCTGTTCTTTTTCTGGGACACCTCGTGTCGTGGTGCGCTTTCGTTCCAGGTGAGTTCTACCTTCAGCTTATGGAGATATACGTTATTGATGCCAATGGGGTACGGTGTAGGACTTGGTCAACGGTTTGGATGGTATCATGTTCGCGGACTTGATGTCGAGCATCGAGTGGTTCTTCACGCTGCACGACAAGGACAAGGACGGCTATCTCACGCGCGACGAGGTGCTCACGGTGTCTGAATCTCTACTGGTACGGCGTCCACCTTGGTATCGAAGCTTATCGTTGACCATGTCGCAGTTCATCTTCCGGTACGAGATTGGTGACGCCTACTTGGGCGCGGTGAGCCGGTTTATGACCAACGCATTCGAATATGGCGACACGCTGCAACAAGATTCCGAGCAAACTGCCAACACCGATGGTGCGCATACGCGCCCGTATTTGAACCTTGCGACGTACGCCCGTTTCTCTTCGCGCAATGGAACGCCGTCATTGACCGCACAATCTCAGATTCCGGATGGTGGTCCTTGCCGACGAGCTGCTGGAGCAATTCTTCGAGATGGACCTGCGCGAATCCTTCCGCTTAGAACCTGTGGAGATTGAGGACGTCTCGCACCACGGGCAGCCGAGTGGATTCCTCGGGCTGGGCGGGCTGCTCTCGACGATCGTCACGGAGGACAACAAGAAGATATTCAACAAGTTCACGGACGAGATCGGCAAGACGATTGGGAAGCACCAGGTCATGCACCGGCCGTCCATCGGGCGCATCGACCGCCGGCAAGCGCTCGAGGAGCCCAAGGCGCGCGAGTCGCTGCTCCCGCCGAAGCTCCAGATATCCACCTCGCGGTCGACGTCGCCCGCGCCCGGCGCCGCGGCGGACAGGGAAAAGCAGGCCTTCCTGCGCGCGCCGTCGCCCGCCGCGCAGACGCCCGCCTCGCCGGTCGTGAACCCGATCAAGTTCGCGGTGCTGGAGCGGACGCCGTTTGCGATCGACGAGGCGCACGGCGAGGGCGACACGGACGATGACGACGACGTCAGTGCTGCGAGCGCAGACGATCAAGTCATGGACGAGGTCAGGCCCCGTCCGCAGCCTTGGCGCACAAGTCCATCCGCTGACTCACGCATCCGCAGGTTGATGCGTTCCTGGAGGCCCACGACACCGGCCTCACGGACGCGGACAAGGCGGTGGCCGCGGACTTGCAGACGGCGTCGCCAATGAAATAGTACCTAGACAATAACGTGACCACGACCCGATGAGCCCCGGAGTTCCTATACTGCTTTGCGCCGAATGTATCTTTACCGCTTTACAGAGCTTTTTATTTGTGCGACGCGGACCCCGCCACCTGGCGCGCACCGCGCACGGCCACACCACGCTGCGCGCCGTGATAATAATTTGCCCGGCAATCCGATGGGCCCTCTGCTTAAATAGCCTGGGCGAGCCGCCGCTGCGGTGGACCGCATCTCCAATCCCCAATCTCTTGCCCAGAATGAGCGCGCCGGATATCGACCTCTCGCAGTACTCCATCTACCCCGCCACCGAGGAACAGATCCTCGAGTGCAGGACCCGCGGACATGCACAGTGGGGAGGGGGCATGGAGCTGGAGAGCTTCCTTGGAGGCTATGGACAGCTGTGCACGTTCGAGCATGCCAGCGGCGGGCGACTTAGGACATGGTATGCTTTCACACGGCGGCCTGAGCATGACAACTCACAGATCTTGCAGGGTGTTCGCTCCTCGATCTGACCCCAAGACCCTAGACTTCCTCTGTTCCTGCGAATCGTGAGCATTTACGCATTCGCCCCGTGGATCGTGGAATGACCGACCGTCTACCAGGTACCGCCGGGATGGCTTCGTCGTCTTGCCCGGGGAGGCGGCTCCTCGTGAAGAGGTTGTGTTCGGTGTCGCAGCGTGAGTTCTCCGCACTGGGTGGCTGAAGGAAACTGACGGTGCTGCTAGTGTCTACACGCCTCCGAGGTTCCGCCGCAAGGGCGCGGCGCGCCGCATGATGCAGGTCCTGCACCATGCTCTCGCAGGACCGGATGCCCTCCCGCCATTCCCCGCCGCCTGGGGTGCGCCTCCGAACCAGTTCCCGGAGGGCCATAAATTCGGCATCGCCAGCGTCCTGTACAGTGCCATTGGCGAAGAATTCTACCGCAAGTGCGGCCCCACGGATGACACCGAAGGGTGGAAGGTCGCCAGCCCCGTCACCACGAAGTGGGAAGTGTCCAAGGCGAAGGACGTGTTCGCCAAGGCTGGTGCCCCCGACCTGCCGACAGCCATTCTCGGGATTACCGAGCTGGATCCCCTCTGGGCCCAGGACGGCGAACTCATGCGGACAGAGCTGACGCCGCCGGCCACAGGCGCCATCGTCACGTTCCCGCCGTGGCGTGGCGTGGGCGCAGCACTGACCCGGCGCAACGCTCTCATCTTGTCTCTCCGAGGCACTGAGGTGAAAGAATGGGGCGCGCGCATCTCTGGCGACGAAGGTCTGGTGTACGCGACGTGGACGCCAGATCTGGTGCACCCGGAGAACTTGGGCTTTACTCGCATCCGGGCACAGACGCCAGAGCACTTCCGCGCGCTCTTGTACGCCGCGGTGCAGACTGCGTCGGCGAACGGACAGGTCACGATCGACACCTGGAACCTGCCAGAACACTTGCAGGGCATCGCGGCCGAGTACGGCGGCCAGACCGAAAGGCGGGCGGACCAGTTCGATTCCATTGTCTGGTATGGCTCGGGCGACAATGTCAAGTGGTTGAACGATGAGAGGTGAGTCTCCCTGTCATATTGGATGGCGAAGCTGAGGACTCGCAGGTTCGGGGCATGCTAATTGCAAGACACACGATGCCGGTGGATTTATCTCTGTAGACTCTGTATGATCCTCTTCCCGTGTCGCAACGAAAACATTTCTTCGTCGTTTGCATCGGGAGGATGTCATTCCTTGAGTTTCTAGGGACTTCAAGAGCAGGAATAGCGGGCCCGATGCCTCCATGTGACCGAAAGATTGAGTCGTTTGACTCTTACCTTCAAACCCAATCACGATGCTGGAACCCATCGGAGTTCGAAAGCGCGTTACCAACTTCCCAAGTCACGTTCCAGAACCGCCAACAAGGCGAGTCCAATGATGCGCCGCAATTGAACACGCGGGAGACAGAAGTAAGTACTGCGAGTGGATCAAATTGAACGCAGTGAGTGGTGGAAATGACTGAGCCTGCTCATGTACTCGTCGGGCGCATTGCCAAATGGGCTGGCCGCGACAAGTACATGAGGGAAGGGGGGAGAAAATGGAATGGAAGGAAAGGGGGAGAAGGCGGTTTTTCGTGGGTTATATGGTGAACAGGAACCTATTATGCTGTGCCTAGGATCAGATAAGTATTATGGGAGGTAGGAAAGGCCAAGGACGGGTATGTGTGGATTATGAGAACGAGGGGCATTGTCACTGGATTACTACGCAGGGAATTATGGGGCTGTATAAATTCGGTAAGGGATGGATGGATGGGTGATCATGGAACACGATTACGAGCGCTTGAAAGCTTGCAGAAGCTTCTGCACGCCCTTCGGCTTCTCCGCGGGCTTCCCGAGAAGGAACTCGCGCCACGCGAGCTGCTGCTCGGGGGAGAGCTTGGTAAACGCTTCGGGAGCGTTCCCAGAAAACAGACGCTTCGGGGCCACCGTCTCTGCCGCGGCCACGACGGGCTTCGCGACGAGAGGCCGGTCGAGGAGCGCCCGTCTGCCAAAGGTCACAGTGGAGGCATTGAGAGGAAGGGGAGGACGGAGAGAAGTGGAAGAGGAAGGGACGAGGGAGACGGTAGAACGACCGAACGTCGCGGCGCGAGCGCGACGGCCGCGGCACCTGCGCGCCTGTTGGCCCGCGACGTTCAGGTCTGCGAGTCTGCGGGTGATAGCGAGGTCCTTTGCAAAGGACTTGAAGCTCTTGGTAGAGCCGATGCTCGAAATGGAGGAAGACGATGGGAGGGAAGCGGGGACAGGGACGGGAGTAGTACAAGCAATGGACGGGAATAGGGTATCGGCGCGTACACGGCGGCGAGCAGTGCGTGCCGCAGCCGCGGTGTTTGCAACCTCAGCAAGGCGCGGGGCACCCGCAAGTCCCTGAGCAAAAGAAGTGATGCTCTGGGAGCTCGCAAGGCTGCGCACGGACGAGGAGGAAAGAGACGCGGAGATCATGATGTGTGTGAGTGTGTGGGGTGGGGTAGAAACAAGTGCAAAAGAACAGCAACACTGGGGGAGGGGGGTACCAGGTCAAGGTAGTGTTCTAGTGTTTAATTGTCCGATTCGGCTTATAACGGGTCTCCGAGGACGATCGCGGCATCGGAGCGGGTGTATCGTTCCGAGGGAACGCCTCGGCAGTCTGAAACGGAACTTCCGAGTAGAGCGACCGGTGAGATCCCGCGGAGACTGCAGAGGTGGTTAATCCTGCGCGCAAAATGGGCATTGTGCGCGTTCATTGTGCGCCATTCAGTGCATAGAGTACGGGTACAACGGCGACAGGTCATGCTGACAATCAACAACGGGTATGCAGCGATGCATCTTTCAGCTCTTGACCCGGCTGAAGAACCAACTGTCCGTGTCACCGTGACTGCGCGGCGCACGTCAGAACACATGCAATGCGAATACTTTTCGACGCACTCTTCACCAGCCGCAGAGATATCGATGCTCGCGTAGAAGCTCCAACCCGCTGCAGCGAATGCGTTCAATATGTTGAGGAGAAGGACGCGCGTCGAGACGGTCTCGCGGCCTTGCGCACACCAAGGATAGCCTGAACATATTATGCTCAGACCGGAAAACCAGGTTGCCGAATCCGCGACACACACCGTGGAGTTTAAACTCATACGCGATGCTGGGCACCTTCCACCCCTCGCGCTGGATCTGCGCACCTAGGACGTTCCTGACGGCGATGATCTCGGGCTCGGAGGCCTCGATTAGGCGCATCTTGTCGTCCTCGTTGAAGCTGACCGCAAAGAAGGACGAGGGCGCCGGCGCCGGCCCACAGGTGAAGAACAGCGTGTCCTTGTCGCTCTTGATAATCATCGGGCGTCCGAGTCAGCCACACAGATGTAAGTACATCGTGGCATTCAGCGCAGGAACTTCTCACCGCTTTTGTCATGACATCGGTGGACGCGGCGAGGCGCCAGCCGGCGTGGTAAAGATCGCGCAGAACCGCAAGCATCAGCGTGCGCGAGGGCACGGCGTCCGACCCCTGGCCGAGCCATGGGTTTCCGCCGAGTTTGAACTCGTGGGCGCCGTGGTAATCCGAGTCGCGCTGCCACCGACGAGCCTCAGCCTCCCTGCTGCCTGCCGGACGAGAGCCGTATACCTGTATGCCCTTCGCCCACGAGTTCTGGATGACGGTGCGCAGACGCGCGATGGTCTCCGCGGGGAACGCGATCATACGCAGTTTGTCCGAGCTGTTACTACATGCATTGGCCGTCAGCCGGGCCCGCAGGAACGCTGGAGGCTAGACGAGGCAACGCACAGCGAGATGCACGCATAGTGATATGCCTGCTGCGGCAGCGAGTGCTCCTCGTACGACGGCGGCAGCTCCTTCTCCTTCCCGCTTCCAGATGCAGACGCCATATGTGCTGATTAGATTTCGGGGAGAAGGAGGTATCTGGCAGGAACCGTTCCACTACCACTGGGGCTTTGCATGTAACGCTGGCTTCGGCGCAGTTGATGTTGCTGTGGACGAGCGCAGCTGCCGCGCTGTGTCCCACAGTTCGTGGCGCCGACACCGCAGTTGCGGTGTCGAGAGTATGTAGATGTGGCAACTCGAGATGGCTCAGAGCGGGATTCGCCGCCCGCTTTTTTGGTTGATCATGATGCACGCAATGGGTGCTCGGTGATATCGGGACGAGCGACCGAAGTCGGGAAATGCATGACAAGTACGACTGGCACACTGCTTCTGTCACTGCGTAGCCCTGCTAGGTACAGCGGGTGGTCTCTCTGCGCGCATGGCGCAAGTGCATTCATGTTTGATACGCGGGAGAACGGCGTGCAACTGGTGGCAAAGGCGAGACCCTGCGAGACCCTGCTCATGGGCTTGTCGGGCGCATTGCCAAATGGGTCGGCCGCGACAAGTACATGAGGGAAGGGAGGGAGGGAGAGGGGGGTAGAGGGAAGGGAATGGGATTAGGTTTTATGGATTAGAGGTAAATAATAGCGTGGGCGGTGCGAAAGGTCAAATAACCATTATGAGGGTAGGAGAGATCAACTTGAAGGACGGGTATGCATAAGTTGTGAGAACGGAGGGAATTATGCTCCGTGGCCGGTGATTGAGGGTCATTAGAGTGAGGTAAGAGGAATCGAGGATTTGTATGAGAGATTATATGGATGGAGCGGGATTAGGACCGCTTGAAGGCCTGCAGAAGCTTCTGCACGCCCTTCGGCTTCTCCGCGGGCTTCCCGACAAGGAACTCGCGCCACGCGAGCTGCTGCTTGGGGGAGAGCTTGGTAAACGCTTCGGGAGCGTTCCCAGAAAACAGACGCTTCGGCGCGACCGTCTCTGCCGCAGCCACGACGGGCTTTGCGACGAGAGGCCGGTCGATGAGCGCCCGTCTGCCGAAGCTCACGGCGGATGCGTTCAGAGGAAGGGGAGGACGGAGAGAAGAGGAAGAGGAAGGGACGAGGGAGACGGTAGAGCGGCCGAACGTCGCGGCGCGAGCGCGACGACCGCGGCACGTGCGCGCCTGTTGGCCCGCGACGTTCAGGTCTACGAGTCTGCGCGTGATGGCGAGGTCCTTTGCAAAGGACTTGAAGCTCTTGGTAGAGCTCATGCTCGAAATGGAGGATGAAGAAGGGAGGGACGCGGGGACAGGGGCAGGAGTGGTAGGAGCAATGGATGGGAATAGGGTATCGGCGAGCGCACGACGGCGCGCAGTGCGCGCGGCAGCCGCGGTGTTTGCTACCTCAGCAAGGCGCGGAGCACCCGCGAGCCCCTGAGCAAACGAAGTGATGCTCTGGGAGTTCGCAAGGCTGCGCACGGACGATGAGGAAAGAGACGTGGAGATCATGATGTGTATGTGGGTGTGGGATGGGGTAGCAACAGGTGCAAAAGAACAACAACACTGGGGGGAGGGGGGTACCAGGTCAAGGTAGTGTTCTAGTGTCTATCTCTCCGATTCGGCTTATAACGAGTCTCCGAGGACGATCGCGGCATCGGAGCGGGTGCGTCGTTCCGAGCGAAAGCCCCGAGCAGTCTGAAACGGAACCTCCGAGAAAGCAGGCCTGCGAGATCCCGCGGAGACCGCGGAGGTGCGCCGCATTCGATGAGAGCGAGAAACTGGGATAGCCTCCGTGATACCTCTGAGCACATTGCCAATCTGGCTGGCCGCGAGGATACCATGGAAGGCGTGGAAGGGGAGGGGCGCGGAATTAATGGTTGGAGAAGCAGGGATTAAAGGTTTGGGACGTGGAAAGATGGGCTGATAACAGCATGCGGTATTACGATGGCGAGGGTATTAGGGGAGGCGGGACGGAAATAAGGATTACATGGGGTGAGAGATGTGGCTCATATGGCGGTCATTGGAGAGGAACTGGAGAAGGGGGACAGTGCAGGACTGGACTACTACTGGCATTCAGTGACACGAATGCTAGGAATCTTCATGACCCCGGGATGGGTCTCAAGGGTTTTGCGCAGCGCAGCCTGACGCTCGGGAGACAGCGCGTACATAAGTTGATTCCCCGGAGGCAACAGGGGTTCGGGCAAGGGAACGCTCGGCGACATATGGGGGAGGACAACACGCGGCTTCGGCTTGAAGCACGCCCAAGGATCAATGGGGAGGAGAGGAGCAGAGGGAAGTGGTTCATAGCCCGGAAAAAGGCGCGGTTTCGAGCGCCCGACGGTCGCCGCACGAGCGCGACGACCGCGGCGGGTGCGCGCGTCCTGCCCGGCGGCTTTCATGTCACCGAGTCTCTGCGCGCCTGCAACGTCTTGTACAAAAGACTCAAAACTCTGAGCAGAGCTAGAGCGCGACATGGAGGGCGAGGAAAGGGGAGTGCAGAGAGGCTCGGGTTCGGTGGGACGAATGGGAGCAACGGACGAGGAAATAGATACAGAGGTCATGATGAGTGCGTGGGGGTGTGGGGTGTGGTAGCAACGAGTGCAAAGAACAACAACACTGGGGGGAGGGGGGTACCAGGTCAAGGTAGTGTTCTAGTGTCTATCTCTCCGACTCGGCTTATAACGGTCCTCGGAGACGATCGCGGTTTCGGAGCGGGTAGGTCGTTCCGAGATATATCCTCGGGCAGTCTGAACCGGAATCTCCGAGCAGGACAGCCTGCAACCTTCCTCGGAGACGCCGCGGAGAAGCTCCTGCAAATACCGACGGAAGGGAAAGCCTCCGAGCCAAACGATATATCACAGACGGCAAGAACAAGCCTAAGCGTCCATACACCTTCGTCTCACAAGGTTCTGTGGCTCCTTTGGCAAAAACAGCAAGACGGCCTGCCCACCAATTGAACGCGCAGCCCCGGTGGGCGGGGACTGGCTGAGGACTCAACGGGTCGAAGACGAAGCCTTCGGAGCAAGCGCACCAGGGATACGCATGCCGAGTATAAGTAGCTTTAGAATATGAAGGTCGATCCGCTTGCATGTTTCCGAGGGCTACTTGTGGCTCTCAAAGCAGCAGAAAAGGCCCCGCGACACTGCAATGGGCCAGACGCGCCGAGAAACTAGCGCAGAATGTAGCACGAGTACTCAACATAATGGGCTTCGATCCATCCACTGGCAGAATGCCATGATCACAGAACATCAGCACGGCGCTTCCAATTCTCCTTGATGCCTACGCACGCCGCGCGCGAAGAGGGCAGCACAGGGAAGAAGTCAAGAATATTTACCAGTGTAGTCGCGCAGACCCAAGGGCGCGAGCGCCACAAGGTGGGTCTTCGAGACCCACAGGCCGGACGCCGATCTTACGAAGCGATCGGGCACTGAGGAAAGAAGCTTCATTCAGGCGGATGGCGAGCGAGTCATTGAACCCTGGCAAAGAACAGCTTCGGAGGTCCCTGCAGGGTTCCTAGGCGAAGCGAAGATCGAGATGCAGAGCTCGAGGAAGTAAGGGCCGAGGAAGCAGAGATTCAGCAACTCGGAGATAGACACCATGCGTGTTTAGCGGAGGCTTGAGCTAATCATGTGCGTCGTCCATGCTAATCATTGAGTAGCACGGCAAACCTGAAGGGTAAAAGCGGCTTCGGCGGGCCCTGTAAGGCTTTTAACGGTGGCCGAGTTCTCCGGCGCTGCCCAACACCGTATGCGGTGTGAAAGACGTCTTCGAACGCCGGTTCAGGCAATTGAAAAGGCGCCGATCCCCGGCATACGAGCCCAGGCGAGCTGCCGATTGAAGAAGGGACAGATAGCACGCGTCGTTGCCCGTCATGGCTTTTCATCACGAAGCAGTGGCTGACCGGGTACCATAGGATACGAGCCAGTCGACGTCAAGCAGGGCTACTATTCGCCGAAGGTAGACGGCGGCGAGGGCTTTTGAGCGGACCGCAAGCTCTTGGCGGACGCGTGCACTCGAGAGCGGTGCATGGAAGTCAAAGCCCCGAGCAGCCCGCAGCCCATCCGAAAGCGTCCCAGTGGCATATGGCACACACAGCCAGCGGAGAACGGGGAGTGCGTAGGCAGCAGGGCATGGCGTGGGCGAGACTGGAAAAGAAGAGGGAAAGAAGCACGAGGTTCGCCGGCACTAGCCGCAACACGGTTCGCTTCCCGCCGCCACCTCCGCGCGGCACCATGACGGTGAGTGCACGCAGCCACAGTCGCCTTCTAAATATCCTGATTCATGTGTGTACCAGGACCTCACATATTGCTACCGGCACATGACGTCGTCGGACATCTACGCGCTGGACGAGCTCGAGACGTCCGACTTCGAGACGGGCAACCTGTCTGACGAGGGTGCGCCGACCTTCGCGTCTCACGGCTCCTGGAAGGGTCTAACATGCGCTTGCTCTAGAACTCGAGATCCCATACGAAATGATTCCGCCGAATCCAGACGACGCAGACAGTGCGTTCTTTGCCGCCTGACAATAAGGGATATCCTAGGTGTCGGAACAAGTCGAAACTCGAAGTCGAAACTGGAGTCGAAACCCCGGTCGAAACTCGTCGATACTCGAGTTTCGGCCTGTTTCGGCGAACCAGCTCCAAGAGTCGGAACACCAGAAACGATTTCGAAACTCCCCTCGAACTGGGTGCTTTGGAGGCCCTTTCTCTGCCAGAAACGGTCGGTTCTCGGGTCCCGCCCACGAGCTGTTTCGACTGTTCCGACTTCGAGTTTCGACCTGTTCCGACTGTGATATCCTCTAATGAATGCATCGCTCATTCTTAATGCGCCACAACAGCGCTCCCATCTCAGGTGCATCCCTCGTACCCGTACGGCGACCCAACGC
The DNA here is from genome assembly GCA_030578095.1 of Auricularia cornea. Taxonomy (NCBI): domain Eukaryota; kingdom Fungi; phylum Basidiomycota; class Agaricomycetes; order Auriculariales; family Auriculariaceae; genus Auricularia; species Auricularia cornea. The sequence continues at coordinate 2,702,513 of JARLTE010000009.1, read as the reverse complement.
GCCTCACGCACCCCGCGTCCTTCCCGCGCATCCCGTACGACCCGACGTCGCGCACGCTCTTCGAAGACGCGTCCTCCGCGTCGTCCACGATGCCCGGCCTGCGCTGGCGCGACCTCGCGCTCGACCTGCTGCTGCCCGTCGACCCCGAAAAGGCCGAGGCCGCGCGCGCCGCGCTCGCGCGCAAGCAGGCGAGCGGCACGGGCAACCCCACCGGCCGCGGCCAGCAGGCGCCGCTGCCCGTGCCGCCGGACCCCGACGACGAGTTCGAGGACGTCGACGGCAGCGAGGAGGAGAGCGACGAGGACGAGGACGGAGAGGGCGGTACCGAGGAAGAGGAGGACGACGACGAGGAGGGCGAGGAAGAGGAGGAGGAGGAGGAGGAGGAGGAGGAAGGCGACTACAGTACTTACGTGCCGGTGCCGGATTACATGCCTCATGGGTATACACATTTCTACCCGCCGCCGCCGCAACAATAATACATGCACTGTAATTCACGAGAGGCTGCGCTTTTCCGGCAGACACCTCACTTGTACTGGGAATTTCACGCCACTTAGATATCCTTTGCAGGATTCTCGCTGTATGGGCCTGAGCAGACAACTCTGCGCACCACGTGCAGAGCCAATGTCACATCTGGGGCATCCACAACGCGCAGCAGCACATTGAGCAGTTCAAAACGAGCAGGTTCCCCCTTGGGAGGTGTGGTCTCATAATATAATAGGCCCTGAGAGCGTTCGCCAGTACTTCAAGGCTTGGGTGAGTTCCTCTTTTCATTGTTGCATGCGCGCCGTCACCGCCGCGGCAAGCGCGTCGGCGACGTCGTCCTGCAGTAGCTCTGTAATTTTACATTCCTGATCGAGCGCCCACTCGTACGCGTCGACGAGCAGCGCGTCCGTGAGCGGGATGAAGCGGTCGGCAAGCGCGCGGATGATGTTCGTCACGCGCGAAATGGCCTCGCGCGTCGAAATGTCGATGTCCTGCCGCACGCACACATGAGCCTGAGCTCAAGCGCAGATAGAGGCATACGCACATCGTTTTGGTTGGAGTACACGAGCTCGGCGTCGAACGTGTCGTCCGCCTCGTTCTCCTCGCGGTGCACGTGCTTCGAGACCCACACACGCCCGTTCAAGCCGAGGATGAGGTCGACGCCGCACGGCAGCGCGATGAAGTGGCTCTTGAGCCGCCGCACGAGCACCGGCGGCACCGTCACGAGCTGTCCGTTGCGCAACTACCGCCCACACATTCAGCACCCCCTGCAATCCGCCCAGCGAGACGGACAGACGCACCTTGCCGTACTTGAGCGAGCGCGTGTGCAAGCTCATCGCGCCGTCGGCGAAGAACGCCTGGACCTCGGCGACGAGCAGGTCGCCCTCCTCGAAGAAGCTGCGCATCTGCAGCTCGTCGCTCTCCAGCTTGCGCCTCTACTCCTGCCGCCGTCAGCCGCCCACTCCCATTCCTCGCTGTGTTATGGGGAATGGAAGCGCACCTGGACGCCGCCGGGCAGGTTGATCGACGCGAGCATGAGCACGGCGTCCTGCCGCGCGTTCGCGTCGACCTTCCACCGCCGCGGGCCGACCTCGGTGATGCGCCCGATGACGAGGTCGCCGACCTCCGGGTTGTACCTGCCGCGCGCCGTCAGCGTCAGGCTCTGTCCAGCGTTGACCAAGGACAGCCGCACCGCGAGCGGAGCGCGCGCACCGACACGAGCTTGTTGACACGCTCGATCGTGCCGGGCACGGACGCGATGACGTCCTCGCCGTCGACAAACGTCCCGTGGCCCCTGCGTGCGCACACCGTCAGTCGTAGTGCTCCAGGAAATCGGAAGGACGCGTGCGGACCGCATGAACGCCTGCGAGGATGTGATGGGCTCGCCGGGCGACGTGAGCTTCGCGTCCGCGCCGCCGAACTCGTCGTCCACGTCCATTTCCTCCTTAACATGGCCGCTGCTTTGCGGTTGCGCGGGCGCGGGGAACGGCGCAAAGAGCATCATCCTGAAATGGCGAAGGAAGAAGGAGCGGTTGAGACTCCGATCGCGCCCGCGTCGCCGTTCTGCACGCTGTTCCTTCCTATTTCTACGGCAAAACGAAATAGATGTTACTGCGAGACCTCCATCATATGAAGAATGTCCAATGCGCAACGAGGCGCTCACATCTGCACTGCGCAGATGGCGCGGGGGCACACATAATTACACTCATACTATCCACACCCGCGGCGTCATCATAAATCAAAGCAAATGAGAGGAGAGGGGAGGGGAGGAGAAGAGCGCAACCAAAGGACAAAGATAAAGCAGTCAGGGCGTCATCAGTCGTGAGCGGAATCGTGATGAGAGGAAATGCGGAAGGGCTACATAAACGGTGAAGAGACCGGGACCTACTTCCCGAACCAGCCCTTCTTCTTATCTGCAAGAGGAAGAGGATTGAGCAAGGGGTCTCTGTCTAGGGAACGGACCGGACGCACCAGCAACTGGTTGGGTGGGTGCAGGCTCTGCTGGAGTCGTCGATGGCGGGTCAGACGGGCAAGACGGCGCTGGTGGGTCAGTCGGCGTGGGTTCTGCGGGCGCAGGTGCAGGCTCTGCGGGCGCCGGAGCGGGCTCTGCGGGCGCAGGCTCGGGTGCGGGGTCAGCTGGCGCCGGCGTGGGAGCGGGCTCGGGCTCGGCAGGAGGGTCTGCTGGCGCTACGCAAACTAAGTCAGGAAGCAGTAATAGGCTGAAACGACGTGGTACGCACGCGGCGGTGGCGGCGGCGCGTCCCAGGCGCCGGGTATCAATGCTATGGGCAGCAGCCACGTCGCACTGAGCACGACGCCTTGCCCTGTACCTCGTCAGTCCCGGTAACGGAAGAACGTAATGGGCAACTGTGCGTACCCTTGTCGAAGCTCTTGATTTGCCCCCAGCTCCACGCGATGAATCCCGCTGCAAGAAGCGTGGGAATCAGGATCAAATAGGCTACGAAAGTTGGGTGCCGAGCGCACCAATGTAGCCGATGATAGGCACCAGGGCCTTGAGCACGCCGACGACCGGGATGAGCGGCACAGGGAGCGAGCTAACGGGGACATTATTGACAATCCAGGTCAGGGCAGTCGTGATCATGGCTGCTCGCTGAGCCGTCTCGAGCTCTTTCTTGTCGAGGACGAGCATCACCGGCGGTGGCAAATAGCTGCGAAGGAAAGAGCCATCAGAAAACGTGCATGCAGGACAAGCATTTTGAGGCAATGCGCACAGTCTGAAACCCCACCACGTGCACTTGATGGACATCTTGGTGAGCGAGGGGTACCAGACGGTGACGTCCTGCACGACGACGGAGCGGCGGCGCTCGAAGCTGTCCTGCAGCGGCGGCGCCGGCGCGCTCCTGTGGTGGCCGCCGAAGGGCCACCACGACTTCTGCGCGTGCGCGGGGTGGTGGATCTCCTCGGTGACCTCGACGTTCATCGACACGACGGCGGAGCGCGCGAGCTCGACGGTGCTCTCCGCGTCGATGATGAGCGGGCCGTAGATCATGAAGCTCGCGTCGCCGGGCGCGTTGTCGTCCTTGCCGTGCGAGATGCCCGCGGACTCCGAGGACGACATGAGCCGGTCGAGGATGCCCCACGTGCCGTTCATCACGCTCGCCGAGGAGAGCAGCTTGAACAGCGACGAGCTGTCGACCGCGCCGCCCGGCGGCGTGCCCGAGCCTGCGCCCGGGTCCGTGCTGCGGTTTGCGTCGCCCTCTACAGTCGGGTAGAACGGCGGCACGGCGGAGAGCAGGTTCTGGATCTTGCGCGCCAGCGAGCGCTGCACGGTCGTCGGCGCCGGCTCCTCGGGCGCAGCGGCGACGGCGAACGCGACGACGTCGTCGATGGACTCGGCGGAGACGACCTGCTGGTCGCCGGTGGCGAATGAGCGGGGGATGGACGGCGTGCGGCGCGAGGCGGACGTGTGGCGCGAGATGGTGTCGCTCTCGACGAACCGCGTGCCGGTGGGCAGCCCGACGTCGCGCGCCGAGCGGTCCTCGGAGACGACGAGGTCGGCGGGCAGCTCGGCCTCGAGCTCGACGGGCAGCGTCTGCGAGCGCTTCAGCCGCGGCCGCAGGAACCGGGCGCGGAAGCCGCCGCCGCCCAGCTGCCTGTTCTCGCGCGTGTTCTTCTCCGTCGGGCTATCCAGCGCCGCCTTGCCGTTGGGCGCATCGACCGACTTGCGCAGGAAGCGCAGGACCGCCTTGGGAGACGTCGGCGGCGGCGAGCTCGACATGATGTAGGTGCGGGGAAAAGGAGAACGAGAAGGGCAACAGGGGTAATTCCTAGCTTCCGGCCATATTGGTCCTGGTCACGCTGGGCCAGCCGCCAGCTGTTCCGCCCCGACACCTATAGCTAGCAGAGCACTGCGCCCGCCGCTGCCCGAGCCCTCTTCCAGTTGGCGCCACCGTTCGCTGCGCGCTTTGGCGCCCTGCTGCTGCCGATCGCGAGCGCGGGGAAGCAGTGCTCGCGAAGCCGATCCCCCTGACCTCCTTACCTCAACCAGGATACTGACAAAGCCTACGTCAAGTCCTTTTCGACTAATTTTCTACATTAACAATGGGTGATAGCTTCAATACCTCCTCTCATGAACTTTGGGATAACCTTCTCTCCACAGAGCACCACCGTGCTTTCCGGAGGCACAAAAGGCGTTTAGGATCCTCTAGGATGCATTTTAAAGGCATTCTCGTATCCCCACAAACGGTTTTTGGACTGCTCCCAGCTACAAGCTTCCCAAAGAGGCAGGACGGCGCGCCGGCCGTAAAATCGGGATACTCAGCCAGATTCTTACTCGTCATCCTGCCAGTGGGATCGCGTGGCTGCTGTGCATCTGCGATTTGGCTTTTTGCTAGCGCAGAAACACGTTCCGCCAGCGTGGGAGATCGTCGCGCTCTGGGCCCACGCAGACTGGCATCCCAATCTCTTTGCACGTCCATGCTCTGGGAGCGCGGGCTCCTCTTGCGGCCGCGCTTGTAGATCGCCAGCCGCATGGCCCAATATTGCTCGCTCGGGACCGCTCGCACACAGTACACAGTCTCACCTCGCTGGAGTATCAGTACCCTTCATTCGCTGGCGCTGGAGATTGTGCGTTGTTCGCCGCGATCCGACCCGCCCCGCGCTGTACCCCAGAACCACTGCGTTCATATGGTAATAGTATGACGTCCCGCCTTTCCAGAACACATTGCACAGGCCCACGCACGGGCTCCCGGCCTCTCCCAACTCACCGGGTACCGGCTAATTTCGCGCAACCGGCGTCGTGCGACTCGCGTGGCGGCGTGTCAGTCCTGTCTTGTCGTTGACAACGAGTCTCTACCTCTGTGCCCGGGGGTGCGCGTCGGGCACGCTCTACCGTCCCCACCGGCTTGCTCGCTCCCGTCCGTCTGGACCTGGGTCGCGACCTCAGTGCGACTTGTGAATTTCAGACATCGCTGCACGCCCTGCCTCGAGGGAGCAGTGTGTTCCGCTGGACTCCGCACATGCGCGCGGGGAACTCCAACAACTCCCCCATTTCAACATGCTATCTTGGGTCCCACGGTGGTGCGAGGCAGCGGCCTGCTCGCCATTCAGAGCCTCTGGCAGCGTTGCAGGTACCCAGATGCCCCGGACCCCAGTAACTTTGCTATCCCGCGCAGCCATTGGCCAATGGAGGCGTGGGACAGATTCATATTGCAACAGGCTCCCCCGACGCTTCACATGTCTCGCGCGGCGTGGAAATGCTTGTGCCTGGCGCAAGCACGGATGTGCGGCATTGCCTGCACCCATTGACGGTGCAGCGCTCACTCGTACTGCCTGGAAGCATGGCTATACGGCAGTCCGACCCCCGTTCTGTCCCCCGCGCACATGCACACCGTCTCATTGGCGGACAAGCCCAGTGCTCCGATCCCCGCGCTCTCATCGCGGTCTCCTCTTTCCAGGCATGCTGATCTTCAACTTGTACCTCGCGCTCCTCCGAGAACCGGAGCACGCTTAACTGAACAGACGGCTCCTAGTTTGCGATTTTCCGCGGGGCGTTCCTGTGCGTTGAGCGGCTCGAGCACGTGGCGCGGGCGTCGCTGAAGTCTCCCGCGGGCTCCTTTTTCTAGCTATGCGGATCTCGCGCGCGGTACACATCCACATTGGCTCATGCATTGCTTGCACCCCGGCGATCGCTTAGGGCTCCTGCGTGAGCGGACCTGCAGGGACAAGCGTCAGTTCCTGCAATGCAGGAGTCGCTCTGGAACAGTGTTGTCTCCCTGACCAACGGTAAGTACTGCATGAGCAATGCACGCCCGGGCATCGCCCCCTTCCATTCAACTGGTCTTGCGTGCATATCATAGCGCATTGCGTAATGGGTCCGGGAGATCTGAGCTCGAGTCCCAGGGCGTGGTCAGCACTCCAGATGGAGGAATGAATACACGCGCGGTCTGCACCAGTGCCTGTCGAGTTAGGAACCCCCTGCACGAACGGACCTGGAACGAGCATCGGTTCCTGTAATGCGGGAGCCAGTCTGGAATAGGTCAGTTGACGCCGTGGTCAGCGGTGCTGGATGGGCATTTGCAGGTTCCTGGACACGCCCCCTTCCAGCCAGACGGTCACTAGCGCTGCGGTCGAGACTCTAAACGTGGTGTGAAATTATCACAACGCCTCCTGGCAGAGCGGGGTTCTCGGTATGGTCAGTCTGAGAGGATATCATGGCGATCCCTGTAATGCGTCTGCGAGGCCGAAGCCCAAGTCCTACGACGGAGTGCACTTCGGAAGGGGGAATGCATTCGCGGTCTGTACTCCCCACCCAACTACTTACGAAGATCTTGTGCCTCATTTTCCGTCGGCCGCGGGATCGTGTCGCGTCTTCCGACTAAGTGTGACGAAAGAACGCAACCGAACGATATGGCAACATTTGCCGGCGGTGCTCAGGATGGGTCTTAGGGAGATTTGGCGCGGAAATGCGCGTGTATTCCCCCGTGCCACAGGGCACTGGCCGGGGCTCCGAGTCAGAGACCTGGGTCTACATATTTACCTCCTTGCACGTTCTCTGGGCGGAAGTGCATGTCGGGGGCCGCGGGAGGCCTCATGCTGCCAAAGCAATGACCCTCGTCGTGTTGTCATTCTCCGAGTCATACATACTCGTTCCCGCGGTAATTACCTGCCAGTGACTAATGGATTATGCTGCAAAGCGACCCTGCGTTTGACGTTCCCCGAGTCACAGTGTCTTTCGCCATGCCCGGACGAAGCAGGCCCTCAGGAACCACCTGCAGGAATCCCGGCTGCATCTCCTGAGACCATGACACACTGGCAGGGCTAATCTAACCACGCCCAACCCTCCCGCAGCTGACTCTCCGAGCTCGTGCAAATGACATACATATCCGGCGCGTGCGCCACCGCGGGGATGCACACGCTCGCCTGCCAGCGCGGGTTCCTGAGCGGTGCAACCCAGGTGCGACCGCACTCGCCGACGCAACTGAGCCGCGCACTGGATTGAGCCCGATTTACGGCACGAGCACGGAGCGACAAGGGCCACAGGCACGGAATTGGGATCCACGGATCCCGATTCAGCGGGCAAATGCCCCGCGCAGGAGCGAACCCAGTCGCGCGACGCGCATGCATCGCCTACTTCGCCCGTGCGCACCAAACAAGTCGATCTTAGCTCGAGTGAATACAGTGCACAAGATTTGCCAGTCCGCGCCAGACGCGCGGGCCCGATGGGGATGCGTCGACGTAATCCCTCGCTCCCGCCCGACGTCCTGGCAGGCGCCAATCCCAGAACTCAACACGCAGGAGAGTCCTGGTGCGGAGGCCGCGATTCGCCTGGCCCCAGAAATGCGCTAGCTGGGGATCGGGGGCATCGCAAGGCTCGTCGAGAGATGCCCTGGGTGATTGGCGCGCCGTTTGTGTATGTTTGAGCAGGTACTACCACCGCGCAACCGAACTCGAGCTCTGCACGCGCCGCGCCCCTGACAATTGGCGCCCGGCGATGCACTGCACTGCGCGCTGAGGTTGAATGGCGACCGACTGCGAGGCGCACACCCGCAGAAGCACGCCGTCCGCATGGCATCCGCATATCGCCGTCTCGCCTGAGCCCGCGCCGGCACAAGCGCAAACTGAAACGCGCAGCTCCAGAAGGCGATGGGCGGATCGTTGCGGGAGACCTGTGCTGCATGCACGCGCCGATGCGTTGCAGTGTCATTCCCGGCCATGCGTGGAAGACGCTGTAGCACACTGGCCCCGCCATGTTCGATGTTTCAGCGTGACCTCGGTTATTCGAGGCTCGAGGTTGATGACGTCGTGACAGCCCCAGCAGATGGGAGAACGTTGAGAGAACGATAGCGCAGTATATCATGAGCAAAGCAGCGACCAAGTAAACGAGCAGGGAATTGTACAGGAAGACCGACTTTTTGCGCAGTCATCGTCGACGCGAAGGGAGCTTGCACAAGGAGGCCGTACAGCTGAACTGCGCTGGCGCAACAAGACACTTACTCTTGTGTCGTTGCGTCGTCTACGCTTCGCCAGCGCAAGTGCGCCTCGTAAAACTGTAGTAGCTGTATAGCGGGTTGTCAGATAGGCGCTCAGGAAGGTTCTGTCACGGACCTTCTGCGGGAACTTCTTTCCGCAGATTGACGAGTCCTCTACAACCCGTTTCTCCTCGCCGCCATCCTTACTGCGCGACATTAGCAACCAAAAATGAGCAAACATGATAGACAAAAACGTACATGACAAAGTAGACGCGAAGGGTGTCGTCCTCGGCGTGCTCGACGGTTTGGATGCTGGTTACCAGGTTTTCCCACGACTTGACGTGCATAAACGTTTTCATGCTGCCTGCCTCGGGGTCGTCCATCGTCATATAGTCGAGCCCGTCGCCTGTCGCGACAGACTGGAGCTTGGCCTTGAGCTGCTCGGCGTCGAGCGAGACGCTCTCGACGATGGGCTCCGAAACCTTCGTCTTTGGCTTCTTCTTTGGCGGCTCGTCGTCGGTGTCCATCGGCGACTCTAGCGCCGGTTTGGTCTTCTTGGGCGGCGGAGGCAGTGGCTCAACCTTGGATGCGCGGCGCTTCTTCGCGCTGCCGTCCTCGTTGTCCGAATCGACCTTGGTCTTCGAGCTCGTCTTGCTCAGCGACGGGCGGCCGCGCTTCTTCTTGTTGTCCGGGTGGTCCTTGTGGTCGCGGCGCTGCTTCCAGTACTCGTCAATCATGTCTTTTGCGCCCCTGAAATATTATCGCAATCAGTCACGGCCGCGCAGGACGCGCGCTCGAGCGCGTACTCGGCGTCCTTCTCGTCGACCCAGCTGTTCTCGTTCTCGTCGTAGCCCTTCCATTTGACATAGTACGACATGCGGCCCTGAAACACAAGACGGTCAGTTACGGACCGCGCAAGCGAGAGCGGGCAGCGGGCTCGCGGGCGCACAGCGTGGACCTGACCGCGCTTGTGGTCGATGATGGCTTCTATCTCGTACTCCTCCTCGTCGCCGCCGGCGCCGTCGTCGGCGTCGGACTGGCCGCTCGCGCCGTTTTCGGCGCGCTTGCGCTCGTCCTCGCTGTCCTCCACTACGGACGGGCTCGTGGCGGCGCGCTTGGGCATCGGGGCTGCGTCTGTGCGGCGGCGGCGAGATTGGGGTGGGAGGCGCGGTTGAGGCGGAGATTAGAATTCGCCTTGTCCCGCTCAACGCCCACTGTCCGCGGCCGGGATCTGTTCCCGCACCGTCACATCTGGGGCAGCGTGCGCGGGTGGTGCCATCCGGAACGCGGCGCACGGGCAGTGACGCACCTGTGATGGGTCCGGCGAACGAGGGGACGGAGTGCGTTCGCCCCAGGACCCGACCTGGCCTGCCGGAGTGCCCTTCCAGGCAGCTCCTGCCACTCCTCAGCGGCCATAATTTAATCTGGCACGTCCGCAGTTTGACGGGGATGACGAATGGTGTCGCCACAGCCAGAGTCCCAGCCGATCTGGACCTCGCCAGGACTCTCCGGACATGCGAGGAAGGTGGCGAGAGACACCCGCTGACATATGTACCGTACGCCTGTGGCCGACCCTCATGCTGTGTCTATTTACCTCCCGCTTAAACTCGCTCCATCTATTGCAAAATATCCCGTGGGCGTTGAGCACGGACGGCTGGGGCTGGGACTGGTGCTTCGTCGAATTCGAATTCTTCGCGTTCTTCGGAGATCCGAGGTCCTGGTTGTCAGGTACCCCTTTTTCAAGTCCATCCTAAAGCCTGCCGTTCATTCCTGAACGAAGAAGCCCAATATATCCTGATGAACGCATACGGTCGCAATGCCTCAGAAGCTGAAAGACGCGTCGAAACTGGAAGACTCAAAGGAATCACGTGTGCGTGTGGCGCGCGTCCGTTCCGCACGCGTCCTCGGAATGCACGTCCAGCACTCCGCTGCGTTGCCCAGTCCGTACATGAGTCGCAGAATGAAGTCCAACCGAGCACCTGGCCGTGTCCCACAACTCTGCTTGAGAATATAGGCTACATGGAAACACCGAGATGAAGCAAGCATGGGCAGCGGGTTTCGTGGTTCAGAGCTCACGCAGATCTCCCCCTTGCGCCCGTACTCAGTACGGTTGCGGCAGGCGGGCATACATCCGTATTCAGAGCATGGCAGAGGGCGCGCAGACCATGCCGTTGCCTAGCAGCCGGGCTCGTGCTGGTCGTGAAGCGGCAATTGGGCAGCACGCACTTGAGCGCACAGTGCTGCCCTGCGCGAGCCCGCGCCGGCACCGCAGCTGGCAACCTCCCAGCGTACACGCCACCGCACCTTGTCAACCCGCCCCCAGGCGTGCGCGACCATAACAACAACGCACTCCTCCTGTGAGACAATGTGCGGCTTCTCCGCGACCCGTCTGTGGCTATACCGAGAGTTTGGCCGGGTTAATGTGCAATGCGTGCTCGTGCTCGGGCACTGGCGTGCCCGCCAGGGTTGCGCGCGGATTGCAATGCAATGCACTGATCATGAATTTTCTTCACCCAGAAACGGCGCGCGCTCTCTGGCCGGGGCCCGCGGTGCCGCGGGGGAGCTGGGCGGTGCGATCGCCCCGCAACACGTTGGAGCGGGCAGCCCGCCGCACGACCAATGGCGAAAGTGAGTGGCAGGCGGTCCAGAAGCGGCCGAGTCAAGCGTTCAACGCGCGCGTGGCGAGTGATGATTACTACATGCCGCCGCGCTCGCTGGCGGGGCGTTCGTTCGCCAATCTAGTACAATCTGGGCGGCGTGTTATTTGGGTGCGTAATACTGTGACACTGTGGCGGACAAGACGGGACGGAGAGAGGGGTCATCGGCGCCCCGGGCTCGCGCTGCGGCCGCGACCGTGTCTGTTGATGCGTGGGCCGGACGGCGGGGCGCGGACGAAGGCGAAGTCGGCCTTGAGGTTCTGCTCGAGGAAGGGCGCGCCGTTTGCCTCGTCGATGGCGCGTTTGGCCTCGGCGTAGGTCTCGTATTCGACGAGTGCGTAGCCCTGCGGGAAGCGGCGTGGCGGGATAATGAATGAGACGGGCGCGGCGGGGCGGGGAGGAGGCACCGCGGCGGACCTTCACGTATCCCGTCCGCCTGTCCAGGTTGAGATGGAGGTTTTTGATATCGCCGTACTCTGCGAAACGGTCGTGCACGTCCTCCTCTGTGGCTTCTTCATGCACGTTTGTCACCATTACGATCCAGCCCTCCACGGCTAAGGCCAGGTGGCCGGGTCAGCGCCGTTTGCGCTGCGGTAAGAGGCAAGAGGGCGCGCGACGCACAGCGGGCGGCCTTGCCGGTGTCGCCTTCTTTGGCAGTCGCGGCGGGGTCGATGCGATCGTAGGTTTCCGCCGTGTCCATCGCGTCGTTGTCTGCCGCCCGCCGCTCAGTTCATTCATACGCGCGCGGTATGAACGGCCGCACCGGCGCTCTTGAAGCCGCGTCCGCGCCGCCGGACGACACCAGCACCTGTCAGCCAGCCGCCGTTCAATCTGCGGGCTATCTGATATCTGGCCACGGCGCACCGTCGTCGAGATTCATCTCAGTATCGGACATGCTTACGTGCGGGTTGGCGGGCGGGCGTGAGTTTAGTTTGGCCGGCAAAAGCCGCACAGGTGACGGATTTCGACAGGCCAAACAGCACTCATCCATCGGCAATGCGCAAAGCCTCGTGGCTCACCGCCATCCTCTGCGATGACTTGCCCGTGTGCGCAGACATGGGCTGCTTACCGCAACGTTAAACCGGGCAACAGCCTCCACGCACCTCTGGAATTTTTTTACCTCATGCCGGCCTCATTTTTTTTGGCTCGCTGTTCGCGCACAGACATATGTGTGCGGCCACGCGAGCCTGGGCTATATAATCCAGGGCTCGTCTTCTCCGTAGGCTCAAATACCGATCCTCGAACTTTTTCTGCTCGCACAACCAGCCATGTCGTCATTCGTCAAGCGCGGGCCTTGCGCCGTCTGCGGTCAACAGACTTCGAACTGGTGCTCGCGATGTCAAAGTCGCTTCTACTGCTCCCCGCAGCATCTTCAACAAGTGCGTCCACCGTCCGCCGCATTCTCCCCTTCTTTCTCACCCCCTCGATGTCCCAGGATTGGCCCCAGCACCGGCTCGCCTGTATGGCCGCCACCGCCCAGCCGTCTGCGCAGTACGGCTACTCGTCGTACCAGTCGCATCCTACGCACAATGCGCCGCCACAGGCGGACCCCTACTCCCAGCGGACGACGCCTTCGCCGCCCATGGCGCCCATCGCCTCCTTCAGCGCGCTCTACTTTTCAAAACATGAAGAACACCCGCGCATCGTCCAAGTCAGCTGCATGCCACCCGCGAACCCCGGGTCGTCCATGTGTCCGCGGCCCATCGTCGCGCCGTTCCTCCCAACGTCTGGAGGCCAACAACCCGCGAGCATCGTCTTGAAGCAGGGCCTGGGCTGCCAGCTGCGATATCCGCTGCACGTCTGGTACTGCCCGGGCTCGAACACCACCAACCGCGCCATTTGGCGTCTGACGTCGGGCCAAGCTCCACGCCCATGGAAGGGCGACGTCCTCGTCATGAAGTACAGCGGCGGTCGACGCCAGGGCTACATCGACGCCACCTCGCTCGATCTCCCCGCGCTCGCCCAATTCTTCATGTCGCAGAGGTAGACAAGTTGCGTCTACCCGCCCTCTACCTTATTCCAAAACTTCTCGGTAAACTACGACGGTCAAGCTCTCTGTCGCCTCCTGGTTCCCCCAGTCTAGAGACACTTTTATTGTTTGCACACTATGTTACCCATGCTCTCGCGCGCATACCCTATGGTTTCTTTGTCGATGAACATTCGTTCTAATCCGTCCTAGCTGTCGTGTTCGTGTTTGCCAGTGTGTATCCATTCGCCCTTGCACAATAGAAGTTGATCTTCTTTTCGCTGCTCTGAAACGCGACGGAGCACCGCCGTGATGTAGGTAGGGATCGACGACGAAGGGCGCGAACCAAGCCCCTTCGACGACTGCCGCACTCAGCCCGACTCGGAGGCCATGCGGTGACGACTTCGCCGCGGCCACTCGGGGCAGGCGCGGCGCGTTTCCGCGGGACCCATCCCAACCCCGTCCCGCCGACAACCGTGCATCCCGAGGCCGAGGACAAACACAATACTGCACTTGGAGCCCGTCACGGGATTGCCTCAGGACAATACGCTCTCAGGATCTCGTGCGTCGCCGCTGGTCCCCTATCGAAGCCCGCTGCGCACTGGCACTCGCCCGTCGGGATGAATGGTGCGGTTTCCCGCGGCCCGCGGCCGCTCAGCACGCTACCAGAGCAAGTTCTCACGTGAGCACGCGCTAGGCACCGCTCTGCGCCTGGAGACATCATTCTGCAAGGCTGAGACGGATCCTGTCCCCGCGCGCGCGACCATTCAGGGTCGGACCGATTTTGATCATTCGATTCAACGAAAGCCTGTTGCGCCGCACTCTCGGTGTTCGTCGCAAACGTCGCAGAAGCCCGGCAAGCATGGCTGCTCCGGGATGCCTTGAGCATGGCGGGAAGCTTTGAGATTAGCCGTTTGTTACCTCGCCTGTGCCGCGTAGGGGGACGCTAACTGAAACGAGCTCTCGAAATTCCTTTCCTAGCAACGGCGCGGACGCTATACGAGAACACTAGGAATTGGCCATGACCGATCCATGCCTTCTTGGGAGATCTCGCGCGCGGCCCAGTCGCCTTACGCGCTCGGATTATGCATACTCCTGCCAGTCGGCACCGAGATCGCGCATTTACGCTGTCTCCGGAGAAGGCGAGGGCGTGCAGGCCACGCTGCCCATGAGCAATCGCGCTGAGACGCAGGCACAGCAGCCGCAAGGCAAGGCATACCGACGCTCGGGGCGGGCGAGCCACGGGTCGCCAAATGGGGATAGCCGCTATGCATATCCGTCCGTCGCACGCGCGGCAGCGCCGCCTCGCGCTCGGCCGTGACGTACAAAAGGTTCGGCGCGTAATCATCGTCGGTAATTGAGCTCTTGCACACGGGGACCCGACGGGGTGCCTGGCTTCGCCTGCCCGCCTGCGCATGCAAGAGGGCGCGAGGAGCGCCTCACCTCTCGCGCGAACGGCGCGCTGGCCTGGAGTCCAGGAGCAGGACGGTGTTTGCTTGCTCGGCTTCCGGAGCCGCTGCGCGCGCGGCCACGGCCAAACGTCACGCTGGCAGGTCAGACTGGTCAGATCTCAGAGGCGGGGCAAATGAATGCCCCCGACAATGAATGCTCTCATGCCCGGCTCTTGTCGTTCAGCGTCCGGCGGCAAGCCGCATGAGCACGAAGCCAGAGGGTTTACGTGGTGCGCGTCGAAGTGGGGGCAAATCCTGGGCATAGTGTGGCCCAAGATCTGTCGCCCGGGCTGCCGTGAAGCGGCAGCGGCAGGAGTCGCGACAGCAAAAAGCCCATTCGCGCCACTAAAGGACGCGCCTGGACTATTTCGAGCGATCGCGTGCCGCGGGCTGCGACACTTCGGATACCTCTGAATTGAATTGGCGCCGATTCGCTGAAAGCGTCAGTCTGCCTTCCCGGTGGACGGGGAGGTGATCGTCGCCCGACGCAATTGCTCCATTCGTCCACCCGTCGGGCTGATGCTGCGAGGAAATTAGGGGCCCGTATGCCTGATCCACACTGTTTGCATGAGAAGTCCGAGAAATGACGGCGCGTCGCGATGGGCGTCATTCGAGCCGCATCCGACGCCCGAGAGCAGGCCTGAATTTGTACGGCGCAGTCTAGACCGCCGCGCGCTGGCAGATTGGGGCCCGGGCACGTGCGATCGATGAGGGCATTGCATAACGCCTGCATCGATGCCGCAGACGCGCGCGACGCGCCCCCGCGCGCCGCGGCGATAGCGCCGGGAACAGTGCAACGCCACCGGGCCATCGCGTCGTGCGCATGCAAGAACGCGCGCGCGCGCGAGAAGCCTGGCCGAATCCGCGCCGGTCGCGCCAATCGTCGCGATCGATCAGCGTGCAAGTATCGCGGGATTATTGTAGAGCCTATATGCTATTTACGACTGCGCGGCGGTGCGCGATGAGTCAGAGACGGTGCGGTGCGGCGCATGACGATGGCCGTCCAGTCACGTCGCACGCGATGACCTGAAGGTTGTCGCCAAGCGGTCGCCGAGTCCCCGTCCGAGGGCAGTAGCAATGGACATCGCGCTGCCAGCCGTCTCTACCGCACCGGCGACGGCGTTCCAGACAGAAAGCCGGGGCGTGACGGGCTCGTGTGAGCCGGCGGAAATCATGATGAGGTCCTTGATTGAGTCAAACTCATTCACGACCTCGAGGCCCGTCGAGCGGAGCGCGACGACGGGAGCGCTAGTCGTCGCGTATAGTTTGTGCAGCTTGTCAACTGCGGAGAGCATGATGTGGTTGGCCACGTAGCGCTCGCGCGTGTACGGCAGCAGCGTTGTGAGCGAGCCTATCAATAGGAGTGGGTGAGAGGCATTTCACACGAGGACGGGCGACAGGCACTCACCCACGTCACCGCCCACCGTCACCGCGGTTTCCAGCGCCCGCGCCAGGGCGGCTGCGTCTGCCAGCCCGGTGTTCAAACCCTGTCCGGCCAAGGGGTTCATGGTATGGGCAGCGTCTCCAATCAGACACGTCCGGTTCGCTCGATCGGCGCCAGCATATGCGTCGGCGTGCTGGAACCTGAGCGGGAACGATGCTATCGTGCCTGCCTGAATGTCGGTGACGAGCGGAGGCACCATGTGGGCATCCTCAGGTGGGATGCCAACGAGAAGCTCGGGGTCCTGGGACGCGGAGAACGACGAGTGCGGGTCTATAGAGTGCATGGTCTCCCGCCACCTCAACTCCTCTAAGACGGTCTCGGGCGAGAGCGGCGTGCCCTTGGCATGGGCGTCCAGAAGCAAATCGTACATGTAGCGCAGAGAGAGCTCCGGGAGGCGGAATGCAGCATTCACGAGCAATCCGACAGTCCTTGGCGCGGCGGCCTGCAGGGCAGCAGCAATGTGCGGAGGGACAGACCATACCATAGATGAGAGCGAGTCCGTCAGCGGCAAGAATGCAATTGGCCCGGTGGGGAGGAAGCGCTGGTACGCCGTGCTGTTCGCCTTGGAGAACAAACTCTCGACCTTCGGCACGTGCTGGAGCGTAGCTACTACGCCGCGCCGGTCGTAGTCCCAGCCATACGACTGGATGTCTGCGAACGCGCGGACGGGAGAGTTGAAGCCATCCGCGCCGACCTGAGGTCCCTGTGAGCGCGTGCAAAGGTGGGAGAACAAGTTCCCCACCAGAAGTCGAGCCCGTATAAGACGCCCATCCGACAATTGCACCATGGGCCATCCGTCCATGCCGTCGATGTCCCGGCTAATAGACTGCACTCTAAGGTTGTCCAGAAGCTCGACGTGACCCTGCTTCTGCAAGCAAGCAAGCAATGCGTGTTGGATGTTAAGCACTTCGGCGACCCAGGACATTGGCGCAGGTGGATAATCCATGTTGTTGTTGTTCGACCCCGCGAAGCTGATACGTGAATCCGATAATCCGTCCCACGCCTTCAGTTCCCGTTATGAATGGTGCCGGAGTAGCGCCCGTAAACTGACGAGACTCGCCTGAATTTCGTCGACGCCATTTACTCTCTCATGCCGCATGAATTCCCACGCGCCGAAATCTACATCATCAGTGAATAATGCGTTATAAGAGTCAAAGGTATCGTTGCTGACTTTGCAAGAAGGAACGGGAGACGTTTGTCAGGGTAACGACTCGATTCGAGAAGGCATCGCCGGTAGGGGTCCAGCCCGCGATTTTGGACAAGTCGCCAGCCTCGACGAGCGAAACGCTTAGACCATTACGCGTCGCGTTGGCCGCGCCTGCGCATGCCGTTGAATATGTGACTCGCTATTAGTATTTGGTGTTGGCCGTGACACACCCAAAGCACCAGCGAGTGCAAGGCCGACCGGGCCGCCGCCTACAATGCAAACGCCGCGTTCTATGACACCGGTTCCTGTGCCAGAGGGGCTGGTCGCCAGGCCGCGCAGCAGAACGCGGGCGATGTGCTTTGGCGGGCGACGCGCCACTCGCAGGAGGCTCATGAGGGAGTCGGAGATGAAAGCGCGGACTCGGAAAGCCGGCGCCTGTCCCGTCGCCTCAGCTCGCCGTGTCACCGCAGCCGGCGTGCACAGTCACAATAGCCCCAGCCGCACCGCCCGATCGTCGCTGCCGGCTTAGTAACGGCGAGCGGGGTCAGCCAGCCCGAGCCCGAACGCGGAAATGTCCGTCCAAGTAGCCAGCGCCGCGCAGGCCGTCGGCGAGCACCTGCAGTCGCCCGACGACCTCATGAAGATCGCCGCGTTCCGCAAGAAACTCGAGAAGGAGAAGGCGTCCATTGACGTCAAGCTCAGGAACGGCGTCAAGGACCAGCTCGACGCAACGCGCGAGGGCCTCAAGAAGCTGCTCAACACCCGCAACAACGTCCAGGTCCTCAAGGACGAGATGCTCTCCGTCGACCGCGCATGCAGCGACCCCCAGTACCGCGTCAAGACCTTCGACGCTATTACCCGGGTCGGTATAGGCGCGCCAGGACTCTGAGGTCGTGTGCTAAAATCCAGGCAGGTCTCGCTCGTCCATCGCAACTTCACGCAGACAGAAGAGATGGTCAAGAACCTGCAGGAAATGTACCAGAAGCTCGACATGCTCGAAGACATGCTCGACGCCGACCGCAGCGACATTCTCGGACCCGCTCCAAATCTCCTGGCCATCCACTATATGCTCAACCAGCTCGAGGCATTCCGGAACGAAACGCTGCAGCAGGCAAAGAAGGCCTCAGCCGACGCGCGAAATACCCTCAGCCGCTACTTCGAGCGGCTCAACACGCTCCTCGAGGCATTCGACGAATACGTATGGGCGTTGGCCAAGAACGTGCTGCCGATCGTGCGCGCCGGCAACGGCTCTGTGATCGTGAAGCTGGTCAAGATCTCTGAGATTGAAGGCAAGGAGGACGAGAAGGTGTGAATGTCACTGTTTGCCGCGTTCGATGTGCTGACTATTGTGCAGGCAATAGCGATTCGACTCGTGAAAAGGATGGCGGCGCAGGACGCCGCCTCCAAGTTCAAGTCGATGCAGGCCAACGCCCGCGTCATCAAGCATTACCGCTCCAAGTTCGTCAAGTGCATCACCGAGTCCATACAGGAGAAGTTCAAGGAGGCCTACGAACAAGACAAGAACGAGCCAGGATTGTTCCTCGACAACCTCGGCTGGATCTATCAAGACCTCATCCGCATCGAGACCGACGTCGTTCCCTGCTTCCCGCCCGACTGGGAGATCCACTCTCTCTACATCAAGCGGTACCACAAATGCCTCGACGACGCCATCCGCCAGCTCGTCGCCTCGGAGCCCGAGGCCAGCGTGCTTCTCATCCTTCACGCGTGGCTGAAGGAGTACAAGAAGAACATGAAGGAGCTGAACATCCCCGAGGAGCTGCTCGAGCCGCCGGTGCTCGGTGGCAAGGAGCAGAGCCTCATCGACGACTACGTCGGCTTGATCATCCGCAAGCTGGACGAGTGGTCCGCCAACCTGATGAAGGACGAGGTCAAGGAGTTCACGACGCGCGAGCAGTCGCCGGAGCAGGACGCGGACGGCCTGTACGGCATGCAGGGCGCGGTGATCATGTTCCAGATGGTCAACCAGCAGGTCGACGCGGCGATCGAGAGCGGGCAGGGCGCGGTGCTCGCGCGCGTCGTGTCGGAGAGCGCGCGCGCGATGCGCGACGTGCAGGAGCAGTGGGTCAAGGTGCTCGAGGCCGAGTACAAGAAGCAGATCGACCGCCCGGACGAGCAGGCCGGCGGCCTCGTCGACTACGTCATCGCCGTCGCCAACGACCAGATCAAGTCCGCCGACTACGCCGAGGCGCTCGAGGCGCGCCTGGAGCCGCTCGTGTCGGCCAAGTACAAGGCGCCCATCTCCGAGAAGCTCAACGAGGCGACCGAGGGCTACCTCGACGTTGCGAAGAAGTGCACGCAGACGCTCATCGACCTCATCTTCAACGACCTCAAGCCCGCGACGAAGGTGCTCTTCGCGCAGGGCTGGTATGACGGCATCATGCTGCAGATCATCGAGACCATGCGCGACTACATGCTCGACTATCAGTCCTTCCTCAACCCGCTCATCCTCGAACTGCTCGTCGAGGACCTGCTCGACACCTTCCTCATCACATACCTCAACGCGCTCGTGCGCGCGTCGAAGCTCAAGATGCCGCAGGCGATCGACCGCATCCGCGACGACGTCGGCGAGGCGTTCACGTTCTTCACGAGCTTCAAGGACGCGGCCGAGCTCGAGGTGTACTTCGAGGTGATCGAGCTCGTGCTCGGCATGCTCACCGCGTCCAAGAGCATGGTCTTCCTCGAGTTCTGGCGCTTCGCCAAGCGGCACGGGCCCAATCTGCCGTTCGTCGAAGCGGTCATCCGCGCCCGCGACGACCTCGACCGCTCGGGCGCGAATGAAGTCATGGAGAGCATAAAGCGGAAGGTCCGGGACGAGAATTTGGCCGACCGTGCGTCCCTTGCCCTACATACCTACGCCCCTCAAACCAGCACTAATGTCTTCCTGCCCCACAGCGCCCGAGCCGACCATCATGAAGAAAGTCACCGTGCCCGGCGTGTTTTCGCGCTTCCTGCCCACGACCAAGTGATGATGGAGATAGACCGGCTTCCCTTCTGCGCAATAGTGTACAGTACCACCCGCTATCTTGCATATCCAGCTATCTTATTTCTGTACTACAACTACTCTGTTTTAACCTTAGATGATGACGACTCGGAACGGTCTGGCAGCCCCGCTGCAACCTCATCGATCTTCCTGAACTGGAACGGGAAGCGCGACGGGTACAAAAACGGGCGCAAGTCGAAGCCTGCAGGATGTTAGTCTCGCGCTGTATAACACAGGGCCCATTCGCACGGTTGTCATCGGGGCTGTAGGATTCCTGACACGCGCGTGAGCTGCAGCGGTGGGGGGTGGGAATCGGGAACCCTTACAGCGTGGTATGCCGGGGTGATCGTCGTCATCTTGTGCCTATTGCGCGCGTACTCAAAGTAGAAGAGCTTGACCTTCTCGGCGATCTGGGGGGCGTAAGCAGGAGGCATGTTTAGCAGGCAGGGCTAACCTGTTTGGGAGACAGCGACGATCCCCACTCGTGCAACAGCTTGGTAAACATGGTGTACGGCCCGCACTTTTCAACCTTGCGCAGGCGACCAAACACGGAGAGCTCTTCGTAGGTCATGCCCATGTCCGCCTAATCATATTGATTAGACAAATGGCGTATCCTGCGCGGACCCTGGCGCACCTCGTCGGATTGCACGTAGGTTTCCGTGATAGGTTCCAGCTCGGCAGTGGGAACGGCGGTGAGGAAACTTCCGCGCGCGCGCGCGTCAGAGGGCAGTATCCGTAACAGCAAACTTGACAAACCTGTCGAGAATGGGCAGCCCGAAGTGATCACGCCCGTGCGCAATGAACTTCTTCAGATCGGTCTTACTAATGCCTCCAATGGGGTTGATATCGGCTGTTAGGTGTCAGTATCGAACTGAATGCAGCGCCAGTAATTCTACGCACCCGACGAGCAGTCGTACTTGGTTAGGTATCCGCGAAGGCTACGGGTGTTAGGATGTTCTAGGCAATTTTTTGCCACACATACCTTTCGTCGACATTGGCGCTCCCCAGCACGAGCAAGCCACCGTTCTTCCCACGGACCCACGGGAGCAATTGCGCGAACAGGTACGACAGGACCATCCGCAGGCGGGCCTGGAATGAACGATAAGCAGATGACCGACCAGCCCAATTGCGTCAAACTCACCTGGATGTTTTGCAAGGCCAGATTCTCGGCATTCGAGCCGCCATGGACCTTGAAGCGCGGCTTCGCGCCGGTGACCATCGCGAACAGATTGCGCACTGCAGTGACGACGCTATCCATGTTTAGGTCGACATGGTAGCTGGTGGCGCATCAGGGGTCTGGACACGCTGCAGGCCTGCGGGGACTGGACGGACCTGCCTATAGCGGTCGCGAGTTCCTTTGCGCGCCCGCGCGTGTCGGCGCTGGAGTTCTCCGTGCCCATGTAGCTTGTGTGGAAGATTCGCCCCGCGAACTCGCGCGGGTCCGTCGGCAGGTAGCTGGACCCCTCCGGCTCGCCCGTCATCCGCCGTGCGTCCGCAATGACTTGCTCGTTGCCCCGCGCTGCGGCCTCCGCGACGAGTCTGCACATTGAATGGACGATGACAGCAGTTGCGCAGCTGTCGATACCTCCGCTGAGCGGCAGGAAGAAGCCCTGTGTGCGCGAGCGCCGCAAGTAATCCCAGAGCCAGCAGGCTGGACCCAGACTAAGGGATTGTAAGCAGGACACTGACAATCATCCAAGGCCGCAACTCACGCAATTTCTTCCTCGGGGGTGTGGTAACGGACGTGTTCCTTCTGAGAAATGACTTCGAGAGCTTTATCGAACTTGCCGCTGTTCAAGGCGAATGGCACCTCAATGCGGTGATAGCGCTCAGCCTGAGCTGCCTGCATGCTGCGAGAGCTCTTTGAGCGATGTGCGCGCACGTCCTCGATGTCGATGGTGGCGGAGATGACCTGGACATCGTCGAGCGAGAACTGGGTGCCTTGGGCGACAATCTGGCCGTTGACTGCAATCATGGGGCAGCCGTCGTAGTAGAGCCTATCACCGTCGCAGCCTTGCTGGTTCGCATATAGGTAGATTCCGCCGAGCTACAAGCCATATGAGTTCCGTGCGCCATCGTTGGCGAATAGAACAAACCTTGAGAGTGGCCTCCTTGATCAGTTCCACACGAGTGTGCAATTTGCGGAGCTCGTGGTGACTGCCGCTGGAGTTCGTAAATATTTCTACGCCGTCCAGGCCCATCAGAATATGGGGGCTGGGTCACGATAGTAAGCTACCATCTCACACTGAACGGACAATATGCACCTTGCTGGGGTGAATAGTTCCTCACAAAGCTCGATACCAATGCAGGTATCGAGCGTGCTGATGACACAGTCTCCAAAGGGCACTTTCTCCTGCGAATAGGTTCAATGGGCCAGGTTTGAGCGAGTGGATTTCAGAAACATACTTGACCCGTCACTGCTCTAATGATGCGAGGCAAGTAGTGGTCTTCCCACTGCCTGTGCCGTGTCCAAGGAGTGAAGTAGCGCAGTTCGCGATAGTTGCCGTCATTTGCGAGCCACATCTTGGGGCGGATAAGCAATATCTTGGAACCATGCAGGATAATGCGGCAGTTGTAAATGACATTCTTATGCATGACAGGCCTGGCATGAACCAGTCAGCTGATGAGGACGGTGGTGCGTGCGATAGACCTACATTCCAACGTCGCAGAGCATATCCTTGATTTCCTCGGAGGCCAGGAGCTTTGCGAGCACCTCCCAAGAGTGCAGAACAGTGTCCCCTGTGATAAATCTCCGTTGAACCTCTAGGGTATATGCCTATGACGCTATCGTACCTTCAAGGAAATGGTCGTAGCAGCCGTAGCCTCTGCGCTTCCTCAGCTGGGCAGGCGTGCAGACGACATGGCGCACGGAATCTCGAGCTCAGGTCCAACGCGAAGGGCAGCACCGCGCTCCTTGGCGATGCGGATGCTGGCAAGAATGCGCTCGTAATTGCCCTGGGCATATCGTGAGAATTAGGACCACGCGAATCGAGCACCCTTACGTCGAAGTCCATTGCCCATTGGTTCAGGGAGCTGTGCAATCGGTAAGCCATGTCCGGGGATAATCTCGGGATCATACCATCTGAACTGAAGTCAGAAAGACCCTGACACGCTATGGCCACATACGTTGCAACCGTGATAAGATGACCCATCGTCGTAGTATCCGCCAGAGACGCGCCGCCGGATCGCGCCGGCGTTCCGATCCGAACCTTGCGCCCTGCACCGCGCCTCGCGATGAGCACATTCAAACCAGCCGTGCTCTCGCATCTGCACATGCCTGCGGCCGCAGCAGCGCCTAGCACGCGTACTGTTCAAGCTTCGGAAGACGGCCAAATATTCGTCGTCACACGGCCGGCTATCTACATCTTGGTGCGCCAGGCGTTCAAAACGCGCGTCGAAAGAGCCTGAACAGGTTCAAAACCATGCAGACACCGAAGCTTGGCTTGAAGCTTGAGGATTCAAACGCGTTCACAGGGGCTGCGAACCAGCCTGGCCGTGGTGCCGACCTCACCTGGTTTCGAACTCACATCGAGCTCAGCAAGACCCAATTTAGTTGGGCCGCCCGCTCTCCAGGCAATAAATATACTCTGTCATATGATATAGGACTCATCTGATATATAGCTAGCTGGGCTACGTCGGTCCTCGGATCTCTCGAGCTCTCATGGCATTCGGCCGCCGTCTCACCCACAGGACTATCTGCAGCAGCTGGGTCAGCGCTCATCTAACCTTACCTAAGAGATCCCAATGCCTATTAACTCGCTGCATAGATGTGTACTGGTCACTCTCACTACGAACCTCGAGCTGGCGTTGTGGCAACCCGAGAAGAACTACGCGCAGGGGATTTGGAGTCAGGTAGGCGTAACATGGGTTTTGGGAGGTGCATACTCACCTGGATGTCATAGACCCAGAATGTCACGGAACTCTTACTGAAACATTCCTCTGACGCTGAGGGCGATTTAGTTCCACAAACCTTGAACGCCCTGATATCAGGTGCGTGCGAAGGGCGCGCGAGGGGGTGCCTTGAACTGACCGCCGAGCAGCGATGACTTGGTCTCCCAGGCCGTCTGACAGCAGTCGAAGTAGTCCGCCTGGCCGCAGCGCGGAGGTGATGTTTGCCCTAGGTAGTCGCGGCGGATCGGTCACGTTCCTACGGTTTGGGTCTACGCTCGCTCGCTGGTCGAGGCAAGGCTCACGTACTGACAGCTATGATCGCTCCTCATCACGCCTTGTGCACGTGCACTCCCATCCGGTGGCCGACGACTGGATTACACAGCTGGCATGGTCACCCTGGCACGGCGGTTCGGGGGATGCGCGTGCGTCTCATTACCGCTGGATCTGCCCGCGTCTCAACCGCCCTCTGGCCGTGTTCCACCAGAACACGCCATGCTGGCATGTGGTTTCACGAATGGCAGCATCAGCATGCTACGGGTTCACCAGCGGCGGTCCGACAGTGGGGTGATCGAAGTCCGGTGCGACGACCTCGACTCTGAGCTGGAAAGCTCTCCGGCTCGGGAGGACGATGCCGCAATAACGGCACTGGAGTGGATTACCTTGCGGTCCGGTGCCGTAGGTCCTATCTCAGCCATGGCGAGCGCGAGCTGACTTGCTTGCGATAGCCTATTCTGGTGCATTGCAAACCTGGCTTTGTTGTGCTCTCCCGACTCCCCCGAGCCGTGTTTCAGGGAGAGGCTAGCCACACGCCTGACGGTCTGCAATGGGAAGGCAGCCGCACTGTCTCTCTAAGGACGCAGCGCGTTTCAGCAGGATCTTCAGCACTAATGCCGGCGAGCGGCGTAAACTATGAACCAGAGCAAGACGTCCTCATCGTCACGCTGCATGACGGCTCCATGAACATCATACACGACGTCTCCACATGCCCATCTCTGGCTCCAAGCGCTACGACTACGTGTCTCCCCTCGTCGTTGGCTTTATCCGAAGCCGTGCGCTCGACCTTCGCCGAGCATGAGGAACGCGCATTAATGCGACCGATCACCAAGCAAGACGTGAATCGAACCACCGGCTGCGTGCAGTTCGCGGCCAACGGGCACATGCTCTGGATATCCGAGTACGTTTTCCCTCGGGAATGGCAGGTTGTTAGTAACCACGTGTGCTTAGGGCCTGCCGCCCAAACTTCTTCAACTTCGTCAGCGACGCGCATCAGCGAAGTGCGATTGTTCTCTCACAGCTTTGGGATCCGACCCGTCCAGTTGACGCGGTCGTGGACCTGGTTCGCCGCATCTTATCCGACCCTGAGCGTGGTGAGAATTTTGGTACAAGCGGGAACGCGCCACTGAATCCTTTCGGGGCAACTCGGCTGCTCAGACGCCCATGTACCGCCCACCTATTTGCTGAGGACCGTCTTCTTGCATCTAAGGAGGCCTGACATGACGGCTGCGCTCCAGGCGCGTCTCCTTGACCTGTTCGAGGCTATACCGGCTCCAGCCTCATCTCCGTTCCCCTCGCACTCCCCGAATGGTGGCGACAACGTCCCGCCACCATTACACCTCAATCTACAGCGCAGACTAGAACATGACGCCAGGCTGCGGTTGTTAAACTTGCAGTTTGCTATCGCGGACACGTGCACAGTGCGTTGGATGCCCAGGGAATGACTTCCACCGCTGACGATCGCAGGGCATTGCTGGTTCTGACGAATCGCAACAGCAGCGATGGATTACCAAATTGAAGCAGCTGGAGACTGAGATTGCACGGGCGCGTTGCTCACTTCTTTTGGAAACAGTCGATAGCCTCGGAGATCAACTCAGTGCGTCCAAGCACAGAAGTGCATTGTGCGCCTCGCTCATCGGTGACAGGCGGGCCAGAGCACGCGGCCTTCGTGGCACGAGTTTTCTCACAGGCACGACGACTCGGCTGCACCGGGCAACCGCAAGAGGTCGCCTCTCGCCTTGTGCAAAAGATTGGGCTGACAGGCGAAGATGCCGAGCGCATCGGCGCCGATGACTCTTGTCCCGCTTGCGCAGCACCTGTGGCCGTGGACGGTGGCGCTCACGGGGCACGATGCGTACATGGCCATACGTGGTGTTCGCCGCCTTTCTTCCTCGACGTCTGTCGCTGGACTGACGATGCCCCACAGCGCGCTGTTCGGTCACCTCATTCGTCCTTGCCACACCGCATGTGCGGACATGCGCCGGCTGCAATCGCAAGGCCCTCATCGCTCCGAGCGCACTTGATGGATCAGGCATATCTCCTGCGTTCACTTTGCTGCCGCAAGCTGCCCGGTCGACAATCGTCGACGCCCTTCTCCTCGCATCACGCTGGTGTCCGTACTGTGGCAATCGCTTTGTTCTTCTGCTATAAACATATTCCGGCCTGTCCCTTGCCTCCTTCATCGCCTTTACAACCCGGCCACGATGTTCTTCAGGGTCGCGAAGTTGGGAGTTCCGAGGCCGGTCACTGGGTCTGCGTGCGACTGCGTCAGCGCGCCGTGTGGAGACTTCACAGATCGATTGATCCGCACCCCAGCCGGATACCTAGATAATGCAGGCAGTCAATACTCTAGTGAATATCCTATTGGGAAGGTGCTCACCGCGGTGAACCCGGCGGTTCCGCATCCCGGGTTCGATCCGGAGACGATGTCATTCAAGCCCGGCACCAACGAGCTGTACAACAGAGGGTTGAGGAACCCGAGCGGGGCCTTTCCACTTGCGATGCGGAAGTCATTCAGCAAGGAGACAACGGCGGCAAACGCTAATGGGAAAGTTAAACAGGAGGCGCATCCGCTCTGGATCGAGCTCGTACTGGGGCTTGACGCAGACGTTCCGCCGACAGATGCGGTCCGTCCGCCGATGACAACCTGGAAACCTACACGTGCGAGTCAGCCAAGCATTCTCACAATTCCGTGTTGGCGCAGTACCTGAGCCTTGCGCCGCGACGTCCTGTTTGGGGCAATTCTGAGGTTAATTTCCCACCCTGAAGAATCTGGAGATCGATCCTCACCGGGAAACCGCGACCGGTGGCGCTGCCATGGAACCTGGTCAGATTGCATCTCCTTGGGTTTATTTGCTCACTTGAAGAGGCCCTGGAATTGAGTCCCGATGGACCCTAGGAAGCGGCTCACAGCGGCCGACTGATAACTCGGCCGTGCGAAGTAGTTCGAGAAGCCGCCCTGTTGGGCGCTGAGAAGCCTGTCACCGGTGATGACGCACTTAAATCCGTACCTGCGAAAAGCTGACTGCCACCTCGGGGTTCACACCTGGCGCATGCCTCCGTCAGCGCCGTCTGTGACGGGACGTGAGGCAGAGATCGACGCACGAGTCGTGCCGCCAACCGCCGTGACGAAGGGGCAACCGGCTGTGGATCATGAGGGACCAGGGTCGAGCGCTGAAACGGAATCTTCTCACCTGGGAACGTCGGCTGGAATTGAACCTGATTTCCAATCTGATTAGCGTGGCATAATGCGCAAGGGATCGCGAAACACGGACTCTGTTCGTGCCGTCATTCGTCCTGCAACTACCGGCCCCAACACCGGAGTCGCCAGAGCTGAACATGATGCTGCTCCCACGGGCCCCAAGCTGCGCGAACATGTTGCATACACGCCTATGGCATAATTCTATCAGCGAGCGCAACCGATCGTGTTGTCTCAACGCACGTGGCGTAGTCGACAGGGACCGTCTGTTCGTCATCGCCGTAGCTGTCATATGATGAATACGTTGCCCCGGAAGTCTTGGGTATAACGGCTTACCTGGTCGTGAATGTCTGCGGAATCGACGTCTGGTTGAGAATGAAGTTGAGCCCTGTGTCAAGAATCATGAGCGCCCGTCGCACGTGACCGTGGTATTCTACTGACAGTCAAGATAAGGCTCGTTCGTGTTCGTTGGCGTCGCGCTATCGGGGGTGAAAGGAGGGCTCCCCCCTGTGCTGAAGTAGACGTTGGGCGTAGGGAATGAGATTCCTTATCACCAGCGTCAGCGGAGGGCCGCACGGCACCGTCCAGAAACGCGGTCTACCGTACCTTCCGTATACTGAATGTCAAGGTTTGCCTATAACACGTGCGTCGATGAGAGTGGACCAGCAGGGCGCCAAAATACCGTACCTCAACTCCGGGATCGTTCTGGTTGTTGCCTCCTCCGTTGAGTTGGACATGAGTAAATGTGCCGCCGACTG
Organism: Auricularia cornea; assembly: GCA_030578095.1. Lineage (NCBI taxonomy): Eukaryota > Fungi > Basidiomycota > Agaricomycetes > Auriculariales > Auriculariaceae > Auricularia > Auricularia cornea. Next base: position 2,674,312 of record JARLTE010000009.1, on the reverse strand, counting down.
CATCGGGTCTAAACGCGCGGAAGAACGTCTACGGAAAAAATTATTGGTATCCCAAATATCATTCCAGCGTGGCGCTTACTTGGAGATCGGCATCATTCGCAAACTGTAAAGAATTAGACGGGCGGTTTGAGTGGATAACCGATACCACTGACCTCTCCCAAGTAACCAGCAACGCCGAGTTTGTTCACATTAGTCGCCGCGGGGACGTAACCGTCTGTGGCGTATAGGATGCGGAGGCACGTCGGTGTGATCGTGCGGTTGCAGCTGGCGGGGAGAGTCGCGAGTTGGCCAGGACGAACAGGCAGCTCCGGCTCGGCGTCGGGCGTCGCAGCTTGGAATCCCTCGGATTGTATGAAACTGGTCGCGCGCATCTCTTGGAGACGGCCGAACATCGTTGTGGGTTGAATCACGTCGATGTGGTCGTGCAGAAGGCGCGGGAGCGAGTACGAGAGCGCGCGGACGATGCGATTACCGCTGTCGACGTTGTGAAAGACATTGTACTTCGTGTCGAGCATGCGCTCCGCCTGGGACACCGGGACGGTGACGTACAGCCAATCGCCCGCGGGTGAGCGCGAGCACGACGAGGGCGACACGCCGTGTCCCGCGAGCCAGTCCTCCACGACGGCGACGGTCGTCGGGTGCGGCGCGACGAGCGCCTCAACTTGCTCCTTGGAGAGATGCTTGCCATACGCCGGGCTGAATGGGTCAGACACATCGTACAGCGTCGAGATGAGCGTGTCGAGGTTGTGCTGCTTGAGCCCGATGCGCAGGTCGATCTTGTGCTCCGCGGGCGGGACGCTCGGCGCCGCGAGCGTCCAACCGGCGGGCACCTCCGCCCACGCGTGCTTCGTCACCATATCTCCGAAGCGCTTCTCGTGCGGCATGGCGAGTGCGCCGGCCCCGGCGGATAACGCAAGCGCGAGACGCGAGATCATGACCATGGTGGGCGACGAGGGACCCTGCATCAGGGCCGCAGGGACCTCGTTCTTATACTCGAATCGGTGGATTTCCAGGAGACTGCAGGCAGGGTTCCCATTGGACCGGGGAGAGCAGGACGAGGAGGAAGAGGCCGTTGCATGCAGGCGACCTCGGTTAGCAGAGCGCCGAGCAATCCCGAGCCCCGTCTGCGGTCTGCTGCCATATCTTCGAGGATTGCAAAAGCGGTTGCACGCTTGACAGACCCGCCCAGAAGCGCGACCGCAAATCCTGTCCACATGCATGCGCTACTGCAGGAACCGGCAGTCGACGGTGCCGTATGCGCGTCGACTATGGTCCGACTGGGCTGCGAACTCGAGGTCCTTCCAGATATGGAGATGCGCAGACACCGCTAGCCATGTCTTATGCCTCAGAGTACCATCCCAGCACCGCTGCGGCAGTTTCTGAACGCGGTCCGAGTGTCCGAGTTTCTGCCATGTCCATCCATAGGTAGCAAGATCAGGAATGGCGTCGGGCGATGAAGTGCGAGGCAGGAATTCCCATGCATTCCCATCTTCGATGACGCGAGCCTGTAAGTACGTGGGCTAATACGGGAAGAGCTGGAGGCGCGAACAGGTCAAGAAAGCGAGCGGTCTTTGAATCGCGGCCTTGACGCCTTCAGCCGCTTCGTTCCTTGACAGCTCCGTGAAGGCACGGATTTTACATGCAATCTACCGCGTCTTCACTGCATGTCCCCTGCAAAGCGTGGCATTCCCGAGTGCGCAGACCGCCGTGCCCGTGCCTCAAACTACCGATATGAGCGGATCACTTCCGCTCAGCGAACCTGGCAGCCGCAGCACTTGCGGACACAGCTGTCGCAATTCCGACTCGCAGGCATTCACTGGCGCTCAACGCTCAGCGCTCATTGAGCAGCGCTTGGTGATATGAACGGGACGATGCTGTGCAGCCAGTTTGGCTTCAAAGCGCTTGCTGGAGACACGCACGTTCCTGGAACGATCCACAAGCTCGACCCCGACTCCCATGATCACCGAAGGCGACAAGGAGCAGCCGCCTTCTTACGAGGCTTCGGCATCGCAACAGCGCTCCCACTATGCCTGCATCTCGCTGTGCGTCACCGTGCCCTGGCCCCTGCTCCGTCCCTACAGACCGCTGACGCCGATGCATGCAGCAACTCCACAGACAAACTGCGCATGATGGCATTCCCCGAGCAGACCGTCAGACTCGTACGCTCTACCATCCAGAATTCGTGGTCAAAGGGCATACAGGTGCCGTCCGCGTTCGGCTGCCAGTGGGACGGGATGCTCATCACCGCTTCATATTGGCAGCGCGAGGCTAATTACCATGGTGCTCACGAGTTCAAGCTCTTCGGTAATCCATGGAACGGCCAGGGGTCGGATTCCGTGCCGTCGCGCACGTTGATGCTCGCGCTCCTGCGCGACCTCTACCATGCGGGCTGGCAACTCATCGCGGCGACGGATGTCACGAAGAAAACTGTTTGTGCCTTCTTCCTGAGTTCCAGGAGCGCTACGTGCAACTGACGCGCACTGAAGTACGACAAGGACACGCTTGTCTTCAGGTCTTCCCCGGCGCCCGCGCCCTGTTCTTTCTTTGCGATCAGCTTCAACGAGGGCGACAAGTTGCGCGTCATCCAGGCTGGGGAATTCGAGATCAACACCGTCAAGAACGTTCTGGCGGCGAAGGTCCAGCGCGAGGAGTGGAAGGTGCCCGGCATTGCGTACCAGTTCAAGATGCACGGTGCGCCTCAGAAACTCAGTGTCCTGGTTCCTCGTCACTTATACTTCACGCAGGTTTTCCTTGGTATTCAGACGGGGCAGACACCGTTTCGATCAGGATAGTTCTGCTCAACATATTGGAAGCACTCGCGACGGCGGGCTGGGAATTCCACGCCAGCATCGATATATCCCTGGGCCAAGGCGAAACAGCGTGCGCATCGTAGCGCCATATTCGACAGCGTGCGGTATTCTGACATCACGCCGCCTTCGCAGAAATGACTCGGACACTTGGTTCTTCAGGAAGGTCAAGAGCTGAAAGACCCGGCATTGTCGCCTTCCCGCTGTTAGATTGTCATCACGGCCCGTCGCCGTTGTGCCGTACGCTATGTACTGAATACTTGACCTTGCGCTCGCAGGCTGCGTTGCTCGGAGGTTCCGTTTTGGACCGACCGACTCTCGGAACGAAGCATCCGCTCTGAACCCGCGATCGTCTCCGAGGACCGTTATAAGCCGAGTCGGAGAGATAAACACTAGAACACGACCTTGACCTGGTACCCCCCTCCTGCCATTGTCGCTGTTTTTCTGCACTCGTTGCTACCACACTCCACGCCCTCACACGCACATCATGACTTCCGCATCCCTTTCCTCATCCATTGCTCCCATTCGTCCCACCGAACTCGCGCCTGCCTCCGCTCCCCTTCCCTCTTCCTCCTCCATGTCGCGCTCTAGCTCTGCCCAGAGCTTCGAGTCTTTTGTACACGACGTTGCTGGCGCGCGGAGACTCGGTGACATGAAAGGCGCTGGGCAGGAGGCGCGTATGCGCCGCGGTCGCCGCGCTCGTGCGGCGACTGTCGGGCGCCCTACCACCCGCCTCTTTCCGGGCTACGAGCGATTCCCCTCTACCCCTCTCCTCCCCATAGATCCTTGGGCGTGCTTCAAACCGAAGCCGCGTGTTGTCCTCCCCCATATGTCTCCGAGCGTTCCCTTGCCGGAACCCCTGTTGCCTGCGGGGAATCAGCTTATGTACGCGCTGTCCCCCGAGCGTCAGGCTGCACTGCGCAGAACCCTTGAGACCCATCCCGGAGTCATGAAGATCCCAAGCATTCGTGTCACTGAATACCAGTAGCAGCCCAGTTCTACTTTGCTCCTTGATCCAATTCCCTGTCTAATTGCCACCATATGAGCCACATCTCTCACCCCATATAATCCCTATCCCGTACCGCCTCCCCCAATACCATTACACTCATAATACCCCATCCTGTTACTACATCAACGGCCCCACATCCATCTTACCACCTCCCAAACCGCTAATCCCCTGCTTCTTTAACCATTAATTCCATGCCCCTCCCCTCCCACCCCTTCCGTGGTATCCTCGCGGCCAGCCAGTTTGGCAGTGTGCTCAGAGGTACCACGGAGGTTATCCCAGTTTCTCCCGCATCCAATGCTGGGCACCTCCGCGGTCTCCGCGGGATCTCGCAGGCGGCGTTCAACCTTGGTCGGAGGTTCCGTTTCAGACTGCCGAGGGCTTTCGCTCGGAACGATGCACCCGCTCCGATGCCGCGATCGTCCTCGGAGACCCGTTATAAGCCGATTCGGAGAGATAGACACTAGAACACTACCTTGACCTGGTACCCCCCTCCTCCCAGTGTTGTTGTTCTTTTGCACTTGTTGCCACCCCACCCCGCACACTCACACATCATGATCTCCACGTCCCTCTCCTCCTCATCCGTGCGCAGCCTTGCGAGCTCCCAGAGCATTACTTCGTTTGCTCAGGGACTCGTGGGTGCTCCGCGCCTTGCTGAAGTCGCGAACACCGCAGCCGCCGCGCGCACTGCGCGTCGTCGTGCGCGCGCCGATACCCTATTCCCACCCATCGCTCCTACCACTCCTGCCCCTGTCCCCCTCCCTTCGTCTTCCTCCATTTCGAGCATGAGCTCTACCAAGAGCTTCAAGTCTTTTGCAAAGGAGCTTGCCATCACGCGCAGACTCGTTGACCTGAACGTCGCGGGCCAGCAGGCGCGCACGTGCCGCGGCCGTCGCGCGCGTGCGGCGACGTTCGGTCGTTCTACCGTCTCCCTCGTCCCTTCTTCTTCCGCCTCCATTCGTCCTCCCCTTCCTCTCAATGCCTCCACTGTGAGCTTCGGCAGACGGGCGCTCCTCGACCGGCCTCTCGTCGCGAAGCCTGTCGTGGCTGCGGCAGAGACGGTGCCGCCGAAGCGTCTGTTTTCCGGGAGCGCTCCCGAGTTATTTACCAAGCTCTCTCCCGAGGAGCAGCTCGCGTGGCGTGAGTTCCTTCTGGGGAAGCCCGCGGAGAAGCCGAAGGGCGTGCAGAAGCTTCTGCAGGCTTTCAAGCGCTCGTAACTGTCCCCCATCGAATACCCACCACTTATACCAGTGATATTCCTCTCATAACACTCAGACTTACAACATTATTATCATCCACACATAATCATCAACTGTCCCTCCCCCCCCCATAAGACTGTGTTCTCACTCTACACGCTAATATCCAACTCCTCTCCCTCTCTCTCCTTACCCCCTAATGCTTATCTCGTCATACCCAGCAGCCTGTGTGGATGATACACCATTAAACACAGAAAAAATAGCCCCTTCCCTGTCCCTCCCTCTCCTCCCCCTTTCCCTGTCCCTTTCCTCTCCTTCCCCCCCTATACCCCCTTCCCCCCTCCCTCATGTGCGCGTCGCGGCCAGCCAAGTTGGCAAAGCGCCCGGCGAGCCCATGAGCGGGGTCTCCTTTGCCTCCACTATTGTGTATCCCCCATTCTATCGTCGTGAACATCAAATTCAATCAGCGTAACTCGGAGCCGTGGCACTCTGCGCTCGTGCCTCCAGCGACCGTGCGCTTATTTGTGAGTTCGGTAACCAGGGGCTTAGGGACGCAGTATGATATACTGTTGCTTTGGTGTCGCAGTCCTTTGGACGGTGCTTCGGCGTTGACGTTGACTAGAGACCTACGATTAGGAGAGAGAGTGAAATGTTCCGCCTGGGTCAGGATTACACATGTGGACTGCGCTATGAAACATGTACCGAGAGCGAACGAAGAGAACGGAAAGCAAGCAACCGAAACATATGTAGGGGCTCATGGGGGGCAAAAGAGACAAAGCAACGAAAGGGCGACAGATACATATGAAGGATCCATAGCGAACCTGGGACTTTTGACTTCCTTATACTTTACCGCAGCATGCCGCATATCGGCATCTCACTTGACATTCACAGCTCCTCGTGCCGCAGCGCGTGCTCGACCTCCTCCTTGCCGCGGCCGATGAGCGGGATGATGGTGTCGGACGGCGGCGGCGCAGGCCGCGCGGCGGTCTCTGGCTGCCTGAACGACGCCTCACCGCGCCGCCGGATCTCGTTGAACTGGACCTCGAAGCCGGTGAGGATGTCCTGCACGTCGGCCTGCGTGCGCTTGAACAGCGCGACGATCGGGTCCGCGGGCGACTGCGGGTGCTCGCCCTCCTGCATCTCGACAAACTTCTGCCGGATGCCCTTGACGTACTCCTTCATGTCATGGAAACGCTGCACAAGCAGTCAATACGATGATGCCGTGGTCGCGAAATATGAGTGAGCGCACCCTCCAGTCCGCGGGCGTGACGTCCTCGAGCCAGGCGAGCGGCATACCAAGCTGCGCTTGTGCGTCCTCGGAGACAAAATGGATCGGTTCGTGCGCGCGGTTGATCTGCGAAGCGATGAGAGGGAGACAATGGGTCGCCGCCACAAGGTGACTCACAATGCCCTGTTCCAAGTTCTGCACGCCCTGCCACAGCTCCTCGACGACGTTCTCGGTGGCCTGGATGCGTGACTCGACCTTGGTGTGGACCTTATCGACTAGCTTCGCCCAGAGCTGCGGGAGGTCCTGCGGCTTCGCCTCCTTGGAGATCTTCTCGAGGTAGACATTCATGCTCTTGAGCGCAAGCGTGAGCTCGTCCTCGAGCGCCTTGACGTCCGACAGCAGCCGGCTGTCCTTGCCGGTGAACGCGCGGTAGACTTCCACGCGTTCCTGCTCGAGCGTCTTGATGAAGTCGTCGGTCTGCTCCTTGATGGTCCTCTCGAGCTTCGCTTGCCATTCCTTGAAATCTTCCTCAAACTTGGCACGCTTGTCCTTCGCCTTCTCGATGTTGGCGAGGCGTCGCTGGCGCGCCAGCTCCTCCTCGGAGACGCTGGGCTCGGGCTCGGGTTCCTGCGCGGGTTCAGGCGACTGCGCCTGGTCCTCGGGGTCGTTCAGCAGATCGGCGAGGAAGGAATCGACGTCGTCAGCGGCTGCAGGGGTAGACGCGGGCGGAGGGGGCTGGGACGCGGGCGCCGCGGGAGGGGCGTCGACGGCTTCGACCGCGATGTTCTCACCGATCTCGTCGTCGTCGTCGCAGGCATCTTCGACGGGCTGAGCGTACGCGCCAAACGTCGGTTGGGGCTTCCTACGCTGCGTCTTGCCCTTGCCTGCCGCGAGCTCCTCCACGCGCGCCCACATCTTGCGCACGGGCGGGTCGACGTATTCCTCCCACGCCGCGAGCGCAAGATTCAGGACCTTCGGCGGGACGGTCATCAGTGCCTCCCACGCCGCGGTGAGCCGCGGCTCGGCCGCGCGCCATGCGAGGTACATCCGGCGGATGGTGATGAGCGTGTACTTCTCGGCCTGTCGCCTGTACGGGCGTAAGGCGCGGCCGAGGCGATAGGTGTACGGGTCGACGCGAAGGTGCCACGCGTCCGCCGCGGCCAGCGCGTACGGGGTCGCCCAGCGCTCCATGCGGCTTGCTGTGCGAGACACGGTGGGCACGACGTGCCGCTTCCAACGCGTCTGCGCTTGCATAACAAGTGGCGTCGACGCATGGACCGCCTTGTGGTAATAAGGCGCTGTTTGATGTACGACCGGCGCAACGTAGGGGTGCCCGAGCGCGTTGTCGAGCTTGTAGCGGAGATATTTGTAGGGGATATATGTTTGGTACGAGTCGATGGCGCGGCATATTGGATGCTCTAGTCGCGAGTCGGATGGACAGACGGCCAGGATGTATATCGCGAAAAACGATAGTATCCAGAGCTCAAAGGGCCATCTCGACCCCGAGCTCTTCGGTTTGCTTGTTCGTGGTCGCGCGTGTACGAGTTCGGCGGGTAGTGATGATTTCTGAGGAAAATTCCAGGCCCGTCAGCGCCACGCCCTGTCTAGCAACCGGCAACAGTGTCCAGTGCACACCTGGCTCTGTTTTTTCTTCGTTTTCGACTTCTTGGACGGGCTACCAGGTGGCTTGACTTTGCTCGACTGGGCCGGCAGTTGAGCGTCGGATGGCAGCGCCTTGGTCCCCGTCTTGGGCGAGCCTCTCGGCGTCGGCATCTGCGACACCGCCGTGAGTTGGTTGAGCACGGACGGGACAGCGCATGCACGCACGTATTTCACGTCATCGGCGAATTGGGGCGGGATGGGCATGTTGTGTCTTGCGAACGGGTCGAGCACGTCGCGGCCCAGCTGCGGCACGCGAGCTGTTGCAGTGTTTGTGCGCGACGGCACTGGCACCGGGTTGGAGCCTTTGCGGGCAACGGGCATGGCTGGTCTCGTGCGCAGGGGCGGCAGATGCGGGTGGGGGGAGAATAGGGTGCGCGGGTGGTCGAGGATCGGGATGACGTTCAAGGTACGTGCTATTTGCACCTGTTGACGTGGAGTTCACTCCCACTCCAGATCTTGAGCACTTCGGTGCCGCGCGGACGCTCCTGAAAACAACAACTCAAGGTACATCACGTCCAGGAGTATTCACTAGCTATCATCCAGCGGTGGAACTTCTGAAAATTTCCCGTCATTTTTGTAGACCTGGTCATGTGACCTCCTGAATTTCGCCCTCGTCTTCCGGAGCTGGTACTATAGTGGGACCTAGTTTCAGTGCAGTTGCATATCCTTGCGTCAGGAAGTCGAAATGCATTCAACAGCTACAGCAGTAAGGTCTTCAAACGGCGGAGCGGCGTTGAGTGCCACCGGTCATGAGGCTTTCGGTGTGAGGAGAAGACGTGAGAATACTCTTCCATAACACCTCTGGGCACGTCGCCGACGGGCTGGCCGCAGAGTTACCATGGAGGAGGGGCGGGGGAAAGAGGAGGGGTGGGAGTGGAAGGGGCTGGGGGGATTAATGATTGAGCGAGTGCGACTGCTAAGAGGACTGCAGCAACAGTGATTAATGGACGGGAAGCCGCATAATAAAGGCGGGGAAGCGTAGGCATTAGGCCTTAGGGTGGGTAGCAGACACTAATAGAGGGCATACGAGTTGGGGTACGAATGAAATGGAAAGGTATCAGATGGGGACACGAGGGGGATACGATGGTATGAGGGAATTAGGAATATGGAAGAAGAATATTTGTCTGAACGAAACACAATTACGAGCGCTTGAAGGCTTGCAGAAGCTTCTGCACGCCCTTCGGCTTCTCCGCGGGCTTCCCCAACAGGAACTCGCGCCACGCAAGCTGTTGCTCGGGGGAGAGCTTGGTATACAACTCTGGTGCACTCCCAGAAAACAGTCGCTTCGGCGCCGTTACCGTCTCTGTCGCAGCCACGACGGGCTTTGCGACGAGAGGCCGGTCGAGGAGCGCCCGTCTGCCGAAACTCACAGTAGAGGCATTAAGGGGAAGAGGAGGACGGAGAGAAGAGGAAGAGGACGGAACAAGGGAGACGGTGGACCGACCGAACGTCGCCGCACGCGCGCGGCGGCCACGACACGTGCGCGCCTGCTGGCCCGCGACGTTCAGGTCTGCGAGTCTGCGCGTGATGGCAAGGTCCTTTGCAAAGGACTTGAAGCTCTTGGTAGAGCTCATGCTCGAAGTGGAGGAGGAGGAAGGGAACGAAGCGGGGACAGGGGCGGGAGTAGTACGAGCAGTGGACGGGAATAGGGTCTCGGCGCGCACACGGCGACGACGGGCAGTGCGCGCGGCAGCCGCGGTGTTCGCGACTTCAGCGAGGCGCGGAGCACCCGCGAGTCCCTGAGCGAACGAAGTGATGCTCTGGGAGCTCGCAAGGCTGCGCACGGACGAGGAGGAAAGGGATGTGGAGATCATGATGTGTGTGAGGATGTGGGGTGTGGTAGCAACAAGTGCACAAGAACAACAACACTGGGGGGAGGGGGGTACCAGGTCAAGGTAGTGTTCTAGTGTTTAATTGTCCGATTCGGCTTATAACGGGTCTCCGAGGACGATCGCGGCATCGGAGCGGGTGCGTCGTTCCGAACGAAGCCATCGGCGGTCTGAAACGGAACCTCCGACCAGCGGCGCCTGCGAAATCCCGCGGAGACCACGGAGTTGCCCAGCATTCGATGAGAGCGAGAAGGTGGGATAACCTCCGTGATATCTCTGAGCACACTGCCAATATGGCTGGCCGCGATAATACCATGGAAGGGGTGGGAGGGGAGGAGCTTGGAATTAATGGTTGGAGAAGCCGGGATTAATGGTTTGGGACGAGGAAAGATGGATGTGGGACAGCTGGTGTAGTAAGCGGACGCGGTATCATGATGGTGACGGTATTAGGAGGCGGGACGGAAATAGGGATTGTATGGGGTGAGAGATGTGGCTCATATGGTGGCAATTAGACGGGGAATTGGATCAAGGAGCAAAGTAGAACTGCACTGTTACTGGCATTCAGTGACACGAATGCTAGGAACCTTCATGACTCCGGGATGGGTCTCAAGGGTTCTGCGCAGTGCAACCTGACGCTCGGGAGACAGCGCGTACATAAGCTGATTCCCCGGGGGCAACAGGGGTTCCGGCAAGGGAACGCTGGGGGACATATGGGGGAGGACAACACGCGGCTTCGGCTTGAAGCACGCCCAGGGATCTATGGGGAGTAGAGGGGTGGAGGGGAATCGCTCATAGCCTGGAAAGAGGCGGGTGCTCGAGCGCCCGACGGTCGCCGCACGAGCGCGACGACCGCGGCGGGTGCGTGCCTCCTGCCCGACGGCTTTCATGTCACCGAGTCTCTGCGCGCCCGCAATGTCTTGTACGAACGACTCAAAGCTCTGGACAGAGCTCGAGCGCGACATGGAGGAGGAAATGGGAAGGGAAGGCACAGGCTCGAGTTCAGTAGGACGAATGGGAGCAATGGACGAGGAAATGGATGCGGAAGTCATGATATGTGTCAGGGTGTGAGGTGTGGTAGCAACAAGTGCAGAAGAACAACAACACCGGGGGGAGGGGGGTACCAGGTCAAGGTCGTGTTCTAGTGTCTATCTCTCCGACTCGGCTTATAACGGTTTTCGGAGACGATCGCGGGTTCGGAGCGGGTAGGTCGTTCCGGGCGAGAGCCTCGGGCAGTCTGAAACGGAACCCCCGAGCTGAGTCGCCTGCGAATTGCGCCGAAAAGGGCGATGATGCATCGCCGAGACCGCAAAGGCCGTTCACGGTTCAGTGCCGCGCACACCACCTTCCAGGATGACTACACTGGGATTTGGAAGCTCACAAAAAGCGCGATGGCCGGCAGACAAGGAATTTCCTGTGACTCGAACTTTCCGGAAGTCGCTGACACTGACTTTATAGGATTCCGATTGGTCGGGTACCGAGAGAGAATCGTGCAGAATATGAGGCGCCTCCGCCTGAGAGCGAGAACCTGGCCGGCGGACATCAGCAAGTGTGATCACAGAAGTTCAGCACGAGGGTCACAAACTCCCTGGGGCTCCAAGGCGTGAGAGCCGCACTCGGCGAGGCCGGCACGAGGAACTTGAAGAAGCGGAGAAGACCTTTTCGAGTTAGTGTGTTCATGCAGACAAAGATCGCGGTTCGGGCAGCAGGGTGTATCTTCGAAGCACCCTGGCCGTTTGAGGTTAATCCTAGGCTGAATCCACCTGCGATCCAACGAAGCGATCGGCGACCGACGAAAGAACCTTCCCGGCAGATGACGAGCGGGTTATTCAACGGTGGACCCTGGAAAAGAACAGATTCTGCAGGCCCTGCAGGGATAATAAGCGAAGCCCGAAATCGAGAGCTCGAAGCAAGGGATCGAGGAAGCAGAGCGAGATCGACGCGATGCGTAGTTGACAAGGGTATGAGTTAATCGTCTCCGTCGGCTATGCTAATCACTGGATACCACGGCAAACCTGAAGACGAAGAGCGCCTTCGACGGTCCCTGCGAGGCTTTAACAGTGGCCGAACTCTCCGAAGCAGTTCGATGCTATGAAGGGGGATGGGGGGTAGCGGTTCGGACGCCGCGGTGTACTGTACTGTATGTACTTGACATTTCTCCGACGGCGATCGTGGTATCGAACCGGTCGGTCATTCCGAGTGTAAACCTCCAGCAGTATGATGCCAGATCTCGACCCAGGTTTTTAGCCAGTTGACAGCCAACGATTGTATAGAGGCTCTGCGGGGAAGATGAAATCATCCGCTGGCTCGCAGCATCAAAGGGCAGCGAATTAAGGGAACCGCCTGTAAATCGAGCGACGGACAGGCTGGGGAATGCTGACCGCAGTGATCCTTGAGTGAATAGAGTGGGAGAGAAAGAGGGAAAGCAACGCGAGTCTCGGTGCCGGCAGTTTACAGGCCGACCTTCCCAGGGCTGTGGCTCCGGCCATTTATAATCTACGCGATGCACGGCCGCGCCTGGAACTGGGCGTCGATAAACACAAACCGCATGCTGCAGTCTCGCCAGGCAGAGTCTCGCCTCGCATTGATTATGCGCTGTACCGATGCCGGGCGAGAAAAGTGTCGACGTCAGGGCCAGCGAATCAAAGGCATTCCTTGGCGCTATGTATCGATGTCGTGGCGCGCAGTAACAACAGCGAGTGGTTCGAATGGCGCCAACGGGGTTCTGGGACAGATAAACAACGCTGTGACTGTGCCCTTGCGAAGCAGGCGCTGTTCGACGGGTGCTTGAACCCTGCCCTACCCTGCCCCTGCCGGGAGATGGCAATGGTGCATGTGGATGATGTGGGACTTGTGGGTCGAGCGTAGGTATTAGATGAGCACCGGCGATTGGAAGTTGTCTTTAGCAAAATGGCGGAATATGGACCTGATGACAAACAGATCCGGCAGCGGACGCGGATGATTGAGTGCGGCGGGGCAGGTGGTCGGGATGGGTGAGCGCGGGCGGGATTTGAATTCGAAGGCAGGATTCTCGATTGATGATTCGCAGGGACCTCATGGCGCCCCGACGCGTGACCAGCCGCCGCCTGCGCACACGCTTTAAAGCCACGGCGGCGGGGACGGGGCTCGGCGCGCCCTCTGTGCCTTGTGCCAGCGCGTACCGTCTCCGAGCTCGCCGCCGACGATGGTCTTCAAGCGTCTCACGGCCGTCCTCGCCGCCTGCAGCCTGGCTGCCCACGCCGCCTACGTCCCCAAGACGCCGCCGCTCACGACGCCGTGGACGTCGCAGGTGTCGCTGAGCAACCCGCTGCCCGAGTACCCGCGCCCGCAGCTCGTGCGCGCCGACTGGCAGTCGCTCAACGGCCAGTGGCAGTTCGCCGCGTCGTCCCAGATCACCAACCCGCCGACGGGCCAGACGCTCGCTGAGACCATCCTCGTCCCGTTCCCCATCGAGTCCGCCATCTCGGGCATCATGCGCCACGAGGCGAACGCGTTCTACCGTCGCACCTTCACCATCCCGGCCGCCTGGTCAGGTCGCAGGGTCCAGCTCAACTTCGGCGCCGTCATGTACAGGTCCGCGGTCTGGGTCAACGGCGCCAGCGTCGGCACCCACGTCGGCGGCTACGACTCGTTCTCGTTCGACATCACCGACCGCCTCAACGGCGGTACGAACGAGATCATCGTCGGCGTCTTCAATCCCGTCGACACCCAGACCGTCCCGATCGGCAAGCAGCGTCTCAACGGCACCGGCATCTGGTACACGCCCGCGACGGGCATCTGGCAGACTGTCTGGCTCGAGCCGACCCAGGCCGCGCACATCACCCAGCTCGACACCATCCCCGACGTCAACGCCGGCGTTCTCAACCTCGTCGTTCAGACCGCGGGCACGAACGGCGAGACCATCTCCGCCGTCGTCACCGGCGGTGGTACCGTCGCCAACGCCACCATGAGAGTGGCCGGCGTGAGCGCTGCTGCCAGCACCTCCATCCGCCTGTCCATCCCCAACCCCCGCCTCTGGAGCCCCGATGACCCCTTCCTCTACGACCTCCGCGTAACGCTGTCTTCCGGTGACGCCGTCACTGGCTACTTCGGCATGCGCACTGTTGGCACGGCAGTCGTGAACGGCTTCCTGCGCCCGGTGCTGAACGGTCGGTCAGTATCGCCAGTCTCTTGTGTGGCAAACGCAAGCGCTCAATCTCTGTCTCCAGCTTCATCTTCCAGATGGGAACCCTTGATCAGGGCTTCTGGCCCGACGGCATCTACACCGCGCCCACCGACGCCGCTCTGCGCTTCGATCTCGAGCAGCAGAAGGCCCTTGGCTTCAACACCGTCCGCAAGCACATCAAGGTCGAGCCCGCGCGCTGGTTCTACCACGCAGACAAGCTTGGCCTTCTTGTCTTCCAGGACATGCCCTCCCTTCCTCGCGTCCCGACCGCCGCGGCCGACAAGGCCAACTTCGAGGACCAGCTGCGCCGCATGATCGACCAGCTCCGCGGCATCACGTCCATCGTCCAGTGGGTCCCCTTCAACGAGGGCTGGGGCGAATACGACGAGGCGCGCATTGCCGACCTGACCAAGTCCTTCGACTCGACCCGCCTCATCAACGGCAACAGTGGCTCCAGCTGCTGCGGTCGCGACCCGGGCAACGGCGACATCATCGACGACCACATCTACGTCGGCCCCGGCAACACCAACCTGCCCACCGCCAACCGCGTTGTGCAGCTTGGCGAGTTCGGTGGTCTGGGCATGAGCATCGCCGGCCACGAGTGGCAGCCCGGCAAGGGCAACAGCTACGAGATGATTCGCGATGCTGCCACCTACAACAAGCGCTACGTCGAGGTCTCCGCGACGCTGCAGGGCCTCACCTGGGGCCGTGGCCTGTCGGGCTCGATCTACACTGAGCCGACGGACGTGGAGAACGAGGTCAACGGTTACTACACCTACGATCGCCAGGTCTTCAAGGGCAACTTCGACCAGTTCAAGTCTGTTCACAACGCTGTCACTCGCGGCGCCGCTTGGCTGCGCGCGGGCGAGTCCATCTCCCTCGGCGTCACCACTTCTGGCTACACCGACCGCTACATCCGCCACGTCGACTCTCTGGGTGTCACTTCCACGGTGTCTGACGCGCTGTCCCGCAAGGACACTACCTTCCGCGTGCGCGCTGGTCTTGCTTCCAGCTCGTGCTACTCGTTCGAGTCTCGTAACTACCCCGGTCGCTACCTCCGCCACTTCAACTCGCGTATCCGCCTCGACTCGCCGGACGGCAGCTCGCCATTCCAGCAGGATGCGACGTTCTGCTTGCGCGTCGGCCGCACCAAGTCCGGCGTGTCGTTCGAGTCGTTCAACTTCCCCGGCCGCTTCCTCCGCCACAGGAACGCCGAGGTGTGGCTCGCCTCCAGCAGCGGCTCCAACCCGTGGGACGGCGGCGGCTCCTTCGGGCCCGACACCACCTGGCAGGTCGCCTCGGGCAACTGGCGCAGCGGCGCGGACATCACGACCGGCGCGCGCGTGTCGCTGCAGGTGACGACGGCCGGGTTCACGAACCGCTACCTGCGGCACCAGGCCGGGCAGGCGATCACGTCGGTCGCAAATTCGTCGTCCGACGCGACGACGCGCGCGGATGCGACGTTCATCGCGCGCGCGGGCCTCGCGGACCCGTCGTGCTTCTCGTTCGAGGCGTCCAACTTCGCGGGGCAGTACCTGCGCCACTCGAGCTTCCGCATCGTGCTCAGCGCGAGCCAGAACAGCGACGTGTTCCGGCGCGACGCGACGTTCTGCGCGCAGCCGGGCCTCGCGGACGGCGGCGCCGCGACGCTGCAGTCGTACAACATTGCGGGCCACAATTTCCGCCACTACAACGGCGAGGTGTGGATCGCCATCAACGGCGGCCCGAAGACGTCCGACAACGGCTTCAGCTACAACGCGGACGCCACATGGCGCGTCGTGGCTCCTCTTGCGTGAGGAATTTACTTTGTAATTGGGCCGAGATTGTAGTACAATGAGCTCGGCTGTGTCAACATCACGGATGGCTTCTTGTTGAAAATGCATAGCACTGAACACTCGTTGAACATCATCCGTCTTGCAATCGTTCACGCTGTCCATCATCCTAAGTCCATGTATTGCGATGCACGTCCGTGAGGTTGAAGCAAATTGTCCAATGGGAGAGCTCACAGATGCGCGTTGGCGCGGAGATTCATTATGGGACGCGAATTCAAGCTCCGCCTCCACGCGTTTCTCCGCCCAGCCAACCCCCGCCCGAGCAGAATGGACCGGTCAAGGCGCACCAAGTCTTCGTCCACCAGGGACAGGCTGGCAGCATACAAGCTTGCGCGAGAGACAGGAAAGCGGTCCGACTGGGAGGCAGGTCCCCCTTTCCTATTCAGGCCGTTCTCGGGGCTGATTCTGGGCGCACGCAGTCGAAGGTTGACACCGATATCTACGAGGAGGTGTCCGAGGAGCAGTACAACGCGGTTGTGAAAGGCCGGCTGCAGCGCGACGACTTCGTGCTGGACGATGGCGTCGGCGGCTACGCGGACAACGGCATGGACGACTTTGGCGAGTCTGCCGGCTTCGAGGAGAGCGACGAGGACGACCGCGCCAAGGTCAAGAGTGCGTTACCCTGCAACCGCCGCGTTTACCGTGCCCCTGACTCGTCCTGCAGAGAAGAAGTCGAAGGCCCCTGTCCCATCCGCCGCGGCGTCCTCCTCCAAGAAGCCCGCCAAAGCGAAGGCCGCCGCGCCGCCGCCAGCCAAGATGAGCGCGTACCGGCCCGTCGTCGCGCCACAGAAGGAGGACGAGTTCATGGCGGACCTGCTCGGCGAGATGGACAAGGCCGCCGCGGCGCCTGCGGCGCCCGTGCGGCCGCGCGCGCGCAAGCGCAAGTCGTCGCCGGAGCCCGTCGACTTCCGCACCGCGCGCGACCGCAGCGGCGGCTTCCCGTCGTCGGACGGCGCGTCGGACGACTACGGCGCGAGCGACGGCGTGCCGTTCTCGCCGGCGAAGCGCGCGAAGACGGCCGCCAACGGAGGCGGCCGCTCGGCGTACACCACGGAGGCGTCCAGCCCCGTCGCTGCCGCCGCGCAGGACCTCGATCTCGAATTCGAAGACCTCACGGCGTGGACCGATGAGGAGCTTATGGCCATCGACGATCCCGCGCCTGTGAAGACCGAGGAGATGGAGATTGACCTGAAGCCCAAGCCGAAGCCCGTGACGAACGGTTTCAAAGTCAAGAAGGAGGATGACGGCCCGCCGTCGTGGCTCGCTCTGCACGCGTCGCTGGCCGTCGCGGATCCGGAGGCGCTCACCGGCCCGCTGGGCTCCACGGCGAGCGGCGCCGGCGACCAGAACGCGAAGTGCCTCGAGGACGACGGCTCGTTCCGTTTCTTCTGGCTCGACGCGTACGAGGCGGAGGGCAGGGTGCACTTCATTGGCAAGTGCCGCGACAGAGACACCAAGGCATGGATCAGCTGCTGCGTCACCGTCGAGAATATGGAACGCAACTTGTACGTCCTCAAGCGCCAGAAACAGCTTGGTACGTCGTGGCCGGCATCTTGGTGTGTCGATCACTAACGGAATAGCAGACGACGACGAGAACGAAACAGACATCATCCCCACCGACGAGGACGTGTGGGCCGACGTCGCCGCAATCCGCAGGCAGGCGGGCATCCCGTCGTGGAAGGCGAAGTGGGTCGAACGCCAATATGCCTTCGGCGAAAAGGACATCCCGATTGGCAAGCACCCGTGGCTGGAGGTCGTTTACAGCTTCAGCCGTATGTATGCGATGTCCAGCCACCTTCTGCTGCTGACGCTAGTGTCCAGATCCTGCACTCCCATCGAACATCATGACGCCCAACATCGCACGTATCCTGGGGACGAACACAAGCGCATTCGAGCTGCTTGTCATGAAGCGCAAGATTATGGGCCCATGCTGGCTGAACATCAAGGCGCCCACCAAGACGGAGAAGCCGGTATGCCTCGCGCAACTGTCCTTTTCTTTTCCTGAACTAGCAACGCAGATCTCGTGGACCAGGTTTGAAGTCATTGTGTCGAACCCCGAAGACATCAATCCTTTCCCAGACACGGACGATAAAGCTCCGCGCGACCTTCCACCGCTCAATGTTATGAGCCTCGCGATGCGCACCATCGTGAACCACGAGAGCAACCAGCGCGAGATTGTCGTTGCGTCCGCGCGTATCTGGTCCAACTGTTTGTAGCCTTGCTATGGCAGCATGCTTTTGCTAACTCCCGGCCCAGACGCCATCGACGACGAGAAGACGCCGGATATAGTGCCCTGCACAGTGCACACATTTGTCCGTCCACTCGAGGAGGACAAGTGGCCGCCGCGTTTCGTGGAGGAGGCCAGGAAGCACCGGATGACGCCCTGTGCAAACGAGTTCCAGCTGCTAAGCCATCTACTCGGTCCGTTTCCGTCTGATTGTGGAACACGCTGGTACTGACAGGCTGCGTGAAGTGCTCGTGCAGAAGGCGGACCCGGACGTCATTGTCGGCCACGACTTCGTCGGCGTCAACCTCGACGTGCTCCTCCACCGCATGCGCGCGAACAAGTCGCGCAACTGGTCGCGCGTGAGCCGGTTCAGGAGGCAGCAGTGGCCGCACATCGGAAAGCAGGGCACCAACCTGAAGTTCCTCAGCGGGCGCCTGGTGTGCGATCTCTCCAGCGACGGCGCCAAGGTACGCGACCGCCCGGGCCGAATCCCCCCGCGCCACTCACCCAGTTGTGTAGGGCATGATTTCTTCGACGACCTGGTCGATGACGGAAATCGTCCAGACGCACCTGGGCCAGGAGCGCGAGGACTTCGACCCGAACGACACCGGCGGCTTCTTCGACCACACCGTCAGCACGCCGGTCCACCTCGTCCGGTTTGTGCAGCACTGCGAGGTGGACGCGTACTTCCACATGGCCATCGCGGACAAGGTGCAGATCCTGCCGCTCACGCTGCAGCTGACGAATCTCGCGGGCAATGCATGGTGCGTCTGCGCCCGTCTTCGCGGCCGCGCCTCCCCGCTGACCCAGGGCACCAGGAACAAGACGCTGAACGGCGGGCGCGCCGAGCGGAATGAGTACATTCTGCTGCACGAGTTCTACCGGCTCGGATACATCTGCCCCGACAAGACGTACGGCAAGAAGTCCGCGCTGGCCGTCAAAGCCGAGGCGGAGGACGGCGACGACGCCGCCGCGACGACGAGCAAGGGGAAACGCGACAAGTACAAGGGCGGTCTCGTGCTGCCGCCCAAGCGCGGCCTGTGGGACAAGTTCATCCTCGTCATGGACTTCAACTCGCTTTACCCGAGCATCATCCAGGAGTACAACATCGACTACACCACCATTGATATTTCCCAGTTTGTCGTAAGCCACTCCCGTCCTTACCGCGTTGCTAGTTCCAGTCGTGAATATTTCTCCAGGACACGGACGAATTGCCTGACAAGCCGGACTCGGACAAGCCAGAGGGCGTGATGCCCCGGGTCATCAAGGAGCTCGTACAACGCCGTCAGCAGGTCAAGAAGCTCATGAAGGCACCGAACCTCCCCGAGGCGAGGCGCAAGCAGGTAACTCGCTTGTCTCTCTGCTGACGTCGTTCCTGTACTGATGGTGCACACAGTACGACATTCGCCAGCAAGCCTTGAAGCTTACGGCGAACAGTATGTACGGCTGCCTCGGTTTCGAGTACTCGCGTTTCTACGCGCGCCCCCTCGCGGCGCTCACGACATTCATGGGCCGTGAGGCCTTGCTCAGCACGTGCCAGGTCGCTGGGGAGATGGGCATTGACGTGCGTTACCTTTTCCGCTACCCGCCCCACGCATATAGACCCTGACGCCCGCGTGCGCAGGTTGTCTACGGAGACACCGATTCGGTCTTCCTCAACTCCAACAAGCTGACCATCCGCGAGGCGAAGGAGATCGCGGACGACTTCAAGAAGCGCGTGAACGAGAAATACAAGAAGCTCGAGATCGATCTCGACGGCATCTTCCAGCGTCTGCTGCTGCTGCAGAAGAAGAAGTACGCCGCGATGAAGGTCGACGGGACCGACGAGAAGAAGATGACGACCAGGGAGGTCAAGGGGTTGGACATGAAGCGCCGCGAATACTGCGCCTTGTCCAAGGAAATGTCCAAGTAAGCCGCGACTTGCATCGCTCCCACGCGACGCACGAACTCACTGTCGGGCAGGAAAATTCTTGACTCCATTCTCGACCCGACGCTGCCGTCTGATAGCGTGGTAGAAAAAATCCACGAGGCCCTTATCTCACTGCGCGAAAGTGTGCAAGGCGGGAAGGAACCCCTTGAAAAGTTCATTATCAATAAGGTGCGCGTAGCCTGCATACATCCTCGAGTAGGTGGACTGAGACCGCGTTCGACAGCGTTTGGGCAAGGAACCGGAAGCGTACCCCGATGGCAAATCGCAGCCGCACGTGCAGGTCGCCCTGCGCATGAAGTTGCGCAACGCGACGGCGCGCGCTGGCGACGTTATCCCGTATGTTTTCTGCAAGAGCGAAGTCGAGAAGGCATCGCAGGCGGATAAGGCGCATCACCCCGACGAGGTCCGGAGGTCCGGAGGAAAGCTTCAAATCGGTGAGAATCTCTGTGGACGCACGGCTTCCTATCTGCTGACACGACTACGCGTAGACTATGACTTCTACCTCTCCAACCAGATCCTCCCGCCCGCCGAGCGTCTCTGCGACCCTATTGAGGGCATGGACCGCGCGCGCCTCGCGGAATGCCTCGGGCTTGATCCACGGCGGTATCAGACTACCGTGGTGGGAGAGGCGGATGAACGGGCGTTTGGGAGCCTGGAAAGCCAGGTGCCGGACTCCGAGCGGTTCAGAGAGTGCGAGCCGTTCGTCGTCCGGTGTCGGAACTGCAAGCAGAGCTTTGCGTTCTCCTCCCTCGGCCAGAGCGACCCTGCGGATGGAGACAAGAAGAACGTCGGGATCACGCCTGCCGGATGTCTGTGCCCGGAGTGCAAGCATCCGCTCGTCACCGCCCGCGTCCAGGTGCAGCTCGAGATGCAGATCCGGCGACATGTCGCCCGGTTCTATGAGGGTTGGACAGTGTGCCAGGAATCCACGTGCAGGCATCGCACCAGGATGATGAGCGTTTACGGGCGCCGCTGCTTGAGGCAGGGCTGTACCGGCAAGGTTGTTTTGGAGGTACGTGAACCCTTTGCGCTTCTCCATTGCGGTTGACGGTTCCCTCTACGCAGTACTCGGACGCAGCGATCTACACGCAATTGGTGTACTTGCGTAGTCTGTTCGACGGCGACAAGGCAATCAAGAAAGCCAAACCGGCTCGACGAGGTATGTGGCTACGTTTTCTCTTGACTATCTTTATTCCTGGGTGATGACACCGGATTCCAGACGAGCTCAGCGCTCTCGTCAATCTCAACAGAGGCCTATTAGAGGACCTTCGATCAAGCGTCGACAGATACATGGATCTGTCCGGACGTCACTGGGTCGATATGAAGGAGATGTTTTCGTTCATGAAGCTGTCGTAACTGTAGTTGTTTGTTGTCACATTGCTCTGCTCTGCACCGAGACATGTATCAAGAGATTCGTTTGTTCCTCGATATTTGGTGGTCTGCGGAATTCTTCCTGGGACCTCGGAGACATCAGCATGAGGACAAATGACGGTAACAAACTACTCCGTCGCCGGGGCACAGGTAAACTTCTCTCAGCGGATTCGACAGCGATCGATTACGGGTTGATTACGGGGACACAGGAAGCGGTGGGGCCCACATGTAGACGTGGAAGTTGTAGGCATTACAGTGAGCAAAGGAGCCGGGAGGTGCATACGAGTTGGGTGCGAATGAAATGGAAGGGTATTATAAGGGGAGGTGATGTAGGGAAATTGTGCGCGTATCACAGATTGGGAGGTATCAGGAATACTGATAGAGGAAGAGTGTTTGGATGAGATCAGGGTTTAACGAAACAGGATTACGAGCGCTTGAAGGCTTGCAGAAGCTTCTGCACGCCCTTCGGCTTCTCCGCGGGCTTCCCCATAAGGAACTCACGCCACGCGAGCTGCTGCTCGGGTGAGAGCTTAGTATACTCTGTAGGAGCAGTCCCAGAAAACAGACGTCGCTTCGGCGCCACCGTGTTTGCCGCAGCCACGACGGGCTTTGCGATGAGAGGCCGGTCGAGGAGCGCCCGTCTGCCGAAGCTCACAGTGGAGGCATTAAAGGGAAGGGGAGGATGAATGGAAGCGGAAGAGGACGGGACGAGGGAGACGGTAGAGCGGCCGAACGTCGCCGCGCGAGCGCGACGGCCGCGGCACGTGCGCGCCTGCTGGCCCGCGACGTTCAGGTCTGCGAGTCTGCGGGTAATGGCAAGGTCCTTTGCAAAGGACTTGAAGCTCTTGGTAGAGCCCATGCTCGAAATGGAGGAAGACGATGGGAAGGAAGCCGGGACAGGGGCGGGAGTGGTGGGAGCAATGGATGGGAATAGGGTATCGGCGCACACACGGCGACGGGCAGTGCGCGCGGCGGCTGCGGTGTTTGCGACTTCAGCGAGGCGCGGAGCATCCACGAGTCCCTGAGCAAACGAGGTGATGCTCTGGGAGCTCGCAAGGCTGCGCACGGACGAGGAGGAGAGAGACGCGGAGATCATGATGTGTGTGAGTGTGTGGGGTGGGGTAGCAACGAGTGCGAAAGAACAACAGCACTGGGGGGAGGGGGGTACCAGGTCAAGGTAGTGTTCTAGTGTTGAATTGTCCGATTCGGCTTATAACGGGTCTCCCAGGACGATCGCGGCATCGGAG
This sequence comes from Auricularia cornea, assembly GCA_030578095.1. NCBI lineage: Eukaryota > Fungi > Basidiomycota > Agaricomycetes > Auriculariales > Auriculariaceae > Auricularia > Auricularia cornea. The sequence goes on along the minus strand of JARLTE010000009.1, from coordinate 2,651,815 downwards.
CGGGTGCGTCGTTCCGAGCCCCGGGCAGTCGACGTCTGAAACGGAACCTCCGCCCAACGCCGCCTGCGAGATCTCGCGGAGACGGCGGAGGTGCCCAGCATGCGATGATAGCGAGAAACTGGGATAGCCTCCGTGATACCTCTGAGCACATTGCCAATATGGCTGGCCGCGAGGATACCATGGAAGGGGTGGGAGGGGGCCCGGGGGAGCTTGGAATTAATGGTCAGAGAAGCAGTGTTTAGTGGTTTTGGACGTGGATAGACGGATGTGGGATAGCTAGTGTAGTAACAGTATGCGGTATTGTGATGGTGACGGTATTAGGGGATGCGGGACGGAAATAGGGATTATATGGGGTGAAAGATGTGGCTCATATGGTGGCAATTGGACCGGAAATGGGATCAAGGAGCAAAGTAGAGCTGCACTGTTACTGGCATTCAGTGACACGAATGGTAGGAACCTTCATGACTCCGGGATGGGTCTCAAGGGTTCTGCGCAGTGCAGCCTGACGCTCGGGAGACAGCGCGTACATAAGCTGATTCCCCGGGGGCAACAGGGGTTCCGGCAAGGGAACGCTCGGAGACATGTGGGGGAGGATGACACGCGGCTTCGGTTTGAAGCACGCCCAAGGATCTATGGGGAGTAGAGGGGTAGAGTGGAATCGCTCGTAGCCCGGAAAGAGGCGGGTGCTCGAGCGCCCGACAGTCGCCGCACGAGCGCGACGACCGCGGCGGGTGCGCGCCTCCTGCCCGGCGGCTTTCATGTCACTTAGTCTCTGCGTGCCCGCAATGTCTTGTACAAAGGACTCGAAGCTCTGGGCAGAGGTCGAGCGCGACATGGAAGAGGAAATGGGAAGGGGAGTGGAGGCAGGCTCGGGCTCGGTGGGACGAATGGGAGCAGTGGAGGTGGAAATGGATGCGGAAGTCATGATGTGTGTGTGAGGGTGTGGGGTGGGGTAGCAACAAGTGCAAAAGAACAACAACACTGGGGGGAGGGGGGTACCAGGTCAAGGTAGTGTTCTAGTGTTTAATTGTCCGATTCGGCTTATAACGGGTCTCCGAGGACGATCGCGGCATCGGAGCGGGTGCATCGTTCCGAGCGAGAGACCCGAGCGGTCTGAAATGGAACCTCCGAGCGGGCTGGGCCACGATGTATTCGGAGATGAAGGGTAATCAAACGTAGAGCGGGGTATTCTAATAGTATTCCGGATACTCTGGGAGGGGTCTTAAGTGGACACATCGACAAAGACCCGAGGTAATCGCACAAAGGAATAAGAAATAAATGGATTTTCGTTTGATGAAACGGTATTGCATGTTTTCCGGCCAGCCCGCGCGGAGGTTCCGTTTCAGACTGCTCGGGACTCTCGCTCGGAACGATGCACCCGCTCCGATGCCGCGATCGTCCTCGGAGACCCGTTATAAGCCGAATCGGACAATTAAACACTAGAACACTACCTTGACCTGGTACCCCCCTCCCCCCAGTGTTGTTGTTCTTTTGCACCTGTTGCTACCACACCCCACACCCTCACACACATCATGATCTCGACCTCTGTTTCCTCCTCGTCCGTGCGCAGCCTTGCGAGCTCCCAGAGCATCACTTCGTTCGCTCAGGGACTCGCGGGTGCCCCGCGCCTCGCCGAGGTCGCAAACACCGCGGCTGCCGCGCGCACTGCCCGTCGCCGCGTGCGCGCAAGGGGTAGCCGGAGGCAAATCAATTGCATAACGTTGGTTTTTACCACAACGGTGGCATGGGGGACACACCCACCCACTTTCCGCGGATTTACTTCCGGTGTCCGCGGATATAGCTCCGAGATAGGTTCTCACGGTCCACGATTATGTCCAGAATGCGGTGGCAACCCGGAAATGCGGAGACACGCACTGGAGGAATATAGGCAAAGCCTTTGCAGCCGATTACCGATGCTCAACGTATCGATATCGGTATACTCATCTGCACTTCCGAACCGGGCAGGAAGGGTCTCATCGACGTTAAACTTCGTTTGTGTGCCCTGAATGCTGGTTTCGGGGTCGTAAACATGTTTATTAACTAAAAACGTGCTCTCAAACATCGCTGGGACCGATCTCGGCTGGGGAAAAGTGATGTCAAATTTCGCTGGAGCGGTCGGCAGCCCGACACACCCACCCAACGTGATGCGCCGGGTTTTGCCGACGGCTACCCCTTGCGTGCGCGCCGACAGCCTATTCCCATCCACTGCTCCCGCCCCTGTCCCCGCTTCCCTCCCATCCTCTTCCTCCATTTCGAGCATGAGCTCTACGAAGAGCTTCAAGTCCTTTGCAAAGGACCTTGCTATCACGCGCAGACTCGCAGACCTGAACGTCGCGGGCCAGCAGGCGCGCAGGTGCCGCGGCCGTCGTGCTCGCGCGGCGACGTTCGGCCGCTCTACCGTCACCCTCGTTCCGTCCTCTTCCGCTTCCCTTCGCCCTTCCCTTCCCCTTAATGCCTCCACCGTGAGCTTCGGCAAGCGGGCGCTCGTCGACCGCCCTCTCGTCGCGAAGCCCGTCGTGGCTACGGCGACGCCGAAGCGTCTGTTTTCTGGGACTGCTCCCACAGAGTATACTAAGCTCTCTCCCGAGCAGCAGCTTGCGTGGCGCGAGTTTCTCTTGGGAAAGCCCGCGGAGAAGCCGAAGGGCGTGCAGAAGCTTCTGCAGGCCTTCAAGCGCTCGTAATCTCGTCCCATTGACCCTGACCTCATTCACTCCTCTTACTCTCTAACAACCATAATACCTAATTGTCTTTGACGCCTGCATACCCCATTCTTTCTCCCCCCGCTCAAAATCCCATTCATAATACCACTCACTCCCATCCACATTTATCCAACTCTGCTCTGCCATCCCTCTCTAAAGCTTCCCCAATCCTGTCTGTCGCACCCTCTGCGTGCATACTACACCACCAAACCCATAAAACCTTTTCCCCTGCCCTTCCCCCCTCCCTCCCCATCGCTCCCCCTCCCCCTCCCCTCCCTCATGTCCTTGTTGCGGCCGGCCAGTTTGGCAACGCGCTCTGCGAGACCATGAGTGGGGACCCCCTTGATCACCATTGCTGTGGCGGACGTCGTATCCAGTTATTTCGAGCTCGAGACTAACATTGTAGCATTGGGAAGCCTGTGCAACGACGTGTGGATTAACCAGTGGCATATGGTGCTTGTGTCCTGCGACAACGTGCTTGAAAGTGGCTTAGCAATCCACCGCACGGTGAGGCAGCCTCTCGGACCTCCAGTCGCAGCCATTCCGAGCGACCACGCGAGCAGTCACGTGAATGGTGCCCAGAATGCGACGCGGGATCGATGACCGCGAGTGTCCAATCGCGGGAGCTGTTCGGCAGGGCGCTCGGCTTTACTTGCGCTGGCAACCGCAGTGGCGGCGAAATTAGCGCAACCGCTTCAACAGCATAATTGCTCACTGACTTCTAGTGGCCTGAGACATACGTGGAGTCTGAGCCTGGTGGGTCCGGTCTGCGGGAGAAGAGCGAAAGCAGGAGAGGAGGAGCACCGGGCGGGGCGGGATAGGCGCAGGCCGAGCCGAGGGATCGGAAGCGTGGGAATGATACCGACGCGGGGACCGCCCCGGTCGTGTACCCTCGCGGTCACCCGTCAATGTGATCTGGCGCGCATGCTCCCTGCCCTCTCATCGCACTCTCCCCCGCCCGCCGCCATGGACTCGCCGCCGCCGCCCCCGCCGCCGTTCGGCGACCACCCTGGGCCGCATGGGCCGTGCGGTCCGCCGCACTCGCAGCCCGACCTGATGAGCCTGCGAATAGCGTCCATCTTTGTGCTCCTCGTCGCGTCCACGCTCGGCGCCGTCTTCCCCATCCTCGTCCGGCCGACAAAGACGTACTCGCGATCGCTGGCCCTGATATTCGAGTGCGTTCATTGGCTCCCCGCTCTTTTTTACCCCCGTCCTCATTGGCCCCAGCTTTGCAAAATACTTTGGATCGGGCGTCATCGTGCGTGCACTCGCTGCAGCGACGGGAGAGCAGACGGGCTCACCGGCGCGCAGATCGCGACCGCATTCATCCACCTGCTCGCGCCCAGCTTCGAGAGCCTCAGCTCGGAATGCCTGCACGGCGCCTGGCAGGAATACGTGCGTCATTTCCGCCTCGCCCCCGCCGTGCGCCGTCTCACGCGCTGGCAGTCGTGGGCGCCGGCGCTGGCCATGTTCAGCGTATTCTGCCTCTTTTTCGTCGAGCTTTTCGCGTTTCGCATCGGCACACGACGATTAGAGCGCGCACATGCCGCCGCATACGGTGCGTACCGCGCCAGCCAGTCGCGCTGATGCTGATACCGACTTGGCACACAAGACCCGCATGGGCACAACGTCGGCGGGAACGGCACGCTCAACGCACACGGCCCCGAGCTCGCTGTCGCGCTCGCCGAGCCCAAGCCCAAGGACGACGTCGTCAAGGCCGGCGCGAGCGCGTCCGAGACGGACCTCGAGCACGCCGCGGCGGCGGCGGCGGCGGCGCGGGGGCCGGGGCTGCACAACATGACGCACAGCGCGCTCGCGCAGATCGTCGGCGTCGCGATCCTCGAGTTCGGCGTCGTGTTCCACTCCGTGCTCGTCGGGCTCACGCTCGCCGTCGACAAGGAGTTCCGCGCGCTCTTCGTCGTCATCACGCTGCACCAGACCTTCGAGGGCCTCGCGCTCGGCGCGCGCCTCGCCACGCTCAGCCTGCCCGGCGCGTACCAGCGCTGGGTGCCGCTGGCCGGCGCCGCCGCGTACGGGTGCACGACGCCGATCGGCATCGCCGTCGGGCTCGCGATCCGCTCGACGTACAGCCCCGAGCAGCCCGTCGCGAGCATGGTCGCCGGCGTCTTTGATGCCGTCAGCGCCGGCGTGCTGCTCTACACCGGCCTCGTCGAGCTGCTCGCGCACGAGTTCCTCTTCAACCCGCACCTCGGCCGCATGTCCGACAAGCGGCTGCTCTTCGCCTGCCTCAGCATGATGCTCGGCGCGGCGCTCATGTCACTCCTCGGTCGCTGGGCATAGCGCCAGCTCGTCTCCCTCCGTGTTCGTTCTCGTCCTGCTGCACACATCTTACACCACATCCCGCATAGTTATCCTGCATACCTGCATTGCCATATCACTCACCGTGTAACACATGTTACTGTTGTACATCTGTAGCTACCCGCTGCTAGACTTGCTGATCCTTATATCACTGGACGCATGGATGGTGTTGTTGACTAGGGCTCCGTAAGTAAGTCACAAGTAACTTACACGTGTAAGTAATTAGTTACTTACATTGTAACTTACAATTATTTACACCCTTCCCCGGAATCGACGTGTAAGAAAGTGTAAAAAATACTGCTATTGAATCGCCTCACGGAGACTCCGAGACATGCGTTTGCGAATGTTGGATCAGTGGCAACGACATTCGCGTCTGTTCAAAGGTAGATATCTGTTGTTTTGTGCCAGTGACCGTCAAAGATTGATATCAGGCAGGTCCAGGGCAGGTCTCACCTCGAAGGCCACCCATGATTAGCTCCAGCGAACCGCCCGGTATGTAATCCCTCAGTCACAAAACAACCGCAGGTCATAACTGAGGCCTTCATCATGCGATTGTCAATGCGAGCACCTCTGCACGAGGGCTCCGATATCGCGGAAAACCGAGGAGACCGTAGGTGGCATGTATTGGCGAGCTCGTTGAGGTGGGCCCCAGTGAGGTGGGAATACGATATATCGGGCAATGCAGGCTTTGGGGGAGCAGAAAATTGCGCTGAGAGGCCCCTTGCATGATCCTCTAGCACCCACCATTGAAGGCAGATGTGAATAGAGACCTTCTGAGTTACTTACAGTTATTTACACTGTAAATAACTTACTGACATCCGCGTCCGAGCCCAGCATGTAAGTTACTTTACTTACATCGACCTCCGGACTTTCTTACGGAGCCCTATTGTTGACCAGCTTGCCCCAGTCTGCAACTGCGATGCATTGAACGCATTGAGGTCGTGTTGTGCTCTAAACTCTATGAGTTGTGGGTTGTATCTGTACAGTGAAAAAGATGTGCTTTGGTAAGACGATCTGTGCGTCCGAGCCAGTCAGCAACCTCCCGCTCGCCCACAGCCAAAGGGCAAGCGCACCGTCAGTCGCAGCTCCCGTCCGACGGCCCGTCCTTCCAGCGCTCGTCCGTCTTCGCGCAGTCGAAGAGCGGCTTGCCCTGCAGCGCGTTGACCTCATTGTGGCGCTCGCAGAGCCACCGGCTGAGCGCGCCGTGGCTCGCGACGGCCTGCTCCGCCTTGACGCTGGCCCCGGCCATCTGCGCGCCGAGGTGCTCCGCGCAGTGCGAGCACGGGTACAGCACGGGCAGCGCGCGCAGCAGCGCGAGCATGTGCGCGCGCTGCGCGCCGCTCGGCGCGGCGGGGTAGTACGCCGCGGTCGTGTGCAGGAACGTCCACGTCGCGCGGCCCAGCGCGTCGCGGTCCGGCGGGCACTCCTTCGTCTTTGTCGCGGTGGTGGAGGCGGCGGCGCCCATGAGCGCGGCGTTCTGGGTGAACGCGCGGAAGCCGTCGCATGCGCGGCAGGGCTTGCCGTCGGGCCCGATAATCATGCCCGGTGGTAGCTTCGCGCCTGTACCAGGCGAGGAAGAACCGTTCGCGTCGGCGTTGCCCATGTGGTCTGCTCCGAGTGCTGTTGGTCCGAAACTGGGCGGACTTTGGATGCGCGCCTGCTGGGTCGACGGAGCTCGTCGCCATTGCACAATGCTGACTAAGCTCGGATTTTTTGCTCGGCCCCAGCTCAGCCCTGCCCAGCGATCTGCTCAGGATCTGTTGACAGTTGCACAGTGCAAGTGCGCTTCCGGTGGCGATTTCCTGTGGCGCAGAAGCAGGTGGCTATTTCTGGAGCATGCGCCATGCCCAGACCGTCCTCTATTACCGTCGGCATCCCTCTTGCTATAACATCCGACCCGCAGGCCGGCGCTTTGCAATGGATTCATCTCGACTTGGCCAGGCTCAGACGGTTACAAGCGGCTCCCGGACGACGTGCGGCCTCCGAGGGTCTACGGACGCGCCACTCGCGGCGGCGCTTCGGGAGTCCGGCCTTCATAAAGCTGACTAAGCAGGCGATCGCTGCAAGGCACCGCAAACACCGGCAATTCAAACGGCAGGTCTGCTGGACCCATACAGACCGTGTCATCCATCTTGAACAGCTTGCACGCCCTGCAAAAGCTGACAAAGCATGCACGCCGGTTAGTTCTGCAGAGCTCCGGATCTGCGTTTGCACCCGCTTAGTCATCTGGCTGACAGCGGGCGCCGAGTCCCGATGACCCCCCAGGTCCAGAAAATCCTGCAAGATCCAAGGGGCCCGCCGGCACAGATGGCGCGTCTGCCGCACGCGAATCCGTATAAAAGTGCAGCACGCGGTCTCGGCGTCGCCTCATCAACACCCCTCCACCACCAACATGTCTCCGCGCACAAGCGTCGAAGAGCAGACCGAGGAGCGCTCGCCACAGCACACCCTTGCGCACCGCGAGACCGCCGACCTCGAGGAGATGTTCGAGATCTCCGGCGTCGTTATAACCGAAGACTGGGACGAGGACCCGGACAACCCGCACAACTGGCCGTCCAGCAAGAAGTGGACCATGGCCGCCATTGTCTCGCTGTACACCCTCGTATCGTGCGTCTTTTGCAACTCTTTCACGCGTTTCCCCCCTGTTTACGCGTCGGTGCAGACCATTAGCGTCGAGTATGCTTGCGCCCGGCCTGCTCGAGATGGCCCGGCATTTCAAGACGGCGAACCCCACGCTCGTCTCCATGATTCTCTGGTGAGCAGCGGCCCGGGCGTGCATGATGGGCGCCGGAACTCACGTGCGCCACAGTATCTTCGTGCTCGGCTTCGCAATAGGTCCGCTGCCGCCGGGCGCCGCGGCCGCAGCGTGCTCACAGTGATGCTCGACAGGTCCCCTGTTCTTCGGGCCTCTATCCGAAATCTACGGTCGGACATGGGTTAGTTTTTTTTTTCGGGAACGCATTTGCCACTGTGCATGGACGCTTACTCGTCGCGTAGGTATTGCACGGCTCTACGGCATTCCTGCTCATCTTCAACACCGTGTCCATTTGGGCACCAAACCTCACCGCCATCATGTGGTTCCGGTTCCTCGGTCAGTGCAGGCCGCCAGCTAGACTCGCACGGTTGTTTAATCCCCGTTCTAGCTGGCCTTGGTGGCAGCGCCGCGATCGCCATCGGTGGCGGCTGCATTGCCGACCTGTTCCGTGAGAACGAGCGTGCAGCGGCCATGGGCATTTTCTCCATGGGACCTCTCCTCGGTACGTGATCACCTGCTCGCGTTCTTCCGGTGTGGCTAACGCAGCCGTCATCCAGGCCCTGTCGTCGGCCCGGTGGCAGGAGGCTTCATTGTCGACAGCATCGGCTTCAAGTGGATCTTCGTCATCGTCTCCGCGCTCACCGCGCTCAGCATGGCGATCGGCGTCCCGCTCCTCCGCGAGACGTACGCGCCCGTCATCATCGAGCGGCGCGCCGCGCGCCGCGCGAAGGACGCCGAGGCGCAGGGCAAGCCGCCGCTGAAGGTCCCGCACACCGCGTCGCTCGGCCACACGCTCTGGGTCAACCTTACGCGCCCGATGATCCTCCTCACCCGCAGCTTCATCTGCTTCATGCTCAGCCTCTACATCGGTGTCATCTACGGGTACATGTACCTCATGTTGACGACGTTCCCGACGCTGTTCAGCAGCGTCTACGGCTGGGGCCCGGGTATCGTTGGTCTTGTAAGCAACATGGCCCTTCTTCTGCTGCCCGCAAAGTCATCTCATCTTGCTGTCAGGCGTATCTCGGTCTCGGCGTCGGTTTCTTCCTCGGCGCCGTGTTCGGTGCGCAATGGATGAACAGGATATACCTGAGTGTGCGTTCGATCGGTCACTGCTTCTCCTTCAACATCCGCTCATCATCCTCGACTCAACCCAGCTCATCGAACGTAACGGTGGCAAGTCCAAGCCGGAGTTCCGCATTCCGAGCATGTTCCTCGGAAGTGTCCTGACCCCGATTGGCCTCTTGTACGTTCACACGACGCCGCATTCATTGCCCGCTTACTGAGGTTATTTTGTTCCGCAGCTGGTACGGCTGGAGTGCTGACCGCGGCATCCACTGGATCATGCCTATCATCGGAACGGGCATTTTCAGCTTGGGCAACATGCTCACGTTCCTGCCTATTCAGCTCTACGTTCGTCTCTTCACCGCTCCGTAGGCACCCATGACTGACTCTCCGGACACGTGCAGCTTGTCGACACGTTCACCTATGCTGCGAGCTCAATCGCCGCTGCATCACTGCTGCGGTCTGTCTTCGGCTTCGCGTTCCCTCTGTTCGCAGGTTCGTCGCACCCTGATATCTGACTTTGCGCGGGGCTGACCGTCTCCTGCAGGTCAAATGTTCGAGACGCTCGGGACCGGCCCCGGCAACAGCTTGCTGGGCGGCATCGCGATCGTGCTCGGCATTCCGTTCCCGCTCTACCTCTACTTCCGCGGCGAGAAGATGCGCGCCGCGGACAAGTACGCGCGCCACTGAGCCCCGCCCCCTGCATCTGCTCCGTTACAGTCTCGGACTGGATCACTAGAACACGCACGCACGCAAGGATTGAACGAATTCACGCCGCGACCTCGCACCTCATGATACTTCGCTTCTAATTCTCCCCCTCGCCGTCTCTGACGAACTGTCCTTACTTACCTTCGCTGAACTTTGGGTATCTAATCATCACGTTAGTTGCTTGCGCAATCGCATGCTCGTGCTCGCCTTGCGCATCCGGATTGGGTTTTTGCGGCTCAAAATGTACTCGTATAGGATGTAATTCGAATAGAATCTCCTGGAATCGCATGCACCGGATGGGCCGCAAGCCACAAGAAAATCCAGGGGTAACACTGCGGGAGTTGATCGGAGTGTGCGTTTATTGTTGTGGCGTGTATGTACAAGTACGGCTGTTATACAAAAGGATCGTCGCGCGTCGTAAATTGTAGTGTGGTACAGCAAACCAGAGCAAGAAACAGCAAGAAAATAGCAAGACAGATCCAGCGTCGTAAGGGAAAGTAAAGTCGGACGGAAAACAACACAGCAGTAGGGTGGTGTGGAACAGCATCGGTCAATGTTAGCTCGGGGTCGTATCCTTGACAACCTTCCAGCGAACGAATCCACTGGCTTTGAAGAGGCGGCGCAGGGCGGAGAAGCTGTCTGGCGGAAAGGGGTCCCCCCACAGGGACAATCCACGCACGCAAAAGCGGACGTCTTTCTCGACCGGCCCGAAGGAGTCCACGATGTTCCTCAGCGCGCCATACGAGATCAATGGGCGCGGCCGCACAGGCTCGAACGTGCGGACGACAAGCTCGACGAGTTTGGGGCACTTCGCCTTCGCGCCGTCCCAGAGGCACGTCTCGTTGCCCTCGTAGAAGAACTCGACGTGCAGCCCCGCGGCGTCGAACGGGCGCTCCTGCGAGAACTCAGCGAACTCCGCCCAGAGGCGCAGCGGGATGGCGATGTGCGCGAGGCTGCGGGTGTTCGGGACGTCCTCCTTGATCGCGGCGACGAGGTCGACGTGGATGCTCGCGGGCGAGACCATGCCGAAGCCGACGCGCATCGAGCGCGTGAAGCGCGGCAGCTCCGCGCACGCGCCCTCGAGGTCCATCTCCCAGTCGGGCGAGACGCTTATGCGCGTGAGCGGGCGCGCCTCGGGCCGCCAGATCTGCCAGAGGTTGTACACGCTGCAGTCCGGGAAGCAGTCGGAGACGAGGATGTGCTCGATGGGCTCCGTCGGGATCGCGCGCCGGATCTCGCCCACGCCGTTCGACGACACCTCGAGCCGCCGCATCGTCGGCAGGTAGATCGGCGGCCGGTCGTACACCTCCGCCTGGACCGCGGGCTCGACGTCGCAGAAGGCGTCGAACTCGAGATGCGCGAGCGGGATCTTCCGGTCCTCACAGCCCTTGTAGAAGTCCCAGAAATCGTGGATGGGCACCTCTCCCTTCAGTATAACCGTCGCCGTGCGCGGGCCGAGAAGCGGCGTCCATTGGGAGAACGGCACACCGCCGTTGACCTCGATGTACTCGAGCTTCGGCATCGTGAGATTCAGATCGACCGGGCGGCCGCCGTGCGAAGCCAAGATCAGAGAAAGTAGCTCAGGGAAGTCAGCGCCGGAGAGGAAGAAGTCCAGCTGGCGCTCCATAAACATGAACTCCAGGCGCAAATGTCGGACGGTCGCAGTGCAGGTGGCCAGGTGCCTCATAGCCCCGGTCAGTTGCTCGTCCGTAGCCCCAAACTCAAAGAGGATGCCCACGCTGAGAGCGCTCTGGCCGGCACGTTGGAAAGCAAGAGCAAGCAAGTCGACGTTTTGGGGAGGAACCGTGAGATAGATGTCAGCCCAGATCCACTGGTCTGCGATCAGCGTGTCGCGCCATCGCGAACAGATGGCGGCGAGCCTGAACTTCTTGGAGAACCTCTGCACGTCCACATAGCGCACGATCATGCTTATTATCTCTGAGGGCAGCTTTGCCAGTGAGGCCGGGGCATGGCTGGTGAGCGAGATGAGAACCCTGAGGATCGACGCTCGGCCGGACGCACTTAGCGGCGACAGTTGGTTTGGTCATTAACGCCTGAGTAACGCCTCTCAGAGCTCCAAAGACGGCGGGCTGGTCACTGAGGGCTGGGATCGGTACTGAGGAATTAGCGGTGCGGGCGGCGGATTGGGGAGGATGGGGGAGGATGCGGGGGAGGACGGCCGGACCGAGCTGGTCTGGGGTCAAGCTTCAAGAGGCGTTTCAGCTCCGCATACCTTTCCGGTCGTTCCACGAGCGCAATGGCCGCGACACGGACGCAGTCTGTGCTCTTCGCCGACCCGCGCACCCGGCGCAAGATCCAGATGCAGGACGAGGGCAAGGACCGCTACAGGTGCGCCAGCCCCGAGCCTGGGTCAGGACGGCCGGCTGACCGCTCGGTGCCAGCGTCGCGTCGCTTGTGTCGTCCAACCTGCTCCTCGTCGTGTCGCTGGCGGCCACGAAGCTCTGGCTGCTGGACAGACAGGTCGCCGCGCTGCCGCTGGCACTAGCAGAGCTTGCCGTCGGGGCCTGCATTACCCTTGTCACGGCCACCGTTAACGGTCGCGCGCCGTTCGACTTTCTGTCCGAGGTCCGTCGTCGTCGCTCGCGACAGTCACAGAGAGAGCCTAATAGCTCGCACAGGGCCCTGCAGTGGCCACGGCGTCCGTAATGCAGCTGCTGCAGCACCTCTCGCTCTTCTACGCGCTGAGCCGGCTGTCGCTCATTCGGTGCGGCGATTGCTCGCGCTGCCATTCGTCCCAGTAACACGTCACACGCCAGGGCACTCGCGCTGACCCAGTTCTCCCAGCTCTGGCTGGCCTCCGTCCTCAGCCCGTCGTCCGTGCGTGCACAAGCCCACCGGAACACGTGTAGCAGCTGACGGCCCATTGTATAGACGCGACGCGCTCTGGCTTCGCTGCTCGCGGTAGCAGTGTCTCTAACAGTCGACATCGCATTCAACTCGCGTATACCTGCCGACGCTGTCTTCGCCCACGCAGCCCCATTGGCGCATGCGATAGCGACTTCGGGACTCAGCTACGCCCAGGCGTCCATAATCCCCAAACTCGGCCGCGCTACCACACACCGCGCGACTCTGACCGGCGCTGCGGTGGCCGGCCTTCTCATCGCGACTGCCATGAAAGCGACGGTGGGCGCCTTCGTCCTTCTATGCGGTGCGGAGGTTGAAGCGCGTTTCAGGGCTCGGATATTGGCTTCCAGTCGGGCACGCCAGTGCTCTCCTACCTGCCCGTCCTCCTTCTTGCATCCTCCACAGCGCTTTTCTCGCCAATCGTGGCGACCCGGCTCGGGCTCGCGCCGCCCACCACGCACTCATTTACCATGTCCACGACAAGTACAGCGCTATTCGCCTATATCGCATCCAGCATTGCTCGCGGGCTGGGATTCCACGTTGCCGACATTGCTGTCGTCGGACTGGTGGCTTATGGTACCATAAGCTCCCGCCTAAAGCCAGCGTATTGACCACAATGCCAGGAAGCTTCCCCTCGGCTTACATCCCATCGCAATCGGGCAGTACGGCGCAACTCATGCGCTCCTACCTTAAGACGATTATCGCGAACCCCGAATCGCGCAAGATATTCTACTTCCTCATGCTCAACATGTGCTTTATGCTCGTCCAGATGCTTTACGGTGTCTGGACGAACAGTCTCGGCCTCATCTCCGACGGCAAGTGCTCTTGCAGGCATTATTGCAGCCCGTACTGAGTTGGATTTTTAGCCATTCACATGGCGTTCGACTGCATGGCAATTGGTATGGGCTTAATGGCCTCGGTCATGGCGACATGGGCACCGAACGAGAAGTTCACATATGGGTACGACTCTCTTCTCATGCCGGTATCGCCCCAGCTCACATCCTGTTAGCTACGGTCGTATCGAAACCCTCTCCGGCTTCGCGAATGGCATCTTCTTGCTGCTTATCTCCGTCTTCATCGTCTTCGAAGCCATACAGCGTCTGTGCGTGCCTCGCGATCTTGTGCAGTAAGCCTCGTGCTAATCGCGGGATCAGGCTGGAGCCCCCGGAGATGAACACCAACCAGCTGCTGCTCGTCAGCTCCATGGGTCTGGGAGTGAACCTCTTTGGTATGTTTGCAATGGGTGGGCACCATCATCATCACCATGTAAGCCTCTCGCATATTCACCCAACGGCCACAAGGTCTAACGCGTCGCAGGGCCACGGGCATTCGCATGGGCATGATCATGGGCATTCGCACGGGCACGATCATGGGCATTCACACGGGCACGATCATGGACACTCGCATGGGCACGATCATGGACATTCGCATGGGCACTCGCACTCGCACTCTCATTCTCATTCTCATACGCACTCGCATGGGCACGCGCACGACCATGACCACTCGCATTCCCATACAAATGGCGACGCCCACGCACACTCACATGCACACGATCACTCCCATTCGCATTCCCACGATCACTCGCATTCGCACCGCGATCACTCGCACTCACCCTCGCGCTCCCACTCACATTCTCCCTCGCATTCCGATCATGATCATTCCCACTCCCACCACGATCATTCGCACGCAGAGCATGAGCACGAGCACGATTGCGACGGTCACGACCATGACCATAGCCATTCACACTCGCATGCGCACGATCAGAAGTGCGAGCATGACCATGAACACGACCATGATCACGGGCACGGGCACGCTCATGCCAATGGGAACGGGAACGGGCATGCTCATGGGCATGAACACCACCATGGGCATGATCACGACCATGTACGCAAACATTCACCATTTTCCATCGTCCGCAGACTGACGAAAAACGGCACAGCGCCCCGTCCTCCCAGAACCGCCGACGGTGCTGGTGACCTCGCCGCAGACGCCGGTGGCGCACTACGACACGCACTACGCGGCGCACCACCTGCACCGGCCGCACACGCCGAACGCGCACTCGCACGACCACCACCACCACGCGCACGAGCACGAGGGCCACTCGCACAACATGCGCGGCGTCTTCCTGCACGTCATGGCGGACACGCTCGGCTCGGTCGGCGTCATCATCTCGACGCTGCTCATCCAGTTCTACGGCTGGACGGGCTTCGACCCCATCGCGAGCATCTTCATCGCCGTGCTCATCGCCGCGAGCGTCGTGCCGCTCGTCATGGACTGCGCGCGTGTGTTGAGTCTGGACGTCGGCGAGGAGCGCGAGCGGGACGTGAAGAATGCGCTGGCAGAGGTTCGTTTCTTCCTCCGTCGTCGCGTTTCTCGTGCTGATTGATACCGGTGCAGTTGCAAGCAGTAGAGGGCGTGGCAAGCTTCACCGCGCCGCGGTTCTGGCCAAAGGACCAGGAGAAGATCGTTGGGGCGATACACATACAGCTCACGCCCGCGGGCGCGCTCAGCGCGACGAGCGCCGCGCCGACATACGCGAACATCGACAAGGTCATGGCGCGCGTGGATGCGCTGTTGCGAGAGAAGATACCTGGGCTGGAGGAGTTGACCATCCAAGTGATGGCGCCGACATAGCCGCGCCGCGCTTCCGCTAGACGTACATTGCTGTATTCTGTACCGTGTGGATCTCGAGGGGCGGGGGCTCTTGCTGCTTTCTTTTTCTCTTTTATTCGAGTAACTTATGTTGCTTTGAGCTTTTGAGTCTGACGAGAGGAACGCGTCCGGGAATTGCCTGCGCGTTTGTTTTTCTGCTTTCCGATGGCGTTCGCACCCACTGCGCGCCGGCTGGCGTTCTGCCCCACCGCCGCGCGGCTGGCGAGGGCGCCCGCTAAACCGCGGCGTGCGCCCCGCCCTGTGCACCCGAAGCTGCGGGACCCGGCCGAGATCGCGAAGGCCGTCGCGAAGACGGCGTCGACGCCGCACAAGGTTCGCCTGCAGTCCGAGGCGAAGACGAAGCGCAAGCTGCAGCCGGGCGAGGCGGACATGCTGCCCGACGGGCTGATGCGCGGCGAGGCGCACAAGCTGCTGCGGGCGCGGATGCACCGCGAGGACTACGCGGCGGACATGGACGACCACACGCTGCTCGCGAGCCTGCGCGAGCGCGAGTACCGCATCCGCGGCATCCACGACGGCAAGATCGTCGGCAAGCGCGTCTTCCTGCCCAACGTCCTCTTCCGCCTCGTGCGCAACGCGACGCCCAAGGGCCACGCCTACAACCCGTTCGAGGCGACGTTCCGCGTCCCGCCGAGCATCACCAAGCTCGACATCCGCGGCTACCTGCACGCCATGTACGGCCTCGACGTGACCTACATCCGCACGGACAACTACCCCGGCTGGGTCATGAAGCGCATCGACCAGGCGCGCCAGGTGCGCGGCCGCATGACGCGCGCGACGCACAAGCGCGCCGTCGTCGGCCTCCGCGAGCCGTTCTACTTCCCGCTCGCGCCCGAGGACATGGCGGCCGACGAACGCAAGGCCGCGGAGGACGAGTGGGAGCGCGAGTTCCAGTTCCTGTCGCAGCCGCGCCGGATCGCCGAGATGCGCCACCGCATGTTCATGCGCATCGACCACGACGACCCCATGGACTTCGAGCTGCGCAAAGAGATCATCGCGCGCATACACGCGCGCAGGGAGGCGCGCGAGGCCAAGGTCCAGGAGAACCTCGTCGAGGTCCGCGCGATGCGGCCAAAGAAGGAGGCCGCCCAGTAACCCTGCTGTACACTTTCGTGCAAAATTATCTTATCCCCCACTTGCGTTTCAGAACCTCGAACATTTCCGCGCCTTACCGGCGTATTTGACCATTGGAGCCCAAAACGAAAATTTCAGCGCCGGACGCCAATCGCTGCTGAATGACAGCCGTCATCGTACTTGGGAATCTTCGCGCCCGTGGCATTGAGTCTGGAGTCACTAGCCATGTGCCAAGCATCCCGTCCGCCGCCCGCTGAATCCAAGCGCCCCTGCAGCCACACGGTGCCGTCTGTGAGCGCAATGGCTGCGCCCGCGCCAAGCCCGCGCTCCCCACTGGTTCGCCGCCCGTAGCATGATTGGCATGCTAGGAACGCGCTCTACCACCTTCACATAAATTAGAGAGTTAATCACAGTTACCGGCCACTCTCTCAAGATCTCAATGTCTCAACCCTGGATTCACCTCATTTTGTGATGCCCAAGGGCAAAGCTCCAGCATCATTCAACGGATGGACTCCAGTCAACTGGACCGACCCGTGCACTACTCAAGAACCTTGGATCTCGCTCCCCGCCGCGAGCAGCGGTCAAAGCCACGGTGACTCGGAGAATAGGTTCAGCAAGTGTGTGCGGTAAGGGATTCCACTTCCGTTTGACCCATTCCTGACGAATGCATTTGCAGGACAAAGGACACAGGAGACGTATCGATTGGTCCACACATCTTGCAGTTTCGTGTTCCATCGCGGATTACCATAGAAATCAACTTCCAAGGTCTGCTTGATAGTCCGCTTCTGGTATACGGCGCTCAACACCGTCCAGCGTCTGGCTTCCGCATCTTTGGCGGGGCGCACCCCGCGTCTTCGAAAGACAGGGACTTTGCACTAGCGGACGGCCTGCTTGACAACTCCCGGGTCGTTGAAAACCTCAACTTCACAGCAGCGACACACTCGCAGAGCGGTCTCCCGGTCGTCCAACACGACTCTTTGGATCCAGATGTCAAACACACATATGCGTTGGATCTCTCAAGCTCTCCGAGCACGGTCGTGCGGATTAACAAGGTAGAACTCCTGTGTTTACATGCGAACTGGTATGTCACAGTACCGATCCACACCGTTTGACCCTGAAATGCTGATACCACGTCGACTCTCAGCGCTGTCTGCGGCGTTGTTATGTCCGCCGCTCATGGGAGCACAACAGGGCGGGCAGTGCCTTCCGGCGCCGGCTCCCCCGCCCGCCTCCAGGTGCCGCGCGGTCTGAAGCTGTCAACCTCAGGTGGACATTGGAGAGACGACCTCAAGTCGCGCATCTCGAGCGACTTCGTCATCTACATCGTTCTTCCTGCAATCATCCTTGCCATCGCGGCCGCAGCCTTCCTCTCGTGTTACCTCCGGTGCCAAGCACGACCCAGAGCGGCGCACGCGAGGGAGGCCGGCCCCGGGGCATATGAGCTAGTTGCGCGAGAGCCCGACGCAACCTCCCATGTCTAGCGGCCACATTCTCACCCCCTCGGTCCGCCAGCATTCAGTCGCTGCGGGCACTCGGGGCTACAGCCTGAGCGCCGGCACTGCCAGGCCTCAAGCCATTAGCCAAGGCTGCGGGATGCCTTGGAGGGCTCAGAATTCAATTAATTGTCAGTGCTTGCGTGGCATCGCTACTGCTACGCGGTCCTAATCGAGCTGAAGAGCCGGTCTCAGGGCCGTAACACGCTTCGTCTACATGCGGCAAGTCCGGTGTGAAGGTACGACCTCCCCAGGGCCACCATTCAGACATTCAAGATACTTATCATCCGCAGGACCGGCGTGTGGGGACGAGTAGTATCGGAGCGGCCCTGGCTTGCTCTTGGCGGAGTCTCCGAGGGCTGGCGCATGTACGTACTCATCAAGCCGCGGGATCTAAATGGACTGGTGCATACGTCAGGGGAATATGATACCTACGAATCGACGCCTCCATCTCGACCACGCGAGGCTGGCGAGTAGAGGGTGCTGCGATAGACCTGGATACCTCCACACGAGACCCATTTCAATTTGGTAATCGGAATGGGTCCGGGATTGTGGGTGCCTTTTCAGGCACCCTTCCCGACTTGACTTTCGATCGGCGGTTTTGCTTTGCCCCGGAGTTCTTTGTCTTGTGCTTTGGGGCTGGCTGGCTCTGGTCATTCACCCTCCCCTCGATCATCGCGCACGAGGTTGGTGGATCATGGAAGCCTTGCCAAAAGGGGTTGATAATGCGGCGTGCACGGTGACCTCGGAACATGTAAGCAGCATCACTCCCTCAGTCCTCAGGGTCGGGTGCGGTCCCAGTATGCGAGGACGTCGCGACTCCCTGCCAGGTTGAACCTTGTTGTCGTTTTCTAGGCCTACGGACTGGCGGCCCCGGCGTGGACAGGTCTGGATTGTTTGGCTGACGACCGGCGGCTGACGAAAAGCTTGTCCGCATTTGCGGCTGTCATCGCAGCAAATGCAACACTGCGGAACGATCATGGTTTCCTTGTGCATGCATGTGCAACGCTGAGCGCTGAGCCTTGTGCTCCGATGGACCGGGGACGGGCTCGTACGGCGATGGCGGCTGTCCAGCAAGCTGTCCAGAGTGCAGGTAGCCGTGCGTGTCCGGCGACTCCTGTGTATTTCTTTGCTCGGAGGGCGGTGGACAGGCCGGACGCGCCCTGCCGGCGCTGGCTTGGCAGCAACCCGCGGAAGCTGATCGATGCAAGCCGTTGAAATATCAGCGGAGGCGGTGCAGGAGCTGCGCCCAGAACTACAAAAGCGGACACCCGAACAACCCGATGTGCTCACTCCTGCCTTTTCACCGTCTGGACGCTCGTCCTTTCGTTCGTCTGGCTCTCTTGTTTCTCTTTCATTCCAAGGCTTTTATTTTGTTTTAAGCTATCTTATCTGGCGCGATGTTTGCCGTTTCCGCTTCCCTCGTCGCGCTCGCCCTTTCCGCTTCCACTTCCGCCTTTGTTGCACCTGGCTCGTTCCCGTCTCACCCGCACGACCACACCACACACTCCGTCCGCTCCCTGTCAAACGGTGTCAAGCTCAAGGCTTTCCACCCCAAGACGACGTTCGAGGTACACGCGGGGATGCGCAGGCGCAGCAGTAATCACGCTGACCCCCCCTGCGCAGACCTTCGAAACTGGTATCGATCACCCGCTGGCCAAGCGCGGCTTCCGCAATGCGCACTGGAAGGACGCTGGGTTGACGTACCTTGGCGAGCGTCTCGGAAACGAGACCGTGTTCTTCAAGAGCGGTTTCCACGGCAAGACCGCGTCGCACGTCTACGCCAAGCAGCAGTTTGTGAGCATCTCTCTCACCATCTCACTGCGGCCCTAGTTCTGTGTCGCTGACTGCGCGGCAGAATGGAATCCCCGTCGCGAACATGGTGGCGCACACGTCGCTGAACAAGGACGGCAAGGTCGTCGCCTTCAGCTCCAATTTCGCAAAGCCCAAGAAGATCGCCGACCCGACGCCGTCCTTCACCACCGACGACGCTGCGCGCAAAGCCATCAAGTTCCTCAAGGCGCACCACGTGGGCGAGAAGCCCTCCCTCAAGTACCTGGCTCTTGAGGACGGCGCCCTCGCGCTCACGCATGTCGTGCGTCTCACGCTCGACGATGATGGTCACCTCGTCGATGCCTTCGTCGACGCACACACCGGCGATGTCCATGCCATAACCGATTACACCGTGAACCTGGTGGTGCGTGTGCCCCATGCGGCCAACATGCGTTAGGTATTAATCCGCGCGCAGATGCAAGTCATCCCCATTCACAAGCAGCAACCCGGCGATGGGTTCGAGACTGTCGAAGTTCCCAACGAATGGAACGAGCGCGGTGACTTTGGTGGTAGCACTCACATGACGTACGGCAACAACGTTGTTGCCTACGAAGAGCCCCAATACACCAGCGGTGAGACTGGCGAGGGCGAGTTCATCTACAACCACGACGGGGGCATCGACCCGACTGAGGGCGATGGCATCAACGTCGCGCGCACCAACGCGTTCTACCTGGTCAACACGATGCACGACATCCTGTACCGCTACGGCTTCGACGAGGACTCGTACAACTTCCAGGACGACAACTTCGGCCGCGGCGGCTACGGCGGCGACCTCGTCACCGTCAGCGTGCACGATCCCGCTGGTGTGAACAACGCGGACATGTCGACGCCGCCGGATGGCGCGTCCGCGCACATGCGCATGTACCTCTGGGACATCACGTCGCCGCGGCGCGACGGCGCGCTCGACAACGACATCGTCGTGCACGAGTTCACGCACGGGCTCACGAACCGCATGGTCGGTGGTGGGTCCGCGATGTGCCTGCAGACGACTGAGAGTGGCGGGCTCGGCGAGGGCTGGTCGGACGCGATGGCGGAGTGGACCGAGCAGTCGAACGACGTGCGCGACTTCTCGATGGGCTCGTACGTGATCGGCGACCGCCCCGAGGGCATCCGCAGCTACCTGTACTCGCGCTCGGGCGACGTCAACCCGCTCACCTACGGCGACCTCGCCAACATGGACGAGGTGCACATGATCGGCGAGGTCTGGGCGAACACGCTCCACAACGTGCTCGCCGCGCTCGTCGACGCGCACGGCTGGTCGGACGACGCGAAGGAGAACCCGGACGCGGCGGGCGGCAACGCCGTCTACCTCCACCTCTTCCTCGACTCGTTGCCGCTGACGCCGTGCAACCCGTCGTTCCCCGACGCCCGCGCGGCCTGGATCCAGGCTGACCAGGACCGCTACGGCGGCGAGAACAAGTGCACGCTCTGGCATGCATTTGCCAGCCGCGGCCTCGGTGTGAACGCGAACGACCACCAGAACGACTTCAGCGTTCCGGAAGGGTGCTAAGGGGCGAGCGGACTTTAAACCCCTTTGTCTATAACTTATGTATTTGTGTGGTCTCCGTATCACCGCTGTCTTTGACTCGTAGGGTAGTTTTCTATATCAGGGATTTTTTGAGTGAAGTTGTGGCCGCTGGGGGCGAAGGGATGGCGGATTGCTCATCGGATGCAGATGCAAATGCCAAATGACGCGCGTTGTGAATCCTGCGCGACGATCGTGATCAACTTGTTCACGTTGACTTGGCAGGTCCTCCACGCAACACGGGCTGTATCCAAGCTGTCTCACTGCCAGGGCGCATTCCTCAGGTGGACGGAATTACTGTACATTCTGGAGATGGCTTGCGACGAGTACCGTCATTGCGCAGTTCCCGAGCTCGAGCTCGACTCAGAGAGATCACCCTAGAGCCAGTAAAGAGCCAGCAGAACTGGAACTCCAGTGGCAACAATCCAAAGACCCGTCGATGGTAGGGCTATCACCGAGGACGATGCAGGACCACCGACCTTCGCTACTGAGAGAAATCATCCTTCAGAGAATGAGCCAAGCGGGGACGATTGGTTGCAATGTTCATGCGCGCTGATGAGCCAGTTCAAGTCTAATTCCGATTCGTTGAGGGTCCAGCGTTTCCCTGAACACGTCGGCCGCACTGGTGTAGTAGGTTACTGAGTTGACTGGGGTCGGATTAGCAGAGGTATTATCATTGCAATGACTGCATGTACTTACATATTGCAAAGTGTACGATTCCTTGAGCCACTAGTTGTGACTCAACTGTGACCGAGAGAGTATTGAGCAATTGTGAGCAAGTGTGGCTGACTCATGGGTCTCTGGCGCATGTTTGCTGGTACAACACGGGGATGGGAACCCGCCGCGACCGAATCTACGCCCCGCATGACCAAAAGGAAGAAGAGAGACTTCGTCAGCGTGCCATTCCTCGACACGGAGGTCGCTTCAGACGTAGCCGGATCCAAGTGCCAGTGGCGGCGGCTGTCCGGACGGCAAATCCCTGCTTTGACTGCTTACCACCATGTTCGCGCGCGCATTACAACGGACGGTGCGTGCCCGGCCTCCGTCCAGCTCGAATACCCTCTGACTCCCTTCCAGGCGCGTACCGCTGCACTGCGCCCGACGCGCGCCGCGCCCGCCCAGGTGTTTCGCCGACTGCTCTCGGATGACGTGCGGCAGAAACTGGACACCGCGGTCCGCGCCAACCCGCTCGTGCTCTTCATGAAGGGCGAGCCGTCAGCGCCGCAATGCGGCTTCTCGCGCGCAGTGGTCCAAATCCTGGACCTGCATGGCGTTCCGGAGAACAAGATGCGCACGTACGACGTCCTCCAGGACCAGCAGTTGCGGGAGAGCATCAAGGAGTACTCGTACGTGCCAACTTCCAGCCCATAACAGCGTTGCTTATACTTCTTGCGTTGCAGTGAATGGCCGACAATACCACAGCTGTATGTCAACGGCGAATTCGTTGGCGGATGCGATATCGTTCTCGAGAGTACGCCCATTCCTACACAAGCCATGCTCCGACTCTGCTCACACCACGACCGTTAGTGCACCAGAACGGTAAACTGGAAGAGCTGCTCGAGAAGCATAAGATTATTCCATCCACCAGTGCTTAAAATATCGAGCTAGGATTACTAGAGTTTTACTTTTGGTTGTCATCTGCGTCAGAAGGCTCGCTGTAGTACTCCAGGACGCCGCTTTCAGCGTCTATTCGGCCGCGGTCTATACGCTCCCCACGCGCGTGGAGCAAATCCTCGACCGTTTTCAAGGACCCGCCACCAGTCCCTGCCATTGTCAGCCCGACAAATCACAGAGACCGGAATTCAGACACACCCTCTGTCTCTTTGAACCACCCTATATGGTCGGCAATGAGATGTCTGGTATCTACTGTCAGTACGGTCAGTGCGTTATGCAGTGTTGGCGCACCGGTTCTTGCATGAGGGACAGGTGACAATGACGATGCTGTCTAGACGTGAGAGCAAGCCTAGACATGACATTGCGACGCACCCTTTCTCGTACGCGCGCCGCGTGAACTCATGAGAGGAACGGTGATTACAATCGTTTGCGGTGCACGTGAAGGTCAGCGACAGACGCGGTTCCGGCGGTGCTGACGAATATCTTCGATAGGACACGGACGCCACGCTCGGCCGGGGTCGCTGCGCAACTAGTGACCGTATAGCAGCTCGTGGTGTAGCCGCAGCCGGTCGTGCTACTGCTAGACGAAGAGCAGCGAGTCGGAGCATCAGTACGGGAAGGACGAGCTCGAAAGCAGGCTGGTGTTTGGTGCACAAACAACGCGTCGCTTGACCTTCGATCGCAATGTTACTCTGGCCTGACTCTGGGACTCCTTCAGGGCTCCTCTGGATTTGCTAGCAATACGCACGCCATTTGCGGGTGACAAGGCGCCCATGCCTTGCCATGCTTTGGTCGTCTTGCTCCCGGTGCGCGCTCCAAACACCTCTTGCAGACCTCTATCCGTTCTCCCACATTGCCCTGGTACATTCAACATTGGATACTCGAGTGGTGCGGACATAGACTGGCATACCGTCTCCGGGAGCGTCGTCTGCGATCAGTCAGAACGCTCAATTGACGTATCTCGCAGACTGGGGCGGTTTGTCCGGACTCGTTGCCAACTGTGCATGTGCTCCGCCGACTCCTTATGACTATGAACTCTGACTGACCCACCCACTTTCAATGCTGGAGCCAGTGCCACCCTTGCCGGCCTTCAGCGCCCTCCGTGAGCCCGAATGGACGATCCCGGTGAACAGTCTGCACGGTGACAGGGCCATTCGTTGGTAACGCCGGTCCGCATCGAGCTGACGTGCAGGTTGCTCTTGGGATGAATTGCTACTGGTAGCGCACATCCCTAAGGGTCAAACAACCGGCGTCCGCGGCCCCGTCCCCGGCGTAAGAGACCTGACTTCCCTGGTGCGAGGCTAGCACTGCAGGTGAGGATGACGCTGCAATTACTCCCAAATGCAAACATGGCCTGTGAGGATCCCTCTGAAGTCATTCGACAGGGTGGGTTGGACGGCGCAGTGCAAGCCCGGATGATTGCCTCAGCAGCGAATGAACCAGGCTTGGATTGGCGCTCAGTCGCGTCGGTATGGCTCTGGGCACAGGGCAGGCATCGCCACAGGCGAGATGACCAAGAGTCCGCGTTCCCAATAGCTTCGAGTCAGTTTCGTCGGGGGGCCGAGTCATGGTACCCAGAACCTGCACGTCCGAAGACAGGCCGAGACGGCGTGGGTAGGAGGAGACGCTACATAAACTTTGTGAGGACGCGGCCTCTGCGACGACGAATTAACGAACAGCCCGGGAAGAATCAGCAGTGGACAGTGCTCTGCAACGGAGCTTGTGTGTGTCTTTCACTGGACTCTGTCAGTGACTCCTTGCACCAATCCGCACTCCCAATGTAAACAATGTAGATCTCCAGCGATCTCTTCTTTCACAGCGAGGTCATTCATAGACACTCAGGCGCTGTACGGTCGAATCGCACCGTTGCGCGAATCACGGCCGTGTTTCGCGACATGGGACCCCTTGAGCGCGCGGATGGTCACGGCCGTAATTGAAGCAGCAGGGAAATGGTTCTGACTTCTCCTGAGATCTGCAGCAGCCCGCTGCCCTACGTCTCTCACGAATGAGTGCGAAATCGGCGGCTCTAGATGACTGGATTTTCCTGCAAGTCTTATCTAATCCAGATATGGAAGGTATGCGATAGGCGATCAGTGATAAGAATGCCGTCTCCGGTTGGTTTAGCGGGGCATCGCTGCGGACCGGCGGTTCTCTGTCAGCGTCGCCGCGCGCGGCTGCTGCTGGTCCTGGAGCGGTGAAGCCGCCTCCCAGTTTCTACCAACGCGAACATGATTACAAAGCGCGAAATGCCCGGATTCCGGAACCTCCAACTTAAGGTTAATGAGTTTCTCCGGACCTGAACGTGTTACATCAGCGAGGGCGGCCGGGTGACCTCAACCAGATCTGGTCATTCGGCAGCCCGGCCTCGGCGTTTCTATTATAAATGTTGACTGGCCGCCACCAGGGCTGCCCGCTTCGCCCTCCCTCATTTTCTCCGCGACGTTATGGCTGCCCTGCCCGAGAAAAAGCAGCTGTCCGACGAAGACCTGAGCCGCACAACGTCTCAGGACGCGACGCTGGCCCCGCATCGCTCGCGCGAGAGCGCTGTACGCGCTGAGGAGCTGGAAATTAGCGGTGTGGAGACACCGCTCGACTGGGACGAGGACCCGGACAACCCGCGCAACTGGTCGACCAAGAAGAAATGGGTCTCGACTGGCGTTGTGTCGTTGTACACGCTCGTAGCGTGCGTGCCTTGTCCGGAGCAGGCGCTCGTCGCCGCTAACAGCTAACATCTCGCACTTCAGTCCGCTTGCGTCGAGCATGTTGGCGCCCGGCTTGGAGGATATGGCCAGGCATTACCATATCACCAACCAAACCGTCATCGGGCTCGTTCTCTCGTGCGTCATGGTGGCCCTGCGGTGGCCCACCTCCATTTTTAGCCATCTTACTAATCCCCTTCGCAACCCAGAATTTTCCTCGTCGGGTTTGGCATTGGTCCCCTGATCTACGGGCCTTTGTCAGAGGTCTACGGGCGAGCATGGGTGCTCCACATATCGACGATAACATTCACTATCTTCAATATGGTGTCAATATGGGCGCCGAATACGGCCTCTATCATCATCTTCCGCCTGTTGGGTGAGATTCTCGAATTCTGTGGCAAACGCGCTCTCACGCAGCCTTCCCCAGCCGGATTGGGTGGGAGTGCGGCGGTAGGAATCGGCGGAGGCGTGGTCGCGGACCTCTTCAACGAGCGGGAACGCGCGCAGGCCATGGGTATCTACACGCTCGGCCCCCTCATTGGACCTGTCGTGGGCCCGGTCGCGGGTGGCTTCATCGTCGCGTCGATTGGCTTCAAGTACATCTTCGTCGTCATCACTGGCCTGGCGGCGATCAGTCTCGCGGTCGGACTGCCCATCCTCCGCGAAACGTACGCCCCCGTTATCATCGAGCGGAAGGCCAAGAAGCGTGCACGCGACGAGGAGGCACGCGGGGAGGTCCCCGAAAAGGTTCCAGAGGAGCCCAAGCTCTCGCATGTTCTCTGGCTCAACCTCAGCCGACCCATTATTCTGCTCACGAGAAGCTATATCTGTTTCTTGCTTGCGTTTTACATGGGCTTGTGAGTACCACAGTGCTTCCCGGTCCTCGCCTCTGGTATTGACGCCGTAACAGAACCTACGGCTACATGTACCTCATGTTTACAACGTTCCCGACAACCTTCCACGACATCTATGGGTTCGGTACCGGGGTGTCTGGTCTGGTGAGTTACCCCGTGCGGCGTGCAGCGTGCGGTCAACTCACAATCCCTCCCAGGCGTACCTCGGTCTCGGCGTCGGATTCTTCACGTCGACTCTTATTGGTTCTCGGATAATGAACACTATCTATCTGAACGTATGCTGCATCTGTTCTGCGCCTTGTGCGCTATCTCACGCCATCGCAGCTGACACAGCGTAACAACGGCGTGGCAAAGCCCGAATATCGTATCCCCCTGATGATTGTAGCCTCCGGCATGATTCCCATCGGGCTCTTGTGAGTCTCTCAGTTTCCCGGTGTGCGCCTATGACTAATTCACTGCAGCTGGTACGGATGGACTGCGCGCTCCAGTGTACACTGGATTGTGCCTATCATGGGAACCGCGGTCTTCGGCCTCGGCGTCATGCTGTCCTTCCTCGCCATCCAGCTCTACCTGGTCGACACGTTCACATTCGCAGCGAGTGCTATCGCCGCTGCCTCATTCCTCCGCGCTTTGTTTGGCTTCGTCTTCCCTCTCTTCGCGCAGCAGATGTTCGATGCAATGGGGACTGGCCCGGGCAACAGCATGCTTGCGGGTATCGCCATCGTCGTCGGCGTGCCATTCCCGATCTACCTCTACTACAGGGGAGAGACGCTGCGCTCACGGAGCAGCCTGACGCGCCGGTAGAGCACATGCTCTACTCTTTTGCACCTCGAACCCTGGCGTGCGCTGCCAACCTTGCATTCCGCGGGCACATCCGCGATAGAACACAGAAAACATCACGATAGATCATGGGCTGGCCCTCCGCATCCCCAACCTACTGTATCATTACACTATGCTGCCTCGGACGGACTAATGGCCTGCCTCGAAATGACCTCTACGCTATGCTTTCGCACAGATACACAACTTGCGGTCGTGCACTGTCCAGCTTTCGAATGTGCATTACTCATACAGAATAATAAATACCAGCTGGGATTTTAACAAGACTCGTCGTGTCCCCTTTTACGCACATCTGTTTGCAATGCTGCACAACCTGTGGCAAAAATAGCGGAACGCCAGGGCCTTGGTTGGTGCACAGCGTGAGGGTCCGGGTACTTGGAGCGATCGGCCTTGGCGGCCTCCGATGACAAGCAGGTGAGGAGTCAGCGGTCAGTGCTGACAAGCGCTGACAAAGCTGCGCATTGGCACCGGGAACTGCAAGCGAATAAACAGCGCCTACGTTCCCTTTGCAACCCTGGTGGGGACCCGAGAAGGTGCGGAGTGTATGCCTATTGGGTCCGAAATCAGGCCCTGTGTTTCTTGTCCGTGCGTCATGACGAAGACGGCGGCGGGCGTGTGTGGCCGTCCAAGTGGAGATGTACGCATATAAAGTGACGATCGAGTCTGCCGTACTTAGCACATTTCCCAACATATCGTCGACGCATGCCTTCCTGGGACAACACACCGTCCGGCACGATGCGAGCGGCCGTACTCGCATCGCCGGGTGCGTCGCCCCCCTCAGCAGCATTCCGAATCGACAGAGCGTACCCGAAACCGAGCCTGCCGTCACAGGAATGGCTGCTCGTGCGTGTACACGCCGCGGGGCTCAACCGCGCTGAGCTGCGCGGCCGCGCGGGGGAGAAGCCTTTCATCGTCGAATTCGGCATGTTCGCGGAGGAATACCACGAGAACCCGCCTGCCGTCCTCGGCGAGGAGTTCGTCGGTGTCGTCGACCAGGCGGGCGCAGCATGCGCAGAGGCATTCCCCGTGGGAGCGCTGGTAGCGGGTTGGGTGTACGGCGGCGGGAAGGCCTTCGACGGCGCGTATGCGCAGTATACGATCGCGCATCCGCGGCGTTGCTGGCGGTTCGATTGGCCCGGCGTGAAGGACCTCGAAACTCTGCCGTGGGCCACCATCGGCGCGGTGCCCATGTCGATGTGGACGGCTTACGGCTCGCTCTTCTACGCAGCTGGCACGCGCAAGGGCGACGTCGTGCTGGTCCACGGCGCGACGAGCAGCGTCGGCATATGGGCTATCCTCCTCGCCAAAGATGCCGGGTGTACGGTCATCGCTACGACGCGACAGGCGGGGAAGGCGGACAAGCTCCGCGCCGCCGGCGCAGATCATGTCCTGCTCGAAGACGATCTCGCGGGGGGAGAAGCCGTGCGGATGATCGCGCCGGACGGCGTGAACACAATTCTGGAGCTTGTGGGCGCTGCTTCGCTTGTGCCACTCGATATGCCCTTGCTTGCAGGACAGGGCTCTGTAGTCATGACCGGCGTGCTCGACAACACATGGGACCTGGAGGACTTTGTGCCGCCCGCGATCCCCAGCACGCGCCGCCTGACGTTCTTTACTACAACCGAAGAGGACGTCGAGCGTGCGGGAGGCATCCTGCAGGAGATCATGGACAAAGTGCGGCTGGGCGTATTCAGAAGCGACGTCTTCCTGGACAAGGTTTTCGAGCTTGACGAGGTCGGTCAAGCCCACCAATATATGGAGGACAATCGCGCCGTTGGGAAGGTTGTCCTTCGCATTCGATAAATACTGCCAGAGTGTTGAGAGTTTTATATAGACCATGGAGCATGAAACCAGAACCAGAGTGTTGCATCCGCGATTCCGCGAGCCCGCGAAATCCGCCACTCAACACTCCGGTTTCCCACTTTGGCAGCAATGAGCCAACAGAGGCAAGCTCGTATGGGAAAACGGCGAAGAAAGCGCCTTTAGCACCAGGAGGATCATCGCCAAGTTTCCTTAGTAAGGCAGACAGGATGACAGTTAGGCGGGCGTCACAGCATTTCAAACATCCCAGGGACGCGAGCGCGGGAGTTGCTGACAGTGAGTCGTACGACGGTGCTCGGCCCACATAAGTACTACGTCGCGCGGGCGTCCGGTCTTTCGCCCACCTTGCTGCAAGATGTCGTTGTCGTGGGAGAACACCCCCAGCGGGACGATGCGCGCAGCCGTGCTGATCGCGCCCGGCGCACCGCCGTCAACCGCCTTCCGCATCGACGAAGCATACCCGAAGCCGACGCTCCCCGCGCGCGGCGCCGACTCCGAGTGGCTGCTCATCCGCGTGCACGCGACGGGGCTCAACCGCGCGGAGCTGCGCTCGCGCGCGGGCGGCGTGCCGCACCCGGCCGAGTTCGGCCCGTTCGCGCACAGGTACCGCACGACGCCGCCCCGCGTGCTCGGCGAGGAGCTCGTCGGCGTCGTCGCGGACGCCGCGGACGGCGTGCGCGCGCGCTTCCCCGTCGGCGCGCTCGTCGTCGGCTTCGGCTCCGGCGGCGGGAAGGCGTACGACGGCGCGTATGCGCAGTACGCGCTCGCGCTCGCGCGCCGCTGCTGGCGCTTCGAGTGGCCCGGGCCCGTGGAGCGTGTGCCGTGGGACGTCCTGGCCGCCGTGCCCGTCGCGATGTGGACGGCGTACAACGCGCTATTCGAGGCCGCCGATACGAAGAAGGGCGACACCGTGCTCGTGCACGGCGCGACGAGCAGCGTGGGGCTGTGGGCTGTCCTGCTCGCGAAGCACGCGGGATGCACAGTCATTGCGACGACCCGACAGACGCACAAGGTCGACAAACTGCGCGCGGCCGGCGCGGACCACGTCCTGCTCGAGGACGACCTGAAACACTTGGACGGCGTCCGCAAGCTCGCGCCCAAGGGCGTGCACACAATCCTCGAGTTGGTCGGGCCGAGCGCGATCATGAAGGTCGACATGCCGCTGCTCGCGCGCAAGGGGACGGTCGTCGCATCGGGCATGCTGGACGGCGACTGGAGCGTTGCCGACTTCACGCCCGCCACGATTCCCAGCACACGGCGCCTGACGTTCTCCACGACCACGGACGACGATGTGGAGCTGGCCGGGAAAACGATCCAAGACGTGCTCGAAAAAGTGCGCGCTGGCGTGTTCAGGAGCGAGGTGTTTCTGGACAAGGTCTTCGCGCTGGAGGAGGTCGCGAGGGCGCATCAGTACATGGAGGAGAACCGCGCAGTTGGTAAAGTCGTGCTCAGGATTCATTAGGAGAGGCACAGTCCACGGTTGGTGTTGTAGGCAATGTGAGATAGTAGTCAGATGTTCGAAGTGTGGCCGTCAGCGCAGCCTCAGCTCATCAGCGAGCCAGGTCATCCAGCGTGAAATGCAATCGTGACTGAGCCATGCACGTTGCAGAGCTACACAGCCTTAAGAGGGTAGACGAGAAATTGCGGGGGGATTGGGGGCAGCATCGCAGAGACAGCACGCAGGACGCGGCAAACAAACGAAGAGCCTGAGGCTTGAACTTCGAAATGAGAAGCGAGAGGAGCGGAGATCGAAAAAGAACAACACCCCCACACCCAAAGAGGTTGAGAAGTCGAGATCGTTAGCGACATATATTGCGAGCAACAGACTACTTGTAAGGTATACCAGCCAGGTCCACGTGAGAGGGGAGAGAGCGTGAGCGTGTGCTATCGTATAATAAATACTATTCGTTGGAGCCGTCGTAAACCAAGAAACCACTAACAGATTATGCCGCGACGCCGATGGGGCCCTCATTTCGGGGTGTCAGCGGCGGCTCGAGCGGCGACTTCGGGTGCGCCTGCGTGAAGGTCTTGTCCGCGTCCTCGTTGTCCGTGAGCGTCTCGTCGTACTGGACGACCAAGTCCGTGCCTGATCTTGGCCGGTCGTCCTTGGGGCTGGTCGGCTCGCTGGGGTGGTCGCTGCTCGAGCCGGGCGGCGAGAGGCCCGGCACGGGCACGGGCGGCTCGGGCTCCTTGGGCGGCGCGCCCCAGAGGAAGCCGAACTTCTTGCCCGCCGGCGGCTGCGCGACGGAGGGCGAGACCGCGGCGGACGCGGTGCCGGAGGACGCCTTGGACGCCCAGAAGCCGGAGCGCGCGACGGGCGGGTGGCTCTCGGACGCGTCGCTCTTGCGGCGCGACATCGTCGACGACATCGACGGCGTCGACGCGTGCGAGTGCGACGAGCCGGGCGTCGAGGCCGAGGCGGTGTCCTTGCGCCACAGCTTGAGGCCCCAGCCGGCCTTGGGCTTCTCATCGCCCACGGCGTTAACACCTGGGTGTGAAACGTCAGCTGTGCTCGTCATAGCGGCGATACATGGCGCGCGCACCGGTGTCGGTCGGGAGCGGCGGGAGCGAGAGCCCGAGCCCGCCGGGCGAGACGGCGTCGGCCGCGGCGGTGTTGGCGATGAACTCGCGCAGCGCCTGGACGCAGGCCTCAGAAGCGAGCCGGCTCTCGTTGGCGTCGCGCAGCTCGGCGCGCAGGGCGATCGCCTCCTGGCGCGCCTCGACGAGCTCGCGGCGCATGGCGTCGAGCTCCGCGCCGAGCGGGTTCATGATGCTGTCGCGCGTCGAGATGGAGCCGGGGAAGCGGCGGCCGCGCGCGGTGGACGGCGCGGCGGCGCTCTCGGACGGGAGCACCATGAGCGACTGCGTCTCGGCCGCGGCGTCGTTCTCGCCGTCGGAGCTGGCGTTGCGCAGCAGCGTGCTGGGGTGCGCGGGCGGCGAGCCGGGCACGGACGGCGGCGGCGAGCCGCGCTTGAACGTGCCGGTGAGCGGCGTGAAGCTCGCGCGCTTGCTCGAGCCCGGCGCCTTGGAGAGGTCGAGCGCGAGCGGGCCGCCGAGCTGGAACTGGCCGCTCATCCGCCGCGCCGAGGACGCCTCGCTCTGCAGGCGCATGAGCGCGCGCCGGCTCTCCTCGACCTTCGCGCGCAGCATGCTGACGGCCTCCTCGTCCTCCTGGTGCGTCTTCCTTGCGGCCTCGAGCGCCGCCTCGGCCGTCCGCGAGCGCTCGCGCGCCTGCTCGAGCGCGTCCGTCAGCTCGGCCTCGCGCGTCTGCGAGGCGGCCAGCTCGTTGACGAGCTCGTCGCGCTCGCGCGTCAGCTCGCCGAGCTGCGCGCGCAGCTGGATGATGAGGTCCGCGAGCACCTGCGGGTCGAGCGCGACGGCGCCGGGCGACAGCGGGACGTCGCCCTCCTCGGCCGCCAGCGCATGCTCGAGCTCGAGCGACTCGTCGATGGACGACTTGGAGTGCCGCAGATGGTGCGGCCGTTCGTGGTGCGGGCTCGTGGCCATCGTGGGGGTATGCGGCGCGGGCGTGAGCGTGAATGCGGGTATGGGTGCGCGGGGTGGGGGCAAGCTTGAGCCGCAGCGGGTGGCGCCGTAAGCCAAAAAGATGCCCGTTGTCGAGGCAAAGGCGGTGACCGGGCCCTTCATCATCACTCCGTTGCCGTTGTCACACACGGCAGTCCAGCCTGAGCTACTTGCTGCTACGCGCGACGACAGAAAATGGCCCCAAAGCTCTTATATATCCCTCAGGAAACACATGTTGTTCCTCGTGGCAATTACCATTGTCAATCGCACCCTGCTTTGCCCATGATTGACTATTGCACGCACGGGCGTCTAGGTGAGCTGGAATGCGAGAATTGCTCCCATCCCATACACCCAGGCTCTTAGAGTGCTCTTGGATGCTGAGGTGTATGCTACAGTCAGGGGCTGGCCCTCCTATGTGGCCCAATAGGAGGCTCCTTCCACCGTTCACGTTCAGAACTTCAGTGGAAGCGGCACTGCTGCCGGCGCAGTGGACCACCCAGCATGAATATGTAACGGTGACGCACTGAGGCACTTCTTGTCGAGGTATACACGCGCGCGGCACGTGAATGGCCATGCAGTCGACGCCAGCACTGCCGACTTTCCACTGCCTACGCCGCCCGCAACATCGCCTCCGCTCTCAGCAAGCAAGGCTGGAACCCCATCCCGAGGAGGCAGATTAGAGACCGCTCACCTTTATTCGTCGCAAGTGCGGCACGCCCGAAAACGCTGGTCCAAGTCGAAATGCCCCGTCCCGCGGGCAGTCTGTTCTGAAATCCCCCATCGTACGCACCCCGGGAACAGTCAGTCCGAATCGAAATGCCGTCGCGAACGGCGCGATCGCGTCGAGCCCGCCCGAATCTGAACGGTATAAAAGGCAGGGCAGCGGCGGGCAGAAGAGGATATCGAATCCCACTCGACCCAGCCCAGCCACCTCCAGCAGCCAGCAATGTCTCTCGCCGCAGCCGCCCGCAGCCCGCTCGCCTCGCCCGCGCTCAAGCACGCCCTCAACGGCGGCGCGTGCTACTTCACCATGGCCCTCGGCGCGGCGACCTCCCCGGCCGCGGGCGCCCCCCGCTCGCCACATGCGGGCGCGGTACACCTGGGCTCGCCGCATGTACACCTCGGCTCGCCGCACGCGCACCTGGGCACAGCAACGTCGCCTGGGCAGATGCACCTCGCGCTGCCTGCGGGCTTCGCGCTGCGCCTCCCCCAGCGCGGCGGCGCGGACGCGTCGCCGGACGGCTTCACGCTGCGGCTGCCCGCGGAGAAGCGCATGACGCCGCGCTCGCCGGGCATGCTGGGCGCCGCACAGACCATGTCGCCGCGCGCGGCCGCGCTGTCACCGCGCCCTGCTGCCATGTCGCCGCGCCCAATCGGGACGACGAGCGCCGCGGACATCTCGCAGCTGCAGGCGCTGGTCGACGCGCCGGCGAAGGACTTCACGCTGACCCTCCCCCCGCGGCGACAGCGCAAGGTCAAGGTCAACGTCGACGCGCTCGAGGACGCGACGCCTGCGGTGGCGGCCAAGATCGCGCACAAGGAGACCAGGGCGACGCCGAAGGTCAAGACATCCGGCGGCGGCGGCGGCAGTGGCGGAGGGTTCGTCGGGTTCGTCAAGCGGACGGTGCGGTTCGTGCTACCCGCGCCGGGGCCGGCCAAGGGCGCCAGCGAGTTCCGCAGCTGCCGCGGGCGCCCGCCGACGCCGTACCCGAAGAAGAAGCAGGGCGGCCGGACGGCGGACTCGGTCGAGTCGGAGGCGCCGGATTACTTTTCTGTCCAGGTTTGAGTTTTGAAGACGTCGCTCCTTACTGCGATTGGGACTTTCTGGCCTGGACTGTTGTATATAGCATGTAATAATGTAAGTAACCCGAGGATAGGTAATCAGAAAAACGAGAAGGAGGTTGTTCAACTTGAAGTTGGGGCATGAGAGACACCCGGGCAAACAAACTCCGACACAAGACCCCTCTCTCCTGCCCTCCCCTCCCCGTCCCCCGCACTCCCCCGTCCGGCGGACGATGCAGACCAAGTTCCAACACACACGGGCGCTCCTCGTCAACATCGCCCAGGACAACGAGGGCTGCAAGCCGGATGTGCTTGTCGTGCCCGGGTCCGACGGCGACGAGGGCGACGGCGAGCGGGCGACGGTCAGCGCGGGCGTCGTGAGCCAGGTGTCGCGGCTGCTGCACGACGAGAACGAGGACGCGCTGAAGGAGCTGCTGAAGGACTCGTTCGGCGTGCCCGACGACGAGGATGTCGTGAGTGCCGCCGCCGCTGGCCGCAGGCTGAGCGCTGAGGGCTGATCGCCGGCGGGCAGCTGGAGCACTACGTGATGGACCTCATGCACAAGCACAACGACGACATCTCCGGCGTCCCCTTCACCTTCCTGACCCCGCGCAAGCCCATCTCGCGCCCGTCGTCGCGCGCGTCCAGCACCTCGTCCCGCCTCATGCCCAACCGCCCCGACACGCCCAGCTCCCAGGTCTCGTCGCCGCTCGCCTACGCCTTCCGCCGCCCCCACACGCCCGTCATGTCCCCGCTGGCCGCCGGGAGCCACCTCTCCGCGACGAGCTACCTCTCCGCCCGTGCCGCGGACGGGCCCAACGGCTCGCCGCCGCAGCTCAACGCACAGGCCGCCGGCAGCCTCCCGGCATCGCCTCTGGCGTCCCCGCGCGTGCTGAACGCAAAGGCGGCCGAGTTCAAACCCGGCGGAGGCGCGGGCGGAGCTCCCGGCGCGGCTGGCCTGCCCCGCCCGCTCAGCGCGGCCTCGAACCGGTCCGGGCTCTCGCGCAAGGACACCGCGTCGCCGGACCTCTGGTCGTCGGGCATCTCCCGCTCGACGTCCAACCTCGCCATCGCCGCGCCGCTGCTCCCGGACACGACCCTCCTGTCGACGTCATGGTCCAGCGCGAACGGCACAAGCGCCGCTCCGCTCCCGCTCCCGCGCCGCCCGCAGGACGCCGACCCCGAGGACGACGAGTTCTCGCCGTTCGCGACTCAGCCTGCCGTGCGCACTTCCTTTCATGAGGGCGAAAACGGCGGCGTCTGGTCCGGCTCGTCTAACTCGACCGGTTCGCAGTCCACCTCCTACGACCCGGCCTCGGACCAAGACGCGCCCTACAACCCATATGCTCCGTACCCCGGCCCTGACGAAGAATACCCCCAGGACCAGCAGGGACCCTACGGTGACGGTATGACGCCGCTCGACGTCCTCTCCTCCGTCTTCGGCAATACAGTCGCCCCCGAGGAGCTGGAAGACGCTCTGGCCCGCAATGGCTACGACTTCGACACCACCATGGCCTGGCTCATTGACAGGCGCTATCCGCAGCTCGACCAGGCACAGCACCGCGCCATCCGCCCCGCCCATGGCGGCGTCTTTGTCGTGCCCCGCGACAACCCCCACGTGAACATGATTCGCGGCAAGAGCTTTGAGTCGCCCGTCAGGACCCCCGGGGCGGTCAAAGGCCCCGGCCTCCCAGGCAAGCAGGGCGGCTTGAGTGGCCCGCCGAACCGCGTGTGCCGCTACTTTCTCGCGGGCGAGTGCTTGCGCGCGGACTGCAAGTTCAGGTCAGTGTGCTCCCGCTACAGCTGGCACCGAAGCTGACAGCCGGGTCTACTCCCCTTGTCCCCTTCTAGTCATGACATTGAGCGCGCAATGTGCCGCTTCTGGCTCCGCGGGACGTGCGCGAAGCAGGAGAACTGCGAGTTCCTCCACCACCTGCCCGAGCAGTGGGACTCGTCCGTCAAGGACATCACGACGCAGATGACCGCGACCGAGCTCGACGCGCCGTCGCCCGCGGGCACGCCCGTCGACGAGTTCCCGACGCTGGGCCACGAGCCCGTGGCGCGCGGGAGACGCGGCGGCGCGGCGACGCGCGGACAGGACCCGAGCCGTGCGCGCTTTGCGCTCGCGGTGAAGAAGGCCGCGCAGCAGAGCCCGGCGAACCTCCCTCCGCCGACGCTCGGCGCGCACTTCGCCGCGACCCCGCGGCCCGCGTCGACGGGGCCGATGCTGCGCACGGGACCGCCGGTGGCGCGCGCGAGCCCGCGCATCCGCTTGAGGCCGCCGACGCTGCTGCCGACGCTGAGCACGGGCGCGGCGCTCAACGAGATGTACCTCGCGTACCGCGCGCGCGCGATCAAGCTCGGCGCGGAGCGCCACTCGTGCCTCAGCCGCGCGGCCGAGGCGTGGCGGCGCGGCGACGGCGCCGCCGCGAAGCAGTTCTCGCTCCAGGGCGCGGAGCTCAACGCCAAGATGGGCAAGGAGAGCGCGGAGGCCGTCGCGCGCCTCATGCGCGAGCGCTCAAGGCTCAGCGTCGACGCGGTGCGCAGCCGCGAGACCAGCTGGAGCGACGACCCGCGCGACCGCACGGAGCGCGGCAAGCTTATGGGTGGCAACCTCGGTGTCTGCCTCGGTGTTGCGGCCAAGAGCGCCGACCCGAAGGCGACGCCGGAAGAGCGCATGGAGGTCGTGCTCGACCTGCACGGCTTGCACGCGACCGAGGCGACCGAGGTACTCGAGACGTTCCTGTTATCGGTGCGTTTGCCGCATTTCGTCTTGTTCTTGATTTTGTTGCTCACGGGCGGCTGCAGTTGGAGAGCGAACACTACTTCGGGCTCGCCTATCTCGTCGTTGGCGAGGAGAAGCACACGGGCACGCAGGACCCGCTTCGCGGCGCGTCGCGCCTGCGGCTCGCGGCCGGCGTGCGCGACTGGCTGCACAAGTGGGGATACCCCTGGTCCGAGCGCGACGGGATCATCTGCGTCGACCCGCTCACGCACCAGAGCTAGCGACATCCAGGACGGACGGCATGACTGTTACAGCGACACGGTACGATCGATGCTTTGTGTGACATTAGATGTAGCTGGTGTAGTTTTAGCCATGGGCCGGGGACGAGCTAGGCGATGGGCCCGCGAATGAATGAATCAAGCACACACTTTTTTACTCTCTCTGTCTCTCTTTGTCTGGGGTCGAGAAGTTTGTCGCGGATCTAAATAGTGCGGTACGACAATCATATGCCCCGCTGACATGCATATGGGCACATCGGCGTGGGCGGTGTCTTTGCGACTTGGCTCTTACCAACACCATGACCGACGTACAACCAGTCTTGACGTCCGAGGAGCTCACCAAGGCGTTCGAGCTGCCCGTGCTCGACCAAGACGGCAACGCCGTCAAGTTTGGCACCCTCTTTGCCGACCAGCGGACGATCCTGGTGTTCATCCGCCACTTCTGGTACTTATCGTGTACCGTCACGCCGACTCGATCACGGCGCTTACACGACCGACTTGCAGGTGCGGCTCGTGCCAGGACTACGTCGCGCAGCTCGCGACCGTGCCCCTCGACGCGTTCTCCAAGGCGGGCGTCAAGCTCGTCGTGATCGGGTGCGGCGAGCCCAGCATGATCAAGGGCTACAAAGGTCCCCCGCTCTGCCAGCTTCCCATTTGGACCTGCTGACGCTGGCGCCAGAGTTGACGGAATTCCCGCACGAGATGTACGCGGACCCGACGCGCAAGCTGTACGACCTCGTCGGCGCGCAGGTCAACCTCGACATGCCCGCGCAGCGGCCGTCGTACATCAGGAACGGCAACTTTATGAACGTCCTGCGTTCGCTTTGGGTGAGGCGATACGGCCTGCCAGTCTGAGTGTAGGGATCTGATGGAGTCCTTGCAATGCAAAGCGCGGTCCCGTGGCGAACCCGACGGGCGCTGGCAAGCAGGGCCCGGTTGCGCAAAATGGAGGCGATTTCGTCGTTGGGCCAGGTAGGTTGGCTTGTGTTTGGTGTTTGGTTATGCTAAACGCTGTCGATAGGCAACACCTGCTCGTTTGCGTGGAGGATGCGCAATACGCAGGATCGTACGTCCCTCTTACTTGCTCTTGCGTTGGATTTTTCTCAGTCATGGACCATGGTCAGATGTCGAGGTCAAGGACCTTATGAAGCATGCCGGCGTGGAATACGGCGCATGAGAACGAATGTACGTTCTGTACTTATACCTCGCGGTCCCTCCCAGGCCGCTCTATCTTACGGCGCCATGACTATTCCCGGCCAAGTAGCGCTATCTGCGCTGAAGATACGGCTTTCATCTTTGCACGTCGCTTCCTCGTTGACAGTTTCCTGCGAAGCCCGGTACCAACACACTCACACACACACGTGCTTGCATAGGGAACATAAACAAGGCACTTTGATTTCGATGAGGGGGTATATCTACTGTCCGTCTCAGCATTCCTTTGTGTTCATTGCTTCAGTTCTCCTGTGGCTGCTGCGCCTCGGTCTCGTTCTCGGTCTCCTCGCGCTCGTCATCGGCCTCGGCCTCGGCTTCGATCTCGCTGCTGCTCTCGCGCGCGGACTGCTTCAGGTCCACCAGCCGGCTAACACGGCGCACCGTCTTCTCCAGCACCTCGTCCTCGATCGGGTGGTGGAACGCGAGGCGGGACGTCGCGCCCGCGCGGCGCTCCACCGTCTCGTCGTCCGAGACGATGCTCCCCGTGAAGCTGCTCTGGCTGCCCATCCGCCGGCGGTGGCTCATGCGCGAGCGCCGCCCGTCGGCGCTCCCGCTGCGCACGAGATCCGACGGGTTCTCCTGCGCCTCCAGCTCCGCGCGGCGGAGCGAGGAGAGGCGCTTGAGCGTCAGTGTGGGCGTCCTGCTGGCACTGGCGGTCGTGTTCTCTGACTGTTTTGCGTCCATTGCTGCTTGTTTCAGGGATCTTGCGACGAGGAGGGAGTGTCTGGAGGCGGGTGGCTGAGTCGAGATTCGAGATGCTGCAGTGGTCGGTCCTCCGCGCTCAGGACGCGCCTTTATACGCTATCGCCGCGCTGCTAGGGCTGATTCCCGTTGCGACGCAGCGACCGGGATCTCGGCCCTTGTCGCTCGCCCTGCGCGAGCCTTGAGTGCGCGTTGACCTTGTCTGGATGTGGCGGTGTTTGCTGTGCGGACGCGAACGCTTGGACCTCCGTGGATGCAATGGTACAGGTATTTTCTCGACGTGAGTGCTATTTTTCAGCCCTGTCTTCCATATCTTCTTCATGAATCTGCGTCATGGGACTCAGGCGTCGGTATGCATTCGGTCGCTGCTCGCGCACGTGCTCGCTCGGCAGCAGATCGCGCTTCGGGAGCAAATTGAACGGCCGCCTCCGGGTCGGCGGTACGTGCTCGCACCACTCGCTCGCGAACCATTGCCTGGGCTTTGTCTGAGAACGTTTCTGGTGATGGCCGGTTAATCTGACGCGTGAGTCTTGCCCTCGTCTGGATGTCATTATGGACCGATCCGTGGATACGCTACTGGTCAAACACGCGTTCAGTCACAGAACCAGAGTGCGCATGTACCGCGATAGTATCCGTTGCTATGCTACTGTGCTGCCTGGCGATGCGCAAGGAACGTGCTTGGTCACAGTGGTGCTGAGGCGCACGATGCGCAATGGACGACAACCGTGGCACAAGCATCGGTCCACACGTCCAAAGCCGGCGCGGCCCACTTCCGAAGTCGCATCACAGCGATCGTCGTTTTTGCCGACGATACTGTGGCTTTGTTTGGCCTTTACATCGCGTCGTGCTGCACCGCGTTCCATTCCTTCATAACTGGCCCAAGCTCTGCTCGCCGGACGCATCGCCGACTGTGAGTCGGAGCTTGCCCGCCCAGCCCAGATCGTCCGCTCCCTCCTCGCTTGTTTTAATGCTGGTGGAGCCATGATGGCGCCCAACGACGACCTTCACGATGTTAGTACTGCATTATCTACGCCCAACCGCCGGCTCTTGTGCCACCCCTGTGGCTCCTTGATTGTTTTTTTTTCAGTATATTAGCGGCGTGGCCTTCGCGCTCTTTGTACGTTACCCTCGCAGACCAAGAAACCTGCTCTTCTCGGCTCCGTCCTCACGTCCGCTTGCGCCGTCTCACTTCTGACCGAAGTTCTGACAAACGACACCTTGAGAGTCACTTCTCCTACGTCTTCTTAGGTGGGAATAACCAAAATCTTGACCATGAGGCAACGTAAGTCCATCCTTGATTGCGCAATTTGGCTCCCAAAATAATCATGAATGCAGGCCCCCGCGAGTCCCGCTCACTGCCAACTGGTGGGAGGATCCCGAGGTTCGCAAAGCGCTAAATGACATGTGAACACTTCACAGTACGCCCCGGTTGTGTCTCTCCTCTGCTTACATGCACTGACTCTTTCAAGACCCCTAGTCCTTGACCAGAACTACTGGAACAAGAAGAGGAAACAGGGTCGCTTCCAGGAGGCCGCGGCGGAAGCCAGTGGGATGGATGACGAATGTAGCCGAAGAAAGGCGACGTCTGCGGTGTACCTCTGTCGAATTCCATTCAAACTGTAAATCAATCATCACTTGCAAGGGACAGTTGTAATGCTTGTCGGATGCTTAATGTATGGGTAATTGGCTCTGCCTTCGTTCTGTCAAGCCTGCGGTCTTCGCCGTGCATGCGACAGGGCCGAGCTTCTCCGTGGAGTTCTCATACAACACTTGGTCCTCAAAATTATTTCGTTATGCTCATACACAGGTACCTTTTCAATGGGTCCCCAGCTCAGGCTGTCGATCTCTGTGGTCGCCTCATAACGTCCCACGCCTCGATCGCGATCCTCGAGGAGTGGGGGAGTCGGGCGGCAGCTCTGGAGCTTTCGGAGCGGTTGGCTGGGACGTCTGCGAAATGTTCACGATATGTACGCTCGGGGCGCGGGGGGATATCGAGCCCTGAGCATCCGTTATCAATACCGAAGCTCGATCGGCAGTCCAAAGGAGGACGGGGACGTACCATAGCAGTGTCCTTCGCCGCCAGCGAATGCAGGAAGTCCGAGGACTCGCCGCCGGAGCGGCGTTTGCGGGAGATCGAGAAAGGCCGCGCAGCCGTCTCTGCGCGCTCGGGGTCCATGATGAGCGAGATGTGTGAGGAACGGCCTCTACGGAGGGAACGCCGCGCGTTCAGCCTGCAAACACAGTTGGCGATGAGTGATACATCCCCGGCTATGGGGGCCGCTGGGTCTTACAGCGCGAGGAAAGAGTTGGTGTAAACTATGAGACCGTGTGAGTACCATTAACGAGACGATGGAGCTCGTGGCGACGGACGGTGAGGGAGAAGGTAACTTATTGCCACATATACTCCCCGTTGCGGGACGGCGACATACTAACCCGCTTGTCAGTCTAAGGAGAGATCTCACGCCCAAATCGATCATACCGTGATGAAGTCAAGACAAGCGGCCACAGCGGTAATTAGGCCCGAGGCCAACGTGTAGTTCGTGAGTGTGCTCAGCATCGTCTCCGTCCTGTTACTTGTTATGAGTACTTCAATAACAGTTCCCGAGACCAAGGGACTCACGACTTGATGCCAGACCGATGGTTTTGTAGATAGTACACCATGGCTATGGTAATAATCGCGTCGCAGACCATCATGATGACCAGAGATGCACATGAAATGGCCTATTCCACCAGGGCTGTCAATGAATGGCGGGAAAGAGGGCTCCCAGCTGCTGACCTGGGAGAGGGAACTGTTTCCACCAATCGTTCGCCTCAAACTGTCCGTCGTGAGCGGCCGCATGAATGAAAGCTATTGGTTACATACTCATTCGCTGCACCGGCTGAGACCGTCGTCAATCCTGACTTCTTCCACCGGGGCTCGCGGACATACCGAACCCAAGAGCTATGGAGTGAAGCGGTTCAGTGAAAATTTTCCTTGATTTGGGGGCAGCGCACTTAATGGCGAAAGTCCAAGAAGGAGCTGTGACTGATTGGCGTTAGGGTCCAAGAAGAATACAGATGGACGCACGATTATCGCAAACAGCGGAATACTCTTTGTGACTGCATGGCATCCACGATTAGCCCGAAATACGTACAAGCGCAAGTCCTAGTACTCACGGCGGTAGAGTCTAAATCCGTAGAACCTAACAACTATCGCGTGAGTTTGATAGGTTGCAGGGAGGATGAGCACACGAACCACTGCACGATCGAGATAATGGGCCCCTTCAAGATCACCAGTCAGTCCGGTGATGAACCCGGTGTTCCGAAGGGTGGCATTACCATAATGAACGGAAGAACTCGATTCGTCCAGTGTGCCGACGTCAATGCGAATGAATCGCCGACGGCCGTCATGAGGGAGTAGTACAGGGCAGCGGGCATCAGGACGCCAACGACGGTCCCGAGTAACCTGTGCAACGTCAGTCTCGCGGCCTCGAGCAACGACGAGACATGCATTATCACTGCGACCTTGAAAAGACCATGTGAGAAACCCATAGTGAGCGGGGAGACGGGATACGCACCAGCGCCTTCAGATACATCGGGTCGTCGCCGCAGTGTTTCGCGAATATCCAAGCCTGGACGACGGTGGCTCCAAACAGCAGAGTAGCGAGCTGCTGGCCGATGTACATCGCTGAAATGTGCGTCGCAGCGAGTGGGTCCATCGCGCAGATAGATTAGAGGGGGATCTCGTGCAAAGCTCGATCAGGGGAGACGAGAGCACGAAGACTGAGCGCAGCTCGCGATCGGAGGCCTTTTGTAGCATGCCCTGCCGCAGGTGACGGTCTGTAGCGCCCAGCGCCCGATTGACCGGTGGAGTGGGTATAATGTGGCAGATTTGACTCGGGTTTGAAGCGGTGTGGCACTGCTCATGCACTGCCTTCTGTGTTCAGCGCTTGCAATGAGCCAGGTCCGCACGAGTCGAGTAGCTCCAAGCTCGTTCCGTCCATCTTTGATCAGTCAACACGCCCTTCGCTCGCTCTGATAGCAGACATATCCATTATGTTGTGGAACCTGGATTTCGAAAGCATGCTGTCCTGAAGAGCTTGCACCCTTCAGCGTCGCCGGTGCGATTGTGTGAGCGGTCAATCAGTTCCAAGAAGGGCTGGAGGATGGAGAGGAAGCTTTGTCGGATGGCAACCGCGTCGATCCCGAGCTCGAGGCGCGCAGAACGTGCTTAGTCACCACGATCATATAATCCGTGCTCCCGGCGGGCCCAGTGCGCGCCTGTCTGCGCGCTGCCTTCGTTTCCCGCTACCGCGATGAACACCGTCTTCTCGCAGTACGGCGACCCGAACGACACGACCGATCCGACCGTTACGCGCCCCAAGCAGCGCCGGAAACGCGACGTGCTTGCGTGCGCCGAGTGCCGCAGGCTGAAGCTGAAATGCGACAAGTGCGTGCACCGTGGCGCCAGCTGCCTGCCGCTGACTGGCGCAGAACGTGGCCATGCAAGACGTGTGTGCGTCGCGGCTGCTCAGCCATTTGCCCTATGGGCTCGATGGCGCCGGGCAAGGCTGGCCGTGCGTGCCACAATTCGATGCAGGGCGGACGCGGCTGACGCTTCGC
This sequence comes from Auricularia cornea, assembly GCA_030578095.1. Classification (NCBI taxonomy): domain Eukaryota; kingdom Fungi; phylum Basidiomycota; class Agaricomycetes; order Auriculariales; family Auriculariaceae; genus Auricularia; species Auricularia cornea. The sequence continues at coordinate 2,608,155 of JARLTE010000009.1, read as the reverse complement.
CAGGCATGATTGTGGCCAACACAGAGACGCTGCACGCGCGAATCGCAACGCTCTGCACGCGCATCCGTGATCTCGAGGACGCGCTCGAGAGCGTAGCCGGTCCCGCGCATCCGCAGCTCGCGGACGCGTTGCGGCAGCTCAAAGCGCCGCTGAGTGCGGACGGATCCGCACCTCAAGGCGACTCATCCCAAAATGGGCATGGAGATTCTCAGGTCGATACTTCCCCTTCTTGACGTGGTGGAGAAAATGCTGATCTTCCTCGTAGGACGCTGCGTGTTGTAAAGGCAGCAGTAACGAGACTAGCCCTCAACCGATGGAAGAGCTCCTCCAGCTCGGCAGGCACTTCCCGCAACCCATCGACGAGGAAGATCTCATAGACGCTGCGAAGACCATCCAGGACATCAAGGGTATGCTACCAACATGGGATCGAGGCGGAGAGCTTGTCGCATCCTTCTACATGGGATTTGGCTCAACGTGAGTCGTCTGCCCGATGTGCTAGCAGCTGTATTGACACTCGGTCTCTCGTCGCAGATTCCTCATGATTCCCCAAGCTGCCTTCGAGAGGATTAGGAAAGAAGCGTACGAACTCGCGCCAGGCCGGACCGATATAGACGGCGTCCACAAGCTTGCCCTTGTGTTTCTTACCTTTGCTATGGCGTGCTTCCACAACTCCCAAATGGGAGACGAGGACTCAGAAGCAGAGTCCTATTATCAGTTGGCACAGTCGCTCTACTGCATACGATCGGTCATAGAGTCTACGAACGACGCCACAGTTCTCGGCTTGGTACGTACACTGCAGCATCGGAATACGCGTTATAACTCGTCTGTAGACCATACTGGCAGTTTATGTGCGCGTCACCAATCGCGCAACCTCCAGCTGGACGCTTCTCGGAATTGTGACAAAACTTGTACTCGGTGTTCGTCGCATCGCTTGTTGCAGGCGCTCCCTGATGATCCACGCAGAATAATCTACACCGAGACCCGACGCGCTTCGGGTTTACAGGGGAGAGTGCCGCGTTAAAGAGAACTCTATTCTGGGAACTCTATTCCTATGACATACTCTACGTGCGTGCCCGAACGCATCGCCTTGCGTTTCTATTCTAACAGCGATAATATGGCCCAGTCTTTCATAACCCTGCGCCCTCCGATGTATAACATGGCATTCATCGACTGCCCCTTCCCCGAGGTGGATCTCAATTCGCCCGACAAGGCGACTCGGGTGGCGGCCAATTGTGAGTTGCACAGTCCCCGTGAGATGGGAGCTGACATCTGCCCACAGTCTGTGAGTCAGGAGGTGCCTCGCTGCTCGTTGCTAACGGGCATCGCAGATCTCTGGAAGTGGAGATACACCGCGGAAGTCATGCCGAAGCTTATGGAGGAAGTTTTCGGTTGCAAGACGCCGACGTATGCAAAGGTTTTGGAGATGGACAAGATGATCAGAACATCGTGGCTCCCGGAATGTTTGCAGGCGGACCGTCAGAATCCGGCGACGCTCCAGGATGGGATACGCAGCGCCGCGATCCAGCGGTTCACGGTGTTCTGGTTCAAAGAACTAGGTCAGAAGGCTTTCGCTCTTTGACCCTCGGACCGCGGTGACAGTTGCTGACCCGCTTCTAGCGCTCATGTACTTGCACCGAAACTTGCTCGCCATCGCCCTCACTGAGGGCCGCGCGGATCCTCTGCAGCACAAGTACTCGCCCTCCATACTTGCCGCGTTTCGAAGCGCGTTCAAACTCTCGACCTCGCTTCGTGCGTTGATCGCGGAGCCTGGGACAGCTGGGCAACACATTTGCTTCTTTGCCCATGGGTTTGCTGCAGTCGTACGTCGTCTTCTATGCCATTCCCTCGTATCCTCACTAGCATGTCTAGACTGTTCTGGGATCCATCGCTGTGCTCGCCCCTCAGACACCGTTTGGACAACTCGCCGGAACGGAGGTACTGGCCATTATGGAGATTTACGACGCGTCCACCATGCCCATGCCATCCAAGATTCGGGTGAGTGCAGTATATGCGACGCTCTCATGTTGTGCTCGACGCTTATCCATTGTAGCCATGGCTAAAACTACTCAAAGAGCGCATCCAGCAGGAAAGAGCCGGAGTGGTTTTGCCACCGCTCCCGCTAGTGCCGCTATGCGCGCCCGATTGGGAGGAGTTCGGCGACGTCGACAGGCTCATCTCAACTCGCGCATTGAAGACGCATGTACGCAAAGACAAGGACGGCACGCCGACCACCACGTTTGTGTGCGCTGCGGAGTCTGCGCCGGAGCCGGTGCCGCCCAACAGCGGCACGCTGTACCCCGACTTCTTCGCGCTCAATCTTGCCGATCCCCAGTCGAATACGGCGTTCATGAACGAGCCTATCGCGGTTTCTTTCTTCCCTCCGACAGCCGGGGACGCTACATTCGATCCTCTGGCCCTGCAGCAAGCGGTCTTGCCCCTGGAGACGCTGGCCATCCCCTCTGTGCAGCCTGCCCTCGGTCTCAATGCACAAGCCTATGGTGCTCCACCGCAAGCAACGAGCGACGCGGAGATAAATGTGCAATGGGAGCGGTTCTTGAGCAGCATTGGTCTGAACATGGATACTTCAGCCTCGTAGTAGACGGTCCCTTGCATACACCATTTCGACACTACTTTATTCACATATACTTGCTCCTTCAATAGATGCACCTGGGTGGTCCCTTGAAATCTAATGCTCTAGTGTGCGACGTGTATGTACATATTTTACATGCGCGTGACTCAGTGTGACCAATGCGTAGGTAAGTAAATTCCATTATGCCATTAAAAAGTCCTGCCGAAACCCTCATTAGTAAACGGCCAATATGCGCGGCTCCTTCTTCAACCGCACTACACATCGAAGCCGAATTAGCCACGGCCAAGAGAACTAAGGAAGCCGACGACGCACCGTACAGCATGCAGAAGCCCGCAAGGATCTGCACGCTGCCGCTGTACGCGATGAGCGCGTGCCAGTTGCCGCCCGACGCGCTGAAGATGACGCCGGCGAGCGGCGCGGCGGCGATGTTGCCGGGCGTGTTGGAGACGGTGAGCAGGCCCGACAGCCCGGCGAGCCGCTCGGCGCCGAAGACGTGCGCGGCGACGGGGCCCGTGAGGCTGACGAAGCAGCCGCCGAACGCGCCCGTGAGCACGGCGAACGCCAGCACCGTCGCGTACGTCTTCGCGAGGTTCCAGAGGATGAGCTGCGCGAGGCCCGAGAGCGTCACGGAGAGGATGAACGCGTTCGTCGGCCCGATCTTGTCCGCCGTGAAGCCGACCGCGATTCGCCCGACCGTCGCCGCGACGCCGAGCAGCGTCACGGGCAGCACGGTCAGCGACGCCTCGAGCTGCGGGAGGATCGCCTTCGTGTACGTGACGAGGTAGAAGACCGGCGGGAGGTAGCCGCTGTAGAGAGGTGTCACCGGCGTGAAGCGAGGTGGCAATGCTTGGTCATGCTTACAAAACGGAGAAGAACAGCCCGCCGACGACGCCCCAGAAGACCTTGTCGTGGAACAGCTCCTTGTCGTACCACGACAGCTTCTGCGTCCGCGCGTGCGCGCGCCCGGGCACCGCGCGCTCGCGGATGATGAGCAGCGAGCTCGCGCAGACCAGCGCGTGCGCGCCCGAGTAGATCAGCAGCGTCTTGCGGAGGCCGACCTTCGTCAGGAGCGTGCGCACGATGATCGACGCCACGCCGCCGCCTAGCGCGTGCGGTGAGCTAAAGTGTGGGGAAAGACCGCGGACAGACAGGCCCACCGAGTGTCGAGCCCGACATCACGAGGCCGATGGCGAGCCCGCGCTTGCGCTTGAAGTATTGCGCGGGGATGGCCGTGACCATGGGGTAGATGCAGCCGCACGCAATGCCTTGTATCACGCCCTGCACATCGTCAGGTCCGCTGAGAACGAAGACAAGCATAAGGATGGACCTGGGTGAGGGCGAATTGCCAGATGGTGTGGCTCCATGCCGCGGTAAACATGCCGAGGACAGCGAAGAACGAGCCCGCGATGAGGAAGGGCTCGGGAGAATTCAGGGACGGCCCAAAAGGATTAGAGTGTGCTATACCTTGTAGCCGCTATAGGAAATGATCAGCGCGTGGGGGCGTGGCAAGCCAGCGCGGATGCGTACTAGTGATCCCCCAACCGGCCCAGCGGGAAAACGATGAGTGTCATGACCTGGGCGCGTGAGAGTCGTTGCGGCCGCGATGGACCTGGGCTTACGCATCCCGAGAGAGAGCCGATGATGCTCAGGGTCGCTTCGGAGGAGTTCGGGAATAGGTTCGCCTTGTAGTACTGTTGGAAGACGCCCCAGGACAAGCTGCAATGCGAGGCGTGTGAGAGAATACGGGCCGAGGAAGCACTTACCCCCAGCCTAAAGATAGATTAGCAGTGGACGTGTGGCGCGCGAGGAGAGGCGGGGGACGCACCGAGCGTGACGAAGGCGAGGACGGCGCAGCCGAAGACGACGAGCCAGCCCCTGCCCCCCTCAGGGTACCACTCCTCCTCCCCCGCCTGCTCGAGCTTGTTCTGCAGCTTTTCGTTGAAGTCGTCGAGCTCGTCGCGTTTCGTGTCGTTCATGGCAGCCCTGTCGTCGGTGATCGACGGGGCCGCGTATTTACAGTCTTCTTTAGAGGTCATACCTTTGGGCCCCTCGGGGTCCGTGGCGTACGTGATGTCGACCTGGCTGACATGGGCGGTCGGGGAGAGACTGAACTCGCCGTGGGGGTCGTCGAGGGACGGGCGGCGGGGGCGCGCGAGGCCTGTGGAGGCGAAGGCGACGGACGCCGACGGCGTGCGCGGGAGGACGGGGAGTGCGGCCATGGGACGGGTGAGCTCGCGGGGGACACGCTGGGGACGAGTGCGCTGTGGGCTGGGGAATGTCGCATCTTTTGGGCAGGGATTATATAGTAGGTAGTAGTGGCTTGCCGGGCCGGGCGCAGGAGTAACTCGTGCCCAATGACTCCTCCAGATCTGTGGAACGCAGTGATACGCCGGCGGCTGTTCCGCTATTTGCGCGTGTGTGTGCTTCTCGCCCAAAATCTTCGCGCCACCGACCGCGCCCGACGATGACCGCGCCGCCGCCGCCGCTGCCGCAGACGACCGTCGCCTGGCTGCCCGACAAGTCGTGGCAGCACTTTGTCGCTGGCGGGTGCGTCGCAGCTTGGACGAGGGTCGCACGGCGTTACTAATTCCCGTCGCCCTTTTTTCGCGCACCCTTACGTTCCCCGGCCGCGGCTCCCCGCTTCGATCCGCCTCGGCGACGGCAGGCTGGGGGGCATGTGCGGCGCCATCGTCACGTCGCCGTTCGACGTCGTCAAGACGCGCCTGCAGTCGTCCATGTTCGCGCATACAGTCGACGTCGCCGTCTCCGCCAACGGCGCCGCGGGGCTCGTCGCGAAGCGCACCGGCGGGCTGCTGTACAGCTTCGTCGAGACGGCGCACATAATACGGTGGCTTCTTTTTGGCGCGCTGGCCCCGTGCGTCCGCTGACTGGCCGATTGCAGCAACATCTACGTACACGAGAGCCCGCTCGCGCTCTTCAAGGGCCTCGGGCCCACGCTCGTCGGCGTTATACCCGCACGGTCCATCAACTTCTTCACCTACGGGAACGGAAAGCAGGTCATCGCACAGCGCTTCAACGACGGCAAAGAGTCCACGCTCGTCCACCTCGCCGCCGCCGCCTCCGCGGGCGTCGTCACCGCGTCCTGCACGAACCCCATCTGGGTCGTCAAGACCCGCATGCAGCTCTCGGCCTCGCGCCAGCAGTCCGAGCAGTACCGTAACGCGCTCGACTGCGTCCTCAAGATCCTGCGCCACGAGGGCGTGCGCGGCATGTACAAGGGTCTCAGCGCGAGCTACCTCGGCGTCGCGGAGGGCACCATCCAGTGGGTGCTCTATGAGCGCCTCAAGGGCATCAGCGCGCGCACCCAGGGCCAGGGCCCCGTCGCGGAGTGGGCGGGCATGCTCGGGAGCGCGGGCACGGCCAAGTGCGTCGCGAGTCTGATCACGTACCCGCACGAGGTGCGATTCTTTTTTCTTTCGGTGCCATTCCACTCCCTCACGAGGCGCCGCTGCAGGTCATTCGCACACGGTTACGGCAGCCCGTGGGACCCGGCGGGGTCGTAAAATACCACGGCTTGTTGCAGACGTTACGTCTCGTCGCGGCCGAAGAAGGCGTAAAAGCGCTCTACGGCGGGCTTTCGGCCCACCTCATGCGCGTCGTGCCCAACGCGGCAGTCATGTACAGCATCTACGAGGGCGTGCTGCGGTACAACAAGAGCGCATAGTCGCGCTCGGCCACACTGACATACCTAGATTCTCCGCGTCTCGCTTTGCTAGCGTACCCCGCTCTAGTCGCATGTTATGCTACATCTATCGCACTTGTTTGTATTTGTACGTCGCTACTACACCCTACTCGGATTGCGCAAATCCACGCCCCACCTTCACTGCTCGCCGCTTTGCTTTCGTATGACTGCGGCGAGATCGGGAGGGACTTCAGCCTTGGAGAGCGTGTCGTAGTTGTACCAGACGCAGACGCAGTCGGACTCGGTCACCACGCGTCGCTGGGCGTAACTGTACGCGACGGCCGCGAGGTTGAGCTGTGTCGGCTTGAGGTTGTGCGCCTTGTGGGCGATGAGGAGCTGGCCCGGCGTGTGAGAACCGTGACACTGACAGCGCTTGCCACCCCTCAACTGAACGCACCGTGTCGGGATATGTCACCGGCCGCTTCGCAGGCAAATTTAGCACGTCGCGGCGCAACGATGGGCGCACGCACCCGGAACTGGACGTCGATGCTCTTGAGGATGAGCGACACGCCGCGGCCCGCCAGCATCGCCTGCGCGCGCTCTGCGCCACCCGCGGCGCGGCCGACCGACTGCATCCACACTATCCGACCCTGCGCGTCCAATGCACCCGTCAGGCTTCGGTGGCTGCTTCAATAGGGGCCGCGCTCACGGATTCGAGGAATCGGACTGCCAGGCCAGGACGGGATGTTGAGTTCCAGCACGTTGAACTTCCCGCAGAGGCAACTCACCGTAGCGCACGTTGTTGACGTGTCTGCCGGCGCCAGGTGGTCAGCCATGGGTGGAACCAGCACTGGGCGTGGGCGGAGGGAGTGCGCACTGGAACGAGTCGAGGTCGCCCCATACGATGGGCTGCGCGTGCAGCGACGCCAGGTCGAAGCCGCGGCTCCCGAGGTGCCCCAGAGCTTCTGCATGCGCCGCGGCATGCTCGGGGCGTGTGTGTAGGGGCCGAGACGCGCACAGGCCCCGCAGGTTGGTGCGCTGTGCGCTCCTGACGAGCCTGGTGGTCAGAGTCATGACCGTGACCGGGACACGAGCCGGACCGGCGTCTACTTGGCCCTCTCATAGTGTCGGCGATGTCTGCGCGACTGGCGACGTTCACCCCTCGGAGAAGCTCCTCGATAGGAGCCCGTGAACACTCTCCTTGAATAGACGAGCCCTTGGTGAGTGCGGCTTAGTATTCCGCCCAAGAAACTGCTCCTTTCGACTAAGCTCACTATTCAGCTCACAACCAGACCTCTAAGGACCTCCTTATCAGTATTGCACTCCGGGAACGCCTCTGGAGGGCACGGAATCATCCCCACGCCTTCCCCCTGTCGTCCTTCCCGATTAGGGTATATGACTGCCAAATCCGACCCAGCGTCATTCGCATATACTTCCGTGCCGCGGAATGCAACATTTTCCAACTCCTCACAGGAGAGGCGTTTATAAGACTCACATGCGTCGCGCCGTGCCGATTTCCCCACCCTCTCTCCCACAGCTCTCCACACCGTCGGCACTGGTTGCTGACCCCTTACGCGTAGCCGGCCCTACTTTCGCATACTCATACAGCTCTAATCTCTCTGCCTCTATGTGCGTGCTCCTTCCCGGCCTGCGAAGACTCCCCTGACCCCTTTTGCACAGACTATGGTTCTCGTCCCAGTGACATTCGTCCTCGCCGCGCTGCTCTCCGCGCAAGGCGCCGTCGCCGCGCCAGCTTCGGCAGCGCCCCTGGCCGCACGCGCGCCCGCTCCCGCCCCTGCGCCCTCATCGTCTTCCGGCGGCAAGAAGCCCATGACGCTGCCGCTCCCCGAGAAGGCCAAGATGCGCACGCACTCGGCCAAGTTCAAGGCCGCCTCCTCGTCCTCGTCCTCCAAGCACCCCTCTTCCTCCTCCTCTGGCAAGAAGAAGGGGGACAAGCACGGCAGCGGCGGCGGTCGCTACCACGAGGAGTTCGAGCACCACCGCGACGAGCGCAAGGCGTCGCACAGGAGCAAGGGGAAGGGAAAGGGAAAAGGCAAGGGCAAGTCCCACCGCAAGACGCACAAGCGCCGCATCGAGAGCTGGGGCGACGATGATGAAGACGCTTCACTCCTCGAAGCCGAGGTCATTCTCGGCCGGCGTGAAGATGTGCGTCGTTTGTTTGTTTATGTCTTCTCCCTGTCTAACACGGAGGCATTCAGGGCACCGCCGGCGGCCATGACAGTCCTCAGGCTGACAGCGATGTGAGTCTGACTGGCAAGGCCCGTGGCAGGCGGGCTCACAGTGACCTTTCAAAGGGTACCATCAAAGTCTATGAGCGCAACCGCGAGGTGAGTTGTTTCCTTGCGAGTGAGCCTGAGCCACGCCTGATCGATCGGCTCCTCCGTAGCACGACTCTTCCCGGCGCTCTCTTGTGGATGTAGACGTCGGGTCCGACGGCCCCGAGTACTACACCCCAGGCCCGGCTGCAGCGTATGCTTACGAAGCGTCGTCGTCTCCTCTCCTGGACATCTATCTCGATGCGAAGAAGCGTGACGGCACGACATACTACTACTACGAGCCTAGCGACGTCGTCGATGTCGATGTCGACCTCAACTTGAAGCGCCGCAGGCACGACCACGAGCATGATCACTACGACGGCTACGACCGCGACCGCGACGGATACGACCGCGACGACGATGAGTACGGCCGCAACCGTGACGACTACGACTACGACTACGATCGTCACGGACATGAGCACGTCCATCGCCGTGCAAACGCCCCATTGAAGTTTGCGCCCTTGGTGAGCGCCTTAGTACCTCAATGGCTGTGTGCTGACACTCACAGTTCAAGGCGACGGGAGACGGTCCTTTCAAGTACGTTGGCGCGAAGCAGAACGCGGTCCCCGTGAAGGGAGGAAAGAGCAAGCGCGACGACGACCCGGCGCCGCCCAATGACAGCTGCCCCAGCGATCTCGACTCAGGAGTTAAGGGGTACCTTCAGCTCGTGGTGCGCCGCCTCTGTTTCTGACAAGTGCTGTCCACTAACGTCGCCCTCCAAGACGGCCGGGACCTCTTCGAAGCCTGCGCCTCTTGCTGAGCTTGCCCTCGCTTCTGAACCTGCGCCAGCGTCGCCTTTCATGATGGACGGCTCGACGAACGCTACGCGCGCAACGGTCCACCTCGTCAAACAGGGGGACCAGAGCGATCAAAGCGTTCTCGCAGTGAAGTTGGTGGTCAAGATGTTCGACCAGAAGACTGCAAGCATGTCGTGCCTTTGCACGGCGTACAACCCGGACGACGTTTCGCCACTCACGCTCCTGCCGTGCAGCAACAACACGTCCACCAGCGTTTCGCAGAGCTTTGCGTATGACACCGCCACCTCGTTCATCGCGCCTCTGGCAGGAGACGACTCGTCCTCGGCGCCCAGCAAGCGCAACGTCCCCGCACCTGGCATGTTCTACGCCCAGGACGGCGCTGCCGAGAATGTTGCACTCCCGCCGCCGGCGCAGAGCACCAAAGCCAGCACGACCACGTCCAGCACTACTGCGCGCGCCACAGAGACGATGGAAGATGAGGAGTCGACGTCGTCCTCCGAATCCTCGACCACGTCCATGACGTCCACCAGCACCTCGGCAGAGGCGACTATGACGGACGAGCCTGGCACCGCAGAAGACGAGGAGCCCGCAATCACGACGGTCACGGAGACAGTCACGTCTATCACCACGGCTACGTCTCTCCCAGGCGTTGAGACTGGCGCCGAGGACGAGCCGGTCGAACCGACGAAGACCATCACGATGGACCCGACAGCGTCGACGTCGACGTCTACCGCCTCTACGCCCTCTGCGACGGATGCGATGTCAGCCAAGGACATCTATCTCAGCTTCAAGCCCATCGTCGACAACATCAAGCCCGCAGATGCGTCGTCCTCCGAAGTGACCACTGCGACTGAGTCGACGACCGCGACCGAGTCGACTACGGGGACGAGCGCTACGGCGACTGTGACGGAGTCAGAGACCCCCGCGGCCACGGCGACGGCCAAGCACGCCATCGACGGCATCCCCGCTGCTGTGACTGCGAAGCCTACGTCGGGTGCGCAAGAGGAGGACGATGACCTGCCCGACTGCGACGACGAGGATGAGGACGATGGGGACGATGACTCTGCCGAGGTGATGCCTCAGGCTGTCGCGGGCGCGAAGAACAGCGCGACTGCGAAGGCCACGCAGACTCTCGTCAAGGTCACGTCGACGGTCTCGAGTGCTATGGCCTCTGCGACGGACGCTGACGCGCCTGCCGTTGCGCGGCCCTCGAAGGCTGCTGCTGCCTCTGCGGCCAAGGAGGACTGGACCGCGCCGTATCGCATGCGATTCGTTCGCGACCAGGGCGACCTTGGTGGCGAGTCGGAGCCGGAGCCGTGGAGCGCGGCGTACGACGACTTGGAGGAGCCGACTATCCAGTAAGAGGCGCAAGTTCTAGAGCTTCTTTTTATCACCCGCTTTTTGTTGCATCCCAATCGTGTTGAGCTCGAGGGTCCTTGGCATGTAACCCACTAGTTGAAATAGGTAAATCTTGTTTCTCTGGCATGGGCGGGCTTGAGCGCAAGAGGGATTAGATAAATATTCTGGCTGCAAATATTGTATGCCAGGTCAAGTTCTCGAGAACCAACCGGCAAATTCCGCCACTCTTCCGTGTTCATCCACCTCGCGTAGACTCTGCTTTCGCCGCAACACGCCAGTGATTGGATATCGACGCGCCCCGAAGTTGCCCCGCACAACACTACCCGATTTCTTCCTTCCTCGTCGCCAACGGCGACGTCCACGTCCACAGCGCGGAGGTGCCCGACTACATCGTCACCCCACGCAGGAAACGTCGGCTTGTCATGCGCGGCGACGGCGAGAACCTCTACCAGTGCCCCTCCGTTCTGCGCTTCGTGATGATGATGTACGACCTTCTGGAAGGTGCGCGCTGCTTGCTGTTATGTCTTCTGACAGCTGATATCTGCGTAGTTCTTCGCTACACTCACGAGCAGCACGGAGTCCTCCACCGGGATATCAGCTTGTGCAACGTTCTACACGCTCCCCAAGCTCCGACGCGCGAATCTTTCGCAGGCTGCAAATTTGCCAGTGAGGTCCTCGCGCACAAGTATCCGCAGATGATGTACGTTCAGACATCCTTTCCGTGGTCATACACTCACACCTGTTTCAGTGCCTCTGCTGGGCCGTCCTGCATCCTCATCGACTTTGACAACGCGATCCGCGAGGGACGTAGCCTTGAGGCAGCTGCAACGCAGTGTGTTGTACGTCTTGTTCCTCTTGGAGCCGCGACCTCTGCCTTATTACGCCACTCAGGGCACACCAACTTTCACTGCGCGCAACGTCGTTAGAAATTTCAGAATCTCCTGGAGCTCGTTGGCTCCGCACTTTCCGAAACTCTGTGGCAGCGCATTGGAATGCTATATCCATGCATTCGGTCAGCAACGCTACGACGATTTTACCGCCCTCCTCAACTCGTCCAAATCCACTGACAAAGCTGTTCCCCGCGAACATGCCGTGCACCGACCTCATCATGACGCCGAATCTTGCTACTGGCTTACCGTACATTTTCTCCTCACCGCCCTTCCGCGTGGTGCAGACAGGAGCAACGACAACGACGAGGCTGAAGAAATCATCCAGATTATGGAGAATAATTTCTTCGGCACTATCTGGGACCCGCGCGGCAACATTATGGAACTTATATCGACCGAATGGGCCCCCTACCTTCATCCCGATTTGCGTTCTATGGGAGCGCTTCTGTCCAAGTTGGGGAAGGCTGTCCGACCTATATTTGATATTTTCGAACCTTCTCCGCCGCCATACCACCTTCACGAGGCAATGCAGCGTATCCTTCTCCAAGAAGCTTGTCGTCTGCTAGATCAAGGATCCCTGCCGCTCAATACCACTGAGCGGCGATCATTTTATTCCCACTTCAACATTCTACCCACGGCGCTGCAGCCACAAGCGCCACCACTGCCTGCGCCCGTTTCCTCTTCCCGCAAACGTCCCGCAGAGGATTTCGACGAGCGAGAAGGCGCTGGTACGCCCATTCCTGTACCCTTGGGCACATTTAGTAACTTGCGTTCCGTTCAGGGTCCCGTCCGCGATTGGAGATCTGATAATTGTACTTGTAACCTGACCACGTCCCGTCGATTTTGTATCTCCCTGCCATATTCAATTGAACAATTTGACAGCATTTGTTTAATCGTAGTGTACCGCAAGTTTCACATATGGTCCCTCAGAACGACCTCCCTATAAAATCACAGCTGACTTGATTCTCATGAACCTTGACTGGCTCTGAAACATGGAGTATTTTGGACGAGTTGCCCAGGGTAATGGTTGGAAGATGGTGTGTACCAGCCGTAGAGAGTCTGAGGTAGACTATCAGGGGACAGACTTCAGAGGTTCATGCCCTGCTAGAGCTGGCCCGGATGATAACGGCGAACTCCGCGACTCTTTCCCGTCGAACAACTCGCATCGTCTGTGACTCCAGCCACCGCATAATCCGCGTCCCGGACCCTTCCACATCTCAACCACTGTATACATGGCCCATTCCCTGTCTAGCAGCACGTCCTGCTCCAGTTCGTCGACTAAAGGCTCAGACACGGAGGGCACGTCGATACTACTCGAGTCGCATCATGTGCACGAGGTACCCGTGGACCTCTTCAGCCAGGCTCTCTTGGACTTCGACGTTACCGACGCTCGCGGAAGACCTTTTGAGCTCAACCAGCGCGTGTCCACCGCGATAGCGACGCTCGGCAGGGCGAAGGACCTGACCGCGTCGACCTGCAACGTTCTGAACCGAATTGTCAATATCTATAATTGTGAGCAACGCCCCCGTACTCCGTCACGTATTCATCCTCTGACTCGCATCTCAGCGTCATGTCACCGGGCTGCAATCGCGGCCGTCAAGTTCGTCGACCACTCGCGCTCTGCTCTACTCCACCATCCCGACACGGCCTCAGCGGCACATCCGCAGATCATTGCCGTCCCCGACTGCATTGCGAAATCTTGGAGCCGCGACGCCAAGGCCCGCTCCAAGAGGCCCACCAAACCGGCAGCGCCGGCCATTGCCTGGCACCACGTTCTCGCGGCGGTCCTTATCGCTGACGAGCGACATCCCGTCGACAATATGGTCGATTTCCTTGGAGCGCTGAACCAGGCGCGGCCGGACTTGCCAGGATGTTTTTCCCTGACCGCCAACCGGCAGGCCTGCCGTCTGTGGTGGAGTGACGCGGCTGGGATATATGCTACTCCATCGTTGCAATGGGACGATCCCGCGACCGCAACATATCTCCTGATGTTCGTGTGCCGAATGTCCTATCCCCGCGCCATCGACCCTACTGTCTCTTTGGACGCGATGTCCCAGCCGGCGGCGTACGACCGCCGACCCGTTTGGCTCGTCCGCGATGCTGTTAGCGGTGTGTACCGCGCGGAGCACATTATCGCCGTGGGCAAGCCATGGTCTCGCAAGAACTGGATCGTCGCGGCGACCGAGTATCGGACCCCAGGCAGTGATTTGTTCGCACCCTGCTCCCGCGTTGTTATCAAAGACTCGTTCCCCTCTGTCGACAGCGAAGGCTACTCTGAAGGCGCAATTCTGGAACATCTACATGCTGGCGGCCCTGTTGCCGCTATAACCTTGCCAATAGCGAGCTTCTTTGTTACGGACGGCGTTGCACATATTCGAAACGTCGAAATTGCCAGTTCCGAGGTCCACGCCCGCCAAAAACACCGACTTATCATGCGCGGAGAAGGCGTGCACTTGCATAAGTGCCCGTCCGTGCTGCGTTTCCTCATGGCGATGTACGACGCTCTTGAAGGTTCGTTCATTTCCAGCTCGTGGTATCACTCTCTGACCCGCGATCAGTCCATCGCCATACGCATGAGCAACATCACGTTCTTCATCGCGATATCAGCATCGGTAATATTCTATACGACGAGTCCTCTTCCCCCAAGGTTCAGCCGGGCTGCAAGTTCGCGAAGGATATCCTTGCTCACAAATACCCAGCGACGAGGTTCGCGCCGTCATTCGCAATGATTCCATTACTAACACGCCCGCCTAGGTTGCCTGAAGGACCGGCGTGCGTCCTCATCGATTTTGACAACGCTCTCTGGGAAGGTCACAGTCCCGAATCCGCGCAGCGACAAACTGTGGTATGTTCTGCCTTGTCGCACGCCGGCGGGCGCAGCACGCGCAGACTTACGCGCGGCGAGCCGGGCGGCGAGAAGCTGACGGCGATCGAACAGCACTCTCTGTTCGCGAGAAGGCACAAGAGCTGGGCCTCAAAAGGCTGCGCGGCGCGACGAAGAGGCCGCCCTCGTCGTGGCACAAACGGCGGGACGCGTACAAGAAGGTCGCCATGGCGGGGACGAAGCGAGTGTCGACTAGGCGGGTCCTCAAGACCGTGTTGCGCCGCGGAACGCGCGTCCGCCACCGCGCTGCGCTGGGGAAGTATGGGCACGCGAAGGTGCGCACGACGCGTATCTGTGATGAACGACAACCTCTGATGAACGTCTGGACGACGCGCAGCGGCAGGCTGTGGCGAGGCAGGTCAGGAAGGTCGTCGCGCGCGTGATGCAGGCGCATCTGCGCGAGCGCGCCGCGGCATGAGTCGGACGGGGAAAGGATGCCCGGCCGACGCAAAAGTGGGACGGGTGTAACTGGCTCGAGACGATTAGACATAGCAGCGCTTGCGTTAGCCAATAACAGCTCGAAGTTTCAATGCATAGAACAAAAGAATAGTGCTATGTGGCAAGGGGAATGGACCGCGTATAGAGCTCGAGCGCACATCCGGGGAAGCAGTACATACACTGGAGCGATGGGTGCAGTACACCCAACAGATGCGACGGTCTGGGAGAACCTCACCAGACGCGTCCAGGTGCTGGGGCGGTGAAGAGCGCGGCCAGCACTCTCTGCAACGCAGACCGCGTCGAGGCACATGATACGACCCGGTGATCACGGATCCCACGATGATCCAGGCTCTCCCGGATCACTGCGGGAGCCAAGATATATAAGGGGAGGTGAGAACGAGTGGGGCGAGGCCCCAAGCTCCCCCAGGGAGGTGGGCGAACCTAGTGAGTGGGTCTGAACCCTCCAGAAGCAACGCGAGCCAGAGGAGGTGGCTACCGTCTGGGTCAAAACAGAGGAACGACCTGCACTGGATCGGCGCTGCTGCTGCTGGGATCAACCCAACCCTGAGCAATGAGGTTGGAATCCCAAGATACATCCGCGGGGCCAGATGGACTCCCATAAAAACTGGACTGTGCAAGGCTCGGTTTTCGCCGAATGCGCCTGGACCACCCGCGAACTGGCCGCAGCAGCAGCATGAGCGCTGGCGAGGGCGAGGGCTCGACGCCTCCTCAGTGCAGCAGGCGGGGAAGTCTGACCCTGCCGTCGATAAGAGAGTGTAAGAGCCCCAGGCCAGACTGAGAGAGCGAACTAAGCTGCAGCCCAGTATTCCCGGAATTCTTCCCACCCAAGCCGCCAGTCGTGCAGAGCGCTCCCTCGGAGAGGCGAGTCAGGACCATGGTGTGAGTGCCAGATACTGATTGTGCCCAGAAGGGACACCAGCGAGCGCGAAGTGCACCGAGAAACTCGCCCAGAACCGGTGTATCTGTTTGAATGCAGAGGGTGCAGAAAGGCGTATACCTCGCCGCACTCTCTCGACAGACACTGGGAAGGGTATTCGGAGTGCGAGGCGAAGCACCTCGCCTCCGGGCTCAAAGAGGACCAGAAGGAGTTCCACCAGGGCTCGCTCGAACGGAGAGCGCGAAAGGCCGAGAAAATCAGGCTGAGAATGCTGGCATGCGCTAAAGAGCGTGCGGCGGCGGCGGGATAGAGCACGACGGAATGAGAGGGCGGGCGCCTAGAGCTCCGCCGGACGAACACGTCCTGCGGGCACGGCGTGTAATAATAGGGTCTCGACGGATAGGAACCGAGTGGGAAAGGAATGCATAAGCAGCCGGATACCACGGAGCGCGCGCAGAGATGGAGTCTTTCACATGCCAGGCCGGGCAGCGGTGCAGCCGGGCTCACCAGAAGGGTCCGGTAGAGATCTGCGCGGGAATTAAAGCCATAAGCGATGTCAACGTGGGCGACGAGACAGCGGGCGCTGCTTTCAGAGTCCGCGAACCTGCTCTCCCGCCAATGACGAGTACCGGAGCACCCTGGCCGGTGCACGAGGGATGGACAGCTGCTGCGTAGGATCCAGGGTTAGTGGAGCGCGCGCGCGATTTGATCCTGCGTGTGCGCGGAGACAGCTGACGTGAATTCAAAACAAAATCCAATAGGGACCCGATTGCAGTGGTGGCGTCCGCCCTAACCCACAATGGAGGGCCCGATGCCACGAGCGCATCAGCGGGGACGGCGAGGTGACACTCTGATGGTTGCGAGCGAGGGCGTTTAAGAGCGAGGCGCGAGGGAGTCGCTCCTCCCGCCGCTCCAGCCCAGACAGTCAGTCCTGGCACCCCTGCATCGACTCGCACCTGCACCCAGCCCCAGCTTGTTGTCCCCGAACCGCTACGCGCTACTGAAAGTGGACGTCATGCCCGACCCGCCACCCAGCCCTCCCGCGGAAGAGCGAGATGTGCAGCAGCTCCCTGCGGACGGGAGCCACGTCCTGTCGCACCAGCAGGCCGACGTCGCGGTTTACCAGTCACCAGCGAAGAAGCACCAACCGCGTAAGCTCGGCGAGACCGACTTCAGCAACTCCCCGCGCACGGAGAGGGTCTGGTCCACTCGACGCGACCGTGTGAATTCCGAGATGGACGGGAGACAGGTACGCGCCGGCGCCGGAGCGGGACGCCTTTCGTTGACAACCATGGCACAGGATGCGGACGTGGGCGCGAGCAGCCCAGGCTCAACCGTGCCCACCGAGCGCGATGACGAGGAGGAGCCGAGCGGGTCCGGAGGCCAGGACGACCCCTTCGACTTCACCGTTAGCGTCGCGCGCACCGAACCGGCCGCAGCGGTCACAGCGGTGCAGGCGCAAACCGCGCGCGCTGGGAGTGCCGGCGATCAGCGGCGGGCCTCGGCGCAGCGTACGGCGCAGGCCATAGTCGCGCAGAACCTCAAGCGCCCCGTGCGGCCTGGCATGGGCGGCGCCGCGAGTGCGGACGCAGCAGGCGCACCACCCGTCCCGCGCCAAGACGGCGGCAGCGGCGGGTCGCGCTACTTCAACGGGATCGACAGGACGTCTACGCCGACGTTCCCGCCGAGCGGCGTCGCCCAGGCGCTGCACGCAGCGAAGCAGCAGGCGTCGAGGGGCGCCACGACGTCCAGACGCGGCGCGGACACCCAGCCAGGCGCCCCGACCGCGCACGCGCCGGGCGGCTTCATGCCAATCGAAGACGAAGGCGGCTTCGAACGCCGCACTCAGGGCAGGGAGGAGTCAGCCGCCGCAGACGGCATGGACGTAGACGGGCCGGAGTACGTCGACGCCGCGCAGGAGCCAGGCGCGCGGCGCAGGTCCCCGTCGCAGCACGCGCCGCCCGCGAGGGGTGCCTCGCCCCCAGCGCCGCGTGACGAGGAGGCCGCGCAAGACGTGGACCTCCTGGAGGACGGTCTCCAGGACCTGGCGGCCCAAGAGGAAGAGGACCCCGTCGCGCACATCTACAATTCCGCGCCGGCATCAGAGGATGACCGCGCGGGCGCCGCGAGGTACTCGCCAGCGTTCGCCCACACCCGCATCAAGATGGCAGCGAGCCGCCGCCAGCACCACTGCACGGACGGGCATCTGGCGGGGACGAGGTCCGCAGACCTGAACCCCCCGACCGCGGTCAAGTGGAAGGCGCGCCGCATGGCTGGCGAGCCCGGCGTGGGAGTGCAGGTCTACAGCATTGGCGGCGACACCAACATCCAGGCGATGAACCCGGCGCGCATCAAGATCGAGGTGACGGAGTCGCTCCAGCTGCTGATGCCGGGCGAAACGCCACGCGTTGCACCTGCGCTCGGTGTATATGGCGGCATGCCGATGCCGCCTGGGACCTTCAACGTCGACTCGGTCAGCGACGCGTCCATGGCCGAGCTCAAGGACACCGAGTTCCTCGTGGTCGGGCGCGTCTGCCTGATCATTTTCGACTGGGATCACGGCAACTCTGATTTCATGGGTACGTACACGGAGGCCGTGTTCGAACCGGAGGCGCTCGAGACCATTCTCAAGACGAACGCGAGGGCCTCGCCGGAGCTGCGCTCTGCCTTCCGGGTGCTGGAGTCGCGCTTCCCAGGCTGCGGCGGCCCCGCCCGTCTGCGCTTCATCGAGTCGATCAAGGCCACCCCGCTGAACGTCAACGCGCGCGGTGCAAGCTGGATCGATTACGACGAGTTGAACGTACACGCGACGACCGCGGGCCTTATCCCCCCGGACGAGGAGGGCCGCGAGCAGGAGCTGCCCGGGGACCTCGTGTCGCTGCTCCGCGCAGCGTTCTCCACGATCATCGCGCACGACGACGACATCGGCCGCGCAGTGATGCGGCCGGAGTATAACTGCGCGATCTGCCTCGCCAAGTCGCACCCGACTGGCAAATGCCCCGCCCTCGCGCTCGAAGGGTGGCCGCCGCTTGCGCAGACGACGCAGGGTTTCGGGGGCATGGTGCATCTGGGGGGCCAAGGCAGGGGCGGCTTCAGGGGCCGCGGCACAGGAGCAGGACGCGGTGCGCCTCCCGGACGCGGTGGACCGGGCTCACGCGGCGCGCACGCCGCACGCGGTGGCGGCGGCCGCGGCGGCGGCGCGGCGCAGCACGGATGGGCGAATTGATTCGACGAAGCTCGTCGCCCTGAAAGGAGGTACGTGGATGTGGGGCCAATATACGAACGGCGCTGATCTCAGCTGCAGTGCCGCACTGGCTGCTCGCACGGGTGCACCGACGCGAATAGGCCCGGCGTGACGGGCCCGCTCGGGCGCCCCGGCGGCGTAGACGCTGGCAGCCGCGCCGCTGTCCTCTCCCCCTCCCCCAGTTCACTTTCATTACCATGTCCCCCCTCCCCGTTTCGCAGACCCTCCCCCGCACATCGCTCGGCCCCCTCCCCCAGTGTCATCCATCGCCCCCTCTCTCCCTCGTTGCGACGTTCTCTCTCGCCCACGTCTCGTATGGACTCGCGCGCCGCGGCCTCAACGCCGCCCGCGCTGGAAGGGCCGCTCAACCGTCCCGAATCGCCCCCTAGCATTACAAAGAGTGGCCCCAGATACACGCGGCCTAGTTCGGAATGTACATTTAGTCGTCTCGGCGTACACGGCCAGCTGAGCAATCGAGATCGACTCCTACAGCATTTACCGCGGTGTTAAGGCAAAGGATGGGAGACCCGCTACGCACAACCGGAGCTAGTGCCGGCTGGGCTGAATTTACTGCTTGCTCAGGTAAGCCCAGCTGAAAAAGCGGTGGCCTATTTAGGCCCGGGCGTACCGCGCGGAGACGCTGAAGCCTACTGGCCGTTGCGGCGCCTGGTAGGCATAGCCCGCCTGCCGGTGGGTCAACGCCGGATGCGTGGTGTCCGGGGCACTGCCCAACGCCACTAAGTACTCAGTGCACACGCCAGTAAACATAGAGAACACACACAACACGGTATTCACTGACAGGTATGGCTACGAACCTGGCCACGGCGGATATGCCGAGACATTGACTGCCAGCTCGGCAGAGGAGGATGCTGTGGGCGGGGTAGGCGGCGGTCGGACGCGCGAGGTTAGGCATGCAGGTGTGTCTCAGGGCCTCGGCAGCTCGGACGCGCAGCGACCGGCCTCCCGAGCTACCCCTGAGGCGTCCTGGACAACTTCGCGTGAATCAGAACGGATCGAGTTGGGGGAGGACCCCCAGAATAGTCCTTACTCTGCCGCTAGCTCCGTTCTGTCGGGGTGGGGACCGAGTGAGGAATCGGCCTCTTGGAGGACGGGGAGCCCGGCTCCACCCTGTGATAGCGGTAGCGAGGAGGACGAGAGTGTCAGGGACGACGCGGGGAGCGAAGGACAGGCGTCGCGGCGCCCGCAGAACGCTAGTACGAAGTGCACGAAGGCGAGTTTAAGGATAGCATCTGAGAACGTCCGGGGAAGGGGGGCGCAGACAATAGGCGCGAGCCAAAAGTGGAAAAAGATTGCGGAAGACATGAGGCGCCTCAAGATTGGCGTTATGGCCGTCCAGGAGACGCATTTATCGGAGTCGCACGTGGAAGAGATTCAAGACCTGTACAGGCACTTACGCGTGTTCAACACGTCGCTCCCATCAAACCCGACGGGCGCTGGAGGTGTGGCGTTGGTGTTCAACGCACTGCTCACGAACACGGAGAGGGTGAAGCCGGCGATTCTAGAACCCGGGCGAGCCATCATGGCGACCTTTGAGTGGCACCGCGGGCGGACGCTGACTGTACTGGCGGTGTACGCGTCGACGGTGCAGCAGGAGAACGATGCGATGTGGGAAAAGCTGCACGCAAAGCTGTCAGCTACGAGGATCGTGTTGCCGAGACCCGACGTAATGTTAGGGGATTTCAACTTCGTCGAGGATGCGGTGGACCGCTTCCCGGCTAAGATGTCTAAGATGGACGGGCCGCAATCCTTTAAGGCCCTGAGAAGGCTGCTGCGCCTCAAGGACGGATGGCGGGAGATGAACCCCGGAAAAACGGACTGGACGTGGAGGGACCCGCAACGGCGACACATGTCGAGGATCGATAGAATGTATGTGAGTGAGAAGCTGCTAGCTGGGAGCCGCGAATGGAAAATATCGCTGTCCGGGATAACGAAGGATTACCACAGTAGAATCGAGGCCACGGTCTACGCGCTGGATGGCCCAGACGTCGGGCAGGGTCGGTGGGCGATGAAGGATACAGTCACGCGTGACGAGGAGTTCTTACGCACAGTCAATGGCATCCTGGAGCAGGCGAGACGCGCGATGGACGACGTGGACGCCAGAGGCCGTACGTGCACGGAGAACTGCCAGCGTATATGGGCAGGTGCGAAAGCTGAGATACGCGCGGCCGCCAGAAAGAGGACATCTGAGATCAACTGCCGCCAGAATAGGCGACTCGTGAACTTGACAGCCGAAAAGGAAGGCCTAGTCGCGAGGATGAGTGGCGCCGGATCGGTCGCGGAGGAGCCGGAGCTGTCCGGCCGGCTCCGTGAAGTAGAGGAGAAATTGTACATGGAGAAAGCTAGAGCGCACCAACGGACATTCCTGCTACGTGCAACGCGCGCGTGGGCGGAGGGGGAGACGATGAGTAAGAGCTGGTTTAGCTGGCCACGAGACAAGCGGAAGTGCGAGGAGATCCCGTATCTAACGCGGCCGGGCCAGGTCCCGCCGGTCTTGGTGACGAGTGGCGAGGGAATGGCGGCGCTGGCTAAGGAATACCACGATGGGGTGCAGCAAAAGGATATGGAGGTGGATGAGGGGGAGCGAGCAGCCGCGATCGGTGAAGCCCTCCGGAGCGTGCGAGCGAGGGTTCGCGCCCGAGACAAGGAAGCGCTGCGCGCGGCGGTAAGCAGAGAACGGATAGCCAGGGCAATTAGGGAAGCCAAGACGGGGAAGGCGGCCGGTACGGACGGGTTGATCCACGAGCTCTGGAAGGCTCTGGACGCGAAGCACAGGACGCAAAAGGGGCCACGCAAAGAGTGGTCGGACGTCGCGGAGATCATCGCGAGAGTCTTCCGGGACGTGGAGGATCACGGCGTGGACGAAGAAGCGGGCCTCACCGAAGGTTGGATGTGCCCATTGTATAAGAAGGGGGAGAGGTCAGACATATCAAACTATCGTCCGATAACTCTGTTGAACACGGATTATAAGCTCTATACGAAGACGCTGGCGACGGAGCTAGCTGTGGTGGCGCAGTATCTGGTGCACCCGTCGCAAGCGGGATTCGTACGGGGGAGGAGCATCACGGACCATATTAAAGTAACATCGTTGATGCTAGACTACGCAGAGGCCATGGAGGAGGACGGCGCGATAGTCGCGCTGGACCAAGAAAAGGCGTATGACAGAGTGCGCCATGATTACCTGCTGGCGGCGCTGAGGAATCTGGACTTCCCGGAGGAGTTCGTGGGGAGAGTCGGGAACCTGTACGCGACTGCCTACACGAGAGTGATGGTTAATGGTCATCTGAGCGCGGCGTACAAAGTAACCAGAGGAGTGAGGCAGGGGGACCCTTTGTCGTGCCTGCTGTTCAATCTGGCCATCGAGCCACTGTCGGCGTTGTTGAGACAGTCAGCGCTGAAGGGATACAGGATAGACGGTGTAGAGGAAAGGCTGCTTGCCACCCTGTACGCGGATGACACCACGGTGTATCTGAGCGAGGGTGACTCGTACGAGGAGCTGGAACGCATCTTGACAAGGTGGTGCTTAGCGTCAGGGGCGAAGTTCAACATCCAAAAAACGGAGGTGATCCCAATAGGCACGCCGGCGCACCGGGCTCGGGTATACGAACAGAGGACAGTGACGGAGGGTGCTGCGCAGCTGCCGGCGGGAGTGAGAGTGGCGAGAGACGGCGAGGTGACACGTATACTTGGGGCGTGGCCGGGCAACAATGTGAAGCACGCGGCTACGTGGTCGGCGATCGAGGATAAAGTGCAGGACAGGCTGGATCGGTGGGAGCGCACGAAGCCTACGCTGGCGGGGCGAGCGATCATAACTCAGGTCGTAGTGAGCGGCTGCACGCAGTATTTGACTGCAGCACAAGGGATGCCAGGAATGGTAGCGAAGAACTTGGACACGATGGCACTCAATTTCTTCTGGCGGCCATCCCGGAGGCATCCCGTGAATATGGAAACTTTGAGACTGCCGAGGAAAGAGGGCGGGATGAATCTAGTCCACATCCAGGCCCGCAACGACGCGCAATATTTGACGTGGGTAGGAGCATACCTGGCGACGGGGGACGCGAGGCCGCTCTGGGCGTACATTGCGGAGGGGGTGATGAAAGTGAGGACGATCAACGAGCACAGGTCCAGGATACCCTGGGAGCAGTGGGGAAACCCATTCTGCTACGATTGGCGGGCGAACGCGCGGGCGCTACCGTTTATGCTACAGCAGATGGTGCGTGTGGCGAAGAAATACCACGTGGTGCTGGATGACCCGCTGATTCCGTCCAGGATCAAAGAGACGCAGCCGGTGTGGACCCACCCGGCGCTGCTGGGACAGGACGTGTTGGAATTGGATCGAGCGCGACTGAGGTGCCTGCGCACCAAGCATGCGGTCCGCACCGTGGAGGATCTGGAGGAAATAGCGGAGCTCGACGAGCCCGACCATGAGGAGAAGAGTGACTGCGAGTGCGGAAACTGCAGAGATGATAGGGACGAGGGGTGCAGGGACCCAATCGGTTGCCAGCGCGCGGCGGAAGATCTCCTGAGCCTGGTCGCGGAGAAGTGGAATACATCGTCGGCGGAGGAGCGCATTCCCGAGACGCTGTGGAACGATCTGGCCGATACACGAGAAGATGCCGTGGCGGAAGGAGAGGCGATCGTATTCGACCACAGACCGCCGCGGGTAGAACGGGCGGAGGACATGTGCAGAGTTTTCGTCGACTCGCTGGCTGTGGTGCCAACCCCGGCGGACGAGCTGCTGAGACGGCCCGCTGGCAGGAGGACGCAGGAACCGACAGACATGGGTCCAGTAACGGCTGTGGCGTGCGCGGGTCTGGCTGAGGATGATGCGGGGCAGATGAGGGGGGGCCTCGCGGTGCACTTCCCCGACAACGAGACTGGAGACGTCATGTACAGCGGGGGCGGCGAGGACCCATCGTACAACAGGTGCGCCGCCCTGGCAGTCGCGGCCGCCGCGACGGCGGCACCCAAGGATAGAGTGCTGCATGTAGTGCTGACAAACCGCCTAGTGGCGGAGGCGCTCACGACGCGGCTGGGGGAGAACGAGCGTGCGGGCTGGATGAACATGCCCGGGATTGGGACAGAGCTGCGCGTGGCTACGGCGGCGCTGCGCGCACGGGGGGCGGAAACGACGCTCACGTGCGTGGGCGGCAAGAGGTCCAAGGGGTGGCCAGAGATAGCGACGGCAAGAAATATGGCGCAGGTAGCCGCGGTATGTTGCGAGGAAGTACGTCTAGACACGGGGAGCCTGAGAGACTTTGATAGACCGGGGCGGAGCATTCTGGGTCTGAGGCAGAGGGACGCGCACCGAGCGATAAGGGCCCGTGCGAAGGGAAATACGGGCCAGCGGGCGACCACGGCGGCGAACCTGGCGGAGATCAAGGAGGCCATGCGACGCGAGAATGGATACGCGCCGTCGACAGGGCGGATATGGAGCGACCTCCAGGACAAATGCTTGTCAAGGAATGTGCGGAACTTTATCTGGAAGGGGATACACGGCGCTCATAAGACCGGGGATTACTTCCGGAACATGCCTGAGCCGTGGCGCTCGATGGCGAACTGCGAGACGTGTGGGACGAGCGAGACGATGGAACACATCCTGTTTCGATGCCCGGACTCGGGGCAAGACACGGTGTGGCGGATTGTGAGATGGCTGCTGAACCACAAGATGATCGATGTTGAGATAAGCATGGGGCTAGTCTGGGGCTGTGCGAGCTTCGCGGGATCGGGCGTGCCGGACACGAATCGGGCTGTCAAGATTATAGTTTCCGAGGCCGCCTTCCTCATCTGGAAGATAAGATGCGAGAAAAGGATTGCCCATGCGGACGAGCCGGATTGGCGACTGGACCGCTCGGCGATTATCAGTAGGTGGAAGACGATCATCAGGAAGAGGCGCAGGCAGGATTACCGCCTGGCCAACGAGAGGCTGTTCGGCAACAGGGCGCTCGATAGGGCGCTGGTCGCGGGAACTTGGCGCGACTCAGCCAACTCGAACTTCTTCGAACTGTACAAGGGCGCATTAAAACCCGGAGTTTTAGTGGGTTCGGCCCTGCGAAACTCGAGCGGAATTGGTTAGCTCGTGCGGGCCAGCCCCACACTACCCGAACGGGTGTGCGATGGGACATTCCTCCGGGGGGAGCCGCTCTTATCATTTGTGCGGCCTAGGCTGCACTCTCAGCTGGCCTCGCGGCCAAAAGGGGACGACTGGGTCACTATGTGATTGCGGTCTAACCGATGCTCCAAAAAAAAAAAAAAAAAAAAAAAAAAAAAAAAAAAAAAAAAAAAAAAAAGTTCTGCCTTGTAGACCCGCCCGGCGCCGTCAATGATTGTCTGCCAGGGGACTCCGGCTTTCGTTGCGCGCTCCGTATCACGAGAATTTTCACAAGCAACCAGTTACGTCCCTCGAAGCTTCCCAGAGCTCTCTGGTAACGCGAAGGAGTGTTACCTGCACGCCTATGGGACTGAGCGCTATGATGCCAATACCGCGATGTACAAGGCTCGCGACGTCGTTCGAGGTCCGGCGGCCCCAGAGCGTGCCGTGCATGACCCGCGCCACGATGCGGAATCATGTTTTTGGATTATCGCTCATGTCCTGACGACGGCCCTACCCCGCGGAGCATCAAGAGACGAAAAGGTCAACCGCCGTGCCCACGAAGTAATCGAAATCATCGAGTCCAACCGCATCGGCGACGTGCACGATGCGCGTCCATGCATATTCAGCCTGGGTCCAGAACTCTGGGCGAAGGTCCTGCACCCCGGCCTGCGCTCTCTCGCGCGCTTCATCTACGCTCTCTCGTGTGTGGTGCATCCATGCTTCGAACTGATGGAGCCCCCGCCGCCTCCATATCACCTTCATGAAGCCATGCAGCGACTCATCCTTCATCAGATGTGTCACTTGCTGGACTCAGGCGAGTTACCACTTGACGTTACGCAACGCCGTGCCATCGAGTCGCATTTCATCTTGTGAAGTCCCACGGAGGCGGGTCAAAGTTCGTTCGTTTGTCTTAAGTAAATCCGGGTTGCAGAGTGCGATACGCCAAGGGAGGAGGCGTCATTTGTATATACGATGCCAGTGTGGAAATCTCATCCACTTGACTTGGTGTTTCAGCGCCGGCGCAAGGCCGAGAGGTACTGGACCGCAGCGAGCAGCGATGCTACTGGTATGCAGGCACCAGCAGCCAAGTACCTACTCACAGCGTTGGTCGATGGCTTGATGAGACTTCCCTGAACCATCGATTGGACTCTGAGCAGGCTTTGGACCAGTCTGACCACAGAGCTTGCAATACTGTACCATTACGACCACTTGCTCAGGCACAAAAAATTATCTTATCTGATGGTTCCCCGATAAGCAATCGGAGGCGATTTATCGTATGTGACCTTTTTCTTGGGAGGGCCTGTTACATGTTACAAAGATCAAGTGGTCGTAATGGTACAGTAGAAACCGGCCACAGTGCTCGCCAGGCATACGGCGAGGCTCGAAGGCCCCTTCAGCAAGGGATCTCCTCGGGTTCTTCTAGGATGAGTTTTTTTGAACGGCCTGTCGTTGGTGTGCGATGCCACTTTCTCGCAGTCACTGTTCGGTTGAGTCCGGTATGGCCTGGGCGCTCGTGAACGCCCCACCATCCGTGCCAATAGGTATAGGCATACGGTCCATCTGGCGCACTGCATGAGCCTGCGACTGTCTGCGGCAGCGCGGCTGAGGCTCCCAAAATTGAATGAAATTGGCGAGCCCCGCCGGGTGAGCTCCTAGCGGATGAAGCCGGCAAACTCCGCGACTCTTTCGCGTTCCCCAACTCGCATTGTCTGCGACTCCAGCAACTCGCGAACCCGTGCCCCCGACCCTTCTACATCTCAACTATTGTCTAGATGTCCCATTCCTCGTCAAGCAGCGCGTCCTGCTCCAGTTCCTCGACTCGGAGCTCCGACACGGCCGGCACCTCGATACTCGAGGCGCATCATGTCGACGAGGTACCCGTGGACGTCTTCAGCAAGGCCCTCCTGAACTTTGACGTTACCGACGCGCGTGGCCGGCCCTTTGAGCTCAACCAGCGCGTGTCCACCGCGATAGCGACGCTCGGCAAAGCGAAGGACCTGACCGCGTCGACCTGCAACGTCCTGAATCGGATTATCAATATCTACAACGGTAAGTGACATTCCTGGTACTCCTTGCGTGCTCCTTTATTGATTCCGTTTCAGCATCGTCAAGCAAGGCTGCAGCCGCAGCCGTCAAGTTTATCGACCACTCGCGCTCTGCTCTACTCCACCATCCCGACAGGGCCTCAGCGGCACATCCACAGATTATTGCTGTCCCCGAGTGCATTGCGAAGTCCTGGAGCCGCGACGTCAAAGCTCGCTCGAAGAGGCGCGCCAACCCGGCAGCGCCAGCCATCGCGTGGCACCACGTTCTCGCGACGGTCCTCATCGCCGACGAGCGACAGCCCGTCGACCAGATGGTGGACTTCCTTGGCGCGCTGAACCAGGCGCGGCCGGATTTGCCAGGATGTTTTTCCCTGACCGCCACCCGCCAAGCCTGCCGTTTGTGGTGGAGCGACGCCGCGGGGATATACACCACCCCTTCACTGCACTGGGACGATCCCACGACCGCGACGTATCTCTTGAAGTTCGTGCATCGAGTTTCCCACCCATTGGCCGTCGACCCCACTGTCTCTTTGGAGGCGATGGAGGCGTTCCCGGCGCTCTACGAATGTCGTCCCGTCTGGCTCGTCCGTGATGACGCTGGGGGCGTGTACCGCGCGGAGCACGTTATCGCTGTCGGCAAGCCCTGGACCCGCAAGAATTGGATTGTTGCGGCGACCGAGTACTGTCGCCCGGACAGTGACCCGTTCGCCCCCTGCCCGCGCGTCGTCATCAAGGACTCATTCCCCCTCGTCGACAACGAAGACCAAGCTGAGGACGCAATCCTGGAGCACATCCACGCGGAGGGCGTTCTAGCTGGCGTTTCCGAGCCTCTCTCGACCTTTGCTGTCGCTGACGGTCCGACGCCCATCGGGAATATCGAAATCCCAGGTTCCACAGCCCCCACGCGGCGGAAGCACAGGGTCATTTTGCGTGGCACGGGGTTGCATCTGCACCTCTGTCCGTCCGTCTTGCGCTTCCTCATGACGATGTATGACGCTTTGGAAGGTTCGTTTATCCCCTTCCGTGGTGTTATCATCTGACGCGCGTGCAGTTCATCGACACGCCCACGAGCAGCGTCAAGTCCTTCATCGCGATATCAGCATTCGAAACATCTTATACAATGAGTTTGCTTCCCCCAAGAGTCAATCTGGCTGCAAATTTGCGAAGGATGTCCTCGCTCATAAATACCCACGGACGAGGTTTGTCCTTAAACTCGCACTTATTCATCCATTAACATACGTACTTAG
Organism: Auricularia cornea; assembly: GCA_030578095.1. NCBI lineage: Eukaryota > Fungi > Basidiomycota > Agaricomycetes > Auriculariales > Auriculariaceae > Auricularia > Auricularia cornea. The sequence goes on along the minus strand of JARLTE010000009.1, from coordinate 2,579,714 downwards.
GCTGCCTCAAGGGCCGGCTTGCGTCCTCATTGATTTCGACAATGCGCTCTGGGACGGTCACAGCCCCGAATCGGTCCAACGACAAACCGTGGTACGCACTACCTGATACACCCGCCAGGCACCGTCAATGACAGCCTGCCAGGGGACTCCGGCCTTTGTCGCGCGTTCTGTATCACAGGAATTCTCCCAGGCAAATGGTTACGTCCCCAGACCATTCCCTGAACTCGACGGCAGCGCAAAAGAGTGCTATTTGCACACCTTTGGTCCCGAACGTTACGCGCTCAATTCTGCGATGTACGACTCCCGCACCATGGTCGATGGACCGGCGGCACCTTCGCGCGCTGTACATGGCCCGCGCCATGATGCTGAATCCTGCTTCTGGGTCATCGCGCATGTCCTGACGACTGCACTACCTTGCGGGGCAGCCGGAGCCGACAATGTCCACCGGCGCGCGAAAGAAGTTATCGAAATCATCGAGTCAAACCGGATCGGCGATGTACACGACGGCCGACCATGCATCTTCAACATGGGCCCATCCCAGTGGGCGAACGTTCTGCATCCCGGCCTCCGCTCCGTCGCGCCCTTTATATTCTCCCTGGCGTGCGCTGTGCAGCCGTGCTTCGATCTCATGGAGCCCGCGCCTCCACCGTATCATCTCCATGAGGCCATGCAGCGTCTCATCCTGCAAGAGATGTGCCGCCTGCTGGACACCGACGAGTTACAGCTCGACGTCTCGCAGCGCCGCGCCATACCTTCGCACTTCAGTGACCTCCCTTCTGCAATCAAGCAGCAGCAGCCGGCGCTATCGCGCAAACGAAGCTCGGAGGGGCCCGACCGGGAAGACGCAGGTGTGTACATCGGTCATTCGTTCACATGTGGGCGGAATTCTGACTGTTCCCTCAGGAACTCGGGCCCGTCTCAGCCTCTGACAGATCCACTTTCGTCTACCATTGTCATATATCTGTTGTATTCGTACATTTTCGTGTTCTTTTGCCTCCTCTGCTGGCCCAGGCCATTGCCGTGCATGATCTTATTCTTAATTAACAGCGTTTGAGATGCGACTCGGCCAAAGAAAATAAGATAGGTGTGAACTCACGGCCACCAATGCCGCGAATGTCGTCAAAACGGCGGAGCGTGGTCACGCGGGTGCAGGCTGAGTTTCGACTGAGTTCAGAGATTCGCCGTCGTCGGCACTGCCCGCACCTTGGTCTTTCTGCTTCACCACCGTCCCCGCTTCACTCATCGTGCGGCCTACGCGCAGTGCTACGCCAGGCTCCCCACATGTCTTCCGGGTCCCAGTGTTGCGGCTTAAGGGATTATTAAGGGAGTCCGAAATCATTTAAGGCTTAAAAAGCTTATTAAGGCGTAATTAAGGGTACATTATTAAGGGTTAATAGATCACTTAGCAGAATATGACTTCGTACGTCAGGAAAAGGCCTTGGACAACCGTCCCAGACGAAAACTAACCCTCGTACTCGTCGCCGGAGCCTTCCAATGCGCCATCATCGGGCTCTTCGCCGTCCCATTCCGCCGCCAGCAGCTCCATGTAAAGCTGCTCCTTCGACCAGCGGGTCGAGCGTCTTGGTGCAGTGGCGTCGTCGCTTCCCGCCCGTTTCTTCGTGCCCCCGAATAGCAGGGCGAGCGAGCGCGGGAAGAAACTGTTCTTTCTGCGCGCAACGGTCGTCGGCGGCTCTGTGTCATTGCTCTCCTCGTCACCGGCCGCTTTCCAGCGGGCCAGTTCTCGCCTCCATGCTGCTGAAGATGTGACCAGTGCGCTGCGGGATGACGGCGTTGCTTGGTCGTTCGCCTCCGTGTCCACGGAGTCATCGACGGCGCCGTCAAGCGCCTCCGCGTACCGCGGCACGGCGAGCAGCTGCTCCACACGTGTTTCGGTGTGGTTCTTGCGCCCGGTGCGCTTCTCGACAAGGCCGTGCTCCATGTGTTCCCGCCGTAGATGGGCACCAACCTGATAGGACACGGCGCTGAGTCGGATGGTGTCGCAGACACGGCCGGTTGAACTCACCTTGGTCATTTTACCAAGCTTCTCGAGGCCAAGCCTGTTCCGCAACTTGGTCTTCTTGATGCCCATGTCAGAAAAGACGCGCTCGTTACCACCCTGATGATTAGTGAGCTGCAGCAGCATAATAGCGAACTCGGCCAGCTCGTGCATATCTCCAACGGGGAGCATGCTCTTCCAAGCCTCGACGGGGTCGGGTCCCTTTTGACGGTGCTCAATTGCGTCTGGGTGATGTAGAGAAGGTATACGCACGTGTACCGAGACAAAGGTTTCCTCGCAGGCGCGAAACTTGCCCCACTCGCCCTTGTCCGAGCAGTATATCTGGAATGCGATTGATATCTGCTGTTCCTTCTTCTTCAAGTCGGCTTTGTGCGCCGTCTGCTGCTCTTCGGTATGACTAGATGGCAGCGGGCGCGACTTGCAGCGGCGATAGAGCTGAGGTGTGTCAATCTGCTGTGTCGGACGGCGCCGCACTACTCGACGCACCTTTACAAGTTCCATCTGCAATGTGAGGACAGTGATGTCCGCCTTGTCGCCAAATCGGCTCATGCCCTCGAAGGGATTGAGCACCAGAGCAAGAATGTACTGTGCTTGGTCGAAATCAGACCAGCGCTTCTCGAGCATGCGCAGCATGGCGCGCGCGATGTGCGGGTCTGCGTGTGCCGCAAAGTAAAGGAAGAGCCCGACGAAAGATAGCGCCACCTGGTCTGCGCGCGTAGCGTCCGTCTGGTTGATGTTTGTCATGTAGCCGATGGGCTCGAGGTCGTTGGCGGCACGTTCGAGCTGGTCCCAGAATGCCGCGTCAAGGATCGTACGACAGGCGGATCGGGCCGAACGTTCCATTTGCTCTCTCTTCTTCTTGTTTCTCTCCGCACCGACGTGTGCTGCAATGATGGCGTCGCGTTGCGTGTAGACTGCACGCTGGAGGAGATCCCGGAGTGCGATGAGCCGATGGAAGGCGACCATGTGCGTCGTCCATCGTGTCGTGTTGCCGACCAGGTAAGACAGTGCTTTGCTGCTATTCGCCTCGCGCTGAACCGTGTCGAAGATTTCGCGGACGCGCTGGTGGTTCCAGAGCCACCCAACAACTTCGCTTGCTTGGTCGCCAGCTTCCTCTGCCTTTGGGTTTGCCTTGAAGTAGTCGCCGAGTATTAGTTGACCCTGCCACATAGTCAGCCAACATAGACGCATGCAAAAGAACAAGAAGACCTGGTGCGCCATGCAAGGATCTGTAAGCACCCATGGGCGTGTTTCCGCAATGATCTGCCGTCCAGCACGTGCGCCGCCGTCGTTGTCCGTCGTCAACTTGACCACCGTGCACTTGTATTGTTCTTCTGCTTTGTCGATCATACGCTCGAAAGACTGCGCCATCGATTTGCCGTCCTTTCCGTCGCCATTCGTCCGCAGAACATCCACGAGATACGACTAAACGATATCAGCATGGTCGTTAGAAGTGCGTCGGTAGGACTAACCTCGCCGGCCACAGCCAAATTCACCGTCGCAACGGAGTTCTTTGATATATCCTTCCATCCATCGGTACTGTGGGAGGTCGTAAATGGTGGGCTCTGGACTTACCTGTGCTAGGCGTCACTCACGACAATGTGACGGACTTGCCAAATATTGCAGCATACGTCGCCGCATCGGCCTTCACGGTTGCATCGTTCAGGAGGCGTTCAGCGAGTACTTCACGGCTGGGGAGGGCATCGCATGCCGCACTCCTGAGCATGATGAAGAGGGCAAGGACTTCCGGGTCTTCAATCCAACGGTACGGCAGGTTTGCAGAAACCGTTGCACGCAGGCATTGCTCTTGAATTGCTGCTATCTGCGCTGTCGAAAAGGGCACGTCGATTCCTCGGAACGTCTGCAGCTTTGACTGCGTAAACTGCTCGACGCGCGACTGGATTGCCGTCCGTGCGCGTTTCTTCGGGCCCTCGTCGTCATCAGCGGCAGCCTTGCGCTTGCGGCCGGCGCCCGCGCTTGTGCTCCCGCTGGCTCCCGTGTCCTCGTCCTTCATCTTCTGGGCGACCGCACGAGCTCTGTCGTTGGCATGCTCGCATTTCTTCCGTATGCCGATAAGGTGCGATATCATCGGGTCCCTGACGCCCCGGACAGCCCCGCAGTCGCTGGCATCCATCTCCTTGCATGCTACAAACAACGTAAGCTACCTATCAATGATAACACGGTTACAATGTGCGCACCCTTCTTGAACCAGGCATCATTTTTGGAAGCCTCGATATCAATGCCCATGTAGTGCTCGACGCTCTCGGGCACATCGGCGGGTCGGTGTTGTGCCATGCAGGCGAGGCAGTAAGCTCTGGCATGCGATTCGTTCTGTTTCTCGCCACTGTAGTAGAACTCCCACAGCGGCAGACGAGGGGCTCCTTTTGCCATTCTGGCTGAGGCGAGCAGGAGAGCGACGAGAACAAAATTTAACTTAGAGTTGGGGAACCTGTGCCAGGCCTCCACCGCTATGACCATATCGGGAATTTGAGGCCGACGACGTCTTAACCCTTAATGAGGGCTTAACTAGAAATCCATGATCACGGAGAGGTTATTAAGGGTACCCTTATTAACCCATGTTCGGAGTTAAGGCTTAACCCGTAGCCGCAACACTGCCGGGTCCCCCGTCAAGGCGTCGGCCCCGGGCGAATCTAGAGAAAGCTTGACCGAGAAGTTGCGCAATTCCGACCTGACGCGCGAGCTATCCATCGAGGACTTTGCACGCATCTTCTTCCCACCCACCCCTCCAAACGTCGACTACAACAAATATTTGCCTCAGAATGCTCGAAAGCTCGCTCGTGGTCTCGCGAAGTTCAAGGAGAAAGCGGCATACGTCCCAATCTGCGAGCTGATGAACGGGATCTGCGACATGTACGCGAGTGAGTGTTGTCTGGCACCTGGTAGTTTGGTTCTGTGCTGACCGGTTCTTCAGGCGTGCATAACCTCGGCGACCGCGACCGATTGCATTTCGTATGCCACGCTGAGCACCCGCCATGCCACCACCCTCGCTCCTACACGGACAAGGTTGCCACGCAGAAGCCCGACATCGTCCTGCTCAAGAAGTGGCTGGCTCTGCTATACATTGCCGACGTGACGCTCTGGATGCAACTCGACTCATCCGAGCAGGCCCTGGTTAACAAGCCTGCGATCGCCTGGCCGCATATTCGTTCTATCCTAGAGGGCAAGGGTAAGAAGGACAGGAACGGGCACTTCCAAGCTGGAGTCTACTTGGGCTCCATTATGCAAGCCAGCCCCGACCTGGTCGGCTGCTTTGGATTGTCCGTCGCAGCGACGTTCTTCCGCGTACTCTGGTCCGATGCGTCCGGCGTTTATTATACGGAAGAAATCAATTGGACTTCGTCCAAGGCCCTGGGAATGCTTGCTCAATACGTCCGCCAGTTACACAACCCGTCGCTCGACCCATCGATCTCGCTGCGCTTTCCGATTGAGGCCAACGACGGCCGCGACTTTCGACACTGGGCCGAGAAATCATACGCTTCTCCCCCCGTCTGGCACGTCAAGAACAAGGACATAGTTTACGTCGTCGACTCTATCATATCCGTGGGGCATGCTTGGTCGCGCAAGAATTGGGTAGCTCGTGCGACTCACACCGTCGGGTCCGCCGAGCCCCTCGAGGTCCCAGTTGTGATCAAAGACTCCTTCCAGCGGGAGGAACGCCTGCCTTCTTCGGAGGGCGCGATTCTCGATCATATCCATCGTCGCGGCCTGGTTCCTGGAGTCATGCAAAAGCTCACTGACTTCGTTGTCCCAGGAGCAGATGGGCTGCAGATCGAAAACGTCCGGCTTCCCGGGGACATGGACGCAAGTCTACGATTTCCTAACCGTGTCAAGTACCGGATTATCCTGGCCGGCTCCGCGACAGGGTATATTTTCACGGCGTGCACTTCCGTGCAAGATGCCTTAATGATGATGTACGACGTTCTTGAAAGTGCGTATCATCCGCGTGTTTGACTTTCGACGCTCATTCGGGCTTTGGCAGTGTCTATCGTATTGCACGATCACCACGAGGTCACCCACCGGGACCTCAGCATCACGAACATCCTGCGTCGTACAGACACTGCGATTCCAAACACTACCGATACCGCGAGCCTTGACAATGGCGGCAAATGGCGTCCGGTTTTTGTTCGACAACTTCTCGCATTTCGCCAACCCGAGCCGTCGTGCGTCTTCCTTGCCTATCTTCTCTTATTCCACTAACTGAATTGGACAGGCTGTACAATTCGCCCAGTTGTCTGCTCATTGATTTCGACAATGCCTTTCTGGGCGGGCGTCCCACCGGAGCTTTGAGAACGGTACGCTAGGTACTGTCAAGCGTGTCATCTCTCATTCTGCATCGCAGGCCAACCCTCTATTCGTTGCGAGGTCGATCTCAATCGGCGAAGAAGCTCTTGTCAACGCCGCCATTCAAGCGATGCCGCAGCTGGACGGCGAAGCTAAGGAAGCATATATCCACGTCCTTGGCCAGGATACGTACGAGGTTCGAGGTGCTTTCCACGACAACGCTACGTTCCGCGACGACAAGACTATACTACCAGTCGACAACGGGACCTGCGGGCAGGAGATGCGCCTGGCCCATGTGCCCCGTCACGACGCAGAGTCCTGCTACTGGATCATCGTCGTCTTCGCATTCCTCGCACTCCCGGCAAACGCGCTGGATGCGGACGACACGACGATCATGTCCGGTTATCTCGCGGAGTTCGAGCGACACTGCCTGGGCAGCATGCTCGACGGCCGCGCGCAAATGTTCAACATGAACCAGAAGACGTGGGAGGCGGCGGTTCACCCGCGGCTGCGCCAGCTCGTGCCGTTCCTCATGAAGCTGTCGAAGGTCGTCGAGCCTGAGTACGGTCGTTCTGCAAAACCGCTCAACCTGTACCACCTGCACGAGGCCATGAAGCGGCTCATGTGGCAGGAGATCTGGCGCCTCCACGCGTCTGGCGACCCCATCGAGCTCGACCGGGCTCAACAACGCGTGCCCAAATTGAAGCAGGACGCGCACTCGGCTTCCGCCTCCCTCATCCATACCGCTCGGACCGCGGAAGCGAGCGCCTCTGGGAGCGGTGCGTGATCGCTTGTGCGGCTGCTCGATGTTCGTCCATTCGCTTACCCAGTCGCATAGGTACCAACAGCCAGACGAAGTCTGGGAAGAGGCCTCGCGCCGACGGGTCCTCAGACGCTCCTTCTGCCTCGACGTCTGAACCTGCGGACGGGAAGCAGAAGAAACGGAAGACTGCGAAGGAGAGGCCGGTTACCGCTCCCACCCGCTCGTCTACCCGCCAGCGTCAACTGCGCGGCGAGTAGGCCCGTACGAGAACAGTGGTATCATTACCGTCCACGACAACACCTTCATCAGTTGCTTTTTCGACTTGTCAAGCCCGGTGCTTACTTTATCGACATTCCTCTGCCACCGGACTTGTCGCCCTCACGCAACGTTCACCCACGTTCCTTACTACACTTGCATATGCCCTTATCGCCTACGATCTCTATGACTCTACGCTCACGAATCTATGAACAAATTCATGCCGTATATGCCCCTGAACACGCGCTTCCCGTTCGCAAACGATGTCACCAGAGCCCATAGACGATGACGACGTCTGAACTCGCACGATCGGCGAGTTAAACTATAGCTTCGCGAGGGCAGAACACAGGTTGAGACTGCGCCATGAAAGGGTTCCTCGTGAGAGCGTTCTCATGAAGGAAGATTCACGTCGGCCAAGTCCGATGTCGCGTCATACTACGTGGAGGGCACAACGGCACGCGCGTTGAGCTGTGTCGTGGGGGAGACGCGAGGGGCCGTTGCCCGCAGGGGAGCAGGCAGCCTCGTTGCGGGAGCGGGGACGCGCAAGTCACTGTGGAATGTGCGCGAAATAGCCGGAAAGAGCCGAGTGAAGTACACGCGTCCCTCGTCCTTATAAAAACCAGGCCGCGGCGTCCACAGCCCCTTCTTGCGCTTTCCGCACACCCACACACACCATGGCCGACCCCTCTGGCGCTCCCCCGCAGCCGGGCCCGAACGACGTCTCCACCGCCATCCTGCGGCCCAAGAAGTCGTACGTGCTCCCTTGGCCCCGCTGCCCCGCGGACGCGCGTCCTCACCGCCGCGCCCAGGCCCAACCGCCTCATCGTCGACGAGGCCGCGGCAGACGACAACTCTGGTGCGCTTATCCCATTATTTGCCCCGTTTTCTGGACGCCGACCGCTTTGTCTGCAGTCGCCACAATGAACCCGGCCACCATGGAGGCTCTGCAGCTCTTCCGTGGCGACACCGTCATTGTCAAGTAAGCCGCTTTCTCCCCTACCAGCCTGTGCCAGCGCTGACACCCTGTTCAGGGGCAAGAAACGGCGGGATACCGGTACGTTTCCGCGGGCGGACGAGACGCGTCATACCCCTGACCCCGCTCGCGCCAGTCCTTATTTGCCTGAGCTCGGACGACGTCGACGAGGGAAAGATCCAGCTCAACAAGGGTACGCGTTCTTTGTTGTTTTATGCGTATTTTCGTGGCTCAAACTGCTCGCGTCCAGTCGCTCGCAATAACTTGAGGATCAAGCTTGGCGACCTCTGCAGCGTACACGCCTGCCACGACATCAAGTACGGCAAGCGCATCCACGTCCTGCCCTTCGACGACTCGATTGAGGGTGAGTCCTGCGTGCTATTGGGGCTGGATTTGCCGCTCACGGAAGCTGTCAGGCCTGAGCGGTAACCTCTTCGATGTCTACTTGAAGCCGTACTTCGTTGAAGGTATGCCTTTGAAACACATTCCACCCGTCACAGTAACTCATTCTGCAAAGCGTACCGCCCCGTCCGCAAGGGCGACACCTTCCTTGTTCGCGGTGGCATGCGTACCGTCGAGTTCAAGGTCGTCGCAACAGACCCCGACGAGTACTGCATCGTCGCGCAGGACACCGTCATCCACACGGAAGGCGACCCGGTCAAGCGTGAAGAGGAGGAGGCCAACCTCAACGACGTCGGCTACGACGACATTGGTGGTTGCAGGAAACAGATGGCGCAGATCCGTGAGCTCGTCGAGCTGCCTCTGCGCCACCCCCAACTATTCAAGTCGATCGGTATCAAGCCCCCGCGTGGTATCCTGCTCTTCGGCCCTCCCGGTACCGGCAAGACGCTCATGGCGCGCGCCGTCGCGAACGAAACCGGCGCATTTTTCTTCCTCATCAACGGCCCCGAGATCATGTCCAAGATGGCTGGCGAGAGTGAAAGCAACCTGCGCAAGGCGTTCGAGGAGGCCGAGAAGAACTCGCCGAGTATCATCTTCATCGACGAGATTGACTCGATCGCGCCCAAGCGTGAGAAGACGAACGGCGAGGTCGAGCGCCGCGTCGTCTCGCAGCTGCTCACCCTCATGGACGGCCTCAAGGCCCGCTCCAACGTCGTCGTCATGGCCGCCACGAACCGTCCCAACTCCATCGACCCGGCCCTCCGTCGCTTCGGCCGCTTCGACCGTGAGGTCGACATTGGCATCCCCGACCCGACTGGCCGTCTCGAGATTCTTCGCATCCACACGAAGAACATGAAGCTTGCCGACGACGTCGACCTCGAGCAGGTGCGGAATTTTCCCGGTGTTGCCGACGTGGTCAATTGCTGACTTGTATCCAGATCGCCGCCGACACTCACGGTTACGTCGGCGCTGACCTTGCGTCCCTTTGCTCCGAAGCTGCCATGCAGCAGATTCGCGAGAAGATGGATCTCATCGACCTCGACGAGGACACCATCGACGCCGAGGTGCTGGATGCGCTCGGTGTCACGATGGACAACTTCCGCTTCGCCCTCGGCGTCTCCAACCCCTCGGCTCTCCGCGAGACTGTTGTCGAGGTCCCGACCGTCACCTGGGACGACATCGGTGGCCTCGAGAAGGTCAAGCAGGAGCTGCAGGAGACCGTGCAGTACCCCGTCGAGCACCCGGAGAAGTTCCTCAAGTACGGTCTCAGCCCGTCGAAGGGTGTTCTGTTCTTCGGCCCTCCTGGTACCGGCAAGACGCTCCTCGCGAAGGCCATCGCCAACGAGTGCCAGGCCAACTTCATCTCCATCAAGGGCCCGGAGCTGCTCACGATGTGGTTCGGCGAGTCGGAAGCGAACGTCCGCGACGTCTTCGACAAGGCGCGCGCCGCCGCGCCGTGTGTCATGTTCTTCGATGAACTTGACTCCATCGCCAAGTCCCGTGGCGGCTCTGGCGGTGACGCCGGCGGTGCTAGCGACCGTGTGCTGAACCAGATCCTTACGGAAATGGACGGCATGAACGCGAAGAAGAACGTGTTCATCATCGGCGCGACGAATAGGCCTGACCAGATCGACCCTGCGCTGCTGCGTCCCGGTCGTCTCGACCAGCTCATCTACATCCCCCTTCCCGACGAGCCGTCGCGTCTGTCCATCCTGCAGGCGGTCCTCAAGAAGAGCCCGATCTCCCCGCGCGTCGACCTCTCGTTCCTCGCGAAGAACACGCACGGTTTCTCGGGTGCCGACCTGACGGAGATTTGCCAGCGGGCAGGCAAGCTCGCGATCCGCGAGTCCATCGAGGCGGACATCCGGCGGGCGCGCGAGAAGAAGGAGGCCGGCGAGTCGGACGCGATGGAGGAGGAGGAGGACGACCCCGTGCCGGAGATTACGCCCGAGCACTTCGAGGAGGCGATGAAGTTCGCGCGGCGCTCGGTGTCGGACGCGGACGTGCGCCGGTACGAGATGTTCACGCAGAACCTGCAACAGTCGCGCTCGTTCGGCACGAACTTCCGCTTCCCCGAGGGCCAGGGCGGCGACGCGGCGGCCGGTGGTGCTGCGGGTACGGGCGCGGGCAACGCTGCGTTCCAAGAAGACGCGGGCGACGACGATTTGTATGCGTAAAACTGTGGGCCGCACCGTAATTCCTGGACTCGTAGTGTCCGCTCCCTTCTCTACATGTCGTTTCTTTTTACACGTTTCCCTCTCAATGAAAGCAATGATTTAGACAGACCCTTGTGCGATGAGACTGAGCAGCGAGTCGGCGAGAATTGTGGCAGGGATGAAAGATGAATTCACATGTCGCGGCGCGGCGTGACGCTCATTTACGGTTACTCTCGCTCTTTGACGTCGGCCAGCCTGAGCGTCCAGGGCCAGCGCGCGCACGCCATATATGCCCGATGCCTGACTCCAAGGAAGCCCCCGCGACGCACCCCAGCGAGTGGAAGTTCACGCTCTCGCCGCTGAGGACGTTCAACCCGCTGTCCGAGATCGAGTGCGTGCGCGCGCGCGTCACAGCGACGGTACTCACTCATTCGCTCGCTGGCTGCAGGTTCGTGCCCAGCAATGTACCGCGGCATAGGCGCCTGCAGACGTTCGCCGTCGCAATGTGGGCGCTGCTCATACCCATCTGCATGATCATATTCAACTTCCTCTGGTGCGCCGCGTCGCCGTGGGTCGTGGCGGCAGGCAGCCTCAGCTCACGCGCGGCACAGCTCGGTGCCTGCGCTCTGGCCGTTCCTCGTGCTCTACGGGCTGTTCATCTTCCTCGACGGGGCGCCGGAGCATGGCGGCCGCTCGAACCAGTGGGTGCGCGGGATGCGCATCTGGCGCTACTTCGCCGCGTACTACCCCGCCACGTGCGTCTGCATTCTCCGGTTGTTGGTGTGGTTGTTGGGCTCGCTAACTCAGGGTCTGTGGCGCAGACTGAAGAAGGCGCGTTCTTGCGGTCGGCGTGTGATGCTTGAGCGCGAGCGCTAACGCCGCGACGCGCACCTGTAGGAAACGGACCTCCCGCCCGACCGCGCGTACGTCTTTGGATACCACCCCCATGGTGCGCACTATCCCGCCAATGGCGCCGGAGAGGCATATCTGACGCGTGTGTGTGTGCGCAGGAATCATTGGCATGTGCGTGTGCAGTCACCTCTGGTTCTCGCCCTGCGGTCTGCTGACGGGCGCGCTGGGCAGGGGCGCGCTGGCGACGTTCGCGACGGAGGGCACGGGCTTCTCGCAGCAGTTCCCGGGCATCAAGCCCCACCTGCTCACGCTCGCGAGCAACTTCCGCCTGCCCATATACCGCGAGATTATCATGATGATGGGCATCTGCTCGGTGAGCAAGCGCTCGTGCATCAACATCCTGCGCGAGGGCAAGGGCAGCGCGATCACCATTGTCGTCGGCGGCGCCGCGGAGAGCCTCGCCGCGCGGCCAGGGACCGCGGACTTGACCCTGAGGAAGAGGTGGGCAGCGTTGCGACCAACCTGCGCAACGTGCAGGCCCTGACGCGACGTCCGTTGTTGCTGCATGCAGATTGGGCTTCATTAAGATTGCGATACAGCAAGGGTATGGACATCATTGGCGTCGGACGCACGCATTCCACTGAAGACGCCGCAGCGCCGACCTTGTTCCCGTATTTTCGTTCGGCGAAAACGACGTCAGTCCCTTCAGAAGCCCCCAAGCAGCCGTCCGAGGACAAGGTGCTGATCTTCGTCTGTGGTGACGCAGATCTACGAGCAAATGGCGAATGAAAAGGGGACGACGTTGTACGAAATCCAGAAGAAGTTCCAGTCGGTCCTCGGCTTCACTTTCCCGCTGTTCCACGGACGCGGGCTGCTGAACTGTGAGATGGAGAGGCCCCCTGGTGTTACTCCCTGACTTGAAGCTGACTGCTCTCTTCGAAGACAACTTCGGCCTGATGCCCTACCGTCGGTCTATTGTCACCGTTGGTACGCACGCTGCAAGTGCTTCGCCCACGTCGCTGATGACGATGACCAGTTGGACGGCCGGTACACGTGAAACAACACGATAGGCCCAACATCGAGATGGTGGAAGAGGTTCAGAAGCAGTACATCGACGAGCTCCTGCGGTATGTCTGTTTCCATTGCCCCCTTCTGTTGCTGACTGGCGCGAAGAATATGGAACACGTACAAAGACAGCTACGCGCGCCACCGCAAGCGCGAGCTGCGCATCATCGAATGACCGCTCCTTCACTTGCACTCTTTACAGACTTAGATGCGACGTTTAGCCTACTTGTTGCCGGTGTATTGTAACCTTATTTTATTCACCAATGGCTCGTTTATACTGCACCGAATCAAGCAGCTGCGTGCGCGTGTTGTTCCTGCAGAACCTGCGCGACGTCGAGTAGGAGGCGGTCGGAGCCCCACTGTCCGACCAGGCTGGTGCCCACAGGCCACCCATCGTCGCCCAGCCCCGCGGGAACACTCAGCGCTGGCAGTCCGGCGAGGGACGCTGGGACGGTCAGCACGTCCTGAACATAGGCGTCGAGCGGCGAGGATGCCGCAGCGTCCGCGAGGCGCGGCGCGGTGCGCACCGCGGTGGGGTGCAGCAGGACGTCGACGCTGGGCGACGCCGCGAGCAGCTCGTCGTCCGCGGCGCGGCGGCGGCAGTTGGGCAGCGCGAAGACGGCGTCGAAGTCGGCGACGACGCGCTGCCGCACGCGCGCGGCCTGCAGGAAGTAGTTGTCGAACGCCTCCGCCGTCAGCGCGTACGTGCCCAGCAGCACGCGCTTCCGCACTTCCGCACCGAAGCCCGCGGTGCGCGCGAGCGCGTAGATGTGCGCCGCGCGCGTGCGGTCCGTGTACGTGTCCGGCGCGACATACGACCCGTAGCGTACGCCGTCGAACCGCGCGAGGTTGCTACTTGCTTCTGCGCTGGCGATGACGTAGTATGCGCTCAGCGCGTAGGGCGTCGATGGGAGTGAGACCGGGATCAGCGTCGCGCCGAGCGTCTGAAGCCGCGATAAGGCGTCGCGGCAGCTGTGGACGATGGCCGGGTTCAGCTCGCTTGGGAAGTATTCCTGGCACGGTGCTCAACGTAGCACAGGGGCTGGCACGTCGGACGAAAGCTCACCTGCGGCACCCCTATACGCACGCCTTGCAACGAGGGCCCGAGCGGGCGTGTGAACCGCTGGTCGAGCAGGTCCTGCACCCGATGACGGCGGTCGTCTGAGGCAGATGTTGGATCTCGAGGGTCGTGTCGCGAGATGATATCTGCGTTCCCGGTGAGCGTACGCGGGGCAACTGTGGGACTCGACTCTACCAAAGACCTCCCGGACGTCTTCCGGCGACGTGGCCATGACGCCTACGCAATCGAGGCTATCCGCGTACGCGACGACGCCATATCTGCAGGCGCGTCGGCAAGGGCCAAGTATTGAGGTGACATGCTCACCTGCTTACGAGCCCGTACGACGGCTTGAGTCCGTATATTCCACAATAAGCCGCCGGCAAGCGAATAGAACCACCTGTGTCGGTTGCCAACGCGCTGAGCGGGTCAGCCGGACGACCACAATGACCGTGCGCGCACGACGTACGCGAAGCACATCCGTGCAGCAACTGCAGCAGCGCTACCGCCGCTACTACCACCAGCAGAACGAGGTTCAGAGTCGCGGGGTCCTTTGTGCGGGTTCACCACTGGACCATGTACGCTGTGCACGCTCAGCGACCTGTCGCTTGTCTGAGCCAGGGAGATATATCCAGAACACGAGAGCCAGCCACATACCCCATGCCGAATTCATCGAGGTTGGTCTTGCCCACTATCGTGGCGCCAGATTGCTTCAGAAACTTGACGACAGACGCGTCGTACGGGGATGTGAAGTTCTTCTGCGGAGTGGGTGAGCGGGTGGCCCAGCCGCTCGTGCTAGAACCTGGCGTACCAGCATATTAGACGCGCAGGTTGTGTTCCATTCTGTGGTGCATATGTTGTCCTTGATGGCTATCTCTCTGCTGGAGGAATTGGAGGAGCCTGTGTACGAGCCATGAGCAGATGCCGCGACTATCGCATTCGAGGACGCACCTTCAGACTGGAACGCGACAAACGCGTTCCATTTCGCATTGCACGCCCTGCGGTTCCCCGAGAACGAGCCCAGGCCATTTCCGGTCGAGAGGCAGCGCGACACGAGCCGCGCGCGGTGTGAGGCAGAGGCACGCATCGGCCGGTCCCGCACTCTGCTGCTGACCAGTCACGACGATGAGCAGGCTCAAGCGGAAGCTCGAGACCGCCTTCGACGGCAACCTGCCCTCCAATCTCAAGCTCAATGAGAACTTCTGCCTCATTGGCACGCCGCTGCCGCCCCTGGAGAAGTCCAAGGACACGGGCGAGTTCGTGCCGCTCTGGAAACAGGAGGTGCGTTTGCACCAGTACCCTCCTGGGACGGCTCGCTGAGTCCCATCGCACAGGTGCGCGACGAAAAGGGTCGCAGACGATTGCATGGCGCGTTCACTGGTGGCTTCTCTGCTGGCTACTTCAACACCGTCGGCTCGAAAGAAGGTGCGCACAAGTGGACTCCATTGAAGAACGGTGGCTCACACCAGGCTCACACACACGCCCTGCAGGATGGACACCCTCGACGTTCACCTCGTCACGCTCAGAGCGCGCGTCAGCACGGGCTGCGCGACCCGAGGACTTCATGGACGAGGAAGACCTGGCAGAAATGCGCGAGTCCATGAAGCTGGTCGACACGACCGAGGAAATGGACCTCACAGGCGGCACCCAGGCCGAACTACGAAAGCGTGCGGGCGACGGTCCAAAGGAGTATGCTCTGATCCTTCTCTCCTGCTGGCAATATGGCTGACTGTTGCTCAGCGAAATTACGAGCGCATTGGAGGACGCGCTGCTGCCCGCGACCCAAGACTCGGTCGGCGCGCGCATCCTGAAGAAGATGGGCTGGCGCCCAGGCCAAGGAGTGGGCCCTCGCGTCACCTGGAAGCAGCTCAAGCAGCAGGACGCGCAGTCCTCCACACTCAGCTCTGCCGAGGTAGCATCGACAGCTGCACCTCCCGAGGAGCATGAAGAGGCTGCGAAGCACACCTACGCACCGCGCGATACCAAACTCCCTGTCTTCACGCGCAAGACCAACCATCATGGCGTCGGATATTCGCCTGGCGTAACACTACACGAATCACTGGCGTCTGCGAAGGCTTCGACTGGTCCCAACATTAGTGGTAAGGTTGATAATCTATAAATTCGTTAAACTGAGGGTTTCGCAGCTGGCTTCGGCCTTGGAGCTTTGAATGAAGCAGATGACGACGATATCGACGTTTATGACTCTAACACTGGTCCATCTGGTAGCAGGAGGACGGCGGCGTACGATATTCGAGATAACGATGACGACGAACGTCCTGCTCTGGGACCCCGCCGTCCAAATCTAGCAGGCATATCCGCTCATGCCTCAGTCAGTCGCCCAGAAACGCGGTAGGCACATATTCTAAGAGTTTTTCCAGTCGTCGCTCTCGGACTCTTCCAATACCTTCCACAACGGCCAGCCAGTCATATCAGGCTTCGTCGTGTCCAGCAAGAAGATATCCGAAGACACATGGTGGGCTGGGCTTTCCACACAAATACGATTGTCTGACGACGAGCCGCAGGTTTCCCATGCCTGAGATTCCAGCGGGTTGGAAGCCGGATCCGACCCGCGTCTGGAAACAAGACAAGTCTGTCGACGCGCCACCTCCCCCGCCACAGCAGCCTGGCAATTGGAAGCACACGATCACCGCGGACCAGCGCGGGTCGATGCTGGGCGAGACGCCTCTTCCCGCCGCACCTCGCTCCGTGTTCGACTATCTCGCGCCGAAGGACCGCGAGCGCCTGCGCGCGCTCGCCGCGGGCAAGCCGGGCGCCGTACCGCCGCCGCCCGTGCCCATCGTCATCCCGCCGCTCGAGCCGCGCGTCGCGCAGGCGGCGCTGAAAGGCTTTCAGCCGTTCGCGGCGGACCCCGCGAAGCAGGCCCGCTACACGCAGTACCTGCAGAGCTTCGCCGCGCCGGGCGACGACGCGCCGAAGCTCGCGCCGCGGCCGGGGCAGGCAAACGCGGACTTCAACCAGGAGGTCGCGGGCTTCGCGAACGCCGCGAAGATCTTCAAGCCCGTGTCCGGCGCGATGGCGTCGCGCTTCACCACCGCGTCCGTCATCGAGGCGGGCCCGAAGGCCGCCGAGGGGCTGCACCAGCCGTTCGCGTCGTCGTCCGCGTATCTCACGCAGCCCGCGCCCGCGGAGAAGGAGCGCGAGATGAGGCTCGAGGACCCGCCGAAGGTGCAGGCGGCCACGGCCGGCATGTTCGGCCCGCTCACGCGCGAGAGCGAGGCGTGGTTCCCCGCGCGCCTGCTGTGCAAGCGCTTCGGCGTCAAGGACCCGCACCCCGAGGGCGCGGCCGCCGAGGCTGCGGCCACGCGCGCGCTGGAGAAGAAGACCCAGTTTGAGCAGGAGACCGCGCGCCTGGCCGCGACGGCCGCGGCGTCTGTCAGCGCAGGCGCGGGCGAGGCGCTGGGAGAGGAGGGCGCCGCCGCGGCGCGGAAACCGGACCTGTCGAACGTCGGCCTCGGGGAGGACGAGACGCAGGGCCGCGACACGCTCACTTACGAGCGCCCGGCGATGGACATCTTCAAGGCGATCTTTGCGAGCGACGCGGAAGACAGCGTCGACGAGGACGAGCCGGTGCCTGCTGCCACTGCGCCGGAGGCTGCACCTGCGAAGGCGACAGCGAAGGCAGAACCGGACGAGGCCAAGGACGAGGGTCCGGTGGACCTCGCGACTTTCCGCCCGACGTTCACGTTGCGAGCGGACCGCAAGGAAAAGGATAAGGACAAGGACAAGAAGGAAAAGAAGAAGAGCAGCAAGCACAAGGACCGGAGTGCAAAGCATTCGCTCGTGTCGTTTGAGATGGAGGAGGGTGTCGAAGGCCCGCAGCTCGGCCCGCCGACGGACGACAAGGAGGAGCGGCGCAAGAAGAGGAAGCGAAAGGAGAAGGAGAAGCAAAGGGAGGAAGTCGACGACGATGCCATGTGGGTCGAGGCGGATGTGGCCCCTGCCGTCAAGTCTCTCGGTGCGCCGGCTGAGGACAGTATTCCTGCTCCTAGTGGCGCGCTGCGGGGACGCAAACGCGCAATAGACTTTCTGTGAACGCGTCCAAGCGCTGGAACGCGAGCAATGCAATGTATTATACTATGTCTAGTACTTTTAAAGGTCATCCGTGTCAGGAATCGCTGCCCTCGGAATCGCTGGCAGGGTCTTGGTCGGCAGTCTGCTGCTCGTCGCCCGACTCAGCCGTAATGTCGTTTAGACCACCATCGTCATTCCCTGTACGTTTTCGCTTCCCAAGTGCGACTTTCGACCGTGGGTCATCGGCATCCGCGAAGGCAACGCATGTCAAACGCGTTCCCTTGGTGTCGTACGAGGATATGCACTCGATCGACAGAGGCTCCGCGCCGTCTGCTAATGTGTCGGGCACGTCGCACAGGTTGAACAGCCGTATGTGACCGTCGGAGGAGACGGTGACAGCGTAGACGGTGCGCGCATCTTGATCCCCGGTGGGCTCCTGGACATGCACATCGACGCTCTTGACGCTGTTGGCGATGCGAACAGAAACAGAGATGCTCGTGTGAGCAGCAAGGCACGCGATGGGGATGGGGATAAGTATATTTGACCACACACCGATTTGCGTGGCCGATCAGCTTGGCGACGAGCACGGGCGGCGGCGAATCATCTTCTGATGATTGGGAGGATGCATCCCGCCTCGGAGTGGCGTAGATCAGCACGCACTTGTCCTCCGCAGCGGCGAGCAGCAGCTCGCCGTCGCCCGTCGGCCGCGGTGCGAAGCGGATGTCGTGCAGCCGGCTGGTGTGCGTGACCGACGAGAGCAGCGACATGTCCTGCGGCGCGGGGTCAGCACGCGCGGGCCCGAGCGGGCGGCGGCGGCGGATGTACGCGCCGTTTTGAAGATATCAAGCGTAGATTGCGCCGTGACTGCGAACAGTTGCCCCGAGCGGGACCATCGGATGACTTCGCCCTCTCGAGACGGCATTGCAGATCAGCTTCGGGCGCACAGGCGTAACGGCATGCGCGCGGGCGCACCTTTGCCAAGCTTCGTGCTGGCAGAGCCCTTGCCGCGCATGAGGTCCCACATACGCAGCGTGCGGTCCTTGCCCACGCTCAGCGCGGCCTTGGACGACGGGTGCACGGCGACGCAGTTGACGCGGCCCTTGTGGCCCTTGAGCGTGCGCAGGACGGCCCAGTCGCGCGCGTGGAAAAGACATATGAGCCCGTCCTCGGACGCCGACACGAGGTGCGAGCGCGTCGGAAACGCCAGGTAGGTGATAGAGCCTGGTCAAACGCACGTCTCGTGAGCACCCTGGCGGGTTTTCGTTGTGCCAGTGGCGCGCGCAACGCACCGTCGTGCTGGACGAGGCCGCCGACCTCCTTGCGCCGTCTAAGGTCCCATATCTTGACAATCTCGTCTGTGCTGCCCGTGGCCAGCCACTTGCCGCCCGGGGAGCCGGCCAGCGCCTTAATGCAGGACGTGTGCGCCGGGAATATGAAAAACGGCTTGAGCTTGGGCCGCTGCGCGTCGAGCGTGAAGTCTGGGCGCAGGCCGTACAGGATTTTCTCGTAGGAGCCCGCGACGATCGAGAACATGGCCCCTGCGCCGCTGGCTGGCCTCGCGCGGATGGTCGAGAATGGGTCGCTGAGCAGCCGCGCGTCGGAACGCGCCCGACTCCGAGCCCACGTCTGGCCTTTCGGAGCTGACTAAGCCGACGGGATGGCACGTGCACGCGTTACAGCTGCTACGAATTCTTATCGCCCTGTGCACGTCCGCGTCGGCGCCTCAGCACTGAAACCCAAAGAGCGCCTCGCGCAGGAGACAGCGTCCGTGTCCTGCGCTGCAGGTGACATCCATGAAATGTGCTATCACGGGCAGATGATGTCCAAACTGTCATGTCAACGCCTACCGGTTCGCGGACCTCGCCAAACGAGTCCAGTTTGGACCCTTAAATTCGCTTCCAACGCCCAAACGGGCCAGCACCAGTCGAATGACGACGTGTCTGTCCGTCCTGCGAGGATGCAGTTGCGGGGAAACGCATGGAATTGCCGGGAGTTATGTAATGAGCGGATTTTGCACGCCATCAATATCGTGAATCTCGATCTCCTCGATCTTTGTTGCTGGTGCTACCTCGATAAGGGTGCACCGACACACCGGGAAATGAGTATCGCCAGAGTGTGGGGGAGGCGGTGGGCGGCGTAGGGGCTGTTCCTGGGTGTAAACGGCGCCGGCCAGTGGTGCCAACGGGTGAGAAGGTCGCAAACAACCTGACAGACGACAGCCAGAACCGCGCAGGCACCATCAACGGACATGGGGCGCATCCCATGCGGTTGCACCGGCACTTGCCAGCGGTGGCACTCGACTTCTTATCGCGCATTCTCGGCATCACATATATACCCGCTGATGGACGCGGTCGGGATACCCACCCCTTCTTCTTTCTTCGACCGCCATGTCCGCCCACCTGGAGAAGGTCCCGAGCGGCGCGAACTCGACGGACGGCTCTGGCAATGGCAAGGATGCGGAGAAGGGCTCCGACCCGGCATACGTCGTCGCGGCTGACAACAGGTCTGCTTTGCTTGCTCGCGCCCGTCGCTGGCCGTGCTAATCGGCGTCTCTCTGCTCTCCCTTCCCTCCCCGCGCGCTATTCCCTCGTCCCATGCTTCCCCGAGTGAGTCTCTCCACGAGAGCCGCCGCCGCCGCCCATACTCATCTTCCGCAGCGCACGTATCCTTGGCACCTCGCGGTATCGCGCTCCACAGGTATCACTTCCACCCTGCGGGTGCGTTGCCATCACCCAACGTCGTCTGCGACAGCCAGCTCACCCTCTCGCAGATCTCGATCGCGTTCAGCGTCGCTTGAAGCAGCGTCATGCTCAGATGTAAGTGTGGCCCGACCCTCATGCGCGTCTCGGGTGCGGTCGCTCACGTGTTACTGCTATGCTAGGATTGCCGTGCGTTGTCTCCCCCAGCGCTGAGTGACCCCGGCCGTTGACCGACAGACGTTCAGATCGCGGGCACCATCGGAACCGGTCTCTTCCTCGGCTCTGGTGGCGCGCTGCAGCGTGCAGGACCGGCTGGTGCTCTCATTGCGTACATTATGGTCGGCTCGGTCGCGTACAGGTGCGAGCTTAGGCCCATCCGTCACCCGCCATCCTTCTAACCTGGGTAAACAGCTCCTTGTGCGCCGTCGGTGAGATGACATCGCATGCCGTACGTTGCATTCGAAACACCTAGCCAACTGTGGCGCGCGGATCTGGCTGCTCACCTGCTATTGCACAGCCCATCTCCGGTACCTTCCCCCACTTCGCCGCACGTTGGGTCGACCCGGCCTTCGGTTTCGCAGTCGGATGGAACTACTTCTACGTATGTCGCCCTATTTGCCACCGGCAGCAGTGGCGATTCGCCGAATCCGTGTTGGGCAGGCGCCGACTGACGCAAACACCAGACGAACTTGATAACTGTGCCTGCCGAAGTTACCGCCGCCGTGCTCATCCTCACCCTCTGGGACGACAAGCACTCGCACCAGATCGCGTACACCGCCGTTCTGTGTGTTGCTATGTCGATGATCAACATTCTTGGTGTTCGGTGGTTTGGAGAATGTGCGTATCGTGCGCCACACACTCACCATGCATGCCCTAACCCTAACTGCAGCCGAGTTCGTGTTCTCCATCATCAAGCGTAAGTGCTGGGCTTGACTGCATCTGTCTCTTCACTGACAACAATGGCAACTAGTCTGCCTCATCACTGGTTTGGTGGGTTTTTGATTCAAATCATGCCTCTGCTTCGCGGACTCAATCCCCGTGTAGATCATCGCTGGTCTTGTCATTGATCTCGGAGGAGGCCCGAACGGCGAGCGTGTCGGTTTCCGCTACTGGAGGGACCCGGGCTCGTTCAACACCTATCTCGTGGAGGGGAACACCGGTCGCTTCCTCGCCATCGTTGGTTGTCTCGTGCAGGCAGCGTTCTCGTTCCAGGGCATGGAGCTGGTCGCTGTGTGAGCCCGAGCTCCTATCTGGGACACACGCACACGCGATACTCAAACTTGTGACCAGCTCCGCAGCTGAGACGGAAAACCCCCGCCGCAACATTGCCAAGGCCGTCCGCCGTGTGTTCTACCGCATCGTGGTCTTCTACGTGCGTGATTTGCGGCGCCCCACCGCCTCAGCTCCCGTGCTCACGGGAACGACCAGTTGCTCGGCATGATCGTCACGGGCATGCTCGTGCCGTACGATGACCCGGATCTTCTCAGCGACGTTGTCAACGCTGCTCAGTCGCCCTACGTCATTGCCATTCGCCGCGCTGGTATCTCTACGTATGTCTACCGTTCTGAGCTCAAGGACGTTCTCATGGCTCACTCGATCGCAGGCTGCCGCACATCATCAACGCCGCTGTGTTCTCCAGTGCTTTCTCGGCCGGCAACTCCTTCCTCTACTGCGCGTCGCGTATCCTTTACGGTCTCTCCATCCGTGGCCAGGCCCCCAGGATCTTCGCGAAGTGCACGAGCAAGGGTCTTCCCATCGTCGCCGTGCTGTTCTGCGTACGTGCACGCAGGGGATGACCACAGTGCACTAACCGGAACCCCTCATGCAGGCTTCCTTCTCCCTGCTTTCGTTCATGAACGTGTCGAACGCGGGTGGCAAGGTCTTCAGCTGGTTCGTCAACTTGAGTGCGTCTTCCCGTTCACCTCCCGGCGGGCCAATGGTCTGAGACTCCTCCCAGCGACCATCGGTGGATTCTTCTCGTGGTTCTCCATCAACCTGACCTACACGCGTTTCTGTGAGTAGCTAGAGCGACAAATGACGCTTCAGTTCACTGACGCACGACATGCAAAGACGCTGGCATGAAGGCGCAGGGCATCGACCGCAAGAAGCTCATCTACCACTCGAACCTGCAGCCGTACCTCAGCTACTGGGGTGTCTTCTGGAACGGCCTGTTCATCATCATCAACGGGTTCGACGTGTTCTTCGACTTCAACGCGGCCGGGTTCCTTACCTGCTGTACGTTCGCATTGTGCCGGCGTGGCTCCACCGCTCACACCCTCCCCCTCTCCAGACATCAACATCCCGCTCTTCCTCGGGTTCTTCCTGGGTTGGAAGATCTACAAAAAGACCAAGTTCTGGAAGGCGTCCGAGATGGACTTCTGGACTGGCGTGCCGTCGATCGAGGAGACCGAGAGCGACTACCACCCGCCGGTGACCCTCAGGGAGAAGATTTGGGATATTATCTTCTAGAGGAATGGGGGGTTTATGATCTGTTGTACATGTCTTCCGCTAATCTATTGTTTCGACCTTGCTACGACAAGTCCTGCTGTATTCTTGTGTCAATGAGAGGATTGGAATCGATGCCCTCGGAGATCTCGATCGTTCGGAGATAAAGCTGAGTAGGTCACGATTTTAGCGCCGGACGCGATCGGATCGCGCTTGACACTCGACCACAACCTGCTGTATTGCTATGGCTGCAGAGGCGGCAGCGGACAACGGGGACGTCCTCGAAGCAGACTTTGAAGAGGCTCGCGAGTCAGACCTCACAGAGCTGATGCAAGAAGTGACCCTCGAGCCCTCAAAGAGCGCGTCGTCCGTACACAACCGCGACGAGCCGCCGCCGTTTGGCTCGCGTTATCTCACGGTTCGGCGGCACCGCGCTCCCCCTATCGCCCGATATGCTAAACGGCTTATGCGCAGAACGAGGAAGATATCTTCACGCACAACGCATGGTGCGTATCCGAATCGTGCGCGTGCACATGCTGGCGTCCCTGAACATGCTGCAGGTACGCTAGTTCTTCTGCGCGTTCCAAGCGGCCTTTCGATTCTACGGCGTGCCTAGGGACCATGTCCCTGCGCCCGAGGGCTACGACGAATTCGTCAACGCGGCCCTGGAAAAACAACGAAGCAAGCCTGTGAGCGACTTCGAGAAGACCAAGATCAACGGCCCTGGTATGGCCGCCCGTAACTGGGACATCTTCTACAAGAATAACCAGGTACCTGCCTAATTGCCTGAATTCGCTTATGCTCAACGGCTGCTCAGGCGAACTTCTTTCGCGACCGTCGTTGGTTGAACATCGAGTTCCCAGAGCTGCAAGCCGCTTCGCAAGCAGATGTGCGTGCCTCCCCTGAACTTCCATCATAACCCGAAGTCCAAACTGGTCGAGACAGGCTGGTCCTATGTGCATTCTGGAAGTCGGCTGCGGTGCAGGCAACACCGTCCTGCCCGTGCTAGCATCGAACAAGAACCCGGTACTCAGCCTGCACGCCTGCGACTACTCCAAGCGCGCAGTACAAATCGTACAGGCATGTGCGGTGAACCCTGCGAGGCCATAATCCGATGGCGCTCACGCGCGCGTGTACTCGTAGGACGACCCGCTCTATTCCTCGCCGCCTGCAGGCACGATTAACGCGTCTGTCTGGGACTTGACGTCGGCGGACTGTCTCCCCGAGGGCCTCGAGCCGGGCAGCGTGGATATCATCGTCCTCATATTCGTCATGAGTGCCCTCCAGCCGAGTGAATGGGCGCAAGCCGTGCTCAACATGCACACGGTGCGCGCATTTTTTTTCTGCGGTCCACACATTTGCTTAAGCTTTGCATCAGCTTCTGAAGCCCGGAGGTCGTGTGCTCTTCCGCGATTACGGGCGGCACGACCTGGCGCAGCTGCGCTTCAAGGGCGGTCGGCTACTCGAGGACAACTTCTACATCCGCGGCGACAAGACGCGGGTCTACTTCTTCGAGCTTGGTGCGCAGGCCCGTGGACCGGGCAAACACACGCGTCTAACTCACAACAGAGGAGCTCGAGCGCATATTTGGCGCAGCACACCCGCAGGCCGGCAAGCCCATGTTCGCCGTGGACAAGCTCGGCGTGGATCGGCGCCTGCTGGTCAATCGCAAGAGACAGCTCAAGATGTACCGCGTCTGGATGCAGGGGAAGTTTTGCAAACCGGGAGAGTAGAGGCGGTGGGGTGCAATGTGCATCGTGGTGCAGGGGCCGGCACCGACTTGTCGAGACGTCAGCTTGCGCATTTGTGCTGCGAAGCCCGGTCGGCGCGTATCTAGTATTGGAAACACACGTCCAATCCTTACTCAAGCCTCAAACTTTTCATGGCGGCGTATTTCGATATCCGGAGTTCCTGCGGGTTCTAATGCCCAGGTAGTTTCTGTCATCCGATACCTGTCGGCTTCCTTCAGTCCCACCATCCGGTCAGTTTGACCTTGCCCGCCCTACGTCTGATCACAAGTTTGCGATATCCGTCAATGTTTCCATGCGCTCAAACAATGTTCATTCACTACTCCTACACCAAAACTCAAAACTGGCGGGATGATAGCCTACGATTCGATACATTGGACACCCTCGATACGCCTCCCCTCCGGCCCTACCTGTTATTAAACTAATCCAAGCTTGAGTAATTGCCCGGTGCTCAGCTATGCAGAGCCTACGCTCACCATCGCCCGTCGACGTCGCCACCGCTAGGCTTTTGGCCTTATAGTCACCTCCAGTGGCCGCGTTCAGCTCCACCATTCATGTCCCCGTCGGCCACTTCCCCCTGTTTGTCACCTGGAATGGGACTGGTCGGTGACTGCTCCTCATACGACGTTCTTTGTAGGTTCTTCAGGCAACAGACCTGCGGACAAACTCATTGGTCTAGCCGCGGTCTCTGCTGGGCGCTTCACCGTTCGAGCGACATGAAGACCTATGCTATAGCAAAGGTGCGAGGGGCGCGCGCGAGCTACTAGGAGAGTGCAGTACCCGTGGCAATGTGCGCCGGGGTCCAAGCAGCACGGCTCGCAGGACTGGTAGAGGATTGGTTCCAGGGCCTCATCCTGGATACTGGGAGACGCCTGCAGGTGAGTTCTCCCGGTGCAGCGACCGTTTCAGCTCGCCGTGCGCGAATCGCTGCGTGTGTTCCTCGCCGCCGCTTCCTTTGCGCATGCTGAGGGCTCTAGCCTGTGTGGCCAGCGCCTGGCATGCTTCTCGTCCTGTCCGTGCCGTCACGGTGGTACGCCGTGCTGGACGTTGCTTTGGTTCATGTAATCCCAATATCTAAGCGTGAGTAAAACAGACGTCATGTGTGATCCGGAAGTGTTCAATCGAGTGTTCACTGTATTTCCAAGCGGTATATTACTGAGATATTTCCATGCACACCTATATACTATAAATCTCTCTTCTGTATGCCGTCCCCGTTGCAGCAGTCTGGAGGAAGTGCCGATGTTTTGATGCAAGCTGTGCAGCCTCCGCGACCTTTGCATCCGAATCTCACGTCCGCGCCATCGACGGCGCAGCATAAAACGCACGCTAGCTACCGTCGATAGCTGGGACCGACCATGGCACCAACGTCGCCCTCGTCGGCGTCGTCGCTGCCGACGCCCCCGCCGGGCGATGAGGACCTGCGGGAGCTGTACGAGAAGGTAGAGCATTGTGCTACGCAGGCCCAGTGATCCCGGCCGCTGACCCGCTCGTGCGCGCTGGCATTTGTTGGCTGCAGGTTTGGAGGGGCTTTACGGAGGAGTCTCCCGTCAGCGCAGACACGCCCATCAGCGACGGCACCTCGCCCGTTGCTGGCCGCGACCCAGAGCTGCCCGAGTACCACCGCCCCGAGCATCGGCCGGCCTACGACTACACCGACGCCAAGCCGCCCATCCTGGGTGCGCACGCTCGTCTGGCCGTTCCAGGGACGCTGCCTGACGCGCTGACGGCCTGCTTTGCAGACTTCCCAGTGCCCATGCCCGCTTCGGCTTACCCGTCGAGCAGCTCGTCCAGGCCGCTGCCCTCGCCAGGCCCCATGTCCCCGGGCGCGCGCAAGTCCAGGCCGCTGCCCGCCCCGCCGGTCGCAGGCCCCCCACCGCTGCCGCACGACATTCTGGGCGGCCCGTCGCAGTACCCGCGCCCGTCGTTTGGCATGACTGCCGCAGACATCAAGGGCCACGCCCCGTCCAGCTCGGTCTCCACCATCACGCCCAGCGGCTCCATGGGCTCCCCGCCGCCGCCCATGTCCGCCAGACCGCTGCCGAGGATCGACCTCGAGGGCCCACCGCCACCCCACGCCTTCGACAGCATGCCCAGGCAGAGCCCGCGCAATGATTCGCTGCCAGCGCCGGGCTACGAGGGCGGCGTGCGAGTCATGGACAGGTCCCCCTCGCCTCTTCCGTCGGCGCGGACGCCCAGTGGAGAATCGTTCCGGGCGGCCTTGCCAGACCCTTACTACCCAACATCACGACAAGACGATCAACAACCACCGCAGCGCCCGAGGGGTGCTCTCGCTCCATCTATCCCAGGATACAGCTCACCCACTAATGCATCGCCCACGTACAAAGCGTCACCGACCTACAGCCAGGACTACTCGGCAGCACCGGCGGGCCCGTCTTACGCCGGTCGAACCCCTGCCAATGGCTCGGCCCTTGCCTATAACGACGCCTTCGACTCCAATCCGTCCACTCCTCGCGCAGGCCGCGTGGAGCTTGAGGACGACATGAGGCCCGTGAGGACCGTATCATCTGCGTCGACCGCGCAGACGTCCAACTCGACGCGCTTCGCCTCCTCGGACGAACACAGCGCGCCATCGACTGCACCGACCAGCGTGGACCGTACTAATTCGATGAACTCTTACGACTCGTACAACAAACCCCAGGATTATGACTCCTACGACCGCGATTCGTACGTTCGCGACTCGTACGCCGGCCAATCCTACCGGGACTCGTACGCCGAGGATCGATACTCCGGCGACGAGGACGTCTATGATTCGTACACGGCCAGCCCGAATGACGAATACGGTCGCCACCAGCCTTCTATCGTGCTCTCTTCGCCGTCAGAGTACTCACATCATACCCCTGTCGCGGGACCGAGCTCCCACCGCGTTAGCGACTTCGAGCGCATGAACGCGATCAAGCTTGAGTTGCACGACGAGGATATCGAGGAGCCGTACGATGAGGAAGAGGAGGACGAAGAGGACGACGCGGATCGCTTCGTGAATCTCGCCTTGTTATCGCACATTGCCGTCAAGGTGCGCGACCAGGTCCCACGCGGCACGCACGTCAAGGGCGGCATCCCGTACCAGAGGGCGTTCACCGGACGTGACATCGTGGTGCGCATTTCGTCTCCTAGAGGGACCGCAGCTCCTGTCGCTCACGATCGCCCCGGCGCCTGTAGAACACCATCCAGCGCCTGGTGCAGCGCGACCTGATGCTCAACCTCGGCGTCCAGACGAACCAGGATCGGCAGATCGCATTACAGGTGGCGCGCAGTCTCCAGAGCCAGCTGTTTTTCTACGAGGTCGAGTGGGGCGGCCGCTCGCTGTCCGATAGCGTCGAGGATGTCTACATGTTCCTCGATGACGAGGTGGAGGGCATGTCGGAAGGCGCTCCCCGGGAGGAGCTGCCCACCAGCGTCGTCACGGTGCTCACCAAGTGTTACTCCGCCAGCTGCGTCGACGGAGAAGAATGCTTCTCCTATGCCTGTCCGCGGAAACAGGGCGTGCGTCGTTCATTCATCTATCTGGCGTGGCGTCTTATTCGCCTCTTTCCTTTTATTCAGGCGCTCCTCGTCAGGCAGCAGTCCGCGATCTCGGTAGCCGAGAGCCCCCACGACCAGGTTTGCCGCCCAGTGGTGAAGTCCACGAGTGACGTTGGCGCTAACTTTGCCCGCAGAAACGGGAGTGGACCCAGTCCGTGGAGCCAGCGGTTTTACATTCTCTCCCGGAGGCTGAGGTGAAGCGGCAAGGGTGTGTCTACACGTGCCGCCTTTGACAGGCGATGACTTAACCACTGGCGTAGCATCATTCATAAGATCGTGAGCAAGGAGGAGCAGTACGTGCAGGACCTCGACACGCTTGAAAATGTGCGCCCTGAGCCTTCTTCCCCGCGAAGCGTCGGCTAATCCATCTTTCTCAGCTGTTCATCCGGGGATTGCGACGCACAATGCCGCCCGTCATGCAACCCGACGCGCTGGAAGAATTCATCGAGGAGGTCTTCGGCAACATACTGTCAGTGCGCGAGTGCAATCGTCGGCTGCTCGAGTCGATGGCCGTGCGCAAGCGCGAGCAGGCGCCGATCATCCAGCGGATTGGCGACATCTTCCTCAACGCCGCAGCCGACTTCCGGCAAACGTACCCCATCTACGTCGGGCACCTGCCTGTCGCGGAGAAGCGCGTCAAAGACGAGGCTGAGAACAACGCCGAATTCCGCAGGTTCCTCGAGGTGCGCGGGCGCCTCGCTATGCATGTCCTCTGAGCCTCGTCTGACCTGTTGGCTCCCCAAAGCAATGCGCCCGTCACCCCGATTCGCGCCGCTTGGACCTCAAGCACTTCATCAGCCGGCCGTCGGAGCACCTGCTGAAGTACCCCGTCCTGCTTGATGCGATCCTGCAGGAGACGGACAGGGAGAACCCGGACGCCGAGTACCTCCAGGAGGCCATCCAGGCCATGCGCAACCTCTCGAGCGTCGCGCAGCTCCGCACATTCCAGTCTGCCATGGGCCGCGGGCCGACAGGCAAGCTGCAATGGCACGACCTCGTCGCCCCCGAGGTGCGCGAGACCATCTCCAAAAAGGAGGCGAAGCGGCAAGCGTGCGTATAGAGCGCTTTACGCGTCCCTGACCGGCGCTCACCTGTTTCCAGGATCATATTCGAGGTTATCCAGACGGAGATGGTGTACGTGAAAGATCTGGAGATGATCGTCTCGGTGTGTTGCCTTAATCTCCCAGCACCTTTGGGACGAGGTGCTGACAGCGTCTGCAGCTCTTTGTTCGGCCGCTGCGTGCGATGAACCCGCCCATCATCTCGCGTGACCGGATTTCGCAGTTCATACAGGACGTCTTCTACAACGTGAACGAGCTCTACAAGCACCACAGGAAGATGCTCGACCGGTTGCACGAGATCCAGAAGGACGAGCATCCACTCATCCGGAGCATCAGCGAGCCCATCTTCGACGCTGCGCTCAACTGGCGCGAGGCCTACATGGAGTACATCCCGCACTACCCGATCGCGGCGTACAAGATCGACGAGGAAATGGCGACTAACCCATCGTTCAAAACCTTTGTCGAGGTCGGTGGCTGACGGCGCAAATGACTGGTTATAAGACTGACCAAGTGCTCAGCAAAGTACGCGTCACCCGGACGCGCGCAGGTTGGATATGAAGGCGTTTATCAACCGCCCGATTCCTCGCCTCCTGCGGTACGAGCTACTCCTCAAGGCTATCCTCGATGAGACTCCGCCCGGGCACGAGGACCACGACAGCATTCCGCAAATCCTCGAGATCATCAAGGACCTGGGCAAGGCGACCGAGCCGGGCGTCTCGACGGCGAAGCAAAAAGTCGAACTGTGGCGCTACAACGCGAACCTTGTGTTCAAGCCCGGCGAGACCGTCGTAAGCATCTGCAGCCTTCAGACGCCGGGGACCCTATTCACTTCTGCCTGCAGGACATGGACCTCCTCGATGAGACGCGCACGCTTATCCACACGGGCAAGCTGCTGCGGCAACCGGAGACGGGCTTCGAATGGAACGGCTGGAGCGAGTTGTTCGTCCTGCTGTTTGACAACTACTGTGCGTCAATGCGATGCGCAACCGTGCGGTCGTGGCTCATCTGAACTTGCAGTGGTCATGACCAAGCCGAAGGAGAAGGACGGCGTCACCAAGTACCATGTCAACCGCAGAGTGAGCTGTCGGTCATCACGAACATTAACAGTGTAACTCATGTCATCCCAGCCAATTCCTTTGGACCTGCTGAGCCTCGTCAACTTCGTCGACCCGCCCCAGCAGCGCGGCACTGGTATCCTGCGAGGTTTGCGGCACGGCACCTCCGAGACCGCGAACCAGACCACTACGGGCGACCGGAGCGCGGAGAACGATGCACGAGTCGTCTACCCGTGCACCATCCATCACAACGGTCGGATGGGCGGTTTGTACACACTCTATGCTGAGAGTGCTGCCGCACGCGTCGAATGGCATCAGAAACTGCAAGAAGCGACGGGTCTCCGCGCGGTCGTACAGGAGTCTAACAAGGTGCGACAGTTTCTTGTTAATGAACCCGCTCTGATAGACTACCGCGCATAGGTGTTCGAGATAGAGCCTCTCAGCGCCGACACGTTCCTGGTACCGCAAATCAACAATAACCAGTCGCAATCCTGGAGTGAAGATAGCCAGTACACTGGAAGGGTCACTTGCTCCGTACCGTTCTGTGCGTGTTTCGCTGTCATACCAGAAGTCCTCTCGCTTATGCCTGTACAGCTACCGCAGATGGAAGAGGACTCGTCGCGATCGGGTGCGCAGAGGGCGTCTGGATCGGGCTGCGTCACGATTCCCGCTGTATGTGTGCACGCACTGGCCCGCGGCGCCTTCTGACATCCCTGGATTTCCAGCCTTGAAGCGTGTGTTGCATCTCAAGCAGGTCACGCAATGCGCGATGCTCGAGGACTTCGGCATCTTCCTCGTCCTCGCTGACAAGGTCGGGCGACTTCCCCGGATTCATCCTATCCCATAGCTCATACCGTACAGTCGCTATTCGCGTACCACATCGAGGCGCTGGTGCCCTCCCAGCCGACAAGCCACATGCACACCGCACGGACGCCGCAGAAGCTCAACGGCAACAAGGACGTGCAGTTCTTCAGCGTCGGCACCCTGAACGGCCGTACCCTCATCATTTACATGAAGAAGAAAGGCGTATGCACCCTTGTTGTCCCGAATGCCCGTGTGGTTGACACCCTTCGCAGCTGGACAGCGTATTCCGCGTTCTGGAGCCGGTGACGGGCAAGATCGCCGAAAAGCAGAAAAACCCGGGTGCCTTCGGACGCTTCGGCTTTGGTCAACATCGGTCTGAGTGGTTCAGAATATATCGCGTATGCCTCTCTGCACGCTCCGCTCACTCGCGCCTTCCTGACGCCTTGCTATAGCAAGACTTTTTCCTGCCGTCCGAGGCATATGACCTGATCTTCCTCAAGGCGAGAATCGCAATTCTGTGCCAGAAGGGCTTTGAAATCATGGACCTCAGCGAGTGCGCGCTTTCTGCCATCGCTAATTTGAGCTTTGCTAATAATGGACGTGGTATAGCTTTAAGAGTGTGACGATCCCTCAGCGCGACGATCCGCGGTTGGCACCCCTTGCAAAACGCTGCGAAGCGTGCCGGCCACTGGGGATGTTCAGGACGAGCGAGAACGAGTTCCTGCTGTGTTACAATGGTACGCCGCGTCGAGGCTCCCTGACACGGCTTCTCATCTGCGTGCTGTAGAGTTTGGTCTGTACGTCGACCGCCATGGTGACCCAAGTCGGTCAACAGGCACCATCGAGTGGGAAGGCACGGCCGAGAAGGTCGCATGGCACCCACCGTACATCCTGCTCTTCGACCCCCGCTTCATCGAGATCCGGCACATAGACACCGGCCGCCTCGTTCAGATCATCCCAGGCAACGAGATTCGCTGTCTGTGGGACGGTCGTGGCGGCGGTGCACCACCTGTGATGACGCCTGGCCCTGACGGGTGGCAGGACGGCACATCGCAGGAGTCGCGGGTGCACGCTGCGATGCGTGCGGAGCCGTTGCCCGGACACCCGCGCGTCAAGGGCTCGTACCAGCTGGTGTTTGAGCTCGTCCCCACGATACCATTGTACTTGCCCGGATCTTTGTCCTCCCCGGGCGCGGATACCTACTTCCCTCCGGCCAGCCCGCCGCTTTCGCCACGGATGTCGACCGCCTCGTGGGGCTAGATGAACTGTATTATGCGTCCCGGAGCTGTATTGGATGTGTCTGTCTTTTCGTACGCGCGCGTTATCTATGACATTAGTACCGTTTACCCCTCCTCATGTGATGCGTTGTTTGGCCCCGCGGTGTGATGGCGACGCGTAAAACCCGAGACGCGCATTTAAAAGTCCGCGCCGCACTGCTTCCTCCTATTTCTCCCCGGACGACCTAGCTGGCTTAATGGCCATGAACTACCCGGAGCATGTACTCCAGGTCGCGTGCAAGACCCTGTCCCGGGACGACCGCTCGGTGCGTGTGCTGTGATTGTGGCGGGTTGGCCCTGGTACAATGGGGCGCTTGCAGGACATTCCCGAGCACTATCTCGAAGAGCTCGCCGCGTGGCTCGGCGCCCACCCCGAGGAAGACAACTTCCTCATAGACACGAACGAAACCCGTGAGTGCAGCCCCGGGCGGTGTCGAGGAATGCACGACGCTGACGGGCGCAATGCAGCGCCGGTGGTAACCTGCCTCGACTGCTTTACAGACTTCCAGCTCGCACCAGGCGCGGGCCAGCGGGTCGGGTTGCGCTCATTTGAGGTCAGCCATCCTTTCCCGGCCCCGCGCGCCCGCCTAACTGCCAATAGCAACATACGACCACACCGAGCCACATCGAGCGTGTCCACGAGCGGACACCGCCCCAAGTGAGTTACATCTGCCGCTGCTGTGCCCGCCGCTCAATGAGGATCGCTCAGGGTAACCGAAACGCGCTCTACTCGTGGCTGGGCTGACGGTGCTATAAAGACAATGCAGACGAGCGGGACGACGCGGTGTCCTTGGCTTCTGCGCGCTCCGGTTACACGCCCGTTCCCACGACGCCCGAGATGACGTCTCATCACTTCGACGACGATGACGGGCGCAGCTTCATGTTTAACCAGGACCACCAGCCTTGGAACCGCGCGGCGGGCAAGAAACGCGCGTCGAGTTCGCCCGAGGGGCTTGGGCCGTCGTCTGTGGAAGACGAACCAGAGTACAAGCGTCCCAAGTACGAGTCACAGGACGACCAGACATTCGAATTCGACGAGGACCTCTCCATGTTCGACGTCCCCGCCGACTTCTGGGACCCTGTGGTCCCCACCGAGGCGCAACCACGGCCGGTACGCCCTGAAGTCAAGAAGAAGCGGCCGTCGGCCGTCCTTGCAGCGCTCGACGCCGACCCTGTATTTGGCATCAAGCCAGAGCCTATCGACGACTACAGTCTCCCGGGACCCTCATCGTCGCGCGGGTCGCCATACGCCCACAAACTGACGGCACGCAAATCCGGCCCCGTGGGGGCGCTTGATGCGCAATTCGGCGTCAAGCCAGAACCAATGGATGCCTATCCTGCTTTTCCGCCTGTGGCTGGGCCGTCGAGGGCTGCAAAGCAGGAGCCCGTGCAACCGCACCCGATGGCGCGCCTCAGCGGGCCTGGCGTCGCCGGCGTTGCGCCCCAGCCGTACCCCAACATGCTGCAGAACGTCAAGGCCATGATGCAGAATATGAAGAGCGAGTGGGCGAACCCGTATCCGCCGCAGCCGCCTGTTGCGTACCCGCACACTCCGGCGCCGGCGCTTCCTGCTCATCCAGGGTACGCCGGCATGCCGGGTATGCCTGGCGCTATGCCCATGCCCGTGTATAATCTCCCTGACCCCGCCGGCGGTAAGGCTTCTGGCCGAACCCGTTGGTCTCGATACTAATGGGTCCCAGGAGCGGCCGATGTCATGTACGGGCACGGGTTTCGCTTGAATCCCGACAATGGCCCTATTCTTCCAATCGACATGGCAGGCCCTAATCAAGCAGCAGCGTGCGTGGTCTTGTCAATGAGCTCGCAGCGACTGTTTCACGCCTGACTTATCAACCCAGTATGAACGAGTTCTTCACGTCGGGGACCGAGGATCTGGCAGAGACGGCCACAGTGCAAGATGCTTTGAAAAAACTCAACCTGACTGAGTGCGTGGATGCACCTGCCCGAGCTCCTCCGGTGCACTGAACCTATCGCAATTAGCATCAACCAGAAACTGCCCGGTATGGACTTGACACTCCTTCCCCACCAGGCCATCGGCGTTGCTTGGATGAACTCCTTGGAGTTGGATCCCAAGAAAAGAGGCGGCATTCTTGCGTAAGTTCTACAACCCCCTTAAACATGCTTCTCCTAATCGCACATAATCTAGGGATGATATGGGCCTCGGGAAGGTACGCTATTTACCGTGTTTGCAAGGGCTTGATTCATAGAACGCGCATAGACGGTGCAAATGATCGCGACCATGTGTCTCAACCAACCCCCCGAAGACCTGGTCCTCGAGGACACCGAGGAATGGTCGAGGTCAACGCTCATCGTCGTGCCAGGCAGCCTTCTAGAGCAGGTGCGTTTCTGATTTTCTGCCCACAATACAGCACAGTCTAATCCCTTGGGTAGTGGCGTTCCGAGATCGAGAATAAGACCCATCCCAACACCTTCTCTATCTTCGTGCACCACGGTGACAAGAAGCTGAAGCGTAGGAAGGATGTGAAGCAATACGACGTATGTCACTGCCCCCCGCTTCTATGAAGTACCTCTGACGATGGTAGATTGTCATCACGACCTACGGGACGCTGAACTCGGAGTTTGAGAAGCTCGTCAGAGAGAAGGGCAAGAAAGCGCACGATTACATCGACGATGAGACGCGTAGGACTGGCCCGCTCGCCAAGACGCGGTGGTGGCGCGTCGTTCTTGATGAAGCCCAATTCATCCGCAATCGGTTTGCACTTGCGCTCACTGCGTGGTTTTTGTATTTATCATGCTCGCAGGTTGACCGTGGCGAGCATCAACACAGCGTCGCTTGAGGCCCGCCA
This sequence comes from Auricularia cornea, assembly GCA_030578095.1. Taxonomy (NCBI): domain Eukaryota; kingdom Fungi; phylum Basidiomycota; class Agaricomycetes; order Auriculariales; family Auriculariaceae; genus Auricularia; species Auricularia cornea. The sequence continues at coordinate 2,544,386 of JARLTE010000009.1, read as the reverse complement.
CCGCTGGTGCCTGACTGGCACGCCCGTCACGAACACACTGTCCGTTACTATCCATGGCTCGGACGCGTTTCGCTGACATTTTATGCTTAGGACCGACCTTTACCCGCTCATTCGTTTTGCGAAGCTGAGCCCCTGGAACGCGTTTGAAGACTTCAACTTGCACATCGTGCGCCCTCACCTCCGTTTTGGAATGACGCGGCGCCATCGTGCGTTCTGACTGTCCGTCCGCAGGGCAAGGTCCAAACCAGACATCCCAGCCTCGCAAGCCACAGAGCGCAGGTCATCTTGAAGCCCATCCTGCTGCGGCGCAACAAGAACTCAACCGTCGACGGCAAGCCCATCCTGGAACTCGGTACGAGCTGCTATTGCCCCCGTTTCCCCGCTTTCCTGATATCGTGCATAGGTCCCAAGACGATCACGATCCACAAGCTGGACTTCTCGCCTCGGGAGCGTCAGGTGGGTCTCTTGTCTGACCAAGAGATGGTGGGAATTCTGACCATTTACCCTGTGGTTAGATCTACGACGCCCTAGAGAAGCGCCAGCAGGACAAGCTGAACCGAATCCTGGATCGTGGGCGTCTGGCGAAGGAATACCATTTCATTCTCGTCATGATCCTCCGTCTGCGCCAGGCAGCTAACCACAGCCAACTGATCAGCGTGCGCTACTTTCTACTCCGTGTCCGAACGTTGCTCACGTGTTGCCGAAGTACGCTGCGGGCGAGTTCGCAATGGATGCGAACAGGGCCGCCGATGACCGCGAGAGCGACGACCCCGAGGAAGAGCTCGAGCGTGCGACCAGGCTGCTCGGCGCCGACAAGGTCGCGCAGGTATGCATATTCTCGTTAACCTTTCGTGCTCCCACTTATGTTTCGATCCCAGATGAAAGAGAAGTACGCTGCCTGTCGACGGCGTGGCGGGCGCTTTCTTACGCTGTATCGCAGGTTCCTTATGCGCGCCAAAGACGGATTGGCGAACAAGGATGAGAACGAGGACGATGATGCCGAATGCACTATCTGTCTGGAGCCGTTCGCAGGCAATGCAAGGATTACTCAATGCGGCCATGAATTCTGCGCCGATGTACGCCGTCTCGTCTCTCCGCGTCTCCCGCTGACCCCGCCCCCCAGTGCATCAACGACGTGTTTGAAACTGCGCCAGTTCGCGCGCCAGGCGTTGACATGTCAGTCACGTTCGCCAGTCGTTAACAACTCGCGTTGACCCACCCCCAGCGACCCCGAGGCCGAGCAGGCGGATGCAGCTGGACACCGTCCGTGCCCTATTTGCCGCAGCACGCTCAAGCGCGAGCTGGTCTTCAACACTGTCGCATTCGAGCCATCGCCCGAACAGCTCGAGAAGCTTCAGAGCGGGAACGACGAAGTAAGCGTAGCCGATCGCCTTCGTGCGCTGTTACTGACAGTCGAACAGGAGCTTTCCGACGAGGAAGCCGAGTTCCTCAAGATCAACTCGAAGCGCGATGTCAAAGGCAAAGGCAAGGCGAAGGCCAACCTCGTCAATGGGATCGACATCGCCGCGCTCGACGAGGGCAGGAACTTCCGCCCAAGCACGAAGATGGTCAAGATGGTTCAACTGCTCAAGGAGTACCGCGACAACGCGGAGGATGGTCGCGTCGAGAAGACCATCCTTTATTCGCAGTGTAAGCCCTCGTTTGCGGTGGGTGACCAACGCTGACTTGCCGCTATAGGGACCTCAATGATTGACCGTGCGTACCTCGACCTTGATCAGACTCGGGACGTTGTGTTGACCTGATGGTGCAGTCGTCGAAATCCTTCTGCGTCGCGAGAATTTGAAGAGCATCCGCTACGACGGCAAGATGACGCGCGGTGCTCGCGACAAGTGAGGCTCCTGCACTTTCCTTGCATATTTGAGCGCAGGTTGACTGGTCCCCCAGGGCCATCGCGACATTCAAAAGCCGGAACGGTCCTGACATCCTCATTATCAGCCTCAAGTGCGGAGGTGTCGGACTGAACCTAACCGAGGCCAGCCGTGTCATCTCGTGCGTTTCTACGTCCTGCTTCCTTTAGCTATGGTGTCTCAAATGCCATCTTAGGCTCGATCTTGCCTGGAACTCGGCGACGGAGAACCAGGCCTTCGACCGCGTCCACCGCAGTATGTCTTTTTCCCTGTCTGTGAACTACTTCTTAGCCGTCGTTTTACAGTGGGTCAACAGCGCCCCGTCTTCGTGGAGCGTCTTGTCGTCAAAAACACGATCGAGGACCGTATCCTCGATCTTCAGGAGAAGAAGCAGGGTACGCATCCAATTGAGCTCGGGCTCAGCATTCTGAAACTGTTTCCCAGGTCTTTCCGATGCTGCTCTTGGGGAGGGAGGAGGACGCAAGCTCCCCAAGATGAATGCCCGCGAGCTCAAGCAGGTAGGTCGCACCTCGTAGGGTCATGATACTTGAGTACTGATAGCGTCGGCTAGCTCTTTGGTCTGCATGTTTAGGAGGCCAAATGACGCGTCGCCGTCGACGTGAGTATGATACCCAACTGTAGCCCGTATCGCTATCCTAGCCCGCTCTATTGTCCCCTTCGTGTGCTCTCTTCGTATCGTTACCGTTCGTCCACATCGTTCCGTTCAGCAGTAATACGCATAGTGTAGAACCTAGTCTTACCCTATGTATAGAATACTGTTAGTTGCGATATCCTATCTTCGACCTTCTCAGATTTCTTCGCCAGTCCGACCTCTGCGATCTGGAGTTGGAACTGGAACGGCTGAGTCCTGAAGGAACCGTTTGTGCAGGTCCCCCGTGCTAATCATGACATTCTGGCTTCCAGTGGTGTCACTGTGGACATTAGCGCTGTTCCGCGATCGGACCACGACGCGATTGTTTCAGAATGACGACGCCAACGACGAGGGCATCCAGCTGGATAGCGTCTGCGACGCGGGTGCTGATACACCAAAGCTGATCCTGTCGACCGTGACCCAGCGCCAGACTCAGCGCATACGGCCCGAGGACGAAGCACTCTTCCACATGTACACCTGCACAGCGTGCACCAGCCCGAGCTCACGCAGAAAATTCGTGTGCATAGTCATAAATCCGTGTGCATAATCAAGTACCCATGTGCAAGGGGCCGTCAGATCATGATTACGTCACATCACCCTGGTTAGTTAGTCCGGAGTGAGGGCGGCTTACCAAAAATTGTGCTTGACCCAGCTCAGGTGCACTACCAGCACCTTCCCAGTCAGAACATGGATAGGAGAGTTCAAATTCTCAGAAATGGGCCATCAGGACTACCTCGGGGGTTAGTAGACCAATATTGGGTCCTCTTGCTGTTGGTCGCCGGGTGATAGTTCAACACTGACGAGTCAACTCTGAGCGGATCAAACCCGCATTTTGACCGTGTCTGTAGCTTCATAGTGACAAATATTCATACCCAGTGTTGCTTCAGACGTTTTGTGGAGGAACCAGTGGGACCAGTATTACTTTACCTCCGCGGACCTTCCCGATTAGGCAATCTGGTCACGTGACAGTTAGTTAGTCCAAGCCGATCCACCCTTACGAAAAATAGGGAGGGTATATCCTTAATTAAAAATGTGACGGCCCCTTGCCCATGTGCATACTGTTCAGTTTCCAGGACACAGCGAGAAAACGAAGCCTTCTGTCCACGGACTTTGCGAAACGGCTGTCAAGGACTCTTCATTGAACGAAACGAGGAACACATGATAAGATGATATTTTAGGGATAGTAAATTACATGAATCAAATGCTTAATCGCGGACGGGATCCTGGAAAGGGCACAAGTCAGGATGTGTGCCTAGGAAGAACGAATGGTCGGACGTACCAGCGCTTTCGCGGTCGTCGAGATGCTCTGCGCCACGTTTGCGCGAGGGGCAAGCCGATTGAGGCTGCAACGCCGTGGGCAGGACGTTGAAGTGAGAGTAAAAAGATCGTCGCGCTGTAGTGTCGAGTGGCAACGGGCCACTGTCCAGCAGGCGACAAGCCTCTTGAAGAAGGATACGCTGCATCGCCTCGTGAAGGTGATAAGGCGGAGGAGGAGGCTCGAAGATATCGAATACAGGCCTGACAGCCCGGCCCAAGGCAGTCAGGAGCACACCAAGCGAATGTAGCTCGGGATGGAGGTAAGTGGCCCACTCCCTCGGTAAAAGTTCGCCCAAGTTGCCGCGCACGTCGAATATATTGCCAAAATAGTTTTCTTCAAGCATGTGAATGAGTCGGTCAGCCTTGGTGTTGTCGGTGCTCCTATCTGCGCCGCGCGGAAGGGCGGTCGGAAGAAAATGAACGATAAGCCAATAGCAAGATTCCGCGTCATGACGGGGGCGATGCAGAGCGAGCTGGCGAGGAATAGCCTCGTCAGTAGACTTGGACGACTGTAGGAGCGTGGAAAGGTCGTCGTAGCGGTGTTGGCCGAACGCCTGAATATAGCATTCTAATGCGTTGCCGACGAGTTTCGGAAAGCGGGAAGCCTCCGCGCTCGAGGATATTCTGAAGTCAACAGCAACATTACGAGCAACAAATGCTGGTGTACCCTGAAGGACGTAAGGCAGACGTTACTGTGCAGAGATGGTCAGGACGTACCACAGGCTGTCGTGCAGCTGCCTCGGGGCTACGTCCCTCACAGAACGCGTTGTCAAAGTCGATTAGGATGCAGGCCGGCCCTGCTGAGGCACTGCAACAAGTGTAAATAGAAGGCCGCTGAAAGAACGGCTGGATATACCTTATCTGCGGATACTTGTGCGCGAGGACTTCGCTGGCAAATTTGCAGCCCGGGAAGGATTCGCGTGTCGGAGCCGGGTGTGCGTGCAGAACATTCCGTAGACTGATATCCCGGTGCAGGACTCCACGCTGCTCGTGAACATAGCGAAGAACTGCGAAAATATCAGCGACTAGCGGAAATGATGACAGCAGGCAGCGCACACCTTCCAGAAGGTCATACATCATCATCACGAACCGCAGGACAGACGGGCATTGGTAGACATCCTCGCCGTCGCCGCGCATGACAAGCCGATGTTTCCTACGTGGAGTGACGCTGCAGTCATGCACGTGAACGCTGCGGACGTGGTCGTCGCCGTGAGCGACGAGGAAGGAAGAAATTAGGGAGCAGACTCCTGGGATCGTGCCAGCCTCATGTAGATGTTCGAGTATGGCGTCTTCGACAAAGCCTTCGTTGTCGATCAGAGGGAAAGAGTCCTTGATGATAACGAGCGAGCAGGGGGCAAAAGATCGCGCGTCGCCAGACCGGTATTCGGTGGACGCCGCAATCCAGTTCTTCCTCGTCCAGGGCTCCCCAACGGCGATGATGTGCTCGACGCGGTACACGCCGCCAAGGCCGTCGCCGACGTGCCAGACGGGCTTCTGGTCGTAGTTAACCAAGTCTTGCGCCATCGACTCGAGCGAGATAGTAGAATCGGTGGCGAGAGGGTGATACAGCCGGTACATGAGATTGAGGAGACGGGTCGCAGTCGCAGGATCGTCCCAGGCGAGGCGAGGAGTACTATATATCCCTGCGGCGTCGCTCCACCACAGCCGACACGCACCGCGAGTAGCAGTCATGGCAAAGCATCCTGGCAGGTCCGGGCGAGCCTGGTGAAGGGAGCCGAGAAGGTCGACCATCAGATCGACGGGTAGCCGTTCGTCGTAGCTATCGTTGACGAGAACAGTGGCGATGATATGGTGCCAGGAAATAGCTGGCGGTTCCGCCGTGGAACGACGCTTGGACCAGGCCTTGACGTCCCGATTGTACGAGGATGCAATGCGTCCAGGCACGGCTATGATGTGAGGCCGCGCGGGGGTCGCATCGGACTTGTGAGGATGGTGCAGCAGCACGGCTTGCGAGTGTTGGACGAACTTGACGCGCGCTGTCCCTCTTGGGTTGCACGAGACTAGATAAAGTCAATACAGATGTATCGTAATAGCTAGTTGCGAGAGCTTACATTCGTACAAGTTCATGATTCGGTTGAGGACGTAGCAGGTCGACGCGACCAAGTCTTTAGCTTCGCCGAGCCCAGAGACAGCGGTCGACACGCGCTGGTTGAGCTTAAAAGGCCGGTCACGCGTGTTTGTAACGGTAAAGCCGTAGAAGACCTTGTCGAAGATGTCGGCGGGGACTTCGTCGATATCACGCGCCTCAAGGACCGAGGGGCCGTCCGTGTCGGATGCCCGGGATGAGCGCGAGGAGGATGCAGAGGAGGACGACGCGTCGCTCATGTCTGCGAGGAGTAGTATGAAGGGTAGATTCGTGCCGCGTCAATATCCGGTCACTGGCGTGTTGCTGCGAAAGCAGTGTGCACGCGAGGTGGATGGATACGGAAGAGTAGCGCAGTTTCGGTCGGTTGGTTCCGGCACGCGACTTGCACGCGACAAGACCGGCAATCGAACTAAATGCTGCCGCCAACGCATGATGCAATTTTGTCGCAGCAGCTTGTCAGTCATTGTTTGAATCCTTCCTTTTCCTTGGAATAGGGTCAACTTGAATCTCGGAGTACAGCTTGCTGCTTCCGTAGTACAGCTTCGGGTTCGCACTCTAACTGGAACGACTATCTTCCAACTAGAGTCTGCAAAGGAGACTAGGTTCGCACACATCTCCCCGACGATCACGACGGAGGGGCCTTGTTCAACGGCCTCTACGACGAGGGGTGCGGATGCGGCTACGACAACGGCGACGATGATTACGGGGCGATCCTACCTGCCGCGACACCGGCCCCATACACGGCGCCAGTCGCAGGCTATTGACTGCCCAGACTTCGTGCGCGATCAAACCCATGGCGAATATAGCTGTTGAGTCTGCGCTACACGCCGGCAGCTCACTTCAAGGTGTACTGTACGTCCTCCTCGTTTGCTTGGCAGCCCCGGGGCCCGGATTGCCTCGCATGCCTTGCAGGTCGACGACCATTCCCCGCACCTCGAGGAACCAATGTGTTCAGTGCTGTAATCGACGGTCTGAACCAGTTGTGCCCGCGAGAGAGAATGGACAACATGAATCCCGGCCTGAACTTCGTCTTCAGCCGCATTTCCCTGCGGCCCCTGCATCCGCGCGCGTTCATAGACATATATTTTCATTACATTCATACAATCATAAGCATGGGGCATACAGATCGTGAGCATGGGGAATCGTGAGAAGGGACAAAAGGAATGTGGCGGCGTGGGCGTGATGCAAGGGGGTAAATGAACAGTGATAGCGTATGCTGCAGGCTGGACACTTCAAGTTGATTAGCAGAAGAGGGAAGAATGAATTTCGGAGGTATATTGGAAGCGACGGTCGTAGAGGTGGCAGGTGGTAAAGCGGTCTAGCCTTGGGAGTGTGTGTTTGCCGATCGAGCCCGTTGTGTCCGCTGGCGCTCCGATGAACGAGTGGGCGGTCCCGTGTTGTCTTTCGTGGTCCTCCGCCTTTTCGGCCTATCGTCTGCAGGCGCAGACGCGGGGCCAGAGTGGGTAGACGAGGGGCCTGGACGTGTAGATGCTGCGTCGGAAGCTGCGCGTAATGAGGCGACCCGGCTACGCTTTCCCGATCTTTGACGCGATTCGTCTGAAACGAAGTGTCAAAAACAGTACTGGAAGCGGAAGTGATTGTCTACTGACCCGTTCCGCTGGGTGCACCTTTCCCCTTCGCGCTGAGAGCTGCGTGAACCAGCGGGGCCGTCGCTGCAAGACCTTTGTCGGCCTCGTCGGCGGGCATAACCCTGCGGCGCTGCTGCATATTGACCTTGAGAAGGTTGCCCTCCGCTCGAAGTCGACAGATCTCCTCGAAGACGAGCCGCTGCATGCCCTCGTGCAGATGGTAAGGGTCCAGAGCACTGGTCACCAAGCCGTATTCCGGTCGTATCAGCTTGGAAAGCTGACACAGGAAGGGTGCCAGGGACGATAGGTCACGGTGCAACACCAATTCCCACTGGGAGACGTCAAACGTCAGGAATTGCGCACGAAGGTCCTTGATGCGCGAATCTCGGACACGATGCGCCTCGATGTGGTTGAGCGCCGCACTCATGTCCCCGGTATCGTCGTCTTCTATGCGGGCTCCCTCTGGCAGCGCGGTTATGCAATTCCAGACGGCCACCCAGTAGCAGGACTCCACGTCGTGGCGGGGCTTGTGAGGAATAACTCCATTGGTCGGAGAGCTCCCTCCTGTGACAATGGCGTCGTGGAATCCACTGGCAAGCTTGTACCGCTCGCGCCCAAAGACTCGCACGTAAGCGAGTTCTGCAGTCTCGGAAAGGCGGTGAATCTGCGGAATAGGGGCCTCCCTGCTGAACTCGCAGGCCGATATCGCTCTTGCGACAAAGCCAGGCTTAGCCTGAGTTAAAATGTGAGATGGTGTTACCACTGTGGTCACTGGAATGCATCACGACTTACCGTCCTCACTGCGCCGCTCTCTTTTCCGGACTGGAACGCGTTGTCAAAATCAATCAGGACGCAAGTGGGCGTGTTTCTGCACAGACCAGCAGTGAGCCGCCAAAGCGTGAGTTACGAACGAGATGGACGTACGGGGCGGGTCGAGGGTCTTCCGACGAGAGCAATCGCCTGATAAAGACGGGTCCCTTGTGGACAGATGGCCAGGCCAAATCGACTTGATCACCGGCGTTGACAGGAAGACGTACTAGCATGTTGAAAGGGCTGATATCCCGGTGCGTGACTTCGTGTTCTTGGTGCACATTCTTCAGCACTATAACGCACGTCAAAGGTGAAAGCGCCCGACGCGAGAAGAATAGATCACGCACCTTCAAGCACATCATACAGCACCATTAGGAAGTCGTACACGGAAGGGCACGCGTCGTGGATATACTGAGTGTCGTACGCCGGCAGAAAAAGGCGGTATCGCACGCGAGTCGGAAAACGCAACGTGTCGTCCATGTCCAGTGGAAGCTCGACGTTCCGTATCGGTTGAGTGGCCTCGGCATCATGAGTTGGATGAAAGTCGGAGAACATCGTGACGACGCCGGGAACTGGCCCGTTCTGGTGGATATGTCCGAGGATGTCGCCCTCCGTCGAGACATTGGCGCGGTCGGATAGGATGAACGAGTCCTTAATGATGACAGGAGGGTCGAGGCGTTTGAGGGCACCACTTCCAGCGCGAGTGTACGCGGCACGGACGACCAAGTTCTTCCGGGACCAGGCCGGACCGACCGATAGAATCTTCTCGACAACGTATTCCACCTTTTCCTCGTCCTGAACAATCCAAATCGGCGGGAGGCATACGATTTGTCAGTCCAGACGTCGAAGTCACAATCGTCGCTGGTCGTGTCGAGAGCATCGAGCCAGACAGTAGGGTCCAACAAGGGCGCGTGCAGTTCGCGTATATACTGAACCAGCATAGGGAGAGCGAGGCCGTCGTTCCATGAGATAGTCTCGGTATAGTAGACACCTGATACGTCGCACCAGAGCAACCGATAGCATGAAGAAGACATAGCCAACCCAAAGCAGCCAACCAAGTCCGGCCTAGCCTGCAGGAGGGATCCCAAGTATGTTGCCGCTTGGAAATGAGCATTGGGATCCGAGGCGCCCTTGCCCTCGACGAAAGAGCGTGCAAGAGGCAAGGCGAGGGCCGGCTTGAGCACACCCTTCTTGTCCGAATCCTTCGCTTTACACCACTTGTGGACGTCGGCGTTATAGTGGCGTGCTAGTCGCTTCCTGGTAACGACCAAATCTGGCTTCTGTAGGGCGATTTCCGCGATATACGAGTCCGGATGGTGGACGAGTGGATGGAACGCGTGGACAACGAAAGCAAGCTGGTCGTTCTCGGAGACACCGTTGAGGCCTTCCAGAACATTAGCACAAGTCGACCTGATACCGCTGAACCGATGCACATACTCGCGTACTTGTCGCATATCTTGTTGAACAGATTGCAGGCCTTCTCGTAGGCTTCCGTTTCGCTGCTGCAGCCTCTGATGGCATCGACGAGCGAGGACGCGTGGTCTGGGATATGATTCGCACAGGCCTCGGATGTGAGAGCGTTTCGAAAGCATGCACGACTGAAGTCGTTCACGGAGAGTTCTTTGGCGGGACCATATTTCTTCAGGTTCGCGGTCAAGCTTGCACGCGTTGCAGGGGCTGCAGATGGCTTGGAAGGTGATCCCGACATGCCAGACGACGGCCCGGGAAGCAGTCGGTAGAGTAACCCTGAGGTTCTGGATGGCGTGAACGGGAAGGAAGCCAAGGGGCGGCAACTGCCGGAGCGCGACCGTCCATCACGTTGAACTTCACCACGCGCCGAGTTCAAAAACTAACGCCGGTAGGCACCACGACGTTCACCACAGAAAGTGGCCATCTACACGCGTGGTTTATCTCGAAATAAGCACCACACGCCGCTACACGCCGAATGTTTCCGTAGCATTTTTACCGTAGCCACAAAACAAGCTTTACACTCCTCTCCACGTGCAGTCTGTAACCCATCTCCGCACGAGTACATGCCATTGTACGCAGCTTCGAGGTAACCGTTGGCGATTGCCTTGGTGTATCCTTCAGGTAGCCTTAATCCAAGAATTCGCAGCAGCGGCACCACAGAATGTCCGGCCATATGCGCGGCGTAGTTTCGGGTACACAGCTACGCTGCGTAGCCGCCAGTTTTGACGTCACTCATCCCCCTTTCCGCAATGGGACCTATGTTTCAAATGCAGGATTATGACGGGCTATACGGGCTATGACAGTTGTATAACAGAAGAATACAGGATTGAGACTAAGGATGACGACAATCATATACTCAAGCGTGGACGGGAACCTGGAATGCAAGTTAATCGACGTTTATGCTAAAGGGGACGGAATTGGGGCACACCTGCACCTTCTCGGTCGTCGAGGCCGTCCGCGCTGCGTTTGCGGGAGCATGGCGAGGGTTGGGGCATCAGCGCCGAGGGCAGGGCGTTGAAGTGAGAATGAAACGACCGCCGCTTTCCTGTATCCAGGGGTAGTGGTCCACTGTCAAGGAGGCGACAAGCTTCTTGGAGGAGCACACGCTGCATGGCCTCGTGGAGGTGGTACGGCGGCGGCGGCGGCTCGCAAAGGTCGAAGAGCGGACAGACGGCTTTCGATAGAGAGACGAGAAATCCAGCGAGACCGCGCAGCTCAGGATGCAGGCATTCCGCCCATTCGGCCTCGCTTGCATCGAGACGATTATCCCGCGCATCCGTCCACTTGCCGAACCTGTTGCTTTCGAGGATGCCTATGATGTCCGCGGCCGACGAGATATCATCGTCCGATACGGCGCCTCGGGGGAGGGCAGTCGACAGAAAATGTACGATCACCCAATGACATGACTCGGCATCGTGGTGAGGGCGGTGAATGGCGCGCTCTGGCGGTGTCGGGTCGCACAGGACTCGCCCAGGCTTGAGCAAGGCCGAGTTCTCGTCATAAAGTTGTTGGCCAAACGCCTGGATGTAGCACTCCTTGGCGGGTCCCACGAGCTCGGGAATCCGTGACGGCACGCAACCGTAGCTAAGGCGGAAATCCAAGGAAACGTTGCGCGCCACGAAGGCCGGCGTACCCTAACTTGTTGTGAGTAGCAGGTAGCAGACAGAGTAAAGGATACGTACCACGCATTGCCGCTGAGCCTGCTCTGGAGTATGTCCCTCCCACGACGCGTTGTCGAAATCGATAAGGATGCATGACGGCCCTTTAGAGGCGCTGTTGCGGCAGCATGAGTCGGAGGCCACTTGAAAGAAAAACAGGCGCACCTGAGCGACGGATACTTATGAGCCAATATCTCGGCAGCGAACTTGCAGCCCGGGAATGACTGGCGAGTAGTTGACGGGTTGTAAAGAATGTTGCGCAGACTAATATCGCGGTGAAGAACTCCGCGTTGTTCGTGTGCACAACGAAGGACTGTAAAAACGGTAAATGCGAGGTATAGGAGGGCGCAGGTGAACACGAACCTTCCAACACGTCATACATTGTCATGATGAAGCGCAGGACCGAGGGGCACCGATAGAGGTCCTCGCCGTCGCCGCGCATGACAAGCCGATGTTTCCTGCGTGGTGCGACACTGCAACCGGGCACCTGGACGCTGTGGATGTGCTCGTCGCCTTTGGTGACGAGGAAGGAAGAAATCGGGGAGCAGAGTCCCGGGATCGTGCCAGCCTCGTGCAGGTGGTCCAGTACGGCGTCTTCAATGAAGGCCTCGTTGTCGATTAGAGGAAACGAGTCCTTGATGACAACGCGGGAGCAGGGTGTAAAAGATTGCGCATCGCCGGACCGGTGCTCGGTGGACGCCGCAATCCAGTTCTTCCTCGTCCAGGGCTTGCCAACGGCGATGATGTGCGCAATGCGATACACGCCCCCAAGGCCGTCGCCGACGTGCCAGACCGGCTTCTCGTCGTAGTCCACGCGGCCTTGTGCCATCGACTCGAGCAAGATCGTGGGATCGGTGGCGAGAGGGAGATGCAGCCGGTACACGAAGTTGAGGAGGCGCGTCGCGGTCGCAGGGTCTTCCCAAGCGAGGCAAGGCGTAGTGTATATCCCAGCGGCGTCGCTCCACCACAGACGGTACGCCTGGCGGGTGGCAGTCAGGGAGAAACATCCTGGCAGGTCCGGCCGCGCTTGGTTCAGAGCGCCGAGCAAGTCGACCATCTGGTCGACGGGCTGCCGCTCGTCGTAGCCGTCGTTGACGAGGATACTAGCGAGAACGTGGTGCCAGGCAATGGCCGGCGGGTCCGCCGTGGCGCGACGCTTGGACCGTGTCTTGACGTCGCGTTGATACGAAGACGCAACGCGTTCAGGCACAGCAATGATGTGCGGCCGTGCGGGGGTCGCGGAGGTCTTCTCTGGATGGTGGAGCAGAGCTGCTTGGGAGTGTTCGACGAACTTGACGCGTGCCGTCCCTCTTGGGTTGCACGAAGCTGGGTAAAGTCAGTCAAAGTATCGTAATATCAATGTGAAAAAGCTTACATTCGTAGAGGTTCATGATTCTATTGAGGACGTTGCACGTCGACGCGACCATGTCTTTAGCTTCGCTGAGCTTGGAGACGGCGGTCGACATGCGCTGGTTCAGCTCGAAGGGCCGGCCATGCGTATCTGTGACGGTAAAGCCGTAAAAGACCTTCTCGAAGACGTCTGCGGGGACCTCGTCGATATCGTGTGCATCGAGGATGGAGGTGCCATCCGTGTCCGACGCCCAGGACGACCGCGAGGAGGATGCAGAGCAGGACGACGCGTCGCTCATGTCTGCTGGTAGTAGTATGAAGGGTAGTTTCGACTCGCGTTGAAATCCAGTCACTGGCGTGTTGCTGCGAAAGCAGAGTGTACGCGAGGTGGATGAACACGGAAGAGTAGCGGAGCTTGCCGGTTGATTCCGGCGACGCGACAAGTCCCGACTCGAACCTGCTGCCTGGCACTGTGCAGCCTTGGTGCAGCCAGGCGACCGACTCATGTCGAACCTGAAAGTCACCTTGTTTTAAATTCTCCAGATCCAATGGACTCAATTTAATTCCTTTACATATTATGGGTTCGTTGTACAAGTTATCGTCGCTTATCCGTTTGCCTTCATTCAAGCAATTGCTTTGCAACTTCTTTGCCAAATAAATGGACCATTGACCAAGTTATCTATGGTATCCCATCGCATTCGAAATGATATTACATTTGATATCATGAGCACTGAACGCGTTATATGCCACAACGGGCCAGGGATCCGCCGCCCCACTCGCCGGTGAGTGCAACTCACTGAGAGGAAGTGCAATCATGGGCGAGCTGTAGTCGTCACCAAATCAATAACCGGCCTTGGGGCATTCACATAGATAGATGCACCGTGCCCACCAATGCCAACGATCCCGCTGTGCAAGTCGCTCTCCATCACGAAAACGGGGACGCGATTAAGCGTGCGCTCTGAGTACTCTGGCTGCTCTGAGAGCAGTTGTGCAATCTGAGCCATCTCTGAGCGCTCTGAGCATCCAGAGTGATCAGAGCGCGCAGAGACGGCTGCGCCCGAGCGTTTGCCGTATTTCATGAGTCGGTGATTGGCCAGCGAGCTTAACTCAGTCTTGCCAGTGGGTACTAGTCGTACGACCGGTCCAAGCCGAGCGGGCTTCGCGTTTTTCTCCCAAGTCCCGCGCCGCTGCGCTCTGCACACCGCGCCCTGGCCCATCCCGCGCTCTGCGAGCCTACTCGGTTGCCGCGGGATGTCACACGAGACCGATACGGAGCTTCCTTGGTCTGCCTGCCGCCTGGTTGTTTCGGGCTGACGTTGCTGCTGGTACTGCCGTGCTGGACATTCTGCGCTGTCTGGACTGGCTTAGGCTGCCGACTGGCCTTTATTTTTGCTCGATTCTGGGAGTCTCGCGCTGTGCTGTGCTCTGCTCTGCTCCGTTCCTGGCCTGTTGTTCTGTCTGGTGCTTGTTCGGAACAGGGACTCTGGCTGGTGTCTGGGGTTACGTGGGCTCCGAACCGTCTATTAACTTTTTGACTTAGATTCGCGGCTCCCCTCAGCTTTCAGAGCGTCAAAAGAGCGCGGAAAGCGCTGTGGAGTACTGACTTCACGCAGGTATGTATCCGTCGCCTATTCGCATTCTGACACGCGACTAACGCATTATAGTTATATCTGGCAGTGACGGCGCACGCGCCAGGCACGCCGCGCTCACGTTTCGCGTCGCGTCACGATTTCAAGGTATGAAATACCACCTTCCGTGTTGAATACACTCTGATTACCCCTCAGTCTCGACTGGGACATCAACGGGACTTGCTACCTTGGGGCGGACGTGCTTTGCCTCGGCGGTCACCGCAAGGACCCATTTGTATGCATCGCATCTTCTGTTGTTGTAGTCCTTGTCGTGTAATACATCATACTTTGCACTCGTACTTGCATTATTGTGTGGAAGGAAAGGAAGGGAATGAAGCAATGAAGGTGGGAAGACTCGAGAGCTCTCAGAGCTCTGAGAGCTCTGAGAGCACGGTATCTGCTCTGAGAGCAGGACCACCCTGTCAACAAGTTTTAGAGCTCTGGGTGGTTTGGCGCTCTGCGGACTCTCAGAGCGCTCAGAGCCTTCAGAGGGCCGTCCCCGTTTTCGTGATGTCGGGGATGACTACCGAGATTCGCAGGCCTCGGATTGCGTTCACTCGCGACGACCCTCTCAGCGACCCTAGGATGCACGAGCACTCGGAATGATCGCTGGTTCCTAGTTATGGTAGAAGGAACAGGTTGGCACCAGCTCGTACGCAGCAGAGAGCGGGAGAGGTACCTCAGGCAGTGAAGACCGGTTCCTCTTGGACTTTGTCCAACCAAAGCTCAGATTAAAGATGCCCCAATCTACGGCGAACCTTTCTGACCACGGCGAGGTGCTAATAGCAGGGTCGTTGTCCAAAAGATGTCCGATAAGGCGCGCGTGTGGGTCCCCATCGTCTTGACCCTGGTCGAGCGAGTCTGGCCGAGTCGCCAACGCTGCTCGATCGCGATGACTACCTTCGTCCGCTTGTGGAGCGCGCAGGAAATCGTAACGAGCCCAATGTTGTGCGTTTGTTGTGGCCGCCCGATCTTGGCCACTTGGATCCTCGTCCCAGACCCAGGATGGCGGGGAGCACTAGTTGGGTTGCTCTGGGTGCCTAAACCGGGCAGCGACGTGGGCGGGGGGAAGGTTGCGGACGAGAAGAGTTGCGACACGACGGCACAGAGTCGCCCTTGTGTCCTGGCCATGGATAGAGCAGTCGGTGTCGAAGCGGCTCTACCGTTCGCCGAGCAGACGGTGGGGCGTGAAAGTCTTTGCAGTCTATTCTCAGGGATGCGCGTCCGTCATGTGAGGGGCGATTTAGGCGTAGACTCGACGTCGGGTTTCTCGCGGAATAGCCGCAGACTCCGCGCACTGTAGTCGGACGAACGGCGCGTCCAAGTTGCGATACGACAATAGGCATTCAGTAGAAGTGGGATGAGGGGCTCCGAGAGAGCACTGGCAGCGGAGTTCGCCACCGCTCCGCCGCAGAGTACAAACGTCCAAGTAAGAAGAGCAAGCGAAGACCGTGTGTATTTTCCAAGGGCACAAGATGGGGATTATGGATACAATTGCACACGCACAAACAAACGCGCACGCCTGTAGCCAGGATACGCGCTATGACTGTCAGAGCGAATAGATAGAGCATGAAGAGCGGGGAAGCACGACATCAAGCGGGAGTAAGTAGGAGGAATGGGGCGCGCGCGGGGGGTGGGGGTGGCGCTGTGGGCGGGGGTGAGGGGTGACTAGCTAACGACAACAGAGAAGAAGAGGCAGATTTGGGGAGCTGAGATCAGGGGGAGACCATTCTTTGAGAAACCGGGGAGATATAGGGGAAAAGAGTACACGGGCGGGAGGGTCGTTACCCAATGGAGCATAGGTGGTGCGCGCGCGACGGGCTACGGGCTTCACCGTGTCCACCAGGCGCGCACAGGCCAGAAGCAGAGGCGGCCGTCAACCCAGAGCGCGATGCCCTTTGGCAGGAACTCTAGATCGGCGTCGCGCACGCGGCGCAGGAGCGCGCGCTCCTTGGCTTTCGGGTCGGGATTGGGGTCTTTCTTCTCGAACCGCGGCACATTAGCACTGCGCGGCGACGCGGGCGCGGGCGGCGGGCCCCGGAGCGGCGCGCCATAGAGACGCATTTGCTCCTCGCGCGCCAGGGGCGGATCGACAAATGCGAGCTCGTGCATGTGCGAGGTCAGGACGCTGTAGCGTTGCGGGGGGCTGGAGTTTGTGCTGCGCTTCCGCTTCTTGGAGACGCCGTTCGGGTTCGGAGGAGTCACTTTGGCTGCCGGGGAGGTGTTCGCTTCTTCTGGGCGCAGAATAATCACTGGCGCTGCGGCAGTCGATGCCTTGGTTGGACGGACGGGCCGGAAGACAATGTCGGCCTTGGGCTGTGGCGGCACGGCGGGCGCAGATGCCGGTTGTTCTGTCCTGCGACGTTTCGAAGCGGGCGCGTCGGATGGCGGGAAGAGTTTGTCGCGCATTGCTGCCGGATTGTATTTGAGACTGGCACTGCACGTCAATATCGCGCGACGGGCGAAAGGGCTGAGATCGCTTACGCCACACGTCCGGCGGGCGCGAAGACAAGCGTGGGCGCCGGCGAGGGCAGGCCCTGCAGCGTGGCCCTGGCGCGGGCTGCGAGCTCGTGCACGCGCTGCTTCCTGGCGGCGGTCGTGGAGGGGAGGTGGGAGCAGATCTGTCAATCCCGCTGTGAGCACAACGGGCAGGAACCGGCGGAAGGGATTGCCACGTGGGAACGGGAGCAGTGATGGATGACCGAACGGCGAATCATCCTGATGGCACCGCAGCCCAACGGGGACGGGAGGGGCGTTACGCACCGAGTCTGACGTCCATCGCGCCCCGACGACCTCGAACGCGCATCCGTCGTGGGCGCCGCGCCAGTCCTTGCTGGCGAGGCCGGCGTTGCCGAGGGCGCCCTTGTAGCCGGCGGCGTCGGGCCAGAGCCTGAGCTCGAGGACTGCGGCCTGGTGCTGCGAGTGGGGCGGGGCGAGGCGGCCGGCGTGCAGGGCGGCGAGCAGCGGGTTCGAGTCGTCGGTGTAGACGCGGGGCGCGGGCGGGTCTGCCGCACCGCCCCAGAGCGGCGGATCGGCGCGCGCGGCCAGCGACGCGGCGACGCATGCGCCCGAAAAGACGATGCGCACGCCGACGACCCGCCCGTCGCCGTCGTCGCCAGCGAGCGGGTACGGGAACGGCGTGCACGGCCAGCGGTGGGTGCCCAGGTGCACGCGCTGGGCCGGGGCGGGCGGCGGCGTGGGCGGGGGCCGGTAGAGCGGCTTGGCCGGGCGGGACGGCGGGGCCGGCGGGCGCTGGGCTGGGAACGCCGGCGGCGGGCTGGGCGGCCTGAAGAGGCGCGGCGGGGCGGGGTCGGGGTGGAGGAGCGCGGCGACGTTCATCGAGACGGGCGAGAGGAAACCAAGAAGCCTGTCGGAACCTTTGCACCGTCCGCGCGAGGCACCGCCGCAATGCCGATCATCTAACAGTCTATACAACGTCACACGCCCCGTTCAAGCTCTCCTGCATCTCGGCTCCTGCTCATGCGACTATCCTGGTGATCATCCTTTAAGCAATATTACTTCGTTGCACAACTGGGACCAGCGCTGCTATTTCCATTTCCGCACCCCACGGCTGCTGCGCTGCACGCCCAAACAAAACAGAGAGTACTATGCATGGACGGCCAGGGCATGTATTTTGGTAGTGCAATAGAGGGACATGGTCATCATCATAGGCAACGCGGACCCCCGCCCGACGCTCGACGCAACCCATTATTTCTGTTGCGGTGGGTCAGTCCATAACCCAAAACAAAGCCCCATCAAAACGCACCAGGATGATGCCGTCGAACCGCTGCTTGAACCAGGCCTGGGTCTCCTCCTTCTTGACGCGGTGCTGGAAGCCGATGCGCGTCGTGGCGTGCTTGCGCTTTGCGACGCGTGCGCCGGGGCGGCCCATGACGACGTAAAAGTCCATGCCGAAAATACCGATGCCGGGGTCGTAGCGCGCGCCCAGGTCGATGTGCTCCTGGATGCCGAAGCCAAAGTTGCCCGTCTCGGAGAAGTTGCGCCGGCGGAGCTCGTACTCCTTGACCTTCAGGCCGCGCTCCAGGATCTCCTCCGCCTTGGGCCCACGGATCGTAACGTGCACCGCGATCTTCTCGTTGCGGCGGATGCCGAACGTGCGCACGGTGTACCGCGCCTTCGAGGTCACCGGCGTCTGCCCCGTCAGCTGCTCCAGGACCTTGCTCGCACGCGTCAGCCGGTCACCGGACTCGCCGACCGAGATGTCTGCCAGGGGCGGTCAGCGCTGCGCAAGCCACGGCCGGCGCCGGCGGCGACGCACTGATCACGAGCTTCTCGATGCGGAGCTCCTTCATGGGGTTCGTGGGGGCGGTCTTGCTGTCGGCCTGCAACGGGGTGCATGAGCGCTACGGCTTCCCCAGCACGGCGGGGGCGGCGGCGACCAACCATTTCGGTGGGTCCCTCTTGCACGGGGTTTTGGGCGAGTTGTGTTGATGAGAAGAGAAACGGGACTGTATAAGGTTGCTTCCGAGTCACCGCCGGACTCTCCCGCGATGCGAACAACGCGCTCCTTCAACTCATCGGAGAGTCAACACGGTTCCGCCCTCCAGGGGGTCTGTCGTATCACCGTAGAAACTGTGAGCTGAGCTGGCGAAGAGAGCACGAGACCGGCGTCGCCGTTGATGACTCGGTCGGCGATGACTCGTCTCTTCCTGATACTGGACCACGACCGCTGACGAACTCCCTGGTTTTTCTTGCTCAATCCATGCACTATCAGTTTGATAGAGCACATATAGGGGTGATTCTGCGTGAGTCAGTGCCGCGTCGGCTTTCTTGTCCTCGTCATCCTTCAATGATGTTCCGCGGACGCGTGTCCTTCGTCCGTTCGTCTACGATTAGAGTTTTAGAGTACGATACGTCGAGAAGAGATGAGTACAGTGCAAATACTATGCGCGTGCAGAAATCTCACCACACTTGACTTGGCGTTGCAGAGCTGGAGGCACTGAGCCACCACCAGCAACGGCGCACTGCAGGCGCTCGCAGGCCTGGCCTGGACGAAAGCACATCTTTGTCAGATGGTTTCCATGAGACCTCAATGAGCCGTGGGATGGACGGGTCTCGCAAATGTTGGGTTCATTGCGTCGTTTATGCCGCCTGGTGGCGTACTGGAGGAATCCGAAGTGCTCAAGTGCCTGCCATAAATCCCTGCTATTTTAAAAGTCGTAGACGGATTGTATTGTAAATTTGGGCAACAGACTACTCGTCGTTATGTATGCCCAGATGGATCAGGGCGAATGACACTGACTCAATACTCGCCGATGTACTGAGCCTCTGAGGTCGACATCAGAGGGAATTTTTCACGTTTAATGGAGAGAAATCACATCAAAGACAAGTAAGAGATTGCATCATGTGAGTGTCTTACTGGGAGGTTACGAAATTTCAGGACAAAAGGGTTCAATGCGAGTTGTGGCCCGGAAGAAGCGCGCCGCGGAACCAACGGCTAAATCCCGTTCCTCTTGAAGGCCCTCTTGAGTCTTGCGTGTTCATCCACCTCGGTCCTCGCGTACAATCTGCTTTGGCAGCAACACACCAATAACTGGAGACTAACGCGCCTCGAAGTTACCCTGCATAATTACAACTACCGTCAGATATGAGCGACACGTCGTCCTGCTCTGCATCCTCCTCGCGCTCATCCTGGTCGTCGGACATGGACGACACCTCGATCCTCGAGGCGCATCGTGTGGATGAGGTACCCGTGGACGTCTTCAGCCAGGCCCTTTTGGACTTCAACGTTACCGACACGCACGGCCGACCTTTTGAGCTCAACCAACGCGTGTCCACCGCGATAGCGACGCTCGGCAAGGCGAAGGACCTGACCGCGTCGATGTGCAACATCTTGAACCGAATTGTCAATATCTACAATTGTGAGCAACGACCCCTGTGCTCCCTCGCGGATTTTTCCTCTGACTCGCATCTCAGCGTCGTGTCACCGGGCTGCAACCACGGCCGTCAAGTTCGTCGACCACTCGCGCTCTGCTCTACTCCACCATCCCGACAAGGCCCCAGCGGCACATCCGCAGATCATTGCCGTTCCTGGCTTCATTGCAAAATCCTGGAGCCGCGACGCTAAGGCCTGCTCCAAGAGGCGCGCCAACCCGGCAGCGCCGGCCATCGCATGGCACCACGTTCTCGCAGCGGTACTCATCGGCGACGAGCGCCAGCCAGTTGATCGGATGGTCGACTTGCTCGGCGCTCTGAACCAGGCGCGGCCGGATTTGCCAGGATGTTTCTCCCTGACTGCCACCCGCCAGGCGTACCGTCTATGGTGGAGCGACGCCGCTGGGATATATACTACTCCCCGCATCGCCTGGGACGATCCTGCGACCGCGAGCCGCCTCCTCAACTTCGTGTACCGGCTTCACCACCTTCTTGCCACAGATCCCACTATTTCGCTCGAGTCGATGGCGCAAGGCCCCGCGGACTACGACGAGAAGCCGGTCTGACACGTCGACGACGGCCTTGGGGGCGTGTATCGCATTGCGCACATCATCGCCGTTGGCAAGCCCTGGACGAGGAAGAACTGGATTGCGGCGTCCACCGAGCACCGGTCCGGCGATGCGCAATCTTTTACACCCTGCTCCCGCGTTGTCATCAAGGACTCGTTTCCTCTAATCGACAACGAGGCCTTCATTGAAGACGCCATACTGGACCACCTGCACGAGGCTGGCACGATCCCGGGACTCTGCTCCCCGATTTCTTCCTTCCTCGTCACCAAAGGCGACGAGCACGTCCACAGTGTTGAGGTGCCCGACTGCAGCGTCACCCCACGCAGGAAACATCGAATTGTCATGGGCGGCGACGGCGAGGACCTCTACCAGTGCCCCTCCGTCCTGCGCTTCATCATGACGATGTACGACGTTTTGGAAGGTTCGTGTTCACCTGCGCCCTCCTATACCTCGCATTTACCCTTTTATAGTCCTTCGTTGCGCACACGAACAACGCGGGGTTCTCCACCGCGATATCAGCCTGCACAACATTCTTTACAACTCGTCAACTACTCACCAGTCATACCCAGGCTGCAAGTTCGCCAGCGAGATATTGGTACACAAATATCCTGAGCTCAGGTATGTTCACGACTTCGTCGAAAAGAAATTGTCTAAGGCCCGTGCAACAGCGCCGCGCAAGGCCCGTCTTGCATTCTTATTGATTTTGATAACGCAACGTTGGAGGGACGTAGTCCCGAGCCCGCTCAGCGGCAATGTGTGGTACGCGGTACCGGTTTCCATATGTAACCTTCTACTCACGGTGACTCAGGGAACGCCAGCCTTCGTTGCGCGGAATGTTTCCCTGGATTTCCGCCTGAGCTCCAGTTGCTTCCCCTCGCCCACTCCGGACCTAGAAGGGCACGCCAAAGAGTGCTACGTCCAGGCGTTCGGCGAACAACATTATGCCGACCATTCGGCCCCCCTCAATACCGGACCAGTGAGGCGTGGCGCCGCACCACGCGAGCGCGCCGTGCATCGCCCTCACCACGATGCCGAGTCGTGCCATTGGGTGATCGTGCATTTTCTCTTGACTGCGCTCCCCCGAGGCGCCGTATCGGACAGTGACGATCCGTCGGGCGCGGAGATTATCGACATGCTCGAACGCAATCGGTTCGGCAAGTGGCTGGATGCGCGGGACAATATCCTCGACTCGACAGAGGCCGAATGGGCGGGTTACCTGCATCCCGAGTTACGCAGCCTCGCTGGATTTTTGGCTGCCCTGTCGGCGGTCATCTGTCCGCTATTCGAGCTATTCGAGCCGCCGCCACCGCCTTACTACGTGCACGAGGCCATGCAGCGTGTTTTATTGCAAGAAGCTTGTCGCCTCCTTGACAGTGGACCACTACCTCTGGATACCGGAAAGCGGCGATCGTTCCATTCTCACTTCAACGCCCTGCCCATGGCGCTGATGCCCCAACCCCCGCCATGCTCCCGCAAACGCAGCGTGGACGGTCTCGACGACCGAGAAGGTGCAGGTGGGTCCAAATCCCATCTCCTTTAGCACAAGCATTGATTAACTTGCATTCCAGGTTCTCGTCCACGCTTGAGCATATGATTGTCGTCATTCAATCTTCTGTGTTATACAACTGTCATAGCCCGGATAGCTTTCATATAATCTTACATTTGGAAACATGAGAACCATTTCGGAAACGGGGGTGAGAACTCTCAGCTACACAGCGTGGCTCGTGTACCCGAAATTTACGCGGACCTGGCCGTACTACATTCCCAGGCTGTGCACGTGGCGTCGCGGCTGCGAACTCTTGGATTAAGGATTCACCAAGTTGATCGCCAACGGCTACCTCGAGCCCGCGGGAAAAGATAGGTACTCGTGTACTTAATGCTAAGTAGCAGTCGGGACTTGTCGCGCCTCCCGGCAAACTCCGCCACTCTTCCGTGTCCATCCACTCCGCGTGCACTCCGCTTTCGCAGCAACACCCCAGTGACTAGATATCAACGCGCCTTGAGATACCCTACATATTACTCCTCGCAGACATGAGCGATACGTCGTCCTGCTCTGCATCCTCCTCGCACTCGTCCTGGGCGTCTGACACCGACGGCACCTCGATCCTCGGGGCGCATCATGTGGACGAGGTACCCGTGGACGTTTTCAGCAAGACTCTCCTCAAATTAGACGTAACCGACGCGCACGGCCGACCCTTTGAGCTCAACCAGCGCATATCCGCCGCGATATCGGCGCTCGGCAAGGCGAAGGATCTGACCGCGTCAACGTGCAACGTCTTGAATCGGATTATCAATATCTACAACGGTAAGTGACGCCCTTGGTACCCGTTACGCGCTTCCTCATTGATTCCACTCCAGCGTCGTCAAGCCAGGCTACAGCCGCGGCCGTCAGGTTTGTCGACCACTCGAGTTCTGCTCTCCTCCACCATCCCGACAGGGCCCCAGCGGCGCGTCCGCAGCTCGTTGCTGTCCCCGAGTGCATTGCGAAGTCCTGGAACCGCGACGTCAAAACCCGCTCCAAGAGGCGCGCCAACCCGGCAGGGCCGGCCATCGCGTGGCACCACGTTCTCGCTACCGTCCTCATCGCCGACGAGCGACAGCCCATCGACCAGATAGTCGATTTCCTTGGCGCGCTGAACCAGGCGCGGCCGGATTTGCCAGGATGTTTTTCCCTGACCGCCAACCGCCAGGCCTGCCGTCTGTGGTGGAGCGACGCCGCGGGGATATATACTACCCCTTCACTGCACTGGGACGATCCTGCGACCGCAACATATCTCCTCATGTTCGTGTGCCGAATGTCCCATCCCCTTGCCATCGACCCTACTGTCTCTTTGGAGGCGATGTCTCAGCCGCCGGCGCCGTACGACCGCCGTCCCGTCTGGCTCGTCCATGATGCTATTGGCGGTGCGTATCGCGCGGAGCACACCATCGCTGTGGGCAAGCCCTGGTCTCGAAAGAACTGGATCGTCGCCGCGACTGAGTATCGGGCCCGGGGCACCGATTCGTTCACTCCCTGCTCGCGCGTCGTCATCAAGGATTCGTTCCCCCTCGTCGACAACGAAGGTCACTGTGAAGGTGTAATCCTGGAACATCTACATGCGGGCGGCCCTGTTACGGGTATAACCTTGCCAATCGCGGGCTTCCTCGTTACGGACGGCGTCGCACATATTCGAAACGTCGAAATTGCCAATTCCACGATTAAGGCGCGCCGGAAACATAGGCTGATCATGCACGGGGAGGGGCGCGAGTTGTATCAATGCCCGTCCGTTCTGCGTTTCCTAATGACCATGTACGACGCTCTTGAAGGTTAGTTCGTCTATACCTGCTTGTTGTTCATGCTAACTGGTCTGATAGTCCACCGCCACGCTCACGAGGAGCATGGGGTTCTCCACCGCGACATCAGCCTTCGTAACATCCTATACGACGAGTCGGCTCATCCACAAGCTGTACCAGGCTGCAAGTTTGCGAGCGAGATCCTGGCTCACAAGTACCCCAAATTTAGGTCTGCATTTCCTTCTTACCTTCTTGGCACATCCTAATATTCCTTAAAAGATTACTTCAAGGGCCGGTTTGCGTCCTCATCGACTTCGATAACGCGATCGGGCAAGGGCACAGTCCCGAACCCACGCAGTGCCAAGCTGTGGTACGCAGCGTCCGTTCAGTTGGCTCGCTGATTTACTGACGAACTGCCAGGGGACGCCGGCTTTCGTCGCGCGCGCCATTTCTCAGTCATTTTCCCAAGGGACCAGCGTTGACCCGCGCCATATACCGGACCTCATTGGCAACGCGAAGGCATGCTATTTGCACGCATTCGGTCCCGAGCGCTTAGCCGCCGTCTCCGCGCTGTTCGAATCGAGCAAGTTCGTTGACGGACCAGCATCCCCCGAGCGAGCCGTGCATCGCCCGCATCACGACGCCGAGTCTTTTTTCTGGCTCACTCTCCATTTCCTTCTGACGGCACTTCCTCGTGATGAATCTGCGGACGACAAGGACACCAGCCTTGCCAGCGAGCTCATCCAGCTCATGGAGAACAACGTGATTGGTGGGCAGCTTGATCTGCGTGGCTGCATTCTGCACCGCGGGCCTTCAATGTGGGCGAACGCGCTACACCCTGGCTTACGCTCCCTCGGTCGCTTCCTATTTGCGATGGCAGGCGCTGTTGCCCCCTACTTCGATCTCATGGAACCCGCACCGCCAACCTACCACCTCCATGACACTCTGCAATGTCTCTTCCTCCAGGAGATGTGCCGTCTACTGGATACTGACGAGTTAGCTCTGGATGTATGGAAGCGTCGTGCAATCCCCTCGCATTTCAACGTTGCCGTTGGCCAATAAGCCAGCGGTGGGTAACATCGCGAAAGCGGAGTGTAGAGGAGCCGGATAGGCAAGATCCTGTTATGTCTCGGAATATCGTACAATGCCTACATGCGCCGCAGGTCCTCGACCCCGCCTGAGTCTCTGAGCATTATTTCCGTATCCTATACCTACACATGTTGTTCTATACTGCATCGATACATCCATCTTCTGTACACTTTATGGCTCGATACCACCCGCTCGCAATCGGACGGTGGAAATTACTCGCAACTTGAACTTGTGTGAGGGCCCCATTCATAATATAACAGGACAGTACCATAACAGAAAGCATTTACGAAAATATAACAGAAACGGCACGCGACTGCTATGCAGGGCGCGTCGCGGTCGGGTCGCGGACAAGTCGCGGAAGACCTTGAGCGCGCGTATGTCGCCTACTGGGGCGTCGAGGTTGGTCTCCATCGCATTCTCGACGACATCGAAGTCCGTTTTCGCAACCGTCAGCCCCTGCTCGTGCGCTAGGTGCAGAAGACAGATGAAGCAGGAGTTAGAGTTGATCTCGTGCATTTTCTCGCGCGGGTACGACTGCTCGAATCCGTCGATGGCAGAGCTGAGTCCGCGCGGCTCATCCGGGTTTGTCGGCGGCCAGTCGTCCTGCAGCACCTTCCAGTCAACACGAGGTCAGCTAGAGCATAAGGAGGATTAGACGGACCTATTGCATTGAGTCGTCGGGGTCTGGCGCGTGCTCGACGACAATGTCGAGGTTCTTCCAGATGTTGTCCTTGAGCTTGCGAACGTCGACGCGTTTTGCGCGCTTGGAGTAGTTGATCGCCTCGGGTCGTATGCGCCGTGTCTGGCCCTGCGTCGCGGCGAGCAGATCCTCCTCTTGCTCCGCGTCACCTGCGCCAGCGCCGCCACCGCCCGCATCGTATACGTCGTCGAGCCCGGGCCCGTCGTCGTAGTCGTCGTGGAAGAACTGCGTGTTGCTGGGTATGACCCCGGTGCCCGTTGGAGAGCAAGAGATCAGCACAGGTAGATACTTATGACAGAACTGTCGCGCCCACTTTCATCGCCCACCTCCTGCGCCCGGATGCCCGCGGCGTGGTCGGCCGCAGCGCGCGCCCAGAACTGCTCGTCAACCTCCTCCCCGTTGGCCGGTCTCGACACTTGCCCACGCATCTGCAACTACAAGATCTTAGCGTCGCAATGCTGTAGTGGGACGACCGTGTCACATACCGAGAACTTGAGCCTGAGGAACAGTGTGCACGTTGGGCAGCAGGTGGTTGTCCCTCGATTCCGGAATGACGACCTTCTTCTTGCCCTTCGTTGGGACCGAGCCTGGACGGGCGAGGGCTGCAAGCGTACTATAATGCCTGCCCCGCGCGTGACTGGCGCAAAGAGCTCCTTGGCCGACTTCTCCGCGGGCGCAGAGAAGTCGACCCTGCAGACCTTCTTCTCTTTCTTCTGCTTGACTTCCGTGGACTTCTCCGCGGTGCTGGTGTCCTCTGCGCAAGTTGTGTGAGCATAGATAAATGAGAAGCACAATGGGTAAACGCACGTCGTATGGACTTCCTGCGTACTTTCCAGTGCTCGGGCCCGGCCCAGTTCTTATGGAAACCCGAGTCCATGTAGTCCATCATGCTCCTTGGCCGTCGGCCATGGCCATCGTGAACTCGTGCTCGTTCGGCATGCGACGCGGGTCGAAGCCCTCGAACGAGCCGTGCACCGTCGTGCTCTCGCCCGACGCGCCGGTCGCGCCGCCTGGCTCGCGGCGTGAAGTCGTCAGAAGTAGCCGGGCACGGCCTGGTCGCCCGATATGAGATCTTGCACAGGTGGCGCGCCGCCGTCGGCGACCGTGTCCATCGTACCCGTTCGCGTCAAGCCTGAAGGTCGCCTCTCGCCCTAAAGATCCCATTCACGTATGTCGCATCGTACGAGCCGGCCAGGCCTTTTTCGAGCCCACCGGGTGCGATATTGCAAGGTCATCCAGGCAAAATCGCCTGTGGGGAACGTCTGTCAGCCAGGGGATGACGTTTTGCCACATGGGTTACTGCGCAAGTCAGAGTCAGACAAGTCAATGAGGTCAATGGGCGCGTCCTCGTGGTCGTCCTGATTCTAGTTGGAGTAGCCCGGGTCGAAGGTGACGCGAATCTAGTTGTCCACGCAGACGTAGTCGAGCAGCAAGCCACCGGCGCCGCCCTCGTCAAAGTCTGCGCGTCTTCGCAAAGAGCGAGTCGGCGGTGAAGTCCAAGTCGAGGTCTGGCGTCCTGGCGCGTAGCTGCGCCGCGGACATGGCCAGGGTTGCGTCCGGATAATGGGCCTTGCGCTTCTTCACGTTCGCGGCTTCGGTACTGCCCATGCATTGAGCCAAACTTGGCCGGATGCCCGTACGACAGCCTGAATAATCACGGCCACTGTTAAGGGCGCGGGATGCCTTCTATAATTTCCCCCTTGGTGCATGAGTCGGCGGCAGCTGCAGCGGCATGTTCATGGACTTGTCGCGCTCCCGGAATCAACCGGCAAAGTCCGCAACTCTTCCGTGTTCAACCACCTCGCGTGCACTCTGCTTTCGCAGCAACACGCCAGTGACTGGATTTCAACGCGAGTCGAAGCTACCCTTTATACTACTACCAGCAGACATGAGCGACGCGTCCTCCTCCTCTGCATCCTCCTCGCGGTCGTCCTGGGCGTCGGACACGGATGGCACCTCCATCCTCGATGCACACGATATCGACGAGGTCCCCGCAGACGTCTTCGACAAGGCCTTCTACGGTTTTACCGTCACAGATACGCATGGCCGGCCCTTCGAGCTGAACCGGCGCATGTCGACCGCCGTCTCCAAGCTCAGCGAAGCTAAAGACATGGTCGCGTCGACGTGCAACGTCCTCAATCGAATCATGAACTTATACGAATGTGAGCTTGCGCACATTGATATTACGATATTTTTACTGACTTCGCCCAGCCTCGTGCAACCCAAGAGGGGCAGCACGCGTCAAGTTCGTCGAACACTCGCAAGCCGTGCTGCTGCACCATCCTCACAAGTCCAATGCGCCCCCCGCGCGGCCGCACATCATCGCCGTGCCTGAATGCATTGCGTCTTCGTATAACCGCGACGTCAAGTCGCGGTCCAAGCGTCGCGCCACGGTGGACCCACCGGCCATTGCCTGGCACCATGTCCTCGCCGCCATTCTCGTCGACGACAGCTACGATGAGCTGGTGCCCGTCGACCTGATGGTCGAGCTCCTCGGCCCCCTACACCAGGCTCGCCCGGACCTGCCGGGATGCTTTGCCGTGACTGCCACTCGCGGTGCGTGCCGGCTGTGGTGGAGCGACGCCGCATGGATATATACTACGCCTCGCCTCGCCTGGGACGATCCTGCCACTGCAACGCTCCTCCTCAACTTCATGTACCGGCTTCATCACCCTCTCGCCACCGATTCCACTATTTCGCTCGAGTCGATGGTGCAAGGCCGCGCGGACTATGACCAGAAACCCGTCTGGCACGTCGGCGACGGTCTCGGGGGCGTGTACCGCGTCGAGCACGTCATCGCCGTTGGGAAGCCTTGGACGAGGAAGAACTGGATTGCGGCGTCCACCGAGCACCGGTC
This sequence comes from Auricularia cornea, assembly GCA_030578095.1. Classification (NCBI taxonomy): domain Eukaryota; kingdom Fungi; phylum Basidiomycota; class Agaricomycetes; order Auriculariales; family Auriculariaceae; genus Auricularia; species Auricularia cornea. Next base: position 2,515,554 of record JARLTE010000009.1, on the reverse strand, counting down.
CGGCGATGCGCGATCTTTTGCCCCCTGCTCGCGCGTCATCATCAAGGACTCGTTTCCTCCGATCGACGACGAGGCCTTCGTCGAGGACGCGATACTCGACCACCTGCAAGAGGCTGGCTTCATACCGGGTGTCTGCTCCCCGATGTCTTCCTTCCGCGTCACCGACGGCGACGACTACGTCCGCAGCGTCCAGGTGCCCAACTGCAAGGTCACTCCACGCAGGAAACATCGGCTTGTCATGCGCGGCGACGGCGAGGACCTCTACCAGTGCCCCTCTGTCCTGCGGTTCGTGATGATGATGTATGACCTTCTGGAAGGTGTGCGCTGCCTGCTGTCATACCTGCTGGTCGCTGATATTTTCGCAGTTCTTCGCTATGTTCACGAGCAGCGTGGAGTCCTGCACCGGGATATCAGTCTGCGGAATGTTCTGCATGCACCCTCGGCTCCGACGCGCGAGTCCTTCCCGGGGTGTAAATTCGCCAGCGAAGTCCTTGCGCACAAATATCCGCAGATGACGTATGTTCAGTCGTCCCTTCAGCGACCTTGTACTTACACCTGTTGCAGTGCCTCGGCAGGACCAGCCTGCATCCTGATCGACTTTGACAACGCGTTCTGTGAGGGACGTAGCCCCGAGGCAGCTGCACAACAGCCTGTGGTACGTACTGATCTTCTTGGTACAGTAACGTCTGCCTTACCGTCCTTCAGGGTACACCGGCCTTCGTTGCGCGCAACGTGTCTAGGAACTTCAGGCTTGTCAGGAGCTGCACCGCGGCGCCATTTCCCGAACTGCTTGGGAACGCTAAGGAGTGCTATCTACGCGCTTTTGGTCAACAACATTACGACGACCTTACCGCACTCTTCGAGTCTCGTTGGGCTAAGCCTGGGCGCCCCGAGGATGCCATGCACCGTCCTCATCACGATGCCGAGTCCTGTTATTACCTCACTGTCCATTTCCTCCTGACTGCACGCCCTCGTGAGGCAACTAGCGACGATGACGATTCGAAGGCTGCGGGCATCGTCGAGATCCTTGAGCGAAACCGCTTTGGCGATCTTCTGGATATCCGTGGCAACGTCATGGAACTGCTTCCCGAGGAATGGGCCAACTACCTGCATCCTGAGTTGCAATCTCTCGGTGAATTTCTGGCCCGCCTCAGCGACACAGTTCGCCCTATATTCGATCTATTTCAACCGCCGCTTCCGCCATACCACCTCCACGATGCAATGCAGCGCGTGCTGCTTCAAGAAGCGTGTCGTCTACTCGACAACGGCGCCCTGCCCCTCGACACAACGGCACGGCGATCGTTCTATTCTCTTTTCAACTCTCTACCCACGGCCCTGAATCCCCAACCAACGCCTCCCTCTCGCAAGCGTAGCGCGGATGGCCTTGATGACCGAGAAGACGCTGGTACGTCTAATTCAAGTTGCAGGTGCACGGCTGACTTACTGTCTTTTAGGACCTCGTCCGCGTTTGAATCCTTGACTTTGTGTACTGTACGGTCGTAATTGTAGCATATTCAATTCAATTCTTCATTGTGTCTGCATCCTCGTCTGTGTGCAATCAATTCTTTTAGGGCCCTATCTGGGTTGAAACCGTGTTTTTGGGTACTGTACTTAGTACTATCGTAATCGTATCATTTTCATTTCGATTTTTCGCTATGCCTGCATTTTCGTTTATGTGCAATCAACAAGACCCCCTTGACCCTGTCGCAGTCGATGCGTGGTCTCTACGTTTGCAACTCAGCTCGGGACCAGGGCCTCGGGTTTGACACCACCGCACCGTGAATCGGATATTGCCGCACCACCTTCCTCCTCTTCATCCAACTTGCCGCTGCTTTTCTGCGACTGCACACCCGAGCACCTGCTGTAACAGCATAACGCTATGCCCGTGTCGCCGACCAAGCCATCGGCCCCTGCGGCGACGCGCGCATGCTTGACGGCAAACTTGAAGAAATTCAATCTTGCTAGGGAGCTCTCCACTGCCGACTTTTCTCGAGCCTTCTTCCGGAATCATATCCCTGAAAAGGATCACGCACATTACCTTCCTAAGGACGCGTCCACGATCGTCGATACCATCAGGTGCTCCGACGAAAGAACGGCGTACGAACCAACCTGCAAGCTTCTCACTGGGATTTGCGATAATTATGCTCGTACGTTCACCACGTCAATCAATATCTATTGATGCATGCTGAACTCCCCGTAGGCATCCATAATGTCACCAAGGACCAACAGCTTGCCTTCGTTCCCCACCCCGATCATGCTCCCTGCCACCACCCACACTCGTACACTGCGGAAGTCGCTAAGCAGAGACCAGATCTTCTTGTCACCAAGAAATGGCTCGCACGCTTGCACCGCGCCGACGTCCAGAAGTGGAAACAGCGTCCTGGTTCGCTGAACAAGCCGGCGCTCGCCTGGCCGCGCGGCGAGTCTCTTGTCGAGGGGAAAGGGCCGCACGAAGCCGATGCCCATTTTCAGGCTGCTACGTACCTAGGATCGCTCATGCAGGCCCGGCCGGACTTAATCGGATGTTTTGGGCTGGCCATCGATTCTCAGAACTTCCGGCTTCTCTGGTGCGACGTGTCTGGGGTCTACTTTTCAGAGACGATCTCGTGGGAAGATGAACTGGCCTTTCCAGCGCTGGTTCAGTATATCCACGAACTCCATGCGCCTCGTCTAGACCCTTCGATCCGTCTCCAAGCGCCGGAAACGAAGCACGACCAATTGTCCTTTCAGCAATGGGTGCTGAAATCGTATGCATCCCCGCCTGTGTGGCTCGTCGAGCGCCGGGAAGACGAGAAGGACGGGAAGGTCGAGGAGGTCATCGTGTACATCGCCGACAAAATCTTGTCGGTTGGCGTGGCATGGTCGCGCAAGAATTGGCTCGCTCGTGCTACGCATACTCTCACTCGAGACGGACACCGAGAAGAGCTCCCAACCCCGGTCGTTATCAAGGACTCATTTATCAACCCGGACCGCGCTGAACTCTCCTCGGAGGGGGACATACTCGAACACATTCACCGCAACGGGCAGCTTCCTGGCGTAGTCTCGATGATCTCGCATTCCGTGGTTAAAATTGGTGCGCAGCCAATTGGTAATATCCAGCTTCCCCCCGACATGGACGACAAGTTGCGTTTTCCCACACGCGTGCGATATCGAATCTTCCTGGTGGCATACGAGGTCGACCACATCTTTACTGCTTGCTCCTCCATGCAGGACTTCCTTATGGTCATGTATGACGTGCTCGAAAGTGAGCGCTTTCGTACCAGTTCTTAGAAGAGCGTGCTGACGGAAGTATTGGTTGTGACAGTGTCTAAGTATCTGCACGAAGAACACGGCGTTACTCACAGGGATATCACCCCATTCAATATCCTGCGACGACCCGATTCTGAGAGTGCCGTCGCATCGATTCCAGAGCCGTTGGTCGCCAAACAGGGTCCAGTTTTCATCAGGCGCCTTCTTTCATACAACGACCCTGAACCCCACCCGTACGTCGGTCTCCTCGCCGTCCTTTCTTGATCGGCTGACAATTTTCCGCTCGCCAAGAAACATGCCGACCTGCATACTTCTTGATTTCGACAATGCCTTTTTGACGGGCAGGGCAACGGGCGCGGTACGATCTGTAAGTCTTCTCACATCCCCCTTGTCGACCGATGCTTACATCACATTGTCGCCTCGCGAAGGCCTCAGCAGGGTTCATTGCGAGAATACATTCCTTGGGTAGAGTTATTGCCCGCGATCGAGTTTATCCGCTTCCCCGGATAGAAGCACTCGAGGGGGTGGCGAAAGACGCTTACCTGCGCTTCCATGGATCGGAACGATATGAGCTGGCCGGTGCATTTCACGACAATGCCACGGTTGCACCCTTGAATAATCCCCCCAGATCTAACGCTTGGCCGCATGTTCCCCGTCATGACGCCGAATCCGCTTTCTACGTTATTTCCTGGTTTTCGATGTGGGCATTACCAGCTGGCGCTTCGACAGAGGAAGACGATACCGCGGAAATGAGCCGCCACATCGTGCACCTCGAGTCGCATTGTGTCAAGGAAAGTGTGGTCGACGACCCCCGGAACGTATATTTCGGTTTCGACAAGGACTCTTGGGAAGCTATACTACACCGGGACTTCCGTTCCTGCGCCCCGTTCCTCGCAAAGTTGGTCGATGCCGTCGCTCCGGAATACGGATGGGTGACTAGCGCGCTCAATCCAGCCCATTTACACGAGGCGATGCAGCGACTTATCCTGGAGGAGATTTGCCGGCTTCGACAAGCGGGGAACCCGCTCAACATCGACAGGCAGATCCGCCGAAAGGCCGTGTCTCCCGGTGCTGCCAATGTTGGCCTCGCCGCGACGGCCCCGAACGTCCATGCCGCACGCAGTGCGCATGACCAGGCTGTTTCTGAAGCCACAGGTGAGTCGACACCTTTGCCCTTTGCGGCGAGACCCGCACTGACCCTGATACGCAGGTGAAGCTCGTTTAAAGAAGTCGAGGAAGCGGAGTCAGGCTGCATCATGGAACCCACGAGAGTCAGGCTCTGTGGTTGCACCCTCAGGCGGCACTCAGAAGAAACAGAAGACTGCGAAGGAGCCATCTGCCCCCTCCCGCTTCTCTAACCGCCAGCGCCAACTGCGCGGCGAGTAGACTGCTTAACCCGCGAGAATATCTCCAAAATTGCGACGAAATCTTTCCAATGTTCTTTCCCTCTCTCGTTCGGACGCTGTATCATGCAATCGCCCTCCTTTCCCGTCCTAACGACCGCTTTCTTTACTTCGTCCTTTCCATGCATCCATCTCACGATCTATACGCCCATGTTATATGCACAAGTACAAGACTCAGCCTCGCTTCGCTGCCGCCCCATGAAATATATGAACAATCTATGCCACACGCAACGCCTTTGCCCGCACGATGTCAGACTCGGTTGCGCAGCAACAAAGTCAATTTTGCGGATGGATGTCCGCCTTGTCCAAACTTGTCAGACACCTTGCAATTTCGTCTTTCGCTGTTCCAGACCTGCTCTAGCGTCATTCGCCGCCAGCCAAATTTGGCGCTGTTTTTTTGGGGCCGGGCAGTTCCCGACACAAGGATCATCCTGTCAGGGAATGCCATTGCTGCTCGACGAGCGTCAGCCGTTAATACATTGTGTGCGACTAAGAACGAAAATAAATGCCAGTGAGATATAGCGCGGGAAGTGTGGACGAGAGGAAGGAGTTGTGCGAGAGCAGGATGATGTCAGATGTGTGCGTGAATGCGAGGGTCGTATGCTACATGTGCGACTATGGTGTTATTGGTGCCCGGACCGAGTGCGTTCGACGGCGAGAGTGAGCTTCTCTCTGAGGCTTTTCTCCCAGACCGGTTTCGTCAGCACGCTGTGCAAGCGGTCAGGTACGGTGGGTGCAAAGCCGAGACGAAGTGCTTACTCGTCGACACCGGCGGCCAGGTATTCTTGCTGATCGGATAGCAGGGCGTTGCCCGTAACGCCAATGACAAGGTCTTTTCGACCCGCTTGTCGTAATCGCGAGACAACCTGCAAGCCGGACATGACAGGCTGCAAGGCGTGAGCACAGAAGGCATGGACGTGCGCGCATAGACGTACCATTTGATTATCCAAGAACACGATATGGAATTTGGGTGCGCCCGAGCTGAAGTCTGGTGCCGATTCCTCGGTGCCAGGCGTGGCGGGTACGGACCCCAGGCCGCCTCCCCGATTCGCCGAAGCCGTGCTCGGCGTGGGCAGGGGCGCCAGGAGCAGGTCCAGCGCGGCCTGTCCGTTTTCGGCGGTCGACACAGTGCAGCCGAGACGCGTGAGCATGCGCGACATCATACTTCGGGTCATGTAGTCGTCATCGACGACCAGCACGCGCAGAATGCCAAAACCTCCCAGACTATCTCGCGAGCGGTTGTTGGGCGGCGATAGCTGCGTGAAGGGTTGAATGCTCGGACCGACTGCTGGGGAGTGCGGCGCGGACGTGGCGACGATGTTGCTTATGCTCGAGAAGGATCCTCGACTGGGGATGGAGACATATGTCGGCCGCTGTCCGCGTTGGGCGGGCGTCTCGGACGACTCAGAGCCTTGCCCTTGCGCGCGCTCAGTCGCGGATGGCGTTGAGGTGCGTTTCGGAGGAGGAGGCGACGTAGACGGCGACGGGAACGAGCTGTTTGGTAATGGCACGACCGTCCCGACGCTGGCGCTGTGAACCAACAACGCGTCGTCCATGTCGTCCTTGAAACCTCCAGGCCGGCCGGCCACCAACTCGACTCTGCCACCTGAAACAAGGTCAGCCACCGATGCAGGTGTTTGGGCATACACGGCGTGCCTTGTTCCATTATTGACCGGAACGCCGCCGCCTGGCCCGAATTGGAGTGTGTTAGCGACGGCGAGCCCTCGCCTGTGCCAATGCTGCCGTTGCCGCCGAACAATGATCTCTCGCCTGTGCGCTCGCTAGACGGTGTGATGCCCTCGCCGTCCGCTAGGCGGAAGCCTGGGCGTGCAGTTCCGAACGGAGGCGTCTCGCCGTCCTCGGCGAAATCGACCGACTTGCCGGCTGCCGTCCCATTCCCGTCCAGCTGCGAAGGCGGCGTGGCCTCGACGGCCGTCGCGGAAGGCGTCTTCTCCGGCGGAGTCGTCAGCACGCGCGGGCCGACGCCCAAGGACAGCTCGACCCAGAAGCAGCTGCCGTGGCCGGCGTGACTGATCACGCCCAGGCGACCGCCGCTCAGTTTGACGATGTGCCGTACCAACGCGAGCCCGAGTCCGGAGCCCTTGCCGCCCTGCTGCCGACCAATTTCCGTCTGCACATATGGAGAGAAGAGCTGCTGGCTGTCAGCATGTGTGTGTCTGAAAGAGAGTGATGAAGGCGGACCTTGTTATCTCGGATGTCGCGTGGGCGAATGCCAAAGCCGGTGTCCGTGACCTCTATCCGCACGACGATATGGTTGGGAATCTCCTGCTGGCGGTTGTGGGACGCCAGCCGGGACGCGGTGAAAGGCGCAACACCGCACGATGTGTTGCTGGTCGCCGAGGAAGGGCATGTCGGGCGCAGGAGCTTGGTCGTGATGGTAATCCGACCGCCCTCCGGGGTGAACTTGGTCGCATTGCTAGCAAGGTTCGTCACGATCTGTCGCAGGCGCATCTCGTCGCCCAAGACGAGCGCGTCGTCGTCTGCGTCGTCGGAGCAGAGGCGCTGTTCTATCCAATCTGGTGTTTCGCCCCGCGCCTCGTAGAACGCCCTCCGCGCCGTCTATGACGATGTTAGTGGGGAATGTGTGAATCATGTGTAATCGCCGCACGATGTCAATGTCCTTGTCGAGATCTATCACCAATTCCAAACCGCGCGACTCCGCGGCGAGCTTGAGAGGAACGAACATCGAGCGCATTGCCATGTGAAATGAGTAGGGCGCCGACACGCTTTCGAACCGTCCGGCATCCATCCGATTACTAGACACGCGTGAGGACGGGTGAAGGGCAAGCGGCGAAATGCGCTTACAAATCTAGCACATCGTTGAGCACCTTGGACATCATACTCAACGACCCTTGCAAGGCCGCGAACTCGATGTCCTGGCTGCCCACGTTCCCCGTCGCCTCCATATTTTGCACAGCAAGCACTATCAATGATCTGGTCGGCAACTTTGAGGGTTCGGTCGGAAATGGGCTCACGAGCTGTGTTCAACGGCACCCGGACTTCGTGGAAAATGTAGCTTGTCAATCGCCGCTTCGACTCGCTTGCTTTCCGCTCGCTTTGTTGTGCGCGCTGCGTCGCGATCGCCTGAGCTTTGAGCTCTTCACGTAACAGATATAATCGCCGTTCGTTCTAGGCTCGCGTCAGTGATTCGGGGTGCATGCACTCCCGCGCCAAGAGCCGGCGCACCTCTTCCCGCTTATAATGCATATACAGCAGGAAGCTGTAGTACGCGGCCTGTCACACCGTCAATAGGCGTCCGGGATACGAGCGGGTCAGGGGCGCGCACGAGATTGAGGGTCGAGCGAATCCAGGTGTGGCGGAAGGGCGTGACGAGCGCCGACACGACGGCGAGGAAGGAGACGGCCGAGATGGCGCATGTCAGGCGGTGGTGGCGGAGGGCGAAGACGGCGATGGTGGGCAGCGCTGTCGCGTAGCTGTGACGGCGGGACGGATGCACTCAGCCTACCGTTGTCCGGAAGCGTCAGGTAGGATCGGCAATCATGCCGGTCACGCCGGTGTCACGCTGCCGAGCGTGGTGGTTCACCGGATAAGTGCACAAATAATCTGCAACACACGGCTGTCCCCGACACGGCTCATCAGTCCGCCAGCGCCGTCACTTCGGAGATGATGTCCGTATTGCCACCGGGCTCAGTAAGCTCCAAGTAAGCTCGCCCCGCTCCGCGGTCGTGTAAATAACTTATAAACAGTGATCACATAATATACTTCCGCTCGGAATATTGTCCTCACATACTCTCATGGGGGTGCTACTCAGGCTGACCTCCGTTTGCTTATGTGAGCGCTATGGCCTTTGTCGCGGCAAATGCAATAGCGGGCGGTTGAACGCGCTGCCAAACATGCCTACACAACACGCGTCCCGTCTTCAGCAACATGCCCATGCTTTCTCCCACAAGTCCGCGCCCTGCTGCTGCTCATCCACTCCTTACCAACGTGGCGCGGCACAGGTGGTCACCAGGCTGCGCGTACACGGAGCGAGAGTCTCGGGTGGATGGGCAGCAGTACCTGGTACTGCACAATACAAGCTACTCGCGTTCTCTCAAGGACGTGCAGGAAACGCGGGCTCCCAAGCCGCTCTGCTTTACTTGTGCCGCGTACTTGCGCGGAAAAGGCTCGCCGGAGTGCAGAGGTTGACGGGCCTCGTCCGGATCTTGCACTGGCTCTGCCGTGCGACTGAACGAGAGGCACCCGATACCAAAGTGCTTATTGCTCTACGCCTTATCCATGTACTGCGGCCAATCAACATTTTCCACACTGGCAGTGAGTCTTATTTCTATTCTGGTGCACAGAAATGCGCACTGATGACCTATTATAGAGCGATTATCGTGTTCCTGGAACGCTCTCGGACAGTCACGCAACAACTCGTTCGGTGGCCATGAATTCGCGGACAGCTCCAGGCTGCATCCAAGCCCAACAGGGCCACTAGCCTGGCTGTCAACGCCTTCCTGTGCGCATCGAGGACCGACTCCGTGGGCAGGCTTCCGCCGGGCCACCCACAGCCCTGCCCCAACCCGTCAGCGCGTCAGCGCCATAAGAGGCTCATGCCCATGCACGAGCAGCAACTTTCGCTTTGGCCAGCGACCTCAAGCACGACTCTCCGACCTCTCAAGACGCCCAAGCCATGCGCCATTGGCTCGGCTGCGATTCAACACAGCATCGGCGTCGGCTTTGCGGACAACGACAATGACGACAACGACTGCTTCCCGCTCCGCAGAGCGGCCCTCTACACGCGCCCGAGCATGAGCGCCGTGCACCGCATCTCGACGCACGAGCGCGGCTACGAGGTCCAGTACGGCCAGCACATCGCGGGGCCGTATGCGTACCGAAACGACGCCTATGCCCAACCGGCGCAGGCTCCCGTAGAGCCAGATGTACATGCACAGCCCGGGCTCGAACAGCGGCTTTGCATGCGTCGGCGCCAGCGCCAGGCACGCGCCGACGCTATCAGGCGGCGACCCTCTCGAGGACCACAAGACCCACAAGCTTGTCGAGCTCATCGCGACCGAGGAGGTTGAGGGCGGCGTGACCAAGTACTTCTGCAAGTGGCCGGCCTCAACTACGAGCAGTACGCGCGGGAGGACGCGAACGACATCGTCGACATCGCGCAACCAGATCGAGGCGTACGAGGACTGCCAGAATCGCGGGCTCATCCCCGCGCGCTCGGAAATCTACAACCGCGAACAGCGCCCGCAGTTCACGCAGATCCCGTCCGACCGGACTTCGTCGTAGCGCCGACGCAGAGTTGGCCCGCCGGGATGGCGAGGAGCGGCGCACCTGCACATTCGAGGGCAAGAAGGGTGTGCGCCCTTGGCGCTGCATGCTTCGAGTGCGATTCTGAGGCTACGAAGACGGTTCGTACACCTCGCCGGGGTGCACCACCCCGTCATCGGCACACTGTTCCTGCACGTCTCCCTCCTCCTTGCCGGCGCGCCGACGCCCAGCAAGCGCGCGATGCCCTATGGGCAGGGTGCGGAGTTCCCGAGCCCCGCGCAAGGGGACCGCAGCAGCAGCCACACTCGCACCCACCCATGTCGCCGACGTTGCTCCCCGCCCACGTCCCGATTCCCGCACCTAGCCCGAGGTTCTGCACTACCGTCGCTGCACCGCGCCTGCGTACGATAGTGAGTCGCCAACGTCGTCATACGAAAGGCGCGCTCAAAGTCGCTGTGGCTGTGCAACTATTGCCATGAGGTCGACCCTCATGGCAATAGTTGCACAGCCACAGCGACTGTTCTCCCCTTCAACCTCGCATTCAGTGCGAAAGACGCACCCATGGACTGTGTCAACATGCCGACGACAAGGCATTTATATTGCGTTACGCGGTGCTTAGGCAGTGGCAGGTGCAACGGAGGTGTGCGGTCAGCGCGTGCGTCGTCACCAACCTCTGCGCGTCCGGCTCCAGCCTCATCTGCATGCTCTAGGTCAGCCCGCCTTTCCCCATCCACGTGCACATGTTCGCTAACATACCTTTTACGCACACAGGACCAGCGGCTTGAACGCAAAAGGAGCAGACGAGATCGACCTCGGCATGATGGTCCAGAGCGTCGTCTACCTCTCGTACCTCTTCCGCCGCATGCGCCAGTTCAGGCCGCTCCACGTCATCGTCCCGCTCTCCACCATCCCCGCGTGGCAGGCGATGTTCCAGAACTGGGCGCCGACCTCGACGTCATCACCTACCAGGGCAACTCGCGCGCCCGAAGCATCATCCGCCACTACGAGTTCGGCCAGACGGGCGGGCACAAGAAGCCCCAGCTCCGGTTCAACGTGCTCCTCACCACGTACGAGCTCGTGCTCAAGGACGCTTCCGAGCTTGCGGGTATCAAGTGGCTCGCCCTTGCTGTCGCCGAGCTGGGACGAGTTCATCCCGCTCGAGGAGCGCGTCATGGCCGAGGAGGACGAGCGCGAGGCCGCGATGAAGGACCCTGGCCCGCGCAAGCGCACCCACTCGCAGGTCTTGTACGAGGGCATGGACGTCGCGGAGCCACCGATGCCCGCGCCACCCAAGAAGAACAAGGCGCCGACCGCGTCGCGCAAGACGGCGGCGCAGCGCGCGATGGACCTCAAGGAGCGCGATATTTGCGTCCTCGTCCGCAGCTTGCAGCGCTGGGGCGATATTCGGCTGCGCTATGACATTATCGTGCGTCTAATTGCATATACCCGCATATTGTGTGTGTGTAGTGCGGCGGCTGACAATACACTCCAGGTCAAGGAGTCTCGCCTCGAAGACAAGAGCCGGCAGCTAATTGTGGAAACGTGCGACGAGATTGTCGACTGGTCGAGGAGCACCACGACCACCTGAAGAACAAGGGCCCCGCCTGAACGCAATCACCCAGAAGAGCAAGGCGATCCTGCCCATTCCCAACGCCATCCACTTGGTGCGCCGGGCGACTACTTGCTCCAGATACTCCGCGACCACTGGGAGAAGATTCGCACGTACGAGATGTCACTCGAGCGCCGCGACGCCAAGCGCTCGCTCAGCCCTGTACCGTCGACAAGCACGAGCAGGTACGGCCACAAGCGTCGCACGGAGACCCGCCGTAGGCGGAGTATCACCGCGGCTACAGCCATCACGTCGAGGAGCAACCTCCCAAGAAGAAACGCCGTGCGACACCTGAATTCACGGATACGGAACCGTCTTCAGACGAGTGGTGCGTCTTCTGAATGCCGGACTGATAGCATGCGCTAAAGGACGATGTCGCAGCTCTTCAATGGACGAGGCGCAGGCGAAAGACGCTCTGCGTCCAGTCAAGAAGCACTTGAAGAATCTGAAGCTCACGACGAACGACATGCCTCGCGAGGAGAAGGTTACTGTGCTCAAGGACGCGCTCGCCGCCATTGGTTCGCAAATAGAGGACATTTCGGCCACCAAGCAGGCCATCGGCGAGGATCCTGACAAGTGGCGCAAGCACTTGTGGATGCGAGTGCTTCTGTCAGTCAATCTTCATGCATCCTAAGCCTGATCTTCTTGCAGGTTTGTTACACTGTTCTGGCCCGCGCGACTCTCTGTGACAACGACAATCAGGGCCATCCGTGCGGCCTACCTCACATGCCATAGGGCCAGTGTGCTGGCGCCTGCCGGCCATCCAGAGCCGCGCCAGTGTCGACATCTTGCGCAGCGACAAGACGAACAGGTCGATGGCAGACAAGCTTAGCGATTACCATCGTACGTGGTCTTCCTCATTCCGTGCTAGTTGGCTGATGTGAGGGTGCAGTTTATGCCGTCGAGGGCAAGGGCATCGACATCAATTCGATGCTCGCTGTCGCGGCGCTCACATTGAGCCACACCATCAAGGTGCCGGACCCGATTGACAGGTAACCATCCTTGAGCTCAATGGCCACCTCAAGGCGCGCAAGCGCTGGACGACGAAGAAGTCCACGCTGTTCGACCCGGTCAGAAAGCGCATCATCACGGAGGTTGAGTGCGAGGGCAACCCGAATGCGTGCTTCCCTTCTAACAGGGACGCCCCTGGTCGCTGATTCTGGGACGCCAGCTCTGCTGCATCATCTGCTGGTATGCTCCGAGTTCGGGTCCGCGTCCGTGTCGTACGCGTTGATGGGGAGGTCGACCATGCTCGCGAAGGCCGGTCCGCCGGGGTTGTACGGTGACGCGACGCTGGGCATCGGGGTCTACGACCGGCCGGACGACACGGTGCTCCGGTCGGACGACACGCGCGCAGGTGGCCCGAAGTGGTTGCCCTCGAAGTCCAGCTCACCAAGATCATAGGTTCGACCTGGCGTGCCCTGACGCTGCTGCGACCGACGCAGAGGCGGGCAGACTCAGCATACGCTTCAAGATGCTGGCGGGCGACACGAGCAAGTTTGCGTAGAGTGGAATTATCGTAAAATTGATATTAACGACTGTGATTATGATGCGATGAACAAGTACATGGAGCCAATGAAACAAGTGTAACGTCGTTGTCAATCCCGATTCGTCAGTAGATTCGACTGGTTCTATGGGAGCGGCTTGAACCCTAGCAGACGGCAGATTCGCCCGCACACATGCTGTTTCTGGAAGCGCTCGATGCCCTCTGGGCCTTCGTCGCCCGCCCCGAAACCTGCCTTCTCGTCCCTGAAGCACAGTCAGAATCAAAAATACTGACCGCGAAGGACGCACGAATGGATCATCATGTCGAAAAGGCAGAGTTGCTGCTTCGTCGTTCCAGAGACGGGCACCGCAGCAACAATACCTGCAGTGCGAATCAGTCCGGTCCAGAATCCCAGACCTGAGTGGCCATACCTTGGATATCAACTGCGACAAGCCCGGACTCCTCCAGGCAGAAGTGGGGAAACGCGTCGCACAATGCTGCAAATGAGATGGGGCCATCGTCCGGCTCCTTGCTGCTTGTGTTGCCGGCTTGTACGTTATTTGAATACTTTACAAAATCGCCAAATACCCAGGGGTCTTTGAGGAAATGGCACCCCTGTAACGAAGGAGGTCCCGACTCGATGCGAATGACCGTTGGGATCAAGACTTCAACATCTATCGGCGGAGTTAGTTTCGACCCTTGTTCGTGTCCCACAACCTCGTGACGAACCTGGAACTGCAATGTGCGTCGCATCCTGGACCTTCTTCTTGAATGCTTCCACCAGCGCCTGCAGGATCAACTGGCGCATCATCTCCAGACGCAATTCTTCACTGTTCCCCTCGACATCGCAGACGCCGAATCCATTGTCTGGCCCTATGTTCTTGAAGCGCTTTGCAGCATACTGCTCGCCGGGTTGCTTTGGGAGGCGAAGCTGTGACATATTAAGTTCCGTCTGAATCTGTCAAGAACTATCAGTGGCGTACCCTGAACACCTCCTTCGTCTCGCCCTCATCTGCGCGCTTTTCGAATTCGAGCAGGCCACGGATTCCGTGCCGGGCAGGGAGATCCTGCACCTCGTCGTGTTTGTTGAGGGTGGCTGCCGTTTCTGTGAACGTAATTTGCACCAGGTTGGATGGCTGCGCGTCGAACGCCTGCGTCTTGAATGCTTGTGTCTTGAAAACACGTTTACCTGGGCGTGTGTCAGTACATCGGGCTTTGCGCAACGCAACATCGTGCTGACGAGGGGGGACGTTGAGCTCTCGGTTCTCGTCATCGTCCGAGCTCAGCTCGACAACAGTTCCACGGGTGCGCTTCCTTCCGGTTGTGGATGCAGCAACGGTCGTATTGGAGACGTCGACGGCTGGACCCTAGAATCATCTCCAGTCAATACTGCATGGTACACTGGGGATTGATCTTACCGATGAGCGGCGCTTCTTGGATATGGCCGGAAGATTGACGTGCACCTTGAAATGGAACTGCTTCAATCCCGTCTGGTGCGCGTTCTTGATGTAAAGTCCGGCATTTCGATGTGCATTCCACACGGCGAATATGGTCATGTCCGGTCGCGACAGCTCAGGCACGAGGTCTGAGTTGTTACCTGCGGCTGTGAAAGTGATTTGATCCCTACATAACACCTGTCAGCGAGTGGCCACCGCACAGGCCCACTACACTAGACGCACGCTGTAACCACCATCCCTTGCTGGCGGGCCTTCTCGACGGCCGCGCCCTTCAAGGTTGCGAGGACATCGTGCCACGGTCTATCTCCGGCGAACTTCTGGTCCCAGGCGGTCATGCCTATCTTCTTTGTGGTGCCGTGATGGTACCACTCGGCGAGCTGCAACTAGGATCAGCAATTGAAAGCGCAGTCACAGTGTGAACTTACCCTGCAGACAATGGGATCCTGCTTATTGACGGGAGCGACGAGCTTGGGCTTCTGCATCGGGCGGCCGGCGAGTGCTGGCTGAAATGTAAATGTCAGCCACAACGAGATTCGCCGTTGAATATTCCATGGCGTACATTGTTGGCTGCAGCGTACTGTGCACCAAGAACTGCATTCGTTGCGATGGCTGCTCGCTGTCGCATCTAATCCCATGCATTAAGGGTCGCCACGAACAAGACAAAATGACAAGACGCACCGCTTCGTTAGCGAGCTGGTACTGCTCGTGGTTGATACCATCGCCTCTCCGACGGTGACGTTGCGCATGGCCTAGCTGGACCGCGCTCATAGGGACCTGATACTGGCGCTGGATACGAGTGTTTAGAGCGTCTGACGATTCCATGTTAGGACGGGCCAAAAGAAGTGTGAACAGTATCTAGCACACCATATGAGTCCTCATTGCGTTGATATTCGGTGCATGGGTTGGTGCTGCTGTGGTACTGGCCACACGTCAAGCAGGATGAAAATTGCGGCGGCGGCATTGCTGAAAGGCAGTCATAGCAGGTATCGGGGCTCGTACTTGGCGGTAGCACGGGCCCAGAGCAGCGTTTGCAGAAGGCCATTGCAGTGGGAAGTGGAGCAGACCAAGTCAAGAAGGAAAGTTTCAGGCGGAGTTCGTTTACAAGAACGCTTGAAACCACGCCGGACTCCGCCACGCGGAGTCACGTGGGCCTTTTGGTCCCGGACCACGCAGGCGCTGTGGTAGGTCCAGACGCAAAGCTGTCTCCGTCTCCCTTCCTGTCGCGGTCCTACGATGGCTGTGCTTCTAGGCGCGTCTGACGGCCGTCTTGCTCAGCAAGCAGCCGCAGTCCGCGCACCACTGGTGACAGCAGCACAAGCTCGCACGTCGACCCAGCCAGCGTCCATCTTCATGCCAGGGCCCATGCACGGCCAGCAGCAGGACATGATCGTCGCCCACCACGCCGTTCAGCACGGCCAAGTCAGCCTTGGATGCCGCAGGAGCTGGCCCGCCTCGCGTCGCTGCTTGACGCGTTCCTGTTCACGTTCGACGCCACAGGGTTCCCGGTCCTCAAGCCGCAGCCCGGCGGGCTCAACGGCTCATGCCAGGTGCTCCTGTCGAACCCCAGCGCAAAGCAGAGCGACAGTAGCATGACTGATTCTGAGGACGAGATCGCCCGCGCCCCTGTTTGCCGTGGCGTGGCTCTCGAAGCGCCTGGTCTGTGGCTTCCTGTTCACGCTGCCCAACATCGTGGGCCTGATCGTGTTCCAGACGGTACTGACGCGCCCGGATACCAAGCTCTGTCTGCTGCATGTAAGACTAAGAATCAATGAATTGTAATTCCTATGTGGGCATTACACAAAGTATGTCTGAACAGTGGGAAGCATGGTGGAATAGATCTGCCAGGCGTTCGTCCAGTCGACTTCTGGGCATTGGAGATCGTGGAAGACCGTTTCGTAAATGTGGACCTCCTCGTCAGTGCCGAATTGGAACACATCTCGAGGGACGTAGTCCCGCAAGAGCCCGTCAATCTGATGCTTGGGAAGTGGAGTAAGCAGGTTCGTTCCGCCATGCTGTGTTGGGTTGGCGAGCAACTCCATGGGCGAGAAACCGGTCGGAAGGAGCGAGTTCTTGTTTGTGCGAATCCGTCGGGTGCTGGCGGTCTTCACGTAGCGATCGAGACGGCGCTGAACGGCCTGCGCCCAAATCCAGCGTGCAAGTGCGCTGTATGGGTGTAAGTAATCGCCGAGAATGGGAGCTCAAGACTGTCAACTCACACATGTACAGCGTTATCGATCTCATACAAAACACCGTCGCGTTTCCTGAAGCACTCGAGGACATTACCAAGGTCCTTGCGAAAGATATCCTTCCATTTCTGTTCCTTGATGATGTTGCTGCGGCTGTCAGTGAATACGTGCGGTGGGAGCTCTTGGATGTCGAGAACTGGATTGTGCTCCTCGCTGTTGCCCGCAATCAATAGTGCTGTATCCGCACACAGCAGAATACGCACCGTAAAGCGATCTGAATGCGGCACATGTCCGTCGTTTCTGCACCCATGTCAGAGTGTGTTGTCATTGGGAAACCTGGATCGTGTAAGGTTCCTGGATGCGGCATGGAGTACTAGACACGCACCACCAGCCTTTTGGACAGCAAGCAGATACACGGCGGCACCCACATCCCGCTGACGCCAGCGGGAGACGGCCTTGTAGACGAGCGGGCTGCGTGACCACTTGTCCACCCCGCCATAGACGCCAATGTTGAGCTCAGGGACGAGCTTTTCGTGCTGATCGAAGCACCATTCCTCGCCAGGCCCAGCGGACCAGATGCCGTGTTTGTGTTTTTGCTTCGCGATCTTTGGGTCGCGCTTGTCCTTTGCCTCGGGATTCCAGTTGGTTAATAGATGACGGAGCATCGGCCTGATTCGCAAAGTGAGTTAGCATAAGCGTGCACTCACGAGTGAAAAAAAAAGACGAACTTCGAGACGAAGACGCCTTCTTCCTCTGCCAAGCGATGCTTAAAATCTCCTGTGCCAATTGCGCCTCGTGGGTCGTCGTCCTGGGCCTTGCGGAAAACGGCCTCCGCAATCTCGGCGTCTGACAGGGGGTTGCGCCGCACCGATGCGATCTCGTACTTGCGCTTGATTCGGTCGAGAGTGGATGCACTAGATTATACAACTGAGGACAGGCAGCTTGTAGACGAGTTTCCACTCACGAAATACTAATTCCCTCGGTCTTCAGGTGGTCGAGGATGCGCTTTTCGTTGAAGTTGGCGCGGACAAGCTCGGTGATGCGTTTGGGTAGGTCCGGCCACATATCCACTGGAAGGTGGTCAACTACGTCCAGAACGGCCGGTTTAAACTGCTTACAGGCACTTGCACCATGTCCGTTCACACCGCGCGGGTTGTTGCCACGAACTGGGGGCATGGTGGATGAGGTGGGAGAAGGAACAATGGCGGAGACCGAAAATGCTCCGGAGGAATCTGCCCACAACCACGGTGACGTAGCCGCAGACAAGCGGGCCTTCCCGAAACACACCAAAGCTGACCGCGACGCACCTGCTCAGCTGAGTACCGCATAGCATTTTGCTCCCTTTCCGCGCTGCCCACCCGCGTTGCTGCGTGTGTCTCCCGGCGCGGGTGTCGGTGGGCCAGCGCCTACGCTGCGCCCTTGTCGGTCCACCTCGCGTTGCTCACCGTCACGTTCCCGGCCTGGAATTGCTGTGCGGCCGCTCCCCTTTGGAATGCCACCGTCGCTAGTGCTTCTTTGCTTTGAGACCGATTTCAATCTGGTGAGTATCCTGGCTGTGCTCGGGGGGCTGAAGTCTAATCCGCTCCTCAGTTCCTATCCTCGATCATTCCTGAAGACGCGTACACAGCTGGCGCGTGCGTGCTGCATCTGGGGCGGCCCAAGCGCGAGGAGAACGTTGTCGTCCGGCGGACGTGCGGGGCTGGCCCTCGATTCAAAGGTTCGTTCGTTGACGTGTATCGTCTCGCGCGCACGCACTGACTCGCGCGCAGCTTCATCTTGACTCACTGCATCAAGCTGCCGCAAAGGAAGGCCCTCGACGGCCTCGAGGACGGCGGAACATTGGCGATTACTTTTTTCGCCTTCCTGCCACCATGGTGCCCGCGCAGGCTGCTCGCGCGCGGTGCTCGTCAGCCTCACACGCAGGCTGCCCGACTCGGGCACTCCTAGACCGCGAGACAACCCTGCTAGATCGACCCGCGCTCAACCTTCTAATCAACAAACTCTCCGTCGCCGGCGCTTTTTTTCGGGCCTGCGGCGCCCGACGAGCTTGAGTAAGTTCCACGCTTGCGTATGCCAGTTATCATCACGTTGACAATGGCCCGCAGATTCTCCCTCCCCATTTCGTCTGCCTGCGGTGCCCAAGCTCGTCGATCGTGCCCACGCCGCCGTAGCCGCGGCGTCGTGCACCCTCTCTGTCGCCGGCGCTTGTGCGCGCGATCGGTACGTCCAGGGCGCGCTCGCGTATGCCTGTCTCACGCTGACTTGCTCCTGCAGTCTCACCGCCGGGGTTTCGCGCCGCGCGCCCAGGACCCCCGCCCGCCGTCGATGCTGGGCAGCTCGCGGTACATGTCCCGTTGGTAAGTCCAACGCTTGTTCGCCTCCTGTACCACTCGCTCATCGTTCTCGCAGCTTCATCAAGCTGTTCTCTCGCCTGCGGCGCTACATGGCCTCGTCAACGCCGCCGCTGCTCCGCGACCGAGTCCGTCGGCGGTCAGTTGTGTTCCCTTTCGCCTGCGGCGGGCCTGCGTGAGCCCAGCGTCGCCGCCGCGCTCTCCTCGTTGACAACGGCGCCATGAGCGGCACGTTGCACATACCTTCTTGGTATGTCCAACGCCTACTCACCGCCGTCTCCCTCGCTGATCGTCGAGCGCAGTGCCGTGCCCTCAGCGACTTTTCTTCCGCCTGCAGCGCGCAGGACCATTGCAGGCCGCCGCCGCCGATGCTGAGGTATGACGACGGCTTCTTCACTTCGCCTGCTGACCATCTCGCGCAGGTGTTTTGTCAAAATTTCTCCTCTCGCCTGCAGCGCGGCGGGCAAGGACATATGTCCAACGCCTGATCAACAGGTCTGGATCACGCTCACCGCGTCGAGCTCGCCGTTTTCGCTCGCCTGCGGCGCGCGTGAAGGTCCTCTGCGCTGAGACGGCGTGGGCATCGAGTCCTCGCACGGACAAGACCTTTTTCTCCCGCCTGCGACGCGCGAGGAGAACGCTGTCGCTGTCGCTGTCGACGGTGAAGGTACTTATGTCCAACGCCTGTTCAGTCAGATAGTTCATGCTCATCGCCTCTCGCAGCTTCACGACTCGTTTTTCTTCCCCCTGTGGCGCGCGGAAAGGCTCTCGTCGCCGTCTCCGCCATCTCAGCATCAAGTCGGGCAGCGTACTCGCGCGGGGGAACGACTTTGCCTTCGCCTGCGGCGCGCGAGGAGATCTTCCCCACCACCGCCACCACCAGCATCGAGACCTCTTCAGGATCGACTCCGGCACTGAAGGTACGCTTTTTCTGTCGTCTGCGGCGCGCTGGAACGTGCTCAACACTGTCTCCGCCGACCAAACCAGTCAGACCTCAACGGCCGTCAAGATCGCGGCCAATCACTCAATTTTTCTTCTGTCTGCGGCGCATACACGGGGACAAACCAGGGTTTTGCGTTGGCGGCGATGTCTGTGGCTTTAGCGCTGGTGAGCTCTACGCCCCCGCCGTTCTGCAGCACATCTGACACAGTCTAGGGACTTTTCGCACTGGAGTGGAGCAGGCTATTTTGAGCAGAGACGAGGGACTTGGGCGCGCGAGTCAGAGTCTAGTACAGAGTGTACAACGCGATAGTTACTTTGGGACGGAATTAGTTACTTTGTACAATGAGTGTACACTACCATGCCCGAGCTCAACTTCATCGCCCTGGCCCCGGCAAACGAGGGTCAGCAGAACATCATCATGGCGCTCCCCGGCCAGGTCAAGGGCGACTCGCTCCCCCGCGAGGTCGTAGACTCCATTCGCAGGCTCTGGCGGGACCCCGGCATCCGCAAGGCCGTCCGTCGTTCGCGCGAGTACCAGCTCAACAACTCCGCGATGTACTACAAGCCGCAGACGGAAGACGCCGTGCAGTCCTTGCCTCGTACCCTCATCCTCCCCTGACATCTCATCCCGGCCCCTCTCTGTCTAAGCCCGCCGTCATCATGGTCCTTGTGCTTGAACTGCGCCTTGCCACATCGACTGCAGTCTGCGCCATGCTGCTGCAGCACGCTCCGCGTCATGATCCTGTGCAGCACTCGTGACGTCGACGAGTCGACAGCCGCCGTTCTCCTCCTTGCGCCCGGCGTGAGCCTCGACGCTCGGCCGCTGCTGCTACTGCTGACCGGTGTCTGCAGCGTCCTCGCCGTCGCCATCGTTGTTGTGCGGCTCGACCAGAACGCGCCCTCGTCGCGGCTCTGCATGCGCGCGACCCTTGTGCCCACCGAGGTCCCTGTTCGCGCCGCCCCTGACTTCGACGCCTTGCTGTTGCTGGTCGACGCAGCGCATATACTGGTATGCGCCGGCTTGAGCATTGTCCGCACAGGGGTTGGCGTGCAGGGCCCCGTAAATAGAGCCTGTTGACGACGTCTTGAATGGCATCCGGCTCACTCGCTTGGCTCAGCCTCCGCCATTGACAACTTCGCGTCGCACCGCTCGTCGGTCACGACCAGCCTTGTGCTCAAGCTAAGGTCATGGCCGAGCATGAGCCCGACGTCTGCGCGGACCTTGCCTCTGACGACTCATTCTACTCGCGCTCCTGCACTCACTCGGCTTGCTCAATTGTCCTTTCTGTCGACCCACCCAATCGCTTGCACTCCCCGTCGCCTGCTTATGGGTGCTACGTGTCGCTCTTGCAGAGTTGGAGCTTCAAGGCTGCAGCACCGAGCGGTGCGCTGCGGGGGCAGACAAGTTCTTTGTCTGTCTCGACAACCAGGAGGGTGAGTTGAGCACTGATGACCGCAACATCAACGACAGCACCCTCACCCGAGTGTTCCCTTATGTCTGCAATGTGGGCAAGTGCTCCGGCACAGTCAACTTGAGCGCAGCTTGTTCGCAGAGTCGCAGGGAAGGCATCAGTCGAACGGCAGTTGCAGTAAGTTCAGTATTTACATCATGTTTTGAATATCGACAATCTATTCTACAACGTGAACAAGTGGAGATTTGGCATCCGCGACCAAGAGGTGCCTTTTGAGTTGCTCATCGATCATCCGGCCATGCTCAAGGTGGCGCAGATAACAATTCCAAACGCGCTCGCGGCGACGATCGGCATGGACAACACGACCAGCAACAAAGTGTGCCACTGTCTGTGGAACAGTGAGGTTGAGGTTGACGGCGAGCTGCGTGAATGCGAGAATTATTGAGCCAGGACCCGAGACAAGGCTCGGGATAAGCGAACGTGTGTATGAGCCGGCGATAACCAGATCCTTCAGTAACTCCTCCCCAGCGCGCTCGATCCGCTGCTGGTCAGCGAACGACAGGACGGTGGCCACATGCGCCTGTGCTGAAGACAGCATGGCCGACTGGGCAAAGTTGAAATGTTCCTCAGACTTCATGTGTCGAGGGCGGGATATGAAGGATGACCAGTCGTCAATGAGAACACGAAAAGGAGAGTCGGCCGGTGGGGCCACAAGCTGCTGGATGATGTACGGCTTGTAATCGCCGTACCAGACGGGCAGCGAGCACTCGTTCTTGCTGGTCGGAACGTCGTCAGAAGGCCAATAAAGCTTTGCAACCTACAAAAGGATGAGATTGTGACTCAAGCTGAGGAAAATCACAAGGCCACTCACCTGATTGTACTTGAGGGTCTTGTCCTCAAGCATCATGATCTCGAAGTAAGACTTGTGCACGACTGGCGGCGGGCTCCCGGATACGATGCCTTTGTATACACGCATTTTGAATCCTGCCTGGGCGCGCTCGCAGGCCTCGTAGGGATAGAAGAGCCCGCCGGACTCGACCTGCAAGAGCACAAAGTCCCCAATGTTTGTCCTCGTCTTGTCCTCTTTGGGAGGAGGCGGAAGACTAGTTGGGAGCGGGTCGTTCAGCTTCTCGGCCTGAAGTCTCGCGCGAAACTCGAGCTCGCGTGGAATATCGATGGGGAACGGCCGCGGTTGCACTGGAATGGGGGACGTAGTCTGCTTTTGGCGCTTGGGAATAGGGTCTGTAGGCTGCTCGCGCCCAGGGGGCCGGGCAATGGTGAACTTTCGCTTGCGTGTTGGCATGGTTGGCGGCGCCGGTGTAAGAGCCGGGAGCAGGATTGGAGTAGGAGCTGGGGGAGGGAGCATTGTAGCAACACTGCCTTGAGTAGCGGCCGTGAAGAGAGGACTGGGAGAGCGCAGTGGTCGGGCCGACTGCACGTCATTTGGAGTAAAAGGTGGGCTCTCGTAGGCTGCAATCTCGTGCATTTCGACTGGAAGAGGTGTAGACAGCAGTTCCAAAGGCCTTGAGGCATGGTGCACGTGCAGAACTGGCCCAGGCGCCGCATCAATGCTGTCGGTCTGAGTACCGGTGCTGACGAGGCAGCGCGCGACTGTACCAGCCGGGACAGTAAGCTCGACGATAGTGCCCGAAATTTCGAGGCGGATAGCTTGGGTGGAGGTAGAGGTCATGGTGGCGGGAGAGCAAGAGCAACAAGCCACGGAATGAACTCCGAGTCCGCTTCGAGCTTGGAACCACGCTTTGGTGCGGCGCTGTTCGCATCAATCCGGTCACGTGCCTACACCGCCGTACCAGCGACGGACTGTTCTCCATGCCGTTGCCAATATCTGCAGCTTATATCTACTAGTATGATGCTGCTTAATGCTATCCAATGGGCTTGCGCCATCTTGACGAAGGGCAATTGTGGATGCCCGGAGGTAGCGGGTTCAATGCAAGCCACCGTGGTAGGGCACCATGGACTTAACGGCCGCAATTTCCGGTGGACACTTATCCAGCGTGGTTAAGGACGCTATTATTTAATTATTATCTGACATTATTGCCATTTTCAGTAAGGTGGAGCGACCGTGGTGGTTGGATGCCGAGCGGTCACAGTCGGTCACATCAATTTGATTGCAGATCCTACCTGACGCTTCCGGACAACGGTAACTCAGCCACACGGGCGCGCAGAGCTGCCAGCCGGCAAAGCACGCACTACAGAAGGCCGAGGAAGTCCTTGCCCGTGCAGTCGAGCAATGGGGACGACCCACGGTTCCCGTAGAAGCTGCACAAGTTGATGAAGAGCGTTTGGTAGAAACACCTGCAAGCGACGTCACGGACTCAGATGGCCGCCGGCGGCGCTCATGCTCGGACGCACCAGGACCAGACGGAGATCGCCAACCAGACCTTGATACGCGGATTAGCGGGAGGACATTGGGCGGGGCCGTCGGCAGAAGCAGCAGCGCACCTGGTAGAGAATGGGGTACCGACGCGGCCAGTCATAAGCAATCATGATTGGGACGGTGATGCTGAAGGTAGGCGCAATGCCATAGTAGAACACCTTCTCCGCTATTTGGAGAGGATGCGAGATAATAATAACTGCTTGGGGAGCGTCCGGTTGTCAGAGACGATCAGGCCCGGGCGTGCGACGCACCGCCGACAATCCAGTTCACCATGAGAAACAGCGACGAGATGAATGCGACGAGCTGGGAGGGTCGTTAGTCACGCTCTCTGGGCATCCAGGACGGCAGACGCGCCTTGTACGTGTTCCAGTACTCGTGTTGGTAATTGCGCTCGGTGTGGGCGTCAAAGTCGTAGAGGAAGAAGAAGAAATGCGACAGCTGGCCCCAAACGCGATGCCAGAGACTGAGCACGAGCACTGAGGACGCGGTGCTCTCCTTGTCGGCGGCGTGCGGCGCCTGGCTCTTTTCCGGACTCGACTGCTGCTGCTCGGACGGCGCCCAGGAATCCTTGCACCAGTCCCGATCCACGACGACATAGTCGACCTGGTTGTCGTCGGGCAGCGCGGCCAGCTCGTCCAGGCGCTCCTCGTCGCTGCGTTTGGCGGGCAGCGCGAAGAGGTCGACGGTTGCGTCGGTCGCTGACGGCGGGCCCAGACCAGCATTGACGAGCGTGGCGTCCGCGGCCGAGGCGCCAATGCGGTACTTGAACGCGGACCAGGCTGCGGCGAGCGAGATGTCGGGGAGGGTGAACTGGATGCGCGGCCGGGCGGCGCGGCGGGGCTTGGGCGAGGCGAGCGTCGGCGGCGGCAGGTGCGCAACGTCGCGGGCGCTGGCAGACGAGAGCGGCGTCAGAGGGTATGCTTTCGTGTCCATGGCTGCCGCGCGCTACAGCCGGCAATGCGCATTCGCAGGCGGGCCGCGCAGAGACACAGACGAGGTGTGCGATGGCAGAGGACAAGCTTGAGCGTGGGGCAGCCGCTTCGCAGTTCGCTCGAGCCAACCGATCGGCAAATGCACACAAGCGATCAGGGACCGAGCCCGCTTTGCTCATCCCGGGAGCCAAGATGCTCGTCATTCTCAGATCGCGCTCTCAGGAGACTGCAGGCCGTGCCTCGGTCGACCCATGCTCTCGAATGTCTCTGAAACACTGGGCTCGGCCCCTCTGAGCGCAGAGACCGGGAAACCCTTGCTCATACCTTCCAGAGAACTGTAGAGCTTTGCATGACCTGGGAATCAGCTCTTGCTCGAGTTCTCCCGGCCGGTAACCTGTGCAAGTTTATCTTTCGGGCTCGGTTAACTACGCCACGAACACAAACCCAACCCAGAGTGTGCCCAATGCGACCAGTTCCCACGTGACCTGCTTCCTAATTTTCCAGACAGCTCGGAAGCCATAGCGTCTGGCCATTTCCCATGTGAGACGCGATTCTCGATGACGTCCCCCTCCTGCACCTCCGGTTCTATGTATGAGATTGAGGACGAAGGGTCAGACAGGCTCTCGAACTCCGACAGACACCTCTTGGCTCGCGACTTCCAGGCACCTGTTTCTTGAACCTCGGAGTATGGCGAATGCACACATTTCTGTATCCACCCACCTCGGTTTCATACGGGGAGATGAGGCTCCAGGCGGCTGCGGCACTTGAGGAACAGGGACTATCATCCAACGCTTCGCTCATCCACGTGCACTGTGTTCCCTGAGACGCGTCTCCCACCGTACGCACGACGCCGTTCTCTCGGTCTTCTCGCTGCCTATATGCGATTCTTCTATTTCCGTGCGATGGATGGTCAACAGGGCTTCTTCGTGTTCGGGTCCGAGAACTGGACAGCCTCGTCATTCGCATTCGACCTCTAATCAGGATTAATTGTCTTCGCTCCCCGAGGGCGGGTCGTCATGACCCTCGCGTTAATCATGTCGCCGACGATAAAAGCTGGGGGCTTCGTTGAGCGGCAGCGTTTACCTTTCCTCCCCCGTTCGACTTTCTTAACCTCTACGAATTCACTTCTTCATCTTTCTTCGACATGGGTTTCAAGGCTCTTGCGGCGTCAGCGGCCGCGGCGCTACTATTTTCAACTCTTGCTGCAGCACAGACTGACAAAGCCGTGTACGCCCACTTCATGGTATGCCTCGAATTAGACAGACCGGTTCCCGGGCAGCGCTGATGTGTCTGAAAGGTTGGCATTGTCAGGGACTACACCGTGGAGGACTGGAAGACCGACATGGAGCAGGCCAAGGAGATCGGCATCGACGGCTTCGCGCTGAACTGCGCGCCGCCGCGCGTCGACTCGTACACGCCGAAGCAGCTGGCGAACGCGTATGAGGCGGCGGCGCAAGTGACCGGCTTCACGGTCTTCGTCTCGTTCGACTTCGCGTACTGGCAGAACGACGACACGGAGCTCATCACGGGCATCCTCGCGAACTACAGCGCGCACCCCGCGCAGGCGCTCTACGGCGGCGCGCAGATCGCGAGCACGTTCGTCGGCGACTCGTTCGACTGGGGCCCCGTCAAGGCCGCGCTCGGCAGCCCGCTCGCCGCGCTGCCGCACCTCCAGGACCCCATCGAGGCGCAGAACAACCAGAAGAGCATCGACGGCGCGCTCAGCTGGTACGCGTGGCCGACCGACGGCGGCAACTCCATCAAGCCCGGCCCCATCTCCACCATCTGGGACGAGGGATACTTCAAGTACCTCGAGGACCGCGTCTACCTCGCGCCCGTCTCGCCGTGGTTCTTCACACACTTCAACAGCAAGAACTGGGTGTTCATCTGCGAGCAGCTCATCACCGACCGCTGGGAGCAGATGCTGGCCCTCAAGCCAGGGCTCATCGAGATCATCACGTAAGCTAGAGAGGCTTTGCGTTGTTTCTGCTTGCTCAGTCGTGCCACGCTAGGTGGAACGACTATGGCGAGAGCCACTACATCGGCGGTCCAGAACCCAACCACGATGACGACGGTTCCTCCCAGTGGGCAGATGGCTTCCCTCACGACGGGTCAGTCTATTGGGCACTGTCTCTATCATGGAATTGACGACGTGTGTAGTTGGGCAAGGATTATGAAACCCTACATCGCCGCATACAAGGCCGGTGCTGACAAGCCAACGGTCGAGCAAGACGAATTGGTGTACTGGTGCGCCTTCTTTGTCATTCTGGCAAACACACCCTCACTTTTGTCCATCCATAGGTACCGTCCGACGCCAAAAGACGTGCAGTGCAGCAACGACACGCTCCCCGCGCCCCAGGGCATCGAATACCTGCAGGACCTCGTCTTCGTCACGACAATGCTCACCGCTCCGGGAACTCTGACGGTCACCAGCGGCACGCAGGCGCCCGTCAGCGTCGAGATCGGCGCCGGGATCGTGACGACGAACTTCACGATGGGCGTCGGGAAGCAGAGCTTTTCGCTCGCGCGCGACGGCGCCGCCGTCCTCGGCGGAGACGGCGGACTGGACATCCAGGACTCGTGCGACAAGTACAACTTCAATGCGTACGTGGGGTCGTTTGGTGGAGCGGCCGGCTCGCCGGGGCCAGAGCCACCGGTGACGGCGACCACTGATGCACCGACGACGACCACGTCCGCGGGCGAATCGGGGACCACGAGCACTGATGTCTCCTCTTCCACCGCATCTGAGACGCCGGCGCCGTCTGGGTCTTGCGGTAGTCTGTGGGGCGACGCGCCAGCTGCGCCGGTGAGGAAGCGCCGCATTTTTACGCTAGGCCGCTTCCACATCGACGTGGATGAGAACTAAGAGCCGAATGCCGTTTTGTACTTTTATTTATGAAATTCAACTCTGCTTGCGTTCGTGAGCGAGTGGAGCACCAGCTTGGGAACCGCTTGCACTGCCAGTGTGAATGCGCAACGTGAACATGAAGTTCTGCCTCGAAAATCCGACACGCACACGCATCTCGAAGCAATAGTACATTTGCGTGCGATGAATCTTGTGTTCCAGGACTGCAAAGGGTGCCACGGCATCGGTTGTCATGTAACCCAGAAAGGCATGCCTTGTTCGACTTGAACTCCCGCGGAATCTTGAGGCTGCGGATCAGTCCGGTGTGTATCACGTTTTCTTCCTTCGCGCTCACGCGTCTCGATCGCGCGCCGCAAAATGACAGACCTCGACCTCGACAGAGTTCTCGCCTCGACGCGTGCCGTACTCGAGGGCCAGAGGCATGCCTTAGAGTGCGCATCGCTCTTCTTTCTGGCGTTGAACCCGTGTTAACACCGAGCGCAGCGAGCTCACGCAGCGCAAAACGCGCTCGCTCGTCGAACAGGACCTCGGGCTTGAGGCTGGCACGCTCGACGCGAAGGAGTACAAGGACGCTATCAAGCAGGTCGTCCTGGACTTCATCGTGAGCCGCCCGCTCAAAGGATGCGTCCGTGTGCTGACCGCGTGTGGTAGGAATCGCAACCTAGCCAGAGCACGCCGGCAAAGGCCAAACCCGCCGAGCCCGAGCGGCCGCCCACCCCGGCGCAGGAGGACATCAAGCCCAAACCCAAAGCGAAGCCACGGAAGAGCAAAGCCGACGACGCTGCAGAGGATGCGCCGGCGAAGACGACGACGAAGAAGCGCAAGCGGGTTAGCGCGAAGACCGTCGAGTCGGACGACGAGGGCGGCGGCGAGGTGGTGCGCTTGTTATGTTTGACCCGCGGGCCGTATGCCCTGGGCGCTGACCACTGCTTAGATCGAAGTGGACCCGCCCAAGCCCGCGAAGAAGGCGAAACCCTCAGAGAAGGTGCGCCCTTCCCGTCTCCTGGCTTGTTTGCTTATGCTTCGTCTAGCCTGGTCCGACCGAGAAGGCTTTTGGGCAGTTCATGGGCCTTATAAATGCCGAGATGCAAAGAGACATGGCGAGGGACGCGGAGGCCGAAGCCGCCGTGGGCAACAGGGCTAACATCGTTACGGTGCGTTGTCCCCGTCTACTGTCTGCGCCTCGAATCAAAGCGTGCCGCTCCGGAAATGCGTGGCCTAGACGCAACCTACGCCTTCCCTGGTGGATGCGCGACTGTGCAGATCTTTTCGGGGCATTGCAGGCTCCGTGCTATTTCAGCTTTAGAATGCTGACGTCCCTGCTCTGCGATTCCGTTTGATTATAGGAATTCGACTCAGACGTATCCTCAGTCATTGACCAGAGCCCAGTCAAGAAGAAAGGGAGGAAGAGGAAGTCCAAGAGCGACTCTGTATGCATTCAATTGTCCCGTTGACACGCGCTGACGGAATGCAGGATACCAAGGCGAGCGTGCTGCATATGCGGTTCATGCAGATACTTATCGGCTGCAGGAGTCGAAGAAGTCGAAACCCGTGGACTCGGTGAGCAAGGTGAACCCCAACACTGCATCCACTCACCAACTTGCAGGATGGGCAGGTATGAACTTTTTCACCGTGCGAGCTCGCCTCACCCGAGGCTAGGATTCCAAACCCGCAAAAGCGAAGCGCGGGAAGAAACCCGCAGTGGAACTGGACAAGAACGAGGAGGAGATCAAGCGCTTGAAGGTGCGTTCTCTCGCGTTCCACATTGTATTGCTAATCTGTTTGCCTCCCAGTCCTTTGTAGTCGCATGCGGAGTGCGCAAGCAATGGTCGGTCGCTCTCGCTGCTCCGTTCTGTCAGCCTTCTTATAGATGTTACATCAGGGCCAGGGAGTTCAAGGGCATGGACAAGCCGTCGCAGCAAATAGCACATTTGCGGAAGTTGCTCGCAGAACTGGGCATGACGGGGCGACTGAGCCTCGACAAGGCAAAGAGCATACGCGCGCAACGTGAGCTGCAGCAAGAGATCCGTGAGTGCCTCCACCGCCATGCGTGTCAGGAATTGACGCCGCGCGCGCAGAGGACGTTGTCGAGTTTGATCGGAAACGCGGGTCCGGTGCGCGGGACGCTCCCAGTGAGCCCAGCGAGGATGAAGAGGAAGAGGAGGAGAACGTCAAGCCAGCCAAGAAGGCGAGTCCTCGCCGCCATGGGCTGCATTTGCAAATGCTCACGAATAGACTCGACTTAGTTGCAACATAGCATCGCAGCGTTCCTGGCTGATCAGAGCGAGGACGAGTAGATAATCCTTTCTCTGATTTGGGACGCGGACAGTAGAAGCGGGCGCGATATTTTGTACATTTAATGATAATGCCACGAGAACAAGTGAGAGTGAACGGGAAGCACGCGGGAAGCTGTGGTTCGTGCGCCAGTCGCGCGCGGCAAATTGGACCCGTTTGTTCGTTGTTGGCGCGTCGCTCTCTTTCCCGACCTACCACCATGTCCGAGCCGAGAGACTCCCCTCCACCTGACGTCGAGGCCGCCGTCGAGGCCAAGACTCCCTTGCCCCCCAGCCCACCCGCGGCCGAGGATATGTCGACCGGTGGGTGCTGCACACGCGGCCGTGTTCGGGCCATGCGCTTACACGATTATATTGTATCCAGACGACCCCCAGCCGAACCGCAAACTCAAGCGAAACCGTGAAGTGTCTGCCGAGCCCCTGACGCCCAAGCCTGAGGTAGGCGCAGCGCCAGCGGCCAGCGAGCCTTTTGTCTGACGCGGCTCGGTGCAGGACGTCGAGACCGACCCGATGGAATCGCGCCGGCCGCCTGCCACGAAGCGCAACAGGCTCCAGACGATCGGCGACGACGACGAGCCGCCGGCCCAGCGCACGTCGCCGCCGCGGTCACCGCCACATTCGCCGAACTCGCTCAGCTCGAGCCCGCGGCACGAGTCGAACCTGCGGCACATGAACCGCGGCGTGCGCAAGCTCAACGTGCGCGAGCGCGAGGGCAGCAGCCGGCGGCGCGCGCGCAACTCGAAGGAGCGCGACAACCGGTCGTCCGGCTCGGGCTCGCCCAGGCTGGACGACGAAGACACGATGCCCATGGACGGCCCCGGCAAGCCGGCCCAGGCTTCCGACAAGAGCACAAGCAGCCCGTCCTCCCCGGCCGCGCTGCCCGCCGCGCTGCAGCCCGAGGGCTCGCCCAAGGCGCGCGGCTTGGTCACGCCGCCCAGCGAGAGCATGGACGTCCAGTCGCCACCTGCCCTGGGACCCGACGCCGCAGAGGAGGCCCCTGTGGAGCCCGATGCGGCGCCTGCACCTGCACCTGCTGCCAGCACTGCACACGGCGAGGATGCCGAAATGGTGCACGAGGCGGCCGCGCCGTTATCTGCGCCCGACGCGCCGCACGAACCTCGTGCGCCCGAGGAGGCGCCTGCACCGGCCGCTCCGATGGATGAGGAACCAACTGAGCCACCTGCTGAGAAACCCACCGTCGAGACTCTCCCTACGACCTTGGCCAAGCGTCCGCGAAGCGAAGAAGTCGAGGAGAAGCGGCCACGGTCCCCACCCCCGCCACAGCCCACACTGTCTACAACGCCCGTAAGTTGCTCGCTCCGCGGGTTGCATCTGCGTTGCTAATGCCGCATTCTTTATCGTTCTCAGGCAAAAGCATCGTTTGGATTTTCGGCATTCTCGAACTCCAACCCCATGCAAGTGAAATCGAATGAAAAGCCCCTCTTCGGGGACAAGTCGTCGTTCAAGACCTCTGCATCGTGGGGATCGTCCTCCGACAAACCGAGTGGATTCGCGGCCTGGGCATCGCCATCTGGCACATCCGCGTTCGCATCGCCGTCGACATTGGGGACCAACAAGTTCACGTCGTCGTTCACATACAAATCAGCCACGCCGTTAACCTTCGGCTCTCCCAAGCCTCCGTCCGCGTCGGCCAGCCAGAAAGCGGCATCACCTGCTCCCACAAGCCGGACTTTGCAAGGCGGCGGGTTCGGTGCCTATGCGGGTACCGCTCGCTTTGGATCGCCGATACCCAAGAATCGCCCGGGCACGCCGGAGGGATCAGCATCTTCGTCGCGAGAACGGACGAAGAAGAGCGCCAACGGCGCCAACGATTCGCAAGACCCGAGCGACGATGACGGCGCGGAGGACAACAACGCCGCGTTCGGAAAGAAACTGCAGGCAGAAGCAGGCGGCGCTGGTACCAGCGATGAGGATAACGAGAAGAAGCTGAACCTCGCCGAGCAAGAGCGTGCGTCAGCTGTGCTCTCCTTATTACTTTGGTGCTCACATCCGAGGCGCAGTCACGACGGGCGAGGAAGACGAGGAAACCGTCCATCAAGTACGCGCCAAGCTGTTCATCATGGAGACCTCCAAGGGTTGGAAGGAGCGGGGCACTGGACTGCTCAAGCTCAACGTGAAGAAAGCGGATAGACTGTCAGCGCGACTGGGTACGCAATAACTAGCCCGATTTTCCTGCGCGAGGTCCTAACCCGCAATGCAGTCATGCGCGCAGAGGGCGTGTACCGTGTCATTCTGAACGAGCCGCTCTTCATGGGCATCTCGTTCCAAATGCACGAGTCCATGCGGACGATCACATTCGGTGGCGCACCTCGAGATGGCAAACCCACGTTCTACACGCTCCGGGTACGTGACCTTTGAACACCGCAACCATACGCTTACCGGTGCCGCGTAGATTGCGAACATCAAGTCGGTGCACGAAACATTTGAGGTGCTGAATACGCACGTGCCCACGAGCAGGAAGGAGCCGCCGAAGGAGGAGGAACCTGAGTCCGTGGAAACGGCAACTAATACTGGGGAGGAAGAGCAGGTCTAAGTCTTGGGAAGTTGGGTTGGCTACGCTACATACATGGCTGTTTCGTTTCCTCTTCTGCACGCTGTCTGTTTGCTTCGCGCTATCGTTAATGCCGCCCCGGCTGCTCCCAGGTGTCCTGTTCATGTATTACACACATCACGAACTGAGCTCGTATTTGTCCTGGCAGAACGATGATACTGGATGGGGTTGGGAAGTAAGAGGTAGGCTGCCGCAATCTGAACGCGCCCTGAATAGGGGGAGTCGCGTTATAGGGGTGAACGGCGCCGTCGGCGCTTGCGGCCCGATGGTCCGCTGCCGTTACCAGGCCCAGGCCACACGACGAGCTCTTTCCTTCCACTCATCTTGAGCAGCCTGTGGCCTAGCACGGTATCTGGCCTTCCAGAGTTACTCAGAGCCGTAAACCACCCATCCCGATCCAGAGCAGAGGATCATGGCCCTCCCGATTCCGCTAAATGTGCACGGCGACTTCGAGCGATTCTTCGACTCATTCGAGCCAGCGGCACAGCGCAAGCGGACGTCGCTTCCCGTGGCTAACCCGACGAAGTCGTTCTGGCTGGACTCTGCGCCAGACGCCAACCCGCTGGCTGCAGAGGGGAGTACGGGCCCGCTTACCGCCGAGGCTGACATTGTCATCGTCGGATCCGGGATTACTGGCGTCTCAGCGGCCTACCACCTAGCGAAGAATCTTCAAGGAGGCTCCGGAAGCACCAAGATCGTTGTTCTGGAAGCG
The DNA here is from genome assembly GCA_030578095.1 of Auricularia cornea. Classification (NCBI taxonomy): domain Eukaryota; kingdom Fungi; phylum Basidiomycota; class Agaricomycetes; order Auriculariales; family Auriculariaceae; genus Auricularia; species Auricularia cornea. Next base: position 2,482,438 of record JARLTE010000009.1, on the reverse strand, counting down.
CGAGACTTCTGTAAGTGGTCAATCCAGAATCATATGTGCGTGATACGAGTTCCAGACAGGTTCGGGAGCAACGGGCATGTCTTCGTCTGTCTCGTGGCATCTCAGACTCTGAACCTGTGCACGTAGGAAGGAATGGCGGTCATCTCACGAGCCACGACTTCTTCTCATTTGCGAAAGGCGTTTCCGCTTCACGGGGCCTGGTCGAGTGCGCGATCGAGCAACACACCATCGACGCAGTCACGACGCTTGTCTCCGCCCAAGGCTGGGAGAGAGACATCGATCTCATTGAAGGTGGCCGGCTCTGTCTGTTCTTCTCCGCGGAAGAAGAAGCCGATGCACGCGCTCGATACGAAGCCGGTCGTGCCGCAGGACACAATGTTAGCGGCGTACAATGGGTCTCGCGCGAGGAGATGAATAGGGTACGTCTGGACTCCCATAGTTGATGACGCTGAGCCATCGGTAGGTCTACGGTATAAACTACCCCGCAGCTCGCTTGACCGCCCACAATGTCTGGCCAATCAAATACGTCACTCGCCTCTTTAAACTTGCCCAAGGGTTTTCCTCCACGAGTGTCAAGCTTCACACGCGGACGCCTGTCACTGCGATCTCACGCACGGGCTCCAAGTGGAGCGTGCAGACACCCCGCGGAGCGGTCAGCACGACCTATGTTCTGCACGCCACGAACGCATACGCGGGACACCTGCTCCCGCAACTGAATGGCCCGAACGGCATCGTCCCCGTGCGAGGACAGGTAATTGCCACTCGTGCATCCGGCCCGCTGGTCAGCAAGGAGTCGTACACCGGCAACGACGGCTTCGAGTACTGGTTCCCTCGCCCAACCACGTCTCCCAAAGAAGGCCCCCTCGTCATCTTGGGCGGCGGGCGCGAAGTGGGCAAGAACTACGAGATGTACGTCACGGACGACGCGCATGTGGACAACGGCGTCGGCGACGTTCTCCGCAAGTTCCTGCCGAGCGTCTGTCCTCGGTCCTTCGACCGCGCAAGGCAGCCGGACATGGAATGGGTACGGTGACAACTCTCCGTCTCTGCATTTCTCATCAGAAAACTGCGACAGACCGGCATTATGGGCTTCACGAGGACCGGAGACCCCTTCGTAAGCGTGAGAGGATTCATGTTCTGTCATCGCTGACCTTCGCGCAGGTCGGCCCTGTCCTCGCTGAAGGCGGAAACAGGGACGTCTACGCCGGACAGTTCATCGCTGCTGGGTATACAGGACACGGAATGACACGCGCGGCATCTTGGTGCGAAACATCGCGTTTCACTGAGGATGAATGGTTCACTGAATGCATCCATAGCGCCGAGGCGGTCGCCGGCATGATTATCGCTGACATCCGCAAGCAGCAGTGGTCGGCCCCACAGTGGTTCCCCCAAGAGTATCTGACCTGGAACAGGCTCTAGTCACTAATCCGATGTAATAACGTATAAATTGTGGGTCTATCGAGGTCTGACAGAGATGGAATGAAAGACTGACCGTTCACTATGCGGCCGCGGAGGCTTCGCGATACATTCTCCGCTCGCCGTGACAGACCAAGTCACGTGCATCGACCAACTACTTGCGCGCTGCCACGGTCGCTAACACGATTTAGGGTTTCTCAAAGAACAAGGCTCCAATGCATAACCATCGCATCATTCGCTGCTCTCGCTGCCACGAGAACTCCCAGAATTAACGGGCTTTGTTTGGCCTTGCTTGCCCAAGTTTTGCTGTTGTGACAGCTTGGCAAGCGTCTCTTGACCATCGATTAGGTGCATCTAAGGGATCGGCGCACGCACGGATGGAGAACGAGGTCGGAAACGGGCAAGGAGCTCAGGCAGCGACTGGCGACGCAAAACTCGACGAGCCCAAGCATGCGACTGACCCGGAAATGCGGACACAAACGGAAGCTGATCCCAGTCTGCCCACGAGCCACGGAAGCAGCGAGAGCAAGCCTGAAACGGCTAAGAGACAGCGTAAGTCGGACATATCACTTTAGGGCATGTTTCGCCCATCTCATCCCTCCGCCTCCAAGCCAAGGCTACCAACCACGAGATTGAAGACACCACGCACCGCGTGCGCGTCGAGGTGTCCATAATGCAGCGTGGAGGGCTGGAAGATGAAGGTACCGGCTGGCTCGACGTCAACGTGCACAAGATAGACAAAACTTGCATCCGATTGGGTATGCATGCAGCCTGTCAATGGTAATATTGAGCTCACCCGCTCTGCAGTGGTATACAACGACAGCGCCGATCGTATCACTGTAGACGAGCCTATCTGGTTGGGCACGACCTTCCAGCTTGATGACGACGGGCGCACAATCACATTTGTCGGCTGGCCGCAGGACAGTGGCTGGTTGCCGTTTTACTTCATGAAGGTACGTTTTACGGGACTCATCATGCGGCCTGTTGCTCAAAGGGAGCACATAGGTAGAGGAAGCTGAGGCGGCGCGCACACTACACGCGGCGTTGGAAGCCTACGTCCCTATGAGCAGGATCGACCCTATGGAAGAACCGGCAGCGGCGCCCGTTGTGGCCCCGAAAGACGACGCCGCTGAGAAGAAGAACAGCTTAAACGAGGCGGGAGAGGAGGAGGAGGAGGAAGAGGAGGGTCCACCTGAGGACCTCGGACCAGAATTCGTCGATGAGACTGGTCGAGAGCGTGAGTTCTGCAGCGTCTGCTGGCCCACCAGGTACACGAGGCTGACAAATTCAATCCAGTGAAGTTTATCGACAGAGACACCGAAGAAACTGTGTATCGGGTCCGCGCAAAAATATTCGTGCGGCCGCTGACAGATGGGCCGGATGGGCTACTCCCGGAGGTGGAGAAGGGGATTGGATGGCTCACCGTCAACGTGAACAAGTCGAACAAATCGGTTGTCCGCTTAGGTACGTGTCGAGCTGGAGGTGATCGACGCCCTGACTCATGCCCTGCAACCAGTCGTATACGAGGACAGCAAGGATCGCGTCATCCTCGACGAGCCGCTCTACGTCGGCATGGACCTGCAGCTGCAAGAAAGGCAGCGCACGATCCAGTTCGCCACAGAGATGCGGGAGGGGCTGAAGAATCTCGTCACAGTGCGCGTGCGTGTTGCACATTCATGCTTGCCTCGGTTGCCTTGCACGCCGTCCAACTCACCGTGTCGTAGGTGTCGAGCCGCAAAATAGCGCGAGCAGCGCATGAGGCGATGCAGACGCGTGTTCCCACGACCCCGGTGGACCCGGATTGGGAAGATCCTCTCGGGGCTGTAGCAAATGCGCTTAAAGTCTGGGAGGGCATGAACATGACCTGGAATATGAAGAGGTTTGTACAATGATTCATCTGAAATACACAGAAGTGGCGGCGCTGTTAAAGGTCCTTAGTATGGTGAGCTATGCCGTCAGGTCAAGTGCGCCTTGCCATGGTCGTGGACGGAGGAGAAGACGAAGTTGTGGCGGGCGTAGCCGAAAATTCAGGATTAGCTTGGTCCCGGATCCCGTACTTAGCGAGTAAATTTAAGGATCAGGAATTACAAAGAATTGGAACTCCCGATGGTATACCGCGAGTCTGAAGGCCGTTAAAGGTGTGTTTTAAAGGTACAAGGGACATCGGGGCATTCACGTGCTCGGATGTAGTCATCGGAGTCCGAATACGCGTCCCTCCCAACCACCATGGCGCCCGCCGCGAAGAGAAGCCGACGCAAGGACGACTCAGACGACGAGTACGGCTCTGACCACACGGTTACGCGAGACTCGCCCAAAGCGGCGCCTGCGGGCAAGAAGAAGCGCGTCGCGTCGTTCCTCGTGCCTATCACGAACGGCGAGGAGTCGTTCGGCGAGCGCGAGGCGCGCAAGGACAGACGACGGAGCTCGTTCAAGCCGCCCCTTCCGCCGGGCGACGAGTCGCAACGAACCAGCGATGGCCATCCGCACGGGCACCCGCCCAAGACCCCGCACCGGAGACTCAGCCAGCTCAACGCCGTCCCGATGACGCCCGCCCTGCCGGCCTCCATCGAGATCATGAGCAGTAACTATGAAGAATGGATGAAGCTGGCCACGGACAACGTGCGTGCTGCCCGCTTGACACTGCGACCGTGCTTGCTAACGCGATGCTCGCTCCAGAAAATCAACGCGGCCAACTCGTGGAATTTTGCCCTCATAGACTACTTCGCCGACATGTCGCTGCTCAGGAACGACGTCGACAAGAGCATCAACTTCCAGAAAGCGTCCTGCACACTCGACGGCTGCGTCAAGATTTGGACAAGTCGCGTCGACAGTGTCGGCACCGCAACTGGCCAGTTGCTGAGCAATCTGGCCAACGACGGCAGTGCGTTTCTTGTATCCAGCTGTTGCCGCAGTTGCTCACATTTACGACTAATAGAAGAAGAAGAGGAGGGCGGCGAAGGCGAGGATGGTGAAGAGGGCGAAGGCGGCACCGGCGAAGGCGCGAAGAAGCGCAAGGCCCACCGTCCAGAGGCAACCTTGGCCAAGTCCGCGGCACAGCTGCGTGCCAAGAAGCCAGACCTCGACTTGGACTTCACCGTCGACCCGCTCTTCAAGAAGACGCGCGCAGACTTTGACGAGGACGGCGCCGGTGGCTTGCTGCTCAACCACCTCGGCGTAGACGGCAACATTCGCGTCATCTTCGACTCGGGCGACTCCAACGAGAACCAGGATGACCATGAGGAGGAGCCTGTCGACCTCATCGACATGTCTGACTTGCGCCGTAAGTTATGTGGCAAATTGTCCCGCCTGGCTGACAGACGTTCCGCGCAGGCGATTTCTTCCCAACACTGGATGGCCTGGATGACCTTGCAATATCACACTCGCTGGAAGCCTTCTCGTTCGACAAGGGCCTGGCCGGCTCGTACGATGCGACATACCTGAACGAAACCTTCCGCGACGAGAGCCAAAGCTTCGGCGACGACGGCGATGACGATGACGACGGTCTGGGAGAGACGACCTTCAGGCTTGACTCGAACGGCGACGTACCGATGGACACGGGCGCCGACAGCGGCGCGCCGCCCGTGCAGGATTTCTTCTCGGGCGACCAGGCCGTGCCCGACTACGATGACTTCGCGCCGCCGATGGACGACGGCTCGTTCGAGGCGGAGAACTCTGGCGAGGCAGGCGGCACGACCGGGGCGACGGGCGAGAGCACAACGGTGCACGGCTCGTTCGAGGGCTTCGACCCGCGCCGCATGCCGAACGAGCACGAGTTCACGATGGCCATGGCCGACGGCGAGGGTAGCATGATGGACTACTTCGACTCGGGCTTCCTCAAGAACTGGGCGGGCCCCGAGCACTGGAAAGTGCGCAGGAAGTTCATACGACGTGCGTTCACCTATTGCGTTTGTCGTTTAATGGTGCCCACACGAGGCCGGCAGCGGACACCAGCACCGCGGAGAAGTCCACGGAGGTCAAGCAGAAGAAAGAGAAGAAGGTCTTTAGGGTCGACTTCTCTGCGCCCGCGGAGAAGTCGGCCAAGGAGCTCTTCGCGCCGGTCACACGCGGGGCGGGCATTACGCTTGCAGCGCTCGCCCGTCCAGGCTCGGTCCCGACGAAGGGCAAGAAGAAGGTCGTCATTCCGGAATCGAGGGACAACCACCTGCTGCCCGACGACATGCACTTCTCGAGCAAGGAGCTCGTCACGCTGTTCCTCAAGCCCAAGTTCTCGGTACGTAGCCCGCTCGTCCCAGTCCGGCGTTGCGAATGCTGAGCTCTTGCAGTTGAAGATGCGCGGGCAAGTGTCGAGACCGGCCAACGGCGAGGAGGTCGATGAGCAGTTCTGGGCGCGTGCCGCCGCAGACCATGCAGCCGGCATCCGAGCGCAGGACGAGGGCGATGAAAGTGAGCGCGACCAGTTGTTTCGCAAGAACCTCCCTGTACTGACCATATTTTCTCTCCAGCGGGCAACGGCGTCATACCGTTCAACACGCAGTTCTTCCACGACGACTACGACGACGGGCCCGGGTTTGACGACGTATATGATGCGGGCGGCGGCGGTGCTGGCGCAGGCGACGCGGAGCAAGAGGAGGATCTGCTCGCCGCGACGCAGGGCCAGACACGGCGCATACGACCCGAGGCGATCAACTACTCCAAACGCGCGAAGCGCGTGGACGTGCGCAAGCTCAAGGAGAACATCTGGAAGAACCTCGACATCGTCGTCGAGCACGCGCCAGACCCCGACGAGTCGATGCAACAGGTCCGTTTAATCTAATGCTTTAGCTGGCCTCGTGTTGACTGGGAGGTGCCGTAGGATGACCGCCCACCGACGGACCCGGAGGAGCCGCGCGTGTTCAGCTCTGTTATCGACGGGCTCAAGCAGTCGTACCCGCGCGAGAAGATGGAGGAGATCAGCTCCAGCTTCTGCTTCATCTGTCTCCTGCATCTGGCGAACGAGCAGGGCCTGAAGATTGCGAAGACTGATCTCGGGGCCGTCGAGGATGCCATGGAGACCGACCTCGACGCGCCCGTAGGCGACATCCGCGCGCTCAAGGTCTTCCGCGACCCGACCGCGACGCGCTCTGCATAGCAGTCGCGTGCTGTCCGTTTTTATTTTTCGACAATGCCTCTTGCTATGCTACTGTGTCCCTGTGATATCTAGGTCCCCTTGTTATCGATTGAATGCACGAATACGTTTGTTGTACGCTTGCACTCGTCTCGGACAGCCAAGGCTCACGACGGTGATCGGTCTTTGAACAGGCGGTCTCATGTGTACCAACTACTAATGGAAATTGCAAATGCGCGGGCACCACGTCGAGTCCGCAGGGGTCGTCCACGATCGACGCAGGAAGAAGCATAGGCATAGGCATATAATGCATAGATTACGCATGGATTCGTGAGCATAAACATGAAGGTCGTGGAGTAATTCACAGCGGGCATCAGTAAGGAATGCGAAGCAGTGGCGCCTGCGCCGTGTTGAATGCAGTGGTAGAAAGAATTGTCACACAGCGACCTCGTGGTCGTCAATGGTGTATCGGGCTAAGTCTCGTTTGCCTCACCACGTTGACGGCGCTGACGCTGGGACCTGCGAGTACCGGGAGGCGGCGAGGTGTCCTTCGAGGGCTTGGACTTTTTCTTGCTGCCGTCTGTGGCGGCGATCGACGCTCCGGGTGCGTGGGACGAATCCGTTCGTCTTCTCTTGCCTGGTTGACCAGGCTGGCCTTCAGGAGAGCGTCAGTTTCATATGTTTGCAAAGTGCCTGCTTACCTGCGCTATCGGCATCCCCCCTCGCACTGCGTGAGGCGTGGACGCTGGGGGCCGTCGCTGCGAGGCCGATGTCGGCGGGACCGAGGGCAGTTACGATGCGCTGATGTGTCGTACTGATGTCCAACGGTGTCTTCGCTTCCTGGAGCTCAAAAGCCTTCTGCAAGATAATCCGTTGCATGGCCTCGTGCAGGTGGTATTTGTCGGGAGGCGGCTGGACAATGCCGTATTCCGGACGGACGACACGGGCCAAGTCCATTAAAAACGGTGCCAGCGATCGCAAATCGGGGTGCAGCATGGATTCCCACTGTCCGAGGTCGAACAAAAAGCACCCAACACGCGAATCGGTTGACGCCTTGATACGATGTGACTCGAACATACGGAAGTAGCTGCTCATGGCGGTCGTATCGTCGGTCGCGATCGAAGGATGCGCTGGATAAGCCCGTAGCATGTACCAGAGTGCGACCCAGAAGCAAGACTCCGCTTCGTGCCGAGGCAGATGAGGCGCTGGCTTAGCAGATGTCGCGACGTTCTGAACGACGTTATCGTGGAATGCACTGGCGAGCTCGTACGCCTCCTGCCCGAAGAAATGCAGGTAAGCATCTTTGGCCGTCCCCGTAAGAGTCAGGACCCGTGGAATGACATCGACTGTAAGAATCATTCTGCCCATTGATATCGCTCTTGCAACGAATCCGGCCTGAGCCTAGGTAGAAAGAATGTCATGAGCGTTGCATTGTAAACGCGGTTGGCTGAGTATGCATACTGTTCTCATCGCACCCGTGGCCCTGTCGGCGCAAAAGGCATTGTCAAAGTCGATCAGGACGCAAAAGGGTGTATTCCTGGAGTGTGCGCAAAGTCAGTCTCGAGAATGCCTGCTCCTAGAGGGGTTCGACGCACGGGAAAGGCTTGTCGTCGTTGTAAGAGAGCAGTCGCCTAATGAAGACAGGCTGGCGCCCAGTTCTCGTCGAGTCCGGAACCGCTGGAGGATCGCTCAAGCCATCAGATCCTCGCAGGATATTGAAGGGGCTGATATCTCTGTGCGTGACATCGTGTTCTTCGTGCATGTTCCTGGACACTGTAACGCACGTCATGGCGTAAGGGCGCTTGTGCTGGAGATAACAGCGAACGGACTCACATTCAAGTACATCATACAGTACCTTCAGGAAGTCCAGCACGGAAGGACACGTGGTAAAGATGTGGTCGTTCAGGTACTCCCTCAGGAAGAGCCGATACCGCACACGAGTCGGAAAACGCAGTGCGTCATCCATGCCGGGAGGCAGTTGAACGTTACCGATGGGGTGAGCGCCGCGGTGCACTCGAAAATCAGAAGCCATCGAGACAACGCCAGGAACTGGGCCCTTTCGATGGATATGAGTGATGATGTCGCCCTCTGTGCAAGCGTCCGCGCGCTCCTTCCGAATGAACGAATCCTTGATGATGATGGGCGCAGGGAGTTCTTCTTCGTGACCTTTGGTGAGCCGATGTGTTGCACGAGCGACCCAATTCATGCGTGACCAAGGCGGGCCGACAGATAGAATTTTCCGCACAACATGGACAACGCCGTCTTTATCATCGACAAGCCAAACGGGTGAAGAGGCGTACGATTTGCGCTCCCATTGCACGAAGGAAGAACGATCGTATGGCGTATCCAGAGTCTGGAGGCGGATCGTAGGATCGAGCAGAGGGGTGTGCAGCTGGTGGATGTACTGGACGAGTAAAGGTAGAGCAAAATCTTCCGCCCAGGAGATCTTGCTGGTATAGTAGACACCCGAGACGTCACACCAGAGGAGCCGATAATACGCAGAGGCCAAGGCCAACCCGAAGCACCCAATCAAGTCTGGACGAGCTTGCATAACTGAGCCCAAGTACGCAGCGGCCTGGAAGTGAGCGTCGGGATCTGTCGAGCCCTTGCCTTCGACGATGGATCGGACGAAAGGTAGCGACACGGCCGGCTTGCGCACGCCTCCTCCACGTGCGTCTACCCAGTCCTCGATGTCGGCGTTATACAAGAGAGCTAGCTGCTTCCTCGTCAGGACCAGATCCGGCTTCTGCGTGGCAACTTCCGCAGTGTAAGAGTCTGGGTGGTGAATTTGTGGATGATCAGCGTGAACCACGAAAGCGAGTTGGTCGTCCACGGCGACGCCATGCAGCTCTTCGAAGACTTTAAAATGCGTATCGCGGGCTGAGATGATTTACGTACTGGCATACTTGTCGCAAATGTCATTGAGGAGATCGCAAGTCGGCTGGTACGCTGCTTTTTCGACCCCGCAGCGGACGATGGCCCTGACAAGCGAGGATGCGCCTTTTGGGATATGCTTGGTACATTCAGGGTCGAGGAGCGGCTTCCGAAAGAATGCCGCAGTAAAGTCGTCCACGGAGAGCTCTTTCATGGGACCGGACATCTTCAAGTTCGCCGAGATGGATTGTCGCGTTGCCGCCGGAGCGGCCGGTTTTGTAGGGGATTCTGACACCCCAGGCATTGAAGCGAGCCTGGCCTAGTGAACGGCAGCTAATCGTGACTGCAAGACGTGCGAGAAGGAAGGAGAGATGCGGGCGTTGCCGGTGTCCCAACCATGATACCCACACGCTGAGTTCGAAACTAAGGAACCACGCGTACATTTTCGGACAGGCGCAGATAGACATTTCGAGCACTTTCTATAGGATTGATACAAAGGTACATAGAGTACAAGTCGAGCAAGCTGCCTGGCGCAACACAAAAATCATAGACTCAGTCGTGGACGCGATCCTGAACCGGGATATCAGTCAACAGCCATGTTGGAGAATAAACAGGACGTACCAGTGTCAGCGCGGTCATCAAACCCTTCCGAGCTCCGTTTGCGAGATGGGGAAGCGGACGCGGGTCTGAGCGCCGTGGGTAGTGCGTTGAAGTGGGAAGAGAACGACCGCCGCGCGCCGGTATCGAGGGGAAGAGGGCCGTTTTCCAATAGTCGACAGGCCTCTTGAAGTAGTACACGCTGCATCGCTTCATGCAGGTGATACGGTGGCGGAGGCGGCTCGAAAAGATCGAATTCAGGGCAAATGGTCAAACCAAGAGCAGCTAAGAATCCGCCGAGAGATTTCAATTCGGGATGCAGGCAAACGGCCCACTCGCTGTCGACGAGTCCCAATAGGGGAATGCGAGTGTCCATGAAGTTGTCGAGCCGATTAGACTCCAACATCGAGATGATCGATTCCGCCTCGGTAACGTCATCGGTCGTGTCCGCGCCCTGGGGTAGCGCAGTCAACAGGAAGTGGACGGTCAGCCAGTAACATGATTCGGCATCATGATGGGGCCGGTGTAGGGCACGCTCAGAGGGCGCAGGTCCTGGCACTATCTGACCTCCGTCGAGGAGCGAGGAGCGGTCGTCATAATGTTGTTGACCAAACGTCTGTATATAGCAGTCTTTGGCGGGCCCCACGAGTTGCGGGATAGGCCGCGCCAAGCAGCTGTGGGCGAAGCGGAAATTCATAGTAATGTTGCGCGCCACGAACGCCTGCGTTCCCTACTCGTCGTGAGTAGCTAGTAGCGTCTCGGAAAGACTATGCCGCACCACGCATTGCCGTTGAGTAGACTCGGGGGTACGTCCCTCACACGTTGCGTTGTCGAAATCGATGAGAACACATGACGGTCCTGGAGAGGCGCTGTATTGCGGTACATTAGAGGATCTCTTTGTTGGTGGATCGACGAAATCTTGGACGCACCCGAGCGCAGGATATTTGTGTGCCAGAATTTCGCCAGCAAATTTGCAACCTGGGTATGACCGACGGGCCGCCGACGATGAGTGGAGAATGTTGCGCAGGCTGATATCGCGGTGGAGGACTCCGCGGTGTTCGTGCGCGTAACGAAGAACTGTGTGGCAGTCAGCAAAAAGCGCCAGTGCACCGATGCGAGCACAAACCTTCGAGAACGTCATACATCGTCATAATGAAGCGCAGGACAGAGGGGCACCGATACAGGTCCACGCCCTCGCCGCGCATGACCAGTCGATGTTTCCTCCGCGCGTCGATGCCGGAATTGGGCACCTCGACGTTCCGGACGTGGTCGCCACCGTTGGCGACGATGAAGGCCGCGATGGGGGAGCAGATCCCTGGAATGACCCCTGCGCCGTGGAGGTGATCGAGTATCGCGTCCTCGACGAAGGCTTCGTTGTCGATCAGAGGAAACGAATCCTTGATGACGACGCGGGAGCAGGGTGCAAAAGCCCGCGCGTCACTGGACCGGTATTCGGTGGACGCCGCAACCCAGTTCTTCCTCGTCCAGGGCTTGCCAACGGCGATGATGTGCTCGACGCGGTACACGCCCCCGAGACCGTCGCCGACGTGCCAGACCGGTTTCTGGTCGTATTCTAACGAACGCGGCAGGATCGACTCGAGCGAGATCGTGGGATCGGTGGCGAGAGGGTGATGAAGTCTGTAGACGAAGTTCAGGAGGCGGGTCGCAGTCGCAGGGTCGTCCCAGGCGAGGCGAGGCGTAGTATATATCCCAGCGGCGTCGCTCCACCACATGCGGCACGCCTGGCGGGTGGCAGTCAGGGAGAAACATCCTGGCAGGTCCGGCCGCGCTTGGTTCAGAGCGCCGAGTAAATCGACCATCTGGTCAACCGGTTGCCGTTCGTCGTGGCCGTCGTTGACGAGAATGCCGGCAAGGAGATGGTGCCAGGCAATGGCCGGTGGGTCCGCCGTGGCGCGACGCTTGGACCGGGCCTTGACGTCGCGACTGTACGAGGCTGCGATGGGTTCGAGAACGGCGACGATGTGTGGCTTAACGGGGGTTGCGGAGGCCTTCTCTGGGTGGTGCAGTAGCGCTGCTTGCGAGTGTTCGACAAACTTGACGCGTGCCGTCCCTCGTTGGCTGCACGAGGCTAGGTAAAGTCAATACAAGATCAAGAACGTGTATGGCAAGCTGCTTACATTCGTATAAGTTCATGATTCGGTTGAGGACGTTGCACGTCGACGCGACCATGTCCTTCGCGTCACCGAGCCGGGAGACGGCGCTCGACACGCGCTGGTTCAGCTCGAAAGACCGCCCCCGGGTATCTTCAACAGTAAAGCTGTAGAAGGCCTTGTCGAAGATGTCGACGGGGACCTCGTCGACATCGTGCGCATCGAGGATGGAGGTGCCATCCGTGTCCGACGCCCAGGATGAGCGCGATGAGGATGCAGAGCAGGACGACGCGTCGCTCATGTCTGCTGGTAGTAGTATAAATGGTAGCTTTAAGCCGCGTTGATATCCAGTCACTGGCGCGTTGCTGCGAAAGCAGAGTGCACGCGAGGTGGATGAACACGGAAGAGTAGCGGAGTTTGCCGGCTGGTTCCGAGAGCGCGACAAGTCCCGACCCTATTAGTACAGTGCTTTGCAAAACAAAGTGGAATCCCAAAAATTGTTCGTCGGGCGGGCCCGGCCGAGACTCCGACCTTGCCCCGCTCGCCCCACTCCCAGGAGCAGCTCTAGCAGGTCCAGACACCTCGCCCGGGCCAGTGCAGGGGGCTCTGGCAGGTAGTAAATGACACACAACGACAACCTTCTGCAATACCCTCATCAATTCTCGCGAATTCTGCCTGGTCGCGATATACAGCAACGTGAGCAGGTGGACATAGGTGCAATGGGACGTATCGATAGGGTCTAGCCACTACCTATGGGTTACGGATGACTGGTTTGTTGTGCTTCCCGTTTGCCATACAGCGCTCCTAGGCTGGGGCCGCCTCGAGAATCGACCCATGCAGGCTGTCGCGGCGCTGTGCGAGCGGGGCAAGGTCGGAGTCTCGGCCGGGCCCGCCCGACGAACAGTTTTTGGGATTCCACTTTGTTTCGCAAAGCACTGTATGTATGTCCCTGGGGCCCGGTAGCCACCGCGGTGGCTCCGGCGGTTATCTTCCGTCACCGGCCGGAGCTTGAATCCACTCCCGGTACCTCCGTCTTGTCCTTCTGAATCACCCCCGCAATACACGGTGTACGCGGCGCGTTATGGCGCCGCGGTGACCCCAACGTCGCTCGTCCTTCTTGCCCCTCTAGCCTTTTCAAACCGATTATCTGCGAAACTTGGGGCCTGCGGGCAGCATCTAGCAATGTTCTGCTGAGTGGCCTTCAATCAGCGCGCACGGTCAACTTGGACACGGCTCCGACTTGCAACACTCAATTGTTCACTCACGCACCTGCCGCGCCTCGACATGCTGCTGCTCCGATATCAATGCGGCAGAGCCGTGCAACGAGCTGGATGAGCTCGTTGCAGGCTGCACCACCCTGCGTGCTCACGCGCGCTCATGCTACACCGCGTGCTCCTTGCGGGACCGCTCGCTGAGCTCGACATGAGGTAGGTGGTTCGGTTGAGACGCTGTGCCTCGACGTGCGCTTCCGGTCTCCGCGGTGTCGGATGGCCCGACGAGCGCGCGCTGGCGCGCTCGAGCTGCGCGAAGACGGTCTCGTCCGCGTCAAGTTCGAAGGCGACGCATATATTCACTATCAGCTGCGCGCCGCTGGCGGCGCGGGCGAGGTCGCGCGCGGGCGCCTCGCTCGCGTCGTAAACGTTCTCATTGTACTGCTTCGCGGCTGCGATCTGGTCGCGGCTGTCGTCTCGTTCACGAGCACGGCCTCATGCAACGTGAACGGGAACAACGTGCGCCCGCGCGTCTTCTCCGCGACGTGTGCGATCCACGTGGGCTGCAGGGGGTGCGCCTTGAGCAGCGCGCCGCTGGGACCTTGCAGCAGTGCGCCGTGCCCGCGGATGGCAGCCAACGATGGCGGCAGGCCCATCTCTGCGGGCATGGACTCACACGACTGGCTCTGCTTGTCCAATGCAATGACAATGCCGAGCCGCGCACTATCTGCTTCTCCAACGCGCCGCTGCGCATTCTAGACCTGCGCGTGCTGCGTTTTCACACTCTCGCGGGCTTCGCGTGCGGGCGCAGCAAGCATGAGCTGCTGCGTGAGGTCCCCGACGCGCTGGTGCGCTTTGTGCGGGAACATCTGGATTTGCGTTCGCTGCAGGAGCTCACCATCACGGGCCTGCACGCAGAGGCGCGCGCGGCGTTTGAGCCGCTTGCTTGCATACCCGCGCAGGCAACCGATGCGTGATGAGTGGGAGTGGAATGTCGAGTCAGTGTTGCGTGCTCGCGCATCTGGTCATCCGACTCATCCGGTGCGCCGCGCGCCTGGCATTCGCTTCTGCTGCATCCCGTCGAGTAACAATGCTCCGGTTCGATGCCATACTGCGTAGTCAAACTCACCGCGAGCATGAGCGTTGCGGCAGCACGGCCTAGCGTCGTGGACCCTGCTACACGCACATTTCACCCTTCTGAAAGGCCTCGAGCGCTGCAGCAGCTCATTTCCCGAGACGACTGTCACTTTCAGCACATCGATTGCTCTTTGTACTTGCACAAGGAGCAGTCCCAGTGCATTGAGCCAGATGGTCCGGCTATTCCGGCGGCGTCGTCTGTGGCGACGCAGCATGTACACTGTGCACATTGACATGATAGCCGATGATCAGGATACCGGCAAGCATGCTCGCAGGGCTCGTCTGGCGCAACAAGTTCGTCCCGACGAGCTCGTTGATGCTTAGGCGCCTGGGCTCGTACTATTTAGGTTGACCCACGCGCCGAGTCAGGGATGCTCACTTGCTTGCAGTACACTGGTAGCCCTCTCGCAGCCCGCGGGTCGGCACGCCAACAACTGCGCCATGCGAGTTAGCATTATCTAACGCTTCTCGTGCTCTCTCCGCGCTCGTAAGTCGATTTGCATGTGCGGCGCTTCATGTGCGCTGTCCGCTCGCTGTGTCGCACGACGTCGAACATTGTCCTCAGACAGACTCTAGTCCCTCTCGCTGGACGCGCGCCTGGCCCTGCCAGTGGACGCGCCGCTGTACGCCGCGACGTCAATGCCACGCAATCGCATTCCTCGACCCCTCGCTGCTGCCAGTGCGACTGCGGGAAGCTGCAGGAGCACCACACCCTACTGCGCGAGCGGCGCGACGGAGGGCGCCGCGTGCTCATCTTCAAGCAGATGACGCGCATGCTCGACATCCTCTAGGTGTCTCTCAACCTCAATGGCTGATGCTGACTGCACCTCGACGGCGCAACCAAGATCGAGGGCCGGTAGTATGTCACTGAGCTCTTTACAGTATGCGTCCGACGCGCAGGCTAGTCACAGACCGCGCTGGCACGGCGTGTGCAGAGGGTGTAGATACTGCGGCTGGGATGGCGGCAGCCAGGCTCGCGGTGCCTGAGGATGGGCTCGCTGCTGGTGGATATGAATGCTAGGCTGACGTTGTAGGCGGTCGAGAAAGGGGGAAATGGACGGGAGAATTCAATAGCACGCTGGGGTATGTGGCCTCGAGCAGTACATTATCGTGGAAGCCTGCCGTTGTGACTGAGGCAAGTGTGAGAGATCGGAGGGGACAGGGAAAGCGAAAGCCGGAGGTACTGAGGTCGGTATCAGCAGCTCCGGCGAGTCAGGCATCGCCCACGGTGGTAGAGGAAGAACAAAGCCCGGAGGCTGGGACAAGGAAGCGAGAGGTCGTATAGCAGTCCGAACTGGCCGTCGCAGGTCGGGCGGGACGAAGGTGCGCGGGTCGTGAGCTGGATGCGACGAGGAACGAACCTACTGCACAAAGATGCGCATCTGGTACACCAACAGACGCATACGAGTTATATATGTTTGAACTGCCGAACGGGGATGTCAACGATGAGGGAGAACGGCGTCGGCGGGGATGCACTCACCGAGCGGTACCAGCGGCGTCAAGTCGTTGTGTGTGCGATTGCGCACAGCGCGGATGGACAGTGCGACTGAAACAAAGCTGGTGAGCGCAATGTTACGATCGGGAGAACGGGGATCGACAAACCGTGAGCCACGAGAGGTGAAGGAGGTGCCGACCGAACGAGTCGCCGGCGCGCACCGTCGACTCGCGAGGAGAAGACGACGAGCAGAAGCAGAAAGTGGGAGAGCACGTCGTCGTCATCGTAAGCCCTGCACACTGGAGCGAGCCGAAGGCCAAGGTCGATGCGGGAGGGAAGAGGAAGAGCACGGATGCGCGAGCTTTCGGCGTCGCGCAACTTTTACACACTCGCGGGAGGCTTCCCAGCCGTTGCAAACCCGCTGAGCACGCGCGGTCTGATGGACCATCTGGAATGGTGACGGCTTGCAGGTGGGGAGCCCAGGCGAGACGGGGGAACCGATCGGTGTGAGTAGGTGATTGCGCCACATCCCGCCGGCGCGCCGCGTCTCACCTCTCGTCCTTGACGGCGAGCGGCGCGCGGTACGGCACGAGCAATCCGAGCTGCAGGCTGCGCACGGCGGGTTGCGCGATGCGATGCTTGAGTTGGATGCGATACAGGTCGAGTTGCACTGGCAGGCGTTGGCTACCAGAGTCAGATTGGAGACACTGCCGGGCTTCCGAGCCAAACTCATATAGGCGCGCTTTGGCCCCGGGCGGCTCCGAGGTGGGGCCCCAGCTTCCTCGGCGTGTACAGGCGGATCGCCGTCACGTGCGGTCACCGCTGGGTCACCGCCGGGGTCACCGCGGCACCGCCCGGGCATACGGTGATCCGGTTTATACTCTATGTATTATGGAGCTGCTGCTGCCGATTCATGATACGAGCAACAATTTCCAGACAGCATCCCGCACCCTTAAGGGTGCCATTTATTATTAAGGCTCTCGTGCGGGCATCCGGCCAAGTTTGACCAAATGCATGGGCAGCAGGCGAAGGCGCGAACTTGAATACTTAAGCGCACCGTCCATCGTCGACGTCCATAGGCACAGCTCAATGCCGAGAAGCCAGACCTCGACCTGGACTTCACCGCCGACTCGCTCTTCAAGAAGACGCGCAGAATTTGACGAGGGCAGCCCCGGTGGCTCGCTCCTCAACCACCTCGGCGTAGAGGCCATCTTCGATCGGGCGACTCAAAGGAGAAGCAGGACGACAATGAGGAAGAGCCTGTCGACCTCATTGACCTGTCTGACTTGCGCCGTAAGTCATGTGGCGAATTGTCCTGCCACGGCTGACAGACGTTCCGCCCAGATGATTTCGCCTGGATGACCTTGCAATCTCACACCCGCTGTGTTCGACAAAGGCCTGGTCGGCTCGTACGTTGCGACGAGACCTGCCGCGACAAGAGCCGACGGTCTGGGAGAGGCGACCTTCATTCAGGCTTGACGCGAATGGCAACGTGCCGATGGACGCGGTCGCCGACGGCGGCGCGCCGCCTGTGCAGGACTTCATCTCGGGCAGCCACGCCGTGTCCGCCAACTTCTGACGTGGCGCCGCGAGGCAGGCGGCCCGACCGACAGCACCACGGTGCACGGCTCGTTCGCGGGCTTCGACCCGCGCCTATGCCCAACGAGACGGGTTCACGATAGACACAGGCGACAGCGAGGGCAGTATGATGCACTACTGCGGCTCGGGCCCGAGTTGGGGCCCGAGCACTGGACAGTGCGCAGGAAGCTCATACGACGTGCGTCTACCTGTCGCGTTTCCCGTTTATCGTTGCTCACACCAGGCCAGCAGCGGACACCAGCTCCACGGAAGTCAAGCAGAAGAAAGAGAAGAAGGCCTTTGAGGTCGACTTCTCTGCGCCTGCAGAATAGTCGGCCAAGGAGCTCTTCGCGCCAGTCGCGCGCGGCGCGGTCATCACGCTCTCGCCCGTCCAGGCTGGGTTCCGACGGAGCAAGAATGTCGTCGTTCGAATCGAGGGACAACAACCTGCTGCCCGACGACAGGCACTTCTCGAGCAAGGACTCAGGAGCTCATCACGCTGTTTCTCGAGCCCAAATTCACGGCAAGTACATAGCCCGTTTGTGCGACGCGGGCATTGTGATGCTAAGATCTTGCAGTTGAAGATGCGCGGGCAAGTGTCGAGACCGGCCAACGGCGAGGAGGTCGATGAGCAGTTCTGGGCGCGCGCCGCCGCAGACCATGCGGCCGGTATCCGAGCGCAGGAGGAGGGCGATGAAAGCGAGCGCGACAATTGTTCCGCAAGTGCCTCTCTATGCTAACCACACTTTTTCTTCAGCGGGTAACGGCGTCATACCGTTCAACACGCAGTTCTTCCACGACGACTACGACGACGGGCCCGGGTTCGACGACGTATACGATGCGGGCGGCGGCGGCGCTGGCGCAGGCGACGCGCAGCAAGAGGAGGATCTGCTCGCCGCGGCGCAGGGCCAGACACGGCGCATACGACCCGAGGCGATTAACTACTCCAAGCGCGCGAAGCGCGTCGACGTTCGCAAGCTCAAGGAGAACATCTGGAAGAACCTCGACATCGTCGTCGAGCACGCGCCAGATCCCGACGAATCGATGCAACAGGTTCGTCTAACCGTCCTCATGCTTTAGCTGGCCTTGTGCTGACAGGGAGGTGCCGCAGGATGACCGCCCACCGACGGACCCGGAGGAGCCGCGCGTGTTCAGCTCTGTTATCGACGGGCTCAAGCAGTCGTACCCGCGCGAGAAGATGGAGGAGATGAGCTCCAGCTTCTGCTTCATCTGTCTCCTGCATCTGGCGAACGAGCAGGGCCTGAAGATTGCGAAGGCTGACCTCGGGGCCGTCGAGGATGCATGGAGACCGACCTCGACGCCCCCGTAGGCGACATCCGCGCGCTCAAGGTCTTCCGCGACCCGACCGCGACGCGTTCTGCATAGCAGTCGCGTGCCGTTTCTGTTATATTTTCGTAAATGCTTTTTGCTATGGTACTGTCCTGTGATATCTAGGTCCCCTTGTTTGCGATTGAATGCACAATTACGCTTGTTGTATGCGAGGAGTCCCTGTTCCCTCCCTTAAGGCAGACGCGTATGTGCCGGCTGCATCGCTGGCCAAGTCAGTCGTCAACGCATCACTAGGTAGTCTCCGAGCCGAATGCACCGCAGCGCGCACCGTGACATCAGTCAAGTCAGAAGCATATGGCATGGGCATTTATTCATAAGTTGTGCATAAAAATCATGAGTAGGCAGAGTTGGTAATGAATGTGGGGGTTTAGAACGTCACAAGGAGGTTGCGAAAGGATGTGCATAACGCGGGTGGGGAAGGGTGGCTTCTCGGTACGCTGGGGAAGTCCATCAGGCTAAAAGCCTAAGGGCCAGAGGCAGAGGCAGCGCGCTGGCGCTTTATTCGTTGACGGTCGGATGTGCGGCTCGGCGCCGTTGCGGCCTTCCGTTTCTTCTCCTTGCCATTGTCAAGTGCAGACGTGGATGCGGAAGTTGCGTGCGATGAATCAGTTCGGCCTCTCTTTCCCGTCGACTGAGCGTCGCTGCCTGTGTGGGAGCTGCATTAGCCAGCGGACCGTGGCTCTCGGGCGAATGAACTCACCGCTTGCGGAAGCCTTGGTCTCTGCCGCGCGTGCCGCAAGAACGGTCGGGGCGGAAGCCGCAAGCCCCGCCTGGGCTTTCAACTTGGGATCGCGCTGCCGTTTCATGTTGAGCGGTAGCACTGTGCCTGCCTCTTTGAGCCGGCAGATCTCGTCCAGCAGGATCCGCTGCATGGCCTCGTGTAGGTGATATGGGTCGGGCGGTTCGCTCCTGCCGTATTCTGGACACACGACCTCGGAAAGGCGCCTCGCGAACGGCGCCAGGGAAGATAGTTCTGGATGCAGGACGGCCGTCCACATTTCTTGGCCGAGCTCGAACACTTCTCTGCGCCGGTCCTGCCACTCGCCAATACAATGCCCCTCGAAATTTGCGTAGTATTGGCTCATCCGGGTCGTGTCGTCATCGCGAGGTGAGGCGCCCGCTGGGAGAGCTAGCATTAAAAACCAGGTAGCAATCCAATAGCAGCATTCTGCTTCGTGGCGAGGCCTGTAAGAAAAGGACAGCTCCTCGGAAGATGGGAGCGGGACGAGGTTATTGTGGTAAGTGCTTCGAACGTCGTAGGTTTCTTGGCCATGTATGCGCAGGTATGCCGCCTTCGCCGATTCGATGGCAAGTTGTGGCATTGCTGGAATCGTGGCGGTGCCATGAGTTATCATGCCAGCCGAAACAGCCCTGGCAACGAATGCGGGAGTAGCCTGGTAATAAGAATAAGCAATCGGATGCAGGCGGCTGAGGTGACAATCGCACCGTCCTCAACGCCCCGGTGGGTTTTCCGTCTTGGAAGGCGTTGTCAAAGTCGATCAACAGGCACATAGGTGAATTCTGTAACCTTGAATAGCGAGCCTCGTCAGTCGGGTTTTGACATAATCTATATGCAGTACTTACTCGGGCTGAGGATCGCGATATGCGAGAAGCTGTCGGATGAAGACCGGTCGCCTTGTCATCCGGGCGGTGCTTGCCGTGTCGGCGTCGCCTACAAAGGCGGAGGCCTGCTGGCGAAGAATATTGGCAATGCTGAGGTCCCGGTGAAGAAGTCCGAATTCTCTATGCAAGACAATTGACACTGACGCGGCCCTATCAGCGCAGCCAATAAATGGAAACTAAACACGTACTCTCGAGAACGTCATAAAGCATCATCAAAGCATCCTGCACAGAGCTACACGCGGTGAACATGTGCCCCGTCACGGAGCCGACCAAGATAATCCGGTATTTGACGCGGTTCGGAAATCGTAGGCAGGGGTCCATGTCGTCAGGAAGTCGAACGTTTTCGATTTGCTTCTCGTCTCCGTCGACGACGACAAAGTCGGTGAGCTTTTCCATGATGCCGGGGACAGGTCCATGTTCGTGGATATGGGTAAGAATTGCCCCTTCTGACAACGGTAGACGTTCTTCTCGCTGAAATGAATCTTTGATCACCACGGGTACCGGGAGAGGTTCGTCTCCGTCAGGACCGACGGTATGAGTCGCACGGACGACCCAATTCTTGCGCGACCAAGCATGTCCCACAGATATGACCGAGTCCACGACATAGACCTTTCCCTTGTTGTCTGCGACGAGCCAGACGGGAAGGCGAGCGTAGGATTTCATAGCCCAGTCCTTGAAGTCTCGACCATCATGGGTATCGTCCGGAGAGCGCAGAGAAATCGACGGGTCGAGCGACGGGTTGTGTGCCTGGTGAACGTACTGTACGAGAATTCTCAGAGCCTTGTCCGGAGACGACCATTTGATTTCCTTCGTATAATAAACGCCAGATGCATCGGACCAGAGGACGCGGAAAAATTCCGCTGCGACACACAAGCCGAAACAGCCTGTCAGGTCCGGGCTGGCTTGCATGATCGAGCCCAAGTATATTCCGGCTTGGAAAAGTGCATTCGCGTCCCTTTCGCTCTTGCCCTCCAGGATTGAACGGATGTGCGGCCAGGCAATCGCAGGTTTGGACGACGGGGACGCGGACTTCTCCCAGAGCAACAGGTCCGCCAGGAAGCGAATAGCGAGCCATTTCTTGACCATGACGATGTCAGGTTTCTGCCAGGCCACTTTGTCCGTGTATGTGCGTGGGTGGTGGCAGGGCGGATGCTCAGAGTGAACCACGAACTGGAAGCAATCGCGCTCGCCGACTCCTTTCTGGCCTGCGGACAAGAATCAATATATGGTGCGATCCACGAAAAGGCAGTGAATAAGACAAACTGGCGTATTTATCGCATATCCCGTTCAGCAACTCGCAGAAAGGCTCGTATGCCTTTTTTTCCTTGACCGCAGCAATGACGCGGAGGAGCGATCGGGCATTTCGAGGGATGTACTTGGCACATTCGTCGCCAGAAAGTGGGTTCTTGAAGAAGATTCTCGCGAAGTCCGTGGCAGAGAGCTCGTGAGTCGGGCCAGCAGTGCGTAACCTCTCGGTCAGACTGTCCCTGGTCTCCGCCGGAACCAGTTTCTTGGCGGGAGAAATGGACATGGGGCGTGTAGAACCGAGGTCTTCAGACACCAGATGTATGTCGCAGAGGCTGAGCTCGAACGGTGGTTGACGACGAGGTGGGGTGAGGGCAAGGCACGGAGACAGCCGACTTGCTGCCGAGAACTCAGTTTCAAGTTCGTGACCACGTGCACGCAGCACGGCGGAGGCAAATGCAAGCAGGCCGGGCAATGTACAAACTCCTTAATTATCTCACAGGCTCATGGCGTTCAATTTCATGCAGAGGTATGCTGCGGACAGGCGGTGGTAAACAGATGTCTAACTGAGCGAGCCTGAAGGACGTGTGCAGCGATTGAATATGTACTCGGAGGGACATGATATGATACAGACAAACAGGTCAAGGGATAGTGTACAAGCGCGAGACTAGATACTTAGCCGAGGGCGAGGACCTGGAACTCATGTCAATCGTTGGCAGCGACAGAGCATGGCAAATCACATACGACCGTCTTGTCTGTCAGGACCCTCGGCGCTCCGCTTCTTCGAGACAGCCGCCGGAGCCGGTCGGACGGCAGAAGGCAGCTCGTTGAAACGAGAGTCGACGGCGCGGCGTTCGTGGATATTGAGCGATATCTCGTCAGTATCCAGCAGTCGGCACATCTCCTGAAGAATGATGCGTTGCAGCGCTTCGTGAAGATGGTATGGCGGTGGCGCGGGTTCCGCAAACTCGTAGGACGGGTGGATGGTGGATGCCATGGCGAATACGAAGGGCGCAAGCGCGCGGAGACCAGGGTGTAGTGCGCTTTCCCACTGGCGCGGGCCAAGGAAAAAAATGCTGCCTCGCGGATCGCTCAGGCTGCCGACCTGGTTCGCTTCGAGCATCTGTATGACCTCGTTTGCGCGCCTGAGTTCATCCTCATCTCTGGATGCCCCGCGTGGGAGAGCCGTCACGAGGAAGTGAAGAGTGAGCCAGAAGCACGACTCCGCATCGTGGCGTGGTCCATGTTTGGCGCGGTCTACGGGCATCGGCCCCTGCGCCAACTTCGCCGAGTGCAGGGTGGAACAAGCCGCGTAACGCTCAGGACCGAAGGCTTGGATGTAGCATGCCTTCGCGTTGCCGGACAGCTCGGGTATCGGCGGCATTTCGTAACGATATTCAAGGCTGAACGATGCCGAAACGGCTCGTGCAACGAAAGACGGCGTGCCCTGGATAAAATCAATGAGAGGCCGCAGGACCATTTGAGCAGTCGGCATACCACAGACTGACGCAGTGCGCACTCGGGACTATGCCCCTCCCAGGCGGCGTTATCGAAGTCAATGAGGGTGCACGCTGCCCCGCAAAGCAACCTGAAAAGACAGATGAGCGAATGATGACCCCGGTACTGCATTCATACGAACCTCGATGCCGGGTAATGATGGGCAAGAATGTCTTTTGCGAACGTGCAGGTCGACGGAGGCTGTTCTTGCAAAGAATTGTTGTAAAGGACGTTTCGGAGGCTGATGTCACGATGGAGGACTTCTCGCTGCTCGTGGACGTGACGGTGGGCTAGAGGAAATTCAACAACCAAGGACAGAAAGCTTGGGGATGCGAACCAACCTTCAAGAGCGTCGTACATGGTCATAAGAAAATGCAGAACGGACGGGCATTGATACAGGTCCTGTCCGGTCCCAGGCAGAATCAGCCTGTGTTTTCGGCGGACGTCGACCGGGAAACCAGATATCTGAACATTCTGAATGTGTGCGACGCCGTCTGAAACGAGGAAGCTCGCGATAGGCACGGTTATGCCCGCAAGAGGGCCGTCCGCATGTAGATGCTCCAAGATCGCGCCTTCAGAGTGACCTTCGTTGTCGACGAGGGAGAACGAATCCTTGATGACGACGCGCGAGCACGGAGTGAATGAATCGGTGCCCCGGGCCCGATACTCAGTCGCGGCGACGATCCAGTTCTTTCGAGACCAGGGCTTGCCCACAGCGATGGTGTGCTCCGCTCGATACGCACCGCCAATAGCATCATGGACGAGCCAGACGGGACGGCGGTCGTACGGCACCGGCGGCTGAGACATCGCCTCCAAAGAGACAGTAGGGTCGATGGCAAGGGGATGGGACATTCGGCACACGAACATGAGGAGATATCTTGCGGTCGCCGGATCGTCCCAGTGCAGTGAAGGGGTAGTATATATCCCAGCAGCGTCACTCCACCACAAACGACACGCTTGACGGGTGGCGGTCAGGGAAAAACATCCTGGCAAATCCGGCCGCGCCTGGTTAAGCGCGCCAAGGAAATCGACTATCTGGTCGATGGGCTGTCGCTCGTCGGCGATGAGGACGGTAGCGAGAACGTGGTGCCACGCGATGGCCGGCCCTGCCGGGTTGGCGCGCCTCTTGGAGCGAGCTTTGGCGTCGCGACTCCAGGATTTCGCAATGCACTCGGGGACAGCAACGAGCTGCGGACGCGCCGCTGAGGCCCTGTCGGGATGGTGGAGGAGAGTAGAGCTCGAGTGGTCGACAAACTTGACGGCTGCGGCTGCAGCCTTGCTGGACGAAGCTGGGGCGGAATTAATGAGGGAGCGCGTAACGAGTAACAAGGACATCACTTACCGTTGTAGATATTGATAATCCGATTCAGGACGTTGCAAATTGACGTGGTCAGGTCCTTCGCCTTGCCGAGCGTCGCTATCGCGGTGGACACGCGCCGGTTGAGCTCAAAGGGCCGACCACGCGCGTCGGTAACTTCAAAGTTCAGGAGGGCCTTGCTGAAGACGTCCACGGGTACCTCGTCGACATGATGCGCCTCGAGTATCGAGGTGCCGGCCGTGTCGGAGCTCCGAGTCGAGGAACTGGAGCAGGACGCGCTGCTAGACGAGGAATGGGACATCTATACGATGGTTCGTATGTTGACGGTTATGGGACACGGGTTCGCGGGTCGCTGGAGTCGCAGACAATGCGAGTTGGGGAACGCGAAAGAGTCGCGGAGTTTGCCGATTACATCCGGGCCGAGCTCTCAGTCGGACGCGCAACTCCGATCATCAATGACAATTACTTTCAATAGGATATTCTGCTACAAGCGCCTGAGAATAATCCTATGATGTGAAAATGGGTACGGGTACCGGTAGTCGCGCTCGGCTCGTTGACCAGGCCGCATGATACCATATCCCACCATTTGCGTCACCCGCAGGTCACCCGCGCACAGTAGTCTACCTCAAAGCAACGGATCATACACGCTACATCTCTTTCTGGTAGTGCGGAGGATGGACTACTGTCTACCGCCCGAGAACGGCCGGTCGTTCGATGCAGATGTTCGGGCAAACCCCACAGCATGGCTTACCGCTGAAGATACGTTGCTGCAGACGGTCCGAGCGTGCCAGTGGCGTTGCAGTGGCGTCCCCGCTGCCCGGAATATATCGCGCCGCCGATGAACGAGTTTGAGGCGTAGAACGCTAGCGAGGCACTCGGAGTTATTTCCGCAAATGATGTGGGGTTTAGTGCATGGTTAATACGGCTCTCAGACCCATGGGAGACGCGGAGATGATTTGGCAAGGCCTCATATCATGGCGCCCCTCCACCTGGCATCCACCCTCGTATGGATATGGTTTACTCCTCATTCACATTTGTGGGTCCACCGCACATTTGTGGCCCGAGCTTGGGACACATGGAGGAGACAAGCATTGTCAACGTCTGCCGCGAAATTCTGTCGTAGCGCAACAGCATGCATCAGTAAGACTATTTCCCGGGGAAAGGGTCCTCCAGACTCACGAGTGGTGGTAGACGTTGAATTCCAATTTGGTCTCGTCCAAGAGAAGCGCGCGGGCGGTGGGCAGTAAATCGCCGACGAGCACGCCCCATTGCTCGCTGAACGCGTACACCATTTCGTGCGGCGCCCCACCCGAGTCCACCGTCGCAGTGGCGATGAGCCGCGCGAACTTGTTCGTCAGCCACGCGGTGCCGGCGAAGCGCACGAGCTGCTCGCCGGCGCGCGCGACGATGCGCTGGAAGGGGAAGTGGCGCGCGGCGGACGCGCGCAGCTCGCGCGTCGTCGCGATGAACTGGTCGTCGCGGAAGCGCGTCCCGTTTGGGTGCTCGAAGTCGCCCTCCGACGCGAGGAACAGCGCTGCATGCGCCGGCTGCAGGAGCGAGCCGTAGAAGTCGCTTGCGGGCACGAACCCGCCGCGCGCACGTACACGGCGGTCGTACTCGTCTGAGCGCTTCCGGTCCTCTGGCGGCGGTCGTTGCTGGCACATGAAGGCGCAGTCGTTCGGACAGGGTGTTCCGCTGGGTGTGAGTAAGTCTTCTGTCGTGTAGCAGACCAACCAATGCGTTAAAGCTGCGCCACGCACTCGCCACAAAGACAGGAAGGCTCGACTGGCGAAGGTGCCGGGTCAGCGGGGACGATATCGCGTAATATGAGCCGCTGAACGATGGATGAGCGCGTTGCCAGCCGCTGGCGGATCGAGTTTTGCACGCTGGCCGCCGAGCTGACAACACCGGACGCGACCAGAACGAAGCGATCAAGCCGTACCATCTCTTGGGCGAAGACGATGAGAGGGGTCCATGCAAGCACAGCGCGTCCTTTTAACGATCAATTGGTGGGGCGAGGCAGATCCACGCCAGAGCAAATGCAGCACAGCGCGTTTGCAGCCGAATAAGATTCGTGCTCGAACAAGGCAAGTCAAGGACACACTGACAGAGCCTCGTTCTTATGAGCAGTGTGTCGTAGTCGGGACGACCGAGGACAAAATACAAACAGCATCCGCCGGCACCGGCCGCCGATCCTGCCCGCGACACATCGGCCTCGGGCCACCTCGGGGCTCGCTCCCCCATGACAGCTGCTCATCGCCGTCGTCGGCGCCGGCGACGACGAGCTCAGAAATTCGATTTCAAGTATTTTCACAAATTCTGATACCATTCGACGCAGAATCTTGCGCTCTTTACGATGGTGGAAGCCAAAATGCGCCATCTTGCCTGGTTGGCGCGCTATGGCTGGGATTCTGGGGGCCGAAAATGGAGCTCGGCCTAGTCCGGACGCCTCAAACTCCGACAAAAGCCGCAACCGACGGCTGTTCCGCCAAGTGCACAACGACGGCCGTGACAAGTACAGGTCCCTCGAAGACCTGGATATCGTTCGGACCGAAATTTTAAGCTCTATTTGATGGTGAGTAGTCTGTACCTCAGTACACTATGATTATGCTCCGAGGAGGTAAATGAAGTTGGATCATCATGACAAGTCTCACTGAAGGCGACTGAGGGGAAGCGCGTGCAGCGCAGAGACTCCGTCGCGTGTAGGAGACACAGAGCGAACTAATATATACCTGAGGGGAAGCGCGTGCAGCGCAGAGACTAGGTACAGTGAGCACGTGACGAATACAAGATGCAGGGGGACGGATCTCACCTCAGTCGCGTGTAGGAGACACAGAGCGAACTGAGGTGGCACGGGAAGGAGCAGAGAGACTATATACTGAGGGCGAAAGACAATAGAGACGTGAGCACGGAGGTGGCGGTTGAGCCACCGGAGATATCACGTCGTGACACATCAGAGGTGTGTACCTTTCCTCTTGAGCTCCCCCCAGAAGGTTTGTCAGGGTGTAGACATCATGAGAACTATTGTTTCAGTAAGGGGAGGGAGACAGGAAGTTGCTGTGTGAGGGGAAATAGCCGCATACAGCGGACGATCGCCCTGCCCCGCGCAACATTCGGCAGCGGGAAGCGGAGACCTCGCATCTCTCATAGATAATTTATGCTTTAATGGTACTTAAATTTGTGGTAGTTCTACAGCTATGGGAGTAGCCGAAGGCGCGACCGGGATTTTGCCGAAAAGCGCGTTTTCCGACGCGTCGCGGCCGCGCAGGTCACCGCGCCGCACCCCTCGCACCTGCGCCCTTCCCGCTCCTGGGTTGGGTCGGGGCATTGATAAAACGCCCGTGAAGGACGCTGCTAGGCCTGCAATGGTCCGTATATTTTTCGGCGTGATTTACCTTGGATTTACCCACCCCGTGAGCTCCTGCGGTCCAGAGCCACGGGCACCGAGCGGGATGCCGGCGCGCACGCATGGATGTTGTCTAGTACCCAGGAAGTACACTTTATGCTACCTGAAGCATGTTGTAACGTGCTCAAAGGCTCGCGTCGTGCGGCGGGTTAGCATCAGTCCCTTCTGCGCTCGTGGACGCGACAGCCGGACTGTTCAATTAGGTCCACTGCATGAATAATGTATGAGAAGCATATGCCCATGCACACCGTGCCTCATATTTGAACCAGGAGCACTGGGCGGCTTGGAGAAAATGTCGGGTCGAAATCAAGTCGAAATCAGTGAATAAATTAAGCACGTCAAACGCAGCCTAGTGGTGCGCGCCATCATCGTATTATGAATGCCCGACCCCAACCCAGGAGCGGGAAGGGCGCAGGTGCGAGGGGTGCGGCGCGGTGACCTGCGCGGCCGCGACGCGTCGGAAAACGCGCTTTTCGGCAAAATCCCGGTCGCGCCTTCGGCTACTCCCATAGCTGTAATGGTTCCTGAGGGAATGCGCCGTTTCGATTGTTATGCACTACACCACATTCTGCGCCGCTCCAGATACTTAATCTAGAACTATGCAGTCATTCGCAACGCCACTTGGGTTCATACACAAAGACTCTGCATGGAAGTAGGGAGAATACAACCGGCAGAGCTGGCTCTTCGGAGAATGCTATGCCGTCCTCATCCCTATGATCTATCCGTTCGTTCAGAGCCTTGTGCCAGGATTTCGTCACAGTCTCACAGTAAATGAGGATGAGATTGAATCTTCTGAAGAATATGGGAGTGAGAGATACCATAGGGCTTGCGATTGTGTTACTTGGTATTCTCCGCATCCGCACATTATGTCGTAAGCCGCATATTCTCCTCTGGTAAATTATATCATAGAACATTGTTATCAGTAATTTGGCCCTGAGAGAATCACCCAAGGCTGCACATCAGGTGGTCCGGAGAATGGCCCGGGCCAGTCGACAGTGCAGAGACCCCAGCACTGCAATTCACCTGAGGATGAGGTTCGTGGCTAACCTACACCAGCATTCGCAAGACCTATATCTCACTCAGTGACTATCTCTCTGACTGTATAGCCCGTGGTGCAAGATCATGACGAGGAATTCATCGAGAACCATATGTATTTGCCACTACGCACCACTGTACCCCATAGCAGTGTAGCAATAGTCTGATGAGGTAAAAGCTACTCACCATCAAATAGAGCTTAAAATTTCGGTCCGAACGATATCCAGGTCTTCGAGGGACCTGTACTTGTCACGGCCGTCGTTGTGCACTTGGCGGAACAGCCGTCGGTTGCGCCTTTTGTCGGAGTTTGAGGCGTCCGGACTAGGCCGAGCTCCATTTTCGGCCCCCAGAATCCCAGCCATAGCGCGCCAACCAGGCAAGATGGCGCATTTTGGCTTCCACCATCGTAAAGAGCTCAAGATTCTGCGTCGAATGGTATCAGAATTTGTGAAAATACTTGAAATCGAATTTCTGAGCTCGTCGTCGCCGGCGCCGACGACGGCGATGAGCAGCTGTCATGGGGGAGCGAGCCCCGAGGTGGCCCGAGGCCGATGTGTCGCGGGCAGGATCGGCGGCCGGTGCCGAAAGGATTGCCGGACATCTGTGTTTTGTCCTCGGTCGTCCCGTAAACCTCAGCAGTGGTCCTAACGCTCTGACTCAGGAACCGAAGTTAGACTCGAAGAACGAGACTCGGAAAGACCTGGGGCAAGAGGCAATGACGAACAACCCTAGGGCTGCCACCCGTTCCCGTAACGGGTACGGCCGTACAAAAACGGTCCGTACACCGTCGGAAAACTGGGTCTGACGGGACGGGAACGGGATACGGGACGGCCGTTGACGGGTCCAACCCGTACACGCCGATCAACCATTCTCAACTCGACAGTGGGTGAGATTTTGGCACTCGGGCATGTACTTTCGCACATATAAGTCACTCAGATTGCTCAGGTGCACGAACTGAGCGTGATGGAGCCTAATTTTACTGTATTAGGCATCAACTTGATCGTGAGAACATCTTTATTTACCTCCGAGGTGCCTCCAGCTGTCCTCCTGGGGGCCATGGATGGATTTTGGTATGCCTTATGGTCGGTTTATGACATCTTCTGAAGAGACGACTCGGTTAAACCTTGCTCAGGCGCAGATTTTAGTCGCGACAAGGCCGCAAGCGCTGGCCGAGACCCGTACACCGTATACACGCCGTACACGGCCGTACGGATACGGCCGTCTTCCGTCACCGCATGAGGGCTTTACGGGACGGGAACGGACCCGTCCCGTCCGTCCCGTATAACCGTTTTGTACGGTGACGGGTGGCAGCCCTAAACAACCCTGACCGTCCATAGCTGCCAGAACGCCGATGGGAGCAAGGTAGTTGGTGTCAGGTCGCAACTTCCATTCAGAGTAGCAAGACATTCCATAGGGAGTTGAATGTGGCTGACGGGCAGTGGCAAGCAGCAGGTTGGAAGAAGACCGCCGCGGCGCCCGGAACATCCCATGGCTGCCCGAGTCCGCCTCATATGCTTGCTCGTCCCCGAGTCCCAGATCATTATGAACAAATCGAGACTCTACTGTTATTAGAGACGTCAATATTTTGGGAACATGGGTACTGCACGTAGGAACGTAATGCGAGAACATAGGGATACAAACACTGCAGCGCATGCAGGCCTTTGGCCTGGGAGATTAGGACACCAATCATGTAGAGCGAACATATGCAACCAACCATCCGTCCGAGCCGAAATCTATCTAAGTATGCAATGCGGGTCGAGAGCGTGCTACTTGCCATCGTTCGTTGCGGACGACGCCCCTCCGCCAAGACGGGCGCTCTTCCTCTTGCCAGACGAGCCCGGCGGCGGCGCAGATGGGCCAGCGAGCGCGTTGGCAGCGGACGACGAGCGCGAGCGGCGGCGCGGCGTGAGGTCCTCGTCGTCCGGCTCCCGGGCGCGCTTCGCCCCGCGTTTCTGAACGGCGGCGGCAGCGACGGTCGGGCTGCCGGGGTCTGTCGCGCGCTCGGGGTACTCGAAGTTGATGGGCGTGCCCATGAACTTGTTCCCCGAGACCTTCGGAAGCTCGCTCTGGTCGGGCGGGCTGCGGCTCGGCTTCGGTGTGACTGGACCAGCTGGCTGAAGCACCTTGCTTCCCGCGCGCGATACAGGCGGCGTTCGCAGAAGGCCCTGCGACGGCGGCGGCGGGTCTTGCTGGAGAGGCGTCTGCGCCCGCGATGGCGTAGGGGGTGCTGTGTCAATCGGCCTCTCGCTATGGTCGTCGACGGTGTTGTCGTCGTCGTTGTCCAGAGGATGCGGAGCGGGACTATCGGGCACAGACGTCTCGAGGAGCAGCGCGCGAAACCCGGCCTGAATGACACCAAAGAGGCTGCGAGGGGGTTGAATTATTGCTTGCAGACGACCGGCGATGCACTGACCTAGGGTCCCGGGTGTATATACGGAGGTGATACTCCGCAAACTCGCGGGGCAGCGAATTTGTCAGGTCTTGCGCGTCAATTTTCCTGGCTGGAGGAAGCGTCAGGGTTGGCAAGTAGGATTCTTCGTCAAGCTCACGCTTCGGGTTCTTGTTGCTATAGAAGTCGACCATGTCTAGCGGGTTCTTGTCTTTCATGCCCCAGTGCACCAACGCGAAGTCGACGATGACGTGCTCTGGCTGTAACTTGTCGCCCTTGGCTTGGACGATAGGGCTCTCGTCCTTTTTGCACTGGGCCTTGGCAGATGCGACAATGTTCTCCGCCGTTATCGCGTCTCGAAAGTGCTTGTTCTCGCCGATCGCATAAGGGAGGGAGCGGAAGTCGACCGCGCGATACAGCTGACGCCGGCGCCAGCGCAGTAGGATGTCCCGGGACTTTGCTAGCTCCTAACAGCAAGCGTTGAGATTTACGCCCAATCATACCGCATACGCACCGGTACGTTTGCATTCCGGTCGTCCTCAATTTCCGTGACAATGGCGTCGCTTAGGGTACGGAACATCTTGGCGTTATAGACGCGGTCGGAGATCTTTAGGAACTTGTCCGCCGCGAGGAGTGCGTCCACGACCATATATTCCATTGCGCGCGCTTGAATCAATGGTCAGAGAGTGAGAAGGCGCAAGACCTATGAGCCCACCGGTCTTGTGGTGGTAAATTCGCTTGTGCATGTTGAAGCGCGAGTGAAATAGGTGGTAGACCTGTATGGCA
Organism: Auricularia cornea; assembly: GCA_030578095.1. Lineage (NCBI taxonomy): Eukaryota > Fungi > Basidiomycota > Agaricomycetes > Auriculariales > Auriculariaceae > Auricularia > Auricularia cornea. The sequence goes on along the minus strand of JARLTE010000009.1, from coordinate 2,450,365 downwards.
TCCTTGACATCGAAGCAGATGTTACCTTCAAGGACTCGGGCAGAATAGATAAGACTGGGAGACGGTCAGTATGACGTTCGGACATCAGGAAGGAGCGCACCGGAACGCGATTGTATTATGCTCGCCGGTTGCCCAGGTGTCGCGGGCAAGGTAATCAAGCCTCATGGTAGGTCGTTTCAGAAAATCGGACTGAAACAGAGCTATCCACCCACTTGTCGACGTCAATCCCATTGCGCTTGTTGGCAACGATCTGGAATAAAAACATCTTGTGCTTGGGTTCCCTGACGGAGCACTTAGCGGCAACGGGGTACAAAAGTTGTGACCTACGTGCTGCGCCGAACCTTGCCTTGAATAAGGTCCTTGACGAACTCGATGTCCTTTGGTTTCATCTTGATGTTGTTCTCCTCGAGGAGGGCATCGAACATGAGTTCAGATCCTTGCTCGTGTTCCCATGTGCCTGGTGTGCCCTTTGCCTCCCTGCGCACCGTATGAGAAATAGCGTACCCGTGTCAAGAGGAGCTTACAAGGCCGCGGGCATGAATTTACTGTCAAATACATGCGAAAACGGCCCGTGTCCTGGCGAGAATGACGGTCAGCGTGCATGCGACGAGAGACCGGAGGGTCTACAACAGTCTAAAAGTGAATGTACCACGCGGTAGCAATCACTTTTCGCCAGTTGTAGACCCTTGGAAGCGTAAGAATCAGATGAAGAACGGCGCACCGAGGTCATGCAACAGGCCTGCGAGCTGGACGCAGTGCTTGTCGCGGTCGGTGATGCCTAGGCCGGGTTGCTCTTGCCGAAGGGTGTCAATCATCTTGCCAGCCAGGTGCGCGACCCCTGGCAGCGGCGGGACATCAATGGAATGACTCGGAGCCGATGTGGCGGGCGTACCTAGGGAGTGCTCGAAGCGGTTGTGACTTGCACCTGATGGAATGACGCGTCTGTCAGGAGCCGTGTAGATAGGCGCGGGCGAGCGGCGTACTGGGCCACACGTAGCATGAAGTGCCAAGCTGCTTGACGTTGTGCAGTCGCTGGAACTCCAACCTGACAACCGCTCAGCCAGGGGCCAAAGAGAGCCTATACGGCTTCAGACGCGGGCTACCCACGTGTCTATGAACTGGAATAGGTCGTCCGAGAGGTCGACTACACGAGCAAATCAGCACCGGACTGCGTCGCACGCGGTTTCCGGGACTACTGGGCGTACTGTAATCATATATCGGGTCCTTCAACTTTCGCGGCTTGCGAGTGCTGGAGGCAAAGGCCTCGCTGTACCCTTGGGCTGACGGTTCTTCCATGTCGCTCATCTAAAGTGTCGGTGGAGAGCGTGAGGGTACGAGAACAAGGGCTTTGGCGGAGAACGAAACAGCCACATTTCATATCGGGGGTCACGCTATTGGCGCCCGCCGATAGTTGCCCGATGTACGGGCGTTTGACCGAGGACAAGCTGCCAGTTGACCAGCAGACATAATGGCAGACGCGATGACGGGGGATGTTGACATTCCGTCGGTCACACAGCGTCACAAACCTCCTATCTGGCTCACGTCACCCCTTCTTTAAAGAAATGACCTGTCCGTCCGTCACGTTTCTTCCGCTTCCGCTAGCGCCGCGCGCCGGTCCGCACTCCGCTTCCGCTAGCGCCGCGCGCCGGTCCGCACTCCGCGCTGTGCCGTTTCTTCCCCTCACCCACTGCCGCCCCCTATCTGGACCCAGCGCCGGCCGCCAGCGCCGGCTACAGCGCGGGCTACAGCGCGCTATGCCGCATCTTTCCTTCTCGCTGGGCCGGCTACAAGAGCTACAGCTGTGCGCCGCCGCGTCGTGTCATGTCCGCCTGCTCCATGTGCCGCCGCCCGTCCTGTGCGGTCTGCTGCTCGCCGAGCTCTCACAGGCGAGATTCGAGCCCTCCGAGGCGGAGAACGAGGCAGAACTAAGACGAGACTTGGGCGAAGATGTGGTCGTTGATTGCGTAGCGAAGCAGTAGGTACATGGCGTGGCTTTTATACTGTAGACGTAGAGCGGAAGTGCGGAAAAAGGGATCGAGAATCGGACCGCGGCGGCGGGTGTGGGGATCGAAGAGCGAGCCATCACATTATCCCCCCCTTCGGAGGAGCTTGGGCGTTATCATGAGATGAGAAAGAACATATGGGGGTAGACATGAGTAGACGAGACGTTAATGAAGCAATGGAGACAATAGAGAGACATGAGACATGGGACATAGATGGCTGTTAGTGAAACGAGACTGTAAACGAGATGGGATACAAGGGACAAGTCGCATGGCTTAAAAGCAATGGACGGGACGTAGCAATGGGACCGGTGTGGGTTAGAACGGTTCGACGGTGGCCGATTTGTTCCGTGAGCGAGACGAGGCGAAGCAGCTGCGAAGCTGGGCGAGACGAGGCGCGGGAAAAGGCACAGAATCAATGGGGACGAGGCATGGGCATGGAGACATTGACGGAGCATGGGATATGGGTTTTGGATGCGAAGGAATAGAAACTGAGTTAAACGAGCGACGGGGAGGAGAAATGACAAGGCAGAGACGTACGAACTGAGGAAATGAATTCAGACGATGTTGACGTGGGAGTTGGAAGTGCTCGGCACGGTAGGGCACGACGAGATGTGGTGATCACCACCGCAATAGAAGCAAAGATTCTCAGCCTTGCGGCGAGCGCGTTCCTCGGCGGAGATCTTGCCGGGGCGCATGGCACTGACTTCCATAGGCGTGTCGGTCGGCAGCGAGATCGTATCCTTCGATGAGCTGGCGACGGGCTGGGCAGGCATCGGCGGCTTGAGCGGCAGCGACATGATGAGCGCGTTGGGCTGAGGCGCAGGCTGCGGCATCGCGGGCTGAGACGAAGCGACTGGGAGTGGAGCCGACATGACGCGAGGCGGGACGAAGAGCGTGCTGTCGACGGTGCGGTTGCGCGAGTCGGCTTCGATGCTGGCTTTGACGAGAGCGTCTAGCGTCTTGGGCCGAACTAGATAGCGAAAGTGCTCTTTGACGACGTTGCTGAGACCTTCGAAGAACTCGTCGCACTTGGTGGACTCGGTGTAGTCGACGTAGGAGACGTATTCAAGGAAGCGAGCGGCGTACTCGGAGACGGGACCGTTCTGGCGCAAATGCTTGAGTTTTGACTTCATCGTACGCTCGAGGTCCGGGTCTTCGAAGTGCGAGCGAAAGGCGTCGAGGAATAGCGTGTACGAGCGGAGGCAGGGGCTCTTGAGGCGACGGAGGCCGAGGAGGTACTGCAGGCCGGGGCCGTTGCCCAAGAACGCGGCAAAGAATTCGATTTTCTGTGTCTCGTTCTGGAAAGACGACAGCTGCGCATTGAGTCGAGACTGCACGCTGAACAAGAAGGCGGGCAGGTGCTTAGCCTTGCCGTCGAACGGTGGGATGTTGTTCGGGAAACGGACGGCGGGCGGAGCGTGAGACGGGATCGGCGGAGGCTGTGCGTGCGCGGGACCAGAAAGCGTCGGGCCGAGAACGCGGGCGAACTCGTGCGCCATCGCGGCAGCGGCTTCGGGCGTGAAGAAGGGCTGTGCGGCTTGGGTTTGAGCAAGCTGGTGCTGGAGCTGGTTGATGGTCTGCTGCTGGTCGTTGACGAGGGTGTAGAGCTGTTGGAAGTCTTGATAGGTGATGATGCCGGTATGCGGTGCTGGAACTTGGGGCTGAGGTTGCTGTGACTGAGATGGGTCCCAGATCGTGTTGGGGTCGTTGGGGTCCATGGCGTGAGCGAGAGGCGAGTGGGGGGTACGCAATCAAACTGTGAGAGCTCGGCGAGAGCGAAGCACAGGCGAGATTCGAGCCCTCCGAGGCGGAGAACGAGGCGTGACTGAGGCGAGACTTGGGCGAAGAAGAGGTCGTTGATTGCGTAGCGAAGCAGTAGGTACATGGCGTGGCTTTTATACTGTAGACGTAGAGCGGAAGTGCGGAAAAAGGGATCGAGAATCGGACCGCGGCGGCGGGTGTGGGGATCGAAGTCACACAGCGTCACAAACCTCCTATCTGGCTCACGTGTAGTAATAAGAACCCGCCGCACGTGGGTAAATACATTAGCTTTTCCCCTCCTGCCCGCGGCGCCAAGGTCACGACGCAGAACGGCCTTCTATACCCTGGAATACCCACTGTCCTTGCCGGTTGTCCGGCATCGACGCCAGCTTCCTCTTCGAGCGGATGCGCGGCCGCCGGTTCGCGTACCACTCCCACGCGAGCCGCATGATCTCGCCGTCCGCGTCGTACGGCGTCGGGATCTCGCTGAAGCCCGCGCGCGCCGTGGGATGGCGCACGTAGACGACGGAGCACGTCGCGTAGGAGACCTCAAGGTACGCCGGGACGAAGATGAACGGCGCCGCGAAGGCCGGCAGCTTGAACGAGCGCGGCGCGCGCAGCGTGTCGGGGACGCTGCTGTCATCGTGCAGCGTGACGCCGTCCCCGGACTGACTGGACGAGGTCGACGCGGAATCCGCAGAGCCCGATGACTTGGACTTGTCGTCCTTCGCGGCCTTCGGTAGTCTCGCCGTTATGGGAGTCGGCGCAACGCCCGTTTTCCGGAAGCGAGATTTGATGGTGTTCTTGCCGTTGAGCATCTGGATCGCGTCGGGGTTGACGGTGACCATGTCTCCTGGCGCGAGACGGGTGTTGGGATTTGTGTGCTACGCAAACCTCAGTTTTTCACGCCTAAGACGCGGAGACATGACGCACCATCCTGCCGTTGAGCTTGACATGCCCGTGGATGACCATTTCGCGCGCATGGTAGACGCTATGCGTGAGGCACGCGCGGAATATGACGGTGTCCATTCGCCGCTCGATCTCGGACCACATAAGACTGCCGACGGGCGCGTGCGCCTGCTTGTCGATATCGCGCTGCAGCTTCTCGATCTTTTCGAGGTCCGCCTGACGGTTGGCGAACGCGAGCGTGTTGGCCGTCGAGTCTTTTATGCGGTCACGGACGTCGGGCAGGATGCTGGGCAGGTACCACCGCTTGAAGATCGTTTCGTTGACGTAGTCGCCGTGGTACGCGCGCAGCAGTTTCTTCGAAAGCCAGCGCTGCTGGAAGAGCGTCGAGCCAGACTTCATAAAGTCGGCCTCGGACGCGCGCAGACCGAGCGACCGCTTCCACAAGTTGTACAAGTTCTTCGAGTTCCAGCTCTGCGAGAGCAGTGAGCACTTCATATGCTCGCGGGTGCATCGGACGAGCGCACCATACGCGGCAGCGCCGCTCGGAACGAGAACACATTCTTGTCGCGCATGGCGGACAAGCACTGGCAGGCGCGGGTAGGCTGGCGGTAAACTCCGGCTCACGCGCCTGAGGCCGGGGCCAGACTGACACTTGCATCGAAAGACCTTGAACAGATAGTCGGGTGTGTAATCAATCTTGCAGACCGGTTGCCATATCATAGTGAAATTCTTTCATAAGCTTAACGCATCATAAGGTTGTATAGACATCATGAATGGGCATAGAGTGCATAGGGCGAGCATAGAGCGATCAGTGAAAGGAGCGTCACACATGAGTGGAAAATGATAGGATCAAAGCAGGCAGCCCTTCCAGAAGAAATGAATGGAGGATGCTAGTGGTTGGAGTGGTGAAAATGTCCTGGAAAGCGGGGGGAATGGCGTCTTGCGTTCGGTCTACTGTAACTTACCTAATTACCCGGCGCCGCAGGGGCATCGCGTTTCTTCCGCTGACGCTCGGACGTGCGACTGGGTGGTCGAGGGTCCTTCGCGGTCTTGCGCTTCTTTTGCTTGTCACCCGCCGGGGCGGATGTCGAGCCCGACGGCGCGTCAGGCTGGGGCGATGCCTCGCGGGTGCGTTTCGCTGACCTAGCTTGGCTGCTCTTGTCTGCGGAACCGCTTCAGCTTGCGCATGACTGGCGGGTGAAAAGTACTCACTCGTGCTGTTACCGTCCCCTCTCGCCTTGCGAGATGCGTGGACGCGAGGAGCTGTGGCTGCGAGGCCGGTTTCAGCCTTGTTGCGAGACGTGGGGACCCGCTGACACTGCGTGTCAACATTGAGAGGATCCCCTGCCTTCTTGAGCCGCCAGATCTCCTGAAGGACGAGGCGCTGCATGGCCTCGTGCAGATGATAGTCGTCGAGGGGCTGCCCCGGCCACCGGCTGTACTCTGGAGCCACTGCCTCCGCGAGCTTCCTCAAGAAAGGAGCCAACGACTTCAAGTCCGGGTGCAAGATGGACTCCCAGGCCGTGTCGTCAAATTCGAAGCATTGTGCACGCCCATCGCTTGGCGCGATGTCCCGGATACGATGCACTTCGAAATTGTGGAAGTAGTGACTCATGGGATGCACATTGTCTGGGCACGAGGCGACCTTGGGGAGTGCGAGGATTAAGTGCCAGACGATGACCCAGAAGCAAGCCTCCGCATCGTGGTGAGGGAGATGGGGGATAGTCGCGGTCTTCGGGATATCTGGCCCGTTCACGATATTATCGTGGAGGGCGCTGGCAAAGTCGTACCGTGCCTGTCCATAGACTCGTAGATAGGCCTCCAAGGCCTCGTCCTCAAGAGTGGGGATGGGCGGGGGCGATGGACCCTTGTTCTTGACCCTCCCTAGAGACAGTGTTCTCGCAAGAAATCCCGGCGTGGCCTACGTACTGGTGTCAGCATTATTCGACGGCATGGAAAACTAGACATACTGTTCGTAACGCGTCTGACGCCTTCCCGTCCCAAAATGCATTATCGAAGTCGATCAGAATGCATTTAGGTGTGTTTCTGTGTCGGGGAAGAGCGTGAGAGGTTGAATGTAACAACGGGTAAGTGGACTTGCGCTGGAGGCTCCGCGTCTTGGTCGGAAAGAAACTGATTGATAAAAGCTGGGTCGCTCTTCCCTCGTGTAGATGGCGGAATTGGTTGTGGAGGAGTTACTAGCTCGCAATCTTGGCGTAAGACATTGAATGGGCTGACATCACGGTGCGTAACACCGTGTTCTTCATGCAGATATTTCAACACTACGACGCACGTTAGGGCTCATAAGTTCGCTTGACCAGGGTCGGAAAAGAGTATATACCTTCGAGCAGATCATACATGACCTCGAGGAAGTCTTGCACCGAAGGGCACGCAGAATAAAGCTGGTCGTTCGCATACCACGTTAGAAACAGCCGATATCTGACGCGCGTCGCAAAACGCAGGCGATCGTCCATGCCGGGAGGAAGAGGAAAGTTTCCGACCGGTTGCCCGCCCAGTCGTACATGGTATTCAGAGATCGGAGTCATCACGCCTGGAACGTTCCCGCTTCGATGGATATGCCGGAGGATGTCGCCCTCCGTAGAAACCGCCGCACGCTCTGGTCGCTGAAACGAATCCTTGATCACGATGGGCGGCTCGAGTGGTTTGTGGCTACCGTCGGCAGCCAAGGTGTGGCGGGCTTCGGCGACCCAATTCTTGCGTGACCATGCATCGCCTACGGAGAGGACCTTCTCGACGACGTAGACGGTACGATCGGCGTCCTTGACGTACCACACGGGCGGCGAAGCATACGATTTCTGCCGCCACTCTTCCGTCCGTAGCTGGTCGTGTCGCACCTCCGGAGAGCGTAGGGTGATGGATGGATCGACGAGAGAAGTGTGCACCTGGTGCACGTATTCGACGAGGATAGAAAGCGCAGAACGAGACGTCCAAGAGATTTCGTTGGTGTAATAGACTCCCGAGACGTCACCCCAGAGCAACCGAAAATATCCAGGAGCGATGGCCAGTCCCAAGCATCCGATCAAGTGAGGTCGGGCCTGCATAAGCGATCCCAAGTACGTAGCGCACTGGAAATGGGCACTGGTATCCTTGAAACCCTTGCCTTCGATGAGTGAAAGGATGTGGTGCCAAGCGATGGCAGGTTTGCCAACCCGAGACTTCTTACTGTCCGAGAAGGCGCTCCAGATCTTCTCGTCCGCGAGGAATAAGATTGCAAGACATCGCTTGGTAAGCACGAGGTCGGGCTTTTGCGTCGCGACATGGTTCGTGTACGAATGTGGGTGGTTCGCGGGCGAATGGTTCGCGTGCACAGCGAATGCCAGCTGTTCGTCTTCTGCAATGTGGTTCTTGGCTTCGCACAATTAGGAGGCAGCGCTAGGAAGCAGCTCAAAGAAACGGGCTTACCAGCGTATGCGTCGCAGATACCGTTGAGCAGTTTTCCCACAGGTTCGTATGCTTCTTGCTCGTTGGACTGGGTGATTGTCGTGATCGTCTTCCGTGAACCGGGTGGAACGTATTCCTTGAATTCGTCTTTGGGCAACTCGTTTTTGAAAAACGCGCCAGTGAAAGCAGCGACGGAGAGCTCCTTGACCAAGCCATATTCGATCATGTTGGCTGTCAGGGCCTCCCGGGTTGCCGCTGGAGCCGAGGGCTTGATGGGCGAGACGGGCATCTGGGAAACACGTCCGCCTGAGCGAGCGAGGGCACCGGACGATGGAGAAGGAGTGAGGGAGACGCGGTGCGGCGGAGTTCAAAAGACGATTGACATGGCCCACACCCGTGCTCAACACCACGCGTTCTTGATAATCACATGTGACTTTCAGCGTTCGAATCATAATTTCGACCACGGTACTCTGTCATAGCCCATACTGTCGGGAAAGGCTCATAGCCGTGGCGTATCACAGATTAAGTATGAGCTCGGTATGGACCCAGTGCTGTCGCAAAATTTGGCTCCGTGGGTATACTGGATAGATGGAATGGATTGTGACACAGTCGATTGTACAACGTAAAGTATATACTAAGAAAGTCGTAGGCATTTCAAACACTGAGGCGTGGACGGCGACCTGCAATGAACCGTAAGTACGAGCCGCATGTGATAGAGACATTGTACACACCACTGTCTTTCCTATCCTCCAAACCCTCCGCGCTGCGTTTTCGGGATGTAGCGGTGGGCTGGCACTTGAGGGCTGTAGGAAGATCATGGAAGTGCGAATGGAACGAGCGCCGGCACTGAGTATCGAGAGGCAGTGGGTCGGTATCCAGGAGGCGACATGCTTCCTGTAACAGAACGCGTTGCATAGCTTCGTGAAGGTGATACGGCGGCGGAGGTGGCTCAAAGAGGTCGACGCAAGGGCGGGCGACGTCCGCCAAGGAACATATGAATTCTCCGAGCGACGCGAGCCCGGGATGCAGGAAGCTTGCCCAGTCATCGGCGTCGAGGTCCAGAATATCCGTCCGCGAGTCTAAGAAATCCCCGAGTCTGTTATTTTCCAGCATGGCCAGAATTCTGTCGGCCCGCGTAGGATCGTTGGCCCTGTTCGCGCCTTTAGGGAGCGCAGTCAAGAGAAAATGGCTAATAAGCCAGAAGCACGACTCGGCGTCATGGTGAGGGCGATGAACAGCGCGTTCAGCAGGAGCGGGCCCACGCGAGACTTTAGCTGTGGCGAGAAGCTGCGACCGCGCGTCGTAGATCTGCTGGCCGAACTCCTGCAAGTAGCACTCCTTCGCGCTCCCGGCAAGCTCTGGAATGGGCCACACAGGGGGACTAGAAACGATCTTGAACCGCTTCGAGACATTGCGTGACACAAAGGCTGAGGTACCCTGTGACATGGTGAGCGAATCACCCAGCAAACTGCAAAATGTTCACTTACGACGGACTGTCGTAAAGCCGACTCTGGGCTGCGCCCTTCCACCACTGCGTTGTCGAAGTCGATGAGAATACATGCTGGCCCAGTCGAGCTGCTGCATAGTGGATATTAGCTTAGCACGGACCAGGAGAGAAGGGCGTACCTCATCTGTGGATATTTGTGTCCTAGAATTTGGCCGGCAAACGTGCAGCCTGGGTGTACGTGACCAGCAGGAGACGCTGAGTGGAGAATGTTGCGCAGGCTGATATCGCGGTGGAGGACTCCGCGGTGCTCGTGCGCGTAACGAAGGACTAGGAGGCGGTCAGCTTGAAGCATAGGTACACCGATGCGCGTACAAACCTTCGAGAACATCATACATTATCATGATGAACCGAAGAACGGAGGGACACCGGTAGATATCCTGGCCGTCACCGCGCATAAGCAGTCGATGCTTCCTCCGTGCGTCGACGTTGGAATTCGGCACCTCGACGCTTCGAACGTGGTCGTCGCCATTCGCAACGATGAAGGACGAGATTGGTGAGCAGATCCCGGGGATAACACCGGCCTCGTGGAGGTGGTCGAGTATCGCATCTTCGACGAAGGCCTCGTTGTCGATTACAGGAAACGAGTCCTTGATGACGACGCGGGAGCAGGGAGCGAAAGACTGCGCGTCGCCGGACCGGTACTCGGTAGACGCTGCGACCCAATTCTTCCTGGTCCAGGGCGCGCCGACTGCGATGATGTGCTCGACGCGGTACATGCCCCCGAGGCCGTCGCCAACGTGCCATACCGGCTTCTGGCTGTATTCTCCCGAACGCGGCATCATCGACTCGAGCGAGATCGTGGAGTCGGTGGCGAGAGGGTGGTGAAGCCGGTACGCGAAGTTCAGGAGGCGTGTCGCGGTCGCGGGATCGTCCCAGGCAAGCCGCGGCGTAGTATATACCCCGGCGGCGTCGCTCCACCACAGTCGGCACGCCTCGCGGGTAGCACTTATGGAAAAGCATCCAGCGAGGTCCGGACGGGCCTGGTTCAGAACTCCAAGGAAGTCGGCCATCTGGTCCAAGGGTTGCCGCTCGTCGTAACCGTCGTGAATGAGGATACCGGCGAGGACGTGGTGCCAGGCAACGGCCGGCGGGTCTGCCCTTGCGCGACGCCTGGATCGGGCCCTGACGTCGCGGGTATACGAAGATGCGATGGGTTCGAGGACGGCGATGAGGTGCGGCTTCGCAGGGGATGCCGAGGATCGCTCTGGGTGGTGCAGCAGCGCCGCCTGCGAGTGCTCGACGAACTTGACGCGTGTCGCTCCCCGTGGGCTGCAGGAGGCTTGGTCGAGTCAGTAACAGCAAAACACCTCATACAGGGTCGCCCACATTCGTATAGATGCATGATTCGGTTGAGTACGTTGCACGCCGACGCGACCATGTCTTTCGCTTCGCCGAGCTTGGAGACGGCGGTCGACACGCGCTGGTTCAGCTCGAAAGCGCGGCCGCGCGTGTCCGCGACGGTAAACCCGTAGAAGACCTTGTCGAAGACGTCGGCGGGGACTTCATCGACATGACGCGCCTCGAGGATCGAGGTGCCATCCGTGTCTGAGGCCCCGGACGAGCGCGAAGAGGACGATGAGGAGGAGGACGAAGTTTCGCTCATAGCTGAGAGTATGGAAGTCACTTCAAAACGCGTCAATATCCAGTAACTGGCGGGCTGATGCGTAAGCAAGATGCACGCGCGAGGTGGATGAACACGGAAGAGTGACGGAGTTTGCCGGTTGATTCCGGGGCGCGACGACACCGAACAGCGAGACAAGACCGAATCAGAACGAACCCGAAAATACTGAAAAAAAAAAATCCACTTGCATTACCAAAACATACAGATGCGGGTTTCAAAATCTGTCAAAACTACCAATAATCCATAGTCCGATGGGGCACCATCTCGACGCCCGTCCTCGCCCTTGCGCGCCGCTCCGCGTCCCACTTCTCAAACCACTTTGCCATCTTACCGCGGCTCGTCGCGCTGCCGACGTTGACGGTGGCGATCATCTTGCCCCACTGCATGCTCAGCGCGAACGCCGTGAGCTCGAAGAAGGACGAGTGCTCCGAGTACGGCACGCCGTACAGCATGATGCGCGCGCTGGAGCCGCGCCCGGGCTTCAGCGACGCCGCGGTGAACGGCCGGCCGTCGGCGCGCGCGAGCACCGTCGAGATGGCCGGCGAGAGGTCTGTGCCTGTCGGCGGGGTGTACCTGTTCGCTTTGTTATTAGGAACTGGTGCGAGGAGGGATGGAAGGGCGGAGTGCGTACGTCCAACCCGTGGGGCGGAAGGCGAGGACGCGGTCGAACGACCCGCCCATCTTGTCCAGGTACTCGTCCATCTTCTCGACCGAGATGGACTGCAGTGGGACGACGTGGACGAGCGCCGTCTTCGGGTTGGTGCTGAGCATGGCGTGTAGCTCCGGGTCAGCCTGGCACTTGAGGATACCGCGTTTACGCGAGTCACAGAAGACCTTTGCGTTCAGCGCTTTCGCAATGGCTGAGACTGAGGTCAATACGAAGGATCGTCATGTATGAGAAGAAACGTACCCTTGACGATGCGCTCCTTGCCAATAGAATATGTCCTGGGAGAACATTAGTCTACGGAGCGGCCACTCATAAGAACGCATACCCAACCACGACCAGCATCTTCGACTTCCCGGTCGACGTGCCTGTGACAGGCCCAGCATTCTCCTTCTCCTTCTCCTTCCCTTTCCCTTGCGTCTTGACGAACGCATCCATCATGCCGCTGACCGCGCTCGAGCCCGAATCCCCGCTCAACGTCGCAGCCTTCTCGACAATCTGCTTCGCAAGGTCCGCACAGGCCTCGATGACCTGCGCTTGCGGCGGGAAGCAATACTACGACGCACATCATCAGCGCGCGCCCCAAGGCGGACCAACACATGGCGTACCTTCGCATTGAGATACGTCGTGTCGAGGTATATCAGGTCGAGTTTCTTGCCGCGGATGGCGGGGTGCATGACGTGCCGCGGGGACGCGCGGAAGTCGCCGCAGTGCAGGTAGCGGAAGACCTTGTCCGTGCCGACGCCGGACGAGTGGAACGTGCTGTCGCCCGCGTTGACCGTCTGCTTGCCGGAGAAGAGGAAGAGCGACGAGCCCGGGCCTGGTGCGCGTAAGACGAGAGCAGGACAGAAGGAGTACGCACAGTGGTTCGCTTCGATGACGGTGACCTCGACGCCGCCCGTGTCCGGGATGATCGTCGGCTTGTCCTCTGGAAGAGGGTGCACCCATTTGCGGTCCACGCCGAGGAGGTGGACGATGAGATTGCCCGTTGTCACTGTCGCGACGCGGTAAGTAGGCTTGCGCGTATCGCGGAGTGAATGTGCGCTGACCTGAACAGTAGATAGGACCATGTTTCCACGACGAAGACAGATTGGTGTAATGGTCGGAATGGGCATGTCTACGTCACATTCAGCGCCAGCGGGAAGATGTCAGACGGCCATAGCGCACGAGAGGAAGTAGGCTGTGACTCCAGGGATCTTGCCGTATCGGAACGCGTCGACAGCAATGGGCATGCCTTGCATGACCTGTGGCGTGTAAAAGCCTTAAACACCAGGCACACGAGGCTTCGTGACGCTGTCGCACCTTGTAAAATGGAGCCTTGCGCCGACCGCCCTTGAAGGTACTCTCTTCAGCCTCGGTCGCCTCCTTCCAAGCCTCATTTTCTTTGTGGCCAGACATGAGCATCGAGAACGCGTTCGCCCCGCGCTTTTGATGTCGACCATTGGCAGGAGGCGGGCGGGAAGGGACCGATAAGGAGGAGATGGGGCGTAGAGGCTTCGCCTTGGAAGGCCCGCCGCTACATGACGATGGGCGACTTGATGAGCCCGGCTGCATCTTGTCGAGGCAGGCATTGACGTGCGATTGTACATCCTAGCAGAACGTTAAAGCAGCACGAGGCTTGGGAGTGAAACAGAAGACATACGTCTTGGGAAAGATCGATGAATGATATCGCGCATAGCGGACAGCATTCTTCAGGATCGCTCCTGGCAGGCGCGGGTGTGCAGTCTCCGGGCAGATTCTGGATTTCGTCTGCCATGGGCGAGTCGCCGTCGGCATCCAGGCTTAAGTCCACATCCTCGTCGTCTGGGCCGAACGTCATCAGCTCGTCGTCTTCCAGTGCCCAGATGTTGTCATCGGCGGCCCCTGCATCTGCGTCCCGTCCTTCCGGGTCCTCGAGCGAGTCGAAAAACGATTCGCTGGTCGAGGAGGATGCAATGGGAAGCGACGGTTCGGCCAGGCATGCCTCCGCCACACTGACCGCGGCCGCCTTGGTGGGTTCAGAGATAGTTCCGGCGACGTTAACATGGGATGCCGAGGGGGAAACAAGTAGTGTTGGCTGCCCAAACGAGGCCAGCGTCTCAACAGGCTCTTCCTGTTTGACTGGCGAAGCAACAAGAAGCTGAGGCTGGCCAAAAGGGTCGAGTTTCACTCGACTGCTCGAAGGCTGCGACTCGACGGCAGGGCCAGACAGTGTACGTCGACGAGTAGGCAACCGCGCCGCGGGCTCGTCGTCGTCATCCGAGTCAATGACGATGATTTCTTGCGTCCTGGCTTTGCTCGGAGCTGGGGATTGGGCGACAGCAGTCTTGGGATCGGTCTTGGGGGAGCTCTGGGGGTGCTTGAAGAAGTCTAACAGAGTGGTGGACTGGCCGGGCAGCTTGCGCTTCTTTGCCGCCATCGGACTTGGAGCAGTTGGACGGAAGTGACACAACCGAGTCCGGATCAAACGCGAAACGCGCTCGTTCAAAATTTCGACGTCCGCGACTCCGCGCGTTTGACTCCCGCGCCCTCTCGCACTGCCACGCGACACCCCACCCGCCCCCCGTCCGCGTTCCATGTCTACGTCTCGCAAGTCACTCGGGAAGGAGGAAAAGCCTCTTGGCCGGTACGCGTATTGCCACCAGTTTTAGGAAATTGAGACCGAGTCGCGCTCCCCGCAGTCCCCTCGAGGACCACAGCAACGAGCCAGCTGCCAAGAAGCGCAAGGTCACGGCCCCCGTTACGAAGCAGTCCTCGTTCGCGGACACGCTTGCGGCCATCGAGATTGAGACGCGTTCGTCGACAGGTATGTGGCCACTCCGGAGCTTGGACCTCCCGCTTATGGCGACCTCCAGGCGAAGAAGGAGGCGCGTCAGACTGGGCGCGTCCGCCCCTCGTCCTCAATGAGCGGACTGACGACGTTGGTCAGTGGCGCTGCTGGGGGCGTTGTTCGAGCCTGATCTCGGCCAGTGTTCCAACAAATTGACGTTGACTATGGCGAGGAGGCTGCGGCTATTAACATGTTCGGCGTCACTCGCGTGCGTATAGTGCATATAGGCGCGATCTCCTATTGACCCGTAGCACAGGAGGGGTATAGCGTTCTGGCACACATAACGGACTTCCTGCCTTACTTCTACTTGCCGGTGCCTCGCGGCTTTTTGAACGAACACTTGCAGCCCTTCAAGGCCGACTTGAACGTCAGTCTCGGCGCTCTTGCGCTGTCCTTGCAGCGTCTCATACTTTGGCAACACGCTTGCAGAACAAAATCGGCAACGTTGTCTCGATCACCATTGAGACGAAGCGTAGTCTTTGGGCGTATCGCGGCGACGACACCTCTCCTTTCTTCAGGATCACCGTCACACATCCCCGCTTCGTGCCTCGTGTCCGAGATGAGTTGTTTTGAGGTTATCGCATGCCCGTGTACTGACAATGCTCGACGTTTCTACGCGCCTTCGAGCGTGGCGAATACAACTACCAGGGTCTCTTCCCTCCTGGGAGCTTGCAGACTTACGAAAGCAACGTCGTCTATACGCTGCGCTTCATGATAGACACGCAGGTACTGTACCCCAGACGAACTATGATGCATGTGCTGAACGAATGACCAGCTTGTCGGCATGAATTGGGTCACCGTCCCGGCTGGCAAGTACAAGCTCCGTACCAGCGATAACAGGAAGTCGCGGTGCCAGATTGAGCTGGACGTCAAGTGAGTATTCATAGCTCGCTGTACTGCCCCCCGCTCATACGGGGATAGATGGGACCAGTTCATTTCGCACGCACCGGAAGGCGAATGGTCTACGACCGCGCCACTCCGTATCCTCAGCTTCGACATTGAATGCGCGGGCCGCAAGGGCATCTTCCCCGAGCCGCACGTCGACCCGGTCATCCAGATCGCGAGCATGGTCACAAGACAAGGTATGAATCCGCGTCCCTCGACAGAGACACTTTGTTCAAGTTCTGCAGGCGAGGACAAGCCGTTCATCCGGAATGTGTTCACCCTGAATAGCTGCGCGCACATTGTCGGCTCGGACGTGCGCTCGTTCGACAAGGAGACCGACTTGCTCGCTGCGTGGCAGAAGTTCGTCGTCACCGTCGACCCGGATGTCATCATCGGGTACAACATCTCGAACTTCGATTTGCCGTACCTCCTGGACCGCGCGAAGGCGCTGAAGGTCGATGGCTTCAACAAACTCGGGCGCCTGCTCAGTACGCCCGCGTCATTGTGACAACAGTCTGCATACTCACAGTGGCGGCGCAGACATCGGGACGGCAGTGAAGGACGCGCACTTCTCGTCCAAGGCGTTCGGCCAGCGCGACTCCAAGGAGTGCAACATCGACGGGCGCCTGCAGCTCGACATGTTCCAGTACATGCAGCGCGAGTACAAGCTGCGCAGCTACTCGCTCAACGCCGTCTCCGCGCAGTTCCTCGGCGAGCAGAAGGAGGAGGTGCACCACTCCGCCATCACCGAGCTGCAGAACGGCACGGCCGAGTCGCGCCGCCGCCTCGCCATCTACTGTCTCAAGGACGCGTACCTGCCGCAGCGCCTCCTGGACAAGCTCATGTGCTTCGTCAACTACACCGAGATGGCGCGCGTCACGGGCGTGCCGTTCAACTTCCTGCTGGCCAGGGGGCAGCAGATTAAGGTCATCTCGCAGCTCATGCGTAAGGCTAAGGAGGACGGGTATCTTATTCCTGCGATGAAGGGCGAAGGTGCGTTGGGCCCTGCGCCTGCCATTCGCGCCATTGCTTATTCCACCAAGGTTCTGACGACCAGTACGAGGGCGCGACGGTCATCGACCCCAAGACGGGTTACTACAAAGAACCGATCGCGACGCTTGACTTCAGCTCCATGTACCCCAGTATCATGATGGCGCACAACATCTGCTACACGACCATGACTGACAAGGTGACGATCGAAAGGCTCGGCCTGGTCAAGGACGTGGACTACACCCAGACGCCGCAGAACAGTGAGCAGTCCCATTTGCGGCCCCGACTTGCTCGCTAACTGTGGACCACAGCCTTCTTCGTCAAGCCAGGCAAACGGAAGGGGTTGCTGCCCACCATTCTCGAGCACCTCCTCAGCGCTCGTAAGCGCGCCAAGGCCGACCTGAAGAAGGAGACGGACCCGTTCAAGCGCGCCGTCCTGGATGGTCGTCAGCTCGCCTTGAAGGTTAGTCGGTCGAGTCGCTACCAGTCACGAGTCCTGACAATCTCGTACAGATCAGCGCGAATTCCGTGTACGGTTTCCCCGGCGCGTCGACGGGCCATCTCCCGTGCACGGACATCTCGTCGACGACGACGGCGTACGGCCGGCAGATGATCGAGAAGACCAAGTCGGTCGTCGAGGAGCACTACCGCATCTCCAACGGGTTCGAGCACGACGCCGAGGTCGTCTACGGCGACACGGACTCGGTCATGGTCAAGTTCGGCCCGTCCGACCTCGCGACGTGCATGCGCCTCGGCGCGGAGGCCGCGGACCTCGTCACCACGCACTTCGTCAAGCCCGTCAAGCTCGAGTTCGAGAAGGTCTACTGGCCGTACCTGCTCATCAATAAGAAGCGTTATGCGGGCCTTTACTGGACTAAGACGGATAAGTACGACAAGCTCGACGCGAAGGGCATTGAGGTGCGTCTCTCGACCCGGTGAGGAACTGTTATACTTATGCAACGCAGTCTGTCCGCCGCGACAATTGTCGACTGGTCTCGACGACCATCGACACGGTTCTGCATAAGATGCTTATCGACCAGGATCCCGACGGCGCGGTCGTCTATGTCAAGAAGATCATCAGCGACCTGCTCCAGAACAAGATTGACATGTCGCAGCTCGTTATCACCAAAGCTCTCGCTAAGGCTGGTGAGTCTGGGGTCCCGGCGCCGACGGAGTGGCGGTTGTTCTTACTGTCTGGGCAGATTACGCTGGCAAGCAAGCGCACGTTGAGTTGGCGGAGCGCATGAAGCAGCGCGATGCAGGCTCTGCGCCCAACATCGGCGACCGTGTCGCCTATGTTATCATTAAGGCCAGGAACGGCGCGGCCGCGTACGAGAAGTCCGAGGATCCCATCTACGTGCTCGACAACAATATCCCGCTAGACACGAAGTACTACCTGGAGAACCAGTTGTCGAAGCCCCTCATGCGCATTTTCGAGCCTGTCCTAGGGAATAAAGCGAAAACTCTCAGTGAGCCGAATCGTGTGGCATCCTCCGTATACGCTAATGCGCGTTTGTAGTTGCTGGCGACCACACTCGTACTATTACCATTTCGACGCCCAGCGCGGGCGGCCTCATGAAATACACGGTCAAGACGGTTACGTGCCTCGGATGCAAGACGAGCTTGAACTCGAAGAATACGCAGAGTATGCCTCATGCGCTATCCTTCCATATACGGACCGCTGATTTGCCTTCAGACGGCGCTGTATGCAAGAATTGCGCGAGGAAGACGCCCGATCTGTATCAGAAACACGTGCGTCCACATTCGCCACTATCTGTATCTGGTCCACTGAGCATTCGCGCAGGTCGCGACTACGTCAAAGATGCAAGTAGCGTTCTCGCGTCTTTGGACACAGTGTCAACGATGCCAAGGCTCCTTGCACCAAGATGTCCTTTGCACCAACAAGGATTGTCCCATCTTCTACCGCCGCAAGAAGGCGCAGAAGGACGTGGAGGACTCCGTCGCGCTCTTGAGCCGCTTCGACGGGGACTGGTAATAGGCAGCCCGGGGGTTCTTGTCGCTTAGACTGTAACATTGTTTTGTATTTGTACAACTGCACGCCTTGCTTTCGTCGCCGTCATGCGCTCTCCAGTTACCTGTCACGGTACCGATGAATACTTATTGTCTCCGTTGGGTCCATCATCGTCCTCATCTGGTGTCTGCAGTGCTCGATTCCGCGCAGGGCAAGCCGGCGCCGGGGATTCCGGTCGAGCTGTGCCGCATGAAGGAGTCAGGCGAGGGGTCATTCCACATTCTGCTGGCCAAAGGGTTCGTCTGCACAGGCACGGAATGCAGCGCCCGTGGGGTCTCACCGGGAGTATGAGCGCAGAAAGACCGACGATGATGGACGATGCACCACATTGCTCGATCCGAAGACTGAGCTGGAGGCAGGGCTTTACAAGATGACTTTTCGCACGGGGAAGTACCTGGAGGAGACTACCAAGCAGCCGGCTTTCTTTCCCTTTGTCGAGGTACGGTTGAAGTTCAAGTTGCTGACTACACGAGCATGACCAGTGGGCACCGCGCAGATCACGTTCAGGCTCGCCGCCCCCGATGAGCACTACCACATCCCGTTGTTGCTAGCGCCCCACTCGTATACGACGTATCGCGGTAGCTAGGCGACCTGGTGCAATGACACAAGTGATGAGAGAGTTTGGGTTTCGCTAGCGAGAGATCGGCGGCCGGCCATTTTCTCAGTTCTGCGCTGCGCTGTTTGTCCTCGACACCCGCCGGTGTCGCCATCTCGTCCGATGTCCAAGCGCTCTCCAATCACCTGCCACGGTCAGCGCGCCGCGCAGTGCTTCTCTGTTGTCCTTTGTCCTGACGGCGTGCCAGTGCTGGACGTGATGAAGGGCAGGCCCGCCGCCGGGATCCCGGTCGGCCTGTTCCAGATTGAGGAATCGCCTGCGGCCGCGACGCACAGGCTGCTTGCCACCGGGTGCGCGGAGAAGGCGGCGGGCATGGCTGTTTGAACGCGCGCGCTGATCTGGGCGGATGCAGAGCGACAGACGGTGATGGACGGTGCAACGACCTGCTCGACGCGAAGAAGAAGGCCGCCCCGGGCCTGTACAAGATGACGTTCCATACTGGAAAGTACCTGGAGGACGCGACCGGCAAGCCAGCGTTCTATCCGTTCGTCGAGGTGCGCATTTGTTGGGCAGCTTTCCGGTCGAGTGACCGTATGTCCGCCGGCGCAGATCACATTCAGACTCGGAGCCCCGGACGAGCACTACCACATCCCGCTGCTCCTGAGCCCGTACTCGTACTCGACCTATCGTGGCAGCTGAAGAGCCCGTCTTTATCATGTATTTTACTAATCGTCCGAGGAGCGGACCACAGCGATTCAAATCAGAGTGACCGTGAGAAAGTGTGTGACATGTCGCGTCGTCACGCGGTGGTTGCTTCCGTGCCCCGCCGTCCTGACTTCGACCCGGACCTGTCACTGAATGACCGACTCGCGTGCGTGCGCCGTGCCACTCAAGCGTGGCTCAATGCCTGCCTCAGCGAACGCGTCGCCCGCGCGCAAGAGAGCGCGTCTGTCAAGCCCGGCCTCGCCGCTGGACGACGACGATGACTTCCCTGAGCTCGACTCGGACGGCTACGCCGCACTGGATGAGCTCGAGCAACGACACTCGCAAATGACTCAAGAACGAGCAAGACAGGCGCGCGGGCCCCAGTCCAGTCCTACTCCTTTGCCGCGCCCAGCTGGCTCTACATCTGGTGCGCGCGGCCTGCTCAGCACCGCAATTGTGGCTGAATAACTGACATCGTTCTGCGCAGCTCTGAAGACGCAAGCTGCGTTCAAACCCGCGTCAGCTGGTGGTCTGGACGTTTCCTTTACCCGCCCATCGATCTCGATGGCCTCGGGGTCGCGGTCTCCCAGTCCCGAAGCCGCGGACAAAGATTATGATTCGTGGCTTTCCAACTCGTCAACGTCTGCGGAGCCAGCAGGGTTCACGACGATAACTGGAAAGCCATGGGAAGTCTCTGCGTCCGCTCTCGAGAAAGCCGCCGCCAAGCACAGGGCATGGGCTGAGGAGGACGAGAAGAAAGAGCAGGAGGAAACCAACTCGTCAACGTCTAGCGTGCTCAAGTC
Source organism: Auricularia cornea (assembly GCA_030578095.1). Taxonomy (NCBI): domain Eukaryota; kingdom Fungi; phylum Basidiomycota; class Agaricomycetes; order Auriculariales; family Auriculariaceae; genus Auricularia; species Auricularia cornea. The sequence goes on along the minus strand of JARLTE010000009.1, from coordinate 2,429,718 downwards.
CCTCAACAATGTCACAACCGCTCAGAGACCATCAACTCCAAAGCCAGCTCCTGCCCTGTCCTCTTTCAGCCGACCTACCCTTGGGGCTGCGTTCTCCAAACCTCATGCCTTTTCCACCGCATCAACCATTCAGAAACGACAACAGGTCTTTTCGTCTTCAACTCAGCCGCCAAGCACGCCAACTCCCGTACGCCCTGCAAGTGCTCTGTCAAGATCGGTGGCGATGTCTGGTGCAACGCCGCGGATGCTGGGCACAACGCCGCGCGCCAAAGGCGTGGGCGGCTTTCAAAGACGCTTTGCAACGCCATTCAAGCCTGGTCACGGACCTGGTCAACAACCGTCTCCCGCTCCTCGAGCAGCAGGAACTGCAACACCCGCTCCTCCTTCCGCCGTGCAAGAACCAGCCGCGGCTGCTCCGACTCCACCTGTGGCAGACGTGTCTACGGTCCCACCTTTAACAACTGCTACCAGCATTCCTGCTCAACCCCCTGGTACGCTACTGTCTTCACTGGTCGTTCGTTCGCGCACAGGAAGTATTGACTGCTGGATATAGCTCCACCGCCTCCCCCAGCTCGACCTACCCTGGCGACATGCGGCATGCAGCCCGGTACGCGGACACAAGACGAGTTGCTGTCACTGGGCATGTAAGTGCCTCTCCTGTCCACACGAATTCGTTTCCCCTGATCCTATATTCCAGCCCGGTATACCTCTTCCAAATGACGCCGCGCAACGCTCAGTATTTTGCATTCAACTCGCCCGAATCGACGGAAGGTCTAAGTACCAAGGCCGCCCTCGACCAGCTGCTCGCCGCCGGCTGCAAGCACGCGACGCAGCAGTGGGTGGAGAACCACTGGGGGCTCATCCTGTGGAAGCTCAGCGGCATGATCACCAACGACGCCGAGCCGTACGACGCGCTCATGAAGCGGTGGAACTGGGCGGAGGTCATGGCGCAGCTCAACTACCGGTAGGCTTAGTCTTCCCTTCCCCTTACCGCCCAGCTTGCGCGTGCTGACCACGGACGAAGGTACAAGCGCGAGTACGTCGACGGCGCGCGCCCGGCGCTCCGCGCGGTCCTCGAGCGCGATGCGCACGCTGGCGCGCCGATGGTGCTGTGCGTGTCGGCCATCGAGTGGACGCCTGGGCGGAAGAACGCGGACGGGAGCACGACGGAGGCGAGCGCCGTCCTGGAGCTCACCGACGGGTGGTACTTCGTCCGCGCGACCGTCGACGCTGCCGTCATGCGCGGGCTCAAGCACGGCACGATCAAAGTCGGGAGGAAGATTGCTTGTGCTGGAGCGAAGGTCCGCCGCTACGACAAGCACGAAACTCATGGGTGTATGCTGACGGATGTGGACGTGCAGCTCGATCCGCCTCAGCAGGACGGCAAAGACGTCTTCACCGCGTACAACACCAGCGCCCTCGTCCTGAGCGGCAACGGGAGCGCGATGGCGCCCTGGCACGCGAAGCTGGGCTTCCACCGACACGGCTTCACCGCGTGCCTGCGCAGCCTCACGCCGGACGGCGGGATGGTGCCGCTTGTCGACGTCGTGGTCGTCAAGGCGTACCCAATGGCCTTTTTCGAGACGCTGCCCGACGGCTCGCGGGACGGCCCGTGGGACGAGGCCGGGGAGCGCGAGGCGCAGGAGAAGTGGCGCGCCACGCGCGAGCGCGAGCACCACAAGCTCGTCCAGGAGTTCGAGAAGCAGGCGTTCGCCGCCGAGACGCTGCTCGACAAGCTGAAGCGCGCCGCCGGGAGGGGCTTCAGCCCCGGTGCTGACGGTGAGCATCGCGGGCCGTGGGGCACATTGCGGAATGGCTGATGCGGTGCAGAGTGCATGCCTGATCATATTGAGGACCTGTACGAGGAGCTGGCGGAAGACCCTAACGCGGGCATTAGGCTCAGGTCGATCACGTCGCGCGACGCCGGCTGGATGGCGATCTATCTCAAGGACAAGCTTGAGAAGGACAAGGAACGCGTCGCGTTCGATATTGAAAGCGAGCTTGCGGTGAGCCTCTTTGTTAGCCTATCCGGGGTCGTTACTGAAGATTACTGCTTAGGCCGTTTGTCCTGAACGTTCTGTACGCAGCTTCCGCGTCTGCAAAGTCCGCGATGCGCACAGCGCCCGACGCCCGGCGACACGCACGGCACAGCTCACCGTATGGGACGCATCGCAGCTTGGCAAGGATATGCTAGTCACTGGTGCACGTCTCCAGGTAAGGACGCTCCCTGCTTGCTTCTCCCCCCTCGCTCACTGCTTCTTAGATCACGAACCTGGCCCCTGAACAACCGCGCGCTTGGAGCGAGTTGGCCGACGCTGACGGAGAAGTCTTCCTCGTCACACGAAGGAACTCGAGGGTGAAGAGGATGCCGGATATTTGAAGCTAGCTTGATACACCACGCACAATATCGCACACCTTGTACTGACGGACTGTACCTTATTCTGTTATATCATATCTGTTCGTTAGTGGTGTACATTGCCGTCGGAGCCAGTTCATTCTGTTGACCCTGCGCTGCGAAGCCGGGGCCGGCCAGTTAAATCATCTGATAGAATGTGGACTCTTGTCGACCCGGGGAAGTACATAGAGCCCCTGCTCGCCACCGCCACGGCGCCATGGATCTAGCTCAAACTCTGCAGCTGATTGCACGGCATATCTCATAGGTTGTTCATGAAGGGCATACACTACATGGCGATCGTCAAGTACCAATATTAATGTTGATAATCATGGAGGCATGGAGGTGGATTGCAGTGGGTAAAGAATGAAGGTAGTACATATTCGTTCTGAAGGCGTCTTCCGGGCAAGGTGAGGGAAGGTCATCAACCCGTTGACCCATGAACGGCGCGCTTCTTCCGTCGACGCTCGGATGTGCGAGTGGGCGGGACTACGCCCTCGCTGGTCTTCTGTTTCTTCTTCCCAGAGCCGACGGCCGTAGAGGTAGATGCGTGCGAGGAATCGACACGAGCCCGCTTGCCCGACTTCGCTGTGCCTATATCGCCGCGCCTCAGCGAGAGAATAATGGGGAAAGAGTTGCAGTATTGCTCACCGCTTCCTTCAACCAGGGTCGCCTCTGCTGCGCGGGCTGCGTGGACAGTCGGGGCGGAAGCCGCGAGACTCGCCTGAAGCTTGTACTGGGCCTTGGTCCGCGAAATAGGCCGGCGTTGCTGGGTCGTATCGAGCATGAGAGGCGTCCCATCGTCTACGAGTCTACAAATCTCCTGAAAAAAGATGCGTTGCATGGCCTCGTGAAGGTGATACGGATCGAGCTTCGGGGACGCGACCTGGCCGTACTCTGGCTTGACGAGATCGGACAGTTTCCGCAGGAATGGCGCAAGGCTCTGCAATTTGGGGTGGAGGATAGACTTCCATTTCTCAGTACCAATCAAGACCAATGCGCGCCGGGCATCCGACGTGGCGCCGATGCAATGCTGTTCGAGCAACGCGTGGTAGTGGCTCATGATGCCGGTGTCGTCGTCGGAGACTGAGCAACCTGCAGGTAATGCCAGAAATGAGAACCAGACGGTGACCCAGTAGCAGGATTCGGCGTCGTGGCGAGGCTGGTGATACAAAGGTGGAATTCCGTTCTCTTCGGGAAGTCGGGTTATGTCGTTGTGAAAAGCACCCCGACTATCGTATGTCGCTTGCCCATGCACGCGCAAATAAGCGTCCTTGGCACTCTCGCGGAGTTCCGGTATTGGTTGAATTAGGTAGTCGCTGAAGGTCATTTCACCGTCCGAAATTGCACTGGCAACGAATGTAGGTTTGGCCTGCGATGGGAATTAGATGCGTGGTATTACAGTGCGGTTCCAATTACACACCGTCCTCATGGCTCCAGTAGGGTGGCCGTCAAGAAAGGCGTTGTCAAAGTCAAGAAGCAGGCACATGGGCGAGTTCTTCAACCTGGCCAAAAAATAAGCAGATGGCTCGATGAGTGTATCACGTCCACGTACGCTGGCGCCGGCTCGCGCCACGCAAGAAGTTGTCTGATGAAGACCGGACGCCGTGATGTTGTACTGTCGTTTGGGGTGTAGACACTGGTGCAGACACTGGCCTCGATCGCGGAGTCTGGCCGACGTAAGATGTTATCGATGCCTAAGTCCCGGTGGAGGACGCCGTGCTTTTCGTGTAAGACGATAGACACTGCAGAATGTGACCCAGTTAGTGTACTGTTCGTCATAAACGGAGCATACGCACTTTCGAGCACATCGTACAACATCATTAAAGCATCGAGCACAGATTCGCACGTAGTGAACATATACCCGGTCACAGATCCCACAAGAACAAGCCTGTACTTGACGCGATTGGCAATCTGCGGACGAAGGGCCGCGTTCGTTGGTAGCCGAACATTCTGGATCGGTTGGTCGTTCCGCGTAACAACGAAAGAAGTGAGTTTCTCCATGACCCCAGCGACAGGGCCGTCTCGGTGGATATGATCGAGGATCGCACCCTCTGCAGACGGAAGACGCTCTTCCCTCTGAAATGAGTCCTTGATCACGACGGGGTTCTCCAGAGGCTCGTCCCCATCAGGTCCAACTTCGTGAGTGGCGCGGACGACCCAATTCTTGCGCGACCAGGCAGTTCCCACGCTGATGATCGAGTCGGCAACGTAGACTGTGACCTTGTCGACTGTGACCTTGTCGACTGTGGGCTTGTCGACCCGTACCAGCCAAACTGGAAGAGAAGCGTACGATTTCGCCTCCCAGTCCTCGAGGCCTCGGTCGTCGTACTCCCGATCTGGCGAGCGCAGAGAGATCGACGGGTCGAGCAAAGGGGTATGCAACTGGTGGACGTATTGGACGAGGATTTCCATAGCCCGGGACGAGGTCCATTCGATCTCTTGCGTGTAGTAGACGCAGGACGCGTCGGCCCACAGGACACGAAAATACGATGGCGAAACTGCCAGGCCAAAACAGCCGACCATGTCGGGGCGCGCCTGGGTGACCGAGCCCATATATGTCGCGGCTTGAAAGTGCGCGGTCGGATCGTTTGGGCCTTTTCCCTCCACGATCGTGCCTATGTGCGGCCATGCAACAGCGGGCTTGTTGACCGGCCGGCGGTTCGAAGGCTTGGCCAGCCAGAGCGCCACATCCGCGAGGAACGCAATAGCAAGCCATTTCTTGAGCATGACGATGTCGGGCTTCTGGGTGGCGACCTTGTCCGTGTATGACCGGGGGTGATGGCACGGTGAGTTGTCGGCGTGGGTGACGAACCACAGGCGATCGAGCTCGTCAATGTTGTGCTTTTCTGCAGCGGGAATTCAGTTTCAGAATCGAGGGCGCTGTATGTACGTAGTACTGACCAGCGTAGTTGTCGCATATGCCGTTCAATAGACCGCAGACAGGGCTGTATGCAGCTTTCTCCTTGGACGTTGCGATGGCGTTAAGAAGCTCTCGACGATTCGGAGGAAGGTACTTGGTAATTCCCTTGCGAGGAAGAGGGTCGCGGAAAAAGGCAGTAGCAAACTCCGTAGTCGAGAGCTCGTGAACGAGTTCGGACCCACGCAAATTCTCGGTTAGGCCTTCTCTGGTCTCTGCTGGAGCCAAACCCTTGACAGGGGAGTCCGACACGTCACCCATTTCGAGAGCACTTTCCCGTGTGGCTGTCCGCAAGCGACGGTAGAGTAGCTTTCGAGCCGAGGAAGAAGGAAGACAAGGTGCGGAATCGGAGCTGACCGATTTTGTGCCGAAATGTAGCGCCTCAACTCCGCGCGGCAGCCTCGTGACCACGCTGTTATCACGATTCACGACAGACGGCCTCCGCGATAAGTATACGTTGGCGCGGACGATACATGAGCCTCGCCAACATTCCCGTTGTAACGTATTTATCGCATGCCTAGTTCATCGGACGAGTGTCGCGTACTATAGAGTAAAGCGAGTTCGGAGCAAGTATATTGCAGACGGGGATAGAGGACCGGGACGTATGACGGCAATGTACAGAATACTACAATAGCAGGCAGAATCACAAAGTCAAAGACGCAGACGGCGACGAGGGCCTATAACAAATGTCAGTTGCTGGTATGACAACGACTAATCGATTACGCACGACCGTCTTCCCTATCAGGGCCTTCCGAGCTCCGCTTACGCGAAGAAACCACGGGTCGTGGCGTAGTCGCGCAAGGGATGCGGTTGAAATGAGAAGGTATGGCGCGACGTTCCCGAGTATCGAGAAGTATATCCTCCGTGTCGAGCAAGCGACACATTTCGCGGAGAAGGATGCGCTGCATAGTCTCGTGGAGGTGATATGGGGGCGGCACGGGCTCGACGAGGTCGAAGTACGGCTCCACAGCGGAAGTCAGGGCGTAGATGAAGGAGCCAAGTGAGCGAAGACCAGGGTGAAGCAAGCTCGCCCAAGTAGCCGCCGATCGGTGAAGCATCAGACCACGGTGGTCGACCTCGTCGCCGATTCTATTGGCTTCAAGGAGCCGAATTACCTCTGCCGCGCGCTTGGTGTTTTCCTCGCCCTTGGATGCGCCGCGTGGCAGAGCCGTCAGGAGGAAATGGAACATCACCCAGAAACACGACTCTGCATCGTGGTGTGGACGATGTACGGCGCGTTCCGGTGGGACAGGACCGTCGGATATCTTGCTCGACTCGAAGAGTGCAGAGCCGGCTTCGTAGCGGTCGGGACCGAAGGCGTGGAGGTAGCACTCCTTCGCGTTGCCGTCCAGTTCTGGCGGATGCCGCGGGTTGACACTAGTTTCTTGAGAAAATGACTGTGATACGGCGCGAGCGATGAAGGCCGGCGTCCCCTTCAAAGGCATAAGTCACCTGTATGTGGATGACAATGAAACGATGCGTACCACAGCCTGTCGCTCCGCCGATTCCGGACTATGTCCGTCCCAGATGGCGTGGTCGAAGTCGATGAGGACGCACGCGGGCCCTGTGGGCAGCCTACAGTACCGGATTAGACTACGCAAACGACGCAAACAACGCGAGGGACAGACGCACGTGGACGGCGGATATTTGTGAGCGAGGACATCGCTCGCGAAGGTGCAGCCTGGAGTCCGCGAGGACGGGGTGTCGCTGTACAGTATGTTGCGGAGACTGATATCGCAGTGAAGGATCTGTCGTTGCTCATGGGCGTGGCGATGGACTGCGAGCAGATCAATCAGTCACCAAAGCACGATCCAGACGCCAACGAACCTTCCAGGGCATCGTACATCGTCATAAGAAAATGTAGGACGGATGGACATCGATGCAAATCTTGCCCGTCGCCTGATAGAATCAGCCGATGTTTCCTACGGGCGTCGACAGCATGACCGGGAATCTCTACGTTCCGGATATGTGCGCCATTGTCGCTGACGAGGAAGCTACAAATTGGCGAGGACACTCCGGCAAGAGGACCCGGCGCGTGTAGGTGCTCCAGGATAGCGTCCTCCGTATGGCCTTCGTTATCGACGAGGGGAAATGAATCCTTGATGATGACGCGAGAGCAAGAGGCGAACGAGTCGCTGTCCGGCAGGCAATATTCTGTCGCGGCGGCAATCCAATTCTTGCGGGTCCAGGGCTTGCCGACAGCGATGATATGCTCCGTTCGGTATACACCCTGAACGTGATCACGGACAAGCCAGACGGGACGGCGGTCGTAGGGCACTGGGAACGCGTCCATCGCCTCCAAAGAGACAGTGGGGTCGACGGATAAGGGGTGGGAAACTCGATGCACGAACTTCAAGAGATACGTCGCGGTCGCGGGATCGTCCCAGTGCAGCGAAGGGGTGGTATATATCCCGGCTGCGTCACTCCACCACAAATGGCAGGCTTGACGGGTGGCGGTCAGGGAAAAACATCCCGGTAAATCCGGCCGCGCCTGGTTCAGCGCGCCGAGGAAGTCGACCATTTGGTCGATGGGCTGGCGCTCGTCGGCAATGAGGACGGTAGCGAGAACGTGGTGCCACGCGATGGCCGGCCCTGCCGGGTTGGCGCGCCTCTTCGAGCGCGCTTTGGAGTCGCGGCTCCAGGACTTCGCGATGCAGTCGGGGACAGCAATAAGTTGGGGACGCGCCGCTGGGGCCTTGTTGGGATGGTGGAGTAGAGCAGACTGCGAGTGGTCGACGAACTTCACGGCCGCGGCTGCAGCCTTGCTTGACGACGCTGGGTCGAAATCGATAAGGGAGCGCGTAAGGGGCAACAGGGGTGGCACTTACAATTGTAGATATTGACAATCCGGTTCAAGACGTTGCACACTGACGCGGTCAGGTCCCTCGCCTTGCCGAGCGCCGATATCGCGGTGCAAACGCGCTGGTTGAGCTCAAAGGGTCGGCCGCGCGCGTCGGTAACTTCGAAGTTCAGGAGGGCCTTGCTGAAGACAGCCGTGGAGACCTCGTCGACATGATACGCCTCAAGTATCGATGTCCCATCCGTGTCGGAGGCTCGGGTCGAGGAACTGGAGGCAGACGCGCTGCTGCGCGAGGAATCGGACATTGGTAGGACAGGTAAGCGGTTAGAGGGTCTACGACGCGTTCGATCACGGATTCGTGGTTCGCTCGAGCTGGTGAACGGTGAACGCGGAAGAGTTGCGGAGGTTGCCGGTTGCATCCGGCGGAACTCGAGCTCATGAACACCGAGTCGCTGACTACAATCTAGCCGTCTCGCCTCGAATAGACTTTGCTGGCTCTTTCGTACGATGCATTGAACAAAAATTTCCGAAACGAGACTCACAGCTAGGTTGACGACCACGGTCTTGGGAAGTCAGACGACCAGGTGAACCGAGGGCAACTTGAAGGAAACGTAGGTTCATCCGACCGAACAAGAATGAATGGGGAGTCTAGGATATAATATGGATACAGGGAACAATGAACGATGTCACAGCAGGGTGCGCTTGAATGCCGACCAAGTCCCTGCGGCAGCGGTCATGATCAGTGACGCCGTCATCATCGGTCGTACGCCAGCTACAAAGGCACGTAAGTTACGTGCACGCCATCAAGGAGAAGAATACACACCTGTGCATTTATACAGAGCGCCGGTGGCAGCTCCGGCTCCCATGCTGCCGTACGCGTCGTGTTTTCCACGGAAAGCCTCGATTGACGAGTTTATTCCATTGTACACCAACGCTGCCCGGAAAAATGAGCACTTGAAGATGAACATTGGCGAGGCTCCTTACCAAGAACGCCCGCAGAGTTGCCCATCCAAGACCCGCGACGCGTAATGGAGTTGAGAATGCTGTTCAGCCGCAAGCGCGAATTCGAGACAGCAAGCGGCCGTCGTGCGCCTTCGCGCAGGCCCCAGATCCCGCCAATGCTCAAGCCTGCGCCGGAGTCAGCACAGCACATCACGGGCCGCGAAAAAGCGGCGGGGCGGGCGCACCAGCCAGGTAGGTCGTGCCGGTCCCGTAGCAGAGGTCGTCGCTCCACCCGCGCGACGGCAGCGCGCTGTTCGCGCCGGCAATCTCGTTGATCTTGTCGTCGTCGAGCAGGAGGTAGTCGAGCTTGTCGCCGATGGACGCGAGCGGGTGCAGGCGCGCGGGGTCGAAGCCGCCGGCGAGCAGGTCGGCCGCGGACTGCGCCTGCGCCTCCGGCGCGCTGCCCGCGCCAGTGGAGAATTGCGCGCCGCGGAGCGTGTCGGCGGCCGTCTGCTCTTGCGCTTTTGGTGCTGAGGACGAGGAGGACATGGCGACGAAGGCGGCGGGGGTGGCAGCAGAAAAAAGTGCGTCGGAGCTTTGCCGAACATTCGAAGTTTCCTGAAGTTTCACGGTCTCGCCATGCACGCCGTCTTGCGCTCGCTTGGGAGGGCTGCGACGCGTGTCCCGCGCGCCAATGCATATACCACGCGCGCTGCTACTCAGAGAATATGCCAGAGACGTATGAGCCGCCTCCTAATAGGCCGGTGCATGGCTGAACGCTAAGGCAGGCCACGCTTCGTCCACAACACCGTACAGCACGACGCAGGACCCCGCAGAGGTCGAGGCGCTGCAATGTCTAGAGAAGGGCACGCAGAAGCTCGAAGACGGCGACGTGCAGGCTGCCCGGGCGCTGTACCAGCGGTCGGTCGAAATCAAGCCCACCGCCGGCGCGCTCTTCAACCTCGGCGTCGCGGCCTACCACATGCGTGTGTGCGCTCTCGCCTTGCTCTGTGTGTTCCCGTACTGAACGCGCGCGGCAGGAGCATTTGACGACGCGATAAACGCGTGGAAGCAGAGCATCGACGTCCAGCCGAGCGCGGACGCACATACCAGTGCGTGAGGCCCGCTGGCCGCGGCGAAGGAGGAGCTCACGAGACTTGTTTCAGACCTTGCGAGTGCATATATCATCTCTGAGACCCCAAGACCAGACCTCGCATTGCTTCACTTAAGGCGAGACGGCGCGTGTCTACCGTCTGGCAGAAGACGCTGACACGACGCAGGGCAGCCATCATCCTCGCGCCAGACGACCCGGAGATTTTGTTTAATCTTGCAGCCGTCCTGGAAGCCTGTAAGTTGTGCTAGTTCTCGCCGTTCAGCTCTTTCCACTGACTGCTGTCGATCGTTGCAGCTGGAAACCTTACGGAGGCCCTTGAATATTACAAGAAGAGCCACGACCTCGGCGTGGAGAAGGCCGCTGTTCACATAAGAAATGTATGTGGCTGATGCCTTCGCCTGTATCGCGAGCTGGGCTGACTTTCCCTAAGGTCAGCACCAAAATTTTCGGGCAGCGGTTACGAGAGGTCGAAGAAAAGGACAAGAAGGACGCCTCTTAAAGCTATTTGATCGCTCGCAATGATAATATAATGCCCGACTCACGCTGACGGCCTCGCGAGTGCCGTTTAGCATGCCACACCGACTCGAGAAATCTCGTTCTCACCAGTGAAGATTTCGTTACCCAAGCGTCTACCTCGTTCGACGATCGGTCTGAATCTGCGTTCTCACCGCAATTTGGGACAAGTAATATTTTCAGGGGATAGACACATCTAATCTGCATCCTCGTCTGTGTCGGCGTTCGCGTTCCTCGTCCGCCGTTGCCGCAACTGGGAGTCCAAATCCTCTTCGGGCTTCTCAGCGACGGCGGTCGGAGGCGTGACGACGACCTCGGGAAGATCTGGCACGACGATCCTCCTGACGACCTGTCGCGTTTTTGGCGCGTGGTCGCGTCGGTATTGCCACATGATGTAGAGCGAGCCCTCCGTCGCCGCAATAATCAGGGCGGCCATGAGCCCGAATAACACAGACTGCGAGACGCGGCGTGTGTGAGAGCCCAGAAACCGATGAGAGCCAAGAGAAGACACGCACGACCTCGTTGTCCCATCCCGCGCCGCTCGCCGCCCACCAGCCCGCGACGCCGACGCCGACGACGCTGAACAGCCCATTGACGAGCGCCGTGATGGCCTGCCTGTCCGAGTGATGCGCGGCGCCGTCGGATGGCACACTAAAGTTGGCATTGGGCGACGTGCGCGTGCCGGCGAGCAGCGCGACGAGCGTGTAGTCGTGCGGGTCGAGCCCGTGCTCCTTCTGAATATCGTTCGTGCGCGCCCACCGCGAGACGTCCGCGAGCACGTTGTACGGCACGCCCGACCCGTCCTGCAGGTGCTGCGCGACGGCGAAGCCCAGCTCGACGGGCAGGTGCCTCAGCGCGGCGAGCAGCGCCGCGCGCAGGTGCGGCGGCAGCGAGACGACCGACGCGGGGCCGTGCACCAGGCTGGGATTGGCATTGGCACTCGGGGCCGGCGACGGCGGCGCCGATGGCGAGTCTTCGGACGCCGATGCGGGTGGTGGGGAGTCGTCGGAGCTCATTGGCGCGTCCGATTCCTCGCTCCGCTCCAGTCCATGCACCTCGCCGCGAGGCTGGATTCCGCCGATCCGCACAAGGCGTGCGCCGAGCTCGACGCGACGAGCGCGCTGCTCGCGCGGGATGCTGCCTTGAGGTGCGGCCCAGCCTGCGAGGACACGGCGCCCCGGATGACGAGCGCGCAGGCAGCAGCTCGGCGCGGACGCTGCGCTGTGGGCGCGCCTTGATGCGCTCTGGCGGTCAGCGCAGGAGGACGACCCCGACGACGCGGACTGGACGAAGCTCGCGCTCAGTCTCGCGCGCTTCACGCGCAACGTCGTCGCGGGCGAGCCGGCGAACCAGCGGCGTGCATAGTGTGCCCGCTCCCTCCTTCACGATCAACCGCCTTCTCAAAGATCATGCTCCAGTGCATTTGAGGACCGAATACGAAGCATTCTGTACACGCAGACGTCCTACATCGCGCTGCAGGACGCCACGGCGCTCCCGCTGACGCGCATGCTCGTGCAAGCGCTGTCCAACATCGTCACCTCGAACGAGCCGCTCCTCGCGCAATTCTGGAGCACAAATCTCGGCATCGCAGAGGAACGCAACATCCTCATGTTTGTCCTACAAATGCATGATTCTCTTCGCTTTTCTCACCTGCGTCCAGTCGACTGCTGCAAGCCGACGACGAGCCAACGATTCAGGCGGCGCTGGTGCTGATATACAACTGCCTGCATGACAGCGCCCTGAGAAGGTTCGTCTTTGCTATCTGAGAGTCTACTCGGGCTGTGGATTGACGCTGTCGTCTGCGTCAAGGCAAGAGCTGGTGCAGACAGCCGGAGGGAAGCGCGTTCTCGTCCTTCTACTCGACCGCACCCACCACCTCTTCGAACGCGAGGACGAAAGCCCGGCGTTTAAGATTGCGTACGCGGCGCACCAATTCCTCGTCGTTCCAGAGCGCTGATCGGAAATGCAAAGCTACGATCTGTTCGCACACCTCTTTGACAACGGGCAGGCTCCCCAGCTGTGGGCTGCTTTGCAGCCTGCGACACGGGTGTGAGGCTGCGGCGCGCTGTCACTGAAACCGTCATATCGAGACGTGGGTCACCTCTACTTCATGACTTCGCGGGACACGTCGCCAAATTGGCCGGTCTCTCGAAAGCCATGAAGTGGGAGGAGAGGGGGAAGGGAGGAAGGGAGGGAAGGAGGGAGGGAATGAGGGGATTGTAGGGAGGGGATTAGGGGCAGGATGGGGAGGGAAGGAAAGGCAAGAAAGGTGTGTTTTGAGTTTCGTTGGATGCGGGGACTAATGGAGATTGGAGTGATTAGATCAGGATATCATGAAATAGTGTCAAGCATTAATGGTGTGTAAGAGTGAGAGGTGGACAGAATTAATGTTGATTACGAAACGGGATGAAGGAGTAGACAAAGGGAAGGGGACATTACGCGCCGCCGCGCTTGAGAGCCTGGATGAGCTTCTTGACTCCCTTAGGCTTCTCCGCGGCCTTTTCCAGGAGGGCAGCTCGCATGACAAGCTTCTCTTCTGCATTAAGCTTCGTGTAAAGCGTCGGAGCGGTGCCGGAGAATAGACGTCTCGTGGTGGGCTCGCGGACGGTCTTTGCCACCAGCGGGCGGTCAAGCAGGGCCCGACGGCCGAAGCTAGTGGTGGATGCATTAAGGGGAAGCGGGGGAATAGCAGAAGAAGAGGATGTGATGAGAGAAACTGTGGAACGACCGAACGTCGCGGCACGCGAACGACGGCCGCGGCACGTGCGCGCCTGCTGCCCAGCGACGTTCAAGTCGCCGAGCCTGCGCGTAATGGCAAGCTCTTTCGCAAAGGACTTGAAGCTCTTTGTACTATCAGAGCTACTGATGCTCGCAGAGGACGTGTTGGTGGGGATAGGGGGAGGAGGGAGAGAAGGAGACGCCGCAATAACAGACGGCGCGAAGATGCTAGCAGCACGGACACGGCGACGCGTGTTACGCGCCGCGGCAGCGGTGCTCGCCACTTCAGCCAGACGCGGCGCAGCCATGATGTCTCTGGCAAACGAAGAGATACTCTTCGAGCTGCCAAAGGCACGGATGGAGGCGATGGACGTGGAGGAGAGGGACTGGGAGATCATGGTGTGAGGTAGGAGTGGTAGGGAGGTCTGCGAGTACGCAAAAGAACAAATAACCCCTATACAGGGGTAGGGTAGGATGTCAAGGTGTTCTACAGACCTTTGGTCCAAACCGGCTTATAAGCTGTTTTCCAAGTCGATCGCGGTTCCGGAAGCTGCGCGGGGGCGACGCGCCGATGCGGATTCCGATGTTCGTGCAGTCTGAAACGGAATGCCAACATCTGAGCGTGAACAACGCAGCCAGGACGACAGCCATCATGATGTGCCTCGGCGTCTGCGCAGGCTGCTTCGAAGTCCTCGGAGCTCCGAGGCGAATGTTGAGCGCTAGGAATTCATTTCCCGTTTTCAACGATTGAACATGAATTTTGTATCTAGCAACAGAATCTGAGTTGCAGTCCATCCACAAATCCGTCTGACGCATTGCCTGATAGGCTGGTCGAGATGGGTTCATGGAGGGAGGGAGGGAAGGAAGGAAGGAGGGAGGGAAGGGAAGGAAGGAGGGAGGGAAGGGAAGGAAGGAGGGAGGGAAAGGAAGGAGGGAGGGAAGGGAAGGAAGGAGGCAGGGAAGGAGGATGGGATGGAGGAATGGAGGGGAGGGATGACGGAGAAAATCAGACGGTGTGTGTTGGGTTATGTAGGGATAGGCAGTGGAACAGTGTAGCGGGCGCATGCGGGTGAAAGTGAGGTAATTAGTGGATGAAATACGGCGGAGTATATAGGGAGAGGATGATTATGGCATAACTGCCGTGCATTATGGGGATCGAGACTCGGGACGGGACAGAGGGATTAGTGGGCAGGAGAAATGGCGGTCTACGACCGCTTGAAAGCGCTGAGAAGCTTCTGCACGCCCTTGGGCTTCTCCGCGGCCTTTTCCAGAAGGGCAGCGCGAATGGCAAGCTGCTCCTGCGCGCCGAGTGAGGCATGCATTGCAGGCGCGGTGCCAGAGAACAAGCGTCTCGCCACCGGCTCGCGGACGGTCTTTGCAACCATCGGGCGGTCTAGGAGAGCACGACGACCAAAGATGGTCGTAGAAGCATTAACAGGGAGAGGGGGATGGGGAGAGGACGGGGACGGGACAAGAGAGACCATAGAGCGACCGAACGTGGCTGCGCGCGAACGACGGCCGCGACAGGTGCGCGCCTGCTGCCCGGCAACGTTCAAATCACCGAGCCTGCGCGTAATAGCAAGATCCTTGGCAAAGGACTTGAAGCTCTTCGTGCTGTCAGAGCTGCAAATGCTCGCGGAAGAGGTAGTGGAAGGGATAGGGGTAGGAGCATCGGATGAGGGAGATGCTGCAGAATCCGGGAAGATGGTAGCAGCACGAACACGGCGACGCGTGTTGCGCGCCACCGCCGCAGTGTTAGCAACTTCAGCCAGGCGAGGCGCGGTCATGATGTCTCTGGCAAACGAAGAGATACTCTTCGAGCTGCCAAAGGCACGGATGGAAGAGATGGAAGTGGTGGAGAGGGATTGGGAGATCATGGTGTGTGGTAGGGGTGGTAAGAGGGTCTGCGAATACGCAAAAGAACAGATGACCCCTATATGGGGGGTAGGGTAGGATGTCAAGGTGTTCTAGTGTCCTTCGGTCCAAACCGGCTTATAAGCTGTTTCCCGAGGCGATCACGGAGGTATCGCGGATGAGGCGCACCGATGCTGTGCGGTCTGTACCGAAATGAGTGAGTGTGCGAGTTTGTGCTTCTTTTCTGATCGGAGTCATCCGACCCTCGGAGATTTTGAGCCAGGTAGCGCCCAAGTGTTCACCGGGATATACGATCCCGGCGCGGAGCAGTGCAATATTTCAAAGTTATTAAGGTATCTTACACGATACATGTATAGTGCTATCAGCACTCGAGGCGAGCAGCTCGACCTTCCGAGTCCTCTGAATCTCCTTTCCACCACTGCCGAAGTATCTCTGGCCTTCGAAGTCCCAGGAGTCGTTCGCTCTGACCCAGTTTCCCAGGCCGTCAGCGTATCTGGCAAGGTCGAGATCTACTTCTCCACCGAAACTGGGCAGCTTCATCCTTGCCTGGACGAAACCGGTTGTCGATGCTTTGGCATATTCGTTTACCCACGACATGGCCTCGTTCACCGATAGCCCGTATTGCCGCCTGACGATACCAACAAGGTTATGTCCATCGTCTCCGCGAGCCTGCTCGACATTGTACGAGTGCATGTCCTGCGTATATGCTTTAGGATGGGGGCAACGCGCGGCGAGGTGGCCCGAACAGACATTACAGATTATCACCAGGTCAGTAGCATACGTCTCGAGCTCCAGGATGGTAGGGTGGTTGAATACGTCCTCGGGAAGCTTCATGCCCATGTGTATGAACACCCAGCATGGGAACGTTCCGATAGTGCCGCGTCTCAGCGGGAAGTATGTGGCGACGTCGCGGATGCATGCTCGGCCGCGGTCCCGCGCCTCTTCGACGACTGCATCGGTGTACCGCTGGAAGGCGTCCACGAAGCGACGTTGATAGGCGGGATTTGGCATGCTGGTTATGAGACGCGTCCAAAGACTAGAAGGGAGGTATCAGACGGGTGTGGAATGATAAACCGAGCGACATCTTACTCGCTGGCCATTTCGCCCACGACGCAACCGTGCGGCAGATGTGCGTCTTTCAGGGCATCCATAACGCAGGACGACATTCGTTTGACACCGTCTTCATCCGCGATGTCACTGTGATCGTCGAAGACGAAGAAGAATTGAATGAGGTCGCATGCTAAGCGAAGTTGACCTTGAATGCTGCGCTTAGCAGAGTCCTAGCGAACGGAAACGAGTGTCACTCACCTGCGTCGTGGTCGGGCCAAGCCAGAGCCGCCAGTAAGCCTTTGTGTTCGCGGAAGGTAACCGGGAATCAGCACGGTACTGCGTGCAATTAATTCCCGACGAACGCACCGAAGTCGCACTTGTCAAACTTTCTCTGCGCTTGAGGGCTGAACGGTCGATAGCTGGAGACCCACGCGATCGACGCCGACTTGGCCTGCTCGTAGAAAATATTCTGGCGCCGCTGCCATGGCCAATCCAACAGAGGGTCTGGGATATAGAGCATGGCGGTCTGCTTTGAAGACTCCTGAGGCGCCATTGAGAGGCACTGAAGTCACCCAGATAGTCGTCTGATACCGTTTATATATGCAGGCTTCAGGTACCCTGGGTATCTGTCGCATTGCTCAGCAGCATCGGACTGTCCGTGCCTTGCGCCAAAAAGGGATGACGGATAGCGACAGCAAGACACCCGCCGATGGAGTCGGGAGCATCTGTGCAGTGCCAAAGCCAGCCAGGCGCTCAAATCGTCGGGGTTCATCGCCGAGATGGGTCATGCGCATCCATCGGAGACGATACGTAGTACGAGTTCGGTTATTTTTGGTAACAGTAAGGCTGAAGCAGTAGACGCGACGAAACGCGGGTTGGTCAGTATCCAAACTGATTATACCAGGCAGCGACTCGGGCGGTACATAAATCGTGACCGCGCCACCAACAGGTATACGCCAAAGAATCGCCTGCGGGAGAACCGAACCTGGGGCAATACCCGAGCATGGCTTACCGGCTCGGCGACCAAATCTCTGAGGATGAAAAGGAGCCACGCCCAGGTCTGATCGTACATAGATACGGTCTGAATCTGCCTGCATATAGTTGTCGTGGCTCGGACACCAGTACGAGGAAGTAGACCAGGTATTCGTTAAGCGCGTGCGAAAGGATCCTGGGCTCGCCGAATCACACAACCTGGACTACCGTTTGATATAAGGACAAAGAGCCGCAGCCGGTACCAAATGTGGGGCCACAAAGGCTCAGAGTTCATTGCCAGCAGTGACCCGCTGCCACGGTGTGGACGCTCTCGAAGAGTCGTTGGTGCAGAAATAGGCAGATTGATACGGGCCAGCCGCCATTCATTTTGCAGTTCTCCAGCCATCCGGAGGACTCGAAGAGAGATAGAGCGCGGTGTCGACAAGGCGCCGCTCGATACCTAGTACGACGACGCCTGGGCAGAAAATACGAAGACGAGCAGCATTGCCTCAGCACTCCATGGTCTTCCTGTTACCTGCACATTGGAGCACCCAGATTTGAACCCACAAAGGGTTCGAGTGCACGTGGGAAGAGGCAGAGAGGCGGAGCGTGCCGACGGCCCGGTGACCCCTGCTTCTCCCCACCCTCGACCGGCTCGGACTCGATGGCTGGGCGTGACCTCATTCACTTCTTGCAGCTGCGGGGTTCCGCATGGGATACCGTCCACGGTGACGGGCGCGCCGCGCTGTCAGATGACGAGGGAGGAGTTCTTCGAGATCCCCGCGCCAGACCAGCTTAAAGGCGGCTGCGCCAGGTAGCCAGGCTTATCCCACCGCCATGTGGTTATCAGCATACTCCCTTGTTCTGGCTCTCGCTGCAGGTGGTGAGCTCTGCGGACACTGTTGCATTAATGGTGCTAATCTCTTCTCGAGCCTCTGCGCGGCTCCTCACAGTCCCGACCATCCCGTTCGAGGCTTCGAAGGGCACTTTATCGCTCTCGCGTCTCCGCTCTGTCATAGTCGACTCGCGCTTCGCCAACGCGGTCAACAAGGATGGGGAGACGCTCATTCCCCCCACGCTCCGCGAGTTTGCCATCACGTTTGCTGCTGACCTGAGGGAGACTGTCGGCCTGAATCTCAAATTGTCAACCGGCACCACACGTCGACCTGGATCCGTCTTCCTCACTCTCGACAAGGCGACGAAGTTCCTCGACGCTGCCGGTCGTTCCACCCACGAGGGTTACAGTCTTTCCATCAGCGCGGACGGTGTCACCATTGCAGGAGCTAGTCCTCTTGGGACCTGGTGGGGCACTCGCACCCTCATTCAAGCTGCAGCACTCAGTAATGGCACCATCCCAACCGGCTCAGCCATCGATGCCCCAGGTTGGGGAACACGCGGCGTCATGCTGGATGCCGGTCGTCACTACTACCCGCCCGATTTCCTGATCCAGCTCTGCTCATACCTGAGCTTCTTCAAACAGAACACGTTCCATCTGCACCTAAGTGACAACTTGGGCAGCGTCTTTCGGGACAACTTTGACTACATGAAGGACCTGTATGCTGCATTCCGCCTGGACTCGGACGCCCCAGCTGTGGCCGGTCTGAACCGTCGCAAGAACGAGTCGTATACGCATGCTGTCTTCGAAGACATCCAGAGAGAATGCGCCTCCCGCGGCGTGACTATCATCCCCGAAATTGAAGCGCCCGGCCATGCCCTCGTCATCACGCAGTGGAGGCCCGAGCTTGCGCTGAGCAACGACTACACCATGCTTAACATCAGCCACCCGTCCACCATTCCAACTGTGCAGTCCATCTGGGCCACGTTCCTCCCGTGGTTCCACAGCAAGACCGTGCACATCGGTGCGGACGAGTACGACAGCAGCCTTGCCTCCGACTACAACGACTTCGTTATCAGTCTGAACACCTTCATCAGGAGCACCAGCTCCAAGCGTATGCGCATCTGGGGCACATTCCCGCCCTCGCCTACCTACACAAACAACATCCCGACCACTGTCGGCATTCAGCACTGGGAGTTCTTCGAGGACAACCCGCTCTTCGACTACATCGCGAACAACTACACCGTCCTCAACTCGGACGACGCGTTCTACATCGTCAACAAGTGGTCGGGCTCGTACCCGCAGTCGCTCAACCGCACGCGCATCTTCCACGGCAACCCACTCGACGGCGGGCCGTACGCGCCGCACGTCTTCGACACGCGCAACGCGACGAACAACCCGCCGCGCAGCGAGCCGCGCGTCGAGGGCCACGTCGCGGCGCTGTGGAACGACTTCGGGCCGAACGCGACCGTCTACTCCGAGGCGTACTACGCGTGGCGCGACAGCCTGCCCGCCCTCGCGGACAAGCAGTGGGGCGGCGACCTGCGCGAGGCCGAGTACGACGCCATCTTCGCCGCGCTGCACGCCGCCGTGCCCGCGCAGAACCTTGACCGGCGCATCGCGTCTGCGGGCCCGACCATTCTGCGCTACGACTTCGGCAAGGTCCGCGGGCGCACGGTGCGCGACGCGAGCGGGAACGGGTACGACGGCGTGCTCGAGGGCGTTGGGTGCAAGGTGGAGCGCGGCGGCGCGCTGCGCTTCGGGGGCCGGTGCGTCGTGCGCACTCCGCTGCGCAGCAAGGGCAGGGATTACGCGCTCGCGTTCTCGGTGTACCCCGAGTCTGCCGCGCCCGCCACGCTGTTCGCGGGCCCGGACTCGTCGCTGCACGCGGGCATCGGGAGCGTGACGAATGTAACGCTGGTTGCGGGCGGGAACGCGTTCGCGCTGAACTACACCCTGCCGCTGAACGAGTGGACCGACGTCAGGCTGCTGGGCTTGGGGAACCAGACATTTTTGGAGGTCGGCGGGGCGGAACGGATGGAATTCATCACAAAGATGGGCGTCTTGGGCAACTCGTTTGTCTGGAGCAGAATTGCGGTGGAGGCGCCATTGGCGAGGATTGGCGAGGGGTTCAAAGGCCTCATTAAAAATGTTGTATTGACCGATGGCTCGGTTTGAGCACAATGGAGATGACTCGCACTCGCAAAGTTCGCGTTCAGCCGCCGACGCGGCTGACTCCTCTCGGCTCTCTTCCTCGCGTCGTCCTTCCATTACCATCAGTTTATTTCGCAGCAACGTCTGCGCCAAGCGGGTTGCGGACTGGTACTCATCACCATCTCATTGAATTTGGCGCCGTCGACATTGATAGTCGGCAAAGAATGACCTATGCAAAGACCTGCTACTTCCCTTCCGTCGCACGCGGCAGACCATACATCGACTTCCACGCACTCTGACGAGGAGAATGTGAAATTGACGCCACTGGAGCAGTTCGTGCGCTACAGAGAATACGGGATCGTGCCCAACGAATATCCTGTTCGAAAGATTCGCCCGGCATTCGCGCCCACCGACCCAATCTTGCTGGCGCCGTCTATCCTGCCCACTGGCGACACGTTCATCTCAAGGGAATCGTCCTTCTTCTTGCGACACGACCATCTGCCTTCTCCCGCCGAAGTGCGTGCAGCACAGACCAGCGCACGGAGGTCACAGACGCAGGCGTTTCCATCCCTGGGCCTCATGGTGAAACACGGCACGGCGACCAACATCACCGAGGCGCAATGCATGTGGGCCGTGCGACACCTGCTGGCCGACAAGGTGCCCGTACCAGAAGTCTATGGCTGGTGCACTGACGACGCGACGGGTGAAGTGTTCATCTACATGGAGCTGGTCCCCGGCGTCACTCTCGCGGAGGCCTGGCCGCTGTACACGGAGCCGCAGCGCTTGGACGTGTGCAGGCAGTTACGCGACATGCTGTCCCACTTGCGTCGCTTGCAGCAGGACACCGACTCGGACAGGTTCATCGGCAACATCTCGGGCGGCCCACTCGCGGACTGCATCTTCGCGCACGACGCGCTGAGCCCCGCCGGCCCGTTCGACAGCGTCGCTGCGTTCCACGACCACTACGCGTTGAAGCTCTGGCGGACAAGACACGGCGACGCGTACGAGGACCCGTACCGCGGCATGCTCCACGACGAGGCCGGCCTCGCGTTCTCGCACAACGACCTGAGCTTCGGCAACATTCTCGTCGCGTCGGACGCGCCCCGCGTTGTCGCCATCATAGACTGGCACCAGGCGGGCTGGGTGCCGGACTACTGGGAGTGCTACAAGACGCGCTGGCTCCACGACGAGGAGTGGTCCAGGAAGTACCTGCTGCTCATCCTGGACGACCCGAACGAGGAGGACGATTATTGGTACTGGTTCGCGTATACGCATATGATGGGTATCGCGTGAATTAGTGTGGCTGTTGACTTCAGCGTTGGGTATGTAATGTAGTTCAGCGGGGTATGGCGTCGAACTTGACCAATGCCTCGGCGTCGAGGACGCCCCGTTCCACGAGGAGAGAGACAACTTCGCGGAGCCATGTCTGGCAATTCTTGATCTCCACCTTGCCCTAATAAGTACCATACATTATCAGTCGCGTCGTCGATCCCAGTGCACGACGCCGCACCTGAACGGGGCCATCAGAGGCTTTCCGCAGCGACGGGCCAGGCGCAGGAACAGACAGCACGATGCGCTCGATCTCGTCCTGCGCCACAGGCGGGTTCTCAATGACCAGCTCGCCGTTCCCGACGACATCCTCCACGAGCCCAGCGTCGATGGTGCCCAGCGCATACCTGACTGGCCGCCGCGTAGAGTCCACGGCGTCGTAGTTGCGTTTGACCTCCTGCTCAAAGCCCATGCGCGAGTCGCCCGTTGCGTGGATGACCTTCCCTATCTCCTTATTGTCCGCATGCGGTATGAACAGCGCCATGTGCGCCGCGAAGAGGTGTGCGGGGTAGCGCAGGACGAAGACCTCGCGTGTTGCCATGAGTGGATGGGATATTAGAAAGAAGGCGCGCGGTCAGCTCAAGTCCGCAGTCGAACGACTGGCCGCGGCAAACTGACCGGGTGTTTGTCTAAGTTTCAGGGCAAAGTGCTAATACTGCCCTGGTACAGAATAGGGGCCGCGACAGAGCTTGCTGCTCATTGGAGAGTCTGGGTTATGCGATGGTGCAATAGGTGTGCGTGCCAAGAGGCGGTAAGTGCAGTATCACAGCAGAAGGGGTACAATACAGAGCTGAACGAAAGCGTTTGCAATTTTCACTCGTCTTCCTCGTCTTCGAAGGCGACCTTGCGCTTCCCCGGCGCGGGTTTGCGCACCACGCGCGGCATGTCGTCCTCCTCCTCGCTCTCGACGTCCATGTCCTCGCTCTGGTGGTCGTCGGCCTTGGGCGGCGGCGGCGCGGCCTCCGCGGCGGCCTTCTTGCTCGCGGCGGCCGCCTTTTTGCGCCGCTCGTTCTCGCGGCGCTCGATGGCCTTGTCCATCTCCTCGAGCTCGTCGGGCGCGTCGTCCATGTCGTCGTGCGCCCTGCCCTTCTTCTTGCGCTTCTTGCCGGGCGAGTCCTCGTCCTCGTCGCTCGTGTCGGCGACGACGAAGTCGTCCGTCTTGTAGTCCTCGGCATGGTCCTCGCCGTCGTCGCGCCGGCGCTTCTTCGGCTTCGCGCGCGGCGTGCCGTCGTCGCCGCCGCCGCCGTAGAGCGTCTCGTCGAGGCCCAAATCGTCGTCGTCGCTCCACACGTCCGCGCGGCTCATGCGGCTGCGGCGCCGGCTCGGCTGCGCGTCGGGGTCGCGCGGGCGGCGCGGCGCGCGCCGCGCCTTCGCCTGCGCCCCGGCGCCCTGCTCGGACATCGGCGCGCTGTCGACGACGATCATGCGCGCCGTCTTGCTGTGCTTCTGGCTCAGCGCGCGCACGAGGCGCCGGTGCGCCTCGCTCTGCATGCTGACCGGCCGCACAGACAGGTGCCCCGTCACGAGCGCCTCGGCCTGCAGGATCTCGGCGCGCTTGTGCTGCGCGACGAGGTACGTCAGGCTGCCCGTGGGGTGCGCGGGCTGCGAGTCGGCCTGCGAGGACTGCGAGGCTTGCTGGGCCTGCGCGGCGGGCTCGACGTTCTGGTTGACGTCGAAGAGCTCCTTGCCTAATTGTAAGCTCAGCGACCCGTCTGACCAGCGGATGAAGCGCGTGTTCGATTGTCGAACCTGGGATACGACATGAGACATGCATGCAAAAGGCGATTGGGCATGCTCACCATTTCGCCATTGGGCCCGCGCACCCATCTCCAGCGAATGGTGTTCTCAACCTCGAGCTTGATGCTCATGCTGCGCTCCTTGGCGGTCACGGCGTCGCCCTCCTCGGTCTCGACGCCGTTGTAGACCTCGGGCGCGAAGGGGCGCGCATCGAGTTTCAGATAGTTCGGCAGGCGAATAATCCAGTGCTACAACGCGTCAGCACCAAAGGAGAGAGACCAAGAATCCAGGCACACAGCAGCGTACCTTGCCGTCCGAGCTGCGCGGGAACGGGACGTCGGGGATCGCGACGGTCGCCTCGACCTTCTGCTCGAGGTCCGGGTCGGGCTCGCCCTCGTCCTCGTTGTACTCGAGGTGCTGCCGCCGCTGCTCTTCCTCGTCCAATGCGGGCGCGGGCGAAGCGCTGTGGGAGCAGTCAGCGGCCGCGCGGGCACAAGGGAGGAACAACGCGGCGCGCACTCGGACAGGCCCGTGGCCGCGGTCGGCGGCGGCGCGGCGCCGTCGTCCTCGCCGAACAGGTCGGCGTCGTCCATGTCGACGTCCTCGCTCTGCGCGGCGTCGCGCACGCCGAAGGTGTGGTCGCTGCCCAGCGCGTCCGCGAGCGACATGGCGTGCAAATCGGACCGGAAGCGTCCGCCGCCGGGGAGTGCCGGTTTGTTTTCTTCGAAGACCGCCTTCCCGATCGGGCAGGGACAAAAAGGGGCGTGGTGTTGTTCTGCGCTATTGACGCCGGACCCGCACAATGCGGCTCGCCCGCCACAATGCGCTTCGCACCACCGCCGGATAGCAGCCCCTGGCATTGTTTTCCGCCCACGTCCAACCTCCCGTCGCGGTATAAAACCGTGTCAAATGCCGAGAGGGCTTTCCCCACCCACCCCGCCCTCTCCCCTCACGGCGTCCCTCCTGCCTTACGCTCTTTAGCACACTACGCTCTCTGCCCAGTCAGTCCTCAGCCGAAAATGAACAAGGGTACCTGCGCCGTCGCTGTCATCCGCAACCAGGTCGTCCTCGTCCAAGGTTCGTCTCCTCTCAACCTCAACCCTTCCCTGAGCATCCACTGACAGTCGCTGCAGCCGCCCGCACTCATGAGATCCGCGACGGCTACATCGAGGTCGTGCAGTACACGCCGTTCGCGCACGGCACCTTCCTCGCGTCGGCCGCGGCGCCGGCGCGCATCCCCGCCTCGGACCTGCTGAGCATCCTCCCCGGCACGCACGGCGGCGAGATGCTGCAGCTGCCGGGCGCCGCGTACGCCGAGTTCCTCGACCTCGCGAGCCGCAACCGCCGCAGCCTCGAGCGCCAGTACACCTCGCTCGCCGGCACGCCCGCGCCGCAGGGCTCGTCGTCCATCAAGTCCTTCCAGCGCCGCAGCAGCAAGTTTGCCTTCTGGCGCCGCGCGTAAACGACACGACCCCGACGCTTTGCTACGCTTTCCCTGGGTTTCACTGTGACTGTATCATTGGATCGCCTCGCGCCTCGGTTCTGGTCACGCACCACTGTATCTTTAGCACTCACGCCCCCGTCTCCGTCTCCTCGCTGGTCCTGGTTTGTCTTGGCTGTCTGTAGCACTCGTGTGTCTGGGGTGTATCTCTATACCAATCTTCCCACCATTGCATAGTCCCAGAAATTAAGTACAACTGTGGCATAAATAAGTAGTCAATCCAGACGTTGTCTTCCCTCTCGACTTGCACGTCCTCGTGTCGTGATGTGTGATCATGAGCCGTTGCATTCACCTGCGCGATCGAATGTCGGTCGAAGAAACCATTCCAAGGCTGTTTATTGGGCCACGCCGCGGGAAAGGAAAAATACACATCGCACGACGTCACGAAGCAGACGCCTGCAGCTTCTCTGCCATTCGTCTGGGCCGACAGCGTCAGTCAGAGTCAACGCACACCAACACGACACGCACCTGCGCGCCTCGAGGATCATCTGCGCCTTCCGTTCCCTAAGGCTCGCCTCGCGCTTCTCCGCGCTCGCCTCCCACGTCGAGCTGCCGCCCGCCCCAGCGTCCGCAGCGGGCGCCTCCTTGGCGACGCGCTCCTCGAGGTGGAAGCGCGCGATGAGGTCCGGCGGCGGCGCGGGGCTCGACGAGACCGCCGCGGCCGGCTGATGCGGCTGCGGGTCCTGCGCGAGCGGGAAGGCGCGGAAGTACGATGCGGGCGGCTGCGCGGCGGCCGTCAGAAGCGCTGGGAGAGGGAGAGAGATGGAGGCGCACCGCGTCGAGCACGCCGCGCTCGAGGATCTTGTTGCTCGTCACCTGCGCGTTGCCCGTCTTCAGCAGGTCGTAGTGTATGTTCGCTCTGCCCGTGCCCAGTCAGCGTTCAGCGTTCAACGTTGCATTGGACTGTGCTGGCTGGGTGCGTACCGCGGTATGTCCGGGAACGCGGCGTGCACGGTCATTATCTGGACGATACGCCACGCTGGTCAGCCGCTACGAGGGCGAGATGGAATCTGGCTAAGGGGGCGGCGCACCATTTCGTCTGTGACCTTGCGGGGCGCAAAGCCCAGGATGGCGCCGGGCGAGTTGGCACGCGACGCATTGTCGCCGCCTATCGAGTGGCCGTCAGCCTTCGCACGCATCCAAATGGGTTGACTGGATCGCGTGCCTTTAGAGAGCCAGCGGACGAGGAGGTAGATGAAGGCAAAGGCGACGAGGACGTTGACGAGCTCGGAGGCCATGCGCGCGTGGCGGTGAAGCGGAAGGATGAGCGAGCCGACGTCAGAGAGGTCCGCTCCGGCTTCCGTTCTCAGGCTCAGCCTCTTCCCACAACCGCTGCTTCGCGTAAATGCTCGTGGACCTCATGGCAGCATCCACAAATCCCCACAGCGCGTTTCCCCCACACGATCGTGTGCTCGTGCCAGCTATTCCACCTCTCAATGTCCGAAAAGCAGTTGCGTGGCAGACTGCTGCCGGCAACTGAGCTCCTGCAGCCCTTCTCTCAATCTCATGCACCATCGGCGTGTCCCTTTTGTCTTCAAGCCCTTGGGGGCGCTATGTGGATTTTCCTCGTCTGTTTTATCACTCTGCTGGTCTACCTTGGATACGAGTCATTTTCTTCGAGCACTCCGATGCCAACGACACTCGACAGAAATGCGTCCGCAAAGCCGTCGTCTCCGTTATCTCATGTCTGACGTGCACGCAACGGCTTAGCGCTTAGCAGCGATGAATGGATAGAATGGACTAGGATCTGGCCGGATTCCTTCTCTGGAGTGGCTTCGTGGATTACATTCCTTGTGGAGGCGGCGTACAGACATTCGCGATTCATGCGCAGGGTCACGTCTGCTTCACTTTTTCGCGGGCCGGATGGGCTCCTGCGGCTTGAGGCGGTCGATGTGCGCCGTCTGGAAATAGAAGACATTGTTCGTCGTGCCGTCGCCCTGCGATACGATGGTCAGCGCGCCTGCACGGACTGGCGGGAGCGTTATGCAACGCACCACGAAGTTGTGCGGGAAACCAGGGTCGAACGGCACGACGCTCTCGATGTAGGCGATCTGCTCCGGAGTGAGGCTGATCTCGAGTGCCTTGATGTTATCCTTCAAGTGCTCGACCTTGCGGCCGCCCACGATGGGGAAGACGAAGAGCGCCTTCTGGAGAAGGTACGCAATGGCAACTGCGCAGGGCGTCCGTTCAGCACAGCACGGCGGGGACGGCTACGACCTGGCTACGACTGACCAGCAGTGATGCTGTCGACGCCGACCTCCTTGGCAACCTTCTCGAGCGCCGCGCTCATCTTCTTCTCCTGCTCGTTGCGCAGCCAGTCGCTCCCGGCGAACGCGCGGCCGAACTCGCCGGACTTGAGGCGGCGCTCCTCCTCCGCGTCGGTGCGCAGCTTGCCGCCGGCGAGCACGTTCCACGGCGCGAGCGCCATGCCGAAGTGCCGCGCCATGGGGATGATGTCGCGCTCGAACGAGCGGTCCATCACGTTCCACGCGCCCTGGTAGATCGTGAACGGCGTCTTGCCGTGGTCGAGCGCCCAGGTGTTCGCGTAGGCGACGGCCCAGGCGGGCGCATCGGAGACTGTCGTCGAGTCACGGTGATGGTCAGTTCGACAGCCGGCCAGGGGAGCCCGAGCGCAAGAACGCACTGCCGAGGTAGAGGACCTTGCCGCTCTCGACGAGCGCGTGCAGGTGGGTCATCATCTCCGGGACGGACGTCTCATAGTCCCACCTGGGTGCAGTCAGCATGTCATGCACTCCGCGGTACTTCTACCAGACACGAACCAGTGGACGTAGAGGATGTCGATGTAGTCCGTGCGCAGCTTCTTCAGCGAGTCGCGCACCGAGACGTGCATCGACTTTGCATTGTTGCCGAGGTAATTAACCCTCTGGTGAGCGGGCACGACATTTGGGTCGGCCCTGTGGTAGTTGATGGAGTACTGGGCAGAGCAGTCCGTCAGCGCTCGCGTCTCTGTAAGCAGAGCGCACAGAACGCACCTTGGTCGCAAGGACGATCTGGTCCCGGTTCTTGCGCTTCTCCATCCATTCGCCTGCGCGCATGTCATTAGTACTATCACTTGCGAGCGCACGGGGCGTCGCACCGAGGAAGAGCTCAGAGGTCTCGTCCTGGTAGTTGTTGGCCGTGTCGATGAAGTTGCCTGGCCACATCTTAGTCAGCAGCGCATAATCAATGCGATCAGATCGCCGCGCGCGCACCGCCCATGTCGAAGAACGCGTCGAGCAGCTTGAACGACTGCTCCTTGTCCATCGTGCTGAACCCGATCTTGTGCCACTTGTCGCCGATGCTCATCGCGCCGAGGCAGATGGGCGAGACGTGCACGCCCGCCGAGCGCGAGAGCAGGCGGAAGCGGCCGCTGAAATCGTCTCAGATGTCGCAGGCGGACGCGCGGGGCGACGTACAGAGGGGTGGGCGGCGGCGGGGCCGGCTGGAAAAAGTTCTCCTCGACCTGCTTGGACATGGCTGCTTAGATCTGGGCGTGTTATGGTCCTGCGTTTCGGTCCCGTCGTCGAAGCCTTTATACCGCGATTGCGGGAGCAGTAGAGCCAGGTGGAGAAGTGATGATTCAGCCGGCCAAGGGGCTCGCCTGCGTCAGCACGATCGCCCGCCGCAATTCCTGGAACCCGAGGGGCTGCCACGCACGCCGGTCTCGCAGATTAGTCAGGCAGCCGCATCAGCTGGGCGGACAGAAACATGCAACGTCGTCTATGTTCAAAGCGTTAGATATACATTTCCCAGGCGGACGAGGTTTACAGAAGGGTAGGACACAGCTCGATTATTACATGAGGTCCCCTAACGGCGTAGTCGGATTTGGTCACGAAGTTGCGCCCATTAGGGTCCTGGAAAATGATCTGAGGCGCTGTCAGGAACAACATAAACATGTTATAATGATGACTAACCTTCGCCACAATACTGGCCCCGAGGAAAGCGGACAGGCTATCGCCTTTTTCGCGATATTCGCCGAAGTACTCGGGCACGCGCACGAGGCGCGAGAGGTTCTCGTCCCCGCGCTGCGGGAGATAATAGTTCAGCCGCGACTGCAGTGCAATGCCCAAGCCTGGCGGGAGGGATATGTGAGCACAGTATCTGCCGCTGAGTGGGGGGAACGTACCTCTGGCATCCCCCAGGTTTCCCCCAACAAATACCCCCTCCAGTACCATGTGGCGGGCAGCCGGCTCGACCCGGGAATACGAGGCGAACGCAGCCTCCTGCACTGTCATATAGACCTCCTTGGGATCGGCATATTCGACCTCCTTGTTCTCCACGCCCGGCACATCGCGCAGAAGGCCGAGGTCGAAGAGCGGCTCGCACATGCGGTGGCGCTCCTTGCCGAGGGTGAGTTCCTTGCCGCGGAATGTCGTCGTAACAAGGTCGAGCGCAGCGATCTCCCGCTCGCGCTCGCGTTCAGCAGCTGAAGCCATCGCCCGTTTCTTTTTGTTTGCGCCCTCGATGACAGCCTTTTCCTTGCCCGCCATGAGCACCGCGGCGATATTCGTAACGCCGTCGTCCTCCGGTTCGGCCGTCTCCCCGTCCGACGGCACCTTCACCAGTCCTTCGGCATAGACGTGCCGGGCAAGCGCCACAAGCGTCGCGTCGAGTTCTCGAGCGTCCATCGGGCCAAGTGCGGTAAGCAGCGAAGGATTTGCGCCCGTTCGCCAGAGATGCGCCAGATACTTTTCGCAATCGTCCGCGCCTACTGGGATGGCGACACGCGCGTTGTGCTGGATTATGCAGTCGATAATGGGCGTTATGTCGGTCTTGAATGTGTTGACGTCGATGATGAGGCCGTTGAGCACGTTCGCAGAGTACATCTGAGCCAGAGGGCGCTCGACGAGGCTATAGCCAGGCACGTTGAAGCGTTCGAAAAAGATCTTGGTGGTGCGCTCGTGTATGTCACGTGACAGCGTTGGACAAATGGCGTGCATAACGGGCGATTCGTTTTGCGAGCGGCGAAGGGCAAGCTGCGAGAACAGGACGTGTTTCCTGCCTTGTGGTCAGTCGGGGGCAAACACTAGACTATCAACACACCAAAGCGCCTCCGCTGCGGCCCAGTCAGAGACTTCGCCATCGGCAAACGGCCACACGACGTCGAGGTCCTCGCCGGCTGCCAACAGATCGTCCAGCTGCTTGACGACAATGTATTCATTGATCCCCGCCTGGCGCGGAGGCATGCTGGACGCTGCCCTTGAGCTTGCAGCTACCGGCTGAGAGCCATTGGCATGGCTATCGCCTGCGCGTCGAAGGCCTGCGCGAGCTTGAATGTCCTGGGGGAGCGACTCAGCAAGATGCGACCAAAAAGCGAGCAGCCCCGCGTAAGACTGACAACCGAGGGAGTCTTGAGCAGCTCATAGAGACCCACACCGGCGCGAATGTACGCTCGGCTCGTCTCGAGGATCACGATGTTCGGGTCGCGGAAAGCCATTTTGACGCTCCGCGCTGATCCCGAACGACCGTGTATCTCCGACTCCGACACTTGCTTTCCTCCACGTCTCTGCAATTTTCCAGATTGACCATTGCCCTCAAACAGGACACCTCTTGCGGATATTACATATCCACCCTCGTATGATTCCTCTGGAAGGCGATACAGGAAGCTCGAATGGGCCCTGTCGGCTGCTTTCTGGCTGGATGCCACTGCGGGCTCAGTGAGTGACGCCCCGAGGACATGCTGCTCAATCTCCGGGCGAGTCGCCGTGTAGAAGTCTATGCGCTCTAATCTGTCTCTCCATCGAGATTTCATCCCATGCTGCCTGGACGACTCAGTTGGCTGCATCTTAGGATTTCATTTCAGTCCAGCTGTCCACATCGGCGCGCCTGACCCCGCAGCTTCCGGACTCGTGATCGACTCGGGAAACAGCTTATAAGCCGGTTTGGACCGAAGGTCTGTAGAACACCTTGACATCCTACCCTACCCCCCATATAGGGGTCATTTGTTCTTTTGCGTATTCGAAGACTTCCCTACCACACCTACCGCACACCATGATGTCCCAATCCCTCTCCTCCACTTCCATCTCTTCCATCCGTGCCTTTGGCGGTTCGAAGAGTATCTCTTCGTTTGCCAGAGACATCATGACCGCGCCTCGCCTGGCTGAAGTTGCTAACACTGCGGCGGTGGCGCGCAACACGCGTCGCCGTGCCCGTGCTGCTACCATCTTCCCTGAATCTGCTCTCTCTCCCTCGTCCGATGTTCCTACCCCTATCTCTCCCTCTACCTCTGTCGCGAGCATTTGCAGCTCTGGCAGCACGAAGAGCTTCAAGTCCTTTGCAAAGGACCTTGCTATCACACGCAGGCTCGGTGACCTGAACGTCGCCGGCCAGCAGGCGCGCACCTGTCGCGGCCGTCGTTCCCGCGCTGCCACGTTCGGACGCTCTATGGTCTCTCTTGTCCCGTCCCCGTCCTCTCCCCATCCCCCGCTCCCTGTTAATGCTTCTACGACCAGCTTTGGTCGTCGTGCTCTCCTAGACCGCCCGATGGTTGCAAAGACCGTCCGCGAGTCAGCGCCGAGACGCTTGTTCTCTGGCACCGCGCCTGCAATGTCTGCCACACTCGGCGCGCAGGAGCAGCTTGCCATGCGCGCTGCCCTTCTGGAAAAGGCCGCGGAGAAGCCTAAGGGCGTGCAGAAGCTTCTCAGCGCTTTCAAACGGTCGTAGACTTGACTTTTCACCTACATAACTAATAAACCATCTGCCTCGTCTCTCTCTAAATCCCCGTAATGCACAGCATCTATGCCTTTACCATTCACTCTCCATCGTCACTCCGTCATAGCTTACTCCGTAATTCCCCCACATTAATTCGCGTCCCCACGCTCCGCTCTCAATTCTGTGTACTCCTGACAAATCATGCACAAATACCTGTTTTCTCTGCTCCATTCCTCCCCTCCCCGTCCCCTCCCCCTCTTTCCGACCCTCCCCATCCTCCACGGACTCGTCGCGGCCAGCCAATTCGGCAATGAGCCAGGCGGATCCGTGGAGGGTGTACACAGAAACTCTGGTACACGCTGCAACAGTGAGCTGCGCAGGGCCCTGAACCGTGTGTTGCATCATCTTCCTCTCCGAAGGCTGTGGCTAAATTATAGTAACTGTCGGCCGGGATGTAGATCTCACGCTCAGGTGTTCGCATTTCGTTTCAGACTGCACGAACGGCCGCATCGGCGCGTCTCCCCCGCGCAGCTTCCGGAACCGCGATCGACTTGGGAAACAGGTTATAAGCCGGTTTGGACAGATGGTCTGTAGAACACCTTGACATCCTACCCTACCCCTGTATAGGGGTCATTTGTTCTTTGCGTGTTCGCAGACCACCCTACCACACCTACCTCATACCATGATCTCCCAGTCCCTCTCCTCCACGTCTGTTGCCTCCATCCGTGCCTCTGGCAGCTCGAAGAGCATCTCTTCGTTTGCCAGAGACATTATGGCTGCGCCGCGTATAGCTGAAGTGGCTAGCACCGCTGCCGCGGCGCGTAACACGCGTCGCCGTGTCCGGGCTGCTAGCATCTTCGCGCCGTCTGTCACTGCGGCGTCTCCTTCCCTCCCCCCTCCTATTCCCGCCCCTATCCCCACTTCCACGTCCTCTGAGAGCATCAGCAGCTCTGGTAGTACTAAGAGCTTCAAGTCCTTTGCGAAGGAGCTCGCCATCACACGCAGGCTCGGCGACTTGAATGTCGCCGGGCAGCAAGCGCGAATGTGCCGCGGACGCCGTGCCCGTGCCGCGACGTTCGGGCGTTCCGTGGTCTCTCTCGTTCCATCATTTTCCTCTACTCTCCCTCCCCTCCCTCTAAACGCTTCTACCGGAAGCTTCGGTCGTCGTGCCCTCCTTGATCGCCCCATGGTGGCAGTGGCAAAGACCGTTCGTGTGCCCGAGAAACCTGAGAGACGGCTGTTCTCTGGCACCGCTCCTACGCTCTACACGAAGCTCAGCCCACAGGAGCAGTTGGCCTGGCGCACTGCTCTTCTGGGACAGCCCGTGGAGAAGCCGAAGGGCGTGCAGAAGCTCCTCAGCGCTTTCAAGCGCTCCTAATCGCTCTCAATCTCTACACGAATACACTGTTCCCCTCTCCCCGCTTCTCTCTTGTCCCTCCCACACCATTATCCCCTAATTCCTTTCTTTCACTCATAATTTCTCCAACTCCATCACCACCGTCGCTCTCCGAAGTCCCACATATGCGCCCCCTCCCGTCGCTAATCTATCATACCTTATGCCCCACCGCGTTTCCGTTCAGCATCCACAGTTCATCACCATAAATCTGATACAAAACCATCTCAACCTTTCCCATTCCCCATCCCCGTCCCCCTCCCCTTCCCTCCCTCCATGGGCTTGCCGCGGCCAACCTATCTGGTAACGCGCCTGGCGAGTGCGTGGATGGACTAGCCGTCATCCCTTCTATCCCTATCACATCATCACATAAACACAATTTTTGTACCACATTTGTGTCTTCCCATTGCAATGCCTCGAGCGACCATCCGCAAAGTCGGAAAGGCAGTTTCTTGTCATCGTCTCACTTGTTGTTCCCTCTTACCATTCATCCCAGCTAGTCTCCCTAAAGGGCAGACGAGCGTTCGCCGGCCGCACGCAGGCGGGGCTGCAGGCAGCCGGCGATAGCCGTCTGCTCCTAGACGCGCGGGTCATTACTTGTGTGGCACGTTCGGGTGCAATAAAACACCGACATTCCCATTCCCCCGTCGCTCCCCCGCAGGACTATACCATAACTCGGTCGGAATGGATGTAATGCGTCAAGATACACCCATAGGTGCTGTTTTGTAAGCAGAATACCTCATGGTTGCCGTTGTCGGTTGGGGCAACATGAGGTGCGGCCGGTCTCAGCCGCCGTTCTCACAAGCGTAAACTGTACACAACGATGGTCTCAGATCAATACCACTCATCTGGTGAGGCTCTCGCAGTCATTCATGACCTGGGGCCGGTTTTTGCGAGCAATGCACGTGATCAAACACGCCCCACTTTGCCTCCGGCCGCTCCACAGTAGTAATCACCTGCAAGGTTGGAGCAGACGGCTATCGCCCAAGTCTGCGACTTGCTCGCTCCGGGTGACTTGGGCGTGCCGTCTGCGTACCGGAGACTAATCCCAGCGGTCCACCTACTTACATCATAACAAAACCCGCTCAGTAAGGTCCTTCATATCGATACTTACCAAGATGACCAGTTTTGCGACCAGGAGCACCGGAGTATGCCGGCTTACTCCGCGAGCAGGGTTCTCCTCGGACTTCTCCATCAACACCTGATGGCGGTCCCCACCGAGGCTCTGAGTGGTGCGCCGGTGTTCATTTCAATTAGAACTACTTCATAATTGTTTACGCTTACATGTTGTAGATCCTTGTCCTGGTTATGACTGGGACTCATCTGCCTGGATGCGGCTCTCGGACCAGGGCGTGTGGAAAGACTTCCATAGCCGATGTTGGGGCCAGGCCGGCCTCAGGGATCTAGGATCAGTCACTGCGGGTACCGTACTTCAAGCCGTGCCACCCGAGGTTGCTCAGAAACTCTCACTCGGTGGAATGACGAAGGGCAAATTGTACGTCCGAGACGAGATCCTACTCGCATGGGCGCGAGTAAGCGCGGCGTATCGAAGGAACGCGACAGGATTACTACTTACCGGGCAGCCCGGCACTGGTTTGTCTTCTAATTCTCGTCATCGCAATGGCCTACTGAAGGGGCCTTGTCAGGGAAGTCCTACTCGCTACTCTACTTCCTGCGCCAGTGCATGGCCGCGGAGCAACCAGTCATGCTATCCATCCGCACAGGCCAATCACTATTGTTCACTCATGGCGGTATTTGGAAGGCGGCCACCGACCGAATCAGCGCCTTCGACATCCCGATTCCCGCTGCGAGCAGCACTGATCCCCAGCCCCGTCGCGTCTGGTCCCTCGTCGATTCCGAATATTCCAGCTCGCAGGAGCCTCCAGATATCCTTGTTGATGTAGAGCTCGTCTTCCCCATCCACGCGTCGCCCCCGGACGCGACTCGTTATCAGGACTGGACCTCGGCCTCCGGAGCGCTCACCTTCATCATGGACACATGGAAATTCGAAGACATTTTGCGCTGGTGCGCATGTTTTCCCTTTCTATTTGTTCATATCTCATCGTACGCGCCTTTCAGCATGCCCTTACACCATTCCCTGTCTGAGGAGAATCTGGAGCCTCTCGCTCTCGAATCGGCCTGGGCGCAAACTGGGCCGACTCCGCGCGACCTCTACACCATTTTCAAGAGTGGAGGGGCGTACTCTCAGAACTCTAGCAATGTTCTCAGCAGAATTGGCACAGCCGCGGATATACTCAGCCATTTGGTCTGCGTCAAAGGCGGCATCATCCCTAGCAATGGGGCTCCTCATATCCTCTTCTGCATCGGCCGTCTGAACAGTCCAGCTGTCGATGAGGTCGCCTCGGACACGCCTCGCTTGGATTTCAAGAACAGGAGCGTCGAGGCCTTTCTGGTCAAACGGTTCGCGGAGCTCAGTTTCCCGGACGCCTTGGACATGTACCGAGTATGTTCATCGCCCCCGGAGTACTCAAGACTCGCGGGCTGGCTCTTCGAGCGGATGTGTGTCCCCGTGCTGTGCGGGAGCAGCGCCGTCCCCGACGGCATCCTCTCCGCATTCCACCGCATGTTCACGATGACCCGACCTGATGCGCGAGACATCTACCTGGACACGACGTACGTCGACGGCCAGTTCCCCGCGGAATTCCACTGCCGGACAAACATGGGCGCCGTCGCGCTCACATGGCCCGCAGGCAAGCCCGAGGTCGTCTTCAAGTTCGCGAAGTCCGCGGCGAGCCTCCCCATCCGCCCGCGCGAGCTTCGTGCATTTTCAGACGTCTCGGACATCATCGTCGACGACGCCCTCTTCTATGTGCCCAGGATTCGGAACCATCCCCTCTTTGACGCCCTGTTCTTCGAGTTCGACCGTACTGAGCCCGGCTCAGTCACCATCTGGATACTCCAGTTCGCCGTGGGCCCGCGCCGCGCAGGCGGCCCTGCAGCCAAAGTTGCCCTCCAGAAGCTGTACCAGAGGACCGCCGAGACACAGGGCTCGGTCGCTGTGCGCTATGTCCTCGTCGTTCCTTCTCGGATTGGTGTACCTGCCGCTTGGAAGCTCCCGCGCGAGTTGGCCACGGAGCCATTGTGGAGGGAGTCTGGTTCAGAAGTTTACGTGCAGTATCTGGACGTCTAGATACAGGATAGTTATGCGCCGGTTCTTGCTGATGAATGTCTTTTGTGTACCGTCCATGTACTTACTAAACCACATCCTTGTAGTTGAAGCGCCGCACGACGACAGCAGGCAGGGCGGTGGATGTAGGACCAGGTCACACGAGCGGTAATCCGGCCCAGAGACGATGGGGAGACTCGGAGCTAGTATTCCAAAGTTCCTGTTATATTTGTGGTTCGGCGACGAGACGTCGTTGCTTTGGCGATGCGACGCGGTGACACTAGTACTGACAGAGTTTCGCACTTGCGCGCTCGGCCAGGCCCAATTCCAATTCTGAGTTCAAACGTTCAGCTCCAGCTCCAGACTAAGAGTGGCCGGCGCGCGAGATCGGCGAAGTCAAGCGCGCACGCCGCGATCAGGAGGCTGGACTAACGGCGAGCGTGCATAAGGTCGATCGGACATTCGGCCAGGCTCGCGTGTCTGGAGCGCATGACGAAAGGACGCGCGGACGCATGCAGCGAGTTGGGCGATTCAAGAGGCAGAGCGCGCGACGGTGGCGATGTGTGGTTGACAGTGACATTGACATTGACGGCTCTCCGGGTCATCGTCGCCCGCACATGACCATCCTGGCAGCGCCTCCACGGTGAATCCTTCCTCGAGCGTGCGCGTGCCAGTGTGTGTACTGTGGTTAACAAATGCGCAAGCACTCCGAGTGACCGCCGAGTCGAGAAATATTCAAGCGCGGGTTGGGAATGCAGCCTCCAATCCATGAGGGCCACACAAAGGACAGACTGGTGCCGCAGAGGCCGCTCCCGTCCGTCAGGGAGCAGAGCTAAAGCCTAGCGTCAATAGAACTGTGTGCAAATGCAATTGCGATCTTTGTGCGCGTCGACGGACGGAGAGTGCGGCCGACGGCGGCGGCGGCGGTAGCGCCGATGATCGGGGTTTCTCAGCATGCAGCGCGCAGCAGCGGTAGTCCCTCTGCCATAGGGCCTCAGGTGGTCGTGTGAGAGGGTGGTTGAGCAATAAAAAAGCTGGGAGGAGTATGTAAAAGGCTGCGGCAGAAAGCGAGCGGGTCACTAGGCTCGGGTCGGCGATTTGTTCGAGTCGTCTCCTTTCTCCCACTTCCTCGCCTTGCAGAGGTCGTGGCCAGCCCCCGCTCAGCAGCGCCCCCCGCAGCCCGCCCATTCTGGACGTCCGCGCCCCGGCCCCTCCATGTTCCTGTCCCCAAGCCGCATATGCACCATCAGCCAAAATTCCAAGGTGAGCTTTGCTTCAGCTCGCTCGGCTCCGAGCCTGCCTGCTGCTAGTCATGGCTCCATGTGCTCGCCCGCGCCCGCCATCCCGTCTGGCCGCCCGGGGCTCTCTGGCACGACCCTGGGCACCGGGGCTGGCTCGGAGGCCATCATGTGGCATATGCTTGCTCTATTCCGCCATCAGTTAACGCCATTTCGCCCCCAACAGCCGCTCGCCCAAATCACAGACTGCCGCAAGCTCGTGCCCATACCGTAGCCAAAATGCACGCCCACCGAGACAGAAACAGAGACGGAGACGACGACTCGGACGCCTGCTCCGTCTGCGACGGCCCTACCTGCCACTGCGCAGCCGCGTCCGACAGGAAGCCGCCGCTCAAGATCAAGCTGACCCTCTCCTCCAACCCGCCCAAGCCGTCGCCATCCCGGCCCGCGGCCGCCCACAAGGACCACAGAAAGGACATGCGTGCTGGCGGCGCAAGCGGTGGCCGGCCCTCGACCGGCACGCCCCGCGCGTCCTCGTCTGCGTCTGCGTATAAGCCGCAAAAGAGCAAGACGAGCGCCGGCACAAAGAAGAAGGCCGCACACGGCCAGTTCGCACTCGACCCGCACGCGCGGCTTCAGAAACCACGTGGCCGGCCGCCTGCCGCTGCGCGCGTGCAGCCCATTACACAGTATCCCGCCAACCACAGGCCGAGCTACGCGTCGGCCAACACCAAGGCTTCATCTAGCACTACCCACACCAAGAACGGCGCAGGCCGTCATCATAAATCTGCTACTGCTTCCGCCGGGCGCAAGGCCTACCGCGATCCGTACGCGCTTGACACCGACACGAACGATGACGCCTCTGACGCGTACCCGACCTTCGTCTCCGCCATGTCGAGCACCGAGGACGAGGACGACGAGGAGGACGCGATGGAACAGGACGCCGGGAACGCGTCCGACGAGTCCAGCGAGCTCACCGACCCGGACGACTTCTCCGTCCAGGCCGAGGAGGAGCGCTTTATTATCGCCGAGGAGAAGGCGCGCGTCCGGCGCGAGCTGATGGGTGACGGCGGCTCCAGCCCCACCGCGCGAAAGAAGTTCGACTGGCAGCTCATCCCGCGCAAAGGAAGCAACGCGGGATCGTCCGCCGGCGCCGGCGCTCTGGACGAGACGGACTCCGACTCGAGCGAGGACGAGCAGGCCGA
Source organism: Auricularia cornea (assembly GCA_030578095.1). NCBI lineage: Eukaryota > Fungi > Basidiomycota > Agaricomycetes > Auriculariales > Auriculariaceae > Auricularia > Auricularia cornea. Next base: position 2,391,252 of record JARLTE010000009.1, on the reverse strand, counting down.
GGAGGACGAGGAGCCTGAAGACGACGCCGAGCCGGATGGGCACGGCCGCGGCCGCACCGCCAGCGTCGCCCTCTCCGCGGACCAGTACTGGTCCTCGTCCGAGGACGACTTCGATGCGGCCGTGTTTTTCGCGAGCCTGGACTCGGACGCCGAGAACGGGGACGCAGGAGGCGCGCGATCGGACGGCGGCGACTCCACCAGCACTGCCTCCGAACTCGCGATGCAGACGCTGCAGCAGCAGGCGGGCCTCGTCGTCGCGAGTGCATCGTCGGAGCACCTGCCGATCGTCACGCAGGACATGCACGGGCTGCTGGTCTTCGGCGACGCCAAGGACCCGACCCTGGACCTGGCGTTTGACATCCCTAGCGTGCCGCCCACGGCGCAACAGTCGCCGAATCCCCATGCGGACGACAGCACCGAGTCCGAGGGCGACGACGCGATGGACGTCGACGACGATGCGGGCAACGAGACGGACGACGACGGCGAGCTCGGCATCGAATCCGACGGCGAGACGACGGACGACATGTGCGACGAGGAACTTATGCGCGCGCCGACACCGCCGTCGGCCGGCGTCAACCCGCTCTCGACGCTTCACACGCCCGTGACAGTGCCGGACACCAATGCGAAGCGCAGCAGGAAGCAGCAGCTCAAGGACGCCGCTCTCGCCCGGCTCCAGCAGTCGCCGAAGCCGGCGGACATCCTGCAGCGGAAGCGCGCGGCGAGCATCGCGCGCTCCATGTCGAGCAACGGAACAACTTCGCCCAGTGTCGCAAGCTCTTCCCGCATTCCCAAGATGCCCTCCATGGGCCGCTTCGACCTTCCGTCGGCACTCAAAGTCGTCATCGTCGATGGCACCACCAAGGACATCCCGTCGCCCTTCGCACGTAGGTTACGGCGTGAGAGGGTCAACCGGGTAGGTCCATGGCCGGTTTATTCTCATAGTCTCTGACCTCTTGCATGCAGGTGCGCTTCCCGAAGTTGCGTCGCCAACAGTCGCCTTCACCTTTGCTCTCCGGCGGCGAGGTCAGCGAGGACTCACTCTACTCGTACTTGCATGCCGGTCCTTCGACCTCACACCAGTTCATTGAATTGCACGACGTTCTCGACACCGCCATCTTAGAGGACGACGAGGAAGAGCAGCCAGAGCCAGAACCCCCGTCGCAACAGCTTGTGAGCGCGTCGGAGTCGGATGCCCCGGCATCGGCGAACGACGCGCGCAGCCTGTCGCGGTGGGACCGGATTCCAATGAACACGTTTCGACGGACTCGCGCGGACGTCAGCATGCCGGTCATGAACATGACCATGTCGCTTCCCGTGGGCATTGGCGCGGGGTACGGATTGAAGAGCTCGTCGGCGTGGTGGGAGGCGGACGCGCGGAAGCGTGAGCGCACGGCCAGCATGCTCGCGCTATCGCCCGTCCTATTCGGCGTGGACCACCAGCAGCACGCGGGCTCGCAGCTCAAGATCCACAGGGACAAGGAGCGGCGCAAACGGAAGAGCAAGACCGTCGACTCGGCGAACGTCAAGCCCGTGAAACGGCCTTCGCACGCGCAGCGCGCCAGCAGCCTCGTCAACGTCCCGCCGTTCCATCTGTAACACTACCTTCCATCGCACCCACGCTTCCTTGTCATCGTCCATCCATCCATCCATCTTTCCCTCTCCCACTCGCTCACCCGCCCAATCCTTCCTGGTTTGCGCTCGCTCACGCTTCGTTCGCCGTATGCCTCCTTGTTTGATAATGTGCCACCACCAGCCCCCATGCGTCCCTCCCACTCTATCCCATCATCACTCGTGCGCTACGTTGCATCGCTGTCGATAGTTTTCTCGAACGCCTCGCCCAGTCTCGCGTCCCGGCCGAAAAGTTGGTCTCGGTCTCGTCTACTTGCCTTTGTGTTAACTCTGCTCGCTCGTCTTCCCTGCCCCGCGCCCCGTCCCACGATCCCAAGCCTGTAGCGCATACTGGTAGCTGACAGGAATGCTAAGGAATGCTGAATGCCCCAATGACTGCTGTGCATGGCGATGTCCCCGCTGAACCAATGTCAAGCTTCATGCGTGCATGCGTTACTATAGACTGGTCTCGCAGGCGAGGTGCGATGTCGGCGTCGGACCAAGACGTTTGTCAAGCTGTAGCCCGTGCATGAAGATCGCGCTGGCCCGGTCGAATCAAATCCACAGCTGAGTAAACGAGTGACTATGCTCCGCATTATTGATGCCTATCCAAGGGGTTGTACTAAGTACGAAGGAGTGTGAGTGGAGTAATCCAAAGGGCGAGGCAAGCTCGCCGGGGGGTAGAGGCTACATAAATAGCACAGAGCAATGGGTTGGGAGGGAGGCGACCCGGGTTGGGTTCGTCTAACAGAAATGTCCATGATGATGATCCAGTTCCAAAGGGTTACATATCACCCTCAGTCCTCCGCGACTTCGGGTTCCGCAACGTCCTCCTCCTCAGTGGAGTTGGTGTCGCGCTTGAAAGAGGCGTGCTGCGTGTGCGTTAGCGGACTTGCTCTGAGAGTCTAAGGATACGGCGTACCTTGTAGAGCTGGACGCGATGGCCAGCGCCGCACGTAAGGCGGCTGTCACCCGTGCACGCCATGTTGCACTCTTTCGCCGGGCGAGCGGCGGGCTTAGCGCCTTGGCGCCAGCCGTGGCCGCACATGCACTCGTTGCTGTACTCGACGCCGGCAAGCTTGTAGCCCTTCGCGGCGCAGAGCGTCGTGCACGCCAGCGGCGAGTTGTTCTGGAGCTCGAAGACCTTGGTGCCCGCGAGCAGGCTCTCTCCAAGAGTGGGGTCGTTGACGCAGCTGTACGCGACGTCCCAGCGGCCGGCGAGGCGCGGCTGTCCGACGGCGCCGTGCGGGCGGTTGCCCGCGAGGCGGCTGTTGACGAAGACGGCGGACGACTTGCCGCCGCCGCACGTCTGCCTCAGGTTACCCGAGCACGCGCGGTTGCACTCCCACTGGGGACGGTTGACGAGCTTCGGTGCGTTCGAGCTGCACCAGCATTCCGTGCCGAGGCGCAGCGCCGCGTAGCCGTAGCCGTTCTTCGCGCAGAGCGAGACGCAGATCGCCGGCGTGTTGAAGTGGAGGACATTGCGCTGCAGGGAGAGCGCTGTCGACGACGAGCCAAACACACGGTTGTTGCCGTCGTCGAGTGCGCATGAAGACGCGACCTGAGGACCGGTCAGCAGTCACCTCCTGCCGCTCAGATGGGACCTTACCTTCCAGCCGAAGGGTAACGCAGCAGGGGCGCGAGACTCAATGGAGAGGCCTGAGGCGCCGAGGGTAAGGAACGTGGAGACAAGACCGAAGAGAAGCTGAGCGGAGACCATGGCGATGCCTGGGGAAGGGCGATGGATGCCAATCCAACTGGCAACCACGTTTTGTACACTGGCCGTGAGGGGTTAAAGCGATTTCCCAGGCGGTACACGCGACTGGCATCCCCTTGGCCCGACGCGGCATGCCATTTGTAGGTATGCGCCAAGGTATGCAAGGATCCCGGACACCGTTTGGCATCTCTGAATTGTCTTGGGAGGCGCCAGCGCGGCCCATAGACTCCTTGAACAAGAAAACCGAACATATCAGCGTTCTTGGCTCCGTTCCAAGCAGCCGGCAACGACGCGTTTGCGTCCCAGGACCTTTGCGCACAGTGACGAGTCTTCGGTGGGGCCGCTACGAAGTCACAATTGAGAGGCACGAGCGCCCATTCCCGGACGCTGAGGTGGGACCATGGCCGGCCCAGCGCGACAAGCAAATGCCGAGAATACTTGGCCGCTGACAAGGACGCGATATTAGAATGTGCAGGCCCGGCAGCAACATTGCAGGAAACGAATATCCAGGGCCAGATATATGCATTCGTTCAGTACCCATGGGCATTATGTCTGCTGCAGAGATCTTTTCGTCTCAGACAATCAGATAGACCATCGATGACGATGGCTCTCCAGAGTACGCAAGCGACCCTTGGCCCCCGAGCCCGAGCCCGCGCACCGAGCAATGAGTGGAGATTCGACGCAAGGAAGTGCATAGTTTCGATGGACGGAATGGTGTGCTTAGAGTCCTGATGATAGCCGAGTGACTTTACAAGCCAGTCGATTTGGACAGGGCATTCCAGTTGCCAACCGTGAACTTTGAAGGCACGTTGTCGTTAGTGCGACGATGTGGAAGAGTTGCCCGCCTCTTTACTGGCAGACCCACTGAAACACGAGGAACGAGCACGGCCACAACTCGCACCAGGACCCGTCTCCGACTGCCAGGCTTGGCAGCGATGCTCTGGACACAGCAAGGCAGCCAAATCCTGATTCAAAGCTCTCTAGTGAGGGTAGGTGGGTAGACTTCGCGAGACTCGTCGACGTGTGGCATCAAAGCGCGCAAATCCGAGGATGGTCGTGCCGAGATGCAGGTGGGATGATGACGCACAGTGACTCCGCTTTGGTTCCGTTTGTTGGTGTGCAGGCAATACATATTCAAGCTCAGAAAGTCAATGATGTTCGTCCGGTCCAGTGGAAAGTGCTACATCTATTACCACATGCATACACCGCGTTTAATAGATTTAGACCTGATCGTACAGAAACTACCGGTGGGAGATCTTCACTAGAAATCCCCAGGACCAGGCGGGAAGAATCCCTCCTCGGGAACCTGCAAGTGCGTGCAACCAAAGCCCGTAGGGCCTCCGCCATCACATCCCTCAAACGGAACAGTGTTCCCCCACCACTCAGGGAATCCTTTGGACTGGTCGTCGACGATGAACTGAATGATCGCGGATATGGCGATGCCGACGGAGAAGGCAGTCGTGAGGATGTAAGCGTACTTGGACCACCACGCGAGGAAGCGGCGACGAATGTAGTAGTTGAAGAAAAACGCGGCGTAGATGACCGGCGTCCAGTACGCTGTGGCGAGATCAGCGACAGATTGCCTCTCACGCATATCACTCACAGAGGTTGTAAGGCGAGCCACCGAGCGTTCCGTAAAGGATGGCCGGAACGTGGATGTAGCGGGCCCACGAACGCGGGTTCTTCCTCACGAAGAAGTAGACCGGGAGCGGCAACTGCGTGAATGGCCCGGTGAGTCGTCGTTCTCCACCGTCAGCCGACAACGTACGAAAAAGCCGATGAGGAAGGACCAGAGGACGGGGTTGTACAGCTGGCCGATACCGAAGATACGCTTCGGGCCAATGGTTCCCCAGAGCACGGCGGCGGTGAAGAACGTGTTGATACCCGGGCAGCTGAATTTCTCGGGCTGGAAACCGGTGAGAAACCTCGGCCTCACCACATCCAAGGGACTGACCTGGTCAGGGTCGCACAGACCCTTCACTCCAGTCATCTGCCAGTTCACGATGGAAATGGAGACGAAAGTCGAGATGACGGTGGCGGCCGATTCTGCACGCAGTGAGTGGTGACTCTCACATGATGAGCACACGTACGGGCAGCGAACATGACTCGCGGCGGGATCTTCGTGTAGTGGCCCAACTTGAGGTCAGACGCGAAGGAGATGGCCTGAGAGCACGTGATGACACCTTGCAACCGGTTCAGAGACCGATTTAACCTCTATGCATGAACGTACCGTAGGTCTTGAAGAACAGCATGGCCAGGTAGTTGCCGGGGTATGCGGCACCACCCACGAACTCAGCGAGGACGTTCAGGGTCACCTCGACGTTGGCCACGGCGGTAATGATGCCAACGGCTACATCCTAGTGTGTTCACAATCCACGCAGATACGGGAAGGGGTTGCACTTACGGACGACGAAGACGGCGGAGACGGCAATACCGAAGAAGAGCGAGCTGACACTGGAGCGGAATCAGATCTAAATGTATCACGAAGATCAAGCGCGAACGTACCTCGTGCGCGTGGGGTAGGCAAGGAGACCGACAAGACCGAGGGCTACGGCGACGAGCAGTAGCAGGGTGTACCACCACTCGGGTACCTCCTTGTACACGCGCATGAGGCGATTATGGATGTCCTTCCCGTCATTCGCCTTCCCGTGGATCAAGCTTCGGAAGCCCTTGGAGATCTCGTGGCGGTGGTACAGGAATCTGCATGAATGAGCGAACGAACCGGAGGAAGATGGCGCGACTCACGCGTAGGAGATAGTCGCGGTGTAAAGAGCAAAGAAGGCAATATACACGACGAGGTTGCCCGCCGCAAGGTACGCCGGGGAGTACGCCTTGTACGCGGTTTCATTGAAGAGGCCCTCGGGCGTCAGGATACGCGACACGTTGTACGGGCTAGCCGAGTTGTCAAAAACGCGGTTCGAGTTTATGCCAAGGTAACCGGTGTTGAACGCTGCGGAGCGTGAGCATTTGCACTGGCTGGCACGAAACTGCCAAATACGTACAGTTGCTATACCAGATGCCGACGACCATCGGGATGCTGAGCCAGATTCCCACGTACTGGTTGATGTTCGAGAACAGCGGCGTGATAATCGGGTCGGAATACATCCAGTTCCAGTCAAAGGTGGGGAAGGGGTTGACACCCAGACCAGTGATGGAGCCGGTGATGTTCGCAAGGTCAACGTTGTTCGGTGCGATCCATGTCATCCAGTTGAAATACGACAGGGCGGGGAAGATCATGTTCGGGAACCAGAAGTAGACGACTGGAATACGCGATGAGAGAGTGAATTAAGCAAGGTGCCCCAGAACTTACACATGAAGGTGAATGCGATCCCGAAAAAGCGCAGCTTGCTCATTCTCCAGCCGTTGGCAGGCAGGTTCTTGTCCTTGTGGAAAGCACGATTAAGTGCAATGGTGCCCATGTTTGCCGGCCAGATGCATGAGGCGGGGTAGACGAGGAACCGACGAGTGATACCTAAAATGGGACGCCACGACGGAAGATCCCGGTCAGCGCTTGGACAAATAGAAGAATGTTTCCAACTGACCAGCGAGACCATATCCAAGCAATTGCACCGACAGGGATGTCGTGACCTGATAGCCGTAGTTCGTTGCCCACGCCTGATTGAAGAACCGCGGCAGGCGCTGAATAACATAGATATCGGCCGTGTACAAAGAGCCGAACGAGACATTGGCCATGATGGTGATCAGCATCTGCGGAAGCCGTCAAGAGGAGGACAACGTTGGAGATGATCCCACGCACGTGCTCCTTCTGGGTGAAAGGACCCGGGTTCAGATTGAGACGCTGGCCACCGGAGAAGGGAATCGGAAGCGAAAAGAGATTCGGAACGAATCTAGCCCAAAGGGTGCCGAGAGGATCTATCGGACGGTAAATAGCTCGGTGGATTATGGTATGCAATGCACTCACAGGCCAGGACCTGCGCGGTGTACACCGAAAGAACAATGCCCGGCTGCGATCTCTCCGTCAGATCGGTCGTGGGCGCCTTGAACAGTCATACCTGTCGGGGGCTGAAGAACTGGTTACATGCAGCGCCACCGCAGGCGAAGATGAGACCGATGATCCAGGCGCGGAGAGTGCTGCACGGAAGCGTGGGGTCGTCCGTGTTGCTCACGCTATCAGAAGGCGCTCGCGTTAGTCACACCACGGTCAATCCCGCCATTTCCACGTACACCGCGCGGACCTCTGCAATAGTTACGTAAGCCAGTGGTCCTAGAAGGCAAACTAGTGCGCACCAGGGTATGGGGAATTGTCGCTGAGAAGGGGTTTAGTCGTCTGCGGCGATCATCTACTCCGTCGCGTACCGGAGGAAAGAAGCCGAAAGCTTGATCTCCGCGAAGACCTTGCGGTATTGGGCAGGGTCGTCCTTCAGTGTCGGGTCCTCCAGGAAGCGGACGGCGTTCTCCATGATGTGAGGAGGGAAGTTGGGGTCTGGACGGCGCGCACGAGCGGTCAATCCAGGCGCGCGTCCGGCCAATTGTGGTGCGTACCGAGCTGGTATTCATCCACAATTTCCCGGACGACGAGGCGGGCGTCCTCGTAAGTCAGCTTCTCCGCATCAGCCTGAGCTGCCATGATGTCCTCCTCCAGGGCCTCGAGGTCGCCCTCGACCGCAGCGAGATCGACATCGGAAGGCAGCTGGTCCTTCTTCTCATCGTCGATAGACGAGTGCGTGGGTGCACGGTCCAGCGCAGTAAGTTCGGCTCCCGACATGTTCGCGCTGGCCTATGGGTATGAACGAAGTGGCAAGGAGCAAGACGCTCGACTTGCGGTCGCGGGGGGATGGGGAAGCGGCGAGACGAGAGATACGGGTCGTGTGGGGCTTTTATTCGCCTGACCGGGTGCATATGTCAATGGCTTTGTTTGTCACTCGTAGCAGCCCCCGGCCGGTGTTCCGGCCATCGCGTGTTACCGCTCAAGGCTTCGAGCTGTGCGGAGCACAGTCCGTCCGACGATCGACAAGGTCATATGGGGCATCGAAACACTCAGGAAGATGCCAGGGCGTGCAGACCTCTACAGAGTCAGGTCTTGAGGATGGTGTCTATGTTTCTAATTTCAGTGCGGCGTATCAGCGGCCATGTGAGCGCTCTCCTGACCGACACGCGGATTCTCCGTGATGCCGACCAGTTTAGAGGATGCTTCCCTGAGCGCATAGTGGCTCCTAGCGCTTTCCGGCCTCGTACGGATTAAAAGCACCTCAAACCCGTGTTTCCGCCGTCGCTCAGCACGCTGGATATCCCGACTGCAATCGCGACCGACATGCGCCACAGTGAGGAGACTATTTATAGTGCATCATGTCGCCTAAAACAGCCTTGATAGGATTGGGAGTCTTGGCACATGCTCGTTTCCACTGCCGCCGCAGTGGAAAGCTGGCAGCAGTCACGCCAGATGACACCCAAAGCACCGCATCTATCCAGGAACGGATATTTTTGGAGCATCGACCTGGGGAGTGCGCCCTTATCGCACCAGGCACGACTGTGAAAGTTTCTTCCCGCTGGTCGGAGCAGGATCCAAGCACGTACTTATAATTATCCTACGGTCGTTGCATCATCATTGCGCGCTGCATCGAATTGCACCGACCGTCCCGCTTTGGCGATGATTGCAGCAGCGATTCCGACGCCATTGGAGATTTGTGTGACCGCTGGTTTGTTGGACGAGCGTCCTGAGCGCGAGAGAAACCGAATGCGCCTTCTAAGGACAGCGACCCACGTGGACCCTGGGTGGACGTTGCAGTCGAATACATTACATTGCCCTGAAGGAACCCGCGGGGACACCTTGATCTTCACTATCGCCGACGCCCCGAAACGCGTACTCGATCGAGCACGGTACTTGTTACCTGTATAGCAATAGCTGAACCCGTCGCGTTTATGCTCAGTTTAAGTGCCTCGGATGGCGCTGCCTATCAGTCAGAGCCCCTCGACGAACAACGGGACCTAGCTCACCTCAATTCGCCGGCCCACACGGACAGGCCATCTTCCACCGTGTCAACATGCCAGGCGCGGCCGTAATAGCCACCATCCGCGTGGCCACTTCAAACAGGCCTTGTAATGAATAGGGACCAGGATTCTTATGCGTTCGCGAAGATTGCACCACGCAGGCCCACTACGAGAGGCTCCCCAGTCCCCTGCAGCGGCAACTCTCCCGTTTAGCCTGTGGTATCGACGCAGTGCTCCCGACTGGCAAAGTACTGAGCCGGCAATCTTCATTGCTGCCTTCTGCCAGCAGCCGGGCCTATCGAGATAGGACGCTGCGAGACCACGCATAGAGAATGCTATGCGCCGTCCGCCAGGGACCGGCATGGACCCTCGCGCTTCTAAGTTCTTGCACGCAGTAACAAACGCACGAGACCCACAGCCTGTATGGCCCATCCAAATCGCAAGGCCAGACCTAATGCAGGGAGAAGCTCCGCTTCCTCGAGAAGACGCGGGCACTGCGCGATGGCGCGACAGCAACGGTCATTCGTCTGCATGCCTGAGTGCTCCGCATTGACGGCTGGTCCAGCTCCAAGAAGGCCCGCCGCGGGCACTAACAGTACTGCCTCAAGACAAACTGGCAAGTGCGCTGAGCGAGCAGACAGGTTACCCCACATACTCGCCCAATGCCAGTGGCTGACACGCCCGCTCTCGCCGAGACGCGCCGGCGCTAGGGCCGCGGCCACCAGCCGTGCTACTGGAGTGACCGCGTGGACTCGCCCTCAGAGATACGGACTCCGAGCCCTATCGCCATACGGTGCGCGAGGTCTGGAAGGCGCCTGAGATCAGCGAGGTATCGTCCCCATGGCAGATACCATTAGGCAACAGATGCGCCAGAGGTAAAGGGGGTCCCCCAACAAGAGACGAGCCTGAGGCAGAGACCAGCGAGACGCGCCTGATTATCGCGAAGCAAGTGAGATACGCGCATTAGGGACGCTAACACATAACAGTGGCACCGGAGCGGCACTGGCTCGGTCAGTGAAAATCCGCGCAACGAAGCCCAGGTTACCCGTGCAGAGTGTGCGATCGCGTACGGTCGGGTTGGGCCCTTGACTGCATCATCGGAAGACGTCTCGAATCAAGGGACGGAATGAAGATGGAGACGGGACATCCGATCGGGGAGAGATGAGAATTCAGACGATGCAGAGCCCAGCTGATTGTTTGAACCCTAGAGTCGTTTGCCGACCGGAGAGGAGGGAAGGAGATAGCATGGGCAGGTGTCAGTGGAGCGAATCCTGACTGCAGCGCAAGGAGAGCTGTATGCAGCCAGAAGGCGTTTAACGGCGGAGGAGAGACAGAGGTGCCGACGGGTCCCGATCCTGTAGCTAACTTGGCTGGTCTAACGGCGCTCGACATCGCTGCGCGCAGCGCCAAGAGATACGCGCCGCGGACGGCACCAGTGTCGCATTCTGGAAGAGCACATGTGGGGGATTTGCAGTCGTGGGTCGAGGTTATAGCGGTACAAGCATGCAGTTGCCCCTATAGCAGGCGCAAACTGCAACCTTGCAGTCAAAGTCCCCCAGTTTGGTCAGCGTAAGGGAGATAAGACGCAGCCGCTGCGTCTGCGTCGTGGATGGAACCTACAATGGGCGCTGCAACTTCCGGACGAGGAGAAAGCCGTTCGAGGTCAGCGGGATCGACCGGTCGCCATAAGCGCCAACTCTCACGCCAAGGCTGGCTGTCAACGAGGACCAAGTTTTCAAAGGATTATTTATACTATTCACGACGGGAGGCGTCTATGGGATACATGTAATCGTCTCATCTGCGGTTTTGAAAGCGACGGCGTATCATCTGAGGTGCTGCGATTTGCTTAGAACGCTTCCCAATACACATTGCCCAGAATCTCGCGCATGACTGGCGCAAAATCAGCAGCTGGATACGGGAAGCAAAGAACCCACGCACGTTGCCAATGATGCAAGGCGCTTTCGTGCTGCCACTCCGACAGCGGGTTATGGCTGTCCGTCAGCACCCACTCGTCGTCCTTCGCCTCCACATCCGCATCTGTCGCGTTCACCCCGCGGATGCGCGCGTGAGAGACCTCCAGCGTCGGCCACTCGTCGAAGAGGCGCTGGCGCATGATGGAGTTGAGGTAGTCGGCCGTGCCCGCGGGGCGGAACTCCATCTTCTCCTCTGCGTTGCTGCAGAAGTACACCTGCAGATTTCATCTCAGATCCACAGATCCGTCGAGACCGCTGTGGGATGGGCGCACCATGTTGAGGAAGTCCGAGTCGTCGGTGTCCGTCGCGAGCCGGTCGTGGAAGACGCGGCACTGGCTGAAGCTCGCGAGCAGGGTCGCGAGGATGCCGCGCGCGGGGTTGGAGCCGAGATAGCCTGCGTAGTTCTGTCTCTCATTAGCGGAGCAGGCTCGTCGTAGGAAGCAGGCGGTACGCACGACGGCGACGACGCCGTCGGGCGCGACGACGCGCTTCAGGTCGGCCCAGAACTCGCGCGTGAAGATGTGCGCGGGGACGCTGCCTCCAGAGAAGCAGTCGTGCACGACGATGTCGTACTTGGGCCCGGCCGGCTGCGCGCGCACCCACCCGCGCGCGTCGGCGAGGTGCACCGCGCTCGGCGTCCTGAGCCCGAAGTACTGCCGCGCGTAGCGGTACACGACAGGGTCGATCTCGACGACCGTCGTGTGCAGCCCGTGCTTCATGAAGGACCCGGCCGAGATCCCGACGCCCAATCCGCTGCGGGCGCGTCAACGTCAACTCCACTCCCACCGCATCCACATACATGATGAGCGCGTGCTCGCGCTCCTTCTCCTTCTCCGGGCGCTGCACGAACCGCGCGCCCTCCTGGAGCAGGAACGCGGTGTAGATCGAGTCGCCCCGCTGGCCCCGCGACCCGGGCACGTCGATCCACTGCCCGCCGAGCAAGCTGTGGTCCGCCCTGAGGAAGCGGAACCCGATCTCGCGGTTCTCCTGCACGACGATGCGCCCCGTGACGCTCGTCTCTGCGGCGAGGACTCGCATGATGCCATTGGGGTCCTTGTATGGCAGTTGCAACGGGCGGTGCGGGTACGCGAGGCTTGCGAGGAAGCAGACGAAGCTCGGGATGATGTACGGTGCCCAGGACTTGCTGGTCAGCGGCTTCGCGACGATGCTCGTCTTCTTGCGCTTGCTGCTGATCACGGGTGCGGGCGAGAACCAGCTGATGAGCATACATGTCGTGCCCAGGGTAAAGAACTGTGTGCGGTTCAGCGTTTCGGTCATGTCACCGTGGAGGTCCCAGCCGCGACGCACGATGCTTGACGCATTGACAACACCACCCGGCGTGAGCAGCGCGAGTTTGTCAAATACCAGGACGCCAGCCAGGACAGCCGCTCCGTATACTACGCGAGATATTATCGAGTCCTTCGCGACAATATTCTGAAAGCGAGCTCATGAGTCTTCGAGACGAGCGCACGCATAAGCGACGGACCCTCCATAATCTCGCGCTGGAGACGGCAGCCACGACGATGGGGTAAATAACGAGCAAATGGACGAGCAGCGGCCCTTTGTGGTAGTCGTTCCATCGCGCGGTGTACACGCCAGCCCAGTAGGTCGTGATCGGGGCCACAAAGAGCAGACACGCGAGGAGGCTCTGCAGGTAGCGCACGGGCGCGACGTTGACGAACGCCGCGAGAGCGCAGCCGGCCGCAAGAACGTAGTCGGTGTGCTGTCTGGCAGCTGTCGAGCCATATAGGGGATTAAGCACCAGCGCGTAGCCGACGCGCACAGAACTCAGCGCGTACGACACCAGCAGGTATTCGGGCACTGCCCAGGCTGCTGGCGGGAGCAGCGGCGGCGCGCTCATGGCGGGAGGGAAAGGTGCGTGCTAGCGGCGCGGTGCATCTTCGCGGGAACGCGCGCAGAAATCCCGGGCGCCTTTGCTGCGAACGGTGCGACGGATTTGCAAAGGGCGGGCAATGCATACAGACAGACTGAGACAGACAATGCAAATGGCTTTCAATGAACGAAGAACGAGATCCAGCAGCGCCCGAACGGCATATTGTTTTATTAGCATGCACGCATAAGAACATGACACAGCAGGACCAAAGCGAAAGGGGAACGCGCAACAGCTGTTGCTTATGCGGCGTTGCCCTCGGCGATGGTGAGGAGATCGCTGTCTCCCGGGTCCGTGATGGTCATGACACTGGCGAGGGGGCGATGCGTCAGTACTGCAGCTTGAACGCAAGTCGAACGAGAAACTGACCCGACGTGGAAGAGCTTGCCGGCAGCGGTGCCGAGGGCGACGTTGGAGCCCTGGAAGTGGTGGACGGACGTCTTGGAGAGCATGGCGTAGTACTCGAGCTCGGACTTGCGGAGCGGCGGGCAGTTGCCAGCGATCAGGACGAGCTTGGCTGTCATTCCCATGCCAGGGCGGCAGGAAAGCACACGGAAAAAAGGACACAAAGCACAACGTCAGCTCAAGGGACCTTCTCAGCCTTGTGCTCCAGCCCCCGCATCAAGGTCAGGCGAAAGCGGGCGTACCCTTGCCGTTGCGCATCTGCTTCAGCGCGGTCTTGTACCCGAGCGAGTACTTGCCCGACTTGACGACGAGCGCGAGACGCGACGCGATGGACTCGGTCGACTTGGCGGCTTTGGACTTCTTCGTGACGGCCATTGCGGGTGCTGGGCTGCTGGCGGAGGACGGGACCGGCGGGAAGCTTTTTTGCGGTGGTGAGGAACGAGGAACGGGAAGTGCCGCGCATCAACGAAACCAAAGTTCACGCTTGCCTCCGCGGATGCATATTACGTGAGCATTGTCGAAGAAGGCTCAGAGGGTATACTTCGTAGTTCAGTTTCTATATACATTGCGGGGTTCAGAGCTCAAGAGAAGAACATTTCCTTCAGCTGACGGATAGTGTCCTCAGGGTTCAGCACGGTATGCCCGATCGTCCGACTATCCGCAAAGAGTTCGTAGTCGTTCCCGCCCTTGAAACAGCTGAGTGAGACGCTCCTATGCAAATGAAAGACTTGATATCTCACAGGAGACGTCCTGTCGCCAAAGAAATGGATCTCTTCAAAGCCCTCCTTCTCGACATGGCGCAGGCAGTACGTCTTGTCCCACCCATTGGGAAACACGTCGAACGAGATTTGACCCCCGATGGAGAACGTGAGGCCGTAGTCGGAGAACTTCTCCTTGAGCACCTTGACGAACGCTTCGCGGACGCCGTGGATCTATGTAACACATCATGAGGACGCACCGTGTAAAGCCGGTCCAGTATCGAGTGCGATACTCCGCCGACACTCCGGAAGTGTCGAGGGAGTATCGGTCGAGTGCCGTCGAAGTATCCGGCGCGATACGGACCCGTGCGGGTGCCAAGTATTGCGCCAGTATCGCTCGAATATCATCTGCCCGGAGGCAGCCGGAGGTATATCCCCCCGTTCGGACGGCTTGCTCTGGTTCCCAGCTGCTACTCTATAACGTTGGAATGACTCTGTTTACGCTCAGAACACGCGCTAAGAAGACCGTTTTGTTGAAAGGGGTATATTGGGGGTAATATACGCAAGGACAAAAGCAGAGAAAGCGCCAGCGCTCGCGTTTACGGCCTCGGAAGCGCACCTGTTATCCGCTCTGCCCCTTCACCGCCAAAATTACAACGAATATCGACCCCCTGCCGCGATGATATTGACATCGGGGATGACACAAGGGCCTAGAAGAGTCAGCAAGCGAGAACAGGGCTGGCAGCGACTTGTAAAGTACTCACCGGCGATGGTGTGCGTGCCCGAACTGTGCGAAAGTTTACGATGGGCGCGGGCCCTGCTCGGGCACCACTCGGGTGCGATAAGACGTGCAACTGCGTCAAGCGCGATCTGGACGGGCGTGCTCTGATCAGGAAGAACAAGACAATGAAAATAACATCGACACACCAACGTTGGTCCAGGCGAGAGCAAACCAGAACAGGTCGAGCGTGTCTGTAGAGCACAGCGAGCCTTCCATGAGCACATCCGAGAACGTTGCGCGCACTATTAGACACACCTAGTCCAAATTTCCCGCGCAACTGCTTGATCTCATTCTTGACGAGTGCCTGAAGGTGTAGATCAGCCCAGGCAGCCTGCAAGAGAAGAGTGCGTGCCTCGTATATACCATTGATTACGAGACGGGCTGGGAGATCGAGAGGGTAAGTACCTGCAACGTATTCTATACTGGTACCTACTGCGTGCGACAAGAAGCGCATGTTCTTAAGCCTAGAAATGAATAGACACAAGTCAGCTAAATTCACACAGGCCACGACCTCACCGTATGTCGAGAAACCGGAGTGGGCTGGAGCCGAGTGCGTTGTCTGTCGCCAGACTGTGAACTTGAAAGGAACTCATAGAAGTTACATACCCCGGGCAACGCGTACATTTTCGAACGTTGGCCGTGTCCCGTCTGAGCAAGCGCCAGATGAGACAGATGGTGCAGGACTGGATACAGCGCACCTGGTCCCGTGAAGAAGCGCGGCATTCTGACCTCGAGCTGGATGGATAGCGCGAAGCCCTGTAGCTCGCGCAGGCAACGGTGCCGAATGAGAACCGTTTCCAACCTGCTCAAGTCATACGCACACTGAATGGCGATTTTTTCAGGAATCCGTCTATGTGCGCTGGCGCAGGGTGACTCGGGCCTGGCCTGGCGCGCAGCGTGCCACTGCGCACGCGCGCGGCTTGCAACACTCGTAGGATGGGATAGGGCTCGCAGCCGCGTGCCCGAGTCGCTGGGCCAGGCGGGCGTGAGGTCTGCATGCGCCCGGGCGATGGCGGCGAGAGGAAGAAAGGCGTTGGCGGACTTGGGATTCACGCGACGCGCGACAAGTCCGCCTGCGGGATAACGGTGATACTTCCGAGATACTCGGCCGATACTCGCGACGTTCCGGCGGAGTATCTCTCGACTGATTCAACATTATATTCGGCTGATACTCCGTCTACACTTTCGGAGTGTCGGCGGAGTATCACACTCGACACGGGACCGGTTTTACACGGTGACGGGTGAAGTCCGCGGGATCACGACGCACTTTGTCGTACGCTTGGAAATCAAGCCGTTCCGCGATTCTGCATCGAAGAATGAGAACCCCATGGGAGCGGATATACATACGGCACATACGTCGCGTTGCGCCCGATCGGGCTCACGTTCATCATGCCGTTGCGGAACTCGACGAACGTCCCCCTGCAGCACGCCCCGCCCGTCCCTTCAGCGCCAGCCACATGAACTACAGACCAACGCGTACCGCTTGATGGGGATGTCCAAGTCCGCGAGGTAGTGCAGGATGAAGTTGACGAGCGTCTTGTAGCGGTCCTCGCCGACGAACTGGATGAAGCTCTGCGACGCGAGCTGCTGGCCGAGGCGGTACGCCGTCAGCCCGTTCTCGCCGAACGCAAAGTCGAACCGCTCCAGCGCTGCGCCGGGAATCCGTTAGCAAGCGCTGCGGCGAGACGGCGCGCGCACCGGTGACGCCGTCCGCCGTGAGCTGCTCGGCGAGCTTGACGAGATCGGACCCGCTGACGAAGCCGATGACTGTCTTCTTGCGCAGCTCGTGCAGCAGGGCGAACATCTCCCTGCTCGCGGGCTGCACGTTGCGTGAGTCAGACTGGGGGCCAGACGACGCACGCATCGGCGCACCTGCCGCGCGAGCGAGAGCGTGTTATCGACGTCAAACAGGCAGATCTTGTTGCCCAGAGGGCGCTGGTCGAAGGGTACGACGGTCGTGCTCATCGTGGCCTGCAGCGTCGGGC
Organism: Auricularia cornea; assembly: GCA_030578095.1. Taxonomy (NCBI): domain Eukaryota; kingdom Fungi; phylum Basidiomycota; class Agaricomycetes; order Auriculariales; family Auriculariaceae; genus Auricularia; species Auricularia cornea. The sequence goes on along the minus strand of JARLTE010000009.1, from coordinate 2,374,245 downwards.
GGGCTAACGTGGCGTGCGGCGCGATCAAGGAAAGTGGCAGAGTATATGTGCGCGGGCGCCTATCTCAGAACGCGATGATCGGCGACGCGTTCGAACGTGTCGCGACGTGTCGGCCCGTCGCGAGCATACAAGAACGGTAGCTTCGATTTCAATTCTATGCTATTTACCACAGCAGACGCCAATGGAGTCCTCACGAGGAGAAGAACATCTCCTTCAAGATACGAACGGTGTCCGCAGGTGAGTTGACAACGTGCCCAATCGTCCGGCTGTCCTCGTAGATCTCGTAGTCGTTGCCGCCCTGCCTCACAGTCAAGTCAGATTGCGCAGGGCAGGGAATGCGGACCTTGTACGTCTTGTCGCCGAAGAAGTGGATCTCCTCAAAGCCCTCGGCCTCGATGTGGCGCAGGCAGTACGTCTTGTCCCAGCCGTTCGGGAAGACGTCGAACGAGATCTGGCCGCCGATGGAGAACGTCAGCGGGTAGTCCGGGAAGCGCGCCTTGAGCGCCTGCACGAATGCCGCGCGGACGCCGTGGATCTGCATGTGCACGCGCGGGATGAGTCCCTCGCTCGCGGGTTCAGAATGAGACGCGCGACGCGCCTTGTCGTATGCCTCGAAGTCGTGGCGCTCCTGCGTGCTACAGTAGGGAACGCGTCAGTCAGCAGCTATTCTCGAGCAGAGGGTGAGGCGCGGTACGCACGTCGCGTTGCGCCCGATGGGCGACACGTTGATCATGCCGTTGCGGAACTCGACGAACGTGCCCCTATCCCAGCGTCCCGTCAGCCCGCTCACACACCGTCGAGTGTCCGGCATACCGCTTGATGGGAATGTCGAGGTCGGCGATGTAGTGCAGGATGAAGTTGACGAGCGGCTTGTATCTCTCCTCGCCGATGAACTTGATGAAGCTCTGCGACGCGAGGGGCTGGCCCAGCTTGTACGCCGTCAGCCCGTTCTCCGCGAAGCCGAAGTCGAAGCGGTCCAGCACTGCATCGTCTGAGTATGGGCACGAGAACGGTGCGCAGGGCACGCACCAGGCCCGCCGTCCGGGCTGAGCTGCTCGGCGATCTTGACGAAGTCGGAGCCGCCGACGAACCCAATGACGGCCTTCTTGCGCAGCTCGCGCAGGAGCTCGAGCACCTCGTCCGACGCGCTCTGCACTCAGAAGGACGCGTTATTCCACTGCGCCAGGCAGCGCGGCGGGCTCCGTGGCGCACCTGCCGCGCGGGCGTGAGCGTGCCGTCGACGTCGAACAGGCATATCTTCTTGCCGTGCGGTCGCTGCGCGAACGGTATGATCGTGCTGGCTGCGCTCATCTCTGCGGTCGACGGGCTGCGGGAGGGGACGGTCGAGGTGGGGTGCAAGGGGCAGGGTATATGTGTTGGGCGCTTATCGCGGAACGGCCAACTTGGCACTTGTCACGATCGACGCCGCCGCCGTTTTGGATTCTCCGCTCAGGACCTCTTCGCGCGTTGAACTCAAGAACCCCGTCGGCGGGCAGCACTGATTTCTATAGCGCAGTACAAAGCGTCCCTAACCCTGCCCGAGCGCCTTCAGTCTCGCCTCAGCAGCCCGCGCCCGCCTCTCTCGCTCCACGCGCGCCCGCATCTCCGCGCTGAGGCCCGCCACGCCGTCCTGCGCGCCGCTCGCGCCCCCGAGCTTCCGCGGGCCCGCGGCGGGCGCGGGCGGCTCCTTCTTCGCCACGGGCGGAGGCGCCGGATCGGGCGACGCGGGCCGCGTCTTCTCGCGCTCGCGCATCTTGTCCTTGAGGCCCTTGCGGCGCGCCTTCTTCCTGTCGTCGCGGCCCTCCTCCATCTCGGGGCTCAGCGCGCTCGGCACGCGCGCCGCGCCCAGCCAGTCCCACCGTTCCGGGTGCGCCCACGCCGCGCGCCGGAAGACGTTGCGCACGGCCTTGCTCGCCGCCGCGTCGTACGCCGTCCGCTGGCCGCCCGCCTGCGGCAGCGGCGCGTCCGACGCGTAGCCGTCGTCCTCCGCGCCGTCGCCTGCGCCGTCGGGGAGCGGCACGGCGGGGTCCGCCTGCGCGTCCTCGAGCAGCCAGCGCACGACGTCCGCCTGCCCCGCGCGCGCGGCGGCCTGCAGCAACGTCGCGTCGCGCTCGCCCGCCCACGCGGGGATGCGCGCGTCCGGCCCGCCGAGCGCGGCGCCCTCGCGCGCCCAGAACGCGATGAGCGGCTCGAGGCGCCCCTTCTGCACCATCTCCAGCGCGCGCCGCCACTTCTCGCGGAGCGCCTCCTCCTCCTTGCTCAGTTTCGGCGCGGCGGGCTTCTCCGCTGGTTTGGGCTGCGCTGGCGCGGGTAAAGGCGCGGGTTTCGGCTTGGGAAGCGACGCGAGGAACGCCTCTTCCTGTGCGCGCAAGGCGTCTTCGGTCAGATGGGACGTCTTGACGTAGGTGAGCTCGTTTATGCAACGCGTGAGCTCCGCTTGTGTCTACAGCGAGAACTCGTTACAATTGGATATCCTGCGCGATGTATCGAGACTCACCGGCCGACGCGTGGGGAATGGAAAGGTGCGCAACCGTTCGTCGCGCTTGTCGACTGGAGCCTCGTCGTAATCGAAGAATATTCGTCGGTTGGAGACGCTTGCGCGAATCCAAATGAGCTCGGACCTTTCAATATCGTCCTTCCAGTCTTCTAAGAGTCCGCGAATGTCCTGCGAAGACCAGCGCGGTGAGATACAGAGAATGATATGTGAGGATGGCACGCGCGCACATCTCGCAGGGCCTGTTCGCCGTACCGACGAAGTTGTGCACCAGCACTTTTCGCAGGTCCCTTCGCATTGTCGTTCACCGATTGCGATCCACCCTGCTTTCGTCGTGCTACGCGATGTCAATACGACTGTCGAGTTTATGAAGGACATGACATACTTGTGTACCGGTGGAAGGTCTTATGGCGCAGGACCTCAACGTGCTGCTTTCCCTTGCGATGTTTCGACGCCTTGGTCTCGACAGCATCGTCGGACGGACACACGCGCACCACGACGCCTGCGAAGTGACCCCCAGCGGTCATCAGAAGCGTCCATATACGACCCTCCTCGCCGCCGCGCTGCATCTCCTTGAGGGCGTCAACATAACTCGCCGCGGGGGTGTTCGCCGGGAAGACCGCGTTGTACACCCCTATCTGCGTCGACGGTGGGGAGTGGAACCACGTGACGGACGAGCGCGGGCGCGTGAGCTCCTCGGGCGATTCGGGGCGCTGCGCGGGGTCGTGCGAGCCGCGGGCGAGCAGATCGCGGACGGCGTCGCCGCCGGACTTGGACCCGCCGTCATCGTCCTCGGACGACGACTCTGAGCCGGATATCGACTGATCGAGGCCTGCGATGGGCGTGTCACAATAGGAAAGTAGGGCCCCTGGGGGACGGCGCACTGTCGACGAGTGCTGCGAACTCTTGCTCGTTCACGGTCTTGCCGTTCGCGAGACGCGCCTTGACGTTGTAGCGGTGCCAGTCCGAGCGAAAGTGCGCGCGTTGGTCGTCCAGGTCGACGAACACGGCGCCCTGACATACACCACAGGAACGGCCGCTAGCAAGGCTTGTCTGTGCTGGTCGTGCAGGCTCGGGCGTGGGTTCCCGTTGCGGCGCTTCCGGCGGGCCACCGCGCACGGTGAGCGTGTCCAGGAGGTCCTTCGGGAGGTCGTACAAGTACAGCGACATTGCGTACAGTGTTTTAGAGGTACAATGGTTGGGTTGATTGGGGGAAATGCGGTTATATGCAAGCAGAGTGAGTCGGCGGTGACTCGTACGGCTCCGAGCCCGACACAAGGCGCGGTCGCTGAGACTGAAAGCGCGCAATGCCACTCTACCGCGTCCACATCCAGCTCAGACGCCAGGCCAAGCCCCACCAGCACGTGCCCTCAGACCTCTTCGCCCCGCTGCCCGCGCACAGCGAGCCCGCCGACGAACACAAGCCGTACCTGCGCAACTCGCACGGAGACTACAGACTCGGACCTCTGCGCGTGGACTGGCTGGACCTGCACATGACCTCTTCGCCTGCCGTCCAGAAGAGCGCGACATTGGCTGGCAAGGAGAAGGCTGCGTCGCCGTTTGGCACTGCTACGGCGTCCTTTGTCGCCCGCAGCGGCGGGAATGTCGACGTCAAGTCTGGCTCGACGAATTTGCCAGAAGGAATCGTCCACATCTTCAAAGCGAACGTCTCCTCTGCGGCCGCGCAACAGCAGCCTGACTCGTCGCCTACTACATCTAAGCGGCCGCTGCCTCCCACTGCCTCCCATGACGCTGGAGACGGTACAATCCTCGGAGTGCTGGCCGTGCCCTCCTGGATGAACCACTCGGACTTTCTGGCCTTCGTCGCTCCTGCTGCAGAGGGCATGGAGCACGTGCGCATCCTGCGCGACTTCTCACCCAACCGGTCCATCGTACTGCTCAAGTTCCGCGAGGCGACCGACGCCCAGGAGTTTGTCGAGGCCTACAACGGCAAGCCGTTCAACTCCATGGAGCCCGAGACGTGCCAGGTGGTGCGCGTCGCGTCGGTACAGGTCGACAGCCACGACGCGGGTGCGGAGCCCTTCCTGTGTCTACCCGACGCCGTCGAGCTCCCGACGTGCCCCGTCTGCCTCGACCGCATGGACTCGGCCGTCACAGGGCTCGTGACGATACCCTGCTCGCACACGTTCCACTGCACATGCCTCAGCAAGTGGGGCGACAGCCGCTGCCCCGTCTGCCGGTACTCGCAAAACCTGCGCGCCCCGCAGAAGAGCCCCGCGCCGGGGCCGGGGCCCGGCGCGCAGGCGCTGTCGGCGTGCACGGACTGCGGCACGACGGCGAACCTGTGGATCTGCCTCGTGTGCGGCAACGTCGGCTGCGGGCGCTACGGCCGCGGGCACGCGCAGGCGCACTTCAACCTGACGACGCACCTGTACGCGCTCGAGCTCGAGACGCAGCGCGTGTGGGACTACGCGGGCGACGGGTACGTGCACCGGCTCATCCAGAACCGCGCGGACGGCAAGGTCGTCGAGCTCCCGGCGTCCGCGTCGCTTGCAGCGGGTGCAGGGCCAGGGCCCGCGGACGCACACGCCGCGGACAAGATCGAGGCGATCGGCCTCGAGTACTCGTACCTCCTCACGTCGCAGCTCGACTCGCAGCGCGCGTACTACGAGGAGCAGGCGGGCGAGCTGCGCGCGCAGCTGCGCGAGGCGCACGCGCGCGCGGACGCCCTCGCGCGCGAGTACGAGGACCGCCGACGCGCGGACGACGAGCGGCGCAAGGAGGAGGCGGAGCATATTGCGCAGTACGAGCGTGACAAGGCGCGCGCGGAGAAGAAGGCCGAGCGGCTCGCCGAGCTCGCGCGCAAACTCGACCAGGAGCTCAAGGAGGAGCGCGCCGTCAGCGAGGGGCTCATGCGCAACGTCGCCGCTATCAAGGCGAAGGCTGATCAAGCGGACGCCGAACGTGAGGACCTCAACCGCCGCGTCAACGACCTTCAAGACCAGTTACGCGACGTTATGTTCTTTCTCGAGGCCCGTACCAAGATTGAGGAGGGCGGCGGCGTGGAGTCCGAAGCCGCAGGAGGCAGCGTGCAGTTACCTCCAACACCAACTCCCAAGAAAAAGAAGGGAAAGAAGTAGTTCGTCTTGTCCTCATATGTCGCGTTGATCTACACTGTATCGATATCCTGCATCTTTCATTGAATATTGAATCTGAGCATTCGGGTCTGTTCATGTCGACGTCGTTCGCCGAGGTCTGACCACAACTGCAAGTGGGCACATGCATGTGGATTCCTGGGCGCACAACCTTGCTTTCTTCCATCCTCTCGTGGAGCCTGCTGGGAACGAGCTTAGTGCACTTCTGGATAGGCATTACTCTATGGTGGTCTCACAGAGCACAAGTCTAATAGAAGCAACGTATTTTGATTGGAGAACTGTTTACAGGAAAGCGCAAGCTCATGCAACGAGTCCAGCACGGGCTCTCTAGTGCTTGGGCGTCTCGCGCGGCGGGTTATAAACTGGAACACGATGTGAGTATGTTGCATGCACGGACGAAGCTCGGCGCACCTAGTTTTCTGGTCTTAATACCGGACCACTTGAAGCGCTTCGTGTAGAGGGAAAGGGCGGCGAGGGTGGAGAAGATGATGACGGCCTTGATGCCGATCTGCTTGCGCTCGTCGTGCTCGGGCTCGGAGGCCCAGTTGAGGAACGAGACGACGTCCTTGGCCATCTGGCTCGTCGTCGCGGGCGTGCCGTCGTCGTACTCGACGAGGCCGTCGAACAGCACGCGCGCCATGGAGATGGCGCCGCCGGGGAAGAACGGGTTGTAGTTCATGCCCTCGCGGATCTCGACGCCGGCCGGCGGGTCGACGTAGCCGGTGAGCAGCGCGAAGATGTAGTCCGGCCCGCCGTGGCGCGCCTTGACGATGAGCGAGAGGTCCGGCGGCAGCGCGCCGGCGTTCGACGCGCGCGCCGCCTCCTCGTTCGGGTACGGCGGCGGCAGGTAGTCCGCGAGCTTGCCCGGGCGCTGGAACATCTCGCCCTGGTCGTTCGGCCCGTCCGTGTACTCGACCTCCTCCGCCATCGCCTTGACCTCGTCCACCGTGTGGCTCACGCCCACCATGTTGCGCCATGCGATGCGGTCCAGCGAGTGGCACGAGGAGCACACCTCGCGGTACACCTGGTACCCGCGGCGGATGCTAGGAGCGCAAGGATTAATGCGTGTCGCTGCGAGCAATTGCAGGTTGACGGTACCCAGCGTGATCAAAGCTGTCGAACCAGCCCTTGTGCGGCCACGGGTACGACGGAGGGTGCAGGCCCTCGTCGGCCATGTTGGCGCTGACGTCGCCTATGAACGGCAGCGAGCCATAGAGATGCGTATACCACGCAATCGACCCGACCGAGACGAGGGTCGCGACCGCGGCCGATGTCCTCGACGCGAACCACGACTACGCGTCGCTCAGTCGTTTATTATCATTTATATAATGCACCAAGTTGCGCACCTCGGCCTGCTGGGCAGAGGAGGAAGCGGAGGACGAGCTCAGGCGCGCCTGCTGCAGGTGTACACGTCAAAATCAACGGGCTCCAGCAAATTATTCAAAGACGCACGAAGGTCGCGCGGCCCGCAGTCCGGAGCGCAGAGGGCTTGACAAAGCCCCTGCCCACGGCGGACACAGGCAGCCTCAGCATGGCGAGCAAGGCTCTACGTTCGTTGGAAGGAAATTCAAGTTTGCGATGACGCCCGGGCGAAGCCGGGTCACTCCTCGCCAGCCAATCGTATTCGCGAGTTGATAATGACCTCCCGGAAGCCCGAAGCCCAGGCAATATCAAGTTCTTCGGGAAACACACAACTCATCTCACTCACTGGTCAAGCTGTTGAGCTTGGGCTTTGGATTTTATCTGAGATTTGAGCACTTCCTTGCTCCCACGGACCCACCGCCAAAGTCATAAGGACTTGACAGAGCGGTTGGTGTCACACTTGCCAGGAAGGCAAGGGGGTTTACTGCCTCGAACCAGGAGATGAAAAGGGGACCCTGAGAAGAAAAAGCCATAGCACCTCCAATGGGTGTTGTTACTTCGGCATTGCGACAAGCCCAGGTTTAGCCACCCTGCGAGACATGGCAACACTCCACAACGTCGTCCGCGATTCGATAATTTTTGATGCGGGTGAAGGGTGACAGAAGGCTGCAAAACGTGGCACAATCGTGTTTAGGAGCATTTAGGGGAGGGCGTCGGAGAACATGAAGCATTGTACAAATGGGCAGGACAGAACGACGAGGCAGGCACCAGGATTCGTCTTGTGTGACACTTGTAGCGGGCAGGAAACGATACGGAGGAATAACAGACGACCAGTGCGACAGCACCCGCGTGCCGACGGCTGTCGTCTCGGCGAAGGTGTTGTTAGAGGAGGCACTCGCAGAGTTCTAATAGAAGAGGGTTTTGCGGGATATGAGCACGCGATGCGCAGGGGTGAGTGAGAGAGAGATTGGCTACGCACCCTCCGCGCAGCAGCACAAGCAGCACTGTCGGGAAGAAGAAGAAAAAAAGAGGGGACAATGAGCATGCCGGACGCGGACGGATGCACGATGCAAAAGAAGCGCCGGGAGGCGATGAGAAAAGAATCACTCACGCCGGCCAAGCTACAGGACGCGCGTGCGTGAGCCAATCGCTCTAGACACTGGCAGAACAACACGGGGGAGACGCACCAAGCCAGACACGTGCCGCCGCCGGCGCCGCTCTCCTTCTGCGGGGCCTGCTGACTACGGACGCAAGCAAGCAAACATCAGCGACACCGCACCGACCCAAGAATACTACAACACGCGGCGACGCACACGTAGATGGTCTGGGGCTGGGGCTGGGGCTGGTAGTACTCTGCAGGGCGGGATGGGGATCAGAACAACCGCCAAGCGCAATTGGCATCGTGCCACCCAGCAGCAGTCACGCACGGCCAGGTTGTTGATAAGCCTGCTCGGGCGGCGGCGGGTAGTAGCCCTTGTCCTGCACATCGCATTACGCTCCTAGTCACAGAGGCGGGACGGCGCTTACACCCTGCGGCGGCGGGCCGCCTGTGCACCCATTGCCTGTCAGCCTCGCATGGCCCAGCACGCGCCAGACGACGACGCACCCTGCGGCGGGGGGTAGTACCCGCCCTGGGGCGGCGGGCCGCCGTACTGCGGCTGGCCGTATCCTTGCTGCTGGCCCTGGTTGTAGTAGTCGTTCGCGGACATGAGGTGCGTGGGGGTCAGAAGAGGGAGACGGACGCCGAGCGCGGAGTTATAAGCTCTCGTCAGGGGCCGGCACAGTCCTCGGTCGTCCCGGCCCTCGTCCGATGACCCGTCTGCCGAACGATCCCGCGCACCGCCCGGCGCAGTCTGTCTGCCTTCCTTCCCACACCTGCAACGCCCGACTGCTCGCGGACACGCAGTGCCTGGGGCACGGGACAGTGTACCCTCAACGCAGTTCAATTGTGACGGTGCTGGCATTGCGCAACGTTGAACGGCGGCCGCAAAGCCGCGTGCGTCCGGAATTAAGTGAAGAAAAGAAGCGAAGAGTGCAGTCAGAGTCCCGTACACAATAATCAAGCAAAAAGGGAAGCGAAGCCCCGCCGTCTCGTCTCGTCGGTCAGTCGTAGGTATTATAGCCATAGCCAAAAACTACGAGTTCGCGCGGGCCATCGTCGGCGCAGCCGACCCCGACGGTGTCGCGGCCTCCGCCGCGGGCGGCGGCAGGTTCGGGTGCGGCTCGATGCTGTCGACCTCCTTCTTGACCTCCTCCCACGCTTCTAGGTTCTGCACCGCACGTCAGCTCAGTCTCCCGCCGATCGCCCTAAGCAGCTGGCGGCGCACCTGTTTGCACCAGTCGCGGTGCATGCGCGCCATGGCGATGGCCATCTCGCGCAGGTCGGCGACCTTCTGCCGCTGGAAGCGGTCGAGGTCCGCCTGGATGGTCTGCGAGACGTACTTGAGGTCCTGTGCGCTGAGCTGCAGCGCATCCTCGAGCTACGTCAAGTCAAGGCCCGCGTTAGCCCCCCGCGGGAGAAGGTGCGACGGTGCAGCGCCCGCACCTGACCGATCGTCTCGCGCGTCTTGGTGATGTTGTTCCGGCGCGCGGTCTCAGGATCCACGTCCATCATCGTGTGCAGCGAGTAGCTCAGCGCGCTGAGCAAGCCCGAGCCGCCGCCGCTGCCAGTAGCGCGTCGGCGCGGGGAGGACATGGGCGAGACGAGCTCCGGCTGGCGCAGCGGTGGAGACTGCTCCGGGTTGCCGTTACCGTTGCCCTCATGCTGGGTATCGTCGTCCTCCGCAGCCGCGCCGAAGACGCCGTTTATCTGGCTGCCGCTCGGCCGGTTGAGCGCCTCGCGCAGGCGCTGCGCCTCGGCCTCACTGCGCTCGAGGTCCTCCAGCCCGTACTTCTTGCTCTCGAGCTGCTCGATCGTCATCTCGTATTGCACATGTTTCTGGTGCCGGAACGCAAGGAGCTTGCGAATAATGGACGCGAACTGCGAGTATTCTTGCAGCGGCTCTGTCCAGCGCTGTTCGAATTCTTGCAACTGTCCAAGGAAGAGGTTAACTGACGTCGCGAGAACACACGGCGATGGACATGCCAGTTCGGTGGTTGCGAGGTATGTGGCGTCGACAGCCTGTCCGGTCTTCTCGATGGTAGAAGCCGTCGTGCCTGCCTCGGACAGGCTGAAGCCGTTGAGCACGCCGCCGAGCTCCGCATGGTCGTTCCCGAATTCTACAAATAGCCCAAGAGAATCAATAATAGAGCTTGTGTGTGTGTTGGAAGAGTGCAAAGCGTACCAGACCACCGCTTCATCGTTCGCCGGGACACCTTCTCCAATGGGCCGCTCATGTGGCTGGCGAATTTGTTCGTGAAGGACTCGGAATCGAGGAAGCGCTGGTCGGGATTGCGGAGCGACTGCGCGGGAGACGGGTGCGGCAGGGCCTGGTAGCCCGGCGGCGGGCTGGGGTCGACGGGGTGGTGCGGGGGCGCTTTGAGGATGTCCTTGGGTATGTTGACGACGGGCGGGGAGTGCAGGACCTCGGACTATGACATAAGCGTCGGTCAGCTTGCACACGCACGGCGACGGGCATTAAGTACCCATGAGACCTCGCCGTCGAGGAAGCGGTGGAAGGTGTGGTCGGTGGAGAGGATGGGGTGGCGGGCGATGCGGCCGAGGAAGGTCTGCAGCATGCGTTTCCGGCGCGCGATCATGGCCGCGTCCTCCTTCGCCTTGGCCTGCTTGACCGCGTAGTCGCTCAGGCTCTGCTTGGACGGTATCGGCGGGATGATGAACGTCGGGTACATCTTGACCAGCGCGTTGCGCAGCGACTCGAACTCTGAGTACCGCCGCCGCGCAACGTTCGTCTGCACTCGCAGTCAGCGCGGCCCAGACGGCCAGCCAGCGGGCACCCGCACCCCGGTCTTGATGACATAGACGATATACGCCCCAGACGCGCCCTCCGCCGTCTTCTGGGCGTCGACAATCTGCAGCGTGCATCGGTCGGCAGCCGATATCGCAACGCGGGAACGCGCAGCGCACCAGGATCTCCGCGTCGTCCTCGAGGTGCAGGTAGCGGTCGCGCGAGCAGCAGAACTCGGTGCGCTGCTTCAGATTCGAGGCGAAGCCGGGCGGCGCGGTGGGGAACGCGGCGGCCTTGGCGGGCAGCGGCGGCAGCGCCTGCGTGGGCGTCGGCGGCGACGACTCCGCCTCCGCGGGCTCGGGGCGCGCGAACGTCACCGGCTCGCTGTCTATCTCCGTCCGGAACGGGTTCGCGTCGTCCTCGAAGGCGGCCATGGCTGGGGAGCGCTGGACGACGACCGTAGTACGGCGAAAGAGCGCTGGCCGCAACTCCGCCCGCTCGGCTTCCTCTTTCGATCACCCTCAGGCCCGTTGGGCGGTGCAAAACCTTGCCTCGACTCGAGAGCGTCGCACGCAGGAAGCGCTGCTTTCACTTGTGCGCTTGTGCCTGGGGACTAGGCTCACCGGCGACTCCACTGCGGGGCAACCTTTGACGCCCTGGCACCATCCACATGTCTTCCTCATCGAGGCTTGCAATGCGGACCTCTCAGGCTGCTGAACCTACACGAAACACTGACGACTTAGACTCGCTCTGTACTCCTGCATGATGAGCTGCTTGAGTATTGGCAACCAGCGCTGGCGTTCCGAAGCGAGTTGCTGCACCTCCCATACCCGCCTCACAGAGGCTCTTTGCTCTCTCTCCAGATCCTTCATGCCCTCCCTGTCAGTATTTCCCAGTGGGGCCGCTACTGCGGTCGACGATGGTACTACCGCAGCAGCAGCAGCAGCCTTCCGCAGACTCGTCGGGCGCATTACCAAATGGGCTGGCCACGACGGGTCCGCGGAGGAAGGGGGAGGGGGAGGGAAGGGAAGGGGATATTATGGTTGTGGACGGGGAAAGAATTCGCAAACAAGCGCGAGAAAAGATTAATTATTTGGGGGTGTATTATGGCAGGGAAGCGATGAAGGAAATTTCACGACTTGGATGATTAGTGGATAAGCGAGCGAAAGAAATGAAGAGCGGTGAGTGGAAGAGGTGAGAGAGAAGGCTATCAGGACCGCTTGAACGCGCTGAGAAGCTTCTGCACGCCCTTCGGCTTCTCCGCGGGCCTTCCTATAAGAGCAGTGCGCCATGCCAGCTGCTCCTGTGGGCTGAGCTTCGTGTAGAGCGTAGGAGCAGTGCCGGAGAACAACCGTTTCGGCTCGGGCGCACGGACAGTCTTTGCCACCATGGGGCGATCAAGGAGGGCACGACGACCGAAGCTAATGGTAGAAGCGTTGAGAGGGAGGGGAGGGAGAGTAGAGGAAGATGATGGCACGAGGGAGACCATGGAACGCCCGAACGTCGTCGCACGCGAGCGGCGGCCGCGGCACGTTCGCGCTTGCTGCCCGGCGACATTCAAGTCGCCGAGCCTGCGCGTAATGGCAAGGTCCTTTGCAAAGGACTTGAAGCTCTTGGTACTACCAGAGCTGCTGATGCTCTCGGAGGACATGGAAGTGGGTATAGGGGCGGAAATAGGAGGAGGGAGAGTGCCAGGACACGCCGCAATGGCAGACGGCGCGAAGATGCTAGCAGCACGAACACGGCGGCGCGTGTTACGCGCCGCGGCAGCAGTGCTAGCAATCTCGGCTATGCGGGGAGCCGCCATGACGTCTCTGGCAAACGAAGAGATGCTCTTCGAGCTGCCAGAGGCACGGAACGATGCGATGGAAGTGGAGGAGAGGGATGGGGAGATCATGGTGTGAGGTAGGTGTGGTAGGAGAGTCTGCGAATACGCAAAAGAACAAATGACCCCTATACAGGGGTAGGGTAGGATGTCAAGGTGTTCTACAGACCTTTGGTACAAACCGGCTTATAAGCTGTTTCCCGAGTCGATCACGGTGCCGGAAGCTGGGCGGGGGGGACGCGCCGATCACCGACTCCTAAGTTTAGCTTAGGCTAGTCGGTTTCTCTGCGGGGGGGGGGGGGTGTTCAGATCAGAGAACCCGACTCTCCCCGGCTTTGTCATCCCGGTTTCTCCCCGTCCAATGGTAGGCCTTGAATAGCTCGCACCCGATTACATAAGCATCGAGAGCGGCCAGTTTCCGCCCACAAGCCGTCTATGCTTCCGTCATGCACGAACGCTGTAGTTGCGGCCCTCTCGACGGAGGACGCCCAGTGAAAAGTCGATCTGGGCAGAACAGGGTCAAACGGGGCATATCCGGGTGGCCAGGTTCCACTCCTGCATCTGTCTGGGTAAAACCGGTCCATACGGGAATCCCTGGGCAATCCTGTTCTGTGCTCTCAGTGAAACAGTGATCTCGGCGCACATTTTCGCTTTGCAAGTTACTGTCCTTTACTGTCGCGAAGCGCGTGAAGTCCAAGTCGTTCACATCATCAACACCATCGCGCCACTTTTTGGACCCCGCCTCCCGTCTTCTGCTCACTTCGTTCATCTCCCCAAGTCGCCGACCCTGTGCGCACGTCGTCCGCCCCGTGCGCCCGTCGTCCGCCCCGTGTGCCTGTCGCGTGCCGTTCTACCGCTCAGCTATCCCATTCCGGCTCGAACGATGCATTAACTCGTTGCCATCGCGCAGTCCGCACACCGGACAAACACTACTCGTCCTGGCCTTCGGGTGCGCATCTTGCATTTTCGTGAGCAGCGTGCACTCATCTATTCCGCAGACCTCTTTCACTCGCGTTCAGCAGGCAATATGTGAGTACCGTGATTCCAGGTGTACCCTTGCTTGCCTGACGTACGATAATGCAGATACACTTCGAATACAAGATGCGAGTGGACGCGGGCCGCGGTAGCCTCGACGCGCGCATGCATACTCCATTATCTTAGGTATGTAGTGCCCTGCACTTGCGATACGCACATGAGCTGATCTCCGCCGCCGCCGTGCATTAGATAATTTCTCGCGTCCTCCCCCGCCCCTTGCCGCGCCATTTTATGCTCTCATGCCATGCTCTGCCCCTAGGGCTGCTGTATCTTGTAGCTAGCTTTCCCTCTTTTTACGATAGTTACTGGAATATACTGCTTTCACTGCAATCATGGTTGATTTGAAGCGAGATCGAAAGAACCAAATGATCAAAAGTGAAGAAAAGGGCCATCCTGGAACTGGTTGGAATAGACGTGCACGTCAGTGAATTCCCTGAATCGCACCGAATCTCCCTTAAAGTGGTTCCACTTTTCCGGGAGGTTCAGGTCTGGTACGGGACATTCGGGGATCTGTACAGTGTGCCGGATCTCCCGGAATGGCCCTGTTCTGCCCAGATCGACTTTTCACTGGGGAGGACGGCCCGTACTACACTCACAAGTCACAATTGGTGATTACACGCTCTGCCGTTGCCCGCGAAGGAGCCCGCGCGAGCGCGATGACGCTGGCAGACCTGCCGTGCCTCGTCGTCGCCGCGCTCCTTCACCTTCCCCTTCCGCATTGGCTCCTCGTCCAGGCCGAAGCCTGCGCCCATTCCAGGCTCGATGGCACTCGCGCCTTCGCCGGCCGCGGCGCCGCGGCGCAAGCCCAAAGCGCTGCTCTTGGAGCGCCGCGAGCGCGGGCTGAACCTCGCGATCGCCGACACGCAGTTCACCGACGCCGCGCGGTTGCGCGAGCGCGACGAGTTGCCGTTCCCCACGCAGCTCGTTATCTTCGCGTCCAAGCGCGATGGGCCCGGCGGTGCCTGCGATGTGAAGTAGTGCTCATTTCCAAAGCAGCGGCTCTCCAATCATGGTTTTTTCACGATGGCGGCACACGGCATACGGTGTCTTCTTGCTCCCCATCGTGCAGATTACAGTATGCTTGCTTGTTAAGGCACCCGGCGCCTGCATGGACAGGTCCAGAATCGCGGACATACTCGGACTCATGCTGCATGCAATTCCCCACCGCATATCATCTCCAGGGTTCCAAGCGCTGTGGCCCACGCACCGACGCGCCATGCTCGGCTGGCTCGCGGTCAGCCCCATCACGCCGCCGTTCATAATTGTCTGTGCGTGACGCCCTGTCATAATCCCCGACCTGCCGTTCATCTACTGCATATGGTGTGCCTGGTTCCATTACGAAGGTCCGTTGCCGTCGATGCGCGTGTTCACGTGCCGTCATGAACGCGAGCAGCCTTTGCAAGCGCACGATATCTTCATGTGTTACCCCTACGCGTCGAGCGCAGCCTATTCTTCCACGACGCGCCGTATGACGGTGCGGCAGGGATCAACGAGAACCAGATGAAGCAAGTCAAGCAAGCGTTCAATCACCCGCCGCATTCTGCCATCGCGGTCCTGCGTGCCGTGGAACACGCACGCGCAAAACTCGACTCTGGGTTAGCTAGCATGGGTGTGCCGTCATTTACGAGGCGCATGGATGCGTATCGCACACGAATAGAATTTCCATGGACGGACGTTTTATACTTGACGCCGTGCTCCGGCGAATGTTTTGCTAGACATGGGATTTGGGTCGTCCCGGACGATGACGAAATTCTCCTCTCCTCATTATACTCTGCTTCCTGCCCATGTACGGCCATATCAGCCGACTGAATTCTCAAGAGGGCCGGGCACTGGATGTCATCTACATACCCTCTACCGTTTCTGCATTGATTAGACTTCCTGAAATAGCTCATCTCAGCCTGATTGATGGCATTCGTTGGGTAACTATCGCATCTTCAGTGTGCTTTTGCATTCGGCAGCGACTCATGGCAGGTGGGCGTGCTGGAGTTACATATTCCATTAGACGGTTGAACGGGACGTAGCCCCAGCATCTCACTCCATCAAGTCGCCCTTGTCCTCCTATTGGAATTTGGCACCTCACACGTAAGACCAAGCGAGCTCTGGAGCGGGGCACCACACGAATATCATCGTCTTTGCGAACGCTGTGCGTGACTCAGTGTCAGGCAGTGCATTGAAAGCCGCAGCGGGCGATACATCGGTCACATACTCGGAGAATACTCAGTGCAAGACGCTGAGGAGAGTATGAATTGCACGTTGCAGTCAAGTGCAGAGACACGCAGGGATGAGGGGTACTGGGCATCTTCTCAGCAACGTGCACCATTTGTCGAGCATCACAATAGCAAAACAAGCCCTAGGACACGCGATCGGCGAGGCGCGCACCAGCGCGCCGAGCGTCGCGTGCAGTCAGCGGCCCGGCATGTGCATGAACGCTCTATCCAGCCGTCCTTTGGACCGGTAAATACTAAGAAAGTGGCTCGACGGCCGTGTGACCCGTAGGATTGCATGTGTTGAAGAGCCCAGAGCTTGGACCCACTGCCTGCTGAGTTTGCGAGTACTCTGAATGAAGAGACGCAAAATCAACCTTAGGAGTCGGTGACTGCCGCGGCTGCGGCG
This sequence comes from Auricularia cornea, assembly GCA_030578095.1. Lineage (NCBI taxonomy): Eukaryota > Fungi > Basidiomycota > Agaricomycetes > Auriculariales > Auriculariaceae > Auricularia > Auricularia cornea. The sequence goes on along the minus strand of JARLTE010000009.1, from coordinate 2,357,952 downwards.
CTACGATGCGGCCGTTCGAGCAGTCTGGAACGAAATGCGAATACCTGGGCGAGAGCAGCCCATCCAGGACGACAGCCATCATGATATGCCTCGGCGTTGGCGCAAGCTTATTCATAGTCCTCGGAGCTCCGAGGCAAATGTTGAGTGCCAGGTCTTCAATTCCCCGTTTTCAACCATTGAACTTGAACTTTGTGGCTAGCAACAGAATCCTGTGAGTTGCAGTCCATCCACAAACCCGTCTGACGCATTGCCTGATAGGCTAGTCGAGACGGGTTCATGGAGGGAGGGAGGGGAAGGGAGGGAAGGAGGATGGGATGAAGGGATGGAGGAGAAAATGAGACGGAGATTTGAATTGTGTTTTTTTTTTCTGTTGGATTATGTAGGGATAGGAAGTGGAACAGTGTAGCGGGCGCATGCGGGTGAAAGTGGGGTAATTAGTGGGTGAGATACGACGGAGTATCTAAGGAGAGAATGATTATGGCATAACTGCCGTGCGTTATGGGGATCGAGACTCGGGACGGGACAGAGGGATTAGTGGGCAGGAGAAATGGCGGTCTACGACCGCTTGAAGGCATTGAGAAGCTTCTGCACGCCCTTCGGCTTCTCCGCGGCCTTTTCCAGACGGGCAGCGCGCATGACAAGCTGCTCCTGCGCGCCGAGTGTGGCATACATTGCAGGCGCAGTGCCAGAGAACAAGCGTCTCGGCGCCGGCTCCCGGACGGTCTTTGCAACCATGGGACGGTCTAGGAGAGCGCGACGGCCAAAGCTGGCCGTAGAAGCATTAAGAGGGAGTGGGCGAAGGGGAGAGGAAGGGGATGGGACGAGAGAGACCATGGAACGCCCAAACGTGGCTGCGCGCGAACGACGGCCACGACAGGTGCGCGCTTGCTGCCCGGCGACGTTCAAGTCTCCGAGCCTGCGCGTAATGGCAAGCTCCTTCGCAAATGATTTGAAGCTCTTCGTACTACCAGAGCTACTGATGCTGGCGGAGGACGTGGAAGTGGGGATAGGGGCGGGAACAGGAGGAGGGAAGGTAGGAGACGGCGCAACAACGGACGGCACGAAGATGCTAGCAGCGCGGATGCGACGACGCGTGTTGCGCGCCGCGGCAGCAGTGCTAGCAACCTCGGCCATGCGGGGAGCGACCATAATGTCTCTGGCAAACGAAGAGATGCTCTTCGAGCTGCCAGAGGCACGGATGGAAGCAACAGACGTGGAGGAGAGGGAGTGGGAGATCATAGTGTGTGGTAGGTGTGGTATGAGGGTCTGCGAATACGCAAAAGAACAAATGACCCCTATATGGGGGGTAGGGTAGGATGTCAAGGTGTTCTACTGTCCTTCGGTCCAAACCGGCTTATAAGCGATTTCCCCAGGCGATCACGGCGTCGGAAGCAGCGCGGATGAGGCGCCCCGGTGCAGAGGCAGTCTGACACGAAATCTCAATGTCCCACGCAGAGCAACGCAGGGTTATCACGACGTCCAACGGTGAGGCCTTACAGACTTTCGGCGTAACATACTGTAAGAATGGGAGTGCGTGAAGCCACCGGATGCGCGGACGGATGGAGCAAGCGATAGCGAGGATGGGCGGAGTGAGCGAGCGAGCCGCTGTAGGGGGTTCCAAGCGAGGCAACGTGTTCAACATGGCGCAGAGCTGTCCGCTTGTGCCAAAGGGGAATCGAAACCCGTGCGAGAGACCACACAGAGTGACAGAAAGCGGATTCATGCAGTCATTCGGATTCGTCAGTCCAATATTTCTTGATATGGTACAACAGAAATTGGCAAGGGCGCGCCGGGTCCAGTCCCTGCGTGCGAGCGGGCGGGGTTCAGTGGTTCAGGTTCAGTTGCCGTCAGCGACGAGCGGCGCGCGCTCCTCGTCGAGGATGATGCCGCCCTGACGGCGGACGACGAAGGTGGTGTACGCGCTCTTGACGACCCAGAAGAGCGAGAGGATGGCGAACACGAGCGCCGACCAGTGGATGAAGTGGCTGCTGCGCTGGTCTGCGTGCGTCACCAGGGCGGTACCCAGGGCAGGGCAGGGCAAATGCGGGGAACGAAACGCGCGGATCCGGGGCGGCGGCGCGGGCAATCAATGTGCGACGTCGAAGGGAAAATGGCGCGATGAAGGGGACATGGCAGACGTTAGCGCAAGGTGGACGGGTAGAAGGCTGGACGCACGGTCGAAGATGGCGAAGAGCGCCCAGGTGATGGCGACCGAGCCGGCGATGTCGCCCTCCTTGGTGCCGAAGGCGTACGCCGCGCTCGTGGACTCGAGGAACAGCCTGCGGGCGTAGCGACATCATGATATGCGTCGGAGGCCGAGCGGGCAGTGTTCGAGTTGATGGGGTAGCTCAGGTCAGCGGGCGCCGGGGGGAACAGCGGGTAGCGGACGGAAGACGCACAGGCCGAGGAAGACAAAGATCTTGGTGAAGACGCCCGCGCGCGAGGTGGTGGCGTCGACGCCGAAGGCCTCGAAGGCGGTCAGGAGGACGAGGACGGTGGTCCAGCCGTGGTAGAGGCCGAACGGCAGGTGCACAAACACTGCGGACGCGGTGTCAGATGAGCACGGGTGTATGCGCCAGGCAGCTGGGCCCGGGAGCGCAGCGCGCACGTTCATCGCCGAGCGACTCTGAGCGGTGGAACTTCTTGACGACGTAGTAGATGTGGGAGACGGCGGACGAGACGAAGAGCGCGAAGATGAAGGCGAGGACGTAGTGCCTGTGCGACCACAGGTTGACGTAGATCGAGTTGAGCACGACGAGCAGCGGGAAGCGCCAGCCGACGCCGTCGACGATGACCGCCTTGCCGCCGTCGAAGAACTGGTACACGATGTACCCAAGCAGCAGAAGATGGATCGCGCTCCAGATGCCGAACGCCCACGGCGACGGCGTGAAGTACGACTCGCGCGCGTCTCTGAACACGTCCTGGCCGCCAGTCAGGTGCTACGGCTGGAATAGAGAGCTCTGAGACTCACGCCGGGGCCGGCAACGGAGTAGATGTTGGAGCCCAGGAAAAGGACGTAGACAATGACGTTGACGAGCTGCTCGACCGGACATTTCAATTAGACGACCCTGAGAACATGAGCACCGGGATACCGCACCTTGAGACCAATGCTATCTTTCCACGACTCGAACGACGGCATTCTTGACAGACGCAAGCGAGACGGGAGGCGAGTGGGAAACTTGAGGTCAAGGGTAGATCGGCCCGCTCCGACTCTTCCCATCCACCCTCTCGGTCATGTCGCTTGCCCAACAGCTCGCGGAACTCGATTCGGCTGCGCCAAAAGGCAAGTGCTGGGCGCGCACGCGAGATGCTGCAGTATTTCTGACTATGCCCTAGAATTTGACGCAGAAGACGGCTTTGAGCCCATCGAGGATTCGCAGCCGCAGGACGCGGCGCGCGAGCACTATGTCGACGTCGGGTACGCGAGAAGCAGTCATAGAGCCTGTGGGCGCGCGTTAACTAGGCATTAGGCCCTCGTCCCTGCGCAAGCTCGCTGACAACGAGCTGGATCCAAAATACGACGCGGTGAAAGTCTCGCGGCAGCAGCTACAAGACTCGGACGAGGACGAGGACGAAGATCTGGACAGTGAAAACGAGGACCAAGCGTCCGGCAGCGCTTCTGACGGACCGGGGACACCGCACGATGACGAGTCTGGCGAGGAAGATGACGATGACGAGCCGAGCGGCGAAGAAAGCGCAGAAGACGACGACGGCGACGCTCGAGAAGAAGAGACAGCTGCCGCCGCCGCGCTGCAAAAGACACGACAGGCCGACATTGCGAAGGGCAAGGCTGTCGCCCGCCAGATAGTGCGCTGTGATACGCTAAGAAATGCTCGCTCGCATGCTAACGCGCTTGGACAGAGCGTTTGGGACGCGCTCATCGACACGCGCATTCGCCTGCAAAAAAGCGTCCAGGCCACGGACAAGTTGCCTTCGCAACAGTCAGATGCATTCTCCTCAGAAGACGGGCAAGCTGCGCTCTCGCGGTTCTTCGACGCGGCCAGTGCGTTGTCCGACTCGCTCTTCGAGGCGCAAGAGGTGCGCCCAGGCATCCTTTTCCCACCATTGACTTAACGCTGAACACACACGCACACAGCGCCTCTTCGAGCTCTCGACCAGCACCTCCCCTCCGCCGCGCAAGAAGCGGAAGCTCGCGCCATCCTCCGCTGCGATCTCCGAAGCGACGCACGACCTGTCGCAGCTCACCGCGGCCTACCACCCGCACCTGCTCTCGACGCTCTCGAAATGGAGCAACAAGATCCAGGCCGTGACGCCCGCGCTCTTCTCCCAAAACGCGAACGCGAACGCCTTCACGAAGAAGGCCGCGAGCGCGCCGCGCGGCATCCTCGACGTCATCGACGACGCGCTCTCGCGCAAGCGTGAGCGGGAGCGGGACGGAGGGGAGAGCGAAGGGGTGGGGGAAGTGTACGACGATACGGACTTCTACCAGAGCCTGCTGCGCGACGTTATCGAGGCGCGCGGCGGCGCCGCTGCGGGCGCCGGCGCGGGCGTGAAGCGGAAGAAGACGAAGAAGGCCGTGGACACTAAGGCGAGCAAGGGCCGGAAGATTCGGTGAGCGCGCCCTCCCTTCCTCCCCTCTTCTCTGCTGATGTGTGAGAAGGTATACGGTGCACGAGAAGCTGCAGCACTTCATGGTGCCCATCCCCACCGTCACCGCCGGCGGGTGGCATGACGAGCAGATCGACGAGCTCTTCGCGAGTCTGCTCGGCAAGAATGCCGCCTCCGCTGGCGGCGCGGCGAAGGAGGGGCAGACGGACGCGGTGTCGCCTGTGCGCGTCGAGGATGGCTTCAGGCTGTTTGGTTGACCGATTCATCTAAGTTTATACGTTTGTTTTTGGAGGGTTCCATATTGGACTGGTCTCTCCGAGTTCCCCAAGTCGTTCAGCGGTGCATGCCTTGCTGCCGGTTGTGAGGTGCTAATCATGGGATCCCGATACCGTGCGTCCATTCCCCGGTCAGCGTGTTCGCGTTTTGCTTGAGGATGTCATCGTGCCACCGGTTATTGCCGAGAAGATCAAAATCGAAGCTGACAATCTCCGAGGAACAAATCGTCGGCTACCACAAGGCCTGAATCCCCTGGACTTTCAGAGGGATAGAGCAGCCAGGTTTGGATGCATTTTTCCGTATCTTTCTCCTCCATATGGTCCCACTGAACGTGCCCTGAGGCTGATGGCACGGTGTTGATCGGGCCGGAAGCTTCAAGGACGCCTCTACACCGAGAGAGAGCCACGGCGACTCAAAGGAGACTTATGGGACGGCACACACATCAACGGATGATATCGCGCAGGTGCTTACGCGCTTACGACCCATGTGTACCGATAGGTTTGTCCGCCGACTTGAATTCCGAATACGAACCTGATCATTGCACATGATAGCTGCCCAACTGTCGCAGGCACAAGGGTGGCCAGGATGTCCAACGTGTCAACCTCGTGCCCTAGGGATGATAGGTGCCTCGCTCTGCTTTGCCGTGTCTTGTGGATGACGGCTCAGTGGCCTCGTGCTCAGCGCTCACATCTAGCCATAGTACATTGCCGACCTCACGGTCCACGGGTAGCTGGGACGCATGTTCAATCATACGCTGCAACGCTGACCTGCTTTCTTGCTATAAGGGGGGAGCAGGGAGCTGTCTTGGCGACAGGCGTTGGACTGCATCGAACAAGGCTAGACCACGATATGTCTGAAGCACATGAGCGCCCGTTGTCATCGGTATTTACGAGCTCTGACAGCCCTGCCGTAAGTTCCAGGAATATAGGCGATGAGAGGGGGTGAGAGGGAGCGGGGAAGGATGAATGTCGCTGAATCCGAGCTTGCTCGGGGACGGCGGGCCGATATTGCGACATGGTCACGAATCCGTCGACGAATAAGCCTGCGCGCTTTTCCAGCGGGCACCCGCTCGCATTGCACAATCCTTCCGCCACTATAAGGTCACCCACCACGCTGCCCGCGCCGTAGCAGCCATCCCCTATCCACCATGGCCCCCGTCGTCGTCGAACCGCCGCAGGTGCCGCGCCACGAGCTCTCGTACACCAAGGTGCTCTCCGAGATTTTCGGCGACCGGCTGAACGTCTGCAATGCGCCGGAGGAGGTCCTCACGCACGGGCGATACGCGACGACGCCGGAATTCGCGCTCGGGCGCGTGCGCGCGCAGCTGCAGGGCCGGGACGAGCTCGTGCACGCCGTGACGACCCTGCTCGGCTCAGCCACCAAGCTCGGCCTCTCGTCCGACGTGCGCCAGGCGCTCAGCGCATGGCTCCTCGCGCGCGACGACCCGGCGCAGAGCGCGCCGCTGGGGAGCGCGCTGGTCGAGCAGCTGGAGGCGCTGGATGTCCGGCATCCGGCCGTCGACGTCGTCCTGGCCCAGCGCCAGCATTTACGCGCCGTGTCCCGGTGGATAATAGGCTCCGACGCCTGGTCTCGCGATGTCGGCTTCTCTGGCCTGCACCACGCCATCGCGTCTGGGCTGAATGTCAACATCCTCGTGCTCGACACCGTCCCGTACTCGACGCGCGAGACGGCCGACCCTGAGACGCGGAAGAAGGACGTCGGCCTGTACGCGATGAACTACGGCAACGTCTACGTCGCCAGCGTCGCTATCTACTCCTCCTTCATGCAGACGCTCCAGGCGCTCACGGAGGCAGACAAGTTCCCTGGCCCGAGCATCGTCGTTGCGCATCTGCCCTATGCGTCCGATGCTTCTCCGACGCTTGACGTGCTCAAGGAGACGAAACTTGCTGTGGATTCCGGCTACTGGCCTCTGTATCGCTGGGACCCCACAAAGGAGAATGTTGGACAGGAGCCGTTCTCGCTCGACTCCGAGGCCGTCAAGGCTAGCTTGCAGGAGTTCCTGGACCGCCAGAACCATCTCTCCCTCCTCACGCGCACGAAACCCGAGTTTGCGACCGAGCTCGTGTCCAACCTCGGCGACAAGCTCAAGGAGGCGCGTAAGGCTCGCGCGAACCAGGCCTTCGACGAACTCGTCAACTCCCTCGGCGGGCCGCCGCTGACGGTACTCTACGCTTCTGACGGCGGCGCCGCGGAGAAGGTTGCGAAACGCTTAGCGCTCCGAGCGAAAGCTCGCGGCCTCCCTACACGCTGCGCGACATTCGATAGCGTCCCGCTCGCCGAGATCGCACAGGAGGGACGTGTGCTCTTCGTGACCTCGACTGCTGGCCAGGGCGAACCGCCGCAGAACGGCAGGGACACCTTCAAAGCCATCAATGCCGCCGCCAGCCGCGGCGAGAAGCTTTTCGCCGGCCTCCAGTACGGCGTCTTTGGCATGGGCGACAGCCACTACTGGCCTCGTGCTGAGGATGCTCACTACTACAACAAGCCGGGCAAGGACCTCGACGCGCGCCTCGAGCAGCTCGGTGCCGAGCGCATCGTTGCTCTCGGACTGGGCGATGACCAGGACGCAGACGGCCCGCAAACCGGGTACAAGGCGTGGGAGCCGCTCGCGTGGAAGGCGCTCGGCGTCGACAACGTCGAGGTCACTGAGAAGGAGCCGGAGCCCGTGACGAACGAGCACATCAAGATCGCGAGCAACTACCTGCGCGGGACGATCGCCGAGGGCCTGGCCGACACGACGACGGGCTCGCTCGCCGCGTCCGACGGGCAGCTGACCAAGTTCCACGGCATCTACGAGCAGGACGACCGCGACATCCGCGACGAGCGCAAGGACCAGGGCCTCGAGCCCGCGTACGCGTTCATGATCCGCGTGCGGCTGCCCGGCGGCGTGTGCACGCCCCAGCAGTGGCTCACCATCGACCAAATCTCCGACGAGCACGGGAACGGCACCTTCAAGCTCACGACGCGCCAGACGTTCCAGTTCCACGGCGTCATAAAGCGCCACCTGAAGCCCGCCATCCAGGACATCAACCGCTCTTTGCTCGACACTATCGCTGCGTGTGGCGATGTCAACAGGTTGGTGTACACGCGTGACATTTCCGCCTGCGTTGTGTTGACCGCCACCGCAGAAATGTTATCGTCTCTTCCATGCCCGAACAGTCGCAGGTTCATGCAGATGCATACGCGTTCGCGAAGCGGATGAGCGAGCGCATGCTCCCAAAGACCACTGCATACCATGAGATCTGGCTTGACAAGAAGATGGTCGCAGGCAACGCCGTGCAAGAGGTCGAGCCGTTATATGGCCCCTACTACATGCCTCGCAAGGTCCGTCGCGGTTGAATCTGCTGGCTCGTGTTTGGCTGACAGTCTCATAGTTCAAGATGGCGATAGCTATCCCGCCAAATAACGACGTCGATGTTTACTGCAACGATCTGGGCTTCATTGCCATCGTGGGCGCCGACGGCCGTCTGGAGGGCTTCAATGTTACCGCCGGTGGTGGCATGGGCGTGACGCACGCCATGAAGCGGACATATCCCCGTCTAGGCGACGTCTTGGGCTTCTGCACGGTCGAGCAGGGCTATGCGGTGGGCGAGGCGGTCATGATCGTGCAACGCGACAATGGAAACCGTGCCGAGTATGTTGTTACGCTTCCCGGATTCCACGCCGCTGACCCACGGGTTGTAGTCGCAAGAACGCTCGCCTGAAGTACACCATCGACCGTCTCGGGTTCGACACGTTCAAATCGATGGTCGAGAAGCATCTCGGCTGGCGCTTCGCACCCGCGCGCGACTTCAAGTTCGAGAGCAACGTCGACCCGTTTGGGTGGACGACGGACCATCTCGGCAAGCACCACTTCACGACGTTCATCGAGAACGGCCGCGTAGAGGACGTGCCGGAGCAGCAGTTCAAGACCGGCCTGCGCGAAATTGCCAAGGTGCACAAGGGCCGCTTCAGGCTGACATGCAACCAGCACGTCGTCGTGTCGGATGTCGACGAGGCGGACTTGCCGCAGATCAAGGAACTGCTGGCCAAGTACAAGCTCGACAACATCGCGCATTCTGGTCTCCGGCTGTCTTCTTCGGCGTGCGTCGCATTCCCGACGTGCGGATTGGCCATGGCCGAGTCCGAACGGGTTCGTGCATCTATCCCTTCGGTTTTATCGTATGTTGACGATCGGTGCAGTATCTGCCGGTATTGGTGGGCAAGGTCGAGAAGATCTGCGAGGAGGTCGGACTGCGGCACGACTCGATAGTGATGCGCATGTCTGGCTGCCCGAACGGATGTTCGCGGCCATATGTCGCTGGTCCGTTTCTCAGTTCGATGCCGTTTCTCTACTCACACATGACACAGAGGTTGCCTTCGTTGGCAAAGCGCCCGGAAACTACCTCATGTTGCTTGGTGGCGGCTACCACGGCCAACGACTGAACAAAATCTATCGTGGTACGTTCGACCGTCAAAGGCGGAGTTCCCTTTTGACGCCTGCGACAGAAAATGTGACCGAGCCCGAGATTCTGGCCATACTTGGTCCTATGATCAAGCGATACGCTCTTGAGCGCGAAGAAGGCGAGCGCTTTGGCGACTTTGTCATCCGCGCCGGCTACATCGCACCGACAACTGCCGGGGCGCTTTGGTACGAAGGCATGGGGGGTGAAGGGCTGAACCGCGAAGTTAGCACCACCGCATGAGCATTGCATTGTTTCCCCTCTCTCCGTCATCTGTACACTGCACTCTGTGAATTTATAACATGGGAACCTGTGGACAACCCTGCTTGTGTGCCTTCCAGATCTTTGTTTGGTGAGGTTTGCGCGCCGAAATCCTTCTTTGCCTCTCGACAAACCGCATCGCCAAGGCTAGGGTATCCCGACAATGTCGATGGAACATTGTAACGCTATACACGATCCTGTTGGCGAGGCGTGCGACCTTCCAGACCGAAAAAAACTCGCGCTAACGCCGACGCTGAAGCGGACTCACGACGACGCTTGTTCCTGGCTCATACGACCGTATCAAAGCGCTCCGTGCCCGTAGGCCTTCATTCTGTGCTGCCCGAGACCCCGTAATATACCATTGGCTCCAGGCTCTGCAGTCGGATGGAGCGGGAATCGATGAGTTTGACTATTACCTGACTTCCTTGCGCGACATATTCTAACTTAGCTCTGTTGTCTTTCCTTCAATGATCCTGGTGATACTGTGGAGTACCCGGATCGAACACGAGATTACTTGGATGTCGCCGCAAACCTGCCCGTCATGTCTGGCGACGCGCCCGACCCGCAGATACATCCCAATTCGGTGGCCGTTGCTTTCAGAGGCGTCTTGGGCGGTCGCGCTGCTCTGTCTTGACGAACTTGAAACCTACGCGGTCTACTGTTCGATTTCGCTGTAACAGTTTCATTATTGCGCCCGAGATGGACTAATACCACTCCTACAGCCCCAATTGACTATCTGGGGAACTGCTAGCACGGTCGTCGCGAAAGGTCACCGACGCGTATGATACCGATACAGGGCGACTCGCGCCGGACTCGCTTTTGATACTGGAGGGCAAGTGCAGGCAGGGCGGAGGCATGGATGGCGAGCGCCGCCCGGCCCGCTTTAGCTTGGGTCAGCGCGCGCCGCAAAAGGTACAGTAATATAACTGATGGCCGTGATAGTTGCATGCATCAATCAGTTGAAGCTCTGCGAAGGTATCTGCCTGGTATTTGCACAATCCAAAGGATCTCTCTCCGGTGCCTTCATGGGACCCTACTCTCACTCGTCCACCAGGACCACATTCTCTTTGCCGGATCCTCTATGGGACTGGCCTTGGCCCCGCCGTCTCAATCCTTCGTATGCACGAGCCAAAGCGGCTTCATCTGCCTGGGTCACCTGCTACAAGGCATTCGACCTCAAAGCACAAAAGGCGTTTGATAAGTGCGATTTCAGTGAGTGGCCGCAGTCGGGATGTCATAGCCGGAATTGAACTCACCGGCTCGCGGCGACCGCATAGGCCTCTTGTCGTCCCTTGCATATCCCGACCATAACGAGGGTAAATCCTACGTGGTTCTCTCCATGGGCACCTGATTGAGCTCCCGCACAGCGCAACTACGCATGGCGTGCGACTTGATGCAGCTCTTCTTCGTTTTCGACGAACATTCCGACCTCGCCGACGAGAATTCGGTCAGAGATATGGCCGACTGTATCATGGACGCACTGCGAGGGTGCCATAGTCCTCATGGCTGTATTCTTGGAGAACTTGCCAGCGAGTATGTACCGTTCTTCATAGTTCGTACCGGCGACGGCTTACTGGCGCAGCTTCTGGTCGCGCCTCACCGATGTCATGCCGAATCCCGCGTACCAACGCCGCTTCATTTATGCATTCCAGAGATACACCGATGCGGTTGTACAACAGGCGCAAGACCGCGAGCGCGCGCACATCCGCGAGGTCGCAGACTACTTCCCCCTCAGACGCGACACCATCGGGACGTTTCCGTGCTGGGTCTTTCTGCACATAGGCCTGCAGCTACCGGAGGGCGTCTTCGATCACCCCGCCGTGTGGGAGTTGGAGAGAATCGCCACAGATATGATCATCATCGGCAACGTGAGTCGACTCCTATCAGTGGCAGCTTGGTCCCATCGCTCAAGGAACTCCCGGCATGCGCGTACTTAGGACCTGCATTCCTACAACGTCGAACAGTCGCGTGGAGATGATGGACATAATGTCGTCGGCATTGTGAGGCGCAAGAACGGGTGGTCGGTGCACAAGGCGATGGGTTGGGCGAACGATTACACGAGGCGTCTGATGGTGGACTTCCTCGAAGCCAGGGCGAAGCTGCCGTCATTTGGCGCGGAAATCGACAGAGAGCTTGCGGCATACGTCGATGGCCTCGGAAATTGGGTCAGGGCCAGCGATGCGTGGGGTTTTGAGAGTCAGAGGTATTTTGGTCGACAGGGTCGCGCGATTCAGAAGCATCGTCAGGTTCAATTGCTTCCTCCCAAGGTTTCTATTATCTGAGATGATGTACGTAATAGCTAGGCTAAGTAGTATACCTTCATATGTTCAATAGGGTCATGTCGGTGCGGGGAGAAGATCCCATTCGACGAAGGACCGCTGTTCTCGTCCCATTTGGGACGAGCTCACCCCGGCAATTTCCGTCGCGTTCCCGCGAGGTCACCGAACAGGTCGACGACCACCTTGAACGCTGCATAGGAGTCTCCAGGGTCCGGATTAGGAATTATTCACTAGTATAGGGCTGGCAATACTGTCAGGGGGGATCATTTATCTCATCGCACGTGCATAAGTTCGAGATTCCATCGTGATGACGCCTTCGGTGGTTGCACGCAGCAGTTGGCTCACGATCACTGATTATCATACTCTAATAGGCTGCCAGGATTGCGTCAGTATTAAGTAAGGTAATCTGCTTGTGTGCACAGAGTCTGTGGCGTCCTTGTCGTTGAGATGAGTTCTGTCTCTGACATTAACTGTTGAGGCATTGGCAGCCCAACCCTGGGTCAGTGATATATGGAGAGACAAGTGATGATGCGGGCGGTGGGTCCTTGTGCATGTCGCCGGGCGGTGATCCCGGCGCGCGAACTGTCCGATAAGCTGAGGATCCTGTTCCGAGTGTGACCACAGCTCTGACATGGTCTTCCTCACCCCAGGCCAGCTTGTCGCATGTTCCATAGCGTTCTTCGCTATTTCCAAGCTATGGAAGGATTATCAGCTCAGACGCAAGGGTCTGCGTATCCTCCCCGGGCCGGTGGGCATCCCATTACTCGGCAACATCTTCGATGTCCCGCTCGTTGAAGGCCACCTGGCGTATGACCGAATGTCGAAACGCTTCGGTGGGCTAGCCCTCCTCGTTTTCGACCATGACGCTAACCGCGATCACCAGGACCGATATTCCAGCTCCAGATATCCGACAAGCGCTTCATCATGGTGACGTCCACAGCGGTGGCCATCGAATTGTTGGATAGGCGAGGCGCGACCTATTCTGACCGCCCGATGTTTCCAATCGTAGAATTGTACGTCTTTCGCCTCGGCAGAAGGCGCAAGGCTCATTTGGAAAGGGCGGGGTGGGGCTGGGCGATCGTATTTATGAGGCACAACGATGCATGGCGGGCGCGTCGTCGATTGTTGCACCGGCGATTCAACGCGGCGGGGACGGCGAAACTGCACTCGATCATCCATAGGACCACACTGGAGTTCGCGTTGAGCCTCATACGCGCCCCCGACGCGTATAGATACCACGTCCGAAGGTAAGCGCGGTCCAACCTGTGTGATTGGGTGTACCTAACCCTGACCCGACAGAGTCGCTGCGGCGAGCATTCTTCGAGTCGTCTATGGCCTCGATATTGCCTTGGAGAACGATCCTTATGTTGAGATAGCAGATAAGGGACTCGAATCGCTAGCAATGGTGGTGCCGGGTACGAACCTGGTTGATTGGGTCCCATTCCGTGCGTCGTTCGTTGTTCATGGCAGATCGCAACCTGAGGAACACACATTCGCCAACAGTACGTCATGTCCCAGAATGGGTTCCCGGCGCGCCAAGGGCCCGGGGACGCGCTCTGCGTCAGTTTCCTGATGCGATGCTCGAGAAACCTTACGCACAGGCGATAGAGGCAGTGGTGAGTCTTCCAGGGGTCCCTTCCGCGGTCACTGTGATGAAATTGGCGCAGAAAGAGGGTAGAGCGACGCAGTGTATGCTCACGGAGGACCTTGAGCATGACGGCAAAACTCTGGAAGGTGACGTCGTCAAAGAAGCCGCTGCCACGGCGTACCTTGGTGAGCTCGACAGACTGCATTGCGAGGGGCTGACCAAGTTGGTTGCAGGTGGAGCGGATACAATTGTCGCGACCGTACTGTCGTACATATTGGCCGTCGTGCGCAACCCAGTTTATCAACGAAGAGCGCAAGAGGAGCTCGACCGCGTCGTCGGGCCCGATCGGCTCCCCGATTTCGCAGACCGCGAAGCGTTGCCATACATCGAGGCGCTCATCCGGGAGACGTATCGCAAATATCCTATCGGACCTCTTGGTAAATATGCCCCCAGGCAGGAGGGTAGTAGATCTGACGCGTAAAATCGTAGGCGTCCCGCACACGGCGCAAGAAGACGACGTGTACGACGGAATGGAGATCCCTAAAGGCGCAGTCATCGTCCCCGTCATCTGGTACGTCGTGCCAAGGATCGCCAGGCAGTCGCCAGGCCAGACCGTACTCAAGGCCGCACCGCAAGGTCCATGATGCAAAACGAGGAGGCCTACGGGCCAGACCCAGACCGCTTCAATCCAGAACGGTTCCTCAAAGACGGCATTATCGATCCCAAGAGGCAAGACCCTCGCGTCAACATCTTCGGTTTCGGCCGCAGGTGAGCGATGTGACAAGACTCGCGCTCGTCGCCGCTGAAGGTCGTGTAGGAGATGTCCTGGGCTACACTTCGCCGATGCGAGCGTGTTCATCCAAGTGGCGACTATGCTCAAGTGCTTTGACTTCGGACCGGTCGTCGAGGGTGGCGTCGAGGTGATCCCGCCCGAAAGCTTCGTCCCAGGCATCGTGGTGTAAGCATGGCATGCTGCAGTGCGTGTCCGGGTTCTGAAGCATAATTCTAAGCGCACCAGCACCATTCGACTGCACGATCAGGCCTCGGTCTGAGCGCGCAATCGCGTTGCTCAAGCAGGCATACGAGCAAGGCAATTGAGCCGCGACTAGGCGCGCGGGACCGCCCTTGACAACGGATGCGGTGCTGCGAGACTGAAGACGCACGGATCTCGTGAAGCGGAGGTTCAGGATCGTCGGGGTCGAGAAAGTTGTGTGCGTTTCGGAGAGAAGGGTCAGCGGCGGAGCGTGAAATGTGTTGTCCTCGTGCTTTACTTAAATTATACCTATATGACAATGTACTACACTTCATCTCCCGGAGAATCAGGAACGCGTTATTAAAAAGTGGCCGCAACCGGAAAAAAGGGATTGAAAAAAACTAGACACTTTCTGGGACATCGTGGCATAGTTCAGACAGACAAGGTACTCCTGCTCAGAAAGCCAGTCGGCCAGTCGACCAAGTCTTCTTCCAGGTACCCCCTGTGATTGACACGGTACGTGTTCGTCGGTCGTGTTTGTTGGTCTACGGATTGGTCCCACGATTATCACGAGTCGCAGGATGTGCTACACCAGCACGCGACAGACACAGGTTTATGAATATGGCCACACACTCCTTTGCTGCAAAGCACAGAAAACCAGGCGCTAACACGACTATGAGATGGGATTCGTGGTCCTTAGAATTACAATCGCCTCTCAGCAGGTCCGGCATTCTATACAAGCTCATGGGTCTAAGCGGCCTGGGTGGCGTGGCCGTTCGGGGTGTTCCTGCTGCCAGGCAGCGCGCCGACGACGGCCCTGATACCTTCGACAAGCTTGTCGAGATCCCCGCGGCTCCGGTCTGCGACAGTGACGCCCATGTGGCCGATTCTGAAGTACTTTTCTATGAAGTTTAAAGAGCATGAGCGCGCGCGCGGCCAGCCACTCAAAACTCCTGTCGCACCTTTGATGTCCTTGTGCAGGCCACCGGCGACGACGATGTTGTGCTTGAGCAGCTGAGGGACGACGTCCGCCGCAGTGACGCCCTCGGGGAAGTACACAGCCGTCATACCGTTCGCAGCATACTCGGAGTTGAGAGGAACCTTTGCGCATGTGGCGTGAGGGATGTGCATGACAGGCGGGTGGCTGGACAGACCTGCTTCAGGCCCAGCGCCGTGACCTCCTTCTTGATGCGCTCGCTGGCGGATCGATGCAGAGCAAAGCGCTCCTCCAGCGACGGGGAACCCTTCGTGATCGTCGAAAGCGAGGTGTGAAGAGCGTAGATGAGGTTCGTCGGCGGTGTGGCAAAATACGCCGCGCCGCCCTTGTCGTAGGCCTGCATGATAGGAAGCCACCTGCCATCCCTCTCTGTCAGCGCCATCGCGCGAACTGCTTCGCATCGCTCACTTCTTCCAGCTGGCGTAGTAGGAGGTCGGAGGTGATGCGCGCGCATTGAAAACCTGGCAGATGCGGCGTCAGTACGACACTCAGGGCGCTTGCATTCTGGGGGTTGCGCGTACATTCAGCGCGCGTTCGCTCGCCATGAGCACACTCAGACCGGGAGGAATGCCAATGCCCTTCTGGCTGGCGGAGATCACGACATCGAGGTCCCAATCGTCGAAGCGGATTTCCTCGCTCGCAACCGAGCAGACAGCATCCACGACAACCTGCGCATTCAGTCGGTCAGCTGACGCGACACAGAACACGCAGCCGCAGCCCCAAAACGCACCAGGGTGGCGGGCGACACCTTCCGGACAGTCTGCGCGACTTCCTTGATATTGGACAGGACGGCTGTGGACCGATTTTCCGGTTAGGCGGCGACACGGCTGAGCGCGCGTATGACTCGCCGGTGGAGGTGTCGACGTGGGTCACCGTGACGGCCTTGTACTGCTTGCGGCCAAGCGCGGCCTCCAGGTCCGCCATGGTTACGGCCTCGCCGATAGGGGCGCGCACTTGGTCGACATTTGCGCGGTACGTCTGCAGGCAGTCCGCGAACGCATCGCCGAAGTAGCCCGAGTTCAGGACGAGCACGTCGTCGCCCGGCTCGACGAGGTTGGCCGCGACCTGGCATTCGAAAGTCAGTGTTAACGACGCGTTGTTTACGTGGGCTGGGCACGTGCCTGGTCCCAGCCGAGCGTGCCGGAGCCCGCGATGAGGAACGGCTGGCTGGGCGCCTTGGTGTAAAGCACCTCGCTGGGGCTCCCCGTCAGCCGCGCATTGTGTGGCCGTTCGGATGCCCGATGCGCACCGAAGCATGTGCAGGCAGTCCTTGAATGTGGCTGCGAAGTCCGGCGCCATGTGCGAGACGCTGTAGTGCGCATTGGCGTACAGGACCTGTATTGTCCCACCCGGGCAGCGTCAGAACAACACTGGGCCCGGGGAAGCAGAGCACTGAGAGATCCGCACGTCATCTGCAATCTCAATGGGGCCAGGGATCCTGTGTAAACAATCAGTTTGGCTGGGCAGGGTGCTGCGAAGCCACGCACACAAGCAGCCTGCGCAAACGCGTCGCGGGGTAAGCTGTGCGTTCGAGGACGGGTACGAGACGGGACGCGCTTGTGTTCCTCCTGTGGCACGCAATCAGCGGCTGCCAGCGCACCGCGCACGCAACGAGCAGCAGTGCGTACCTGCTTGTATCCCATATTGCGCGCGGCGAGCCAGGAAGATGCGTGTGGTAGGCGGGGGCGGGGTTGTGCGTGGAGTAGCGGTCTAAGAGGCGAGAGGCAAGGCCGAAGTCGCAATCGCATGCGGCCCGGCGAGGAAAAGGAACGACAGGGTTGACCGTTGCGACTTGTCTAATCAATCGATATTTACATACGTACAATCTGGATCTGTTTGCCTCCCATCGCGGACGCCCGCGTTCCGCCTCGGTCCTCCGTGCGCCCAGAAACTCACCATGGCCGTGTTCTCAGCGGACAGGCAAGGCGTAACCTCGCATCTCAGGTGGTACGATCGGCTCACACGCTCACGTGGACGGGACCGCTCGCCCCGCAGGCGCGGACAGTGACTTGCAGGGCCAGGGCGTGGCCAATACCACGTTGGAAACATTCGCAATTCATTTACGACGCGCCGGGCCTTCTGGGAGTCTGCGGGAGTCCGCGAAGTGAAGGGTAACTAGTCGGCGGAAGGTGCTGCCGAGGCAGAGTCCACCTGCAGTCTCGCTTCAAGTTCGGCCGGCAACGCTTCCTCACCCCGCGGGCATCCTGGGCGACCAGGGAACTTGTAGCAAAGTCGAGCCATATGAGAGGCGCTCAGGATGCAATCCCCAGGGGTTGACATCAGCAATTGCAACCCATGGCAAACCTCCCGGCGGGATCCTGACGCTTTGAGCTCCCACCGTCTGTTGACCCCTGCCCAGAAAGCGCAAATAGGCGGCAGGCGAGGAACGGGAAGATCTGCCGTGTTGGAAGGATTTGCCATGCCTACCACACACCGCACCGTCAACGTTCTGGAATCGCCCCGCGTCGCCAATTTCTCAGTAAGCAGCCGCGAAATTTGCCCACGGTCTCCCACGCCTTACCACACATACCTACTGCAGCCGCGGGGGGAAGGCACTGCGCGCGGATGGGGATTCCAGGTAGCACTGGCGGCACGAGTTCGGCCAATTGTTCGCAAATAGATGGGCGCGGCGGGGCTGCAGGGAACGACCTATTGGTAATGCAGCAATAAGTACCTTCGGTACAAGATGAGTCGTGACTGTAACAGTCTATAGCGCGCGAATAACGTAGGCACACAGAAGATATGCGAGGCGGAGCCCGCGTGTCGTGTCGTCACACGGACCCCTTGATGCCGACCTTGCGGTACTTGGCCTCGAACTCGGCCTTGAGGACCGGGTGCGCGTTCTTGCAGTCGAACGAGCGCTCGTGAAGGGGGACGTGCGTGGCGGTGGTGTAAAGCGCCGCGTTGTGCTCCGTCAGGAATTTGTGCGTGTCCTCGGCGTTCTCGAAGCCGAGCTCGGATGTGAGGAACTCCATCGGCATGGTCTTATACCTGCACGCGACAAAATTAACTACTCGGCGCGCGCGGGGACCTGCAACGGCGGACACGCACGCGACGCCCATCCGGATGAGGGCCTGCACGCGCTCGCGGATGACAAAGTGGTCCATGATGTAGCCGCCCATGTTCGGCGCCTGGTTGAACAAGACAAAAAGGGCGTGATAATTACCGTTCGCCACGGCCCGCTGCACCTGCAGCGCGTGGCGGACGGGTTCCACTGATTTCTGCTCCGGTGTTAACTGACCTATTAGACGATTCATCTCTGTTCGAGAAGTGAGGCCAGCCTCGAGGAACCCGGTCGCTCAAACGGCGCACCACTTCGGTTCTTTGCGTGCACGAGATACAAGACTCGGTATGCAAGGAACTCCTCCGTCTTGCCTGGCAGCCCTTGCTCATAGAGGTGTGTTAACGTCGCAATACAAGAGTTGAATTCTACAAGGTCGTTCTATTCCCGGCTTAGCAGGTCGATGGGCGTCTGCAGATTGTACGCACGCTTTCCAATGCCATCCGAGCGTGGATCTCGTAAACAGCGACGGCGAACTCGTCTTTGATGCCTTGTACCTGCGCCGGACATTGTACACGTGCACAGCAGAAATAGTGCAGGAGACGCACTGTCAAATCTTGACGAAGACTCTTGAACTGGTCGCAGATCCATGGGTAGTTGTTATCGCGTTTCCAAATGACCTTGAGCTCAGCCAGCGTCTTCTTCAGGATGTGTAAAGGACGAATGGTGGCGGGATCGGGTTCCTAGAGCGCGCGTGAGACAAGACTATAGAGCTAGAAGACCCTCACAGAAGTCAACCGTAGATAGTGCTTGAAAAGGTCTTGTGACCGGCCGACGATCCTAAAGCGCTCCCAGTCCATGGGTCTCTGCGCAGATGCTGAGCGGCATTTCGTCAACAGCACTGCAGCGAAGCGTACCGAGTCTCCGTCGCCGTTATCGTCCCCATTGAAACTGCCATACATGTTGCGTTTGGCAGTGTTCTTCTTGAGGTGAGTGGGCGTAAATGATAGTGAGTTGACGCGGTCGGCGAGACTGGAGTAACTCCCGTTAGCGCGCTGCCGCTCGATCTCGTGCTCGCGTTCAAATCGTTGCGCCCGTCTAGCCTTTGCAAGTTGCTCTGCTTCGGTGTCGACTATAGGGATGGCCATCTGCTTGGCCTTCTTCGCCTTCTTGTTATTAGTGTGCGTTACAGCGGGCGTGTCGTTCCTAAAGCATGGTGAATTGTCTGTCGCGTCGTTCGGTACCCCAGGCACGCACATCTTGCGCTTCAGTGAGAAGGTGAGTGGCTTTGGTTGCAACCTGTGGGCATTGGGTAAGCGCCCTGTCCGGGACGTCCAGTAAGACACACGTTTGCAGCTTGACGTTGTTCCAATCGGTGCTCCAGAGGGTCCCCGTGGTGAACGAGTCACTGATTACCTTCTTCATCTCTGCCTGCGCTTCCGCCTTGTTCGAGTCTGACATCTCTGCGAGACAGCGCCCGACCCATTCCCTGCTTCGCCGTCAGCATTGTGCTTATTCTCGCAGACGGCCAGACGGGCCTGAGCGATTGGGGCCAATCTGCTTCCATGGCACGGAGCGATGTGTAAGTGGTAGATACGAGGTTTGTCGACGGTGACGGTGGCAGAACAAGAGGCTTTTCGTCTCCGACCGTTGCGGCTTGCTCGCATTGCGATTCAGACCAGTCGACCACGCCCCCAACCCGACACGCCGTCCACTATGGCCACGCCCAGTTGCTCCCAGCCCCCGTCCCGCGCCCCGCACCCAGGAAGGGCACCTGACGGAGGGGTGAGCGCCGCGCCGGCAGCATTAAAGTACAGCGTTGACTCTTTCCTTTGGTTGTCATTGTTCTTGGATCTCCCGTTACAGAGGGTGGATATTCGACTCACTCAGTTACGCAATACTTCGCCCTGGCTCAGACCTTGGTTCCGGCCTCTTGATTTTATCTCTGAGCCACTGTCGCTTTCCCCGCCTGTTCCCCGCAACCCGCCCCAGGCAGCCCTCCTCCACCGGACACACCGCCCGTCCGAGCCGCGTCTGTCTCAAGGTCGCACCAGATCCATGTTACAGAGCCCAAAGCTGTCCAGATCCCTACGGTCCGGCCTATCTGGGCTCAGTCACTTCTCCTGTGCTTCCGAGACAAGTACTTACCAGACCCTCGGTTGCAGTTTTCTCGCCGGTCTGGAGCTATATTACCATGTGCGCGTCCGCCATTCAAAGATGCTGTGACACTCCTCGGGACTACAGCCTTTCTGGGCGGCTACATGCTAGGCCGTAGCGAATAGAGACGACATTGTCTCTTGGGTGAGCCTCCACAAGGCCAGCATTTGGGCTTATATCCTCGACATCGTCGGGGCTGAATTCCCTGTTTGAGGCCTTGGGATTTCTGACTAGCAACTGGCGCAGTCCTGTAAACAATATTGTGGTGCAGTACTGGGCGAAACGTCGAGGCAAAGGCCCCTGCTGGACCTTGACAGAAGGATTTACTGGTGATCCGCCTCCGAACAGACGTCGCTTCTCCTGTTTCGCCAAGGAAGCTGGGCAAGTGCTCACTGATCGTCTCGGAGAGAGCGGCGACTTAGAGATTGGACTCCTTTCCGCTTTGAAGTCGTCGTTGCTGTTTCCATTGGTCGCCGCAGTATGCAAATTGATCGTCTCGGAGGCTGCGGCGCCCTTGGAATTGACTGCGCTCATACTTTTGGATCGCCTCGGAGACTGCGGCCTCCGTGGAATCGAACCTGTTCATAAATGTCGCCCTTTGGTGATCGTCTTGGAGATCATGGCGCTTCTGGATTTCAATCTGTTTCCCGGCGTTGCAGCGCCCAAAAATATCTCTTGGGAATCCCAAAGTTCCTATTCCCATGCCATATGGCTGGCGTGCCGCGCCATTCGTCGAGGACCCTACTATACCTGCCTGTATCACCAATCCCTTAAGTAAAGCGACGTGACTTGGAGGTCGGGCAGCGCATGACCTACTGCACCTCCATAACCAGAGCGCTGGGGGGTTCTCTTGTCGTCCTGTGCCACTTGAGCACTCTTGCTCCACCTGATTCCCGTTCAGCATCGTAGATCAGACTTGCTGCGAGTCGTATGGGATCGCACGGTTCTTTGGCAGTCCCGGCGCGTCCCCTTGTGGAATGTCGCGCTTGCGCGCGACGTGAGGCGCATCCGTGGCGCCTGACCTACGTATACTTTTCTAGAAGTTGACGCAGCTCAGGGGCGAGCATCTCAGCGCCAAAAATGGGTCGCTGGCTGGTATAAAAGCTACTCAGCGTTTTCCATCGTCCCCACAAGGCAGCAGAGATTGTCTCGTATTTCCTCCTGACAAGATGTTCAAACTCCTTGCCGCGTTTCTGCTCACCGTTGGGGCCACCTGCGTTGCCGTCGACGTCAGTTTCGACTGTGCCAAGATCCCTCAGGTCCGTACTTCCCAAATTGTCCTGACCGTAACGAGCACTGACACCGTGCCGCAGACGTGCAACAACATGGTAAGGGACAACGTCATACTGTAGGGCTGGAGCTGCCAGGGACACTCACTCGATGGTACTTGCAGTGCTACCACAAGAACAATTTCATCTACAATACGATGGTGAGTTATCTGTCCGAGCCCCTTTGCGTTGCAGCGATTGACCGCAATTCCAGGTTTACGACGCTCCGACCCAAGGCATAATGCATAAAGACTCAACGCCGCAATGCTGCTGGCTGTGGCTCGGACAATCGCTGCAAGTCCAACCCGCCCGACGCCGAAAGGACCACGTGAGCAGATGCGATCTCGGGGCAAATATCACATTTAACATTACTTGCCTAGGTGCGATGAGTATCCATTTGTGAGTACTGTAGCAGTCACTCAATGTCCTTCCGTCGCCTAACCATTCTAATCGTCTAAAGGCGTCGACGACCAATTGGTATGCGGGAACCGGCGCGGGTACTCGCTGCGTCTCTTTGGCCGAGTGCAAGAGTTCGTACCAACCTGTTCAGCCAGGGCCTTGCGCTCACATGCATGCACAGGCCAGGGAGGAACGCTCAGCGCCGCTTACAGAGGCTTCGGAGGGACAACGGGAACTTCCATTACAGCTGTGTTCCAGCTTGACCCCAACGACCCCAACTCTTACTGCGCGAACCCGAAGAAGGCGTCAGATGGGCAGTTCCAGGAGGGTGTGCAGCCGCCGGTTCGCCGTGGCCTTGGGTCCAAGGGCCGCTCCGCCCCGCCCGATCAAAACTGGTACCGCCTTGCCAGTGGACGCATGATCCTCGCCATTGGCCACGAGCTCGCCAATGGGACCAACGTTCTCACTCCGAAGAACTGGTGGGACACCCACCCGGAGTTCGCCAAACGGGATGACGGCGACAATGATAGCTGTGACGACACGGTAACCCGTATGATGAAGGCGGTGGAGGACCTCGGTGAGGACGAGGTGGCGTGGTATGACACCGTCGTCGAGCGCGTCGATGTCTGAACGTAGTTTGCTTGTAAGAGGTTCGAGGCTATGCCAATGTCAGCGATACACTGTTCAACCTTGTGCGGTAAACGCAAGTTGTACCGTTACCGTATGAGACTTCCTTATTTCTTGTCAGGGGAGAAAGCTGGGTATACGAGAACTGCGCTTTGTTTAATTCAGCTGAGCTGCAATTATAAGCCTGGGCTGTGCTGCTGCAAGGACGGTGAAGTTCCGCAAAGAAAATTTTGCCTGATAAGCACTGGTAGAGTCCTAGCAATTTTAGCACAAAGGCCTGAGTCAGGGTTTAGGAATACGAGGGTTTGTAGAGATTCATGGATGGTGTTGGTAGCAGAACAAGGCCTTTTCCCGAAGTTTTTGTCGCCGACCGGGTCGTCCGCCGAGTCCCAGTCGTCCGAACGGTCAACTCGCATCGCGACCAGACCACACTACCAGGCTTCCACCCCCGATAATTCATCGCACGCTGACTGCACCTTGACGTTCGCGAGCTCCGTCTCGCGCCAGAGCCGCACCCGGGGCGAATATTTGACGGTGGGGTGCCACGACTGAGCCCAGCAATGACGGTTGCGTTGACTCTTTCCGGCTGGTTGCCATTGTTCCTGGATTCTTGTTACAGTGGGTATCTATTCGACTCGCTCAGCAGGGCGGTCCTTCGTCCTCGCCCGGAGCTTGACTCTCTGGCCTTTTGGTTTCTCTTCTGCGCCTCCGTCGCTTCCCTCAGCCTGTCCCCCGGATCCTCCGCCTGACACGCCGCCAGTCCGGGCCGCGTCTCGCTCGAAGTCGCTCCAGTTGCAGGTCCCGGCGTCCAAGGCAGTCCATATGCCCACGGCCTGCCCGATCCGGGCTCGCAGTCTCTTCTCCTGGGTGCCCGAGATAAGCACTACCGCAACGGTCGCAATCGCCTCGTCGGTCTGGAGCTCTGTTGCCGTGCGTGTGTCGGCGATTAGAAAGAGCGCGCCGTATGCCTCGCGCTCGAGATCCCAGCCTCGCTGCGGAGCCAGCTCGCGATGGACTGCGATGACCTCGTCGGTCGACTTGCCCTCCACAAGCGCAGCGTCTGCGCCGACGTCCTCGACGACATCTTCTGGGTAGAACTCTTTGTTCGGCGCGTTCAGGCGTTCGAGGACGGACCGGCGCTGTGCTACAGAGAACGGTGCGGTGAAGTAAGCGAGTAGAAAGGCGCGCGGCATGATGATGGTGTCCTTTGTTGAGCAAGAGGCTACGGGGGCGCTTTAAAATGACCGATTCACGTCTCTCCGGGCGACGCTCCTTCCATTTCGCCAACGATGATGTCAAAGTTGGGCGAGCGCCCATCGCCGTCCCGCCGAGCACTGCACCCTTGGAGTCGAATTTGTTTCAACAAGGCCGGGCGCTCATCTCCGAACGTGTTGCCACCACTGCGAAATATTCCTGAGGAGGTCTCGAACCGTTGTTCTCGTGTTTCGAATGCGAAGTAGCTCGCTGTGATACCTCGATGGCTCCACGATGACCGCCTCGATGACCATTTGTTGACCCGCCGACGACTCCTGAGAGCCTGCGGCCAACTTGATGCAGCGCTTCGACATCGGTTGCGCCGGGTTAGTGCCCTCTGTTGTCCTCGCGCCCCACCTTTGCTGAGCACTCAGGATGCCCGGCTCCACAGAACGCCCGCCAGATCATTGCGGGCGAGGTATTCTGCGGGTTCATACGGTCTCGCCACACTCATTTCTGCGTCATGCTGTGGACTGCTGCACTCAACAGCGACCTCCGGCCGTCATGTTCAGCGTCTCCGAAGCCCTACTATGGACATCTGGCATGCTGCTTGTCCGGCGAGAACTCACCGTCCTCGTAGGGTCGGACAGCCCACGGCGCCAAACAGAGCACTCTCTCGAGGTATAAAAGCTGCTCGACAACTCTGCTCATCTCAGAAATCAGCCAGGTTTCGTATCGTTCTACCTACTCGCAACATGTTCAAGCTCGCCGCGCTCGTGTCTCTCGCCGCCGTCGCCACTGCGGTCGATGTCAACTTCAACTGTGACAACATCCCAGAGGTGAGTTACTTTTCTGGCCTCTCCTTCGTGTCGATACTTACCTCTCGCATCAGACGTGCAAGAACATGGTTAGCAGACCGCGTAGACACTGGGGACGTCGTTGCTCACGTCACGGGAACTCTAGTGCTACCACGCCAACAACTTCGACTACGCTCAGATGGTAAGGCGTTTCTCACGCGACAAGCTGAGAAGCTGGCTGACTTTCTCTCAGACCTTCGACGACCCGACGCAGAACGTCAAGGACCAACGCCGCACCGCAGCCGGCTGTGGCAGCAACAACCGCTGCAACACGAACCCGCCTACCAATGACAGGACAACGTGTGTATAAGCACGATCTCATTGACCCTCGCGATGTTCTCACCCTCGCTCTCCAGCTGTGACGAGTACCCATTCGTGAGTTACTCGAGAATTTTGGTAGCTCAGCAAATTGAATGTAATCGTTTCCAGGCTTCAACCACAGGGTGGTACGACGGGACTGGCGCGGGCACTCGCTGCGTCTCTTTGAACGAATGCCGCAGTACGTCTCACCAGCTCCAGCGTGGGTATCGTGAGACTCATGCGTGCGACAGGCCAGGGAGGCAGTATCAGCGCCGCCTACCAGAGCTTCGGCCGCGTCGCAGGCACGCCGATCGACGCCGTCTTCGAGTTTGACACGACCGACCCCGACTCGTACTGCGCGGACCCGAACAAGCCGTCCGACGGGCAGTTCGAGGAGGGCGTGCAGCCTCCCGTGCGCCGCGGTCTCGTGCCCAAGCGCCGCTCGTCTCCGCCGGCGCAGAACTGGTACCGCCTGAAGAGCGGCCGCAAGGTGCTCGCGATCGGCCGCGAGCTCGCCAACGGCACGAACGTGCTCGTCCCGAAGAACTGGTGGGACAGCCACCCCGAGTTCGCGAAGAGGCAGGACGACGACAATGACGGGTGCGGTGCCACCGCCGCGCGCATGGTGATGGCCGTCAGAGACCTCAGCGCGGACGAGGTCGCGTCCTACGACCCTGTTGTTGAGCGCATCAATGTTTAAATGTATTCCCTAATAACTGTAATAACTTTCTGTCAATGCCAGCAGTCCACCTTTAAACACTAACTTGTGTCCTCGAGGATCTGTGCCAAGCGCTTATGAGCTCGGTCCAGCTGGCTACGTTCAGCACGCCACTTGTGGGTCTTTGTTCAAGTACAGAGAATCCAGCGATAAATCAACTACAATTCGTGCACACGCAATTAGACCAGCTATAATGGCACAGGACGGTGTCTAGGCTACAAATACAACTCGTACATCCGCGGTCGGTCGTGTTTCCTGGCATCCCAACATGCCCTCTTAGCCCAGTGAGTGAGTACAATGCTAATCCCGCATCTACTTCGGCACCCGTGCGCGAACCCGTTCGGCGCTGCCGGATTCTAGTAATTGGTTGCGCTCGAAGCACTCGAGCACCCAGAGCGTCCAGTCTTGCGAGCTGACTTTGCCCGGTGCTGAGCGGTTGCGCTCGTTCACCTCGTCGAGCAGCAGCCCGCCGTAGCTGTTCGCGGCCAGCGCGCTTTCTACGCGCAGCGGTATGCGGCCAATCTTGTACGAGCCCGCCGCGGTCGTGATCTGGCCGGGCGTGACCTCGAGGCGATACGTGTCGTGCGCGTTCCGTGTCGGATTGCTAACGATCTGGCGGACGCGCCGCTCGTCAAGCAACAGCCGCTTCAATGCGCGCAGGCTAACCTGGTAGAACATGCCATACGCCGTGTCCTCGGCGTGCGAGACGAACAGCGCCCAGTGTCGGGACGAGGAGGACCGCGCATCATTCCATGTAACATAGAGCCAGCGCGGCTGCTCGTACAGCTGCTGCCGCAAGGCGAAGAGCGCGTTTTTGTCCACAGCAGACATGCAAGGGTACGGCATAGCGCGCAGTTGGCCGCGACGTGAGGTATCGATGTCCAGCGGTCGAGAGAAGGCGCAAAGCACTCGTGCAACCCCGGAAAGGCAACGCGTACTGAATCTAGGCCCACATCGGCCTCCAGATACCCTACATTGTGGCCAGGGGAGGAAATGCGTGTCGAGGTCCTCTATTATCTACGGTAAGTGAAGGACGCGTCTATCTCATCTATCCGGTGCAAGAAACAAGCTGCGTGCAAGCAGGGGTCTACGTAAAATGGTTTAAACAGTGACGTGTGGGATTCGAAGCCAAGCTCCTAGCACGCCGGAGATGTGAGCGGAATCTTGACCGTCGTGGCCAGACCGGAGAGACTGGTCTCCTTGTACTTGACGCTCATATCTAGAGGCAAAGGAGGGGGTTGGGAGCGATGGGGGAGTGAAGAATCGCGACGCACCGGCTGCGGTTACCCGCATCGCCTCTATAGCCTCGTCCAGACTGACGGAGTAGACTCCGTCACTTGCCAGGGCAAGTTGACCCGCAGTGATCGCCTTGACGGCTGGGTGACCAGGTGAGCGGAGAAAGATGGCCGCTGCGACGGTCGCGGGATCATCGGACACGCACCTCCCAACGAATTGCGTTCCTGAAATGATAAGGCAGCACAGGGTCACACCGCACAGGCAGAGTAAGAATAAGTCGTGGTCAGCTGCAGTTCACCAGCAAGGGGAGGCCGACCGGAGCGGCAGTGCGAAGCTAGCCACTCACAATACATGGTACCTGCACCAAGCCGTCAATGGGATCGCATGTTAGACCTGGGGACATAGACGTGAGATGCGTGGAGAATCGTAGCATGCTTAGAAGCACCGAGATTGTGTTCTATTCCTGAGCATCCGTGGAGGATTTATCAGCTTTGGACGAAATTTCGGGGATCGTTGCTGAATAAGACCTCACCAATTTCAGCGGCCTGTAAGCCGCGTCAGCGCGTCCGCCGTAAGAGAAGCGACAGCCCGAGCGATCGGGACGCACTTGGAGCACAATTTCCGGCGAAGCTACAAGAAAATACCCAAGCGCCGGGGATAAGTCAGTAAAGCATCAAAAAAGGGCCCCCACACAGCGCAGCACGGGCTTTCCGGATTAGGAGAACGCGACGACACTCACCGCCCATACAGGCTGCGAATCCGGCGCTCGCCATCGAGCACGCGACTGCATGATGAACTGTTAGTCGGCGGCTATCCCAGGATACATCAGCTTTTACGTACCGCCGACTTCTGCTTGACATCCTACGTAACAAGCGCCCGTCAGTTCTCGTCCGAATGCGGGGGATCGCCTTCTGGTCAAGATCCCGCCCAGTGTGAAACGCCGCGCACCTCCTTCGGCTGCGGAGATGGTGCTCCCGCGCTTGAAGAGCATTCCCACCGCCTGTCCGGCGACGTACGCGAGACAGGTGCGCAAATAATCAGTCAGACGTTGTTGGGAGGGCGGGATAAACACGAAGAAGTAAGGGATGACAGGCGGGACAGGATGAAACTCACCGCCGCAGTGAGTAGAAAGGTCATGATCGTCTTCTCGTGGTCTTCGCTGATGAACTCGAGAATGTATTTCAAAACCGCTGGGATAACACCTAGAAGGGAATGAGGGTGGCAATAACATCGGGGATTTGCGCGCGCCGTCATAGGGAGGTTGAGACTAAGCCATACCTGCAGCACCGTTGGTCGGCGAGGTCACGATCCGCCCGCCAGAAGCGTTGACCTCGTTGACCGCGATCGCATAACACGAGAGAAAATCTACGCTGGCCAGAGTAGTCTTGCGCTGAAACCTGATTGAGACGAGGCCTGATTTTCGCCGACGTTTGGAATGATCTCTCTCACCGGAGGCATGGGCAATACCGCATGATCGAACGATCCCACCACGCGAGCCGGGCGCGGGCGGCCGTTCACAGTGCTGCCGCTTGTCCTCCCCGGCGTTGTGCGTGTCTCCGCAGCCTGCGACGGCGCGGTGACATCGGGGAAGGGGATCGCAGGTGCAGGCCCAGGCGCATCGACGACCGGGCTAGTAGGGCTCTGCGGCGCTGACATGCCCGGGTAGAAACTGCTCAAGGCAACAGTCTATCAGAGTGGCGAAGTCTAGAAAAAATGCGGAGGACACCGCACCCTCGCATTAGCCGCCTGTACAGGGCTGGAGCACGGCGGCGCAGGCGGAGCCGACCTGGCAGCGTGGTTTCTCCGCTCGAGACGCCTGTGCGGATGCACTCGTCCATGACCGCCCAGATACGCATAAGCTTCAAAGCACACGATTGAATGGGAACACGCATAGCAACAGCGCTGGCAGACAGACAGACCTTCGCATGGATGTCTTCTTCAGTTTGGTTGAACGACAGCTCGTTGTCGTACACGAGCTGCGCAATCGTCATCTGTATGGTAACAACGGTCAATCAGTATCATTCAGGACATAGAGCACTAGCGGACGAAGGCTGACGTTGTGTCTCCTCGTGAGACTGAGGAGGCTCGCGCCCGAATGAAATTGGTGCGGGGGCTGATGGCTATCCTCAGTATTTGCGGTCCCCGCGCTGTCGGCGGGCACGACGTCTGTCAGATGCAGCCGCGACGCGTCGACCCTGCTCTTGTCTATGCCCTTGTAGAACAAATTCTCATCGACTGTGTTAGATTGGTTTGTTGGGCACGCGGTGCAAGAAGTGCGGCCGGTGTTTGTTGGCGCAGAAATTAGACGGATGAATGGAGGTAAGAATCTCGCGCGGTGGCTGAAACGGCGATCGCGACGGACCCTTCGTTTGTTGGTTGACGACGAAGCCGCCGCCCACGCTGAAAAGCGCAAATACACGGAGCGTCAGCGGGCGTGCATGCGTGAAAGAGGGGACGAGTTGGCAAGATGTGAACGGACCTGAAATATTCGTTCGTCGCAAGTAGGTCGCCGTTCTCGTCGAACACGGCAAAGCGCATGCCGTTGGGGTGGGTTTTGAGGACGTGGTCCCACCGCCAGAGCATGTCGCGGTCCATGTCGTAGTGGATCCTGTGCGTGCCGGCCAGCATGAGCGTCTTGAACTCCAAAATCGCCTATTATTCCATTTCGTTCGCGTCAGCCAGCCACACGACACCCTGAGCAGACGCACGTCGTAGCGAGGCCCGATGGTGCCTGTGTCGATGGTCTCCGGGTCCGAACCTGGGAAGCGCGACGCGGTGAGCGCACAGGGGCCAATGACGTTGCGCGCAATTCGCGCGCACCTTCCATGCCCAGCAAAATGGCCTGCGGCGTGTGGTGCCTGTCAGCGCTGCGTCAGCGTGTGCCGCGCGAGCGCGCTGGACCGACCCTTTGCCGGTGGCGGCGAGACTGCCATATCTGCGAGCGTGGACGCGCTTTAGTAGCTGCCACGCATGGCCAAGAACACGCGTTTACAGGGTAATTTTCACGCTGTGGACCTGGGAACGCGCCCTTTCAGTATGTGTGTAGATACGCAGGACGGCGTGGGCGCGCCTTGTCTAGTATGCTGTGGGCCTTTATGTCGTTCACGAAGATGCGCGCTGCGCGCATCGGCCCCACCGTGTGCGAGCTCGAGGGTCCGACTGGCGCCTGCAAGTCAGCATCGAGCACACAGCGCATCCCAGACATACCGCCTATCGAAAACAAGTCGAACGTCGAGATGACTGCGTGTTGCGGCCGCACGAGCTCCTCGGACGCGTCGCCGTGCGGGTCCTGCGCCGGCGCGCTCTGGTACCGCCTCAGGATACGTGTCCCCAGCGGCGGCGGCGCACGTATCGGGAACGCGGGGATCCGCCTGCCCAGGAGCGCGCGGCGGAGCATTGGGCAGGTGTGCTGAATGCGTTGCGCAACGCGCAAGGTCCGGTGGCGCCGCGGACTCGCCGGACCTTGTCCGACAGTCGAGTTCCCGTTCACAGGTTAGGCGCCGGCGCCTTTTCCTGCCTCAGGGGCTAGGGTCACTCGTCGCCGTGCAGTGCGCAAACTCTCACTCCCGCCAGCATTTCTCAGTCAATATCCAGGTCCAGGCCCAGCTGTAGATCCCGCTAGCGCTGGAACTCTCGCACTTGACATGTCCGCGCAGGCCAGCGGGATTCTTGCAGCGCGCGACACATGTAGCAGGTGAGGTTAATCAGCATTCGCCCCTTCTCCCCGCACTACAGGCGGCTCGCAGAGTGGCTTTGACACGCAGAAGCGGGCGGGTTGCCCTCAGCATTACCTGATTTCAATGGCACCCTGCGTCTTCCGCGGTGTCGCGAAACTGATCCGTTCCTGGCTCTCAGACCATGCCGGGACCTGGAGAACCACGGCGGATGAGCTGCGAGCGCTGCAGGGTGCCCACCGCTGCAGTCACAGGCAGACATCTTCCGCCGCGCGCTGGAGGACGCCTGTGCGCTGTGTTTAGTAGTTGTGGCCGTCCTGTGAGGCGAGACCCATTCGTACAGCCCTTGCGCTCTTGCCCTGAAGGAGGAATAGTGGGTCCTCCGACAAGGTACAGAAACTTCGAATGGGGCATGGTGGCTTGGCGCGAGGTCCGGGGGCGGATGGATAATCTAATCTTATCGTCCGGCGAGAGATCCGCAGACCCCAAGTTGGCCGACTGCAGTGCGCTCGTTGACGCGTTGCTGACAGGCGCGTCCTCGATCCGACGGGCGCGTTGGGCTGGATTCAGTTGCGTGTTGAACGGTGCTAGCGCAGCACTGAAAGGAGAAGCATTTCGCGTGAATTGTGTACGTCTTTGTTACCGTCCTCGAGCGCGGGAGCAGTGGTTACAATGCGTGTGAGGTGGAACAGCGCAGAGGGCCTGTGCTGCCGCTGGACGTCGGCTGGCGAGTGGACGCGATCGGACAGCTGCCTTTCATGAGCGCACGGGCTGCCAGGATCGTAGTGCAGGCACGCGATGCGGTAGTCTAACGGACATGCGAAATGAAATACGAGAAATTAGGGCAGATTCTCGGCCTGGGGCATGCGTGGCGATACAGAGGAGGTCGGAGGATCATGGGCTTCTTCGGGCGGCCCTGGAGGCTGCAGCCGGCACAAGACCTGGGAGACAAGGGCCAGGGCGGGGACGCCGGCGACAGACTCTCTCTCAGCAATGGCGGCCCAGCGCAGCAGTGAGAGCCACAGCGCGGAGCCGGCAACGGGATATTGGGAGAGGAGACTATGGGGTGATGGTGGGCAGGTGGGATCAGTGACCGCCGTTGACCGGGGTTCTCCATCAAAACACCGACCCACTGCTTCGCTACCCGTCCCCGTCTACGCTCGTCCTGGCGCACGCATCGCACGAGCCATGTCGACGCCGGCCGTAGACGCGAGACAGCATTCGCTCGACGACACGCCCGCCCGCCAGCACACGCCCGCGCGTGCCCCGCCGTCGCGCTCGCCGTCGGGCGGCCCGCTGGCGTCCACCTCGGCGTCGCAGCGCTCGATGAGCGCGAGCACCAGCGGCGGGCCCAGCACCGCGGCGTCTCACCTGACCCTCGAGGCCGCGCTCGCCGGCGCCAACGGGTCGCATGCGGCGGCGCTGGACACGGTGCTCGCGGAGCGCAACATGCTCTCGAGCCAGAACGCGCAGCTCTGGAAGCTCATCGAGAAGCAGCGCGCCAGCTACGCCAACGCGATGAAGGACCTCGAGCGCATCCGCGGCGAGCGCGACAAGGCCATTGCGCGCCTCGACGGCTCCCGCGGCCCCCGACGCCAGCACTCGACGCCGCAAAAATCCTCCTCGGCGTCCGCGCTCCCGTCGTCGTCGCGCGACTCGCCCTCGGCCGAGTCGGCCTCCGCGCACACGACGCCCAAGCCCGCTTCCGATCGTCAGTATTTTTTTCCCTTGTGTATCATGTCAGTGCAGTCCCGCTGACCCGCTCGAACCCGTCCATCAGCCCCCTCGACGAACGGAGCGCCGCCCGCGCAGACAGACTCCACCCGCTCGTCGCCGAACCTCGACGACGCAGCGTCTGTGGTTGCATACTCCATTGCCGAGCAGCCCGAGCCCGAGTCCGCGACGCCCGCCGTTAAGCAGCCGCCGTCCATCATAACGACCCTCCCCACGACCCCTGCAAGACACCCTGCTTCTGCAGACGCCGTGTCCCCCACCCCGGTCAACGCTGCAGACCCCACGCGCCCGCTGCATATCGCGACCAAAAAGCACTCCCTTGACTCGCACACCGGCCCGTCTGCAGGCTCCCCGTCCACCCAGACCCAGATCTCGGCTTCAAACATGCTCATGCCGTTCAACGACTCGAAGCGCGCAAAGCGCGAAAGCAGAATCTCCATCCCGCCCGAGGCCCGCAACTACATCCAGCACATGGACGACCTGCCGTCTCCCAACCACAGCATGTCCAATTTGTCTAACGTCTCCTCGTCCAGTGTCAACGTCTCCACGAGCAGTCTCAATGGCTACGGCAAGGAGTCCCTGTCGCCCGTAGCGGAGAATCCGCGGCAAAGAGCGGTAAGCAGTCCCGAACGGCCGCTCGAGGGCAGCCGCAGCCAATCGACCACGCCACCGTTCCTGGATATGGACAACAGCGAGGATGAGGATGATCCCGTGCCTAGCGCGCCATCCACGACGACAACAGCGCCGATTCCTATCGGCCAAGCCCGCCAGGCTCCCACGTACGCGACGTCATCCACAACATCGCCAGAGCCCGCGCCCTCCTTCACGTTTTCGGATGACACCCGCGGCCCCTCGGCCAGCAGCAGCACTTCACCCGCGGACGACTATGTGCCCGGGCGCAGTCAGCAGAGCTTCGCCCAGCAGCAGCAAACCTCTGCCCCGCGGCAGCAACAGTTCGACCTCAGCACCCCTCCCAACTCCCCGCCCGTCACCCAGACGTCGGCCTCTACGAGCTCTTCGCGCGCGGGCATGTTCCGCGCACAGCGTCTTATTCATTCCGATCTCGCGCAGACCAACATTCGTATCGCGGGATCCAACATCAGGGCCAACGACCGTGGAAAGGAGGTGCTGTCGTTCGTGATCGCGATCGCGCCAGGCAACAAGGAGCGCTACAAGGTCGAGAAATTGTACAGCGACGTGCTCGCGCTCGACGGCCGCGTCCGCGCGGCGATGAGCCGCAGCCAACTCAAGGCGCTCGCCCCGCTCCCCGACGCGAAGCTGTTCAAGGACCACGCGCCGGCCAAGGTCGACGCGCGCAAGGCCGCGCTGGAGAAGTACCTGCAGGCGCTCGTCCGCGCGCCGATGAAGAACACGGACGATCTCTGCGCGTTCTTGAGCTCAGACGTCGTCCGCGACACGAAGGCGCCCGTCATGCAATCCGGGCACAAGGAGGGCTACCTCACGAAGCGTGGAAAGAACTTCGGCGGGTGCGTCTTCCGTCCTTCTTTCGCGCGCCGCGCCTACACGTGCTAGTAACTTACCCTGTCATCTAGGTGGAAGACGCGTTTCTTCGTGCTGCAGAACTCGACCCTGGAATACTACGAGAGCGTGCGTATTTTTAGCGAGCTAGACTGCTGCGCTCCTCGTGTGCCTTACGCTGGTTCTCTGCAGCGAGGTGGTACTCATCTCGGCTCGATCGTCATCACCGGCGCCCAAATCGGCCGCCAGCAAAGGCCTCAGCAGAGCCGAGCTGACGACGACGACAACGAGTTTCGGCATGCTTTCTTGATCATCGAGGCCAAGCGGGGGCCTGGCGGGCAGTCGCCGCGGCACGTGCTATGCGCCGAGAGCGATGCGGAGCGCGACGCCTGGGTCGAGGTGCTCGTGCGCTACGTCACTGGCGCATACGACGAATCGTCTGGTGGCGGACAGTCCTCGTCCGTTTCAAACCCTGCGGTGCCGCGGAGCTCGACGAGCAGCTATGACAGTAGCTCCGTCAAGCGCCCGCGCATGTCCAAGGACGAGATATCCAAGGGCAGCGCCGTGCCGATCGCGCAGCTCCAGATCGACTCGCACAACCAGAAGCTCTTCCAGAGTGCACCGTCCATTTCCGAAGCTGGGTCGCCTGTGGGCACGTCGCCCGACAAGTCTCCCGCCCACGCCCACTCGCAGGACTCCCTCGCGCGGAAGATGCTCGACCGCAGCGGCAGTCACCCGCACAACGGCAGCGAGATCTCGCTCTCGAGCTCTGTACCTTCGTACCTGGACGTCGCCGGCCATCCAGCACAGCGACCGCATCCTCACCAGGGTGCATTGACACCGCGTTCCGCATCCGAGTTGGGTCATTATCCGGACCTCAAGGGTCCGCCACCGCAAGGCTACGGGCAGTCCGGTCATCATGGCATTGAACGACCTAACTCGCAACCGTCGAGAAGCACCCAACAGCAGCGTGCATCGTATCATCCATCCCTGAGCACCGTCCACTCCTCTCCGACCTCGGACCGTCCGTCGCAAGGCGAACGCGCGGTGTCCCCAGACCTCCTCACACCACGCGCAGAGCAGTCGCGTCCCGAGCCGCCACGGCAAGCGCCAGCGCCAGCGCCGGGGCCCGAACAGCCGCGGACGACCAAGATTTCTGGGCCGATGAACGGCAAGCCCATCCCCGCGGGTTACAACTTCGGCGGCTCCCTCAACCAAGTGCCCACTCAGGCGCCGGCGCCCGCACCAGAGACTTTGGCACCACCCTCGGATCGCAAAGGCAAGGTGGCTAGTCGATTCTGGCAATTTGGCAGAGGTGCGTGTTCACTGCATTCCCTGACGGCGCGCCTGCTGATTACCGCCCCCGCTTCTTCAACACATCCAGGCGATAAGAATCCAGTGGCGGCGCCGGTCCCGACGCAGATGCCCCGCGCCGTGTTTGGCGTCACGCTGGAGGATTCCCTTGCAGTGGCTCAGATTGCCAAGCTGCCCGCGATCGTGTTTCGCTGCATACAATACCTCGAAGCAAAGCGCGCGGATCAGGAGGAGGGCATCTACCGTCTCAGCGGGAGCTCTGCGGTCATCAAGAATCTGCGCGATCGCTTCAACGCCGGTAAGCGGCTTCTCCGCGGATCCGCTTAAAGTCACCGCGGTTGCTGACGCGCCGCGTTATTGTTGTTTTATTTGCACTACAGAGGGAGACGTGGATTTGTTGGCGTCAGACGAGTTCTGGGATCCGCATGCCATCGCTGGCTTACTGAAGAGCTTCCTCCGCGATCTCCCGGCCAGCATCCTCACACGCGACTTGCACTTGCGCTTCCTGCATGTCATCGGTAAGATTCTCCCTACCTTCTCGGTCATGGGGACAGCTCTGACGACGGTTGGCAGACCTGATGGACCCGCAGGAGCGGGTGAGCGAGCTGCAAAGCTTGATCAGCATGTTGCCACTGGCCAACTACAGCCTATTGCGCGCGCTCACCGCGCATTTGATTCTCATCGTCCAGAACTCGAACGTGAACAAGATGACGATGCGGAACGTCGGCATCGTCTTCAGTCCAACCCTCGGCATACCCGCTGGCGTGTTCAGCCTAATGCTTGGCGAGTTCAATCGGGTGTTCAGCGTGGAGCCTGACCAGCGGCCCGAGGAGGTCGAGGAGAACCCGGCAGACCCCACGGCGGCCGCCGCGAGCCAGCTCTCGCGGCGCAACTCGCGTCACTATGCGGACGCGGCCGCCGACCAGATGCTTGGTCTGACTGGCCGGAGCCTTGGCGCGGACGCGGACGAGTCCGACGACGGCGACGAGCTGCTCTCCGTGCACGAGGAGAGCGGCGCGGAGACGGAGAACGAGGCGGACGTCACGCTCACGATTGAGAGCCAGTCGTCCGGTGGGGGCGGCGACGGCGAATCGTACCACACCCACCAGTCGCACCAGCACGGGGCGCCGCCGCAGGTGTTCGTGGACCAGCACCCGGGCCACGCGCGACCGGGTGAGCATGCCGGGGGCGCGCGCGCGCAGAAGGCGGCTAACGTTGCGGCGTCGAGAGGTCTCCAAGTAAATGTGGCCGGCGCGCGCGTGTCCAACATGCCCGGGCTGCCTGCCAGCCCGCGGCCGCGCGGACCGATGACGCCCACGACCGCGTCGAACCCCGCGACGCCGCGATGATGACCTTCGTTCATATCTCTCCCTTTCTCCTCAGGCTTCGTTCCTCCCCTGGGCAGTTTTCTTTCCGTCGGTGCACAGCTCGCTTGGACTTGTCCTCTCACCCTCTTTGTCTCGCCTTGCCTTGCCTCTCATCTCTGTTCCGTGGCCCTGTTGTGTGCACACGTACGTTTTCCCTGCTCATCGCCCTCCTCTCTCTCCCTCTCTCTTCTCTCTCTATTTTCGTCCTGCCTCAGTCCGCCTGCATCCATACCCCGGCACGCCCTCGCTCCTTCTCCGTGTATGTATGCTACGATATCTGGCCCGGGCTAAGACGCACCCCCTCGATCATTCCTCTGGATCTGTTGTCACTGCGTCTTTCGCACTTTTCGCAGAAGCAGGGCGGCGCAAACATCGCGTCGTTGCAGTTGTGTGTGAAATTGCAAGTCGCCCATTGTAACACTCGGGCAGGTGTAGCACCGCACGGTTGTGTGGGTGGCTGCCGTGCGGTGTGTACGCTGTATGGCAGGCAGCAGAAAGAAGAAGAACCCCCGGTGCCAGGGGCAGCGCGTGGGAGCAGTGGTTGCCAATGCTCTCTCTCTCTCTCAATCGCGCAATTTCTCGACTGGAGCCGAGTCTGGAGCCGGATTCTCAGGCGCGCGCGCGAGTCGTGGGATTGGTGCATTGCATGGCGGCGGGATTGGTGCGTTGCGGTGCTGCGTGCACTCTGGGGACTTATCCCGATCGCCTGGCAAGGGGAGACGGGGGCTCGCGGCCGTCGGTGCTGAGGTGCTGAGAAAGCGTTTCTCAGAATAGAAGACTGAGCTATGTAAGTAGGTACAATGTGCGGAAATGAGAAATCTATAATCCGCCACAGCGACGGGTGCGCGTTCGCATTGACAACTGTCTGATCACCCGGCGTGGCGAGGGGAGGGACTTCTCGCGAGTCGTAGTCAGCACGAGCGAGCTCAGGAGCTGTTCGTCGGGGGGCGTGCGCGTCATCCACGGCCGTGGCGGCGCGATCGCACGTCGGCAAGCGTGACGCTGGTCATGAGACTGAGAGCGCAGACTGAGAGCGTGACCGGGAATCAGATTGCGATAATCGCCCCGTCCGCGGGAGTGGGGCAGAGCGGCACGGGCCCCGTTCGGGGATGGCGCGCCCTCGGCGCCGGGCGCGGGCGGCCTCGACCGCGACTCGGGCTCGCTCTCAGGGGCGAGAGCGCGGCCAGCGCTCAGCATCGCACGATTATTGGGGCATTCATTCACTTCTGCCACGGCTTCGATGAATGGTGTGCGTGCTTGTGGCAGAGATGAGATTGAGCCTGAAGGCCAGAGGTCTGGGGTCGCACGCGAACACGATCCCGAAGGTACGCGCGCGCGGGACCGCCGCCGCCGCCGCCGTGTGGAATGCCAATTTATGACCCCTGCTGCGGGGGAGTGTTAGGATTTGCCCCAGAAGACGTACGAGGCGGGCGCGAGCATCAGTCGCTGTAGTCATCGAACGAGCCCGTGTTGGATGTTTGGGCGATGGGAAAAGCGAAAAATTTGCAACTCGCAACAGCGGCGGGCGCCTCTCACTTCGGTCTGCGGACAGTGGGATGGATGCGGCGCCGGCGCTTGGCGCCCCGGACATTGCCTGACGTCGGCTCTGAAATTTAATTCAGGGTCCCGCGCGCCGTGCCGGCTGGAGAACGCCGGTGCCTGGCTGCAAAAGCAATGGTCGGCTTCAACTTCGGGTCGGCGCTCGCAGCGGGTGGCTGCCGCACGCTCAGCGGTTATTCTTGACGCCAACGAACGGTGCAGTACAGTATAGTGCGACGCGGTCTGGAGTCGTGGGCGCTGTCCAACGTCAATTCATGCTGCTGCAATGTCTTGGGCTGCGGTGACGCGGGGGCAGATGCGCCAAACGCGCGCAAACACGCCGCGCTCACTGCCTGCAGCGCGCGATACCGATAAGCCCTCGCTCGACACCGTACATACACCCCTCGGACGGACACTAAAGTAATAGGATGGGCTTCAGACAAGGCGCTGTGCTCTTTGCGACGTGTTTCTTCCTCGGTGCGCACCGTCCCACCCGCGGCGCACGCCAGGAATTTTTTTCTGACGCGGGAGCGCAGGCGTGCAGTTCGTCAACTTCAACACGGACTACCGGCTGCTGTTCGCGCCGCTGGAGGAGCAGACGTTCACGGACGCGTTCGGATACTACAGCACGTTCTTCAATGCGCCCATAGGCGTCAGGGTGCGTGCTTTTTGCGCGTGCGTGCATGCTGGCTGACAGGCGCGGCAGGCGCTGCTGCACTCGGTCATCGGGGTAGGGATTATTGGGCTGATTGGCAAAATACACAAATGGGACGAGAGCGCGATGTTCTTTGACGGGACGAGCCTCGGTGCGTGAGAACGAGAGGCCAGGCTGCTGAAGCTGACGCGGTCACTCTCAGGGTTGTTCATGTTCGGGTTCATCGTCTACATGAGCGTCGTGCTGCCCGGGCTGCGGACGGTGGTGACGCCGTCGGAGGGCGAGACGGAGGAGCTGCGACGCGAGGCCGTGCGGGTGCTGGCGGCCGGGAACTCGCTGATCGTGCTCTGCCTGGTGGGCGTGCTGGCGCTGCAGGGCGGGCAGGAGTGGGCGCGGCGGACCGAGGCGCGTCTGCAGGCGGCGCTGGACCGCGAGGAGAGCGAGAAGGAGGCTGCTGCGAAGAAGGACCAGTGAGTGTAGCGGCCGGGAGCAGTTGGGCGGCGGCGGCGGAGCTTGCCAGGGCCCTGTCCCGATATGGTGTTATTCTGCGGAAATGCCGAGCGTGACTTTCGTAACACTGCCGTGTGAGCGTGATGGCGTGTGTGACTCGAGCGGATTCTGCCGGGACGCGGCTGGGCAGCGCAGTTAAATACGACGGCGCGAGCCAGACCCGAGTTTTCGACACGACGACCCTCTCCGTCCTCACTCCCGCCAGCGCGCCGCCCAGCGCCCCCGAGCACCCGCCGCCAACACCCGCCCGTCCCCAGAGATGCTTGTCGACAACGACTGGTGCCTTGCCTGCGGATGCCAGCTCGTGCGTGCCCCGTGCATTGTCGCAAGCACACCCCCGTCTCACCTCACCCTCTGAACCAGGACGATGCCGAGCGCGCATACTGCTCCAACGCCTGCGAGGCCAGCGACCGCGTCCTACCCGCCCAGTCCCAGCCCCAACGCCGCCCGGAGCCCGCCGAGCTAGAGCTCGACGCCGACGACGCCCTCGACGCGGAGCCCGAGCCCGCAGACGACGCGCCGTTCCAGTCCTACCACCGCGCGCGCTTCGCCAGCATCGACCGCTGGCGCGCCCAGGTCCCGCCGCACGCGTCGCCGAACCTCCAGCCGCTGCGGGTGCCCTCGACGTCATCGCTCGCCTCCTCGCCCACCAACATGCTGCTCTCCGCCTCCGTCCTCGCCCCGCCCTGCCTCGCCCTCCCGCTCCCGCCGACCCACCGGCTCCTCCCGCCAGCGACGGACATAGAGTCGCTGTGCCCGCCGACGCTCGCCCTCACCGTCGACGACTCGCTCGTCGTCACCCCGCCGACCCAGTCCGTCGCCGCGCCCGCCATCGTCGTCGCGCCTCAGCAGCAGCAGCACCAACAGCAGCCGCACAGCGTCGCGCCGTTCAAGTGGCTCTCGGACCGCCTGCGCACGCTGTCCGTCTCGCGGCACGGCGCCGAGAAGGAAAAGGACCCGCTCCCCGTCGGCGCCGAGGCCGCCACATTCTACGCGACGCTCACGCGCTCGCAGCCGGTCCCCGTCCCCTCGCCGCCGCGCCCCGCGTACGGCGGCCACTACCACTTCGCCGGCTGCGCGCACTGCGACCGCGCCGCCGCCGACTCGCATTGCCATTAGACGTCCCGTCTCCGCCTCGGCCTCATCTGCGCATATAGCTCGCATTCCCCGCCTCAACAAAAACTCGGATCTCCTCACCCGCCTTCGCACTTCACTGTCCAAAAATCACATTGCGCATCTGTTTCTGTAATGGGTCGCCCGTCCTCCACTTCGTTCGCCCGTCACGACCCGCCCGCCCATGTTCTTGCGCGCTACCATCCACTCTCACCCATCATGGCTCATCTGTCTCCTGCTGCAACATCCTCCCCTCTACCTGCATCTCTCTCACTCTCACCTCTCATTGCTCGCTCTCCGCTGTTCTGCTTTCCCGGCCGCAACTCAATATTTCTTCTCGTCGTCTCCCTCTCTCTCTCTCTCTGCCTCTCGCATGTACGCTAAACGCAACCCCTCTCTTCTGTACTCACCCCCCGCACGCAACAAAGATCTTCTGCCGCACCTGCCTTCGCGTGAACGTGAACGTTGAGAGTCTGATCCTGAGTCTCACCGCCTCAAGAACCCCAGTCTCGCTTCGTCCTAGCGCGATGCTCCCTCGCTGTTTGGACGTGCACCGGCCGCATTGGGCTGAGGAAGACTGGCACCGCGAGCTGACTGACACTTAGCAGGAGCTTGTTTGCGCGGCGCGGGCCTGAGCGTCAGGAGCGCACGGCCAATCCCAGGCGCGCGGGACCTCAGGCCTCGTTCATCGCGCATTGCTCCCTCAGGCGGCAGGCCAGACCTTCCTGACCTCAGACTCAGCGCTGCCGTGTCTGTGGCCATGGGTGGGGCCCGGGCTGCAGTGGTCGCGCGGATCCCCACCGCATCAGCTCTGCGTGCCAGCGGGCGGTGCACCGTCCGCAACTCGAACGTTGAACTGTCAGTCACGGTGTCTGCTCTGCGTCCGCACGCCCGCAATACTCCGGCGTGCAGCTGTCCGGACGTTCTGCTGGGCGACGGAGTGGTCCCGATATCTGTATCTCCTTCCCGACTCTACTGTACTATCGCGAAGCCCGGCTCGTCTCGTCGCTTCTGGATCTGATGCAGCCAAGTATTTTTGTGTTGCTTCCAGTCACTCAGGCCCCGGGCGACTGCGCTGCTTCGCTGATTTTACGTACGGCGCGATACAACACCAACACGCCAACCTCCAACACCCAGCAGCGGGCTATGCCCGTGCTTGTGCTGTTGGTGTTGGGCGAGGGCGAATAAACATTTGCCGTGCAAATTTGGGGCGGCCCCACCTGGCTCTGGTCCTCAGCGCACAGCAGCAGTGCACAGGGACTCGCGCGTTCTCGCCGTTTGCGTGCTGCACTACAACTTCAAGCTCCTCAGGTCGCGTGGTGCGCCAAGCGACAGCACGGGCCCCTCTCCCAGCCGCGGGTGGGAGGAAAGCGCAGTCACGAGTCGTAGTAGCGGCAGTTGCGCCACAGAGTCGCACGCACTGACCCGTCCTTCCGTCGCGCCTTCCTAATCCGTCCACGCACGCCGGCCGGCTCCGTGCTCCCGCCCACACTAGGCCCGCCTGGGAGCCCCGTCCGCGCTTCTCTGGTAATATGACAGATATATGAGCGCGCGTATGTATCCCGCACGCGAGCTCATTGTTCTCTCGTTCGTCGGGATTTGATGTAAGTACAACGCGGCGCCGGCGCCAGGAAGGTGCTATGACTCGAAATCAATCCCGCGCGCGGCGCAAAGGGGGCCTGCACCCGAATAATCAAAAGATTATGATCATGATCGCCCGCGCACCGTCACCGTGCAGGGCAGCCGGATTTGCGATGGGGGTACGTATCCCGGGATCAGATTCTGCAGCGGACTTGCAATGTTTAGGCACTATCTCCTGCCTTTATCACTCGCGCGGGCACGTGCGCCCGCTCCTTTCAGAACGGGCCTGAGATTCAGGGCGCAAGAGGATAGGGGAGGAGAGCTGCGCGCTGCGCTGCCCTGAACGGTGGCAGAACCTGCCGAATTCGAATCCGGATGACC
This sequence comes from Auricularia cornea, assembly GCA_030578095.1. Lineage (NCBI taxonomy): Eukaryota > Fungi > Basidiomycota > Agaricomycetes > Auriculariales > Auriculariaceae > Auricularia > Auricularia cornea. Next base: position 2,315,442 of record JARLTE010000009.1, on the reverse strand, counting down.
TGGGCAACTCTGCGGTTCGCGGACGTTTTTCCGCCTGACACTGCCAGACCCGAGTCCAGTCTTCGTGCAGGCGCGCGTCGCCGCATCACATACATCACTCGCTACTTCGCTAGGGCGGGTGGCGCGCTTTGCATTTGTTGCGCACGCCAGCCTACGCGACGTCAACGCGCCGCCGCAGATCGTCGTCGCCGACACTGACAGGGGGTTCTTGCAGCGGACAGCAGCATGTGCTTTTGCGGGATTGTCGCACTGGCAGGGGCTGGGTGCTCGCGCGACGCATTGGCGCCCGTCGTCCGATCCTCCTTCTCGTCTCAAGATGCCTCATCATCACCAGGGCCCTGCCCCAAAATCGCTTTGGGACTTCATTTCGCGCTTCTCCGGACACGCGCGAAAGCGCCCGCCTGTCCGCCCGCCCGAATCTGCGTTTTGCCAATCTGGCGCTCGATCCGCGCACCGGCCCAGCCACCCGGTGGCGCGCGTCCGGCGGCGCCAACAGCAAACAACGCGAACGCGAATCGCAGTACTGGCATGCTGTTCTCCATTCGCTCGCGCCGCCCGCCGGCGCTCGCGGAGGGAACGGGATCGTCTTCGGCTGGGCCTCGTGTCCTGCAATTCATTTCCGCAGAGGTCTCTGCGTCTCTGGCGCCTCCTCGGTGCGCTCGGCCTTGAGCATGGGGGCGCGCGTGGGCCTCGACCTGCCAGTGCGCACCGTCGCGTGTTTGCGTGTCAACGCTGCCCGGCCTTCGGGTTTGCAAATGCGATTGGTGTGCAATTGCTCGCTCTGCTCTGCTCGCGCCCAATGCACGCGCGGGCCCGTTCTGGAGCGCGCGGCGCTAGCGGGCTCCCCCTATGTTCTTGTCAGATGCGGCGCCCCTGGCGCCTGCGACGGGGACCCGGCCTTCCTGCTTGGCTCCCTCGGCCAATCTCGTGCCCTGCACATGCGTCGGCCTCACATGCGTGCTTGTGTTGGCAAAGGCGTCACATTATTCTGGAAAGCGGCTGGAGGAGCGCTAACACGCTCCACCGCGCCTGCTGCGACCCTACGTCCTCGCTGCCTCCTGGACGCTCCTCTTGGCGTGCCCATCGCTGCAGTGTGCGACTCCTAGGGCGTGCGTCAATTCATCAATATAGTTCTGGCAGTACTGGCGTAGGGCCGAGTTGCCACCACCCCGATGGTGCTCGCCCGAGATCGGTAGCCCTACGTGTTGCCGTTTGTCTTGGGTCGCTTCAATCTCGAAAAAGAGCTGCAGAAGAAGGGCGCGCTACCTGCACCCTTGTTTACCTACCAAGACAGGGTCCAGCGGCACGATATCGCCAGCCGGTTTGAACCCAGGCCGGTTCATCTCTCGCAGCAAGCCGTGACGCGATTCCCACGGGTTTCAGCACTCTCGCAGTGCTCAAGTTCCACTGTTGCACTGATAGAGTTATTCGTGGTAGGTCTCTCATAAAACTTCTGTTCACGTGACCTGCGGCGACTCCCCTCGATCTTGCGTTGCCTCAGCTTCACTCAATGCATGGGAAATGGGATTTTTCGGGTGCGTATCACAGCATTTGTAGAGCCAATGGGGCGCTGAAATGGATTGCTTTTGCCCTATAGGGCAGTTATCAGGCCACTCACGGTTCGTATTTGTTACAGGCCGTCGACCAGACCCGACAGTCTATCTGATGATTTGACTCGGCATATCTCATTCAAGGATCTGATGTTTGGCTTTCATGCAAGCCTAGACTGGACCTGGGCTCCTTGCTGTACAGTGAATTAGAGTCTCGCTGCCTGTTGCTACCGCGGACGTCTGCCGGCCATTCAGACGGCCGTCGCCACCGCCGCGGGCCTTCTCGACGGTCTTCCTTCGCCTGGCCCCTCTACGATCTGTCAGTGTCCGCCGTGCGGCTCTCGTGGCCTGGACTGATGCGCTGGGCAGACGAGCGGTCCCGCCTGCACGCGATACGTCGCTGGAGCTGTGTACCCTGCCGCTGTCGCGTGCGACTCAATGGTCCATGCCAACTTGCCATCCATCCGTCCACGCCTGGGGTGTTCCCGACAGAACATTGTCCTCCCCCGCCCATCACCCCATCTCGTTGCGCTCGGGATGCGTCTCATGGGGCGGCCCCAGCCCCTACGCACCCAGTTGTGACCGAGGTGGATGATTGCCTGCGACGCCGCGGCGAGGGGCGGCCAAGTCTAAAGCGTCTCTTTCCTGCTTCGGCACGCGAGCGACCCTGGGAACATGCTGTCTCTGCGAGGAGATTCCGAAGAACGCTCGGTGCCGTCGTCGCATTCAGACGGGGTGTAGACGGGGACGGCCTTCGCTCTGCCCTATTGGCGCACGTCTTTTTCACGGCTGTTGTTGACTACTGCCGTCGGGCCTGCTCGCGCACTCACATTGACAGCACCCAGTCAACTGTACAACAGTTCGAGGCTCCGGCAAGCCGGTCCCGCCCCTCGTTCCTGCATGGGCTCTAGCGGCGGAATAGGCATGAATGCACGCCGCAGCCTGACCCGCCGCGTTTCTGACTGCTTGCACACCACTGCAAACGGATCCGCCACACAAACGCGCCATCTAGACTGTGGCCAGGCTGTCTCGGACTTCCGCTGAAGCTTGTTCGCATCTCGATCCGCGGCTGCATCGCGGGAGGAATGGCCAGGCTGGCGGGACCTGTAACTTCCGCATGGACCACGCACATTTTCCCGCGCGCCCATTGGCTGTCGACCTCCGGCGTTGTTCTGTCGTGGTTCTCGTGTTCCGCTGGCGATCCGCTGTTCTCCCCCCGCCGCCCGGCGCGTTCTGCTCTAATAGTGCAGATCCATAACCACAGGAGTCAGCCTCAACACCGCGCGGATGAGAGACTGCGTAGCGACGCGGCGCACGCGTGTTTAGCACCGTAAGCGCGCAATTTGAGCATTTCGCCGCAGCAGAGACGCGTCGCAAGCTGCCAGTTTGCGGGTCTACCATGATTTCCTATTGTCCAGAGTTCCACCTCGTGTGCTTGACAGTCCTCTCACCAATTTCACGCCTATTGTCCTTAGCTTCGATGATGGGAGCAGCGCGGGACAGCAAGTGAGCGCATCACCGGTGTCGACATCGCGACGCGTGCGTCGTCGCACTTCCATCCACGTCCATGATCCTCCGAGGGGCGCAGCCGCGCGCCCGATGATGCCAATATCAAATCGCGATCCTTTGCCGACGGCGGCGCGCTGCGGGTCCGACGCACGCGGCAGCGTCATGCTGTGCTTCCACTTGCATGCCGAGGATGCCGATGGTAATCTCCAGAAATTACGTCTTCTGAGATCTTTGGTTTATCCTGAACGTATTCCGCTGCGCAAACGCCGGGCTTCTCAGCCCGCCAAACAACGCACCACCGCCCTCATGCAAATGGGTACCTGAGTGCGTTGCCATTCATATCCCCTGCAAACTTGGGGCTGTGTGTATAGTGCGCTGCCCTGGGATTCGCTAGCTGTGCCTGCACTTGAACAAACAGCCCTCAACAAAAGCCGGTTCACTTCCACAACATCAGAGTTCATGAGCAGGACCTCAGGCAGGCAGAAACGCGTCATAGCTCAAGGATATCCTGTCTTCTATCGTGGCATTCTGCTATTGGTAAAGAAGTTTTCTGGCCGTGTCTCCTGCCCTCGGCTTGATCTGGAGCGATAGTCCCGCTCCACCTGGAGTTCTGGACGTGGGATCCCACTGGCTGATTCGATTCTGTTTGCGATTCCTCGGCTAGCTAGATCTCGTTCTTGGCTCGAGAACTGTTACTTGCAACGTTGCGCAGTATTCTCAGCCTGTTGAGGAACGGGTCGGACCTTGCTACGTTTGCCACGCGGTTCTCTTCCTATTTCGATGACCTGTGAGAATGTCAAACAACGGAAGCCACGAGTGATGCCAACGGGAGCTTCGTGAACACATTCCTCGTCGTCACAGCGGCAGCGCTGCTTGACAAATTCACTCAGGGAAACGTCGAATCGCATACATTCCGGCTTAAACGCACAGGATCCGCAGGGCTATAAACGTCAAAAGTATAGTCTAGCTTTCGGTTACGGTCTCATTAGCCCAAATGAATGCCTCATTGTCATATTAAGACATGAATACACGCCGGCGACTCGACACTAGGTCGTGGAGCCACCTCGTCCCGCCGTAAGTGTCACTAAAGGCCCAGGTCGTGGTCCACACTCACAGCCCACGCCGCAAACATTCGCGCATACTCGCTTGGGACGAGACGTGGTCTGCTTTAGGATGCTGACGTTGCGGTCCATAAACGGTGCTAACCACCCCTGGAAGTCTGTTTGGGAGACTCTTGAGCCCTTCGCCGGCCTAGTTCCCGCTGAAAGGGTCCCGATCTCACATGTGGCTGCGTAGAAACACGAAAGGGCCCTCAATCAGTCCCTCGCATAAGAGTACAATTCGGCGCAACATGTGAAGAGAGTACAGGGAGGCTCGTTTCACATGTCAAAAAGGACTCAGCCACTAATCTCAGCGACGAGTCCACCTTCGCTGACAGTCTGCCCCTCCGTCACCGCGAAGGATTTCACACGCCCGTTGGCGGGAGCTGTCACATTCGCTTCCGTCTAGAAATAGTCGGATACCCGTGTGTCGTAGCATAGGTACGCGCAAGGTTGTCGCGTTGATGAAAGAGCACGGGCAATGGAACGCGATTAGACCCGATCGCTCGCTATGACGGACAGCGCGGCCTACCTTGGCCATGCTCTGGGTGCAAAGGACATCTCCCTTCTTGACCGTGTCTCCCGCTTTGACCTTGATGTTGCGTATAGTGCCGTTGATGGGCGCGGAGACACGATGAGTCTGGGCCGACATAGTGGCTGAAGTAGGAGAGTGTTACGGTGCAAGAAGGAGTACAAAGCAGGGTATGTACGGACCGCCCGGCCCCCCAAAACAGGCCGGTTTTGACGTCTGAAGACACCGGGCTCGGGTGAGATGCGGCGTCAATGAAGGAGAAATTGACAGCCTGGCAACCAGTGGGCGTTTTGCATGGCGATTCTGCGAGGCTACTCGGACAGTCGGATGCTCAGTGGAATCATTCAAGGTGCGTGTATTAGACTACAATCACCATCCTAAGCCAGGGTACAGCGATTTCAGTTCGGGATCAGTACTGGATGTTTCAATTGCGAGCGAGCGAGAGCGAGACGAGACACAGTTTAGAACATTAGTGCACAATTTCGACCAAAAGGTCTCCCTGGTTGAGGCTGTCTCCTTCATGTACGACGACACGTTTGATGTGACCGCTGACGGGAGCAGAGACGGCACTCTCCATCTGGAAATGGCCTCAGTGCGCAGGCGACGGCAGGGGACGATAGACAGACCTTCATCGCGCTTTGCACGCAGAGGATATCCCCCTTCTTGACTTCGTGGCCCTCCTTCACGCGGACTTCGACAACCACACCAGACATAGGTGCGCCCACGGATCCCGGCTCGGATGTAGCCTTCTCTCGCGAAACTGTCTCTACAGCCGCCGACTTGTCTTCCACTGGTACCGCCCGCACCTGTGCAGAGAAGCACGCAACGTCAGCCGGCGCCGAGTCACAACCACATATGCACGCACTTCGCCGTTGACTTCAAACCAGACGTCGCGCGTCGCCTTGCCTTCCACAACAGGCCCCACCGCGAGCAGGCGGATGATGAGAGTCTTGCCCTTTTCGATCGAGATATGCATTTCCTCGCCAATCTCCGTGCGTCCCAGGAAGTAGCGCGTCGGGATGACGCTGGCCAGGGCGTGAGAAGCTGCGCTCCAACGCTTTAGTGTGAGAGACTTGCCTGAGGTCGCCGAACTTCTCGACGAATCCTTGATATTCCTCAAAGACCTAAGTGAAGCGTATCAGCCGCGCTCTGCTGCCCGTTCTGTCGATCTTCGCACCTTCGGATACATGGCGTACGATGCCACGTCGGTGTCAGTGATGTGCTTTCCAAACCTGGCCCGCAAATCTGCCTTGATCTTCTTCAAGTTGAGCGGCTCCATTGTCGTTCCCGGGCGGCCGTCGATCCGCGGCAAGTCGCGGATAATGTGCGAGCGCAGGGGCTCCGGGAAACCACCCACTGGCTGACCAAGGTAGCCCTGGAAGAATTCTACGACAGACGAGGGGAAGTCGAGGTGCTGTGCCTGTTCCAGAACGTCCTTTTTGGACAAGGAGTTGGACGTCATGAACTGGGCAAAGTCGCCCACGACCTTCGACGACGGCGTCACCTGGGAAGCGCATTCAGCACAAGACCTGTATAAACAGCAACTGGCGATCCCACTTTGATGATATCGCCGCACTGCAAGGCATATTCAGCGATCGCCATATAACATTGCGTCTGTCTATCACACATACAAGTTCGTTGGCTTCGATGTACTTGCGCTTGATTTCTGTGGAGAAACGTCAGTACCGCGAACCGCGCACCGCACTAACATCCCACACACCGTCCCACTGTTGACCGAGGCCGAGTTGCGAAGCTTGGAACTTGCGTGGCAAGAGATCTCAGCACCATGCTGTCGCCGTACACGTGCATGCACGTAAGGGGAACCGGCGTACCATCAAGTTGGTGTACTGGCCACCGGGCATCTCGTGCGCGTAGACACTGGAGTCCGATGCGCGGACCGGTGCCTCGAAGCAGCTGTAGAGCAGGCGCACTTGGCTCCAATAGAGGTTGAGCGCCTGGATGTCGGCATATCGGATGCCCGTGCCCAAGTTGCTCTGCTCCAGCGCCAGGCACACGGCACCCATCGCGGCCTGCGACGTGATGCCCGACATGCCTACCAAGGCGTCAGAACCAATGCGACGATGGCCGCGGGAGATAGATAGATCTCTCACTATCGATAGCGACGTCCACGACGTCCGCCCCCGCGGCGGCAGCCGCGATCATGCTGGCGGCGGAGATACCCGCAGTGTCATGCGAATGCACGTGAATGGGCAGGTCGGGGTATTTCTTGCGGATGGACCCAATAAGCCTGGCAGAGATCGTCTCAACACCAAGAAGCGACACTCTACTCTGTCTCGCTCACATGGTGGCGGCCGTGGGCGTCAGAAGGCCCGCCATGTCCTTGATGCCCAGGATGTGGATGCCCTCTGCCACGAGCTCGTCGACAAAGTCGAGATAGTACTGGAGGGTGTACTTCTTCTTCTTCGGGTTCGCCACATCGCCGCTGTAGCAGACGGCCGCTTCGACAACGCCCCCGGCCTTCTTCGCAGCGTCGATACCGAGGCGCATCTGCGATCATGGTCTTAGCCACCATCAAAATTGCCGCTCTCAGCTAAAACCACACACGTTCTCTGAACAAGCTGTCAGCGACAGGCACACGGGAAGGTAACAGTCCCATCACATACCGATGTAGTTCAGCGAGTCGAACACACGGAAGATGTCGAGGCCTTATTGGGGCGTCAGCATCTGTCGCAGGGTCTGCATCGAGTCGCCACACCGTTCTCGACGGCCTTCTTCGAAAAGTCATAGATGGCATTGTCCCTGAAGCCGCCTCAATCTATCTCGTTAGGGCATATCTGATGGGGCGCAACGCACGGATAACTCTTGTAGCCAACAGCATTCGCGCCGCGCACGAGCGCCTGCAGCGGGATGTTCGGCACAAGCTGACGAAGGGTGCGCTGCATTCATATGTCAGAATGACGCGTCCCCTCTAACACGCGTCCTCAAAGAATTGAACGGACCAGGCGCTCCCACGGGTCTTCGTAGAGGAAGCGCATCGCGACGTCGAACGTCGCACCGCCCCAGCACTCCAGCGCGAAGGCGTTCGCGAGCGCGTAGCTCGTCTCCTTGGCGATGTTGACCATGTCGATCGTGCGGAGGCGAGTGGCGAGCAGCGATTGGTGCGCGTCGCGCCAGGTGGTGTCCATGATGAGACAACCGGGGTACTCGCGCACGGCCTTGGCGAACGCCTCGGGACCATGGCTGACGATGATGTTGCGCCAGCCAACCTCGCACGGGAACGTCGTGTCGGTCGGCGGGCCATTGTCCGGGTCCTCGCGGCTCTGCAGCTTCGGGATGATGATGTCCGCCTTCAGCCCCGGCTCGCCCTGCGCATGCGACCTGAGCATGACATAGACCACGCAAACGGGAGACAACGCGCACAATCTGGCCCTTGATGGAGCTTCCGTTGACCGCGACGTCGCCAAGGTATCCGAGCAGCTTCTGCGCGCGGTTCTGGCTCTGCACGAGCTTGAACAGGTCGGGCGTGTCGTCGATGAACTGCGGTGCCGCCCGCATCAGACCCCAGCCATGTCCATTCTATCCCCTCGAAACGCGCACCGTCGTCCATGTCTTCCCGCCGATGAACACGTCGTGCGTCAGCAGCCTGAACAAGAACGGGATGTTCGTCTGGTGGCGCGCGCAATCACACGAGTGAGCAGCGTCCTCGCGCTACGGAGGGACTCGCCTTGACGCCGCGGATGCGGAACTCGACGAGCGCGCGGAGCATCTTGCGGCGCGCCACCTCGTACGTCGCGCCGCGCACGGTGACCTTGACAAGCAGACTATCGTAGTGCGGCTGGATCCCCAGTCAGTCAGTCAGTCAGTCAGTCCTGTCCGCCGTCAATCAGAGCCGCACCGTAATCTGCGCGCCCGCAAAGCCCGAGCTGGCGTCGAGGCGGACGCCGTTGCCGCCCGCGCTGCGGTAGACCTCGATCTTGCCCGTGTCCGGCTGGAAGTTCGCCGCGGCGTCCTCGGTCGTCACGCGGCACTGGATGGCGAACCCGCGCTTCGAGATGTTCTCCTGCGTCAGGCCGAGCTGCGGGAGCGTCGCGCCTGCCGCAATCTGGATCTGCGCCGCGACGATGTCCACGCCCGTGATTTCCTCTGCAAGAATTTAAAGAAAACGCATCGTCAGGGCTCTCTGTGCCTTTCCCGGATGTGCGTGGGCGCAAACGCACCGGTGATGGTGTGCTCGACCTGGATGCGCGGGTTGATCTCGATGAAGTAGTGGCGGCCCATCTGGTCGACGAGGAACTCTGCCGTGCCGGCGTTGCGGTAGCCCACGCTCTTCGCGAGCTTGATGGCGTCGCTCAGGATGGCCTGGCGCGTGTCCTCGGAGAGGTGCAGCGACGGCGCGATCTCCACGACCTTCTGGTGGCGGCGCTGCACGGAGCAGTCGCGCTCGAAGAGGTGCACGACGTTGCCTACGGAGTCCGCGAGGATCTGCACCTCGATGTGGCGCGGGCGCTCGAGGAAGCGCTCGATGAACACGGTGCCGTCGCCGAACGCCGACTTGGCCTCGCTCACGGCGCGCTCGAACGCGTCCTTGAACTCGGCCTGCTCGCGCACGACGCGCATCCCGCGCCCGCCGCCGCCCATTGCCGCCTTGATAATGACTGAATTTGTGCGCGTGCGACTATTAGTAGCGACTGGAGGGGGCTGTATGCGCGGCACGCACCGGGGAAGCCGTACTCCTCGATGAACGCATGCGCCTCCGTGTACGCGGCAACCGCACCCGGCGTCCCGGGCACGACGGGCACGCCGATCTTCATTGCTGTCGCCCCCCACACGCTCAACACGCGCGACACGCCAAGCGACAGCAGGAGCAGAACACACCAATCGTGCGCGCCTTGGTCTTGTCGCCGAGGCTGTCGATGACCTCAGGCGAGGGCCCAACGAACGCGAGCCCCGCCTTCTCGACCTTGCTCGCAAAGTCCGCGTTCTCGCTCAGGAACCCGTATCTGTGCGCGCGCGAGTGAGATTGCGATTAGAATAGACTGCATTACGTAGCGCGCGCGCGTACCCGGGATGGATCATGTCGACGCCGTGCTCGAGCGCGATGCGGATGATATCATCGATCGCGAGATACGCGCCGACGGGCGTGAGGCCCTTGCCCACCTGGTACGCCTCGTCCGCCTAGCCACACGCAGAACGTCAGAGCCAGTTCCTTTGTGCACCGGGCGAACGCACGGACCTTCTGGCGGTGGGCCGACATGCGGTCCTCGTACGAGTAGATCGCGACGGTGTGCATCGCGAGCTCGTGCGCCGTCCTGAACACGCGAATCGCAATTTCCTACGAAGCGGAGCGCGCGCGTGAGATAACGGATGGGGGCGCGGGCGGGGCGGGCGTTGGCACGCACGCCGCGGTTGGCGACGAGGATCTTGGTGAGCGGGCCGCCGTGCCCCGCGGCCTTGCGGCGGATGGTCTGGATAGAGTGCACGGGCGTCCCGGGGACGCTCGGCGTGCCCGCGAACGTGCCCGCGAGCCGCGGCGGGTGCAGCATCGGCGCGCTCGTCGTCGACATCGGTCAGGGGTACGGTAACGGGTACAAGAGGGAAAGGGGGATCTGCAAAGAGCGCGCGATGCGTGAATATTTAACTCAGGATAAGTATGAACGGTCCGCACCGACTCCCGACGCTGGCTGGTGGGTGGCCAAGAGCAAAGCCCGGACGCACTCAGCCGCGTCCGCGCATTTGAACGACGCGGAACCAACGTCCACGCTCCCCCTGTCAGCTGAAGCCTGTGACATTGACACGCGCACACGGCGGCGGACGCCCCGCGACGCCCCAACGTGAAATTCGCATCAAAACTCGCCAAACACGTGCGTCAGGGTGCTGTCCATTCCGCGGCGCTGATTGCACGGCGCGCGTTCGAATCCACGGTGAGCCTCTGCCTGCACACCGGACGCCCTCTTGGCGGCCACAAGATAGCGCGTCTGTCCGCGCCAATCCGCGCGTTCTGAGGCATTGGCAGCCGCGTCGCTGCCTATCTTTCTGACGGGCAGTGGCGCGCGCCGATCTGCTTCTCGAGTGCACCGGGGATGAGACGAGACGAGACGAGACGAGACGAGACGAGACGATAAATATTTCATGCTGGCGAGAAAGAAGAAAGAAGAACAGATTATACTCTATGATGGACCACTGCACAAGAACGTATACGCTGCCGCGCGCCTGCCCCCTCTCGTCAGAACACACGCTATACCGCGCGCCGCTGGTGCAGCGGCAGCTCGGTCTTCTCGCGCTGCGCGTCGCCGGGCTTGGGCGCCTTGCTTTTCGCGACGGTGTAGACGAGGCCCGCGGCGAAGCCGGTGCTGATCGCGCTCACCGAGCCGACCGTGACGGGGTCGCCGAAGAAGATCATGCCGCTCGCCGCGACGGGCAGCTTGTTCAGCGCACCGACCATGCTTCGCGTGCGTCAGTCTGTGCCCCAAAACAGGATGCTTCGCAATGGCATATGTACCTGTAAGTCGTGCTGCTCGTCGCGCGCATGCACCACGCCGTCGTGTACGAGATGAAGACCGCCGCGGCACCAGACACCACGATCGCGAACAGGAGGAAGCTGCGCGTCTCCTCCGGGCTGACAGTGACAAGTAACGGCAATCAGGGATCTGCAACGTCAAGCGCAGGGAAGGGTAACGCACAAGTTGCGCTGGAGGTTGACCGAACTCCAGTCCTCTACGAGGAGCGACGCGATGCCGAGCACGGGGATGGAGAGCAGGTTGTTGTAGAACATGGTGTCCCAGTCCTTGAACTGCAGCGCCTTCATGCGTCCGCGCATGAGCAGCGCCTGGCCAACCGCCCATACAACGATTCAGTTCAGCGCGGCGTCCAGAAGTAAAAACTGGTAAATGGGACAGACGTATGCGGCGGTGAAGATGCAGTTGGAGAACATCCAGATGTAGCCGATGTTGAACGACGCGGTGGTGCCCCACGGTGTCGTCGGCGGCGGCTTGGTGTCCGTCGCGGCGGCGATGATCGAGGAGACGACCTTCGCAGACGCGCAGCCCGATCGTGAGTGGCGCGGCGCATCCAGGGAAGGGAACGAAGGCGCACCATGAGGCCGAAGGAGACGAGCGTCAGGCCGGTCACCGTCGCGCCGGTCATGAACATCTCGCCGTAGGCCTGCGGGGACGTCATTCGCGGGAGCACTCAGGGGCCGGGCGGCGGCGGGCGCACGATAAGAATGATGGTCAGGTTCTTGAAGATCGTGTAGACGGGGATGCTCAGGAATTGCTGGCGGAGCGCGTGTGAGGGCGAGCGGAGCGCGCGCGCGCAAGCAGACAAGGGCGACGTGTGCGTACCAGCGACTTGGAGCCTGTGTAGATGACGGCGACGAGCAGGACGGAGATGGGGAACCATCGCTTCGCGTCGGCGTGGTCGAAGTCGCGGTAGGTGATGAGGCCGGCGGACTTGGAGACCCAGACGCAGCCGACGCAGACCGTCGACTGGATGCACAGCAGCAGGAAGTTCATCGAGAAGCCCGTCCCCGACACGACGAACTGTGCGAGACCCGCTTAGCATCCTACCTGCATACACGGTTATTCCAGGAAGGACGTGCCTTGTTGAGCACCGTCATGAATATCGACGCGAGGCAGTATGCTGCAATGGGGAACACTGCAGCACAACCCGGTTCTCGTTCAGCAGCATTCACAGCGACAAGGGGCAAGCCACGCACGCGACGACTGGCCCAGCGAGTCGACGGCGTGCGCGCTCTGGGACAGCGTCTTCTTGATGTCGCCGAGCGCGTCCTCGGCCTTGCGCGACAGGTCGTCGACGCTGACCTTCATGTACTCGCCGCGCTCGTCGTCGTCCAGGTCGCGCACGGGCGGCCGCGGCGAGCGCTGGGGCGTGCTGGACATCGCGGCGGGGGGAGAGGGGGCGAGGGGAAGGAGGAACGAGGAACGGAGATCCAAAGCCCGCCCCGCTTCCTTGACTCTGAGTCCCATCCCACGGCGGCGGTCGATCCGAGCCGCAGATCCCGCGCACGCCGCAATGCTCCCCGCACCCTCCCCGGTCGTGCTCGTGCTGTGCGGCCTCGTCGCCAGCGGCAAGGTGCCTGCGCTCCGTGCTTCAGCCACACCGCCGTATGCTCAGCCGTTGCGCCGCAGTCGACGCTCGCACAGGCCCTCGAGGAGCACTTCCCCGAGACCTGGACGCGCTGCTGCCAAGACGAGCTCAAGACGCGGCGGAAGGTCGAGGCATCCGCGCGCGAAGCCCTGCAGGCGGGCGTGTGCCCGGTCATCGACAGGACGAACGTAACGGCAGAGTGCGCCGCTCATCCAGATTCCACTCCTCCGCGTTCGCTCATGCTTCCTGGCGTGCCCAGCCAGCGCGCGACGTGGGTCGACATCGCCCGCGAATTCAACGCGCCCGCGTGGCTGCTCTTCGGTGGGCCCTGCGATTCACTCGCGGATGCGCGACGTTGATACTTGACGCGCAGTCAACACGCCACCGGAAGTGCGCCGACGGTCCGTTTCCAACTCTGCCCTGGCTGACCGGACTCTGTTCGCTCGCAGCAATGTGCCCAACGAGCCTTGCTCCGTGAGACTTGGGTGTTGTAGCCACACTACCCAAGTTGTGCTCATCGTCATCCAGGACGCGGCCATCCAACCGTACAAGACGGCTCAGGGGTAGGCCGTCAGTATTCGGCATTCCCATTCAATTCCCTTACAGACTGACACTCTCGTTCAGTCATTCGCCGTTTCGGCGCATCCTTCGAGCCGCCGCACCCCTCCGAAGGCTTCGCCCGCGTCCTGGAGCTCCTCCCGACATCTGCTGAACCCTACTTCACAGCGGAGGAGCTCAAAGACATCCTTACGCGTCTGTCCAGCAGCATATTGAAGCCTGGAGCGCCGCCGTTACGGCTCAGCGGGCCGTTGCCACCGCCGCCGGAACGCAAGAGCGCAACACCCAAGAAGCCCGCGGCAGTACATGGGCGAGATATCCGCACCATGTTCCCGCCCGCCTCTGAGGAGCTTGCAAGGAGGAGATTGCTTGCTAAAAAGGATGGTGTCGGCGGGACCGCAGCGGGCGCCAAAGTTGTGGTCAAGCCGCCGCCCTGAACCTGAACCGGAATATCGCAGATACCGGTCTGCTCCTGTACTATACTGAGATGTACATGTCTACCCTACCGACTGCGTGTAATCTACTACCTAAATTTCGGGTTACATGCTCGTTCTCAGCGCATAAACGGTTCCTGAAACACGCCGCCGTCCGGCCCACTCTTACACCGACGAGAACCCTAGACTACTGATTGGAGAACGGGAAATCCACTCTCAGAGAGATGCTAGATCCTAGTCCAGCCTACTCCAGCGCTCCTCAGACTCGTCGACTTGATAATGGTCGAATACTCTAAGGCGGGGGAGGCGCGCTGCGAAGCGCTCAAGAGCGCCGGGATACGCAAGAGCTACGTCATCGAATACCACCTCCTCCAAGTTCGGGAAGAGAACTGGGATCTGGTCGAGGACAATATCCATCCCGTCTTGGCCTAGGGCGTAGGAAGTTGGAAAAACTTCATACACGGGGTCGATGACGAGCCGGCGCAGCACCGGCGCCTGCAGGCGTGGGATGTGTGTGCAGAGGGTTTCCAGCACGAGCGTAAGTGTGTGCAGCTGTAAAAATACAAGCCCGTTGACGGGGGCGTCGTATTTCTCCGCGTCCGTTGCGTCGACAGTGCCCATGGACGCGACTTTGATCAGGCCCGCGAAGAATGCCCTCCGGCTCGTGTCCAGCCTGCTCAGGCCGGCGACGACGCCGCAATGGTCACCTCCCCCAGTCCAAACGATGTCGAATGGATTGTCGGCGTAGAGATGCGGTATGGCCTCCGCGCACCAGAGACGGTTGACCAAGGCGCAGTGCGCCAGGACAGCCAGGCACCCGTACGAGTAATTCCGTCCGCTGTCGGTGAGGCCGGCCCAGCGGTTGTCCTCGTCCTTCCTGATCCACTCGAATATGCGACTGAGAAGCTCGGGCATAAGCAGCGCTCGCGCGGTCGCTGAGATCTGGTCCGCCATTGACTCTGAGGAGGATCGAGGAATGGTGATAAGCAGGTATCTAAGCGCCCGTCGGAAGTCGCCTCGACGCGTCATGCGTGCGTGCTCGGCGGCTCTCTCCCTCATCCTCACCTGCACACCATGTCCGCTCCAGGTGCGCACGCCCACTCCTCTTCCTGACGACGCTGCCGCTGACGCCCATAATCGCAGCAGGCCGCTCAGCGCTGATCATCGGCGCGACAGGCGCGACGGGGCGCCACGTCCTGCGCGAGCTGCTCGCGTCGCCGGCGTACGCGCACGTCGCGGAGTACGGCCGGCGCGTCACGCCGCTGGACACCCTCGCGCTGCCCGACGAGCAGAAGGCGAAGCTCACGCAGAAGACCGTCGACTTTGAGAACCTCGGAGCGGGGAGCTGGGCCGAGGGCAAGTTCGACGCCGTCTACATCACGCTGGGCACGACGCGCGCGGCGGCGGGCGGCGCTGCGCAGTTTGAGAAGATTGACAGAGGGTGCGTGGGGGTGTGGGTGTGAAGGGCGTGCTGATTCAGATGCGCTGGTTGCTTGTAGGTATGTGTTGGATGCGGCGAAGGCGGCGCGCGCGGAGGGCGCTGAGCAGACGTTGGTGTATCTCTCGGTGCGCTGCACACAAGTACCCTGCCTGATTCATGTTGCGCTGACTCGCTGGACGGTGCGTGGCAGTCTGCCGGCGCCAGTGCTTCGTCGCCGTTCCTCTACCCCAAGTGCGTGCTCCCGCGCGCGCTTGCCATCCATCTCTGACCGCCGGTCTCGCAGGAGCAAAGGCCTTACAGAGAACGGCCTCGCCGCGCTCGGCTACAAAGAAACGATCGTCTTCCGCCCAGCTCTGCTCGCAGAGGCGCAACGCGAGAACTCGCGCCTCGTTGAGGGCCTCGCAGCGTGCGTTCCCTTCCCTCCGCCCTCGATTCCTTGCCGTTAATACGCCCCTTTGCAGGCGCGTAACGGGTCTTCTGCAGAAAGTCTCGCCCATCTTCCAGATCCCCGTGCCGACGCTTGCGAAGGCCATGGTTCGCGCCGGCGAGCTCGGAGTCGCCGCCCTTCCTGCCGAGGCGGAGGCGTACAAAGCTGGGCCGCCTGATGCGCCGTTCACTGCTATCGGAAACAAGGGCGCGCTCAATCTGGCTGGAAAGTAATGCGACTCGAGCTCGGGTGTACGATAGGTAACATCGGTGGCGTGTTGAACCAATCTGTTTCTTGACTTTCGTCTGCTCTCCGACAGCTGGCATTGTGTTCAAGTTTGGCTTTCTGGAGGTGGCTTTCCTGAGCTGGCGTCTGCATAGAAATCGAATTTAACCCGACCGGCTGCACCCTGCACACTCCTCGGTGGCATCGAATCTTCGCGTCCACACCGTCATGGCCTGGATCTGCCCTGCTCTCGGCATCACGACTATCTCCAACTCTACAGCTTGGGCTTTGACTATAAATAAGTAAGGGCGGCCGTTGACTCCCAGGGACAGAGCCAAGTGCGCTGGGCTTCGTCTTGTCTCGTCCGGCATCTGCCTTCACCGCTCGCCACTCCACTCGTTTCCTAGGCATATCAGACGCAATCTTGTGTCTACGTTACGAAGTCGCCCAGCGTGCATCTTCCAAGCAGTCTGGGAGGATATATGCGCGTGTATGCGGGGTCCCAGCGGAACCTTGCGATGGCTCAAGCTCGAGGTTTGGGCCGCCGCCGAGCGCGTTTCGCACTTTGTCCACTACTCGGTTCGCGTCTGGCATGGGCCCAATCCACAGCCCGGAATCCCTGCATTGAACTTGGCGGGCATGGGCCCGCACCTTTATAAACTCTCAACTGGCGTCTGGACCACGCTCTGACGACCCCTTCTTGCGTCTATCATGGTGCTCAGCTTCCAAATCCTCTGCGCGCTCCTCTTCACCTTCTTCGTGCGCGCCGCGGCCACCGACCTCGAGGCGCGCGGCGGTTCCCCGGCCCTCCCGAGCGGGTGGAAGGTGAGCTGTCTTGCAACCTTTGTGTCTCATGGAGCGGGATGTCTGACAAGCTCGGGCTCCGGCAGGTCGCCTCGGCATGCGTGACGGACGACGGCAAGACGCGCGTCTTCAACTCCACGGTCGGCGCGCTCGCGCTGCAGCGCAACGTGCTGCTCAACCTCACGCCCGCGCGCTGTCTCTCGCTCTGCGCCAAAAACGGGTACGGCCACGCCGCGCTGCGCCTCGGGACGGAGTGCTGGTGTGGCGCGTCGAAGCCCAAGCTCGCGGGCCGCCCGAAGGCCGAGTGCAACCGGCCGTGCGCGGGCGACCGCTACCAGAAATGCGGCGGCGGCAAGACGTCGACGGTGTACTCGCACGACAAGCTCGGCGGCAAGCGCCCCGCGCTGCGCAAGGAGGCGCCGCGCGTCAAGCCCGGCTGGAGCGTCGCGTTCAAGTGCGTCGCGGACCCGACGCTCGGCGCGAACATGCTCGCCGGCGCGAAGATCTTCGAGCTGCAGAACAACTCGCCCATCGCGTGCACGTCGCTGTGCCGCGACAAGGGCTACGCGCTCGCCGGCGTCGAGTACAGCAACGAGTGCATGTGCGGCAAGGGCTGGAAGAACGGCAAGAAGCCCGCCGTGCGCCCTGAGAAGGAGTGCAACATGGCGTGCACGGGCGACAGCGGGCGCATCACGTGCGGCGCCGGACATCGTGTCCAGCTTTACAAGGTACGCTGCGCTTCCCTCTTCGATGCCCCGGATGGTCCGCTAACGGTGATTGGCAGCACTCCTCGTTCAAGCGCAGCGAAAACGCGACGGAGGCCGAGGACGCCGAGTTCTACGCGGACGAGGCTGCTGATGAATAAGTCTAAAGCGCTCTAGTATCCCTACCTCTCGTTTGTATTTGTCCTTCCTCCACATTCGCTCGTACTCTACTTCTAGGATATTTTCGGACGTAATCCCTACACTCCCTCTCCCCTGAGACAGTCGTCTACCTCTGATTTGCCGGTCCATGCATCGCTGGCCAAAGCCACAAGAGCCAGAATCGGTCAAAGCGCACGTGGGACGCGCTCTTGACGCGCTTTCAAAGTCCGCTCACTGGTGCAAATCGTGCTCAGGCGCGAAACAAGCAAACATGGACTCTGTTTGCGGTTTCCCATTGCCGCGCGCGTTGCACGCCTCTTGAGCGTGTAAGCATTAATAATTTAATCGTACGGACTCGGGATCAAAGTCCGCCGTTCGACGTTCGCCATTGACACCCGTCTTCCTCCAGATGCTATCCCTTATCGTCCTGCTCGTTCCTACCGTAGCCGGGCTTTGGTCTACGTCCCTGACCCCAAAGCGGGACCGCGGCGCTGCTCTGCTGGATGCTGACGCGCGGCTTTACGGTCTATGCATCCCGGCCGGGTCTGTCGCTTGCTCACCATCTGTACTAGGCCTTGTAGATGCAGAGCACGCTGCCATATTTCTATCTCCGCGTACACATTTCAACACCCTGTCTGATTCTAGCTAATGCCCTGTCACAGATGCTGCTGTACAGCCGCACAACGCGCAGGCAGACTGCTTTCGCAGCGCCGCGGCGCACTTGCTGTGCGATAGGCTAGAAATCGAAGAATCAGCCCGCGTCAGAGGTGCCCCGGCCAACGCTGGCTCGCTCGCTGCCCTGACCCAGACACGCCCGTGCAGCCGCCATCGCGTTCACGCTCTGCGAGCTGGCTACGGCGCGCGGCCATTCGCCTCCTCTGGAATGTGCAGTTTTCGCGAATTCCGGTCTAGGCGTCAAGCTTCCGTTAGGCAAACAGCATGCTTGCGTCGAGTCAGTCCTTTGCTTGCTCCCGGCCGTTCGTGTCGCCTAATGACGAACAGAGCGCTCCAGCGCAGTGTCCAATTCTGGACAACGTATTCCGGGTATTTGCAACGCATATGTGCGCATCTGAATCTACGCTCGCTGTTGCGTATGCTCAATGCCCTCATACAGCTCTGCACTGCGTTGCGTTCCGCGCAGGGTCGGAAATCGGTGCGTCGTGGTCCTTCCTCTGGAACGATGCTGACCCGAGAGACTGACATAGACACGGCGAAGAGCTTCTACTTGAACGCAACCAGGGAGAAGCTGGCGCTTCTCAAGCATTTGAATCGACGGGAAGAGCTATTCAACGCAGATTTACGCCAACTCAACACGCTGCTGATCGTGAGCGGCCACCGAACGGCTTCGTCCGCGTTTTGAGACTGACATGTTGTAGGATCTGGATGCGCTGTCAACACACCTAGCAGCTCATGGGCACGGCCTCGTCGACCACACCCAAGCCATGAGCGTCGCGTCCAGGGATGCGTTTACACGTGTGAGTAAGGGGTCGTTGTCTGTCATTGACCCTGCTCAATCACTCGCAGCTGGCGCAGTCCTTGCAAACCCATATCGATGAGCGCATGACATGGTACAGCAACTCCCTGCTCGATCTGAATGCGCAGGTACGAGGCACCCCTGCATCCGAAGTGCCATTCACCCGCGCAGACCTCCGCGGCGCTTTCCAAGATCACTGCAAATGTAGGTGAAGGTGCCCCTGGGGATTCTCACTGACGGCCGCAGCATGAACTGCGTCTGAGAACGGTGCTGGAAGGCGCCCAGGATGCAACTCAGCACCACGTCCAAGAGATCGTGGCCCTCGCTGAGCAGAACCGACTCGTGGCTCAGAACTCTCTGGTATTCTCCTTGCGCTTTCCGTGCTCTCCGGTGCTTGACCTCTGCAGAACGACGTCTCAGCATTCGGTGTCAAGATTGGGAACGAGTTCGACAGCATTTCGGCTGTTAGACATTGCTGCGCGCAGAGACTTTCAGTTGACGCAGTGCTTCTAGATTCTCGCCAACTTGGTGCCACTCTCCGAGCGTCTGACGTCCATGCTGGACGGGCAGCTTCATCTGGCGGACCGCTCCAATGTATTCTTTTCTGACCCTCAGTGCGATGCTGCGGCTTCTCAGGTCCTCCATAGGCACAACTAGGCACTATGGCGGACAGGGTCGAGACGCTGGCCGATTCTGTTGCCCAGTTAACATCGCTGGTCCGAGACGAGATGCACACGGTCAACGCGACTGCCAGTGCCCTGCATACTACGCTCGCTTCTGCAACCACTCCCACTTCCGACTGGGCCGCTCTTCTGTTCTCGAGGATCTTATCGACATTTCTGGACTCGCAATGTGCCTGCATTCGTTGATTACTGCTCTTCTCGCCCTGATGGCTGTCTAGACGGGACGCATGTCCGCCATGTGCTAGATCTCGCAACGTTCAAGGTGATTCTGTTCTTTGGTCGCACTTTATTCCATATGCTCTGCTCTTGGCCCATGGTGCTTCTCGTCGTTTGTCTTCTATCGTTGCTGTGCCTCACAGCTTCTGCGTCCCAGGGCATGGCGCTGCTGTGCATGTCGGTCCTCCGCCGCTCTACCCAGTCGCAGAATCTCCATGTGCAGCCGTCGAGAAGGTAACAAGCCGTGCAATACTGCGCCAAACTCGCGTTGAATTGCAATAGGTCCCGCATACACTGCGCTGAACATTCGTTGATGGAGCGAAGGGATGGCAGGAGAAGGGACGATGGGTACCGTGGAAGGATCCATTCCGTTGCAGGAAGCTTCGCCTACTAGTGTGCTCGTGCATTCAGTTACTCTGTACGTTTAGACCCAGCTGCTTTGGTCCGTCGGTGTATCGGTATAGAAATAGAAGGCGAATCCGCTGGCACGTCAGGCCACGATTCGCCGTACAGGCGCGGAAATCGAACCCTGAAGTGGCCTTGGATAGGCTTCCAGAGCGCCACGAACAGAAACGATGGGCCCGGCGGCCAGCACGCCCAGATCGCACGCTCATGATGCTTCGCCGCGGGGGGCGCGCGGTGGTGTCACGCGCGGGGCGAGCGCCATGTGCTGAGTTCGAAGATCGCCGCGCCATTCACCACTCTTCCGCTCAGCGCGTTCCGTGCCACCCTGCGCGTCCCCTCGTTGGCTCTCCGTCATGGTCTCGTGTTTCGGCTCCTCTTCCCCGTCGTCGTCCTCGGGCAAGCCGCCGTTCAGGCGGAATAAACCCGTCCGTGCCCCGCGCCGGCGCCCGACGCCCCGCGCGCTCACCCTCGTGCCAGATCCCGCGCAAGCTCGTCGTGCTCGGCGACGGCGCATGCGGAAAGACTTCTTTGTGCGTTGTCGCCGCCGCTGTCGTTACAGTGCTCGGGGCTCACTGGCTGCAGGTTAAATGTGTTCACAAGGCTCGTCATACGATGCCTCGTAACACTACAGCTCCCGCTCACCTTCTGTCGCGCTCCAGAGGATTTTTTACTCAGGTCTAGTGCGTTTGTCCCCTTGGATGCCGCCCGCGCGCGATCTAACGTCGATTTTCCGGTAGCGAGCCAACCGTCTTTGAGAATTATGTCCAAGACATCCAGGTCGACGACGAGTACGTCGAGATGAGCTTATGGGATACTGCTGGTGCGTTGCCTCGGCACAGTGCATAATAACCACATTAGCTGACAGCGCGCGTCCACTGCAGGCCAGGAGGAGTTTGACCGGCTCCGCTCGTTGAGCTATGCGGAAACGCACGTCATTATGCTTTGCTTCAGCGTACGGTGCTCGCACTTCTGGGCGTTCCACCGCTGACCCGGAGTCGCAGGTGGATAACCCCACGTCCCTTGGGAACGTGGAATCGAAGGTCTGTCCCGGTAGCCTGTTTCACGCGCCCCGCGCGCTTACGCACGTGCCTCCCAGTGGATAGAAGAGATCCTCGAATACTGTCCCGGCGTCAAGGTGCGCTGGCCTCCGCGGGGCGTGCAGAATGCAATCTTATCCACATGCATGCACAAAGATCGTCCTTGTCGGTGCGTGCATATGGCTGCACAGCAAGGGAACATGAATGCCCTAATTCGGCTCGGGATGCAGCTCTCAAGTGCGATTTGCGAGACGACCGTGCCGTGCAGGACCGGCTGGCGCGGTACAGCCAGTCGCCAGTGCAGTACGAGGAGGGCCTGGCCGTCGCGCGGCGCATACGAGCGAGCCGGTATCTCGGTGCGTCCTGCCATAAGCGACGGGCCGCCGCGTGCTCAGTGCCGTGCAGAATGCTCGGCCAAGCATAACCGCGGTGTGACAGAGGTGTTCCTCGAGGCGGCGCGCGTGTCGATAAACGCGAAGCGCGTCGCGGGCGGCGAGAGCCAGCGCCGGTGCATCGTCATGTGAACCCTTTCTTCCTCCCCGCCGCTGTCTTGCTTTCCGGCCGCCAGAGACTATGCTGCTTGTCTTCCCCTTCTTACTTTTTTCCTTGTGTGTTTGTTCGGTCTCGGTTCGGTTCTCCTTCAGGATGCTAAAGATCTCAGATCCCGTTTGCCACGTCGCCCTCGCCTTCTCTTTTGACTCACGCCCCCAAGCCACCCATTTGTATTATCCTCTCATCGCATGCGCAATCGTACACGTCTCGATTTTAGGTCTCAAAGCAACAAAGCAGCGCATCTCTCTAACAGGTCACAAAGCATTGGGCAACTCAACTCTTGCCGGAAAGGTGGACGGCGATTTTGAACGCTCCCAGGAGCGCGGTAAACTGCAGCTTCTCGCTGCCGCCTGTCGACAGGCGATGTCTGGAGAACGGGGTGAGCTCTACTGAACTAAATGGGCAGGGCGGTTGCTTACTCTGTGTCCGCCAAGTGGTCAAGGAGATACACGCGCGCTTGCGGCGGGAGCTCGATGCTTTCCACGTAGTCGTATGCACCTGTGATGAGGTCCTGCAGCGCGAGCCCGCGCTCGATGCGTATGCGCGAAATATCTGACAACGCGTCAGCCGTTGCACAGGGCCATGAAAGATGGGGACGGTGCGTACTATGATACGCCGTGGTGAACTCCTCAGTCATCATCGACTGGACGATCGCCTGGATGTCCGCAGGGTGCGGGCTGCCTGTGCAGTTGTATATCTCCGTTTCCGTTGTGCGGTCGTATGCCGCGTGGCACGCCTGCAGGATGTTGAGCGCGCGGCGCATGTCGCCCTTCGAGAGCTTGAGCAGGGCCTCCAGGCCGTCCGGCTCGATCTTCACACTGCGAATGCGTCAGAGGACAAAGCGCTGTGGCGTGGCGAATGGCGCGCACTCCTCCGCCTCGATGACGTGCCGCACGCGGCGCTCGACGTCCTGGATGGGCAGCGGCGAGAAGCGGAAGCGTGTGCAGCGCGACTGGATGGCCGGCGCGATCTTGTTCACGTAGTTGCAGATGATGCAGAACCGCACGTTCTTCGTGTACTGCTCGATGATGCGCCGCAGCGCCGACTGCGCCGCCTGCGTCATCATGTCCGCCTCGTCCAGGATGATCAGCTTGAAGCTCTTGCTGGAGGCCGCCGGACATGAGTATGGGTTCGGGATTGGGCTCGTGTGGCGACTTGCCTGAAGAGCGTGCGCGTCTCGGCGAACTGTTTGATTTGCTCGCGCACCACGTCGATACCGCGGTCGTCGGACGCGTTCAACTGCGCGGCGAGTGAATTTGAGTTCATGGTGCACCAAGGACGGCTCGCACCTCGAGAATTTGGCGTTTGTAGTCGTTGCCATAGATGCGGCGCGCCACAGCGAGGATGGTAGACGTCTTGCCAGTGCCAGGAGGGCCATAGAATAGCAAATGCGGTAGTCTGTTCTTTTCAATGAAGTTCTCGACTGGACGACCATGAGCTCAGCGTTAGCTCGCCAACACAATTGGGTTGCGTACTTGTGGTGGTTATTCCGTCGTGCGACACTACATCGCTAAGTGTGACTGGACGGTATTTCTCGACCCTGGGGCATCCTGAGTCCAATGTGCATGGCAAAAGCGCGTCGTGCACACCAAGGCAGGTTCTCCGGGTCGTATGCAGGCTTGGGCGGGTCAACCGCCTTGCCCTTGCCCTTCGCGCTGGCGGACGGAAACGCCGGGGCGTCGTCCATCGTGACATCTTCGTCGCTGCTCATGTTCCGGGTCGTTCTGTCGGGCACTCGACGCGTCGGCTGACAAATTGGGGCGGAGCGCGGAGTCGCGTTTTCGCGGCGGGCGGAGCTCGGATCTGAGCCCGGAGGCGAACCTTATAAGGGCGCGGACGGAGCGGGAGATTCCGCAACTCACATTTTGAGAGGAAGCTCTTGGTCAACGACTCCACCCTCGGCGGCTGGACAGACAGGAGCACCGTAGCAACCAGTATGTACCCTTCTGCGTGCCTGTGGGCTTGTGCTGACTCTGGTTCCAGTGCAGATTTTCGTCAAAACGTGCGTCTTTTAGCACGTTCCTTTGGAACACCGGCTGACGTCCTACCAGCCTCACGGGCAAGACCATCACCCTTGAGGTCGAGTCCAGTGACACCATCGACAATGTCAAGGCCAAGATCCAGGACAAGGAGGGGTCAGTTACCAGTCCCGCGTACGCTGTTGTATTCGCTGACGCAGCTTCAGCATCCCGCCCGACCAGCAGCGCCTGATCTTCGCCGGCAAGCAGCTCGAGGACGGCCGCACCCTTTCGGACTACAACATCCAGAAGGAGTCGACGCTCCACCTCGTGCTCCGTCTTCGTGGCGGCGCCAAGAAGCGCAAGAAGAAGACCTACTCGGTGCGTCCAGTCCCCAATTTTGCCACTCTTCTCATACTCATGCGTCGCTCTGCAGACCCCCAAGAAGATCAAGCACAAGCGCAAGAAGGTCAAGATGGCTATCCTGAAGTACTACAAGGTCGACTCGGACGGCAAGATCAAGCGCCTCCGCCGCGAGTGCCCGTCTGCCGAGTGCGGCGCGGGTGTCTTCATGGCCTTCCACAAGGACCGTCAGTACTGCGGCAAGTGCGGCCTGACCTACCAGTTCCAGCCGGGCTCCAAGCCGCCCGCTGTTTGAGCGTTGTACTCTGCATGTCCACGTCGCACTAGTGCAATGATTCATGATTTGTCGAGCAAGTTTCTGCGTGTTGAGTAGCAAAGACTACTAACAACAACAGTGCGGCAGAGCAGGTGGTGGGTATGGGATCATCAATATCTGGCAAGCTTCAAGTTCTAAAACTTAAAGATTCCCAATGCTGAAGTTCATGATCATGAGGCGGTGATGGTTGTGAAGCCCGTGAAGTCTGTTCCACTTGGAAGCCGGAGTTCGAAGTGTGTTGCACACTCTTCCTTCGCTCCGACTTCAGTCACTCCTGCTCGGCTTTAGATTCCCGTGACCACGACATGAAGTACGAGCGCCCGGCCAGTACATTCTGTGACATGTATCACGAGTCTTCGAGTCGGTACTTTGGACCGAACCCGTACGGTGACCCGGAATCGAAGACGACTGCCAGCGTCCTCAAAGTTCTCACGTCCCTCAGCTCGATCTGCGTCCGGCGTCGCGGCGACATTATTGCCACAGCGGCATATTTCGACGGCGCGGCCAATGGGCGCGCTGTCATCCTCTGCGCTGGCAACCGCCATATTCCTGAGGAGACCAGAACCTTTCTGGTGGGGTTCATGGTGTGCTTGCACGACTGGTACCATCATAGGCAGCTGGCAGATCCGACTGAACGTAATGCTGTAGTCTTCGAGTTGGCTACAATGATTTTCTCGTTCCAGGCTGAGCGGTGGATCTTGCGACTGCACGACAACCCAGAGAGCCGCGCTGTGTTTGATGCGCGATTGGCTGAAGTCCGTTCTGCCGTTGGGAATGACGGCGCTGCGGGGGTGGACGCTCTGATCGATGTTCTGGAGAGCATACGCAACCAGGCTCAAAGCCTCTTCTCGAAGGCCGGTCTGCGCGACGATCTGGTCGGAAGCACAGTTCGCAGCCTCCTACACCTCCAGCAACTGCTGACGAGCGAGGAATCGAGGGCCATACTAGAAGTTGCGGACAGATCCATGTACTCCAGCTCCAAAATCAAGCAGATGGTGGATCCGTTGCGGCATCTAGTCATTGACGATGTGGAAAATTTGGAGGATGATAACGGAAGCCTGACGTCTGGTTCGCCTCGTGCCGTTCGGCCACTCTGTCGTGAGCTGACTATTGCCCAGGCTTTTCCTTGACTCGCTACTTGATCAACATCACTGCTGTCGTTCGCTACGCCTGGCATTTCGTCGACTTCGCCGCCAGGGACCGCATGCTGTTTCGCGCGGTTGACCAGCAATTTGATTTCTGCGAGTTCCAGCACGTCCTGAACGACCGCGGCGAAATCGAATGGGGAGATCGTGCGAGCGACGACCAGGCTCATGTGGGGATGCGAATCCTGCAGGCCCTCATTGAACGCACGGAGCCTGGGAGGGCCAAACTTTTTCCCGCCGTCGGTAGTTCAGCCCCGTTATGTTCTGCCTGCTACAATGCCTTGACCGGACTGCTGAAAGTTCGGGATTTGCCCAGTGCTCTGCAGGTACTTACGTCTCCGATTGTTCGACTATGCTGAACTCAAACTTCGCCAGACACGGCTGTTTTGCTCCGGTTCGGTTCGAGACGGCGTTGAGTAACTGGTGCTGAACTGGTGGCCGAATGGTTACACTGTGCTCTACATATGCTAAGCGCTTTGACGCTGTCATGTACACGCCGTACCACTCAATGCATGCGCCATAGTTCATGAGCATCGTCGATCAAGGCCTTCGATTGCCTGACCGGCTGTTTCTATATTGGTGCTCGCAGTTCCATGCAGGCTTCACATGGCACGTAACGGGACCCTATTGAACGTCATATAAAGAACATACATTATGTATTCATCACCGGTACTGTGGGGCAGCGGGTTGGAACCCTCTCAGTACATGCTCTGGCGTGTGGCCATTGGTTCAACTCTGGTACAACTCGCAGGAATGTAATACAATCGAGTCGAACGAGCAATAGAGTGTCTGAAGAAGTGAGATAGTAGGTACAGTATGAGACTAATCGGCGTACATGAAACAGATCCGATACAACTGACTTCCAAGACAAGACAATCATGACAATCGTACTAACATTGTGCTGGTCTGAACTAGCGCGGCCGAGGCCACAGGGATGTTTGAGGGAGCAGGTAGCCGTCCCCTGTGTCCCCTAACCGCCGAAGAGCATTTTTGACCTTGTGTACTGTAAGTCGAGTCGGCAGCAGTTGATCATGAGTCGAGCATAATGAGACTGAAAGAGTGGGAGATAGCTGGCAATGCTGGGGTATTGTCTGTTCTTGAGCTGAAGTTGAAGCCTCCTCGCAACTCATAGTAAGTACTCCGCAGGTCGGCAGCTGTCACGAGCTGTCACGAGGCCCAAAACGACCTCGAAATGCTGGCCTATCCCTGATTAAAAAGTCCTCCGTCACGTCGATATAGCGCCGTCAATCGGTTACAGGAGCGTCCGATGTTCGAACTTCGCAGACGCTTCGCGGCATCACCGGGGTCCACGAGATTGCCACAACTTGAAAGTCCGATGCAACGCGTCTGGCTCGTGACGAGACCAGCCGAAGGCTCATGACAGTAAGCGCGCCCTAATCTCGGCAGTAACCTTGGGGTCTTTCTGTAGAACTTCACCATGGACTACGAACGACCGGCGAAGGCATTCTGCCTCACGTACCACCAGCAAGCGAAGGACTACCACGGCCCTCACGACTACGGCAGACCCACCGACAACGCCTGTAGCAGGGCTCTTAAAATCCTGACATCGCTCAGTTCGATATGTGTTCGGCGCCGTGAAGACATGTTTGCGGCAGGGCTCTACTTTGAAGACACAAACCCTGGTCGAAAGCCCTGGATCGTCTTCGCAGCGAATGCCCATATTCCGGACGAAACACGCGCCTTCCTTCTGCAGTTGTTTGATCGCCTCTATTACTGGTCCCAGGATCACCGGCTTCAGGATCCAGTCAATCTCGAGACCGCACTCATCGAGATTGCTACGAAAATTTTCACGTTCCAGGCCGAGCGCTGGGCTGCACGCTTACACACGAG
This sequence comes from Auricularia cornea, assembly GCA_030578095.1. NCBI lineage: Eukaryota > Fungi > Basidiomycota > Agaricomycetes > Auriculariales > Auriculariaceae > Auricularia > Auricularia cornea. The sequence continues at coordinate 2,287,932 of JARLTE010000009.1, read as the reverse complement.
TCCTGACGCTCGCGCCACGTGGGACGCTCGACTGGCCGGGGTTCGTGCTGTCCTGGGTAAGGATGGCTCAGCAGTTCTCGAAGGCTTGTTAGGACCAACGGCGTCGCTTCTCGACTCTGCTCGCGAGCTCTTCTCCGGCTCGGGCTTGCGTCATGAACTGGTCGACGGCATAGTCCGTGACCTTCTTGCATTCCAACAGCAGCTGGAAAGTCAGGACGTCCACTCTGTGCTGCAAGTTGCGGACAAGAAGCAGTATGGGTTCCTCCGCATCGAAAATCTCATCAATATGTCCCACCCGCTGGTGATTGACGACATGACCAAGTTGGAGGATAACGCAGGAAAACTTGTCCCGGGTGCGACTTGCGATGGCTCCCAAGACGATCTTGCTGACCAGCCCCGCAGATTTTTCGTTTACGCGCTACTTCATGACCATCACTGCGGGGGTCCGATATGCGAAACACTTGGTTGACTTTGCCGCCAGTGACCGCCTCGTGTTCGACAACCCTTCCCTGGGAGTGGAGTTCTGTGATACTGAAACGACGTTTGATGCGAAAACTGGGGAGTTGGTGTGGGGGCCATCGCCCGCCGACGATCGGACTCACGTAGGAATGCGCATCCTGCAGCATCTCCTCGAAGTGACCGATACTTTGCCGGTGACAATGGTCCGCGCCGTGGGCAGTTCCTCCCCCCTCTGTGCAGCGTGCTATAATGCCTTAACCCGCATGGACGACGTCTTGGGACTGCCCTTCAATTTTCGCGTACGTGCCCGACTTTTTTGGATGGGCAAAGCTGACTTGTAGCAGGGGCGACTGTTCACTGCAGGTTCCGTGCGAGATTGGTCTGATTAGCTATGCCATTGACGGCTCAATCATGTACTTTTCCAAGTCAAATGAGACTTAAGCGCTGCACATTCTTCAGATCTTCCTCATTGGTATCCGGTCGACGGCGTGTTGGGACTTTAGAATCATAATGCGAGACATGGCATGATACCAACTCAGTAGACTTGGTGATACGGACTCTGTGGCACAGGCCTAGGTGTACAAATCTTACTCCTCACACTGTCCGAGGCTCGGGTCTGGTCTCTATTGCTGTGCCCACACGGCCGAAGACACGATGAGAAAATCTGACTGTATTGCAATGGTATGCTATTCTGAGTCTTCGCAATGCAACAGGTCAGGAATAGCAAAGGCATGGAATGTATGAATACTGCAGGGAGCAGCACACTGTTTGACCTGCAGGCGATGATCAATGTCCGCCATTGATCTTCGCAATAGCGTTCGCGCGCATCGGCGTGTCCGCAAACAGCGCGCGAATGAGCTTCGTCAGTTCCTCCGTCTCGAAGTCGATGAGCGCGCCCTCGTCGTACAGATACGAGATGTCTGTTAATGACGCCTCCTGCACGGCATAGGTCAGAACGACGGTCAAGACATCGATGATTCCCAACGCACGAGGAGCTCCGACAAGTACGAGAATTTGAGCCAAGATGGCACATGGACGACAACGAGTGACGACCCCTGCGATGAATAATTAATTACACGGAGGGAAGCGAATGGCAAGCGGGGAACGCACCTCGGGCTCGTCGACGAACAAATCCTCCAGAGGGGTGAGTAGATGACAGAGTTGCGATAGATGTCGCGACTCGACGTCGGGGATGTCATCCAGTGACAGGATCTGCTCGAGCATCTGCGCAAGGACGGCATCGACAAGCGTGCCAATGGCCGTGTAGTACGTGCGTTTCGCCAGTGTCGACTGGAACATGCGTCGGTGTTATCTAGGCGAGAACTAACGCAACGAACGGGAACGCACCTTCCACTCCTTGGCGAGCTTCGTGACGTCCTTCGCAAGTTGCTCGACGACGGTCTTGCACTGCAAGAACTGCTCGGCGTCGCCGACTTCAACGAAGCCCTCCGCCGCGCTCAGCACGTCGAGCAGCGCGTCTCGCCGTCGATCCTGTGCGGTAGATCAGCACCAATCCAGATCCAATTCTTCGGCATCAAGACTGACCAGCGTATCCTCGAACCAATGCGTACTGCACTCCTGCAGGCGCTCAGCCGTGTCCTCCAGCAACTCATTGCACCGCGCCTCGTCTGCGTCCGAAGCTAGTTGACGCGCAGCGTGCGATAAATGCAGACAATCGTTGGAGAAGCGAAGGGCGAGACTCGACGAGCCGCCGAACGGCGGTGTCTCCTTCACCGGCGCCACCGCACGGAACAGGTCGAACACTGACGAGGACGCCTGCGACAGCGCGGAGCCCCCGCGCGTCGGTGTTTGCTCGTCGAATATTCTGCAAGCAAGCGATTGGAAGGTCAGGAAGGCATAGGGGAATGAGCGGGGATGTACGTACGGAGAAGCAGCCAGTTCTCTACCCTCGCCCAATGCGCGTTTCGCAATGTCGAGCGCCGTGATCGCAGAACGCGACACGAAGAGCGTCTCCTTCTCGGGCGCCTTCCGCGCTGTCCGTGCTGTCCGCCCATTAGCATGAGCAATAGTATGCCCACCCAGAGCGAGCGCAACGCACCTGCCACGGGCGGTGTGGGCGGCGCCTGCGCGCTGACGGGCTGGCTGTTGAACCCCTGGTGCTGCGAGCTCGCAAACGACTTGTGGGGATGCGCGACGGGATTCGCACTGAGCGGCGTCGTCGGCACGCCCAGCGCGCCGCCGCGCGACTTGGCAAGCTTCTTCTCGAGACGCGACGCCGCCTTCGGCTGCGCGAAGCCGGCCGTCTGGGGCGGCGCAGACGCCGGAGGCTTGGGCGGCGGCGGCGCGGGGTCCGCCCATGCGGACTCCCAGGGGTCGTCGTCCACTGTTTCTGTTGCCTGCGTGTCAGTTTGGGCCGGCGCACCGTCGCCATCGTCGTCGTCGTCCCATCCCCAGCCGTTCGAGCCGCTGTCATCCTCTGACGGCGACACCGCGATGTCTGGAGGCTTCACAGCGGGCGCCGCCGCGGGTGCAGGCGTTGGCTCCGGCGCCGCGGCCTCTGCCTCGTCTTCGTCGTCATCGAAGCCCCAGCTGTCCGTCGACTTGCGTCCCCCGGCCGGCGGCTTGTCAGCGTCGTCCTCGTCAAAGTCCCACGAGTTCTCAAAGTCGTCCTTCTTCTCGGGCTCGGGCTCGGGCTCGGGGACGGCCTCGAACGAGCCCTCGCCCGAGCTGTGCCCGTTCGCCGCGTCCGCGCGCGGCGCATCGACGCGCACGCTCTCGTCCTTCCCGGGCGCGAGGAACACACTGCGCGCCTCCTCGAGTAGCTGCTGCCGCCGCTGCTTCTCGTAGTAGCCTGGAAGCCTGTCCGCCCACTCCGCGAGGACGCGCTCGCGGCCGTTCGTCACGCGGAAGTCCGATGCAATGGCGGACTCGAACGACACGGCGTCGCGGACGGTCTTCAGGAAGGCTGGAAGATGTGATACCGTGTGCGGGAGGTGTGGGACGAGCGTGTGCTGTAGCACTGCGGAGGCGAAGGGCGCGTAGAGCGAAGCGGCGTAGTCGGCTCCGACTTGCGTAGGTAGGTGTGGTATGAGGTTTTCGTGCAGGAATCGCAGGATTGTGGTGAGAGACTCGAGGTGCTTCGAGGGGTCCGGCGCCGAGGTGAGGGATAGAGAATGCGACCCGTCTGTGTTCTCTACGGTGGCAACCGCGGAAGAGAGCAGGACGGTTTCCAAGAGGTGGGTAGTGAGGTCTTTCCGCAGGGTGTTGAAATGGGCCAGTAATGCCTCCCGTTGTATGGAGGCGCATACGTCCTGTAAGGTAATTTGGACGCTTGCGTTCGTGGCTGCAACGGCAGTTTAGGCGCATAGGGACATGCTGCTAGAAACTCTGACTTACGAGTGGTAAAGTCGCGGATAATGAGCTTCTTCTCAGACGGCTGGAATCGCACGCATTGGGACAACACAACGCCGAGCTGCTCTTGGACCTTGTGTTGCAGGGTGGACAGTCTCGCCTTCATCTCCCCGAGGACCTTGGAGCTTGCCAGAGATACAGGCGAGCCACCTATGGTTTCTGAGAGGGAAGTACATGCCGCCGCAGCGTCTCGTAAGCGTCCGTCGCGTGTATGGTTGGTCGCAGCGTGCAGTTCGCGCGCGCACGTCAGCAGGTGCTGTGACGCTTGGGCGAATGTGAGCGCGTCGAGCGCTTCTTGTTGTACTATTTTGTTTTCTTGGAGCGTATTTGAGAGTGTGGCAGCAAGCCCCTCCTATAAGCAGAGGGGCGGTCAGTGCATGCTGTATGCAGGCAGGCGACAAGCACCTTTGGGTCGTCGACAGCGGCGTAAAGAGCATCGATATCTTTCGTGAGAGACGCGAGGCGCGCCTTGACCGACTTTGCGGATGAGTGCTGGCGGTCGAAGGTGGCCCTGTTGCGGGTTACTTGGTCGTGAATGCGCGTCTGCGACACAACGCTCAGCGTGCAGCGGCGACCGAGGCTGCACAACGCACCTTAATGGCGCGTATGTCGTCGTCTACGCGTGCGAGCCATTGCGAGGCGAGCTCGTGGGTCAGGACGGGCGCCTCGGCGACTTGGTGCAACACGGAATCCATGACGGCGAAAGCGGCGAAGTGCAACGGCAGCGCCCGGGCGTTTGGCGCTGCTTTCTCTCTCGCCAACGCCGTCGCCTGGATGGTCAGGGATATCGGGACCACGTTCGTCGTTCCCCCAGGCACCATCATCCTCGAATGGCCGCGTTCTGACGGGGACGCTCGCAATCACCCGGAGCAACCTCCCAAACCGACGGACGGCACCGTCAACTTCTATCGACGCGTTGAGGCGACCGAGCCCTCGCACCAACGATGGCGCTTCGAGGCCGCGACCAGAATGGCGGCGCATGTGCCGCGCCTGGATCGTGAATAGTCTCTGGGTCCTGTATTGGAGCACGGTGACTGACAGAAGACCCAGCTAAGAAAAAGTATATGTTTCCCAGCTGGCCAGACGGCTACGAGCTCTTTGACCATAACAAGGGCGCACGAGAGCAGCCGCGGCACGACCTTTATCTTTATGGTACGTTGGAACGGTGTTCAGATTGCGTTGGCGTGCGGCTCTGAACTGACATGGACAATCTTAGGCTCAAAGGTCGCGAACAAGTTTCGCTCCGTGAATGAATTTGTGCCACACGCCATCTGGCTCTTCAGAGAGAACGAAGGCGAAGCGTGCGGCTGCAGGTACTGCTCCAAGTCCAAGAGCCAGGGAGAAATTACTGCACAATACGGCCTTCCCCTCGGCATGGGCAAGGAGCAGCCGCCACCGGTCACCGTGCGCAAGGTTGTGAGGCCCGTGTTTGTGCCCGCACCCGACCAGCACGTACCCCGCTCGCGAGACGCCGACCTACGCGCTTCTACAAAGCTCGAGCGGCGCTACCGCATGGGCGAGATCGTCTGGTGCGAGCTCAACCCGCCCATCGCGCACCCGCAGAAGCCGACCCTGTGTCTCGAGTTCTGGCCCGGCATCGTGCGGGAGATCCGCCTGAGCAGCAGGCTCACGCACCGCAGTCCTCTGGCGGCTGCGCCGGACGCGGGCTCGAGCAAGGCGGGCGCGCGCGCGGAGTACGCCGTCCGGCAGACGCACAGCTACAAGGTGCAGCTCATCGGCGTGTGCCACTCGCACGTCCTGCCCGAGGCCGCGCTCATGCCGTACATGGCGTGGAACCCCAACGACGAGCTCATCAGCTACCTCAAGGACTTCGGCGGCGCGCAGCTGCCGCCGCAGCTGTCCCCCGACCTGCGCGAGCTGTTCGACTTCAGCCCCATGCCGCAGTCCACGCTCTGCGCGCCGGACCCCGTGCCCGACCCGCCCGCGGGCGACCTCTTCGCGCCGCCGGAGAACCCGCCGCAGGGCGAGTGGAAGGACGCGATCGGCCCGTTCAGCCTCGCGCTGCAGATCTCCGCGTTCGCGAGCAACTACTGGGCGCTGACGGACGAGTGGGAGTTCCGCCCCAGGGCGCCGGCCAAGGCGGCTTCCGCAAGGACGTTCGACACGCCGTTCGCGTCGGCGGACCCGTCGCCGGCGTCATCGCCGGTGAAGCCGACGCAGGTGCAGTCGTCGCCCGCGCAGCCGACGCAGCAGCAGCAAAGGGAGCCGCCGGCAGAGGTACGCTACCAGGGCCTGTGGTGGGGCGCGGAGCGCATCTGGCAGGACGACGTCGTGCGGCTGGTGGCGTTCCGCGACCAGCTGGGCATCGCCGAGCTGCTGGACTCCTCGCCGGACGCGGAGACGCGCTCGCTCTTCCTGCACGTCAGCGGCATCCTCGTCGACGCCGCCGGCGAGCACCCGCGCGGGCGCGTCGCCGGAATGCTGTATGAGCTTGCGCCAGTCGGCTGGGGCGCGCCGCCCCGCGCGACGCCCGCGCGCAGCGCGGACCCGCTCTCCGCGCCGTCGCGCGCGCCGTACGTGCTCCCACCGCCTCCGCCCGGCTACGTCTTCCGCGCGCTGCTGCCTCCGGGCCTTGAAGCCGTGCTCGACATTGCGATGGTCGCGGGCCGCTTCTACGGCGACCTGCTTGCGACGCCGCCCGTCGCCCGTCGCCTGCCAGACCCGGCACCCGAGCCGGGAACCGAGGGCTTCGGCGCGTTCGAGCAGCTGCTGGGCCTCTGCGGTGCCGCGCCGAGCGCCAAGTTCAACATGGGCTGCGTCGAGTGGAAGCTGTCGCGCGCGGACATGTTCACCGAGGCTGACAAGGTCAGCCGCGAGCGGTTGTACTCGCATTGGTTCGGCATCAAGGACGAAAAGGAGGACGTGGACGAGCTCGCCATGCGCGGCATGCGTCCGGACGACCCCATGATCATTGACTGAGCAGATTCTTAGACTGAGGGGTTTACTTGTTGACTGTTGGCGCATTTCTTGCCGCACTTACTGTACGTGTAACCATAGCCCAAGCATAAATATGTGTATTACTACGAGGGGGCCGTAGGGTATGTCAGGTAGAATATATCCAACAGGGGTTGTCGTTGTCAGGTTCGTTTCCAAGGATGCGACAGAGCAGAATAGCAGGCGCAGGCGTGCGGTGGGTCCATCCGAGATTCGTGCAAAATCCACCGATCGTGAGCGAGTGAGGATGGGGTTGAGTCTGAGATTTAGGTTGAGGGGACGTCGCTCTAATACGTGCAGTAGGCGACGCAGAGGAGCGGGAAGCCTGCATAGAGGCCGAGCCAGAAGACGATATTGCCCTGCGCGCCGATCGTCAGTAGCAAGCCTCAATACAGAGTTTCCGCGGGACAGCGACAAACCAAAATCTTGTTGCGCTTGATAGCGGGGATACGGCCGATCGCAATGAGCGGGATTTGCGCCATTTGCAACGCGAAGAGGTACATTCGAATTCTGAGAGCACAACGACTGGGTCAACACGGAACGACGAGCGGGAGCGGGGACGCACTTCTTCGTGACGATGGCCATTACGAGCTCATGCACACAGGCAGAGAGTAGGAACGTGATGAGCGTCGCCGAATGCTTCGAGAGCTTGTATTCGGCCATGGTCGACGCGTACACATGCCGCAGGAGGAACGAGTGCACGGGCCGGTTCCACTTGCGCGCGAACTCGTCCTGGTTCGTCGAATTCCACCAGTCGTCGTAGAACCGCCGGTCCGCGAACCTACATCGCGAATGTTGAGTGAGCGGGAGTGCCATGGGAGGGCGCATGATCATGCGTACCGCGAGAGCTCGGCGAAACCGTTGCAGATGCATTCTGCCCGGAAGAGAAATTCAGATTGAGGACCAAGGGAGGAGGAGGGGGAGGGGAGTGGGAGGCGCACCGAAGATGATGTAGAACAGTAGGTGGTATGCCATCTGCGTGGGGGTTAGCTCAGCACAAGTCCCAGCTGAACGGAGGACGCACCATGAACGGGAGTGTGAGGTCGAGCAGCGATCGCCAGAAGGGCTGGTCAGAACCGGGCGACGGGATAAGCGGAATAATGGAGTGCTCCGTCACAGTGTACAGCAGCGCGAACGTGCCAAACGTCGCGACGGTCTTCTCGAGCACATACAGTGGACGAATCCTTTCGTCGATCATCAGCCCCACTCTCACGCTGGCGGAATAACCATACGTACCGGTCGGTGCGCGGGTACTCGAGTTCGTACACGAGCGTCGGTATGAGCTGGTAATCCGCAAAGTTCGCAAAGCTGATGTTCGCCGGCCACTTAACGCGGTCCGGCCCGTCGCTCGTCAGCTCCGCCTCGTACTCGCCCATCTGCTTCGCCAGCTTCGCGATGTGCGGGTCGGGGTGGTGCGCGAGCGGGTGCTCGTGCGCGTTCTCCGCGGGCGCGTGCTCCGGCGCGACGAGGCGCGGCGTCTGGTTCGCCTCGAGCCGGCCGCTGGGGTTGGCGCTCCCGTTCGCGTGCGCGTTGAGCAGCCGGTGGCGCAGGGCGCTGGCGGACGGCACGTCGCCGTTCGCGCCGTGCGGCGGCGAGCCGGCCGCGGAGCTCGCGGCCGTGCTCTCGTTCACGCTGTTCGGCGCGGGCGGCCGGTTCGCCGCCGCCTGCGCCAGCGCGCTCTCGTAGCTCCCCGAAGCCTTCTCCGCTGCGATGTGCAGCTCCTTGTCGAGCTTGTCGGCGCGGCGCGCGACCCAGGAGAGGTAGCCGTTGACGGCGCAGTAGGAGTGCACCTTCATGAGCATGACGAGCGAGTGCAGCGTGAAGAAGCCGCTCTGGACCCAGTACCATTTCCTACTTGGCGTGAGCTGCGGGTGGGACGCTGCGGGTGGAGCTGGCGCACCGGTTGAAGGTCCAGGTGACGGCACAGGCGAGCATGAGCGTCTGGAAGGTGTGGTGTATGACGATGCCGGTGTAATAGTATCTGATCCAGCCCTTCTGGACGGCCTTGACGAAGAGCACGCTGAGGCCGGTGCTCGCCACGAGCACACCGTCGCTCAGGGCCAGGGTGAACGCATTGCGCGAGAAGAGCGTCGCGAAGGCGAGACTGAGCGGGTAGCCGTTGCGCTCGAAGCTCGTGACGTAGCTCTGGACGGTGAGAATGAAGATCGATATCCTGGCGCGGGTCGGCGTCGACAACGGGCGCTGGGGCTGTATGCGCACCAGAAGAGCGTGAAGAAGCCGCGAAACTCGTTCTGGCCCGTGCGCGCGTTGTTGGTGTCGAAATGCGACGTCCGCGGCTCGAACGTGATCACCGCGCGCACCGTCTTGCTGCCTTTGGTGCGCTGCGGTTGCGACACCTTAAGATTATCCATTTCCAGGCGCCTTCGCGGCAGTTTCTAAGTAGGCGTGCGGTTGTGAGAGGGAAGCTGACGCACTGTGCAGCCATTTGAAGGCTGAAGAAGGGTACAGTAAGAAAAGGGGTGATGTCACTCCGACGCTGCCTCTGACGCGGCACTTGCACGGGGCACTCTCTCAGCATGCATACTGTATGTAAGACCGATGATCCAGAGCCACAGACACAGGGCCCTTCCCGTTGCGGAACGCGCGCCACCATTGGCGGACTGTCGGCCGCCGCGTACACAATTTCTGACAGCCGGTGGCTTTTCACGAGCGATTTCTAAGAAGTGCTCGAGGGGGTTCCGTCTCGTGCATATGACTGCTTATAGACCATTCTGGAGCGTGCCTGGAGCGTGTCAGAAGTATGTAAGCGCAGGATGTTTTAGCTGCTCTGCAAGCTGCGGCACCGACAGGCACGCGCGTCGTGTTGCACTCCAGCCCCAGGAAGGCCGTCATTGCCCCCAATGGGCAGCCAATGCTTCGTGAGAATGACCCGCGATATTCGGCAGGCAGCCCATACATATTCATTCGCCCAACGACGCGGGTGCGGGAGGAGAGCAAGACACGGTTCCAGGTCCGCCGCCCTCGCCCTCGCCTGCTGCTCCACGCCATGCCGCAACCCGCATTGGGCAATGCACTGCTCCTCGTAGCAATAGTCCTCACATTACACAGTGCGCACCGGTGCTCCGTCTACGGGTGTTCCTGCTAATATTGACTGCCCTAGCCGCATTTTCCACGTATGAACGTACGAACGAACCTTTGCAGATCATTGCGCCGCGCAACTCATCGCCGTGTTCGCACAGATTTGTCCATACTGAAAGCGCTGGACCGCACGGACGAGTACATTCCCGCTTCCGTACGTTCACATGTGTCCTATCCGTACAGGACTCCAGCTCACCCGAACGTATTGCACTCTAGATGACGATCGAGGCATTCGCCGCGCTTTTCCTCGGCATATTCGGCGCGGTGCTGAAGACGCCCGCGCTGAAGGAGATTACATGGGCAAGCGAGATGAAAGCACGGTGCGTTGCTCAGATTCCGAGAGCAAGTGTCCCGGCTCATTTATCGCAGGTCGATAGACGAGTTCGACTCGCGCCTGAGCTTCATGACGCTCAACCACCGCGGCGCAAAGCTGTTCGGCGACGAGGCCATGAAGCAATAGACTGGTTTTTCATGGGATCGGCTTCCTCCTCCCGGGTCATCGCGCGAGCACTCTCCTGGTGCTAGACGTTGCGCACTGTTCGTCACCTGCGATGCTGCTTTGGACGGGAAAAGACAACGGCGTTCGCGATACAGCGTGCAAGTAAGCAGGAGTCGTTACAAAGGCATAGGGGGTGGCGGTAAGGTGCAGCCTACGGACCAGAGAATGGGCTGCAATGCCTCAATGTCCGAGAATCGATCCTCGTATGACCCGGGTTCACTTACCTCGAATTCAACAGGCACGTCGGTAACGATCGACGTTTTGATTAAGGCGTGGTAGCAAAACAGACACATGAGAGCCGAACTTCCAACGACCGGAACCATGCCCGTTTTCTCGTTTTCAAGCAGAGCGGCGAGGACCCGCATTGGCGCATGCGTTGGGTCGTCGGCGGGGCGCGGTGCCCATGCCAACTGGTTGCGGTCATCCAAGACGAGGCGTTCGTCGCAGAACCAGAAACGCAGCTTGCTGCCTGCAAAGAAAGGTCGCTTGTGCGTCGCGGCGAAGTCGACCAACTGCCTAGCATAACGGACCGGGGCAGTCACACCAGCCAAGTACCGAGTCAGACTGAACACTACATACGGACGCCGGCGTCAGATTCAGAGCAACTGGCGCGGTGTGCGGCACACACACTGAGAATGAGACGGCCCTGCTCGTCCTCCAGATTTGTCACATCATCGATGACCAGAGGATGCGCCGCGTTGAGCAGAAGGTCAACGCGTTCCGGCACCATGTGCAGGTGGAGATCCACGGCTTGCAGTGCGGACTGCGACGCTTCGCAGGCTAGGATGGCTTCCAAGTCAAGCAGGGAGCACACGGTTTGTTGGACGAACTCGGAACGAGGACCAGAACCTGCCTCCAACGCTCGAGCATGGTTCCAGACCAATTGCAGGGCCGACAACAGGTCATCCAGTGCCGAAGAACGAGCCTCCTCAGACTTCACTCGCCTGTCCCAGACAATACGATCGTGGGTGTTGACGTGCAGCTGCGCGATCCAGCGCTCTGCTTGGAACGCGAAAATCTCGCAAGCGACCTCTTTGACTGCACGATCTGACGAGGAGGACAGATTCGGTGACCATCGGCGGAGGGTATCGAAAAGAGAGGCCACAAAGTCTTTGGTTTCCTGCCGCATGTTGGCATTGGCAGCAAGAACGATGCGGGGATCCGGGTCGAAGTAGAGTGCTGCGGAAACGCTGTCTTCTCGACGCTGCGCACATATCGAGCTGAGCGCCGTGAGCACTTTGAAAGTAGTGCGTAATGTCGGATCTTTGGGCTCATCGAGACTCCTGAGCCCCACGTAGGTGCGCATACGCTTGTGGAATTTGTTGCAGAAAGCGTCAGCCGGAAGTTGGTAGGTCATGTCGAGTGCGTATCGCAGCGAATGCTGGAAGGATTAGCACTGACTGTGACCGTCAGTGGGAGACCGTCGGAGCTGCCGTCAATGTTCGCGGTTCAACTTCTACGTCGCACACGGCACAGAATCAATGATATAGGGTACCTGCATATCATGGCAGAGTTCAGCACACGCGTGAGCACCGGGGTCGAATACAATACGTACAGCTCAGTCGACATTGCCTTCGCGCTGCACGAAATATTGCACATATGTACATACATGTACCTGCAAGCTAAGAGTGCGGACGCACTCATGACCTTCATTTCTGCTGCTGCTGTTGCCTGGCCAATTCCTCCCTGCACCTCGTTAGCGTTCGGACACGCTATAACATTCCCGTTCCGAAGGTACGCACTCTTCCGCGGCAATAGCCAACTCATCCTCAATATCAACGACTCGCGCGACGGCCATGAACCTGGGGCGAGTCCTCAGCCCACCATTTGCGTGTTTCGTGGAGGCGCGAAGACGTACTGCGCGGCGTGCAAGCCCGCAAGGACCTGCATCGCCTGAACGTCGGTCTTCAGCTGCGCGGTCGAGCGCGACGTGCGCTCCAGCGCCGCGGAGAACCGGCCGAGCTTCGTCGCGAGCTGGACGTACAGCCGTTCTTTCGTCGCCGCGGCGGAGCTCATTGCGTGGCGGTGGGGACCGGGCCGGGGCAAAGGGACGCGTTGTTTGGACGCAAACAGAGACGCGAACTCTCTCCGCCCGCCCATCGACCGTGCCAACCTCGACGACATTGCAGACCCTATTAGACGCGCTGCCGACGCGCATATTAGCTGGATAAACCGTGCGGCGCTATCATTGCGGTCGTGCTCCAGGCCTTGTTGCCAATGGTGCCCGACTTCGACCGTGCCAACCGCGCCCGACTGGCATGTTTATGCGCGACCTTTCCCTTCCTGGGCACGACCCGACATCCCGGAATCTTTGGAAACGACCTGTTTCTCATCGCCACCCAGGCCCAAACACATATTCGACACCGGCCGCAGTGTGAACCCGGACGGACCATGGGCCAAAGCAATGCAGCGAACAGTGCAATTACAGGCGACACACGCTCCCAAGTCATCTACTAATACAAAACGACATCTCGACCGGAAGGGACATAACAGGTCATGAGGCTGAAACCAAACTAGTTGACCGCGATCTCTCTCCGCAGGGCGGTGGGCGCGCGGGCGTACGCCGCGAGCGACGGCCGGTTGCGGACCCAGGCCTCGCGGTACAGCCCGCGTGCGCGCGCGGCGAGCGCGGCGTAGCGGCCCCGCGACGCGGCGATGAGCATCGCGCGGATGCGCAGCGGCTCTTCGGCGGCGGCGGCGGACTCCTTGAGCGCGTGCCGTAGGAGGTGCAGGTCGAGCTCGGGCGACGGCGGCGGCGAGCTCGGCACGAATATCAGGTCGTCTTCCGACGAAGACGACGATGACGATGACGACGAGGAACAGGGCGACTCCTCGACTTCCTCAGGGGGCGGCGACTTCAACGCGGCCAGTGCGCTGTCATCGGGTTCTTGCACCGTGCGTGATGCTGGCGATCCGGAGGTGATCGTGACGTCGAGCCTGAGCGGGACGACGATGTGCGCCTTCGCCCTGCGCGCGGCCGCGGCGCGCAGTTGCAACTGGCGCCCGAACCAGAAAGCGTGCAGCGGGAAGGCGGCGACGAAGAGCGCGGCCGGCGCCCAGGAGCCATCTGGGCGGTTGGCGGGCAGGGTGAAGGCGGCGATGAGCGCGAGGTGCAGGCATATGCGCGTCGCGAAGAAGGCCGCGTTGAAGAGGCCGTCGTGCCGTGCGCGCGGGACGAGGCGCGCAGCGGCGAGCAGCAGCGTGGGCAGCTCCATGACGAGGGCCAGGGCAAAGATCGAGGTCCAGGGCGCGCTGCGCGCGAGGACGTACTGCAGCAGGAGGATGTAGACGATATCTGTGCCCAGCAGCGTGAGTGCGAGCATTGCAGCGGCAGAGGGGGGAGGACGGACGGTGGCACCATCCCGTGAGCACGTTTATCTGCCCGGCGTAATGCAGTGCGCCGGCGACGAGATCGCTGGGGCGTGGGGCGTCAGTCTGCCGTTACGCTCGCAAAACACAGATCGATCCCGTGCTTTGTTCCCAACGGGACTCCAACTCACGCGACGAGGTAGCCCTGGAACACGTGCACCGCGAGCTCCGCCAGCTCGGCCCGTCCAGCATTCGACTCCGACAATACGCGAACGTCGCCCAGCGCGCATACGACGTCCATCAGGAACGGCAAGCTGGTGACCACGGAGAACGCGGCGGCCAGAAAGGTGATGATCCATGCGCGCCGCTTCTCTGAGGGCCACAGCGGGTGCAGGGCCGTGTACGCCCCAAGGAACCCGGACGCCGCCAACACCGTCTCGCGCGCCAGCACCAACTCCTCCAACATCGAACCAAGGGAGAGAGATAGGGAACAGGGAGGGCGTGCGTGTGGCGAGCCTGCACGCCTTCGGACCGGGACGCGTTTTATCTGGCCCGCGAACGTGCGCGGTCGCGGCGCACGTTTCGATACCCAGCCCGCCATTCGGGGCTCGTACGGCTACCGCGGCTGCACATTCCGAACGGGGCTCCTTCTCGTCCAATCCTGCCCCAGCGCCAGCCAAAGACGCGCGACTATGACTGGGTTCCAGCTGGAGGCGCCCTCGGAGCGCGACCGGCACGCTGCAGACTGACAGGGCCGCGGTCTCCTATCAACTTCTCTTCATCCCCACAGCGACTATTACTGGCCCCGCGTCCCGTGCTGGGCCCCTGTTTGGCCGCTTCGCGTTCGACGGACGTACAATTGCCTGCAGAAACCCCTCGTCCGCACGTGGCTGGAACGGATCATCGGGGCGGCGCATTGCTGCACGCGTCCGCGATAGGAAATCCGTGCCGCTTTCGTCTGGGCAGGTCGCTGGCTTCACGCTGCTTCACGGCATGCAGATTGCTTGGGATACATATCATCTGTTGCCTTCGGCTTTCTGGGCGACACCCCCTCGGGCCGATTGTGCGGTAGCTCTGCTTGGGGCTTCATGAGACTGCGATGCACGTGCTGCTGGACCATGGCGAGCCGTTCTCCCTCTCACATTCGGGCAGTAACGTATTGAGTGCCTTGCCTGATTCCCTGTGCCTATTTCTCGCTCGCAAGCCACGGCCACCCGTTTCGGATCGCGTACGGGATCACCGCGCGAGACCTCCTGCGGCCGAACAACGTTTGGATCATCGTATGATGCTGGGCGTGAGTTCCTGTCCCCGATCCATCGCTCCAGACTGGTCCTGCACTGGGACAGGCATACGTTGGCCACATCGGCAGGATTTTATCGGCGCGGCGGTTCTGTTACACATCAAGAGTGAGGTATAAAAAGTTCAATTGTTCGACCCAGCTGCACAATTCCAGGGCCAGGGGTGCAAGGAGCTCGTCGTTACATCATCGCCGAACAGTGAAAAGGACGGACAGTATCCCACGGCGCATCATCTGGTACGAAGACTAGCTAGCGATCAACATTGGCCTTCGATTTCCGTCGCTGCTGCAGCCTGTGGCATAATATCACAAGAGAACATGAAAACTCTCGACCTAGTCCTCACAGTATCAGCTCGTCCGGTGCGGTCTTGTTTCGGTCCGCGGCCGCGCTCCTTGGGTCACCTCCTGAATTATTGGATAAGTTGCGGCAATGGCAATGTAACTCCGGACATGGTTCAGGTGCCTGCGCAAAGAGATCAGCATTACTGGGCTAAATTTTAGAGCCACTATATCTGTGCAATACATCGCTAGGGTCCGTGAGGATATGAACCTGCACCAAGACCGTATGGAGTCTACCGGCGGAGGGTCAGGCGGCAATTCCGAGACGCTGTCCACGATGTGGGTAGTCAGGATGTTTCTGATAAACTATGATACTATTGCCTCAGCGGTTGTTCAAATCCTTGAAAGTGGAAGGGGATGAGGAGGACTGATTTGGGGCGGAGCTCAAAGCGCGTCGTGCTCCTCACTGCACCTAATCACCACCTTACTCACAACTATGTTGCAACTCTCACAAGACACCCAGCTGCGCATTTTGCGCGAGATAATCTACGTTGGCTCGCCGGAGGAAATGTAGGCCAGATCACAATATTTACAAGGACCTAATCAGGCGCGTCGCTACCAGGTTGAACCTTTCCTGGACCATTCTTACACTGTACCCTGCACCAGCGTCTTCTGCTCGCTTCTATTCCAGACACAACCACGAGCTCAAGAGTGCTCATGAGCAGGTCAAGACCGGGACGGCGGCGAGCCCTTTACGGCGCGGAAAAGCTGCCCGCTTTCAGGGATGTCAATTGGTTTTGAAGACCCGGGCGCTACTCCGCGGCATGTATAGCGACCTCTGCCTGCGCATACTTACTGTCTATCAGAACAGGGAGCGCGACTTCGACGGGTTTCTGTCGCGGGCCTGATGGGTTGTAACGCACATCCACGCCACTGGTCCTTCAAGTTGCTACGTCCCAGCTGGATCCATCCCGCGCCTGGCCGCCTCGCCGCACACTTGAAGGGCCCGCTACAGCCCGCCGAACTTTCCCCGGTTCATTGCCAGCCTCGATCCTGTGACAGGGTGTTTATCTGCCAAACATCACATCGAGTTATCCTCCCGATTCCACGCCCATGGACGGCGTCCGCATGGATGCATTTCTTCAAGCGCTACGGCCCGCCAAGAGGCTCCGCCACTGCGGCCAGTATCATGCAGCGCTGGAGCTGCTCGCCGTCCTCGAAGTCGTATCCCTGCCGCCCGGCCAGGCGGTCCTGGTCGCCGCCGAGAAGGCCAGCGTGCATGTCGCGCAGGGATATCTCGGGTGCGCCGCAGAAGTAATGCGCACCTTTATTCCAGGCAATGGCGCAGAAGAGCAGCTCGTACGCGTATTCACAGCGCTGTACGACATACAGGTGCAGGGCCTCGTGCGCGACGCGCGTGCCGTCGCGGAGGATGCCCTACTCACTCCACAACTCGACGCCGAGATATCGCGGCTCGTGGACCTGTCATGCATGCGCATTTTGCTGCTAGCCGCCGTGGTGCATGATATGGGCGCAGCGCAAGCCGAAGAGGCCCGCGCTCGCGCCAGAGCGCGGTTGGAGGCTGCGGTGGACAAGCTCATTGTACACAAACGACTGGAGGACGCTTTCGATGCTCTGCTCCTCCTCGTACAAGTTCTTGGCCCAGACGAGGCCCAGAGGAGACTCGACGGCTTTCTTGTGCTCTGTGAACAGGATGGGGACTGCGAGCACTTGCGCGCGCTCTGTCTCCTGGAGCGCGCGGAGAAGCTGCAGGCGGCCGCGCGGCCATGGGAAGCCATGGCGGCTGATGCCCTAGCTATATGTTTACAGTGCGGCAATGTCGTCGGCGCGGCGGACGCGCGCATATTCCAGGCGGCGCACCAGACAGGCGTAAACATCGGGACGGTCTTGCAGCAGCTCACTGACCTGGTGAACGAGTGCACGGCCTTGGATTACCCTCGTGGTCAACTGGTGGCCCTGCATCATATCTGCGTCACAGCGCACGAGCATAGGCGCTACAATCTTTATTTCGCAGCGGCGGCGGACCAGTGTGAGATCGCGGAGAAGGTGGCATTGCATCTTCACGTCGTGCTCTGCTTCCTGCAGCACATTTCTGGGCTGGCGCTCACGGAGGGCCACCTGGGAAAGGTCGTGGAGGGATTCGACTGGGCGATGGCGTTCCTCGACACATCGCAATTGGTTTGGCTCAAGGCCTTGTTCTTACGGGCCTATGGTGCGGCCTACATTTCGCGCGGTATGCGAGACGATGCAATACGCCTGTGTACTGCGTCGTACGACCTCCTGCGGGAGTACGGCACAGTCGAGGAGATCTCACTGCAGGCTACGTTCGTGGGCCTGGCATATCTGGCTGTGGATGATATCCCCTTCGAGGACAGGGGAGATGCGTACGCTGCTGCGAAGTCCAGGGTTCTGGAGTTTGTCGCATGGGACGAAGAGCGGGACCTCGTCGCAGGGTTGGAAGCAAAGGTACGCGCGTCGATCGGCGGTCAGCCACGCTGACCAGATCGTCACAGTACGCCATGCTTATCATCGTTAATGTCTTTCTTCGACACATCACACCGGCTGGTCCAGTCGAAGATGCACGGCTCTGGTTGCACAAAGTCATTGCGTTGGAGGCCCGCCTCCCGCCAGGGCACCCTGATGTGAAACGCATTCGCGCAAATAGGCTCCAGTACCAGGCTCTAATCGCTCTGTGCGAAGGTCAAGCCACAGCTTCGTTGGCTCACTATACCAATGCTATGCAGATGTGCGATGACCCTGGCTTGTACCTGCAGCTGCTCGACTACCTTGGGATGTCTGCTCTAGCTGATCTAGGAGACTACCAAAAGCGCGGAGAGCTCTTTGCTTTGGAGTCCGCGGCGGAGAAGCTGCAGTTGGCGTCATCACCGGTCTTCGCGCTTGACTTCCCGGAGAGGCGAGTCCGGTTCTACTACTGGCGGGCCAGGATACTCGAGGAACAATATATCCGGCGAGCGGTGCCCAACCTGGCCCCAGCTCTCGACTTGCTTGATGCCGCATACTCTACCCAAGAGGCTATCCGCCGAGAGCTATCCCTACTTCCCCGTGCAGTCGCCCTCCACCACAAAGTCAAGCTTTCCGCTGGAGAGCGCACCCGAAGCGTGCTCGGTTTGGCACTGCGGATAGCGTCCGCTAACGGAGACCTTCCTGCGCTTCGGTCCTGGCTCGTGCGTGCGAAGGCGCGTAGCCTCTCCGATATGGTCGGGTTGCATCTTGTCGTCCCTGCCACTGTCATTGCTGCGCTCGACATGGAAGGGCAGGGGATGCTACAGGAACTTCAGGACCTTGCCCGCTGTGCCGTGGAGTCCCCGGCGCCGTCCAGGCCATACCTCCGGCGGCAATTTGCTCATCTTCACGATCAGATGTCTAGACACTCGGCCTGGCGCAAGTACCTGCGACTGAGGGACGGGTATATCGATAGCGAGGCCGTGTTGGAATCTCCCGATCATGCAGACGTACTTGTCGTGGACTATCTTGTCAACGAGGACGACAGCATTGTTGCCCTTACGACACGCGCCGGTGAACCACCGCAGATGTGGCGCATACCTTTGACGGGGACAGATGTGCGTCGCTGGAAGGCCGAATTCCTCAACATGACAGATCTCGAGTATAATGGTCGGTGCCTCAGACGCCTCGCACCCCTCATCGCCCCGCTCTCTCAATGTGCCGCCGTGGGACAGGTTCTGGCTCTCATTCCCTCCGGGCCGTTGCATGGTATCCCTCTACATGCAATCCCGCTGGGCGGCGCGCCTCTTCTCCAGCGCAACCCTGTCGTCTACAACCCTAGCATTGCCGTCATGAATCAGTGTAGGACGCGTTCCCTCGACGTCAAAACATCAAACGCGATATTCCTTGGGGCGGCTCAGGATCGTCCTGGTGCGCTTTTGTCGGCATCGCGCCTTGCAGAACGACTGAATGGGCACGCCATCCTGGGCGAGAGTGCGACCCTGTCCGCGTTCGCAGAGGCAAGCCGTGTTGCCAACTTGATCCACTTCCACGGACATGCACAATTCGATGTCTCTGACCCTCAACAATCACACATCAAGCTGGCCGATGGTGCGCTAGCCGCACAAAGTGTCCTAGAGCTGCCTTTCGCTCCGTGCGATGTCACTCTCGTCGCGTGTGGCTCAGGAGAACAGTACATTGCCCCCGGTGACGAGCCTTCTGGGCTCATACCTGCTTTGCTTGTCGCGGGGGCTACGTCTGTCGTCGCGACACTATGGCCGGTGCGGGACGATGATGGTGTCGCATTCAGCTCCAGATTCTACGACGATTTCGTGGGCGGTGAAGTAGTTGACCTCGCTAGGTCTTTACAGAAGGCAGCTCTCGGAATTCGAGACGCCAAGTCCACCTCGTCACCATTTTTCTGGGCCTCGTTCGTCTTATACGGCTCGTGGACACGTACGCAGGCACCGCTGGGAAGGTGATAATTTGTGGCGTACGGATCGCGACATTGTTCTCTACACTATCACTCTGGGAAAAGATATCCAGACTATCTAGAGCATGCGAATACATTTGTGTCGATACTCAACGATTCGGGCAGATGTCCAAAATCAACCCCGTCCTTGACTACAAGTGTATTCGTGTCTTCGCGACTGAACCATCGAGCCACTGCAAAGCGTATGGCGTCGCCACGCGCTACGGTCGTTTTGGAGACGACATTGAAGCGGAACGGCCCACCATGTTCCAAAAGTACGGCGGCGACGAAGGTGTCCGGAATGCCCGATCGATCGGACGGGTTCTCCTCCAATGTGAATCGTGCTCGCTGAGTATCGACTCCCGTTCCCAGCACTCGCATACTGAAGGCGGCGACGCGCTCTGTTTCCCGTTTGACAGTGACGCTCAGTGGCGTGGAGGAAATGAACCCGGCGCTGACGCCGAGGGACAAACTGCCCTCGAGCGCATTTCGCACCCGAGTCTCTGTCACATCACCAACCAAGTGTTCGGGGGACAACGCCTCGATACGAGGGTCGTCGTCTGCGTCTTCATCGTCGGGCTCGAACTGAATATCCACGCTGGCCTGACGAAACCTGGTATCGAACGCGGCGAAGCGAAACTCGAAGACGATGAGGCAGCCCGGCACGCCCGGCCTTCTGACCAGTCGCCCGAAGCGGACCGCGTTGACTCTAGCGAGTATGCGACATTGGCGAATGGTCTGGTCGGAGATGAGACGTTTGTCGATGCTGTACTGAGCGAGGAGCTGGTCCTCCTGCTGATGATCTGGCTCGCATGTAATCGTGAGAGTATTCATCTGCCTCGAATTAGATAGCACGCCGGACCCGCGGCACTGGGAAGCACATACTGCAGCAAGAACGCCCGGAGATGGGTGCACAGGGAGACGCACACACACGTCAACTGTCAGCGCCCATCGAAGCAGTCCCGAAAGACGCTCGCAACAGGCGCTCGCTACCTGTGAAGTACCTGCAGCTCGTTCATTTGCACAGCAATGCACTTGGACTCGTAGGTTCAGAGCAGCAAAGGAATGCAAGTTTATAAGCAAATAGAAAACATGTACGGTACGGCGGGAACGACAACTAGAACGCGGGGAACCCAGTCATGTGCTGTAATACATGAGCATCGTGAAATAACCTAGACAATGTTACTCACCGGGGGCATGGGCATAGGCATACCAGTGCCATTGCCATATATCGGCGGCGCAGGCCCCGCAAACCTGCGAGTCGTTAGCTCCTCACATCTAAAACAGTCGGGAGACGCCGCTTACCCATTCCCTTGTGTGATCATTAAACGGTTCATACCCGGCGTGATGATAGGCTCCTCCTCCTCTTGTTGCTCCTTCTTCTTCTCCTTCTCTGACCGCTCGCGGACTTCCTTCTCGAGGGAGGACAGCTGCGCATATGCGTTAGCACGAGATCGTGGTATAACCTGCAAACATACGCGTTCTACTAGTCTCCGCTGGTTCTGGATGTAGTACGGCATGTAGAAATCGTTCAGGCCGTGTTGCCAAGAGAGTTCGGCCACCACGTCTGCACGAAGAAGGTCGAAGCACAAGTAAAGGATGGCCGCGAAGCACTCCTTGTTGCCGATGTCGACGAAGTAGGACATGAGCTCTTCTGCGACCTCCACGGAATTCGACACGCCGGCAGTGATGATTGCGTCCTTGAAAAGCTTGTCGCGCTTGGAAAGAGAGATGGACTCCTCCCAACGAGAGTTTTTCTGCGCCGTGTTAATTCCGAGAAACTGCAGTAGACAAGCCGAACAAACCTTGTACAAGTGGGCTGCCAGACGACGGAACTCGAGGAGTTCGCTTCCCTCCAGTCGCCGAGCAAGTGCGGTGGCGTTGAAATTGTCGAAGCTGTCGATCGAGTCGCGGAGTGTCTTGTAGTCCTCTTCCTCGATCAGGAGGTCATTGTAGGCATCGTTGACAGCCTCAATGTTCAACTGTCCAGTAGTCAGCATTGCGTATCAGGGAGACTTTCCAGGTACTAACGTGCTGCACAGCGATGAGGTAGGGCTTGATGAGCGGGACGTTGTCGTTGTCCTTGTGTTGGAACATGCGGACGACACGTCCGTGGTCGATCCGGGGAATGAGCACCGTGAGCAAATCGTTCAGCAATGTCGGTTGCTCCTGCAGATAGAACGAGAGCGCCTGAGTGACAATGGTTAGTAACAGGGACCTCATCTCGCCAGGGAAGCCGTGCCTTGTAGTAGCTGCAGGCGATGTGTCAGACCAAGTTCTACAAGACAAGACTGCTTGCTCACATCTCAATATTTGCGACCCGTACAACGACGTCCTTGAACTGGTTATGTTCCCATGCATCTGCGGCACGCTCCATCATGGCCAAGGCAGCATTGTCCTAGGGCCCAGATGAGTTACCAATCTCAGAAAACTGGGCAGCGCTTACAAATTCGTCGTATTTGATGTACAGGTACACCAGCTCCGGCCAGAGGTGAGCCTTCTCGGTAGCCTTGATGGCCTGCATCCCCAGTTAATACATGCCGTGCGCAACGTCCTTCCACCCTTACTGACCTTGGGGATGTTGATGCGCGCAACGAAAAGCTTGAGATGTTCCATGACTGTGGACGACGTTTAGAGCGCAACGACGACCAACGCAAGAACGTACGCTTCTCCGGGCGGTACTTGCTGTAGAGAATAGAAAGCTCGGTGAAGATGCCCATCTGAGCGTAGTCTTGTCAATCCCACTGCGTTGTTGTCAAACAACGATCCAAGACGTACGTGAGCACGCTCAAGGCTGAGGCCAGCCTCAAGAAGCGCGACAACCTCGTCAAAGTAGCCGCGCTTCTCGTACTCCTTGAGCAAGAGCGGGAGCTCCTCCTAGAGCAGTATGAGCACGGGGAAGACCTGCGACGATTATAGACGCACCGCGTGCACAATGATATTGAGACCGCAAATTTGCGCCTGGGATGGTGTGAGAATGATAGTGAATCCACAACCATGACACCGACCAAGCGGAACTCCTTCTTCTCAAGACACGCGTACTGCACTTGCTTCCAGACCTGGGTATTGCCAGCCTTGCGCGCGCTCTCGACGGCGGCCTGGGTCTCGCCGAGGTAGATGAGAGTGGTCGCCAACCGTGCCCAGTTGTTGATGCTGCTGAAGAGCAGCTTGGCAGCCTGGTAAAGCTCGTCCTCGAAGCACTTCTCGCCCACGCTGAGGATGTCGGCGACGTTGGTCATCGACAGGAACTCCTCCATGTCGTGCAGACGGTCCGTCTTGGCGTAAGCGTACGCGAGCTCCGTGTCGATCTTGGGTTCGCGCAGCGTCTTGCGCGCCATCTGCAGGTAGCGGACGAGGTCGTCATGCTTGCCGGCGTGGTTGGCAATCTCAATAACTTCGGCGAAGTTGGACGGATCCTGGGCCTTGATGTACGAGTCTGTAAAGCGTTAGGGAGCGTCCTCCCAATATGGGAAATATTCAAAGCGTACCGATGGAATCCTTGATACGAAGACCGTCGAGCTGGGCCTTCGCGAGACGGCTCCAAACCTCGGGCATGTTGACCTTGTTGGCGTACTCGACACCGCGGTCCAGGCTGACGATGTGCTCGACCAAGACGTTCATGGCGAGCGCGTGCTGGTCGTATTTCTTGTAGATCGTCAGCGCCTCCTCGAACAGGCCGTGGTCCGTGGCAATCTTCGCGATATCGAGGAAGTCGTAGTTGGACAGCTTGTTGATGTACCCGACGACCTTGCCCTTGTCTGCGCGGATGGCGGTAAGGAGGAGGAGGTTCTGCAGGCTCTTGTTGTCGCTGAACGACGACGGCTCGACGATAATCTTCTCCAGGAGTTCGATGAGCTCGATCGGCAGGTCCGCGACGATGAAAGCCTTGACGGTGACAGAGACATCGTCGGGGTCGGTGCACTCTGGGATGGCCGTGGAAATGATCTGGTCAATGAGCTGGCGACGGTGGCCGTTGTCCGGCGAGAGGACCTGCGCCCAAAGCTCGGGAAGACGACGCTTCACGAGGTAGCGCGCCTGCTGCTTGAACATCGCGTTGTCGTTGGTGATGGCAACGAGCTCATCGTCGCACATGCCCTTCGCATACGCGATGAACGCGAGGTAGGGATCACGCTTCTCGCAGTACTTTCCGACGACGAGCGGCTCGTACAACTAGCGGTCGTAGGTTAGTATTGTTCAACAAATTTTCACGGCCACATACGTTGTTCTCCTTGAGGAACGCCTCCGGGTTGTTGTTGCTGTCGATGAAGATCTTCGCCAGCGCGTTGAAGACAGCGGAGTCCTGGCTGCCGGCCTGGACACGGGCCTCAAGCCACGGCAGGATGAGCTTGAGACGGTTCCTCGTCTCGACCTCCTCGACGAGCTCGTCGATCGGGAAATTGCCCGTGACGGACGCGAGCAAGCCCTTGATGGTGGTCTCGTCGCAGTCGACGTCAAGCAGGCCACCGATGACCTGAGGCGTGCGGGCCGAGTTAACGCGCTGAACGTAGACCTCGATGAAGTTCGTGAGGCCGTTCTGGTAAAGGTAGAGCACGAGGTCATGGACGAAGTCGAAGCGGTCGCAGACAATAATGAGCGGAAGCTGGTTCGAGAGCTTGGCCTCCTTCAGGAAGTTCTTGACCTTCTCCGGGTTGTAGAAGTTGCTCTCGCGGCAAATGCGCTCAACCTCGCCGAGCTGGCCAGTGCGAGTGGCGGCCTGGATGTACTTGAAGTGGACCTCCGGATCCTGACTTATGTTGACGATCGAGCCGAGGTAGTAGTACAGGCCTACACAAATGTCAGTCCAAATACCAGTAGATGACGGGCTTGGTCGTACCCTGGAAGCTCTTGAAGGACTCGAACATCTCGACGACCTTGATCGGCCCGAGGATGTCCGAGTACTTTGTCGCGATCTGAACGACGACCTGCAGGTTCTGCCGGATGTTGAGGCGCAACATCTCTTGCAGGCACTGCATGGTCTGCTCAGTCGTCAGACGGCTGAAGTACTCAACAAGCCACTACGATGAAGTCAGCCAATAGAGCTCCCAGAGAAGCGGCGCGCGAGCGCACCTCGGGGCTGAGCGCGTTAGTGTGCACAATAACGCGCTTGATGTCCGCGATGTCGTCGTAGTGCTCAAGAGCCTGCAAATATCATCAGCAGTGACCGGAGCGGTTGCACGCAAGGACTAACGCGCTGCAACAGGCCGGCCTTCTCGCAAAGGTTGGCAATGCGAGCCTTGTCGTAATGCGTGAACATCTTGTTGCCGAGGATGGCGTCGGCGACCTGCGGCGCGTGGACAAGGTTCATCTCGAGCAAACGCGTCTGGAGAGGTCCCTGCTCCGGACGGTTGTCCTTGAGTGCATCCAAGAGGAAGGACGTCGCCGGCTGAATCATGTTCTGCGACATGAAGATGTCGACCACCTGCAAAGCAAATTGCTCAGCGGACTGAGCTCGTACGCAGAGCTAGTCCTGCTTACGCGCTCAACGTCGACGAGAGGACCAGCCTCGTCGTTGACAAGTTGCATGGCGAATTCCGTGCCCTTCTCCGGGTTTGTGCGCATGATGTGCTGCAGGAGCGTCGAGTAGTCCGGCTGGTAGCCGACCTTCTTGGCGTAGAGCAGAATCTTATCCGTCTGACCGGTCTCCGCGAAGCACGCGACGACCTTGTTGGGGACGTTTGCGCGCAGGTACACGCTGAGGGCGAGCGTCATGTCGTGGAGGCGCACGATGTCGCCGAGCTCCTCGCTGCAGTCCAGCTACGAATCTCGTCAGAACGATAAAGCGTCGTGTTCGTTAAACTTGCATACCTTGTTCTCCTTGAGCCACTTCTCAAGGAGCTGCTTGCGGCCCTGCTGCAAGACGGGGCGAGCAAGCTCGAGCGACTCAAGCTTGTTGAGCTCGCCCTTCTCGAGGAGGATGCCGAAGTACTGAAGGATCGGGGATAACGATCCCGGCGCAACCGGCGCCGCCTTGAACGCCTCGATGGTCTGCGCGGTACGAAGAATGCCCTATGTACCAGTATCAGAACTGGCCCACTGGAACGCAAGGTTTATACATACCCTTGGAGAGTTGGCGGCAATCTTCGCAGCCTCGTTGTACTGACCGGACGCGAAGAGCTGCTGGTACTGCTTGATGTACAAGTCGTCGGCGCCGGGGAGGTTGGCGCGGCTAGCGAGCTTGAACGCGAGCTCGATGTTGTTGAGGACGTTCAGAATGTACGGAATGGTCGTCTGCTCGTCGACGCTGACACTGAGCACTTGCCCCTTCTTGTTGACACCGATGATGCCGTTCGACGCCTCGTGCTCCGCCGTCACGAAGATTGTCTCGCCGCTGATGCGGTTCATGTAGATACACGCGCCGGTCTCGAGGTCGTAAAGGTGGATGAAGCCGTACTTCGTGACGAGGTAGATGATCCCGTGCTGCTGCGAGACCTGCATGGCCACCGGGAAGTCGTTCGTCGCCTCGGGCGGGAAGAACACGTCGACGGCCTTCTTCTGGAAGACGGGGTTCCCCTCGGCGTGGTCAATCTCCACGATGTGCAGCTGCAAGACACGCGTTAGGACGAGGAATAGCGCCCGCGGCGGGGGACCCTTACCTTCGCGCCTGTCGCTGTCCGAACGGAGAACGTGAAGAGCTTCGTCGGGTGCGGGTGCCCGTCGAGCTTGATCGTGGCGAACGCCGCGGCGTGCCCCTCGATCGGCTGGCTGACGCCGCGCTCGCGGCTGTAGAGCTGCATAGCGCCCTTGACCTTGAACGCGGCGGGGTTCGTCGTGTTGCCCGCAATGCCGACGAGCACGAGCCACTTGTCGTCGGCCGTCGCGCGGTAGTTGATAATCTGAGCGCCCGCGAGGTTGGCGTGGCGGTCGAATATCTTCTGCGGCGGCGAGGTCTGGTCGTTAATGGACCAGTGGTACACCGCGGTCTCCGTGACGAGGCCAAGGGTCGTAGTCGAGATCCACTTCCAGAATACAACGTCCTCGTTCATCATGTGGGACTTGACCTTCTGCTTAAGCTCGATGTTGAAGACTTGGAGCTGGCGCTGGGCTGCGGACGCACGCGTCAGTCAACGTGTCCTCAGCGAGGCGCGACGCGCAAGCCGCCGCCCAGCCAGCGAAGAAACGCACATTTCAATGCCAGAATCTTCTCCTTGGGGTGCATAATGGCCGAGTCCGCCGTAATGGGGCGTCGCAGCACATTGTTGGCGTCGGCGAGGTCGATGATGACGACCTGGTTCTGGTCGTTGACCTTCTCGCGCACGCAAATGAAATGGTCGGATTCTAGAGTCAAAGTCTGCAGCGGGTGTCAGCCCAGGGTGCCCTGCGCGAGCTCGGCTGTCGCTAGGCGTGCGCGCGGCGGGCTGTGACGAACCTGGAAAGAAATCGAGGCGGGCTGGATGCCCACGCTCGACAGCTGCAGGTGCTCGCAGAACGTAATGGGTTTCGAGGCGTCCATGGCCGTGATAGGGAGTACCAAAGGACGCGTCTGGTTTTAAAGGGGTGCGCGCGCAGCCAGGCGACTTTGCTGCAGGCGGACAAGTTTGCTTTCGTCAACGGAATCAAATCTGCCCGCCCTGGTTCTGACGCTCAGACTGCCTCCGCTTCACATGGATTACCTGTACTGTACATCGCACGCTCACACAGCTCTAGCTATGGTCCAACACTATGTTCTAGGTGTCTCGGGGATATCTGCGCCTTCCTCGGCGAGCCTCAATGCCTCCTCGAGGTCATCGTCATCGTCCATCACAAAGGCCGGGGGAGCAGCGCCGTACGCGATGCGTTGAGCGACAATAACTACACGAATTCAGCGACAAAAAGCACAACGAGTTCGAAATACGTACGAAGGTCGATGGTTAGCTGGAATACCGCGCAGATCTGACCAGTTTATGAGCGACCGCCCCGGAAGACGCACTTGAACAAGACCGTACCTTGAATTGCATAGGGCTTCCCTGCCAGAAGAAATAACCTGTCCTGCAGGGATTGTTAGTGACTGTCGCGTCTGTTTCCGTAAGACTTGCTTGAAGCTATCTCCCCCAATCCAACCTATCAAGGTCGACGCGCGAAAGCCGTAGAGCGACTTCTGCCTGAAGTTGCTGTAGCGGGAGATGTGAGGCCGTAACGTGTGCGAATACTAGCACCTGTACCTGATCAATTGGGGAATGGGCTATCGCGCGCGCGGTCAGCGGCCCGGGGAGATGTCGGCGAGTGCGACAAGAGCTCACCAAAGTACTCTCGAGTCCGAGCGCAATGTAACCCAGGGTGTCGACGAACCACTTCATGCGACCAAAGATGAGGACCAGAATGGTCTCGCAAAGCACCAGCGCGATGAGGAACTCGATGTATGTGCGGTACAGCGGCCATTGCCAGAAGGAGAACGGGCGGTTCGAGGCGCCGTAGCTGTCCGCCCGGTTCGCGGGGCGGTAATGAATGCAAATGTAGAGAAGCCCGAGCTGTACGTTTGGACGTCAGTGACGAGGGCGGCGAATTGACTTCAATGGCACGAGCCTGGGCGACGATCATAAGCAGGGACTGCACGAGCAACACAAGCTCAAAGCGGTTCCCTGGAGTCTCAAGTGAGCCGCGTCGCAGGAGGTCGGTTATTTGGCACGCACCCAGCCAGAAGAAGCAGCGGGTAATGTTCTGCGGAATTCCCTGAGCGCGGCGGCCGCGGCGGCCGTCGAACCACGTACGGCAATGAGGAGGATGGCGCACACGTCGCGCGAGAAGCCCGTCGAGTCCCTGGGGCGGGCAAATCACTCAGAACATGGCGCGGGAGTTTCAGCCACGTCCCGCGTACTTCTTCCGCACAATGCTAGCCGCCTGTCGCCCGATGCAATGAGCGCAGCCCCGACGCGTCATGGGCGGCTGCGTACCTGATCGGCATACACGAGCGGCGGCCCGACGGCCATGCCAATGCCCGCGAGTACGCTGAGCCACTGCATATTGGGTGTGGGGGGTCCGTGCGGCCGGGGCGAGGGGGGTCGTCAGCAAGTTTGGGAAGCAGGGCCGCCGCATCGCTGCTTCGCGAGTTGCCGATCCCGACGCTTTGCTCGGTACCGAGCGCTTCGAAAGGGCGGGATCTTTGCGATGGCCGCCCCCGCCGATTGTCAGCGCCGCTTCTTTTGTCGATTGCGCCCTCAATTGAAGGCGCCCGCCAGCGTCGAACTCTATGGTTCCAATTGCCGCCAAATGAGGCCTTTTATTCCCCGCGACCGCATAAATACGCTGGGTTGAGCGCGGTGCTGCCGACAAGCCCACTACTGCCAGTGCTGCTCAACATGTCGCGCCCTCCTCAGACCCCTGCCTCGTACTACGGCTACAAGAGGTCAGCTGGGGTGCCCGCGTGGCGCGATGCATCTGACTCGCTGCCAGCTCAACCTCGTCGTCGGTGTTCTCTGCCCAGAGCCACTCGACCTATCCAACCACGCCTAGCCTTGGTGCGGCGTCTGTGTTCAGCCGTGTCGAGGTCGATGAATGCCCGACGCCCGCCCCAACCCTGGGCCACGCAACGGTCACGGTCACACCCCATGCAACGCCGGTTCAGTCGATCCGAACCCTGAGCCCAACCCCCAGCTCATACTCCAACACATGCACGTCCACACTGCCTTGTCTGACCCCTTTGATATTCATCGTCTGTCTCAGATGTCCCGACACTGACCGGCGCGGCCATGACGAGCCTCCATACGACGCGGCTCTCTCCTCATCCCTATTTGGGCGTCGCGGACGGACCGCGCCTAAGCTGGGACATCCGCAAGCCCCCGACGGCGCGCAACGCGGTCATCACGCAAGGCGGGCACACCGTCTCCGCCTTTTCCGGCATCGCGCACCTCCCCGCGACGACGCCGCCGGCGTTCACGCTGCACATCGCGCTGCACAACATGCCGCAGTGGTCCGTCGTCGTACAGAGCCCGAACGGGCAGCCGATCACGTGCCAGCAGCTGCTGGACGCGATCCACGCGCAGCTGCGCGCGCCGGTCTCCACCGCCGAGCTCAACGCGTCCTGGACCGCCCAGCAACAGGTCGTCATCGGCGAGTCGTACCGCTCCAACCGCGCGCAAGCGGGCGCGGAGATGCCGCGCGAGGTATGTAGGGTCGACGTGCTCGGCTCCGCGAGCCGCTGGGCCGGACTGTACTTCAACGAGAAGCAAGCGAGGCTTCAGTATAATATTCCGCCGCGAGCTATGAACGATTCGACTGTCCGGACGCTCGTCTTGACCCTGTCCCTTGCGTGAGCGTGCTTCAACTTCAAGCTTGCAAGTTTGCCGCCCGGGAACCCAAACACCAAGAATCAAGAATCAAGAACCAAGAAGCTCCCTCCTCCCCCCCCCCCCCCTTTTCCGTTTCGTATGCGTTCGTGTTATTTGCGCCTCAAGTTGAAGCTCTCAAGTTCAAGGTCGACCCCGAACTCTGAATATCTTATTTGCGCGCCGTCGTGTCGCGGACACTTGCCTTGCCCCGTCTATGTATCCCTGACTCACACACGTGTATCTACTATGTATCGCTGGCTAGAGTACCTATTTGCTGCTGTAGACTAAAAAAGTCTCGTATGTACACAATATATTGATACAGTACCGCTATTACATGTGCCCGTGTGCCTCCAAATGCAAGCTAGGAAGCTGTAGTACCTTCCGTAGCCCGGCGCTGATCTCCACGTTCACGGAATCGCTTCGAAGAATGTTTGCGCGTCGCCGGGTGGCGCCAGCTGGACGCGGCGAGCGCTCTCGGAAAGCACCGCGAGCGTCCGGTATACCGCGACGTCGATGCTCCCCCGCGCCGCCCGCGCCTCCAGCCACGGTTTCAACAGAGACAGGCGGCCACGCAGACGCAGTGATTCCGCGAGGCCCGCGAGGCCGAGGTAGTCTTCGTCTACGTCCGCCATCAAGGCGTCCAGCGTAAGACCGGCTTCTTGCTCCTGCGCGCATGTGAGAGCATCGTCCTGGGCGAACGGGACTGCATACCTCGCCCCCCTCCTCGCGCGGATCTGCCCTGCTATCGGCGACGCGGACAGCGGTGTCGGATGCCAGTATCAACGCGCCGACATCGCCCTCGGGAGTCGCGGTCCCGGTCGACACGCGCAGGCTACACGCAGGGACTGGGAGCGCCTGGACGCGCGAGAGCAGCACACCGACGACTACAGTAAGTCCAAGAAGCTGCATGTCGTAGGACGAGGGCAAGACGCAGTAAGAGCAGCCGGTGACAGCATTGCATTTGCACCCCCTGAAATACATACACCATCGGGTGCACTAGTGGCTCCGGAAGAGGAGAGTTTGGTGCGAGAGCCTAAAGCATAAGCGGACCCGAATTAGACTGGCGAGTGTCGTTTCTGACGGCTGTCGCGCGTCTCGTCGCAGGGGGAGAGACGATCGCGCTGCCTTGGGCGTCGCGTATGTCGTCTGTTGATGCTGAAGGCCGAAAATCAGCTTCACAGAGGGCACCTAGCACTGGGACCGGACGCGTCTCCTGGAGAAATGCGGCCGCTGACGCAGGGATTCCCAGAAGGCCGCGAGAGGAGCATCGTCGCGTGCTAACGGCGCCAGTACTTCTTCGGCCATGGGCGGGATACTGTACTTGAACGATAGATGCTCAGAGCGAACCTGTATGGACGACGCGTCCCCGCCGCGTGCTGGAGCGATGAGCGATGCTCATTTCCTCATGCGGTGTAAGCAATACCCGTCGACCAGTGCCACACATTGATTTTTCTGGGCGACTCGCGATGCGAATGATCCGTCACGCCTGTAGCCAGGATGTGCGAATAGACTGTATGTACCGGAGAGTGAGCGCGCGCCGTGTCCGCCGGCGTCGGTGAGTGGCAAGGCAAAAAGCAGGCCGGTATCTGGCGGTTGAACACCGCAAGGGAACCGGGCATATACGTCCGCCTTGGCATCAGGGGTACGGGCGCCTACGTACTATCTTGTTTGTCACCGAATGCCTGCTCGTCGCCATGGAGTGGACGCAATGTCAGACGCGAGCTCGAGAATGGATAGAACTGAAGTCTCAAAGAGCCTCTGAATCGCAGCTCAAATGCCCCGGGATACTTGCGAGCAGCTGTGTTGATAAATGGTTAAACCTTGAGTGGCGTTGTTGCGCGGAGTCAATCGCCGGGTTGCGTTGATGCGCTGGCATGCTCCCCGGTGGCGATGCATCTCACTGCGTCCTCAAGAAGGCGCGTCGGTGACAGTTGGATTCGTGTTCTTCCTTTCCTCCCCGCCTTTTTCTTTACTTTCCAGGGGATCTCTCCACGCCCTTTTTCCTTTTCTGAGCTATTTTACTTCTTTTTCGTTCCAGAGTTAGAGTTACGATGGTCCATCGTACCGCGCTCGCGCTTCTGCCTGCGCTCTTTGCGAGCTCCGCGCTCGGCGCAGACTTCTGCAGGGGCAGCTGCACCCACAGTACCGATGGCTCCGACGGCCAGGCGGCGGCCACCCTCGACATCGTGCGTCACGCCGGCTATATGCGCGCGCGTTGGCTCGTCGTTGACATGCTTTATGCGCGCAGTCGGGCCCCTCGCACCTCGTCTCGGATCTCACGAGCGCCGCCAACTGGGAGATAATGGACTGCCCGCAGAACTGGTCGTCCGGCAGCGTCGACGTCCGCCTTGTCTGCACGTCCGACGACCCGACGGTGGACTGTGCGCATGTCTCGGAGGAAGGCGCCGTTAACACCGTCGTCCGCTTGCCCGCGCACTGCGGCGCCGGTCCCTTCGCCCGCATCGCGGCATGGGACACGGCGCGCGACCAGTCCATCCTCGCGGGCTCCGTCGCAGACGCCAAGCTCAAGCACCGCAAGCGCGACCTCCCCGTCGAGGTCATCCAGGCGACGCTTGACTACGACTTTGCCTTGATCCCCGAGTCGTGCGTGCCATTTCGTGGCTGCTGCAAGTACGATGACACTCACGAATATGCGTTTCCAGGCGCGGCACGATCAGCTTTGACATTCGTGCGAGCCCCGACCCCGAGGTTCGCAGGCGTATCAACACCGCCCGCGACGTCGCCACCGCGATCGACCACACTCCTGCGCCCGAG
The DNA here is from genome assembly GCA_030578095.1 of Auricularia cornea. Taxonomy (NCBI): domain Eukaryota; kingdom Fungi; phylum Basidiomycota; class Agaricomycetes; order Auriculariales; family Auriculariaceae; genus Auricularia; species Auricularia cornea. The sequence goes on along the minus strand of JARLTE010000009.1, from coordinate 2,255,191 downwards.
CAGCACCGCCCGGTCGTCGCTCGTCCTGCGTCTCCGTACACCACTCAGCGCCCTGCGTCGTTCAAGGCTCCTACGGCTGCTGGTAAGTCTCTAGTTCAGGGTAGCGATTCGGTTATTCACAAATTCCTAGGTGGCACTGAGGATGAGCTCCTTGGCATTGACCTTCCCGATATCGACCTTCCCGATATCCCCAAGCCTTCGCTCCCGGACCTGCCAGACCTCCCGGACCTCCCAGATCTCCCTGACCTGCCCGATCTCCCTGACCTTCCGGATCTGCCTGACCTCCCCGACCTTCCTGACCTGCCCGACCTCCCGGACTTCCCTGACTTCCCGACGGGCAAGATGGATTCGAAGGGTGTTGAGCTCTTCAACGTCCAGAAGAACATCACCCTCATCGACGAGTCGCTCGGCTGCCACATCGGCAAGATTGGCTTCGACCAGTCTGCTAAGGTCATCGCTGAGGTCGACGCGAAGATGAACGCCGGCTACGCCTTCAAGATCGCCGGCACGCTCGCGCCGCCGAAGGTCACCGAGTTCGGTCTTGCGGGTGTCGTCAGCGGCCGCGTCAAGGCGGACTTCAACGTCGACATGTACCTCATGGGCGATATCCTCACGCCGCCCGTGAAGCTCATCGACGTCGGTGTCCCCGGTCTCTCCTTCCCCGGCATCATCAACCTCGGACCTCAGGCCGCCCTTCAGCTCAAGCTCGACATCTACGTCGATGCCGCCTTCAGTGCTGTCATCCCCGTCACATGGGACGTTGAGCGCGTCCAGTTCGTGTTCCCTCCGGAGCTGGCGCAGCCCAGCGGTGGCGCGAAGGAGAGCCACAACACCGCCAAGTCGTCCATTGCGTTCTCGCCCGGCGACTTGACTGGCTCTTTCGGCTTGCACATCATCCCCAGGGTAAGCGTGTATCGTTATGCGAATTATCTCCCCTGCTAACTGGGCACGCAGCTCGAGTTCGGCATTGACGTTCTGTCTGGTCTTGCCAAGGCTGAGGTTTACCTCGCCGCTGACATGGACGGCACCTTCTCCGCCAACGGTACCGTGCACGAGGACTTCTCCATCGACGGCTGCACCGACATGTCCGTCGGCATCAACATCAACGCTGGTGCCGTGGCTGGTCTCTTCAAGTTCTTCCACAGCGGCCAGAGCATCCCGATCTTCGTGCGCCGCTCGACCCTCTGGGCGCGCTGCTTCAACCAGACCGACGGCCCGGCCTCCGCGGTGCTCGACAACGGCGACGGCACCTTCACCAACGCCGCCGGCGACCTCGTGAATGAGAATGGTCAACTCATCGACGAGACGGGCGCTGTCATCCCCGACAACGACGCCGAGGACCTCCCGCCGCCGCCCCTCTACGACGACGAGGGCAAGCCGATCCCTGATGAGGACCTCATCATTGACAACGGCGACGGCACGTTCGAGGATGCGCAGGGCAACCCCGTCAACAAGGAGGGCCAGCGCGTCGACGAGTACACCGGCGAGCTTCTGGGCTGCGAGTACGACCTTGGCAACACGACGCTCGTCGACGACGAGGGCGAGCCCATCCCGCCCGAGGAGGCCATCTTCGAGGTTGGCGACGGCAAGTACACCAACGCCAACTGCGAGGTCGTGAACTCGGTCGGGCAGAAGATCGACCCCGACGGCAACATCATCGACTACGAGCCGGTGCTCGACGAGAGCGGCAAGGAGATTCCGATGGACAACATCGTGATCGACAACGAGGACGGCACGTACTCCGACGCGTGGGGCAACCCCGTCGACTCGTTCGGCGGCGCCATCGACGTCGACGAGAACGGCAACGTCATCCCCGTCACGCTCACGCCCGAGACCGAGGAGGACGACACGCAGGAGCCGGCCGACGAGGAGGAGACCGAGGACCCGCCGTTCACTATCCTCACGCCGGAGGAGCTCAAGAAGATCGCCGAGGACCTGCTCAACGGCGTCGCCGAGCCCGCGCCGGGCGGCGGAGGCGAGGCTCCCCCGTCGTCGACTGAGGCGCCCGCGCCGCCGTCCACGCCCGCGCCCGCTCCCCCGTCGACCGAGGCCCCCGCCCCGCCGACCACGGAGGCCCCGGCGCCGCCGCCCTCCACCGAGGCTCCCGCGCCTGTCCACACGAAGCCGGCGCAGTGCAAGGCCAAGCGCGCGACGACGGTGAAGTCCGCCGCGGTCAAGCAGCCGTCGCCGATCAAGATCAAGGCGAAGCGCGCCCTCGCACCCGGCTGGTCGCCCATCCGCGAGTCGGGCCTCACCCAGAAGCGCACGCTGGGCTGCTACGGCAACTTGATCCCGGGTTTCCAGCCCATTATCCGCTTCGACCAGCTCACGCGCTTCTTCTGAGATCGTGGAGGGAATAGGATATCCGTTGTCTTATTTTAATTTATTGATTCATTTACCCACTATGTTTGCGGGCTCGATGAGAAGGCTGAGAAGGAGCTGAGAGGCTCTGAAAGGAAAGGAGGGCGCAATAGGCCAACAAACGCGGTCGTCGGAGTTGGACCGGTTCCGCACGCGTCCTCCACGCCACAATGGCCAGCTGTCCACACATCGAGCAGATCGCGCGCCTGCCCCTGCCTCGGCTTGCAGACGCCGTGCACCGTGAAGAATGCACTCAGTGCTTCGACAACCAGGTGCGTGGCGCGCCGCTGCCCAGCGCGCGGTGGCCGACGCGCGTCGCAGGACGGGCCGGACGGCGTGGACGTGTGCCTGAGCTGCTTCAACGGCGGGTGCGTGGGGAACGAGGACAGGCACCACGCGCGCACGCACTACGAGCGCACGCAGCACCCGTTCAGCCTGAACATCCGCCGCACGCCCAAGAAGGCCGAGCGCGAGGACCAGCCGCCGCCCGCGAAGATGACCAAGCTCGCTATCGTCGCCGAGCGCGAGGAGGACAAGTACGAGTGGACGTGCGTGGTGCGCTGCTGGGCGTGCGAGGCGAAGCTGCTCCCCGAGCTCGGCGACGACCCCAGGGTCAAGCGGCTCGTCGACGGCGTCATGCATTCCATGTCCTCCGCCCGCCAGTCCGAAGTCAAGGCCTGGGAAGAGGAGATCAATCCTTGCGAGCATACCCTGCTCCTCTTGCCAGACAACACCCGCGGAGCCATTGACGCCGCCGGTGCGCGCTCATCTTGTGCATTCATTTACAACTCAACCGACATTGTATCGCAGGACTGGCACACTGCGCTTCGTGCGACCTGCGCGAGAACCTCTGGCTCTGTCTTACCTGCGGCTCCCTTGGCTGTGGGCGGCAACAGTTCGGCGGCGTCAGCGGGAATGGTCACGCGCTCTCCCACTACGAGCAGACGAGGCATCCCGTCGCTGTCAAGCTCGGCACTATTACTGCAGAAGGCTCAGCGGGTGTGTAGCATTGTTATTGCTGGCTATATGCGCGCTGATCGTCCGCATAGACATGTATTGCTATGCCTGTAATGACGCCACACTGGATCCTGAACTCGCTGCCCATCTGGCCTCGTTCGGAATTAACGTACAAACGCAGAAGAAGACTGAGAAATCTATGACAGAACTGGTAAGCCTGCGTCGCGCGCCCCGTGCTGCATGCTCACTCCGCGTGCGCTCACAGCAACTGGAACAAAACTTCATGTTCGAGTTTAGCATGACAGACGAGAGTGGCAACGCCTTCGTACCCGTTTTTGGACCTGGCCTAACCGGTTTGCAGAATCTGGGAAACAGGTGCGTTACTTCAGACTACGCTGCCCGATTACCGACAGCGCTGGCAGCTGTTACATGGCTTCTGTTATACAAGGCCTATTCTCTCTGCCGCAATTCGCGGGTCGCTACTACGATCCCGATCTGGCTGCAGCCCACTTCCTGACATGCCGCGAGTCGCTGCCCGCTGCATGCTTAGAATGCCAGATGTACAAGCTCGGCGACGGCCTGCTCTCAGGACGCTACAGCGTCCCTCGACCCGCACTGAAGGACGGCAACTCGCCGCACGCGTACTCTCCAGGCGCACCGACAGACGACGTAGACGCGACGACCGCAAGTCCAGTGGTGTTTCAGGAGGGCGTGAAGCCGACGTCGTTCAAGGCGCTCGTCGGCAAGGGCCATGCAGAATTCTCCACAATGAAACAGCAGGACGCCGAGGAGTTCCTCTCGCACCTCCTCAAGGCACTCCGTACGTATGCGCGCAAGGTCGGCGTAGACGAAAAGGCAGAGCCGACGGAGGTGTTCAAGTTTGGCATGGAGCAGCGCTTGCAGTGCTTGAACTGCAAGCGCGTCAGGTATAAGGTCGATGAATCCGATGTGCTCAGCGTGCCGGTACCTGCGCACCGCAAGATGGACGTGGACACGGCTCCCGTTGAGGGCAAAGATGGGAAGGAGGAGGAGAAGCCTGAGTATGAGGACGTCGCTCTTACCGAGTGCATCGACATCGTCGTGGAGAATGAGGTCCTGTCCTACCGTTGTCCTGGCTGCAATGCGGACGTCACTGCAACAAAGTGCGTATCGTCCATTTGCGAGCTGCGCCCTGTGGACTGACCCCATCTGTAGATCGTCCCGGTTTGCAACATTCCCCGAGGTGCTGGTCGTTCATGCGAAGAAGTTCCAACTCGTCGGCTGGGTACCCACGAAGCTCGGTGCGTTGGACCGAACGACATATCTAATGGCAATTCTGAGTTCAACCCTCGTGTAGATATCCCCGTGATCCTGCCTGGAGACGGCGAGCTGGTCTTAGACAAGTACAAGGGCACAGGCCTGCAACCTGGAGAAGAGGAGCTCCCCGAGGCAGCTGCAGGTGTGAACCATGTTTTGAACTCCATGGTCATCGTCGCTAAACAGGTGACAGTCGCTGCGGCCCTGCCCGCATTCAACGCGGAAGCCATGGCACAGCTCGAGGGGATGGGATTCCCTACAATCCGCTGCCAGAAGGCGTTGCTTGCGACGGGTAACTCGTCCGCCGACGCTGCGATGGAGTGGCTCTTTGGCCACATGGACGATCCTGGTCGGTTTCATTCGCTGAGCCTTAGTCTATGTACTGACTTTCGCCGTGGCTGCAGATATAGACGCGCCGCTGGACTTGGGCGGGGGATCGGGCGGCGCGGGTGGGGCAGCGGAGCCGTCTGCAGAGAGCATTGCGATGTTGGCGGATATGGGCTTCACGAGCGCGCAGGCGCGCAAGGCTCTCAAGGAAACGGTGCGCGTCGGCCGTTCTTTTCGCTCTCTGCATGCTGATAAACGTACACTCAGGGCGGAAATGCCGAGCGCGCCGTCGAATGGCTGTTCAACCACCCGGACGACGCAGGCGAAGATGCCGTTGCCGCGCCTTCCAGCTCCGCGGCGCCGGCTGCGCCGCCCGTCGGGGGCTCGGCGACGCTTCCAGCCAAGTACAGGCTGAAGGCGTTCATCTCGCACAAGGGTCCAAGTGTGCACTCCGGGCACTATGTCGCGCACATCAGGACGGAGGAGGGCTGGGTGCTGTTCAACGACGAGAAGGTCGTCAAGGCCGACGATGAGAGCGTCAACGCACTGAGGAAGCTTGCCTATTTGTATATTTTCGAGAGGATTTAGTTGCACACGAATGAAATGGGGCGCGGAGAGCAATAAAGCTTCATAGTCCTGAGGAGCGTTGTACGCGTGGCTTGCTATTACTATGAGTTACTACTTGGCAGAGGATGTTCACTGCGGCAAATCGCGGATATGTGGTCTGGCTTGACTTCATACCAGCATCAACTTGCCGCGCACATTGCGCATTCCTTTTCTGCCATGGATCAAGTACGCTTAGTCTAGGTCGCACGCACCTCAGTCGCTGACGCGTCGTTCCAGGATGCATTCCGCAAGCTGCTGGCGCAACCGCGGAAGCCCGGCGCGGCTGCGCCGACCAGCTCGCGTCCATCACTCATGTGCGCGTTACTGCCAATTCAGCATTATATCTTCTAAGGCTGAGTTTAGCAAGAAGGTAGACGCGTCCCAACCCATATTTGCGCCGCGAACTGCGAAGGCTGCGAAGCCAGCGAAAGCCGGCGCGTCGAGCTCGAGCTCCAAACGCGCCGGCCTGGGTTTTGTACGTCCTCGACATTATCTTATGCCAAACACATCTTCTCACTGTCCCTCAGAAGAAGTCTGACGATGCGGCCGGCTCGAGCAATCGCGTGTTCAACGACGACGACGATGCGAATGCTCCGGTCAAAGGCGCGTACCCGCGCATCATTGCACCTCCCTCACTGCTGACTGCAATCGTCATTTCAGGCCTCGATTTCGCCGCCCTGGAGCGCGCGAAGGCGCAGGCAGAGGCCGCAGCCGAAGACCTGGACGACGTGCTCGAGGAAACCTACAAGAACACCGGCGCCGCGGCGGCCACACCTGAGCCTCCCGCTAGCACTACTACCATCGGGAAGAAACGCACGCGCGAAGAGCTCATACAGGAGCTGAAGGCCAAGCGGCAGAAGACCGACGGGGCCGACCCGGTCGACGAGGCGAGGAAACTGGAGGACGCGAAGAAACAGGGCAAGTTCCGGCCTATTGGCGCGCCCGCGCCCAAGGAGGGCAAGGTCAAGAAGAAGAAGAAAGTGGAGAAGGCGAAGGCCGCGCCTGCTGCGCCGGCCCCTGCTCCGGTTGCGGAGGCGTCGAAACCTGAGCCTCAGGTGGTATCGGAGCGCGCGGCCGGCAAGCAGCGCGCGCCAGAGCCCGAACCGGAGCCCGAGGAGGATATGGGCGACATGGACCTCTTCGACGGCGTGGAGGAGTACAAAGGGCTGGACGAGGACGACGATGAGAACGACGCGTCTCCGCCTCCCCGCGCCGCGTCGCCCGCTGGCGGCGCCACGCAAGCCAAATGGTTCGACCTGGACGACGGTCTCGGCACACTACCCGCGGCCCCGGCGCGGCCACCCACTCCGCCACCTGCAGAGGCCCAAGAAACGCGGCGCGCCAGGGAGGACTCGCCCGACGAGGATGTGCGCCTTGCGCCGCTCGCGTCGTCGAGCTTCTCGATCAAGGACGTGCTCGCGATGGACCAGGAGTTAGAGAAGGAGGACAAACGCAAAGCCCGTAAAGAGAAGAAGAAGAAAGAGGGCGGAGGGGAGAAGACCAAGCTGAGCGGCGAGGCGAAGGCAAATCGCGACTTGCAAAAGTACGTCCTCCGTTGCTCAATGGGTGGTCGCCGGGATGCTAATTGTAGCGTTCGGCGCAGGTTGGAATCCTACACGTCCAAGAAACGCGGGTGACGGCGTCGTTCACTCTGTCCATGTACAGTACGCGATTCCTACATATCAACTTTGCAATCCGGTCGGGCGTTGCGGTGCGGTGCCTGTATGCAGTGTCCTTCCCTGCCCGTACCTCAAATATGCTGTGAACCGCTCCCTGCTGCCCCTAAGCTTACGTTTCACCACCCGATACCGGGTCGGGTCACTTGCATCTGACCAAGATGCATCGCGGGATAAGATCTGCCCCGTCCCGAACGCATAAAACCGACGGCCTGCTTGCGCTTTGGCATGCACCCGATCCGCCACATCATCCGCCCGCTCACCTCGGCCCTCCTGCTCCAGCGCGCCAGCCTCGCGACGATGTCCGCCCAGAAGAGCGAAGAAGAATGGCGCGCCGTGCTCTCGAAGGAGCAGGTGCGCTGCTACGTCATCGTCGCGCACCCGTGGCAGATGCTGAGCGCTGAGCGCTGAGCGTTGCAGTTTCGCATTTTGCGCCAGAAGGGCACTGAGCCCGCCGGCACCGGCGAGTACGAGCACCACAAGGCATCCGGCGTGTACGAGTGCGCCGGGTGCGGCACGCCGCTCTATAAGAGCACGACCAAGTTCAGCTCGGGGTGCGGATGGCCTGCGTTCTTCGACGGTGCGTAGTTCTGCTTAAAGCTAACTCTCTCGCATGGTTATTGACCATACACGCGCAGCCATTCCCGGCGCCGTGTCTCGGTGAGTCGTGTGGTCAGTGTGCTGAGCGATTGGAGCGCTCATGGACGGCCGATCGCAGACACGAAGATACAAGCTGGGGCATGAAACGCATAGAGATAACGTGCACCGCATGCGGTGGCCATCTTGGCCACGTCTTCAAGGGCGAAGGCTTTCCTACGCCCAGTACGTCCTCATGCGCGAGCATGCTGCACCGGTCCGACAACGCTGACAACGCTCGCAGCTGACGAGCGCCACTGCGTCAACTCAATATCGCTCAAGTTCCAAGACGAGGGCGAGAGCGGCGGCTCCGACCCCGCGCCGAAAGTGTAAATCAGTGTTGTGTTGTCCGTCGTAGCTGTATGAGTAGTTGAAGCGTCCTCCCTTTGCTCTAGTATAAATAGCGTCGCGCGCCGTTCGTGGATTGCGAATTTAGTCGATTTCATAAGACTGGGACGGAGACTGGAGCCAAGCGGGATCGAAGGAGGGAGTTCGTTACAGCGACAAGAGTGAGGGAAGGGAGCGAGGGTGTATGCCGGGTATGCCGGGGCGGGCGGCGCGATGGCGGGCGATCTAGAGGCCCTCCATGCTGCGGACGAGCTCGTCCAGCTCGCGCTTGGACTGTGCGTAGCGGTCTTGCGCTTCCTGGGCGTAATGTCAGCGGGGATACGGGTTTCGACGGGGAGACCGGGCTGGCGCACCTCGTACTTCTTCTCGAACTGGTCGCGCTCCTGCTCGAGACGCTGGACCTGGCGCTCGAAATGTTCTGCCTTGACGTCGACCTGGCGGAGCCTACGAGTGAAGCGAGATTAAGCGATAAACGTAAGAGACGTGATGAGCCTGGCGCCACGCACTTCTCCACAGTCTCTTTGGCGTTCTTCTCTGCGGCGTCGAGCTCCTCCTCGAGCAGCTGGATCTTGCGGTTCAGGCTCTCGTTCGTGCTCCGGCTGGCGTCGCCGTCCGCGAGCGCGGTCTTGGCCTCCGCGAGCTTGCTCTCGGCCTTCTCGAGGTCGGCGTCGAGGATGGAGAGCTTGTGCTGGAGCGACAGGATCTCCTGGTCCTTCTGCAGCACCTCCTGCTCGTACTTCTTGTTCTTCGCCTCGGCCTCCTCGGCCCGCGTCACGGCGTTGTCGGCCTCCTGCCGCAGCTGCGCGAGACGCTGCACACCGCACGGACGCACGCATGAGCCCTCGTCGCCGCACGCGCACTTATCGGACGCGATGCCCCGCGATGGGGGCCCGCCAACGCACCTCCCTGATCTTGTCCATGTCGTTGAGTCGGCTTGCGGAGTGGGTGGGGAGCGGGGTGGGTCGGCGAGGAGAGATGGAACGGGCGCGGGCTCGGCGGAGTTCACTTTGGAATCGCTCTGCCAGCTTCCATCTCCTTCACATTGTCAACCGCATACATTCGCCCTGCAAAGGGTATTTACAAATTCCTTGAAACCGGATCTGTGGGTTGGGCTATATTCTCTACGCGTGAAGCCCTCTCTACGCCCCCCATTCAACGCATTTCGAACTGTTCATTCTTTGTACACGATACGTCTAAGAAGTCATAATAAAACCGCCTTGCGACGCTTCCGAGTGCATGAGAGCGAGTGTTGTACGACGCAGTATCAGTAATTACGTGCATGCCCGGTGCCGGCGTCCGATCGCGGACAGACGCGGACGCAGCCCGCTTCCAGCTCTCTGCTCACTCCCACCACCGGCATGCTGCCCCGACACCTCCTCGCCCGCGCCGCGCGCGCGCAGGCGTCCTCCGCACGCCACGCCCGCCTGCAGGCCCGCCCCGCGGCACCACTGCCGCTCTGCGCGGGCGCACGAAATTTTCACGCCTCGGCGGCGCGCGGCGACGACATGCCCAAGTCGCCGTACCGCGCGTTCGTCGACACGCTGCGCGAGGAGATCCGCAAGGACCGCGAGCTGCTCGACAACGTCAAGGCGCTGCAGGGCGACGTCGAGAAGATCCAGGACTCGGAGGCCATGCGCAAGGCGAAGGAGATGTACGAGCGCGCGCGCGTGCGTTACTCTCTCTCTCCCGCTGTATTGCTGCGTGCTGACTGTGCTTGCTTGGGTGTTAGTTGACGTCCAGCATAAAAGAGAACCCCAAGCTCAGAGCGGCCGCGGAGGAGCTGCGAAAACGCGGGCTGAAGGTGTCGGATGCCGTCGGCGAGGCGGTCAAGGCCATGGAGGAGAGCGACATCATGCGGACAGTGCGTGACTGCGCTCTCCAACTGCATGGTGAACTCACTGTGCACTTGCGCTATAGATATCAAAAGCGTCGTCAGCGGTGGCGAGCGGCATTGAAAAGACAACGGAGCCGATCCGCAAAACGGAGGCGTACAAGGCGTTCGCAGAAACCATCATCGACGCGCTCGATGATAGCGGGAGCGCGAAGCACGCCGGGTACGAGGAGAAGGAGGCGCGCCGCGCGCGCAGGCAGCAGCGCCTGCTCAAGCTCGGCAAGGAGCAGGGCTTTGCGGTCGCACGGGCGCGCACGCCCAAGGTCGACGAGAACCCCGAGTGCGTCTCCAGACCGCTCCTCTACCTCTCTCCACTCTCACACCGGCGCGGCTCAGAGCGGGCTCCGCGCTCGTGCTGCACGAGTCGTCCGTAAAGAACGCCAAGTGGGAGCAGGTGAAGCAGTCGAACCCGGTGCTGCGCAAGTTCGCGCAGTGGCGCCAGGCGTACGACGAGTCCGAGAACGAGCTTGTCGCGACCGTGCGCGGCATCACGAGCACCATCGGCTCGTGGTTCGACGAGAACGAGACGGCGCTGGTCACGCGCATGTTCCGCGACATCGACCCCAGCTTCACCATGGAGGGCTTCGGGCGCGAGCTCAGGGAGTATATCGTGCCCGAAATTGTGGACGCGTATTTGAGCGCGGACAGGGAGGCGTTAAAGCTGTGGTGCAGCGAAGCGGTGCGCTCTGCGGTGTATTCTTTGCATCTGCGTGCTGACTGGGGTGGCGAAGACTCATAACGTCCTCTGGGCAACGCTTGAGGTATACCTCAAGCAAGGGCTCATCAGCGACAGCAAAGTGCTCGACATTCGAGACGTGGACGTATGTCGCGATGTTTTCGTCGTGGGTCACACACGATTACTGATACGCCCGTAGATTGTATCGGGCAAAGTTCTCGATAACGAGCTCCCGGTGCTCGTCGTACAGTTCCAGACGCAAGAAGTGCTGCTCTTCCGGAACGCGAAGACGGGCGAAATCGCCGTCGGCGCGGAGGGCAAGGTCGAGCAGTGCATGTACGCCGCGGTCTTCACGCGCTCAACTGAGGAGGCCGACCTCGCCAACGAGCTCACCGGCGGCTGGAAGGTCGTCGAGGTGCGCCCGACCCCACCCCCATTCGTTGGCTATTTTGCTGACTGCAGTTATAGATGGCACGCCGAAGCGCGAGGAACTATCTTTAGACTTTTCGCAGTAATCCCTGTCGTCGCCACTCCCTGCTTTTTGCATTGCACAAGTCCATACTCCCCACTCGTTGCATACTTGCAGTCTTGCACTATTATACATTCGGATCCGGCCTGCACCCTGATTCAGAAACGGGGACTGTCTACGGCAATCCGCGCACCCTCGGATTTTGTGGCGTAAGCGGGGGTGACGGCCAAAGTCGTATTGTGGGCCTGGGGCCTGCGAAGCCTTCTGCTGGACGTGCGAAAGCGGGTGTCCGGCCTGCATTGGCTCTCGAAGCGGCGGTCAGGGCTGCTCGCGGTGCCGCGGATGCCCGAGGAGGTAATGCAGCCGCGTTGCAACTGTATGTGCTGACCACTGCGCAGCGGACTACAGGTGGCTGCTGACAAGTGCAAAACTGGGGCGCTCTTGGTCAGCGGCCACGCAATGCGCCATGCCGAATCACAGGGCCTGCTTGGTGAATGGCAGCGGGCGCACTTGCTACCCACAACCCCAGAGCACCATCGCTGGATCTGAAGGCTGCTTGTGTCTCTCTGAGACCGTGAATGAGGACAAGGGGGTGTGTAGGGTTTTGTGGTCTGCAGATGCTAGCCGGCGATGGATAAGATCGACGGCGAATCAAAGCCTGTGGCGGTGAGGGTGCCGTCGGAGTTTTCCTACTCTGTCTTCCACTTCCTCAGCCAGAGTCAGTCGCCATGGCCGTTCCGCAGGAAGGCGCGTCCGCAACTGCCGTCTCTCCTAGTTGATTCCTGACGCGGCGCGGGCTGGCTGCAGAGCTGGGCATTCTGGAGGGCGTGATCAAGTGGGATTTCCGTGTGCCACAGGGGCGGACGCTCAGTGCTCACGCCGCGGCTTAGCATACGGAACCGGCTGACCGCGCTCAAGAAGAACCGCGACGAGCCTATCCGCGCATCGGACGTGCTGAGCCTGTACCAGGCCATCGTCAAGAAGGGTGGGTGCGCCGGCGGACTGCTGCATCGATGACTCAGACACGGCGCGCAGTGACGCTCCTCAACGACGTCCGCGACGAGTCCGCGCCGCACACGCCCAACCGCCTCGACACGACGCTCGCCGACGTCTTCAACCTGCTCTCGCTCTTCTTCCTCACCATAGGCAAGACGCGCGAGTGCCCGGCGACGTACTGCCAGGTGCGCGTTTAACCTTCGTGCGCTAGGCCCCGCGCGGCGGCTGAGTGCGCCCGTCTTGCCTCAGATTGCCACTATCCGGGTAAGCGATGCGGCACGTGTCGCGCGGCCGAGCCGCTGACGTGCGCGGCGGCAGCAACTCCTGGATCACATGAACGAGAGCGCGGTGTACGGCGAGGCGGACCTGCGCCCGTTCCGCGCGCGCATCGACGAGCTGCGCGGCATCGTCCAGGCCGACGTCGAGAGCGGCAAGCACCCCGAGGCCATGACCCGCCTGCTCGAGCGCCAGCTGAATGAATGCGGTCAGCCCTCCGCTTCCGCTCCCGCCCGGGCGCGCTCCCGACCCGCCGCTGACTGCGCCCGCAGACGCCGTGCTGAACGACATGCAGGACTCGCTGTCCGTGCTCTCCGTCGAGCTCGTGCCCGTGCACGAGAAGCTCGTCGCGCTGCGGCGGCAGCTCGCCGTGCTCTCGGCCAAGGACACCGTGTCGAAGCAGGACCTCAAGCCCATCATGGAGGAGTTGCGGAAAATTGATGGGTTGCGTCCCTTTCCCTCTCCTCGCGCCTGGCACGGTTGAAGGCGTCGCAGCGCTCCTATGTGAACACTTTCTCTTCCGCTGTGCAGGAAGCGCGTGGACGGCAAGTTCCTCGGCCCCGGCGGCGCGTCTGTCCCCAAGAGCCAGGCGATGTGCTCCTCGCTGCTCGAGGAGTGCTTCGAGATCGCACAAGAGATCAAGGCGCGCCAAGAGTCGCAGCATGTCGCGCCGACCCTCAAGCCCATCTACGACCGCCTCTCCGAGATGCGCCAGCGCCTCGAGAACCTCATCCTCACGCACCGGTGGACCTTGCGGGAGACCGATCTGTACGTGTACATTCTCGGTCTCCAGGAGATCGACCAACTGCGTGTGGACGGCAAGTTCGTCGATGCGGATGGCAATCGGCCGCCAGGACAATATGTGGGTTGCTTCATCTGTACTTCTAGGCCTTTAGTTGAACACGGTCTTAGGTTCTACTCTTCCTGCTGCGTCGTTGTTACGGTCTGATCTACCGCCTGCTGTCGTCGAGCGAGCCCGTCTCAGAGGAATTGATGCCCGTCGTATGTCCCTGCGTTTAGTCAGGCGGCGCCCCGTTAACGGACTTTGTCTCAGGCGAACAAACTTTCGACGGTGAAGAAGTGCCTAAACGAGGTGCTCAAGTACGGAGGGCCGTTTTCGCCGCGTGACCTATACCCTGTGCGTCGTACGTTCCCACTTCTGCGCCCGTATGCTGACACGTGCAGTACCAACTCGCGCTGCACCAAATCGACCAAATGCGCAAGGATGGCAAGTTTGTCGGCGCGGATGGCTCCATACCCGAGGGTCAAGGCATCCTCATGGCGCACCTCAACGAATGCCACGAACTACTGGAAATGGTGCGTCATAATTCCCTCACATCGTGGACAGAACGTGCTCACCATGAGACACAGCTGAAGGAGTCGATGGCTGACGCGGACGAGGACGACCTGTGATCTCCTATCCTTTGCTTTCGTCGCTGTCGTTACAAAGTAAGCCGCTCGGTGCTCAGCGCTCTTCTTCGAAGTTGCGCGGCCACACGGCCGCCATGTTGCCATTGCCCAGGGTTTGTTGCAGAGGGGAAACTCCATCGTGCGCCATGGCCAGCCATACCTGGCCTGTAGAACCACACGAGACGAGATAGCGATCGACGAGACACCATAGTATATAGACGACGCGTGTTGTCAATAATACAATACACAGAGACACGAGTGTAAGTAGGTGGAAGGGTGGATGTGCTACGCTAATCAAAACGTCTCCCCGTGGATGTGCTATGAGGGGAGACGATCTGCATAGGCGGCTGGGGGTTGCTCTTGCTGGGTAGTTTAGTGCCCGACACAGTGGGTGCGGTGTGCGACACAGATAATCCCAGCGGCTGCTCAGTGGTTTGCGGGATTAAGCGGCGTGGGACGGGGGCGACGATTTTTTTGCGCTTGCAAGAGAAAAAATGGAAAGGAGGAAAAGGTGCGGAGAATGCCGATCGACGCGCCGTGTTCTTGAAGATGTCGGCGGCACGCGACGATGACGAGCAGCAGAACGTGGCGATCAACAGTCCACCCGCGGAGGAGCGCGCGCTGCCTGCCATTGTGGTTGACGAGTCGAAGGACCTCCCGCCGACGCCGCCAAACGCAGATGCTGAGCCGCAGGCTCAGTACGTCGTCGCGCCGGGCATCGAGCCCGACCGCACTCAGTCGCAATCGCCCGGCACCGCGCGCCTCGGCCACCACTATATACCGCCCGGGACGCCGCTCATGCGTGCCGACTTTGCCGTTGAGCGGCCGCAGTTCGACTTGTCTGGTATCAAGGCCTCCGCGCTGTTCCTGCCCATTCCCAACGTGCGGTGTCTCTGCGGGTGCCGGGGAGGCGTGCTCAATGGCTGCAGACAGACCCTCTCACGACGCTGCTCACCAAGTACGTTCTCCAGCCTGAGAAGAGGCCGCAGCGCGACCTTTCTGGCGCATGGCATAAGACCGACTTCCACACGCTGGTCGTGAGTGCCGATCAACCAACACTACCAGGCTCGTGCTGACTATGTCCACTGCAGATGTCGAATAGCTGGAGGTCACTTGCCACCATGGCCCGCGACCGCATAGTGCTCTCGACGCAAGACCCTCATTTGGCACTCGGAGTGCGTGCTACTCTTCAACTCAACGACTCCGTCTGATTCAGGGTGTCCAGCTCTGGCACGTCCGCCTCGCAAGCCTGGCGCGTCTACGACTGTTCAACCAGACGATCGCGGAGTGCGGCAACCTCTTCTCGGTGATCCACAACATTGAGCCCGCGGGCGCGCGCGACTACGTGCTCGAGCACATCGTACCGTTCGAGTTGCACGTCATGCACGCGCGGCTCAAGTACTGGTCCGCGAACCCTCTGGGCTACATGGACGACCTCAACGCGCTCCTGCGCTCCTGCAAGGTCAAGTCGAAGAGCCCGAACGCGTCGCCCGACGACGTGGAGATGTGGAAAGAGCGCGCCGCGAGGTTGTGTCTCATGCTCGCGACGCAGCTCATAGAAATGAAGGTGCGCCGCTCCTTGCGCTTCTGTACTTGCGCTGAGAGTTCGCTTGCTGTAGAACTTCACGGCCGCGGCAAGACTGCTGGAACCGCTATGTTCGAGCTCGGCCGTCATGCGGTCCGCAGTGGCAAGGATATACCTGCAAGCCGGTCACATGGACGCCGCGACTATGCATTTCGGCGTCGTAGACAGGGACGAAAGCGCGCCAGCCGCAACGAAGGACTTAAACCGCGCCATGCTCGCGATGGCGCGCGCCGATTGGCAGGCCGCGCAGACCGTTCTCGCAAATATGCTGGAAGCCGATCCAGAAAATGCTGCTGTGAGTTGTTTCTGACGTAGGCCGTGTGCGATGCTCATCCTCTAGGTTGCAAATAACCTTGCTGTGTCGCTGTTGTCGTCGGGAAAGGTACAAGAGGTACGGCCTTCCCGTCGAACTAGGAGGCGCGACTTCCTGACCTGTTATATAGGCGACGGAGATATTGGAGAGCAGTCTTCAGTTGAACCCAGCATCTGTGACTGCCGCAGAGCCCCTCCTGTTCAACCTTGGTACGATGAATGTCCACAGCATCGGAGTGACACTGACTTTCGCCGACCAGCAACACTATACGAACTACGCTCGACCACAGCAATGGACAAGAAGCGCGACCTGCTAATCGAAGCCGCGAAATGGTGTGGCGATGGCCTGCGGACTACCTGCCTTAAACTTCCTACGCAATAAGCCCACACTTGGATTACCATTTGTACTACTACCACCTTGCAACGCTTCTTTTCTTGGACACCAGGGCCTGCCGATCTTCACACAACGCCGCCAAATTTAAAAAATCATTGTCCTATTTAGGCGCACTTAGAAAGAGAAGAATCCCAACTACATAAGTCATGTTGAGCAAAGCACGAGCGAGCAAGCAACGGAAAACATGTCGAGTGTACAGAATGCAGGGGCGGTGCCAACGTGATGGCAGCCCACCGAACCGAACGGGACGCCGACTACGACATGCCTGCCTGGCGATTGAGCAGGTACATCTGCAGGTCGAGCCACCCGCCGCCGACGCGGCACATGACCTTGCGCGACTCGGTCGCGTCCGCGCCCTTCGTCCGGCTGATGATGACGAGGCGGCACGTGATGACCTTGCGCGCGAGCGCGTTGCTCACAGCGTACTGCGCGCGCACCTCCTCGCCCTGGCGCGGCGCCGTCTTGAGCGGCGGGTCGATCCGCTCGACGAGGAAGCCGTGCGGGAAGCTGTTGACGCCTATCGGGCAGTCAGTAACAGGCCTCGACAGCGAGAGCAAGTATACGCACATTTGGCGACTTCAACATCGAGCGGGTCGGTCTTGACAGGGTTGTACGTCATCTGCTCCAGGCTGGGCGTGAACATGCCCGAGCGGGAGCCAGGGCGAGACGGCGCGCGCTCCGGGGTTTGGCTCTCCTTGAAGCTGGACGGCGGGCCGCCGATGCTGGGGCGGCCGGTCGGCAGCTTGCTCGGCGTCGGGGTCGTGGGGGACGCGACGTACTCGCCGTTGCCGTAGAACGGCACCTGCTGCGCCATCGCCTTGAGCAGGTTCTCGGGTGTCTGTGCGCGGAGCAGGTTCGGCGTCTTCGCGCGCCCCATCGCGGAGCCCGGGCGCGAGACCGGGAGGTCGTACGTTGGCGCGGGGATGAGCGAGCTGCTCGGCGTACGGGGACGGTGGTTCCCGCTCGGCGTTGACACTGCGCTGGCTGCCGATGTCGAGAACGCCGGCGATAGCGCGCGCTGCATGAGCGACGTTGGCAGGCCCTCGTAGTCCTCGTCGGACCCAGACGCGTCGGAGCCGCGCGACGACATGGACTGCTTGGGTCCCGGGATCTGCGACGGCGACTGAGGCCGTGGCCGGGGCGGGATGACTGTCCCGCCAGGCGTCTTGACCCGTGCAATCAATGTACCGCCGGGCGTCATTGCCCTCGCGGGTAGCTGGGATGGTGTATGTGATCGCACGGGAGCCGCGCTGGGTGTGTGTGACCGCGGCGGCGACGAAGCAGAGGGGTTCTTCGTATGAGCCGCCGTCCGCGAGGGAGGCCGGGAAGCGGAGGTTCGGGTAGTTGTGGATGATGCCTTGTACGAGCTGGCTGCTGATGGGGTAATGGGCCTGGATACAGGTGGGAAGGCAGAGCTCGCAGGCGATGGACTTCGGAAGAACCCAGTGGAGATGGAAGACGTTGAAGCCTTCTTGCGCAACGGCGGGGACTGTAACGTCGCGTTCGGCTGGTCCTCGATCTTCGTCGAGCTATTCCACTTGGGCTTCGCGGGCTGGGCGGGTTGCGGTGCCGGCGAAGTGTTGGCGGGGGAGCTCTGTAGACTGTGACTGTGTCCGTGTTTCGTCTGTCTCGGCGGTGTTGCTGGGGTAGTGGTAGTAGAGGTGGTAGTATTTGTAGAGCGGAATGGAAAGAAGGCCGATTTACGGCCAGAGGTGGGAGGGGTTTCGGCGGGGGAGTAGCGCGCAGAGCCAGTTGAGGAGGGCGGCGTCAAAAGAGCGGATGGCGTCTGGCGGCCGGTAATCTTGTCAGAGACCTTAGTCGCGAACTTCCTGATATTAGAAAACGGGGAGATGCTCCGGTTGAGCGTGGCAGTCGACGAGGATGACATGTTGCGGGTGGCCGACGGGGAGCGCGAACTGGCGGTCGCGGAGAGGAAGCCATTGCGCGATTTGTTCGTGGCGCGCGACACCGTCGAGCCGACTTCGCTTGGTTCAAGGTCACGGTTGACAAGCATGCGACGGACGCCTTCCATTTCCGTGTCGATGCGCCCGATCCGCTCTCGCAGATTATGCCACCGTGCACGTAGGTCGGCGTGTCGCCGCAGGCATTCACCGTTCTTGGTCACTCGGTCGCGCACACCTTTGTCTAGGACGGAAAGAACCTTGGTAATAGATGGCATGTAGTACCTGAGCAATGATAAGAGAGTCAATGTAGGCAAAGGTGAATGAGTACACACTTCTTCTTCGACTCGAAGGACTGGTGCAAAGCGGTGAAAGTCTCATAGTTGATCGGTGACTTGTCAGAAAGCATAGAAGTGCTAGACGAGACTGTAGACTGGTGGTCTTCTGTATTGCGCCGCTGTACCTGCCAGATGAAATCCTGCCAAGATGGATGAGGGGGTGTACGTCTTTGTGCCGTTATGCAGACGCACGTGACACTGGGTAACGCCTTTCTCCAACGAGGACATCATGCCCTCTGCCTGTTCGCTGACGGTCCGGAATACGGCGAGCCACTTGTCCTCCTTGAGCTCGTCGCGAAGCGTTTCGGCCTCGGTTTGGACCGTCTCCCACTCTTCGATGAGAGCGGCATGTTTGCGAAGCAACAGGACGTCGGCTTCAGAATTAGCTGACTTTGCAGCTGCCTCCGCCTCCTTCCCGGGTGTGACGCCAAGTGCCTCGTCTATAGCGGATATGCTGGTGGAGACGGCCTCGAGCTTCTCGTCGAGATGGATGAGTGCCTGGTCGATGACGCCGGTCGAACCGTTGGATCCATTGCTGGTCTGGCCGGGCTTGTCCTCGTCCAGGGACCGGTGCCGCAGCTCCTGAATCTCTGTAGGCCGTGGGTGAGCGTTGCCGGTCGTCCATGAGCGAGCGTGGCACGCACCAAAGATTCGAGTCTGTATGTCCGATATGCTGTACGAAATCTCTGTGATTTGCGCCGAGACTGCGAGCAAGCGGAGGTCGCTGCCGAATCTGGGGGGTTTGTGAGCACGACTGGCGGCTGACGGGGTAAGCGCGCACTCTTCCTGGCTCTTCCGCTTGCCTTTGAGCATCAGGCGCTTGCCAGTGACGGTATTGTCCTCTGCGGCCTGGATTAATAGGCGTGCGCGGGCAGCGGGCTGGAGCTAAGTACCTTCGTCATCGCGCACCGACTTGGGCAGCGAGCCGGTCGACGAGGACGGGGCCAGCGAGTGCGGGCGGGGCGTGCTGGAGGAGTTGGAGGTGCCGTTTACAGTGGTCGCGACGAGGGAGGTGGTGCTCGAGGACATAAAAGCCAACAGCTGAGGGTTTAGGAGCGCCCCTCAACGGCGCACAGGTGCAGGGCCTGGTGACTGGGAGTCTCCGAGCGTAGTGGAATCCGGAAGCTGGCAAGAATAGAGAGGGGTGTCCGGCCCAACTCCGCTGCGCCGCGATTGTGGCTTCGATGGCACAACACACCGACCAGACCTTCAGCGCGCTCAAGTCCCAGGTCGGCGGCCACCCGGGCGTGCTCTCGTCTCAGGACGGCTCGCTCATCATCAAGCCGTGCCTCCACCCAGAGCTCGAATTCTACCAGGAGATTGCATCCAATCCCGCGCTTAAGCATCTCAAGCCCATCGTACCCAAATTCTATGGAACCCTCCAGCTCCATGGCCAGCTCAAGACCCCCGAAGGTGACTCAGAGCCCGTCGCAGTGGTCCCGGTGCATGACGAGGTCCAGAAAGATGAGTACATGCTCCTAGCGGAGCTCGCTCGTCTTGGCCTGATCCACGACTGCACAGTCGATCGTGCTGGAGAACATAAGCCACTCATTTGTCAAGCCTGCGATTCTCGATGTTAAACTTGGCACCGTGCTCGCCGAGGAAACCGCTTCCGAAGAGAAGAAGGCGCGCATGGAGAAGACCGCGCGCGAGACGACCAGTTTCGAAACCGGCGTCCGTCTCACGGGCTTCCAGGTCGGCCCAGGCACCGTCTCACCCTCCATACTGTATCTGATACCAATTTCCCCAGGTCTACAATCACGACAAGCAGGATTTCGACAACATCCCAAAGTCGTACGGCAAGTCGATCAAGCCCGCCGACCTGCCCGACGGCATGGCCAAGTTCCTCCCTGTCGCGACCGTCTCTGAGGACGGCACGGTCACGGGATCGGGTCTCCCTGCGCCGCTGCTTGTCCGCGTCATAGACGGCATCCTCTCTCGGCTGCGCAAGGTCGAGCGCGCGCTGCAGACGCTCGAGTACCGGATGGTCGGCGGGAGCGCGCTGATCATCTACGAATCAGATGTCGCAGCGCTCCAAGCGTCATTCCTCACCTACGTCTCTGAGGACGAGGAGGAGGGTTATGTCTCGGACGTCGAGAGCGACAGCGAGGGCGCGGAGGCCACCGATGAGTCCGAGTCGAAAACGGAGGACAAGAAGCCCGACCCCAAACCCTACGTCGTCAAGCTGATCGACTTTGCGCATACCCATCTTACCCCAGGCAAGGGTCCCGACACGGGCGTGCTGCTGGGCCTGGAGACCACTATCAAACTCTTTGAGGGCCGCAAGGCCCAGCTGGTCGCTTCCGAGTGAACGCGGTCCCATTGGCGCCCGAATGTAATTATGAATCGTATCTAGAGCAACGGACAGTTGCTGCGGTGTATAGTTGTAATGTCTGGATGTCAATGCCATCTGTTGTGCGATGACGCCAGCGACGGATATCTCTGGATTCTGTCAGCGAAATGTCGATGATATGGGAACATGGTACGCACCTGTGGTTATGTAGAGTTCCGTTCCCATGCCATGCGCTCGCCCCACATCCCCTCCTGCCATTCCCTGAAGACCCGGCTCGTCTCATCGGGTCGCATGGCGATGTTGTCGTTGACACACAGCAACGCAGCCCCGTCCTCGATTTGGACCTTCGCAAGCGCGTTCCGCGCCTGCTTCGGGCTCGAAATGCTGAGGAAATGCGAGGGCGTGCTTCCTAAAGATGACCGCTGGGTCAGCCCCGCGTACTCAAGTGGGTTGTTCCGAACTCACCTATGACGAATTTATACCTGGCAAGCAGACGTAGGGTCCATTCGCGAATGTTTGCGCCGCCCACAACGGCACGGAGCCGGTAATCTGCTTGTTTCCAATCTGACACAAGGGGCAAGTGTGCAGGCACTGTTATGGCGGCGGCTGTTGTGGCGGGAGTAATGATCTTCTGTTTGTGTGGCAAGAAAGCCTCCAGGCCCATGACGCCGCTCTTTGCCACCAGCGCCTTGATGACTATGTAGTTCAAGGGGTGAGCCGACCGGATGGGCATCGAGACCGAGGCGCACCGCAATCTCCGCACTGGGTTTTCTCAAATGCGATGTGCTTGAACACCGCTGAGGCGCTGGTCAGATGCCGTGGGAAGCAGTCATCTACGACCAAGAAGCAGGCGATCGAGGGATCGGTCGACGTTGCGACGTCGCTCAGGCTTGGCCACTGAGATCGCGAGGTGCTTCCCGTGCTTCTTGTGAGAAACGCGAACGGGTAGCCGTCGGCAGACGCTGCAAGGTGAAGGAAATGAGGATTGAAGTTGGTGTGCGCCGGGCCAAAGTCTCACAGAATTCGTATTTCGTCCTCTTTGGCATGCCCGCTTCGCCGAGATTGGCGAGGAGTTGGTCATGAGCGAGCGTATGGCGGTATCCCGGCGACACGGTGACCGTCCTGCCATCCTCCGCGCCGAGTTCCTCCAAGGCGACAGCCCGATTCCAGCTGTCGTCGCTGGCACCGATCCTAGCCACAGTCCAGCTCCATAGGAGCGCTTCCCTCCACCTTTCGACGACGAAGTTTGCAAATAGCCAGGTTGCATGCACGTCGCGCTCCTCTCCCTCAGGACGCGCGCGGAAGGTATTCCGAGCCGTCGAGCGAATGTCCGACTTGAAGACGAGGCCCATTTCGTGCATCAGCGGACGGGAGCCCGTTTTCACCTGGTGCACAAGGTATGGTCGCTTACGGTACCCGAAACGCCGGCCTAGGATTCTCAGCGAACGGGATCCTGGTACATGATCATCAATACGCACTGAGAATCTCGTTACTGTGCTCCAAGGCCAACCATTCGCCTCGAGAGGCGGTGCCAGACTTGCTTGCTGGTTTGACAAGCGCGTCAGGCTGGAGCCTGAGGACAATACCATAGGCTGAGAAGTCCACGTTAGCTACTCGGCACAGATAGTCTGGACATGTATAGCGACGAGACCTTGCGTATAAAAATCCGCAGGTCGCAGTTCAGTCATCAGGAAGAAGTCGTCATTCTGGACGAATCGGTGAATACCAGGTTACGATGCCGAAGAAGACAGACGGACCAGATACAAACTATCCACTCAGATAGGTCAGAGAGACGGAAAGGCGGCAATAACTGGGAGCTCACAAATGCTCGCCGAGGCTCGGCAGGTTACTCATCTGCGATTCTATTGCAAAGCTGCGTACATTGAATTCCTGGCGGAGATAATCGCATCCTTCGAATCGAACTGACCTGTTGAACACGGTGTCCTCATACGGAGAGAAGAACTGGGAGTGGTGCCAGACCGAGAGCGAGGTCCGACCGTCAATGCCTGTGCGGAGATGTTCATCCACCCATTGCGGCACTTGGCCCAGCCGGCTCTTCTGGGTAATGCACTCGGAGGCATTGTCCGCAGAAGAATGAATGGCGAAGTCCGCCGTGAGAACATGAAAATGAGCCACATAAGGGCGAAAATTCCGAAGCACCGAACGCATTGAGTGACGCAGTTCGTCATGATCCCTACAGGGAGCAAATGCAGAATATGAGAATTCCACAAGGTCAGAAAAATCTCAAGAAGCACACCTGAACTGTTTGGGCTCAGGCTTCATGTGGATATTCGGACGTGACCCGGAACTATAGCGGGCAGAAAATAGTTTCTGATATGCCGATTGGTGCAAAGGGTCCGACCCGTTGACGTATGTCCATATCACATCGAAAATGGCAGATTCTGACCGTGCGCATGAGTTACCAGTGGAGATGGACATGTCAAGACAGCCGTCCGGCAGTGCGGAAGCCATCAGTGGATTTTCGGCAATAGCATTGGTATCGAGCGGCGGGTTGAAGAGGGAGTAAGATATATCATCAGTTGTGCGTATAGACCCTGCAGACGAAGAGCAGACGACGCGGTTCGGCAGGGCGAGGCTGCCGGAGGTGGTCGCGGATGGTTTCAGGGAGTCGAGTAACAAGGAAGCCAGGGACCAAACCAAAGCAAGCGAGAGCAACGTGAGCAAGCGACGCGGGGTCAAAAGCGCCATGGGAGCATTGCGGCCAGTGTCTGAAACTGTGCTGTTGCTTGCGTCCTGGAGCGCCGTCACTGGCGCCAGGCGGGATGAGCGCGGGATCAGAGTCGTCACGCGATTTCAAGTTCAGCTCCGCCTGTCTTCCTCAGAAGACAACCAATCCGAAGGGTGACAATTCCCCGCCCTCGTACACTGCTCCCGAACACTCTCAAGGCGGACATACGGCTGCTTTGCGCCGTGCCGCAGTGCGTTTACCCGATTGAGGGGCTCTCGACCCATTCTCCGCCAACACGGGTGTCTATTCTAGGACGCAGCCAGCACCTG
Organism: Auricularia cornea; assembly: GCA_030578095.1. NCBI lineage: Eukaryota > Fungi > Basidiomycota > Agaricomycetes > Auriculariales > Auriculariaceae > Auricularia > Auricularia cornea. Next base: position 2,231,425 of record JARLTE010000009.1, on the reverse strand, counting down.
TGCCTTGATCTACTGGTGTTTGGCGAACGATTTACGCGTCTGAGTCCCGTGGGCACCGGAGTCTTGGCCTGTCATGCCCCATTGCTTCTGGGATTTGCGCGGGGTACACACTCTGTCAGACATCACGTCCAGGTCGTTCGGCGTCTTCAGTCACCGTTCCCCGATCACATGAGGACATTGGCGCCCGGGGCGCGTGAGCTAGCGATCTGTACACTCACACCGTCGCCCACTGGAGCCGCTTATCATATATAGAGGCTTCCCTGCGGATCTCTGCCCGCTGGGATACCTCCTCCCACTTCCTGCCAGGCATGGTCACCTCCCTCGAGTCCGATCGCGAGCGCAAGGAGAAGGGCAGCGACGCGTCCGTGCGCGAATACCGCGTCGAAGACGTTGAGGAGGCCGGGGTCGACACGAAGCGCCTCATGCGCAAGATCGACCTCCGTTTGATGGTGCGCCCGACGTCGCCCAACTTGAGCATGCTGATCTCATTCCGTTGGATAGCCATGGTTGTGCCTGCTTTACCTATTCAGCTTCCTGGACAGATCGAGGTGCACGGCCTGTTCTGGCCACGATAACGTGCTCCTGACCACTAGTCATCGTATGCAGCATCGGGAACGCGAAGGTGAGCAGCTGCGCGCACTCCTAACACAAGAACCTGCTGAGGATCTCCTGGCACCCCCCAGCTCTATGGATTAATTCCAGACCTCCACATGACCGGTTAGCTTACCTGATCCTTCGACCCGCTCAGCTGCGATAACAAAGTGCAGATGAGCAGTATCTGATTGCACTCAGTCTCTTCTTCGCGCCATACGCTCTGTTCGAGGTGTGCATATACTCCCACACCGTCCTTGCACTGAGCTCGTTTCAGGTTCCTTCGAACATTCTCTTGAAACGACTTCGTCCGAGCATATGGCTATCGTTGCTCATGGTCATCTGGGCGATTGCCATGGTCAGCATGACGTCGTCTATCGCATGTTCCAGGCTGACGAGGTATTCATGCCGCAGACTGCTCAAGGGCTGGTTCACAACTTCGCCGGGCTACTCTGTGAGTGCTCCTGCAACTGGATCACCGCGACCTGACAGCGATTCGCAGCGATGCGCATTCTCCTCGGCCTAGCCGAAGCCGGCCTCTTCCCAGGCGTCACGTACCTTCTCTCCTGCTGGTACAAGCGGGCAGAGTTTGGATTGCGGCTAGCTATTTTCTTCAGCTGCGCTACGGTACGTCGCCACGTTCATACCCGCATGAACCATCGTCTAATAATGGCCTTGTAGCTCAGTGGAGGTGAGGAAACCTCGGCCGGTTGCAGTATCGCGCTGAACGAGCCTGTAGCGTTCGGCGGATTGCTTGCCTTTGCCCTGGCGAAGATGGATGGGATTGGACAGCATGCCGGGTGGGCCTGGATTTTCATTATCGAGGGTCTTGCGACATTCGTGGCCGGAGTGATGTCCTTCTGGCTCGTGCAAGGTAAAGTTATAATACCTGGCAATATATGCAAGGCTCATATAGCGCAGACTTCCCGGACAACTGCAAATTCTTGAGCGAGCAAGAAAGTGGGTCGGTTCGCCTTGCTTGTTCATGCTTGTCTAACGTTGGCCAGGGTCTCATATCATTCAACGTCTGCAAGATGACGACCAATGGAGTGCTGCCGGCGAGAATCTGAAGTTGCGCAACGTTGGGCAGGCTTTCAAGGATTGGAAGACATGGGTCGGGATGTGCGTTGCTCAGATCGATAGGCCTGCTCTTGGTCTGACGCTATTCCAGGGTTATCTACGCAGGACTGTACGTATCAAGAAGACGTATACAACCGTCCCTAATCCCTCGCTTAGCGACGGCCCGCTCTATGCTTTCGCGCTCTTCGTGCGTCGCCACAGCTCGCGGGTGCAGAGCCTATATTTACAAGCACGCAGGTACCGTCCATAGTCGCGGAGCTCGGGTATAGTGCAAACAGGGCGAACCTATTAACGATTCCCGTCTATGTGTGGGCATGCTTCTGCACCATCTCGGTCGGCTTTCTTGCCGACAGGTACCAGAAGCGTGGTATCTTCAACCTGTAGGCTGCATACCTATTTCTGGCCTGTGCCGTGCTCTGACGTCGTGCTCTAGGATTTGCTTTGGCATGGGTGTGTATCTTGTTTCCTCGGTGCCGATCTGCATCAGGCTTGACGAGCTGTAGGCCTCATCGGCGCCGCAATTCTCATCGGGAGCCGCGATGCGGGCCTCAGCTATTTTGCCGTCTACGTCATGGCCGGTGGTGAGTATTGCAGGCGTATGCGATAGCCGTACGCTGATCGTGTGCCAGGCATCTATCCTTTGATTCGTGAGTACCGCGTTGTTCGGTGTCTGTGCCAAAATTGACGGCAACCTGCAGCCAATACCGCGTAAGGGTTGCGGTCATCATTGTCTCAGTATCCTCATGCATATTTCACCAGTGTATGGGTCGCCAATAACGTCGAAGGAACTTACAAGCGCGGCGCCGTCATCGGCATGGTCGTAGGATTGTGAGTGATTGTCGTTAGCAAGTCTCCGTCGCTGACACCGCATGCAGTGGCAACCTGAACGGAGGTCTGTGTTCCATGGGAACTTCGCGTCATCGTCTGACCTTCGATTCAAGTCGTGTCGGGACAGATTTATCGGGCCAAGGACGCGCCATGGTCAACATATACTCGTCTGTACATGAGGCGCGGGACGCTGACGTCGCTCTCAGGTATCGCACTGGACACTCGATCATGTTTGCGTACTTCGCGTTGGGGTTCATCTTCACCTGCATTATGATGTGGGGACTGCACGCTGAAAACAAACGGCGCGACCGCGGCGAGCGCGACGAGAAGATCATCGGCAGTCCCCAAGAATCCACGTCGCACGGGAAAGGCGGGACATTTATGAGCATTCAAGAGGCTCGCGCGGAGAAAGGCGACCACTATTCAGGTGAGCACTGTCCAGTTTGGTAATTCCCGCTCAAGTGCCAAACCCGCGCCAGGATTCCGCTACGTTATCTGAACGTTGAATACACGAGCGCGAGTTGTAGCATAAGCAGTAGTTTGCAGTGTAAACAGAAATCGCCGTCGTCTGCTCCCATTGTCTGGGCATTGGCAATTGCACGTCGATGCGCATGTCGATCCGGAACGGCGGCGCGGGCTGGCCGAGCTTGGGGTCCTCATGACACTTTCGCGGCCCTCCGTTTCCCCCTTGTCCTCAAACACTACGCGAGTAGCGAACAAGCAATGGGTTTCTCCAGTGAGCGCGCGCCGCGGTGGGAGCGCCGCAAGGGCTGACTGGTTATCGTGGGACAGCCAAGCACTTGCTGAACGCGCCGGCATCGCTCGTGACCGAAGCGTTGCAGGGTCTCGCGCGTACGAATCCGAACGTGAAGCTGGATGTGCAGAACAAGGGTGTGTGTATTGGCCGTTATCGACGCGCGATGCGACGCTGACGCCTGGGCCAGTTCTGTACCAGGCGGACCAGGATCGTTCCAAGGTCGCCCTCATCTGTGGCGGCGGAGCGGGGCATGAGCCTGCGCATGCGGGATTCGTAGGTACGGCCTTCCGCTGTCCACGAACGACACTGGCATTTGCCAACTGAAGCGTCTACAGGAAAGGGCGTGTTGACAGGTGCTTGACGGCTGTATGCACCGTGGCTCCGCATTGACGCTCTGCGCGCGATCACCCAGCGGCCGTCTCTGGCAACATATTCGCGAGCCCAAATGCCAGCCAAGTCTTGCGTGCGATCGAGCTCGTGAACACCGAGTGAGCACCGTTCAGCAGCATATATCGGGATAGGGGCTTACTGTTGACGCGCTCCCTGAAGCACCCTGATCATTATCAAGTACGTGACTCTCCAACCTACCGCGATGGACGATTAAACACTCCATTCAAGAAATTACACCGGAGACATCCTCAATTTCGGCCTCGCGCGCGAGAAGTACCTTGCACTCCACCCGGAAAGCGCGGACCGCGTCAAGTTTTTGGTGGTCGACGACGACGTTGCGGTCACTCGCTCCCAGGGCGGCCTTGTCGGAAGGAGGTGCGCAGACGTAAGCCTCGGTCCATCCGTCAGAGTCTGAATAGTCCTAGAGGGCTGGCGGGCACAGTGCTTGTATACAAGATCGCGGGCGCACTGGCTGAACGCGGCGCGCCGCTCGAGAAGGTGCACGCCGTCGCCCAATGGGTTACGAAGAACTTGGGCACGATCGGGGCGGGCTTGGAGCACTGCCATGTGCGCCCGAGCAGCTTGTACTTTACGCCGTGGTTCGCTGATATTTGCTACAGGTGCCTGGAACAGAAGCGCGGGAGGGCCACCTCAATGCCGACGAAATTGAGATCGGCATGGGTGTGTCGCGCGCGCACTAGCATTCGACTGCGATGATGCTCATGCAGGTTGAATTGCAGGCATCCACAACGAACCGGGATACCAGCGCGTGTCTCCGATCCCGCCGCTCAAGGAGCTGCTCCCGAACCTGCTGGACCTCATCACGAACACGTCGGACAAGGAACGCGCGTTTGTTCCTTTCAGCGCCAATGGCGGTGACTCCGTGGTGCTGCTCGTCAACAACCTGGGTGGCCTGAGCGAGCTTGAGCTGCTCGGAATCACGCAGGAGGCGACAAACGCCGTGAAGGCGCGCGGGCTCACACTCGAGCGCGTTATTGTCGGGACCTTCATGGAAGGTCGAGCTCTTTGCCGCATGTCCAGGAGAACTGATCGAGCCACAGACCTCGCTCAACATGCCGGGCTTCTCACTGACCTTGCTTCGCCTCCCGCGAGACGGCGATGAGGCGCCCGTAAGTGCCAAGGAGATCGTGGATTTGCTCGCGGAGCCGTGCGACGCGCCCGGCTGGTCGTGGTCTGCGCACGTACCACCCAAGTTCGATTCCGAGCAGGACATCTCGCAGGCGCCTACGGAGGCCTCCAAGAGCGCTCGATCGCTCGCAGCGGCGGACCCCGCTGTGTTCGAGAAGGCCATTAAGGATGCGTGCAATGCACTCGTGGAGAACGAGCGCGAGATTACGAGGCTTGACTCCATTGCAGGCGATGGTGAGCAGTCGCTCGTGCCCTGAACGCGACCGTTGTTGACGAGCAGGTAGGCGACTGCGGACTTACTCTGCGCGGCGGCGCGCAAGGTAGGCTCGGAGGCTCCCGTGACATGCAGCTGTTCTGACCTCTGGAAGGTGTCCTCGAGCAGATCGAGCAGGGGCACATATCTGGCAAGGATGTCGTCCGCTCGGTGATCAACATTTCGCAGGCGTGCGAAGCCAAAATGGACGGGACCAGCGGCGCCCTCTACTCGTGCGCCGCAAACAGCCTCCACAACCCATTGCATTCTAACATTCCACATAGCATCTGGTTCTCCGCCCTTGCCCAGGGTCTCCAGGCCTCGAAGTCGGAGGTCGCAGACACGAAGACGTGGGCACAAGCACTGAACAGCGCGCTCGAGAAGCTGTACACGTACACGCCGGCGCGTCCGCCGAGCCGCACGCTCGTCGACCCGCTGGACGCGTTTGTACGTTCGCTCGCGAGCAACAGCGACGTTCAGGCCGCTGCGATCGCCGCAGCCAAGGCAGCGGAGGCGACAAGCAACCTTGCCCCGCGTGCAGGCAGAGCGACATATGTGGAAAGCGAGCGTCTGAAGGGCATCATGGATCCGGGCGCCATGGGTCTGAAAGTCATCCTGGAGGCCATCGCGAGCGTCGTCCAGGGCGCATGAAAGAAGCACGAAGGGAACCCAATCCAGTAAACAGGAAGCGCCCGAGCTTACCAAATGTAACATCATTATTTTTCGCGGAATGTCGAGAGTGGGGTGTCTAGCAGCAGAAAATCAAAGCAAAGCGTAGTATGTACTGGCCACGCCAGGCGCAGCTAACTGGAGCCGGAACCCGAGGGTCGGGGCTGCTCGCGCTCGCGCAGCGCCTGCCACGCCTCGGCGGTGGCGACGGAGATGCGCTGCTTGATGCTGTCGAACGAGTCGAGCGCGGGCCGCACGTCGAGCGAGAACACCGGGCTGCCGTCGGGCTCGGGCGGCGCAGAGTAGTAGTCGATCACGTAGCGCACCTGCTCGCCCGTCCGCGGGCGGCGCACAATCCAGTCGTGGCGGTCGAACGGCGGCTCGGTGCTATGTGGGCTGGAGCGTGAGCACGAGACGAGAGGACAGAATCACGGGCACGCACTTGAACCGCGATGGGAAGACCTTGCCCGCGAGCAGGAAGAGGCGCGCCTTGGGCGACAGCTGGCCCGGCTTGCCCTGGAACCGCGCGAGCTCGAGGTTTTGCGCCCTGCGCGTCGTGAACACAGAATATCAACTCGGAGAGGGGGGGGGGAGGCACGCACTGTTCGGGATCGCGCGTGCGTTCCCACTGCAGCACCTGCTCCCACGCCTGCTCGTTGAGGAAGTTGTGGATGTCGACCATCGTGTCGATGTGCTGCTCGGGCGTCTCCCAGCCCTTGCGCACTAGCGCGTTGTAGAACTGCTGCGGCGACGGGTACTCCCACGCCGCGCCGGCCTCGCGCGGGATGGAGGAGACTGTGCGCTGCGTCGAGAGGTGCGCGCTCTGGTGCGGCGCGGGCGCCTGCGAGAGCTGCGGCATTTGGTTGCGGTGGTCGACAGGGCATTCCGCCTGCGCTGGTGCGGCTGCTGCAGGAGGCGCGCCGGAGTGGTCAATCGGGCATTTTGCTGGTGCCTCTTCGACGGGTTTCGTATGCTGCACGGGGCAGCTGGCGGGTGCGCTAGGTGCGGAGGTCGATGCTGTCTGGCCCATGGCGCGGTGCAACTCGCTGCTGCAGTTTTTCGGGTGACAAACTTGCAAAGTGGCTGCTCCGGATCAAGTCCGTGTCGCGCAATCCGCGCGCCGCGGAATTGGGCACAAAAACGCGAATGCAGATTCTCTCAGTATTGTCAAAGATTGTATTGCAAGCCATAAATTCTGTATTATTCATTTGATGCCTAGCGAGATAACATGCTCAAGAGATCATTGGGATACCCAAGAAACGACACAGATCAGTTACGGACAGTACTGATAGCCTAATAAACGTAGGGGATGAACCGGTAAGGTACGACTTTGCAGTACTCCTCCCAATCGCGCCCGTACTTGATCGCGCAGCGCTCAAAGTCGCGCCCGCACCGGTGGACGAGCACAGTGATAAAGAAGACTGGGTAGAAGTACGGGATGGGGGACGCGTTCCAGATGACGAGCGCCCACGAGAGACTCTGCGTCAGATCCGCGGTGTAGTTCTGCGCAGCAGCGCTGTCAGCGCACCGCGTTGAGGGAGAAGAGAGGGACGCACAATTTTGCGAGCATACTTCCACCAGCCGTCAACGAGGAGCTTGTTCCCATGCGCGGTCTGGATGTACTTGGGGTTGTGGACCGTGCCCCACGGGAGCTGCGGGAATGCCCAGCGCTCCTTGTACGTGCCGGACATCTGCATGCGGAAGCGGCTCTTCTGCGACATGCTCGTGTCGAAGCTGTTCCCCGACGTCAACAACAATGAAAACTCAGGCTAGAAGCCAGGCTAGACGCACATATAGTATGCCGTGAGGAGGGTTGTGTACAGCGCGACGTAGCCGAGCGTCGAGAAGCGGTACGTCGCCGGGTCGTGTGTCGCCATGTACAGAATGGAGAAGCAGTAGGTCTGGGCGCTGATCAGCGGAGCTCAGACAATGGTCGTCGCGGGAAAGCTCACGAAGGGCACGCCCGCAAAGTTCCAGAAAATGACCATGAAGCCCCACTTCTCGTGGAACATGTCCCACGTCTGCGGGATGCACTCCTCGCCCTTGCAGCAGGCGTTGATGTAGAGGAACGTCGCGAGGACCATGAACCACATGTTCTTCGCAGATCGGGTCAGTCAACTAGTAGCGGGACGTTGAGATTGGCACATACCGGCGAGACATAGCCATACTCGTCGTACTGCTTGCTCGCACCGGCGAGGGAGATGAGGAAGAGGATGATCCAGGGGATGCGGACCTCGGCCCACATCTTGAGGTCAATGGGGCCGATGCGCGGGTTGAGCGCGGCGCCCATGAACACGTCGTAGAAGAAGTTGCCCGACATGCGGATCTGCTTGCCGCGCGCGACGGTGAAGAAGTACGTCCCGAACGACACGCCGAAGCCCCAGATCATCGCAGCGGTCATGAACTCGCCGAAGTGGTCCATGACCGCGGTGAGGCGGAAGGTGTCCGTGTATTGCAGCGCGCCGACGGTCAGCAGCGTCGTCCAGAAGCACGGGACGGCGTTGCAGTTGTAGATCAGCTTCTGGTAGTTGAGAGACGGTACGGGGAGGCCCTCCTGCTTGTGGCCGGGCATGATGTACGCGAGGAAGAGCTGGAAGAAAACGAAGACCGAGTAGGTCCCCAACGCGAACGGTGTCGGGCTCGCGTCCTGAGCGAACACGTTGTGAGAGACGCAGTGAAGCAGCGACGCAGGCCACGTACGTCGCGCACATGCCCCCACATGCGAAGCAGGAAGGGCTTGATGTCGTCCACGGAGGTTGGGTGCACCAGCTGGCCGTCGTAGAACTGGAGACATATCCACAGGTAGTACATGAGCAATGGGAAGCCCGTCATCATAGCTGTCACGCCCCATGGGCCGCCGAACTCGTAGCTGGACACGTGTCAGCTTTGGACGCGAGCAGGAGGGAAAACCTGGGGAAAACGGACCTGAGATGCTGGTCGAGCTTTTTGTCGATCTCGCGCCCCTGCTCGGTGGGCACGAAGACCTGCTTCTTGTTGTCCTGGGCGACGAGCGGGGTCGTTTCGGTGGCGGCCATGGCGCGCAGGACGACGGGCGCGGATGGTACAGTGAACGGTGCAAGACTTAGAGACGGGAACTCCGTCGTACGACTATTTTCTGAACCGTACCTCCAGCGCCGATCACTCGGACAGCCGGCGGGAAACCTCCGCGCGAGCCAATCGCATGCTCTAGAATAGCAGCTCAGCCTAGGGATAGCGAATGCGCCAGGCTCTTTGGCAGGACGCCATTCTCGGAGACTGGCTCGGAGGGCGAGAGCAAGCAGTGGCGTGCGGAGTTTCTGGGCGCGGTACTGGCGCTGGCGTCTTGTGCCTGGCTGCAGCTCGGTGCCGCAGCGCCAAGAAAACGCGTTTCAAAACTCCGCGACCAAGGGTCTCCGTCCTCCGACAGCTGAACAAGACCGAGCAGTCCAGCAGCCCAGTATGGCGCCGCGATTGCCCCGCATGACCGTATCAGAACCAGAGGCCCGGCGGGCAATGCACGTTGTTTTATCTTGTGTCTTGCTTCCCTGTCCTCGAGGCAGCGAAGCCCCGGGCCAGCACAAGTCACCGGGGCACAATGGGAACCACGCCCAGCGGGAAGAGACATGCGTTCTTATAACCCCTCGCTGTCTCTGCGAAGCCCCGTTGCGTTGCCTGATCCATCGATCCTCGCCTACGCGGTCAGGAGGCTCGCAAAACTGACCAGGCGCAAGCGACCGGCTGCATCGCCGCCGCCGTTTCAGATCTTGCTCGAGAGCTTCCTTCCAGCGCCCGTGCTTGCGCTTGTCCTCCTCCTGTCGTGCGCTCCCCGCCCAGGTAGGGCTGCAGCCCCATCGCGATGATCATGAGCCCGCCACTGGCTGTCCGAGTTCTCCTGCCGCTCATGCTCGCTACGGTGGTGCATGCTCTTGGCATCGATATCTCGCTCTCGCTCTTCTGCGTCGAGTTTAAGAGCAAGATCTCTGCAGAGGCCACGAACGTTGCCGGGATCTCGCTCAACTCGACCGGGAGTGGGGCGCCGCTTCGCGTAGCCGGATCCTTCGACATCGCGTTTCGCTTCTGCCGGCCACCTCCCTTCCTCGGTCGTCATGCTTCGACGTTACAGATCCTCGGGCACGGCGCGTCGTACAACACCGAGTACTGGAATTTCCCTTACCGCCCGGCGCTCTACAGCTACGAGGCGCGCGCAATGTCCGCAGGGTTCAGCACGCTGAGCTACGATCTCCTCGGTGCAGGGAAGAGCGAGATGGCGGATCCGTTTGATGAGGTGCAGATACCGATGAACGTTGCTATTGCCACCGCCATCGTCCAGGCTGTAAAGGCAGGGACGCTCGCGCCGCGGCATGGGCTTCCCGCGTTCAAGAGGGTCGTCTACGTCGGCCATTCGATGGGCAGCCTCATTCTTAACGGTGTCCTGACGGCATCTCCCCATCTGGTAGACGCAGCCGTCCTGACCGGAGTAAGTCGCAGCGCCGGTGTTGGAATGCACGCAAGTTACTGATTGTTGCGCGCTCTCTCCGCGCACGGGTAGTATTCGCACAAACCGTCCCGCGTGCCGACGTTGGCGGACGGAGACATACAGATAGCCGCCAGGACCTTCCCGCGCCGGTTTGGGCAGCTGAGCCCCGGGTACACCGTCATCCAGGACCGCACGCCGTTCTACGGCCCGAACGATACATTCGACCCGCGCGCGCTGGCAACGGACATCGCGACGCAGGACGTCGTGTCCGTTGGAGACGCCTACACGCTACCATTCGGTGTGCACCCCGCACCGGACTTCCGAGGACATATCTTCGTGCTCGCGGGAGAGTTCGACGCGGGAAACTGCACGCCGAATTGCAGCAACATCCCTCAAGAGGGTACCTACTATCCTAAGGCGGCCTCATTTGCATGGCGTGAGCTCACAGTTTACCATCGCTGTCAAACCTGAGCTAACATCAACTTTGCCACTTGAATTGAAGACATCGTCCCGCGCACCGGACACGTTCTCAACCTGCATTACAGCGCCCCGCACACCTTCAGTCTAATTTTAGAATGGATCATCAGTAAGGGATTCTGAGGTTCTGAGAGTCTCTGTGGCAGGCCATGAGGCATGACCGCGAGGAGCATACCGTACTAATTGTCCACCAGTGTAATATGTTTCTCCTCTCCCCATAGTCCGATTGTAGCGATCTCTATTTCGTATTCTCCCTGCATACTCTATCAGTCAATTGACAGTCTAATCCATTCCACACCCGAGCTTCGGATGCGTAAGAAGCTGCATGCTGGACACAATGGCAACCCTTGTTAGTGCGACATGTAATCCGTGCACGCTGGCATCCGATGGGCGGAAAACTGCGAGCAGATCACAAATGAAGAGCACGTTGTTCGACTCCTGTGCATTGCGCGTACTGAGAGACCCGATTCGCCCCTGCGCAGGGCCGTCTTTGTGTTCGTGACGTCGCCACGGACCGGGATCTGCCAGACTGATTTGTGTGGTCGCGTTGTTGACTTACGCGCCCTTTCTCTGCATCTCCATTTTCGCCTGAAAACCGCCACCGTTGCGCTCTTCGCACCCACAGCTCGCCGCACTAGAGTATTTTTCGCATGACGATGCCGTTGCCCTCGCCGCCGGCGGAGCCGGTGCTCACCCGCAAGCGCCAGCGCTCGCAGTCCATGTCGTCGGAGACGTCGTCGACGAAGCGCGCCGCGTCGGAGGAGCCGAGCGCTCTCCTTGCTTCTGCCGCTGCGCCCGCGCCTCCCGCGGCGGACGGCGAGATCGACTCGTACATGGCGGAGCAGGACGCCGGCGAGCGAGGCATCGAGCGCTGGCGGCGCATCGACGAGCTGAAAAAGGCGCCACTGGGCGCCGGCGAGACGTGGTACCTGGTCAGCACCAGCTGGCTCGGGCGCTGGCACGACGCGTGCCTGGGCATGGTCAGCAAGGCCACCGGCGCGACGCTCAGCGAGGCCGACGTCGGCCCGGTCGACAACAGCCCGCTCTTCCAGGCGCCCGGCCGCCTCAAGGTCGACATCGTCGAGACCGCCGACTACGAACTGCTGCCCGAGCCCGCATGGAAGCTGTTCGAGGAATGGTGCGTGCGCCCGCCACATAGTCGCCGGACGCGCGGCGCTGACGCAAGCGCAGGTACGGCCCCTGCGCGCACCCCCTGCCGCGCAAGGTCATCCCGCGCGGTGCGAGTACCGGGTTCCGAGTCGAGGTGTTCCCGCCGCGCGTCGTGCTCTACCGCCTCGTCCCCGGCGACGGCAAGGAGCTCTCAGGCGCCGAAGCGGTGTACTTTGAAACGTCGCAGGCAGCCAAGGTCTCCGACGTAATCAAGGCCTGCGCTGAGCGCCTCGAGATTCAGGGCGTAGAGCCCTCGGACCTGCGCGCATGGCGGATCAACAGTGACATGTACGACCTCAACAAGCTCGACACCGCTGCGCGCGACTACCCTGTTGGCCGCCTCGAGGAAGATCGCGCGGACCCGTGGCCCGGACAAGACGTCTCTGCTTTCGCTACCGTCGAGGTGGCAAGCTTGGACCATGGCGACGCGCTGGTCATCGAGGCGAAGAAGGACGGCGCATGGATTGCATCCAAGGACTCGCCCAATTCGTCGACCACACCTGTCTTTGGCAACAGCTTCTTCGACAACAACAAGTTCTCCTCATCAGCGAGCTCGACCAGCACCATGCCCGTACTGCGGCCGTTCGTGCCACCTCCGCCGCTCGGCGCTCGCAAAAACACCATTAAACGCGGTACAATGGGCCTCGTCAACCTGTGAGTCCCTTCACGTCCTTACCAATGCGCGCATTGAGCTGAGGCTAGCCTGTTAGTGGCAACACGTGCTTCATGAACTCGGCCCTGCAGTGCATGGCGCACACGCAGGAGATTACGGAGTACTTCCTAAGTGAGTGCCTCGCCCATCGCGTAATCCGATCGTGACGTCTTGCAGCGGGCGTGTACCGCGACGAACTGAACCCGTCGAACCCTCTCGGCATGCAGGGTGCCATCGCCGAGGCGTTCGGCAGCCTGCTGCAACGGTTGTGGGAGACGGCCGGCTCCTCGCTCGCCCCTCGCGAATTCAAGAACGCGCTTCAGCGTTTTGCGCCGCAGTTCATCGGATATCAGCAGCACGATACCCAAGAGCTGCTTGCGTTCCTCTTGGATGGCTTACATGAAGACCTCAACCGTGTGCTCAAGAAGCCATACGTCGAGAACCCCGACTGGGAAGGAGGCGGAGAACAGGCGCTTATCCAACTTGCGCGCACGACCTGGGAGGGCTACATGAAGCGCAACGACAGCATCATCGTTGACTTGTTCCAGGGTCAGTACAAGAGTACGTTGGTTTGCCCGGAGTGCAACAAGGTGTGACGGCCGCTACCACTATTGACAGTCGAGCTGACACGATTATCCAGGTTTCCATCACATTCGACCCATTCATGTACCTCACGCTCCCGCTGCCCGTTGACCGACGTTGGCAACACGTCATCCACTTCATCCCATACGATGTCCAAAAGAAGCCATTGAAGGTCGGAATCTGCTTGTCTAGTCATTGCCTAGCTAATACGCCCACTCGAAGGTTCCCGTCGACCTCAGCGGTAATGCCACTATACGCGACCTTAAAGCGACTCTGGGAAGATGGCTGAGCGTGGAAGCTACCAACGTCTGTGGCCTATCTTTACTTGGTGTCTCCATTGACGCTTGTCGCAGCTCTTCGTCGCTGAGATCTGGAGTCACAAGATCTACAAACTCTACGAGGATGCGAGCATGGTCACTGAGGTCAGCAAGGGCGACATCATTGTGGTCTACGAACTCCCGTGCCGGGTGAACGCCAGCAAGAAGGATCCCCATCCTGAAGACCATATCATCGTTCCCGTCTACCACCGCATTGCCAAGCCGAACAAGTATACCTCCTTCCAGTCGAACGATTACTTCGGCCATCCCATCATCACCGCTTTCACTGCGGAAGAGGCCAAGGATAAGGAGACTATGTACGCCGTACTCATTGAGCGGTACTCCAAGTGGACGGACTCCCCGCGGGAACTGTATACGTGGACGCCTGCTGACGACGACTTCCCCATGGTGGACAAGACCGAGGACGTGCCCGCGGAAAGCACACACGTTACGGAGTACCGGGCTAATGGGGATGTTGTCGTCGGCGCCGATGACTCTGTAGTCAACGGCGTCGACGACAAGATGGACGTGGACAAGGGTGTCCGACGAATTGGCCCCAAGAAGGAGCTCTTCACGATGGCGGTATACGAGAGCCATATGGGAGACGAGTACACCTCGAGCTTGACCTACGCCACCAAGTGGGAGATGCGCGAAGCAGAACTCTCTTCGGTAGGCAGCCCTACGGCCTCGTCCAGCCGCTCAGGATCTGCGCCACCGCCCAGCAACCGCTTCGGTTTGTTGCACCGCGGCGATGTCATGGTGTGCGAGTGGACGAGCACGCTCCACGATTACTACTTCCACGCCAAGGAGGCCGACGCCGCGTGGGCGCAGATGGACGAGTTCACCCACCCGGAGCTGGAGGAGCTGCGTCTCGCGGCCGAGGCCAAGAAGAAGCGGTTGCTAAACCTCGACGACTGCCTGGACGAGTTCACGCGCGAGGAAATGCTTGGCGAGGATGACCTGTGGTACTGCCCGCGGTGCAAGAAGCACCAGCAGGCGACCAAGAAGTTCGAGCTGTGGAAGATGCCCGACATCCTCGTTGTCCACCTCAAGCGTTTCAGCAACTCGCGCATGCTGCGCGACAAGATCGACACCTTCGTTGACTTCCCGATTGAGGGGCTGGACCTGGAGGCGCGTGTCGGCGAGCGGACGGCGTTGAAGTCGCTCGCGGCGAAGGGCGTCGAAGTCCCGGGCGATGTGGACTTGGAAGAGCCGCTCGTCTACGATTTGTATGCCGTCGATGAGCATATGGGTGGACTTGGTGGAGGTCACTACCGCGCGTACGCGAAGAACCCCGAGGACGACCTCTGGTACCACTTCGACGACAGCCACGTTTCCCGGTGTGAGGCGAAGGAGTCTGTGGTACGAGTCGGATCGATGTGCCCTTAACGATCACGCTCTGACTTCTTGCAGAACTCCAACGCTTACTTACTCTTCTACCGGCGGCGGAGCAAACGGCCCATCGGCGGAAAGTCGCGCGAGAAGATCGAGGCTGCTCGCACCAAGACTCCGGAAGAGTCTGGTGCGGCAGCTGAGAAAGCAGAGCAGCTCCCGACGCCGAACGACTCGCCTCCTCATTACAACTACAAGTCCACTGAGCTCGACACTCGGTTTCTTACAGCCGCAGGCGGGCTCGGTCGCGAAAAGTCGCCGTTCGACACCCCAGCAACGCCAGAGGACGAGGATGCGTCGATCTATGGCCCTGCTAACCTCGTCTCTACCTCGTCGTTTAGCCGAGGTGGCACGTCGCCTTCGTCGTCAAATGAGGCCGAGCTAGACTCTGAAGAGGGTCATAGTCCGTTCCCACTGCGGTCTGCGACGTTCCGCGGGGCAGGCACACCGGATTGGAATGAGGACTCCTCCTCACGCAGTCCTGCATCTGACCGGACATCGGATCGCTTCGAGGGATATGAGGACGATGCTGGTGGCATGGGACAGGGGCAGCAGATTTCGTTGTTCGAGCCGTTCCGAAGAGACGGTCCGAGTTCGCTGTAAGCTCTGGGACGATTAGATACGAGACCCCGCGTTGTCCTGCGTTTTGTTCGCGCTCTTGCCTCTCCTTCCATACTCGTTGTTTACGACTGCAATGAATAATCTCACGCATTGATTTATGCATCGGCCCCAATCACCGTCCCTGGACTTTTCTTCCGCTGACCGTGACCACGCAAGATGAGCCGGGTGGCTGCGAGTCTGCAGTACCTGGTCATCTACAATGCGACCCTCCAGCCGCCTGAGTCGACCCCAGAGGACGACGAAGATGCGCAAGAGCAGGCGCAAATAGTGTTCTACACGGCGAGCGAACGCGCAGTCTCGCGCGACCGGATGCTCCGGCAGGTCGGCCTCGCGCGAGCCCTCGTCAGCTTCACAGAGCGAGTCCATCCAGCTATTACAATGCGAGAGAGACTGATTCGAGCTCGTGTTGTTGCAACAGGACGTTCGCTGCGGGTGCTACATGCGACAATGTCCATGCGCAGGGCAAGCGACTCATTATGGTCTCGCCCGAACCCGATTACTGGCTGCATGCGGTGCGCCCGTTCCTCCCACGGCCCTTGTTCAACAGGGCTGACGGGTCTAGTCTGTTGCAGTAGCTCGGACACCGCGGCCTGCGAAATCGAAGGCGGGCGAGTCTAGTTCGCCATCGACGCAACCGATGCAGTACCACGAGCACTCCGTCCATGACGCAGCGTTGCGGGCGCACCTGCTGCGTGGCTACGAAGACTTCAAGGCATGTAGCACCCTGCACTCCCAGCCCGGGGACTGTGGCGCTCATGCATAGCAGTAGCTCTTGCACGGCACGTTTTCGTCCATTCTCGCGCAGACGAACGGGCGGCAGACACTTGAGCGCCTCCTGGAGCGCTTCTTCACCGTATGGGCCTGGGCGTGGGATGTGGAGTCGAGCGAAACATTGCGAGATCATCTCGGTATGGCGTCTTGACTACGATTCGTTGTACTAACGCAGTCACAGGTGTTCCATCCCATCCGCTGGCGAAAGCACTGTCCCCCATAGTAGAGGAGTACTGCAGTCAACTTCCAGACGAGCTCACGGCCCTCGTGGTCACGTCGTCCCATGTTGTCCCAACGGATTCAACTGCTCGCGTACCGCAATCTCTCCTTAGGCATCTAATGTCTTTGTCGCCAGTACCTACCCCGACCCCAGTCACGAGGGCCGCGTCTACAAGACGCTCACGAATGAGCGCAAAGCGTGGGTCACATGCAAATTTGCGTGCATGCGGCATTTATTCACGAGTGACGCAGCGCCGGGAGCTGCAAAGGGCGGTGGGACGCTCGGGTTCTTCAATACCCTGCACATGCCATCCATGAGTGTCAGTTCCATGGACGTGACGAAGTGGAATTGGTCGGGTTACTTAACCTTCGGCGCTGGTTCGAAAACGAACTCGACCAGCACCGCGGCCGCCGAGAAAGCATCGCAAGACAAGCCGCAGACGTCCATCAGCGTCACCACCGCTAACGGAGAAACGGTGCCCTTGCCGCCCTCGGATACGCTTGGTTCGCGTGTCGAAGTGCACTCGGAAATCGACACCAAGAGTCTCTCGGACGCGTTGGGCGAAGAGGCTGAGTCGCCTCAAGAAGACCAACAGCCGAAAGACACCACGGCGGACGCGCAGCCACCTCAGGATGACATACCAGCACCTCAAACAGAGGCAGCGCCAGACGTATTGTCGAAACCCGCGCCTGCGTCTGACCGGCAGCCTGAAAGCGTCTCGGAAGCGTCGGCGCTCGCAGCCGTAGACACGACAGGGCCCCAAGCGCCACCGCCGGCTGACGACCTGGTCACGTCGCCTGTAGAGACTGCACCGCCCCACGTCGAGTTTTCCTCCTTTACCGCCCACATACCTGAACTACTTGACGGCACAAGATCTAGTGCACTAATACGACGCAGGGCATATCATCTAAATGTAGGCGGTGTCTACTATTCTACTCGTACAGGCGGCTGCTGATGTTCTGGACCCAGGACCACGGTTTCACAGTCGCTGTTATCATGCCACCGGCAGCTCAGGCAAACGGTTCACCCTTTGCTCGTGCCGAGCAGGACGAGGTAGCACATCTCGTGGCCCGAACATCGTTGCTCCTGCAAGACTTGCATCAGATATCCGACCGCGAAGCGAACGCTTTGCCAAGGTTCGTGTTCGTTCAGTCCGTTGCTCCATCGTCCTAAGCTAGCTGCTTCAGCACAAGCAAATCTGCGGGCACAACACAGCCCACGCAGCATATGCTTGCCTTGCGCAACGGCCTGACGGTCCAGGGATCGTCCGGTTTTGCGTCCACGTCGCCATACCTCTTCGAATGCGAGCATCTGATTGACGTGTATGTCATGCCCTACCACTCGTTTCTCTGCGTCCTTTGCTGACATGCTTTGAAAGCGATGCTGAGACAGAGGAGGTGTTCTCCCGGACGACAAACCCTGCGCGCTGGTACGCCGCGCACCGTCTCGCAGAAGGCGAGCTGTACCTCGAGAACGCGCGCAAGGAAGCGTCGCTGGTGGACGTCGATGATGAGGTTGCGACGCTCAGACGACGATACGCGCTCTGAGACTGGTGTATATACATAGATATTTCCGGCTGGATTGTAATTTACGCTGTAGAGGGCGTGGCTGAAACGGGCAGTGGACTGCTGCAATCACATTCCTCTGTTGGAGTGCGGCGGCGGTCGCCGATCTGCGCCGCTCATGTCTCTCCGCGACCATGTCTATAGAAGGTGGCACCGTCATCGAATATGAGAAACCCCTCCACGGGCTCGCTGTGAGTGGCTGCGCCCATGCTTCCGCCGCATGTGCGCCTGCTCAACCCTGCTGCGACGCGCCTCGCGCAGTCGATCCTGCGTGCCGAGGTGGACACCACCACTAGTCAGCTCGGCGAGCTCAACGACTTCAATACGAAATTCTTGGTGCGCTGGAGCTATCTTGCGCGTAAGGGACGCATCACATATACCGTGCTTTTACAGACCGTCCAGGAGAAGTTCCAGCCCCTCCAAGAGGACAGCCATGTGCGTGGAGCGTCGACGCTGCCGTCTGTTCTGCTGTATCTCATCCCCCCGTCCTATATAGGATGACCACGGCGTCCGTAGTCTCTAGTGCATGCCGAACGTGAACGAGTGCTCATACGGCCCCTAGCGCGGTCGAATGCGCCGCGCGCACTCGTATAGCAGCACCGACGGGTCGCAGTCCTTGAGTCTGCAGAGCATCCACGCAGAGTACAGCGAGGCGCTGGTGCTCGCACAGACACTGCATGGCATCATCCCCGAGAAGCTGGCCGAATACCGCAAAGCACGGGCGTGCCATGACAGCGGTCTGCTCAAGGTGTGCAGCGCGGGCGAGGTGCTCCTGTGCTGTGAAACTAATATTCATTCGCACAGGCGCAAGCTATCGCGGCAGACTTCAAGTGGCTCGACATGCCGCTATGGCTGCGCTGCTACAAAGCATTCACGGGCGACTGTCCCGTCGGCCCCTGGGACAGAGCGTGGCTGATCATCCGGGGCATCACCTTCATCGTGCTCACCGTCGCCGCCCTCCTCGCCACTGTGGTGCTGGTTTACTTCGGCCTGTGGCCCGCCCTGGTCGCGCTACCGGGCGTGCTGCGCGAGCTCTGGCGCTGGCTTCGGACATTCATCTACATCGTGCGCGTTGTCGTAGGCGACTCTTCCTGACCCTTCTCTTAACTCACGACTTTATCATTGGTTTGTCTGCATATCTCGATCTGCAATGCAATGAAATGGATGGTTTTGGTGGATTCCCATTAATTGCTCATTGACGCGGTCTGCGCGCCCAAAACATGTAGTTTGTATACGATGAGGCCGGTGCCCAGCGCGGCATAAAAGTCCACTCTCCGGTTATTGGCACATAGGCCATGCCGCGCGACTCTGCTTGCGTGCGCGGTGGGTGGCCGTTGTATAAAGCGGATATCCAGCCAATGTCGTTGCCGAAGAAGTCGACCAGCTCGGACGGGTTGATATATTTGGAGTGTGTATGCGTTCCGGGGGAGACGAGGCCCAGGACGCGTTCCGCCATGAATATTGTCAGGAGATAGGATAGCACGTTACGCGGGAGCGTCGACAAGAAGAGGTGGCCGCCGGGCTGTCGTGCGCGGTCAGCGCACAGCGGCATAGTTGTTGCACGTCAACGCGCCTTTACAAGACTGGCACATGTCTTGAGGAATTGAGCGGGATTGTCGACGTGTTCGATGACCTCCATGAGGCAGACGAGGTCGAACGTGCGACCGCGCTCGAGCAGGCTCTCGACAGAGGTGTGCTCGTACGAAAGCAGGTCGGAGACGGTGAGGCCTGGATCTCGCGACGCGTGCGTCTGCGCGATTGCGATGTTCTCTTTGGCCAGGTCGACGCCCAGCGTGCGCGCTCCCAGCCTGGCCAGACTCTGAAGTATCGTTATTCTCCGGACGCGTCATATATGACATACGCACCTCTGAAAGTAGCCCGCCGCCACACCCGGCGTCAAGAACATCCAAGTCACGGAAGGGACGCGCCGAGTCGGCCATGGCGTCGGCCGCGCGCTCGTCTCCATCGTCGCGTGTGGCTTGCACAAGTTTCTCGCGCACATAGCTCACTCTCAGTGGGTTCATTCGGTGCAGCATGGCAAGCTCTCCGGTGGGACTCCACCATTGCGCGCTGAGACGCGCGAAGTGGGCGATCTCGCTCGCGTTGAGGGATGGAGGAGGGCGAAGCATGGATTCAGCAGTCAGTAAACAGCGAGCAACAACCTCTTGTGGTCCCGAAGTCTCACTGTGGTCCGTCTCATCTCCGGGGCGCACATGGACAGGGCATTCCGGGTCAAGCCCCAGGCCCTGAGGGTAGAAGGATAACTGTAGGACTGAGAAAGAGAGAGCTCCGGACTGAGGAGTGCCTCATATCAAATGCGTCGCGTCCGATCCAGTTATTTTGGGACCCATTCGTGCCGGGTGCCACTGGGAGTGCCTCAAATGCGTCATGAGACGCGTCGTGGTAGCGTTGGGACCCGCGTTCATTGTGCTCAGTGACGGAGGTCTTACGTCGCGAGGCAACGAGTAAACAAAGTGTAATAGCGACATCACACTCTCCGTGTTCACTTGAGCGTGAATGTTCAACTCGCCGCGCCAGAACTCGTCTGGCGGTGGCGCGCTCACCGCGAGCAGCTTTGGCGGCAACGCGCTCGGGGCGAGCTTCTTGAGCGATAATCCGCTCGGCGGTAGCGTCTATGACTGTGCGTGCCGCCCGTGGCTGCGTGTGGAACGACCGACTGACACCAACTCGCAGCGCTCGATCCCTGGTCTGCCGCACCGACGCCGCCGCCAGCAGCCAGACCGTCGGCCTTCGGCTTCCTTGACGGTGCGTACGCAGTTGGGTGGGCCGTGGACGCTGCTGAGATCCCAGCGCAGAGGGTACACGCGTGCCCGCCATATACGCCAAGGCGTTTGCCCTGGTAGACCCCAACAGCTCGGGAGATGTGTCCCTGTCCTCGCTGCACCGTGTCGTGGCGACGTCAGGCCTGCCCGCGTCCACTATCGATCGCGTGAGTTCTCGGACTAGCGGTCGAATCGCCGCCAGCCAACGACGTATTTTCCAGATCGTGAACCTCGTCAGTACCCACACTCGCGTCAGCAGGCTCGAGTTCTACGTGGCCATTGCGCTCGTCGCGATAGCCCAGGCCGGGCAAGGTCGGTCGGTGATCGCAGAAGCCTGATCCAGCTCACTAGTGTCGCAGACATCAGCATCGAGCGCGTGGCGGCCCTCGCACAGCAGAACGCGCTCCCAGAACCCAGTCTCGACTTGTCTGCTATCGCCGCGTCGGCGTTCAACAATGCTTTCCGCCCAGCACCGACGACGTCTGCATACTCGACCACGGACGATCCCTGGACAGCACCCAGCGTGCTTCCCGCAGTGCCAGCTGCAACCGTGTCGGCCGTCGGTACCGGTCTGCCTGCGGATTGGCATCGTCGGCAGGAGACGGTGCGCGTGGAGGTGCATGGCCAGCTCGGGTTCATCTTCAACCGCTACACTGTGTACGAGGTGCAGAGCGAACGCGGCGGGCCTGTCCTCCGCCGTTACTCCGAGTTCGTCTTCCTCTGGGACTGCCTCGTGCGCAGGTACCCCTTCCGGCTTCTGCCTAACCTGCCGCCTAAACGCCTTGGGGCGGACGACGCGTTCATCGAGCAGCGAAGACGCGGTCTTGCGCGCGCCATCAACTTCCTGGTCAACCATCCCGTCGTCAAGGACGATGGCTTGCTCGCCGTCTTCCTGACGGAGCCCAGCTTCGAGGAATGGCGCAAACACTCGCCGATCAACCTTGACGAGGAAAGCTCGTCGAAACGCATCGACCGTGTCGAAGAGATGGGCATCCCTTCCGACCTGGAAGACAAGCTTGATACCGTACGACGGAAGCTGGGGAGTGTCATCGAGCACTGGCACCGTATCTGCCTCATTGGAGATCGCCTGGCAAAGCGACGCGAGGCCGCCGCGGCCGACTTGACCAGATTGGCGATGACGGTCAACTCGCTCAACGAGGTCAATGCGGAATGCTGGCGCGGCGAGACATGCGAAACTTGCGTTGGTGTTAGGGATGGGCTGGGCCGCGTTTCCATGCGCGTTCAAGGGCATGCCGCCAACGTCGAGCGTCGTGCGGACACCCTCTTTGGGACCACGCTCGAGATGCTCAAGGTATGCTTGGATCAAGTACGAGATCAATCTCGACTGCCACTTACCCAATCCCCCAGGGCCAACGCGACCTTTACACGGCCATGCGCGACCTGTTCTCGCGCCACGAGCGTTTATCTGGCGACGCCGTTGAGCGGCTGAGGAAGCGCGTGGCCACATTCCAGGACCGCCTGGAAGGCGTGCGTAGCGCGCAGAAGGAAGGCTGGCAGGCTGAGGCGGACCGGCTCGCGCAGAACGTCGAGCAGGACCAGGCGGCCATCAACGTGCAGCTCGCGCGCCGAGTGTTCATCCGTCACTGCCTGTGGCACGAGCTGCGCGTCGTGCTGCACAACCGCGAGAACACGCTGCTCGTCCAGGCCGTGCAGCAGTTCGCGCGTGATGAGCGCGAGTTCGCCGAGGCCGCGCTTGCGACGTGGAACGCATTCAACGAGGACGTGGATCCCATGCCGCTGGAGTGAGCGCGTATGGATTAGGTAGGTATTGGCATGGGATTTGGATTGGTTCGCAGAGACTCTCTTCCTCCTTCTTTACGTCGCTATCCCATTGATCTTGTTGTCCCGGCTTGCACGCTGTCATGACCATGTCTCCCGCACACATCTCTTAATGCATTTCACTATCGACACGACCTCCATTTCCTGGTTCCTGAACGCCCTTCGAAGTTCGGTGATCGGGCCACCCATACCCGACCAGTCGGACCTCGGCGATCCCTGCTTACGCCGTGGCCGCGGCTACATAATCGAAGCTGAATAAGCTAACGTCCTTTAACTTCTTACCTGCACCATGTCGTCGCGCGACACCGAGTTCCTTGCGTCATTGGACTACGAGGATGACGACAACGACCCCGATTACGTCGACGTGGAGGAGAACGGGGACGAGGACATGGAGCTCGATGACGACGAGGATGCGGAGCAGCACCAGCACGACGAGGACGAGGACGAAATGGAAGACGAGGAAGATAACGCTGCGAACACGGTTGTCGTGAACCTCGAGGACCTCATCAACCGTGCGTCGCGCGCGTTTGTGCCGTGCGTATGCGCGTGCTTAATGCGCGCGCAGGGACGGCTGCTGGCGGGTCTGCGGGCGGCGTTGGGTTCCTCGAAATGCTCCGCTTCGCCCGCGCGCTGGGTTTGTCGCTCACAACGGAGGGCGGAGGAATCAGCGTCACTGGCGGTGGAAGCAGTAGCGCACCGCGCATGCGCGATTCTGCGCCTCCGAGCACGTTCCAAGCGCACCGCGAGCCACAGCAAGCCGGCGTGCATCTCCTCAACTCTGGCGAATTCGGGAGCGTCAAGTTGGCACAGTGCCTAGCCAAGGATGACAGGAACATTGTCCGTCGCCTGAGACAAAGGGAGACCTTGCAGCGGCGCGGGCATGCGCGCGCGGAGGAGCTCGTACGGGTGTGTCCAGTCATCCCGGTTGGACGTTGGTCACGTCCGCTGACAATCAATCCGTCTCGCAGCCCCTCGTGCCCAATGCGAATGGCACGGTCACCGCGACGTTTGCGGACAACGTGTATTCTGGTCAATATTCGGAGGACGGGCAATTCTTCTACACATGTTGCAGAGGTATTGAGATCCCGTTCGTCAGTGTTCAAGCAACTGAGCAACACCCATAGACTTTCGCCTGGACATTTTCTCAACTACGGAGCCCGCGGACCCGTATGCGCGGGTCAGAAGGCAAGGCCTGTATTCGACGTCACAGTCCACGATGAAGAACGTGGGATCTATTCGTGGATCTGGTGACGGATGGACAGTCACAGACAGCCATCTCAGCCCCGACAATGAGCGGTCAGTACTTGCTCACCAATGCTTTATAATCACCAGGTGATCTCACGATATGGCAGGTTGATCTACGCGAGCATGTCGCGGACCGTTTATCTCACCCACACAGGGCTCTCGGCCGGCTTCAATGCGTCTGCGGACGTCGGGGAGCCGCAGCAGACCCCCGTGCGCTTCCACGCGGGCTCCGGCCGCAGACGATCGGTATGGGCGGAGGATGACGACGTGCAAATCTGGTCGTGTCGCTTCTCCGCGGACGGGAACGAGATTGTCGCCGGAGGCAGCTCACACATCTTCGTCTACGATCTGCTCGCGGACAAGCAGGCCGTGCAGATTCCTGCCCACGAGTGGGATATCAACTCATGCTGCTGGGCGGACAAGGCAAGTGGCAACGTGCTTATTAGTGCATCCGACGACACGTTTGTCAAAGTCTGGTAAGCATAGTTTCCTCCGCTCGACCTGCGATTCTCGGGTGCTGAGATTTTCCGCAGGGACCGGCGGTCATTAGGTAGTGGCAAGCCTTCGGGAGTGCTCATTGGCCATGTCGAGGGCATCACATACGTCGCTCCCAAGGGAGACGGGCGATACGTGATCTCCAACGGGAAGGACCAAACGCTGCGTCTGTGGGATTTGCGGATGATGAAGGTTCGCTCATGAATGATCAGGGTTGTCGAGCACAGCTCTGACCTGTTATTTTCTCAGTCTCATGAAGATTACCTTGGCTGCAAGAGGCAGTCCTGCGGCGACAACAACTTCGATTATCGGTACGTTCGCCGTAGGAACCGAGGACGAGTCTCACCATTGTCTACACAGTTATGGGATCCTCCCGAGGCTGCGACACAAGGATCACCCGCTCGACT
Source organism: Auricularia cornea (assembly GCA_030578095.1). Taxonomy (NCBI): domain Eukaryota; kingdom Fungi; phylum Basidiomycota; class Agaricomycetes; order Auriculariales; family Auriculariaceae; genus Auricularia; species Auricularia cornea. The sequence continues at coordinate 2,206,755 of JARLTE010000009.1, read as the reverse complement.
GCTCCGTCATGCAGTATCGCGGACACGAGGTACTGCGCACACTTATCCGCTGCAATTTTTCTCCTGCGGAGACGACCGGCCAAAGCTACATTTACTCGGGAGGCTCCAACGGCATGATACATGTAAGTCCCAATCACCCTGGTTTATATCGTCTAAAGTATCGCAGGTTTGGTCTTTGGACGGGCGCGTCGTACAGGTCGTCGATCGGTCACATACGCTCCCCATCTCGTTCGACCCGTCCGACGCCGATCCGCCCGAGCTGCCGCCGCGACAGGAACCAATCACGCGTCCTGGCCGGCGCCCCACGGGTATTGTTGTGCGCGACGTGAGCTGGCACCCACAGCAACCGGTTCTCCTCAGTTCGGCTTGGGAGTCGCAGACGATGAAGAGTAACGTGGCGAGGCACGAGTGGAAGGGGCTCAGCAAGCATTCCGGGGTACGCCGCATTGCAATGGCCGGCACTGCCGATCGCTGACTGAGAGATGTTTCCAGACGAGGCAACGGACGCTCGAGGACCTGGTGGAGATGCAGCAAGAGGAATCGCGTGAGAGGAAACGTCGTCGCCTGAGAATACCCGGCGAATATTACGAATCCGACGAGAGTCTGTAGTTGCTAGATGGGGTATTCCCGTGTACCATTACCTAGGCGCGGAGTCACTACAAGAGACCTAGAACGCGGTACCGCTCAGAAAAGGGCTTATGTAATATTGCGGAGATTGATGCCTTGATGAGGAGCGGGTCAAGTGGCCCCCGAGCGGAGCTAAAATTTTCAGTTCACTCTCTGGTCACTTCACTGTTCAGTCAGCGAGTGCCCATCCCCCATCCCCATCGCTGTCGAGTTACATCGGCGCGGTTTCCCCCCATCCTTACCTCTTTCTTAGCCGTCGTCTGTCGCAGCCATGGTGTACGTGTTCAGCGATAGGCGATCGCTTATGATCAAGCTTGCATCTGCTAACCGACGTTCCCCGCATGCAGGAACTTCACGATAGGTGCGCCGGCGAGCACCCTGCCCTCGACGATGCTGACGATGCCCCAGACCAGATTCGGGCCCTCATGGACCGGTCCACCAACATCCGTAACATGAGTGTCATTGCCCATGGTCGGTCCCTGGTCTCTCCGGCCCCCCGATGCGCTTTATCTGACCCGGATCCCAGTCGACCATGGCAAATCGACGCTCACGGACTCGTTGGTGTCCAAGGCCGGTATTATTGCCAGCGCAAAAGCTGGTGATATGCGATTCACCGATACACGTGCGGACGAGATAGAACGTGGTATCACCATTAAATCCACCGCCATCTCCATGTACTTCGAGGTCGAGAAGGACGATGTCGGCGCGATCAAGCAGGAGACGCAGGGTACGCTAATTTTCGTCGGTCTCGGCCATGTCCAGTGCAGCGTGCTGACTAGTGACCCTGTCACACAGGCAACGAGTTCCTGATCAACCTCATCGACTCGCCCGGACACGTCGACTTCTCCTCTGAGGTCACGGCCGCTCTCCGTGTCACCGACGGTGCCCTCGTCGTCGTCGACTGCGTGGAGGGTGTCTGTGTCCAGACCGAGACGGTGCTGCGCCAGGCGCTTACCGAGCGTATCAAGCCGGTCGTCATTATCAACAAGGTCGACCGCGCCCTGCTCGAACTCCAGGTCGCGAAGGAGGAGCTCTACCAGTCCTTCACGCGTACCATCGAGTCGGTCAACGTCATTGTCTCCACGTACCACGACGCTGCTCTCGGTGACGTCCAGGTCTACCCCGACAAGGGCACCGTCGCGTTCGGCTCTGGCCTTCACGGCTGGGCGTTCTCTCTGCGCCAGTTCGCGAACCGCTACAGCAAGAAGTTCGGTGTCGACAAGGAGAAGATGATGGCCAAGCTCTGGGGCGACAACTTCTTCAACCCGGCGACGAAGAAGTGGACGACCAAGTCGACCGACGCCGACGGCAAGCAGCTCGAGCGTGCCTTTAACAGCTTCGTCCTCGAGCCCATCTACCAGATCTTCGACGCGGTCATGCAGTTCAAGAAGGACAAGATCCCGACGATGCTCGAGAAGCTCGACATCAAGCTGGCGCCTGAGGAGCGCGACCTCGAGGGCAAGGCCCTCCTCAAGGTCGTCATGCGCAAGTTCTTGCCTGCCGGTGACTCCCTCCTGGAGATGATTGTCATCAACCTCCCGTCGCCCAAGACGGCCCAGAAGTACCGTGTCGAGACGCTGTACGAAGGTCCCATGGACGACGAGTCTGCCATCGGTATCCGCAACTGCGACGCCAACGGTCCCCTCGTCCTCTACGTCTCGAAGATGGTGCCGACCTCCGATAAGGGTCGTTTCTACGCCTTCGGTCGTGTGTTCTCTGGTACTGTCAAGGCCGGCCCCAAGATCCGCATCCAGGGCCCGAACTACGTCCCGGGCAAGAAGGAGGACCTCTTCATCAAGTCGGTTCAGCGCACAGTGCTCATGATGGGTCGCTACGTCGAGGCCATCGAGGACTGCCCGGCCGGCAACATCGTCGGTCTTGTCGGTGTCGACCAGTTCCTGCTCAAGAGCGGTACCCTCACCTCGTCCGAGACGGCACACAACATGAAGGTCATGAAGTTCTCCGTCTCTCCTGTCGTGCAGGTCGCCGTCGAGGTCAAGAACGCCGCCGATCTTCCCAAGCTCGTCGAAGGTTTGAAGCGTCTGTCGAAGTCCGACCCCTGCGTGCAGGCGTGGATTGCCGAGACGGGAGAGCACATTGTTGCTGGTGCCGGCGAGCTCCACCTTGAGATCTGCTTGAAGGTCTGTTATTTTTGTCGCGTACTCTCTGTCGCATATTAACCGTCGTCCAGGATCTCGAGGAGGACCACGCTGGTGTCCCGTTGAAAAAGTCCGACCCTGTCGTAGGTTACCGTGAGACGGTCCGCACCGAATCGTCGATGGTCGCCCTGTCGAAGTCGCAAAATAAGCACAACCGTATCTTCGCCAAGGCGCAGCCCATCGACGACGAGGTCACCGCTGCCATCGAGTCCGGCAAGATCAGCGCGCGCGACGATTTCAAGGCTCGCGCCCGTATCCTCGCAGACGAGTACGGCTGGGACGTCACCGAGGCGCGTAAGATCTGGTGTTTCGGCCCCGACACGACCGGCCCCAACGTCGTCGTCGATGTGACGAAGGGTGTGCAGTACCTCAACGAAATCAAGGACTCGTGCGTTTGTTCCTTTGCGCGCAAATTGAGGCGGAGCTGACGCGCTTTACAGCGTCGTCGCTGCCTTCCAGTGGGCAACGAAGGAAGGTCCCTGCGCTGAGGAGAACATGCGTGGTGTCCGCATCAACATCCTCGATGTCACCCTGCACGCCGATGCCATTCACCGTGGTGGAGGCCAGATCATCCCGACCGCCCGCCGTGTGACCTACGCCGCATGCTTACTCGCGACGCCGACATTGCAGGAGCCGATCTACCAGGGTAGGCTCCCGTCGTTAACTAGGTTTCTATGCCGCTGACAATGTTGCAGTCGAGATCCAGTGCCCGGAGAACGCGATCGGTGGTATCTACTCGGTGCTCAACAAGCGTCGTGGTCAGGTCTTCTCGGAAGAGCAGCGCCCAGGAACGCCCATGTTCACCGTCAAGGCCTACCTGCCCGTCATGGAGTCGTTCGGCTTCACCGCCGACCTTCGCCAGGCGACGCAAGGCCAGGCCTTCCCGCAGTCCGTGTTCGACCACTGGGAGATGTACGTCCTTTTCGTCACTGGCCTTCATCAGACGCTGACCTTGACTGCAGCATGGCCGGCACCCCGCTCGAGAAGGGCTCGAAGCTCGAGACGCTTGTCACCGGCATCCGCACGCGCAAGGGTCTCAAGCCCGAAATCCCGCCGCTCGACAACTACTACGACAAGCTGTAATCCTTGTACTTTTCCGGAGGCCTGCTTGTCTGTGTTTTCACGTCTGTACGAACGCGCTGCCATGAATGTTACTCGCTTGTATTCCTGAAACAACCTGCAAGTGTAAGTTGTAGACCTGGCCGTGGCAGAACCGGTAAAGCGAGCGATACCTCGCTGATCCAATGATGGGTGCTACGATATGTAGACAGGAAGGCTTCCAGGTGAGTGATTTACGGCTCCGAATCAAATTAAAGCCGCCATTGACGCATGTTCAGACGTCCTTGCCACTGGGATGTTGCTAGTTGGCGCATGGTCGTGGGCTACTTGATAATGTATGGCTCTATGTCCTTCAGTGACGCAGCGATACGAACGGCTCTGGATCTCGCGGGCACTGTCGGCTCTTGGGGCTTTGTCCAAGGTTTAGGTGCTGCCGTGTGTGTTGCCGCAGGTCCCAGGTGTCTGGCAGCACATTCCGTTGCGGTTGCAGAACCATCGCTGACTCTGCTTGCCGACATCGTGCTTCCTTTCGGCGCTGTTATGAAGTTGGCTTCGCTGGCATTTGTTGCGTCTGCACTCAGACTCGGTGCATTCCTTCGACATGAGGCTGCTGGCTCCCTTGGCGACCGCAGTCGGATGTGCTGGCCTCGCCGTCGCACAGGATACTGTATGGGCCCTCGACGCCAACGCCCCACCTTCCTACGATCTCAATGGCTCCAACTTCACATATCCATTCCCTGTGAAGCTCTACCAGTTTACATCACAGCGTCAGCAGGTCGAAATGGCGTTCATGGACGTCGCACCAACCTGCGAGCCGAACGGAAAGGCCGCTGTGCTCCTGCACGGCCGCAACTTCTGCGCCGCGACTTGGGAGGAGACCATTCGCGTGCTCAGCGGCGCAGGCTACCGCGTCATCGCGGTCGACCAGATTGGGTTCTGCAAGTCGACGAAACCCGAACGCTACCAGTTTAGCCTCGCACAGCTCGCGCAGAACACACGCAACCTGCTCACGACTGTGGGTGTCGGCAACGTGACAGTCATCGGACACTCGCTGGGCGGCATGCTCGCGACGCGCTTCGGGCGCATGTTCGCCGACACCATCGACCGCCTCGTCATCGTCAACGCGCTCGGGCTGGAGGACTACATCGCGCTCGGCGTACCGTACCGCGGCGTCGACGAGAACTTCGTCACGGAAGCCGCCATGACGCACGACTCCATTCGCGCGTACGAGCAGGACACGTACTACGTCGGGCAGTGGAAACCAGAGTACGACGTCTGGGTCGACATGCTCGTCAACATCTACCACGGCAGCAAGGCCGCCACATACGCGCTCGACCAGGCGCAAGTCATCGACACCGTCCTCACGCAGCCCATCAGCCACGAGTTCGCGCTGCTGCAGCCGCGTACCCTTCTTCTCATCGGCGACAAGGACAACACGGCGATTGGCAAGCAGTGGGCGCCGCCTGAGGTCGCAGCCAAGCTTGGTCACTTCGACGTCCTGGGACCCTCGGTCGCCGCGCAGATACCCAATGCAGAGCTCATACACTTCCCCGACCTGGGACATGCGCCACAAATATCTGAGCCAGAGCGGTTTCATGCGGCGCTGTTGGGCTGGTTATCGAAAAAATGAGCTCGAGTGCAACTCACTTGGAATGCATGTACAGTAGTTCCATAGCTTACAGCGAGTCAGCGTATATGGGACTGAAAGAACAGGCAATTGTACACTTCCCGTCTGATATATAAGCACCAATAGCAAGACAGCGACAGCAACCCGTTTATATTACAGGGATGAGCGATCCAATTGCAACGACACAAAGAACTGGCATACGGTGGGCACCCTCACATGGTCCCTTCTTCCTTCACCTGGAAAGGCGTAAACTCTCAGCCAGCCCACGCCCGAATGAAAAACGTACGTTTCGCATGAAAGTGGAAATGCGCGTAAAATCGACACTACCATCGCTATCAAGCGCGAGGATGAGCTGGCCGATCATCTGCAACGGGATGTGAGCCGGGAGGCGCGAGCCGATGTCCTCGAAAGTACGCACAGAGTCGACGTCGTCCAAGGAGGCATGCAGACAGAGCGCGATGATCTTCTTGTACATGTACTCGCGCTCCGCGCCGAGGCCCTTGAGTTCAGCGATGCGCTGCTCGACGAGGCCCTCGATGCGCGCGTGCCACGCGCGCATGCGGCGCAAACGTATGAGTGCCTCGGGCGAGTCGTCCTCGGGCAGCGCCGGGTCGTCGTCGACACTGTCAGGGGTATCCTCGTCGCAGCGCCCAATCCACTCGAATGCGCTGTCGTCCGCGAGCGCGCGCTCTAAATTGCGCGAGCGTGCGAGGACGAGATCGAGTGCCGCGACGCGCTCCTTCTCCAAGATGATTTGCTTCCGTCGGTCGGCGAGCGTGCGCAGCTGCGCCTTCACGACCGCGTTCGTCTTCGCGTAGCTCTCTTCTTTCACCTTGAGCTCGGTTGCCCACTCTGCTTTCAGACCGTCCAAGTGATCTTGCATATCTACATTCCCCGGCGGTATCAGTAAGTGCGACTTGGAGGAAGTAAACGACACACGTTTGAAGATTTCGTCTACCTTCTCCAATGGCGGCGCTGGGCCGTTGCGGATCGCGGTGATGGCATCGGCGCCGCGCGTTTCGCTTGGTTCCTGGAAGAATCGTGAGCACGTTATCTGTGGCGAAGGGGCAATGACCCACGTCGGCCACCAATCCGTAGTCCACGGGTCGCACGCCAAGCTTGTTGCCCAAGGTCTTGCTGGCGCCGACATCAACAAGGGTGTCGGCAATGGCCTTGTTCCCGATGCAGCAGGCAATGTTCAGAGCCGTCTCGCCGTCCTCGTCTTGCAAATCCACGACAGACTTGAAATCGGGGTTCGGGCCGCCGGTGTCTCGGATCGACTCGAGGATGCAGTTGAGGTAGTACCGTGCGACGGGGGCGCGTCCCGGGATGTTGGCCACGTGAACGGTGTGGTGGAGGACGCTCTTGCGCGCGTGGTCAAGCGTGCGAATGCTGGGGGCGAGCAGCGCGACGAGCTGCGAGAAAGTCTGCTTGTCGTAGTTGTGCTGCGCCAGCACGGCGCGCATGAGCGCCGTCTGGCCACTCGCGTTGCCGCGGTGCATATCCGCGCCAGACGTGACGAGTGCCTCGCAGCAATTCTGGCGCGCCAGAGACGCGGCGATGTGCAGCGCAGTGTGCCCCTGGTCGTCGATGGCAGCGTCCCAGTCGGGCACCGCCGTGTGGCTCGTGATCTGCTCCAGCAATGCGCCCGGGTCGTCGCCCTTCTGAATGATGGACAAGATGGCGGCGCGCCGGCCGCTGCGCAGGGCGGCCAGCGGCGGCTCGTCAGACGCTGACGGTCTGTTGGCGAGGCGGGGATGGAAGTTCATAGGGGTACCGTTAGCGGCGCCCTTTCCATTGGCGGCAGCTCGAGGCGGGCCTGGGATGGGCGCTGGTGGCTGCAGGCCCCCCATCTGTACATCTTCCATGGATGCTGACGGACGGGGAGACGCGGTGCCGTTGACTGCACTCGGTGCACGGGCAGTTGGCGCCGCGGGTGCTTGTGTACGCGCGCGTTTCGCTGCGGGCTGGTCTGGGGTTTCTTTGTCGGCCTGAGGCGCGCCACCCGCGGGCGTCGGCGGACGCGACTTGTCGGCCGTGTCGTCCATGGAGCCACGGGGACGCTTGAGCGACGAGGCGGCCGCGACTGCCTCACGTGCAGAACGCGAGTGGGGATCAAACGTGATAGGGGGTGCTTGTGTACCTGCTGGACGGGCACCCTGCGGTGCGCCTTGGGGCGGCGGGTGGCCAAAGGCCCCCGCGGGCGGGCGGGCCTGCTTGAGCATGCCCATGGGCGCGCCAGGCGGCATCATGCCCTGGGCCATGTGTGGTGGATAGCCTGGGTGGAAGGGCATGCCGGGCGGGAAGTAGCCCATGGCCTGCGGCGGCGCGCCCGGGAAGCGCTGCTGGTGGTGCATCATGCCTGGGGGCATCTGGAAGCCGTGCGGGGGCATGCCTGGGGTAAAGGTAGGCATGGCGTGCGGGACAAAGTCGAACAGGGGCCCGAGGAGCGGACCGACGCCATACTGGGTGGCAAGCTCCCGGCCGCGCTCGAGCGGGATCCTGAGAGCGAGTGAGACCCGGCGGGCTGAGACGCCACGGAATCCGCGGGCTGGGAGAACGCACCACGTGCCCTGGTACTTGCCGTAGCCGCCCTGGACGATGTCGTGCTTGCCGGGGAGGATGTCCTTCTCCAGAATCTTCGTGCGGCGCCCCTTTTCGATCCCCGCGACCTTGAGGATCTGGGTCGCGTTCACGAACGAGTCTGGCCGCCGCCGCATGACGGCGATGCCGCGGACCATGCACTCGTAGACCTGCGCGCGCGGCGTCAGCGCTCGGCCCGCGCCCGGCACCCTACCGCGCGTTGCGCACCTGCACCGAGCTGTAGACCGCGTTGTATATCTTGATGGGCATCTGACGCGGCATGGGCGCCATCGGCCCCATGTGCGGCGCGTGTACCATCTGCTGCTGCGCCATCGGCGGGCCCTGCCCCGCGTGCGGCGGCCCCGGCGCGAGCGGCGGCTGGCCCGGCCCTCCGGGCGCTGCGTTCGACGACGTGGCGGGGGGCGGCGCCTGGGGAGGCTGCTGGCTTGCCGTCGGCGCCGGTGAAGACATTGGTATAACGCTTTCAAAGTCCGCCGGCACAGCTACGTCCGCTCAGATGCCCGCCGCCGACGACGAGACGGCCCCGCTGCTCGCCACCGCCCACACCGTCGAGAACACGCCCGTGTACCCCATTCTGCATCTCATTCGAACGGCGAGCGCATTTTCTCCGTTATCTCCGCGCCGGCGCTCACTTATTTCCGTTGCGGCCACAATAGGAAATCGAGGTGCGCGCCGCGGCTCGTGCCCTGCGCTGACTGACGCCGGGGGGACACCCAACAGCATTTCATAGGTAGGGGACGCGAGTCCGAGTCCGCGCTGCACCCGCTGACCGGCGGGCAGATACCCCGTTCACCTATGACGCTGTATGCCACACGCCCGCCGCACCGGCCGCCGCCTGACCCCGCGTCCCCAGTTCACCAGGACGGACCTCATGGTCTCCCTCGTCAAGCACGTCCCTTCCCCCTGCGGCCCCGCATAGCAACGCCCCTAACGCCAGTTGTGCAGGCCGATGCGCGACAGGTACAACGCATTGCAGCGCAAGGGCAACAAGGCCATCGTGTTCTGCTTCCTGCTTAACCGCGCCCACTTCCTGCGCGATTCGTCGTCCGCCACGTTGTGAGTCTCCATTAGCCTGCGGCTGGTCTCCGAGCTAAGACGTCCCTATGCAGAAATATTTCGCGGGGGCGCGCAGCGCTATGCGAGCTCCTCGCGACGGACCTGCTCGACGAATGGACAGACATCCTTGATCTCGCAGCAGTGACGACTATTGCGTGGCCCATCTTCAACGGCGCAGACCCAGAGGTGCTCGCGAAGGCCAACCAATACATTCATGGGGCACAGCAGGAGCGCGTCGGGAATGCCATTGAAATGGCCATCATCTCCAAGGCGAAGCGTTTCATCAAGTCCAAGTCGTGCCAGAAGGTCATTGACAACATCTGGAGGTGTGTGTACCGGTCCTAGACGAGTCGTCGATCGCTAAAACCTCATTCTCGCTAGTGGCAAATGTGTCTACACGGCCGAAAGCAGCCACTCCATCATCTCAGACGTACGCCTCCTCTTGACATTGACTCATGTAGCCTAATTCTTTCGTGGTAGACGTACAAACGAAATCCTATACGATTATACGACCCGCACAAGGCACCCCTCTTAGACCACTACCGGTGCGTACGCATATATTCCTTCGTTCTGCTTGACCCGTTAATGAGGTCATCATGCAGACTAAAAGTCCCCGTTATACGTTCCGTGCTCGAGTATTGGAGGTGCGCGTCACTGTTTGCGTCGGTGGCTGCCCAATTCACTCGCTGAACCCGTGCAAGCTTCCTGCTCCTGTTCATCCTCTTCGTCGTCGCTCTCGAGAATAATAACGTGGGATACCTCACGAACGCTGAGATTGTTTTCATGATATACGCCTTTGGTGCGAACGTTCGCGCTATCAGATGTTCAGCGAATTTGAACTAGGACTCCCCACAGGCTTCTCCCTAGAGAAAGTGGCGACGATGCAAGAACATGGCCTGAGGGGTGCGTCCCCGCTTTGAATTACTTCCTTTGCTGTACTCAAGGCATCTAGTTTATGTGAACGGTACATGGGTGCGAATCCATTCATCTGTTGCGCCAGTGTCGTATGCTCAACACGTTTCTGACTGAAGAACGGATTTGACCTCGTCTTCGGTGGGGTTTGAGCACCAGGTCCTGAATCAGAACTCATCCTTCCCAGTTACGGTATACACTGCCTACTTGTCGCTACGCTTGCACGGCATCTATAATCATCGTGCGTTGACCTAAAGCCTGGGATTGTCGCTTACAACCCACAGATCAATGGGCGCGCGAAGCTGGGTGTGTACAATCCCAATTGACCTCGACAACTCTCATGCAATATCAACTACAGACTGGACATCCTCGCGCTCGCCGCAGTCCTCATTTTCCCTCGGTTTGTGTCTGGGCTTCACCACCCCCTCAACTAACCCTCAACTAACCCCCGTCGAAGATTGGCGTTCGTCACGCTATCTAATAATCTCCTCGTGTTGTGCGTCCCCGACCGTGTTCCCTTCATACGACACTGCTGCAAGTTGGCATACCTAGGTCGCTGCGCTCTATGTTCAGCCAGTTCGCCAACCTCATGTTCATCGCTGCCTTCATTTTCGCGGGCTTCCTGTACTCGTTATGGACGCTGAGCCGTGGGACGGGACGTGAGACGTGCGTGCGCCGGCCTTCTCTTTGGGTTACGTCTGACGAGCTCGGGAATGATAAAGATACGATCCTGGACAGTACGTTTCCCGCTTCATACATGCTTCATGTCCCCCGACTCTGACCTGATCTGACAGAATCACCTGGTGGTACGTTCTCGCCCAGCGACGAAGATGTTCCATTCAGATGTCTTTAGGATGCTTGACCTGTGGTTCGGTCTTGACGCCACTGGCTTCCAGCTTTCGAGTACGCGCCCTGCCGATGACTAGGTTGTATTCTGAAAACTGCCTCCCACAGCAAATTTCCACCCGATCTTTGGACCCGTGTTGTATGTCTGAACGTCGTCACGCTCAGCGCCCGCTTATAGGCCGTCGTAGATTTGTGCTTTACGCTTGCCTGAGTAACACGCTCCTCCTGACGGTGCTGGTCTCGGTGGGTACCGACTGACACGACCCCATACTTCGCCTGCCTGATACACCCACAGATTCTCTCGCATACATTCACGACCATAAGTGGCGACGCGGAGGCTGAGGTGCGCGTCTACGCGCTCGATACAGGGGTTGCTCACACGCCTCGTATTGCCGGCAGGCCATGTTCCGGCGTGCAGTGTCTACTATCGAAGGGTATGTGCTGTCTTCCCGAGGTAGAAGACGTTGGCTAATTGCCTGGTAGCGTGAAAGGTTGGTCTGCTACCCGTGTCACCTGATGCACGGCTCACCAAGAAACAGCCGACGCGTTATTCAGCTATCTTCCGCCAGTCAACATCATTGCGTTGGTGTTTTTCTTGCCTCTAAGCTACATCCTGTGCGTGCATCCGAATACCTCCGACCCTTCATGCATGTTGAGCGCTTCGTAGGTCGCCGAGGTGGTTCCATAAGGTGTGCAGGTTGCTTAATCCTCGTGCGACACTTACCTGTGTTTTGTGTCGAGGTCAATGTGATGTTCATCAGGTAAGCGATCACAGCTGCATGTATTCTGCGGAGCCCTTACGCGTCCGTTCAGGGTGGCTAACCTGCCTATCCTGCTCACCATTGCGTTCTACGAGCGACAAGCAGAGGAACTTCGCGACCTGTCGTTTTACGAGGCGATCGGTACTCTCGCGGAGAGAGTATACGATGCGCTACCCCGCAGAATCAAACGCCTGAGTGCGTGCAGGTCTATCGACGTGTGGTTGAGCCTAACCTCTAGACAGCTTTGTTTGAGGGCCTGGTTGGTGGCGGACCGGACATCGACGCCGTGTTCGAGATTGAAGAAGAACTGGAGGAGGAGGCCGTAATGCGATCCTCGCAATTCTTCTCTCCTTCGCAATTGGCTCTGCGGGAACATGAGCAGGAGGAACAAATGGAGTCGAGGACGGAGTTGTTACCTCCGCCATTTGGGACGGACTCGTCGGCTGCGCAGACCAACACATCGACTCCTGCGCCGCCAACAGCAGCCCCTACCCCTGCTGCAGAGGCGCCTCCACCTCCGCCTGAGCCTACGGTGGAGCGGCCTGCAACACCCCCGGCGCTGCAACCACCCTCATCTGCGCCATTCCCGCGCTCTCCATCGCCAGTCGCACCTACTATACTCTCCACCACACCACCATCTTCGCCAGGAGGGCATAGTCATCCTCAGCACATAGTGCCTATGCCGCCCCGCCCGCGACGGCGGAGCAGGCTCTACTCGCAGATGCAGAGGCCGGACCTTGGAATCGGCCCACAGGTGCCCAGCAGCCCGCTCGCTCAGATCTACCAGCCTGTCATCGCCGTCGACCTGGAGGAGGATATCCCCGAGGACACTGAGCTGCCGCCTGGTCCGGCGGGCGCGCGGCGACGGCTATCCATGCACCGCCGCACGGCGACGGAGCCGATGAACAACTTGCCCCTGCCATCGCCCATGCCGGTGTTGCCGCCACGACGGATGCCGACCATCATGGGCGGTCTGAGCGCCTCGCGCAACGTCAGTGGCGCGCACAGCGGCATCGAATCCACGTCGCCGCTGGAGCTGAGCGAGAGCCCGCGGACGGACGCAGGCCCCGTTGCTTCACACGCGGAGTCGGACCTTGCTGCGCGCCTCGCGCACATCGAGGCTCGCCAGGCGCGCATCGAGGACCTACTCCAACGGCTTGTGAGCGCCCAGGGGCGATAGACTTTTCGCATCTACAGTATTTCCTCGCACAATTCTCCTCGGCATGGACGTTTCTTGGGTTTCCCTCAATACATCGGCAGTTGCATGGGAAGTCGCTGCGTGCTCGTACTTGGCATCGCAGGATCCCAGAACGTGCGATCACGCACATCCCGGGCCCCTGGGGAAAGGAGCTGGAAGGACCTGAAGTTGAACGGTGATGTTGGTGTCGTGACCTTTGGGTCGGCAGAGGTCTCCCTGCGGTCGCAACATCCATCCTCCACGGCCATAGACATGCTGGGTAGCCTGATGTTACCACTGATTAAATGGTCCCTGCCATTGCTTCCCGACCTGGATCAGAGCAACTGCACCCCGTCGGAAGTTAGTAGGTGCATAACGCAGCCTACAAATTGTCATGTAAGATGAACCGCCTGGCTGTTGCGTGTCGAAGGTGCGGCCGAGGCCCCTGAAACACAGTAAACAGCTTCTGTGAGGACATCTGCTACGCCATTGCTCTTACTGCAACTGGGATGTCAGTGGTTTGAGCATCATACAGCGACCCGCCGCTCCAACGTCTGGGGGCCCCAGCGCCGCGATATCGCTCCCATAACAAGTAGAAGGGAAGGTGCAGCGCATCCCGGGCGTCTGGTGCAACAGGTGAAGTGAGCGATCATCGAAGATCGAAGAGGCGCCCCTATCAATTGACTTGCTTAGGAACCATGCCGGCCTTGGGTGATATAAATCCGCGCACCGTTGCACAGGCAGCGCTAGAGGCTATCAAACCTACAGGCATGTCCCCAGACACGAACACCGACCAGTACGCCGGTCCCGCCCTCAACTTTCTCGCACGCTCACGCCGCACACAGCGAACAAGGCCGCGGTTACATCGCGATCCACGACCATGCGCTGTGAGCCCGACGTCATGTGGCTGGCGCGACGAGCTCAATGTCCGCGCTTTCTGCAGCATTGGAAACCTGCGCACTGCGGCGCTCATAAGCATGGATGGCTCGGGTGCGCACATGCCGACTTGTGTGCGTTCAGTGTGCTCAAAGCCAATATAGTCGAAAGCTATTGCATCCCGCACTTCGACTCGCCCTCCGTATTTGCACGCATCCTCGACAAGGACAAGGCGCGCACTCGCCGGGCAGTTTATGGCCTGATAGCTGACAACCTTATTAGGGCGGCCACTTCTCCATTTGTCCGAGGGAGGATGTGAAGCACACCGTGAAGCAGGCCTACCTGCCGAGCTCGAACGTGCGTCGCTTTACCTCCCGAGTCACGCGTCAATCTCACTGTCCCACAGGTCCTCAGCACGAAGTGTGCCAATGTGAAACGGATGCGGCGCCAATTGCTGACAAGCGCGCAGATTCCTCAGCGAGGAGGGCGTCGCGGTCGTGACAGGTCGGACCGCTGCTGCTTCATACGATCACCTGCTCGATGCTGACGAAGCCGATTAGACTTCCTCCCTCGCCAGAGCGAGATCAAGACCACGAAGCCACTGCTGTTCTGGCTCATTCGTCGCGTGGAGGTGTGTGCAGTATCCCTTCCGGCGTTGTCATACATTTCACCTTGCAATAGGTCATCCGTGGACGCGTGCCGCTCCGCATGGAGTGTGCACCCGCGTTCGATTACGCTCGCGCGCCTCACACGACGGACATTCTACCCGACACAAGCGTTGAGAAGACGAACCAGAGCAAGGCTGTCTTCAAGAGCGACCAACTCACCCTGGATCTGCGTTATGTCGCGGAGGGCGTGGACGGCATCAAGGAACCGAGTGTGCGGCTGAGGCCTCTCGACTTGAGCAAACGAGGTCACCTTGGTCCAGCTGTATGCTCGGAGTTTGAGCTCCACGACGGACAGGCCGTCACGTTTGTTCTGCGGATTCCCCCGGGACACAACACGCTCGATGACAGACGTCCCACGAAGGAGCAGGTCGAATCCATCGGCCTACCCATAGATGGTGTGCTCATTCATCGACATTCTATTTCGGTCACTCATCGCCGGAGCAGTTGTTATCAAGGGCGCTCAGAAGCTCCGGGCCAAGGACGATCCTCTCCTCACAGCGGAACTCCTGCACGGACTTCAGCACGATACCAACAAGTATTGGCAAAGCTGGATCTCCAAGTCAACGTACAAGGGCCGTTGGCGGGAGGCCGTGCATCGCTCGGCATTGGCGCTCAAGCTGCTCATTTTCGAGCCGACGGGTGCAATCGTCGCGTCGCCTACGTTCTCCCTCCCGGAATTCATTGGCGGAACTCGTAACTGGGACTACCGGTATACCAGCCGCTCATGAACTGCGGTGCGAATGGCTAATCGACGATGCATAGCTACTCGTGGATCCGCGACTCGTCCTTCACGCTCTATGCGCTCATCCGCCTCGGGTTCACGCAGGAGGCGAATGCGTTCATGGAGTTCATCTTCTCGCACCTCCAGCATCGCAACCCCGATGGCTCGCTCAATATCATGTGAGTAGTGTTGCCCGTGTCGGAAGTGTGTGGGCCGGACTCGTGCGCCGTTGTCTGATGCAGTAGCGCTAGGTACACGATACATGGTAAGCGGCCATTCACTTGATACTGGGGGATGCGCTAACTCCTCTGCTTTCAGGTGGTTCGGATTTGATAGAGTTCGAATTACCGCACCTCGATGGACACAAAGGGTGTGTGCTATCGATATCTGCAGCATTACGAACGTAGCTAATAGTGCCCATAGCTCGAAGCCCGTTCGGTGGGTATCTCAGTCCTTGCGCGGCGGTCCACTCATATTGTTCTTAGTGTGGGCAACGGCGCCGCGGACCACGTCCAATTGGTCGGTGAACTATAGTCGTCCTCATTCAAGTGGTCTCTGACCTCTTTCTGTAGGACATCTACGGCGAACTGATGGATTGTGTATGGTAAGAGTGCCCTCAATGTCCATTCTTCAATCTGACTCGAATACGCAGCTTTTTCCGTGACGGACCGCTGCTACATGGATTATTTACTTGGACACATAGATTTACCTGGGTCAGAAGTTCGGCAAGCCTTTGGTACGTGTCGAATATACCGTCCATACCCTGCTGACCCTTCGTAGTCGTACGAGATCTGGGTCGCCGTCCGTGAACTGTATGTTTGCACGCTTGCTTTATTCGCGCTCTAATACCTGTTGGTACAGTGTCGACTGTCTGTCCCTCCACCCTAGTGCATGGTGTGGCTGTTTAACCATTTCACAGATGTCATTGCCCATATGGACGATCAGGATCTGTAGGTCGGCACGGACTACGCACCGCTGACTGCTCACGGAATTCTATAGTTCTATCTGGTAAGAACCCAATGTGTCGTCGCACCGCGACGCTGACCCGGGAGGGTCTTCAGGGAAGTCCGCAGCATGAAGCGTCATTTCACGGTGAGCTCGAAGGTCATAGATGGTGATTCACGTCCACTGAACACGCATTCAGTATTCCAAGGTATGTGGATGACCCTTGACCTCACGCGTCCCAACATCTTTCAGATCATGATGTGGTAAGCCGCAAAACTAAGTATCCGACTATACAGTCGTTGAGTCCCTTGCCTTGGTGAAGGGTCGCTCTCGACCGAGGTTGGTTTGCTTCGCGGTCCAACCGGCACAATTGTCTAACTGGAGACCCAGGTCTTCGTCTCGCGGACAAGCGGTCGCTACCCTGCCCCCGCCGAATGGTATGCATGCGTATTGCGGTGCCATCACTTGTTAACCTTTGCGTATAGGAATGGCTGGCGGCGCGGGATAGACTATATGAAGACATCATGGCCAAGGCGTGGAACAAGGAGGAACGCTTCTTTGCACAGAGCTACGAGGACCTAGACGTTGTAGACAGCGCGGTGGTCATCATGCCCTTAGTGTTCTTCGCGGCGCCGGTGCGCATGCCTCGCCTACGCCCTGGCAGACCGCTCACGGGTCCGTAGACCGATAACCGTTTCATCAGCACACTCGACCGGATTCTCTCCTCGCAAGATAAGGGTGGGTTGACGGCGAATGGCTTGGTCTACCGCTACGATACCGTCAAGGCCGAAGGTGCGGCCTGAACAACGAAGTGCTTGTGGAGTGCTCATAGCCATTTGCAGACGGAGTTGGTGGCGAGGAAGGCACTTTCTGCCTGTGCACTCTATGGTGCATCGAGGCGCTCACTCGCGTCGGTGCTTACGACCCGCCGCGGCTGTCCAAGGCCGTGCGCATGTTCGAGGACTTCCTGCAGTACAGCAACCACGTTGGCCTTTGCACGGAGGAGATCGGGCCTGCAGGAGAAGGGCTGGGTAACGCCGTTCAGGGCTTCACGTACGTATCCGAGGCTGGTCGGGATGCTCTCCTGATAAAGACCTTACCAGGCACGTGACACTCATCTCGGCGGCGTACAACCTGTCCAGAACCCTCGACCATGGTGCTATCTAGACCTAGGTACTTGTGTCGTTGACATCAACATCTTTGCAAGAAAACATCGTCCATGTATGCACACTCAACTGTTGTAAACACCGTACACCTGGAACGCTCTCCCATTCCTAGTGATTGTTGGAAGTGACGATCGGCTGCACCATTCCTGCGCCTGTCCGCCCGAAGGAAAGGCCCAGGGTGTTCGCATCAGGGTTCTTTGCCGCCGTGCTAGCGAAGATCCTCGGAGTTCGCGTTCGGGAAAGCAAGTGGTTGAATCACAAGATAGAGAACAGTTGGAAACGCAATGAATTGGTTCAGGTAGTCACTGAGAAGCCCTAAAGAACATATACCACTGGCAAGGAAACATACGCGTAAGTTACTTCAGCACTCGAGTCAAGAGTCTTTTTTTCTTCGTCGACAACTACGCTATCAACGTGGCGGCCTTCCCCGCCCGCGTCCTCGCCAGCCTCCATCACGATGGCGTCCGTGGTCGTCACCGCCGGGCGGCGGGCCTCCACGAGGGCCACCGCGCCCGCGGAAGCCACCGCCACCGCGCCGTGGCGGCGGGTGGGCGCGGTTGTCGGGCTCCGGATAGCCGAGCGGCACGGGCAGGCCGTCGGGCCCGAGTGGCGGCGGCGGCGCCGCCGGGTGGCTGCTCAAGGACGTCAGCCGCTGCGCAGGGCCCGTTGAACGGACGGGAGCATACTCCGCTGGCCGGTGCGGCATGTGCTTGCTGTCCTCGGGGTAGCCGAGGGGCACCGGCAGGCCGTTGGGGCCCAGAGGCGGCGGGGCGGGCGGTTGACTGGAGATAGACGTGCTGTCAGCGCGAGGCAATAGGACTAGACGTGTATATTTGCACGTACTCTGGGGGTCTCGGCGGCGGGTGTTGCGGGTGTTGCATATGCGGTTGTTGCTGGAGATGCGGCGGAGGTGGAGGGTAGGGGTACGGCGGCTGCGCGTGGCCCTGCAGAGGATGCGGCGGGGTGAACGGCAGCGCCGGGGGTGGAGGCTGCGGTGTGGGAGCAGCAGCCGGCGCGGCTTGTGTGAGATGGCTCAAGCTTCGTAGCATGAGACTGATCTGCTCGGCCGTCAGGCTGGGGGCGGCAGGTGGAGCGGCGACAGGCGCTGGCGGTGGCGGCATGGCGAATGCTGGCGGCGGCGGCGGCATGGGCATGCCATGATATGGCGGCATGGGCATGGGCATTGGCGCAGGTGGCAGCGGATACGGCTGCGCCGCAAGCGCTGGTATCTGCGAGAGGACGGACAGCGGGATCGCGGAGGTTGGCGCTTGCGTGACGGGGATAGGCGGGGTGGCCGGTCCTGGAGGTGCCGGCGTTGCTGTGGGCGTGTCGACCACACGCCCCTTATGCAGCACGAACACGCCGAGGAGCATGCTTTTCATGTGGGGCTGCGGAATGCGCACGTTGTCGAGGAGTTCAACACTCTCTGGCAATGGCTGAAGCGGCATCAGCGGTACAATGTACAGCTCTTTGCCGGGCGCCGTCGGCGGTGGAGGGTTGCCCCAGGGAAACGAAACACCATACCGTCTGCGTCCACGGTCAGCGAGTACGGACAAAGGAAAGGGAGTGGGGGGACGCACTCTTTCTTGTGAAGCATGTCAACAAGGGCCTCGAATGCGCCCTCGTCCTGCGTGCCGGCCGGGCTCAGCGCGACCGCGATGAGCTCGCGGCCGGGGTTCAGTCGCGAGTCCACGAGGTATTTGGATGCGACGGGGAACGGCACACGCCCGTCGATGCGCATCTTCGGCGCCGTGAAGAGCTGCGCCCACGCGCTGCCGCCCGGCACGAGCTCGCGCCCGCCGACATGACGGCAGCGCACGTTACACGAGACCATATCTGGCATGATAAACTGGTGGCTTGCGTGAGCGCTAATCCTGCGTTCAAAGGAAGATACATACCTCGCCGCTGTACACCACAGGCAGAGCCTCATACGCCGCCTGAGCGACCTGCTCCGGCGTCTGCGCGGCCTCGCCTACGGGATTGGACGTGTCGTCGCCCTGCGGATTCTGGCTGGTCGACGCGACGGGGTCCTCGGCCTCGAGGAACATGTCGAAGTCCTGATCGTCCGGCGCGGCGAGGTCCATGTCGACGACGTCGTTGAACGGGTCGAGCTTCATGTCGAGCAGCTGCGGGTCGACGGCCGAGTCGACGGCCGGCTCCCCCTCGCCGCCGGTCCAGAGGTCGCCGAGGCTGAAGGCCGGCGTGCGCGCGTCGAGCGACGACGGCGTGGCGAGGGACGCCAGCGTGGTGGACATGTCCGTCTCCTTCTTCAGCCCGTCGCCCTCCTCGGGCGGCACGGGCGGGACGAAGTACGCGCCGGACGACGGCGCGCGCTGCGTCGGCGAGAGGACGAACGTCGCGCCCGCCGTACCGATGTGCGGCGTCGGGAGGGCCGGCGTCGCGGGCGTCGGGGGCTGCGTCGCCTCTGACATGATGCTGTCGCGGCGCGGCTGCGTGACGAGGCGCAGCGGCTCGGGCGCGGGCGGCGGCGGCGGCGCGAACGTCAGGTCGTCCTCGATCATCTCGGTGCCCTTGTGCGTCATCTTCGAGCGCGGGATGGTGAGGCGCGACTCCAGGATGGAGTGCTCGAGCGACTCCTTGAGCACCTGCTCGATCGCCTGCTTCGTCTCCTCGCTCGCGAGGTCCGTCGAGGACATCGTCGCCAGCTCGTCCGCGGGCAGGTCGCCCGAGACGATGCGCCGCCGCAGGATGACGCGGTCTTCTTTCGACAGGTTGAAGTTGAGCATGCGGAAACGCTCCCTGGGTGGTTCGCCACAGTCAGCATGCATGTAGCAAAGAGTGCAGGAGACGCCTACTTGTACTTCCCGCTGGCGTGCGGGTTGCCATTCTTGTCGGGCTCGGCATAGTGCTCGAATATGGCGTGCTCGAGGTCTGCGACGAATGCTGAGGCGTTTTCCTTGCTGCGCTGGAGCTCATCGGGCGGGAGCTCGCGGCCCTTGGGCGCGGGCCCGTCCTCGTGCCAGTCGTGATAGTCGCGGAACACCGGCTCGAGCAGTTCGAGCAGCTTGCCCGTGCAGTACTTGCGCGTCGCGTCTTCGTTCGCCGCCTTCGCCGCCGACTCCGAGCGCGCGCGTTTGGCGCGGTTCGCCGCGGCGGTCACGGCGCTCGCCTTGCGTTTCAGCGGCTTCCTGGTGCGCGCGTGCTCCTCGGGCTCGGACTCGTCGGTGTCGCTGACAATGACGGTGGCGTGGCCGTGTCTATGTCCGTGTCCATTCTGCGTTAAGTCCTGCGTCAGTGAAACAGAGCGTGAACGCCGGGCGACGGGCGCACCTGGGCGCCGGGGTTGAGTCTCCTGCGCTTCACGACGCGCTGCTCGGTGTACTCGTCCGCCGAGTCGTCCGGCTCGTCCTCGGACGTCTGCTCCGCGCGCTTCGGCGACGCGGGCGCGGGCAGCGGCGGCGGCGCGACTTCCTCGAGCGCGTCCTCGCCCTCCCATTCCACTAGAAAAAAGGGTCAGGCTCTCTTGCCTCCTCACGGACGGGATGTACGGTAGCGGCATAGTGCAATAGCGCGTGTAGATACAGGCAGAGCGGCAGACGACTAGCTAGACGTGCAGGGGGTATCACACTCTCAGAGCTCGCCCTCGGACGGCACACACAAACCCCCGGCGGCTCTTGTTTCTAGCATTATGTTGGCGGGCGGCGGTTGGAACTGTGCGTTGACGCCGGTGTGTGTGTGCGTGTGTGATACCCCTTGTGTGGAGAGAAAGACAAGACGAGAACAAGACGCGAACTGTGTGTGTCTACGGATTGCAATGAAACACGGTCTACTCACTGACAGAACGGAGGCCAGTTCCCGCATGGCAGTCGGGGCAGACGTAGCTCGCTGCACGTGCGGGGGCAGCGGTCAGATGGGCGCGCGCGAACAGAAGATGGGGGGCTGACCGATGTCTTCAGCGTCTGATTCGGATAAGCCAACGCAATCGAAGTGATACCTGCGTGGGTGGTGGGTTGGGGGGTAAAATTTCAGAAACGGGCAGCAGCGCACCAAGCACGGCAGTGGTCGCAGAGGATCATGGGGTCGCTTGCGTCGCGGGCGGTGTCGGCGCATTTGCATGGTTGATAGGCCATCCGAGTCGTCATGGGCGGAAGCACGAGGCCAGAGCGGCATTTGCCATCCCGAACCTCGAATTCTGTTTCCGGGCCCGTCCGTCGCCGCTGCCCCCGCCGACGCCAGAGCTGGAGACGGCGTCGAGTCGAGACACGCGAGGACGTAGCGCGGCCAGGGCCAACACTCGTTTTGTTCTATACTTTTCCTGGACCAGCCTCAGCCAATGGCCGCCGCCGCAGTAGCACCCAAGATGCCCGACTCTGCCAGTCCCCAGCACCCGCCGCCGCCGTCGCCGCCCGTCAAGTCCTTCAAGTTCTTCCGCTCCTCGCTCCAGGAGACCCTGCGCAACGCGACAGGCGGCAAGAGCAAGGCCCAGCGCATGGCTGCAGCCTCCCATGCCGCCGCCCAGCCGGCCACTGCGTCCGAGGACGGCGTGCTCCAGCCGTCGACCAGCGAGCGGAAGCGTGCCGTGCTCCGCAAGCCCGATAGCGGGGGCAAGGCGCGCGCCGGCCACGCTGCAGCTTCTTCGAGCTCGGCCGCCCTGCAGCGATCGCCAGGCTTGCCAGGCTGGACTTCCATGCAAACGCCGTCGCTCTCCCAGGCATCCATGTCTTCTCCGGACCTGCTTATGTCTCTGGCTGCCTCCTCGGCTTCCCACTCCCCATCTCCGCCCATTGCGCAGCCGCGCCAGCGCCGTGCCAGCCAGCTGCAGCCCATCCAGACATCGTCCTCGTCCGGCGCTGCCGTCTCGCGCCCCGTGCTGCTGCCCAAGGACCGCGAGCCGTCGTCCCCGCGCTCCCCGCGTCCGTCCCTGCAGCCAGGAGCATCCTCGTCCCAGTCCCCCGGACGCCCGGGGCGCCTTCATGCCGCGTCCGCATCCACCTCGCACCTGCCCACCACGCCCTCGAGCCCAAGGGCCACGTCTCCCACCTCGCCCACGCACGCGGCCCGTGTCGCCAGGGTCTCCATCTCCGGCCACACTCGCACGTCCAGTACATCTATGACGACATCGCCTCCGCCGGCCTCCCCGTCCACCCAGGCTTCTCACCCGCCCTCGTCCCAGCGCCGCCCGTCCTACCCTGGCCTGTCCAGGAACACGCCGTCACCCTCGCCCACGCCACAGCGTCGCGTGGTGTCTCCAGTCTATCTCGGACACCGTCAGAACCCGAGCACGACTTCCCTCGCCCCTTCCCCGCACCGAGAGCTCATACGCACCGCCTCGGCGTATCTCGCAAAGGAATTCGCGCGGCGGCCGCCCCACTTCGCCGTCGCCGTCTGGCAAGAGGTCGAGGTCAGATTGCGCGCGCTGTTCAGACTTGAGCGCATCTGGGGCCGCGGCGGCGGAGGGGCCAGTTCCAGCGGTGTGGGCTCTGGCTCTGCCGGCCTCGGCGGCGGTGAGGAGCGAGAACGGCGCATATTTCTCGAAGCGCTCCGAGACGGCTACGTGCTTTGCCAGTGCGTGCTTATCCCGCATATGTCTTCCCCAGGGCTTCGTCCACTGACACTGGCCTCCCTTGACAGACTCATCAACAAGTTCCAGCCGGGCATGATTGCACGCGCGGATGCACACGAAGACGGCTTTGTCAAGACGTCCAATGTGACCAAGTTCTTATCGGCGGCCACGTCCTTTGGCGTCCCGCCGGCGGAGCTCTTTGGGCGCGACGACCTGCTCGAAGGGTCGGCGGAGACTCTCGCACACGTCGCGCAGACGATCGTCTCGCTCTGCAAATTGGCAGAGCAGCCGCGCCAGCAGCGTGTCTCGCGCAGCCCCTACATGGGGACTGCCGGCTCCGCGAGCCAGCCATCTCTCCCTGCTTCCGCGTCTCTCTCGACGCCCAACTTGGTGTCGAGACGACCGTCATCGCCGCCGAACGTGGTCGCGGGCAAGTCTACCGCTGCGTCGCCCTCTGCGGCGCAGAAGAAGCGATGGACGCCCCCGTCGCCAGCTTTGCCGACCGTGCGCTCTGCTAGCCCCGTGGAGCGCAGCGCGCGGGCCACACCGACAACGACGTCAAGGTCCAAGACGGATAATGCGCCGCGCGACGCATCAACGACGCCCGAACCACCGCGCCGTGAAGCAGCCTCACCACCGCCGAGCAGCTCTATAAGTACCTCGGCCGCGGTCGCATTCCCCTCATCGCACTCGCCGCCGCGACCGCCGCGACAGGGCCTCATCAGCAACGCGTCCAGCCGCGCTTCGATTGCGAGCACTCTTGCCACTGCAACAACCGGCGACGTCATGTCAAGGTCGTCCAAGTTTGGTACCATCAGGACAATGAACACTGAAGTGACGGAGGCAACGTCTCTGCACCCGTCCGACGGCCGCTCGTCTCTCACGAAAAGCGAGGCGAGCCACGCCATCTCGGCCGCTGAGGGCGTCGAGACGTCCCCTGTCCGCACACGGCCGCAGCTGGGCGGCAAATTCACGTTTCCAGAGCGGGCGTCGTCGGAGTCGATGCCGGGCGGATCGTCGATGCTGGATCTCGGGCGCGTGCCAGAGGTGGATGAGGAGGCGGGGACGCGCCGGAAGGCCCCTCCGCCATCGCAGCTCGATCGCGAGGCGTCATCGTCCCCGACAAGGACGGCGAGCACGAGCGAGAAACCGAGGCTCATACCGCTGGGCAAAGGCAAGTGGCCCGACGACTTCATTGGCCTCGGCCACCCGTCGTCGCCCATGCGCATCCCCAGTCGCTCGGAGAAGAGGGATTCGCTTGGTTCGCCTACCACCGCGATGCCGATAAGTATCACCCCGCCGCACCGCAAGCTTAGCATCAAGAGCTCTGCGTTGTCAGAGTCGCCCAAGGACCCGTCACCGCTCGCAGGGGCTGAGCGGCCGTTCGGCGCACGCCGACCCAGCCACCGCTCTCGGCATAGCGTCGATACTGCTGGCTTGCTGCCTAAGGACTCACCACTAGTGCAAGCAGCTCTTGCACGTGAACGCAGCCCTTCCATCACCCGCGACCGTCGCGACTCGAACAGCACGCCGCCGCCCGCACCAGGAATCCTGCGCCGCCAGAGCACCCGCTCGTCGCCGCGCGGCTCGTACGTACCGAAATCGCCCGACTACGACCGCGGAGAGCGCAGTCCGTACTGGGTCCCGTCGTCCGACAACCCGATGTCTGGCGCCAATGCGTCCACACCGACTCTTGCCAACGGCCGCGGCGTGCCGTTCCCCAAGGCGAAGGTCTCCATCGACACCAACGGCAAGACCAACGACTCTGTGGACATCTCCAGCAGGCCGTCGACGACGGAGACGCTGCATGCGGACGACTTCGATGTGTCGCACCAGCCGTCGGCAAGCCGCCCGGGCTACCAGCGCGGGCGCCACCAGTCCGAGATGGACGCGACGCGGCGCAAGGCGCGGCCCATTTCGTACGACGACGGCGGCTCGCGGCCCGGGCGCTCGCGGTTCGAGAGCATGATCAACCTCGGTGTGACGTCCGCGTCGAGCAGCACGAACGACCTCACGCGGCGCGACTCGATGATGTCCAACAGCGGCCTCAAGCCGACCATCATCGTGCGCGAGGAGGGCAAGACGCCCATGCATTATGTGCGTCCTGTGCGCGGGGTCGCTATCGAAACTGAACTAATGAATGCGCTGTGCAGCAACTGGGCAACTGTGTGGGCAAGGGGCAGTTTGGCGCTGTCTATCGCGCGCTCAACCTCAACACGGGCGCGACGGTGGCTATCAAGCGTATCCGGCTCGGTGGTTTGAAGGAGTCCGAGGTCGAACAGCTCATGAAGGAGGTCACGCTCGTCAAGAGCCTGTCGCATCCGAGCATCGTCAAGTACGAAGGAATGCTGCGCGATGACGAGTACCTCAACATCGTGCTTGAGTGCGTCATTCCTATGCTCATGTTGAAATCTTGACTAATGCTGCGCAGATACGTCGAGAACGGCTCTTTGGGACAGACCCTGAAGGCCTTTGGCAAGCTCAGCGAGAAACTGGTGGCCAACTATGTTATCAAGATCCTGGAAGGCTTAGACTATCTCCACAGGAGCCACGTACGCTGTTCTCGTCTTGTTGTCGAACTCTCAGTTCCTGAGCGCACTCTTCAGGTCGTCCACTGCGACCTTAAGGCCGCAAACATTCTCACAACAAAGAACGGAAATGTCAAGCTCTCTGACTTCGGCGTTTCACTCAACTTGCACGCAGTGGAGCAGAAGATTGACGTCGCCGGGACCCCTAACTGGAGTATGTCTATCTGCACTGTCTGGCTTATGGGCGGTCTTTGACCGATTGGTACAGTGGCGCCCGAGGTCATCGAACTGAAAGGAGCTACTTTCGCCTCGGACATTTGGTCCCTTGGCTGCACCGTTGTCGAACTTCTGACAGGGAAGCCGCCCTACGCCGACATTCCCAATGGACTTTCTGGTACGAAGACAAGCACCATAACGCGCGAGATTTGCTCATCGTGCATCCAGTTATGTTCCATATCGTTGAGGATGACACTCCTCCGATTCCTGACGACTGCTCTGCTTTGATGAAGGACTTTTTGATGCAGTGTTTCCACAAAGACCCCGCGATGCGGCCCAGCGCGGAAGTCTTGTTTGAGCACGAATGGTTGAGGGTCAACTGGGAGCACCACAAGGCAGGTTTCCTTCTCTGTCGAATTCGCCGTTCACGTCGCTAAGCAGATTGTGCAGGAGCTTCGGCCGCAAGACAGCATCCCATTCTTGCGGCGGGTCAGTGCGGATCTGCACAAGAACGACCTGGCCAGGCATCTGTCGGCACTCGATGTTCCGTTCGCAGACTCCCCTCATCCGCCGTTCTGGGATGGAGCAGGCGATCTCTCCAGCTCTCCGGTTGGACGATTCTTCGGCGGCACTCCACTCGAATCCGAGATGTCGCTCCCGCGTGCCCATTCCTTTGTGAAGACCACATTCAGCAAAAGTACGGAGTTTTATCTGGCTTGCTCAGGTGACAAGAAGCTGACCGTGCCGAGCAGCCTTGACTTGCCGGGTCTGCCACTTGCCCATCAAGAAACAAGCCGTGTTGTGCGAAGAGTGCAGCCTGATCGCGCATCCCCGATGTGCCACAGAAGCACCTGCGACCTGCGACGTCCGGGCCCAGCTATTGCTCTTCGCGCACTACGCGCAGCCGCATGCTGCAGTCTCTGCGGACCTGCATCATCATCCCGCCAGCCCCACAACCCCGACTCCCAACATTCCCATGACTCCCAGCATTCCCATTCCGTCTTCTCCTCCACCCTCATCCAGTTCTCATGATGCGCTTTCTGCATCGCCGCCTGCTCACCACCGGCTCTTCCCCTGGAAACGGCGAAGCGCGACACCTCTCGCGTCGCCCGATCCGACGACATCCCCAAAGCGGCGATCGAAAGCCAGCGACGACCACTCACGTTCACGCGTTAGTTTAACAACTAGCAGTCACCAGTCGAGCATGCGTAGTGCAGTTACAGCTGCCGACACAATCTCGTCTAGAACGGAGGAGAACGTGCGCATCGAGCCGCCCGCTCGAACACGTGCGTCGATTACAGTGGTCGAGCCCGAGCCAACACGCTCGTCGCGCATGACGCAGGCGACTCAGGCGTCGACAAGCACCGCCGAGTACCCAGACGAGACCGGCCGGCGACGCAAGAACCGCGAATCCATTTCCTCGCGCGCCTCTTCCCGAAATGGCTGTACAATCCAGTGACACTACTCTCACATTGCTTTGTCCGTCCCCTCCTACCCTACGCTGCCGCCCATGTACTTGATATATTTATCCTCGCCCTCAGGATAGCAATCACCTCCCGCTCCTTCATGCAATCAGCTCGTAGTCCGCTCGCATGTCTTTTGAATTATACCGTCGCGTCTTCTCCTCGTCTAGGCTCTTTTCCCATGTTAGTTCGCAGTATCGTGAATAAACGGAACTTGATTGCGATGTTTTCTGTGCGCACCACACTTCCAGACCCTTCTTGGCGAAGCGAACTCCGAGGATCTTTCGCGCCTTCTTCGACGCCACCGGCAGCAACTAGGCAACGACACGACTTGCAGTTGCCCATCAGGCAGAACGTTATAATGTTGCATACACACGCATGCGAGTGAACCCTTGAATTCGACTACATACATAGCTTTGGAAGCGATTCCTACACCGTCATATGTACAAGTCCCGCCGAACCTACATTGACCACAGCTTCTGATCGTACAACCCCAGTCCAATTCACGAATCCTGCTTTGCGAACTTCAAACCAATCCGTTTGAACGTGTTGCGCGTCGTCTGCGCACTCAGACTGATATTCGTCCTCTCGCGCAGGAGCTGCGTGGCCTTCACCGCGTTGTCGGCCTGTCCAGAGACGACCACACGGCGCAGATAGCGCACGTCCGCGTCAGACAGCTTCGCTGGGCGCCCCGGGCGCTTTCGTGTTGCGTCGGGACGGTGTTGCTGGCGCAGCTTGGAGATGGTCCCCAGGCTGACGCCCACTCGCGCCTGAATCTCGCGGGAGGACAGCCCGGCGTCGATCAGCGCCAGCACGCGATTGACCATGTCGGTGGTGACCTTTACAGCCATAATTACAGAGTGCTGGCTGGGTGGACGAGTTGAGCTTGAAGGTGGATGAGTTGTTTGAGCAAACAGGGGCAAATCAACCAGCGCTGTCAAGCATTCCCCGACATCAAGCGCTCGCGGAGACAGACATGGCATGGCGTATTGGTCTATGGTCATTCATATTCCTTGCATGAGAGAGAGAGAGAGAGAAAAAGGAGAAATGAAGTTGTTTTGGCGGACGCTCCGTCGAGGCAATTAGCATTCATAATAAACATTGCTTGCCGGCAGACGCTGCGTCCGGGGTGGAGGGTAGGATGGCGGGAGGCGGAGAGGAAAGTTTGTCTATCTATGCACTGCTGGTGAAGGACGAGACGTGTGCCTCGACGACCTGCGCGGTGCGTCAGACGGAGAGTCACGACGAGCAGAGGGAAAGGGGAACAGACCTTCTTGATTTCGGCCTCGGTCTCGGGCGAGACGTTTCCGGAAGAGATCTTCTCGAGGAGCGCCTGTTGCGAGCCGGTGAGGTGGGTACGGAAGTCAGCCTCCCATGCGGTGATCTGGTCGACGGGGACCGAGTCGAGCTATTGCACAGGGTACCAGCTCAGTTGTGTGCGCTCTAGATGCAGGGGAATGACGTACGAGACCGTTGACGCCGGCGTAGATGATCGGGACCTGGACCTCAGTCGGGAGGGGCTGGTACTGGCCCTGCTCTGCGAGAAGATGAACAATATGTCTACAAAGAAGACCACCGCAACGTACTGAGGAGCTCCGTCAGACGGGCGCCGCGGCTGAGCAGGAAGCGGGTCGAGGCATCGAGATCGGAACCGAACTGGGCGAACGCCGCGACTTCACGGTACTGCGCGAGGTACAGCTTGAGCGAACCGGCGAACTTCTTCATGATCTTGCTGCAAAGATAGTCAGCCTTGACCAGCCCCCGTCCACAAAGCATGCGGGCTTACGTCTGCGCCGCGGAACCGACACGGGACACAGAGAGACCGACGTTGATGGCGGGGCGGACACCGCGGAAGAAGAGCTCAGCCTCCAAGAAGATCTGGCCGTCCGTGATGGAAATGACCTATACGGAGGGTATGAGCGTTGGAACGAGCGTTACCGCCGGCGCTGTCTGTACGCACGTTCGTCGGGATGTAAGCCGACACATCACCACCCTGGGTCTCGATGATGGGGAGCGCGGTGAGCGAGCCGCCACCGAACTTGTCGTTCATCTTGGCGGCGCGCTCGAGCAATCTCGAGTGGAGGTAGAAGACATCACCGGGGTAGGCCTCACGACCGGGCGGGCGACGGAGCAGGAGGGACATTTGACGGTAGGCGACGGCCTGCTTGGACAAGTCGTCGTAGATGATGAGCGCGTGCTTGCCGTTGTCGCGGAACCATTCGCCCATCGCGCAGCCCGAGAAGGGCGCGAGGTACTGCAGGGGCGCGGCCTCGGAGGCGGTGGCGGCGACGATGATGGAGTACTTGAGCGCGTCGTTCTCCTCGAGCGTCTGCACGAGCTGGGCGACGGTCGAGCGCTTCTGGCCGACGGCGACGTAGACACAGTAGAGCTTCTGGGTCTCGTCCTTGCCCTCGTTCCAGCGCTTCTGGTTGAGGATGGTGTCGATCGCGACGGCGGTCTTGCCGGTCTGACGGTCACCAATGATGAGCTCACGCTGGCCACGGCCGATGGGCACCATGGCGTCGATGGGCTTGATACCGGTGGCCATGGGCTGGTTGACGGAGCGGCGGGGCAGGATACCGGGGGCCTTGACGGAGGCGCGGCGGCGCTCAGCAGCCTCAATGGGGCCCTTGCCGTCAATGGGGTTGCCAAGCGCGTCGACGACACGGCCGAGCAGCTTGGGGCCGACGGGGACGTCGACAATCTGGCCGGTACGCTTGACGGTGTCGCCCTCCTTGATGAGACGGTCGTTACCGAAGATGGAGACACCGACGTTGTCGGCCTCCAAGTTCAGGCACATGCCGCGGAGGCCGGAGGAGAATTCCACCATCTCGTCTGCGGGGGCGGGGAGTGAGGATTCATGGGCGGTGTCATCGGGCGGAGACGGAGGCGCGTACCGGCTGGGAAGACGCGGACGTGGAATCAGACGACCGGAAGCAAAGTCAAGACGATGACGAGACGCACCTTGGACGTTGCGCAGGCCCCAGACACGCGCGATACCGTCACCACAGCCTGGAGTGGGCCGTCGTCAGAGGCCGGCTGCTCCGAGCCATAATACTGAATAAGCATACTGAGGACACGTCCGGTCTCCTGGACATCTGAACCGGCAGACGAGCCCGCGATGCGAGATTCGAGGATGGACGAGACCTCGGACGCGGCTGGGCGCCGGCGGGGTCAGAACACAGGGGACCCAGGCAGACGCGGGAAACGGAGGCAGACCTGCTTTCGGGGTCGCGTACGACCGGGCCTGCAATAAAATGATGGGGGTGAATTTTTGTCTTCATGAGCAGACGGGCGCACGCACAAGGGCCGGGCGGGCGACGGCGCGCGTGCTCTTGAGAGCGAGCGACCGGACGGTGTGCAGCATCGCGGGAAGGAAGGTGTGGGGAGGAAGAGAGGGACGGAGCAAACCTGGCGGGAAAAATCAACACACCGCCGGCTCTTGCCGCACACCGTCTCCGTCGTCGCCCGCCATGCAAGGTACTATTCCCTTCTCCCGCCCGTTGGCAGTATTTACTAGTGACTAACGCATCGTCCCCAGCGGCGACCACAGTTTCCTCCGCACTCTCGTTGCTGCGCTCACAGCCGTCACACTACGTCGTCGCGTCGCTCGTCGGCCGCCGCTACCTCCTCGCCAAGGGCGATGTCCTCACCGTCCCGCGATTACGGGACGTGCGCGTCGGGGACACCATCGCGCTCGACAACGTCCACGAGCTCGGCTCGCGCGACTACACGCTGCGCGGCGACCCGGTCATTCCGAAAGAAACCGTGACCGTCCGCGCGACCGTCCTCGAGCACACGAAAGGCGCGCTCGAGCAATTCGTCAAGTTCAAGCGGCGGAAGGGCTACCAGCGGACCGTCTCCAATAAGCAAACGTACACCAAGCTGCGCGTCGCCGCCATCGACATTGCCCAGCCCGCGGCTTCTTCATAGACCCGGAGACGAGACCTAGGCCTCTCCCTTGTAAAATTACTGTGCACGCACGTGCTGCTTAATGAGAGGAAACTGAACTCAATCTCTTTCTGGAGCTCATGTTCAAGAGCGATGAACGCTAGCAGCGGATTACACGAAAAAAAGGAGCGATGTTGTATTGTATGCAAGAACGGAACGGACATCTAGCCAGCTACTTGATACAGAGGGTGAGAACGGTGCACTTAAGGCGCTCTAGGCGCAAAGTACAGGTAAAGTAAACGTCAAGTCATGGCGACTCGTGAGAATGTCGATGAAGCGTGAGCGTGAGCGGGTGCGGGGGTCTTGCTCAGAAGTGGCGGGCGAGCCGCGAGCGCGCCAGGCGCTGCGGGACGCGCTTCACTTTGCGCGAGCACCCAGTCTTGGTCTGTGTGGGCGCGGCGGGGGCGTCGCCGGTAGACGAGGGCACCTCGGCGGGGTTGGCGGCGCCCTGGTCGCCGCCGACGGCAGCGGACTTGAAGAGCGGCGGGCCGGGGAAGACGTACGCGTCCGGCTGGAAGTTGGTGAACACGTCCGTCGTGACGCCCTTGTCGCTGGTCGAGTACGCGCCGGGGAAGGCCGCGAGGTTCGCGCCGTCCACCTTCATCGCGCCGTCGCTGCTGCCGCCATCGACGGTGACCTGCGTGCAGCTGACGTAGAACTCCGCGGGCAGGTTGTGCAGCGCGATGATCTCGTGGCGGATGAGGTAGTCGCCGTTGGCGATCCCGGCGGGCACGACGGCGGACGTGCTCTCGTTGCGGTTGTAGTTCGTCTGCGTCCAGTCGCCGTTCGGCAGGAAGCCCTGCTCGTCGATCTTGAACCACTGCATGCCCTCGCCCGCGCAGTCCGCCGCCGCGCCAGAGCACTTGCCCATGTAGGTCATCACCGGGCCCTTCTGGTGCACCCAGTTCTGCGACGGGTCGCCCGAGCGCCACGTGAACTCGATCGTGCTCCCCGCCGTCACCTTCGCGGTGAGGGCGGCGGTCTTGGCGGCGCTGGGGCCGCAGGCCATGTCGGGTGAGTCTATCTTGCTCGGGGACACATCTACGAAGAGAGTCAGCGACCTGAGAACTGGCGCTGCAGGATGAACATACCGGTCACCATGCGAACAGGCGAGTCGACCACCTCATTGGAGCGAGGAGCGTAGTACTCGACGCCATTAGCCGTGAAAGCTGTGGCACGCAGTCAGTATCCGCGCGCCAAGTAAGAAAATGCCTGAGACTCACATTGCACAGTGCCGTGCGCGCTGACCAGAGAGAGCGCAGCGAAAAGGAGAGTAGCGCGAGTCACAGACTTCATCGCAGAAATAGTATCAAGCAGGCGGGTCGTAAGGAAAGAGTGTTGCGGGGGGTACGGAGCGAGGATGAGGCATTCCCGCCGCACTCCCGCGCCTTTTATATCGACTGGCGCGTGGCTGTGATGCGTCGAAGCGGCCGTGGCCCATAGTGCTCGCGTGGTGCTTTGGCCAGAGAACAATAGCAGTCCGGGTGGTCGGTCCGGCAGTTCCCGCAGGATACAAAGAACAACAACCCCGCCTCACAACACCACCCGAGCTATATTTGCCGCTGCTTTTTGTTGTTCTTTCCGCCCTGGGAGATCGTGCCAAATTTGGAGAAACGAATCATATTGCGGCGAATGGCAGGACAGCATACAGGGCTGAGCCCGGTAGCCAATCGCGACTGCACCTCGCCGGTGCATAGTGCTGAGCGGTATGTGCCACGCTAACCACGACGTACCGCATCAGACTGGGACCATGAGCATTCGCACGCGGAAGCGAGGCGCGGTAGAGAAAGTATGAGACTATCGCATCGGCTAGAGATGACCACTACTTTTATTCCCACGGGAAAGAAACAGCATAGAACAGCACGTATCTGGTGTCAGGGCACTAGATTTCGCCTTCTTCAGGCGAATCATTGCCGTTGATAATTGGCCGTGGCGCATCACTTTCGGTCCTTGCTCTCTGTGGGGAGGCGTCAGTAAACGGAGATGCGCGGAGGCGTGCGACGGATGCGTGCCTTGTCATCGCGTGGGCGGTGGTCCTCGGGCCCAGCATCGTCCTCGCGCTCACGCTTGCTCCTGCGCACATGCTCAGCCGCATCAGACTCACGACGGCCACGCTCCTTCTCGCGCCCACGGTCCCGGTCTCGTTCGCGGTCGCGGTCCCTGTCGTCGCGTCCCCCGCGGCCCCGGCGATCGTCGCGCTCGCGGTGACGGTCGCGGTTCCGATAGTCCCGGTCCCTGTCGCGGTCGCGGTCGCGACGGGGAGACTCCACGTCGCCACGGTGGCGCGAGCGGTCACGGTCCTCATCCCGTTCCCGGTCACGGGCAGGCTCCTTGCGGCGCCTGCTGGTCGCTGACCCACCGTCGTCCGAGAGCTCGCGCAGTTTCTCCTTCTGCCGCTTGACGAACTTGGTGAATGCTGCGCGGCGTGCTTCGTCATGTTCAGCTAGCGCTTTGAACTCGGGCAAGTCCTGCATCATGGGCACGGCCTGCAAGAAAGATTAGTGCATGCAGGCGCGATGCGAAGGCGGCCCACATCTTCGTATGATGCATTGATGTCAATGCCAGTCTTCTTGAGAGCGTAACGCAGGTCATCAGTGGCATGGCGTAGCTTGCGTTCTGCGCGGCGGCGCTCCTCCTCTTGTTTCTTGACAGCACGGTCGTGCAGCTGATAGAAGTGAGCTAATGGACGACGAACGGACGAAGGCGCTCACATGTTGGTAGACGGCCACTACGTCCTCCTCCCCGAGCCCATGATCAGCAGACCCGAGGGCAGAGCGATATTCGGCGTCGGTTGTGTCAACTGTGAAGACAAATCCGCCTGCGCGCTTGAAAGCCTCCTCGGCCTTGTCAACCTTCGCGTCCAGCATCTGGTCAAGCTCGTCCACTACGTCCCAGAATAACTCCAGCGGGTTGGATCCTGGGTTGCCCAGCATGGCATCGTAGCGTGGGTCCTTCTCGAAGCGAGGATAAACATCCTTCCACTTGGTGCGCGCTTTGAGATGGTCAGCTTCAACGAGCTCCGCAAGAAGCTCCTGATCATGGAATGAGCACCGCGCGCGAGGGGAATGGCCAAACTGAGCAGAAGGTACTCACGCGGAATCCTTCGCGAGCCTTGCGCTCTTTCTTGCGCTTCTCCATGTTCGTCTTGTTCTTCGTCTCCTCATACTCGCGGTCCTGCACGCGGCTGTAGTCCTCGAATGCGAGCAGGATATCGAGCTCGGGCAGCTTCTGCAGCTTCTCGTCGCTGTTCCACTCGTCGCTCTGCTTGAGCAGCGTCTGCGCCTGGCGCCAGCGCGTCAAGACGTCGACGCCGAGCTGCTTGAACAGCTGGACGACTTTCTCCATGTTGCGCACGCGCAGCTCGCGCGCAGCAGTGACCTCCTTCTCCTTAAGCTCGTCGACGTACTCCTGGAAGAGCATCTTTCGCTCCTCGAGTATCTTCGCTTGCTGCCAGATCGGGTGCGCGTGGAAGAGCCGGTCGGCCGTCGGGAACGTCGTGTAGTGGAACACGTTCGGGTTGCCCTTCAGCATGTTGCGGATCGCAGGCCGGAGCTTGCTCAGCCGTGCTTCCTTCTCCTCAATCTCTTTGGCTTTCAGGTGGTCGACAAACTGCAGAGAAGAACTAAACAAGGTATCCGCGTCAAGGGCGCGTGTGTATTGCTCACCTTCTGCCACGATTGCTTGCGTTCCGCCAAGCTCGGGAACGCCTTGTAGAGCGGGTCCGTGATGATAGCGCGCATCGTCTGGTCCCAGGTCCAGGTAGGATCGACACCGGCCTTGCGGAGAAGATGCCAGAACGCTTTCTCCGCCTCCTCCTGTGTCGCGAAGCCGTTGTGCGGGATGACAGGATCCTCCGGCAGATTCGGACGCGGGGGCAGGCTCCCGTTCGCCGCTCGCGCTGCAGCTGCCGTGGCGGGATTGACGAGTGACATTTCCGGCGTGGGCGTGGGCATGGTGGGCGGCGCAATCAACTTCGACCTGTGGGTGACATGCGGTGAGCTGACTGTACAAACGCTTTTCACGGGCGGCCACGTACGGCGGAGGGGGCGTTGCAGCAACTTCCTCATCGACCTTCTTTTTGAGCTGCACCAGTTCCTCTGGCATATCCCATTTTGTTTCCTTCGTCCCTGACTGCTCCGCGGTCAGTTTCGCGAGACGAGGGCGAAGCCTCAACCAGACGCACGTGGTAATAATACTTTTTGCCACCTGAGAGATATTCCTTCCATTGGGTATTGGCCAGGGCACGCTGAAGGAATGGCGCAATGTGTGAGTGAGGATGAATATACCTCAAAAAGGTCTATCGCACCTCGAACGGCGTCTTGAGGGCTGAGGGTAAGATTGGGCATCAGTGTTCTATACATCCTTGAGCTGCACGGTAGCATACCGTCTGGCTTCTCCCACACACTCTGCTTGGTGGCAGAGTTGAACCAATACGTTCTGCCTTCGTTGTTCCGGTGCTCGGTCTATATGACTGCGTCAGGCCTACGCAGGGAGCAATGACTACAGCTTATGCTCACCCATATACCTCCAGCTTCTGCCTATTGAGAGTATTAGTAGGGTGATCACGCAGGGGCGATTTGCGCACCATTGCTGCGAATCCGGCTTTCGGCTCGAAGTCAAGATGTTTCCGTCGGAGATTGCGCGCGCAACCGCGTTCCATGTCCCCTTCTCATTTTGAGCCTCACAGACCAAACGCCGCGACAAATCAGGTCGTGGCAGGCCATTTTATCGTGCCTCACGTGCATGGCCACAATGTGGAGTCGAAGGTTAGACTTCTAGGCGGGGAACCGCAACACGTGCGGCATTCCCGCTGGAGTGCAATACTGCATTACAATAACCAGTCCTGATGTGAAGAATACATGTAAGATGACGATCATATCCAACCCCGGCGCGCAAGCTCGTCGCAAGACTGTATCCGCTCGTTCTGCAGCTTGCGGATCTTCTCCCAGTCGGCGCCGATTCCCAAGAACCCGCTCAGCTCCTCGATCTTGCGTCTGCGCTCGTCCGTCAGCCGCTGACATTGGTTGACCAGGTACGTGCGCTCGACGGTTGACTCGAACTTGTAGAGTGTCGCGCTGCTCTGGCCGGCCTGCTTCTGCGAACGCATGTCCTGGGGGATGGTCTGCCAGATGGGGTGCGCTTCGAACTCGCGCGGGCTGACGAAGTACGGGATCTCAAGTGAGGGTGTGAGACGCTCGGCGGAGAAATGGCGGGTCTGCACGAAGGAGAAACCAGGGTCGGGCGGCGGTGTGGTGTAAAAGAGGCTGGGCAGGGCTTGCAAGAGGGAGAAACCGAAGAGGATGATGAGGGGAAGAAGCTGCACCAATAGCGAGCGGGCTCCTTGGGCTTGTTGCTGCTGGCCCGCCGCGGGACGAGCGCGGCCACCAAATTGGGCTGTCCTGAAGCCGTTCGGGCCACCGAATGATGCAGTGAAGACTGTAGTGGATGAGCGACCTAGCTATCTGACGCGAGGCCACGCACCAGGAGTACCGCCAAATCCTCCGCCGGCAAAGCCACCATTCCCAAAGCCCCCACCACCGAAGAACATGTTGAATAAGTCTTCGGGGCTGATCTCGCCCTCAAACGTGTGCATGCCTGCCTGCCGTGCACCACCTCCACGGGAGGCCATGCCGCTGAACCGCGAGTCTGGGTCTGCGCCAGGGTTCGAGTCGTACATCGCGCGCTTGTCCGGGTCGGATAGCACCTGGAAGGCCTTGGACACCACTGCGTATCTTATCAATAAATTATCGAGACGCCGAGCAGGGACACGTACGCTTGAAGGCCTCGTCAGCGCCCGGCGCGCCGTTCTTGTCGGGATGCAACTGGAGCGCAAGCTGCGTGCTTCGGGCTGAGTGATGTGTTGCGGCTTCGCGTTGGAGCGTACCTTTTTGTACGCCTTTTTGACCTCGGCCTCGTCGCAGCCCTTCTTGAGCGACAGAATCTCGTAGTACTCTGTCACCTGGCACGAGCGCACGCGCCGCACCAGGTCGGCCTGCGCCTGCGTGTACTCGCGCTTCGTTTCTTCCTTCGGCGGCGCCGTGTTATGCGTCGCGCGATGCTTCATCCCGGCCGCGGACGGGTGCGTCTCGGTGGCACTGGCATTGGCGCTGGCGCTGCCGTTGGGCGCGCTGGACGACGACGGTGCGTTTGCGCGCTCGTGAGTGATCTCGTCAAGGAAGCGCTGGGCCTCGGGTGTCGAGAAGAGCGAGATGGACTTTGCGCAGAACTTGTGCGCCGCGGAGAGGTTCCCAGACTCGTAGTGCCGCTTGGCGATTCCCAGGCAGCGCTGGGCCTCCTCGCGGTTGCCTTTCGGCCGTCAGGATTACGGAGTGCTCGATCGAAGGTCACTCACTCTCCATGTCCAGTCGCGTGGAAAGCAGACGGTCCGGCAATTCGGATTCCGACGTCACAGCTTGTCTTCCTGTTTTTCTGCCCGTGCACATTCCATCGCTTGGACTGGTGCTCACGAACCCTGGTCTCTCCTAATGATCATGCTCGTCCAACTCGTCGACAGTTCCAACGGGATTGCACAGGATCCTTGCGCGCCCAGTTGACTCCGTTGACAATGACATTCACCGGGCTTGTCTGCGCTTCCAGTCCGGTGCATCCAGGGTGCATCCGTATTAGTGGATAGTTCTGCGTGGCCGAGCCAATCGCATTCCTGCGCCTCTCCGCTACGCTCTCATGACTCCGGAAGCTCGCTGTGTGTGAGGGAACTGTCCACTCGAGACATTTTTGCCACTCTCTGTCAAAGTCCCAGACTCACCTGACCGCACTTTTCAGCTCCCCGGCGATTCATTTCGTTTTCTAGGCGCTCCGCCGGCGTTCAAGACGGCTTCCTAGACCCTATCCGCAGTCCTTTGCCTGCTGTAGACGTCTATAATAATCCCAGACGCCTGCACAGATAGCTGATCGGGCAGTCTTGCTTTGGCTTCCAGACCGACTGACTGCGTCTGAAACCCTGTAAGGCTGCGCAGCCAGGATTCGATTTATGCAATGCGATGCATTGAGGCCAAAGTTTGCACCGGGCTTGCCGCTGTTGGCGAGGAGAATTGCGTACAGAGCGCTGTGGCAAAAGTTTTGATCGCCGCCGATGCTCATACATATAAAAGGGTCGCCTGCAGGTCCATGTCTCGATATCATCGACCTTCAGCAGCCATGAAAGTCATTTCCATCACATTCGCGTTTGTAGCCAGCGCCGCCGCTCTCACTATCAATACGCCCGCGTCGGCGTTGATCGAGTGCCAGAACACCCTGCTCACCTGGGACGGTGCATATGGCCCCACTCAGATCGCGTACGTTTCGACGCACGATGTTCAGTTTGCAAACCTGACAACTACGTTCGCCAGCGTTTTCCCTCCAGGCGTCACCACTGGGGAACCGCTGGAAACGCTGCCCGTCGTAGAGGATGGCACGCAGTTCACTTGGCTTGTCGGTGCGTTGAGCCGGTCGCCGACATCTGGATGTGGTCTGGACATCTCTTTCTCCTCTGCCGCAGACCTCCCAGTCGGTAAGTAATGTTTAGGTTCTTGGTTCAGGCCAACTTTGCGCTGACGCAGCTGAACAAGGGTCGTACACCTTGGTCATTAAAGATCTCGCTACAGGGGAGAGCGCGGCCTCTGGTAGGCTATGTGCCTCCGTCGGTCCCGTTCGTCGCTGACCGCTGTCGAAGGCCTCGTCCAAATCACTCCTAATCCCAGCGGTGATACGTCGTGAGTGCATTGCCCCGCTTTTGCGGCGTCTTACTTGTGTATTCCAACCAGCTGCGAGGGCAAGAATGGCTCCGGCAATCCAGGCTCACCCAGTGGCGTACTGACCATGAACACGCCCACCGGGGCTCTGTTCGAATGCGAAAACACCCTTTTGACCTGGGATGGGTCCGTTGGGCCCGTCAAGATTTCGTTAGTCCTCTCACAACTGCGCCGCCGAGTCACCGTGAGTAACCTATCATGTCTCTCGCTGTAGCGTCTTCCCCGTCGGAGATGTCGATGGCCGCCCCATTGAGACTCTTCCGGTCGTCCAGTCCGGTCACTCGGTCGTCTTCCTCGTTAGTGAGTGCGAGATGCAACCATGACCCAGTACTTCGTTTCTCACACAATCTGAACGTATCGTAGACCTGCCGCCGGGTGAGATGACGCCGCGCCCGACGGCCTTCCCCTGGAGAATATTAATATCTGACCCCATATTTAGCCGAGTATACGCTGGGGCTGAAGGACCTCACCACAGGCCAGACTGTCTTCTCCGGTGCGTTCGAATCCATTCGGTGTGCCGGTCATCATTGTCTGACGCCGTCAGGCGCTGTCACTGTCGAGCCCAACCCGTCCGGCGACACGTCGTGAGCATAAACATGTCCGCTTGTCTGAACGCGGGCTCATATGCATGCACCAGCTGCCAGATCTCGGGCGGCGCTCCAGCGCTGCCGACCATCAACACGCCTGTCACTCAGGTCAACGGGTGCGAGGACGTCTTGATCACCTGGACCGGAGCCGTCCACGGGTCACAGATCTTGTGAGAATCTTGCTGTTCGGGTAGTACCCGTGTGTAGCCATTCCTCACTCCCGCGAAGCGTGTTCCCAGCGGGCGCCACAACTGGACCGCCCATCGAGCGGTTCCCCATTCAGCTCGGACAATCGTTCCTCTGGCACGTTGGTACGTTCCGCATCTGCATCGCCTGTGGAGATCTACTCTCTTATCGACTTTCGTGATCTTCGCAGATGTTCCTCCAGGTGCGACTGCGTGGTCTATGGTCGGCCATATAAAAGGCTCTGACGGTAATCTGTAGCGTCCTACCAGCTCGGTCTCAAGGATCTGTCCACCGGGAAGATGGTGTTCACTGGTGCGTGTGGGCCTTCCAATGCGTCGCTGTTCTCAAAACATCTTTATGCAGCGGCATTCGCCGTCTCCCCCAACCCGGAGGGCGACTCCTCGTGCGTTGTCTCGGCCCCCTGCGTCTGCCCCCACTCACGAATTGCAGGTGCGAAGGGAAGAACAAGTTTGACTGAGAAAGGTGCCCTGAGACTCCAAACGCTGGCTCCATGTTCCTGAACTGTCCTTCGGACCCGGCTCCATGTACTTACCGTTGCACAATGCCCAGCGCGATCGCCCGCCCGAATGCGGATACTATCCCAGTAATACGCCGACAGGACAGCCTTCGTCAGAGCTTGGCGTACGACGTGCAGGATGACCTCAGAGCGCAGCGAACCGGTGTCGCCAAAGGATCTTCGCTAACCCCCACACTATAAAACCCCGATTCAGAAGGGCAGCAAGTCAAGCCTCACCACTATTCCATGAAAATGCTCCTCCCTAAATCGCTCATTCTCTCCCTCAGTGCCCTGCCTTGCGTTATGGCGCTGTGTACGCCAGCCAATACTACTAGTCAGTCTTCGTCAATTTATCGTCTCCGCGCCGATTTTCTCACTGTGCCGTAGGCACTACAACTGCCATTGCTGTACCGACTGCTACTGGAATAGCGCTGTGCGTGTTCATGAAGCCAGTGGGAAGATTGGTACTCATGGACATGGGCAACTGGCAGTGCCGGCCGTGCAGAGGACGTCTTTCACATTGACCGCCCGGATGATCCAGTATACCAATACAGTGAACTCGAAATCAGATGGATTGGATCCACCTGCGGCAGTCAGGTTTCGTGAGTGAACTGTGTCGCCGACGGTTCCGCGCTGGAATTCATCATCTCAACCATCATTGACACCGTCCGCAGCGTCTTGACGACCAAGGCGGAGACCGTGGCGGAATGGCCTGTAGATGACGAGCAGAGCTCGCTTGTTTGGCTGGTTGGTTAGTCGATATACTGTACTGGCACGACCAATTGTTCAAGTTGGGCGAGCGTGACACTTTTTGGCGGTGAGTTCATCAGTTCAATATGTCCGGAAAGCGTGACTGAACTCAATTTTTGATATAAATATGCCACTAGACCGTTTATAAATGATGCCCACCAACGTCTGAAGTGAATATAAGCGGTATCCAGCTACTCCAGGGACTTCCGTAGCGATTCTCACACACTCACGGAAGCTAATTGACCAGAATATACTCCCGGGAGCCACTCGGGAGTTCAAAAATCGCGTGACGTCACGCCAAATGAGTTCAGTTCAGTCTCGCGTGTGACGCGTGACTGAACAATTGGTCGTGCCAGTACAGTATCTAGGTACCCGTCGGGGGAAAGCTTCTAACCGACGGCCTTTGAATCCGTTTCGAAGATGTCCCGCCCGGTACGCTGACATTCAAGGAATCTCCAATCTAGAGCAGGGACTAATAGCAGTGCCAGGAGATTACTACTTGCAGCTCAGCAGGCCCAGCGGCACGGCCCGCGCGGTTTTAACATGTGCGCGAGAGCACGCAGCTCGTTTGCTGCATCTGATCGTACGCAGTACCGTTTCCGACCCTCAGCTGGTATTCGAGACTAGTGGACGCGATCCTGAAGAACCTAGCAGGTATGCTTGACGAATACTTGATACTCGGTTGCCATCAAATCTCACGCGGAGCAGGCTGAGGTGCCAGTGTGCTGATCACCGGATGATGGCACAAGGCGACGGAGGAACCTCAGGCAGCTGCATACGCCTAGTATACCCCTCATCTTGTCAAAGATGTGTGATAGATATACTGTCTCTGAGCGAAATGTGCAGTAAACATGCTTGCTGTGATCGATATGGTTACCTCTCGGGACCCTCACTGCTGTAATGTCTTATACCTGCGCACGCACCAGTCAGAAACACGCTCTCCTGGCTATTGATGCTGCTTTCTGTCGAGGCCTCGAGGAATGAGGAGTCAATGAGGACCAGAGTCAATCCCGGAGTTTAATCTGGATCCGCGGGAGCCAATGGTGCGAAGGTGGCATGAGTTCCATTTTGATAAATTTCCACGCAGAACTTACCAGATATGCTCATCCATTTCCCTTTCTATTCGGACAGACTGCCGCCTCAGGACCCCCCAATCAGTCATCGGAGGCACCGGGGGAACTACTATTTCCGGCGTTTCCCGCAAACCTTGTCCCTTCCATCAACAAAACCTCCTCAAGAAAATGGTGCGCCGCCGCCGCGCCGCCCGTCGCCCAGCGCGCTCACTGACGACGCCGCCCAACAGACGAAGCGCACGCGCAAGGTTGGCATCACCGGCAAGTACGGCACTGTAAGCCCTCGTCCTCTGCGGTCGTCGACGCACCCACTGACTGCGCCTGTAGCGTTACGGTGCCTCGCTCCGCAAGCAGGTGAAGAAGATGGAGGTCACGCAACACGCGCGCTACACCTGCACGTTCTGTGGCAAGGTGCGCCGGCGTTGCCGCCCTGGTAATTTTGTTGCGCTCATACATATGGTTGTCGTTATCTAGGACTCGGTCAAGCGTACCGCCGTCGGCATCTGGAAGTGCCACCACTGCAGAAAAGTCATCGCGGGCGGCGCCTGGACCGTCTCCACGACCGCCGCAGCGACTGTCCGCAGGTTCGTCGGCTCGTCGAACTGGCTGCTGTTCATCGGTCCTGATCTCGTCTGCAGCACCATCCGTCGTCTGCGCGAGGTTACCGAGGCGTAGATACGCTCCTACTATACGCTGTGCTGTTCATTGTCCTGCCGCCGTCGCCAACCATGCTCGTCCGCTATACATCATGCTCTATGCCAGCGTACTGCCATCTGCGTGTCGATTCTTTTGTTTCCTCTCCGCTCCGCTTCGTCGCAATCACACAAAAAAGTAACGCATTCAAAAAGTATCGCATTCGCACAACAAGAGCCGGAAATCTATATACAAATGAGGGAAAGTCTAAAACAGTCAAGGCTCGTCGACAACGATGGGATCCCCACCGCTGTCGTCCGAGCCGTCATCATCACCGTCGCTCGCGTCCTCCTCGTCATCACTGCTTTCATGGAAGGTCAAAGGAATAAACTCCTCTTCGCCCGAAGCGGTGAGTACGATGGCAGCCGGTTCGGTGTCCACGAAAGCGCCAGGGATGCCAGAGAGAGCACCAGAAGCCTTAGAATCAGAGGAGGAGGAAGGAGCCACCTGCCGAGTCCTGTTGGCGCGGATAACATGTGGAAGCTTGCACTGTCGGTTCGCGCAGCGCCCAGACTCCGCGAAGTCCGGACACTCGCGGATGTGCTGCTTGTCGCATTCGATCCCCTTTGCACAGTAACCTAGGACGGCGAAGTCGCGGCACACGCCCTCGCGTGGGCCAACCTTGACGTGCGGGTAGAGGCAGGACGATCCGTTCTTGCACCGGCCGTTGTTCGCAAAGTGCACGCAGAGCGGCACCCGTTCCGGGGTCGGGTCGTGGGAGAGCGGGCACGTCGCCGCATCCAGGGGGCACTCGCGCTGCAGGAAGCGCGGGCAGATCGCCACCTTGTTCGGGTCGTGCTCGTACGGGCAGGTCCGCGCTCGCGCGCACACGCCTGGGACGACGGTCACCTCACCTTGCGCCAGCGTCCGACAACACGCACCTGTAAGGGAAAAATGCCGACATTGCTTCCGAGGGCGGCGTGCCGCCCTTCGTCGCCGAGTCAGCGAAACAAAGGGGCCCAGCCAGAGAGGGAAACTCGCGCACCCGGAGCCGGACGCGGTGTTGTCGAGCACTTTGTTCTTGCTGAAACGCATCTTATGGCCAGGCTTATGCACCCGCTGCGGCTTGGGCATGGGCATGTACCCTGGGCGGGGACGGGAGAAGGTGGAAGGAGGAAACCTGGGCTGCACTGCGGCATTAGCAACAGTGGAAGCGGATGCCACACTCGCTGTCGCCGCTCCCGGAGCTTCGCGGCCGTCGGGGCATCGAGTCAGCAGACGATAGGGGGCGCCGCGGCGAGTTGGCTGACCAGCTTTGCGAGTGAGCTTGCGGTTGTTCGACTCGTATGCCGTGCCGCCCAGTACAACTGTCTTGTTGTGTAGAACCGCCGGGTGCTGGTAGTTGTAAGGGGCCGGGTGGTGTCGCCTGGGAACATATGTGGGTTGCGGTTGCTTGCGCATGTTGATCGCGGCTACGGAGCTCAGGTTGGGCGCGCATGGCGAGTGTCAGCCAACGCTACATACCTGAAAGCTGCTCGATTTCGCGGAGGAGGGCTGCGTCTGCAGACATCGTGGTCAATGGGAAAGGGTCGCTCCGACCCCTTCAAACTCCGCTGGTCTCAAGCAGCATTCTTGCGGAACCAAACCGGGCCCTTGCGCCACTATCTCACTCTGATTCCGTGGCACGCTCAGAGGCTGGCAGAAGGAAAGAAACATGCTTGGGAATTCAGTTCTGCTTGATTCATTATTTGATTCGACGTCTCGGAATGAAGAAAATACATGGACCAGAGCGCAAAGGGGGAGGAAACTGTCAACAGTCCAAATGT
Organism: Auricularia cornea; assembly: GCA_030578095.1. Classification (NCBI taxonomy): domain Eukaryota; kingdom Fungi; phylum Basidiomycota; class Agaricomycetes; order Auriculariales; family Auriculariaceae; genus Auricularia; species Auricularia cornea. The sequence continues at coordinate 2,162,546 of JARLTE010000009.1, read as the reverse complement.
CGAAATGGGCCCGCGAGGGGGGAGGATCTCGCTGGCCCTCTCGCGCCATGCGCTGCCCGCGTGCCTGCCACCACACCCGCAGCACGGGCAGCGCCGGCGGAACGGACGCAAAACACCGGGGCCTCAGGACGCGGAGAACAGGAAGAGGTTGTTCGTCGCGGCGATCTGTACCAAAGGGGGAGCACATCGTCAGCACCGCGCAATCCTCCGCGGGCCGGGCACGCACAGCAATGGTGTTTTCTCTAGGGTGCCAGCTCGCGTGTAATATCTTCTTGTTGAAGTCGACGGCCTCGAGGTTCATGCCCTCCTTGTTGCCGTTCTTGAGGATGCCGTTGCCCTTCGCGCCGGGGCCGCCCTTGGCCGCGCCGATCTTCTTCGCCTTGAACGCCGACTTGTCTGCCTGCAGCACGATGTCCTGTGTCGTCTCGACGTCATAGATCTTGAAGTAGTTGTGATACGAGCCCGTCAGGACATGCCTATCACGCCTCCGTCAGCCACCGCGTCCAGGGCCGCGACCGAGCGACGGGGAACTCACGAGCCGCTGCCGCTCCAGCCACACTCAAACTTGTCGAAGATGCAGTCGTTCTCGTACAGGTCGCAGAGCTTGCCGCGGAGGTGGTCGTGGATGTTGATCGTCTTGACGGGGCGTGTGTCCATGTTGACGTCCCAGATCTTGAGCGTCAGGTAGTCGCGCGAGAGGATGTACCGCCCGTCGTGGCTGAACTTGACGTCCGATATCGACGAGATGATCTCGGAGAAGAACGAGCGGTTCGTCGGGTCCTCCTCTTCCTCGAACACTGCAGGGGCACAGGAGCGTCAGCAGCGTGCCATGCCATGCCCGTTCGGGCGTGGCGCGGGTGCAGAATGACGCAACGCAACGCAACGCAACGCACACTTCGCGTGCCGGTCGCACAGCGCCGAGTCGCGCATGTCGGCGAGCTTGATCGTGCCCTTCGAGCTCGAGTACATGAAGAGATTGCATTGCTGGGGGTGGAATTCGGCGGCGGTGATGACCTCGGTCAGCTCCTCCATGTTGACGGGCTTGATGTCGACGATGTCTGCGCGGCGCCGTCAGGGCCGGGTCATCACCGCTGGCAGCGCAGGGGGCTCACTGAAGCTCTGGTCGGAGATGTTGAGGTTCCAGAGGTTGACGCGCAGGTCGTCTGCAGAGATGTATGTCTCGCAATCCGAGTTGATCGAGATGGAGTTGATGTGGTATGCGTGCGCGTTGGAGTACACCTTGCGCGGGACGGCGGCGATGATGTGGTCCTGCGCGAGCAGGCGGGGCAGGCGCAGGTTGGTGCGCATGGTCGGTGGCGGGACGGGCCGCTGGCCGTCGTGGAGGTTGCTTTCGGCGACGACCTTGAGGCTCTTTTCGTGGACCTTCCACAGCTTGATCGTCTTGTCTGTGTGCGCGCGCACAATGAGCTGCCACCGCCGCCGCCGGGGCAAGAAACAGGGGCGCTTCGCAGACGCACCATTGGTGGACAGCAGGAAGTGGGCAGCGTTCTGCCGCCGACACCACTTAATCTTGTTGATCTTCTCCTCGATCTCGAGCGACTTGAGGTAGTCGAACTCGGGCTCGTGCGACTGGAACTCGGTGTAGAACTTGTATTCGCAGCCCTTCTTCTGCGCGCGGCGGTGCGGGCGTCAGCGCGTGCGCTTATCACACACAGGGAGAGGGAGCGGCCGCGGACGACGCACCGACTCGTTGCGCTCGAAGAGCACGACGCGGCCGCCCTTGTCGCCCGTGGCGAGGTAGTCGCCGGTGTGGTCGAACTCGACGGTCGAGATGATGTCGGCTGGGGGGCGCCGTCACGGTCGGGTCACGCGGAGCGGCGTGCGCTGGCGGCGCGTACGCACCCTCGGTGATGTCCTCGACCTCGCCCTTGTCGCCGAAGCACTGCGCGAAGCGCCACTGGCCGGAGCTGGACGCGTCCGTGGGGTCCATGATGCGGGATGGGCGGGCGATGGGCGGCGGCCTGGGGGCGGCTGCGAGACGCAATCGATAGGGCGCCTGGGTCAGCGGCGGCGGCGGCGGGGGGCGCAGCGCACTGACTGGGCTCCGAGTCGGACGTGCGCGCGGCGGGGGCGTGTGAGCTGAGTGTGTATTGCCTCCGGCGCAAACAAACACAGAGTCAAGTCTCTTCCACCGCTCAGCCCAAGTCCGTCCTCGCCGCCGCCCTCGCAATGGCCGTCCCGCCGATTACTGGCATGCTCCGCAAGAAGGCCGTCCGCGACGTCACTATCGCTATTGGCCTCGGCCTCGCCGGCGGCTACGGCTTCTGGTCAGTCACGGTCTCGAACGCGCTCCATTTCCATTCGCTGACGCCGTCCATATTCAGGTATGGCATCCACCTCCCCCTGGGTAGGCCACACACGCCACATCTCCTGCACACACACCCCTGACCTGACCGCAGTGCACAAGCGCGAAGCATTCTACCTCAAGCTCGAGAAGCAGAGGGCCGAGGCTGCCGCTGCAGAGGCTGCCTGAACTCCCGCCTGCAATGCAATGATCCAATAAACTGTTTCTTCCTTGCTGCAACCCACGCCACTGGACAAAGCACGCGCATAAATCTATTGGAAACTGTGTCTGGCGTTCTCGCCAGTTTGAAGCTGGCTGGCTGGACCGGTCTATCCCGCTCTACTCTTTCAACTTGACCGCGGCGAGGCCACCGACAACTTGTGCCACACCCTCTTCGTCGTCTTCCTTTGGCATCTGCAGACCGAGGCCGTACGACCTGACTTTCGAGAAGTGGAACGGCCGTTCGTTGCGCATGGGCAGCGGGTCGATGTCGCCCGTCTCGATACTAACCGAGCTATACTCCACAAAGTCCAGCTTGGCCCACCTTCGTTATGCCTCAGTATCAGCTCCGCAGAAGGAAGGCGAGCATACCGTCCAATAGGCCGTGATTTCAGCACGAGTGTCATGGTGAAGCTGTACTTGGTCTGCTTGCCCACGACCGGAGTCAGGTCCTGCACGCTCACCACGGCGCCGTTCAGGCTCCATTTGCCCAGCATTAAGCCCTGAGATCATTTCATGAGTGTGCAACTTGGCAGCAGCTACTTGGTGATGACTTGCCTCGACGCGGAGTGTTGGCTTCAAGGTGTACACGATCTCGCGCGGAGGACTGTCCCCGTTCGACAGGAGCATGAGCATCGTCCCGTCCGGGAAGAAGCGCCTGCAAGAATGTCACCAATCGAAATGTTATGAGGAGGTAGGTGGGAGCGTACAGGTAGCGGTGGTACGTTATCAAGTGCTGTGGCTACAACAATCTTCAGCACATGTTGCTTTGAACCTTCCCGTGGTTTCTCAGTACGCACATGATGCCAGGGGTTCTCGCTCACGCCGTTTCGCCTGTAGAAATCTCATTCCATGCCGCTGCGTAATGGAGCGGGAAGGAGACGCACATGTAGTGGCACACAGAGATGTACACCCCGTCCAAGCGCACGCGGGGACACTCGATCCACAGCCGCCGGAAATCCATCTTGTACCGTCTCATGAGCTCCAACGACGCCTGCTGGTCTGCGACCTGCGGTGGGACATAAACGAGCTGCGCCAGCGTTCTGTTGCCGCCTCTGAGTCAGCCACCCGCGCTGCCCGGCACCGGGTCGCAAGTCAATCTCACCGCCAAATGGTCGCGTCGAGCGTGACGAGTCTCAGCTTGCGGTTGACGAGCGCCATGCGCTCGACGGCGCGCACGTCGCCCTGCGTGGCGAGGAGCACGAGCACGGAGACGAGCAGCTCGTCGGGCATGCGGGCGATCGGCACGCCGCCGCGCCGCGTCTCGTCCTCCGGCCTGAAGACGAGCTCCTGCGGCGGGTAGGCGTGCAGCTGCGCGACAATGGTCGCGATGGGCGCGGCGTCGACGGCGGCGGGCTCCTCGGCGGCGGACGTCGCGGCGACGGACGACTGGACGCGCTCGGTGCGCTGCAGCTCCTTGTGGTACAGCATGTCGACGTGCGCGTCGAGGCGGAACGCCTTGCGGTACAGCGCGAGCGCGTGGTCGAGCTCGCCGCGCTGCTCGTAGTCGACGGCGAGCCGGTAGTAGTCGAGCGCGCCCTGCAGCCGCGGGCCCAGCGCCGTCGTCGCCTGGTCCGCGCCGGCGCTCGCGCTCGTGCTAGCCTCTGCGACTGGCGCCAGCTGCGTCGCCTGTGTGCGCTGGCGGACCTCTGAGAGCCATTGCTCGCGGAACGCGTCGAGCTCGGAGCGTCCAGTGCTCATGTCGAAGCCGCTGTCCCTGGCGCGAGTCAGCGCTTCGAGATGAAGTCAGTTCGGGTGGCCGGTCCCAGCCGCGGCTATCTAATCCGCGTTCCAGCACCGTCGCGCCATGGTGCTCCGCCAGCGGACGCTGCCATCCGGTGCGCCCGCGCCCCCCGCGCCCAGTCGCACCCAATGCCCATCACTGAAGCGCGCCAAGGCTTCACGCTGCCGTCGATCCACTCGCTGCATCCCTTCTTCACGTAAGCCCGCCCCCCGCCCACCCGCGCAGCATACACCCGCTCACACGCGCCGCCCGCAGCCAGCAGCCGAACCCGACGACGCAGGCGACGCAGACGGCGACCTGGACGCGCCTCATCCTCGCCTACGCCCGCCACGCGCGGCTATTCTCCTTGCGGGTCGAGGACGCCGAGCTGAAGACCGGGCCGTGGGCGGACGTCTTCACGAACGCCGAGATCGGCCGTGCGTCCGCGCTCCCCTGCCCGTCCCCCGGCTCACCGGCGCGCAGGCACGCTGCAGGCGTCGTATCTTGAGAGCATTCTCGGCACGATGGTCGCGCAGGGCAAGGCGACGTGGGAGCCGCCGCGGCAGACGCGCGCCGTGCTGCTGCTGTGGCGCAGCGTCGACGAGTGGGCCGAGACGCTCTTCGAATGGGTGCGCGCCCTCCTCCATACCCATCGCCGTCTGACGCGCCGCGCAGGCCTCCAACACTGGCCAACTGAACACGATAATGACATACTACGAGATCCAGGAGCCCGAGCTGCCCTCGGACCTCTCGGGCATCCCCACGCCCCTCCTGCGGCGCGCCATCGCCGCGCTCATCAAGTCCGGGCGCGCCCAGACGATCGACGGCGCTGAGGGCGGCGGCGTACGTCTCTTCGCGCGTTCCTAGCACGCGTTGTTGTAGATATGTATTCAGCAACGATAATTTTATACACGCTCTAATGCCCCGCGCCCTCGCAATCTCACACCGCGCCTTACGGCGCCACCTCGTGCGTCTTTTTGCCCTGCACGCTGAGTCAGGACCGAGTGTCTCGTGCGCGTAATATGGTTGGACGTACCGCAAAGTGCAGAGTCCAGCTGCTGAGGATGCGCCGGTTGTTGACCTGGTCGCCCGTGAGGCCGGGCGTGCCCCACGTGAGCGGCCCGAGGAAGACGAGCATCCCAATCATCGCGAGCGCGAAGCCGGCAGCGGAGAACGCCGCGGGCGGCCCGATGTCCGTGCGCTGCAGCGGGCGCAGGCGCGTCGACGGGCCCGCGACGGAGATGGGATAGTTGATGCGCTCCGTGAAGAGGAAGTTGAACACTGCGCCCGCGACGAGCGCCGAGCACAGATGCGCGGGCAGGTAGTGGTGCAGGAAGAGCTGCCGGTTCATGAGGTAGAACGGGAAGTAGTGCGCCGCCCAGGCGATCACGAACAGCCCGCCCGAGTTCCACAGACGCGTCCGCACGTCTGCATTTCCTCGTGAGCAGCAGATTCAATGGGAAACTGGGAGCAAGGAACGCACTGTCGGGGATGAGTTCCTCACCGCGCCGGCGACCAATGAAGTCGCCCACGAGCATGCCGACGTAGATGAAAATCGCGGTCGACGCGGCCCACCAGCCGAACAGGTTGCCGATGAAGTAGATCTGCATCTTGGTGTCGTTCTGCGTCCAGAACGAGATGCCGGAGAACATGTACGGCCACGCGACCGGGTTGCTCGCGTACGGGTGCGACGCTGTCAGGCCCGCGTTGTGCTGCAGCATCAGCAGCTGCAGCTCCGCCCACTTGCGGAAGAAGTTGAGGTGCTTGACCGGCTTCTCCGTCACGGGCTCCGTGCGGTTCTGGAGGTCCTGGCCCGCTATATTGTGTCGCAGTCAGCCAAGCGTGCGAAAAAAGCTGTGGTGGGTGTGTACACACTTTCATCTGAAATGATCTGGTCGACAAACCAGACGAAGCTCTTGTCGGGATTCTTCTTGTTGCCGTTGATCTCCTGCTGCTTGAAGCCCCAGTCGGGAAGCGGCTTGGGGTGGGTCCACATGTGCACACGAGTAGGGACGTGCGTGAGGTGGAAGTAGCCAGCCTTGGTCTTCCAGACCTCATTCGGCTCGCCGTCAACGAGGTCGAGGATGAAGAGCGTGTCGTTGTGACGCGAGTTGTCGTCCTTGGGCCACGTCGTGAATTCCTGGTTGGTCGGCATGTGCGGGCACGCGACATCGTGCGTGAGCAAGTACGTCTGCGTCGGGACGTGCAACAGCTGGATCACGTCGCTGTGGCGCACGATGCGCCCGCGACCCGTGGCCGGGAGCGCCTTCGTCGGAATGATCTGCCAGTGGTTGTTCGTGTCGTTGTGCACGTAGCCGGTCACTTGCTGTCCTGTGTGCAGACGCTGATCAGTGGCCGGGTCGCGGTTGAAGAGGAATGATGGTCGAACCTTGACTGCTGATGCGCCCGTCGGCGTACCGCAGAGGGTACTTGTCCGGGTGCGAGTGCAAGAATACTTTCGTCTCCTTGTGCTTGAGCACGACGGTGTCGTAATACCGGATTTCTTGCGCATTGAGCAGGAGCTCGTTACCCTTGAGCGTCTCCTGGAAGGCAGGGCTCATGAAGGTGTCGCCCGGGCCAGAGCGCGTAAGAATAGCGAAGTGGATCCAGAAGAACGACAAATAGATGATGAACGGGAATAGAATCAGTGCAAACGCGCGGGCTGCAAAGTGATTCCAGAAATATTGCTGTGTACCAGGATTAGCTGTCAGGACAAACGGCTTAGTAGGATCCTCACCATGCTGTGACCTTTCCGAATGTCCAGAATGTCCCACAGGTCCACGAGCACGCAGATACCAATCGTGGCAAAGGTGAAAAGACCGACCATCTTGCAGCCCAGGGAGCAGGCAAGGTTGAAGCCGGTGGCCAAAAGCCAGAACCACCATTGCGGGGTGAATTCGCTGTAGGACTATTAAGTGCGGGCAAGGAAACTGAAGCTCCAGACGCACGAGTATCTGAGTTTGCGGAAACGAATGTAGCTGTAGATCGAGAGCGCAATGAAGAAGATCAGCTGCGCGTCCAGTAGAATCAGACGCGTCTGGGCAATGTGCGCGTTGTCTAGCCGGACGACGTGTCAGGTTTCGGTGTAATTGCGGGAACAGAGGAGGCCGACTGACCGAAGAGGACAATAGCCGCAGACAGCGCCGCGACAATGGTGGGGTATCCGCTCTCCTTCATGATGAGGTAGACGATCGGGATGGTGAGGCTGCCGAGGAGGGCGGGGAGGGCCCTGATGCCGACATAGGGGACATGGTTCTCCGTGTACGAATCGCCGATCGTGTCGAACTCAAACTCTCCGTCGAAGCCAACGAACCAAGCGGCAAGCGCCAGCAGCAGCTTAGCGAGCGGCGGGTGGACGTCGAAGTAGTATTCGCGCTGGGATAGCAGGCGCGGTCAGCGCAAGGTTGGTGCCGCGCGACACGTGCTGGCCGCGGGATGCGCACCTTGACGTAGTACGCGGCGAATTTACCGAAATGGACCTCGTCGAAGCTGCAGGCGCCGTTTGAGCACGCGTCAGGCACGAGAGGAGCGGCATGACACGTACACGACCTCGTCCGGATGGCTGAGCTTGTAGAATCTGAGGCAGAACGCGAGCGCGGTCAGGACGCCGAGCACGATGTTGCTGGTCTTGGCCGACTCCAAGAACCCTAAGGGCTGGTTGTGCTGTGGCGGAGGCGCTGTGAGCGGGCGTGGCTGGGTTGGGCCGGACGCGCGCCGCAACGGGAATTTAAGCTCACCTGTCCCTGGCCTCTCGCGAGCGGCAGGCGCTGTGGCGATTCATGCTCGGTGTCGGAGGACGACTGGGCGCTCTGTCTGAGGCCCTCTGCGAGGGGGTGTCGCCGCCGCACGCCGTGCTCCATGGGTAGCGAGCGAGAGGTAACAGTTGGATTGAGCCTTGTTTGGCCGTGTCTGCCGCTCCTCGTACTCACGCTACCGGTCGGTACCCCGGTCATGAACCTCGAGGACCTCGTCGACGACCAGAACTATGCCCTGGGCGGGTCCTCCTCCGAGCGCGCCCGCGCAGAGAACCAGGCGCTGCTCGACGAGCTCGAGCGCAAGAAAAGGGCGCGCACCATGGCCGTCCCGACCGACGACGGCAGGGTCAGAGCGCGTCTCCGCGAGATTGGAGAGCCCATCACGCTCTTTGGCGAACGGGTGAGCCGGGACACGCGCCCGTACTCGCATTGCTAACTCACGAGAAGCCCCGTGCATAGGCACCAGACCGCAGAGACCGCCTCATCTATGTGCTTTCCCAGATAAATGCCGCGAAAGGCGGCGACGCCATGGACGTCGACGCCGAAGAGTCCAGCAGTAGCGAATCAGAGGAGGTGATTTGCCGCGCTATGCACGCGTCTGCGAGCTCACTTCGGGATTCCAGGAGGAATTCTACACCGCTGGCGACCTCGAATTATTGGAAGCTCGACGTCGCATAGCAGAATACTCCATTCCGCGGTACGGAGTATAATCTTTGAGACCATTGTCTCTCATACCCTCATAGAGCTCGTGAACGGGTCGAGCACCAAAAGGAAGAAAGCAAACTTCCGTTGCAGCGAATTATAGACATTCGTAAAAAGGTCTTCGCAGATCTCAAGGTGCGTGCTTTGGTCCCACTTGCCGCCGTCCCTAATCGGACGCCTAGACGCTTTCGATCTACGGCTCGCAAGTAGGAGACGAAAGACCGCTTTCGCAAGTGCGCTTTTCGCCAGATGGGCAATATCTAGCCACTGGTAGCTGGGCAGGGAACGTTAAAATATGGAACGTCCCCGCGTGTACACTCGTAAAGGCCTATCACGGTACGTTCTTCGCTCCTCATCTTGCCTGTCACTCACTCACTGTGCTCTGTAGGTCACGCTGATCGAGTCGGTGGTGTTGCGTGGCATCCAGATGTCGTCTCGCGGTACGAAGAGAACACTCTCCACATCGCCAGCGGAGGTGAAGAGGGCTCTGTGACGCTCTGGTCTATGAAGAGCGATGAACCATTGAGGGTCATGAAGGGGCATGTCGACCGAGTTGCGAGAGTCGCTTTTCACCCAAGCGGGCAATATGTTGCCAGCGCCAGCTTTGACTCGTCGTGGCGCTTATGGGATGTTGAGGCGGGCAAGCAACTGCTTCTACAGGAAGGCCACTCGCGCGGCGTCTACACCGTCGACTGCCAGGATGACGGGGCGCTAATCGCGTCTGGCGGCCTTGACGGCATAGGACGTGTCTGGGACCTCCGGACTGGGCGCACGGCCATGGTGCTCGACGGGCACTTGAAACCCATCTTTTCCTGCAGTTTCGCACCCAACTGGTAGGCCTCATCGCTATTTTCGTCTCGCGTGGCACTGAAAGCGCACTCGACCAGCTACCAAATTGCCACGGGGTCCGGCGACGACACAGTGCGGATCTGGGATATGCGCACGCTCAAGGCGTTGCACATCATCCCCGCGCACAAGTCGAACGTCGCAGACGTGCGCTACTTCCGCGGGCCGTTCCCTGCCGCGGACGCAGAGGACCGCGAGGCGCGCTATCGTGTCGGCCTGTACTTCGCAACGGCCGGCTACGACGGCCTGGTGCGCGTCTGGAGCGCCGACGAGTGGCAGCTGGTGCGCAGCATCGCGACGGACGCCGGCAAGGTCATGAGCGTCGACGTCTCGCCCGACCCGCGGTTCATCGCTGCGGGGTTGTATAGCAGGAGCTTCCAGCTGTATACGCCTGAGAATGCGGCTGTATAAGGTTTGGTGATTTCGCACTTGTAATCTAATGAAGTCTTGCCTGTTCGTTGGCCTGTCGAAAGACAACTGGTGTTCTAGACTTGTGCAAAACCTCTCGTTTGGTCCTAAGCCCCACGAGAATTGGCTGTCAAGGTTGCTACATCGGTCCGAGCTCTCACCTGTAAGGCGGGTGGAACGCTTTGCGCGGCCTTGACACACTTGGACGGCATCCCTCATTGTCCAACGCTGCTCCGTGCATTATTACTGGTTCTGAGAACCTGGTTCTCACTGGTATCCACGCTTCCTGTTACTCCTCGTGGGAAAAGCCTCAGCCCGGCTTGGAGTCTCGGGTCAGCTTGTTCGGCTTCGCAATCAGGACGCATTGCGAGTCGGCAGCTTGCACTGGAGATGGTGGAACATGGGTACACGTTGTTAAATAGTAGTTACGTAGGAGACAGGATTCAGAGCAGGTGCATCATAATCATGAACTCCAACGCGACTTGCTGCACAAGAACGAAAGAAATAAAAAGGCCTTTAAGGGCAGAAAGTCAACGTGTAGTCGGTGTGGGCGGAGCATGCCTTGAGGCCGTCTGTCAGACAGGTTAGAGGTATTCTCAGACAGAGTCTAGGTTGAGCACATACTGGGGTCGTCGTAGGCGTAAGCGTACGCATTCGGGCATGCGTTGTCTGCGGTCGACGTCAGCGCCTCGGACCGTGTGAGAGATGCAGGTGCTCACGGAAGAAGTCGTAGTCCTGTACTCCCGAGCTGGGGCAGGTCTCAGGAGTGTTGTGGCTACCCGAGCAGCAGTTGGCAGAGTCGGCGTTGTGGCCGTCGAGGTTTGCGAAGCAGGCAGTCTTGCAGCCGACGACGGCGCCGGCAGCATTCTTCTGCTGGAGCTCGGCGGGGCCTGAGTCTTGTCAGTAGACATACTGCAGAAATATGTCTGAGACGCACAGTCCGCGTTCAGGTCGACCGGGCATTCGCCCGTCGGGCAGTTGGCAGCCTCGAGGCGGATGGGGAGGTTCGAGCCGTCGACAAGGGAGACTGATCACCGTTGTCAGCGTTCCCATGCATGGATTTCAACAACTCGTGCGCGCTTACTATCGTAAGAGTCCTGATCACCAAGCGTCCACTCAGCGAGCGAAGCGGGCGGCACACCCGTGCCTGTGTTCGGGTCGCATTGCAGACCACCGTTGCACCCGCCGGTTTCGCACTGGGTCGGTCCAGGGAGGTTTGTGCTGAAGTCACAACCAGTGCGCGCCCAGATACGGCCGCTCGTCCAGTTCTCAGGGACCGAAACGGTTTGGCTGCTGCCTGAGGCAGCCTCCCATCCCGTCGGCGCGTCGGGGATGGGGCCAAGACCGGGAGTAGTGAACATAGCAGGCCAGATAGTGAACGGGCAGTTGTTCTTGCTATAAGAACATGAGGGACGAATCCAAGGAAATCTAGAGGAGAGCGCGTACACGACGATGTTACGTCCGTTGGCGAAGACGGCGAGCGCGACAAAGGACAGCGTAAGAGTGATCTGGCGCGACATGTTGAAGCTGGGGACAAAGAGTTTCAAAAAGGATATAAGAAATGGCGCAGTGTGAAAGAAGGATGAAAAGGCTCAAGTGCAGTGGGGAAGAGTTATCCTCGACGCAGGTCCTTACTTATAGCAACGGGGGCGCCAGGGAGGGCGGTGCCGAGGATCGAGACTGTGCCACTGTGTTTCACGCCTTCATCAGGAAGCTGTGATGTTGGAGGCCACGATGACGCAGAAATGAACCAGAGCAGGTCACCAGTCGAGCAACGCACTATTTTGGGAAAACAGACAGATGATAAATGGCTGATAGACGCACTTGAGATCCAAGAGGAACCTTCTTAGAGCAAGGTTGCGCACCAGTTCAACGCAAATTTCCTATGTCCTTCAAATATCAAGTAGGCAAACAGCTGACTGAAATAGAATCGCAGTAGCCAGCCACGCGCAGCTACTGCGCAGTATGTAGGCACGGGGATCGCGGGAGAAGCGCCTGAGAGCAACCAGGGGACTGAGCAGCTCGGTTCGCGCACCGCATGCCGCACAGGATACAAGTTGTGTGAGCCGCCAGAACACCCGGGTGACAAACGCACCTGAGCTGCGCCGATGTGTTTATTATTATAACGCAGCGCTGCTTCATGCTTGTATGGAAGCGCGTATCAACTAGGCCATAGGATCGCTTCCGGACGACCAGGTCGTCCACAGGCAGTTGCGTGGGATCGACGCCATCTGTGCAAGCTGGAAAAGCACAGAGTCGAGTATGTCCAAGGATAAGCTGTGTTATGAGAAACAAAGCCCAGCCTTCCAGGCCTAGAACTGGGGTATTGGTTGTGCAGTCCAAACGGCGGTAGTGACCACAAGGTAACCAACGACACGTGCCAGTCGGTTTACATAGCGTTGTGCTTTCCCAAGAGCAATGGGGAACGCTAGATCAGCGCTTCAGCCCGATGGAAGTGCCTTGAACTGTCGCGAAAAGAGCAAGGCAGAGACGACAACGATCGGTGTGAACTTCGAATGCAACCTGTGTAAACAAAGCCCTTGAAGTCGCATCACATGACGATGTCGGACTGTGAAATACTACAAAACTCCGCACGTTCCGATGTTGAGCAAAACAAAACGATGACAGCTGCAGGACTCGAACCTGCGCCCTTTCGGACCGCGGCCTTAACACGGCGCCTTAACCACTCGGCCAAACTGCCATGCGAAACTCTTGAATTTAGGTGTACAGCAGCATTAATCAGAGTCGATGGTTCAGCGAATTCGGTTGATCGCCTTCCACCGCCTTCAACCTCGGCCTTTCACTGATCTGCGAGGTGAGAACAGCTAGTAATTGTCAGCCAAAAATTCCGGCTGCAAGTTCAGTGCTTCAGGAATGCTCGAGGTGCCGTGCTGCAGTGAGCAGGCGGAGGTTTCTAGAAGGAATGCACCTCGTGAATATTCGCAGCGACAGCCTGTGGTCCCGTTTCCCTTGCGGAGTTGACCACGGATGAAACTTCATTCGTTGACTTGACACTCCTCTCCTGTAACCCGGTAATATTCTCTTGAGCGTGCTGATCTACAAGGAAGGTCCAGCAGTGTGTTGACGCCTGAAGATCTGACCTTGTCATTCGCGTTGCCAGGCTGCCAGCCTTGTCCTTATCCTTCGCATCCCACAGGGCCAGCGTGCGCAGGGCATCGTCATCATCCCCATCTCAAACAATGAGGGAAACAGCGAGGTCAGTGGTGAGGAAGCGGCGCGCGTGGTGGATAGGATCGGGGCTGTCTGCACTGACAGCGAGATCGAGGCACTAGAACTGATGGTTGTTCACTGCACTACAATGTCTACGACGTCGTTTGATTCCAGGAGCGCAAAGATTTCGAGAGAGGGGCGCACGGTGTTGGCGATGGTGGCTTCCGATGGTTGAACACCAATCCAGATGACTAGGGGGGCGGGACTGCCCTTATGTCTCCTCGAGGCTAAGTTGGGGGAGTTGAGAATCTCGCTAGGTCGATAGAGGTCCATTGAACATTGCGTGTGTAGAGGGAGCCGAGCACCTCAGGACCGATCGCACCCAATACACTGTTGAGAGGAGTCTCAAAGACCGCATGACCGGGAGATAGTTGAAGCTGCCGCCGGGAACGGGGTGAGACTGGAGTCGCAGCTGAAAACGAGCGCTGGGTGAACACCGTTGACAGTGATGCCAATGTAGTACGATGCTGTCTTGTTATTTATAGGGAAAAGGCGCATGCGCTGACATGACGGTCGGACGGCGCCCGACGACATGGACGAATCGCTGAGGGACGGGAAGTCAGCGAGATCAGGCCGTGGGGACGCCTGGGACACTTTAGGAGGGCGTCATGGAAAGTCGTAGCAAATCACACGAGCCGCCAGGCGCCATCCCTCACAAAATCGTACGTGTGCTCACAATTACGGGTCAGTCCACAGTAATGCACGTTCTACCTTCCACGGAGCGATGGCAACAAGAGCCGGCACAATCAATCTACATACACCTCCGATAAAATAACACATATGCACGCGTCTGTGTCCCACAAAATCAGCTGTCTGTCTGTCTGGCGCGTCCTCGAAGCGACCACTCACCGTGAGGGACTGGGGATCCGCCTCGCTGATCCGGCTGTCGTCACAGTGCAGCCATCCGCCTCTTGACGCTATAAGAGCGGTATCTGCACAACACGTCACGCGACGGCAATGGGAAAGAAAGAATGAAGATACGCACAATGCCCGCCCGTGAGAGTACCATAGTGGTTCGTTACGGCATACAAATCATACTTGTACGGCGGCACCTGGATGCGCGGGTCGTCCGTGCGCAGGGGCGCTCCGGCGCGTGTGGGCCGCGCGGTACCAGGCGGCAGCGGCGGCGGCATGTAGTTTGTGAGGTCGAGGCCGCGCTGCGGGAAGTCGACGACAGTCTCAAGCTTGTCCGTGAAGGGGCCCTTGACGGAAAACCGCTTGAGGTGGATGAGCAGCACCGGTGGCAGCCGCGAGAGCGACAGCTGCGTCGTAGCTCTTCGCGGGCACTTGCAGTTCGGACAATTCCTGTGACGCGAAAGTGAGCGTTGGAGGGGCAAGGCGAGAAAAGTCCTCGTGCTTACCATGCGTTCTCCCTATCGATAACTTCTTCACGGACAAAGTGGTCCAGACACTGATTCAACGTGACCTTGCTCACACCCCTCCCGGCAGGGATGGGCAACGAGAGGTACATGAATGAGTTGTACGTCGTCGATGTCTGCCGCCTCCCCGTCAACGGCCGCACACCAAAAATGGGAGGACGCACCTTATGACACGTGAGGCACTGCACGCGATTGCGGAACTGGCCCTGGAAGTAGTCGACGATGAGGCTGTCGTTGCGCATCTGGTACACCTGCCACTCCTGCTCGCTGGCGATCTGCACGGCGAGCGTCTCGAGCTCGGCCTCGCGCTCCGGCGTCGTCTCGACCGTCGGCTTCGCGATGATGCGGTTCAGGTCCTCGTGCAGCCCGTCGAGCAGCGCGCTGAGGAACTCCTGGCAGTCGTGCTGCTCCGAGTTGTTGAACTGCGTCGCGAATGCGCACACCGTTTTCTGCCGTGAGGGTCAGCGGGCACGGCCAGGGACGTCGCACGCTTGTGCACGCACCCTGAAGGCGTACGGGGACCGATACGGCAGATCGCCATGCCACATCTCGTGCAGCAGGGTCGCGAACGCGCTGGCCAGCTGGCCCTTCGTGCCCAGCGGATTCAGCATGTTCACCGCCGTCTTCCACCGTCCATCTGCAGCCCCAATCAGCGAACCCCAGCCGCACGGAAAAACGCCACACTCACCAGTGAAGAACCGCGCGAACGGCACGGTCGCGCTCAGACACTGGATGGTCGCGTTCATGTAGCACGTGTTGCCCAGGTTCTTCAGGCCGGACGTGGCGACCTGCATCTCGCTCCAGCTCATGACGGGGTAGTCGCTCTGGATGAGCGGCGGCTTGGGCGGCGGGAGCGGGCGCTGGTCCTGGCGCGCGACGGGCGGCGGCGGGCGGATGACCTGCGGGTAGTCGATGCGCGCGGCCGCGGCGGGGGCGGGCGCGCCGGCGTAGGGCATCTGCGACTGCTCGAGATAGTCCGACCGGCGGCGCGCGAGCGGCGAGCTACTCACGGACGCCGCGGGCGGGGCCTGCACGAGCCCGCCGGTGTCGTGCGAGCTCAGCAGCGAGGACGCGAGCGACGTCGTCGACTGGTTGGGCGCCGGCGGCGAGAACGCCCGGACCGGCGACGGGTACTGGATCGGCGACGCTGTCGACGTCGACGCCGTCGGCGATAGTTGCTGCGCCGCGTAAGTCGCCAGCTTCATCGTGCGAAAACGGTATGTATCACGTACAATATCGTGCAGCGCAGTACGGCGGTACGCAGACATCGGGCCCGCAGAAGGCGGTCGCGAGATTGCTGGCTTGCGGTTCAGGCGACGCACCGTTTCTGTGACGGGCGACTCTGGCGGCCTCGTGTCCGAGCTACTCAACCCCATCTCAGCACATGTCCGTCCGAGCGAAAACTACTCACTGTCCAGTCACATCAGGTGTTGCAGAAGTGGCAGCGGTTGCAGGCTCTGGCGACGAGCCCGTGCCATTGGGAAGGGCGGACGGATACGACACAGCCGGCACGGACGCCGAGACGCTCGCAGAGGGTGCGACAGACGCCGCGGCTGTCCGCACGTCGAAGAATGCCGGTGCGGCGGGCGACTGTGTCGAAAGCGCCGACACGAGCGGCTTGGTATGTCGCGGCACCTCCGGCGGCGTCTTATGCGCCACGACCGGCGGTGCGCCCCCAGACGCCTGCGCCACGATCACCTCCGTGGCGAAGTCGCGCTGCCACGCCTGCAAGCCGCCGACGAGGAAGTACGGCGATGCCTTGAGCCGTCTTGCGATCTCGTCGTCGTATATCGCGCGGATGAGGCGCGCGATGGGCGTGCCCGGCGGCCCGACGCTCTCGCTCTTCTCGTCGTAGATGACGACCGAGTCGAACTTGTCGCGGTTGCGGAACACCGCAGATTCCTGGCTGGGCCCGACGACGAGCGCGGCCTCAATCGCCTGGCTCGTCACCCTAGATGGGGCTGATTAGATATCTTGCGCACGAGGAACGGGCGAAATGACGCACTGCTCGCGCTGCAGGATGCTCGGCTCGATGCACACGACGGCATCGCCACTGCCGTTGATGCGCTTGCGCTCGAACTCATCGCGGTTTCGCACATCGAGCAGGAGTACCTTGAGGTGCGAGTCGAGCGTCACCTTGAGCTCGCGCGTGGTGATGTCGCGCGTCTTGGGCAGCTCTGGCTTCTGTATACGCGTTGCTGAAGACGTAGATGGTGCGCGGGAGGAGCGCGAGAGGTCGGGTGGCGTGGGCGATGTCGATGTCGAGGCGGATGGCAGCCGGGACGTCGAGGCAATAGAGTGCGACCGGGAGGCGCGGGTACCGCCCGCAGACGAAGGAGCCGGCGGGGGAGGAGGCGACGAGAACGGCGAGTATCCTAGGCCGTTTAGCGTCGGTGGCGGGGCGGATGAGCCGGGCGGGGAAGTCGGGACGGTGGGAAAGTTGAAGGAGGCCTCGAGCTCGTCGATGGAAGGGAAGTTGGTGGTGAACTCCTGCTCGGAGCGCACGCTGAAGGTCGGGGAGGACGCGGAGGAGGCTGCTGCGGATGACGAGGTGGATGCTGCGATGTTGGAGAGGTTGTGATGACGCGCGGACGAGGGTAGCGTCGTTGAGAACGAGTACGAGTTCGACGCCGGCGACGGAGGGCCCAGGCTAGACACGGGCACGAACGCATGCGGGGACGTGGCGGCAGTCGGGCTGACGGAGACGGATGCGGCCTTGGGGACATGGTGGGCTGCCCGCTTGACGGTCGGGTCTGCGAGGCCGGCGTCGCGCAGGGCGCGCAGGCGATCGTTTATCGAGCCCATGGACGTCGAGGGCTCGCCGTTGCGCTCCGACTCGGCCGGCGGCAGCACGGGCAGCTGCTGGACGCTGGCGGGGACGGGGGTAAGCAGCGGCAGGCGGTGAATGGCGACTGCGCACCGCAAGCGCGCCTGGACTTTTTCCATGGCCTTGCCCGCGTCCTTCTGCTTCTGCGGCGGCGGCGGGAGCGGGCGGTGAGTGCGGATGAGCATGGCGGGGGCGGGAGACAGGCCAGGCTGGCCGACGGACCTCGCTAGCATTCGTTAACTTGTGCTGCAGCTCCTGAAGCTCCTTTGCCGGCGCCTTGAGAATATGGTGCAGCAGCCTGGGCCGCGCGTTAGCTCTGCCGGGCGGCTGGCGGGGGCGAGGCGCGATTACAGGACCCCGAGCCAGTACTTGGCATACGCAGACGCGTCGTCCGCGTCGTCCTGGTCGATGGCGGCGGTGGCCTCGTCGATGGACTTGACGGCGAGGGCGAGCAGGGCGTGGGAGGAGCCCTTCTTGACGCTGTCAAAGTTGGTGGTCGCGCGTTTCTTTGCCGAGTCGAGTGCGCTCATCGCTGAGTGGGCTTGCTCCGGGCATGTTGGCTCTGTTTGGGCTCCGCGCACGCGGCTGGTTGTCCTGGGCCTGTGCATACGCTACTACGCATATACTGGCTTGCTGCTGCTACCCAACACCCGCTACCTAATCGCACGCGTGGCCTGACACGCATATACGCGCCCGCAGACAGTGCGTGAAGGGAAATCGGCCAATGAGCCGAGCGCTGAATCGTACGAGCCAGACTCGGGACACGCCACAAAATTTGACCGCACAGGCGAGAATCCCCGTTACTATAAAGCCCCGCGTCCAAGCCTCGCTCTTTTTTTGCTCCCCACACGCCCTCCCCCCGTCCAGACCCACCCTCTTCCCTCCAACAGCAATGGCCTCGTTCGACTACGACCGTCCCCGTCCCGCCAACGTCGGCATCCTCGCCATGGAAATGTACTTCCCCAAACGCGTCCGTCGTCTCTCTGCCCCAGACGCGTCGTTCTCACGCGTCCCAGTGCATCTCCGAGGAGGACCTCGAGGTCTTCGACGGCGTCTCCAAGGGCAAGTACACCATCGGCCTCGGTAACGCGCTCTCTCTTCGCCACCGCGTCCGTCGTCAGCTGACGCCCGTGTCTCACCCCAGGACAAGAGTACATGGCCTTCACCGACGACCGCGAGGACGTCAACTCGCTCGCCCTGACCGGTGAGCATCCCACGCCTCCCCTGGATACGCCTGAGACAATCAACCCGCTGACGCGCGTCGTGACGCCCCCAGTCGTCTCGTCGCTGCTCGAAAAGTACAACATTGACCCCAAGAGCATTGGCCGTCTCGATGTCGGCACCGAGACCATCCTCGACAAGTCCAAGTCGGTCAAGACCCATCTCATGGACCTTTTCGCCGCCTCCGGCAACAGCGACATCGAGGGCATCGACTCCAAGACCGCCTGCTACGGCTCCACCGCTGCGCTGTTCAACGCCATCAACTGGGTCGAGTCCCGTTCCGTAAGTAGCCCGTACCGCCCGCGGGCGCTGCGCCCCGGTGTCTCATTTCCATCTAATGCCGCAACAGTGGGACGGCCGCAACGCGATCGTGTTCGCCGGCGACATCGCCATTTACGCAGAGGGAAGCGCGCGTCCGGTCGGCGGGGCGGGCGCCTGCGCACTGCTCATAGGCCCCAACGCGCCTATCGTCTTCGAGCGTGAGTGCTGTAGCTTAACTGGGCGCTCGACCAGACGTCTGATCCCGCGCTTGGCATACAGCGGTGCACGGCACGTACATGGCCAACACGTACGACTTCTACAAGCCGCAGCTCGACTCGGAGTACCCCACCGTCGACGGCCCGCTCTCGGTCACGACGTACATCGACGCGCTGGACGCGACGTACACGCACTACCGCCAGAAGGTCGCCAAGTTCCTCAAGGCGCCGGCCGCGAACGGCCACGCCGCCAACGGGCACGCGAACGGCAACGGGCACGCGGCCGTGAAGCCGCAGACCACGAGCCTGGACGACTTCGACTACCACGTGTTCCACACGCCGTACGGCAAGCAGGTGCAGAAGGGCCACGCGCGCCTGGTGTACAAGGACTTCGTGTCCGCGCCGTCCGACCCGCGCTTCGCGAACGTGCCCGCGCCCGACAGCCTGCTCGCGCTCTCGCACAAGGCGTCGCTGACGGACAAGGCGCTCGAGAAGACGTTCATCGCGACGGCGAAGGGCGAGTACGCCGCGAAGGTGGGCCCGACGCTGCGCTGCTCGCGGCGCTGCGGCAACATGTACACCGCGTCGCTGTACGGCGCGCTCGCGTCGCTCATCGCGTCCGTGCCGCCCGCGGAGCTGCGCGGCAAGCGCGCGAGCATGTTCGCGTACGGCTCCGGCTGCGCGAGCTCGTTCTTCTCGATCCGCGTCACGGGCGACACGAGCGAGATGCAGGGCAAGATGGACCTCGTCAACCGCCTCGCGGCCATGAGCGTCGTGCACCCGTCCGAGTTCATCGCCGCGCTCGAGGTGCGCGAGAAGAACCACAACGCCAAGTCGTACACCCCGTCCGGCTCGCTGGAGAACCTCTGGCCCGGCGCGTACTACCTCGAGAGCATCGACCACATGTACCGCCGCAAGTACGCCGTCGTGCCCAAGGCGTGATCGACTGGATTGCGCTCGCGACCGTGCTGTTCTTCACTCATTTCCCCTCCCTCCCACTTCGCACTTCCATCCTCACTACTACCATCTAGACTTTGCCTGCTTGCCTGCCTCGAGCTGTCGAAACCAAGAATCAACTACCCACTACCGCTACCTTTAGCATTTTTTACTCCGGAGCATAATGTATTGCACGACACAGACACATAGAGGGATTGCATTTCAGGACGCGGGAGCGGGAACGAGAACGGGAAGCAGATAGCAGTTGCGTGAAAAGAGGACCATGTGCAGCGAAAACGTTGAGTACTCCGTGGGGTGGTGGTGGTGGTGGTGATATGATATGGGCAGAGAGCGAGAGCGTATGTGAGAGGGGTGAAGGAAAGCGTGCGGGTATGCAGAATTTACAGGTCCAGCGTCGTGTCCTCGTCGTCCGACATCGACGCGCGGCCGAGCGCCTGCATGAGGCGCAGGATACGCGCGAGCTCGTCCTTCACGACGCTAATAGTAAACATCCCAGTCAGCGCCGATAGCCAAAAAGATTTAGCAGAAAGCAGAGACACACCATGTCATCCGGGAGTCCTCGTTGCTTTGCGCGCTCGAGCGCTCCACCTCGTCCGCCAGGCGCTGCAGCTCGCCCCTGAACTCGTCGGCAAACGCGTTCTCCACGGCGGCGGCCTCCTTGCGCGCGGCGTCGAGGCGCGCGCGCTCGCCGGCGGACGCCTGGACGAGCTTGACGAGCGCGCGGTACTTGACGCCGATCTCGTCGGCCTCCTTGCGCAGCGTCTCCTCGCGCGCGCGCATCTCCGCGCGCACGCCGTCGAGCTCGCGCCGCCAGCCGTCGCCGAGGCGCGCGAACGACGCCTGCAGCGCGCCGTACTCGCTCGCGCTCTTCTGCGAGAGCGCGGTCGCCTCGGACAGCGCGGCCTCCATGTCGCGCAGCGAGCGCTTTGTGCTCGCCGTCTCCGTTTTCAGCTGCGCCTTGAGCGCCGTCGCTTCGGCCTCGGCCTTGCGCGCGCGCTCGAGCACCTGCGCACGCGGGATGCGGGACGCCGCGCGTGTCGGCGATTATTGAATTGCGGTGCGCCCGGCGTTGGGGTGGGGGCAGATAGTGGTGTTGTGTACGAGGAACGTAGCATTGTGTGGGGGGGCGATCAGGGGGATTATTCTGTCAGACGGGCGGATACGCGTTCTGGAATCCGGGGATGAACACGGACCTCTTGCAGCAAGCGCTCTTTCCGTGCCACGACCTGCCATAGGGGGTGAGCGGGCGCGCACGTCACAGTGATCAGACGCCCAGGCGACGGACGTTGTTGAGCCCCTCTATCTCGATGCGCAAGCGCTCCCGGCCCTCCTTCAGATCCTCCGTCTGCCGTGTGAGCTTTCGAAGAAGCAAATATCGTCAGACTCGGCACGCGAAAGAATGCCCAGCACAGTATTAATGCTGGACAGGACCCGCACCTGTGCGACGGTGCGCTGTGATTGCCGGAGCTGGCCCTTGGTGTTCTCCAGCGCGGAGCGCGCGGAGAGCACCCCAGCCTGCAGATCGGCGAGCACGCGCGTCGTGTTGCCGCCGCCGCCCCCTACCTGCAAGAGGGAAAGGGAAAGGGAGAGCGCGTCAGTGCGAGGGTGAATGAGCGAGTGGGGAGCGTGCAGGGACGCACCGAACGCCGACCGCTGCTCGACGTCGCTCCTGGCGACGGTGGTGCCTGCAGTAGCAACGGATCGAGCAGACCGCTGGTGTCTGACGGACTTGCCGCGCCCTCTTCCGCCAACGTGCGTGCGTGTCCTGAGAGTGGGGGCAGAGTGAGAGACTGCGGCGACTAGTGTGCCTGGAGCATGACGCGCCTACGGATGCCACGGGTATGCCTGAGGCAGTGCACAGTGAGCATGCGCTGGGCTGGCGCGCAGCCGAGAGGGCCAGGCAGAGGGAGAGACTGAGAGAGAGACGCACGACTGATGCTCCTTGTGGGGCTGCCGGCGCGGCGACCGGTGGCGAGGTCCGTCTGCAGCGACTCGAGCGGGACGCCCTCCTTGATGCCCTGGTGGTGCGTGTTGCTGTTGCGGTTGCGCGACGGCACGGGGATGAGCGAGTCGTAGGCGCCGTTGGCTGCGATCGCGGCGTCGTTGAGCGACGAGCGGCGGCGCAGCGGGTTCTCGGGCGACGTCGGCGAGAGGTTGGGGATGGGGCGCGGGGCGCGCTGCAGGGCGTTCTCGAGCGACTGCAGCCTGGCCGTCTGCTGGCGGATCTCGTGCTTGACGGTCGATATCTGCGTCCTCAGGCCGACTGCTTGAACAAAGCACAATGAGCGGACGCCCGCCGTGCCGCAAAAACGGACCCCCACCTGCGTCGTCCGGCGCAGGGCTGGCTGCGCGGAACGACGAGCGCGACGCCGGGCGCTGCGACGCGCGCGAGCCTGGGCGGGAGTGCGACATGGCGACGCGGCCGGGTGACGGGTGACGGACGGACTAGTACTGAGCACGGGGTTCGGGTGCCGTCGGACGCGCCCAACTCCGCCCCTTGCTCCTGCCCCCGCCCCGCCACCGCGACGATGCAGTCCTCGACGTCCTCGCCGTTCACCGCGTCCGGCTCCTGGGCCCAGCAGCCGCAGCAGCCCATGCTCGACGCGTTCCAGCAGCCCAGACAGACCTACCAGTCCGGCTACCTCATGGTTTGTCTTGCCCCGCGCCCGCCGCCTGTCACGGTGCTGACGCCGGTTTGTCAACGCAGTCCTCGTTGCAGGGCAATGTATGCGCGATTTCCTGAGTCCAAAGACGCGTATTGACCGAGTTTTTGAAACAGCCAATGGCCGCCGAAGGCCAGCGGTTCGACAACCCGGCGCCGCTGCCCACCAAATCCAAGTCTCACCACCTCCTCGCCCGCTCCTCGTCCTCCGACTACGGCTCCGACTCGCTCTTTGACCGCTCCCAGTGAGGATCTATCGCACTCAACGCGTCTCTCCGCCCCCTGACGCGTGAACAGTGCCAGGCAAAGCATGATGGACGAGGACGCGCCGCCCGTCAACTCCGTCGCCGACATGATCAGCCAGGCCCAGCCCGACCAGTCCGGCTCCAAGCGCGGCCTTGCCTCTCCTGTGAGCGCGTTCTGCGTCCCCGCTCACGCAGTCCCACTTAAACTCGTCCCAAGGCACATGCACAAAAGATGGGCACCCCGACGCGCTCGCCGCCGCCGCCCGCGCCGCAGGTGCGGTACGTCGTCGTCTTCGGCTTCCCGCCGGAGCACGCCGCGCAGACGGCGACCATGTTCGCCGCGTCGGCGGACACGACGCCGCCCGAGCACGAGGGCGGCAACTGGTTCCGCATCGGCTACCGCAACTACTGGGACTACGAGCGCGCGCTCAGGCGCAACGGCGAGATCGTCAACGGCGAATTCATGATTGGCGTCATCCCGGTCGTGAGCACCTAGCCCTCTGCCGCTCTCTCCCCTTCGCCATTATTCATTCGTACATCGCAGGAGGCCGACGCGGACACACACACTCCTGGCGCACCCCGTGGCCTCATCGGGCACGCGCCCAGCACGCCGGGGCCGGTGACCGGCATCGGGCGTTCGCAGACCTTCTCGTCGTTCGGCAAGCCGCTCACCCTCGCCCCGTCCGCCGCGGCGTACAAACCCTCCGCGCCCTCCAACGCGCCCCAACGCAGCAGCATCGTGGTCGAGAAGAAGGACGACGCGGGATGGGGCAACAAGATTTCGGATATGATTTTCGGGTGGTAGTAAGTAACTGCGAATCCGCGGTGATCACGTTTCTCTCTTTCTTTTGGTTCTTCTTTTGCAATGCTGCCTGCCTATTGACAATGTACGCCTGCACGCGCAATATGACTCGAGTTATGACTGCTGAGCTGTTCCTGCGTGAGCACTGTATTTGAGCGTTCTGGAGTCCGTGCGTGTGGCTGGAGAGTTTATTTCTTTATTCGGAAGTTCACCTGCTCCTTTCGGACATCCGCGGAATGAATTGTCGGTCGAGATTGCGGTTTCCTTGCGCCGCTCGATGGGGAATAGAGGGTAGTACAAGCAGTGTTAATACACTCGAGCATGCGCCGCCCACTCTCCTCCATTTGTAGAGAGTCAGGAAAGGGTACAAGCCCTTCTTGCGCACAAATTGCCAGGGGATACATATATGTGCCATATTCAAGTAATATGAGAGTGTAGTGTCCCTTGATCAAGGTTCTGTTGCTCTTGGGGACTTCAGGCCCGTTGAATCGGAAGCAGCAGCATGCAATCGCTCTGGGATTGCTCGGCGAGCCTGCGGCGTGCCGGGATTCCGGTGCACGGCGAGGCTGTCAGCGCGTATGCCGATCCGGGGCTTGGCCACGTCTCTCTGTCTCTTTCTCTTTCCTTTCCCTTTGCACGGCGATGGCGGGCGAGCCCAGCAGCAGCGCGCTCGCGCTCGTGACGCCGCTCTCGATGGTCTTCGGCGGGTGCTGCGCGTGCGTACCTCCTGCGCGTTCGTACTTACCGGGGCTGCGCAGCGCTGACAGCACGCCCGGCAGCAACGCGTGGTCGCTCGAGCAGCTCGTCTCGCACGACGCGCGCATCGGGTCCGCGCTGACGGTCGTGCAGATGGCGTTCATCGTCGCGCACTCGGCGCCGGCGGCGCTCGGCGGGCCGCGCGCGGTGCCGCTGCGCGCGTGGGGCACGCAGGTGCTCGTGCTCAGCGCCATGTCGCTGCTCAACAACTGGGTCTTCTTCTACGCCGTGCCCATCACCGTCCAGATCGTCTTCCGCTCCGCCGGCCTGCTCGTCTCCATGGCGTTCAACTACGCGTTCAACGGCAAGCGTTACTCGCTCACTCAGATTGTGCGTGTCGTGTCGTATTGCTCGTGGGACGCGTCCGAGGCTGAGTAGAGGCGCGCTGGCAGGCATCGGTCGCGCTCGTCACGGGCGGCGTGATCGTCGCGACGCTCTCGCGCCCGGCGAGCGCGAAGGGCACGCCGCCGCCGGACCCGCGCTCGTACTTCATCGGCATCCTCATCCTCACCGCGTGTCTCGTGCTCGCCGGCATCCTCGGCTTGCTGCAGGAGCGCACGTTCGCCGTCTACGGCCCGCACTGGCGCGAGGGGCTCTTCTACACCGTACGCGCCACTGCCATTCTTACAGCTCCCTATGCATTCTGATCCCGCGCATTAGCACGCATTCTCGCTGCCGCTCTTCGTCTTCCTGCCGGGCGTGCGGAAGAGCATGGACGCGATGCGCGGCGCGGACATGCGCGTGCTGCTGCCCGTCGCGCTCTTCAACGTGCTCACGCAGTCGGCGTGCGTCGCGGGCGTCAACCAGCTCATGTCGGTCAGCCGCGCCCGCTTCTCCGTCCGCCAGCCGCGGTACTAATGCATGCCTTGACTCCCGCAGCGCGTCTCGTCCGTGTCGACGAATCTCGCGCTGACGACGCGCAAGGCGCTCAGCCTGTGCATCAGCGTATGGTATTTCGGCTCGGGCTGGAACGCGCAGCTTGGGTTCGGCGCCGCGCTCGTCGGCGTCGGCACGCTGCTCTATGCATATGCGTCGCAGCCGTCGAATTCGAAGGGAGCGGGCGCAGAGAAAATCAAGAAGGAATAGCACCAGCAGTCCGGGCGATGTGCGACGTAGTCCATTCCTACCAACACCACAACAACAGCAGCCCGCTCTCAGTCTAGCGCCGCCTCGTCCGCGTTCAGGATCAAGTACGCGAAGAAGCGGATGTAGTTGACGAAGCCGCTGGCACGGACGGCTGGCATAACGCCAGTGAGCAAGATAGAGACAGAGATAGAAAGGGAGCAGGAAGACGCACCTTCGTTGACCGTGTGTACGTCGTTGTACATGTCGCGCTCGGCGAGGTGGCTGTAGCGGAATATATGGTCCGTCAGGCCCCAGTAGCGTTGTGTATCTTCACCGCGACGCTATCAGCTTCGGACATCCACCGGCACCGGCGAAGGACCAGACGAACCGGTGTTGCCAGTCGAGATGGACGGCGCGACGACCACGCGTGCCTCCGGGTCGCCTTTGGCGTTCTGGATGGCAGCCTTGACTGTGCCGGAGAACAGACCATACGGCTTGGCCTTCGGGTCGGTGGGCGTGCGCGGTGCGGGCTCGAGCTTCGAGTGCCAGGCGTCGGAGAGCACGAGGCTGCCCGCGGGCGCGGACTCGCCGTTATCCGCCGGCCAGGCGCTGAAGTTCAGCCCGAATCGGCGAGCCGCTGGCTCCAGGAGTGCGTTCAGATGCTCCTTTAGTGCATCAACCGAGCTAGCGGATGTAAGGAAAGGGAAGACGGGCAAGACGAGCAAGGTACCTCTCAACGTCAATGCGGTAGTTGACGACAGCGTTCGCGAGTTCGGGCAGCGCGTTGACCTTAACGCCGCCGCGGACGATATCAACGGCCTGCGTTGTGCTAAGCAGCGCGCGCATCATCGGGTCCTTCCCCAGGACCTTCTCCACACGGCGCAGCGCCCTGTCAGAGGTTGCAGAGTCGAGAATATCACGTCGAAGATTGGGCGGGAATGCGCCATCGAGGTGCGCAGCGGTGCACTGCAACTGCTCGTACACTACGTGCGAGCGCGTAAGACGCAGCGGAAGCGGGTGTGCCTCGAGATCGACGATCAGCGCAGACAGGATGCCGATGCCCTGCACGATACGTCAATCGCTGTGGAAAGGCTCTTACTTCATGTGATGCGCTGACCGTGTGGGTCGGTGGGACTGACGAATGCCCACCGGTCGTGCGCACCGTGACGTGCGCGTCGAGGTAACCCTTCTCCGCCACAGCGGGCACTACAAGTGCTGTACCTGCAATTTCAGCGTATCCATCTAGACATGAGAGTGTTAGCTTGCGCCATCCAGTCTTCCGCGTAATATGGCACTTACTTCCCTCGTCCACGAGTAACGCGAAGCTCTTGCGACCGTATTCCTTCTCCAGGTACTTCGAGAGTTCCAAAGCGCCCTAAAAACGATTGGCCACATGCCATGTTCAAGGATCTCTCATACCTGCTCGCCGCTCGACTCCTCGTCGAACCCGAAAGCAAGCACCACGCTACGCTTGGGCGTGAATCCCTGCTTTATCAACTCCTCGATCGCCGTGCTGCGCCAGGTTTAGTTTTACTGCCATGAGAGAGAACCATGAGCAAACATACAGCGAGGCAATAACCGTGCTCTTGTCGTCGACAGAGCCTCTCCCCCAGATCCATTCACCTGCAGCGTAATCAGCTCCGCGTGTGGCAAATATAGTAAGGAGGCTGCTCACCATCATAATGTCCAGAGAACGGCGGGTGCACCCACTGGTCGACGGTCTCTGGTTCAACGGGCACAACATCTATTTGTTGGGCCGTTGAGGTAGCTGAATCGTCACTTGGAAGGCAACCGACGCACCCTGGTGCCCAGTGACGAGCAGCGGCTTCAGCGAGGCGTCCGTACCGGGCCACAAGTACACGAGTGCATATGTGTTGACTTTGGTGAGCGCGAGCGTCGCGTGTCTGCACGCGTCAGTCGCCCGCCTGGAGCACCGCAACCCAAACGGCATACTTACACTTGTGGGAACGCTGAGCTCAGATAGTCGTGGAACGGCGCAAAGACCTCCCAGCGCGGGTCGCTGCCCACGGGCGGCATGTCGTCGTAGCCCTCCGTCCTGCACACACGCCCACTTTAGCGCCCACAGTGACGCGTCCACCAGCGTGCAACACCCACGGCACGCGGACGGCGCCGCCGAGCAGCTCGGCAGCAGCGGACTGGAAGTCGTCCGTGCTGAACAGCGCATCCAAATGCGACGTGAGGTTCGCATGCTTCGAGGGCACCAGCGCGTCGACCTGCGGGCATGCTGTGGCTGGCGCTGGATGCCGATGACGGTGGTGGCGGCACTCCGGCGCAAAATACCACAACGCCGTAGTAACTAGCACTATAAGGCCCAATCGGCGTGGCCAGAGGGGCCGCTGGGGCTGCTGCCGCTGGGCAGCACTTGCGGTTGGTAGCTTGTCCATGAAATCACGGTGACACGGTCCGAGTGCCGCGGAGCGCGTGTACAAACTCCGACAGTCGAGCGTGCTCTCCCTGGGACCCTCGCCGTGTCCCCTCCCTTGCTCTTGCAATGCGGCATTGTCAATCACGCAACCCACCAGGACTCTATGACGCTTGAAATTGTTCAGATTGCGTGACCGGCTCGGCGATATCGGCCCGTCTTCGTCTTCGGAGTCTTCGGAAGTCGAAAATCGAAAGTCAACCTTTCTTCTAGACGGCGTCCTGGCGACCTCATCATGTCTTCGATCGGAAAGCTTTTAGCACCGCGGATACACAGGATTGCGACAACGCGCTGCTCGCTTGCCAATCCACCAAGACTCTCGTGGCTGCCTGTGATTCAGCGGCAAAGGCATTTGTCATCAAGCAGGGACCGCGCCGACGCTGCCTCGAAGGCTTCAAGCTGATGCTCGCCCTCTAGCTATCCCGGCATAATCTCTCGCGGACTCTGCATGTCACCCAAGTACGCCAACGACCAGCCTCCTGGGTTCGTGAATCGCGTCGAAAATGTTGCCATCGTCGGGGTCAGCTCGCAGCCTGTACTTATCCTGGTCAGATGCACCGTGCTCACAGGACCAAATAGGCTGGTGGAAACATTGGCGGCTACTTCGTCCGAGAGCTGCTGAAGACCGGCAAACACACTGTTACCGCGCTGACACGGCAGGGCAGCGCGAGCGCGCTCCCCGAGGGCGTACGCTCCGTCGCAGTCGACTACAGCGATCCCTCCACTCTCGTCGCCGCGTTGAAGGACCAACAATTCCTCATCATCACCCTCGGGCTCGCGGCGCCGCCAGACACGCAATCCAAGCTCATCCAGGCCGCTGCCGCCGCCGGCGTCGACTACGTGCTGCCCAACGCCTACGGCCCCGATCCGCTCAACGCCCGGCTGATGTCTGACGTCCTCGTCGGGCCCGGCATCTCTGCGGCCATGAGCGAGATCGACGCACTCGGCGTGAGCAGGTGGGTCCTGTTCGGCTGCGGCTTCTGGTACGAGTGGTCGTTGCTGGGCGGGCCCGCCTGCTTTGGCATCGACGCCCCGCGCAAGACGATGACCTTCTTCGACAATGGCGACGAGAAGATCACGCCCAGTACATGGGACCAGTGCGGGCGCGCGCTCGCTGCGTTTCTGAGCCTGAAGCGCTACCCCGACGACGCACGCGACACTGCTCCTGCGATCGACAACTGGGCCGGTCGGTGTCTGTACTTCTCGAGCTTCCGGGTCAGCCAGCGGGACATGTTCGAGAGCGTCAAGCGCGTCTCGGGCACGACGGACGCGGACTGGAGCATCTCGTACGTCAAGTCGGAGGACAGGTTCAACGAGGCTCGAGAGGCCCTCCAGACAGGCGACGAGCAGGCGTTCCTGCGAGTGTTCTATAGTCGCGTCTTCTTTCCCACCGGGGAGGGAGATCATGACCGTCTTGGCCTCGCGAACGAGGCCCTGGGTCTGGCGCAGGAGGACCTCGATGCGGCTACCCAGAATGCCTATCGCCTGCTCGAGCAGCGGGGGTTGACTTATTTCCAGTACTAGGGATTTACATGCGCCTGCGCTGTATCTCTAGCTCATATTTGCACCTTTAACTCCTATGCGAACTCCGGAAAGGGCGGATAAGCCGACAAGACTCTTCCATTCTTGCTGGTCCTGAATACCGAGCTCGTAATGCCTGATTCAATCTCGAAGGTGAGTTGTAATTACTGGGCGACTGCCGTGCGGGTTGAGTACAATATCTCAGAGACTCATGTAACCAGTACTTCAACCATGTAGTTTGGTGCTCTCAAGATGCTTTGCGCTCGGTGAGACGGGCAGAAACCCCCCGCCAGCGAGGATCAGGGACGTCAGGGCGGGATTGCCCGATATATCCTTTCCGCTGGCAATCCCCGGTCCCGCGCATCTTGATCTCTACCTCCTCCTCCTCCTCAGTCCCCTCCATGTCGCTCTTTGCGCGTCCGCTGGTGATGTCTGGCCCGTCCGGCGCGGGCAAGTCGACGCTGCTCAAGCGACTGTTCGCCGAGTACCCAGACAAGTTCGGGTTCTCCGTCTCGCGTACGCCGTCTTGGCTTCGCGGCGAGACCTGACCTGACCTGACGCTAGACACGACGCGCAGCCCGCGCCCGGGCGAGGCGGACGGCGTGGCGTACCACTTCGTCGACCGCGCGCGCTTCCAGGCGCTCGTCGCGGACGGCGCGTTCATCGAGCACGCCGAGTTCGGCGGGAACCTGTACGGCACGACGATCGCGGCCGTGCGCGCCGTCGCCGCGACGGGCAAGCGCTGCATCCTCGACATTGACGCGCAGGGCGTGCGCTCCGTCAAGAAGACCGACCTGCACGCCGTCTTCCTGTTCGTCGCCCCGCCGTCCGCCGCCGCGCTGCGCGCCCGCCTCGTCGGCCGCGGCACGGAGAGCGACGACTCCGTCGCCAAGCGCCTTGCGGCCGCCCATGACGAGCTGGCGTACGCCCGCACCGGGGCGCACGACGTCGTCATCGTCAACGACGACCTCGACCGTGCCTACGCCCTGTTCAAACGTGTCGCGCTCGGCGAGGCAGACGTGCCCTCTGACACCATCCCGGACGACGCTTCGTAGACTCGCCGCGATCCACGCCTTCTTGTCAATACGAATTGCAGATAGACCCTTTTTTTTTCTTGTCGAGACCGGCTGTATGTAACACGAAGGGAAGTAGGGAGAGAGAGACGGGAAGAGGGGCGGCGGAGAGACAGCCAACAGCGCTAAATAACAGCTAGAGATTGCAAAGGACATTGTACACTTGCGAGCGAGCGACAGTGAGGGCGACGGACCAGAGCGTGAGCTTGACGTGGAACAGGGCATGAAAGGGGTAATGGGTGGGTTATGGTAATGGTAATGGGGGATGGGATGTGTGCGCCGCGTGTGGGCGGCGGGGAAATCCAAGACAGCGGCAAAGACAAAGACTGTTCAGTTCTAGTTGGCGTCCGCCTGGAGATTTTGGAGCAGGGTCGCGAGACAGCGCTTCGTGACCATGTCGCCCTGGGTAAAAGAAGGCCGCACGAATGAGCTGGCGCCGCGTGGGCCGCAGGGGACACGCACCTTGAGCAGTGACGCAAACGTCTGGTCTCTGAGCGCCTCGGGCAGGCACTGGCGGAGCGCCTCGCGTGCGCGTGCGTTGTCGCTCAGCCGGAGATAGCAGCGCACGACGTGCTTGAGCAGGCGCACAGCCTGCGTGTCGACGAGCTGGTTGACCATGTTGCTGAGCACGGTGCCGACGGCGTAGAAGCGCTCGTAGGTGTGGCAGATGTAGGTGAGCCCGGTCTCGTCGAGCAGGATCTTCTGCACAATGAAGATGGCCACGGTCTTACTGAGCTCGGAGCCGGTCTCCATGATGCGGAGACAGAGCGGGATGATCTCTGTGGAGAGCAGGAAGTGGATGACGGTGTTGTTGTCGTTTTGCTGGCGCGGCCGCTCCGTTAGTGCGTCGCGGAAGGAAGCGCTATTGGGCTAGACGCACCTTGACGAGCGCGCCGATGACGCCGAGCGAGGTCAGGCGGAGGTACTCGAACGGCCGCGTCTTGGCCGTTGTGTTGAGGAACGGGTACAGGAACAGCGGGATATGGGCTGTCGAGACGCGCGTCAGCCCGGGCGATGAGTAATGCGGGGCCGGCGCAGGCGCACCGTTCAGGAACAGCTGGCGCGTGTCCGGGTGCGAGGCGACGCACTGCAGGAGCGCGAGGGCGTTGCAGACCCGGTTGCTTGCGTGCGCCGTGAGCGCCGGCGGCGACAGCAGCGGGTACACCGCGACGATTTCCTGCAGCAGGATCGCCATTATGCCTGGCGGTGCCGCGGGGTCAGGGCCCGGGATGATCCCAGGATGCTCGGGGGCGGGCGTACCGAACGAGTGCCACAGGACGAGCGCGAGGTCGTCGAACTGCTCCCTCTTCTTGCTGAGCTCGAGCAGCGCGGTCTCGCGCAGCGCCGGCTCCATGAGGTCGACGATGAGCTGGTGGATGCGGGCCTCCTCGGGCGCCTGGTGCGCGTAGTGGATCTGGTGCGCCCCCGGCAGCGACGACAGCGGCGGCGGCGACGGCTGCGCCAGCGCGCGCGAGCCGTACAGGCCGAAGTTCGGGTTCGGGGTGAGGATGCCCAGCGGGTGCACGCCCGGGTGCCCGTATTGCGGCTTGGGCGAGTGCGACACGGGGAGCCCGACGCCCAGGTTCACTGCCATGGCCGCCGGTGGAGGTATGTAGGGATGGAGAGGGGGCTCGGAAGGACTTGATATGTAAACAGTTGCCGCGGCGAAACCCGGGTGGTCCTCTACGGGCCCGCGCCAAGGCACGCCCCTGCTCTCAGCACACACTCTCTGTATTCGACAGCAGCAGTTACAAAGCATCCTCCCGCAGTACTAGTATAAGTTATGGTACTCCTAACGCCGCGCAGTCCACCGCCCCAGCGCGTAGTTGGCGCGGAGCACAAGCAAGTCCTTGAGCATCCCAATAGAGTCGCTCATCAGGTTCAGCTTGGAGCCCGCCACCTCGTGCCAGTGCACGGGCACCTCGACTACGGGTATGTCGAGGATGAGCGCCAAAATGAGCAGCTCGACGTCGAAAATCCACGTCGTCAGATGCAGCGAGCCAAAGAGCTGCAATGCCGCTGGACGGGTAAACAGCTGCGCGCGCAGTGTCAGCCTCCATAATCCGGGAGGTGGCGTTGACAATGCATTGCACTCGCCTTGAAGCCGCACTGCGTGTCACGGATGTGGCCGACGCCGAGCGTCTTCAGGATAAAGTGGAAAGAATACATTAGCATGTTGCGTATCGCAGACCGCTGTAGGCGGAAAACGATGAGGCTCTCAGATAGAAAACAGATGTACGCGAAATGGCGCACTTTGACGACGGCCTGGGTACCAACAAGGTGAGCACGGCTGCCAACGGCAACCGCACGGCCGTCCTTGTCATTCGCGACAATGCCGTCCAACTCCTCCCATAACGTGTCGATGTCGGAGAAGCGGCTTGCGCCATCCGCGTCGACCATGAGCAACCGCTCTCCCCGCGCGTGCAGCATGCCGTGTGTCACGGCGCCGCCCTTTCCGCGGTTCTTCAGCAACCGCACGACGCGTATTTCTGCCCGGTCTTTGTGTTCCTGGGCGAATTGTACGGCGACGGCGTGCGTGTTGTCGCGCGAACCGTCGTCGACGAGGACGAGCTCGAAGGATCGGCCTCGCCACTGAGGGGTATTTTCTAAGTGCGCCAACGCGTCCTTGAGCATCTCGGGCATGCGCTCTGACTCATTGTAGGCGGGTATTATGACGGAGAGCGCGACCGTCGGCGGGGATTTTGTGGAAGGCAAGGGCGTCGGTTCGGGCGACGTGGCAGACACATAGACGCGCTCTTCTTCCGTCGATGTGAGCGGGCTGGGAGACAGCAATACCAGTGAGACTAGCGCCTGTATGGGGCGTTAATTAGCACGCGATCCAGGACTGAGAGTCCAGGGCGGGACGTGGGGAGGAGGCTCAGAGAGATTGAGAAATGCCACTGTAATTTGTCGTCCTCGCGCTGGCGCAAAAGCCCAGCGCTCGAAGAACAAGGATGATGCATATGCGGAGCTCATCGCAGCCTCTAGATCAGGGACGAGGGCACTCACAGAGGCTAGCAGGACGGCCGAGGTCGCGGCGGCGAGTTGGAGCGTGGAAGAGTCCATCCTCGCTCGGAGAAATCCCGACAGCTCTGAGCTTCAGCCCGATGGCAGGCCTCGACAGCGGCGGCTTCGACGACCTCATCCGCTCGCCGGACAACCCGTTCCAGAACGCGTTCACCACCCACAGGCCCGCGTCGCCGGACCCGTGGGCCGTGTACCCCGAGTCGGCAGACTACCAGGCCCAGCGCGAGGCCGAGCTCGAGTACCCGAACGCCTTCGACGACGAGCCTGAGCGCGACCAGGATGCCCTGTCGCCCGCGACCATCGTGCCTGTAGACGCCGGGCCGCTGCCGTTGCCCGAGGACGACGACGACGAGCCCGAGCCGAAGCCGAAGCCGGCCGCCGCACGCCCGGTTTCGCAGCCACCAGCGCCGAAATCATCCACGCCGCCGCCGCTGGCAGAGCCCGAACCCGAGCCTGCGTCGCCAGTCACGAGGAAGGCGGCCCCTCCCACGCCGTCGCCTCTGGAGACAACCCGCTCGTCATCGCCGCGCTCGCGCAATGCATCCTCGCACGCCGCATCGCCCATCGTCTCGCCCACCACCTCCAGCGTGCCAACACCGCTCGCACCCCCTGCGCCGCTGGTTTCTGTTCCGCTCTCCTCTCCGCTGGATCCGCCACAGCCAAGCAGCGCGCGTTCGTTCGAACACGGCCTATCTCTCGGCGGCGAGGTTCCCGGATGGGCTGCGACAACGCAGAGCAGGTTCATCAGCGAGCCGCGGGCGCGCTCGCCCTCCACACCTCCCGCTGAGACGCAGGAGCCGAAGCAGGCTGAAGAAACTGTGAGCGGCATTCATGCTATCTGCCTCGCTCGTGCTAATCGCTGTATACACAGGAGCAGCGCCCCGACGCTGCCGAGTCGTCCAGTCCTGCGCCCGGCGGCAAGAAGGGCCCGCCCAAGTTCATAATCTCCGTTGGCGACCCTCAAAAGGTCGGCGACCCCATCAGCGCGCACATCATCTACACCGTGCACACCAGAGTCAGTGTCCTTCCCCTTGCTCCCGTTTGGCCTCTCTGACGTTCTATTCCTGCATAGACGTCATCCAAGCTGTACCGCAAGTCCGAATTCTCCGTGCTGCGGCGCTACAGCGATTTCCTGTGGCTTTACGAGACCCTGTCGCTCAACAACCCGGGCGTCATCGTCCCGCCGGTGCCTGAGAAGCACCCCTTCGGCCGCTTCGAGGACACCTTCGTCGAGCAGCGGCGCATCGGGCTCAACAAGTGCATTCAGAAGATCGCGAACCACCCCTTGCTGGGCGAGGACCCGGACCTCAAGCTGTTCCTCGAGTCGGACAACTTCGCCCTCGAGGTCAAGCATCGCAAGGACGAGCGCAGTGGGCTGCTTAGTACGATCGGGAGCACGCTCACAGGGAACAAGTTCTACGAAACCGATGAGGTGCGGAGGAAAGCCTGCGGCTTCCTGTCCGGATGCTGACCAAGTCCAGTGGCTTGAGAGCCGCAAGTCCTACCTCGACGGGTTGGAGCAGCAGCTCCGCGGCTTGGCCAAAGCAATCGACATCGTCTCGAAGGAGCATGCCCGTACGTCCCTTTCTCCCCTCCTTGACCATCTCCGCTCACACCGCACGCAGAGGTAGCCGGGACGATCCTCGAGTTCGCCGATGCGATCGCGCAGCTGGGCGGCTCGGACCTGAGCAAGCACCTCTCGCACCTGCTGGGTGTGCTCGCCGACGTCTCGCGCACGTCCGCAGGGCTGCACACCGCGCAGGCGCGCGACGACGTCGCGACGCTGATGGCGACGGTGAACGAGTACGCGCGGCTGACGAACAGCGTGCGCATGGCGTACGCGTCGCGCGTGCGCTCGCACGCCGCGTGGCAGCGCGCCGAGGCCGCCGCGCGCCGCGTCAAGCTCAACCACGAGGAGGCGCGCCGCCAGGGCCGCGTCGCGCCCGACCGCGTCGCGTTCGCGCTCGCCGAGATCGCGGAGGCCGAGAAGCGCGCGAACGACGGGAAGCACGAGTTCGAGGACGTCACGAAGCTGCTGCGCGCCGAGCTGCTGCGCTTTGAGCAGGAGCGCGTCGAGGACTTCAAGGAGGCGCTCGAGGAGTTCTTGGAGGGCATGATCACGCGGCAGAAGCAGGTGCGTTTATTTCGAGTTTTCAAGAGGGTTTTATTGAGACTGACGACGTTCGATGTCCAACAGCTGATCAAGACATGGGAGCAATACCAAGAGCTGCTACTGCAACGCAAAGGGCAGAATCCCAACCCAAGCTCGAATGCGCGCGGCCCCGTTTTAGAGGCGTCCTGAGCTGAGCAGCGCTCCGAGTGCATGTGCGTGATGCAACAGGCATTGGATTGCGTGCGATGCGAGTGTATGTAGCTAGCTAGCGAACATGCTGTAATACTGTAAAAAATGCGAAAATGCAGCTCTGCAACACAAGTCCGGAACTCTCAATGCGAAATGTGACAGAAAGCCTGGAAGGCTGAGGATCAGCGACAATGTGCAGTCAGAAAACGTGGCCTTCAACTCACTGTGCTCTATTCCCAATATCGTGCGACCTTGTTGGCGGGGCCGTCACCACCAACCTCGAGGAAATCGGACGGCCGGTCGCGCTTCAGGCCGCGGCGGCGGTTGTTAACAGGGAGGCGTTGGTACGCCGAATCGAGACCGGCGGGCTGCTGATTCGGGAACGGGTTCGTCCACTGCGGTCGGTACTCGTTGGGATTCCACGCTGGTTGCGGCATCATGCCGTTTCCGTAGCCGCCCATGCCCATTCCCATGCCGCCCATGTTCATCGACGGGACGTTCATGCCGTACGACGCGCTCGCGCTCGCAAGCGCCGCCTCGGCGAGCGTGGCGACCATGCGCGCGCGCTCGAGCTGGCTCGTGAGCTGCGGGAGCTGCATCTGCAGCTGCATGCGCGCCTGCTGCGAGAGCGCGGGGTTCTTCAGCATCGTGTGCACCTGGTCGATCTGCGCCTGAATCTGCCCGGGCTCGGGGAAGAGCTGCTGCTGCTCAGGCGTGGGCTCGTTACTGTAGATATCGTCTGTGAGACCGCCATTGGAGGCCTTCGACGGAATCCTGTCATTCGGGGGCAGCACTGAGAGCGGAGGCGCACATACCTGCGATGCCTTCGTGGGCGTGCCGCTGCCAGACTCAAGCTGCTTCTCACCGTTGGAGCTCGCAGCTCTGCTCTCTGCAAGCGCCTTGTCAATGTGAGCCTGCACACGCGCGCGCACAGCTTTCTCGGGAACGAGTTTGTCGAGGGAGGGAATTTTGGAATGGCACGCCGGACACTCGAAGTCATGCTCCAATAGGTGTGTCTGGATACATTCTTCACAATATACCGCACCACAGCAAGGGGTCTTTACTGCCTCGCGGTACAGGCGCGAGCACAACGAGCAGGCCAGCGAAGCGTCCGACGGCGGTTTGGCGCGGATGTCAGCCTCGGTGAGCGTCTTTGTCCGCGTTGTTTGCTTTTGCCACGATGCGCTAAATAAAAGTGAAGAAGGCACGTCAGCGAATCACGCAACCCGGGCGCTCGGAGAAACGTCACATACGCGTCAGGCTGGGCCACGACGTAGCCGCCCTCGGGCGTAATCATGACGCCGGCAGTCACGGAGCCATCTGTGGGCTGGTCTACTGCTTTGAGGAAACTGCGTGGGATGCCGGTGGTGCGCTTGATGCGCGGCCGATTGTCGAACTCGCGGTCATTGTTCGTGGGGCAATCTTGAATCCAGTGACCTGAATGGAAGCAGCGGTGAGTGTGGCGTCGAATGGAAGGAGAAGCACAGTCACAGACCCTTCTGGCCACATCGGTAACAAACGTATCCGGGCGGTGTGGGCCGAGGTGTATGGTCCTGTTGCGGGCCCTGCGAATGCGGCACGTACGCCTTGCGGGCTGCGCCGCCTCGTGTGGAAGTAAAGGGTATCCGAGCAGCACTGTGAAAACGTTGAGAGCGATGGACAGATGGGGATCCTGTGCGAGCGAGAACTGACTGCGACATCTTCTCCTGGGTCTCCTCCCACTGATGCTCCGTGGCGGCAAACATGGCGGCGATGCTGGCGGCCTCGTCGCCGGCGACCGACACGGGCGTCGAGGAAGTCTGGGAGACACCACGGGGCTCAGAGGCCCGTGCGCTGGCACGTGCTGGGCGACTCACGGTGGGAGGCGCTGAGGCGGGTTTGGTCGGCTCATGCGTGTCAAATCTTCTCGACATCGGGCCCGAGGGGCCTCTGAAGGGCATGGACGAGCCGGCGGTCGCTGGGCGCGACGAGGGCACGTCCGCGCCGGCCAGGTAGTGCGCCGCACGGCCCCTCCCTGGGCGGGCTGCGGGCAGTCTGCTCACGATGACGGACGACGAGCGCGGGATGATGGTTGTATCGTCTTTGTACTCTACAGGCGGGCATCGGGACCTGGGCGCGGGCTGCGTGCGCGGGGAGGACTCACCTTGCTCTTGCTGGTCATAGAGCGCGAGGTCAAAGTCGTTCGCCTTGCCGAAGTTGTTGGCGAGCAGGATCTCGCGCTTGAGGTCGAAGACGGAGATGCCGGTGCCATCGAACTGAATGCGGGACTCGTTCTTCTGCGACCTGAACTTGTAGTATACGAACGACGCCATGTTGCCAGCACACAACTGTGGTGACCGGGCTCAAGACTCAAATGGCGGAGCTTTAAACCTAGTGCGGTGATAAATCTGCGATGGGTCCGGCCGAGCCGGCCTGGTGCCGGGGGCTCTGACCACCGGAGTCAGGCCACGCCAGCATTGTGACTCGAGCGCTATGACCCCACGACGTTCATGCCACAATGGAGATGACTGCAATTGGTGGAATACAAGAGGAGGAGGAGGAAGCCGGAAGCGTTCTAAGGCTACATGATGACTTGGTAGTGCCAGTGGCAAAGCCAACGATAATCATCGAGACAGGCTGGATTTCAAAAATCTAAGCTCCTCACAAGACTGAGCACCGGGACACTGGTGATCGGCGTCACTGCGACCAAAATCCAGGATGCGAATGACGCCGTCCGGAGCCCGCACAAAATTGTCGGGTTTGATGTCACCATGCTGGATTCCGTGAGCGTGCAGGCGCAAGACGAGATCCCACACTGCAGACCTGAAGAGAACCAGTATCAGCGACTTTGAACAATGGGAAGAAATGCTTGACCGACTTATCCGCCTGCGAGAGACCCGAGAAGCTTTCGGAATTGGATGTCGAGGCGCCGCCATCCTCCTGCAGCATCAACGCGCCCTCGTCCCCCTCCCACCGGTAGACCCCGAGGAGTCTGGGCGTGACGTCTCCGCAGCGTTCTCGCACTGTGGAGATGGTGCCGGCCTCGGCGCGCGCCTGGTCCCACATGCCGGGCGCGGTGCTGAAGACTTTGGCGACAAACTTCCTCTCGCTCCCCAGAAGCTGGACGCGCCAGGTCGTAGCCTCCGGGCCGGTGTGAAGGCGCTCGTATGCGTACAGCGTTTGGACTGATTGTGCAGGGGACCTTGGTAGCGTGGCGATGGACGGTGTCACTAATGACGACGATGACGGGATGGGTGAGAACGTCATGTCAAAGCTTGCGAACGACGCACCGGACTTGGTTCCACTCCCGGAGGTCGCGAGGCGCAACTGGACGTTCTGCAATACCCGGTCATGAACCGGGGGTCGAACTGATTGACATCGCACCTGAGGGAGATCGCCTGCTGACTGCTCTGTCTGCACGCGTACGGGTCCAGATGGCCCGAGGTCATGGACCAGCGTTGCCACAGGTGGGGCGACCCCTTCGAGGGGGGTCGGTAACGTCTCAGGGACGGTAGGAGGTAGGATATGCAAGTCCGGAATAGAGATGGCGACAAGCAGCGCGATGATGGGTACGACTTCGTGAGACGCGCCGTCTGAGAAACAGTCGTATAATTTGGAGACAGCAAGACCGTGTCTTCCATCAAGCTCGTCTGTACGAACGTCAGCACAGCTCCATGTACTCCGAGGTGAAAGAGTTACACGACTCCGCAAATTGCACCGAACTTCCGCTGAAGAGCATACCAAGCGAGGTCGGCACGCCGTCGCTGGTGAAACAGCAATGGTGCATGTGCAGGAAAAGCTGGTGGTATGTGTCATTTCGAGTTTCAGCGCATCGAGGCACACAAGCCGCTTACTTTAAAAAGTATCGAGCTCGGGCCTCCAGGGTATCCTCGGCATGAGTATGAGCGTGTCGAGGTGGCCATCTCCGCGGCATGCGCACGGAGCACAGAGGGTTTCATTGCCTTGACAGCCGTGCATCTCACTGTGCGGTCGTAGCGCTGAGTGACGAGGTTTATGTTGCCAGACTGAGAGGAGGACAGTTCCGGATAGCCGGCAGTGAGATTGACATCTGGGTTGGCGTCCGTGATCGCGTGGACGATATCCCAGACCGGCGAGACCAAGTAGGACAGCACGATGAACAGCAAGGCGTCTATCGTATCCGGTAGTGCTTTTACTTGAGCCTGGCATTTTTTGATCGCATTGCGCACGTTGTCGGGCAGCTTCGTGTCGAGGACGTCGCGCCCCTTCAGGTAGAGCCGTAGGGCATCCAATGCCCTTTGTGGAAACGACGGTCCGCGCGCAGGTGTCGAGAAGTGGAGATGCTCGTCCGTAGCCAGCAACGAATGCGCGGAGTACCCCGCGGTCGAAGTGCCGACCGACTGGCCTGTTGGCCCTTGTGGAAGCACGAACGTGAGCAGGTCGCCGAACGTGGCGTTCTCCGCGAGCATGGCGGCCAGGGAAGATTGACTTTTTCGGAATCCCGGGCCGACTCTGTGATTGAATGATAGGCGAACCCGATCGAAACCGATTCCCGGGCCGCTGAGCGATAGCAGCTCCAGTCCAAAGTCCGATTCTTACCAACGACCGTGACAGAGGCCATGGCAGCCACAGGCTTCCCGTCCATCCGCGAGCTCGCCGAAAAGACAGACCAGCTGCCCGAGGATGCTGAAGCAGCGCCCGAGAACGACGACGACGGCCCCGCGCCCGTCGAGCAGGTCGAGAGCATGTGCATGTCATGCGGCGGTACCGTGTGCACTCTGCTCCATCGCCCCTGTATGCGCCCTGCTGACTCTGGCTTCGCGTCGCACAGGGCACAACGCGCATGCTGCTGACGTCGATACCGTATTTCCGCGAGATAATCGTCATGTCCTTCGAATGTCATGACTGTGGCGCGACCAACAACGAGGTTCAGTCTGCGGGCCGCATACAAGGTGCGCTACCTGATCCTCCGAGCTCTTCTAGCGTATGCTCATCCGTCATCCAACACAGACCTTGGCATACACTACAAATGCGCGATCGACAACCAGGGCGACCTGAACCGGCAGATCGTCAAGTCGGCCTCGTGCACCGTCGTCCTGCCCGAGTTCGAGTTCACGATCCCGCCCGGCCGGGGCCAGCTCACGACCGTCGAGGGCATCATGCGCGACGCGGTCAAGGACCTCAGCCTCGACCAGCCCGTGCGCAAATACACCGCGCCGGACGTGCACGACAAGATCCAGGCCATAATCGACGAGTTCCGCACCATCGTACCCGACGACGGCGAGCCCAACGTCGAGCCCGAGACGCCGCTCCCGCGCAAATTTACGGTCGAGCTCGATGACCCGGCAGGGAACTCGTTCGTCGAGTTCCTCGGCTCCATGGCGGATCCCAAGTGGCACATGAGCCAGTTCCACCGCACGCCCGCGCAGAACGAGAGCCTCGGCCTCGCGCCCGACGCCACTGCCCCTCCAGAGCCCGAGATCCCTATCGAGAAGCTGAAGCTTGAGCCGAGCACGGAGGATACGGCCATTGGCAACGAGGAGATTCTCGTGTTCCCCGGCCACTGTCCGACATGCCACGCAGACCTCGATACCCTCATGAAGAAGGTCAACATCCCTTACTTCAAGGTGCGCCCCGTGTCCCACATTGCGCGCACGGCTTTCCCACTAATGAGACTCAAAGGATATCTTCATCATGTCGACAAACTGCGACAAGTGCGGCTACAAGGACAACGAAGTCAAGTCGGGCGCGGCTGTGTCGGACAAGGGCAAGAAGATCACGCTCATGGTCGAGGACGCGGAGGACCTGAGTCGCGACATCCTCAAGAGCGAGACGTGCGGGCTCGACATCCCCGAGATCGAGCTCAAGCTCGAGCCGGGCACGCTCGGCGGCCGCTTCACCACGCTCGAGGGCATCCTCGATCAAATCTACGAGGAGCTCTCTTCCAAGGTCTTCTCCTCCGAGGACGCCGTCGACGAGAAGAGCTCGCTCAAGTCGTTCCTCCGGAAACTGCTAGAGGTGAGGGGCTAAGCACGCTGTTCAGAAGGGTGCTCGTGCTAATGCGATATCCAGTTGAAAGAGGTCAAGGAGCCGTTTACCGTCATTCTGAACGACCCGCTTGCCAACTCGTATCTCCAAAATCTCTACGCGCCAGACCCCGACCCGAACATGACGATTGAGACATACGAGCGCACGTACGAGCAGAACGACGAGCTCGGGCTCAACGACATCAAACTGGAGGGATACGAGCAGGATCACGAGGCTGAGCATAAGACGGATGTGGCACAATAGTGCCAGGTGCTCTGCCTCGCCTCGGGACTTACACTGTACTGCCAGACCCCTGTGGATGTACGTTTGGAATAGATAAATGAAATTGTACCAGTGGAAACCCTCAAGGGACGGCATGGTATTCGGTATTGTGGGACGCTCCCACACGGAAGCCGCAGATTCCGAGGACTTGGAGTCATCATTGACACCGTAAGTAAACACGGTAGCCAGACAAAAGCTCGGTAAACATACGAGTTTGATGACGATCAACGGAGGAAAACATAAACTATGTGCGCCTTCCTTTTTGGGTTCACACTGACAAGTGGCAAAAGCAAAATTGTCGGTTTGCAA
Source organism: Auricularia cornea (assembly GCA_030578095.1). Lineage (NCBI taxonomy): Eukaryota > Fungi > Basidiomycota > Agaricomycetes > Auriculariales > Auriculariaceae > Auricularia > Auricularia cornea. The sequence goes on along the minus strand of JARLTE010000009.1, from coordinate 2,120,025 downwards.
CCTGAACTACGTTAGTATCCGTGTTAGTAGTGGGGGTCGAACCCGAGGCCCCACGAGCCGGCTGGCGCTTAAATACACAGCAACCATCCACTGCGCCAGCCGGCCTTCCATACTGTGCACGTCGGGTTCTTATGACACATTCGATCTAGGCGGTACCCAAAGTTCACCTCCTTGCATGGATCATTACATAGCAGTCATTTATTTTTACATTAATTATCTCCTGCGATATCAATCATCGCCTTTTGTCGACGAGGAGCAGTATCGCGACGCAACACTTCACCCCACAAACAGCTCTGACAGACATACGAGTTCTCGTTTTATTTCGTTACATCTTGGCTAGAGTACAAGATTATGGATTACTATGCTACACATTGGTTGAGAGCCAGATAGTCCAAGAGTCATCCATCCGATACTTGTCGTCTGTCTGATTTCAGGCACGCTCTGGGGACGTCTCGGATGTCGAGACGCCGTTGGGCTGGCCGGCATGCTCCTTCCACTGCTGCTGCGGCCCGGTCTTGCCCTTCTCACGCTCCTCGGAGCCGCGCAGGCGCGAGCCGTCGTCGATGCGCTGCTGGAAGTCCGAGTGCCGCGCGACGCGCGCCGAGTTCCACGGGTTGATCTCGTTGTCGTTGTACATCTTGTCCACCGCCTCGAGCGATAGCCCGCCGGACTCGTACACGAAGAACGCGACGACGACTGGTGGCCGAATAGGTCAGCTCCTGATCGGGGGGAAACGTGAAGGGGAGGTCATCACTCACGGGCGGCGACGAGGTTACACCCCGCGAAGATGAAGCCGTAGCTGAAGTGGATGGCGTTGGTGATGAAAGGCGTGAAGAATCTGAGGAACGGAACGTCAGCCCACAGCGCAAACTCCCGTACCGGCAAACACCTACGCGAGCATGAAGTTCCAGAACCAATTGGCAGCCGTCCCAAGCGCAGCCTGCTTTGCGCGCGTCCGAGTAGGGAACATCTCACCCCTGAACCCACGCGTCAACCATTGAAACTGATGCCTCAACGCTCGACACCACGCGGACGTACATGAGAATCCAGATGCCCGGTCCCCAGGTCGAAGCAAAGCCGAGGATGAAGAGCGACGCGGAGACGATCTCCAGGTATCCAATATTGCGGTTCGCCGGGTCGGTCGGGTCCTTGGCCGTCCCTGCAGCGGCGAAGACGAACAGCCAGGCCGATTGCTAGTCCGCGAATGAGAGCATGTCGACGCGGAGGTGGAGGAAACACACCCAGAGAGCGCCGTAGAGCAAGGGAGCCCGACGTCCGAACCGCTCGAGGAGGTAGAGCCCAAGGAATGTCGTCACAAAGTTGATCGCTCCGAGGATGATCTGCGTGATGAACGAGTCCTCGATGCCCACGGCGGTGACTACCATGATGCGGCGTGAGAAACGACCCTGTCGGCGTGTTTCCGCACTCACAGATGGATGCGCCGTAGTAGAAGAACGTGTTGACGCCAGTGAGCTGCTGCAATGTCTGGAGGACGATGCCGAGGGCAGTGCGGTAGAGTGTCTTGTTCTGTGTAGAACGCACAGGTAAATGCGCTGCACGCTGAGGAGGAGGGTGGTACTCACATGCGGCCGGAAACAGTCAATCCACGTAGCCTTGGGCTGCTGCCGTTCCCACACGAGCGCTGCTTTGATCTCGCGGAACTCGCCCTCGACCGTGTCCTGGCCGTCGCCGACGTCGGGGTACGCCCTTCGCAAGCTCTTGCGCGCGTCCTCGTCGCGGTCTTTGCTGAGCAGCCAGCGAGGCGATTCGGGCATGAACAGGATGCCGACACCGAGGAACACGGCCCAGATAAGCCCGATCGCAATGACAATGCGCCAGGACGCGCTATTTCCCGTCGGGCGTGTCGCAAGGGAGATCAGGTAGGCGACCAAGATGCCGAATGTGATGAATAGCTGGTACGTTGCTGTCAACGTCCCGCGGATTTGTTTCGGCGCGGTCTCCGCCTGTACGTATGGTGGGTGACGGTATCCTGATAAGCGGAGGTGGGCGCGTACCTGGTACATAGGCACAGCAGCTGAGAGACCACCGATACCGATGCCGGCGACGAATCGACCAACTGCACGAATGCGGTTCAGCTGCTGTCGTCCCCTCAGAACAAACAGAAATGTTACGCACTAGCGACCTGATACCAGGCGCGGAAGGCCGTGACCTGGATGACGACGCCGATTGCGAAGATGAAGCACTCGATGCTCATGACGCGCGTGCGACCGAGTCTGTCGGCGACGGGCGCGCATGCAAGCGCGCCGATGGCGGTTCCGATGGAAAGCAGGCCGACGATGAGGCCCGTGATGGCGTCCGTGAACTTGCATACGTCTTGCGGGTTGCCCTCGCCCGAGCATTCGGCGAAGCGCAGCAGGAAGTCGTCCATGATCAGGATATCCTGCGATGATCCTCAGCGTTCAGCTGGGATCGTCAGGAGCACGGCGGCGCGACGCACAGATATTTGACCTGTATCGTAGCCAAAAATAAATCTGCGAGGTATCAGACGAAGGACCTCGTCAGGGAGGAAAAATGCGCACCCTCCCATGCTCGCCATGGCGGCGACGAGGATGGTGAACGGCGTCACCTCAAAGCCTTTGATTCGGAAGAGACCCATCGTGCAAATGGAAAGGAGAGGGGGTGGCAGGTGCGGGGGAGCGCTTAATAGGGGTCGTTCCGTCGGTGTTCACGGCGCGTTATAACGGGCGCGGGGTCGTACTCATGACGTCAGCCGTTTGCACCGGCAGGCGCGTCCAATGGCCCGCAACTCCACAAACTCGAACCTGGTGTGACGCCGAATGCCTGTGTCCATGCGCATCGGCGGGTGGAGCAGGCTGTTGCTGACGGGGTGTCAACGTCCAGGAGAAGACGCGCGGGCGGATGTTGATATTGTGTGCTCAGCGAATGACGATGCTGCGAGGCACGAACCCTCCAGACAGCGCCCAGGGATCGTTTTTGGGGCTTCAGCTGGAGATCGTCGTGGTGCCGCTCCGTGCAAGTCCAAAAGCGGTAGGCGACTGACCAAATCCGGCGCAGATCCTCGCCGCCAAGCCTTCCAAGAAATGCAAAATGCCCGTTGATTGAAAAAGAAAAATGATAAATAATACATACATACATAACTTGCCGAGGGTGCGTGCATCACGTGATGTGGTATAAAAGACGTCGCAAGTTTGGTCTTTTCCTGGCCGACCAGCCCACTAGAGGATGTCCTGGAGGTCATCCAGGAAGCTGCCGTCGCCGCCGATCTTGTCGTTCTCGGGGCACTTCATGATCACGCCGTTGTACGGACCGCGGTGGAAGAAGATGTCCGAGGAGAAGACTGCGAGAATGGATGAGTCGAGCCACTACTAAGTGCATAGAAAGGAAATTGCTGGACGAACTGGTGGGCACGTCCTTGATGATGCAGTCGGTGTTGTCGCGGCCGTGGCAGAGGACGATGCTCTCGTCCTCGCGGATGTGGATCTCGGTGGAGAAGTGCGCGTAGCCGGTGAAGCGGCCGGGGATGGTCGGGACGAGGTCGCGCTTGTTGGTGAAGCGGACGGTGCCGGGGAAGTGCGCGTCGATGTAGTCCGCGAACTCCTGGTTGCCGATGCGCGGCTGGCCGAAGGTGACGATTTGGATGCGCGCCTCGGGCAGGCGTATTTGCATCGCGATCGCGTCGAGCACGCCGAGCGCGGCGCCGAGCGAGTGCCCGGCGACCATGATGTTGTTCGTGCCGCGCTCTGCCATCGTCTGTTGCACCGCGGCGAACACGTCGTCGAACGCCTTGGCGTGCTGGTCGTGGAAGCCGTTGTGGATCAGGATGCCCTGGTCCTCCAGGCCGGGGAAGATCTCCTTGTCGGGCTCGTCGAGAATGAAGTCCGCGTCCGTCAGCAGAGGGATGATGTTGGCTGCCTTCGTGCCCTGGTGACTGACGACGACGCTGTTGAGCGGCGGGTAGTACCCGACATACCCTGACAACCTGTGAGCATCGCCGGCGCCGCGTTATCCCGTCATGACAACGCACAGAACTGCACGAATGTGCCATCGCCGCCGACAGCAGTGGGAATGAAGTCGGAGACGCCGTCGCAGTTAGCTGGGGACCGCGGTCAGGGTGCCCGTAAAGAGCAGCAAATAGGCACTCACGACCGCAGGTCCAGTTGGTCGTGAGGATGGGGTCGCAGTAGGCCGAGGCGGCGAAGAACGCGTATGGCGCGAAGCCCGTGAGTTGCGAGGCCTCGAGCGGCGTCACCTCGTTGTCGCGAGGGAGAATCGCGGCTCCGAGGACGGCAACCGGGGCAAGGGCGAGGGCAGCGAGGCCGATCATGGTGACGAGATACAGCTACAGCGCCGAGCCGCTATGCGCGCTGCTCCTGAGCAGCGGGGAAGGGGAGGGAAGGGGGAAGGGGTGAGAAAGGAAGAAGAAAGGGCGAGTCTCTATCATCCCGGCACACGAGTAGGCAATGCTAATCGCATCAGACCGCGTGCGCCGTCGCCCACGCCCAGAGAATTTCGGTGATTCATGAGAGGGAGTATTGGCGAGATATTTGAATGCTAATATATGCTCGAATAATCCTGAGAGGGAGTATCCCGTAGGATGTCATTTGCAGGCACAGAGACAAGCTGCGCGATCGGCCCGGGCGCTCAATCGGACTGCTGCCTGACTTGAGTCTCTGCCAGTGCCACTACCCGCGGCGCGCGCGATGAGCGCCCCCGACAACCCCTGGACGGACGACACAGCGCCCGCACCCCGCCCTGCGCCGCCGCTGGCGGTCTCGACGGCCGACATCGCGGCCGAGTTCGACCCGCTCGTGCAGCAGCAGCGTCAAGTCTGGGCCGATGCCGAGGGCCACGCGCCGCCGCCCGCCAGTGCCAGCGCTGCCACCAGCATCGCCCGCGACGAGCCCCCGCCCACACCGCCCAAGTCGGCCCCGGCCACGACGCTCTCGTTCCCGATGCTCTCCACGCTCGCAAAGACCTTCGCCATCCCGCGATCCTCCTCCGGCACGCCGCAGCCGCGGCCCAACTCGATGGGCCACCAGCCACGGCCCCAGACGCCCCAGGCGCCCAGCCCCACCGTATCGGAGCCGCGGCCAGACAGCACGACGCCGCGGCAGCCGGCCAAGGACGGCGCGTTCGACTTCCAGCGGTTCCTCGACCAGATGAAGCTGCGGTCTGCTGAGCCCGTGGCCAAGTTCCTGCGCAGGTCTGTCTGTCTGCCCAACGGTGCCTATGTGCCGCTGACGGGGTCCCAGCTTCCTGAGCAATTTCTCCAAGAAGACGTTCACGGTCAACGACCAGGTCAAGGTCATCAACGACTTCCTGAATGCACGTCCTTATCCGGCTCATCTCACGCGTCCTGCGGCGCTCACGCCCTTCGCAGTTCATTACTGAGAGGATGGCCGAATGCGAGCCGTGGCGAAGCGCGTCTGAACAGGAATTCGACAACGCCGTGGAGGCGATGGAGAAGCTCGTCATGAACCGCCTTTACGATTAGTACGCCTTCGCGGGAACCACCTCTAGCTCGTCTAATGGAGGGATTCCATAGCACATTCACGCCGCAGATCCAACGCACAGGACGGATCGTCACGACAGACGACCTAGAGCGGGACCAGGTTCTCGGGCAGCGCATCCGCCTATTCGCCTGGGTCACAGAGGAGCATCTCGAGATTCCCGCAGGCGATAATGCGCAGGGATTCCTGGCCTTTGCAGAGCAAGGTAACCCGTCTCGCGCGCTTCGTCCCCCGCGCGGCTTATGATTTAGACCTTCGCTTTCGTAGAGCTCAACAAGGTCAACCACTATAAGGCGCCGCGCGACAAACTCATCTGCATACTCAACTGCTGTAAAGTCATCTTTGGTATGTATCCACCTTGGTTGGCATATAGTGGCTTAATCGTCGTCCTCGCAGGCTTGATACGACATGTGCATGCCGACGAGGGCGCCGACACCTTCATCCCTATCCTTATTTTTGTTGTCTTGCGTGCACATCCGGAACATTTGATATCCAATGTCGAGTATGTAGCTCCCCATTCCGCTGTGCGAGTTTCACTGACGAGAATGCGCAGGTATATCAACCGCTTTCGAAGAGCATCCAAGCTTCAGAGCGAGGCGGGATACTATCTTTCCAGTCTCGTACTACCGTCCCCTTCCTGCCTTCTCCGCATCTCATGCGCCCCCTAGATGGGCGCGATATCGTTCATCGAGACGATGGACCACACTTCGCTGTCAAACATTACGCAGGAGGAATTCGAGCGGTGAGCACCGCGGCGCCATTACGCGGGGCCGCTTCTCATCTCCCGTGCCCAGAAATGTGGAAGCGGCGATACAGACCCTGCCCGCGTCTCCCGGTCCCGCACAGCTGCCCGCGACGGGCGGGCCGCCCGCGGACGAGTCGCCGATGGCGGGCGAGGAGAGCGCGCGGCCGCTGCTGCTCCCGACGCCGACGACCATCGCGGAGGACACGAAGCGGTTCATCCAGCGCACGGGCGACCTCGCGCAGGCGGCGCAGCAGACGATCTCGAAGCCGCTCTCGGCCATCGGGCGCATCTTCAACGAGGTGCTCGACACGGCCGAGGAGCGCCTGCGCACGGCCGGCAGCGCCGCGCCGTGGGCGCCCGACTCGCCCGTCCAGCAGCAGTATCCGCAGCAGCAGCAGCAGGGCCGCCCGCTGTCGATGCACGCGACGGAGCAGCAGCAGTACTTCCCCACGACGTACGAGCCGCGCATACGGCCCGCGCCGTCGCCGCCGGCGACCTCGCCCGCGCACGGCGCGCACCCGCCGCCGCCGCCGCCCGCGACGACCCGGCCGCTCGCGATGGGGCCCTCGCAGCAGATGCTGCCCGTGCCGCCGCCGTTCCACGACCCGGCGTACTCGCACTCGCAGGCGCAGGCCGCGGCCATCGCGCGCACCGCGACGCCCGCGCTCGACTTCACCGCGCTTTCCGACGAGATCGAGCGGATCGACCGCGTGCACCAGGCCGCGCGCGACGCGGCGCGCGACACGCTGCTGCAGATCTTTCCCTCCGCAGAGAAGGAGGTCGCGGAGATGGTGCTCGAGGCGAACGACGGCGACCTGGGCCGCAGCATCGAGGCGCTGCTCGAGATGACGGGCGGCGCGAGCCCGAGCCCGCCGCCTGCGGTGCCGGTGCCGCATCCGCAGACGTGAACCCCCTATTATGCCGTGTGTATGATAATCACCCTTGTAGAGCAGCAGGAGCAGCGGCCGTAGCATCAATCTGGATATGGAGAACCGTGTAGCAGGCGGTGCGCATCCCGGAACGCCGGTTCTCGGTGTTTGTAGGAGGCTTCGCAGCTGGAAGCGGAGATGGAGGTATCAGCAAAAAGGCGCGCGCACACGCGTCGCAGGCGAAATGCATAATGAGAGCTACAAGCAACACGCTGCGTACAGGACACAGGGAACCTCCGAGCTAGAGGAAAGAGCGATGCGAGAACAGAGCCAGAGGAGAGTGCTGTGTGGTTTGAATACATATGCGGGGATGTTGCTGCACGAAAACGGAGAGCATATGGATAGGCCGGGTTTTTTGACCCCGCGGCTCAGAGCCTCAGATGGACTGGGCCACGGCGGGGCGGGTCAGGATGTCCAGCGACGACAGCGTCGCCGCCCGGCGGGGCGTCCGGCCCGGCACCGCGGACGGCGGCGCGACGCGGTCGAACAGCGACGAGATGGCCGCGACGTGCTCGTGGATGCGCCGGGCGGTGTCCGTCTGCGCGCCGGGCGCCGTGGTCGGCGACGTGGGCGCGCTGGGGGCGCCGGCGACGGCGGCGGTCAGGCGGCGCTGGAGCGAGGCGAGCTGCGCGGCCTCGTTGCTGCCCGCGCTGGTCGGCGAGGAGAGCGCGGTCGCGGTGTCGCTGTCGCCGTCCGTCGACGCGTCGTCCCGTTCTGCCTCCGCGGCGCCAGCCACCGCGTCGATGCGCGCAGCTTGGGCGGCGGCGGCGGCGGCGGGCGCGGGCGGTGCGGGCTCAGCAGCGTCGACGGGGGCCTCGTAGACCATGTCGAGGCCGCCGAGGTGCTCGTCGTCCGGGTCGAAGCGGTTCTCCGGGCTCCAGCGCTGCAGCTTGGGCGGCGCGGGCGGCGGCGGCGGCTTCGGCAGGTAGGCGGCGGAGAGGAAGGCGCGGCCCATTTTTGAGGCGTAAAAGTACGGAAAATACTTTTGGGGAGAGAAAATGTACAAGCGAGGGTGTTGCGGTAAGCACCAAGGTTCCAGCGAGCGGAGTTGGCATCCGCCGGCCAACAATCCAGGGTCCGCCCGCCGCTGCACAGCCGCATCTCTGATCGCCAGCATCGAGCATGCGCACGTCATCCAACTCAATCCCGCGAGCCTCGCGCACGCGTTTGCACTCCCCCCTGAGCCGGCCCCTGAGACTCCCATTTCCCCGTCTCACTGCACTGCTATTTTGCTTTTTGCTGCGTCGCATCACATTCACAGGAGCGATGACGCACGCCCGCATGGCACGGGCGCGTGGCTAACCGCTGAGGGGACCTGCACTCCCGAACCGCAATCCGGGGGAACCGCAGGCACACACACACCGCAGTACCCCCTGCACCGACTGCGAGCTGATACATGTGCCCCTGCGCCCTCTCAATCGAAACGGATGCTCCTTACGAGACTGGACGGTTGCCGCAGGCAAGTGGCACATGGGGTGCAGCGCTTCAGGATGCCCGATCTGGGCGCTTTCCCTGCGTCCAACACTCAATCATCGTTGACGGGAAAGGCATATTAGACATAGCGACGTGCCCGTCGCCGAGTATGAAGGGGGGATCTGGGAAAGCGACGCAGCTTGATACGCGCCGGGGCGATGGGCGGGCAATGGCCGACTCTGGCATTGGCAGCGTCAGCAGTCACCGCGACCTCATCATGGGAAAAGCGCACCACCTCTTACGGCCTCATCATAGAAAAAGAGGTATAGTCGTCCTATAAGGCCGGACGACCTGGGAGGGCAATGCAAATCCGAGGTCCGATGAGGCGCTGTCCTGCAGCTCACTAATAGATCTGACCGCTTTCCACCGCTCGGAGGGAAGCTCTGCACCGTAGTCGAGCCTGCATCTGGCCAGGACATCTCCCGAGCGTGAGAAGAGCCCGTGGCGAAGCGCGCGGTCAGGAAACGACAGAGATCGACAGGCTCCGGTATCAGGGCGTTTGGCGGGCGACTGCATTGGATTACCGTATTCGCGCCACGAAATAGCGATCGGGAGGCGCAGTAAAGTTCTTTAGAAGCCCGTGCGTCCGGGTCTGGGCGTTGAAGCAATTCATTGCGCATGAAGGGCGTTTTGCGCCGGTGAGAAGAACGAGTGCCGCCACTGATCGGCGCGCCGTTTCTTCTCACGCATACCGGCGGGGACGCGTAGACGGGGACGAGCATGGTGCAGCGGACGTGCGGCCCAGAAGAGGGCGTATCGTGTCTGAAGAACAGAATTGTCTGCACCAAACGATCGGACAGGATGTCAGCGGACTCCTCGGGTCATCTGGTGTGCCAGTCAGTCACAGCGCTATGGGCTCACTGAGCCGACGCAGAATTGCAAGCGCTGGAAAATGGGACGAGGAGGTGGATGCGGTTTTTCCGGCACAGCAGCTGGACAGGCACATGGGCGTACATTATGTACACGTTCGGCGTCCGGAGGTCGCCCGTCCGTATGACTCGGATTACCAGAGTCGCGCGCCATCCGAGAAAGAACTGGGAGTCTTTGCCGCCGCCTCCGCGCACCCGCATTGGGAAGGTGGAGCCGCTGCGTTCGCCGCGGACGGCACGGCCAATCGCGGGAGCCTGGCTGCGTGTTTCACTGTTTGGGGCGCGACGATCAGAGAAGGGAGCGTTGCGGGACTCCTCGCGGGCGATGTCGCGTTCGCCGCGGACGTGCGCTTACAGCATCCGAACCCACAGATACTGCTGCTGCCACGGTACCGAAACCGTGCGGAAGAAGTAGAGGCCATGGCGGGGCTCCCAGTGCGGCCGGAAAGACGAGGCCCGGTTGGACTCGAAAACACTAGGGCCCAGGGCGGTCGGCCACCGATGCGGGAGTTTCATTCTGGGCGCCACGATTGAGTCATAATCTGAGCGGAAATAGGCGTGGGTAGCTAGAAGTCCTTGTGTGCCTTCCACCCGATAACAGGTGCCATGTTTTCGAGCATTAAAGTAAAATCCCATTGCGGCGAGCGCTCCGAACTGCGTCCAGGCAGAGGGGGCAGAAGCCTTCGATGCTGTTGCCGCAGCACCAAGACGTCACCGATGAGAACATCGCAGGAAAAAGTACGGTCGAGGTCCTCCACACCGCGGTCGAGGTCTTCAGCACAGTGGTATCTGTGGCAAATGTAGATCACAGTAGCACGCTGGCGGGCGGCGTCATTTCCGAGGACGCCATAGGCGGGGCACAACGCTGCCCGTTCGGGTTGGGGAATTTCCTATCATGTACGCATCTAGGGCATGAGGTACTCCATTACGGCTCCCCGTGCCCCTCTGAACGCGCCCATTGCCGAGAACCGTGGACATGCGAGAAGACTTCCAACAAGAGCAGCGATGACGAAGCCTTATTGCTTCGTGATAGTAGCCGGCGCCCTTCCTGGGGCAAGCCGTGGTCGGGACACACGGTCCAGCGAGGACTGCCCATACAGCACTGTATATTTGAGCTTTATCGGCCTATACAGGACGGACTGCAATGCTGGAGGCCATCCCGGAGCAGCACTACCAGTCCGAATTCCAGAGTTGCCGCGGACTCGTGCAGATCGGCGTGCGGCATAAACCTACATCCTTAGCTGCAGGTCCTCAAGTGACCAGCTTATGCCATTCGCAACGTGTCACCCAGGGATGCGGCCTCCGCTGATGGCAGAATGCGCTCTGGCAAGGAGAACGCGTTGACTGAGCCCCGATGGAGACCGTAATTAAGCCGCGGCTTGCTCCAGCGGCACGCAGCCAAGGCCAGTTCGATGAAGATCACGCCGGATAATTCCAGAGAAGCCAAAGCAAGACCCATGCATTGTTTCGCTGAGAATGCTGCCTGCGAATCGCCACATCATGGGCGTTGTTGCCAGGAAGCTGCAGCCGCTGCAGGATCGTCAGGTCACGCAGACGCTCGCCGCATCGGGCAGGTTGGAGCCTAGAGCCGGCGCGTAGCGTTGCGTGGGCCAAGACGCGGGAGGAAGCAGCTGCCGAGGTGGATGAAACGGGAAGAGAACGGTTCGGCTGAGCCCGCGCCGAGTTGCAGGGTTTCGCTCGCACCGCGCAATGTCGACCGTTACCGTCTTTGTGCTTTCGCCAGACACGCGCTCAGAACGACGATTCGATCTGGGCATCGCCGTCGGAAGGCTCAAGGTCTGCACGCGCCGCGCGCGAGCCCGGCCTTCTTGCGATTCTCATTCTGCGCGAAGGAGCGCCTGGAAATTATCACAGGCATACCCTCGTCTTCGCAGCTCATCGGCGTGTATCGATCCGAAGACGACACGGAGCCCATTCGGATCCTCGATGATGACAACCGCCTGCTGGGATACTACGGTGTTAGCGACTGGCAGACACTCAAGGTCCTGTGGCACGCCCGGACGCGACGGTGCGAGGTCGGGCTGACGACCCGGCCACAGGTGCAGGACTTGAACCCCTCCGCGTCGTTCACCGGACAGCTCACGGACGTCTCGCAAGTCGAGAAATTCGAGTTGACTGATCAGGAGTACTCCCAGCGGCGCGGTGCGTGCTGCAGCCGCCTGTCAATCGAACACCGCCAGTGCTTAATCCGTGCCTGCAGACACCGTTTTGGCATACAAACAACGCAATAAAATTGGACGATTTGCAAATGCCGCACAAGGAGGGGTGCCTCCTGTTCCGCAGCCCGCGCTGGACCCTGCCATCGTGCCCGGCGCGCGTTGCGAGATCGACAGCGGCGGCGAGTTGCGTAAGCGCGGCACGATACGGTATGTCGGCGAGACGCGCTTCGCAAAGGGCACGTGGGTCGGGGTCGAGTACGATGAGCCCCTGGGGAAGAACGACGGATCGTGCGTAGCCGCCGCTGCAAGGGCGCACCTGTGCTTGGCTGACCCAGGCGATAGCGTCCAAGGCGAGCGGTACTTCACCTGCCTGCCGTCGCGCGGCGCCTTCGTGCGCCCAGATCGCGTTACGGTGGGAGACTTCCCCGAGCTGCCGCTCGATTTGGAGCTGGAGGATGAGGAGATGTGACGGGTCGGGTGTATCAAAGCAGTGCAGTCCGGCCTCCGCTGTCAACGCCGCTCTTGTTCTCCAGATCGCCCGGGACGCATCAAGCAGCCACTGAGCCCAACGGCCAGCCATTGGTCCGCAGTCATGACCTCCGTGTTCTTGGTCCGTCTTCCTCAGCAAGGCACGACACAGCTCCGTCACTGAGAAGTCCGATCTTGCCGTTGACATGTCCTCGCGGCACCGGCACCAAAGACAGAGCCTCCGTCCTTCTTGTGGCACATCGAGTAAGTCCGGTGCAAGCAGCTCAAGATGGAACTCAGTGAGCGCTCCTGCCATTCAGCTCAATCTATGTCACGCCATGTTAACCGTTTCGCCGTGGATGCGCAACCATTGCGCTTCTTGCCCACGCCTTTCGAAGCTGTATCTCAGACAAACGCGCTTCGCCCGTCCTCTCCCCCGCGATCGGCGACGATCTTGGTTCTCGGCTGTGTGCTGGCACCTTTGCTTTGATCGACACCGCGTCCTTCCCCTGGAACATACAAGTGACGCGCTCCTTTTGTAGGACGTCTGCCCCTGCCTTCTTTTCTTCTTCCCCACTCAGCCGCTCGTCTGTCAACTCTCTCTTACTCCACGGGATGTCCTCTCACGGCCAGCAGGGCGGTGGCTCATCGTCGTACTACGTAAATCCCAGCTTTTACGTGCGCAAAGCATAAACTGACAGTTGACAGTATGGCAGTGGCGGGCAGCAGCAACAGCAGCAGCAGCAACCGCGCCAGCAGCCACAAGAGCCCGAATGGCGCTGCTTGAAGTGCGGACAGTACATATCGTCCATCCGCAGTGAAGCCGAAGCGCACAATCGCGTCTGCAACGGCCGCTGCATCTGGGTCTGCAAGTACGTGCTCATCCTTCCTCATGACAACCAGGGGCTGACTCGCTCAGGTATTGCCGCGCAGAGTTTGAGGACCCCACCGTCGCGGAGCAGCATGTTTACCAGTAAGCCTCACAGATTCCCTTGCTGTGCCTGCGTCGTTGCACGCGTGTTGACGGTGGCTCGCTCAGGCACTGGACACAGATGGGCAATAACAACACGAATACCTGGGGAGCCTGAGGGTCTCTCTGCTGCCAGGCTTCGGACGGGGGCGATTGACGGGACGGTGCCGTTTCGAGGAATTTTGCGCATCATTTACCATGCCCGCTGTACTGTCGTCCTTCGACGCGGTCTCCGAGGGCGAAAAACAAGATTCACGCGCGCGAGTAAATAGAGGGGAGGCGAGGAGCTTGTTCAGACCTGTACTACCACCATGCTATGCCAGGACTCCGAGTCGTATACACACGTTTAGCGACGGAATCTTTGCGGCTCGACGGGAGGGTCCACAGTGACCAAAACGCCTGCGTGTCGTTTACGCGAGGATAATTCTCCTCAGGGCGGAGGCACGAAAGCCGGTCGGGCCAAGGGCTGATGCGATTTCTGAAAACGTCGAAGGCAGGTGGTGTGCTGGATCCGATCCGGCGTAGGTTGCGCGTGGGACAGCCTGGAGCAGAGGAACCGCTGGTATCTCTTCATTTGCGCAACTTACGCAATATTCTTTTTCCCAGGACGCAGTATCGGCCAGATTGACATGCTAGTCACGGGACGCGCGTCCGGTTTGGTCAGCTCAGCCAGCAGTCGCCATGCCGAGCATAACTGTCCGAGTCGACCCCCTGTCGGCGGGGATGTAGTCCTGGATTTTTGTGCGTTTGTGTGGCACAGGGAATGCGAGTCCGAGCCGCACACGGCTGACAATGGAAAGGATCCGGACGGGTGGCAGCCGAGTGAACGTCGGACCTCCAATCGTACTCTTCCCAACACTCGTGTTTCTTCGACAGAGGAACGGGCTGGCGAAGTTACCCCTTATCCAGACCTTTGCGCTGTCGAAATCACGACGCGCTGACGTGGATATCAGGTGCGTTTACTCCCGCCAGGATGTTTGCCTGCGCCCCGCCCGGCAAGCCCGCAGCGAGCGATGACTGACATTCCAGCAGTTCGCCATGAGCGCATCGGAGCCGTATTACACTCTGCGGAGCGGCGAGCGCCTGCATATCAATGGTATTTTGCGCGCTGTCCGCCACGAATTATTCTGAGCACAATATAATCCCAGATCATGTCTATGTCTCGCCACCTTGGAGCACGCGCGACGGCACGTGCTATGGAATTGCGCGTATCATGGAATTTCTGCCCCCAAATGACGGTGACCCGGTTCCCAAAGGCAAGGGCAAGGGCAAAGAGCGCTGGGGGCGTGTCCGCATCGCGTGGTTCTACCGGCCAGCCGATGTTTCGGACCGCCAGGGTTCGGATGCCCGCCTGATACTGGGAGCCATCTTCTCGGAGAAGGTTCCGATTACCAACCTCCGCGGAAAATGCTACGTCCGCCACAAAGACAAGATCGCAGACCTCGTCGCCTGGAAGAAAAAGCCAGACCGGTTCTACTTCCACAGGGCTTTTGACCCGTACGTCAAGAAGGACTTCGAGGTCCTGCTCAGCACCGATGTTACAAATTGTGCGTTGTGTGCCTGGATCCCTTTGCCTCCGCTGTCAGATGCCATTCTGATCCCGCGAGCCTGCAGTGCCACTCAAGATCAAGGAGGTGCTTTGCTCACGATACGAATTCATCGTTTGCGAAAAGGAGGTGGTCCAAGAACTCACCGACGTGATTCATCTCTGCGATACCTGCAACGAATGGTGTGCCAGGTTCGTCACAATGTTTGGCCGAGGATTAGCGTTCTTGGCTTTAACTGCAATGTTTGCAGCGCGGATTCAGTCCGTTGCGATAGCTGCAAGAAATACTTCCACATGGCCTGCGTTCAGCCGCCCCTCCTCGCCAAGCCGTCGCGTGGCTACGGCTGGAGTTGCGCGACCTGTGCTCGCCGCCACGAGGAAGATGTGGATGCGCACGATGTTCGCCACGACACTCCCCCCGTGCGAAAGGGCGTTGGGCGCCAGTCGAAACCCAAGAAGGCCGACCGGCTAAACTCCCTCGCTGACGACAGGGATTCCGATGACCACTACTTCAAGATGTGGCCAATGCGCTACTTTGGGTAAGGACCGGAGAACCATCGAGGAGTATAGCTGCTAAAACTCGGTGGTGCAGCCAATACACGATTGCGGAAGACACACTGGGTATGTCCTAGTGCGAAGGACCTCCAGATCCTCGCTCAATTCCCGTAGATCCAAATGATTCTATTTTCCCTCGCGCGGCAACACGTGTGGGGCCCAAATTTCAAGCGGTGGTCCCCAGTATCGCGGAGAAGCTGCGTATGTGTCAATTTGAGCCATAAACGCCTTCGCGGTATCTGAACTACAATTATCTGCGCAGCGGAGGACATTGCGGAGCGTGGAAATCACGCAACCATCGAAATTCTTAGTTGGGTATGCCACATGCCCGATGCAGCTAGTGAGTCCGGGTTCGATTGTTCGCTGCCCATGGTTCTGACGATAGCAAAGAAAACGAGGGTGCATATTTCGCATTTAGCCACCGCGTGCTGTGTCTGACCCATCCTTCTCAATTCAAGTCGAACAGAGGAAGCAGACGCTGTCCACTCGTCGGGACATGCTGCACAGCGTCGACTACCTTACCGAAGCTATTTTCAAGCTGTCGACTGCATTTATCACCAAGCAGCCGATGACTTCTGTCTCACTCAAGAATCCGACAAGGGTGCTGAAGGTACGCGGCTTGGAGGCCGGATTACTTGATACCCACGTTCAAAATCCGCTTGCAGTGGAAGAAAACAGAGACTCGCTGGATCGATCGGGAATGGAACGACGAAGAAACCCGGGCATTCGACGCCGCTGCGCAGGAGTATGGCGGCGAGTTAAGGCTCGTTCGCGAGGACGTGCCGACCCGCTCGATGCCCGAGATCGTTCGCTACTTCGGCAAGTGGAAGAAGTAAGCCTTCATCTCGTGAACTGGGACAATCGTCTCCGTAGATTAATGACTTCTATTTTAGTGCCCAGCTCCGTCTGCAGCACCGTACAGCAGAGATGTGGGACCCTCCCGCCTCAAAATATCGTCGCCACGCGTCCGAGTCCGACGACGAGGGTTCTGTTATTCGCTTCGACCAGGAGAGTGCTCAGCCGGCCACGATTTTCTGCGGTTCCTGCCGGACCCGCGACTCTTCCGTCTGGTGGAAGGCTCCCAAAGGCCTGTCGAGCTCTGTGTTGTGCGACGTCTGTGGCCTCAACTGGCGCAAGTACGGCGATCAAGGGTACAGTCGCATCAACCGCGACGACCCCCTCACCGCAAAGCGCGTCACGGAGAAGCGCGAGAGCACTCCCCTCAATGCTGCCAACGCTAAGAAACAGAAGGTGGGTTGTGCGGCGCTTCGTATCGGTCTGCGCCTCACGAAAAGAATAGCTCGGTCCTCTTTCGGGAGACAGCACGCCCACGCCCCCTCCTCCTTACGGCAAACAGCCGACGTGCCAGTGCTGCAAGAAAGCGAGCACGCCCGGCCGCGTGCTCAAGTGCAAGAAATGCGCGCTTACGGTGCATGCTGGCGAGTTATCAGATCTGTTTGCGTGTTTGGGGACGCGATAGCTGACGGGTTTTCTTACGTACCCTAGCCACGGCCGGTGCAATTTACGACGACGAGACGGCCGCCGATTGGTTGTGCGACGTTTGCCTGAACGAGACGACTTTGGAGGCCTCCCTGGTATGCGCGCGGGAGCTGAGCGCGGCCCGCAATGCTTACCATATGCAGACGTTCGAGTGCATGCTCTGCCCGCGCTCGACGGCGGACAAGCGCGGCGCGTTGATCAGCGCGGCGAGCAAGCGCGATAACGGCTTCCTTCGCTCCGCGAAGGCGACGGAGGGCCAGGGATGGGTGCACACGCTGTGCTCCGTCTTCCACCCGGACGTGCAGTACGCCGACTCGGTGCTACTTCGCACCGTAGAGGGCGTCAGCACGATTCCGTCAACGCGCTGGTCTGCTGTGCGTAGCACTCCCCTTCCAACCCTGCTGGCATTCATTTCCTGCGCAGATGTGCAACATTTGCGGCCTGCGCGACGGCGCGGTTATTCGTTGCTCGGAATGTAACATCGACCTGCACGCGTCATGCGGCTGGAAGACGGGGTTCAAGTTCGGGTTCGAGATCCTGCCCGTATGTGTCCTCCCGCGCGGTTTGCCGCTATCGTTACTTTCGCTCACCGCGCCCGCGCCCCCTTCCGTTTTCTCGATCAGGCCAAGCCCTCGAAGCGGGACGTGGTTACTGTCGTGTTCCGCGGCTCCAGCGGCGTCCTGGTACCGTACGTGAGCTGCCCGCACCACAACCAGGACGCGCGGCGCATCTACTCGATGTGCGACCCCAACAGCACCGGCGAGGTCCGTCTTTCCCCGCCGCAACGCGGCCCTTCTGACTCGTTCGCCGTTCCCGGCGCGGCAGACCATCATGCAGCTCTACTGCCGGACGTACAAGCAGGTCGCGGCGGGGCACTCGTACCCCCTGCTCCGCAAGGCGCGCCGGCTCGACACGCTCATCCCGCACACGAGCCCGCAAAACGAGCGGCAGGCGCGGCAGCTCGACCCGGCCACGGTGAAGAATGCGACGGAGCAGCGCTGCGTGCAGTGCAACACGGAGTACTCGCCCATGTTCTACGCCGTCGAGGGCGGGCATGTGTGCCATCGGTGCCACTGGGCGAAGGAACACGAGGCGACGCCCCGGGCGGCCAATGCAGCCCTCGCGATCGAGGCTGGAGCGCTCGTCGCGCCCGCTGGCGCGTAGGCGCTGTCGTCGCAGAGGTGTAAAGACTGAGAGTAGGCTGTAGAAAATATGTATGTATATAGCCATGAAACATCACACGCGCGTTTTACAATAGGTCATCTCATTTTGCGGTCTTCGAAGAATCGCTGCGCGGGTCGTTCAGGACTGATACTGCCAGACGAGGAGAGGACACGTACGCGTAGATGGCGGAGCTGCCATGTGCAGGTGGCGACGATGACTATAATCTGGGCGATGCTGTACCAGACGGCGCGCGAGTTGGTGGCCTCGCTGAGGTCGCGGAAGGCGGCCTCGCGCTCGCGCTGGTAGCGCTGCTCGCGGCGGATGTCCTCGAGCTTGTCGTTGAGGTCGCGAATCTTGCCGGCGAGCTCGGAGACGTGCGAGCGGTCGTGCTCGGGGTCGTGCTTCGCGGCGCCGACGACGAGGTCGAGGTAGAGCCGGATGTGCGTCGCGGACGAGAAGAGGCCCGCCGTGTAGTTCGTCGAGAGGCAGATCGAGTGGTCGCCCGCGTCGACGGACGTGAACGTGAAGCGCCCCTCCGGCGGCCCGCGCGTCTTGACGATGTTGTGCCCGCTGTGCATCTCCTGTGCGTGCGCCGCGGCCGTCAGTCAGTCACGGTGCTCGGCGTGTGCGGCAGGACGCACGTCGACGTCGACCTGGATGCCCAGCTCGTTGTTCATCTGGTACGCGGACGTCTTGTCGTCCCATTCTAATGCCCGGTAGTGGCCTGTGCAGGACGGGCAAGGGCGGCGTCAGCGTTCTACTGCGACGGCTGCGCGCAGCAACGCGCCTTCCACGATGGTGTCGGACGGCAGCTCCTCGACAAAGCAGCGCTGCTCGTTCGAGTCCAAATAGAAGTGCAGTGCGCGGGCGCCGGCGGCGACGAGCGCGAGTACGGACAGTACGCGCATGGTGGGCACTACGGAGACGAGAGAGGACGGGAGTGCCCGGCGTCACGGACTCTTCTCTCTCGCTCAAAGTCAGAAATGGTGCTGAAGATCAAGAACAAGGTCAAGCGTGAGCAGGTCTTCCGCAAGCAGCGGCGCGAGCACACCCAGGCCAAGCTCAAGGAGCGCATTGAGCGCGCCCAGCTCGAGAAAAAGGACCCCGCCCTGCGCGCAGTGCGTCCGCCCTCAAATTTCTGCCACCGTCTCATTCCGCGTAGAAACGGCGGTCCGAAAATGTGCCCAAGACGCAGGACAACATGCGCGACGCGTACGAGCCCCACCGCGACGAGGACGACGACGGGGACGACGACGAGCGCATGGAAGCGCAGCCCGAAGCGTCGACCTCGCAGCTGCCCGCCGCGAACAACGACGAGGACGAGGACGAGGACGACGACGAGACGCCGCCGCGCACGCCGTCGTGCAAGGTGCTGATCACGACGTCGCCCAAGGTGACGAAGGCGACGTACGACTTCTGCGACGAGCTCGTCGGCGTGTTCCCCGACTCCGAGTTCGTGCGCCGCCTGCGCAAGAACCGCGCGTTCAGCATCGGCAACATCGCCGGCTGGGCCGCGCGCCGCGGGTACACCGCGCTCGTCGTCGTCAACGAGGACCGCAAGGTGCCCAGTGCGTCCGCCGCGGAATGTGGCTGCCACCGCACGCTCATGCCGATTTTTCTTTGCACATAGACGCTATAACGCTCGTGCAGCTCCCCGCAGGGCCCACGGCGTACTTCAAGCTGAGCTCCATAGAGCTCACAAAACAGATATTCGTACGCTTTTGCATACCCATTGCTACGTTTCCTAACAACCTGGCTGCTGTAGGGCCACGCGCGCGCGAGCCCGCACCACCCCGAGCTCATCCTGAACGGCTTCGTGACGACGCTGGGGCACACCGTGGGGCGCATGTTCCAGACGCTCTTCCCGCCGCTGCCCGAGTTCGAGGGCCGGCAGGTCGTGACGCTGCACAACCAGCGCGACTTCCTCTTCTTCCGCCGCCACCGGTGCGTCTCTCTTCTCCTCCCTTCCCTTCCTCCGATGCGGTTCTGTTCTGAATGCGATGCAGGTACGCGTTCCGCTCGACGGAGAAGGTCGCGCTGCAGGAGATCGGCCCGCGCTTCACGCTCAAGCTGCGCTGGCTCAAGAAGGGCCTGCCCGCGCCCAAGAAGGACGAGGGCGCCAAGGACGGCGAGGCTGCCCCAGAACAGCCTGCGGAGAAGGACGAGGGGTACGAGTGGATATGGAAGGTGCGCCGCTGCTCTGGTACTGGGTCCTGCGTCTCCCGGTGTTCTGATGTCTGGCGCAGAAAGAGCTCGAGGTCTCGCGGCGGACGTTCTTCCTGTAGGCTGTTGTACATACAGTACAGTGCATCTCTGTTTCTGTTCGGTTCGCGGCTACTGCTACCACACGGCACGCGACGTTCACGCGGGCGGCACGTCCTCCGGCGGCGCGAGCGCGATCATGCTGAACTGCAGGCTGCTCGAGAAGATGATGTACTTTTCCTTCACGATCTTCGCCACGGCCTGTCTCAGCAGCGTCAGCAGCGGCACTCGCACTCGCCAGGGACAGACAAACGCACGTTCAGCAGGCCCTCGGGAGGGCACACGCCGCGGTCGACGGGCACGGGCCGCCGGCCGTCGAGCTCGACGACGCGCTGCTCGCCGGTCTCGGGCGCGGGCGCGAGCACGAAGACGACGTAGTGCAGGTCCGTCTCGTTGTTCTTCGGGATCGCGCTCTGCCCGCCCTGTTGCGGCGCGGTCAGTCGATTGGTCTCGCGACGCACCGGGCAGACGCACTTGTGCGGCTTGCTCGTGGATGTCCGCGAAGATCTTGGTCTGCTCGAGCAGCTTGCCGCGCTCTTCGGGCGTTTGCTCTGCGCGTGGAGTGTAGGCGACGGACGGACTGGCGGAGGGGGAGTGGGCGACGTACCCATGCACTCTGCCTGGAACTTGGCCAGCGCGCTCTTCGGGGCGATCGTCACGTCCGTCTGTGCAGGGTCAGTACGCCGCGCCAAGGCGCCAAGCAGCGGGCACAGACATTGAGGATGGCGTGCAGCAGCGCAATCGTGCCGCATGCGTTAGGGATCTATGCAGGGGATGAGCGCGAGGCATAGACATTGCGGGGAGAGGGATGGGTGTACTGTCTGCTTGATGAAGATGAGCGACGGGTCGACCGGCGGCTGGCCGCCCTCCTGGACGATGCGCGCGTCCTCGGCTTTGCGCGCGCCCTCGATCGTGTCTGCGATGGGGAAGACGAGCAGGACGGCCTTGACGGGCTGCCCGATCCCGATACGCGCTCAGTCTTTGCGAACGCCTAACGCTTGATGAGATTGTGGCTGTACCTTGGGCACCAGCGCCAGCAGCTGCGGCGGCGTCAGCGACTGCGGCGACGGCGATGCACACGACGCCAACGCACGTCCGGGTCGAGGCCAAAGACGTCGCAGAATTCGTACTGGCGCGTCGCGAGCCCGGCCTTCTTCGCCCACTGCCGGCGCGGACGTCATTCAGCGATGTGGCGTGCGATCGGCGCACGCACGCTGCTCAGGACCTGCGGCGCGCACGCGGGAGGCTCGGTCAGTGCTGCATACACGTTGCGCGGACGGTGCTGGGGACGACCTGGGGCTCAGATTCCAGCGGGATCCAGGACGACATGACGATGATGGTGGGCCAAGAGCAAGGTGCGATCTGCGAAACTCAATCCGCGGCGTCGAGCGCTTACCGTACTTATCTCGTCCGTCCTGTATCAGATACACAGGACAGGAGCTTGCATGCGCGCTGTTCCGCCCAACGACGGCGCCGCTGCTGCTGCTATTCCAGGACGGTCTTTTGGAATCGGTAGCCCCTGCGCAAGTCTGGCCATCAGGATTCACGTCGCAGGATCTTTGTTCGCTGTTCTGTTCTGTTCTGGCCGCCGCTGCTGGAGCCTGGCAACCGGTCGTTGACGCCCGCCCCGCCATAGGGGCACTGCCGCCAGGATTCTTAAGAATCCGCCATGATTGTCAACAGCGCTGCGCCTGCCTCTCCCCCCGCGGCCAAGCGACCCCTTCGCCTTCTCCTTCTCCCTCGCGTTTCTTTCTCGCGCCTTGTTCGTTCTTTCTCAGCTGGGCTGACCGCACACGCTTTGCTTGCACGCACGCATCACGAACACGAAACTCGGACGTTATGGCACCGCGCCCGTTTACGAAGGTTGGAGAGACCGGTGCGTGCGCTCTACGGCGACCTAGGGTCCTCTGCTGACTATGATGCGTCGCTCAGATGCTCGCTCGGACGTGCATGAAAGGGCGCAGGACCCTGTGGCTGCGGGAACGGGATTACCGTAAGTCGCTGCCCCTCCTCGTCCTCCCGCGCGAGGCCGACCCCTCGCGCAGACCAGCTCCTCCAGGCTACGTCTGGGAGACCCTGTCCCCGACGTAGTGCGCCTTCACGCGTTCCAAGTGCATGAGCTAACAAATGACCGTGCAGTTCCACCTACGTGACGGTTGTTCCTACGATCATGGTCTACGAGAAGAAGGTCGCGAAGCGCGCTCCCCAGTTCGCCGACGACCCGTTGCAGGCTGTCAACCCTCCACTGGGCTCGACGCTTGCGACCGACCCAGACGTGGTTGCAACGGCTTTGTCGCCATCACGGACCGTCATCCGCGCCCCTATAAAGGCATCAAGCTCCCCGTCATCGTACGTCCGCCACGATCATCCTCGCAACAAAGCTGTTCATAACGAAATGCTCTCCGCAGGGGAGGCGCGCAGACGACGCTGGCGACGGCGGCCATCTCCGCGGCGCTCGCCGTGGGCGCGCTCGCGCTGCTCGCCGGCGCGTTCTACCTTGTGTACTACCTGCGCAAGCGCAGGAACACGCGCACGCCCAAGTGGAATATGGTCGGCTCGGGGTCGTCTATCAACATCTCGAGCATCTCCGCGCCGATGCCCATCCTCTCGGCGGGCCCGTACTCGCACCTCAGCGACCTCTCGATCGCGCCGCGGCCTGCGCCGACGCGCAAGCCGGTCCCGAACTATGTCATCGGCGACGACGAGGAGATGGGCAGCACGGACTCGCACGCGACGGTGCGCATCGTGAAGACGGTGGTGCAGGAGGTCCACCGCTCCATGCGCCCGCAGCCCGCGCCGACCTACGCGTCGCCCGCGACGCCGGACGGCACCACTCCGACCCAACAGTACTTCGATCAGCGGCCCCTGCAGGTTACCAACGGCGACAAGCGCGATAGCGTCGCGAGCATGAAGGGCAAGCCCGCGCCGCTGCAGTCCGCGCCTGCGGGGTCCAGCGTGTACAGCAGCCAGAGGGACACGATCCTGGACGAGCCGTCGCCGTTCATCCAGACTGCGCCCCTCGTGCCCGTGGTCAACCCGTTTGCCGACCCCCTCCCGCCGGTGCCGTCGTTCATGCCGCCGCCCGCGCCGCCCGCGAAGGACCTCGCGCCGCCGCAGACCGCGGAGACGGGCAACCCGTTCAGCCGGTACAGCATGGCCGCGACGCTGACGGCGGTCTCCACCGCGCAGACGGGCTTCTTCCCGACCATCGACGTGCCCGCGTACGACAACGGCTCGCCCGCCTCCCTCCCCGCGTCGGCCATTGGGTCTGCAGAGACGCCGACGCGTGGCCCGACGATGATTGACCAGTTCCCCATGCCGCCGTCGAACCACTCCATCCGCTCCGCCGGCTCGGGCAGCAGCGGGCGCTCGCGCGCGTCGCGCCCGGCGGTCCCGCTGCGCATCAGCACGTTCCCGTACGCGATGCCCAACGTGAGCGTCGCGCCGTCGACCGCGTCGACGGCCGCGCCGGGCCCGGCCTCCGCCATCCCGAGCCCTACACCCACCGCCGCGCCGTCTCCCGCGCCGACCGTCGTCGTCGCGCCGCCGACGAGCATCGCGCAGCGCACGTCCGAGCTGCTCACCGCGATGGGCCTCAGCGCGCACACGCCCGCGTTCCGCAGCGCGGGCTTCGCGCACGTCAGCGACCTGCGCGACAAGTCGTCCGACGGCCTGCGCAGCATCGTGCCCGCGCTCAGCGTCGAGGACGCCGAGGACCTCGTCGTCGCCGTCGACGATGCGCTGCGCTCGTCCGCCAAGGGGAAGGCGCCGCGCGCCCCCTTCAGCCAGTGAGCTTGTACTACTGTAACACCGCGCCTGTCACTACCTACTGTACTGCATCCATCCGGTCCCGGGGTACGTTTAGTGTGTACGAGTTGAGATTGTATTTATTCTACTACGCTTGGTCGGCTGGACAGAATAGAGTCTTGACATGCGGGGACAAGAACCAGTGGCAACTAGATTCCCTGCAATAATACAGGTCTTTCTATGCTCTCAGACTGTGCGCTACCTGCCCAGCGATGTGCCCAGCGGGTGCGACAGATAATCTCAGCAGTAAAATGCCACGCGAGAAAGGCATGTTGATGGCCAGGAGCCAAGAGTACTCCGATCGAGGGCCTCGGACTCACGCCATGAATAACCTCGACGGCTCCCCAGCACAAGTCCCCTGTGTGCCTCCTGCAACCCACCACCACTATCCTCACTCTTGTTCCCGTCGACGCTGGCGTTCGCGACCCACATGAAGTCTGTGACTCTTGTTCTCACTGTTGCCTCGTTGTCAGCCGTCGCACACGCGCACGGCACGCTCGCGCTGTTCGTCGCCGACGGCGTCTCCTATGTCGGCCCCAAGAGCGAGGACGTGTCGCCGCCGCCCGTGAGCTTCACGCCGATCCGCCAGATATCCAGTATGCATGCATCATCCCCAGCGCGCGTGTGCTGACCGCCGCTGGCAGCGCTGAATCCCATCTTGGACCCGACGTCCGCCGCCATCGTCTGCGGGCCAGACGCGGCGTCGTCCGCGCCGACCGTCGCGCCCGTCACGGCCGGCTCGCAGATGGCGTTTCTGTACCGCGCGGGCACGGACGCGACCGTCTGGCCGCACAACGTCGGGCCCCTCATGACGTACCTGTACAAGTGCCCCTCGAGCACAAGCGCAGACAAGTGCGCGCCGCCGCCGGCTGGCACGCCCGGCTGGTTCAAGGTCAGCGAGCTGGGGCGCAAGGCCGGCGCGAGCGGCGAGTGGTGGCAGGCGGACCTGAAGGCCAACAAGAGCGTGCCCGTGACGCTGCCCGCGCAGGTCCCGCCCGGCGACTACCTGCTGCGCTTCGAGGTGCTTGCGCTGCAGAACGCCATGAGCGCCGGCCTCGCGGAGTTCTACGTCAGCTGCACCCAGATCCGCGTCTCGAGCAGCGCGACGCAGGACGCGCGCGCGCAGGGCGCACAGCTTGTCGCGTTCCCCGGCGCGTACAGCCCGAGCGACCCCGGCATCCTCGTCAACGTGTACGACAGCGCGCAGTACGCCTTTCCTGGGCCGCCCGTGTTCGGCTCCTCGGACGTGACGACGCCGGGCGCGCCTGGCAACTCAGGCGCGCCTGGTGGATCCGGCGCGCCGTCTGCGCCTGCGCCGGGCCCCGCAGCGTTGGCGAAACCGGTCCCGAAGTGCAAGCTCCGCGCGACCCGTCCGCAAAGCGTCCTGCAGGGTCGGCAACTGCACTCCAAGGGTCAGCCGGCCCCTCGACGCGTGCGCTTGCGCTCCTCGCGCAGCCACTGATCCTGTGCTGGATGAGTTGGCCTCACGCGTTGCGGCTCCTAGTTGACGACTGATCACGACGTGCTTTGTACTGCCCGAGGACGCTGTGCGCGGGGCTTTGTTGTATGTGCGTACTTACATACCCTCTCAACGAGTTGTATCAGTTAGCTAGATGTGAATTGGTACATTATTCGACGCATCCGGTTCAATACAAGTAGCACAACACGCTTAATGCAAATTTACTTCCATCATCCATCAGCCCGCGGAGAAGCAGGGAAGCTCCCGAGTTGCACGGTCAATAAAGTTAGACTAAGTACGAAGGCCTTGTCCGTCCAACGTTCAACGTTCAACAGCTGGAAGGACCCCCTCATATAGCTATATGATACTATAGCAATTGGGCCAAGTGGTGCAGTTGGCTTAAGCACCATGCGGCCCGTGGGACATCTATCGACGCCCGCGCGGACAGGCCTACGCCAGTCCCGGGTTCGAGCCCCACTATTTATGGGAGATATATCGCGTCCACGACGAGAGTGATGAACTCGTCACCGGACCGAGACCCCGCTAACTTATCAACCGAGACAGCAAATTCTCTCCCGCCTTTAAATTAATTCGCCTTTAACTTAACTTCGACTTGACACGACATGAGAAAAAAACCGACAAAAAAACTCCCTTTTTGGTTTTCTGTGGTTCCCGCCTGTCGTGGGCGGTGTGATGGTTAACCGGTTAACCCGGCACTGAGGGCGACTCCGAGGATGTCGAGCACAGTTGTTGCGTCGTTGCTCCGACTGTGCCGACGGTCGGCCTCAAGATGCCGCAAGACCTGAAAGAAGGTGCGAGACCTCAAGGCGGGTATCCTCTGAGCAGTCAACACCACGTGGTACTCAGTAGTACAGTACTCATGGTGTTGCGATCATTCCCGTGGCACACAGCGGAATCCGTACCGTCTTTGCAGGCTCGCGGCCAGAGTAGATGAAAGAACACGGTGTACTATCCGCAAAGGAAACTGAATTCGGACGAGTGCGTCGTAGGACGGTACATGCATGCATCGTTCCGAAGGACGACCATAGACGGCGGCATACGCTAGACGTTGGTACGCGTCGTTCCATTGGCGACATCAGAGGCAGCTCAAGAACAGGGTAAAGAACCAGGAGGAGGATTTTATGACGAAGTCCGACCACAAGATACAACAGACTCGGCGGACTCCCCATGGGCAAGAATATAGTGTCAAGCAGGTGTCAAGGTAAGTCAGCGCATGCGTTAAGAACTCATTTCTCCTGCGCGGCATCACATGACAGGCTGCGTGGGGGTACCTGGTCATGCGAGCATGGTTGAAGTGCGAAACAGCCGATTGGCAATGACGGGTGCGGCGGGGCGCAAGCGCACGCACATGCAGATGGTCGCCAGATCTGCTGTGCCTCAGTCCAAATGTTCCTTCCCTCCCGCGCATCAGCGGCAGCACGTTCTGACTCCTGGACCCAGGCCGTGCCCGCGGACCGCGTATCGTGCCAGGCGAGGATACGGGCATCCTTGAGCTTCATGGTGACATTGACGACGGACGGCCAATGGGGCAGCCAGGCTCCTGCGACTCGGATGGCTAAAGCCTTGATGCGGTCGTGCCGCAACGTAGCGCGAAGCGTGCGCTCCAGCGCGACCAGCTCGAGAAGTTGCTCGTCGACATCCTCAGAGCCATCGTCGAAAACGCCGCCCATGTTCAGCATGTCAAACGCCAGGTGCGTCAAGGCCGGCATGGCTTCGAGCATTTGCGCGATACGGGCTTCCGTCAGCGCGGCGTGAGGTTCGATGATGCTTGGAAAGAACCCCAGAAGATGCGTGACGGACGAGAATGTCCTTCGGGGGAGTATATCCACAATGGTGGCTAGCCGGACGTAGCGCAGGGCCAACGAACGTGGCTGGAAGTCCGGAGACGCAGAGAGGGGGTGGATGATGTATAGCGGGGCGTCGATGGACGTTACTCCGGCAAAGAGGCGCCACAGATCGACGTTGTAGACTGCCCAAGACCAATTGTCGTCATCCATGACCAAGCGTCGAACAGCATGAAAGACATGGGTGCTACCACCGTCGCACGCGAGCGCCAGGACCTTGTGAACATTACTTCCGGTCACGACCATGGTATGATAGAGCACCGGGTGGACGAGTTTGTAGACGAACCGGGAGACGAGAGCCAGTTGGATGACCGAGGCTCTGTCCCCAGCAATCGAATCCAAGGCGGCGCACTGCAGAACCTGAATCGCCAGCTCCTCTGGGAGCCGTTGCAAAAGGCTGGCCAGCATGCTGCCGAGGGTTGCTGTCTGAGGATTTGCTGCGCGAGCGGCTCGACGAGAAAGCGCTGCCAGCCGCACTCAAGCGATCTAGGCCGATTACCGAGGCGATGGGGATAGGAACTGTACTGTGGGACGCGACAGCCGTCCGGATGGGAGAAGCTGGGAGAAGACCGCCACAGACTTTATCTCGCGGTCTTTGAATTCTGCTTGCTTTGTCTCTGCCGACCCTGTCACGGATGAAAATCGATCCTGTCTGAACGTCGGCCCGGGAGCCAGCACAGATGCAGGTTACAATTCATAGCATTCGTAATCATGTATACAGCGTGTAGGATAGCCTCAGGACGAATACACATCGAAGCTCTATCCGGGAGATTTTACCCTCCTGCGCCCATCCTCGTCCTCAGAGCGTATAGACGTAGCCGCTCCACTTGTCGCCCTTGAGCTGCTTCGCCTCCTCAATCGTCTCGAACTCGCCGTCCTTCCCGATGGTCTCGTCGCACTCGCCGCGCGCACGCTGCATGTTCTCGCGCCGCAGGAACACCATCATGATCACGGAGGTGATGATGCCCATGCAGATGTACCCGAAGACGACGCAGTGGCCGAGTCGGTACCACGGCTTGTCCTGGGCCCGGTCTTGTGATATAGAATGTAAGAGGGGGGTGCAAGAGGAGGGGGAGAAGCGGGAACGCACAGATGTTCGAGGAAACGACGCCGTTAAGGTTGCCGAATCCTGTGGCAATACGAGTGAGCATTATCAAGGCGAGAGGGAGCGGATCGACAGACCGATTACCATCCCCAACGTCACGCTGCGCTTGTAGCTGCCTTCTACATTGTTCGAGACCCAGGCACTGAGAGCTTGTCAGTTTCTCCACTGGCCCCTGGACGATCGAGGCCCACATAGTGTTTGCGATCAGGGGGTAGATTCCACTGACGCTCTGTTAGCTGGCCCCGCAGTGGTCTGGACGATGGCGCACCTCGCAGCAAGATAGACAGCGAAATACGATAGTTTGGCGTTTCGAGAGGCGATGAGGATGGCGTATCCGATGGCGCCTGCGGGACGGTCATGCTCCGAGAAGAATGAAGGTAAGGTCTCGCCTACCGATCGTGAAGAATATCCTGAGAAACGTCACTGACCTGGTCCAGACGAGTGGGGAGAAAAAGACGTACAAGTTGTAGATGCCGCGTCTACCAGTGCGGTCGGCTGCGAAGCCGACGGCGCACGTAACGATGCAGGCCCATGCATAGACGGGCACGGAGAGCAGGTTAGCGGGCGTCGCAGTGTACTTCTCGACGTGAGCCGGACGTGAGCGAGCGAGAGGACGGAGTGCCACTTACGCCAAGCTGCAAGGAGATGAGATCGATATCCAAGTTGTACACTCAACACATACAGAGTTGATGATGCTGGGGAGGAAGAGGGAGAAGGCATACAGCGGTCCATCGCTATGCAAGAGCAAACATGGTCAGCATGTGAAACTGGAAGGCGGATTGCCACGACGGACCATCCCGCGTAGCACAGCACTGTCCGCAGAAGCCAAGTCAGCACGGAGAACACTCTGGGGTTTTCTGGGCACGGAACGCACTCCCGACCCAGGTCTTCCAGTCCAGAACCGAAGCCCAGATGAACCTCCAGCGCAGTTTCTCTCCGGCGGCGGAGAATTGATCGTCCTCCTGCAGCCGGCGAATGACGAATGTGCCTAGAAAGAGCACAGTCGGAATTCACATGAGAACGAGAGATAGTGCGGGGCGATTCGGGATACAAATCGACGTACGTTCCGTCTCCGTCAGGAACTTGGCGCTGTCGGGGAAGTCTGGCACGTGCCATTACGGTATTGTAAACAAAGGCTCTCGCGGGATGAAATGTTGGGCGCGCGCGCACCTTGCACAAGCCAGAAAGACATGACACCGGCGACAATGGTGGCGAGACCTTCATTCATGTCAAGCATGTAAGATGGATGAAGTTGTCGACCCCACCTTCGAGGATGAAGATCCAAGCCTATGTGCGTTAGCCACAGAGGTTGCGCTCAACGCGTCAAGAACCCACCCATGCAGGCTTGCCTCCGATGCCATCCATTTTCTACACGCATAGCAGTCAGATATGCCGGTGCACCACGTGTTGGCCCCGGTCAACGCGCACCGATATCGCCGCTGCGAGAAGGCCGCCTGGGAACGCGGGGAATGCAGGATCAGTCCCGAGGGGATAAACATTGCGAATCGACAGGCACTACTTACCGAAGGCCCCTGACACGGTCGCGGCGCTGAAGAACACTCTGCAGCCGGCGTCGTTGCATGAGCGATCGGTGAGGGGGACGATGAAGCTGCACGTACGCGGCGCGAATGCCAAACTCCGAGCGCTTGTACCAGCTGACGACGGAGACGGGGGAGCGGTTGGCGCGGACCGAATGGGGCCTCGAAGCGTGGTGCGTGCTCACCACGAGAGGTAATAGTTTACGCCGGGGAACAGGCCCGCTTCGAAGAGCCCGAGAAGGACGCGCATCGCTGCGGGCGTCACACACACAGCACGTCAGCGCGTGGCGCGAACGCCGAGCCGGCCGCCCAGACGTACAGACGAGACCGCCGTAGTTCGTTATGAGGCCCTGGAGCGTGTTTGCGCGTGAGCGCGGAGCACCGGCCGCGTCGCGGGCCGCCTGACCTGGCACATCATGATAACACCCCAGAAAAACATGCTGCCCGGGGATTGGTCAGAGACAGGCGGGAGTTGGGGGGCGATCGAGACTCGGAGCATACAGAAGCGACAGCCAGATGGACGGCCGGAGACGCTTGAGGAACACGTTACTCGGCACTTCGAACAGCGAGTAGGTGATGAAGAAGCTGTCACTGTGTCAACGCGGAGACTGGGCAGCTGGAACGGCGCGTACACGGAGAGGGAGATCGCGTATTGGCTGTCGGTGAGGCCCAGGTGATCCTCCAGCTTGTACAGCTAGCACGGCTGTCAGGTCTCAAGTGCATACGGGAGCACGCTGCGCGCCTTGGCATTCCCAATGCTCGTGCGGTCGAGGAAGGAGAGCAGGTAGAGGACGGAGAGCCAGGGGATGAGGCTAGCGCCGGTCGCGCGGGGTCAACGCGGGGTAATGGGGTGATCGGCGAACAGCACGGACTTCATGTCGAGTTTGCGCATCAGCTTGCGCTCGTCGATGCCGGACGTGTCGACCTCCGCATTGTAGATGCGGGGCTGCAGCCTGTTCTCGACGTCTTCTTCGATGCTGACGCTGGCGGCCTTTTCCTTGTCTGGTAAGCACGGGATCGGGATCTGAGCACGCGACGGGCCAAGATTACGCGACAGGCTGGCGCGCACCGTGCGTGGGCGACGAGGCGGTCATCATGGCGGCCGTGGATGGATGCGCAGGAGAGAAAGACTCTGGCAAGCCACCTGACTATCATTAGGGTATATATAAGGACGACAGGTGGGCGCTTCTCGCGGTCGGAAGCACGGGCCAGTGATCCCTCCACGCAATCCCAGCGTACTTCGACACGGCACCTTCCCGACGTCTCATACTGCTTCCCCGCGACAGACTATAGCATCGGATTTGCGGAATGGGGATTCTCAGTCAGCGAGGATCGTCAGGAAGATTCGGCAGCTCCATCGGCTCGTTGTCGCTGGCACTGACAGTGACAGCGGCATGCACTGACGGCTCCTCCGAGGCTAGATCGGTTGTGGAGACGGTGGCCCCTGGCTCAGATCTCAGAGGTGGGAATGACTGACGCAAATGTGTGGAGACGTTGCAAGATGTTCGAGTATGATGCAATGAGCGTGATTGAGTTCTCGGTTATGCTAAACAATCCACAGAAATAGGCAGAAAATCTAGAGAAATAATATGAGGAGGTGCACGGTGAGAGCGGCGAGCGAGAGGCGGACGGGCCTCGGTCGCTGGGACGAGGACGGGTGTGCGAGACGGACTCAACCGGATCCTCCGGAAGGGCTCGGGACGACTCGGCTCATTTCCCCTTGGACCAGCTCTGCTCTTCAAGTGTTGTCCATGGTCCACTGAGCGGTGCCCGCCAGCCTCGCAGCCATGACCCAGTATCTGACAGTGCCCACCTACGAGCGCCCCGCCGCCAGCTCCATCCCGGACGACACGGCCGTGCAGCCGCTGCCGCTGAGCCAGGTCGACTACCTCAGGTACGCAAGCGCCCGCGCCCGCCCGTCCCGCCCGCGCACACCGCCGCTGACGGTGCACAAGCCATGTGTGGAAGGAGGAGGACGTCTGGCGGTCGTGGCGCAACATGACCCGCCAGAAAAACGCGATAGCGAACGGGACGCGGCTCGAGAACGCCAGCTGGCGCACCTGGTGGAAGCAGCGCAACAAGCTCAAGACCATCAGCCCGGAGACGCTCAACTGGTGCGAACGCCCCGTCCGTGCCAGCTGGCGCTCACCGTGTGCTGCAGGCTCAAGGACTCGGACGTCACGTGGTTGTACGGCCCGCTGCACTCGGCGCAGATTGAGGCGGTCCCGCCGCCCAAGGTCTCCACGACCGAGGAGCGCTTGGGGCTGCTCCAGGGCAGCAACCAGCGCCTCAAGCCCATCCTCAAGCACCGCTCCATTTTCGAGATGCTCACCAACCACATGCCCGTCTCTCCCATGAATGATGGATACATCGAGTTCGACGGCGGCGGCTCATCAGATGGCTACTTCCCACCCCAGCCGGCCCCCACCGCCAGCAGGCCCAGCATCCCCCACACCAAGTCCGACACGAATCTCCAGAGCAGCCTCCGCCCGCGTCGACTTTCTCCGAAACACGACCAGCCTGCGGAGCATCAGCCCCGTCGCATGCAGCGTGCCAGCCCGCCAGCTCGTTCGCCAAGCTCCGAGTCGCCCCATCGCGGCCACTCGGACCACGAGAACGGCAAGCCGCGCCACATCTCCTTCAACACGTTCGTCGAGCAATGCATTGCTATCGAGAAGCCCATCGACGCTCCGTCGGACGACGAAACCTCTGACGAAGACGACGACGACGAGTCTGACGACGGTGTCCTGGAATTCCGTACGCGCTCAGGGAGCGTGCCTGCCCCCACGCCGAAAAAGCCCAGTCTCGTACGGCATCACTCGCATTCTGGTGACCGCGGACACGTCACAATCGCGCCGATCGCACCGACAATCCTGAAGACATCTGAATCGTTCCCTGGCGTAAGCCCTGCTGTCGTGTTTGTGCCTCCGGAGGGCTCGCTGTACGGCTCGACGACCCCGCCGGTCCAGTTTCAGCTGGACGAGGAGGTTCCGTTCCAGAGCGCGCGGACGCGCCAAGCGCCTAAGCCTTCTGCAGCGGCGTCTTCTGTCCCGCATGCGCAGGTCAGCTATGGCGCAGGGTCCGAGATGGAGGACTACTTGACCGCGGCCGATCTCGACAGCGACGCGACTCCGGATCTTGGTTTTGGGGACCAGTTCAAGTCTGGGCCTGCCAGTCCCCGCGGACGCCGCGAGGGGCCTGCCGCGGCCAGGTATGGCGCGAATACCACTGCTACCAACGGGCAGTTCCATACCGGCGGAGGGCGTAGGCACCACAGGTCCTCCCCGTCACAGTCTCCGGAGCCCAGCTCGCGCTTTGCCCCCCGTTCCGCTCCGATTGACATTGTCAACAACTCGCGGGTTCTCTCGTCTTCCCCCGACACACTATCCCCCGACGCGTACCAACCCCGTGGGCGGTCACTGTCTTCGTCGGCGTCTGGCTCGCCCAACGAAGAATCGCGGGGACGTTCCTACGCGCGCGGCAGTTCGTCTTCAGGCTTGTCCGACCGCTCGCGGAGTGGAAGTCGGCACCGCGTGGGCTCGTCGAGTCCAATCGGCAGTATCAGCCCAAACCCTTCGCGCACGGGATCTGTCCTCGGGAACGGTGCGTACACCGCGCGCGGCGCGGACCTTGTGGCCGCCGCGGGGAACGTCACCCGCAGCGTGCGCTTCGGGTCGTCCAACTCGAACAGCCCGTCGCCGCCCTCGTCGCAGTCGCCGCCCGGCGCGCCGGCGAAGCAGCAGGCGCAGCAGACGCTCAAGCAGGCGCTCCAGGCCAAGGCGAAGGAGCCCACGTTTGTGCGCCCGAGCCTCGTCATCAACCGCGATGAGCTGGCGGCCAGCGCAGCGAGCCACCCGAGCTCGGGTGAGCCGTCCTCGCCCGGAGAGGTCGAGGCGCGGAAACGGGACGATTACTGGCCCGACGCCACAGCAGCAGCACATGCCACCAAGGCACCCGCGCCGGAATCCCACTCCGCCTCGAGTCCGGTGGCACCCAGCCAAGACGACGGCCTCGTCGGGCGTGCTGTGTCCTCTGCTCGCGGTATGATACGTGGAATATTTAATGGTGGCCGCGAGTGATTAGGGATGCTGGTGTGTTTGCCGTCTTTTTTGCTCCTTGGGACCTACAATGTCTGTTTCTTTGTGTTTCTCTTTTCCATTTTTTGCTCCTCCTCCATCGCTTGCTGCTAGCCTCCACCACCGATTCCCTGCTCCCTCTCCCGCTCACTAACCCTCTGTCTCCATTCCCTAACCCATCTGTCTGCGACAATGTGTGCTACTAGTACAACGGCTTGGCGTACATATTCCTACTGTGCAACATTATGTACAGACAATACACATGATATAGTCTTGCAGTACACTTCGCACGCCAGTCAGCGTCTGGTCGCCGCAGCGGGTGGTCCGTGCGTGTCTTTAGGCTATGGGAGTTTGGCGGGCGCTTGGTGGATTGCCTGCCTTCGATGCCGGGACGTTCGGCACGGATTCAGGGGGCAACCGGGCGGATTATGTACGCTATATCTATCTTTACGATGACCGCACGACCGCTGCCGCGCCCTTACGGCCCTCCGCACCCACCTCAGCCAGGATCATGGCGGTCGACGACGAAAAAACGGCCAAGGCTGCCGGCGACGAGAAGAACGCCGATGTGCCCGCCGCTGGGCACCGCACGCACCACCTCGACGATACCGTCATAGAGGGCGTGTATCGCGAACGCTGGTATCAGATATGGAGACCCAAGGACCCGCCGCCGCCGCCGCCTGAAAGACTAGACGATGTGCGCCTGGCGCTCTCACTGCGTCCTGTCGCTGACTGTCTGCCCGAAACAGGCGCGAGAGCTGCCCATTGCGAGCGAGGCCAACATTATCAGTATCCTCACGTACCATTGGCTCTCACCCATCATGACCCTGGGTGCGCTGAGCTCGCGCTCGCACTTCTAGTGGCCAGGCGCGGGATGCTGAGGGCGCGGGAATCTCAGGCTACCAGCGCCCGCTGCAGGCGACGGACCTGTGGAAGGTCGACAAGTCGCGCGAGGCGGGCGTCCTCTCCGAGAAGCTCGACGCCGCGTGGGACAGGCGTGTGCGCGAGGCCGCGGAGTGGAACGCGCGCCTCGACAAGGGCGAGGTGCAGCCCGGCGCGCTGCGGCGCGCGCTCTGGACGGCCTCCGCGATGGCGCGCGGCCGCGGGTGGCGGGCGCGCCGCGACGCGCGCGCGGAGCGCTGGAGGACCATCGATGGGCGCAAGCGTGCGAGCTTGGCGTGGGCGCTCAACGAGCCGTTTGCCTTTGAGTTCTGGAGCGGCGGTACGTCGTGTCGCGTGACCTTCAACCGTAGCTCATTACGGGTGCCTCAGGACTCTTCAAGGTCGTTGGAGGTAATACGGGTGCATGCTGGGCACTATGGACATTGGGGAGCTCACTCCATTGCAGATACTGCGCAGCTCATGGGACCTCTCGTGGCAAAGGTCTGCCGTATCCCACGCTCCCGCGACAATTCCGTGACATACTCATGATCTCAGGCAATAATCAACTTTTCGAAACACCGAGCGGCTGCGCGAGAGTCCGGCGAGCCCTTGCCGTCAGTTGGCCGCGGCGTGGGTATGGCGATCGGCCTGTTCCTGCTCACGATCATGGCGAGCGTCTCGCAGCACCAGGTTGGCACGCCGTACCCTGAAGCGGTGGATACTCAGGCATCTCGCACAGTTCTTCTGGCGTTCAATGTCCACGGGAGTCCTTGCCCGCGCCGCTCTCATTAGCTCATTGTACAAGCGCGGGATGCGGCTCACCCCAAAGTCTCGCACGATTCATAGACACGCTGACCTTGTCAACCACATCTCCACCGACGTGAGTCAGCACTTTTGACTGCTTTTTGTATTTAACGCTCTATTCTAGGTCAGCCGCGTGAGTTTCCCGCAGGTTTGTAGAACTGGTTGGCTAGGTGTTGACCCGTCATAGATCGACTATGCTGCGCAATGGTTCCACGGTGCGTGTGTCTCTACTTGCGCTTGGATGGATTCCGATCCAGTTCTCAGCGTTCTGGACGGCACCCATACAGGCAGGTCCCCGTCGTGATTCGACGCGCCATTCTCACCAGTCACCAGATTACCATATGTCTGATCGTTCTACTTGTTCAGGTGAGACTTAGCGTCGGGCCGCCTGGTCGAGTTCTATTGCTGAGGCCGGTGCAGCTCGGACCATCCGCTCTCGCCGGCTTCAGCTTGTTCCTTCTGATCATTCCATTCCAACAACGGGCTATGGCCCTTCAATTGAGTGTTCGCCAGAAGTCCATGAAGTGGACGGACCAGCGCGCGCGGCTATTGCAGGAGCTGCTTGGTGCGATGCGGATCATCAAGTATTTCTGCTATGAGAAGCCCTTCCTGAAACGTACACCCCCCATTGAACGCATTGGCACGTCTGACAAGGGTCCATAGGCATCGACTCGATCCGCAAAGAAGAACTGAAGGGCATTCGCAAGATTCTCTACATCCGTGCCGCAAAGTGCGTCGTTTTGTAGTGCTGAGAGGGGTTATTTTGCTCATGCACCGTAGCTTGGGAGTCGCCTTCTCCATCCCAGTCATCGCTGCAGTCCTTGCCTTCGTCACCTATGTCCTTTCCGGCCACCCCCTCGACCCCGCAATCATTTTCACCAGCTTGTCGCTGTTCCAGCTGTTACGACAACCGTTGATGTTCCTCCCGCGCTCCCTCGCCGCCATCTCCGACGCGCAAAGCGCGCTGCAACGTCTTCGAGGCGTTTTTGATGCGGAGCTCATGACGGATGCTCCCTTCGTCGTCAACACACTACAGAAGCAGGGTTTGCGCGTCGTTGAAGCCGATTTCCAGTGGGAGGAAGTCCAGGTGGACGAGGGCGCCGTTGGTGGACATGGCAAGAGCAAGAAGCACAAGGACAAGGACACCCATGGCAAGGCGAAGGCGAAGGACATCGACGTTGACCCCAGTCAACCGCCGTTCGCGTTGCGCAATATCAACATGGACGTCCCGCGCGGCACAATTGTTGCCATAGCTGGACGCGTTGGGAGCGGCAAGTCCAGCTTGCTTCAGGGTCTCATTGGCGAGATGAAGAAGCTCAAGGGCGACGTGTCGTTCGGATCCTCTGTCGGATACTGCTCGCAAGTTGCCTGGATTCAGAACGCCACCCTTGTGAGTCTTTGAATTACACTGCGGCGACAGCTGTGGCTCAATACAACTGCCAGCGCGACAACGTTGTATTTGGCCGCGAGTGGGACGAGGATCGGTATTGGCGCGCTATTGAGAATGCTTCGCTCTTACCCGACTTGGAGCTTCTGTGAGCTGCTCATCGTGGCTGTTCTTCTTATTTGACGTATCCTAACAGGCCCGATGGCGACTTGACAGAAATCGGCGAAAAGGGCATCAGTCAGTCCAACATGTTTCTCTCCCTCTTCGCACTATTCTGAATCTGATCTTCTTCAGACTTGTCCGGCGGGCAGAAACAGCGGGTACGCCTCGCAATACGAATCGCAGCGCCCAGTATGCTAACCCGTGTCGCTTAGGTTAACATTGCTCGAGCGCTGTACTATGATGCCGACATTGTGCTGCTGGACGACCCGTTATCTGCAGGTTCGCGAGCGTGTACTACCGCCAGCGCTGACTGACCGGTGCAACATAGTCGATGCCCATGTCGGCCAGGCGCTATTCACCAACGCAATCATAGGGCAGATGAAGAACCGCGGCAAGACGGTCATTCTCGTCACTCACGCTCTGCACTTCCTCCACCAGGTCGACTACATCTACACCATGGTCGATGGTCGCATAGCGGAGACAGGCACATTTGACGCCCTCATGCAAGGCGGCGGCGCTTTCTCGAGACTCATCAACGAGTTTGGCGGCGACCAGGACAAGAAGCAGGAAGAGGAAGAGGCAGAGGAGGCCGTACTCGAGCCCGTCAAGAAATCTACGAAAGGTGCCGGGAAGGCGGCTGGAACTGGAAAACTTGAGGGGCGGCTCATCATCGCCGAGAAACGGACCACAGGCGCCGTGGCACTCAATGGTACGTTCACTGGGTTGCCGTTCGATGGCGGGCTGACCGGTGTACTTAGTCTACTCGTGCTACTTGCGCGCGGGGCGTGCAATGCTGACCATGCCGTCGATCGTGCTCTGCGCAATCCTGATGCAAGGCAAATGGTTCTCGTCGTGCCGGTAGCTGCAGACTAACAGGTCTGCAGTTGCGCAAATCACGAATACGTACACGCTCGTCTGGTGGCAGAGCGATACCTTCCACCAGCCATACAAATTCTACATTGGCCTCTATGCCGGCCTCGGTGTTGGCCAGGCCGTCTTCACGTTTTTGTTGTACGTGGATGCCTCCTTACTGGCCTCATTGCTGATCACTCGCGGTGTCAGGGGTGTCACGATGGGCTGGATGTCCATTTTCGTCTCTCGGTGGGTTCCAACATGGAGTCTGCACGGAATTGTCTAAGCCGCATGTCCAGCAACATGCACTATGATGCCGTTCACAAGGTGTTCCATGCACCGATGAAGTTCTTCGACACGACGGTCCGTCGCCTTTATACATATCATGCGGTTTAACTGACCATGCGCAGCCCCTGGGCCGTATCCTGAGCGTATTCGGAAAGGATATAGACAGTGGGTGGTTTCAGGGCCTGTTGAACACGGAAGCTGACTTTCTACAGCCATCGATAACACACTGTCAGGTGCGTATTCAAGCTCGACAGCAACCGGGAAGCTCACAGAATCCCTGCCACAGATTCCATGCGGATGCGTGAGTAGACGCAACTCTACCAGTGGGCGCATAGCTGACAAATTTCCAGTTGTGCTCACACTGGGCAACGTCGTGGGTTCTGTTGTAATCATCACGATTGTAGAACACTACTTTAGTAGGTCAGGAATGCTTCCTTTCGCAGGTGCTGACCACCTCATAGTCATCGCCGTACTGTTCATTTCCGTAGGATACCAATATTTTGCAGCCTACTATCGCCGTAGTGCCCGGGAGATGAAGCGACTCGGTGCGTGACACCTCGGCAAAGCGACTATGGGCTGAATCTTTGCAGATGCCAACTTGCGGTCCCTGCTGTATTCGCACTTCAGCGAGTCGCTGTCAGGTCCCGGCCTCGCCACCATCCGCGCGTACCAAGAGTCGAAACGCTTCCTCTCGGACAACGAGTACTTCGTGGACCTCGAGGACCGCGCATTGTTCTTGACGATCACCAACCAGCGTTGGCTCGCTATCCGGTACGCAACCCCTTCAAATGCAGCCTCGTAACTGAGTCGACCCTTCGTACAGTCTGGACTTCCTCGGCGCTGGTATGATCTTCTGCGTGGGCATGCTCGTCGTGTTCGGCGTGAATGGCATCTCGCCCGCTCAGACGGGTCTGATCCTCACCTACACGACGAGCTTGACGCAGATGTTTGGCATGGTACGTAGTTTGCCGTCGT
The DNA here is from genome assembly GCA_030578095.1 of Auricularia cornea. NCBI lineage: Eukaryota > Fungi > Basidiomycota > Agaricomycetes > Auriculariales > Auriculariaceae > Auricularia > Auricularia cornea. Next base: position 2,080,672 of record JARLTE010000009.1, on the reverse strand, counting down.
CGCCGGGTTTCGCGGGCGTTGACTCCTTGGCCGCAGGTGACACGCCAGTCTGCGGAAGTCGAGAACAACATGAACTCGGTCGAGCGCGGTATGTCGCCCTGGTCGGTACCCTGACCGAAGCTTGCTGATGCGTCCGTTTCCCAGTGTCAAGATACTGCGAAGATGATGCCATTGAGCAGGAACCTCCCCATGAAGCGCCCGACAGGCAACCTCCCAAAGCGTGGCCGTCCCAGGGCCGCGTGGAGTTCAAGGACGTCGTCATGTCATACAGAACAGACCTGCCGCCCGTGCTGAACAACATCAACGTCAGCATCAAGGCCGGTGAGAAGATCGGCGTCGTGGGCAGGTCAGTTACGCTCTGGCAAAGAATTTTCAGAGGGCTGACGTGCTCGACTGCCCACAGAACTGGGGCGGGCAAGTCGAGCTTGCTTGTTTGCCTGTACCGAATTGTGGAGCTCAGCTCTGGCGCAATTCTTCTGGACGAGTCAGTGATTTCTTTGGACAGGATGTCGACGTCCCGGCACTGACCTCAGTATACAGCATCGACATCTCCACCCTTCCTCTGACGGACTTGCGCTCGAAATTGTCCATCATCCCGCAGGACCCGACGCTCTTTTCGGGCACGATACGGAGCAACTTGGACCCATTCTCGCTGTTTGACGACGCCCGGTTGTGGGACGCGCTGCGTCGCGCGCACCTCGTCGACCCGCAGCCAGCGTCGTCCCGCGCATCTACCGACATTGACGAGGTCACGCTGGACGAAGGGTACACGAAGACTAAGACGCGCTACACCCTCGAGACTGTGGTCGAGAGCGAGGGCGCGAACTTGAGTGTGGGCGAGCGCAGTTTGCTCAGTCTCGCGCGTGCGCTGGTCAAGGACAGCAAGATTATCGTGCTGGACGAAGCTACGTACGTGCCCGTGTGTGATGCGAAGGCTTGAAGCACGCTGATGCTTGTGTGTGTAGGGCGTCCGTGGATCTCGAGACGGACAGCAAGATCCAGAGGACGATCCAATCTGGTGCGTCTCGTTGTTTCTCATTGAGGACGACGCCTGCTCATCTGGCTGTTTTTCACAGAGTTTGGCGACCGCACGTTGATCTGCATTGCCCGTGAGTTCATTTCCAGCGTCCGGCCTGTACGAGCATGTGCTCAACGGTGAGGTAGATCGTTTGCGCACAATTTTGTCGTACGACCGCATCCTGGTGCTAGATGCAGGACGCGTCATGGTACGTAGCAGTTCCTGTATTGCCGTGAAATAGCATTCCCTGACGTTCATGTAGGAATTTGACTCGCCGCTGAACCTGTTCCTGCAAGAGGGCGGGATATTCAGGTCCATGTGCGACGGGAGTGGCATCACGCGCGCCGAAATAGAGAAAGCCTAGGCGACGGACCCACACGCTATATGAAAGAACGAATGTATCATGGGCCTGTACTAGAGTGGTGGTGTAGAGTAGACGGAATGGTGTTGACACTTAAATGGGTCCGGGTCGGAGTTTACACGCCCCTTTCTGCATCCGCCACCTTTCTCCCACCCGTGCATCATGGCCCGCTTTTCCATCCTCTGCGCAATCTGCCAAGAAGACGTACGCCCCGGCGACGAGGAGAGCCCGCCCGTGGCGGTCAGCTGCGGCCATATCTTCTGCAGCGCGGACATCGAGCGGCACATGGCGCGCGTCAAGCGCCCACGCAAGGCGGACTGCCCCGTGTGCCGCAAGCCCATCACGCACACGACACGCCTGTACCCGCACATTGAGGAGGAAACCGGTGGCAGGCGACGCGTAAGCGGCCCCGGCATCGCTGTGGAGAGCGTCGTCGACCGGATGGTGCACACCACGGAGCTCGCCGAGCGGCTCGTCCAGGGCGACGGGATGGAGGACGACGTTATGGACGTCATCAACTCGTACGCCCGCCCGCATCCCGTATCCAACTCAAATGACCGGGCCCCTGTAGGACCGAGCGCGTAGTGCTCGAGCTCGATGCGCAGAAAGAGGCCAAGATTCTACGCGTGCGTTCTGCGATCCCCGTATGGGTTTCTTATTGACGCCGCATCCCAGGCCACCGAGCCTCTAAGGAAGGAAGTCGAGAAACTGCGAAAGGAATATTCGCACGCGCGCCGCGGCGAGGCGTCCAAGTCGGCTGCCAAGCTAGCTGCGGCCCAGAAGGCAAAGGTTCAGCTTGAAGAGCAGAACGAGACGTTGTTCCAGAGAGCGGAGCAGCTGGTGAAGCATGGTCATGCGCTTCAAGAGGAACTCGGTGATGTGCGCAGGAGACTGGCGGAAAGGGACCGCAAGTATCAGAAGCTGAAGAAGGAGCACTTGGAAGCCGAGGAGCGGGCGGAGAGGCAGAGAAAGACCTCCAAGATAAAAGTACGCGCTGCTTCATCTTGCGAGAGGGCGTAATTTGATGCTTTTGCAGATTGCAGCACTGGAGAAAGAGGTCCGAAAGTATCGTCCCAAACATATGCCGAACGTGGACGATTCTCTCGAGATTTGTTAGTTATAGGGACATTCCCACGTCATTATGGTGCTGTATTCTGTATAATTAGCTTAGTTATCCTTGCTGCATTGAATTATTCTTTCGGTGTCCTAACGCGAGGTGATGACATGTGCCGTGAGCGGGGTTGGTTCGTGTGTTCGATCACGTGATCTCCCAACGCGCTTCCTTCCGACCAACTGCCACACTTAGCCAGCCACCGCGCCAGCGATGCCCGTGCTCGAGACGCCCTCGCGCATATGGCGGCGTATAGAGCAGAACGAGGCCAACAACGACGAGTTGCCGTCGTTGCCCAGCGTGTCCGAGTTGGACGAGCCATTGAGCCGCAGCGTCGACCTCGACGACCTTCCGCCGCCCATCCAGTCGACGCCGACGGGCCAGGATTATGCGGCGCCAGGTGGCTCGCTGCACCGACGCCAGACATCGAGCCAGACGCGCTTTGCCAACTCGCTGCTCAAGGCGTCGCGCTCAACCAGGGGCACACAGATTGTCACCGACGACGACGACGACAGCTTTGATATCAGCCGTATTTCGTACGCCGGGAACGACTACCCCAACGACGTCGAAGTGTCCCTGGCCGGCCATTCGTTCAAGAACATGTCGTTCGGCGCCAAAGAGCCCTCCAACGCGAGTCGTCACACGCCCAACGGCTCGTACGGGATCACCAACGGCTCATTCGCGGCTTCCAAGTCTCCTGCGTCTGGGCCGCCGATATCGGAGCACTCTCGCAGTATTCACAGCGATAGAAAGGTGCGTCTTTGCTCGGCCTTTGGTGGAAGCGTCTGGTTGACCGTTCCGCCCAGCCGTCCACATGGGCCACACCCAGTGACGAATCGATACGTAGAACACCATCTCCGGCCTCCACACCGTCTCTATCTAGATCTATTGCATCTTCATCCTCTTCCAGCCTTCGCAGCAACGGATCCCTACACTCCCAGGACCGATCCACGCCCTCGCGTCGCCCAAATCCACGCCAGGCTCTGTCGCCTCCGCAGATTCCGCTACCGGAAGACGACGCCCCCGAAGAGGAAGAAGACATCACGACACTTCATGAACCAGCGGGACGCACGGCTCAAACGCCCTCGCCTCGGACAAACGACACCAGCGCGCGGTCGCCGCCATTAGACGCGACCCCGCGGCCCCAGAACACAAATTTCCGCGATGCAGCAGCGACACTGGCGACGCCGAGCATGCGCCGCCGTGATTTCCTAATGGCCCTCGTCGACTCCAACGCGCGGCCGCGGCTCGCGCAGCCGACGCCGCACCCGACGCGGCAGCCGTTCGTCACGCCCGCGCGCCCGCCGCACCCGCTCTCGCAGGTCTACACCGCGGGCAACTCGTCTGCCGAGTCGGGCGACCTCTCCACGGCCAGCTCGCACGACCTCACCGTGCACCGCCGCGCGAACGCGAGCTTCGACCCCGCCGCGACGCGCAATGCCGCCGCCGCGGCTGCCGGCGGCGCGGGGCTCGCGCGGTTCGACACCGTCAAGCTCAACACGTACCTCCACGCGCTGAACAAGCGTCTGACGGAGGAGAACCGCGTCCTCAACGAGCGCCTCGGCGAGACGGGCAGGAGCATCAGCCTCGATAGGTCCAGGTCGCTGCTCGAGCGCATCGAGCAGGAACGCGACCCGGACCAGATGGCCAGCGAGAGCTTCATTAACGCTATGATGGAGGATCTCGCGGCTGCAGAGCGCGAGAAGGAGCGCGCCAGCAAGGAGCTCGAGGAGGAGCGCAGGCTGCGCGCGCGCGACGGTGAAGTGTACAAAGAGCGCCTTGCTGGCGTCGAGGCTGGCGTCGAGAAGATTGTCCAGGAACTCGAGGACCGACTCGAGGCCGCCGAGAAGGACGCCAAAGCCGCTCAGAGGGTGCAGAAGGCCGTCGAGGCGGAGCGCGAGGCCGAACGTGCCCGAGCAGATAGGGCCGAACGCCGACTCGCGATGCAGTCCCAGGACCACGGCGCCGACGCGGCGGAGATGGCTGCCGCGCAGGACCGCATCGCCGAGCTGACGCACGAGCTCACGAGTGTCAAGAGTGAGCTCAAGGACGCCGAGGACGACCGCGACGCGGCGCGGCGGGAGGCCGAGGCGGCCAAGGCGCAGGTGCGCGCGCTCGAGCGCAAGGTGCGCGACGCGCAGGACGAGGGGCTCGGCAAGGACCAGGACCTGCGCATCTCGAAGGCGCTCGCGATCGAGCTCCAGCAGACCGTCGGCACGCTGCAGGCCGAGGCCGAGCGGCTGCGCGACGAGGTCGAGATCGACAAGCAGCACATCAAGGACCTCGAGCACGACTACACCGCCGCGTTCCAGGAGGCCGAGCGGCTCAAGATGCAGATGGAGACCATGCGCGCGGCCGCCGTGCAGAGCGAGGCCGCGCTCGAGGAGGCCGAGCGCCAGATGACGGACGACGCGGACGCCATCGCGCAACTGCGCGCCCAGGTTGCTGACCTGCAGCACTCCGTGCACGAGTCGTCGCTGGCATCCCGCCGCGGGGTTGATGCCTCGGCGGGGCGGTCAACGATTCTGCCCGACGGCTCCGTGTATGCCGAGGAGATCGAAGCGCTGCGAGCAGACCTCGACGCAGCACACGCGGAGATCGGACGCCTCAAGTACATGTACGGTCAGACGCCAGTGCGTAGCGCAATCACCAAGGCCAAGGACGCGCGACTGGACGAGCTTGAGAGGCGTAATGAGCAGCTCGAGGAGGAGCTCGTTGAGCTGCAGCGATTCGTGGCTGGCGCGGATGCCCTCAGCAAGGCAAACATCACCATTGGCAAGCCGGAGACGCCGCTCGCGTTCAAGCAGACCATGCATAGGATCAACTCGTTGGTGCGGACGCCGAAGACTCCTGGCGCCCCACTTAGAGACGTACGTATCTGCTGTTTTGTCATTTGATGATCAAGCTGAGGACCTTTACAGCCGTCGTGGGCCGCGACTACGCCGGGAAAGACAGGTCAAGACTCGCTACTAGCCAACATTGCCCAGATCCAGAGACAGCTGAATCGCGCAGAGGCCGACCTCGGGGCCGTCAACGCCGAAGAAGAAGACCGCTGGGGCCTTGTGCACCTGAGCGCCGCTGAGCTCAGGCGCAGGTTGACGGAAGCCAAGACGCACATCATTGCGCTGCAAGAGGAGCTTCTCGCTTTGCGCAAGAAGGCTGAAGCCGCGGAAGCTTCACCGCCGCCCTGTACCAAGTGCGCCGAGCGCGAAGATGTTGGAAACGAGTAAGTCGACGTTGCCAGTGGTTTTTTGTGCATTACGTGACGCCGGGGGCAGGACGGTTCAGGCCGTATCGCATAACCGTGCCGCGAACGGTCGCCAGCGTCAGCCATTACGCCCCGCGAACCTCAACATCCCGAAGGAGTCGGACGCAGAGCTGCTGAAGATGAAGAAGGAGCAGGCTGCTGCACAGGCTCGCATCGAAACGGTCGGTGTGCCAGAGATTCAACCTAGAAGTCGCGCTCATGTCATACAGGAGCTTGCGAAGGCGAGGAACACTGTGGGCTCACTGGAGGCTGAGCTGGAAGCTGAGCGCAACCGTCTCGCGAGACTCGCCGCGGAGCAGGAGCGTGCAACAGACGAGAGGGATAACGCCGTTCGCCAGCTGCGACGCACCAAGGAAGGAATGGAAGACGTCAAGAACCAGTTGAACCAGATCAAGCAGGAGAACCAGACACTGGAAGCACAAGTACAGCGTAAGTTCCTAGTCTAGGGATATCGCGTGCGCGGCTCTGACAGCAGTGAAGGCAATGCGGAACGCGGGCAACGGCTTGCATCCCTTGAGAACAAGCTGGCAGAGAACCAGCGTACCATCGAACACCTCCGTGCGGATAGGGAGAACCTCTTGACAGAACATGACCAAATGCACCAACGCTACAAAGCAACCACCGATGTGCGCCGTTCCTCGTGCCGCTGCCCGAGGTACTGACCATTTTCATGCAGCGCTTGCAGCAGCTGCGCCAGGACCATTCCGACGCCATCGCGACGCAGGACAACAGGCAGCGCCAACTCGAAATGCAAGCGCGCGAGATCGAGACGTTGAAGACCGAGTTGTCGAGGCAGTCGTCGCGCATGCAGTTGGCGCAGGATAAACACGAGCGTATGAACGCCGATCGCGACGAGCAGCTGGCCGACCTCGCGCACGACCTGAAGCGCGTGCAGCAGGAGGCCCATACCTTCGGTCGCGAGCTTGGGCTTCTGATTCAGGAGAAGGAAAACCTGGAGGTGAAGCGCCGCCGCAGTGCCGGAGAGCTGCAGCGCAAGGACGAGTAGGTCGCCTAATCGTTCTCTCCAAGCTGTGTACTGACGAATGTCTGCAGTCTCGAGCAGGAGATCAACGAGCTCAAGCTGCGGCACAACAAAGAGTGCAAGGGCCTGTTCCTGCAGATCCAGTACCTCAAGGCCAAGTTCACGCGCGAGAGCCTCATGCGCGACAACTTGAGCTACCAGAAAGGCTACCTGCTCATTCTGCTGAGCCGGTTCGAGAGAAGGTCCGTCGGATCGCTGGCTAACTTCCTGCGGGGAATGTTGTTGACTGAGTTAACCCAGGGAGAACAGAATCGTGGCCTCCATCGCCCGTATTGGCTTCCCGCACCAGCAGCAGCAGCAAACGCAAAAGGCGAACCCGCGTCGCACGCTGCGTGGTGGCATTTCCGCTGTCATCTTCGCGCTTCGCGCAAAGTTAGTGTTCAAGTTTTCCGTCCGTGTTAGTCGCTCACCCTCGTATAGGAAAGCCGCTGCAAGTTGGAAACAGGAGTGCGCGCCGCGCCAGGCGATCCAAGACGCGCTCGAGCAAGTCAGACGCCGACGCGTCGGCGCCGCGGACTCTTGAGAAAGCACTCTACGACCATTATGACAGACCACGACCACATGCCTCGCTTCTCCTTTTCGCTGTCGCGCTGTGCCCGTCCTATGTTGTCACAGATGTACCACCGTGTTTGCTTGCTGCATGTCGCCCACGATTGCGTTCTCCTTTTTTGTGTTTGCGTTTGCTATGTGATATGGATATGACTATGCATTAGATGGGCAATTGAGTTGTTCTACTGGTGTGCATCTAATGGGCGTAGGGGCGAAGTGGAAAGGCGCGGCGGTGTGCAGTTACGCGTCGTCATCCTGCGGACCGTCGCGCAGGTGCCGATACATCTTGATGATGAACTCGTTGGCCGTAAGCGTGACTATCGTATGCTAATGCGAGTGCGTTAGAGCGCCGCACGACGAGCAGAACAGGCACGTACAGGCGCAATGCGCAGGAAATGGGCTGTCGAACCTGGGGAACGAAGAGCTCAGATAAAACAGAAAATGGTTTCGAATCGCCATACCCTTGTACCAGCCAAACGGACCCTCCGTTTGGAGCGTTTTCCACAAGCAATCGATGGGGTTCTTGTAGAGCAGGCCAACCGTCCGGCCGTTGGGAAGGACTTGCGTCGGTTGATTGTATACTCTTGTGAGCGCCTGGAAGCGGTTCAGCTGTGTCGCACAGTTTCGACGGGCTCTTGCTAACCGTATCTGCGGGTTGCATGACGATGCACTGGCGACGAATGTAAGAGGAGTCAGGACGTCTGCGGGACGGCTCAACGCACGGTGCAGACGCCCGAGAAACTGCTGCTAGCCAGGTACGTCCATGGGCTATCCGCGCTCAATATCCCGTTGTTGACCAGTTGCGTCTTCGCGAGCGTGTAGCTTGGTATTTGCACGGACGAGCCCATAGCGGTCCTAAGGACGGCAGCATCGACACCGCGCGCCAGTCCCCGCGGTCCTTCAGCCCGGACGATAGTAGAGAGCGCGTCTATGGACGACTTGTAATAGTGCTGCGTGCCAACAGGGAGGGAGGGAGAGTAGGCCTGGACGAGGCGTACGTGAGCAAGAGGTTGCTCATGCGAGCGAGCGAGCACGTTCACCTGCATCCGCGCTTTTATCAGGAAGAGTGGGTTGCCCAGTATCGCTGGCGCCAACATGAGCATGAACATACGCGATTACGTAGGTTCGTAATTACCCCCGACAATACCAGACGCCGCGCCTGCAGCTATAGAAGTACTTGCAAGCTGTCGTTCTGCCGGCGCACGCGCGAGGCGGTTGAATTGTCGTCGGAAAGCCTCATAGAATCCTACATTCAGAAGTGGTTAAGTAAGTGAGGCGCCAGACGCGGGCGATGGGACGTACCAAGACGCGAGCCGTTCAATAGCGACTGAGTAAGGCGCCTTTAGTGAGCACCGCAGCAAGTGACCTCGAGCGAAAAACGCGCGTACCTGGTAGACATACTGTCGCAGGGAGAGGAGCGTGGTTAAAGGCAGGGCACGGCGGCATGCTCGACGCGTACCGCAGGCCCGAGACCGCGCTGGACGCCGCGGATGCCCTCGTTGCGGTACGTCTTGACGAGCACGTCTATCGCGTTCTTGTAGACCTTGGGGCCGCCGCCTTTAACCAGCTCTCCTTGCAGCTGCATGCGCGTCTTGGCCACCTCCGCCCTGACAATGTGGCTGAGCCGCCAGCTCACCCCGCGCCGGCCCTGAGAAAACTCACGGATTGGATATGGTGACCTGTAATAACGCGTCAGTCCAGCAGCGCGTGAGCCTGTCCGGGAGACGCGTACGGCTACACATGCAGCCAGGCCACCGCAGAGGAAACTTTCCGGAGTCGAGAGCGGACGCGCCATGACAGTCGCGCGCAAAGCGGCGTTCGGGGGCCGAAGCCCGACGAGCCGGTCTTTGCGGGGAAGGATTGCCGATGGCCTCTTCCAGCATTCCTCAATTCTGTGAGGCTCGGAAGGCAGGAAATGTAGTTCAATTTATTGATCATAAGGTAAGTCGATACTATCAAACTAGTCTCACTTTCGCAATGAAGCAGGGCGTATCTGCTATTGCTGTCAGTGGCAAAACCATCTGATGGCTAAAGTGACGCGCACTGGCAGTATTTAGAAGCAACTGGCGCCCTTCAGAGAGCTTTCAGTCGAATATACAATATTTAATACCCCGGCCAGGGGCAGGAGGACGACGTCCCCCGTTAGAGAGTCGCGGCATCAAAACTCGCACGCCGGGTTCCACCGACTTGCAGATCATGCGCAGCATCAGGCTGGGAATCGGATTGCACGAACCACGACCATCCGAACACCAGGTTCTTTCCGCGTTCCGCCACGCTGTCCGATATGCCATATATCTTTGACACCACGCCGCCGTCGCCCAAACACAGACCGCCCCAATGTGGCCATTCGGCCATCCAGCCTGGAAGCTGAACGCACTCGCGAAGCAGGACCAACGCGCCAAGGCCGTTGACGAAGGTCTGCAGGCTGCCGGACCAGCGACGACTAGCGACGAAGCATATCTGCGCGCGACTGGTACGCCGTTATTGGGCTGCAGCTCTTGCTTGTGCTCATGATCATGGATTGCAGCCTGCGAGATCGTCAGGCGGATTCAGTCCGGACACTGGACGGCGGGCGCTGTCGTCAGAGCATACGTCCGCCGTGCAGCTCTCGTGCAATCGCGCCTGAACTGCCTGACTGAAGGTGGGTTGCGTGCTTTCTTGGGTCCCGTTGCGCGATCCCATCGCATGCGCAGTGCGTTTCAAGCAAGCCATCGCCGAGGCCGACGCGCTGGACGCCGAATTCGCCTCGACCAAGACCACTCGCGGGCGCCTGCACGGTGTCCCGCTCACCGTCAAGGACCAGAGTGGGTAAACCATCCGTCTGCCACCCCGTGGATCGTTTGTTTGGTGCTCAATGCGGGAGACTTGCAGTAAATGTGGCCGGTTTCGCCACTTCTTGCGGTTATGGGAGTTGGTCCAATGACATCGTGCAAGAAGACTCCGGCGTGAGCACCGCACCAAGTCGAGGGTTTCTTGCTGAATGCGATTTAACAGCTTGTAAGGCTGCTCCGCGCCGAAGGCGCGATCCTCCTCGCCAAAACGAACGTGCCGCAGACCGTGTGAGTGGACATCCCGCCGGAAATTGGATGCCTGCTTAGTTTCATCTCAGCTTCACCATTGAGTGCTCCAACCCGCTCTGGGGCGTGACGAAGAATCCCTGGAACGAGAAGAGAACAACAGGCGGCTCCTCGGGAGGAGAGGGTGCGCTGCTTGCCACGGACGGAAGCACGCTAGGCATCGGGACGGATATTGCGGGCAGCAACCGCATCCCAATGTCCTTCTGCGGCCTCTATTCGCTCAAGCCAAGCGCCCATCGTGTCACACACGACGGCGAACGCCGTCAGTCTTTCCCACCTTGCCACCCCTCTGGCACCCAGGACTGACGTCTCTCCAGAAACATGTCCGGGATTCGAGGCCCTAACTCTAGTCTCGGGTCCCCTTGCCCGCAGCGTAGAAGACTTGGACCTCTGGGCCCGTGTCGCGCTCGGCCGCTCGGACGCGCCGTGGGAGACGATCAACCCCGTTCTGTACCGCGAGGTTTCTCTCCCTCGGAGACTGCGCTTCGGCTATTACACCCAGGACGGCTACATCCGCACGTCCCCTGCCTGTGCGCGCGCCGTTCTCGAGACCGTCTCAGCTCTGGCGGCTGCGGGACACGAGGTGGTTGAGTTCGCGCCGCCACGCGTTGGCGATGCGCTCAACACCTTTGTCGGCCTCGTCTCTGCGGACGGATACAGCACCATCCAGGCCCCCCTCGGGTCTGAGCCCGTCGTGCGTCCCATGCCTCTCTCTCTCTCTCTCTCTCTCTCTCTCTCTCTCTAGGAAAGGACTCCTTACGGTATAGCAGGAGTCCGGCCTCTTTGTTACTGTTCTTGGAACCAGGCTCCCAGGTGAAACATGCAAATGATCACTTAGTGGTCAAGCTCACAGCGTTCCAGGGTTCATCAGGACCGTTGTATCCTGGTTGGTGAGAGTTGTCACGGGCGACACGCACTTCGCCTCGCTTTTGTCGCAGACCAGGGCAAAGAGTGTTGCGGAGTACTTCAAGATCACTGCGTCCCGCGACGAATACCGGAAAATGTGGCATAAGGAGGTAAGTGGAACTCAGGATCCTGTATTGACGCGCGCTGCGTCTGCATACTCATCGGACCGATGGCAGGTGTGGGAGCGAGGCGGCTTTGACGGTATTATCTCTCCAGTATTAGCTGTCCCTGCTGTGAAACACGGGTGAGAATTCTCCGTACTGCTAATTGTGCCATGTATGCTCAACATTCAACCTCCAGCCAGTCCGCTATGGTACCCTCGATGGTCGCCGCTACGGCGGTATACAATCTCCTTGACTGTGCGTGCACTCACCCTCACCTTCGATCATAATCCTTCGGCGCTGAGCACAGCCTTCTAGATCCCGTTGGACATATTCCGGTCACCCGGGTGGACGCTGGGAAGGACGCCATCGACGCCGAATGGCTCGCCGCGCCGTGCGGTTCCTATATCGTCGAACGGGAGCTCTATCTCAAAGACTCGCCGATATATGACGCTCGGAAAATGCACGGCTTGCCCGTTGGCATTCAAGTAGTGGCAAAGAGGATGGAGGATGAGAAATTGCTGGCTATGATGCGTGTCATCGACGATGCGCTGGGAAAACGCAGCTTCGGACCCGGGATGTGGCAGCCCTGAGCTGGCACATTCCGATGCTGGTCAGTTGCTGAGCTCGTTGCGTCCCAGTAAGAATATATTGTAACGTAGGACGGGTAGGGCGTGTGCGCGGGCTAATGTAACTACTATCCAATGTGTGCGGAAAGAGATGGTCTCAGGAGATGGAAAGCTAGCGCTACAAGTGTTGTCTATGCAGTACAACAAAGCAAGAAAGCGCGATAAGAACGAGATGGACGCAGGCGACGGCACGAAGCAAGGGAGGCACTCAAGAGCCTCAAGTTTGGCCGACTCGACGCCCGGGCACAGTCAGACCCGCGTCCCACAGTCTCACGACCCACCCCTCGTCAGTAAGCCTGGTTCGCAGAGCCGGCTGCAGGATACTCTTGAAATTATTGTTCTCGGAATGTTTTCCGAGACCAGTGATAATCTTGAGCGGACGATCTGAAGGATAGGTGAGAATGGCTTCATGGTATCCAGGACGGGGATGCATACCGGGGTTGGGAGGAGACTCGCGCAAGATCTCCAAAACAACTGAGTGGGCCTCAGAAATTGAGAGACCGTGCAGGTCAATCTCGTCCTGCGTGCCGGTACGACGCCTGTGATAGCAGGGTTATGTAAGATTGAGTGGTCGGAGACGAGAGGTTTCCCACATACCGTTTTTGCAAGACTGTGATCCGGGCAGCGTCAAGTGAATGCTTGCGAGCCGCGTCATACAAGTCTCGAGACTGCGTGGGATAGTGCGTTCAGAGCGCGAGGCGCAGACTGGATCGAACGGGCTCACACGTTCGGCGTAGAAAAGGGCAACGTCGCCGCCGTGGTTACGAGAGTTGCCGCGCTTCCAGTGCTGCATCGCCAATCGCAGAGTCTAAAAGCGATGAATACCCACGTGCAGATGACCGGCGGGAGCGTACCTCGTTTCTCTCTGCCTGCAGGGCGCGGGCTTCGCGCCTGAGGTAGGCAACTTCCTCGGCACTTTCGTCGGCGCTCAATGGCGAAGGCTGTACCTCACGCGCGGAATTGGGTCCCACGCGATATGCGGGAATGAAGTCCGCGTGCGGGGGCTGCAAGGGTGGCGGCTTGCGTTTCTTCCCAACTGTAACCCACTCATTCACGGCGGGTTTCTTGGGAAGTGATGGGGTAGGCGAACTAGACGGGACTGGAGCCGTGTGTGACCGTACTGGAAGGGCGGGGCGAGGTGGCGGAGGCGCCGGTGGTTTCGACGGCGTAGGTGGTGTCGCGATGGGTGCATGGATGGTTCCAAACTGGGGGGCGCGCGCAAGGTCGCGAAGAATGGATAGAACATCAATCGCAGCTTCCATCCTCCCTCCCGCCGCGCGCAGACAGAGCGCGGCGTCGTCGCGAAGCGCAACATCCTCGAGCTCCGAGTCTTGATCCTGGACAAAGTCCTCCGGTGGGTAAACCTCCAGCAGAAAGCGGACAGTCTCCGTCTTGGGTGGAGGCAGCCGGGATTTGACGACTATGGCGCCGAGGGCGGTCCGTATAGCTGCGGCCGGCGACGGATGGCTTGGCGAGTGGAACGCAGAGAGGAATGTGGCGGGCGTTGCGGACGGGAGAAGCTCTACCAGGCGCATGGATATTGAGTCCAGACGCACCCACGGGGACTCGTCCATAGCCCTGCGCACAACCGCCGTGGGCGTAGGAGGCGCAGAAGTCGCGGCAGCAGAGGACGGGCGCGTCAGCGACTGCTTGCGCACGTCCGAAAGCACGATCGTGCGTCCTTTTGGCGGCTTCTTTTTCTTCTGGCCGCGTGCAGGCACCTCTATCCAGGGCGGCGGGGGTGGCGCGTTCGCGTCGTCCTCGAGGCCGCGCTCGGCCAGCTCGCGGATGTACTCTTCTGACAAGATGGACTCGACGGCGGTCTGGATGTCGGCGTATTCGGCCAGCTTGCGCTCCAGCGCGTCGGTGGCCACGCTGGGGAAGGCGGTCTCGAGGAACTTGAGCATGGCGTCCGGCGGCGGCGTCGAGCTGGACGACGTCTCCGACAGGTCCGGGGTGGTGAATTCGCTGGCGCTCTCCATGTCTGGGTCGGTGGAGTAGGCGTGCTCGGACGCGCTCGAGTATGGGGCGGCATCGCTGTGATGGAGTTGGTAATCCAGATGGAGAGCGCTCAGCTGTGACTCGAGCGCTGCCAGCTCGTCCGCCCGGCCCACGTCGTATTCGCCTAAAAGCGCCGCGACGAGCGAGCTGTCGAGGCCCGAGTACCTGGCCTGCACGACGCAGCGGCAGACAGAGCGCGGTGAGCCGGCGACGCGTCGACACCGAGACCACGTACGGTGAGCTCTTCGACTGTAATGGCGGCCATTGTGTGGTATGTATCCAAGATAATCCGGGGTGTGGTGGCGCAGAGGGGATCGTGGCAAGCTCTACGAGCTGTTCCGGGCAACTTTGTACAAAACGAGGCGAGGGTACAATACCGGGGTACGTGACGGAATGAGGTCAACGCGTTCTCGCTGCTTTCCCGAGTCCGCTTCCGATCTCGCGCCGCCGCGATCTGCCATATCCGGCCAGGAGAACTGGCTCACTTTGAAATCTCGTCATCATCGGGCGGCAAGGAGAACGGAAATTGCGTCGATATGTACACCGAATAAAGAACAGGCATAACCGGAATAAGTTAGGTACAGCGAAGGCGAAGTCAAAAGTAACCCCCAAAGTCCAAGAAATGCACAACGGCGCAGCTTAGTGCGCCTCGATCCCCTCCAGCTCGCGCTTGCCGTTGATCCAGCACGCGCCCATCCAGATGTCGTTGTACGGGCCCATGTGGTTGAGCACGTTGGAGAAGATGATGTTCGGCGTGTCCCCAATGGAGCAGCCCGACGACGTGTTGTCCTGCCCCGCGCAGTACACCCATTCCTCGTCGCTCTTCCGGATGTGTACTTCATGCGAAGGATGCGAGTAGCCCATCCCGCGACCGGGAACGATCGGGATGGGGTCCTTCTTGTTCGTGACGCGGATGAGGTCCGGGATGTGCTCGTCGACCCAAGCTGCGAACTCGGGGTTTCCAACCTATTGAAGTAATGTCAGCGCTGAGACGTACACGCAACAGATTCCATACGCGAGGCATGCCGTATGTCCGCACAGTGATCTTGATATCGGGCATGAGGAGGCGGAAGTACACCGCGTCGAGGAGAGCAAGTGCACCGCCTGAGAGTGCTTTGGGTCAGCAACGAACAGGACCACCGGTGGCGAAGGAGCAAGCGTACCCAAAGAGTGACCAATGAAGGTCACCTTATCGGTGTTAAACTTGGCCAGCGTCGTGTTGAGCGCTGCAAGCACGTCCGGTGCCGTACTGCAAATGCTGTTAGGACTCAGGGGCTCTTGGACGTCTGGGCTCGATGCGTACGTAGAGTGCTGCTCGAGGAAGCCGGAATGGACGAGGACGTCGTCGCTCACGCCAGGGAACGCCTCCTCCGGCAAGCCAGTGAGGATGAATTTCAGGTCGGTGAGGATGGAAAGACTGTATCACCGGAGAATGGGTCAGAGTCCCGAACGCGATCGGAGGAGAGCTTATTGATCGCACAATTTGGTGGGGTCCGTCCCTTGGTGCGCAACGATGGCGCTTTGCAGGACCTTGTCGTACCCGACATACCCTGGGAACACGGGTGAGCTCGGTAGGGCTGCTGCGAGATCAAAGGGCGGCACGCACAGAACTGAACCGCGTTCCCGTCGCCTCCAGAGGCAACCGGCGTGAAGCTCGGCGACTGCTCGCAGTTCTCTGGGGCGTGGGGTTAGATACATCAGCCACAGTATCATGACGGCGCGCGCGGCACACCTCCGCACGCCCAGTTCAGCGTTTCGTTCGCGGGGCAGTACGCCGCCGCGGCGTAGTATGTGTACGGGTGGAAGCTCTCGATCTGAGGCGCGGACAACGAGGCCGGCTGCGCGTCGCGCCGTGCGAGCGGCGCCGCTCGGACAAAAGAAGAAGAAAGAGAAAGAAGAAGAAAAGCCGCGGAAAGGAGCTGGGCGCGCATCGCAGAGGTGCCGGTGCGGGGATGTCGACCAAGGGGGCGAGGACGGCGGCCATCCTCGGCACGCGACGCCTTTTTATAGGATTGCGCAAGTTAGAGCGACGCGGCGATGATCATGTGGTCGCGCGGGGTTGTGCATCACGACGCGCAGCCTGATTAAGTAGATCATCAGACTGCATCAGGGCGCGCAGCGATCGGCACAAAGCTCGATGTTAGCAAAGCCAATGCGTCCTCGTGCAGACGACAAGGCGAGTAGTGGGCACGGCGAAAACGTAGCCGGCTATCGCTCAACTACTTGTTTGCGGTTGTCAAGGAATCGCACAGGTTCATGGCGATTATTGAAGGTTGAGTAAGCCTGCACAAAACAAACCGGCAATACGAACAGATGCGCTGAGCACATCAGCCTGAGTAAGTCGAAGGTACCATGCGCGACCTACAGACCAGGCTGTTGTCTTAAACGTGCCAACCCAGCGTCCTAGCCCATGCGGGCGGATTCTGCAGCAATGGATGACGTCCAAGGGCTTTTCGGCGAGCTGATTCGTCGCGTTCTGCGCATACCCGAGGCCGAATGACGTCGGTACTGGGATCGTCGTGGCCTAGGAAGACTCGCGATCAACGCGAGACGATTATGTCCAGTCCATATGGGTACATTCGAGGTGCGCTCAGCAAGCCACCAGCTCGACAATCGCCGCAATGAACGCGCTGGTGACGAGGAAGGTTCGTAACTTATGTTGTCGCTCCCAGCGACGGATGGCAGCATCCGTTTCGCGACCTGCGTTCCCCGCGTGCAGTTCTAATATCGGCTGAGTCAGCATCGGATCGCTGAATAAGCAGCCCTGCGGACCTTTCTTGAGCCATTTAATGTTCGGTATCATGACGAGGATGGTGAACGGTATGCACGCGAACGTCGCCGCCGCTGCAGACGCGAGTATTATCCGCCTGTT
Organism: Auricularia cornea; assembly: GCA_030578095.1. Classification (NCBI taxonomy): domain Eukaryota; kingdom Fungi; phylum Basidiomycota; class Agaricomycetes; order Auriculariales; family Auriculariaceae; genus Auricularia; species Auricularia cornea. Next base: position 2,063,737 of record JARLTE010000009.1, on the reverse strand, counting down.
CGCGCCAACGCTGCCGAAGCCTTCTGGGACGTAGTACGCGCTGCTTCCCAGTAAGGCGGTAGAGATTAAAAGCGAGCGCGGAATGAGACGCGCAGCGCGGTCGAACCCGCTCGACCAGACGCGCAGCCGGTCGAGAGGCGAAAGGGCGACGAGCGAGGGTAGATGTATGGCGCTTATAGAGCCCATCCATCCTAATAGGGCGTCAAACACACTTCCCTGTGGAGGGCCGGAACACTAACCAGCTGCAACGCCGAGTCCCGCAGTGCCAATGGCCCGGGCAATATCAACGTATTGCCCTCGCGACGGTAGATGTTGCATAGTGGTAAGATTCAGAGAATGTGGGTCAGAGCAGAGGGTGATTGACGTCCGCGGCCTGAGACACAGACGGGTTGGTGGTCAAGTCGAGACTTGGGTCGGAGTAAACGCTCTAGACACTCTTCCTTTTCGACTCTGAGGCCTGGGAATCCTGGTCAGCACCGTTGTCCTGCGCGGCCCGGACAAGTGGCAGCATGATTACGCCGGCATTGGTCAGCTGCTACCCAATGGGCCAAGCTATGATGCAAAAAATACAGTAGCGCTGGCTCGGTTCGGTCTGCCCGCAGACCATGAGCCCAATCCTTATAGCCACTATCCTCGTACTGTGCCAAACCTTCGTAGAGGCTGCTTGCTCAGGCCAAACTTGGCAACGCTCATCTCGAGTCGTCGCTTCGAGAGTGCGTCCAGGCGTTGGCCACGTCGTTCTTCACCCTGCCACCTGGGTGATCTGCGTGTCCCACGACTGGTTCACGCCACAATTTCTGGGCTTACTCTTGTGCCTATGGCATGCGTTGGGCATTTGGGCATTTTTGACTGGGCTATTCGGCGCTTTTACCCAGTGGCTCATCACCAAGTTCAGTTCCGCCGGAACTCTCGAATCAATGCTACACTGCTATGCGACGCCCGGCTCAGTTCAAACACTGGGAGTACCACTGGTTCTGTGCCTTGCAGGTGCCGGATGAGCAGCAGGTGGCTCCCGTCCAACCCTGCCCGCCGCACTGACCCCAAAGGGCAGCGCACTGTGGCATCGATCAGTCAACCGTATGCATGGCATCCCGCTATCCGAGACGTACGTTTCCTGGTGACGTGTTAGTCGGGAGCGGGGTGCTCGTCGACGGCGTGGCACCACCACCGCCGCCGCCGCCACCGCCGCCGCCCGACGCCTGACCGACCGTGACCGTTGCGCTGCCCGAGCTGAAGTACCCTTCGGTCGCCATGATCTGGTAGTTGAACGTGCCCATGGGGAGGCCGAAGCTCTTCCACGCGTTGAAGTGGTTGGCGGTCGTGATCGTGCCGCTCGTCCGCTTCTGCTGGCGGATCGAGAAGTACTGGTTGAACGTCGCAGTGCCGTTGATCGAGGGCTGGTTCACGCGCGTGCCCTGCGATGCAGCGTCTCAGACGACAGCGTACGCCGCATTTAGGAGGAACACACCATGTAGACGTCGTACGTTCCACCGTCGGACGTGACGGTGCCCTTCTTGCTCAGCTGGCTGCCGGGGTTGTACGTGCCGAAGCTCTCCATGACGTAGTACTCGATGAGCGGGTTCGTCGTCCAACCGTACAGGGCGAGGTAGCTGTTCCCGTTCGGCTGGTAGTTGGCCGAGAAGGATACGTTCCTGCGCGGTTCTTGCTGAGCTCAGGGTGCGGTGCCGCCGCGAGGAAGACGTACCTAGTCGTTCCCGGGTTCCACCCCTTACCGCCCACGAAGTTACCGTTGTTGCCGCTCCAGACTACACTGTACTGGCCGCCCGCAAGGTTTGTGTAGGTGACCTGGCCCGCGCCGTCCGTCCACCAGGAGTAGTAGTACCCGTCGTGGGTCCCAGTGGAGCTGGGCGTGCTGCGCGACATGAGCGGCATCGACGCAAACGCGCAGCCGACGACCGAGGCCGCGGCGACGAAGAGGCTGGCAGAGACCATGTCGATTCGTCCAACGAGTCGATTCCTGGACTTCAACAAGCAGCTCGATTATATACCTTTGAGACTGGCCGTCCGACGTTGACCCATGAAATAGCCTTGTAACATCGCATGTGTGATCCGTACGCTTGAGCACTGGGCACTGGCGTTCGCGGGCCGCTTACACGTGATGTGAGAGCGGAGTGTGCAGGGCGTGCTACGTGGCAGAGAATCTGCTCATCCCCCACGGGGCGGCTTCGACTTCGGTCCGAAGAATCGCAGATACTTGGCAAGAAGCTAGGGTGCTTCAAGAATCGGCGCACGTGGGGTTACAAACATGCAGATTGAGTTGAACGAAGCCGAGAGGGGTGGACGTGCGACACAAACGGAACATTCTTGGCCATGCAGCATGAGAGGCAATGCTCAGCTCGTGCTCGAATTGTCCGTAGACCGACGGCAGCATGGCATCTCCTGATGCAGGGCAATGTGCAAGGCGCTTGGGAGTCGGCACTAGGTATTACTATGTGCAAGTCAACCTCGCCTGCTGCCAGTGCTAGAGGATGATGCATCAAATGAACCTTGGTCAGTTTATGAATGTGAATCGCTACAGATAGGGACACAGTTTGAGCATGCGTGGTAAATGCTGTATTCCGAATCTACCCGCGGCCCGGGAGCGCACGCGCCGAAAATAATCCTGACAGCGTTGGAAGACGATTCGGGCTTGGCGCAACCCACACAGGGCCCGGACAATGAACGGAGTGACCGAACGGTACCGGAATGACGTGATGGAGGGAGCACGGAGACGAGGAAAGGAGAACGGGTCGACTCCGAGTCCCTGCCTCCGAAAATCCGGAGGCGCACGGACATTGCACGGCGAACGGCGAAACAAGAATGGTTGTTTATAGACAATAGCCAGACTCGATGTACGTTCAGTTGAGGCACTGCGAGTAGAACGTGTTCGACGCCTTGCAGGTGCCAGACGCGCAGCAGGTGGCTCCCGTCCAACCCTGACCACCGCATTGCCCCCACAGAGCGGCACACTAGATTATCCGTTAGCCAGCGCCAATCCTCAACGCGTCTGAAATGGACGTACGTTGCTGTTCGTAGGCGGCGCCGTGCTAGCGGGAGGGGCGCTGCTCGTCGACGGAGTGCTGCTGCCCCCGCCGGTGCTGCCACCCGACGCCGTACCGACCGTGACACTCGAGCTTCCAGAGCTGAAGTAACCCTCCGTCGCCACGATCTGGTAGTTGAACGACCCCATGGGGAGACCCATGCTCTTCCAGGCGTTGAAGTGGTTTGCCGTCGTGACCGTACCGCTCGTCCGCTTTTGCTGGCGGATGGAGAAGTATTGGTTGAACGTTGCTGTGCCGCTGATCGATGGCTGGTTGACGCGTGTCCCCTAGAACAGCGGCACCCAGCATTAGAAACTACGCCGTGAGCAGCCGTCCCACGCACCATGTAAACGTCGTAGGTTCCGCCGTCGGAGGTGACGGTTCCCTTGTGTGTCAACTGGCTGCCAGGGTTGTAGGTTCCGAAGCTCTCCATAATGTAGTATTCGATGAGCGGGTTTGTCGTCCAGCCGTAGACGGAAAGGTAGCTGTTGCCGTTGGGCTGGTAGTTGGCAGTGAAGGAGACGTTCCTGGCAACGCTTTCTCAGAGTCATACGAAGCTCAGCCGGAATTGTACGCGCCTAGCGGATCCCGGGTTCCATCCCTTGCCACCCACGAAGTTGCCGTTGTTACCGCTCCAGGTGATGCTGTATTGCCCTGCGGCGCCGTTGGTGTAGGTGACCTGGCCATTGCCGTCGGTCCACCACGAATAATAGTAACCGTTGTTGGTGCCAGTGGAGCTCGGCGTGCTGCGAGACATGAGCGGGGCCGATCCGTACGCCGAAGCGACAGTCGAGGCGACAGCGACAAGCAATGCGGCGGAGACCATGTCGAGCGGTGGAACGAGATTGAGGTGCTGTCGACTCGAGGAACGACTCGAGAAACGCAATTATATACCGTCCAGTGACGATACAACGTTGCCACAGAAGATAGCCTTGCGAAGTCGGACAGGTGTGCGATGAAATACGTGGCGTAGACACTCCCTAGCCCCATGGGGCCGGCGTCAATGCCCTTCCGAGGATTCCCAGACCCAGAGAGGAGCTTGCAGACAAAGCATGTCTTGTTTCCAGATTGCCACAGATTGACTTGGTGGATAATATGTGGAATGTGCCGGTCAGATGATTTCCGGCGCATACCACATAATTCAGACATTCTTTGCAAGGCGGTTGGATGTCAACCTAGAGCACGCAGGTAAAGCCGGCGGAAGAACAGGGCGAATATGGCAAAACGAGATGCGCCAGCCAGTAGAAGTAGATGCCAGCACAAAACTCGAGTCTTGTGAACGATCACAGCAGCCAACGTTGGAGTCGAGGTTGGGGCAGACAGGAATAGCACAGCGCCTACGCCCACGATTGCCGTAACATAGACGCTACAGCAGCCTCGTGGTCATGGGAGTCGAAGTAGAAGAGGAGCCAAAGCCATGTGTCGTCGAGGCAGCGGGGTAGTGCGCGCCGTTGGCCCTCCGACAAAAACCCTCTCGCCATTGACAGCGTGGCTCGCATTGGCCGTCCCAGGCGGTCGAGCAGCAGCGAAGGCTACATCCTTACATCAAGTAGTGGTGCGGGGGATAGCGGATAGAGAGCATGCTGTAGCGTGGAGCATAATCAGGCAGAAAAGCATCTCGAGGGACGGAAGACGGAAAATCTCTGCCGCCGTGCCAACTCCGCACGCCGGATATTTGCCAGCCATCTCGGCGGCAATTTGGTGTGAACCTCCCAAAATCGCCTAGGGTGGCCACCACTCGAGTTTCACGGGTCGTCTCATCAGCTATTCTGACCCGTATGACACAATCCAGTAGTTTGGCAGGCTCATAACAGGTTCCCCACTGAACAATAGCGCCAACTTCACCTGAGGAGTGAGGGACTGAACAATTCGTGAACCTGCGAAGCTTGTGGTGCTGGTCGCAAGTATTAGTATGCTTGGAATGAAATGATAAGGGTGCACAATGAGTGGGGGGTGGGCGGTCAACCAATTACAATGTTAGTACAATCGTAGATGCAAGTCGAATTTACGGCAACTCAACACATACCCAATCCTTCACCTCTGGCTTCCAGACACTGCGCGCAGGATAACTGCAATGCAGCCGCGTGGTCGGCACGCCAGGATCTGCATTGCCTGTGCCGCGCAGCGTCGCCGGCGCTGTTCCTTTCTCGACCCAGTCGATGAGCGCGAACAGCGCGTGCGAATCCGACGAGTTCGACCAGCCCGCTACTCTGTTCTGGCCAAACATCCACGCGCCCGGGCCGGAGCTGCAGTGGTTCATGCCCGGGATGAGGAACAGGCGATAGAAGTCGGCGAGCTTGCGCGGAGGGAGGCCGAGCTTGCGGCTGACGGACTGGTAGTACCATGTAGACGTTCCGGAGGAGATTAGCTGCGTGGCTAAGTCAGACATCGGCTCAGCCAAGCAGGAGGGTGGGAGGGAAACTCACGACGTCGCTCGTGCCGTGGTATGTGAGCAGTTTGCCACCCCGCTTGCGGAAGGCTGAGAGGTCGGGGTTGAACGAGGCTGCCTGCACTTTTGCGTCGCGCTTGTCGGCGTCCGCAATCTCGTTGAGACCGAAGTCGGGACTGGGCTCCCAGGAGGCGTTCCTGTAGACAACATTCTGGAACCAATCCTGTGGGACACAGTGAAATTCTGCACGAAGGGTTCCCTGTCGACTCACAATTGCCAAGGGGTAGCCGAACGGATTGAAGATAAACGGCCATGTGTCCGTGTCGACTTCCGCGCCGGGGTCCAGGCGCGGCGCGAGCAACTGACCGTCGCGTCCATAGATGGGCGAGTGGATCTTACGCACAGCAGCAACCTGCTCCCCAGAAAGACAGCCCTCACGCTTCTCTCCCTCGCAAAGGAGTGTCTCCGGGACGAACGCACACACGTCGGGATTGCTCACGACGCCGTCGCGCACGCCGTCGAGCCCGTCGCACTGCCTGAGGATCTCGTCCCGGACGAGCAGCCAGTCCGCCTCGCCCAGCGCGCGCCCAGCGATGCTCCACACGAGCCCGGCCGCGCCGGCGCGCACGAGGTTGATGACGGGCGACCCGGCGAGCACGCCGTCGAAGTCGCCCGGGTAGGCCTGCGCGCTGCGGATGCCCTGCCGCCCGCCCGTCGAGCAGCCGATGTAGTACGCCCTCCGCTGCGCGGCGCCGTAATACGCCGAGACGAGCTGCTTCGCTGAGAGCGTCGCGACGTGCAGCCCGCGGTGCGCGTAGTCCGCGACCACCTCGTCCGACGCGGCGAACGCCGCGCCGCTGTCGCCGTCGTGCCCGCCGTCGTGCCCAAATGTGGCGAAGTTGAGAGAGGTGCCCCAGTTCAAGTTGTCGTAGTCGACGCCTGCCACAAGTCTCAGCTCGCGGACTGGGTGAGAAAGGAGAACGCACATCCGCTCAGGCCAAACCCGCCCGTCCCGAGGAGGCGACCGTTGTACGCTCCAGCGTCGGGCAGCCACACCTCAACGCGCGTCGCGCTGCTGCGAGACGTGTTGTACACGAGATTGACGACGCAGACGTTGACGCTGGGCGTCGCCTGCAGGTTCTCATCCAGCCCTATGCCGCATGACGCCGGGACGCGGTAGCTCTCCCCGGCCGGGAGGTAGTGCGCCTTGAGCGAGGCCGCATTCCTGATGTGCACGTGAGAGAGCGCGGCGCAGCGCTGGGACGCACTGAGCGCGTGTGCATTTGCCGCAAGGAGACACAAGAGGAGATGGGAGGGTAGGCTGAGTCGCATCCGGGGCATTTGACGAGGATCCACAGTGCAGAGAAGCGCAGTTGAAGTACGAGCATGCAGTGTCGCTTATAAATGAGTCGCAGGCGGCCAACGCTACGCGTGTCCAGGGCTGAAATGATGGACGGGACTGTGTGCTGCGGCATACACGGTGGCGGAGCCGCACTGCCGGCCGAATTCGTGTGCGGGGGGGGGGGTTGCTCCCGGACCACCATGTCCGGAGAAGAACATAGTCTCTTCCCCTCCCCCCAGCGATACCCGCTGCGCAGAGACCCCAGCCACCGCCTTCGGGCGATGAGCAGGGCCGCGTCCAGATAATCCCGTACGGCGGCAACGCCCAGGGTCTGGAAGAGCGGCGTAGGTCAAATGCGAGAGCTTTATGAGGCCGCAAGCCCCATCCTTTCGTTAATACACGTCTTTTGAGCCGCAACTCGCGGGGTTTTGAGCTGGACATCGCGGAATATAAGCACGACGACGGCGCGAGGGCGCTGCTCGCCGAGCAGAGGACGCCCTTGTTTGGTGACCAAACGAACCGGCCCGGCAGTTCGGGGCCGGATGCCGAACCATCTCTTCCTCTTACTCTTTCGGACGAACTGACAGTGGGCGCCGTACAGGCGAATTCGCCGCGCCTGCGACCTGCTGGACACGCGAAACGATGCAAAGGAGAGCGGGCACGTACGCGGACGGCAGCAGGGTCGGCAGCACTCTGGCTAAAAGCTAGCATCTGTATTGCACCAAGGAAGGCTGTCAACGACAGCTGTTAGAAGGCGGGCGCGGATCGGCGCGCACTCAGTTCGCAGAGTGCGGCCGGCCCTCGACAACGCCTCGCGAAGTCTATCGTGCGTGTCATCGGCTGCGACACGCACTCTTTGCTCACGGCCCACGCTCACCGCTGCTGCCCGATCTCCCAGACCCGCCCGATGCCGCCGCCCTCGTTTACGATCAGCACCGCAGAGCTCATGGCCGCGCTGGACAAGGGCCTGCAGGATGCCAGGCTCCTGCTGGCTGACACCGCGACTCTAATCGACAACGTCGAACTCGCCGTCTACGGCCCCGCCCCGCCGCCCGACATCGACGAGACCGGGCCCGCCGCCGGCGCTCAAGGCCCCTCGCTCGTGGAACGCGCGCATGTCCTGCGTGCACGCGCGTGGATCGAACGCGAGCGCAGGCGCGGGCGTGAACGCGCCAGGCGCTGGACCAGACTCCAGCTGACCCCGGTGAGCAGACAGCTGCACACGGGCGCTGCACATGCTGAGCAGGACCTTTAGAGCTCTGCCGGGGGAAACAACAGCACGCCCGGGGAGGGACAAGCCCACGCTGTCGCCGGTGCGAGCACGTCGACGCACGAGAGCGACCGGGCCGGCGAAGCGCAGGAGTAGACCGCAGTCTGCGAACGCGGATGCGCAACGTAAAGCGAGGGGATAACGAGACCAGACGAGGACAAAAGCGGGCGCACGCACGCATAGAAGAGGAAGGGCTGAAGTAGATAAAAGAATGCCCATTGCAGTTGTTCCCCTTGTACTAGATACGCGTCGACGCGTGAATCACAACGAATGTTGTCAATTGGTACCCTCCAGGCCGCAGTGCTGTACGCGTAAGGTGAACGATGCACGCGCAAAGACGCTTCCGGGCCCGTTTCGGGCGCAGGACGTACACAGGGACGGCCGAGAAGAGAGAGCTCCGTCGACCTGGAAGATGGGGAGAAGCAGCAAGTGTCGACACGAACCGCGTGGGCGGCATCCTGAAACGCTGCGCAGGTAATGGGATCAACCCCTGCCTGGTGATCTTTGCGGCCCTGCGCAATGATCGAGCCGCGGGACAAGCCTTTGCCGCGCCGGCCGAAGATGATCCTACAGCAACGTATATAAGAGGACAGAGAGGCTGGAGGATGACGCGGATACCCCGGGCGTGGTACGTCGCACTGCGAGCCCGATGAGAGCTGCACTGGAGACCCAGGCGAGTGCCTCACGCGGGGCTTGCCACACCTGCAAGGCGGGAGCTGCACGCCGCTCTCCGTGCACAACACGATGCACAGTCGGCCCGCGCAGAGACTGCCCGCTCGTCTCGGAGCAAGCAGCGTGTACACAGACAGAATGAGCACGGTGCTGCGCCTGGAGGACCTGGACGTATGCAACAGGATACTCCCGCGGGAGTATCCTGTAAACTTTATAAGAGAGCAGGACGGCTCAGGCCGCGCCGAAACAAGGCCGTCGCTGGGCATACGTTGGTGCTCACCGCTCTGCGCAACGAGGCCGAGCCACTCTCGTACGCAGGCAGCATGGCAAGACCGGCAGAGACGACCGACGACGCCCAACACCAGTCTAGTAGCTCTACCCCTGAAATCGACGCACAGCGGCAGGACCAGGCATCAGGCAGCACGATGCATACGAACGGCGCGAACGGCGCCTGCGAGAGAACAAGCCGTCGCCCAGGCCAAGTGCAGGCAACCGCTGCAACGACGTCGAGGGGCAGCGCTGGGTGCCCGCTGGAGGACCCGATGCTGTGGCTTGGCCACCCGCTAGCTGCACAACAGAGCGCAACAGGATGTACGTAGACCACCGGCTAGACCACATGTAACAGCGCCAGTAACAATGATGATCATAGCACAGACGCAGCGCGAGCAGATAATATCGCTCCCCAAGCTCCGAGAGGTCCTCCCAGAGTTCTTCAAGAGGCAGCCGGCGCCGGGAGTGACAGCGATAGCAGAGCTGCGCGAGAGGAGTGCGCCTCCTGCGAACAGCGAGGAGGCCGACGTAGGGGAGAGCGACAGAGGCAGGAAACGCAGGACTCCGCCCTCACCACGCGAGGATGCGGCGCCGAATGCGGGCGCCAAGCTGCCCAGCTACGCATGCAAGGGAGGGTGCATGCGGTCTTACACGTCGCCGTACTCTCTGGACAGGCACTGGAAGCTGTATCCGAGATGCGAGGAGAAACATCGCCGCGCGGAGCTGCGCCCATTCGAGACGAGAATTCATGAGGAGTATGTATGGAGACGGCGCAGACTGGAGGAACGGCGAACCCGGCGTGCGGGGCGGAAAGGCTCTGGCGGAGCGGACGGTACCGGAGACGCTGGGAGCGAGTAACTGTCCGAACGCACGTAGCAACACCGATTCCAAAGTATGTAATGGCTGAACGAGAGGGGCCGGCGCGTATCCCGAGAATGTAATTGTTGCGGCCAGCCGGCAACCGCGCAGAGCGAGAGCCTACGAGTGGAACACCACCCGCAGCCCACCCTCACACGGACCGCATCTCTCTCCCTAGGAGACACCCCAACCCGACCCTTGACTCTCGCCCGCGACGGTGGAAGCGCAGAGCAGGCGTACGGAGGGAGAGAGACCCACGAGAGGGTCCCGACGGGAGTTCCGCTCGAGCCTCTGGAGGGGACCCAAGGCTGGTGAGGAGTACTCGCCTCTACTCCCACGCACCCAAGGTCTACGACGTGTGGGACCCGAGGCCTCGGACCAGAGGTGGGGCGCCGCCGCGGCCCAGAGGCGCGGCGGTGCTGGAGGAACGCTCCCAGGCCAAGTGCACGCACAAAGACTCTGAGAGACCAAGAATCCAAAGACTAGAGTACAGGCATTGCATCGCGCTCTTCTTATACGCCGCTCTCGGTGGTCCGTCGGTTGTCTCGAGTCCCGACGGGAGTTCCGCTTGATGGTCGCTACGATCCTCGAGCTTGCTTCCCTCTCACGAGACGCCATTGGCGGAACATAACCCCCCCCCAAGGTCGAGGTCGTAGCGGGGTTTGCGTCTTGCCCTCTTTCCCTGGGCGACTCCTCTGGGATGGAACGGTCGTTGTCCGCGCGTCGGGACGATTTTGATCTCGCCCTCGTCCGCGAACAGCTCTTCGGCCAGCTGGTGCTCGTGCTTCCCTCCTACGTGGAGAGTCCCGCCCTTCTCCTGACCGAGCGTTGGCTCCGGTTACTCGTGGGCCCGGACGATGTCGACTTCTGGCGAGCGATGAGGGCCTGGGAGGATCGCATCCGTGCCCGGCTCAGCGTTGTCCACTCTCGTAGTGCCACGGACGGTCCGCTCCGTTCGCCGGTGTTGGAGTTACTCGTCGAGGTGGGGCTGTCGGCTCGGGCGTACTGCTTGCGTGTCGCCGATACGACTCCTTCGCCGCTCGCGGCGGTCCTCCGCGCATACGGGGAGCGGACGCGCTCCTTGTTCGACGACTCTCCGTCGCAGAGGACCCTCGACAACGCGTCCCCTCGTCGCCTCCATCTCTCCGCTCTTGGCCTACGGGAGCGCGCCGGAGGCGCGCGAGCGGTCGCGAGTTCGGTTGCGGGGAGACAGGGTGTCCGACCGGCGCTCCGCAGCGTGCGGTTTTCCTCTCGTCGCTTGCTTCCTGCGCTGATCGCCCTGCAGTGTCGCCGTTGCGTCGACGCCGTCCTGCCCTGCTTTCTCTGGTCGTGGCAACCCGACTTGTCTTGCGCAGGGTGCGTGGCGACAGGCGTGGCGTGTGAGGATGTTTCCCCGTCCCCTCCGGATCGGTTCGTGCTGTTCATCCCGCGCGCCGCCTCGCCGCGGACGTGCGAAACGACGCTCTCCGAGCACGGGTTGTGACCGGGCGTCCGGCCCGAACACCGGTGCCCGAAGCGGAAAGGCAGACACGGGTCAGGTGCGGGACTCCCGTCGGGAGTACCGTTACGACCCCTTCGACGATCTCAGTCCTCCTGCGTCGAGTCTCAGGGAGTGGGACGTAGCTCGTAGCGTTCTCAACGCCCTCTGGCCCGGCGGCCGCTTGTGGAATAGCGTTTGTCGGATACTTTTGCGAGTATAAAGTTCGACGTCGAGTCCCGTCGGTGACTCCGCCTCTTGGCTTCGTATCTGTCGAATGGCTCGCTCTGTGTTGCCTACCCGCCCTTCGTCGCGCGAGCGCTCGCCGTCCCCGGTCTCGTACTCGCCGCCGCCGTTGGAGCCGCACCCCGAGCTCGAGCTGCGAGAGCTTCTCCACCGTCGACAGCTTTTCCTGGACCTCGTGGCGCTCCTGCCGTCCCCCACCGGTCTGGAGCTCGTTCTGGTCGGACTGTTGGAGCGTTGGATCGCGCTGAACCAGTTTCCTCCCCGCGAGCCGGCCTTGGGCCTTGACCAGCTCGAGCTGTACCGCAAGATGCGACGCGCCGTCCGCCGAGTACGCGATCGCGTCCTGTCTCGCAGCGAGCGCGCGTGGTTCGAGCGTCGCGTCGTGACCCTCGTGCGGCGATGGTACGAGACCCTGGACGCGCGTGCCCCGCTGTTGCCCCTGGAGGACGTCTGGTTCGCATCTGACCCCGAGGACGTCTTCGACCGGACGTGGACCAGCGACGATCCCGGCCCTCGCCTGGATCCTCTTCGACGCGCTCGCGACGAGCGCATCAGTGCCCTCCGTCGCGAGCTCGGCCTTGCCGACAGCGACGAGGATGAGGAGGGGGGGAGTCTCAGCGATCGGGGTTCCGGTGGTGGTCGCGCGTCCTCGCCCGAGCGGGAGTCCCGCGCGCGTCCCGCTCGCCGCGCTTCGCGTCGCGCGAGATCGAGCGAGCTCGACGTTGTGGTTGCCGAGGTACCGGTGCGTCTTCTCATCCCTCGCGCTGCGCGGGCGCTGACCTCGGCCGCTTTGCAGTGCGCTCGTTGCGCGCGCTTGGAGCGCGAGTGCCTTGGTCGAGTCCATCCGCGCACGAGGCGCGTGAACCGTTCCTGCCGCGCGTGTCGCGACGGGCATCGTACTTGCGTCGGGGCCGAATGGCCGTTGGTGGGACGGGCGGGTCGCGCTGTCGGGGAGAGAGTGTCCGACCTTGTGGAGGTCGCGGAGACGCGGGCGCAGGAGGCGAGGGACGGACAAGTGGATCTCCGTCGTCGCGTCGCGGGGCTGCACGCTGCCGTCGCGGAGCAGGACGTTGTTGTTGAGCGTGTGCGCCGTCTCGCCGCCTCTCTCGTGTAGTCGTAGAATGCTTGTGTCGTGTTTTTGAAAGTTGGAATGAATTGCAAGTTGGGCTCATCAGAACGGTGTGGAAAGCGCAAATCCGAGAAGAACTCAGCGAAGAAGGTCTCCTCGAACCCCCGGTTGGGTCTCCGTAGGACGTTCGACGGGTTTCTCAAGCGATCGTGGGCTGAGACGGGAGGTGCCTTCGGCTTCGGGATCGGGTTCGCCGAGCCCGTCCTTGTCATACGTGCGCGCGCGGGGATCTGCGCTCGCTAAGGCGGCATCTCGTGCGCTCGCTCGTGTCGGGACCCGTTCGTCGGTCGCAGCACGCTTCGTGCGGGTCGCAGCAGAGAGCCGATTACAGTCGTCGGGAACCTTGGCCCTGGTCGTGCGCGAGGTGTAGTAGTCCTTCGCGTCGTCCGTGTGGTGCGAAGGGAGAGGGCGGGATAGAGAAGCAAGAGTTGGTATATGGAGAGAGGGTTGTTCGGCCTCGGGTCTCGTGAGGATGAGGGAGCAGCGAGGCGGCACGGGCATCGTTACACCGCGCCGCGATGGTGTGTTAGTCTTTGGATTATGTTGCGGCCAGCCGGCAACCGCGCAGAGCGAGAGCCTACGAGTGGAACACCACCCGCAGCCCACCCTCACACGGACCGCATCTCTCTCCCTAGGAGACACCCCAACCCGACCCTTGACTCTCGCCCGCGACGGTGGAAGCGCAGAGCAGGCGTACGGAGGGAGAGAGACCCACGAGAGGGTCCCGACGGGAGTTCCGCTCGAGCCTCTGGAGGGGACCCAAGGCTGGTGAGGAGTACTCGCCTCTACTCCCACGCACCCAAGGTCTACGACGTGTGGGACCCGAGGCCTCGGACCAGAGGTGGGGCGCCGCCGCGGCCCAGAGGCGCGGCGGTGCTGGAGGAACGCTCCCAGGCCAAGTGCACGCACAAAGACTCTGAGAGACCAAGAATCCAAAGACTAGAGTACAGGCATTGCATCGCGCTCTTCTTATACGCCGCTCTCGGTGGTCCGTCGGTTGTCTCGAGTCCCGACGGGAGTTCCGCTTGATGGTCGCTACGATCCTCGAGCTTGCTTCCCTCTCACGAGACGCCATTGGCGGAACAGTAATGTCCTGATCGCGCGTCCACGACAGTGCGGGGCGCCGCGCAGAGCACCGAATAGATGTCGCGATAAGCTGAACCGGCGAGACGAGCATCGCGTACCCGGTAGGAAATGCCCCGTCTACGTCCACAGCTATCGGAGAGGACCATGTGAGATAAGTGGGGCAGGCGGCGACGCGTATGGCGAAATGAACACGGAGCCGCGGTGCGAGATGGAACAAAGGACCGGGCGGAGCCCAAATTGGGAACAGACTCTCTGTTTTGGGCGACGCGCCGTGCGCTGAGCACGTCAAGAACCAGATCGGCCAGAGCGCTTGGATTATGGGTGTGTTCGCCAACTGTCAGATGGCACGCGCTGCTAACGACTGTATTGCTGTCGCCGGGCAGGGTGCGATGGCAGCCGCATGGCGCGCGCCCAGAAAACGCCACCGCGACGGAGGGCCGCCGTCCGCTGTGTCTCCGTGTTGTGTTTAAAAGCGATGCGGGAAGGAGAGGGGGCCCCCAGCAAACATCCCGTTGCTACACCGCGCCAGAGCCAACATGTCTTCCATCAACAACTCTTTCACTGTCCTGCCCGTCGAGTACGCCGGCTCGGAGTCAGGCTCGGACGATGGCAAGCGCGGAAAAAAGGACGCAACCAGTGGGTATTGGAGGGACCCGCGCGCCCAGACACTGACGCGGGCGTAGTTGCGCTGGACGACGAGGCTGAGTTCCCGCCGCTCCCATCCCCCAAGTCGCAGTCGGCTGGGGTACCAGCTTCACCGCCGAACGCGGCGCGCGCCAGGAAGCTCTCGGATACCGAGTTCAAGGACTCGCCGAGGGTCACCAGGGTGTGGGGCGAGCGCAAGGCGGCCCTCAATGGGGCCATGGGCGCCAGAGAGCGCCCGCCGCCGCGCGCGCCGTCCCCGACACCCGGGGCTCCTCAGGCCTCCCGGATGGGCAACTTTCAGTGGCCGATCGTGAGTGCGCTCGACACGCGAGATGATGCATCTCTGACATGGTAAAGCCCGCTCAGCGCGCGCCGGGAGCCCTGCCCGGGACCGCGACGCGCGCCAAGGAGAACAACAGCGCGACGGCCGTCACCACGGGCAGCGGGGGCGGAGACGCGGGGATGCCTGCGCCAGCTCCTGCGCGCGCCGTCAATGCCGTAGGCGGCGAAGAGCCGCGCGCCATCAGTGCCATGGGCGGGGAGGAACCCGCGCCGGACGCTGCCCACGACGCTGGTCACGAACAGGTCAGGGCGAGCGCAAGCGCGGCCCGCACGGAGGTGCCCCTGACGTACCCGGGGACGCAGCGCCGTGACACCCCACCGGCGAAGGACGCTGAAACGGGCTCGCCGCAGAACGAACCAGCGACGGGCCGCGTCGACGGTGAGCAGCGCGGAGGTCGCGATGCACCGCCGCACGCTCGCCAGGCGACCGAGCCTGCGGAGGAGAGGGTCACTCCGTTCCTGCCCCCCAGCGCGGGGAATGGGCTTCTCTACTGGCCCCAGGAGCCGCTCCACGCCCTGCGCGGCACTCGTGCGCCGGCGCCGCTCGTCCGCCAACAGGCAGTGTACGACCTACGCACGAGGATGCACGGCGAGCAGCCGGGAGGGGAACTCGCCCACCCGGCGGGTGGATTCGTGCCACCGTCGCCACATGCGGCCGCGGACGACGCGATGCAGATCGACCCTGAGGACGGCGCCGCGACTCGGAGCCAAGGAGGGTCGCTCAGCCACGCTATCTCTGTTACGTCGGACGCCCCGCCCGGCGTCCAGGCCTCGCGTACCGACCTCCACGGCCTCGAGGCTGACGGCGCAGCTGGGCCAGCCGCGCACGGCACTGGGTCGCCGATCGATATCTTCCAGAGCCTTGGCCCGGCCGCGCCACCAGTCGACTTGGACGACGCGCACGTCCAGGAGATGCACAACCCCGCGCCAGCGTCGGACGCGGACAGGGCGGCTGCGGCGCGGCACTCCGCCGCCTTCGCCCACACGTTGATAAGGATGGACGCGCTGCGGCGGACCACGCGCTGCACGGATGGCCACCTCGCGGGGGCACGGGCAGCGAAGCTGAACCCTCGCCTCAACACGAAGTGGAGGAACCGGCGCGCAGGCGGGGAGGACGGTGTCGGACTACAGGTATACAGCGTCAACGGCGACACGGACATCGCGCACATCAACGAGGCACGGCTGCACATCGAAGTCTCTGAGTCAATGCAGCTGCTGCTTGCGAACGAGGAGCCTCGCGTCGCCCCGGCGCTGGAGGCTTACGGCGACGCGCCCATGCCACCGGGGGTATACAACCTCGACCGCGTCCACAACGCGACGGTGGCGGACATCAAGGACTTCGAATTCCTGATCGTGGGGCGAATCTGCTTCCTAGTGTTCGACTGGGAGCATGGTAACTCGGACTTTATGGGCGCTTTCGGCGGTGCAGTCTTCCGGTCGGACCCTCTCGCAGTGGAGCTGCGCAAGAAGTGCGCGGCGTCGACAGAGGTGCGCGCGGTTTTCAAGACCGTCGAGGCGCGCTACCCGGGGCACGGCGCGAGCGGCCTGCAGAAGCTCGCCGACTCAATCATCGCGCGGCCGCTGACCAAGTCGGCGAAGGGCGCGAACTGGATCTACTACGACGAATTCAATATCTACGCGACGACGGCGGGCCTCATCCCCGACGGCGACGACGGGCGCAAGCAGGAGCTCCCCAGCGACATCTACGCTGCGCTCAAGACGGCGTTCGCGACGCTCTGGGTGGAGGACGACGACTTCGGGCGCCTCACCATTCGGCAAGCTTGTTTCTGCACTATATGCACTTCGATCTCGCACCCGACGGGCAAGTGCCCGGCCCTCTCGCTCGAGGGCTGGCCCAAGCCCAGTGGCCACAACGGCGGGGGACACAGCGGTGGCTGGCCCGCGGGCGGCTCGGGTGCAGCGACGCGCGGCGGGGCGGCCATGGGCAGCTCCCGCGGCGGAGGACGAGGCCGCGGCGGACCCCAGGGCCGCGGCGGGCCACCCACGCGCGGAGGTTTCGGAAACGGTGGCTTCCGGGGTCGCGGCGCGAGCAACGCCGGCGCCGGGTGGGCGAACTGACTGCCTCTCGCTTCGGGGCCCCTCGTCTAGGACCCAATCTTGGGCCGGTACACGCACCTTCCCCCCGCCCCCCGTTTTTCTGTGAACAGCCGCGATCCCCCCCTCCCTTTGTGTACTCCCGAACAAGATCATGTGATGTACTTACCCTGAACTGCTAGCTGGAGCAATTACAGAATCGTCGACAGCAGACTCGCAGCTAGCAGAGCCTCAATTTCCCCGGGCGCGGGGACGCTACGCACAACCGAGAGTGAGTGCCGGTTCGACCTAATACACTGCTTGAACAGGAAAGTTGAGCCGTAAAAAGCGGGGGCCTGTTTAGGCCGGGGCAACCCGCACGGAGACGCTGAAGCGCCGGCAGAACCGGTTGAGGGGAACCGGCGCATTGCCCGCCTGCCGGTGGGTCTATCACCGGACGCTCGGCCATGGGGGCACTGCCCCAGGTTGCTAAGATCACAGTGCAATCCTCAGTACACACAGACGTCGACTTACTTACGGTTTCCAATGGCTGGTGCGGTTACGAACCCGCCCGAGACGGACTAGCTGAGTTCCCGTCTGCCGGCTTGGCTGGGGATGATGTCTCGGGAGGGTCTGGCGGCAGACACCCCGGAGGGACGGAGAATACAGGAGGGTCGGCTGCAACGGCAGACCCGGACGGGGACGGGGTTCTCCCGGACGTCCACTGTGCCACCGTCGCGCCGGCCTTCCCACCTCCCCTTCCGGTCGGGATACCTTCCCACGGAGCGCACGAGCTCGGGGCGCATCAGCCCCTGCCGAACACCGGCGACACGCGTCGTCTCACACAGGATGTGAGCGCGCGGCATCGAGAGACACAGAATGCGACCCCGCAGCGTCGGGGCGCGCAAAGCGGCCGTGCCGCAAGCTTCATAGCTTTGGATAGTCAAGCCTCGCAGGAGAACGGCGGCAACTGGAGCGACAGCGACCGCACTATCTCGGGCTGGGACTCAGAGAGCCCAGCCCCCACACCAGCGTCGGGAAATGCGGATCTCCCAGAGCAGCGGGGGACGCAAAACCTGGTGATCGTGGAGCCGCAGGAGGGCGCCCAGAGTAGGAAGAAGACGAAACCAGGGCTGCTCATAGTGTCTGAGAATGTACGGGGCCGCGGCTCCCAGTCGATTCGGGGGAGCATCAAGTGGAGAAAGATCGCAGACGATATGCGCAGACAGAGAATAGGAGTCATGGCGGTACAGGAAACACACCTGTCTGAAGAACACACAGCGGACATCGGGGAGCTGCATGGGCATCTGCTCATCATCAACTCGGCGGACCCGGACAATCCCACGGGGGCCGGGGGCGTCGCGTTGGTATTCAACAAGTTGGTCACGAACCACGCGACGGTACAGCACCGGGTCTTGGTGCGCGGCCGGGCGATCGCGGTGCAGTTTGAGTGGCACCGCGGCCGGAAACTAACTGTCCTGGCGGTATACGCATCCACGGAGCGCGTCGCGAACCACAATATGTGGGAGACTATACGCAACAAGATCAGGGCGCCCACTTGGGAGCTCGGACGTCCAGAGGTGCTGCTCGGGGACTTTAATTTCGTGGAGGATGATATCGACCGGTTCCCAGCGGCCGCGACCAGAATGGATAAGCCTGCATCTTTTACGTCCCTGAAGCGATACCTGGGCGTGAAGGATGGGTGGCGGATCACGAATCCCAGCGCCACAGATTGGTCGTGGCGAGACGCGAGCCGGAGCCACATGTCCCGGATAGACAGGGTGTATCTGACTGACGAGCTGCTAGCATGCAGTGTGGATTGGAAGATCTCGATCTCGGGGATCACAAAGGATGATCACAGTAGGGTGCAGGTCAAGCTCTACGCCTTGAGCTGCCCTGACGTAGGGAAGGGACGCTGGTCGATGAAAGCGAGCCTGACAAGGGACCTTGCCTTTCTACGCACGGTCAACGAGCTGGTGAAACAGGGTAAGGCCGAGATAGACGCCATGAGGCCGGGGGACCGCGACGCCACGAAGAACCCACAGACCGTGTGGCAGTCGCTCAAAGACAGCATCAGAGAGGAGGCGAAGAAGCGCACATCCGAGATTAACTGCAAACGCCTCACGAGGCGTCGTCAGCTGCTGGCGGAGAGGCAGCAAGCCGCTGCACGCGTGAGTGAGGCGTCTGAGATAGACCGGCCGAGTATGACGAAGGCGCTGAGGGCAGCGGAGGAAAAGTTGTTCCGAGAGGAGGAGAAGCGTTACGAGAGTACTTTCCTCCTCAGATCGTCACGAGCCTGGGCGGAGGCGGAGACGATGAGTAAATCGTGGTTCTCCTGGGTGAAGGACAGGAGGAAAAGCGAAGATATCCCGTTCCTCGCGCAGCGCGACGGCGAGCGGGTGATCCCAGTCACAGACCCTGAGAAGATGACGGAGATGGCGCGGCGCTATCACGAGGGCATCCAGGACAAGGACATGGGGGTAGACGCGGAGCAGCGCGCGCGGGCGATCTCAGCAGCGTTGGGCAGCGTCAAGGTGCGTCTGTCACCGGAAGCACGCGCGGAGCTCGCGGCTCGGGTGTCACGCGAGGACGTGGCAGAGGCGATCCGCATCGCAAAGAATGATAAAGCGGCAGGGATCGACGGCATCATCCACGAGCTGTGGAAAGCACTGATGGAGAAGTTCAGGAAGAATAAGCCGGGCAAGCAGGAATGGGCGGATGTTGCCGGCCTGATGGCGGCTGTCTTTAACGACATCGAGCAGTTCGGCGTAGAGGAGTCGACGGCGTTCACGGAGGGCTGGATGTGCCCGTTGTATAAGAAAGGAGACAAATCGGACATCGCAAATTACAGACCGATCACCCTGCTGAATACGGATTATAAGCTGCTGACAAAGGTGCTAGCCACGAACCTGGCTAGGATAGCGCCGGACCTCATACACTGCTCGCAGGCAGGCTTCGTGCGGGGACGGAGCATCACGGACCAGGTCAAGATCACGTCACTGATGCTGGACTATGCCGAGGCGAATGAGGAGGACGGAATTATAGTGGCCCTCGATCAGGAGAAGGCGTACGACCGCATTCGGCACGACTACCTGCTGGACGTGCTGAGGAATATGAGTTTCCCGGAGAACTTTGTGCAATTAGTGGGGAAGCTATACGAGAATGCATACACGAGGGTCATGATAAATGGTCATCTCAGTGACAGGTACAGGGTCACGAGGGGGGTCAGACAGGGCGACCCGCTGTCCTGCCTCCTCTTTAACTTGGCGATCGAGCCGCTCTCGGCGCTGCTACGCAGCTCCGATCTGAGGGGATACAATATCCCCGGTGTGGAGGAGAAGCTAATCGCGACTCTGTACGCGGACGACACGACGGTGTACCTCTCTAAAGGGGATTCTTTCGCGGCGCTGAGCGACGTCTTAGAGCTGTGGTGCCTGGCGTCCGGGGCCCGCTTCAATGTCAAAAAGACCGAGATAATACCGATCGGCTCGGAGAAACATCGAGGGATTGTAGTGGCGGAGCGGAAGAACGGGGCCGCGCCGCTCCCCGCAGGCATAAGGATCGCAAAAGATGGCGAGGTAACGAGGATACTCGGTGCTTGGCCTGGGAACAAGGTCAAGTCTGTGGGTGCATGGTCAGTGATAGAGGACCGGATCCACGAACGCCTTACTAGATGGGAGAAGACCAAGCCGACTCTGATTGGGCGCGGGATTGTGACTCAGGCAGTGATCGGTGGCTTGACGCAATACCTCACTGCGGCGCAGGGTATGCCGAAGGACCTGGAGAAAAGACTGGACGATGCCGCAGTGAGTTTCTTCTGGAGAAATGCGAAGAGGCACCCAATAAACAAAGACGTGATCAGACGAGGCACGGCGCAGGGTGGAATGAACGTCATTAATGTGCAGGCGCGGAACGAGGCCCAGTACCTGACATGGGTTAGCTCGTTCCTGAGGGACGACGCGGGCCGCCCGCTATGGACTTTCCTGGCGGACGGCATCTTCTCCGCTAGGATCATTGGTGACCACAAGGCGCGAGTTCCTGAGGAGCTGCGACGGAACCCGCTATGCTATGACTGGCGCCCCAATCTAGACAGGCTGCCGCTCGTGCTTCGGATGATGGTCCTGACTGCAAGGAAATACGGGGTTATGATAGATGACCCCTTCCTCCCGAAAAAGGTGCGCGAGCAGGTGCCCGTGTGGACACACCCAGCCTTGATCGAACCGCGTATTCTCGAGGACAGAATGGTGGAGCTTAAGTGCCTGCGCACGAACCACGCGGTGCGGACGATCGAGGACCTAGAAGAAATCGCGGAGCTGGACGACCCGGAGCACGAGGGTGCTGACGACTGTGCGTGCGACAATTGCGTCGCGGACAGACTGGAGGGATGCAAGGACCCTGCGGCATGCCAGAACCTCGCGGAGGACTTGTTGGCCTCGGTGGCAGAGAAGTGGAACACGTCCCTCCAGAGTGACGAGGTCGATGGGACGCTCTGGGAAGCGTTCGAAGAGGACAGACGTGGGGCTCTGATGAGCGGGGAGCTGGTAGTCTTTGACCACAGAGCGCCGACAGGCGACTCGGTGGGAGAGTTTTTCCGGGTTTTTACTGAGACACTGGCGATCAGGCCGAGGAAGTCCGCACACATCGCGCGAGGCTTACCTGGGCAGCGCCCGCCGCGCGCCACGCCGGACGCCCCGATCACGGCCGTGGTATGCGGTGGCGTCGCCAAAGACGATGAGGATAGACGGCGGGGAGGCCTCGCGGTGGTCTTCCCGGACGAGGAATGCGCGGACATTTTCCACGCGTGCGAAGGGGACTCGCACTGCGAGGCCCGGAGCACAGCTTTGGCGATCGTAGCGGCCGCGCAGGGAGCCCCGAAGGATAGGACGCTGCACCTTGTGACGACGAATAGATTCGTGGCGCGCGCGCTGACGGTGGACCTGGCGCGGAATGAGAGCCGGGGATGGCTGAACATCTCCAGCGCCGGCGCGGAGCTGCGGATCGCGGCGGCGGCTCTGCGATCGCGGGGCGCGGAGAGTACCTTCAGCTTCGTGGATAAGAAGAGAGCACAGGGGTGGCCGGAAATTCGGCAGGCGAGGAATTTGGCCGCAGTCGCAGCAGACGTGACAGAAGTAAGAATGGTCCCGAAGCGTAGGCTCGAGCGTTTTGACAAGCCGGGTATGAGCGTGCGGGGCCTTACCCAGAGGGCGGCGCACGCGGCAATCAAGTCAGCGGAAGTGGCGGCGGCGCAGCCTAGGAGCACGACAGAACGGAACCTGGCGGTAATTAAGACCGCGCTGCGTGATGGGTGCGGAGCTCAGCCGTCGACGGAGAAGATCTGGAGAGACCTCAGGGACAGGGCCCTGTCGAAAAATGCGAGGGCTTTCCTGTGGAGGTGCATTCATGGGGGCCACAAGGTCGGGGAGTACTTCCAGAACATGCCGGAGCCCTGGAGGTCGAAAGGAATCTGCCCCACCTGCGACACCCTCGAGACGATGGAGCACATACTTCTGGAGTGCCCGGACTCCGGGCAGGATCCTATCTGGAACATGGTGAGGGTGTTCCTGATGCACAAGCGTATTGGCGTGACACTCAACATTGGGATGATTTGGGGCTGCGCGAGTTTCTCCGGGGCGCGATTCTGGAATCCATCGAGTGCAGCCCGAGCTTTCAAGATAGTAGTGTCGGAGTCCGCTTTTCTGGCATGGAAGATCTGGTGTGAGAAGAGAATTGAGCACGGAGACGACCCGGAGTGGATGCCGACCCGCGAGGCCATCAAATCTCGGTGGCGGTCGATGATGATGGACAGGTTCAAGAAGGACAGATGCCTCACGAGCGTCAGGGCTTTCGGTAAGAGGGCCTTCGGCAGACTGGAAGCGATCGCGACATGGCGCGACGGCAGGATAGACCGTATCCCGAAGCTTATACACCCGCGAGCAGCCAGAGTTTTAGTGGGTAGAGACGCCGCGAGGACGGATGGCATTGGTTGACATCCGTGGCGCCGAGTCCCACACTACCTACATCAGGTGTGCTAAGGACATTTCTCTGGCGGAGTTCCCCGGCGGCTGCGGGCCGCACACCCTAGCTTATCCGCAAGGATGACAGTTCACGTTGAACCACTATGTGCATGAAACCGAACTGGAGCTCCAAAAAAAAAAAAAAAAAGAATTCGTGTGCGAGGCGCGGATCCATTGGTCTGAGAGTGTTCGACTACCTAGATGAAAGTCCATAGGGATGAAATAAAGGGTCCAGAACTCACGTGACTGATGGAACACCAGCACGGTGCAACGCAAGTGTTGAAGAACTGTAGCAGCGCTGAGTGGCGTATCGTCCCGAGCTTGCGCGGCGAGCCGGCTTCGTTCTGTTCTGTCCGCTGTCAAAGGACCCCCTGAATGATTGACTCCGCTGCGCAGCTGGGTTTGACGACGAACATACATATGTAAGCGACAGTGACCCTCATCGGTGCGGCTGAGTCGGTGATTCGGAGGGCAGGCAGAAGTCTAAGAAGACGAACAGTTACAGTACTCCTGCTTCTCGCGCGACCTCGAGACGGAGAGAGAGGGCCCGAAATCCTCAATGGGCGTAGCAGAACGCACAGAAAGGCGCAGGATGACAGGAGATAGCTCTGGTCCAGGAATGGATTTGATCTCTCAATCAAAGGTCGACTCTTGAAGTAGGCCTTGAGTCAAGGCTTGAGGAGCAAGCCGCCGGAAAATGTTCGTGGCGCCCCCACTGCGAACCCATCCGAATTGTCGGCGTCAGAGACAGGGAGGCCGGATTGGTGGATCAGAGCAAGAATGCAGTCGCCAAAGGGCCTGAGAGTCCATCGCTGTCATACCGGAAGAGCCGTCGCCGACAGTACTGCTGAGAGTCGACAGGGCACAGCACGCGATGAAAATACCCGCCACTGGCGCGCGAGGCCGGAATGCACTGGATGCATAGATTACAAGCGTATGAGTACAACCAGATCTTACACTTCGGAAGACATCACTGCGACGACGACGACGGATGCGGGTCGGAGGACTGGCCGGAGTCAACAGGCCAGTCGTGCAGCGGTCTGTTCTCGAGCGCGTCGATTGCCCACGCCTCGATGTCGGCGACGGGCAAGCTGGACCATTTCTGCACGGCCTACGCGCAAGCATCAGTTTCAAGCGAGATTTGAAGCAAGGACGTGACAGCGGCGTACCCTATCAAGGCCGTCGAGCATCCTGGTCACTTGTGTGTCTGCCTCTGCCTTCGCGGCGTTATTTGCTTCTAGTTGGGCGGCAAGCTGGGCATTCTCTTCCTCCAGCTAAGCAGAAGAGGGTCTTAGTCAATCCAAACTATCAGAATAGACACGGTGCACGGTACCTCTTCCAGGAGACGCTGCATGCGCAAACGCTCCTTCTCCATGAGCGGTGCCAGCCGGGCGCGCACGACAGCGCGAGGCTCTAGGTTGGGCCGCCACGCGTCTTTGGGCGGGCGCTGTTCGGGGTCGCGTTGCTTCGCTGCCGTCGCCGCGGCGTGGAGCGCGTCGATGGCGGGCCCGGCCGAGTAGCCGTCGAGGTAGCTCTGGGAGTGCTCGGCGATGTGGGCGGCCATCATGCGGCCGATGTCCACGCGCAGCTCCGCGGCCTGCTCTGGGGCCTCCGCGCAGTAGCTCGGGAAGCACGCGCACACGTCCTCGTATCTGCAGTCAGGGCCACGGTCAGTGCGGGCGTGCGACGGACGGGATGAGGAGGGCGTTCACGGACGTCCAGCGCGTCGTCGCGTTCTGAGTCGTGTGCTCGAACGCGGAGACAAAGTTTGTGTAGCGCTTCGACGTCCCCGGCGCCGGCGCGTCGTCGTGTTCGGGAGGCATGTCGGTGCGATGGGACAGAGCGTGTTTCCTCCGAGTAACTCCGACGCTTGCGCTCTAGATCTCATCCTGCAGCCACCATGTACTTCTTCCTGTCCGCCTTTGCTTCCATAATTGCGGTCCTCGCCATCCGTGCGCACATACAACCCCGTTCAATATCCGAATGCTCACCCGGCGTGCAGTGGTGTACCGCCAGCGCTCGAAGCTTGCGCCGCTCGTCCCGCCGCGCGTGGCCAACCGGCTGCCGTACTTCCGCCACTACGCCTACTCGCCGCTGCCGGGCCAGTCCTTCAGCGACCAGGCGGCGGCGGGCCTGACGTCGAGCAACTTCGACCTGGAGCAGAACATGTTCGGCGCCGACTCGCGCGTCGGCCTGGACGAGCACGGCGCGGCGGAGGTCAACGAGATCATGCGCAGGGAACACGTATCGTAAGTCATTTCTGCCCGACGTTGCTGACGACCACTGCTAATCCCAGCTACTGCTCCCAGGTTCGACCAGGCACGGCTCATCAGGCAGCAGCGCTACCTCGCCCGCAACGGCATCGACCCATCTGGTGCGCCCCATCCCTCCCTTCCCCATCCCAGCTGACGACCGCTCCCAGGCATGCCGCTCGACTCGAAAGCCGTGACGCGGCTGTGAAACACTCAGCAAGCTCCCATTGTCCAGCTCTCCAATGCGTATCTCTCTCTCGTTGTACCATCCGCATGCATGCCCATCTTTCCTCTTCGGGTCCTTGTTTGAATATACTGGCCGAGCCACAGGTTGGATTCTCCCCGTTGTCTTGTGCGATCGTCCGTGGCCACGCCGCATTGGCGTGGCCGCTGGCGGCCGGCTGTGCACTGCATTTTGCGCGCGGCCTGACGGTTGCTCGCCCGCGGCCCGGTTGACGATCGCGGCCGCCTGGACACCATGCCCTTTCTATCGCACGAGGCTTGGTACGTGCGCCCGTCGCCGAAGCCGGCACTACGTCTCGCTCCAGTTCCCGCAGCGAAAGCATCGCCCGAGCAACTGGCTATGATATTCCGGACGACAGTATCACAACCGGAAGACATGGATTATCGCGTACGACGCATCGGCGAGCTTTGCGGGTGTCGGTGTCGATGGCGCACTCGGCAACCCTGCCCAATGCCGTGCCGCACCGGCGCAGCTTACCGGTGACGATGCTCGCGTGGCGCGTAATGCACGTCGCCGCCGCGGCGCTCTTGCCCGACATCCTCGTCCATATCGAACACTTCCTCAGTTGCTATCGACCCTGCGTCGTGCAGCGTCGGATTCGGCGCTACGAAGACTGATGTTGCGTTCGGCGCGACGTGCACTTGAATAAGGATCAGTCAAGACTCAAGACGAAGAGCCCGAGTAAATCTCATCCCCGCAACAAAACCACCGCCCCGCCACCCCGTATGTATCCCTCCAAAACAACCAAAAAGTGAGTTTTTTTTGTCGGTTTTTTTCTCATCATGTCGAAGTTAACTGAAAGGCGAATTAATTTAAAGTCGGAAGAGTTGCTGTCTCGGTTTGAGTCGTGATAAGTTAGCGAGCCGGGGTCTCGGGCCAGTGAGATGAGTTCGTCACTCTCGTCTCGGCCGCGATATATCTCCCATAAATTAGTGGGGCTCGAACCCGGGACTGGCGTAGGCCTGTCCGCGCGGGCGCCGATAGATGTCCCACAGGCCGCATGGTGCTTAAGCCAGTTGCACCACTCGGCCCAGTTGGTACTGTAGCATGTGGCTATATGAGGGGGTCTCTCCGGTTATTGCGTCTATCCCTTTGCACTCTCGTTCTATCAAGTAGTAGTACAACTTCATTGGGGAAGCTTCTCCGCGGACTGATGAATTGATGGATTTCCTTTCACATAAGTAACCCAGAATCTGAGATCTGAGTATGAGGTACTGCAGTGCCAAAAAGTCGTAGGGCACATTTCTATGAGATGCTCACGCGTCGGCGCGTCATGTGTTTGAGATGACGCGCTTTGGGCTCCGCCCCAAAGAGATCACCCCGTCAGACTTACGACGTCTTCATGCAACCTTACCGCTCAGGCAGTAATGAACAAACAGGGACGCGTGCACAATGCGAGGGGAAGCGCACACGGCGTTTTATCTAGCAAAACAGTATGAAGCGTAGCGTACTAGAGAAGTATCGAACGATGCAATGGTGATACAGAGCTTCACGATGAGAACAGCATGCATGCAGGACAGCATATGACAGTTGGCAGTGGACGGATGTTGCGGGTGTGGATACTGGACACGGGAGACGCGATGATGCTAAGACGAGACGGCGATGGCACCGAAGTCGAGGCGCCGCGCGATGGAGCGCTTGTCGGGCACGGGCGGCTCGGCCTCGTCGCGCTTCTTGCGCTTGCGGCCGCTGTCGCCGCCCTGCGCGGCCTGCGCGGCGGCGTTCCCGTCGAGCTCTTCGAGCGGGTGCGCGCGCGGCTCGGCCTGCTGCTGCGTGACCTTCGGCAGCTTCGACGGGTGCGACGGGTTCGGCAGCGCGAAGAAGTATGGGTGGTTCAGCGCCTGCGAGATGCCTGTCAGACGGACGAAGAACGAAGAACGAAGGACGGTGCGACGTACGTCCTTCGCGGATATGCGCTTGTTGGGGTCGTACAGCAGGAAGCGGCCGAGCAGGTTCAGCGCGTCGGCCGTCGCGGCGGTGAACAGGTCGCGCAGCTGCTGCTTGGGGAACTGGCCGACTGGGCAGTAGTCTGGCAGCTTGGTGTATCCCTTATCACGCGCTGTCAGCGATGGGCGATCCGACGAACGATGAAGGACATACTGGCCAGTCCTCCTCGGTCGGCGTGCCGAGGGCGCGGAATATGGTCTTCAGTTGGTCGACGTCGCTCTCACCCGCGAGATAGGGCACGCGCAGCATGAGCTCGGCGAAGATGCAGCCCACGGACCACATGTCGACGGCCGAGCTGTAGTGCCTGCATCCAAAGAGCAGCTCTGGTGGCCGGTACCATCTGCCGCCCAGTTCAGCGAGCGCATCGCGACAAGTGGCGCATGGGGGCGCACCTGGTGATGACTTGGCAGGTCATGTTCATGCCCGGGTCCGTGAAGTCGCGCGCGAGACCGAAATCGGCGAGCTTGAGCTCGCCGTTCGCGGCGATGAGCAAGTTGTTGGGTTTCAGATCCTGAGCTCCGTCAGAGGCCATAGCTTATGCGTGCAACTGGCGGGTCATTACGCGATGGAGGACAAAGTTGCGGTGGCAGAACTCGAGGCCGCGGCATGTCATGGACATCCAGCTCTTGATGTCTGCGGGCAGGAAGACGAGGTTGCGGTCCTTGATGACGAGCTCGAGGTCGCCGCCCTCGAGGTACTCCAGGACGAGGTTGAGGTTCTGCTTTGTGGCGTAGACGTCGAGCAGCTGCGCGGGTGTCAGGGCGCCGGTGAAACAATGCGAACGACGATCCCGGGATACTCGCCTCGATGACGTTGGGATGGTGCAGCTCGCGCAGGTACTTGACCTCGCGGATGGCAGACATGTCGAGCCCGTCCTTGAACTGCCCCACCTTGATTTTCTTGATCGCCACCCGCCGTCCCGTCGACGCCTCGTGTCCTGGACGCCACGGTTCAGCCCAGAGCCAGCAGAACGGCATAGACGCACCCTTGTAGACTACGGCGTACGTGCCCTCGCCGATTTTGGCGTCCTTGCCCCAGCGTTCCTTGGCGCTCGCCATCGTGGTGCAAGGAAGGAACAGGTGCAAGGGTCCTCGGCGCTTCCCGTCCGCTCTTCAATCCCGGCCAGCGCGTCATGAGCAGCCCAGCAGACGACAGCACGCCGCTCCCGCATCCGCAGGCGAACGTCAAGCCGCAGAACTTCCAGGAGGCCTTTGACGTGAGCCCTCATGCCCGCGTCGTGCGCGCAGGCAGGCGCTGAGAGCGCGCTAGGGCCGGATGGTCGTGACCAAGTTCGTCGACCCGTGCGAGGACGCGGCGCGCGCGGCCGAGCAGTGCATGCTGCGCACGGGCGAGCGCGACCGCTGCCTCGACTTCTTCCAGGCCTACCGCGACTGCAAGGGCACCTGGCTCGAGCAGCGGCGCAACCGGCACCGCAATAAGCAGCTCGCTGCCCGCCCTCCACCGCAACAACAACCGCCGAAACCACTACAGGAAGGGCCATCCTCCTAGCCCGCAGCTGCATTGTATTTGTATCGCTGTGCAACCAAAACGAACACCCTGCTTTCGCGTCCCCTGCACGCTCACAACACGTCCACAAACAATCCTTTGCATACAGTACTATTTACAGGCGCTCGCCGACCGGACCGGAGGACATAGGACTAGTACACGAAGAGGAGGGCACGATAGAGCATAAATATGTCTCTGCGTGAAGATTGCTGGGGGTATTGGGGCACGCCCATTCCTGAACACGGAAAGAAAACGGAAAGAGAGACACAAGCACACACATAGGCAGGTCAGAAAAAATGGGTGAGCGCAGCGGATGGCGATGGAGATGAGGAGCAAAAAAGGACAGCGAGAGAGAGGAGAGGAGAGGAGAGTCCAGGGGAAACGACAGACGGGGAACGGGAAAGCAAAAAGCATGGAGGCGCGGAGGGCGGCTAGGACGTGTCGTCGCCCTCCTCGACAAAGATGTCAGTGTAGTGTTCCAGTATCGTTTCGATGGCCTTCGCGGAAAATGTCAGGCATGCGCCTTTGTCTGCCAAAGCGCCACTCACCCGATTTTGCATCTGCGTATCAGGTACAGCGACCGGACCCGCGCCATTGGAACCAGCGGTGCCGTTTGCATTCGGCGTGGGCATGGTCTGGAAGCCAAACAGAGTCGGCCCAAAGACGATGGAGAGGTTCGAGGTGGACATCTGGGTGACATTCTCGTTCGCCGCGAGCCTAGATAGAGGTCAGAGGCGTGCAGGCCGAACGGCGAGGACGAACCGATGCAAGTGCCCCAAGAAGAACTTCAAGGTCGAGTAGTTGGCGTCAGGGAGGTCGTTCACGCGTTCGTGCAGCCGTATGTGGCGCAGCCGGTCGTTCTCGATCTCTGCAAAGCAAGGGCCGTGTTCAGCCACGGCTGCGCACTATCTCCTGGCAAAGGAAAACACGTACTGGCAGCCTCGGTAAACCCTTGCGAGAGCGAAAAGCTGATGATCGGCTCGGGCAGCTCGCGCAACCACATCTTCATGACGCTCGTCATGACGTTCACGTCCGCCGTCCACTCCTCCGCGTCCAAGTCCACGCTCTCGACATCTACGAATACCAAATCAGCACCACCGCACCTGCAGACCCATGTACAGAACGCACCGCGATCCAGGAGCGCCTTGAGCTTGGCGACCTTGCTGACGGACCCGCTGAGCCGGTAGATGCCCGTCGACTCCGCGCCCCACTTCTCGATGGCCGCGCACAGGCGCACCATGACGCGCGGCACCTCGACGTTGTCGCGGATCATCTGCTCCGCGAGGTCGACGCCGAACGTCGGCCGCCCGCGGTCGTGCGGCACCGCGCTGCCGCCGCCGCCCGGCGAGCCGTGCAGCTGCGACACGAGCGTCGTGCTCGACGCGCTGGACAGCGGCCCGCCGATCGGCGTCGACATCTGGCGCTCGCCGAAGTGCGGCATCGGGGGGAGCTGCGTTCCCGCGTGAGTGGAGAAACGGGAACAGGAGATGACGCACGAAGCCCTCCTCCCACGGGCCATCGCGCCGCGGGCCGCGGGGGCCAGTGTACGCGACGGCGTAGTTCTGCATGAAGACCCTGAAGTCGGCGCGGTTGTCGATCGCGTGGAACGTGGGCCGCAATCCGGGGCCTGGCGAAGCGAGTGCGATCAAGGACAGGGACGGTGCAAATTAGTCATGCCCACGCGAGCGTGCCTGATGGCGATGCGTACCGTCTTCGACGCCCATGGGCGAGAGCGTCGTGCCGTCGTTGAGCACAATGCTCTCGAAGAGGAACGCGTAGCGCCCTAGATGATACTGTACACCTTTATCAATCTCGTCGGCGCATTCCTTCAGGGACTAGACCGTGGTTCGATGAGCACGAATATTTGCTTTGGCTGAGCACACGTACTCGAAGGATGCGCGGCAGCTGGAAGTTGAAGTATTCTTGTCGTATCGTTTGCGTCTCCAGGACGGCTTTGCGGTACACGTCGGACGCTGCGGACATGCGTGTCCGGACGTCCTCTTCTTGGCGCAGCATCTACCCGCGGCATCAGAGTATATCCTGGGCAACAGGCAGCGCACGCACATTATTGGGGTTCTTGCCTTTCAAAAGCAGGCCACCCTTCTGGACCGCCTTGCCCAGCGCGCGCTTACTACCCGCCCCGGAGAGGCCGGGCGAGCGGTTCTGCCCTTGGACGGCAGTATCGCGCAGCGTCTCGCCCTCTTTCTGGAGGAGGACACGCTCCAGCTCTTCTGCTGTTACATCGAAGCGACCCTTTGCTCGCTCGGTGGTGATCTCAGAGTCTTGGAGGGTGCGCTCGAAGCGTGCGGCGAGTTCTTTGGTCTGGCGCAAGGCGTAAGCAGTGAGCGACAGCGCATATGAGTTACATACCTGTTTCCGGTTCTTGTCGACCTCCTTGGCCAAGGTGGAGAGGTCTTCGCTCATCTCGTTGAGCCGCTGGGCGAACTTGATGCGGTTGTCGGCCATGACGTCGTGGATCTTCATCGAGGTCTGCCATGCGGAGACGAAGGTGCTGGGTGGGGGATCTGGGGATCAGCATGCAGCATACAGCGGGCGGGAATGCGCACCCGGCCTTGCCGTCGCTCATGGAGTAGGTGTCCGAGGTCGAGCGTGCGAGTTTCTGGAGGTTGCGGCCGTACTCTTCCTCGAGCACGGCGCGTTTCTTGAAGAAGACGGACGCTTCCTGAAGGCACAGTGAGCGTGCAGAATGCGGGGCTGGCTGCCAGCGTACCCGGCACGAAACCATGCCTTGCTTTATGCGGTCGAGCAGCAGCGGCACTGAGCACTGGCGCCGTCGCGATCAGTCAGAGTCTGGCTGGCCGGCCGAGTGGCCCTAACAACGACGACGCACGTCGAGATCACAGAGCGCGCGCAGGACGGTCTCGTCGAAGTTGGTGTCGACCTGGTCGGCGCCGTCTGCAGCGTCGGGCGGCGAGCTCATTGCGGACTGTCGCCAGCGGAGGGAGGCGTTGGCCGAGGCTGATGCCGACGAGAGCTGGTGCTGGTGGTGGGCGTAGGCGGGGCGCGCGTGGTCGGCGCTGGAGCGGGCGGGCGAGGCTGGCTTGGGCGCCCTCGCCGACTCATGCGAGTGGCGGGACAGCTCGAGCGACGGGCTGCGCTGCGGCGGCGCGCGGACGGGGAAGTCGGCGGACGCGTACTCGAAGCTGCTCACGGCGTATTTCTCGTCGCTGTCCGTCATGCGCGCTCGTCGCGGCCCACAGCGAGCTCGATGGTTGTCGTCCTGGCGTTACGTCGCACCCAGCGCGCGTGACCGCCTGCTCTCACCGAGATTTCCTCGCTCTGCGGCTTCGGACGCAGACAGCCCTGTTTGCTTCCGATCCCGTCCCGTTCCCAGTGCTCTTTTCGCTCCTGGCAGGCTGCCCTGGCTGCCTGCGGGCGTGCTGCCTGCCGCGCCCTGGCCCCTCTGCCGCCCTGCTCGAGTGCTCTCTCTGGCTCGCGCACCGCACGCTGCTCCAGGCGCCCGCCCGTCTCTCCGGCTCCCCTGACCGGCCAAAGCTCCCAATGGCGCTGCACTCTATTGCTCACGCGTAGGCGCCGTCAGCGGCTCCTCTCGCAGCAATCTACCCAATGGGACGCGCTCCTGCTGTCGCGGAAACAATCCACTGCTGCTCGTGGACGCCACGAACCTCTTGTCCTGTTTCCTCATCCGTTCGACGGACCTTTCTCTCCGTCCGTTTTTCGAGCCCCCATGATTGCTTTCCCTTCTGGCAGCATGCTGGCGATCATTCGGCTATCGAATTTTGTGCGTACCTTGCACGGCCTCCTCTCGCGGCTGCTGTGCGGGGTATCCTTCCTTAACACCTGGACCCATCTGGAGCGATCTATCCGCTGGATTTGATACTCTTATTCCAGATAAACCGGACTGCCGAAAATATCGTGCATGCTGCTTTCTTCCACGATTGGTTCGTGTGTACACAGAAAATTCACCGCTGGCACACGTCTTTGGCTACATGCCAGGCCTTGTGTCGACGGCTATTCAGTCCTGTTCTTCAACCCCCTTTCCAATTTCGCCGAAAATTATGATCGGCCATACACCAACGACGCGTGTTCTGCAATGTCCGGGAGCCCCGGCCAATGTCTGCTGTCGACTTCCGTTTGACAGCCGGCGTGTTCCTCTCTGCATCGAACCCTGCAAAAAACACCCAGCGCGCCTGGAAGTCTTCTAACCTTGTATAGAACCGGCAATCGCTTTGCAGACACTGTTCTTTGTGTGGAACGATGCTGCCTCGTCACGTCAAGGCCGCGTCGGGCCTGCTTTCGTACCTGGGAGTGAATCCCCCCTGGAAGCCGACGGCAGCGCCCTCGGTGCTACGCCGTCACCCCGTCGAGCCCAGAGTCATCTGGACAGAACGAAGACGTATCAACACACCGCCCCGTCGGTTTTAACATTGGGCCAACGTCGTTTCTAATTGGAGGCGGCGGTTCCGAACTACACGAGGCGTAACAGTTCTCAATGCCCGTCTGAGGGTCGCGCGTGGAATTCGCCGCTGCATCTCGTGTCCCAGCAAAGCTGGTCTTCCCAGAATGCCAGAAACCGCATACTCGTTCGTCCCTGCAGTGTGTTTCCCCCCGGAGTTCCCATGATG
The DNA here is from genome assembly GCA_030578095.1 of Auricularia cornea. Lineage (NCBI taxonomy): Eukaryota > Fungi > Basidiomycota > Agaricomycetes > Auriculariales > Auriculariaceae > Auricularia > Auricularia cornea. The sequence goes on along the minus strand of JARLTE010000009.1, from coordinate 2,030,366 downwards.
ACGCCTCGTGGTCTCGGAATCGGCGCGGCGCTAGACAGCACGCACGCGGCCGCCCCTCGCAAACATAGCGAGGCGTGCGAACCAATAGAGGGCGCCTTCGAGGGTTCGTCGAGCGGTGAATCAGGTGCATCAGCATGGAGAAACTCCGCCCCCGCCCTCCTTTCGTCCTCTCGAACAGCGGGTGGTGGCGTCCCCCCGCTGGCGTTTGGCGTTTGGCGCACGCTAGATGGTGTATACTGCCCCTTGCGCTCTGAGCCTCGACGCCGTCCGGCTCCGCGCGCATCCCCGCGGTGCCCCATTGCGGGCGCGCGGGCGGAAACAACACGAGCTACCCAGCGTTTAGCCGTGCACGTCTCCCGCGATATTGCGGCCCCGCGTCGACTGGGCATCATCCTCGGTGAATGAGGTAGCCGAAGCAGCCACTGACGTCGGCCTCCCCCCGTTCTACGCCCGGTTCACAGCGTGCTCGATCACTCTGTGCAGATGTCGCTGCTGTCCGCCAATCTGCAGATCGAGGCTTCGCTACGTCCCAGAGGCGGTAAGCCGCTGCCCCTCGTCATCCTATATCTCAATTGGTGGCTGCAGGTGAGGGCGCTGATCGTCCTTGATACACCCACAGGCCACACTGTGCACGAGATCCCCGCCAGTATTACTCTGGGGATCTTCCCGATGCGCACAATCACAGCATATCCAGAGTGTCCTAGCGTGCGTGTTGTACAACATCCCATTCTGTGCTTCTATGTGGTACTCTATCGATGCGCTAATGTTACATCACAGAACAAGTCCCAAGCGTCCTGGCCGGCGTATCCCGTCATCTTTTCCCTATAACCCCTGAAACTTAGAAACGAGCTGCTGAGCGCGTTCAACGCGACTTGGGCGGTGTCCGAGAAACATCGACCGGGCCCGACGGCGACTTGGAGGGCGCGCCGGTGTCGTACGCGCCGCAGCTGATGCAGGTGTACGTCGACTTCTCGTTCACGAGATCGACCCTATTTATTTTGCTGCAGAACGTTGACGGGGTGGTAAATGGCACAGACAATGAGACTCACGCATGAGTGCAGTTGGACGTGCAAGTGTGCTTTCCCAGATGGCCGTTATCCCTGCTGAAGACGCAGCCGGCGCTGTTGCAGTCGAGCTGCGCGACGATGTTGAGGATGCTGGTAGCCACCACGCCGTCGCACGTACCTTCTGCTTCTCCTTGAGGTAGCGGTGCGTGCAGGCGTACTCAATCATGACGTGCAAGTCGCGGCACATAGTGAGAGCGAGTATATGGGTGAGCAGGGCTCCTCAAGGGTGTGCGGAGGCTGGGACGTCCAACGGTGCGTTGATGCATATCCAAAGACGCGGACCACGAGCTCTTATACGCCCTCAGCCCGTGAGGCACGGTGAGAGCTCGGAGTGGCCATCGTGCGCGCGACCATTCAGCCGTCGCGAAGGGCAGGCAAGCGAATAGCGCGCCTTCTGTTTCGCGAGCACGACGGGAAACGTGGCGAGCAGGCTTTCCCGGAGGGGTGCACCCCAGCCACCGTGCGTAATAGAGTACTTCAATCTCTCTTTCGAGATTCAGCAGAGCAGGAAGACATCCTTAGAAGAGCTTCGCGGGGCGCGTTGGCGTCACGATTCGCCGTCCTGCGTGCTTTCTCCCAATGGGAGCGAATCCTTGGGGGATGGAAGCGTCGATCTGTGCCTATACTATCCACCCTTCTGTGAACCACTGAAACACTGCACCGCGCCCACGACGGAGGTGAGACGGGACCGGCACTACCGGGCAAATCAGAGCTCGCATGGGCACACGAAGTCCATCCCAGGCACACAGAAATTAGAAGACCAAAAGCTTAACACGAGGCGATCCCGATTCGGGGGTCCTTCTTGCAACTTGCGGACGCTTGCAGCGGACGAAAGCAACGATAGCTACCACGTCAATCTGCCTACCCACGCCGTGCTGGCAGCGTTGAGACATCGAAGGACTTCTACTCTATCTACCATGTCCTCACAGCTGGGCATAGGGGGATGCGCACGAGACCTAGAGGCAGCAAGTCCGCTGCTCCGCGGAGTCCGACGACAGACGGCCAGTGTTTGCAGCGCGACAGACGCGCTCCGGATTCCCGCGTCCCTGGCGCGCGCACAGCTTCGCGCGGAAGCGTCAGATTGCCGTAACGGCGGGAGGATCTCGTCTCAGTTCGCGTGCATCGTGCGCTACCATTCGTCTACAAGATGGCCGCGGCCGCCCACGCCGATCGATCCGCAGCGCGCGTAGTAGCGCGCGAGCGACAGCCGCACGACGTCCAGCCGCCGCGCGGCCTGGCGCTCGCGCTCGCCCGCGCCCATCTGCGCGAGCACGCCCAGGTACTCGGCACTGTACCCGTTCTGCACGCGCGACTGCAAAACCTCCAGCCGTCCGAGGAGTTCGCACACCTCGTCGGAGCGGAAGACGAGCTGCCCTGCACGGCGCGTCCGGGACGTGAGTTGCAAAGTTAGCGACGACGGAAGAGCCGTTTGCGTACCTGTCCCCAGCAAATCGCAGGCGTCCGCCAGCAGCACGGCCCACCACGCCCGCGGGACGATCTCCGCGTTGAACATGTCGATGAGGTGCTCCGCAGCCAGCGAGAGGTCGCCCTCCATGCACAGCCTGCGGAACTCGGCGTAGCGCTGCACGAATACCAGCCGGTGCGCATATACGGCCTGCTCGCCCAGGTCCTCCGGAAGCTGCAGCCCGCTAGCAATCTGGCCGACCTTCTCGACGAATGCCTGGGCGCCTGCGAACGAAGAACGAGGAAGGACGCAGGGGCCAAGCACGGCGTGTCATACATGAGCACGGGGATCGATGATCGATATACGCACGCACCAGAAGCGATGTACTCGTCCAGCAGCCGGTTCGCCGCGCGCCCGATGCCCACGTATTCGCCCGCGGTCAGATAATAGCTGATCGCGAGCCCGTAGTCGCCCTGCTGGAGGAAGACGCGCGCCGCGTTCTGCGCGAAGGGGAGGCGGCGTTAGGTGCGGGTTCTCCCTCTCTCCCTCTCGCGCACACACTACGCACCTTGCATATTTGGCGCCGCACGTGCTCGCGCGCGTGCTCCCTGCATATTTTGCTCAGCGCTTCGACGCCATCGACTATGGAGTCGTTCGCGTTCGCGCTTGCGCTCGGCACTGCGTCACGCATCTCGACATCTGCGGCATCGGTAGGGTTCGTGGCGTTGGGGTTCGCCAGGCTGCCGGTTCCGGCGGCTAGGGGGATTGGCACCGTCAGGAGGATTTGGTCCGCCATGAGCTCGCCACTGGGCCCGCATGTGTACATGTAGTCGACGGTGAGCCGCCACAGGTGCGGGTCCGAGCGCAGGTAGTCCGCGTATGCCAGCACGAGGTAGTCCCTCACCGCCACGGTCGCCCTGGCAGAGGGTGAGCGTGCGAACCTGGGAGAATCGCAACCGTACGCACTCCATATCCGTCACATCGTCAAGCAGGTCTATTGGCGCCAGCATGTCGGTGAGATGGGCCGCCAGCCAGATGTCGAGTTTGTTGGAGTGCTCGATAATTTTACCCGTCGAACCCTCGAGCAGCGCCAGGTGGAGAAGGTCTTCCTCCGACGGCGCGTCGGCAGGAAGGTGCTCTAGCACGTCTTTGACAAGTTCCCTGGGCCGCGGCGTCAGAAGAAGCTGGATCACAACACCCTTCCGGCTGGCGCGCATGCTCACGGCAAGTCGTCCCGTCGTAATCCGACGCGGACCCAGACGCCCCAGACACACACTGCCTCGCGCCACCCGGCCTCGCTCTCCCTACAGCAGCGCACGACGACCTCGGCGTTGCCCTCGAGGATGCCGAGCACGTCCGACAGGCCCGCGCGCCACTCGGCGCCCTCGGCGCGCGGGAGCGCGTCGAACTCGCGGCGCAGCACGGCGACGCGCTCCTTCCACTGGCGCCAGGCGAGGAAGAACTCGTTGTCCATCGCGAACGCGCTCGAGCGCGGGTGCGCCGCGAGCAGCGGGACGAGCGAGTGCGCGATGTGCTGCAGGTACGGCGACGGGTGGCCGTCGAGCTTCGCGAGGAAGTGCACGGCGGAGCGCCCGAGCCCGCGCAGCACGCAGCGCGCGATGTACGGCCAGAAGTTCGGGTCCGCCCACGGCGCATCGAGCGCGGCGAGCGCGACGCCCTCCTCCGTCGACGGCGCGATGAAGTTGCGGTTCAGCCAGTCCAGCAGCTCCTCGCCCACGAGCCCGCGCCGCGAGCCCGACGCGGGGAGGTAGACGGTCTGCATGAGGTGCAGGCAGCTGTACAGGCTCTGGTAGTGGCCGATGTCGCGCAGGGACGGCGGCGCGCGTTTCTCGGGACGCGCTTCAGCGTCCAGTTTATGAGCTAGACGGACGGGCGTACCTCGAGCGCTTCAATATGGGCGGAGAGAGCTACCAGGTAGTCGTCTGCGATATTTGAGTACATGGTCAGCGCGTCCTCGCCCTGCAGTCTGCGGCGGGGGTCAGCCAGCCTCTGGCAACCTGCAATAGAGCGCACAGGGCAACGTCGCGGTCGCGCAGGTCCTTGACCTGGCGGGTGTATTTTACAAAGGTGATATAGGTGTCTGTAATGAACTGGGCGTGGGCACCGTGAGCATTCGCGGTCGCCGCCGGCAGCCACAGCGAGCACGCACGTCTCGCCGCAGCGGGGACGGGACCCGGTCCACGGTCGCAAAGTACACATCCGTCGACTGCTCGGCTGGGAACGTCGTCGTGCTGAGCTAGGGGGTCCAGAACGCGTCAGGACCGCCGCAGACGGCGCCAGGACAAGGAGCGCGCCTTTGTGGCTGCCGAATGGACGGCAAGCGAGTTGTTGCGCGGCGAGAACGTCGCCAACGCCGTAACGCCCGCCGCAGAGAGCTTGGACAGCTCGTTCTTGCTCCAGGCCGGCGGCTGCAGGTGGACCATCGCGTGCGACCGAGCGAGAGCGCGTCGCGGAACCAACACCGAACACAATTTCGCAGCCCGCCGCCGATAACTCCGCGCTGCCCTCGTCTCGACCGTGTCACTGTCAAGAGTCCGTACGCGTCAACGCCAGCCGATGCTAACCCCCCTTGCGTCTCCCGCAACGCATCGCTACACCGACAACGGCACCGTCGGCGGCACTCGTTCCCACTGCGCCGCCGAACGTCGCAACTGCGGACGCTCAAGTGACTAGCGCACTCTTGCCAGCGCCGCCGTCGTTAACGTACCGCCCATCCCACCTCCGTCATCTGGTTGGACTTACGGTGTCTTTCCCAACGCGTACGCTCCGAGATACCTGGTTGAGCCGAGTGTTATGCTCGGGCTGTTTGCCTCCTGGAAGGATAGCTAGCTCATCGGAGGCGATTGGTGGTCAATTGGTGGTGTCCTGCCTTGTTTTCTGAGGGCCAAATTACGCATTGCAGCAAGATCACAGTCGAAAGTCTGCAGTATATACCGGACAGGCTTTCCTCGGTGCGCACTAATAGTGTCTCACAAATTCAATTCACACTCCGTCTGCTGCCTTTGCTTTCATCCGTCAAAGACCATGGCCGCTCCGGAGCACCCACGCCTATTAGTCTACGGGGATTTATTGTCCTACGTATTTCCCACGGCGGGGAAGGACCTGTCGAAGGGGCAAAGCACTGCCGAGTACAGCGCTACGGTCCTCCCGCCTGAAGGCGCCCATCTCGGACGTTCAGACCCGGACCGGTCCGCGGAGAACTTCTGCGAACGCGCTCTCGCCGGTCTGCGGCAGTTCTTCGCCGCACACTCGATGCTGGACCAGCCGCTGCCGCCCTCAATTTCGGACCAAATCCACCGTCTGGCGACACGCCAGTTCGCGAGAGCGAGGATCGCGACCGAGGCCGACGTCAGAACCATCACGGTCCTGTTGATGACTGTCGTGCAAGATATTCTGATAGAGCTGCCCCTGGCAATGGGACTCGATCTACAGTATTCCTCATCGACAGGTCCCTGGTCCCAGCAGGCTGAGCTGGATGTAGTCACCTCGACCTCTCCCAGCGAGTCGGGTGCGAGGACTATTTACACCCAGTTCGCGCTCGAGGAGAAGAAGACGTCGGTGCTTATGGCGCACCGCCGTGCAATTTGCGAGGAATCGTATACCTTCCAGAGAACGAAGCAGCTAGGCGGCGCCAAGTCGATCCTTTTCAAGGTTTGTGCGGCTTCGATGAGCAGGCTTGTGTTCTCTCTCATACGCCTCAGCTCTATTTGCACATGAACAGCATGACCCCGGCCGCAGAAACCGGTGTTGTCACCGACGGTTTCCGGGTGATTTTTGTCGAGCACTGTGCATCTGACAGACTATGTCTCCCTTTCTCAGCTTATAATTTCTCCTAGATTTCCATGAAGGTAGACATGGCTTTTTGACGTCGCCATCGTACGAAATATTTCAAGACGGTGTTGTGGCGCAGGCGCAACGAGCCCCAATTATCGCTCTGCTTCTCTCGCTCGCGATTCCTGCTGTCACCATCGAGCCACCATCCTTGCCGGCCGAGCCGGTATCGGTCGCGGTCCAGGAGGATGCACAGGGAATGCCTCCACCACCAGCCACCCTTGTCTCGTTCCTTGCGTCGTCGACCGAATCGACCGCCGCCCAGGATGATGTCGGCAGCATCCCAGAGGCAGGTTCATCCTTAGCTGGTAAGTCAGGGCGTTTCTGACCATGTTCGCAGGCCGTATACCTTGTCGTTGCCAGCAAATTCCCGGCCAGCGACACACCGGTCAATCCGTCACCAGTCGCCATGTCAAGACCACCGTCGAGCACGACTGCAACATCAACATCGTCAATTGCGACCCGATCATCAACAGACAGCATAACGTCCGCGGACATTCTCTTAGCCAGTAAGCTGTTGCACCGCGGCCCGGACGCCAGAACCTGGTTGGTCCGCCACGGGGACGAGGGGCGACCGTACATAGCCAAGGTCTTCTACAACCGAGATGGGTCGTGGGCTCAAGCTGTCCGCGAGCATGCGGCTGTACACGCCGTCCGTGGTCGCTGTGGCGACATCGCTCCCCGGGCCTTGGGGCTGTATCGCTGGCCGGAAGCTAAGGGCGGCCTGCTTCTGCAAGAACACGGAGGGATGAAGCTCGGGGGAAGCTTCCATGACCTACCTCAGGCAGACCGGTGTGTCCTCCACTAGTACTGCAATTCGAGCAGCATTTGCTGAAAATCAAACATAAGGGAAGCAGTTTGGGGGATAGCTACCAGCTTGCACTCCAAAGGCATTGACCACGGCGACCTTGACCCCGCGAACTTCGTCCGCGGGCCGGACGGGGTCATACGGGTCCTGGACTTTGGACAAGCCGACCTGCAGCACCAGTGCCCGGGGCCAGACCAATGCCACGAGCTTGTATGCTTGAACCACAACCTGGCTGCAATGTAAGCGGTATGATTGCCACTGAGACGCGTATGCGTGTGAGACACGTCAAGGGACGCGAAGTGCAGTGGCAAACGCACTGGGCGGCATCGCCGTATCATCACCGCCATTCGGGACATGGTGCGTATACTAAGGGGAACTTGTATCCCCGTTTGCAGCCTGATTCCCCGATAGGCGCTGTTCTGCTACATGTTGAGAGACTCTGAGATAGGCCCGGGTGTAGATTTCATTTCTAATGCCAATCATCAGTGGCTTGGTATCCCAAATAATATCGTCCCACGGCCGTCGTGTATGTTGACAGTAAGGAGTCGTCGAGTCGAAACACCGCCTCGCACTCGAGCGCGTTCGCGATGAACAACGACTCGGAGATCCCACCTGCCTGGCGCCGAGTGGCACACGGGCCTGTCGGACGTGCTCGACACCGTCGAGGTCGTCGTACGGTGCGGCACGGAGAGTGAGGCCGCGGGTGGGCGGTGAGCAGCGGGACGAGCGAGTGCGCGATGTGCAGTAGGTACGGCGACGGGTGGCCGTCGAGCTTCGCGAGGAAGTGCACGGCGGAGCGGCCGAGCCCGCGCAGCGCGCAGCGCGCAATGTACGGCCAGAAGCTCGCGTCCGCCCACGGCGCGTCGAGTCCTCCTCCGTCGACGACGCGATGAAGTTGCGGCATGCGCTAAACTGACGGGCGTACGTCGAGCGCTTCAATGTGGGCAGAGAGAGCGACGAGGTATTCGTCTGCAATATTCGAGTACATGGTCAGCGCGTCCTCGCCCTGCAATCTGCGACAGGGGTCGGCTCCGGCAGCCTCGCGGTCGCTCGCGGTCGCCGCGGGGGGAGGCCCAGAGGGTGACAATCGACGAGAACACCGTTCAACACTGCGGATCTAAATTGCACAAGCAGACCTAGTGTGTTGAGCGACCCCTGCATGAATCAGCATCATAAAAGGCCCCTAAAATGCATATAAAAGAACCGGTGTACGGTCGACAGGCACCCGAGCTATTGTGATGGTAGACATGAGCAGGAACGCGACGTCCCAACATCAACAATCGAAATGAGCGCTCCAGGGTCCGCACATTCATCCAACAAAGCCCATGAGTAAGCAAAAAAGGCTGTGCCTGAAGCGCTCGTGTTGATATAGCTCGCCTGGCAAGAGGCCCACAATGACCAAGTCCGAGTCCGTCAAGGACCGTAACAGCCCAGGCGACCCAGCGCAACTCTAGCCTCCTTGATCGCTACGAGGCGCTACAGACGGAACAGCTTGCCCGTGTGCAAAAGTACCTCCACTAGGGTGCCGATTTAATCGGACACCTGTATATACGAGCAGGACCTGTATAAATCCGAATCGCTGCAAGTACCGTTGTATATGTATCGGTCTTTGATCCGGACACGAGATCCGAGAAGAGGCTCCGGCGCCCTCCTGGTGAACCGGAGGCTTTCTGTACTGCCTCCACAATGCATAATCGAGGCTTTAATGCGCCTATGACCTGCCGGGGGTCGTCGCCGTGCCTAGCCGCGCCGGGGAGATTCCGGAGGCACGCTGTCTCATACAACATCCAAGTGGGCCACGATATCACTGACTTCCCAGCGGTTCAATAGGCGAAACTAATTAGAGTACTAGGCCAAGGGCCTCTGAGAGCCTTATGCGACCGCATTTGCTTGATATCCCCATTGCTCCAGTGTGAGTTGCCGAGTCTGCTTGCCATTTCAAAACGGTTTTCGGAGCTTACCTCAGCGAAAGTATAAAAAACAAGAAAATAGACGCTTTATTACTTTTGGGGACGAGTTCCCTGAAGCTCGAGCTACGAGCAAGAGGCGGAGACGAGGAGGGAACAACTCCCGGTGCGCTGCTGACTCAGCACGGTGATACCGGCAGTGTCTCCGGATGTCGCCACTACCACCTCTCGTCGGGCCTTCCGATCGTCTGCTCTGCATAAAAGGACTTTCTAGCCCCATCGGAGGCTTTTTTAGTGGCGAGACTTCCAAAATGGGGCCTTTGGGAGACATCTCGTGTGATACATTACGGTCGGACCGCTGATTGATATAACGGTCGGAGCGATTGACATAGGAAAATCGATTCATATACAACGGGTTATTTTTTCGGCAGTCTGTAAGCCATAGCAAAAGCGCGAAGACCGTACCCAACAATGTCACAGAGCCAGTGCGTCGCGAGCGCCGAGCGGAGAAGAAGCTAAGAACCGGACCGTTGCTTCCGGCGAGCCTGGCTTCCTGTACCGTTGTACGGTTTCGACCGTAGGTTCAGGCACAAAATTTTTTTCTAATCTTCGTGAGCCTCGATAAGAGATCGCGGTCTATTCCGCGAATCAAACCTTATTTTCAGAGGTCCGTGTTACGTGTTACTGAACCTACCGTCGAAACCGTACAGTAATACATACCACAAGTCCGGACATTTCGGCGAGGACTGCCAGTGCCACTGCAGCCTCGTTCTGGATTACCCACATCACGGCAAGTCAAGTGAGTGCGGAGCTCCATTGTATCCCATCCATCATTAATGCAAATAGTTATTTTATTGTGATTAAATATGAAAATAGGTTTTTTACTATCATAATACTCCATTGGTACAGCGGGTCGTTCTTCGGCGGGCATCACAATACGTGAGTGCTATCTTACTGACTCGAGACCGCAGCCGCGGAGGTCCATTAGCCTACGATGAACCGGCTCTGCCAAGGGTCGGGACTGATCCCTTCCTCGAATCCTTGTTGGCCCTCTTCGACCAGGAGGCCGGTCTGCGGGTCGATGCGGAAGCGACGCTTTTTGAGCACGGTGCGAGCATCGGGCATATGCTCGTGCCCGGACGCGAGAGCAAGAGCCGTCGCGAGTGTGCCTGGGTCGTGGGCGAGCGTGACAGGCGCCCGGAGCCGTGCGTGCGCGATGTGCACGAGCGATGCTATGATCGCGAGGGCGAACAACCCTGCGGAGAGGATATGCGTCGCTGCGTCGCTGTTGGTCTTCTTGAGCTCAAATCCAGATCCACTTAGAACCCATAACGAACCTCATACAAAGGCGCTTCTGCCACGTCCGGACCTCGGATGACAGCGTGCTGCCGCTAGACGCGATGAAGTACATCTCCTTCGCCACGAGAGTCAAGTATAGCGTCTAGAATATGTGGTGAGTAAACGCTCGTCTCTGTAGCAATCGAGAGGAATCGTGCGCACATAGATCTGGTCAGCAAGTTCTGCAAACTTTTCGCCAGAATTTGCGAATAGTCCCTCCGTTCCTCCGCCTCCCGGGTGCGTAGACATAACAAGGATAGCGCTAGGCAGGCCCTGAGTGATGGCGGACACTCGTCCCTGTTGCGCCTCGTCTGCGTCTGCAGGCAGCTCGAAGACGATGCCGTTCAACGGGTTTCCGTTCAAAGGCGCGTCGGTCACATTATTGTGAATCGTGTATGGATCGTCCGTGCGTTCCTTCACTGCGGGCAGAAGGCCAGTGTAAATATCGACGCTGGCGGTTGCGTGGACGATGCGCATCTTCGGCGTGCAGATCGCGACAGCTACCAAAGGCGACGTCGAAATCGCAGTGGCGACGTCCAGCATCCAGAATGCGACGGGTTTCTGTGTGGAAGGGAGAGAACCGCAATCCAGGCCGGTGACGCCGTACGGGATGGACGACGTGGTATCAATGCTGAAACGCGACGTGCACCGAGGTCCAGAAACCGCAAGATTGACTAGCGTGGAACCCTCAGTATCTATCGCGGAGATAGTGACAGAGTCAGCCTTCACGCAGTTCGCGGACGTGTCGATGGCCGTGGTGTTCACGATCACCGTCCCGTTCTTGAACTGCTGGCGGATCGGGAGCACGTTGAAGTCCGCAACGAGCCAGTTGGCCCTCACAAAAGCAGGCATCGAGACGTTATACAGGGCTCTGGACTCGGCGAAGCCTGCAGCAGTGACGAACGGCGCAAGGTTGGAAGTGTCAGGGACGAGGCCGACGACGCGTACGCTGTCTACGGGAACTTCGGGGAAAGTGAACCAGATGTCGCGAACGACGAAAAGGGCGCCGGAGAGTGGCTGGGTGGCAAGACTGAAGAGCAGGACAAGTGCCGACACAGCAACAAGATAGTGCCGATTGGCGAAGGCGCTCATCCACACGATGATATCGCTAGTGACAGTGCTGATCAGCGAACTGTGGGGGGCCGGCTGCTGAGGTCATCACGAACGCACGGAAATGATGTGTAGTCGAGAAGGAGCGACTTCTCCGCCGCAGCATTCCCGTGCGCGAGATCGATGTACGGCTACAGTCGTTTCAACACATGGCAGACATGGGACTTGCGATCTGCGGACCTGCATTTTCTTGATACCCTGGTCCGTAGACTTCCATCCGGTGACAATGATCATGGAAATTGCAATGGGCGGAAGGGTCTAATCATTTGTCAGCCGGTGCGCATATACCTGGGTTCATGAACGCACGTAAACGAAGTGGAGGATGCCGTCCTGACTCGAGCGGCTCTGGCTCGTGCTCCAGCCCTTGTTCCTCTTGCTAAAGGACAGCGCGACCTCTAATGCGATGGTGACGGCCACGATGAAGGACACGAACGCGACGGCGAACCATCGTCGGAGGCTGGGCGGAATCTAGAAGGCCAACGTCTGAGGAAAGCGCGTATTTCAGCGTTAGCCTGGCGCAGGACGTACGTTCGACCCCGCCGAAGGACGGGCCGTCACGTCGCCAGTCGTCTGCCGACCTGAGAGCACGACCGGGAAATAGGGGTCGAATTCCTTCAAACTGCCCGACGTCGGCGTGCGCGCCGGCTCCTGTCGCACAGGGTAGTACGTGATCGTCTGGCCGTTGTTCTCTGCGGCCATCGTGCGCGAGAGAGGCGGCGCTGGTGGGGGGACTGGAGAAAAGAGGACAGCGCCAAGTGCAACCGGTGATTGGGCCTGGTTTTATTTCGTCGCGTTTTCGGCCAGCTGTGCTCCAATGTCTGCAGCCACTCAGTTGCGGCTTCAACAATGCTCTACTGTCCCGGACAAGCCCCAGATGCTATCCAGATTGCACTATCCTTGCTGTTGTGGCCGGGCGATGTCGTAGGCTCAGTGCCAGTGCGCCAACCAGATAGTCTACCTCAGAGCGACAGTAACCACAGCGACACCTCTTTCCGGCGGTGCGGGAGGTATCGCTACCAACTGCACGTAATCACTGAGAGCAGCATCAAGGGTGTACTGCCTGTGCATTGGTTTACCATCAGAACGGCAGCACATAACTCTCAGGGAGCGCACATATCCAGAGACCATAGCTTCCGATCAGCGACAGAGGATGCTCTAGACAGTTGAAGGCCAATATCCGCGGGCGAACCGAGGTACCATGTGTCCGAAGCCTCTGGAAGTCACGGTTGAGGACGCGCAGCGCGCTACGCTGGCAGCCACAGGCAGCACGCATGTCTCGCCGCAGCGGCACGGTCGCAAACTGCACATCCGTCGACTGTCCAGCGGTGAACGACGCCGTGCTGAGCTAGAGGAGCCAGAACGCGTCAGGGCCGCGGCCGACGGCGCGAGGACAAGGAGAACGCACAATTTCACGGCCCGCCGCCGATCGTGTCCAACTCGCCCCGTGCTCGCCGTCGTCCTTCACGCTCTGCGCCCCGCTTGTGGTTGTTGTACTCTGTGGGGAGGCGGACCGCCGTAGATCGTAATTCCCGCCGTCGTTGCGCTTGGAGCCTTCACCACGGCCGGGCCGTCGTACTCTGCTTGTTCTGGTCCCCGAGACGCGCCTGGACAACCTCCGCGCATACCGGCCAGTCTTTCGACTGTGTGTGCCCAGAAGTCGCGTCGTGGACTGGCTCCCCCGGTCTGCTGCCCCGAAGAACTCCCAGGCAGTCCCTGTGGATGCGCACCTGCTCCTCATCCTCGTCATCGAGCTCCCGCGGTCCTGTCCGTGTCCACCGCCTGAAAATGGTATTCTAGCTGCCGCAAAGGGCCCAGGTAACGGCTTACCATCCACTCGCATCAAGTCCTTGTCCCCTATTATTATATCGTCGGCCCCAATTATTCATTCCACCCGGTGGCCAAAGGATGTTGCTCTCCGCCTCAATACCGAGTGCCAACGCGACTCTCTTGCCTACTGGAAGTGGACGGCTTCTCCTCGTTCCGGCGATCCTATTCGCCCACGTCCGGCCTCGGTGCGCTGTTCGGCGCGAGAGGCTTTCTAGTCCCACCAGGTGAGTGTCTATGCGGCATGCGCAGGGCTAGCGTCATAGACTGCCCCGCTCCGTACGAGGGGAGCCGTTACATGCAGCATTCGCCGCTGCTCGCCCCGACAGGGGGCAGTCAGTGTGTCGGGCGGGAGGACCCAGTTCCGCGACATTCTCGAAGGAAAACGCGTCATCCCCGGCTCAATTTGACTCTCAGAGGCCCTCCTGATGCCTCCGGACGCATTGACCTCCCCGAAAACCAACTTTACACGCGTCCATTCGCGGTCCAGTAATACAAGGAGCTTTTGTACATTGTCCCAGCTAGCCCTCCAATACATCCTTGGATTTTGTGGTATTTAGCTGGGGCGCAGACGGGGGCATCAGCGCCGCCGCGCACGCCCGGAGTTTCAAGCTGAGCTGGCGGGGCGTGGGGTGGTCGGTTTCTCACATATGGGCGCGAGGGATTTCAAAGTCCGCGTGCCCTCTCTCTGACCCGAACGCCCACTTTCGCGCACTCTCGTCTTCACTCCCCAAACCCCAACAAGCAATGTCTGGTCGCGGCAAAGGGTGCGTCGTGCCTCCTCGAGGTGGCTGTCTGGGTATGCTGACGGCGCGGGCGACAGTGGCAAGGGCCTCGGCAAGGGTGGCGCGAAGCGTCACCGCAAGATCCTTCGTGACAAGTGCGTGCTCGTCGTGGGCGGCGGCGAGCGGACTCTGAAGCTGACCTGCGGGGCTGTGCAGCATCCAGGGCATCACGAAGCCCGCCATTCGCCGCCTCGCGCGCCGCGGCGGCGTGAAGCGCATTTCGGGCCTCATCTACGAGGAGACGCGCGGCGTGCTCAAGATCTTCCTCGAGAACGTCATCCGCGACTCGGTCACCTACACCGAGCACGCCAAGCGCAAGACCGTCACCGCGCTCGACGTGAGTCACCCCTGCCTGGCCCGTGCCCTCGTGCCACACACACGCTGACCGCGCAATGCAGGTCGTCTACGCCCTCAAGCGCTCCGGCCGCACGCTCTACGGCTTCGGTGCCTAAGCTGCCACACCCTGTCCTCTGTCCCCTCTGTACTGCCGTCGTCGTCGTCGTTGTTATGCGAGTCCATGTGTAGTATGCGCGAGAACGATCCCGAGCATGAGTGAATCATCGGCCCTGTCCCGGGCCCCAATCTTGAGTCTCTCGGAACCTTCCCCGAAGGCTCCGGGCCGATGCAAACGGCCACAATCTCGGAAGTGCCGCGTGATAGCCGTCGGATACGACCGAATCCGATGCTTCGTCCATTGTGGGCAGTCGCATGCCCATATTAGGAGGGTTCGAAAACGTCGTTGCGTGCCGATCTATTTATATCCGGAACCTGTGCGTGAGCGACAGAGACTTCTCAAAATGCTCAGTACAGTTTGCGAAGTGCATGTATTGCGACGGCGAGCAATGTACTCACCTACTGCTGCGAAGACACGCTGTAGGTAGATAATGCAATAAAATCTGAGGTTCTCGTGCCGGTTTATAAAAAATATATTGATGACTTTTCCTCTGCAAAGAGGCAACCGTTTGACGGCAGACACGGTATTCCGGCTGCCAAACGGCCGTATTTCCATGAACCCGAGCCGTCACGTTAACCCTCTGTGACACTGCGCCAAGGCCGGACGGCACAGATCCAGGAGCGGGTCACCCAGAGAGCCAGAGCCAGTCCGGAGCCAGACGAGCGTGCACACGACCCAGAGCCTGACAACCGAGCACGAGCACATTCAGAGCACAAGGTCGGAGTGAACCCCCGTGAACTGAAAGGACTGGCCCTGTAAAGCATAGGTTGGGGGCAGGCAGGTATGCAATAAACGTAATACAGTGGTGTACTTCTACTTGCCGGCCTTGGTCGCCTTGACCTTTTTCTTCTTCTCGGCTTTGGGCATCTTGTTCTTGCGCCGCTCGCGCGCCTCCTCCTTGACCGCGCGCTTGCGCTCTTTCTTCGCGTCGCGGTCCTCGTGCCGGTGTCCGCGCGGCTGCCGCTCGGAGAACGCGCCGTCCTTGTCCTCGCCCTCGGTATCGTCAGATCCGGACGCAGACTCGAGCTCATCCCCGCTGGCGTCGCGGCCGTCCTCGAAATGCACCGTGGGCTTGGGCTTGGGCTTGGACGGCTCGATGCCGATGACGGTATTGTAGATGAGCGAGTCGCCCTCGCCCTTGTTGAGCTTCTCGACGTCGCGCTCGGGGTCGAACACCTGGTCGAGCGTGCGCGGGATGTACGCGTGCTTGAACACCGCGTCCTCCTGCACGAGGCCCTCCTCGTGCTCCTCATCCCGCGGCGCGTCCAGCAGCGTCTGCAAAATGTCCTCCGCGCGCTCGCCATCGGGCAGCACGCGCGTGACAAAATCAAACGAGCGGCGCAGGCCGAGCGTCGTCCGCGCGCCCGCGCGGCCGAAAAAGTCGTCAACGTTCGCGAGGTCCTTGCGCAGGAAGTCGAACGCGGCGGGGTGGTCGTGCTCGACGGACTGCGAGACGTCGATGACGTAAAGCTCGCGCGCGTGGTACAGGATGTTGTACTCGCTGAGGTCCGCGTGCACGAGCCGGCACGCGTGGAACATCGTGCGCACCGCGAGCAGCAGCGAGGCGTACAGCCGGTCGACGTCCTCCGGCGGAAGCGCGGCGTCCTTCAGGCGCGGCGACGCCCAGCCGGCCCCGTCGCCGAGGAAGGTCATGACCAGCACGTTCTCGCGCACCTCGATGGGGTCGGGGCAGCGCACGCCCGCGGCGACGAGGCGCTTGAGGTTGCGCATCTCCTTCTCGGCCCATACGCGCACCATCTTGCGCGGGTTGTGGCGCGAGTAGCCGCGCCGGAAGCGGTACTCGCCCGAGACGTACCGGTCGCGGTCCTTGAAGACGAGGATGGACGTCTTGTAGATCTTGAGCGCGAGGTGCGTCTTCTCGGGCGTGAGCGCGTGGTAGACGTTCGCCTGCGTCGTCGCGTCAGCAATGAGAACCCAGAATGAGGACGAAGGGACGGACCTCCTTGCCGGTGCTCACGCAGCCGTTGACCTCGTGCACGAGCCCGCGGCCGATCATCTTGTAGAGGATGAGGCGCGTGCGCGGGTCGAGCACCTGCTCGTTCGTCGCGCGGTCGCTCTTGTCCTTCATGTTCGCGCTCGCGCTGGGCCCCTTGCGGTTCACGGCTGCGCCGAGCGCGCCGTACGGGTCCGCGATCTTGGCGAGGCGCGAGTTGTACTTTGCGAGCGCCTGCAGCTGGTCCTGCGTGCGCTCGTGCGACTTGGTCGGAATGGCCGCCGCGCCTGAGCCCGCGGACGACTGGGCTCGGGAGGGAAGGTTGATAGCAGGTAGTGGGACACGTGTGGAGGCTGTTGTCGAGGATGGCGCGGCGCCGTTGACGCCGTCTTTGCCGGTTCGAACGGCGATGTGCTGTTTTAGTCGATTGTATTGCTTCGTGAAGTCTATAACAACAATGTTAACAAAACAATTAAGTGGCGGCACTCAAGTAACTGCTACTGAAGACATACCCCGCTCTGATATTTCCCAGTCCTCGTCGTCGACCTGGATGTCATCGAAAAAGTCATCCTCATTCAGCTCCTCGTCGTTTTCCTCCTCACTCGACGAGGACGATGACCATTCGAGCAACTCGCGTTCGTGCTCGTCGTCGATTAATCTCTGTCCCTCACGAGGATCGAACGCCGGCGCAGCGTCCAAAGCAGAGCGCGCTGGGAGTGGTGCGACAGCGGGCACGGTCCACGCCTGGATGACAGGCACTTCGGGGGCGGTGAAATCTTGCTCCGCGTCGTCAAATTGGCCCGCGTCGTCGACGGCAATGGCGGTTTCGCGGGTGGCCATCTGCGAAGGTGCGAGGAAGAAGCAGCGGCTGAAAATCAGCTCCGACCCCCCTCACGTTCTCGCTTCCATAGGTATGGGCGAAATTGCACTCATATCGTCATAGACTACTCTGGGACATGCGTATCTGGCGCCATTCTCTATCACTGACCCTGGAGTCTGAGCCGTGTCCCGGTGCCTCACCCCTTCCCCTTCGACACGATTCCGGCACGATCCCGACGTTTGTACATACCGTTGACATACCGTAATCATTCCACAAGGCTACGGCCAGGCTACGGCTGCAAGTCGTAACTGAGCATATTAATCATTCACAGGCTCTTGCCATCGAGAGGTTGAATATCTGGCCAAGAAGACATTGAGTCGCACCAGAGTCGCACTGAACTCCAATTATCTATAATTGACTCGCAATAGGCCCCCGGATTATCCCATGAGAGGTCCGATCCGCTCCGGAGGCCCATATGGGGGGCGGAAGCAAACTCTAATTCCTGATCGGCTATACCTATAGTCCTCGGAATACACGGAAAACGTGGGTATTGGATGCATATACATCCCCTAATTTTCAATAGCCCACAGGTGCAGTCGTACCCGAGAAAAACCTAAATTACCGAAAATTGTCGTCCAAAATCGGCCAAAATCGTGGGGGGCGGAGGATCGGACCTCTGAACCGATAATCCGGGGGCCTCTCGCAATGCGTAAAAGTACATATGCATTGTACAGGGATAAAGAAACGGACGAAAGCGACGACATGGCACATATCTCATAGCGAGTCGAAGAACGACAGGTCCGCCGCGGACAGCTTGCCGTTCATCTGCGGCGCAGCGGGCGGCGGCGGCGGCGGTGACGCCGTGCTGCTGAAGAGGGAGGCAAACGCATCGCCGTTCGCCGGCTGCACTGGAGGAGGCGGGCTGCTGAACAGCGAGACTGGCGGCGCGGGCGGCGACGTCATGCGCGGCGGCGGCGATTTTGTGGGCGCGAGCGGCGAGCTGACGAGCGGCACGCTGCTGAACGCCGCACCCGACAGCGAACTGCGCGAGGCGGGCCGCGCGAGGTCGTCGAACAACGCACCGGACGTCTGCGGCGGCAATGCGCTGCGCGGGCTCGACGCCACGGGACTTGCGGGCAGCGACCCGCGCGGCGGCGGGACCGCGAAGTCGTCGAACAGGGACGGCGCCGGCTGCGGCGGGAGCGAGCTGCGCGACGCCGGCCGCGACTGCGCCATCGCCGATACCGGGCTGACGGGGCTCGACGCCGTGCTGGCGTGCGAGGACACCGGCGTCGCGATGAGCTCGTTCGCGTCCTCCATCAGGTTGACCGCCTGCTTCCGCGCCATCGACCCCGGCGGCGGCGCGAGCAGCGGCGGCGGCGTCGCGCTGGAGTTCGTCGACGGCGCGCCGCGCGACATGACCACCACGGGCCGCGACCCACCGGGCGGGGGCGCCAGCGCCGGAGGGAGCCCGCCTAGCGAGCTCGTCGACGCTGTCCGTGACATGACAGCTACAGGCGCCCGACCGCCTATTCGCGGTGGGTCGGGCAGTCGCGTCTCCCTGCGTGCAGGAGGCGGGGGCCGGGGCGCTACCGACTGCGGCGCCGGCGCCGGGGTAGATGGCAGCGAGATGAAGTCGCCGAAGTCGTCGAAGTCGTCCCCGGCAGGAGCAGGTGCAGGCGCCGGCGATGGTCGCTGGAACACCGGCGTCGGTTGCATCATGGGCGTTTGGAACGTGGGCGTCCCTTGCGTCGCCGGCGAAGCGAACGTCGGCGTCTGTCCCGCGGATGGTGACGCGAAGAGCGGCGCTGCGCTGGGACTCTGGAATGGCTGTGCCTGCCCTGTCCGTGTCTGCGGCATTGGCGGGCTGCTCATGCTCATGAACTCGTCGAACTCGTCTCCTCCGAATAAGGTAGCAGGAGGCGGCGCTACAGGCGCTCTCTTTGGGGCCGAAGGTGGTGCTGGCAGCGGGCTGTTCATTCGCTCCGCGGCAAGCACTGACGATGGAAGCGCGGCCGTGTGGCTCGGCCGCTGCTGATGTCGCGTACTCGAGCCAGCTCTGGACGCCGCAACGGCATTCCGCGCCGCGGCGACGGGCGCGTAGCCCTCCGCAAAACCCGTGAGGCCATCACCGAGCATGGCGTCGAGCACGGCGCCTGCCTGGATGACGCCCTGCATCGCTTCCAGTTCCTCCTCGTCAGTGTCATCGTCCTCGAATGCCCATCCCTGCGACTGCGGCTTGGCTGCCGTCGTCGCCGGAGGCTTTGACAGTGCTGGCGGATTGGATAACGGAGGTGGGGGAGCCAGGGCGGGCGGCGCGGGCAGCCGCGCAGTCGCCATACTGCTCGCGCTGAGCTCGCCGAGGATATCGTCCTCGGGCAGCAGTCGCGTCCCGGACGTGCTGGGCACCACGTCGCTCAGGAAGGAGAGGTCCGAGTTGGAAAGTGTCATCTCGCTTGGCTGCGCCGGCGCCGCCTTTCGCGAGAACCGGCCAAACAGGCGCGACATCGCGGAAGGCGCGGGTTCACTTGATGTCGGCGAACCCATGCTGACCGTCGGGCTGGTAGGCGCCGTAGCCACTGGACTCGAGGTTGCTGCGGTCGTCGCGGTCGTCGCGACTGTGTCCTTGCTTCCCGACGAGCGCACGCTGTCGATGCTCGGCCGCGGCTTGTCCATGCTGGGTCGCGGTGCAGGTGATGCTGTCCGCGGCGTCGTCTCTCCCTTTGGTGCGGGTGGCATGGACGACGGACGGCTTCGCCATAATCCTAATATTCCTCGCGCGGGAGTCGGCTTTGCCTCAGCCTGCGGTTGGGCTGCGGGTGCCGCTTCTTGCGGTTTGGTTTCCCACGGCCAGTCGTCTTTGATGACCTGCTTGGCCTTGACGGCGCTCTCCCATGCGCTGTTTCCTTTTGACGAGTAGAACTGTGAGAGCGGGCTCTGCTGGACCATTGGGTAGGACTTTGTTAGACGCAAGGATGTCTGTAACGACTTGAAGAGCGCCGTTTTTGCAAACTGTGGCCTGGGTTGCAGATGATAGTCTGGTACGAGACTCTCCACCAGCTCGGACCTGTATATGCATAGAGTGTTAGCGGTGATACAGGCAAGGCTGTAGACGTACAAGCCAGGCAGGCTTTCGAGCCGTTGGACCGGCACGTCCTCCGCGCCTTCCTTCTCGTCTGGTTTCTTCTCTGCCACGGGCCAGAGCTCAGCAGCAAGCGCGTCCCATTGTGAGATGAGGGCGTCGACCGCCTCGCGTGGCTGCGCAACTTCGGTCAGGATTTGGCGCGCGCGAAGATAGCAGCAACGCACAAATCGCCTCTCGCGTTCATCCTCCAACCGCTGTCTGGCGCTGGCGGCAGCCCACTCGTCCTGGCCGTCCTGGCCGTCCTGCTCGCGCCATTCCCCCGGCGACCAGAGGCTGCGCGAGACGGCGGTCGCGGGCGCTGCGCTTTCCGGCGCGTCTGCCGCCCATGCGTTGTCGGGCGCCAGGTCCAGCACGGGCGACAGCGCGCCCGGGTCTGCGCTCTCGAAGCTGCCGAACGCGTCGTGCTCTTCTGGCGTCGCGGGTGCGTCTTCGTCGGCCGGCTCCTGTTGCTCTTGCTCTTCCTGTTGCTCCTCCTCTTCCGCCTCGTCTTGTCGTTCAACTGGCTCTTCTATGGGTGCGTTTCGTGCTTGAGCAGCCGGCTCGTCGTCGTCGTCCTCTTCCTCGGAGGACTCCTCGTCGTGCCGCCCGTCCTCGTCCACGGGCGGCGGCGCGGCCCAGATGGGCGGCGCCTGCATCGCGTCGTCGTCCTCGGGCCATGCAGGCGGCTCCCACGTCGGCACGACAGGCGCGACGGCCGGCTTCCACGGGTCGTCCTCCGCCGCGCCGGCCGTCGTGGCCGGCGTCGTCCACGCGTTTGCCCATGGGTCGTCCATGGCGCCCGAAGTTGGTCGTTACAGTCGCAGCGTAAGCGACGTGCGCGCCTATCGGATGCTTTTCTCGATCCTCCCGCGGAATTGTTTATAGCTAACTTGAAGAATTCCGAATCATGCACCGGGGACTCGGAGCGTCGACGCCGCCATGGCATACTTGGCTCAGCACGGTGCAGCTGGCAGATGCGCCTGTGCAGACGCTAACCCCGGCGCAGCTTTCAGGGCGTATTCGAATATCACCGACGACTAGCTTGTCGCCCTCTCTGCACACATTGAAGTCGCATTGAAGCGCTCGAAGTGAGCCCGATACCAAGCCACCGATGATTGATTGGCTATCTCTCAACGTATAGCAATTACACAGTAGCCAGGTCGTCCTTCAAGCATAGAAGCTCATGGCATTGGTCTGTCCCCGGGCACCGGTGCTGCAGGTCAGCCTGCCCAAAGTCCAGCACCCGTATGACTCCATCCGGCCCACGGACGAAATTGGCGGGGTCCAGGTCGCCGTGGTGAATGCCCTTCGAGTGTAAGCTGGTTGCAATCGCCCAAACCGCATCCCTTACGCTTGATGTTCAGTAAATGCAGCTCGAATCGCAGTAGAGAACGCACCGGTCTGTCTGAGGTAGGTCGCTGAAGGTTTCTTCCAGATTCAGGCCTCCGTGTTCTTGCAGAAGTAGGCCGCCCTCGGCTTCCGGCCAGCGATACAGCCCCAAGGCCCGGGGAGCGATGTCGCCACAGCGATCACGGACGGCCTGTATAGCCGCCTGCTCGCGGACAGCTTGATCCCACGACCCAGCTTGGTTGTCGAAGACCTTGGCTATGTACGCGCGGCCCCCATTGCCGTGGCGGACCACCCAGGTCCTGGCCTCTGGGCCGCGGTGCAACATCTTACTTGCCAAGAGAATGTCCCCGGATGTTGTGCTGTCTGTGGACGATCGGGTCCCAATTGACGACGTTGATGTTGCAGTCGTGCTTGACAGTGATTCTGACATGGCGTCGACTGGTGTGCTGTTCGGCGGGAGGTTGCCGTCGACAACAAGGTAAACAGCCTGTGAATGCGGTCAGTGATGCACCGAGATGCTTGCCAAGGAGCTACCTGTGGGATGTTTCCAGTATTATCAAGCCCTGTGGGAGACCCAGTCGAGTCGGTTGCTGATGTGGGGAAAGGGACAAGAGTGGCCGGCGGTGGCGGCGTTACAGGTGCACGCTCCTGGATCGCAGCCAATACCAGATCGTTCGACAAGGATGGTCGCTCGATTGAGATACCAGGAATGGCAAGCGAGAGAAGTAGAGCGATTATTGGCGCTGGTCGGGCGGGCGCCACTGCACGGTCTTGGAATATTTCGTGCGACGGCGACGTCAGGAAGCCGTTCACTCCTCCTGCGTGATCTGTGAAGATTACTTAGAATGGGAGAATGGGTGTTCATGTCTCTCCAACGCACAGCGTTCGGCAAAAATGACTCGGAAACCGTCAATGAGAACACCAGTTTCAGCGGGCGGTATCATGCTGCTCATGTGGAGGTAGAGCTGAGCCGTGTGTGAGAGAGAACATGAAAGTGTCCGTAGAGGGGGCCACACACACGTTGAACAGGATGGACTGTGGGCCGCCCGGATACCTTCTTATTTGGAAGGTGTGCGAGGCCTCGCAGATGCCGTGGCCGTGTGCCATAAGTACCGAGGGCCTCTTCTCTACTAGCGCAAATTGGCAGCCAGCAGTTGAAGCACATGAAGTGTCCGAGGTGACCATGTCATATATATAATCGCCCCTCTGCGACCAGGCGGTGCTCGATGCGGCATAACGTAGACGGAGTTGCATTCTCGTGTGCTTGTTGAGGTCTCGCATGATACTCTGAACGACAGCGAAAAGAAACACCGTGATTTGTTTGACGTCGTTCTCACTCCGGATGGCCGTGCTGGGGAATTGTTCCGTGGCCAGCTCGTGGATTTGGTCTGAGACGTCTTGAGGCAGCAGCTCGCCCAGCAGCGAGTGTGCGGCGAGGAAGTTGCGCAGGCCAGCGAGGGCTCGTTCGCGGAACTGTGTGGCAGTCCGATCCGGGTCTGAGCGTCCAAGATGGGCGCCTTCGGGCGGGAGTATCGTGCCACTGTACGGCGCAGTGCTGGTGCCGCTCGACCCGTCCGTCGCTGCCGCAGGAAACACGTATGACAACAATTGTTCATAGCTTAGACGTGGGTACTCCGGATCAGCCATGGATAGTTTGAAGGCTGAGAGCGCCGGATGGAAGCGGATTGAGTCTGAATCTGTGAGACCTCCGAGGAGTTGCACTTCGTACTCGAGTAAATCCGGGTACACGAGCGCTGAGGGCTGAACGGCAGGATTCGAGGCCACTGGACTCTGAAAAACCAAATCCAGGCCCCCGGGAACAGGAATGCCACAGTGCACACCGCACAATAATTCTTCTTTTTAACGAATCGGGGGGACCAAGACTGCAATTATTTTACATTGGGGGCGAGACGTGGACTCACAAGATGCCATGGACGGAGAAGCCAGGGAGAAAATCGACACCATTTCGTTACGTGACTGTAATCACGGCTTGGGCGCGTCGCACACGGTGCACTTCGCCGCGGCCGCGCCGTTGCTGAGCATGCACACGCCGCACGTCCACGAGCCGTCGTTTTTCGGCGCGGGCTTCGCGAAGCCCGCCGCGCCCCAGTTGAACGCCGGCGCCGCGGGCGCGGGCGCGGACGCGCCGGGCCGCGGCGCGTCGCAGTGCGCGCACTTGGCCGTCGCCGCCGCTTTGTTGCTCAGCGTGCACTCGCCGCAGTTCCACGAGCCCTCCTCCTTCGCGGGCGGCTTGAAGCCCGCCGCGGCCCAGTTGAAGCTCGGGGCCGGCGCTGGCGGCGGCGGCATCGATGTCGATGCGGAGGAAGAGGCAGTCGCGAACGGGGAAGGGGGCAGGACGGAGGGCGGTGCGATGAAAGAGAACGTGGGCAAGTCGCCCGCGGGCGCACGCAGAGCCTTCTGCTTCGCAGCGTCCAACGGCGCGGCGGAGAATGGGTCCGCGCCCAGGGAGGACGAGGCGCCGGTCGAAGAAGGGAACAAGAACGTCGGCAGCGCGCTCTCTGGCAGCTGCTTCGCGCGGTCCTGCGGCGAGCCGGCGGCGACCGTCTTCTCGGGCGGGCTGTCGGGCTGGAAGCTCTGCCGCAGGGGAGACGGCTCCTTCGTCTTGTACGCGTCGCGCACGACCCCCTGCACCGACTTCGTCTTGATAGCCGGCGTGGGCTTCTTGGCCGCCGGGGAGGGCGCCGGCGCGGGCTCGTCGTCCAGGTCGATGACTTCGTCGACGGCCATGGCGGACGAGGGAGGAGGGGGCGAGGGCTTCCGGCGCTTCGGCTTGGGCGCCTCGATGACCTCTTCGATCTCGTCGTCGTCCTCGACCACGTACTCTGACACGGTAGCCTTGCGCGCGTTGGAAGCGAGAGACAACGAGGGCGAGGGCGCAAAGGACGAGCGAACAAAAGGCGCGCCGGAGCCAGGGATGCGAGGGGGCGATGGCGACTTGGGGCGCGTTGCCTTCGGTTCTGGCGTCGCAACAGGGGCCGGGGCGCGCTTGAGATTCTTGGGAGCGCTCATTTCGATGAGGTCGAGCGCAGATAATTCCTTCTTCGCCGGCGGCTCGGGAGGCGGCGCGGGCTTCGGTTCTGGGGCCTTGACTGGAGACGGTGCAGCCTGCATAGAACAATCAGTACGAACATGCATGAAGACCGACTGCACACTAACCTTGCGCGCAGGCTGCTTCCGCGCGGCTCTGAATGGACTGCCGGTCTGGTATGGGTTGGCAACTTCGGGTAATGGATCCTTAAGGGATGTCAGTATTACAGAGAAAGCCACCGTGATAAGAAAGTCACGAACGTGTTTCTTGGGTGTGTTCTTCTCAATGACCTCCTGCATGACCTCAAACGACCGACTGACACGGGACGGTGTGGCAGGCGAAGCTTGTACAGATCCATTGACAGTCTGCGGCGGAGAGCTTGTTGGCGATTCAGGACGCATGCTCTGCCGGAGTGGCGAGGGCTTGGATGGGATGCTCTTGTTGACCGTACCCACGCCGAATGTGGGACGGCTAACGAGCGACGAACCCGCGATGGGCGTCGATGGCGTCGAAAGGAAGCCGTTCGACACCGGCTTCACGTCAGTCTTGATCGAGTTTGACGACTCAGCCGGCGTGAAACTTGACATGAAGGGGTTGCTGGACGAGCTCGGCTTCGTGGATGAGCTAGGCGCGCTGGAACTTGCGACCGGCTGCGAGAACCCATCGTTGGTTTTCCGGCGCTTGACGTCGGATTCGGTAGAAGGTAGCGCGAGCTGCTGTGTTGTCTCCTTCAAGCTCGAGCCGTACGCTGAGGACCTATATCGCGTGGGCGTGTAGCTCGACGACATGACGGGCGCCGGAGACGCGCGAGCGACAGACGTCGATTTGGCTGGCGTGCGGGCGCGTCCACTGCGTCCGGCGCCGCGGTACTGCAGCGGGGGATTCGGGTTCTTCGACTCGCGTTTCAACACGGGAATCGAGCTGGGCGGGGCATCGGGAGGCGGGAACGCGGGAAGCGTGTACGATGGGGTGATACGGGGGCCAGTGCCGTTCACAGACCCCTCGGATTTGGAAGGGCGGACCGGGGTAGTCGGTGCGCTGAGCCCAAAGTTCAGCGCAAAGCTCTTGCTCGGTGTCGCGGCCAATGGTCGCACGCCCTCTGGAAAAAGTTGAGTACACGGACACAGTATGTTTCAGTGGTGGCAGACGAACCGTTGACGCTGTCCTGGATGAGTTTCACAATACCAGCGGCCTCAATCTCCGTGAGCGAAGTGCCGGCAGCCCGTTTTTCGTTGAGGAAAGACGTGACCATGTCGAGCTTCTCCGGCGAAACCTGCATATGATCCAGTGCCTCCTCGACCTGCTGCTCGGGCGGGGGCGTTGGCTCGGGCGTCGGGGCGCTGTTCGGGAAGGGGATGGGCGGGTTGAAGGGGGAGGCTGGGTCCATGAACACTGGCGGGCGCGGCGGCGGCTTTGGGATGTATTTTCCTGTGCGCCTGGGGTCGTCCTGGGGCACCGGCACAAACGGACGCGGCACGATCGCGGCTGGGAGGGTCTGTTGCATCTGCAGGTGGGTTCAACGGCCGTGGCTAACAAGTCGGAGGTAAAACGCGTGCGAACCTGCTGACCACGGAGCGAGAGGGCTGCCGCGGGCGTGTAAGAGCTGCCCGTCGCGAAATCGTTGGCCGTGGGCGGGTTCGAATCCGGGTCCGTGTCGTCGCCGTCGTCCTCGTCACCGTCGACGAGCATGGCGCGCGAGACCTCCGTTTCTGAGTCGCGGTCGTTGAGCGATGGGCGTGTCTCGGGGTCCTTCTTCCTGAAGGGGGCGGTGAGGAACGAGAAGAGGTTGGAGAGGCTCGACGACGATGGCTGGGACGCAGAATGAGTGCGGGTCAGCGGCGGTGGATTGGGCGGACGCACGAGGCTGGCGGGCCCGGCCGACTTGGGCTTCTGGCTGGGGCGGGCGTAGGGCGAGGCCTGGTGCGAGCGCTGGGCGCGTCTGGCGGCGGCCTGGTCCTGCTTGCGGGCGGCGTTCATCGCGGGCGGCGGCGGCGGCGGGAGCGACTCGAAGGAAGAGCACGGTCGGCGGAGCCAGAATTTGGCAACTCGAAGGCTCCTCACCACCGCTCGCAATGGCGCCGGGCACTCCCCCCCACCCGCTCATCGACTCCGACCCGTTCGCAGGCCGCGTCGTCCGCTACTTCCGCCCCTCGGACTACGCCTACTGGGCTGGCCTCACCGCCGGCGTCCCGGCCCTGCTCAAGGCGATGGGTTCGCGCCCAGCTCCCATTCATTACAGCACCCCGGCTGACCCACCGCCTTCAATCCCAGACCTCGGCGACCCCACCGGCGCGCCCAAGGTCGCGCAGCGGACAGCGATGCGGCTCGGCGGCGTCATCGGCTTCATGACCGGCTTCCTGTTCGCGTACCAGCGCTCGTCCTGTCGGTTACGCGCCATACGCAGAAATAATTACACGCGCTGACGGCGCCCTCCTTTTTCACCGTACATACAGACCGATTCTGGGGCTGGACTGAGAACCAGCGCGAGCAGGAGCTCGACATGCAAGAGCTCTCCGAACGCGCCCGCAGGGGTCTGCCGCTCTACGGCGCCTCCAGCGAGTCCTCCTGGATCCAGAACATCGCCTTCCGCAACTCCCAGTACTCGCAACTGTTCTTCCGTGAGTCGGCACTCGTCTGGCTCCACACTTGTCACTCATTCGTCCACGACAGACGCCGTTCCATGGTATATCATTTCACCGTTGGCAAATGCACGCTGCTCACTGGATACCGCCGCAGGTTCAACCTGGCTCGCCACGGACATCATGGCGTCGACACTGCAAAGTACTACGAGGCCGCTGGCGTCCCGGTCCCCTCGGAACAGAAGCAGTAATTGTATCTATTTCCCAAATCCAATTACAGCCGCTCGCTGTCCAACGATAGACCAACGAAGGACTTTTTACCCCAACAGCAGCACGCCCGGTTCAGTCCAAGCCTCCCTGCGATGGGTAGAGTATACCCTGTTGGACATAGACCATTCGCAACTGAAGCTGGTGGCCTCGCTCATCGGTGGATGACAAGGCCGTTGCCTGGACTGAGTCTTTCCTATCTGCGCACTTGGGCCTACATTGCCGCTGGCATGTCGCAGCAGTGCTGCCTGTGGTACACCGCCGCGGGACGAGGGAGGAAGAGAAGGAGGACAACGCCTTTCAAACTCCTATTTTCGCTTCTTCTCTCGCTCGTCCATTTGAATGCTATTACATGATCACGGTCCGGTTCTATTCGTGGCCTCCGTCGCTATCGAGTCTGCTTGGGCGCCAAGGGGCAACAACGTGGGGCTCACTGCTGCGGACGGCGCTGAACTAAGTATCCTCCGTATCCTCACTGATCTCGTTTGCGTTACCCATTCCGTCCGAAGCCACGCTATGGGCGCTCGCGCAGGCCACCTGCGGCCTCGAAACGTGTCTTACGCTCACGGTTCAATAGGTTACAGTATGCGACTGACTTGTCGTCGCCGCCGCGGTTTGAAGTGCCTGCACATGTGCACTGGATCGCTCCCGCCGTGTGATCATCACGTGCGGCGGCATGCACAGTGCCCTGAGTGAGTACTTAAACATCGCGCGCCGGCCGTTGCGTATCTAGGATCATGCTCTTCACTCCTTGGGCCCGTCTGGTCGTCTCGGGGCTGTTGGCGCTCGCCCCGGCAGCGCTCGCGCTCAATCCGCGCGCGCAATGCGCGCTGCTCGCGCACACGCGTATCAAGCACGCGCACTCGATAACGACGCGCTATCTCGCCGCGAACGAAAGCTATCGCGTGCCCGCGTCGTGCGGCAACGGCCTCGGCGCCGACCTGCTCGCAACGGCCAGCGTGAACACCTGCGTCGTCAACGTCGTGTACAACACGTCCGCCAGCAGCGCGACGCGCATTGAGGTGTGGCTCCCCGACGCGAGCGCATGGTCAGGGCGCGTCCTGGGGACCGGTGGCGGTGGCTACGGCGGATGTACGTCGTCTCGGCGCGCGTGGAGTCGGTTTGCCTTTGACCCCCTCTGAATGCAGGTGTTGACTATGTCAACCTGGTGTACGGGACCACCCTCGGCTTTGCGGCGATTAGCCACGACGGCGGGCATGACGGCGAGACCGGCGCATTCTTCGCGCGCTCCGACGAGATTCTCGTCGACTGGGTCCACCGCAGCCTGCACGTCGCCACCGTCACCGGCAAGCAGCTCGTCAAGGCGTACTATGGACGCCCGCAGAGGAAGTCCTACTACATCGGGTGCTCGACCGGCGGGCGGCAGGGCTTCCGCAACGTGCAGGACTACCCGTCCGACTTCGACGGCGTGCTCGCCGGCGCGCCGGCGATCAACTTCATCCCTTTGCTCGGCTCCCACGGCATTCGCAGCATCGCAGCCCGCGCTCTGGACGCGCAGGCCTGGGACATCATCAAGCCCGAGATTCTGCGCCAGTGCGACGGGCTGGATGGTCTCCACGACGGGATCATCGACGATCCCGACGCGTGTGCATTCCTGCCGGAGACGCTGCTCTGCGACGGCGAGAAGCGCGCTGACTGCCTGTCCGTGGAGCAGGTGGATGCGCTTCGCAAGATTCACTCCCCCGTCTACGGACGCGACGGCAAGATACTCGCCGCGCGCTCGGATCCCGGCGCTGAGGGCGACCCGACGTTCTTCCCCGCGGTGTTTGGTGTGCCCTTCGTTGGGATTGCCCTGGTAGGTTACTGCCAAATGCATTCCTGCAATATCTCACTCCTTGCAAGCAATGGTGGCAATACGTTGTCTACAACAACAGCAATTGGCAACCCAGCCCCGACTTTGGTCTTAATGAGATTGCAGAAGCGCAACGTCGCGAAAAGCAAGTCCCCGCGAGCTCTTTCAACCCGAATATCAATGCGTTCCGTAAGCGCGGTGGCAAGCTGCTGACTTACCACGGCAGCCGCGACGTCGTAAGGATCTCGCAGTTGACCGCACCACACTGGGACTGACGGGCTGGCCAGATGATCCCTCATGGCAACTCTCTTTTATATTACCAGCTGGTCGCACGCACGCTCGGCCTCCCTCCTTCGAAGCTCGATGATTTCTACCGCCTCTTCCTCGTGCCCGGCATGAACCACTGTCTCACGGGCCCCGGCGCTTGGATGTTCGGCCAGATCGGCTTCGCCCACGGCGCCTGGTCCAACTCCTCCGAGACGAACGCGCTCCTCGCGCTCGTGGACTGGGTCGAGAAGGGCAGGGCGCCGGAGACGATCCGCGGCACCATGGGCGACACGACCAACTCGACGCTGCCCGCGACGAGGCTCCACTGCAAGTATCCTGCCCGGAGCGTGTGGAAGCCCGAGGCGCACGATTGGGTCTGTGTTGATACTCCGTAGAGAGATTCTGTGCATCTATCTTCCAGTTGTTGTTAATCCTCATACGCTCGTTAATTTACCCTATAACCTCGTATAGCCTTGCTCACGCGAAACATTGAGGCTGTCGATGGGTGCCGCCAACAAATCTTTCGTAATAAATCCGTGCGATGCCCTGCGATGCCATCGATCGAGCTGAAATAAAGATAGAAAGGAGGCCTATGGGAGCCCAGGGTAGGCGTAGCGCTCGATTAAGACAAGAAGCAAACTCTAGGTGCTTTCCTCGCGACTAGGAGGGCGAGTGAGCGGACTTTTTGCAGTCGAAGCAGCGTGTCGCGGGCGTCACGTGCAGATAGACGCCCGACATCGCCACCGGACCTCAGATAAAATATAAAATCGGAGACGAGGATTTACGTAGCACACCCGGATCTCGTTTTCACCTCCAGCGCACATTATGCCCCCCGTCCTCGCCCCCGCAGTGCTCAACAACGCGCTCGAGGCCGTCGGCAACACGCCCGTCATCCGCCTCGACAAGATCGCCAAGGAGGAGGGCCTGCGCTGCAATCTCTGTACGTGTCACCCGCCGCAGCCTGCATTCCAGGCGACCCCTCGAAAACGGCGTGCTCATTGCGGCGCACGACAGTGGCCAAGGTCGAGTTCTTCAGCGCTGGCGGGTCGGTCAAGGACAGGATCGCGAAGCGCATGGTCGAGGCCGCCGAGAAGGACGGCGTGCTCGTCCCCGGCCAGAGCGTCATCATCGAGCCCACCAGCGGCAACACAGGTCTGCATGCGCCTTCTGTGGCTCTCAGGGTGCGCCAGCTCACGCGGCCTGCAGGCATTGGGCTGGCTCTTGCTGGCGCTATTAAGGTAGCGTGCTATCTCGGGCTGCTGACGACATATCCGCTCATTGACGCGCAAAGGGCTATTCCGTTATCATCACCCTGCCCGACAAGGCGAGCATCCCTTTCAGAGCAGATTGCCAAGCATGGCTGATCTGTTTCGCACAGATGTCGCTCGAGAAAGAGGCCACCCTCCGCGCACTCGGCGCCGAAGTCGTCCGCACTCCAACAGCTGCAGCCTGGGACTCCGAGGAAAGCCACATCGGTGCGTTCAACCGCACCTCCTCTTGGCGCAGCGCCGAATGCGTTGTCCAGGCGTAGCGAAGAAGCTGCAGCGCAACATCCCGCACGCCGTCATCCTCGACCAGGTCAGTGTCCAACGTCCGCCGCGCACCGGGACACGAAAGCATTGAATACCGTGTGGTTCCTGACTAGTACAGTAATCCGCACAACCCGCTTGCCCACGAGCTTGGCACCGGCCCCGAAATTGTCGCAGCCGTCCAGACCCTCGACGGCTCCTCGCGCAAGGTCGACGTGTTCGTCGCCGGCGCCGGAACGGGCGGTACCGTCACGGGCATCTCGCGCTGCCTCAAGGGCACGCACAACAGCGACTGCGTCGTCGTGGCTGTCGATCCTGTGCGTGATTTGTGCCATGCCCATATTTCATTCCTGATAGCGAGCAGAAAGGGAGCATTCTTGCCATCCCGGACAGTCTGAACGATGACGGTCGTGGCGGCCAATATGTCGTCGAGGGCATTGGGTCCGTGCCGCGCTCCTACAACTGGCGGACGCTTGTGCTGATTCTGGCCTAGATATGACTTTGTCCCTGAGGTCCTTGAGCGCGAAAGCCCTCATGTCGACTTGTGGATCAAGGCGGACGACAAGGAGGCGTTCGCGGCGGCCCATCGTCTCATGCGGACAGAAGGTTTGCTCGTCGGTGGCTCGAGTGGGACTGCGTTGGCCGGCGCTCTGCGATATTTGAAGAGCGAAGACGGCTGGAAACGATTCGGCAATGTCGAAGGACAGAACGTCGTGGTTCTCCTTCCAGATGGGTGCGTGTCACGCAGCTTTCCCTGCATCAATCATCTGACATGCCCTTCTAGCCTTCGCAACTATATCGGCAAGCCTTGGTTCCTCGACGCTGCGCTCAAGGGCCCGGCGACGCCTCTCGCGGGCAAGATCTCGCAGATTCTGCACAGTTAAAGCTGTGGCATTGCTACATCCAATTCCGTCGCGTAAATAGAGACGTTTATACATTGTCGCGGTTGTAATGTCATCTTGGATAGGTAGCTAATGTATTATTGCATTTGGCACACGATGCAGTTGAGGGGGGACCGGGGGAAACGATGCACGGGGAGTATAAAAAGGGGTTGCACAACATGAAAGCAAAAACGCACTGCGATCAGATCAACTATGTGTATGTACGTGACTCGGGGGAGAGTTGGGCATTGGGCATGAAATGAAAAGTCACTGGGACAAGACTTGATAGAGTTCGCGTTCACGGAGGCGGGCTTGACGGCGAGCCGGTGCCGCCGTTGAACATGGCGCGGAGTGTGGCCTCCTGGCGTTTCTGGCGGATGCGCTCGACCTCCTCCGCGCCGCCGGTCATCTTGAGCTTGCGATCCTTGACGAACGAGTGCAGCTCGTCCTGGAACTCGTCCGAGCGCGCCTCGAGCTCCTTGGTGCGCGCGCGCTGGTTCGCCTCGATCGCCTTCATGCGCTTCTCGGGGTCGACGGCCGCGCCGCGCAGCTCGAGCATGACGGTGTTAAACCCGCCGCCGCCTTCCTCTGGCGGCGGCGGCGGGCGGAACGCGCGCCCGCCGCCACCGCGCCCGGACTGCGAGCCGCGCAGCGAGATGACCTTCTCGACGTGGCCGTACACCTCGGACACGGCCTTGTGGTCCTCGATGAGGTCGCTGAGGAACTCCTCCTGGTGGCTGAGGAACTGCTGCTCCTCGACGATGTTCTGCAGCTCCTCCTCCCACGTCTTCTTCCACATCGGCTTGACCGTCTGGATCGTCTGCTTGAGGCTCTCGAGCTCCGCCGCGCTCTCCTCGATGTCGACCTTGAGCTTCTTCATCACGAGCAGCTTGGGCGTCACGTGCCGCTTCAGCACGTCGTCCTTCAGGCCCTCGACCGTGTCCTGCAGCTCCTCGACCTTCGTGAGCACCGTCTGGCTGCGGCTGTCGAGCGTCGCCTTGCCCGAGTCGATGTACCCGCGCGCGCCGCCGACCTTGCTGTCCGCGAGCTTCTTGACGGCGGTCGCCTGCGTGCGCAGCGTCCCGAGCGACTCCTTCGTCGAGGACATGAAGTCCGTGTACAGCTGCCGCAGCACGCCGAGGTCGCGCCGCAGGTTGCCGACCTCGTCGAAGTGCGTGCGCAGGTCGTTGACGATGCGCGAGCTCTGCGCGTCGGACAGCGTGCCGCCCGTGACCTGCGGCACCAGCGGCTGCGCGGCCGGAGTGCTGCCCGCAGAACTCCCGCCGTCCGCCGGCATGCGCGACATCCGCCGTGCAAACCGCTGGAGCTGCTCCTCCGACGGCCGGGACGATGTTGTCGACGGCGACGGCATCATCGCTGGGGTGGACATCGACGGCGGCGGGACGGACTGCCGCCGTGCGGTGTTGAGCGACGTTTTCAGATCCTTCAGCTCCTGCGAGAGCGCGCCGATCTGGAGGTCGATGTGCTGTTTTATCTGGTCCAGAGCTGCGCGGGAATGTCAGCCAGGGCTCGCGCTAGAATGGGCGTCGGCAACGTACGTTCAATGTTCAGCGAGAGCAAGCACTTGTTCTTGACCTCGGAAATGTCCTCCAGCTCGTACTGCACGCCGCTCGCCGGGTCTCGAATGTAGATCTCAGGGAAGTTATCTTGCCCGGGATTGTACGAGAAACGGTCGATGAAGAGCATGCGCAGCGACGAGAACGAGAGCCCCGGGTCGATGTTCACTTTCTTGACCTGCCGGCCGACCTGAAGGAAGACGCCAATTGGGCCCGGCGGCGACGCGGGACTCGGCGCGGCTTGCGCAGGCGACGCTGCATCAGTAGATGCGGAAGGCGGCGGCGGTAGCTCGACGCTGGAAGGCGGTATGGGTGGCACTGGCGGCGGCGACTCGACCGGCTCGGGCAGAGGAGGCGCCGCCGTGCGTTGTCGTCGCAAGCTGTTGCTTCTGCGCGAGCTGCCTTCCGGCGTGGCTGCCTTCTTGACCGCCTGTCCGTCCTCGTCCCCTTCCGCCAGGACTTCGAGATCTCCGGGAGTCAATGTTAGGTTGCCAGCTGCCAGTCTGGCCGCGCCTTTGTCCTTCATGCCCGTCATCTTGGAGAATGTGTACGTCGAGAAGCGCTTCGAGGCTCGGCGCTCCAGGGCTTCCGACCGTTTCAACGCTGCCAACGAGCTCTGCGCAGCGAGTGAGTTCTGCATGGAGCTCGCCTGGTCTATTGGAGGAGTCGGTGGAGGTGGCGACGCGGTTCCAGAACGGGACGGGGGGCGACCATTGGTAACGGTAGCCCTCGGAGACGCAACCTCGACGACGACGTCAGGGGCTGGAGACGGCGGCACAGGGTTGTCGGACAGCGAGAAGCGCTTCACGTCCGCAGGGACATGTGGCTGAGGCACAGGGGGCGGGGGATTTGGCGGGATGAACGCGTTTTCCTCGGACATGGTCCGCGACGCCGATCGCGGGGTGCGGGGGGAGCGTGTGTCCTCCAGATCGGCTGTGGCAGACAAGGGAGAGCCGCGCGAATGAGATGTCGCTGCGGACGTTCTGCGGGGCACGGCGCTAGCGGGCTGCTCCTCCTCGAGCACAGGCGCAAAGCCGCCTATGAAACGTCCGTCCTCAGACGCAGTCTGGGAATGCGAGGACATTGCCTGGG
Organism: Auricularia cornea; assembly: GCA_030578095.1. Lineage (NCBI taxonomy): Eukaryota > Fungi > Basidiomycota > Agaricomycetes > Auriculariales > Auriculariaceae > Auricularia > Auricularia cornea. The sequence continues at coordinate 1,995,514 of JARLTE010000009.1, read as the reverse complement.
CGCGTCGGCTGGAGCCAGAGCGGGCGGAGCGGGACTCGAGCGACGAATTACGGTCTATTGAGTCAGCCGTCGCTCTGGAAGACCGGGTCGAATGGCGGTCTGAGCCACTGGGTTCTTTGTCCGCGACGGTCCTGCGGTAGATGGACTGTTTACTTCGCAGGCCCTGCAGCAGGTTGGTGATGATCTGCCGGACTGTGGGCAGGTACTGGTCGAGGTTGGTCGGGTTTGCCTCTTCCCCAAGACATTGCTCGAGCACGCCACGCAGGTCGTCGGGGACGGACAGCAGCTCGCTGCATGAGGGTGTCAGGCCGTATGCCGATAGCGGCAGCATATATAACGCGCCTCATGTCTATGCCGTAGGCGCCGAAAGCGGCGACGGCGGCGTTGAAGTCGTTTCCCAGACGCACATAGACGTCGCTGACCTGGGTCTCGGTCATCTTGAGCGTGCTCCAGAGCGTGAGGGCCTCGAGCAGCTGCTTGATGGCGACGAGCAGGCGGGTCACGGCAGACTCGACGGCCGGCGCGTGCTTTGTGAGAGCGTGAGTGGGCTGCGGGCGTCCGGCGGAGCGACTCACGGACGACGAGGCCGAGCGGGAGGAGCCCCCTCTGCGGTCCGAGGAGCGGTGGGAGGACCTCTGCGAGCCGACGACGGGGCTCTGCGTCGCCATTGTGCGCTGCGAATGCGATGGTCGCGGTCGACGGCGTGGAAAGCGAACTCCGACTGCCCGATTCTGCACCCGAACCGTCGTCGACGATGAACCCGTCTCTTGCGCGCCGCGCGCTCTCCAACCTCGTCCCGCCCAAAATCGCGACACCGAGCTCGGTCGTGCGTTCTCCGTATCCAGCCCAGCCCGGGTCCCCCGCTGACACCCAGGATAGTCGAGCGGCCAGGGCGCCTCGCTGGCCCCGCTCGTCGAGTTCTACTCCAAGCTGCCCAAGGGCCCCGCGCCCCAGCCCGCTGTCCGCGGCATCAAGGCCCGCTACTTTGACGGCAAGAACGCGAGCGGCGCGCCGTTGCTCTGGGGTATCCTCACCGTTTTCGGCCTGGGCTATACCATCGACTACAACAGTCAGGCAACACCCCCACTGTTGTCTGGACTCACTTACTGACTGACTGCGTTCTTGTTACTTGAACAGTGCACCTCAGTGAGTTGTTTCGCTGGGCATCCTCAAGGAGCTCTGCTGACCGCGTTCCTCCTCACAGAGCACCACAAGAACCACCCGCACTAGACTCGCGTGTCGGTCGACAGAGTGTAGTAGAGCGTGCAAATGCAATAACGGGTTTTATATTTGCACTTAAGCACAGGTGGTTCGCTACCACTCGCAGCCGGTGTTGACGCTAGCGATCATTGGCCCAAATTCAGGAAACAGCAATTGTCAGTCAAGCATCCTTTACGGGCTGCGACGGCAGAACACAAGCAAGCAGCGTCGTTGCATGGCAGGCCTCACAGGTACAACTGACCGAAACTCCCTGCTCAGTAAATGTTTCCATGAGCGATCCTCATATGCTCGTAAATCTCGTTGCTCGCAAACACGCCGAGGCACTTCCAGCACATGTGCGTCTTGCACACGACGCACGTGACGTGGTTGCACCCCTCGTACTTGTCGAGCAGCGTCCCGCATCCCGGGCAGGCCTGCACGAAGTTCTTCTCGCGCCAGAGCCGGAAGGACTCGTCGCCGCCGCGCCCGTCGCGCATCTCGCGGTGCATCGCGCACGAGAGCCCGTCGTGGAACTCGGCGTGGCACGCGGGGCAGATGCCCGCGAGGCAGCTCGGGCAGCGCAGCAGTGTCCCCGCGCCCGCCGGCCGGTACAGCTCCGGGCAGTCCGCCGTCGGGCAGTACTTGAACTCGGCCGGCCGCGCGCGCGTGTGCGCCAGGAAGGACGCGTGCGCCAGCTTGTCCTGGTCGCCCGGCTTCATGAGCCGCGCGAGGTCGCGCGCTGCGATCGGCACGCCGCATTGTCCGTCCTCTGCCAGGCAGCGGATGGGGAACGTGTCGCCGCTCGCGGCGGAGGACATGTAATGCTGAATGCACGCAGAGCAGTAGCTGTGGCCGCAGGCCAGCGTTGTGGGCTTTGTGACGCCGCAGAAGCAGATGGGACATTCGACGTCGCCTTCAGGCTCGTCCTGCGCAACGCTTCCGGGGTCGTTGACCAGCTGGCGCACCGTGTCCATGTCCACGTCTGCTGCGCGGACTTCGAGCGTGCGGGCACGGACGTTGTATGTGACGTTTTGCCTCCCGTAGAAAGTCTCGACGCGAGCCAGTCCACCGGTGACGAGACGCCGCGTGGTCTTCTTATCCAGGGGAAGTACGCCCCGCTTGGCTTTGAGCTTTTCAAGGCCTCGCTCAAGCTGCTTTCTCAGCGCGTCGCGGGGCTCGCGTTTCCCGTAGAGGAGGACGCATCGCCGTCGGGCGTCGCAGCGAGCCACAGCTTTGCCAGCGGCGTTGACCTTGGCGAGCAGCTCCTCGCCGGGCGAATCAAGCAGACAGTCGTCCCAAATGTCCGCGCCGTTGCCATCGACCCATCGCTCTCCCGCCAGGAGGTGCTCGACGGCCATCTTCAGCTTGCCAAGGGGCTTCGGGTCGTCACAGTAAACGCGAAGCGTCACCGGGTCGATCTCCTTTCCGTCCGTATCCTTGTCGTAGACGCGAATTTTGGCCGCTGCATCGTCCGAGCTTTGACTGAGCTCCAGGAGGCCAACCTCGTCCTTGAGTGCAAGGTATACCGTCCGCGGAACCGGGTACTTGACGGAGAATATCCGCTGGATCCAGAGCGGGCTCTTGCCCAGGTAGGACTGCGGCTTCCCATGGAGCGCCTTGGTCGCCTCCTCTGCAGCCTCGGCACTCGCGAAGCGCGCAAGAGCCTTCAGCTTTGCCGCGCCGGGAACCGCAGGCTGTGTCTCCAAGCTCTCGAGCCTCCCGAACCGCTGCAGCGCACCGCGGAGGCTCTGCAAGCCGGCGTACTCGTCGTACGACATGGGCTTGATGTCGACGTGCCGGCAGCGCGCGAAGCGCTTGACATGCTCTGGCGTTGCGTCGATGGGGAGGTTGCCGATGACGACGGTGAAGCTCTCGAACTGGCCGGCGGTCGGCTTCTGGAACGTCGCGGTGACCGCGCGGCCGTTGAACCGGAGCCCGCGCAGGCGGTCCGCCTCCTGCTTCGCGCGCCGGATGTCGTCGTAGTGCGCGTACGCGACGCGCGCCGGCGCGTGGAACGCCAGCCGCACGCTGTTGCTCCGCAGCGTCGCCGCGCCGCGCTCGCCCGCGCGCGGCTGGACGGACGCGGTCATGACAGACTGTGCGCCAGAAGAAGTTGTCATTCGCATGTCGGAAAGCGCGGCGGCGGCATTCGACGCGCTCGCGCAGGAGTCGAACTCGACGAGCGCCGTCGTCTTGCCCGTGCGCGCATCAGCAGCGAAGACCGTTACGTCCTGCAGTTCGCCGAAGCTCTGTACAAGACGTAGCACGTCTTCCTCAGACGCGTCAAGGGGTAGATTTGCAAGCATGACCTTCGTGGAGTCGAAGGCCGTCATGACCTCCTGCACCGCTCCGCCGTCGCCGTATCGGACGCGAACATAAGTTCCAGCGATTGGGCGCCAGTCTTGCCATCCGTCCTCATGGGGCGTTTCCGATTGATCTGCAGGTAGAGGTGCTCGAGTCGGCGGATCGACGGGAAGTGGTGGAGGATCCGGCGCGCGCTAAGAAAGCATTCTCAGAACCAGCTCCCCATTGGTCGAGCATATCACGGACCTGGATCACGACAACAGGCGGCGGAGCAGCATGCAAGAAAGGGCATGGAACTGCAGTGCACCGGCCCTGGGCAAAATACTTGCAAGGGACGTGGCCTGTAGGGGAGACCGGTGCAGGTATAGTCGGCACGTCTGATCGGCGAGGCGTGGACACGGTCAATGGGCGAGCCGGCTCGTGAAGGTACGGGCAGCTGTCTCCTGCTGCGCAGCGGCCCTGCAAGAAGTATGTGCAGAGCGGCCGCGAAGCATGCGCAGGCAGCGACGTTGTTGACTGGGGAGCAGCGTGCGAGAACTCGCAGGTCTTCCCCTTCGTACATTTCCCAGCAGACCAGAACACGCACGGAGTCTTCGACCCTCGAGCAGGGCGCGATTTCCCAGGGACAGGTGATGGAACGGCGGGAGTGTCACGCTCGTGGCGGTAGGGACATCTCGAGCCGTTCTTACACTTGTTTTCCTGATAGAAGTGGCAGAGAGGCCTGGACATGTCGAATCACAGTTAGATGGCCGAGCGAGATGCGACGTATGGTCGGTAGATGGACGTCGCAGCTGAAGGCACGGTAACATGAGGCATCCACCGCGGTTGCAGACCCGGTGACGCTCGCGGAGACGGCAGCAAGTCCTGGAAGCGCTTCCTGTTCTCCACGAAGATAGAAACGACGCGTGGGCGTGGAAACAAGCTAGCAGCACCAATCAACCGAGGCGAGGCCGCCGGCGCGAGGATCGGGTTCTCGGTGAGCACAAGGAGCAATATTCTTTGACAGCCTAAAGCAACAGCCCTCGAAACTGAGCGCATATCATCTCCCGGGCGCCATAGTGGCGTTCGAGGACCGCATGCAGCGCGGGGAATGGCAGTTGTGCGTGCGATGGACGGCACCGCGAGAAGTAGAAGAAAAACAAACGTGCGGACTTTGTAGCTTCGAGTTTCTGGCCCATCCCTGGTCCGCGGTCGCCGGCTCGCTGGCAATGTCTGAGTGATTCGAGCTTTCCCTGGTTTCCCGTCTGCCTCTGCCTACTCCAGGCTGCTCGTGCGTCATGGCTAGCTCGCCTCAGAGCCCCGTCGCCGTCGTCTCCGGTCATCTCGTTGTTAGCGACTTGCCGTCTTCGTTCTCCAGAGGGCACACCCGACCGCCTAATAGACCCCAGAACTGCTCGAACCAAATTACTTCAGACGACGACAAGACTGACGAGGCGGTGACCGCACTCGACCCTGCGTTCTTAGGGCTACGAGTGGACACATCATGCGCTCGTTCCCTTGACATGATCGACCTGGAACTCCCTCCCTTGTCTCCGCTGACTCCAGTCCCCTCTGACTTCGAGTACGATCATCTGTCTTCGGCCCCGCCTGTCACTCCGAGGAGAGGCCCTTCTCGCGCGCTCAAAAAACAGCGCAAAGCAAACTATGTCCCGCCCGGGAAGCCAAAAGTTACTCGGCGTCCTTCTGTCAAGCCAGCTGCTCGTATTTCTGTCGCTTCCCGCGCTCAAAGGGAGGATCGAGTAGCTGCGGCGTCCCGGGATCCTGCTGTATTGGCCAGGAAGCAGGTAAACCTGCGCCGCCGTCGTGGGTCTGTCTTTTGACAGCTTCCAGAGCCTGCGCAGCAGCGCGAAAAAGCCTGTGGGTCGTTCGAAAAAGAAGTCCTCGGGTCGCAAAGGCGCAGCTGCGACAACGTCGCTCGGAAAACGCACAGCTCGGAAATTGAAGCCTCCTACGCCAGCGCGGGCTCCAACACCGCCTCTTATATACGACACGACGGGGCCAACGCCTGACTGGATACGCCGAAGTACCCGTCTGAACCCAGGCATGAGCCTTCCCTCCGCCGCTGCCGCACCTTCACCTGCTCCCCTCGGTGGCGCCTCGCCAGGGACAGCGGGTGGGGATTCGTTTGCGGGCGTCTGCGCGGAGCCGACCCCCTCGAACAACCCTGACGACGCAGCTCCGCCAGCCCCAGCCGCAGGTCCCACAGTACCTGCCGCGGACGATGCGTCTGCCATCTTGCGTGAACTTGCGTCTCCAACGATGGCAGACGATACGTCTTCGAGCACGCAGCTGCCCACCACAGGCAGCTCTGAAGACGCGAGTGCCTCCGCCCGATCCGCGACGGCCGCGACGTCTCCCTCTAGCGATCCTACGACCCTTCCAGACGACGTCGCGCTCCCAGCACTGCGGACGGCGAGCATGCCGCCCGAAACAAGCGGTCATGTCGCTGCTAGCATAGCCTCCATCGGCGCGCCGGGACCTGGCTCTTCACCTCCAGTCCCCTGTCCTGATCCTGAAGCTGCGGCGTCACGGTCGCGTCGCTCTTCGCCGGCACGCGAGGTCCTTTCGCGGGCTCCTGGCGGTCCAGGGCTGAGCGCACCGCCATCACCGGCAGCTACCTCTCAGGTCTCATCCTCTTCGGACCCTTCGACCTCGTTGCGGGATGCATTATCTGTCTCCAATGTCCAGATTGAGCGGCCGCCTGCAGGTCATCCGTTCGCGATCAAGGTTAGTCATGGGCAGGAAGCGCACGCGACCTTGGCTGATACCTCTTCGAAGTGCGTGGCATGCGCACGCAGCGCGCTCAATTGTATCCAGGGCAAGGGGAAGTGCTGCATTTCCTGCTGGAAGCGACGTACGGTCTGTTCGTACAAGGAGCTGCCGTTTACGCGCCCTGCGTCAAACGTAGAGCGCAAGCCTGGTTCGTCGGGGATTGGCGAGCGCTCGAGTTCAGCGCTACACGACTTGCCAATTGCTAGGAGCGGTTTCGTGCCCTCTACGACCCGCGAAGGAGAAGCGGCGCCCGCAGACCTTCGCGAGAGCGGCCCAAGTACCCATCCACATCGTTCGCACAAGGAAGCACCGGACGTACCAACGGCACCCGGTCGGCGGCCTTTCGTCCGGCGGTCGACTCCATACCCGACTGAGGGCCCTCCTTCATTACCGCCAACCGGTCGTCCAGCTGCAGGTAGAACCAGTCGAAAACGACCTACGCCGCCCCACGAGTCCGAACCCGCCCCACTGGATCGGGGTCATGCGGCGCTGCCGTCGAGTCAGACGTACCCCCAAATTCCGCCGACACCAGCATCTATGCCGCGCAAACGAAGACGCGTCGAGGTCGAGCCCGACCCTAATCCAGAGCCAACCTCGGTGCAGGACGTGGATATGTCGGCTCCCCATGCGCGTTCGAAGTCCCTGATAAAGGGTGTACGCCCAGGCGCAGAACAGCGGGTGAATGGCGCTGGCACGCCGCCTGTCCCAGACGACGACATTACTGCAACCGCGCCGCATAACGAGACTCATTACGGGGCCACCAGTACGTTGCCCGACGCTTCGCACATGCAGGCGCCTGCCCGCGAGCGCTCCGAGTTCGCCCTAACAAACCCGGCAGTTCTGCCAGAGGACTTGGACCAGCCGCAGTGGGCCGTACTCACGCCCGCCGCGATGCAGTCCGAGCTGCCGGAACGCTCACCCGAGCCCCGTCGCTCGAAACGCAAGCGGCCCATCGTCAACATGCGGGAAGTTCCCCTTCCTCCAGTGAAGAAGAGGGCTCGCGTCGAACGCGAGGTCGTCGTGGAGAAGCCGCGCGAACGCTTAATCATTCGAATTCCTGCGCGTTCCCGGTCACAAACGTCGGCCGAGGACGCGTTGATATCCGACGCTGCTGCCATGATTGTTAATCACCCGCGCGTAGCCATCGCTGAGGCCAGTCCTAGTTCGCGCGCAGATGGAGTGGACCAGGGCGACGATGGCGAGATGGCGGCTCTGCGTCCTCCTTCTCCGGAGAACGTCGCCCACGGACGAAAACGGTTATGGAAGGACATCGCTAGGCCACGCCCAGTTTCCATTTCTCCTAAGCGTCCACCGCTTCCATCTGGGTGTCGACCTCAGTTGTGGGCGCAGGTGCGTCTGGCATCTCGCGGGATAGATCTCTGCTAATTGGCTACTTCATTGGCTGCATAGACTCGTCAAGAGATTTGCGAGACCGTTCCTTGGTTCCGGACATATCAAGCCGGCGTCTATTCCAGAGACAATGTCGTCTACGGCTACATGCTCGGCGGCTGCTCCGCACCGTGAGGCTTTCTGCGTTCGGTGCGCTTTTTGTTGAATATTCGCTCAGTCGGGACGTGTTCGAGCACGAGGGAAGAGTGATCATCTCGCATATGTCAGTCCCCCGATACCTCCTTCATTTGTCGCTACTCAATCCATTTCTGTAGTGGGGGCGGCCAGGAAATGGTCTATGATGACGACGGCGGAAACGACCCTGCGGGCGCACCAGCCGCAAAGGGACCCGACCGTGGGAGGAAAACAAGGTTACGCGAGAATCAAGGGGAGTCGTTCCGGAGTCACGGCGCGGCGCTGAACTCTGCGTGGAAGAACCAGCACCCTGTGGTTCTTCTTGCCGACTGTCAATACGCCAATTTTCCTTACGAATTCGCACCGAACGAGACGTACTATGCGCTCGGATGGTACTGGATAAAGGATATGTGGGGTGAGCTATGCTTTTATCTTAGAAACGGTTGTTCGAGTCTCACGGTATCTATCCATAGATGAGGCGGAGCCTGGCAAACAGCCCACCGACAGCCACTCTCGCGTCAAAGTTTGTTTCCAATGGGTCGAGTCTCAAGGAAATCCTTGGTGGTGGCCGCCCACGGGACCTGGTCAGTCGTCAACATCGAGCGACACCAAGGCAGTCGTTGCCACCGATAGAGTGACCCAACTACGCCCTCAGCGCCAGCACCGACCTCAGAAGGTATTCAGTGTCCAGATCCGTGAGCGGTTCGTGGTTCCCCCCTAGTAACGCAACCATCTTGACCTTGCGATGAAAAACCAGATCCCTCGGGTTGGGGCCGCATAGGCAAACATGTCCTGAGTGTAATTCGACCTCCAAGCGTATCTACCTACTCGGATGGATGTGCCTCAATGCACGATGCGACGCCTTTTGGACCCTGGAGGATGGGACTTCTCCGCGAGGCGAGAAGTTCGATATGGATCCGGCATTTATCGCCCTCGAAGAAACACCCCCACATGTCGCTGCATTGATACGGGATTATCGTCCCGCGCTTCCTGCCACCAGTAACGAAACCGCCTTCACGACCTCTCGATCGTTCCACCAAGGGTTTTTATGCGATAAATGTGGTAGGGTGTCTACGCGCTCCCGATGGGAATCCTGGCAGTGTCCCGGATGCCCGGTCTGTCTCGATTTCTCCGCTTGATTGGCCCTGTAGCTGAATGATGTTTAGAACCGCTTCGCTATCAACTGGCCGTCTTACAAGGCCAGCGCGTGGCAAGCTGCTGATGGTGTTCCACCCTGTGGCCAGTACAGGATTCACGATGAATCCGTGAAGCTTCAACATCTAGTCCTCCGCGTTGACGACCACGGCACGATCGCTCGGGTCAACAAGTTCATTATGCCGCACAATCGGTACAGCGCGCACGCTCAGCATAGGAATTCATGTACTGACAACTACAACATAGAGGTTGCATCTATCACATCATCGGAAACGACGCGACTAACGCTGCGGCGGATGGTATTCTCGAACGCTACCAGAGCGACTTCGTGGAGAAACCTCTCTTTAGGAGGATGCCGTTGGCCAACGTACGTACCATTACCGTCGCGTCACCCAACAGAGGTCCCTGACAGCGCCATCATCTAGCATGGATGTTCGTCATTCAGTCTGCGGTAACAATGATCATTGCTGAGAACGTTTGCAGTGAGTACGACCCTATTGACCCAATACTTTTCGCAGAATAGTGAGTAACCGGCCCCACCACCTTTGGACATCTGACATCTCTGGACAACAGGCGGTGTTCCGTACAAGGTGAGATCGTTCAACTTTACGTTGCTTGCGTCTGTTCACAGTCCTCGAGTATGTTGCAGGGACGGATTCTACGGTGTGTTACAGCTTTGCCTCCGCATTGAGCGCTGTTCGTGACTTCCCGAATTGGACAGATCCCCTTTTCCGAAGCTCCCAACTCGGTCAATATGGCCCTCGAACTCATCACGCAGCGTGCGCGTCTCGTGGCGCCTCGCGCTGAGTTCAATGAGCTCTTGACGGCCGGCTATCTGGAAGGCCAAATGATGAACGTGCGTGACTACTTCAAGCACCCTGGCGTGCTTACCTATCAGTTTTTAGTTTCGTGAGAAAGCGCCTGGATCGCCTAGCGATGATGCTGAGTACTTGCAGACAGCGATTATGAAAAAGGACTGGGCGAAGATGTAGCCGCGGTGCGTTCCTTTCTGCTGCCGCCATACGTCACATAACATTTGGCAGCTCTCCCTCGGCTCGCCTGCGCTCATGAAATTCCGTTACAACAAGTCCTTCGCGCACCGACGGGTCCTTGAATTCACGCTCAATCATGTCAGTTCAGACTTGCCATGATCGTATGGCGTCTGTGTTGACAACCTATGACCTCCCAGGGTGACATCCTGGTCATGCATGGCACCGGGATACAGAACTGTTACGAGCACACCGTCATACCCACCGGCTTCCGCATCGCTGCCACTGCGCGCCTCATTGACTCGCGCAACGCCCTGGAAAGTTCTGCCCTGGCGCGCAAGCCGATGCAGATTGGCGCGGCTGAAACGGTCGGGCTGCTCCCTCCGCTGGACCTCTCGGGAATGACCCTTGTCGGGGACAAGCATCTCTTGATCGAAGGCAAGCCCCTCGATGCCGAAGCGGTGAACGAGGCTGGTTCGGACTCTCCTACCGTGTCACATGTTGACCAAGCGCCCGTGGTTCAGGGGGAAGAAGATAATGGCTTGAATACCGCATTCGCGGGCATGCAGATTGATTCCTTTAGCAAATAGCTAGACATGTAGACGAGTGGTGTAGATTTCCCCTAGAACTATTGTGTGGGTAATGATGGACTATGCCTAGATGTGTCTGTTATGTATTGTGTACCTATCTCTGTACTCACCGTCGACGCGCAACCCGGATTACTTCCTATGCTAAGTAGTTCCGTCGCTTCTTCAATGAGCTACTTGACGCCGCGATCTTTTAATGTATATCCCGTGCAAGCAGCTCTATGTAATGACGCCGAGTAACGAGTCATAAAGGAGACTCATGGCGGCGTTTGAGGAATGTGCTGTTCTTAGCGGGAGTGCCATTTGGAGCGGAGCTTAAAAGCGTGTCATCCTTCCGCCGGTCCGTCACCGATCTCGACCTGAACATAAGTACACGTCTTTGATGCGCCGCTCAATGGCGCCATGGTATTGGTGCGCTACTGTGACCACTGTAACTTGGCGGATCTGCCGACAGGCCGGACCGAACTTGCCTGCGAGTTGTTATATCCCGCCAGAAGGAACGAGGTCCAATGTTGCGACTGTGTTCTGCACTAACGGCCTTGTCCTGCATGACTTGAATACATTGATTAGCCATTTTACAGGGCAAATTCGCACACTACGAGCCCACGGCGTCACCTGACATCAAGACAAATAACTCGGGGGTTGCGTTCTTCCGACCAGCACGCATAAAGAGCCCTTTTGCCGCGGGCGGACCGTTCCCTTATATTACACAATGCCATCCAGCTATACACTGAGTGCCTCCGGAACAGTTCCCGCACACTGTCTTGCTATGGGTATGCGTACATTCGCGCGCGCTGCCGGTGGCAGCTTCGACAGCCCGTCCCTGGCAATCTCACTGTCACGGTACGGCTGCGCGATCTGCCGAGGATGGTACCAGATTGTACCTACTGCGCCGATCAGCATGCATCAGGGATCATGCATCATGTGGCCACTGGGCATGTCCTTAAAGTCAGCGTCCCTGGTTCTCGGCCTGTTCTCGCGCTGTTCTCGCGGCCGCGCAATGGTCTTCGCTGCCCCCGCTCGTCTGCTCGGGCTGGCTCTGCTGGCCCTCGCTCCGGCGACCGTCGCGCGCGGCGACGCGGCCAAACGATGCGCAAAGCTCGCGCGCACGCACATCAGGAACGCGCACAGCATAAGCACACTCTACCTGCGCGCGAACGAGACCTACCGCGTTCCGGCGTCCTGTGGCACTGGATTGGGCGCGGACCTGCACGCCCGGGCCAGCGTTGACACTTGCATCGTCAATGTTGTCTTTAACACCTCGGCCGCCAGCGCAACGAGGATCGAAACCTGGCTGCCGCACGCCGACGCGTGGTCAGGGCGTGTTCTCGGCACAGGCGGGGGCGGTTTCGGCGGATGTATGTGCCACATTGGCGACGACATGATGAACGTCTGCTGAGCAACCCACATAGGCGTCGATTATGTGGATCTGGGCTACGGAACCTCCCTCGGCTTCGCGGCGTTCGGACATGACGGCGGACACGACGGCCAATCTGGCGCTGCCTTCGCGCCTTCCGACGAGATTCTCGTAGACTGGGTCCACCGTGGTCTTCACGTCGCGACAGTCACCTCTAAGCAGCTCATTCAAGCATACTATGGGCGCCGCCATAAGAAGTCGTATTACATCGGGTGCTCGACCGGCGGCCGGCAAGGCTTCCGGAGCGTTCAGGACTACCCCGAGGACTTTGACGGCGTGCTTGCCGGGGCGCCGGCCATTAACGAAGTGCATCTGCTGAGCGCCGGGGGAATCTACAGCACCGCTGCCCAGGTACTCGATGCGCAAGCCTGGAAGCTCATCAACGCCGAGATCCTGAAGCAGTGCGACGGGCTCGACGGTCTGCTCGACGGCGTCATTGACGACCCTAACGCTTGCGACTTTCTCCCAGAGACGCTGCTTTGCATCGGCAAGAAAAACCCTGACTGTCTATCGGTGGAGCAGGTCAACGCGATCCGCACCATCCACTCACCCGTCTACGGTCCGGATGGCAAGCAACTGGCAGCTCGCTTGGACCCTGGTGCCGAGGGCGACGCGATGTTCTTCCCCTTGCTGTTCGGGCTGCCTTTCCTGCAATACGGACTGGTAAGTCTGTCTCAAAGTCCATCTCTGTCATTCTCATGGACCCCCAGGATTGGTGGCGACATGTCGTGTACAATGACAGCACTTGGCAGCCTGGCCCTGACTTCGGCTTCAAAGAGATCGCAGACGCCGAAAGACGTGAAAAGGAAGTGCCCGTAAGCGGCTGGAACCCTCACATTAATGCCTTCCGCAAGCGCGGTGGCAAACTGCTCACATATCACGGGGGACGCGACATCGTGAGTCTGAAATGCGCTGCCGTTTTATCGACAAGAAGCTGACGCAGCGAAAAGCTCATCCCTCACGGCAACTCTCTTCTTTACTACCAGCTAGTCTCACGCACGCTCGGCTTGCCTCCCGCGAAGCTGGACGAATTCTACCGCCTCTTCCTTGTTCCTGGCATGAACCACTGCTACCTCGGCCCGGGCGCGTGGGCGTTCGGTCAGATGGGGCCCGCGAGCTGGTCCAACTCCTCAGACTCCAACGCGCTAATTGCGCTCGTCAACTGGGTCGAGAAGGGCAAGGCCCCGGAGACGCTGCGTGGCATGGCGCTAGGTGCGAGCAACACGACCGTGCCGGCCACGAGGCTCCACTGCAAGTATCCTGCAAGGAGCATCTGGAAGCCTGAGGCCAACGACTGGATCTGCGTTAGTAACCCTTAGCTTAGCACCAGGACGGAATACTCTTGTATCGACTGTATAGCTTTTGTTAATTCTTGCCAGCACCCTAATTGGACGTGCCCCGCGGTTCACATATCTGGTTCTTTGAGCGCGCGAATTCTCGGACGTTGGAGCAGCCTGAATCCGGCAGAACCGCTTTCCTTGCTCGGGGTCTCGAGACAGATGCCATTTAAAGCGGAGTTCAAAGCGCGTCATACCCTTCCTCTCCTTCACTTGGCGTCTGGCGCTGTGCCGTATGGCTGCGCGAGCACTTGTCACAGGCTCCTCGGGCGCTGATTCTGACGAGGCTGAGCGCCAATATCCGTACTTTCTCGTCGCGACGGTCCCACGCGCTTCCTTGGCATGAACGATTGCGGTGTTCTGGCTGCCGACGGCCGAGAGCGCCAGGCATTGAAACAGCAATCAGCGCGATCAGCTCTCGGTTGCCGAGGATTTCTGTGACCTTTGCGAACTGATGACAACGCTATCTAATCCTGCGACGAAGCCGCGATTGCTAAGAAATCCGATTGGACCGATTCTCCGTGTTCAAGTCTGTGTGGGATGGCGATGCCCTGCTGCGGCTTGGGACTCCAGCCTTCCTTCTCGCTCAGCGCCGCCATAGCCTCGCTGCCGAGCGTCGGAGGTTGGTCGGCGGTTGGCTCCTGGAGCCACTCGCGCTATCTCGCCGTCATCAAGATTTCTCGGTCAGCACGCGCTCGGGCAATTCCTCCGGCTATCATGCACAGCCAGTGATGCTGTGCGCCACAACGGCGCAAGTACCCGACGCAGTCGCGCCGATCATTACCCGGCAGGTCTCTCCTATATAAACCGTTCCTCGAGTGGTTCTGGTGCCCCAACACATGTTACACGCTCCTCAACTCTGCCTGTTTGGGCTCGCATTGCTCGCGACCACTCCAACGGCTCTCGCACTCGAACCTGCTGAACGATGCACCCAGCTCGCTAGCGCGCCGATCCAGAACGCTCATTCCATCCATGCTTTCTACCTGCGCGCTAACGAAACATACCGCGTTCCTGCGTCATGCGGCATGGGACTGAGCGAGGACCTACGCGCACAGGTCAGCGTCAATAGTTGCGTCGTCAATGTGGTCTACAACACGTCGGCCACCAGCGCGACGCGCATCGAAGTCTGGCTTCCCGACGCCGAATTATGGTCTGGCCGCATTCTTGGGACCGGCGGTGGAGGCTTCGGTGGATGTGCGTCGTATTTTGCTCCAGCTCTTCCGCAAGTTGCTGATGGACTGTGCAGGCGTCGATTACTACGACTTGGCCTATGGCACCTCTCTCGGTTTTGCTACCGTCGGCAATGACGGAGGGCATGACGGCGATTCCATCGCTGCCTTCGCGCCTTCCGATGAGATTCTCGTAGACTGGGCTCACCGGAGCCTGCACGTCGCTACGTTGACAGGAAAGGCTCTTGTCGAGGCCTACTATGGACGCCCGCATGACAAGTCGTACTACATCGGGTGCTCGACCGGCGGGAGGCAGGGATTCCGCAGCGTACAGCAATACCCCGAGGACTTCGACGGCGTGCTTGCCGGCGCACCCGTGATCGACGAAGTTCATCTGCTGAGCGCTGGCGCTACGTATGCCGGTGTTGGCGGGGTGCTCGACGCGGCGGCATGGAAGCTCATCAACGCCGAAATCCTCAAGCAGTGCGACGGGCTTGACGGTCTCCACGACGGCATCATCGACGATCCCGACGCGTGCGCTTTCCTTCCTGAAACGCTGCTTTGCGACGGCGCGAAAGGGCCAGGCTGTCTGTCTGTGGAGCAAGTGGACGCGATCCGTCTCATCCACTCGCCTCTCTACGGTCAGGATGGTCAGCTGCTGGCCCCGCGGCTGGACCCTGGTGCTGAGGCCAACGAGGCGTACCTCCCGGCTATTGGACCGCTATTCTTCGAGATTGGAGGCGTACGTGCATTCAACGAGCAGTCCCACACTTTCTTATTTGTTCTCAGGCTTGGTGGAAATACGTTGTCTACAACGACACCAACTGGACGCCTGGCCCGGACTTCGGCTTCAAAGAGATTGCAGACGCTGAAGCGCGCGACAAGGAAGTGCGCGTCACCTCCTCCCCGGAGATCAACGCTTTCCGCGAACGTGGGGGCAAACTTCTCACGTACCACGGGAGCCGCGATATTGTGAGCCCCATCCCCCCTCTCTCTGACATGAGAAGGCTGAGCACTACGCACAGCTTATTCCGCACGGCTGGTCTCTTCAATACTACCAGCTCGTGGCGCGGACGCTCGGATTGCCGCCGTCGAAGCTCGACGAATTCTACCGTCTCTTCCTGATCCCCGGCATGGACCACTGCTTCATGGGTCCTGGCGCGTGGGCATTCGGTCAGATTGGGTTTGCTGCCTGGTCCGCCTCGGCCGAGTCGAACGCGTTGCTCGCGCTCGTCGACTGGGTGGAGAAGGGCAAGGCGCCCGAGACACTCAGGGGACTCGCGCTCGGGGCGAACAGCACAGAGTTCCCGAGCACGCGGCTCCACTGCAAGTACCCGGCGAGGAGCGTCTGGAAGCCGGAGGCCAAAGACTGGGTCTGTGTTGACACCCCTTAGGGCGTAATACCTGTCACTGCATTTACCGCTTAATATTTTGTTAATGTCATCCTCTCTCTAATTAATGGCTCTGTCTCCTTGATAACTCTCTCCTGCTAGCTAATTGGCTGCTGTTTGGTGACCTTCTGACGAAGCTGTGCCTGAGGGTGCGGTCAGACTTGATCCTGCTGAACAGCACGAATGGCATACGATTGGCACAAGGATCGGAACATCGGCGCAACCACTGAGAGCCACCGGCATTCAAAGAAATGTCGCCTGGGAGATGATGAAGGGAGGGCGAAATGCAAGGAGGCGGTACTTACGCCCGCTGCGGAGCGGTGGTACTGTGTGAGAGTGAGCAGCGGAGTTTGATTGCGTTCCTCTCGTGTCCGACGTCCCATGATCGTACATGGCCAGCGTCGACATTGAAATGGCTGCGACTTCCAATGGTTCTACAACTATCTCCGAACCCAGAAAGCGCAAGCCGACGGGCATTCTGCGGTTGACGGTCGAAGTTCCGTCGTCCACGCGTCCGCCTGACCCAGCGCTCCCTGCCCCCCGCTGGCGTACCACCGAGTTTCTATTCTATTATGTCCTCGTGGCCCTTGCCGTGCTGCTAGCAATACGCTCGGTCACTACTCTCAGCGATCGTGAGTGAGGAAGCCGGCAATGCCGACGACAATGCTTACCCGCGCTGGCTGCAGCGCTGCATCCCAACTACCCACACTATGCCCGCAGGCTATCAAACGGCTGGATACCTGGGCGTAAAGTGGTGCGCCGTAGCCTCAGGTGGCTGCAATGGCACTTGCTCACCCGGGCTGTAGGACATCAGCGACCACCAACACCGTGTCATTCGTAACAACCTGCCAGCGCTTACCGCTCTTGCTTTGGCATATCTCGGCTTGAGCAGGCTGTATAACCTTGCTGTTCCAAACGGGCGTCGCATAACGTTCATTGTCTGCTTCGCCGCGGCCATGCAACTCGGCTTGCACGGCACGAGCGCGTTCAAGGTCGCCGCCATACTGCTCGCAAACTATGCCATCGGCCAGTCGCTGATAACGAGTGGTGCATTGCCGCTCGCGACATGGGCTTTCAACATCGCCGTTCTGTTCGCCAATGAATACTACGACGGCTATAAATTCTCTGCGCTGCATCCCATGCTGGCACCCTTGGTGCGCCCCGCGTTGCTCGAGAGCACCATGCAATGTGCTAAATTGATGCCGCGGCAGGATAGGACAGTATCCAGGGCGTGTATCCGCGCTGGCATGTTACGTTCAACTTCACCATGCTGCGCCTCATCTCGTTCAACATGGACGGGTATTGGGCTGCCCGGCGTGTGGGCCTCCTCGATGTGCGCCTTCTTTAGTTGTACGCCCTCCTGCATTCTTAACGCGTTGACAGACCGGTGGCGAGTTGAACGAGAAGCAGCGTCCCGCGACATTGCATGAACCAGCCGAATACAACTCCTTCGCGAACTACGTCGCGTACATCTTGTACCCTCCGCTGTATATTGCGGGTCCCATACTGTCGTTTAACGACTTTCTCTGGCAGGTTCGTTTTCTGCGCTGAGCACACAGGCTTTTCCCCTGAGCTGCACTCCTAGATGAAGCGCCCGCTGCACATCGCAGTGCGCGAGGTCGCTGGCTATGCCGTGCGGTTTGCCGTCTGCCTGTTGACGATGGAGGTTATCCTGCACTACATGTACGTGGTCGCGATCAAGGATGCGCGCGCGTGGGCTGGGGCGACCCCGGCGCAATTGTGCATGCTCGGCTTTTGGAACCTCATCGTCGTATGGCTCAAGGTGCGCTCTGAGCACCCGGTTTCGCATACGGGGCGCATGTCGACGTTCGCTCGCAGCTTCTGATACCATGGCGCTTCTTCCGTCTCTGGGCTCTTGCGGACGGCGTGGACGCGCCGGAGAACATGGTGCGCTGCATGGCCAACAACTACTCGCCCAGCGCGTTCTGGCGCGCATGGCATCGCAGCTTCAACCTGTGGAACATCCGGTGCGTCGTCCCATTCGTCTCCGTCCACCCTGCTCACCCTGCGGCACAGATATCTGTACGCGCCGCTGGGCGGCTCGCGGCGGCAGATACCGTCCATGATCGTCGTGTTCACGTTCGTCGCGCTGTGGCACGACCTCACGTTCCGCCTGCTCGCGTGGGGGTGGCTCGTCAGCATCTTCGTGCTCCCTGAGGTCGCCGCAAAGCAGCTCTTTCCGCCCACCAAGGCATGCCGCTTCCGTTTCAAACGGTAGTGTTGCTGACGGCGCGGCCAGTTTAACGACGCGCCCTGGTACCGACACCTGTGCGCTGCAGGGGCCGTGGGCAACATCCTGATGATGATGGCCGCCAACCTCGTTGGGTTTGTGCTCGGAGTAGACGGCGTGCAGGTCCTGCTCGGGCAGCTCTTCGGGACCTTCGCAGGCATGTGCTTCTCTTCCCACCCCGCTCTTGCTTACGACGTCATCACAGGCTGGCAGTTCTTATTCATTGCATGCGGCGTGTTATTTATGGCCGTGCAACTCATGTTCGAGTACCGGTACGCCTGGTCCTCGCCCAGACTTGCTGTCGATCTGATACACTTTGGTCGCAGGGAGGAGGAAAAGAGGCAGGGCATATATAGACGATTCTGATAGCCAAGTAGCAATTGGAATACATATTTCTGTTTATGTGACGAGTTTGCAAGCATCATGCGTCCCTTTGGTCGTTGTTTTTCGTCAGTTGTGGCTTGTCCCGTGAGCAGAACACACCGGCGGTGGCGGAGTTTTATCACGCGTCTCCTTTCGCCGCGGCTCCGCACCTCGCCACATTAGCAGACATGCCCTTACCGACGCCAGCGCCGTCCTCGCCGGGCACACACGCGGGCGACGACGAGCACCAGAACGACGAGCAGGAAGTCGTCATCGAAGCGCCCGAGAACAAGGGCACGTACCCGGAATTCGGAGCGCTCTGTGCGCTGCTCGACAGGCTGCAGAAGGAAAGAAGACAGGAGATGCGCCGGACGCTGCTCCAGAAGTGGTTTGCTGTCAGTCGTCGTGGTCGACGCCGTGTGCACGTGTGCTGAGCCCGGCGTCCTTGCAGTTGTGGCGCGACCGCGTCGGCCCCGACCTGTACCCGCTCCTGCGCCTGCTCCTGCCCCAGGTACGCTACAAGTACCGCATGGTGCGCGCGAGGCTGAAAGGGCACCTGCAGAAAGACCGCGAGCGTGCAGTGTACAATATCAAGGAGAAGACGCTCGCGAAGGCGTTCATCAAGGCGCTCGGACTCGACCCGAAGGCCCCGGACTCGATGCGCCTCATGAACTGGAAGAAGCCAACGGAGAAGGATGTGAGTCTCCCCGTGTTGCACTGTTCGGTGTGCGGGCTGCTGAACCCGTCGACCAGAAAACGGCGGGCGACTTTCCCACTGTGTTGTACGAAGTCGTCTCCAAGCGCTCCTCCGTCATGCGCGGCACCATGCGGGTCGACCAGGTCAACGCCTGCCTCGACGACCTCGCCGCCTGCGCCGGCAAACTGTGCGTGATGCTAGGAAGCTGTTGCTGTACATTCATAGCGTCCTAGCGACAAGATCATGCATGCGGTCCGACGAATTAGCGACGCAACCACGCCGGCTGAACAGCGTTGGATCGTCCGTATTATCCTGAAAGGTAGTCAAGCGATGTCGCCGTTGTCTGCCCTACTTACTCCGCATTCAAGACCTCATTATTTCCGTCAAGGAGACGACCATCCTCTCGGTTTTCCACCCTGACGCACTTTCGCTGTTCAACACCTGTTCGGATTTGAAACGTGTAGCGCACCAACTTTGGGACGAGAACTGCCGCTTGAATGATCAGGCAAGTCGACTGTGTTTCTTCTGCAATCTGGTCTGAGCTCCTGCGTAGGACAAGAGTGTACAGCTATTCCGCTGCTTCGCGCCGATGCTCTGTAAACGCCCGACCAAGAGTCTCGAGGAAACTGTTGCGCTTATGAAGGGCGCAAAGTTCATCATCGAGGAGAAGCTCGACGGCGAGCGCATCCAGGTGCACAAACGCGGCAACGAGTACCTTTATTACTCCAGGAAGGGCAAGGACTACACGTACCTATATGGCAAGACGGTCAGCTCGGAGAAGGCAAGCCTGACGCCGTACCTGCACAAGGCGTTCCGGGCGGATGTGCGCGAGTGAGTTCGCTGTCTCTCTGCGCAACACGTGTTGACTGTTGCAGTTGCATTTTGGACGGGGAAATGCTCGTGTGGGACCCCGTCAGCGAGAAGCTCATGCCGTTCGGACATCTCAAGACAGCAGCTCTGGGTACGCGGCGTGGTAGACCCCTTGACTCTCGCGCTAAAGGTTGCCCAGGAAATGCCAGAGAACTCACCAACCCTCGGCCGTGCTGTGAGTATCTCGCGCCGGCACATCCCTCTTCGCGTCATGACGTAAACGTGCAGTGAAGATATTCGACATCCTCCACGTCAACGGCAAGTCGCTGCTGGACAAGAAGCTTTCCCAGCGCAAGAGACTCGCCCACGAGATCATCAAGGAGAACAAGGGTCGCGTCGAGTTTTCATACCAAGACGAAGGATACACCGCGAAGGAAATTCGTGACGCCCTGCAGAAGGTCATGGAGGAGCGGTAGGCGGCAATTTCGGTCTTCCAGCACGCGGGAGATGTTGATTCCAGCACCTAGGGGCGAAGGCCTGGTCATCAAGCATCCCGACTCGCAGTACCAGCTGAACGGCCGCGTGAGCGACTGGATCAAGGTGAAGCCCGAGTACATGGACGACATGGGCGAGACTGTCGACGTGCTTGTCGTTGGTGTGTTCTCCGCCAGTTTTAATCGCGTCGAGCTGAGCGTTCTGCACAAGGTGGTAACTACGGCTCTGGAAAGCGCGGCGGAGGCGTCTCGACCTTCGTCTGTGCCGTGATCGAGGATCGCGACAACTCGGAAGACGAGACCAAGTACGTCGCAGCGTGCCTGAATTGGTCCAAAGCTGACGGGCACAGATACTCGACATTCGTGCGCATCGGCTCCGGGTTCTCGTACGGCGACTATCTGGCCATTCGCGCAAAGCCCTGGAAGCCATGGGGCAAGAAGGGTCCATCCTGGCTGATCACCGCACCGACGGGCCAGGACGACAAAGCCGATGTATATCTCGACCCGGAAGAGTGCGTCTGGCGTCGGCCCTGCAGGGTATGCGACTGACGATTCGTTTAGCTCGTTCGTCGTGAAAGTCAAGGCGGCGGAAATCACCAAGACTGGTCAGGCTTTCCATGGGGTCCCCGGCGTATCTCTAACGTTGAGTAGATCAGTACGGTCTAAAGGTGACAATGCGTTTCCCGCGCGCGGTGCGCATACGCGACGATCTGGATTGGACACAGTGCATGACGGCGACCGGTGAGTGGCGTTAGACAGCATACGCGTGCGCAGATGGTGACCTAGATGCAGATATCCTCCAAATGACCGCGTCGACCACGAAGAAGCGCAAGGCAGGAGATGACCCGGAGTCAGTAATCGATCCGGTTGGTCGTCCAATGTTGCTGACAATCGATTGACCCTCAGAGAACCGAAGAAGAAAAGGAAGACAGTGAAGAAACCCGTGAGCGCCTGCACTGTGACGTTCTCTTGGCTCTCCTGACGCGTTTCGGTGTAGTCTGCGCTGTCACAGGCTTTCAAGGGGGCAGATACAACGAACATCCTGGTCACATCGGACATCTTCGCCGGCATGAAATTCCGTGAGTTTACGGCTAGGGTTTCGCAGAATCGCTGATGCTCGACATAGACGTGCTCGACAACCCGCGAGTCGTAGACGAGAAGAAATCTCTGGAGACATTGTGAGCCCCGCTGAGTATCGCAGGACTAGTAACCCCTAAGCGCCAGCTGCAGGATTAAGCAACACGGCGGGGCTTTCTGTCAGAAGCCGCTGGCTCGGGAGGTTACGTCCGTATTCAGAGTGTTCGGCGGGTCGGACCAGAAGCCACGTGGGTTCCTCCTTGCTGCCTGGCGGCAGACACGTCCAGCACAGTCCTGACTCCGCCCCTCGACGCAGCCTTGAGGGTGGCCAACATCATCAACGAGGACTCGTCAGACATCCTTCGGCCCAGCTACATCTTCGATTCTGTGGAGCGTAACGAACGGCTGCCCTTGAGCAAGAAGTTCGATGGTTATTTACTCCTCGGCCTGCTGAAACTGATGATCGGTACAGGTACTTCTTCCACAGGGCAGGCGGCAAGTCTAGAACAGAGGAAGAGGAAGAAGAGTATCAACAAGACGACGAGGACGGTGCACCAGCAAGCGGGGACGCCATGGATGCCAGTGCTAGCGTTGAGCTGCGCAATTCTGTTGATCCTGTGAAGCGCGAGAGCGTGGAGCCTGAGCTCGATCCATCGTTATCGCAATACTCCGAATGGGTGTCCGTCAGCGACGGCGAGAGGGCCAAGCAGAAGAAACATAAGAACGAGCCCGCGGACGAGTCTGAGACGGAAGACGAATCCTCGTGGGAGGCGGCCGACGACGATGAGCAGACGGACGAATGGGAGATGTTGAGCTCCGGGAGGCTCAATGAGTCGATCATCAATCGCGAGGTACGCCCCCTGAGGCATTGGCTGAAGCCGATTTGACGGGTTCACAGGCGACTTTGGAGGGCGATGACATCCAGTTTACGCCGACTGTGAAGCAGGCGGCCATTCTACCGGTAGCGGAAAAGGCCACTGTCAAGATGGGTGAAGACGATTCTGCCATGGAGTACGACCCCGACATCATCTTCAAACACTTGTACGCACGGTGCCGCGCTCATGCCCGTTACTCATTTGCTGGCAGATGTTTCTACTTGGACACGCCCGCGAACGCACGCCGGAATGGCATGGATGCGAGCTCCAGTCTGGAAGTGCAGATCACGAACGAGTACGTTCTTCGTTTTCGGAGATCACTCCCGCTCATTGCATTACATCTTCCAGCTTGGACGAAATCGCAAAAATGATCGAAGACAACGGAGGGAAGATTGTGGACCTGACAGACCCCAAGTTAACGCACGTCATTGTCGACAAGCGCGACTACACACGGCTGCGCGAGTTGCGGAAGAGGACCAGCAAGTACGCTTGCAAACCTACTCACTCGTGTCCATGCTAATAGTCGGGCAGGCCTAAGCAGCGACAACTGGTCCAGTCCGACTTCATCAGAGCCGCAGTTGACGCGGAAACATTACCAGACGAGGATGGATTCCGGCCCTGATTGGACTTTTTTTTGCTATATAGACCGCTCGCGCTCACCCTATGCATTTGTTGTAGCACTTTGTACTCTACGTCACGATTATTTCATGCATGCCTGGTCCCCGCAAGAACGCTGGAAAATTTGCTCTATGTGTAATTTTCAGAGATTAGATCTATTCTGCGTCTCCTCCCCCCGATACAAAAACAACGTCCTAGTCAAAGCGGTTCTCAAGTTTGCGCGTCTTCTTGAGCTGCACAAGCTTGGTGACCAGCTCATCGAGCGGGATTGTAACATCCGAGCGCGTTTTCGAACCAACGTCGTCGCGATTTCGCATGTTGACCGACCGTGAGCTACGCTCAGTGTCACCGACAACTAGGGGACGATGTTTAGCAGAGGCCACGGCACTGGGGAGGCTAACTAACCCAACATGAAGTTGTATTGCGCGAGCTCGGCGTTACGGATCTTCTTGGGGAGCGTGTTCTCGCCGTTGTCGATGTCGACGAAGATACCATTCTCCTGCAGGATCTGGCCAACCTCGGAGGCGTAGCCTCTCTACAGAGGAAATCAGTACTGCCTCGCAAGACGGGGTATAATGGAAACATACGAATTCGTTGCCAACAGGGATGACCACGACCTGGCGAGGAGACAGCCAGAACGGCCTGGGTATAAATGCATGAGCAACGTTTGCAGGGTCACGCAAAGCGCACAAGCGCACCATTTGCCCGCAAAGTGCTCGGTAATGATGCCCATGAAGCGTTCCACGCTGCCCAGGATCGCGCGGTGGATCATGACGGGGCGCGACGGCGGGCGGTCCTTCGTATCCGCGTCGTGGTCCTCCTTGCTGCGGTACGTCAGGTTGAAGCGCTGCGGCAGCTGGAAGTCGAGCTGGATCGTCGCGCATTGGAACGAGCGGCGCAGCGCGTCCTCGATCGTGATGTCGATCTTGGGCCCGTAGAACGCGCCGTCGCCCGCGTTGAGCTCCCACGTGCCGGGGAAGAAGCGGTCGAGCACGCGCGTCAGCTGCGCCTCCGCGTCGTCCCACGTCTTGATCTCGCCGAGGAAGTGCTCCGGCCGCGTCGAGAGCTCGAGCTTGAACTTGAACCCGAACAGGCCGTACACGCTCTGCAGGAAGTCGATGACGCCCGCGATCTCGTCCTCGATCTGCAGAATTTTTCACGCTCAGGTCCGTCGCTCGGATGGCAGGGGACAGCGGAGAACCGACCTGGTCGGGCATGCAGAAGATGTGCGCGTCGTCCTGCACGAACCGGCGCACGCGCGTCAGGCCGCTGAGCGCGCCGGAGGCCTCGTTACGGTGGAGAATGGCGAACTCGGCCATGCGGATCGGGAGCTCCTTGTAGCTGCGGTCCTTGCTGTCGAAGATCACGCAGTGGCCGGGGCAGTTCATCGGCTTCATGGCCCATTGCTCCTTCTCGACGT
This sequence comes from Auricularia cornea, assembly GCA_030578095.1. Lineage (NCBI taxonomy): Eukaryota > Fungi > Basidiomycota > Agaricomycetes > Auriculariales > Auriculariaceae > Auricularia > Auricularia cornea. The sequence continues at coordinate 1,971,064 of JARLTE010000009.1, read as the reverse complement.
CCAGGTTGAACATGTTCTCCTTGTAGTTCTGCCAGTGGCCCGATGTTTCCCAAAGCTTGACGTTGAAGAGGTTGGGCGAGATGACTGCACAGTCATGTCAAAGGGTGTAGAGCGCGTTGCGGGGCTGGCACACCTTCCTGGTAGCCTCGTTTCCAGTATTCACTCTGCGCAAGGTCAGGCGGGGCTGAGCGAAGCGTTGCGGGGACCGTACACGAATGAACTCCACGAGCGTGTTATATATCCGCGTGCCATTGGGAAGGAAGAAACAGCTGCCTGGGCTGATATCGTTGAAGAAGAACAGTTCTTGTTCCTGTGGACCTTGGTCAGCTCTGGGTTTGTGCGTCGGTTTTGCGGGCGCGTACCCGACCAATTTTGCGATGATCGCGACGCGCAGCTTCAGCCAGGAACTCCTTGTATTCCGCCAGCTGCTTGGTATCCGGGAAGGAGATGCCGTATATCCGCTGCAAGGAGTCGTTGGCGGCGTCTCCCAGGAAGTACGAAGCAGAGTTCTGCGTGAACGAGTGAGATGCGACGTTCTGAAAGGCGAAAACAAGGAAGACTATACCTTCGTGACCATCATGGCCTTGATCTTCCCCGTATGCGGGATGTGCGGGCCAATACATAAGTCAATCATAGGCCCGCAGCGGTAGACCGTCGTGGAGGTGCCGTCGGGCACCTTCGTGTTGATGAAGTGAAGCTTGTACTTGTTGTACTAACGGCGTCGCGTTCATAAGAGGAATGGTGGCAGGGACGCATTCATACCGCAAACATTTCCAACAGGTCTTCCTTCTTCATGACAAGGCGCTCGAACTTCTGCTTTTCCTTCACAGCATTTTTGGAGAGCGTCTCGAGTGCGGGATAATCGGCGCTCGCCACCGGTCTGGCGCGCGTTAGCGTCACTGAGAGTGAGGGAGAGAGAGACTTGCCGGTCCATGGACATCTCGTAGTAGAAACCTTCATCCAACGGAGGCCCAAGGCAGAGGTGGCAGCCATAGTGCTTCTCTGCCGCCTCACCGAGGACGTGAGCGGACGAGTGCCAAAACACGCGCTTCCCTGAAAAAGGATGAGTCTGAGGGCGTTCTCCATGAGCGGTCGATCGAGTCACCTTCTGGATCGTCGAACTTGAGGAGCTGGAGCTTGACCGACTTTTCAAGCGGCCGTTCGAGATCCCAGAGCTCTCCGTCGACCTGCGATGCGACGTATAAGGATTACGACGAGGGAGGGGTAACGAAATACGCGCTTTAGCAATGACTACTTTGTCGGACAAGGACTGGGAGATCTCCTTCGCGACGTCCATGGGACTCGTCTCCCAGCTTGTGCCCTTGCGCTGCGAGCCGTCTGGCAGCTCGATGCTGATCTCTTGCCGGGGCTGGGCTGCGGGAGATGAGTATATGCATGCCGAGAGTGACTCTGCGGTGCGGACCCTTGACCCATTCATCGTATTCGGTCTTGAGGCGATCGAACATCTTGATACGATGGTCGAAGAACTCTGGCCGCGGCGAGAGCTGCAGGCGGGCATGAGCGCGACATGGCAGTCATCGCAGACGCGATTCGGACCTCGAGGCTCGTAGCGCCAGCAGCAGGCGCGCCCTTGGACTTGGACTTTTTCTCTGTGGCTGGCTGGGCCTGCTTCGCCGGTTGTGCTGGTTTGTCGGCCATGATGTGCGAGCAGTAACGCGCAAGACTGGGCAGACGGAGCGGGCGCGCTGCTGGAGCGGGTTTGACGTGGTGCAATCGGAGGCTCAAAGGTCTCCAGCACCTTTGCATGCGATGTCCGAGTCACGAGAGACGGGCGCTTACTGAGATCTAAGCACCGCTCTCAAGTCTAATCTCTCTGCTCATCGATATCTAATACCAGCCTCTCCAGCGACAATCCAATGCCCAGCCACACCCAGGAAGACAAGGCCGCACTTGCCATAGTGCGCGATTTCTATGCATTGCGCCTGCCAGACAACGCGGAGTATCCGGCCAAGGGCGAGCCGCTGCAGAGCGCTCTGCTCACTCAGATCGTCGAGAGCGATGTCTTCGCGTCTAATCCGCCCGCAAAGAACTTCCAAATCCAATTTTGGAAGCGCACTATCAGCCATCTTGAGGGCTGTGGCGACCTCGAGGTCATAGACGCCTTCATCGCAATGGACGCCATTGACGCTGTCCCCAGGAAGTCGATAGTCGCATATATGATGTCCTGCTTGCTCTACTCTCTCAAGGAAACAATGCGTATGTGATCCTCCGCCGATATCATGAGTCTCTCCGAACATGAGACAGCCCGGGACAGCATGTGCGAGGGCCACCCCCTCCTTCGTTCCTCACCCACTTCTGGCGACTCCCTGGCTCGGACGAGCTCGTCACCACGACCGTACTTGAGTCCCGCACTACAATCGAAGCTGGCACCACGGGTTTGCATACATGGGGCGCCAGTCTCGCCCTCTGCCAGCACCTGCAAGCGCATCCTGAACTCGTCCGCGGGAAACGCGTGCTCGAGTTGGGCAGTGGCAGCGGGCTCCTCGGCATTGTCGTAGCTCGACTTGGAGCTAAGAGAGTCATTCTCACCGACGGCAGCCAGGAAGTCCTGGACCGCTGTCGCGACAATGTCCAGAGAGCGAAAAGTATAACGTTCAGCCGAACCGCCTCCCTTCACCCCGTACTTAGCCTGCTGTCCCACAGACGTTCCCGACCACTCGACCGTCGAGTTCTCTCATCTGGACTGGACGGACGCCCTCATCGACGATTCCTCAGCCGCAATGGCCGAACGGATTCGAGAATGGGATCCTCAGATCGTCCTCTGCGCAGACGTCGTAAGACTCACCGCGCCTTCTGCTGCTATATGCCTCATCCCCCCGTCAGGTTTACGCACCAGAGATAATTGCACCACTGGCCGAAACGCTCTGTACGATCCTCACCTCCGGCGCTGCGATTGAATCTGTCCTGCTCGCCCTGACCGTGCGTCGACACGACACCTTCGAAGCCTTCATCGCAGCTCTTGGTGCGCACAGGCGGGGCCGTTCGACCAATTGCGCCGTCTCACGGGAACCCCAGACTCCATCGGCTTGCAAGCGGTCGTGCACGACCTCGAGATCGACCTGGACGGCGACTTCATGTGCACGGCGAGCGAGACGGACCGCGCATCGTCCGTGCGGCTGTTGCATATCCCGACTTTCGGACGATGAGTCCACTGTACTGTCTGCGCCACGACGCATGTATCCGATACATCGCTGCATTGGGTCTGCCAATGATCATACACTTTCACACAGCACCCGCCGTCTATTGCTGGCCGCTCGTCAACCCTGGCGGGAACCCGGAGAAATCCACCTGCTCCTGGACGGGCTGCGCCCCGAGCTGGTACTGCACTCTTAACCGCAGGCGGATATGCGCCTGGGTTGAGAAACGTCAGGTGCGTGTCGGGGGTAAACGAGACGACGCACTCCGACGGGCGCCTTGATGCGCAGCTGTTGCGTCTCCACAGTGCCGGGAAGCACGCTTGAACTCGAAATGGGCAGCATCTGCAGCTGCATGGTCTGGAGAGTACGCCTCAGCAGAACGCCTTTATGTGTCCTATAGCGCGTGACGCACTTTCGGAACGGCAGCCTGGAAGTTGAGCCCAGAGATCGTCTCGCCCGACGTCGAGGCGAACCGCGCGATAACGGCCACCATGCCGGGATGTTGCGGCGATACCTGCGGCGTGAGGGTGATCTTGAGCCCGCTCTTGTCGAACGCGGTGTATCCGGGCGCGGCGGGCGGCGCGGCCGGCTGCGGCGGGGGCGGCGAGGCGGCCTGCAAGAACGACAGGCCGGACGCCGCCGCCGCCGGGGCAGGTGCTGCTGCAGGCGCAGGCGACGGCGCGCTGGGCGTGGAGTCGAACAGGCCGAGGATGTCGTTGACTGCCTGTTGCCGCGACGGGACTGCTGCCTGAGCAGAGGCCGCAGGGCCCGATGCGGCACCTCCACCGCCGCCGAAGATCTCGGCCAGCAGGTTCTGGGCGTTCGCCTGGGGTACGGCCGGCGAGACTGGGTCGTCCGTAAGGTCGAGCAGAGACTGAGAAGAGGTTAGAAAATGGTATGTATGTCAGTGCGGGCAAGGCCGCGTACATCTTTGTCCGCTCTTGTGGAGCCAACAGGCTTGTTCTCAACGACTGTATGCTATGGTTAGTAGTCGTAGTGAAGCCGAGCAGAGGACGTACCTGTGCCCAAGACAGTGGCTTTCAACTCTGGCGGCGGCATCCGCTCCAGCACACCCTCGACAACATCCTTCGCCTGGCTGAGCAATGCGGCGAACTCGACGGCGCGCTGCTGGATCTCGAGCTCGGGCGTTGTCGAGTACTTAGAGAGCATCATCAAAATGCGCTGGCGGGACGCGGCAGTCGTGGCGGGCCGCGAGTCAATCTTGGTGAGCGCGGTGAGCACAAACTGGCGCGTGAGCGCGTTGACGTAGGGCGAGTTGAGCACGAGGTCGAAGAGGTCGAGGATGTCCTTGTCGGATACGGCGCGCGGGCTCTCCTCGTGCACGATGCCGCTCTCCATGAGGATCTCGCTGTACTCGCCGATGAGCCAGACAGCCGCAAGGGTGAGCGACTCCTGCGAGACGTCCGCCTGCAGCGCGGTGTAGAGCTTGCTCGTCGTGTACGCCTGCAGCTCGGGCGTGTGCGCGACGAGGCGGATGAAGCCCGAGAGGATCTCCTCGCGCACGTAGTTGCCCGCGAGCGTCAGCGCGCGCAGCACCGTGTCGATGTGCCACCGCTTGTTCGGCGCGAAGCGCTCCGCCGCGAGCGAGATCTGCGTCGTGATCCCCAGCTTGAACTCGTTGTCCGCGACCTCGAGGAACGCGAGCAGCTCGCGGATCAGCACGCGCACGTTCTGCTCGTTGATGAGCGCGTAGGAGAGCTCGAGCGCGCGCCGCCGGATGGAGATGTCGCCGTCGCGCAGGCAGTCGAGGATGATGTTCCGGTGCCGCTGGACGGCGTTCGTGTCGATGGACACGACCTTGTTTAGGGTATTTAAGGCGACGTAACTGAGGCAGTGGTGAGTGCTCGGCGACGTGAACGCGACGGACAACTTACCGGATATTGTTGTCCCTGTTGCTCAAGAATTTACCAAGAATGTTGATTGCCATAACGCGGAGACCGCTATCGGCCTCGATGTCGAGGACAGTGAGGACGGTTTCGTACAGAATCGAGTTTCCGACGTTCTTGCTCGAGTCCGTGTTGGTTGCGACCTATGACTACGGTTCGACTAGACGTTCATGAGGAGATAGAGAGGGCTCACCTGAGCGAGAATATCATTCATGATCTCGCTGGCTTTGGGGTCGCCCTTGCCAGTCAGGCGCAAGAGGCGGAGGATCTTGACCTGCAAGAATGGATCGGTGATACCGGACACATCGTGTTCTGGGCTGTAGCCCGTCGTGACAAGGGATTTCAAGTGGCGGACGAGAAGCGGGACAGCCTGCGATGCATGAGTTACTTGGCCCGCAGCGAGCGATCCTAGACGTACATTACGGAATTCGTCGCAACAGGCGGGGTCCGCCTCGCACATTTCTACGATGAGGGTAATGCCCGAGAGGAGAACGCCATGATTTCTGTCGGACAGCAGGATCTTTGCCTTCGGTGTGATGTGGTCAATGAGGTCTGGGACCTTGCGAACGATCCGCAGGGCACACAGCGCAGCCTAGGGGAGAGGGTGAGGGTCCGTCAGACGGCGAGAGAGGGGCTGTAACGCGCCTTCTTGCGGATGTAGGTGTTGCTGGAGCCCAGGAGCTTCTCGACCTCGTTGCACAGGTCTCGCGACATTTCCTCGGACGCGATGTTCGCAAAAGCGCACAGACCGAGACCGACGGCGTACATGTTGGAGTGGTTCATGTCGCTGGGGGCCGCGCGACGTGTCAATGCGGGCGACGGGAGGGGTATCGGAAGGGGGCGCACTTTTTGAGCGAGTTGGTGACGAGGGTGAGGACCTCCTGCTTCTCGTCGAGCAGCAGCATGATGCCGAGGTAGCCCAGACGCTTGTCGGCGAAGCGGGGGCTGGCGACGAGCTTGAGGCACTCGATCTGGCCGAAGTGGGCGGGGTAGCCGAGCATGTGGATGTAGAGCAGCTTGGCGACATTGTGGTACCGCGTGTACGAGTCCTCCTCCTTGAACGCTGTCCGGATGGCCGCCGACTCCTTCTGGATCAGGGCCCGCTCGTCGGCGATGGTCTGCAACGCGGTCAGCCGGCGCGTCGCCCGCTCCACGTCGCCGCGCTCGCCTTGCACGCCCGGATGGCCTTAATGAGCGCTGCGGACGACGTTCAGCTCGGCCTGGCCAAGGCTGCGGGGGACGGCGACGGCGTGCCTTTGAGATTATGGTACACCATCGCGCGCGGTCAGAGTCCAAGTCGAGCGATGATGGCCGGAAACGCCCGCCGGACCCTCTCTCCTCTCGCGCGTCCTATGCGCGGCCATGTCGCGCTGCGTGCCCTCCTCGCTGCCCGACGCGGTCTGCGCGCGTTCCCCAGGCCGTCTCCCTCGTTCCCGCTCATTTTTACGCGTCGTTTCGTGCCGAGCCCGGAGCAGCTCGCCGTCATCGAGCACTGCAACGCCCACAATGTCATGGTCTCCGCCCGCCCCGGCGCGGGCAAGACGGCGACGGCCCAGGCCCTCGTGCAGGCCAACCCGGACGTGCCCGTCGTCGTCGTCACGTACTCTAAGCGCCTGCAGCTCGAGACCCAGCAGCGCCTGGCCGAGTACCCGCTGGCCGACGCGTTCACCTTCCACGGCCTCGCGACGCGTCTCTTCGGCGAAATGGTCAACAACGACAACATCCTGCGCAGTCTCCGCAAGCGCAAAGCGCTCCCCGTCTGGAACATGCCAGACTACCGCTTTGTCGTCCTCGACGAGCTGCAGGACATGACTCCCGACCTTTTCTGGCTCTCCTGTGCTTTCATCTCTGCTTTGACTGCGAAATCCGGCAGACCGCCCAACGTTCTCATTCTCGGCGACCAGCGCCAGGCTATCTACGAGTTTCGCGGTGCCGACGCGAGGTACCTGTCCTTGTCGCCGACCATCTTCTCGCCTCTGTCCCCGTATCCATGGCAGTCTTTGAAGCTGGCTCAGAGCTTTCGGCTCTCTCATCAGACTGCCAAGTTCGTCAACGACGCGTTTCTTTCTGGAGAAGAATACGTTCAAGGTTCCCATGATGGTCCTCAACCCCTCTACGTGCACGCCGATCTTAATGATGTGTATACCCTCATAGGTCCGTCGTGCACGCCTTCCCGGACCCGAGCTCTTGTAACACAGTGTAATAGAACTGTTCTTGCCCCTCATTCAAAAATATGGCCCAGAGAACACGGCCATCCTTGCGCCATTTGTGCGGAACAACCCGTTTCTCCCCACACTCACAAACACACTGTCCACAAGATATTCCATTCCTATCGCGGTCAGCACGTCGGATGACATATCGCTCGACGCCGATGTGCTCAATGGCAAGGTCGCGGTCTCTACGTATCACCAGTTCAAGGGTTCAGAGCGCGATTGTGTCATCGTCTACGGCGCCGACGCGTCCTACTTCACCTTCATGGGCCGCGACCTGCCCGATGACCGCTGTCCAAACGCTACTTTCGTCGCTCTTACCCGAGCGCGCAAGCAGCTCGTCGTCGTGCAGAGTGACAGGTACCCTGCGATGCCGTTTGTCGACTTGGACGCGGTGACCGAGCACGCGGATTATCTCGACGTCTCCGTGAACGAGCCGCGCGCGCAGTACGCGCCGGGCCGACCCCTACAGCTCGGATTGCTGCTGCCCAGGCATGTCTTCGCAAGCGAGTGCGCGCGCCATGTCCGCGACGAAGAGCTGGACGACCTCCTGCGCACGAACGTCCGTATCGTAGAACTCGTCGGGCCGACGCCCCGCGGCGACTTCGACGCTGTGCCCGACAAGGTGTGCACGGACGCCATCAAGGGCCACTACGAGGCCGTCAGCGACCTAAACGGGCTTGCGGTTACTGCTGCGCTCGAGTGGTCGCTCCAGGACAAGCTGGAGTCGTTTGGGTACGGCAGGAAGGGACGCGGCCGGACGAGGCCACTGCCGAAGGTGCCCGAGGATACGCGCGAGCGCGCCGTGTGGCTGCTCAAGGAGGCCGCGACTTACGAGGCCAAGGTGTCCAATTATCGCTCGCGGCTCGTGCAGATGAAGCACCACGCGTTCGACTGGTTTGCCGTCGACGACGGCAGTCTGCTCGATCTCGCTGTCACGCGGCTGCGCGACGAAGTATTGGGCGACGCCGTCACGACCGACGCGCTGACGTTCGAGCACATCATGCAGACGGAGGTCAGGATTGACGACGAGGTCACCACGCTCAGCGGACGCGCGGACATCCTCTTCTCCGACACGCGCGGCCAGGAGGTGCACACCACGATATGGGAGGTCAAGTTCGTTTCCTCCCTGTCTCCGGAGCACGTTGTGCAGGCCGTCGTCTATGGATACCTGTGGTGGACGACCTCGCAGCCGAAGCCGCGCTCGAAACGCGAGGCGCCGCCGGTCGTACATTTCCCGCGCATCGTGCTTTTCAACGTGCGCACCGGCGCCAAGTGGGAGATCCAGACAACGGCAGAACGTGCTCGTGCGCTCATTGAGGGAGTATTGCGCGAAAAGTATACCTCGAAAGGCGAGAGTAGCTTCGAAGAGTTTGTGGGCGATTGCATGAAGGTCGTGAAAGCTGTAGAGTCCACCTCGAGTCGAATACACGAGCAAAATTTGTAAACCGTAATTCTGAACAGGTGTTTTCCTCTCAAGTTCTCCGCAGAGAAAGTCATGCTGGGTCCGCGGAAGACTGCCCATGGGCGCTTAGGTGGTGCGTGACGCGGAAGCAAAGAGCGGTTGGGTCCGGCACGTGACGTCCGGCACGCTCCTTTTCCCCCCGCGGCCACCACCACCGGCCTCATCCCTTCCCCCGCCCCCGCCGCGCACGATGGAGCCGGCTGGCAACCCGCTCGACAACTACGAACCCCTCGAGGTCATCGGCACTGGCTCGTTTGGCACCATCCGCAAAGTCAGGAGGAAACTCGATGGCCAGGTCCGTCGCGCTCGCCGCCGTCCGCGGTCGCCGTCTGACTGCCGCGCGCGCCCAGATATTTGCGCGCAAGGAGCTCAACTTTGAGCGCATGACCGAACGCGACCGCAAGCAGATCGTCGCCGAAGTGTACGCTCTTGACGATGGCCAGGCTGCGTGGGCGGTGTCGGCTGACCGCGCTCAAGGAACATCCTGAAGGACCTCGACCACGAACACATCGTACGCTATCACGACCGCGTACGCATGCACTTCCCCTGTCTGCGCTACCCGACTGATGCCCGGGCCAGTTCGTCGACCGCGACAACGGCATTTTGTATATTGTCATGGAGGTCAGCCCGCCAGTCGTGCGCCTGCGCGCGAGTCGTTCTGACCGCGTAATCAGTACTGCGGCGGCGGAGACCTGGCAGCCATCATTCAGCGCTGCAGACGCGAGGGCACGATGCTGCCCGAAGACACGATATGGTCCTATTTCCTCCAGATCGTACTCGCATTACATCAATGCCACCACCCCGGCGTCAAGGTGCACACCGGCACCACGCCCGCCTCACCAGACATGCACGACGCTGTCACGAAGCAACGGAGTCAAGTTCTCCATAGAGACATCAAGCCTGAGAATGGTACGCATAGTCCGCACGCCATCCGCGACGAAGCTGACGGTGGACACAGTATTCCTCAATGGAGAAGGCGTCGTCAAAATGGGCGACTTTGGGCTCAGCAAGCAGCTCGCTTCCGCAAGCTTTGCCAACACTTACGTCGGCGTATGTAACACTGCATCTTGCTCGCTGTCGCCGCGCTTATGCTGGGACAGACGCCGTATTACATGTCGCCGGAAGTCATGCAGGAGAAGGCGTACGATAGCAAGAGCGATATCTGGAGCTTGGGCTGCTTATTGTACGAGCTGTGTGCGCTCAAGTGAGTCGTACCCGTCGTGATTTCAGCAGCTGGAGGCTCAATGCTGTTCGCGCAGCCCTCCCTTCCACGAAGCAAAGACACACACCGAGCTGTCGCACTTCATCCGCAGCGGCCGGATACCTCCCTTACCGCGTGTCTATTCGAGCAGCCTGACGCAGGTCATCAAGGCCATGCTCAACGTCAACGTGAGTAACTGGCTCAACCCATCTCCTTCGGCTGAGTGACGCTGACTGCGCTCTATTCACCAGCCTGCTATGCGACCTTCCGCACAGCAGTTGCTCCAACATGAGCGCCTCGACCTCGCTTTCAAACTCGCTAACATGGAGAAGATGGTACGGCACGTCAAGGCCATGAAGGTCCAGCTTTCCCAGAAGGAAGCGGACGTATCCTCGCGCGAGCGTGAGCTAGAGGCCCACGCCACAGCCTTCCGCGCCTTCCTCGCGCAGAAGGAGACCGAGGTGCGGGCCGCGATGGAGGCGCGCGAGCGCGAGCTCACCGAGGCGATGATGGCGCGCGAGCGGGAGCTGTGCGCCGGCGTGTTGAGGAGAGAGGAAGAGCTGCGTGCGAGGTGGGAGGAACGGGAGGAGGAGATCCGCGTCGCGTGGGACGCGCGTGAGCTTGAGATGGTCGCCCGCGAGGAAGCCGTACGCAAAGAAGAAGAACGGCTTGAGGCGCTGCGCGTGGAGCTGGAGAGCGCAAAGGGCAAGAAGGAGCAGTCGACAAAGTGCGTCTTCGTTCATGCGTTCACCGGTTGCCTGCTGATGCGCGTGCACCTGCCATAGGAACCCGATTGCGATGCTGCGACAGCAGCTTGCCCCGAAGACCCCCATTAGCCGCTTCGCAGCCAAGTCGGCCGCTGTGCTGTCCCCTGCGCCGGGTAGTGCTATGAAGGGCGTTGTCTTGACGTCGACCGGCGAGGCCTTGCCCACTCCACAAGCGCAGAAGGCTCTTGATCATCACGACGTGCCCGCCGCGAAGGACCTGGCGAAGCTGCTGCAGGCTAGTCCAGTCGTAGGGCTAGACTTCGGGAGGTATACCATCTCAACCACATCCGTGTCGTCGACGATGTTAACGGTTTGTAGATTTGCGGATGACGACCATGATGACCACGATGACGACGAGCGGCCACACAGCCCATGTCCCGCCGAGCGCGAGCGTCCTCCACAGCGCGCGCGCAAGATGAGCACCGCTACGACGCGCAGCAGCTTGCCCGTACTTGTCGCTCCTCCAGCTCCATCTCTCACGAACGTCACGAACGCGCCGCCTCCCGAGAAATCGTCGGAAAAGCCGCCAACCGTCGCCACCAAGCCGGAGCGCCGTGCAACGGCGCCCGTCGACAAGAAGCTTAGCAAGCTTCTTGCCGCCGCGGCACCCGTGTACAACCTCGAGGACGAGGAGAATCTCCCGAGTCCATTCATCAAGCGCTCGGTGCCGACTGCGAATGCCAACCCTGTAGCGACGCGCGCGGCGCCGGCGAGGCCAACGCTTGTCAAACGACCCAGTGCTGTGGGGACGGGCACACTTGGGAAGGCCAGACCGAGTATTGCCCGTGCGAAGGCGGCCAGCGAAGAAGCACGCAAGACCCTTGCCCGCGCAGGAACACAGTAGTCGCATGTTCTGGAGGCCTGGTGGGTGTGCCAAGTCGTGATCCTCGCTGTGTCTTGCAGCTCGCTTTGTGCTGTCTAAGTATTCGTTTATTGCATTTCTCTGCTTGTTCCGCTGCATGTCTCCAATGTCATGATCACGATTGTCCGCATATGATGTGATGTGTATGTGCCCTAGGCTGTTAACGCGAGGTATTTGGTCATTTGGTGTGGTTTGGCGTCTGCCGGCCCTCATTGCGCGCCAGGTCTACAGTCAGGGCACGGGCTGTCACGCCATGACACTCTCGGCGGCTCGACCGCCACCTCCGTGATCACACCTTCCATTGTTACGCACTCAGGTATATAGTATCTGCTCCATCTTGTGGCACCTCAGTTCGCTTCCTGTGTCTCCCACACGCGACTGAGGTGAGATCCTTTCAGACACTCATGTATTCGTTCCCTGCTCACTGTACCTAGTTCCTCGCGCTGCACGCGCTCCTCTCAGGTATATATAGTTCGCTTCCTGTGTCTCCCACACGCGACTGAGTTCCTCGCGCTGCACGCGCTCCTCTCAGTCGCTATCTGTGAGACTTGTTAGGTTATGAGCCCCGCGTGGCGCAAGTAGCCCCGCATACAAAGCACACGCTTTCGAACTCCGCTTTCCTTTGTCCTCGCACACCCCTTGGTCCTCCCCACCATGGCGTCTACGACGGACTCAAGCGTCACATCTCGCGTCCCCACGCTGGAGGGCGTCGAGAACTACTCGCACTGGCGAATGAAGCTCGAGCTCGAGGCCCTGCGCCTCACGATCGACGATCACCTCCACGAGCCGCCTCCCACTCAGCCCCAGCCCATCACGCTCGCCGCGGACAGCGCCAACGCTGCTGCCGTCCAGAGGCGCGACGACGACATCGCCGATCACAAGATCGCGGTCAAGAAGGCCGCGAGTCTCGTCGCGCAGAGCCTCGGCACCGCGCCGCTCAGCATCGTTCGCTCGCTCATCGAGAAACGCGGCTTCACCGCCCGCGAGCTGCTCAAGAAGCTCGAGGAACGCTACAAGGACACGAACAAGGTCATGACCGCGTTCACGTCCCTCAAGAAGCTCTTCGGCACGCGGTACGAGGACGGCGCCGACATGCAACTGCACATCAACGCCGTCCGCGACCTGCTGCAAACGCTCAGTCACCTCGGCGTCACCTTCGACGACCAGCTAAGCGCGCTCATTCTCCTTCTCTCGCTGCCCGACACGCAGGACTGGGACGTCTTCCAGACGCCGCTACTCGCTCCCGTGACGGACAAGAACCCGCTGACGTTCTCGCAAGTCGAGAACGCCCTCCTCTCCCGCGCCGCACGTGCCCCGGACGCCTCCGCCAATGCTGTGTCCTCCTCGCGCACCGGCGCGAAGACTGGCTCGACGGAGCGCAAAGGCGACAAGGAGTGCGCTTACCACGGCCGCTGCTCGCACAGCACCGCGGAGTGCAACGACTTCAAGGAAGCCGTCGCCGCGCACAAGACCGCCAAACGCAACGCGAAGGGCAGTGGGGGCGGGAAGAAGAAGGATAAGGACAAAGCCGTCGCGCACCGCGTCTCGAACGACGAAGCCGCATCCGGCGAAGACGATGAGGAAGCGCATGTAACCCTCTCCGCTGCTGTAATCAAGAAGCTTGACCTTTATTTCGGCGGCGCTGCCATTGCAAACGCCGCAAGCTCAAGTGAAGCCTCGAAAGTTACCATCCTCGACACCGGCGCTTCCGCTACGATCTGCCCGCACCGCGCTTGGTTCAAGCCCTCGACCTACAAAGCGTTCGACGTCCCCAAGCGAGTACGTTTTGGCGACAACTCCTTCACAGACGCGCTCGGAGAAGGACAGATCGTCCTGCGGACGATCGTCAACAAGGAGCACTTCGAAATCACCCTGTCCAACGTGCTGTTCGTCCCCCGCTTCAAGCTGACGCTCATCTCAGTCGGGTCACTCGACGCCAAGGGCCTCGAATCCCGATTCGCGAGCGGCCGTTGTCGCGTGCTGAAAGGCACGCAATGCATTATCTCTGGCGAGCGCCAGCGCGGCCTCTACCACTTGAGTGGCACCGCACTCGAGTTTAAGACCGCTGCCTGCCCCGCCCCGCACGCTCCACCGCCGTCTCAGCCTGCAGATGCTCGAGCTCACGCCGCGCAAGCAAAGACGAAAGCCGGGAAGACCGTCGAGATAAATCTCATGCATCGCCGCATGGGACACCTCAACTTCGAAGCTCTGAAGCGCATGGTGAACGACGGCCGCGTCAAGGGCGTCTCGAAACTATCCGGCAAGCCGCAGCTATGCGAACACTGCGTGCTCGGGAAAATGAAACGCCTTCCGTTCCCGACTGGCCGACAGCGCGCGACGCGCCCTCTCCAACTCGTGCATGTCGACCTCTGCGGTCCGATCAAACACGCCGGTCCCAACGGTGAGAAGTACTCCATGACCCTCACGGACGACTTCTCGGGCCATCCCTGGACGCTCTTCTTGCAGCGGAAGAGCCAGGCTCTCATCAAGTACCGACAGTGGAAGGCTGACGTCGAAGCCTATTTCCACCAAGGTCTATGCGAACTCGAGTTCTCCCCCGAGTTCGTCGCCTTCCTGCGAAGCGACAACGGCGGAGAATTCACCTCGAAAGCGTTCGAGGCACAACTCGCCGCCGACGGCGTCCGACACGAAACGACATCACCGTACACCCCGCAACAGAACGGCGTTGCAGAGCGCATGAATCAGACCATAGTCACCACGGCCACGACAGTTCTCATCGAGTCCGGTCTCCCTCCGTCTTTCTGGGTCGAAGCAATGCGTTACGCCACCGACATCATCGCTAGGCGTCCCACGTCCGCCGCGGACGGCCGCTCGCCTTACGAAGTACTATTCAAGCGTCGACCAGACGTATCGCGCTTACGGCCATTCGGCTGCCTTGCCTACAAGATGATCGACAAGGATAAGCGCACCTGGAAGCTGGGTGCCCGTGCACGCCGTTGTGTCCTGCTCGGGCACGAGCCGCTCAGCAAAGACTACCGACTCTTCGACCTACACACGCGCAAGGTCATCCCTGGCTACCACGTTCTATTCGACGAGACCAAAATCGCCGGTTTCAAGGTAGCGCCAGCCGAGGAGCGACTAACGCCGGAACAGTGGGGGGACGAGCTCTTGAGGCTCGCCACTGATCCAGTTGCACCTCCACAACTTGGCGCTAATCCACCTCCACAACCTCGCCCTGAAAATCAGCGCAACCGAGCTTGGGTCGAGGAGGTCGACGACGACGGCGACGCGCCACCGCCGCGCGCGCACCGGTCCGAACATGCCGTTCCGCCACCGGCCGCACAGCCACCGCCGATCCCGGATCCACCGGACGTGCAAGAAGCAGCAGCGGAGAATCCCAACGAACGACGGTACCCTGAACGCGACCGACGTCAAGCAGACGACAATCGAGACTACCGCCGCGCCCTACGCGAAGAACGAGCACGACTAGACGCCAAGAAAGCCAAGCGCGATCTCGGAACTGACGAGCTCGACGACGACGCCATCGCCGGCCTCGCACAAGTCATGGCAGAGCTGCGCGAAGACAGCGACGAGTTCTTTGCGGGCGTCGCTAACGATGCTCCACAGGATCACGCTATCCCGCGCACGATGCGCGAAGCTCGCGCCGGGCCAGACGCAGCGAAATGGGAGCGCGCACTCCAGGACGAGCTCCAGTCGCTGCTCGATAACGACGTCTATGAAGTTGTCCCCATCCCGGCAGGCGTCAAGCCGATCACTTCCAAGGTCGTCAATCGCATCAAATACGACGCCAACGGAAACATCGAGCGCTTCAAAACACGCATCGTAGCGCGCGGCTTCGTACAGAAAGAAGGCGTCGACTACGAGGAAACGTTCGCCCCCGTCGCGAATCTCGACTCAGTCCGCATCATATGCGCACTCGCAGCCAAGTACAACCTCGAGCTTGATCAAATGGACGTCAGCACGGCCTTTCTCAACGGACAACTCGACGAGGAGCTTTACCTGCTCCCTCCCGACGGCGTCGACATCCCAGCGGGTCACTGCTGGCGCCTCAAGCGTTCACTCTACGGCCTCAAGCAGGCTGGACGAACGTGGAACAAGACGTTCGACAAGGCGCTAAGCGGGCTCGGTTTCGTCAGCCTCAACGCTGAGACCTGCCTGTACGTCCTCCGGGAGAACGGCAAAGTCTGTTTCCTTGTCGTCTACGTCGACGACTTGCTACTAGCTGCCACAGACCGCGTCTTCATGGACTCCGTCAAGGCACGCCTCAGCAAGTTGTACAAAATGCGCGACCTCGGCCCAGCGTCCTGCGTCCTCGGTATCCGCATCACCCGCGACCGCGCCGCGCGCTCCATCGCCCTCGATCAAGAGCAGTACGTCGAGACCGTGCTGAAACGGTTCGGCATGCAGGACTCGCGCCCGTTCGCGACTCCCATGCACCACAGCACGAGACTCTCCGCGGACGACGCGCGCGACAACGCCACTCTCCAACGCTTCGAAATCGCGCCCAACTGCATCGTCTCCTACCCGCAGGTCGTCGGATCCCTCATGTACGCCATGCTGGGTACGCGACCAGACATTGCATTCGCAGTGGGGGTCCTTGGTCGGTACGCCGCAAACCCGAAGCGCTGCCACTGGGAAGCCGCCAAACGTGTGCTTCGCTACCTCCGCGGCACATCCACGATGGCGCTGCACTTCGAGGGCCACGACGTCAACAGTGACCTGCAATTCCGCGGGTTCTCTGACGCCGACTGGTCCGGCGACCCAGACAACTCGCGGTCCACGTCCGGCTACGTATTCATCTCCAACGCGGGCGCGATCTCCTGGTCTAGCAAGCGCCAGTCGATGGTCGCGCTCTCCACGACGGAATCCGAGTACATCGGCCTTACCAACGCCGGGCAGCATCTCATGTGGCTACGCTCGTTCTTCGCGGAACTCGGCCACACGCAGAAGCGCCCCACCGATCTCTTATGCGACAACGAGTCAGCCATTATACTCACCCGGGAACCACAGTTCCGCGCGCGCACGAAGCACATCGCGCGCAAATACCATTTCATCCGAGACGACCTCGTCCTCAAGGGCCAGGCCTGCGTACGATACGTCTCCACCCACGATCAAGTCGCAGACATCTTCACCAAGGCGCTGAGCGACGACAAGCATCGCAAGTTCTGCCGCGCCATGGGTTTACGCCTTCGTGCGAGTGGGGGTGTCACACCATGACACTCTCGGCGGCTCGACCGCCACCTCCGTGATCACACCTTCCATTGTTACGCACTCAGGTATATAGTATCTGCTCCATCTTGTGGCACCTCAGTTCGCTTCCTGTGTCTCCCACACGCGACTGAGGTGAGATCCTTTCAGACACTCATGTATTCGTTCCCTGCTCACTGTACCTAGTTCCTCGCGCTGCACGCGCTCCTCTCAGGTATATATAGTTCGCTTCCTGTGTCTCCCACACGCGACTGAGTTCCTCGCGCTGCACGCGCTCCTCTCAGTCGCTATCTGTGAGACTTGTTACGGGCTACAAACCTGTTTGTCGTCACCAGGTGTAGGGTCCGATCTTTGGGCACCCACTGGGCGGCGGCTACGATCGCTAGCGCCGTGCTTCATGCCTCTGAGTGCGAGTCTCCCTCGCACGC
The DNA here is from genome assembly GCA_030578095.1 of Auricularia cornea. Classification (NCBI taxonomy): domain Eukaryota; kingdom Fungi; phylum Basidiomycota; class Agaricomycetes; order Auriculariales; family Auriculariaceae; genus Auricularia; species Auricularia cornea. Next base: position 1,953,876 of record JARLTE010000009.1, on the reverse strand, counting down.
ATGGAATATATCCCCACATTCCCCATCTGGGAAGACGACCGCCAGGCCGCCCCGCCGCCTGTCTTCATCGTCCTTGGCTACACCCCCACATACCACCGCCGTAATCGCGGCATCCCCTTCGGCGCGTGGTGGGTGAGGGTGACACCCAGGCACTCCCCGCGCGATACTCGCGGGCTTCCTACGTCTAATCGCTAGCGTCTCAGTGAATACTCAGAAGAAATCCCCTGCCGAGCTCCCCAGTGGCGCTCTGTGGTCGAACACCACCAGCTCCCCGCATCTCAGGGCATCCCAGAGCGTGCTGTCCACCCCCTCGTCTTGAAGGGCTGTGTTCCATTTCTCCGCTACGGTCGCCAGGAGGTCCTCCGCCAGGTTCTGGCACACGGCGGGGTCCCTACACCCTTCCCGCCTGTCGGCGCTGCAGTTGTCGCACAGGCAGTCCTCCGTGTCCGCGTGCTCTGGGTCGTCCAACTCCGCGATCTCTTTGAGGTCTTCAATAGTCCTCACCGCGTGGCGCGTGCGAAGGCACCGAAGCTCCATTTTCCTGTCCTTGAGTACCCTGGGGTCAATCAGGGCGGGGTGCGTCCAAACGGGCGCCCCTTCCCGCACCCGCTGTGGGAGGAAAGGGTCCTCTATTATTACACCGTGTTTTCGTGCCGCGAGGACCATCATCCTGAGGACGAGAGGAAGCCTGTCGACATTGGGTCGCCAGTCGTAGCAGAGTGGGTTCGTCCGCTGCTCCTCGGGCACTCGTGCTCTATGGTCGCCGATCACACGCGCGGAGAAGATGCCATCCGCCAGGAACACCCACAACGGGCGTTCCGCATCCTCCCTCAGGAACGAGCTTACCCACGTAAGATAAGATAGCGGACACATAGAATCCGCACCCCCGGAGATTGCCGATCGGCTATCTCCGGCGCTGAAATTCTGGGTCCTCCGAACACTTTCAGCGCAGAACCTCTCGAAACGCGTTTTTAACACATAATAAAATTACCCACTTTTTCCAAATTTCCGAAAATATTTCTAGGTATTTACAAGGCCATGTCTGCAAAACTTTCTGTAACTGCAATGGACCAGTTGCAACTGTGGTGCACGTTGGCTGGGTGCCAGTTGAGCGGCCCCAGTCGGTGCCACCCGACTTGCTCCCGACAGCCGGCGATCCCGTTCGGGAACAGCCAGAATACATCCGATTAGCTTACATAATCCGTTAAGCGCCCGCTGAAATCTGAACATCGCTGACCCATCCCAACGCAGAACGTCGTGAAACGCACTGAAATGGCTTATGGGATGTTTTTATAATTTCGTCTATTCCAGGTTTTTGAGGAAGAATTTCGAAAATTCCCTTCATGAAACTCAAGTACCCAACCCCCTTAAGGTTTTGACCAAGCCAATAGAGGCCACCTTTCCTCGTTGTCGAGGAATAACGCGCGCGCGCTGGCGGTTATCGGAAGAAGCCGGGGGGTGCGGATTCTATGTGTCCGCTATCTTATTGTGCCTCGTTTCGGGCCTGTACATTGATGACATTCATTCCGCCCTGCGCCGTGCTCCGCCTAATCACATCTTTATTTATCGGGTGCCTCTTCGCATTTCTCCAGAAAAAATTGACCGCCGCATCATCCAGCCTCTTTTCCAGGTCTCTCGGCATGCCCTGCGCCGCGGTGAGGTACTGCGTGAGACCGCCGATCACTGCCTGTGTTATAATAATCCCACGCCCTATCAGCGTCGGCCGCGTTCTTTCCCATCTCGCTAGTGTTGCGATTTTCGAGGTCTTCGCAGGCTCCAACCTCTCATCGCTCGAAGTCTCGCCTCTTCGCAGTCTCCCCCACCTACCCATTCAGTTTGCCGTTCTCAAATCTCGTTATCCCGCTTAGTCCCTAGGCTCTAGGGATGCAGAATCGCGAGCCGGATCGATCTGGCGGGTGAGACTCGTGCCCCACCCGCACCCCATCAAGCGCTGCTGCCTTTATGGGACGACTCGACCTATCTCGACGACGATGACTTGCCTCGGCGACCTCAGACCCGGAATCTGCTCGTGGTGTTGATGTATGACGCTCCACGGTGCATTATATGCGCACCGGATGTATTTACTCGAGGCACTTATGCCTGAGTCCAGGGGGTGGCACGAGCTCACTCTTTGCTCTGCTCACTCACTGGACTCAGGTGCGTTGTATCTCCTCTTGTCTATACTTACTCTTTGCTCTGCTCACTCACTGGACTCAGTCGGATCCCCGTGTGCGCTCACAGGTTATGAGCCCCGCGCTCTTGTGAGATCCAGAACTGCAATCCATCAAGAGCGAGCTCTTTAAAGCGTCACCCCTGCAAGGGACACTCAGTCCACTTCTGCTACACTCGGTTCCCGCCATCCCAGCGCTCCTCGGCCCTTCGCAGCTTCGTCTCGCGGCCACCAGCGCTCAACCGGCTTTTCCCGACGTGGCACTTGCATTGTGCTCCTTTGTCCCCACGTGTTCCCCACACGCTCCGCTCGTCCCTCGCACCTCTACCCGCACCATGGCCGACATCGAACGCTCCACCTTCGGCGTACCGCTGCTCACGCAGACGAACTTCGACAAGTGGAAGCCAGTCATGCTGGCCTACCTTGCGACGAAAAGCATTCGCTGGACGATCGATAGCGGACACGCGAAGCCATCGGCTGCCGATCCCAAGGCGCCGACAGCTGTCGAGCGTCGTGAACAGCGCGACTGGGACGCGGACAGGCAGAAAGCGGCCGGCATTATCTACTTGTCGGTCCACGAGGACATACGCATCGACATCGAATCGGCGCACGACGCGTCCGATCCCGTCGAAATGTGGAAGACCCTCTCCAAGCGCGGCGCGCAGGCCAAACCCTCCGACCGTTTCGGCGCGCTCGGCAACATCGTCGCGCTCCAGCAGGAGCCCGACGAGTCGCTGCTCGTATACCACGCGCGCTGCAAGAACGCCGTCGCCGACTGGGCCGCGCTCCTCCCCGACAAATACACCATCGAGAACCTGAAGGCTGAGCTGGCCTGCTGGTGCACCCTACGCGGTCTCAACGATGAGTTCAATGCGTTCTCGTCCAGCATCATTAACGGGCTGGAGTTCAGCGGCAAGACCCTCGATATGGAGACGCTCCGGTCCGCCTTCTCGAACGAGAGCTCCATGCGCTCTGGTCGTCAGGGGCCCACTGCTGCTATGCGCGCGAATCGGGACGGCATCGAGCACGCGACTGCTCTGCTGAACCAAGCTAAGCTCCCCGCGATTTTCTGGGTCGAAGCGTTGAACGCGCATACTCACACTCGCAATCGCTCAGTCACGTCCACGCTAGACGCGTCCCTCACGCCATACACGGTCCTCAAGGGCAAGAAGCCCGACGTGCATTACTTCCGCGCATTCGGCTGTCTAGCCTACGTGCTGCTGCTCAAGAGCAAGCGAGGTGCGTTTGATAATCATTCCCGGAAGTGCATTTTCGTTGGTTATCCCCAGGGCAAGAAGGCCTGGCGGTTCTGGGATCCAGACGGACGCGTTTTCGTGGAGAGTAGCCAGGCAAGTTTCGATGAACGTTACTTCCCTGGCAACTCTCCAACGGCAATACGCTCTCTCCCCGAGGCGGGTGCCGACGAGGGTGACCGTGAGGTCGAGATCGTACCGGTGGAGACACTGGACGGCGATGGGGATGAGGGGGCGGGCGACGCATTCTGGGATAACCTAGAAGCTGATGCCATCACCCAACTCGACCCGTACGTCGCAGGTCTTGAGCCTCAGGCTGTCCCCGTCGAGCAGCCCGCTGAGGACGCTGAGCTGCGCAGAAATGCGCCGCGCGGCGGGCGCCCTGCGGATGGTGTTCTACGCGAGCCCGATCTGCGTAAGACGTCTCAGTATCCCGTTTCCCACTCTGCCGGACGCGCCGATGGCGGCTCCTTCTATACTGTCAACAGCGACGGAAGCACAACCTTTATCGCTGACGCACAACGCGAGGCTGATGCCAAAGCGTTTGCTGCGGTCCTGCGGACGGGCCTGGAGTTCATGCTCGACGACTGTCCCTATCTGGAGTGGAATGACGCTCTGGATTTTGCATGGTCGTCGAGTAGGGCAATGAAAGCCACGTCTCTCGACAACGAGCCGCGCTCATTCCGCGAAGCCATGCTTCGGCCCGAGGGGGAACGTGCGAAATGGCTCGCAGCAGCTCACGAAGAGTTGAACTCATTGCTTGCAAATGAGACTTTCGATCTCGTGCTTCTCCCCGAGGGCCGTAAAGCCATAGGTTCGCGTTGGGTCTTCAAGATCAAACGCAATGCCGACGGCAGTGTGGAGCGCTACAAAGCGCGGCTCGTCGCTCAAGGTTTCTCGCAGCGCCCAGGCTTTGACTACTCGGAAACGTTCGCTCCCACGCCGAAGTGGGCAACGATCCGTGCGGTCCTTGCTATTGCGGCGTTCGAGGACTTAGAGCTTGACAGTATAGACATCTCCTCCGCTTTCCTCAATGGAGAGCTTGCTGAGGAGGTGTACATGAAGCTGCCGGAGGGATTCCGTGTCCGCGGACCGGAATGGGGACTCAGACTCTTACGATCTCTGTACGGCCTCAAGCAGGCCAGCCGAGTATGGCACGAGACGCTGCATGCAGCTCTCACAGAGATGCGCTTTGAGAGGGTGCTGGTCGACAACAGCGTTTGGGTCTATAGTCGCGAGGACGCGCGCATCATCGTGCCAGTCTTTGTTGACGATATGACCATCGCTACGGGGTCCAAGGAGGCCTCTGCACGCGTCCGTAAGGAACTCGGAACACGCTTTAAGCTTTGTGACCTGGGACCGACGAAGTGGCTTCTGGGGGTGGAAATCATCCGCGATCGCGAGAATCGTATTCTCTCGCTCTCTCAACGGCAGTACGCGCTTGACGTCTTGCGTCGGTTTGGCATGGAGGACTGCAACCCCGTGACCACGCCAATGGACCCCAGTGCTAAGCTCTGCGCCGAGATGGCTCCCCAGTCTGACAAGGAACGCGCTCTCATGGCTTCGGTGCCATATCTCAGTGCTGTCGGTTCTCTGGCTTATCTAGCTGTGGCTACGCGTCCGGACATTGCTTTCTCGGTCGGCGTCTTGGCGCGCTATAGCGCAAATCCTGGCCCCGAGCACTGGAAGGCATGCAAGCACCTGCTGCGCTACTTGGCTGGGACTGTCGATCAGCGGCTTGTTTATGCACCGCCACCACGTTCGGACCCTGTGCTATTCCGGGCATTCAGCGACGCCGATCATGCCGGCAATCCTGATAACGGCCGTTCCACATCGGGCATGATTATCAAAATGGGTTCTGGCGCGATCAGCTGGCATAGTCACCTCCAGTCCTTCGTCACTCTGTCCACGACTGAAGCGGAATACGTTGCGGCCTGCGACACGGGCCAGGAGGTCGGTATGTCGACCTGGGGCCGGGGTGTGTCGACTCGTGCACGATCGGCACATTCCGGTGCCGACACACCACACCGCAGGTCAACACACCACTCACCTCAAGTCACATACCCTTTTTCCCTCTGTGCCCACTTCTTTTTGGATTGACACCCCTGTTTTGGTTTGAAATAATAAATGTACACTTTAAGGAGGATATTCCAGCTGGACCCGCTCGCGGTGGAGCTGCGCAAGAAATGCACGGCGTCGATGGAGATGCGCGCGGTGTTCAAGACGGTTGAGGGGCGCTTCCCGGGGCACGGTGCGAGCGGTCTGCAGAAGCTGGCGGACTCGATCACGGCGCGCCTGCTGACGAAGTTGGCAAAGGGCGCCAACTGGATATACTATGACGAGTTCAACGTCTACGCGAAAACGGCGGGGCTGATCACCCCCGATGTTGAAGGACGTGAGCAGGAACTGCCCAGCGACCTCTATGCGGCCGTCAAGGTGGCTTTTGCGACGCTCTCGGTCGAGGACGACGACTTCGGGCGGGTCACGATCCGGCCGGCGTGCTTCTGCACCATCTGCACGTCGGTGTCGCACCCAACAGGCAAGTGCCCGGCCCTCTCGCTCGAGGGGTTGCCCAAGCCCAGCGGGCACAACAGCGGCTGGACAGCGTGGGGACGGCGTCGCGCGGCGGGGCTTTCGCCGGGGGCTCACGCAGCGGCGGGCGCGGACGCAGCGGGCCTCCAGGACGTGGTGGGCCACCCACGCGCGGAGGCTTCTCCAGCGGCGGCTTCTGGGGACAAGGCGGCGGCAGCGCCGGCGCCTTCTGGGTGAACTGACCCCTCCCGCCCCAACATCCCATTCCCGGCTCGGATCCCACACCACACACGCTGCATGCTTTGTCCCTTGGGCTGCTTGTTGCGATTTTTGAGGTCTCCGCAGGCTCCAACCTCTCATCGCTCGAAGTCTCGCCTCTTCGCAGTCTCCCCCACCTACCCATTCAGTTCGCCATTCCCAAATCTCGTTATCCCGCTTAGTCCCCAGGCTCTAGGGATGCGGAATCGCGAGCCGGATCGATCTGGCGGGTGAGACTCGCGCCGCATCCGCACCCCATCAAGCGCAGCTGCCTTTATGGGACGACTCGACCTATCTCGACGACGACGACTTGCCTCGGCGACCTCAGACCCGGAATCTGCTCGTGGAACGGATCTCATCTCGTCTAGAGGGTGAGACCCTCGCCGTTGCGCCTCGGCGGCTCGCGTTCGGCCAGTTCGCCCATATCCGGCCTCTGGTCCCGCGGCCCGATCTCGAACCACTCGTTCGACATCCCCTCGTATCCCTTGCACCCGGGATACCTTCGCCCACCCTCTCTCACCTCTAGGGTGTCGTGCATACGCCGGCATCTCGTGCCGTTGGCTCGCAGCGCTGTCCGCGCTCTTCCCAGCCATACCCCTCAACACTGCTCTCTCGACAGAGGCGCTCCCCCGCCTTCGTGTCATCCGGGATATCTCCAGAACACCTCTCCGATGTCCTTCGCACGCTCACTCTACATCCGTGGGACTTCGACGAGTCGCTACATCGCGATGTACGTCTGCAGCGGCACCAGATCACGCCGCACGAGAACCTTACCCTGCCCCACCTGTCCACCTGGAATTCCACCTGGAATTCCAGGAGTTCCACCTGGAACTCCATACCAGCCAGGCCCATGCTGAAAGCCTGCCAGGGCTCAGTCCAGGTGGAACTCATATGAAACATTTAATCCATACAAATGACCTGGAATTCCAGGTTTGTCCCTGGAATAAACCCCAACATTTCCAACTGGAATTCCAGCTAGTCTGTATACTTTATTATATATACTCTATATAAAGCAAAAAAAAAAAAAAAAACAGAAAAAGCGCAGAGGGGAATCGAACCGGAGGTTAGGACGAACCGGAGCTTGCCGAAACACTCGAGCATTAACCAGCTGGGCCATGTGGCCGTTGGTTTCAGCTGCCTGCCGGAGCCATTAGTACCGCCCCACGAATGTGTGCCAATAATAAACTATCTAATTGTCTCCCGGCCGGCGGCATTGCAGCCACAGCATTTCTCGGTGCTGCCGGCGATGCAGACCGCGCTGCCGCCCCCCGGCTGTGCAGCGGCAGCGGCAGCACGGCGGGCATGCTCTGCGGCAGCGGCGGCGGCGGCGGGCGGGGGGCTACTGCCCCAACCTGATGCGGGGGCCGCTGACGCATTGCGCATGCGTCAGCGGCGGCCGATGACGCAGGGGCGATGCGTCAGCGGCCCGGACCTGGCAGCCCGGCCAGCCCCGCCGTCGTCCCCCGCCGCCGCCGCCGTCCAGGGCGCCGCTCGCGGTTGCGCTCGACGGCGGCGTCGAGCGGCCGGCTTTGCTGGGGTGGGCAGCGCGGGCACGGGCGGCGGCAGTCCGGACCCGGCCGGCGCGGGCAAACGCGGCCGGCAGGATCCGGACTGCCGCCGTGTCTTGTTCCCGTACCACCACCATCCCCCACCCGCTTCCCCCTGCCGCCTTTCGCCGTCCCGCGCTCCCCCTCGCTTTTCCGCCTTCCCCGTCTCCCCCGCCAGCTCGTCGTATCCCGCCTGCAACCCCCGCCGCCCGGTACGTATTTTTTTTTATTTTCTGTGCTTTTTTTTTCTTTTTGCTGACCGCTGCTGGCCCGCCCCCACCGTCCCCCGCCCCAGTCGTTCCCCCCCGCCCCCTCGCCCCTCCGTACACCGCCCGCCCGCCGCATTCCGCTTGCAAACGCCGCCACGGTGCGTTTTTTTTTCCCTTTTTATTCGTTTTTTTTTTTGCTAACGGTACTGCTGTTTTGCCGTGTCCCGTCGCCGCCCTCGCCGCCCTCGCCGCCCTCGCCCGCTGCCCGTCCGCCCGCCCTGCCCCGCTCGTTCGGCGCACGCGCACGGTCTCGTGCGCGTGGCCGTCGTTGCCGCCCACCGTTGCCGTCCGCCGTCTGCCGCCGCCCGTCCTCCGCTCGCCCGTCCGCTCGCCGTCCCATCGCCGCACGCGGCATCTCGCCCGTCCGCCGCCGCTCGCGGCATCTCGGCCGTCCGCCGCCGCTCGCCCGTCCGCCGCCCGCTCGTCGCCCGTTCGCCGCCGTCCGCCCGCCGCCGTCGCCGCTCGCCCGCTGCTCGTCCGACCGCTGCCCGCCGCCTACCCGCCCCCCGCTGCTCGTCGCCCGCCTGCCTGCCCGCTGCTGCCGCTCGCCCGCCCGGCCGCGCTTCGTTGGCACGATCCGTGCCCGCGAACCGCCCGTTGCCTCCCGCCCGCCGCTCGCTCGCATGCTCGCCGCCCCCGCCCCGCCCGTTCCGTCCGCCCGCTCGGCCGATCGCGTCCGATCCCGCCCGATCGCTCTCGCCCGCCCGCCGCTGCCGTTCCCGCCCGCCCGCCGGCGCTACCGCCTGCTGCTGCCGCCGCATGGGTACTGCCTGGTGCCGCCGCCGCGCAACGGTGCCGCACGTCGCCGCGCCCCGCACTTGCACTGCCGCATGTCAACCCCGCACCCCGCGCTGTCACCCCGCATCCGCACTGCCACTCCCCCACCCCACGCACCGCCCGCATTTGCGTACTTTCTGCCGCAGATGTCGACACGTACCCGCGCTGCGCACGCAAAGGCTGCCGAGGCCGCGGCCGCTGCCGAGGCTGAGGCCGCTGCTGCTGCTGCGGCAAAGCCCGCCAGTCGCCGCACCCGTGCCCGGTGAGTCGGCCGCTGCTGTCTGATGATGTATTGACCTCTCTTGTAGCGCCCAGTCTCCGCTTGCAGGTCCTCTCCCTGTTCCCTCCAGGGCCAGGAAGTCCAGGGCCGCTGAGCCTGAGCCCGAGCCTGTGTCTCCTGAGCCTGAGCCTGCCCCTGCCCCTGTTGCTGCTTCTGCCCCGGCGTATGTTGCATGCAATCCATTTGTAAGGATGCTATAAGTGCTTCGAAGACTCGGGCAAGGAAAAGTGATGGCCGTGGCAAGAAACCTGTGTATGTGAAGTCTGTCTCCATGTCTTTCTCTGATGTGTCCGTGCAATCGGAAGGCCAAGGACTCTGTGCAACGCATGCTTGAGGATGCAGAGGCTACTACCCCTGCACGTCTCACTGGGTATGCATTGGCCCAATGTCCTTTATACTCACTCATGTTGTCTTAGGGTTGCTCGTGCTCTGGAGGAGGCTGCTGATCCTGTTGCGCCTCCTGCGCCTCTTCCAGCTCCTGCGCGCACTCCACCTCCTCCTGCCAACTTTGGCATTGAGGAGTCTCCTTTCCAGAATCGAGGCCGCTCTCCTGTGCGTGCACCAAGTGTCCACTCTGTGCGAGGCCGCAGTGCAGATGCCCACATGCCTGGTCCTCAGTCCAGGCCTACTACTCCTGTGGTGCGCCCTCCTTCTCGCTCGCAGAGCAGCAGCCCTGTCCTTCGCGCCCCTTCTCCTGCGCCTGCTATTACTCCCACCCCTTCGCCACCTCCTGCGCCTGTGCCTGCGCCTGCGCCTGTGCCTACTCCTGCACCTACTCCTGCTTCTGCGCCTGCTCCTGCGCCTGCTGCGCCTGCTCCTGCGGGCAAGAAGCGCTCGCACCACAAGAAGCAGACCCCTAGTACCATGAATGGTGCATCAAGGGCTGCGGGTGGCATCCTGCGAGGCAACCAGGTTGCGCATGGTACTTCTGTTCAGGTTGCGCCAGGTCTGTCTCCATCAGTATCTGTGGTTTATATCTGATATGCTTGCAGCGCCTGAGCCTCCTGTGATTGAGCCTGTGATGCTAGGTATGCATGCTGCATGTTTTGGGTCACTGATATCTTATCATGTTTAGATCTTACTCTGCGCGTCTTTGAGACGCTGTTGGCAGAAGGCACTGCTGTTCTTGTTAACTTCAAGGTCCCTCTAGTGCCTTCCTTCGCAGATGTTGTTGCAGGTGTTCGCCGCTACCTGCCTCATCGCTCGGGCTTGCTCTATGTTCAGCAGGACAACCTTTGGATGGCCAAGGGTGCTCTCCTCACTCTAGCGTCTACCTCAGATCCTTTTACCTTCTGGGATGCTGCGCCTGTGGACAACAAGGTCACTGCCAAGATCGTGATAGTGCGTATTCCTTTGTTATTGGGTTAGGTGTGTCTGCTTATGTGCTGCTAGGAACCTGTTTCAGGACTTGCAGCGCCAGCAGCTTCTGTCCAGGACAAGGTTCCCTCTCGCATAGCTGTGTCTAGCCCTCATCGGCCTCCGATTCGTGCCCTTCTCAGCCCTGATCCTGCCCATCTTGCGCTGTTCACATCAGAGCACTGCAAGGACATTGTCCATGGGTATCAGCGCTACCAGGTCATGATGGCTGCAGATGCGCGGCGCCTTGAGCTTCAGGCTGCTGGGACCATGTCTGCTCCTTATACCAAGCTTACCTGGACTCAGGTCATCTGTTCCTACATATCCTTTTCGCGCTGGAAGGACTATATGGGGTTTGCGGTGTGTGCTTTTTGTTTTGGATTACTTGTGATCTGTTCTTACTTTGGGTTTAGGAGGTCAACAACACCCTCAAGGACACAGACCTTTATCGCTATCTCAATGGGACAGTCATCCCTCCTGAGCGCCTTCAAGCCATCTTTGGCAAGGCTGGGGTTTCGCATCCTCTGTCTTCGCTTGCCACTGCAGTTGCCAACATGCGCGCTGAGGTTGCTGCTGCTGCTGCCCCTTCGCGTGGGCGCTCGCCTACTCCCACTCCAGCTGCCTCCAGGCACTCCTCTACCCAGACCCACTCTCGCTCTCGCGCCCCTTCAGCTACTCGCCCTCGCCCTCGCTCTCGCTCTCACTCGACTGAGCGTGGTTCATATCGCGGACGCACTCGCTCCCCTCCTACTCCACGCTCGCGCCATACAAGCAGGCATGGTTCTTCACCAGCTAGGTCTTCGCGCCGGTCTTCGCCCTACTCATCTCGCCACTCCTCTCACCGTCGCTCGCCTTCGCCCTCGCGCCTTAGGCGTCGCGAGCGCTCCCAGGAGGTTGACTCTGGCCGCCCCAAGAAGCGTCGCGGGTAGGTAGCTGTGGAGGTTCCCTTAACTTACTTAATCTTAATGCAGTAGCTACACTCCTTTTGCGCTTATTTTGTTTGTCAAGTGGTAGGTAGACTTTGAGCTAGACTTGAGCTTGATATTCACTTTATTTTAGCGCTTTGAGCGTCCTTCGACTCTGCGCAGGTGCACCGTGGCTTTGGATTTGTGTGCTTTTGTGGCAGGTCAATGTGGTTGCAGCTGCAGGCGACGAGATTCCTTTTCCAGACATGAAGTTCTCTGCGTTCAACCAGTTCGTGGAGACTTATCTTGCAGAGGACGTATCGCTTGCCGCTGTGCTGGGCTTCCTCTTCACAGTTCTTCGGAATCCAGATGTGCTTGCCTTGCACTACCGCCAGAAGCATGCCTTTGTCGCCAACGAGGCTACGAACGCCATGTCGAACTGGGGCACTTTTCTTGCCCATACCATACTGCGCCGCTGGGATACCAAGTACCCCAACGCTGACACGTCATCGCTTCTTGCGCCTCCTACAGTTCCATGGCAGAGTCTTGCAGCAGACAAGCGGCAACCGGCCAAATGCTCACAGATGACACTGGCGATAGAGCGCTTTGTAGCAATGACGCCATGGTGTACCACCACTACCACTGGCAAGCCCTTTCAGCCAGTAGATGAGACATCTGTTCGGCATGTTACGATCCTTGCACCACAGCGTACGAGTTGCCGAAGTAGCGGTTGCGGCTATTCGATCAAGCGCTCCAGCAGAGAGCGTGATGTTCCCACGATTACAGTCATCAATGGCACCACTGTCCATCCAAACTCTTATGTTTTGGCTGGCCGTTGTACCATCTGCAAGGCTGTCTATTATCCTGATCATTCGGCGCATGTTCAGCCTGGGCCTGATGCGCCCATGCAGCGGTACTGGACGCGTTCAGCAGCACATATGAAGATCGGCAGTAATCTCTGGGTCGACAGGCAGTTCGGCTGGTCGGTGCTCAATGGACTGTATGCGTTTGCCTCTACTGCTTCTTTCACAGAATACTGGTCCAAGACGTACTGGCCGCAGGGTTCGTTAACCCGCAGGCATGTCTGGCAGTGCTTTGTGCAGCTTTCAGTCCGCGAAATCTCAGAGGCAATGGGTGTTCAATTCTACTCGAAGGACCATGCGCCAATTGCCGAGGTTGTAGAAACTGCCAACACTACCTTCCTTCGTAACAGTGTGCAGCCATACCCGCCTCGGCCAACTGATCTGCCACTGTACGGGAGTTCCATTCCTGGCACAAGTCGGCATTCATGTTCAGAATGCACTCAACCATACCGTCCTCCGGCTCAGGTCTTGGCTGGTGATTTTGCTGCTATGCTCGGTGTCGAAGCGCCAACTGCAGTGGCGCCTGTCTTGGACGAAACTAGGGCACGGATGGACAATGCAGATGGAGATACCCGCTTGCAGCTTGCAGAAGAGACTCGCACTGTTCGGGCCAACGTCATTGATGGCATTGTGATGGGGCCATTGGTGAGTATTTATGTATTTAAATATCATACAGTCTGCTGACACCAGCAGCATTGCGCTTATGATGAGTGCTTCGCTCCACTTGCAGACGCTTCAGCAGGAGTTTTCTGCAAAGAACATCTCAGACTATATGGGAACATCTGCCATATGCGTGATTGCAATGCACCATTGCATGCAAACACACGTGCGTGTCTGGCTCATCAGGCAGAGTGGAAGGCACATCAGACTCGCTTTGCACGTCAGTCTGTGATTGGCATGCGACGACGCATTCGACAGGCCAATGTTGATCCTCAGGAGTGGAACAGCACACAGCGCTCGCGGCCCAATGCTCCAGCACACGACGACAATGGCGAGCCAGTTCTTCCGCCGCGGAAGAACTACTTTGCTCCTGGACGATGGTACTGTCTCGAGCTTATGGTTGCGCCTTGTGGAGTCCCTATTGCCTATGAGCTCTTTGATCGCTCTGAGGGGCCCAAGAAGATCATCAAGTTCATTGAGAAGCATCATCCGACCCCAGCCTCCAAGTCGCAGTACTACATCATCGACAAGGCGTGCATGGTCCTTCGCAGCCTTGTTAGCCTCGGCAAGTGGGAGGAGTGGAAGCGTACAACACGCCTCATTGTCGACTCCTATCACTACATCAACCATCGTGTCACCGACTTTCTCTGCCGCAAGTGGTGCAATCCTGCTCCCATGGATGGCAGCGCTCCAAATCTTGTTATTACTGCAACAGATCCTCAAGGGCAAGTCTATCGCAAGCGTGCATTCAACTCTCAGGTGTGTGATATTATAATAATTTTTCTCACTAACAATACGCAGGCAGCTGAACAGCTCAATGCGTGGATCTCTGGCTTCCAGCCGATTCTTAACAGAATGACCACAGCCAATTTTCTGTGGTATGTTCTAGTGCTACTCTTCTTGCACGCTCGCACAGTGGAGGCGCGGCAGTCAAAGCGTGATGCGCGTGCCGCTAGTAGCAGAACTGCTGCTGGTATTGTCGATGATGACGAGGATGGCGAGGAAGATGTTGACCAGCCTGATGCTGATGAGATTGATGCCGATGATTAGTTTTGTTTGGCAATGTGTCTGACTCTACTGATGTTTGATTGCTCTCTGTCCGGTTCACGGTACTCCATGCATAACATTTTCTGGCAGTGTTCTGGTGTACTATCATGTACCAATACTTGGTTTTGGTGAATCAAGCCTTTGTTTCGCCATCAAACCTTATTTTAATATGGCACTCTGAAAACAGTATTGATTTTCCAAGTATATTTCACATTTTAGTCGTTTTCTATACTTACCCAATCAATCAAACCTTATTTGGATTATCTGATGACAGATTCTTACTCAGCACTATCACTTTCCCTATCAACCCTTTTTTCCCAGCTCATTATCTGCAAGTACCAAGTGCCTCCTATGAGCGAGAGTTCCACCTGGACAACCTGGAATTCCAGGTGGAATTCCACTCAGTACCACCTTTCAGAAATTTTTACCACTTGACTCTATGAGTCATTTCCACCACTTTTGGTTTTAGGTCCTGGAATTCCACCTGGAATGGTGGGGCAGGGCAACTTACAGCGCCGCACCTACACCCCCTCGCGCGCTCGGGGTTCTATGATGGTCTACGAGAGGCCATTGTCCTTCGAGGAGTCTTCGATGCATATCCCGGTATGTCCAACGCCTGCTTGATCGCTGGTTCGTGGGGACGAGTTCGGTTATGGGTTATTCGTCGAGCCACTTCAGTCTTCGAGGACATCGCAGGCTTCGGCCCAGATCGGCGACCTCTCTCGAGGCAGTACGGTGATCCGGGATAGTCTCGTTCCGGCGTTCTCATGATGTGTATATAGGGCGGACGGCCTTCTGGGCTGATCCCCAGATTTGGTCTGGTCAATGCACCACCCATGTTCTTGCTCGCATAGTTCCCCTCAGCGCCAGTCCTGGCGAGTGTGGTGTGCTCTGCCGTGACACCGCTCTCATGAATACCTGCTTTCCCCTATGCCGGCGCCGTACATCCCTGCGCACGATCTTCCCCCGCGATTCTCGTAGCATTCCCCAGTCTGCATCGTCCCTCTGCCCAGACCGTCCCACCCCGACGCGCTCCTCTATACACCCCCAGAAAACGCAAGAACACTGAACGTAGTCGTGTACAGTAAATCCCCCGCGACGTGACTGCTAGCTGATGCAATCATAGAACTGTCGACAGCGTGCTACGGCCTTACGGCCCCACCTCCCGGGGCGACGGGAGCGCTACGCACAATCGAGAGCGAGTGCTGGCTCGGCTGAATTTACTGCCTGAACAGTAAGGCTGGGCCGAAAAAGCGGTAGCCTATTGAGGCTTGGGTGACCCGCGCGGAGACGCTGAAGCGCTGGCAGAACCAGATGGGGGGACCCAGCGCATAGCCCGCCTGCCGGTGGGTCTATCACCGGTTGCTCAACCACGGGGCACTGCCCCGGGTCGCTAAGATTACAGTGCAGCCCTCAGTACACAATGATATTAACTCGTCTACGGTTTCCAATGGCTGGCTTGGTTATGGACCTGCCCGAAACGGACCAGCTGAGCTCCTGTCTGCCAGCTTGGTTGTGGACGATGTTTCGGGGGGGTATGGCGGCGGACACCTCTGAAGGGTGGAGTCTACAGGAGGGTCGGTCGCGGTGGCTGACCCGGAGAACGACGGGGCGTCTGTTGCGGCCAGCCGGCAACCATGCAGAGCGAGAGCCTACGAGTGGAACACCACCCGCAGCCCACCCTCACACGGACCGCATCTCTCTCTCTAGGAGACACCCCAACCCAACCCTTGACTCTCGCCCGCAACGGTGGAAGCGCAGAGCAGGCGTACGGAGGGAGAGAGACCCCCGAGAGGGTCCCGACGGGAGTTCCGCTCGAGGCTCTGGAGGGAACCCGGGGCTGATGAGGAGTACTCGCCTCTACTCCCACGCACCCAAGGTCTGCGACGTGTGGGACCCGAGGCCTCGGACCAGAGGTGGGGCGCCGCCGCGGCCCAGAGGCGCGACGGTGCTGGAGGAACGCTCCCAGGCCGAGTGCACGCACAAAGACTCTGAGAGACCAAGAATCCAAAGACTAGAGTACAGGCACTGCGTCGCGCTCTTCTTATACGCCGTTCTCGGTGGTCCGTCGGTTGTCTTGGGTCCCGACGGGAGTTCCGCTTGATGGTCACTACGATCCTCGAGCTTGCTTCCCTCTCGCGAGACGCCATTGGCGGAACAGTGTCCCCGAAATTCACTGTGCCACTGTCATGCCGACCCTCCCACTCCCCCATCCAATAGGGATACCTTCCCACGGGGCGCACGAGCCCACGCTGAACCCTGGCGATACGGAGACGCACGGTCTCACGCAGAGAGCGACTTCGCGAGGCGAGAACACGCAACACGGCAGCGCTGCAAATTTCGGTGCCCTAGCGAGCCAGGGCACGCAGGACGAGAATGACACAGGTAGTGACAGCAAACGTACGATCTCGGGCTGGGACTCGGAAAGCTCAGTCCCCACGCCCACGTCCAGGGTATCTGACCTCCCGGAGGAGCCTGTGCCGCAGAGTCCCGCAGACATTACAGAGCCGGGAGACGCCCGGAGTAAGAAGAGAATGAAGCCAGGGTTACTTATAGTATCGGAAAATGTGCGAGGCTGGGGAGCTCAGTCAATAAAGGGCAGCATTAAATGGAAAAAGATTGTGGATAATATGCGTAGACAGAGAATCGGCGTCATGGCAGTGCAGGAGACGCACCTGTCAGAGGAGCATGTGGCGGACATTGGGGAGTTACATAGTCACCTCCTCATAGTGAACTCAGCGGACCCGGACAACCCCACCGGGGCCGGGGGCGTCACACTCGTGTTTAACAGGTTAACGGTGAACTACGACCCGGTGCGGCACAAAGTCCTGGTGGAAGGCCGGGCGATCGCGGCGCAGTTCGAGGGCACCGTGGGTGGAAGCTGACTGTATTAGCAGTCTACGCGCACACGGAGCGCGTCGTGAACCACAACATGTGGGAGTCTATCCGCAGCAAGCTGAGAGCGCCAGCTTGGGCTCTGGGCCGTCCGGAGATACTGCTCGGAGACTTTAACTTTGTAGAAGACAAGGTGTCGGGGATGGATGGCGGTTGACGAATCCAACTAAGACGGACTGGACGTGGCGGGACGCGAGCAGAAGCCATATGTCCCGGATAGATAGAGTATATCTGACGGATGAGTTGCTCACATGCAGCATGGATTGGGAAATCTCGATCTCGGGGATCACAAAAGACGACCATAGCAGAATACAGGTTAAGATTTATGCCCTGGAATGCCCGGATGTGGGGAAGGGACGCTGGTCGATGAAAGCATGCTTGGAGAGGGATCTCACCTTTCTGCGCACAGTGAATGAGCTCGTGAAGTCGGGCAGTGCAGAGATTGACGACATGATGCAAGGGGAACGTAGCACGGCGAGGAACCCGCAGGTTGTGTGGCAGGTACTCAAGGGCCGCATCCAGGACGAGGCGAAGAAGCGCACGACGGAGATCAACTGCCGGTGCCTCACCAGACAACGCCAGATGATAGCGGAGAGGCAGCAGGCTGCGGCACGCCTTAGTGGGGCATCTGAGGAGGATAGGCTGGGTGCAACGCGGGCGCTCAAAGCGGCGGAGGAGAGGTTGTTCAGGGAGGAAGAGAAGCGCTACGAGAGCACGTTCCTCCTCAGGTCGGCACGAGTGTGGGCGGAAGCGGAGACCGTGAGCAAGTCATGGTTCTCCTGGGTGAAGGACAAGAAAAAGAGCGAGAATATACCTTTCCTCGCACAGCGAGAGGGTGGGAGAACGATCCCAATAACAGACCTGGCGAAAATGACCGAATTGGCACACCGTTATCATGAGGGCATCCAGGACAGAGACCTGGACGTAGACGCTGAGCGGCGCGCGCAGGCGGCCAAGGAAGCGTTGGGGAGTGTCAAGACGCGTTTGTCGCCTGGCGCTCGCGCCAAACTCGGGGAGAGAGTCTCACGGGATGAAGTGGCGAAAGCAATATGGGTTGCGAAGAATGACAAGGCTGCAGGGATTGACGGCCTCATCCACGAGCTGTGGAAATGGCTCTTGGAGAAGTTCCAGAAGGACAGAGGAAGGAAAGGGGAGTGGGCGGATATCGCCGGCGTGCTTGGGGCGGTTTTTAATGACATTGAACAGTTCGGAGTTGAGGCATCAACAGCGTTCACGGAGGGCTGGATGTGCCCGTTGTATAAGAAAGGAGACAGGTCCGATATAGCGAACTATAGACCTATCACCTTGTTGAACACCGACTATAAGCTGCTGACCAAAGTATTAGCCACGCGGCTTGCGATATTCGCGCCAGACCTGATACATTGTTCCCAGGCGGGTTTTGTGCGAGGACGAAGTATTACAGATCAGGTCAAGATTACCATGCTGATGCTGGACTACACTGAGGCAAACGAGGAGGACGGTATCATTGTGGCCCTCGACCAGGAGAAGGCGTACGACCGCATAAGGCACGACTATCTGCTGGACATACTGGAGAACATGGATTTCCCGGGGAGCTTTGTGCAAATGGTGGGCAAGCTCTACGAGGGCGCACATACGAGAGTCATGATAAACGGGCACCTGAGCGATAAGTATAGAGTCACACGCGGGGTCAGACAGGGTGATCCGCTGTCCTGTCTCCTGTTCAACCTGGCTATCGAACCGCTTTCTGCGCTGCTGCGGAGCTCTGACCTGAAGGGGTATGATATTCCGGGAGTGGAAGAGAAGCTGATTGCCATGTTATACGTGGACGACACGACGGTATACCTCTCCAAGGGGGACTCCTTCGCTGTGTTGAACGACATCCTCAAGCTCTGGTGTATGGCATCCGGGGCTCGTTTCAATGTCAAGAAGACTGAAATTCCGATCGGGTCGGAGAAACACTGCGGCGAGGTCATGGCGGAGAGGAGAAACGGGGGGCGCCTCTGCCCGCTGGTGTGAGGATAGCAAAGGATGGGGAAGTGACGAGGATACTCGGCGCGTGGCCCAGGAACAAGGTCAAAGCAGTGGGCGCATGGTCGGTGATAGAAGACCGCATTCACGAGCGCCTAGCTGTCACGGCAGAGCACACCACACTCACCGGGACTGGCGCTGAGGAGGGGAACTATGCGAGCAAGAACATGGGTGGTGCATTGACCAGACCAAATCTGGGGATC
This sequence comes from Auricularia cornea, assembly GCA_030578095.1. NCBI lineage: Eukaryota > Fungi > Basidiomycota > Agaricomycetes > Auriculariales > Auriculariaceae > Auricularia > Auricularia cornea. The sequence goes on along the minus strand of JARLTE010000009.1, from coordinate 1,934,851 downwards.
AGCCCAGAAGGCCGTCCGCCCTATATACACATCATGAGAACGCCGGAACGAGACTATCCCGGATCACCGTACTGCCTCGAGAGAGGTCGCCGATCTGGGCCGAAGCCCGCGATGTCCTCGAAGACCGAAGTGGCTCGACGAATAACCCATAACCGAACTCGTCCCCACGAACCAGCGATCGAGCAGGCGTTGGACATACCGGGATATGCATCGAAGACTCCTCGAAGGACAATGGCCTCTCGTAGACCATCATAGAACCCCGAGCGCGCGAGGGGGTGTAGGTGCGGCGTGATCTGGTGCCGCTGCAGACGTACATCGCGATGTAGCGACTCGTCGAAGTCCCACGGATGTAGAGTGAGCGTGCGAAGGACATCGGAGAGGTGTTCTGGAGATATCCCGGATGACACGAAGGCGGGGGAGCGCCTCTGTCGAGAGAGCAGTGTTGAGGGGTATGGCTGGGAAGAGCGCGGACAGCGCTGCGAGCCAACGGCACGAGATGCCGGCGTATGCACGACACCCTAGAGGTGAGAGAGGGTGGGCGAAGGTATCCCGGGTGCAAGGGATACGAGGGGATGTCGAACGAGTGGTTCGAGATCGGGCCGCGGGACCAGAGGCCGGATATGGGCGAACTGGCCGAACGCGAGCCGCCGAGGCGCAACGGCGAGGGTCTCACCCTCTAGACGAGATGAGATCCGTTCCACGAGCAGATTCCGGGTCTGAGGTCGCCGAGGCAAGTCGTCGTCGTCGAGATAGGTCGAGTCGTCCCATAAAGGCAGCTGCGCTTGATGGGGTGCGGATGCGGCGCGAGTCTCACCCGCCAGATCGATCCGGCTCGCGATTCCGCATCCCTAGAGCCTGGGGACTAAGCGGGATAACGAGATTTGGGAATGGCGAACTGAATGGGTAGGTGGGGGAGACTGCGAAGAGGCGAGACTTCGAGCGATGAGAGGTTGGAGCCTGCGGAGACCTCAAAAATCGCAACAAGCAGCCCAAGGGACAAAGCATGCAGCGTGTGTGGTGTGGGATCCGAGCCGGGAATGGGATGTTGGGGCGGGAGGGGTCAGTTCACCCAGAAGGCGCCGGCGCTGCCGCCGCCTTGTCCCCAGAAGCCGCCGCTGGAGAAGCCTCCGCGCGTGGGTGGCCCACCACGTCCTGGAGGCCCGCTGCGTCCGCGCCCGCCGCTGCGTGAGCCCCCGGCGAAAGCCCCGCCGCGCGACGCCGTCCCCACGCTGTCCAGCCGCCGTTGTGCCCGCTGGGCTTGGGCAACCCCTCGAGCGAGAGGGCCGGGCACTTGCCTGTTGGGTGCGACACCGACGTGCAGATGGTGCAGAAGCACGCCGGCCGGATCGTGACCCGCCCGAAGTCGTCGTCCTCGACCGAGAGCGTCGCAAAAGCCACCTTGACGGCCGCATAGAGGTCGCTGGGCAGTTCCTGCTCACGTCCTTCAACATCGGGGGTGATCAGCCCCGCCGTTTTCGCGTAGACGTTGAACTCGTCATAGTATATCCAGTTGGCGCCCTTTGCCAACTTCGTCAGCAGGCGCGCCGTGATCGAGTCCGCCAGCTTCTGCAGACCGCTCGCACCGTGCCCCGGGAAGCGCCCCTCGACCGTCTTGAACACCGCGCGCATCTCCATCGACGCCGTGCATTTCTTGCGCAGCTCCACCGCGAGCGGGTCCAGCTGGAATATCCTCCTTAAAGTGTACATTTATTATTTCAAACCAAAACAGGGGTGTCAATCCAAAAAGGAGTGGGCACAGAGGGAAAAAGGGTATGTGACTTGAGGTGAGTGGTGTGTTGACCTGCGGTGTGGTGTGTCGGCACCAGAATGTGCCGATCGTGCACGAGTCGACACACCCCGGCCCCAGGTCGACATACCCGGTGTTTGCCGATCGGCCGGTCGCACACCACAACACTGGGTTGACACACCCTCCCCACCCTTTCCACACCCCTCTTGCTCCATTCACATACCATTTGCCATAGGAGCCACACAGAAATCATAAAATGTAATATAAATATTTTGGAGGGTGCACCCAAGTTACTTGGTCTGACACACCCACCCCAGGGAGCAGCACAGGGCAAGTACCTGTGGAGCACCAGCATATAATAGTTATTATATAAGCTTAATTGTCGAAAATGGGGTTTCCTAAGAAAGGGCAACTTGCTTACATAATCAACTTTCTTTTGTCGCGACAAAAGCAACTCAAAAAGTAAACAAAAGTCACTTTTTGATTTCTGCACTCCTCATTTGGCACAGGCTGGGCATGCATACCAGTGCATATGCTACATGAATAGGTACTAAAGCTTTCCTAATATTCAAAATTATGCAGAAGTGTCTGCAGGTGCCTGTGCTCAGGGAACTGCCCTGCTTATGTAAGCAGATTTCCCCTGAGCACAGGCACCTACAATTTCCCCTGAGCACAGGCACCTACAATTTCCCCTGAGCACAGGCACCTACAGACACTTCTGCATGATTTTGAATATTAGGAAAGCTTTAGTACCTATTCATGTAGCATATGCACTGGTATGCATGCCCAGCCTGTGCCAAATGAGGAGTGCAGAAATCAAAAAGTGACTTTTGTTTACTTTTTGAGTTGCTTTTGTCGCGACAAAAGAAAGTTGATTATGTAAGCAAGTTGCCCTTTCTTAGGAAACCCCATTTTCGACAATTAAGCTTATATAATAACTATTATATGCTGGTGCTCCACAGGTACTTGCCCTGTGCTGCTCCCTGGGGTGGGTGTGTCAGACCAAGTAACTTGGGTGCACCCTCCAAAATATTTATATTACATTTTATGATTTCTGTGTGACTCCCATGGCAAATGGTATGTGAATGGAGCAAGAGGGGTGTGGAAAGGGTGGGGAGGGTGTGTCAACCCAGTGTTGTGGTGTGCGACCGGCCGATCGGCAAACACCGGGTATGTCGACCTGGGGCCGGGGTGTGTCGACTCGTGCACGATCGGCACATTCCGGTGCCGACACACCACACCGCAGGTCAACACACCACTCACCTCAAGTCACATACCCTTTTTCCCTCTGTGCCCACTTTTTTTTGGATTGACACCCCTGGTTTGGTTTGAAATAATAAATGTACACTTTAAGGAGGATACTCGAAGACTGCGCCGCCGAACGCGCCCATGAAGTCAGAGTTACCGTGCTCCCAATCGAACACCAGGAAGCAGATCCGGCCCACAATCAGGAAGTCGAAATCCTTGAAGTCCGCCACCGTGGTGTTGCGGATGCGGTCAAGGTTGTACACCCCAGGCGGCATAGGCTCCTCGCCGTACGCCTCAAGCGCTGGGGCAACGCGCTGATCGGGCAGAAATCAACCCACTCGAAAATTGCGCGAATTCGCCTCAGTTCGCGGTACAACTTCAGCGCGAACCAGCCACGGCGAACGACTACCACCACCGCGAACACGCACTCGACCTCGATTCAAGCTCTTGTTGACAAGGAACAAGCCAGCGGTACGCAGAACTAGTTGCACGAAGTTCGTTCGTGCGCCGTGTATGCGGTTCGGGCCCAGCCGGCGTGACCCGCCAGCGCGAACTGCGAGCGCGAACTCGGTTCGCCGCCTCCCTCGTCTTCCACCAACTTCACGACGACGCGTTCCTGCATACAACTCGCGTAATGCACCACGCTCCTGCGCACACCAGGACGGTGGTTCATAGCCATTCACTCGAGGAGCGTCAACCGCGAACTCCGTGCGCTCACCGCGAACTGCGCCGCGAACTCCCTTCGCGCGCCCCCTCTCCGGTTCCCCCGGCACTCAGCACTCTCCTGGATCGACGAACGACGCTGCGGAATCTGCGCGAACGCGTGCAATGGGACATTCTCGAACGCGATGCAAGGTCAGCTGCACCGGCGCCCTGGCACGAACCACGAACGCGCAAGCCCGGCAACGCCACGGCAGAGGCCAGCCCTCGTCCCAAGACTCTTTCCACCCTTGGCAACGTGAATCTCGAACCCGGTTGACCAGTATCCCGGACCCTAGCGCAAGGTTCGGCACAGCCTGGATTATCCATCACGCTCCCGGCACTCGTTCGCCACGCCGTTCACGATCGGCAGAGTCATTCCTCAACCTTCGGTCGCGTTCTATGACTCGTTCGGCGCACTCTCATTGGCTCCAGCGACGGAGAAATGACGGTTCGCTGTGTCTCCGCAGTTCGTGGACCGTATGTACGCGTCTTCGCTTCCCGGAAAGGCAGACGGGGCTCCCACCCCTGATTTTGGACTCTCACATGTATATAGCCAGATGGCGATCCCCACTCAATCTCTAGTACTTCCTGACCAACGTCGTAGCCCGGTATCGAGCCCGGTGAGAGCAGCCCAGTGGTCTGGTTGAGGCTCGGTTGCAACTTGAGTCCCGTTCGAGCCGGGTAGAGTTCGGCACCTCCCTCACTCTCAGCGTCGTTGCGGTCAGCGTCTCCGCGAACCGCGTCGCGTGACTTGTCTTCGCCCTCGTCCTCTCGTCTTCTCTCGCGTCTCAGCCGTAGCGTCGGCCTCAGCTTTCGATCTCGACCCTCAACAATCTCTCAGGTGCGCACTTCGTTCGTCGATCTGTGCATCATCCGTCTCTCGCTTGCGCGAACCAACTTCGTCCTCCACTTCGTGTGTGTGGATTGAACTCTCAACTCGCTTGCGCGGAACCTGGGCTTCTCAGAACGTCCTTCCCCAAGCATCGAATCCCGTTCGCGGAACGATTCGTGGTGACCACTCTCCCCCTCTATACATCTATTTCTACGTTCTGCTGGGATTCTACTGTGTGCTCTGCACTAGGTAGCTTAGTAGTAGCGGCCGTTCTTCTTTGGAGTTGTTCATTCTTAGTAGTGATCATCTTCATAGTAGTTCTCCTTGATTCAGATAGCAGTCTTAGCTGGTTCCTTGCAAGTTCCGTGCAGTTCAAAGTGGTGACCACCGCAGGGAGCTGAATTAGTAGTTTTACTAGTTTAGTTCTTTTCGGATTGCCATTTCGATACTTTTATTTCTTTCTACTCTTTGTTGTTGCCCGGATTCGCACGAATCGACTTCGACTCGGCGACCCGACGCGACAGCAACCCGACGACAACACGTCCAGTTCGCTACTCCAACACCTCACCGAGGAGTTCGGCGATCTCTCAACTCTCACCGAAGTCGACGACGAACTCGCTGCATTTGCAACACTCGAGCTCGAACCGACTCCACCGCCGTCACCTTTTCGCGAACAATACATCTCACCGCGTCAAGGAAGACATCCACCCGAACCTCGCAACCCATCGCCACCGAACCCGCGCATCCTCGCCGAAGAACTACTTCGCTATCATCTTCGCGCGATGTCCGAGCAAGGCGATCCACCCCCGAATCCGCCGGGTCCCGACCCAGGCGTTCTCGACAACATGTTCCAGCAATTCTTCATGAACATGCTTCAACGCGCGCAGCAGCAGCCAGCCCCGCCAGGAGGAGGTGCGGCGGCGCCGGCGGCTCAACAACCTCGAGTTCCTCTACCATACCCCGATGAGAAGAACGCTCCGCGGTTCGACGGCGACGAATACAAAGTCGGCACGTTCCTCGATTCGTTCGAAAGCCGCGCGCGCCTCGCCGGCGTCGCGGAGGAGCAATGGAAGAAGAAGATCGTCGATTATTGCGATCGCGACACGCGCAATCAATGGATGCAGCTCGACGAGTTCACCGACGATTCCCCGTGGGACGAATTCCGCACGGCGGTGCTCGAACTCTACCCGGAGAACGGGAAGATCAAGGAGTACACGCTCGAGGAGCTGAAGGACCGTATTGCGAAGTGGAAAGAGCTCGGCCCGTTCAGGACGTCCGAGGCTGTCAGCACCTACACGCGCGAGTTCCTCGCATGCCAGAAATCGCTCTCGCGGCAGGGCATCGTCCATCAGCGTCAAGAGCTGTATCTCTCAGCGTTCTCGAAGGAGGAGCGAACGAAGATCGAGCGGCGACTTGAGTGGCGCCACCCCGATCAGCACTACCGCGATTTGACGATCGACGACATCTCGAAGGAGGTTCGCTTCCTGGCAAAAAATCACAACACCGAGACGACGGACGCGACGACTAAATACGCGTACTCGCCGCTGGCATCGGAGCAGCGCGAGGTCTCGGCGATGGTGAACCCGACCGTCAAGAAGGAGCAACCCGACGAGAGGCTCATCGCCTCCATTGCGCATCTCCTCGAGGAGAAGCTCGACGCGCGTCTCGGAGCGCGAACCGCCGCGACCGCGAACGATTCAACGACCGCAACGCAGGGATATTCGCAGGCGCGATACGCAGCGCCGCGAACCGCGCTCAGCATGCCGTTTCGACCGGACGAGAAGTGCATCTTCTGCGACGACCCGTCGCACCGCATGAAGCAATGCCCCATGCGTCTCGAGTACATTCGCATCGGCAAGTTGACGGAAGACATTCTCGGGCGAACGACGCTGCCCGGTGGGCTTCAGATCCCCGGCCCTCGGAGCGTTCCAATGCACAAGCGCGTTGACGACTATTGGACGGCTCAGCAGAACGCGAACTACTTCGATCAAGTCATGATGATCGAGTACCCGAACGACGTCGAGGCGCTCATCCACAACGAGGACGACGACTTGACTCCGGAGGAGCGCGAATACCAGGCCTTTCTTTTGATGCACGAGCACGTTCTCAACTACGAGAACACCGGTCGATTCCAGCCCAAGAAGCGCTTCGACGGTGTCGAATTGCCCAGCCGTTCGTGGGGCCCCGCCTCGAACCAGAATCGCGCGAAGACGCCCGGAATTTTACCGGTCCCAGCCGCAGTGAGGGCGCCGGCGCCTACGCCTCAAGAAGCTCCACGTCCGCGGAGTCCGGAGAAGCAAGCCGATCTGCTCGTGCCGATCCCCCTCGACGAAGTTGCGCGCAAACACGCGGAGATGACCAAGAAGGCCGCCGACAAGATGGAGGAAGCGGGTGTTCAGTTTCGTAACCGTGCGCCAGCTGCCGACGAATCCATGGCGGAGCGCGTCTTCGACCGCATGCTCGACACCTCAATCACTGCTTCGCTGCGGGAAATGCTGGCGATCTCCGGCGACACTCGACGCCTCGTCCAGAAGTACACGACGACTCGGCGCACGCCAGTGAGTGAAGTGCATCTCCTCGATCGCGCGAACGACGAAGACGGCAACTCGGCCGACTTCGACGATGTCTTCCAAGTCGTCGACTGGGAGCAGCGCCTTCCGCGAACCTCGTCCGGCGACCTGGCGGCGCACGATTCGCTGCCGCTGATGGTAATCAACTCGACGCTCGCGGGCGAAGAAATCGAAACGATCATCGACACCGGGTCCACGATCTGCTGCATGAGCGATCGCGTGTGGCGCAAGATCGGTGCGCCTGTGTACACGGAGAAGTCGACGAACATGCGCGACGCGAACGGCAACGTCGCTGGCACCCTCGGCGCCGTGCTCGATCAGCTCGTCGTCATCGGCGGCCTCAAGTTCTTCGTCACGATTCACGTCGTCCCCAACGCGCCGTTCAGTCTCATCCTCGGTACGCCGTTCTGCGCAATCGCTTCTATCGAAATCTCGTATCGCCCTTCGTCCGAGATGGTCGTCAAGATCACCGACCCGAACTCGGAGAAGACGGTCCTCATACCCGGCTCCGCCAAACCGCGCCGCACAGTTGCGTTCGCGCGCTCTGTAGACTCGCCCAAGGATTTTTGAAAAGGGGAGAGCGCTCCTCCCCGTTCCGCAATATACAACCCCTGTTCTTCTATGACCGTCTTGTGGGCGTTTCGCAAGATGTTCGCGCTCGGATATCCGACTCAGTCATCGCGACTGCAGTAGGGCTTACTGTGTCTCAGGCTATACCGCTCGATTGGCTTCCCGCTTGGGTTCGCGCATTCGTGGCTGGGGCGGCGGTGGCATATGTAGGATCCGAAGTCCTGCGGCGGGACGAAAGTTCCGCGAGGATAGAAGAGGTCGAGGAACCAAGGATCCTGAGCAACAAGCAGTTGCGCAAGAAGCGTCGGCGTCGGCAGAAAGGTAGGGGATCTGCGCTGACCATCCCAACCTATGATGATCCCTCTGAGGGAGGGATGGGAGCAGCTTCCCCGCCGCTCTGGGAGTTCGAGGCGAACGAGAACGGCGAATGCAAGTATTGCTGCGCTGAACCGCATTACCCCATTTGTCAAATGATGATGGGCCGCGAGGACGAAGTAGCACTGCTATTGGACGACGATCTACCACCTCTACTCGACGTATCCGACAGCGACGACGACGACGACGATTTCGGGACGCCAGTTCGGCCCGAAGAGGCGAAAGCCCCGGACAAGCCCACGGATCCGGCGCACGGCGAATCAAGTTCGGCGCGGCTTCGCATGTTGCGAATGCCTCAAGGAATCACGTTCACGGGTGTCTTCCGCCCCGGGTTCGGTACACTTCAATTCGCTCCGCGAGACCCGGACAAACCTGGATTCGGAACATTCGGGACGCTCCAGTCAATGGCGGCAGCTGCAAGTCGAACCGAGGACGAACCGGAGCGCGAAGAACACGAACGGCGCGATGAAGATTGGACTTGGGAACTGGTAGACGGGCGACACGACTCTGCTGCAACCACCATACAAGTTCAACTGGAAACGAACGCCACAGCCAAGGATCGCGAGAAGCGCCCACCGCTTGACTGCGAGATGAGGAGGCGCGAGCAGAAGGAGCTCTACGCGTTGCTGCAAGACTTGAAGAAAGGAAGATGGAACGAATCATTGTCTCCTCAACCTCAAGAAGAACCTCAAGATAGCACAAGCGCTCGAGCCCCAAGATCAGCAACACCGGCGAAGGAGATACTTCCCTACTCGTACGAGGCGATGCTTTGTTATGGTGCAGGGACGCAACCATTCAAAGTACCCCGCGGAGAGGAGGAGGCAGCCTCCGACGAACACAACGACGAAAACGCCAAAAATTCGACGAACGTCAGCATTCAAGGCGGAAGCGTGCGCGAATTCATGGGGTACAGCTATCGGTGGTTCTGCAAGGAGGACGCGGTCTTCGAGGAATATCTGCGCGGCAACGACGGATCGGGCCGAACCAGGTTCGAGGCGCAGTTCGCGCCACTCCGGCAAGATGCGGATGGCGATCCGGCGAGCGCGAACAAGCGCGCGAAGAAGGGTCCGGACAAAGACAACGGTGTGAAGAACGACGAACCGCGGCTCTGAGGAAGAACCACGGAGAACGACTATTTATTCTCGACAATATGGCTATGGATTTCAGTATGCGTCATAAACCGACTCGGCATACACGACCCGATCGGATGTACAAGACTTCAACAAGCTCCTTATGTGGTTCCAGACGATTCTTTTCTATGGCAAGGCCTTTTCGATTGCAAGACGGCGACATTGGTCGCGGGACGAACTACAGGACGAACGGGACGACTACCAAAGCGACAGGACACGACAACGAGCGAGACCTTTCAGTTCTTCTTGGACGACGACGGACCAGCGATCGGCGCAGCGGCGGGCTTCTCAGGCGGCAACTCGCTCTCAGTCTCCTCGAGGACCGACGGGGCGCGCGAGACCGGGTCGGCAACGTTCTTGTCGACGGTGTCGGGCGGTGGAGAAGGCGCGATATCGCGCGCAACGTGATGGTCGTACCGCATAGTCTCGAGCGCGGACTTGAAGCCGTCCATGCGCGCGTGGACCTCAACAAGCTCGGCCTTCTGCTCAGCGCTGGCCTCCATGACGCCGAAGAGGAGACGCTCGAGATACGTCACGCGGTTGAACGAGTACTCGTGGCAGCATGCCATCGTCGCGAGGTGGTTCGCGGGGTCCTCGCGGCCGCGAAGGTACGCGTCGACAAGAATGCGCATCGTGCCAGTCGTGCGAGGCAGCGGCACCACCGTGGCGTCGGGATACTCGTTCTTCTCGTCGAACTCGCCCTCCACGATGGGCTGCGGGCGAAGCGAAGGCGGGAGCGGCATGGTGTCCAACTCGGAGTCGCTCCCCGAGTGGTCGTCCTGAAACGACGCGAGCGTGAGCTTGCCCGCGCGACGCTGCGGGGCGATCGAGACCTTCGTCGACGCCTTCATGCGCGGCGGCGGAGTGGACTTCTTGGCCGCCTTCGAGGTGGACTTGATGCGGGAGGACTTGCGCGGCGACTCGGTCGTTGCATCGGAGAGCTTGCGCTTGCGCGGCTGCTTGGGCTTCTCGACGGGAGGCTGGAGAACGATCAGCTCAACACGGACAAGACGAATCAGCAAACGCACCTCGACGATCTCGATATCCATCGACTGGACGGGCGACGGCGAGCGCGCGGCGGCCTTGCCCTTCTCCTTCGTCACCGGCGAAAGGCAGGCGTCCTTGCTGTTGTTGTGGAAGCACCCCACGCAGATGTCGGAGCCGACGAAGCGAAGACAGATGCGCGGCCCGACCGACTTGTGCGTGGCAAGGCAGCGCGCGCAGGGCGTAATCGCGGGCAGGGCAGCGCGGTTCTCGTTGTCATAGAAGAGCCAGGTGCGCCCGAGCTGGTTGTCGAAGTTCGCAAGGGCGACCGGCAGCGAGGTCGCGCCCGACGTGCGGAGACGGCGACCGACAGCAAGAAGGAGATTCGCGAGCGGCGAGTCGACGGGGAAGGGAGCCGAATAGTGCTGGTCGAGGATGCGCTTTGCGTTCGTCGCCCAGTGCGTCTCAGCCTTCACGCGGACAGACGACGGCGCCAAGGCTTCCGACGACTCGACGATCGGGACGATGAGGCGATGCGCGAGCCAGAGGCGCTGGAGCATGACCGCGTCCGTGTCCTCGACGCCGTCCCGGCTCACGAACTCGAAAGGAAACGGCACCATCGAAGCCATGCCAATGAGGCACGGGTACGACGCGCGCGCAGGGTCAAAGCCAGTCATCTGCAAATGCGTCAGCGCGGAGACGAAGCGGGCGAAGGCGGTTCGAGCACGAACCTCGAAGTTCGTCGCAACATCACGCGTCACCTTGAGCGGGCCGTGGAAGATGCCAATACTGTCGACCACCTTGCTGTTGTCGTTGACGAGGGTGCGGATGTCGTGCGGCTGCACGCAGCAACGCATCACGGCGGGACAGTCGGCGAGGGTGACATAGCGCTCGACGTTCTTCCGGTGCAACGAGCATGCCTCGGCGAGAGAGAGCACGACGGCGCGGGGCATGGCGGACAACAAGCGGGGGAGCTCAAGACAAGCCAACAAGAGGGCCGCCCCCTTGCGACGGTTTTATAACGCGGCACGGCTATTCAGAGGAGTCAACTGCAGCCACCCCGCCGGATTCCCGGAGGAGCGAAGGCGCTGCAACTTTGCCTTATCGGGATAGGCTTCGTGATCGGCGATGCAAGACTCAGCTATGCGGGCGTTTTGCACGGCGGGATCCACCCCTTTCACACGGCACGAGATTCGATGAGCAGGGAGTTTATTTCGACAAGAAGCTTCTATCGGTTACACTTCGGCAGCGCCCCGCGACCCTTTCACAAAGTCATCACTTCGGTGCTCGAACTAGACAAGATTCAGCGCGAACTCAACGAAGGACCTCGGAACTTACGACTCGGGAGTCACACGCATGGCGAATCGCAGGAGCGAACTCGTCTGCGAGTAGATGTCCGAGTTCTGGTCCTGCTTGTCAAGGACGTTGCGGACGGCGTCGTGGCGAGTCGAATACGGGATCGAGCAATCCGCGCGATGGACCGAAGCCACGCGGAACGGATACGTGTCCGTCAGCGGCGCACCACCGAACTCCCACGGAACGGCGACGGCTGTCGCGTAATCGGTCGTGAACGGGCGAATCAAGGCGAATTGCACATCGAGCCCCGGACGGGTCGAGAGGCGCGTCGAACGGCATTCGCGATTGACGTTCGCCTCGATGCGCGAGAGCTGCGCGTACTGGAGGTTCGTGAAGCGGCTATACTCACGGAACATGGCGGACAAGCCGGCCAAGTACGAGAGGATGAGCATCGTGTTCTATACCGAAGGATCAGCGCGAACGACGGCGCGAACAAGAACGACACCACGAACCGAGATCGCAGGCCAATGCTGCATCATGAAGGAGACCTCGTCCGGATGAGCCTCGGTCGGGGAGGCGACGATGTTGCACAGCGTCGTGCCAATGTCGGCGCCGATGTGAGCGTAGTAATCGAACGCCAGGACGATGAACTGCCCCGGGTACACGCGAGCAGGGCCGTCGTTCGCTGGAATTTCGGCGTGTGGGTCGACGTAGGAACTGAGACCGGCCATGGCGTGGCTCCAAGAGGTCGAAAGAGCGGTTGGCGACGCCACGGCGTGGAGAAACCGATGCGCCCCCTCAAGACTGTCGCGAAGTTCGCGCGAATTCTCATCGGCGACGCGTTGAGCGCGAGCAATCGCCGCGTGCTGCGACGCGATGGCCTCTTGAAGCTGCTTGTTGCGGTCGAGCGCCTTGCGGATTTGGTTCGTCAACCCAATGGTCGTGGGGACGAGCTGGTAAAGCATCATGGACGACGCGTACGGCTGCATTGCGGAGGACGACGAAGGAGAGAAGTTGCGATGGCGCGAACTGGGACACAAGATGCGGTTCGGTCACGGCTTTTATCCCCTGGACACCGGAACACGGCTCGCGCAATTTTCGGCCAAGGACTTCGCGTGTTGATGCACAGGGACGTGCACATTCAAAGTACCCCGCGGATGATCGGGCAGAAATCAACCCACTCGAAAATTGCGCGAATTCGCCTCAGTTCGCGGTACAACTTCAGCGCGAACCAGCCACGGCGAACGACTACCACCACCGCGAACACGCACTCGACCTCGATTCAAGCTCTTGTTGACAAGGAACAAGCCAGCGGTACGCAGAACTAGTTGCACGAAGTTCGTTCGTGCGCCGTGTATGCGGTTCGGGCCCAGCCGGCGTGACCCGCCAGCGCGAACTGCGAGCGCGAACTCGGTTCGCCGCCTCCCTCGTCTTCCACCAACTTCACGACGACGCGTTCCTGCATACAACTCGCGTAATGCACCACGCTCCTGCGCACACCAGGACGGTGGTTCATAGCCATTCACTCGAGGAGCGTCAACCGCGAACTCCGTGCGCTCACCGCGAACTGCGCCGCGAACTCCCTTCGCGCGCCCCCTCTCCGGTTCCCCCGGCACTCAGCACTCTCCTGGATCGACGAACGACGCTGCGGAATCTGCGCGAACGCGTGCAATGGGACATTCTCGAACGCGATGCAAGGTCAGCTGCACCGGCGCCCTGGCACGAACCACGAACGCGCAAGCCCGGCAACGCCACGGCAGAGGCCAGCCCTCGTCCCAAGACTCTTTCCACCCTTGGCAACGTGAATCTCGAACCCGGTTGACCAGTATCCCGGACCCTAGCGCAAGGTTCGGCACAGCCTGGATTATCCATCACGCTCCCGGCACTCGTTCGCCACGCCGTTCACGATCGGCAGAGTCATTCCTCAACCTTCGGTCGCGTTCTATGACTCGTTCGGCGCACTCTCATTGGCTCCAGCGACGGAGAAATGACGGTTCGCTGTGTCTCCGCAGTTCGTGGACCGTATGTACGCGTCTTCGCTTTCCGGAAAGGCAGACGGGGCTCCCACCCCTGATTTTGGACTCTCACATGTATATAGCCAGATGGCGATCCCCACTCAATCTCTAGTACTTCCTGACCAACGTCGTAGCCCGGTATCGAGCCCGGTGAGAGCAGCCCAGTGGTCTGGTTGAGGCTCGGTTGCAACTTGAGTCCCGTTCGAGCCGGGTAGAGTTCGGCACCTCCCTCACTCTCAGCGTCGTTGCGGTCAGCGTCTCCGCGAACCGCGTCGCGTGACTTGTCTTCGCCCTCGTCCTCTCGTCTTCTCTCGCGTCTCAGCCGTAGCGTCGGCCTCAGCTTTCGATCTCGACCCTCAACAATCTCTCAGGTGCGCACTTCGTTCGTCGATCTGTGCATCATCCGTCTCTTGCTTGCGCGAACCAACTTCGTCCTCCACTTCGTGTGTGTGGATTGAACTCTCAACTCGCTTGCGCGGAACCTGGGCTTCTCAGAACGTCCTTCCCCAAGCATCGAATCCCGTTCGCGGAACGATTCGTGGTGACCACTCTCCCCCTCTATACATCTATTTCTACGTTCTGCTGGGATTCTACTGTGTGCTCTGCACTAGGTAGCTTAGTAGTAGCGGCCGTTCTTCTTTGGAGTTGTTCATTCTTAGTAGTGATCATCTTCATAGTAGTTCTCCTTGATTCAGATAGCAGTCTTAGCTGGTTCCTTGCAAGTTCCGTGCAGTTCAGCGCGGCTCCTCGTCTGCGAGCAGGAGCTGCATTGACTCGGAGACCTCGATGTGCAGTCGAGCCGCGTTGATGTGCGCTATGTCAGTGTCGCTGTTCATGCTGTACACTTGCAGCCCGACGCCGTCCTCCCTGCCCTCGCGACCGCTTCTCCATTTCGCGTTCAGGCGGGGGTTCAGCGGGGGTTCAGCTTCGAGGTCCGCGCTCCGGCGAGGTGCCCGTCCGTGCAGCGTGTCGTCCTCCGCAGGGCGTCCATCCTTATGCATGTGTGTGCAAAAGCCGCGGAGTGTCGCGCCGCCGCAGCCCTGTCCGCGTCCGACGTGGGCGCCGGGTTGTGCGACTCCGGGACGCGTGACTCGTCTAGGTCGATCGGAGGCGCCGCTGGGCCCAGGCTCTGGAAGATGTCGACCGGCACTTCAGCGTCGCGCGCGGTCGGCTCAGTGGTGTGATCTGCACCAAGGCCGTGAAGGTCTGTGCGCGATCCCGTTGGGCCTGGCGGGGCGTCCGACACGACTGAGATGGTGCGACTAAGCGAGTTCCCGTGGCTCCCAGCCGCAGCACCGTCATCTTGGTCGACTTGCATTGCGTCGTCCGCGTCCGCCGGCGGAGTGGGCGGCACGAATCTATCCTCCTTAAAGTGTACATTTATTATTTCTATCCAAAAAGGGGTGGTCAGAGCAAAAGGGAGGTGGCACACCAAGAATTTTGCTATGTGACTTGTGTTGAGTGGTGTGTGACCTTGCAGGTTGGTGTGTGCCACCCCTGCTTGTGTGTGTGTGCCAAATCCGGAAATTTCCGGCCATTGGGTCGACACACACACAGAGGGTCGACATACCCGGTGTTTGCCGATGCCCAATACTCGGTTTTTGCCGATCCCCTCGAAATTAGCCTCCAAGTGCCTTCAGAAAGCTTAAAACCTTCAAAAATTAAGTTTTAGGCCTTCAAACTGCTCTCTGGAACCTAATTTCGAGGAAATCGGCAAAAACCGAGCATTGGGCATCGGCAAACACCGGGTATGTTGACCCTCTGTGTGTGTGTGTCTATCCTCCTTAAAGTGTACATTTATTATTTCTAACCAAAAAGCAGGTGGCACACCAAAAAAGAGGTGGCACACCAAGAAAAAGGGTGTGTGACTTGCATGTTGTGGTGTGTGCCACTGTGTGTCTGGTGTGTGGCACCGGAAATTTCCGGACCTTAGATAAGCGACACACCCTAAAGTGGGTGTGGCACACACCAGGACTGGGTTGGCACACCAAAACAGGGGTGGCACACACCCACAACCAAAGGTGGCACACACCACAACCACTTCCACACACCATTTCCCCCCTCTCCACACTCCCCACCAAGGGTGTGCAATCTATTTGGACGCATTTTTTGATAAAATAATTACTAAATATGGAAATTATTTATGGGATATTTACTAGAAAGACCCTTAGACACCCATGGTGGGGGGTGTGGGGAGGGGGGAAATGGTGTGTGGAAGTGGTTGTGGTGTGTGCCACCTTTGGTTGTGGGTGTGTGCCACCCCTGTTTTGGTGTGCCAACCCAGTCCTGGTGTGTGCCACACCCACTTTAGGGCGTGTCGCTTATCTAAGGTCCGGAAATTTCCGGTGCCACACACCAGACACACAGTGGCACACACCACAACATGCAAGTCACACACCCTTTTTCTTGGTGTGCCACCTCTTTTTTGGTGTGCCACCTGCTTTTTGGTTAGAAATAATAAATGTACACTTTAAGGAGGATATGTGTCGACCCAATGGCCGGAAATTTCCGGATTTGGCACACACACACAAGCAGGGGTGGCACACACCAACCTGCAAGGTCACACACCACTCAACACAAGTCACATAGCAAAATTCTTGGTGTGCCACCTCCCTTTTGCTCTGACCACCCCTTTTTGGATAGAAATAATAAATGTACACTTTAAGGAGGATACAAATCCACCGGCCAGGTGCCCGTCCCCCGCGCCCGGCTGCTTGCCATGCATCCTCGTGCGGAGGTCATAGACCGCCTGCTGACGGACTAGCAGCGCCGGCGCACGTGTCCTGCGCAGGGCGTGTAGCGGCTCCTGGGGCCAGTAGAGCATCTCGCGCCCCGCGCTTGGTGGCAGCGTCGGCGTCGTCCTTTCTTCTGCGGGCTCGGTCGCCTGGCGCGCGTGCGGCGGCGAGTCTCGACCCCGTGCTGCTCTTCCCCGCCGTGGCTCGCGCCTGGCTCGCCTCGCGGCGCACTCTCCACCTCGCCATCCTTGGCGTCGCGGCGCGGGGCTTGCTTCTGCGCTGGGGGGGCTGGCGCGCGACCCGCGTTGGCGTCCACAGCAGCCTTCTCCTGCGCACGTGGGGTCGGGCCCTGCTCGGCTCCCGCGCCGGCACCGTTGGCTGCGAGGGCGGGTCCCGTCACAGGCGTCATGACGTCGATGCTGGCACTGCCCGTGCTGCTAAGCGTCGCGCTGGCGCGCCCCTGGTCGAGAACCTTACCCTGCCCCTCTATTCCAGGTGGAGTCCAGGTGGACCCTAGGCGGAAAAAAACGAAAAAGTTAGTAAACACTAAACAAATACTAGTGGTACAAAAAATAAAGTTCAAACTCAGTCCACGGAGCGAGAAATGAAGATAACGTTCTACAAACCTAACCTAACCAAACCTAACCTAACCAACCTAACCTAACCTAACTTAACCTAACCTAACCTAACCCAACCTAACCTAACTGCTAATCAGCGTTTTTGGTGCAACTCCAGGTGGAATTCCGCTCCTCCAGGTGGAAGTCCACTGGAAAACTGGTTAGGCTCCACGGCAAGTCCAGGTGGAGGAGAGGAATTCCACCTGGAGTCCACTTTGGGGTACCTCATCAAAAAATGATGGATTATGGTCCTAGATGTGTTTTTTGCACTTTTGTATTTTTCCACCTAGAGTCCACCTGGAGGTGGGGGGCACAGTTACTTACAGCATTTGCCCTAGGAGTCACACAGAAATGATAAAATGCAATATATGTATCTTGGAGGGCGCACCCAAGTTACTTGGTCTGACACACCCACCCCAGGGAGCAGCACAGGGCAAGTACCTGTGCAGCAGCAGCATACAATAGTTATTATATAAGCTTAATTATCGAAAATAGGGTTTCCTAAGAAAGGGCAACTTGCTTACATAATCAAGTTTCTTTTGTAGCGACAAAAGCAACTCAAAAAGCAAACAAAAGTCACTTTTTTTTATTTCTGCACTCCCCATTTGCCACAGGCTGGGCATGCATACCAGTGCATATGCTACATGAATAGGTACTAAATCTTTCCTAATCCTCAAAATTATGCAGAAGTGTCTCCAGGTGTCTGTGCTCAGGGGACTGCCCTGCTTATGTAAGCAGATTTCCACTGAGCACGGGCACCTACAGACACTTTTACAAAATTTGACATATCTGAAAAGGTTTGGGCCCTATTCCTGTAGCATATGCACTTGCATGCATACCTAGCCTGCAGGAACTGAGGTGTCCAGAGAGCATTTTGTGTTCCTTTTCCCTAAACTGGGATAATCTAGATTATGAAATTATATAAGCAGGGTTGTCTTTTCCTAGGCAAAAGCAACAAAGCTTATATAAGGGCTATTCCAATATGCTGCTGCACAGGTGGTTGCCCTATGCCACTCCCTGGGGTGGGTGTGTCAGTTCAAGTAACTTGGGTGCGCCCTCCAAGATACATATATTGCATTTTATCATTTCTGTGCGACTTCTAGGGCAAATGGTATGTGAATTGAACGAGGGGAGTGTGGAAAGGGTGGGGAGGGTGTGTCAACCCAGTGTTGGGGTGTGCGACCGGCCGATCGTATGTCGACCTGCGGCTGGGGTGTGTCGACTCCTGCACGATCGGCACATTCCGGTGCCGACACACCGCACCACAAGTCGACACACCACTCACCCCAAGTCACACACCTTTTTTCCCTCTGCACCCATTGCTTTTTGGATTGACACCCCTGTTTTGGTTAGAAATAATAAATGTACACTTTAAGGAGGATAGGCCCCAGGCGTTGGGGACGGCGCGCGCGGTGGCGGGCGCTCCCTGGCACTCATGGCCCCATTGTGGGCCGCCTTGCGCTCTCCCCACACCCTGGTAATCCTCGGCGAGTTTTTGAACTCGGTGTCTGAGAGCTTCCGGGTGCGGGCCACAGTCGGTGGCGACAACGGCAGCCCCGTCGCCTGTGTCTTCGGCGATGGGAGCAGAGGGAACTCAGTTTCGTCGTCCAGCGCGACGAGAACCTTACCCTGCCCCCCGATTCCAGGTGGAGTCCAGGTGGAGCCTAGGTGGAAAAAAATGAAAAAGTTAGTAAACACTAAACAAATACTAGTGGTACAAAAATTAAAGTTCAAACTCAGTCTACGGAGCGAGAAATGAAGATAACATTCTACAAACCTAACCTAACCAAACCTAACCTAACCTAACCCAACCTAACCTAACCTAACCAACCTAACATAACCTAAATTAACCTAACCTAACCTAACCCAACCTAACCTAACTGCTAATCAGCGTTTTTGGTGCAACTCCAGGTAGAATCCGGCTCCTCCAGGTGGAATTCCGCCGGAGAACTAGTTAAACTCCACAGCAGGTCCAGGTGGAGGAGTGGAATTCCACCTGGAGTCCACTTTGGGGTACTTTATTAAAAAATGATGGATTATGGTCCTAGATGGGTTTTTTGCACTTTTGTATTTTTCCATCTGGAGTCCACCTGGAGGTGGGGGGCACAGTCACTTACAGAGCGCGACTGCGCAAGCATCAGTACCCGCACGCGCGTGGCGCCTCGCCCACTCACCGGCCGCGTCTTTTGTGACGCATTTGCCGCTGTCCGAGCCCGACTCAGAGCCGGAGTACTCGACGGGTAGGACGGTGAAGGAGTTATTGTTGGAGGACATCCTGATGCGGTGTAGCGGGTTGAGTGCGGTCTTCCCCCCGCCTGCTTACACCGCTATTTAACAAGAATTTGGCGGTTGAATGGGGTGGGTGTTGCCATCGCAGTGGCGTCTTCTGAGCGCGCGCCCGGCCGTCTACCATCGCACCCTGCTCGGCGACAGCAATACAGTCGTTAGCAGCGCGTGCTCGTTGGCAGTTGGCACTCACGCCTAGTATCCCAGCGCATCGTCCGATCTGGTTCTTGACGCGCTCAGCGCACGGCGCGATGCTCGAAGTAGACAGTCCGTTACCAGTTTGGGCTCCGCCCGGCTCTTTGTTCTGTTTCACACCGCAGTCTCGAATTCATTTCCCCAGCCGTGTTCCCTCACACCCTACCGTATCACACGGGCCCGCCGATAGAGGTGGACGTGAGGGGAGGATTCAGCGTAGCAGGTACGCACTGTTCGCCTCGCCGGCCCTGCTTATCACGATTGTCGCCCAGCTCTCTCAGCAGACTGTCCCGTCCCCGCGATTTCATGATTGGGCGCCTCAGTATTGGGATACGTTCTGATGGCACCGGCAACAGCACTGCTAGTTCTGGTTCCGACGTCATTACATGCGCTTGCTCTACACATCACTTTCTGCATCTCCCAGGTCCTTTGCCTGCCTTGAGCCTGACCGCCCTGTGCATCGGCTTTGTCTCTCTTCCAGTCTGCGTCTCCTCCAAACATACTCCTCATGAATCCTCGTCTCGAAGGGACGCAGCTCCGTGTTACGATGCTTTTCCTCGTACCGCGGGTACAGTTTCCAGTGGCGGTCCAGCGAGTATGGGGACGTGTAGGAGCGCATACAGCCGCCCTTGCACGTATAGCTGGGCAGTAGACCTCCCGTGCTTGACGTCGCTTCCATTTCTGGCGAGGGAGGAGGGCGGCGCGTCCTCACTCGTTGTTCTCGCCTTCTCTGGCTCTCTTTTTGCGTCTGGGAGGTGGGTCTACCTCAGGCAGCTCAGACTCGACCGCCCTCTGCGACGGCTGCCGTTCGAAAAACTCCGGGAGGACTTCTCGAAGCGTGGGGAGCGATGGCGTGAGCCTGTCTCGGGTCGGTACTGTGGTCGACTGCTCGTCACTGTCCGTCCCGTACACCGGTTCTCGGGCGCGAACGTACGTCTCGACGCGCTCGGCAACGCTACTTGCTGTCCTCCGCGCCACAGCACTGGGTCCTCAAGCGGGCACCTGGTACCACCCGATGTTGGCGTCTCTGTTGGTACTCGCTGGCGGCTCAGGCTCTGGCCATCCTCAGCGCCGGCGTCAGCGCCCTCGATCGTATGTTCTGGGCTACCCAGAGTCCTGCCCTGTCTCTGCGCTGTAGCCGCAGAGGCAAGGCCAGTCCCTGGGCGTGAGTTGTTGCTAGTCATCGCCGCCAGCGCCGACAAGTCGCCGCTAGTCGAGCGTGGCTCATCCTCACTACGCCCGGCGGCGAGCACCAGCGTATGCCCAGCGTCGGCCATGTCTCGGCACGGCCCGAGCCGTTGCCTCCATTATAAGGTTTCCAGGATACTCCCGCGGGAGTATCCTGCTGCATATGTCCAAGTATTCCTGACGCAGCACCGGGCCCATTCTGTCTGTGAAGATGCCCCTCTCTCGATACCGAGTGGGCGGACTCTGCATGGGCTGACTGTACACTGTGTTGCGTCGGGAGTGCAACGTACAACCCCTATCCTACAGGTGCGTTGTACGGTCTCCGCGCATGTATGCAATTCCTCGTCTCAGTTCCTTGCAGTTGAGATGCGGTGTTTCGAGCTTGGGGTGGCCACTCTAGGTCTCGCCCTCCTGGTGATTTATATACCTCACTGCAAGATCAACTTCGACCGCCGTGGCAGAGCTTGGCCTTAGCTCGATGTGCGTCCCACATGCAGGGACTGATTTGATGTGCTCAAACAGTGTTTCAGGGGACCCTTCACGTGGTGCGCATATACGCCTTTACTTCTTTCTAGTGTCCCAGCAGAATGAAAGACTTTCTCCTCGTCCAGCCCCGCTCACTCTTGAGAGCCATCTCCCGTCCATCACCGTCGCCATTCTCTGGTCGACCGCTGCTCGTCCACATTATGATATCTGAGAGGGGAACGTATTCTGTGTTCATCGGTCTTCGCATCTACGCGTACATGGTTCGGGGGAGAGCTCGCGCGTGCGCTGTCTGCGCCTCATCTTCGCCCCTTCAACCTCTAATTGCACGCGCACGACCTCTTTTTGTTTTCGCACAGCGTCACAGACCGCTCCATAACCGCCGCCCTTGCCGTGCTTGGGTTCCGTGCAGCTTCTACACCGCGTCAGCGCCTCGTTCTTCCCTCTTGGTCGAGTCCGCAGTTGCTGTGGCGCGGCGTAGCTCGTCTTCAAGTGCCCCTACGCCTTCCCCGGCATTGCCCTGAGTGTCCTGCATCAGCGCGCGGCCACTTTGTACTCGCGCGCCCGCTTGTGGCTCACCGGGGTCAGCAGGAGCCTGGCCCAGCGCCGGGCACATTCCCGCCCATGCCGCCGCGCGCGGTCGGCCCACGCACGCATGCGCAGGGCTTGGACGCGCTCCTGGTGGTCAGTGGTCGGGTCGTGAACGGCGGGCGCGGCTCCTGGGCCGTGGGTAGCGGGCGCCGTCACTGAGCCGTGGGCGGCGGGTGCACCATGAGCGGCGGGCTCGACGTCGTCGGCATCGGGCGGCAGGATGGGGCCGTAGACAGCGAGCTCGAACTCGCCGATGAAGGCCGGGGTATTGGCCAACAGGAGCCTGGCGTTCTGCAGGCTGCTGTCGAGCGAGGCCACGAGCGCCGCCGTACTGACTGTGAATAGCGGCAGCGGCATAGAGCGAGGATGGGAGGGCGGGCGGCGACGGTGGACTAGGCGAGAACCTTACCCTGCCCCCCGATTCCAGGTGAAGTCCAGGTGGAGCCTAGGTGGAAAAAATGAAAAAGTTAGTAAATACTAAACAAATACTAGTAGTACCAAAAATAAAGTTCAAACTCAGTCTACGGAGCGAGAAATGAAGATAATGTTCTACAAATCTAACCTAACCAAACCCAACCTAACCCAACCTAACCTAACCTAACCTAACCTAACCAACCTAACTTAACCTAACCTAACCTAACCCAACCTAACCTAACTGCTAATCAGCGTTTTTGGTGCAACTCCAGGTGGAATCCGGCTCCTCCAGGTGGAATTCCGCCAGAGAACTGGTTAAGCTCCACAGCAGGTCCAGGTGGAGGAGTGGAATTCCACCTGGAGTCCACTTTGGGGTGCTTCATCAAAAAATGATGGATTATGGTCCTAGATGTGTTTTTTGCACTTTTGTATTTTTCCACCTGGAGTCCACCTGGAGGTGGGGGGCACGGTCACTTACAGGACTTGGCTCGAGGGCAAGGGGCGCGTGTCGCTGCCGATGACACGCGCGATAGACTTCGCGAGGCGTTGTCGAGGGCCGGCCGCACTCTGCGAACTGAGTGCGCCCTGATCCGCGCTCGACTTCTAACAGCTGTCGCGGACAGTCTTCCGCGGTGCAATTCAGTTGCTAGCTTTTCGCCAGATCGCTCCCAACACAACGGTCATTGGCGCGTCGGCCCGCGTCCTGCGAAGTGCGCTGCATGTTCAGGTGAGCGCAGGTGCAGAGGAGCGCCTTGTGTGGTGTTCGCCGTCTGTACGCGTAGAGAGTGGGAGGAAGGGCTCGTTCGGGGTTCGGCACCGTTTTGCCAGGCCGGTTTGTTTGGCCGGTAAACAAACATTTTCACTGCATGCGGGCAGCGCGTTTGCGCCCTCGTCGCGCCTCTGGTCATCTAGCCTCCGTCCCCGCAATTCGCAGCTCAAATGATGTGTATTGCTCGCGCTGGAAAGGCTTTTTGCCCTCCGTGCTCTTTCGCGTCCGACCAGCGCCGCTCATCCAACCCTGAGGCGCCACCGCTGTGCAGGATTGTCTAGAAGCGGCCCAGGTTACCGCCCGTAGGCAGCAACTGAGGTCTCGGCGCAGCGGGTGTCGCTGGGGGAGGGGAAGAGCCAGAGCTCTTCTCCCGACATGGTGGTCCGGGAGCAACCCTCCTGGATTCCAGTCTCAAGACAACTTTGTGCAGCCTTCATTGCGGCTGAACAGGATTGCCCGAGAGCCTGCCCGTATGCCCCGTTTCTACCCGGAATGAACCAGCGGCAGCAAACAAATCCCAGAGGTGCCCGGACTGGCCCTGCTCTGCCCCGATCGGCTTTTCACTGGGGATAATGAGTCTTCCTATTGTCAGCTGGCCTTGTTGCCAATCAAAGTGCTTGATGGACCATGAACGCGGTGCTGATGCGCTGGGCGTTGACGTCGGGATAATGCGGGTAGGATTCTCCAAGGGATAAGTCCCACATGGTCAGGGACCATCGTTCGTCTTGGGGATGACTCCCAGCGAATCAGAGGCGTCGACTCGGCTGACACACCAAGGATCTGAGCCGGTGGCCAAGCACCTGCTGACCGGATGGAACGTTCGCGAATGCGGCGTCACGCGAGTGCCAGGGCAGAGGGGAAGTCGATCTGCAATCTGAGATAGTCGCTGCAGTCACACCAGTGTGGAGACGGGGTCCGCGTTACGGAATGCGGTCGCAGTCAGAGCCAGTGCGGTCATGTCGCGTTCGATGCTCTTTGAGTGCCGCGTCTTGTATGGCAGGTCACCGCGTCTGTGCAAAGCTCTCCGCATTGTGGATACGCAGAGTTGCTTGCAGAGCTTCGAGGTTGAGGTTGCGAGGTGAAGAGTCGAATGGAAGCGCGGCTGCCGGTGCGGCGCGGAAGTCACGTCGGCTCATGCCGGAACGCATTCATGCTGCGTCGCATCCATTGGTGGTGAGTGTCCCGTGTCATGCATCGCGTCGAAGAGCTGTATTAGCCGCTCTTGCGCATAGTGGATGCGCTGCAGTGTACCGTGGTGCTGGGGGACCAGTGCGCCGAATGCACTAGTAGCCGACCGTATGCGCATCGAAAGTCACAATTTTCGGGCGTACCAATTTCTGCCCGATCACCGCGCACTACCACGCTTGAGCCCACGACCATGGCTGCCCTTGGGAAGGCCGTGCCAACCCTGACCAAGAAGCAGCAGGCCAAGAAAGCTGCCCAGGCTGCCAACCTCCCTGAAACGGAGCCTGCCGTTCCTGCAGTGGCCATAGAGGTCGAAGGTCCGTGCACTCTGTATCTATGGATGATGCTATGCTTAGGCTTGTATACACGACGACGAAGAGGTGGAAATCATCATGCCCGACCCTGAGGTGTCGTTGCCTATCCTCACACTGCCACCCGCTCTTTCGCCCGCCAATTCCGATGACGAGAGCCCCGCCAAAAGTACTTCCAACGCCCTGTTACGCAAGGGCACTACGGATATCGGAATATCATCCACGTGCTAGCCCGAAGGCGCGTTCCGATCGTGTGTGTATATACGGAACCGCATGTACACCTCGTGTATTACCTATCCTTTGAGTGCTATATACATGCGTGGACGCCAGCAGGCGTCCACTGTTCTTGCCCCCACACCTTCTCCGTCCCTGCGAGACGCGAAAGGTTATGAGCCCCGCGCTCTAACACGTCGAAGACATCGATCGCTTAACATCGCACGGTTTACGGCCTCTGTACGGCTACTCGAACGACGCTCGCACGCATCGCTACGCACGGACCCGCGATGGGATCAGACCGCATCACCGTCCCTCATCTCGAGGAGAACGGTTCAAACCTCATCTCATGGAAATCAGACATCCTCGACCTCGCGGCCGAGAAACATGAAGACATCCCCAAGTACATCACCGGCGATCTCGACGCCGCCAACGACACTGCGGGCCACGATGCCACAGGCAGGCGCATCATGCGCCTCAGGATGGGCCCGTTGAACAAGTCCATCGTGCGTGACACGAAGACCGCCAACCAGATGCTGCGTGTCCTCGAGGACACGTACCGGCCGACAGGGATCATATCCCAAGTCGCGCTGCGGCAGCAACTCTCGGACCTTCGGGCCGATGAGAGCACCGATCTGGAGAAGCATTGCGCCGTCGCGCTTGACCTGCGCTCCAAGCTCGTTGATGCAGGTTCACCCATCGCCGACGAACAGTTCTGCAAGACCGTGCTCATGTCGCTTCCGGCAAGCTATCAGTCTTTCGCGTCGACGTTCAAATCCGAACAGTTCATTCCGTCCGTCGAGAAGACAGTCCAGCACGTCCCGCATACGGTCACGCTGCAGGGGTTCACCGGCACCGTCTCTGCCACGCCCCAGACCCAGACTACTGGCGGCACCACGACTGGCGCTGCCGCTACTGCCACTACAACTGGTGCTGCCGCTGGCCCGACCTCTTTCACCATCCAAGTTGCTCAGATGGTCGAGAAGAAGGTCCCAGCGCAGATCTCGCCCAACTCGCTCGTTCGGCTTATCAACGAGGAGTTCCGCTCGCGCCGCGCCAGGGACGCATCCCCGACGGATCAAGTGCTGCGGGCGCATGGCGCATCGCCGACCCCGCATGGCGGTGCACAAGCGGCTCCGCATGCCCTGCACCTCGAGCAGCCCGGCTTGACGCTGCCGGACGAATACATCTGGCGCGCTGTGCACGGGTGCTACAACTGCGGCGACACCGGCCACATCTCACGTGACTGCTGGAAGCCGCGCAGGAAGCTTCTTGTCCTCTTACCATCACCTGGTTTGAGGCAGTGACGCTTATCTTGCATTTTCCGCACTTTCCTCGCCCCCCCTCGCCTTCCTGGCAACCATGACGGATCCCTGGCCCTCCCAGGACCCTCCTGACCCGGGGCGCGACCCCCCTGGTCAAGGGGGTAGCGATTTTTCGCATTCCGAGTTGCTGGCAACAGGCACTGCTCCTAGAGCTCAAGATCGCGCATTTTCGCCCTCTGCTGCTCCCAGCACAGAGGAGGACACCCTAGGTGTCTCCCCCTCCAAGCAGGGAACCTTTCGGCGTGGCCTGGCCTTTGTGGGGGGTGTCTTTGGACGAAGGTCACCTGGGAACTCTCCTAGCAAACCTAGCTCTAAGAAGCGCCCCCCCTCCGACCTGCAAGAGCCACATGGCCTCAGACAGGCCCCAAGTACGTCCCACAAGCGTTCTAGACATGCCCACACTTCCCCTTCGTCCTCTGGAACTCCCATGGAGCTGGAGGAGCACACCACCGCTTCAGGGGACGACCTGCTCGCTTCTGGCCGCGATTTTCGCGCGCATTCCATTCCTATGGCCTCTGGCAACTCCCAGCTCGAGTTGGGGACCAAGGGGGGCCCTGTAGCGCCTTCTGCTGCGTTTTTTCGCGAGGGTGACGTGTCCCCTTCGGCTCGGACCGAATCGGGCCGGTTCCTTCCGATGGGACCGCCCGAGTCCCTCCAAGTCCCCCACAGGACTCCCCCTGAGTCCCCAACCAAAGCTGCTCACTCCAATGGGCAGCAGCTGATGTCCAAGGCCAGCTACACGTCAATGCACGCTCCCAGCGCGTCTGAGACTGTATCCATGCCTCCCCCTCGTCCGCAGTATGCTCAAGTAGCTGGTGGTCGAAGGGAGGAAGCTGGGACTCTGCCTGCACGCTCTGGGGCCGATTCTGAGGCTCTGGTTGCAAACCGGACTGCTGTGCGCGGGGGTGGGCCAACCACCGCGCAAACGGCGTCCGGACAGGTAGAGGGCACTGTCCCTTACCCTATTTCCGATCCGCATCGCACTCGCACCCCTGTGGCATCTGCTGCAGTACCACTTTCGTCTGGCAACTCTGGGGGAGCTCAAAACGCTCCTCTGCAACTTCCGCTCCCTGCGCCTGCCGCTGCGTCAAGCGGTCGACCTGGGGGGTCCGGCCGAGTTGGGGGACCTGTCCCGCACTCTACTACCCGCGCGCACCGCGTCCCTGCCGCTGTAGCCTCTGCTGTGGCCACATCTTCGTCTGGCAAGTCTGGGATGCCCCAAAACGCTCCCAAGACACTGCCTGCCGCTGTGCGCACCAGTGACTCTGCTGGTGCGCATGGTGCGCATGGGCCGATGCAGGGCACTGTCAAGGAGCGGGCCGCCCGATTTGAGGGTGATGCGCCCACTACTTCTCTCAAAACCGTCGCTTCGAGTTCCACCTCGACAGTGCACGCTGGGGATGCGTCCAGAATGGAGGGGGTGATTCCCACCAGCTCTAGTGACGCTCCAGCTGCTGTTCGTCAGAGCAGCAGTCTTGCGCAAGCTCCTGAGGCCAGAAATGGCTGGGGGGACGAGCCACCAGCCTCCCACACTGCAAATGACTGGGAGCCACTGAATGCGACCGGCGAGTTCAACTTGCCGAATGGGAACATGGGGGATGACATGGACCAGGATGCACAGTCCTGGAGCGACCCAAACCTCCCAGATGACAGGCACATCTTGGAGGAAGTCAATGAGATTCGCTTCGAGTTGCGTGACCTGATCAGGCGCGCCTCAGGCGTCAATGCAGCCCTTAGAACAGAGGGGGGCATGCGTTGGCTCTGGGCAGATTACTGGACTGCGAGGCAGCTCACAGAACTTGCCACTGTCATGAGCACTGCTGCAGTGCAAGGCGAAGCTGAAGCGCACTTTGCGCACTTGTCTTGTGCTCAGCCCACTCTCATTCAAACTCTTGTCTCTGATATGGCAGAGATGAAGCGCAACATGGTGCTCCTGGTTTCTCAGACTGCCCAGCAGCCAGCTGCGGTGGTCAGTGCGCCTCAGCAGCCTCAGGCCGCCGCTGCAGCACCAGCAGCGGCCCCAGCAAAGGCCAATGCGTCCTATGCGGCCAAAGCGGCTCGTGCGCCGCGCCCGGGCACCAATGTGCCTGCGCCTGCCGCTCCTGCTCCCAAACCTGTTCCTACCAATGCGCGCGCGCGCCACCACCCAGGGCGTCTCATTCTGAGCGTTCGCGCCACCCCAGAGCTCACTGCTCATGTGCGGGACAATGCGAGTCTCCTGCGCAATCAGGTCAACTCGGTCCTTGAAAAGCACAAGTCCAAGGCTGGGATCCCTCTCAGGATCAACAGCGTCGACACTACTGCCTCAGGCAATGTGGTGGTCGTTGCAGCTGACAAGTTGACGTCGGCTGACTTGGTGGAGCACTCTGAGGCCATTGCCTCTGCCATCTTGCCAGACTCGAGCCTCTACATCAAGGGCGAGCGCGACGAGCCTTGGTATCAAGTGCTTGTCAATGGTGTCTCAACTCGAGTGCATGACATCGACGGTCTGCCCTCTGGGTTGGAGAGAGAGAGAGACATTCTTCTTGTTTAGACTGTGTGAGCAGGCTACATACATAATACGAGCACAAGACACAGTGACTGCACTACTGCAAGTACAGACAGGCGAAGGTGTGGGGCAGTTGGGGGGTCTAAAAGAGTTGTAGAGGGATTGAGCAAAAAGGGGTTGGGTGGGAAGAGGGGTGGGTGTCAAGATGTCAGGGTACAGTAAGGTCAATCGGGCATAAGAACATAAAACATAAGGAAACACGCAGACCAATCAAACGAATCAAGAAACATCCATGGCAGTGTCCTCCTGGCCACCACCACGCTTCCTTCTAGTTCTCCTGGGGCCCGCACCAGAGCGCTGGGTCCAGACGCGGCAAGCTGAGTCGCACATCGCGTGGGACCCAGCACAATGGGGGCAGCACAGACGAGTGTGGCCACAGTGGGCCAGAGTGTCATGAGCATCGACGAAGAAGTCGCACTCAGTGCAACCATGCTCAGAGGTCACATGCCTCCCAGCACACAGTCCGCAACGAGGGGGGTGGGTACAAGCACGCGCCGAATGCTCCAGACTGCAGCAGTTGGAGCAGGGGCGAGGTCGACCAGAGTCGCGGAAACGACGAGCGCGCATCGCATGACCAAAGAGGAAGACTCCATTCCTCAGAACGTAGTCAAGATCCTCCTCGCGCAGGAAGGACAGCAGCACTGAGCCAGAGCCCTGCTCAGCGACACGGTCAGGGGGGGTCATCCACATGGGGGGAGCAGCCCAGGAGAACTGGTGGGCGACGAACTCCTCCACCTCAGCCTGCAGCACCTGCGACGAAGGCAGGGGCTGGGCGAGGTCTGGAGGGATCACATCAGGCACGACGGCCTTGTACCATACGCTGTCACGAGCAGCACCAGAATAGGCGGCCTCCTTGGGCAGGAAGGCAGAGGCAATGAGGGCGGAGTGGGGCTCCAAGTCAGCAGCAGTCAACCCCGGCTTCGCAAAGACAACTACATTGCCTGAGCGAGTGAGGTCAACACCACTCACCCCTAGCTTGGGATGAGGGGCACGAGCAGCGGTGATGTTGGCAAGGACGTTGTTGATGGCCAGGCGAGTGGCAGCGGCATTCTGGACGGCATGTCGAACTTCTGGACTGGGCTTCACCATAAGGATCAACCTGCCAGGGTGGTGGCGAGCGCGTGGAGTGGCGGCAGCAGGCGCAGGAGGTGCTGGAGGTGGTGCTGGAGTGGGCTGGGCGACGCGAGAGGCATAGGATGCCTTGGCAGGACGAGGTGGGGCAGCTGGTGCAGCAGCAGCAGCAGGAGCAGCAACAACTGGGCGAGCAGCAAGGACCCCCTTGAGGGCCCCCACCTCAGCAGTGAGCTTCTTGAGCTCAGCCTGCTGCGCCAGAAGCATGTTGGACGTCGAGGAGTGCACCACAGAGCGAGCAAAGTCCTCAATCTTTTCCCCCAAGGCAGGATACATGTCCCTGCACAGATACATTGCCTTTAGCAGAGTCAAAAATCCTGCTATGTCCTTTGGGTCTCCAGTGCCCTCCTTGGGACTTGCCCTCAGCAGGGCAGCAGCAAGCTCTGCATCCCAGACTTGAGAGCCTTGTCAATATCATCATCCTCCTCCATTTCCTCATCAGAGGAGGCAGCAGCAGCATCCTGGGCCTCCTGAGCACCACTATGGGCACCCAGGGCCAAGGTTTGGTGGGCAGAGGTCGAGGGGTGGGCAAGCTGGCCAGGTGGGGCACGAGGAGCAGGCAATTCGAAGTCCGATGTCGGAGTTTGAACAGTGAAAATTTGCGCCCCCTGGGGGGCAGGGACACCACCAGAGCTCAACCAGGCAGTCTGGGAGCTTCCCCCCTGGAGGGTGGGGTCCTGGGGTCCAACAGAGCTGGGGCTGACAGTTGGTTTGAGCTTTTTGGGCCCAGAAATGGGCCTGGGAGGGCCTGAAGATCCAGGGGAACCTCCAGAGCTCTCCACGGCCTCAGAGGTCCGCTTGTGGGACCTGTAAAGGTGGGCTGTGTTGCCAGAGGATGGGGCATGGCCCTGCTGGGGGCCAGAGGCAAGGGCAGGTGCTGGTGCTGGCTGGGCAGGCAGTGACTGGCCACCACCTCCCTGGGCACCCTGCTGAGCTGCAGGGTGGCCAGAGCGCCTCCCAGGGGGCCCAGACTGGCTGTCTGGACCCCCAGGGTGACTGGTAGGGCGAGTGGAAGAGGACAGAGTGCTCCAGAGGTAGACTTCCTCTGACCAGGTGATGGTAAGAGGACAAGAAGCTCCCTCTGGGTTGGAGATCCTTGCAGACCTGACTGAGTGGAACGACCACAAGTATGACTGGGCTACTCAGCCGCGCTGGCTGGGGAGCGCTGCAGACTTGGCCACAAAGAAGAAGGGGTCACTCATTCTTGCATTCCACACTGAGGCCGATGCTCGCCATGCCATTGAGCACTCTGTCTCTGTCTTTGGGCAACTCTGCTCTGCGCGTCGCTTTGAGGATGCCCCTCGCGTCCGCATTTGTGACAACTGTTGTGGCTTTGACCATACAGCTCGCATTTGCGAGAAGCCCAAGCGCTGCGGTGTGTGCGGCTCCAATGAGCACACCACAGTCAACCACTCATGCGATGGGATGGAATGTGACTTCTACTCCCCTTCGCACTCACACACTCCTGGCACTCACTGCGAGCACACCAAGCTCAAGTGTCCTCACTGTGGAGGCGAGCATGTTGTTCGTTCTCCTCAGTGCAAGATCTGGGAGCGGCGCCGCAATGCGCTGCGCAAGCCCAAGCACAATGTGGCAAAGACTGGTGGTGCGCCTAAACAGGTGCGCCCCAAGAGCCGCGCTGCGACCAAGGATGCTGCAAAGGCGTCCAAGGAGCAGGGTGCTGATGATACTACTGGCGATGAGGCCGAGGCTGCTGCAGCCAAAGCCAAGAAGCGCAAGGACAAGGGCAAAGACAAGGAGACTGCATGATAGAGACAACTCGTCCTATTCGCGTTTCCTTGACCAATACTCGCCGCCATAATCTCTCTCAACTCGCTCTCTTTACTCCTGGGTCGTCCTACTCGACTCAGCAGCACAGATCATGCGCAGACACAAGTTCTGAACACGACCCATCTGCTCCTCCTGCCACTTCGCACGCGTCCACCATACTGCAGAAGCATAGATGAGAATGGGGCGAATGCAGGCAATGTAGAGCCGTCGCATGTGGCCCTGGTGAAGACCACGAACAGTGTTAGCAAGCATGCGCATGGCCATGGCAGCCTTGCGCGCTTTGGCACATGCCTTCTCCACATGTGCACGAAATGTCAACTTGGGGTCAAAGAAGACACCCAGCCAACGCACAACTGGCAGAGGGCGCAGGCGAGCCACCTGGCCTTGTCCTGTGAAGTAGGTCATAGAGTAAGCATCGTCCTCCTTCAACTCTGCAAAGGAAGGATCTCTGGTGCGCCAAGTGTGATGCATGAGCTCGCACTTGTCCAAGTCTGGCTGAAGACCAGCGCCATTGAACCATTGACGCACAAGAGTGAACGAGTAGCGAAGCTCCTCAGTGTTCAACTCAAGGCTATCAGAGTGCACTGTAATGCGCCCATCATCCACATAAAGGAAGAGAGTGGGTGCCACAAATGAAGGATTGTCCTCCTGCATGAGTTCCTCGCGTGCAGCCGAGCTTCTTGACCTCTTACCATCACCTGGTTTGAGGCAGTGACGCTTCTTCTGCATTTTCCGCACTTCCCTCGCCTCCCCTCGCCTTCCTGGCAACCATGACGGATACCTGGATCTCCCAGGGCCCTCCTGACCCGGGGCACGACCCCCCTGGTCAAGGGGGTAGCGATTTTTCGCATTCCGAGTTGCTGGAGCAGGGCACAGCTCCCAGAGCTCAAGATCGCGCATTTTCGCCCTCTGCTGCTCCCAGCACAGAGGAGGACACTCCTGGTGTCTCCCCCTCCAAGCAGGGGATCGCTGGGCGCATCAAGGAGGGGTGGGGGCGTGCTAGGGAGACTATGATGAGCTTGGGATCTCCCAGCAAGTCTGGCTCCAAAAAGCGTCCCCCCTCCGAGCTACAAGAGCCCCATGGCCTTAGACAGGCCCCAAGTACGTCCCACAAACGTTCTAGACATGCCCACACATCATCCTCGTCCTCTGGGACTCCCATGGAGCTGGAGGAGCACCCCACCGCTTCAGGGGACGACCCCTTCGCTTCTGGCCGCGATTTTTGCGCGCATTCCATTCCTTTGGCCTCTGGCAACTCCCAGCTCAAGTTGGGGACCAAGGGGGGCCCTGTAGCGGCTCCTGCTGCGTTTTTTCGCGGGGCTGACGTGTCCCCTTCGGCTCGGACCGAATCGGGCCGGTTCCTTCCGATGGGACCGCCGGAGTCCGTCCAAGTCCACCACAGGACTCCCCCTGAGTCCCCAACCAAAGCTGCTCACTCCAGTGGGCAGCAGCTGATGTCCAAGGCCAGCTACACGTCAATGCACGCTCCCAGCGCGTCTGAGACTGTATCCATGCCTCCCCCTCGTCCGCAGTATGCTCAAGTAGCTGGTGGTCGAAGGGTGGAAGCTGGGACTCTGCCTGCAAGCTCTGGGGCCGATTCTGAGGCTCTGGCTGCAAACCGGACTGCTGTGCGCGGGGGTGGGCCAACCACCGCGCAAACGGCGTCCGGACAGGTAGAGGGCACTGTCCCTTACCCTATTTCCGCTCCGCATCGCACTCGCACCCCTGTGGCATCTGCTGCAGTACCACTTTCGTCTGGCAACTCTGGGGGAGCTCAAAACGCTCCTCTGCAACTTCCGCTCCCTGCGCCTGCCGCTGCGTCAAGCGGTCGACCTGGGGGGTCCGGCCGAGTTGGGGGACCTGTCCCGCACTCTACTACCGGCGCGCGTCGCGTCCCTGCCGCTGTAGCCTCCGCTGCGGCCACAACTTCGTCTGCCATGTCTGGGATGCCCCAAAACGCTCCCAAGACACTCCCTGCCGCTGCGCGCACCAGTGACTCTGCTGGCGCGCATGGTGCGCATGGGACGACCCAGGGCCATGTCAAGGCTCGGGCTGCCATGTTTGACCGTCCTGCACACACTACTTCTCTCAAAACCGTTGCTTCGAGTTCCACCTCGACAGTGCACGCTGGGGATGCGTCCAGAATGGAGGGGGTGACCCCCACCAGCTCTAGTGACGCTCCAGCTGCTGTTCGTCAGAGCAGCAGTCTTGCGCAAGCTCCTGAGGCCAGAAATGGCTGGGGGGACGAGCCACCAGCCTCCCACACTGCAAATGACTGGGAGCCACTGAATGCGACTGGCGAGTTCAACTTGCCGCATGGGAACATGGGGGATGACATGGAACAGGATGCAGAGTCCTGGAGCGATCAAATCGCGCACACTGCCTTTGGCGACCGCCCAGATGACAGGTTCATCCAGGAGGAAGTCAATGACATTCGCCTCGAGTTGCGTGACCTGGTCAGGCGCGCCTCAGTTGTCAATGCATCCCTTAGAACAGAGGGGGGCATGCGTTGGCGCTGGGCAGATTACTGGACTGCTAGGCAGCTCACTGAACTTGCCACTGTCATGAGCACTGCTGCAGTGCAAGGCGAAGCTGAAGCGCACTTTGCGCACTTGTCTTGTGCTCAGCCCACTCTCATTCAAACTCTCGTCTCTGATATGGCAGAGATGAAGCGCAACATGGCGCTCTTGGTTTCCCAGACTGCCCAGCAACCAGCTGCGGTGGTCAGTGCGCCTCAGCAGCCTCAGGCTGCCACTGCAGCACCAGCAGCGGCCCCTGCAAAGGCCAACGCGTCCTATGCGGCCAAAGCGGCTCGTGCGCCGCGCCCTGGCACCAATGTGCCTGCGCCTGCCGCTCCTGCTCCCAAACCTGTTCCTACCAATGCGCGCGCGCGCCACCACCCAGGGCGTCTCATTCTGAGCGTTCGTGCCACTCCAGAGCTCACTGCTCATGTGCGGGACAATGCGAGCCTCCTGCGCAACCAGGTCAACTCGGTCCTTGAAAAGCACAAGTCCAAGGCTGGGATCCCTCTCAGGATCAACAGCGTCGACACTACTGCCTCAGGCAATGTGGTAGTCGTTGCAGCTGACAAGTTGACGTCGGCTGACTTGGTGGAGCACTCTGAGGCCATTGCCTCTGCCATCTTGCCAGACTCGAGCCTCTACATCAAGGGCGAGCGCGACGAGCCTTGGTATCAAGTGCTTGTCAATGGTGTCTCAACTCGAGTGCATGACATTGACGGTCTGCCCTCTGGGTTGGAGATCCTTGCAGACTTGACTGAGTGGAACGACCACAAGTATGACTGGGCTACTCAGCCACGCTGGCTGGGGAGCGCTGCAGACTTGGCCACAAAGAAGAAGGGGTCACTCATTCTTGCATTCCACACCGAGGCCGATGCACGCCATGCCATTGAGCACTCTGTCTCTGTCTTTGGGCAACTCTGCTCTGCGCGTCGCTTTGAGGACGCCCCTCGCGTCCGCATTTGTGACAACTGTTGTGGCTTTGACCATACAGCTCGCATTTGCGAGAAGCCCAAGCGCTGCGGTGTGTGCGGCTCCAACGACCACACCACAGCCAACCACTCATGCGATGGGATGGAGTGTGACTTTTACTCCCCCTCGCACTCTCACACGCCTGGCACTCATTGCGAGCACACCAAGCTCAAGTGTCCTCATTGTGGAGGCGAGCATGTTGTTCGTTCTCCTCAGTGCAAGATCTGGGAGCGGCGCCGCAATGCGCTGCGCAAGCCCAAGCACAATGTGGCAAAGACTGGTGGTGCACCCAAGCAGGTGCGCCCCAAGAGCCGCGCTGCGACCAAGGATGCTGCAAAGGCGTCCAAGGAGCAGGGTGCTGATGATACCACTGGCGATGAGGCCGAGGCTGCTGCAGCCAAAGCCAAGAAGCGCAAGGACAAGGGCAAAGACAAGGAGACTGCATGATAGAGACAACTCGTCCTATTCGCGTTTCCTTGACCAATACTCGCCGGCATAATCTCTCTCAACTCGCTCTCTTTACTCCTGGGTCGTCCTACTCGACTCAGTTTGCTCCTGACCTCTACCTAATCACTGAACCTTGGTGGCGCATTGGGGACGAACCTGACGCGCCGCACTTCTCTGTCAAGGAGCCTGCGGGTTACTACCCCATCCTCCCTGTGCAGAGTGTGCCTGCTGCTGAGCGGCCGCGCGTTT
Organism: Auricularia cornea; assembly: GCA_030578095.1. NCBI lineage: Eukaryota > Fungi > Basidiomycota > Agaricomycetes > Auriculariales > Auriculariaceae > Auricularia > Auricularia cornea. The sequence continues at coordinate 1,899,413 of JARLTE010000009.1, read as the reverse complement.
TTGCGTATGCCTCCAGCACGCGGACCGATGTTGAAGTGTTCAATCGTTATGACTTGGCCCAGGATCTCGACTTCCTTATTCTCGAGATCCGGCAGGGCACGCGCACTCCTTACTTACTTGTATTGCTTTACAACCAGGACGCTCCTCAGGAGGCGCAGCGACAGGGCCGCACTTTTGAGCGGTTCAAGTCTGTTGTGCTTCCTGACATGCCCATTGCAATTGCGATGGATGCGAATGAGCACCACCATGCGTGGGACTCGTTTGCGCAGGCCTCTTCGCGAGGAGGCGAGCAGATGCTCGAGTGGATGGAGGAGCATGGCTTCTCCCTGCTCAATGACTCAGATGTGCCCACTTGGCGCAAGGACGACCACACTCAGTCTTCTGTTCTGGACTTGGTCTGGCAGAATGACGAGATGGCCGCTCTTGGTGTTCTGGCAGACTTTGGAGTGTCTGACCAGGTCCATGACTTCTCTGATCACCACACCGTCTCTTGGGTGTTTGACTCTGGCCAGGAGGAGGTCGAGCTTGACTCCCATCCTGGTTACAACTTCAAGGCTGCTGAAGCTGACAAGTTCAAGCGCGACTTCAAGGAGCGCATGGACAGTCATGCTGATGTCTTCACAGAGTTGCGAAATGCGCCCAAGGCCGTTCGCAACACTGGGTTGCTGGAGCGAGCGTGTGCAGCAATGCATGATGCTCTGAGCGGCGCTACTGAGGCCACTGTGCCCAAGAAGCGTCCCTCAAAGCGCTCCCAGCCTTGGTGGACTCCAGAGCTCACTGCTAGCAGACAGCGAGCGCATGATGCAGAGATTGCGGCTCGCAAGTTTGCAAAAGAGGCTGGTCGTCCCAACCGCCTTCTTAGTGCAGATGCAGCTCGAGAGCGCAACTACCACAAGCGCCACATCAGGCGCACCAGGACTGCTTACTGGAACAAGGTCGTGGAGGAGGCTACAGTTGAGGACATCTGGGACATGCGCAAATGGTCTCAGGGTCGTCGAGGGTACCGCTCCCCAGACATTCGTCGTCCAGATGGCACACATGCGCGCACTCATGCTGAGAAGTGTGATGCGCTCAGGGACACGCTCTACCAGCCGCCTCCTCACATAGACGGCTTGGACGAACCAGAACTCACTACTCCACACCCAGAGGACATTCCCTACAAGGAGGTCACTCGCGAGGAGGTATATGAGGGCATCTTTGGTCCAGACCCCAGCAAAGCGCCAGGCGACGAGGGTGTGTCCTATGTTGGCCTGCGCTGGGCTTGGGATGTCTCAGAGGACGAGATCTACTTGCTGATATCCATGTGCGCTCTCTGGGGCTACCACCCAAAGAGATGGCGCCGCGCCATTGCCTTTGTGCTTAAGAAAGCGGGCAAGACTGACTGGTCTAATCCGCGGTCTTACAGACTTATTACCTTGCTAGTTTGCTTGGGAAAGGTCTTGGAGCGCATTCAGGCCAAGCGCTTCACTTACATGGCCTCTGCCATGGGACTTGTGCATCCCAACCAGTTTGGCGCCATGCCTGCGTCTTCTACTGTGGATGCTGCGCTCTGCTACACTCATGACATCCAGACTGCGCGCGACAAGGGGCTGGTGACAAGTTCTTTGACCTTTGACATCAAAGGCTACTTTGACTTTGTCAACCACAAGCGCCTGCTCAATGTTCTTCGCGAGAAGAGAGTGCCTCTGCCCATGGTGCAGTGGGTGGCTTCATTCTTGCAAGACAGAGAGGCGTCCATCTGCTTGGATGGGAAGCTCTCCAGTTGCAAGCCAGTGCACAATGGCGTCCCCCAGGGCTCGCCTGTGTCTGGCATCCTGTCTGCATTCTACTCCACTGGACTCATTGAGTTCATGCAGGGGCGCCGCGCTGCACGCGAGGAGCTCATGCAGGAGGACCATCCTTCATTTGTGGCACCCACTCTCTTTCTCTATGTTGACGATGGGCGCATTACAGTGCATTCTGACAGCCTTGAGTTGAACACTGAGGAGCTTCGCTACTCGTTCACTCTTGTGCGTGAATGGTTCAATGGCGCTGGTCTTCAGCCAGACTTGGACAAATGCGAGCTCATGCATCACACTTGGCGCACCAGAGATCCTTCCTTTGCAGAGTTGAAGGAGGATGATGCTTACTCTATGACTTACTCCACAGGACAAGGCCAGGTGGCTCGCCTGCGCCCTCTGCCAGTTGTGCGTTGGCTGGGGATCTTCTTTGACCCCAAGTTGACTTTTCGTGCACATGTGGAGAAGGCATGTGCCAAAGCGCGCAAGGCTGCCATGGCCATGCGCATGCTTGCTAACACTGTTCGTGGTCTTCACCAAGGCCACATGCGACGGCTTTACATTGCCTGCATTCGCCCCATCCTCATCTATGCTTCTGCAGTATGGTGGACGCGAGCGAAGTGGCAGGAGGAGCAGATGGGTCGTGTTCAGAACTTGTGTCTGCGCATGATCTGTGCTGTCTTCAAGACTTCGCCCATCTATGCCCTTGAGATTGAGGCGGCCATTCCCCCAATTGCCAAGGTGCTGGACAAGGTGGATCGTGACACAGCTGCTCGCCTCCACAAACTGGGCCCTAAGAGTCCTGTTCTGCAGCGCCTCCCTCCCTTGTGGAGTAACCACCGTGAGGTGGGGGAGGGCGCTCCTGTGGAGCACCACAGAGATGTGACTTACTCCACCCTGCGCCAACTTGCATTGTTGACTTCGCGTCGCAATGAGCGCATCCTGCCATTCCATCTTGCACCTTGGGCCATCCCCTTGGTCAAGGAGTTCCCTGGTCGCGTCCACCTTCGATTGTGTCCCAAGAAGGTGAACAAGGCTAAGGCAGCTCAAGAACACATTGCACTTGTAGAGCGTCTTCAGCTCAGCGAGTCTAACCTCATCTTCTACACAGATGGCTCTCTTCTAGAGACTGGCACTGGTCGCAGCACTGGTGCTGGTTTTGTTGCCTACCTTGGTGGGCAGGAGGAGGCGACTGGGCGCATCCCCATGGGCGCCAAGTCTGAAGTCTATGATGCAGAGATGCATGCCCTGTCTGCAGCGATGGGGCACCTCCAGCACATGGACATCCAACTTGGTACTTGCACTCATCTCCACTTCTTTGCTGACAACTCTTCTTCGGTTGGGGCCATCCTTCAGGAGCGCCCTGGCCCTGCTCAACACTTCTCCATTACTTTCTGCGAGCTTGCTCGCGAGTTCCTGGTCTCTGATGCCTCACATGAGGTGACTGTCTCCTGGGTCCCTAGCCACATTGGCATAAGGGGCAATGAGCGAGCAGATCAGTTGGCCAAGGAGGCTGCTCACATGCCAGGTCCGCGTTGGGCCACTTATGCATATCTTAGGAGACGCTCTAAAGAGGGTGTCTTGGAGTCTTGGCTTGAGGACTTTGCAGAGTCCCCACCCAGGGGCTTGTATGCAAAGGCGTCTCATGGAGCGCCAAAGCTCAAGCCCCCACCACACTTTGACGCTTTGCCGCGGCGCCTCTATGGACTGGTGACTCAGTGCCGCCTTGGACATGCTTTCATGGGCGAGTACTACCAGCGCCATGTTCCCACAGAGGATGTTGCCTGCCCTTGTGGTAAGCACTTGCAGACTCGCGATCATATCCTCTTGGATTGCGAGCGCTATGATGACCATCGCCACCATCTTGCTGCCTTGAGACCAGATCTCAATGGCACGCATGCGCTACTCAGCACAGCTAAGGGCATCACTGCCCTGGCCAAGTTCATCCAGTCATCAGGTGCGTTCACCAAATCTGGTGAGCCACCGCCACAGAACCCTTAATCCATCTACTCTGGGTTGGGAGGACCATAGCTTCGCTGTGGCTCCACATGACTCTGATCATGTTGTGGTGCGCCTTGTCTGCAAGTGGGCATTGCCTCACCCAACCTTATCCACTTTACCTCTGCAATGATTCCTCAACAAGACTCTAAGATGTGCTCTTGGTGTCTTTTGAGTTATGTGACTTTGGCTTGCTCTGGACTTTGCCTGGAGTAGCCTCCTTGACTAACATCTACTTGCTCATTGAGCGAGCCACTTGTCTCATGTGCCTCATCAGCACTAGGGACTCCCTTATGCTATTTATACTAACTTATCCTATGCCCCAGTTCCTTTATGTTGTGTTCTGTTCTATGCCCCTATGACCGCTTGACTCTACTGTATTCTGACATCTTGACACCCTCCCCTCGTCTCACCCACAACTTTTCTGCTCAATCCCTCTACAACTCCTTCAGACCCCCCAACTGCCCCACACCTTCGATTGTCTGTACTTGCAGTAGTGCAGTCACTGTGTCTTGTGCTCGTATTATGTATGTAGCCTGCTTACACAGTCTAAACAAGAAGAATGTCTCTCTCTCTCTGAGTCGAGTAGGACGACCCAGGAGTAAAGAGAGCGAGTTGAGACAGATTATGGCGGCGAGTATTGGTCAAGGAAACGCGAATAGGACGAGTTGTCTCTATCATGCAGTCTCCTTGGGAGAGCTTCTTGTCCTCTTACCATCACCTGGTTTGAGGCAGTGACGCTTCTTCTGCATTTTCCGCACTTCCCTCGCCTTCCCTCGCCTTCCTGGCAACCATGACGGATACCTGGATCTCCCAGGGCCCTCCTGACCCGGGGCACGACCCCCCTGGTCAAGGGGGTAGCGAGTTTTCGCATTCCGAGTTGCTGGAGCAGGGCACAGCTCCCAGAGCTCAAGATCGCGCATTTTCGCCCTCTGCTGCTCCCAGCACAGAGGAGGACACCCCAGGTGTCTCCCCCTCCAAGCAGGGATTCAAGGAGCGCGCTAGGGAGTGGGTAGGGCGTGTTCAGGGGTCTGTGGCTGGCCTGGTATCTCCTAGCAAGCCCAGCTCCAAGAAGCGCCCCCCCTCCGAGCTACAAGAGCTCCATGGCCTTAGACAGGCCCCAAGTACGTCCCACAAGCGTTCCAGACATACCCACACTTCCCCTTCGTCCTCTGGGACTCCCATGGAGCTGGAGGAGCACCCCACCGCTCCAGGGGACGACCTGTTCGCTCCTGGCCGCGATTCTCGCGCACATTCCATTCCTTTGGCCTCTGGCAACTCCCAGCTCAAGTTGGGGACCAAGGGGGGCCCTGTAGCGCCTTCTGCTGCGTTTTTTCGCGAGGGTGACGCGTCCCTTTCGGCTTCGGCCGAATCGGCCCGGTTCCGTCCGATGGGACCACCGGAGTCCACCCAAGTCCACCACAGGACTCCCCCTGAGTCCCCAACCAAAGCTGCTCACTCCAATGGGCAGCAGCTGATGTCTGAGGCCAGCTACACGTCAATGCACGCTCCCAGCGCGTCTGAGACTGTATCCATGCCTCCCCCTCGTCCGCAGTATGCTCAAGTAGCTGGTGGTCGAAGGGTGGAAGCTGGGACTCTGCCTGCAAGCTCTGGGGCCGATTCTGAGGCTCTGGTTGCAAACCGGACTGCTGTGCGCGGGGGTGGGCCAACCACCGTGCAAACGGCGTCCGGACAGGTAGAGGGCACTGTCCCTTACCCTATTTCCGCTCCGCATCGCACTCGCACCCCTGTGGCATCTGCTGCAGTACCACTTTCGTCTGGCAACTCTGGGGGAGCTCAAAACGGTCCCCTGCAACTTCCGCTCCCTGCGCCTGCCGCTGCGTCAAGCGGTCGACCTGGGGGGTCCGGACAAGTTAGGGGACACCTCCCGCACTCTACTACCGGCGCGCGTCGCGTCCCTGCCGCTGTAGCCTCCGCTGCGGCCACAACTTCGTCTGCCATGTCTGGGATGCCCCAAAACGCTCCCAAGACACTCCCTGCCGCTGCGCGCACCAGTGACTCTGCTGGCGCGCATGGTGCGCATGGGACGACCCAGGGCCATGTCAAGGCTCGGGCTGCCATGTTTGACCGTCCTGCACACACTACTTCTCTCAAAACCGTCGCTTCGAGTTCCACCTCGACAGTGCACGCTGGGGATGCGTCCAGAATGGAGGGGGTGATCCCCACCAGCTCTAGTGACGCTCCAGCTGCTGTTCGTCAGAGCAGCAGTCTTGCGCACGCTCCTGAGGCCAGAAATGGCTGGGGGGAGGAGCCACCAGCCTCCCACACTGCAAATGACTGGGAGCCACTGAATGCGACTGGCGAGTTCACCTTGCCGCATGGGAACATGGGGGATGACATGGAACAGGATGCAGAGTCCTGGAGCGATCAAATCGCGCACACTGCCTTTGGCGACCACCCAGATGACAGGTTCATCCAGGAGGAAGTCAATGACATTCGCCTCGAGTTGCGTGACCTGGTCAGGCGCGCCTCGGCTGTCAATGCATCCCTTAGAACAGAGGGGGGCATGCGTTGGCGCTGGGCAGATTACTGGACTGCGAGGCAGCTCACTGAACTTGCCACTGTCATGAGCACTGCTGCAGTGCAAGGCGAAGCTGAAGCGCACTTTGCGCACTTGTCTTGTGCTCAGCCCACTCTCATTCAAACTCTCGTCTCTGATATGGCAGAGATGAAGCGCAACATGGCGCTCTTGGTTTCCCAGACTGCCCAGCAGCCAGCTGCGGTGGTCAGTGCGCCTCAGCAGCCTCAGGCCGCCACTGCAGCACCAGCAGCGGCCCCTGCAAAGGCCAATGCGTCCTATGCGGCCAAAGCGGCTCGTGCGGCGCACCCTGGTACCAATGTACCTGCGCCTGCCGCTCCTGCTCCCAAACCTGTTCCTACCAATGCGCGCGCGCGCCACCACCCAGGGCGTCTCATTCTGAGCGTTCGTGCCACCCCAGAGCTCACTGCTCATGTGCGGGACAATGCGAGTCTCCTGCGCAGTCAGGTCAACTCGGTTCTTGAAAAGCACAAGTCCAAGGCTGGGATCCCCCTCAGGATCAACAGCGTCGACACTACTGCCTCAGGCAATGTGGTGGTCGTTGCAGCTGACAAGTTGACGTCGGCTGACTTGGTTGAGCACTCTGAGGCCATTGCCTCTGCCATCTTGCCAGACTCGAGCCTCTACATCAAGGGCGAGCGCGACGAGCCTTGGTATCAAGTGCTTGTCAATGGTGTCTCAACTCGAGTGCATGACATTGACGGTCTGCCCTCTGGGTTGGAGATCCTTGCAGACTTGACTGAGTGGAACGACCACAAGTATGACTGGGCTACTCAGCCGCGCTGGCTGGGGAGCGCTGCAGACTTGGCCACAAAGAAGAAGGGGTCACTCATTCTTGCATTCCACACTGAGGCCGATGCGCGCCATGCCATTGAGCACTCTGTCTCTGTCTTTGGGCAACTCTGCTCTGCGCGTCGCTTTGAGGACGCCCCTCGCGTCCGCATTTGTGACAACTGTTGTGGCTTTGACCATACAGCTCGCATTTGCGAGAAGCCCAAGCGCTGCGGTGTGTGCGGCTCCAACGACCACACCACAGCCAACCACTCATGCGATGGAATGGAGTGTGACTTCTACTCTCCCTCGCACTCTCACACGCCTGGCACTCACTGCGAGCACACCAAGCTCAAGTGTCCTCACTGTGGAGGCGAGCATGTTGTTCGTTCTCCTCAGTGCAAGATCTGGGAGCGGCGCCGCAATGCGCTGCGCAAGCCCAAGCACAATGTGGCAAAGACTGGTGGTGCGCCTAAACAGGTGCGCCCCAAGAGCCGCGCTGCGACCAAGGATGCTGCAAAGGCGTCCAAGGAGCAGGGTGCTGATGATACTACTGGCGATGAGGCCGAGGCTGCTGCAGCCAAAGCCAAGAAGCGCAAGGACAAGGGCAAAGACAAGGAGACTGCATGATAGAGACAACTCGTCCTATTCGCGTTTCCTTGACCAATACTCGCCACCATAATCTCTCTCAACTCGCTCTCTTTACTCCTGGGTCGTCCTACTCGACTCAGTTTGCTCCTGATCTCTACTTAATCACTGAACCTTGGTGGCGCATTGGGGACGAACCTGATGCTCCGCACTTCTCTGTCAAGGAGCCTGCGGGCTACTACCCCATCCTCCCTGTGCAGAGTGTGCCTGCTGCTGAGCGGCCGCGCGTTTTTGCGTATGCCTCCAGCACGCGGACCGATGTTGAAGTGTTCAATCGTTATGACTTGGCCCAGGATCTCGACTTCCTTATTCTGGAGATCAGACAGGGCACACGCACTCCTTACTTACTTGTATTGCTTTACAACCAGGACGCTCCTCAGGAGGCGCAGCGACAGGGCCGCACTTTTGAGCGGTTCAAGTCTGTTGTGCTTCCTGACATGCCCATTGCAATTGCGATGGATGCGAATGAGCACCACCATGCGTGGGACTCGTTTGCGCAGGCCTCTTCGCGAGGAGGCGAGCAGATGCTCGAGTGGATGGAGGAGCATGGCTTCTCCCTGCTCAATGACTCAGATGTGCCCACTTGGCGCAAGGACGACCACACTCAGTCTTCTGTTCTGGACTTGGTCTGGCAGAATGACGAGATGGCCGCTCTTGGGGTTCTGGCAGACTTTGGAGTGTCTGACCAGGTCCATGACTTCTCTGATCACCACACCGTCTCTTGGGTGTTTGACTCTGGCCAGGAGGAGGTCGAGCTTGACTCCCATCCTGGCTACAACTTCAAGGCTGCTGAAGCTGACAAGTTCAAGCGCGACTTCAAGGAGCGCATGGACAGTCATGCTGATGTCTTCACAGAGTTGCGAAATGCGCCCAAGGCCGTTCGCAACACTGGGTTGCTGGAGCGAGCGTGTGCAGCAATGCATGATGCTCTGAGCGGCGCTACTGAGGCCACTGTGCCCAAGAAGCGTCCCTCAAAGCGCTCCCAGCCTTGGTGGACTCCAGAGCTCACTGCTAGCAGGCAGCGAGCGCATGATGCAGAGATTGCAGCTCGCAAGTTTGCAAAGGAGGCTGGTCGTCCCAACCGCCTCCTTAGTGCAGATGCAGCTCGAGAGCGCAACTACCACAAGCGCCACATCAGGCGCACCAGGACTGCTTACTGGAACAAGGTCGTGGAGGAGGCTACAGTTGAGGACATCTGGGACATGCGCAAGTGGTCTCAGGGTCGTCGAGGGTACCGCTCCCCAGACATTCGTCGTCCAGATGGCACACATGCGCGTACTCATGCAGAGAAGTGTGATGCGCTCAGAGACACGCTCTACCAGCCGCCTCCTCACATAGACGGCTTGGACGAGCCAGAACTCACTACTCCACACCCAGAGGACATTCCCTACAAGGAGGTCACTCGAGAGGAGGTGTATGAGGGCATCTTTGGTCCAGACCCCAGCAAAGCGCCAGGCGACGAGGGTGTGTCCTATGTTGGCCTGCGCTGGGCTTGGGATGTCTCAGAGGACGAGATCTACTTGCTGATATCCATGTGCGCTCTCTGGGGATACCACCCAAAGAGATGGCGCCGCGCCATTGCATTTGTGCTTAAGAAAGCGGGCAAGACTGACTGGTCTAATCCGCGGTCTTACAGACTCATCACCTTGCTTGTTTGCTTGGGAAAGGTCTTGGAGCGCATTCAGGCCAAGCGCTTCACTTACATGGCCTCTGCCATGGGAGAGAGAGAGAGACATTCTTCTTGTTTAGACTGTGTGAGCAGGCTACATACATAATACGAGCACAAGACACAGTGACTGCACTACTGCAAGTACAGACAATCGAAGGTGTGGGGCAGTTGGGGGGTCTAAAGGAGTTGTAGAGGGATTGAGCAAAAAGGGTTTGGGTGGGATGAGGGGTGGGTGTCAAGATGTCAGGGTACAGTAAAGTCAATCAGGCATAGGAACATAAAACATAAGGGAACACGTAAACAAGTCAAACGAATCAAGAAACATCCATGGCAGTGTCCTCCTGGCCACCACCACGCTTCCTTCTAGTTCTCCTGGGACCCGCACCAGAGCGCTGAGTCCAGATGCGGCAAGCTGAGTCGCACATCGCATGGGACCCAGCACAATGGGGGCAGCACAGACGAGTATGACCACAGTGGGCCAGACCCTTATGGGCGTCGGCGAAGAAGTCACACTCACCACAGCGGTGCTCAGAGGTCACGTGCCTCTCAGCACACAGGCCGCAGCGAGGGGGCTGGGTGCAAGCACACGCCGAGTGCTCCAGACTGCAGCAGTTGGAGCAGGGGCGAGGTCGACCAGAGTCGCGGAAACAACGAGCACGCATCGCATGACCAAAGAGGAAGACTCCATTCCTCAGAACGTAGTCAAGATCCTCCTCGCGCAAGAAGGACAGCAGCACTGAGCCAGAGCCCTGCTCAGCAACACGGTCAGGTGGGGTCATCCACATGGGGGGAGCAGCCCAGGCGAACTGGTGGGCGACGAACTCCTCCACCTCAGCCTGCAGCGCCTGCGACGAAGGCAAGGGCTGGGCGAGGTCTGGAGGAACCACATCAGGCACAACGGCCTTGTACCATACGCTGTCACGAGCAGCACCAGAATAGGCGGCCTCCTTGGGCAGGAAGGCAGAGGCAATGAGGGTGGAGTGAGGCTCCAAGTCAGCAGCAGTCAACCCCGGCTTCGCAAAGACAACTACATTGCCTGAGCGAGTGAGGTCAACACCACTCACCCCTAGCATGGGATGAGGGGCACGAGCAGTGGTGATGTTGGCAAGGGCGGTGTTGATGGCCAGGCGCGTGGCAGCGGCATTCTGGATGGCATGTCGAACTTCCTGACTAGGCTTCACCATAAGGATCAACCTGCCAGGGTGGTGGCGAGCGCGTGGAGTGGCGGCAGCAGGCGCAGGAGGTGCTGGAGGTGGTCCTGGAGTGGGCTGGGCAACCTTAGAGGCATAAGATGCCTTGGCAGGACGAGGTGGAGCAGCTGGTGCAGCAGCAGCAGCAGGAGCAGCAACAACTGGGCGAGCAGCAAGGACCCCCTTAAGGGCCCCCACCTCAGCAGTGAGCCTCTTGAGCTCAGCCTGCTGTGCCAGAAGCATGTTGGTCATCGAGGAGTCCACCACAAAGCGAGCAAAGTCCTCAATCTTGCCACCAAGGACAGGCACCAGGTCCCTGCACAAATACATCGCTTTAAGTAAAGTTACGGCTCGGTAGCAACCCTCCTCCTGGTATCCAAGTTCAGGGAGATCGGCTCGAAGTGCGGCAGCAAGGAGCTCTGCATTGTCAGCCTGTAGAGCTGCCTCATAGGCTTCTCCAGGCTTGAGGGCCTGTTCCTCCATTTCCTCATCAGAAAAGGAACCAGCAGCATCCTGGGCCTCCTGAGGACCACTAGGGGCACCCAGGGCCGAGGTTTGGTGGGCAGGGGTCGAGGGGTGGGCAAGCTGGCCAGGTGGGGCACGAGGAGCAGGCAATTCGAAGTCCGATGTCGGAGTTTGAACAGTGAAAATTTGCGCCCCCTGGGGGCAGGGACACCACCAGAGCTCAACCAGGCGGTCTGGGAGCTTCCCCCTTGGAGGGTGGGGTCCTGGGGTCCAACAGAGCTGGGGCTGACAGTTGGTTTGAGCTTTTTAGGCCCAGAAATGGGCCTGGGAGGGCCTGAAGATCCAGATGAACCTCCAGAGCTCTCCAAGGCCTCAGAAGGGCGCTTTTGGGCCCTGTAAAGGTGGGCTGTGTTGCCAGAGGGTGGGGCATGGCCCTGCTGGGGGCCAGAGGCGAGGGGTGGTGCTGGTGCTGGCTGGGCAGGCAGTGACTGGCCACCAAGTCCCTGGCCACCATGCTGGACTGCAGTGTGGCCAGGCCTCCCCTGGGGACGTCCAGATTGACCATCTGGACCCCCTGGGTGACTGGTAGGGCGAGTGGAAGAGGACAGAGTGCTCCAGAGGTAGACTTCCTCTGACCAGGTGATGGTAAGAGGACAAGAAGCTTCGCCTCTGCCATGGGACTTGTGCATCCCAACCAGTTTGGCGCCATGCCTGCTTCTTCTACTGTGGATGCTGCGCTCTGCTACACTCATGACATCCAGACTGCGCGTGACAAGGGGCTGGTGACAAGTTCTTTGACCTTTGACATCAAGGGTTACTTTGACTTTGTCAACCACAAGCGCCTGCTCAATGTTCTTCGCGAGGAGAGAGTGCCTCTGCCCATGGTTCAGTGGGTGGCTTCCTTCTTGCAAGACAGAGAGGCGTCCATCTGTTTGGATGGGAAGCTCTCCAGTTGCAAGCCAGTGCACAATGGCGTCCCCCAGGGCTCGCCTGTGTCTGGTATCCTGTCTGCATTCTACTCCACTGGACTCATTGAGTTCATGCAAGGGCGCCGAGCTGCACGCGAGGAGCTCATGCAGGAGGACAATCCTTCATTTGTGGCACCCACTCTCTTCCTTTATGTGGATGATGGGCGCATTACAGTGCACTCTGACAGCCTGAAACTGAACACTGATGAACTGCGCTACTCTTTCAAAGTAGTGCAGGAGTGGTTCAAGGGCGCTGGTCTTCAGCCAGACTTGGACAAGTGCGAGCTCATGCATCACACTTGGCGCACCAGAGATCCTTCCTTTGCAGAGTTGAAGGAGGACGACGCTTACTCCATGACCTACTCCACAGGACAAGGCCAGGTCGCTCGCCTGCGCCCTCTGACAGTTGTGCGTTGGCTGGGTGTCTTCTTTGACCCCAAGTTGACTTTTCGTGCACATGTGGAGAAGGCATGTGCCAAAGCGCGCAAGGCTGCCATGGCCATGCGCATGCTTGCTAACACTGTTCGTGGTCTTCACCAGGGCCACATGCGACGGCTCTACATTGCCTGCATTCGCCCCATCCTTATCTATGCTTCTGCAGTATGGTGGAGTGGGGCCAAGTGGCAGGAGGAGCAGATGGGTCGTGTTCAGAACTTGTGTCTGCGCATGATCTGTGCTGTTTTCAAGACTTCGCCCATCTATGCCCTTGAGATTGAGGCGGCCATTCCCCCAATTGCCAAGGTGCTGGACAAGGTGGATCGCGACACAGCTGCTCGCCTCCACAAACTGGGCCCTAAGAGCCCTGTTCTGCAGCGCCTCCCTCCCTTGTGGAGTAACCACCGCGAGGAGGGGGAGGGCGCTCCTGTGGAGCACCACAGAGATGTGACTTACTCCACTCTGCGCCAACTTGCATTGTTGACTTCGCGTCGCAATGAGCGCATCCTGCCATTCCATCTTGCACCTTGGGCTGTTCCCTTGGTCAAGGAGTTCCCTGGTCGCGTTCACCTTCGATTGTGTCCCAAGAAGGTGAACAAGGCAAAGGCAGCTCAAGAACACATTGCACTTGTAGAGCGTCTTCAGCTCAGCGAGTCTAACCTGATCTTCTACACAGATGGTTCTCTTCTTGAGACTGGCACTGGTCGCAGCACTGGTGCTGGTTTTGTTGCCTACCTTGGTGGGCAGGAGGAGGCGACTGGGCGCATCCCAATGGGCGCCAAGTCTGAAGTCTATGATGCAGAGATGCATGCCCTGTCTGCAGCGATGGGGCACCTCCAGCACATGGACATCCAACTTGGTACTTGCACTCATCTTCACTTCTTTGCTGACAACTCTTCTTCGGTTGGGGCCATCCTTCAGGAGCGCCCTGGCCCTGCTCAACACTTCTCCATTACTTTCTGCGAGCTTGCTCGCGAGTTCCTGGTCTCTGATGCCTCACATGAGGTGACTGTCTCCTGGGTCCCTAGCCATATTGGCATAAGGGGCAATGAGCGAGCAGATCAGTTGGCCAAGGAGGCTGCTCACATGCCAGGTCCACGCTGGGCCACTTATGCATATCTCAGGAGACGCTCTAAAGAGGGTGTCTTGGAGTCTTGGCTTGAGGACTTTGCAGAGTCCCCACCCAGGGGCTTGTATGCAAAGGCGTCTCATGGAGCGCCAAAGCTCAAGCCCCCACCACACTTTGACGCTTTGCCGCGGCGCCTCTATGGACTGGTGACTCAGTGCCGCCTTGGACATGCTTTCATGGGCGAGTACTACCAGCGCCATGTTCCCACAGAGGATGTTGCCTGCCCTTGTGGTAAGCACTTGCAGACTCGCGATCATATCCTTCTGGATTGCGAGCGCTATGATGACCATCGCCACCATCTTGCTGCCTTGAGACCTGACCTCAATGGCACGCATGCGCTACTCAGTACAGCTAAGGGCATCACTGCCCTGGCCAAGTTCATCCAGTCATCAGGTGCGTTCACCAAATCTGGTGAGCCACCACCACAGAACCCTTAATCCATCTACTCTGGGTTGGGAGGACCATAGCTGCGCTGTGGCTCCACATGACTCTGATCATGTTGTGGTGCGCCTTGTCTGCAAGTAGGCAATGCCTCACCCAACCTTATCCACTTTACCTCTGCAATGATTCCTCAACAAGACTCTGAGATGCGCTCTTGGTGTCTTTCGAGTTATGTGACTTTGGCTTGCTCTGGACTTTGCCTGGAGTAGCCTCCTTGACTAACATCTACTTGCTCATTGAGCGAGCCACTTGTCTCATGTGCCTCATCAGCACTAGGGACTCCCTTATGCTATTTATACTAACTTATCCTATGCCCCAGTTCCTTTATGTTGTGTTCTGTTCTATGCCCCTATGACCGCTTGACTCTACTGTATTCTGACATCTTGACACCCTCCCCTCGTCTCACCCACAACTTTTCTGCTCAATCCCTCTACAACTCCTTCAGACCCCCCAACTGCCCCACACCTTCGATTGTCTGTACTTGCAGTAGTGCAGTCACTGTGTCTTGTGCTCGTATTATGTATGTAGCCTGCTCACACAGTCTAAACAAGAAGAATGTCTCTCTCTCTCCACCTCGACAGTGAAGCTTCTTGTCCTCTTACCATCACCTGGTTTGAGGCAGTGACGCTTCTTCTGCATTTTCCGCACTTCCCTCGCTTCCCCTCGCCTTCCTGGCAACCATGACGGATACCTGGAACTCCCAGGGCCCTCCTGACCCGGGGCACGACCCCCCTGGTCTAGGGGGTAGCGATTTTTCGCATTCCGAGTTGCTGGAGCAGGGCACAGCTCCCAGAGCTCAAGATCGCGCATTTTCGCCCTCTGCTGCTCCCAGCACAGAGGAGGACACCCCAGGTGTCTCCCCCTCCAAGCAGGGATTCAAGGAGCGCGCTAGGGAGTGGGTAGGGCGTCTTCAGGGGTCTGTGGCTGGCCTGGTATCTCCTAGCAAGCCCAGCTCCAAGAAGCGCCCCCCCTCCGAGCTACAAGAGCTCCATGGCCTTAGACAGGCCCCAAGTACGTCCCACAAGCGTTCCAGACATACCCACACTTCCCCTTCGTCCTCTGGGACTCCCATGGAGCTGGAGGAGCACCCCACCGCTCCAGGGGACGACCTGTTCGCCCCTGGCCGCAATTTTCGCGCGCATTCCATTCCTTTGGCCTCTGGCAACTCCCAGCTCAAGTTGGGGACCAAGGGGGGCCCTGTAGCGGCCCCTGCACCGTTTTTTCGCGGGGCTGACGTGTCCCCTTCGGCTTCGGCCGGATCGGGCCGGTTCCATCCGATGGGACCGCCGGAGTCCGTCCAAGTCCACCACAGGACTCCCCCTGAGTCCCCAACCAAAGCTGCTCACTCCAATGGGCAGCAGCTGATGTCCAAGGCCAGCTACACGTCAATGCACGCTCCCAGCGCGTCTGAGACTGTATCCATGCCTCCCCCTCGTCCGCAGTATGCTCAAGTAGCTGGTGGTCGAAGGGACGAAGCTGGGACTCTGCCTGCAAGCTCTGGGGCCGATTCTGAGGCTCTGGTTGCAAACCGGACTGCTGTGCGCGGGGGTGGGCCAACCACCGCGCAAACGGCGTCCGGACAGGTAGAGGGCACTGTCCCTTACCCTATTTCCGATCCGCATCGCACTCGCACCCCTGTAGCATCAGCTGCAGTACCACTTTCGTTTGGCAACTCTGGGGGAGCTCAAAACGCTCCTCTGCAACTTCCGCTCCCTGCGCCTGCCGCTGCGTCAAGCGGTCGACCTGGGGGGTCCGGCCGAGTTGGGGGACCTGTCCCGCACTCTACTACCGGCGCGCACCGCGCCCCTGCCGCTGTAGCCTCCGCTGCGGCCACATCTTCATCTGGCAAGTCTGGGATGCCCCAAAACGCTCCCAAGACACTCCCTGCCGCTGCGCGCACCAGTGACTCTGCTGGCGCGCATGGTGCGCATGGGACGACCCAGGGCCATGTCAAGGCTCGGGCTGCCATGTTTGACCGTACTGCACCTACTACTTCTCTCAAAACCATCGCTTCGAGTTCCACCTCGACAGTGCATGCTGGGGATGCGTCCAGAATGGAGGGGGTCGTTCCCACCAGCTCTAGTGACACTCCAGCTGTTGTTCCTCAGAGCAGCAGTTTTGCGCACGCCCCTTCGGCCAGAAATGGCTGGGGGGACGAGCCACCAGCCACCCACTCTGAGAATGACTGGGAACCACTGGATGCGACTGGCGAGGTCAACTTGCCGAATGGGAACATGGGGGATGACATGGAACAGGATGCAGAGTCCTGGAGCGATCAAATCGCGCACACTGCCTTTGGCGACTGCCCAGATGACAGGTTCATCCAGGAGGAAGTCAATGACATTTGCCTCGAGTTGCGTGACCTGGTCAGGCGCGCCTCAGCGGTCAATGCATCCCTTAGAACAGAGGGGGGCATGTGTTGGCGCTGGGCAGATTACTGGACTGCGAGGCAGCTCACTGAACTTGCCACTGTCATGAGCACTGCTGCAGTGCAAGGCGAGGCTGAAGCGCACTTTGCGCACTTGTCTTGTGCTCAGCCCACTCTCATTCAAACTCTCGTCTCTGATATGGCAGAGATGAAGCGCAACATGGCGCTCTTGGTTTCCCAGACTGCCCAGCAACCAGCTGCGGTGGTCAGTGCGCCTCAGCAGCCTCAGGCTGCCACTGCAGCACCAGCAGCGGCCCCTGCAAAGGCCAACGCGTCCTATGCGGCCAAAGCGGCTCGTGCGCCGCGCCCTGGCACCAATGTGCCTGCGCCTGCCGCTCCTGCTCCCAAACCTGTTCCTACCAATGCGCGCGCGCGCCACCACCCAGGGCGTCTCATTCTGAGCGTTCGTGCCACTCCAGAGCTCACTGCTCATGTGCGGGACAATGCAAGTCTCCTGCGCAACCAGGTCAACTCGGTCCTTGAAAAGCACAAGTCCAAGGCTGGGATCCCTCTCAGGATCAACAGCGTCGACACTACTGCCTCAGGCAATGTGGTGGTCGTTGCAGCTGACAAGTTGACGTCGGCTGACTTGGTTGAGCACTCCGAGGCCATTGCCTCTGCCATCTTGCCAGACTCGAGCCTCTACATTAAGGGCGAGCGCGACGAGCCCTGGTATCAAGTGCTTGTCAATAGTGTCTCAACTCGAGTGCATGACATCGATGGTCTGCCCTCTGGGTTGGAGATCCTTGCAGACTTGACTGAGTGGAACGACCACAAGTATGACTGGGCTACTCAGCCGCGCTGGCTGGGGAGCGCTGCAGACTTGGCCACAAAGAAGAAGGGGTCACTCATTCTTGCATTCCACACTGAGGCCGATGCGCGCCATGCCATTGAGCACTCTGTCTCTGTCTTTGGGCAACTCTGCTCTGCGCGTCGCTTTGAGGACGCCCCTCGTGTCCGCATCTGTGACAACTGTTGTGGCTTTGACCATACAGCTCGCATTTGCGAGAAGCCCAAGCGCTGCGGTGTGTGCGGCTCCAACGACCACATCACAGCCAACCACTCATGCGATGGGATGGAGTGTGACTTCTACTCCCCCTCGCACTCGCATACGCCTGGCACTCACTGCGAGCACACCAAGCTCAAGTGTCCTCACTGTGGAGGCGAGCATGTTGTTCGTTCTCCTCAGTGCAAGATCTGGGAGCGGCGCCGCAATGCGCTGCGCAAGCCCAAGCACAATGTGGCAAAGACTGGTGCTGCACCCAAGCAGGTGCACCCCAAGAGCCGCGCTGCAACCAAGGATGCTGCAAAGGCGTCCAAGGAGCAGGGTGCTGATGATACCACTGGCGATGAGGCCGAGGCTGCTGCAGCCAAAGCCAAGAAGCGCAAGGACAAGGGCAAAGACAAGGAGACTGCATGATAGAGACAACTCGTCCTATTCGTGTTTCCTTGACCAATACTCGCCGCCATAATCTCTCTCAACTCGCTCTCTTTACTCCTGGGTCGTCCTACTCGACTCAGTTTGCTCCTGATCTCTACCTAATCACTGAACCTTGGTGGCGCATTGGGGACGAACCTGACGCGCCGCACTTCTCTGTCAAGGAGCCTGCGGGTTACTACCCCATTCTCCCTGTGCAGAGTGTGCCTGCTGCTGAGCGGCCGCGCGTTTTTGCGTATGCCTCCAGCACGCGGACCGATGTTGAAGTGTTCAATCGTTATGACTTGGCCCAGGATCTTGACTTCCTTATTCTGGAGATCAGACAGGGCACGCGCACTCCTTACTTACTTGTATTGCTTTACAACCAGGACGCTCCTCAGGAGGCGCAGCGACAGGGCCGCACTTTTGAGCGGTTCAAGTCTGTTGTGCTTCCTGACATGCCCATTGCAATTGCGATGGATGCGAATGAGCACCACCATGCGTGGGACTCGTTTGCGCAGGCCTCTTCGCGAGGAGGCGAGCAGATGCTCGAGTGGATGGAGGAGCATGGCTTCTCCCTGCTCAATGACCCAGATGTGCCCACTTGGCGCAAGGACGACCACACTCAGTCTTCTGTTCTGGACTTGGTCTGGCAGAATGACGAGATGGCCGCTCTTGGGGTTCTGGCAGACTTTGGAGTGTCTGACCAGGTCCATGACTTCTCTGATCACCACACCGTCTCTTGGGTGTTTGACTCTGGCCAGGAGGAGGTCGAGCTTGACTCCCATCCTGGTTACAACTTCAAGGCTGCTGAAGCTGACAAGTTCAAGCGCGACTTCAAGGAGCGCATGGACAGTCATGCTGATGTCTTCACAGAGTTGCGAAATGCGCCCAAGGCCGTTCGCAACACTGGGTTGCTGGAGCGAGCGTGTGCAGCAATGCATGATGCTCTGAGCGGCGCTACTGAGGCCACTGTGCCCAAGAAGCGTCCCTCAAAGCGCTCCCAGCCTTGGTGGAGGCTTCTTGTCCTCTTACCATCACCTGGTCAGAGGAAGTCTACCTCTGGAGCACTCTGTCCTCTTCCACACGCCCTACCAGTCACCCTGGGGGTCCAGACAGTCAGTCTGGGCCCCCTGGGAGGCGCTCTGGCCACCCTGCAGCTCAGTGGGGTGCCCAGGGAGGTGGTGGCCAGTCACTGCCTGCCCAGCCAGCACCAGCACCACCCCTCGCCCCTAGCCCCCAGCAGGGCCATGCCCCATCCTCTGGCAACACAGCCCACCTTTATAGGGCCCAAAAGCGCCCTTCTGAGGCCTTGGAGAGCTCTGGAGGTTCCTCTGGATCTTCAGGCCCTCCCAGGCCCATTTCTGGGTCTAAAAAGCTCAAACCAACTGTCAGCCCCAGCTCTGTTGGACCCCAGGACCCCACCCTCCAAGGGGGAAGCTCCCAGACCGCCTGGTTGAGCTCTGGTGGTGTCCCTGCCCCCCAGGGGGCGCAAATTTTCACTGTTCAAACTCCGACATCGGACTTCGAATTGCCTGCTCCTCGTGCCCCACCTGGCCAGCTTGCCCACCCCTCGACCCCTGCCCACCAAACCTCGGCCCTGGGTGCCCCTAGTGGTGCTCAGGAGGCCCAGGATGCTGCTGATGCCTCCTCTGATGAGGAAATGGAGGAGGATGATGCCATTGACAAGGCTCTCAAGTCTGGGAATGCAGAGCTTGCTGCTGCCCTGCTGAGGGCCAGGCCCAAGGAGGGCCCTACAGACCCAAAGGACATAGCAGGCTTTTTGACTCTGCTAAAGGCGATATATCTGTGCAGGGACATGCATCCTGTACCTGGAACTCTCATTGAGGACTTTGCTCGCTTTGTGGTGGACTCCTCGACGACCAACATGCTTCTGGCACAGCAGGCCGAGCTCAGGAAGCTTACTGCTGAGGTGGGGGCCCTCAAGGGGGTCCTTGCTGCTCGCCCAGTTGTTGCTGCTCCTGCTGCTGCTGCTGCACCAGCTGCCCCACCTCGTCCTGCCAAGGCATCCTATGCCTCTCGCGTCGCCCAGCCCACTCCAGCACCACCTCCAGCACCTCCTGCGCCTGCTGCCACCACTCCACGTGCTCGCCACCACCCTGGCAGGTTGATCCTTATGGTGAAGCCTAGTCAGGAAGTTCGACATGCCATCCAGAATGCCGCTGCCACTCGCCTGGCCATCAACACTGCCCTCGCCAACATCACCGCTGCTCGTGCCCCTCATCCCAAGCTAGGGGTGAGTGGTGTTGACCTCACTCGCTCAGGCAATGTGGTTGTCTTTGCGAAGCCGGGGTTGACTGCTGCCGACTTGGAGCCCCACTCCGCCCTCATTGCCTCTGCCTTCCTGCCCAAGGAGGCCGCCTATTCTGGTGCTACTCGTGACAGCGTATGGTACAAGGCCGTTGTGCCTGATGTGGTCCCTCCAGACCTCGCCCAGCCCCTGCCGTCGTCCCAGGCGCTTCAGGCTGAGGTGGAGGAGTATGTCCCACACCAGTTCTCCTGGGCTGCTCCCCCCATGTGGATGACCCCACCTGACCGTGTCGCTGAGCAGGGCTCTGGCTCAGTGCTGCTGTCCTTCCTGCGCGAGGAGGATCTTGACTACGTTCTAAGGAATGGAGTCTTCCTCTTTGGTCATGCGATGCGCGCTCGTCGTTTCCGCGACTCTGGTCGACCTCGCCCCTGCTCCAACTGCTGCAGTCTGGAGCACTCGGCGCGTGCTTGCACCCAACCCCCTCGTTGCGGCCTGTGTGCTGGGAGGCATGTGACCTCTGAGCATGGTTACACTGAGTGCGACTTCTTCGTCGATGCTCATGACACTCTGGCCCACTGTGGCCACACTCGTCTGTGCTGCCCCCACTGTGCTGGGTCCCACGCGATGTGCGACTCAGCTTGCCGCGTCTGGACCCAGCGCTCTGGTGCGGGCCCCAGGAGAACTAGAAGGAAGCGTGGTGGTGGCCAGGAGGACACTGCCATGGATGTTTCTTGATTCGTTCCTCTCTCTATATTCCCATATGCCCCTATGCCTGATTGACCTTACTGTACCCTGACATCTTGACACCCACCCCTCTTCTCACCCAAACCCTTTTTTGCTCAATCCCTCTACAACTCTTTTAGACCCCCCAACTGCCCCACACCTTCGCCTGTCTGTACTTGCAGTAGTGCAGTCACTGTGTCTTGTGCTCGTATTATGTATGTAGCCTGCTCACACAGTCTAAACAAGAAGAATGTCTCTCTCTCTCTCTCCCAGCCTTGGTGGACTCCAGAGCTCACTGCTAGCAGGCAGCGGGCGCATGATGCAGAGATTGCAGCTCGCAAGTTTGCAAAGGAGGCTGGTCGTCCCAACCGCCTTCTTAGTGCAGATGCAGCTCGAGAGCGCAACTACCACAAGCGCCTTATCAAGCGCACCAGGACTGCTTACTGGAACAAGGTCGTGGAGGAGGCTACAGTTGAAGACATCTGGGACATGCGCAAGTGGTCTCAGGGTCGGCGAGGGTACCGCTCCCCAGACATTCGTCGTCCAGATGGCACACATGCGCGCACTCATGCAGAGAAGTGTGATGCGCTCAGGGACACGCTCTACCAGCCGCCTCCTCACATAGACGGCTTGGACGAGCCAGAACTCACTACTCCACACCCAGAGGACATTCCCTACAAGGAGGTCACTCGCGAGGAGGTATATGAGGGCATCTTTGGTCCAGACCCCAGCAAAGCGCCAGGCGACGAGGGTGTGTCCTATGTTGGCCTGCGCTGGGCTTGGGATGTCTCAGAGGACGAGATCTACTTGCTGATATCCATGTGCGCTCTCTGGGGCTACCACCCAAAGAGATGGCGCCGCGCCATTGCCTTTGTGCTTAAGAAAGCGGGCAAGACTGACTGGTCTAATCCGCGGTCTTACAGACTTATTACCTTGCTAGTTTGCTTGGGAAAGGTCTTGGAGCGCATTCAGGCCAAGCGCTTCACTTACATGGCCTCTGCCATGGGACTTGTGCATCCCAACCAGTTTGGCGCCATGCCTGCGTCTTCTACTGTGGATGCTGCGCTCTGCTACACTCATGACATCCAGACTGCGCGTGACAAGGGGCTGGTGACGAGTTCTTTGACCTTTGACATCAAGGGTTACTTTGACTTTGTCAACCACAAGCGCCTGCTCAATGTTCTTCGCGAGAAGAGAGTGCCTCTGCCCATGGTGCAGTGGGTGGCCTCTTTCTTGCAAGACAGAGAGGCGTCCATCTGCTTGGATGGGAAGCTCTCCAGTTGCAAGCCAGTGCACAATGGCGTTCCCCAGGGCTCGCCTGTGTCTGGTATCCTGTCTGCATTCTACTCCACTGGACTCATTGAGTTCATGCAAGGGCGCCGCGCTGCACGCGAGGAGCTCATGCAGGAGGACCATCCTTCATTTGTGGCACCCACTCTCTTCCTCTATGTGGATGATGGGCGCATTACAGTGCACTCTGATAGCCTTGAGCTGAACACTGAGGAGCTCCGCTACTCATTCACTCTTGTGCGTCAATGGTTCAATGGCGCTGGTCTTCAGCCAGACTTGGATAAGTGCGAGCTCATGCATCACACTTGGCGCACCAGAGATCCCCCCTTTGCAGAGTTGAAGGAGGATGATGCTTACTCTATGACTTACTCCACAGGACAAGGCCAGGTTGCTCGTCTGCGCCCTCTGCCAGTTGTGCGTTGGCTGGGTGTCTTCTTTGACCCCAAGTTGACTTTTCGTGCACATGTGGAGAAGGCATGTGCCAAAGCGCGCAAGGCTGCCATGGCCATGCGCATGCTTGCTAACACTGTTCGTGGTCTTCACCAGGGCCACATGCGACGGCTCTACATTGCCTGCATTCGCCCCATCCTCATCTATGCTTCTGCAGTATGGTGGAGTGGGGCCAAGTGGCAGGAGGAGCAGATGGGTCGTGTGCAGGACTTGTGTCTGCGCATGATCTGTGCTGTCTTCAAGACTTCGCCCATCTATGCCCTTGAGATTGAGGCGGCCATTCCCCCCATTGCCAAGGTGCTGGACAAGGTGGACCGCGACACTGCTGCTCGCCTCCACAAACTGGGCCCTTGTAGTCCTGTTCTGCAGCGCCTCCCTCCCTTATGGAGTAACCACCGTGAGGTGGGGGAAGGTGCTCCAGTGGAGCATGACCAAGTCATCACATTCTCCACTCTGCGCCAACTTGCATTGTTGACTTCGCGTCGCAATGAGCGCATCCTGCCATTCCATCTTGCACCTTGGGCTGTTCCCTTGGTCAAGGAGTTCCCTGGTCGCGTTCACCTTCGATTGTGTCCCAAGAAGGTGAACAAGGCTAAGGCAGCTCAAGAACACATTGCACTTGTAGAGCGCCTTCAGCTCAGCGAGTCTAACCTCATCTTCTACACAGATGGTTCTCTTCTTGAGACTGGCACTGGTCGCAGTACTGGTGCTGGTTTTGTTGCCTACCTTGGTGGGCAGGAGGAGGCGACTGGGCGCATCCCAATGGGCGCCAAGTCTGAGGTCTATGATGCAGAGATGCATGCCCTGTCTGCAGCGATTGGGCACCTCCAGCACATGGACATCCCACTTGGTACTTGCACTCATCTTCACTTCTTTGCTGACAACTCTTCTTCGGTTGGGGCCATCCTTCAGGAGCGCCCTGGCCCTGCTCAACACTTCTCTATTACTTTCTGCGAGCTTGCTCGCGAGTTCCTGGTCTCTGATGCCTCACATGAGGTGACTGTCTCCTGGGTCCCTAGCCACATTGGCATAAGGGGCAATGAGCGAGCAGATCAGTTGGCCAAGGAGGCTGCTCACATGCCTGGTCCACGTTGGTTAAAAATGAAGAATGTCTCTCTCTCTCTCTCCCTGGTCCACGTTGGGCCACTTATGCATATCTCAGGAGACGCTCTAAAGAGGGTGTCTTGGAGTCTTGGCTTGAGGACTTTGCAGAGTCCCCACCCAGGGGCTTGTATGCGAAGGCGTCTCATGGAGCGCCAAAGCTCAAGCCCCCACCTCATTTTGACGCTTTGCCGCGACGCCTCTATGGACTGGTGACTCAGTGCCGCCTTGGACATGCTTTCATGGGCGAGTACTACCAGCGCCATGTTCCCACAGAGGATGTTGCCTGCCCTTGTGGTAAGCACTTGCAGACTCGCGATCATATCCTCTTGGATTGCGAGCGCTATGATGACCATCGCCACCATCTTGCTGCCTTGAGACCAGATCTCAATGGCACGCATGCGCTACTCAGCACAGCTAAGGGCATCACTGCCCTGGCCAAGTTCATCCAGTCATCAGGTGCGTTCACCAAGTCTGGTGAGCCACCCCCACAGAACCCTTAATCCATCCACTCTGGGTTGGGAGGACCATAGCTGCGCTGTGGCTCCACATGACTCTGATCATGTTGTGGTGCGCCTTGTCTGCAAGTGGGCATTGCCTCACCCAACCTTATCCACTTTACCTCTGCAATGATTCCTCAACAAGACTCTGAGATGCGCTCTTTGTGTCTTTCGAGTTATGTGACTTGGGCTTGCTCTGGACTTTGCCTGGAGCGGCCTCCTTGACCAACATCTACTTGCTCATTGAGCGAGCCACTTGTCTCATGTGCCTCATCAGCACTAGGGACTCCCTTATGATATTTATACTAACTTATCCTATGCCCCAGTTCCTTTATGTTGTGTTCTGTCCTATGCCCCTATGACCGCTTGACTCTACTGTATTCTGACAACTTGACACCCTCCCCTCGTCTCACCCACAACTCTTCTGCTCAATCCCTCTACAACTCCTTCAGACCCCCCAACTGCCCCACACCTTCGATTGTCTGTACTTGCAGTAGTGCAGTCACTGTGTCTTGTGCTCGTATTATGTATGTAGCCTGCTCACACAGTCTAAACAAGAAGAATGTCTCTCTCTCTCTCTCTCCCCCAACTCGGCCGGACCCCCCAGGTCGACCGCTTGACGCAGCGGCAGGCGCAGGGAGCGGAAGTTGCAGAGGAGCGTTTTGAGCTCCCCCAGAGTTGCGAGACGAAAGTGGTACTGCAGCAGATGCCACAGGGGTGCGAGTGCGATGCAGAGCGGAAATAGGGTAAGGGACAGTGCCCTCCACCTGTCCGGACGCCGTTTGCGCGGTGGTTGGCCCACCCCCGCGCACAGCAGTCCGGTTTGCAACCAGGGCCTCAGAATCGGCCCCAGAGCGTGCAGGCAGAGTCCCAGCTTCCCTCCTTCGACCACCAGCTACTTGAGCATACTGTGGACGAGGGGGAGGCATGGATACAGTCTCAGACACGCTGGGAGCGTACATTGACGTGTAGCTGGCCTTGGACATCAGCTGCTGCCCACTGGAGTGAGCAGCTTTGGTTGGGGACTCAGGGGGAGTCCTGTGGGGGACTTGGAGGGACTCCGGCCGTCCCATCGGGTCGAACCGGCCCGAGTCGGTCCGAGCCGAAGGGGACGCGTCACCCTCGCGAAAAAACGCAGCAGAAGGCGCTACAGGGCCCCCCTTGGTCCCCAACTTGAGCTGGGAGTTGCCAGAGGCCATTGGAATGGAATGCGCGCGAAAATTGCGGCCAGAAGCGAGCAGGTCGTCCCCTGAAGCGGTGGTGTGCTCCTCCAGCTCCATGGGAGTCCCAGAGGACGAAGGGGAAGTGTGGGCATGTCTGGAACGTTTGTGGGACGTACTGGGGGCCTGTCTAAGGCTATGGGTGGGCTCCAGGTCGGAGGGGGGACGCTTCTTGGAGCTGGGCTTGCTGGGTGACACCCTGCTCACCACAGACCCCTTGAAGTGCTCCCACCCCTCTCTGAGGCCCGCCATACGTCCCTGCTTGGAGGGGGAGACACCTGGGGTGTCCTCCTCTGTGCTAGGAGCAGCAGAGGGCGAAAATGCGCGATCTTGAGCTCTAGGAGCAGTGCCTGTTGCCAGCAACTCGGAATGCGAAAAATCGCTACCCCCTTGACCAGGGGGGTCGCGCCCCGGGTCAGGAGGGTCCTGGGAGGGCCAGGGATCCGTCATAGTTGCCAGGAAGGCGAGGGGGGGCGAGGGAAGTGCGGAAAATGCAAGATAAGCGTCACTGCCTCAAACCAGGTGATAGTAAGAGGACAAGAAGCTCTGAAGTGGCAGGAGGAGCAGATGGGTCGTGTTCAGAACTTGTGTCTGCGCATGATCTGTGCTGTCTTCAAGACTTCGCCCATCTATGCCCTTGAGATTGAGGCGGCCATTCCCCCAATTGCCAAGGTGCTGGACAAGGTGGATCGCGACACTGCTGCTCGCCTCCACAAACTGGGCCCTAAGAGTCCTGTTCTGCAGCGCCTCCCTCCCTTGTGGAGTAACCACCGTGAGGAGGGGGAAGGTGCTCCAGTGGAGCATGACCAGGACATTACATTCTCCACACTGCGCCAACTTGCATTGTTGACTTCGCGTCGCAATGAGCGCATCCTGCCATTCCATCTTGCACCTTGGGCCATCCCCTTGGTCAAGGAGTTCCCTGGTCGTGTCCACCTTCGACTTTGTCCCAAGAAGGTGAACAAGGCTAAGGCAGCTCAAGAACACATTGCACTTGTAGAGCGCCTTCAGCTCAGCGAGTCTAACCTCATCTTCTACACAGATGGCTCTCTTCTAGAGACTGGCACTGGTCGCAGTACTGGTGCTGGTTTTGTTGCCTACCTTGGTGGGCAGGAGGAGGCGACTGGGCGCATCCCAATGGGCGCCAAGTCTGAGGTCTATGATGCAGAGATGCATGCCCTGTCTGCAGCGATTGGGCACCTCCAGCACATGGACATCCCACTTGGTACTTGCACTCATCTTCACTTCTTTGCTGACAACTCTTCTTCGGTTGGGGCCATCCTTCAGGAGCGCCCTGGCCCTGCTCAACACTTCTCTATTACTTTCTGCGAGCTTGCTCGCGAGTTCCTGGTCTCTGATGCCTCACATGAGGTGACTGTCTCCTGGGTCCCTAGCCACATTGGCATAAGGGGCAATGAGCGAGCAGATCAGTTGGCCAAGGAGGCTGCTCACATGCCAGGTCCACGCTGGGCCACTTATGCATATCTCAGGAGACGCTCTAAAGAGGGTGTCTTGGAGTCTTGGCTTGAGGACTTTGCAGAGTCCCCACCCAGGGGCTTGTATGCGAAGGCGTCTCATGGAGCGCCAAAGCTCAAGCCCCCACCACACTTTGACGCTTTGCCGCGGCGCCTCTATGGACTGGTGACTCAGTGCCGCCTTGGACATGCTTTCATGGGCGAGTACTACCAGCGCCATGTTCCCACAGAGGATGTTGCCTGCCCTTGTGGTAAGCACTTGCAGACTCGCGATCATATCCTCTTGGATTGCGAGCGCTATGATGACCATCGCCACCATCTTGCTGCCTTGAGACCAGATCTCAATGGCACGCATGCGCTACTCAGCACTGCTAAGGGCATCACTGCCCTGGCCAAGTTCATCCAGTCATCAGGTGCGTTCACCAAATCTGGTGAGCCACCCCCACAGAACCCTTAATCCATCCACTCTGGGTTGGGAGGACCATAGCTGCGCTGTGGCTCCACATGACTCTGATCATGTTGTGGTGCGCCTTGTCTGCAAGTGGGCATTGCCTCACCCAACTCTTATCCACTTTACCTCTGCAATGATTCCTCAACAAGACTCTGAGATGCGCTCTTTGTGTCTTTCGAGTTATGTGACTTTGGCTTGCTCTGGACTTTGCCTGGAGTAGCCTCCTTGACTAACATCTACTTGCTCATTGAGCGAGCTACTTGTCTCATGTGCCCCATCAGCACTAGGGACTCCCTTATGATATTTATACTAACTTATCCTATGCCCCAGTTCCTTTATGTTGTGCTCTGTTCTATGCCCCTATGACCGCTTGACTCTACTGTATTCTGACATCTTGACACCCTCCCCTCGTCTCACCCACAACTTTTCTGCTCAATCCCTCTACAACTCCTTCAGACCCCCCAACTGCCCCACACCTTCGATTGTCTGTACTTGCAGGAGTGCAGTCACTGTGTCTTGTGCTCGTATTATGTATGTAGCCTGCTTACACAGTCTAAAAATGAAGAATGTCTCTCTCTCTCTCTCTCGCTGGAAGCCGCGCACTCAGGCCAGTCTGCGCGCAGATGCCGCTGCCGGTCGGCGTGGAGGATCGCCGCCGGCGGCCCGAGGGGCTTTTGGCCAACGCGGTCGCGGAGGTCGGGCGACACCGTCTCGTGGCCCACCGCAATCGATTCGGCTCAACGGCCATGTCTACACGCTCAGCGATGGTGCGGAACCCGCGCCCGAAGCTGATCCTTTCCCGGACATCATCGATGATGTCCCGGTGGAGCTGCAGGCACAGGTCAACGCCACGATCGATGGGTCCTCGGCGATCAATATCGCGCACGTCTGGGCCATGTACGGCGCGAAGGAGGCCGACGAGGCCGTGGGAGTTGAAGGAGAGGAGGCCGCGGCGCCGGGCCAGGCGCCGCTGGCGGGCCTCAACCCGCTCGCGGCACCGTTTGTGCCCAGCGGAGCTCATCATGCGTTGATCGCGAGCACCGAGAGCAACCTGCTCGACGTCCCGTTCGACTTCGCCGAGACCCCCAGCGACCCAGTCGCGCCACCGCATAGCCACGCGGTCGTGATGAGCGTGTCTCCGGACGCGTTCTTCTATGACAGCGGTGCGAACGTGAACGTCGCAAACCGCTGCGACATCTACGAGACGTATCAGGCGACGCCCGGTCAGTACGTGCGAGGCGTAGGCCAGCAGCGCATTCCGAAGCTCGGAGTCGGGACTGTCGTTGTTGTGGCCACCGGCACCGGTCCGTCCGGTGAACAGCGCACGCGCCACATCCGGCTTACGAACGTTGCGCACATCCCCAGCGCACCTACCAACCTCATCTCCGTCTCCCGTCTCACTCTAGGCGGCCGACTCGTCATCTTCGGCCAGGAGCGCGTCCATGTCGTCGATAAGGACACCGGGGAGAAGATCATGACCGGCTCGCGCTGCGGCGAGCTCTACCGCGCCAACCTCATCGCTCAGCCTCCCACTGTACTGTTCGCCTGTAGTCTACAGCAGCTGCATGAAATTCAGGGCCACGCCAACTTCGATTACTTGCGCCGCATGCTGCGCGAGAAACGGATCACGGGAGTGCACGTTACCGATCTGGACAACAAGCCGCGCATGTGTACGGCATGCATACGCGCGAAGCATGTCGTACGCCCATTCCCAACATCGTCTCAGCGCGACGAGTCGCGGATGCCTTTACTGTATTCTGACATCCTGACACCCACCCCTCGTCTCATCCAAACCCTTTTTGCTCAATCCCTCTACAACTCTTTTAGACCCCCCAACTGCTCCACACCTTCGCCTGTCTGTACTTGCAGTAGTGCAGTCACTGTGTCTTGTGCTCGTATTATGTATGTAGCCTGCTCACACAGTCTAAACAAGAAGAATGTCTCTCTCTCTCTCTCTACCTGCACGCTCTGGGGCCGATTCTGAGGCTCTGGTTGCAAACCGGTCTGCTGTGCGCGGGGGTGGGCCAACCACCGCGCAAACGGCGTCCGGACAGGTGGAGGGCACTGTCCCCTACCCTACTTCCGCTCCGCATCGCACTCACACCCCTGTGGCATCTGCTGCAGTACCACTTTCGTCTCGCAACTCTGGGGGAGCTCAAAACGCTCCTCTGCAACTTCCGCTCCCAGCGCCTGCCGCTGCGTCAAGCGGTCGACCTGGGGGGTCCGGACATGTTGGGGGACACCTCCCGCACTCTACTACCGGCGCGCGTCGCGTCCCTGCCACTGTAGCCGCCGCTGCGGCCACAACTTCGTCTGGCAAGTCTGGGATGCCCCAAAACGCTCCCAAGACACTCCCTGCCGCTGCGCGCACCAGTGACTCCGCTGGCGCGCATGGTGTGCATGGGACGACCCAGGGCCATGTCAAGGCTCGGGCTGCCATGTTTGACCGTGCTGCACCCACTACTTCTCTCAAAACCGTTGCTTCGAGTTCCACCTCGACAGTGCACGCTGGGGACGCGTCCAGAATGGAGGGGGTGATCCCCACCAGCTCTAGTGACGCTCCAGCTGCTGTTCGTCAGAGCAGCAGTCTTGCGCAAGCTCCTGAGGCCAGAAATGGCTGGGGGGACGAGCCACCAGCCACCCACTCTGAGAATGACTGGGAACCACTGGATGCGACTGGCGAGTTCAACTTGCCGAATGGGAACATGGGGGATGACATGGACCAGGATGCACAGTCCTGGAGCGACCCACACCTCCCAGATGACAGGCATATCTTGGAGGAGGTCAATGAGATTCGCTTCGAGTTGCGTGACCTGATCAGGCGCGCCTCAGGCGTCAATGCAGCCCTTAGAACAGAGGGGGGCATGCGTTGGCTCTGGGCAGATTACTGGACGGCGAGGCAGCTCACAGAACTTGCCACTGTCATGAGCACTGCTGCAGTGCAAGGCGAAGCTGAAGCGCACTTTGCGCACTTGTCTTGTGCTCAGCCCACTCTCATTCAAACTCTCGTCTCTGATATGGCAGAGATGAAGCGCAACATGGCGCTCTTGGTTTCTCAGACTGCCCAGCAGCCAGCTGCGGTGGTCAGTGCGCCTCAGCAGCCTCAGGCTGCCACTGCAGCACCAGCAGCGGCCCCTGCAAAGGCCAACGCGTCCTATGCGGCCAAAGCGGCTCGTGCGCCGCGCCCTGGTACCAATGTGCCTGTGCCTGCCGCTCCTGCTCCCAAACCTGTTCCTACCAATGCGCGCGCGCGCCACCACCCAGGGCGTCTCATTCTGAGCGTTCGCGCCACCCCAGAGCTCACTGCTCATGTGCGGGACAATGCGAGTCTCCTGCGCAATCAGGTCAACTCAGTCCTTGAAAAGCACAAGTCCAAGGCTGGGATCCCTCTCAGGATCAACAGCGTCGACACTACTGCCTCAGGCAATGTGGTGGTCGTTGCAGCTGACAAGTTGACGTCGGCTGACTTGGTGGAGCACTCTGAGACCATTGCCTCTGCCATCTTGCCAGACTCGAGCCTCTACATCAAGGGCGAGCGCGACGAGCCTTGGTATCAAGTGCTTGTCAATGGTGTCTCAACTCGAGTGCATGACATCGATGGTCTGCCCTCTGGGTTGGAGATCCTTGCAGACTTGACTGAGTGGAACGACCACAAGTATGACTGGGCTACTCAGCCGCGCTGGCTGGGGAGCGCTGCAGACTTGGCCACAAAGAAGAAGGGGTCCCTCATTCTTGCATTCCACACTGAGGCCGATGCGCGCCATGCCATTGAGCACTCTGTCTCTGTCTTTGGGCAACTCTGCTCTGCGCGTCGCTTTGAGGATGCCCCTCGCGTCCGCATTTGTGACAACTGTTGTCGCTTTGACCATACAGCTCGCATTTGCGAGAAGCCCAAGCGCTGCGGTGTGTGCGGCTCCAACGACCACACCACAGCCAACCACTCATGCGATGGGATGGAATGCGACTTCTACTCTCCCTCGCACTCACATGCTCCTGGCACTCATTGCGAGCACACCAAGCTCAAGTGTCCTCACTGTGGAGGCGAGCATGTTGTTCGTTCTCCTCAGTGCAAGATCTGGGAGTGGCGCCGCAATGCGCTGCGCAAGCCCAAGCACAATGTGGCAAAGACTGGGGCTGCACCCAAGCAGGTGCGCCCCAAGAGCCGTGCTGCTACCAAGGATGCTGCAAAGGCGTCCAAGGGGAGAGAGAGAGACATTCTTCTTGTTTAGACTGTGTGAGCAGGCTACATACATAATACGAGCACAAGACACAGTGACTGCACTACTGCAAGTACAGACAATCGAAGGTGTGGGGCAGTTGGGGGGTCTAAAGGAGTTGTAGAGGGATTGAGCAAAAAGGGTTTGGGTGAGAAGAGGGTTGGGTGTCAAGATGTCAGGGTACAGTAAAGTCAATCGGGCTAGGAACATAAAACATAAGGGAACACGCAGACAAGTCAAACGAATCAAGAAACATCCATAGCAGTGTCCTCCTGGCCACCACCACGCTTCCTTCTAGTTCTCCTGGGGCCCGCACCAGAGCGCTGGGTCCAGACGCGGCAAGCTGAGTCGCACATCGCGTGGGGCCCAGCACAGTGGGGGCAGCACAGACGAGTGTGGCCACAGTGGGCCAGAGTGTCATGAGCATCGACGAAGAAGTCGCACTCAGTGCAACCATGCTCAGAGGTCACATGCCTCCCAGCACACAGGCCACAACGAGGGGGTTGGGTGCAAGCACGCGCCGAGTGCTCCAGACTGCAGCAGTTGGAGCAGGGGCGAGGTCGACCAGAGTCGCGGAAACGATGAGCACGCATCGCATGACCAAAGAGGAAGACTCCATTCCTCAGAACGTAGTCAAGATCCTCCTCGCGCAAGAAGGACAGCAGCACTGAGCCAGAGCCCTGCTCAGCGACACGGTCAGGGGGGGTCATCCACATGGGGGGAGCAGCCCAGGAGAACTGGTGGGCGACGAACTCCTCCACCTCAGCCTGCAGCACCTGCGACGAAGGCAAGGGCTGGGCGAGGTCTGGAGGGACCACATCAGGCACAACGGCCTTGTACCATACGCTGTCACGAGCAGCACCAGAATAAGCGGCCTCCTTGGGCAGGAAGGCAGAGGCAATGAGGGCGGAGTGGGGCTCCAAGTCGGTAGCAGTCAACCCTGGCTTCGCAAAGACAACTACATTGCCTGAGCGAGTGAGGTCAACACCACTCACCCCAAGCTTGGGATGAGGGGCACGAGCAGCAGTGATGTTGGCAAGGACGTTGTTGATGGCCAGGCGAGTGGCAGCGGCATTCTGGACGGCATGTCGAACTTCCTGACTAGGCTTCACCATAAGGATCAACCTGCCAGGGTGGTGGCGAGCACGTGGAGTGGTGGCAGCAGGCGCAGGAGGTGCTGGAGGTGGTGCTGGAGTGGGCTGGGCGACGCGAGAGGCATAGGATGCCTTGGCAGGACGAGGTGGGGCAGCTGGTGCAGCAGCAGCAGCAGGAGCAGCAACAACTGGGCGAGCAGCAAGGACCCCCTTAAGGGCCCCCACCTCAGCAGTGAGCTTCTTGAGCTCTGCCTGCTGTGCCAGAAGCATGTTGGTCGTCGAGGAGTCCACCACAAAGTGAGCAAAGTCCTCAATCTTACTACCAAGGGCAGGCACCAGGTCCCTGCACAAATACATCGCTTTAAGCAAAGTCACGGCGCGGTAGCAACCCTCCTCCTGGTATCCAAGTTCTGGGAGATCGGCTCGAAGTGCGGCAGCAAGAAGCTCTGCATTGTCGGCCTGTAGAGCTGCCTCATAGGCTTCTCCAGGCTTGAGGGCCTGTTCCTCCATTTCCTCATCAGAAAAGGAACCAGCAGCATCCTGGGCCTCCTGAGCACCACTAGGGGCACCCAGGGCCGAGGTTTGGTGGGCAGGGGTCGAGGGGTGGGCAAGCTGGCCAGGTGGGGCACGAGGAGCAGGCAATTCGAAGTCCGATGTCGGAGTTTGAACAGTGAAAATTTGCGCCCCCTGAGGGGCAGGGACACCACCAGAGCTCAACCAGGCGGTCTGGGAGCTTCCCCCTTGGAGGGTGGGGTCCTGGGGTCCAACAGAGCTGGGGCTGACAGTTGGTTTGAGCTTTTTAGGCCCAGAAATGGGCCTGGGAGGGCCTGAAGATCCAGGAGGACCACCAGAGCTCTCCAAGGCCCCAGAAGGGCGCTTTTGGGCCCTGTAGAGGTGGGCTGTGTTGCCAGAGGGTGGGGCATGGCCCTGCTGGGGGCCAGAGGCGAGGGGTGGTGCTGGTGCTGGCTGGGCAGGCAGTGACTGGCCACCAAGTCCCTGGCCACCATGCTGGACTGCAGTGTGGCCAGGCCTCCCCTGGGGACGCCCAGATTGACCATCTGGACCCCCTGGGTGACTGGTAGGGCGAGTGGAAGAGGACAGAGTGCTCCAGAGGTAGACTTCCTCTGACCAGGTGATGGTAAGAGGACAAGAAGCTTTTAAGGCGTCCAAGGAGCAGGGTGCTGATGATACCACTGGCGATGAGGCCGAGGCTCCTGCAGCCAAAGCCAAGAAGCGCAAGGACAAGGGCAAAGACAAGGAGACTGCATGATAGAGACAACTCGTCCTATTCGTGTTTCCTTGACCAATACTCGCCGCCATAATCTCTCCCAACTCGCTCTCTTTACTCCTGGGTCGTCCTACTCGACTCAGTTTGCCCCTGATCTCTACCTAATCACTGAACCTTGGTGGCGCATTGGGGATGAACCTGATGCACCGCACTTCTCTGTCAAGGAGCCTGCGGGTTACTACCCCATCCTCCCTGTGCAGAGTGTGCCTGCTGCTGAGCGGCCGCGCGTTTTTGCGTATGCCTCCAGCACGCGGACCGATGTTGAAGTGTTCAATCGTTATGACTTGGCCCAGGATCTCGACTTCCTCATCCTCGAGATCCGACAGGGCACACACACTCCTTACTTACTTGTATTGCTTTACAACCAGGATGCTCCCCAGGAGGCGCAGCGACAGGGCCGCACTTTTGAGCGGTTCAAGTCTGTTGTGCTTCCTGACATTGTTGCGATTTTCGAGGTCTTCGCACGCTCCAACCTCTCATCGCTCGAAGTCTCGCCTCTTCGCAGTCTCCCCCACCTACCCATTCAGTTCGCCATTCTCAAATCTCGTTATCCCGCTTAGTCCCCAGGCTCTAGGGATGCGGAATCGCGAGCCGAATCGATCTGGCGGGTGAGACTCGCGCCGCATCCGCAACCCATCAAGCGCAGCTGCCTTTATGGGACGACTCGACCTATCTCGACGACGACGACTTGCCTCGGCGACCTCAGACCCGGAATCTGCTCGTGGAACGGATCTCATCTCGTCTAGAGGGTGAGACCCTCGCCGTCGCGCCTCGGCGGCTCGCGCTCGGCCGGTTCGCCCATATCCGGCCTCTGGTCCCGCGGTCCGATCTCGAACAATTCGTTCGACATCCCCTCGTGTCTCTTGCACCCGGGATACCTTCGCCCACCCTCTCTCACCTCCAGGGTGTCGTGTATGCGCCGGTATCTCGTGCCGTTGGCTTGCAGCGCTGTCCGCGCTCTTCCCATCCATACCCCTCGACGAAGCTTCTTGTCCTCTTACCATCACCTGGTCAGAGGAAGTCTACCTCTGGAGCACTCTGTCCTCTTCCACTCGCCCTACCAGTCACCCTGGGGGTCTAGACAGTCAGTCTGGGCCCCCAGGTAGACGCTCTGGCCACCCTGCAGCTCAGTGGGGTGCCCAGGGAGGTGGTGGCCAGTCACTGCCTGCCCAGCCAGCACCAGCCCCTACCCTCGCCTCTGGCCCCCAGCAGGGCCATGCCCCACCCTCTGGCAACACAGCCCACCTTTACAGGGCCCAAAAGCGCCCTTCTGGGGCCTTGGAGAGCTCTGGTGGTCCTCCTGGATCTTCAGGCCCTCCCAGGCCCATTTCTCGGCCTAAAAAGCTCAAACCAACTGTGAGCCCCAGCTCTGTTGGACCCCAGGACCCCACCCCCCAAGGGGGAAGCTCCCAAACCACCTGGTTGAGCTCTGGTGGTGTCCCTGCCCCCCAGGGGGCGCAAATTTTCACTGTTCAAACTCCGACATCGGACTTCGAATTGCCTGCTCCTCGTGCCCCTGCTGGCCAGCTTGCCCACCCCTCGACCCCTGCCCACCAAACCTCGGCCCTGGGTGCCCCTAGTGGTGCTCAGGAGTCACAGGATGCTGCTGGTTCCTTTTCTGATGAGGAAATGGAGGAACAGGCCCTCAAGCCTGGAGAAGCCTATGAGGCAGCTCTACAGGCTGACAATGCAGAGCTTCTTGCTGCCGCACTTCGAGCCGATCTCCCAGAGCTTGGATACCAGGAGGGGGGTTGCTACCGCGCTGTGACTTTGCTTAAAGCGATGTATTTGTGCAGGGACCTGGTGCCTGCCCTTGGTAGCAAGATTGAGGACTTTGCTCAGTTTGTGGTGGACTCCTCGACTACCAACATGCTTCTGGCACAGCAGGCTGAGCTCAAAAAGCTCACTGCTGAGGTGGGGGCCCTCAAGAGGGTCCTTGCTGCTCGCCCAGTTGTTGCTGCTCCTGCTGCTGCTGCTGCACCAGCTGCCCCACCTCGTCCTGCCAAGGCATCCTATGCCTCTCGCGTCGCCCAGCCCACTCCAGCACCACCTCCAGCACCTCCAGCACCTGCTGCCGCCCCTCCACGCGCTCGCCACCACCCTGGCAGGTTGATCCTTATGGTGAAGCCTAGTCAGGAAGTTCGACATGCCGTCCAGAATGCCGCTGCCACTCGCCTGGCCATCAACACCGCCCTCGCCAACATCACCGCTGCTCGTGCCCCTCATCCCAAGCTAGGGGTGAGTGGTGTTGACCTCACTCGCTCAGGCAATGTGGTTGTCTTTGCGAAGCCAGGGTTGACTGCTGCCGACTTGGAGCCCCACTCCGCCCTCATTGCCTCTGCCTTCCTACCTAAGGAGGCCGCCTATTCTGGTGCTGCTCGTGACAGCATATGGTACAAGGCCGTTGTGCCTGATGTGGTTCCTCCAGACCTCGCCCAGCCCTTGCCTTCGTCGCAGGCGCTGCAGGCTGAGGTGGAGGAGTTCGTCGCC
The DNA here is from genome assembly GCA_030578095.1 of Auricularia cornea. Taxonomy (NCBI): domain Eukaryota; kingdom Fungi; phylum Basidiomycota; class Agaricomycetes; order Auriculariales; family Auriculariaceae; genus Auricularia; species Auricularia cornea. The sequence goes on along the minus strand of JARLTE010000009.1, from coordinate 1,862,945 downwards.
CACCAGTTCTCCTGGGCTGCTCCCCCCATGTGGATGACCCCCCCTGACCGTGTCGCTGAGCAGGGCTCTGGCTCAGTGCTGCTGTCCTTCCTGCGCGAGGAGGATCTTGACTACGTTCTGAGGAATGGAGTCTTCCTCTTTGGTCATGCGATGCGCGCTCGTCGTTTCCGCGACTCTGGTCGACCTCGCCCCTGCTCCAACTGCTGCAGTCTGGAGCACTCGGCGCGTGCTTGCGCCCAACCCTCTCGTTGCGGCCTGTGTGCTGGGAGGCATGTGACCTCTGAGCATGGTTGCACTGAGTGCGACTTCTTCGTCGATGCTCATGACACTCTGGCCCACTGTGGCCACACTCGTCTGTGCTGCCCCCATTGTGCTGGGTCCCACGCGATGTGCGACTTAGCTTGCCGCGTCTGGACCCAGCGCTCTGGTGCGGGCCCCAGGAGAACTAGAAGGAAGCGTGGTGGTGGCCAGGAGGACACTGCCATGGATGTTTCTTGATTCGTTTGACTTGTCTGCGTGTTCCCTTATGTTTTATGTTCCTATGCCCGATTGACTTTACTGTACCCTGACATCTTGACACCCAACCCTCTTCTCACCCAAACCCTTTTTGCTCAATCCCTCTACAACTCTTTTAGACCCCCCAACTGCCCCACACCTTCGCCTGTCTGTACTTGCAGTAGTGCAGTCACTGTGTCTTGTGCTCGTATTATGTATGTAGCCTGCTCACACAGTCTAAACAAGAAGAATGTCTCTCTCTCTCCATACCCCTCGACACTGCTCTCTCGACAGAGACGCTCCCCCGACCTCGTGCCATCCGGGATACCTTCGAGACACCTCTCCGATGTCCTTCGCACGCTCGCTCTACATCCTGGAGACTTCGACGAGCCGCAACATTGCGATGTACGTCTGCAGCGGCACCAGCTCGCGTCGCATCTTCGACCCCTCGCGCGCTCGGGGTTCTACGATGGTCTGCGAGAGGCTGTTGCCCTTCGAGGAGTCTTCGATGCATATCCCGGTATGTCCAACGCCTGCTCGATCGCTGGTTAGTGGGGACGAGTTCGGTTATGGGTTATTCGTCGAGCCACTTCGGTCTTCGAGGACATCGCGGGCTTCGGTTCAGATCGGCGACCTCTCTCGAGGCAGTACGGTGATCCGGGATAGTCTCGTTCCGGCGTTCTCATGATGTGTATATAGGGAGGACGGCCTTCTGGGCTGATCCCCAGATTTGGTCTGGTCAATGCACCACCCATGTTCTTGCTCGCATAGTTCCCCTCCTCAGCGCCAGTCCCGGCGAGTGTGGTGTGCTCTGCCGTGACATAAGACCAAATCTAACCTCTCCTCGGACTGGCGTCCCTTCCTCCCTCTTTGCCCTCTTCTCTCCGCTCTCCGGCTCCCCCGCGGTGCGATGTGTCGCGCAGTTCGACGAATTATCGGCCGCGCTCCCCCTCTTCACCGACGACGATCCTCTAGCAAGTCGGAATGGCCGATAAGGCTCGCAGCCTGGGCGCCGATGGGATCCTCTCGACGGACAACCCGCTCCCCTCCTCTCGGTTTCATAGCGTCAGCGACGCTAGCCCGTGTACCGACCTCGCCGACCCCAGACGGGCAACCTATGTCTCTCCCCCTCGCCCCGGGGGCTCGACTCGCGATGTGCACGCGTGCTCCCTCGCGATCCGCCAAGTCTTTCGGATCTTCGGCACCAGGATCGCACCGCATCCCATCCCCCTGGGGTGTCCTTCCTCCCTCTATACCCTCGACCCTCGTCGACCTTCGACGAGCGGTGCGTTATCAAAACCCGACCACCTCTGACTGTTAGCGAGAATGGAAGAACGCGCAGTCACTCTCCCCGCTCTTTATCCTCCTTAAAGTGTACATTTATTATTTCTAACCAAAAAGCAGGTGTCACACCAAAAAAGAGGTGGCACACCAAGGAAAAGGGTGTGTGACTTGCATGTTGTGGTGTGTGCCACTGTGTGTGTGGTGTGTGGCACCGGAAATTTCCGAACCTTAGATACCCGACACACCCTAAAGTGGGTGTGGCACACACCAGGACTGGGTTGGCACACCCAAACAGGGGTGGCACACACCCACAACCAAAGGTGGCACACACCACAACCACTTCCATACACCATTTCCCCCCTCCCCACACTCCCCACCATGGGTGTTTAAGGGTCTTTCCAGTAATTATCCCATGAGTAATTTCCATATTTAGTAATTATTTTATCAAAAAAATGCGTCCAAATAGGTTGCACACCCATGGTGGGGAGTGTGGAGAGGGGGGAAATGGTGTGTGGAAGTGGTTGTGGTGTGTGCCACCTTTGGTTGTGGGTGTGTGCCACCCCTGTTTGGGTGTGCCAACCCAGTCCTGGTGTGTGCCACACCCACTTTAGGGTGTGTCGCTTATCTAAGGTTCGGAAATTTCCGGTGCCACACACCACACACACACAGTGGCACACACCACAACATGCAAGTCACACACCCTTTTTCCTGGTGTGCCACCTCTTTTTTGGTGTGACACCTGCTTTTTGGTTAGAAATAATAAATGTACACTTTAAGGAGGATAGCTCTTGACCATCGAAAGATGGGGGCCTGGCCGTGATCCGACGAAGGATGCATGCGCTCGCAGTGCCTGAGCACCGCCGACCTCACGAGACGAGGCGCGAACGACTCGAGCGACGCACGATGCCTCGCTCACGAACCCGAACGAACGACACGATGTCCTACGACTCGAAATGAACACACGGCAGAGCCGAACGAACCTCGCCGAGCACTCCTAACGCTCCGCGATCGACGCTATCCCTAGCCCGCACTCTAGCGCGGCCTCCACGATCACTACATGACCCCTAACGCGTGAGCGCTGGTCTCGCTCCTCCCTCTATCCCCGCACCGCTCTGGGGATCTCTTCGACGCCTCGACCGAGATAACGCTCTCGAACTCGGCTTCGCACACGCCCAGCTCCGCGATTGACATCGCGCGACTCGCGGCACTTGACGCGGACCGACAACCGCTTCCAAACGCATTCGCTGGGCCTGACCCTCGTCGCCCTCCCCGGACGACCTCGCCGACCTCAGCGAACGCAGACTCGCGCTCGAGACAAGCTCCCTCGATCGTCAGCAGGCTCGCGAAGTCGTCACGCTTCGCTGTTCTCACTTCGCTTTCACCCCGGACTCGGCTTCGGGCCCTACACTCGTTCCAAGAAACGCCTCAATCCTTATTTCCTATCCTACTTCGCCCGTTGCGACAAGAAACTACATACATCAAGAAAACATACAAGAACACCGCCCCGGGCGGCTTACACGTCGGCCTCGTCCTCATCGTCCTCCTCCTCCGACTCCGGGTCGTCGGCCTGGCGCTGGCGCTCGAAGAGCACCATCCGCGTGGCGTTGCGGCGATCGGCGCGACGGCGCTGCAGCTCGCGCAGCCGCTCGCGCGCCTCCTCGATCTCAGGCGTCCCCGCGGGCCCCGGCGACGACGACGACGACTTACGGCGCCGCGAGCGCGTGCGCGAACGCGACGACGACAGGCGCGAGCGCCTCGACGACGATGAGCCGTGCGGCGTTGATGGCGCTGAGCCCGGATCGGTGGGCGGCGTCAGCGGGCGTCGCACGCCGCGGTGTCCACGAACCACGCCCGCGTCCATGCGCAGTTGTGTCCACGAGCACGCGAGGCGCTTGTGGCTGCAGACGGCGCACGGCAGCGCGCCCGGCTTGTCGCGACACCAGTCCGCGAAGCCGTGCTTCACGCAGCGTTCGCAGGGCTGTACCCAACGATGTCAGCCACCTCGCCGACCAATCGAGAACCGGAACCGCAGTCTACTCACCCGTAACGGGACGTCGTCGGGCCCCAGCTGCTTGCGGGCGCGACGGGAGGCCTCGAGATCGGCCTTTTTGCTCTCGCCGGGTGGGATCTTCGCGCCGCTCGTCGCGGCGCGCTTCGACGCTCGACGCGGCGGGGCTGTCTTCTCAGCTGGGCGGCCGCGCTCCGCCCTCGCACGCGCTTGCCCTGAACCGCGCTCCGCCCTCGTTCGCGCCTGCTCCGGGGCGACCGCAGACACGGGCCGCGACACCGTCATACGAGCAAAGGGACGACGGCGGCGCCGCACGAAGGGCTCGTCGTCGTCCGAAGGCAACGGCGGCGAGGTCGCCGACGTCGCCTCCGGCGCCGGAGCAGATCGCGGGGCCGACGTCGTCCAGTTCGCGGGCACGGGCGGGAGGTTGAATATGAGACGCCGCCCTCCCACGAGCGGACGGAGGGGACGGACGCGCAGACAGCGGCGGCACGAATGGCGTCGCGGTGGGCGACCGCGCAGGCCCCAGGAAATCGTCGATGTCGTCCTCAGACCCGAGAGCAGGCGCTCCCAGCGTCGAGGACGGCCCCGATGTCGCGGATACGGCAGGCGGCGGCGCCGGCGCAGAGTTCGTCGCCGTCGTCGAGTTAGCAGCCGGTGCCGGCGCAGCAGACGTCGACGGCGCCGCAGACGGCGGCGAGATCGCCGACGTCGATGGCGGTGGAGCGGAGGCCCCAGACACAGTAGACGGGGCGGCAGCACGCGCGCGAGCGCGAGTACGAGGAGCAGACGGCGCCGGCATCGCACCCGCGAACCGCGCGTACGACGGCGGCGTGAAGTCGGGCTGGAGGGCCGGCATCGCGAACTGGCCCGGCGCCGCAGCGTTCCAGAGCGCCCACGGCGCCGCCGCGGGCTGTTGCGGTTGCGGCTGTGGTGGCGCGGGCGGCGGGAAGAACGAGGTGGGCGGCGGGAACGACGATGGCAGCGGCGGCGGCCTCGCCGAGCCCGCCTGCGTCGACGGGCCCGCGTTCGAGGGCCCAGCAGACGATGATGGCGGCGGCGAGCGTGTGCGCAAGCGTGCGGGCGGCGGCGCGTCCTTCTTGCGACGGCTGTCCTTGCGGCCCATGGTGGGGGATCGAGGACAAGAGACGTCGAAGCCCGTCGAGCTTATATGGTCGACGAACAAGCTTCGAGATCCCAAACAACGAGTCACCCGCCGATGCCGTGGTCACCCGGGACTCAATATGCCCTCGATCTCCTTCACGCTGGTCCCCAACAGCTCGCCGAGGCTCTCCCTCGCTCCTGGAGACTGCTCGAGGCTTGTAAGGGGGGCTATGTTGCGATTTTCAAGGTCTTCGCACGCTCCAACCTCTCATCGCTCGAAGTCTCGCCTCTTCGCAGTCTCCCCCACCTACCCATTCAGTTCGCCATTCTCAAATCTCGTTATCCCGCTTAGTCCCCAGGCTCTAGGGATGCGGAATCGCGAGCCGAATCGATCTGGCGGGTGAGACTCGCGCCGCATCCGCACCCCATCAAGCGCAGCTGCCTTTATGGGACGACTCGACCTATCTCGACGACGACGACTTGCCTCGGCGACCTCAGACCCGGAATCTGCTCGTGGAACGGATCTCATCTCGTCTAGAGGGTGAGACCCTCGCCGTCGCGCCTCGGCGGCTCGCGCTCGGCCGGTTCGCCCATATCCGGCCTCTGGTCCCGCGGTCCGATCTCGAACCATTCGTTCGACATCCCCTCGTGTCTCTTGCACCCGGGATACCTTCGCCCACCCTCTCTCACCTCCAGGGTGTCGTGTATGCGCCGGTATCTCGTGCCGTTGGCTTGCAGCGCTGTCCGCGCTCTTCCCATCCATACCCCTCGACACTGCTCTCTCGACAGAGACGCTCCCCCGACCTCGTGCCATCCGGGATACCTTCGAGACACCTCTCCGATGTCCTTCGCACGCTCGCTCTACATCCTGGAGACTTCGACGAGCCGCAACATTGCGATGTACGTCTGCAGCGGCACCAGCTCGCGTCGCATCTTCGACCCCTCGCGCGCTCGGGGTTCTACGATGGTCTGCGAGAGGCTGTTGCCCTTCGAGGAGTCTTCGATGCATATCCCGGTATGTCCAACGCCTGCTCGATCGCTGGTTAGTGGGGACGAGTTCGGTTATGGGTTATTCGTCGAGCCACTTCGGTCTTCGAGGACATCGCGGGCTTCGGTTCAGATCGGCGACCTCTCTCGAGGCAGTACGGTGATCCAGGATAGTCTCGTTCCGGCGTTCTCATGATGTGTATATAGGGAGGACGGCCTTCTGGGCTGATCCCCAGATTTGGTCTGGTCAATGCACCACCCATGTTCTTGCTCGCATAGTTCCCCTCCTCAGCGCCAGTCCCGGCGAGTGTGGTGTGCTCTGCCGTGACAGACATGCCCATTGCAATTGCGATGGATGCGAATGAGCACCACCATGCGTGGGACTCGTTTGCGCAAGCCTCTTCGCGAGGAGGCGAGCAGATGCTCGAGTGGATGGAGGAGCATGGCTTCTCCCTGCTCAATGACTCAGATGTGCCCACTTGGTGCAAGGACGACCACACTCAGTCTTCTGTTCTGGACTTGGTCTGGCAGAATGACGAGATGGCCGCTCTTGGGGTTCTGGCAGACTTTGGAGTGTCTGACCAGGTTCATGACTTCTCTGATCACCACACCGTCTCTTGGGTGTTTGACTCTGGCCAGGAGGAGGTCGAGCTTGACTCCCATCCTGGTTACAACTTCAAGGCTGCTGAAGCTGACAAGTTCAAGCGCGACTTCAAGGAGCGCATGGACAGTCATGCTGATGTCTTCACAGAGTTGCGAAATGCGCCCAAGGCCGTTCGCAACACTGAGTTGCTGGAGCGAGCGTGTGCAGCAATGCATGATGCTCTGAGCGGCGCTACTGAGGCCACAGTGCCCAAGAAGCGTCCCTCAAAGCCTTGGTGGACTCCAGAGCTCACTGCTAGCAGACAGCGAGCGCATGATGCAGAGATTGCGGCTCGCAAGTTTGCAAAGGAGGCTGGTCGTCCCAACCGCCTTCTTAGTGCAGATGCAGCTCGAGAGCGCAACTACCACAAGCGCCACATCAGGCGCACCAGGACTGCTTACTGGAACAAGGTCGTACCGCGCGACTTGTAATGTTGATTTTCGGGGCCGCCATTCCTCGGCGTAGGCTGTGCGGGTTCGTGCACTCTCTTCGCAAGGGGGCGAAGGTGTCAACGATCTGGAATTGCGCGGTGCGGCCCCTTACCGTGCCACTTGTAATGTTGTTTCTCGGGGCCGACACTAGGCGCAGGCTGCACGGGTCCGTGTACGCTTCGGAACGGGGAGACAGTCGATTCGAGAATCTGGAAGTCGTGCGGGGCTCGTATAACCCGATTTCTCTCACTCGGACAGGTTCTCGTCGTGATATCTGGTGCACCTGGTTATGGGTGGTTTCTGTGAATATCAGTCATATTAGCCTGCCATCCAGACCGCGCACTTGCAGAAAACAGCGAGAATCATTGAACTGAGTTATCATGAGACTGTCGGAGTTGAAGGGGACTGGGTTTGTTTTTGATGCCGCGATCGGCGACGTCGCAACGTTGGAATCTCTTGGCCTCATCCTGCTCGTTCACTATGCAGTCCGGCGATATTTTTACGAGGCGGAGGATCGTGGTCCTGGGTTCTCGCGCGGCGGGTCAGTGCCACGGCAGTCATTGACTGAGTATTGACCTCGGTACAGGAAAAAGCGCACTCGTGGTTCGATGCATCGAGGATCATTTTGTGGAGGATTACTACCCCACGATCGAAACTGTTCACTCGAAGACAGTCAATTATAACGACAAGGAGTATCACTGCAAAATCATCGACACCGCCGGCCAGGTATGGTTATGGCAGTCCGAGTTTGGTTACACGGAAACTGACTGTTTCCCCGATCTTTTCGCATAGGATGAGTTCTCTATATTGCATGACAGACATGCCATTGGGACGCATTGCTATCTCCTCGTCTACTCGGTCCAATCACGGAGGTCGTTCGACATGGTCAGCATCATCTACGACAAGATCATAGAATTCTCGGGCCAGCAGAGCGTGCCATTGGTGATTGTTGGACAAAAGGCCGACCTCCTCCGGTGAGTACTGGGAATCGGCCTGGCCATAGTTCCCGAAGTACTGATCAGCAGTAGCCGTCAGGTTACGGTGAACGAAGGTGAGGCCCTGGCAAGGACCCTGAATGGTGCATACATCGAAACGAGTGCGAGTGACGGTCGGGGTACCGGTCAGTTCTGGGTTTCAGGACATTAGTTGATAAAAGACTTACGGTTGAACCGTAGACAAGGTCTTCGAGCTTTGCCTCTCCGAGGTGGAGGCATTGAATAAGAGACAGGAAACCAAGACCCGAACGCCACCGAGAACAAGGTGGTGCATCATGATGTGAAACGAGGCAGCACCGATTCCATGGCCTTGGCTATCTTGCTCAGATCTTGCTATCGTGACTTTCTAGCAATGTTCAGCAATCTAATCTGATTCTAACCCGTCCTGTCTTGGTCAAAATGACCAGACCATGAGATGTGGGAGGCAAAAGGAGGTGAACGAAATCAAACCGGAACAGCATTGACCTTGTCGGGGTCACAAACCTCCCCAAAATATGCGGGTGCTCAGTCTGTGATGCGGAGCCGAGGAACAAATCTCGCAGTACCCCCGGACTTCGAGCTACTACTCTCATCCTGCCGCAACCCCGCAGTCATGCCGCCCTCGTCAACGACATTCTCCGCCCAGCAGACGACCCTCTCCGAAGTGCACAGCCGCCCGTTCGTCTTCTGGACATGGTGCGGGTCGTCGGCGCCGAGGAAGACGTCTCGCAGCACGGGTCCGCGCTGCGAGTTGCTACTCTCGTCCTGCAGCCCCGCGATCACGCCGCCCTCGCCAACGACCTTGTCCGCCTCGCACACCGGGGGCTGCAACATCCGCGCACGGCTGTTCGTCTTCCGGACGTGGTGCGGGACATCGGCGGCCAGGAACACATCTCGCAGTACGGGCCCGTGCTGCGAGGTGCAAGTCTCGTCCTGGCGCCCACGATCACGCCGCCCTCGCCAACGACCTTCTCCGCCTCGCACATGATCCGCTCCAAACTGCATTGGCCCGCGGGCGCCTTCTGGACGTGGTGCGGGACGTCGCCGACGAGCAACTCGTCTCGGAGTACGGGCCCGTGCTCCGAGTTGCTACTCTCGTCCTGCCCCCACCCCGCGATCACGCCGCCCTCACCAACGACCTTGCCCGCCTCGCACGCCGGGGGCTGCAACATCCGCGCACGCCTGTTCGTCTTCTGGACGTGGTGCGGGACATCAGCGCCGACGAACGCATCTCGCAGTACGGGCCCGTGCTCCGAGTTGCTACTCTCGTCCTGCCCCCACCCCGCGATCACGCCGCCCTCACCAACGACCTTGTCGGCCTCACACACCGGGGGCTGCAACATTCGCGCACGCCTGTTCGCCTTCTGGACGTGGTGCGGGACGTCGCCGACGAGCAACTCATCTCGGAGTACGGGCCCGTACTTCGAGCTGCTAATCTCGTTCTGCCCCCACGTCGCGAGCACGCCCTCCTCGCCAACGAGCCTGGCCTCCCCGCACCGGGGGCTGCAACATCCGCGCACGGCTGTTCGTCTTCCGGACGTGGTGCGGGTCATCGGCGGCCAAGAACATATCTCGCAGTACGGGCCTGTGCTGCGAGGTGCAAGTCTCGTCCTGGCGCCCACGATCACGCCGCCCTCGCCAACGACCTTCTCCGCCTCGCACATGATCCGCTCCAAACTGCGTTGGCCCGCGGGCGCCTTCTGGACGTGGTGCGGGTCGTCGGCGCCGAGGAAGACGTCTCGCAGCACGGGTCCGCGCTGCGAGTTGCTACTCTCGTCCTGCAGCCCCGCGATCACGCCGCCCTCGCCAACGACCTTGTCCGCCTCGCACACCGGGGGCTGCAACATCCGCGCACGGCTGTTCGTCTTCCGGACGTGGTGCGGGACATCGGCGCTGAGCATGACCTGTCGCTCTCGTCCCGCATTGTGCCACTCTTCTTTGCTCAACACCTTGTATCTCCTGAACACATGCCCCCCTCCCCGGACCCTTTCCCATGTTTCCCCCTTTCTTTGCTCGCCATCGTCGTTCGTTCTTATGGACTGTCCTGTTGGACTGTGGACTTCGCTATCCTGTGTCTTTTCGTCCAGTTTCGTCCATCTGTTCCTCCTCTTTTTTTTCCCTGTATTACCTATTATTCCGGTTGAATACATCACTCTCACCGCTGGCCCAGCATTTTTCTAATCGTCCGTTCACTGTCTGACATGTGTGTCCTCAGTGGTACCTCCCTATGGCCCGCTACTGTACCAATCGACCGTTCATCCAGGTACCAAGCTTTGTCTCCTTCTTATACCATCGATATCCGTTTATATTCGTTAGCTTAATTTTGTGTTTCATTGTGGAATCGTCGGTGGGTCCAGTATTTGTATCCCCATCGTCGGAGTTTACAGGACTCTCATGTATCAGCAGCAACTGCCGGCGTGTCTCCAGGCCTCCCCATCGCCCTACCGCACGAGTTCGTGATATACAGGGGCAGACGCCGTGGAGAATTCCGGGCAAGAGTCCTTGCCTGAGATATCCACGCGCACTCTAAGCTCTGCGACGAGGCCTCTCGTGCTGCCCTGGACTCCTCGCCACAAGTCTGTGGAAAGGAACTTGGCGCGCATCATCTTTACTGTCAGCTTTGGAACGTCAGTACGCCCCCCGTACTTCGTCCTTGGTTTCTGATACTTTGTATCTTCCGCCGCAGAACGTCCCCATCGAGCAGAACACCGCACCCGTCGCGATGGAGTGCGCGTAAAATATTCCCTTACTTTCGACTTTGGCATTGATTTCCATTCTTTGCACTAGTATTGACGATCAAATATATGGCCGACATGAAGACGACAATACCAATGCGTTCGCTCATGACGGCGAGTCCAATCTGTCAGCCTCCAAGGTTCGCTGGATCCATTTCCAGCATGATTATTGAGCCACATCCCAGATCATATAGCGCAGTCCCGCCCCACGATAGTCACGCAAACGACAAGAATCAACAGAACCTCGCAATGCGGTGAGCCGTGGCCTACGTTCTTCCGCCATTCGCTCATTTGCCGCCTTCCAAGTATCGACAGCAACGTACATGAGGCATATGCGCTCCGTGGTCACAAGATTGATTCCAAGGAGTCGTTGCGGTCAGTTCATCTCACTCGCCGTTTCCATATGGCTCACATTCTCTCAAGATCCGCGGCCCAACAAGTTGTGAGGAGGACGATGTCCGATGCCTGCATGCAGGGTGAGATCGGTCGAAGATCCCGCCGTTCGCTCTTGTCGACGATGCGCTACTGGTGCGCGTGGCCTAGTGTCACCCGGCCTCTCTATCTCGTGCGGTGCAATCGAACGGTCGTCCCGGAACTGCCACGTAATGAGAGGCCCCAACGCTGCATAGATGGCCGTCTTGGTCCTTTCGACAAAGGTCACCTCCCGCAATTGCACGACGATGCCCGCACGCACACGCCTTACGCTCCGTTACTGGCTGTTGTGGGTGGCATTGTTCCAGTCGAGCGGGGCCGCCCGTGGTACCATCTTGAGCACAGACAGATGGAGGGCGACTTGGGCTGGTACCTCCTCACTGATCGCGACTTGCGTCAGCAGGGGGCGGGCCTCTTCAGCCTCCATCCCGAACTCCGGCACCGTATGAGTGTCGCATGCGATGCCCTGGTGCGGGAGTGGGACTCTGTATCCAAGGGCTACCTCGAGTGGAAGGAGAAAGTGATCAGGACTGCAGATTCCTCGAACTCTCCGCCAACGCCGGCTATCCTTATATATTCGATCCAAGCTTTGACAGATACGCTCCGACACCAGTCGTTGCGCGAGTTCGAGTTGAAGCAGTGCTTCTCTGACTGGCAGACCTTGCTGAACCATGCTCGGGGAATGATCACCGAGTCGCGGCTCCCACACGATATCGCCCCCCTGCCCTATTCCATCCAGACCGCAGAGCCTACGACTGGGCCCTGGTCCATTCTGGCCGCGCAGCCTTCGACTGGGGACTGGTCCATTCTGGCCGCGCAGCCTTCGACTGGGGACTGGATAAGGGATGAGGTCCTGTTCGAAGAGCGCGCTGCATTGCTCGAGATGCTCTCTGCGTCTAGAACGCACCAGAAGCACGCTCTGGCTGCCCGCGGTGTCTTCGTTTCGCAGGACGTGGACATAGCGAACCATTACGCTGTCGCCGATGTCCCGACATGGTATTTCGAACCGTATGACCCGACCGTCATGGCGAAGCTCCAGGAGTTGCAGCGGCGAGGCGTACTGCAGCGAGCGACGTACTTCAAGTATGGAACCAATCGTTGTGGCTACATGGCGGCGATCGAGAGGCGTCACTTCGAAGTCCCCCCCGGCACCGTCAATCCTCTTGCCCTCGCTCAGTCGGCAACCGCATACGAATGCGCAGCATGGGACGAGGGGGACGTCATTATCCCGAATGGCGACCCACCGCCGAGCCTGCCCACCCGCCTACCTGACGCACCATCGTCGCCCCAGTTGGTAACCCCGCCTGGTCATCCACCACACTCGGTTCCTCCCAGCAGCCGGCCGCCGTCGCTTCCACAGCCTGCTGTTCCGAGTGTCGATCCTTGCGACCCTGTAATTTCCATGTCTGCGGACCACCCAGTGTCCCCCGTCCGACCTGCGCAAGAGCCACCCGAGTCACCGATGCAAGTCGACAAGCCCGAGCCGCCGGCGCCACCGTCGGTTCTTCCTCTTCTCCCCGGCCCATCTTCGCCTTTTACCCGCGGGGGCGCTCCTGATAGAGGCCACAATCGCGGTCAGAGCAGCGGTCGCGGACAGGGCACTCGTCGAGGACAGAGCAACGATCGCGGGCAGGGCAATAGTCGCGGGCAGGGCGCAAGTCGCGGGCAGAAGAGAAAGGGTTGGCATTCCATCTTAACCTTTAATCTCCTCCTCATAATTTATCAGACCGCGAAGAGGACCCACAGGATTCGACGTCGACTAGGAGACCAAAACGAGCCAAGAGAGCACAAGGTACGATCGCTGCCTGTCGTCATAGGAAATATAAACTCATGGGTGTGTAAAGAGCCGGGCGCCGACAACTTGAAGGGGCCACGCCATCGCAGGGTGGCCCAGCATATGATGCGGGATGCCGGGATCGCCGTCCGTACGAAGGAGGTCGACCTAGGCGACGTTGTGGCTTCTCGCTTCAACACCACGGAAAGACCGCCCTGGTTCCCGGACCATTTCCCTCTCGCCGAGAATGTCGTAGGCCGGGTAGACAAGACTCGCGAGCGGCAGCTGCGCCTGGCGCAAGCCGCTGACTACCCAGTGCCGAAGCGAATCGTCGAGCAAGGACGTCAGCATAAAGTTCCTCTCGTCTCCTATTTCGTCAACTCGTGGCACCAGGCCAGGCTGGACAGAGACTCCCCGAAGGATTCTGGAAAGCCGAGGATCTCTGTGACCCGGGCCATCCTGTTCTGGTTGAAGATGCGGAATTGGTACCTACGTAAACTCCGTGTCTCGGCCGCGTCGGACACCCCAGGCCTGACCAGCGCCGAGTGGCGGAACTTGCTCAAGCTGTGCACCCCGAGGGATAAGATCTTGCGGGTCATCCAGGTCATAGGCCTGGATACCTTCCACCAGCCGCTGCCGCTCTCGCGGATAGTTTCCCTGCCCGATGCAGAGGAGGAGCCGCCGCTGGAGGAGACAATGGGCGGGTTGAATCTGGAGGCTGCGAGCCAAGATGCTGAGCAGACGGCTGCGAATAGTTCGACCGCGTCGCCGACAACGGCACTACCTGTGGCGACGCCCTTATTAGCCGTGCGATCTGCAACGACGCAGTTTGCAGCGGCGGCCTTTGGGCCGTCGCAGCCGGCATCCACTGTCACTTCAACGACCACGTCCTCGAGTCTCCGCCCCGCCGCATTCCCCACTGAACACCGCGGAAATTGTGCAGCAAATCTGCACCATCCATCTCTGCCGCTCTCCGCGCCCCCGTCATCATCGCCATCATCGTCACTCCCCCCGCCAGCTCAGTCCTCTGCATCTTTGCGAGAGGGTGACATTGCCGGGCGACGACTGGCTCCCATCCGCGAGGCCCGTGAGCAGATGGGTGCCTACGATCCGCGCGACTCCGACTCCGACGACGATGCACCTCGAGTCCAAGCTTCCAAGGCTGGTTCAACCATTGACCAGATCGAGCCCGCTCAACGAGCCTTATTCGACGAGCCCCGCTCAGATGAGGTTCCTCTTCGACGTCCCCACGAACGTCAGAACGTCGAACCGCGATCGTGGTACTTCCAGCCGAACTCTAATAACCCCCATCCCAAGAAACGCTGGAGTTATTACTTTTGGGACGGAGAGTTTATGATTCTCACTGGGCCGACGCATCGAAACTGGAGTGAGGTACAGAATATGACGGAGTGGTGGGATTACGAGAACAATCGGATTCTGTTCTTGGATTCGTGCACCTCGCAGCTCGAGGGCGAATATGTTATCCGCAAGGTCCCCTACCTCCTGCCCAACGAGCAACCGTCCTTCACCGATCGCACAGGCAAGGTTTCGAGAAGGATCTGGCCCGCAGACTATGGAGGGTAAGTTTCTCTACATTCGACAGTAAAGAGTCACTGAAGACAGGTAGGGTTTATGAGCGAGCAGGGGTGCCAAGACCTCAACAGAAGGACAAGCGACGAGCTCTGCCTCATCCCACAGCCAAGTTCCCTGTGAGCTCATTGTTACCTTACGGCGCTTTCAGCGCGTGGCTCATAAATTTTTGCTCACAAGCAGGCATCATTTCCTACAAGGCCAATCGGTCCTGAGCCTGTCGAACCGACGCTCGCTGAACCGTCCTCATCCGGGGCATTTACTGCATTGATACCTGACTTGACCACCCGCGCTGCCCACGCCCGTCCGCCCACTCGTCGGCCCGAGCCTAACCCCAACCCACTTGCAACTGCAGCGTCTACGCCAACCACCCCGGCATCTGCTCCTTCACGGGAGCCTCCGCCTGACCCTCGCCCCGGGCCTCCTCCTAGCCCGCTGCCCGAGCGGCCCGCTCCGTTATCGATTCACACGGTTCCTCTTACACCGAACGCACCTGCAAATGCCCCTTCGTCACTGCATCAACCAGCGGCTCCTATCCCGCTTGCCGGGCTTTCAGCTACTCCCACAGCCGCAGCTCCGGAGACACTCACCGTGCCATCGACTATGGGACGACCCGTAGTGGGCCGCGGGTCCGGACTCGTTGACGCGACCGCACCAGAAAACTCAGACGAGCTGCTTGCCGCTTCCCAGGTGTCGGCAAACGCAGCGCAGCTTGTGCAAGCTCCGCTCTCCACAATGGGCGAATACTTCGACGCTCTGCCGGTGCCGAAGTTCGAGGACAGAGAGCTGCCACCAGCCCCTCGCAATGAGGAAACCGACGACGCCGAAACCAGTTGGCCATCTGTCCGATGGCGTCGATATATTCTCTGGGAGTTATCCGAGCTCGAGTTTCGCCATGAGCTATTCTGGCTGGACTTGGCCATCCGACAGTCCCACCCAGGCCATGAACCTCTTCGGTCAATCGGGCGGGAAGACCGGTACAAGCAGTGCCGGGCATGCTGGGGCGGGGCAGAGTTCTCGCCTCCGTCAGATGACAGGCATGGCAACTGGCTCTGCTCAAAGGACCCAGCTCTTCGTCTTGTCGCCCTGAAGGCTTTCCATGGCTTCATGAGTGCATGGCCGCGGTCAGGAGACTTCCTGAAGGCTTGGGTAGACATCAACGAGGCTGGCGTCGGAGGGGACATGGACAGTACACCGAGCGGCTTATATGAACTCGAAACAAGTATCTGGCACTGCTACGTACAGACATTCTACGATTATCGGCACAAGCTGCCCAGCTTTCCATATCTCAGGCCCGAAATTCCCGACATGTGATATAGAAGTATGCACGAGGAATAAGGGTTATATTGACATGCATTGGGAATCAGGTCGAAATTGACCTCGACAAAAGCGGTTCGTGCCACAGTCCCATCAATGAAGAAATGCACTGATATGTGAGAACGAGATCGAGCTCTCAAACCAAACACAGACACGTTTCATCCAAAACCTGAACCTGTCCCCTCGGATAGCCGAGCATGTGCATGTGGGCAGCTAAACTGATGGTGTCGATGCGGGTGTGTCAAGGTGGTACAGGTCGGCCTCTGAACGACAGACCCGTCGTTGGGGCTGCATTTGAAGGAAAGCTGACGGCGCGACGTTCCGAACGAGGATTTGAACGTCCAAGTCCACAGTCCCGCCGACCGCGGCGCACGACATGCCGTTCCCACTCAAGTCGCCGCACATACCCGTGCGCCGTAATCATTGACCAACGGCGGACCCGTCGTTGGGCGTGAATACATGATGGTGGGTGTCGGCGAGCACCCGCGAGGCTCGAAGGTCAAACTCACGAGCTTTGCAGCCCTCTACTGCATCCCCGGCATTGCGTCGCTGCACGGGCCCGTGCATGCGATTGCCCTCCGCACGACGTACCCGTCATCGCGGCTGCGTTCGAAGGAGAGCATACGGCGCGACGTTCCGAACAAGGAGTTCGACGGCGAAGTCCAAAGTCACACCGACACCACCGCACGACCTACCATTGCCGTCGCATGCCCGCACGGACGTGTACGCTGTGATGAATGAGAGACAAGGGATCCACCGGTTGCCTGGATTCATCACGGTGTGTGTAGGCGCGCACACCCGCGCTCGAATTTCCAACTCACGAGCTTTGCAGCCCTGTACTGCAACCCGGCCTTCGCGTCGCTGCACGGTCCCGTGCATGCGATCACCCACCGCACGACGTACCCGTCGTCTCGGCTGCGTTCGCAGGAGAGCGTACGGCGCGACGTTGCGAACGAGGAGTTTGATATCCAAGTCCAAACTCCCACCGAGAGCGCCGTCCGACTCGCTGTTCCCACTCGCGTTGCCGCACGTACCCGTGCGCCATGATTAATGACAGATGGAGGACCCGTCGTTGGGCGTGAATAGATGATGGTGGGTGTCGGCGCGCACATCGACGGTCAAAGCCCAAACTGACGATCTTTACAGCCCCGTCCTGCGTCCCCGACTTCGTGTTGCTGCACGGGCCCGTGCATGCGATTGCCCTCCGCACGACGTACCCGTCGTCATGGCAGCGTTCGAAGGAGGGAGTACGGCGCGATTTTGCGAACGAGGAGTTTGACATCCAAGTCCCAACTCGCGCGGACGGCGCCGCGCGACGCGCCGTTCCCATTCGCGTGGCCGCACGTACCCGTGCGCCATGATCAATGACAGATGGAGGACCCGTCGTTGGGCGTGAATACATGATGGTGAGTGTCGGCGCGTACACCCGAGGCTCGAAGCTCACGAGCTTTGCAGCCCGTCCTGCATCCCCGGAATCGGGTCGCTGCACGGACCCGTCATGCGATTGCCCGCCGCTCGACGTTCCCGTCGTCGCCGCTGCATTCGAAGGAGAGCGGACGGCGCGATTTTGCGAACGAGGAGTTTGACATCCAGGTCCCAACTCGCGCGGACGGCGCCGCGCGGCGCGCCTTTGCCACTCACGTCCTTGAAAGGGCTCTCGCTGGGTGCTCCCCTGTGCGGACACGTCCGCGGTGGTCAGTCATGGACGGCAGATCCGCCGTTGGGCCTGAGTTCATGACGGTGGGTGTCGGCGCGCACGCCCGAGGCTCGTACTTCCAACTCACGAGCTTTACAGCCTGCTCTGTACTGCATCCCCGCCATCGCGTCGCTGCACGGGCCCGTGCATGCGATTGCTCCCCGGACTACATACCCATCGCGGTTCCGTTTGAAGGGAAGCTGACGGCACGACGTTCCGAAGGCGAAGTTCGACATCCAAGTTCAAAGTCCCGCTGACAGCGGTGCACGACATGCCGTTCCCACTCGCGTCGCCTCACGTAGCCGTGCGGCATAATCAATGACGGGCGGCGGACCCGTTGTTGGGCGTGAATACGTGATGGTGGGTGTCGACACGGACATCGACGGTCAAATTCCAACTCACGAGCTTTGCAGGCCTGTACTGCAACCCCACCTTCGCGTCGGCGCACGGGCCAGTGCATGCAATTGCCCACCGCACGACGTACTCATCGTGTCGGCCACATTCCAAGCGGAGCAGCCGGCGCGCCGCTGTATCGATGAGTTTTCTGCTCTAGTCGCTACCGCCTTAGTCTACGCGGACTCGCTCTCGGTCGGTTCTCTTACGTCGACGCCAGACCGTCTTTCTCTCGCCCGGCTGACCCGGACGTCTTTCCCCCCTAGACCCGATACACCACGCCGAACCGACGCCCCTTCGTTTCTCTAGACCCGAGGCAAAGATTCAGGTGCACTACACCACGTCGAACCGCCTCGCCTCGCTGACTGAAACCGACTCATGCATCCAGATTCACTACGCCACGCCGAACGGCCTTGGCCTGTCCTCCGATCGCGTCCCTGGTCGAAACGGATCCGTTGCTGCAGGTTCGCTGCCAGGGCACCGGTGACCAGAACCGCCTCGCCTCGCTGACTGAAACCGACTCATGCATTCAGATTCCACAGAGGTCGGCAAACGGACGCTCGTTGCTGCAGGTGTGCTACACCGTGCCGAACTGCTTTGCCAGCGATGCTGACCGACGCCGATTCGTGCTGTCAGATTCACTGTGCCAGGCCTAACCGCGGATTGCCACTCGCGTCCCCGTATCTGCGCCCGCTGGGTGCTCCGCTGTGCGGACACGTCCGCGGTGGTCAGTCACGGACGGCGGACCCGCCGTTGGGCCTGAGTTCATGACGGTGGGTGCCGGTGTGCACGCCCGAGGCTCGTACTTCCAACTCAAGAGCTTTGCAGCCCTCTACTGCATCCCGGGCATCTCGTCGCTGCACGGGCCCGTGCATGCGATTGCCCTCCGCTCGACGTTCCCGTCGTCGCCGCTGCGTTCGAAGGAGAGCGGACGGCGCGATGTTGTGAACAAGGAGTTTGATATCCAAGTCCAAACTCGCGCCGACGCCGCCGCGCGGCGCGCCATTGCCACTCGCGTCCCCGTATCTGCGCCCGCTGGGTGCTCCGCTGTGCGGACACGTCCGCGGTGGTCAGTCACGGACGGCGGACCCGCCGTTGGGCCTGAGTTCATGACGGTGGGTGTCGGTGTGCACGCCCGAGGCTCGTAGTTTCAACTCACGACCTTTACAGCCTGCTCTGTACTGCATCCCGGGCATCTCGTCGCTGCACGGGCCCGTGCATGCGATTGCCCTCCGCTCGACGTTCCCGTCGTCGCCGCTGCGTTCGAAGGAGAGCGGACGGCGCGATGTTGTGAACAAGGAGTTTGATATCCAAGTCCAAACTCGCGCCGACGCCGCCGCGCGGCGCGCCATTGCCACTCGCGTCCCCGTATCTGCGCCCGCTGGGTGCTCCCCTGTGCGGACATGTCCGCGGTAGTCAGTCACGGATGGTGGACCCGCCGTTGGGCCTGACGCCGCCGCCCAACCTAGTGGCTCCGTTCGAAGACTATGGACTTAGACTTCCTACTCCAAATTTTGGTAATTGTTAACTTTTCTCATTCACAATTAATCTTTTTCAAATTTTCTGGTTTATAGTATGGAGTCTATAGTGTGGAGTCACTAATGAGGAGTTCCCAGTCTGAACTATAGATACCAGTGTAGACAGTTCAGAGTTTGGAATCTGGGTCTGGAGTAATCTGTTTGGAGTTTGGAGCTTGGAGTTTGGGATCTGAGGTTTGGAGTTTGGAGTTTGGAGTTTGGATTTCAGTATTTGTAGCAGTTACAGTATAGAAAAATATTATTAGACTAGTTGGTACTTATTGAGAAGTAGACATTTTTTCAAATATTTAATTATTTGAATGGATAAGATAATTAACAGGTGTAATAGAAATGATAATATAACACAAGTTTGGAGTTTGGAGTTTGTAGTGAGCATTTAGTACTAGTATCCAAACATTTAGGGGTAGAACATATCCGACCTCCCTGGGCACCCCACTGAGCTGCAGGGTGGCCAGAGCGCCTCCCAGGGGGCCCAGACTGGCTGTCTGGACCCCCAGGGTGACTGGTAGGGCGAGTGGAAGAGGACAGAGTGCTCCAGAGGTAGACTTCCTCTGACCAGGTGATGGTAAGAGGACAAGAAGCTTTTTTGCAATTGCGATGGATGCGAATGAGCACCACCATGCGTGGGACTTGTTTGCGCAAGCCTCTTCGCGAGGAGGCGAGCAGATGCTCGAGTGGATGGAGGAGCATGGCTTCTCCCTGCTCAATGACTCAGATGTGCCCACTTGGTGCAAGGACGACCACACTCAGTCTTCTGTTCTGGACTTGGTCTGGCAGAATGACGAGATGGCCGCTCTTGGGGTTCTGGCAGACTTTGGAGTGTCTGACCAGGTCCATGACTTCTCTGATCACACACCGTCTCTTGGGAGAGAGAGAGAGACATTCTTCTTGTTTAGACTCTGTGAGCAGGCTACATACATAATACGAGCACAAGACACAGTGACTGCACTACTGCAAGTACAGACAGGCGAAGGTGTGGGGCAGTTGGGGGGTCTAAAAGAGTTGTAGAGGGATTGAGCAAAAAGGGTTTGGGTGAGAAGAGTGGTGGGTGTCAAGATGTCAGAATACAGTAAGGTCAACCGTCTCTTGGGTGTTTGACTCTGGCCAGGAGGAGGTCGAGCTTGACTCCCATCCTAGTTACAACTTCAAGGCTGCTGAAGCTGACAAGTTCAAGCGCGACTTCAAGGAGCGCATGGACAGTCATGCTGATGTCTTCACAGAGTTGCGAAATGCGCCCAAGGCCGTTCGCAACACTGGGTTGCTGGAGCGAGCGTGTGCAGCAATGCATGATGCTCTGAGCGGCGCTACTGAGGCCACTGTGCCCAAGAAGCGTCCCTCAAAGCGCTCCCAGCCTTGGTGGACTCCAGAGCTCACTGCTAGCAGGCAGCGGGCGCATGATGCAGAGATTGCGGCTCGCAAGTTTGCAAAGGAGGCTGGTCGTCCCAACCGCCTTCTTAGTGCAGATGCAGCTCGAGAGCGCAACTACCACAAGCGCCTTATCAAGCGCACCAGGAATGCTTACTGGAACAAGGTCGTGGAGGAGGCGACTGTCGAGGACATCTGGGACATGCGCAAGTGGTCTCAGGGTCGTCGAGGGTACCGCTCCCCAGACATTCGTCGTCCAGATGGCACACATGCGCGCCCTCATGCTGAGAAGTGTGATGCGCTCAGGGACACGCTCTACCAGCCGCCTCCTCACATAGACGGCTTGGACGAGCCAGAACTCACTACTCCACACCCAGAGGACATTCCCTACAAGGAGGTCACTCGAGAAGAGGTGTATGAGGGCATCTTTGGTCCAGACCCCAGCAAAGCGCCAGGCGACGAGGGTGTGTCCTATGTTGGCCTGCGCTGGGCATGGGATGTCTCAGAGGACGAGATCTACTTGCTGATATTCATGTGCGCTCTCTGGGGCTACCACCCTAAGAGATGGCGCCGCGCCATTGCCTTTGTGCTTAAGAAAGCGGGCAAGACTGACTGGTCTAATCCGCGGTCTTACAGACTCATTACCCTGCTCGTTTGCTTGGGAAAGGTCTTGGAGTGCATTCAGGCCAAGCGCTTCACTTACATGGCCTCTGCCATGGGACTTGTGCATCCCAACCAGTTTGGCGCCATGCCTGCGTCTTCTACTGTGGATGCTGCGCTCTGCTACACTCATGACATCCAGACTGCGCGCGACAAGGGGTTGGTGACAAGTTCTTTGACCTTCGACATTAAGGGTTACTTTGACTTTGTCAACCACAAGCGCCTGCTCAATGTTCTTCGCGAGAAGAGAGTGCCTCTGCCCATGGTGCAGTGGGTGGCCTCTTTCTTGCAAGACAGAGAGGCGTCCATCTGCTTGGATGGCAAACTCTCCAGTTGCAAGCCAGTGCACAATGGCGTCCCCCAAGGCTCGCCTGTGTCTGGTATCTTGTCTGCATTCTACTCCACTGGACTCATTGAGTTCATGCAAGGGCGCCGCGCTGCACGCGAGGAGCTCATGCAGGAGGACCATCCTTCATTTGTGGCACCCACTCTCTTCCTCTATGTGGATGATGGGCGCATTACAGTGCACTCTGATAGCCTTGAGTTGAACACTGAGGAGCTTCGCTACTCGTTCACTCTTGTGTGTCAATGGTTCAATGGCGCTGGTCTTCAGCCAGACTTGGACAAGTGTGAGCTCATGCACCACACTTGGCGCACCAGAGATCCTTCCTTTGCAGTTCTGAAGGAGGACAATGCTTACTCTATGACTTACTCCACAGGACAAGGCCAGGTCGCTCGCCTGCGCCCTCTGCCAGTTGTGCGTTGGCTGGGGATCTTCTTTGACCCCAAGTTGACTTTTCGTGCACATGTGGAGAAGGCATGTGCCAAAGCGCGCAAGGCTGCCATGGCCATGCGCATGCTTGCTAACACTGTTCGTGGTCTTCACCAAGGCCACATGCGACGGCTTTACACTGCCTGCATTCGCCCCATTCTCATCTATGCTTCTGCAGTATGGTGGACGCGTGCGAAGTGGCAGGAGGAGCAGATGGGTCGTGTTCAGAACTTGTGTCTGCGCATGATCTGTGCTGTCTTCAAGACTTCGCCCATCTATGCCCTTGAGATTGAGGCGGCCATTCCCCCCATTGCCAAGGTGCTGGACAAGGTGGATCGCGACACTGCTGCTCGCCTCCACAACCTGGGCCCTAAGAGTCCTGTTCTGCAGCGCCTCCCTCCCTTGTGGAGTAACCACCGCGAGGAGGGGGAGGGCGCTCCTGTGGAGCACCACAGAGATGTGACTTACTCCACTCTGCGCCAACTTGCATTGCTGACTTCGCGTCGCAATGAGCGCATTCTGCCATTCCATCTTGCACCTTGGGCTGTTCCCCTGGTCAAGGAGTTCCCTGGTCGCGTTCACCTTCGATTGTGTCCCAAGAAGGTGAACAAGGCTAAGGCAGCTCAAGAACACATTGCACTTGTAGAGCGTCTTCAGCTCAGCGAGTCTAACCTCATCTTCTACACAGATGGCTCTCTTCTAGAGACTGGCACTGGTCGCAGTACTGGTGCTGGTTTTGTTGCCTACCTTGGTGGGCAGGAGGAGGCGACTGGGCGCATCCCAATGGGCGCCAAGTCTGAGGTCTATGATGCAGAGATGCATGCCCTGTCTGCAGCGATGGGGCACCTCTAGCACATGGACATCCCACTTGGTACTTGCACTCATCTTCACTTCTTTGCTGACAACTCTTCTTCGGTTGGGGCCATCCTTCAGGAGCGCCCTGGCCCTGCTCAACACTTCTCTATTACTTTCTGCGAGCTTGCTCGCGAGTTCCTGGTCTCTGATGCCTCACATGAGGTGACTGTCTCCTGGGTCCCTAGCCATATTGGCATAAGGGGCAATGAGCGAGCAGATCAGTTGGCCAAGGAGGCTGCTCACATGCCAGGTCCGCGTTGGGCCACTTATGCATATCTCAGGAGACGCTCTAAAGAGGGTGTCTTGGAGTCTTGGCTTGAGGACTTTGCAGAGTCCCCACCCAGGGGCTTGTATGCGAAGGCGTCCCATGGAGCGCCAAAGCTCAAGCCCCCACCTCATTTTGACGCTTTGCCGCGACGCCTCTATGGGCTGGTGACTCAGTGCCGCCTTGGACATGCTTTCATGGGCGAGTACTACCAGCGCCATGTTCCTACAGAGGATGTTGCCTGCCCTTGTGGTAAGCACTTGCAGACTCGCGATCATATCCTCTTGGATTGCGAGCGCTATGATGACCATCGCCACCACCTTGCTGCCTTGAGGCCTGACCTTAATGGCACGCATGCGCTACTCAGCACTGCTAAGGGCATCACTGCCCTGGCCAAGTTTATCCAGTCATCAGGTGCGTTCACCAAATCTGGTGAGCCACCCCCACAGAACCCTTAATCCATCCACTCTGGGTTGGGAGGACCATAGCTGCGCTGTGGCTCCACATGACTCTGATCATGTTGTGGTGCGCCTTGTCTGCAAGTGGGCATTGCCTCACCCAACCTTATCCACTTTACCTCTGCAATGATTCCTCAACAAGACTCTAAGATGCGCTCTTGGTGTCTTTTCACTTATGTGACTTTGGCTTGCTCTGGACTTTGCCTGGAGTAACCTCCTTGACTAACATCTACTTGCTCATTGAGCGAGCCACCTGTCTCATGCCTCATCAGCACTAGGGACTCCCTTATGATATTTATACTAACTTATCCTATGCCCCAGCTCCTTTATGTTGTGTTCTGTTCTATGCCGCTATGCCTGATTGACCTTACTGTATTCTGACATCTTGACACCCACCCCTCGCCTCACCCACAACTCTTCTGCTCAATCCCTCTACAACTCCTTCAGACCCCCCAACTGCCCCACACCTTCGATTGGAAGCTTCTTGTCCTCTTACCATCACCTGGTCAGAGGAAGTCTACCTCTGGAGCACTCTGTCCTCTTCCACTCGCCCTACCAGTCACCCAGAGGGTCCAGATGGTCAATCTGGACGTCCCCAGGGGAGGCCTGGCCACCCTGCAGCTCAGTGGGGTGCCCAGGGAGGTGGTGGCCAGTCACTGCCTGCCCAGCCAGCACCAGCACCACCCCTCGCCTCTGGCCCTCAGCAGGGCCATGCCCCACCCTCTGGCAACACAGCCCACCTCTACAGGGCCCAAAAGCGCCCTTCTGAGGCCTTGGAGAGCTCTGGAGGTTCATCTGGATCTTCAGCCCCTCCCAGGCCCATTTCTGGGCCGAAAAAGCTCAAACCAACTGTCAGCCCCAGCTCTGTTGGACCCCAGGACCCCACCCTCCAAGGGGGAAGCTCCCAGACCGCCTGGTTGAGCTCTGGTGGTGTCCCTGCCCCCCAGGGGGCGCAAATTTTCACTGTTCAAACTCCGACATCGGACTTCGAATTGCCTGCTCCTCGTGCCCCCTCTGGCCAGCTTGCCCACCCCTCAACCTCTGCCCACCAAACCTCAGCCCTGGGTGCCCCTAGTGGTGCTCAGGAGGCCCAGGATGCTGCTGCTGCCTCCTCTGATGATGAAATGGCGGAAAAAGACGACTTTGATCCTCTGGACTCTGGTGATCCAAAGGTCATTGCTGCCTACATCAGGGCCAACCCCCACTGGATCAGGGAGAACAAAGGGGCTTTCTATAAGCTTCTGGCTGTGGTGCAGGGTGTTTACTCTGCTGGGGAGACA
This sequence comes from Auricularia cornea, assembly GCA_030578095.1. Taxonomy (NCBI): domain Eukaryota; kingdom Fungi; phylum Basidiomycota; class Agaricomycetes; order Auriculariales; family Auriculariaceae; genus Auricularia; species Auricularia cornea. The sequence goes on along the minus strand of JARLTE010000009.1, from coordinate 1,837,889 downwards.
TGTCTCAAGGTTGCTCAGGATATCCATGACTGGATGCGCACTGAACTTAACACCCGGTCGGTCAACATGCTTTGGGAGCAGGGCAACCAGCTCAAGAAGCTCACTGCTGAGGTGGGGGCCCTCAAGGGGGTCCTTGCTGCTCGCCCAGTTGCTGCTGCTCCTGCTGTTGCTGCTGCACCAGCTGCCCCACCTCGTCCTGCCAAGGCATCCTATGCCTCTAGGGTCGCCCAGCCCACTCCAGCACCATCTCCAGCACCTCCTGCGCCTGCTGCTGCCACTCCACGCGCTCGCCACCATCCTGGCAGGTTGATCCTTATGGTGAACCCTAGCCCAGAAGTTCGACATGCCGTCCAGAACGCCGCTGCCACTCGCCAGGCCATCAACACTGCCCTCGCCAACATCACCGCTGCTCGTGCCCCTCATCCAAAGCTAGGGGTGAGTGGTGTTGACCTCACTCGCTCAGGCAATGTAGTTGTCTTTGCAAAGCCGGGGTTGACTGCTGCCGACTTGGAGCCCCACTCCACCCTCATTGCCTCTGCCTTCCTGCCCAAGGAGGCTGCCTATTCTGGTGCTGCTCGTGACAGCGTATGGTACAAGGCCGTTGTGCCTGATGTGGTTCCTCCAGACCTCGCCGAGCCCTTGCCTTCGTCGCAGGCGCTGCAGGGTGAGGTGGAGGAGTTCGTCGCCCACCAGTTCACCTGGGCTGCTCCCCCCATGTGGATGACCCCCCCTGACCGTGTCGCTGAGCAGGGCTCTGGCTCAGTGCTGCTGTCCTTCCTGCGCGAGGAGGATCTTGACTACGTTCTGAGGAATGGAGTCTTCCTCTTTGGTCATGCGATGCGCGCTCGTCGTTTCCGCGACTCTGGTCGACCTCGCCCCTGCTCCAACTGCTGCAGTCTGGAGCACTCGGCGCGTGCTTGCACCCAACCCCCTCGCCGCGGCGGAAGCTTCTTGTCCTCTTACCATCACCTGGTCAGAGGAAGTCTACCTCTGGAGCACTCTGTCCTCTTCCACTCGCCCTACCAGTCACCCTGGGGGTCCAGACAGTCAGTCTGGGCCCCCTGGGAGGCGCTCTGGCCACCCTGCAGTTCAGTGGGGTGCCCAGGGAGGTGGTGGCCAGTCACTGCCTGCCCAGCCAGCACCAGCCCCTACCCTCGCCTCTGGCCCCCAGCAGGGCCATGCCCCACCCTCTGGCAACACAGCCCACCCCTTTAGGGCCCCAAAGCGCCCTTCTGAGGCCTTGGAGAGCTCTGGTGGTCCTCCTGGATCTTCAGGCTCTCCCAGGCCCATTTCTGGGCCTAAAAAGCTCAAACCAACTGTCAGCCCCAGCTCTGTTGGACCCCAGGACCCCACCCTCCAAGGGGGAAGCTCCCAGACCGCCTGGTTGAGCTCTGGTGGTGTCCCTGCCCCCCAGGGGGCGCAAATTTTCACTGTTCAAACTCCGACATCGGACTTCGAATTGCCTGCTCCTCGTGCCCCCTCTGGCCAGCTTGCCCACCCCACGACCCCTGCCCACCAAACCTCGGCCCTGGGTGCCCCTAGTGGTGCTCAGGAGGCCCAGGATGCTGCTGCTGCCTCCTCTGATGAGGAAATGGAGGAAAATGACGACTTTGATCCTTTGGACTCTGGTGATCCAGAGGTCATAGCAGCCTATATCAGGGCCAACCCCCAGTGGATTAGGCAAAATCTGGGGGCTTTCTATAAGCTTCTGGCTGTGGTGCAAGGTGTTTACTCTGCTGGGGAGACATGTCCCAAGGTTGAACAGGATATCCATGACTGGATGCGCACTGCAATCAATGCTCGCTTCACCAACTTACTCTGGGAACAGAAGGCTGAGCTTCAAAAGCTCACTGCCGAGGTGGGGGCCCTCAAGGGGGTCCTTGCTGCTCGCCCAGTTGTTGCTGCTCCTGCTGCTGCTGCTGCACCAGCTGCACCTCCTCGTCCTGCCAAGGCATCCTATGCCTCTCGCGTCGCCCAGCCCACTCCAGAGCCACCTCCAGCACCTCCAGCGCCTCCTACCGCTCCACGTGCTCGCCACCATCCTGGCAGGTTGATCCTAATGGTGAAACCCACTCCAGAAGTCCGACACGCTGTCCAGAATGCCGCTGCCAGTCGCCTGGCCATCAACACTGCTCTTGCCAACATCACTGCTGCTCGTGCCCCTCATCCCAAGCTAGGGGTGAGTGGTGTTGACCTCACTCGCTCAGGCAATGTAGTTGTCTTTGCAAAGCCGGGGTTGACTGCTGCCGACTTGGAGCCCCACTCCGACCTCATTGTCTCTGCCTTCCTGCCCAAGGAGGCTGCTTATGCCGGCTCCCTTTTTGACAATGTATGGTACAAGGCTGTTGTACCTGATGTTGTGCCTCCAGACCTCGCCCAGCCCCTGCCTTCATGGCGGGTCTTGAAGGCTGAGGTGGAGGAGTACGCCACTCAGAAGCTCTACTGGGCTGGCCCACCTACGTGGATGACCCCCCCTGACCGTGTTGCTGAGCAGGGCTCTGGCTCAGTGCTGCTGTCTTTCTCACGCAAGGAGGATCTTGACTATGTTCTGAGGAACAGTGTCTTCCTCTTCGGTCGTGCGATGCGCGCTCGTCTTTTCTGCGACTCTGGTCGACCTCGCCCCTGCTCCAACTGCTGCAGTCTAGAGCACTCAGCGCGTGCTTGCACCCAACCCCCTCGCTGCGGCCTCTGCGCTGGGAGGCATGTGACCTCTGAGCATGGTTGCACTGAGTGCGACTTCTTTGCCGATGCCCATAAGGGTTTGGCCCATTGTGGTCATACTCGTCTTTGTTGCCCCCATTGTGCTGGGTCCCACGCGATGTGCGACTCAGCTTGCCGCGTCTGGACCCAGCGCTCTGGTGCGGGTCCCAGGAGGACTAGAAGGAAGCGTGGTGGTGGCCAGGAGGACACTGCCATGGAGGTTTCTTGATTCGTTCCTCTCTCTATATTCCCATATGCCCCTATGCCTGATTGACCTTACTGTAGTCCAACATCTTGACACCCACCCCTCATCCCACCCAAACCCTTTTTTCTCAATCCCTCTACAACTCTTTTAGACCCCCCAACTGCCCCACACCTTCGCCTGTCTGTACTTGCAGTAGTGCAGTCACTGTGTCTTGTGCTCGTATTATGTATGTAGCCTGCTCACACAGTCTAAACAAGAAGAATGTCTCTCTCTCCCACACCTTCGATTGTCTGTACTTGCAGTAGTGCAGTCACTGTGTCTTGTGCTCCTATTATGTATGTAGCCTGCTCACACAGTCTAAACAAGAAGAATGTCTCTCTCTCTCCCAAGGCTGGGATCCCTCTCAGGATCAACAGCGTCGACACTACTGCCTCAGGCAATGTGGTGGTCGTTGCAGCTGACAAGTTGACGTCGGCTGACTTGGTTGAGCACTCTGAGGCCATTGCCTCTGCCATCGTGCCAGACTCGAGCCTCTACATCAAGGGCGAGCGCGACGAGCCCTGGTATCAAGTGCTTGTCAATGGTGTCTCAACTCGAGTGCATGACATTGATGGTCTGCCCTCTGGGTTGGAGATCCTTGCAGACTTGACTGAGTGGAACGACCACAAGTATGACTGGGCTACTCAGCCGCGCTGGCTGGGGAGCGCTGCAGACTTGGCCACAAAGAAGAAGGGGTCACTCATTCTTGCATTCCACACTGAGGCCGATGCGCGCCATGCCATTGAGCACTCTGTTTCTGTCTTTGGGCAACTCTGCTCTGCGCGTCGCTTTGAGGATGCCCCTCGCGTCCGCATTTGTGACAACTGCAGTGGCTTTGACCATACAGCTCGCATTTGCGAGAAGCCCAAGCGCTGTGGCGTGTGCGGCTCCAACGACCACACCACAGCCAACCACTCATGCGATGGAATGGAGTGTGACTTTTACTCCCCCTCGCATTCGCACACACCTGGCACTCACTGCGAGCACACCAAGCTCAAGTGTCCTCACTGTGGAGGCGAGCATGTTGTTCGTTCCCCTCAGTGCAAGATCTGGGAGCGGCGCCGCAATGCGCTGCGCAAGCCCAAGCACAATGCGGCAAAGACTGGTGCTGCACCCAAGCAGGTGCGCCCCAAGAGCCGCGCTGCTACCAAGGATGCTGCCAAGGCGTCTAAGGAGCAGGGTGCTGGTGATACCACTGGCGATGAGGCCGAGGCTGCTGCAGCCAAAGCCAAGAAGCGCAAGGACAAGGGCAAAGACAAGGAGACTGCATGATAGAGACAACTCGTCCTATTCGCGTTTCCTTGACCAATACTCGCCGCCATAATCTCTCTCAACTCGCTCTCTTTACTCCTGGGTCGTCCTACTCGACTCAGTTTGCTCCTGATCTCTACTTAATCACTGAACCATGGTGGCGCATTGGGGACAAACCTGACGCGCCGCACTTCTCTGTAAAGGAGCCTGCGGGTTACTACCCCATCCTCCCTGTGCAGAGTGTGCCTGCTGCTGAGCGCCCGCGCGTTTTTGCGTATGCCTCCAGCACGCGGACCGATGTTGAAGTGTTCAACCGTTATGACTTGGCCCAGGATCTCGACGTCCTCATTCTCGAGATCCGGCAGGGCACGCGCACTCCTTACTTACTTGTATTGCTTTACAACCAGGACGCTCCTCAGGAGGCGCAGCGACAGGGCCGCACTTTTGAGCGGTTCAAGTCTGTTGTGCTCCCTGACATGCCCATTGCAATTGCTATGGATGCGAATGAGCACCACCATGTGTGGGACTCGTTTGCGCAGGCCTCTTCGCGTGGAGGCGAGCAGATGCTCGAGTGGATGGAGGAGCATGGCTTCTCCCTGCTCAATGACCCAGATGTGCCCACTTGGCGCAAGGACGACCACACTCAGTCTTCTGTTCTGGACTTGGTCTGGCAGAATGACGAGATGGCCGCTCTTGGGGTTCTGGCAGACTTTGGAGTGTCTGACCAGGTCCATGACTTCTCTGACCACCATACTGTCTCTTGGTTATTTGACTCTGGCCAGGAGGAGGTCGAACTTGACTCCCATCCTGGTTACAACTTCAAGGCTGCTGAAGCTGACAAGTTCAAGCGCGACTTCAAGGAGCGCATGGACAGTCATGCTGATGTCTTCACAGAGTTGCGAAATGCGCCCAAGGCCGTTCGCAACACTGGGTTGCTGGAGCGAGCGTGTGCAGCAATGCATGATGCTCTGAGCGGCGCTACTGAGGCCACTGTGCCCAAGAAGCGTCCCTCAAAGCACTCCCAGCCTTGGTGGACTCCAGAGCTCACTGCTAGCAGGCAGCGAGCGCATGATGCAGAGATTGCGGCTCACAAGTTTGCAAAAGTGGCTGGTCGTCCCAACGGCCTCCTTAGTGCAGACGCTGCTCGAGAGCACAACTACCACAAGCGCCTTATCAAGCGCACCAGGACCGCTTACTGGAACAAGGTTGTGGAGGAGGCGACTGTCGAGGACATCTGGGACATGCGCAAGTGGTCTCAGGGTCGTCGAGGGTACCGCTCCCCAGACATTCGTCGTCCAGATGGCACACATGCGCGCACTCATGCAGAGAAGTGTGATGCGCTCAGAGACACGCTCTACCAGCCGCCTCCTCACATAGACGGCTTGGATGAGCCAGAACTCACTACTCCACGCCCAGAGGACATTCCCTACAAGGAGGTCACTCGCGAAGAGGTGTATGAGGGCATCTTTGGCCCAGACCCCAGCAAAGCGCCAGGTGACGAGGGTGTGTCCTATGTTGGCCTGCGCTGGGCTTGGGATGTCTCAGAGGACGAGATCTACTTTCTGATATCCATGTGCGCTCTCTGGGGCTACCACCCAAAGAGATGGCGTCGCGCCATTGCATTTGTGCTCAAGAAAGCCGGCAAGACCGATTGGTCTAACCCGCGGTCTTACAGACTCATTACCTTGCTTGTTTGCTTGGGAAAGGTCTTGGAGCGCATTCAGGCCAAGCGCTTCACTTACATGGCCTCTGCCATGGGACTTGTGCATCCCAACCAGTTTGGCGCCATGCCTGCGTCCTCTACTGTGGATGCTGCGCTCTGCTACACTCATGACATCCAGACTGCGCGCGACAAGGGGCTGGTGACAAGTACTTTGACCTTCGACATCAAGGGTTACTTTGACTTTGTCAACCACAAGCGCCTGCTCAATGTTCTTCGCGAGAAGAGAGTGCCTCTGCCCATGGTGCAGTGGGTGGCCTCTTTCTTGCAAGACAGAGAGGCGTCCATCTGCTTGGATGGCAAACTCTCCAGTTGCAAGCCAGTGCACAATGGCGTCCCCCAAGGCTCGCCTGTGTCTGGTATCTTGTCTGCATTCTACTCCACTGGACTCATTGAGTTCATGCAAGGGCGCCGCGCTGCACGCGAGGAGCTCATGCAGGAGGACCATCCTTCATTTGTGGCACCCACTCTCTTCCTCTATGTGGATGATGGGCGCATTACAGTGCACTCTGATAGCCTTGAGTTGAACACTGAGGAGCTTCGCTACTCGTTCACTCTTGTGTGTCAATGGTTCAATGGCGCTGGTCTTCAGCCAGACTTGGACAAGTGTGAGCTCATGCACCACACTTGGCGCACCAGAGATCCTTCCTTTGCAGTTCTGAAGGAGGACAATGCTTACTCTATGACTTACTCCATAGGACAAGGCCAGGTTGCTCGCCTGCGCCCTCTGCCAGTTGTGCGTTGGCTGGCTGTCTTCTTTGACCCCAAGTTGACTTTTCGTGCACATGTGGAGAAGGCATGTGCCAAAGCGCGCAAGGCTGCCATGGCCATGCGCATGCTTGCTAACACTGTTCGTGGTCTTCACCAGGGCCACATGCGACGGCTCTACATTGCCTGCATTCGCCCCATTCTCATCTATGCTTCTGCAGTATGGTGGAGTGGTGCCAAGTGGCAGGAGGAGCAGATGGGTCGTGTTCAGAACTTGTGTCTGCGCATGATCTGTGCTGTCTTCAAGACTTTGCCCATCTATGCCCTTGAAATTGAGGCGGCCATTCCCCCAATTGCCAAGGTGCTGGACAAGGTGGATCGCGACACTGCTGCTCGCCTACTGCTGCTCGCCTCCACAAACTGGGCCCTTGTAGTCCTGTTCTGCAGCGCCTCCCTCCCTCGTGGAGTAACCACCGCCAGGAGGGGGAGGGTGCCCCAGTGGAGCATGACCAGGACATCACATTCTCCACTCTGCGCCAACTTGCATTGTTGACTTCGCATCGCAATGAGCGCATCCTGCCATTCCATCTTGCACCTTGGGCTGTCCCCTTGGTCAAGGAGTTCCCTGGTCGTGTCCACCTTCGACTTTGTCCCAAGAAGGTGAACAAGGCAAAGGCAGCTCAAGAACACATTGCACTTGTAGAGCGTCTTCAGCTCAGCGAGTCTAACCTCATCTTCTACACAGATGGCTCTCTTCTAGAGACTGGCACTGGTCGCAGTACTGGTGCTGGTTTTGTTGCCTACCTTGGTGGGCAGGAGGAGGCGACTGGGCGCATCCCAATGGGCGCCAAGTCTGAAGTCTATGATGCAGAGATGCATGCCCTGTCTGCAGCGATGGGGCACCTCCAGCACATGGACATCCAACTTGGCACCTGCAGCCACCTTTATTTCTTTGCTGACAATTCCTCTTCGGTTGGGGCCATCCTGCAGGAGCGCCCTGGCCCTGCTCAACACTTCTCCATCACCTTCTGCGAGCTTGCTCGCGAGTTCCTGGCTTCTGATGCCTCACATGAGGTGACTGTCTCGTGGGTCCCCAGCCATATCGGCATAAAGGGCAATGAGCAAGCAGATCAGTTGGCCAAGGAGGCTGCCCACATGCAGGGTCCACGCTGGGCCACTTATGCCTACCTTAGGAGGTGCTCCAAAGAGGGAGTCCTAGAGTCTTGGCTTGAGGACTTTGCAGAGTCACCACCTAGGGGCTTGTATGCGAAGGCGTCCCATGGACCGCCCAAGCTCAAGCCCTCACCACACTTTGACGCTTTGCCGCGACGCCTCTATGGCCTGGTGACTCAGTGCCGCCTTGGACATGCTTTCATGGGCGAGTACTACCAGCGCCATGTACCCACAGAGGACGTTGCCTGCCCTTGTGGCAAGCACTTGCAGACTCGCGATCATATCCTCTTGGATTGCGAGCGCTATGATAACCATCGCCACCGTCTTGTTGCCTTGAGGCCTGACCTCAATGGCACACGTGTGCTACTCAGCACAGCTAAGGGCATCACTGCCCTGGCCAAGTTCATACAGTCATCAGGTGTGTTCACCCAGTCTGGTGAACCACCCCCGCAGGACCCATAACATCCATCCACACTGGGTTGGGAGGACCATAGCTGCGCTGTGGCTCCACATGACTCTGATCATGTTGCGGCGCGCCCTGTCTGCAAGTGGGCATTGCCTCACTCAACCATTATCCACTTTACCTCTGCACCTGATTCCTCAACAAGACTCTGGGATGCTCTCAGGCATTCTCGGCACCATTTATCGGAAATTTCCGAGCCTGACCTGGTCAGCTTCGGATTTTTCCGATCAGTGGCTGTGCACCCGGCTGTTTCCGACCCTGGCCTTGCTGGTCTCGGGAATTGCCGACCCTCATCCTCCTTGACCAACATCTGCTCGCCCATTGGGCAAGACACTTGTCTCATGTGCTCCATTAGGAGCCTGGGACTCCCTTAAGCTATTTATACTAACTTATTCTATGCTCTAGGTCTCTCCTATGCTTTTATGACCGATTGACCTTACTGTATTCTGACATCCTGTCACCCACCCCTCGTCTCACCCACCCCCTCTTCTGCTCAATCCCTATACAACGCCTTCAGACCCCCCAACTGCCCCACACCTTCGATTGTCAGTACTTGCAGTAGTACAGTCACTGCGTCTTGTGCTCGTATTATGTATGTAGCCTGCTTACGCAGTCTAAACAAGAAGAATGTCTCTCTCTCTCTCCCCTAGCTTGGGATGAGGGGCACGAGCAGCGGTGATGTTGGTGAGGGCATTGTTGATGGCCTGGCGAGTGGCAGCGGCATTCTGGACGGCATGTCGAACTTCATGACTAGACTTCACTATAAGGATCAACCTGCCAGGGTGGTGGTGAGCGCGTGGAGTGGCGGCACCAGGCCCAGGAGGTGCTGGGGGTGGTGCTGGAGTGGGCTGGGCGACGCGAGAGGCATAAGATGCCTTGGCAGGACGAGGTGGAGCAGCTGGTGCAGCAGCAGCAGCAGAAGCAGCAGCAACTGGGCGAGCAGCAAGGACCCCCTTGAGGGCCCCCACCTCAGCCGTGAGCTTCTTGAGCTCGGCCTGCTCTGCCAGAAGCATGTTGGCAGTCGAGGAGTCCACCACAAAGTGAGCAAGATCCTCAATCTCATCCCCCAAGGCAGGATACATGTCCCTGCACAGATATGCTGCCTTTAGAATGGCCACAATGATCTCCATGTCCTTGAGGACCTCCTGGGAATCTTTGGGCTCAGCCCGCATCATGGCAGCAGCAAGCTTTATATCTCCAGACCTGACAGCAGCCATAAATTTGTTATTTTCCTCCATTTCCTCATCAGAGGAGGCATCAGCAGCATCCTGGGCCTCCTGAGCACTACTAGGGGCACCCAGGCCGAGGTTTGGTGGGCAGGGGTCGAGGGGCGGGCAAGCTGGCCAGGAGGGGCATGAGGAGCAGGCAATTCAAAGTCCGATGTCGGAGTTTGAACAGTGAAAATTTGCGCCCGCTGGGGGGCAGGGACACCACCAGAGCTCAACCAGGCGGTCTGGAAGCTTCCCCCTTGGAGGGTCCTGGGGTCCAACAGAGCTGGGGCTGACAGTTGGTTTGAGCTTTTTAGGCCCAGAAATGGGCCTGGGAGGGCCTGAAGATCCAGATGAACCTCCAGAGCTCTCCAAGGCCTCAGAAGGGCGCTTTTGGGCCCTATACAGGTGGGCTGTATTGCCAGAGGGTGGGGCATGGCCCTGCTGGGGGCCAGAGGCGAGGGGTGGTGCTGGTGCTGGCTGGGCAGGCAGTGACTGGCCACCAAGTCCCTGGCCACCATGCTGGACTGCATTGTGGCCAGGCCTCCCCTGGGGACGTCCAGATTGACCATCTGGACCCCCTGGGTGACTGGTAGGGCGAGTGGAACAGGACATAGTGCTCCAGAGGTAGACTTCCTCTGACCAGGTGATGGTAAGAGGACAAGAAGCTTTCCTGTGTGAGGGTGGGCTGCGGGTGGTGTTCCACTTGTAGGCTCTCGCTCTCCGCGGTTGCCGGCTGGCCGCAACATAATCCAAAGACTAACACACCATCGCAGCGCGGTGTAACGATGCCCGTGTCGCCTCGCTGCTCCCTCATCCTCACGAGACCCGAGGCCGAACAACTCTCTCACCACATACCAACTCTTGCTTCTTCACCACGACCTCTCCCTTCGCACCACACGGACAACGCGAAGGACTACTATACCTCGCACACAACCAGGGCCAAGGCTCCCAATGACTGCAACCGGCTCTTTGCTGCGACCTGCACGAAGCGTGCTGCGACCGACGAACGGGTCCCGACACGAGCAAGCGCACAAGACGCCACCCTAGCGAGCGCAGACCCCCGTGCGCGCACGTATGACAAGGACAGGCTTGGCGAACCCGATCCCAAAGCCAAAGGCACCTCCTGTCTCAGCACACGATCGCTCGAGAAACCCGTCGGACGCCCTACGGAGACCCGACCGGGAGCTCGAGGAGACCTTCTTTGCTGAGTCTTTCTCGGAATTCATGACTTTCACACCCATTTCTGACAAGCCAAATTTGCGGTTCACTTCGATTTTCATACATTGCACAAACACACTACGATTACACAAGAGAGGCGGCGAGAAGGCGCACACGTTTGACAACAACATCCTGCTCCGCGACAGCAGCATGCAGACCCGCCACACGACAACAGAGGTCCGCCTGCCCGTCCATCGCCTCCTGCGCCCGCACCTCCACGATCTCCACGAGGTCGGACTTTCTCTCCCCGGCAACGCGACCCTCCCGTCCTACCAACGGCCACTCGGCCCCTGCGCAAGGACAGTGCCGGTCGCGACACGCACAACAAGAACGGTTCATGCGTCCCGTGCGCGGATGTGCTCGACCAAGGCACTCGCCAAACGCGCGCAGCGAGCGCACTGCAAAACGGCCCAAGTCAGCACGCGAAACGCGACGGGTGGGACGCGTGCGGGACTCCCGCTCGGGCGAAGACGCACGACCACCGCCAGTGTCCCGATCACTGGGACTCTCTCCCTCCCCGTCCTCATCGCTGTCGGCAAGGTCGAGCTCGCGACGAAGGGCACTGATACGCTCATCACAAGCGTGTCGAAGAGGATCCAGGCGAGGGCCGGGATCGTCGCTGGTCCACGTCCGGTCACGGGATCGGACGAAAACCAGGCGTCCTCAAGGGGCAGAAGTGGAGCACGCGCATCCAGCGTCTCGTACCATCGGCGCACGAGAGTCACAATGCGGCGCTCGAACCACACGCGCTCGCTGCAATCCAGGACGCGATCGTGCACTTAGCGGACGGCGTGTCGCATCTTGCGGTACAGCTCGAGCTGCTCGAGACCCAGGGCCGGCTCGCGGGGAGGGAACTGGTCCAGTGCAATCCAGCGCTCTAACAATCTGACCAGGATGAGCTCCAGCCCAGTGGGGGACGGCAGGAGCGCAACGAGATCCAAGAAAAGCCGTCGCCGGTGGAGGAGCTCTCGCAGCTCGAGCTCGGGACGCGGCTCTAGCGGCAGCGGCGAGTACGAGATCGGGGAGGGCGAATGCTCGCGCGATGCGAGACAGGTGGGCAGCACGGAGCGAGCCATTCGACAAGTACGAAGTCAAGAGGCGGAGTCACCGACGGGACTCGACATTGAACTTTATACTCACAAAAGTGTCCGACAAACGCTATTCCACAAGCGGCCGCCGGGCCAGAGGGCGTTGCGAACACTACAAGCTACGTCCCATTCCCTGAGACTCGACGCAGAAGGACTGAGATCGTTGAAGAGACCGTAGCAGCACTCCCGACGGGAGTCCCGCACCTGAGTCCATACCCGTCTTTCCATTTTGGGCAACGGCACCCGGATCGGGCGCCCGATCATAGCCCGTGCTCTGAGAGCGTTGCTTCGCATGTTCGCGGAGAGGTACCGCGCGGGATGAACAGCACAAACCGATCCGGAGGGGACGGGAAGACATCCTCGCACGCCACACCCGTCGCCATGCACCCCGCACAACACAGATCAAGCTGCCGCGACCAGAGGAAGCAAGGCAAAACGGCGTTGACGCAGCAATGGCACTGCGGGCCACTCAGCACGGAGGGCAAACACGGGATGCGAACTGCACACAGACCTTGCGGAGCGCCGGTCGGACGCCCTGTCTCCCGGGCGACCGAGCTTGCTACAGCCCGTGTGCCTGTGGGGTGCTCCCGCAGACCAAGAGCGGAGAGATGGAGACGACGGAAGGGCGCGTTGTCGAGGGCTCTCTGCGACGGCGAGTGGTCGAACAAGGAACACGTCTGCTCTCCATATGCGCGGAGGATCACGGCGAGAGGAGGGGGAGTCGCGTCGGTGGTCCGCAGACAGTACGCACGAGCCGACAACGCCACCTCGACGAGCAGTTCCAGCACCACTGAACGGAGCGGACCGTCCGTCGCACTACGGGAGTGTACGACGTTGAGCCGAGCGCGGATGCGATCCTCCCAAGCCCTCATCGCTTGCCAAAAGTCGACGTCGTCCGGGCCCACCAGCAACCGGAGCCAACGCTCAGTCAGGAGAACAGCGGGGGTCTCCACGTAGGAAGGAAGTACGAGGACTAGCTGGCCAAAGAGCTGTTCGCGGATGAGCGCAAGGTTAAAATCTCCCCGGCACGCGAACAATGACCGCTCCATCCCAAGGGGACCAGGCAAAGGGAAAGGAGCAGGACGGAAACCCCACTACGACCCAAGGGGACCAGGCAAAGGGAAAGGAGCAGGACGGAAACCCCGCTACGACCTCGACCTTGGGAGGGGGGTTATGTTCCGCCAATGGCGTCTTGTCGGAGGGAAGCAAGCTCGAGGATCATAGCGACCATCAAGCGGGACTCCTGTCAGGACCCAAGACAACCGACGGACCACCGAGAACGGCGTATAAGAGGAGCGCGACGCGTTACATGTACCCTAGTCTTTGGATTCTTGGTCTCTCAGAGTCTTTGTGCGTGCACTTGGCCTGGGAGCATTCCTCCAGCACCACCCGCCTCTGGGCCGCGGCGGCGCCCCACCTCTGGTCTGAGGCCTCGGGTCCCACGTAGACAGACCTTGGGTGCATGGGAGTGGAGGCGAGTACTCCTCATCAGTCCCGGGTCCCCTCCAGAGCCCCAAGCAGATCTCCCGTCGGGACCCTCTTGGGGGGTCTCTCTCCCTCCGTACGCCTGCTCTGCGCTTCCACCGTTGCGGGTGAGAGTCAAGGGTCGGGTTGGGGTGTCTCTTAGAGAGAGAGATGCAGTCCGTGTGAGGGTGGGCTGCGGGTGGTGTTCCACTCGTAGGTTCTTGCTCTGCGCGGTTGTCGGCTGGCCGCAACAACAAGAACTTGCTCCAACTCAAGCTAGGAGTTGCCAGAGGCCAAATGAACAGAATGCGCCTGAAAATCGCGGCCAGGAGCGAATGGGTCCTCCTCTAGAGTGGTGGTGTGCTCCTCCAGCTCCATGGGAGTCCCAGAGGACGAAGAGGAAGTGTGGGCATGTCTAGAACGTATATGGGACGTACTTGGGGCCTGTCTAAGGCCATGGGGCTCTTGCAAGGGGGGTGCTTCTTTGAGCTAGACTTGCTAGAAGAGTTCCCAGGTATCCAGCTTGGAAGTGCGCCCCCCACAGGGGCCATGCCACACCGAAAGTGTCCCTGCTTGGAGAGGGAGACACCAGGGGTGTCCTCCTCTGTGCTGGGAGCAGCAGAGGGCGAAAATGTGCGATCTTGAGCTCTGGGAGCTGTGCCCTGCTCCAGCAACTCAGAATGCGAAAAATCGCTACCCCCTTGACCAGGGGGGTCGTGCCCCAGGTCAGGAGGGCCCTGGGAGATCCAGGTATCTGTCATTATTGTCAGGAAGGCGAGGGGAAGCGAGGGAAGTGCGGAAAATGCAGAAGAAGCGTCACTGCCTCAAACCAGAGGTCAAGTAGCTTTTTCGTGACGCTTGTTGGATAGAAACTGGATCTTGAACATGGATATATCTATTCTAAATCTAGCAATGGGTCTTGGACTTGCGCCCGATATTGTACTTATAGGAAAGGTAGTGGCCGATAAGGGCAAGAATAGGGGCCACCATGCAGAACAATGCACTGGCAACCCAATATCCGGGAGGTGCCTTGCCAGTGCCAACCATGTCAGTCCAGATACTGGCATCTTAACTGAGACCGTAGGAGAAGGCGGGTCATGTCCCAGAGCTCCAGCTCGGTATAATCCTCCCATGTTTTGGCCTCCCATATGGGACTCCAAACTCGGGAGACAGCACCAAGAGATAGGCCTAAAAGAGTTGCCCTTGACAGGAATTGAACCTGTGACCTTCTGCCAAACCAGAAAAGGCAATCAAACCTCGCACCTTAACCACTGTACCAAGTGGCCATATGACCTGGACTGCAACTTGTGCACCATATACCAATGCCACTGCAAATTTCCACATATATAATTCATGTAATGCAAGTTGGTTAGGGTAGGCAGGCCTACCCTAACCACATATTCTCACTATAAAATGCAATTTGGTTAGGTGAGGACTTGTCCTCACCTAACCAAACTATTTCTAGATTGCACTCTGGCTGGTTAGGGTAGGCTAAAGCCTACCCTAACCAGCTTATTCCCATGTAAACAACTTTTATACCCCAAAGGGATTTCTATACGTTCTAAACCTAACCTAACCTAACCTAACCTAACCACCTAACCTAACCCTCCTCGTTTTGTAGTGACTTGCTTATCCAAATTTCAATTATTTTATATCCAAACCTAACCTAATTAACCAAATCTAACCCAACCTAACCTAACCAGACCTAACCAGACCTAACCCAACCTCACCCAACCTAAATATATGCTAGTTTGAAGTGAAATTGTTGCTCAAAAATGCGCTCACATAATGCTCCAGGACCAGTCTGGACCATATGGCTACTTGGTTCAGTGGTTAAGGTGTCAAGATTGATTTCCAAATTTGGTTGACCAAAAGGTTGCAGGTTCAATTCCTGCTTGGAACATTCATTTTGTACTTGCATCTTGCCATTCTTTCATGCCTGGAGTCCCATGTTCCCACATGGGAGGCCAGACATGGGAGGCCAGAATATGGGAGGATTATACCGAGTAAAGTCAGTGGGACATATCCGGAGAAGGCCATGGCATATTCCCTAATCCTGTGCCAGGTCCAGGTCTTCGTCCATGATACCTTGTTGGGAGCAGGAAGCTAAAACGGCATAATGAATTAGGTGAGTCAGCTTGGAAGAGCTTGAAAAAAGTTCACCTGAGCCTCTAAATCAGTAACTAGAACTTCTGCATTCGAGGCCATCTAAGACCAAAAGCAGACATTATTGAGTAGACTCCTTTTTTAATGTGATTTTACTTACCTGAACATTGGCAGGGACTTGCATAAACTTGCTGAACACGGTCGCAAATTCAGGAGAGGCGGCGAAACACGCAAAGATGTCCGCACAGGGGCGGCAGGAGCGGACGCCGACACACAGCGCACGTCGGGCACGTCGAGCACGGACGTGACACGCTGGCATCCGTTTGCCTCTGTGGGCACAGACGCCAACGCACGCGTCGTGTCGAGCACCTTGGGCATGGACGCCAACGCACGTGTCGCGTCGAGCACCTTGGGCACGGACATAACGTGTTTGCGTCCGTTTGCCTCCAGGGGCATGGAGGCGCACGGACAACACGCATCAGGCTCCGCGGGCCCAGATGCAAACGAGAAGCGCACTTCGGTACTGGTGCTTGCGGCTGAGCCTGCGCGCGCTGCTCGCGTATAGGACGGCGGTCAGCTTCGGCGACCGGAACAGCGCGCAAATGCACCCACTAGTCGTTCGTTTGCGATATACAGGTATTGCGAACGGCGCGTCACATTCGGTCGGGTCGGTCGGCATTCAATCGAGCTAAAATGAATCGGCGCGGCATGGATGGCGTTTTCGTACACACTTTAACGTCCTTTGGTGATCCCGGGACATTGCCAAATGATGTGGTCCTGGTAAGACACAAGACAGCTGGAGCAGGAGGCTCTACAGGACCTGCACCCTGCAAGCAGACACCATGGCCGAATTTGCGACCAACTGTGTGGAGCTGGAGCACCCCTTTGCTGCCTAGGAATGCGCCCTGGGTGCTGGGAGCGATGGTGAAGTGGATGTGCAGGATGGGCATGAAGAGGTTGGAGACTGTATGTGTCTGCATGGTAACGTTTGCACATTTGCTTCCTTACCGATCGGCAACTAATCGTAACGTTTCATAGCATTTCTTAGCAATTTATAGCTATTCCTAACAAAACGTAACGATTCGTAACGTTCATTAGTGAACACGGCGACGGTATGCATGTGCCGTGACAATAACGTTTCTTTGAGCTATCTTAATTGTCCGTGTCAAAAAGAGCAGTCCATAGCCAATTCAAGTGTTTTATACCGTTTCTTAGTGAATGCGCCGCACTGTGATTGCGTCAATATAATAACGGAACATAACGGAACTTAACGGTTCTGTCCCGGGGTATGTTGTTCTCCCAAATGATCACTTGACCGACAAGATGAAATAGAAAGAAGTATTATTGAACGTGTACATTGATAGCAGTATTATTGAAAGTGTACATTGATAGCTACAGAATCCTCGAAAAAGTGTCAGGACGAAATGCTAACTCGCGCTTGCAGAAGTGCGAGAACGGTATAGCATTTTGGAGCAACACTCCTGATAAGCCAAGAGCCCGGCTACAAAATAAGTCAGTACAGCATTCACAGTATCCTTGGCACTCACCAGTGTTCTTTATTCTGCAGCTCGACAGGCAGGCAGGGCTAGCGTCAATGTATTCAAGTGCTGGTGGCAGAAGTCCCACTCGTATTTGTTGAACAGATGTTTGATGAAAGGGCCTGCATGGCCCTTGTGTGGGCAGAAAGCAGACTCCAGCAGAAAAAAAAGATGATTAAAGATAGCACTATAAATGGTGACTGGCAGATCTCTGCTATCCAAGGGGTGGTTGGTCCAAGGGCATATGCTACCTGAGGCATTGTCATAAGTATTCGGAAAGCATTCATGCTCACTTACAGAAGTATCCCACAGCAGACTGTCCAGGCATGAGCACACCATATGTGTAGACATCCCCAGCAGCTATGCCCCCTGCTGCCTGAGAGCTTTCAGACAGCCTTTGACAGTTGACAACAATATCGTCGACTGGCTTCGCTCGAATGCGACACGGATCTAGGAGGGCCCACTGGTTATTGTCATCTGCTGTGCTCCCGGGGCCGGAGGCTAGTGTTCTCCTGCAGGATGCCCAAATTCCTGAAGGCCCCAGTGCCATCACTAAGTCCTGCACAGACGATAAGACTGTAGGGTCCAGACTGTCAGCTGCAGGGGCAGGAAAAGACTGTAGGCTACACACAGTTCCTTGTCGGGGGGCCCAGATCAGCGCTATGCGAGGGAAGGTGCGGGTGCCGGTGTATTGGAAAGCAATGTTCTTGGTGATGCCCATGTGGAGGGGGTGCATCTGCTTGAACCAGAATTTAGATGTCCGCCTGAGTGTCTGGAGTTGTTCGAATGTCATGTTAGAAAAAATACAAAGTTGAAGTTCAACGAGTTGTTGCGATCTGCAGCGACTTGCCCCATCCGCTGGCATCGCTTTTCGCTTTATCGCCGCTTCGCCCGCTCTGCCTGGCCGATATACCCGCCCTGCAGGCTTACAGCCCTTCCCTCGATCCTCCGATGTCTGGGGCGCTCTCCGGCCCCTTAGGACCGACGTGTACTTGCCGATGTTCACTACGGCGCTGTGCGCATCGCCCATGCGCTGCACCCTTTGCCCGCGGCTCCACGACCGACCTGGAGCTGCATCGCCCACCTCTCCGGCACCCGCCTCGAGTCTCGACGCCGACGATCGGCGGCCCTATCGATGTCCGATGTCAGGGATCAGTTGCGCACATCCTCGGCGACCTCGCTCCTTCGCTGCAGTCGCCAGGCCTTGTCACCGTGGCGCGTCCCCGCGACCCCGATTGCATTCCGGCCCTTTGCGCCTAGCATCCGCGGCAGCTCCTTCGACCCGACGGCACCATCGGCGCGCTTCGATGTCCGGTATCGCGAACAGGCTATGCACATCTCGATCTCTCGTCGCTGCTGCGCGCCCTCGTCTCCAGCTTGCGCTCCTACAACCTCCCGTCGCGTTCCGGGCACCTTCGTCCGGCATACGCGGTGACACCGTCGACTCGACGAGCTTCGAAGAGCTTCGACATCGCCGATGTCCCTTGGGCGGTTCCTTGCTGCTGCCGATGTCCTGCGCGATCCTGCGCAGAGACCTCGCAATCTCCCCGCCACTGCGCGCACGCTCCTGGAGGTCTCCCAACCCCTCTAGAGTGTATCCGCTGGTGGGCGAGGGTCAACCGGGCTGTCCTCGATGCCGCGGTCGAGTCCGTTCGGCCGATAGGTTCGCCTATCGAGTTTGCCACTGCTCCTGCACGGCACGCAACCTCGCGCGCGGGTCGAGCGACCTCTCCGCAGCTTCGCCTGGGCTGCTGCAGCTCTCCGGACCCTCGCCGATCCTATCCGGCGATGTAGGGTGGATGTCCGGACTCCCTTCGGTGCCGCGTTCGAGCTTTGCGGGTCACCGATCGCGAGTACAAGCCTCACCGATGTTCCTGCGCGATGCGCGCGCGTTCCGGTACGCCTGCGCGGCCCTTCTCCATTGTCTCGTATACCCGCCCTATACCCTACATAGGCATGGACTACCTCCCGCTCCTTCTCCCCCTTCGTATCCGGCCCTTCGGGCGCCGGTATCCCCTCGCCTTTGTTGCCCTGCGTCCGATCCACGCCGGTTAGCTTCGGCGACCTTCCTCCTTCATTCCCTGACCGTCCTTTGGTGTTGTATCGCCTGCTATCGCCGCCCGGACCATCCCGGGCTCGTTTTCCCCCGGTCTCGCTATATATACCAGTGATCACCGTCCATGTACCTTAGGTTCGATCTGGTCTATTCCACCGCCTTATCCGGGCTCGTCCCTCACCCTCCTGCCCTTGGGCTCCTCGCTGGCGAGCGATATCGACGGTCACCGTGACACGAGTAGCGTTTCCAACAAATGTGATGGCGGCATGGCCTGGCACCATGTATTGCGGTGCGGTTTTGATGTGGGTGGGTTCGGTCCTTACCAGTGGCGCGAGAGTGACTTTAAGTGCCTGCCCTGAGCCAGAGTTCCAGCTGGATGTGCTGGAATTCCAGGTGGAATTCCACTCAGTACCACCTTTCAGGAAATTTTACCACTTGACTCTATGAGTCATTTCTACCACTTTTGGTTTTATGTCCTGGAATTCCACCTGAAATGGTGGGCAGGGCGACTTACAGCGGGGATGCCGTGATCACGACACAGACACCACGATCGTGCATTTCCAATTGTCACGACCGCGGCCTTCTGTAGCTTGCGCTCTTGGCGTTTTTTCTCCAGCATGGGAAGCTTTAGATCATGTGACTGGCGTGATTGGTGATGGCTGTGCCGCCAGCACTTATTTCCTTTGTTCGAACCCTCGGACTCAGAATCCGAGGAGCTTGGTGAGCTAGGGTCACTAGGCGGCACACGGCCGCCTCCCCTGCACCCTCCTTTGCCATTGTCAGATGACAACAAGCTATCACCAGGGTCTCCATTCGAAGGTCGCTTTGGTGGCTCTGGTTCACCCTTGGAGAGCTCGTCACTGCTCTCTCTGAAGTTATGCGCAGGGCGCTTTGCGCTGATTCTCCGCAATAGCAGGCCTTTGGGTGGTGGTGCGCGGGACTTGCCCTCCTTGTGGCCGCGCAGGTCCGCTGATTTCGGCAGGGCCAAATCCTCTCGCCGGATGGGGCTTGACCGGCACGCTCTGTGGCCACAGGCCTTCTTTCTTTCATCGCGCGCTGATCGGGCAGAAATCGGTACGCCTGAAAATTGCAACTTTCGATGCGCATATGGTCGGCTACTTGTGCATTCGGCGCACTGGTCCTCCAGCACCACGGTACACGGCAGTGCATCCACCATGCGCAAGAGCAGCTCATACAGCTCTTCGACACGATGCACGACACGGGACACTCACCACCGATGGATGCGATGCAGCATGAATGCGCTCCGGTGTGAGCCGACGTGACTTCGGCGGCATACCGGCAGCTGCGCTTCCATTCGACTCTTCACCTCGCGACCTCAACCTCGAAGCTCTGCGAGCAACTCAGTGTATCCACAATGCGGAGAGCTTCGCACAGATGCGGTGACCTGCCATACAAGACGCGGCACTCGAAGAGCATTGAACGCGGCACGACCGCACTGGCTCTGACTGCGACCGCATTCCGTAACTGTTGCGATTTTCGAGGTCTTCGCAGGCTCCAACCTCTCATCGCTCGAAGTCTCGCCTCTTCGCAGTCTCCCCCACCTACCCATTCAGTTCGCCGTTCCCAAATCTCGTTATCCCGCTTAGTCCCTAGGCTCTAGGGATGCGGAATCGCGAGCCGGATCGATCTGGCGGGTGAGACTCGCGCCCCACCCGCACCCCATCATGCGCCGCTGCCTTTATGGGACGACTCAACCTATCTCGACGACGACGACTTGCCTCGGCGACCTCAGACCCGGAATCTGCTCGTGGAATGGATCTCATCTCGTCTAGAGGGTGAGACCCCCGCCGTCGTGTCGCGGCGGCTCGCGTTCGGCCGGCTCGCCCATATCCGGACTCAGGTCCCGCGGCCCGATCTCGAACCACTCGCTCGACATCCCCGTGTATCCCCAGCACCCGGGATATCTTCGCCCACCCTCTCTCACCTCTAGGACGTCGTGTATGCGCTGGCATCTCGTGCCGTTGGCTCGCAGCGCTGCTCGCGCTCTCCCCAGCCATACCCCTCAACACTGCTCTCTCGACAGAGACGCTCCCCCGACCTCGTGCCATCCGGGATACCTTCAAGGCACCTCTCCGATGTCCTTCGCACGCTCGCTCTACATCCTGGAGACTTCGACGAGTCGCCACGTCGCGATGTACGTCTGCAGCGGCACCAGCTAGCGCCGCATCTTCGCCCCCTCGCGCGCTCGGGGCTCTACGATGGTCTGCAAAAGGCTGTTGCCCTTCGAGGGGTCTTCGATGCATATCCCGGTATGTCCAACGCCTGCTCGATCGCTGGTTCGCGGGGACGAGTTCGGTTATGGGTTATTCGTCGAGCCACTTCGGGCTTCGAGGACATCGCGGGCTTCGGCTCAGATCGGCGACCTTTCTCGAGGCAGTACGGTGATCCGGGATAGTCTCGTTCCGGCGTTCTCATGATATGTATATAGGGCGGACAGCCTTCTGGGCTGATCCCCAGATTTGGTCTGGTCAATGCACCACCCATGTTCTTGCTCGCATAGTTCCCCTCCTCAGCGCCAGTCCTGGCGAGTGTGGTGTGCTCTGCCGTGACAGTAACGCGGACCCTGTTCCCACACTGGCGCGACCGCAGCGACTATCTCGGATCGCGCATCGACTTCCCCTCTGCCCTGGCACTTGCGCGGCGCCGCATTCACGAACGTTCCATCCGGTCAGCAGGTGCTTGGCCACCGGCTCATATCCTTGGTGTGTCAGCCAAGTCGACGGCTCTGATTCGCTGGGAGTCATCCCCAAGACGAACGATGGTCCCTGACCATGCGGGACTTATCCCTCGGAGAATCCTACCTGCATTATCCCGACGTCAACGCCCAGCGCATCGGCACCGCATTCACGATCCATCAAGCACTTTGATCGGCAACAAGGCCAGCTGACAATAGGAAGACTCATTCTCGACCCTCGGCACCACGTTCTGACTCGAGCCTCGCGTTCCCATTGGCTCTGCGGTCGCGGACCTTTGTGCACTTGGCGCATTCGCTGCGCATCGACCATATGGACACTGCATCGCATACCGATAGGCAGGATTTCCCTTCACACCCCTATGACTCGATCTCCCATGTATATAAAACCGATAGGCAACACCCCCAATCAGGATTCAATCTCCTGACCAACGCGTGGCCTGGTTCGAGCCCAGTGAGAGCAGTCCGGTGGTCCGGTTGAAGTTCGGTCACAACTCGAGTCCGGCGGTTCCGGTAGAGTTCGGTGCCTACTTCACTCTCATCGTGTTGCGGTCAGCATTGGTAGTGAACGGCGTCTCTCGTCGTCTCTCTCGTCCTCTCGTCTCCTGCCGTAGCGTCGGCACCGCGTATCGTATTCTCTGGCCAACCTCCCCAGGTGCGCACTTCTCACGAACTGTGCATCAATCTCTCTCTGTCTCCGCATCCTCGAACACCTGTTGTGTGTCGATCGAGTACGACTGTACGCAGTCTCAGACTTTGCTTGTGCGGTACTCGGGCTTCATAGAACATTCGTCCCCCAAGCTTCGCATCGACGATACTTGTCTTTGCGTGGTGACCATCTCTCTCTCTCTCTTTACTTTCTTTCTACCGCATTCTGTGTACCACATTTGTGACCGCATCGGTTACCCTTGCATAGTAGTAGTAGCTGTAGTCTTTGCGGCCTTCTTTCTTTGAGGATTGTTCACTCTTTGTGATCATCTTCATTTCTCCTGATTCATATAGTGGTCTTTGCTGGTTCCTTGCAAGTTCCGTGCAGTTCAGCGCAGCATGCCGCTGCTCGCGCGTCATCTCCGGCTCAGACTGCTCAGAGTCATCATGAATGACTTCCTGCTGTGCTGGCAACGCAGCAGTCTGTACAGGACTGGAAACGCGCCTCGACACTCGGTGCCGTGCTGCGGGTGCCGCGGCTGGCGCAGCACTCGGGTCTCTTCTCCACGCAGTTGGTGACTCAACAGCCGGGCTGGGCTTTTGCTGCAACAGCGAGATTTCACTCCAGCCGCGGCTATGCGCAGTGAGGTGACTCAGCGCCCGCTCAGGCTGAACAGTCTCTCTCGCGTGTACGCTGTGAGACTCGCTCCGTGGCGGTTCATGCGCTGACTCGGGATGCACAGTAGTGTACCGAGGAGTTTCCGTGCACCGTGGACCAATTTTAGTTGACTGGGACGGACATCCCCATTTGTTATACAGTCTACGCCGGTGAGGATCGTAGATAAGGTATCCCTGGCCTCGCTCCGGGTCAATATACAATGACATTGGCACCCTGTCTGTCGAACTGCTCAACTGCAACTGTATTTGGTGCTTCCATTGATCGATGCTACAAGCATTTGACCCTTGGCCAGCATTCTGACTTGGCGAATGAGAGTCTGTCCTGCGGCCTGCATCCTGACTCAAGATCGAGCTGCGGCAAATACTATGGGAATCAACCCGCGCTGCTGCTGACTCTCTGAGTCAGTGACGGTCTCTACGCGCACGCGCAGAGGGTTCTCTCGCTGCACAAATGACTGAGGTGCAACTGTTTGCCAGCCGGATGGCTCCAGCGCTCTCTGCGGCCAGGCGTCTAACGTCGTCTGCATAATCATGCTCTCCGGGGGATACGATACACATATGGATGGGTTGTAATGTATGTGTGATCTGGACGCTCCTCGTCCATATTCAGCCAGTGTTGCGCCTAAGGGTTAAGCCTTAAGTGTAAATAAGGGTTATTAAGGGTACCCTTAATAAGTGTTGGCTTGGACGAGATTTTATATTAAGGCTTAATCTGGGCTTAATCCGGAATCAAATTCCCCATATGGTGGTCGGAATTTGCATAGGACGTCATCAAATCACGGCACACCATGCCCAATATCTCTCTGGCTGCATTGAATAGCCTCCACAACTGTTACAAGTAGTTTCTATGGGCTAATTAGCTACCACGGAAGCAGATTTGGACCGCTCAGTCAGGCAGTTGGAAACATATAATACGGATACCTAAGGCTTAAATAAATACCCTTAAATAAGCCTTATTAAGTCTTTTAAGCCTTAAGAAATTTTGTGCCCCCTTAATAAGGGCTTAAGGCACAACACTGTATTCAGCTCAGAGAAGTGCCCTTGCGATCCGGTTTTGTTTGGGACGTACATAGACAATCCAGACAATGTATTGGATCTGCGGGAACTGAAACTCCTTGGCAAAGGAGATTCTACATGATGTGTCTCACTGGGCATTCTTGTTCCGCCGGGCATAGCCACTCCGGGCATGCTCTTCTCCACGGGTGCTCTCCTACATCTCGTACCTCGTGCATGAGGCCGTCAGCGTTGGGGCAGCGCACTCCAGCACTCTCTCTTTCTCTCTACCGCGCGCCCCCTGCGGGACTCCTGATGGATCTCTCGCCAAGTCGGTCTAGGGACTGCCGACAGATCTTGTTGGCCCGCACTAGACTCCGCTCGGCACCCCCCATGTTCTAGGATACATAAGGCGGCACTCTGCACTGTACATACCCTGGTTTTGGGTTTCTATCCTATCCTCGGTTCTCTTCCCGCATCCGAGGGTGTTCCTCCAGCGCGCGCCGCCGCAAACCAACCTCGAGTCCCACTGCCGATACACCCCTTTGCGCACGGAGAGTGGGTAGCGAGCCCTCTCCCACTTTGCATGCGGGTGCCACTCTATCCCAGACACGAGACAGAGTCCCGTCGGGACTCTCGGTGCACATGAGGCCCTGCTCCCGGTGCTTGTCCTCTCAGGGTGTCGGTGGTGTGGTGGGTCGCCGGGTGTCCCTCATCCGCGGCTAGGCGCGAGGCTGGCCGCAACAATTCTGGCGCTCTGACAATACGAGCTGGTGCTCATTGCCAGCCTAGACATTCTGTGCGAGCTGGACCGGGGTCCTGAGCTCAATGAGGGTGCTTCCCTCGTCTGAGAGAAGTCATAAGGGACGCGCACTGGAGACAGCACTGTCGGTTCACCTGCAAGAAATCGTGGGGTGAGACTACCCCTTTGGGGTTCAGGCATTGCGCCCTCCAGGCTCAATGCTTGGGCATATGAGGTGGTACAATAGTACCCGCCCTCTGTCACTGGACGGGAAACCTCAGGTGCAGCAGGCTAGCCCTCCGCTCTTGGCAGGGTGGTTATATTATACAACTTAAACTCCTGCTTAATATCGTAAGAGTTGTCACACACTGGCTCACCAGTATCTTTCGGGCCACTGTACGCTGGCATGTGAAACGCTGTGTGTTGAGGCGCTGGTGAGGGAGCACCAGAGCCAGCCAGAGTGGGTTGTCCCCAAGCACCGGGTGCTTGATACTCGTCTTCCTTGTCGCCCTTGGGTATCTCCTGCCGCCTGTACTCATGCCTCACCGTACCACGACAGGTAACAGCAGGCATGAGCCCCAGTAAGAAGTCCGGATGGCCGAAACGAGCCCGGACGAGTTGATCGTGCAATCAAACGAGGCGTTACGAGCCCCCGACAGATTTGACAAGACAGACATCGATGTCTCGTATGGTCTCGTCCTGTCTATCCGTGGGCCCAGCAATCAAGAAAGTTGTGATTGCTGCGTGCTGCACGGGCGGGCACGGGCACACGTTCCTGTGCGTTCGTCTTTGCTCCGGCCGCCCGGACCGGCACGGTTGCATTTGCGTCTCCTCCCTGTGCGCTCGCACGCGACTCCGTGCGCGCATGCAGGTCCCCGTGTGCTGTCCTCCACTGCTTCGCATCCTTCACATAGACTTGCCCAAAGCGAGCTTCTGAGTGCTAGAGCGGACCTAGGTGTGTAGTTTGCGATGCGGATATATGTGCGGTGATTCAGACTCGGGCGGACACGCTCAGATGAAATACATGACCTCGTGCTGCCTGCGGTGCAGCGGCGTACCTATTGTTGCGACTGCTGCCACTCCTGGAGCGACGACCCGCCGGAGGGGACTGGTTTCTGTCACATGGTCTGCCCGCGGCGCACAGATGCCACCTTGCACCAAAGCACTTCCTTCCCCTCTGCGGGCCGTAGTCCCCGACCCAGGCTGTGCTTAAACCGAACATATGCCTCGTTTCCGGCACGGCTTCGGTTCCTCTGCCTCCCGCTGTTCTCCTAGGCATGCCACCGCGCGCCCAACTTGAAGATGAGGAGTTTTTCTGCGGCTGTTCAGCATACTGCGCGAAAGCCGGTGTGTTGAGCAAGCAAGTATCTCGCCGCACGTTCTTTAACCACGCGGTATACCGCAATGCAGACGCCGTGTCTCGCGATGCCGCCCGATTAGCCGCTACTGCCAGTGCCGCGGAGAACCTACTTCGAGCGATGCCTCCCCGTTCAACGGGGGAGCATCTCAAACGCCCCCGTTCCGAGACTGCTTCAGCTGCTGATCGACCAGCAAATCGACCCTATCTGCCGTCCGCGGCGTCTGGTGTGAATTCAGAGCGTGGAGCTGTCCCTCTCGTGCGTCGCCGATATGCAATGATCTTGGACAGCTGACACAGGAAACTGAACAGGATCTTTCGTCGTCGCTTCCTGGCCCGTTCCATGGGTCACCGCATGTGGAGGAATCATTGAGCCCGCCTCACGGTATCTCCTGCGGGTCGCAGGTCGGCTCCCCCCCGCCGTTTGACGTTGCCGAGGAGGAGGACGTCGATGTCCCGGACCCTGGTTGTCAGAATGCATCCTACGACGATGAACCAACGCCGCAGCCGGCGCCGGTTCCTCAGCCGCCCGCTGTCCTGGAAGACCCGCTTGATCGGCTGTCAAAAATCGAGGACGTACTGCTTGTACAGCAGTACATCCACGCTTTGAAGGCAGCTGACATCCGTAATGGGGATCTGTCTCACGAGGCTGTCGATCGTCTTCAGGATCCTGCGACGAGCCCGTTGTCTCTGGATGAGGATGCGGACCGTGATCTCCTCCTTAGCCTGCGCCTGTTCCTGACGCACATGAACGCGTCCGAGGCTAGTTACACTGGGTCCATTAGTGCTTGTGCCAAGGCACTCTCCATCGCGCAACCAGAGCGACCGCCCGACCTATTCTCGCTTGATCGTGTCAAGCGATGGATGCGGGATGCGACAGGCGTGCTGCCGATTGTTCACGACATGTGCCCGAATAGCTGCCAGGCATATACCGGACCGCTCGCCGCTGAGACTAGCTGTCGCGCTTGCAAGCAGACACGGTATCGGCCAGGGACGAAGGAGCCGCGCCAGCGTTATTATACGTTGCCGCTCGCTCCGGTCATACAATCTATGCACCGTGATGCAGAGGCGTCTCGTCGCTTCCAGTACGGTGCCCAGAAGCTCGCAGATCTTTGCCGGCAAGCGCGAGAGAACGGCGGCCGCGTACCGCTGTACGACGACGTTCTCTGTGGGCACGACGTCTTAAATGCGTTTGCGGACGGCCGCATCAAGGATACAGACCTTCTGCTCATGGTCTCATACGACGGCTGTCAGATATATCGTGACAAGCACTCGGACTGCTGGATCTACATCTGGGTTTTTGTGTCTCTCTCTCCCGACTTGCGCTACAAGAAGAGATGGGTAATTCCGGGTGGGTTTATTCCTGGCCCGGACAAGCCCAAGCTCTTCGAGTCGTTCATCTTTCCTGGTCTCCACCACATTGCCGCAATCAACAAGCTTCCAGGCGGTGGTCTCCCGATTTGGCATGCACACTCCGGGCTGATGGTTTGCCAGCGCCTGTATATCTTGCTTGCCTGCGCAGATGGGCCGGCAATGACTCAATGGAACGGTCTCGTGGGCCATAGTGGCCGCCTTGGATGCCGCTTTCTCTGTTCGATGCGGGGTCGCCACAAACCCGGGCAGGGCGGGCACCATTACCCGGTCATGCTGAAACCCGTCGATTACGACGTTCCTGGCTGCAATCACCCAGACTACGACCCGACCGCTCTCCCGGGTGTCTATTCGTCGGATTACGGCGCCAACCTCGCTAGAGTCATTGCAGCGACTGGTGTCACGGATTATCGCCACCGGCGGGCAGAAACTGGGATTTGCAAGCCCAGTATTCTTTCTGGGCTGGGCGCGGCAACGCTTGGAGTCCCACGCATGTGCGCAGGGGATATAATGCACCTAGTTCTTAATCTCGGAGAGCTTCTTGTCGGTCTCTGGCGTGGGACCATAGATCACGCCACTGCGGACTCTCCAGAGATGTGGCGCTGGCGCGTGCTTGTTGGCGAAGTCTGGGAGCAGCACGGCAGAGACGTCGCTTTCTGTCTCATTTTCCTGCCGAGTTCCTTTGACCGCGCACCTCGTAATCCTGCGGAGAAGATTAACAGTGGATATAAGCAGTGGGAGTTTCTCATCTGGCTTTTCGGGCTAGGACCAGGGCTGCTGTACAAGGTGCTCCCCGACGACTACTGGAAGTCATACTGCAAGCTAGTCCGCGGTATCAGGATGCTTTATCTGCGCCGTCTCACGCCGCAGGACATTGCGATCATGCACCGCCTGCTCGTTGAATTCATGCTTGAATTCGAGCGGCTGTACGTCCAGGGCAGAGCCGATCGTATTCACTTTGTCCGTCAGAGCATCCATGTCCTCGGTCACATGGCTCCAGAGGCACAGCGAGTTGGCCCGGGGATTTGCTCCTCGCAGTTTCCAATGGAGCGGACCATTGGCAACCTTACCGAGGAGCTCCGTGCGCACGCAGCTCCCTACGCTAACCTCTCCGAACGCGGGCTTCTGCGATGCACCATCAATTCCCTCCTTGCGCTGGTTCCGGAGCTCGATCTTGACGAGGTCAATAACCCGGAGGCTGCGACGCTTCCTGGTTCTGCACTTGATGCTGGCCGCGGCTACATTCTTCTCGCGAAGATGGATTCTGCGCGCCGCGAAATCCCCGACAGCGAGTCATGTGCTCTCCGCCGCTTTCTGGAATCTGTATTGCCTTCTGATCCTGCTCTGCACGACTGGGATCCGCGCATTGTCAAATGGGCGCGACTGCAGTTGCCCAACGGGCAGATTGCGCGCTCCGCTTTCAAAGAGCTCGGGAAGTCTCTGCAAAACCTTCGCGTTACTCGTAACGTCAAGGTAAGTATAATAAAAGCTCTGTACATGCTCTGATGCTGAATGTATAATACAGGTTGAGCTTGACGGCAAGGCGAGGTTCGCCGAAGTCCGTTACTACTTTCGCTACCCATTCGGAAATGAGATACGCACGTTGTGCATGCTCTTACCCTTCACCGAGCCAGACGCACAGCTCTACCGCGAGTCCTCGGGTACGGTTTACTCGTGCCGGCCGCTTGAGGAAACCGCGGTGCGAGTTGTGGATGTCAGCGCGATTGTTGCCGTCGTCGCGATGATCCCGCACCCACTGCATTTCGTGAGACTTGCAGGGAACGAGATGGAGGAGCACTTTAATGGTCGATTCTTCGTTGTCGAACGCCCAGGCCTTGATATCATGGCCCTCGGCGATCCGCTTGAAGACGACACGGAGACCGTGACTGGTACGAACCGTTCTCAACAGTACACCTCTGATTTTCTTGGCTCCGTGGAGCAGTTGTATACTAATTGACAGTTGTGACGCATATAGATTGTTTCTCACCCGGTAAACGCAATGTTTCGACGGACTTTGCACGAGATGCAGTCTGCTGGACACTACTAACTCCGACGAGAAATTTTCACAGTCCTCTCAGCAGAATGGACCCGACCAACGCTTCAGGGCCAAGCCACGCCCCCACTCTCCAGCGCACCTTGTTAACCCGAGGGCTTCAGAACTCCCATCGGCCACCATCTCCTCGCCGTCGTTTCACCTCCTCCAGGCCCAGCACGCCCTCCAGCAGTCTGGCGGGCCTACCGAGGCTGCCAGAAGAGCAGGCAATGCATTCTTACCTTGGATTCCAGGGCTTCCCCTATGACACGCACCCGGGTTCTGTGCGTGATGTTCTCTTCGAGCGCGCTCCGCGCGGTGTAGGTTAATCTAGCGTGTGACAGGATGGCAGCACCACCGGCGGCGATCGTACTGTTCCGAACACTCTCGTGCAGCAGCTGATGCAGATGCATCTTGCCCAGCAGCAAGTCTACGAGCAACTGAAGCTCGTGACTGCAGAGCTCATAACTATGAAGTGTGTGGTCAAAGAAGGGCATCCCGCGGGACTAACTGTCTTCAGAAACCTTTTCTACAACCCCTCGGGCAAGAACGATGGCCCTGCGTTTACAAGCATGGACGAGGCGCTCATGGCGGCCATCTCCGCTTTGCCTCCTGTCCTCCCACCGCTCGAGCGTGATGCGTTTCCCGACGATGCTGAATTGTATTGGACGAAGGACGCGTACGAAAAGGCCCTAAAGGCCCTAAAGACGGTGTCCAGGGGGAGGAAGTCCAAGGGGGAGGTCAACGTCTCGATGTGGTTCATTGTCAACCGGTGGGGCGAGCGCGTCGACAATGAGCTTATCACGGATATGCGCAGCTGGGCCAAGGCCATCTGGAGGCTCCTCCTTCGACTTGGCATAGCACCGACTGCAGGATGGGGCTCCGGGGACGTGTTCGTATGGAGCCTCTTCGAGCGGCTGATGTGCCATCGCTTCCCCGACCTCAGACTCTGCGCAAATAACTACAAGGCGCATTGTATCGCCTACATCGACTACTGCTCCTGGTACCAGGAAGCCGTTCCCGAGGCCGACAGCAATGCGCGGGCGACGGCGGGCAAGAAAAGAAAGGCGCCAGCGGCCAGGTGCGTCGTCATTTGTTATGCGGGAGCCACGCTGACTTAGTGAACAGCAATAGTGGCCCTCCAGCGCAGCGGGCTCGTGTAAGCGATGCAGCCGCCGACTTGCCCGCTGTGCAGGGCTCAGCAAATCCAGGACCATCGACAGCGGCACCGTCCCCCCCAGCTCCGCCGCCGGCCGATCCCACTTCACCACCGCGCGGTGAACTGCCGGGGCAGTTTGCACCAGCGCCGCATGGTCTCGATGTTGACTTCGACATGGACCTCGACGAGGTGTTCCGGCAGGAGCTCAAGCAAGCAGTGTCTCCGCCACAGGAATCGCTGACACCGGAGCAACAACCTGCGCCACCCGAGCAGCAACCTGCGCCGCCCGCGCAACAACATGCGCCGCCCGCGCAGCAACATGCGCCGCCCGCGCAGCAACACGCGCGGTCCGGACAGCGGACCGCGACGCCCGAGCAGCAGGATGCGCCGCCCGACCAGCAGCGCGCACCGCCCGCACAGCCGCCTGCGCCGCCCACGCAACAGCCCACGACGACCGAGCAGCCGCGTTCGCCACCCGAGCAGTCGCGCGCGCCGCCCGAGCAGCAGCCGACACCACCCGAGCAGGCGTGCGCGACGCCCGCGCAGCAACACGCGCAGTCTGGACAGCAGAGCGCGCCGCCCGAGCAGCAGCCCGCACCACCCGAGCAGGCGCGCGCACCGCCCGCGCAGCAACACGCGCAGTCTAGACAGCAGAGCGCGCCGCCCGAGCAGCAGCCTGTGCCGGCCGAGCAGTCGCGCCCACCTGCACAACAGCACACGCCGGCCGTGCAGTCGCACGCACCGCCCGAGCAGCAGCCCGCACTTCCCCAGCGGCAGCAGCATGTGCCGCCCGAGAAGACGCTGCTTCCTACAGGGCTGTAAGTCGGATCCCGGGCGCATGTCCTTACTGATACCATTTCACAGCGCGCTCTCTGGTTTCAACCCACTCGAACCCGACTCCAGTGCACAGAGTGGTGCGTGTATTCATTATACCACGCGGATTGCGAACTGATGGACTGCAGTTGCTGCTGCGTACAATGCAGCAGCAGTACCAGCCAAAAATCCCTTCGGGCTGAAGGCAAAGACACCCCCTGCAAATCCCACAGCAAAGTGCACGGCTTCGACGGCGTCGAAACCGACTGTCGAGTACGTTGCCCCTGCCGTGTGCTATCCAGCTTTGCTGACTGCGGTACTCAGCGGCTTGGTCAAGGCCGACTTCATCGCCGCTTGCAAAGCAAAGAACGAGCGCGCATTACAGCGCGATTATGTCGTATTCTGGAACGAGATTATCGAGGATATCCCGCGCATAAAGGTGTGTTAGTCTGCCAGGTGTCTCTTGAATCAGGCTGATTCACTCCACAGCCCTACGTTGACCGCGTTGCTGCCGCGAAAGCAGGATAACCCGCGCAGTACAATTCATTAGCCCATGTTCTCGTTTGTATATAGACTTTTTCTGGATAATTAGATTTATTATCTGCATTATTTTCGTCTGCTCGAAGCTCGTGCTAGCTCGTTCCGCCTATTTGTAAAGAAAGCATCCGAGCCATACGACCCTAGGCTGCGGCCAGGCCAGCGCACGGAAACGGCTCGTTTGGGCTCGTGTGCAAGTGGAGAACTCGTGCGGTCTCTTGCCAACTCGTAAAATAGTGCAGATTGCGTAGCTGACCGAGGGCGGCACGAGCCGTGACGAGATCAAATTCTTGGCTCGTCCCGGCTCGTTTCAGCTAGACCGACTTCCTACTGGGCATGAGCAGGCCTGCACGCAGGGTGACGCTGCCGACAACCCGGATATGTCCCACTGACTTTACTCGGTATAATCCTCCCATATTCTGGCCTCCCATGTCTGGCCTCCCATGTGGGAACATGGGACTCCAGGCATGAAAGAATGGCAAGATGCAAGTACAAAATGAATGTTCCAAGCAGGAATTGAACCTGCAACCTTTTGGTCAACCAAATTTGGAAATCAATCTTGACACCTTAACCACTGAACCAAGTAGCCATATGGTCCAGACTGGTCCTGGAGCATTATGTGAGCGCATTTTTGAGCAACAATTTCACTTCAAACTAGCATATATTTAGGTTGGGTGAGGTTGGGTTAGGTCTGGTTAGGTCTGGTTAGGTTAGGTTGGGTTAGATTTGGTTAATTAGGTTAGGTTTGGATATAAAATAATTGAAATTTGGATAAGCAAGTCACTACAAAACGAGGAGGGTTAGGTTAGGTGGTTAGGTTAGGTTAGGTTAGGTTAGGTTTAGAACGTATAGAAATCCCTTTGGGGTATAAAAGTTGTTTACATGGGAATAAGCTGGTTAGGGTAGGCTTTAGCCTACCCTAACCAGCCAGAGTGCAATCTAGAAATAGTTTGGTTAGGTGAGGACAAGTCCTCACCTAACCAAATTGCATTTTATAGTGAGAATATGTGGTTAGGGTAGGCCTGCCTACCCTAACCAACTTGCATTACATGAATTATATATGTGGAAATTTGCAGTGGCATTGGTATATGGTGCACAAGTTGCAGTCCAGGTCATATGGCCACTTGGTACAGTGGTTAAGGTGCGAGGTTTGATTGCCTTTTCTGGTTTGGCAGAAGGTCACAGGTTCAATTCCTGTCAAGGGCAACTCTTTTAGGCCTATCTCTTGGTGCTGTCTCCCGAGTTTGGAGTCCCATATGGGAGGCCAAAACATGGGAGGATTATACCGAGCTGGAGCTCTGGGACATGACCCCGACAACCTGAGGTCGGGCCCAGTGAAAATGCGCATTAGCTCCGGCGAGCGCACGTGAGCTTGGAAGGTTGCCCGGAAAGGATCCAAACACAAATTTGAGCCGGCGCAAGCCCCGGAAAGCGGCGCTGAGCTGGTCATCTTAGGCCTAAGATCGCTCTGCTGCGCTCGGTCAACACGCCGACATCGCGCACACCTGCTCGCCGCCTGGTAGCACGACTTTGGCCAGATTTGGCCGCCTCTGTTATATGTACTTCGTACATTTGTGCAATCCAGGATCTGCCCGCTTTCTTCGGGCTTTTGTTTGCCCCGACAACATGCCGTTCATGCAAAATACAAAGACTATGAGCAGCTTCCAATGAATGAGTGCCACTGGGACAATTATCTCAGCATTGACTTCCAAGATTTAGGCAGATCCAGATGTCGCAACGGAGTCTCTGGGCGCTGTGACGCAGGCGACAGGCTTTAAAAGGGCGAACTTCCTTGTATTACTCTGTGTCTGCCTCTCGCCCTTGACATCGTCCCTCGATTATCTATGGCAGACCGCACTTACTTCTGTACCTGTACCGCGCGGTGCAGGCGTGCTGGCCAGAGCGGCAAACATCTGAAGTACAGCACGTTCAAGGCGCATGAGGACACCAAACTGCCGACTTGTGCCCCGCAGACAAACTTTGTTGGTGCCTTCCTCGGACGGTCCCGTGTGAGGATCCGTATGTGTGCCTGTGGGCCTGGCCCCAGATTGAGTTTTGGCCGGAGTAGGACGGTCACTTGCTGCCTTCTAATCTTTCTTATAGCTAACTTTGGTTCCTGGACTGTAAGTATTTTGACCTTGGTTTTTAGATTGTGGATTTTGGACCTTGGACATTGGCCCTTGGCCTTTGTAGTTTGAAGTTTGGAGTTTGGACCTTAGACATGAAATTCTTATTCTGCAGTTTGGAGTTTGGAGTTTGGAGTTTGGAATTAGGAGTTTGTAGTAGTTACAGTATAGGAAATAATATTGGTGGATTGGACACCAAGCTAAAAAAAAATACATGTGTTTAAATTACTTTTTTAAAAATTTTATACCTTTTTAACATAAGCTTGTAAACTTAGTTTTGCAGTTTGGAGTTTGGAGTTTGGAGTAAGAAATAAGATATTTGGATGAGCATCCAAACATCTGTCCTTAGAACATATTCATTCCCAGGTGACCCTCGCCCTGTGAGATGCCCCCACCCCTCTTTGAGGCACCCAGCGATCCCCTGCTTGGAGGGGGAGACACCAGTGGTGTCCTCCTCTGTGCTAGGAACAGCAGGGGGCAAGGAGCTGTGCCCTGCTCCAGCAACTCAGAATGCAAAAAATCGCTACCCCCATGGCCAGGGGCTCATGCCCTGGGTCAGGAGGGCCCTGGAAGTTCCAGGTATCTGTCATGGTAGCCAGGAAGGCGAGGGGATGCCAGGGAAGTGTGCAAAATGCAGAAGAAGTGTCACTGCCTCAAGCCAGGTGATGGTAAGAGGACAAGAAGCTCCTTCCTACAGAGGATATTGCCTGCCATTGTGGTAAGCACTTGCAGACTTGCAATCATATCCTTCTGGATTGCGAGCGCTATGATAACCATCACCACCGTCTTGTTGCCTTGAGGCCTGACCTCAATGGCACACGTGTGCTACTCAGCACAGCTAAGGGCATCACTGCCCTGGCCAAGTTCATACAGTCATCAGGTGTGTCCACCCAGCCTGGTGAACCACCCCCGCAGGACCCATAACATCCATCCACACTGGGTTGGGAGGACCATAGCTGCGCTGTGGCTCCACATGACTCTGATCATGTTGCGGCGCGCCCTGTCTGCAAGTGGGCATTGCCTCACTCAACCATTATCCACTTTACCTCTGCAACTGATTCCTCAACAAGACCCTGGGATGCTCTCAGGCATTCTCGGCACCATTTATCGGAAATTTCCGAGCTTGACCTGGCCAGGTTCGGATTTTTCCGATCAGTGGCTGTGCATCTGGCTGTTTCTGACCCTGGCCTTACTAGTCTTGGGAATTGCCGACCCTCATCCTCCTTGACCAACATCTGCTCGCCCATTGGGCAAGACACTTGTCTCATGTGCTTCATTAGGAGCCTGGGACTCCCTTAAGCTATTTATACTAACTTATTCTATGCTCTAGGTCTCTTTTATGCTTTTATGCCTGTTTGACCTTACTGCACTCTGACATCCTGTCACCCACCCCTCCTCTCACCCACAACCTTTCTGCTCAACCCCTCTACAGCTCCTTCAGAGCCCCCAATTGCCCCACACCTTTGATTGTCGGTATTTGCAGTAGTACAATCACTGTGTCTTGTGCTCGTATTATGTATGTACCCTGCTCACACAGTCTAAACAAGAAGAATGTCTCTCTCTCTCCCAGCTCTAATGACGCTCCAGCTGTTGTTCCTCAGAGCAGCAGTCTTGCGCACGCTCCTGAGACCAGAAATGGCTGGGGGGGACAAGCCACCAGGCTCCCACACTGCAAATGACTGGGAGCCACTGAATGAGAGCAGTGAGTTCAGCTTGCTGCATGGAAACTGGAGGATAACTGTCACGGCAGAGCACTCCACACTCGCCGGGACTGGCGCTAAGGAGGGGAACTATGCGAGCAAGAACATGGGTGGTGCATTGACCAGACCAAATCTGGGGATTAACCCAGAAGGCCATCTGCCCTATATACATATCACGAGAACATCGGAACGAGACCATCCCGGATCACTGTACTGCCACGAGAGAGGTTGCCAACCTGGGCCGAAGCCTGAGAGATCGTTGAGGCTCGCGAAGAGGTAACGGCAAGTAGTATTAGCGTTGTGGGGCTTGCCAGCTACGGTGTTGCAGCTGCCCACGCAGTACTGAGTGGTTGGGGCAGCTGGACCTGGTGCAGCGGCGGGCGGCAGCGGTGCGGGGTTGACATGATGGGCAGGTGGAATGCCATCACCTGCCACTGTCATGAAGCCAGGGGGCAGCGGAAGACCAGGAGGATACAACGGCCGGCCAGCGTACGGCAGGCCCGGAGCAAATGCGAATGGCGGTGGTGCTGGCGCGGCTTGCCCTTGGTCCGGCACACCGCCTTTGTGAGCTTCGAGTGGCCACGGCGTATAGACGTGCATCGTCGAGCAGCCATCGAGCCGGCACGGCGAAATGTTAAAAATAACATAACAGTGCCATTGACGATTGGCGCACACTATGGAAGATTTTCCCTGCCAGAGCCCCCCTCTGACCAAGCTTGAGCCCAGACATTCGCTCATTTGGATGAGCCTTGCAGAACCTCCTGGTGGTGATGTGATTAAACGGGTGCGCATCTGGGAAATTAAAGGGAGCAGCCATAGGGACTTGAGATATATTTTTGTGTGTGTAAAGTAGCACAGTATTAGCGACAGTGGTGCGGCAAGTAAACGATGGTAGACAGACAAGAGCAAGAAGCGACCACTGCCAGCCACTGTATAGTATAGCATTTGCTTCCACCTCTCAGCTCTGGCACCCGCCAGAGGTCCTGCTCGGAGGCACCGACCACAGGTATTGGTGGTATCAGTGCCTCTGACCAGATTTGTATTCCGTTTGAGTCCGAGCCCCGAATGGCCGGTGGCTGGCCGGCCGCCGGAAAACGGATTCTAAGAATGTATAGTTCTCACTGCATGGGCGGCTCGGACTGGGCAGGCTCGGGCGTGTGTGTTACCCGAGCCCAGCCCTACACGCACCCGCTTAACTGACAGGATAGCTGGTGAAATCCAGAAGATGAAGGTTTGTGTGGTTATTCAAGTATACTTGACATCTCTGATTGACACAATAGGCGCCTACATTTATCACAGCAAACAGTTGCAGATCATCTCCACACATTATTGCTTGTGCCAACTTCAATTTCGCAAATCTAACCTTCCTGCCCTCCATGGCCACGCATACCAAATTGAGCATCATATCTGCTCTTCTTGATCCCTGTTCGAGGACTGAGCTCGACATCCTTGCCGTCAAGTTGTCCAAAATGTCGAAAGTCGCATGCAAGGATTGGGTGGATTATTGTCAGTGACCACTATCGTTCAAACCTAAGCTCACCAATTTCCTAGTAACAGACGATTTTGGCGCACCACTTTGATATGTACGCGCATGCACCGCCAATTGTGAGAACACGGATGGACTGGATCTTTCTAGTTAGTGCAGTATCATTGCTCAACGAGTGGCTCCTGATTCATCCGCGCAGCACTCTCCAATCATTACCCAAGACGGTGTGTCTGACTGGCATTCAGTCTAATCTAAGTTTATTTTTTTTTCAGCAATGGATGCCACTCATGCTGCAATGGCTGGTCCGCTCGGAGCGACAGATGTTTTCCCAGAGACCTACAATGCCAGAAGTCCTCTGCCGCCTCTTCCGTCGACACCAGGTCGTGAGTCTGTAACATAATCTCTTTCCATCAACAGATCATAATGTTTGTTTTTTAGACCCAGTAGAGCAGATTTCGGACTTCTCTACCCCAACGGAAAATTCTCTAAGGAAGGGGGAAATGAGAGGAGAATAGAATTCTGGATATTGGTATGCTCTCATTAATAAACTCTAATATGTTTTAATATTTTTCTATATCATAGAAGTTGA
Source organism: Auricularia cornea (assembly GCA_030578095.1). Taxonomy (NCBI): domain Eukaryota; kingdom Fungi; phylum Basidiomycota; class Agaricomycetes; order Auriculariales; family Auriculariaceae; genus Auricularia; species Auricularia cornea. The sequence continues at coordinate 1,800,005 of JARLTE010000009.1, read as the reverse complement.
TTCCCTTGACCTCAAGCATGCTAGATCCAAGCTCAGTGCGTACCCTAAGCTTTTGGAAGGCGGTCTAGCCACATTTCTACCAGTCCTCTGGTAGAAAAGGGGTATGATAGCCCCGCTTTGCATAGCCACATGCTGAATTTTATTCATAGAAGTGTTTCAGCTGTGGGGGGGCGATCTGGAGGATGGTCGGGACGCAGACAATGTGTGCACAGCGTTGGCACCGAACCCCGCGGACCTCCAGGCGCAGACTTCCTTGATTGCGAGTGTCTAATGGACCTTGCTGCATTGGAAGCTTTTTTTGTGACCCGCAGTCAGTGGGGCGGGCACAACTCACTTGGAAGAGAAATCAAAACCAAACAATCAAATAGTGGCAGATCCAGACAGAATTGGCAGTCATCTCTGTATATGCTTCAAGTGACCCAAACTGTCATTCAAGAGACCTCGGGGCTTTGTGTGGACAACCTGTTCCATTCCGAGTTAGAGCAAATCAGAACAACACTCTTCTGGGCCCTGAAGACGTGTATTTTGCAACAGAAATTGTGAGAAATCCGGGGGCACAGGCCAGGATGTGTACGCGGGTCAAGGAGTGAAAATTGTCCAGTATCTACCGACACGGATTTGCGGCTTCTCTGACGGCCAAATGGCTGACAGGAATTTCCATCGTAACTGGACAATCTTCAAGCCTCGACAAACTCTTGCTTCCCATTTTGTCCTGGAGCATAAACCCATAACTTTTGTATCTTAGTGTGAGAACCCAAGACATTGTTCGTCGCATTGCATCAGGAAAGTGTTGCGATTTTCGAGGTCTTCGCAGGCTACAACCTCTCATCGCTCGAAGTCTCGCCTCTTCACAGTCTCCCCCACCTACCCATTCAGTTTGCCGTTCTCAAATCTCGTTATCCTGCTTAGTCCCTAGGCTCTAGGGCTGCGGAATCGCGAGCCGAATTGATCTGGCAGGTGAGACTTGCGCCACACCCGCACCCCATCAAGCACTGCTGCCTTTATGGGACGACTCAACCGATCTTGACGACGACAAATCACCTCGGCAACCTCAGACCCGGAATGTGCTTGTGGAATTGATCTCATCTCGTCTAGAAGGTGAGACCCTCACCCCCACGCCTCGGCGGCTCGCGTTCGGCCGGCTCGCCCATATACGGACTCCGGTCCCGTGGCCCAATCTCGAACCGCTTGTTCAACACCCTCTCGCGTCCCTGTCATCCGATATATCTTCGCCCACCCTCTCTCACCGCTAGGACGTCATATATGCGCCGGCGTCTTGTACCGTCGACTCGCAGCGCTATCAGCGCTCCTGCATCAGCACGCCCCAACACGGCTCCCCCGACATAGACCCTCCCCCGCCTCATGTCGCTCGGGATATCCCCCAGACACCTCTCTGACGTCCTTCGCACGCTTGCTCTACATCCCTGGGACTTCGACGAGCCACTATATCGCGATGTACGTCTGCAGCAGCACCAGATCGTGTCGCACCTTCTCCCCCTCTCGCGCTCTATGCCCTGCGAGGTGCTACGAGGGATTACTGCACTTTGAGGAGCCTTGGAAGCACATCCCAGTATGTCCAACGCCTGCTCAATCGTTGGTTTCCCCACCTCCAGGTGGACTTCAGGTGGAAAAAATAGAAAAGTGCAAAAAACACATCTAGGACCATAATCCATCATTTTTTGTTAAGGTACCCCAAAGTGGACTTCCGGTGGAATTCCACTCCTTTACCTGGACCTACTATGGAGCTTAGCCAGTTCTCTGGCGGACTTCCACCTGAAGTTGCACCAAAAACACTGATTAGCAGTTAGGTTAGATTAGGTTAAGTTGGGTTGGGTTAGGTCGGGTTGGGTTAGGTTAGGTTAGGTTAGGTTAGGTTAGTGGAACATTATTTTTATTTCTCGCTCCATAGACTAAGTTTGAACTTTATTTTTAGTAGCACTACTATTTGTTTAGTGTTTACTAACTTTTCTTTCCACCTAGGCTCCACCTGAACTGCACCTCGAACAGGGGGCAGGGTAAGGCAAGCCGAGCGAGCTCTAAAGCCACCAGATGCAGAGAGGGAAGTGTTGTCACGGCAGAGCACACCACACTCGCCGGGACTGGCGCTGAGGAGAGGAACTATGCGAGCAAGAACATGGGTGGTGCATTGACCAGACCAAATCTGGGGATCAGCCCAGAAGGCCGTCCGCCCTATATACACATCATGAGAACACCGGAACGAGACTATCCCGGATCACCGTACTGCCTCGAGAGAGGTCGCCGATCTGAGCCGAAGCCCGCGATGTCCTCGAAGCCCAAAGTGGCTCGACGAATAACCCATAACCGAACTCGTCCCCGCGAACCAGTGATCGAGCAGGCGTTGGACATACCGGGATATGCATCGAAGACTCCTCGAAGGACCGTAGCCTTTTGTAGACCATCGTAGAACCCCGAGCGCGCGAGGGGGCGAAGGTGCGGCGCGATCTGGTGCCGCTACAGACGTACATCGCGATATAGTGGCTCGTCGAAGTCCCAGGGATGTAGAGCAAGCGTGCGAAGGACGTCAGAGAGGTGTCTGGGGGATATCCCGAGCGACATGAGGCGGGGGAGGGTCTATGTCGGGGGAGCCGTGTTGGGGCGTGCTGATGCAGGAGCGCTGATAGCGCTGCGAGTCGACGGTACAAGACGCCGGCGCATATATGACGTCCTAGCGGTGAGAGAGGGTGGGCAAAGATATATCGGATGACAGGGACGCGAGAGGGTGTCGAACAAGCGGTTCGAGATTGGGCCACGGGACCGGAGTCCGTATATGGGCGAGCCGGCCGAACGCGAGCCGCCGAGGCGTGGGGGTGAGGGTCTCACCTTCTAGACGAGATGAGATCAATCCCACAAGCACATTCCGGGTCTGAGGTTGCCGAGGTGATTTGTCGTCGTCAATATCGGTTGAGTCGTCCCATAAAGGCAGCAGTGCTTGATGGGGTGCGGGTGTGGCGCAAGTCTCACCCGCCAGATCAATTCGGCTCGCGATTCCGCAGCCCTAGAGCCTAGGGACTAAGCAGGATAACGAGATTTGAGAACGGCAAACTGAATGGGTAGGTGGGGGAGACTGCGAAGAGCCGAGACTTCGAGCGATGAGAGGTTGGAGCGTGCGAAGACCTTGAAAATCGCAACAAGTGTTGGGGGATTGTCCTTCTTGAAGGTCTGAAGAATGAGGAAGCGGGGATCGCGAAGGGGTCAGAGAGCTGGAGGTTGACGTCTCCAGCTCAGAGATTTGCTCTTGTGTTGAGGAGGGCACATCCTGCATGACCAACATCTCTGCAAGGACCGGCAAGCTGGAGGTTAATGCAGAGGCTGCCTCAGTGCTAACCCAGCGCTGTGCCAGCACGACTGGCACTCGCTGCAGAGGCTCCGGGGCAGCGATGGGGGGTGGTGGCAGTGGCAGGACCCAGGGCGGCGCGTGGATGTGCAAGTGTTGCAGTGGCAGTGGCGGTAGCCGAAACAAGGGTGGCAGGTAGACAAGTAGACAAGCCAGTGTTGCGGTGGGGCAGTGACGGCCAGACCCAGGGCGTGTCCCCAGGTGCTCGAGCAAAGCCAGCGTGCAAAAAGCCAGATGGTTGAGCTGCAAGGAGTGGCACAAACACAGTGGACGGTACAGCTGGGGGTGTGTGGCCCATGGGTGGGATGAGCAGCTTCAGCAAACATGAGACACCAGGGCACTTTATGCATGGGTGCTTTCAGCCAAAGCTTTGATTTCCTTCCTGTGTCTATTGATCCAAGTTCCAACAGACGGCCCATTGCGGGATCATCGCTTCCTCACCGTGACATAGAGCCAACCAATCCAACCACATGAAGTCTGTGTCACCACCGGCACTCGTGAAACCCCCACCGGCCAGAGTCCCAGACTCTCTCACTAGGGAAATATTCTGCGACCATCATAGACTTCACAACGCACACTTCGTGCCGTTGTTATTGATGGCAGCACTGTCTCTGCGCTCCCCGCAAAATTGCCCTCTGCTTTGACTTGATCCGTACAGCACTATGTGCACAATAGGCAAGGAATGCTCTGGCAGACCCCCTCTTGCCTGACATGCAGATCCCATAGTCCTTATCAATCTTCTCCCCATTTAGGCAGCACCACTACCACAGCTCACAATTCTTCATTCGTCAAACGCAGCGTGCAGCTGTTCAGCGGCAAGGAGCTTGAACAACACCAAGACTCGCTCGGGCAGCTGTTGCAGCCAGTCGGCAACCGCGCAAAGCGAGAGCCTACGAGTGGAACACCACCCACAGCCCACCCTCACACGGATCGCATCTCTCTCTCTAGGAGACACCCCAACCCGACCCTTGACTCTCGCCTGCAACGGTGGAAGCGCAGAGCAGGCATACGGAGGGAGAGAGACCCCCAAGAGGGTCCCGATGTTGCGGCTCAAGCCCTTTTTCTGCTATCGCCGCCTCTTTATTGGCCTTCGCGCACTACGCCGTCACTCGCCTTCGCCTCGCCGACCTTCGCCGTTGGACTTCGGACTTCGTGGAACGTCGCTTCATCGGCCGACTTCGCGATCACCGGATCGTGACTCGAACCCGGACCGCGGGCGGTCCCGTAGATCCGGCCTTGCCCTTTATATACCTTCGTGTTTGCCTCGCTTTGTACTTTAGATTCGAGCTGGTTTGCCCACCATCGATACATCTCGCTTTTCCCCACTTATCCCCTGCTGAGTGTCGATTCCGGCGAGTATCCCCGGTCATCGTAACATAAGCTCGAATCTACCCTCTCCCAACCGACGCTCCGCCCTCCTCCTCTCCTCCCCACCGTCCGCGCCCTCCGCCGACCTCGGCGACCTCGCCAACCTGTCGCAACCCACCCCGAAACCCGATCCTACCCCGCCATCCCCTGCGGACGCCCTCACCCTCCAACTAAGCCAACTTTCCCTCGCCCGCGCCCCGCCGATGTCGCTCGATCTTGACCAATTCGCCAAATCCCTCAAAACGGCCATTGTTGAAGGGCTCACCGGAGCCCGCTGGGCGACTGTGCCCAAGAACTACGTTCAAGCCCCCGAAGCCTACGATGGCTCGCGCGCGGGTTACGAAACGTTCCACCGCCACCTCAAGCTCTACGTCCAGGCAATCCCGAAGGATCGCGACCACATTCTCGCTGCGCTCGGCTTCCTCATGAAGGACGACACCGACGCCTGGGCCCGCAACTGGACCCACAACCACGACGTCGGAACGACCACAACGACGTGGGAGGAGTTCCTCCACGAGCTTGACGAGAAGTTCCTCGACCCTCGCATCGCCGAGTACGCTCGCGACAAGATCGCCCACCTCCACCAGGGCCGCAATGCTGCCGATGTCTTCTTCCTGAAGTTCGACGAGCTTCGCACTAAGCTTCATCGTCCCCGAGTACCACGACGTTATCCTCGTCGACTACCTCCGCCGCGTGCTTTGCTCCGCGCTTGTCCTCACTGTGATGCAGACCCACGAGCAACACCGCGCGACCGGCAGCGTCATCGCGGAAACGCTCATTGCGAGCGGCGCCCTCACCGAAGACCAAGCCAAGAAGGTTCACGAGAACGTCGCCGCCCAGGCGCTCAAGAACATCACCTACAAGGAGTTCCGGGCCTACGCCCTGGACCAGGACCCCATCATCCGCCGCCATGGCGACGCCAATCATGCCCCGGCGCCGCCGCGCCCCGCCCCACGCGTCTACAGCGCGGCGCAGACGTACACGCCGCCGCCGCCGTCGCTACGACCACTTCGGCGACCTTCGCTGGCCACGCCCATTGTGCCCCCCCTCCGGCCGCGCTGAACTGCACGGAACTTGCAAGGAACCAGCAAAGACCACTATATGAATCAGGAGAAATGAAGATGATCACAAAGAGTGAACAATCCTCAAAGAAAGAAGGCCGCAAAGACTACAGCTACTACTACTATGCAAGGGTAACCGATGCGGTCACAAATGTGGTACACAGAATGCGGTAGAAAGAAAGTAAAGAGAGAGAGAGAGATGGTCACCACGCAAAGACAAGTATCGTCGATGCGAAGCTTGGGGGACGAATGTTCTATGAAGCCCGAGTACCGCACAAGCAAAGTCTGAGACTGCGTACAGTCGTACTCGATCAACACACAACAGGTGTTCGAGGATACGGGGACAGAGAGAGATTGATGCACAGTTTGTGAGAAGTGCGCACCTGGGGGAGGTTGGCCGGAGAATACGATACGCGATGCCGACGCTACGGCAGAAGACGAGAGGACGAGAGAGACGACGAGAGTGCGACGCGGTTCGCTACCAATGCTGACCGCAACACGCTGAGAGTGAAGTAGGCACCGAACTCTACCGGGACCGCACCGGACTCGAGTTGTGACCGAACCTCAACCGGACCACCGGACTGCTCTCACTGGGCTCGAACCAGGCTACGCGTTGGTCAGGAGATTGGATGATGATTGGGGATGTTGCCTATCGGTCTTATATACATGGGGAATCGAGTCATAGGGGTGAGAAGGGAAATCCTGCCTATCGGTATGCGATGCGGTGTCCATATGGTCGATGCGCAGCGAATGCGCCAAGTGCACGAAGGTCCGCGACTGCAGAGCCAATGGGAACGCGAGGCTCGAGTCAGAACGCGGTGCCGAGGGTCGAGAATGAGTCTTCCTATCGTCAGCTGGCCTTGTTGCCGATCGAAGTGCTTGATGGATCGTGAATGCGGTGCCGATGCGCTGGGCGCTGACGTCGGGATAATGCGAGTAGGATTCTCCGAGGGATAAGTCCCGCGTGGTCAGGGACCATCGTTCTTCTTGGGGATGACTCCCAGCGAATCAGAGCCGTCGACTTGGCTGACACACCAAGGATATGAGCCGGTGGCCAAGCACCTGCTGACCGGATGGAACGTTCGTGAATGCGGCGCCGCGCAAGTGCCAGGGCAGAGGGGAAGTCGATGCGCGATCCGAGATAGTCGCTGCGGTCGCGCCAGCGTGGGGACGGGTTCCGCGTTACGGAATGCGGTTGTGGGCAGAGCCAGTGCGGTCATGTCGTGTTCGATGCTCTTCGAGTGCCGCGTCTTGTATGGCAGGTCACCGTGTCTGTGCGAAGCTCTCCGCATCGTTGATACGCTGAGTTGCTTGCAGAGGTTCGAGGTTGAGGTCGTGAGGTGAAGAGTTGAATGTGGAACGCGTCTGCCGGTGCGCCGCGGAAGTCACGTCGGCTCACGCCGGAGCGCATTCATGCTGCGTAGCATCCATCGGTGGTGAGTGTCCCGTGTCGTGCATCGCGTCGAAGAGTCGTATGAGCCACGCTTGCGCATGGTGGATGCGCTGCCGTGTGCCGTGGAGTTGGAGGACCAGTGCGCCGAATGCACAAGTAGCCGACCGTATGTGCGCCGAAAGTCGCAATTTTCGGGCGTACCGATTTCTGCCAGATCATCCGCGGGGTACTTTGAATGTGCACGTCCCTGTGCATCACGTTGCGAAGCATCAAGACCGAAAATTGCGCAGATGCGACCGCGTCCACGATTCCTCTGCAGTGCGCCAGTAGCCGTGTAGTCGTTCCGCCACCAAAGCTTGTCTGCTGATGCCGTCACATTCCGCCGCCCACTTCACGGTGTCGCTTGTGATGTTGGTGGAGGGTTGCCGTATTGTGACCGCCGTGCTTCTATCACCGAAATAGACTTGGGCGCAGTGAGGCTGATTGTTGATTGAGTACGTGGATCCCGAAGTGACTGCTGCCGGTACAGCATCCGCCAAGGTTCATGGAAGCCGATCGTGGAAGGTTGCTTGTTGCGGTACGGTTGGGACTGCTTGCCCTGCTCCGGGAATCGGGCGTTTGTGGCTGTCGTTGACTCCGTTGAATAGCAACGCTAGGCTATTTAGCCGCAGCGAGCTTGCCGTTCCGTTTCTTCCCACTCCTGTCTTCGTCGTCCATGGCTACCTTCTCGCTCGAGACCGCCGCCCAGTCCATCATAGGGGACCTCGACCTCAACTTCGAGTACGAGTCGCCGCCACCCGCCGACTTCAGTTGCTGTGTCTTGCCTGCCGACTACGACGACCTCGTCAAGTCGAACCGCCTCCAGATTGCGTGCGTGGGGCGCAGCATCCCCAAGTCGATGCAGGGTGCGCACCCGGTGCCGTACCTCAGGGTACGTCGTCCGCCGCGCCGTGTAGGTGTCTTGCTGATCGTTCGTTGTAGATGCGCGGTCTTGAGCTGCTCTCCCACCCCTGGGGCTTCGCACTCGCCGCCGCCGTCTCCTATCGCCGAGTCCTCGTTCACGTGGCCGGTAATGCGAAGATCTCCGAACTCGCCCTCCTCTTGCAGCGCTTCTGGTCCGCCTACCAGTTCGGGCGCGCGTACGCTGTGGCTGCGAAAGACTCGGAGGTGGAGCGCGCTCGCCACGATGCGCATTGGAAGGAGCGCGTCGTGGCCGTCCTCAACCGCGACTACCCCTCGACGTTCCCGCTCAACGCGCTGATCGCCAACTTGATTATCGCGATCGGAATGCGCCTCGTCTCGTGCGGCGTCGACAAGGATGACCTCCCGCACTGCTTCTCACGCTTCAAGGCGCCCATCTTCTCCAAGGGCTTGCTGCGCTACGACGAGGAGCGCCCGCGCTCGTCGCGCATCTTGGGTTTCTTGACGTCGCAGCCGGCACTCATTCGCTGCACGGCCTGCGCTGAGGAGTCCGCCGACTTCGTCGACCTCTGCTTCTGCTTCAGCGACGGTGGTCGCTGCTGGTCCTGCTACACGCGCCACAAGAGCGGCAGTGAATGCAGCACGCCCGAGGAAGAGACGCCGATGAAGTCGCCTGAGGTACGCATCGCCGTTACCGTCGTATTCACATTGCTGATCGATCCGTAGGAGGCCAAGGACGTTCGTAATGCGGCCAAGAAACGCAAGGCTGAGGAGTCGGCGGCCGCCTCCAAGAAGAAGCAGAAGGTGGTGCCCGAGGCGCCGCGTATGCGCCCGCCGCGCCATTCGATACGCCCGCTCCGCAGCTCTGCCTCGCGCGTCGTCGACGATGGGGAAAGCGAGGCCGAGGAGGGCGACGAGAACAGCGACTATTGCGAGGAGCCCGCGACGCGCCATACGCGCATCCGCGTTCCCGTCCTCGACGAGACCGTCACCAACTTCGCCATGTCGGGCAACGTGCGCCTCTTGCAGATCTTCCGCAACTTGATCCTCGCCCAGGAGGACCTCTTCAACTACCTCCTCCTCCAATCCTTCGTCAACACGCAGCTCGCCGGCGGCAACATGCCCGCTCCCGCGTCCGTCGAGGCCGACCTCTCGGAGCTCTCGACGCGCATGGAGGCAGAGAGGGATGGGGAAGGGGACCCCGAGGACCAGGGCTAGTCACGTTTGCTTGCTTGTCGCCGTCGTCGCTGTCGCATGTCGTCTTCTTGTCGCCTTCGCATTTGTTCGCCCGCATCGCATGTACCGTAGTCGTTGCCGAAATGAGAAAAGGCCTCTGGCCCTAGATGAAACTGCCGTCCCCAGGGCATTCGTGATGCACCCATTTCTTGCTGAGTAATGACTGGAATCGAAAGGCTTGAGAGAATGGTGTTGGCATATGCCGAAATGAGCGTATTCTTGAATAAATAGACCGAATCTTGCTGCTTCACTGCGGGCCGTCGTCCCGCTCTTCTTCATCCGCTTCTTCTTCTTCTTCTTCGTTGTCCACAGCCTGGGGCGCGTTTGCGCGTTCCCAAATGTACTGCGGCGTGTTCTCGACGATTTGCTTGACGTTGTACCGCACGTCCGCCCTCGCGTGATAGAGACGTACGCGCGCAGCCGCGATGCGGTCCACGATAACTGAGGAGTTGAGTTCCGCCAAGATGTACGATCCACCGGAGTGCCGTCGCAATACGATGAAGGGACCGAGCCAGCGGGGCTTGGGCTTGCGATTGTGCTCCATCTCGATTCGCGAGTTCTTGACCAGCACGAGAGTACCGGGGGCGATATCCTTTGGTGCGCAGAGTCCCTTGTAGCTGCGCAGCATGCGCTCTGCGGCGCGCTCGCGGAACCTCTTGACGCGCTCGTGCATCGCCTCGATGTCTTCATCCCGCTTCTCGATTTGCCGGGCCCGCGTTGCGATGAGATCCTCCGTAGTCATGGGTGGTTGCATTGGTGGAACCAGCCACGTCGCTTGTTCGAAGTTGAGGGGGAGGATGGGTTCGCATCCATGCACCATGCGATATGGTGACATCCCGAGGTGCCGTTTTGCCGTAACGCGTTCCGCCCAAAAGACTGAATGCGCCTTGGAGACCCACTTGTTCGGTTCCTTGCCGCAGGCCTTCATGAGAGACTCCCGTACATCGAAGTGCTTGCGTTCTACAATGCCGTTCGCTCGCGAGTTGTATGCCGAGATCTTGATATGCCGGATGCCGTGCTTGATGACCAGGTACTCGACCGCATTGACGATATCTGCGCCGTTGTCCGTAACGATTTCGCCTACCACGCCCCAGCGGCAGAGGATCTCCTCGAAGATGAATCGTCCAAGGGAGGGGCCGTTGACCTTCGCGAGTGCCCGCCATTCCGGGTAGCTGGCAGTAGCGCACCGTCCTTGCACCATCGCCTTCTTGCCCTCCGATGCGATCGACATCAGCATTACGTCGATGTGGCACTTGAAGAACAGGCCAGGGATGAAGGGGACCGATTGCGGAATGCGTTGGTGTCCGAGGAGTCGAATCTGGCACTGGTGGCAAGTGCGCAGATACCAGCGAATATCCGTATCCATGTCGTGCCAGAAGAACCGTTCGCGAATGTGAGCGCGCACCGGGAAGTGGCCTTTGTGTCCCAGCTCGTCGTGAGCAAGACGCATCTTCTCCAGTCGCTCCGCATTGCCAATGACCACAACCTTGTGTCAGTTGTCGTCACTGCGCTGGTAGAGAACGCCGCCGAGGACGAAATACTGAGCCGCCTTGCGCACCAGTCCGTTCAGCTTCTCTCGTGTCATGAGCGGATCGCGTGCGCCTGTCTCGAGGAAGTTCTTGATGTTGGGGAGCTCGCGGTCTCGACGCTTGCCTTTTGCGCCGCGAGGGATCCGTGTCTCTTCCTCTGCAGCCGGTGCCTCCGCAATTTCCCGGAGTGCTGGCTCAATGGGTGCATCAGCCGCCGTTTCGGGTTCGTCCGGCTGCCGCACCGTCGTTGCTGCAGCAGTCTTCGCATTCGTCTTGCGTGTTCGCTTTGTCGGTTTCTCCACCGCATCGTCATCCTCATCGCTGTTTTCGGGCGAATTTTCGTCGGAGGCAGCCTCCTCCTCTCCGCGGGGTACTTTAGATGGTTGCGTCCTCGCACCACTACGCGTCCTCGCCTTGAAAACTTCCGCGATGAAGACGTCGTGCAATGCGGTGGTTCGGGGAACCGCGTCGTAGTTGATGCCAAAGGTATCCGCCAGTTGCGGTGCGATGCGGAAGACATGGTTGTATGTTGCGCAGCGTCCGTTGATGAGCTCGATCGCGAATCCAAGTGCCTTGTCGAGCCACTCGTCTGGATCGTCCGGTTCCAGTGCGTCCTCCTCCGCAGCCGGTCTGCGCGAGAGGCCGTCCGCACCAGTGTGCTTCGTTGCTGGCACATGAACTATGCGCGGGTTGAACAGCAGAATGCCTGCGATCCAGCGGTTGATGGTCGCATTCGGCTGCATGTCTGGGTTGTTGAGCATGCCCTTGATGTATTTCGCGTCGACTTCGACCACCAGTGAGTGTACGCCGTAGATGTATGCTCGCACCGCACGCAGAGCGCGGAAAAGTCCGTGAAGCTCGAGCTTCGCCTGGGAGTATCGTGATTCGCGTTCGTTCCACGTAATCGAGCCGTAGCGCGTTGGGTATCGCTTCTTGTCGTCTCCTACTTGCAGCAGGATGTACCCAACGGCGATGAGAGAGGAATCGACCGCGAGGATGACGTCGTTGTACGATGCATAGTCGATTGGCTTGAGACCGGGCGCATTCGTGACGAGTTCCTTGAGTCGTGCGACCGCAGCGCTGCACTCATCCGTCCACTCGAACTTGACGTCCTTCTTGGTGAGATGGTACAGAGGGCGCGCTTCCTTGGCGAAATCCTTGATCCACAACTTCGATACGCCGCAAGTGCCGAGGAATGCGCGAACTTGCGTAACATTCTGCGGGGTGGGCCAATCGAGGATCTTCTGAACGTTCCCTTTCTCCGGGTGTCGTCCTTCGAAGTTGCAGCGGTAGCCTACGTGTTGCGATTTTCGAGGTCTTCGCAGGCTCCAACCTCTCATCGCTCGAAGTCTCGCCTCTTCGCAGTCTCCCCCACCTACCCATTCAGTTCGGCGTTCTCAAATCTCGTTATCCCGCTTAGTCCCTAGGCTCTAGGGATGCGGAATCGCGAGCCGGATCGATCTGGCGGGTGAGACTCGCGCCCCACCCGCACCCCATCATGCACCGCTGCCTTTATGGGACGACCCGACCTATCTCGACGACGACGACTTGCCTCGGCGACCTCAGACCCGGAATCTGCTCGTGGAACGGATCTCATCTCGTCTAGAGGGTGAGACCCTCGCCGTCGCGCCTCGGCGGCTCGCGTTCGGCCGGTTCGCCCATATCCGGCCTCTGGTCCCGCGGCCCGATCTCGAACCACTCGTTCGACATCCCCTCGTGTCTCTGGCACCCGGGATATCTTCGCCCACCCTCTCTCACCTCTAGGGTGTCGTGTATACGCCGGTATCTCGTGCCGTTGGCTTGCAGCGCTGTCCGCGCTCTTCCCAGCCATACCCCTCGACACTGCTCTCTCGACAGAGACGCTCCCCCGACTTTGTGCCCTCCGGGATACCTTCGAGACACCTCTCCGATGTCCTTCGCACGCTCGCTCTACATCCTGAAGACCTCGACGAGCCGCCACATCGCGATGTACGTCTGCAGCGGCACCAGCTCGCGCTGCATCTTCGCCCCCTCGCGCGCTCGGGGCTCTACGATGGTCTGCGAGAGGCTGTTGCCCTTCGAGGAGTCGTCGATGCATATCCCGGTATGTCCAACGCCTGCTCGATCGCTGGTTCGCGGGGACGAGTTCGGTTATGGGTTATTCGTCGAGCCACTTCGGGCTTCGAGGACATCGCGGGCTTCGGCTCAGATCGGCGACCTCTCTCGAGGCAGTACGGTGATCCGGGATAGTCTCGTTCCGGCGTTCTCGTGATGTGTATATAGGGCGGATGGCCTTCTGGGCTGATCCCCAGATTTGGTCTGGTCAATGCACCACCCATGTTCTTGCTCGCATAGTTCCCCTCCTCAGCGCCAGTCCTGGCGAGTGTGGTGTGCTCTGCCGTGACACTACGATCACGGCTTCCTCTTGCGCGATGATCGCCTTCTTGCCGGAGACCGATGCGCCGGCGCGTCCAAGGCGGTGCAGGATGCGGTTGAGCGTCATAGCGTGCTCCCACACAAAGCGTCGGATGCCTTTGTTGTCGGGATGCGTTTGGTAGATCCGTCCGCATTCTTGTAGTACGAACGGCTGCCCTTGCCCACAATGTCGTCGATGAAGCAATTGGCAAAGCGCGGAATCTCGTCGAGCAGAATGAAGGTGACATTCTGTTGCTGGATCGGAACCGAGTTGGTATAGCCCAGGACTCCGAGGGGCGTTTGGAATGCCGTCAGATCCCGCGAGGCCTCGTCGATGAGTTGCTGGTCGTAGGACCAGTAGAGGTCGAGCACCGATAAGAGGGTGAATCCGGCGCACTCTTCGCTGAACTCGTCTGGCTGCGGAATGAGGCCCGCATCGCGAATGGTATTCTCGTTGAGCGGTTGGAGATCGTGAACGATGCGGAGACTCTTGCTGTCTTTCTTGACAACGCAGAACCAGCTGTTGCGGTACGACGAGTTGCATTCTTCGTATACGCCGGCCTTGATCTTTTCCTTGAGCAATTCGATGAGACCTTCGCGAATGGATGGCGGAATGGGAACGTGTCGCTTCGTCCAGGGTACGTGTGGGAGTACGGCAAGCTTGACGGGCGGGAAGTAATCCGATCGAAAGCGACCGCGTTCGGTTTCCTTCCAGGCGAATGACTTCTCGTTCGCCGCGATGATGGCCTTGAGTAACCGCTTCTCCTCGTCCCAGAGATGCTTGCTGTCGTCGAACTTGAAGCCCTTCATCCTTTCCTCTGTCATGTACGCCATTGGTACCACGTCGGGTGGATGCGCCGTAATGACCGGCAAGGTCATCATCGGATCGGAAGGCATTCGACGCACAATCCGGTACTCCTCTGGCATGGGAGCGTTCTTTGGATGGACCTTGAGGAGCGCCGACTTGTAAGGGCGTTTTCCGAGACCAATCGTGTCGCCGGGTTGCTGCTGCCGCGGCTTGTCGCGGTTCGCCACGATGTTGAAGACCGAGGCGAAGATGCCGAATCCCAGTTCGCCTTCCCCGCGAGGAACGTACCGTAGTTCCCCTAGTCCGACGGGAATGATTCCGGGGTGCCGATACGCTCGATGGTCGTGATACATCCGTAAAGGTGGTGGAGCGTACTTTGGACGCGGTGGCAATTCGTAGCGTAGCGCATCGCCGATGGTGAGCGTAACTGTCATCGTAAAGTCGCCTGGGTCGTCCTCTTCGATGGATGGCCCTTTCGAGAAGATGTGGTCGGGTTCGATGCACAGCGCGTGTTGATGTATCCTCCTTACTGCCGTTTGCACGGCATAAGGCGGATCGGCTTTTTCCACGCCGTTTCCGACCTCCCGCTAAACCTACATGTAGCTCGCCCAATACACACCCGTTCCCCCCCAGACTTTGATACAATTACCTTTCCATGCGTGCGAAGGTTCACAGCGCGAAATACCGGCGCATTTATTTCGATTCTGGACCCGCCCTAAACGCCACCTGCTGGCTGCGGTCGGTGCAGCCGCAGCCGAACCATCGCAGATGAGCACACAAGACTCGTGAGACGTTATCTATGCACTGGGTAGGTCCTTCACCGCACATAATACCCCTGCAGCGCGCGCTGGATGGTGCGCTGTAGCGAGGGGCCCAGCAGGGCAGCTTTTGGGCCCCTTCTTGGCCTTTGGAAGGCCATTTTCGCGCGGGTAAAGCGCTGTGAATCTTCAGTGGCATGCATAAAATACCCCGTGACACGCGCGCGAGGGGTGGACGCGCTCTGTCGTGCTCGACGCCGACGGTTGTGGCGGCGGACGCGTCGCCGGAAATTGCCGGATTCGCGCATTCTCAGCCTATTTCACCTCTAGGTGGCCTTCAGAGCGTCGTTTGAATGGGGGAAGTTGCTTACCCTTCTGGAAGATGTCTCCAACATCCTTCCAGAGATTCAGGCCTTGCCAAACCACCCAGGTGGACATATCTAGCTCTCAGGCAAGTTGAGAGGCCGGATGTGGAAGTTTCGGTTCCTAATGTATAAATACGTGATTTATATTACTGATTTTGCAGAAGCATAAGCCCACGACCATTTTGGCGGTCAGTGTGGCGGGTGCGAGGACGAGAGCGCGAATCCGGCAATTGCCGGTGACGCGTCCGCCGCCACAACCGCCGGCGTCGAGCGCGACAGAGCGCGTCCCTTCCTCGCGCGCATGCCGCTGGTGGTTCCATGTATGCATGCGAAGATTCACAGCTCTTTACCTGAGCGAGAACGGCTGTCCATAGGCCGAAAACAGGCCCGGGAGCTGCCCTGCCGACCCCCTCGCTGCAGCGCAACATCCAGCACCCGTTGCATAGATATTATGTGCTGTAAAGTATCGGCACAGTGTATAGCTAATGTCACGCAAGGTTTGTGTGCTCAGCTGCAATGGTTCGGCTGCGGCTGCCTCGACTGCAGCCAGCAGGTGGCGTTTAGGGCGGGTCCAGAATCGAGGTAAATGCACCGTTATTTCGCGCTGGGAACCATCGCACACATGGGTAAATAATCGCATAAAAGTCTGAGGGAAAACGGGTGTGTATTGGGCAAGTTACATGTAGGTTTAGCGGGACGTCGGAAACGGCGTGGAAAAAGCCGATCCGCCTTATGCCGTGCAAACGGCAGTAAAGTGTACATTTATTATTTCTATCCAAAAAGGGGTGGTCAGAGCAAAAGGGAGGTGGCACACCAAGAATTTTGCTATGTGACTTGTGTTGAGTGGTGTGTGACCATGCAGGTTGGTGTGTGCCACCACTGCTTGTGTGTGTGTGCCAAATCCGGAAATTTCCGGCCATTGGGTCGACACACACACAGAGGGTCAACATACCCGGTGTTTGCCGATGCCCAATGCTCGGTTTTTGCCGATTTCCTCGAAATTAGGTTCCAGAGAGCAGTTTGAAGGCCTAAAACTTAATTTTCGAAGGTTTTAAGCTTTCTGGAGGCACTTGGAGGCTAATTTAGAGGGAATCGGCAAAGACCGAGTATT
Organism: Auricularia cornea; assembly: GCA_030578095.1. Lineage (NCBI taxonomy): Eukaryota > Fungi > Basidiomycota > Agaricomycetes > Auriculariales > Auriculariaceae > Auricularia > Auricularia cornea. The sequence continues at coordinate 1,783,706 of JARLTE010000009.1, read as the reverse complement.
GGGCATCGGCAAACACCGGGTATGTCGACCCTTTGTGTGTGTGTCGACCCAATGGCCGGAAATTTCCGGATTTGGCACACACACACAAGCAGTGGTGGCACACACCAACCTGCATGGTCACACACCACTCAACACAAGTCACATAGCAAAATTCTTGGTGTGCCACCTCCCTTTTGCTCTGACCACCCCTTTTTGGATAGAAATAATAAATGTACACTTTAAGGAGGATATTGATGCGGTGCTGGGCAGGCCCCCTGCAAAGTCCATATGAGGTTCGATCCGTAGGCCCACACACGCGGGCGTTTTCGAGCGCCAATGTTACATCCGTAGGCCCACACGAGCCACCGTTTTTGAGGGAAACGTCCGATCCGCGTAGGCCCACACATGTCGGTGGGAGCGGGCAGGTTGCATCCCATAGGCCCACACAGGTCCCGGTCATTGAGTGCACTCAACTGCCGCCAAACCTAGTCGACCACCGCGGAGGAGAAAAAACCATAATTACGGCCCCATTATTGTTCTTTCAACGTCATTTCCTCTGTTTTTGGGCGCTCTGCGAGTGGTTTGAGCCACAAGAAGCTCCCGGAGCCATTCGGAAGCTCTTAGAAGGCTCCGAGCAGATCCGTTTGGTCACGGAAGCAAATGCAGGTTGCATCCGGTTAGGCCCACACGAGCCCTCGAATTTGGGGGACCCGATCGGGTAGGCCCACACCAGAGTCGCAAAATTTGGGCCCACACGAGACCCTCTGCCCGGATCGGACCTCAGATGGACTTTGCAGGGGGCCTTGCTGGGCGCGCAAAGCGATCTTGACTGTCAAGCGCAAAGACGTCGATCGGAATGAGTTTGTCGGGGGCCTTCGCAAACTGTTCTTGCAACGGGTCCTCCTCTTCCTCGTCCGTACTGTCGTACTCGTCGGGAGTCTGACTGTGGTCGGCCAGGATCAGAGAGACCTCCTGCTCCAGTGGGGGTGCTTGAGGACATCGTCCGTATTCTGAACGCGGTGGGCAATACTTGCAGTTCCCGTTTTCGTCCCGACCCTCAGCGGCTATCGCTCGCAGTAACTCCCTCGTATCGTCCTCCGGATCCGGTGCGGTGCCTCTGCCTCGGCGGCGCCGCCTGCGCTTCTTCCTCAACTCTTTGTTACTCAGAACTCTTGGTTCCACTATCCTCCTTAGAGTGTACATTTATTATTTCTAACCAAAAAGCAGGTGGCACACCAAAAAAGAGGTGGCACACCAAGAAAAAGGGTGTATGACTTGGAGGTTGTGGTGTGTGCCACTGTGTGTGTGGTGTGTGGCACCGGAAATTTCCGAACCTTAGATAAGCGACACACCCTAAAGTGGGTGTGGCACACACCAGGACTGGGGTGGCACACACCAAAACAGTGGTGGCACACACCACAACCAAAGGTGACACACACCACAAACACATCCACACACCAATTCCCCCCTCCCCACACCCTACAGCAGGTGTGTGGAACCTATTTGGACGCATTTTTTGATAAAATAATAATTACTGGAAAGACCCTTAGACAACCATGGGGGAGGGTGTGGAGAGAGGGGAAATGGTGTGTGGATGTGGTTGTGGTGTGTGCCACCACTGTTTTGGTGTGTGCCACCCCAGTCCTGGTGTGTGCCACACCCACTTTAGGGTGTGTCGCTTATCTAAGGTTCGGAAATTTCCGGTGCCACACACCACACACACAGTGGCACACACCACAACCTCCAAGTCACACACCCTTTTTCTTGGTGTGCCACCTCTTTTTTGGTGTGCCACCTGCTTTTTGGTTAGAAATAATAAATGTACACTTTAAGGAGGATATTCCACAACCTCTTCTATCCTGGCGGAGCTGGCCTCCTGCCGCAGGACTCCGGATCCTATCAATGCCACGGCCGCGCCAGCAACGAGAGTGCGAACCCACGCGGGTGCCCAATCGAGCGGAATAGCCTGTGTCACTGTGAAACCAACCGCAGTCACGATGACCGGGTCGGGAATCCGAGTGCGAACATCTTGCGAAACGCCCACAAGCTGATTGTAGAAGAATAGGGGTTGTATATTGCGGAACGGGGAGGAGCGCTCTCCCCTCTTCAAAAATCCTTTGGCGAGTCTACAGAACGCGCGAACGCAACTGCGCGGCGCGGTTTGGCGGAACCGGGTATGAGGACTGTCTTCTCCGTATTAGGGTCGGTGATCTTGACGACCATTTCGGATGAGGGGCGGTACGAGATTTCGATCGATGCGATGGCGCAGAAAGGAGTGCCTAGGATGAGACTGAATGGCGCATTCGGTACGACGTGGATCGTAACGAAGAACTTGAGGCCTCCGATGACGATGAGCTGGTCGAGGACCGCACCGAGGGTGCCGGCAACGTTTCCGTTCGCATCGCGCATGTTGGTGGACCTTTTGGTGTAGACGGGCGCGCCGATCTTGCGCCAAACGCGGTCGCTCATGCAGCAGATCGTAGAGCCAGTCTCGATGATCGTCTCGATGTCTTCGCCGGCAAGGGTTGTCGAAATAACCATGAGCGGGAGCGAGTCGTGCGCAGCGAGGTCGCCGGAAGGGGTGCGCGGAAGGCGCTGCTCCCAATCCACGACTTGGAAGACGTCCTCGATGTCGGGCGAGTTGCCTTCGTTGTCATGCGCCTCGTCGATGATGTGCACTTCGCTAACCGGGGTGCGACGCGTCGTCGTGTACTTCTGCACCAGTCGCCGAGTGTCTCCGGAGATCGCGAGCATTTCGCGGAGCGATGCAGTGATGGGCGCATCGAGCATGCGGTCGAAAACACGCTCGGCCATGGACTTGTCTGCGGCAGGCGCACGGTTGCGGAATTGAATACCGTCGCTCTCCATCTTGTCCGCAGTCTTCTTGGTCATCTCGGCGTGCTTGCGCGCCACTTCGTTGAGGGAGATCAGAACGAGTAAGTCGGCTTGCTTCTCGGGACTCCGCGGACGCGGTGCTTCTTGAGGCGGTGCAGTCGATGCCCTCACTGCGGCAGATACCGGCAGGATGCCAGGCGTCCGCTCCGGTGGCTTGTTCTGCGTCGATGCGGGGCCCCAGCGGCGCGCCGGAAGCTCGATGCCGTCGAATCGCTTCTTGGGTTGAAAGCGGCCGGTCGTCTCGTAGTTCATGACATGCTCGCGCATTAACAAGAACGTCTGGTACTCGCGCTCCTCCGGAGTCAGGTCGTCGTCCTCGCTGTGAATGAGAGCCTCGACGTCGTTGGGGTATTCGATCATCATGACTTGGTCATAGTAGTTCGCGTGCTGCTGCGCCGTCCAGTAATCGTCGACGCACTTGTGCATCGGAACGTTGCGCGGGCCGGGGATCTGCAGTCCGCCTGGAAGCGTCATGCGACCCATGATGTCCTCCGTGATCTTTCCGGTGCGAATGTACTCGGTGCGCAGTGGGCATGCCTTCATGCGATGCGCTTCGCCGTCGCAGAAGATGCAGCGCTCGTCGGGTCGAAAGGGAATGCTTGAACTCGGACGCGGCGTACTGAAACGCGCTTGCGAGTATCCCTGCGTAGCGGTCGTATTGTCGGTGCGCTGGCCGAGCCGGGCGTCGAGACGCTCCTCGAGTAGGTGCGCAATCGATGCGATGAGGCGCTCATTGGGCTGCTCCTTCTTGACGGATGGCTGCACCAGAGCCGAGACCTCGCGCTGTTCAGAGGCCAGCGGCGAGTACGCGTACTTAGTGGTCGCGCCCGTCGTCTCCGTACTGGTGTTTTTTGCCAAGAAGCGCACTTCCGCTGCGATGTCGTCGATCGTAAGGTCGCGGTAGTGTTGATCGGGGTGACGCCATTCGAGTCGCCTTTCGATGCGGCCGCGCTTCTCCGGATTGAATGTGGAGAGATACAGCTCCTGCCGTTGATGAACGATGCCTTGCCGCGTGAGCGACTTTTGACAGGCGAGGAATTCGCGCGTATAGGTGCTGACTGCTTCGGGAGACTTGAATGGACCAAGCTCCTTCCACTTCGCGATGCGCTCCTTGAGCTCGTCGAGGGTATACTCCTTGATCTTGCCGTTCTCCAGATACAGCTTGAGCACTGCGGTGCGGAAGTCGGCCCAATCGGAAGCGTCGTCGAACTCGTCCACTTGCATCCACTGGTTGCGGGTGTCGTGGTCGCAGTAGTCGACAATCTTCTTCTTCCATTGATCTTCCGCAACGCCGGCGAGTCGAGCACGGCTCTCAAACGAGTCAAGGAACGTTCCGACTTTGAATGCGTCGCCGTCGAAACGCGGTGCATTCTTCTCATCGGGGTACGGGAGCGGAACGCGTGGAGGATGCGCTGCTTGCGGTTGAGGTTGCGGTGCCACGCCGGGCGGCATGGGTTGTTGCTGAGCCCGCTGCAGCATGTTCATAAAGAACTGCTGGAACAGGTTGTCGAGCACCTGAGGGTCGGGACCCGGAGGTGGGGGATCGTCTTGCTCGGACATGTTTCGCAGATGAAGATGTAGTAGTTCTTCGGCGAGAATCCGCGGATTGGGTGGCGATGGGTTTCGAGGTTCGGGTGGATATCGTCCTTGTCGAGGCGAAACGTACTGCGCTCGGAAAGGCGATGCGGTCGGTGTCGGAGTCATGCTGCCTTCGCGTTGGAGATGAAGTTGCGCAACGAGCTCCTTGTCGACGTCGGTGAGAGTTGAGATGTCTCTGAGTTCCGCAGTGAGGTGGTAAAGCGGATTCGGTGTGTTGGCCACGATGCGTTGCGGATGCGGTTTGTCGGGTCGGGGACCGTATCGAGCAAAACCAAAAAGCAACGAAACGTAGAAGAAAGAAAACAAGAACGCAACAGTTCAAATACAGAGAACCGAACTAGCAAAAATACTAATTCAGTTCCCTGCGGTGGTCACCACTTTGAACTGCACGGAACTTGCAAGGAACCAGCAAAGACCACTATATGAATCAGGAGAAATGAAGATGATCACAAAGAGTGAACAATCCTCAAAGAAAGAAGGCCGCAAAGACTACAGCTACTACTACTACGCAAGGGTAACCGATGCGGTCACTAATGCGGTACATACAATGCGGTAGAGAGAAAGTAAAGAGAGAGAGAGATGGTCACCACGCAAAGACAAGTATCGTCGATGCGAAGCTTGGGGGACGGACGTTCTATGAAGCCCGAGTACCGCACAAGCGAAGTCTGAGACTGCGTACAGTCGTACTCGATCGACACACAACAGGTGTTCGAGGATACGGGGACAGAGAGAGATTGATGCACAGTTCGTGAGAAGTGCGCACCTGGGGGAGGTTGACCGGAGAATACAATACGCGATGCCGACGCTACGGCAGAAGACGAGAGGACGAGAGAGACGACAAGAGTGCGACGCGGTTCGCTACCAATGCTGACCGCAACACGCTGAGAGTGAAGTAGGCACCGAACTCTACCGGGACCGCACCGGACTCGAGTTGTGACCGAACCTCAACCGGACCACCGGACTGCTCTCACTGGGCTCGAACCAGGCTACGCATTGGTCAGGAGATTGGATGATGATTGGGGATGTTGCCTATCGGTCTTATATACATGGGGAATCGAGTCATAGGGGTGAGAAGGGAAATCCTGCCTATCGGTATGCGATGCGGTGTCCATATGGTCGATGCGCAGCGAATGCGCCAAGTGCACGAAGGTCCGCGACTGCAGAGCCAATGGGAACGCGAGGCTCGAGTCAGAACGCGGTGCCGAGGGTCGAGAATGAGTCGTCCTATCGTCAGCTGGCCTTGTTGCCGATCGAAGTGCTTGATGGATCGTGAATGCGGTGCCGATGCGCTGGGCGCTGACGTCGGGATAATGCGAGTAGGATTCTCCGAGGGATAAGTCCCGCGTGGTCAGGGACCATCGTTCGTCTTGGGGATGACTCCCAGCGAATCAGAGGCGTCGACTTGGCTGACACACCAAGGATATGAGCCGGCGGTCAAGCACCTGCTGACCGGATGGAACGTTCGCAAATGCGTTGCCGCGCGAGTGCCAGGGCATGTCAGAGTCGCGCCTCAGAGCGCGGATGCGCCCGAGAGCGGAACCGCTGAGACCTATCGGATGCGCGCGGAGGTGCACTGGATGCGCCTAGGAACAGTATGGCGGAATGCGCCGAGGAGACCGAGGAGATGAGTGTCGGGAATGTGCTGGATGAGGGGAGGAGCTCCTAGGAGGCCGAGGAGCGAGGAGGACGAGCAAGGAGGTGAGAGCGGAGGGTTGGCGCGCAAGGATGACAATAGCGCGGAGAACGCGGAGGACGTCGGACGGAGAGCGAGACAGAGTGCGGAGGAGCCCTAGGGCCCCACGGCCACGTGGGGACCGAGGGGTCCGAGGAGGAATATCAAGTAGAAGCGGTGTGACGAGTTCTTGTTGATTTTCTGGCTGAGGAATTGTAGTCTACATCGCGGAGTATATATAGAGGACAAAAGAGGCAGTGCCGGCAGATGACAAAGTCCGAGGGATCACGGAGTAAGGCAGTGTGCTGACATGAAAGGCCGATGTGCCGACAGGGGTGTGATCGGAGATGAAAAGGGGAAATAATACTGCGGAACAAGGGAGGCAGTGTGGGGATGAACAGGATGACCAAGCAGGGAGTCTGGGAGCAAATATAGTTCCGGGGAACTCCGAGGAGCTCCTAGGGGGTAGTAAGTGGCACGGATGTGACAGGGCAAAGGGGAAGTCGATGCGCGATCCGAGATAGTCGCTGCGGTCGCGCCAGCGTGGGGACGGGTTCCGCGTTACGGAATGCGGTTGTGGGCAGAGCCAGTGCGGTCATGTCGTGTTCGATGCTCTTCGAGTGCCGCGTCTTGTATGGCAGGTCACCGTGTCTGTGCGAAGCTCTCCGCATCGTTGATACGCTGAGTTGCTTGCAGAGGTTCGAGGTTGAGGTCGTGAGGTGAAGAGTTGAATGTGGAACGCGTCTGCCGGTGCGCCGCGGAAGTCACGTCGGCTCACGCTGGAGCGCATTCATGCTGCGTCGCATCCATCGGTGGTGAGTGTCCCGTGTCGTGCATCGCGTCGAAGAGTCGTATGAGCCACGCTTGCGCATGGTGGCTGCGCTGCCGTGTGCCGTGGAGTTGGAGGACCAGTGCGCCGAATGCACAAGTAGCCGACTGTATGTGCGCCGAAAGTCGCAATTTTTGGGCGTACCGATTTCTGCCCGATCAGCGCCCGCCGCTCAAGTTCCGCGCGACCCGGACCCGATGGACGTTGACCGCAAGCGCGCGCGTGCCTTCGGGCTCTGCTACCGCTGCAAGAAGCCGGGCCACATTGTGCGCGACTGCAAGGAGACCGACCTCCGCGAGGTCATTCGAGGCCTCACCATTGACGACCTCTACGAGATCTCGAAGATCGTCGCCGGCCGCTCGACCGCGGTCGAAGGAGCCCTCGAGGAGGACCGCGTCGAGGTCGCCGAGGACAATGAGGACCAGGATTTTTCCGTCCCGCAGTGATGTTCACGCGCTCGCTGTGGGAATCTGAAGGAGTACCGTCTCTACCGAATACAGACCCCCAATTCGCCGATACGATACCTCCGCGTGATCACCTAAGAAACATCGAAGCCCGCCCTTCGACTCTAAGGCAAATGTCCCTTCGCCTCACCGTCACGGCGCTCGACACCGCCGAACGCCTCGAAGCCCGCGCTCTGCTCGATAGCGGCTGCACCACCTCGAGCATCGACCGCGACTTCGTCAAACGCAAGCTGCTCACCACCCAACCCGCCGCCGTCGTCCGGGCCGTCTACAACGCCGACGGGTCGGTCAACGGGTTCATCAAGGAGTACGTCGAACTCCTCGTCGTCGTCCGCGACGCCGCCGGGGCCGTGCACTCCGAGAAGCGCGACTTCCCCGTCGCGAACCTTGGCGGCAAACAGGACCTGTTCCTAGGCCACGACTGGCTCAAGGAGCACAACCCCGAGATTGATTGGCAGCGCAACACGCTATGCTTCTCGCGATGCCCGCCGCGCTGCAACATGCCCGCGCCGCCCACGCCACCTCCACCCGAATTCGCCCCGTACCTTGCCGACCTCAACGCGAACCTCATCGCGTCTCTGGACGGCTTCGCGGAGCACGAGGGCAAGTACATTTGCGCCTTCGAGTCCATCTCGACGCGTATCGAACAAGAGGCCCGCCCGGTTGTCACGGCCGACATCCCGCCGCAGTATCGCGAGTTTCGCGACGTCTTCGAGAAGAAGAAGTTCGACAAGCTCCCGCCGCATCGCCGATGGGGCCACGAGATCAACCTGAAGCCGAGATGGGAGGGCGACCGCAAGATGCGTGGCAAGGTGTACGCCCTCTCCCCGAGGGAACTGTTCGAGTATGACAGACGTGGATCACAACTAGAAACGTCGGATGTATACTGAGACTACATAGACCGGGTCCGGGGGGTGGCACGAGCTTTACACTCTGCTCGTGCTCACTCCCTCGGTCCCAGTCCCGGATCCCCGTGTGCGCTCACAGGTTATGAGCCCCGCGCTCTTGTGAGATCCCGGACTGTTTCCTCAAAGAGCGAGCTCTCAGAAGCGTCACCCCTGCAAGGACAGCTGTCCTAGCATCGCTACGTCTGGTCTACCGCCAACTCAGTGCCCAACGGCCGCGCGCATCGTCGTCTCGCAGCCACTGGCGCTCAACCGTCATTTACTGACGTGGCACTTGCATTGTCTGCTCTTTGTCTCCACGTGTTTCCCCGCACTCCACCGCCGTTCTCTTTCATCGCTCCCATCGCTATGAACGATTCAGACCGCAGCGTCACTGGCGTCCCGCTCCTTACGCAGACCAACTTCGACAAATGGAAGCCGCTTATGCTTGCCTTCCTGGCCACGAAGAGCCTGCGCTGGACGATCGATGACACCCACGCGCGCCCAACTGCCGCCATCACGTCGTCCCCCACCGCGACCGAGCGTCGCGAGCAGCGCGACTGGGACGCGGACCGCCAGAAGGCCGCCGGGCTAATCTACTTGTCCGTGCACGAAGACACCCGCATCGACATCGAGGCGAACCACGATGCGTCCGACCCGGTCGAGATGTGGAAGACGCTCGCCAAGCGCGGTGCGCAGTCGAAGCCCACGGACCGTTTCGGCGCCCTAGGCAACATCGTGGCGCTCCAGCAGGAGCCTGACGAGTCGCTCCTCGTCTATCACGCGCGCTGCAAGAACGTCGTCGCCGAGTGGGCAACTCTTCTCCCGGACAAGTACACCATCGACGCGCTCAAGTCCGAGCTTGCGTGCTGGTGCACACTGCGCGGTCTCAGCGATGAGTTCAGCGCGTTCTCGTCGAGCATCGTTAACGGACTGGAGTTCAGCGGCAAAACGCTGGACATGGAGACGCTCAGGTCGGCTTTCAAGAACGATCAGGCCCATCGCTCGGGTCGCGCGATGCCCACCGCCGCGATGCGCGCCGCTCCGGCCAACTCAGGCGCGAGCACGCCGGTCTCAGCTACCTCGACCGCCGTCGACGACGACATGCTCCTACGCGCTTTCGCAGTCGCTGGGAAGCACACACGTTGCTGGATGTGCGACAGCCCGGACCACCTCGTTTACGAGTGTCCGCGCCGCAACACGTTCCGCGAGAAGGCGGCGAACAACCGCAAGTCGAGCAACAAGAAGGGCAAGAACAAGAAGGACAAGTCCACGAAGGACGAGTCTGGTACGCATAGCAATGTGAACGCTGCTTCTATCTCGCCCGCCGCGCCCGCGCCTGCACCCGCGGCCGTGCCAGCCACGCAACGCGCCTCTCTCGCCAGCGCCATTCGTTCCCTGAACGTCAGTACTGACCATCGTGTCCCTCTCTCTGCGCTCTGTGCCCAGGGATCCCGCGCCGACGCTGACTGGAACACCGACACAGGGTGCTCTGCACACATGACGCACCACCGCTCGTTCTTCCGCTCGTATTCGCCCCATCGTCAGCCCATTTTCCTCGCGGACGACTCCGTCATTTTCTCCAAGGGGATCGGCTCAGTCGAGTTCAAGCCAGACGTCGACGAGGCGGAGGGAGTGGACGGTACAACAATCGTGTTTCATGATGTGCTGCATGTCCCAAAGCTCGCGGTGAATCTACTTTCAGTCTTTGACCTCACGCGGAATAAGGGCTACACTGTTCTCGCGCAAGGGGACACTGTTGGATTCTTCCACTCGGGCAGGCTCGCGTGCACGGCCACTGTCAGCTCTGCGAACACTGGCTATCTGAACGGTGCTACTATTCGTCACGATCCTGCTCCTGCCAATGCGGCGTCGACTCGAGCGCTTGACTACGAGCTCTGGCACCAGCGGTTTTCTCACATCAACCACCGCGACTTGCGCTCGATGCACAAGAGCGGTGCTGTGGACGGCATGCAGATCGACTCGAGAGCGCAGCCGGACCCTGTCTGTGAACCCTGCATTGCGGGGAAGCAGCACCGCCACGCTGTGCCTAAGGGTCCCGCGAAGCGCACCACAGCCCTTGGGGACCTGATTCACATGGACCTTAAGGGTCCGCTCCCGCGATCGCATTCTGGTTTCCGCTACAACATGGTCTTCGTCGAGGACCATTCGCGTCACTGTGTCGACATCCCGCTACGCAAGAAAAGTGAAGCTTTTGCGGCATTCCTCATCTACAAGGCGTGGTTTGAGCGTCAAACTGGCTGCAAGATACGCAAGACTCGGGACGATAAGGGCGGCGAGTTCATCTCGCGTGAGTGGGAGGATTTCTGCAAGCGCAAAGGGATCGAACACCAACACACCGAGACGAACGAGCCGCACCAAAACGGCGTCGCCGAGCGCGCGAATCGCGACGGCATTGAGCACGCGACGGCACTGCTCAATCAAGCTAAGCTCCCCGCGATCTTCTGGGTTGAGGCTCTCAACGCGCATACTCACACGCGAAACCGCTCAGTCACCTCCACTCTTGACCCCTCTCTCACGCCTTACACGGTGCTGAAGGGCAAGAAGCCCGACGTTCACTACTTCCGCGCTTTCAGGTGCCTGGCATACGTGCTGTTGCTCAAGAGTAAACAAGGTGCGTTTGATGACCACTCTCGGAAGTGTATTTTCGTCGGTTATCCCCAGGGCAAGAAGGCCTGGCGCTTCTGGGATCCCGACAGACGCGTGTTCGTGGAGAGTAGCCAGGCAAGTTTCGATGAACGATACTTCCCTGGCAACTCTCCAACGGCAATACGCTCTCTCGCGGAGGCAGCAATTGGGGAGGGTGACCGTGAGGACGGGGGCAAACCAGTGGTGACACTGGACGGCGATGGGGATGAGAACGATGGCGACGGTTTCTGGGATGCTCTGGAAGCCGATGCCATCGCGCAACTCGACCCGTACGTCGCAGCGCTCGAACCTCAGGTCGCTCCCGCCAATGAGCCGCTTCCGGACGCCGCGCCGCGCAGAAATGAGCCGCGCGGTGGACGTCCCGCAGACGGTGTTCTACGCGAACCCGATCTGCGCAAGACCTCAGAGTACCCCGTTTCGCATTTCGTTGGGCTTGCCGACGGCTCCCATTTCCACACTGTCAACCTCGACGGCAGTTCAACCTGACGCCGAGCGTGAGGCTAGTGCCAAAGCGTTTGCTGCGGTCGTTGGGACGGGGCTTGAGTTCATGCTGGACGATCGCCCCTATCTCGAGTGGAATGACGCTCTTGATTTTGCGCATGAGTCGGCTAGAGCTATGAAAGCAACGTCCCTTGACAATGAGCCGCGCACGTTTCGTGAAGCCATGCTTCGGCCCACGGAGGAGCGGAACAAATGGCTTGCTGCAGCTCATGAGGAGCTGAACTCATTGCTCGCCAATGAGACATTCGAGCTTGTTCTGCTCCCCGAGGGTCGTAAAGCCATAGGGTCGCGCTGGGTCTTTAAGGTCAAGCGCAACGCCGACGGCAGCGTGGAACGATACAAGGCGCGTCTCGTGGCTCAAGGTTTCTCGCAACGGCCTGGTTTTGACTACTCGGAGACGTTTGCACCCACGCCGAAGTGGGCAACGATCCGAGCAGTCCTTGCCATTGCTGCGTTCGAAGATCTTGAGCTTGACAGCATGGACATCTCCTCCGCCTTCCTGAACGGGGAGCTCGCAGAGGAGGTGTACATGAAGCTGCCTGAGGGATTTCAAGTCCGCGGACCGGAATGGGCGCTCCAGCTCTTGCGATCTCTGTACGGCCTTAAACAAGCCAGCCGCGTTTGGCACGAGACGCTTAACAAGGCTCTCACGGAGATGGGATTCGAGAGGGTGTTGGTTGACAGCAGCGTATGGGTCTATTTCCGCGAGGATGCGCGCATTATCGTGCCCGTCTTTGTGGACGATATGACTATCGCCACTGGGTCCAAAGAGGCCTCCGCGCGCGTCCGTAGGGAACTCGGAATGCGCTTTAAACTCCGTGACCTGGGGCCGACAAAATGGCTCCTGGGAGTGGAGATCATGCGCGATCGGGAGAATCGTATTCTCTCTCTCTCTCAGCGGCAGTACGCGCTGGATGTGCTATGTCGTTTCGGCTTGGAGGACTGCAACGCGGTCACCACGCCCATGGATCCTGGTCTGAAGCTCAGCGCGAAGATGTGCCCCCAGAACGACGCTGATCGTGCGTTCATGGAGGGTGTGCCGTATCTCAGCGCTGTGGGCTCTCTGGCTTATCTGGCTGTCGCGACTCGCCCGGACATCGCGTTCTCGGTTGGTGTGCTCGCACGATTCAGCGCCAATCCTGGTCCGGAGCACTGGAAGGCTTGCAAGCATCTGCTTCGCTACGTCGTGGGGACTGTCGATCAGCGCCTTGTTTATGCACCGCCACCGCGGTCCGATCCGGAGCTGTTCCACGCATTCAGTGATGCCGATCATGCGGGCAATCCTGATAACGGACGCTCCACATCGGGCATGGTTATCAAGATGGGCTCAGGCGCCATCAGCTGGCATAGTCACCTCCAGAGTTTTGTCACGCTATCCACCACGGAGGCAGAATACGTCTCTGCCTGCGACACTGGACAGGAGGTCATGTGGCTCCGTCACCTGCTCACTGCTTTCGGATACGACCAGTCTCAGCGAGCGTCGCCGCTTGGCATTGACAACATGTCCGCCGTCCAAGTTGCGCGCAATCCCGAGCACCATGGGCGCATGCGGCACTTGGACACGAAGTTTTACTGGCTCAGGCACGAGGTGAACCGCGGCAAGATTGCCATCGTCCACGTGCCCACCGCCGTGATGCCCGCTGACATGATGACTAAGCCGCTCGCGAGCGTCAAAGTAGAGTCGATGCGCAAGCTCCTCGGATTGACAACCAACCCGCGCGACATGCTCGCGCCGGTCTAGCCTCGATTCTTTTCTCGTTTCCGGTTTCCTCTTCTCGTCTGGTCTATTAGTACGTTTCCTTTTCTCTGTTGTTCCCCGTGTCTGGTCAGGAGGGTGTGTTCGAGTATGACAGACGCGGATCACAACTAGAAACGTCGGATGTATACTGAGACTACATAGACCGGGTCCGGGGGGTGGCACGAGCTTTACACTCTGCTCGTGCTCACTCCCTCAGTCCCAGGTACGCGACTCCGTATTGTATATACACTCTGCTCGTGCTCACTCCCTCGGTCCCAGTCCCGGATCCCCGTGTGCGCTCACAGGAACAGGAGGCCATGAACGAGTTCCTCGACGAGAACCTCGCTACGGGGCCCATCCGCCCTTCGAACTCGCCCATCGCGGCGCCTCTGTTCTTTGTAGGCAAGAAGGATGGCGGCTTACGCCCGACGATGGACTACCGTCGCCTTAATGATCACACCGTTCGCGACTAGTACCCGCTGCCCCTGGTCGCCGATGTCCTTACCAAGATCAAAGACGCGAAGTACTTCTCGAAGTTCGATGTTCGATGGGGGTACAACAACGTGCGCATTCGCCCCGGCGACGAGTTCAAAGCCGCCTTCATCACGAGCCGCAGGCTGTTCGAACCGACGGTCATGTTCTTCGGCATGACCAACAGCCCCGCCATGTTCCAGGGTATGGTCGACGACATCTTTGGCGACCTGATTTGCAGGGTCTTCCTCATCGTCTACATGGGCAATCTCTTGGTCTTCACCCGCACGCTCGAAGACCACCGGCAAGCCGTTCGCTCCGTCCTCGAGCTGTGCCGCCAAACCGGTCTGTACCTCAAGCTCGAGAAGTGTGAGTTTGAGAAGCAGAAGGTCAACTTCCTCGGCCTCGTCATCGGGGACGGTCAGGTCACGATGGACCCCGCGAAGGTCGAGGCAGTTTGTTACGGCCGTGCCCCACGGGGAGGGTATTTAGTAATATCAAGCCTCCGTGGAATCCCACAGAGACAAGACACTACACAGTGCGTTATTAACACACCGGTACGTGGAGTCCTTGATGTCCGTTGGTGACGACGCAGAGAGCAGGGAGAGCGATGATGAGGGAGACAAGAACGAGGTGTGACCCAGTGAAGGGACTGGGGAGTCGAAGTGGGAACCGAAGTCGATTTCGAAACTGAAGCTACTGAGCTATCATACATGGGTTTATATACTAGTGCCGAGAACCAGATGACAAAGACCAAAGTCCAAAGCAGTGTCCTCTGAGTCATGAGGCAGTGGAGTCCGGACTGCTGAGTGAGCGCGATACGTCAGCCGATGTCATCGTCTGCGTCAGCACATCGCGAGGCAGTGAGGTCCGGAATCTCGTGGACCTGCTGAGTGAGCATGGATGTGTCAGCCGATATGTCATCGTCTGTGTCAGCATCTATGTCATGTGCTTGACGAGAGAGGTGTCAGGCTGGCACAGCCCTGACAGTATCCCCCCTTTACGTCCTGAGCCCACGAAGGACTGATGGAACACTGCGGGCCCCGAGGTGAAGCCGTGTGGCAAGTCTTGTATGCGTGGATTTGATTTTTCGACGGGGATCTGAATGGGGAATGATTGCCGAAGTTGTGGCGTACCAGCATTTGAATTTCCGCAGCGTGTGATTCGTCGACGGGGTGCGCAAGAGGCTGATGCACGAAGCATGGGGCAGAGGCCAGCCGTGGGTGCTGATGCCTCATAAGAGCGCCAGTCGGCTGAGGAAGAACTTGCGCTGTTCTCCTTTACCATGTCCGGCGTTGTCGTTCCTGGTCCCCTCGTGCTCCTCTCCGGCGTTCCGCTTGGCGTCGATATCGCCAGCCGCATCTTCCTCGAGAAGGCCGATCTCAAGCCCCACGTCGCTGCGTGGGTCAAGGCCGACAGCGAGAGGAAGTACACGGCGGAGCGTGTTGCTGAGAAGGAACGCGCTGTGGAGGTCGCAGAGGCGTTGAGTGTGGACGACCCGCTGCGCGACGTCCACATCGAGGATGCGGTCCAGGAGCTCGAGGCGGTGAAGTTTTCGTTGGCCGTACGCGACGAGGGGCTGGACGCGGTGGCGATCGGTTTCCGGGAGATGTGGGAACGTTGGGTACGTCGTCGTGGTCTTCCCAAGTACTGCTGGTCGCTAACAGCCGCAGAACGAGGAAAATCAGGCAGTCGTCGAGGATGCCTACCTGCGAGCGCTCGACGGTGACGAGGAGGAACGCAAGGCGGCAGAGGACGTCGCGAGCAAGCAGCGCGAGCGCAAGGGGATATCCAAGGCCGTCCGGTCGGACTGGACGAAGATGGGACGCGAGGAGAAGCGTCGCCTGTGCCGGGTGCCCCTCGGGAACAAGGTGCAGGGCGACGTGCGGGTGAGTCCATTCGTCGGAGCTGATGACATCTGACCGACCCATGTTTCTCTTAGGAGCAGGCTTGCCACTCCTGTAAGGTCCACAGGGTGGTGTGCTTCGACCTCAAGATCCGCAGTAAGGCATTAGGCTGCGCCTTCTGCGCGTTCATGCACTGCAAGTGTGTGCCGGCAGGTTCGAGCACCAAGGACGTCCCTGCTCCGGAAGTGCAGGAGAGCATCGTGGAACAGGTGGCAAGGTTGGAGGAGACGGCCGAGGAGTGTCGTCGAGTGATCGGGGAGACAGCAGAGTCTGTGGCGCGCCAGGAGCGGATGCTGGGCGCGATCGCCGCGATGCTGGGAGTTGGTGGGTCGACCGAGGAGACGATGAGGGGTGATGACGAGGAGTAGGAGGATAGAATAAGAGACCGATCTAGAGGGAAATGATGAGTACAGAGTTTGAGGAGTGAAAACATATCAAGATGTGGGGGGAATGGGATACAGGCTTTTGGACCACAGACCGAGAACCACATCGTATTCTAAATGCAGGAAACATGGGATCCGAAGCGTGGATTAATGGAGGAAACCGAGATGTGTGAGTCCATGGGGAAGTACAGGTGGTAGAGCGAGGCGTGCGAGGAGCGAGACAGGATACGAGATGGGTTTTCAGCGGTTAATGTATGAGAGGAACAATTCATAGGAACCTGGCATAGTTGGGTGGTTTTCGTGGAATTCGCGGACAAGGTCGGGTGCGTGTTCGAGGTCGGTCGCGGGGATGTTGTCGAACTCGTCCGGGCGATCGTCATGGCCGAGCCAACGGACGCGGTATATGAGTGGGCACTTGCGTCTCCGCGCGTCCATCTTGGACCACAGGATTTCGCGGAGTTCCCACTCGGGCTCACCGTCGATGATGACTGGCTCGGGGGGCTCGGAGATGCGTCCGGGGATTTCGTCCGGCGGGTATGGCTCGAGCTGGGAGATGTGGAAGACTGGGTGGATGAGGCTGAGATCGCGTGGGAGTTCAAGGGTGTATGACTGAGGACCGGGCTGGGCGATGATGGTGAATGGCCCGTGGAACCGCGAGGCGAGCTTCTTGGCGGGCTGAGTCGTTTTGATGTGCTCTGCGGTGACATAGACACGGTCACCCACGGAGAGCGCGGGAGGGGGAGCGCGGCGAGCGTTCGCGGAGACCGCGTAGCGAGACTGCGCGTGCGCGATCTGCTTCTTGAGCTCGACCTGCAACTCGTGAATGTCCACCGCGTAGTCCCGCGCGCGTACCGAGGTGATGTCACGCTCGGGGTACATGTCGAGGTTGGGGTGGTGGCCCTTGTTGGCGAAGAAAGGCGAGATGCCCGTGGTGTCTGAGGGCGTGTTGTTGTAGGTGAACTCTGCGAGGGGCAGGAGTTCGGCCCAGTTGGTCTGCTGGTAGTTGCAGTAGATGCGGAGGTACTGTTCGAGCGTCTGGTTGGTGCGCTCGACCTGACCGTTCGCCTCGGGGTGGTGTCCGGAGGTGAAGTGCATCTTGATGTTGAGGAGTGCTCCGAGGGAGCGCGTGAAGCGCGAGACGAACTCGGAGCCGCGGTCCGAGGAGATGTGCGCGGGCGCGCCGTGCTTGCTGAAGACATGGAGGAGGAAGAGGCGCGCGAGCTCCTCGGAGTTGATCTCGTCGTGGCAGGGGATGAAGATGCCCTGCTTGCTGAGACGGTCGAGGATGACGAGGATGGAGGTGAAGCCGAGAGATGGCGGGAGCTTCTCGATGAAGTCCATGGAGATGGAGTCCCAGGGGCGAACAGGGATGGGGAGCTGCTGAACGCGCCCATAGGGCTTGTGGCGGCGTGGCTTGTTGCGGCCACAAGTGACGCAGGACTGGACGTACTTTCGCACGAATCCGCGGAGTTCCGGCCAGAAGTATTCGCAGGAGATCATCTTGTACGTCTTGTTCTGGCCGGGGTGCCCTGCGAGTGGGTGATCGTGCTTGGCGCGGAGGACGCGGAGGTGGAGGTCTGCATGGTCCGGGACGTAGATGCGGTTCTTGAAGAGCAAGAACTCGTCCGCGGACTTGGTCCAGTGAGGTTGGTCGTCGGAGCCGAGCTTGGTGAGGACTTCTTTTGCGAGTTCGTCCGAGGCGTACGCGGAGCGAATGTCGCGGTGGAGCGACTCGGTGTCCATGAGGACGACTGCGCGGAGGAAGATGGGTTCCGCATAGGTTGCGCGGAGCGACGTGATGAGCTGCTCGTGCGAGAAGACTGGTCGAAGATTCTGCGGATTAGCACTGGCGAAGCCACTATCCCCCCTTTTGAGATAGACGTCGTAATGGCGGGTAAGCGCGTCAGGCTTCCCTCCGAGGCGTCCGGGGCGGAAGCGGATGAGCAAGTTGAACTGCGAGAGGTACTCAGACCAGCGTGCTTGCCGGCGTGTGAGCATCTTCGTGGTGCTGAAGTACTCGAGGTTCTTGTGGTCCGTGACGACGTCTATTGGCGTTTCTGCGCCCTCGAGGTAGTGTCGCCACAGCTGGAAGGCCTCGAAGATCGCGAGGAGCTCCTTGTCGTGCGTGTCGTAGTTGAGCTCCGTGGGCGTGAGCGTGCGAGAGTGGAATGCGACAGGGTGCACCGTGCCGTCGGGTAGGAGGTGCGAGAAGATCGCCGCGACCGCGTAGTCCGAGGCGTCAGTCTCGACGATCCGCGGGAGCGCGGGGTCGAAGTGATGCAGGACAGGGGCGCGCGTGAAGGCGGTCTTCAGCGTCTCGAAGGAGAGTACACACCGGGAATCGAAGTTCCATGGAGCGTTCTTCCTCGTGAGCCGCGTGAGTGGTACCACAATGTCCGAGTAGCCGTGGACAAAGCGGCGGTAGAAGTTGGCAAAGCCGAGGAACGACTGAATGTCACGCACGTTCCGCGGCTGAGGCCAGCTCGTGATGGTGTCAACCTTCTTGGAGTCCATCGAGATGCCGTCGGCGGAGATGATGTAGCCGAGGAACTCGATGCGGTCTGCGTGGAACTCGCACTTCTCGGGCTTGCAGAAGAGATCGTTCTTGCGCAGGCGGCGCAAGACTTCACGAACGTGCTCCTCGTGCTGCGAGGGGTCGTCAGAGAAGATGAGGATGTCGTCGAGGTACACGAGGACGGTGACGTCGAGGAGATCCGAGAAGATGTCGTTCATGAAGCGTTGGAATGCCGAGGGAGCGTTGCTGAGACCGAAGGGCATGACAAGATACTCGTAGGAGCCGTAGCGCGTGCGGAAGGCGGTCTTCCACTCGTCCCCCGCGGCAATCCGCACGTTGGAGTAGCCAACGCGGAGGTCGAGCTTGGAGAAGCGCTTCGCAGAGCGGAGGCGGTCCAGCGCGGAGCTGATGAGCGGGAGCGGGTAGCGGTCCTTGCGAGTGATTTTGTTGAGAGCGCGGTAGTCGACGCACAGCCGGAGACTGCCGTCAGCTTTCTTCACGAAGAGAACAGGCGCACCGCCCGGGGAGGACGAGGAGCGGATGTGGCCTTTGGCGAGGTTCTCTTGGATGTAGTCGCGAAGAGCGCGCTGCTCGGGCTCGGAGAGCGAGTAGATCGGACCTGACGGCAGAGCTTGGCCGTCCTCCATCTCGATCTTGAGATCGTATGGGCGATGCTCGGGGAGGCGGTTAGAAGCCTCCTTAGAGAAAACATCCAAGAAGTCATGGTAGACCTCCGGAATGCCTTCCCCAGTCTCCGAGGCGGGGTTGGCGGACGCCGAGCGCGCCGCGGAGACAGGATCACGCACATAGATCGCGGAGACAAGAGATCCGCGCTGGTGCCGGACATGGTTAAAGGCAGCTGCGCCAATGAACCGGATGTCGACACGAGCGGCGGCCGCGCGGAGCGCGGTCTCGGAGAGTGCCGGAGTGGCGGAGTTGAGTGTAGGAACGGGGACAGAAGGAGCGCGCAGAGCGCTCGGAGTACGAGGGTCGTGCTCGGAGGCGAAATCCAAGTCATCTGCAGAGAACCCATGAGCGAAATCATGAGTAACCGTAGGCGAGATCTGCGTGTTAAACTGTATGCGGCCATGAAACCAGTCAATCCGAGGATTGTAGCGGTGTAGCCAGCGGTGTCCTAACACGGCAGAGCAAGACGGGTCCAGCTTGGTAAGCAGGAAGTTGATGGCCATACGCGTACCATCCGGGAATCGAACTGGCAGCGTGACAAAGTGAGAGATGAGTCCGCGGGAGGACCCATCAAAGAGACGCAGCCGGAGAGGCCGGTCGAGTGGATAGCGCGGAAGTGCGTGGGAGTCAGCGAAAGCAAGATCGAGAAAGTTGTCCTCGGAGCCCGAGTCCACAAGAGTGCGGAACGTGGGTACGGGATCTGAAGACAGGGGTATAATGAGTGCGTCCTGATCGGTGAGCGCGGCAGCGTTCAACCGAGTTGCTTTACGTCCCTCGTAGTCGGAGCAGTCCTGCCGAGAGACGCGGGCAGAACTGCCCTCTAGTTTCCCGACTGCGCGGAACCCGAGGAGGGTGCCGCAGCGGCCGAGGAAGCCGGAGTGGACGAAGCCGTGGCACGCGCCTTCACCTCACGGTTATGCGCGGCCTTGCGACAGTCGCGGGCCGAGTGGCCTGCCTTGCCGCAGTAGAGGCAGAGGTTCTCCTTGAGACGACGCGCGTGTTCCTCGTCGGTGAGCTTGCCGGTGCTGGCGAGCTTGCCAGAGAGGTCGGGCGCGGAGGAGCGAGGAGTTGACGACTTGGATGAGGGCGTCGTCGTGGGTGCCGAGGAAGACGAAGAGCGAACATTCGAGGACTTCTTGTTCGAGGAGCCCGAGGAATGGTTCTTGCTGTTGCTGTTGCTGCTGTTGTTGTTGCCAGAGTTGTTGTTCGAGTGCGAGTTGGAGTGCGAGGAGTCCGAGGAGGACTTCTTGATGACACCAGAGTTCCATTGGTTGGCGTCGATGGCGAGGGCCCACGCGCGGAGGCGCGTGAGATCCGTGGGGCGCGCGGCGATCTGGTTTCCCATGACCTCCTTGATGCGCCGCGGAAGTCCCTCGTAGAAGCGATCAGCGAGGGCAAGCCCGTCCCAGCCGGACTGGCGTGCAAGAGGCTCGAAGTCTAGAGCGTACTGCGAGACGGTGTGGTCTTCCTTCATGAACAGCTTCTTGAGCTTCTGGATGGCGACATCCCGCGGGAAGCGAATGCCGAATACCGCGTTGAGCTCGGCCTTGAAGTCCAGCCATGACGCGAAGAACGCGGGGGGCTGGCCGTCGAGGATGGACTCGACGTATCCTTCGTACCAGGTCTGAGCCTTGCCCTTGAGGTAGGAGCACACGGTGATGATGCGGTTGCGATGTTCTTGATATGTGCGCAGGTCTCCGAGGAAGTAGTTCTCCAAGGAGACAAGCCAGTGACGGAGGTCCTCGGGCTTCGCGCCGTCGTATGTCTCGGGGTCCTTGACCTTGATCTTGGAGTGCGGCCGCAGCGCGGCGACCAGGTTGTCGATCCATTGGTTGCGACGGCGTTCGTCGTCAACTGCAGGCTCGAAGTCAAAAGGACCAGGCGCGCCGCCCGAGGGCGGTCCACCACCACCGCCACCTCCGCCGTCTCCCGAGGGAGACCCTCCTGAGCTTGGAGGTGGGAATGGCGGGGTGTGGTGGCTACCCGAAGGTACCGAGTGCGAAGGAGTGTGGTGCGAGGCCGGAGGTACAGAAAATGAAAAATGCGAGGAGGAGTGGTGTGAGGAGTGATGGCTCGGAGGACCACCACCTCCACCACCGCCGCCACCTCCGCCCCCGCCACTGCTACCGCTCGGAGGCCCAGGAGGTCCGCCAGGAGGCAGGCCTGGCCCAGGAGCCACTGAGGTGTTCGTGGAAGAGTGACGCGGGTGCGGGGAGCGGTTTGCACAAAACGGGTTCATGCAAATGCCCGGCAGTGCGGCCTGTCCGGAGTGCACGGAAGGGTCAACGTGCAGGAGCGACGCACTGTGGGAGCTTGGGATGGGAGCGAAGTACGGGAGCTGCCCAAGGTTCTCAAAGTTGGGGATTGAGGGGGCCGCGGACGACGAGGAAGTCGTCGTTGGCGGGTGGTGAGATGCCGAGGATGAGTGCACAGTGATGTGCGAAGGGTACGACGGAGTTGGAGTGACCGTCGAGGAGTGGTTGGTCGAGGTTGCCGTGGGCGTGGGTGAGAACGATTCGTCCTCGAGGTCCTCGGAGTCGATGCGAGCCGAGCCGAAGAATGATCCACGCGAAGACATTGCTGAAGGCGAGGGAGTGAGAGTGGTGAGAGTTGAAGGTGAAGAGAGCGCGGGTGCCGCAGATGAGGATGCAGCAGGCGCTGGTTGCTGATTCTGTTGTCGTCGTCGTCGGTTTGCTTCTCGAAGAATGCGATCCGGCGAGTTGACCTGAGGTGCAAGATCTTGCGAGTTTTGTTGTACTTGACGTCGTGTCCCAAAGGACATACAGTGACTCGAGCGTACTCGAGTTTCGAAATACTGTTATGGCCGTGCCCCACGGGGAGGGTATTTAGTAATATCAAGCCTCCGTGGAATCCCACAGAGACAAGACACTACACAGTGCGTTATTAACACACCGGTACGTGGAGTCCTTGATGTCCGTTGGTGACGACGCAGAGAGCAGGGAGAGCGATGATGAGGGAGACAAGAACGAGGTGTGACCCAGTGAAGGGACTGGGGAGTCGAAGTGGGAACCGAAGTCGATTTCGAAACTGAAGCTACTGAGCTATCATACATGGGTTTATATACTAGTGCCGAGAACCAGATGACAAAGACCAAAGTCCAAAGCAGTGTCCTCTGAGTCATGAGGCAGTGGAGTCCGGACTGCTGAGTGAGCGCGATACGTCAGCCGATGTCATCGTCTGCGTCAGCACATCGCGAGGCAGTGAGGTCCGGAATCTCGTGGACCTGCTGAGTGAGCATGGATGCGTCAGCCGATATGTCATCGTCTGTGTCAGCATCTATGTCATGTGCTTGACGAGAGAGGTGTCAGGCTGGCACAGCCCTGACACAGTTCGCCGATGGCCCGTCCCCACGACGCTTCGCAAAGTTTGGTCGTTCATGCAGTTCTGCAACTTCTACCGCAACTTTATCCTGCGCTTCGCCCACGTCACGAAGCCGTTCAACAGGCTCACGGAGAAGAACGTCGTCTTCCACTGGGGCCCGGAGCAACAACAGGCCTTCGCCGACCTTCGCAATGCCGTCTGCGACGAGCTGACGCTGCTCCTTCCGCAAGATCGTGCGCCCTTCCGCCCCCAGACAGACGCGTCCGAGTACGCAGCCGGGGGCGTCCTGCACCAGATCATCAACGGCAAGCCGCGCTGATCGGGCAGAAATCGGTACGCCCGAAAATTGCGACTTTCGGCGCACATACGGTCGGCTACTTGTGCATTCGGCGCACTGGTCCTCCAACTCCACGGCACACGGCAGCGCATCCACCATGCGCAAGCGTGGCTCATACGACTCTTCGACGCGATGCACGACACGGGACACTCACCACCGATGGATGCGACGCAGCATGAATGCGCTCCGGCGTGAGCCGACGTGACTTCCGCGGCGCACCGGCAGACGCGTTCCACATTCAACTCTTCACCTCACGACCTCAACCTCGAACCTCTGCAAGCAACTCAGTGTATCAACGATGCGGAGAGCTTCGCACAGACACGGTGACCTGCCATACAAGACGCGGCACTCGAAGAGCATCGAACACGACATGACCGCACTGGCTCTGCCCACAACCGCATTCCGTAACGCGGAACCCGTCCCCACGCTGGCGCGACCGCAGCGACTATCTCGGATCGCGCATCGACTTCCCCTTTGCCCTGGCACTCGCGCGGCAACGCATTCGCGAACGTTCCATCCGGTCAGCAGGTGCTTGACCACCGGCTCATATCCTTGGTGTGTCAGCCAAGTCGACGCCTCTGATTCGCTGGGAGTCATCCCCAAGACGAACGATGGTCCCTGACCACGCGGGACTTATCCCTCGGAGAATCCTACTCGCATTATCCCGACGTCAGCGCCCAGCGCATCGGCACCGCATTCACGATCCATCAAGCACTTCGATCGGCAACAAGGCCAGCTGACGATAGGACGACTCATTCTCGACCCTCGGCACCGCGTTCTGACTCGAGCCTCGCGTTCCCATTGGCTCTGCAGTCGCGGACCTTCGTGCACTTGGCGCATTCGCTGCGCATCGACCATATGGACACCGCATCGCATACCGATAGGCAGGATTTCCCTTCTCACCCCTATGACTCGATTCCCCATGTATATAAGACCGATAGGCAACATCCCCAATCATCATCCAATCTCCTGACCAATGCGTAGCCTGGTTCGAGCCCAGTGAGAGCAGTCCGGTGGTCCGGTTGAGGTTCGGTCACAACTCGAGTCCGGTGCGGTCCCGGTAGAGTTCGGTGCCTACTTCACTCTCAGCGTGTTGCGGTCAGCATTGGTAGCGAACCGCGTCGCACTCTTGTCGTCTCTCTCGTCCTCTCGTCTTCTGCCGTAGCGTCGGCATCGCGTATCGTATTCTCCGGTCAACCTCCCCCAGGTGCGCACTTCTCACGAACTGTGCATCAATCTCTCTCTGTCCCCGTATCCTCGAACACCTGTTGTGTGTCGATCGAGTACGACTGTACGCAGTCTCAGACTTCGCTTGTGCGGTACTCGGGCTTCATAGAACGTCCGTCCCCCAAGCTTCGCATCGACGATACTTGTCTTTGCGTGGTGACCATCTCTCTCTCTCTTTACTTTCTCTCTACCGCATTCTATGTACCGCATTAGTGACCGCATCGGTTACCCTTGCGTAGTAGTAGTAGCTGTAGTCTTTGCGGCCTTCTTTCTTTGAGGATTGTTCACTCTTTGTGATCATCTTCATTTCTCCTGATTCATATAGTGGTCTTTGCTGGTTCCTTGCAAGTTCCGTGCAGTTCAGCGCCCGCTGGGTTTCTTCAGCAAGAGCTTCAACCCCGCGGAGCGCAACTACGAGATCTACGACAAGGAGATGCTCGCGGTCATGTTGTGCCTGCAGCACTGGCGCCACTTCCTCAAAGGGGCGCCGAAGTTCGAGATCTGGACCGACCACCAGAACCTCCAGTACTTCCGCGAGCCGCAAAAGCTCAACCGCCGGCAAGCGCGCTGGTTCACCGAGCTCGCGGAGTACGACTTCACCCTCCACCACCGGCCGGGGTGCACGAACATCATCGCCGACGAGCTCAGCCGGAGGGGGAAGCCTAAAGGGGGGGTGAAAGACAATGTCGACATCGTCCTCCTGCACCCAGATCGTTTTCGCCAGCTTGCCGAGGAGCACAACAACGAGCTAGGGGTCATAATCCGCGCGCTCGGCTTTGCTGACGAAGACGACCTGCTCGACAAGATTCGAAGGAAGCACGCTAACCGCGACGATCTCGTCCGCAAGGCCCTCGCCGCGGGCAAGAAGGAGTTCGTCGAGCTCAACGACATCGTCGAGTACCGCGGCAAGGTGTACGTCCCCAAGGATCGCTCTCTGCGCGAGCGAATCGTGCGCGCATTCCACGACACGCCGATCGCGGGGCATCCCGGCCACTTCAAGACGCAGGAACTCATGTACCGGCACTACTGGTGGCCCGGCATGGCGGGCTACATTCGTCGATACGTCGAGGCGTGCGACATATGCCAGCGCATCAAACCGCGCAACGGGCCTCTCGCGGGGCCGCTACACCCGAACAAGCCTCCACCGCGCCCATGGGAGGTCGTCTCCGCCGATATCATCGGCCCCCTCCCGGAGTCGTTCGGCTTCAACGCGATCTTCGTCGTCGTCGACCGACACAGCAAGCTCGTCATCATCTGCCCGACGCACGTCACCGTGACATCCGAGGGCATCGCCCGCCTGTACCGCGACTACGTCTTCAAGAGATTCGGCCTCTTCAAGAAGCTTATAAGCGATCGCGGCCCTCAGTTCGTATCGGTGTTCGCGCCCGACCTCTACAAGCTTCTCGGGATCGAGGCTAACCCGTCGATGGCCTACCACCTGCAGATGGATGGTCAGACGGAACGCAAGAACGCCGAGATCGAGAAGTACCTTCGCGCCTGGATCAACGCGCACCAGGACGACTGGGCCGACTGGCTCTCGCTCGCCGAGTTCACGATCAACAACCGGGTGTCGTCCGCGACGCACGAATCCCCCTTCTTCGTCAACCACGGCCGCCACCCGCGCATGGGCTTCGAACCTCGGCGAGCTGTTACGAACGAGTCCGCGGGTCAGTTCGTCAAGCGCATGGAGAAGACGTGGCAGGAGACCCAAGCTGCACTCACCAAGGCGGCCGAGCTCATGAAGACGCAGTACGACCGGCGTCGAGGCCCTTCGCGACAGCACAAGGTCAGCGACCTCGTATGGCTCGAGTCCACGAACCTCAAGCTTGCGGTGTCCTCGAAGAAGCTCGCCGAGCGGCGCTACGGGCCGTTCAAGATCCTTGAGAAGCTCGGCCACGCGTCGTTCAAGCTCGAGCTGCCCGAGGCGTGGAAGAACTTGCACCCCGTATTCCACGAGAGCCTCATCACCCGGTATGTCGGCCCCTTCGCGCGCCACCAGGAGCGCGCCCCGCCACCGCCTCCTACCATCGTTGACGACCACGAGGAGTACGAAATCGAGGAGATCCTCGACTCGCGGAAGTTCGGCCGTGGCGTCTCCTACCTCGTCAAGTGGGTGGGGTACAGTCGCGAGCACAACTCCTGGATCCCGCGAAAACACCTTGGCAACGCGGCCGGCGCGCTCGAAGACTTCCACAAGAAGCATCCCGGGAAGCTGTGCCACCTGTTCGAGGACAATCCGCCGACCCCTCGAACCGTCTTCCCTAGGTCGCTGTTCCCTCTGGACTTCTTCGCGCGTCAGCACACCGAGGGCATCGACTTCTCGCTCCCCGACCAGGCGACCGCCGCGTGTGTCGCCCTTCAACGCGAGTGACATCGTCGACCACTCAGGCCTAGTAGGGGGGTTATGTTGCGGCTCAAGCCCTTTTTCCGCTATCGCCGCCTCTTTATCGGCCTTCGCGCACTACGCCGTCACTCGCCTTCACCTCGCCGACCTTCGTCCTTCGACTTCTGACTTCATCGAACGTCGCTTCGTCGGCCGACTTCGCGATCACCGGATCGTGACTCGAACCCGGACTGCGGGCGGTCCCGTAGATCCGGCCTCGCCCTTTATATACCTTCGTGTTTGCCTCGCTTTGTACTCTAGATGTATCCTCCTTAAAGTGTACATTTATTATTTCTATCCAAAAAGGGGTGGTCAGAGCAAAAGGGAGGTGGCACACCAAGAATTTTGCTATGTGACTTGTGTTGAGTGGTGTGTCATCTTGCAGGTTGGTGTGTACCACCTCTGCTTGTGTGTGTGTGCCAAATCCGGAAATTTCCGGCCATTGGGTCGACACACACACAGAGGGTCGACATACCCGGTGTTTGCCGATGCCCAATGCTCGGTTTTTGCCGATTCCCTCTAAATTAGGTTCCAGAGAGCATTTTGAAGGCCTAAAACTTAAATAATTTTCAAAGGTTTTAAGCTTTCTGGAGGCACTTGGAACCTAAATTAGGGGGAATCGGCAAAAACCGAGCATTGGGCATCGGCAAACACCGGGTATGTCGACCCTCTGTGTGTGTGTCGACCCAATGGCCGGAAATTTCCGGATTTGGCACACACACACAAGCAGTGGTGGCACACACCAACCTGTAAGGTCACACACCACTCAACACAAGTCACATAGCAAAATTCTTGGTGTGCCACCTCCCTTTTGCTCTGACCACCCCTTTTTGGATAGAAATAATAAATGTACACTTTAAGGAGGATATAGATTCGAGCTGGTTTGCCCACCGTCGATACATCTCGCTTTTCCCCCACTTATCCCCTGCTGAGCGTCGACTCCGGCGAGTATCCCCTGTCATCGTAACACAAGTCAGGGCAAGAAACGAACAGGAGGGCAGATGCGACAAGCGAGGTGTATATAAAGGCCGTGTGCCACCTGGTGGTCACCAAGAACAATGGAACTGTGGCGCGGTGGTTGTGGACTTCGCACAGCGGACCACCGCGGGAGAGGGAGCGCTCCTCGGCACAGACTGATCATAGTGGGCACTATGCTCTCAGTGGTGCTTTGCACTTGGCCTATTTGTGATGTCACAACATCGGAAAACAGTGCAAGGCCCATTGGGTAGGAAGAAGTCTGCTCACTAGTGCACTCAGCCGTTGGCCGCGCGAGACTATCAATAATAAAAATAATGAAACACAACTGACAAAAGCACTTTTGACAGCTGCAGGACTCGAACCTGCGCCCTTTCGGACCGCGGTTTTACACCGAAACGTTGGCGAAACCTTAACACGGCGCCTTAACCACTCGGCCAAACTGCCATAGTAGTTTGTGGCTTTTTGTAGCCTCGATCCACTTGTCTTGATGACCGCCCGACCAACATCCGTTCAGCTCGCAAACAACTTTGAAGGAGGCCGGGTCCAACCCCCAATGAATCAGCTTATTGTTCTGACACCTGCCAACCCGCAGTTCCCCGCTGGAGTTCTACGCCACCCATCCTCACCACGAGCTTCGAAATGCATGCGCGATACATAATAGAACTCTAATTCTGCCTAGTTACAACCCGGAGCGGTCCGCTCTCATAGCGCGGCGGGCACCTCTTTTTGTGCGAGCGTGATCTTATCGCCCAGCGACAGCGCGATGCCCTGCGTCTTGCTGCGTATCCGGACGTAGCCGGTGACCGCGCCGGTCTCGGGCACCCGCTCGATGCTCAGGTTCGCCAGCGCGTCCTCGCCGAACAGTGAGCGCGCGTACATGTTGGCGCTGAGGAAGTCGCAGTCGCCCTCGAGCGCGGCGTCGGGCGTCAGGCAGTTCATGTTCGTGCACTTCATGATGTGCGCGAGATATGCGCCAAGGTCGCTGGAAACCGCGTCAGCTTGTCAAGCTCACGGGGCAGTGCGGCCCGGAACGTACGGAATGGAAGTGACGACGTTGACGCGGTTCTCCCACTCGAACTCGGTCCACATACTGCGGAACTGGCTCTCGGTGCACGTCGCGGGCTTGATGTAGTCCATAATGTCGATGTGGATGTCGTTCAAGATCACGCAGGTTTCTTGAGTGCCAGGCCCGTTCTCCCAGATGATATTGCCGAAGATGACACCGGTCTCCGTCGACGCAACCTTGACCGTCGCCTTCACCGAGTGGAAGCCGTGCGGTGCGAGCGTGTGCGTGCCCATGCGCTCAACAAGTTTCAGGTCGCCGAGGGTCGCGAACTCGATGCAGAGGTTCTGCAACGTTTGTGCGGTTTGGTTCACGATGAGCACGTCTACAGCGGCGTAAGTGACGGGACATCGTACGCATGGTCGAACATACCGAGCAGAATGTCGAAACCGTGGACCTTGACAATAGCCTCTGCGTAGACGGGGTCCGAGAAGCCTGGCGAAGGGTCAGACCAGGACTGCGCGGACACGGCGCCACATACCCGTTAACTGCACGACACGGCTCAAGTTGGACATCAAGTCCTCATTGACCTCGCCCGCACCGGTCGCACGTCCAAGGTCCGCCTCGAGCTATGGCGCCGTCAGACACAGAACACGCCGGCGAACAGAGGGCAACACTCACATCCTCGACGACGTCGCCGCCAGCCTTCTTGGCGAACTGCCTGAACGAAAGCAGGTCGTCCACCTGGACCTGTGTCTTGCGCGCCTCGAGCTCGCTCTTCTCGCGCGCCTTCTTCTCCTCGGCGCGCACCATGCGCGCGTACGCGGCCTTGGTGTCGCGCAGGAAGATCTCGTCGATGCTCGCGGGCGGCGCCTCGGGGCTGAGCGCGAGCGTCTGGATGCACTGGATGATGCGCTCGCTCGCGTCCTCGTCGATGGGCTGCGCGGCGAGCGTGCTCTGGCCGAGGCGCACGATGCTGGTCATGACGAGCATGGCCTCCGCGCGCAGCGCATTGTGCGTCTTCCCGCTCTCACCCAGGGAGCGGTGCCGCAGCACCAGCTTGCTGAGCGTCGCGGCGAGCACCGCGCCGGTGTAGAAGTCGCCTCCAAGCAGCAGCGCGCGCAGCGCCGGCTTGCCACTGAGGTCCTTGCCCAGGCCGGACGTGGGTGCCGCGGAGTACGCCGTCTCCGTGACGTACGTCCCGTCTGCGAGGATGCGCGTGGCGCCCTTGGGCTTGCTGCTGCCCTCCGCCGTGGACTCCTCGCCAGCGCCGGATTCCTCCAGAGCACGCTGCTCCGACGCGAGGATGGGAACCTCGCCGAGCACGCTGCGCACCTTCGCGAACGCGTCGTCGATCTCGGGCACAGTGGCACAATATTCGCCAACGATCCAGAGCGCGCCGCGGAAGACCTTGCCGGACTTGATGGTCGGGAACGCCGTGAGCAAGCGCTCGATAACGTGGGCGCGCATGTGCGGGAACTTCTCCACGACCTCGCGCACAAAGGCGATCGCGTCCGCGGCGCTGGGCGAGTTGGCGTCGGCAAGGAACTCCATGAGCGCCGAGACGACGCTGCCGGCGACCTCGGAGTAGCGGACGGCGAGCGCGTGGATGGACTGGATGAGCAGTTGGCGGTATTCGAGGTTCTTCTCGTAGTCCTGGTCCAGCGTCCGCACGAGTTGCTTGTTCAAGAACGCGACGACCTCCTCCGCGTTGCGCGTGGTGACCATGGACAGGCCGATGGCGACTGCACGCCGGCGGACCTCAATGTCGGGCGATGAAAGCGCGCGAAGAACGTCCATGACCAAGGGGTCGAGGATGTGCTCGTGTCGCCGGCGCAGCGCGTCGAGGCGGTCCAGGACGATGAGCTTGACGTTGTTGTCCGACTCCTTGAGCATGACCTCGACGAGGCCCTGGGCGGCAGCCTTGACGGCGACGGGGTTCTGGGTGAGGCCGGTCAGGGTCATGGCGGCTTCGTACTTGACGCTCGTCGAGCTGGCGGTCAGGAGCTCGGAGATGCACTGAACGTATTTCCTGCGATGGGGCGTGTCGTTCTTGCAGTCCTTGCGGATGAACTCGATGACGGCCATCTGGAGCAGCTCGTCGAAGCCAGTGATCTGCTCGAAGACGGAGAGCAGCCATTCCTGGGCACGCTGGGGTGCGCACTGGGAGAGGAAGACGAAGGCGTTGCGCTTGCAGGTCGCGTCCGACTCTGCAGCGAGGAAGGTGTGGACGAGCTCTGGTGCGTCCGGGATGAGGTGCTCGAAGGAGAGGTAGATGGTGTAGACTGCGAGGACAGCGTTCTTGCGGACGTAGGAATGGCGGTGCTCGAGGCATGCGCGGCAGGTGGGCACCAGCGGCTCGAGCAGCTCCGAGTCGTGGATCTTTTGCAGGAAGCGGAGAGTCGCGCCGCGGATGTACTCGTTCGGGTGTTGCTGCATGCCAGAAAAACGCGGTCAGTGGGACTTGGGGTGCAAAGCTAAAGCATTACCAGGTCGTTCCGGATCGCGTTGCTGCAGCCAGGCGAAAGCAGTCAGTGTCCAGTGTCCACAATGCTGGATACGGGACTCACACGACAAGAATCATCTCCTGCTTGAGCTTTCCGCTGTCGTCGTACTTGGGGCAGACCTCCCAGTAGAAATGCAGCAGCTTCTTGAGCGCCTTGTTCTTGGACGGCAGGATGTATTGGATTATCGGCATCAGCAGCGTCGGCTGCGGTACAGAGGCGTCAGACGCGTCCCCCGACGACCGGCCAGCGCACCTGGGGGTTGCCGTTGAGTGTCGCGACGACGATGCGGCGGAGGGTGTCGATTTTGACGTCGTCGGAGCCCTTTTCCAGCGACTGCCGCAGCTCCTGCGTGCTGGGCATCTCGCCGGAGTCGTCGAAGACGACGGTGAAAGCGTTCGCGTCCGCGGAAGCCATGGCGAGAGTCCGGACGCGCAGAGCCTGGCGGTGAGTGGGAGGAGACGTGTAGTAGCCCGGAACTTTCCGCCCGCGCAACTCTCCTTTCCGCCTCCCTGTCGAGTGTCAAGCAGTCACCCAGACGTGACGCGTAACGCCCAACTTCTTCCCCCGCTCCGAAAAGAATGCAGCCCGCTCCTCGTCTCGTCATGTCGCGTTTCTTCGTTCCGCCTGCCTCCTGAGAGCCCCTGAGTTGCTGGTCTGAATCCATCCGCCCCTCTCTACTGCCCGCTCCGACTCTCAGCCTCCTACCACTCCCAAACGCCCGCGTCTGACCAGCACGCTATGTCAGCGGTATCTTGTCTTCCCGATGAACATCTTTCGTCCATGTTGGACGAATTCAATGTTGCGCAGCTCATCACGGTCTCCCACGTCTGTTGGCGTTGGCGTCGCATCGCGCGTGAACATAAGACATTCTGGGAGACAGCAGCCATTACCAAGAGCATGACCCGACCCGTTCTGAGCTTCTTCCTTGCGCGCCTGGCTGAGGCCCGCCGCCGCCATCGACCCATCACCGTGACAATCTCGCCAGACCTCAGCCCGCCGAACACCCAGGCGCAATTGGCAATACTCAAAATCACGATCATCCCCGCTCTCTCGGCCAGCCTGAGCCATATCGCGTCCCTCCACCTCGCAGTTCCTCCGGCGCTCGCTCAGCCGATGTTCAACGCGCTCCGCCAGCCCGCCCCCGTATTGCGCAAATTCGACGTCATCAATCGGCACTTCAAGACCCCCGTGTGCATCCCGCCAGACATCTTTGCCGGTTCCGCGCCGCAACTGAGGGACCTCATCCTGGGGCACGGTGTGCATCTGCCCAGCCAGCCAGCTGCTGGCTTCCAGCCCGTCCAGCTGCTCGTGTATCTCGTGCGATCCGGAAGTGCCCACCTTGACTGCATCCTCGACTGGTTCCCCAATCTACGCCACCTCGACACGTGCAACCGAGAGCTGACAAGCGACTCGCTGGCTCGTCTCACGGTGGCCCAGATCGCCCAGCTCGGCAGGCTCGAGTTTCTCGGTTTACACCTTCCGTCTCTCGTCGAGTTGCAGCGCCTGGGCATAGCTGAAGATGTCATCGCCCGGATTCGCGTCTTCCAGCTCGACTTGTCCAACTTAACCCTCTACCACAGTGACTGTCCCGATCTTTCTGAATCGACCGCGGCGCTGCTCCTGCCAACTCATGGGGAGCTCTACGGCTGGGTGCACTTGTATGGGACCTTGCTCGCGTATCCGGCGGAGTCTCCGGGCCATCTCTTCATGCGCCGTGTACCCAAGCTCTCTGGCAGGCGACACCTGGGCCCTGCCCTCAGGGTGTTTACCGCATACCCAACTCTGGTCGCGCTGTCTGTCGCGATCGAGATGTGGGACGACCTGCGCGAATGCACGGCCGCGCTGCCTGCGCTCGAGGTCATCGTCATCGCCTTCTCAGCAAGGTCGCAGCTGCCGCGGTGCATGCCGCCAGGACGGCTCATCCCGACCCCGAGCCTGCGCACCGCGATTCTGCAGCACCGTCCGCACCAGGAGTGCCTCCCGTCGACCGCCGGCCCCGTCACCTGCCGCAACGTCGACAGCTTCCTGCGTGCGACGTTTGCTATGGACGCCTGGACGCGCGTCGAAGTCCTCCTCGTCAACGTGCGCCTCTACGGTGCGGCCACGGTCCCCGGCACCAAGATCTCTAGCGTCCGCGTTGCTTCGACGGAGGAGTGCTGTGCGCTTGGACCCCGCGTCGCGACGTTGCTGAGACACATTGGGCACGTTGGCCGCCCGCTTGTCTGATTCAGACGTCCCCTGTACTCGCCCGTGCTTGCTTGTCCGTATTCCCTGCAGCTACTGTACCTTCCTCTGCTTGAATGCTATGCCCCCGACCACTGTTTTGGCCATTGGGTCCTTGTGCCGTGGTACAGATCGCGGTAACGTGCATTGTTGACCCGATTGAGCTTGGTCCATGGTCACGGTCCCCGCATCAAGATGACCGTGGTGTGGTCCGTCAAAATCTCTATAAATTCGGTGCGTGGCTGCTTCCTCCCTTCCTCATCCCCTCACAAAGTTGCCAGCAGCCTGAGCCCAGAAACCATGTCCGTCCTCTCGAAGATGACCGCCGTCGAACTGCCGGACGACATAATCAACACCGTTTTCGACTACCTGGACAACAAACAGATCGTATTGGCGTCGCACGTCTGCCAGCGTTGGCGGCGCGCGGCGCGGTCCCACAGGACATTTCGAGGGGAGGCCTCCCTTACCAGGAACATGAACCAACCCGCGATCGACTACTTCTTCGCGCGCCGCGAACAGGCGCAACTCGCGTCCGGACTCATCTCCGTCACCGTCTGGCCGAGTGGCGGCCTGCAACAGGACCCCGCGAGGATGTCACTCATGCAGAATCGGATCGTCCCCGCACTCTCAGCAGACATGGCCCGTCTCACGGCGCTCCACATCGAGGTTCCCTTCGCGCTGGAGTACCACATTTTCAATGCCCTTTGTCAACCGGCGCCGGCGCTACGTTCGTTCACGATCACGAACTGGGACCACCGTCGGGGCTCCTGGATCGCTATTCCCCACAACATCTTCGCGGCCCAGGCGCCCCAGCTCGACATTCTGCGTATTGGCGACGGCGTGGGCCTTCAGGCCTGGCCGATTCCCGGTTTCCGCACCGTCAAATCCGTCGGCTTCCTCCCGGGATGTTATGTCCTGGGCCTGCACAGGTTATCCAATCTCCTGCAATGGTTCCCGGAGCTCTGCAAGATCGATGCGCTGGCCACACCGGTTGACTTTGTGCCCAACGAGGTCCTGCGTCTCACAGAGTCAGAGCTTGAGCGGTTGCAGCAGTTCACCTCCTTTTCCCTAGACATGGGCGTGTACCAGGCGGTCCGCCAACTGGGAGAGGGCAAAAACTTCGTCGCTGCCTCGCGCAACGTAGACCTCTGCGGCTGGTCGGTCATGCCCCGTCACTTCGACACCACCGGAATGGAAGTCCCTGGCCTTGTTGAATCACTTATACCTGCGTCTCACAGGTCGGCGGTCTGCTCCATGAATATCTGGGCGACAGAAATCCACTTCGAGGACTCCCGCGGAACATCTTTCGTCCGCAAGTTTCCTAGCGGCGTGGGCGGGAATGTGGACAGGCTCATTTGGACGACGTTGTGCTCCTCCGCGTCGATAGTCACTCTCTACATCGACGAGGGGACGTTGGACCAGTTCCTGAGCGCAGAGCTTTTGCTCCCCGCTCTGGAAACGCTGTACATCAACATGTGCGTGCACCTTCCCTGTCGCCAATTCGCGACGGGCGCCGCGTCGTGCCCGCGCCTCCGCAGCGTTATTCTTGGGTTTGAGAACACGGATCATTACGACTCGCCTAGTGCGCCAGGATTCTACCTCACCTGCCGCGGAGTGGATCGGTTTCTCTCTGGGTGCCTGTCTGTGAAGACTTGGGCCGACATCGAGGTCACCCTAGTTGGTTTCTTGCTCTTCGGACCCGCGTCCGCGCCTGGTACCAATATCACCGGCGTCTCGGTGTGCTCGAGGCACGAGTTTTACAATCGCAATCCTCAGCTCGCCGCTTTGATTCGAAATGCCCCCAGTTTGATGTCGTACACATATGCATCTTCAGCCCGCCGACAGGATTGAATTATTGGTGTCTTTTCGTTACATCAGCGCCCCATACCGCTTCGCCGGTAAAAGGGGGCGCTGTAGTAGCGGCTACTGACGTCCCGTCGACTCGTCTTTTTCCCTGATACCAAGTTACCAACATACTTGCTCTTGCTTGTCTGTACTTGAAGCCATGTTCCCACGAAATCCGACTATCTTTTCATGAAAACACAACAATATACGTATGAGAATATCCTTAGTCCTGTTTGAGAGAAGGGGAGCCTTTCAAGCGCCAGAGGTCGTGGTTCAACACAAGTTCAACGTCTAAATTAAACTCCGACACTTGTCTCTTTAATCCACCCACCACCGGTGGCACCAAAAACGCCCTGCGACATGGACGTGATACCGAATCTGCCTGCATTTCTGCGGGTTCCAGAAGACATCCTCAAACTTATTCTTGATGAGCTCAGTCTTGGTCAGCTCGTCCGGATGTCGCACGTCTGCAGGCAGCTCCGGGTTCTCGCACGCAACCACATGACATTCCGCGGCGAGGCGGAAATATCCAAGGATATGGCAAAGTCCACGCTCGACTTCTTCCTCGCCCGCCTGGCTCAGGCTCGTCTTGCGGCTTGCACCATCTCCGTTACCGTCATACCGTCGGGGGGCTTGACAGTGCCCCGGACTAGGATAAAGGTGACGAACCGTCACATCATTCCTGCCATCGCGCTCTCCATGAACCTTCTCAACGCGTTGCACATCGAAGTGCCCTCGGCGCTGTCAGACACCATATTCGCAGTCCTCCGCAACCAAGCTGCACCCGCGTTGCGATCGTTCACGATCACTAACTGGAACCACAATGGCCACTTTGTAGAACTTCCCTCCGACATTTTCGCGCATGGAGCACCGCAGCTCGAATCATTCCGTCTCGGCGATGGCATTCTTTTTCCAGACGCCCCGGTCGACGCCTTCCAGACGGTCAGGGCTGTCACCGTGCTCGCAGGATGCCGTACCCCCTGTGACCGCGGACTATGTGCCTTTCTAGACTGGTTTCCTCGGCTCAGAGAGCTCCGTTTGCCTACTATGCCCGTTGATCCGCCACTACAAAATCTGACCGAGCGCCACATCAAGCGGTTCCGCGACGTCACCTTGTTCGCCATGCACATTTCGCTGTACACCACAATCCTGACACGCTTCGGCACTGGCAACCCCATTTCTCTTGCGCGGACTGTCCATCTAGATGTGTTGCGGGACACAGAGTCTGCTGCCCAGCCTTATCTGCTGTCGGACCTACTCCAAGTTCTTGTCCCGAAGAAAACTTCTGATGAGATTTATTGCTGGTTCATGGGAAACCAGAGCGCCGTGTTCTGTATGTGCGCCGATGGATCACCCTTCGCACGCACCCTCAACTGCCGTCTGCCCTCGGCATTCTGGAACTCACTGTGTACATCCGTCTCTCTGGTCGCTCTGCGGATCGACGCCGGGTCACTGAACGACTTCCGTGACTGGACGCCGCGGCTTCCTGTCCTTGAAACGCTCTACATCGAACTGCTCGTGCATCTACCGATGCCCACGCGTAAGACGCAACGTGCATCATGCCCACGCCTTCGCACGGTCATCATCGAGAGCCGCGACACCACAGATCAGCCCAGGCCACCCCTTACCGTCACATACCCCAGAGTGGATTCTTTCCTCTCCGCGTCTCTGACCGGTGTCAAGTGGGCGACCGTCAACGTCTTCCTCATCGGATTCAAGCTCTCTGCTCCGACCAACGCCCGAACCCAAACTGCGGGAATCACCATAACCTCCAGGAGTGAATGTGCTCGGCGCAATCGCCATTTTGAGCTCTTGCTGAATCGTCCACTGTGAGCCAAAATCGAAGTGCACCGTCATGTACCCTACAGAACTTAGTTGGAAACCTGACTTCTGAATGCTATACACTTTTAATCGATGCAGGCAGTACGTCAGAGAGTCATACCGATGGTGGGAGTCACGGTGTCAGTGTCAGGGATGTGAATGCGAAGTGACTTGCAGCTGCACCGGTTCAGTTCCGAGCCGATGACATCTGTTGGTCCGCTTCCTTTCCGTTTTATACTCAAGTAATCGCCCGTCCACTGTCTACATCCTACATACGAACACACACTCCCACCATCCCGCCTGCCATGCCCGAGGCTGCGACAGCACCTGCGCCGAACGGCCAGGCACAGTCCAATCGCTCTGGGCGGCCCCGGCGCGGACGCGGCGGTGGACGCGGCGGCGGCGGCGGACGCGGCGGCGCACCAGGCGACGAATCCAGGCCGCCGCGCGCGGAAAAACCGCGTCGCCCGCGCTCTCCCGAGCGTCAGACGCCAGGAGGCGGCAGCGGCGCGAGCGATGCGGGCAATAAGCCCGCGTCGAAGCGCCGACCGCGCGACAAGCAGAAGCGCGGCGACGCCGGCCCCAGCCAGCAGCCGTCCGTCGCTGGCGGCAGCGGCGACGAGAAGGGAGGCGAGGAGCGCCCCAGGCCCCGCAAGGCGTTCGGCGCGAAGCTGACGACCGGTGACGCTCCTGCCGGGCCGGCGTCATCCTCCGCGTCCAGCAAGAAGCACGCTGTCGCTCACCCGCAGGCGACGGACCTCACCAACCGGCTCGCACAGGGCCTGTCTGTCGCTCCATACACCGACTGTGCCATGTGCGTATTCTCTCATACTTCTTGCCTCCACTCACCGGATGCGCCATCCAGCTGCTTCAACGCGATCCACCCCTCCCAGCCGACCTGGTCCTGCTCGCCTTCGGCAGAGGCAACTGCATGCTGCTGGACGACGTTTCACCTAAAGTGTATCCGTCCATGGGCGCTCAAGAGCACCAAAGAAACGCGCGAGGCGTTCCGAGCGAGGAACGAAGATCACGAAGGCGAATGGCGTTGTCCAGGCTGCCAGACGAAGCGCCACGTTGTCCCGCAGTCCTATCTGTGCGTCCTTCTGGGGATACGGTGTAGGCATTCATTGACTTGCGTTTGTAGCTGCTTTTGTGGTGCAGTCAGCGACCCGAAGGCCGCAAGGCTGTCGACGCCCCATAGGTATGCTACCTTAAATTCTCTCTACGCATAAGCTTGATCATTTCGCGTCAGCTGCGGCAACGCATGCACTCGGAAGCGCTTGACGTGCGACCATGCTTGCCCACTTCCGTGCCATCCAGGCCCTTGCCCACCCTGTATCACCACAGTCCAGAAACCATGGTATGCGACCTCCCTCCCGTCTTGGCATTGTATTCTTCTCACAGTGAACCAGTTTCTGCAACAAATCGACGCTGTCCTTCCGATGCGCACACTTCGCGACAGTCCCGCCGCCCTCCATGTCGTGTGGTGCGCCCTGCAATAGGACGCTTTCCTGCGGCAAGCACCGTTGCATGGAGACTTGCCATGGAGGGGAGTGCGAGCCTTGCGGCGAAGTAGAATACGTGCAGTGCTATTGCGGAAAGGCACGTAAGCAGATCGCGTGCGGCCAGGGCGAAGCCAAGGTTTGTATGGTTGGTGTGGGCACCGATGCCGTCGAGTGGGAAGGCCGATTTGATTGTGGCGACGTCTGCGCCAGGTGCGTT
This sequence comes from Auricularia cornea, assembly GCA_030578095.1. Classification (NCBI taxonomy): domain Eukaryota; kingdom Fungi; phylum Basidiomycota; class Agaricomycetes; order Auriculariales; family Auriculariaceae; genus Auricularia; species Auricularia cornea. The sequence continues at coordinate 1,745,124 of JARLTE010000009.1, read as the reverse complement.
TCTCGTTCCTCGCTCACGCCTCCGCTGACGTCGCGCCCGTCAAGGCCCTTCATGTGCGGGTTGCACTCGTGTCAGAAGACGTGCCATCCGCCATCACCGGTGCCCATACCTTGCCCGATGGATCCGTCCGTCGTCCGACACTGCCCGTGCGGCAAGACTCGCCTTGCGTCCATGCGCACTAAGTGCACGGACCCAATCCCGACGTGCGATTCGACGTGCGCGAAACCGCTCGCGTCGTGTAATCACGCATGCGCTGTGCCATGTACGCCCTGGATGCCGTTATCCCCCCTCAATACTCACGTTACATTCAGGCCATCTTGGGGACTGCCCTCCGTGCAGCATCCCAATAGCTGTTCCATGTCGCTGTGGCGAAACTACCCGGTACACACCTTGTCACCAACGTCAAGCCGAGCTCGAGAGGGGCATTGAGGTAATCTGCGACAAAGCATGCAAGTCGCTTCGCCTTTGCGGGCGCCATGAATGTAAGCGCGCCTGCTGCCCCGCGCATAATTTGCGTCCGAAAGTCGGCAAGGGCAAGAAGAAGGCACATCAGCCACTTAACCAGCCACTGGACGACCCACTCGAAGAGCTCGAGCAGGTTTGGCATACGTGCGAATTCCTATGCGGGAAGCAGCTCACCTGTGGCCTCCACACGTATGTTCGCGAGCTCGCTACTATCTTCTCGATTGACTAGCTCCTAGGTGCGAAGAACCCGATCACCGTGGACCGTGCCCGCCTTGCCTGCGGTCGTCGTTCGACGAGCTCATGTGCAAGTGCGGTCGCACGGTCATCCAACCGCCGATCCCGTGCGGCACCAAGATCGCCTGCCCCTACCCATGTTCTGAGCCGCCGCCTCCGTGCGGGCACCAGAAGACGCCGCACACCTGCCACGAAACGGGCGCATGCCCTCCGTGCCCGTTCCTCACGCCGAAGCCCTGCGCATGCGGGAAGACGGTCGTGCCGAACATCCGGTGCTCGCAGGAGCGCGTGTCGTGCGGGAAGCCGTGCGGGAAGCCGATGAACTGCGGGTACCACCTCTGCCAGCGCGTCTGCCACGGCGACGAGTGCGGCGACTGCCACGCGGTCTGCGGCAAGCCGCGCAAGCACTGCCTGCCCGCCCGCCACCCGTGCACGCACGAGTGCCACGCGCCCGCGGCGTGCGACGAGAGCGAGCCGTGCACCGAGCGGGTGTGGCTGACGTGCGACTGCGGACGCATCCAGCAGCCTGCGCTCTGCGGTCGGTCGGCGGCGTCGGCAGGGAGAGAGGCACCCAAGCTCGATTGCTCGCAGGACTGCCAGATTGCGAAGCGCAATGCGCGCCTGGCCGAGGCACTTGGTATCTCCTCGGCCGGGACCACGGACAGGACAGTCGCTACCTACACCCCAGAGCTGCTCGCGTTCGCCAGGAGCAGTGCCAACGCGCGCTTTGTTGCGCTCGTGGAGAAGACGTTTGCAGAGTTCGTGACGTCCGACAAGAAGTCGCAGGTTCTGCCGTCCATGCAAGAGGTGCGGCGGACGTTCGTGAATTCGGTGAGTTCTTGTCCCATTTGCAGTCATGTGTAATATCTCTAATCCTCTGGTAGCTTGCCGCTGTCTATCGTATGGACACTGCGCTCGTGGACGTCGAGCCTCATCAAAGGTAAGTTGCTACTTCGGCTCCCGTGCAAGACGACTCACATCCATTCCCAGCGTCCAGCTTGTCAGACGCATCGACACCCGCATACCACATCCACTGCTGTCGCAGGCCGCCGGCCCAGTTCTGGCGTCTTCGCCGAGTCTGGGACGCCTGGTGGACATGCGCGCGGCTACCAAGTCAACCACGGTCGTCACGCCGCCCAAGTCGACAACGCCGACGCGACAGACTGGGGGAGGATGGGCCTCAATCGTCGCGGCTGCTCCGACGTCGTCTTCACCGGGGCCATCCGCGCAAGCACCTGCTTCGCGGTTGACGGCTCTCCCACGGTCGAACTCGTCTAGTTCTGTGCCAAGAGCCATGCATTCGCCTGCGCCACCTTCCTAGTTGGACTTGGTGGTGTTCGGGTGGATGTTCAAGACAAGATAAGTAGAGTAGATACAGTGCAATAGATAAATATTGAAGTCTGTCAATCCCTGTGATGGCAAAGCCATCCTATTCGCGACCAACTCGTCGACAGAGTCTATGCAAGACCAAAGCTATCAGTATCAATGTATTTCATGCAATTCTGCCTTCGTAGCGCAACGGAAACTCAAGCATCACGATCTACCGTTGGCAGACATCTGGGACAACTGAGAATGGTGAGTAGCCAAGAATGGCCGTGCAATTCGACACACTCACAACGCTGCTTATGTTGCTGCATTCTGAACAGTCCTTTCCTGAAAGCCGTCGTAGAGAGCCCACGCGAGGAGGTCCGACTTTTCCGGCTGAGCGAGGCTGGCGCGCCGGAACGCCTGGAGGAACTCTTCATCCGTCATACCCTTGTGGACACCAGCCGCGAAGAGCTTGCGCCAGACGGGGCACAGGCCCTTGTGGCCGAGCGGCGGCTCCTGGCGCCAGTCGGCGCGCTGGCAGTCCTGCGAGCAGTACCGCGTGAACTTGCAGCCGGAGCACTGCTTGAACACGGCGCCCTCGGGCAGCATGACCTTGCCGCATCCCGGGCCCGCGCAGCTGCGCGCGTCCGCGCGGCGGCCAAACGCGCTGAAGATGACACCGGAGATCTCGTCGCCGTACTCCACCCCCGGGCGGCGGTGGCCGCGCGCGCGGCGTTCCGCGTTCGCGGTGTAGAATTGCGTGACGCGCGGGTCGAGCGTGGACTGGTCCTCGCGGAGCTCGATGTGCAGGCCCAACGCGAAGACGCAGAGCAGGCGGAGCGTGCCCTCTGGATTTTCCTCGGGGTTGACGCCGTCGAGGCCAGCTTGGACTGCGCTGAGGACCGGGCGCTCGTACCCGCGCGTGAACTCCTCCGCATCCTTGGGCGAGGCACCCGGCCCCTCGTGAAGCACCATGAGCATCCTCACGGCAGCCTCCACGAGTTCCTTGTCCCGGAACTGCGCTGGAAGTTGCGAGCCAGCCGGCTCGCCTTCCCAGTGCGAAACTGGTTTGTCGGACGACGCGTGTAGCATCTGGATCATCGTCCAAACCACGCGGCGCTTTGTAGGTGGGGAAAGCAGGTGTGGAAGGATCAAGGGACGAGCGATGATGAGCAAGAATGCCAGAAATGTGTAGGGCAGGGCCATGAACAGTTTCGAGCCCCAGAGTGCGTGCGCCTCGACGCAGCGTTTGGCGCCGAGGGCGAAGAGCTGTTCTGGGGACGATGGCCACCATCCGCGGGCATGGTAGGAGGAGTCCCTCTTGGGCATCATTTCGTCCAGCAGCGGACGCGAGCCGCCCTTGACGCAGGAGTACAGACAGATGTAGATTCCGTACAGAAGAATGTTCCATGGGTCGGAGAGAAAGGGCGGGTAGTTGGCGTGCTGTTGCCTTCTGGGACAGTCGTTTCGGAGAACATCAAGATGCTCCACGATCCCAGCAAGCTCAGCGTCAGTGCGCTCTGCAGTGGCCATCCTGTTGCACGCATCCCAAAATTTATGGTGATCCTTGCGCAACGCATCCACCAGCTCTCCATTTCCGTCTACCGCGAACGCAAAGCCATTAAAGCAAACGGGACAGATAGACGGTCTGCTGACATCCCGCAGAGCCACCGCAGCGCCCCTTCCATACTCAACCAGATCCTGCAGGTCATAGGAAGCAGCGCGGGGCCAACCAGGAGGAGGAGGCATAGCGGATGATGGACGGATCGGGAAGACTTGTGACGATGAACGATCGGGGTTTCAAACCGTGTCTTCACTTTCCCACACCCATTTTCGCCCTGCCATCATGTCTCGAAATAATGTCAGAGGACCGACCAGTGCCATGACCGAGTTCCTTCGGGTGCGCTTTCCACCTTGCACGCCCATACCAGGCTCGCCTGTCCTGATTGGCATTTTGTGGCGCTCGCGTAGGAACAAGGAATCACCGTCCAAAGCATCCTCCAACGACGCCAGACACAGCGGGCGCAAGAAAACCAACCCGCGGAGGACACCGCAGAGGCAGGAACATCCCAAGGCGCGAACCCTACACCAGCCGCCGATGTCGACGAGGACAACATGGACATCGACGAAGCACCGACTCCTCGCCGCGCCTCTCGTACGGCCAAGGGCAAGCGTGTGAGTACTTTCATGGCGTATTATCTACCATACGGAGCCCAGTTGAACCTCGAAACAGAAAGCAAAGCAGACAGGCAACGACTCGGACGACCTCGACGCGTCAGAGGAGGAAGCCACGCCGGCGGCCAAGAAGAAGAAGCTGAGCAAGGCGGCGGAGGCAAAGCTCAAGGCAAAGGCAAAGGCCAACGCCCGGAAGAAGGGCGTCAAGGTCAGCGACAGCGAAGGCGACGATGACGACGAATACACCGCGCCGAGCAAAGGACCCGTCGTTACGGCTCCCCCACCCGTCGGCAACTTTGAAGACTGCGCGTCCTGCGAGCAACAGTTTACAGTCGTGCGTGCAATTACTTTTGGGTATGATAAAACGACCTTACATTGGTGGTAGACGCGCTACACGCTGGCTGCGAGACCGGGTCCGGGATGGTTGTGCCATAAATGCGCGAAGGCATCAGGAGTGGATCCCTTCAAGAAACCCGCCGCACCACGAAAACGCAAGGCACCCGCAGAGAAGCGCAAGATCGTGAACTTTGAAGAGCGTGATGCAGTTCAGTCGCTCTCGAAGCTTTGCATACAGGTCATCTCGCAGCACATCCACGATATCGAGGCCTTTGGAGACATTGGCAATATCAACCTCAACGCGATCGCCGGGGTCCTCGCTAAGAACCGTAGCCTGTGAGTACGCTTGGTGCTAAATTCCTACAATCGCTGAGAGACGTGTAGCACGCCCGAAAATGCACCGCTATTCTACGATGTGCAGAATACGCAGCTCACGTTCTACGACGCGACGAGTGCGTTTACACAGACGACCTGGTGGCTTCTTTGACGCGTTTTCCTCAGACTTGGAGCCTCCTGCGCTTTGCACATTAGCATCGCTGAACCCAAACCTACAGAACCTTCGACTGGACATGTGTGGCCGCATAAACGACGCCGCCCTACGGCACTGGACGTCGCATCTGACCAACCTGACACGCTTAGAGCTCCTTGGCCCATTCCTCGTCCATTCCGAAACCTGGGTCGATTTTTTCAAGGAACGGGGCGCGCAGCTGCAAGGCTTCCTGATCACGCAATCCCCGCGGTTTGACCTCGCCAGCGTCGAGGCGCTCGCAGCCTACTGCGCGAACAGCCTGACGGATCTGCGCCTCGCGGAGGTCGGCAAGATGAGCGACGAGTTCCTGCCGCACATCGCGCGGTGCGGCAAGCTGGCGTCCCTGGACCTGAGCTACCCGGAAAAATCGCTCTCCGCCGACGGCGTCGCGGGACTGCTGGAGGTCCTCGGGCCGCAGCTGGCGCGGCTCAGCCTGAGCGGCAACGAGGAGCTCGACGACGCCGTGCTCGCGCAGGCGCTGCAGCCGCACGCGCGGCAGCTGCGCAGTCTCGCGCTCGCGACGCTGCCGCTGCTGTCCGACAAGGGCGTCGCGGCCTTCTTCGGCGCGTGGGAGAACGCGCCGCTCGAGCGGCTCGACATATCGCGCTGCCACGAGCCGGCGTCCGCCGCGCTCGAGGCCGTGTTGAAGCATTCTGGATCTGCGCTGCAGGAGCTTAACATCAATAGCTGGAAGGACGCGGATACGGATGTACTGGGCACCATCGCGCAACATGCGCCCAAGCTGCAAAAGATCAACATTGGTTGGTGTCGTGGCGTGGACGACTTCGTGGTCAAGAGCCTCCTCGACAACTGCAGTGCGCTTCAGGAAATCAAGGTCTATGGTTGTAACCGCCTAACAGAAAACTGCCCGAAGACGGTGCGGAAACTTCGCCATATATCCACGTTTCTATCTGACATCCTTTACAGCGCACGGTGAACATTTTTGGTGTTGAGGCGCATGTTGCTGGTTGAGCAGTCTGTATTTTGTCAGTGTATTACTATTTCTTTAAAGATTGGCTTTCTATTTTCTTTTCTATTCCCGGTGCGGCACTGTGTGAGCTTTTGTGAGTGAAACTGAAAGAGAAACTCGGAGATGTGGTTGTACTACAATAGCATCCGCGACGCGTTGACCGGATGTTTTCTGCGACCCGATCCCGCGACGGTGTCTTAGCCGAAAGCCACCACCAGCCCGATGTCGCTGCCATTCGAGCTACCCGTGCTGAGCGTCGGAGGGTCGCTCGCATGCTCATTGCTCATTGCGAGCTCGTATGTCGGCTCGCTGTACCTGTTCAAGAGCTCGCGACTCGTGTTCGCGCAAGCCGTGCGCCCCGACCCGACGCGCGCCAGGGACGCGCATGAGCGGCAGCGCGTGCCAGGCGAGCGCTGGCGCAACGACCCTAGTGTGATCCGGGCGCGTCTGACGGCCGTCTCGCTGAGCACGCTGGCCTGCTGCGCGCTCGTGTACTGGCTCGTGTGGCGCAACTGCCACGAGCGGGTGCGTGCCTCCTCCACGCTGCCGTTCGCGCGCTGACCGCCTCCCGCACGCGCAGCACCGCGACTTGGCGCTTAGGACGGCCCTGGAGCTGCTCGGGTTCCCGCAAGAACGCGAAATCCTGCGCGCGCACCTGCTGACGCCCCTATTGTATGCCGGGCCCCTCTACGTCTCGTACCTCGACCGCACCTTGCCCTTCCAAGCCCGTTGGAGCTGGCGCTCCTGTGTGCGCCCCATCTACGCCACCTGGGAGGGTGTCCGCAATATTATCATGGTGCGCTCGTATCTCCTGGTGTGGTGGGGCGCGCTGTCTTAGCTTGCGATCTAGGGTCCAATCACAGAGGAACTCACTTTCCGTTCCTGCGTCGTCGCCGTCCTCCTGCTGGGCAAACTGAAGCCGGGTCGCATCGTTTTCGCTGCGCCGCTGTCATTCGGTGTCGGTGAGACATTCTCAACCCTCGCGCTTTGCCACCGACACTCAACTTCCGCTGGTCCCGAATAGCGCATGCGCACCATGCATGGGACTTGTACAACCGCTTTGGTCGTACTAACGCTGCACTGAAACGCGCCGTTCTCACCTGTGGTAAGCCGAGACTATCGCGCCTCCTGCGAGTCTTCTTGACCCTCGGATTCCAGTGATACAGCTCACCTATACGACTATTTTCGGCGCGTTCTGCACATTCCTCCTACTGCGGACAGGTATGTTATTCGGCATCGCATTGCTGTGGCTCAGTCTCACCGTCGATAGGCTCCGTGCTGCCGGCTATCGGCTCCCATATGTTCTGCAACCTCTACGGTCTGCCTGCGCCTTCCGCAGCTGCAGAAGAGCACCCTCACCGCAGAATCCGTACGTGGTCCTCTACATCGATGCTTCACCGTGCTTACCCGCGTAGCGATATGGGCCATGCATCTCTTTGGCATCGTCGCGTTCTGGTACGCGCTGTGGCCATGGACACAAAACCGCCTTGACGAGCGGTATTACTGGATACCCGCGTAATTGCGGGCTCTCGAAGAGACGCTTACTCTCAACCTCGGATTGCTTTCGTGCTCATAGATACGACCTACCAATACGAATTTCTATATTTCCTTTCGATGAGATCCAGTCATAACGCTCGCATTTTGTCCAGTACCAACGCATGCATGAGCACCACCACACATTCCAATCGACTTCTCCGATATTTACGCGGTGTTGCCATGCCAGTCATGCATGCTGCAAAATTGTGATTCGCAGGCACGCGAGCGGCAAGGTCAATCTGGAGCGAAGGATCAATCCAGGCACCGGATCATGCATCGCCTCGGATCCGGGATAGCTTCGCGGGCCGCCGCCCGCCGTCGGGCGGAGCCGTCGGTACCGACGACCGCCGTGGCACCGCGGGAGAACCTAGGTCCTATGATCACGAACGCGTGCTCAGCGCCAGAACGTTCCTTCGGGAACGCCGCTAATACGCGGCCGACGGCGGTTCTAGGCGCAGCCGGCGGAGCCGCGGAGGGAGGGGCACGCGTGACACTGACCATCGGTCTTCGGCGCACCGCCTCTCATAATACGCGAATATATGCGCCCCTGGGATTTGTCGGCGGCCATCTGCTTATCAACGCGCATTGTATTGCGCTGAGACGATCACGGCACCGCCTGTGTCGGTCGGACGCGGAGGATGCCTCAGACAGCCTCCTGCTTCCCCGCGCGAGATGATATTCCCACATGGCTACACCGCCTTGAGAGGTGAGCCTCTCGTCCGCAGCGCAGCGCGCAATCGAGGGATCTCAGCGTCTGCGCTGAGACGGGAAGCAATCCGCAGCTCGATGCTGTGGGGGATCGCGGTCAGCGCACGGCTGAGGGGAAGATCTGCGAATCCGCATGCCTGGACCTAGACTTGAACGTCATGCGGCTGTGGGGATACCTTATTCCGAAGGTCTCTGGATGACGCGACCCATGATCTTGCGTGCGGAATCCTTACGAACTGTACTGTATGCATGCCCTCGGAAAAGACATAGAGCCCCAGCGACAGGAGCCGCGGCGCGTGGGGGCTGTGGGACTGCTCTGGGAAGGGCATGGCAATTAAGCCGCGATACGTGTGCGCTCCATACCGGGTATTGTGGGAGAACAACGCTGTCAGCGGGTGCTGAAGGGTCCCGCGGGTCGGCAAGCCGTCGAAGAGGTTCTACCGTTCTCTGGGCAGGCTGAGACGCCTTGGGCGCTCCAGGTGCAGCTCCGGGATTGCAGGTGCAGTGTTCGTAATAAAGGGCACAGAAAAATAACACTTGGCAGAGGGGGAGACCGAGGGTCCACCAAACGAGAGGGTCACGGTGGCAGAAGCCGAGCCGCTTACTGAGTTTTTCTTGTGCAGAACCGCGTCCGCTGAATAAGCACGTCAAGCAACTCATTGCATGTGGGAAAGACGTTCGAAGAGCAGCAGAGGGTGCCCCGAGGGACCGGCTTGCAGAGACACCGGGCGACGGTGCTGCTGAGGATAAGTTATGAGAGTCGGCGCGGAAGCATTGGGCAGAGTCCGCCACGGGGATGATCGCATTGTAGGGACCCGATGCAACGGTACTGGGTCCCGATGCCTCTTGCCTCGAGCGGCGAGCTCGATGCGTGCGTCTTCAAGGCCATCCAGGCGCTGCCGGGCCCGTCCAAGACGCACTTCCTGCTGAACAGCGCCCTCGCGCTCATCGAGGCCGGCAAGTGCGTCGCAGCGCCGCCCCGCCGCGCGCCCGCTCGCAGCGCGCTGACTGGCGCCTCGCAGGTACGGCGACGATGTCGAGAACTACTTCGACGTGCTGCTGCGCATGCCGGGCCTGCCCCCGGACCAGCTGACGCGCGCCCTGCTTGCCCGCGGCGCCGCACGGCGCGCCCAGGGCGAGCAGCTCATCGCGCGTGCCGAGGACGGTGCGTCACGTGCTCGTGGGCGCGTCGACGGCCTGCTGAGCCCAATTTCGTCGCTTGCCAGACTTCCGCACAGTGCTCCAGATGGATCCCAACAACGCTGAAGCAAGATCCCTGCTCAGACGAGAGCCCAAGGTCTGTCCTCCTGCTCGCGGAGGCTTTGGCTGCACGCTGACCGCGTCCTCGCGTTCTCAGGTTGAGACAATCAATCAGCCTCTATACCGCCGTCTGCCATTGGAAGTATGGGAGAACATTGCGTCCTTCGTCCCCCGATACCACCTGCGAAGCTGGTTATTCGTATCCGCCTTCTTCCGGGACATTGCCCAGCGCACCATATTCCGCAAGGTCGACATCTACTTCAGCGAGGACACGGACGTGATCGCACGGGTTATGGACATCTTTGAGAGAGTCAAATCCGACCCCGCCTTCGCCATTCGCATCAAGACCCTTCGCCTCCACTGGGCGATGGAGGATGGCGATTTGCTAGACCTTCTCATCCGTACGTGCCCTCCCGCTATGACCGCTAGTATGAGACGGATGGAGCTCATAATGCCGTGGGCTCAGGTATCTTTCGCACCACACTGCCCGCCTTCAAGGGTCTCACTGAATTTGAATGGATTGGGTACCCTGAACTAGGTCGAGATTGCGTGCAGGCCATGCAGGCCTCCCATCCGCGCCTACAGCGACTAGGCATGGTGTGCGTGTCTGGCGGCTACAGAAGGCATAGAGTCTCATGTGTTGCTTCCGTAGTGGGTGGCACTTCGATGCCATCGGCGTCCACAACTTCCGCAACCTCCGCAAGTTTACTCTGCGGGCAGAGGACGACGACGGCAGTGCCGACATGGGCGAAGTGCGCCTAGTGCTGGACAACAACGAGCAGACCCTGCGGCACCTGTCCCTCGGAGCGTCGCTAAACCGGCTCCACTCGTGGGACGAGGCGTTCGAGTCCAGCGCGATCCGCAACCTCACCCAATTGGACCTAGTCGACACCCGCATCTCGCACGTCGTGCTCACGCGGCTCATCCACGCCGCGCAGCTGCGCACGCTCACGCTGCACGGGACGTTCGAGGACGCGAACGCGGCGGCGGTGATCCTCGCGAGCGACTACGTCGTCGACGGGCACCACACCCTCCTCCCGCTGCTGGAGGAGTTCCGGTTCGTCATGGTGGGCCACGATGACGACGTGCACCTGTTCCAGGCCGTAGCGCAGTTTGTGAAAGCCAGGCGGCGAATCCGGCGGCTCGACCTGGGGAACTGCCCGTTTGACCTGCTGATGAGCGTTCTGCCGACGCTCACCGCCCTGCGAGTGCTGCGGCTGAGGACGGGCTTCCTTGGCGAGCAGGCGGTCTCCTCGCTCGTCAAGACGCTCCCGCGTGCAATGGCCGGGATTCATGTGGCGGTGACGACTTCTGTGCGGCCTTTGGTGAGTGAGACGCGCGCCTGGGTGGCCTCCGCCTCCGCGGCTTGCTGCGGCTGGAAGAAGCCTGGCGCAAGGGATTTGCTGACTATCTTTTTTGTGTTTGGCGATCCCGTAGCACGAGTTTGCACGCGAGTTCGCGCGGTTCACGGCACTCTCGATCCTGCACCTCAATCGAATATCGCACCGGCGGCCCCAGCCCAACTCGATGTCAGAGAAGGATCTGGTGGTGCAGACGGACGCGTGGCTGGCGAATGCGCGCAGCCTCGCGCAGGCGGTCCCGTCGCTGGACTTTGTCGGGTGGCACCGCGAGCATTTCGTGGTGGTGCGCGGGCGGGAGGGCGAGGTGGTGGACCTGAAGGAGCTGCCGACGCGGAAGCGGCTCGACTGCGGGCAGGGAGTCGATCTGGGCGATGACGGGGCGTGGCTGGAGAGAAAGGACGTGCCGGTCGATTGGGAGACGCCTGGGCTGGACGTTAGCTAGATTGAATGCCATTGCGCAGCAGGGCCGGAAGGGAATTGCACTCGGAGTTCAGGGAGCTTGAGGCGGTGCAGGCTGGGAGAAATTGGAAGCACCGGATTAGGCAACCGTGCCGGGCTCTCGCTCGATCACGTTCCGCGACCCGGACGGTCCTCGCTCGAAAATATGAAGTGCTTATCAGAGTCACCCGCCGCGCCAGCCGGGCCAGCGTCCCCCCGCCGCCACGGAGCCCCCTGCACGCTCGACCCGATGAACCCGTCCTTCTGGTCGCCGCCCAGCACGGCCCCGACGCCCGCCGGCACTGCGGGAGGCGCCACCGTCCCACCGCACGAGGACTCGGACTGCGCGGCGTGCTCCCACTGCCCCGTCGACGACTGGCTCATCCCCTGCTCGTCGCCCGACTGCACGCTGCCCCAGACGGCGGCGTGCACGGACCAGTGTCTCGTCGTCACCCACCACGCCGCCGACGGCCCGTGCTCGGGCGACTGCGACGGTGCCGACGCGACCCCGTGTGACCTTACGTGCGACGGCTTCGACACTAACTGGGTCTGTGATGGCGGCGCTGCCTGCAGCGTATTTGACCCCTTTGTGCGTTTGTCTCACCCCCCGTCCTGGTTCTGCTGGCTCTGACAGCTCTCGCAGTCGAAATCCAGCTTCCCCCAACTGCAGCAGGGACTATTCCCCCATAATACTAATACCAACTTCGATCCCATGCAGGCCCAGTTCTCCCCCTTCTTCTTCCCAGCCAACGCCAGCGCCAGCCCCGCCGACTTTTCCCATTGTCTCGACCCGTCTCATTGCTCCATCGCCGCCCCCGCGCTCTTCTCTCAACAGCAGCAGCACCAGGGCATGCATCAACATCAGCAGCAGCAGCAGCAGCGTCACTATCACCAGCACCAGCAGCAGTCGCAGCAGCAGCAGCAGCACTACCTCCCCCTCACCGCGCCCATTCAGATCCCCCAGCAATATACCCACCATCACCATTCGCCTTCGACGTCCTCGTCCACGACGACCAACGTCCAGACCCCTTCCACGTCCACGTCCTATCACGGCTCGCCCTCGCCCATGCTTATGCAACAGCAGCAGGTCGCTCAGTCCGACAAGCCGTGCTTGTGGTCCGACTGCCAGGCAGTCTTCCCCTCGACGGATGATCTGTTCGCCCACCTCAGCGCGACCCACATCCCCGTCGCCGAGCAGCCTGCCGCGCAGATGCCCTCTTCCTTCCCGACGTCGTGCCTGTGGGACGACTGCCACATATTCCCCAACCTTCCCAGCCTGGCCGCCGACACTGGCCCGGACGCCATCGCCAACTTTCTTACGACGCATCTGCTGCAGGACCACCTCGGCCTCCTGCGCCCGCCATTCCCCGAGACGACCGCGCATGACCTATCCCCCGTACTCAGTAATACCACGAGCGTTGTTGATACCACGGACGATGACTCAAACAACACCGCCGCCAAAACCGCCGCCGCGTCCACGCCGCAGGTCATCGCGCTCAGCCCGTACAACGAGCCGCGCACGCTGGCCGTCTCCAACTCCGAGGCGCACGCGTGCCTCTGGATCGGCTGCAACGACGTCTTCCCGACGTGCGACGCGCTCACGCAGCACATCGCCGCCGCGCACGTCGGCTCCGGCAAGGCGCAGTACGAGTGCCAGTGGCGCGGGTGCTCGCGCACGGGCGCGCAGCCGTTCGCCTCGAAGCAGAAGATCCTCCGCCATATGCAGGTGCGTCGCCGCCGCGTGTCATGCACCCCGCGATCGGGCAGCTGATATGGGTCCGAAATTGCCATCGCGCCACAGAGTCACACGGGTGCGTTCCTGCCATTCAGTCGCGTCGTCGTTCCTGCACGGCCTGGCTGACGTCTTTGTTCTTTTTGATTTTCGTTACGACAGGACACCGCCCCTTCCAATGTTCCGTGTGCAAACAGAATTTCTCCGAAGCGGCAACGTTGCAGCAGCATATGCGTCGCCATACGCACGAGAGTGAGTGCCCCGCCCCCTTTCCCATTCGCGCGCTGCAGAACGTTGTGCCGACACATCATGCCTGGACCCCTCTAGAGCCCTACGTGTGCGACTTCCCCGGGTGCGGCAAGGCGTTCGCCATCACGGGCGCGCTGACGATCCACAAGCGCATCCACAACGGCGAAAAGCCGTTCAAGTGCACGTACTGCGATCGCGCGTTCTCGGAGAGCTCGAACCTGTCCAAGCACCTGCGCACGCACACCGGCGCGCGGCCCTACGCGTGCCCGGAGCCGGGCTGCGACAAGCGCTTCGCGCGCCCGGACCAGGTCTCGCGGCACATGAACGTGCACCGCAAGGCGATCAAGGTGGAGGCCAGCGCGTAGCGTTGGCGCATATATCCCGGAGGCGGCGAGGCGGAGGCGGCGACGGCGACGGTGTTCTTTGAGATATACCACGGGGACGCAGCATGTACGATCACGACGACGACGAGCCATTCCCTCACGGTATGTGTACGGACGCAGGCCGGACAGTGCACCTTGATGCTTGCTATTGCGCGCTCGCTTTTACAACATTATCACCCTGCATAAACGAGTACAAGTACTACTTGGCGATATACCCAAGATATACACTTTGTGAAGTACAATCTAGACACAAGTACAACGAACTAAACAGAGACCGGGGGCGGTGGGGTTGAAGTCGAGAGTGTGCGAGACTGCAGCGTGAATCTGCTCGGGAGTTGAGGGCAATCACCGTCTAGAAGAACAAGGTGGTACAAGGTGAGAACAGGCCCGACGGGGAGACCACACAAAGGGGACAAACAAGGCGCCGCGTGAGTGAACCCGAAAGAACTACAAGGCACCGGCCAGGAGGAATGGACGAACGGATGAGTGAATGAGCCAGAGTGGGAGGATCAGGGGACGAGAGTATCAGAGCAGCAGCATGTTCTCGGGAAGCACACCAGGCATGAAGCCCTCGCCGTGCACAGACGCAATATGCTCGTACACGCCGCCGTCAGGGAACATTTGCAGACAGAGCCAGCACATGTGGACCTTACATATCGGGCACTGGACATGGTTGCACCCGTCCTGCTTCTGCAGGAGCGCGCCGCAGCCGGAGGGGCAGCGCTTGATCGCGTCGGGCCGCTGGGTGTGCGCGACGAGGGACGAGCGGTGGCGCGCGCACGTCAGGCCGGGGTGCGCGTTGTGGCATGCGGTACACGTGCTCGCGAGACAGCCCGGGCAAGTGAAGACGGCGGGCGCGCCGGGCGGCGCGACGGTGTACACCTGGTCGCAATCGGGCGTCGGGCAGAACTTGTACACGCCCGGGTGGGTGTGCACGTGCGCGGTGAACGACGCGTCGAGCAGCGCGGCCTCCTCGTCGGGCTGCAGGAGCTTGCGAATGACAGATACCGGGATCGGCGCGTCGCACATCGGCGGGCGTTTTATGACCAGGCCGGGCGGCATGGGTAGCGACGAGGGCGCAATACATCGCAGCGGGAAGACGCGCGCCTCCGAGGACGAAGACGAGACGAGGTAGAGCTGGAGACACGGCGTGCAGTAATCGTGACCGCACGACAGATGCACCAGCTCGGTCACCTCGCTCCGACACACGGGGCACACCGCGCCATTCGACGCCTTGCCCTTGCGCGACCGCTTTTCGGCGAGCCCACTGCGCCCGTGCGAGATGTGATTTGCCATCCGACGGACGTTAGCCACCTGCTCATCGCTGCATCTAAAGACTAAGAGTCGGTCAGTAAAATTCAGGTGCACATTGTCCTTCCCCAGTGTAGCCCTAAGGGCACTGAGGCCGCCTCTTGTAAAGTGGCGCAGACTTTGATCTGGGATGCTGATAGTCCTGCGGTCGGCCCTGTAGGCCTCGTAGCGCCACAGGATACGTTTGCTGGCTTCCGCGATATCGCTCTGAGGCCCGCAGATGTTGACACGACGCTGTTTGGTGTCGCACGTGACGAAGACCTTGCCCTCGTCGTTCAGGCCGTCCAAGAACAGCCGAGACGCGTCGCGCGCGAAAAACGCCTCGTCCCACAGGATGCGGCCGTCCGCGTCTCGCAGCAGTTGCCCATTCGTGATGTCTTCAACCGCCGCCTTGAGGCGCGCCAGATGCGCAGGGTCCTCGGTCTGCATCTGCAGGATGACGTTCTTCTTGCCCGACCCTGCGGCCGGCTCGATGACGCGGAGGGAGGTAAACGTGCGCTGGTCGACGCGCAGGTCGTTGACGCGCTGCCGGATGACGGCGAAGTGCGCGGCGGGGATGGCGTACTTGAGCGAGTACGCGCGGTGGAACCAGACGCGCGACGCGGCGACGCACCCCTGGCGGGTGCCGTGCAGCGCGCCCATGGCGGCCTCGAGGTGCTCCGCGCGCGCGAAGCACGCGACGGCGCGCACCTTGTTGTCGCCCGGCTGGTGCGGCAGCACGTGGAACGAGTCGAGCGGGCCGAAGCGCGCGAGCAGCGCCTGCAGGCCCGCGCGCGCGGCGTCCATCTCGTAGCTGGGCGCGGTGAACGCGATCGAGTCCGCGCGGCCGAGCGTGCGCAGGCCCTCGGGGTCCGCGCAGAACGGCAGGTCCGGGACGACGACGCTCGGCTGGCGCTCCTCGTCCTGGTAGAACGCGGCGAGCCGCTGGCCGTCGAACGTGCGGCCGTTGATGGCGAGCGCGCGGCGGTGCGCGTACTCGGAGCTGCGGAAGCCGAGCACGGCGTTGTGCGTCGGCTGGTCCCACACGAGCTTGACGGCGTTCGTGCGCAGCGACGCGGGGCCCTGGGCGGGCTCGGGCGCGGCGGCGCTGATGATGGCCGTGTCGAAGAAGAGCCCGTCGAGCTCGCGCGCGGCCTTGGCGGCGGCAGCGTGGGTGGCGTACGTCGCGGTGGCGGTCGGCGGGCGCTTCCCGCGGCGGTGCACCTCGAGCGAGACCGGGTCGCCATGCTGGCGCAGGAGCTTCATGAGCTCCTTCTTGCGGACATTGGGCGGTAAATCCGAGAGCGCGACGGGCACCGAGTCGCTGGGCAGCCCGACCTTGACGACCTCGAGCCCGGGCCCGTATGTGACCGAGATCGCGCTGCGGATGGTGCGCTGGAGCAGGTCCGCCGGCTTGTGCGAGGCCAGGGCGCCCTCGGACGGCTTCTGGCGCGGGCCCTTCCTGTTTCCCGCGGGGGGAGGGAGCTATAGAGGCAGCAACAGCATACGGTCAGCGATGAGCGAGGCGCCTGTATGCATTGTCCACACACATACCTCCGCCGTCGCCACCGCTGGCGCTGCTGGGACTGCTGGGACTGGGAACAACTCGAGCTCGGGAACGTCGAGCTCGGCGACGGGCAGCTGGTGCTTGTAGGGGCAGGTGGGCCCGTTCGTGCAGCGGCCGCCGATAAAGTACCTGCAGGGCTGGTCGGCGCGGGCGTCGCGCTGGGGGAGGTGGATGGCGAAGGGCGAGTCGTGGCGGAAGGTGCAGTCGCCGGCGCGCCTGCAGTAGCCGTTGAGCCAGAAGACGCACGGCGGCGTGTTCGGGTCGCTGGTGTCGCCGCCCTTGGGCGACCGGGACGGCGCGGACCACGCCGAGCGCGACGACGACGACGAGCCGTCCGAGCGGCGGGGGCGGGTGCTGCGCGTGCGGTGGGCCATGGCTCAGGCTAGGTCGCGTGTCGGGGGAAAGCAGCGGGCCCTGCGCGGTCTAGCATGGATTCAGGATGTCCGATGAAATGCACCCTCCCAACTCCGCCCGAACTCCAGGAACCTACCGACCTTCTATTGTCTCCCATTCATTTCATTACCCACGACGGGAAGGTCATATGCACTACACCGAATAAAACGGACAAAAAAACCCAAGATCCCAGTCTCGCCCAGCACGTGTTATTGCGCCGCCCTGTCCTGCGACGTCAGGTTCTTCACGATGCTCATCAGCAGCACCATGTCCGCCGACTGCTTCTCCACCAGATTCTGCAGCCGCCGCACGTCCTTGGAGAGCGACGCGATCTGGTCTCCCCCGGCGCCCGCCCCGCCGTCCTCCACCGACGGCCGCGGCGTCTCGGACGACGAGCTGGCTCGTCTCAGCAGCGCCTGCCGCCTGCGGTGCGCCGCGCTCTGCGGATTCGCGCTGAAGATGATGGGACTCAGCATCGGGTCCGTCGCCGGCTGATCCATCCGTCCAGTCAGTCGGTCGAGTCAGTGGTAATGCACAACACAACGCACCCCTTGTTTGCCATGCGCGATCGCCTCCCACAAGGTGGCGAACTCGCGCCCCAGAACAAACGAGGGCAGCGCGATGAGAAGCAGGCCTAGTCATCCATGTCAACGAGCGTGTGGTGTGGCAAAGCACAAGTCAGGCCAGGCCGATCCCGCCGGGCATGACAAAGTTTTTTGACAAGCGAATGGGGGCGGGTCTCGTCTGACTTTGGCTTTGTGATAGGCAGCACGTACCCGAGAGCAGCAGGGGCACCGTCACGACCCGGCCCAAGAAGGACCGCGGAGAGACGTCGCCGTATCTGGCACGCTTCTTCAGCGACTGCGAGCGGGGACGGGGGGAAGGCGCGCTTACCCAACTGTGGTGATTGTGACCTTGGTGAGACAGCCAGTCAGTCTTCGAGCAAGCATGCTACTGTCGCACGGGAAGCGCGCACCAGAACGAACCATGCCGCGGCGGGGATGCTCTGTGCGCACGTTCAGCACAAAGAGCACAAGGGGATGGAGTGGCGAAGCCTACCTCGATCTGGCTGGGCTCGCCATCTGCGTCGACGAAGGTCCGAAGCGCATCGTCCCAGACGCCCCGCTCGGCAAAGTATCTGCAAACAAGCTGAGAATCAAACACAAACAAGAGATAGAGCGCGAGACAAACATAAGGGTGCTGAAGATGATGAGGGTCGTGACGAGGAAGAATGAGAGCGCAAGCATGATGTCCTTGGAGCGCTTAAACGCGAGGAACATGACCTCGATCGTGCTGTCAAACGTCGCATCAGCTGCGCGGCGGGTTTCATGGGTGGACGACAGGACTGACAGGAGCAGCGTGCTGTTGTAGCGGAACGGGCGGAATACGCGGAGGAGACGGAAGGTACGGACTGCGCAGGGTGTCAGCGGCGGCCGAGCGATGCGACCAGCCGTGGGACGGGAAACGCACGGATGGAGAATCTAAAGAAAGCACTCTGCCATCTTAATGTCAGTAATTACACTCGAGTAAGGAGAGTAACAGAACGCACAGTATCTGCCTGTAGGGCAATTTCTATGTAGTAGGGCAGGATGGCCATCAAGTCGATGATTGCGAAGAAGGCTGTCTTGCCGTGAGCGTTACGACACGGCCGCCGCTTGGCGGACAGGACGCACAGCTGAACCAGCCGAAGAACGCGGACCACGACGATGACCAGGCGAGCACGCGTGCGACGTACTCGACCGTGAATCTAGCGTTCTTGTGTATGAGTACCCAGTGCAATACGAGGCAGCAGGCGTATTACAGGGCGACGAGGCTGGTCTCCATGCCGAACCAGACGCGGTCGCCGCGGGTGTGGAACATGGGCAGGGTCTCGAGGATGGTGACGAGCGCGGAGAAGACGATGAGCGCCGTCGTCGCGACGTGGACGACGAACGCGGCCGGCGACGAGTTGGGCGCCTCGAGCAGCCGGTGCAGCCGCCGCTTCCAGTGCGCCGCCTCGCGCGGCTCGTACAGCCCCGCCTCCTCGTCCTCGTCGTCCAGCGGCGACGGGTTCGACGACGGGTGCCGCCCGCCGGGCACTTGTATTGGCGCGAGCGGGATTGAAGACATGATAACGCGGGTTCAACTCCGAAACTCTCTTCTCTTTACACGTCCGTGATCATGCTCGAGCGACCATCTCCCACTCTGCTATGCCCTCCTCCGACGCCTCCGCCTCGCCGTCTCCGTCCTCGCCAAAGCGCGTCGCCGCAGCCGTGTGCAGCGCGTGCGTCAGGGACGCGACAGACAGGCTCAGCACCGTCAGGCTCGCCACGAACGACCCCAGCGAGCCCAGGATCAGCCCTCCCAGAGTGCTATACTCCGAGACGATGCCCTGCACGGACGAGAGCAGGGCGCTGATGGCAACAAGGGTGCTCGAGAGGCCAGACAGCCTCTCGAGTGCTGCTATGGCCTTGTTGCCCAGCCGTCTTATCCCCGCAACCAGCCCCCTCTCCCTGCACGCCGTGTCAGAAGCCTGCGTTGGCTTGATATACCTTGCCTACCTCTCAGGGTCCAGGAGAAACAACGCTGTAGTCCTCAGATCCCGCGGCCGGACGAGGCTATCAATGACCATCCTCCGCTGCCCAATCAGCAGCACTCCATACCGCCGCTCGATCCAATCCTCGATGTGTCCCCTTGCGACGAGCGGGTCTGGGTACCCAACCAATCTCAGCGTGTGCCGGAATAGGCAGCTCCGGCTCTTGTGTACGCACTCTCGTGGAACGTCTCCGCCGACGGCACCGCCCATGCCGTCCAGGTAGTCAGCAACTGGAACCCGTCCACCTTGGCGTCGGCCCCGGGCGTCTCTATCTGCCACTCCCATGTGACGCCCGGGTACCGCCTGCGGAGGAACACCGTCGCGGGCGTGCGCCCGCTCTCCCCAGGCAGGAACTCTCCCGCCGTGCCTGCGCGCCAAACAGCTACTCGGCCCCGTCAACCCATTACCTTGCGGCTTTTTTATGTACTGCGGAGACTTGCCTTGCTCTGTGAATGCGCTCAGGAACTTGGTCGCTGCTTGCTGGAGCTCGCCGGGGTTTTCGGTCGTCAACGGCACTAGCAACGTCATGCCCTCGCGGTTGCATACATTCGTGTCTGTAGGACGTACCTAGGCTATCGTTGATGAGGCTCTCCAGCGTCTCGAGACTCGCGTCGGTACCTCGCTCCGCGGCCCTCTCCTTCCTCATCGCGCGCGAGACCTTCGTCACCGTCCCGCCAAAGCACAGCACGACCTCGTCGCCCCGCACCACATACACGGCGGCTTTATCCACCTGCGCATCGTTCTTCCGTTCATTTTCGATACTTCCCTGCCGCAGACACCTCTTACCCAGAGCGCTGTCAGCGTCGCCGGGAGCAGCGCGAGGAGCGACCACGCCATCGTTCGCGCAGGCAAGCTTGACACTGGGCTCGCAGAGCGCCAAAACGCTTCAAGTACCATTCCGCTGAGGCGTTCGTCCTTCTGGGGTGCGTCGAGAAGACGCGATTCCGCCCCTGACTCTCAGCCTTGCGCTGGCGTTGGCGCCCGTCAGCGGATTCTCATGCTGTTTCAGCCGCGCGCGATGTCGTCAGAATACGCTCACCCCGCATTTACTGCACGTTTAGCGCAGGGATGTTCGACCCCCCACTACGCCGTCCTCCAGCCATATCCTCGGGCGAATCCGTCTCCATTGTTTGCCTGAAAACATGTCGAAGACGATGCAAGTCGCTGCTTAGGCTTGCTCTCTCATGAAGGAAGGCATAGTATGTTGGTAACCCTTGCTCGCCGCGACTTGCGCTCCTGAGTTCAGGCTCGACAACACAACATGGCGACTCAAACAGAGATCACAGGCTGCGCCGGGAGCGCTCGGTTCTGCGAGTCAACGTGATATTTACTTTCTCGAATCCCCATTTCCCTGGCTCCTCGTCCTTCCACGCCAGGACGCAAGTGTAGGTACGCCAGCCAATGGCCCCACAACAAATAATCCCTATCGACAATCCAGCGGCGATACAATCTTGACAGATCCCCACGCCCGTCTTCTTCGGTCCCTTTGCGTTCTTGCACTTCTCTCGATCGGCTCCAATCGGCGTTGCACGGTCCCCTGTGCGAGCTCGCGACAGACATGCCAGCACGTGCCGGCAGAAGGTGATCCTCGAGCAGCAGACCGATGCGGCAGCCTGGGTTTATTTGTCCGCTCTTCTTGCTGTTCACCCTCACCCCTTTCTCTTTCGTCTTTCCTGTACATGGGTGTCTTCTCGTCGTCGGGGCTGCTGGGCGGCCTCGCGGCTTTTCTTGTTCTTCGCGCGGGGGTCGCGGCGCAGAGCAGCTATGTCATCGCGCCGTGCAACAGAACGCATAGGTAGCTACATGCGCCCCGCACGGGCGTCGCACGCGCGCTTACTCCTCCGTGCGGGCAGTGAGGTTGCGTGGTGCGTCCAGCTCTGCGACCTCGACCAAGTATCCATCGCGGCTGACAGTCTGATAAGGACGTTCAACGAGAAGGGCGAGTCCCCGTGTTTTCAGTGGTGGAATTTGGGTGCGCGCGTCTGGCACCGTGCACTATTCTTCAATGAGGGCTGACTATTTGCAGGTTCAGCATGCTATGGTGAGTAGGCATCCGCTCCTGCATTACATCCCTGACGCTCTGCGAATCAAGGGGATTGGCCGCTGGGGCCGTTGACAAGTAACAAGTACGCCCGCCGCGCCGTATGCGCGCCCATGTTGACCTCTGCGAATAGCACAAACTACCCCGAACCTCCGCAGCAGGTACCGCTACTTCAGTTGTCCGATGGTCTATCTATAACGGCATATTTTAGGATGTTTGTGAATGCGGAGTGCTCGCCTATAACTTGATGGCTGCATGCACCTGGTGCGCCTAAAGTGTACCCCAAAACATCTCGCGGCACACATTAAGCGATGTCTATTACAGGTGCGAAGACGAGAACTTCAACTCAAACTGGATCACGGAGAAGCTGTGGTCGAAGAACTGCGACACGTTCAACCCGAGCGGGATTGACGCCAACACTGGCGACCGCGTCTTCTCCAAATGGGCGTTCGCGCCCAACTTTGGTGCCAAATGGGACCCAGCGCGGTCGGAAAGGATCGCAATCACAGGAAAGGTGCCTGAGCCCGCGCACAAGCTCAGCGGGGGTGCAGTGGCTGGCGTTGTTGTCTCCGTGCTCGTCATCGTGGCCTGCCTGGGCGGGATAGGTTACATGCTCCTGCGGCGCCGACGGGCGCGTCTGGAGCCGCAGCACTTTGAGGCGAAGCTCTACGATCCCCCAACCAGGGGCGACTCGCCGAGCACGCATCAGATTCACAGCACGTCGAAGGGCATCGCAGACCCGTCGAGCACCGCTGTCACACGGGCAGCGAGTGCCGCGGATACCAGCTCTCCCGTGATGGCTCAGGCGCCAGCGGTCGTCGACGCGGATTCCATCGCGCTCGCTATTCTCAGACGCGTAGGTCACGAACCGCCGGGCTACACAGCTCCTCCAGGGTCGTCAACTACCAGTCCCAGCTCCACCGAACCATACCCAGCGTACCCAGCTCCTACTGTTGCTCCTTCCAGCTCGGACTCCTCGCGGCCTGCCGTCTCTTCGCAACGCCGCAGCAAGAGCCGCTCTCTCCCGCCTCTTCCCACCAAACAGGGTTAAATCTGTGGATATGCCGATGTTCTGTTGTATCAAACCCCCTGCTCAATGACCATCGCCAGCGCTCAATCATTCTCTCACGTCAACGTCTCGTGTATTCATTGTCAATTGTCTGCCGATTGTTTGGTTAGGTGCACTGTAAACACAAACACAAATACTACTTGTCTCGCGCGCATTCCTTCTCCGTCCATTTACACACTTCAGATACCCAGATGGTCCGCAAGCTCGGACATGCGGGCCCAGCGGTCGTCCTTGGCCCAGCGTATCGACTTGTCGGGCATCAGCGTGAGGACTTCATCCGTGCCACGCTTAACGGCCCCGTCGTCCAGAACCTCAGAGGAGGCCGTGCCGACCGCCGAGAGCCACTCGCGCGCGACCCCGAGTTCCGCGCTGTCCAGCATATCGTGTCGCAGCGACCAAATCGGACGATCCGTCGCGTGGGTGACGAGCCCTGGTACGTACAGGTCGTCAGCGGCTGCTTTCAGCGAGACGCGAAAGGAACCGCACCTTTGGGACGGACGGAGGGCGGCGTCCATTCGATGTAGTAGCGCACGAACGGGAAGTTGCTCGCGCGCAAATCGCGGGCGAGCATGCGCACTGGGAGGTAGACTACTGATCGTCAACCTGGAATCGTCGGAATCTCCGTCTCACACAGCACGCACCCTGACCGTCGCTGAGGATGTCGCCAAACCGTCTCGCACAGGCTTCCTCATCCGCATCCTTCGGGAGCTCAGGGAACTGCTTCTCCATCTTCTCCACCATATCCGCGGGGTAGTACCGCTTCAGATTGTCCGTGACATCTTGAGGCGTGGCGATAGGATGAGCGATGGAGTACAGGTACCACTCGTCGACGAGGTCGCCGAGGACAACAAACTTGACGCCGTGCGCCTTGAGGCCAGCAGCGAACCCGCCGTTGCGCTGCCACTCCATGGCCCCGGGCTGCATCCATTGGCCGTCCGTACAGCCCCGGAAGGTGCCCAGCCCAGGTCCGAGACGCTCCTCATCAATTGCCGACGTTATATCGGCAGCGGGGACCTGCTTGGGGTCCGACAGACGGGAGAGCGCATTGGGATTCCCGGGATCGATGTTCACTGCCTTCAAGAGCGCCTGGTACTGTGTTCGCAGCTCAGCTGGCGTCTTCGGGTTAAGACTGCTGCAAAGTTAGCAGTGCGACCGGCGCCCGGGGCAAATCTACGCACATAATCGCGTTGGACATCAGCACGGCGCTTTGGAAGGGCGCGGTAGCATTCTCGGGAAGACGAGAGGCGTAATGCAGCAATTGATGGCAAGAATGAGCGCCTGCGCCGTTGCGTCAATACCACTCGCTTATCCTCCTGCGAATCGATGCTTACCAGCGGAGAGACCAAGCACTTGCACATTGGAAGGATCGCCTGCGGAGAAGCACGGATGAGCAGGGGTGCATAGCCTGGTGTTTGCCTCACCTGAGAATGAGGCTATATTCTTGCGAACCCACTCCAACGCAAGCCATTGGTCCTTAAACCCGTAGTTCCCAGGCAGGTCAGGCTGGTCAGATGCGATGAAACCGAAAGCGGAGAGCCTAAGTATAGGCATTGAGACTCAATGCCGCGCACGGTATTAGTGTTGACTGACCGATATCCAATATTGACCCAGATCTCCTCTCGCTCGCTCGCAACATACTGAGCCTGAGAGCTGATACCATGGGGAGAGCCAAATTGCAGAAACCTG
Organism: Auricularia cornea; assembly: GCA_030578095.1. Taxonomy (NCBI): domain Eukaryota; kingdom Fungi; phylum Basidiomycota; class Agaricomycetes; order Auriculariales; family Auriculariaceae; genus Auricularia; species Auricularia cornea. Next base: position 1,720,819 of record JARLTE010000009.1, on the reverse strand, counting down.
GTCGATCGCGGAGGTTGGTCAGCAGAAGGAGGGAATTTGTAGGGCGCTACACTCGCCCTCCATGAATATAAACCTTGACCGGGAGATTCGTCAGGGTTTTGAAATGCGGCGGGCAAACGATGTTCAGAAACAGCCTGTTGCGATGCGGTGTGAGTATTCGCCGGTTGTGAAAGCGCGCTATCTCACGGATTCTCAGTCGCATGTCCTAGACCCAGTCTATCTTCAAGCGGAGAACCCGCGGCCTGACCGTCGTTCAAAGGCTGAGCAGCATCTGGCGCGCGCTTCAGCGATAAGATGGGAGTGATCGATAATCACTAACATGCACTCTCGAGCACGAAAGGCTGCTCAGAGTAACGATAGTCATCAGGCAAGGGTACCGGGTCCTTGAAGCGATCGGGAGGCAAGGCGTAAGGTAGTTCTGTATGCGTTTAGTGACATGACCCCGACCCTGATAGCAGCGCACCCAAAAAGACAGCAGCCCCGTTGACAGCGGTTCCTCCGATGACAGGTCCGTATCGAGTGGCCACCTCGACCGGCGTCGCGGTCTGGGCGAGCTCCTGGGACAAATGCGTGGATTTCGGCGCCATCGTCTGCGAGAGAGCCGCACGGGTGCCTATTGCTGCCGACGGCGACAGTTCACGGCATACGCGGTCGGAGCGGAGCGCAAAGTCCGAGTGGCGATCTTGCCTTCGACCAACACACCAGCATCATGCCGCACAAACGAGCCAAGCGCTCCAAGCGCGAGCAGGAGCGGAAGGAAAGGTTCGTCAGTTGGCTGGTTCAGAAGGTCCTACTTGCTTATATCACCCGGCGCAGAGCAACGGATGAGGCACCGAAGACGCTGCGACCGGACGAGGAGGGCGTGCCCAAGTCGATGGCACGCGTCCTCAACGCCGCGTCCATTCAGCAGAAATACCGCGAAGACAAGAAGAAAAGGGAACGCGAAGACGGCGGGCCTGAGCAGCGGCCTGCTAAACGTGCAAAAACCGAGGCGAAGATCCAACTGAAAATTCAGGTCCGCTCAATTGCGACATGTCATACGTCCTTATACTCACACTGTCATAGCCTGGGGAGAGTATAGCCCACTTCAATCGGTAGAGTTATCCGCGCTACGCTCAGGTGTATATTCTCATATATTTTTCTAGTCGCGTGGAGGACAACTTGCGATCAGAAGTTCAAGCCGCACGAACTACAGCCCGCAAGGCTCCCGCTGAACCAAAAAAGAAACCGAAGAAATCTGCACCTGGTTCTCAAGACGAGAGCGACGATGCCACAAGTCGTGCCGCTACTCAGGCAAGACCTCAGAAGGACTCGGAACCTCCCAAAGAGTTTGCTCGAGCTGCTCCAACCCGCGTTCGCGACGTCGTTGAAGCCCCGCCAAACCTATCCAATGATAAGTTCACGAAGAAGGTGAAGGCAAAACTCGGAGACCGAGCCACGTCCAAGCCAACGGATGTTGTCTCCCCTGCTCACCAACGAATGATGGAGCTCGAGCGCGAGAAAGCCATCGCACGGTATCGTGCTTTGAAGGCCGCAAAAGCCTCTGCGAACGCCACAAGCTGACGGCTTCGCACGTGGGGCCCTCGTGCTTCCTGCCTGCGGCATTGGACGTGAATGTGGTACCGGATCGATATGCGTGCCGGCACATTTCCGTCCATGTCAGCAATTCTCCGCCACTTTTTGCTCTTCCTCCTCCTTCTTGCACCTGTCTTCCCACTTACGAGCGCTATGGAGTTCAATTCTTACAATCCTATGGACCCCCTTGGCCTGTATGAACCCAAGCCCAAGCCAGCAAGACCTAGAAAGCCAAGGTCCGCCCCCAGCCCTCGCAGATCCGCCTACGACGACCGCCCGCTGTGGGGGATGCCAGACACGAGCATCCGCGAAGAGGTGCCCGCATTCATACCTATGACGCCGGAACCGAGCCCTTCGATTGTCTCGCTCATGATGTCGGCTCCTAATTCGCCAGTTCCATCGACGACGCCATCTGCTACTGAAGACGTCTCCCCAATTTTTTCCATGCCTGCTTTGCCACGCCACCGTCCGCTGTCGCTCAGGTCTGGCTCGCCATCGATAGTCACGCCGAGCATTCGTCAGTCTCCGTCTGTGGATTCCCATCTGTCGTTTGCCTCGCACATGCCTCAACTGCCTCGTCAACGCAATGTCGACCTGGCTCCGTCTCTGTCTGGCGGACGAGATGTGGCTTTTAGCGCTGTCTCTTCTGCCGAACCTCCGGAGCTGCTGCTGTGGGAGCCCGTTCGCTCTGCGGGTTTACAACTGAGAGCCGCTGCGGGGTACACACGGCCTCAAACACCCGCCCGCCCTCTTCCGCCCAGGCCTCCGTCTGCCCAAGAGTCCAATCCCCGCGCGTATCTGCCGGGGCTCTCATTGTCTGCCGCTCCGAACAGCCAGCAGCGCGTTCAAAATTGGCACGAGGGCTATCACCTCTCCGGGCTACCATACGAGTCCAGGGGCATCGCCCCGGACTCGCCCTTCGTCCGGCCTCGCGCGCGGCGCTGGGACGAAGTGTCCGTCGTGTCCATGCGCTCAGACTTCACCTCCATTTCCTCGCGTGAACTGCGCCGCGAAGCAGCCCTTTATGCGCTTGCCCGCGCGCAGGGAGACCCCGAGGTACAGTCGCTTCAGGAAGACCCAGAGGCCGGCGCGCTCGCCAATCTCGACCAGCTGGCAGCACCCGCGCCGTCTGAATCGGACAGCGCGAGCTCCGTTCCCAGTCTCCTCCGGACGCCGCCAGACCTACAGCGGACGGGCCCAGGATCGGATGCCGCATGGTCGGTGCACAGTGCACCTCACAGACGTCCAGTCATGCTGTCCGTGGCGGAAGAAGGGACTTACGGCCTCCCTTTCCAACCGTGGTCTCACGGAGCGGGTCCTCCACCCGCCAGCATCGCTTCTACTGCACCCACGCCTCTTCTATTCCGCGGGATATGAAGATAGACTTCGCGGGTGCACTTGCCCGCTCGTTGTATGCAATAGGTCCATTCTGTGCAAGGTATAAACAGCGAGATTGATAGGGTAGTGTACATTGTGTGTCCGAATCGATAGTCCTTCCAGGCACGAGCGTCAGCTCCAGCTCCATTCGCCCACGAGTCCTTCCTTCCGCCCGTTCAATTAAGCATCCTCTTCCGTCCGCACAGCAGCTTGAGCAAAGAGAAATCAGTCCCATTGCTCCCTCGATGACGAAGTGGACATACGTTCGCGCTTGGCCTGGCGCTCCGGCTTGAGGCGAAGCTTCGCGCCGTGCGCTATCCACCGGACGGTGCGCACAGGCTTGTACCCGTTGGCACCGCGCTGCCTGTTTTGCAGCTGCTTCTTCTCAGCCTTATTGATGCTCTTCCGCTCGTCCTTGTCAATGACGCCGTCGTCATTGGCATGCGAGTTGATCTCCGCGACCTGCGCCTGACCCTCGGCGTGGTCGCTGCGCGGCGTAAGCGACTCGGAGAAGGCAATGGCAACGCGCATGACTCACTATGTCTCGAAGGCGTGCTTCCGGGCCTGGGAGTGCGCCGTCTTCTCGTGGTCCTGCGAAACCCGAGTCAGCGCTCCCAGCGCACCTCAACCGCGTGCAAATTTCGCGTGCGCACCAGGTCCAGGCCGGGGTCCAACCGGAGCCTCACTCTGAGCGTGCCTATCTGCTCGCACTTGTGCTTCTCGCGGAACGCGTCGGTGATGACGTTCTGCTTGAAAATTTCAAGCTTGTCGGCCGTCCACACCGGCAGGTCGAGCTCGACCTCCTTGTCGTCCTCGATGTCCTGTAGCCACAGCAGCGCAACGGCGTCCGGGCCGCGGTCGAGCAGCTCGAAGCCGCCGTCGCGCAGCTCGACGAAGAACGCGCTCGCGTAGCGCGCGTATACCGGCAGGCGCACGGGCGCGTCGATACTCCAAGTGTTGGGTCCACTTTGCTTCGTGAGCTTCTCCGTCGAGTCGCTCGTGCTGAGCAAAAGTTTCTTGAACTTTTCCTTCTTCTGCGCGGTGATGTTGAGCGTAATGGGCGAAGGAAGGACCTCGACTGTCGCAGTATCCCAGCCAAGGAGCTGACGCGGGAGCCGGATGTTTACGCTCTTGAATAGGATGGAAACGTTTGCGCGACTGCAGGTACCGCTGGTCAATCCACTGTGCATGGACGCACGCAATGCCACGCACCCGAACCCAACACCTTCTTCCAGCGCGTAGAGACCCGTAGCTTCCGAGGAGCCAGAAAGGACGTCCTTGACATTCAAACTGATGATTCCCAGAATAGGGTCGCGCTCGCGCAGACTGTTCGCTGGATTCAGCGACGGCCGAAGCCAGCTGGAAGGAGACCGAGGCCCTCACAGTGCGTCGCGGACAACAATCCTGACCTGCGCCTTCGTCCAGTCACGCACGAAGACTTCGGTGCCTGCTTCAAAGAACGGCATGGACGTATACTGCTTGACGCGGCTGGAACAGCATCAGCACACCGTCCGTCCCTCATAAGTACCAGTCGCCGGAAGACTCACGTCTTGTACACCAGATCGTCGTTGACAACAAACTCGCAGTACGACGACGGCAAATTGTCGCCCTCCTCCTCGGGCTGGTCGGTGTCCTGGCCGGTGCGCTCCTCGCGGTTGTCCTTGCCCATATTGCCGCGCAGCTCCTGGTGCTCGAGCCCGAAGATCTGGTGCACGGTGATGTGCAGCACGCCGCTGGGCCACGCGGGGTCCGGCGGCGTCCGCAGCACGTCCGCCGGCTCCTGCGGCGGGTTGCGCGCGGCGTCCTGGCACCCGTTCGCGTCTGGCGGCGGGGCGCGCGCCTGCTGCTGCTCCGCGTCGGGCTTCGGGCGCTCGAGCGCCTTGTTGAGCGGCAGCTTCTCGAAGTAGCCGACGCTCCAGCAGAGCGTGCCCTTCATCTCGTCCGCGTCCTCGAACCCGATGAGCGGGTCCTCGCGCTTGTTCATGACGTTGGGCTTCTTGACCAGTTCCCTTACAGGGATCTTGACACGGCCGAGAAGGTCACTGAGTGCAGCTATGAGCTTCCGCGACGCGAGCGGCGAGGAGAGGAGCGGGCGTACTCTGCGGTGCGTTTGTCCGAGTCCCACAACATAGCCGAGAGGTCCTCTTCCGCGTCCAGCTCATTCTGCGTGAGCATGAGAACAGTCGTCTCCTCGAAGCTCGGGTTGAGCTCCTCGGCAATGATGCGTGTCGAATATAGAGGCTTTCCGAACTGGAATGTCGGTGCAGTCAGCACGTGTATAGTGTACACGAGGTAAGTAGAGTGCAAATGCGGACCTTAGCGTATGCCAGGACGATATACGGGTCGCTCTTGCCGTTTCCGTCTTTGTCGTCCAGTCCCCGCGCCCAGTGAACAGTGATGACGAAGACACCCAGCGCATTGCAATCTCCAATCTGTGTTGGCGCGAGGATGGACTACCAGCGGTTTAGCGACTGCACGACCAAGCCAACGCTAAACTCACAGCAATGTTGATAACACCGCTGGCCGGCGCGACATAGGCAGACATGCCGGCTGCGATGCTCTGGCGCACGAAGCCACTCAGCATGGGGATGTCGAGGACGTTTGGCATGCGGCGGCTGAGCGGGAAAATAGAGATGTCCAGTTGCGGGATGCCGAGGAGCGTGTAGGTGACCTCGCCGACGTAGGGAAATTCGGGGATAAGCTGCAGCCGCACGCGCGCCGTGCCCGAAACGGATTCGACTTGCGCCCAGATCTTGAGAGGGATGCGAATCCAGTCAAGCATACCCACGAAGAATTCGAGCATTAGACTACGCAGGCGTCAGAATGTAGACAGAGGATAGTGTTCGGCACCCACTGAATGTTATGGGACTTTGTCTTCTGACTGCGCCCTTGCTCTGCCGAGTAATTAAATTGGATTTCATAGTTCTGCGAACGAGTTGACGGTCAAGGAGCTGCAGGCAACGGTGCAGGAGAAGCGAACTGACCACATATTCCGAGACCTGCTTCATGCTAGAGTGGCCGTCCATCTTCGGATCCATGCTCTCATTGGCAAGAGCACGCATGCTGAGGAGACGCAAAGGGTTTGTGCCGAGGCTGAAGTCGCTGACACGGACCGCCTCGACAAAGGACGGCAACGACTGCTGCATGACGTCCTCAATCATGTCGATGATGGAGACGAAGAGGCCGGGGTCGATGAGCGGCCAGAAGGACGTGAGCAGCGCGTTGACCCATTCTGCGCTCTCCGGCGCGGGCGGCTGGATGCTCGCGGCGCGCTCGTGCACCATGGCCGCCCTGACGCGGTTTATCTCGCGGGGAATGCGGTGCCGCACGGCGCCCAGCGCCCACGTCGCGCCGAGCGCGCAGGTGCCGATGAGCGCGGCGTGCAGCACCGTCACGCCGGCCGACAGCAGCAGCGCGAGCGAGACGACGGGCACTCCAATCTGCGCACACGACCGTCGCCACCGTCAGCCGCATCCCCCTTTCTCACACAGCGCGCACGCACTATGAGGCGGTTTATGATCCTGGTGATGGGCTGGAGCTCTGCCTCGACGGGCGCGGGGAACGGCTTGTAGAGGATGTTGTCGGTGCTGCCGTAGTTGGCCGGCACCGAGTCCTCAATCTCGACGCGCGCGCCGGTAATCGGGTCGCGGACGGTGCGCAGGCCCTGCTCCTCGAGCGCGTCCGTGGGCTTCTGCCTGGGGCCCTGCGCCCGGTCCATGAGCGCCCTGCGCTCATCGGCGCCGCTGCTGCTCGGACGCTTCAGTGGCTGCTGCTGCTGCTCGCCGAAATGGCTCAGAGACGCCGTACCTCGTCGGCGCAGTGGCCCTGGTTATCGTTGGCAGGTCGGACGAGGATGGCTGTCGCATGGGTGAGCGTTAGGTTGGTGAACGAGTCGACTCCACGCAACGGCCCAGAAATTAATACTATCCAGCCACGCCATGACGTTGAGGAGACGGATGCCGAGCCAAACTGTGGAACATGAGCAAACCTCGAACCGCCGACCCACAATGACGCCAACCCTTCCCACCTCTCCACAACCCATTTGACAACGGGATGATGATTCATTCGAAAAGGAAACCTCCCGTCTCTGAAAGGGCAGAAGGCGCTTCTCAGGGACATGCCCAAACAGACAGTTGGAGTCATAACGCGCATATATATTGTAAAAGGGTCGTCCGCTGCCCCATGGGCAGAGATATTCAGTGCGTTAGTAGATCGAGGCTTTAGCTATCCAGCAGGGTCCATGATAAAAAAGAGCAAGTCAAGAGGCATGAGAGAGAACTGTCCGACTTTTCCGTGGCCTTCTACTTGTCGACCACCTCGTCCTCAGCGTCGCTGGCCATCGTCCGCCGCGAGAACGCGCTGGCCTGCACGCGGCCGACCTTCTTGCCCTTGGGCGTGTACTCGCGTGGGTCGGCCGGCGAGTGCGGCCGGTCGCTAATCGACGCGCTCGACCCGGTGCGCACGTGCTGGCTCGGACGTGCAAGCGAGCCGGACGACGGTGCTGCGCGCGGTCCCCTTGCCGGACGCGGGCCACGCGGGCCACCAACGCCTCCGGAGCTCGTGCGCGACAGCCCTGTGGTAGGCGTGGTCGCAAGCACCTGGTCACCCTCCGCAGTGGGCGTCGTCGCCGCGGGGGAGTTGGCCCCGCTGCCCGCAAGCGGGGGCGACGCAGACTGGCGGGGCGTGGGCGGCGAGATGGTCAGCTCCTGAGGCGGCGCCTCGTCATCGTCATCCTTGGGCTCTGCGAATACTGGCCGAGGCGGCGGCGCATCGGGATCCTCAGCGGCGGTGTTGGGCGGTGGCGGGTGGATAGTCGGTTCCGAGAGGACAGACGCGACAGTCGCGGGGATGGGTGGCACTGGCGGCTGGGAGGTGCTGCCCGCGCGCGATCGCGATGCAGAGCGCGAATGCGAAATCTGCGCCTGGATAATGACGTTGGGGTCGAGACCCTGAGCTGACAGCCTGCTGCGGCTCATGCGCAGGTCGATGGGCGCTGTCCGTTTCTTGACTGGGATCGGGCGTTCAGACTCGCGTTTCTTACGCGTAATGGTGGGCGGGATCGTCTCGGCGTGATACTTGAGCAGATCCATGAAGAACACTACGTGAATTGTGAGCAACGGGGAGTGAACGGCCTAGAACGGCTCACATGTCGGGTGACGGTCCTGGATTGCCATTTCACTCTCAACCTTAGGCCGCAGAATCGCTAGAAACCGTCAGTATATCAATGAGAGAGACGCGAAGCAGCACATACTGCGCCCGACAGACAAGGCCAGCTTTGTGACATACACGTCCCTCTCTTCCTGAAATTCAGGCGTGCTTTCGATGAGGCTATCCAACATGCATCAGTATAGACCTGGAGCAGAGGTCGAAATACAACGTACGCGTTGAAGTGCTGGACAAGTGCGTCGAGAACGTAGAGGTGGACTTTGGGTAACCGGTAGAGCACGTTCTTGAGGTCGTCGATGTGCGCAAGCGCGCCGACTTCCTCGGGCTTGGTGTCCGCGCCAACTGCAAGATACATCAATAAAAACCGGAGGACGAAGTGCGGGGACGAACCGTTCGGATAGATCTTGCGGACCTCCTCCCACCCTTCCCAGGTTCCCAGCGGTGGCTCCAGTTCGAGCAACCACAGCTTGATGGCGCTGGCAATGACGGGCGGGTCGTACTTATCGAGAAGTTCCGCTGGGATGGGCGAGTTGGGCGGCAGGCTGTTGATGCTCTCGCGGAGATGGTGCGTGGCGGGGAGCGGGACCTCATAGATCCAGGCCTTGCGGCGTTCTGAGATACCATGCACGGTCAAGCACCCGCAGGAGAACGGTCGACAACTACAACATACCTATGTCGTTGGGAAGCTTCTTGTACGCCTCGTCCATACCCGCGAGCAGCCCGCGCAGGACAGGCGGGATCGTATCCTTAGGCGCATCGCCCGCCTGCGCACGGACGGCATTCCACCCGCCCTCGCCCGCCCAGCTGCTGAGGTCGATGCCGAAGACGACATCGGCGACGGTATGCGCCGCGCTCTCGAACTTCTGGGGGCACGGGCGGAACGGGCCCGTGCGGTATCGCTCGATGAGCGCGGTGAGGTCGTTCTCCGGGCGGTACCCCGCGACGAGCTCCGTGGAGCGCTCGACGGCCTCCTTGAGCTGCGGGTGCAGCGCGCCGAGCGCGGCCTGGTACTGCCCGAGCACCGTCTTGACCGCGCGCAGCCGGTCGAGCTCCCACTTCTGCAGCGCCTTGAGCGTCTCCTCGATGCGCTCCTCGAGCCCGAGCCGCCGGCGGTCGAGCTGCCGCACCGCGCTGCGGTACGCCTGGCTCGCCTCGAGCGCCTCCGCGCGCGCCTTCACGTACGGAGGCTCGCCCGATGCGTTGGACGTGATCACGTTCGAGACGAAGTTCACCAGCGTGCCCGACCGCTTGACCAGCCGCGCCGTGAGCGGCATCGGGGTCGGGCTCGTCGGCTCGCCGATGATGTCGCCCTTGCGCGCCGCGTGCTCTCCAGCAAGGTCAAAGGCCTGTCGCAGCGTCAGCCTCCAGGTCTAAAGCAGGCAATTGAGCAAGTGATTACCTTGGGGCGGAACTGGTAGAACGCGTCGTCCGAGTTCTCGAACTTGTTGCCGAACTCGCCGATGCGGCGCAGCACGTTATCGCGCTCGGTAAGCTCGCGCGCGGCCTCCTCCGCGAGGTCGAGGTTGCCGCCGAACGCAGGCACGTTCTCCACGAGCCACGTCGCGAACTCCTCGCCGGTGAACAGCTCCTGGTACTCGCCGAGAATCGGGAAGCGGACAGAGCGCAACGGAAGGTGCGTCTGGGCCTGGAGAAGCATCTTGGACACGTCGGCAGGCTGCATCGACACGCCCGCCAGGAGCATGGGGAGCGGCGGAGGCGGAATCACATTTGCCGGTGCCGGGCTGGAGCTGATTTTGGCGGGCGGGAGCGGAGGGGACATCGGCGGCGGCGACATGGGCAGGGGCGACTGTGGCTCGACGGCCTTTCCTTTACCCTTGTCCAGCGACGGGCGCGGTACCTCCTCTTCATCGCCGTCGTCATTCTTGCCCTTTTCGCTCGTCGTGGGCGAGTTGGGGCCCGGCTTTTTGCGCTGCAACTCGGCGAGCCGCTGGCTAATGCGCTCCGACACAGACGGGGTGCGCTGCACGACGCCGTGCGACTGGTTGATCTTGGGCGAGGCCGTGTACGGGTCACTCGGCGCATTGTAATTTGGCGCAAACTTGGCACTGGAGAAATTATTCAGTACACCCGGTTCTCGGGCTAGAATGCGCGATACGAACTCGTCCTCAGCTTCGTCTGCTTTGCGCGTCTTGTTGAGGTAGTTCTTCTTCAGCTTTGCGATCTATGGGACGGTCAATGCCAAATATAGCACAGCACCAGAACGCGCGGTACCTCTGCGACGCCGTCTTCGTACGCCTGCAGCCAGCCGTCGACGAGCACGTTCCTGCTCTGATGCACGCGGCCCTACCAGCACATTAATTTCTGAGTCAGACGCCGGCCAGCAGACGCACCTTGTGGGCGTGGGCCCATTCCTCAAACGGGTCTGCGACGACCGTGTCGAGCTCCTTGGCGAGCGCGAGGTGGGCCTTGCCCTGTGTGACTGAGTCGCTCTGCAAACACCGGAAAGTGACAAGGAGCGAAGCGCCGTCGTCCGCTCCAAAGCCGCGGTCTACGCGACGGCCTCAGCAACGACGACGGATGTACCTGAGCTGCACCAGAACATACCCCGAGGGCCTGGAGGACCGGGCATGGCGAGCGCCTGGCCCAGCGTGCGCTCTGCGGCGGCCCGCGCCTGCAGGACGGTGAGCCTCTCAATATGGTGGGACGCGTACGACGGCAGCACGCACGCGAATGAAGCTGACTATCTCTGCGCTCTCGTCGATTCCCTGGACGCTGGTCAGCGGGCCCGGCGGTGAGCAGCAGCAGCGGGGGATTCACCTGCTCAAGCTTGCCATAGAGGACATGGAGCCCCTTGCGGTAGTCCTGGGACCAGAACGAGTTCGCGAACGTCTGCGGCAGCGACAGAACGGGCATCCTGGCTGCGGCGGCGTGCGGTGGTGGGTGTACGAGGCAAAGGGCGGGGAGCTGCTCAGGGTGTGTTCAAGAGGGCTGTGCTACCGAAACGTCACGGAATGAACTGCTTTAGCCCGAGCCCGCGCCTCGCATTCGCCGACTTCCGGCATCACCCTCAGCTGCGCATACACGTGCCAATTCTTCTCCCTCAGCCTTCTCATGAGCGTGCTTCAACGGGACGTGGAAGGCGTGCATATTTTACTTAGGGGACCAGGGCCTAGACTTCAGTGTCTCTACTGGCTGCACCGTAAGTAGTCTCCGGTCGATCGACCGGCCTCATGCAAATCGCACAGCTCTGCTAAACGATGTATCGAATTCAATGATTCAATATGCGATACCTAGGTAGTCAACACAGGCGCGTTGGGCGTCAAGTTCGAAGGTCACGTGCAGCGCGGTGGCTTCAGTAATTGAAGCAGAGAACCTCATAGTTCGTGCTCGAGTTCTCGCGCTGGTCCGCGCTGAAATGAATGCCGTCTGTGGTACATCAGATAAGAACAGGCGCAGTGGATGCGTCACTAACCGCGGAACGACACGGAGACCTTGCCAGGCCTGCGCGGAAGTTCAAGACTCAGGACAGTCGAGAATCGGAGGAAGAAAGGGTCTACGCACTGAAGGCCTCCAGAGTAGACGGCGCGGCCCACGTAAAGAGCCGTCCCGTCCGCGTCGTACCCGGCCCTGAGATCGTAGCCACCGTAAGATTCCGCAGACAAACAACTTGACAGAACTGAGAGCGCACGCCAACGGGTTGCCGTTAAGGCGCCTCACGTCGAGCTGCCCTTGGAATGGCACCCAGCGATAGGTGTCTCTGTCGCCGACGAGGACCTCAACGTCCCTGACCTGTCAATTTTCATGAGCATCTCACCCGAACTTCAAAGTTTAGGTACTGACAGTAACCTCGCGACCACCATAGGCGAAGGATCCGCCTCCCAGGTGGCTGGCGACCTTGCCGAGCTCTACACATTGTGAATTATGACACACGGAGGGTGTGCAATGCAGATGCGCGTCTTACGGAGGCTCTGGCCCGCGTTGTCGTAGAACGGGGCACGGCAGATGTAGAGCCTGCCGCGCGAGTCGTTCTCGTACCCAGCCTCGATGGCATTGTAGGGCACATTGCCTCCCCTGGACTGCACCCAGGAGGAGCTCATGCTGGAAATGTGAGTCAGCACCGACTGGTAGACTCAACACGATGCACATACACGTCGAGGACGAGAACCTCGTATTTGTTGCCAATGTGTTCGACGCCGTTGTACGTGACGCTCGCACCTGTCGAGATGAGTCAATGACGGCACGTCCAGAGATGACGGGAAGCAGTACCCTTCATGAGAGCGCCGATCTTGCCAGGCCTATACAGAGGACGCTAAGCGTGATCATGGATGAATCCTCTCGATTGCCACTTACTGGAGGCCAACCGAGCACACGCCGCTAATTCGACGTTTTCTCAATGAATGTTTGTGAGAATTGATGTAATCTCGACTCACCCATGGCCGACGGGAGCAGCGACCTTGGTACGAGCAACATAGAACGGAGCGCCGTTCGCATCCGTCCCTCCACTGTTCTCCGTTAATGCGAGCGACGCCATCGAAACGGCTGACACGCACATGAAGGGAATGCCGTCGAGGCTGACAATGTCCAGGGCACCCGACTTCTCGACCCACTTGAGCTGGGGCGAGCGTCCGCACAGCACCTCGTAGCAGCTGAACTACAAGCGCAGGTCAGTTGCCACCGCCATCACGTGACAATACGACGACGTCACGTACGAACTGCTCCTGCCCGTCACGGGCAACAACGGCACCATGGATCTGCTGACTGCACTTTCCCACATCTGTTGTCGGCTCTCAGCATTGCGCTGAGATACCCAGGGGTGAGTGGGGTGGGGAGAAGGACATACGGATCACGTTGCCGTCCTGGACGCGAGCGATGTAGAGCGTGTCGCCAGACTTCTCCTTGCCAGCGACGACCGCGTCCGGAGGGATACTGCCGTTCGTGGCTGAGACCTGGCCGGATTATGCGTCAAGGACGAACGAGTCGCCTAGTTGCGCGTTGTTGAAAGCGTACCCAGCTGAAGCCCTTGGGGAGGTTGGAGGTGTTGAAAGACATGATGCGTCGATGTGGGTCTGTGAGTCAATTGAGCAATTCAGGGTGTGCCTTTATAGCTGAAAGTACACGCCGATCGGCATGCCTACAGGCCTGCACATGTGCTGGACGGGAATCAGACAAGCCGCGAAAATCCGGGGTGGGCAGGGAATCTGTGGCCTGACGTCGTGTAGCTCTCCCATAACGCGCCAATTCTTCGACCAGAAGGGATCCACCGCTCATAATAAGGATCTTTATGGATCAACAGGTGTTGCGGGCACAACTGGGTGGATCGCCTGCAGGAGGCGCCTAGCTGATTGGCTCGAAAGGCTACGTAAATCCATCGAACTGGTGCAGTGGGTCAGAGACCAAAGGGTTAATGAGCGCATAGACCAATAATTTCCCCCACACGGAGGGTTGGACGTTGAAATGCGCGATCAGCGATTCGTTAGACTGGCTGGAGAAGCCGCCATCGGCGTCACAGAGGCACCGAGCGGGGGGAGCACGATTTGGCGTCAGTATTCATAGGAGGGCCCTGCCCATTCCAAGACAGTTGCGCATACGAGTTCTAGAGCGACCACAAGCGGGAAGCATCACAACGCTGGGATCCCAGCCGGGGCCGGGTCGAAGGGACCAGCCGTCGTGCACTCAGCAGCAAGAGGTAGTACGAGTCATAGGCTCTTGTGTGAAGATGGGGCGCACGTAGGGGCCTGTGCCACCGCATCTTCCATGCCATAGAGACTAAATGACGAGGAAGGCCGAGAGCGACGGTCACGAATCGAGCTGGTGGCGGACGTCTGACAAGAAGGAAATCCCCCGGATGTTTCGGCTCTCCGAACTCGACTGTCCGCGTCACCGTTGCTTCGTGCTCACTCTGGCCACCGCACTCAGTCTCACAGCAAAAATAGGACCCTAAGATGCATTTGGAGCGAAGGTAATGGTAAAGAACGTGGATATAAATGCCTTTCATGCCGCCAGCAGCACTACATATGTCGACTACAGCGCTCGCACAATGCGCGGCCCAACGTATGTAGTTCAGGCGTAGTAGTATCTATTTGCATCGTGTAGCAATATGTATCCAGCCGTCCCACAACCATTCTACATCCTCCAATCGACCCTTGGTCCCCAAGGTGAACGTCGATTTCGTCGATATCCATACGGTTGCGAACGAGCGTCTAGACGAGCTCCCTCGCGCGCTTACCGTCGTAAGACACGTCTTCGTGCGAGCCGTCCTTGCCGTCGACGTGGACGACGCTCTGCTGGTGCACGTTGATGCCGTTGACGACCGTGCTGGTGTTGTCCATGCGCGTGCCATGCGTGAACGCGAACCCACTCTCGAGCGGCACAGAGTTGGCGGTGATCGTATTGGACGCACGGCCAGACGAGCCGTACTGGCCGTTGATATTCCGCATGTTCAGGTTATACAACACTGCAGGTATGGCCCTCAGTCCGAAGGAACACGCACCAACTGCCAACGTACCTGTCAATGTGCACGCACGGCCGATGCTCATGCCGAAGGTGAGACAGATATTGCTCGAAGGCTTCCCAATGTAAACGAGCACTGGGTATTCCCACGGCGAAGTGAGAACACCGATCGTGGATACGATCTGAAACTCACATGTCGTGATTGCCATCGACGCGGTCAGGGCACCGGTCATGATAGCAGTCCTAATAAGACGCTTTATCAAGCTTCCCACAAGAGTCAGCCTTCTGCAAAGAGAGTGTGAACGCTGGCGGGCACACCTCTTCGTCTTCCTATAGTTCGACTTGACGCGGGTGAGCTCCCAGATCAGAGCGAGCGCGATGCAAATGTCAGCGCCAGACGACGCGGACAGCCATATCCTAAATTCAAACTGCGTGAGAAATGTGATAGGCGCGTGCAGAAGGTAATCTCACGTTGCGAACGTCTTGAGCTTCAAGCGGTCGTTGAGAGACGTGAACCGGATGACCGACCAGGTCGCAAGCGAGTCGCCGACGAACGCGGTGCACGCCAGACCCACAAGTACGAACGCAACGAAGTAGTTCTTGCTCAGAACGACGTAGCGGTAGATGAGGAATGAGTGCATGCAGATTACGGAGACCGCCATGGTCATCTGCGCGAGACTCAGAAGTGAGAGGAGGGTGCTGAGAATATAGCGCACGGAGTATATGGGAATCGTGTTGTTCTGTACCAGGAGGAACGCACCGTCGCCCCAATGCGTAATGGTGTACTGCGACGCGTTTCTCAGCGGGTGAGGCGATGCGAATGGCGCAACTCACGAGGTACACCATGGCGAAGGTATTGAACGTTGACAAACAGTCCACGGAGAACATGAACGCGACCAACCCTCGTATTAAGAGACGATCGTTGGGGAAAGCTCGAATGTACTTGTAAAGCTGCGTGATGACGAGCATGAAGAGCATGCCGTTCAGCCATGAGCCAGCGAGGAGCGTGCCGATCGCATCGTTGAGCAGGGAAACGGGGACAGGAGGCGGCGCGGTCGACATGGTGGTCTTTTTGGAGAACGAGAGGGCAAGGGGCGACGGCTACCCCGCGTTGCGGCGCTCGGGCTTATGTATATGTAATGCAGCGCGGCGCCAAACATGCAAATTTTGCGTTGTCGAGTGGACCGATCGACGCGCGGGGCTGCGCGCGCGGCGGACGTCGCTTGAGGGTGCTTCCGCATGAACACGACACCACGAATACAAACCTTCTGCTCTGATGCAACCAGGGTTTTTGGCCGAAGTCGAGCGTACAGCAAAGGTCACGCTCCTCAGCCCCGGTCACGTGATCTCCTTGCTGAATGCCCAGGCACAAGTTGCATAATGGTGTACAGGGAGCCAGGGAGCCAGAGCTCGCTCGAAAGGGCCGTGAACGAAGGAACGGAGGTCTGTCGATCTCAGATCTGACACCATGTGCTGATCCTCCGAGCAGGCCGCGGAACCAATAATTAGATAGCGACCGGCTTCCGACCGGCTTCTCACCCATTCAGTTTAAGCGAGGGGTTCGCTCGATTCTCGAATCAGTGCATTGATGATAAATATTCTTCCAAGCGAGGAAAATGGCAAACATATCATTGGAGCCTGTCTGGCCCAAGTGCAGCCTCGAGCTCGACTTTCCCCTCTGCCATGCGTACAGACTTCACCAACGAGCAACTCGCACTCGCCGCTGCGGGTGCTGGTGCTGCGGTCGCGCTTCTCGCGTGGTCGCGCAAGCGGTCGCAGGAACCTCTTCCCCCTGGCCCCAAGGGCCTGCCCCTCGTCGGGAACCTCTTCTCGTACCCCTCTCACCAGGAGTGGTTCACCTTCACCAAATGGCGCGAAGAGTTCGGCGACATCGTCTACGCCAACGTCGCCGGGACGAAGATTATGGTCATCAACTCGCCGGAGACAGCGAAAGCCCTCCTGGACGATCGGGGCGCTATATACTCTGACCGCCCCCACCAGCACTTCGCGAACGACATCATCGGCTGGGGGGACAGCCCGATCATGTGCATGGCCAACCATCCATACTTCAAGCCCTCGCGCCGCATGATGCTGAGCGCCGTCGGCTCGCGGGCAGCTCTGGAGAGCTATATCCATCTCGAGGAGCACGAGGTTCATCGTTTCCTGCGCCGTACAATCGACGACCCGGACAAGGTCGAATGGTACCTGCGCAAGTAAGTTCGGGTTCAAGGATCGTCCTGGCTGTGCTGGGATAATCCGGTTGACGTCTCTCTTCCACAGACTCGCGGGTACGATTATCCTTCGCGTCATTTACGGCTACGACGTCAAGCCTGGTGACGACGAATATGTCAACCTCATCGAGCAGGTCAACCACGACCTCAACAAGGCCGCGACGCCCGGCAACTTCATGGTGGACTTCATCCCGGCCCGTATGTTTGCTTGTTCTTGACAGCCCGGCGTAACATTGACATGTTATAACCAGTGTCCTATGTGCCTCGCTGGTTCCCAGGAACGGGCTGGATGCGTCAGGTCGACCGCATGCGCGCGACCTTAGATGAGGTCCTCACAAAGCCTATCAACTTCGTTAAGGACCAACTCGTCCGTGCCCTCCTTCCTTGCACCGTACCTCTCCCGTCTGACCGGAGATCAACAGGCGGCTGGCACAGCGTATCCATCTTTCGTCGGATCTGAGCTTCTGCGCCCCGACTGGGACGAGCAGAAGGAGCGTGACCTCCTTGCTTGGACGGCGGAGGCGCTATACACCGGCGGCGCCGACACCTCGGTCTCGGTCACCTACACGTTCTTCCTGTGCATGACGCTCTTTCCCGAAGCGCAGAAGAAGGCGCAGGAGGAGATTGACCGCGTCATTGGCCCGGATGCCCTCCCCAAATGGGCAGACCGCGAGCGCCTGCCCTACGTCGAAGCCCTGATCAAGGAGGTCCTCCGCTGGGGTCCCGTAGCCCCCCAGGCGCTCCCCCACAGCGCCAGCGCCGACGGCATGTACAACGGCTACTTCATTCCCAAGGGCACGATCCTCATTCCGAACGTCTGGTGCGTTCGCCCCGTCATCATCACGCCCGTCCCATCTCTGACGCCTGCGAAGGGGCTACACGCGCGATCCGGCCGTCTACCCCGACCCCGAGAAGTTCTCACCAGAACGTTTCCTCGGACCGAATCCGCAGAAGGACCCGCATGAGTTTGTCTTCGGATTCGGGCGGCGGGTGTGCCCCGGGCGCCAGCTGGGCGAAGCTTCGCTCTATCTCGTCACCTCCAACTCCCTCGCGACGCTCGAAATCAGCAAGAAGATTGGCAAGGACGGCGTTCCCATCACGCCGAAGGTCGAATACACCGGCGGAGCTGTGGTGTAGGTTTCCACTAGCCTCTCACCCTGATTTGTTTCTCATGGCTTGTCAGGTACCCCACCGCCTTTGAATGCGCCATTAAGCCGCGCAACGCGCGCGCCGAAACTCTCATCCGCTCTGTGCACGATGCACCATTCGGTCAGTGATTCGCGCATCAAAATCGCATCGTAGATGCATTCCTCCGCACAACTCACATCGCAAGTCCCTCGCTCATTTACCTGCTCTGAAACCATCACTCGTTTGTTTATCGCTCTGTTATCTGGGTCGGAAGGTTGTGTTTTCGTATACTCTGAATCTCATAGCTGTTCCAAAGCTGTTCTCTGCACGACGACCGACCTGCGTGAAACTTCGACCGCAATACTGTACCAACGCCTGGGTCAAGAGCTCATGAACATGGAGAGCTGAGGCGTTTCATTGTTTCAGGCAGATTACATACAATCCAAGTCGCTATTACAAGATAATCTCAAGGCACACGAGACAAGACACGGAGCACAATCCATACACCATCGCACAACACTGTCTACTTACTCGGACACTTCGTCAATACCCACCACCCGGGCGCCCTCCGGAGTAATTCCACTGGTTAGGTGGGTTCTGGCCGGGGTACTGGCTCCCAGGCGCCGCGCCAGGGAAGCCCGGCGGCGAACCCGCAGGAGGACCGTACGGAGACGCGCTGGGATACCCACCAGGAGCAGGGAATCCGCCGGGCGGGCCTCCTGGAGGCGGGTAGCCGCCCGGCGGCGTGAACGACGGGTTCGGGAAGCCACCCGGTCCGCCAGGGAACGATGGGGGGCTGGGAGCACCGGGGAACGACGGACTTGGCCCTCCCGGGAACGACGGGCTCGGTCCGCCAGGGAATGAGGGACCAGGGCCGCCGGGGAACGACGGACTGGGACCGCCGGGGAACGACGGACCGGGCCCACCAGGGTAGGACGGACCAGGTCCTCCCGGGAACGACGGCGGCGGCCCACCGGGAGGCGCATACGGCGACGAACCGTGCCCAGGAGGCGGCCCACTCGGTGGCCCGTACGACGAGCCATGACCGGGCGGCGGCGAACCCGGCGCAGCACCTCCCCCTCCGAAGAAGCTTGCGGCCTCTCCGGTAGTCGGCGGTGGCGGGCCCTGCGTGACGGGCGGCGGGGCGGACTGCGAGCCAGAGTGCGAGTGCCCGGGCGACGGCCCGCCAGGGAATGGCGGCGCCTGCGTGTCTCTGCGCTGCCCTGCGCCGGGGAACCCGCCAAAGAGAGACTGCGCCTGCTGCATCCCGGGGATCTGGTTGACGTAGCCCTGGATGTATCCCTGCGCGCTGTGCGCCGCGTTGTTCGCGGTGGTGTGCGAGCCCTGGGTGCCCGCGCCGGGCATGGCCGGCGCGCCGCCAGGGTCGCCCGCAAGGCGGATGTTGTTGTGGTTCCGCACGGACTCCTTGGTCAAGCGCGAGAGCATCTCGTGCTGCTTGTGGCCGTAGCTCTGTACCCACGTGCGCATGTACTGCATCATCTCGCGTTGTACCGTGGAGTTGTGGTTGTGATATTCGGGGTGGAACCTGTGGGCCCTCAGCAAGCATCGTCAACGACGTGCATCCACGTACAGGCACTCGAGGACCTCATCCGTGACTTTCTTCACATCCACGGACTTGTCATCCCAGGCCTTCTGCACCAGTTTGACGGTGTTTTTCTGGTCAGCATCTTGTCAGAAGCTCGCACGCTTGCTTGGGATGATCAGACGTACGACGATGATCATAGCAAGGTTACCCGCTGGCTCGTTCAGGATCAGGTTCTGCAGGAATGTTCAGAGGCATGTCAGCTCGACAACGCAAGATCTTACGAAATGATCCTTGGACAAGAACGAGTGCGTAGGGTCCGACTGTCACCGCAAGTCAGTACACGTTGGTTTCTAGGATACGAAGAGATGCGTACGGCGCGGGGGTCGTTGAACACCTCGAATTGGTCGTGGTTGTTAATGACCTCGGCGGAAGAGGTTTGCAAGGCCGAAGATGCAGACTTGAGCAGCGGCTTCAAGTATGGCTGTGAAAACAGTCAAAACGACGAGCTAGAGAATGAGAGGACACAAACCTCAAGCGTCGTGAAGATGAAGACCGAAATGGACTCCATAAGGCTCTCGATGAGGGGTCCTAAGCCCGGGATCTTCTCGATGGTCTTTTCGATCTTCTTGACAACTATCCCAGGGTCTGCGCGTCAGCCCTTGGAGTCCAAAGCTGCGAGTACCCCTCACGAACCGGAATCGCGGAACGAAAGAACCTGCCACAGCACGGCGTGCAGCTCCTGCGGGCTCATGTCCTCGGGCTTCTTGCCGCCCTGGGTCGGGCCGTCGCGCAGCTTCTGGATACCGTCCATGTCGCGCGCCATCTCGTTCCCGCCGCCGCCGGGCAGCTGGAAGAACAAATCGCGCAGCAGCGACGAGTCGTCCTTCCCGCCAGGGCCGCTGCGCGACTTGGAACGCGCCTTGGACATCTCGCGATTCAGGTCGGACACGGACGCTTCGCTCTGGCAAGGGGTTAATATTGGCGAACGCGAAAGAGGGGGACTGCGCGCACAATGTGGTCGGTAGCTTCGCCGAGGAGGGAGTGGATGAAGTCGCTACCGCCGAACGTGCCCGTGACGAGCGGGGCAACGTTCTTGCCGCCGTGAGTCCTGATGCGGCAGTGGTCGCCGACGTGAGGGAAGACATGGGTGTGACCCTGCGCAATCAAGGCAAGCCTACAGGTCGTGTCAGAACCCCGCGCTGCAATGAACTGGGTCCTACGCACTCGCAGAAGTTGCTGTGAGCAGGGAAGTCTTCGAGCGTGTGCAACTGGACAGTGTCAGGCGCCACACAAATGGCGGGTTGCAGAAAGACACACCAGGGTACCCAGGAGACGGTAGCATTCGTACAGATCAGCCTTCTGGTTCGTCTGCCGGTACTGACGCCCAAGGTGGATGCACTGCTCGAGTCGCTTCCGAACCAGGGCCTTGGAAGTGTCCCATGTCCCGTTTTCTGAGCCTAATTCAGGACAGGCCGGCGCAAGGGGAGTACGACGAACCGTTGGCGATGTAGTTCTTCATTCCAGTGTGAATGTCGACTTCAAGCTCGCGTGGGTCTACGGGACCGCGCAGTGCCGGGTGGTATTTGCGAGCATCTTCGCCTTCACCATAGCCCTTCGGGTTGTCTATATGTTCGGTCTGAGGACTGGTTAGAATACGCGTGGCTTGGTGAAGCAGGGGACGGACAGGGAGATACACCCCGAGGCGTTCCGGCGTGACCTCGAATTCGTTGGTAGCATAGCCATGGGCGAGGAAGCCCAGCGCCATGCAAAGGTTGATAATGGTCTGTCGAAGTTCAGCATGACGTAGCCATAAAGGAGCTGGCGAGTGCCGCTGACCTGAAGCGGCAGCTTCTTCAAGCTGGCAATGTCCACGGCCTGCTAGATGGTAAGCTCGCGCTGGAAGGAATACTGTCTCACTCGCCTGACTATAATCGCGCAGCCAGTTCCTGCATCAACAGGAATGAGCCTAAGTTCGTTCTGCCACTGGGAGGACACGGACCCGAAGTAAACTCGCTTGATGTCGAGGCCGCCGAACTTGTGTTTCCCGAGAATGGAGAGAACGCCGCCGCCGGACGCCTTCGCGAGCTCGGACAGGATGTCCTCCTGCGCGCCGCATTCCGGTAATGAGCACGGCCGTCCGGCGCAGCGCAGCGGCGGATACGCACGATGTCGCCGTGCCTGAATGCCTTGCCCTCGAGATAGGCGAATCTGGGGCGCGGGCAGGGTGAACGCCTGGCGCGGCGCACGCGAGCGCGGATATGACGTACGAGGGGATGTTGCCCGCTCCGAACGCGTAGACGCCGGCGCCGGACGTCGCGGGGAGGACGACGCAGAGGACGACGACGAGCGTGAGCAGTAAGGGGACGTTGGCTCCCATGGCGGCGCGGGCGTGCAAGGGACGGGCGAGACGGAATCGATCAAGGTTGGCGTCGCGGCCTGTCCCGGCCCTTAAAGCCTCCGGCCCGAGGCGATGCACCCGCAAAATCCGGCACGACAGGCACTGCGTCGCCCACCGCCTCGCCGTTTAGACTCTGGTCTGCCTGCCTACCGCAGAGGAATGCTGTGAACCGCAGCGAGCACCAGGGCATAAAAAGAATAACGGTTGGAGCCCTGCAGAGCCCTGGAAAACGGTCCACTCGGCGTTTCAGGCCGTGCTCGGAGCGCTCAGCAAGCCTCCACTGCGCAGCGCTCAGCGCCGGAGAATGCACAGAAACACGTCCAAAAGCCAGTCGAAGCATCATCTGTCCGCCTTCAGCGTGAAGCAGGTCCGGTGCACCTCGAAGCAGCAAAACAGGTCACAGAACTTCCAGAAGGCAGTCCAAAGTCAAGTCCAGCAGTGTCCGAAGGGTCTGCTTATGCCAGAGGGCCGAAAAGACCGGGTACATCGCGCGAGCAAGGGTACAGGTTGCGATGCAAGAGCAAGATGTGGAAACACGAGGCAGGCCTTTACAATCCCGGGCCAATTAGGTCCCGCGCTTCTTTCCCGTGGAGAACAACAGCCAGATGATGATGCTTGAAGATACTTGCAGCGGCCCAGTTTCCCACGCATTGAATCTTCTGCGACGTCGATCCCGCATACGCAGGGCCAACACTGGGTCATTGGTGGATCATTGGGTCACAAAAGGTGTACCAGAACTTCAGGCAAAATGAGGGAATTTAAGTAAACTGATTGACATGTCAGAACACCGCAAAAAGCTCGCACGATAGTCAGTGTCTAGCGGGCCTGCGTGGAAACACCTCGATCTAGCATAGTGGTCATGTCCGAGCCGCGGCTAGGCGTCCTTTGTCAGCGACCTTTCGATTTCAATCGCAGAGCTCTAGGGAGTGCACCCTGGGCGAACTAAGACCACACCGCGCGAGCGAGTACCGCGGGAATTTAGGCCCCTGCCGCAGAGTACCGATGAAAGAATTAGTTGTGTTGCCCATGCGCATCGTTCGTGAGAGCCTCTCCTTCTCGTCTCCCTCTCATGCCATACGGTGGAAAGGTTTGCCTGAACCGCTAACCCGTCGGCCGCACACCGGGCCTCAAGCTTCAAGGCTGACGGCTCGAGCATCAGTGGCTTTCAAATCCGCAAGAGTACCTCAGTACAGGGTCGGTAATTGCACCGATTCACTGAGATGTGATACATTGATAGGTAGTATCGCAGCTTGGGCATATAAGTATGCGAAGAGAATGACCCCCTTACCCTCCTCGGAATCCACGTCGCCTAATGCCGGCAATGCTAATGCCGCCGGGCATGAATCGCGGACAGTCCGTTTTGCGCAACCCACCTCGGCGCCAGCACACCAGCGCCCACAGCGCTGCAGTAGCACGGGTGCTGCTGGAGAGCCTCTGTGTTGAGCGCCAGACTCAGTGGCTCTGCCTCTGGCACTGGCAAACCAAGCGCCGCGCTCCGCCAATTTAGCCCTGAACGCTCTCGAAGATCGTCTTCAACGCGGCGGTATCAATGCCCTGAAGCGTTACAGTCTACTGATATAAGCGTCGCCGGGACATGCGCTCTGATCATGATGAGGCTCCTCGGAGATTCGGAGGGTACTTTAATACCAGCGCGTGTCCGGCTCTTCGAGCAGTCCCTGGCAACATGAAGGCTATCTAAGCGAGATGCAGCGCTGTACAACGTGATATTCGCAGAGGGATATGTTCTCTGCAGGTACCAGCCGATATGTGTGCTGTTTAGAGACTCTGAAACTGGGATCTCGGTCGCGGGCATCGATTGTCCATAAGTAAGTAGCACTCGTCGAGTAGATTGGCACTATCGCATCGGTATAATACCTCAAAACGGCATCAGCCCTACTTCTAGATATTCAGATTGAAAGGGCCTTTGTGGTTCTAAGCCAGACGTACAACACGGTCTTCAACCATGTAAGCAAACAGAGACTCGATACCTCCTTCATAACAAAGGACACAAGCCTACTATTAACGGGTACTGTGGGGTAGTGGGGCGTATCCTCGCGGTACTAGCTCGTCCGATGTGGGCTTGTTTCGTCCCATTGGTGCATTTTCAGGTTCGATCGAGACGAATGTCATTATCGGCCTCAGGTGAGACTCTGACTGCACCCAGGTACAGTTCGAACATGTCCACGGGGCCAACTTAGCAGGCAGGCCGCTGCGCTTGGACCTCCGAATGTCGGACGAGCTTTTTACAATCTTTCCAAGTCAGGACGGCGTTACCCTATTAACACATAGTATACTGTGTGCCGTTTAATAATTCTATGCAATGCTATATTCCAGGGTGCATTGCTCGTGGTTGGCGTTCGTGGACGTCGATGAGCCTGAGACCCATCCGGAACCACACCGTCCATTTGGTGACGCCGCTAGAGAGCCACTTCAATACCATATTTTCTCGTCACTCCCCCCGCTTGATTCGGTCAGTAGTGTCGTGGTTCCCGAGGCGAATAAGTTCCAGATAAATTATCCCAGAACCGACCTCTCCCCCCAACCGCCCTCTTCTGGCTCGCTAGTGTACACAGTTACATGCCATGCCACCGTCCCTCAGTCTACATACTTGCCATATCACACAACGTACGGGCCGCCTCTGGCCGGCGGCTGGTCGCTGCTATTTCGAAGATCGCTGAGCGCGTATTCGTGCTGCTCTTCTCGCGCGCGCGTCCGCTGCTCCATCTCCGCCTCCAGTCCGCCGCCGATCTCCGAGAGAAACGTCCTGCGGGCGGGAACGTGTGTGTGAGAAGAGCGGAGGGAGGGAGGATGAGAGGGGAGGAGGGGGTATGGACGCACGACGCGAGCTCCGACGGTTTGCTCAGGAACGAGATGCGGCCGCGCGACGAGACATGCGTCGCGCCCCCGCGCCATGTCGCCGCGCGCAGGTTGAGGATGAGGCGGCATGTCGAGAGGACGGTGATTCTGAGTGCGCGGTGAGCAGCCCCGCTTCCCTCGGAGATCGGGGCGCTTAACGTACGCGGATGAGAATCTGCATTACGGCGTCAACAAGGCGCGTCGCGGCAGAGAGGAGGGAGAAACGCACCCGGCATTCATGTCTTGAAGCCCGACCTAGTACACGTGATGCATGAGTGCTCGTCGCACCGACGACGTAACGCGAAGCGAATCACCGGAGCGAACTGCGGAATGAGTGAGTCTTGGACGTGGGGCAAATATGATGGGGGGAACTGACGATGAACATGAAGATGTTGAGCGAGTACGATAGCGACATAACCCTGCATCTGCGTCAGGACCGCAGTATCTCGGCGAGGACTCGATGGCTCGCCCGAAATATACGAGACCATCGCGGAGGATGACCTGGACGATAGGCATGTCGTTGTGCTGCTTCATGTACTCCAGCGACTTGTAGAGCGTGAAGCCGAACACCATGCAGTCGTATACGAACGGCGCCGTCCTGGCGCTGGGGTCAGCCGCGAAGTGGGCGAGGGAGATGGTACGACGCACCAGGTGACTATGCCCTGGATGCGCCGTGGGCTTCCGGGTATGCAGCCGAAGCCCTTGGGTAGGACCGTGATGCGTTCGTCGAACGCGGTCCAGATGAGCACGCCGGTCTCGATGATGATTGCAGGGACGAAGACGCGGAGGATCATTTTCGAGCGTCGGTATAGGCTGCGATTCGGTCAGTCAGGCGGAGGGTGAGACAGCAGAAGCGTTGCAGACGTACGCATAGGTTCGCAGGAGGAAGATAATGTGGGCGATGATCATGAGCGTGATGACGAACGCCGTCGGCGCGACCGCGAACTTGTTGCATCTGCGTGGGGTGAGGGAACGGTGTTGCAGGGCGGGATCAGCTCACTCCTATATCCACGTGGATGATCAGCGAGTGCAAAAGCAGCGTGTATGAATGGCAATCTCGGGCGCACCTCTGGATCCCAGGTGGTCTGGAACATGGCTGGGCGGTGGGAGACGGTCAGCGTCGCGGGTGCGCACTGGAAGCATGAGACTGACTATAGGTGGCGTTGAGATACATGAGGATGGGGAGGTAGCGCAACTGCGAGACACCGGACGCGTTAGAGGGCCAGGTCTCAGATGAGGTAGACGCCAACGCACGAGGACCCAGAGGCCGGTGAAGGAGTTGCGCTGGCGCATCCATATTCGCTCGACCTCCATGTCGAGGCAGATGACTGGGGGCGCGGGTTCAGGTACTGATCGTGATGCCGCGACGGCCGCTCGCACGCACGCCAGTCCCACACGAGCATGGCATACGTCGCGACAAAGTACAGCTTCCATGCATACCTGCCAGCACCCGTGTGGGGTTGTTTGCGTGAGCCAGGCTAACTCAAACAAGGTCGGCGTTAACACGCACAGGTCGGCAAAATGCTGGGTCTGGTTCGGCGCAAAGTAGTCGTCGCTGTCGTCTGCCATGGGCGCAGCGCGCGCGCCGCACCGGGGACGGGAACGGGTCGCCCGCGACGATGACGGTGGAGGAGCCTGGACAAGGACGCGCTGCTGTTGGAACTCAGCCCATGGCATCGTCTCAGGGACGCCGACGTGCGGGGCTCGCTTGGCAACCCATCTGATCTGGCAACTGCCGGCGCGCGTGCATGCACGCGAGCGCAACGTGCTCAGGAGCATGCACGATCGACTGCCGGCTCAACCGTCTTCCCTCACTCTCAGGCCTATGCACTATGAGTGAGCAGGATGCCTGCGTGCAAGTACATTCCGGGGGATCGTCAACCGAACAGAACACTCGTAAACACTGTCATGCACCGCAAAGAACGCCTTCGCAGCTTCTCCTCTGATTCATCACTTCTTCGAGAACCAACGGGCATGCCGCAGGCGGGGGAGGGTGAAAGAAAGGCTGAGACCGTCTCGGAGGTGGGATGGGGCGCGCAGCACCACTTGGGGTTATGGAAAACGCGCGGCGGGCTGACTCTGCGGGGGTTCCATTGGCAAGACCCAGCAGCCAAGGTCTTGGGCCAGTCGTTCGCCGCGCCAAGGTAGCACAAGAGGCGCTCTTCTACGAATCTTCTCCGTATGGGCGTGAGCCCATGTGAGCGGGCGAAAAGAGGAGAAAGATTCGCAGCCGAGCCGGGACATCAGTCGCAGCTCGCCGTTCGCACCAGTTTGCTCGAGCTCGCCGGAGGTAGTCTGGGAAAACGAGCCATTCGAACACGCAATTCGGACGTCGTCGAGCATTGCCGATCTCGGAGAGGTCCACTGTGGTAGGGATGTATTAAACTGCATTCGTGAAATAAGCTGGTCCGAGCAAGCCGAAAGGTGCTTTTATGAAGAGGTACCCATCATAAAGCACAACGGCATTGCATTCCCGATTCAGTGCCCCATATATATGACTGGAAGAATGTGCACTTCCCCGGTGGAGGGATGGACACAGCAAGCAGAAGTCAGTGGGAGTCGATTTCCGGGCATACTATTACTAGCATGAGAGCCACCTCCTTCTCCCTCTGGCTGATACCGTCCGAACGGTGGATATCAAAATGTGTAGCCCACAGCACCCGTAAGGTAGGAGACTCTTCTATCCAAACCCGTGAGACGGCCGTTGACGGCCGTCAACGACACGCGCACGGGTCAGACAGGTCAGACCCGTCCCGTTTCACTGAGTGGACTCCAGACGGAGAGTGAGCCAAAATTCAAGGTTGGCACGTCGGTGCAGCTTCTCTCAGTCTCAAGATCGAGTCAGCCGATGAGCCTGTCAATTATAGGGTAGGCATACCTCTGGAGTAGGAGCTTGAGCTGCTTGAGACCTCGACGAGCTCGTTGAGCGCTCATAAGCCGTACCACCTTTGCGCCCAGCTACTATCGGTTGTAAAACCCGTTGTCTGCTGTGAGAAATGGATATGTAAGAAGACCGTTCTCGAGCAGAATAGCAGAGTGCTAGATGGTCCATGTGCCCGAGCTGAAAAGAGCGCGAGATTCGCAGCCGAGCCGGAAGTGTTGAGATTCTTCTGTGGCAAGTGCGGGGAGAGAATGGCCGAGACTGTTCGAATTCCAGAGAAGGGATGGGGCATCCAGTAAGTACTACCTTGGGTTATAGAAGATTCAGAAGGGCAATGCGCTTGCAATGTTCAGTTTCTGCCACCACCACTCGTCGTTGTCCGCCGAGCCGAAGTATAAGATGCTCGTTACTGGGCAAGTTCTCGACGTGGCGGGTAGCTCATGTGAACGAGCTGAAAAGAGAAGAACGATTCGCAGCCGAGCCGGGACATCACTTGGTGTCCGCTGGAACTCGTTCGGATTCGCTGGAGGGCTTTCGCAGCCTCCTGAGAGAACGAGCGCATTGATCGCTCAATTTCAGCTCGGAGTCGTTGAGCATTGTTACAGTCGAGTTTGGAGAGGTCCGCAGATTGTGGGCCAAGGTCGAGGTCGGAACAGTCCTCCGGTTTCTCTCCACTCCCAAGATGCAATCGAGTCAGCTGATAGACGTATCAATCGACGGCCAGGCATACCTCGGGTTTAGGAGCTTGAGCTATGTATTTGAGACCTAGACGGGCTCGTCGAGCGCTCACGAGCCGTACAGACTGGCAACTTCGCGTCAGGTATCAGTGGTGAAACCATCGTCCGCCGCGCAAGATGAGTAAGAAGTCCACTCTCAAGGTGGCATATCTGCTGAAAGCGGGAGGGATTCGCAGCCGAGCGGGACGTGTTGCGATACTTCTGTGTGGCAAATGCGGGGACTGCTCCCGATGTCCGCGCGAGGCGTTCTAAGCTCGGTCACGAGACTTGGCGCTGTACATGTGGAGAATTGGGTCTCTGTGGGAGAGAGAGAGGGAGCAAGACATGCAGCGGAGGCAAAACGAAGGCGTGCTTTTCGCCAGCGGCCAATCCCAGCGCCGCTAATAGGACCTGGCTAGTTCGATGACAACAGCACCCTCCCTTCCAGCATTCAAGGCCTCATCACCGCCCGAGGGTTCCGAAAGGGGCGGGATGGAGCACAGGTCGAAAAGCGGCGCCGTTCCAAAATTTCGGTTGTGACTCTTCCTTTGAATCCCTGTGATCATCCGAGGCCGGCAAGACAAGATGGGGGACGTCGAGCACATCTACGAGACGTACAACGACATCCACAACATCATCGCCAAATCGGCGGCCAAGATCGCGGACGAGTTCAAGCCCGACATGCTTATCGCCATCGGTGCGCCCATCCATCGCGTGCTCGCCGACGTGACTGACGATGAGCAGGGGGAGGGCAAGTCTCCGCTTGCGTGCTGCTGCCTGGCTGGCTGCTGACTCTCCTTGTCGCACAGCGGCTTCTTCCCCGCGCGCGTCCTGGTGCGCGGCGGCACTGCGAGCAGTGGAACGGCGGGCGCTGACGCTCGGGCCCGGCTGTACAGCGCACGTTCCTCAAGGACCCGGCGAGCAAGCGCAACATCCCGATCCAGGCCATCGGCCTCTCGCTCTACGAGTCGCTGCCCGGCACGACCGAGGAGCAGATCGGCCAGGAGGTCATCCGCACCCAGTGGCTGTATGCGCCGTTTCTCTCGACCGAGACGCGCTGGCTTATCGTTGCCTTACATAGCGGACCTGAGGCCCAGGTTCTGCTTGGTCGGCGCGCGTTGATTGTTGTGCGTGGTTTGCTTGACGTTGTGATTCGCTTTTGCTCAGCCGTCGTCGGGCAGGACGAAGTCGACGACTCGCGCAAGACGCTGCAGTGCGTTCGCAACGATCATATGCATTGGGAATCATCTAACAATCATCCTTAGCTACGCAGTGTCCGAGCTCCAAAAGGACGTCGAGGCGGCGCTGCAGAAGCTGCCCGAGGCCGAGCGCGACGCTCAGCGCACCAAGTTTGCCGTGTTTGTCGTGCACAACAAGCTCAAGGAAAAGGTGGCAGACCTGCCGCCCGACATCCCGTATTACTCGGGTGCGCATTGCACGAGCTTGCCCGGCCGTTTGACTGATCGCTGCAGGTGCCGACGTCGAGGACAAATGGTGCGTCAGCTCTGACTGCTTACCGTGCCAAAGCTGACTCTCTTACCAGGCTGAACTATCCCTGGGAGGCAACGTGAGTCGGGTGGGCGCCATGCGGGGCGAGGCTGATGCGTGTGACCGGCAGAGACATCGAAGAGCGCGACCGGCTGGCAGCAGAAGCCCGGGCCAAGGGCAAGTGAGGGAGCGACGCCGGCGGGGACCGCGGCGGGGAGTTGTGGCGCAGGGCTGGGGATCGTCGCTCGACAACGCCACAATCACGCGCACGACGATGACGCGAGCGCGGGCGGGGCGGGCGCGAAGCGCTCGCCCCGCCCCAGAGAGCGAGGGAGGGTTCGGCGCGACGGGGTGCAGGGTGGCGCGCTCGGACGGACGATCTGCGCGGGACGGCCGAGGTGAGCCCTCGTTCGGTGTGCGGAGGAAGAACGCGACTGACCGCAGATCGTGCCCCCCGTAGATCGTGACCGCATTGCCTGGATTGCGCGCGTCAGAGCCAGCAGCGCCCGCCGTGTACATAGCGTTGACTTACCATAGGAAATGCATATGCCGTTCTACACCGCCCGCCCGCGAGCCGCGCCCGAACTGCAAGAGTGGTAAGCAGCGCGCGCCCACTGCTAGCGTATGCGTACATGCGGCGGCGTAGCGGATGTGCGCGCATGCCTGGATCGGAGGCGGCGGTCAGAAATGGGTACCAGCGAGATAGGAACTGCAACGTACCCATGTATGCGCGCGATCGCGGAAACGCGTTGCTATGCGGGGACCGTCAGCGCACCTGAAAGAGGGATGGTGTCGATGCTGACCTACCCGCGAAAGCGCGGCGCGCAAGGAATTCTGCGAGCAACGGCGAGGAAGACCGACCGACGCTGAGCGAGTCGATGAGCAACGCGTGTGCAAGCAAAACGCGGCGAGGCGCACCGAGCGCAGAGGCGAGCGCGAATGTGTGCGCGAGGATGAATGTGCGAGGAAGGGGAAGTAGAGTTCGGAGGTTGCTGGGGTACGCCTTATATACGCTGCACGAGCCCCCACCGGCCGCCCGACCCGCCGCACGCTCCGTGCTTCTCTCCGTGCGCAGAACAGTCTGGACTCGCTGTACCGTAATAGAACGCGGTCTGATGGTCATGCTGACGGAGGGAGAAGTGGCATGCAGCTCGCTAAGCGCGTCCGCTCCGCCTCGCCTCCCGCCGCTCGCGCACCGTCCAGCCGTCCCCTCAGCGCGCTCCCGCACATCAAACCACTCAGGGAACATGTCACGTGACCCATTTCACCGCTCCATGGAGTGAGGGAGGGGGTATACCCCCTGCAAGGGCGAAACCCCCACATACGGCGGACGGACGCGCCGCGTCGAGCAGGGCTTCCTGCCGCGAGAAGCGCAGATCTCGCATCACTCGTAAGCAATCCGTGATTGCCATGGACTGACACACCTGGGGGGATCAGCCGTTTCTGCGGGAATGCGCCCATTCGTCTGCTACGCGTTCCGCCGCGTCCTGCGCCGCCCCAGGCTGTTCTTTTCAAATTCTCTCGCTTGGACGCACCGCATCGGTCATGGGAAAGCCAATGAGCCGGAGGTCAGGTGCTGAGACGTGGCCGGACGCCGTGTATCGTCCGGTTCGCCCCAGGTCACCCCCGACGCCGTCGCGCTCATTGGAGCCTTCTGCGTCGATTCCTCGCCATTCCCTCAGCACGGCGGTAGAGTACAGTAATTTAAATACAGATCTCACAAGTGAGAGACGACGGGTGCTCAGAGGTAGGGGTAGTACTTCGACTTGCTGCATACATGCGGACTGCGTGCGGGCCCTCCGACGCAAACTCCCAGCGCACCTGCGCTCGATCACGAGCCGCGCTTGGCAATCCGCGCACAGCCCGCACGTAAGCAGATCCGTGTGATTGGTCTCGACCAGCCCAATGCGTAGGAGCCGAGTTTCTGCTGCTTGAACGAGCAGGCGGTCGTTTGCCAGCCGAATCCATCGCACGCCACGGCTTGTCATCGCGAGGCCTTCCCTCGATCTCCCGTTCCAATAGACGGAGCCAACCCCATCTCCGTGATGCATATGCTCAGCGCTGTACCCAGCTCTCTGTAACGATCGTGCTGATACAATCGTGCTGCGATGCTCCAGCGCATACTCTGACAGTCTACGCACTTGCGAGTCACTGCCGATCGTATGCTTGCAGCGACGACTCTAGCATCCTCAAGCGGTAGGAAGAAACTGCTGAGACGAAGCTTTGTAGCGCATATGGTCGCGGTAGATGATGATGATGCTGGGCCGAATGCGAACATCTTGCAGCCACATGTCCCAGTGGCTTGCACTTTCAGCGGCGCTCGAGCTTTCTGAGCATACTACCGTTGTGCACTCGAGTCGGAAGCCCAGCTCTGAGAGAGATTGCGTTGAAGGTGCACTTCCCAACGAAGAGTCGCAGCAGCGTTCACCGGGGTGCGTCGAGACCGACGACCCGACCGACTATCTTGGATTTGATCTGAAGCTCTCCGTTCTCCACATAGCCCCTCTCAGATTCTATAGAATAACGGGGAGGAGATAGCATTCCATATGCGAAGATGATACTGGGCCAAATGCGAGCGACTCGGCCGCTCAATTGGATCAGGTTACTATCGCAGTGGCTAGCCTCACTCCCGCCGTTCAGACGCACTCCCTCCTCTAACACCGCATGCATTCCCCGCGGCCGGACTGAAATAGGCGCCCGTCAGGGTCTCACCCATGGGGACGAGTGATAGGGGCCTACCCCTATACTTTTCCTCCCGAGGGCGAAAACGCTGCAAATGGCACCTTGCGCTTGCTTCGCGCACCGCTGCTTCTGTGCTGCGGCTTCTTAGACTGATGGATCCGGACTTTGATGCCCGTGAAACGGGGGCCGCGCGTGAATCGCGCGGTTTGCGCTGGCGACGGCATTCGCTCGCCAGCGCGATTCAAGCCTTGACGCGCGATTTTCGCCGGAATTCTTTCATGTAAGCAATCATTGGCATATTCTATTGTTATATTGGATGTGAGACCGGCCGCCGAGGTCGGGACGGCTCGGATACTTGCGTCTCCGGGGGCGAACAACGAGGACGGGCGGGGTTTGAAGACGTGTTCTCCCGCTCGCCCGGGCGCGCCACATCGCGTTTAGCCCTCACTTTTCCCGATTCCACGCTCCCTGAATGCTATTACGTAAGCACATTGAATCAGGAGGCATGGTAGCAGCTTCAGGGGCGCAAAATTTAGGCACTCGAGATACTCTTCCCAAACCAACTTTTTCGTATCTATCTACTCCCAGGGCACCATTTTACATCCTAAACGTTTATAGCTGAGTGAGACGTTGAATGAGTCGACAATAAGACGGTAATACCTATCTACATTTGAATGCCGTGGTCCGAACGAGCACCGCGTTTCCTCCGACGGCGACGCCGTCCCAGCGTCCAAGAATGTAGGATTTACTCTCTGATATGCGTCCGTTGGTGTGCAAAGACACCTAAACTGTTCTGTAAGCCTGAAAATTCGTGGCGGCGCATTCGGAGATGGCGGCGTCGCCGCTGCACCGCGAGCCGTCCGGTTGCCGTCCGGTTGGGAGCCCCTATGTCGCAATGTTCGGAAATACGATCCTTCGCCCGCGGAATCGAAGGAGACCCCGTCGGTGCTCAATGTGTATATCGATCGCACGGAGCGCGACGCGAGGACCCGATGATCTTCTCCATGTAATTGTTCCTGCGAACTTTCTCGTCGGCTGAACGGCCGGGGCTGCGAGAATGGCTCTCATATGCGCATCATGCGCGGAAAGTGACATGTGCCGATTGTACGTATGTTGCAAGCGGTGGCGGAGAAGAGAAGCCGCACGCCAAACGGTTTGATCCCGGTCCGCTCCTTGCCCTCCTTCCATGACCGCCGGCGGAAGGAAGCTCAAAAAGCGCACGCTGCGCCCCCTCAAACATTTTCCTTTCCGTACGTCCCTCCATCCTCCCGTCGTCGACGCGCTGTCCTCGTCGCTCACTGACACGTCTGGCAGTCGCCCGAGTCGCGTTCAGAAGCCCGGCCGGACAGCGCACCATCGGTAAGCTCTCACGGACGTCTGCACAGCACGTTGCGCTGTACTGACGCGTTTTTTGCATGTAGACGCGCTCCGTCGCGTAAAACTCGCTTTCCTGCCCCAGCCGGCCAGGCGGCCGCCCTGGAGCTGATGGCGTCGCCCGGCGCAGCCGTCGAGCACGGTCCTCACACGCGTGCCTATGCACGCAGAGAGGAGCATTGCGCTACTGGTAAGCTCATTTCACTGGCGATGCCCCTTCCCCATTGCGCGCCGTTTCCATTTCCCCTCCATGCATCGTTCCGCGCGCCGTTCTCCATTTCGCGCGGGAGACCCTGCGAACGGGAAGTGGCTTTATGAGCGTACGCTAGACGGAGCTGCTGCGTGTGGGGTCCACGGACCCGTCAACAAAAGCATTCTCGCGGCGTTGGCGCTTCCGATGCTCGTGATGGCTGTCCACCCGCGGCGCGCTCATTCCCCCGCCAACCGTCCTTGCGCTCCCCCTCGCGTTTCGGGCACTTACTGACATACCACAGGGCTACACAATTCCCGCTCCGCGCCGCTGCCTGAGCAGCCGTTCGATAGGCACGTCGAACGCTGTCCCCACCACCCAGCACCCGGCTCCTCGGCCCACAGGGAAAGACGCGGCCCCATCAACGGCCTCTGTGCCAGCACACGCGACAGGATGCAGGAAATATAGAAAGTACGTGTCTCTCTGTCCGGACTGCCTGTGATCGCGCCGTTTTCCTTCGGCCGATTCCGACGCTTTTCGTCTTCTCCTCGCCCATCCCCGGCCGCGCACCCTTCTCTATATCTCCATTGCATTGCCATTCCACTCCCCCATCATTCTCCGCCACGAGTACCTCGCGTCTCTCCGTTTCAGACGGGGTCTATGTTCGGTTGGTCCGCGAGCTCGCGTCTGTCTCGCGAACCTCGTCGGACATGCTCCCTACATCGTCTCCTGGATCGTTGAGCCTGGGAGTGATGTGTAGCACACTCGTATGGCCTGCCTCCGCGCTGGCCGCCAAGGCCGGCTCGTTTTTCTTCCGCATCCCGACCCTTTGTCGCTGCTACTCCCCCGTCCCACCCCCAGCGCCGTTCTCCTTGACACCGCTATATTTCCATCTGAAAGGGCAACCGCCCTCGGCCTCGCGTACCCCCCTATCTCCACATTTTTTTTTTTTGCGAGTCCATATTCGGTCGTCCGGCGAGCAGGGTGCCGCCGTCGCCGCAAGCGCAACGGCGCTGCTCTGCGCTCCGCCCCATAGCTCTTCGA
Source organism: Auricularia cornea (assembly GCA_030578095.1). NCBI lineage: Eukaryota > Fungi > Basidiomycota > Agaricomycetes > Auriculariales > Auriculariaceae > Auricularia > Auricularia cornea. The sequence goes on along the minus strand of JARLTE010000009.1, from coordinate 1,685,756 downwards.
GCGCGCCGAAAGCGACAGACCCCGTCGTGGGACCAGTCGCGCCGCCCCTCGCTGAGCGCGCTGCGCCTTTCTCCGCGCTGATGTCCGCGGAGGCCATCTCGCGCGTTCTGCGTGCCCGCCGTCCCTCGATTCGCCTCTCTCCGCCTCCAGATCGCTAATTTCATTGGCTAACGCCTCCCTCGCAGCAGGCCGACACCGTCTGGCTCGACTATCCCCTGGCTAGCCCGGTGATCCCGCAGCTCGCCCGCGGCGTCTCACAACGCGCACACGCTGTCTACGCCGTCCTCGCGCACAGACATTGGCCAGACGCCCTCTATGCTGGCGGGACCGGCGCTTGGCATCGCCTCATGTAGCCGAGGGCTTCCATCAACTCCCTCTTCCCTCGTTACATCCCTGATCCCCACGCCTCTCGCCTGCCCATCCCCGTCGTTGCAGCCTTTTCCCTGAGACAGCACGAGGTCATGTATTCCGTATGTACTTCAGACCATAGCTAGTTGTTTGAATACAGTCTGTTCTCTTCGTAGCCCGCCCACGAGCGTCACTGCCGTGTTGGTTTGTGTGGTGTGAAGTCTGCATGTACGTGTTCTGCGCAGGACGACGCTCTCCACTGACAATTGCAAGTTGCAGGGTTCTTGCAGGACGGACGTGAGAAACGGTGAGCACTCGTCTGGTACAGCGGATACATGCAGCTAACAGAGAAACTTCACAGGTGCTTGCTCGATGCATGAGACGGCGAACGCGTCTCTCTCTCTCTTTGCATATAGCATGCTGACGGCAAAATAGGCGCCGGCGAGGAGGCCTCTGAGACGCGAGGTAAGCTTTCGCCGATGTGCATTTACAACGATCTGACGCACGCAAGTCTCACCTCATATTTAGCTTCCTGAAGCGCCGGCGAGAAGGGTTGGAGGAGGAGCGGGATAGCCATAATTAGACAGTCGCCGCCGCCCAGGCTCTGAGGGCTGCATGTACCTAGGCCGTGATGTCCGAGCCCCCGCGCCCCGTGAGACGGGCGCGGGGAGCTCGAAATAGAAGCAAACAGCATAGGTCATGTCAATTTGATTTTCTGGCAACTCTCGTACTTGCACTTGTTTCTCTCACCGAGATAGGCTTTTTCGACGAGGACTTTGCGGACCCCTTACCACCGATACGGAGCTCTATTTCCGACTCTCAGCCTGGATCTGGGCGCACCGGCCGCGCTTCTTGCACCGAGGCGTCCATGCATACCGAGGCTAACTCAACATCCATATCCGCTCGACCTCCATGGCGGGTTCAGGTACTGATCGTGATGCCGCGACGGCCGCTCGCACGCACGCCAGTCCCACACGAGCATGGCATATGTCGCGACAAAGTACAGCTTCCATGCATACCTGCCAGCACCCGTGCGGGGTTGTTTAGGCTAACTCAAACAGCTCGGCGTTAACACGCACAGGTCGGCAAAATGCTGGGTCTGGTTCGGCGCAAAGTAGTCGTCGCTGTCGTCTGCCATGGGCGCAGCGCGCGCGCGCCACGACGGGTATCGCACCGGTGACGGGAACGGGTCGCCCGCGACGATGACGGTGGAGGAGCCTGGACAAGGACGCGCTGCCGTTGGAACTCAGCCCATGGCATCGTCTCAGGGACGCCGACGTGCGGGGCTCGCTTGGCAACCCATCTGATCTGGCAACTGCCGGCGCGCGTGCATGCACGCGAGCCCAACGTGCTCAGGAGCATGCACGATCGACTGCCGGCTCAACGGTGTTCCCTCACTGTAAGTGCTTCATGAGAGAGCAGGATGCATACACGGAATTCAGAGGGATCGTCAACCGAACAGAACACTCGTAAACACTGTCATGCACCGCAAAGAACGCCTTCGCAGCTTCTCCTCTGATTCATCACTTCTTCGAGAACCAACGGGCATGCCGCAGGCGGGGGAGGGTGAAAGAAAGGCTGAGACCGTCTCGGAGGTGGGATGGGGCGCGCAGCACCACTTGGGGTTATGGAAAACGCGCGGCGGGCTGACTCTGCGGGGGTTCCATTGGCAAGACCCAGCAGCCAAGGTCTTGGGCCAGTCGTTCGCCGCGCCAAGGTAGCACAAGAGGCGCTCTTCTACGAATCTTCTCCGTATGGGCGTGAGCCCATGTGAGCGGGCGAAAAGAGGAGAAAGATTCGCAGCCGAGCCGGGACATCAGTCGCAGCTCGCCGTTCGCACCAGTTTGCTCGAGCTCGCCGGAGGTAGTCTGGGAAAACGAGCCATTCGAACACGCAATTCGGACGTCGTCGAGCATTGCCGATCTCGGAGAGGTCCACTGTGGTAGGGATGTATTAAACTGCATTCGTGAAATAAGCTGGTCCGAGCAAGCCGAAAGGTGCTTTTATGAAGAGGTACCCATCATAAAGCACAACGGCATTGCATTCCCGATTCAGTGCCCCATATATATGACTGGAAGAATGTGCACTTCCCCGGTGGAGGGATGGACACAGCAAGCAGAAGTCAGTGGGAGTCGATTTCCGGGCATACTATTACTAGCATGAGAGCCACCTCCTTCTCCCTCTGGCTGATACCGTCCGAACGGTGGATATCAAAATGTGTAGCCCACAGCACCCGTAAGGTAGGAGACTCTTCTATCCAAACCCGTGAGACGGCCGTTGACGGCCGTCAACGACACGCGCACGGGTCAGACAGGTCAGACCCGTCCCGTTTCACTGAGTGGACTCCAGACGGAGAGTGAGCCAAAATTCAAGGTTGGCACGTCGGTGCAGCTTCTCTCAGTCTCAAGATCGAGTCAGCCGATGAGCCTGTCAATTATAGGGTAGGCATACCTCTGGAGTAGGAGCTTGAGCTGCTTGAGACCTCGACGAGCTCGTTGAGCGCTCATAAGCCGTACCACCTTTGCGCCCAGCTACTATCGGTTGTAAAACCCGTTGTCTGCTGTGAGAAATGGATATGTAAGAAGACCGTTCTCGAGCAGAATAGCAGAGTGCTAGATGGTCCATGTGCCCGAGCTGAAAAGAGCGCGAGATTCGCAGCCGAGCCGGAAGTGTTGAGATTCTTCTGTGGCAAGTGCGGGGAGAGAATGGCCGAGACTGTTCGAATTCCAGAGAAGGGATGGGGCATCCAGTAAGTACTACCTTGGGTTATAGAAGATTCAGAAGGGCAATGCGCTTGCAATGTTCAGTTTCTGCCACCACCACTCGTCGTTGTCCGCCGAGCCGAAGTATAAGATGCTCGTTACTGGGCAAGTTCTCGACGTGGCGGGTAGCTCATGTGAACGAGCTGAAAAGAGAAGAACGATTCGCAGCCGAGCCGGGACATCACTTGGTGTCCGCTGGAACTCGTTCGGATTCGCTGGAGGGCTTTCGCAGCCTCCTGAGAGAACGAGCGCATTGATCGCTCAATTTCAGCTCGGAGTCGTTGAGCATTGTTACAGTCGAGTTTGGAGAGGTCCGCAGATTGTGGGCCAAGGTCGAGGTCGGAACAGTCCTCCGGTTTCTCTCCACTCCCAAGATGCAATCGAGTCAGCTGATAGACGTATCAATCGACGGCCAGGCATACCTCGGGTTTAGGAGCTTGAGCTATGTATTTGAGACCTAGACGGGCTCGTCGAGCGCTCACGAGCCGTACAGACTGGCAACTTCGCGTCAGGTATCAGTGGTGAAACCATCGTCCGCCGCGCAAGATGAGTAAGAAGTCCACTCTCAAGGTGGCATATCTGCTGAAAGCGGGAGGGATTCGCAGCCGAGCGGGACGTGTTGCGATACTTCTGTGTGGCAAATGCGGGGACTGCTCCCGATGTCCGCGCGAGGCGTTCTAAGCTCGGTCACGAGACTTGGCGCTGTACATGTGGAGAATTGGGTCTCTGTGGGAGAGAGAGAGGGAGCAAGACATGCAGCGGAGGCAAAACGAAGGCGTGCTTTTCGCCAGCGGCCAATCCCAGCGCCGCTAATAGGACCTGGCTAGTTCGATGACAACAGCACCCTCCCTTCCAGCATTCAAGGCCTCATCACCGCCCGAGGGTTCCGAAAGGGGCGGGATGGAGCACAGGTCGAAAAGCGGCGCCGTTCCAAAATTTCGGTTGTGACTCTTCCTTTGAATCCCTGTGATCATCCGAGGCCGGCAAGACAAGATGGGGGACGTCGAGCACATCTACGAGACGTACAACGACATCCACAACATCATCGCCAAATCGGCGGCCAAGATCGCGGACGAGTTCAAGCCCGACATGCTCATCGCCATCGGTGCGCCCATCCATCGCGTGCTCTCGCCGCCGACGACGTTGCTGACGACGACGACGTGCATGGGGAGGGCGAGTCTCCGCTCGCGCGTGCTGCCTGACCGACTGCTGACCGTTGCACAGAGGCTTCTTCCCCGCGCGCGTCCTGGTGCGCGGCGGCACTGCTGGGAACGGCGGGCGCTGACGCTCGGGCCCGGCTGTACAGCGCACGTTCCTCAAGGACCCGGCGAGCAAGCGCAACATCCCGATCCAGGCCATCGGCCTCTCACTCTACGAGTCGCTGCCCGGCACGACCGAGGAGCAGATCGGCCAGGAGGTCATCCGCACCCAGTGGCTGTATGCGCCGTTTCTCGAATGATACAGACGCGCTGGCTTATTCTTTGCCTTGATAGTGGGCCTGAGGCCCAGGTTCTGCTTGGTCGGCGCGCGTTGATTGTGGTGCGTGCCTGGTTGGAACAGCCATTTACTCTTGCTCACGTCGCGCAGGACGAGGTCGACGACTCGCGCAAGACGCTGCAGTACGTTTGCAATTCATCTCCATTAGGCACGCTCTGACGGTCGTATCTAGCTACGCGGTGTCCGAGCTGCAAAAGGACGTCGAGGCAGCGCTGCAGAAGCTGCCCGAGGCCGAGCGCGACGGGCAGCGCACCAAGTTTGCCGTGTTTGTCGTGCACAACAAGCTCAAGGAAAAGGTGGCAGACCTGCCGCCCGACATCCCGTATTACTCGGGTGCGTACGCCTATCCTAGGTTGACCCGGACTGACTGATCGTGTGTGTGTTTCGTTGCAGGTGCCGACGTCGAGGACAAATGGTGCGTAACCCTGGCGTGCCGAGGCTTATGCTGACATCCCTGCGCCAGGCTGGACTATCCCTGGGAGGCAACGTGAGTCAGGTGGGCGCCATGCGGGGCGAGGCTGATGGGATTGACCGGCAGAGACATCGAAGAGCACGACCGGCTGGCAGCAGAGGCCCGGGCCAAGGGCAAGTGAGGGAGCGACGCCGGCGGGGGCCGTGCGGGAAGTCGTGGCGCGGGGCTGGGGATCGTCGCTCGACAACGACACAATCACGCGCACGACGATGACGCGGGCGAGGGCACGGGCGCGGGCGGGGCGGGCGCGAAGCGCTCGCCCGCCCCAACGAGGGAGGGAGGGTTCGGCGCGACGAGGTGTAGGGTGGCGCGCTCGGACGATCTGCGCGGGACGGCCGAGGTGAGCCCTCGTTCGCGGCGCGGAGGAAGAACGCGACTGACCGCAGATCGTGCCCCCCGCAGGATGACCTGGATTGCGCGCGTCAGAGCCAGCAGCGCGCCCCGTGTACATAGCGTCGACTTACGATAGGAAATGCATATGCCGTTCTACGCCGCCCGCCCGCGAGCCGCCAGTGGTCAGCAACGCGTGCCAGCAGAGCACCTGCCAGCGTATGCGTACATGCGGTAGCGGCGGACCGGAAAAGCGCGCATACCTGGGTCGGAGCCGTCAGTCAGAGATGGGTGCCAGCGAGATAGGAACTGCGACCTACCCTGATCGCGGAAACGCCTTGCTATGCGGTGACCGTCAGCGCGAGTGAAAGAAGGAGGATGTCGGTGCTGACCTACCCGAGAAAGCGCGGCGCGCAAGGAAGGATGCGAGCAACGGCGAGGAAGACCGGCCGAGACTGAGCAAGCCGATGAGCAGCGCCTGTGCAAGCCAAACGCGGCCAGACGCACCGAGCGCAGAGGCGAGAGCGAAGGCGAGCGCGAGAGCGAGGATGGATGCGCGAGGAAGGGGCAGTAGAGTTCGGAGGTTGCTAGGGTACGCCTTATATACGCTGCACGAACCCCCACCGGCCGCCCGACCCGCCGCACGCTCCGTGCTTCTCTCCGTGCGCAGAACAGTCTGGACCTGCTATACCGTAATAGAACGCGGTCTGATGGTCAGGCTGACGGAGGGAGAAGTGGCATGCAGCTCGCTAAGCGCGTCTGCTCCGCCTCGCCTCCCTACGCTCGCGCACCGTCCAGCCGTCCCCTCCGCGCGCTCCCGCACCTCAGACCACTCAGGGTTCATGTCACGTGACCTATTGCGCTGCTCCATGGAGTGAGGGAGGGGGTATACCCCCTGCGAGGGCGAAAAGCCCACATACGGCGGACGGACGCGCCGCCTCGCGCAGGGCTTCCTGCCGCGAGAAGCGCAGATCTCGCATCACTCGTAAGCAATCCGTGATTGCCATGGACTGACACACCTGGGGGTATCAGCCGTTTCCGCGGGAATGCGCCCATTCGTCTGCTACGCGTTCCGCCGCGTCCTGCGCCGTTCCTTCCGCCTTCTCTCGCTTGGACGCACCGCATAGGTCATCGGAAAGCCAATGAGCCGGAGGTCAGGTGCTGAGACATGGCCGGACGCCGTGTATCGTCCGGTTCGCCCCAGCTCATCCCCGACGCCGTTTCGCTCGTTGAAGCCTTCTGCGTCAATTCCTCGCCAATCCGTCAGCACGACCGTAGACTAAGGCAATCTAAATATAGATCTCACAAGTGAGAGACGACGGGTGTTCAGAGTTGGGGATGCGGACAGCGTGCGGGCCCTCCGACGCAACCTCCCAGCGCACCTGCGCTCGATCACGAGCCGCGCTCGGCGATCCACGCACAGCCCGCACGTAAGCAGATCAGTGTGATTGGTCTCGGCCTGCCCAATGCGCAGAAGCCGAGTTTCTGCTGCTTGAACGAGCAGGCGGTCGTTTGCCAGCCGAATCCATCGCACGCCACGGCTTGTCATCGCGAGGCCTTCCCTCGATCTCCCGTTCCAATAGACGGAGCCAGCCCCATCTCCGTGATGCATATGCTCAGCACGCTAGTATGCTGTCCGTGACGATCGTGCCGATGCAATCGCGCTGCGATGCTCCAGCGCATAGTGACAGTCCACACACTTGCCACGAGTCACTGCCGATCGTATGCTTGCAGCGACGACTCTATTATCCTCAAGCGGTAGGAAGAAACTGCTGAGACGAAGCTTTGTAGCGCATATATTCGCGGTAGATGATGATGATGCTGGGCCAAATGCGAACGGCTTGCGGCCCCATGTCCAGGGGCAGTTGCACTTTCAGCGGCGCTCGAGCTTTCTGAGCATACTACCGCTGTGCGCTCGAGTCGAAAGACCAGCTTTGAGATAGTTTGCATTGAAAGTGCACTTCCCAACGAAGAGTCGGGGCAGTGCATCGAGACCGACGACCCGACCAACTGTCTTGGATTTGACCTCAGGCTGAAGCTCTCCGTTCTCCACACCGCTCCTCTCAGATTCTATCGACTCACGGGGCGGAGATACCATTCCATATGTGAAGATGATACTGGGCCAAATGCGGGCGACTCGACCGCTCAATTGGATCGGCTTACTATCGTGGCTAGCCTCATTCCCGCCGTTCAGGCGCACTCCCTCCTCTAACACCGCATGCATCCTCAGCGGCAGGACTGAAATAAGCGCCCGTCAGGGTCTCAACCATGGGGACGAGTAATAGGGACGTACCCCCTATACCTTTACTCCCGACGGCGAAAACGCTCCAAATGAGGCCTTGCGCTTGCTTCGCGCGCCGCAGCTTCTGTGCTGCGGCTTCTTGAACTGATGGATCCGGAGTTTGATGCCCGTGAAACGGGGGCCGCGTGTGAATCGCGCGCTTTGCGCTGGCGACGGCATTCGCTCGCCTGCGCGATTTAAGCCTTGACGCGCGAATTTCGCCGGAATTCTTTCATGTAAGCCATCCTTGGCATATTATATTTTGGGAAAGGCTGTGAGACCGGCCGCAGAGGTCGGAATGGCTCGGATACTTGCGTCTCCGAGGGCGAACAACGAGGACGGGCGGGGTTTGAAGACGTGTTCTCCCGCTCGCACGGGCGCGCCACATCGCATTTAGATAGCGCCTTTTCCAATTTCAGGCACTCTGAATGCAATTACGTAAGCACATTGCATCAGGAGGCATGGTAGCAGCTTCAGGGGCGCAAAATCCAGGCACTCGAGATACTCTTCCCAAACCAACTTTTTCGTATCTATCCATTCCCAGGGCACCATTTTACATCCTAAACGTTTATAGCTGAGTGAGACGTTGAATGAGTCGACAATAAGACGGTAATACCTATCTACATTTGAATGCCGTGGTCCGAACGAGCACCGCGTTTCCTGCGACGCCGTCTCAGCGTTCAAGAATGTACGCTTTACTCTCTGATATGCGTCCGTTGGTGTGCAAAGTCACCTACACTGTTCTGGAAGCCTGGAAATTCGTGACGGTGCACTCGGAGATGGCGGCGTCGCCGCTGCACCGCGAGCCGTCCGGTTGGGAGCCCCTATGTCGCGATGTTCGAAAATACGATCCTTCGCCCGCGGAATCGAAGGAGACCCCGTCGGTGCTCATTGTGTATATCGATCGTACGGAGCGCAACGCGAAGACCCGGGGAACTTCTTCATGTAATTGTTCCTACGGACTTTCTCGTCGGCCGAACAGCTGGGGCTGCGAGACTAGCTCTCATATGCGCATCATACGCGCAGGGTATGTATCATGTGCCGACTGTACGTATGCGGCAAGCGGTGGCGGAGAAGAGAAGCCGCACGCCAAACGGTTTGATCCCGGTCCGCTCCTTGCCCTCCTTCCATGACCGCCGGCGGAAGGAAGCTCAAAAAGCGCACGCAGCGCCCCCTCAAACATTTTCTTTCCCGTACGTCCCGTCATCCTCCCGTCGTCGACGCGCTGTCCTCGTCGCTTTCTGACACGTCTGGCAGTCGCCCCAGTCGCGTTCAGAAGCCCGGCCGACTGCGCACCATCGGTAAGCTCTCACGGACGTCTGCACAGCACGTTGCGCTGTACTGACGTGTTTTTTGCATGTAGACGCGCTCCGTCGCGTAAAACTCGCTTTCTTGCCCCGGCCGGCCAGGCGGCCGCCCTCGAGCTGATGGCGTCGCCCGGCGCAGCCGTCGAGCACGGTCCTCATACGCACTCGTGCCTCTGCGCGCCAACAGGAGTACTGCGTCACTGGTAAGTCGATTCCATTCGCGACGCTCCTTCCCCCATTGCTCGCCGTTTCCGTTTCCAATTTGCATTTCCCGTTCCGCGCGCCGTGCTCCGTTTCGCGCAGGAGACCCTCGCGAACGGGAAGTGGTTTTATGATCATACGCTAGATGGAGCTGCTTGCGAGGTCCACGAGCCTGTCTGCGAAAGCCCTCTCGCGGCGTCGGCGCTTCCGATGCCCGTGATGGCTGTCCGTTCGCGGCGCGCTCATTCCCCCGACAACCGTCCTTCCGCTCCCCCCCTCGTTTCGGGCACTTACTGACGTACTATAGGGCTACACAACTCCCGCTCTGCGCCGCTGCCTGAGCAGCCGTTCGATAGGCACGACAAACGAGGTCCCCAGCACCCAGCACCCGGCTCCTCGGCCCACGGGGAGAGACGCGGCCCCGTCAACGGCCTCTGGGCCAGCACACGCGACGGGGTGCAGGAAATGTAGAAGGAACGTGTCTCTCTGTCCGGACTGCCTGTGATCGCGCCGTTTTCCTTCGGCCGATTCCGACGCTTTTCGTCTTCTCCTCGCCCATCCCTGGCCGGGCACCCTTCTCTTTACCCTCATTGCATTTCTATTACACTTCCCCATTCTTTCCCTCCACGAGCGCCCCGCGTATCTCCGTTTCAGATGGGGTCTATTTTCGGTTGTCCCGCGAGCTCGCGTCTCTGTCGCGCGAATCTCGTCGGACATGCTCCTGATGTCGTCTCCTGGCTCTTTGGGCCGGAAAGCGATGTGTGGCACAGCTGTATGGCCTGCCTCCGCCTTGGCCGACCAGGCCGGCTCGTTTTTCTTCCACATCCCAACTCTTTGTCGCTGCTACTCGCCCGTCCCGCCCCCAGCGCTGTTCTCCTTTACACCTCCATATTCCCATCCAAAGGGGCAACCGCTCTCCGCCTTGCGCACCCCCTATCCCCGCCTTTTTTTTTTCGAGTCCATATTCGGCCGTCCGGCGAGCAGGGTGTCGTCGGCGGCGGGAACGTAGCGGCGTGTCTCCGCGCGCCGCCCCACGGCTTGCCAGGTGTGCTGGACGCGGTAAACCTGCCTGTGGGCCAGCACCCATCGTTCCTCGCCGAGAGCGCCGCGCTTTTCTTCGCGTTGACTCTCGCGGACGGCGATCCCGCGCGTTCTGCGCGTGCGCCGTCCCCCGATCGATATCCCGTCACCTCGCCCCCTCCAACGGCCTTGACAGACGCCGGTTTCGCAGCACGCCGAGTCCGTCTCGCTCGCTCGCGCCCCCACCATCCCGCGATCGCCGCGCTCGCCGTCCTCACCTCGCGCCAGCACTCCCACGACGCGTGCATGCCGCCAGTACCCACGTGACGCGCACTGCAGGCCAGCCTCTGGCGGGACCGGCGCCCGGCATCGCCTTCGCAGCCGAGGGCTTCCATCACCGCCGCACCACCCTTCACATCCCCGATCCCCTCACGCGTCGTCCGTCCGTCCGTCCTCACCCTACTGTCCTCGCCGTTGTCATCCTTTCCCCCCTCAAGCAGCACGAGGTCATGTATTTCATATGTAGTTAGACACGTACTTGTAGCTAGTAACTTGCAATACAGTTTGTTCTAGCGTAGCCCCGCCCGCGAGCGTCAGCGCCGCGTTGGTCCGTGTGGTGTGAAATCCGACTGTACGTCTTTTCTGCCGCAAAACGCTCTAGCTGACGATCGCGAGTCTCAGGTCATTACTCAACGCATGAGACGGTGAGCAGGACTTCTTTCTGGGTGCATACACGCTGCTGACCAGAATAAGCGCCGGCGAGAAGCTCTCGGCGCAGTGTCCGAGGTGAGCATTTGCAGCATTTCATGTACAGGGAGCTGACTGTTCGAGGTCTGCACGCTCGACGGACGGTGGACGCCAGCGCGGAGGGTCAGAATTAGGTAGTCGCCGCCGCCCAGGCTCTGAGGGCTGCATGTACCTAGGCCGTGATGTCCGAGCCCCCGCGCACCGTGAGATGGGCGCGGGGAGCTCGAAATAGAAGCAACCTGGAACGAGACATGTCATTTTGATTTTCTGGCAACTCTCGTACTTGCACTTCTCCCTCTCACCGAGATAGGCTTTTTCGACGAGGACTTTGCGGATCCCTTAGCACCGATACGGAGCTCTATTTCCGACTCTCAGCCTGGATCTGGGCGCACCCACCGCGCTTCTTGCACCGAGGCATCCCACACAATGATCGCACGCACGCCAGTCCCACACGAGCATCGCGACAAAGTACAGCTGCCATGCACACCTGGGGTTGTTTAGGCTAACTCAAACAGGTCGGCGTTAACACGCACAGGTCGGCAAAATGCTGGGTCTGGTTCGGCGCAAAGTAGTCGTCGCTGTCGTCTGCCATGGGCGCAGCGCGCGCGCCGCACCGGTGACGGGAACGGGTCGCCCGCGACGATGACGGTGGAGGAGCCTGGACAAGGACGCGCTGCCGTTGGAACTCAGACTCCCATCGTCTCAGGGACGCCGACGTGCGGGGCTCGCTTGGCAACCCATCTGATCTGGCAACGGCCGGCGCGCGTGCATGCACGCGAGCGCAACGTGCTCAGGAGCATGCACGATCGACTGCCGGTTCAACCGTCTTCCCTCTCTCTCAGGCCTATGTACTGTGAGTGAGCAGGATGCATACATGCACGGAAATTCCGAGGAACCGAACAGAACACTCGTAAACACTGTTGTGCACCGCAAAGAACGCCTTCGCGGCTTCGTCTTTGATTCATCACTTCTTCGAGAACCAGCGGGCATGCCGCAGGCGGGGGAGGGTAAAAGAAAGGCTGAGACTGTCCCAGAGAAGGGATGGGGGGACGCAGCACCACTTGAGGTTATAGAAAACGCGCGGCGGGCTGACTCTGCGGGGGTTCCATTGGCAAGACCCAGCAGCCAAGGTCTTCCGCCCGTCGTTCGCCGCGCCAAGGTGGCACGAGAGGCGCTCTTCTACGAGTATTCTCCGCATGGGCGTGAACCCATGTGAGCGGGCGAAAATGGGAGAAAGATTCGCAGCCGCGCCGGGACATCAGTGACAATTTTGTCTCGCTGGCACTCGCTCGCGGAGGGAGTTTTGTGGCTGACTGGAAGCACGAGCTTCTTCATCACGTGGCAATCTGGGCTCGTAGTACCTCGTCGAGCTCGGTGACAGGTGCACAGAGCGTGAGCCAAAGGTCGGCACGTAGTCACAAACCGTCTCAACTTTGAGGCAAGCTGATACTATCGGTTGTGAGACCCTTTGTCCGCCGCGTGAAAGAGATAAGAAGCCCGCTCTTAAGCACACTCTCCGAGTGGTGGATGGTCTCTGTGAACGGGCTGAAAAGAGGAGAGATTCGCAGCCGAGCCGGAGATTCTTCTGTGGCAAGTGCGGGGAATGCTCCCGAGGTTCGTCAAGAACATATCAACCTGAGATACGCGACTTGAGGCTGGTAATATGGCGAAATGTGTCTTGCAAGTGTGTGAGAGAGCGAGCAAGATACACGGCGGATGCAAAACGAAGGCGTGCTTTTCGCCAGCGGCCAATCCGAGCGCCGCTAATAGGACCTCAGACCTGGCTAGTTTGCCCGCAGCGCGCAATGACAACAGCACCCTCCCTTCGAGCATTCAAGGCCTCATCACCGCCCGTGGGTTCCGAGAGGGGCGGGATGGAGCAGAGGTCGAAAAGCGGCGCCGTTCCAAAATTTCGGTTGTGACTCTTCCTTTGAATCCCTGTGATCATCCGAGGCCGGCAAGACAAGATGGGGGACGTCGAGCACATCTACGAGACGTACAACGACATCCACACCATCATCGCCAAATCGGCGGCCAAGATCGCGGACGAGTTCAAGCCCGACATGCTCATCGCCATCGGTGCGCCCATCCATCGCGTGCTCTCGCCGCCGCCGACGTTGCTGACGACGACGACGCGCAGGGGGAGGGCAAGTCTCCGTTCGCGCGTGCTGTCTGGCTGGCTGCTGACTCTCCTTGTTGCGCAGCGGCTTCTTCCCCGCGCGCGTCCTGGTGCGCGTGCGAGCAGTGGAACGGCGGGCGCTGACGCTCGGGCCTGGCTGTACAGCGCACGTTCCTCAAGGACCCGGCGAGCAAGCGCAACATCCCGATCCAGGCCATCGGCCTCTCGCTCTACGAGTCGCTGCCCGGCACGACCGAGGAGCAGATCGGCCAGGAGGTCATCCGCACCCAGTGGCTGTATGCGCCGTTTCTCGAGCTCTCGAGCCCGACGCGCTTGCTTATCGTTGCCTTCATAGTGGGCCTGAGGCCCAGGTGCTGCTTGGTCGGCGCGCGTTGATTGTCGTACGTGCTTTGCTCGACGCTGGGATTCACTTTTGCTCACGTCGGGCAGGACGAAGTCGACGACTCGCGCAAGACGCTGCAGTGCGCTCGCAATTCGTCTGCATTGGGTACGCTAACGGTCATCTCTTCCAGCTACGCAGTGTCCGAGCTGCAAAAGGACGTCGAGGCGGCGCTGCAAAAGCTGCCCGAGGCCGAGCGCGACGGCCAGCGCACCAAGTTCGCCGTGTTTGTCGTGCACAACAAGCTCAAGGAAAAGGTGGCAGACCTGCCGCCCGACATTCCGTATTACTCGGGTGCGCATTGCACGAGCTTGCACGAGCTTGTCCGGCCGTTTGACTGATCGTTCCAGGTGCCGACGTCGAGGACAAATGGTGCGTCAGCTCTTGCTACTTACCGTGCCGAAGCTGACTCTCTTACCAGGCTGGACTATCCCTGGGAGGCAACGTGAGTTCGGAGTGCCATGCGGACCAAAGCTGATGGGTTTGACCGGCAGAGACATCGAAGAGCACGACCGGCTGGCAGCAGAAGCCCGGGCCAAGGGCAAGTGAGGGAGGCCGGTGGGCCCGTGTGGGTGGGAGGAGTTGTTGTAGAGTATGCGTGTAGAGCAGCCCGTCCGTATACATATCGAAATGCGCCGTCCGCCCGTCCGCGTCCCGTCCGACTCTCCTGTCTCCCTCCGCCCACGCTACCGGCCGCCGCCGCGCGTCCCGCCGTCTCCGCCCCCGCGCCCCTCAGTCAGCAGCAGCAGCAGCAGCCCCGCGCGCACGCGTCCCCGGCATCGGCTGTCTGGCTCTCTCGCGGCATACATAACCCCGGCGCCAGCTAAAATTTGCTGCTCATCGCGATGGCCGACGACGAAATCGAGTACGAGGGTCTCTCGTCCAACGCGGGCTTCACCGCCAACATGCTCGCCGGCGCCCTCGTGCGTGCCCGCCGTCCGTGACGTTTTTAAGCCCATCGGCCGACGCGATGCGCTGCAGGCTGGCATCACCGAACACGCCGTCATGTTCCCCTTCGACAGCATCAAGGCGAGTCCCGCGAGAGCGTCGATGCCGGCGCCGGCGCGCTGACCCCGCGGGCGCAGACGCGGATGCAGGTCTTCCAGACGTCGCCGGCCGCGATCTACTCGGGCATCGGCAACGCGTTCACGCGGATATCCAGCACGGAGGGCATGCGCGCGCTCTGGCGCGGCGTCTCGTCCGTCATCGCCGGCGCCGGCCCCGCCCACGCCGTCCACTTCGGCGTCTACGAGGCCGTCAAGGAGCTCGCGGGCGGCAACGAGCGCGGCCACCACTGGGTCGCGACAGGTGCGCTAGGCTTGGTCAGACTCCCCCGCTGCGCAGCGGCGCTAAGCGCCCGGTGCAGCATGGGCAGGCGCGTCGGCGACGGTGGCGAGCGACGCGCTCATGAACCCGTTTGATGGTGCGTGCGCCCGTCCCTTTATATGTGCCCCACTGGCCGCGAGTCTAGACTCTGGTTCTGAGCTCTCGCTTGCAGTCATCAAGCAGCGCATGCAGGTGCACGGCTCCGAGTTCCGCTCCATGGTCGTCTGCGCCCGCACCGTCTGGCGCACCGAGGGCCTCAGCGCCTTCTACGTCTCGTACCCGACGACGCTCATGATGACCGTGCCCTTCACCGCCGTGCAGTTCTCCGCGTACGAGAGCCTCAAGAAGGTGCTCAACCCGCGCGGCGAGTACTCGCCCGTCACCCACGTCGTCGCCGGCGGGCTCTCCGGCGGCGTCGCCGCCGCCGTCACCACGCCGCTCGACGTCGCCAAGACGCTGCTGCAGACGCGCGGCACGAGCGCGGACGCCGAGATCCGCGGCGCGCGCGGCATGGCCGACGCGCTGCGCATAATATGGGCGCGCGACGGCGCCCGCGGCTTCGCGCGCGGCATGGCGCCGCGCGTGCTCACCTTCATGCCCAGCAACGCGCTTTGCTGGCTCTCGTACGAGTTCTTTAGTGCGTCGTCCCTCCCTGCTCATCTTATCTTATCTGATCGACTTGCGCAGAGGCCGCGATACGGGATTGATCGTGAACGACGTGCATAGACTTAATCGCGCTGCTTTAGTCGCGAACCACCCCGCCCCCTGCATTCCACTGCAGCGGCCATGCCGCGCCATGCCATGCTATTCTACATACAGTACTCTTGCAAATACGGGAATTGCTTTCGTGCGCTCTGCTCTGTCTGCTCATCGAGCCCGTGCCCGCCGCTTCGCGCTCCTGCTCATGTGTGTCCCCAGTGCCAAGTTTCTGATCGCGACTCGCACTCCGCCATGGGCCTTTTATACCCACGGGCGGTTGACAGCGCTGGAAGTGTAAACAATCAACGTGTGAAGCGTCTAGTCGTGCCATCCCCAAGCGTCGTTCCTGACGCGCGGCGGAGACCTGGCCGCCACACCCCTCACGGACTATCGAGGGAAGATCTTCGTCGTCGCGCATCCCGGTGCTTCGGCAAGGTCGCGCCCCTCAAGGTCAGGCAGGCTCGACATGCATAGAACATGGCCCCCAGCACCTGGACCCCCCGCTCCGCAATACGTACGAGAAGCACCAGCTGTCCGAAGCGCACCTCCGACTGTCGCAATGTGCGTGCCAGGCGCATTCACACTTCGGGAAACGCACGTTGGTGAACGGACGCCCAGGGCTCATTCAACGATCGTCGAAGCGAGCCCCGGCTTGGTATCAAAGACCAACCTCCGCCCCTCCGCCGGCGGTAGGGCTTTACTCATGTTGGTCCCTGCGAACCCCTTCCTTTGGCCGGTCGCTCATACATCGCCACGCAGTCTGTTACGAACGTCCCTCCGATAGATTCAAAATAGTGGGCCCATAACACGGAAGGTGCTTATCTGGGTGACGATCGATTTGCGACGCTGCAGGAGCTGTCTACGGCCTTTCCATTGAACATTGAAGGCACGGGTTGCAATATTCCTGCCGATTCACCCTGGGATTGGCAGCATGCAGTCACCTCGCCTCGATCCGCAAACACCACCCATTCACACATACGGTAAACAACCGTAGTAACGTGTGTTGTTGACCTCCCCGTGTCCCTGAAGTCAATGCCGTCACGCATTCACTGGTCGTATCATGGCTGACGCAGTTCCCGACGATGACAGGGAGGGGAATCGGAAGCGCACCGTCGATGTCCGTCTTCAGAAGGCCAGCTACTCAACACGGTCTATCACGGGCATCAAACAACGGTTACCCTTGCCCCTTTCTCAATGTCGGACGACGCGCCCGCGGATGCTGACGGCGAAGCGCGGCGACAGACCAGAACCAAGATAGCCGGCATTTTGCGTTGGACGGGCGCGCGCGTCAGTGTGGCTCGGCAGCGAGTCTAAACCCTGCCTCGCCTCGCCTCTCCGTCTCCCTCCCTCCTTCTCTCTCTCACTCACCATGCGCAAGCTGCGCGTGCCGAATCCGCAGCGCGCGTTCCGCGGGCTCGTGACGACGCTGCTCTGCGGCGTGCTGTACTTCGGGTTCTACCACTGGACGACCGCGCACGCGCCGTGGCTCCCCATCGTGCAGCACGCCCTCGCGCCGCTGCACCCGGCGCACGCGGACTGCGACCGCTGTACTGTCGCGCCGGAGTGGTGCCGCGAGTTCGGCTCGCGCAACCTCGACCTGGCGCTGGCGTATGAGGGTGCGTGCCGTGCCAGCCCGACGACCGATCACCGCTGAGGCCGCCCCGCACCGCCCGCAGGCTCGGGCGACAGGGTGCGCCGCGTGATGGCGCGTGCGCAGGCGGGGCAGCCGCTTCACTTCGGGATCATCGGCGGCTCGCTGAGCCGCGGGCACGCGTGCAAATGCACGGTGTTCCACCGCCAGATATTCGACTGTGAGCGCCTGGATTAGTGGACACGCTCTTGTGGCGCGGGACGCTCAACGGGCGGCAGGGTGGAACACGACGTTCCCTCATGCGGGGAACGAATACGTAGACGGCTCCGTCGGCGCGCGGGGCAGCAGCTACTTCAAGGTGCGCCGCGTCCCCGCAAATCGCTCCCGCGCACGCGCGCGCCGCGGGCCGATCGTTGCTGTGCCCGTGCCTGCCGATCTTTGCGCCCGGTGGCTAATTTTGGGCGCAGTTCTGCGACGTCGAGCATATCCGCCAGAACGCGGACTTCGTTATCATTGAGCTGGGTGAGTGGTGTGTCAGCGCACTGGTGGCGTTTGCTCACGCTCGACGCCGACGCCGGAAGGGATCAACGACCTGCTGAGCGACGACCATATGCGCAACATCGAAAGCATCCTGCGCACGGTGCTCTCGTTGCCATCGAAGCCCGCTATCGTCATGACTGCGTCCTTCTCCCTCATGGGAAAGATGACCATGGGTGCAGACGGACATCTACCCGTCGCGCAGTACTACGATGTCCCTGTGCGTTTCCTCTATACGCATCCCACTCTGAGATTCCCCACTAATCTTGCATCAAACTGCAGGTCATCAGGTAGCGAAGTAATGAGAGCGGAGATGCCCTCTCGCGCTCAACCTATCTTCAGCATCCGGAACGCGCTTTTGCCCATCCTTCAACGCTACCCCGAGAAAGTTAAAGGCGAGTCGATTTCCCACAAGTGATTGACTCTGACTGTCCGGTCAGACTATTTTATCTACTTCGATCCCGTTTTCCCTGACCGGACCGACCGTACGTACACACCTCACCCTGACAAGCCTCTTGCGCCCTAAAGGCCCCTAGTATTGCACTTAAGCGGCCTGGGCCATCGCGTCCTCGCAGAGACGACGATATCTTTCTTGTGCGTGCTTCTTCGCCGTCAAGCGCAGCCCGTTGACCCGGCGTCCTCGCGTCGCTCGCAGAAAACGCCAAAAATGCATCCTGGACAACGGCCGGCCAACGGTGCCGCAGAACACCACACTCTTCCCCATAGGAGAGGACTATAACGTCGACGTCCCGCGCCTGACCCTGATGAGCAGCAGCTGGTCCGCGGATGCCGTGTCGCCGATCGACAAGCCAGGCTGCACGTCGCTCGACACCCCCGGGACACCGCTTCAAGCGCTGCCGTCGAGCCGTGGCTGGCAGCCCGAGGCGATTCCGCACACCAAGACGCACGGGTACCGCGCGAGCGAGCCCGGCGCGCAGATCGACTTCGAAGTCGACCTCGTGCAGGGGTACGTCCAGGTGTCGTACCAGAAGAGCCAACGGCATGGGATGGGCTGGGTGTCGTGCTGGTTTGACGAAGGAGACTGGCGGCACGGGCGCAAACTGGATGGATGGTGGAATAACAAAGCGTGCGTCCTTCCCCCTCGATCCGAGTGCGTGCTGATGCTGCCGCGAAGCGTTCAACCGACGTTTACGGAGATCAATGCGAAGCCTATTGCCCCGGGTAAGCATACATTGCACTGTAGGCTGTTGGAGAAGAATGGGAAGGAAGAGGGACGAGGGACAAAGTGAGTCGCGCCTTTCGCGCGAGGTCGAGTCTAGTCCGCTGACCTCGCACAGTTTCATGATCGTCTCCATCATGACACTGTAGCGAGAACAGCCGCATTTTCATATCCATATCTCGATAAATTACTATTATACGTAGATTAACGGATGGCTGTATGTCTCTCACCAGGGTTTTTCTTCCCTGGAAGATAGGCGAGACTCATTCTCCCGGGACCTCAAAGGTTGGCTTCTTGGGTTTACATTTCTTGCCCTTTCCTCGCAATATGGGACTGCCAGTTCGTGGAATTTATATGGTCTCCTCGGCTCTCTGGCATAGTAGGAGCTTTGACTTTGGGCTGCCTTGCGGATCCCATGGGATTCGGAGAAGTTATCCGAGGGGCCGCGCCTGGGCGAATGCACGGTACAAGGTCGAACGTCTCATCGTATCATGACATACAAAGCCTATGAATACAGGGGACGGGTCCGATATTGGGCGTAGGATGGTTTATGGGTGTACTTGTGCATGCTTGCTGGACCTTCGAGAAGGACAGGTAAGATTGACACTGCGCTCGGCACATGGGCTGGTCCCAGGGCTAGCCATCAGCCCAATCGTCCTGCTTTTGCTGTGATTCCGCCGGTACCAGCGCAGTCGGCGCGATGAACGGACATTGAGTCCGCCATTCAAATATTCAGGCACCGTCAGCGGCGTTGCCACCGGCGTTTAGCGACGTGAATTCTCAAGAGAGTATCGACTAGTAGTTCTCTCCGCATAGTGCCAGGTCTCGCAGCGGGCGCCCTGTCAACACAGGCTGACGACGCCGCATTCAGCGTCCTCAATCTCTCAGTCGTGTGGCGCGGAAAGTTTGGGGCCTAGGGCCACAATAAAGTCCTGGTCATCGCTGCCGCATTGACGCTCATGGTTGGTACCTATGTAAAGCTAGCGATCAACACGGCACTTCCGTGGTTGCTGTGCTGCTGGCGCCGCCGTCTGCGCGTTGTGCGCGACGGCCGAATAGGGTCACTGGGCGCGGAGCGGACTGTCCTAGACTGTCCGCAATTGAAGCGCCGTCGCGGCTTTACTTACCGCTGCCAGCGTTTGGCGACGTGAAGTCCCAAGAGACGATGAGGGTTGTTCCCGTGTGAGATTGTGCCATAGGCATATGGCAAAGCGACCTGCAAAGCGAGGTACAATGGGTAACATAACTGATCCTTTCACCGGTACTGTGGGCCAGTGGGCTAAATCTCACAGTACAAGCTCGTGCGGTGTGGTCTTGGTTTGCCACAGGTGCACTTCCTAGGCCTCTATCGGACAATGTCACACGGTGAGACGATTTCAACTGACGAGACAGGTAGCGGGAGCAATCGGAAGCAATCGGAACTAACTCGGAATTAAACCCGATCACGATCGGAAATTCGCTGATAAGGACGCCTAGCCGCGGCTCAGACCTGACTACAGTGCTGATCGAGGACATTCCACGCAGTGCCCGCCAGTCACTGACTACCAAGCGAGCATTTTTGCAATACACTTGAGCGTCACTGCTCATTATTTTCTTCCTTATCAACATCACCTGTAAGTAAACTATCTTGTCGACCAAGTGCGCGAATACCAGACGCATTATGCAAAATTCACACAGAGTGGTACATGTATTCATTCTGGGCTCCGTACTTCAGGCGAGTCCAGCATATGTTCGGGCAAAGTGTCGTCCAAGCTTGTCGGACGCCGGTCGCGAGATGACCACCATGCAGTCTAAATGATATTCTGCACGTTCTCACCCTGCTATCATGCGTGTGATAATGCAAAACATGGATCATATGCATCTCAGCCCAGTTATATCAAGCACTCCTGCCGGACGGGGAACCACGATGTGCGCGGAATTACACGGTCCAGAAGTCGCACCCCGCCGAGCCCCTAATTCATCATGGCTGGTTCTTCTCTACACTCCCACATTGAGGCCCTCTTCTCTGAGCTCTCCAGCACCGTTGCGGTGGCTGCTGGCCTCGACACCGAGTGAGCGTCGTTGATCGCTCCACCGGAGTCCCAGTCGCGCTCACCAAACACCGTTGCTCTCGGATTAGGGGTGCCACGATTGTTCTCGGCGAGGTGTCCTCGCAGTTGCAGGAGCTACGCATGCAGGTCAGCGCGGGCGTGGGTCTGCAACAGTACCTCAGCATACCACCTGCACAACGCCCCTCCGACCCCGACATCTCCCTCGAGGGATGCAAGAAGAACGTGCGCGAAGCTCTCGGGAAATTCATACGGGGAGTCGCTTTCAGTGATCCTGAGGCAGACACGCCTTACCGGTGAGATAATCTATGTCATTAATGTTAACGCCTGTATCCAACCTTCCCCCAGTATCTCGCGAGTTGCCAGCTACTTGGAATACGCTCAGAAACATCACAAGCAATACCTCGCGCCGAGGCGCCGTCCTCGAGCCTCCCTTGCCTCTACCACCGCACTACCAGCGCCGATCGCATCCCCGGCCGCCGCAACATTCAACGCGCCACAGCAGGCCGCACAAGCGAGCGCGCGCCGGCAGCCGCAGTCCTCTTCCATATGGACCGTGCCTGGTACATTCATGTCGCCGCCACTCCCCAATACTTCGCAATCAGTCGCCACGCCGCCTTGGATAGCAGGAATTCCGCCCCCGCCCTTCCCACCGTCGCTGGTCGGCCACGACGATGAGGACGACCTCCAATGCCGGCAGCAGCTGCTCCAGATGGAAAACACTCTGCGCAGCCTTCACGCACGGGCAACCAGCGGGATCAGCTGGCGTCAAGCCAGCGAGCGTATAACTGAGCTCGTCTTCCTCGGGAGCAGTTTCGACGTCGCCGCCGCCGACATTCCGACCATGAACATGTTGTGCGAGGCGGCGCCGAACCTTGTCCGCCTCTCGATCAACGCGCCCATCGCACCGTGGATCTCGGCTCCGGCTTTTCCCCTTGACCTTCAGTACCTGCTCGTCGACGAGGCGAACGTCGTCTGGACCATGAATCGCATGGCGTCCACGCTCCGTGCCCTGCACGCCTCGGACATACCTGAACTACACCTCAGGAACGCGTCGCTGGCGACACTGCGCAAATGTCTGGCGTACTTGAAGCGCAGCACGACTTGCCGAATCGTCGACGACGCGGGTCTCCGGTACATCAATCTCGTCGACCGCCACCGCACGCACCTGTACGTGGGCGCATTCGTCTCAACCACCAGCTTCGTTTTCACAAGTAAGACCCTGGCGGACGTCACCAGCCTGGCGCTCTGCGACCAGATGCTTACGGAAGACCTCAACGAGTTGTTCGGACGGGCGTTCCCTCGCGACCTGCACGAGCTGCGCGTCTGGTTCGGTGCCGAGTATCGTCCGCAGGAGTCTCGGGAGCGCCTTCTTGCGTATCGCAGCGCCGGGTGGGGGCGCTGTAAAGCGCTAGCCCTGTTGACGCTCACTGTGACGCCGCCTGTTGACATCATCGCTCCGCGGCGCGAGATGCCGGTGCCGACGGTGCGGCGATCGCTGCTCAGGCAATTCGTGCACCACATTCACGGCGGCGACTTCGCGGCTATGGCAAAAGTCAAGGTGCTGCAGGACGGCGTTGAGATTCTCGATGCCTGAGAGACTCGCCGGCGTAGAGCGGGCACACACAGCTTCTTTCTCTCGTCTTGTTTCGAATGAAATATCCTATAGTACAAGATCACAACACAGTCAGCCGCGCGCACACATTAGATAGATAGACGTACCCGTTTGCAATAGAAATACCTGGATGCCTGTCACCTCTACTCTTGACCTCAGCCGGCTAGTTCAAATTAGAGCCGCCCTGTGATCCTCGTGGCTAAGTATTGGCCAATGCTCGCCTGCGTCATCTCTATGATCAACGGCTGGCCGTCGGAGGGGATGTCAAAGGTGACTTCGGAGGCGCGGTCGAACTTGCGGAAGTGTCTGCGCATCTCGAGCGCAAACACCAGCAGATGCATTCGACACACACCTGCCCTGGTGAGCGCTCAGACCTTTCTCTCTGGAACTATAGTTACAGTGCGTACCAGATGTAATATAAGATCCCCAGGGCGCTTCTTGAAGGGGTTCCCAGGATGAGTCACGCATGCAGCAAGCGAGGTAAGATGGCATGGTGTCGTCGTCATTTGCCAGGCCGAACAGTCACAGGCTCTAGACAGGCCGCCCACGGACGTAACAGACAGTCTCGAGAGTGATATTTTGGTGAGCTTAAAGCCCTACAAAATTTGCAACGCGGCGCCATTTGCAAGTGCTGCTGTGAGCAATTAGCTGAAATCGTTCGCAAGAGACAATGGGGGCGCCAGTGCACAAGAGAGCAAACGGAGACACGGGTCAAGCCCCAGCAGATCTCTTGGGCGCGCGGGCGCGGACAAGTCATGCGTTGCAGGGAGCCTGTATGATCCTGGGCTCGTTGGCAAAACGTTCGATTGCGATGAAAGACATGTCACGCGGGGAGACGGGCAGAACTAGCGTGACCGGCAAGCCGAGGTGATGGGAAGAGTGAGAAGGAAACTGCGGACCTTGAAAGCGCGTCTCAACTGTCGTCAGCTTCCCTGATCGACCCTGTCAACGGGGCAATTCGATGATTCTCAGCCACCCCCGCACAGAGCACAACAATGCAGAACCCTGGGATGTTAACATTACAACAGAATAGGCGAGAGGTTGTTATCTATGGCGTTTGTTCGCACACCCAGTCCCGCGCATCAGGCTTCCAGACGCTCCTGGTCGGGTAACTACAATGTAACCTCGTTCGTGGGGCGCTTGCGTCGCCCGTACCGTCCGTCGACCCGCGTAGCGTCGCGGGAGCGGTGCCCTTCTCCACCCAGTCCACGAGCGCAAGCAACGCGCTCGCGTCCGACGAGTTGGACCAGCTGGTCTGCATGCTCTGGCCGAACATCCACGCGCCGGGACCCGTGCCGCAGTGGTTCATCCCAGGGATCACGAAGAGGCGGTAGAATGCGTCCATTGACGCGACCGGTAGCGAGAGCGCGCGTGCGACGCGCTGGTAGTACCACTTTGCTGTTCCTGACGGGATGATCTGCACGGCGGTGCGAGTCAGAAGATGCGGCAGAGAGGGCGGGGGGACTGACGAGGTCGCGGCTGCCGTGGTAGACGAGCAGCTTGCCGCCCCGCTTGCGGAAGGCCGAGATGTCGGGGCCCCACGAGCTCACGCGTACTTTGGCGTCAGCGCGCTCGGCGTCGGCGATCTCCTTGAGCCCGAAGTCGGCGCTCGGCTGCCAGGTCGCGTTCCTGTAGACGACGTAGCGCCACCATTGCTGCGAGGTATGTGAGGCAAAGGTAGACGGAAGACGACGAGGAACGCTTACAAGAGCGACCTCGTAGAATGTCGGGTTGAACGCCACAGGGAATGTCGCCAGGTCGTGGATGGCACCGGGGTCGATGCGCGGCGACAGCAGCTCGCCGTCGTCACCGTAGAGCGGCGAGTGGATCTTGCGCACGGCGTCGACCTGCGCTGGCGATAGACACCCATCGCGCTTCGCTCCCTCGCAGAGCAGCGTCTCGGGCACAAACTGACACGCGTCGGGGTCGTCGATGATGCCGTCGCGCAGCCCGTCCAGCCCGTCACACTGCCGGAGCAGCTCGTCTCTGACGAGCGCCCAGTCCGCCTCTTCCAGCGCATGCGACGCGAGGTTGGCAATCGCGCTCTGGCCGATGAAGCGCACGAAGTTGACGCCCGGCGCGCCGGCGAGCACGCCGTCGAAGTCGGCCGGGTAGTCCTGCGCGCTGCGCAGGCCGTTGCGCCCGCCGGCCGAGCAGCCGACGTAGTACGCCTTGCTGTGCGGCCGGCCGTAGTACGCGCGCACGAGCTGCTTCGCGAGCTGCGCGGAGACGTGCAGCCCGCGGTACGCGTAGTCCGCGACGAGGTCGTCGCCCTGCAGGAACGCCTCGCCCGACGGGCCGTCGTGCCCGCCGTCGTGGCTCACCGCCGCAAAGTGGAGGGACGTGCCCCATTTGAGGCCGTCGTACTCGACACCTATATTGATGAGAATTGAGAATGTTGTTGAAGACGCTGGAGATGAGAACGCACATCCAGCTAGCCCACCAGCGCCCGCCGCGAGGATGCGCCCGTACCACGCGTCTGAGTCGGGAAGCCAGGCCTCTACACGCGTTGCGCCGACGCGCGAAGTGTTGTACACGACGTTGACGACGCACGCGTTGACGGGGGTCTCGGCGCGCAGGTCCTCGCCGAGGCCGACTCCACAGGACGCTGGGATGCGGTAGCTCTCGCCTGCGCGCAGGTACTGCGTCTTGATCGAGTGTGCATTCTGAATGCGCGTGTGCGCAAGGATGCCGCAGCGTTGGGCCGGGGAGAGCGCAAGCGCCGGCGCGAGGAGACCAAGCAGAAACACCTGGGCTGGGGTGGAGAGCATCGCGGGAGCTCAAGCATGGAGAGTCAACCGCGCGGCTTTATGTACCATTGGCACGAGATCATAATCATGACTGCTGACAGGGTCGTCGTCGGGCGGAAAGACGCGCAAGTCAAAACCCAGAGAGAAGTTCGCCGTAGGGCACTGCCACAGATGACCGGGGGGAGCGTCCGGGCAATGCATCGGGCATTCCTGTGATCATCGAGTCGGTCAGGTTTAGATTCCCTGTAGTCTCAAGGACGCAACACACCTTCGTTCATGCGACTTGGTATCGGGAAGCGGCGCTCGTGTACGCAATGACAAGCACGCGCAGGTGATCGTCTGCACCCGGCACAGTCTGCATTACAGAGCAAAACTTGAAGGACTCCTTTTCAGCTGACTATGCGTGACAGCGGGGGGCCGTGTCGGAATGGGTCATCAGATGTCAAATGCTGGCGCCGAGTCTGTATCGAGCTGCAATGTATCCGCGAGGTGTGAGATGCCGACGCGCCGATGTGAGCGGTAATGTCTGGAGGCCCACTGCGCAGTCGCTCTTCGCGGCAACTTGCATTTCCGGGAACCATGTAGTGGCGCCGCCGCCGCAGATACGGACGGCGAGCGGGAAAAGTTCGGAGCTGCAATTCGGCGCGTCGGAGTCGGAGCGCGAAACGCGTCTTGACCAGGAACCATGAGGACGGCGCAGGAGATCAAGACGCAACTTGCCGCCGAACTCGGGTCCAATGGCCGGCCATACTGGCGGACGCTCTCCGAGTACCTCACCGCCAAGATCTCGCGGCAGGAGTTCGAGGACATCGTCAAGCAGTTCCTCAATGTCCCCCGTCTCGGTCAGTGCCTCACGGCCCCACGCCGGCCCTAGCCGATGCTCACTCTGGGTGTCACACAGTGCAACTGCACAACGCGCTGCTCATTGCCATCATCACCTCCGCCGGATCTAGCTCGTCGCCGTCGACGCTGCCGCTCGCCGCCCAGGCTCAGCGGAAGCGCCGCCGGTTCCGCTCGTACCAGGGCGACGAGGCGGAGGCCACCGCGTCGCGCTCGGCCAGGCTCAAGCAGTGGGCGCTCGCCGCGGGCAAGCGCGAGCGGGAGCGGATACGCCACCTGGAGCACGGCGAGCCGCTCGCAGACCCGCACGCGCAGGACGAGATCCTCCGCGAGCGCGGCGTGCGGCGCGTCCCGGAGGCGCCCGACGGCAGACGTAAGCGCCCCCACGCCGGCTGTGTCGCGCGCTCAGTCCCCTTGCAGCGTCCGAGAACTTCCACCACGTGCGGCTGGCGGCGACGACGCGCGGGATCGCGCAGCAGCACCTGCACGAGCGGCTCTCGCTCGCCGCCGCGCAGCACGGGCTCTCGCCGCACGTCTCCAAGTCCGCGTCGGCGCTGCTCAACCTCGCCGTCGAGGCGATGCTCAAGAACCTCGTCACGCACGCGCTCGTCCAGACGTCCTCGTCGCGCGCCATCTCGTCCATCCGCCCCGTCGTCCCGCCCAGCGCCTCGCTCGGCGTCTCCGCGTTCGACACCGTGCTCACCATCACCCCGTCCGTCATCCCGAACCAGAGCGCCGCCGCGGTGCGCCTCGCCCAGGGAGAGCCGGACTACACGGACGAGCGCGACCGCAACTTCACGCTCGGCCGCAACAAGGCGTCGGCGCCGCGCGAAGACCCGCGTTGGCAGCTACTCTCGATCCTCCGCGAACGCACGGGCGTGCGCGAGGTGCTTGACGGACTTTAGAAGAAGCATAAGTTATCTATCGGTTCCGTTGTATTCCTGCTGTAGTATGTTGGCACAGTGCACTGTAACATTATTTGCCCGGAAGGGACATCATCATCGTCAGCTCGTATCCATGGGTTGACCGCTCCCTTTTGCGACCGCGGCGAGGTCGTCTTCCTGGTCAAGCTCGTCCAGGAGACCGTCAAGGTCGGGCGACACGACGTATCGCTGGCGAATCTCGCCCAGAACGACCATCGCTTTCTTCTCGCGGTGGAGGTGGACGGCTTGCTGCAGATACGAAGCAGGCGTTGCAGAATTGACCTGTCAAGAGCATATGCAACTTGCGAGAAGCTCTCGATTGCGAGCACGCACGTTCAGCAGGATGTTGTCGCCTAATCGCATCTTGAGCGAGCCGTCGTCGTAGACCTCGAGGTGCCCGATGAGCCCGTCGAGCGGGACCTTCTTCTCCTCCTTCTTCGCGCCGTCCTCGTCGTCCGCGGTCAGCGGCTTGACCTCGTCCGCGAACGAGACGTGGCGCGACGGCCCGGCGTCCGCGCGCTCCTTGCCCTTCGCCTTGTCCGACTTGAGCGCGGGCTTGGACGCACTTGGGCCCGCGTCGTCCTTCGCGTCGACGTCCATGGCGTCGGCGCTCGCGGCGGGCTTGGCGGGCACGAAGGCGGGGAACGGCTGCGGGAACTGGAAGACGAAGATTTCGTGGCTCATAGGCGTGATCTGTGGCGTCGTTCAGAATTGCAGTTCGTGCGAGATGTACGGGCATGTACCTCCATGTCGTCCTGCTTGCCGGTGAGCGCGCGGACGAGCTCCTGCAGCTCGTCAGCATCGTCGATGTCGGCCAGGACAAATTCTGCGGGTTCTTGCGCTTGCGCTTGCGCCGCGCGCGAAGGGCCAGCGGCCATCTCGAACAGTTTCGCTGGAACGTCATGGTCAGATTCCGGCAGCGCCCAACGAAAGAGCACACCATCCTGGTCCTCGAGCTTGACGCGCGGCTTCGCCTTGCGCTCCCTGCGCAGCGTCTCGGGCGCCATGTAGTCCATGCGGCGCACGTCGGCCAGGTCGACGATCTCGACGCCGGCGTCCGGGTCCGAGTACTGCTCCGCCTCGTCGTCGTCCTCGTCCTTGGGCCGCTTCGGCCCGGGGAACGGCGGTAGTACGGCGCCCAGCGACGACGCCAGCCCACCGCCCGCGGCCGGCGCGACGGGCGCGAAGACCGTGCGCGGCGCCGCGCGGCGCCCCGTCACCAGCGCGGGGCCCATGGCGAACGGCCCGCTCGCCACCATCGTCTCTTCGGGGCGTGGGCCGCTGGGGCGCTCGGCGCCGCCGCCAGGGCCGCCGCGTCCGCGCCCGCGGCCCCGTCCGCGGCCAGCGGGCGGCTTGCTGCTGCTCGCGCCGGTGTTCGAGGGTTCCTATATCATAACGCGTTGAATAATCTGTGTTGAAGGGGATGCTGGGATACCTGCCTGCTTGACCTCGGCCCTGTGCGGCAGTCAAACGCGTGCGCGGCGCGGGGAAAGCGAGAGGGCTGCGCACTCTGCTGGCTTTTTCCTCGCGGCGAAGGTCGGGACGAACTTGAGCTTCGCCGTGCCGCCCTTCGTCGTCGCCTCGTCCGTCTTCTTGGCCTGGTTGCCGATGGCCCGCTCCTGCGCCGGCGGCTGGCTCATGGATGCTAATCGCGATACCCCGGAGTCGGAGGAGTCAGATCTAAGCGGATGACACGCCTCAAAACTCCGCTCTGACCATCGCAGACCGTGATCGGGAAGAGAACCAGGAAAGGCTGCCAACGAAGTACATATCCAGGTAGTTAATATGCGATGGCTGATCCCATATATTATATGAGTACATCCCAGAAAGTCCAAGGAAAGTCATTTTTTGACACGGTTACACCGACCAGAGCAACCAGATGAGGTTAAAAAGAATAGGATATATGGTGTAAACATAAATGTAATGCAACAACTTGCCCCCTACTTGCGGCAGAGAATGGCGGCGGGCACGCCGGGCTTGAGCCAGGCGGTGGTGAACGCGACGCCTGCAACGTACTCGTCGCGGTTGCACTGGCCCTTGTACTGCTTGTTCGCGAAGTCGCCGCCGAGCGCGTCGCCGCGGTTGTCGCCCTGGTCGAACCAGACGGTGCGCGAGGACCCCTTGCCGAGGGTCTTGTCGCTCTTCGCGCAGAGCACCGTGGAGACCTTCGCGCCGCGCACGGCATAGCCGATCGCGAACCAGTCGTCCGCGCACTGGTACTTCGTGAACGTGCTCGCCCAGTCGCTCTTGACGTTGCGCTCGTCGTACACCGTCTCGGCCGTGGACCACGTCGCGGGGAAGGCCGCGTCCGTGCAGAGCCCGCGCGCGGGCGAGCCGGCGCTGAGGCCGACGAGGCGCAGGCCGTCGGGGCACGCCGCCTTGCGCGCGCCGCTGTCCCAGTCGCCCCGCGCGAGCATCGTCGCGCTCTTGACGTAGTCCTCGACGTCGACGTTGAGCATGCGCCACTGGGCGACGGCGGGCGGCGCCGCGAGGTACGTCGCGTTCGTCAGCGCGAGGAACGAGTCCTTGCGCCAGTCGTTGCCGTCGAGCAGCCCGTCGCGCTTCTTCGTCTTGCGGTCCCAGTTGATCAGCGCCCACAAGTTGTCCGTGTCGCGGAAGCCCACGAGCGGCCAGTACGCGAAGTCGATGTCGTTCGAGATGAGGAACGCGAGCGTGTTCTCCCACCACGCGCGCGTGACGTCCGATACGCCGCCGATGCCATGCACACCGAACTCGCTCAGCTGCCGGGCCATGTGAGACGACTTGGCGCGCTAGTGCTCGAGAGTCGGACGTACCCAGAGTGGCGCGTTGTAATGCCGGTCCTTGTTCAGGGCGACGAACGCGGCGGAGTCGATGTAGGTGTTGTACAGGTCGGACTTGGACAGGTCCTCGTAGCGCGGGTCCGTCGTCTCCTGCGAATCCGATCAGGTGAGAAACGCGATCACGTGCAGCCCAAGATTGCCGCGCACGCCAATGCCAGATGCTCCGCTGTGATTCGGACCGGTGTAACTGTAGAAATGCGCCGAGTACACGAGCTTGTTGGGCTGCACGAGGGTGTGGCTGAGCTGGTTCGCGCCGATGAGGGTCGGACGGCTGTGGGGGGTGATGTCGGTGGGGATGCCGACCCAGTTGATACCCTCGATGATGATGAGGATGTCGGGGTTCGCCTCCCTGAGGATGCGGTCGCCCGCGTGGTGCGCGGCGAGGTACCAGTCGTACGCGTTGTAGCCGCCCCAGTTCGGGTCGTTCAGGATGTCGCGGCGGACCTCGTTGTACAGGTCTGCGCCGACGACGCGCTTGTTGTCCTTGAAGCGGCGGACGATGGAGACCCAGTCCTGGATCCACTGCTCCTCGCTCTGGCTCTCGTTCCAGCGCTCGTTGCCGTCGGCGATGCCGCAGCACCAGCGGCTCTTGTTGGTGTGGTTGTTGAGGATGACGGCGAAGCGACGGTCGGTGAGCGCGGTGACGACGGCCTCGTAGATGTCGCGCGGTGCCTTGCCCCTGAATTGCGGGTTGGCGGCGACCCAGTCGTCGGGGACGGGGTTGGCGTCGTGCAGCATCTCGTTGGAGAAGGGGAGGCGGATGGAGTTGATGCCGAGCTGCTCGAACGAGTCGAGCATCTCGTCGATGGGCACGTACTGCAGCCCGAGCGGGATGCCGTGGCTGTTCTCGCCGGCGTGCGACGTGCTGTCGTCGTTCTTGTCGCCGCTGCCGTTCCACGTGCCGCTCGCGCCGTGCCAGTTGGCCGACTTGAGCTTGAAGCGCTGGCCGCGCGCGTCGACGACGTAGCGGCCGCTCGTGCTCAGCGGCGGCGTCCAGTCCGGCACGAGCGCGAGCGCCGCCGGGACGAGCAGACACAGCGACAGAAGACGGCCGAACGCGCTCGAGTACTGCATAGTTTCAAAAAGAACAGACCGGGGGAGAAGGAGAAAGTGGCTGATCGCGGGAGCATGAGCCACGGCCCTTTGTAGAAAACGGCATGATCAACCGCAGCATCCAAGCCAATCTGCATCAAAAGCCCTTGAGGCTGCGCACTCGTCGCTAGAAAAGGAAATTCCCTACTTTGCATCTGCCATTAAACTGCTCAACAGCTGGCCTATACGCGGTGCTACCGAATAACGGTGGCATATCCAATATCAGGAAGTCGTCGACGTGGCTTGCAGGTGACTTCAATTGACAACCCGGATCCGAGCGGAGTACGATGACAGCCGTGACTAAACGGTCCGACTTGTACCAATACCACCAGGACCCTTCTGTGCACTCGCTATGACGGGCATATCCGAGCTTCCCGACGACATCCTTTCCTCCGTCTTTGACTGGCTCAGCGCTCGTCAGCTACTTGTGGCAGCCCATGTCTGTCATCTCTGGCGGATACTCGCGCTCGAGCACCAGACTTTCTGGGGCCAAGCAACTATCGACAAATCCTTGGACTCTCCTTCAGAAGTTGACTTCTTCCTCGCTCGTCTCTCTCGGGCGCAGGTTGGTCAGCGTCCTATTGAGATCACTATCGAGCCGAACCGACTTGTACATCCTCCACCAAACTGGACTCCCCGCCAGGTATCGACTATGCAGATGAGGATCATCCCTGCTATATCCGCGGCGCTTTCCCACATAGCCGCCCTTACCCTTGAGCTCCCTGCTGTGCTAGCCGAGCCCATGTTTGACGCCCTTGGTCAGCCAGCGCCTGCATTGCGCCGGCTGACAGTCGCCAACCGACCGCAGCAAGGTTCCGTCCTGCTCACACTTGACATCTTTGCTGGACATGCACCTGCACTTGTGGAGCTTGTCGTAGGCGGCGACGTGCAACTCCCCGTGGAGCCGGTTCCCGCCTTTCGCGGTGTTCGAACGCTCGAGCTGCTCGAGGGACCTTGGAATCTCGAGCTCTCTGAAATCTTCATGCGTTTCCCGAGCGTGCATCGCATTAACACGCTCCGCCGCCGCACGGAAAGCTTAGGAACGCTCAACCCGCAGCAGCTCGATCGACTGAGTCACTTGGACTCCCTCGGGTTGGATGTCTCTTTGCTGGGCGCAATGCGGCAGTCACATTCGGCCTGGAAGCCTATCGCGTCTATCAGGCGGCTGGGCCTGCAATGGTTCGAACGAGCTGCGCGCTTCCAGCCCGTCACAGACCATGTGATCCCCCGTATCCTCATGCCACAATCCTCCCAGGAACTGCATTGCTGGCTGCATCTGTTGCGCGTGCGCATCATGTTTTCCCCCGGCCCTGGTCCGCCTTTCGTGCGCGTCGTGTACGGTGCGATAGCACATCCCGAGCAGAGCCGCATATGGGCGGAGGTCTGCGCGTACCCCGCACTGGTCACGCTGGCCGTCGACATCGACGTTCTACGCACGCTCCGCCTGCACGCAGCCGCGTTTCCCGCGCTCGAGGCCCTGCGGGTCACCCTGCGGTCGCAGCTGCCGCGGTTGAGGGCACTCGACCAGCCTGTGCCCTGCCCGCGCCTTCGCACCGTCCTCTTCGAGAATCAGACACATCGGGGAAAGCCAATGCAGAGTGCCATCGTCACCTGCCGCGGCGCGGACGAGTTCCTCCGCGGCTCGCTCGCCGTCGGCGACTGGGAGGCCCTCGATGTGATCCTCAAGGACGTCAATCTTTACGGGAGCGCCGAGGTGGCCGGGACACGCATCTCCGGCGTCCGCACGCTGTCTAAGCAGGAGTGTGTTCGCCTCGGTGCTCGCATCGCGATTCTACTCGACGACACCGATATGTAAGCCGCTGTGTAAGCGATACCTAGACTCAAGGATCCTACCATCCTTCGCTTTTCAATCCGCTACATCACTGATCTCTTCCGCAATGCGCATTTTGCGCCAGCTGCTGAGTTGCTTGAACAGCATTGAGCGGAGGCTGGCAGTACTGGTAATACATCGGCTTGCAGAGCCCTCCGTCTCACTCTGTATATTAAAGTAGGCTTTCTTCGGCGCCATCTCTCACTGCAATTTTTCTGGCACCATTCCAGCGCAGGGTCAAGCTCTCACAAAGGTGCAGGAGCTTCTATCCATTGACACGGTGCGATTGATGGATCTGGATATTAAAGCATCTCTCGCCTTCATACACTGCAATAGACGCCATTTTATGGATCTGGGTAGACTTCGCATACCGGCCAATACGCGCAGAGAACGGCCACCTCTTGGGAACTCACGTCGCCAAACGCCGGTACCGCCGGCAATCAGTGCCGCTCGCCGCTTGAATTGCGGATTGTCCGTTCCGTGCAACCCACCTCGGCGCTCGCGCACACCGCGCAGATAGCGACGGAGGCGGCAGCACAGCAGCAGCGGAATGTCCGAGTCTGTTGCTAGCTTGTACCAGACCATGCGGCGCGCTCCGCTAATCCAGTCCGGCAACGACGAGCTGCCAGAACGGTCCTGGTGCTTCGCCCGTGGGCGCAGAACTTTGGAACCCGCACGGCAATGTGACCTGCAGGACTGTGGCATCGCCGTTGATATGGCTCGTCTCGTCATTGGCGTCGCAGCGGTTGCTTCACCGCGGCGCGCAGCCAGCAGCCAGGGCAGCAAAAGTACAACCCCCCGCCGCCGCATAGAAGGTCGCGGGCTCTGAGCCTTGTCTGGCGCTGCATACGACTTGGGAAGCTCTTCGCTCGGTCCCAGATATTGCTGCTCGGTCTCCTGTTGCCGGCGCTTGCGCTGGGCAGCGCCAACCAACTATGCGCCGACCTCGCGCTCACCGACATCCAGAACGCGCACTTCATCGAGACGGTTTATCTTCGCGCCAACGAGAGCCACCGCGTCCTGTCGTCCTGCGGCCAGGGGCTCGGCGACGACCTGCGTGCGCAGACGCTCGCCGACGTGTGTGCGTCAATATTGTTTACAACACCTCGCGCGTCAGCGCACCGCGTATTGAAGCCTGGCTTCGGAATCCCGACGCATGTTAGGGCCGAATCCTCGCCGCAAGGACTGGCGGCCTGGCTGGTTGTACCTTCTCGGATGAGGCTGCTGAGTGCTCGTCCGATTGAGCTGATATCCAAGTGCAGGTGTCGAGTACAGCGGCCTCAAGTTGGGCGCCTCCCTATCTTTCGCGCCGTGTCGTTGATACGGCCGTCGATTCTGTCCTGGTTGATGATGCACCGCCTTGATCTCCTCGCGCGACAGAAACGGCGATAGGAGCATGCGTGGTAGTGGGAATGTTCATTAACCATGGCTAGCTGAAGGAATTCAGTTGCTCCCTCAAGGTCACTCGTGGACCACAGTGCGCCGCGCTGCATGGAGAAATGCAGCTCGAACTTGGCAGCGAGGCGGTCGCCCTGTCCGGGGAGGACGCGGATCTGCCCACGGCCAATCTCGACAGCATTGCACAGCTCGTCCGCGGTTGTCACTGTCAGATTAGCCCGGATTTCTCGAAGGACACGCGGAGCAGCGACTTCTATTCGGCCGCCGGAGCAGTGACACCGCCCGCATTTCTGGTGAGAAAAGAGAAACGAGCACCCACACAATGTGAGTATTACAAGTGGTGGCTGACAGAAGCAGCTACAGGCGGCGGCGCATTCGGAAGCATACAGGGAACTCGACTCCCTGTTCCGGCCGTGACGTCTGTACACTGCAGGGATTACCTATCTACAGTCCACTGTGCGGGGATGCATTGCAACTCGGCGGCCGAACGGTGCAGGCAGAAGTCGGAACTACGGCACGCTGCTTCTGAAACCATGCGTAATACTGTATCTGCGGTGCAGCCGCCACGGCGCACAGCCAGCGCAGCAAAAGTACGACGCCGCGCCGCATATAAGCTCGCGCGCTCTGAGCCTCGACTTGCGCTGCATACGGCTCGGGATGCTCTTCGCTCGGTCCCAGACATTGCTGCTCGGTCTCTTGTCTCTCGCGCTTGCGCTGGGCAGCGCCAGCGAACTATGTGCGGACCTCGCCCTGACCAACATCGAGAATGCGCACTCCATCGAGACGTTCTACCTTCGAGCAAACGAGAGCTACCGCGTCCCGGCGTCCTGTGGCGAGGGACTTGGCGAGGACCTGCGGGCGCAGACGCTCACGGACGTGTGCGTCGTCAACATCGTCTACAACACGTCTCGCCTCAGCGCAACGCGTATTGAAGCATGGCTCCCGGACCCCGACGCAATGGCAGGGTCGGATTCTCGCTGCGGGTACTGGCGGGCTGGCTGGCTGTGCGTTCTCAAATGAGGCTACTCGTCCGGTTGGGCTGATATCCGGCCGCAGGTGTCGAGTACGACGGTCTCAAGTGGGGCTCTTCCCTTAACTTTGCGGCCGTGAGCCACGACGGCGGGCACGACGGTCTATTCGGCGAAGCGTTCTTGCAGGGCGACGACATCGTCGCGGACTACGCCTACCGCGGGCTTCACGTCGCCGCGCAGGTCTCGAAGCAGCTCGTGCGCGAGTACTATGGTCAGCCGCACACGAAATCGTACTACATGGGCTGCTCGGTCGGCGGGCGCAACGGCCTGCGCAACGTGCAGGACTACCCGGCCGACTTTGACGGCGTGCTCGCCGGCGCCCCGGCGAACAACTTCGTGCACTTCGTCGGCCAGGGCGGCATCAACAGCATCACGGCGCACGCGCTGGGAGATGCGGACTGGGCGCTCGTGCGCGAGGAGCTGCTCAGGCAGTGCGACGGGCTCGACGGGCTGCGCGACGGGATCATCGACCACCCCGACGCGTGCGAGTTCGTGCCCGAGACGCTGCTCTGCGCCGGCGCGAAGCGCGATGGGTGTCTGTCGCCGGCGCAGGTCGAGGCCGTGCGCAAGATCCACTCTCCGCTTTACGGCGAAGGCGGCGAGCTGCTTTCGCCGCGCATCGACCCTGGTTCCATCGGCGACCTCGCGGCGTTCCCGGCCGTCTTCGACCCCACGTTTTACCAATTTACCTTGGTAAGCCCATGATCCCGAGCTCATCGCTCACGGGCAACTGACGACCATCGCAGCAATGGTGGCGCTACGTTGTTTATAGGAACGCAACCTGGCAGCCAGGCCCTGACTTTGGGCTCAAAGAGATTGCCGATGCAAATAGGCGGGACACGGAGCTCAAGGTCAACTCGTGGGACGCCGACATTTCTGCATTTCGCGCACAGGGCGGCAAGCTGCTCGTCTACCACGGTAGCCGCGACCTTGTCAGTGTTCACGATCTTTCTTCCGTCATCTTCGCCAGGCTCATGCACCCTTGTCCGCGCAGGTCATTCCCTCGGGCATTGCCAAGTGGTATTACCAGCGCGTTGCGCGACAGCTCGCGCTCCCCGTCGCAGCGATGGACGAATTCTACCGCCTCTTCGTGATCCCGGGCATGAACCACTGCATCGCGGGCCCGGGCGCGTGGCAGTTCGGGCAGAGCATCCACACCAGCTGGTCCAACTCGTCTGATGCGAACGCGCTGCTTGCGCTCGTGGACTGGGTCGAGAATGGCAGGGCGCCTGTGACCCTCAGAGGTGCGACGGACGGCAAGGGGAGCCCGACGACGCCGCGCACACGGCTGCATTGCAGTTACCCGACCAGGAGCGTGTGGAAGGCGGACGCGCAGGACTGGTTGTGTGAGCAAACACCATAGAGAGTCCTTGAGCACGGTCGGCCCATTCCAGTCTGCACTCATTCGATGGCTGCATAATAATCGGTGGGTCATCTACGCAATCATTATCTTTTCACTCGCTTAGACTTGGTGGTCTCTCGTCACGCCACAGCCTCGGGAGACTGTGCAGGATGCAGCCCTTGAAGGCCAGCGGTGTCTTGAGCTGCCTGACGGGTTTTGCGCACTTTGAGCCAGTCTTCAGTTGACTAGGTGCCTTCAATATGTACCCTATCCGCTTCCAACACGCACACTCTGAGCAATTAAATAGTGCTAGTATTCTCTAGCTTCGTGAGCAGCACGGTTACTCCTGCGCTCGCGCATGCCCGTTGCGCGGCCGGCCATGCCAAAAGTTCTCGTCCAATCCAGGCCAAGCGCCCTCGCGTGGCCCTCGGTCAGACAGGCGTGGTCAGAGGCCTGTTTCCTCCTCGCCGTCCTCCGCTAGGGCCTTCATATGACATCGTGGTATATGCGCGTCCTCGCAGAGTTCACAAATGCGATTTCTCGTATTGTACTTGGTTCGTTGTGTGTTTCTATGGTACATGCCGATGCTCAAGGGGATACAGCACGATGGAAAGTGTCCGTAGGAATAGTGCTAGTGATAAATATTGATTCCTGACGACGCTCGTCAACTGAGAGAAAGGAGTGGAACGACGAGCGAAGAGAGAGGCCATTTTAAGGGGTTAGGGGGCACCGTAGGGCGTTTACATCCGCCGCTCTCGGCGCCGATTGGCGCTGTAGGGCCGCGCCATGGCGAGGTATGAGAGGAAGGTTGTGTGTTGTGGGAAATTGAGATCCCTGATTAGATTCGTCAGACGCGGTGGAAAAGTGAGTCAGAAACCGACGCCGAGTTGCCGTGAACAGGGGCCAGGCGTCAATGCCTCCACGAAAGAAAAAGCTCGCAGGTTTTCTAATGTTGACGGAAGCGGCCTGCGCTCCACACTCAGAACAGATTGGTCTGGGTCACGCCCGCGCAGGTCCAACACGGTAATTAGTAGATCTTCAGCGTCTCACCTGCGTCTCGGCTTGTTTCGGGGTGGTCAGCTTGCCGTTGCTGATAATCTCCTCTCTAGTGACTGTCTGGGCCTAATTCCTGCGATGTGCTGGAGCTGAACCAGGACCACACCTAGCGAGCGGGTACAGGAAGGCCCCGGCCCATTGCCCTACTGTACCGATGCAAGTTACACAGTGCCAAACGTTTATACCACCGCCCCGCAGCCTCGATTCAACG
The DNA here is from genome assembly GCA_030578095.1 of Auricularia cornea. Taxonomy (NCBI): domain Eukaryota; kingdom Fungi; phylum Basidiomycota; class Agaricomycetes; order Auriculariales; family Auriculariaceae; genus Auricularia; species Auricularia cornea. The sequence goes on along the minus strand of JARLTE010000009.1, from coordinate 1,647,980 downwards.
CACATCTCACTGCAAATCCCGGCTGGTCTTGCATTCAAGTCGTTGGGCTACAGAGAAGATGTTTCCTGGGACCTCCAGCATGCAATAGTGCCAGCCTCACTCCTCCATCTTGTCGGTTTCATAACGTGACTGGCTCAATATTCGGAGCTCTCTGTACTCTCAGGCCTCACTATAGAGCTTGTTTCAGGGTTCGGCTCCCGTCTACCTGAACGGAGTGACGATATGCCTTCTTCAGGATCTCACGTCGCCAAACGCCGGTACCACGAACGCGGCGCCGGCGGCAGATCCGCGCGGAGTCGAACGATGGTCACTGCCCCGATGCCCGTCACCGTTCACGGTCCCTGTTCGACTGCAGCCTGCGCGCATGCCGCGTGCCATCAACGCTCGCCCAGACACGCACAGCGACAAGGCGAATTCCGCGTACTACCGGTCGGCGGGCGCAACGGCCTGCGCAACGTGCAGGACTACTTCGACGGCGTGCTCGCCGGCGCCCCGGCGAACAACTTCGTGCACTTCTTCGGCTAGGGAGGCATCAACAACCTCACGGCCCACGCGCTGGGCGAGGCGGACTGGGCGCTCGTGCGCGAGGAGCTGCTCCGGCAGTGCGATGGGCTCGACGGGCTGCGCGACGGGATCATCGACAACGTCGACGCGTGCGAGCTTGTGCCCGAGATGCTGCTCTGCGCCGGCGCTAAGTGCGATGGCTGTTTGTCACCTGCGCCGGTCGAGCTCGCGCGCAGAGTTGCTGTCGCCGCCCGGCGCCGTCGACGACCTGGCAGCGTTCCCCGTGGCGTTCAGCCCGACGTTTTACGATCTTGCTCTTGTAAGCATTCATCGTCGTATTCCTTCACGTTTCCCTCACTACGTCGTCCACAGGAACCCAACCTGGCAGCTGAGTGCTATGTAAATCCGGGCTCAAGGCGATCGTCGACGCAGAGCGGGCGGCAGCCTGTCAAGATGCAGCGCATGCCGAAGGACAAGAACCTCGTGACGCGGTCCGACAAGGATTTCATCACGCGCATCCAGGTCTCGCAGCTCGTCAACGAGGACCCGTTCGTCGGGGACTACTACGCGCAGGTCTACAGCGCGCACTTTCGCCAGAACGGCGGCGAGGAGCGCATCCTCAAGCTCGGCTCCAGCGGCGTCGGCCTTGGGATGTCCGGCACGCGCGCCGGGCGCCGCGAGAACGCGATGCAGCGCATGCAGCCGCAGGTCGAGCGCGTCGTCAAGCATGCCCGGTAGCGCGGCAAGGAGAAGGCTACGAACGCGCTACACTATCTCCGGGGTGCGCTCGGCAAGACAGCGGGTCGCAGTTACAAGGCTGCGCCGCGTCAGCTCCTCCAGGTCGACAATGCTGCGAACGGCTCTGCGTCGCCCAAGAAGACGGCCGGCCACATCTCGAAGGAGGACGCCGAGGACCCGGCGAAAAATCCCGCCGTGTTGAATGCTTTCAACGAGCAGGTACTTGATTCGGTCCATTGCATTGCATGTGTCGCTGACTTGGCTTGCAGACCACTGAACAACTAGCGCCGTTCAAACTGCTGGATCGCCACCAGCTCCTCATCTACATCGAAAACCTGATCACCAAGTTCTTGGACGTCGGGTTGCTTCGCCGTCGTATTAACGCGGACGGCGCCCAGGAGCTGTGAGCTTGTTGCCTCGGCGTTCTTGTCACTTGCTCAGATATGATCACAGCGTCGACGAGGTTGAAAAGCTGGCCGAGAGAATATATCAGGACCTGCACATTGTAGTTCCTCTGGAAGCGAGGTGAGCTTCCGTTGATAAATCCTTTGCACTCATACTCATCATCACATAGCGAGCCTCATCCGTTGGTAGCGCTGCTCGGCCCCGAGATGGGCAAGCGCATGTTTCCACGCTTCCCAGGCACGTTCGACAGCGGGCAGCTAACCAACATCACCACGCCCCCGCTCGCGACGTTCTACCAACTCGACGTCGTGCAGGATGCTGCAGTACTCGACACGATGGAGTATTCGCCGCAGAAGGCGGAGGTCGAGCGACAGACGCAGGTGGCCCGAGAGTGCGTCATCCAGATCGTCGGGCGCGTGACGCTGGGCATGGTCGCGGGCCTGTTGCGCGTGCTCGCGCGACGTTGCGTTAGTGTCGTTGTCGAAGGTGTGTTTGTCTTTCTTGGGACTTCTTCTGTTGACGCTGTCTAGCCTGACGTCTCGTCGCTCATGGAGCTGCTGAACCAACCGCGCACATCATCCTGCAGACCAGCGGGCCCACCCAGCCAGACGCCCCGACGCCTGAAGAAATGCAAGCATGGTACGCAGTCTGTCCCAGTATTGATTCTTTATGCTTATGGTGAACAGGTCGATGGTGTACACCGAGCTGTTCCACTCGCTGGCCGACCGCCCCGAAGCCATGTTCCCCTCCGTGCGCATCGCGTCGCACGTCGTCGCGACGAACCCGGCGTACTTCAACGGGCACATGCCGCCGCACATCCCCGAGGCCGTGGGTCAGCACGTGTGGCACTTCGTCGCGCTGCTCGCCGCGCACGGCACCGCCGCGGAGCACACGGCGATCATCGGGCGCATCCGCGAGAACAGTACATTCGGTTCACCGGGTCAGGTCAGTGACCGGTTTCCAAACGGTTAACGGTCACTGGCCATTTTTTTGAAAACTGGGTGATAGGCCGGATTCCAAAGCGACCACTCACCTTATTGTCTGAGGAAGGGAGAATGGCCGGTCGTGCAAAAGCGGCCATTAATCACTTTGCAATACGGGCAGTCACCGTTCTGAACCAATGGGTGAGTGTTTGAATTGGATACCCAGCATTGAGATACAGTTTCTCTGCGTCGACACGGGCTTTGTACCCTTGAAAATGCACTAAGATGGAATGGTTGAATACCCCATGCTGAGCATGTATCTCGAAAGATCTCCAAGTCGGTCAGAGCTTACCGTAGCCGTGCTGTGACCTAGTCTCTCAGCAAGTGGTTAGTTCCTTTAACCACAAACCTTCTAATCACCCTTCTTTGAGAAAGCGGTGTTTCACCCGATTCTTCTGAAAAGCGGTGAATGCTCGTTTCAAATAGAATGGGACACTGGCCAAAATCTTCACACGGGTGAATGGCACCTCAGTCGGAAACGGCCAGTGGCCTAGAGTATAATGGCCACTGGCCCATTAGGGCCAAAGGGAGATTCACCATGCTCCCGTCAAAGAGCACATTCCCTGTTTGAAAAGTGGTCGTTCACCGGGGGAATCACCCTTCTGAGAGAAACCGCCCAGTGAACTAACCCGGTGAACCAAACGTACTCCGCGAGAAGGTGATGGAGAACGCGAAGATCGTCAACCACCGCTGGGTCGCGGACGAGGAGGAGCTGCTGTTCATCGCGACCGACACCAACCTGCTGCTCCACGTCGTCGGGCTCGACATCTCGCAGCTGTCGTAGCGTAGCGCCGCGGTTTGCTTCGTGTACTGGTAATCGTAAAATGCTTTGGGGGGGGGGGCTCGACAGCTATTTTTTTTACTCGTGAAATCATGGCGAAGCGCAGCGTGCTCCTCGATCAGAAAGGTATGGGCACTCTGGAGGAATCGACGTTGCACTTTAAGGTCCTGTTACTCCCTTGCTCATCCTTATCCCGCGAGTTAAGGTGTCACGAATCCAGGTATTTCTATTGCAAAGTGGTATGTCTAAGTTGCTAACGTATGCATGTGCGTACAGGACTGCTATCTAATATACTGATGATGTTCAAAATGAAACGAGAAAAACACGAAGATGTGCGTATGTCTGTCCGCTCGGGGCTCTCAGTCTTTGACGACCTCAACGCCGTCCAGCGCGATCTTGACCTTGCCCGCAGCGGTGCTGTCGCCTCCGTGGAGATGGTGGAGGAACACGTCGATCACCCGTCGTCGTACGCTCGGCGTCGACGCAGTGGTCTCCCGTGGACCGATCAGGTCGAGCGGCGGCTTCGTCGTAAGGACGAGCCACTCGAGCGCCTTGACGCGGCCCCACCCGTGCTCCCGATACGCGAGGACCTGTTCCCGGCTCTCCATCGGGCGGTATTGTGCCCCGAACCAGACCTTCAGTACTTGAAGATCGCGAGGGAACGCGCGCCCGAAAAGCTCTTCGAGTTCTCCCGTGACCATCCGGTCACATAGCGTGAGGCTCGTGAGGCCGTCCAGGGTGTTGTTCTTGTAAATGAGGTCCGCCTTGGCGATCGACGGCCCGCTGTACGTGTGCGTCTTATGCATGCGGTCGACCATTTTGAGGAATCTTGCCTCGCCGTCGTCGACGATAACGCAGGAGGTGGGTGTGACGAGGTAGTCCATGCACTTGCGCAGAGTCGCTGGCGTCGCGTTGTTTATGTGAAGCTCTGGTATCCTTGACGCGTGTAAGGCGTTGAGCGTGGAGGCCATCCGATTCAGCGACCACATCGCGCTGTTCCCCTCGTCTATAAGGAGAAATGCAAGCGCTGGGGGCGGCTCCGAGGTCGAGGGCTCGACCGGCAGGTCGATCGACAGGCGGGTGATATTCGGAGCAACCTCGAGCAACATCCGAGTCGAGACGGTCGGGATGACCGAGGCGACCGTAGGGTCGTAGCTTCCCTTAAGGACGAGCTCGTGGATGTCGTCGCGGACTTCATGCCACGTGTTCATGCCCATCGATTGAGGATGAAGGCTACAAGGCGTGTTTGCGCTTGGAAGCAGCAGGCCCTCCAGCTCTTCGAGCTCCTCGTCGGTGTAGCGACCGACGGCAGAGGGTGCGAAGGGGTTTGGTGGGACAGGGTCAGGCGAAGAGGGCGGGTTGGCGGAGGACGCGCTGTTGAGAGATGCCGATGCCATGATGCCGGATGTCCGAGGAACTGTGGCGGGGTGGATGTAATTGCGCGCTCGCGTGAGGAGCGTGGTCGTACGAATGAGCGTGGGGTGGAGCGCAGTGAGCAGTGTACAGACGCGTTCGCGTAGAGGGGAAGTCGCTAGGAGCGATTAGGGGGTCGGCAGTGCGCGACTTCTGGACGGCGCAATTCCGCGTGCATCGTTGCTTGCCGCTGAGTACTCAGGAATGCGCCAAAATTCATTCTAACCACTTCATATTGTCACATGACTGATGTCTGAATGAGAAATCTGGGCGGAAGGTACTGCGTCATCAGGTGTCAAGTCCGATGTCGCTTCCCGCCCCATGTTTGACATCTCCGGCCCTGTTCCTTCAGAGCTTGATAACCTGATTCTGACCAGCATTACGTATTCAGGAGCCATGTATGCAAGGTTTTCGCCGGTGAGGCTCTATTGAGCACTCTGCCCTGCTAGCAGTCTGTTCGTTGAGACTCCATAGAAACTGTGCATGTGGCCAACATGTGGCACCCATAAGGAGAGAACACAATCGTGCAAAAATGCTCCCTCAGGTAGTCAGTGTCTAGCGGGCCCTGCATGAAACACCTCAATCCAGCACTGTGGTCAGGTCCGAGCCGTGGCTCGGCACGGCTAGGTGTTGTCAGTATCCTTCCGATCGCGATCGAGTTTGCATCCGGGTCAATCCGATCGCTTCCGCTACCTGCCTGGTCAGTTGAATTCGTCTCACCGTGTTATGACATCGTGTTACAGAGGTCTGGAAAGTACACCCTGGGCGAAACAAGACCACACCCGGAGAGCTAGCACTGTGAGGACTGCGCCCGCTGCCCCACAGTGCCGATGAAAGAATCAGTTTTGCTGCCCATTGTACGTCGTTTTGCGAGCCTCTCTGTCTCGTGCCACATGGTGGAGTCCGCCTAACAAGCTCAGCATCACGTTTCTTTGAAATCTAACCCTCCGACCGCACAACGAAGCGCCAGGACCCATGCCTCGAGCATCAGTTACTATACCTTCGATCTCGCAAGGGGACTCTATATCAAGGACTGCAGTAGCTTACTGAGAAGCGGTAATTTGTCAGTATTCTACTCTGGGCTCAAGTGCGAAGGGGGCGTCTCCCATGCCCTCTTGGGAACTCACGTCGCCAAACGCCGGTACCACGAACGCGGCGCCGGCGGCAGATCCGCCCGGAGTCGCCGCGGCCGCCGGCGAATGACGGTCACCGTCCCGACGCCATTGCCCGTCACCATCCCCATTTGCCTCCAGCCTGCGTGAGCCACGAATCACAATCTCCCGCCCAGACACGCACCGCGACAAGGCGAATCCCGCTGCCGAACGGCAAAAGTCTGAAACAGCTTCTGAAACCATGCGTAATATCTGCGGCGCAGCTGCGAAGGCGCGCAGCCAGGGCAGCAAAAGTACAACCCGCCGCCGCCACATAAAAGTTGCGGGCTCTGAGCCTCGTCTGGCGCTGCATACGGCTCAAGATGCTCTTCGCTCGGTCCCAGACACTGCTGCTCGGTCTCCTGTCGCCGGCGCTTGCGCTGGGCAGCGCCAGCGAACTATGCGCCGACCTCGCGCTCACCGACATCCAGAACGCGCACTCCGTCGAGACGTTCTACCTTCGCGCCGACGAGAGCTACCGCGTCCCGGCGTCCTGTGGCCAGGGGCTCGGCGACGACCTGCGCGCGCAGACGCTCACCGACGTCTGCGTCGTCAACATCGTCTACAACACGTCGCGCGCCAGCGCAACACGTATCGAAGCATGGCTCCCGGACCCCGACGCATGGCAGGGTCGGATCCTCGCTGCAGGCACTGGCGGCCTGGCTGGCTGTGCGTTCTCAAATGAGGCTACTCGTTCGATTGGGCTGATATCCGACCGCAGGTGTCGAGTACGACGGTCTCAAGTGGGGCTCTTCCCTTAACTTTGCGGCGGTCAGCCACGACGGCGGGCACGACGGTCTGTTCGGCGAAGCGTTCTTGCAGGGCGACAACATCGTCGCGGACTATGCCTACCGCCGGCTTCACGTCGCCGCGCAGGTCTCCAAGCAGCTCGTGCGCGAGTACTACGGCCAGCCGCACACAAAGGCGTACTACATGGGCTGCTCGGTCGGCGGGCGCAACGGCCTGCGCAACGTGCAGGACTACCCGGCCGACTTCGACGGCGTGCTCGCCGGCGCCCCAGCCAACAACTTCGTGCACTTCGTCGGCCAGGGCGGCATCAACAGCCTCACGGGGCACGCGCTGGATGATGCGGACTGGGCGCTCGTGCGCGAGGAGCTGCTCAGGCAGTGCGATGGGCTCGACGGGCTGCTCGACGGGCTGCGCGACGGGATCTGGACGGGATCATCGACTACCCCGACGCGTGCAAGCTCGTGCCCGAGACTCTGCTCTGCGCGGGTGCTAAGTGCGATGGCTGTTTGTCATCTGCGCCGGTCGAGCTCGCGCGCAGAGTTGCTGTCGCCGCCCGGCGCCGTCGACGACCTGGCAGCGTTCCCCGTGGCGTTCAGCCCGACGTTTTATGATCTTGCTCTTGTGAGCATTCCTGCGTCGTATTCTTCTGCGTTTCCCTCACTACGTCGTTCACAGGAACCCAACCTGGCAGCTGAGTGCTATGTAAATCCGGGCTCAAGGCGACCGTCGACGCAGAGCGGGCGGACGCCAAAGTGCCCGTGAGCTCGTGGAGCCCCGACATCACGGCCTTCGCCAACGAGGCGGCGGCAGCACCCGGGGGTCCTTGCGATGGACGAGCAGCAGCGCGCAGCGGCTGCCAGCGAGGGCCTGCCGCGAGAGCACGCAGAGCCCGCGGCTCCAAGCGAGGCAGCCTGTCAAGATGCAACGCATGCCGAAGGACAACGACCTCATGACGCAGTCTGACAAGGACTTCATCACGCGCTCCAGGTCTCGCAGCTCGTCACTGTGGTCCCGTTCGTCGAGGACTACTACGCACTGGTCTACAGCGCGCGCTGCAGCCAGAACGGCGGCGAGGAGCGCACCCTGAAGCTCGGCTCCGGCGGCGTCGGCCTTGGGATACCCGGCACGCGCGCCTGGCGCCGCGAGAACGCGATGCAGCGCATGCAACCGCAGGTAGAGCGCATCGTCAAGCATGCCCAGCAGCGCGACAAGGAGAAGGCGGCCAACGCGCTGCATTATCTCCAGGGTGCGCTCGGATAGACCGCGGGTCGCAGCTACAGGGCTGCCCCGCGTCAGCTCCTCCAGGTCGACAATGCTGCAAACGGCTCTGCATAGCCCAAGAAGATGGCCGGCCACATCTCCAAGGAGGACGCGGAGGACCTAGCGAAAAATCCCGCCGTGCTGAATGCTTTCCGCGAGCAGGTGCTTGCTTCTGGCGATTACCTGGGCCGGGTGGCTGACATGAATCGTAGACCACTGAGCAACTGGCGCCGTTCAAACCGCTGGATCGCCACCAGCTCCTTATATACATCGAAAACCTGATCACCAAGTTCTTGGACGTCGAGCTCCTGCGCCGTCGTATTAACGCGGACGGTGCACGGGAGCTGTGAGTTTGTGCATTGGCGTCGTTTGTCGTTTACTCAAATATGGTCACAGCGTCGACGAGGTCGAAAAGCTGGCCGAGAGAATATATCAGGACCTGAACATTGTAGTCCCTCTTGAGGCGAGGTGAGCTCCCTTTGATAAACCCTCTGCACTCATGTTCATCTTCTCACAGCGAGCCTCATCCATTCATTGCGCTGCTAGGCCCCGCGAAGGGCAAGCGCATGTTCCCGCGCTTCCCGGGCACGTTCGACAGCGGGCAGCTGACCAACATCATCACGCTCCTGCTGGCGACGTTCTACCAACTCGACGTCGTGCAGAAAGCTGCTGTGCTCGACACGACGGACGATTCGCCGCAGAAGGCCGAGGTCGAGCGCCAGACACAGGTGTTCCAGGAGTGCGTCATCCAGACTATCGGGCGCATCCTCTCCACTGCGCCATTGGGCATGGTCGCGGGCCTGCTGCGCGTGCTCGTGTCGCGCAACGTTGCGTTCGTGTCGTTATCGAAGGTGTGTTAGTCTTGCTGTCGCGAGGGCTTCTGTTGACGTTGTCTAGCCCGGCGTGTCTTTGCTCACGGAGCTGCTGAACCGCGCGCATATCATCCTGCAGACCAGCGGGCCCACCCAGCCAGACGCCCCGACGCCTGAAGAAATGCAAGCATCGTACGCAGTCTGACCACACTAGCTTCTTTGTACTCATGCCGACCAGGTCGATGGTGTACACCGAGCTGTTCCACTCGTTGGCCGACCGCCTCGAAGCCATGTTCCCCTCCGTGCGCATCGCGTCGCACCCCGGCGTACTTCGGCGGCCGCATGCCGCCGCACATCCCGGAGGCCGTGGACCAGCACATGTGGCACACTTCGTCGCGCTGCTCGCCACGCACGGCACCTCGCGCGGGGCACACTGCGATCATCGGGAAGGCGCTGGAGAACGCAAAGATCGTCAACCACCGGTGGGTCGCGGGCGAGGAGGAGCTGCTGCTCATCGCGACCGACTCCGACCTGCTGCTCCGCGTCGTCGGGCCCGACATTTCGCAGCTCTCGTACGTAGCGGCGCGGTTCGCTTCGTGTACTGGTACAAGACTCGTCAGCTATTTATTCTTCTCATGAAATCCAGGAGGCCAAGCGCCCACGTGCGCTAGTTAGCCGTACAAGCATGATTAGAGGCCTGTTTCCGCCCGGCCGTCGTCCGTTAGGGCTTTCAGACGACGACGTGGAACTGGTACATGCGCGCCCTGCCAATTTGGGAGCCGCGCCCCCAGAGTTCACAAATTTGCATTTCTTACATTGTACTTGGTCCGTTGCGGTGTTTCTATGTATGGTACATGCTGACGTTTATGGGGATACAGCGCGATGGAAAGCGTCCATAGGAAATGTGCTATAGTATTGATACACTGATGCGCGGCCGATATTTAGACGAATTCGACGCTCCCCTCGGCCTTGATGTCGACATTTTTCTCGCCATCGTGGAGGTGGCGGAGGAAGGCGCGGACGACATACAGGTCCACGGGGATTCGCCGCGTCTGCGAAGCACCTGGGCGACCTTGGAAGGGCCAGATAGATGTGAGCGTCATGCTGCTCAGCTGCGCGCAACACCCGCAGCCAGCGCCGCGATAGTGAAGCAGCTCTGCCTCGTGCAGCTTAGGAACTCGCCCGCCCGCAAACCAAATGCGCAGGTGCTGGAGTCCTTTCGGAAAGCAGCCGAACAGCAGGGGCAGCTCGGTCTCCGTCATCGCCTCGCAGAGGGTCAAGGTCGTGATCGAGGACCAGAACCACGCATTGTACATGAACGACACGCCGTTCACGAACGTCCCGTACACGTAGCGCTCGAAGTTGCGCCGGTCGACGAACGAGATGCACCTCGTGATGTCGTCGTCGATGAGGACACAGGTGTGCGCGGCGGCCACGAACTCGCTGCACACCCTCACAGTCGCCCGCCTGGCGTTGACGAAGTAGAGCTCGGGAATATCGTACGCGTGAAAGGCTGAGACAGTGCGGTCCATATCGCTATGCGTCCACAAGCTCACGTTGGTCTCGTCGATAGTCAGACGGGTGAGGTAGAGGAATGGGCGAGGGTGGGCTGCGAGGTCTCGCGTCGCGCTGACGGGAATGTCGATGGCGAGGGAGACGACATCGGGCACGACTTCGTGCAGCATGTCGACGTCGGGGAATGGGCGCGCGATGGGCCCGCAGTTCCCCCTGAACTCCAGGTGGTGGTTCTCCCTCGCAGCAGTGCGGAACTCGAGATTATGCTTCGCGTACACGTAAAACCGCACAAACGTCGTGAGACCGTCGAGAATCGCGCGCGCAGCCTCAACCGCATCACGGTCGACAGACAGTGCGGGAGTTTCGTGGAGACATAGGGACATATCGTCGTCGACTGGAAACGGTGCGAAGGACGATGATCCCAGCCATCCGTCGACCGGGGTCGGCGGCGGCGGTGAATCCGGATCGGACATGGCGTCGTCGAGATCGACAGGGGAGCCCGACCGTCGAGTCTGCATTTCGTCATCGCGCGTCGTTGAGCTTCCAGGGTCAGGGGATGCGAATGCCGCGGCCTGAGCGGGCTGAGGATGAGCCGGCTGCTGCGATGCCGTCTGCGCGGAGGACGGTGGACCACGTGGCGCAGAATAGAGCGTCGCGAATTGTCGAGCATGCAAGTACCCCTGCACGTCATTGCGAACGAGACGCAAATCCGCGTCCAGTTGCGCAGCGCTTGTGGGGCCTGTTCAGACGAAGACGGGACGGCACGAATTTGACTTACCGAGTGGTGGCGTACGGCGTATCCAGTAGGTCGAATGCAGCTTGAAGGAGGAAGCCGTTCACTGCGCCTTGTAGGCGGCTGTTCAGGCCCTCGGCGTCCGCGTCGGCGGCAGTGCATGTGTATTCAAAAATATCTTGCGCTTCTTGGAGATCGATGAAGTAGTAGAGCCCGTCGTCCGTTAACAGCGTCTGGCCGAGGTGCTTGAGGTGCGTGGAGACGCAACCCATCACGAATTCCGTCGTTCTAGACATAGTCAGTACTTGGTATACTGGAATTCGGCGCGACGCACGCCAGGCTCGCGCCGCCGCGGGCTTTGATGGCATCAGACAAATGAGAGGAAAGTGTAGAGCGGCGAGCTGTGAGAGAAGTCATTAAGGGGTTTAGGGGTATTCGTGGCGCGTTTACATCCACCGCTGTTGACGCCGATTGACGCTTTAGGGCTGGGCCACGGCCAGGTACGAGAGAGACGTCGTGTACGATAGAAAGCTTTAAGCGTGGATAGACTGGCCGGGCGCGGCGGGAAAGTGACTCAGAACTCGATGTGGGGTGGAGGGGAAAAGAGAGTTTGTATCCAGCCCGTTGACGGATGAAAAAGCTCGCAGGTCTTCTCTTTTGACGCGGTGGCCTGCACTGAATCGTTCAGAACAGAGTGGTCCGGGTCACGCTGCGCAGGTCCAACACGATAATTAGTAGATCTTCAGCGTCTCACCTGCGTCTCGGCTTGTTTCGGGGTGATGATCAAGGTCACCTTGCCGCGACTGATACTCACCTCTCTAGCGACTGTCTAGCTTTGATCCATGCGATGTGCTGGAGCTGAACCAGGACCACACCTAGCGAGCGGGTACAGGAAGGCCCCAGCCCATTGCCCTACTGTGCCGATGCAAGTTACACTGTGCCAAACGTTTATACCACCTCCCCACAGCCCCAATTCAACGCACATCTCTCTGGAAATCCCCGCTGGTGGTGAAGGCAAGTCTTTGGGCTGCAGAGAAGGTATTTCCTGGGACCTCCAGTATGCAACAATGCGTGCTTCACTCCTCCATCTTGTCGGTTTCATAACGTGACTTGCTCAATATTTCGAGCGCTCGGTACTCTCAGGACTCACTATAGAGCTTGTTTCTGGGCCCTCGTTTCGTCTACATGAACGGAGTGACGATTTGCCCTCTTCAGGATCTCACGCCGCCAAACGCCGGTACCACGAACGCGGCGCCGGCGGCAGATCCGAAGTCGAATGATGGTTGCCCCGATGCCCTCACGGTCCCCATTCGCCTGCAGCCTGAGCCACGAATCACAATCGCCCGCCCAGACACGCACCGCGACTTTCGAATTCCGCTGTCGAACGGCAGAAGTCTGAAACAGCTTATGAAACCATGCGAAATATCTGCGGCGTCGGCGACGACCTGCGCGCGCAGACGCTCACCGACGTGTGCGTCGTCAACATCGTCTACAACGCGTCGCGCGCCAGCGCAACGCGCATCGAGGCCTCGCTCCCGGACCCCGACGCCTGGCAGGGCCGGATTCTCGCTGCAGGGACTGGTGGCCTGGCTGGGTGTACGTTCTCGGATGATGCTACTCCTTCAAGTCGACTGATATCCGACCGCAGGTGTCGAGTACGACGGTCTCAAGTGGGGCTCTTCCCTTAACTTTGCGGCCGTGAGCCACGACGGCGGACACGACGGTCTGTTCGGCGAAGCGTTCTTGGACGGCGACGACATCGTTGCGGACTACGCCTATCGCGGGCTTCATGTAGCTGCGCAGGTCTCGAAGCAGCTCGTGCGCGAATACTACGGCCAGCCACACACGAAGGCGTACTACACAGGCTGCTCGGTCGGCGGGCGCAACGGCCTGCGCAACGTGCAGGACTACCCGGCTGACTTCGACGGCGTGCTTGCCGGCGCGCCGGCCAACAACTTTGTGCACTTCGTCGGCCAGGGCGGCATCAACAGCCTCACGGGGCACGCGTTGGGCGAGGCGGACTGGGCGCTCGTGCGCGAGGAGCTGGCCCGGCAATGCGACGGGCTCGACGGGCTGCACGACGGGATCATCGACTACCCCGACGCGTGCGAGTCCGTGGCGCGCTATTCCATAAGGCCTTCGCGATACAGGCTACGAGATCCACGTGCCGCTCGATATTGACGGTGGAGAGTTGCTGTCGGCGCCCGGCGCCTTCGACGACCTGGCCGCGGCGTTTCACGTGGCTTTGAGTAGTACGATGTTGCTCTTGTAAGGATTCCTCGTCCTATTTATCATACGTTTCCCTCACGTCATCTACTTACAGGGACCCTACCTGGCGGCTGAGTGCTAACTCTGGGCTCAAGGCGATCGTCGACGCAGACCGCGCGGACGCCAAAGTGCGCGTGAGCCCGTGAAGCCCCGACATCGCGGCCTTCCGCAAGCGAGGCAGCACACCACTTGTCTATCACGGCAGCCGCAGCCTTGTCAGTCCCCTTCGCCCACTCTCTCGCTTCGTCTTGCACGTTCTGACGCGCGTTTGTGTGCAGATTATACCCTCGGTCACCGCCAAGTGGACGGTGAGTTTGTAATTCGGTGGCGCTCTTGTCGCTGAGCTATGATTGCAGCGTCGACGAGGCTAAAAAGCTGGCCGAGAAAATATATCCGGACTTGCACACTGTAATCCCGCTGGAGGCGAGGTAAGCTGCCGCCGTCGGGTCCTCCACACTCATACTCATGTTCACAGCTCCATCCGTTGATTGCGTCGGTCGGGCCGCCAAGGACAAGCGCCTGGTTACACGCTTCCTAGGCATGTTCGACAGCAGGCGGCCGACCAACATCACCACGCTGCTGCTCTCGACGTTCTCCCAGCTCGACGTCGTGCCGAACGCTGCTGTTCTCGACATGATGGACGCCCCATCGCAGAATCTCGAGGACGAGCGCCAGACGGAGGTGTATCAGGACGAGACGCTATATCTTCGCGTCAACTAGAGCTACCGCGTCCAGGCGTTCTGTGGCCAGGGGCTCGGCGAGCTGCCAACGCGTGCCTTGTCAACATTGTCTACTTCCGACACGTCGCGCGTCGGCGAAGTGCGCACGAATATTTGCTCCCTGACGCCGACGCACGCAGCGCCGAGTTCTCTCTGCACGTACCGGCGGCCTTGTTGGTTGTACGTTCTCAGAGGAGTAGGCGCATTTCGACTCGCATAATGTCTGTGGCGCGGTGTCGAGTACGATCGACAGAACATGGGCACTTCTCCTCAATCTCCTGTGTTGGTCCATGACGAAGGACACGATGGGCTGTCGCGGAGAGGCGTTCTTGCAAGGCGACGGCCTCGTTGGGCTAGCCTCCTGCGCGGAGACGTGCACCGCGCATGTTTCCTAGCAGCTCACGCGCGCGTACTACGACCGGCCACACAGGAAGGTGTACTATGTGCGATGCCCGGTCGTCGGGCGCGACGGCCGCGCAACGCGCAGGGCCCAGCCGACTTCGATTGCGTGCTCGCCGGCACGGGCTAGCAACTGCGCGCGTCGTCGATCAGGGTGCTGTCCTAACCTTGCATCGTCCGCGCTCGGCGAGGCGGCCTCGGCGCGCATGTGCAGGAGCTGCTCCGGCTGTGCGACGGCATCAACAAGCTACGCGACGGCATTATCGTCGACCCTGACGCGTGGCAGTTTGTGCCCAAGACGCTGCGCGCGAACGTTTGTCGGCGAAGCAGGTTGACGCAGTGCGCAAGATCCACGTGCCTCTCGATGGCGACATGGCGAGCCATGCATAGGCCCCGGCGGCATCAACGACCAGGCGACGTCAAGGAGGCCGTATACGCAGAGCGCGCGGACGCCGAAGTGCGCATCAGCTCGTGGACCCCCGACATCTCGGTCGTCCGCAAAAGGGGCGGCAAGGTGCTCGCCTACCACGGCAGCAGCGATCTTGTCAGTCCCCCACGCTCTCTGCCGCTTGTTCTGCCACATTCTGACTCGCGCCGCCGCGCAGATCATTTCCTCCGGAACAGCCAAGTGGTATTACCAGCACGTCGCGCGGACTCGCGCTGCCAGTCGCGTTTATGTACGCGGTACACCTCGTCTTCGCGATATCCGGGATGGATCACTGCGGCAGGGGCCCCGGCGCCTGGATGTTCGGCCAGAGCAGCAAGACCGTCTGGTCCAACTCGTCGGATGCGAGTGCCTTCTTGCGCTCTTGTACTGGTTGGAGAAGCGCGCGGCGCCGGCTCTGTCGACGGGCGACGCGACTACCGCGCGGACAAGGTTGCATTGTAGTTACCCGTACAGGAGCGTGTGGCAGCCCGACGCCTAAGGACTGGGTCTGTGCTTAGACAATACGTGCACACTTCTTCCGCTGCTGTGAAATGATAAACCTTCCTCAAATTTGCTCATTGTTGTGTGTGTAAATGATGTACGCAGGACAGCCTGAGATTAAAACTAACTATTCCGATACGCTCAATTCGAGAGGTTGCCAACGGTCGAGACGCGGTTTCGCGGTCCGCACTTTCTCTTCTCACTCTCTCCACCTCGGATCGTGCGCCGGTTACGCTGGCTCTAGATCTTGTTCCTCATGGCGCTAATGTGCGATATATTGTCGACGGCAATAAAACGTCTTGACTGCTTCTGGGATATCTCTCCGTCATGTCCCCTTGCGCGGTCGTGTCTGGTCGTGTACACCCGCTGCTCGCATGTCAAGGCTGGCCAGCGAGCATCCGAGATCGGGGGCTAGGAATATGCTCTTTTCCCACATCTGCGCTCTCTCTACCGTGATCCCAACGCGCTAGCGCATGCCACGACGGTTACGACAAGCAGGTATTTCTATTATTCGCGGGTATGTACTACGTTCTATCGATTTCAAAGACACGTACAGCGCTGACAGAACGACAGTCCAATCCAGGAGTCCAAAAGCAAGATAAGATGTCCTCGCGCGCCCTTCATGGCGGCGTCGCCGGGCCCGCGTCGCAGTCCTCTGGCGGCATCGTCACACCGTCCAACTCGAGACGCAGATCTCCCACGAGTACCGGGCGGCCGTGTAGATGTGTAAGAAAGGCGTTGATTCGCGCCTCCTCCACCGGCAGCATGGGCGGAGCGTCGTGGTGGCCGGCTCCCGCGACGAGCGGCCGGGTCGTCGAGAGGCCCAATTCGTCCAGGGCCTCGCAGCGACCTTGACCCGCCTGGCGGTACGCGAGCAGCTCGATCCGTCCTGAACGTGAGCGGTCTCCACCGCGGTACCAAATGTGCAATGTCTTGAGCCGCGAAGGGAACGCGGCGCCGAACAGGAGGGACAGCTCGTGCTCAAGCATCCAACCGTTGACGGTCAGGTGCTCAAGGTTCCACAACTTGTGGAAGATCAAAGGTGTCCTTCCAACGTACGCGCACGTGTACGCGTGCGTCCAGTGACGTTCGTCGACGAAACTGATGAAGCGTGTTTCGTCGTCGTCGACGAAGACGCAGACTTGGATGGTGCCCAGGTAGGCCATGCATCTGGTGATCGTCCTTGGCGAGGTGTGCTGTAGGCGAAGCTGGGGGATCCGTCGCGCGTTCAGGCCCTCGAGCGTCTCCGTCATTCTGTTCGCCGACCAGACCGCCTCGTTGGCTTCGTCGACGCACAAAGATTGGATTTGAGCGGCGATGCGTGGCGGCGAATTGGATGGGCCAAACGGGACATTGATAGCGAGCGTGGTGACGCTCGGTGCTAGCGCGTAGAGTGTGTCAACTGAGGGAATGTCATGTGACGAAACGTCCCCGGTGCCCTTGAGGAAGTTGAGCTCCGTCATCCCGGTGGCTACGAGGTGACCAAGATACGAGTCATTGGCAAGCGCGACGAAATCGGAGAAGCTCTTCTGGCGCGCGAGTAGGACTTGCATCGCCATAAAGTGCTCTAGATCGGGGGGCGCGTCGCATAGAGGTTGTGAGGTCATTGGCGTGCCGCCAATCCAGGCGTCGATGGACGGTTGCGGCGACCGTAGACTGAGAGTCGTTGGTGCCGAGAATAGCGCGGGCCCGGCCCTCGCTGAGCGCGGCGGAGGTGGAGGTAGCGCATCGCATGCAATTCCGCGCGTAGGTGAGGTAGGGCTGGTTGGCGCATCGTTCGACGGTGCGGGCCGCGGGTCGCCGTCCACGTCCATGCGCGAAGTCCTACTGACCCATGTGAGTGGGAGACGGGCACATGTGGCGTAATCAGCTCACTCATCATGAGTTGCAGACATGGCTACTGTAAGCCCGGAGGGCACTGTACGAGGTTGAGAGACAAGAGTCGGAAGAGGGGCCGCCGGACAGGGGTCAGCTCGGCCCTCACCTGAGGACCGTGCGATCTCCGACACGAATTGCTTCTCGATAGTTGAAGGCAAAAGCCAGGTTGGAAAGCACGCAAATTGGAGTATTATATGCAAAAATCTGTGTTTCGTTTGAACTACGTCTGAGGTTGAGAGACATCTTAGAAACCGGGATGTCCATCAAGAGCGCTGACCTACCATCTCTTTCCCTCATCGTCCAGCTCTTGTGAGATTTATAGCAGACAAGTACGTCCCTTCTCAGCCTTCAAAATACTGGTCACAGCTCTGGTGAACACTCTCCCGGAGCATCTCGTCTTGTGTGGCCTAATTACGCGTTGAGATTGGGTGCCCGTGCCTTGTCTCAGCTGCGACAGGAATTTCAGGCTAATAATACAAAGATATACCAACAGGTTGAGTAGACCCTGTGCCACGTATTGGGGCGCCAAAACGCTTTGGATTCACCGATCGGCTCAGCACTCGCCGGAATTTAGACTGTCAGACAGGGACGGCGAGAGGGGATGCTGAGACAGTCGCAGAGTAGCTGTCCTGTCACGGACCATTCTCGATTTTGTGACCTCGTGGATCCCATTCTTTTCCATTGGCATGTATGTGGAATACTGTTCGCAGTGTCCTTGCCACCAACTTGTCACTGTCAATAGTATCATCACCATCAGCATGACTGTCAGCAAGTAACTTTGGACAGGTGGAAGCGGAAACACAAAAAATGCTCGCTTGGTAGTCAGTGACTGACTGAGGCTGCGACGAACCCCGAGATCGGCACTGTGGTCATGTCCGAGCCGCGGCTAGGCGTCCTTAGTCAGCGATCTTCGATCGCGATCGGATTTGCTTCCGGTTAGTTCCGCTACCTGTCTCGTCAGTTGCTCGTCTCACCGTAGTTCCACGTTGTGTTACAGAGGTCTAGGAAGTGCACCTGTAGCGAACCAAGACCACACCGCACGAGCTGGTACTGCGAGGGTTTAGCCCACTTCCCCGCAGTACCGGTTAAAGAATCAGTTTTGTTGCCCATTGTACCTCGCTTTGCAGGCCGCTTTGCCATATGCCTGTGGTACAATGCCACCCGGGAACGACCCTCATACTCTCTCGGGACTTCACGTCGCCAAACGCCGGAAACGGCAAGTAAAGTCGCGACGGCGCTTCAATTGCGGACAGTCTAGGACAATCCGCTCCGCGCCCAGTGACCCTGTTCGGCCGTCGCGCACAACGCGCAGACGGCGGCGCCAGCAGCACAGCAACCACGGAAGTGCCGTGTTGATCGCTAGCCGTGGTGTCATCCATACGCTGCATTTCGACGACTTGGATGCCGCAGCGATGACCAGCACTTTATTCGCGCCCTGGGTCCCGAACTTTCCGCGCCACACGAATGAGCGCTTGAGGTCGCCGAATGATATGGCATGGCGCACAGTGCCGCGTCGTCAGCCTGAGTTGACAGGGCGCCCGCTGCGAGCTCATGTGTGCTCTGAGATGACAGTAACGACGCGGCTATCAAGTAATACATAGATCCCCGCCTCTTCGGAGTCGCCTTTTGCGACTCTTTCCAGCAGTTTGGAGGCATCACGGTCGGCAGACAGTGCGAGAGTTTTGGGTAGACACACGGACCTATCGTTGTTGACTGGAAACGGTGCGAAGGACGATGGTCCGAGCCGTCTGTCGACCGGGGCCGGCGTCGTGGTGATCGAAAGGGAAGCCCAACCAGCAACTCTGCACTTCGTCATCGCACGTCGTTGAGCTTCCACTGGCAGGGCCGCGCGACGCGAATACCGTGCCCTGAGCGGGTTGAAGGTGAACCGGCTGTTACAACGCCGCCTGCGCGGAGGACGGTGGTGATCCGTATTACAGCGAGCTGAGAGAGAGGTTAGGGGGTTAAATAGGAGTGTCCGTAGCGCGTTCACTTCCGTCGCTTTTGACGCCGATTGACGCTCTAGAGCCGAGCCACGGCGAGGTACGAGAGAGACGTCGTGTACCGTGGAAAACTTGGAGCGCGTATAGACTCACCGGGCGCGGCGGGAAAGTGACTCAGAAACGGATGTGGGGTGGCGGGGAAAAGAGTATTTGTCTCCAGCGCGTTGACGGATGAAAAAGCTCGCAGGTCTTCTATGCCTGACGCGGTGGCCTGCACAGAATCGGTCAGAACATTGTGGTCTGGGTTACGCCGGCGCAGGTCCAACACGGTAATTAGTGGATTGTCACGAAACCGGCAAGTATAACTCGCTAGTCCGAACGCTCGTGAGGGTGGCGAGGAGAGATGTACAAGCGGTAGTATAAGACCAGCTCGAATCTGAGGAATTACAGGGGGGAACAGGAGTCCTTATATACATAGAGACCGAGGCTGTGCGTGAGAGAGAAAGAGCCATATCTGGAACACCTCCTAGTCCATACCTCCTAAGGGTCGCCTGGAACTCCTCAAGGGTCGTCGTCGATCTGCCCCTTTACACTGCCTGAGGGGCTGCAGGAGCAGTGCGCAGGGTCGCGCTGCCTGCAGGCTATGCAGGGCTGCGAGAGGGGCCAGCCAGGGGCACTAGGCCTCCTGCAGGGTCGTCGTCATACCTCCTAAGGGCCAGGAGGTGCCGATCTTTTGGGTCGATGGCCATGAGGTACCGGTGTGCTGGGTCCGCCGAGACAGAGGCAATACCTCCGAGCTCGATTGCAGGCGAATTTCCTGACATTACCCCCCCTTCAAGGTCGGAGGGCTCGACGACCGATGGGTTGGAGCGGGCGAAGGGCTTCTTGATGACGACAAGGGCCTTGCGGAGAGCGCTCAGCGCATAACCGACTTGAGGCCCACAACGAGTGACAACGAGAATGCAGAGCAAGAGGAGGAGCGCGAGACCGGAGATCGTCAGGACGACGACGAGCATGGCGTCTTTGGACGGAATCGACATCTACGAAGAAAGCGGTCGGATGGGAGCGAGTGATCAACGCCCGTGGTGAGCGGCGCGCGTGGAGCAGGGCGTGGTCGGTTGAAGAAGTCCGTAGGGAAGAGACTGCGGGGGAACTCCACTCGGCGGATCCCGGGACCGGGTGCGTTCGGCTTCCGGCGATGGAAGTCAGCGACGGCCTTCTTGGCGTGCTTTAGTTCCGATGCCGGCAGCCACTGATTCTCGTCACGCCCGTATCCCTTCCACTTGACGAGGTACTTGAATCCTCGTCCAGCGCGCGCAGAGTCGACTATCTCCTCTATCTCGTACTCCTCATGGCCGTCGATGACTTCGGGAGGCGGCTTCTCGCGATGCTGATGCGCGGCTTCGGGCGGGATGTACGGCGAGAGGAGCGACTCGTTGAAGACGGGGTAGATTGCTTTCCACGACTTCGGGAGCTTGAGCCGGTATGCCGACTTGCCGACCTTCTTCAGGATCTCGAACGGGCCGTAGCGCCGGTCGTCCAGCTTCTTTGAGGGCCGCCGGGTGTTGATGTTGGTGGCGTCGAGCCAGACCTTGTCTCCGACTTCGTACTCCCGCGGGTCGGCTCGATGCTTGTCGTACTGGTTCTTCATGACTTCGGCCGCATGTCCGAGAGCAGCCTTGGCTTCGGTCCAGGCGTCCTTCATGCGTTGGGCAAACTGCATGGCCGACTCATTGCGCAGGTCGCGGCGGGGCTCGATGTTCATGGATGGGTGGCGTCCGTGGTTAAGGAAGAACGGCGACTCGCCAGTGGCAGAGCTGGGGCGGTTGTTGAGGGCGAATTCAGCAATGGCGAGCCACTCTGCCCAGTCGTCTTGTTTCTCGTTCACCCATTGGCGGAAGTAGACCTCGAGTTCCGCATTGACGCGCTCGGTCTGGCCATCGGTCTGCGGGTGGTAGGCTGTGGACGGGTTCATCTCAACGCCCAGCATCTTAAAGAGGTCCCGCATGAACGAAGCGACGAACTCCTTTCCGCGGTCGCTGGTGATCTTCTTGAAGACGCCGACTCGCTTGAAGACGTGGTCTCGGTAGAGTCGGGCGGTGCCTTCGGACGTCTGCTCGGTGGTGGAGGGAATGGCGATGATTTGCTTCGTGTTGCCTTGGTCCACGACGACCATGATAGCGTTATATCCGCGCGACTCGGGGAGCGGGCCAATGATGTCTACCGAGACGAACTCCCAGGGTCCGTCCGCGTGTTCGTGCGGCTGAAGCGGTGCAGCAAGGGGGGTTCTTCGGAACTTGACCCGTTGGCACGTCTCGCAGGCCCGACAGTAGCGGGAGGCGGCTCCGTGAAGACCCGGCCACCAGTAGTTGCGTTGGATGAGCTCTGCAGTCTTGTGACGCCCAGGGTGGCCTGCGAGGGGTGTGTCGTGGTGCGCAGCGAGGATGCGTTCTCGCAGGGAGCGGTCTCGCGGAACATAGATGAGCCCCTTGTACTCTACGATGCCATTCGTCTCCTTGAAATCCTTCGGGTGGTCTTTCAGGCCGGCCACGACCTTGTCGTCCCATTGCCCTCGGCGACGTCTGATCTCTTCAAGGATTTCTTCAGCGTCTCGGAAGCCAAGGCGATCGAGTTCGTGGTCTGCGGCGAGCGACCGAAAGTGCTCGGGCTTGAGCAAAACGACGTCGGCGTTGTCCTTCACCCCCTCTTCAGGTCGGTCGCCGCGGGAGAGGAAGTCTGCGATCTTGTTTAGCTGACCCGGGCGGTGATGGAGCGTGTAGTCGTATTCGGCTAGCTCGGTGAACCAGCGTGCTTGGCGTCTATTCAGCTTCTGTGGCTCGCGGAAGTACTGCAGGTTCTTGTGATCCGTCCAGATCTGGAACTGAGGTGCGCCTTTGAGAAAGTGCCGCCAGTGTTCTAGCGCCAGCATGACAGCAAGCAGCTCCTTGTCGTAGATCTGGTAGTTGCGCTCGGCGTCCCCAAGCGTCTTGCTGAAGAATCCCAAGGGGCGCGATTGACCGTCAACGACTTGGTGTAGGACGGCGCCGACGGCGTAGTCGGAGGCGTCGGTCTCGAGGCGGTATGGGGCGTTGTCGACGGGGAGCATGAGCACTACGTCGCTGCAGACGCTGTCCTTCAGGAGCTCGAAGGCGCGTTGTTGGGCTTCGGCCCACTCGAACTTGGCGCCCTTCTCCGTGAGCACATTGAAAGGCTTTGTGATTGTCGCGAAGTTCGGGATGAAGTTGCGGTAGAAGTTGCAGAACTGCATGAAGCTGCGCACTTCCTTGATGTTCCGGGGCTGGGCCCAGTCGCGGATGGCTCGGACCTTGATTGGGTCCATGGCGACGCGTCCTCGACCGACGATAACACCCAGAAAGTCGATCTCCTCCTGCTCGAACTTGCATTTCTCCGGCTTCAGGAAGAGATTGTTCTCCCGTAGGCGCTTCAGAACCTCGCGGACAACTCGGCGGTGTTCCTCGAGGGTTCTGCTGAAGACGAGGATGTCGTCCATGTAGATGATCACGACACAGCCGCGCACGAGGTCCACAAAGATGTGGTCCATCATGGACTGGAACGTTGCGGGGCTGTTGGTGAGACCAAAGAACATCACTAGTGGCTCAAAGAGCCCCCGGTTCGTTCTGAACGCTGCCTTCCACTCGTCCCCCTCCTTGATGCGCACATTGTTGAAACCCCAGCGGACGTCAAACTTGGAGAAGAACTTGGCGTCTTTGATGCGCGTCATGACTTCGGAGATGAGGGGGAGAGGGTAGCGGTTCTTGATCGTCATGTCGTTGATCTTCCGGTAGTCTTGTACCGGGCGTAGTTTGCCGTCCTTCTTTTTGACAAAGAAGAAGGGCGCTGCTACGGGCGACTTGGACGGGCGAATGCGGCCGCTCTTCAAGTTCTCGTCGAGGAACGCGTCGAGCTCCTTCTGCTCCTGCGGCGACAGCGGGTACAGCTTGGCGTTGAGCGTCTTGGGGTCTGCACCCGGCTTAAGGTCGATGGCGTGATCCCAGGGTCGCCGCTCGGGGAGCTTCTGGAACTTCTCGTTCGAGAAGACGTCTGCGAAGTCTCGGTACTGCTCGGGGATTTCCTCCGCGACCTTGCCTTCCTCGCCCGCCTTGGCTGCGAGCTCGGTGGCGATGGTCTGGAAGGCGCGGAGGTGCCACGGAGACAGCTCTTCATAGTCGTCTTCATCTTCGTCGAGCGGAATGAGCTCCGGCGTTTCGTCGTCCAGGTCAAGGCCGCGGTTACACGCGCCAGGGCAGCGGTGGAAGAGTAGTGTCTTCTTCTTCCAGTCGATAAGCGGGTTGTGCGTCTCCAGCCAGTCGAAGCCTAGAAAGATCTCGTGCTTCCCCAGGTTGACGACGGGGAGTTCGACCCGCTCGCGATGAACATCGCCAGCGCTGTCTAGCATCTCGAGCTCTAGTTCAACGTAGTCCTTGATATAGCCATTCAAGGACCCATCTGCATTCCAGGCTGGATGTGGCGCTGCCATGGGCATGGTGTTGAGACCCTTGAGGCGGACGAATTCGCGGTCAATGCTTGACCTCGAACAGCCACTGTCAATGAGCGCAGTGGCTGCGTGCTGCTCTCGGGTGTCCACGGCCGTTATGATGAGCTTGGCGTCGAGCTGCGGCTTGCCGCTGGCTCGGATGTCGAGGTCTCGGGTGTTCTCTTCACGCGATGTCTGAGGTGCCGGAACACGTGTATTCGGGGCGGTATCAGACATGTCGGGACTCTCCCACAGCGAGCGCGTGACCTTCACTGCGGGGCGCGAAAAGACTCCGGGTCGATCGTGATGGGCTTCTGAGCATTCCTCTCGTCCCGCTCCTGCAGCATGCGGCGGAGCTCGTCCCAGTCGAGCGTGCCTTCTTCGTCGAGGCGGCGTAGCGTGGTGCGGGTGCGGTGCGGGCAGTTGCGGTAGATGTGCCCCTCTTCCTTGCAGCCGAAGCACTTCCTCTTCTCCGTGCGACGCACGTGGTCGACATCCATCGGGTCATCCGCCGGCACCGGAGCCCTCGGGCGCGCTGGCTGCGGCACCGTTGGGGCAACGTGCGGGACGGCATGAGCCGTGGGCGACTGGGTCGCGGGCGGGAAGCGCCGCGGCTCCGACTTGGTCGGTGCCGCAGGCGTTCTGCCATATCTCCTGACCGCCTCGTCGTTCTCCTTCGCGAGCTTGCGGAACTCCTCGTACGTGATCTTCTTGTTCTTGATGATTTCGAGTTGCGCGTCGGCCGCGTTCTGAGCCAGGAGGCCCATCGTTACAAACATGCCGATCATGCCGGTCTCGCTGGCCTTCGTCGCCTCGAACGAGTTCTGAACTGCGAGGACAAGGCCGGCGTCGAGCTGCGCCTCAAGGTAGTCGATGAGGAGCATGTCGTGCTGTGCAGCGTTGGTGAGGCCTCCTCGGATGCGAAGGTCGTCGAACTTGACGAAGAACGCGTCTGCCGTCATCCTGCCTTGGTACAACTTGGTGATGGCCTTGCGTGCGAGCGAGGCTTGGTGCCGGTCCTGGAAGCGTCCGTCTAGCTCGGAGAGGAAGGCATTCCACGTGATGGTGCCTGCTTCGACCTCGTTGGCGTGCACCTGCATGTAGCCTTGTGCCCAGGCGTCCGCATCCCCCTTGGACAGGAAGGAGATGGCGGAGACGATCTTGTCTTTGTCGTCCGGGATGCTGATGACGTAGACTCTGAGGAGGTGACGGAAGGTCTCGTATGTGGCAGGGTTGCCGTCGTAGTGGTCGGGCGGCTGAGCGTAGTTGCGCGGAGCACGAGCGGGAGCTGGGGCAGGGGCCTGTTGAGGCGCGGCCTGGGCGGCATTGTTGAGGGCATTGGTGAGGGCGCCTTGGAGTCCATCGGCGATGGCGTCGCGGAGGGCTTCGAAGTCCATTGCTGGAGCGAGTGGAGCGGCAAGTGGAATAGGTGGTGTGGGCGACGAAGGTCGCGAGAATGGAAAGGCGGGAGGCGTGGGACGTGGATTGAGCTGGAAGCGGGCGAGTCGGTCGATGACGTCGTCCACTGTTGAGGTGGGAAGCGGTCGCTCGCCTGCGTATGCAGGTGAACTGGGGTGGTGGTGACGATAACCCCTCGCGTATGCGGGGAGTTAGAAGTGCTGGATGGGTGGTGCGATGCTAGGCGTTGGCCGTAGCGAGGACGAGTAAGATGATGAGAGCGTTGGAGTAGTGAGAGGGAAGATTCGAGCTTATGTCACGAAACCGGCAAGTATAACTCGCTAGTCCGAACGCTCGTGAGGGTGGCGAGGAGAGATGTACAAGCGGTAGTATAAGACCAGCTCGAATCTGAGGAATTACAGGGGGGAACAGGAGTCCTTATATACATAGAGACCGAGGCTGTGCGTGAGAGAGAAAGAGCCATATCTGGAACACCTCCTAGTCCATACCTCCTAAGGGTCGCCTGGAACTCCTCAAGGGTCGTCGTCGATCTGCCCCTTTACACTGCCTGAGGGGCTGCAGGAGCAGTGCGCAGGGTCGCGCTGCCTGCAGGCTATGCAGGGCTGCGAGAGGGGCCAGCCAGGGGCACTAGGCCTCCTGCAGGGTCGTCGTCATACCTCCTAAGGGCCAGGAGGTGCCGATCTTTTGGGTCGATGGCCATGAGGTACCGGTGTGCTGGGTCCGCCGAGACAGAGGCAATACCTCCGAGCTCGATTGCAGGCGAATTTCCTGACATGGATCTTCAGCGTCTCACCTGCGTCTCGGCTTGTTTCGGGGCGGTCACCTTGCCGTTGCTGATACTCACCTCTCTGGTGACTGTCTGGGTCTAATTCTTGCGATGTGCTGGAGCTGAACCAGGACCACACCTAGCGAGCGGGTACAGGAAGGCCCCAGCCCGTTGCCCTACTGTACCGATGCATGTTACACTGTGCCCAACGTTTATACCACCTCCCCGCAGCCTCAATTCAACGCACATCTCTCTGGAAATTCCAGATGGTCGTGAAGGAAAATCTTTGGGCTGCAGAGAAGATATTTCCTGGGACCTCCAGTGTGCAATAATGCCAGCCTTACTCCTCCATCTTGTCGGTTTCACAACATGAGTTGCTCAATATTCCGAGCTCTCGGTACTCTCAGGACTCACTATAGAGCTTGTTTCTGGGCCCTCGTTCCGTCTACATGAACGGAGTGACGATTTGCCCTCTTCAGGATCTCACGTCGCCAAACGCCGGTACCACGAACGCGGCGCCGACGGCATCTCCGCGCGGAGTCGAATGATGGTTGCCCCGATGCCCGTCACCGTTCACGGTCCCTGTTCGTCTGCAGCCTGCGCGCATGCCGCGTGCCATCATCGCCCGCCCGGAACGCACAGCGACAAGGCGAATCCCGCTGCCGAACGGCAAAAGTCTGAAACAGCCCGCTTCTGAAACCATGCAGAATGTCTGCGGCGCAACTGCGAAGGCGCTCAGCCAGGGCAGCAAAAGTACAACCCGCCGCCGCCACATAAAAGGTCGCGCGCTCTGAGCCTTTGTCTGGCGCTGCATACGACTCAGGAAGCTCTTCGCTTGGTCCCAGATATTGCTGCTCGGTCTCCTGTCGCCGGCGCTTGCGCTGGGCAGCGCCAGCGAGCGATGTGCCGACCTCGCGCTCACCGACATCCAGGATGCGCACTCCATCGAGACTTTCTACCTTCGCGCCAACGAGAGATACCGCATCCCAGCGTCCTGTGGTCAGGGACTTGGCGACGACCTGCGCGCGCAGAAGCTCACCGACGTCTGCGTCGTCAACATCGTCTACAACACGTCGCGCGCCAGTACAACGCGCATTGAGACCTGGCTCCCGGATCCGGACGTCTGGCAGGGCCGAATCCTCGCTGTAGGCACTGGCGGCCTGGCTGGCTGTGCGTTCTCGGATGATGCTACCTCTTCAATTCGACTGATAACCAAGCGCAGGTGTCGAGTACGACGGCCTCAAGTGGGGCGCCTCCCTCAACTTTGCGGCCGTGAGCCACGACGGCGAGCACGACGGTCTATTCGGCGAAGCGTTCTTGGACGGCGACGACATCGTCGCGGACTACGCCTACCGCGGGCTTCACGTCGCCGCGCAGGTCTCGAAGCAGCTCGTGCGCGAATACTACGGCCAGCCGCACACGAAGGCGTACTACATGGGCTGCTCGGTTGCCTTGCTCTCGACACCGAATGCAACGCACCACCTCACGAAGCGACCTGCCGGGCTGCAATACGGGGCTCGGTTTGAGGATACTCGTCCCAGGCTGGCATGTTCGAGATGTCACATCCTGTGTCCAGCCCGACGACGGCGCGGTGGCCCCTCGCGTCTCGCAGAGCCCGTCCGTGACGCCGCAGTACAGCCCTCGCGCGCACGGAGCTCTTATTCGCGACGGTTGCCGAGCCTGTTCTTGTGATTGGGGCCGCAGGGCAGGATGGCCAGCTCGAGCCGCCCACGCTCTCATCATGTGCCACCCGCCGATAGTACCGTAGCGTGCTATCCGAAACCCGACAAGACCCCAGCAAAGCGCGGGTCGGTCCTCACGCCGGAGCGGAGTACGCGCTGCGTGCACGAGGAACGGCGGGAGCACGCGCTTCTGCCTCCGCCAGCAGGAATGTTTTCTGCAGCAATACCGGCTCCAGCAGCTACAGCAACGGCTGCCTTAGGGCGCTGCGCGACACGGCGACCACGCGCACGCGCACTCGCGCACGTTCTCCGAGCAAGCGCCCATCGGAGTTTCTCGCGATGGACGACCAGCAGCGGCGATCCTCAACGAGCCTGCGAAGCGCAAGATCAGCAGGCAGAGCAGCTCGAGGAGAAGCGCTGGCGGTGCGTGATCAATTTATGCAGCGCATGTCCAAGTACGACGGTCTCATGACGCAGTCCGACAAGGCCTTCATCACGCGCATCAAGGTCTCGCAGCTCGTCACCGAGGACCCGTTCGTCGAGGACTACTACGCCCAAGTCGAGGTCTACAGCGCGCAACTCCGCCAGAACGGCGGCTAGGAGCGCATCTTACAGCTGAGCTCCGGCGGCGTTGACTTCGCGATGCCCGGCACGCGCGCCGGACGCTGCGAGAACGCGATGTAGCGCATGCAGCAGCAGGTCTAACGCATTGTCAGGCATGCCCACACGCGCAGCACCGCGACAACGAGAAGGCTACCAACGTGCTGCACTATCCCCAGACCGCGGGTCGCAGCTGGCGCGGCGCAGTCGCCCAAGAAGACGGCTGGCCATATATTGAGGGAGGAAGCGGAGGATCCGGCGCTCTGAATGCTTTCAACGAGCAAGTGCTTGCTTCAGTTCGTTACCGAGGCCGTGTCGCTGACGTGAAAGGCAGACCGCTGATCAACTGACGTCGCCGAAACCGCTGGATCGCCACCAACTTCTTATCGACATCGAAACCATGATCAACAAGTTCCTGGACGTCGTCGAGTTACGTCGCCGTCGCATCAAGGCGGACGGCGCAGAGAGCTGTGAGTTTGTACTTCGGTCACGCTCTTGTAGCTTAACCATGATTGCAGCGTTGACGAGGTTGAAACGCTGTCCGAGACAGTATATCAGGACCTGCACATTGTAATCCCTCTGGAGCCGAGGTAAGCTGCCGTCGTCGGCCCCCCTGCACTCGTACTCATAATTCGCAAGTTCATCCGTTCATTGCGCTGCTCGGGGCTCGGGCCTGGCAGGTGCATGTTCCCGCGCGTCCCGGGAATGTTCGACAGCGGGCGGCTGGCTAGCATCATCGCGCTCATGCACGCGACCTTCTGCCTGCTCGACGTCGTGCGGAATGCTGTGCTCGACACGATGGATGACTCGCCGCAGAAGGCCGAGGTCGAGCGCCAGGATGCAGGTGTTCCTGGACCAGATGCCGTGCCTCTGCGTCAATGAGAGCTACGGCGTTTTGGCGGTCTGCGTCCCGGCTCGGCGAGCTGCGAACGCGTGCGTTCAACTTCGTCTAGTTGCACCATGTCGCGCGTCGGCGCAACGCGTGTTGAACCCTGGTCCCGGACCCCAGTTCCCAGCAGCGCCGAGTCCTTGCTGTAGGTACCGGCGGCCTGGTTGGTCGTACATTCTCAGAGGAGCCAGAGCAGTCGACTCACCAAAATTCTGTGGCGCGGTGTTGCTTACGACGCTCTGAAGTGGCACATGTCTTTTCACTTGACCGCGTTGGGCCACGACGGTGGGTACGAATCATCATACGACGGGTCGCGATGGCCTGCTGGCCGACCAGAGCTCCTGCGCGGCGCACGTCTCCGCCTAGGTCTCGAGGCAGCTCGTGCACCCGTGCTATGATAGGCAGCACGGCAAGGTCTACTCCGTCGGCTGTTCGGCCGGCGTGCGAAACGGCCTGCGCAGCGTGCAGGTACCTGGCCGACCTCGACAGCGTGCTCGCCGGCGCCCCGGCTGTCAGCCCCGTCAATCCGTGCGCTTCATCGGGCGGAGCGCGATTGCCAACCTAGCGCCGGACGTTCTCGACGAGGCGGACTGGGCGCTCCTGTGCGAGGGGCTGCTCCAGCCGTGCGACAGGCTGGACATGCTGCCCGACGGCATCATCAAAGACTCGGATGCGCGCCGATGCGTGCCCGAGATGCTGCTCTGCGAGGGCGTCAAGCGCGAGGGTTGTCTGTGGCCAGCGCAGGTTGGGTGCAATATCCACTCGCCGCTATGTAGCGACAATCGCGAGCTGCTATCGCCGCTCATCATCACCCCGGCGCGATCTACGACCCGGCGACGTTCCCCGTGGCCTTCAGCCCGACGTCCTGCGAGGTTGCTCTCGTAAGCATTCCCCATCGTCTTACGCCTGTCTCATGGTAACACCAGCAGTGGTGGCGCTACGTCTTCTACAGGAACGCGACCTGGCAGCCGAGCGCTGGCTTCGTGGTTAAGGAGATCACCAACGCACAGCGCGCGACCGCCACCGTGCACGTGAGCTCGTGGGGCCCCGACATCTTGGTCTTCCACACTAGGGGCGGCAAGCTGCTCGTCTATCAAGGCAGCCACGACCTTGTCAGTACCCCCGCCGTCTTTGTCGCTTCTTCTGTACGTTCTGACTCGCAGCGCTGCGTAGATCGTTCCCTCCGAAACAGCCAAGTGACATTACCAGCGTGTCGCGCGCTCTCTCGCTGCCGGTCACGTCGCTGGACGCGTTCTACCGCCGCTCATCGTTCACGGGATGAACCACCGCTGCGGCACGGTCCTCGGCGCGTGGATGTTTGGCATACAAGTCAGAGCAGATGGTCTAACTCGTCGGACGCGCGTTGCTTACGCTCGGGCACGGCGCCGGCCACGTTGCGTGGGTTGACGGGCTCGGTGGATGCGACGGCGCCGCGTACGAAGCTGCGTTGTAGTTACCCGACCATGAGCGTGGGGTGGCCCAAGGGAGGCCCGACGCGCAGGACTGGGTGTGCGAAGAAACTCCCTCATCATCCTCTCGCTTGTCGCGCCGTTGTGACCTATTAATATCTTACCGTAATCCCTACACAAGTTTGCTCAAGTATAGTGTGCGCAGGACGGCTGAGCAGTGAGAATCAACCACTTGTGATGGTTAATCAGAGAAGTTGACAACGGTCGAGACGCGCTTTCGAGGTCCGCACTTTCTCCTCCCTCTTCCCACCACCTCGGCTCGCGCGTCGGTTACGCTGGCTCTGCCTGTTCCTCGAGGCTCCAATGTGGGACAGGTGGCCGGCGAAAATGGAATATCTTCACTTGATATTGGTATTCTTCTCTGAGCTCGTGTTCCGTGCACACCGCACCTGCTCGCAGGGCGAGACCGACCAGCCGTCACACGTGTTCGAAACCCAGTGACTGTCTTGTGCAACACATCTGTGCCGTGCTCCCTGGGCGCCGTATTACTACTGGGGGACACACGCGACGACGGCTACAAGCAAGTACAGTACGATCATTTCCAGTGCATGTCACGTCCATTACAAAGGCGCGCGCGGCGCTCCCGAGACTTCTTCTAGTTTTCAAGTACGACCAAGGCTCCTCCACCAGCGCCGTTTACGGCGGTCTCGCCGGGCGCGTCGCTGCCTCGGTCCCGGGCGGCGGGCCACACGGCCATACCATGGAGCTCGAGGGGCACGTCATCTTCCACGAGCACCTCGCGCCCGTGGATATGTGTGAGGAAACCGTCCAGGAGTGATCTTGCGACTGGCAGCGTGGCTTGATCGAGAGGGCCGACATTCGCCGCCAGCGGTCGTGCCGTCGTCAGGGACAGCAACCCCAGGGCCTTGCAGAGGCCGTTGCCCGCCCGGCGGTACGCGAGCAGCTCGCTGCGGACTGTATGCGAGTGCTCCTGCGTGCTGTACCATACCTGCAGACTCTTCAGGCCGTACGGGAACGCGACGCGGAAGAGAAGGTCGAGCTCGTTGGGACGCATTGTCACGAAACCGGCAAGTATAACTCGCTAGTCCGAACGCTCGTGAGGGTGGCGAGGAGAGATGTACAAGCGGTAGTATAAGACCAGCTCGAATCTGAGGAATTACAGGGGGGAACAGGAGTCCTTATATACATAGAGACCGAGGCTGTGCGTGAGAGAGAAAGAGCCATATCTGGAACACCTCCTAGTCCATACCTCCTAAGGGTCGCCTGGAACTCCTCAAGGGTCGTCGTCGATCTGCCCCTTTACACTGCCTGAGGGGCTGCAGGAGCAGTGCGCAGGGTCGCGCTGCCTGCAGGCTATGCAGGGCTGCGAGAGGGGCCAGCCAGGGGCACTAGGCCTCCTGCAGGGTCGTCGTCATACCTCCTAAGGGCCAGGAGGTGCCGATCTTTTGGGTCGATGGCCATGAGGTACCGGTGTGCTGGGTCCGCCGAGACAGAGGCAATACCTCCGAGCTCGATTGCAGGCGAATTTCCTGACATTACCCCCCCTTCAAGGTCGGAGGGCTCGACGACCGATGGGTTGGAGCGGGCGAAGGGCTTCTTGATGACGACAAGGGCCTTGCGGAGAGCGCTCAGCGCATAACCGACTTGAGGCCCACAACGAGTGACAACGAGAATGCAGAGCAAGAGGAGGAGCGCGAGACCGGAGATCGTCAGGACGACGACGAGCATGGCGTCTTTGGACGGAATCGACATCTACGAAGAAAGCGGTCGGATGGGAGCGAGTGATCAACGCCCGTGGTGAGCGGCGCGCGTGGAGCAGGGCGTGGTCGGTTGAAGAAGTCCGTAGGGAAGAGACTGCGGGGGAACTCCACTCGGCGGATCCCGGGACCGGGTGCGTTCGGCTTCCGGCGATGGAAGTCAGCGACGGCCTTCTTGGCGTGCTTTAGTTCCGATGCCGGCAGCCACTGATTCTCGTCACGCCCGTATCCCTTCCACTTGACGAGGTACTTGAATCCTCGTCCAGCGCGCGCAGAGTCGACTATCTCCTCTATCTCGTACTCCTCATGGCCGTCGATGACTTCGGGAGGCGGCTTCTCGCGATGCTGATGCGCGGCTTCGGGCGGGATGTACGGCGAGAGGAGCGACTCGTTGAAGACGGGGTAGATTGCTTTCCACGACTTCGGGAGCTTGAGCCGGTATGCCGACTTGCCGACCTTCTTCAGGATCTCGAACGGGCCGTAGCGCCGGTCGTCCAGCTTCTTTGAGGGCCGCCGGGTGTTGATGTTGGTGGCGTCGAGCCAGACCTTGTCTCCGACTTCGTACTCCCGCGGGTCGGCTCGATGCTTGTCGTACTGGTTCTTCATGACTTCGGCCGCATGTCCGAGAGCAGCCTTGGCTTCGGTCCAGGCGTCCTTCATGCGTTGGGCAAACTGCATGGCCGACTCATTGCGCAGGTCGCGGCGGGGCTCGATGTTCATGGATGGGTGGCGTCCGTGGTTAAGGAAGAACGGCGACTCGCCAGTGGCAGAGCTGGGGCGGTTGTTGAGGGCGAATTCAGCAATGGCGAGCCACTCTGCCCAGTCGTCTTGTTTCTCGTTCACCCATTGGCGGAAGTAGACCTCGAGTTCCGCATTGACGCGCTCGGTCTGGCCATCGGTCTGCGGGTGGTAGGCTGTGGACGGGTTCATCTCAACGCCCAGCATCTTAAAGAGGTCCCGCATGAACGAAGCGACGAACTCCTTTCCGCGGTCGCTGGTGATCTTCTTGAAGACGCCGACTCGCTTGAAGACGTGGTCTCGGTAGAGTCGGGCGGTGCCTTCGGACGTCTGCTCGGTGGTGGAGGGAATGGCGATGATTTGCTTCGTGTTGCCTTGGTCCACGACGACCATGATAGCGTTATATCCGCGCGACTCGGGGAGCGGGCCAATGATGTCTACCGAGACGAACTCCCAGGGTCCGTCCGCGTGTTCGTGCGGCTGAAGCGGTGCAGCAAGGGGGGTTCTTCGGAACTTGACCCGTTGGCACGTCTCGCAGGCCCGACAGTAGCGGGAGGCGGCTCCGTGAAGACCCGGCCACCAGTAGTTGCGTTGGATGAGCTCTGCAGTCTTGTGACGCCCAGGGTGGCCTGCGAGGGGTGTGTCGTGGTGCGCAGCGAGGATGCGTTCTCGCAGGGAGCGGTCTCGCGGAACATAGATGAGCCCCTTGTACTCTACGATGCCATTCGTCTCCTTGAAATCCTTCGGGTGGTCTTTCAGGCCGGCCACGACCTTGTCGTCCCATTGCCCTCGGCGACGTCTGATCTCTTCAAGGATTTCTTCAGCGTCTCGGAAGCCAAGGCGATCGAGTTCGTGGTCTGCGGCGAGCGACCGAAAGTGCTCGGGCTTGAGCAAAACGACGTCGGCGTTGTCCTTCACCCCCTCTTCAGGTCGGTCGCCGCGGGAGAGGAAGTCTGCGATCTTGTTTAGCTGACCCGGGCGGTGATGGAGCGTGTAGTCGTATTCGGCTAGCTCGGTGAACCAGCGTGCTTGGCGTCTATTCAGCTTCTGTGGCTCGCGGAAGTACTGCAGGTTCTTGTGATCCGTCCAGATCTGGAACTGAGGTGCGCCTTTGAGAAAGTGCCGCCAGTGTTCTAGCGCCAGCATGACAGCAAGCAGCTCCTTGTCGTAGATCTGGTAGTTGCGCTCGGCGTCCCCAAGCGTCTTGCTGAAGAATCCCAAGGGGCGCGATTGACCGTCAACGACTTGGTGTAGGACGGCGCCGACGGCGTAGTCGGAGGCGTCGGTCTCGAGGCGGTATGGGGCGTTGTCGACGGGGAGCATGAGCACTACGTCGCTGCAGACGCTGTCCTTCAGGAGCTCGAAGGCGCGTTGTTGGGCTTCGGCCCACTCGAACTTGGCGCCCTTCTCCGTGAGCACATTGAAAGGCTTTGTGATTGTCGCGAAGTTCGGGATGAAGTTGCGGTAGAAGTTGCAGAACTGCATGAAGCTGCGCACTTCCTTGATGTTCCGGGGCTGGGCCCAGTCGCGGATGGCTCGGACCTTGATTGGGTCCATGGCGACGCGTCCTCGACCGACGATAACACCCAGAAAGTCGATCTCCTCCTGCTCGAACTTGCATTTCTCCGGCTTCAGGAAGAGATTGTTCTCCCGTAGGCGCTTCAGAACCTCGCGGACAACTCGGCGGTGTTCCTCGAGGGTTCTGCTGAAGACGAGGATGTCGTCCATGTAGATGATCACGACACAGCCGCGCACGAGGTCCACAAAGATGTGGTCCATCATGGACTGGAACGTTGCGGGGCTGTTGGTGAGACCAAAGAACATCACTAGTGGCTCAAAGAGCCCCCGGTTCGTTCTGAACGCTGCCTTCCACTCGTCCCCCTCCTTGATGCGCACATTGTTGAAACCCCAGCGGACGTCAAACTTGGAGAAGAACTTGGCGTCTTTGATGCGCGTCATGACTTCGGAGATGAGGGGGAGAGGGTAGCGGTTCTTGATCGTCATGTCGTTGATCTTCCGGTAGTCTTGTACCGGGCGTAGTTTGCCGTCCTTCTTTTTGACAAAGAAGAAGGGCGCTGCTACGGGCGACTTGGACGGGCGAATGCGGCCGCTCTTCAAGTTCTCGTCGAGGAACGCGTCGAGCTCCTTCTGCTCCTGCGGCGACAGCGGGTACAGCTTGGCGTTGAGCGTCTTGGGGTCTGCACCCGGCTTAAGGTCGATGGCGTGATCCCAGGGTCGCCGCTCGGGGAGCTTCTGGAACTTCTCGTTCGAGAAGACGTCTGCGAAGTCTCGGTACTGCTCGGGGATTTCCTCCGCGACCTTGCCTTCCTCGCCCGCCTTGGCTGCGAGCTCGGTGGCGATGGTCTGGAAGGCGCGGAGGTGCCACGGAGACAGCTCTTCATAGTCGTCTTCATCTTCGTCGAGCGGAATGAGCTCCGGCGTTTCGTCGTCCAGGTCAAGGCCGCGGTTACACGCGCCAGGGCAGCGGTGGAAGAGTAGTGTCTTCTTCTTCCAGTCGATAAGCGGGTTGTGCGTCTCCAGCCAGTCGAAGCCTAGAAAGATCTCGTGCTTCCCCAGGTTGACGACGGGGAGTTCGACCCGCTCGCGATGAACATCGCCAGCGCTGTCTAGCATCTCGAGCTCTAGTTCAACGTAGTCCTTGATATAGCCATTCAAGGACCCATCTGCATTCCAGGCTGGATGTGGCGCTGCCATGGGCATGGTGTTGAGACCCTTGAGGCGGACGAATTCGCGGTCAATGCTTGACCTCGAACAGCCACTGTCAATGAGCGCAGTGGCTGCGTGCTGCTCTCGGGTGTCCACGGCCGTTATGATGAGCTTGGCGTCGAGCTGCGGCTTGCCGCTGGCTCGGATGTCGAGGTCTCGGGTGTTCTCTTCACGCGATGTCTGAGGTGCCGGAACACGTGTATTCGGGGCGGTATCAGACATGTCGGGACTCTCCCACAGCGAGCGCGTGACCTTCACTGCGGGGCGCGAAAAGACTCCGGGTCGATCGTGATGGGCTTCTGAGCATTCCTCTCGTCCCGCTCCTGCAGCATGCGGCGGAGCTCGTCCCAGTCGAGCGTGCCTTCTTCGTCGAGGCGGCGTAGCGTGGTGCGGGTGCGGTGCGGGCAGTTGCGGTAGATGTGCCCCTCTTCCTTGCAGCCGAAGCACTTCCTCTTCTCCGTGCGACGCACGTGGTCGACATCCATCGGGTCATCCGCCGGCACCGGAGCCCTCGGGCGCGCTGGCTGCGGCACCGTTGGGGCAACGTGCGGGACGGCATGAGCCGTGGGCGACTGGGTCGCGGGCGGGAAGCGCCGCGGCTCCGACTTGGTCGGTGCCGCAGGCGTTCTGCCATATCTCCTGACCGCCTCGTCGTTCTCCTTCGCGAGCTTGCGGAACTCCTCGTACGTGATCTTCTTGTTCTTGATGATTTCGAGTTGCGCGTCGGCCGCGTTCTGAGCCAGGAGGCCCATCGTTACAAACATGCCGATCATGCCGGTCTCGCTGGCCTTCGTCGCCTCGAACGAGTTCTGAACTGCGAGGACAAGGCCGGCGTCGAGCTGCGCCTCAAGGTAGTCGATGAGGAGCATGTCGTGCTGTGCAGCGTTGGTGAGGCCTCCTCGGATGCGAAGGTCGTCGAACTTGACGAAGAACGCGTCTGCCGTCATCCTGCCTTGGTACAACTTGGTGATGGCCTTGCGTGCGAGCGAGGCTTGGTGCCGGTCCTGGAAGCGTCCGTCTAGCTCGGAGAGGAAGGCATTCCACGTGATGGTGCCTGCTTCGACCTCGTTGGCGTGCACCTGCATGTAGCCTTGTGCCCAGGCGTCCGCATCCCCCTTGGACAGGAAGGAGATGGCGGAGACGATCTTGTCTTTGTCGTCCGGGATGCTGATGACGTAGACTCTGAGGAGGTGACGGAAGGTCTCGTATGTGGCAGGGTTGCCGTCGTAGTGGTCGGGCGGCTGAGCGTAGTTGCGCGGAGCACGAGCGGGAGCTGGGGCAGGGGCCTGTTGAGGCGCGGCCTGGGCGGCATTGTTGAGGGCATTGGTGAGGGCGCCTTGGAGTCCATCGGCGATGGCGTCGCGGAGGGCTTCGAAGTCCATTGCTGGAGCGAGTGGAGCGGCAAGTGGAATAGGTGGTGTGGGCGACGAAGGTCGCGAGAATGGAAAGGCGGGAGGCGTGGGACGTGGATTGAGCTGGAAGCGGGCGAGTCGGTCGATGACGTCGTCCACTGTTGAGGTGGGAAGCGGTCGCTCGCCTGCGTATGCAGGTGAACTGGGGTGGTGGTGACGATAACCCCTCGCGTATGCGGGGAGTTAGAAGTGCTGGATGGGTGGTGCGATGCTAGGCGTTGGCCGTAGCGAGGACGAGTAAGATGATGAGAGCGTTGGAGTAGTGAGAGGGAAGATTCGAGCTTATGTCACGAAACCGGCAAGTATAACTCGCTAGTCCGAACGCTCGTGAGGGTGGCGAGGAGAGATGTACAAGCGGTAGTATAAGACCAGCTCGAATCTGAGGAATTACAGGGGGGAACAGGAGTCCTTATATACATAGAGACCGAGGCTGTGCGTGAGAGAGAAAGAGCCATATCTGGAACACCTCCTAGTCCATACCTCCTAAGGGTCGCCTGGAACTCCTCAAGGGTCGTCGTCGATCTGCCCCTTTACACTGCCTGAGGGGCTGCAGGAGCAGTGCGCAGGGTCGCGCTGCCTGCAGGCTATGCAGGGCTGCGAGAGGGGCCAGCCAGGGGCACTAGGCCTCCTGCAGGGTCGTCGTCATACCTCCTAAGGGCCAGGAGGTGCCGATCTTTTGGGTCGATGGCCATGAGGTACCGGTGTGCTGGGTCCGCCGAGACAGAGGCAATACCTCCGAGCTCGATTGCAGGCGAATTTCCTGACACGCATAAAAGCATTGAGGGTGAGGCTGATGACGTTGCCGAGGATTGGGCGGGTGAAGATGGAACGAGTCATGCCAATGAAAGCGCCGTCATACGTGTGCGTGCGGTACTGGTCGATGAACTGGATGTAACGTCTGTTGTTGTAGTCGATCAGAACGCAGTCGCTGATGTCGCGCAGGTACGCCATGCATGGCGCAAGCGTCGCCAGCGACGCGT
Organism: Auricularia cornea; assembly: GCA_030578095.1. Lineage (NCBI taxonomy): Eukaryota > Fungi > Basidiomycota > Agaricomycetes > Auriculariales > Auriculariaceae > Auricularia > Auricularia cornea. Next base: position 1,609,905 of record JARLTE010000009.1, on the reverse strand, counting down.
TCCGAATCGATATGCTGCGGATCTGGCGCGCGCGTAGGGCCTCCAGGGTCCCAGCCGTCTGGTTTGGGGACCAGATGGCCCGGTTTGCCTGCACGATGCAGAGCTGCTGGATCTGGGGGAGCGCCTGCGGCTGCGCGAAGGGGTTGAAGGGGGGCCCAAAGGGAAGGTTGATGGATAACTTCGTCACCCTTGGCGCCACCCGCCAGAGGTCGTCGATGGAGGGAATGTCGCGGGGGGCAGCGTCGCCGCTTCCCGCGAGGAAGTCGAGCGCGGTCATCTTCGCGGCGACGAGGCGGCCCAGCTCCGATCGGGTCGCGAGTGCGATGAAGTCGTTGAACGTTGATCGGGCAGAAATCAACCCACTCGAAAATTGCGCGAATTCGCCTCAGTTCGCGGTACAACTTCAGCGCGAACCGGCAACGGCGAACGACCACCACCACCGCGGACACGCACTCGACCTCGATTCAAGCTCTCGTTGACAAGGAACAAGCCAGCGGTACGCAGAACTAGTTGCACGAAGCTCGTTCGTGCGCCGTGTATGCGGTTCGGGCCCAGCCGGCGTGACCCGCCAGCGCGAACCGCGAGCGCGAACTCGGTTCGCCGCCTCCCTCGCCTTCCACCAACTTCACGGCGACGCGTTCCTGCATACAACTCGCGTAATGCCTCACGCTCCTGCGCACACAAGGACGGTGGTTCATAGCCATTCACTCGAGGAGCGTCAACCGCGAACTCCGTGCGCTCACCGCGAACTGCGCCGCGAACTCCCTTCGCGCGCCCCCTCTCCGGTTCCCCCGGCACTCAGCACTCTCCTGGATCGACGAACGACGCTGTGGAATCTGCGCGAACGTATGCAATGGGACATTCTCGAACGCGATGCAAGGTCAGCTGCACCGGCGCCCTGGCACGAACCACGAACGCGTAAGCCCGGCAACGCCACGGCAGAGGCCAGCCATCGTCCCAAGACTCATTCCGCCCTTGGCAACGTGAATCTCGAACCCGGTCGACCAGTATCCCGGACCCTAGCGCAAGGTTCGGCACAGCCTGGAGTATCCATCACGCTCCCGGCACTCGTTCGCCACGCCGTTCACGATCGGCAGAGTCATTCCTCAACCTTCGGTCTCGTTCTATGACTCGTTCGGCGCACTCTCATTGGCTCCAGCGACGGAGAAATGACGGTTCGCTGTGTCTCCGCAGTTCGTGGACCGTATGTACGCGTCTTCGCTTCCCGGAAAGGCAGACGGGGCTCCCACCCCTGATTTTGGACTCTCACATGTATATAGCCCGAAGGCGATCCCCACTCAATCTCTAGTACTTCCTGACCAACGTCGTAGCCCGGTATCGAGCCCGGTGAGAGCAGCCCAGTGGTCTGGTTGAGGCTCGGTTGCAACTTGAGTCCCGTTCGAGCCGGGTAGAGTTCGGCACCTCCCTCACTCTCAGCGTCGTTGCGGTCAGCGTCTCCGCGAACCGCGTCGCGTGACTTGTCTTCGCCCTCGTCCTCTCGTCTTCTCTCGCGTCTCAGCCGTAGCGTCGGCCTCAGCTCTCGATTTCGACCCTCAACAACCTCTCTCAGGTGCGCACTTCGTTCGTCGATCTGTGCATCATCCGTCTCTCGCTCGCGCGAACCAACTTCGTCCTCCACTTCGTGTGTGTGGATTGAACTCTCAACTCGCTTGCGCGGAACCTGGGCTTCTCAGAACGTCCTTCCCCAAGCATCGAATCCCGTTCGCGGAACGATTCGTGGTGACCACTCTCCCCCTCTATACATCTATTTCTACGTTCTGCTGGGATTCTACTGGGTGCTCTGCACTAGGTAGCTTAGTAGTAGCGGCCGTTCTTCTTTGGAGTTGTTCATTCTTAGTAGTGATCATCTTCATAGTAGTTCTCCTTGATTCAGATAGCAGTCTTAGCTGGTTCCTTGCAAGTTCCGTGCAGTTCAAAGTGGTGACCACCGCAGGGAACTGAATTAGTAGTTTTACTAGTTTAGTTCTTCTCGGATTGCCATTTCGATACTTTTATTTCTTTCTACTCTTTGTTGTTGCCCGGATTCGCACGAATCGACTTCGACTCGGCGACCCGACGCGACAGCAACCCGACGACAACACGTCCAGTTCGCTACTCCAACACCTCACCGAGGAGTTCGGCGATCTCTCAACTCTCACCGAAGTCGACGACGAACTCGCTGCGTTTGCAACACTCGAGCTCGAACCGACTCCACCGCCGTCACCTTTTCGCGAGCAATACATCTCACCGCGTCAAGGAAGACATCCACCCGAACCTCGCAACCCATCGCCACCGAACCCGCGGATCCTCGCCGAAGAACTACTTCGCTATCATCTTCGCGCGATGTCCGAGCAAGGCGATCCACCCCCGAATCCGCCGGGTCCCGACCCAGGCGTTCTCGACAACATGTTCCAGCAATTCTTCATGAACATGCTTCAACGCGCGCAGCAGCAGCCAGCCCCGCCAGGAGGAGGTGCGGCGGCGCCAGCGGCTCAACAACCTCGAGTTCCTCTACCATACCCCGATGAGAAGAACGCTCCGCGGTTCGACGGCGACGAATACAAAGTCGGCACGTTCCTCGATTCGTTCGAAAGCCGCGCGCGCCTCGCGGGCGTCGCGGAGGGGCAATGGAAGAAGAAGATCGTCGATTACTGCGATCGCGACACGCGCAATCAATGGATGCAACTCGACGAGTTCACCGACGATTCCCCGTGGGACGAATTCCGCACGGCGGTGCTCGAACTCTACCCGGAGAACGGGAAGATCAAGGAGTACACGCTCGAGGAGCTGAAGGACCGCATCGCGAAGTGGAAAGAGCTCGGCCCGTTCGGGACGTCCGAGGCTGTCAGCACCTACACGCGCGAGTTCCTCGCATGCCAGAAATCGCTCTCGCGGCAGGGCATCGTCCATCAGCGTCAAGAGCTGTATCTCTCAGCGTTCTCGAAGGAGGAGCGAACGAAGATCGAGCGGCGACTTGAGTGGCGCCACCCCGATCAGCACTACCGCGATTTGACGATCGACGACATCTCGAAGGAGGTTCGCTTCCTGGCAAAAAATCACAACACCGAGACGACGGACGCGACGACTAAATACGCGTACTCGCCGCTGGCATCGGAGCAGCGCGAGGTCTCGGCGATGGTGAACCCGACCGTCAAGAAGGAGCAACCCGACGAGAGGCTCATCGCCTCCATTGCGCATCTCCTCGAGGAGAAGCTCGACGCGCGTCTCGGAGCGCGAACCGCCGCGACCGCTGAACTGCACGGAACTTGCAAGGAACCAGCAAAGACCACTATATGAATCAGGAGAAATGAAGATGATCACAAAGAGTGAACAATCCTCAAAGAAAGAAGGCCGCAAAGACTACAGCTACTACTACTACGCAAGGGTAACCGATGCGGTCACTAATGCGGTACGCAGAATGCGGTAGAAAGAAAGTAAAGAGAGAGAGGGATGGTCACCACGCAAAGACAAGTATCGTCGATGCGAAGCTTGGGGGACGGACGTTCTATGAAGCCCGAGTACCGCACAAGCGAAGTCTGAGACTGCGTACAGTCGTACTCGATCGACACACAACAGGTGTTCGAGGATACGGAGAGAGAGAGATTGATGCACAGTTCGTGAGAAGTGCGCACCTGGGGAGGTTGGCCGGAGAATACGATACGCGATGCCGACGCTACGGCAGAAGACGAGAGGACGAGAGAGACGACGAGAGTGCGACGCGGTTCGCTACCAATGCTGACCGCAACACGCTGAGAGAGAAGTAGGCACCGAACTCTACCGGAACCGCCGGGCTCGAGTTGTGACCGAACTTCAACCGGACCACCGGGCTGCTCTCACTGGGCTCGAACCAGGCTACGCGTTGGTCAGGAGATTGGATGATGATTGGGGATGTTGCCTATCGTCTTATATACATGGGGAATCGAGTCATAGGGGTGAGAAGGGAAATCCTGCCTATCGGTATGCGATGCGGTGTCCATATGGTCGATGCGCAGCGAATGCGCCAAGTGCACGAAGGTCCGCGACCGCAGAGCCAATGGGGACGCGAGGCTCGAGTCAGAACACGGTGCCGAGGGTCGAGAATGAGTCTTCCTATCGTCAGCTGGCCTTGTTGCCGATCGAAGTACTTGATGGATCGTGAATGCGGTGCCGATGCGCTGGGCACTGACGTCGGGATAATGCGGGTAGGATTCTCCGAGGGATAAGTCCCGCATGGCCAGGGACCATCGTTCGTCTTGGGGATGACTCCCAGCGAATCAGAGGCGTCGACATGGCTGACACACCAAGGATATGAGCCGGAGGCCAAGCACCTGCTGGCCGGATGGAACGTTCGCGAATGCGTTGCCGCACGAAGGCCAGGGCAAAGGGGATGTCGTTGCGCGATCCGAGATAGTCGCTGCGGTCGCGCCAGCGTGGGGACGGGGTCCGCGTTACGGAATGCGGTCGTGGCAGAGCCAGTGCGGTCGTATTGCGTTCGATGCTCTTCGAGTGCCGCGTCTTGTATGGCAGGTCACCGTGTCTGTGCGAAGCCCTCCGCATTGTTGATACGATGAGTTGCTCGCAGAGCTTCGAGGTTGAGGTCGCGAGGTGAAGAGTTGAATGAGGAGCGCGTCTGCCGGTGCGCCGCGGAAGTCACGTCGGCTCACGCCGGAGCGCATTCAGACTGCGTCGCATCCATCGGTGGTGAGTGTCCCGTGTCGTGCATCGCATCGAAGGGTCGTTTGAGCCATGCTTGCGCATAGTGGATGCGCTGCCGTGTGCCGAGGAGTTGAAGGACCAGTGCGCCGAATGCACAAGTAGCCGACCGTACGTGCGCCGAAAGTCGCAATTTTCGGGCGTACCGATTTCTGCCCGATCATCCGCGGGGTACTTTGAATGTGCACGTCCCTGTGCATCACGTTGCGAAGCATCAAGACCGAAAATTGCGCAGATGCGACCGCATCCATGATTCCTCCGCAGGATAAAAGCCGTCCAGGGGACCGCATCGTGGTGTCCGTATCGCCTCTCCGGTCGAAAAACTCTACGCCGCTCTTGTCATGCAGCCGTTCTCCTCGTCGCTCGCGCAAACGTTCCTCGCCCCGACAGCGATCTCGCTCGTCAATACGGTGCGCTCCGCGCTCGACCGCAACAAGCAACTTCAAGATGCCGTCGCGACCCAGCACAGCGTCCTCGCTCGCTTCCAACGCGTCTTGGATGAAAACTCGCGCAACCTCCGCGACAATCTTGATGGTGCGCAGCGGTTTCTCGGTGCCATGTCCGCGCCAGACGCCCTGTCGCCGTCCTGGAGCCACGCGCTGGCTGGCCTCAGTGCCTATGTCGATCCGCACGCCGAGATCCCTCCCGAGGGCTCGCCGGCTCGTGTGTACCCGGGGCAGTTTCTTGTCCTCGCCTTCGACTACTACGCGCACATCGCCACCGACATCGGGACGACGCTCGGCAATATTGTCGCAGCTCCCACCGAGGCCCATCCTGACGAGGTGTCGTTCTTGGTGAACCATTGGCCGGCCGTCTCGGTGTGTAGCTTGTTGAGCGCATCGTCATTGCGGTTGCTGACTTGTCGTGTATGCAGAATACGCTGCTCATCTTGGCGCACCTCGCGGGCCTCTCGCGCATGTTCCGCGAATACAACCGCTTCACGAACATCCAGTACGCTCAGTTGACGCGCATCGAGATGAATGTGAACCGCGAGTGCCGTTCGTCGCGCGTGTCGTCGCGTTCCGGTCTTGAGGCGTTGTATGCTGCGATCCGGCCGTTTACCACCGATTACGCGACTGCGGTCGCCGTTCCGTGGGAGTTCGGAGGGGCCCTGCACGAAGCGCATCCGTTCCGCATCGCCTCGGTGCATCGCGCCGACTGCTCGATTCCGTACTCAACGCGCGATGATGCGGTCAAGAACGTCCTCGACAAGCAGAGCAACAACGCGGACATCTACTCGCAGTCCGGTTCTCTCCTCCGCTTCGCACTGCGCGTCCTGCCCGAATCGTGCGTATTCTTGCTGCGCTCGCCGTATCGATGTTGACGTGTTTGCCAGTACCTCGGCCGAGGTGATGACGTTGGAGGCTTGAAGAAGTCGAGTGTCGATAGAGTTCCTTGATGAATAAACTCCCTGCTCAACCGATGCCGCTGCCGTGGGATTGTGTGTGGATCCTTGAGTGAAATGCGACCGAGTATTGCTCGCGCTTGAGTTCTGGACGTGTCGATCTTGAACTTAGTCGGGTTTGCCGTGATGTGAAGGGTTGACGGGTCCGGGAATCCGGCGGACTGTGGCTTGAGGAGTTCGCCGTTGAATAGCCTCGTCGTGCTATATAACGTCGCCCTTGGTCGCGGCTGGGGCTTTTCGATCTTGTCCTGCCCCCACCAGGCCGTTCGTCCATGGCTCCTCTCCCGCTCCTCGACGCGTGCGGCGATACGCGCTGCGACAAGGACTTCACCGTGCCTCCTAAGGTGCCGGAGCCCTTCCTCTGCTGCTACTCGCAGAAGGTGGTCAACTCCTTCCTCAAGCAAAACCGCCTCTCGCTCTCCTGCGTCGGCGCGTACTACGAGCTCCCCAAGAAGAAGGATGACGTCGAGTTGCTCCTGGCCGTGTGTTGTTTCTTCCGCCGTGTCGTCGATGCGGTCGTACTGACACTGCGCTAGTTGACTGGGGCCGACGGCCACGAAAGGCCGTGTGGTTTCTCGCTCGCCGCGCTCGCGCCCATCCCTCCCGTCTTCACGACCATCAAGGGGGTGGTCCACGACGACGCGCTCTTCCTCCAGCGCATCTGGCTCGCTATGTCGTTCGTCTCAGGCCTCGCCGCGCTGTGCAAGGATCCCTCGCCGGGTGCCATGCTCAACCGCGGGCGCGACCACTGGACGTCGGCCAGCGTCGCGTTCCTCAAGGCGCGCTTCGACCGCGCGATCCCGCCGCACTCGCCTATCTCCAACCTGGTGTTGAGCCTGGGGTTCCGCCTCTTGACCCACGGCGCCCCCGACGGGCTGCCGATCTGCTTCGCCGCGTTCTCGCCGATCTTGAACAGGGAGGACTACGAGGACTTCGAGTCCGAGCTCCGGACCGTCATGCCTGCCCTCCAGGCCTGCGAGCACTGCCAGCGCCTGCAGAAGACGAACGCGCCGCGCCCCTGCCTTCGCTTCGCGGGGCACCGCTTCTGCCTCGGGTGCATGAAGGAGATGCGCACCGAGTACTGCTTCGCTGCTGAGGCCGAGGAAGAGGCTGCTGAAGAGGCTTCCGTCGCCGCCGCCGTCGATGAGGACTCCGAGGTCGAGATCCAGGTGCGCCCGATGCGCATCGTTTGTTGTATCTTCTTGCTGACTCGTTTCTTGCAGGAGGCGCCCCCGCAGGCCACCGGAAGGTCGTCGCGTAAGCGCAGCGCCGCAGACAATATGGTGGCGGCGATGCGCAAGGCTCCGCGCACCGAGACTGCCTCAACGCCCGCCGCGTCTTCGTCGCGCCGCACTAAGACCTCCGCCGCCGCCGCTACGCCTACGCCGGTCGCTCCGGCCGCTCAATCCGAGAAGAAGAGCAGGACGAAGCCTCCTCCGCCCAAGACGCCGAAGGTGCTGCCGCCAGTGTCGCCGTTCAAGCCGCAGCCCGTCACTTCGCAGGGCGCGGGCTCTGGGGATCGGTACGCTGGGCCGGTCGAGATTCCTTGGCCCCGCCTTCCCGAGACCGCGATGAACCTCTTCGAGGAGCATATCGCGCGTCGCGACGACATGGCGCGCGGGCTCGAGTACTCGATCCGCGGCCAGGAGCTCTTCATGAACCGCATGATCTCGCAGGACCGTGCCATCGCGGAGGCGTTCCGTCTTGTGCACGGCCAGAAGGCAGAGATCGCGATGCTGCAGGCGTCGAACACCGAGTTTCGCGCTTGGCGCGACGAGCAGGAGTACAACCGCAACGTCTCGCTCGCGTCCATCGCGCAGAACAACGCGCTCGTCCCCATGGTGGTGAGTGAGACGCCGTCGCCGCGCAACGTCGCGTTCATCGAGGAGGAGGACACGCAGCCCGTCGCGTCGTCGTCCAAGAACGTTGGCTGAATGCGTTCGCTCGGAGCTCGTCGTGGTCGGTGTGCTGGAATAGCCTGTGTTCGTCCTGTCGCGTGTCGCCTAGGTAGTTGCTCGTTTCGCCCTCGTGTACTTCGTCCTTGCGACCAATGTCGCCGTATCGCAATGAAAAGGCCTCGGCCATAGAAGAATTCGTAATCGTGTGAACATAAGAACCGGAATGCGGCGTTATCGTGTATCTTGCCGTCTTAAAGCATAACTTGAATCGCGTCTTGAGTTGGGAGTCGAATCGAAAATAAATATGTCGTCTTTCTTGTTGAGGTTGTTCGCAGCGCTCAGAAGGGCTTCGTACCACCCTCCTTAGTCGATGCGCTCGTCTGCGTCGTGCCCCGGTGCATATCGCGGTGAATGCGGTGCGGTGCGTCCGCCGCATCTTGCCGACGTGGCGACCCCGTTAGGTCGGACACGATCTTGAAGTCCACCGTATCGTTACCGCGAAGTCGTTCCTCGTAATCCTTCTCCTCATCGTATTGAGTCTTGAATGCCGTGTTGAAAACGCGCAAATTTTCGTCGGAGGCTGCCTCCTCCTCTCCGCGGGGTACTTTGAATGTGTGCGTTCCTGCACCATAGCAGAGCATTGCCTCATAGGAGTAAGGCAGCATCTCGCTCCGGTCCGTTGCTGATCTTGGGGCTCGAGAGCTGTCTTGAGGTCCTTCCAGCTGGTGTGATCCTCCTTCTTCCCTTGCAGCCGTTTGTAGCTGCCGCAGTAGCGCATAGAGTTCGATGCGCTCGGCTCTCCGCTTCTCCTCGTTTGGGTCCAAGTGAGCTTCCCAGTATCTTGTTCTCGGCTCCGCTGCGTGCGGGACTCCCTGAGGCAAAGGCAATCGCGCGGGCTGATGCGCTAGGAACTGCACATCGTCGATGCTGTTGCACGCATTGAATGCCACGAGTTGCGGTGGGTGCTCTTGATCGCAGGTCGTGGCCGAGAACCGAACAGAAACGAATGCGCCGAGGCCGGGTTCCGATGCACTTCTTGGTGCGTAGCGCAGTGTCCCCAGTCCCAGATGAACTGAACCGGGTCGTCTTCCTCCTTCGTGATCGCGGAGCATGCGCAGTGGGTGTGCTGCCGTTTGCTGTTCGAGGAAGGCGCTCTTGTCTGGTGCCTTCGGCTTCCTCGCCCTCCGAGGGGGATCTTCGTATTCGCATTCCGAGTCGTCCGAATCCGAAACCGCGAGTAATGGGGGAAGGTCGTCGTCGTCGTCGTAGTCGTCCTCCTCGTAGAGAGCCACTTCCTCCCTCCATCGCTTCATCTCCATCGGGCATCGTGCCGCCGACTTGTGCGGTGGACAGATATTGCATACGAACCGGTCCGGAAGGAACGCGGCCGCCATCCCTCCCTCAGAGGGATCATCATTGGTTGGGACGTTCAGCGCAGCACTCCTACCTCGACGGCGTCGTCGCCGCTTCCTGCGAAGCTCCTTGTTACTCAGACTTCTCGGCTCCTCAACCTCCTCTATCCTGGCGGAGCTGGTCTCCTGCCGCAGGACTCCGGATCCTATCAATGCCACGGCCGCGCCAGCAACGAGAGTGCGAACCCACGCGGGTGCCCAATCGAGCGGAATAGCCTGTGTCACTGTGAAACCAACCGCAGTCGCAATGACCGGGTCGGGAATCCGAGTGCGAACACCTTGCGAAACGCCCACAAGCTGATCGTAGAAGAATAGGGGTTGTATATTGCGGAACGGGGAGGAGCGCTCTCCCCTCTTCAAAAATCCTTTGGCGAGTCTACAGAACGCGCGAACGCGACTGCGCGGCGCGGTTTGGCGGAACCGGGTATGAGGACTGTCTTCTCCGTATTAGGGTCGGTGATCTTGACGACCATTTCGGATGAGGGGCGGTACGAGATTTCGATCGACGCGATGGCGCAGAAAGGAGTGCCGAGGATGAGACTGAATGGCGCATTCGGTACGACGTGGATCGTAACGAAGAACTTGAGGCCTCCGATGACGATGAGCTGGTCGAGGACCGCACCGAGGGTGCCGGCAACGTTTCCGTTCGCATCGCGCATGTTGGTGGACCTTTCGGTGTAGACGGGCGCGCCGATCTTGCGCCAAACGCGGTCGCTCATGCAGCAGATCGTAGAGCCTGTGTCGATGATCGTCTCGATGTCTTCGCCGGCGAGGGTTGTCGAAATAACCATGAGCGGGAGCGAGTCGTGCGCAGCGAGGTCGCCGGAAGGGGTGCGCGGAAGGCGCTGCTCCCAATCCACTACTTGGAAGACATCCTCGATGTCGGGCGAGTTGCCTTCGTTGTCCTGCGCCTCGTCGATGATGTGCACTTCGCTAACCGGGGTGCGACGCGTCGTTGTGTACTTCTGCACCAGTCGCCGAGTGTCTCCGGAGATCGCGAGCATTTCGCGGAGCGATGCGGTGATGGGCGCATCGAGCATGCGGTCGAAAACACGCTCGGCCATTGACTCGTCTGCGGCGGGCGCACGGTTGCGGAATTGAACACCGTCGCTCTCCATCTTGTCCGCAGTCTTCTTGGTCATCTCGGCGTGCTTGCGCGCCACTTCGTCGAGGGGGATCGGAACGAGTAAGTCGGCTTGCTTCTCGGGACTCCGCGGACGCGGTGCTTCTTGAGGCGGTGCAGTCGATGCCCTCACTGCGGCAGATACCGGCAGGATGCCAGGCGTCCGCTCCGGTGGCTTGTTCTGCGTCGATGCGGGGCCCCAGCGGCGCGCCGGAAGCTCGACACCGTCGAATCGCTTCTTGGGTTGAAAGCGGCCGGTCGTCTCGTAGTTCATGACATGCTCGCGCATCAACAAGAACGTTTGGTACTCGCGCTCTTCCGGAGTCAGGTCGTCGTCCTCGCTGTGGATGAGAGCCTCGACGTCGTTGGGGTATTCGATCATCATGACTTGGTCGTAGTAGTTTGCGCGCTGCTGCGCCGTCCAGTACTCGTCGATGCGCTTGTGCATCGGAACGTTGCGCGGGCCGGGGATCTGCAGTCCGCCTGGAAGCGTCGTGCGACCCGTGATGTCCTCCGTGATCTTTCCGGTGCGAATGTACTCGATGCGCATTGGGCATGCCTTCATGCGATGCGCTTCGCCGTCGCAGAAGATGCAACGCTCGTCGGGCCGAAAGGGAATGCTTGAACTCGGACGCGGCGCACTGAAGCGCGCTTGCGAGAATCCCTGCGTAGCGGTCGTATTGTCGGTGCGCTGGCCGAGCCGGGCGTCGAGACGCTCCTCGAGCAGATGCGCAATCGATGCGATGAGACGCTCATCGGGCTGCTCCTTCTTGACGGATGGCTGCACCAGAGCCGAGACCTCGCGCTGTTCAGAGGCCAGCGGCGAGTACGCGTACTTAGCGGTCGCGCCCGTCGTCTCCGTACTGGTGTTTTTTGCCAAGAAGCGCACTTCCGCTGCGATGTCGTCGATCGTAAGGTCGCGGTAGTGTTGATCGGGATGACGCCATTCGAGTCGCCTTTCGATGCGGCCGCGCTCCTCCGTATTGAATGCGGAGAGATACAGCTCCTGCCGTTGATGAACGATGCCTTGCCGCGTGAGCGACTTTTGACAGGCAAGGAATTCGCGCGTATAGGTGCTGACGGCTTCGGGAGACTTGAATGGACCAAGCTCCTTCCACTTCGCGATGCGCTCCTTGAGCTCGTCGAGGGTATACTCCTTGATCTTGCCGTTCTCCGGATACAGCTTGAGCACTGCGGTGCGGAAGTCGGCCCAATCGGAAGCGTCGTCGAACTCGTCCACTTGCATCCACTGGTTGCGGGTGTCGCGGTCGCAGTAGTCGACAATTTTCTTCTTCCATTGGTCCTCCGCAACGCCAGCGAGTCGAGCACGGCTCTCGAACGAATCGAGGAACGTTCCAACTTTGAATGCATCGCCGTCGAAACGCGGTGCATTCTTCTCATCGGGGTACGGGAGCGGAACGCGTGGAGGATGCGCTGCTTGCGGTTGAGGTTGTGGGGCCACGCCGGGCGGCATGGGTTGTTGCTGAGCCCGCTGCAGCATGTTCATAAAGAACTGCTGGAACAGGTTGTCGAGCACCTGCGGGTCGGGACCCGGGGGTTGGGGATCGCCTTGCTCGGACATGTTTCGCAGATGAAGTTGTAGTAGTTCTTCGGCGAGAATCCGCGGATTGGGTGGCGATGGGTTTCGAGGTTCGGGTGGATATCGTCCTTGTCGAGGCGAAACGTACTGCGCTCGGAAAGGCGATGCGGTCGGTGTCGGAGTCGCGCTGCCTTCGCGTTGGAGATGAAGTTGCGCAACGAGCTCCTCGTCGACGTCGGTGAGAGTTGAGATGTCTCCGAGTTCCGCAGTGAGGTGGTAAAGCGGATTCGGTGTGTTGGCCACGATGCGTTGCGGATGCGGTTCGTCGGGTCGGGGACCGTATCGAGCGAAACCAAAAAGCAACGAAACGTAGAAGAAAGAAAACAAGAACGCAACAGTTCAAATACAGAGAACCAAACTAGCAAAAATACTAATTCAGTTCCCTGCGGTGGTCACCACTTTGAACTGCACGGAACTTGCAAGGAACCAGCAAAGACCACTATATGAATCAGGAGAAATGAAGATGATCACAAAGAGTGAACAATCCTCAAAGAAAGAAGGCCGCAAAGACTACAGCTACTACTACTACGCAAGGGTAACCGATGCGGTCACTAATGCGGTACGCAGAATGCGGTAGAAAGAAAGTAAAGAGAGAGAGGGATGGTCACCACGCAAAGACAAGTATCGTCGATGCGAAGCTTGGGGGACGGACGTTCTATGAAGCCCGAGTACCGCACAAGCGAAGTCTGAGACTGCGTACAGTCGTACTCGATCGACACACAACAGGTGTTCGAGGATACGGAGAGAGAGAGATTGATGCACAGTTCGTGAGAAGTGCGCACCTGGGGAGGTTGGCCGGAGAATACGATACGCGATGCCGACGCTACGGCAGAAGACGAGAGGACGAGAGAGACGACGAGAGTGCGACGCGGTTCGCTACCAATGCTGACCGCAACACGCTGAGAGAGAAGTAGGCACCGAACTCTACTGGAACCGCCGGGCTCGAGTTGTGACCGAACTTCAACCGGACCACCGGGCTGCTCTCACTGGGCTCGAACCAGGCTACGCGTTGGTCAGGAGATTGGATGATGATTGGGGATGTTGCCTATCGTCTTATATACATGGGGAATCGAGTCATAGGGGTGAGAAGGGAAATCCTGCCTATCGGTATGCGATGCGGTGTCCATATGGTCGATGCGCAGCGAATGCGCCAAGTGCACGAAGGTCCGCGACCGCAGAGCCAATGGGGACGCGAGGCTCGAGTCAGAACACGGTGCCGAGGGTCGAGAATGAGTCTTCCTATCGTCAGCTGGCCTTGTTGCCGATCGAAGTACTTGATGGATCGTGAATGCGGTGCCGATGCGCTGGGCACTGACGTCGGGATAATGCGGGTAGGATTCTCCGAGGGATAAGTCCCGCATGGCCAGGGACCATCGTTCGTCTTGGGGATGACTCCCAGCGAATCAGAGGCGTCGACATGGCTGACACACCAAGGATATGAGCCGGAGGCCAAGCACCTGCTGGCCGGATGGAACGTTCGCGAATGCGTTGCCGCACGAAGGCCAGGGCAAAGGGGATGTCGTTGCGCGATCCGAGATAGTCGCTGCGGTCGCGCCAGCGTGGGGACGGGGTCCGCGTTACGGAATGCGGTCGTGGCAGAGCCAGTGCGGTCGTATTGCGTTCGATGCTCTTCGAGTGCCGCGTCTTGTATGGCAGGTCACCGTGTCTGTGCGAAGCCCTCCGCATTGTTGATACGATGAGTTGCTCGCAGAGCTTCGAGGTTGAGGTCGCGAGGTGAAGAGTTGAATGAGGAGCGCGTCTGCCGGTGCGCCGCGGAAGTCACGTCGGCTCACGCCGGAGCGCATTCAGACTGCGTCGCATCCATCGGTGGTGAGTGTCCCGTGTCGTGCATCGCATCGAAGGGTCGTTTGAGCCATGCTTGCGCATAGTGGATGCGCTGCCGTGTGCCGAGGAGTTGAAGGACCAGTGCGCCGAATGCACAAGTAGCCGACCGTACGTGCGCCGAAAGTCGCAATTTTCGGGCGTACCGATTTCTGCCCGATCACCGCGAACGATTCAACGACCGCAACGCAGGGATATTCGCAGGCGCGATACGCAGCGCCGCGAACCGCGCTCAGCATGCCGTTTCGACCGGACGAGAAGTGCATCTTCTGCGACGACCCTTCGCACCGCATGAAGCAATGCCCCATGCGTCTCGAGTACATTCGCATCGGCAAGTTGACGGAAGACATTCTCGGGCGAACGACGCTGCCCGGTGGGCTTCAGATCCCCGGCCCTCGGAGCGTTCCAATGCACAAGCGCGTTGACGACTATTGGACGGCTCAGCAGAACGCGAACTACTTCGATCAAGTCATGATGATCGAGTACCCGAACGACGTCGAGGCGCTCATCCACAACGAGGACGACAACTTGACTCCGGAGGAGCGCGAATACCAGGCCTTTCTTTTGATGCGCGAGCACGTTCTCAACTACGAGAACACCGGTCGATTCCAGCCCAAGAAGCGCTTTGACGGTGTCGAATTGCCCAGCCGTTCGTGGGGCCCCGCCTCGAACCAGAATCGCGCGAAGACGCCCGGAATTTTACCGGTCCCAGCCGCAGTGAGGGCGCCGGCGCCTACGCCTCAAGAAGCTCCACGTCCGCGGAGTCCGGAGAAGCAAGCCGATCTGCTCGTGCCGATCCCCCTCGACGAAGTTGCGCGCAAACACGCGGAGATGACCAAGAAGGCCGCCGACAAGATGGAGGAAGCGGGTGTTCAGTTTCGTAACCGTGCGCCAGCTGCCGACGAATCCATGGCGGAGCGCGTCTTCGACCGCATGCTCGACACCTCAATCACCGCTTCGCTGCGGGAAATGCTGGCGATCTCCGGCGACACTCGACGCCTCGTCCAGAAGTACACGACGACTCGACGCACGCCAGTGAGCGAAGTGCATCTCCTCGATCGCGCGAACGACGAAGACGGCAACTCGGCCGACTTCGACGATGTCTTCCAAGTCGTCGACTGGGAGCAGCGCCTTCCGCGAACCTCGTCCGGCGACCTGGCGGCGCACGATTCGCTGCCGCTGATGGTAATCAACTCGACTCTCGCGGGCGAAGAAATCGAAACGATCATCGACACCGGGTCCACGATCTGCTGCATGAGCGATCGCGTGTGGCGCAAGATCGGTGCGCCTGTGTACACGGAGAAGTCGACGAACATGCGCGACGCGAACGGCAACGTCGCTGGCACCCTCGGCGCCGTGCTCGATCAGCTCGTCGTCATCGGCGGCCTCAAGTTCTTCGTCACGATTCATGTCGTCCCCAACGCGCCGTTCAGTCTCATCCTCGGTACGCCGTTCTGCGCAATCGCTTCTATCGAAATCTCGTATCGCCCTTCGTCCGAGATGGTCGTCAAGATCACCGACCCGAACTCGGAGAAGACGGTCCTCATACCCGGCTCCGCCAAACCGCGCCGCACAGTTGCGTTCGCGCGCTCTGTAGACTCGCCCAAGGATTTTTGAAAAGGGGAGAGCGCTCCTCCCCGTTCCGCAATATACAACCCCTGTTCTTCTATGACCGTCTTGTGGGCGTTTCGCAAGATGTTCGCGCTCGGATATCCGACTCAGTCATCGCGACTGCAGTAGGGCTTACTGTGTCTCAGGCTATACCGCTCGATTGGCTTCCCGCTTGGGTTCGCGCATTCGTGGCTGGGGCGGCGGTGGCATATGTAGGATCCGAAGTCCTGCGGCGGGACGAAAGTTCCGCAAGGATAGAAGAGGTCGAGGAACCAAGGATCCTGAGCAACAAGCAGTTGCGCAAGAAGCGTCGGCGTCGGCAGAAAGGTAGGGGATCTGCGCTGACCATCCCAACCCATGATGATCCCTCTGAGGGAGGGATGGGAGCAGCTTCCCCGCCGCTCTGGGAGTTCCAGGCGAACGAGAACGGCGAATGCAAGTATTGCTGCGCTGAACCGCATTACCCCATTTGTCAAATGATGATGGGCCGCGAGGACGAAGTAGCACTGCTATTGGACGACGATCTACCACCTCTACTCGACGTATCCGACAGCGACGACGACGACGACGATTTCGGGACACCAGTTCGGCCCGAAGAGGCGAAAGCTCCGGACAGGCCCACGGATCCGGCGCACAGCGAATCAAGTTCGGCGCAGCTTCGCATGTTGCGAATGTCTCAAGGAATCGCGTTCACGGGTGTCTTCCGCCCCGGATTCGGTACACTTCAATTTGCTCCGCGAGACCCGGACAAACCTGGATTCGGAACATTCGGGACACTCCAGTCAATGGCGGCAGCTGCAAGTCGAACCGAGGACGAACCGGAGCGCAAAGAACACGAACGGCGCGATGAAGATTGGACTTGGGAACTGGTAGACGGGCGACACGACTCTGCTGCAACCACCATACAAGTTCAACTGGAAACGAACGCCACAGCCAAGGATCGCGAGAAGCGCCCACTGCTTGACTGCGAGATGAGGAGGCGCGAGCAGAAGGAGCTCTACGCGTTGCTGCAAGACTTGAAGAAAGGAAGATGGAACGAATCATTGTCTCCTCAACCTCAAGAAGAACCTCAAGATAGCACAAGCGCTCGAGCCCCAAGATCAGCAACACCGGCGAAGGAGATACTTCCCTACTCGTACGAGGCGATGCTTTGTTATGGTGCAGGGACGCAACCATTCAAAGTACCCCGCGGAGAGGAGGAGGCAGCCTCCGACGAACACAACGACGAAAACGCCAAAAATTCGACGAACGTCAGCATTCAAGGCGGAAGCGTGCGCGAATTCATGGGGTACAGCTATCGGTGGTTCTGCAAGGAGGACGCGGTCTTCGAGGAATATCTGCGCGGCAACGACGGATCGGGCCGAACCAGGTTCGAGGCGCAGTTCGCGCCACTCCGGCAAGATGCGGATGGCGAGCCGGCGAGCGCGAACAAGCGCGCGAAGAAGGGTCCGGACAAAGACAACGGTGTGAAGAACGACGAACCGAGGCTCTGAGGAAGAACCGCGGTGAACGACTATTTATTCTCGACAATATGGCTATGGATTTCAGTATGCGTCATAAACCGACTCGGCATACACGACCCGATCGGATGTACAAGACTTCAACAAGCTCCTTATGTGGTTCCAGACGATTCTTTTCTATGGCAAGGCCTTTTCGATTGCAAGACGGCGACATTGGTCGCGGGACGAACTACAGGACGAACGAGACGACTACCGAGGCGACAGGACACGACAACGGGCGAGATCTTTCAGTTCTTATTGGACGACGACGGACCAGCGATCGGCGCAGCGGCGGGCTTCTCAGGCGGCAACTCGCTCTCAGTCTCCTCGAGGACCGACGGGGCGCGCGAGACCGGGTCGGCAACGTTCTTGTCGACGGTGTCGGGCGGTGGAGAAGGCGCGATATCGCGCGCAACGCGATGGTCGTACCGCATGGTCTCGAGCGCGGACTTGAAGCCGTCCATGCGCGCGTGGACCTCAACAAGCTCGGCCTTCTGCTCAGCGCTGGCCTCCATGACACCGAAGAGGAGACGCTCGAGATACGTCACGCGGTTGAACGAGTACTCGTGGCAGCGTGCCATCGTCGCGAGGTGGTTCGCGGGGTCCTCGCGGCCGCGAAGGTACGCGTCGACAAGAATGCGCATCGTGCCAGTCGTACGAGGCAGCGGCACCACCGTGGCGTCGGGGTAGTCGTTCTTCTCGTCGAACTCGCCCTCCACGATAGGCTGCGGGCGAAGCGAAGGCGGGAGCGGCATAGTGTCCAACTCGGAGTCGCTCCCCGAGTGGTCGTCCTGGAACGACGCGAGCGTGAGCTTGCCCGCGCGACGCTGCGGGGCGATCGAGACCTTCGTCGACGCCTTCATGCGCGGCGGCGGAGTGGACTTCTTGGCCGCCTTCGAGGTGGACTTGATGCGGGAGGACTTGCGCGGCGACTCGGTCGTCGCATCGGAGAGCTTGCGCTTGCGCGGCTGCTTGGGCTTCTCGACGGGAGGCTGGAGGACGATCAGCTCAACACGGACAAGACGAATCAGCAAACGTACCTCGACGATCTCGATATCCATCGACTGGACGGGCGACGGCGAGCGCGCGGCGGCCTTGCCCTTCTCCTTCTTCACCGGCGAAAGGCAGGCGTCCTTGCTGTTGTTGTGGAAGCACCCCACACAGATGTCGGAGCCGACAAAGCGAAGACAAATGCGCGGGCCGACCGACTTGTGTGTGGCGAGGCAGCGCGCGCAGGGCGTAATCGCGGGCAGGGCAGCGCGGTTCTCGTTGTCATAGAAGAGCCAGGTGCGCCCGAGCTGGTTGTCGAAGTTCGAAAGAGCGACCGGCAGCGAGGTCGCGCCCGAAGTGCGGAGACGGCGACCGACAGCAAGAAGGAGATTCGCGAGCGGCGAGTCGACGGGGAAGGGAGCTGAATAGTGCTGGTCGAGGATGCGTTTTGCGTTCGTCGCCCAGTGCGTCTCAGCCTTCACGCGGACAGACGATGGCGCCAAGGCTTCCGACGACTCGACGATCGGGACGATGAGGCGATGCGCGAGCCAGAGGCGCTGGAGCATGACCGCATCCGTGTCCTCGACGCCGTCCCGGCTCACGAACTCGAAAGGAAACGGCACCATCGAAGCCATGCCAATGAGGCACGGGTACGACGCGCGCGCAGGGTCGAAGCCAGTCATCTGCAAATGCGTCAGCGCGGAGACGAAGCGGGCGAAGGCGGTTCGAGCGCGAACCTCGAAGTTCGTCGCAACATCACGCGTCACCTTGAGCGGGCCGTGGAAGACGCCAATGCTGTCGACCACCTTGCTGTTGTCGTTGACGAGGGTGCGGATGTCGTGCGGCTGCACGCAGCAACGCATCACGGCGGGACAGTCGGCGAGGGTGACATAGCGCTCGATGTTCTTCCTGTGCAACGAGCACGCCTCGGCGAGAGAGAGCACGACGGCGCGGGGCATGGCGGACGACAAGCGGGGGAGCTCAAGACAAGCCAACAAGATGGCCGCCCCCTTGCGACGGTTTTATAACGCGGCACGGCTATTCAGAGGAGTCAACTGCAGCCACCCCGCCGGATTCCCGGAGGAGCGAAGGCGCTGCAACTTTCCCTTATCGGGATAGGCTTCGTGATCGGCGATGCAAGACTCAGCTATGCGGGCGTTTTGCACGGCGGGATCCACCCCTCTCACACGGCACAAGATTCGATGAGCAGGGAGTTTATTTCGACAAGAAGCTTCTATCGGTTACACTTCGACGGCGCCCCGCGACCCCTTCACAAAGTCATCACTTCGGTGCTCGAACTAGACAGGATTCAGCGCGAACTCGACGAAGGACCTTGGAACTTACGACTCGGGAGTCACACGCATGGCGAATCGCAGGAGCGAACTCGTCTGCGAGTAGATGTCCGAGTTCTGGTCCTGCTTGTCAAGGACGTTGCGGACGGCGTCGTGGCGAGTCGAATACGGGATCGAGCAATCCGCGCGATGGACCGAAGCCACGCGGAACGGATACGTGTCCGTCAGCGGCGCACCACCGAACTCCCACGGAACGGCGACAGCTGTCGCGTAATCGGTCGTGAACGGGCGAATCAAGGCGAATTGCACATCGAGCCCCGGACGGGTCGAGAGGCGCGTCGAACGGCATTCGCGATTGATGTTCGCCTCGATGCGCGAGAGCTGCGCGTACTGGAGGTTCGTGAAGCGGCTATACTCACGGAACATGGCGGACAAGCCGGCCAAGTACGAGAGGATGAGCATCGTGTTCTGCACCGAAGGATCAGCGCGAACGACGGCGCGAACAAGAACGACACCACGAACCGAGATCGCAGGCCAATGCTGCATCATGAAGGAGACCTCGTCCGGATGAGCCTCGGTCGGGGAGGCGACGATGTTGCACAGCGTTGTGCCAATGTCGGCGCCGATGTGAGCGTAGTAATCGAACGCCAGGACGATGAACTGCCCCGGGTACACGGGAGCAGGGCCGTCGTTCGCTGGAATTTCGGCGTGTGGGTCGACGTAGGAACTGAGACCGGCCATGGCGTGGCTCCAAGAGGTCGAAAGAGCGGTCGGCGACGCCACGGCGTGGAGAAACCGATGCGCCCCCTCAAGACTGTCGCGAAGTTCGCGCGAATTCTCATCGGCGACGCGTTGAGCGCGAGCAATCGCCGCGTGCTGCGACGCGATGGCCTCTTGAAGCTGCTTGTTGCGGTCAAGCGCCTTGCGGATTTGGTTCGTCAACCCAATGGTCGTGGGGACGAGCTGGTAAAGCATCATGGACGACGCGTACGGCTGCATTGCGGAGGACGACGAAGGAGAGAAGTTGCGATGGCGCGAACTGGGACACAAGATGCGGTTCGGTCACGGCTTTTATCCCCTGGACACCGGAACACGGCTCGCGCAATTTTCGGCCAAGGACTTCGCGTGTTGATGCACAGGGACGTGCACATTCAAAGTACCCCGCGGATGATCGGGCAGAAATCAACCCACTCGAAAATTGCGCGAATTCGCCTCAGTTCGC
This sequence comes from Auricularia cornea, assembly GCA_030578095.1. Classification (NCBI taxonomy): domain Eukaryota; kingdom Fungi; phylum Basidiomycota; class Agaricomycetes; order Auriculariales; family Auriculariaceae; genus Auricularia; species Auricularia cornea. The sequence continues at coordinate 1,589,319 of JARLTE010000009.1, read as the reverse complement.
GGTACAACTTCAGCGCGAACCGGCAACGGCGAACGACCACCACCACCGCGGACACGCACTCGACCTCGATTCAAGCTCTCATTGACAAGGAACAAGCCAGCGGTACGCAGAACTAGTTGCACGAAGCTCGTTCGTGCGCCGTGTATGCGGTTCGGGCCCAGCCGGCGTGACCCGCCAGCGCGAACCGCGAGCGCGAACTCGGTTCGCCGCCTCCCTCGCCTTCCACCAACTTCACGGCGACGCGTTCCTGCATACAACTCGCGTAATGCCTCACGCTCCTGCGCACACAAGGACGGTGGTTCATAGCCATTCACTCGAGGAGCGTCAACCGCGAACTCCGTGCGCTCACCGCGAACTGCGCCGCGAACTCCCTTCGCGCGCCCCCTCTCCGGTTCCCCCGGCACTCAGCACTCTCCTGGATCGACGAACGACGCTGTGGAATCTGCGCGAACGTATGCAATGGGACATTCTCGAACGCGATGCAAGGTCAGCTGCACCAGCGCCCTGGCACGAACCACGAACGCGTAAGCCCGGCAACGCCACGGCAGAGGCCAGCCATCGTCCCAAGACTCATTCCGCCCTTGGCAACGTGAATCTCGAACCCGGTCGACCAGTATCCCGGACCCTAGCGCAAGGTTCGGCACAGCCTGGAGTATCCATCACGCTCCCGGCACTCGTTCGCCACGCCGTTCACGATCGGCAGAGTCATTCCTCAACCTTCGGTCTCGTTCTATGACTCGTTCGGCGCACTCTCATTGGCTCCAGCGACGGAGAAATGACGGTTCGCTGTGTCTCCGCAGTTCGTGGACCGTATGTACGCGTCTTCGCTTCCCGGAAAGGCAGACGGGGCTCCCACCCCTGATTTTGGACTCTCACATGTATATAGCCCGAAGGCGATCCCCACTCAATCTCTAGTACTTCCTGACCAACGTCGTAGCCCGGTATCGAGCCCGGTGAGAGCAGCCCAGTGGTCTGGTTGAGGCTCGGTTGCAACTTGAGTCCCGTTCGAGCCGGGTAGAGTTCGGCACCTCCCTCACTCTCAGCGTCGTTGCGGTCAGCGTCTCCGCGAACCGCGTCGCGTGACTTGTCTTCGTCCTCGTCCTCTCGTCTCCCCTCGCGTCTCAGCCGTAGCGTCGGCCTCAGCTCTCGATCTCGACCCTCAACACTCTCTCTCAGGTGCGCACTTCGTTCGTCGATCTGTGCATCATCCGTCTCTCGCTCGCGCGAACCCACTTCGTCCTCCACTTCGTGTGTGTGGATTGAACTCTCAACTCGCTTGCGCGGAACCTGGGCTTCTCAGAACGTCCTTCCCCAAGCATCGAATCCCGTTCGCGGAACGATTCGTGGTGACCACTCTCCCCCTCTATACATCTATTTCTACGTTCTGCTGGGATTCTACTGGGTGCTCTGCACTAGGTAGCTTAGTAGTAGCGGCCGTTCTTCTTTGGAGTTGTTCATTCTTAGTAGTGATCATCTTCATAGTAGTTCTCCTTGATTCAGATAGCAGTCTTAGCTGGTTCCTTGCAAGTTCCGTGCAGTTCAACGTGTCCTTGCGTTTCAGCTCGTCATACATTGCGGTAACTTGGAGCGGGTCGTGGCCGGCGACGAGCAGGGGTTCTGGAGAGGGGCATCTCGCCCGGGCCCATGCGTCAATGGTGGGTTGCGGGGGCAGCGGCGGCGGTGGCAAGAAGAGCAAGGGGCGATCGCCGGTCGTCGCTGAGCGCAGCGGCGGTTGCGGGGCCGCGTACGCGACTCCATAGGCGGTCGTGGCTGAGGGCGAACCGGTCGGCGCGTAGTGCGGCAGGGCGGGGGGTACGCTGTCCACGTCCATCGTGGAAGTCCTAGCCCGAACCAATCGTTAGCAGGAGCCTGCTAGATACCTCGTACTGAGCTCACCCATTATCAGGGCCGATAGTCGCGTCCATGGCGCCTCGAAGCTCGGAGTGCAATGCACGAGGGTGGGAGGCAAGAGGCGTGAGAGGGGCAGAGGTCAGGGGTCGAGTGGTCCATGACTTCACGACTCGTGCGATCTCTGACGTGGTCCCTTCCCGCGGTTTGTCCTATATCTGAGCGCGTAATACATGTGCATACATATTGGTGGTGCACTGTAATTCCCTTTGTAAGAGTCGTACACAAGATTCGTCGCAGTATGGTCCAAGGGAACTGAGACGCATGTACTGGAGGATGCCAGCGCCCAGCGGGCACTGAGAAAACTTGTCTGTTTGCTCTCTCTCCCTGATTTTCCACAAATTGCCACACCATATGAAGAAATGTCATTTGTGTATATCCTTTTACACTTCATGGCCCAGCTCACAGTACGTGGCTTCATACCTTCCGTTCGGACGCTAGGCTCGACGCACCCGCAAGCCAAACCCCGGGAGACTTTACTGACGGCGACGGAGAAATAGGGGCTCGACTGCATCGAATATGATGAGTGACTTGGAGCAGAGCTATCCTAAGGGTTGTTCGCATCGGGGTTCAACACGCACACTAATAGTGGCAAGCAGTACGAGAGGGCCCAGGGAGATACTGTAAGTTGTACACGCACAAAACATCAAAAAGCTCGCTTGGTTGTAGTGACTGACTGAGGCAGCGTAGAACCCCAAGATCAGCACCGTTGCTCCGTCCCGAGCCGCGGCTAGGTGTCCTTTGTCAATGATCTTCTCCGATCGCGATCGAGCTTGCTTCCGTTTGCATCCGCTACCTGTCTCGTCAGTTGAATCGTCTCACCGTATCGTGACATCGTGTTACAGAGGTCTAGGAAGTGCACCTGTGGCGAGCCAGGAACACACCGCACGAGCTAGTACCGTGAGGGTTCAGCCCACTGCCCCAGAGTACCCGTTAAAGAATCAGTTTTGCTGCCCATTGTACCTCGCTTTGCAGGGCGCTTCGTCATATGCCTATGGCCCAATTTCACACGGGAACGACCCTCATACTCTCTTGGGATTTCACGTCGCCAAACCCCGGCCGCGGTAAGTAATGCCGTGACGGCGCTTCAATTGCGGACAGTCTAGGACAATCCGCTCCGCGCCCAGTGACCCTGTTCGGCCGTCGCGCACAACGCGCAGACGGCGGCGCCAGCAGCACAGCAACCACGGAAGAGCCGTGTTGATCGCTAGCCTTACATTGGTACCACCCATGAGCCGCGCGCTCCGTCAATGCGGCAGCGATGACCAGCACTCTATTCGCGCCCTAATAGGCCCAAACTTTCCGCGCCACACAACTGAGCGATTGAGGACGCTGAATGCGGCGTCGTCAGCCTGTGTTGACAGAGCGCCCGCTGCAAGCTCGTGCGCCAGTCGCAGGCCAGTGCGCGCTCCGCGATGACTGTAACGGCGCGGCTATCAAGCTACATAGATCCGCGCCTCTTCGGGGCCGCCTTTCGCGTCTCTTTGCAGCAATTCGGAGGCGACTGCGATGACTCCGGCGCTCGTGGTTCCTGGGCCAGGGATGCTCATAAGTAAAGGGCACGGCTTCGTGAACTACGCGCCAACGAGACGCTCATGTTCAGCCGCGCATCCTCCTTGCTTGGCCTTGCAGGTCTGTTCGCTCAGCCTCTCGCACTGGACCACGGGCAACGATGCGCGGAGCTCGCCCAGACCGACATCCTGAACGCGCACTCGATTGCAACGTTCTACCTTGTTGCCAACGCGAGCTATCGCGTTCCCGCGTCATGCGGCATGGGCCTCGCAGCCGACTTGCTTGCCCAGACCAGCGTCAACGTCTGCGTTGTGAACGTCGTGTATAACACGTCGCAGAGCAGCGCGACGCGCATCGAGGCCTGGCTCCCAGATACGGACGCATGGTACGGTCGCATCCTTGGGACGGGCGGCGGTGGCCTCGGCGGCTGCGTCGACTACGACAACCTCAAGTGGGGCCCAGCGCTTCACTTCGCGACCTTCGGTCACGACGGCGGGCACGATGGCGCCTCCGGGGCGGCGTTCGCGCGGTCAGACGAGGTTGTGGTGGACTGGGCGGATCGCGCGCTGCACGTCGCCGCGGACACTACAAAGCTCCTTGTGCGCGCGTACTACGGCCGCGCGCACGACAGGACGTACTATATCGGCTGCTCGAATGGCGGACGGCAGGGCCTGCGCAGCGTGCAGGACCATCCCGAGGACTTCGACGGCGTTCTTGTCGGCGCGCCTGCGATCAATACAGTCCACATGCTTGGCCAGGGCAACATCCTGAATCTTGCGTCGCGCAAGCTCAATGAATCGGACTGGGGCCTTGTGAGGGCCGAGGTGCTCCGTCAGTGCGATGGTCTCGACGGCTTGCACGATGGCATCGTCAGCAACCCCGATGCGTGCCAGTTCCTGCCCGAAGTCCTGCTGTGCAGCGGTGGCAAACGGAGCGACTGCCTTTCTGTGGAGCAGGTCGACGCTGTCCGCGTTATTCACTCGCCTTTGTACGGCGACAACGGCCAGCTCTATTTTCCCCGTCTTGACCCTGGCGCGGTAGTCGACATCATGTTCTCGCCAGCAATCTTCGGCCCTTCGTACTATCCGTTCGGTCTGGTAAGTATCCTATCTGTCCCGTCTTCCTTCCACTGCTTCCGGCCCAGTGTCTAATGAATGCACAGGAATGGTGGCGATACGTCGTCTATAATGACAGCACCTGGGTGCCGAGCCCCGACTTCGGGCTGAAAGAGATCGCGGATGGGGACAGACGAGACGCAGAACTCCACGCGCACTCATTCAGCCCGGACATATCTGCCTTCCGCAAGCGCGGCGGCAAGATTCTCACTTACCATGGCACTCGAGACGTCGTGAGTCGCACTTTCGTCGCGCACGCGATGAACTGACGCATCCGTTTAGCTCGTGCCTTCGGGCCTTTCTCTCTGGTATTACCAGCTGGTGGAGCGATCGCTCTCACTGTCTCCCAGCAAGATGGACGAGTTCTACCGCCTGTTCCTCATCCCCGGCATGAACCACTGCTACGCCGGCCCTGGCGCCTGGCAGGTCGGCCAAATAGGCTTCGCGAGCTGGTCCAACTCATCCGACTCGAACGCGCTGCTCGCCCTGGTGGACTGGGTCGAGAAGGGTACCGGGCCGGAGACGTTGCGTGGCTCGCGGGACGATGCGACCGTCTCGACCTCGCCGAAGACACGGCTGCACTGCAAGTATCCCGCGAGGAGCGTGTGGCAGTCGGATGTGGAGGATTGGACCTGTTTGGAGTTTCCGTAGCCCCCGTGTGTGAGCGTTGGCCCCAACAAAAGGCTCGGAGACTCCTCGTTGCGCGACGCAGGGATTTCCACGTCTCCCCCTTATATTTCGTTCCGTTTACCTCACGCCACATCCGTCGCTGAAGCTGAGCACTAGCGCCGGTTTAATTACTATTATCATGTCTGACATTCCAACATGAACGCTTGATCATCGGCGGCCGACCCAGTCCTCCGCAGGCGGTTGAATGCGCAATCCGCCTTGTCCTCAAGCTTCAAACCCGTGTCTCAGACTATCGGGAATGGACGCATTGCAAACTCAGGACGCGTCCTGCTACTTTTGTTCCAAAAGGGTAGGAGGATCCCCAGGAATAACGTAGGATCAACGGAAGCAGGACCCGGAGAAACTCTAAACGGGTCAACCCAGGCGCCAATTAGTAACCTGACATTGCATTGCCCCCAGCAAACTTCTGCTGGCTTTGCCTGGTTCGTTGTACGGTCTCCCGTGGCTTATGAAGGACTGCGATCTGCTCGCCTTTCCACGGCTGCGCGGTTGGCGGTGATGGCTATGTTCTCTACGACCGTCTTGCTTGGTCTGCTCGTCCCAGTCCTCGCGCTCGCTTCATCCGAGCGATGCGCGAGCCTTGCGCACACCCGTATCCAGAATGCCCACTCGATCAAGACTTTGTATCTGCGCGCCGGCGAAAGCTACCGCATCCCCGCGTCGTGCGGCGTTGGACTCGGCGAGGACCTGCGGGCGCAGACCCTCATCAACGCCTGCGTCGTCAACGTCGTCTACAACACCTCTCGCGCCAGCGCAACGCGCATTGAAGCCTGGCTCCCTGATCCCGAGGCGTGGTACGGACGCATCCTTGGAACTGGCGGCGGCGGTTTGGCTGGTTGTGCGTTCTCCTGGATTTCTCTCGAGCCGTTCTGATTCCCATAGGCGTTGACTACGACAGCGTAAAGTGGGGATCCTCCCTCCACTTTGCTGCCTTTGGTCACGATGGCGGTCATGACGGCGAGTCCGGCGCACCTCTCATCCAGTCCGATGAAATCGTCATCGACTACGCTCACCGGGCCTTGCACGTTGCTACTCAGACTTCGAAAACACTCGTTCGCGAGTACTACGGCCGCGCGCACGACAAGGCGTACTACACGGGGTGTTCCGCCGGCGGAAGAATCGGTCTCCACAGTGTCCAGGAGTACCCTGAAGACTTCGACGGCGTCTTGGCCGGCGCTCCCGCCGTCAACTTCGTCCATTTCGTCGCCCAGAGCGCCATCTCCAACCTTGCGTCGCACACGATGAACCTCTCAGATTGGCCCCTTGTGCAAAAGGAACTCCTCAGGCAATGCGACGGGCTGGACGGGGTGCACGACGGCGTCATCGACGACCCGGACGCGTGTCAATTCTTGCCTGAAGCTCTGCTATGCGACGGCGAAAAGAGCAGCGATTGTCTCTTGGTGGACCAAGTCGAGGCTGTCCGCAAGATCCATTCGCCCCTCTACGGAGCGCACGGCGAGTTGCTTTCGCCTCGCCTTGATCACGGTGCTGTGAGCCACAGCGAAGGCCTCCCTGTTGTGTTCGATCCTAGTTTCTATCAGCTGGCTCTGGTACGTCCTTCCGGCTCTCATCTTTGTTTGTGGGAGCGAGTCTTACGGCCCTGGCAGGACTGGTGGCGATACGTCGTCTACAGGAACGCGAGCTGGCAGCCCAGCCCAAGCTTTGGGCTCAAAGAAATCGCCGACGCCGAGAAGAGAGATGCCAGAATCAAGGTCAGCTCGTTCGATCCGGACATATCCTCTTTTCGCGAGAGACGTGGGAAGCTGCTCGTGTATCACGGCGGTCGCGACATCGTCAGTCATCGTCCGTTGATGTGTCTTGTTGCCTCTCATGTCATTCTCAGCTCCTCCCATCGGGCATCTCATTATGGTACTACCAGCGCGTCGCGCGGGCACTTGCCCTCCCAATTCCCAAGATGGACGAGTTCTTCCGTCTCTTCCGCATCCCAGGCATGAACCATTGCGCCGGCGGACCTGGAGCATGGCAGTTCGGCCAGATCAGCGCCGCCGAGTGGTCGAACTCGTCTGACTCTCACGCCCTGTTCGCGCTCGTAGACTGGGTCGAGAAGGGCAGAGCGCCGGCGACGCTGCGCGGCTCGACCGACGGCACGGTCAACACGACAACTCCACGCACGCGGCTTCACTGCAGTTACCCTGCAAGGAGCGTTTGGAGTGCTAGCGCTCAGGATTGGGTGTGCGCAGAGACTCCGTAACCTTCGAAATGCAAGTCAGGCATCACGGACATACAGTAGCTGATTCACAATGAAACTTCCTATCTCTAGTAGAAGATGTACAGCGATTGGACAAGGGTATCAACCGGGAGCGTGTGATGCGAGCGCACCATGGCACGCGAGGGCGTGGGTTTCGGAGGATAAACTTGGCAGGAGGCTATCGGCGTCGATCTCGACAAGTTGGAGCAGCAAGTTGGCGCAAGTCGCGATGAACAGCGGCAGCTCCTTCTTGTCCGTAATCCAGCGATGGTTCTTGACGAGCCCGATGATTGCTGCGTGCTCCGCCGCGCTGCGGTGCCCGGCAAGCGGCGCGACCAAGTGCCACGCGCGCCGGTCTGGGGAGTCCATTGACCTGGTCCGCATGAGCACACGGCAGAGAAGTCACAGCAGATGGCGCACCTCGGTTGCATTTCCTTGGGAGTCGGAACGACGCGCACTGGTCTGCGGTGTGATCTCTGCGCGGTTGAGCAGCTTCACGCGCGTCGAGATGCTGGGCTAGACAACGCAGCTCAGTCCCCTCTGATGATGAAATCATCGCACCTTTGACAACGAGACAAAACGCAAGATAAGCGTGGGGGAGCAGGCGACCTGGCCCAGTGGAGGATGACAAGGATGCGCCGGGTCGTCTGGATGGCCAGCTCCGTCGGGGCCCGACCTGGGCCGTCCGTGCAGTCTCCCAGAGTAAGCGTGTCATTCTGAACCATGTCTTTCGTGCAGCTCGTCGCGAGCAGGAGCAATATACGACGTCGGTCGCCTGGCCGCGTTCGCAGAAAGCGCATGAATATGTGCCAAGTTCCCGTCCCGGGTTCGAGGAGCGTGACGAACGATTGTGGCCTGTAATGTGGCTATGAATTTGAGCGCAAAAGCTTGAACTGCATGAGCTGACCTTGCCCCTGGGGCCACAATGAGCATGTCCTTGCCAATTCTGTCCGTATAGTTTCGGCCTGCTTGAGACCGTAGAGTGGATGAGTTTCCTGGAATATGGTGGCACAAGACCTTACGGCTAGGGTGCACAAGCCGCATCGCAGCGGCAGCGCCGTGTCGTTCGACGTCCAGCACTTGGTGATTAGATGCCACGCTGGGGACCAGGGTCAGGCCCGACGACGCGGTGGATGCAACCTCGCCGAAATTGCTGGCCGCGCCATGCGCAAGTCACCTCGACGACGAAGCCAGGCTGAAGAAGCGATTCTACACACCATGCCGTTGGTTTCACCCCTCACAGAGCGCATCGCCGTGCGGCGCTGGAAGTACGACGTCGAAAGCACCGGGAGCGTGCAGCCCGTCTATGGATTTGACATGGTCCGAGTGTGGAATGAGGCCTGTTGGTGGGGCAGACTCGGCCGTTTCGCTGCCGCCGCCGCCGTTGTTGTTCGCGGAGTGCGTGCCGGTAAGCAGGCTGGTCAGGGCTGGGACCGACTGTCCGGCGCTGGTCCGGAGGCAACGTGAAGTCCGAAGGCCATGGCGCCGCTTTGCCGGCACCGGCGTTTGGCGACGTGTGTTCCCAAGTGAGGAAGAAGGGGCCCGGGTCTTCCTGCGACACACCATACTGCAATCCCAACAAATATGAGTGATTGGGGGTGCACCAAGCATAAGAGCTCCGACATATTGGGATCCTTGCGTGATTCACAGGCGCTGATGCTGGACATCATAGCCGGGGCGTGGGCCACGCACTGCTAGACCGTCCAGCCCAAAGATTAATTCAGAGCAAAGATGGAATGCTGATTCAATGGCATGCAGTGTACCAGGCGGCAGGAGGTGGAGAGTAATGAAAACCAATATACAATGGACAACGAAAGGTAGATTTCTACGGGTACTGCGGGGCAGCGGGCGTAGCCTCTCAGTACTAGCTCGTACGGTGTGGTCTTGTCCCGGCCCAGGTGCACACTGCAGGTCTCAGCGCTAACGACAGAGGGAAAGGTAACACCGGGGGCAAAGACCGCATCGGTGAAAGTTCACCGATGTAAGCTCGGTGAACTTCTGGCCTTTCATTTCGGCATGTCATGCCGGTTTATAAAATGCGTCCGGGGGCGTGGCGCTTACATAAGCATTAGTTCCGAAATTTGCGGCAGCTGGGAGCGATATCCCCGAGGTCCGAGAGCCTCCGGCGTCACGGCGTTGCTGTCGCGGTCGGCAAGAACCTCGACTTGGCGCACAACCTGTGATGCGAAAAATATAATGTCATATGCCATTCCGCGCAGCTTCATTCCCCCTGTCTGATGGTGCTGCTCGTATTGTGATACAGCCAGATATGTGGCAGAATAAGCGTTGTAAATCACTGTATTGACCTGAACCTAAATGAAGGGGCCTTTGGAGTGAGATTCCTAGTCTAGCGTTAGGTTGTAGGAGCTTTACCTTCGGCGGGAACTCTCGTACGTGAATCTGAGGTCTGAATAGGTGTGCAATGGCGGACCCGATCAGTTGCCATTACCGAGGAGTGCTCCAGACGGCCGTGCAGCATGTGGACAGTAGGTCCGTGAGAGGTTAAATAAGCTCAATAGAGGGCGGTAAACACAGGTGCATTCTCTGTGCGTTCGCAGTAGGCAAGCAGCCTGGTCGGTCTAGAGATGGGTGAACACCAATCCACAGGTCACATTCACTTAAGAAAGTTCCCCCCATGATTAAAGCTCATACAACCTACCGCTATACTAAGAATCTCACTCCAAAGGCCCTTTCATTTAGGTTCAGGTCAATACAGTGATTTACAACGCTTATTCTGCCACATATACTGGCTGGATCACAATAAGAGCAGCACCATCAGACAGAGGGAATGAAGCCGCGCGGAATGGTATATGACATTATATTTTTCGCATCACAGGTTGTGCGCCAAGTCGAGGTTCTTGCCGACCGCGACAGCAACGCCGTGACGCCGGAGGCTCTCGGACCTCGGGGATATCGCTCCCAGCTGCCGCAAATTTCGGAACTAATGCTTATGTAAGCGCCACGCCCCCGGACGCATTTCATAAACCGGCATGACATGCCGAAATGAAAGGCCAGAAGTTCACCGAGCTTACATCGGTGAACTTTCACCGATGCGGTCTTTGCCCCCGGTGTAAGACGGTTTCGCGACTGCGCAGGCGCGGAAGCACGGAAGCTTTCGGATCATTCCGGAAGCCGCCAACTCGATCAAGCCCGACTGACAAGAAACTGACTCGAGGCACCCAGCCAACGCTCGGACATGGCCACGGGGCTCATTAGGGACGTTTCACCGTCTCGGTCAGTCTCCGACTACCAAGCGAGCTTTTTACGACCTTTCTATGTCAACCGATCACAATACTACCTGATCTTTTAGACGTTCTCGTAGGATTATTCTATTTAGGAACCCCATTTGGGTCGAAAAACCCGGGTTCTCGGTGGGTTTCCAGGCAACCCAACTCTATCGTCTGGCTTAGTGTTGTGTCACGGCTTAGCTGACAGGTGCCATCGCTGTCCGCTCCGACCTCTCGGTGCCCCCGAACGCGCATTTTACCCTCTTTTCCTCCCCCCAGCCTCTCGATGGAGTGCCTCTTCGGCGCTCAGAATGGTTCTGACTCACTGAGGAGCATTGGCATCTGGCCGCGCTGCTCCTGGACGCCTATCGGTGATGCCGTCGGAGTCGGTTCGGCGGTTCGGGCGTCAGCAAGGTCCGCTAAGCCCGCTGACGTCTGTCCCACAGCCCAGGTTCTTAGCTAGGACTGGAGAAACCCCACAGCAACCCGGGTTTCTAAATAGAATCATCCGTTCTCGTAGTTTGAGCTCTGAAGGGCACACGGAAATAAACATCTCCCGCTCTGTCTGAGATAGTGGTGCTGTGTTAATTGCCACACACAACAAGCTTCATTTCTCAGGTCTCATGCCCATAAGTAACATGACGGTGGCCAGAATGCGTCAACTCGACGGGCTGCGGGGGCTCTATAACGTGCAGAGTCAAAGGCATATTAGTCGGCTCTAATTCCGTCCTTGCGAAGAATGAGAGTGGTATTGTTATCGAAGTCTTCTTTTCCTCGGTCAGTAGGGGTGTCCCAATTCTAGCAAACCTGTCTGCGTTGGGTCCGACGCCGGAGTATACGCGTGCACGGCGCGAATGACTGGACTGAAAGCCTCACACCGGCGCATCAGCAGGAAAAACTCTGTCGCACGCGTACCGACTGGCTGTGGCTCAGATGTATCCAGCGGAAAGCATCTGCGTCGGATATCGCGCGGTGCCGCCGACCCCTATTAGAACCCCTGTAAACGGCTCTTCATGGCTTCCTCCCACCCCCGCGTGCTGCATTCGAGTCCCGTGTACGCTGCGTCTACGAGTACTGTCCTTGGCGATGGGTGAGCTCAAGCCAACGACTCTAGCCACGTCGTGCTCACAGTTGGTCCGGGGGCAGGACGGAAATGGTCGTCGACGTGGTACCTGCTTCGGCCGTCGCGCCGCAGAACGCGGCGCTCTCTCCACGTCCCGCAACTCCCGCGAGCCTTCGGCCGCTCCCACGCTCTGCCACGCCCCTCGGCACGCCCGCTGTAATTTCTCCTCCAAATCCTCTGCTGTACTCTCCGCAATCCACGATTGACTCGTGGGGCGCGAGTGGGGGCGCGTTCCGTGAGCCGCAACCCCTGTCCGCCGACGGCCACGACGTCAGCACACTCCGGGCGGCGCGGGACCGCCTCGCGGGCCTCACCTCCTTTCAGGACTTTCGCTCGGAAGCCATGAGCGATGAGGCGTCGCGCATGGCGGCTGCCAGCCTGACCCATCTGACGTTCTCCAAGGCCAGCAGCGACGGCGTGGCCACCGAGATACGCGCGGACGACTTGTTCCAGGTGGCTCCCGGCCTCACGCACCTGACGATCCGTGTCCCCGTCTCGCCGGCATTGCTACACGAGTCCCGCCTCCCGAAGATTTCATATCTTTGCATAGACCACGGCGGCGACGCCGCCTGGTCTCAGAACACGGCGAGCGCGACGCTGAACGCGCTGCAGGCGTCGAAGATCCGCAATCTCGACCTGCAGAACGCATCGCTCAAGAGCATGCAAGAATGCATGGGCTTCCTCGACGACATCCGCGAGGCCACAGTCATCGACGACGGCGACAAGCAGCATGTCAAGTTCGTCGACCAACATCGCTATGTGCACGCGTACGACGGCGAACGCGTCGGCCGTACGTCGTGTATACTCAACATGCAAGCCCTGCGGCACATCGTCAGCCTGACATTGTGCGACGCGATGCCCTCCCACGAGGTTCGACTTCTCTTCGGCGGGGCGTGCCCTCCCCAGCTTCAATACCTGTGCATATGGTACGGAGCGCGGCACGAGACTTTCGCGGACCGGACCAACGTCTTAGAGCACCGCACGTCGCGCCGCGGGTGCTGGCCGGCCCTCAGGACCTTACGGCTCACCACGAGGCCGCCACTCGGGAGTCTGGAGGCCCGCGATGCGCCGTTGCGCGCACCACTCTCGCGCGAGACACTCGAAGACTTCCTGACGCTCGTGCGAGGCCGCAAGACCAGGATCGGCGACGACGACATGACCATCGAGCAGGACGGCGTTGCCGTAGAGGGCCTCGAGGGTTGACCCCGGTGTGAAGGACGCTCTTTGCTTCGTCGTTTCGTTTCTCAGACCGTGTACCATGCCGCAGCTCGAAGAGTACCGCAATTGTCTTCGTATTAGATAGAAAGGACCTTTCAATAGAGATAGCAAAAGTTTGCCGCTGTTACTCGCGCGTGGCTCGCAGGATAATGGAAGCCAAATCAGATCGGCGCCAGAGAGCGTGATGGGAGAGCCTCCAAATCCGGTAATCGAGCCAGCGCGGGTTGGGACTTTCGTTTCAGAGTGACCTCGCGCCTGCCCCACAATCGCGAGCTGAGTCTGCGGCAAGCGGAGCGGGAGGAGGCCTCGGGAAATAAGCCATAACCGCAGGAGATCGAAGACTTTGGCGAGAATAGAGACCAGAGGAATGATGACGTGATGCACGAAAAGGCGAAGGGGCGAAGAAACATCGTGTGGGCCGCAATCAGGGTGCGAAGCTGCTCTGTTGTCCGACAGGAAGCACCAAGCGTTGCAAATGGAGCCACAGAGAGGCAGAGAGAAAGGAGAAAGGATCCTCTGAGCTGTATACATCTGCATGGCCTCGGAGGCGGCGAAAATGAGAGGAGGGAGAGGAGGGAGGGCGGACCTCGAAACCGCGTCCCGACCGTTGTCCTGCGGGCGTGATCGGCCATGTCGGTGGTCTCCGCAGCAAGGTATTGCCTCGTCGCGGTCGCGTCATGATCCAAGCAGACAGGCAGATGCGGGCCTGGGATTCTCAGCTGTCAGTTGTCCTTTTCAGGACGGTTGAGTGAGTCTCGGTCGTCTTTTGTCACACCTAGCACACACATTGGGATGTTCTTATGACTTCGCGGTAGTGATGTCCATCTTCTGCGCAGTTTGGATACAGAACACGTTCGCATTCAACGCCAAGCATCAGGAAACGCGGTTGTTGCCGGGATTACGGGAGAGAATCATGCACCGCAACGACGTTGTCCCGATGCATTTGAACCTGACCGCGTCGCTCCTGCCCAGGCCCGATCCACGACCATGGCCACCCCGCCGACGACTCAGGACGACGTGCGCACGCTGACGCTGGCCGACGGCCGCACGCTCTCGTACGCGGTGTTCGGCGCGCCGACGGGCTCGCCCACCGTCTTCTACCTGCACGGCTTCCCGGCGTCGCACCCGGAGGCCAGGCAGTTCCACGACGCGGCGCTGGCGCGCGGCATCCGCCTCATCGCGGTCAACAGGCCCGGCTTCGGCGGGTCGACGTTCCAGGCGGGGCGGCGCCTGCTCGACCTGCCCGCGGACGTGCTCGCGCTCGCGGACGCCGTCGGCGCGCAGACGTTCGGCGTCCTCGGCGTCTCGGGCGGCGTGCCGTACGCGCTCGCCTGCGCGCACACGCTGCCCAAGGACCGCCTGCGCGGCGTCGCGCTCGTCTCCGGGCTGTACCCCACCGCGCTCGGCACCGCGGGCATGCTCACGGAGCTGCGCGCGCTGCTGTGGGTCGCGCCGCTGCCCGGCGCGGGCTGGGCGCTGCGCCACGTCTTCGCGCACTCGCGCGCGCGCGCGATGGCCAACCCCAACGTCCTCGACGACATGGTCAAGGGCCGCCCCGCGCCGGACGTCGCGGCGTACGAGCGCAACGAGAACAACTTCAAGCAGAACACGCTCGACAGCGTCATGGGCGCCTCGCCCGAGGGCGCGGCCTGGGAGGCGCGGCTGTACGGCAGCCCGTGGGGCTTCGAGCTCGCCGACGTCGACGTCGAGCCCGGCAGGCTCGTCATGTTCCACGGCGCGGTCGACGCCAACACCCCGGTCGCCATGGCCCGGAAGGCCGCCGCGCTGCTCAAGGGCGCCGAGCTGCGGGTGTCTGACGAGGACGCGCATGCGTCGCTCATCATCCACAAAGCTGGCGAGGCCCTCGAGACCTTGAATGGCCTGCTTGCTTGAACCGCCAGACCGTCTTGGTGTTCATATTTTATCTGTGTGTTCTTCCATCTTGACGAGACTTGTACGCGATGGAGTCGGTGCGCCTGCCTGCCTGACCGCTCAATGTAAACTAGGGTTGCTGGATCCTTTTGAATATGTTTCTTGCTGGAGATTAAGTTTGCCGACGGATCTTGGACGTGAATACATACCCACGGCGCAAGATTCGCTTCGATATCTTAGGAGGCATCCCAAACCGTTGAAGCGTGTCTACAACGGCGACAACGACATTCAGATCGATCCGACGCCATCGTGGTCCTCGGCTGCATGGCTGTAGCCCGCGAATGATCTTGTCAGAGATCCGACCCAATTCCAGACATTTCGCGACAGAAAGACACACGAATTCGCCGCTCATGGTTTTAGGGCGCCACCAAGTGGGTCGCTGTGGATGAAGAGTGGATAGGAATGCATCTTGGATGTCGGACTCCAGCTGGACTCCAGTGACAAAGAACTTGGAACACAGCCCGAGCTCACGAATTTCTGGCAGATATTAACCATTTTCAAGATTCCAGGCACGAATTTCCCAGTCAGCTTGAAAGACTTGCAGACTTCAGCGCGTCACGCGCAAAGGTACACAGCAAGGAAACTTGTATCGGAAAGCAATCAAGTAAGAATACACAGTACATGCCGACAAAAAAGCAACGTCAGAGTCATACGACCGTGGCCACCGGAGCCTGCGAGGCCTACGCCTCCTGGCTTGCCGCGGCGCCTTCTTTTGTCTTCTTCGAGCGCGAGGGGAGGAGCGCCGCCTCGATCTTGGGCACAACACCACCCTGCGAGATGACGACGTCGCCGAGGAGCTTGTTCAACCTGCGCGGGGCCAATGTCAGCATCAAGGCACCACGATAAGCGAAGGGGCCGAGTACGCACTCCTCGTCGTTGCGGATGGCGAGCTGCAGGTGACGCGGGACGATACGCTGCTTCTTGTTATCACGGGCGGCGTTGCCGGCGAGCTCGAGGATCTCGGCGGCCAGGTATTCGAGGACAGCAGCGAGGTACACTAGACGAAGGGCCCATGCCTGATAAGCAAAGGTACACGCGAAGACCGAGCGCGAGACGCGTACCAGGGGCACCAGCACCGACACGCTGCGCGTAGTTGCCGTTCTTGAGGAGACGGTGGATACGACCGACGGGGAACTGGAGGCCGGCCTTGGACGAACGCGACTGCGACTTGCCCGAGGCGTCGCCAGTTGCGGCCTTGCCAGATGCCTGCAGACGCGAGTCACGATCAGCACCGGCGCCAAAGTCCGTGCACCACAGCGAGCGCGCGCACCTTGCCAGACTTTCCGCCCTTGCCAGACTGCACAGGCGAACAAGCTCCGAGTCAGCCTCCGAGCCACAATTTTCGAGCGCGAGCCAAGGCGCGCGCACCATGATATGGGTGATTCGGGGTTGTTGGGTTGGGTTGCTGGACGCGCGTGCGGCGTGCGGGCGGGTGTGGTGGTGGTAGGGGAGAAAGAGAGCGAGGGACAACGGACGGCCGCGAGCTCGCCCTTTATAGTCGCCGCCTCGGCTAGCCCCGGTGCTGTGGTGTTTGCGCCCAGTTTGGCCGCTGCTGACACCACCCGCGAGTTGCCGATGCATCAGGACACGCTGGCACGTGACCTAGCGCGTTCCAACCCCGCCCTCCTGATTTCCCACGCGACCGCTGACTGCGTTCCGTGACGGCGCGGCGCATCCTGGTCGCCGTCCGAGAAGAGTGCGCGACGCGCGAGCCGTTCCGAGCACTCGAATAGTACCGCGCGACTCGGCCGAGCTCGCATTCAGTGCCCGTCCCTTGCGCAAGCAGTAAGCAGCAGCAACCACGCAGAGCTCGGTACAGCACCCGACCGGCGTTGAAACCCGAAAGCCAGCTTCTGGCCGCGGCGCTCGCGTGAATCGCCCTTTGGCCGTCGAGAGCAGTCCGCCCCAGCCGGCAACACGAGGCTGCAACGAGGACCGGCGTCTGCCCCGCGCAGCCTCCGCCCGAGCCAGGGCCCCGCACAGTGCCAGTTGCCGTCTGCCGCCACTCTGCCATCCCCATTCCCCTCGCTCGCCACAGCCCGATGGCTAGCAAGGCGCTCGAGCCTACAAAAGAGCAGGTCTGTGCCCGGCACCGCGCCAACGCGCGGCAAAATGAAGCTGACGGCGCTCGTCTTCGTCAAGGTCGTCGAGCTCTATGTCGTGCGTGCACCGGCCCGCACGTACGGGCGCGTGGCCCCCTGGCTGACCGCGGCGGCAGATTGTTGTCTTCACCATCGTCATCTTCGGCCTCTGGGTCCTCCCGCTCTTCCGCGTCCTCATAAACGTGCGTCAGCCAGCCGTCCTTGCCCGGGCAGACCCTCTGACAACATCTTGCAGCCATTGAAGGCATGTCCGATACGCGTGCATTTCGCGCCTGCGCTCACTACCACCGGAACGGAACGCCCGCGCTCTGCAGCTCTTCACCATAGGATGGCACGAACTCTGTCACGTGACGGCGGTCGGTATTGCTTTGCTTTCATTCAGCTGGGTACGACGGTGTTGAAGCGCGATGGCAGGCGATCATGACGGGCGGGACGGTGCTGTCAATAACGATTGACCCCAATCTCGGTGCGTCCACACCGTTGTCGGCCTCTGCTCTCACACCTAATAACGCTATTCGCACAGGCGGATGGTATGCGCTTGCATTACACGCGCGCCGTCTAGTAGGAGACTGACGCGCGCAGCACGCGCGTCATGGACGGCAACCCCGCGGTGACGCTCGCGGCAGGCTACCTCGGCTCGACGCTGCTCGGCGGGCTCTTCATCCTCGCGAGCTGGACGATCCTCGGCTCGAAGATCGTGAGCTTCATCATCGGCTTCGGCCTCGTCGCGCCCGTCGTGCTCGTGCGCGACCTCTTCACGCTCATCTGCATCGCCTTCTACGAGGCGCTCCTCGTCGGCTTCTGGTT
Source organism: Auricularia cornea (assembly GCA_030578095.1). Taxonomy (NCBI): domain Eukaryota; kingdom Fungi; phylum Basidiomycota; class Agaricomycetes; order Auriculariales; family Auriculariaceae; genus Auricularia; species Auricularia cornea. The sequence goes on along the minus strand of JARLTE010000009.1, from coordinate 1,571,476 downwards.
TGTCGAGCACGGGTGCGTACTCTCCCTGCTGCATCTCTACCTCCTTCTGACGCTCTCTGGCGCTTGCAGCCAGGCGTTGCGGTGGTATGTGCTGTTCATGGGCGTCATGAAGTACGTGCGCCATCTCCGCCTCCTGCGTCCCTGACGTGTCGTCGCAATGCAGCGTGCTCTACGCCGTTTGGGACGTGGCAGACGACAAATTCTTCAAGAAGCAAAATACGAGCGACGCGACGCAGTTCGAGATCCTGTCAGCGCGCCCTCGCCTCTCTCTCCCGTCCTCACGCGTGACCGCAGGTTTCCCGACCTACCATCGCATGTCGCGGCGTGGTTCTGGATCTTCTTCGAAGTCGCGGTCTGCATCGCCTTCATCCTTGCAGGCCTCGCAGCGTTCAAGCAGACGAACGGCCAGCTGGAGGCGCAGGCCTGTACGTCCGCGTCCTCCGTCCATCCTCAAAGCTCACATCTCGCGAAACATAGCACATTTCTTACCGACATGACCTCCCGCAGCTTTCCTGTGTGCCCTTTCTTGCATATTATCCCTGCACTCTTGCTGTCACGACTGGAGCGGAACGCACTCCCCTCATGTTCCCACCCGCACGCCATCTGTAGTACTTACATATATCTCACGCACGCACGCACGCTATCCAACGTAGACATTCCAATGAGCTCTTTCTTGCACATTATTCCCGCCACCCTTGTAGTGTGTCTTAGCGCTCTCTCCGGGTTTAACAACAGGAAATGTAAACGCCAAAACCGGTGCATATTTCTTGGCAGGCAAATTTCCGCGGATGTTCGGTCGGCATCCCCGGGTCGGAACCTGGAACCACTGGCTGCTCCTTGTTCCTTTGCAAGCGCCATCCGACATGAACTTCGTCGCGCGGCTCAGTTCCTGTCCTCACCAACATGTCCATCGTCCCGGTCCCGCTCGCATCACCTGGCAATGGCTTGAAGCCAGTCGCCAGGCCAGCCTTAATGGCAATATACCGATGCTCAGGCTACTGTACTCGTTTGCTCGTTCCAGGTGTCTTGGCCGCAGGCTTCTGCATGCTTCGTGACCGCGGTCTTTTGCGAAAGAATGGTTCGTGTAGCCTGCAGAATCCTGGTCTTTGGCATCGTCATGACTCTAGTATTCCGGCCAGCACTCCTCCAGCCCTGCTCAATGTTGGAGTTTTCGGCTGCATACTCTCCGGCTGCTACCTAGACGAAACTAGTTGATGTGGGGATGAAATATGCCAGGGAAAACTGGATAGTTTAAACTGAAGTGCTACCGCAATGGCATCTTGTCTACGAGGACGCAAGGGGGTTCAGTGGGCCGCTTGTTCCGCGGCGACATGCCCACGCGTCCTGTTTCGAACACTACTTTACGCCGTTCAGCCTTTTCTAGGAGTCTCTTGCGCCCGAGAGTGACCATGCTCGCTGAGTAGGGCGGCGGGGTCGACGTCACGTCCTTCAGAAGCGGGCAGCTCGTCGCGTGCGCACGAATACGAAGCTGTCAACATCGGCGTGTGGGATATTCTACGACGTGCACCTCTTCTTATTGGCATGACTCTTGCGAACCAGCGTATTGATTACACTGACTTCATCAGCAAGTGTAACCTATTGGGATAGTCAGTGCATGGTGCCCCGCCTCACTGTCTCGGACTGCGCCCAATGTCCATGCGGCGAATTGGCAGCCTTGAATGCCAGGAAATGTGCTGGATAGTGAAATCCACGCCCAACCACAAGGATTTGTGCACGATCTCGCGTGTTCCGCGTGCAAGCTGGTATCTCACAGAGCAAGCCATGAATTACCCTCGTCGCCAGCTTGACTCAAAAAGATGCCTGCATCCCCATTCACTTCCTTGAATTGCGTTCTTTGTCGACAAGGATGCCGAGCGGGTTGGTTTCAACATGCTCCTCACCGGCGCCTTGCGCGACGGCCCTCTCAGACAGCACGGCGATGGTCTTTGTCGCTGACCTTCCTCGTCCTAAACGGGCACGAGCACAAGCTCACGCACGGCTGCCTATGGCGAACAACTAGCGCGTCCTGCCTTCTCCCCGAAGCTGCACATCGAGCCTGTCTTGCGCTCGTCGGATGCCATGCTCCCCAAGGTTACTGTCGAGCTACCGATTGCGGCTCTCAGTATGAGTTCATGCGATGAGAAATTGCAACAGCGCCCGCACATGTCTTTCGTGTTTGAATTTCAAGGTAGTGGGTTGTACCCGCACGGGCCTGCTAAACTTATCCCTGCACTCTGTCACGAGCGGAACGCACCCTCATGTTCCCACCCGCACGCCATCTGTAGTACATATATCTCACACGCACGCACGTACGCTATCTATATAGACTTTCCAACGAGGTGGATTCGGCCCGTCTGCGTCTAATAGGCCGTGGGGCCGCCGCCGCCCACGAGCCCGAGTGACGTGAGCGCCGTCTGCAGCGCGAAGGTGAGGAGGTGGAGGGGTGCAGCGGGGAGTACGTGTTTTCGTCATTGCATTTGTGCGGGTTGACAGCGATATGTAAAGCGATTTGTAGTATACGTGGCGTCGACATGGGAAGGGCATGAGTAAACGCGTCTACTTGCGCGACCGGCGGACGAGACTCGCTATCTGGAGGCGGGTGCCGTACGTCAGCGTACTTGCAGTCGGCCACCAGAGGAAAACGTACTGCGACGGCACCCACGGCGGCCACGCCGCCCAGCAACGCCATGCCGATGTAGCTCTCTGGTGCCAGCGCGCCGGGAAAAATGAGCAAGCGCGGACGGACGGGGCCGGGCGCACGCACCGCGCATGTCGGCCCGCTCGATGAGCTGTGCAAGGCTCTGCGCCTGGAGGTTGTTGGGCTCCTTCTCGAGGAGCAGGGCTGGGCCGGTCAGCGTCGACTGGCCAATGGAACTTCAAAACGCACCGTTAAAGTCGCGCGCCTCGCGGTAGTTCTTCATCTTGTAGTGGCCGAGCGCGAGGTAGTACAGGCATTCTCGTCTGCGCGTGGGCTCGGCGCGGAAAATGTCTGCGCGCGGTCGTCAACAGTCAGCGCCACATGGCCGGCCGAACCGCGCGCGTGCGACGCACCGGAGAGCAGCTTGACGCCCTCGACGTTGTCGCGGTGCTGCGGGCTCTTGACGAGCCCCCAGGCGTAGTTGAACCGGGTCTGCACCGTGACGTGGTTCTGCCCGACCTCCTTCTCGTACTGCAGCCTCAGCACCTGCGCCGCGCGTCGTCAGCCGCGCGAACTGCGCCCGGGCGCCCGTTGGAAATACCTCGAGCTCGTCGTAGGACAGCGAGATTTCCGCCTCGGCGGCGTACGGCAGGTCAGTCGCTTTCACCATAATCGCGGTCGGAGGCCAAGGGTCGCAATGACGAAAAGCGCCGGCCAAAAACAAACTCGGCACGCTCTTCCGCAGCCCACGTCGGCGATCGTCCGCGCCCCCATCGAGCAGTAGTACCGTACAGAAAATGCGAGTGTATTCGGTCTGGCGTTACTTGTGCAGGAGCCTACAGTCGTTCGTGTCTACCGGGAAGGGCTACATGCGAGATGATGAAAACAATTGCGTGGAGAGGAAACGATGCTGCAGAGTTCCTGTTGTTACCTATACAGTCTTTCATTCAAACGCTTGGACTTCCTGTAGGAAGTCGAGCAGCGTGCTCATGCTCCACGCCTGCGTGGGGCACGAGTCGTGGCAGAACGAGCCGTTCATGTTCGTCAGCTCCGGCAGTCCAGCCCACTTGTCCGTGTGGATGTGCGAGCGCGGCCGCAGCAGAGTCGTATGCAGATAGTGCAACGTCTCCTTGGGGTCCTAATGGTCCAGTTAGATCAGCGCTACTCTTCGCAGAACAAGACGGCAGCTCACATCCTTGCCCTTGCCGGCCTTGGTGTCGAAGTGCAAGTACGCGCGCAGGAAGTAGCCCAGCGGCCAACCCCACTCGGGGCCCTGGTGGTAGTTCCAGCCTTTGGCGATGCTGCCGTCGTGCGAATCGTTCGAGTTGTCGTAGTCGCCGCGGTATTGCATGTCCGTCGGGTCCAGCGTCTTCATGCCCATCGGCCCACGCAGCACTTCGTCCGCGATCTTCAACGCGCCGAGCGCATGCGCCGGGTCGAAGAGCTCCGGTGCGACCGTCATGGCGATGGGGAAGTTTGGTCGCAGCTGATAGTCGGACCACTCGCGTCCAGCGCCCGAGCCGTAGACGTCCTTGTAGATACCTCGACGATTGACCAGGCTTGTGTTGAGCATGTACAGATAGTCGTCCGCGGCGTCTGCGTAATGTTTAGAGAGGCTGGCAGCGGGATTCCCGGTTACAAGACGTACTGAGCGGAACGTAGTAGCACTTCTCGAACGAGCTCTGCAACAAGTCGCTCCATTCCTGGTACGTGACAAGGCGACGCTGGCCGTTGACTGAATAATGTCAGCGACTTGCCCAAGAAACGCAGATGAGGTACTCACTCTCTGCCTGCACACCCTGGAAGGGGAACTTGCCGTGCTTCGACAAGCCCGCAAGCCAACGCAGCGTGCTCTTCAACAGGCCCGTGATCTCGACGGGCGCGCCGTCTCGCGGAGTCCCAGGGACGCCCTTGGTGCCAGCCTTGACGGACTCGCCCATCTTGTCCATCCACGTCCCGCAGTTATGCGCGTTCCCGCCGTGGATGATACCGGTCGTCCAGTCGACGTGGATGTCGATGTTGAAGCCCTCGTCCTTCATCTGCATGTCGAGGTTGGGCCCCGCGTTGTACTCGCGGAACGAGATGCCGTCCGCGTGGCGTTGCAGGATCTCCTGGATGATCTCCGCGACCGAGCTGGAGTCGGCGTACGCGCGCGGGTCGTCCCATGGCACCCACGTGTCGTCCTTCGGGAACCGGCGCTTCACCGTCTCGGACAGCAGCCCGATGCCGTTCGGCGCCATGCTGACGTAGTCCTGGATGTTCTGCAGCATCCACCACGGCGAGTCGCGCGAGTTATAGCGCGGCGTGCGGCACGAGTCGAGCAGGTTCGGAATGAGGCCGTGCTTGACGACGGACGAGAATGCGAGGATGTGGCGCTTCGCGGCGTCGAACTGACCAGTCGTCAGGAACAACCCTCGCAAGGAGATGAACACGTCGCGTCCCCATGTGCGTGCCCAACTGTTGGCGAAGTGGGGTAGACCCGCGGCGAGACATGGTGTCGGCTTGGCTGGGTCGAGCGATGCGGACTTGACGAGCCCGTGCATTTGGAGCGAGGTCAATGCCAACGCTTGCGTGAAGTCGTGCCCGGCGAGAACGAAGTCCGAGCACTGTTCGAAGGCGGCACGGCGGGCTGCCTTGTACGCCTCAAAGATAACCAACGCAAAGTACTTCGGCCGCAAAAATGACGGGGCGGTCTCCTTGACCTTGTCGAACCGCTCCTTGAACCATGCAGCGGGTGCCGCCAGGTGCGGGAAGGTGTCAACTTGTCTACAACAACGTCAACTTTCCAAGTATCGCAGTGTCCCAAGCGGCACTCACTTCTGGAGCCTAGCATGGACGTAGTCCATCGCCCACATGCCGTCGCGCAAATGTCCACAGAGCGGATGTCCGAGGTCGTTGAACTTCATGATGTGGCGCAGCGGGTGCATCCAGCCCTCGAGGCCGCAGTACACGAGCGGGCCCATCCCGGGAACGTCGTACGCGCCGAACTCGCCGCCCGTCGCGTCGCGCTCCTCGCCATCGCAGTGGTAAAGCAGTACGTTCAGATCGACGAGGTCGAGCTCGCGGAGGGCTGCATCCGCGCCGCTGCTGCAGAGCGCCTCAAGCGACGAGTCGACGCCCTCCATGTGCGTGGCAAACACTGCAACGCTGCCCGGCGGAAAGTAGTCGGGGACGGCGATCTCAGAGTACGGTCCACTGCTGTCAGTGCCTTCGGACGCCACGATGCGGTCGAGGTCCTTGATGGTGCTCGGCAGGCCGCGGATCGTCTTCGTGTCGATGGGGAGCTCGTACGACGGAATCTCGATGGAGGCGGCCAGAATGCATTCAGCCTTGGTGCGCGCGAGTCGGACGGGCTTGACTAGAAAACATTCAGCATCAAACTCGCGGACACGAGCAGTAGATGCGTACGCCAGCCACGATCCTTTGAACCCTTCGTGCCCGGGAATGCCGTATGCGCGATAACAAGGTATCCTTTCTGCGTCACAGGCTGGATGCGATGCATGACGATGTACTGACGACCAAACCGTTAATAATTACCCTCGGCGCAAAGCGAAGAGGCTCACGTCGTTCTCTTGGTGGACATGGCCCTCGCTGAACCCACCAAGCACCATCTCCGCGTGCAAGTGGTTAAGTACCCGCTTGACCTTCGCGATGCCGCGGTACTCCTCGCTCTCCGCAGTCTCGTACTTCCTGTTGTCTCCGACGAGGTCGAGCAGTTTCGGGTAGAGGTCGTCGAAGCCTTTGACGGAGCCGATCGCGCAGTACGAGAACGTCACGAGCGCGCCGGTCGACAGCGCATCCTCCGCCGTGCGCTTGTGCAGCGGCGACTCGTTGTCGTGCGTGAGGTCGTAGAGCAGCGCGTGCGGCATGCTACCCTGCAGAGGCGTGATCGAGCATGGGCGGGTGGGCCCCTTGATGCCAGGCGGCGGCGGAAGTTCGCCGGGGCTCGTCAAGCACGCAGCGTCCATCGACCCTGTAGGAACGTTAGCGACCACGGTTATGCCGATGAATGAAGACACACCGATGGGCTTGTTAACGCCATGCCTGTAGAGCAGCCTCGAGAGCTCCTTGGGATCCCACCCATTATAGCTCTCGCGGATCAGACTATTGATGCCCAACCGACTGACGAAGTGGACGTCCATCTCCTCGCTTCCGGTGAACAGCTCCGCGCAGACGTAGAGGTTAGGATTGACGACACGCGCAGCATCGAGGAGCGCAATGCCGACATGCAGCGGCGTGGAGTGGCAGTTGTCGATGCGGAACCCGTCGAACGTCCCGGCGAGTTCGCATACGTACTCGGACATGTACTTCCATAACCAAGGGTTGTCGTCGGGCCCAGAGCCGTAACGAAGCTTCACGCAGTCGCCCCACGCGATGACCTCGCGCCGCAGGTATGACTTTGACGGCGGCATGGCGAAGTTCACAAGCGGGTCGGCGTCCCAGATCCAGCCGTTGTTAGCGACGGCCAGCGCGAGTGGGTCGTGCTTCTTGGTGCGCTCGTTGGAGGGGATGCGCGTGAAGTAGTGGTCCACGAGCGGCAACCTTCAATCGAAGTCAGAAACAGTTGCTGGCGAGACTGGAGAGCAGCTTACTTCTCAGTAATCTCGCCCCACTTGGGACCGTGGTCCGCGAGACGGGTATACTCGAGACGGCCCTTGATCTGGTTGAACGCGATGCGCGTGTCCTCGTTCCACTCCTCGTACAGCGGGACGTTGATGACATCGACGACGCGGACCCACGCGTCCGCAAGCGCCTGGACATCCGACACTTCGACAAATGCTGCCTTGACGAGTGAAGCCGCGACCTTTGGGTCCACAGTCCGCGAGAACCGCTGCCCGAGGGTGTTCAAGCCCTGGATGTGGTTCTCCGACTTGAGGATATTCGCGAGCTCGACGACCGTGCGGCCCTGCACATCGGGACCCGACCAGGGTGGAATGTCCGCGCCAGACGAAAGAGCAGAGGCGACCGCCGCGCGTTGCTTTCCGACGTCGAGGACGTAGTACTGCCACATGGTGAGCGCCTCGACGTCTTGCTTCAGTCCAGCCATGAGGGCGTCCACGTCCGCCTGACTCGTGACGCGCACAGGCAAGCCGCGGGCTCCGACGTCCTTGGAGAACTCGAGAATGGCGTTGTCGAGCTCGAACGCGGGCATAAGATGCGGGGTATTGTGTGGGCTGTAGCCTGCATCGCGCTGTCAGACCATGGTGTGGCAAGTCGCGAAGCACGAACCGGCCTCAGGATGATCTTGCAGCCACTCGCTGTTGTTGGCGGTATGGTTGAGCACAACGTCGGTCAAGCTGAGCAGTCCGTGATCCTCGCGTGCGACGCGAAGCATCTCCTTGACCTTGTCTGCGCCTTCCTGCGCGGTGCCCTTCCAGCCGTCGTCGAACAGCGCGCCGTCGTACGCCATCTGGTCCGCGATACTGTACGGGCTTTTACTCTCGCCGCGCTGCTGCAGCGGAGTGAAGTGCAGCATGTTGTACCCTCGCTGCTGAGCCTCGGTGAGGTGCGGCTTCCACTCGCTCAAGGGACCCATCCATTTCGATACGACGGTGAGAATGACAAGCCCGTCGAGGGAGACGTGTGACGGCGCCTTCTTGAGCTCGCCTCCGCCTTGCGAGGCCGACAGCGGCACGTGCGTGGGCGACAGGATTGGGGCGCGGGCCTTGACCGTGAGCACGGGGTCGATGTTGAAGTAGCCCTCGCGGCCCTTGACGCGCTTCGGTCCATCGTCGTACTCGACCCAGTAGACGAATGCGCCGGCATGCGAGATGGGCAGGTCGATCTGCACGGGCTTCGAGAATGTCGCTGGCAGCCTAATAGGGAAACAGGATTAGCAAGCTGCGAAAGACAGGGTCGACAGGGTGCTTACTTTCGCTCGACAAACTTGGAGCGCTCGAACTTGCCGCCGTCCAAGGGAAAGTTGGTCTTGAGGACGCCATTCCGGGTGGCCGGAGTGCCCGATTGGAGCGTCACGCGCAAGATATAGGGCCTGTATGGCGGCGGGAGGCGAATATACTGCCGGGACGCGTCAGGCTGGTGGGGAACGCGCGTGATAGGGGCTTGGGACCCCCCATACCGATCTGTCCTTGTTGGGACCGCCGTCGGGGTCGAGCTCGAGCTCGTAGACCTGGACGGGCTGCTCGCCGTCACCCACGGCGGACGAGAAGAAGTCGATGGCCTCGTCCGCGGGCGTCTTGGGCGTCTTGAGCGACGAGGCCGAGTGCTGGTCGCCGCAGCTGGCCGGGGGGATCTCGATGGACGTGGGCTTGTGGGAGCCGCCGTTGAGGGCGTTCTTGGCCTGGCCGAGCACCTTGTCCTTGACGCCCATCGCGGGGGAAAAACAAGAGGGAAAGGGACGATTAGGGCTCGGGTTTTCGCCGAGACGCGTCGAGGACTACGCTGGCAGAGGACGACGTCATTCGCGATTGGGAAAGACGCGCGCGGGTGCTGATCGCGCCTCGGCCGGGCCCGGCCTCCCGACTCCGAGTCGCTCGCCCTCACAACCCAGCCCGCGCTCGCTGCTGCCGCGCCCGCCCAGCGACCGACCCTCTGCCAGTATGGCCTTCTTTGGCCTCAACTCCTCGCTGGAGGAAGAGCGCAACAAGGCACGCCGCCGGCCGTTACCATGCCCAGTGTACTAAACGCGCGATCAGTTTTACTCCAAGGGCGCATTAGAAGAGGACGTCGAGGTCTATACCTGGGGCGAGGCCGGATACGACGGCCTCGGCGACGCCCTCCAGGAGGGGAACGACGAGCTCAACGACGAGACATTCGGCGGGTCCGACCCAGTCGGTGGGCTTAACCAGCGTGGCGGAGGCGAGCTTGCTATCTGACGCCGCGCAACAGGCAAGGACTTCGACTTCAGCGCCCAGAATTTCGCCCCCAACGACCTGCCTCCAGAAGCAGCCCAGAAACAACACGCACGAAGGGTATCGCCCCAGCCTCCAGGCACGTTGCTACTTACGACCGGATGGAGCGGTCGGAATGCTTACCCGTGCTCAGTCGACCATGCACACGTCCAGGCCGCGCCCAACGATCCCAGATGGGACGATCGCAACGCTCTCAACGCTATGCTTTCCAGGGTCGGCGGTGGCTCGAACAGACACGGCGCGACTGAACGCGCGCCGCCCATGCACCGCACCCAAAGCTCCCATTCGTCGGCCAGTCATCACCAGGCGCTACAAGCCCAGGTCCCTGCGGAAGACATCCAGGCCGAGCTACTCGCGCTCTCGCTCCGTGCCCGCCAGCAGGAGCGCAGCCAACGCAACACTCCGCGTCCGCCAATGACCATGGAGGAGGTCGAGGAGCAGCTCCTGCGGGAGCAAATCATGCGCCGCGAGCACGAGCAACAGCAGCAGCAACAACAGCAACAGCAACAGCTGCTCATGCTTCACCAGCAGCAACAGCAGGAGCAGGAGCTTCTCCTTCGCCAGCAGGAAATGTTCCTTCAGCAACAACGGCTCCAGCAACAGCAGCAGCAGATCCAATTGCTGCAGCAACAGCAGCTCGAGTACGCCGCACGACACGGCGGGCACGCGCACACGCACTCGCGCACGTTCTCGGAGCAGGCGCTCATCCAGCAGCAGATGCAGGAGCGCCTGCACATGCTGCGCAACGACACGCAGCGCCAGCAGGCGCAGATCGCGCTGCAGCAGCACCCGGAGTTCCTCGCGATGGACGAGCAGCAGCGCGCCGCGATCCTCAACGAGGCGCAGCGCAAGATCATGCAGACCGAGCAGCTCGAGGAGAAGCGGCGGCGGCGCGTGATCAAGATGCAGCGCATGTCCAAGTACAACGACCTCATGACGCAGTCCGACAAGGACTTCATCACGCGCATCCAGGTCTCGCAGCTCGTCACCGAGGACCCGTTCGTCGAGGACTACTACGCCCAGGTCTACAGCGCGCACTTCCGCCAGAACGGCGGCGAGGAGCGCATCCTGAAGCTCGGCTCTGGCGGCGTCGGCCTCGGGATGCCTGGCACGCGCGCCGGGCGCCGCGAGAACGCCATGCAGCGCATGCAGCAGCAGGTCGAGCGTATTGTCAAGCATGCCCAGCAGCGCGACAAGGAGAAGGCTACCAACGCGTTGCATTATCTTCAGGGCGCACTCGGCAAGACCGCGGGTCGCAGCTACAAGGCGGCGCCGCGTCAGCTCCTCCAGGTCGATAATGCCGCAAATGGCTCTGCGTCGCCCAAGAAGACGGCCGGCCACATCTCGAAGGAGGACGCGGAGGACCCGGCGAAAAATCCCGCCGTCCTGAATGCTTTCAACGAGCAGGTGCTTGCTTCTGGCGATTACCTGGGCCGGGTGGTTGACATGAATCGTAGACCACTGAGCAACTGGCGCCGTTCAAACCACTGGATCGCCACCAGCTCCTTATATACATCGAAAACCTGATCACCAAGTTCTTGGACGTCGAGCTACTGCGCCGTCGTATTAACGCGGACGGTGCACAGGAGCTGTGAGTTTGTGCATCGGCGTCGTTCGTCGTTTAATCAAATATCATCACAGCGTCGATGAGGTTGAAAAGTTGGCCGAGAGAATATATCAGGACCTACACATTGTAGTCCCTCTCGAGGCGAGGTGGGCTCCCGTTGATAAATCCTCTGCACTCATACTCATCCTCGATCCTCGCATAGCGAGCCTCATCCATTCATTGCGCTCCTCGGGCCCGCGAAGGGCAAGCGCATGTTCCCGCGCTTCCCGGGCACGTTCGACAGCGGGCAGCTGACCAACATCATCACGCTGCTGCTCGCAACGTTCTACCAGCTGGACGTCGTGCAGAACGCTGCTGTGCTCGACACGACGGACGATTCGCCGCAGAAGGCCGAGGTCGAGCGCCAGACGCAGGTGTTCCAGGAATGCGTCATCCAGACCATCGGGCGCATCCTCTCCACTGCGCCATTGGGCATGGTCGCGGGCCTGCTGCGCGTGCTCGTGTCGCGCAACGTTGCGTTTGTGTCGCTATCGAAGGTGCGTTAGTATTGCTGTCGGGAGTGCTGCTGTTGACGTTGTCTAGCCCGGCGTGTCGTTGCTCACGGAGCTGCTGAACCGCGCGCATATCATCCTGCAGACCAGCGGGCCCACCCAGCCAGATGCTCCAACGCCCGAAGAAATGCAAGCATGGTACACAGTCTGTCCCAATCGCGTTTTCCTGTGCTCACACTGAACAGGTCGATGGTGTACACCGAGCTGTTCCACTCGCTGGCCGACCACCTCTACGCGATGTTCCCCTCCGTGCGCATCGGCGCGCACGTAGTCGCGACGAACCCAGCGTACTTCAACGGCCGCATGCCGCCGCACATCCCCGAGGCCGTGGACCAGCACGTGTGGCACTTCGTCGCGCTGCTCGCCGCGCACGGCACCGCCGCGGAGCACACGGCGATCATCGGGCGCATCCGCGAGAAGGTGATGGAGAACGCGAAGATCGTCAACCACCGCTGGGTCGCGGACGAGGAGGAGCTGCTGCTCATCGCGACCGACACCAACCTGCTGCTTCACGTCGTCGGGCTTGACATCTCGCAGCTGTCGTAGCGTAGCGGTTTGCCTCGTGTACTGGTAATGGTAAAATGCTTTGGGGGGACTCGACAGCTATTTATTCTACTCGTGAAATCATGGCAAAGCGCGGTGTGCTCCTCGGTCAGAAAGGTATGGGTATTCTGGAGGACTCGACGTTGCATTTTAAGGACCTGTTACTCCCTTATTCATCCTTGTCCCGCGAGTTAACGTGTCACGAATCCAGGTATTTCTATTGCAAAGTGGTATGTCTAAGTTGCTAACGTATGCATGTGCGTACAGGACTGCTATCTAATATACTGATGATGTTCAAAAATGAAACGAGAAAAACATGAAGCTCGGTGCGTATGTCTGTCCGCTCTGGGGCGATGCTCTCAGTCTTTGACGACCTCAACGCCGTCCAGCGCGATCTTGACGTTGCCCGCAGCGGTGCAGTTGCCGCCATGAATGTGGTGGAGGAAGACGTCGATCACCCGTCGCCGTACCTCCGGCGTCGCTGTCGTCCCCCGTGGGCCGATCAGGTCGAGCGGCGGCTTCGTCGTAAGGACGAGCCACTCGAGCGCCTTGACGCGGCCCCACCCGTGCTCTCGATACGCGAGGACCTGTTCACGGCTCTCCAGCGGGCGGTATTGTGCCCCGAACCAAATCTTCAATACTTGAAGACTGCGAGGCAACGCGCGCCCGAAAAGCTCCTGGAGTTCTCCCTGGACCATCTGGTCACATAGCGTGAGGCTCGTGAGGCCGTCCAGAGTGTTGTTCTTGTAAATGAGGTCCGCTTTGACGATCGACGGCCCGCTGTACGTGTGCGTCTTGTGCATGCGGTCGACCATTTTGAGGAATCTTGCCTCGCCGTCGTCGACGATAACGCAGGAGGTGAGGGTGACGAGGTAGTCCACGCACTTGCGCACAGTCGCTGGCGTCACGTTGTGTATTTGAAGCTCTGGTATCCTTGACGCGTGTAAGGCGTTGAGCGTGGAGGCCATCCGATTCAGCGACCACATCGCGCTACCCCCCTCGTCTATAAGGAGAAATTCAAGCGCTGGAGGCGGCTCCGAGGTCGAGGGGTCGACCGGCATGTCGATCAGCAGGCGGGTGACATTCGGAGCGACCTCGAGCAACATCCGAGTCGAGACGGTCGGGATGCCCGAGGCGACCGTAGGGTCGTAGCTTCCCTTGAGGAGGACGAGCTCGCGGATGTCTTCGTGGACTTCATGCCACGTGTTCATGCCCATCGATTGAGGATGAAGGCTACAAAGCGTGTTTTCGCTTGGAAGCAGGCCCTCCAGCTCTTCGAGCTCCTCGTCGGTGTAGCGACCGACGGTAGAGGGTACAAACGGGTTTGGTGGGACAGGTTCAGGTGACGAGGGCGGGTTGGCGGAGAACGCGGTGTAGAGGGGAGTTGATGGCATGGTGCCGGACGTCCGAGGAACTGCGGCGGAGGACTGTGGATGTGGTTGCGCGCTCGCGTGAGGTCCGTGGTCAGACGAATGAGCGTGGAGTGGCGCGCAGTGAGCAGCGTCCAGACGTGTTCGTGTAGAGGGGAGATCACCAGGAGCAATTAGGGGGTCGGCAATGCGCGATCTGGACGGTGCAATTCCGCGCACATCGTCGCTTGCCACCGAGAAGGGTTTCGACTCAGGAATGCGCCAAAACTCACTCGAACTACCTTTAGATTCTCAGATGCCTGATGGATGAATGAGAAATGTAGGCGGACGGTACTTCGTCATCAGGTGTAGAGTCCGATCTCGCTTCCCGTCCCAAGTTTGGCATCTACGGTGTTCCTTCAGAGCTTGATAACCTGATTCTGACCAGCATTAAGTTACTCGGGAATGACTTCTTCACGGTGTCCGCCAGTGGGACTCTGACCGGCTAGCATCTCGTTCGTTGGGACTACTTAGAAACTGTACAGGTGTCACCCATAACGTGAGAATCTGTCCAAATTGCAAAAAATGCTCTCCGGGTTTTCGATGTCTAGCGGGTGCTGTTAGAGTCACCTCAATCCAGCCCTGCAGTCCTTTCCGAGCTGTGGCTAGGTGTTGTCAGCGTCCTTTCGATCACGATCGGGTTTGCTTCCGGTTGCATCCGATCGCTTCCGCCACCTGTCTGGTCAGTTGAATCCGTCTCACCATGTTATAAGATCGTGGCACAGATGTCTGAAAGCTACACCCTAGGCGAAACAAGACCGCACACGGAGAGCTAGTACTGAGGGCTACGCCCGCTGCCCCACAGTACCCGTTAAAGAATCAGTTTTGCTGCCCATTGTACCTCGCTTTGCAGGCCGCTTTGCCATATGCCTATAGCACAATCTCACACGGGAACGACCCTCATACTCTCTTGGGACTTCACGTCGACAAACGCCGGCCGCGGTAAGTAAAGCCGCGACGGCGCTTCAATTGCGGACAGTCTAGGACAGTCCGCTCCGCGCCCAGTGACCCTGTTCGGCCGTCGCGCACAACGCGCAGGCGGCGGCGCCAGCAGCACAGCAACCACGGAAGTTCCGTGTTGATCGCTAGCCGTGGTATCATCGATACGCTGCATTTCGATGACTTGGATGCCGCAGCGATGACCAACACTTTATTCGCGCCCTGGGTCCCGAACTTTCCGCGCCACACGAATGTGCGCTTGAGGTCGCCGAATAATATGGCAGGCGCACAGTGCCGCGTCGTCAGCCTGAGTTGACAGGGCGCCCGCTGCGAGGTCATGTGTGCTCTGAGATGACTGTAACGGGGCGGCTATCAAGCTACGTAGATCCCCGCCTATTCGGAATTGCCTTTTGCGGCTCTTTTCAGCAGTTTGGAGGCGACTGCTACGACTCCGGCGCTCGTGGTTCCTCAGGGGCCAGTGATGCTCATTAGTAAAGGGCACGGCTTCGTGAAAGAATCAGTTTTGTTGCCCGTTGTACTTGGTTTTGCGAGCCTCTCTGTCTCAATCCACATGGTACACGCCTACCAAGCTCATCATCACGGTTATGCTTTAACATCTGGCCCTCCGGCACCACAACGGTGCGTCAGGACCGATGCCTCGAGCATCAGTTACAGTACTTTCAACAAGGCAAACCTTCGCTTCGCTACGGTTACACAGTTTATACTACATCAGAGACAGAGTGAACAGCGGAACGGCATTCTTGAAAACAGCGGCGTAATTGTCCATGACCAGAAATGAAAGCGAGGAGCGGAAACCCATGTTTCCCGCAGGTAAGATCCACGGTCGCGTCCCCCGCGCCAGGACGACTTCGAATCTAAGATACATTAGGGACCGAAAACAGTAAACAGCGCCCTACTTACGGAGAAGGTGACGACCTGACCCGGGACGTCCGGCAAACGTCCATGAGACGGAGCGACATCGACGTTGGGTTGACCTCTTCAGCCATGCCGATAAAGGCGACTTCGTCTTCAACCCCGTGCGAATCGAAGGTGCAGCTGCAGCGCCGTCAGCAGGGATGCAAGAGCTTGGATGGACGCTCACGTAATGCGGACGATGGGAGCTGCCCGTGCGTCCCGGTCAACTGCTAGATCGACGGAACGCACCGAGAGCTCGGGCTGCATCCAGGCCAGAAATCCATCGGAAACTGCCCCAGATAACAGCAGCACAGCCCACAGCATGCGGGACGAGCGCCTGTCAGGCAATGATGCCGACGGAAATTCCAGGGGCGTGATGCTCGAAGCCACGACCAGCACGTTGGTGCGCACGCTGTTGACGCTCGAAGCAACTACCCGGGCCCGCGTGCCATGCGGATACCATGGCCGATCCTGCTCATTGGTCACAGGAATGGTGATGCAGACAGGCCATTCGAAACCTGACACGGTTGTAAGCCCAGGCGCTTCTCGGTGCACATGCATACCTCCGCTGTCCACGGTGGAAAAGTATAGATAGCCTCGAGGGCGCTCGCCGTGCTCCGGCGGTAGCACGAGAGGCCAGTAGAGAGTGAGCACCTCGTTAAACGTCGTCGCGTTCATGGCAGCAAGAGGAAGGGGGGGAGCAGCGAACCAGCGAGCAAATAAACTCGGTTCCGTGGCCACACTCGGCGCCACCGACTAGTCCGCCGGAAACACGGAGAAATATGTTCATTATATGTCGAGCAAATGAAAAAACACATCACTATATTATGATTCACGCGAAAACATGTTCACTATAGAGCGAGACGCGAATACGAGGCGTGATCGGCTTGAGCCAACTGTCCGTGCTGACCGAGGCCGTGTACGAATGTCCCGTTCTATGAGAGATGCTTTGCTTCAGTTGCCATCAAGATCTAGAGCAGACTACAACCACTCACCCGACTGCGTCTGAAGTCTGACACACGTCGCGTACCGCGACGAGGAAGTGGCCGCCGTGCACCCCGACGATTGCGCCGGATATGAGAACAGTGCCCTGGGTAGCGAGGGAAGTGTCACCCGTGCGCGGTGTTGGGTTGCATCTGCGCACCGTTAGTGCCTGCGGTGCCGGCAAGGTTGAATTTTACGCACCTAATCTCGATTGGCGGGTGGACCCAGGATTCCCCCGTCCCGATGTTGATGTTGGCGATAGCTAGCTCGGGCTGGGAGAGCGCGAGATAAGGAGATGAGACCACGCCATGACTGGCGCAGAGGGGCCACAGGGTGCTGGAGAACAGGGGAAGAGTGTCGGCGGCGGCAACCGCCGGAGTACTGGACGTCGCGACGACGGACGATGCTACGACCAACAGAGTCAAGCCGTTCATGAACCACGTGCCCGACACGAGCGCCTCCGTTCCGTGAGCAAGCAGCTTGAAGGGCGCTCCCGACCTCTCCCTGGCTGTAACGCAAACAATTTGTTCGCGCCCTGGTCCCATCAGCGCGAGCACGCTATGCTAAACATCAACGCGACGTACCGTCTCTATGCACCGTGGAGAACCAGATGTACGTGGTGCTGGCATCCCAAGGCGTGACAGGGAGGAGTGCGGGCCAGTTGAGGACGAGGGTCTCGTGAAAGCGCATGCTCGTAAGGCGCTGCTGGCGGCGTTGGGTTGCCTGGTGTTTATATGAGAGCAATTCACGAATCACTTAGACTGTGCCAGGACCTGTCGATCAACGGTCCTTGTACGTCATCGCCTGTCGATGTCATCGACGATCGGGGCAAGGTTGGATCACGTGACCCAATCTTCGACGCTCGGCGCGCTCTCAAGGTTCTCGTCGCGAGGGCAGTCCCAGGCCCGCTCCCTCAGTATGTGAAAAGCGTTGAGGAGTATATCATGCTCGAAACCGCATTACAACGTTGAGCCAGAGTCCACCAAAACTGACAGCGAGGTAAATGTCACAGCCCACGACCCATCCCCCGCCGGCTCTCCCTCCCCAGTCACCTGGACGACCGTGCCAACGGGCAGCGTGATGGCTTGTCCACTGGGGATGATCATATGGACGATGCGGCCTAAATGCTAGTCAATTCAAGGGCGCAGACTGTGTCCCGAGAGACACACCATCGCGGTCGGTCAGCATGTACCAGAACTTGTGACTCGTAGGATAGAAATGCGGGTCGAGTGAATAGAAAGAGAGCGTGGTGTCGCCATGGACGCAAACTGTAAGTTGGACGCGCATGTGGTGCAGGAGAAAGAGAGAGAGAAGCCTTCGGCAGGGCGTTGCGAGTCGAGCTTCTTGGGCGGAGCCTCAATCACGGCAGGTTCTGGGGCACGACCGAGCGTGACACTGAACATGCATACCAAGACCCAGTGAAATTTCGAAGAGTACGATACAATGAGAACCGAGCCCACGAAACAGAGAAGGCTAGAAAGTACACGCGCGGCCTTTCGCAAAACGTTCAGCACACACGATCCTATGGACAGGTTTGCAAACCGGAGTCGGCTCCTCGTCGTCACTGTCCGCGGTGAGGTCGATGATCTCCCGCACGATGTGTACCGCGGCCTGGAGCGGCCCGGTATCGCCGGGCGGCGAAGGCGAGGCCGCGTCAGAGCCCTCGGACGCGTCGTGACTGGTCCCCCAATCGACGGGGCTCTGGCCGATAGGTCCCTCGTCGCGGAGAGCGAACAGGGCCTCTAGGGCTTGGCGGATGGCGAACTCGCCTTCGCTGCCAGGCGAATAGGCGGCGTCGGGAGTCGTAGCCCCGGTGAGCGGTCCACTGCCCGGAGAGGGGACGTCGACGACATACGGGCCAGCAGCCGCAGAAGTGTTGCAGGCTCGAGGCGTAGCTGCAGCTTCGTCTTGCTCGCCGGCGAATGGAGCGACTGCGTCGTCGACTGATTGCGTACCGAGCCCGGCCAGAGTGCCGTCGGCGCGCGACGCAACGGCAGGCGTCGCGTTAGTCGATGCAGGAGCACCGTGCGCGTTGACGGGGGACTCTGGTGCACCGGGAGGGCGGCGTTCCCCTTGCTCGAGCACCAGCTGGTCGACGACGACGCCGGCGCTGGCGGCGGGAGTGTCGCGCTGCTGCGCGAGTGCGAGAAGAGGCTCCACGGCGACGTCGGCGTTGGCGTCAACAGCGCGAGAGAATGGATAATAAACCTGGAACCTGAAGCAACCATCAGGATCAGGATGGTAAACAGAAACGCCAAAGCCTGATCGCGCACCAGTGGCAAAGCGCACGACGTTGCGCGGGCAGGAGCGGCAGACCAGTAAGGGAGTTCGCGTTGCAAGGGAGCGCCTCGCCGCTGAGACGGAGGTCATGCACCGCAACCTCCAATACTCCGGCCTCGACGCTAGTGACGTTGCCGGCAATGACGACGACCGCAGACGGTGGCGGCATCTTCAACTGGCGAAGATGGTCGCCGTCCGGGTCGTACGAGCAGCTGTAAAAAAGGTTAGTACAGACGCGCAACCTGCAACCACGAGACCTACGCACATAATGTCTAGCGACGGCGGCCACGCCGCCCCGCCTGCAATCGTCGCGCTGAAGACCCCATGGTCCCAGATTGCGACGGACGCCTTGAAGAACACGAACGGGCCGCCGGCGATGGATTGGTCGGATGGAAAGACGGATGGGCTCGGCCTCATAAAGATTGTATCTCCGACCACGTCCGCCGGTCCCATCACCTGCGCACGAGTCCCGTCTGGATAGAACGCGCTCATGGGCAGCGGGATCATGACAGTCATCTGCGAGCCTGGGCTCCAATTAGCACGAAGTCGTTAAACCGCCTCAGGATTGTACACGCACCGTCCAAGTCGACGATCGACGAATACATGTAGAGGTGTGGGTCCCGCTCACGCCGTGGAGGCGAGACGTTCGGGTAACGCAGCACGAGCGACAAACTGAAGAAGACGGAAGCCATGTGTCGAGGGTCGTCTCAGGTGCGCCCGAAGCCTTATAGGGCCTGGGTGCCGTCAATGCGCGAGCTCAAGGTTACTCGACACGCCTGATGTCATTGCGATCACGGAACGTCTGCAATCCTAGCATCATTGTTCGATCGCCTCGGAGCACCTCGGAGCGCGCAACTGTCCTCGATTTCTCAACGTTGTATACACAAATATTACATGCAGCTACGATGTTCTACGATTTGATAGCCTGCTTGAACTCGGCAGCACGGAGTCTCTCCATGTCAATGACGTTGAGCACCAGCTCGTGTCCCGTCCAACGCAATGCATTCGCGGTCACTTTCACACGATCGCGCCCGGTAATGGGTCCATAGTCCATGACCACCACCCGCCGTACAACGTTGCATCTGGCAGGGTCAGCGCCGGAATTGAAGAGTCAGTTACTGTCTCACGTACAGTATCATTCCCACACATCGTCGGCGTCGTGAATCGCGGTACATGCCAAGGACAAACTTGGGGTACTC
The DNA here is from genome assembly GCA_030578095.1 of Auricularia cornea. Classification (NCBI taxonomy): domain Eukaryota; kingdom Fungi; phylum Basidiomycota; class Agaricomycetes; order Auriculariales; family Auriculariaceae; genus Auricularia; species Auricularia cornea. The sequence continues at coordinate 1,551,579 of JARLTE010000009.1, read as the reverse complement.
CGCGTCGCGATTCACGAGATCAACAACGCGGCCCACGACGGAGATCTCAAGTCGCTGGGGTTGCTTCGGGTTCCGTAGTGCGAAGTACGTGCATTGCACGACAATAGCGCAACGTGTCAAGTCGATGCGAGCAGGCCCGCATACATCGGCCGTAATCACCGAACCCTCGATATCCCGGTCCGCGGCCATGTGCTCCGGGACCCAGAACTGAAAGCAGCCGAGCCCGGGAACGTCGGGATCCACAGCTTGAAGCTTAATTGCGCCAGGGCGAGTTTCCCCATCCTGCAGCGGCGCTCGCGCGAGGGCGAATGTTCCATGAACACGGACAGTCATATCTGATTGGTTGCGTTGCGAGGCTACCCAAGATCCAAGTATGAACGTAGCTGCAGAATTTATACGTCCACGGCGGGGTCAGTTGGTTGCGCCATGACGCAAGGCACTTGATCGAGAAGGGAGAGCACAGCTCTGGCAGAGCGCGTCATCATAATCATGGACTGTCACCGATCATAAGTCGATCAAGTGATGTCACCGCTCAGACTGCACAGAGAATGCGCAAAGGCCAAGATGAAGCAAAGCATGACGGGACAGCTCAATTCGAACAAAGTGAAGTCTTTACACTATTACATACAGATCGCGATCAGCAGGGAAGGGATGATGCTTGGGAGCGTCTCAGCTGCGAAACCAATCATGGTCGGAAACAACTGGGCAAATTCGAGGCACTCACTCGGTAGCATCAGAGCGTCCGGCCGCCATGATGTCAGCAAGCCTGGCGAATGACTCAATGACGAAAGCATGAACGAGAAAGCTACACGCACCAGTGGCAAGTATCGTCAGAGTGATCGCGCAGAACGGGATGATCGCGGGTGAGACGAGGCGCCATGCAAGGCGTATGCTCCGCATCGAATTGTACGTCATGGACGTCGAGCGCGGGCTTACCCCCGCTGACGCCGGTGAGAACGCCAGATATGACAATATACTCGTGGTGTTCCAGAGGACGCAGCTCAGCGAGGTGAGCCGTCGTAAAGTCGAAAGTGCACCTGGGCAAGCGTGAGGAGAAGACTGGAGGGCGCAAACTGCTGTACATACGAAAAGGAAACGCGTTCGCGCGGCCATTTGCCAGGGCGGTCCGAAGCGACGTCGATGACCGCTACTTGCGGGCGAGCGGCATACGTGGGGCCAACGACCCAGCCCTCGAAGACGAGGAACGGCCAGGCACCAGCGACGTTGTAGGAGAGCAGAGACGGATCGATAGCCGGGTTTGGGGCGGGAGCGGCGTTCGGATCGGCGGCGCGCACCGAGCAAGCGGTCACGAAGAAGGTAGTACAGACGACGTTGAAATCGCCGCACACGCTAATACGCGCCCCACGCGGATGTAGGACTTCCCGCGCCGCGTCGCCGACCGGGTGCACGACGCAGACCTCGACCTTGGAGTCTGACAGAGGTTGAGCGCTCGAGCAGACGAAACTCCGACGCCGGACAACGATGCTCACCGTGGTCTTCCAGCACAGCGTTGTACATGTGGAGGTGAGGATCTCCTTTGGCGCGCGGGGGCACTGGGGATGCTCCGCGCACAGTGAGAGTGCCGTCGAAAGTGGTCCTGGACATGAGGAAGGGCAGCAAGCGCTGCTGGGGCACGACCAGGCTGTGGCGTCTTTAGAGCCCAACCTTGATGTCGAGTTAGCTTTCTCGTCTCGGAGTCACGCACCCCCAGCGTCATTGCTGGCATTGGTGAGGTTGCCCAGGAAGCTCACGATCGCCGCCAAAGCGACGAACACGGGCCAGAAGATTCTGCGGCACGCCGAAGTAGCCCAGAGAGCATTTACGCGGGCGGGCAGTCTTTCCGTCCTCTCAGGGCGCATTCTTGCACGATAAACGGTTGAGAACCAATTCATCTCTCACTGTCACGCGTTGCCGTGCTCGCGAGGAACATGCGTCGGTGGCGAGCTACGACCGAGATATTCGCAAACGCTCAGCCACGGGCGTCAGCTTAGATTTCCTGCGTCACGCCTCTGCGGCGTCATTGATCGCACAATCTGTGCCTGGGCACGAATGTGGGACCCACCATCTGTGCCGCTGACGGTGCTCCCACATATTCCTAGCCTTCACGCCGCGGTGTCAACCGCTCAAGCATTCACCTTGCCGTCGAGGGAGGCTTGGACAACTGATAAACGTGGCAAATGTCAAACGTACTTGATTCTGCGCGACGTAGTTTACATCAGGGCAACGACGACGAAGAAAGGGCCAGACAACCAGCACATATAGAGGAAAATCAAACAGGAGGCGTGTCACTCTCCTCAGAGACAGAAGCGAGGACGGACGGGGCGGAGTGCACAGAAGGTGCTTCGAGTGTGGAGAACGTAAGCTGAGGAAGGACACCGCGACGAGGATATCCATCATCACCGACTGAGACGCACTGCGCGGGCGCGTTTAGGTTGACCGTGCCCGTGGCAGGCGACGCGAAGCGACTGGGGATAATGAGCACGATATAGTGTGTATAGGAGCGCACGGACGTACATCGTCTTGCCTGTCTTCGTCGGGTATGCCCTGCCCATGCTTGAAGGATTTGGTCAGCCTGGAATACACAGCGTTTTCAGGAGAACATACCACTGCAAGACCGCGGCGAGGACCGTGCTCCACGCGGACTGCACCGCGACGGGTTTCATCTCAGCATAGACCGCGTCCACACCGACGGTGAACGACTTGTCCGTGAAGCCGATGAGAACGCCCGAGATGACGACAGTATTGAAGCCCAAATTCTCGTCGCCGTCGATTTTGCACCTGAGCAATCTCGGTCAGAGTTGGCAAATGGGAATCACGACGACCGAACCTCACGGTGAGCGGCGCGAACCGCCAGCCGTGCTGTCGCACCGTGAGGACCTCGTCCACCGTGAGCTCGGGCTGGACCACTGCCAACTCAGGGGTTGAAACAACGCCAGCCATGAGGAGCGCGGCCCACGTCGGCGACGCGAAGCGAAGAGGCTGGACGGACGGCGCAGAAGGAAATAGCCCAACAGCGACCACGAAGACGGTCTGGCCAATCGTCTTGGGCATGCCGACCACCCGAGCTTGAGTGCCGTGAGGGTAGACTTGGGCCGAAGACGACGTATCTGCGCGCGAGGAAATGCAGATTGGGCGCACAACGCCTGGAAACGCGACGCGTGAGCCAGATAATAATGTCAGGATAGGATCACCGCACCGTCCACCTCGCACGTGGAGAAGTACAGTACAACGCGAGAACGCCCGGCCTTCGACAGCGGCAGGGCGAACGGGCGATGGAGGACGAGGAAGCGGTTGAACAGTGAGTCGACGGGGGCGGTCATGGCACGTTGGAGCCTGTGCAACGCGGGCCAGCCATTTTGTGCCTCTGGTGGATTCTGAGTTAAACTGGCGGCGTGCCGCGAGATGTGGTAAGCGGGCAACTCTGACGGAGCGCAGGCTCGTGACGCGGTCAGCTATTTCAGTCGGAGTTTGGGAACCATCTCCGCTCCTGTCGGGTGCGGTGTGCTGCCTCTCGCCGCACAATCGAATCCGCGGACAGTGAGTCAACCACGGAGCCACAGCCTTGCAAGGCCGTCATTACACTTCCAGTTTGGGGCACAGCATACCAAGATATCTGAGTATATTTATGTATCAATGGAGCGGAATCGCGCAGCTATAGACGGAATGACACTACGTAAGATCACGTTCAATAGTTCTATACAAACTTGGACATTGCACTACAGTGTGTTCACTCTGTGTCTATAGGATGGTACCAGTGACTGACGCGTGCAAGGGTGAGTAGCACCTCTGTGCTGTTGGCCCAGGTGTTCAAGAAATCCCAATACACACTCAGATCTATTCTCTTATTGCTCGTATTCCTGAGGATATATTGGTTCGTGCGAACGAACGCCCTGATCCGAGCGGAGCAGCGTGACAGCGCGCGTTTGAAACGCCTCGGGGTTGGATACGCGCCTGCCACGCTCGCGATCCATTCTCCTACAGATGGCACAGTCACAAACCCGGAATTATCGCAATCCACTGGTGGGAAGCCGGACTTGACAAAAGGACAACGGGCGGAGAAATATATCTACTTGCCATTTCAGAAGAACACAGTTAGCATCAAGGTTCATACGTACGGCCAGTTTCTCCTCCGGAATGTGATCCATAGGCAGATCCACCAAACTCTCGTTACCAGAAAGGGCCTCCTCGTCAGCTTCGCACTCCTCCTCGCTGCCTGCGGTGGCATTGCATCCAGAGTGCTCTCCATCCGTTTCGTATTCACTCTCGCCACTCACGCAGCCGTCTTCGACAGCTTCGACATCCAGCAAGGAGCTCGCGCGCATTGGGTTGGATGGCACTGCAACGCTCGTGGAACTTGAGCTCCCTTGGTCTCAAAATGGTCTCAAAGGGATGGACGCCTCGCAATTTATACGGCGAACTATATATATTATGACGTGACGCCATCATGCAGACAGCGAAAGCTTCATATGACATCAGAGGATGGGAAAGGAGGGACACTATGAGCAAACGAGAGGCAGAGGATCGATCGAAGTCCATGACGTCAAGGATACCCAGCGACAGGATGACCACCATGAGCACTGATGATCGCAGTGACGCGGACAGCAGGCTGAATTACGCATCATCGTAGAACCTGCTATTGCATCAGAGGTCTGGCGTGCGGGCGAGGAATGGTGGAACGTACAGCGTTGCGTTGTCCAACATGTCGACATCGCCGACCGGGTTCATGAACTTGTCCCAATCGAAGCTGTCCCCGGCGATGCCGTCCGAAGTGCTATAGGCGGAGGGTACTGGTCAACCGGGGCGACGTATGGAACACTGACGATCCTCACGTGCGCATGACGTCGTCGATTGCGAACAGAGTATTGGAACTTGCCTTCGCGACTGGCCTGCGCGCGCGCGTCAGAACGAGGTAGCAAACTAAGCAGACTGCGCACGTAGTTTCCACGCCGTGTAATCCGTGGGCGGATGTGGCAACCTGCTGGGAGGGAGTCCTAATGACCAATGAGCACTTGCCCCGCACGCAGTCAACGATATCACGCACGAATAGGGAAGCTCGGCATTCTGTGTGCGGGGCGTCGTCGGCGCGGGCGGCAGCGAACCTTCTGGTGCGAAGTGCGCGCGAACCGGCGAGTTGACGGGGGAAAAGGCGGTGGTAGGTTGCCCATTCTGCTGGACCGGCGCAAACGCTCCGGGTAGTTGACCGCCGTTGGCCATGGCAAGCACGCCGGCTGGCGTTGGTGTCTGTGCAACGGTGACCGCCGAGGAGCTTGCCGACGGCACCATCAAGTCCGCCGGGGCGATGGTCCTGTTGAACGCGAGGGAGCTCTCGGCAGGCGCGAGCGGCGGCGCGGGAGGGCGGACAGGCGAGGACATGGGACTGCCAAGCGCGCCCAGGGCAGTCGGTGCGCCGTTCGGTACGCCATGCTGAACGGTGCCCACTGGCAGCGCAGTTATTGCGCGAGTTGCAGGCGCCCTGTTCGCGACTTGAGGAGAATTGTTCTGACTGACGATGCCTGTGGCAGGCGTGGGGGCGTCAACCGATCCTGTGCGAGCACCCGCGGATTCATCGTTCTCGGTCACGCGAGCACGCTTTCTGCCAGCCTGCGAAGCACTGCGCGCAATTCAGCATGGACATCGCCTGTCGATATTTATGGACGTACCGGTCAACGGCGAGGGATACGCCGACGAAACGAGTGAGGCGTTCGGGAAGATCACGGCCGTAATAGACGACGGGGGTCTTCACCGCGTCGGGAGCGTATTCAGTACAGTTGAAACTGGTGACAGCGACCTTGACTATGTTGTTGAAGAAGCCCGCGAACGTCCCGAGAACGCGAACTTTGTGCTTCACATGCAGCGTCGGCAATGTCTCAAGCAACTCGCGACCGTAGAAGCAGCACCTAGGCGGATACATCAGAGTCGAGCCGATGAAGAACTTCCTGTTGTACTTACCTGACCTGCATGTCGGTAGGACCGTACACGTCGAGGGTAAGGGAGAGCATGCAAGACCCGCCGCAGAACTCTACATCCGTGCCGCCGCAGACAAAGCCTTCGATGTTGAGGCTGAGGCTGGCCTTCGAGACCTCTGTGCCAGGTTCGGGCTTCTGTTGGCCGCGCACGTCGAGTGTCACGGCAGAGCACACCACACTCGCCGGGACTGGCGCTGAGGAGGGGAACTATGCGAGCAAGAACATGGGTGGTGCATTGACCAGACCAAATCTGGGGATCAGCCCAGAAGGCCATCCGCCCTATATACACATCATGAGAACGCCGGAACGAGACTATCCCGGATCACCGTACTGCCTCGAGAGAGGTCGCCGATCTGAGCCGAAGCCCGCGATGTCCTCGAAGCCCGAAGTGGCTCGACGAATAACCCATAACCGAACTCGTCCCCGCGAACCAGCGATCGAGCAGGCGTTGGACATACCGGGATATGCATCGAAGACTCCTCGAAGGGCACCAGCCTCTCGCAGACCATCGTAGAACCCCGAGCGCGCGAGGGGGCGAAGATGAGGCGCGAGCTGGTGCCGCTGCAGACGTACATCGCGATGTTGCGGCTCGTCGAAGTCTCCAGGGTGTAGAGCGAGCGTGCGAAGAACATCGGAGAGGTGTCTCGAAGGTATTCCGGATGGCACGAGGTCGAGAGAGCGTCTCTGTCGGGAGAGCGGTGTTGAGGGGTAGGGCTGGGAAGAGCGCGAACAGCGCTGCGAGCCGACGGCACGAGATACCGGCGTATACACGACACCCGAGAGGTGAGAGAGGGTGGGCGAAGATATCCCGGGTGCAAGGGACGCGAGGGGATGTCGAGCGAGTGGTTCGAGATCGGGCCGCGGGACCAGAGGCCGGATATGGGCGAACCGGCCGAGCGCGAGCCGCCGAGGCGCTACGGCGAGAGTCTCACCCTCTAGACGAGATGAGATCCGTTCCACGAGCAGATTCCGGGTCTGAGGTCGCCGAGGCACGTCGTCGTCGTCGAGATAGGTCGCGGCGTCCCATAAAGGCAGCAGCGCATGATGGGGTGCGGGTGGGGCGCGAGTCTCACCCGCCAGATCGATTCGGCTCGCGATTCCGCATCCCTAGAGCCTAGGGACTAAGCGGGATAACGAGATTTGAGAATGGCGAACTGAATGGGCAGGTGGGGGAGACTGCGAAGAGGCGAGACTTCGAGCGATGAGAGGTTGGAGCGTGCGAAGACCTCGAAAATCGCAACATAGCCCCCCTTACAAGCCTCGAGCAGTCTCCAGGAGCGAGGGAGAGCCTCGGCGAGCTGCTGGGGACCAGCGTGAAGGAGATCGAGGGCGTATTGAGTTCCGGGTGAGCACGGCATCGGCGGGTGACTCGTTGTTTGGGATCTCGAAGCTTGTTCGTCGACCATATAAGCTCGACGGGCTTCGACGTCTCTTGTTCTCGATCCCCCACCATGGGCCGCAAGGACAGCCGCCGCAAGAAGGACGCGCCGCCGCCCGCGCGCTCACGCACACGCTCGCCGCCGCCGTCGTCGTCTGCGGGGCCCTCGAACGCGGGCCCGTCGACGCAGGCGGGATCGGCGAGGCCGCCGCCGCCGCCGTCGTCGTTCCCGCCGCCCACCTCGTTCTTCCCGCCGCCTGCGCCGCCGTCGGCGCAACCGCCTCAGCAGCCCGCGACGCCATGGGCGCTGTGGAACGCAGCGGCGCCGGGGCAGTTCGCGATGCCGGCGCTGCAGCCTGATTTCACGGCGCCGTCGTACGCGCGCTTCGCGGGCGCGATGCCGCCGCCGCCTGCTCCTCGTACTCGTGCTCGCGCGCGTGCTGCCGCCCCGTCTCCGGAGTCTGGGGGCTCCGTTCCACCGCCGTCGACGTCGGCGATCTCGCCGCCGTCCGCGGCGCCTTCGACCTCTGCGGCGCCGCCGCCGCCTCCTCCTGCACCGTCGGCGCCGTCTGCGAACCCTGCGCCGGCGACGAGCTCTGCGCCGGCGCAGCCGCCCGCCGCGTCTGCGACCTCTGGGCCGTCCTCAACGCTGGGAGCGCCTGCTCTCGGGTCCGAGGACGACATTGACGATTTCTTGGGGCCCGCACGTTCGCCCACCGCGACTCCGTTCGCGCCGCCGCCGTCGGTTCGTCCTTCGCCCGCACCCGTGCGTGGGAGGGCGCCGCCGCCGGGGCGGCGTCTCGTGTTCAACCTCCCGCCCGTGCCCGCGAACTGGACGACGTCGGCCCCGCGATCTGCTCCGGCGCCGGAGGCGACGTCGGCGACCTCGCCGCCGTTGCCTTCGGACGAGGACGAGCCGTTCGTGCGGCGCCGCCGCCGCCCATTTGCCCGCATGACGGCGTCGCGGCCGGTGTCTGCTGTCGCGCCGGAGCAGGCGCGTAAGGAGCGGGCGCGTACGGGACAGGCGCGTGCTGGACCGGCGCAAGCTGGAGCGAGTCGTGGGCGCTCCCGCGAGAAGAACGCGTCTCCGCGTCGCGCGCCCAAGCGCGCTGCCCGCCGCGGCATGAAGATCCCGCCCGGCGAGAGCAGGAAGGCGGACCTCGACGCCATGCGCCGCGCCCGCAAGCAGCTGGGGCCGGACGATGTCCCTCTCCGGGTAAGCAGCTTCAGAGTCGATTCGGCGCGGGTCGCCGAGGTGCTGACTTCGTTCCCACAGGCGTGCGACAGCTGCGTCAAGGCGAAGATGACGCAGTGGTGTCGCGACAAGCCTGGCGTGCTGCCCTGCAGCGAGTGCAGCCGCCGCCACATCGCGTGCTCGTGGAAGACTCTCCGCGCGGACGCGGGGGTCGTTCGCGGGCACCGCGGGGCGCGACGCCCGCTGACGCCGCCGGACGCGCGTAGCTCGTCGCCGCCGCCCACGTCGCGCGATTCGTCGTCGTCGAGGCCGTCGTCGTCGCGTTCGCGCCGCTCGAGGCGGCGCCGCTCGACTTCGTCATCGCCGGGTCCGGTGAGGACTCCCGAGGTTGAGGAGGCGCGGGCGACCCTGCTAGACAGGCAGCGGCGGTACCAGGACTACCGCAACGCGACGCGCGTGGCGCGGGTCTCGCAGATGCGCCAGAACGACGACCCGGAGTCGGAGGACGAGGACGAGGACGAGGTCGATGTGTGAGCCGCCCGGGGCGGTGTTCTTGTATGTTTCTTGATGTACGTAGTTTCTTGTCGCAACGGGCGAAGTAGGATAGGAAATAAGGATCGAGGTGTTTCTTGGAATGAGTGTGGGGCCCGAGACCGAGTCCGGGGTGAAAGCGAAACGTGAACCGCGAAGCGCGACGACTTCGCGCGCGTGCTGACGGTCGAGGGAGTTCGTCTCGAGCGCGAGGCTGCATTCACTGAGGTCGGCGAGGTCGTCCGGGGAGGGCGACACGGGGGAGGCCCAGGGAATGCGTTCGGAAGCGGCCGACGATCTGCGTAGAGCGCTGCGAGTCGCGCGATGTTCATCGCGAAGCCGGGCGTGAGCGAAGCCGGAGTTCGAGAGCGACATCTCGGTCAAGGTGTCGAAGAGGTCCCCAGCGCGATGTGGGGAGAGGGGGAGGGGCGAGACCAGCGCCCGAGCGTTAGGGGTCATGTAGTGATCGTGGAGGCCGCGCTAGCGTGCGGGCTAGGGATAGCGTCGATCGCGGAGCGTTAGGAGTGCTCGGCGAGGTTCGTTCGGCTCTGCCGTGTGTTCGTTTCGAGTCGTAGGGCGTCGTATCGTTCGTTCGAGTTCGTGTGCGAGGCATCGTGCGTCGCTCGAGTCGTTCGCGCCTCGTCTCGTGAGGTCGGCGGTGCTCAGGCACTGCGAGCGCATGCATCCTTCGTCGGATCACGGCCAGGCCCCCATCTTTCGATGGTCAAGAGCGGGGAGAGTGACTGCGCGTTCTTCCATTCTCGCTAACAGTCAGAGGTGGTCGGGTTTTGGTAGCGCACCGCTCGTCGAAGGTCGACGAGGGTCGAGGGTATAGAGGGAGGAGAGACACCCCAGGAGGATGGGATGCGGTGCGATCCTGGTGCCGAAGATCCGAATGACTTGGCGGATCGCGAGGGAGCACGCGTGCACATCGCGAGTCGAGCCCCCGGGGCGAGGGGGAGAGACATAGGTTGCCCGTCTGGGGTCGGCGAGGTCGGTACACGGGCTAGCGTCGCTGACGCTATGAAACCGAGAGGAGGGGAGCGAGTTGTCCGTCGAGAGGATCCCATCGGCGCCCAGGCTGCGAGCCTTATCGGCCATTCCGACTTGCTAGAGGATCGTCGTCGGTGAAGAGGGGGGAGCGCGGCCGATGATTCGTCGAACTGCGCGACACATCGCACCGCGGGGGAGCCGGAGAGCGGAGAGAAGAGGGCGAGGAGGGAGGAAGGGACGCCAGTCCGAGGAGAGGTTAGATTTGGTCTTATGTCACGGCAGAGCACACCACACTCGCCGGGACTGGCGCTGAGGAGGGGAACTATGCGAGCAAGAACATGGGTGGTGCATTGACCAGACCAAATCTGGGGATCAGCCCAGAAGGCCATCCGCCCTATATACACATCATGAGAACGCCGGAACGAGACTATCCCGGATCACCGTACTGCCTCGAGAGAGGTCGCCGATCTGAGCCGAAGCCCGCGATGTCCTCGAAGCCCGAAGTGGCTCGACGAATAACCCATAACCGAACTCGTCCCCGCGAACCAGCGATCGAGCAGGCGTTGGACATACCGGGATATGCATCGAAGACTCCTCGAAGGGCACCAGCCTCTCGCAGACCATCGTAGAACCCCGAGCGCGCGAGGGGGCGAAGATGAGGCGCGAGCTGGTGCCGCTGCAGACGTACATCGCGATGTTGCGGCTCGTCGAAGTCTCCAGGGTGTAGAGCGAGCGTGCGAAGAACATCGGAGAGGTGTCTCGAAGGTATTCCGGATGGCACGAGGTCGAGAGAGCGTCTCTGTCGGGAGAGCGGTGTTGAGGGGTAGGGCTGGGAAGAGCGCGAACAGCGCTGCGAGCCGACGGCACGAGATACCGGCGTATACACGACACCCGAGAGGTGAGAGAGGGTGGGCGAAGATATCCCGGGTGCAAGGGACGCGAGGGGATGTCGAGCGAGTGGTTCGAGATCGGGCCGCGGGACCAGAGGCCGGATATGGGCGAACCGGCCGAGCGCGAGCCGCCGAGGCGCTACGGCGAGAGTCTCACCCTCTAGACGAGATGAGATCCGTTCCACGAGCAGATTCCGGGTCTGAGGTCGCCGAGGCACGTCGTCGTCGTCGAGATAGGTCGCGGCGTCCCATAAAGGCAGCAGCGCATGATGGGGTGCGGGTGGGGCGCGAGTCTCACCCGCCAGATCGATTCGGCTCGCGATTCCGCATCCCTAGAGCCTAGGGACTAAGCGGGATAACGAGATTTGAGAATGGCGAACTGAATGGGCAGGTGGGGGAGACTGCGAAGAGGCGAGACTTCGAGCGATGAGAGGTTGGAGCGTGCGAAGACCTCGAAAATCGCAACATCGAGCTTATGCGCCTTGACCTCGACGCTCGCGTTTCCGTACAGAAAGTCGCCGTTAGCGAAGACGACTGTGCCGACGGGCAGCGGAGGGCCCTGGTCGCGATAAGTCATGTTGATAGCGATGTTCGACTCTAGAATTGGCTGAGCACGGCGGCGCGAGGACGCTGACGGCACGGCAAACCTGCCAATCGACCCGGGCATTGATACGTGGTATACTTGCGCCCGCCGACCGTCCGCTGAGAGCGCACAGTGGTGTGGCAGATGATGAAGAGCGTGTCCGCGCTGATGCTCATGGGGGCGAGAGACGGGGGGGACGACCTGTCAGACACGTCCCTTATCTTCCCTTATGTAGACACGAGCCAAATTTTGTTGGGCAAGTCCTTCGGAAACACCACGCATAGTGGTTGAGCGCCAGCCAGAACATTTCCTCGAGCGTCCAGCGCAAGAACTGACGGACGGCGCGCGATGTCAATGTCAGGCCAGAGGAAAAGAGACCGGGTGAGAGTCGTGGTCGACCGGACTTCAAATACGCCCCGCAGATAGTCACACGGATCAAGAATTATGAACGAGTAAGAACTGGATTGGCAAACATTGTACTATACACAACAACCTGAAAAGGATACTACGGCGAGTCGGGAGCCACTAGCTAAGAACATGATTCGATTCGTTACAGGGCGCGGACACTGGCTGACGACAACTTGAGGATGACGCGCGGAAGTGTCTTGCCCTTCCTCTTCGCGACGGGAGTGGTCGCGACGGGAGTGGAGGAGGAGGTCGCAGCCTGCGGCGGCGCCGCGTCACGGATACTCTGGACCGAAGGAAGCTCGCCACGCGGACCGGCAGCGCTGTCGTGAAGGAATCTAGCGGGGGCACGGATTCCAGTGAGCAAAGCACCCTATATTGTACAGAACAGACACACCTAGCGGGGGCACGGATTCCAGTGAGCAAAGCACCGGAGAATCCGTGCCTCCGCCGTAGTTGCTATATAACAGGTTCATCGTGATTTCGGAAGTGCGGAACGGACATGCGGACAACGGGCTGCATACATGCGCGCGTCCGCGGACGCGCGCTGATTTCTCCTTGGCGCTCCCAGAGCGCATCTACTTCAACACTCCCCCTCGCTCGGGAGCGGGGATACGGATGCCGATCGCGTTGCAGAGCTCGACGTGGCGGTCGCGCGGCAGCGCCTTCGTGAGCAGGTCCGCGAGCATATCGCGCGTGGGGAGGAACTCTAGCGCGATGGTACCGTCGGCGACCTTCTCGCGCACGAAATGATGCTGGACGTCGATGTGTTTCGTCCGGCCATGGAAGACGGGGTTGCGCGCGAGGGCAATCGCGCCCTGATTGTCGCCGAAGAGCGGGATCTGCAGCGCCGCATCGCCACCGAGCTCCGCGATAAGGGCCTTGATCCAGACGGCCTCCTTCGCGGCCTGCGTCAAGGCCATGTACTCCGCCTCGGTCGTCGAGAGCGCCGTGACGCTCTGCTTCTTGGACGACCACGACACTGCGCCTGCGCCGATCCGGAAGACGTAGGCACCGGTGGACTTGCGATCGTCGCGGTCCCCGGCAAAGTCGGCGTCGCTATAACCGGCGATCGAGCACATGCCACCCAGCGTCAAGCCCACAGCAGCCGTGCCCTTCAAGTAGCGGAGCACGCGCTTCGCGGCTTCCCAGTGGGCACGGCCTGGGTTGGCCATGAACTTGCACAGGACCGACAGCGGATACGCGATATCGGGTCTCGTCGCGACCATCGCGTACAGCAGCGCGCCCACGAGCTCGCGATACGGTACGTGCTGCATTTCCGCGCGCTCTGCATCGTTCTGAGGCGACATCTCCGCTGTCAGGACTGTCCCCGGCGCGAACGGCGTCGCGACCGGATACGCGTCGTCCAACCGGAACCGGTGCACCAGCGCGACGATGAACTGCTCCTGCGAGAGCGTTATCGTCTTCTGCTCGACGTTGCGCACGAAAGAGATGCCCAGGGTCCAGGTGAGCGGTCCAGCGCCCGAAATGCCGTACCGCGCGCTGAAATGCTGCTCCAGCTCGAGCAGCTTGGGCTCGCTGCCGCCGGAGGTCCCATCGTCGACCCAGAACGCGACTATCGCCGCCTCGCCGGTGTCCCAGACCTTGCGGTACGCGGCCCGGTCGCTCGTGAGTCGATTCCACCCGAGTTCGGCCATGAACTCATCGCGTTCCTCCGCCCAGTAGTCGCCGCCTTGAATTGTGCCGTACAGCGGCTTCAGGAGACGCCAGACGGCGTCGGGGTCGCTCGGGTGCTCGAGCCCGGGCGGCGGGCGCATGTAGATGACCTCGCGAAGCGGACGGTGCAGGTATGCCGACGTCACGTCGAATTGCCGCATCGCTGACCCGTTTGCAGCGCCCAGGGCCAGCATCGTGCGCAGCGTCTCGTGCCGCACGACGCCTGCGCGCACCTGCACGGGATCGAAGTGGACGCCGGGGATCTGCGTGAAGCCGCGCGCGCAAACGCGGGCTTTGTAGCCCGTCACCTCCCCCTGCGTGCCGCGCTTCACGCGCAGCACCGTCTTCGAATCCATCAGCGTCTCGCCATCCGGGAGGGTCGCCCACTCGTACACCCCATGCTCGACGAGGTTCGTGTGCTCCTTGTCGAGCGCCGCGCGCCATTCCTTTGCTAACGGACCGTTCAGCGCATGCTCCACCGACACCGGGTCTTCGATATCGGGGAACCCGGGCTCGGCGACCGCATCCGCGACGCCAGACATCGCGGCGAGCGCGCAGTGGAACGCTGCGCCCGCCCGCGGCAGTCCCGAGCGCGTCGTGCGCATCGGGAAGTCTGCGCCATCCACCGCGGACTGCTCAAGCGCGCGAACGTCGCGCACGAGCAGCTGTGGTGCGGGCTTGTTGGGAGCGGCGCCTCCCTCAGCCTTTGGCGCTCCCCCTGGTGCGGGGGCCGGTGGTGCGGGCGGTGCAGGAGCCGGCGGTGCTACTGCCGCTGCAGGGACAGGCATCACCGGTCCGCTCACACTGCCGTCGCCGTCAGCTTCTGTTGACGCGGGTTCCGCAGGACCAAGCGAGTCGTCATCGAAGAGCACGTCGGAGACCTCGTGCACCTTGCCGTCGCCGTCGAGCACCTTGTAACCGCCTTCCCAAGGTAAGTACCCCACGAGCCGTCCCGTCCACGCCTTGCCATCTAACTTCTTGCGCTTCTCCTTAGGAATCGCGACGTGGACTTCGCAGCCAAACGGGTGCACATTGCGCAGGTCGGGCTTCGCCTGATAGAAGATCTCGAAAGGCGTGCGGAAGTCGTTGGCGCGGGTCGGCGAGCGGTTGCGCAGGTACGCCATCGTGTCGAACGCGAGCGGCCAGAACTTCTTTGGCAGCTGAGCATCAATCAGCATTGCTCGTGCGCCCTCGACGAGCGTCCGGTTCATCCTCTCGGCGACGCCGTTCTGCTGCGGGGTATACGGCTGCGAGGTGAAGAGCTGGATGCCGCACTTGTCGAGGTACGCCTTGAACTTCCCGCGCGTGAACTCCAGCGCGTTGTCGACCATGACAGCGCGGATCTTACGACCCGTGGACAGCTCAACCTTCGCCTTCCAGCCCTTGAAGGCCTCGAGGCTGTCATCGCGCGCGTACAGCGGGATCGCTGAGCCGATGCGGCTGTGGTCGTCTACCAACGTGTAGACGTACCACTTGCGATCGTACGACTGCGTCTCCATCGGGCCGATCGTGTCCATATGGATGAGGTCGAGCGGAGCAGCAGCGCGCTCGCGTCCTGGCGGATGCGGCTTGCGGGCGAGCTTGCCCTCGATGCACGCCTTGCAGTCCGTCCAGTCCGGCAGCGGGTTACCCGGGTGTGTGAGTCTCGTTCCCGCTGCTGCGCCGTCGACTAACCGCTTGCAATCGCGCAGGTTGAGGTGCCCCATCGCGCGGTGAAGGTCCATCCACCCAAACTCGCGCTTCGCTGCCGCTGCCATCGCAACAACGGCCGCAGGCCTGGTGGGCGGCACTTTCTCGCTCTGCGTCAAACTCACAGCCTGCCGCGCAGTTCCCCCTGCTGTGCGCGGATCCCGAAGGACGCGAACGTCCCACGGGTAGACCTGGTCGACCTTTGGCACAAACACAACCGACGAGCCATCGCGGCCGCGGATGTGGAGCCCGTCGCGCTCGGGCCGGATGTGGAACCCCGCATCGAGCATGCCGGCGAACGAGATGAGGCGTGTCTCGATGTCCGGGCACCAGTTGACGTTGTCCAGACGCCCGAGGACCTCCTCGCCGTTGGACAACTTCACGCCGTAGACCAGTGTGCCGGCGCCATGCGCGGCAACGCAGCCCTTCCCGATGTGGATCTCGCGCGGGCGGTCAAAGTACTGGAAGTCGGAGAGGTCGCGTGCATCAAACGTGAAGTGGTCCGACGCGCCGGAGTCGACCCAGAAGCGCGTGAGCGCGTTACCCGTCGCGGGCTCCGTGGCGCGCACAGCGCTGAACATGCGCCCGGTCGGTGCGTTCGGCTGGGCTGTCTTCTGGTTCGACGCCGAGGGTGTCGCACCCTGCTTGTTGGCGGTCTTCGACGGGCACTCCCAGGCGAAGTGGCCGAGCTCGTTGCACCCGTAGCAGCGGACGTTCGACTTGTCACGCGTGCTGCTGCTCCCGCCGCGGCCTCCACGATTGCCGCGCCCTCGTCCGCGACCTCGCCCGCGGCCTCTCGCCGCGCCTTGGCCGCGTGCAGCCAGCGCAACACTGCTGGCTTCCGCAGTCGGGCCCTCGCCGCGCACAATGCGCCGCAGCTCTTGCTGGCGCAGGCGCGCATATATCTCGTCGGGCGTATCCGTCTTGATCTTCACGGTCAGGGCGAAATCGTCGTACTTCTTGCCGAGCGAGTTGAGGAAGTATGTGTTGAATTGCGCGTCGCTCAGCGCCATACCGCTCTTCTCGAGCTTCGTGCGGATGCCACACATCTTGTCCCAGTGCGGCTGGATAGGCGTCGCGGGGTCATACAGCGTGCTCCCGATCTCGAGGAGTAGGACGCCCTGGAGCTCGCCGTCGGTGAGGCCGTACTTGTCCTCGAGCGCCGTCCATGCGGTCTTCGGATCGCTCGTGCCGATGATCGCCATCTGGCACTTGTCCTCGACGCGCAGCGAGATCTCGAGGTACGCTTTCCGTGTGCGCACGTCCCATGCGCTCTTGGCTGCACGCTCATCCGCAGTAGGGTTCGACGGGTCGACTGGCGGGAGAGGGGGCAATGTGGTCCCATCGATGAGACCCCACTGATTGTGCGATGCGAGCACGTCGGTGGTTTTCTTCTGCCACATGAGCCAGTTGTCGCCATTCAGCTTATCGTAGGTATTGAACCCATTGCCGGTCGTGTACGTGTAGTCGGCAGCTATCGTAGCTGCTGCAGAAGACATGCTTGTTTGCGATCAAGCGCGATGCAACGGACAGGCTAAACAACGAGAAGCTGGGATGCAATGGTTAGAGCTCGGGGCTCATAACCTGAAGGAATCTAGCGGGGGCACGGATTCCAGTGAGCAAAGCACCCTATATTGTACAGAACAGACACACCTAGCGGGGGCACGGATTCCAGTGAGCAAAGCACCGGAGAATCCGTGCCTCCGCCGTAGTTGCTATATAACAGGTTCATCGTGATTTCGGAAGTGCGGAACGGACATGCGGACAACGGGCTGCATACATGCGCGCGTCCGCGGACGCGCGCTGATTTCTCCTTGGCGCTCCCAGAGCGCATCTACTTCAACATGTCGCGGGCGGCGAGCTCACAACCGAGCCGCAGAAGAGAAGCAGCAAGCTCGTCTCTAAAAAAGGAGTTAGTGTAGTTCGCGGTGACATATAGTCTGCCATACCTGATAGCAGCGTCCGCATCCGTCTGGACGCCGGCGCCGGCGCCGTCAGCGACAATGTCGGCCGCACTGGAGTCGGCGGCGTCGGCGACGTCGGCAGGTTCGGCGGCGGGTTCGGCGGCGTCGGCGGCGTCGGCGGCGGTGTCGCCAGCAGTCGTGACCTCGCTACAGCGGGCATCAGCAAGGCCTCGCGTATACCACGATGCCCAGACTCACCCTGCATCAGACACTGCGTCTGCGCTATCTGCGGCGGGCGAAGGCGGTGCCTCAGCGGCGATGTTGCGCGAGCGCGAGAGGCGCGGGTCGGCCACGGGCGAGTAGCGGCGCGTGATCTTGGTGGGTGGAGTGTGGCGCGAGAGAATGGTCGGGCCATTGTAGGTGGGTGGATCGAAGAGCGCGTTGAAGACAGCGAAGCCGTCGGGCCGGAAGTCAGCGCGCTCGAACGGGTTACGAACGTCGGTGACGAAGAGCGCCGGAGGGGTGCCCTGGTAATTGAACTGCAGGGTGTGGACGTCGATGACCGGCCGGTTCGTCGTCGTCCAGCCGCAGATGACGCCCGAGATGATGACCGCGGTACCGAGCGTGTACGGCGCTTGGATGGTCACACGCTTAATGTCGCGGTTGACGCAAGACCTGGCAGAGCGTGAGGAGGGGATAGAGCAAACACGAGCGTGAAGACTGACGAGAGGACCAGGGGCACCGCCGGCCACACGTCGTGGCGAACGATAGTGACGTCGAAAGAGAAGCAGCTGGAGTTGTACGGGTGGTACTGAGGCGGAGACGAGATGAAGCCGCTGTACGTGAAGCGGGGAAGGCGAAAGTTGTTGAGCGGCAGCAGACTGGGCATGGGGTCGATTGCCGCGGCAGTGACACGAGTAGCGACGATGAGCAGCGTGGTCTTGTAGAAATGGCCGTGTCCGACGACGCGTGCGAGGGTGTTGTGCGCGAACTTGGCCTTGCGTGTCATGTGCGCGATGCTGACGGGGATCTCAGAGCCTGATCTTGGCAGTCAGCACGAGCATCGTGAACCGCGAAACACCACGCGCCTTGCAACTCGACAGCGCCGTTGTAGACGTTGTAGCCTTTGAGACCGAGCGCGTCGGGGGGAGCGTAGTCTGGGTCCCAGAGGAAAGTGGTGAGGACGACGTTGAAGGACGGCATTGCGGGTAGACGAGGAGAGCGCAAGGGAGCCTGGAGGCCCTCCAGGCGTGGATTATAAACGGCGCGGATGCTCATGCGTCAGGAGCGGGGGTTCGAGCTTAATGGACCGGAAATGACGACGACCACATGCGCGCTGGCGATCGACTGGTCGATCACGAGCGCGTCAGCGCCTGCAGCTTCTACCGTCGTCACCGGCGTGAACGATGAAGACATCGACTGTCGCAGCTCGATCGTACCAGCCTACGCCCGACGACGTCAGCATCCCCAGGCGAGCATAACGTAGGTCGTCGACCGACACGCACAGCATTCTACGTCAGAGATTTGCCCGCAGAGACAGCGGCAGCAAAAAATGACCTGCAACCGCTGCAGCCGCCACCAGCAAAGGTGCCTGGCCAGCTCGTGTCGCCCGCCTCTGCCCTGCGGCGACGACACAACAGCCGCGCGCGCGGGACCGAGCTCAATACGTGGAATGAGGGTGAGGGGGAGGACAACGCGGTGCCCCACGACGGTGGTGCACGCGTCGTGGCTCTGGACGAAGAGCGCAGCGAGGACGAGGGACGGAAGCAAACACGGAGCTTCAAACTCCGCGGGAGACGACGAACACACTTCAGGACAATTCACGCTGAGAATCAGGACCAAATATAGTATATTCCCAAGCATATTAGGGGGTTGTAATTGTTATATAAGTATCTCAGTATACGTAATATTATCCACTCTGTCCTGGCCACTTGGGAGTCTGACAACGGCGTGATCCCGCCGCCGTACGCGAGAGATCGCGGTGTACAACTGGCCATGAGAGAATACGGGTCTGCGTAGATCTAGGGCAACAATGTCTAGTGTGAGTCCCTGGCAACTATTGAAAGTCGTTGCATAGGCTGGGGCCAACGGAAATTGGCGTCTCTGGAGAGTGCGACGGGTCTCTGGAAGATAGGTCTCAAAGGTGATACGGGGAATCAGTATGTCCTCTGTATCTATGCGAACTCCAGCAACTGTATCTCGCAATATTCGGACAGTGATCAACCTGGTACCGACATCCACGACAACCACGCGGACATTTTTGACCAGTCCGCGCGAGATAGAGAAGTTTCGCAAGAGCCTGAAAACGGCATTCGTCTTAATAATCAGAGAATGAGAGGGCAAGCCTGGCAGGTAAGCGCGCGCCGCATAATCCAGCGTTGCGCCTGCTCTCTCTGGCATACCAGCTTGATCCTCTTCTTTGATCTTATCTGCTGAGAGATATGTTCTCGCGGTTCCACGAACACGGGACAGAAGTAGAGCATTGTAGTGATCTATCTGCCTGTTCGTAGGGCACAGGATGGATCTCTTCAGGCAGACAGTCGGGTCGTCGATGACTTGCTGCGGATACACGAAATCAATCAACTCTCCGTCAGTCTCTACATGCCGCAGAAGGTTCAAGTCGACCTGGGGACCAGCGCCGTCTCCAATTTCGTCCACCCACGCGGCGTATTCACCGTCCTCGGCATTCCGAATCGGGATGGTCAGCCTACGAACTTGGAATAGCCCCCATAGCGGCGAGCAGCGAATTGAAGCGTCCACGACCTGTGCACGAGTGCCGCGGCGTACTACAGGACACGTTTGCCTGAAATCTCCCGCGAGAATAACTATCTTCCCCCCGAATGGGCGCTCGCTGCCGCAAACGCGACGACACGTTTCCTCCACACAGCTGAGAGCCGCGCGATTCGCCATCGGGGACTCATCCCATATCAAGGCCCTGAACTCCCGTATGAGCTCTGCCCTAGAGTCCCCGGGTTCAATGGGCGAGCGCAAAAGCTCGTTGTACTCGTTGACGGGGATCTGCGCGCGGTCAGACGGAGAGAATTGCGAGACCTCAATGACAGCCTACCTTGAAGCAGGAGTGAGTCGTCCTCCCGCCCTCGTAAAGCAGCGCTGCAAACGCTGACGTCGCCGTTGGAAGCACGATCTCATCACGTGACCGAATGAAATCGCAGATCGCGTTGATGAGGAAAGTCTTGCCGCGTCCGGCTTTCCCGTCGATAAACAGAAGCAGTGGAAGGTTATTCTCTACCGCATGAACGACCTCGTTGAATATCGCCGTTTGTTCTGCGGTGAACCGCGCAACAGCGGCGGCGACGTTCCGTCGGAACTTCTCGATGTGAGGCGCCCATCTATCCCGTTCGTAAGCCAATTCACCCTCCACAGTAATCGGGAGGGGAAGACTAAAGTCCTGAAGGCTACGGCCAAACTCTTCTAGCATGCGTGATATCTCTTCAAGGGCGCGAGAATGTGCCGCTGACTGAAGGCCGCCGTTCTCAAGGAAGAAGTCCAGGCTCATTTCGTCTCTGAATAGTTCCCAGAGCTTAAGCGGAAAATCCACCTCCTCCGCATCATGAACGATGAGATGCACGAACAGAAGCCGCACTTGTCTCGGCGTGCGCAAACTCTGTATCGCTTCCGCCAGTGCACATTCGGCCTCGTTTTTGTCGGCGAAGAGCCCCAGAGACTGAGCGGCCTCCTGGTACGAGTCATGCTCGATATTGTCGATAGTGCGGGCGTCGACGAAGGATAGTGCCGGTTTATGCAGCAGAATTGCCCGTAAATAGAACAGCTCGCCTTGGGAGGGCTTGACCGTGGCCAGACGCACGAAATGCCGGTGACTCTCTGTCCGTCTCAGCACGAGCCGTTTTATCTCGTCGTCAGGGATATCGTGCTCCGCAAAGACGCCAGGGGACGCGAGAGATGCTTCGCTCCAGGGAGTATGGCGGAACCTCGTGTAGAACTCCGCGTAGGTCAGGCTCTCGAATGAACATTGGACGCCATTCCACGTGTAATGACCTCGCGGGCGGTGGAAATAACGGTCCAACGTCGACAATGAGCTGCTAGGCCCGCGAACGCGACGGTACTGACGATGCTTGCGAGACTGGGGGAGATGAACCGCCAACCCGGTCACCCCGGGCGATTTGCTGGCAACGCGGAAACCCATAAGTCGCCACGCTGCTTCCCCGGCTGATAGATAGCGCGCCCGCCAGTAGTCATCGATTTCGTCGATTGTCTCCGACCCATCTTCACGGAGACGAACATACGTCCGGTCGACACCTGGGCCTTGCTGAGAAAAGGGAAAGAATCATCTGTTAAAACACGAACCTTTGCGGATATACTTGAAAAGGTACTGGAAGATGTGGGACGAGTTGGCAACTTCGAAGTTGATATGGCAGTCTAACGCACGCAGCAACGGCAAGCAATGAGGGACTACCATGCCGTCGCTTTCATGCCGACGCCGATACTGCACTCGCCCGTCGAACGCAAGTGTCGTACTGTCTCGAACAGACTTAGGGTACCCGAATCTGCAAACGGGTTCGACTGCTTTGCTGGGGTCTGAAAACACGCGCGCTCGCGGGGTGCAATACGGAGGAATGACAACCTTTTCCCGATCATGGGGATCGCGAGGGTGGTTATGTGTCATGAACCTCTTGACCAACGCGGAGTCTTCGGAGTTGGCAGGCATTTCCGCAGATACCACTGCGTCTATGTCTGCGGGAGAGATACAATCCTTCTCGAATTTGATGAGGATATGACAGTGGGGTAACCCGCGCTTCTGAAATTCGACAGCAAAGAGACGGTATACCTGCGCAGCGATCAGAATAACGGAAAAGTGAGCGCAGATAGTGATTTACCACGCCACCAGCGTTCGGAAACATGGACTTCAAAGCCTTCAGCAGGACGCCCAGTTTCTGTTTGAAGACGCGCGCTATCACGAGCGGGATGTCCTGCCAGCCTTGACCAACGCGCAGCTTGCTACGGATCTCAGGCCAGTCTGGGTTACACGTCATGGTAACAAAGAACGTTGGTACACCACAATTGGCCGCAATGGTGAGCGCGTCCGCGATCTGTTCCGAGCACCAAGCATTCGAGCCTAGAAACGATGACGGTAGAAAGACGTTCTCGTTGTCGCAGGGAGCATCCAGGCCCATCAGCGCGGCATCTTCGCGATGAGCAGCTGCCTGGCTGGAACGAATATAGGCCAAGCGCGACTCGATGTTGCGCGTAAACATATCCACCAAGTACTCGTTCGTGAGGCGGCCGAAGATAGCAAACCGCTCCTCGCGCAAAAGATACGCGCGACAGTGCCAGATCTGACTCGTAACATTGTCTCCGTCAGCACCGCGGTGCTCGAGCTCAGCGGCAGAAACACGGCCCCAACCGAGCGTGCCATGCGGGAAGAAGAGAGGGTACACGAACGGCTCCCAGAACCGATTTACAGCGGAGATGTAATGTACGTTCGACGTTGTCGCCTCGATGTTATCCACGAATCCAACCTCGGCGCGACGCTTCTTCGAGATAACGATGGACCGCAGCTGGTGATCTCGACGATTAGACGCAGCATCACGTCCGGCGGCGGTTTTACTTACCTTCGCGTCCGAAGCTACTGTGTTCTCAAGACACATGACCCCTGCGATTTCGTTCTCTCCTGCGTCACGAATGAGCAGTTGAACGTTAGGCACGTCGCTCTCGGGGCTCTGTCGGAATACATTAATCATGCGGACAAAGGGGTTTACGCGCAGCAGCGCTGCTCCCAACGCGTCAATCCAAAACTGAGGGAGCTTCTGGAACCAGTTCGCGGAAGAATGAGGCTCCCTTCCGCGCTGATCGGGCAGAAATCAACCCACTCGAAAATTGCGCGAATTCGCCTCAGTTCGCGGTACAACTTCAGCGCGAGCCAGCAACGGCGAACGATCACCCCCACCGCGAACACGCACTCGACCTCAATTCAAGCTCTCGTTGACAAGGAACAAGCCAGCGGTACGCAGAACCAGTTGCACGAAGTTCGTTCGTGCGCCGTGTATGCGGTTCGGGCCCAGCCGGCGTGACCCGCCAGCGCGAACCGCGAGCGCGAACTCGGTTCGCGGCCTCCCTCGTCTTCCACCAACTTCACGACGACGCGTTCCTGCATACAACCCGCGTAATGCACCACGCTCCTGCGCACACAAGGACGGTGGTTCATAGCCATTCACTCGAGGAGCGTCAACCGCGAACTCCGTGCGCTCACCGCGAACTGCGCCACGAACTTCCTTCGCGCGCCCCCTCTCCGGTTCCCCCGGCACTCAGCACTCTCCTGGATCGACGAACGACGCTGTGGAATCTGCGCGAACGTATGCAATGGGACATTCTCGAACGCGATGCAAGGTCAGCTGCACCGGCGCCCTGGCACGAACCACGAACGCGCAAGCCCGGCAACGCCACGGCAGAGGCCAGCCATCGTCCCAAGACTCATTCCGCCCTTGGCAACGTGAATCTCGAACCCGGTCGACCAGTATCCCGGACCCTAGCGCAAGGTTCGGCACAGCCTGGATTATCCATCACGCTCCCGGCACTCGTTCGCCACGCCGTTCACGATCGGCAGAGTCATTCCTCAACCTTCGGTCGCGTTCTATGACTCGTTCGGCGCACTCTCATTGGCTCCAGCGACGGAGAAATGACGGTTCGCTGTGTCTCCGCAGTTCGTGGACCGTATGTACGTGTCTTCGCTTCCCGGAAAGGCAGACGGGGCTCCCACCCCTGATTTTGGACTCTCACATGTATATAGCCCGAAGGCGATCCCCACTCAATCTCTAGTACTTCCTGACCAACGTCGTAGCCCGGTATCGAGCCCGGTGAGAGCAGCCCAGTGGTCTGGTTGAGGCTCGGTTGCAACTTGAGTCCCGTTCGAGCCGGGTAGAGTTCGGCACCTCCCTCACTCTCAGCGTCGTTGCGGTCAGCGTCTCCGCGAACCGCGTCGCGTGACTTGTCTTCGCCCTCGTCCTCTCGTCTTCTCTCGCGTCTCAGCCGTAGCGTCGGCCTCAGCTTTCGATCTCGACCCTCAACAATCTCTCAGGTGCGCACTTCGTTCGTCGATCTGTGCATCATCCGTCTCTCGCTTGCGCGAACCAACTTCGTCCTCCACTTCGTGTGTGTGGATTGAACTCTCAACTCGCTTGCGCGGAACCTGGGCTTCTCAGAACGTCCTTCCCCAAGCATCGAATCCCGTTCGCGGAACGATTCGTGGTGACCACTCTCCCCCTCTATACATCTATTTCTACGTTCTGCTGGGATTCTACTGTGTGCTCTGCACTAGGTAGCTTAGTAGTAGCGGCCGTTCTTCTTTGGAGTTGTTCATTCTTAGTAGTGATCATCTTCATAGTAGTTCTCCTTGATTCAGATAGCAGTCTTAGCTGGTTCCTTGCAAGTTCCGTGCAGTTCAAAGTGGTGACCACCGCAGGGAACTGAATTAGTAGTTTTACTAGTTTAGTTCTTTTCGGATTGCCATTTCGATACTTTTACTTCTTTCTACTCTTTGTTGTTGCCCGGATTCGCACGAATCGACTTCGACTCGGCGACCCGACGCGACAGCAACCCGACGACAACACGTCCAGTTCGCTACTCCAACACCTCACCGAGGAGTTCGGCGATCTCTCAACTCTCACCGAAGTCGACGACGAACTCGCTGCGTTTGCAACACTCGAGCTCGAACCGACTCCACCGCCGTCACCTTTTCGCGAACAATACATCTCACCGCGTCAAGGAAGACATCCACCCGAACCTCGCAATCCATCGCCACCGAACCCGCGCATCCTCGCCGAAGAACTACTTCGCTATCATCTTCGCGCGATGTCCGAGCAAGGCGATCCACCCCCGAATCCGCCGGGTCCCGACCCAGGCGTTCTCGACAACATGTTCCAGCAATTCTTCATGAACATGCTTCAACGCGCGCAGCAGCAGCCAGCACCGCCAGGAGGAGGTGCGGCGGCGCCAGCGGCTCAACAACCTCGAGTTCCTCTACCATACCCCGATGAGAAGAACGCTCCGCGGTTCGATGGCGACGAATACAAAGTCGGCACGTTCCTCGATTCGTTCGAAAGCCGCGCGCGCCTCGCCGGCGTCGCGGAGGGGCAATGGAAGAAGAAGATCGTCGATTATTGCGATCGCGACACGCGCAATCAATGGATGCAGCTCGACGAGTTCACCGACGATTCCCCGTGGGACGAATTCCGCACGGCGGTGCTCGAACTCTACCCGGAGAACGGGAAGATCAAGGAGTACACGCTCGAGGAACTGAAGGACCGCATCGCGAAGTGGAAAGAGCTCGGCCCGTTCAGGACGTCCGAGGCTGTCAGCACCTACACGCGCGAGTTCCTCGCATGCCAGAAATCGCTCTCGCGGCAGGGCATCGTCCATCAGCGTCAAGAGCTGTACCTCTCAGCGTTCTCGAAGGAGGAGCGAACGAAGATCGAGCGGCGACTTGAGTGGCGCCACCCCGATCAGCACTACCGCGATTTGACGATTGACGACATCTCGAAGGAGGTTCGCTTCCTGGCAAAAAATCACAACACCGAGACGACGGACGCGACGACTAAATACGCGTACTCGCCGCTGGCATCGGAGCAGCGCGAGGTCTCGGCGATGGTGAACCCGACCGTCAAGAAGGAGCAACCCGACGAGAGGCTCATCGCCTCTATTGCGCATCTCCTCGAGGAGAAGCTCGACGCGCGTCTCGGAGCGCGAACCGCCGCGACCGCGAACGATCCAACGACCGCAACGCAGGGATATTCGCAGGCGCGATACGCAGCGCCGCGAACCGCGCTCAGCATGCCGTTTCGACCGGACGAGAAGTGCATCTTCTGCGACGACCCTTCGCACCGCATGAAGCAATGCCCCATGCGTCTCGAGTACATTCGCATCGGCAAGTTGACGGAAGACATTCTCGGGCGAACGACGCTGCCCGGTGGGCTTCAGATCCCCGGCCCTCGGAGCGTTCCAATGCACAAGCGCGTTGACGACTATTGGACGGCTCAGCAGAACGCGAACTACTTCGATCAAGTCATGATGATCGAGTACCCAAACGACGTCGAGGCGCTCATCCACAACGAGGACGACGACTTGACTCCGGAGGAGCGCGAATACCAGGCCTTTCTTTTGATGCGCGAGCACGTTCTCAACTACGAGAACACCGGTCGATTCCAGCCCAAGAAGCGCTTCGACGGTGTCGAATTGCCCAGCCGTTCGTGGGGCCCCGCCTCGAACCAGAATCGCGCGAAGACGCCCGGAATTTTACCGGTCCCAGCCGCAGTGAGGGCGCCGGCGCCTACGCCTCAAGAAGCTCCACGTCCGCGGAGTCCGGAGAAGCAAGCCGATCTGCTCGTGCCGATCCCTCTCGACGAAGTTGCGCGCAAACACGCGGAGATGACCAAGAAGGCCGCCGACAAGATGGAGGAAGCGGGTGTTCAGTTTCGTAACCGTGCGCCAGCTGCCGACGAATCCATGGCGGAGCGCGTCTTCGACCGCATGCTCGACACCTCAATCACCGCTTCGCTGCGGGAAATGCTGGCGATCTCCGGCGACACTCGACGCCTCGTCCAGAAGTACACGACGACTCGGCGTACGCCAGTGAGTGAAGTGCATCTCCTCGATCGCGCGAACGACGAAGACGGCAACTCGGCCGACTTCGACGATGTCTTTCAAGTCGTCGACTGGGAGCAGCGCCTTCCGCGAACCTCGTCCGGCGACCTGGCGGCGCACGATTCGCTGCCGCTGATGGTAATCAACTCGACTCTCGCGGGCGAAGAAATCGAAACGATCATCGACACCGGGTCCACGATCTGCTGCATGAGCGATCGCGTGTGGCGCAAGATCGGTGCGCCTGTGTACACGGAGAAGTCGACGAACATGCGCGACGCGAACGGCAACGTCGCTGGCACCCTCGGCGCCGTGCTCGATCAGCTCGTCGTCATCGGCGGCCTCAAGTTCTTCGTCACGATTCATGTCGTCCCCAACGCGCCGTTCAGTCTCATCCTCGGTACGCCGTTCTGCGCAATCGCTTCTATCGAAATCTCGTATCGCCCTTCGTCCGAGATGGTCGTCAAGATCACCGACCCGAACTCGGAGAAGACGGTCCTCATACCCGGCTCCGCCAAACCGCGCCGCACAGTTGCGTTCGCGCGCTCTGTAGACTCGCCCAAGGATTTTTGAAAAGGGGAGAGCGCTCCTCCCCGTTCCGCAATATACAACCCCTGTTCTTCTATGACCGTCTTGTGGGCGTTTCGCAAGATGTTCGCGCTCGGATATCCGACTCAGTCATCGCGACTGCAGTAGGGCTTACTGTGTCTCAGGCTATACCGCTCGATTGGCTTCCCGCTTGGGTTCGCACATTCGTGGCTGGGGCGGCGGTGGCATATGTAGGATCCGAAGTCCTGCGGCGGGACGAAAGTTCCGCGAGGATAGAAGAGGTCGAGGAACCAAGGATCCTGAGCAACAAGCAGTTGCGCAAGAAGCGTCGGCGTCGGCAGAAAGGTAGGGGATCTGCGCTGACCATCCCAACCTATGATGATCCCTCTGAGGGAGGGATGGGAGCAGCGTCCCCGCCGCTCTGGGAGTTCCAGGCGAACGAGAACGGCGAATGCAAGTATTGCTGCGCTGAACCGCATTACCCCATTTGTCAAATGATGATGGGCCGCGAGGACGAAGTAGCACTGCTATTGGACGACGATTTACCACCTCTACTCGACGTATCCGACAGCGACGACGACGACGACGATTTCGGGACGCCAGTTCGGCCCGAAGAGGCGAAAGCCCCGGACAAGCCCACGGATCCGGCGCACAGCGAATCAAGTTCGGCGCAGCTTCGCATGTTGCGAATGCCTCAAGGAATCACGTTCACGGGTGTCTTCCGCCCCGGGTTCGGTGCACTTCGATTCGCTCCGCGAGACCCGGACAAACCTGGATTCGGAACATTCGGGACACTCCAGTCAATGGCGGCAGCTGCAAGTCGAACCGAGGACGAACCGGAGCGCGAAGAACATGAACGGCGCGATGAAGATTGGACTTGGGAACTGGTAGACGGGCGACACGACTCTGCTGCAACCACCATACAAGTTCAACTGGAAACGAACGCCACAGCCAAGGATCGCGAGAAGCGCCCACCGCTTGACTGCGAGATGAGGAGGCGCGAGCAGAAGGAGCTCTACGCGTTGCTGCAAGACTTGAAGAAAGGAAGATGGAACGAATCATTGTCTCCTCAACCTCAAGAAGAACCTCAAGATAGCACAAGCGCTCGAGCCCCAAGATCAGCAACACCGGCGAAGGAGATACTTCCCTACTCGTACGAGGCGATGCTTTGTTATGGTGCAGGGACGCAACCATTCAAAGTACCCCGCGGAGAGGAGGAGGCAGCCTCCGACGAACACAACGACGAAAACGCCAAAAATTCGACGAACGTCAGCATTCAAGGCGGAAGCGTGCGCGAATTCATGGGGTACAGCTATCGGTGGTTCTGCAAGGAGGACGCGGTCTTCGAGGAATATCTGCGCGGCAACGACGGATCGGGCCGAACCAGGTTCGAGGCGCAGTTCGCGCCACTCCGGCAAGATGCGGATGGCGATCCGGCGAGCGCGAACAAGCGCGCGAAGAAGGGTCCGGACAAAGACAACGGTGTGAAGAACGACGAACCGAGGCTCTGAGGAAGAACCGCGGCGAACGACTATTTATTCTCGACAATATGGCTATGGATTTCAGTATGCGTCATAAACCGACTCGGCATACACGACCCGATCGGATGTACAAGACTTCAACAAGCTCCTTATGTGGTTCCAGACGATTCTTTTCTATGGCAAGGCCTTTTCGATTGCAAGACGGCGACATTGGTCGCGGGACGAACTACAGGACGAACGAGACGACTACCGAGGCGACAGGACACGACAACAAGCGAGATCTTTCAGTTCTTCTTGGACGACGACGGACCAGCGATCGGCGCAGCGGCGGGCTTCTCAGGCGGCAACTCGCTCTCAGTCTCCTCGAGGACCGACGGGGCGCGCGAGACCGGGTCGGCAACGTTCTTGTCGACGGTGTCGGGCGGTGGAGAAGGCGCGATATCGCGCGCAACGCGATGGTCGTACCGCATGGTCTCGAGCGCGGACTTGAAGCCGTCCATGCGCGCGTGGACCTCAACAAGCTCGGCCTTCTGCTCAGCGCTGGCCTCCATGACACCGAAGAGGAGACGCTCGAGATACGTCACGCGGTTGAACGAGTACTCGTGGCAGCGCGCCATCGTCGCGAGGTGGTTCGCGGGGTCCTCGCGGCCGCGAAGGTACGCGTCGACAAGAATGCGCATCGTGCCAGTCGTACGAGGCAGCGGCACCACCGTGGCGTCGGGGTATTCGTTCTTCTCGTCGAACTCGCCCTCCACGATGGGCTGCGGGCGAAGCGAAGGCGGGAGCGGCATAGTGTCCAACTCGGAGTCGCTCCCCGAGTGGTCGTCCTGGAACGACGCGAGCGTGAGCTTGCCCGCGCAACGCTGCGGGGCGATCGAGACCTTCGTCGACGCCTTCATGCGCGGCGGCGGAGTGGACTTCTTGGCCGCCTTCGAGGTGGACTTGATGCGGGAGGACTTGCGCGGCGACTCGGTCGTCGCATCGGAGAGCTTGCGCTTGCGCGGCTGCTTGGGCTTCTCGACGGGAGGCTGGAGGACGATCAGCTCAACACGGACAAGACGAATCAGCAAACGTACCTCGACGATCTCGATATCCATCGACTGGACGGGCGACGGCGAGCGCGCGGCGGCCTTGCCCTTCTCCTTCTTCACCGGCGAAAGGCAGGCGTCCTTGCTGTTGTTGTGGAAGCACCCCACGCAGATATCGGAGCCGACGAAGCGAAGACAGATGCGCGGCCCGACCGACTTGTGCGTGGCGAGGCAGCGCGCGCAGGGCGTAATCGCGGGCAGGGCAGCGCGGTTCTCGTTGTCATAGAAGAGCCAGGTGCGCCCGAGCTGGTTGTCGAAGTTCGCAAGGGCGACCGGAAGCGAGGTCGCGCCCGATGTGCGGAGACGGCGACCGACAGCAAGAAGGAGATTCGCGAGCGGCGAGTCGACGGGGAAGGGAGCCGAATAGTGCTGGTCGAGGATGCGCTTTGCGTTCGTCGCCCAGTGCGTCTCAGCCTTCACGCGGACAGACGACGGCGCCAAGGCTTCCGACGACTCGACGATCGGGACGATGAGGCGGTGCGCGAGCCAGAGGCGCTGGAGCATGACCGCGTCCGTGTCCTCGACGCCGTCCCGGCTCACGAACTCGAAAGGAAACGGCACCATCGAAGCCATGCCAATGAGGCACGGGTACGACGCGCGCGCAGGGTCGAAGCCAGTCATCTGCAAATGCGTCAGCGCGGAGACGAAGCGGGCGAAGGCAGTTCGAGCGCGAACCTCGAAGTTCGTCGCAACATCACGCGTCACCTTGAGCGGACCGTGGAAGATGCCAATGCTGTCGACCACCTTGCTGTTGTCGTTGACGAGGGTGCGGATGTCGTGCGGCTGCACGCAGCAACGCATCACGGCGGGACAGTCGGCGAGGGTGACATAGCGCTCGACGTTCTTCCTGTGCAACGAGCACGCCTCGGCGAGAGAGAGCACGACGGCGCGGGGCATGGCGGACGACAAGCGGGGGAGCTCAAGACAAGCCAACAAGATGGCCGCCCCCTTGCGACGGTTTTATAACGCGGCACGGCTATTCAGAGGAGTCAACTGCAGCCACCCCGCCGGATTCCCGGAGGAGCGAAGGCGCTGCAACTTACCTTATCGGGATAGGCTTCGTGATCGGCGATGCAAGACTCAGCTATGCGGGCGTTTTGCACGGCGGGATCCACCCCTTTCACACGGCACAAGATTCGATGAGCAGGGAGTTTATTTCGACAAGAAGCTTCTTTCGGTTACACTTCGACGGCGCCCCGCGACCCTTTCACAAAGTCATCACTTCGGTGCTCGAACTAGACAAGATTCAGCGCGAACTCGACGAAGGACCTCGGAACTTACGACTCGGGAGTCACACGCATGGCGAATCGCAGGAGCGAACTCGTCTGCGAGTAGATGTCCGAGTTCTGGTCCTGCTTGTCAAGGACGTTGCGGACGGCGTCGTGGCGAGTCGAATACGGGATCGAGCAATCCGCGCGATGGACCGAAGCCACGCGGAACGGATACGTGTCCGTCAGCGGCGCACCACCGAACTCCCACGGAACGGCGACAGCTGTCGCGTAATCGGTTGTGAACGGGCGAATCAAGGCGAATTGCACATCGAGCCCCGGACGGGTCGAGAGGCGCGTCGAACGGCACTCGCGATTGACGTTCGCCTCGATGCGCGAGAGCTGCGCGTACTGGAGGTTCGTGAAGCGGCTATACTCACGGAACATGGCGGACAAGCCGGCCAAGTACGAGAGGATGAGCATCGTGTTCTGCACCGAAGGATCAGCGCGAACGACGGCGCGAACAAGAACGACACCACGAACCGAGATCGCAGGCCAATGCTGCATCATGAAGGAGACCTCGTCCGGATGAGCCTCGGTCGGGGAGGCGACGATGTTGCACAGCGTCGTGCCAATGTCGGCGCCGATGTGAGCGTAGTAATCGAACGCCAGGACGATGAACTGCCCCGGGTACACGGGAGCAGGGCCGTCGTTCGCTGGAATTTCGGCGTGTGGGTCGACGTAGGAACTGAGACCGGCCATGGCGTGGCTCCAAGAGGTCGAAAGAGCGGTCGGCGACGCCACGGCGTGGAGAAACCGATGCGCCCCCTCAAGACTGTCGCGAAGTTCGCGCGAATTCTCATCGGCGACGCGTTGAGCGCGAGCAATCGCCGCGTGCTGCGACGCGATGGCCTCTTGAAGCTGCTTGTTGCGGTCGAGCGCCTTGCGGATTTGGTTCGTCAACCCAATGGTCGTGGGGACGAGCTGGTAAAGCATCATGGACGACGCGTACGGCTGCATTGCGGAGGACGACGAAGGAGAGAAGTTGCGATGGCGCGAACTGGGACACAAGATGCGGTTCGGTCACGGCTTTTATCCCCTGGACACCGGAACACGGCTCGCGCAATTTTCGGCCAAGGACTTCGCGTGTTGATGCACAGGGACGTGCACATTCAAAGTACCCCGCGGATGATCGGGCAGAAATCAACCCACTCGAAAATTGCGCGAATTCGCCTCAGTTCGCGGTACAACTTCAGCGCGAGCCAGCAACGGCGAACGATCACCCCCACCGCGAACACGCACTCGACCTCAATTCAAGCTCTCGTTGACAAGGAACAAGCCAGCGGTACGCAGAACCAGTTGCACGAAGTTCGTTCGTGCGCCGTGTATGCGGTTCGGGCCCAGCCGGCGTGACCCGCCAGCGCGAACCGCGAGCGCGAACTCGGTTCGCGGCCTCCCTCGTCTTCCACCAACTTCACGACGACGCGTTCCTGCATACAACCCGCGTAATGCACCACGCTCCTGCGCACACAAGGACGGTGGTTCATAGCCATTCACTCGAGGAGCGTCAACCGCGAACTCCGTGCGCTCACCGCGAACTGCGCCGCGAACTTCCTTCGCGCGCCCCCTCTCCGGTTCCCCCGGCACTCAGCACTCTCCTGGATCGACGAACGACGCTGCGGAATCTGCGCGAACGCGTGCAATGGGACATTCTCGAACGCGATGCAAGGTCAGCTGCACCGGCGCCCTGGCACGAACCACGAACGCGCAAGCCCGGCAACGCCACGGCAGAGGCCAGCCATTGTCCCAAGACTCATTCCGCCCTTGGCAACGTGAATCTCGAACCCGGTCGACCAGTATCCCGGACCCTAGCGCAAGGTTCGGCACAGCCTGGATTATCCATCACGCTCCCGGCACTCGTTCGCCACGCCGTTCACGATCGGCAGAGTCATTCCTCAACCTTCGGTCGCGTTCTATGACTCGTTCGGCGCACT
This sequence comes from Auricularia cornea, assembly GCA_030578095.1. NCBI lineage: Eukaryota > Fungi > Basidiomycota > Agaricomycetes > Auriculariales > Auriculariaceae > Auricularia > Auricularia cornea. Next base: position 1,518,436 of record JARLTE010000009.1, on the reverse strand, counting down.
CTCATTGGCTCCAGCGACGGAGAAATGACGGTTCGCTGTGTCTCCGCAGTTCGTGGACCGTATGTACGTGTCTTCGCTTCCCGGAAAGGCAGACGGGGCTCCCACCCCTGATTTTGGACTCTCACATGTATATAGCCCGAAGGCGATCCCCACTCAATCTCTAGTACTTCCTGACCAACGTCGTAGCCCGGTATCGAGCCCGGTGAGAGCAGCCCAGTGGTCTGGTTGAGGCTCGGTTGCAACTTGAGTCCCGTTCGAGCCGGGTAGAGTTCGGCACCTCCCTCACTCTCAGCGTCGTTGCGGTCAGCGTCTCCGCGAACCGCGTCGCGTGACTTGTCTTCGCCCTCGTCCTCTCGTCTTCTCTCGCGTCTCAGCCGTAGCGTCGGCCTCAGCTTTCGATCTCGACCCTCAACAATCTCTCAGGTGCGCACTTCGTTCGTCGATCTGTGCATCATCCGTCTCTCGCTTGCGCGAACCAACTTCGTCCTCCACTTCGTGTGTGTGGATTGAACTCTCAACTCGCTTGCGCGGAACCTGGGCTTCTCAGAACGTCCTTCCCCAAGCATCGAATCCCGTTCGCGGAACGATTCGTGGTGACCACTCTCCCCCTCTATACATCTATTTCTACGTTCTGCTGGGATTCTACTGTGTGCTCTGCACTAGGTAGCTTAGTAGTAGCGGCCGTTCTTCTTTGGAGTTGTTCATTCTTAGTAGTGATCATCTTCATAGTAGTTCTCCTTGATTCAGATAGCAGTCTTAGCTGGTTCCTTGCAAGTTCCGTGCAGTTCAGCGCATGAAACCGTCATACAGTAGCCAGTGCACCGCTGAATTCGCAAAGCTGGGTCGCACGCGATGGAACAGCTTGCCCTCGACCGCGAAGTGCGCCGGGCCGCCAGTGATATTGGGAAACCGGCACGACGACTCAAGCTGTGCGAAAGTATACACGAGATTCAGGATACGCGACAGAGAGGAAATGCGAGGATCTGCGAGGAACACCTCAAACTCTTCCGGAAGCGGCGGCAAAGGAGGCACGTCGTGCAACTTTTCGCCGCGCGGACCGCAGCAGAACCCCTTCGTTTCCCCGGTGAGAAATTCGACATTGCAATGCGGACACCTGTGCGGCATGTTTGTTCTCAAGTACAGCCCCCACTGCAGCGCGCCGCTGGGAATGGTGCCGATCTTCCAAGTGTCTCGCTCCATGGCAAGACAGTTTTAGAAGACTCGGCTTGAATCTCAAATGGCGCTTGCATTTATACCCCCATGGGGAGTGAAACTATGCTGAGACGTCATCGGTGATCGGTCTTCTGAGCTACTGGCGTCAGCGTGAGATTTGAGGAGACTCACGACTCTGGCGTCATACTGGCAGGTGCACTGGCTTCACATTGACGACACAAACAGCACTGGCGCAATGTTGCGTCATGCAGCTGAATTCCCGATGGGTGATCGCAGATTTACGCGATGCGATCGACCAATTTGCAGCGTCAGACTCGACGTACCCACGCACGACGTTTCCCTCCCCCTGCCTGAACTTTATGACATCATATTGCATTCTCGTGGCCATGACGGCTAGATTTACATGTGAGAGGCTTGAAACGGAACATAGGAAGGTCTGTGCGGCGGCAGAGGCAGCTCAAGACGGAATGCAATGCATGAGAGTTACAGGTACAGCGGCCACATGCTGAACGCGAAGCACAATGCACGAGTTGTTGTAGTACCAGCCCACACAGTGGCCGTAGACAAAGAAAGCGCGCCCGAGGCGCTCCTCGAGCTGAACTTGCAGATCTTGGTTTCCGATACAGCTATGGACATTAATCAATCTGCGTAGCCGACCATTGCTCACTCACAACACTGGGAATTCCCCGCCAATATCTATCATCACGCCTCGAGTTCCTGGTGGACCTCCATACCAGGGCTCGGCAACGTCGGACACAACGCCAATGCCCGCCCAGGCCGGTTCGTACAGATGGGGACCGCGTAAGACGATCCCTGAGACGGGTTCGATGCGAGTTGCTCTGATATAGATTTCACCGAGGCTTGACACTGACGCTCGTCCCATAATGTGGACGTCATCACCGTCGCGGAAGGTATGCTTACGACGGGCACCGCCGTGCCTCAGCCAGGTCAATACGCATGGCATTGGCGGGCACAGTTGACATTCAAGAAGGACATCATATGCCTCTTCGACGACCAGTGCACGAGAGCCGGCCACTCGAAGGCAGCGGATTCCCCGGCGAGTCAAGAAGACTGTACCAATCACTGACAAAGACATTGATAGAACGCTTGCTCACACGACAGGATGACTTTTAAAGGGGAAGCTGTATCATTGCGGTGACGTATGACTACATATGATACAACAGGATAGTACAACAGATAGAACCCATAGATCGGCGCAGAGACCCGAGCAAAGAAAGGATACCAAAGTCCGTGTCGTGACGTATTCCCACGCGGCTGTCCTGGAACCAAGTCAGCGTCACAGTGAGAGGCAGAAGTGCGCACGGAAGACTCACATGATGACGGCTTACGCGCGGATGCCCTCGGATGCGACCGGGGCTTCCTTGCCATGAGCAGCGGCACGGCAGGTCGTGCTTGCGTAAGGCGGAGGCGGAAGTGCGTGGGTCTCCGCGAGCGCAGGCGGCTGTGGCAGGCGTCCCGGCTTTGCGCGCGGTCTGAAACACAACTGAGTACCCGCGAATCCCATATGGAAGCAATACTCACCGAACAGAGGCAGCGGCCTTCCGCGATCCACCCGTCTTGGGCAGCCTACAGAGGACACATGTAGTCAGCGGTGTATAACATCGAACCGCTGCGACCACGTACCAGCGCGCAGAAACATTCCCGACAGGCTGAGTGATGTGACCGACGGGCGGCAAGGCTGATGCATCGCCGAAGATCGCGTGATGAGAGCTGTTGATCTTACAGGACGCGAACGGGGTGGGCATGTTCGTGAAAGAGCGGCCGGGGAGGGCGTTGTCGCAGCTGGCGCGGACATCATGGACGTCGACACCAAGCTTCCCATCCACCCAACCCATCACCACGCCCGACACGTCGAGCGCCATGCCGACGGCCAGCTCGCCTACGTAGCGGAAGCGGCGGTCATCGCGGTTGAGAAAGCACCTGATGATTCAAAATTAGACAACAGTCGACGCGCGCTGGCAATACGAACCTGATCACAGTCAACTGCTGAGGCCAGACGTCGCCAGATTCGACCGTGACGTCGACAGACTTGACGCCGGGCTTCCCGACGTCCAGCCCCGCGATGGCGGAGACCCGGCCCGAGAAGAACAGGTTGGGCTCGAAGAGTTCGTGGAGGGTGCGCCGAGTCGTCGGGTTCGTTGCGACGTAGAGGCCGGTCGTGGTCGACGCCGTGACGAGAAGGCTCTGGCCCACGATGCTGAGTGTGCCGAAGACCTCCGCAACCGCACCATGAGGCAGCGGCTTGGGGTGCTGCTCGTCGATGGGCTGAGCGACGGAGAACGCCAGGCGCGAACCTGCACGGCGCGTCAACGACGAGCTCACGACGGCCAGAAGGTGAAAAAATACCCTCAATCGTCACGTCCGACACGTAGGCGTGATAAGCGTCATCACCGTCGGCGTCTGGGGCGTGACGGACGGGGTGGAAGAGATTGAAGTACGAGTTGCAGAGGATTGCGGGCATCTTCAACACTGAGTGGACGCCGAACGTGCCAGACTCGAGCGCCTTTTATGGTGTGCGCTCAGCGATCGCGCCACAGCCGCCGTCTACGCGTCAGCGAGGCGGCGCAGGGCCATTGCATCACGCCGCGGGCGGGCGTCATGCAGCCGATGTGTTGACGACAAATTAAGGTTGAATCTCCGCAATCTGGGATGTGAGCGTGACGGACGCTGTGACGTCGCTCTGATCAGCGATCGTCCCGGATCAATGACGGTCTATTGCCGACGTCATTCGGACATCGTGACGTATGTCCGCCGCGAGACGACTCCAGTCCCCAGAGCACTCGCACTCGGTGAGAGGGACAGCTTGAGATCACGTGGGACTTTCGGAACAGATTGCGGGTACAGCGTGGACAATGTTCTGACTGGAAATGCCTTCACCTGCACGCGATTTACAATGCGAGCCCTGAGACCACATCAGATAACTCGGTCCGGATTCAGGGTCTGCAGACGATAACTTCCGACGAATTGAGAGGTCTGAATGCCACAACTTGGAGACACACAGTATTCACGCCGAGTGCGGTCATATAATCACATTAAAACCATTCACTGAACCACTGAATACAAATCACGAGCCAATTCGGCCTGAGCGACATCTAGGAAAGCATACAACTTCGCAATCCACGTCTCAAAATATTCCTGGCGAGCGCGCGCTGACCGAGCCGCGCGCGGGGAGTCGGCCAATTCCATGTGGACGTCGAACTCGAGAGCATGCAGATTGTGGAGACAACGCCGCAGGCGCTTCCGCACAATGCCGTGGTAAGGCACCGTGCGAAGGAGTCGTCTGATCCACTTGCCCGCGTAAGACGCGTGCTTCAGGCTGGCCCAGTCGATGAAAGGGAAACCCTCGAAAATCGCCGCTGAGCGAGCGACGTAGTAACACTGCGAGGCGCTGAGTGTCACGAACTAAAACGGGAGACGATCGTGGACGTACATGCAAGGCACGAAAGGGAAACGTGTCCGCGCCTGGAAGTGATTTCTTGGGGAGTATACGAGCACGGCCCCGGTACAGGGCGCACGAGCAAACTGGCGGCGTCTCAGCACGATGGATGAGACCAACACAGACTGCGGAACAACTCACCGGACTTGGCGGTGGGCATGGCTGACAGTGGCGGCTGCGTCGGGAATGCACCGACGGCGCATTTCCCCGTGGGATTTATGCCATACTCGGAAGCGCGTTGACAGCTTCCAACAATGGCAATAAGACGTCACTAGCGATCACGATCGGCTTACGTCAGGAACGCGATCGGGCTATGCTTACGTCACCGAGCCCAACAAAGTTACATAGGAGTCTTGAAAGCTACAGTGGGCAGAATACAGAAACACGGAACGACATCGTCGACTGCAGAAGAGATCATAGAATTAACCGCCTCCGGGGTCGCAAGCGTCGCGACCTTAATGCGGGCGACGTCTTCCTGCTCGCGCCATTAACGACGCCGAGTCATCCAGGTGTGCAGAGACGTGCTTTCTCAAGACGGACAGTCAGAATCACCGCATGCTCGTTCCTTTCACACACTACGCTTCCATGCTGGCCGAGAAGGGCTTTCACTGCGGCGGCGTCCATTGAAACGGCGGGATGAGACATTTGGTACTCGGAGAGCGCGACCTTTATAGGCGAGAGGGGGGGAGAATCGAACTCCGTGGAAAAAGCTAGAACTATGATGTCATAAGGGGAACTTTGGCGATCTAAACCCTTGCAAGGGCAGCGAAACTTGCCAAAGCGGACGTAGGCAATCCGCTCCGACTACAAAGCGGATTCACTTAGAATCGTTGACTGCTCCTTCCCATCAGACGTTGTAGTAGCTCACTAGTTGAAGAAACAAAATATCATTGAACAATCGCGTAACAGCAGCGTGTCGCAGAAGAACAGTACACAAATATTACACAAATTACATTAGAAACGCTCAGAACGGCTCGATCACGGTTTAAGGGACCAAGTGCACTGATACGACTGCGCGACAGTTACTCCGGGACGTCGTTCTCGTCCGCGGGCAGAACTGCAGCCCGGCGCCTACCGCCAGCCTTCTTTGGCCGAGCAGTAGGCTGGGCGGACCTGGAAAGCACGGCATTGAGTTACAGTCATCAATATAGATAGATATAAGAATAATCTCACGTGCTGGCGGCGCTGGTTGAGTCCTCAGAAGCCTGTGCAGGCTCCGAGCCTTGGCTCGCGAAGGGATTCTCACGGCGAGATGTCCCACTGCTCGTCAGAGAGTCAGAGAGTCTGATCTGAAATAAGGATAGCCGAATGACGCACGACTGACTGCCCGCGGCAGGCTCTGTGTCCCCGGCGGTGGCTGCACCCGCCGCGGTAGTTGCGGTGGGGAAACGGCGCCGCTTCGCCGGCGGTCCGCCCTGCTCTGCCCGCGGCGCTGAGACAGAGGCAGGCGACGTTCCCACGTTGAGTTGTACTTGGTCGACGTCGACCATCAAGTTCCCGCCTGCAAGGTGGAGGCCGTACGCGAGCCCGACAATGAAAACAGCGGAGCCAGCAGGCGGGCGGGGAGTCTTCTTCCATCTCGGCTTGGTACCATCGAATCGACAGCTGCACATATTAAAATCTGGCATAGAAGAAAGCCGTAGGACTCACTACAGACGTGAGCTGCGCGTCTGGTCTCGCACGTACTCCGATGCTTGAACCTGGTAACCGATGGAAACACCATCGTCCATGGTCTCCGCGGTACCAACGGTGTGGCCAAGCACGAAAAGGGTTGGAAATGGCCTGTCTGGAATGTTATCCTCGTAGTTGGCATTGGACGCGTCGCCCGGGAACGGGAAAAATAGGATGGCATCAAGTTGCAAAGTTCCGTTGGCTGGTGCGTGCACCTTAGCAAGCACATCAACGATCGTGCCGTCGGGAAGCGGCTGCTCAGAGCTCGGAACCCAGATTCTGAGCTCTGCGGCTACATCGATGCCAGACGTCTGGACAACCGTATCATAGTACATGTGGTGCGTCGTCTTTCGCGTCGTGGGATTCTCAGACGCGATGCGACGGCCGGACGCCACAGCAAAGTACCCAGAAATCAGGAGAGACGACATTTTCTAATTCTCAATGTCCTACCCCACCAAGTGTGCGAGTGAGCTGTACTTATATACCGCGGGAAGGAAACTTCCGACATGAACATTCTAGGTGATGTCAGCTCGATCGCGGCGGGTCGTCCAATGACGTAGTCAAAATATTGGCCTGAGACGTAGCCATCGTAAGACGTGGTCAGATCTCGCGAGCGAGGGGACACACGAGATTGGTGACGTACAATGTGGTCAGTGGATCGACGATCGCAAGAGGGCGCCATGTACATGACGGACCACACTTCGATCACCGGGACGGGGCTTGCTCGCGCGCCAGCCCGTGGGCATCACAACTCATAGCTCTTCCCCACGAGCGCACGACCTCTCCCACTTAGTACACGAGCTTTCTCACGCCAGCTTTTCACACGTGCGCGTGGTTCATGGTAAAGTAACTTGCATTCGTGAACAGCTTGAACAGAAGTACAAAACATCGCAAATCGCCAGCGAGCACATTTCACAGGTTCTGTACAGTCATCACATTAAAAAGTAGAAGTTGAGCAGCCCATCCGTACGGCGACGCTAGCACTTGAACGTTGCAGCCTGGTTCGATAGGTCCGATGCAGGTGCTCCGGCTGCGACAACTGCGACGATGGTGAGCACAGGATAACTCCGATGACATTGTGCACGTACTTGACTCCCTCAACGAAGGGAAGACCTTGGAAAAAACCATGAGCCTCAAGAAAGAACTCGGTTCCTTGACCCGTTGGGTCACCGGGGGCGGGCACGCAGCCCGAGAGTGTGAACCAAGCGTATGGGCGCAAGAGCGCAGCATGCGTGTAGCTGAAGTGCAAACAGGAGACCACGACAACCTTGCGCCTGTGATCCGGCCTCGCCGTGCCCGAGATGATAGCCAAAGTGCCGTCGGCCTGAATTGCATCGACACGACTGCCCAGAAGTTCGTACGTTATGGCGTGCGTCTCCGGCTGTGAGACCACGGAACGGTAAACTACCCCTCCTTTGCGCATTGCTCCTTCTGTCAAGCGAAAAACTCCGTGGACGTGGAAAACCATGGAAAATGCAGTAGCGTGTTCGCGTTTGCGAATGGCCAGGGTATAAGAGCCGGAATGCAAGCTGGGAATTTCGAGACAACATCTGCGAATGACGCAATAGAACGATCGGACGAGCGGCCGAGCAGAGAGCGGCGTGGCCGGTGACGTGCACAGACACAAACTACCGCAGGGCGACCATGAAGAGCGAGGTGAACGGTGACGTGCACAGACGCGGAAATTCCCCCAGGCCGAATGACGCGCGAGATGACCCTGCATAGATGATCGAACGAGCAGAGAGCGGCGTGGCCGGTGACGTGCACAGACACAAACTACCGCAGGACGACCATGAAGAGCGAGGTGGACTGTGACGTGCACAGACGCAGAAATTCCCCCAGGCCGAATGACGCGCGATCGCCCGAAACGCCAGGTACGTCGAGCGAAAGTCTACCCTTTGGTATCGGCGCGCAAGCGAAGGCGCGCGAGAGAGCAAGCATTTAGAGCAGCGGAAGAGGCAGTGGACACTGGTGCGGGCACGCGACAGGAAGTGGGAAGTGAGCGGTGACGTCGGGTCGGTCGTGGAGGAAGGTAGGAGAGCCGCGGGCAGTGCCGATTGCAGCCGTGACGTCGTAGCACTGCTCCCATGAGCTCATTCCCGCTCTGCGATGACGAAACAAACAATAAACAACACTGCGTCTATATAAGACGCGAGACTTTCGACGAATTTTTCACCCCAAAAAAGGAAAAAAAGTCCGAGTTTGACAGCTACTCGAGTTTGCGTAACTATACGAATTTATCTCGCAAGGGGACCCAATATCATAACTGCAGTAACTCATTGAGCCACATTAATTGGTCAGCATTATACGCTGGGCTGATGTGCGAAGAGAACCTCTCCCATACCCTCTTGGGAACTCACGTCGCCAAACGCCGGTACCACGAACGCGGCGCCGGCGGCAGATCCGCGCGGAGTCGAACGATGGTTGCCCCGATGCCCGTCACCGTTCACGGTCCCTGTTCGTCTGCAGCCTGCGCGCGAGCCACAACCCCTGGTTGCCCGCCCAGACACGTACCGCGACAAGGCGAATCCCGCTGCCGAACGGCAAAAGTCTGAAACGGCTTCTGAAACCATGCAAAATATCTGCGGCGCAGCTGCGAAGGCGCGCAGCCAGGGCAGCAAAAGTACAACCCGCCGCCGCCACATAAAAGTTGAGGGCTCTGAGCCTCGTCTGGCGCTGCATACGGCTCGGGATGCTCTTCGCTCGGTCCCAGACATTGCTGCTCGGTCTCCTGTCGCCGGCACTTGCGCTGGGCAGCGCCAGCGAACTATGTGCGGACCTCGCGCTCATCGACATCCAGAACGCGCACTCCGTCGAGACGTTCTACCTTCGCGCCAACGAGAGCTACCGCATCCCGGCGTCCTGTGGCGAGGGACTTGGCGAGGACCTGCGCGCGCAGACGCTCACCGGCGTCTGCGTCGTCAACATCGTCTACAACACGTCTCGCCTCAGCGCAACGCGCATTGAAGCATGGCTCCCGGACCCCGACGCCTGGCAGGGTCGGATTCTCGCTGCAGGGACAGGCGGCCTGGCTGGTTGTACGTTCTTGAATGAGGCTACTCGTTCGATTGGGCTGATATCCGACCGCAGGTGTCGAGTACGACGGTCTCAAGTGGGGTGCTTCCCTTCACTTCGCCGCCGTGAGCCACGACGGCGGGCACGACGGTCTATTTGGCGAAGCTTTCTTGCAGGGCGATGACATCGTCGCGGACTACGCCTACCGCGGGCTGCACGTCGCCGCGCAGGTCTCGAAGCAGCTCGTGCGCGAGTACTACGGCCAGCCGCACACGAAGGCGTACTACATGGGCTGCTCGGTCGGCGGGCGCAACGGCCTGCGCAATGTGCAGGACTACCCGGCCGACTTCGACGGCGTGCTCGCCGGCGCGCCGGCCAACAATTTCGTGCACTTCGTCGGCCAGGGCGGTATCAACAGCCTCACGGGCACGCGCTGGGTGATGCGGACTGGGCGCTCGTGCGCGAGGAGCTGCTCCGGCAGTGCGACGGGCTCGACGGGCTGCGCGACGGGGTCATCGACTACCCCGAAGCGTGCGAGTTCGTGCCCGAGACGCTGCTCTGCGCTGGCGCGAAGCGCCTGTCTGTTGCCGGCGCAGGTTGAGGCCGTGCGCAAGATCCACTCGCCACTTTATGGCGAGCACGGCGAGCTTCTTTCGCCCACATCGACCCTGGTTCCATCGGTGACCTCGTGTCGTTCCCGGCCGTCCTCGGACCGACGTTCTACGAATTCGCCTTGGTAAGCCCATGATCCCGGGTTCATCGCTCACTGGTCACTGACGACCATCGCAGCAATGGTGGCGCTACGTCGTTTATAGGAACGCAACCTGGCAGCCGGGTCCCGACTTCGGGCTCAAAGAGATCGCCGACGCAAACAGGCGGGACACGGAGCTCAAGGTCAATTCGTGGGACGCCGACATCTCCGCCTTCCGCGCGCAGGGCGGCAAGCTGCTCGTCTATCACGGCAGCCGCGCCCTCGTCAGTGCGGCCGTTTGTCCTACAGCTCTGCGAAGCTCACGAATACACCCCCTGCGCAGGTCATCCCCTCTGGTATCGCCAAGTGGTACTATCAGCGCGTTGCACAACTGCTCGCGCTCCCCGTCGAAGCGATGGACGAATTCTACCGCCTGTTCGTGATCCCAGGCATGGGCCACTGCATCACGGGCCCCGGCGCGTGGCAGTTTGGGCAGAGCATCCACACGAGCTGGTCTGACTCGCCCGATGCCAACGCGTTGCTTGCGCTCGTGGACTGGGTCGAGAAGGGCAAAGAGCCTGCGACACTCAGAGGCGTGACGGACGGCACGGGCAGCCCGACGACCCCGCGCACTAGGCTGCATTGCAGTTACCCGACCAGGAGCGTGTGGAAGGCGGATGCGCAGGATTGGGTCTGCGAGCAAACACCATAGAGAGTCCTTGAGCACGGCCGGCCCATTAAAGTCTGCACTCATTCGATAGCTTTATAATAATCCGTAGGTTATCTACGCAATCATTATCTCTTCGCTCGCTTAGACTTGATGGTCTCTCGCCACGCGCCAGCCTCGGGAGACTGCGCAGGATGCAGAGCTCGAAGGCAAGCAGGGTCTTGAGCTGCCTGACGGATTTTGCGCACTTCGAGTCTTCAGTCGAGCAGGTGCCTTCAATATGTACCCTATCCGCTTCCAGCTCGCACACTCTGAGCAATTAAATGTTGCTAGTATTCTCCGGCTTCGTGAGCAGCACGGTCGCTCCTGCGCTCCCGCATGCCCGTTGCGCGGTCGGCCATCAAGACCACGGTCGAGACGCGGTTTTGAAGTCCGCATGGTCTCTTCTCACACTGGCATGTTGGAACTTGGAGTTCACTTCCAGCTCGACGATGGCGGTGGCCCACTCGCTTCCCACGATGCTGCAGTACGGCCCTCGCGCGCACGCAGGCAGCAGGCCCAAATCGCGCAGTAGCAGCACCCGGAGATCCTCGCGATGTACGAGCAGCAGCGCGCCGCGGCTGCTGTCCACATACAACCGCCATATGCGAGCGAGGGACAGCCGCGAGAGCACGAAGTACGCCGCGGCTCCAAGCGAGGCGTCGAAGGCAGCCTGTCAAGATGCAGCGCATGCCGAAGGACAACGGCACCATGACGCCTCCTCGTCAGTGTAGCGACCGACGGGAGAGGGTGCGAAGGGGTTTGGTGGGGCAGTCTCCGGAGACGAGGGCGGGGTGGCAAAGTAGGCGGTGTGGGGAGCAGCTGACATGGTCTTCTGGACGGTACAATTCCGCGCACATCGTGGCTTGCCACCGAGAAGGGTTTCGACTCAGGAATGCGCCAAAATTCACTCGAATCACCTTTAGATTCTCAGATGCCTGATGGATGAATGAGAAATGTGGGGGGACGGTACTTCGTGATCAGGTGTAGAGTCCCATCTCGCTTCCCGTCCCAAGTTTGGCATCTACGGTGTTCCTTCAGAGCTTGATAACCTGATTCTGACCAGCACCACGTTACTCGGGAATGAATTCTTCACGGTGTCTGCGAGTGGGACTCTCTGCCCGGCTAGCATGTCGTTCACTGGGACTACTGTACTTAGAAACTATACAGGTGGCAGCCATAATGTGAGAATCTGTCCAATTTGCAAAAATGCTCTCCGGGTTGTCGATGTCTAGCGGGTGCTTCTTGAGTCACCTCAATCCAGCCCTGCAGTCATGTCCGAGCTACGGCTAGGTGTTGTCAGCCTCGTCTGCAAGGTACACCCCGGGCGAAACAAGACCGCACACGGAGAGCTAGTACTGTGAGGGGTACGCCCGCTGCCCCACAGTACCCGTTAAAGAATCAGTTTTGTTGCCCATTGTACCTCGCTTTGCAGGCCGCTTTGCCATATGCCTATAGCACCATCTCACACGGGAACTACCCTCATACTCTCTTGGGACAGCTTGGGACCTCACGTCACCAAACGCCGGCCGCGGTAAGTAAAGCCGTGACGGCGCTCAGTCAATTGCGGACAGTCTAGGACGTCCGCTCCGCGCCCAGCGACCCTGTTCGGCCGTCGCGCACAACGCGCAGGCGGCGGCGCCAGCAGCACAGCAACCACTGAAGTGCCGTGTTGATCGCTAGCCTTGGTACCATCCATACGCTGCATTTCGACGACTTGGATGCCGCAGCGATGACCAGCACTTTATTCGCGCCCTGGGTCCCGGACTTTCCGCGCCACACTTGCGCCACACGAATGAGCGCACAGTGCCGCGTCGTCAGCCTGACAGGGCGCCCGCTGCGAGCTCATGTGTGCTCTGGGATAACTGTAACGGCGCGGCTATCTTGAAGCTACATAGATCCGCGCCTCTTCGGGGCCGCCATTTGCGACTCTTTGCAGTAGTTTGGAGGCGACTGATTCTGGTCAGCATTACGCTAGTCAGGAGTGATGTCTGCAAGGTAACAGTGGGACCCTGTTGGGCACTCTGCCTGGCTAGCATTTCGTCCGTTGAGACTACTTAGAAACTGTACACGTGGCACCCATAATGACACTCGTAGAACACAATGTTGCAAAAATGCTCTCCGGGTCGTCAGTGTCCAGCGGGCCCTGCGCGAAGCACCTCAATCCAGCACTGTGGCCATGTCCGAGCCGCGGCTGGCCGCGGCTGGGTGTTGTCAGTATCCTTCCGATCGCGATCGAATTTGCATCCGGTTCCATCCGATCGCTTCCGCTACCTGTCTGGTCAGTTGAATCCGTCTCACCGTCTTATGACATCGTGTTGCAGAGGTCTGGAAAGTATACCCTGGGCCGAACAAGACCACACCCTGAGAGCTAGTACTGTGAGGGCTACGCCCGCTGCCTCACAGTACCGGTGAAAGAATCAGTTTTGCTGCCCATTGTACTTCGTTTTGCGAGCCTCCCTCATGCCACACGCTGGATTACGCTTACCAAGCTCAGCATCACAGTGTTACTCTAAAATCTAACCCTCCGGCAGCACAACGGAGCGCCAGGACCCATGCCTCGAGTATCAGTTACTATACCTTCGATCTCGCAAGGGGACTCTATAGCAAGAACTGCAGTAGTTTACTGAGCCGCATTAATTGGTTAGTATTCTACTCTGGGCTCAAGTGCCAAGAGGGCGTCTCCATACCCTCTTGGGAACTCACGTCGCCAAATGCCGGTACCACGAACGCGGCGCCGCCGGCAGATCCGCGCGGAGTCGCCGCCGCCGCCGCCGGCGAATGACGGTCACCGTCCCGACGCCATTGCCCGTCACTATCCCTATTTGCCTGCAGCCTGCGTGAGCCACGAACCCTGGTCGCCCGCCCAGACACGCATCGCGACAACGCGAATCCCGCTGCCGAACGGCAGAAGTCTGAAACAGCTTCTGAAACCATGCGTAATATCTGCGGCGCAGCTGCGAAGGCGCGCAGCCAGGGCGACAAAAGTACAACGCCCCGCCACCGCATATAAAGCCGCGGGCTCTGAGCCTCGACTAGCGCTGCATACGGCTCGGGATGCTCTTCGCGCGGTCCCAGACACTGCTGCTCGGTCTCCTGTCGCCGGCGCTTGCGCTGGGCAGCGCCAGCGAACTATGCGCGGACCTCGCCCTGACCAACATCCAGAATGCGCACTCCATCGAGACGTTCTACCTTCCCGCCAACGAGAGCTACCGCGTCCCGGCGTCCTGTGGCCAGGGGCTCGGCGACGACCTGCGCGCGCAGACGCTCACCGACGTGTGCGTCGTCAACATCGTCTACAACACGTCGCACGCCAGCGCAACACGTATCGAAGCATGGCTCCCGGACCCGGACGCCTGGCAGGGTCGGATTCTCGCTGCAGGCACTGGCGGCCTGGCTGGCTGTGCGTTTTCGAATGAGGCTACTGGATCGACTGGGCTGATATCCGACCGCAGGTGTCGAGTACGACGGCCTCAAGTGGGGCTCTTCCCTTAACTTTGCGGCCGTGAGCCACGATGGCGGACACGACGGTTTGTTCGGCGAAGCGTTCTTGGACGGCGACGACGTCGTCGCGGACTACGCCTACCGCGGCTTCATGTCGCCGCGGAGCTCTCGAAGCAGCTCGTGCGCGAGTACTATGGGCAGCCGCACACGAAGGCGTACTACATGGGCTGCTCGGTCGGCGGGCGCAACGGCCTGCGCAATGTGCAGGACTACCCGGCCGACTTCGACGGCGTGCTCGCCGGCGCGCCGGCCAACAACTTCGTGCACTTCGTCGGCCAGGGCGGCATCAACAGCCTCACGGGGCACGCGCTGGATGATGCGGACTGGGCGCTTGTGCGCGAGGAGCTACTCCGGCAGTGCGACGGGCTCGACGGGCTGCGCGACGGGGTCATCGACTACCCCGACGCGTGCGAGTTCGTGCCCGAGACGCTGCTCTGCGCGGGCGCGAAGCGCGATGGGTGTCTGTCGCCGGCGCAGGTCGAGGCCGTGCGCAAGATCCACTCGCCGCTTTACGGCGAGCACGGCGAGCTGCTTTCGCCGCGCATCGACCCCGGTTCCGTCGGCGACCTCGTGTCGTTCCCGGCCGTCCTCGGACCGACGTTCTACGAATTCGCGCTGGTACGCCCGTGATCTATGAATCCTACCTTTGACTCATGACTGTCCTAGCAATGGTGGCGCTACGTCGTCTACAGAAACGCAACTTGGCAGCCGGGTTCCGACTTCGGGCTCAAAGAGATCGCCGACGCAAATAGGCGGGACACGGAGCTCAAGGTCAACTCGTGGGACGCCGACATATCCGCATTCCGCGCACAGGGCGGCAAGCTGCTCGTGTACCACGGCAGCCGCGACCTTGTCAGTGTTCCCGACCTTTCCTCTGTTATCTTACTCAGGCTCATCCATCCCTTTCCGCGCAGGTCATTCCCTCGGGCATTGCCAAGTGGTATTACCAGCGTGTCGCGCGGCAGCTCTCGCTCCCTGTCGCGGCGATGGACGACTTCTACCGCCTCTTCGTAATCCCGGGCATGGGCCACTGCATCTCGGGCCCCGGCGCATGGCAGTTCGGGCAGAGCATCCACACCAGCTGGTCCAACTCATCGGACGCCAACGCGCTGCTTGCGCTCGTGGACTGGGTCGAGAATGGCAAGGCGCCTGCGACGCTCAGAGGCCTGACGGACGGCACGGGCAGCCCGACGACGCCGCGGACGAGGCTGCATTGCAGTTACCCGACCAGGAGCGTGTGGAAGGCGGATGCGCAGGACTGGGTGTGCGAGCCAATTTCATAGACAGGGTCCTTGACCGCGACAGACCCATTAGAGTCTACTTTCGTTTGATAACTTCATAATAATCGGTAGGCACACAATCATTACCTCTTCACTCGCTTAGACTTTGTCGTGACGCGGTAGCCTTGGGAGACTGCGCAGGACGCAGCCCTTGAAGGCCAGCGAGGTCTTGAGCTGCCTGACGGTTTCTGGGCACGTCGAGTCTAGATCTTCGGTCGAGGAGGTGCCTTCAATATGTACCCTATCCGCTTCCAGCACGCACACTCTGAGCAATTAAATAATGCTAGTATTCGCCAGCTTCTTGAGCCGCGCGGTCACTCCTGCGCTCTCGGATACCCGGTGCGCGGTCGGACATGCCGAACAGCACCTCGCTCTCGCCGAGGGCGTTGGGCTTGTAGGTCAGCTCGGGACCGATGGCGTCGAAGACGGTGCCGAGGCCTGCGGGGAAGGTGGAGGTGGGCAGCGCGAGCAGCTCCTCGGGCGTCCGAGTGAGGTACAATCTATGTAATGCGTCTTCTGCGGCCTGCAAAAAATGGAGTGAGCGAGCCTATGCGCTATGTTGTGTCTGTAGACGCACGCGGAATTCTGCCATGCGCAGGGACGAGCCGAAGCCTTCGCCGAGCTGGTCTGCGCCAGAGAAGATGCCGACGACAAAGGTTGGCGAGTTGGATAGCCGACCCGTTTCTTTTAACAGCCTGTCAGTCCGTTTGTTGTCAGCCCAAGTATCCCAGGATAGTACGAGACGCAAACGCACCGAGATACTGGGCGTTCGCGGCCGAATTTGTCTACAGTAATGCTGAGGGCGAGCTTTGGATCGCGGAACTTGATGAGCGAGCGCAGGTCGACGGTGCGGGCGAGGAAGAAGGCGTGGACGAATTTTCGCGCGGTCGGGAGCGCGCGCTGGGTGTAGACGAGCGCGGTGAGGGCGCGCGGGACGGTGGCGAGCGCGTCGTCGTGCAGCAGCGCCGGTTTTGTCGGCGTCGACGGGGCGCGGTGCCATCTGAGCAGCGGCGCGGCGCCCATCTCGCGGGCGACGGCGGCGCAGGTCGCGCGGCCGGCGTACGCGGTGAGCGCGGCCTTCATGACGCGCGTGGGCAGGTGCGGGTAGGCCGCGTTGAGGTACTCGGTCACGAAGAGGCCCATGAGCGCGTTGCCGACCGACGCCGCGACCGCGTTCGTCGCCGGGATCGGGCTGTCTGCCGCGTGCCGTGCGTGCAGCTGCAGCAGCGACTCGTGCGTGCACGCCTGCTCGACGGCGCCGAGGTCGGGGAGCACGTTGCGCAGCCCTATTCGCGCGACGAGCGCGCTCAGCGCCTCGGGCGGCGGCGGCGTCAGCTGCGCCCATATCTCCGGCGTCAGGCCCTGGGTGAAGCCGCCCTTGGGCAGTCGTAGGGGCGCGGTTGCCAGCCTCCGCGCTGTACACCGCATCCAGCCAATTCCCGCGAGCGCAAAGCCAAAGCAGACGCAATTTTCGCGCCCCGACCCTTCCGACGAGCGCGTCTTGCACTCCGACCACCACTAGGCCCCGCAAACGCATACCCTCCGCGGGTCCTTGCGAGAACCGTTCTCCTTTCTCTCTGCCTCTCTGTGGCCCCATTTGTAACGCTTGGTGCTTCCAGTCGGACAACAAAGCAGCTTCGCACCCTGATTGCGGCCCACACGACGTTTCCTCGCCCCTTCACCTTTTCGTGTACCACGTCTTCATTCCTCTGGTCTCCATTCTCGCCAAAGCTCTCGATCTCCTGCGGTTATGGCTTATTTCCCGAGGCCTCCTCCCGCTCCGCTTGCCGCAGCCTCAGCTCGCGATTGTGGGGCAGGCGCGAGGTCGTGACCAGGCCTTGAAGTCACACACCTTGCTCCGAAGAGCGCTTCTTAATTGGCTCTACCTCTCCTCGTGTTCATTTGTGACGGTTGCCGCAACCAGTTGGACAGCCGAGCAACGCAAACGACGTTTCTTCGCAACTTTGCCTGTCCGCACGCCGCATTGTGGTCTGGTCTCCAATCCCTCCCCGGTCCGCTTGTTCCTAAGGCTATGGCTTGGTTCCTTGAATTACCTCACGCGGCGGTCGCTGCAGACTCAGCGTGACTCGAGAACAATCGTGTGATGTGCAGCCGTGATGCCTTTTCATGAACCACCGTGTACCGCGGCCCACCCTGCGCTGGTTCATTCGCTGTGGCTGCAAAGTCTAGTGTGGATTAGGTGTTTGATACCGAGTTCACACCACGAAAAACATCAAACAGGAAGTATCGTGTTACTTAACTTGACATGAAAATCGTAAAAAGCTCGCTCGGCAGTCAGGGACTAACTGAGTGGGCGCAACCTCCCTAATCAGCCCCGTGGTCATGTCCGAGCATCTCTGGGAAGAACCAAGACCACACCGCGCGAGCTAGGACTGGGAGGCCAAGCCCGCTGCCCCACAGTACCCGTTACATAAAAATTCCTTTTCGCCGGCCGTTTATGTTCGCCGTTTTGCAACCCTCGCCGCCTGTTTCTACCTGCTGCGCGACATACAATGACGGCGCTGTACATCTATCTTTGTTTGAAATGAATCTTATCCACGGCGTAGCACCACATCATGGAAGGAATGTCGTTCGACCATTTGCACTCCCAATCACTAGATCGACTCAGATCATAAATATTCTGTGATCTAGTCCTCAGAGAAGTGTACACCGTTCTTCCTCACTCGAGAATACTCTCCGGCGTGAGGCGGCTTGCGAATACACGCCGCCAAACGCGGGTGCCGGCAAAGCGGCGCCGCCACCCAGTGCTCACCCATGTGTGGAGCTCGCAGAGCGCTCTTTCGCTAGAGAGCAGACACTTAGGCAATTCGGGCTCCTCGTAGGTGTCTGAGCGGCCAAAAGGCGATGCTGGATTGAAGGGTGGTATTGCCGAGCTGTTCCAGGCCATCGAAGCCGACGGCGAGCTATTGGCAAGCGGAAGCGGCATGTACATATGAGAAATTGGTCATATGGTGAATGGCTGCGGCAGTGGTTGCGCGCTCGCGTGAGGGTGTGCTCGGGCCATCGAGATGGGGATGCATGACAAAAAGCTCGCTTGGGGACGTGACTGGAGGGCGTTGCGTAGAATCGCCACAGCCAGCACGCAGGTCATGTTCGAGCCGCGGCTAGGTGTCCTTTATCAGTTAATTTGTGGGAGGCGGTGATCGGATTTGTATCCGTTTGCTTCCCCGATCAGCCTGGTCAGTGACACTCGTCTCACCTTGTCTGGATCTCGCATAAGACCTGCGGAGCGCACCAGGGCAGAACCAAGACCATACCCTGCGAGCTGGCACTATGAGGATTAAGCCCGCTTCCCCACAGTGCCCGTTGAAAGCTTCTTTTTGTCGTCCATTGTACGTCGGCCTGCAGCCCTCTCCGTCTCCTGCAGCCTGGTACATAACGATGGATTGTCTTGGAACTCTATCAATGCTATGCATTCAGATTTTTGTGGAACGGTCTAGGGCCTGATCCACGTCCCTGCCATGTCCAACATCAGCGCCCGAGTACGCAGGGAATCTCGATATGGAGAAACTGGGATGCTCGCTACACTCCCAATCATTTATCTTGATATAAAATGCAATGCGGTCCCTCGCACGAAGGCAAGGACCCCCTTCTTCCTCGCTTGAGAACACACGTCGCCAAACGCCGGTTCCGGCAAAGCGGCGCCGCGCCGCGTCTTCCCATCCTGCTCGGTCTTCGTGATCTTGCGCTGCACGTCGCTCGGGTACTCCAAACGCTGCCGCCGGACCCATCCAAGGGACTACTACAGCACACTCTGCGCGCGCACCTGTTAAAATCGTCGGTCGGCATCTGGAAACGCCCCTTCATCTCCTGCTTGACTGGTGGGCACCGGAAGAGTACCCAAGTAACCAAGTTACGGCTGCGTTGCGCCTCCTCCGCCACTTTTATACGCTGCGCGTCCACTGCTTCTGCGTGGAGGTTTCCTGCAGCTATGGCCGAGCCGCCGAGTACAGTGACACCGTGCTGGCCGACAAGGACTCCCAGGCGCGTCCGCGTCTTGCAACCCACCGCAAAGCCTATTCGGTCTTCGAGGACTGCTACGTACACTCTTGGCGCTAGCGTGCCCGTCTTGACTTCGCATTCTGGCGCCGGGATGCCTAG
Source organism: Auricularia cornea (assembly GCA_030578095.1). Classification (NCBI taxonomy): domain Eukaryota; kingdom Fungi; phylum Basidiomycota; class Agaricomycetes; order Auriculariales; family Auriculariaceae; genus Auricularia; species Auricularia cornea. The sequence goes on along the minus strand of JARLTE010000009.1, from coordinate 1,498,817 downwards.
CATGCGCGCGGGTCGGCGGGAGGACGTCGTGCAGCGCACCTAGGGAAGCCGAGAACCGCAAGGTTGAAATCGGACGTTTCCGACACTTCAACCTGCGATCTGGGCATACCCTGGGGATCAATACGTAGCTCTGGCAAGCAAGTGTAGGGGAATATGACCGTATAATTTTTATTCAAAGTAAATGCTGCGATCGCAAGCCACTGCCGCCGGATGTTGCTGCCTATCTCCGAGCTCGGCCGTAGCCGATGCGGCGCGTTGGCGGCGACCACGGGTTTTCCGCTGCGACGAAGACAATGATCCCATATATCTTTCGGACCGCGCTGTGACGCTCTATATGATGGTGAGGTCAACATTTTGCTGTGAGCAGCTGTCGGGACTTAGCGGCTGCCGCATTCTCTGACTGATAGAGCCTCTGAGCACCCCGATTGACTATATCATGCATGATTTCGTGTATTGTGGCTTATGCGCTGCGTTTTTCTGACGAGATATCAGTGGGGGTGCCCTCAACGGGTGCTCAGAGGCTCTATCAGTCAGAGAATGCGGCAGCCGCTAAGTCCCGACAGCTGCTCACAGCAAAATGTTGACCTCACCATCATATAGAGCGTCACAGCGCGGTCCGAAAGATATATGGGATCATTGTCTTCGTCGCAGCGGAAAACCCGTGGTCGCCGCCAACGCGCCGCATCGGCTACGGCCGAGCTCGGAGATAGGCAGCAACATCCGGCGGCAGTGGCTTGCGATCGCAGCATTTACTTTGAATAAAAATTATACGGTCATATTCCCCTACACTTGCTTGCCAGAGCTACGTATTGATCCCCAGGGTATGCCCAGATCGCAGGTTGAAGTGTCGGAAACGTCCGATTTCAACCTTGCGGTTCTCGGCTTCCCTAGCACCTGGAGCGCACTCGTCACGGCGCTTGGCAAAACCGTGCGTCGCGGCTAGACGGCTGCGCCACCCCGGTTGCTCTTAGGGGCCCGAGGCTCGTTCCCTTCATTCACTCTTGCGCTGGCGGACTCTTGCCCGCGCAGCGATCCTAACTCGTTCCTCGCGCAGGCCTGCGCTTTTTGCGCACGTTCATCCTCGGCCAGGCGACCAGGTCATCACACCGCTCCTCGCGAAAATTTCCAGCCCTCCGTCGTGCATAATTCTGCGCCCATCCTAACCAGAGACCTCGTCGCGGACGGCCCACGTCGAGCACCAGAAGCAGGTGGCGTGTCACTCGCAGCCCAATCTGCGCATTCTCGCCGCCGCTGCCCCGCCCGGCATGGCCACTGGCCTCCTGCACCTGCTCCTGTCGCGCAACACGCTGCGCGAATCAATGCCGAAGGTGGGTTAATCTTACCGTTGGAATTCGTGTTTTGACGGTGCCTCGAGCAGCGCGTCTTTGCCTACGAAGTTGCTTGACAGCGCGCGTGTTGCATTGCAGACTGACTCAGCCAGACCGTCTGCAAACATGGTACGCATTCTGTCCCGATCTCGCTTACTTGTAGTGACTCCGCACAGGCCGATGCTGTCCACTGAGGTGCTCCCCGCGCTGGCCGTCGCTCATGTAGGCTTCAGCGCTGCAGCGTCCGAGAGAAATCAAGTACCAGAATCCACTTATACTACTACTTCGCGCCATCGAGCCTCCGACATCTGAGGCTACCCAGGTGCTATCTTATAATCACTGTGCCAGGCTCCATGAATGAAGTCAGTTGGCTCCCGCATCCTTAATCTGACAACCGTTGGGCGGACTGCGGAGAATTCTTGCCCACTCTCAGCCAAAAGATGGTCGATTCGTACCGACTTGAATCCGTACTCATATCCACGGGCATCGAGTAATCATGACCTGACAGTCCACTACTCACTACTACCTGACTACTACAGGCAGTCCGAGAGTTGAAATGCAGAGACCGTGGGAAAGTTAAGAAGAGCCGGGCGAGCGCGGCCTGTCCAAGTTTATTTCGCTTGCCCAGACCCAATGGCGGCCAACTCCAACGCTGCACCGTCCCAAACGCTGGTGCTACCGGACGGGCGCACGCTCTCGTACGCGGTCTACGGCGATTCGTCTGGGTCCGCGGCGACAGTATTTTACTTCCACGGCTTTCCCGGCTCGCACGCGGAGGCAGCACCGTACCACCATGCCGCGTTCGCACGAAATCTACGCGTGGTCTCTATGGATCGGCCAGGCATGGGCGAGTCGACCTTCCAGCCGAACAGGCGGCTCGTGGACTGGCCAGCGGACGTGCTCGCGCTCGCCGATCACCTCTCCGTGCACCGTTTCGCGCTGATCGGCATGTCGGGCGGCGCGCCGTACGCGCTCGTCTGCGCGCACGCCGTGCCAAAGGACCGCCTCTGCGGCGTCGCGCTCGTATCTGGCTGGTATCCGTTCCACATCGGGCGCCCCAGGCGCATGGTTCTGTGGCTGTCGCGGTGGTGCACGCCTCTTGTGCGCCTCGCGCTCGCGCTCGGCCCCGGGCGAAACGCGGCGAATGCACTACGGCTCGGCGCGTTCATCGACGGCCAGATGGCTGACCACCCGCCCCCGGACCGCGCGGTCTTCGAGACGAATGAGCGCGGCATCCGGGAGAGCATCATCGAGAGCGTCCTGGGCTCCTTCCGCCAGGGCGCGAGAGGCCTCGCCTGGGATGCCAGGGTGTATGGATCGGACTGGGGCTTCTTGCTAGACCAGGTCGATGTTGATGCAGGCCGGCTGCTTATGTGGCATGGCGGTTACGACGACGCTTGCCCACTTCGCATGGCGCAACAGGCGGCTACGGTACTCAGAGGCGCCCAGCTGCTCATCTCCCCAGGAGAGGGACATCTGTCGCTTGCTGTGCATCGGGCCGAAGATGTGCTGGATGCTCTGAAGCGATCGTTCGCTTGACTTGCTGGCGTTTCCTCTGGAGGACTCTGAGGGCTGGCTCTTCGAGCTGTAAAAGTCACAAAAGGCGTATTCGACGCTAAATCACACACTCTTTTCGCGGGTCTGTCTGTGCTATCATTTCGCATTGCGGCGGCTCTTTTCTCCACCTTCTACTGTACATTGCGTGCACGGTCGGTCGGCGCAATTGCCTACTTGTAGCAAAGGACTTCGTAGTCCTTGCTGGTGTGGACCCCTCCTCCGTAGCTGTACTTCATCCCATCTACATGCAAAGTTAGTACCATGGTGGCCTTCGACAAAAGTCGCACTGACCTTCGTAATTGACGGAGACTTTGCCGGGCCTGCGGAGCCCCCGATTGCATCAATGAGCAAGTTGCAACAGCAGGTCCCCGGACGCACTGGGTGCCGGTGTAACTGGTTTTCGCGTGCGCAACGTAGAGAATAGATCCGTCCACGTCGATGCCCGCCCTGGGACGGTGCCGCGGCGGGATGAGCTTCAGATCAATCTCCAGACAAGGCACGGGGACGCACATGACGGGCGTCGCGCCGAGCTTGTCGAGGTCCAGTTGGCCACTCGCAGCGACCCACTTGATAATGTCCGATACGGTGCCGTGCACAGTGGGCACCTCGACGGTTGTTACTTTCTACATGCACGGTTAGGTGGTCACGTGCGAGTCCGGCGGCAACACACTCACGACTTCCTTGCCATCGTAGGCGAAGGAGCCGCCGCCTATAGCGGGCGACGTCTTCCCGACCTCTGCGTGACAGCAGGGATGAGACCAGCCATTGCTTTTTTTTTTTTTTTTTTTTTTTTTTGTGGAGCGTCAGCGGGACCGTACACACACAGTGCGCCGGCGGGCCGCTTTCTGTAGAACAGGCTGGATCAGCTGCCTCATGGCAGCTTCGTGAAAAGACGCCTCCGCCCGGAGAAATGGTCACCACCACGCCGATTTCGGCAGTGTGGGGATTGGGCCGCGGGGGGGCGGAGGTGGGCGTCAGCCGACCCCCGCCTGCTCCCGCGGTCCCAGACCCACTAAAACTCCGGGATCGTATTTGAGTTGTGCGTAATTAAGAGGGGATGCCGGCCTGCTCTGCTGGACAGGAGACTCGACAGGAGCCCCAGCAGCCTGTGCAGGCCGACGCTGGTTGCGCTCGAGGATCTCGTTGTGCCTCTTTCGTGTTGCCATGAGGGCGTTCCATCCTGCGCGGACGTCCGCGGGGGAGTGGTGCCAGTCCTCCCCAGCGTGTTCAATGCGCAGCGTGCACCGCAGCTTCCAGATCATGAAAGCGGCTTCAGAAACGATCATTCTGGCCGCGCGCTCGGCTTGCTTATCTCGCTTGCCGGTCTCCAGACGGATGTGCACATTCGCGACACCGAGGACGTCGCCCAGGTCCGTGACGGTCGGGGCGTGGATGGCGCGCAGCTGTTCGCGTGCCATCTCCCATATTATTGCCTGGCATGAGTCACTGCACTGGAACAAGATGTGTTCCATCGATTCCAAGGTGCCGCATGTCGGGCAATCTTTCTTCTCACGCCAGGGATCAGGCATCTTAGAGAAGTATTCGCCCACTTTGTGGGCTCCGTGTGCGGTTTTCCATAGGAAGTTCCGCGCAGTTCTTGAGAAGTCGCGCGACCGTAGGCCGTTCCAGATCTGCTCTGCCGTCACGTGGCGCCCGTGGTGAGAGCGGAGGCTGGCTTGTACCGCAGCGATGCTCGTCACCGTCGCCCAGCGCGGCTCATACAGGGATTCCGCCGCGCGGCGTATTGCGCGGTGGGCATCCCTCTGGCGCAGACCGAGGATACTCATGCCCGGGACGTCATATTCGGTGCGCCAGCCCTGGAATAGCCGCAGGCCGTCGGACGACCCTGCTACAGCCTTCGCGGCGGCTTTAGTTGCAGCGAGCTGGGGCCAGTCCTTTCTCCGGTTCTTGTCGATATATAGGAACGTGGTGTCACCCACGCGTGCCCGAAGGGCCGCTGCTACTGTGCGCATTCCGGTGCCGTCCTCCTGCCAGTCCAGCCACCCATTTGCCACATTGCGAGCTAGATTGGTCGTGAGAGCGCGGACCACGGCTTTTGCCGGAGTGACGATGTGTAGATCGGCGCTGGGGTCCACCGTGTCGACTGCCGTCAAGATCGCGAGCACCATGGCGCCTGTGTAGGTGCCCGGTTTGTCTGCGCAGGCCGCCGCCTTGTCCTCATGTTCCGCGTCGGGGAAATGTATGGCAAACGCTGTAATATCATTGCCAGCGTGGTCGTGCTGGAGTGCCGCGCAGAGCACAACTTGGATCGCTTCCGCATTGTGACCTCCTTCCGCGGCCGTGCCGGCAGCCGAATGGACGACTTCCGTTGCTGTTCGCGGGATTATCGCCAGGGAGTCCACGCATATACAGTACATTTCCGATACGTGAGACGGGCGCATGCTCGCGTCGTCAAAGACCAGGAGTTCGCCGTCCTCCAGCGCCGTATCGCGCGAGTCTTCGAACAGTGCCGTGAGGGAGCCGTGCGGGCGGTGTATCGCAGAGCTGGTGTTCCACTTGTCCGTGATCATGCTGAGAATGTCGTTCGCCACAGACTGGCAACGGCGCGGGTGTCGGCACCCGTGAGCTCGGTCCGTCGTGCAATTCGCACACTCGCAGTCACTCGAATCTGAGTGGTCGCTCTCATCCAATTCCGCGATCTCCTCGAGGTCCTCCACGGTGACGACCTCATGGTGCGTTCTCAGGCACCTGGTCTGTCTGCCCATGCCGGCCCACTGATCCTCGTCTATGGTGGCCGGGTGAGACCAGACATGAACCCGTTCACGCATGTGCATGGGGATGTGCGGGGCGTCAATCACGAGGTGGTACTTGCGCGCAGTGCGTACTAGGCATTGCAGGATAAAGGGAAGCTTGCGGAGGCTGGGGCGCCAGTTCTGCTCGAAGGGGTTGGTGCGCTGGAGTTCTGGAACCCACCTGGCATCTTTCTGGATGATTGCAAGCTGAAATAACCTGTCTGCGAGGTATGCCCAGACCGGTCTCGTAGCTGGTGGCGCCAGATATTCGCCAAGCCAAGTCATGTATTGTGCATCGTTTCTGGAAGCGATACACAGTATTCCGGCCCCGCCAGCACCCTTCCTCTGTCGTAGCGTGTGCATGTTCACTGGGCGCCGTTTCACGTGTCCCCAGAAGAAGTCTAATACGGCACTTTCCAGAGACTTCGCGACCGGTGTCGGCATGCCTTGGGCGGCCGTCAGGTATTGTGTGAAGCCGCCAACCACCGTGTGGGTGAGGATGCTGCGGCCGTTCAAAGTCGGGTGTTTCTCTTCCCAGCGGCCCAGGCTGGCAAGGATTTTGTCCGTAATCAGGGACCACACAGCAGCGGTGCGCACCGCATTTCCCGGCCACGTGCCGAGGATTCGCGTGGTCTCACCGTCCTTGGCGATTCGTATCCCGGGAGGGACCGCTGTGTCCTCAGGGTTTAGCTGTCGAGTTGTTATCAACTGTCGTCTGTAGTCGACAGTGCCGAGCGGTATTATTTCGGTCTTGCCAACGTTAAACTTCGCGCCCGAGGCCCTGCACCAGATGGAAAGAATCTCCTGCAGGGCGGCATAGGAGTCCCCGGCCGAAAGATACACCGTTGTGTCATCTGCATACAGTGTGGCAATCAGTTTCTCAGTCATGCCTGGGATGTTAAAGCCGTTGAGTCCGGAGCGGCGCAGCATCTCTGCAAGCGGTTCGATGGCGAGGTTGAAAAGGAGGCACGACAGGGGGTCCCCTTGTCGCACCCCTCGCGTGACTCGATAGCGTTTGCTCTTGACGCCGTTGACGATCACCAGGGTCTCTGCGTTCGAGTAGAGCGTCCGCACGGACTGGATGAACTGTGGCGGGAAGCCGAAACGTTGGAGGGTAGCGTACATATACTTGTGCTGTATTTTGTCGTACGCTTTCTCCTGGTCGAGAGCGACCACCATGCCATTTTCGCCCGTGGCCTCGGCGTATGGAAGCATCAGGGAGGATATCTTCGAGTGTGCCGTGATGTGTCACGGAGCTCGCCAAAGCCGCCGGCCAGGCTGGCACTCGGGAGGGGAACGGCCAACGCAAAGGATGCTACATGTTGACCAGAACGAACCTAGAGTACACGGATCGGCGAAGGCCGGTAACTATAGAGCAGCCGGAGGCAAATGAGCGCAGCCACAACACCACACCATAGAGGACTGGGGCGGGGGATAGAACCGGAAAGGGATACACCAACACCGGAGGGAGAACAAGGGGAGGAAAGGGAAGATCGGACATGCGGGACATCGACGAAGCTCGCCGAAGCGAAGCGAGGCTAGCCGACACGAATAGAAGTGCCGATCATCGGCGGCAAGCGAAAGGGGAAAGTAAAGGGACACATACTATACTACTGTCCATGCCGATATGGGTATAGGGCGGGTATTAGGAGGGTGGCCGGTGTGCAGAGCATGCGACTGGAGTACGTCCGCAGGGATGTAGATCGTGCGTCGGCACCGGCGAGAGGTCGCCGAAGGTACAGCGAGCAATGGACCAGTGGGGTCGCATGTGTCGGCGAGTGGTGGACATCGGCGAGCCAGGGAGGACGTCGGCGAGGTTCAGGGAACCTAGCGAAGCGGTTCGCGGGGTAGCCGCGATGTGGGCGATGCGGCCGAAGGTCACCGGACCTGAGCGAACATCGGCGAGCTTCGGTGAGGCCGCAGACAGGATGGGCGAAAGCTGCGGAGAACAGTTGCAGTGCGCTGGGAGGCGTGCTGGGGGAGGGGAGGCAGAGACTGAGCGTCGATAAAGTCGAGCGGGAGCGGCGAAGACGAAGGCTGTCGTCGCGAATCGCAACATTACCCCCCTTCTAGACGCGAAGTCTACTGCCTGTAGGGAAGGGAGTCGGGGAATGGCGCGAAGCCGAAAGCGAGTAGGTCGGAGAGCATGACAGCACGAATGAAAGCGCTCGTGGACCTTCCGTGTTCCTGCGTACTTCGGGTGCTCTCCAGACCGGGCATAAGCGGCGGGGGGGTATGCCGAATGCATCGGTGCATCGCGAGGCGTGACTACTGGAGGCACCGAAGGTGTCGGCATGCCGGTCCTCGACCGACATGAATGGGGGCCGCGCATCCCGGGGATCGCGGGCCCATTCCCTATCGTGGGCACGACGACGAGCAGCCAACTACGGGGTCGGGGTCGTGTCGGATGCGGTACCAGCCGCGGCCGAGTGCGGGGAGGAAGTCGGAGCCGATGTAGATATCGGCAAGGGGAATGCCGGGTTTGGGGAGCACGAGCTTCGGGGCGGTGCGGCCCGCCAGCCTGAAGGAACCGCAATCGTCCCCGGGTCGAGCTGGGGAACTCGCCGTAGGCACCGATGTGTCCGGGTATTGAACGCCGGCCAAGCGAGCCCTGCGCGAGGTCGAACGGACACTGGGCTGCCGAGATACGAGCGGAGGGCGGTCGTCTGCCGGTCGTGGTGAATCGGCCTCCACGACCGACTGTGGACACCATACGGACCAAGGGTCCGCGGCGGGGAAAGATCGGGTGGTGGAGGTCGGCGACCTGGCGCTGGGTCGTCGCGATCCTGCCAGCGAAGCGCTGCACGGCCTAGCGTCAAGCGCAGGAAAGACACGCCAAGGGAGGGGGTGTCGACCGAGCCCCTATGCGCGACGGACGGGCAAGCGGTTCGAGAGTGGGGAGCCGGGGAGTGCGGCCGGTCACCCCATCGGCGCGGATGGCGGGCGATCTCGACGAGCAACGCGCAGAGAGTTACCTCCTGGGCGGCGGGCGATGCTCGACATCGGGGCGGTCCGAACGAGGCCTTGCGCGTGGCAGGGGGCGCAGAGGTCGAGGAGCGGCAGGTCAATCTTGTGTTGGGGCCCGGCCTTGGCGGAAACCACTCTGAAGCTTGAAGACGGCCACGCGTGGAGGCTCGTGGGCCGCGTATGATCGACGAGTGGAGTCGGTTCGGTTCGAATGAGCTCCCGCGCGGCTTGTAAGAGTCCGCGGTCTCACGAAAATCGTCCAAGTTCGTGGCTGGGCGAGCATCGGCGAAGATCGACAACGATCTCGCCAGGACGGGCGCGCGACGACTCGGTGTCAGCAACGGGATTGTGCGCGCGGATCGCGCGGTGCCAACGAGCCTATGATCGCGAGGAACGAGCGAGATGTTGCGCCGTTAGAGCCCAGTTCGTGTGCCGGGTCGATCTTGACCAAAAACGAGCCGCGATCTCCGCGAGGGTTCGCCGCGCGCACGCGCACGCCTTGGATGAAATGTGCGGCGTCTCGGTGTGCATCGATAGAGCCCCGCGCGAGGCTGGGCGGACGCGAGGCCGTAGAGATATGACCCGGCCCATCGCTCGATACCGGTTGGGTCCCGATAGCCCGCGATCTTGATACCGAGGGCGCGCGCGCCGGCACAGGAGTAGTGCGACGCATTGAGGGCGTTATAACGAGCCCTGGCGCGCGACGAAAGAGCAGGAGGGCGGGTCCCCACAGCCGATTTAGCGAGCCATGTCGGACCTCGGCGAAGGAGCCTTGCGATCTCGACGGGGAACGCGCGGCGAGCTGAGCGGTGTGCTGCTGGAGATGCGGGACCTCGAGCCGGTTGTATCGAGCCCTTGCGCAGCCCAAACGGCGCAGCGAGCGATGAGGAATGGCCGAGTCCTGGGTTAGAACAGCCCGGACGGAAATCGGCCCGAAGCTCGATGAGGGCAGCGCCTGAGGCTTCTGACGCAGCGGGGAATTCGTGCGCCTACAGGCTCCGGTTCGAATGAGCCGTTGCGGGTCCCGGTCGGGCTGACGGTCGAGCCAGCAGGGATTGAGGTGCTGGATGTGCGACGAGTCGGCGAAGATCGGCCACGATCCTGCCGGGGAGGACGCGCATCAACTGGACGTCAGCGGGCCGATGGTGCGCTGGAGGCTTCCGGTTCGAACGAGGGCTGCACGGCGCAGAACGATCCAACGGGGGCCGAACTGGAAGGCGGGGAAGATGCCGGGACCGAACTTCGGTGGGGATACTTCGCGATCTCGACCGGGCTGGGTCCTATGCGGGCGCGCTCATTCTAGGAAATGTACGCGTGTAGGAGACGCGTCGAATGAGGCCTGCGCGCCGCAGACCAAGTGCAGCCCCGTGGAGATACGGGTCTGCCAGTTGACGGGTATCGGCTGAGACAGACATCTTGCGATCTTGACAAAGATGCCCGTGGCGGAGACGCGCTGGTGCGGGGGTGGTGCGCGACAGTCTACCGGTTCGAACTAGGGCCTGCGCGCGCATGTCGACGCCGAGGGTGCCGCCGGAACGGGCGAGCGGCGGTCGGCGCGGAAAACCGACAAAGACTTGCCGCGATCTCGACGGTGGTTCATCCGGCGCACGCGACCACATTTTCGCTAATGCGCGGGCGACGTGTGCGCATCGGACGAGGCCTGCGCGAAGCGGAACGGGTGAGCGGCCGTCGAGATCGGAGTCGGCCAGCGCTGGTGTACTGGCCAGGTCGAAGATCGGCCCCGATCTTGCCAGGGAATGCGCGCCATGGCTGGACTCCAGCGGCCCAATTGTGCGCGGTTGCAGCGCGGTCCAAACTAGTCCTTGAGCGCGCGAAACGGACAGTGGCGTGCCGGGATAGAGGGCGAGCAGTGGTGGGTGCCGAACATCGGAGACGACAGATCGCGATCTTGACGACGACGTCGCGCAGCGGCTGGGTGTCGGGACGTGGATTGCACGCGGGAATGGTGCAATTCGAACGAGCCCTGTATGGCCTGAAACAGCCGCATGGTGGTCGAGCTCGAAGAGGAGCGGGACACCGGACATCGGCGCGAAGATGGGCCGCGATCTTCGCGGGCACGATGTGGCGTGCTCAGCGCGAACACGGGTTCGATGCGGGCGGGAGGGCCAGATAGAATGAGCCCTCGCGCGTTCGAGTCGGTGCAGCGGTTGCGGCGCAGTCATCGGTTTGGTCTTGGGTGGGGTAGGTGACGAGGGTTCGGCGAGCACTTGGCTGTGTGCCGTCGGGCTGTTCTAAGCGAGCTCCGTGCGCCCGGCATGGCGAGGAAAGGGTCCCGAGGTTGTCGGGTTGAAGTCGGGGGAGGGTCGTCGCCGTCGTGGCGAAGGGGATGAGAGTTCGGAGGCGAGTCCGAACGTTGCCGGCGGGTCTTTAGAACACGGCACCGGCAGGAGTTATAGGGCGGGCCTTTAGAGCACGGCACCCATGGCAGAAGGGCTCGGCGAGGTGCCGGGGTGCTTCGCCGGGGAAATAGAGGAGGTGGCCAGGCGGCCGGGTGGTCGGGGAGGATGCGGACTTGAGGGTGAATGGGCCGACCGATGGCTACGGCTCGCCAGCTGCCATGCAGCTGTGGCACGTGTAGTTGCATGGTACAACCCCGGATGACCTCCGTGCCGCCCTCGAGGCATAAGGCTGGTGTGCCGCTCGAGATCGGAGGTGTGGAAGGAGATGAGGAGGGCGGATAAGAAGAAGAGGAGGGAGGACCGAGTGCCGTGGCCCTTGAAGGGCGGAGGTAGGTTCGTTCTTATGTCACGGAGCTCGCCAAAGCCGCCGGCCAGGCTGGCACTCGGGAGGGGAACGGCCAACGCAAAGGATGCTACATGTTGACCAGAACGAACCTAGAGTACACGGATCGGCGAAGGCCGGTAACTATAGAGCAGCCGGAGGCAAATGAGCGCAGCCACAACACCACACCATAGAGGACTGGGGCGGGGGATAGAACCGGAAAGGGATACACCAACACCGGAGGGAGAACAAGGGGAGGAAAGGGAAGATCGGACATGCGGGACATCGACGAAGCTCGCCGAAGCGAAGCGAGGCTAGCCGACACGAATAGAAGTGCCGATCATCGGCGGCAAGCGAAAGGGGAAAGTAAAGGGACACATACTATACTACTGTCCATGCCGATATGGGTATAGGGCGGGTATTAGGAGGGTGGCCGGTGTGCAGAGCATGCGACTGGAGTACGTCCGCAGGGATGTAGATCGTGCGTCGGCACCGGCGAGAGGTCGCCGAAGGTACAGCGAGCAATGGACCAGTGGGGTCGCATGTGTCGGCGAGTGGTGGACATCGGCGAGCCAGGGAGGACGTCGGCGAGGTTCAGGGAACCTAGCGAAGCGGTTCGCGGGGTAGCCGCGATGTGGGCGATGCGGCCGAAGGTCACCGGACCTGAGCGAACATCGGCGAGCTTCGGTGAGGCCGCAGACAGGATGGGCGAAAGCTGCGGAGAACAGTTGCAGTGCGCTGGGAGGCGTGCTGGGGGAGGGGAGGCAGAGACTGAGCGTCGATAAAGTCGAGCGGGAGCGGCGAAGACGAAGGCTGTCGTCGCGAATCGCAACATGATGCTGCGTCCCCGCATAAATCCCGCCTGGGCCGTATGTACGACGGATGGGGCAACCTCCGCCAGGCGCGTCGCGAGCAGCTTCGTGAAGATCTTGTAGTCCGTATTCAGGAGCGTGATCGGGCGATAATTGGCGACGTTGCTGCGTTCGCCCTTTTTGTACAGTGGGCAGAGCCAGCCCTCGGCGAAATGGGAGTCCGGCAGCAGTCCTCGGACTTCTATGTCCCGGAACACTGTGGCCATGGCGCCGACTACGTCGAAACGGACACCCTCGGGTGTGTGGGAGGCGGCGTACCGTCGCTTAAGCGCCTTCCAGAATTCATATATTATGCCGTCGAGCCCTGCGGCTGAGCCGGCGCGCGCGGAGTCGATTGCCGCGCCGACTTCCTCGTCTGAGGTAGCCTCGCTCATACGCCGAGACTCCGTGCCAGTTAAGCTTCGGCGTACGTGTGCGGCCGTCGCTGCTTCTGCCGCCGCCGTGTCAGGTCCCGGGGGGCGACATCCAGGTGCTGTATGGAATCGTGGTACTTTCGCGCGAGGTCCGCCATTGCTTTGGAATTCGTCGCGTACCTGGGCGGGTCCTCTCTCGGGTCGCACAGGGCAGTCAGAGTGTCCCTGGGCTGTTTGCTCTTCGTCCAGCGGAACCAGGATTTGCACATAGTTTCCGCGCTCGCCCAGTTCCGGGCATCACGGTGCGCGAAAATGGTCGAGTGTGCTTTCTCTTTCAGGCCGTGAATTCCACGTTCTACCTCTGTGAGCTGGGATGACAGGGTCGCTGTTGTGGTGGGGTCCAGGCTAGCCGCTATGTCTCTGCTAAGCGCCGCTCTGCTCTCGGTCAGCTTATTGAGGCGGGAGGCACGGATACCCGCGACTTCCTTCGTGCGCTTGAGCGCCGCGGCGGAGATGTCCCGCTTGTACTGTGACCAGATCGCCTGCGGGGACGGCTGCTGGGACTCGCTGGTCGCGGCGACCATTTCGCTATGTGCCAGCGCGCCTAGCCTCACTGCTTCCTCTATAAAGGCCTCGTCCCGGACCAGCGCTGTGGTCATGGACCAGCGGCCCTTCCCCAGTACCGGCATGTCTGGGTTCGCGATTTCCACCGATACACGGCTGTGGTCATCCTTTGTGAGGCCTGAGAGCTCTGTTCGCCAGTCTCTGGTTGTCATCAAGACTCGTTTTGTCATATACAATCTATCTATCCTTGACATCAGTGTGCGGTCGCTGTTGCGCCACGTCCACTCGTTGGAGTCCGGGAAGGTGCTTTGCCAGCCGTCCGACGCCTGCAGCAGGGTCTTCAGCCTCTGGAAACTGTCCGGAGAGTCTAAGGGCGTCGTGCGTGCTGGGAAACGGTCCACAGCATCTTCCACGAAATTGAAATCGCCCATCAGGACGTCCGGCATGGGGAAATCGTAGTCGTCGTCCAGGAGCTTGCTATGTATGCTGTCCCACAGAGCGTAGTTCTGATCGCGCCGTGTTGGGGCGTACACGGCCATTATGACTAGATCGTCGCCTCTATTCCAGCGGAGTTTTGCCACTATTGCTCGCCCCGGGACCAGGACTTTGTGTTCTATTTCTTGCCAGTTTGTTAGTGTTTTGTTGAACAGCAGCGCTACCCCTCCCGCACCCGTAGGATTGTCGGGCAGGCTACTGTTCACGACCCTAAGGTGGTCGTAGAAGGTGTGTACTTCGTGCACATGGTGCTCAGTCATATGTGTTTCCTGGATGGCCATAACGCCAATTCTGTGGCGGCGGACGTCGTCCGCTAGGGCTTTCCAGCGTTGGCTGCCGACGATCTGCGCCGCTCCGCGCCCTCGTATATTCTCTGTGGCCAGGCGCAAGCTGGCCCCCACTTTCTTTCGATTCTTTCGCAGTGGCGGTTGGTGGGGGCTATCAGGAGCGTGGGGGGCAGCATTGCTGCTCGCTGACGCCCCCGGTGACTCAGTGGGCTCGCCAGCCGGAGTTCCTGGGCTCCTGGAGGTGTCAATTCTAGCGGACAGCCCGGGCGTCGCAGCGCCGGTACCGTCGTGAGTGCTCACGTCGGCGGAGAGTGCTGTCTCCGTCAGTGCTTGTTGGGAGCAGTGTCCCCGGGGAGCCGTGTGCTCCGATATAGCGCTCTGCGCGCTGGGGCTATCGAGCCCCCTTGCAGTCAGGAATCTGTCAAACCTGCCTGCGCGTTCCGAAACCTCAACATCATCCTCGCCCGACGGGGAGGCCGCCCCTGCGCTCACCCGTCGATTTTCGAGCACCGCCGCCGGCACCAGTGGCACCAGTGCGCTGCTCCCCTCCGGAGGCCTTCCGTGCAAGCACGGGGAAGTCTCTGGAGGCGTCTTGCCGTCCTTTCCCGCGGCAGCATCCTCACCCGGCCGCCCGGCTTGCCCTCGCAGTCGGGATCCGCTGCTCGCGGGCGTGTAAGCCAGCCTGTCGCGTTGTCTCCGCTGAATGGGTCTATTTGTGAGGTTATGATGCGCTGAGAGAGTCTCTGCAGGGCCAGCGCGCCCGAGCAGACAAGGTGACATGGTCCGGTCACCGCGGTGGGCCTGCGATTTCAGTCGTCACGTGACGTCTCAGCGCACGTGACCTGTTCGCTTCAGCGTCTCCGCGCGGGCAGCCCGGGCCTCAATAGGCCACCGCTTATAGAGCCGGACCGCTTTCCCGCCGAGGCGGTGCGTTGGGCAGTCGCGGCGCATGCGTTGTAGCGGTGCATACAGTCCGTTGACGCTTCCGGCCGTTAAACCGCTGAGACGGCTCCGCGGCAGGCAGGGGTGACTGGCCATTCGCTGATGGTCTCTGTAACGTCTGCGATCGCGTCATTCGCAGGCTGTGTTTGCTCTCGCGTGTTACGTTTTGCCAGACTCCAGGCGCGCGGCTCCACTCAGAGCAGACCCGCTGTGGTGGCAGAGTTCGCGCGCTCGCTCTAACGATCGTGCTAGACAGCCTTGTTGCTGGGATAGTGCGCAAGGTCCCGGCACTTCGTGCGCGCTGTCCGAGTTCGGAGTGCTGTACAGTCACACGCGGTCTATTGCACATTGGTGCGTATCTATGCGGACATGTCGATTTACAAGAAGAGCACCATTTGTGCGCATCTCGACTTTTGGGGACTCAACGTCACTCAAGCGCCACCCGCCTTGCGCGTCGTCGTCGTCTGGCGCGACGGGCCCGCCTTGGGCTGCCCCCCGCGCGCCGCGCCGCCTTGCTTCGGTTTCTGCGCAGGCGCCGCCTTGCCCTTGCCTTTGCGGTCCGCCTTGCGCGCGCCGGAGGGGGCATTGTTCGCCTGCGCGTTCGCGGCAAGGAACTCTTCGTAGGTCTTGAACCAGCCTTCGATGTCCTTGAGGCCGCACTTGCCGACCGGGTGGGACTCCGCGAAACAGTGCGTGCAGTCCCACGGCTCCTCGATTGGCGTGGCGTCGCCGAGGCGTCCGTTGATGATGGCGATTTGCCGGAAGGCGTCCCTGATGCTCCAGTGCATCTCGGCCGTGAGGGGCGGGTAGCCGTCGACGTCGCGGTTGCCGGTGAGGAACTGCGGCTCTGTGTCCGGGTCGCGCACCTTGAGCCGTGCGAGGATGTTGTACTGAACAGTGCCGAACCCGAGGGCGCGGCGGGAGGTGAGGTTGAGCGGGCGCGCGGTGATGGAGCGGATGAAGTTCTCGCGCGCCGCCCGACCGTGGCCGGGGTACAGGTTGTTGTACTGCCGGAAGACGTTTGTCAGAGGGACAAGCTTGCGCGCCGCGGCGCGGATGCCGTGCGCGACGCCGTGAGCGGTCCTGCGCGTGCCTTCCATCGTGAGCATGAACGCGGAGTGGTCCTGGGTGTACTTCTGGAAGGTGATCCGCACGCCGGCCATCGCCCAGTGCGCGCTCTCCTGCCAGAGGGTGGCCAGCTGCGCGTTCGTGGTCTCGACGAGGACGGTGCCCGGCCTGAGGCGTGGGCCGTTGGGGTCTTGGCGCGCCGCTGAGAAGAGGACCTTGGTGTCGCTCGGGCACGTTAGTGCGATCATCGTATCCAGCGCCGTGACGAGCGTGACGCGGTCGATATCGGCGCTCTTGGTGCCGCCCACGGCGTGCACGAAGCCGATGTAGACGTCGTCTGGGCTCGCGGCGCTGTCGATGTGCTGGCGAAGCTGCACCGGGTCGATGCCCGCGACCATCTTGGCCTGCGTCATGCCCGCGATGGTGTCGAGTGTGATGTGGGACCAGCGGATGCGCGCTCTCGTCTCCGCGAACAGGCTCGAGCGCGCTGCGGCCTTTGCGCGATCGTCGCCTGTAGCTGGCTCGATGTTGATGAGGGGCACGGCGTCGCCGTCCTCGACGTCGCCGTCCTCAGAGATCTCGTCGAAGGAGTCGTACACTGGGTCGGCGTCGCCCTCGCCCTCTGAGTCCGGCGCGATGATGTCGCCGTCATCGTCGAAGACGTCGAAGTCGTCTTCGTCCATCGGGTCGTCAGGGTCGGCGGCGCTGTTCTGGGAGCGCCGGGCGTGGTTGTAGTGCCTCTCCTCCGCCCACAGCTGCTCTTGGATGTGCCGCGCCGCGGCCTCGTTGTATGCTTCCAGGTCGTCCGCGTCGCGGCGCGCTTCGGCCTCGTCGCTCTTGCGCGCCAACGGGGACGGTGGGCCGGACATGGTCTCCTGGCGTGCGCGCGTACGCGCCGTCGACTCGGGGCGGTCGCGCTGCGCGGTGGCGGACCTTCGCTCCAGACGTGGAAAGTTGCGCTCGTCCTCTGAGTCCTGCTCCGGCATCTGGTGCGGGAGGTACTGCGTGAGAGGCTTCCACGCCTGCAGATCAGGGGTAAAGTCAGCCCAGATCGTGTGGGATGCGAGGGAGATAGGCTGACCTCTGCCTTCTTCGAGGCGGCTGCGTCCACTTGGTTCGCGGTGGAGGAGCCCGCCCGCGGCGGCGACGGCTCGTTGTTGGTCGCGCGCTGCTTTCCTCGCGCGACGGAGGATGGGCGCGGGGCGAGCTTGAGCGGCTTTGGGTCCGCGTTGTGCGCCGCTGGGCGGGGCGCGCTGTAGGGGACCTTGCCGAACTGGCCTGGGTAGAAGCCGGCCGCGATCGCCTCGAAGGGTTCGGTCGCCGGCCTGTCACTGCCAGCCCTGCTGTACCGGCGCAGCTGGCCCGTTCTGACGGGGAGTCCACTTGGGCGCACGGCGTCGCCGCCCGCGGTCGGCTTCGGCAGGGTTGGCATCCTGAAACGGCCGCTGCGCATCTCTTCGACGACCTTTCCTTTGTCGGCGATGTCGGCACGGGCGCGGGCCCAGCGTGCCGTCTCGGTGGCGCGGTCGCGCGGTGAGTCGTCCAGGACGTGGACGCGGCCGCGGCGCATCGGCGTGAAGGTCTTCGCCGTCGCCGAGCGTGCGGAGGGTGATCCTGGAGGGGTGACGGACTCGCGCGCGCCGTGGCTGTCCGCGCCTGCTCTGGCCGTCCCGTCAGATCCCGTCGTGGCGACTGCAGAGCTCGCTGGGGCCGTGGCGGGCGGACCGGTGGCGTCGTCGCCGTTGCTGGCTGCTGGCGAGGTGAAGGCGTTCGACTCCTGCGTGGCGCCCAGTGGCGCGTAGTCCAGTTGTATCCTCCTTAAAGTGTACATTTATTATTTCTAACCAAAAAGGGGTGGTCAGAGCAAAAGGGAGGTGACACACCAAGAATTTTGCTATGTGACTTGTGTTGAGTGGTGTGTGGCCTTGCAGGTTGGTGTGTGCCACCACTGCTTGTGTGTGTGTGCCAAATCCGGAAATTTCCGGCCATTGGGTCGACACACACACACAGAGGGTCGACATACCCGGTGTTTGCCGATGCCCAATGCTCGGTTTTTGCCGATTCCCTTAAAATTAGGTTCCAGAGAGCATTTTGAAGGCCTAAAACTTAATTTTCGAGGGTTTTAAGCTTTCTGGAGGCACTTGGAGCCTAATTTCGAGGGAATCGGCAAAAACCGAGCATTGGGCATCGGCAAACACCGGGTATGTCGACCCTCTGTGTGTGTGTCGACCCAATGGCCGGAAATTTCCGGATTTGGCACACACACACAAGCAGTGGTGGCACACACCAACCTGCAAGGTCACACACCACTCAACACAAGTCACATAGCAAAATTCTTGGTGTGCCAGCTCCCTTTTGCTCTGACCACCCCTTTTTGGTTAGAAATAATAAATGTACACTTTAAGGAGGATACAGTTGCGAGAGCGTCGCGGCGCCGCTCATGGCTGGGCAGTGGTGGCGGGTGACAGGGCGGGTCCTGCAGTATCCAAAGCCTTTTATGTCGCAGACGTGCCGCGGGGGAGCACGAGGTTCATGTGTGCTGCCATGTCGCCATAGCCAATGGGATCTTGACGCTGCCCTCTGTTCCTGTCGTGAACGCCGTCTAACGTGTCTGCTTCGTCGCGGCGTGCGCAGAGGCGCCGAGCGCAATGTGGACATGGGACGCGGGAGAAGCCGGGTCAGGCCGTCTCGCTCGCGCTCAACTGCCCGACTGTACATCGTAGTGCACTGGTTGGCCGGTTGGCTGCTTCTTCCGACTCACGCCGTTCGTGCGCGCTCTGGTTCATCCGCGCTTGTCTGTGTGCCATGTCAAGTCCCGTCGTTGACGGGCCGCCGCGCGTGCTCCGCACGTCGCAGAGGTGTCGAATGTAGATCCTGGATCCTCGTGCGCGCTTTGCGGGATGCATCGCTGTCACTGTCAGCTCAGCATCGGGCGCTCGCTCACGTTCCGCGGTGGCGGACTTCGCTGTCACGTCGTCGACCTGTCCGCGGAGAGTTCTGGCTGGTCCAGCGAGTTGCCGAGGTGCGCTCTGCAGCCACCTGTGACGCCCGAGGGGCCTTGGTATACAGGTGATTTGTCCGTACTCGTTCCTTTCTGAAAGGGAGAGAGTTCCGGGGGACAGGAGAGCGTCCATTTCTCCCTTGTCCATTGCCTTCGCTTGGCCCTTGGTACGCATACGGGCGTCTGGCCCTCGGAAACTGGCTGTCCCGTGTTCAGGAGGTGGTCCCGTCTTCAGGGTCGACACACAGGTGCATGCTTGGTGGGGGCAAGCTCGGTGGTCGAGCGTCGGTGCATTCTGCCCAATCTACTGCTTGACTGCGGAGAGCGCTGCATCGTCGGATGGTAATCACTGTGCCCATCACTTGGTGACGGCATGGGACGTAGGGCCCGGTCTGCGGGGGTGCGATGTCTCGGGATAAGCGGCTGAGCGTGCCCAAGTTGCTGGCGCCTTCAGGTGGCACAAGGGGGGGTATGTCGTCGACTGCTTGTTCTCCAGTTGCTGATCTCACTGGAGCCCTGTCAGCTGGCTACATAACACCCCTCCCGTCATCAGAGGCGCCGGGCATGAGCGTCTAGAGTTGAGTTGCAAAACGGCCGGAGATAGCCGCTCTTGCCATCTCTCTCTCAACGTCGCTCATGTCCCATCGTCCTGAGCCTTCTGGGCCTTGTGACGGAGCAGTCATGGTGCCTCCTAGGGATCATCCTTCCCTACATGCAGGTGCTGCACCGTCTCCAGGAGGCTTGGCCACAGCAGGGACCTGGTTCGCCGTCGACGCTGCAGCTCCATTCTTCCTGTCTAAAATTTTCAGGGCAAGGCAGGGGGGTGAAACTTTGTCTGGACCATCCTTGGGTCATCCCCAGTATTGTTCAGGATTTTCTGGAGTTTTGGAGGCCCCTCAGGATGGCTGGTGTGTTCATCGTCGCCGACGATGGCGACTCATTCCTGTGCTGAAAAAATTCTAGGTCATGTCAAGGGTCAGGGACCAATTCTGGGGCCTGCTCAGATGATCCTCCTCGTCTGCCAGGATTTTCTGAGATTTTTAGAGTCTCACAGACTGGGTTGTATGCTTGCTGCCATCCACGCAGCGACGTTTTGTTGTTGATGAAATTTCCTAGGAAATTCCAGGAGTCTTGTACTATCACCAGGACCCTTCCAGATAGGCCTTTTGATTCGTCAGGGATTTTCGGGGCACCTGGGGCCTCCACGGGCGAGTTGTACGCTTCCGTTGGCTCCATCATCGACCTTGTCCGGGTACTCAGGACTCTCAGGGATCGGCAGCGACTCAGTGCTCCTCTGGAGAACCTCTCGGAAGGTTCCTCTGGGTTGCAGGAGTTCTCTGCAGGCTCTGCGTCCCTCCAGTGAGTGCTGGACATTCAGCGACGCACATTGTTGGGTGCTGAGAAAGGACCAAGGGGTGCGCAGGGATCTGAAACGGCTCCCGGGGCACTTCTACGCGGTCCTCTCGACTTGCCGAGACCCCCTGCGTTTCGCAAGATCTCTCTGTGTGGACCGTACGTCCTTGGTCGCTGTGGTGTAGGTCCATTCACGTCTCAGAGGATGCCAGAAGCGTCCCCGCGCCTCCGGAACATCACTCTCGTGTTGGTGATTTGCCAACGTTTGATTCGCCTCCATCCGACATGTGGGGGCCGCTTATTCGACCCACCGCTCACGTGCATTCGGATGCCGGCGAGGCTACTGTTCCCCCCGCTGTTCCCGGGTACGTGCATATATTCTCGGCCTCCTGCTCCCGCACGCGCAGAGTCATTCAACCTTCCGCCAGTAGCGTTCAGGACCTTCTCATCCAAGAGGTACCCATCGGCAAAATCCGATAACACAGCGTTGAGGGAGGGAGGGGTCCATTTTGGTGCTTATTTCGTTTTTTGAAAAATAAATATCTGCCTCCGAAGAGGTCTGAGAGTATCATCTTGCTCAGAATCCGGGTCTAAACTTGTCTGAAGAAGCTCCTGGAGCAAATCTTCAGGTCCTTTTGACTTGAATCCTGGCAGTCAGGGTCTCAGCCAGCATTATCAGACTCATGTTCCATACTGAGAATCACCTGGAATCTTTGAAAACACGGGCCAGGGTGCTTCAGCGGGTCTTGAGATTATATAGGACTATCATAGGTTCTTCTGAAGGGTCTTTACAATGCAAACAGAATTTCCGGATGAAAACGGAAGCAAAAGCGTGGGAATATATTGCTATATTAGGAAGGAGGGAGGGAGGGAGGGGTCCTCAAGGGGGCTTATTTCGTTTTTTGGACCCTGTGTCAATTATTTTTTTGGTGGGCACCCCTTGTTCTCATCGCTGCCGTCCAGTCGGACGCGTTCCTTTCAGGAGGAGGCGACAGAGATTCCGCCTCTGCATTGATCGATCCCGACCTCTGTCTGCGCGACGAGCAGCGTACGTACGCAGCTCCTTTACGCTCGCTCTGACGCTTCCCAGGGGTTGAGAGGTTGTACCGTCCCCCTCACAACTCGTATCTCTGTCAGGGCGGATGCTGGAAAGTCTTTGCCCGCCCTGAGAATCGCGAAAAGCATTGGGAGAAGAACCCCTCTTGCGAACAGCGTCACATGGATTCCATTCGGGGGACGGCGGACGAGGACTCCTACAAGGCGTACGTGCTCCGCCGCTCAATTCGGTCTGCTCGTCCGAAGAGGAAGTATCGCATGCACTCTGTGGTTTGAGCAGCATCTGGTAAGTCTCTTTTTACGGGTTGTACTCGTGGATGTCGCCTGTACGACGAGACCTTAGCTCGCTGAAGTGATTCAAGGACGTTCGCCCGCAACTTCGCTGTGAGCGTTTGGATACTGCCGCCGCGCGGCTGGTTACTGGTGTGGGACGATCCGCCATGTACATCCCACTTCATGGGGTGCAAGTTGAATTCAGGTCGCTGTGCTACGCAACTCGACTCTATTTGGGCCGCGAGTACGCGGTAATGGAGCCATCTCGCTCCTTCTGGGCGTTCGCGGCTTGTTTATCCCACATTCCCGAGCCCGGGGCCATGTGTACTCCGCTCTCTGCATATTTCCTCAGAGCGTGCATACTCCGGAATTGTTCGCGCTGACCCTAGACGGACGCAAGCTATGGTGGGAATTTAAGTGTAAGGGTCGCCGTGGATTTAATTAGGACTTATGCCCGCTTCGAACGAGTGCCGTACTCTTCATGTCGAGGGCAGTCCTTACCACCACCAGCCCTTCGTCAATGCTATGCCGTTCGTCCTGCGATCGCGGATGCCATCAGGCTGGGAGCGGATTAGCCGGTGATTTACCCGCGGCTTAACTCATTTTAGATTGTTTCCGTTGTTTAATCGGATTAACCGCGAGCCGCGCCAGTTCCGGATAGTGGCGGTGTTCGTACTCAGTTTGGGATTCATTCTCGCCCTCGTATCTACCGTACGAGGAGGTCTCAGTTCGTCCTCTCGCTCACTTCCGGATTAGGCGAATGGAGGCAATCGTGACACTTCTGCGACGTTACAGTTGCAAACCAAGATTTGGTTCCATTTTCGGCTTTCTTCCACGGACCAAATCTTACCATGCATTTTTGCATTTCCATCTCATTCGGCAAAACCACGTGCTACTGTGGCGCTAGACCCTTGCAGCCGCATGGGCCGCATGCTACTCAGGTGCGTCCGTTGTTTGACCGGCGGCGTTTGCTGATCACTCCGCCGTCGCTGTCAGCGCGAGCTCGCCGGCGCTAGCGCCGGCGCTGAGCGCGCTCGTCCTTCTGCCGCGGGCCTTGCTTGGCCTCACGGCGAGGCGGTCGCTCGCGCTTGGTGTGCGGCAATCGCCGCGCCCAGTGATGCGCCAGCGTCCGCGCCGTGGGCGCCGTTTTTTCCGTGCCGGCCGTCATCCTGGTACGGCGCATTGCCGCCGCGCCCGCGCTCCGCTACCGCGCTCGGCCTGCTGCTGCCTGAGCTCACGGCCTTCGACTCCGGCAGCCCCGGCACTGGGCATGGCGCATTCGTTCGCGCTGCCCCGCCATTGGCCGCCTTCCTTGCCGGGCGACGCGTAATCGCTCCCGCAGTCCCCCGGTCGTCGCCCTTCACCCTGCCGCGCCTCGTTCGCGTACTGCTCGGTCGCAAGGAGTAGAGGCTCGCGATCGCGCTCCGTTACAGTCCGGTGCGTGATACTCGCTTTCCTGTTCATTTTCTGATGCTCGCCGGTGCGCTGGCGCTCCTAGATGGTTTCCTGAACGTCCTCCCCACTCGGCATCTGCGTCCTGAATGTACTGCCTAGCCGCCGCTCAACAATAAAAGTCTTTCTTGTATTGCGTACGCGTTCCTGCGGTTGTCCGCTGCGGATCGTTTCCGTCGGCTCTCCTCGTACAGGACGATTAATCGTCTCGTTCCGTGCATGCAGGTCGCTAGCGCCAGTTCAATGTGTTCTCCTGCCGAGCAGGACTTGTGCGCAGCGTCGCACATGTACGCGGTGTCGCGCATGCGCTCTTCTCTTCTACTCTTTGCCGCTCTTCAGTGTACGCAGCGGCTGCTCGTTACACTGCAGATTCCGCGCGCGGATTGGGTCGTCTATTGACTATGTGCTATACATGTGAGGCTGGGGACCTCAGCGTGCCTGGACGCCGCACCCGTGTTGGGCGCTAAACCACCAATGTTGTGGTACGGGGGCAAGAAGCCCGAGACCAGCCATTGCACAGGGAGAATGAAGAGATCGCCACTCACGGAGGGAGCTAGGCTGGCCGGAGCCGCCGTGGAAGAACGCTCGGGCGATGAAGAGCGGGCCTTGGCTATTGTTCTCTTCGCCAGCCACAATGGCGCCGGCCGTCTTGATCCCGTTGGAGACCTGAACCCAAGTGATGCCGTCGCTGACGGTGCCCTCTGTGATCAATCTGCGGGACGCGACGTTGTGGTATACGCACTAGTCGGCCACAAGTACCTCGTACTTGGTGCTGGTGTATACTTCACCGCTGTACGAGGCGACAGCGCCTGAGACGCGGGAATGACAGTCAACATATCGAGAGCAGCGTCCAGGTAGTGAGACATGCCATTCATGAGCGAAGAGATGCTGCCCGGCCTGCGACGCAAGTGAGACGATCGCACCACAGCGGATGCAGCTGGAGTACTTACTGCACGCCAATCGAATTGTTGCCGCTGTTCCACAGCGGTGTGAGGCTCCTCATCACACTCGGGGTAGGACGCACTTACGACCTGCCGATTCCGGACGCCGTCTTGAGCCTGGTGATGAAGAGCGCCGCACCGGTCGTGTCGCTACCTCCGCTACATATGCAAAACATGAGCTGTGGCCCGTGGGCGCCCGGGTGGCGTACACAAGCGGGATGCCCGAGACCTTCGTGAGGTCGAAGGCGCCGACGCATTCGACCCAGCGGACCTGGGCACTCGGCCCGCAGAGGACCTCGTAGTTGCTGAACTGCGAGATGGCGGATGAGCGCTCTTCAAGGCACTGCACAACAGCAGCAGCAAGCAACGCACGAATTGCTCGCGGCCATCGCAGACGATCAAGGCACCGCGCACATGCTGGCCGCATTTTCCGACGTCTACGGACAAGAAGAAGGAAAGTGAGCGTCGATGCGCTCAGACGAGGTTGAAACTGACGCATGGTGTTACCCGCGACAGCACGGGCGATGTAAAGCTTCTCGCCAGACTTGTCGTGTCCGGCCGCAAGGGCATTGGGTGGGACATTTCCGTTGGAGACGAAAATCTAGGCATAGACACAGAGGTTAGACGTGCATTCCAAATGGCAATCAGAAAGACGGGGTCTCACCCACTGGAATGCGCGAGGCAGGCAAGAATTGGAGGGCATGGTAGACTGTGGTAAAAGTTGCAAGTTCTGACGTTCTGCTCCCACTCAAATCGCCCTATTTTATACTTGGGGGTCCTCTTGAGCGAAGATCTCTCTCACCGGGCTCCCGGGCGCAAGCCTATGGGGGCTTCAATGAAGTCGATCCAGATGACGATACGTGACAGGGTGATGAGTATAGGACGGAGCCACAAGATACGTTCTTCGACGATGTTCGCAGGGTTTCTGACGTGTTGTTCATTGATGAACTCGTATGAACTGCGCGTTGGAACAAATCACACAAGCAGAGCAGAGGGGCGCAGAGGGGAGCGAACATCGTGCCAAGGGCTGTCAATCGCGCACTGACGGTCGTAGTTTCGCCTGGTTCTCCTTCTGACTTCTGTGACGAGGAGAGCGAGCTCGTACCCAAGGAAGACCGAAAGGCTCGGATATGTAGCACCTTCGAGTATTTCGCCAGATAGACCAATGGAGTCAAAGCAGACAGGTCGCCGAGGCGAGCGGCCTGGTGTCCCATGCAGATGCAAGCACCAAAAACGGCTGAGGAGTCCTGGGGTGTCTATTTTTGTGACAGACACATAGCATCCGAGCGCAGCCGGATTTGATTTCATGGCAATGGCATGAATGCTGGGGAAGCCTGAGCAACTGTTAGCGCCATATGCATTGTTGCGAGGTGGCAGGAGGCAGAGCAGTGGCACGAATTCTAGGTCCGATCTTCCGGCCCGCTCCCCGTTGATCCTCGTTCCAGTCGACAGTTTGCGCAATGAACGCAACACTGATCCAGCCTGTGGAGCCGCTCCAAGGACCCCGGAAAGCCGGTTCAGAGGTGACATCCTGGCGCGTATATATCCGGGCCCCTTTTGGCCGGAGGTGACATCCTGCGCGTATACCGGCATCCGGCCCGGCCTTAACGTGTGATCCCAGGCGCGTATACGACTGGGCTGCGGTGGAGGTGACATCCCGCGCGTATACTGTAGACTTTCGACCGTAGCTTTGTTGTAATGTGTAATCTGCCCCTTGGAAAAAAAGGTAGGATACCACGAATCGCCTCTGATTAGTTATCGGGTTTCCATCAGATTAGATAAAGGTTGATAAGATAAAGCTACGGTCGAAAGTCTACAGTACGCGGCGGCAACTGCCGATGCATGATCTCTGACAGTATACCAACCGTTACGCCGCAGGGGATGGCTCTGAGGGTGTCAAACCAGCTCAGATACCGCTTCATTCTGTGTCTGAACTGATATTTTCCAAATTTATCCTCTCCGACTCACGAATGCCACAGCGAGCTTACTCCCGAGGTGTTTGGACTGTAGCTCAGAGTGGATGAGTTTGGGGCAATAATTGCAGGATTCCAAGTAGAGCACAATAATCTCGTGCAGTATCTAACATATTAGTGCCTCAATAAATGGATCGGCATTGTGGGCATTGCACCGGAGGAGTGAATCCCATGGCAGCAATCCGCGGGACATCGTGGGGTGCAACAGCTGCGTTCTGAAGTGAGATATGTCATAGTATACCTAATTTCGCAGTTTATATGTCCTAGACGTGGTGTTCAGACGTTGAGAGACCGGGCAGGAAGGAGGTGAGGCTGCCCGGCGCTTCTCAGGGTCCTATCGGAATTTGCCGATATCCGCGTATACAGGCTCACCTAGCGAGGTGACATCCGTTCTGTATACGCCTCGGAAGCAATAAAGCGCGTATACGGGAGGCTCCGAATGGGGATTTTGGATGTCACCTCTGAACCGGCTTTCCGGGGTCCTCCGCTCCAGCAGCTTTCTGTCAATGTGCCCGCAACAATCTAGGTCGCCGCCGGCCCCCTCAACCTCCGGCATTGCTGATCTGGACCTGGCCGCTGCCCTGGGCCTGGCGCGCGCGCATCCGAAGCGTTGACAGCTGCGCATAGACGCGCCAGTGGCTGAAATCAGCGCCTCAATGATGAACTACGCTCTGCAATGCGCTGGGGCAAGGACACGTGCCCGCTGACGACATTGGATGAAGCGGTCGAGCGACTCGCATCAATTGACAAAGCGAGGGAAGGTGCGCGCCTCAGCTGCAGACGTCTTACATCAACATACATTGAAATACTTTCTTACAGCGGCGATACTGTATTCCGAGCTACTCACATACGCCCAGCGGCTCATTCCATTCACCTCAGCCCTGCTTGGCGTCTCATTCCTCGACGGCATTGAGCGCCACCTCCGACGTTCTTCCCGCCGATCCCGAATGAGGACCAGATGAGTCGCGGTAGGCTGAAAGCCGAGGAGCCGCTGGGTATGTGTTGCGGCCAGCCGGCAACCGCGCAGAGCGAGAGCCTACGAGTGGAACACCACCCGCAGCCCACCCTCACACGGACCGCATCTCTCTCTCTAGGAGACACCCCAACCCGACCCTTGACTCTCGCCCGCAACGGTGGAAGCGCAGAGCAGGCGTACGGAGGGAGAGAGACCCCCGAGAGGGTCCCGACGGGAGTTCCGCTCGAGTCTCTGGAGGGGACCCAAGGCTGATGAGGAGTACTCGCCTCTACTCCCACGCACCCAGGGTCTGCGACGTGTGGGACCCGAGGCCTCGGACCAGAGGTGGGGCGCCGCCGCGGCCCAGAGGCGCGGCGGTGCTGGAGGAACGCTCCCAGGCCAAGTGCACGCACAAAGACTCTGAGAGACCAAGAATCCAAAGACTAGAGTACAAGCGGGGACGCTGCTCGTCTTAAGTAGTATGACCCTCTACGGAACTCGCGTCGGGACTTCGTCCTTATCGGTCTTAGTGGGGCGGACCTCCGTCGGAGGTGACCGTCCGCCTCGAGATCGTCCTTCCTTCCCTCTTGCGCGGAACATAACCCCCCCCCAAGGGCGAGCTCGAAAGGACGGTCCTTCCATGCCTGACGACCGCGCGCTACGCCTGATATCCGAGCGCCTGTTCGGCGAACTGCTACTGGCCCTCCCGGCGTTCGCGACTACCCCCGTACTCCTGTGGGCGGAGCGATGGATCCGCTTTCGCGTGGGTAGGGACCTTGCACCCGTCCTCCGCGTTCTTGACGGCTGCGAGGACCGCGTCCGTGCGTGCCTCACCGTGGTCCAGTCGCGGATGTCCTCCGGGGGTCCGTACCTTGCCGTCGCCACCGACCTGTTCTGGGAGTTGCTATACGCGGCCCGAACGTACTGCCGCTTGATGCTGCCCTTCTCCACGGGCGAGGATCGGGACGCGCTGCTGGGCTTCCTTGCGGACCGCTTCGACCCCTTCGACGCGCTCCCCTTCGTGGAAGAGTGGCCCGACAACAGGGCGCTTCGAGAGGAACACCTGTCGTTGCTGTCTTGGCGGCCCACCGCCGAAGGACTCCTGCGATTCCCAGTCGACTTCGAACGGGCCCTTGTTCCCTTCGCCGCGCGCCCGGTAAGCGCGGTACTCCCCGCGGCGTTCCGCTGTTGACTTCGTCGCGTGCAGTGCCAGCGGTGCGCGAACCTCGCGCTTCCGTGCTTCCCGTGGCCGGAGGAGAAGCGTTGCACGGCGTGCGTAGCGTCCGGTGTTTGGTGTTCGGACGCCTGCCCGTTCGCTCATCCGCGCCCCGCCACTTGGGTCATACCCGCGTCCACGGCTCTGGCGCGCTTGTTGTGGGACTGCTTGCGGGCTCCGTCGACGCCGGTTTCGCCCTCGGTACACAGTAGCATGCCCTCGTTGGAGCCGGCCTAGGCGGGTCGCCTCGATCGCAGGGGAAGAGGGGGAGGGGGCGGTGGATCGACGGGCGGGACTCCCGTCGGGAGTGCGATGGTCCGTAGGATAGCTTGTCCGTGATTGGGGGCCTTAGGCCGGTCGTTCCTTCTTCTCCTTCGCCCGCCATGACAGCCCTCTCGGGAGACGTAGAAGCGGAACTGCGCGAACTCGAGGCCCACCTGTCCTTCGGAAAGGCGGTCCAGTCGATCCTGACCGCGCGTCGCGGCGGCCGCCCGTCGGCTGCGAGCGCACCTCTCCTCGTCGAGGTCGTGTTTTCTCGATGGTTGGTGGTGGAGGCGCCCGTGAGCGCGCCGTCGCGGAACCCACTCCAGCGGGAGAGGATCGTCAAGCAGCTGCGCGCCGCCGTTGCGCTTCACACGGGGGAGGACACCCGTGTGCGCGAGCGAGCCTTCGCGGACGTTGTGGCCACCCTTCGATCCTGGGTTCGCACGTCCGACCTTTCGGGTCCGGATTCGTTCACTGCCGCGGAGCGGGCATGGGAAGACGCGGGCTTCGCGGCCTCTCAGACGAGTCGTTGGTCGGTCGACGACGGGCCTCCTCCAATGATAGAGCGTCTCGTCCGCCTGCAGGGTGCCGCGCGGGCGCTGCGCGAGCGGGTCCAGTTGTTGGGATCTGGATGGGTTGTCGGTGTCGGAGCGGACGTCCGGCGGGAGTACGACCGGCGCCTCGGGCGAGTCGGAGAGTTCCCAAGACGGCTCCTGGGCGCCGAGCGAGGACGAGGGGACGCTGTCCGACGGGGAGAGGGTCGCGAGAGCCCCGCCGTCCGACGCGGTGAGTTGTCGAACGAGGATGTCCCGCCCTGTTGACCTTCCCTCGCCAGTGCCTCCGGTGCCACGACCGGGGTTTGGAGTGTACGACGCGAGCCGACCGGCGGACTGGGGAGACGGCGTGGACGTGCGACGCGTGCCGGTCCAGTCATCGGCCGTGCAGCTTCGGCGCCGGTCGGTGGTTCGGCGCTGCGCCTGGAGTTCTTGTTGGCGGTCGCCTTAGTGCCATCACGCGACGCCTCTCGGACGTCTTGGCGGCTCAACTCGAGGTTCGAGGGGAGATCGAGCGGGTGAGAGCCCTCGTCGAGGGTCGTGACGGGGAGGTTGCTCGTCTCGGGGAGGTGGTGCGTGCCCTGGTCGAACGGGGCTCGTCGTCGTGACCGTGTGCGTGCTTTGTTTTGTGCGTAAATAGGGATTCTTCATAGCGAGTGTGGCAACTCAGCGGTGGCATTAGTTGAGAGAACCGGTCGTCGGCGTGTCGTGGAGACGGGAGCCCGCCCCGGTGCGGCGTATGCGAGAGCCGGAGACGGGCGGGGTTTCTTCGGGATCGGGTCGCCATTCCCGTCCTTGTCGTACGTGCGAGAGCGGGGAGGAAGCGCTCGCCATGATGGCAGCTCGTGCGCTCGCTGGCGTCGGGACCCGTTCGTCGGTCGCAGCGCCCTTCGTGCGGGCCGCAGTCGAGAGCCGTTCCGTAACAGTCGGCGCCTTCGGCCTTAGTCGTTCGGGGAGGTGTCGTTGTCCTTCGCCGAGACCGCGTGGTGCGAAGGGAGAGGTCGAGTCGAGAAGAGCGAGAATTGGTATATGGGGAGAGAGTTGTTTGGCCTCGGGTCTCGTGAGGATGAGGGAGCAGCGAGGCGGCACGGGCATCGTTACACCGCGCCGCGATGGTGTGTTAGTCTTTGGATTATGTTGCGGCCAGCCGGCAACCGCGCAGAGCGAGAGCCTACGAGTGGAACACCACCCGCAGCCCACCCTCACACGGACCGCATCTCTCTCTCTAGGAGACACCCCAACCCGACCCTTGACTCTCGCCCGCAACGGTGGAAGCGCAGAGCAGGCGTACGGAGGGAGAGAGACCCCCGAGAGGGTCCCGACGGGAGTTCCGCTCGAGTCTCTGGAGGGGACCCAAGGCTGATGAGGAGTACTCGCCTCTACTCCCACGCACCCAGGGTCTGCGACGTGTGGGACCCGAGGCCTCGGACCAGAGGTGGGGCGCCGCCGCGGCCCAGAGGCGCGGCGGTGCTGGAGGAACGCTCCCAGGCCAAGTGCACGCACAAAGACTCTGAGAGACCAAGAATCCAAAGACTAGAGTACAAGCGGGGACGCTGCTCGTCTTAAGTAGTATGACCCTCTACGGAACTCGCGTCGGGACTTCGTCCTTATCGGTCTTAGTGGGGCGGACCTCCGTCGGAGGTGACCGTCCGCCTCGAGATCGTCCTTCCTTCCCTCTTGCGCGGAACAGTATGCTCGGTGAGACTGGCCCGATCGGACAGCGTGAGCAGGTCCTCATATTGGTATCAGGCGTCACTGACGCCGTCATAGCACCATCTCTCAATACCATTGAAGTCAAGCAGCAGCACCAGAAACAACAGCAACGAGTGCCTGAGATGCGGAATGATTTCGGTCACAATCACCGGCCTCAGCTGTAAGACTTCGACCTTTACTTGAATCCAGATTTGTAGTCCTCCGCAGTGCGCGGGGACACAAATTGAACTCAGTTGGACATTCTGAAGAGCAGAAGTGGCCAGATCTCTGGCATTCATTGGGCCAGTGGTGGCGTCTGCGACAACGCAGCAGAAACAGATGTTTTCTCTCTCGCAGAAGTTCTCGTCGGGGTGAGTGTGCTGACATGTCACCGCCGCTTGCATTTGGGCTCAAATTATGCAGGACGTGATCAAGTGGCCTCCACAATGGTCACCTCGACCGTGATCTGATGAACCCAGAATAAGCGCAAGCACATACCACCTCTTGAAACATGTGTGAGCAACGTCTTACCGCGAGGAGCTTTCCCTACATCGTCTCCACGACTGCGCAGTCCATGCTTGACCAGAACAGAGGAGTCACGTATGGGGTTTGCAGCATCACAGACCGAGCCCGACGCTGGCGCAAGTCGCCGGAATCACGAGGTCAATGCGCCGACGACTGTCGCTTCTGCGTCTCACGCGAATCCGCGTCCCAATAACTGCTCGGCTGCCTTGTCTACGAGCCTCGTCAGAGAGTGTGAAGTTTCCGCTCACCGTGACCTCGGTGCGGGGGTAAGCTTTAGCGAGCTCTCGTGCCTCAGGCGACTAGTAGCTGGTAGCGCAACAATCACAGTCGTGTTAAATTCCAGTGGGGACCTGTTAAACAACACAGCGGCAGATCTAGAGGGGTCGGTGACTCTCCGGTCGACCTTCTTCTAACCTTCTTCCAGGACCTATCCCGGACGAAAGGGAACCGTGCGCTGCAAGGAGGCCCGCACGCCACTTCCAGATGAGTGAAGATGCAGTCTGTATACGCCTACTTCATATCCTGGGAGAGACTGCACTGTGGGTATTGATGTTGACCGGCTCACCGATGCCGTGCTATTGTTTGCGTATGCTTGTACATGTATGCCCATGGACGCCACATGCGTCTGATCTGGAACATCGCCCTATGATACCCTTATCATTTGTATTGCATTATAGTACACGTAGAATCAGACGCATGCAGCCCAAAAGACCCCAAAAGACATACAAACGGCATACTGTGCCAAAATAGACGTACAATTGTACATACGAAACTCTCGATTAAACTATTCCGCCGGGAATCACGCCTACTGATTCCCCGACGGATGCTTGCTGTTTGGAGAAGCGGACGTGTGGACTGCCCCGGCGGACTCCCCCGTGCTTGCGAGCATCGCCGCGCGTTGTGCATCTTGGTCCCAGGGGTGTTTCTTGACAGAACTCCCAGTCAGATACGGTCGTATACGGGACAGAAACACACCTGAGCGGGATTCAGGGCACCTTCAATCAATTCGACGTGAATGTCGAGGATGTGGACAGGGCAGTTGGAGCGGATTGCCCGTAGAGTCTGCAGTGACGACTCGGCTGTCGGGCGCAGGAGAGGATCTTGCGAGGTCATGTCCTCGATGAGAGTTAAGATTCCTGGGACATGCAACGCCACGAGATCGTGAATGTTTGTGAATGGCTGGACAATACGTCGTCATCTCGAATCGTGGAACTCACGGGGACTCACCATGTCTTCCTTGAAATATTCGAAGAAGGTTTTCCCGAGTTGATACACCTACACACTCTTTTGAACGCCCAAGCAGAGGATACAAGAGATACTCACATCCACCCAAAACGGATTGTAGGGTACCGTTTCCGATTGTTCCGGAGCTCGGAATGCCGCGACGTTGCCCGTGGTTGTGCAGGACGAAAGCTCCATCTCTTTCGGAAATAATTTGGACTGGCCGAAATCAATGTATGCATAGCGAGCGTCGAATAGCGATCGGAATGGACCCGGGGCCCACTTGAAGCGAGCGTGCCCTTCGTAGTTCATGACAATATTCTCAAGGTAGATATCCTGGCGTAGAATCATCATTGACGGAACGCTGGTGGTTCATTGGACGTACCAGGTGTGCTACGCGATGCCCGTGCATCCAAGTCAGGCCCTGGAGATGATCAGTCCTTGGAGCTGCGCGACCGAGATCGCACCTTGAGGCATTCCTCAAAGTGGTCGAAAACGTCGAGCAGAGTCCAGAACGGCACCGCAGCATCAGACCATTTGGGCATCACGATAAACACAGTGTTGTCATCGAGTTCGATCGTGTCGAGGATGGGAATGGTGTGGTCGGCGGGATCTGGAGCCTCGAGCCTCAATGCCCGTAGATATTTCATCATAGCGTACTCGTCACTTGTAGTGAGCATCGCTTTAATGGCAACCAAACGGTCGCACGCGTCGCGGGCAACACGCACGAGGGGCTACAATTCCGTCAACTACGCACTGAAAGAGTGTGAAGACGTACATGGCTCGTGGAAGACGATGTTGGACGTGTCAAGGGAAACGCGACGAAGCTTTCGTTCGTCCGAGGAAAGAAAGGATCTGCGGCTGGAGGTAGATAGAACCCGCGAGGACACTCATCCGGGAAAACGCCCAGGTCGGCCCAGGTCACAGTATACCCGCAAGACGCCAGCAGCGGCTCATAGTGTTCCCATTGCGCGCGCCACTCCTCGATCTCGTCGTTCACCCTCAGAGTGTGCCAGTCGTAGGGCGGAGGCGGCCAATGCAGCGGTTGATTCATCGACGAGGAAGGAACCGGGAGACAAACGAATCCAAACATTCAGGCCCCGGAGTTTGCCCATCATCATGCTTCAGAGCTTCAGCGCCGGCCGATCACTCAGAACCCTCGAAATCGCCGATAGCGTCAGGACGGGTACTGGGAGGCATTCCCGCAGCTTCATCTTCTCAATACATTCCCACGCACGGTTCGGAGGACCGTGCCTGGCGTTCTGCAGGGGATTTGCTTGCAGAAGTATTCGTGCCACATGTCAGAGCAAAACGCACGGCGGGAGGTCACGACCAGAATTAGAGGTCGGACGACCCTCTCAGGCAACGACCTTCTCCACGCCGGGCGGCAGCACATACCCGCCCTGCTTGCGCACCTCGTCGAACACCTCCATCTCCAACAAGCTCTTATCCCAGCCCCAGAGCGTGCTCTCGATCTCGCCGTCGCGGATCCTGCGGGCGACCTCGTCCGCCTGGAAGTGCCATCCTCCGCCCTCGAACTTGCTGAACGCGGGGTCCGCGCGCTCGACGACCTCGTCCTTGGCGCCGTTCTCGCCGTAGTACCGCACGGAGAAGGCCGGCGGCTTGTAGATGGGGTGCTGCACGGTGATCTGGCCCTTGTCGAAGCGGATGACGAGCGGCGGGTCCGGCGCGTGCGCGTTGATGCTGTCCGAGAGGATGGCCTGCGCGCCGAGGTGCTGGAAGTCGAGCACGAACGTCGTCGTGGCGTCCACGCCCGTGAGCTCCGTCTTGACCATCGTGCCGGTTACCTGCGAAAACGTGAGATGCGTTACATCGCCGTGGGGGTGGGTGGGGGCGCTGTACCTTGCTCGGCTTCGCGCCCTTGTTCTGCGGGCGCTCGTAAAGCGCAATGATGGCCTGCGCAAATCGCGTGAGCATCAATGATCACACGCTACATGTGCAAATAAACGACCTACCCAAACAAGCGGGTACGGGCCGCTGAATGCATCCAGTCAGCATCCATTCACGATTCAGGCGCATGGCCTCTATTGACGCACAGGTCCAACAAGGCCCCACCTCCAAGCTGGGGGTCCAGAATGCGATGCGTACGCGGAATATCTCCCAGAATCTCGTCAGCCAGGCAGCCCATTACCTTCTGGCAACGCTCACTATGGATATCAAAGTCGCCCGACAAGTCCGCCTGCCTGCATCACCACCGTCAGTCTCCCAGGCAAGCAGAGCCCTAAAAGAGCGCACAGCACGCGAATATCGCCCAGCCTGGGGTCCTCCGCGGCCTGCTTGATGGCACCGGCAATGGGCAGGAAGCGCGTCCACATGGCCTCCATGAAGAACAACTTTCGTTCCTTCGCGATGTCGAGCAGCGCACGCAGCTCCGCCGCGTTGACCGTCACGGGCTTCTCGACGAGCACGTGCTTGCCCGCGAGCAGCGCGTCGCGCGCGTTGTCGTAGTGGTGCGTGTGCGGCGAGCCTGCGGCGGGCGTGGGTAAGTGGGAGAAGGGGAGGAAGACGGAACGGCGCGGTGTACCGATGTAGACGGCGTCGACGTTCGCGTCGGCGTAGAGCGCGCCGTAGCTGCCGTGCGCCGCGGCGCCCGAGCCGGGCGCGTGCGCGTCGATGAACTCCTGCGCCTTCTTCGCATCGCGCGAGCCGACCGCAACGAGCTTGTGCGCGACGTCCGTCGTGCCGCGTCTGCACAATTGACTGTATTAACACCCAAGGGTAGCGGCCGCGGTGCTGGAGAAGCGCACGTCTGCGAGTCAACGAGGATGTCCTGCGATAAGATCAGCGTCGGCCGATCGGGTAGATTATCGAGAACGAGAAGGCGGCTGGCGCACCTTGACGAAGACGCTGCTGATGCGGCCGGTGGCGACGACGCCCCAGCGCAGGACGAACGGTTGCGCGGACATGATGATGGTGGTAGCGGGGAGAAAGCCAGGCACCAGCTCGGGCGGATGGGCGACGGCGCATGGATAAAGCTCGGGGCGGCCGGTCCGGGAACCCGGCGCGTGCTATTGATGATGCGCGAGGGCTCTGCGCTCCTCGAGCACGTACTGCAGCGCGAGGCGCACGCTGAGTTCGTTGGACGGAGTGGTCTGCGTGGCAGCCGTTTAGAAGAAATGCGATCGACTGGGGGACAGGTGAGCATACCCGCAGCAGTTCCTCCAGCTGAGCGATGCTGAACTCCATGGCGCAAGGCACGCCGCTGCCGTTGGCGGGCAGCACAAAGCCGTAGCGGGCGAGCAGCTCGGCGTTGGAAATCCCGCCGGGGTCGTAGGTGTTGAAGATCTCGTCGCCCGCCCGGATTGGCGCGGCCGTGACCATATCGCACGTATCCTCGCTGGGTAGGTCGTGCACGTTGTCGCGTGGATGCAAACACTTGGGCAGGCTCCCGCAAACCGGGCAGACATCATAGTCGGACTGAACGCCCCGGGCCATCAGAGTCAAAAGCCGAACACGATGATTGGGACGATGCACACCTGCATCTGCACCGTGTACGCGTTGGTGTGATTGAACGCGTCGGCGATGGGCACCATGGACAGGCCGTGATACGCGTCGACGACAAACGCTCGTGAAGAGACGAGGGCGTAGGCGTGCAAAAAATCGTCCTCTTCGACATCGTCCAGGTCGTCCAGCCCCTGAACGACAGCGCGGAAGTACGCACGCGCTGTGGCCTGCGCGCCTGGCGTTAGGAAAACGGCTAGCCAAGCGAAAACTGAAGGGAGCGGACGTGAACATTGCCCTGTCGGATGAGGCTGAGCGCAGGCGTCCCTTGCAGCCAGTTCAGGGCGTCCGCGTCGTGAACGAGGTCCCAGAGATGTCCAATGCTGAGCGCAGCCGGGCCAGGTAGAGACTGAAGGTACCCAAAGAAGCGCGACAAGAGGCCCTTCTGCCTGGATCGGTTGAGCACGCGTCACCCGAGACATCGAGCGGTCGGTGTCCTCACATTTCGACGAGGACGGCAGCAGCGAGCGTGAACGCGTCTGGCGAGCGGTCGTCGCGCAACTCCGGGACAGAGCTGGTCCGTGCAGAGATAATGGCGCGTTTTGGTATTGACACGACTGCCCGGACACGGCTCAGCTGGTTGCGACGCGTCTCGATGGCCGTGCTCACGCGTGGCCTCGGCGGGAATGTCCCTGCGAGCGCGGACGTAGACGGATCCAGCGGGATCTTGCGCGACTTCCATACGCGAGTCAATTCGAATGTCGTACGATGAGCACCAGGATAGTAGCGTGGGCAGCGCCGTCCGCGACATGACATGTATGACGGTTCGATAACCGAAATACAGTCCGGACTCGGAGCTGGAGCGCTGGAGAGTCGCGTGACTGTCGGAAGGCCTCGGAGGCAAATCGGAGTGGTCGGATGCGGTTTGGTGCCGGCGCCGGGTCGGCGGTACCGGCCCGTGGGAGTGGGGATCCAGCTTGCAAACCGAAAGAATGCCTACTATGTATGCACATTCATAATGATTAGGCGGGTATCTTTGTCTGTAGCCTTATATAGTAACGACTCACCGTCCAGGCCGCTGTCTCACGAAACACGAGCAGGATTACTGCATGAAAGTTGGAGGTTTAATATTGATAACAGTACCTGCATGGTTCGTTCATACTCTCAACTCTTAATCATGCCGATTTGAGGCCATCTGACGGAGATACACGGTTTATTCCTCACCGGTACTGTGGGGAAGCGGGTCGGAGCCCTCCCAGTACTTGCTCTTTCGGTGTGGCCACTGGCTCAACCCTGGTGCAACTCGCAGGAATGTAATACAATAGAGTCAAAGGAGCGAAACAGTTCCAGAAGCGGTGAGACGGTAGGTACAGTATCAGACTAATCGATGAGACCGAGCCGATACAACTGACTTCAAAGACAAGACAACTAAGTATGAAACTGACACTAACTGACTGTGCTTGTCTAAACTAGCGCGGCTGAGGCCACAGGGAAGCTCGAGGGTGACCGAAGCACAGAGCTGTCCCCCGTCTCTCTCTGACTGCCGAAGAGCATTTTTGTCCCTTCTGTCTAACTGAGTTAGCAGAGGTTGATCATCATCCGTATCTAATGTGTCTCATAATTAGTGGGCGCCCATTGGCGCTGCTTATGAATTTTTCTTTCTCGAGCTGAAGTCGACGCCTCCTCCGACTGATACTCCGCAGGTCACGTGGCCGGTAGGCGCGTCCCGCCAACGCGGCGCCGGCAGCAGATCGGCGCCGGCAGCAGATTGCCCCCGAGCCGCCGGCGACATCCGACCACCAGGTCTGCTGCCTGCAGCCTCCATACGAAGGAGTTTGACTTCCTACTCGGCGCCTCTGCGCTGCATCACTACACGCTCCGAGGTCTGCGCTCCGTCATGCGACTTCGGACAATGGTCGGAGCCTACCAGTGCAGATGTGATTAATCGACTCTCTTGACCCTCATCGACTATCTAGCAGGCGACCTAGGATAACACGCACACCGACCAAGGCACCCGCTGTCGTTACCAAGTTGTATTGGATATCCAGGAGCCGGGCGCTGCGGAAAGCGCTGTACGCCCTGTAAGACCGTGACGACCGCCAATTGATGCGCGCCCGAGGCATAACTTCAGGTGGCGCCTGTTGGTATCTCGGTTGGGACTGGTCCAGGGCTCAGTGATACCTAGGAATGTTGCACCTCAACTCTTCCGAATGTGTAGTGTGCGGTGATATGCTGTTCGGGAACCACACTACGCTGTGCGCAGTGACAACATATTTATATCAGATCCTGTCATGGCCTCCAACCTTTGACAACTCCGTGCTGATGTCTCACCAGGAAGTGGACGACGCCTCCAGCCGACCTACGTCTCGTATGGAGACGCGCTCGACTCTCAGTGAATCGGCCGGCCATCCAGAGGCCCTACCGGACATGGCATGCGCCCCAACGCCGTCCAAGCGACGTTTTTGCTTTCGGTCACGTGGTTTACGATGCCGCCTTACTGTCCTGCTTGTCTCGATGATATTGGTGTTCGCTATCACGTTTACCCTTGGCGAATTCATTCTCGCAAGTTGCCTCCTGCGGGCGCGCTCAGCGTTGTATATATGCTGACCTTCATGTTCAGGTCAGGATCGATAACAACGGGTCTATCGGCAGGCCGGTTCAGGTTCTCTCAGTTGGCGGCCATCCTCCGCGCGAGGCAGGGGTACTGTACCACTGCGAGTGCACAAACTTCATAACGCGCTGATAACCAGCTCAGGTGGTGCTATATGGCGGGATAAGGAAGTGGGATATGCAGGAGAAAATGCTCGGTGAGTGCCTTTTCTCATCTTTGAATCGATGTCAAATGAGCAAGTCTAACCGGACACCACGCAGCGATACGATTCATCCCACATCAGTGTGACGGCCCATCTCCTCGGAATTGCACCGGTCTTCAACGCAACGCGTCTTTCTTCGTCGACAAGTGCGTCCTCTCGACCTGCCCGGGCGTCATCTGTAGTCCGTTCACCGTCTGACAGGGACGCATTGGGTTGGGGAGGGTTCAATGCCTCAAGGTCGGTATTGGACTGGATCGCAGAGTTGAGAGACGGGCCATACGACCAGGTGCTTGATCTGGACCTCAAGGAGTCGCCGCGTTCAGGACAGCGCAACCGGATGGGTCTTGAGACAGATATACTTTATCCGTTCGACTGGTACGAATAGATGGTGGTACCTAGTCATGATCTCTAATCCTATCATCAGGTATAAGGTTATCCTAGTAGTAGCGGCTGCGTCGACGACCGATCTCACGGAGACATTGCCCATCATTGCCGCCAATCTCTTCAACCCTCTCCAGAGTCAGTGGATCGCGGAACTCAACTACACGTACCTCGACAACTACCTCGACTTGGGACAGGCCACCAAGCTGTTCGTGACCATTACTCTCCGACGCTCACTCGTCGTCAGGATCTCTGCAATACTGATCGTTACTTTCAACTGTGCGCCAGGGGCTCTCTCAGATGCCTTAGATCCCGACGCTCACGATCCGTACTACCAGGGCTGGTCACTGTCGGACTGTGTTACCTCGCCATCACATACATACAAGGAAAGCAGATGTTCCCCTCGGGGATGGACAGCGTCGCATTGCCATTTGCGGGCCTGTTTGCCCTTCCGGCCGTACGGGGCATCATGCCCGGTGAGCCTCCCTTCGGTGAGCATCCCTCCGAACCGCGGCGCGTCTCACCCCCCGCCGCAGGGTGTCTGCTTGGTGAGCAGTGACATTGATTCTCTTCTCTTCCCTGCGACACCTGTTCTCACACACGGCCAAGACTTCATCGGCGTGATACCCAATCTGGTGCTTGTGTCCCTAGCGGTGCGTGTGTACTACCAGCAATGTGACAACAGGTGGTGATAAGGCTGTTTCGAAGGCCTCACTGCTTCTCTTCTTTCGACTCGGATGGGAAGTTCGGCCAATTATACCTAGATTCGAAGACCACCCGGACATCGAGTCGCGGACAGGCAGCGGGGTTACGCTGAGGAAGGACGAGTAGCAATGGTGACGGAGATAGTGATCCAGTCTTGCAAGTTTACTTATAGTAGTCAGGATGGCCGGACACTGCGGCCGGAGATACGGTAACTACTTATGCTATGGCATCGTGTGTCGAGAATTGCTGCGAGTACTGTAGTAGTACCAGGTTAGAAATTCGAGCGCGTCTCAACTCACATCAAGCCAAAAATCTCAAACTTGAATGATCTGACAGGGAATCAAATAATTTTAAACCAACGTTTGCTGGGCCCAGGCTGCGCCACCTTCGCAGTCGGGGATAAGACAGTGGCTCACCTGGTGTGACGCACCGCAAGGGACGGTTTGCCTTCTTGACTTGACAAGACGTGCTGTACCAACCCCACAAGTCGCCTAGGTCTTGGCAGCTACTGTCAAAGGCG
The DNA here is from genome assembly GCA_030578095.1 of Auricularia cornea. Taxonomy (NCBI): domain Eukaryota; kingdom Fungi; phylum Basidiomycota; class Agaricomycetes; order Auriculariales; family Auriculariaceae; genus Auricularia; species Auricularia cornea. The sequence continues at coordinate 1,458,532 of JARLTE010000009.1, read as the reverse complement.
AGTTGTGGATGGTGCGTTTGTTTGCCTGTTGTGGCAGCCCCGAATCGCCACATCCCGAAACGAGGAAGCACGCACAGGCGGCGTGCACACAACGTGCACAACTGCACGAGAGCAGTGCTGCAACACACTCAGGACGCCTGATCTGAACTGGGCGCTCTCTCTACACGAACCCGGCAGGGAAGCATACCGCATGATGGTACACGCGCGACAAGCAGGTCACTGCCGCTGCGTTTTCCGTGAGAAACCGCTTGATCACAGCCTGCGAGCTGTGAGCTCACGGACAGCCGAATGGCCGTCGACAATGGACCCTCAGGTTCACGCCGTTGAGACAAAGGTTACTCCGTGACACGACTCGTCTCAGGAATCTAGTCTCGTCAGGCCATCAGGATGTCCACAAAACATGCGAGCTAAATTGGTGTCCCCGCGCACTGCATAGGACTACAAATCTGGGTTAAGGTCAAGGTCGAAATCGAAGTCTTGCAGCTGAGGCCGGTGGTCGTGTCCGAAACCGTTCCGCATCGGCGCAGGCGCTTGTTGCTGCTGCTGCTGCTGTTGCTGGGCTTTGATGGCAGTGGGAGATGGCGCTGGGACGGCGTCAGTGACGTCCGGATAACGGTGCAACAACGCTCACGTTTGCCGACTGGGCCAGTCTCGCCGAGCATCCCCAGCGGCTCTTCGGCGTTCAGCCTACCGCGTCGCATCTTCTCTTCATTCGGGAACGGCGGGAAGAGCGACGGCGGCGGGGGCCCGGTGCCGTCGGGGAGCGAGACACCAGGCGGGGCTGAGGTGAACGGACTGAGACGTTGGGCGTATGTGAGCAGCTCGGGGTATGGTATCGCCGCTTTCAGACAAAGCTTCAGTGCATGCACAAACACAAAGTTGAGCCTGAAACACTGACCCTCCTTCGCCTTGTCGATTGCTGCCAGGCGCTCATCGGCTTCGTCGAGAATGTCGTCCAGCTCGCGCTTGCCCTCGCCGAGCGCCGCGCAGACCGAGCGCAGCTCGTCATCCAAGCCACTGATTTCGGCCACAAGCGCCTCGATGCGCCGCTGGCGCCGCTGATGTGCGCGCGCGAGGTGCAGGGCGGCGGCCAGGTCCATGTCGGCCTGCAGAATGGCCGCGGTCGACGGCGCTGGCGGCGGCCTGGATTGCGGCGGGCCCATAGACTGGAAGAGCTGGGTTGTAAGCTGCTGGAGCTGCTCGACCGGCTGAAGCAGTATCGTGTTCATTGCGTGGAGTCGGAAGACAAGAGCGACGCGGTCGCCGGATGCAGCCGAACCCGCGTTTTGGCTTCTGCTTTCCCAGCCGGGCGCTGCAATGCGCATCGTGACCTGGAATATTGTGCGTAGGCCCACTAAAAATTGGATAATGTGCCTGGATTATTGATGTTGAACTCTCAGAATGGAGTACGAACACTGCCCAAGTACCACCCGTACGCCAGCCCTCGAACTTGCCAGAATGCGCGTCTTTGCTGACCGGCCTGGGTAGCTGGAATAATCTGGGATCATGGCGCGCCATCCTCGACGAAATTGGCGCGTCCATTGTCTGCTTCCAAGGTCCGTCTCGCCGTGTCACACGCGCCACAACGCATCTGACAAACCCGGTCACAGAGATGAAGACGACCAAGCCACAGCTGGACAGAGCGACGGCGCTCCCGGACGACTACGACTCGTTCTTCTCGTTCCCGCAGCAGAAGGGCGGCTACAGCGGCGTCGCGGTCTACACCAAGCGCGCCGACGCCGTCCCGCTCAAAGCAGAGGAGGGCCTGTCCTCCCGCCTCCAATCACCCAAGCCGCCGCTGAGCGCTGAGGAACGCGTATCGCGGACGTACCCGGACATCGACGACTTGGCGGCCAACCTGTGGCCAAACGACGACGGTAGCGTCCCGCAGGACGTGCTCGAACTCGACAACGAGGGCCGTGCGCTCGTGCTGGATTTCGGCCTCTTTGTGCTCGTCAATCTCTACTGCCCAGCGGAGACGAGCGACGCGCGCATACCATTCAAGGTACGGTCCAGCTTGTTCCTACCGCGCCGTCTCATTCCGTATCGGCGTGTGCAGGCCAACTTCCACCTCATGCTCGGCGAGCGGCTACGCATCCTGCGCGCCGAAGCGCGCGAGGTCATCGTCGTCGGCGACATCAACATTTGTTCGACACCGCTTGACCACTGCGACTTCACGCTGCCGAGCACGCACGCGACGTTCTTCGAGCGCGAGACGCGCGCGTGGATGCGCGACCTGCTCGAGCCTGTCGGGCCGTTTGTCGACGTCGTCCGACGCTTTCACCCCGGCCGCAAGGGCATGTACACCTGTTCGTGCCCCTTCGTCATTCCCCCATTCTTTCTAGGCCTGACCCGCAATCAGGTTGGAACACGCGCATCAACGCGCGCGAGTCCAACTACGGCACGCGCATCGACTACATCCTCTGCACGAAGGGCCTCGTGCCTTGGATGAAGGGCGGCGACATCCAAGCGTCCGTCAAGGGGTCCGACCACTGTCCCGTCTACGTCGACCTGCACGACGAGATCGTCGGCGCGGATGGGACCGTCGTGCGCCTGCGTGATGCGATGAAACAGACTCCCGAGCCACACAGCCCGCCGCCACGCCTTGCTGCGTGCTACTGGGACGTGTTCGCCACGCGGCAAACGCTGCTCGGGAGTTTCTTCGGGAAGGGCGCCGCGGCGAAGAAGGCTACCGTCGCCGCGGAGGCTGTTACTGTCATCGCCGAAGATGACATTTCGTTTTCGTCGCAGACATCATTGCCCTCTTCTTCGCAGCAATCGCTATCCGCTTCGTCGCAGTTATCAACACCGGGCACGGACGCAGACGGAGACACCACCGCGCGCGACTCTCCGCCGGAAGCCTCTTCCTCGCAGCAGACAGCATCACAATCAACACCGCCCGCAAAGGCGAAGCCCAAACCCAAGACCAAACCCGCGCCCAAGAAATCCGGCCAGATGAAGCTCTCGTCATTTCTCAAGCAAGCGCCGTCCTCGTCCTCGTCCTCGTCATCCTGCACCCCACGCGAGCAGATCGACGCCGACTTCGAGTTCGCGCGGCTCCTCGCCGCATCCGAAGAAGCGGAGTCCGCCCCGCCCGCCGCGTCCAACTCGAATCCTACCTCGAAGACCGCATGGTCTACGCTCCTGGCGCCCGTCGCGCCGCCGAGCTGCAGCGTGCACGGCGCGCCGGCGCTGCGGCGCACGACGACGAAGCCGGGCCCGAACAAGGGCAAGGTGTTTTATATCTGCTCCATGTGCGTCTGACTGCTGTGTGTGTGTTGAGGTTGGTGCTGACGCGCGGGAAATGAAGGCCGTTGGGCCCGGGCTACGACGCGGGGCGTGGGAAGCGGCTGCGCGAGGAGGTCGACCCGCAGTACAAATGCGACTTCTTCAAGTGGGAGAGCGACGTCAAGCGCGAGGCGCTGCGTAAGGGCGAGCCGGCGGCGAAGCGGCCGCGGCTGGGTGAGTGAACTGGGACGACGGGCGAGGATATTTATGTTTCTTGCTGTCGCTGCTTTTATTTTTTGGTGTGATGCTGCTTGTATCCATAGGTGTACCTGTACATTGACAACAAACAACATATCACGGAGAAGGACACGGGGAGGGAGTTGCCATTGTTGACAGCTTGTTGCTGCGCCGTGACTACTGCACGTGCTCTCCGCGGAGAGATTTGCACCCGGCGCCGTGTCGTCGGCTCGCCTCTAGCCGGCGTGAGCTGATAGCGGCTGGGGGACCGGACAAGACGGCAATCCACCTTCATGACCTCACGCTCAGGCCAGTATCAGAGGGCCCACATTCTAATGGACGGTTATGAACAACTAGGCTCGCTTGGCAGTTCCCGCTCGCTTGGCTACAGTGTGAGAGTTGCGGGTTTAATATTTATATCAAGATCAGGATAATACTTCTGTATTGTAAGCTCTTAATCATGCTGATTTGAGGCCATATGAGGGAGATACATGGTTTATTCTTCACCGGTACTGTGGGGAAGCGGGTCGGAACCCTCCCAGTACTTGCTCTTGCTGTGTGGCCTCTGGCTCAACCCTGGTGCAACTCGCAGGAATGTAATACAGTAGAGTCAAAGGAGTAATACAGTCTCAGAGGAGGTGAGACGATAGGTACAGTATCAGACTAATCGATGAGACCGAGCCGATACAACTGACTTCAAAGACAAGACAACTAAGTATGAAACTCACACTAATAGACTGTACCGGTCTGAACTAGCGCGGCCGAGGCCACAGGGCCGCTTGAGGGTGACCTTTGCAGCCCCCAGCGGTTCTAACTTCCGAAGAGCATTTTTGTCCCTTATGTCGAGTCAGTAGAGGTTAATCGTCATGCATATAATGAGTCTCAGAGTGAGTGGGCGCCATTTCGGGCTGCTGATGTATTTTTCTTTCTTGAGCTGAGGTCGGTGCCTCCTCCGACTGATACTCCGCCGGTCACGTGGCCGGTAGGCGCGTCCCGCCAACGCGGCGCCGGCAGTAGAGTGGCGCCGACAGCAAATTGCCCCCGAGCCGCCGACGACTCGTTCGACGAGTTCACCAACCGGTCCGCTGACTCTGCTCGCTGTGGCCGGCCGACCACCGAGAGCAAAAGCCCGTACAGCATTACGTACGACGCGGCGCTGTTTGACGAGGGCTGGAAGGGCGCGGACAAGGTCAAGGAGATCCTTCGCGTCCCGACTGTGGCCTCTCTACGCCCGCCTTTGCCGGCGCATTGGACTCGGGTTCCGCATCGACAACTGCCACTCCACGCCGTTGCATGTCGGCATTGCGCTCCTCGATGCTGCGCTCGTCGTCGACCCCAAGCTCTTCGTCTGCGCGGAGCTGTTCACCGGAAGCGAGGAGATGGACGTCCACTTCAGTCAGTCGGTTGGGCAACGTCTTATCCGGGAGAGCTACAATGGGTGGGATCCCAAGGAGCTCTCGAGGCTGCTCTACAGGCATGGCGTCAACAAGCCCATCGGGTGGTCGCCAATGTTCTACAGGTTCGATGGATGCTGCATGCTTGACGAGCCCCGTGGAACTCCCGCCGCCGCCTGGCATCAAGGTACGACAACAAGTCGCCGCAAGCGCACGGCGGAGGACGCGCTGGCAACCGGCGCGCTCACGACGTCCTCGTACTGCGCGATCGCCTCCGTCAAGGGCTTCGACGACCTCTATCCGACACTGCTCGACCTTGTCGGAGACAACAGGAAGCAGAGACAGCGGCGAGCGAGGGTCAGGGAGGGTCATGTCTACCGAGAGAACGACGTGAGCCTATTTGCTTCGCGCCGAGGGTAGTTACTAACAGTCTGTTCATGCAGTACATCGTGTGACGCAGAAAGGCTATACCTTGTTATCGCTCACACGACATTCCCGGGCACGAAGGGTCTGAAGGATCATGCTGGCGTACGCATTCAAATGCAGTGCGGGCGTGTTAGAGACTGACATTCTTGACAGTTAAACCGGTCCGCCTTGCGCGCACGAAGGCCGAATGTATCCTGGCCGCCTCCATCGAGATTCCGTCGTACGAGATTCCCATCGACACGAAGACGATCCGTGGGCTGCCTGGCACCATCAAAGACCTCGACCGCATCGTCGCCTCCGAAGGCACTGACGGCAGTGGACCATACTCTGAGACCGCTGTCCTCGACTACTTCCCGCCGGGAAGCGTTGCAGTGTTCGCCACGCACATGGAGGGCGTTGACGTGTCGCTTGAGGCGCTCTGTAGCAGCCGTGCGGATGCAGCCCTTCGCGAACTCGACCTCGTCGTTCTGAACGTACTGCTTAACCACTGCGAGGGCGAGGAGCGCGACGCGACCCGACGGGCGGCGAGTTCGGCGCGTACGACGTTCCCGGGATGGGCCCGCTCGTGTACAGCGGCCTCGAGGGCTGGATGCACCCGCTGCGCCACATCATGAAGTTCAATGACCTCGGACACCCGCTCTGTGGACACCTGCGCGACGGTATGTGGGCGATGTACTACGTCCATGCTAGGCTCCAAAAGTGAGTGTCGCCCTTGAGGCTCTTCTGTACAATGCTTGGATAGCTGACATTGCTGTAGACAAGTTGACACCTTCCCGCGCTCGGTGGCGACCGCTTCATGGTTCAAGGAGCGTTTCGACGAAGTCAAGGAGACCGCGCCGTCATTTCTGCGACCCAAATTCTTTGCGTTAGTCATCTTCGAGGCGTACAAGGCTGTCAGCCGTGCCGCCTTTGAACAGTGCTCGGACTCCGTTCTCGCGGGGCATGAATTCACGCAAGCGCTGGCGTTGACCTCGCCCCGAATGCACGGGCTCGTCAAATCCGCCTCGCTCGACCCGCCAAGCCGACACCATGTCTTGCAACGGGTCTGCCGGACTTCGCGAACAGCTGGGCGTGTACCTGGGGTCGCGACGCGTTCATCTCGTTGCGAGGGCTGTTCTTCACGACTGGCCAGTTCGATGCCGCCAAGCGCCACATCCTCGCGTTCTCGTCCGTCGTCGAGCACGGCCTCATTCCCAACTTGCTCGACTCGTGCCGCACGACAACTCGCGCGACTCACCGTGGTCGATGCTGCAGAACATCCGGGACTACGTCAGCATGGCGCCGAACGGCATCGGGCTGCTGTACAAGACGGTGAAGCGCCGGTTCCCGAAGGACGACACGTGGGTGCCGTGGGACGACCCGCGCGCGCACGCCGACTCAAGCTCGGCGCGCAGATAATCCGGGAGATCCTGCAGCGCCATGCGGACGGCGTCTCGTTCCGCGAGTACAACGCGGGACCCAATCTCGGCATGCAGATGAAGGACGAGGCCTTCAACATCGACATTCATGTCGACTGGACGACCGGCATCACCCACCGAGGGAACGCGCACAACTGCGGGACGTGGATGGACATGATGGGCGAGTCTGTCAAGGTTGACACCAAGGGTGTTCCTGGGACACCGCGTGATAGCGCGCCCGTCGAGATCACAGGCGTGTCATAGAGCACGCTGCGTTGGCTTGCGGTGAGTGTTAAAGCACGGCAAGTTCGCCTTCGAAGGTGTGCGGGCGGAGAGTGGGTGTCCTGTCCGCGTTTCTTGGATAAGCCGCTGACATTCTTCAGTCAACGACCAACGTCGCCTGGAGCGATCCGTTACAGATCTCGTTCGAAGAATGCCACTGCGTCCCGCTCAGTACGTCTCACCCCAGAATCCCGCGGGCCGGCCTTAACATCGTGTAGACGCTGTGGGTGACTATTGACATGCTCAACACGGGCCTGGTCAAGCGTGGAGGCGGTTACAAGTACGTCTACGTCTCGGTGGGCGCTGGACGCGGGTAGCTGCAGTATGAGCAGTTGTCGAACTTCGCTATCACGAATACTCCCCCGGCCTTCTATCTCTGCATATCTGAATAGCTGTTCATATTGCCCTATGACCTGGCGGCCGCGCCAGAGAGTGAACCCGGGGCCAAACGCGTATAAATGGACGACTCTGCGGGCTCCTAGCCCCTTTAAATATGAAGTCCCTTTCACTCCGCGACCCTGTCCTCTACGCGGGACTGGCGCTCGTCGTCGAGGCCCTCGGGGGCATCAGCTCCGAGTGAGTAACTGCGCTCCCTCCCTGTGCTTGTCTTGTTTACAACTATCTATGCAGGAGCACGGTTGCCATCACCGACTACGTTAACCGGTACACAAGCGAGCTCGCCGCCTCTCTCGCTACCTCTCCGGGCGACTACATTTCGACTTGTCGAAAACGTTTTGCGAGCTACGACGGCGAGTCGGCGAGGTGGGACGAGCGTCTTCGACACGCCGTCGATAAATTTCTCTGCCACCCTGCGCACACAATGGGCAAATGGAGCGTGCAGCGTCGGTGCGTTGAATGTGTGCTGGACGCAATGAACTATACTGACTCTGAGTCATTGATAGCTCGCGGCAATTTACTTTCATTCTACGCGACCTCCGGGTCGACATCAAGAACCATCTAGATCAAGTAGCAGCGCAGGCAGAGTCTCAGGGCGCAGCTGGCCTCGACCCACCACACCACGGCGCCCCGGGGGCTGCCGTTCCCTCTCATGCGTCCTCTAGCGCTGGGCCGCCTGCCCTCGTGACGCCTGCGGCGCGTCTCGAGGATGCATCGCCCTTCTCGCTGCCTTCGACCAGCGACCCGTGGCCCGAATCTTGTACATTCACCCTCTGCGGGGATCCGCAGCGGCGCGTCGCCGCTGGCGAGCTCCTCCATATGCGCGTTCGAGGCAAGGCGGGCTGCCCACACGAGCACTTCCCGTCCGTTGAAATGCTTTGCGATGTGGCGCCCTGTCTTATCTCGATCAAGACGGACGTCCCTTTCGTTGTCGGCCCCTCCGTTGTGCCTCACTTGGGCGGCTCGCGTCTGTTCCCGGCTCTCGAGTCTCTCACCATCATCATCCTCAATGCGGGGTCCTGGGACGAGAGCAAGATGGCGACGACGTTGGCCAGCTTCCAAGCCAACCATGTCGCGGACGTGCGCCTCATCAACGCACCTATCTCGTGCGTGCACCTATGCAACTCCTTGGTGCGGGTTGCTCGGACGTGCATCATTATCCACGACTGCCGCACGCGCGACATCGTGTACACGGACCGCCGCGGATTTCGACGCTCGGTGACAGGCGACTTCGTCAACGCCATTCCCTTCGTATTTGACCCCGTGTTCTTCGAGAGCATCACGGTCCTTACGCTCACGGAGCTGATGCCGGAAGAGGAGGTGAAGCTGCTGTTTGCATGCTTCCCACGCTTCTTGCAACATCTGCAACTCTACCTGGATGGATTCCCTTGGGAGTTCGAGAACCAGCACCATTTGCTGGCCTGGCGCCGCAGCGGACGGGGGTGCTGCGCACACCTGCGCCGCCTCACGCTGACGGGGAAATCGCCGCTCGAGGTTCTCGAGGACCCGATCCTTGGTCGGTTCAGCGTCAAATATTCATCTGTCTATGACTTCCTCGACCATATTCATGACAACACCTACTACGAACGATTCGTTAACGGGAATTCCGTCGGTATCTTCGCGGAAGGCGGCGTCACCCTGCTCGTATGATAATATCGTTTTTGATACCAACCATGACGTCCATCGTCCCCCTCTGTATTAGGTACATCGTGCACGTTTCCTCCCAAGTCCCCCCGCACAGATTGTAGCACACATCGAGCCGCCGAATTGTATCGTTATAGGTAGAAATTGCATAACAAATAGAACAGCATCATCAAGTCTAGCAACGCATTGTACGAGCGCACGACGCTACGACAGCCACGAGATGTCAACCCGACGACGTGTAGCAGGTCGATGTCGGCCGCGACGAGCAGCTGCCCCCTCCTCGCCCAAGAGCCAGCAGTGCCGGGCTTCGCGTTCTCCACCTTGTCGCGGACGCGGCCGATGACTGCCATGGGCTCCGCGGCGCTGCGGCGCGCGACGGGCAGCGCGACAAGCGGCCACCCGCGGTGGTCCAAGGCCTCGGGGATCTGCGCCGGCAGGCGAGCGCTGAAGTAGGTCGGGGTCGTCGCGACGACGTGCGAAGCGACGCGCAAGGAGGGGAACATCGCGTCGAGGCCGTCTCTCAGCGCGTGGAACAGCTCAGTGCAACGGTCTGTACGGAATGAGCGCGAGCAGGCGAAACTGGAACGAACTGCGTACCGTATGCGCAGACGGCCTGAGTGAGTGAGCCTGCTGGTCTGCCACACGATGTGCACGCCGTCGAGAAGCCCCTGGCTGCAAAGACGCGCTGCTTTAGACACCGTCAACACGGGTACCCCAAGCGGCAATATTGACCCACCTTCGACGACAATGACATGTGCACCGTGTCGCGCGACAGAATCATGCGCAGGAGGCCAGTGATCATGGCAGCGGCGACGGTACGCAGACCTGGCCGTGGGTGACGCTCCAACTGCGTCTGGAGCTCGACGTCGGCCGTCCACGACGAGGTCCCAGCGGACGATGAGCGCGGCGATATGCACGACGGGGGTCTGACAGATCGTCTGGAGCAGGGGCGTGGTGACCGGGTCGTCCAGCCGATGGTGAATGTGCACACACCGCGCGAGCCAGCGCGATAGAGAGTGGCAATCGCTGTGCGGGCATGAGGCTGCGCGCGAAACAGTGAACAAGAGGAACGAACCTTGCCTCTGGGGACCACCTGTTGCCCGTCGCGGCCTCGGCCAGACGCGCGTTATCGACGTCGTGCTCATCGTGGACACCGGCGAAGTGTGCCGTGTCATCTGATGCGCTGCGATGCATCCCGCGCAGACGGCGTCCGAGGAATTGCTTTCGATATTGAGGAGCAGCCAGCTTCGACGGCGCGACTGGTGTTGCGGTCTTCACTGTCGGTCAGGAATGCGGGAAATACAGTCGCCGATAAACGCACTAGCTCCAGGCATTGTACGTGCACACGAAGCAAACCTCGCGGCCACGACAGCCACGAGAGATGTCGACCCGAGAATGCGGAGCAGGTCGATGTCGACCGCGACAAGCAGCTTCGCCTCCTTGCCCGAGATCAAGCAATGCCGGGCTTGGTGTTCTCCACCTTGTCGCGGACACGACCGATGAATGCCGTGGGCTCCGCAGTCCTGCGCAGCGCGACGAGCAGCGCGACAGCGGCCACCCGCGCTAGTCCGAGGCTTCGAGGATGCGCGCCGGCAGGCAGGCGCTGAAGTTCGTCGCGATGGCGTGCGAGCCGATGCGCAAGGAGGTGAACATCGCATCGAGGTCGTCGCTCCGCGCGTGGAATAGTAGGACGTCATCGACCTGTGCGAAATGAGCAGCAGCAAGACACATTGGAAAAACAGCGTACCGTATGTGCAGACGGCCTCACTGAGTGGGCCTGCTGGTCTGCAATACAATGTGCACGCCGTCGAGAAGCTCCCGGCTGCAAAGATGCGCTGCTTTAGACACTGTCAATACGCACACTCCCAGCGGGAACATCAACCCACCTTCAACAATGGCATATCATATATGCACTGTGTCGCGCGACAGGATCATGCGCAGAAGGCCAGTGCCATGGCAGCGGCGAGGATACGCAGACCTGGCCGTGGATGACGCGCCAACTGCATCTGGAGCTCGACGTCGGCCGTCCGCGACAAGGTGGGGACGATGAGCGCCGTACCATGCACGACAGGTGGCTGACGGAGCGTCTGGAGCGGGGTGTGATGAGCTGATGCTCCAGCGGTTGTTGAATGTGCGCCCAAGGCGCGGACCAGCGCCTTGGTGCCGGCGCCAGGTCGGCGGTACCGGCGTTAAGTTGGCGTGTGACCCGAGGGAGGGGGGGATCCAGCCTACAGACTGAGAGAATGCCTAATATGAATGCACATTCATATGGTTTGGACGGGTTATTGACTCTGTACCCGTATATGATAACGATCTCACTTTCAGGCTGCTGTCTCATGAAACACGAGCAGGATTACTATATGGAAATTGCAGGTTTAATATTTATATCAGTACCTGGATGGTTCCCTCATACTATCAACTCTCAATCATGCCGATATGAGGCCATATAAGGGACATGCATGGTTTATTCCTCACCGGTACTGTGGGGAAGCGGGTCGGAGCCCTCGCAGTACTTGCTCTTTCGGTGTGGCCACTGGCTCGACTCTGGTGCAACTCGCAGGCATGTAATACAATAGAGTCAAAGGAGCGAAACAGTTCCAGAAGCGGTGAGACGGTAGGTACAGTATCAGACTAATCGATGAGACCGAGCCGATACAACTGACTTCAAAGACAAGACAACTAAGTATGAAACTGACACTAACTAACTGTGCTTGTCTAAACTAGCGCGGCTGAGGCCACAGGGAAGCTCGAGGGTGACCGAAGCTGTCCCCCGCCTCTCTCTGACTGCCGAAAGAGCATTTTTGTCCCTTCTGTCTAACTGAGCAAGCAGAGGTTGATGATCATCCGTAAATGATGTGTCTCAGGATGCGTGGGCGCTGATTGGAGCTGCCGATGTATATTTCTTTCTTGAGCTGTAGCCGACGTCTCCTCCGACTGATACTCCGCAGGTCACGTGGCCGGTAGGCTGGTTCCGCCAACGCGGCGCCGGCATTGGCGCGACAGCAAATTGCCCCCGAGCCGCCGACGACTTGTTCGACGAGTTCACCAACAGGTCCGCTGACTCTGCTCGCTGTGGCCGCACGACAACCGTGACCAAAAGCCCGTGCAGTATCGCATGTCACATGGCGGTTGATGCGGCGCTGTTCGACGAGGGTTTGAAGGGCGCGGACAAGGTCAAGGAGATCCTTCGCGTCCCGACCGTGGCCTGCTCAGCGCGACCGGTATCGTGCTCAAACCTGCGTTTGCCGGCTCATTCGACGGGTTCCGCATCGACAATTGCCACTCCACGCCGCTGCATGTCGAGATTGAGCTCCTGGATGCTGCACGTGTCGTGGACCTCAACCTCTATGTACTTGGAGGGACAATCGTTAGCTTATACACACCGCGCACAATTCCTCGTCGTTCCCCCACTTGCAGCAACTATTGGCCGCCGACTTGTATCGTTTCATAAAGCACAGTAGTTGGAATAAAATCTTGTCCAGCCCCGCATTTCACCGGTACAGGATGTTAGAATATTGCGCCGGACACGAAGCGAACATCGCCACTACGGCGCCACTAGATGTCGACCCGACGATGTGGAGCATGTTGATGTCTACCGTGACGAGCAGCAGCTTCCTCGTCCTCCACCCACCGGTAACTGCCAGCCTTCGCGTTCGATCCTTGTTGCTGGTGATCGCCATGTACCCCGCGGCGCTGCGCGGCGGCGACGAAATGCAACACGCGCTGGCCCACGGCCTCGGGGTCGCGGGTTGCGCGCCGGTATGCAAGCGCTGAAGTAGGCCGAGTTCGTTGGGATAACGTGCGGGTCGAGGCGCATGGAGGGGAATATGGCGTAATTATAGAGGCTGCCGCCCAGCGCGTCGAATAGCACCATCGACCTATGAGGCATGAGCACAAGAGAGCGCGATTGGGACAAACTGCGCACCATGTCTGTAGACGGTCTGGCCGACTTTGCCAGCTGGTCTGTGATACAAAATATGCGCCCGGTCAAGATCTCAGCAGCCCCGCAAGCAGAGCCGCTTCAGCCTTTAGACGCCGTCAACACACGCATTCCCAGCGGCAATATTAACCCACCTTCGACAACGACATGTGCACCGTGTCGCGCGACAGGATCATGCGCCGGAGGCCAGTGGCCATGGCACCGGAGGGGATACGCAGACCCGGCCGCGGGTGACGCGCCAACTGCGTCTGGAGCTCGACGTCCGCCATCCGCGAGAAGGTCTCCGAGGATGATGGGCGCGGTAGTATGCGCAACAGAGGACTGGCAGCTCGTCGCGAGTCGGGGTGTGATGACCTGGTCGTGCAGCCGATGGTGAAACTGCGCATAAAGCGTGAGCCAGTGCCATTCGCTGCGCGGGCTTGAGGCTGCATGTGGAAGAGAGAGCAAAAGGAACGAGCCTTGCTTCTGGGGGCCACAATGTGCACTGTAGGTCCTACTCACAAAGACTTCGGCCTCATCGACGCTGCAGAGTTAATGAGCGCCCCGGAAACCAGCTAGAGAATAACCTTACAGCGTGGGTGCGCTAGCTGCATTGGTGTAGCAGCGCTGTAATTTGACGACTACGGCGACGGCGCCCAAAGGTCATAGACTTCCTTGTCGGCGGCCGAGAGACAAGTGTGCGGTGCGTGGTCTCCGCGGAGGACGGTACGACGCGGCACGGTGTTGGCTGGCCACGGTCGGCGACATCGCGTCGCGGGCTCGGCCAGGCACGCGTTATCGACGTCGTGCTCGTTGTGGACGCCGGCGAAGTGTCTCTCTGTCCTCTAATGCTAGGCGTCGTCTGCGACGCAGACAGCGTCCGAGGAATTGGTGAGAAGCTTTTCGATGTTGAAGCCAGCTTCAACGGCGCGACTGGTCTTGTGTTCTTCAATACGGGTCAAGAATGCGGGAAATGCAGTCGCCGGTACACGCACCAACTCCAGGAATGCGTTCAAGAACAGTAGGCCCGACGCTGCACTGTCCATGGGTTTGTCGACCTGGAATAGCTGGGTCGCGCAACCGTCTAGCCGCGACACGCGGTTCTGCCAAGCGCCGTAACGAATGCGCTCAAGGTGCGCTGCATGAAGTCCTCTCGCCGACGCGGAAGCGTGCATGTCAACTCCACAGACCAGGGACAAGACGCGCTCCCCGGCGCTAGTAGTAGGAGTGCCCGTATAGCAGTCATCCAAGAATCGCGCGTGTTTGATCGCCAGCGGAGTTTGCACGTTTTGACGTATCAGTCCCCGTTTGCCTCCGCCCCCATAGTGACCTTCCTTCGAGTATCATGGACTGCTTTCCTGGCCTCGACCATCCTCGCGTCAATGCGGTTCTGACGAAGATGTTTGAGGCGCTGTGCATTGCCGTTCGTCTGCTTCTGGGGGTTCTTGTGTCGCCATTCGCTCTTTTATACTTGCTCCCCCGTCTACTCTTTTACGCCATGTGCAAACTCCAGCCCCTCCTTTCGGAGCTGCGCAGGCGCTGGCTGTATCGTGATAATTCGCGCAACAAGGCAGTGCAGCTTCCTGAAGAGGTTCTTCTCCAAATTTTCCAGCTACTCCGGACCCGGGCTCGATACGGCACCGTGCCAGAGCTGCGCAGAGATCCTGCGGGTACAGGCAGTGCATACAAACACGGTGCCTTGCACGATCTTGCATCTGCGCGTCTTGCGTGTAGGTCGTGGTATTTTCCCGCGACGGTTGCCCTGTACACCGACGCCGCATTTGCAACCGCTCGAGAGTGTGTCCAGTTCGCGGACACGCTTGTCGCTCACACACGATATGCCCGCTTTGTTCGGTCTGTCAGACTTCCGCCCGAGGCCGCGCAATTAGCCAAACTCCCCCTTGCGGACATGTGGCTTCGCATTTCAAAGAGTCCTCATACGCGCCTTTTGGGGAATGGGAATACGCGCTGGCTGGACCTGCGCGCCGCGGTGAACCGCATACTCCTCCAGTGTACCAATCTCCAATGCTTGTCCATATGGGGGCGGAGGGCTAACTTCGATGACCTCGCATCGATTCTCCCGCCGTCATCGACTTTGACCCATCTTACTTGTTGTGACAGGGGGTGCGAAGGACCCATTGGCTTCAACTTGGCCACCGCAGTGCTACGTTTTAGTCAGCTCGAAACCCTGACTTTGGTGGGACAGCGCATGATGACACCGCACGGCCTGAGGGGCTTGACCGCTTTGCGGACACTCCGGCTGCACGCATGCAAAATCGGCCCCTGGTTCCCGGTCATGCTCTACCGATTCCCTAATCTCCGCGTCATCGATTGGCAGTATAATACTATTGCCCACGATGGTACAGTGTCCACCACTCTCGTCCAGTTGTTCACGCACCGCCGGAAGGAACTCGTTTCGTGCACTTTCTTGGACCGGAGCAGCTGGCAACGTCAACCATCGATGAACACTGGACTCATCGATTTGTGTGCATTCCGCTCCATGCGCCAGCTCAGCATCACCGACAGCGCGCTGCGTACCTTGTTGGTTACGCCGTATTGTCTGGTCGAGTTGATCATCACGTTTACCGAGAGTCACCCCGAGTTCTTGATGACACGCTTGTCATCGCGGAAGACCATCTTCGCCATGGCCCAACATTTGAAACAGCACATTCCTCGCTTGAAGATGTTTCACTCTCCTTCACTACGCTCCGTTCAGCTGTGGGACAACAACATCGCGCGAGCACAACTCCGAGACTGGGGAATAGCTTCCTATCTACTCAGGCCCTACCTTGCCGCATTCCAAGTCGACCTTGCGGTCAATTTGACGTGAGTCCCCGCTTCGTTCTTCCTCACGGAGCCATGAATGTTGACGAATTGTTCCGAGTCAGTCTGGGGATACGCTTCGAGTGGCGCTTCCGGGTAAAATTCTCCAGGCAGCGGTACTGGCGTCGACTGCTTTGGATTGATGTGATCTAGGGTAGTGCTGGTTGGTGTGTTTCTAGCTTCGACTCGCCTCGCCCTCATGTTTTATTTAAGTCCTACCACTTGAATATCATGTGACACCTTGGTCACATTCGATAATACTTTTCACAGGATTGTGGACTGATTGATGCGCTATTGCCGTGCTTCAGAGTGCGGGACATTATATTATTGTTCTAAGTTCAATTGTCGCTTTGGCACCGACAGCCAGTGGAGCGGAGTTTATGTCAAAGTCGGAATTTGCTCTCTCTCTCTCTCCAACCCTTTCGGACGGCCGAGCAGCATGGTCTGCTTTCCCGAATCTGCTCGGAACCGCGCAAGGGCGCTCCAAAGAAAAGTCACCGAAGCGCTTTCTCTGGCTGCTGGCCTGCTGCTTGTGGTACTTGCGATACCTTTCATTCTCTTATACGTCATTTTGTGGGTATCCTTCGATGCCATGTGCCAGCTTCAGTTTTGGATATCGGAGCTCCGCAGACGCCAGTTATATGGCAACAATTCTCGCAACAAGGCAGCACAGCTTCCAGAGGAGATCCTAGTCGAGATCTTCCAGTTGCTTCGGACGCGGGCTCGGTTTGGCTTCGTACCAGAGCTCCCCATCGAGTACGAGTGCCGATACTCATCCGGATACAAGCATCGTGCTCTACACGATCTTGCGTCAGTCCGCCGAGTTTGTCGAACTTGGTATGCGCCTGGCACGGCCGCTCTTTATACGGACGTCGCCTTCGCTTCCGCTCGAGACTGCGTGGCCTTCGCGAATACACTTGTCCGCCATACTCGTTATGCACGCTTTGTCCGGAGGGTCAAGCTCCCACCGGATGCCGCGAACCTGCTTCGACTCCCGCTGTCGGAAATGCGGGATCGCATCCCGGAGAATGGAGGCACGCGCTGGCTGGACCTGTACGCCGCACAGAGCCGGATACTCGCACAATGCGTCTGTCTCCGAAGTATCTCATTCTGGGAACGCGGCATCTCTTTGCGAGACATAGCACTGATTCATCGCTGCTCACCCACTCTAACTCACGTCACCTGTTGTCTCGATGATGACAACAGATTCTCTCCTGACCTTGAGTTCGACATCTCCCATATTCTGGACCTCGTCGACCATCTTGAATCTCTCACGCTATACGTTCAGACCCTGACGACACCGCAGGCCATCTATCGTTTCCCCGCTTTGCGGACGCTCCGCCTCTACAACTGCGATATCGGTCCTTGGTACGCGGTCCTGCTCTACCATCTTCCCAATCTGCGAGAGTTCGACTGGAGGGACAACCATTCCACCGCTGCCGGTGGCTCCGTGCTCACCAATCTGGAAGGTATCCTTCCCCACCGCGAGAGGGACATCGTGTCTTGTACGGCATTCGACTGCAATTGGCTTCGTATACCCTTCCGGATCCAACTCGGCGATCTACGCGTCTTCAGCTCGTTGCGCACGTTGAACATCACGGACCGCATGCTGTGGACCCTGACGATTCCGCCGCATTGCCTTGTCGAGTTGATTATCACGTTCTCCTCGAGCCGCACCAACCGTATAGCGACACTTCCCACTCCGCGGAAGACCATGTTCGCGATAGCCCTTCATCTGAAACTGCACGTCCCCGCCTGGCAGCTGTTGTACTCGCCGTCGCTACGGAGCATTCAGCTCTGGGACGCGACGGTCGGGTCCCTGCAACTGCGGTACTGGAGAATCGTTTCCTATTTGCTGCTCCACTATCTCGACGGCCTTGGGATCAGTCTTGCCGTCAACTTGATGTGCGTCTACGTTCCGCTCTTTGCTTTAGTGCGCCGCGCTGATGAAACCCTCCAGTCTTGAGAACACGCTGGCTTATCGCTTTGAAATCAAGTTCAGAAGGCAGAAAATTGTGCGCCACCTGCTTTGGAGGGACGTGTTATAGCCTGCAGAGCGTCAGCGTTGATTCAGACTTGCTTGCTAATTTGGTCCTTGCCAAACTCCCAGACTTTCTGTTGTATACTTTGAAATTGCTGTATCATAAGACTGTACTTGAACAAGTTATGTACAACGCCTGTGGAAAATATCATTGGCTCTACAACCTCGCAGCAGCAGAACGAAGAGAAAAACCGCGAGTCGAACAACACCATTTGCATCTCCGCTCCGGCGCGTCTCCCAAAACGCTTCTTCCCCTTCCCCTTCCTTCCGTGAATCTCGATGTCGCTCGTGTCGCAGCGGCTGCTCGCGCGCGGCTTCACGAGCACCGCGTCGCGGTCGAAAAAGATCGGCTGGCCGGACAAGGCGGCGCGCGCGGCGATAAAGACGGACCTGGACCAGAAGAACCGCGACCGCGCAAACGCTGCGCGGCAGGCGCGCGCGCGCGGCGACGACTGGACAGACTCGGGCTACCAGCCCGTCTCGTCGCGCCTCATCCTCGACCGGAAACGCGGGCCGCGGGTGCGTGCTCCCTGGCATTGCCTTTCCAGCGACTGAGCGGCGTGCGCGCAGCTGTTCAACCCCATTCCGCCGGGCGTGGCCCGGGTGTTGCCTGCGTTCGAGAGGTACAAGGAGCTTGGAGTGGTGCGTCCGCGTAGCTAGCTACAGCCAGACCGCGGTCCGTTCTCACGCGCCTGCAGGAGAAATTGGCTGTCGGGAAGGGCACCTTTTTCAGGAATACCGCCAAGGACCCCATACCGGGTTTCGGCACTCCTCGAAGTCTGGAACACGACGTAGGTGCAGTCTATTGCTGCGATGGCGCTGGCGTGCTGACCGTGTGCAGTTTGCGTTGCTGTCCAAACCAGCATCCGTAATACGACAATGCACCATAGACCTCTTCCAATTACTGGACGAGACAAACCAGAACGAGAGCTCGATACGTAGAGTGCTTGGTGAGTGTCTCCAGAGTACTTTGCTTGAATATAGTTGACCGTTTGCGTCAGCCGGTCCCGGAGGATGCGGTAAGAGCTACGCGCTGTTGCAGGCCCTGGAGTATGCATCGCGAAATGGATGGATGGTCGTCTACATTCCTCGCGGTAGGCTCTTCGCACCACCCCCGGGGGCTCAGCTCACATCGCATTTCAGCAATCGAGCTTGTGAACGACACCAGCGAGTACGCATACGACCGCCGCACGCAGACCTTCGTCCAGCCCGTGGCCTCGCGTACCATCCTCTCGCAGATCCTCGAGGTCAACACCCACCTGCGCCGCACCATCCCCGGCCATGTCTATCGTACGGCGGAAAGTGCGCTCGAGGACCCTGCTGCCGCACCAGAGGCGCTGGAGGCGCTGCTCGTCGCGCTCGGCGCGCAATCCAAGTACGTCCGAGTAGTTGCTGCAGGATTCATACGACGGCTAATATGGCGCAGCGCACCCGTCCTGATCGCGGTCGACGAGATGCAGGCGCTGTACTCGACATCGTGGTACAAGGACCCGCACTACAAGCCCATCGAGGCGTGCCACCTCTCCGTCCCGCGGCTCCTCCTCGAGTTCGCGTCCGGCCGCCGCGCCCTGGTATGTCCCTGCACACGTTCGCTGCCTTTCCGCTGCTCAACCTGCACCCGCAATTCTAGACGCGCGGCGCATTCCTCGGCGCCTACTCTTCGCTCAACACGCAGTTCCCGCTGCCGCTCGTGCTGCGCGAGGCGGCCGGCGTGCCGCACGACAGGCCCGAGGGCCCGTACTCGCACCGCCCCGCAGACCTGCTGAGCTACACCGAGGGCCTCTCCGGGTTCGCGATCCCGCCGACGCTCGCGCCGAAGGAGGCGATCGCCATCTACGAGCTCTGGCAGAACGCGCAGGCCGTGCCCGCCGGTAAGTGGCGTGGCGGCGAATGGCTGGCTGATGCTGATGCACCCGACGCGAAGCGTACACGGATCGCACGTTCGTCAACGCGTTCAACCTCTCGAGCGGGAACGCGCGCGAGTTCGTCAAGAACGGGCTGCTGTGCGCGATGGAGGTGTAATGGTGGGGCGCGCGCCGCAATATACATTACATACATGATTCCAGCGAGAGGGATATCGATACGTGTTGCGTCCGTCTCGTCCGCCGCCGCGCGCCCTGGTCACGGCCAAGATCTCCACGTCGTGGGGGCCTGGACGATCGGCCCCGCTAGCATTGTTTCTCGCTGATACAGCCGCTAGCGCCACCTCCACCCTCCGCTCTCCACACCCCCAGAGCCTAGGGCAGAGATTATGCGGCAGCCGGGGGCAGGGCCTGAACGCGGACGCGGGCGCAGAAATGCCGCACTGGCCGGGACTCCGCAAAGGCGGTCTAACCGAGAGGGCCTCTAGAGTCTGGCGGTCGCACAGCTCCTCGATCGAGCCGGCGTTTGGTCTGGTAATGCGGGGACGCGGGATGGCGGGGGTGCCTCTTATGACTGCGAGATAGCGGGGGTGGACATCTTGTGACCGCGAGGGGCCTCAGTCGGGTGAACGTAGTGGAAGCTGAGTGGGACAGCCTCGAATGCCTCCGCTATCCCCGTGGCCTCCGGGAAGTAGTACTTCCAAGAGGTCATGGGTCTGCGCGCCGTCTCTGGGGAGTTACTCATCCGCCAGCGCTCCTCGGATATGTGTCATTGGAATTGACAGCAGTGGGTCGACGGAGATAAGAAACACTGCTGGGGTGCCTGAGTGTCGCGTTTGGGGGTGTCGCTTTGTTCGTTCGAGGAGTCGGGGGAGTAAGTTGAGTAAATACTGAGAGACGACGGGGCGACCTTGTGAGTCAGATCTTGCGTACTGTCGTGGTGTTCGATCGTTGGACACATCCCCTCCAGCAGAAATTTCTTGTCAGTTCGCAACATGGAAGCATGGGCGGGGTTTGAACGCGCTCATCACGCGCCTTCTCCACTCTTGCACGGGCCCCGCAGCTACCCAAGATTGCCTGTCAGCTGGCTCGGTGCCGATAAGCCTGGCTGTTGCGCAGTCTCAGTGTAGGCGCCGGCGCCAAGCCAGGTCTCGCCTGTGGCGGGAGAACGAGGACGCGCGTTGACGCGCTATGCGGGGCATCATGAGTCCGGGGAAGGCCAACCTCCGGTCCATATATGGGCGCGCGTGACCAGGGCCAGGGGCGACGCGGGGAAAAGGGTCCGCTACCCCGCACTGGACAGATGATGGAATGGGAGCTGCATAAAGCTGCGCCCTGAACATCCTTTCGTTCCCCGGATTCCCCGTCCCTCTCCTTTTCCAGCCTCTCCTCCTCCCCCTCCTGGTCCTCCTGCCCGCCCCCCTGAGATGGCCGACGAGAAGCACAGCTCCGAGTTCGTCGAGCGCGCGTCGACAAAGGACTCCGAGCGCGCCGCCAAGGACGCCGCCGCCCCCGTCTCCGAGTTCTCGCCCGAGGAGCAGCGCAGCATCATCCGCCGCATCGACCGCCGCCTCGTCGGCACCGTCGGCGTCCTCTACTGCGTCTCGCTCATGGACAGGACTAACCTCTCGGCGGCCAACATCGCCGGGTGCGTCCCCCAGCGCCCATCTGTCGCCCGCGGCCTTGGCTGACCGTTGCCACGCGCAGAATGAGCGCGGAGCTGGAGATGGACGCGGGCTACCGATACGTGCGTTGCCCCCTGCTCTGCTGGCGCGGCTGCTGCTAACCTCAGCCATAGTCGATCGTGACGCTGGTGTTCTTCATCACCTACATCATCTTCCAGCCACCGTCGACGGTGATCGTGCGCACCATCGGGCCCCGCCTCCACATCTCAGCGATATGTCTCTTCTGGGGCGCCATCATGATCGGCATGGGCTTTGCGGACACCTGGAACACCATGGCCGGCCTGCGCGCGCTGCTCGGTGTCCTGGAGGTGCGCCCGACACCGACCCCCGCCCTCTCGCGAAAACACTTTTTTCTGATTGGCGGTTCCCATACTAGGCGGGATTCTTCCCGAGCGCGGTATACCTCATGAGCACGTGGTATGTTCGCTGTGAGTCCTTCTACCATTCGTTCCGCGCGACCCGGGGCTCACACGCGTCGCGCAGACGACATGGGGAAGCGGTATTCTGTGTTCTACATCATCGGCTCCGTCGCTGCCGCCTGTTCGGGTATCCTGGCTTATGGGGTATGGACAGTTATCATCAGTACGAACCCCGTGCCTGACTCCCACACAGCTTATGCAAATGAAAGGCCTTGCGGGCCTGGGGGGCTGGAGATGGATCTTCATCATGGAAGGAGTCGTACGTCCCACGCCACGCCACGAGGCGTAATAGGGGGGAAAGCATTTCTAATCGCCCTGCAGCTCACTTGCCTGCTCGCCATCGGCGGCTACTGGCTGCTCGTCGACTTCCCGGACGGCAAGCACCACTCGTGGAAGTTCCTGAACGAGCGCGAGACACAGTTCATCATCGACCGCGTGAACGCGGACCGCGGCGACGCGAAGACGGAGGCGTTCTCGCTCGTCAAGTTCCTCAAGGGCGGCCTGGACGTGCGCATCTGGGGCTACGCGCTCATCTTCTTCGGGAGCACGACGATCACGTACGCGCTCGCGTACTTCCTGCCCGTCATCCTCGTGTACAACATGGGCTTCTCCGTCGGGCAGGCGCAGTGCCTCGTCGCGCCGCCGTACGTCTTCGGCGCGTTCATCATGTTCGGCACCGGCTGGGCGGGCGACCGCTGGCGCCTGCGCGGGCCCGTCATCGTGTTCAACATGCTGCTCTGCGTGATCGGCCTGCCCATCATGGGCTTCGCGAAGAACGCGGCGGTCCGGTACTTCGGCGTGTTCCTCGTCACCGCCGGCGCGAACGCGAACGTGCCCGCGACGCTCAGCTACCAGGCGAACAACATCCGCGGCAACTGGAAGCGCGCGTTCACGTCCGCCACGCTCGTCGGCCTTGGCGGCATCGGCGGCGTCGCGGGCAGCTTGGTGTTCCGGTGCGCCGCCGTCTCGTCCCATTTTGTTGTGTGTGTGTGTGCATGTGCTGACGGGTGGCGTGCGCGTGTGCAGCTCGCAAGACGCGCCGGCGTACCGCCCGGGCATCTGGGCGTGCATCGCGTGCGCGCTCATGAACATCGTCGTCGTCTGCCTGCTCTCGCTCTCCTTCTGGCGCGCGAACAAGAAGGCGGCGCGCGGCGAGCTCATCATCGAGCCCACCGGGGTACGCTGTCGCCCCTGCGCGGTCCTACTGGATACTTACTGATCTGTGCGCCAGGACGAGACCGACGAGACGAACTTCCGCTACACCTACTAAAGCATAAACACCCACACCAACTGTACTTTACGATCACGCTACTTACTTGCCACCACGGTCGGAGACGCTCGGGAAAAGGTCTCGCGCCGACCGCGGGCGCCGTTCGGACGGCGGACGACGAGGTTGGGTTGCTCAGGCTGGAGTCTTGCCTTTACATTGTAAATCGTGTAATAGAACGATGCGTCACGTTGACCAGATTCGCGTTGGGTGCAACTGCAAGATGCAAGATGCTCTCCCTGACTCTTGTAAGTAATATGATAGCAGTGCAAGGTGGTCAGCCGTTCAGTGGTATTGCTCTGAAATAAGACAAAAGCCAGCGCCGCTGGGACGATTACGCATTGCAGGAGCCTAGTACATAACACATGCGAGAGAGTACGGGTGGATGGGTGCGTCGTGCATCATACTTAGTATACAGAGTGTCCCTGCTGCTCGGAGTCGACAGCGTCTAGATGTAGAACTCGGGCTTGCGCGCGGCGATGCCGTACTCGGAGAGCGCGGCAGACAGGTCGTCCATCGTGAGCACCGTCTTGGTCTTGTCGCGCGCGCCGCGGCCCGTGTTGCCGCGCGTGCTCGCCGCGCCCGTGCGCACGCGCGCGTGCTGGTACGCGTCGGCCGCGATGTCGCTCACGAACTTCTGTGCTGCCAGGGAGAGCAGGCGTTTCCTGTGGCGTGGCCGTCAGCGCTATGCGGGCGTGGATGAAGGAGGCGGGCGCACAGTCTCGGGTCCTCGGACTCGAAGCCGACGCGTTGGAGGTAGTAGTCCGTGACTTCTTCGGGGATCTGAATACAGAGCACATGGATAAGTAAGATATGGTAGGAGTTGGATGGCGCACCAAGGGCTCGTAATCATCGAGCATGAGCAGGAATTCCGCAAGGGTGCGGTCCTTGCGCGCCTGCTCGGCCTCGGCGCGCGTGGGCGCGGGCGGCGGGGCGGCGTTGGAGGCGTTGGACGACTCGGGGTGGGTGGGCGGCGACGACTGCGCCTGCTGCGACGAGCTGCTGCCGGACGAGCTCTGCGACGACATGCTGTGGCGGGGCCGCGGCGTCGGGTCGCACACAAAGTGGGGTTCAAGCTCCGCCTCCGCTTCCGGATAAATTTTCCTCGCCGTCGCGTTCTGCCGCCGACGCGTCTTGCTCCTGCTTTCCCTCCTTCTCCTTTCGGTCCAGGGTCCCCGGCTCGTCTTTTGTGTGAGTATTTTTGCCCTTGACCTCGTCGACTCGCTCGTTTCTCTTTTTCCGATATGATGTTTGAGGCATTTGGCTTTATGCAGGGGCGCCCCCTGCAGTGCAGAAAACTATCTCAGCTACCTTCGAGGGCGCTGCTTTGGCGGCGTACTTCGCTTTGACTGATCCATTCCTCCCTTCCTTCCCCACTTCCCCGTCTACCACAATTTTACTGACTGCCTTACCTCAGGTTTATCACGATGTTTCTCCAATGCCTTGGCCGTCGTTGTACATATTTCCCCTTATACAACATCTCGTCGTTACTTGAGCAGCTTGCTCAGTCTACTCTTTGCAATGAGCCCGACCTCCTCAACAGCGCGCGCCAGCTCGCCGTCCCAGCGCGGGTCGCCCTCGGTGACTGGGTTCGTCGGCCAGCCTGCCGCGCGCTCCTCCATCTCGCGCGCGACCTCCGCTCGCGTGCGCCCATTGACGAACGTGATATAGCGCAGCCCAGTGAACGACTCCTCGTAACGCGCGTTGAGCGCCTGCAGCGCGTCCAGCACGCCCTGTGGCGTCGCCGCGGCCGCCTGCTCCGCCGCGCTCATCGCGGACAGGTTCCTGACGGCCCCGATGCGCGGGTGCGCCGCGATGAAGGCCGCCTGCTGCTCGGCGTCCCACGAGCGGATCGTCGCGAGCGCGCGGTCGATAAGGCTTTCGTATGAGTCGATTGCGGTGTCTGTGGAGGCGGACAGCGCGGGGACGAGCTTGTCGTGTAAGATGGGAGAGGCCTCGAAGAGTAGCGAGAGCGCCTCGGCGAGCGCTTGCGGGTTCGATGCTAGCGTTGCGAGCGGTGGAAGTTCGGGCATGGGTGCTGTCTGCGTCGATGCCGGAGTGCAAGTTTCGTTTGAGTCCCTCTGCTACCGACAGACGAATTCGCTCTCCTCAAGGCTCGTTGCTCTCGTCGACGGCATCGTGTCCTTTTACATTGACAAGCCCATCGACGGGCCTCAAGGGCCTCGATGAGTGCGTCTGAGCCAAAGCCGTTGACATTATGCCATTAGCCATGGATCTACCCAGCATCCATAGTTATGATCCTGGAGTGCGAAGACGCGCTATGGGAACTCGAACCTGTTTCATTGCCTATGTAATTGCGACTGTCACTGCATATACAGTACAATAGGACATGAGCGTGAAGCAGGTTGAAGTCTGCCAAAGCCTGCGACATACACCTGGCCGCGTCCGGTACGGTACCAGTGTAAAGCTCACGCACATGGCAAAGCATTAAGTTTGCGTCCTGGGATGCTGGAGCACCTCCGAATTGAAGCGGGCCTTCCTAATCGGGGACGGCAAGAACAACGCCGTGGTCGCGAATTGCAGCTCAGACTCCGCACTCTCTCCCTCGCCCTGCCAACGACATCGACTATGGCCACTCCGCCGGCGCGGCCGCCGACGACGCGCAACCGCGGCGAGTGCAGATACTTCAACGGGCCCGGCGGGTGCTTTGCCGGCGACAAGTGCAAGTTCATGCATGTCCCCAAGGGCGCCGACCCCGCCGCGGTCACGATGTCGCCGTACGACGCGAACAAGGTTTGCAGGTACTTCCAGCAGGTAAGCCCGTAGTCACGCATAGAGACCAGACCTCATCTAGCGACCCAAGGGATACTGCCGCCGTGGTGCACAATGCTGGTTCAAGCACGAGCCACCGGCGGCGGCAACGGCAACGGCAACGGCGGCCCCCGCAGCGGACGACGACGAAGACGACCTGATGTGCGCGATCTGCCTGGAGAAACCGACCGAGTACGGCCTGCTTGGTCCGTCGTCCTGCTGCTCGCTCGGTGTCGCGTAGCTGACTTGTGGCGCAGAGAAGTGCAACCACGTCTACTGCAGAGCGGTATGTCTCAGCGCGCCGCTCTATGCCCCGGCTGACGCCCCGCAGTGCATCCGCAACTGGCGCGACCCGCAGGGCAAGTCCGTCGACGTGCTCATCTCGCAGATGAACAAGGTGCGTTCCGTTCCATCAGCAAGATGAATGGGTACATATTGTACTCACGCCACATCGCAGACATGCCCGTCGTGCCGCACGCGCTCGCGCTTCATCATCCCGAGCAGCGCCTTCCCGCGCACGCCCGCGCTGAAGCAGGCGCTGCTCGACAACTACAAGGCGTCGATGGCGCGCGTGCCGTGCCGCTACTTCGCCGCGTCGCCGCGCGAGCGCCCGTTCTGCCCGTACGGCCGCGACTGCTTCTACCGCCACGCGCTGCCCGACGGCACGCCCTTCGTCTTCCGCGAGGGCGTCGACGCGCTCATGGAGCGCTGGAAGCGCAAGCTGCAGAACCAGCAGTTCGTCCCCCGCGCCGACGCCAATGACGCGACCGACGCGTTCCTCGACGCCATCCGCTCCATCGCCGACTCGCTCCTTGAACCTGGCTTCTTCGGCGTCGCGGGCTTCAGCGTCGGCGGCGGCGAGTTCCGCACCGTCCGCATTGGCGAGGGCGCGGGCCCGGGCGGCATCAGCGACGCGGACGTGCGTGCGCTGCTCAACGCCGCCGTGCGCCCGACGCCTCAGGTGAGTCGGGCTGTCGCTCTGTTTGCAAGCGCGGGCTCTCAATATACGCTTGTAGCGCGCGCCGACTGGAGGAAGCAGCACAGCCGCAACGGCGAACAGCACGACGGCCGCTGCGACCAACGACGACGACGAAGACGACGACGAGCGAATGCCGCCGCTCGAAGCCGTCTCCGACGACAGCGACAGCGACGACGGCGATGACGAAGTCGACGACGATGCGATGCCGCCGCTGGAGGCCATCTCTGACGAGAGCGACGACGAGGACGACGAGCCGATGCCGCCGCTTGAGACCGTCGACCCGGGTACCCGCGCACAGGATCTGCCATCCGACGATGACGGCGATGACGGCGAGGATTACGACTCGGAGGACGAGGACGCCGATCCCGACCTGCTCATGGCCATCGCCGAGTCCATGCGCATGTTCGTCGAGGCCACTCGCCCGCCGCCGCCGCCGGCGTCACGGCGCCCGGCGTCGCCGGACCCGAACCGCCAACTCGATGTATTCGAGCTCGACTGAAGTCTGTTTCTCTTTCGCTCTTCTTGCTTTGCTTTCGTCTCTCACTTGTAACTGTAGGAAGGAAATTTCTTAGACGCTCGTTTTCCCCGCAATGCTAATGAATCAACTATAATTTCGACCCTCATTTACATAGGCATTTGGGCGTTGGCCACGTTTGAGTGCCTGCCACTCGGCGCAAATCAAAGCGGCGGATGCTCTCGCGCTTTTCAAGTCCGCTGCACCCATACACTCCGTTCTCCCATGTCTACCGCATACGCAATGTTCTCATTGCGCAGCTTTACTGCTGTTTTTCCGCTACAGCGGCCTGGAGCGCTTCCTCCTCGGAGCAGCACGGCTTCGGGCTCTTCCAGGGCTTTTCGTTCTCACTGCCCGCTGCCCAACGACGAGGACCCACCAGCAGGCACCGCCATCGTGAAGATCAGTACGCTGCGAAGATGAGTACAGTCGGTTCATGCCAGAATATTAATGTCTCGACATGCGGCCGCCCACCGAGGTTCGCGTCGGCACGTGACCTATTTCCCCCTGGCTGCTGAGTCTGGCCATGCATACCGGCATTCACGTCACTCGCTCGGCTATCAACAAGGAAGTGGAGATCTGCATCGTACCCATGAGGGAAGAGGGGCAAGAACACGGTCACCTCGCCAAGAACACCTCGCCGTCGCCCGTCATGCGTGCGCTCTCCGGAAAACCGCACATGAGAGCTGAGATGGAAGAAGGCGACATTTTATTTTGCTGGTGTCCCTACCACGTGGTCTCATTGCATGCAGGGGGGCATTCAGCAGCCTGTTTTGGATGTGCTCGAGGCTGTCAGATTTGCGATCCTGATCCCCAGCATACCCGACTCCACCGTAACGGCAGATAATAATATCACCTGCCCGTTGAGGCTCGAGGCTGGCGGGATCCTTGTTTTACCGCAGAGTCCCTTGAAAACCACAATGACTGGGCGCATGACTCTCAGCCGGCGCCCGTGATCGGCTCGCAGTATAGCGAGCAGCGGTCGTAACGATGGTTTGTCGCTGTGCCTAGCGGTCTTGCTCAGCGGTCGCAGAAATAGCACGGCACCCTGCTCGCGTCGTACGACTCGGACATCCGGACCGCAACTGCCAGCGAGGTCGGCGCTTTCGGGCACGTGCATGAGCCTGCAACAACTGTCGCCAGCAAAACATGCACGGGGCGCCGCCAAGTATGCACCTGCGTTCACCGCGGTTGTGAGACAATCTCCAGCAGCATGCCCGACGTTGCGGATGTTGTCGCCAGCAGCCTCCCGCCGGGCGAGGGCGGAATGGCGGAGCTGCAAATCGCGACCGCGTTGTTGTCCTCGTTCCCGATTAGGAAGGTCCACTCCGGGCTGCGCCAGAAGGAAGAGCCTGGCCCAGGGCGCAAACAGCTTCTTTTCTGGGTGCGCGCGCTCTCCAGCGCGCCGAGCATTCAGATCTCATAGGCCGATCTCTTCCGTCTGTCCCGCGCGTTCATGTCATCCTGTGGTCTGCATCAGATTTTACGTTCGAGTGCTTTGCAGTCAGGGTACAGCTCTGCGCGCCT
Organism: Auricularia cornea; assembly: GCA_030578095.1. NCBI lineage: Eukaryota > Fungi > Basidiomycota > Agaricomycetes > Auriculariales > Auriculariaceae > Auricularia > Auricularia cornea. The sequence goes on along the minus strand of JARLTE010000009.1, from coordinate 1,429,720 downwards.
GCCAGGCGGTCTCCTTCTGCGCAGCTCCACCAGGCTTGCTTTCTGGCGCGGCTGCTTGAGCTGTGATTGCATTCAGCGCGGCGCTTCTGCAGCTCCGGGGGCTTTGACGTGCCACACCAAAGGTGGAGCGCAGCTGCCAAACATGACAGGAATCACTGGCTCACGCGGTGGAGAAGATCTACTGATCACAGTCTGAGGCATTCCCCAGGTTCTCGCGGCCTCGTGACGCAGTCAGGCTCTGCAGCCCGCAGGCTATGACAGACTCGCGCTGACATTCCAGCACGCCGATCTCGCGTCCATATGCCCTCGCCCGGGATTATATAGGGATGCTCGCGTCTCGCAGGGGGTTCCCCAGCCTGCTGTGTGCGGTTCCCACTCGGCGTCATGGCTCTCAAAGCGTTGCTGGCTTTCGCCTTGCTGGCCCAGTCCGTCGCCGCTGCCGTCGACCCCAAGCTCGCCAACTGCCCCGGGTACAAGGCCGAGAACGTCGTCGTCTCCGAGCTCGCCATCACGGCCGACGTCAACATCGCTGGCACGCCCTGCAATGCGTACAGCCGCGACCTGAACAACCTTCGCCTGGTCGTCCAGTACCAGACCAGTGCGTGCTCGGAGTGACGTCGCGTGTCGTCACGCGTTCTGGCTGACGCCCGGTGCTTTTGCAGAGGATCGCATCCGGGTCCGCCTGACGGACCAGGGCAACAACATCTACCAGGTGCACGACTCGGTGTTCCCCAAGCCGAAGAACAACAACGTCTACGAGGACCGGCACCTGCTCAAGTTCCACCTCGTCAACCAGCCGTTCTCGTTCGCCGTGTCGCGCAAGGACACCGGCGAGGTGCTCTTCAACACCACCGGCCAGCAGCTCGTCTACGAGACGCAGTATGTGCGCCTCCGCACGTCGCTGCCCGCGGACGCGAACCTCTACGGCTTCGGCGAGCACAGCGACCCGTTCCGCCTCGGGACGAAGGGCTACCGCCGCACGTTCTGGAACGCCGAGTCGCCGTTCCTGCCCCGCAAGGGCAACCTCTACGGCTCGCAGCCCGTCTACTTCGACCACCGCGGCAAGTCGACCCATGGCGTCTTCCTCCTCAACGCCAACGGCATGGACATCAACATTGACCAGGACGACGCCGGTCAGTACCTCGAGTACAACACAATCGGCGGCGTCATCGACCTGTACATCGTCGCCGGCCCGACGCCCGTCGACGTCGCCAAGCAGTACGCCGACATCGCGGGCCTGCCCGCCCTGCAGCCGTACTGGACGTTCGGCTTCCACCAGTGCAAGTACGGGTGGAAGAACATCGACACGTACAACGAGGTCGTGCGCAACTACTCGGCCGCGAACATCCCGCTCGAGGTGCTCTGGGGCGACATCGACTACATGAAGAACCGCGCCGACTTCACGACGGACCCGGTCAACTTCCCGCTCGACCGCTTCCGCGCGCTCATCGCGGACCTGCACGGCAAGAAGCAGCACATGGTCATGATGCTCGACCCTGGCCTGCTGCGCGACCCCGCGTACGAGCCGTATGCGCGCGGCATCGCCGCCGGCGCGTTCCTCAAGGCGGACGACGGCTCGGACTACATCGGCGGGCAGTGGGCGGGCACGACGGTGTTCCCCGACTGGTTCGCGCCGGGCGCGCGCGACTGGTGGACGGACGAGATCCTGCGCTTCTTCAACCCGGACACCGGCATCGACGTCGACGGCCTGTGGAACGACATGAACGAGGTCTCCAACTTCTGTCGCGAGGACCGGTGCCCGGTCGTGCAGGTGCGCTCGCCCAGCGTCAAGCCGCCCGAGGGCCTCGCACTCGGCCTGCCGGAGTACCGCGACCTCGTGTACCCCAACTACAAGATCCACAACCACCGCGGCAACCTTAGCCACCAGACGCTCTCCACGAACGTCACGCAATGGGACGGCTCGGTCCAGTACGACGTGAGCTCTTTCTACTACTGTTATGCGACTGCGTATACTGACTGGCGTAATTATAAGACCCACAACTTGTACGGCAACGCCATGGTCAGCGCGACCCGCCACGCCCTCCTCAAGCGCCGTCCCAATGTCCGCCCCTTCGTCTTGACCCGCAGCAACTTCGCTGGCCTCGGCCGCCTCGGCGCTCACTGGTTCGGCGACAACAACTCGACCTGGTCCGACTACCGCGTGCAGATCCCGCAGATGCTCACGTACACCGCGATCCACCAGGTGCCCATGGTCGGATCGGACGTCTGCGGTTTCAACGGCAAGGCGGACGAGTTCATGTGCCAGCGCTGGACGATGCTCGGCGCGCTCTCGCCGTTCTACCGCAACCACGCGGACATCAGCGCGCCCGCGCAGGAGTTCTACCGCTGGCCGTCCGTTGCTGCGACGGCGCGCAAGGCGATCGCGATGCGCTACCGCCTCATCGACTATTTGTACACGCACATGCGCCGCCAGTCGGTGACGGGCGAGCCGGCCATCAAGCCGCTGTGGTTCACGTACCCGACCGACGCGAACACGTTCCCGATCGACATGCAGTACCTCTTCGGCGACTCGATCCTCGTGTCGCCCGTGACGCAGGACATGTCGCAGGACGTGACGTTCTACCTCCCGAACGACCTCTTCTACGACTTCTGGACGGGCAAGCGCGTGCAGGGCGAGGGCAAGACCGTGACGCGCACCGGCGTCGCGTGGGACGACCTCCCGATGCACATCCGCGGCGGCAGCATCATCGCGCTGCGCTCTGAGTCGGCGTCGACGACCGCGGAGCTGCGCACGAAGGGCTTCCAGCTGGTCATCGCGCCGGGCAAGGACCTCCAGGCGCGCGGCACGCTCTACCTCGACGACGGCGAGAGCCTCAACGTCGGCAGCAACTACAACGAGATCAACTTCCACTGGAACGGCCTCTGGCTCTCGTCGAGCGGCAAGTTCGGCTCCAAGTTCCAGCCCCGTATCGAGTCCATCACTTTCGCGGGCAAGAACGGCTGGGTCGGCGCGAACCCGTGGGGCAATACCAAGGCGGCCAAGACGGTCTCCTACCCCCTCGACGCACCGATCAAGGTCTCCATCCCTCAGTCGTCGTAAGGGACGACGTCTGACTGTAATATTGATCATTGCCGCTGAGACTGATTGGGTGTCGACGCGATGCTTGTATTGCACTGCCTCAGCTATCAAAATGGAATATGTGTTGACAATTACATGTCCATCGTGGAGACCCTGGTGCGGACTCTGAAACCGCGTCAAGAGACACTGAATTTTGCATCCGGCGCCGTGTTGGCGGACCCGCCTCCGAGCCGACGTGTGCTTGAGGGGGGGATGACTGGTAAGAGGGCAGAAAAACAGGCAGAAAATTAGAATACGAAGATTTAGTCTTTCTGGCTATATGAGTGGCAATGCACTTGCATCACTGTATTACTGACACGGACAGCGTGCAACAGCTCGTTCCTGTGGCCAAGTGGGACGGCATAATATCCCCAAGTCGGCACTGTGGTCATGTTTCTGCCGTAGATAGGCGTCGTTCATTCAGTTTCTCGCCGTATGGCTCGCCTTGCAATGAATTTGATCCTTCGAGACTTGAGGCCTGCGAGTACAGCTGGACCATAATGGATGAATTCTTTACTTCTCTCAATATCTTTACATCTCATGTCCCACATTCGTTCCAGGCTTAAACGCTCACGATGGACCCGTGCTCATTGCCCAAGTGCTGCACGCGGACCTTGCGAGACCCCAGCCCCCGCGCCTCCACGATCTGCGCGTCTCCAGGCCACAACTCGAGGCCGTTGTCGCTCCACTTGACCTCTGGACCGTCACCCACAGCAGTCAGCACGAGACCCTTGATCGGCGCCTTCGTGGCCTGGATAGTCAGGTTCTCGCCGTCGCCGCGGGCGATGCTGAGACCCGGGTCGGGGAACTCGAGGTAGCGGTACGGCTGCGGCCAGTCCGCACAGCGCGCGAGCACCGCGCCGCTCTCGTCCTTGAGCCGCGCATACGCAATGACGCTGTGCGTGGGTGTGAACGCCGGGTCCTTCTCCTTCGGCGGCTCGCGCTCGGGCGGGTACGGCACGGCGAACTTGAGCAGCTCGGGCGTCTCGGTCGTCTGGTTCGGCGCGAGCGTCAGCGGGTACGTCTTAGCCCACTTCCACGCGGGCTGCTCGAGGTCGAAGAACTCGAGCTCGAGCGTGACGTTCTTCGGCGCGAGCGTCGCGTTCGTCGCCCAGATGTCGAGCGTCGCGCCGCGGCTCTGGTACGCGCCGAACTCGTAGTACTGCCGCGGCCGGTCGTCCCACCGGTTCTTGATGACGGTGCGCACGAGCCCGACGGTGTACGGCCGCAGCTCGCGCTTGATCGTGAAGTAGACGGGCTTGCAGCGCAGGAAGTAGTCCGCGATGGCCCACGACGTGACCGGCCAGCAGTCGTTCAGCTGCCAGACGAGCACACCGGCCGTGTACTGCTTGCCCTCGCCCTTCCACTCGCGCCGCCAGACACGGTACGCGCCGCTCACACCGTCAGACTGCATGAGCTGCGTGAGGTATACGTGGCTTCCCGCGCGGGTCAGCAAGAGATCTCCCTGCAGCAATCGAAGCAGCATACCTTTCGAAGTCGTTGGTGATGCGGAAGTTCTCGTTCATGAGGATCGCAAAGCGGCGTTCGTGCGCGCCAGCCTTGTTGTGCTGCGCGTTCGTCTTCGACTGCGAGTAGCGCTGCTTCGTATCGCCGTTCAGCCAGTAATCGATCGTCCGAAGGTCGGGGAACGCAGGGATACCGAATTCACTGCACGGCTCAAGTCAGACACGATTGCAAGCAAGCGAGCATCCGGGCGGACCTGACGAAGCGCCCACCCAGGATATCATAGTTCTGATAATACTCCATGATGCCGGCGCCGCCCCAGACCTTCCACTGGTGCACGTCGCCGACGGTGGGGTCGGACGTGTCCCAGCCCACGCCGCCGAACGGCGAGCCGGGCCAATACGGCACGTGCGGGTCGAGGCGCGCGACGGTGGCCGGGAGGATGTTCTCGTAGAAGAGCTTCGCGGGCAGGTCCTTGACGTCGCCCCACTGCAGCACCTGCTGGTAGTCCTCGTTGTTGCCGCACCAGAGCGCGATGCTCGGGTGCCGCCGCAGGCGCACGACGTTCGCCTCCGCCTCGGCCGTCACGGACTTGACGAAGTAGTCCAGCGCCGGGTACACACCGCACGCGAACTGGAAGTCCTGCCACACCAGAATGCCGAGCTCTGCGACGCGAGAGAGCGTTTAGAAAGATGCCGGAATGGACAGTATCGCAATAGAGACGCACCGTCGCAGATGTCGTAGAAGTGGTTCGGCTCGTACACGCCGCCGCCCCAGATGCGGATCATGTTCTGGTTGCCCTCGACGAGGAGGGTCAGCCACTTGCGGTAGTCGTCCACGGTAATGCGCGGGAGGAAAGTATCGGCGGGGATCCAGTTCGAGCCTTTGCAGGGATAGATGGTCAGACCTCAGATCGGCCAATGAAGATTGAACTTGCCTCCCATGAAGATGCGGACGTTGTTGATCTCGAAGAGGAACGTCGTACCCGGCTGGTCTTTCAAGGGTTCTTGCACGAGCACGACGCGACGGAAGCCAATTCGTTGGGTGTTCACGTCAAGTACTTCTTGATCCTTTAACGCAGCCTCGCGTCAGCAATGGGAAAGGGCCCAATAAGCGCGAGGCATACCTTGCCGAGCAGGGTCGTTTCGACCGTGTACAAGTCCTGCGCGCCATAACCCACAGGCCACCAAAGCTTGACCTTGTCCGCGCCGAGGTCCCACTGCACGAGGCCCTTGGCGTCCGGGCCCGCGATTTTCTGGACGGCTTCCGCGACGACGGCGCCGCCCGCGTCGCGCAGAATCGCCCGGACGGCGTCCGCCGCCTGCACGTCGCCCTTGAGCGACACGTCCAGGCGCAGCGAGCTCTGGAGGCTCTCGGAGACGCTGGCCGCGGCGTAGACCTCGTCGAACGCCGCGCGGTACGTCTTGAGGTGGATGGGCAGCCACGGGCCGGCGCACAGGATCTCGGGACCCTGGAAATGCATCAGAACAGAACGCGGTGTCGTGGGAACACGCACCCAGTCCCAGCGCCAGTGGTACTGTGCCTTGCGCACGTATACGCGCGACGGGTCGCCCAGGTTGCACGAGCCCGCGCGCACGCGCCCGTGCTTCGCTTCGAGCTCCTTCGCGATCAGCTTTGTGGACTTGAAGTGCAGGAGCAGCGAGTTCGAAGGCTTGAGGCTCTTCGGGTCCACGGTGACCTATCGACGGGATTAGGATAGTGACAAGGAGAAACAGACCGATCTACGCACCACCCACGGACGAAACATGTTGTCTGCCTCGAGCACAACGTTGCCGTTCTGCGACAGTCGTCAGCGGGCGGGAGGAAATAGCGATTAGAAACGTACAAGGTACACGGTGCAGAACGTGTCGAGCCCCTCGAAGACGAGCTCGACGTGCTCCTTCGCGTCGCACTGGAACTCTGTTGCATAGAGCCATTCACTCTGTCCGACCCCTACGCGCGGATAGTTAGTTAGAACGATCCTGTCAGATACAACAATACGATGAACGTACACTGTATCTTGTGTTCGTTATGCCCAAGGAAAGGGTCGGGAATCTGCCCAGCCTTCAAGAGTTCGAGATGAATCTCGCTCGGCATCGCAGTGGCGGGCGTCCATCCGTCCTTATCGTCGAGGACGGGCACGGCTGTGTCGTGCTGCTTCCATGCCCAGCCGCTCTTGAGCTCCTCGGTATGCGCGGCCATCCTGGTCAGACGAGAGTGGGAGCGGTCGCTGCGCCAGGACGGGCCAGGCGCTCTTTTGAGGTGGATTCTCGAGCGGCCGGTCCGGGGGCGCCGCCATCGCACAGATCGTCATACGCGGGGGTCGCGTGGCAGGAGCGTGACGCTGCGAAACAGCTCGGCACGGCGCGCATTCCGTAAAGGCCCCTCGGGTGCCTGCCGCGACGATGGCAATGTGCGTGAGGAGACTCGGACACAGCGCGAAGGCCACGATGCCTATGTCGACGGACGGTGAAACGCAAAGCTCAAGAACACGGGGCGTAGATAGGTAGCCAGGTCAATGCTCGTACAGTCCGAGCTCTCTCGCGGGCTATTTGCGGCATATTTCTGCCGGTCAGGGCCTGCGAGTGACCAGGTGAGGCCGGTGAGGCCGAGGTCCAATCGATCTCGTAGAAAATGAAATTTCCAGGTCCCTGTCTGAGTATCTGGGGTCATGGCCGCACAGCTGAAGCACCGCAGCGTCGACCCACGGCGGCGGCGAGCGCAAGGTTCGATGCAGACAGGAACATGGCCATTGCAGGGAGCATGGGGCTTCAGAGGCTGGTGCTGCTTGCCGCCGCTTGTTTTCCACCCAACCGCCAGGCGTCCAGACCAACAGAGCGTCGCGGGAATACGAGCGCGCGAAGTAGCAGAGGTCCTAGGTCTATGGCACAATGACGGTGTCGTTCGAGGTCCAACGACTCGGAGACGGTCGGTCGGAGTAATTTTACTTCCGGCGCCGTGTCGGTGGCTCTCCAGAAGCGTTTTCGCTGCACGTCGCTCTGCTGCCGTCCGGTGTTCCTGCTCTTTGCGCGGCCGTCGTTGTCGTGCCGTCTTTTAAGGACGCTTTTGGGCGCGTCCGGGTCCTGCAGCCTATGACTGAGGATTCGTCCTTGGACGACTGCTATACGTACACTCCTGGCGCCGGGCAGCGCGTCTTGTCTCTGGACTCTGGCGTTGAAAGAAATGCAGGCTCGTCAGTCGGCGCGAGGACGTCATTCAGCGCACCTTGAGCGCACCCGTTACGGCGCTTGGCAGAAACGCGTGCCGCGGCTAGACGGTTGCGCGACCCCAGCTGTTCTCGGTCAACAAACCCGTTGAGAGCACAGCGTCCGGCCCACTACTCTTGAACGCCTTCCTCGAGCGGGTGCGTGAACCGGCGACTGCATTTCCCGCATTCCTGACCCGTAGTGCAGACCGCAACAGAAGTCGCGCCGCCGAAGCTGGCTGCTTCTCAGTATCTAAATGCTTCTCACCAATTCCTTGGACGCTGGCTGCGTCACAGCCGACGCCTAGCATCAGAGGATAGAGGGACACTTTTCTGGCGTCCACGATGAGCACGACGTCGACAACGCGCGTCTGGCCGAGCCCGCGACGTGCAACTGCATGTCGCCGACCGTGGCCGTCGCAGTAGTCGTCGAATGGCGGCGCCGCTACACCAATGTAGCTGGCACACCTACGCTGTAAGATTGTTCTTCAACCTCGGGTTTGAGCAGCCCTCATCAGCTCTGCAGCGTCGATGAGGTCGAAGTCTTTTCCAGTAAAGATTGCACATTGTGGTCCCCAGAGGCATGGTTAGTTCATTTTTGTCGCTCTTGCGCACGCAGCCTCATGCCCGCACAGCGATCGTCCATCGCGCTGGTCCGCGCTTTTTGCGCACGTTCAACGACGGCTGGACGACCAGCTCATCATGCCCCTGCCCCCGACGCCCCGTCAGCCACCCGTCATGCCTGGTACGGCGCTCGCCGTCCCCGGAGACCTCGTCGCGGGCGGCCGACGTCGAGCTCCAGACGCAGTTAGCGCGCCACCCCCGGCCAGGTCTGCATATCCTCGCCCCTTCCATGCCACTGGCCTCCGGCGCATCATTCTGTCGCGCGACACGGTGCACATGTCATTGTCGTCGAAGGTGGGTCAATATTGCCTTGGGGCGCTTGTGTTGACGGTGTCTAAAGCAGCGCGTCTTTGCTGGCGGGAGCTTCTTGACGGCGTGCACATCGTATTGCAGACCGGCAGTTCCACTCAGCCAGGCCGTCTGCGCATACGGTACGCAGTTCGTTCAGTTTCGCCTGCTCGTACTCATTCCGTACAGATCGTTGCACCGAGCTGTTCCACGCGCTGAGAGACGGCCACGCGATGTTCCCCTCCTTGCGCGTCGCTTCGCAAGTCGTCTCGACGAACCCGACCTACTTCAGCGCTCGCCTACCGGCGCAGATCCCCGAGGCGTTGGACCACCGCGGGTGGCCGCTTGTCGCGCTGCCCGTCGCGCGCCGCAGCGCCGCGGAGCTCGTGGCAGTCATCGCCCGCGTCCGCGACAAGGTGGAGAACGCGAAGCGCGGCACCGCCGGCTCTTGGGCGAGGAGGGGGCAGCTGCTCGTCGCAGACGACATCGACCTGCTACACCGTTACACGTCGTCGGGTTGACATCTCGTGGCTGTCGTAGCGTCGTGCGCTCGTACAATGCGTTGCTAGACTTGGTGATGCTGTTCTATTTGCTATGCAATTTCTACCTATAACGATACAATTCGGCGGCTCGATGTGTGCTACAATCTTTGTGGGGGAACTGGGAGGAAACGTGCGCGATGTACCGAATACATAAGGGAGCGATCGACGTCTACATGGTTGATATCAAAAACGAAATTGTACGGGGAGCAGGATGACGCCGCCTTCGGCGAGGACCACGGGACTAATCCCATTAGCGTGTCGTTCGGAGGTGGTCTTGCCATGGATGTGGTCGACGAATTCAAGAATATCTCCACGTTCCACCTCGAAGGTGAACTGATGAGGGGACGGGTTCTCGGGATCCTCGACCGGCGACTTCCCAGTCAGCGTGAGGCGGCGCAGGTGCGCGCAGCACCCCCATCCGTTGCGGCGCCAGGCCAGCAAATGGCACTGGGGACCTCTGAGGTGGGAACCGAATCCATCATAGAAGAGGGTAAGGCGCGCCAAGGCTCGTGGGAAGCACAGGAACAGCAACTCGAGCTCCTTTTCCGGCATCAGCTCCGAGACCGTAAGGTCCGTGATGCTGGCGAAGAACGCGGCGTCAAACAAGAAGGGGATCGCGTTGATGAAGTCGCCCGTCACTGAACGTCTAAACCCGCGGCGATCGACGTAGACGATGTCGCGCGTGCCACTCCAGTGGTGCACGATGATGCACGTCCGAGCGAACTGCACTAGGGTGTTGCATATTTGCACGCACGCGATAGGCGCGTCGGTGAGGCGCACGTCCGGGATGAGATCGGCTTCGAGGCCGGCCAACGTCGTTGCCAAAGTGCTCTCGTTCCAGAACCCTGCATTGTGCATGCTGATGGCTAGGGTCTCGAAAGCCGGGAACAGACGCGACTTGGTCGAGTAAGGCTCAATGGGGGAGCCGGAAACGAAGGGGAGGTCCGTATACAACGATGCAAGACGGAGCGCAACCTCGCGAAGCATGTCGACGGACGGGAAGTGTTCAGGTGCACAGCGCGCGTTGTCTCGCAGGATCAGGTGGATGAGTCGACCAGCGGCAACAGAGCGCTGCGGGTCTTCGCGGATGATGTATAGACAGAATATACGCCCGTGACCACTCGAGGCACTCGTGCTGGCGTAGGTGTCTGAGAGCCATGAATCATCGGGACGCGGTGCAGGGAACGGCATTGACGGCGGTGCTGAGTGCGCGCCCGGAAGCGCCACGAGGCCAGGCGGCCCAGCGCTAGAGGACGCATGAGAGGGAACGACGGCTGCCGGGGCGCCGTGGTGTGGTGGGTCGAGGCTGGCGGCGAGATGTGACTCTGCCTCCGCTGCTACTTGGCGGCCATGCAGATGTCTCTTGATGTCGTCCCGAAGGTCGGGTAGAATGCATTTGAATCGGCGTGCACTATCAATCACTCAGAATAGCTGATTGTGGCTAGCACATGTTCAACGCACCGACGCTGCACACCCCAGTCGCGCATTGTGCGCGAGGGAGCGTATAGGAATCGATCTATGGTGTGTTCAAGACGTTCGGCCCATTGTGCCGACTCGCTGTCGTACGCCGCGAAACGTTCTTCACAGGTGGAAACGTAGTCGCCCGCAGAGGTGGCAAGACGGTCGGCGAGGTAACCTGTGTATTGGTGGACCGCGTCTGTAATAATAACCGTGTTCCTGCATAGATAGTCGTAAACAAGACAAGCACAGGAAGGGTGCACATTTACTCACTCGGAGCTGATGCCCCCAAGGGCCTCGATTACGAGCGCCAGGTTGGTGTAGAGCTCAGAATTGTGGAGAGAAAGGGAAGCCATGACAGGGGCTAGGAGCGTCCAGAGCCGTCCATTTATACGCGTTTGACTCCGGGGTCACTCTCTGGTGCGACCGCCATGTTGTGGGACAATATGAACAGGCAGTCAGATACGCAGAAATAGAAAGCCGGTGGATTATTCATGATAGAGAGGTTCGATAATTGTCCATATTGTTATCACCCGCGTGCAGTGCCCGAGCCGCAGACGTACTTGTAGACGCCTTCGCCCTCGACCAGGCCCGTGTTGAGCATGTCAAGGCAGCCATCTATAGCTTCTGTACGATGATTAGATTGGTCCGCGGGATTATGATGAGGCGTACTGAGCGGGACGTACGGAGTTTTTCGAACAATGTCTACAACAGCTCGCTCCATTCCTGGTACGTAAAAAGGCGACGCTGGCCGTTGACTGAAGCATGTCAGCAACATATCCAGGAAACACGGAGGAGGCGCTCACTCTCTGCCCGGACACCCTGGAATGGGAACCTGTCATGCATCGACGAGCCTGCGAGCCAACGGAGCGTGCTCTTCAAAAGGCTTGTGATCGCGACGGGTACGCTGTCCGGAGGAGTCGCAGATACGCCCTTGGTGCCAGCCCTCCATACATGTCCCGCAGTTGTGCGCGTGCCCGCCGTGGATGATACCCCCAGTCGACGTGGATATCGATGTTGAAGCCCTCGTCCGCATGTCGAGGTTGGGTCCCGCGTTATACTCGCATAACGAGATACCGTCCGCGGGACGTCGCTGGATTTCCTGGATGATCTCCGCGAGCCCGCTCGAGTCGGCGTGCGCGCGCGCGTCGTCCCATGGTACCCACGTGTCGTCCTTGGGGCACCAGCGCTTCGCCGCCTCGGCCAGCAGTCCGATGCCGTTCGGCGCCATGCCGGCGTAGTCCTGGATGTTCCGCAGCATCCGCCACGGCGAGTCGCGCGAGTTGTATAGCGCGGAGTGCGGCACGAGTCGAGCAGGTTGTGAATGAGGCCGTGCTTGATGACGGACGAGAACGCGAGAATGTGGCGCATCGCGACTTCGACCTGGCTAGTCGTGTGGAACAACCCGCGCAACGAGATGAACATGTCACGGCCCTAGGTGCGCGCCCAGCTGTTGGCGAAGTGCGGCAAGACCGCTGCGAGACACGACATCGGCTTGGCGGGGTCGAGCGAGGCGGACATGACAAGCCCGTGCATTTAGAACGAGGTTAACGCCAACGCTTTCGTCAAGTCCTTTCCGGCGAGGACGAATTCGGAGCACTGTTCGAAGGTGGCATGGCGGGCAGCCGTGTACGCCTCGAAGATGACCCACGCAAAGAAATTTGGTCGCAAAAATGACGGAGCGGTCTCCTTGACCTTGTCGAACCGCTCCTTGAACCATGCAGCGGGTGCCGCCAAGCACGGGAAGGTGTCGACCTGTCTATAGCAATGTCAACCTTCCAAGTATTACAGTGCCACAAGCGTCACACTCACTTCTAGGGCCTAGCATGGACGTAATCCATCGCCCACATGCCGTTGCGCGGATGCCCACAGAGCGGATGCTCGAGGTCGTTGAGCTTCATGATGTGGCGCAGTGGGGGCACCCAGCCCTCGAGGCCGCAGCACACGAGCGGGCCCATCCCGGGAACGTCGTACGCGCCGAACTCGCCGTCCGTCGCGTCGCGCTCCTTGCCATCGCAGTGGTACAGCAGCACGTTTAGATCGACGAGGTCGAGCTCGCGAAGAGCTGCATCCGCGCCACTGCTGCAGAGCGCCTCGAGCGACGAGTCGACGCCCTCCGTGTGCGTGGCGGACAGCGCAACGCTGACTGGCGAGAAGTATTCGGGGATGGCGATTTCAGAGAATGGTCCACTGTCGTCAGTGCCTTCGGACCCCACGATGAGGTCGAGGACCTTGATGGTGCCAGGCAGGCCGCGGATCGTCTTCGTGTCTATGGGGATCTCGTACGACGGAATCTCGACGGAGGCGGCCAGGATACATTCGGCCTTCGTGCGCGCGAGGCGAACAGGATTGACTGCGAGACCATCAACTTCGAGCCCGCAGAAACGGCAGCAAGTACCTACGCCAGCCACGATCCTTCGAGCCCTTCGTGCCAGGGAACGCCGTATGCGCAATGACAAGGTATCCCTTCTGGGTCGGAGGTTGGATGCGATGCATGACGATGTCCTGCACGCCCAGACCATCAGTGACGACGACCCTCGACGCAAAGTGAGAAGACTCACGTCGTTCTCTCGGTGGACATGGCCCTCGCTGAACCCACCGAGCACCATCTCCGCGTGCAAGTTGTTGAGTACGCGCTTGACCTTTGCAATGCAGCGATACTCCTCGCTCGCTGCCGTTTCGTACTTCCTATTGTCGCCGACGAGGTCGAGGGTAGAGGTCGGCGAAGCCCTTGACGGAGCCGATCGCGCAGTACGAGAACGTGACCAACGCGCCAGTCGACAGCGCGTCCACCGCCATGCGCTTGTGCACGGGCGGGTGTGCCCCATGATGCCGGGCGGCGGCGGGAGTTCGCCGGGACTCTTCAAGCACGCAGCGTCCATCGAGCCTGTAGTAGGTTAGCGACCACATTGATGCCTATGAGTAAGGACCCACCGATGGACTGGTTGACGCCAAGCCTGTGGAGCAGCCTCGAGCGCTCCCTGGAATCCCACCCATTGCAGCTCTCCCGGATAAGGCTACGGATGCCCAACCGACTGACGAAGTGGACGCCCGTCTCCTCGCTTCCGGTGAACAGCTCCGCGCAGACGTAGAGGTTGGGGTTCATGACGAGCGCAGCATCGAGTGGCGCAATACCGACATGCAGCGGCGTCGAGTGGCAGTTGTCGATATGGAACCCGTCGAATGCGCCACTAAACGCGGGGTATTGTATGGGTTGTGGCCTGCATCTCGCCGTCAGACGACGGTGTGGTAAGTAGCGAAGCACGGACCATCCTCAGGATGGCCTTGCAGCCACTCGGCTGGTGTTGGCGGTGTGGTTGAGCACGATATCGGTCAAGATGAGCAGGCCGTGATCCAGCGCGCTGGACGCGAAACATCTCCTGGACCTTGTCTGTGCCCCTCGTCGAACAGCGCCGCGTCAAGCACCATATGGTCTGCGATACTGCACGGGCTTTTGCTTTCGGCGGTAGTCCGGCCACACCGCGCAGCGTCAGCAGACCTGAGGATCTGTTGGTCAACTCGTCGTCGCGGGGGCAATTTGCTGTTGGCTCCGATCTGCTGCCGGCGCCGCGTTGGCGGGACGGGCCACCGGCCACGTGACCTGCGGAGTATCAGTCGGAGGACGCGTCGACTTCAGCTCGAGAAAGAAAGATACATGAACAGCGCCAATGGACGCCCACTGATTCTGAGACACATCATATACGGATTATGAACAACCTCTGCTAACTCGACTTGACATAAGGGACAAAAATGCTCTTCGGCAGTCAGGGGTAGGCGGGGGACAGCTGCGGTCACCCTCGAGCATCCCTGTGGCCTCGGCCGCGCTAGTTCAGACCAGCACAGTCTGTTAGTGTGAGTTTCATACTTAGTTGTCTTGTCTTTGAAGTCAGTTGTATCGGCTCGGTCTCATCGATTAGTCTGATACTGTACCCACCGTCTCGCCTCGTCTGAAACTGTATTGCTCCTTTGACTCTATTGTATTACATTCCTGCGAGTCGCACCAGGGTTGAGCCAGTGGCCACACCGCAAGAGCAAGTACTGGGAGGGTTCCGACCCGCTTCCCCACAGTGCCGGTGAAGAATAAACCATGTACCTCCCTCATATGGCCTCGAATCGGCATGATTGGGATTCAACAGTATGAAAGAGGCATCCTTGTCCGGATATTAACACTAAACCCTCAACTTTTATATAGTAATCCTACTCGTGTTTCATGAGACAGCAGCCTGGGAAGTGAGATCGTTACTATGGAAGGCTGCAGAAGAAGATGCCCGGAATTATTATCATGGAGGTACATACATGGTAAGATTTGCCTCGGTTTTCAAGCTCGATCCCCCCTCCGATGTCCCTCCCTCAAAGTTTGGTCATGTATGTACTCCGACCGAACACTCAGGCACCAGGTTGACCGAAGGTGGAACCTGGCTGGGGACTCTATTGTAATATACCGCGGCCCTACACAATTTTTTACCTGCAGAAAAGTGCTCATAGACTCTTTTCATGATTCCGAGGTCGACAGATCGACATCTGAAGCTACCAATGTTTTTTTTTGTCACTCGGAGATCACCACACCGAAACAGCCAAGTTAGGCTCAGTTCAGGAGATACCGACGTAGCCGAATATTATGACATACGGCCCCGCATCCACGGCAAGGACTCCGAAGCTCCCGTGCCACGAAGTTGATATACCACAGCGAATTGGCAACAGGCTAACTCCTGGCTCCGCTCGGAGCCATGACATGTACCCCATCCTAAGGCCTGTCTTCGATATTGGACGAACGTTGCGCGGAAGCATCTCTCGTTGTTCTCTTATTCGGGCCCCGCGCGAAACCTCCAACCTACCATTTACTGGCTCTCTATGCCCGCAATACCATCCGTACGCGCAGCTGCTGTCTGCTGACCTATCCCAACCCATGTTACACGCAGAATCCACTCGACAGAAATACTCAGGGCTAGGAGGACATCGAGAGATTGGAGATACCGGCCGAGGCGCGCAAATTGGATGCATCCCATGAAGACCGCAATCGCAGGCTTGCAGAGCACAAGCGATGCCTCAATGTGGGCTCTTCGCTCTCCGGCTTCATTCCTGCGGCTTAGGGGCCTCCGTGTCAGAATGTCCCTCTCGTTGAGCTGGCCGTATCGTCGCAGATTGGGAACGCATTGCCCGTGCCACATCCAGAGATGTGCGCCTGCCTCGAACATCCTGCCGGATCGTCAGGTACGCGTCCCCGCCTTCCAGAGCAGAGCGCGTACACGATTGACAGGAGGATCCTCAGCTTCCAGAATGCCAGCCCGAAGGTGCGGGCTTGCCAGAAGGCGATGTTGAAGTAGAAGATGCTGTTCGCCGCTGTGAACAGCTTGTGCAGATCCTTTAAACCTCTCTAAGTTGTTACAGAGATCTCACAGGCGCTTGAGAGCTTACAGGGATCCCCGACTCCTCCGACCCGGGCCAGGTAGGCCGGTGTCGATCCGTCACGCGCAGCCACTCCGCGAAGTGCAGAACGACCGCGTACGACATCGTTGCGCGGTCCTCGGGTGTACCGTAACACATTACTCGCGAGAATATGAGGCATGCGAGGACGAATGGGTCGCGAGATACGGCGAGGAGCGGCTCGCTCATTGGTGACATCGGATGGCGACTGGCTGTCATCGCTGGCCGGATTACGGGGAGGGATTACTGTCGAATCCCAGGCTATGACTCATGCATTATAAATGGGGCATGGTCACAATGCAAGCTGGGGAGAAATGCCCGACGCGAGCGGGCGGGGTCTCATTGTGCTTTCCCGACCGCACGGCCGCAACGAGGCTGCATCGCTTCTCCGACGGCCTGGGATCTCACGAAACACCTTCGGTGCATCACCTACCTTGCAGTAGAAGAGGGGAGCTCGTTCTCACAGCGAAGGAGATGCCGATCGCGGAGATGCTATTGTGCAAGTCGTGGGAGAACAGCTCGAGCCCCGCGAGGCGCTCGCTCCCGCGGACAGAGTGCACGCATCATTTCTCACAGAACGTAATGTTGCAGAGCGCACCGCCGAGGCCGAGTATTCCGATGTTGCTACGCGAAAGAGAGAGAGAGAATAGAGCTGGGCATTGGACAGCCGATGCGCATCTTCTATCGCATGAGATATCGCCGACCGCGTTGCCGTCCAACAGCCACGAAGTCCGCGGAGTCCGGAGATCGAGGGCGATCATGTTCACCAGGGACGTCCAGCTGAGAGCTGAGAGATACCTCCTTCAAGAAATTCCGACTGGCTGAACAGTGAACGTTCTGAGTCTCAGTCAACATTGGTCCTTTCTGATCATCGCCTGCAACGGCAAGGCCTCGACCACGCCGAAGCACACCCACCCGCTGGCGGACTGAATCGCATCGCGGGTCTGACAGCCGCGCGGCGGCAGCGAAGCGCGCCCGTCCGCGTGCGCGCGGCGCGAGAAGATCGCAACGCTGGCCGACCCTCGCGGGGGGAACTTCAACTTGAAGCTGCAAGGTCGCCATGGCAAAGCACCCCGACGCTCAGAGCGTAAGGGGGGACACAGATAGACGCCTGGACGTGGCGGGGCGCACATCCCAGGCGCGCGGCGCACCCGTCTCCGCCCGCCTGACAACGACGCGAGCGGACAATCCGTCCGGGCCCCCCCGCGTGCGCGTCTCCAGGCCCACGCCCCGAATCCAGATCGCATCGCGCGCGCGAGGATCGCCCATCGTCATCGTCATCGCGCCATTCCTATCCAGCGTCTGTCAGTGCCCCTTTCTCCATCCGGCCAGACTCCCAGTCGAGAATCCCGGGCCTGCGCCAGCTCGTACACGTCAGCCCGAGCCGCCGCCCGAAGTCGGAATCGATAGGCGACGATACAATCGCGAAGATACGCGACGGTGCTGAGCCGAGAGTCTTCGACTTCTGCGCGACCCTGCAGCGCAATCGCGTGCGGCGGCGCAAACATCGTGCATCTGACCACGGATCCCCGAAAGGGCAATGAGCCGCGCCCACGCCACGCTCTGCATCTGGCGGTGTGCCTTGGCCCGTGGAAGTCTGACGCAGAAAGATCGAACACTGGCAGCGGACACAGTGGCAGTTCAAAAGCATCGAGCGCGGCTTCGATTCTCTGTTGCAAATGCGTGGTGCGTAGTAGAGAGGGGGGTGAGAAGGAGCAAGTGAGGGAGGGGGGAGCGGTCGGGTGGGATAGGTAGGTACACGTGAAATGCCAAATGCCAATGGTGGTTTTTTTACACGAAGGTGAACGGTGTAAAACGGGGAGGCGGTGGATTAGGCATTATAGTGGGGGTGCGTCTGAGTGAGGTTTGATTCGGGGAGCGGTGCATGCACACACAAAGCACGAAGAGGAGGTCGGACGCCACGGGCGGCAGATCGGCGGGGGTCAGCGAAAGCAAAGAGGAGGGAAAATGCACACGCAAGCGGGTCCGAGAGATACACAGTGGGTGGCTGGTGTTGCATATTTGCTGGTACGCGTAGGGTAAGTAATGGCGGGCGAGTCGAAGCGTTGCTTGCGTTCAGAGAAGAAGGCGAAGGGCGAGTCCGCGGGGGTCGCGTCAAGCGGCCGATGCGATGTGCATCGCGGTGTTTTGCCAGCCGGGCCGCTGCTGCGACGCGGTGCGCACGGGCACGGGCGCGTGGACGGGCAGCACGCGGGACGGAGCGGGGGACGGCGGCGGCGGCGGGAGCATGGACGGCGCGGGCGACGGCGCGGGCAGCGGGACGCGCGCGGGCGGCAGCGGCGGCGAGCCGACGCTCATGCTCGCGAAGCTGCGCGAGAGGTCGCTGCGGGTGCGGGTGCTCGAGTTGGACGTGTCGTCGTCGAGATCAATGAAATTATAGTTATACGAGTGTGGTGGGGCGGACGGCGGCGGGGCCGGGTACGCCGTGGCCGGCAGCGCGGCCGCCGGGGTGTAGCTCGCAAAGCCGCGGTGGGCGGCCGTGCGCTCGCGTTCGCGGCGCTCCTGGTCCTCGGCCTCCCTGCGCGCGCGCTCGCGCTCCTGCTTCTCGCGCAGGGCGGCGGCGCGGGTCGTCTCGACGAAGCGGCGGAAGTGCGCGTCCTGGTCCTCGCCCTGCGACACGTCCTCGTCGTCCTCGCCCTCAGAGTCAAACGGAACAAAGCTGCGGCTCTCCGGGACCGGGCGAAGACGGTGCGATGCAGAGTTGCGCTGGTCTTGCCGGCCTTCCAGCGCAGCCAGGGCCCGGGACCGGTTCGTGCGGCGGTACAGCGACGAGCCGTTGGACAGGGCGCGGGTAGGCCCGCCCTCGACCATGGACATGGGCTTGAGCGAGCGCGTGGACGGGACGGGCGACGGCAGCGGGCGCAGCAGGTGGCTCTGGGTGGACTGGGTGGACAGCGCGGGCGACGGCGGCGAGTCGGGCTCCGGCGGGCCCTGCTTGCCAGTGCGCTGGGGGATGGCGAGCGGCGGCGGGTTGGCGGAGGCCGCGGAGCTGGACGGTCATTGTCATCAGTGACGGACTCAGGCTGGGCTGAAACAGGCACGCGGCGACGCACGGCAAAATGGACGAAAACATGGAACGATGGCCGTGCTCGCTCGCGTCCATCGACAGGAACGACGCGTGCGCCGGGTGCCGCCCGCCGCGCGGCGAGTGCGAATGCCGCTCGTCGGCGCCCGTGCTCTGCGTCGGCGGCCGGGTGCCCGGGGCGCGCAGCGAGCCCGTCTTGCCGAACACAAAATACAGCGACTTGGACGACGACCCGCCGGCCGAGCTGGCCGTCGCGACGCTGGCGGACGGGCGGTGGAGCGTGGGTGCTGTGACGGCGGCGGCGGCAGCAGCCCTGGAGGAGGACGCCTGCGGGGTCACTGTGCGCGACGGCGTCGGGGTCTTGTCTGCCTGGAGCAGGCCCGACTGGAAGAACGGCGAGTAGTACTGGGCCATGGCTGGCTGCGGCGGAGAAACGAGGGGATACGGGGGGCCCGTAGGAGGGAGGGGAGGGGCGGGGATAATATACTAGGTGGAGGGACGGTCGAAGGAAGGATGGCGGCTCCAGACGGGTGCTGTCCGACTCTCGACTCTCGGCTGCTCCGACCCAGCTCCGAGCCGCCCCCGAGCCATATCACACCACCCACGCCCCCGCCGCGTTCCGCACTGCCCCGCCCATTCAGCCGCAGCAGCCAATCATCCCAAATACCGGCCGAAGACGCCTCGTGCCCCGGCGCTGGGCGTAATGGGGAATGCACGCGCTCGGCAAACGCATCTCCTCGCCTCTCGCGCGTTGACAATTGCGATCCCATCTCATCTCACCCCCGCAAATGCCTGCGATCGCAGATTCGCAAACACCCAGCCCCATCCATCTTGAATCCCTCCCGCTGCCAGTGCCGCCCCTGCATGATCTCTGTCTGGCACAACAACACCCATGATCATCTATCCCGCTCCCCACAGCCACTGCTCCGTCGTTAATCTCGCCCAGCGCTGACCTGAGGGGCTGGGAAAATGATAATACAGGAACGCTTCATCTCCGTCGGTGGGCGGCGCGCGCGGCGTCGGTGGAGCCACTCCTCCCCACCTGACCCATCCCTCTATTGTGCTGGCTGGCGAAGGTCCGAAAAACCGAATCTCACCCGCCACCGAGACCTTGCTCTGACCGGTGCAAAGTATTTGATAGCCTCTCGGCTGACAGGCCGCTAATCTGCGCCTCCAGGGTCTGCTCATCCGTCGTCCAGCGCACTGTAACGAAAATAGTGATTGACAAATGTCGGCCAGCTCGCACAGAAGCCTGCCGCGGGCCCGACGCCGCGCAGCGCATTGCACTGATCGCGCGCCCGCGGCCGAGTGCAGCCAACGGTACGGTGCGTCGTTCGAAGGCGCGGTTCTAGTGCGCGCGCGCGCCCGGCGTAGCGCAGCCTGTGACACCAGAACCGCCGCGCTTCTACGTCCCATCACTCAGCTGAGGCGAGGCGAGCGGCACTCCTGTCTCTGCGATCGCATCCCCATCCCCATTCAATCCCATGCCTGCATGCGCTGACCTCTGCGTATAATCACCCGCCGAATGATTCCAACGATCGTTATCGATCCGAGATAACACGCTGAATTATGTATCACAGGGTACCTACATAGTACAGTAATACACGCGCTGCGATTGGCATGTTCCTGCAACGCGAAGGTTCGACAACTCAATCGCAGAATCTTGCGCGCCTGTCAGAAAGAGCGCAGGGATGATCCCGGAGGACGGGATGACGGCATGTCGATGAGTGACAGTTCCGTTGCTGCAACGTCTCTTCTCTGCCCAACGTCCTTCTCCCGCTGCCCCGCATTGCAACCTATCGTCGAACCCGAACCGCCCTCGCGAGCTCAACCCGAGTTCATCCGATGACGCCCGACACGACGCGGCTGACGGTCTGGCCGCAACGTCGCACTAGCGCTGTCCTGCAAGTGCAACAGTCCTGAAGCGTCGTAGGCTCGTGCTCGGGCCCGCCTCAGAGTCTGTGCGGCGGCGGCGCAGTCTGGCCGCGGGCGGTGCCTACAGACCCAGCGTCGTCCGTTTTTCTGGCTTTTCGAGGCTTGACCGGCACGGCTCGTGAAACGGAAAGGCACGCATTTTCCTTGGGCGAGCCCGACCGCGGGCTTTCAGGCCCAGCTGCACGCTACCTATCTGTCTGCCTTTTCGCTCGTGCTTATCCAGGCTCTGCGCCACCGGGTCCGGGTCTCGCTCGTACTGTGCCTGCCCCGGCTCGTCCTATCTACGTTACAGAACTTGCAGCTCCCGGGGCAATCCGGCGGCGGCCAGCGCACTACTCGACCCGGGCCGTGCGCCCTCTGCTCGCGAGGTGTTCTCTCTGTGTAATGGCTGCTCGGACGCGACTCTATGTGTGGCGACGGATCACTGCCTGATTCTGCACGCGCCCGCCGATGCAGCTTGCACTCGACGTTGTTTCACGTGCGCTGAGCGGATTAACCTTCGACGCCTGGCCCCCCTGAGCTGCTCCGCCCGCGGAGTAACACAGGCGTCTCGAGCCTCGGGGCTCAGACGAAGCGCCAGGAGGTGCGAGCGCTTCCCGACGAGCCGGCGGGGCACTGGGGTGGAGTGCTACTGCACCAGCCCCGGGATCGTCATGGCTTTCAGGCGCGTTGTGCACCCGGTCGCGACGCTGATGGCCCTGGCCGCGCGCCAGTACCATTGGCAATGCGCGCTCGGCCCGCTCAGTCTCTCCCGGGCTTTCTATGTACTACGTCTCCCACGGCAGCCTTCTGCCCCGGCGATTTGCCCTCCGTATTGGACCACTCCCGAGCGAGCGTCCGAGATCGTGTCTTCCGGCACGGCCCACTGGTGTGCAGAATGCTCATCCGGCTGACATCGGGCGGCCGTGGTGGGTCGCGGTCCGGGCTAGCGTGGCGCTCGGGGAAAGCGCGGGAGGCGATGCTCCTCTTTGCAGACGCTTAGCGCCTCCAGACTCCTGCTGCGCAGCAGCCAGCTCGTATCAGGGCTAGTAACAAGGCGTGGGAGGGCGTCGGACTCGGTGGCTACGTGCCTGCTGTCACTGTTTGTTAACCCGCGGGGGGCCATAGGTGGATATTTGGCAGAGATCCAGCTTGCTTGAAGATCGGCGCTCCTAACAAGGCGCGTCGTGTCGCCTCAGATAGGCCGCGCTGACTGTAACTGCAACCCGCGCCGCCCGACCGTGGCAACTCGGAGCGACGACGCGCTGTGCATATCATTGCAGTTCCTCCCGCGGGCGGTGCGCCTCGCAATGCAGCACAGACTCAAAACTGCGGGTGCGAGGGCGGCCGCTCGTCCGGCGCCCGCAGCGGATAGCCTCACGTGCAAGCGCGATGCAGGGTTCTCTGCGTCCGGGACCCGAAACGACTGAATGAGCAGCGCTAGGCTGTGGAACGTGTGTCCAGCCCAGACGGTGCTGTGATTCGTCGCCCGGTCACCCGCGTCCTCATCAGGGCTGTTTGACTGAGACGACGACTCAACCGCAGGGTGCTGACGCGCCGCGTTCGCGGCCACGCACGCAGCGTGTTCAGGGACCGGTGCATATGCGCCTTCCCGATTCGGCTATGACGGGCACAGCCTCCGACTCAGCAGCTCGCGCCGCGGCACTTCCACCGTGCCCACCGTCGCGCCTCATCGCTCGGCGCCTCGTCAGTGCCCTCGCCTCGCATACCCGCGCCCTGCCGCGCGAGAGCTAGGGGCCTCGGCGCCGGTGAGGCCGTCGCCATCAATGGCTTGCATCAGCACTCGGACCGCCTCCTCTCCCTCCTGTCTCGTGCTCCCGCCCCACCCGCTCGTCCCACACCCCAACATGCCTATATCTCTCGACTCGCGTTCGAAATCGGTTCGTATCCCGCTAGTTAGTTCGCCGCGGACTCCGTTTCCTTTCATGCCATGTGCAGCCTCTCCCCTTCCCTCTCGTCACGTTCCCTGCTCGTATCATCACCAGGCCAGGTCCATCACGTGTATATAAGCCTCGTAGTGTGTTCTGGAAAGGGCAGACAAGTTTCCCCCCTCTTTTCGAGGAGCTGAGAGCAAGTCCGAGACAGCAGCAGTTCTAAGTTACTCAGCAAGCCCGAGAGGCGGCCAACCTCCTCGAGCTCGCATCTCACATTCGTTCTCGAGCGCTTCTATTCGTCCGCGAACGGGATCTACGTACACAGAGGCGCGTGGACTAGCACTCCTGCCGGGTCCCGACCGAGCCCGAGCACCCGCTAGAGCAGCTTTCTAGCCTCCTCCTACGAGCCTGCGCGTCATCCTGGTGACCACCGCAGGGACCATAGGCAGGTAGGTCCACCGCAGCGTTCAGCGTCGCCCTCGGCCCTGGCATCGACAAAGCCAGACCGTCGTACACTCCCCGTTCGAAAGTCGGCGCATACACACCATCGGGCAGCATCTCCGCCCGTCCACCAAGCTCCCTCGTCACTCGCGCACCGCTTCAAGCACGCGCCGACTCCTACCGACCTCGCGCTCGCGAAGAAACGCCAAGAATCGAAGCAGCGTGCTGCGCGAAAACCACCTGTTTCGAAAGCCGCTGCCTCGACCTCTCAGGCCGTATCGCGCACTGCGACCGCTCGTCGCTCGACTCAGCAAGCGGCAGATCCTTCGCCGCCGCCGTCGCCGTCGCTCTCGCAGCAACTCGACCTCTCGGGCGAGTTCCCTTCATTACTCGAAGAGCGCGCGCCGTCTGCCGCGCCCTCCGACCTCTCCTCCCCGTCTCGACCGCCGGAGAGCCCCTCCGAGCTCGTCGACGCGTTCCGTCTCCTCTACGGCCTTACGCCCACGCCGCCGCGCTCCCCCACCACACCTCGGTCCTCTCCAGCGCCGCCTCGCCCTTTCGCCATGGCAGCACCCGAGCCCATGCCCATGCCCAAGCAGCGCGATGCGCCGTCGTTCTCTGGGAACGGGCGCGAGGCCAAGCAGTTCCTCGTCGACTTCAAAGACAAGGCCGACCGCGCGCAGCTGACGCCCGCACAGATGATCGCGCGTATCGTCAACTACGTGACGCCGGACATCCGCAAGCTCGTCGAGCGTTACGACGAGTTCCGCGACGCCACCTCGACGTGGGCCGCGTTCGAGAAGCGCTTCCTCGAGGATTACCTCGACGCAGACGCGCCTGAGGATTTCCGCCGCGCCGACTACGATGAGTTCCTCGTCAAGTCGAAGGCAGAACCCCCGCGCTCGATTGACAAGCTCGGGCAATTCACCCGCGAGTTCCGCGCTATCGCCGCGGATGTCATGCGCACGGGCGGGCTCAGCGAGGTCGAGATGCGAAAGCATTACGCGACGATCCTCGAGGCCGCCACCGGCGACGACTTCCGTACGCGCATGCTTGTCAAGTATCCCGCCAAGAGCCGCAGCCAGTGGTTGATCGCCGAGATGCTCAGCGAGGCGAAGTTGCTGCTTAAGGAGGCTGAGGCGGACGCGGACGCCTACTTTCCGCAGAAGGTCGGTGTAGCCGCCGCGCCCGCCGCGCCGTCGCTCGCGCCTGGCGCTCCGCCCGCGGTCAAGCTCGAGGATCAGCTTGTCGTCCTCGTCGGTCAGCTCAACGCGCGCATCCAGTCGTTAGAACGTACGTACCGTCAAGTGCCAGCGTCGGGGCCGAGCCGGGCGACGACGCCGACGCCCGCGCCCTACGCCGCCGCCGCCGCCGCTCCACCCACGGGATCGGCTACTGCGCGCGCCCCCGGTCAGCTCGACCCTTGCTATTATTGCGGCGAACCTCACCGTATGCACGAGTGCCCTCACATGCGTGACGACCTTGAGAAGGGTCGTTGCTTGCGCAACGCGGACGGGCGCATCGTATATCCGAACGGCGAGGCGATTCGCGGCGGGTTCGGCGGGAAGATGCGCGACCGTGTACACGAGTTCAATCTAGCACACCCAGAGTACGAGAAGAAGAGCGCGCCGGCGGTGTCGGCGATGCTCGTCGAACTGGGCGACTCGTATTTCGCGACGGAGCGCGACGAAGATTCTCGGCCGACGTTCTCGGCAGAAGAGGCCGCGCAGGCCTGGGCGTCGTTCGTGTACGGCGAATCCGACGCGAGCGTGTTCGACTTCGAGGAGGGCGAGCGGCAAAGGTACAATCTGCGCGCGCGCCAGCCCGGCGCGCAGCCGCAGGGCCCGAGGGTTCGATCCAAGCCGGCGACTGTTCCTGCCAGTGCTGGGCCCGCTATCCGCGAGCCGCCGCCCCATCTCGAGGAGGGACGCGTCGATAACATACCCCCCGCACGCGAGGGGGCGAGGGGCAAGAGTCAATCGGCGGGCACCGCCGCCGATCGTTCCGGATTTGCACCGGCACAGCCTCCCACTCCCGCCCGCCGATCTGCGACCATTGAAGAGGTTCCCGACGCGGAGGCGCCGCCAGCGCCGACGCGCCCCATCGTCTTGCCGTCGGCCATGTCGGCGCCGCGGCCGCAGTTCAAGCTCCAGGCGCCGCTCGAGACGGACGGGCTTGCCAAGGTCATCGGACAGCGGATCCTGGCGTCGCAGGTCGTGCTTTCTGTTCAGGAGCTACTGGCCGTCAGCCCATCCTTGCGGCGTCACTGGCACGATCAGACGGCTACGAAGCGCGTCACCATTGGCTACGCGGGCGCCGCAGACGCTCAGGACGGTACCGGTGTGTTTCACTTCGAGCGCGCCGATCAACCCAGCGTCTCGCGGGATCTAATCGCCGCCGAGCTCGCCTTACCCCTTCGCTACCTGGACTGTCGCGTGGGCGAGTTCGTCGCCGAGGGCGTGCTCGATAACGGCTCGCAGTTGGTGCTCATCAGCCAGAAATTCTGGCAGGCGCTCGGGTGCCCACTGGACGAGGAACACCGCATCCGCATGACAGCGGCGAACAACTCGGCGGCTCTCACTCGCGGGCTTTGTGCGAACCTCGACGTGCAGATCGGCGGCATCTCTTTCTACCTACAAGCACACGTCGTCGAAGACGCCCCGTTCTCGCTGCTGCTCGGCCGGCCGTTCCTCTGCGTCGCGTCGGCCAAAGAGGAGAACTGTCTCGACGGCTCCACTTACATCACCCTCAACGACCCCAACTCGAACCGCGCGGCCCGCATCCCGACGCGCGCTCGCAGCGTAGCGCGCCCCGCGCCTCCGCCAGAGGGTTTTTAGTGCGGGAAGAACGGGCGGACGCCTATACCGTATGCCGCGACTCCCCTCGCCCCGCTCTTCCCGCTCTATCCTCTCCCGTCGTTCAGCCAGCAACCATCGCGATACCCCCGCCCGCTTCACTCGTTTCCCTCGGTCTCGCGCTCGTCTACATTGCTATTCTATTCGCCTCGCTGCCCACCAGCTTCCCCGACCTGGCCCTTCGCGTCTCGCTCGCCTTCCTCATCATTCCGCTGCTCCAGTCCTTCTCGCCTGCCTCGGATACCGTCAGCGCCGCCCAGCCCGTCTCTCTCTTCGCCGTCCCTCTTAATGTACTAAAATCTATCGCTACAGGAGCTCGCTCCTACCTCGCGCAATCGACATCGTCTCTTGCCGCGTACGAACCCCCGCGCGCCTGGCGCGCTGGCAACGAGCCCGTCATGAAGAGAAGCCTTTCGGGGGCCAGAGTAACGGCCCCGGCGTCTAAAACCAGCGTGCAAGAGAGCGACAGCGTTCGTCGCAGCAGATCGGAACCGCCAGCGTACCCGGCGTGGACCAGCGATTACTACCGGCCAGAGACAACCGAGCGGTTCACCGCTCGGGGCCAGCGTCCCCCAACGTTCCCCAGACGCGTACGAGACTCCCCGCGCGAAGTCGGTGGCGGGCTAGAGTGTTTCTCGGTCAACGTCGCTCCAAGCGCGCTCAGCCCCTCCCCGCACCTCGCCGAACCGTCGTACGGCGAGCAGCGCGTCTCACCGCTGCAGGTCGACGAAGACGAGCTGCTCTTCTACGTGCAACACGTCGTAGACGTTCCCGAGCGAGCGCCGCCGACAGCGGCAGAGGTCTTTGCGCAGATCAAGTACGATCTCGCGCCGGACGGCTCGCGCCGCGTACCAGATGGTCCCAAGCCCAGCACGGGTCGCCCGAAGAAGCAATACAAACCGGTCGCTCGCAAGGTCAAGCCGCTGCAGGAGCGGCTGCCTGAGGAGTTCCGGATCGTGCGCACACGGCCTCCCGACTGCATGGACGACATGCCCGAACTGCCCACTCATCCGCCCGTCTGGGAGCCGACGACGTCGCACCTCACGCGCGAACGCATGGCCGGGTTCAAGCTCGGCGAGGACGGCTTCATCTCCCCCGAGGAGGTTCGGCTGTTCGAGTTCCTGATCGAAAAACACCAGGAGGTGTTCGCGTGGGAGGAGCGCGAGCGTCGTCGCTTCAAGGACTCCTACGTGCCGCCGATTCGTTTTCCCGTCGTTCCCCACGAGCCTTGGACCGACCGCAACATCCCCGTACCGCATGCGATTCGAGAGCGCGTCATACAGCTCATTAAAGACAAGATCGACGCCGGTGTCTACGAGCCGTCGAGTTCGGCCTACCGCTCGGGTTGGTTCTGTGTCGTGAAGAAGGACGGCTCGTCACTGCGGATCGTGCACGATCTCCAGCGGCTCAACAGCATCACAATTCGCGACGCGGGGACCCTGCCGTCGCCAGACGAATTCTCGGAGATGTGCGCGGGTCGCGCGTGCATCGGTGCACTCGACCTCTTCAGCTCGTACGACCAGCAACTCGTCCATCCCGACTCCCGCGACCTCACCGCGTTCCAGTCGCCCGCAGGCGGTGCCTTTCGGATTGTCTCGCTACCCCAGGGGTACTCCAATGCGGTCGCGATCCAACAAGGCAATGTCACGTTCATACTCGCGCCAGAGATCCCCGAACATGCTCTCGCCTTCGTGGACGACGTCACAGCGCTGGGGCCGCGTTCCTACTACCTCGACGCCGACGGCAACTTCGAGACGATCCCCGATAACCCGGGCATCCGCCGCTTCGTCTGGGAGTACGCGGGTACGTTCAACCGTGTGCTGCAACGTCTGCGACACGCCGGCGCGTCCATCTCTGGCAAGAAGGCCGTGATCTGCGCCCCGAAGACCGTTGTCGTCGGCTACGAGGTGTCGTTCGAAGGGCGTCGCCCCCTACAGGACAAGGTACAGCGTGTTCTCGACTGGCCAGCCTGCCGCAACGTCTCCGACGTACGCGCCTTCCTCGGCACCGCGGGGCTTGTCCGCCTCTGGACGCGCAACTTCGCGCTTATTGCCAGGCCGCTCACGAACCTCACGAAGAAGGAGGGGCCGTTCGACTTCACGCCCGAGTGTCACGAGGCTATGCTCGCGCTCAAGGAGCGCATCGCGAACGCGCCCTGCATCAAGCCGATCGATTACCGCTGTGGCCGCCCCGTCACGCTCGCCGTCGACTCTTCAGTCATGGGGGTCGGCTTCTACCTCTTCCAGGTCGGTGAGAATGGCGAGCGCAACATCGCGCGGTTCGGCAGCATCGCTTGGAACGAGGTCGAGGCGCGGTACTCGCAGCCGAAGATCGAGCTCTATGGTCTCTGGCGCGCGTTGCGCAATTTCCGCCTTTACATCGTCGGCCTCAACGTCCTCATCGTCGAGGTCGATGCCAAGTATATCAAAGGTATGCTAAACCATCCGGACATGCAGCCCAATGCCACGATAAATCGCTGGATCGCTGGCGTTCTCCTATTCAACATTCGCCTCGTACACGTTCCGGCGACGCTCCACTCCGCTGCGGATGGCCTGTCGCGCCGTGTGGCCTCGCCCGAGGACCCTGTCGAGGAGGACGACCACGAGGATTGGCTAGATCGCCATCTCGGTCTCTGGGTCGCCACCGCGCTCACGCGCGCCCCGCACTCTCTCCCGCGCGCGAACCGCCTCGCGCAGCTCGCCCCGGACGCCCTGCACCGCGCCGCGGAGGGCGCGCTCATTCAAATGCCCCGGGAGGGCCCGTTCGCGGGCACGCTTGCCGCGGTGCTCGCCACGGAGACCCAACAGCCCCGTCTGCCAACTCGACCCGAGAATTGCCTCTCAGACGGCACCTACGTCGTTCCTCCGCGCACAGACGCGCTCCGTCGCAAGGACGAGCAGCTCGACGAATTCGAGCGTTTCCTGCGCGACTTGCAGCTGCCCGAGACGCTCCAAGCCAAGCACCGGCCCTGGTTCTTTCGCCAGGCGCAGAAGTTCTTTGTCCTCGACGATCGCCTCATGCGCCGCGACGACGAGAAGAAGCACAAGGTCGTCATCAAGGACCCGGTGCGTCGCGTGGCGATTCTGGAAGCCGCGCACGACGATACCGGCCACAAGGGCGTGTTCGCAACGGACGCGCTCATCCGTGAGCGGTTCTGGTGGCCCGGCCTCGCCGAAGACGTCCGCTGGTACTGCGCCACCTGCGACACCTGCCAGCGTCGTCAAGTCTTCAAGCTCAAGTTGCCGCCGACGATCGCGCGGGTGGCATCGCTGTTCCAGCGCGTACACCTCGACACGATGTGGATGCCCGCGTCCCGCGGGAAGCACGGCATCCACCACGCCCGCTGCGCTCTCAGCCTCTGGGCGGAGGCGCTCGCCATCGCGAAGGAGAAGGCCGCCGTACTCGCAACCTTCTTGCTCGAACTGCAGTGCCGGTTCGGGTTCATATACGAGATCATCACGGACAACGGGGCTCCGGTCGTCGCCGCAGTGAACGAGCTCGCAGCCCGCTGGGGGATCCACCATATTCGTGTCTCGGGTTACAACTCGCAGGCCAACGGGCTCGTCGAACACAAACACTTCGACCTGCGCGAGGTGCTCGTCAAGCTCTGCGACGACGGCGATTCCTCGCACTGGACCGACGTCCTCCCGCTCGCGCTCTGGGCCGAGCGCGTCACGGTGCGCCGCACAACGGGGATGAGTCCCTACTACATGGTGCACGGCGTCGAGCCGACGATGCCGCTCGACCTCGCGGAGGCGACGTATCTCACGCCGCCGCTGCAGCCGCTTCTCAGTACCGAAGACCTCATCGTTCTCCGCGCCCGTCAGCTCCAGCGCCGCGACGCGGATCTCGAGCTAGCGCGCCAGCGCGTCCTCGCCGCGCGCTTCAAGAACGCGGAAGACTTCATGAAGAAGCACGGCGCGTCGATCCGCGACTTCGATTTCAAGCCTGGCGAGCTCGTCCTCATCCGCAATACGCGCGTCGAGAAGGACCTAGGGCTCAAGAAGATCGACGACCGCTACTACGGCCCCATGGTCGTCGTCCAGCGTCGCGCGCGCGGCTCGTACACCGTCGCAGAGCTCGACGGCTCGATCTCGATCCTCCGCTGCGCTGCTTTCCGTGTCATCCCCTACTTCGCGCGCTCCCGCCGCGTATTCGACATCGACGACATTCTGGCCAACGGCCGCGCGCAACTCGACTTGATTGACAGGCTACAAGAGGAGGCACACGACGTTGACGGCTCCGACGGCGTCACCGGCTCGGAAACCAACTAGCGCGCGACCGCGCTCTGCCTCGTTCTTCGACCGCTCCTTCGACCCTATACCCCCTGCGTCATCTCTCAGTCCTCCACCATGGTGCGCTTATCCAGCGTGTGCTCGGCGATGCGCACGAGCTCCCCGAAATCCGCAGTCTCGCCGTCCGCGCTAGCCATGTGCCAGATCCGCTTCCACACCTCGATGTCGACCGTTTCCTCGTCTAGGTCGTAGTCCGCCGCGATGCGACCGAGCCTCGGGTCGAGATACTTCCCGTTCCTGATGCGGGCCGCCGACTCGAGGTTCGCCTTGCCTAGCAATTGGCGAGCGGCGACGTTATCGGCTCCGAGAATCTCGCACGAGTGCAGCAGCTGGAACACGCCTCGCAGCAGCTCGGTGTCGTGCTCGTGGTCCTGCAGGGCCTTGAGCGCGACGTCCGGGGGAAGCCTGGCCTCCCCGACGCGACCAGCGAGGAGGAATAACTCGGCCCACGCGGCGCTGGCGCTGATGGTTGGATCGCAGATGCGCTCGACGGTCTCCGTTCGCAGGTCGGACTTTCGCAGCATCAGCCGCACCCACTCGATATCTTCGTGGAAGGCCTTCGACTGGCGCGCCTTGCGCTCCGCGAGCACAAGGTTCCGCGCCTCTGCGCGACCCGAGAGGGTCGGGCACATCTCTTCGTCGTGGGCTCCGCGGCAGAACGCGCAGTTCAGCATCGACATTTGGTGGGGGTTTTGATTTGGATGCGCGCGCCTGGCCGGGGACGGCCAGTATTTAAGTACCCCGGGAGATGACGCGCCGCGTTCGCGGCCACGCACGCAGCGTGTTCAGGGACCGGTGCATATGCGCCTTCCCGATTCGGCTATGACGGGCACAGCCTCCGACTCAGCAGCTCGCGCCGCGGCACTTCCACCGTGCCCACCGTCGCGCCTCATCGCTCGGCGCCTCGTCAGTGCCCTCGCCTCGCATACCCGCGCCCTGCCGCGCGAGAGCTAGGGGCCTCGGCGCCGGTGAGGCCGTCGCCATCAATGGCTTGCATCAGCACTCGGACCGCCTCCTCTCCCTCCTGTCTCGTGCTCCCGCCCCACCCGCTCGTCCCACACCCCAACATGCCTATATCTCTCGACTCGCGTTCGAAATCGGTTCGTATCCCGCTAGTTAGTTCGCCGCGGACTCCGTTTCCTTTCATGCCATGTGCAGCCTCTCCCCTTCCCTCTCGTCACGTTCCCTGCTCGTATCATCACCAGGCCAGGTCCATCACGTGTATATAAGCCTCGTAGTGTGTTCTGGAAAGGGCAGACAAGTTTCCCCCCTCTTTTCGAGGAGCTGAGAGCAAGTCCGAGACAGCAGCAGTTCTAAGTTACTCAGCAAGCCCGAGAGGCGGCCAACCTCCTCGAGCTCGCATCTCACATTCGTTCTCGAGCGCTTCTATTCGTCCGCGAACGGGATCTACGTACACAGAGGCGCGTGGACTAGCACTCCTGCCGGGTCCCGACCGAGCCCGAGCACCCGCTAGAGCAGCTTTCTAGCCTCCTCCTACGAGCCTGCGCGTCAGTGCAATGGCGAGTCAGCTTCCGGCTGTGTTCACATGAGCGCCGACCCCGGGTTCCGAACGTGCGAACACAGTGAACGAGCCAAATCCTCCGGAACCCTGTTGAAGTTACCGCGAGGGCAAATAACTATTAGGGGGACGTTTGATAAGCACGTCGAAGCGGCCTGCACAGATGTCGACTCAATCAGTATGCATCTTCGTTGCTTCACGGCCCCTGGGATCGTTGTGGTAGATCAACATCGTGAGTGGGTGGCACAGGTCCTCGCCGTGGATGCGGGGCCGTATGCCATAATATTCGGCTACGTCGGTATCTCCTGAACTGAGCCTAACTTGGCTGTTTCGGTGTGGTGATCTCCGAGTAACAAACAAAGACCATTGGTAGCTTCAGATTTCGGGTTGTCGACCTCGGAATCATGAAAAGAGTCTATGAGCACTTTTTTGCAGGTAAAGAATTGGGCAGGACCGGCGGTATATTACAATAGAGTCCCCAGCCAGGTTCCACCTTCGGTCAACCTGGTGCCTGAGTGTTCGGTCGGAGTACATACATGACCAAACTTTGAGGGAGGGACATCGGAGGGGGGATCGAGCTTGAAAACCGAGGCAAATCTTACCATGTATGTACCTCCATGATAATAATTCCGGGCATCTTCTTCTGCAGCCTTACATAGTAACGATCTCACTTCCCAGGCTGCTGTCTCATGAAACACGAGTACTGTAGTGGCGCGTCACATTACCGTGAAGCGCGTCACAGCCCCTCGGTGGTAAGGTAATAATCCTGAAATGTCACGGGTCACAGGTAGCGCGCGGTAATGCCCCCCTCAATGTCACGGGCGTTCTTGGGGCCAGAAAAAGAGATTAAAATGCAATTTTTCGCTGTGCTTCGCACAGAACTAGCCTTGAATGTGTGATATAGACTGGAAAGACTACCTCTATTCGTCCTCCTCATCGCTGTCTGGGACTCGCATCGTGTTGCGCGGACGGGCACGGCGCGCCGGGAGTGTACGTTGTGGCTGGCTCTCGCCAACTGGCCGCTTCCGCTTTGCTGAAGGTTTCTTGTCAGTGGGGACCGTCGTTGGTGCCGTTGACCGTGATGGCGCGGATGGCGCGGCCTTCGTAGGTGTACTGCGGGGAGCAAAGGGCTCCGTAAATGCG
Source organism: Auricularia cornea (assembly GCA_030578095.1). NCBI lineage: Eukaryota > Fungi > Basidiomycota > Agaricomycetes > Auriculariales > Auriculariaceae > Auricularia > Auricularia cornea. The sequence goes on along the minus strand of JARLTE010000009.1, from coordinate 1,396,528 downwards.
AGGTTGGTACCGCCAAGGACAGCGATGTCCGTTACGAGCCGTGCTGTATACTTCGAGTCCGATTCCGGCGTCAGCCTGCTTCGCTGCAAGCCCCGTGCAGCAGGAGGAGCAACGGCATCGTCGAGAGAAAAGCCGCATGGCTCAAACGGATCCCGGAGGGTGAGCATGACGTTCATATCGAAGAGATCGAGGAGATCGCGGGTGCCGAGCGTGTTGTGGCGCATGTTGATGTTGGAGAGACGGTGGACGTAGTCCAGGTTGGCTGCACGGCGGGACTGGAATGGCCGTTGAACTGGCAGGTCCAGAGCGGCAGGCGCAGAATTGGACAATCCTGGCTCATCGACCGGCTCAAACGAATCCTGAAGGCCCTCAGAAGCATGGTACTCGGTGGTGTTCCGGGCAGTGGCGGCAGAGACAGAGAGCAACACGTCGGTGAGCTGATCTGTTGTTAGCGCGGGGTCGTCATCGTAGATCTCATCGTCATCGCTGTCTATGGGCTCATCCGTGCCTGCTGAGCGAGGAACAATGGGCTCGAGATCAGAGAACTCGGCCCTGAATGCTGGATCGGTGGCGATAAGATCGTGGTAGTTCTGAAGGCCGGCGTCGCTCGTCAACGACTCCCAAGACAGATTGAGCTCGCCAACAGCAGAGCGCGCCCATGCGGCCTTGACTAGCTCGGGCCTTTGCTGAAAGTACTTGAAGGCGTCGACTGTCCACGATACGGATGCGTCGCACAGCACAGTGAGCGACGTCGGCAGCTGAATCTTCTCGGGAGGCGTTCCGGAAGCGAGCGCCCGCATTGTAAACGCGGTGAACCAGTCCAACGCGGAGGTCTTGATAATGTGCTTAATGACGCGCTGTAGGCCGACGTCGGCCGGCTGGAAGACACCTGTGCCTTTGAAGCTGTCAGAGCTAAGCTCCGGCGAACCCTTGCAAGCGACTCACATCCGCCCGGAATAAAAACGACAAGAAAATAGGGGTACTCGCGACGCAGCCAGGGAAGGAAGTCGTCGGGGTCCTTCTTCGCGATGTGCACCGGCCAGCAGTCCAGAAGGAGCAGGAGCTTTTGACGGCCGATGACGCGGTTGTGCTTCTTGCACATCGCAACATAATGTTCGTAGAGTGTCGTACGGACCCACTGGAACCGATCAGTAATTAATTAAACATTGACTAGAAGGCCCATACCATCTTGGTAGTCTCTCGAGAGCTCCAATGTCGCTTGTCGCCGTGAGCGTACTTGAACCCCAGTGCGTCTGCTTCGGCACGGCGAGGGGCAGTAGCCGCTGGTAGGCTCTTCGCCGTGCTGCCGCCCCAGATGCTGTGGAAAGGAAGCATCAACCCAGACGCAGTGGACGTGACGACGAGTGTTGTCTGATGCACGTCAATAAGAAACGACACAATCAACTGCGTTCCACACACCTGGCGCTTTTCGTCATGTGCATGGCCCTTGACCTGTTTTGCACCCTTCTCCGCCCACGTCTTGTTGCCCGTCGGGATGAGGCCACAGCCAGCCTGATCTGTGTTGACGAGGAAGTCCGGGTCATCGATGCCGCTCATCCGGACATGGTAAACACCGCGCGCATGTGTCCGGGTGCACAGAGCTGGCCAGTTAACTGGAAGCTTTGCTGCTGCGCGAGTAGTTGTACGGTACGACCAGGCAAGGTGGCGGCTGAACATGGTGCGCATCCAGTTGTTCGTGGCCTTGAAGGTCTTCAGCTCGGGGATGCCGGAACGGCGCACGTGCGCGAGTATCACCGAGCGCGCCAGTGGAAGCGATATCGTGTTATTAGCGACCCGGAGCATGTGGATCTGATGAAGAGCTGGCTTGAATACGTCAGGATACTTCTCCTGAAAGGGTATTCAGTGAGTGCTTCACAAGTGGGATAGAACAATTGCGCACGATCAGCTGGGATCGGCCCGGGCCTGCTTTTGCGCGCTCCCGCTCGACGCGCTCGAGAAAAGCAGGAGTCCAGGTCTTGTTTCCAAACTCGTCGGGCTCGATGTAGTTGCACAGCACGTCTGCGCGCAGATGGGTGAACATCCCAGAGTCATCGTGCTTCTTGACGCGGTTCACGATGTCGGTCGGGCTTTGGAAACCCACGACCTTTGCGGCGCCGTCCAGATGGCAGAAAACCGCCGGGTGCGCCCAGTTCGTCTTGTGGCGCTTAACGCCCGTCGTGGCCTTGCTCCGTCGCGTGTAGTGGTGGCTGAGCGTGACACGCGCGGCGTCCTTCGCACTCTTGAAGTGTGTTGTGTTGCTACGATCGACCAGGGCCTAGAAGACGATCAGACTAAATATGGCAGGGGAAGCCAGCGCACCTCGTTCACGGTCTCCTTGACCAGCTTCCCATCTGGAGTCCGCTTTCCCTCCTTGATTTCCTGCATCTTCATGCGCTCTCGCCGCTCTTGCTGCCGCCGGTTTGCAGCGTCACGATTAGCTTGCAGCTGCTTCTGCTTCTTATTCTCGACAACTCGTGCTTCGCGTTCGCGGCGTAGGCGATTCTCCTCAGCGTCAGCGCGCTCCTTCTCTGCCGTCTCCTCCCGCGTCAGCCTCTTGAATCCAGTGATCTTGTGCTGCTTGGCCCTCCGCATTGACGACTGCGGAACCGAAGGCGATTGATCAACAGGATGGGCTGGGACGGGTGCTGGGATGGGCTCAGGCTTGGGCTCAAGCGGTGCTGTGACGCTTGTGAGTTGCTGTGGAAAATATGCAAAAGAATTGCAGACTTACGGGTTGGGCTTCGCTCATAATGATCCAAAGCAGCCCAGTCATCGGACGGTGGGCCACACAGGCGATCTGCGGCTTCCTGCAGGGCACCGATCCACCTTGCTACAGTCCGGAGATCCTTTACTGCAGACTGAACGTCGCTTGAATCCTCGCCTATCGTTTCTGCGGAACCCCAGATCTGCTCGAGCAGACCTGCCAGGTGTGACCCATGTTCTGGGATAACGATGCTGTCCATTGGGCCGACACAGCGCGCGAGGTAGATATCGAGAGCTTGTGCTTCGAAGTCCGGGCCGTCCTGGTTCTCGAAATTGAACTCGAGCACACTGGGCTGGTCGCTATGGCAGAGCAGCGAAGCAGGCAAAGCATCGAATGTGTGCCGCAGTATCGATAGGGCCTCTTCTACGACAGCGAGCTCATGCGCCACAGAAGGCTCTAGCCAGTCGAAGTTTGGCATGGCCGTCGAGATACTGCCGCCGATGTGGCGTGGGCGAAAAAGCGGTATTGACCGGTTTACTTCCGCTGCGGATAACTGGCTCGCAGAGGCCTTCTTTATCGCAATATGCGCTCTCAAGTTCGCCTCAGTAATTTTTGTCACATCTATATAGGAGGCCGGTTGTTGTCACGGTCACATGGAGCTGATGGTAATGGTTCCCCCTTGTCACGGTTCGGCGCCGCCGGTAATGTGACGCGCCACTACAGTAGGATTACTATATAAAAGTTGAGGGTTTAGTGTTAATATTCGGACAAGGATGCCTCTTTCATACTCTAGAGTCCCAATCATGCCGATTCGAGGCCATATGAGGGAGATACATGGTTTATTCCTCATCGGTACTGTGGGGAAGCGGGTCGGAACCCTCCCGGTACTTGCTCTTGCTGTGGGGCCTCTGGCTCGACCCCGGTGCAACTCGCAGGAATGTAATACAGTACAGTCAAAGGAGCAATACAGTCTCAGAGGAGGTGAAACGATAGGTGTCAAGAACCTCGGTGAAGAGGTGTCACGCCTGACGGAGGGTAGCTGTGAGGCGGATCCACGGCGCAGGAACGGTGGCATGAACTTGGGTCTTTGCGGCAAAGGAGCCCGAACGGCATCCTCCGGTGTACTATACAGCGGACGGGTAATCCCGTGATCGAGCGCGTACAGAACCTATTGTGACACCCTCCCTCGCGCGAAGAGAGCGGGATGGCCCTCCCTGACACGGGCAAGCGATAGCAAAAGCCCGCGACCAAAGGTCTGAGCCGATAGGGCCCTCCCTGGCCGGTGAGAGCATCCTCCGTTGATGCGGGTCCCTCCCTGCTCCGAGGATGCGTGGAAGAGCGAAAGCGCGTGTGATCGATGTCGGCGCGTAGCGTAGTGTGACCGCGATGAGTGAGAGCGTCGAGCAAGAGGATAGATCAGATGTGCGGCAAGCAAAGACAGCGTCGACAGCAGGAACAGCGATTGTCGAGGCATGAAGGTGAATGGCGGTGTCCTAAGCGTGGATCCAAGCCGGTATAGATGGTGTCCCAGGGTGCGCGTTGTAGAACACGGCACGGCGCATGTGGGCGGCGGGGCCGATGCTATGTGCGAGCGTGTGCGTGGACGAGCGAAGGAGCAGCAAGCGCGGAGCGTGCTGCAAGTCGAGTCGGCAAGGCATATGGCAGTGAAGCCAGCAGGTTGAGCGAGCGAGTCGATGGGGGGATGAACGAGAGGTCGAGTGCGACGAAGAGCGACGGACACGACGAGCTTGAGCCGGTGCAAGCGGACACGTATACGACGAGAAAAAACGCGGAAAATCATCGCGTTGGCCCGCAAGACGTGGTGTTTAATGGTCTTAGGTCGCCAGGCACGCTAGGCGGAGGCCAACCCGATCCGGGCCACCCGTGTTGGTAACGCGGACACTTACACCGGGGGAAATTAACCGGTCGTTGAACTTTCAACGACCAAAGGACGTAGAGTCTGCAGCGGCTTGGCGTTTGCCTCGTGTCCACCTCGTTAACGTTGTTTCCGCCCAGGAAGCCTCGACCGACCGGAGAATCCCACGCTTCGGGCGCTCGGAGGCGTGTACTTCCGAAAGGGCAATACCTGCCACTATCAGTCGAGATGTTTCCGAGCTCACACGAGCGGCCGATAGACTGCGTGTCTCACAACAGAAGGGCGACGACTCTAACTAGGAACGACTGTCTTCCTACAAGAGTCTGCAAAGGCGACTAGGAGGTGACTGCATTGCGAGTGATGCTAGCGCAACGCTGGTCATCATAAGTAACTTCCCATTGAACTTGGGTCGCCGGTCCAATCGCGGTGTAGAGTACGCATTGTTAATGGAAATGTGCAATGGTATCTTTGCAATATGCAACTACATAGCATCGCGCTTGTTCATCCGTTCTCCGTATCCGAGTCTGTCTCTTCACCCGGTCAGAGGTACGCTGAGGGCCGCCCAGAGCATAGGAATGCAATGGGCAGGACTGGTATGGTGCGGGCAGAGATCATTGTAATCCAGAGAAGCTGGTAGACGGAACGGCCACTGACATAGCGACAAAAACTCGCGATGTTTCGCCCTTCGCATCTAAGACGGTGCAGAATAATGAACTGTAGGATCAGGGTGTGGCTCCTCAGTGAGCTCACCCGGAATTTCAGTGTCCGGCGGCGTGGGATATCCGGGACGGCGACGGGCTTGAGTGTCGGATAACCGCGCTCGCGTGGCAAAGGACTTTCGTCCAGCACCTTTTGGTATCCATGCTCTTCGCAGGTCACATCTTCGACACACTCAAGACGCTCTGCAGGCTATTTGACACCCTCTGCTGCCAGTTGGAGTACCCTACAAGTAGACACCATTGGGAGGCTTCCTTCGGCGGGGTGTGCGTCTGTCGGGAATTTCACAGATGCTCCGTCGATTCGTGCTCGGTTTCATGCTCGCCGCACAGCCAAAGTAAACGACGATCGGCTCGCCCGATGGATATCGTAGCCTGGTTTTGCGAAGCGGAGGTCGTGGTGGATGACGCCAATCAGGCCGATCGCGTGCGGGATGTCCACGAGCTGCGCGTACATCCGCTCTTCCGCGTTCGGCGGCCAGGCGTCCGGCGCCCTGCGCTCCGCGGCGTCGCGCTGCATCTCGACCTCAACAGACTCGATGCGGCATGGTGGAGAGCATCGGATGCATCGTAGGTGGCGCTTCCTGCAGCCCGGGCATTCAGAAAAGCTTGGGGATCCAGGTACTTTCAAAGCGTTCGTGCTACCGTACGAACGACGTGAGAATGAGCATCCATTACACCGTTTTGTGCTACTATGGGCCCCTGGCAAGATATGACTGGGGAAGCTCCTGCGGTTCACCTCCTAGGATACGAAGTCTGGCGGCCCGCGTCGCATGGGGCATGCAGTACGCAAGCAAACAGTGCATTGCAGCTCAGTGCAGGCGGACAGCGAGCAGAGATCTCCGAGAGGGCTGGCTACCATGGCGGATTCGGAGACCAACGGCGACGAAGGTAGACGTTTGGCGGGAAGAATGCGAATGCGGAGCAGTCCGCGCGCGAGATTCACGATACCAGTAACCAGACATGGACAGCACGCAGATCCGCAGACATCCATGAAGACTCCAGCTGAGCCAAAGAGGCATATCTGCAGGAACTGCGTGTAGATAGCAAGCGTAGAGCCTTCTGGAGCGTGCAACGTAGCCCCGAAAGCACATGTACTCATCGGTAGCTAGGAAGCGGCGCAATCGGAAGCCGGCAGGCTCCGGCGAGATTCCGAGCTCGATCGACGCGGGCAGGCGAGGAGCATGAGGTGGACATGAGGCTTTACTTATGCCGAGCCGCAGCAGCCAGCCGCCCATGCCGCCATGCGAAGGCTCTACGACCTTTGGTCGTTGAAAGTTCAACGACCGATTCATTTCCCCCGGTGTTACCGCAGAGCGGTTGGTGCGCGGACCTCGCCACGGTGCAAGTTGCTGTCGCAGGTTGCGCTGCGGCTGCCTTCAGGTAGCAGCGTGCACCCCACCAAACGGTTTGTAAGCGCCTGGACGGAAACGAGAAGCGGGTTTGTAAGCCGCGCAGGTTGGGTCTCGCAGACTGCGCTGCGGCTGCGTTCGGTAGCAGCGCCACCGGCCGCAAATGTCAAGAACCTCGGTGAAGAGGTGTCACGCCTGACGGAGGGTAGCTGTGAGGCGGATCCACGGCGCAGGAACGGTGGCATGAACTTGGGTCTTTGCGGCAAAGGAGCCCGAACGGCATCCTCCGGTGTACTATACAGCGGACGGGTAATCCCGTGATCGAGCGCGTACAGAACCTATTGTGACAATAGGTACAGTATCAGACTAATCGATGAGACCGAGCCGATACAACTGACTTCAAAGACAAGACAACTAAGTATGAAACTCACACTAACAGACTGTGCTGGTCTGAACTAGCGCGGCCGAGGCCGCAGGGTAGCTAGAGGGTGACCGTTGCAGTCCCCCACCTACTCTAACTTCTGAAGAGCATTTTTGTCCCCTGTGTCAAGTCGAGTTAGCAGAGGTCAATCATTATCTGTATCTAATGTGTCTCAGAATTAGTGGGCGCCTATTGGCGCTGCTTATGAATTTTTCTTTCTTGAGCTGAAGTCGACGCCTCCTCCGACTGATACTCCGCAGGTCACGTGGCCGGTAGGCTGGTTCCGCCAACGCGGCGCCGGCAGCAGATTGGCGGTGAGAGCAAATTGCCCCCGAGGGCCCGGGCGACGACGCGTTCACCAACAGATCCTGGTCTGCTGACTCTGCGCGCTGCCATGGCCGCACGACCGCCGAGAGCAAAAGCCCGTGCAGTATCGCAGACTATATGGCGTTTGTGGCGGCGCTGTTCGACGAGGGGCACAGACAAGGTCCAGGAGATGATCCCGCTCAAGGATCACCCTGGCCTGGTTAGCTTGACCGATATCGTGCTCAATCACACAGCCGAGTGGCTGCAAGGCCATCCTGAGGCTGGTCCGTGCTTCGCTACCACTACTTGCCACACCGCTGGCTGACGGTGACATGCAGGCTAAAGTTCATACAGTACCCGGCGCATCGAAGGGTGAACGGCATCCAGCCACATGCCGTTTAGTGCCGCTGGCAACTTTCCCCTCGTGCTCTTCCGTTCGCCATGCCTCGTTTACCCCACCCCGACTGGGCGCGCGCGATGGCATTTCTGCGACGTATCGCAGAAACATTGAACAGTACTGCGTTCTGGATTGGCGTGCTGTTGGCCCTGGTTCTTTCCAGCCCGCTCGCGCTGCTGTATTTCGCCTCTCGCCTCCTCTTCTGCGGCGTCTGTCGGCTCCAGGTTTTCATCTCGGAGCTGAAGAGGAAACTTTTATATGTCGATAACTCGCGCAACAAGGCCGCGCAGCTGCCTGAGGAGATCTTACGACTCATATTCCAGTTGCTACGCACACGCGCTCAATTCGGCCGCACTCTGGATCTGGTATTCAATCTTGACGTGCCGTTGCAAGATCGTGGATACAAGCATTGTGCCTTACGCGACTTGGCGTCGGCCCGCCTTGTTTGTAAGGCATGGTATCTTCCTGCGACGGAAGCGCTCTACACGGACGTCGCTCTGGCGTCTGCGCGAGACTGCATTCGGTTTGCGGACACCCTAGTTGCCCATCCCCGCTTTGCGCGTTTCGTCAGAAAAATCCACTTCCCTCGAGACGTGGACAAGTTGCTATCTATGGAACCTGCAGCACTGTGGTCCCGCATTCCGAAGAGTGGGACTACGCGCTGGCTTGACCTACGCGCTGCACTCAATCGCATCATCATCCAGTGTGTCCTTCTGCATGATATCCTCATATGGGGATCTGCTTCCAACCTTGTGGAAGTCACGACGATGCTGCGGGGTTCAACCACATTGACCCATTTCACCTGCCATTCGAATTTCTTGTATGTTCGAGCATATGCAAGCCTTGATATCGTCAACGCCGGGCAGTGCTTCGACCGTCTGGAAGCTCTGACTCTCTCTTCACTGGCCCTAACCCCGCCGGAGGCCCTGCGTCCTTTCACTTCCTTACGCACCCTTCGAGTCTACCATTGCAGGTTCCAGGGCTACTGGTTTCCCGTTCTACTCTCTTACATGCCAGGCTTAGAAGCCATCTACTGGGAAAACTCCTATTATCAGTCTGACACGCCTCTGGCGATAGAGCTCGAGGAACATCTGGCTTACCGCCAGACAGATCTCTTGTCATGCACGATCTTCGACTGCGGTGGACTGACTATCGGCCTGTATTATCTGGGCAATTTCTCATCCCTTTGCACACTGAACATTCATGATACTATGCTATGGGGTCTGGTTACACCACCGCCTTGCCTCGAGGAGTTGATCGTAACGTTTGTCCAGAGTCGCATCGTCCGCTTGCGACCACCCTCAACACCGCGGGCGAACATGCTCTTTGTGGCTCACTATCTCAAAGATTACGTCCCTCTATGGATAGAGTCATGCTCTCCGCTGCTCTGCTCCATCCAATTGTGGGACAGTTCCGTCGGGCCAACCGGGCTCCATGATTGGCGAATCGTTGCCCATCTCCTCCGCCGCTTTCTCGAGTCCTGCGCGGTCGAGCTGGCCGTCAATCTGAGGTCAGACTCTGTTCCATGTCCAAGCCCAAGCTAACTAACTGACAACCATTTTCTCTAGATTATCGAGCTGGTACGAAGAGGATATCCGGGAGAAATTTCAATGCCAGAGGAATCTTCGCAGATTGCTCTGGAAAGATGTTATATAATTGCAACTCGGTTCAGATGTGCTCGTCCGTTCCATTGCATGTATAGTATGACGGTACTCGACTAGGTATGTTCTTAGTGTCAAACGTGGCCACCCGCGCAATTGCGCGGCAGAGCGGCAGTTCTTCGTATATGAGTGATCCTGCGAGACACTTGCCAAGGTGGGCTCTGGCCGGGCGAGTTCGTCGTACAGGCAACAACCTTCGGTGTTTGTGCACGAGTGATAATTATACAGCATGATACGGGGGCCGCATACGCCCAAATACAGTGTCGATATGAGGTGAATGTGCAATGCAATGCAGCGGGATTGGATAGGACAGCGAGATCGATGCAGGGGGTGGACGCAGATCCGATGCATGCTATTGCCAGTGGGGCAGCGAGGGCACGTAGTGCTTCGCTGTCCATGGGTGTGCGCCGACATTTGCGAGAGGGTAGCGCTTCTCGGGGTTCAATCGCAACAACTGCGCAACCGTCAGTCAACCACACACACAATTACCGAGAGTAAACATACGCGCGAAATGAGGTCTCGCGCCTCGGCGGTGACGCGCGCGGGGACGGTCATCTGGAGGTTGATGATGCGCTTCTGGGTTGCGCGCGCGCCGCTCTGGTCCTCGAACGGCGGCGCGCCGACAATGAGCTCGTACATGAGCACGCCGAGAGTCCAGTTGTCGACCTTATCGTTGTACGGCTGGCCGAGGCACATTTCCGGCGGTAGATAGTCGAGTGTGCCGCAGAAGGTTTTGCGCAGGTTGCTGGGCGCGTGGACGGACCAGCCGAAGTCGGCCAGCTTGATGTTGTCCTCGACGTCGAGCAGGATGTTCTCCGGCTTCAGGTCGCGGTGCATGACGTGCTTCGTGTGCAGGTAGTGCAGCGCATCGGCGACCTGCGCGACGTACTTGGCCGCGCGCGGTTCGGGGAACGAGCCTGCCTTCCGCAAGTGCTTATACAGCTCGCCGTTGACCGCGAACTCGAGCATCAGGAAGACGCGCTTCGAGTCGTAGAAAAAGCCGTATAGCCGGATGACGTTTGGATGCCTGCCAGGCAGTCAGTCAGCCAACCGTTCGCCATCGGCCAGCGCAGGTCGGACGAACCGTAGGTTCTGCTGGATTTCTATTTCGCGGCGCAGCTGGCCCTGGACCTTGTCGCGCTCAAGCTCGGCCTTGTAGAGCGCCTTGACGGCGAGAATGTAATGCGGCGCGGTCTTTGTCCGGACGAGGTAGACGTTGCCGAACTTGCCCTTGCCCAGCGGCCGGCCTGGGCGGATTTTATCAGCTACAGCGTGCGCAGGCCGCGGAGCGCGGCGCACCCATTTCAAAGCTATTGAGCGTCCAGTGCTTGTGCTTGGATGATGTCGCTATGAACTCGTGGATCTGGCTCGTCGTCGCGTGGTGCTGCGACGACAATTGAACCGTGCCCGCCGCCGTCGGCACCTTGAGCGTCGACGACGAGGACTGTTCTACAACAGTGGCAGAGGCTACTGCTAGCATCTTCCGGGTGCAGGCGGGTGCAGGGTGTGCGACTGTGGGAAGCGGAAGCGGCCCGGAAAAACCTTAACTGGCGGAGTTCAACTCGTGCCGTGGCAGTGCCTTGACAAACACAAAACAGCGTCACGTGATGTTTCCGGTCGTAAACACCTCCTAAGAGAGCGCACTCTCGACTGGTACTCCCGAGAGTTGACTGGGAATTCTATGGGAGCGTCAGCGCTTTGGGTAGAGGTAGATGATTCACGTAGCGTGAGAACAAATATCAGATTGTGTTTGTGGTGGTTGTGGCAAGGCATTAGATATTGAGGCATTCGGCAAGTACTAGCGTAACCTAAGCGCCAATTACCTTGTATTTTGGAGTGAGCGTATTGAGGTGCCAGCTAGTTCATGGTTCACCGACATCGGAATCTACCGTGGGGTGAAATTTAATCATGATCATCGCCTGTCCCGTCCCGGTGTGCAAGAGTAGCCATGCTCCAAGTAGCTTTTCATTGGGGGCTCCTGGAACTCTACACATAGGCAAATGATTACTGAAAGTTGATCATTATCTCCACCGTCCAGACCAACAATACCACCAAGGGGTGTGCAAAAAAAAAATTCTTGCACCGTCCCGAAAAATAATTTAAGTGAACTTTTGGACCCCTCCCCCCCTCCAAAAAAGGAAATGCCGGATCAGGTAAGCCCGGTGTTATACTCTAGAAGGTAACCCTATTGCGCCCGTGACAGCGTCGGAGCCAGACCAAAGAGGTAATTCCAGCCATGGGACAAGGGGTCCTTAGTGGTGTATACAGCTCCATTGTGGCCATTTAGAGAGTATATATTCAGGTGGTATATTAGAGCTTCGAGCAGTTCGAACAGTCACTCATTTGAGTCCGGGTTTCCTTATTTGGGTTGTCAGGGTCCGACTTGACGGCTGTCTGCTAGCCTGAGGGGTCAAGTGAAAAATATCACACCAACTCAAAGTAGCTCCAATACATCTCCCATCCATGAAATAGGGTTGTTGCAAGTTGCTCAGAAATGCAGACCCCTTGAATACCACAATGTCTGATGAACAGCTCGTCAAGCTCCTCACTTGCATGGAGTAAAGAAGCACTGAGGACTTCAACAAGCGTGCTTACCCAATTAAATATACATTAGCTTACTGGATCTCTGCGATCTCCCTCGCTCGTTATAGTCGGTAAGAGAATCATGCTCACGTGCCGGCGATAATGATCAACTGCTAAGACGCCAAGTACGAGGCCTGCTTCCATAGCATCGGGCGAGCGTAACCTAGAAAACTCAACGCTCTCTTTGAGATCTTGGATCAAGAGAGTGGTTGGGTGGAATGGAAACCTTACCCTGAGGATCGATTTTTGTCTGCGCCCCCGATTGGTTTACGAGATAGAATTTTATTGAATGTTCAAGACTGAATTCAGTTCTCCATTTTCTCTTTAAAACCTGGGCAAGTCGACTGTCAAGTGGGCGAAAGTCGTGATTAGCACGAGATGGTTGTTGCGGAGTTTGAAGAAAGTTGGACGCGAGGTCGGAGTTGGAGCACGTGACGCCCTTCTCTGGCTCCTTCCCAGTAGCGCACCATCGCCGACGATGAGCAAGCTGCCGCAACCGAACCTGAAGCGCAAAGCGCCCCCAGAGGACCTGGCGACCGCATTCGACTCCAAAGTGCCCGCGCTGGGCGCGTCGCGCTCCCAACCATTCCGGCCAACCCGGGTCGCCTACCCGCCCACGCTCACCGTCGGCCGCGCGCCGCTCACGCAGACGACGAACATGGTGGCGACGCGGCCGACGAAGGCGCGCGCAGCTAGTGCGCCGCCGTCGAAGAGCGCGCCGACCACCACGGGCGCCGTGCGGGGCCCGCAGCGCGTGGCGGTCAAACCGACCGGCCCGCCGACCAAGGGCGCCGCGCTCGCGCCCGTGCGCGAGGACGGGCGATGGAAAGAGGTCCAGGACCAGCTCCAGGGCATGCAGGCTGCCCAGAAGAACGACCGTGACACTCGTACGTCTGCGCCAAAGCCAACCAGTTCGGCGTCTGGAGATTGACTCGCTGCAGTGCGCGCCGAGATGGCTGCCGAGCGGGCCAAGCGCGAAGAGCTCGAGTCGTTCCATCGCCAGATGCAGGGCGACCTCGCCGCTGCGCTGACGCGCGAGCAGGAGTCGCGCCGGGTCATCATCGCCAACAACGACGAGATCGATGCGCTCAAGAAGAAGCATGCAAACGAAATCATGGACCTCGAGCTTGCTCAGACGCGCCTGGAGCGGGAGAACCGCCAGCTCAAGGACGACGTCCGGGTACTCGAAGAGGACGGTAGCAGGAAGGACAACACAATCCGAACATTGAAGGTATCATCTTCCTCGTTGCTGCTTAGGAACACTCCCGCTCACCATGTATCATTCTCTAGGAAACCATTGCCCAGCAGTCAACGGCGCACATCACCCTCACAGCCCAGATTACCGCCCTGCAATCGCAGACCGGCGCCACGACGCAACAGCTCGAAGCCGTGCGAGCACACGCAGCGGACCTGCTCTCGCAGCTCAACACGGCGAACGCGCGCGCGGCGGAGCTCGAGAACGACGTGCGCGAGGGCGAGACGCTGCGGCGCAAGCTGCACAACATGGTGCAGGAGCTGAAGGGCAACATCCGCGTCTTCTGCCGCGTGCGGCCCGCGCTGCCGTCCGACGCCGCACCCGAGCTCGCGGACGTCGCCTTCCCCGACCGCCGCGAGCACCGCGAAATTGTGCTCGCGTCCAGCTCCGAGTCCGCCACCGGCGCCGAGCGCCGCGAGATGTGGAACTTCGCGTTCGACCGCGTCTTCGAGCCCACCTCCACGCAGCAGGAGGTCTTCGAGGAGGTCAGCCAGCTCGCGCAGAGCTGCATTGATGGGTACAATGTGTGCATCTTTGCGTATGGGCAGACTGGGTATGTTGGTTTTGTCGATGCTGGGTGCGAGGTGCTCACGGAGTGGATAGGTCTGGCAAGAGTTTCACGATGGAGGGTGGACCGACGCCAGACACGATGGGAATGATCCCACGTGCCGTTGAACAGGTGTTTAAGACTGCGCAGCACCTCAAGTCGAAGGGATGGGAATATAAGCTTGAGGGCCAGTTCATCGAGATCGTGAGTCTGCTGTTTGCCCTTCTATACGGCAAACTCACAGTAAACGCAACCCAGTACAACGAGACGATCAACGACCTGCTCGGGACGGGAGAGTTCGACAAGAAGAAACACGACATCAAGCACGACAAGGGGTCGACGCGCGTGACGGACGTCGTCGTCGGTAAGTACATATCCATGCCGCCCAACGCTCCCCAACCTAACACCTTATACGCAGTCCCGCTCAAGTCGCCCGCGCAAGTCCTGTCGCTGCTCTCTCTCGCACAATCGCGGCGCAGCGTGGCCGCGACGCTGATGAACGAGCGCTCGTCGCGCTCGCACTCCGTCTTCACGCTGCGCATCAGCGGCACGAACGCCGCGACGGGCGAGACGTGTGACGGCGCGCTCAACCTGGTCGACCTCGCCGGCAGCGAGCGGCTCAACGCCAGCGGCGCCGGGAGCGACAAGGACCGGCTCAAGGAGACGCAGAGCATCAACCGCAGCCTGAGCGCGCTGGGCGATGTTATCGCCGCGCTCGGCGCGGGCGGTGGTGCGGACGGGAAGAACCACATTCCGTATCGCAACTCCAAGGTGCATTGCGAGCATGTGGGCCGAAATATTCAGATGCTTACTCGCTGTGCAGTTAACCTATCTGCTGCAAAACTCGCTGAGTGGGAACTCGAAGACCCTGGTACGGTGTTCGTTGGCGCGTTCTGGAGGTCTGGCTGACGTAGCGTAGATGTTGCTCAACATGTCGCCTCTCGCTGCACATCTCAACGAGTCGTTGTGCTCTCTCCGTTTCGCCACAAAGGTTCGTGTTGTCTTCTGCTGGCATACCGACCCTGACGATGCCTTCAGGTCAACAACACGACTCTGGGGACTGCCAAACGGCAGATCAAGTCGTGATATAACAAATGTAAAGTACGGACAGCCGTCTATTTTATCTTGTTTTATCGTTTCCGTGCTCGCTCACCGCATCTGGATATGCTCCGTACATAGTGTCTTGAGTTGTGCAACATAAAAGTCCCTTTCTGCAATATATTTTCCTCCGTGTAATTCTACCCTCGGTGGACCGCTCTGTAACGGTGATTCCTTGAGTTGAGTCTGGTTGCTTGAGCTTTGAAAGGTTGCTACAGGTCGGATGCCGGGAGCGGTGTATCAGCGGCAAATTCCGGGCTGTATAGGCGCAAACCTTCTTTCTCCGACAACCCGTACGACAAGAAAAGCGGCGTCCAAGTGCTCGCTCGCCCGTTTAAGACACAATGGTGAGCATCGTCCCCGCCCCCGTTGTCTGGCCCGTCTAGCGCGTTGCGGCGACCACGTGCAGCGTCGTGCTCGTCGCGCTGGACGGCCGGCCGGGGGTTGGTTCGTTGATTGTGTGGCTGACGCCGTTGCTCGCGTTCTAGACAAAAGGTTCGCGATTACTCGTAGACGATGCGTAGGCCGGTATACTGACGCTGCTGGCGTCCAGGTACCTCGTCCTTCGGGTGCGTTGCTGCCGTCCGCGAGATTACCGAACCTGGGCACTGATCACCCTGCGTACGTGCAGTAAGCGTCACACCAAGACGCACACGCTCTGCCGCCGCTGCGGCGCGCGCGCGTTCCACCGCCAGCACAAGAGTGAGCTCGAACCTCTGCATCGCGCAGGGGCTGCCTGCTGAACACGGATCGCGCCAGCGTGCGCACAGTGCGGCTACCCGTCCGCCAAGCTGCGGTCGTACAACTGGGGCCTGAAGGCGAAGAGGCGCAAGACGACGGGCACGGGCCGCCTCCGCAGCCTCAAGCACGTCGCCCGCCGCTTCAAGAACGGCTTCCGGTGCGTCCCCACACCGCACCCACACCGGGTCTGGGTCTGACCCTCCTTGACGTCTGCAGCGAGAACACCAGCGCGCCGGCGAGGAAGTCGCGCTCGACCGCGGAGGCGTAAGGCGCGGCGTAGACTGGGACGCGATGTATTCTGCACTCTGCCCCTGCTCTTCTCCGCTATGGTACCTATGTGTCGTCCCCCCTGCCCGCCCCCCGTCGAACGAGTCGCACCGCAAAATACATGCTCATGGCCTATGCTCACGCGCACCCCGCTTCCAGCGACGGCTGGTTGGAATGTTATCCAACAAATTCCTTCAAATGATCGCTCACGGCGAAGGGTTGTGAGCGCGAGACCAATCTATAACGGGTCTTGAAGATGTTGAAGATGGCCACGCGGCGTCTGCTGTCGGCTGTCCCTTGGGTCTTCGTGGTTTCGGCGTTGCCGTGGCCAGGTCAAGGCGAGGTCGCCTTGGACGTGCAACATGCCTGTCAGGACTGAACGTCTACTCATGACCTCCCAATCGACCGTTCCAGTATGCGGCTTGCGAAGGCGTACGCGTACAGTACTTATTGCTGGCTCCTCAAGGCCTCAAATTCAAAGCCGGTGTCGCGATCTGCGAACTCGACTGGTCTTGTCCATGCAAGTCCACGGAAGGTAAAGCGATCATGAAGCAGGTATTTCTATTCGGGGTATGTTCTAATTGTTCTATCTATTCAATGCAAAGAAACGCGCAATGCTCACAAAGCCGCAGTGTTCAAGAAAACAACGCAGAATGCTCGAGGGTCCGCGGCGGATTCGCGCAAGGGATGTCTCAGCCCTCGCAGCCCTCGACGGCGACGCCGTCCAGCTCGAGGTCGAAGTCCTTCTTGACGAAGACGCGGCGCCCGTGGAGGTGGCTCATAAAGCCCTCGATGACGGATCTCAGGAGGGGCGGGCGCAATGGCGAGTCTCGAGGCGGAATCCGAGCGACGGGCCGCGCGGTGGCCAACCGCAGGGATTTTAACAACCTGCAGCGGCCCTTCCCCGGGCCCCTATACTCCAGCAGCTTGATTCGGTCGTCGATGGATGGATGCCGCGCGCCGAACCATACTTGCAGCTTGTCGAGACGGAGAGGAGACGCCGCACCAAACAAGAGCTCGACCTCGTGCTGGATGACCCATTCGCCGAGAGTCAGCTCGGCGATGTTGCCCAGGGTCTCCTTGTTCAGGAGGAAGCGCGTCTCGCCGACAAGTCTGCCGCCGGCGTAGATGTGGACGAAGCGATTGCGGTCGAACAGCCGGACGTAGCGCTGCGCGCCGTCGTCCACGAGCACGCATGTATTGATCTCTTCCAGAAAGCCCACGCACTTCTGGACGGTCTCTGGCGTCGCGTTGTGGACCTCGAGCGTGGGGATGAACTGCGCCTGCAGAACGTCCAGCGTTTCCGGCCCTCGATTGATCGACCACGCCTCGTTCGTCTCGTCGACGCACAGATACTCCAGCTCGGGCACCAGGCATTCCTCCAGGGACATCGCCGGAGCCACGGGGAAGTTGATGGACAGGTGCGTCACGTTCGGCGCCGCGGTGTATAGTTGTTTGACTGAAGGGACGTTCACGCAGTCGACGTCGCCGTTGCCGAGGAACTCCAGTCTCTTGCAGCACTGGGCCGCCTCGCGACCCTCGGCTGAGCCGGTCGCGAGCGCGAAGAAGCCTGAGAAGGTTTGCTCGTCTGCGAGCTTGTCGAGCATGGGTTTCATCCGCTCGGTGTCGCGGCGGTCGACGATCAGGGGGCGCGGAGAGGCGAGCGGATTTTCAGAAGCCGATGACGCGACAGCCGGCTGCAGAGGGTACAGGGGCCGCGGGCTCGCGACAATCCGCAGCGTCTCCCCCGTCGTCACGGAGCGGGCGGGGAGCTGAGGCAGCCATGGCAAGTCGTGGGCGCTGCTCTGCAAAACCGTGGCGGCAGAAGGAGCAGGCGGGGCGGGCTGCGCGGGGGCGGCGGTTTGCGCGTCGTCCACGTTCATCATCATCGCCGTACTGCGAACGGTGAGCGGGAGCCAGCGACATCTGGGAGGTTGGGCTCACTCGTCACCAAGGCTATTAGGTGCTGGCACGGTGTCCCGGCTCTCGAAGAATCGCCCACGATGGTGGGAGAAGAGAGAGTTGCGAGTCCGGAGGGGTCAGGGGTCGATTTGCCGCGACGACTCCGACTGTGCGATCCCCGACGCAGTGGCTGCCCCTTGTTACTGCCATTTCCACTGGTAAACTTTTCTACATGTATGTGGGTCAATGGTATTTCTCTGCCAATTCTCAGAGCTGCCGAGCGGTCACCATGCATCGAGATTTTACTACCGGCGAGACTTCCCATGGCATGCATATGACGGTGACTCGGAGGAAACGACATATGAATAGCGTATCTGGGAAGAGAGACGGTTATCAAGAGTCCCTAACCGCGCCTCGGTCTTATCCATAATGTTATCTACTGTGAGAGTTCCAAAAACGAGGTTTCCCAGTCACTGTTTAGAAGGTTATGGTGGGTGTCCCGGTCAGACGGGAAAACATACTGTACATACACTCAGATTCAAACTTCAAAAAGCTCGCTTGGTCATCAATGACAAACTGGGACTGCGCGGACCCCCTAGCCTGCACCGTGGTCCTGTCTGAGCCGCAGCTGGGTGTCCTTCGTTAGTTTGGCGGAGTGATCGAGCTGGCTTCCGTTTGCTTCCGCGACTTCCTGGTCAGTGAACCCCGTTTCATCTTTCTTTGACTGTGTATTACTGGAACCTACATGCGCACCGAGGCGAGACTAGGACCACACCGCACGAGCTGGTACGAGGAGGGTTACGCCCGCTGCCCCCCCGTACCGGTTGAAAATTACTATTCGTCGTCCATTGTACATCGTCGGTTTCGCCAATACCACCGTTCCCTAGCACATATTCAAGTGCCATACTCTTGAATAATGGCTACGCGGTGCTTGGAGCCTCTATCTATAGTCTAGCGCGCAAACTCGCCTCATGTCCGAGTCCGCCTGAGGGAGAGGAATCTCAAGTATCGATTATTTTAGCCAACAAAAACACGCTGGGCGATTGATATTTTGATTATATCTGTGTCCTGCGTTGATGTTTGAAGTGATAGACCCGCTGCCTCTCTTGAGAACACCCCCCGCTAAAGGCCGGTGACGGCTTTTGCGGCAGATTCGCCGGCGCCGCCATGCTACACGGCACTTGCGCTTGACGGTGACTTGCGGACAGTCCGCTCCGCGTGTACCAGACCAAGCCGCTTGCGCAAACCGCGCGGGAGCCGGCGGCTTACACGACAGAGGGGTAATGTGATCGGTCTGCACCAGTCCTTCTGTCGAGGAAACCTGGTCTCTGAGCTATCTAGCAGGAGTTCCCTTTTGTAAGCGAAGATCGTCGAACTTCGACAGCAATGGTATCATATCTGCTAGTCCGCCATGCCCAATTGATAGGGAGATGCACAATTGGTCAGCAAAAAGCTCGCTTGGTAGTCAGTGTCTGACTGAGACTGCGTAGACCCCCTAGATCTGCACTGTGGTCATGTCTGAGCCGCAGCTGGGTGTCCTTCGTTAGCTGGGTGATCGGGCTTGCTTCCGGTTTTCTTCCGATTACTTCCGCGACTTCCCGATCAATGAATCTCGTCTTACCTTTCTTTGACTGCGGACTGCTGAGACCTTTAGATTGCACCTAAACGAGACCTAGACCACACCGCACGAGCTGGTACGGGGAGGATCACGCTCTCTGCCCCACCGTACCCGTTGACGCCTTTGCGCAGATTCGCCGGCGCCACCATGCCAAATAAATAGGGAGATGAACAATTCGTCCCCAAAAAGCTCGCTTGGTCGTCAGCGTCAAACTGGGACTGCGTGGACCCCCTAGCCTGCACTGTGGTCGAGTCTGAGCCGCAGCTGGGTGTCCTTCGTTAGTTTGGCGGTTTGCTTTCGTTCCTGGTCAGTGAATCTCGTCCCGCCTCTCTTTGACTACTAATCACTGCGACCTGTAAAATGCACTTAGACGAGACCTAGACCACACCGCACGAGCTGGTACAGGGAGGATTACGCCGTCTGCCCCACCGTACCCGTTGGACTTTACTGCTCGTCGTCCGTTGTACATTGTCGGTTTGACCAATCCCACCGTCTACTAGCACCTAGCAGAGGGTGCGCAGAGAGCTCTCCCACAATTGGTGCTTCAGCGCCGGGCCTATGGTAGTTCAGCCCCGCGGTTACCCACCGCGTCCTGGCCGCATCGCTTGATGGAGAGGGATCTCGAATCCCGAGTATCTCAGCTGACCACTGCACATTTGAGAACAACCTTTGGTCAATTTCATACTCTGAGAATATGTATGAAGTAAATGACCCCCTTCCTCTCTTGGGAACACACGTCGCTTAACGCCGGTAGCGGCGTTTACGGCAGCCTCGCCGGCGCGGCGTAGAGTACCTGCGCTTGATTTGCAGTACGTCCGCCCCGCGTGCACAAATCTCACCCGCAAACATCGCAGGCAAGTAGCTACAGAAGGCGTAGATAGATTGCCAGACTTTTATGTGCACCGACCAAGTCAGACTTCCGCAGTTGTATGCGCATAGAGACGGATTTGTACCTAATACCCACAGCATTGGCGTTCGCGCCGTGTCTGAGGGTGCATAAACAAGCCTTCAAGAAGAATGTAACAATCGGCGCTGCTTCTAGGCAGTCCGAGGACATCACGGCGCACCGACGAGCAACCATGACCTTTCCTGAGACTTCGAAGATTTGGATAGCGACTGTTTCTGGACTGCTTCCATGAGCCCGCAGTCGGGCAGTGAGAGAGCGGCCGCTGCGCAGTCCTGTGGCATGGACATGCAGCTAAAGGCGCCGCACTGCCCCAGGCTGCAACCGTTCCTCGCCTTTTCCCTTTCCAGTCCCTGGCTCGCTTTCTTTCTTACTTTTATTGTTCACGCCGCAATGTCGCTCGACCAGAACCTGTTCACGCTCAACATCGTGCCCTCCGAGACCGAGCCAGACGCGATTGACCTCGTCGAGCCAAATGGCACCGTCCACTACAGGAAGCGGCGCGCGACAGCGGGCGAGCAGTACACCTGGAGTTTGTACGGTCCGTGTTCGGTCGCTCTGGCTTCTCGAGCGCTTCGTTGACTCCCTGGCTCGCGCAGACTCGCACAGCGACGGGCTGCTGAGCACGGTCACCGCGCCGGCCGCGACGAGCAAGCTCAAGACGGTCGCGCTGCACAATCCGGATGCCATCGTCGAGCTCAAGTACACAGGGACCCTGTGCGCACCGTCCCCTGCAGGGCTCGAACCCGCGTGCTCACGATTCGTCCAGGTCGTTCAAGTGGTCGTTCGTCTGGGAGGAGTGCGTGTGCACGGCACGTCGCCTGGCCGTCTCAGCTCAACTCCGCGCAGACACACGTTCGAATGGCGGCGCGAGGCCTGCTATATGATACGCAAACCCGACCCGCCTGTCCAGGTCGCCGTGACGAAAGAGCCGTCCGGGCGCATTAAGACCTCGGTCGTCCAGATTCTCGACTACAACCTTCACCGCTTCGATATCAACGACCGTAAAGGTAAGGTTTCCGATACCCACACGCGGCCGCGACTGACCTTCGCCTTCTATCGCAGGACTTGAAATTCTTATGCTCACCAGTCTGCTCACATTCACCGACTCGTCCGACGAGTACCACGCACGTTCCACCGGACAGACGCCCATGCCCAGCCCGCCTGTCGCCCCCTCTGCGTCCCCTAACACCGCAGCGCCCGCGGCACCACCACCCACAGTACCCCCAAAGTCGGTGCGCGATAGGATAGTCATGGCGCAGGCGGCACAGGATGTGCGTGAATTCCGCATCACGCAGTCACGGTGAAATGCTAATCTCACGCAGTTGTCCTCGAATGAAATTGTCGTGACGGACGAGGTGGACGTGAACGAATATGCCAACTACGGATGCGATCTGCTTCAGGTATGGTGGTGTTTCGCTGCAATGCACGGGCGCTGACACCGGCGATACATAGGACAACAACCTGTTGTACGTCGTCTTCCGTTCCGGCGGGCCCGAGGAGGTGCCCAAGGTGCTGGCGGTGGCGGAGGCCATCAAGCGGCTGCGGCACAAGGCCGGCATCGAGCAGGACCTGCATATGTACCCTTCGTACGACGAGGCGCCGCGCAAGGGGCCCAAGATCATACGACTTGACGACCCGTACGTCCTTGTGCCTTTTGCGGACCCTTACCTCGAACGCTGACCACTCGCAGGACGAGCAGCGCGGGGAACTACAAGCCGCCGATGAACCTGACGATCCACCTGAGCAAAATCCCGATGCCCGAGCTGCAGCCCAAGCCGAAGAAGACGGGCAAGCACCCATCGCCGCCGCGCAACGTGACGCGCCGGCGGTCGAACGAGGACCCGTGGGCGCGCGACCCGTGGGGCGGCGCGCCGGGGCCGTCGAAGCACAAGGACGGGTACCACTCGGACGTGCCGCCGCCGAAGGGGAAGGACAAGGACGAGCGGCGGCAGGGCAAGGACGACAAGAGGCACGCGAAGGAGGATAAGAAGCTCGCGAAGGAGGACAAGAAGGCGGGCAAGCGGCACGAGAAGCAGTCCGCGTCCGTCTCGACGACCGCGCCGTCGCACCAGCAGGGCAAGCTAAGCCGGCCGCCGCCGCCGCCGCCCGCGCCCGTCTTCCCGCAGCCCGAGCTGGGCTACGCGCCCGGCCCGCACCCGTACCCCGGCGCGCCGCCCGCGCTGAACGTGCAGCCCGCGCAGGCGGCGTACCCGCCGTACATGGGCCGCCCGCAGTACCTCTCCCCGTCGTCCGCGGGCGGGAACGGCCAGGCGCAGGCGCAGTCCAGCCGGCCGCTCAGCCTCTTCGACAGATTCAGGCGATGAATATTTTGTTCTGACTACATATATCCGCGCATTCACGGTCTTTGCGCGCTTCTTGCGACGCGCTCCCTTCACAAGCTGTATTTTACGCACATGCCTGTACCCAGCACATTTACCACGGACTTTGTAATTACTGTAGAACTTCTTGAGTTGATTCGCGTTTGCGCGATGTTGTTGTGCTGTTGAGTGCCCCTGTGAAGCTCTTAACTTGCCAATGAGCAAGAGTGTGGGGGAGTGCTTATACAGACACTATCCTTCTCTGACTTATGAAAGCCAGTTGAAGGGTCTCATGAACGCTCCGAGGGGGATTTTGTACATGGAGGGTGAAGACAAAGTTTGTTGGAGCGGCGCTTGAACCGCGTTTAGGCTTCGACTCCGAGTCGGGAGCTCAACAGAGTCCAGACGAGATCCCCTTTCGCTCGTTTTGCTGCCCTGCTAGCGCCGCGATGGATCAGTCTTCATTTTCTTCGCCCCTCCCGACGTCAGCGGACGACCATGATCGTCGTGTCATTCGTCTCTCCCAGCGTGCTGAGATGTCCCCGGAGCCTCTTGCCAGCTTCAGCTCTTCGGAGGCAGTGGATCAACATCCGCTGGCCGCCTCTGATCCCGGACCTGCTTCGTTGCGTACGCCTCCGATGACCTTTCTGATCACTGGTGCCGCGCGTGGTATCGGTCGCGGGCTGACGCGGTCCCTGCTCTCCGCTGGCCACCGAGTCTTCCTGCTCGACTCCAACGCCGACGAGCTGCTGCACACCGCTTCCCTTGCGCGCAACTGGGCAAGTGCCCGCAACTATGACTCCAAAGTCGTGGACCTGGCCGACCGCGAGCAGCTGAAGGCTGCCGTCGATGACGTCCGCCAGTTCTGCGGCGGCAGGCTCGACGTGCTGGTCAACAACGCGTTCCCCACGCCACATACGTGGGCGGACGGCAAGACTATGGAAGACTCCGACGCCGACATCGAGGCGCAGTGGGATATGAAACTTGCTGTCGGGCTCACGGCGCCGTTCTTGCTCTCGCGACTGTGTGTGCCGCTGCTTCGACGCGATGACCCTGGCGAGCGGCCTGGCTGCATTATCAATATCTCGTCAACGCGCGCGCAGCAGGCGGAGGACGACCATGAAGCGTACAGCGCCGTCAAGGCTGGTCTTTTGAGTCTGACG
The DNA here is from genome assembly GCA_030578095.1 of Auricularia cornea. Taxonomy (NCBI): domain Eukaryota; kingdom Fungi; phylum Basidiomycota; class Agaricomycetes; order Auriculariales; family Auriculariaceae; genus Auricularia; species Auricularia cornea. Next base: position 1,372,696 of record JARLTE010000009.1, on the reverse strand, counting down.
ACGAGCATGGCTGTAAGCCTGGGGCACCGGCACAAGATTCGCGTCAACTCGATCAGCCCTGGCTGGATCAATGTGGCGAACGAATGCAAGGCAGCGGACGAAGGCGGGGTCCAGTGGGAGGATGGGTTGACGGCTGACGACCATGCGTGGCATCCTGCTGGAAGAGTGGGTCGCGTGGAGGACATCGTCAAAGCTGTTCTTTTCGCTGCAGAGTCCGACTTTCTCACCGGGCAGAACATCACGCTCGACGGCGGCGTAACGAAGAAGATGGTGTATCCCGAAGAATGAACTTTGCTCTTTCAGTTGAATCATCGACCTGAGCGAGCTTGCTGCTACGAACATGCGAACATTCACCTCAGATGAGCGTGCTTGCATGGGCTATTTTTGCTTCGCACCATGCACGCGATGCTCCAGCCATCGTCCGGCGCAACCCCGGGGTGCTGCGCAAGGACTGCCTTCGATCCGCCGATCCTGTCAGTTGCTCGCCTCTTGCCCTCTTCGTCCGCATCGCAGCCAGTCGGGTCGCCGTAATGGACATGCCGTTGGCGCAGACAAGCCGGAAAGATGCTGCGCGTCCGAACCCGCGCGCAGCGACGGCGATTCGTCTGGTCGCTGCATCGAGCAGCAACTTGAAATGTGCGTCTAATTCGCGCCACCTCTTTCCCAGACCCTCGTTCCGTCGCTCTTTACGGCTTCGCTCACGCTCTCTCTCTGCTGGGTCTAGGTTATTATGAAGGCGATCTCAGTCGCCTACGCCCTCGCAGGCCTCTCCTCCGCCGTCCTCGGCGCCTCTCACACAATTGAACGGTACGCGGGCGCTGCGAGCACAGACCTGTAGCTGATGGTCGATGCAGCAAACCTAATTTTCCTAATTATGTCGAGGGCAAGGTTATCGTCGAGTTGGCGAGCGCGTCCGCGGGCAAGCGCGAGGATGTGCGTCCGACGCGTACACCGCGATCGTCGCGTTGCTAACGGCTGTGCCCAGGTCCACGCCCGCTTTTTCGATGAGCTGGACAAACGGCTGCCGCCCAGCGCATGGTCCAGGAGGAAGACATTCGACTCGGATGTCTTTGTCGGCGCTGCGCTTTCGCTTACTGTACGCTCCCGCGTCTGGCCTTCACTGCTGTCCTCACTCTCTACCCGTCTGTAGAACCCGGACGACATTGCGAAACTCGGCGCAATTAAAGGTGTCAAGGCGGTCCGGCCCGTGCCCAGGGTCAGCAGCCCCAAGTGCGTTCACGACGCGCGCGCGTATAGGCATGCTGATGCCCCTCGTAGGATCACGCCTGGTACGCTGCCCGACAAAGCTCTATACAGCACGCCATCCGAGCTGTACCCGCCCAACATCATGACCGTACGCCGCCGCCTAACGCGCTCAATCTTTTGGCCTGACCTCTTGCAGGGCGTGAATAAGGTCCACGCCATGGGCAATAAGGGGAAGGGTATCAAGGTCGGCATGTAAGTGTCCCTACTCTCAGTGATGAATGCACTGACGGTGCTACGCGTAGCATCGACTCTGGTAGGACCGCGAGCGCACGCTCATGGAGATTCCGTTCTGACCGCATTGCGCAGGCGTCGACTATACACACCCAGCGTTAGGTGGCGGCTTCGGCCCCGGCTTCAAGGTCATCGGTGCGCTGTGGACTGCCCCACATGCGCATGCGCTGACGTTCGCGCAGGCGGATACGATTTCGTTGGCGACAACTACCCGAATGGCGACCCGGTGCCGGACGACGACCCACTAAGCCAATGCAACGGGCACGGCACGCACGTCGCCGGTATCGTCGCCGCCGACCCGAATAACGAGTGGAATGTGACGGGCGTCGCACCTGAGGCGTCGATCAACTCGTACCGCATCTTCGGCTGCGACGACGGCGCGGACGACTCAATTGTCGTCGACGCGCTCCTGCGCGCGTACGAAGACGGAAATGACGTGCGCAGGTTCTTGTTTTGCAGTAGATGCGCGAGACCGACGTCTTCCAGGTCATTACACTCTCGCTCGGTGGCGACGGCGGCTGGCAGGAGGGTACCTCGTCTGTCGTTGCGAGCCGCATCGCCGACAATGGCCGCGTCGTAACTGTGGCCGCGGGCAACTCTGGCGACTCTGGCGCCTGGTTCACGTCGTACCCCGGCGACGGTCTATCCGTCATCTCGGTCTCTTCGACGAACAGGTCCGTCCTTGGCTTCCCGTTCTATTTGCAGTCAAGGCTGACCAGGACATTGCAGTATCGCGTCTGGCCCGCACAGAGCTGCCCTCATCTCGATCCCGCATGACCCAATCGTCCGTTCAGACATGCCGCTTTCGTGGACCGTATGCTCACAACCGCGTAGCTCTACATATTTGATATCACTCTCAATGCGCTGCCGGTTGCGGGCGAGTGGCCGATGTACGCCGTCTCCCACGACCCCACGGTCGAGGCGGACGCGTGCGACCCGCTTGCAGACTCGACACCAGACCTGTCCAAATACGTCGTGCTCGTGCGCCGCGGCGGCTGCGACTTTGTCCGTACTGTTCACTAAATTATGTGCACGTTAGACGGGTGCTTATCCCTTTTGTCACGCAGAGCACCAAGATCGCGAACGTCGGGGCCAAGGGTGGCAAGAACTTCCTCTTCTACAAGTATGTGCTCGGCGCTGGTCGTGGATTTCTGTCCTGACGCAACTATACAGCGCCAACGGCCGTGAATTTGGCCCAATCGTGACGGGCTCTGAGACCGCGGCGCTCATCCAGGAGGCCGACGGCATGTTCCTGCTCGACAACATAATTGCGGGGACCGCATTCACAATCTCGTTCCCGCAGACTGGCTTGCATGGCTACATCCCCAACACCGTGGATGGCGGGCTCATCTCCGACTTCACGAGCTACGGCCCGTCTTTCGATATGCACTTCAAGCCTTCAATTGCGGCACCCGGCGGGGAGATCATAAGCTTGTGGCCCGTACCCATGGGCGCGTTTGCTGTCAACTCGGGCACAAGTATGGCGACTCCACATGCTGCGTGGGTGTATGCTGCACATATAAAGTGCACTGGTACTGACACGAACGTGATAGTGGAATCGCGGCGCTCATTCTGAAGGCAAAGGGCAAGGGCGCGGCGAAGGGCATCCGCGACCTCCTCGAAACGACGTCTACCGGCGTGCCGCAGAGACTGGAAGAGGGCGCACTCCTGCAGACGCTCGCGCAGGCCGGCGCGGGCCAAATCTCGGTGCTGAACGCACTCACCTACACCACCGTCGTCACTCCCGGCGAGCTGCTGCTCAACGACACCGCTCACTGGAATGGGAAGCACACCATCTCGATCAAGAACAACGGCAACGAACCCAGGACTTACACCCTCAAGCATGAACCCGCTGGCACCGCCCTCACATTCCAGACGGACAGCATCCAGCCTGCCTTCGGCCCTGTCCCGCAGGACAACTCCATACAGGCACAAGTGCACCTCGAGCGGACGAGCGTCACCGTCCCGCCCGGCTCGAGCATCGCCGTGCAGGTGTCGATAGAGGCGCCTGAGGGTGTCGACACCAAGACGCTGCCAGTCGTCAGCGGCCAGATCGTCGTGTCCACGGCCGGCGAGACGCTCCGCGTATCTTACCTCGGTGTCGCGGCGCCGCTCAAGGGTGTCCAGATGATAGACAACACGGACGAAATGACGGGGGTGCAGCTGCCTGTTCTGCTCGACGGCGCCGGTACCGTCCAGGATGGCCCCAGGAACTATACGTTCGTCAGTGAAGATTACCCCGTGCTTTCGTGGCGGCTTGTCTTTGGCTCGCCGAGCGTCAAGCTGGATCTCGTTGCGGCGGACATCGATCTGAAAATCGGACTCGAGAAGCGCGGGCGCATGCGCAACTGGGTTTCGTGGTGGTGGCCTGGCCTGGCTGCTTCGGACGGCGGCTCTTTCGCAGAGGTGCCAACACTCGGGGCGCTGTTCCAATTCAACTGGATGCCGCGCAACGACTTCTACGACACGCCCTCACTTGAAACTGGAATCCGGAATGCATTCGCGAACGGGACCGCCATTCCGTATGGTCAGTACCGCGTGTTATTGCGAGCCCTCAGGGTCTACGGCGACCCTGTCAAGGAAGAGGACCATGAAGTCTGGCTCAGCCCCATTATTGGCGTTGTTCCCGCGTAGAACAGACGTGCGTGAACATACGTGCGTGCATGGACAATGGAAAAGAATGTATTAATATATTCAGATATTCTGGCATGGCTTCGTTGCACTCCCATTCTTATCTTGGGTAAATGGCATCAAGAATTGGCAACTCTGCGAATTCTGCTGGCGATGGGTTATGAGCGCTGCGAGGTGTCAAGCAGTTACTCTCTGTTGGCCACCGAGACTGGGGCTGAGGGCCCTGTCGTGGATCCTACAGTACAAGGTACATGATCATACAATGCTGGTTACAGGCGCAAATCAAGGGGTTGAAGTCAATTCGTTGATGGCGAACGCAATCCACTCGTTCAGTAAACCCTCGGCCTTCACCTGGTCGACCCCCAACGTATCCGCGATCGCATCCAGCACAAACTCGCGTGCCTTGTCGCCCATGAACGACCAGACTTCGCGCTCGTCAGGCGCACCGAACCGAGTCTGCAAGAATGCCAGAGCGAGAACGGTGTTCCACACATCCAGATCGCCGGTGAAGTCAGGCGGAGGAGACGGACGAGCGGGCAGCCCCAACGCGTCGATTGCAGGGAAGGAACCATCGAACTGCTGCGCCTGCGCGATGGCGGACAACGTGACTCCGGCAGAGGGTGACGGCGCTGGCGCCTCCTCTACGTCAGGCAACGGCGCCTGTATGGCATCCACCGCCTGGTCGATGTGGGCGGAGCCGGCCATCGGTGAGGCAACAGACTCCATGGAGCTCATCAGCGACTCCAGTTCCAGTTCGTCTGCCGCAGATAGAACTGGGCCATCGCCGTCGAAGAGGCCGTAGCCCATGTCGTCGTCCGATTCTTCGTAGTCCTCTTGCTCCAAATCTTCCTGTCGGTTAGCAGCAGCAGGAGGAGGATGAGCACTGAAGTGCGCGATGGTCAGCTCCGTTGGACTGGAGGACTTCCAAACGTGGCTTACCTGTCGCTCGCCCCTCGATGGATCGCCTCGCCAGACTCGTCGATGGCGACGAAAGACGTGTGGGAAGAGGCAATGCCGTAGGTCGTTCCCAGGCGCACGACCTTCGCCTTCGTAACAGGGTTCAGCGGCGCGATGGTCTGCAGGCTGTCATCCTCCAGGCTCTGTACGAGCGCGCGCGCGGCGAGAACGTGGATGAACGGAACGCGGTTTGGACCAAGTTCGACGGGGTGTGCGCGCATGACCGGCACGTCCAACGCGACAGGGACGCCCTGCATCGCCCCTTTGACGGCAATCTTGGTGGGCAAAGGCGCACCCGCCGGCCTGCGTATCAGTGCGAAAGCGTTGCCTCGGAAGCCGGGGTACAATGGCGGCAGATCGTCGAGGTGCGTCGGCGCCTGCTGGAGTGCTGGAGGAGGCGGGAGCACAACCTTGACGTCCTCGGGTCCAAGAGCGGGTTCAGAGGATGGCGGGACGGACTCGCTGAACAGCGACACAGGCTCGCTCGGCGCCGCGGCCTGGGGAGCAGACGAGGGCGGACTGGCATCCTTCGCGTCGACTACTTCGAATTCCTGGTCCACATCGAAGGGTACGCCCCAGTCCACGGTGATGTCCTGAACGAGGGCGCTGCGCGCTGCCTTGAGAAGGCCAACGAGCTTGGCGTCTGGTTTCTCCTGCTCGCGGACGTATGTGGCAACTCCTCTGCCAGCGCGAGCGATCCCGTCGCACATCTGGGACAGACCAGTCAGAAAAGGGATTCAAACAGGGAGGTCATGCACCCACCTCTGTAGAAACCTGATTTCCGACGCCGAGGACGAACACGCGCAGGGTTTTGTCGGACTTCGCTACGGCATCGGCCACGATCTTGAACACTCTCTTCATGTCCCACGCCTCCCCGTCCGTGACCACGAAGACGGCGGCCGGCGTCTTGAGCGTGTCATCGCGGCTTTCAACCACCTTCTGCAGCGCGCGCGCGATCTCCGTGCCACCATAGTCCGCGTCCATGCCCTCGACATGGCGCGCAGCCTCGGCGACCGAGTCCTTGGAATACGGCACCGACGCCGGCCAGAGCGAATTGCACACGCTGCCGAACGAAAAGATGTTGAACGTCGTGTCCTTCGTGGGCAGCGAGCGCAGCATGATCTGCAGCGCGGCACGCACGGCGCTGATGCGTCCGTCCTCCATTGACCCGCTGCGGTCGACGAGGAAGATGTACTCCTGCGCGGGCACCGGCACCGGCTGGAAATGCGGAACGAGTGTCAGGGAGAGGGCATCGGTGACTTCGCCGCCGTCCGTCGGAGAGGCGAAGCGCTGCACGGTGCAGCGCGGCTTGTCGAGCCCCTCGCACTTCAGCTCGAGGACGATGTCAGAGTTGAGGCCATCGCTCGTGAGGGAGACGTGGGCCGTCGCAGGGTCAAATCCCTGTCCAGTGCTATCGGAGGACAGCGAGCCCAGATTCAATGCGATGGGATGGGTGTCTGAGGTGATCGTAGTGATGTTGCCGGACATCTGGAACGATGCAGAGAGTTCGAATGGCGGCGAACCGGCGCAGAGCGCGGCGTTGGCTGTCTGAAGCGTCGCAGGTGGTTTGCCGTAGAACGGCGCAACCGATGTTGGCAGACGCAGGCGCAGAGAGTCCAACGTGCCAGCATGGGCGATGATCGACACGAACTCGATACTGGGGAAATGTCAATAATTGGGCGAGCCCACAGGCAGAGCGCCATACTTGATCACAACCGTTTGTCCTGGCTTCAGGTTACCCAACGATGCCTCGAATACTGCGAAGGGGCATTAATGGCGCTGTCTACGCTGGATAAGGTCGCACCGACCTTGACTCGTATGCTGTCGCAACAAAGCAGCAGTTTTGCCCGCTTTTACAGCACTATCGTATACGCGCTTAGCCTCCTCATGTTCCTTGACGACTCCCCGGATCGTCCTCGCGTTGTCGATGACGGCAGTGAACGCGCAAACCGCCGCATCCGATGGCAGAGGAAAGACGTATGTGACGTCCTGGGGCTCATCAGACGCAGAAACGAAGGTCTGTCCCGTTGTCAGAGGCACTGGAGATGCTGGCTTCTACAAAGGCGCGTACTTGGGTCAAGGTGGCATGGATGTTCACGTCCACAACGGAGACGGCACATCGAGCCTAACGCAACGGTCGTTCAGCCTTGTCGAGCGCACTCTTTGGGAACGAAGCCGACCTGCACGAGAGGATACGTTTCACGGCTGCCAGCGCTGGGTACAATGCCACAGTAGGAGTTCATGGTGCTAGAGCGCTAGGCGGTCTCGTAGTGTCTACCGAGTGGGCACCGCCCTTGCGCAGCTATAAGGAAGGCGTTGCGGAGATCGAGTCATGGCTGGTGGCCGCTGCGCAGTTGCACGCGAAGTTGGTAGGTTCGGGGAAGATAATATTGACTAGGTCTCGGCGTTGGGTGGGGCCGAAGGGCAAGGGACCGCGGCCGTCACCTCGGCCTGGACATCGGCTCCGACTCGGCCAGGACGAGTGGCCACCCGCGAAAGCCATGACTCGCTCTTCCGACCGCTCTTCGACGATGTGGGTTGGGTATTTTCACAAAAAGTCTATTGGTTGGACTACAAGCAAGTGTACAACTAATCGCCATAAGGTCGAGCACTTGTTCACGCCATGATGGCACGCAGCTGGTCCTCGAACCCCTCGAGCACGTGGTGACGGGTCGCCTCCACCCACTCGACGTGTACCTCGCGCATCATGACCGAGGCGCCTTCTCTGCCCTCCTCTACCTCGCGGCGCGCGCGAGCAAAGCGCAGTATGGACGCGCCATCGAAGGCTTCGGACGCTGCGCAGTCTTTGACCACAAGTTTGACAAGCATCGGGCAGCCAGCGGCGGGATGGGCCAGGGCGTCAAAGAACGCGTCGTGGACGTTCTCCGCGTGCGTAAAGCTCAGCTGCTCGAGGGACTGCAGCTCCGCGATAGCGCCAGCGAGCGCATCGTCGACGCGCTGGTGCTTGAGGTCCATGTGGAGCTCGCGCACTGCAGAGAGCGAGCTGGAGACGAAGCGCGCGGTCAGCTCGGGGGACGTGTGGTTTAGGGCGATGTGCGCGGTGTGTACGTTGGGAAAGCGGAAGCTCTGCACGACGCTGGCGTGTAGCGCTCCCGTGACGAACTCGAGCGTCTCGACGTGCGAGCAATCGAGGACGAAGGCCGTCGTACACGCCAGAGCCCACGAAGTAATGGACAGATCGGTGACGTTCTGCAGGCGGGCCAGCGACGATCGTAGATGGTGGGCATTGCGCGACTCTGGTCGCAGGCGCGCGGTTCGTACGTTTGAAAGCGACCTGGCGAAGGGCACTGAGGATAGAGAAGGGCCAGATAGCGATATGGTGTGTAGGTGAGGCGAGTTGGGCAGGATGTGCGTGCAATACGGAGGCAACGCGTCGCAGGTGAGCGACACCTCCATAAGGAACGGCGCGTCCTCTCGCAGACACGACACGATCCCGTCGTCGAGCGTCGACATGGAGCAGCTGGCAGTAAAGCTCCCGCAACGACCCATCATCCCGTGCACGATCCTCCAGAGCGAGTCCACCTTTTTGGCCGATATGCGCGTCTGGCCAGAAATGACGACGTCCAGAAGCCTGTCGCCGGAGTAGGCGACATGGGCCAGGAGGTACTCAATCCAAGCCTGCTCTGACCTGGGTCCCAATCCCAGCTCCAGCTTGTTGAGGTCGAGCCGGACGTCGGTCCAGAGCTCCGGCTTAGTGAGGGCGACCGCGCGCCACCGTTGGGAGACGGCGGAAGCGGTGAAGGCAACGGTGTCCTTGGCGGGCGCGTGCTTGCTACCTGAGGCGGATTCAGCGGCCACCCAGGCAGTCAGAATGTCGCGCAGAATGTCGTCCGGGACGCGCCTGATAGGGTGCAGCAAGCCCCGGTAATGCTCGAGCCGCTTCTGGAGGGCGCCTTCCAGATCCTCGACTTGCGCCAGGATGAGCTGGGCGGCGTCGGCGGCCTCTCTGGCCTCGCGTGCAGCCTGGTCGGCCTGGTGTGCTGTCGAGCGCGCCTGCTCCAGTCGTTTTCTGAGCAACGGTTCTAGGGCCTCGTCTGCAGCTACATGCTGGCGTATGATGGCCTCCTCTGCGCGGCCGGGATAGCGGTTGGTCTCATGGCTGGACATGGGTGCAAGTGAAGGACGTTGATTGCGGAGCTCCAAGTCGCGTTCAAGAACGTTCCTACGGGTTCTATTCGTTCACTGTGCCTCTAGCGCGACAGACAATTGCTCCTGGACAGAGAAGGTCGCTTCAAAAGTGAGATGACATTGCAACTACGATGACGGAATGGATACGCATGCGCATACACAGGTAGAGGAATCAGTCTGTAGACTCGACAGGATCTCCGGACCCCCCAGCAACGGGTTTACCACTTCGGTCGATGAGTGGCAGTGCAGTCCAGATCGGCCTGCGTCGGAATAGAGCCTCGATAGCATATGCGAGCCACTCTTCGAGCGTGTGCAGGTCCTTGTCGCTATCCTCGTCGCCGTCCTCGTCGCTGTCCACTCGTTTCTTGAGCAGGGTCTCTCGCGCGAAGTTGCGAGCCTTGGCGCCAATGAACACCCAAGCCTCGCGCTCGTCCGACGACCTGAAGCGGCACTCGAGGAAGGCCAGTGTGAGGATAGTATTCCAGAGTCTGTCCCTCGAGGCGTAGGTGGTTTTCAGCAGCTTGTCCTTGGTCGTTTTCAAAATGTTGACCTTCACCAGCAGCTTCCTTGGGCACTCAGGAGTACGCGACAGCTTCAGCGGCGTGATGTCCGGGAAGGAGCCATCGAACTGCTGCATGAGCGCGACGGTGGATAAAGTGACTACGTCGGACGAGGTCCCGGTCGGCCGCTGGGTCGAGGACGACGAAGTCGGAATAGGCGATGCGGTAGATCCTGGAGCGACGGTCGCCGACCCGTCAATGGGTGTGACCGTCGCAGCGCTGCCGTCCTTGTCGTTGGCTGAATAGGTCGAACGAATTGGCCCATGACTAGAACAACCGAGTGAGCATGTGTTAGTAATGGTCTTCTCCAAGTAGCCCACGAACCTTTGGAGTTCGGTCTGCGCCAATGGATTGACAATTTCTCCACCCTCTTCGACCGTCACGTACGACATCTGGGAGAAAACGATCCCGTAAGTGGTTCCCAGCCTGGCAATCTGCTCCTTGTCCGCGCCGCCCAGCGCGGCAATGCTCTCGTCTTCGAGCTCTTGAACGAGCGCACGCGCAGCTAGCACATGCAGGAATGGCGCACGGTCCGGCGCGAGTTTGGGATAATACGCCTGAGTCACCGGGAGTTCGAGTTGAACTGGCCGCCCCAAACTTGTTCCTTTGAGGACGATCTTGACGGGAATGGGGGCACCCAGCGGCCGCTGAACAAGGGCGAAGACACTGCACGGTAGACTGGAATGAAAGGGCGAGAAGTTTCCGAGCTGGTTGGGAGCCTGCTGCACGCGTGTCGTGTGTCGCATTGCAGTACTGTCGGGCACCGGCACACGGGGTGCTTCGACTGTCTTCTGGTCGCTTCCACCTGAAAGGGGAGAAACGGTGGTCTGTGCCTCGTTCGCAGGCAAGGACGTCGAGCCCTGGTCTTCGTCTGGTGAGACAACCCACTCGATTCCCTCGTGCTGCACGGGCGCGTAAGCAGCCGCTCCGAACAGATTGACGAGCTTGGCGTCCGGGGACTCGTTGTCGCGGACGTAAGCGACGGTCCCGCCGCCCGCGCGGGCAATGCCATCGCACATCTACGCCGTGTCACCTTTCAGTCGGCGTCGGCTGAATCTTAGGCGGCACGCACCTCAGTTGACACCTCTTTCCCTACTCCAAGCACTGAAAAACGCAGCGCGTAATCGGATTCGGCTACCGCGTCCGCGACCATCTTAATGACGCTCTTCGTATCACCCGCCCCGCGGTCCGTGACGAGGAAGACCACGGCCGGTCTCTTCAGGGCTTTCTTGCGACTGCCCACGACCATGCGCAGGGCCTCTGCGATATCCGTCGCACCCGGGCCAGGCTCGGCGAGCTTGGCGTCGACGTGGGCGAGCATGGCGTCGACGTAGGCGATAGCGGCCTTGAGCGTCTTCGCCGTATACTCCACGGACGCCGGCCACAGCGACTTGCACTCCGCCCCGGACGAGAAGACGTTGACCCGCGTGCCTTCTATCGGCAGCGAATGGAGCAAGATGTGCAGCGCACCGCGAATGGCGTCGCTGCGCCCGCACCCGTCGACGAGGACGAGGTACTCTTGCGAGGATACCGGACTCGGGTCGAAATACGGGACAAGCCTGAGCGCGAACGCATCTGTGGCCGTGTCCGAGCCGGGGGCGTCGAACCGCTGCATGACACAACGCGGGGTGTTGAGGTCGTCGCACTTGACCTCGAGAACGATCTCGGATTTCAACAACTTGTCGCTCCAGATGGTGACACAGGCTGTCGTCTCGCCCTTCCGCTCGATGTGGGCGGAGTGCTTAGGTGAAGCGATCGAGCTGATCGCGCCTGTCATCTCAAAGTACGCCGACAACTTGAAGCGACTACCAGCTGAGGAGGCAGCCGTAAGGCGGCTCTCCATAGCCTCTGGGAGTGGCCCATAAGAAGGCGCCAGGGTGACAGGTAGCTCCAGGCGTAGCGAATCCATTGACCTCGTTTCGGCAATGGCAAACACAAACTCGATACTATAGAACGTCAGCGGGAAATAACCACTGAAAGCGAAGACTAACTTCACGACGACGGTCTGCCCTGGCCCCAGAGTTCCTAGCGATGCCTCGAACACTAGATGACGTGTTAGGAATGGAATGAATAAAGTCTGTGCAGTGACCTTGCGATGAAGGTAGGTTCGCGAGCGTCGTCTCCCCATCGCCTGTATCATCGACCTTGCCCTGCTGGGTTACAGAGCGTTCCTTGACAACACCTCTGATGGTGCGCGTCTTATCTATCTCAGCCAAAAAGGCACAAACTGCCGCATCCGACGGCAGCGGAAAGACATAGGTAACTTCCTTAGAACCGCGGCCTACACAAGCATACGTCTGGCAAAGATGGTAAGTGTAAGATTTTAGGCACAATTCAAGGGCCCTGACCTGTGAGAGCACTGCGTAGGCGTTCACGTCGGTGACGGTGAGCCTGCAAGTCGCCTGGAGGAGCAATGGCTTTAACGACGAGTACGTGACACGTAGACCAGTAAAAGTACCCACTTGAAGAAGCGGATAGTCATCTCGGCTTCCAGACGTGGGTATGAGTCCACAGCGGTGCTTCATGGTTCAATGTGAGCGAGGATGAGGGCAGATGGGGTCCAAGTTGATGGAATTTATAGAGGGCACGGGACCTGTGTACAGCGCGTCTGTCTATTGTGCCAGATATCGTGCATCCTGTGTCCATTGTGAGCTGGTGGCTGATATAGAACAGAGTAAAGCCGCGGAGATGAGCGTGAGAAGTCAAGCGGAGGCTTCGAACGCGCTTTCAACCTCCGACAATCCCTCTCTTCCGCGGGCAGCCCCGACCGGCGACCTCCGGTCACTGCCAGGCAATGCGAGATCGTTGTTTATTCCCGCGCCACATTTTGGCATGCTCATCACTGGCGCTGACCTCGTTGGTGCCTCATCAGGCAAATTGGCCCCGCTCGGCGCCATGTCCGAGTCTCCCTCGACATTCGTAGACGTCATACAGTTTGCTCCACCGCGCCGCGGCTACAAAAAGGTGACACAGTGCAAGTCACAAAATTCTGGCCACGCCCGCGTTCTTCACTGCAACGCCGCCATCGCTTCCAACGACTTCAAACGACATACACTCTCTACTGATACCACATCCACGACCTACTACTACTACCACTATGACGAACACATTCTCTCTTACGACCTCGATACCCCTCGTCGCCTTAGCTTCGGCAGTTTTTGCTGTAGAAGTCAGCCAGAAGGTCGGCCTTGCTTGGGGCGGCTCGCCCGAACAGGTGGAACAGTTCCTGCAGACAGATAAAATCAGCTGGTACTACCACTGGAGCGAGGTTCCGACAATCGAGCAGCCCATCGAGTATGTCTTCGATCATCTCATCCCGCGCCTGTGTTGTCAGTACCTGACGCTCTCTTTCCCAGCTTTGCGCCCATGCTGTGGGGTGAGCGCGACGTCGAGGACTGGAGCAACTCGATCGCCAATGTCATCGACGAGAACAACGTGACGACGCTGCTTGGCATGAACGAGCCCAACCTCGCCGCGCAGTCCAACATGACCGCGGAGGAGGCCGCCGAGCTCTGGCGCACGCACATCCAGCCGCTCAAGGCGCGCGGGCTGCGGCTCGCCAGCCCCGTGCCGACGAACGCGCCCAGCGGGCCCATCTGGCTGCAGGACTTTATCACTGCGTGCGGCGCCAACTGCACCATCGACATCATCGCTTTGCGTGAGTCGCAATCTTCAACCGACGTCCCTCGCGCAGGCCTAATCACCATTCGCTTCCAGACTACTACGGCACGAACGCGACCGCGTTGATCGACTATGTCACCCGCGTCCACGACATGTTCCAGCGACCTGTCTGGCTCACCGAATTTGCGTGCCAGAGCTTCGTCGATGAGAACGACGTCGCGAGCGCGGAGGAGATCTCGGCGTTCATGAACACGACCGTGACCTTCCTCGAGAGCACGCCGTGGGTGGAACGGTACAGCTGGTTCGGCGCGACTACCAAACTGCACGGCATGAACCCCGTACGCCCATATTTCCTGCGCTAACGAGCGTCGTTTGCTCACACAACTTGCAGCTCAACGCGCTGATGAACCCCGACGGGCACATCAACACGCTGGGGCTGCAGTACATCGGCGCCGGCTCGTTTGTCGTGCCCAACGCGACCGATGGAGACGACAACACGAGCGCACCCGGCGGCGGCGGCGCAGCGTCCGATCATCTGACGCCGACCTTCGTCCCCAGCCCGGACGCGACGGGCGTCAGTCCAGAAGACAACCCGCTCTCGTGGCCGAGCATCGGTGCCGCCTCGTCCCTCGCTGCGCCGTTGTTCGCCGTGGGGATCACGGCTGCCGCGTCGCTTCTCTGGGTTGTATGAACTTCACGCAGTTCATGATTCGTCACGATACCCACGGCCATCCTATACCCACCACTTCGACCATTTCCGAGGATGGCTTGGAATTTGGTAGGAACACACCTTGTAGCGATAGAACGTAGTCGTAGCAGCGTGCAATGAAACGCGTGTACTTGTTCGATCTGCTGTCGGTATGTAAGTAGTTCATTGTGAGCGCCCGCCTCGTTCATGGCCTAAGAATACAGTGGGAAGCACGATGTGCAGACAACAACAAAGTACCGATGATCCTCTAGTCGTACGCGGTCATATCTATGATCGAAAGCAAGTTGTCGACCGACACAGTCGCAATAATGTTGCCGCACCACACGGACGTCGTGCTCGTGGCTTCCTCGAATTCTCCCCTGGGCCAGCGCGAGGGAGGAAGCCAGAGCAGCTTGCGCCCGGTCGCGGTGAGCGAGACCCAGCCGTCCTTTGACAGTGCGAATTTTTCGTCTGGCATGCCGGAGGTCCGCGTCAGGACGACATTGGTCGAAGACAACACGTCCGACATGGCCACGGAAAATGTGCCGGGAACATAGCCGTGCTGGTCGTTGTCCAGAAGGGACGTCCCGTCCAGGTGGATACACATGTCCGCCGAGATGAGGATCCGTCGCATGGGCTGCACCCGGGGGTCGTCTACAGTGAGACTGAACGGACAGGCGTGGCGGAGCTCCAGCGTCCCGGCGTCCCACACGAAGATGTTCCGGCGGTTGGACCAGATAACGTCCGCGACGAGGGTGGATCCGTCAGGCGATAGTGAGGCTGCCAGCATGCGAGGCTCTCCTCCGTCGATGATGGAGTCCGGCAGTAGCGCAACGCGAGAGGACACAAGACGGGGGCGCATGTGCGCAGGCGTCCCAGTGCTCACGGAGATGGTATGTAGCTGCAGAAGCCAGCCACAGGAGATGACGATGACCAGCGAATCCTTGATGAGTGCCAATGAAAAGAACGGAGGGTCGTCCATGTAGTCGGGGGCTGACAGTGACGACGGCTGAGGCAGCTGTGTAGGAGCTTCCGATGATGACGGAAAACACATGACGCCCCATATGCGTGCAGATGTTTTCGACTTGTCGTGAAATTGGTCCTCCCCCGCTATGTCGAATGGAAGCTCGACTGCGATCTCCCCCGTGGAACTATCAAGGATGGTGATCATTCTGTACGCCAGGACGCCAAGGAAGCGTGCATGTGCGGCCACTGCCAGAGTATTTGCATGGGGATGGACAACAGAATGTGCGCCTTCGCGGAGTCTTTTTGGATGCGAGATGTCGTAGATCTTCCACTCTAGAGAACCCGGGACAACAACGAGAAGCCTGCGACCGTCGGGAGACATGTCGAATGTCACGCAAGGGCCGAGCTTGGAGATAAATGAATAGCCATCCTCTGCAAACACGACTTCTGCGCGAAGGTCGCGGTCCGTGTCTGAATCACGATTATAGGCAATGACGGAGCCATCCCGAGAGATCCTGGGTGTAAGACGGCGCGCGGATTCGTGAACAGCCCACTGCTGCGTGATCCGATTGGAAGCACAGTCCCAAAAGATAAAGCTGTCCAGGCTTTCGTAGGCAACAATGCCAGAGTTCGGAATGAAGCATGTTCCCTGCGACGGAGATATCTCCACATCGAGGACTCTGGTACGCGTGAGAACGTCGATGACCTGCAGACTTTTATCGCCAGTGGTGACAGCAGCCAGACGCCCGTCGCTCGAAGACATGAGAGCTGTAAAACGCATCATAGGCGTGGAGTCAGGGAGACTGCCCAGTATTTCCGTCGTCGCCTTCGCCGGGTTCCACACGAGCAGGTCCATTGGGCAGAGCACGAGCACTTCGCGGTCGCCAGGCCCCCACGCCACAGAACGAGGCTGCAAGTCGTACTTGCCGGGGTGGAACGGAAGAAAATGCTGGACAGCACCTGAACGCGTGCTCACAATGCGAACCTCGCCGCGCATGTCAAGAGTGAGGATACGCAGGCTGTTCGCGGATATCAATACAGCCTGTAGTGGCCGCGGGTCGGGATACACGCGTATGCTCTTGATGATCGCGCCGTTGTCCGGGCTGCAAAGGTGTATGATCCCGAGATTTGTGCACAGCGCCACCCAGCGGCCGTGCGGCGCGTACAAGATGTGGTTGACACCATCCAGTCCCGCGCCGGACGAAGACAGGGTAGGCAGCATGCGTAGCCATGTTGGCCATTGTTGCGCGTTCCCCGACAAGAGGCGCAAGGCCCGCGGTTCTTGTAGCACTCTGTCGTAGGTCTGTCGTAATCGCGAGGAGGAAGGACACAAAGGGAACGCTGAAAGGTACAGCTGCTCGGGGCAGGCGACGAGGGCAGGCGCACACTCAACCGTCAGCCGGTAGGCGTCGTGCAGCATTTCTGCGACAGGCTCTCCGTCCCCTGGATCCCATTCCGGCTGAAAAATGTGTCAGAGACCGAGACAATCCCAGGGCGCTCGTGCTCACAGCGCGGCTAGTCGTGATAATGGGGAACCAGGTCACAACGACGTGCAGCCGGTCGAGCAAACTGAGCGCCTCGAGCCAGAACAGCAACCGCGAGCCGCAGAACTCGCTGAGCAAACGCAGATCGAATTTCCCCAGGGCCACGTGCGCGGGCCAATACGTGCACGCGTACTGGACGTGCAGAGGGAGCGCAGAAGCGATCCGGACGTGTCTGTCGGGGACGTCGGCGAGCATGGCTGTTGGCTCAGGAAGCTTGCAGACGTTGCGGCAAAGAACGAGCGGGCGCGCGAGCAGCTTGAAGCAGTGCTCCGCGAAGACGCCGTGCTGCGCGTCGGGCTCAACGTGGAAGCGCGCGTCCGCGCAGCGCGACGCGTCGATGAGGAAGTCCGCAAAGCTAGCGTGCACCGGGCGTATGGGCGTGTCCAGGTGCTGGGCGCTGAACATGACGACGCTGGCGAGCGGCTCGAGGACGGGCAGTAGCTCTGACTCAAGGTCCATCGCAACGAGCGCGGAGAGGGTGCGCGGGGAGACGTGGTCCTGCAGTACCGCGAGGGAGCCCAGAATCGCCTGGACGTGCTGCTGGCGGCGGGGGAGAGAAAGGAAATCGTCGGGGAATGCGGTGCTTAGTACGATGGTGTACAGGTTGTCGAGGCGGGCGAAGGAGCCGCGGCCAGTTGTCGCCCCACGCCGTAGCGGCGCCATGAGTGTATCCATGCCCATCGCGATATCCGCGTGTCGGAATCGCTTCAGGTACTCCATTGCGGTCATTGCGAAAATGAACAACCCCGCGGCGAGGTCGGTCAACTCCTCTTCAACAGCAGGGTAGAGCACGGTCAGCACTTGTCGGCTCGTCTCGGGCAGCTGGCGCAGCGCATTCTCGAAATAAAATTTGATGTCCGCATCGATTGTTGGCCGCGGGACCTCGTGGAGCTGGAAACGCTGCGATTTGGATGTGAAGGTGACCGACTGAAACGCGTCCTCGATATGAAGCTCCGGGCGCGAGGACACGAAGATGCGCAAGGGACATGCAATCGACGGCAGCGCCTCCATCATGAGGAACAGCATCCGCGGCACGAGGTCTTGCGCTGCCTCCGTGCATTCATCGAGGGCGTCGATGACAATGACTACCGGCGCATGGTCCGCGGGTAACGTCGAGAGAAGCGCCGTGAAGAGTCCATTGGTCTGCTCTTCCAGGTTCTGCCGCTGTCCGTGCCGCAGATGGTCGCGAAGGATCCGAGGAGCAGAGGCTTGTAGCGCAGGCAGGTGCGAGATGAGTTGGCGCGCCAGCGTCGGGAAGACGAGGTCGGTGGTGCTTAGCTCCTGTGCGCCGCGCATAAAGAAGAACGTCGCGCCGAGCACGCCCGCGTCCTGCGCGCGTTTCGCGACTTCGAATGCGATGGTAGACTTGCCCGTGCCCGCGCTCCCGGAGAGCACGAAGAAGGGCATCGGGTCGCGCTTGCTGCTCGTGGAAGACATTCCTGCCCATTCGTCCAAGTCGCGAAGAAGCTCCACACGCGTGCCGGGCAGCAGTCCTCCGTGCCGGGCGTGTACGCTCGCGCGAAAACCCGCCTCCGCATAGGGTAGCCGGTTCAGCTCCTGTTCAAGCTCTGAAGCGAGATGGAACGCCAGCCCGGGACAGTGCTATCGAACTGCTCACCAGCTTTGGCTCGCACTTCCGCCACTGCCCTCTGGTTCGCCGCCATGTCGTCGACAATCTTGTGCAAGATGAGCTCTATCGTAAACTGCCCTTTCATCTGGCCACAAATAAGACTTCATGCACCAGAATCGCGACGTAGACATACCGCAAAGTCCTGCCGTGCCTTTACAAGCTGGCTGCTCATGTCCTGCAAGGTCTCGGCATTCCTCTTTGCGTAGAGCAGCGCCTTGAAATTCGAGGTCTTCTGGAGCTTTCGTGCGGAGTGGAGCACATCGTTCATGTGCCTGTTCAACGCAGCCAGATGAGCACACTCTTAACGAATGACTGACGGGCCTACTGTTGTAGTTCGGCGATACGCTCGAGCAGCCCATTTTCCGCTCCCAGTCGCGCCAAGAACTCGCGTCTGACAGCAAGATCTGCGTGCAGATCGACCTGTTTATGTATCGACGCGACGAAGGACTGCAGGATCGCGCCCAGCGACGCGATCTCTGTTGCGGCGGCCGCGCAGGCGGCGCTGTTGTCGCGGCTGCTCTGTGCGAATCGGACGCGTCAGACGCCGGGACGCCGAGGATGGTGCGACCGCGCACCTGGATGAGGCGGATGACGGCGAGCGCGCCGCTGATGATGCCCTCGACACCGGGAATCTCTGCGCCGGCCAGGCCCTCGCTGGCGAGCCCCAGCACGGTCTCCGCGCCCGCGAGCACCTTGTCGATCGTCTCGCCGCGTTTACTCATCGCAGAGTA
This sequence comes from Auricularia cornea, assembly GCA_030578095.1. Taxonomy (NCBI): domain Eukaryota; kingdom Fungi; phylum Basidiomycota; class Agaricomycetes; order Auriculariales; family Auriculariaceae; genus Auricularia; species Auricularia cornea. Next base: position 1,353,722 of record JARLTE010000009.1, on the reverse strand, counting down.
TTATCATGAATCGGACTCGGAGACGTTGAGGACAGAACCAGCGGGGCCGAGGGCCTGCCAAACGCAATTTGGTGCGGGCTGTGATCAAACAACCTGGTCCGCAGCGTCGAAGCGTGCGCGCGCGCTGGGGTCGGCCTGCGGCGATAGAGCGTTGCGCCGTCGAGTGGGACAGGTCCCGCGAAGCTGTCGTCGCCTGACCTTCGGGAACGGTGCGCGCGGTTCATGATCATGACAAGTCCGGCACACTCGGCGCGGAGTCCCGAAGTGCCCAATTTGCCCCCGGCGCCGCGCTGGTGGGACCGCTCACCGACTTTGGCGGCTAGTCGAATACTTGCATATCCAACCCAGGAACAATGACCTTCGAGCCCACTCACTCTACCATTGATCATTGTAGAATGAGCAACTACCGCTGAATCACCTTGAATATATAGGTCAAAAAGCTCATCGGCTGTCGGAGATGCTGGGAGACAGCTCAGGTACTCCTCTTACTTCCCCGTGACCTTGGGCGCGCTAGAGCAGTCTAGCATAGTATGTTAGAATCAGTTGTACACTTGTCTTGTCCCTGAATTCAGTCGCAACACCGGCTCTGTCTCACGGATTAGTTTCATATTTACTATCTCACCTTTGTGTCTCTGTATAGTTCGTTTGACTTCAGAGTGTTACATTCCTTAGAGTTGTACTAGGGTTGATCCAATGGCCACACCGCGTATGAGCAAGTACTGGGAGTTCCCAACCCACAGTACCGGTGAATAATAGATCAGTTATGTCCCTCACATAGAGTCAAAACAGCATGATTAAAGCGCATTATATTTGCCAGAAGTACTCACATGCCTTGCCATCGAAAGCGTGGCTCTCATCTGGCATTCATGACTTTAGGTTCAGATGTCGGCCGCATGCCACACATCACCTTTCTCCTCATAATCCTTTCTTCCTTGCGAATCCTACTCTCCTCCCACATGATATTACGCCTCGTCTAGATCTATTGAGTATCTCTGCCACAAAAATTGCTTGCCCTGTCGTGCCCCGGTTAACGTGATCGGCGCACTGGCTGGACCATCCATGACGCGTTGACACTCGCTCAGCGGTCTACACTTTGCTCTCGTATAAGCTGTACCACGCAGCGCACCGCCTGTGCACAATGCATATGAACTGGGCCAGACGTCCGTGTCGCGGCCATCGTAGCGCCCCGCCGGCTTTGCTCGGTGTGGCGCCGCTGTCGCAGAGGCACCTCGACTCAGTCCGAGTGTTCTGGCTCTCTCAGACGTTCAGGCATGTGCTCCATGACTGGCCCTACTGTCGTCGATCTTAATGACGCATGAATTACCATGCGTGCGCCTGCCGGGTGGCAGACGTCGAGGCGGCATTCCCGAGGGCTATTTCGGGACACGGACTGTGGTGCACGTCGACCCTGGTGCACGGCGCACGTCGCGCGTCGCGTGAGGTCCGAGAATAGACCTCGATGCATGTCCGCGGGCGGCGTCCATCGCGCTGCACGCGGGCGCCATGCCACCGCGTCTTCTCGTCCGTTCGCAAACATCACCATCACAACGCGGAGACCGCATGCGGCTCGGCGAAACGAGGCTGGCTGCGTTGCGTGAGATGAAACTCTTGCCACTGGCATTGGGCGAGCGATTATCCGAAACTCCCGATTGCACCCTGGCGTCTCCGAGGAACCTGGGCGCCACGGCGCTATCGCAACCCACTCGGTGCGGACTTGCACATTGAGCATGCGATCGGCGAGCATTTTGTACGTACACGCCTCCTGTTCGACAGAGTCCTGGCACTGGCAGCCAGGCACCTGAGCTCTCAGGGCGTACGTGACTCGGACTCAGGGGCCTCGGCCTCCCGCTTCTCCTTCTCCCCGGAGTGCGAAGCCCTTGGCGCGCCCTGAGTTGACCGGGGTGAGGTAAATGCACGCTGTCCAACGACGATGGCAGAAGATCATGGAGACGACGGGCTGCGCAGGTGATGCTCGTCTGAGGTCTGAGGCCTGGCAAGGGTCGTGCGATAGCCTGAGTGCCACTGTGCCACTGTAGAATGTCGTTTAGACCTGCGCGAAGAAGGACCTCCGTGAGACGTGGCGGGTGAAGGACGAGAGAGCAAGCAGGAGAGAGGCCACATGCACCGCTGTGTGGAGGATCAGGACGTCATGTGGGGCGGTCCGCGATGGCCCGAGCGTTGGAGGTCTTGGGTCTCTAGTCTCAGCGGCGGCGAGACTGCAGGGCGGGGAGAGACTGCGTCTCTCAGTGTTGAGGGCGGGTGTTTGGGCCACGTCTCGATCGCGGGGGCGGGCCAAGTGGTGCGACGCGCTTTGTGGGGCAAGACCGAGCGCGCGGGCGGCTGCGGGAGGACTCGGAACGGAATGGGCGGAAGCCGCCTGGGGGCCCATAAGGGAGCAAATCATGTTGCGCTCGGCCGACACGCCCCAGCTCACGCTGCACCCACCCTTGGCCCGCGCACGATGCAGCGAACGGCGAGCAAGAGCATTCTGACGCGGGCAAAACGGCCGCCGTGCAAGAAGACGGTGTCGTTCTGCAGCGAGGACGAGTGCCGCGTCTACCGCGCCGATGATTACGACCGGACTGCCGTTGCGCCGTCCCGCGACCTGTCGACCAGGTCCGTCCAGCTTTCACGTGCATACACCGGCCGCGGACGAGGCTGACGCTCGAGACCGCCAGAGACTATCAGGAGCTCGAGGAAGTCCTCAACGTCACGACGGCGCCCAGAGAACGGGTTATGGGCGGTCGCGTGCACATGCCGCTGCTGCCGCTGCTCCAGGACGACGCGCCGCGCAGCCCGCCAGCAGCGAGCCAGCCACCGCCCAAGTTCCCCAGCGCCCCGTCGCGCTTCACGTCGTTCAACTTCCTGCCCGTGAACCCGAATGTCTCGGCCGACAGCGCGCACCAGCCACCCTCGTCGCCGCCGCCGCCGACGAGCAGACCGCCCGCGCGGCAGTTCCCCGGGTTCGCGTTCGTGAGCGTCGTCCCGGTGACGGACGCGGCGCCGCCGTCGCGCGTGCCCGAGAGTCGGCCGACCAACTTCCTCCCGCTGACGCCCGTCGCCACTGGACCCGCCGCCAGTGCCCCATCCACGTCATCGGCCCCCGCATCCCCGCCCGCGGCACCATTGACGGTCACCTTCAAGCGCCAGCCGCAACATCGCACCGTGGACTCGGTCACGCGCCCGCCAATATCACCGTCCGGCGCATACATGCAGCCCTCGCGTCCGAATGGCGCAGCGCCCATATCCATCCCCACCTCCAGTTCAGGCGGGGGCTCGAATTTTCGCAGCTGGAGTCCACCGAGCGCCACTCTCCGCCCGCCCAGTGACTTTCGGCCGTCGTCCTCGCCGCCATACTGTGCCCCCATAGCATCGGCCGCTGTCCCCCAGTCGCCGCCCCATACACGTCTGCGTAGCATGGCCTCGTGACACGCCCCCATACACTGACCCGACCGCGCGCTCCCCTCTCTCATCACGGATCCCTTGCGCTATGTTACATACATCCCATCGTCCCTTGCATCAGTCCGTCCTCTCTATTTCCAGGCCCACTCATAGACATATCTCTATTTCTCGTCTCGTCTCAGGTCTCGAAGTCTACCCTGTATATCACTGTCTCCGCCCTCGCTTTCCCAAAATCTTACCTACCATCGCTCGACCGGTAACTCTATCGCACCGCTCGGCCACTAGTGCCCACCCCCAGCTACATAGCAAACGGCATCTTCTCGTCCCCTATCGCTCACTCTGACTCGCCCGCCATCCCGATTCCTTGCTGCCCAGTTGCGTTCTCCCACGACCACATGACGTCCCAGGGACGCGCCTCGGAGGCTGATGGGGCCATTCATCCCTCAGGCCTCAGGTCTGAGCCCGCTGCCCGTCTTTGGAAGTTCCGCAACAAAGCTTCCTCTAATCGCGCGCAGCTGTATCTCCTTCATTCGCCCTTCTGGTTCCTGGCATGCATGTCTGTGCGGGCGCTGGCCGACGTTCTAGCGTCGGAGGCCTTGTCGGTCCCTGCTGGCCTTCTGCTTCGCCTTTCGCACCGTCCCTCCTCCCGGTGTGCGTGGGCTATCGTAACAGCATGATGCACACCCCGCCGCGGGGAAGGCGATCGGAGAAATCGGGAACTTCGGCCTTTGTGCTCGTCCAGTCACTCATGATCAGGCTCGCGGCACCTGTGGCTTTCAACTCCCGCGCCTCGGGGTATCTTCTGCGCTGACTCTGAGGGCAGCATTAGCTGAACGGAGGCTGAGATCTGGCGGCTCGTATCTGCTGCGGCCGCTTCCTTGTGCGTGGCGTCATCCCCAGCCTCGCGGCGTTCCATCCTCGGTGCTCCCGATGCCTGGCGGGCTTCTCGCGGCGTTACCGGCCTTATGAGATACATTTTCAACTTCTCGACAGGTTTTGATCTTGGGCTGCCCTGCTGCACTCCTTAGATGACTGGCAGCTTATCGCACAGAGAGCGCCGCGAGCACGCACTGAATACGCACGCCCTCAGGCTTTCACACAAAGAATTCCGCCACATCTCAGGCCTCCACCTCCGACGGTGAAACAGCAGAGATTCGAGCCACACTGCCAGTCCGGGTATCTACCAACAAAGGCCTCACGTCCACTGGCTCGCGCATGACGCTTGCAGGCGGGTCCGACATTTCTGCGCGCGCGCACGGGCTCTGGAGGGCCCGCCCTGCCGGAATTCATTTGTCCTCGACGATCCTGCGCCGGGAAGCAGACTCTGCAATGATGCGGGACTGCCTCGAGGCGGCCCTTTTCGTCAGCGGCGTCATTCGTTCGACTACCTCGGCGAATCTTCTGCTCAAGCTGGAGGCGCGGAGGCTTTTCTCGCGGCCGGAGTCGACTTCAATGACGACTCAGAGTGCATGGGTGTGTCCTCTCCAAGTCGCCCCGATCAACCCAGCGCCGCCGGAGCAGAGGACTCCCACGGCCTCGTGATATCGAGACTCAAGTCGCACGCCGCCAATTCTCCTCGGAGTCTGATGATGGCGACGCATCTCGCAGATCTGAGCGTCGCCGGCCCGCTTTTGGGCACGCGACAACAAATCTGGCCAGCCTTCTCCAGGCATATCTCGCATCGGCTACGGTTATGCTTTGTGTTTCCAGCCGGCCAGTGCTTCCCGGTCCTCGCACGGCCGATGTTTTTGCGTCGATGTCGTGTGCGCACGGTCAGCGTTTGGCCCGCGTTGCCGGAATTCATGAGCGATGTCAGGGTAGCTCCCGGCGCATGTGCTAGGGAAGCATCGAGGACAAGGTGGCGTTCTTGCACTGCGTCGATATGTTGTCTCTGTGATTTCGATACTGGCTCATACTCGGGGTATTTCGCATTTCCGGAGTCTATGGGCATCATGAGAGGGCTTTAGCCCTTCTCGGTGCGTCATGGATCTCGTCCGCGGTGACAACACTGTCGATCCTGAACTTCGTCGCCGAACCTGCCGGGTTCCCTTCCTCAAGACCACACGATCGCTGCTTCGGGGCAGGGTGCGATCGGCCGTCGTACAGATGCCGCGACCACGCGCAGTGGTTCCCGTGTTTCAGCGAGGGCATGATGCGTATGCACCGGCTCACAAGAGCACCGCTATCCCTGAACTCCGTCGAGCACCTTCCCTGCGCAGGGGCCTGAATGTGCGCTCTCGTGGCAAAGCCATTCTCGACCACGACTTGCCCCTGGCTCTCGCGCGTGTGCCGCCAGTCGCATCTTCCCACGACCACATGACGCCGCGACAGGCTATGTACAGACGATGACAAATTCTGTCTCACGACCCGCGTCAGTACTGTGTGCCGGTGGTCCTCGGAGTCTGATGGGGCTCCCGCCCAAACCGGCCACGGGACAACAAATGGTCATACGACTGCGTATCTATCTCGTTTGGCCTCGTCTCCTGCGTGCTGGTCTGACCCGGGACGTACCCACTGGCACTGCGCAACGGCCGGAGTTCTTGCGCCGACATCGCAATGCAGCGCACGGCACGCGGACGGTCCGGGAACCGCCCTCCCAGCATCTGGTTCTTACGGGAACGAGCACAGCCGCGTTGCGCGGGGAAACAATGCCCGTGCGGCGAAACCCAGGCGGGGAATCCGCGGCGGCTGTCGCGTCCGCGGCATCAGGAGCCTGTCCGGGCGCACAGACTGCCGCTCTGCCCAGCGGTGCCGTCCTGATTGCTGCTGGGGCGAGACCGCTGCGCAGCTGCCTCGAGGCCATCCGGGAGGGCTTAATTGCGCGCTGGAGGCTATCCGCCTCGGCGAGCTCACCCGCGGTACCCGATCGGTGAACCGTGATCCTCGCCACACTGTACACTGCACACTGGCAACTCTACACCCGCTCCCACCACAGCTTCACGCTCGAAATACCCGCGCGGATCAGCAGCGTTGAATCGCCCTCCCATCGCATCTCATCGCATCGCCCGCGCGCGAAGCCAGAGCGGCGAGTTTCGCGGGCGCAAAGAAGCGGCCCCAGTGCCCGGCGCGGGAACGTCGCGCACTCCCGGCGACCGCGTCGCCCAGATACGCAATAGGCGTGCCCGCGTCGCCGCGGACCGTCCGGCCCCTTGAAACCGCGCAAGGGCGATGCTCTCAGTAGCCGGCGCGTCTCGCTCGCGGTTCCCCTGCGTCTGTAACGCGTTGCGTTTCTTCGGTGCGCTGCGGAATATCCGGCTGTAGTGGACTGCGGGCGCGCCGGAGGGCGCGGGGAGGAGCGAGTACGACATCGTTCGATCATGCGATGCTGGGATGCTGAAGGCGCCCATGTGCAAATTTAGGCTTTTCAGCCGCAGGAATAGGCCACCGATAGTTTGGTGTCGCGCGTTGGACGATGGACAAGCGAGGGACAGCGAGTGCCGCAATTCCATTGCTGTATAAGGCACAGAGTTTGGGGCCGAGACTCACTTGCTATGCATGAGAGCGCTCTCAATCAGGACGATGGAACAGATTGTAACGTGGAAGGTAGGTAGGTAGGTAGATTCACGGAATGTGGTCCTATACAGAACTCCGCGCTTCGAGCTCGCGGCAAAACTCGCGCGGACTCGTGTTGAACAGCCCCTCGCTCCCAAAATCGTGCAGCCAGGGGTTTTGACCGCGAGAACCAAGTCAACTTAAGCTAGATTCGCCTCTGGCTTCGATTCGGATTGACGGTGCTCAGCCTGCCATTAAAGGAAGACAATCGTTCCTTTCTAAAGCCTGCCATCAATCACCCCGAGAGATGTGCCAGCATTCGCATTATAAAAGTCGAGTGAACGTTACACATGGACAAGGAGCTGTCAATGCTGAGAAAGCTGTCAGTAATTGCATTGCGAGAGAGGGTGCAATGCCGAGTAACAGAGGAAGCGAGCGCAAGGAAACGTCAGCAGGAAAGACGTCGAGACCAGGCGGGTAGCAGGGTGAACGAGGAGTAGCGAGTAGCAGGTCATACAGACGGAAACAGAGCAAGCGATTGGAGAAGGGCAAAAAAGAGGAACTGGGGTCGCAGCCATCAAGGTGTGAGGCAGCGAGACCAAGGGACAGCAGAGATGATGTGGCAATAAGTAGCTCACGAACAGCAGGAAAGCTTTACCCTCCGATCTCAGCGGTCTCACCCTCGGAAAATGCGAGGACAAGCTCCGCGCGCAGGAAGGCGAGGTGTACGCATGAAATAGCCGAAAGGAGCCCCCCTTTGTTCAGGAGCGCGGCAGCAACCTTTGGTGCACTGGTGGTGACCATCCGGCGCCAACGCTCATCCGCCGCGAGTTGCATGGCTTTTGAGCCTCTCAGACGCGTCTGATGGGCTGATAGAGAGGCCCTCGCGTCATCTTGCATCGCGACGATGAATGCCCCGCGGTCGGCGTGGCCGGAAATCGCATTAAAGCACCGGATGCGAGCGGTGAGCCTGCAAAGCTCGGTTACGGCGTTTGGGGCGCTCGTATTGTCGAGACGCGCGGATGCCCCGTCAGTACGCCGAAGCGCCTCCTGCATCGCGGGCCCGGCGTCTCCTACAATGCTGCCGCGGATCCCTTCGACGACGTCGGCGGGCCCGGCGGTCAGCAGATGCAGGAACTCTCGCGTATACACAGCCTGTAAGTGCGACCACGAGATCTCGCCGAAAATGCGTTGCAGGTCGCGTTCAGGGTCCGTCTAGTACAAGAACGCAAGCTCAGCCAGATGAACAGGCGCTCTTGAACGTGCACTCACCTGTGACGCTTGCTGCGGGATGTGCTCTCGCGCCCCGTTTTCGCCAGTGGCCGTCACGATCGACGTCTGGCTGCCAGTGCCGGTGGTGGTGAGGAGATCGTTGGTAAGCGACGGCATCGTTTCGACGATTGACTCGGTGAGAGGTCTAGAAAGAGCGTGAGAAAGTATTCAAGCTCCGTAAAGAACGCCCCAATGAGTTGTGTAGGTGGTCGGGGTCGCTCAGCGCTCAGCCTCGGAAGTCCGCGCCCCACTCCGCGATCCTGCGAGCCGTCACTTGCAGCTCTAATGCATGTCATGAGCGAAGCCTCCTCCCCAGGCAATGTTCACATAGACATCAAGCGGACTATCTGTCGGCGACCCTCTGCTTCAATGTGACCACGGCATGAGCATTCCGGAAGGTAGCGTGAGACTGCCCACCATGCCATGGTGTCTGCTAGCCTCCGCCGACAGTCGTCCTTCAATATGGACGATTCAAAGACCAGCCACTGTCTCACGCACTCAGACTGCGACTCGGAGGTAATAATATGGTTGCCAAGGCGTCGTTTTGCGCGTTATAGGGGCAACGCGTTATGCAATAGAGATCGGGAAACTGAGCCCGCACGGCAATGCCCTAGCTCACAAGTGTTTACGGATTTGAGACATTATACTCCCTGATGGCTCAGTTGGCTAGAGCGTCCGACTGTTAATACTGTAGCGATCGGGAGGTCCACAGTTCGAACCTGTGTCGGGGAGTTCTTTTTGACCTTTTGCGAATGCTGCAATGTTTCCTGCAGACGTTGTATGCTTGGTTGCAGCCTTTTCTTCTCTGCAAGGCTCCCTTCTCGCGCATTTACATGCCTTCAAGGCACATTCCGCGCGTCAACCGGTTTTCCGCGCATTAATTGCCATGATCGAACTTTGGCGCCCCTAACTCGGCGAACCTGGTCGATAGCTCGAGCGTCTTTTGGTGATCCAAGCTCGTAGTCTGAGCATGTGTCCCATCTTGAACATCGCTGCCTACCTGCCAGCGTGTCAACACTGACAACACCCATTCATCGCGGTAACGTGGTATGGTGCATTGAACTCCCCATGAGCCCTGAGCCCAGGCTGAGCCCTCTTCAAAGAATCATGCTGCCCCTCGGTCACGACGTTCTCCCGCAAACCCTGTCATGCATCGTCTTCCCGGGACCTCTACCAACGTGTTCGCATGCGCCGGTCACACAGTCGCTGATTTGGCTACCATTGTGAACATGTGCTAAGAAAGCCGACGCTGTGTGTAAATGTGCCACGGCTATCGAGCATGTTGAGTGCGCGTCGAGTCGACGTTAGTTAGTAGCACGAACGTCATATAAACAACGGGTTCACTGAAAGCCGGCACGAACAGGTGGACAAACAGGGTCTCTCGAGGACTACTGTAGCGCCTCCTCGAGTGACAAATAACCGACAGTATGGGACGGTCAGGGTCACGTGCTAGCTTGTATCCTGGTTCCAAGGGCTCTCGGAGTCGGCTATGCTGGCGAAGCTGCAGCACAGAAGAAAGCCCCGCGCGGCGAAGAAGGAAACCCCATGCAGGCGCGCTCGCGCGCGCCGCGTGCTAATGGCCCGGAATAACGCGTCGTCAAATCACAGCACAACAGCAACAGCGTGTCGTCACTAACATCTGGGGTGATCCTAAGAGTAGAAACAGCAGGCCCGGCTGTAATGGAGGCCGAGCACCGCGCCGCTGATACAGTAACGTTCGCCAGTGGAGCGCCTAGAGAAGAGCAGCACAACACGCACACGGTGGGGCCAAGGCGACGTGCGTCCGCTTGGCGCAGAAAAATGGGAGCTGTCGCAGGGCATAGAGAGGATATGGAAGGGCCGGCAGGCGCTCATGGGACCTGGGATGCGCCCGGCCTGTCCGCGCCTGCGACATCCCGGGCGCGCGCCAAGCGCGCCAGGATGGACGATGACGCTCTGGAGCGTCGGGCACAGAATGAAGCCGCGAGCCGAGGACAGAGCGTGGGATTGGTGGTGCAGCGACAACTTCGCGACAAAGATCCATGGTTAAAGGTTTCCTGGGCCCGCGCGCCCGGGTCTGCCCCGCCCGTCCCAAGATGGGAAATCAGATAGAGGTTAAGCTGGCGGGGAAGACGGCGAGAACTCTGCGCGCGGGGGGCTTCGCGTTCTGCGCGCTCCACGGTTCGCTGCGCCAGTGTCCCGACTCGGTTGCCTAATTGCACTCTTGTGCGGACGCCCCGGCGGCTAGATAGTCGCTATTCAGGGAGATTGAGACGCGCAGCGCGTCGACAGAGCGGCGGGGCAGTGGAAATTCGTCGACAAGCACGGGGGGTGCGCAGCGTCAGGAGACGATTTGGGCTGATAGTCGTGAGAGCGTTGGGATGTCAGGTGAGTCACAGATGTTTGAATATCGTGGTAAGGTCGCAGCCCATCACGAGGAATATCCGGAATGAGGACGAGGCGCGGCTCCCACTGGCCCGGGAGGACGAGTAGCCGGGCCCGTGCGCGCTTGGGCTCTACGGAGAATTTTGTCACGAGTGGTATGACGACGTAAGACATCGATGGAGTGATGCTGGGGAGATGCAGATGTTGTGTGTGCGCGCAAAGAGCACAGGAGACAGAAGCAGCGCCGAGCCACCGGCAAAACGAGGGCAAGTAATACCGGCCGAGCAGCTGTGACGCGGACGCAGAGTTGGTTGCCAGGCTGGGGCGCACTGGGGCGAGATATTCAGTGATTTTTGCCGCCAGCGCAAGGGAACAGCGAGCGGTGGGCACCGCACTGAGCAACGAGCAGAGCAATTGCAATGGAAGACTGGCGGAGTCCAGACGGAAGCTTTCGATCAACTTTGGCAGTGTACGACCGGCCTCGCACTCTCGCTCGCCGCGGACGACCAGCACGATGCCCATCAAGCACCTCGACGGTAGGCGTGTCCTGGCTGCTGCTGGGCGCCGGCGCTTATGCGCATACGTCCAGCATACCTGGCCGAGCGCAAATTTCTGCAGATTCTTCCCCTGTCGACGCTTTCGGACAACCGGCTGGGCATAGATGCCTCGTACTACCTCCAAAACCTGCTCGACAGCCCGTCGAGCCGCGAGCCGCTGCTGGCGGCGACGGGCGGGCTCCCGCTGGCGCTGACGACGCGCATCGAGACCGACCTGCGCGCGCTCGAGAAGCTGCGCATAAAACCAGTCTTCATCTTCCCCGGCCTCCCGCCCAACAAGCGCTGGAAGACGGCGGGCGGCGCAGAGTACGCCGAGGCCGTCCGCGACCGCCGCGACGCCTGGAGCCGGTACGAGAGCGGCCGCGAGGAGGAGGCCACACGGCTCTTCGAGGGCAGGGCCAACATCTCCCACTGGGACCTCTGGCGCTCTGTCCTGCGCATCTTCAGGCATAGAAATGTCGAGTTTCTCATTGCCCCTTACAATTCCTGGGCCCAGGTATTTCGGCTCACCCAGTGCACTACAAGCGCTGACGCCCGCGCCAGTTGATCTACCTGCACAGGCACGCAAAGAACTACATCCACGCCATCTTCGGACCCTCGGACCTCTTGTTGTACACTGGCATCGACAAGCTCATCACCTTCGTCGACCTCACCCTCCCCAACCCGTCCTTCACCTACGTCTCCAAGCGCACCATCCTCTCCGACCTTGGCATCTCCGACGACCTCTTCCTCGATGCAGGCATCCTGGCCGGCTTCGAACACTCCCCGCCCTTCCCTGCGACACCCGAGCAAAACTTCAAGTCCATAGTGGAGCTCGTCAAGAGCTACAAGTCCGGCCACGCAGTTGTCACCGCCTTCGCCGAGCACCCGAGCATCAAGAGCCAGAACTACAACGAACACTACGCCCGGACGCGCTCCATGATTCGCTATTCACTCGTGCTTTCCTCTGACGGCAGCGTTCAGCCCCTGCCCCTCGCCGTCCCGACTCCGACAGGCCACAGTCACCACATGCACAATGTCACCGCGGCGGACATCCCTCAGGACCTGCACGAGATCTTCACCAACAGACTACCTGATGAAGTCTATTTCTATCTGTCGCGTGGCCTGTTCGGGCCCCAGGCGCTCGCCTGGCTGACTTCTGGCGCGATCGTCGAGAACCCGCCGCTGGACAACGGCGAGCCGACCGAATACAGACGCTTCATCAAGGAGGTCATCACGGACAGCGTGACCGGCCCGCGCACCATCGCGCTGACGCTCATCAGCACCGTGCTGCACCAGTTCTGGGCGAATCGCCGCGTCGTGCCCCAGTTCTGGTTCGACCAGGGAAACCGCCCGAGCGAACCCCTCAAGGGTCTGCGCCACAGCGACCCGCAGGCGACGCAGTACGTCGAACGGCTCCCCGGGTGGAGCGTCAGCTCTACCTTGATTGAGGAAGAGCTGAGGAGGCAGAACGTGAGTCGACAGGGTCCCTTCGGCCTTCCGCCCTGCACGCAGCTGACAAGCCTCGGATAACCACAGTCCTCGACCATCGACTTCTCCCTTTGTCTCGGCGCAACATCGACGGACAAGCTCGCCGCGCGGACCAAGTCCAAGGGCGCGTCCATTCACCCGATTGACAAGAAGGATGAAGTTGTCGCAAATGTCATCTGGCGATTCCTCGAACTGCGCGGGTGAATACGCTCAGCAGTCTTGGTGGCGGTCACGAGCTGTCAGCCTGACATCTTATCGCGCAGGTTCCTGAACAGCAACCACGGGCACACCATGCACGCCAGGGCCATGCATTCTGCACTCAAGAAGGCGCGCATAAATGACAAGTTCCAAGACTCTCTCTATCTGTTCTTGGAACTCGTCCGGGCGGGTGTCTGCCACGGCAACCTCTGGAGCGGCCGTGCGTACAGCGGCGGTCCAAGCTTCGGTGATGGTACGTCTCACGAGGCCTGGCCATGCTGGGCGGTAACTGACGTGACGGTTCCGATAGAGGAGGAGAAGAAGTGCATGCTGCTCATCATGCGGGTGCTCAGCATTGTTCCGATGCTGTACAAGGTGCGCCCACTGGTCGCGCGCGCGCGCCGCGCCCTGGGAATGCAAACAAGCTAATCGCGCGTGCGTGACACACAGTCGCAAGCGTGGTCCGCGCCGCTGTCGCGCGAACTGCTCGTGTTCAACTCGTTCCTGCGCGCCCTCTCGCGCAATCTCCGAACCTTGATCGAGCAGGTGGCGCTCAACATGCTCGTGCGCGGAGATGCGCGGAAGGCGCGGGACGATCTGCTGGACATCGCGCTGTCGCTGCCGTTCCAGACGGACACCAACACGGGCTTCGGCATCCTCGCCAAGGTCTACCTCGACGCCCTCACGCACCTCAACGGCCGGCAGCGCGTCACGGACCCGAACGCGGAAGGTGTGAGGGAGGCCAAGGAGATGGCGCTGGAGATCTGCGAGGAGACGTTCACCGGCGTCAAGAACCCGCGGCAGGAGGTCGAGCGTGGGTTCAGGTTCTGGGATGTGGTAAGTTCGCCGTTCGGCAGTTACGTAGCACATGATATCGATCGATTCTGACGCCGTTTCCTTTCCCTCTTTATTTTCACAGGCGCTGACTGCGATCCGCACAATGCACGCGGAGGGCGGGGTCATGCCCGACCTCGCGGACGTCTTCGAGGCCGCCGACGCATGGCTGCAGCCCATGCGGCCGTAAGTTGGGGAGAGGGCCTCTGGCTAGCAGGTCAGGGCGAGCCCTAACCGCCCGGACCGTCTGGACGAGGTCTAGCCGCGCGAGAAATCGTGGGCGGGCATCGATTCTGGGCTCCAGGGCTTTCCCTTGACTCTGCCGTGCATTTTCCGAGGTTGTGGGGAAGGTTTGTTGTCGAGTTCTCTTGTCTGGGTGCACCGGGTACGGGTGTCGACAGTAGCCGGAGTTGTTGAATGCAGTGCGTGGGCTGTTGGATCTGAATTCCGTATTTTCTTGCATTAGGACCCGGCGATTGCAATGTCACTTGGCCGACCGAGCGTCATGATTGTGATGGCTCCCTGGTGGGAGCAGCGCGTCCGAGCTTCTGAGGCCGACCGCCTGCTTGTCGGGTTTCGTTCCCACCGGCAGCCTGCCGTTTCTAGCGTTGCCTTAAGCCATGCCCAAGCGCGCAAGTTTGCAGTTTAATTAAATACCCCTTCCTCTCCTCCTCCTCGTTTTCCTTTCAACTGACCCCTCCGTGCGGCCGCCTCGCTCCCACCGCCCGCCATTATGGACGCCTACTATATTGACGCGAGCGTCGCGCCGTACTACTACGCGAAGCCTCCCCAGGCCGCCATGGACGCCCCGCACCTCATCAGCCAGCGCCGCATGCAGGAGCTCGTCGCCCCGGAGTCGAGCTCGAGCTCCTCCGCGCCATCGTCCTCATCGTCGTCGTCTCCCGTCTCGTCGCTGCCCACCGTGCTCACCGTGTCGGAAATTGAGGAGAAACTCGCAAACGCCCTGATCGCATGCCGCGCCGCCCTCCATGTGTCCGAGGAGGACGCGTTGGAGAGCGAGATCTCGACCGACGACGGGAGCGACGAGGACATGGACGACGACGACGAGTTCAGCTCGGAGGACGACTCCATGCTTGACGCCGATGAGGACGATGTCGACGACGACGAGGACGAGGAGGAAGACCTCGTGCCCGTCCGTCCCGACGACACGTACGAGCGCCGCATGCGCCGCGTGTCTGCCTGGCGCGACGCCGTCGCGGCGGAGGCCCCCGCTGAGCCTGGTGCGTCGTGGCGCGGAGCCTTTTGCGCCGGTCGCGCGTGTTTCTGACGCTGCGCAGCCCTCGCGCCGGCCTCCCCCGCCCCTTGCCGCAAGCGAAAAGCCGATGGCGACTGCGAGGTGGGCAGCCTCGTGGCCAGGGGCGACCGCGGCTGATCGTGCTTTGTGCAGACCACCCAATCCACATGTGTCAAGCGCGCGCGTATCGCGCTCGATGCGCTGCCGGCAACGTGTGCCGCGTGCGGCGGCGCCTTCCCGTCCGCGCTCGCGCTGCAGCTCCACGGGCTGCCGATGAACCCGAGCGAGGCGTGCCGCGCCGCGGTGGCGTACCAGCTCGAGGCGTAGACGCAGAAAGCACGCCGTCCCGCCGCCCGCAGCGGTGACGAAACGGACGCTGGGACTCTCCCACACCCTTACGACCGGTCACGAAAATACCTCGCATCCTATATTTATCATGCACCGCAGTTCTCTCAATCCGTCTCCGAGTCGTAGGTACCCTCTCGCACTTCCGGATAATCGGCCACATAATCCAGTGGGCCGCCTTATCTCTACCGCGCGGTATAGTTCTTCCCCCATTAGTACTGGCCATGAACGCAATTCCCACATGTAGCAAAGTAGTCGGTTACCCCCGCCCAGGCACTCAATTTATTCGCCATCTTGTGTCTTGTGTGTGTTTTTGCACCCTGTGTGTGTGTGTGGGCCGACATGGCGTGGCATGAGATCGACGGTTGCAAGCAGACAAGCAGGCCATTCAGAACCACCGCAGAGGAAGGCTGGCAGGCTGGCTGGCACAAGAGTTTCCGAGGCGTGTCGGCGCCGACAGGGCGCGATAGAGCCCTCTCGCGCTAGCCTCGCATCCGTATTCCTCCCTTCGCTGCACTGCTGATGTGGCCCCCACACATACGGCCGTAGTAGGGCTGTCTGCCAACATCCCGATGCATTGCATTTCCCGCGCAACCACTGGCAGCTTCACGCTTCTCACGCCAGAGAGTCAGACAAACCCGCATCGCTTTCCTCAGGCGTTGGCGCACGTTCCGACCTGGTGACGACGCTGCTTCGGGAAACAGCAGTGGCAGCTTTGCGCGGGCCGCTTGCGCTTGCGAAATGCGAAGCGCTGGGGCGACCGATGCGATCGTGGGAGAGAAGGGGGACTCTGGAGGGTCTTTGCCTGCCAGCCTCAGGAGTTACACGCCCTTCCCGCGGAAGAGCGTCCAAACACGTCCCTGCGATTTGCTGGCGCGCGCGACATGCTGATAGGCAGGAGACCCAACTCCCGCAGTGACCCTGCTGATATAGCAGCGGGTACACTCCCTTCCTCCTCTTTTCTGAGAGCACGCTGCGCGCGCGTCTTGAGGCGCAGCGCTAAATGGAGGCTGAGAAGGACTGACGACAATTATGGAGCGCAGAAGGTCGGCAGGCGAGGTTCTGAGTATGCCAATAAAAGACGTGTGGGATGTGTGTGGGGGGAAGATGCACTCGCGACGCGCTGAGGGGTGATGACATCTCGACTGGGAAGTTTTGGAGAGATGAGATGAGAAGCAGCGGCGCGGGCGCGCCACAGTGTGAAGCACATACCGCGTACGACGGTGGCCGGGGCCGACTGTCTTCCCTTCGCAGCGCCGCATTCAGGGTGGCCCGATGATCACAAGCTTTGTTGCAGCTAGCTTAATGTGGAGATCGCAGAGCTTTTGTTTCTCGCTTCTGTAACTTCCAAATCTGAGATGAGGACGAGAGAACGCTTCGATGCGGCCCGGTCTGTCCCATGATCGCCAGCACCGCGGCCCAAGTAGTACAGTTACTGTATGTGTGTGTACTGCAGCACGCGCAGTTGGCGCGATAAAGACTGCCCGGGCTGCAGGCGTCGATGGCGAGCGAGGAATAAACGATGAGCCTGTTGTACCCCAGAATGTAGCGCCGCAGAACCTGAGGTTAGGCGAGGTTGGGGCTTCGCCCCTTCGACCAATGCTCCATTCACCGGCTGAGACGGACGAGCGCAATCCAGCCCTGGACGCACATCAAACGTGCACGGGACCGGGTGCTCGCGCCGCATTGGACGTGCAGGAAGGACAGAGGCTATTCATAGCGCGCGCGATCCCTGGCCATGGGAGCGGAGAGGGATGGGCAAGCGCACCTCGCAACGGGATAGACGAACGGCAGAGGTGGGTGCCCGACATTCGGCGCCGCGGGAGGCATAATGCCGTAGTATTCGGGCTCGTTGAGGAATACGCGCTCCCAGAGGCGTGTGCTGTGGGAATTAGACTGCTCCTGGGAGTATGAGGGCAAAAATTGGGATCCGAGAGAGCGGGCGGCCGTTCCAGAGTTCCAGCGCAGAGCCCGAACCGTCTTCATTGCTCGCCAGCGTCTGCTGCTGGGAAAAGGCCAAATGCGTCCCACGCGCGGTGCCATTGGGAGCCGCGAGCTGCGCGGTATGGAGTCCCGTGCTCTGCTCTGCCAACGAGGCCAGGGAAAGCCGGAAGGAGACGGAAGGTTGGGTGACCGGAAGCAAACGCGCTTGTGACACCGCGTGCACGATGGCGTCCACGAACACGGCTGCTCCGAGCCGCAGAGGCGCCTTCATTGTCATAGAGGGCATGGATCGGGCCGGGAAAACGACACAGGCGGCTCTGCTGCGCGACAGGCTGGCCGCCGCCGCCGCCAGGCCCGTCGAGCTCATCAAGTTCCCCGGTGCACCCCCAGAGCCCCTGCACGGCCGCACGGCGCACGACTGACGCGTCTCCCGCCCCCGCAGACCGCACAACGGCCATCGGCACGATGATCGACGCGTATTTGCGCTCCGCGACCGAGCTGGACGACCGCGCCATCCATCTGCTCTTCTCGGCCAACCGGTGGGAGTGCGCGTGCGTACCGGCCGCTTAAGTGATGCTCGCTGCCTGCCAACGCCCGGTCTCTGGCTGCAGGGCGCGCATAGAGGCCGCGCTGGCCCGGGGGACGACGCTGGTGTGCGACCGGTACGCGTTCTCCGGCATCGCGTTCTCCGCCGCAAAGCCCGCCCTGGCCGACCAGTTCGAGTGGTGCGCGACGCCCGACACCGGCCTTCCGGCCCCGGACGTCGCGCTCTTCCTCGACGTCGCGCCGCAGACCGCCGCCGCGCGCGGGGGGTATGGGCTGGAGCGCTACGAGCGCGAGGACGTCCAGCGCGCCGTCCGCGCGGTCTTTGCGCGCATCGGCGCCTCAGCCAACAGCTCCAGCGGTCCTTCTAGCCCCTCCTCTGACAATACGGACAATACGGGCCCAATGCTCGGCCGCGCTCGGAACTGGCGCGTCGTCGATGCCGGTGAGACGGTCGAGCGGGTCGCCGCCGCAGTCTGGGCGGCCGTCGAGGGTGCAGCGCTCACAGACGGCACGGAGGCCCCCCTTGGCAGGCTCTGGGCCTGAGCGGGAGCGCGGTGAACCCCAGCGGCAGCACTTGTCGCGGGATCGTCAACAGCGTTCAGCGCTTCTGCCTCGGGGCGTATCAGGGTTGTCACCCAGGGCGTGCTGCAGGTATACGGATGCCCGGACTGCCGAGCCAAGCTGCTAATTCACTCGCGGTCCCCACTCTGTACTTGTTCCTGTAGTCACAGGCGCGCTGCCCGGTCAGGTAACTGTCCGACACCCTTGCATGTCAAATCACCTGTACGACTGTCCTGCACTCTATCAGTATCACACCCATTGCTGTACGTCTATCTAGGGGTTTCAGGGAGCATCGCCAGAGCGAGTTTTGTCTGTTTTCCCGCAAGTCGAACAACAGGGTCCGCGGCTATTGAAAGACGTTCTGCGGACATCTGGTTGAGCCTATCTGGACGGTGCCACGGGAGCAGTCGCGCAAGCCACGCTTCCTCAGCGGGGACGCGCGACGGAGCGCTGGAAATGGGAGCTTCGAGCATGTCCCGGCGGCGAACGCGAGCAACAGAATTAGGACATGTCGATAGAAGTGAGGGGGGAGCTGTACAGTGAATGGATACAATGACGCTGGACCGCCTGCAAAACCCTTCCTCCAGCTCTGTATCTCGCCGGCGGGCGGGCGGGCGAGCGGGGCCGAAACAAACCTACAGGAGGGAAAACCAATGCCGGGGGGAGTGGCGGCGCTTCACCCGGAGAGCCTAGAGACGACAACGGCCAAAATGATCAGCGCGCCCCAACGCCATTTCTCCCAAAGGACCTTCCTCCAGGATTCGGCCCATCCCAAGCCTGTTGCGGGCGCCGCGCCGCCCGCGGCGGCGGGTACCACGTCTCCCGGGGCCGCTCGTGCCGCGGGTTCTGCGGCCCCGGGCGCCGCGGCGGACGGTGGAGCGGCGGTTGCAGGTGCTGCTGCCGGTTGGGCAGGCGCTGCGGGCGGCGCGGGTGGTATGCCCCTCTCCTTCTGCGCCATGTTTGGCAGATCCTTCACTTGTTCAGTGCAGTACTGCAAAAACAAAGAGTCAGACACGGCGGCGACGGCGGCGGGTACATGGCGCGACGAGTGCGATGCCTAGCACGTCGCGCCACGCTAGAATCGGCGACAGTACCCCGCGGGGTCGAGAGCGCAAGCACACTTGACTAGTCGACGCCGCGGGTACGCCGGGCACAGGGCGCGACGGTACACAGGGCAAGCACAGCGCGGGGCGACGTACATCAGGGAACATATCTCGGAACCGCTTGTGCTGCAAGTTCCAGGCGTGGCTGCGGGAAGCGTATAGTCGCTTGTCAGCGTCTGTGGTCGTGACAGAACCCGTCGTGATCTCGTCGGAAAGCATGAAGGAGAGGAGGCCGGTAAGGCTATTGTAATGGTTGAGCGGGCGCAATCTGAGATCAAGGTGGCTGCAGACGTACATTGTTGCTACGCTCCAGGCCGGGTTCCACTGTCGCACGTATGTCAACGATGAATACCAGGGTGCAGTCGCCGGCGCGCCGCTTACCGATCCCGGGTGAAAGTCTGACATCGAGAAGCAGATCTTCCTGTCGGGCTGAAAGCGTCCGGAGGGTGTTATCATCTGCAGCAAGCCCAGGGTGTTAAGCATCGACGCGGGTTTGGGGGCGCAAGTACCCATTCATAATCCGCGTACCTTGATGCCCGGTGGCTTGAACGGGTATTCCGACGGGAACATGATTTGTCCAAGGTATTCGCCCCCGTTGTATGGGCTGTCCGGGGGGCCGCGCTGCGGATAGCACGCGCAGCGCGAGTCAGGCCCGTGGTGCTCGCTCGGGCGAGATTGCGGCCGAGGCGCACCACAATGAAGTACCCTAACGGGAGTTCGCGGCCGTGTTAGATGGCGAGCCAGGCGTCGCTGGGAGCGCAGGCACATACAAGATAATATGTCCTTCTCGTCTGGCGCGGCCCAGACGAATGGCGGCGGCTCCTTCTGCATCGCGACGAATTCCTTGGATAACTGGGCGATGGCCGCTTTAGAGCTCATAGAGGGCATTGTGATCAGGACGCACCCGCTTCTGGGCAGCTTTGGAGGCCATGGGTCTATGCGAGTAACGAGAGTGAGGGCGGCGCGCTGGGTGTAAGGGAGAGTGACGCCGACGTCGGAGTCTCCGGCGGGATTTGATCTCTCTTGTTCGCCATGCCCGCCGTCCTCGTCAATTCCGACCTCCCGGCGCTCTCCCTCGTCTCCAAGGGCAAGGTCAGGGACATATATGCGACGTCGGACCCCCAGGCCCTGCTATTTGTCGCATCGGACAGGATCTCAGCCTACGATGTCATTTTGAAAAATGTGGGCGGGTCCCTTGGGCCGCGTTGCTGCATCGGCTCAGGCTCTCGCGGCTAGGGCATCCCCAACAAGGGCCGGCTACTGACCCAGCTCTCGCTCTTCTGGTTCGAGAAACTGCGCGATGTCGTCCCAAACCATCTGATCACTTGCAACATCGACGAGATGCCTGAGGAGGTCAGGCAGTACCGCGACCAGCTCGACGGGAGAACGATGCTGGTCAAGAAGGCGTCTGTCATCCCCCTGGAGGCTATAGTGCGCGGCTATCTCACCGGTTCGCGCAACTATCCTTGCGCTTCAAGACCCTGGATGACGATCCCGTCCATCTACTTACAGGCTCTGCATGGGCCGAGTACAAAAAGACCGGGACCGTGCACGGCATCCAGCTTCCGCCCGGTCTCGTCGAATCGCAGGAACTCCCGGAGCCGCTGTTCACCCCGTCCACCAAAGCTGAGCAGGGCGCTCACGACGAGAACATCCACCCCAGCCAAGGTCTGGACACTCGCTGTGCTCTGGCGCTCCCATTCACGTGGCTACCACCCACTTAGCGGCTAAGCTGATTGGCGAGGCGCTGTATGCCCGCGTCTCGACGGTCGCGCTGGAGCTCTACAAACGCGCAAATGCCTACGCCCGCACGCGTGGTTTGATCCTCGCCGACACCAAATTCGAGTTTGGCCTCCTGCCGGCCCGGGAAGATGGCGCGGAGCCTGAGCTCATCCTCATCGACGAAGTGCTCACTCCCGACTCTTCGCGATACTGGCCCGCGGCGGATTACGAACCTGGTCGTCCCCAGTCGAGCTTCGACAAGCAGTATCTTCGCGACTGGCTCGTTTCACAGGGATTTAAGAAGGGTCTTGAGGCGGGACCGGACGGAAATGGCTGGACGATTGACGACGCCGTTGTCGAAGGGACAAGTAAACGGTATCAAGAGGCCGTCGACATGTTAACGCACGTTCTGTAGAGTATGCGATGCACGCAATGTCGCAGTCGGGCACGTCTCGACACGTACATGATACATGTACTGCGGTGTCAATTGTAATAACATACACCACTGACCGACGTGTCTCCCGCTGTAACCCAATCACATCTGACTCTTAAACTCAATCCACCGATTGTATATAAAGCGTGAACGAAAATGATGCGTAAATGCGAATCTCGGTGGCGATGTCGATCCTGGGCAGCTTATTCGGGGCGATTGGCGGCCTGATTCGCACTCAACCTCCCGCCACCATGAGCCTGAGCCTGGCGCAGCGTCAGGCCACGGCCAACGACACGCTCGCGCGCACGGAGGCCATCGTCGCCGCGACGCCAGGCGCGTCGTTGGACTCGGAGTTCCTGCGCGACGCGGATCTCCCGCCGCTGTCGCGCGACGGCGCGTCGGGCCACGCGCCGGCGCCTGTGCGCATCGTCAACTCAGATTCGTTCACATTCGCGCGCAAGCTGCTCAAGGAGTTCCCGGGATCCAAAGTAGCTGTGCTCAATCTCGCCAACGACGAGTACGTAGCAGGCGGGTGGCTGCACTCGCTGTCGCGCACACAGGCGAGTCACGCTCTCACTCGCTGCCGGAGGGCCTCAATGCTCAATACGCCTGACTGTAGGAAGAAGCGCTGTGCTACTCGAGCACGTTGTACAAAACGCTGCGCGAGGAATGGTACCCGTGGCGGCCCAGTGTGGCGGGCATCTACTCGCCGGCAGTCGTCGTATTCAAGGACGACCTGGAGCACAACTGCGTCGACCTCCCGGAGAACGAGCGCGTGGTCGTATCAGTCCTCACGCTCGCAGCCCCACGTTGGCCTCGTCTAACGACTGACCGAGCGCGCTTCGCGCGCGAGCAGGACGTCGAGAGCCTGCGCGGCAAGGTGCGCCTGATGCTGCGCATCGCCGCGCACAGGAAGCAGGACATCGTCATCCTCGGCGCGTTCGGCTGCGGGGCGTTTGCGTGCCCGCCGCGGTTCGTGGCGGAGGAGATGCGCGCCATCCTGCTGGAGGACGAGTTCAGGGGCTGGTTCAGGCTCGTCACGTTTGCCGTGTTCAGCAAAAAGGACCCGGATTTCCTCGGCGCGGACAATTTCGACATATTTTCGGAGGTCTTCAAGGATGTGACAGTCTGAATTGAACCCAATGTATTCCCCCCTGTACAACAAACGTGTGCTACAGATTAGTTTTTCCAACTAGCAATCGCGGCGTTAGAGGATGGTTCGCGTTCTGAAGGAGCACGCACATTTTCAGCGTCGTGTCGCGCCCTCCGCTGACGATTTTGTCTGCGACGAAGTCGACGCAGTAGACCTCGTCGGTGTGCCCAGGAAGATCGGTGTGGATCTTGTAGGTCTTGAGGTCCCAAATTTTGACGGTGCTGTCCTTGCTGGCGCTCACGAGCAGACGCGAGTCCGCGGACCACGTCAGGCGATACACGGCGCCGACGTGCCCCCTCAGAGTAGCCACAAATCTTGCATCCAATCAGCAATCGAGCAAATCCGCTGCGAATCGAAGAGTACGCACTTTCCGGTGCGGCCGTCCCACAGACGGACGCTGTTGTCGAACGCGGCGCTGGCGACCCAGCGGCCGTCGGGGCTGAAGGCGACGTGCACGACCTGGCGCTGGTGCCCGGTCAGCCGCGCCTTCGGCTTCGTGCCGCCCGCGTCGCCGAAGATGTCCCAGAGGAAGAGCGTGTGGTCGTCCGAGCCCGTAATCAGCAACTCGCCGTTCGCTGCCGCCAGCTTGTTGTAGCGCGCCAGGGCAGCTTCCTTGGCTGGCGCGCAGTCAGCTCGCACGCTTGAAGGGCAGATTGCTGCGCGCTGTTACCCACCTTCTTCGTCGGATGCTGGGAGCCTGGCGCGGTGGTCGAAAGGCCCCGTGCGCAGGACAAAGTCCGTGTTGAGCGTGAGCGTCGTTACCCAATGCGCGTGCTCTTTTAGGGTGTACAGCGGCCGCCCCTGCTCGGTGTCCCATACCCGGACGGTGCGATCGCTGCTTGCGGTGTAGAGCACGCCTTTGCCGTTAAGCCCGCCGCCGCCCCAGCGCACGACGTTCACGCTCGCCGTGTGTCCGCCAATAGTAAAGAGGAGATTGCGGTTGACGGTATTCCAGACGCGGACGGTGCAATCTTTGGACGACGACGCGAGCCGGGGTGCCGATGGATTTCTGCAGAAGGTGAGTTGGCATGCAATGTGAGCACCATCCACAGCGTACATATGAATAGGCTCCCAGGACAGTGAGGTCACCCATTTCGTATGGCCGCGAAGAGCTTCGCCGATGGCCTTGCCGGTTTTCGGTTCCCACAAACGCACCTGGGGCGCTTTGAATACATCGGCACTGGCAGTTAGCAGAGTTACGTACGTGACCATCGTGGCCGCCTGTCGCAAGCTTTCTCTCGCGAGCTTCCCACTCGACGCAAAGCACCCAGCCCTTGTGGCCGGCAAGCACGTGCGACGGTGTCTCCGTGTTCAAGTCCCATAGGCGAGCGTTGTTATCACCGGAGCCGGTGGCCAGCATGTTACCAGTAGGCGAGAACGAGGCGCAGAGGATAGGTGAAGAGTGGCCGGAGAGCGTCGACGAGCACCGCGTTGCCGGTCGCACGCGAAAGACTGCCTGCGGGGAGCATTGCACAACGAAGATGTCCTCAGTCGTGAACTGCTTGGAGGGGTGGTCGAGTACGTCCTGTTCGATGGAATTTGCGATGGCAATACGCGTCGGGGCGCTGGCATTGGTCGTGTCTTTCAGTGCGACGTGAAATGCGAACGGCACGGGGTCATCGTCCTGTTCAATACCTTTGAATAAGCAATAGTTAACTAGAAGGGAGTATCGGGCACCTTTTTCGACAACTTGTTCACGAGCGACTCGAGATTCGAACGTGCAAAGTTCGCAGGCAGAGTGACTGCCGGAGCAAGCGGTTGGCCATCGTCCTCCGATACAAATTGCACAACAATATTTGCCGTTGGCTTTGCGGGCTCTGGCTCCGGCGGCGCGACGCCGTGGTAGAGCTTCTGACGTTTGGGCGGCGGCAGCAGTGTTGCCATGTTCGGTGCGAAAAAATCAAAGCAGACCTTCAGGATGATCCGGCAATAGCCGGTACATAACGTGCTCTTCTTCCTCTCACTAAACCTCCCAACTGCGTTGGACGCAATTATCGTCGAAGGTTCCTCCCAGAGTCCCCAGGGTGCATATTATGCTCGCGTGGCGTGGATTTCCGGTTGTGATAGCAATTCATGCTGGCTGTGAGCGTGGCTTTCCCGGTATATGACCCGCTTGTTGCGCATGGTGGCGTCGCCCAGGTTTCCCGGCGGGTTATATGGTGCGCAGCAGGGACGTGAACGCGTGAACAGCCGCGAGACACCCAGCGTTGCACAAGGAGGGATTGACGTCGACATCAGGCGCTCAAAACATGTCCCTGTCAGGAGAGCGTCCCCTCCATCCAGGTATCACATACCCACATCTGCTGAATCACCCCCACACAACGCAATCAGCCTGTCCCCCTTAGACCCGCCTTACCTGAGATCCGACGCATGTGTGTCGGCATCGGCGATGCAGTCGCTCATTTGTGGTTAGACTCATGACAGCTGCAGTATTTAAAGAGCGCGACTCCAGCAGATGCTAGCAACCCGCGCGATGTCATCCTCTAACGAACCGCCGACCTACGTACGCGTCGAGGCGGCCCCGCCGCTGTACCGCGACCTTCTCCCACGGCACTTTACTGTTGGTGGACGAACAGTCGAGCCAGTGGTATCCGTCGAAGAGCTCATCGATCATCTCCGATTACTCGACGCGTTCAGTCTTCTGAAGGCGGCTGTGGACCAGGCAAATCAAGACGGCCCGTACGATGCCGACCTGGACGGCGACGCTGCCTGGACTGGTAAGCCTCGCGGCCAGGCCCTTTGAGTGCCCATTGCTGATCAACGTCTCCGTCAACAGTGTTTTTGTGCCGTGCCGTGCATAGGTACGAACGTGACTTGTGTGCTTTAAGCGCTATGCTGAGATCAGCGCAGGTTTGAGCGTTGGATCACCGGTTCACCGGCACCAACACGCGAGAGCGGCGCGCTTCCCCCATTGGACGTCCTGATGGTCTGGCACTCGTACATGCTCGTCCGTATCTCTATTTATCCTGAATATCTGTTCGGCTGCCGACTTTTGCGTTCTCACAGAATCCATTGACCTACAAAGAGGATGCATGGCGCGTATTGCCTCAACTCTCGCGGCTCGGGTATATGCTTCCGCGTCAGTTGCAAGAATGCCCAACTCATCACCGCATAGGGCGTTTCCACTCGCTGAAGTGGCAAAGGCTCTCGAGCCAGGGACGACGACAATGTCCGTCTCCGCGGAGGCGTGCAAGAAGTTCACGTCCATCACTGGCGAACCATTTGAGCCGCCATTCGTCACCACTCCCGCGGACACGGTCCCGGTCTCATGTCCCTGCTGTGTGAACACAGGGCAGAACTTCCTTTGGCCGTGGATTAACGAGGAGAGCACCGGCTGGGCGCAGCGCGCGTTCAAGGCCACCTGCCCGGAATGTCACCGCACTTTCGACCACGAGGTCCGTCGAATCCTCGCACCGCTGCATAACATTCATCGAAACACAAAACTCTCATAGGCCTTCGGTGTCCGCAAATTCTTCAACGACCTGATACGCTGGCGAATCACGGAAAACAACCCAGAGACGGCCGGGACGTTCCTCATGGCGTGCGTCATCCTGCCCCAGCCGAAATCCCGCTGAAACACGCTCTTAGCGGGGTTCTCAAGCAGTTTGACGAGCGCCGAGGGCGACAAGTCATGCAGCAAATTTTTGACGTGCGTGCAGCCTCCGTCGCACTGGGCAGCGTGCACTGAGGCATTTGAAGCGTTCTCCGATCAAAGAAGACATTATTGGTGCCTCTGGAGCGAGCCTCGCAGCGTCAGTGAACTGGAAGATGTCGGATCTCGTCGTATGGTGCACTCGGGCGTTCCAGATTTCGACAGGGAGCACGCTGCGCGTCCCACCAGCGTGCGTCCTGGGACCTGGTCCCCAGATCCGCCGCTGTTGATGTTCTTTCCAGAGTCCGGGCAATTCTGCGGCAATATGGCTTCCCCGGTCCATTTTCGATGGAACTGACCGGAGCTGTCATGCGCCAGGGAGGCTTCATCCAGAAGATGGTGAACATGGGGTGGACGATCCCGGATAGGTTCAGTGAGGACCCAGCGCCCCTCGTCCGCAGCGTAGCCCGCTATCATGCTTTTCTCGACCTTATGTCAGCGGTCCCATCGACGTTCTTCGTGCCCACCCTGGTGAGTAGAAATGAACTCGGAGTCCGTGAGCTCGCCTAAATTTGGCGACCAGGATATCGACCTTGCCTGGCACACCCATCAACTGAAGGAGTTCACTTATAGGTGCGATTGTATTCCTGCTTGGTTCCTATGAGAAGGCTCAACATTGTATGAAGATCCGATACTCAACAGCTAATCGGACGTACTCCCGACCACGACGACAAAGTCGAGGAGAACGCGCTCTCCAACGCCTTCGACCTGACAGCGCAGGCATGGATGGTCAGTTAGCTCCTCGAAGGGGAGTATCGTGAGGGCTGATGCATGATTCAGAAACGCTACGGCGTCCCGTATTCAGTCTGCGGCTGTTTGTCCCCATCGGAATCCGGGATCTCGCAGACGATGCGGCGCTTGTCCTCGATCATCCCGGGCTCGTCGAAGCGTAAGGAACGCGCAAAGTCCGAGCCCCCTGGCCCGCGTAACCAGCGGCCGGACCTGGTCTCAACCGAAGACGACGACGCAGACGCGACGCACCCCTCAGACCACAACTCCGTGGTGCTCGCCACGGCCCACGAGTCCGCAGCGCGCCGGGCACAGAGGGAGCGCCGCCTCCGCGAGCAGCTCGAGCGGCGCCGGAAGACCGTCGAACAAGGGCGGGCCGACGCGTGGACGCAGCTGCAAGAACGCCGCGCGAACCAGAAGCGCCGCGAAGCCGATGAGTCCGCGCACCAGGCGGCGTTCTTCACGCCAATCGCATTCTGGGGCGTCAGCCCGTTCCCGTACGGTGGCTACGGGTAAGCGCGAAGACATCGTCAACGGAAGCGCTGGCTGAGTGATCGGCTGCTCACAGATACGGCGGTGCTGCTTGTGGGACCGGCGGTGGGGGTGTTATCGCTAGCTGCGATGGTACATCATACGGCGGGGTACGCTTTCTAGTCTAGTTCTCTCTGCAGACCAAACTGACTGAGATCGAAGCCCGGATGCTGCGCCCCAGGTGTGGCAGCTTGCGCAGCTGGTGCATGCGGTGGAGCTACCGGTAGTGCGTGCGGGGGAACTGGGGGGAGCTCCTGCGGGGGCGGAAGCGGTGGTTGCGGCGGCGGGGGCGGCGGCGGGTGTGGTGGTGGCTCGTGATGGCCGCCTAATCGCAAGTTTGTGACGAAGCCAATGAACATGCCCGCTCCGAGGAGTTTCCGATTACCATCTCGATAAAGCACACAAGTAATGTAGTCACTTGTCACGCTGGAATTCCGTACGTGCGATAGGACTGCCTATAATCAAAGGTTTCCTCAAGACAGCGAACCCCCTAGTAGGCCAGCAAATGGCGAGGCAGGTCAGGGACAAAACGAAGGAGAGATACTCGTCCGCAGCGCGGCGAGGAGCGGTTAATCTCCAGGCAAAGCGCTCGTATAAGAAAGCCGCGTCAGGAAGCCTGTAACTGAGCCCGCAATCGAGATCAGCGAGCTCGACGCTGGCGCCTCAGTCCGGGCGGGGAGGACGAGGAGTATAGCCGGTAGTCTGTATCAACCCACGAAACAGCGAACTAGGACAGATTCCTGGATGACAGAACTTCCGGAATGCAGACCATGCAAATAAATGTGATTCGAGCCGCAGTAAAATCTGTGCGCGTCGCACTGGGCTCCCTTGGACTGGCCTGTGAGATCCAACCAGCCAGGACCAGATCGGGTAACCTCTGGTAGAAGCGGAAGCCCGAGCTCCCTCGCATCCTGACAAGCGTCGGCGGACAGGAATGTTACAGGCGCAGTGCAAAAGTCAATGCAACGCCATTCGTTCCAACGGCTGCGCAAACCGAACTCCCCCGAGAGGCAGTTTCAATGACGAGAGACTATGTTAGCATGAAAAGGCCGTTGGATACGGGCAGAAAACGATGCAGCATGGTGAGCGCACGGCAAGAAACACTGTATCAGACGAAGAAAACAAGCTCTGAACCCGTAGACTAGGTTCTCTGTCATAGGCCGCACAGAGCGGGTTGAACACGATGCGCATGCTTACAGCGTGTGGCCAGGAGATAATCTTGAAGCTGGACGCCGGCAATGAGCGCACCCGAGGGTGGAACGGAACGAGAAGGGTCGAAGAGAGCGCGGAGCAAATTCGGCCCCCGCCAGCCACTCGGGCAATGCGGGGAAATGACGATTGAATATCAACGCAACCCGAGGGTTGGGTACGACAACTATATGCACTACCGCGGCGATCTGGCGCCCGCCAGAGAGCCTGAGCCTAGATTTCACAAGATATGGCATGGTATTGGTGGAGGGAATATGGTTGTACAGTCGGGCTGCCGCGCGGGCTCCCACGCAGATTGCGGCGCGACTCCTCAGAGTTTCGCGGTCCCCGGGTGCTGGCCAAAGGCCAGAGCAGCGTCCAGACGCATCCGGGTCTCGACGTTTGCGGCACTAAGAGCACCCACGTCGCGGGGACCTTCCTCGAGCACCCATCTGCGGAACGCTTCCGCGTCCGCCGCGCTCTCGTCGCGATTCTCTGCTCTAGACCACGCGGCCTGCTCCAGAAGGAGGACGCCCGCGGCGACATGGCCTAGTGTGTCCAGGATAGCCTTCGGGAGGAGTGGATTCGTTTGTGCCCTAACGAAGAGCGAAGGAAGGCCCGATATGGTTTCTTGAAGTTTGTTCACTGCAGCCGCACTTGCAGACGGAATGGAGGATGCGCGGACGATATTGTGCGCCCACTAGGCAACGATCAATAATGCAGCCAGTATGGAGCTTGACATCCGTACCTCGACGAAATGCCGGACAGGCTTGTCGCGACCGCCGCTGGCGCGCATAACGTCGTGGGCCAGTACAGCGCTGGTGCCCTCCCAGATTGTCTCGACAAGCTGATCACGTACCAGCCTGTATTTCGGACGGTCAGTGTCTACGCCCGACTCAGAATGAATAATACGCACCGTGCAAGGCCGGTCTCCTCCATGTATCCCTGCCCACCCATAGCCTGCATACACGCCTGGATCTGCGGAGCCGCGCGCTCAGCAGCGAACGCCTTCGCGACCGGCGTGAGGAGGCGCAGGATGGCTGCTTCGCCTTCGCTCGCCGTGCCGCACTCAGTCTTGCCAAGCAGCAATACGACGTGCATGACGAAATGCGCCAGCGCCCGGTACGTCAGGGCCGCGGTGGCCAGGCCGGAAACGTACAGCGGTGTGTCGCGCAGCGTTTGCTTTCCTCCCGCGATGGTTCTTAGAGCGGCGTAGTTGACGGGGAAGGTCAGAGCGCGCTGCAGGCAACCGACACTGGTGACCGCGCTGTACACGCGCGTGATGTTGAGCAAGGGCGCGATGCAGCGCACGCCGTGGGCGCGCTCGCCAAGCAGAAACCCGCGTGTCGAGTCGAGCGATAGTTCTGCCGTCGGCAGCGCCTTTGTGCCGAACTTGCTCTTCAGACGGTGGATGCGGACACCATTATTCAATGGCTGAGGATATTCGGGTGTACGGAGAGGGATGAGGAATAGCGAGAGCCCGCGAGAGCCGGGCTTCGTGCTGGGGTCTTCGGTGCGCCCTAGTGCCAAGGCCATATTGCCTTCCGCAGCTGAGGAGAACCACTTGAAGCCGTTTAGGCTGTAGGCAGGCCCAGGGTCCGGCGCAGCCGCAGTTGCAGGAGCAGCAATGGTTTCTGTCCCGGCGACGTCTGACCCGCCGGTTTTCTGTTGTCAGTCACCGGCGTTAGCTAGGTAAGAAGAAACTAGGACAGTCGACGAACCTCAGTCATCCACTGCCCACTAGTATAGGCGACCTTCGGGTCGAAACTGCGCTACATGAGCACCCCACTGAACTTCATCGATCAAACCTACCTTGTAAGCTTCGTTAAGTAGTCACGCTTCATTTCCGGCGTACCATACAGCTCAAGGGCTGGGTCGACTGAGCCAGAGCATAATCGAATGCAAAGAACTATGTTACGCACCACGAGCGGAACCATCTGTCATGGCGAATGGGCAGAGAATGGTGTACGTGTCGCCGACCATAAGCATTGCTTTCGCCAGAGCATGAACTCGTGAATACGGGCCATGCCGGCGCTGGTAAGCGAGGGCGACGACTCCTTCGCGTACGGTGAAGTCGCGCAGGATGCGCCATCCTTCAGAGGTCTGGAGGTGGTCGATGCGACGCCCCCAATGGTCATACTGGGTCAAAGTAGGTTCCTGAATCAGTGGCCCGATTGGTCGAATGTCTGCCCGACTGTGAGACTTGGTTTGGAATAGAAATTAATGCTCGGCGACACACCTGAGACTATAACAGCCCCAAACCGCTCGAGATCGTTGGAAACGTCAGCGAAAGCACTGTGAGAGCTGGTCTTAGCTTGGAAATCTAAGCAGCGGACGGGGCGTACTTTGAAGGCAACACCCTCTTCAGCAACGAGGGCAGGACCAAATCCGAAGTGAACGGATTCGCCTCTGGCGGAGGCGCCTGCGACATGCCAGGTCAACGGCGGCGAGTCGCTGCGTCCGGCGCACGTACCTGTGCAAACGTTTCTTCGACCTTCATTGAAGAAAGATTGCAGAGTGCAGCTGGGAGTGCAGTGGCTGAGGGCAACACGGCCCCTTATCACATGACCAAGGACAGACACCGAGAACCGGTGGTAAATTGCTATAGCCGCAAGAGTTGTTGTGGGGCGGCGAGCAGGTCTTATGGACTACTCTCGGGCAGCTCGTTTGCAGGCGAGGTGCTCAAGTATCCAGATCCAGCTTCAGCGTGCGAGATCGCGCACGTGGCCCGGGATGACCGCGTCGAGCGGAGTTCAACTCTTTCCTCCTCCCTTTGACACCTCCTGCCTGCCCATTATTGCACAGTATTCTGCATCGAACGCGGTGCACAGATAACAGAATAGACGCGCGGGTTATCCGGATGTCTACTGCGAAGTCGCGCGGGCGCTGCGCAAGGGGCTCCGTAGCAGTGTCAGCGCCGGTGGGCGCTGGCAAACACCCGCTGGACACCTTTCTTGACGGCTGCGACCGGCAGCTGGACACCATGATACTGCGACCGCTGTCCCTGGTCTGGATGCTGCGTCTGCGGTTCCGAGCCACCAGAATCCCGCGCCTAGGGCTTGCGTGTCCAACGTATTTAAGCCAGCACCGTTTTGGGTGCCGTCACTTCAAATGGATAAACTGCCACCCGATCACAAGCGCGTCGACACAGCGCCTCCACCATACTTCGCCAGCCTTCCTGACCATTTTACTGTCGGCCAGCAGCGCACATGGCCCCTTGTGACAACGGGCGAGCTCCTTGACCATCTGGTCTTACTGGCAGCATTCGGTAATCTAAGGACGGCGGTCAACACCATGAACGAAACGGGTTTCTGCGAGCTCGCGCTCGACAATGACGAGGCATGGACGGGTACGGCCAACATTATGGGCCTCGTGCGCTGGCTCAATGAATGGCAGTGTTCCTCTGTCGCGCTGTTTATAGGTATCGCACTGATCCCCGCCCTATATTGATATCGGTTGGATTGATCGCGACTGCACCGCTAGATTTGAACGCTGGGTGACAAGCTCCTCCACACCATTGGCGAATGGAGCACTTCCTCCGCTCGATGTGCTGATGGTCTGGCACTCATACATGCTTGTGCGCCAGCACACGCCTTTTTGCACTCCCCCATTATTCAGCTCATTATGCTTTAGAACCCAATGACTTACCATGAGGATGGTGGCCGAACTCTCCCCCAGCTTCCCAAACTAGGGTGCGCACAACCTCCGAGCACAAGCACATAGTCTGACATGCCGACATTCAGCGCATTTCCATTGTCTCCCATCGCGCGGAGCATCGACCCATCAACTTATCGCTACACCGTTTCAGCCACGATGCGCGAAAATTTCGAATCGGCCGTGAACGAGCCGTACGACCCGCCTCTGTACACGAGCGTCGACGATTTTGCCTTCATTTCATGTCCCTGCTGCGAGACTCCCGGCGCTCAATATCATTGGCCATGGATAAATGCCAAAGGCACTGGCTGGGCGCAGCGGCGTTTTCGCGCAACCTGCCCTGTGTGCAGGCATTCTTTTGATCACGAGGTTCGTACTGAGCTTGTACCAGCGTATGGGAGCTGTTGTCTGATAGTAAGCCAGGCCTACGGGGTCAGGAAGTTCTGCGACGAAGTCATCAAGTGGCGAATGTTGCGCGATGAACATCCAGATTATATCCCTTGGTTTTTCTTCGCGTGAGTACTGACTAATCGATTGCTAATTTTTGACATCGATTCGTAGTGGACTACTCAAGCAATTCCGCAACGATGTCACTGTCGGTCGAATGATGAAAATTTTTCTTGGGGTACGAATTATGCACTCTCCGTGGATGAAGGCGCGCTGATGAACCTTCAGAATCCTCCAATCAGCAATGAAATAAGGGCCGCAACAGGCGCCTCTCTGGCTCGAAGCTTCAACTGGAAGTTGACTAACATCTCTGCCTGGGCGACCAGACAGCCATTCCGGCACCCTCGTCGATTGTGAGCGGTGGGCGCAACACGCCGAATAGGTCCCGTATAACGATATTGACAGGGTCCAGCGCGTTTTGATGCATTACGCTTTCCCCGGCCCTTTCTCCATCGAGCTGACAGGCGCGGTAATGCGCCAGGCAGGCTTCATCGACAAGATGCGCGGCATCGGTTGGACATGTCTGGAAAACTTCCATCAGGATTTCTCTGCAATTAGCCGGAGCGTCGCGCGCTACCACGCATTCTTGGACCTCATGGCGGCCAACCGATCTCTTTTTGCAGTCCCAACGCTGGTATGCGAGTCACAACACCGTGACGTCTCCGCTCATTGAGATCGGACGAAGGACATCGATCTGGCATGGCATACCCATCAACTCAAAGGGAAAGCATACCAGTACGTGCATCTCCCCTAGTATGCAATACGAGCGCTTTCTCATGTACTCAGCACCGACACGGAGATGTTGGTCGGACGTACGCCCGATCACGACGACAAAGTCGAGGAGGGCGCGCTTTCCAATGCATTCGAGATGACAGCCAAGGCCTGGATGGTGGGCTGCTCCCCTCTCACTCGCGAATGCAACGCTGAGATACCCGATTTACCTTCCAGACACGCTTTGGGGTGCCGTATTCGCTTTGCGGCTGCGTCGCACCATCGGAATCCGGTCTCTCGCAGACTGTCCGCCGCGTCGCGGCACTGATCCCCGGCACATCAGAGCACAAGCGGCGCGCATCATCAGCGCCGCCCGTTCCGCACAACGAGCGGCCCGACTTGATATCGACTGATGAGGCCGACGCGGACGCGACGCATCCCTCCGACCACAACGGGGTCGTCCTCTCCGGCCTGGGATCGGCACCGCGGAAGACGCGCGAACAGATCCGGGATGAGCTGCTGCAGCGGCGAGGGCGTGACGTCGAGAGGGGGCGCGCGGACCCATGGACTATGCTTCAGCACCAGCGCGGTCTTCGTCGAGCCTCGTCGCACAGTCCGGACCGGCCGCGCGTCGCGGAGCACAAACAGGCTTTCTTCCGCCCGGTTTCGTTCTGGGGCGTCAGTCCCTACCCGCATGGAGACTACGGGTGCGCATTCCGGGAAGCAAGTAACGATTGTCCCAATGCGTTGCTTTAGGTTCGGCGGCGCAGACTGCGGCGATAGCGGCGGGGGCATTATGGCTTCTTGTGGCAACGACTCGACAGGAGGAACCTCGGTGCGTGCTTTGCTGCTTAGCCACCGTGTCATTGACCTTGTGTGCGAACAGGCCTGTCTTTCCGATCCTGGCTCTGCAGGGCAATGTCTCTCAGGAACCGGTGGCGCATCCTCTGGAAGTACTTGTGGGGGTATAAGTGCGTGTTCGAGCGGGAGCGCGTGCGGTGGCAGCGGCGGTTGGAGCTCTGGTGCCTGTGGGGGAGGAGGAAGCTCAAGCGCCTGCGGGGGAGGCGGTGACTCGAGTTCTTCTGGGGGAGGTGGTAGCTCTAGTGCTTGTGGAGGAGGAGGAGGTAGCTCAGGTTGATGCAACTTGGGTGGTTGGGATCTGAGAAATGGCTATCTATTTCGACGAGTAAACGAACACCGGCGACTTTGCGATCTTCGTGACGAAGCGCAGCAATTAATTTGATTTATTTCCCATCCTTACTATTTCCTCAGAGAGAATTAAGTAAGGTGTCTTCTTACGTGCAAGCGCCCCGGCGGGCTGTGATGCGGTATCGCCGCTGTAGCCTCATCGCCACATCGCTACTTACCGCCATGCTTGTACATAACGTCGGGATTCTTACACCGATGACGGCTTCGAGAGGTGTTTGCCCACCTACCGTACCCTCTGATGTCTATCGACCCGCCGGGCTACTCGCGCCATGAACTAGTGCCACCGCCGGCCTATGAGCTCGCGGTTCCACTGCCAAAGCACGTTCGCGTTGGACCCCACACCACACCGACGCTCGTCAGCGTTGAAGAGCTTGTCGATCATCTGAAGGTTCTAAATGCTTTCAGCATCCTCAAGGGGTCGGTACTCGAGACGAATGGCGCCGGCGCGTCTGCCAGCGGTATTGATCTCGACAATGAAGCTGCCTGGACATGTGCGTGACCCGCGAAGCGCCTGGAAAGCAATTCTATTTTCTGACAAGACAAGGACAGTATTCGTCTGCCGGGCTGTTCATCGGTTCGTTTGTCTTGCTCCGTACTGTAGGTCCAATTTGCGATTGACGATGCGTAGCTTTGAGCGCTGGGTATCATGCACATCGGAACCGCCGAAGGAAACCACACTACCGCCACTCGATGTGCTCATGGTCTGGCATACTTACATGCTTGTGCGTAGCTCCATGAGACTCAACCTCTGCCTCTCTAAGATCCACGCAGAACCCACTGGCCTACAAAGAGGACAGCGTGCGGGCTCTACCACAGCTGGCCAAACTCGGGTCAGTGACTTGTTTTGTCGAGATGTCTTCATCGTTCACCAACGGCGTGATACAGCCCGTTCCCTCTCGCTGCTATAGCACGCGCGATCCACCCCGTTAGGTTCGAGATGCACTCGTCTGTTGAAGCGCAGAAGTTTTTCGCGGCGTCCACTAGCGAGCCGCTCGAACCCCCTCTGGAGACATCGGCGGAGGATCTCATCTTCATCGCGTGCCCGTGCTGTGACCATAGCGGGGAACGCTACCCATGGCCATGGATCAATGAACAGGGAACAGGGTGGGCCCAGCGCAGATTCGAGGCGGCCTGCCCGACCTGCAATCGCTCGTTCGACCACCAGGTTCGTCCCCAGTGCGATCGAGGTGCCTAAGTATAGACGCATCTCATCATACCTTGATCCCGTAGGCATACGGGGTCAGAAGGTTCTGCGACGAGGTCGTCAAGTGGCGCGAGCTTCGCGAGTCAGGACCTGATGCTACTCCCCGGTTTTTCTTCGCGTGCGCACTGCGCACCGGTACACCGTTCATCGTAAATTGACTGGATCTCCGCCGGCAGTGGCCTTCTCAGGGCGTACGACGGCGAGCGCGCCGCGGCACGTATCATGGACTCCTTCCTGGGTAGTAATCACGGCCCGCTGTCGGCGGACTGGCGCGCCGAAATGCTCAAGATAGCCGACGCTACGCTGCGCTCGCGCAGCGTCAACCCCGAGATTGCCGGAGTCTCCGGTGCTGCGCTCGCCGGGAGATTCAACTGGGAGACGAGCAAGCTTGTGAAGTGGGCCACGACGCAGCTCCCAGAGCAATCGGCAATGTGAGTCTAGAGGGTGCACCAATGTGCCAGTGTACCGTACACGTAGATGCTGAAATGGACTTGCAGAATCAAGCGCATACTCCTGCATTATACATTCCCCGGGCCGTTCTCAGTAGACCTTATCGGCGCCGTGAAGCGACAAATGATCTTCATTGAGCAGATGCGAGACGTTGGGTGGATGACGGCCGGGAGGTTCGCCGGAGCCGATCCGGAGAGATTTGCGCCACTTGTGCGCAGCATCGCCCGGTACCACGCATTCCTTGACCTCACCTCCGTCACGGACGAGTCGCTGTATCTTGTGCCGACATTGGTGGGCGCTGGGCAGTTCGCGTGCCCCTCGCGGCTTTGGGTCTGATTCAGAAATCCCGCGCAGGACATTGATTTTGCCTGGCACACCCATCAACTCCGAGGACAAGTTTATCGGTGAGCGCACAAAAGGCTTTGCACAAGATTCTCAAAAACCGATTCACTGCCCTCTTTCTGTAGTGCAGATACCAAGAGACTCCTCGGATGCACTCTTGATCACGATGACATGGTCGAGGCGAGTGCGCTGGCAATAGCGTTCGATCAAACAGCGCAAGCATGGATGGTCCGTGGGCGCCTCTCCCGCCCCCACTTTCCTTTAGATCGCTCAATTAAGGACTCCGCAGAGCCGTTTCGACGTCCCATACTGTGTCTGTGGGTGTCTCAGCCCGGCCGAATCGAGCATCAGCCGCGGCATGCGGCGCATCGCGAGCATCCTGCCGGGCCCCTCGCGCGCGCCGCCTTCAGAACCGGAGAACATACACCACGACCTCCTCCCGTCTGACGATGCAGACAGCTCGGCGACGCATCCATCGGATCATAATGCCGTAGTACTCGATGCCGAGCGCCGCAGAGGACGAGAGCACGTCCGCGATGAGATGCTCCGGAAGCGCGCGAAGGATGTCGAGAAGGCTCGCGCGGGTCCCTGGACGACCATCCAGCACCGACGGTGGGAGGGGGCGCGGGGCGGGCATACGCATGCATTCTTCCGATCGACACCTGGAGGCAGGGACTATGGGTACTGCGCCGTCTTCCTCCCTGGAGCCTGCTACTCACACCGCAGTGTCGCAGGTTCGGAAATAGCGGGTTCGTATCGTATTGCCGCCCAGGAGACAGACCCCAAATGGTGAGAAATGCACGGACTCCGCATGCCGTTTGTTTGACGCGCTAATGCAGCGTGGTGGATACCATACTGATCACCGTCATGGTTCTCACTCTGCGGGTGTGGCGTCAGCGAGCGCCGCCGCCGCTTCGTCTAGTACTGCGTCTGATGCTACCGGGGCAGGAGTTAGTGCTACTAAATCGTAGGTCCGAATGTAGCCCGTACGGCATTGTACAGCTTGGTTGCATCAGGGAAATGCTGGCACGCAGAATTCCTGCGAATATGATGGATGATTGCATTCTTTCCATTGATTCCCGTCGTCATTCGCAAGGTCAGAGTCCGAATAGTACATACAGTATACCTAAACATCGAAGGTCCATATATTTCAGTCATCCTTGTCATGCTGGTCCCGCTGATCGGTGCGCCAAAAACCGAGCGACTGGCCTGCGATGGCGTAAGCTTTGCACGCAGCGCCTGTCAGACCCTTGAGAAGCAGGACGATGTGTGCAAGCGGCGGGACAGTCAGGTAAAGTAGGTCCTTAGATCTCGTGTCAATGGTAGTCCGCCGAGCGGTAGGCAACACGACGGACCTCTGGTTGGTAGAAATCTTCCTGGCGCGAGATGTACCAGAGGCCGCCGTCCCTGGTCAGATTGACCTTCACCACAAGACTGAAGATATCAATAGCCGAGTGAGATCGTCTGAGTGAGACCTACCGGGCGGGTGCTGGCTTCAGCGGGGACAAGAAGATATGGAAAGTCTGCCTGCGCGACGCGTTACATTGCCAGCCGAGGCGCCTCAAAAAACGCGTCAAGAGCTCACGTGACTTGTAGATACGCGACGTCTGTCTTCTCGTCGAGCACTATGGTTTAGGATCAATTTCCGTACACTCCAAAGAGAGTTGACTGGTACTGACCGACCTCGTCCACGTTCAGTTGCAGCGTCGGGCTCATGATTCTATACCATCTGGACACCGCGTCAGGCGTTGTCAAGAATGGCAAAGCCGGGGGGACGCGGTGGCTTAGTGGCAAGCCGCTCCAAGCGTTTACTGCCCATCAACTTTGACAATTATGCAAGGTTGTGGGTTCAATCCTCGCCCGTCCCCCAACACGGGCTTTGTGCACGTGGTTCAGCCACAGGGGGTTTAGTGGGTATGGGCCTTCGGGCCGAGTCCCACAGTACCATGTGCATCATGCCGGGATAACACAATAGTGCCCCGGACCGGCCGTGGTCTGCGAAACAGCATTCCTCCTCCAGATCTTGATCTGGTGTGACTGGTGGTCTTAATTGTCCCACCTTCTAAGCGCCCGACCGGCTAATGGTGCCGGAAAGGCAGGATACAGGCAAGGGTCACTGTGTGATTACTCCCTGCATCTGATGCTTCCACAAAAAAAAAAAAAAAAAAAAAAAAAAAAAAAAAAAAAAAAAAGAATGGCAAAGCCCACTGACTGGTATACGCGCAGCACATCGTCGCGAGAGGAGGGCCCGGACGACACGCGGCACAACGGGTGGTTGAATTCGCAGTTCGGCGTGTAGTAGCGCTCGATGGCGGCGCGCTGCTCGTCGGCGCTCCCGTGCAAGGCGCCGGTGCACTCCTTGACGACGTGCGCGAGCTGCTCTGCCGGACGGTCCATTCGGCGCTGCTGGTGGCCTGCAGGAAGCCTGGCCGTGCTCGGGTGCAATTTCGCGTGCGAGCGAAGGCAAATTTGTCGCTGACGTCACGAGTTGCGCACGCATCATTTTCACGTGCCCCGCCCGCCCCGTATAAAGGCAGCCCCTCTCTCACGCGTCGTCGTTAGCAACGATGAAGTACGGCCCCTCGGCGCTTTTTGCGCTTGTGCTTGACGCGTATTACTACCTCCTGCAGTACTTCATCATCGCAGTCTTCAGACCAGTAAGTCCGAGCGTTCGCATCGCCATAAATTACTCAGGACGGTGCCAAAGAAACCTCCACGAACAACTGGAAAGCTTGAGAATCCCCATGGGCGCATTGCGGTCGTCGGAGCGGGCTTAACGGGCGTATCGAGCGCAGCGTGCGTTGAGTTCCACACCTCATGTGAAAGGAATTGCCAACTTCAAGCAGGCACTGCATCGCAAACGGCTTCGAGGTCGTTCTGTTCGAACAGAAAGACAAAATCGGCGGCATATGGGCTTCAGTGAACAAGACGTCTGGCTTGCAACTCAACAGCCTGCTCTATCGCTTTCACCCCGCCGTACATTGGCGCCGCGCCTTCCCACACCGCGACGAGATTCTACACGAAGTTCACAGGGTGTGGACAATGTACGGCCTCGATCGAGAGGACCGCACGCGGTTCAACGTACGTCACCTGCTAGCCTCCGGCGCCTAGATAAGATGCTGATTAACTTTTAGACTTCGGTCACCAAGATCACGCGCGCGCCGGGCAGCGAGGACGTCAGCAAGGGCGGGCATGCACGGTGGATGGTGAATGGAAACGAGGACGAGGTCTTCGACGCCGTCATCGTCACCGTCGGAACGTGCGGCGCGCCGAAGAAGATACATTTCCCCGGCGCCGACGCGTTCCGCGGCCAGGTGCTCCACTCCAGCGAGCTGGACGACGCGGACCTCGAAGGGAAGGAGGTGGTCGTCGTTGGAGGCGGTGCGAGCGGGGTCGAGGCCGTCGAACTTTCCATCGAGAAGCGCGCAAAGGGGACCGTGCTCGTAGCAAGGTGCGTTGAGCAGCAGCGCATCCTGGGCCTTATCTGAAACGGCGCAGAGATGACAAAGTGGGTTGTTCGCTTGAGACGACAATAAAGGAGTACTGAAGGCACCTCCGCTCTCTCATAGTGGGTTATACCGAGGTGAGCGTGCGCTGGAGGCTTGACGATCGAGGCTCATGATCGGCAAGGAATATCGTTTTCGACACCCTTATCGCGATGCAGCCCTTCGGTCGCGAGATGCCACTATCGTCAGTGATATAAACCCCAACTTGTATCACCTACTGACACACGTTGTGAATAGATTCATCTATGAGCGTTTACTCAAGACCTTCCACTATCGCAGCGCGGCAGACGTCGCTCCGCAGGACAAGGGGATATTCGAAGGAACCCCAGTGCGCGGTTGCCACGCCCTTCAAAGCTTCCTCCTCGATTGACCGATGCATCCTCAGATCGTCAACGACGAGTTCCTCGGACACGTCCGCTCCGGCCGATGCAGATACATTCGAGGCGACGGGCAGACGCTCACAGGGCGCGGCGTGCAAATCAAGCTGAAGAGCCCTGCCGACGCTCCCAGCCACCCGGCGTCGGGGTCCAGCCATAATCACACCCGGGAGCCGTCGACCGACAGCGAGGAGGGGAAGAAGCACCGCGGCGACACGCACGCTGAGGATGATGGCGAGACTGAGGAGCTCCGTGCGGACGTTGTTGTTCTTGCCACCGGATTTGAGAGGCCCAGCGTGGACTTCCTCCCTGAGGATCTGTTTCCCGAGGAGTACTCAGTAAGTCGATTGCGTTCGACACACGTGCGGGGCTAATGGTTTTATGCGCTACGCGAAGAGGCCGAATCTGTATCTCCAGAACTTCAGTACCGAGGACTGGAGTGTGCTCTTGACCAACTCGGCGTACCTCAACGCAATTGGTACGTGTCAGGTCTCTTCCTCGCTCAAGATGAACGCTCACTCCGCTCCTCAGGAACCGTCGGGCACTTCCACATAGGCATCTGTACGTTCAGCATCGACAAGAGTACACTCGACTGAGACTGAACGGCACGCAGATACGCGCATCCTGCTCACCCTGTTGCTTGACCCACAGGCGCGCCCGACGCCACGCGACATGAAGCTGTGGGTCGATAATCTGCGCTTCGTCAAGCGCGGCGCAAAGGGCGGCGCGCTTGGGTTCTTCACGTACATGGAGCTCAGTGCGTCCCGCATCAAGTCGCCCGTAGGAGCGTGGCTAATGATTGCGCAGCTGTGTGGCTCGTATTGTTCCACGTGTTCCGGCCGGACAGGCTGCGGTGGATGTTCTTCATTATGAATGGGTGGACGTTTGGCCGCGCCCTCGTGGATGAGGGGAAGGCGTGAATGTGAGAGGAACTTGAAGCAGTATGGATTCATTTGAGGGCCTCGATCTTGTGAAATGATGCCGGAGAATTGTAATATAGTGCGGCAGACCAATGCTTTACAATGTGTTACCTTTGAGTGCATAAACGCGATGCTGCAATAATGATCACGTGCCATACTGGCGCGCTTCAGACTCCGACAGTCCCGATATCTGATAGTCAAATGGGGGCAAAGCACCACTGCCGATACCGATAAAAGTTGTGCATATGTCACGTGGAATTGGATGGACTCGTCTTCTGGGCAGTATGACACATCGGCGCAGAAGAAATACATGACTATGAGGAGATTCTTCTCAGACGTCATTGGCTCCGGAAGGGCCGTTGATGGTGATCGGATACACCCACCAGCCGTCCGTCTTGCACTCGGCGGCCGTGGACCAGAACCACCAGTTCATAGTGAGGTCGCGGTTGCGACGGTTCTCGATAATCTTGCGGCGCTGGACGTCCTTCTGCGTCGCGTCCTTGTACTTGAAGAGCGGCGCAAGGTCCTGCGTGCCGAGGGCAGACTCGAGAGTGGGCGCCATGGTCCACACCTTGTAGCTGCCCGGCGCAGGGACGGTCTTGGACGTGTACGCGGCGTAAATCTCGTCCGCCGACGCCTGCACCGCGGCGACGCAGCGCTTCAGGTTGTCGGCGTTGACGTCGTCAAGCGCGCGCTTGTCGCCGTAGCACGTCCACGAGTCCCCGGCGGGGTTCTTCACTGAGAGGCCAATGGCGCAGTCCTCGTCGTGCATGAACTTCAGAACAGCCATCAGCTGCTGCGTCGACCATTCAGGAGCAGAGAACGCACCTTGGCGCAAGCATCTGCGGTGAGATCAACTGAGCCGTGGAGACCGCGGCGCGGCGTGCGCAGGTGGCCCGATGAGAATGAATCCTCGAGGAAGTGGTCGGCGAACGCGTTGAGCGTGTACGCGCGCTCGAGGTCTCCGCCGGCAGCAGCCTGGAGGGCCGCGGCGTGGCCGGCATTATACGTCGTGCGCGCGTCGGGGCCGAAGTGGTCCCAGTTGATGCGCGCCAGGCCCAGGTAGCTCGGGATGCTGACCGGGCGGAGAAGCGTGAGCAGCTGCAGCTGCGCGCTGACGTCCGGCAGCTTGCTGTACGCGACGGAGGGGTCCTGGTGGTTGTGTAGAGCGGCGTTCACCGCGTCAACCTCCTTCTGTAGAATAGACAGGATACTCTTGGCCTCCCCTGGCTGGCGGGAGCTGGTGTCCGCGAGCGTGTTGAACGCGGCGATGAAGCGCGCCTGCTGGTCCGCCGCGTCCTTGCCGTCGCTGATCGGGTTCGTCGTCCCGTAGAAATCGCCAGCGAGTCCGTTGATCTGGCCATAGGTGACGACGAGGCCGTTCTTGAGCGTGAACTTGTGGTCGATCGCAGGGACCTTTGAGCCGTCGGCGAGGGTCAGGTTGATGGCGTCTCCGATGTAGCTGTGCTCCGCATACTCGAAACCTATTGGTCTCACATAAGTAGACAGGACAAGTGTTGTCATGGGGCAATGATAACCCACCCAGCATATCTTTCTTCAAGGGCTTGTTGCCTAGCGGTGTAGGCACGACCGTACGTCCGAAGTAGACGTCCGCTTCGACGATCTCAGATACATAACCTGGAGGGGGAACCGAGCTATGGAATGGTATGAATAACCATATATATGAGCTCAGGAGGCTCTAGAACTCACGGGTCCAGAATCGGGTCGAGGACTGAAGTCATGATCGAGCTGAGTGCAACTGCTGGTGAGCTGGGAGGCATCCAACCATCTCAGGCTCCCTTTATACGCGGGGCACGAGCGCCCACGCTGTGCGGGAGGGCGAGATAGCAGCACGGGGGACAAGGTGCCGGTACGAGTGGACCCTGTCTTACGGCTGTCAGAGAGCGCCATGTGAGCACTGAAGGCGAATCTTGAGCATGCATTACCTTGGAGCAGAGGCGCGCAGTTTCCCAACATGTTCTAATCGTCAGTTGAAATGAACGAAATTGGAACCGGCCACGAGGAGTGCCGGATAGACGCTACGAGTCCAGCGTCCATGGCAGTCCCGCAGGTCAAGCTAACCTCTAGGAGGGCGCCTGTTGCCTGCGAAATTTCCCCGCAGAAGGGTCTTGAGTGGCTCGAGATACGCCATCCTGTGCCGCAACGTGCCCTGGAATCGCAACTAAGAGGTTTTTTGAACTGCCAAAGTCACGAGCGCTCCGGTAGATACGGGCGTCTAATCGGCATCAAGTCCAGATAACCCAACACCATCCAGCTTTGTGACAAGATACTTGGGGAAACACCGACACAAGACGTCGAGTGTGCCCGCTTAAGTGACCAGCCCGTGGGTGTATGATGGACTGCCATACGATAGTACTTGACGCCATGATTGTCTTCAAACGGAGGACCAACCTTGGTCCCTGTCCCGCACAGGCTGGGAGAAAGTCTTGATGGTCATTCCAGGGCAGACTTCGCTCCCGTAAGCGAAAAGACACAGCAAGGCTGGAACAAGAGGTGTAATTGTGAGCACGGCACCGGTCACAGTACAGAAAACCAGGATGCAGAGCGGATGGATGCGAGAGAGCGATGTGGAAGACTAGCGAGTCCTTGTCGACGTTGGTGTGTCGTGTTGGTTCGTGTGAGGATGAGTTGTCCTGAGGTGTGGCGCTAGATTACGTCAATAACGAGCGAATAGGATCTGTGTCGAAAACACGTCGGTGATTTCGTTCTGGAATCAGTTTGCAGAAGTGATACGTACCCAAGAATAATGAAAAGCGTGTGAAGCAGCATCCAGACGAACGGAATCCACCTTGACGGCGCTCAGCTAAGCGTGTTGACTGCAAGCAAACGGACGCACGTTGACACGGTGAAGTCCGCAACGTCATATACGCCGACAAGGATGTAGGCAGTACAGACGCTGAGTAGTGCGGCAAGTACGAGGGCAACTACGCCAAACGTAGCGGGAATGGCTAGCGCGGCAAGTGATAGTACCTATCCAGTGGGTATGAGAACTATTAGTTCGCCGGGTGAAACAACGCAGCACCTTCGCGCTCCAGGCAGCATCATGGCTCCGTTTCCTCCGCGACACGGAGGATAGCTTGCGGTGGGAGCCTGAGTGCGCCAGGGAGCGAGCAACCATGGCCACGGCCCAGAGCGCGGGCACCAGAAAAAGCGGGACGAGCAGGATGAGGGACCAGTATAATGTGAAGCGATAGACATCTGGTGGTGGGCGTCAAATACAGTCGGCGCAGCGTTTGGAGGGATAGTGTATTGATTCGGGAAGAGCGATGAGGACCCGTCAGCGATGCTAGCTGCCAAGAACGCAGGACATGCTTACCGCTGCTACTGGACAGCGCTGTAC
The DNA here is from genome assembly GCA_030578095.1 of Auricularia cornea. Lineage (NCBI taxonomy): Eukaryota > Fungi > Basidiomycota > Agaricomycetes > Auriculariales > Auriculariaceae > Auricularia > Auricularia cornea. The sequence goes on along the minus strand of JARLTE010000009.1, from coordinate 1,308,790 downwards.
TGTTGCCAGCGGGGTCCAGGCGAGGGTCGTACAGCGACGGGAACCGCGGACTGTGGCTCGTCATCGCATAGTTCAGCTGAGCGGGGATCAAACGAGGATAAGCAGTCAGACGGAGGGTCAAACGTCTGGAAGACGAGTGATCACCTCGAACGGCTCTTTCCGACGACTTTCGGATGACGCGGACCGGCAGAACAAAACCTACAAGGCTGCTGCATATGGGTCGGAAATAACAGATCTTCAAGATATAAGGTACATTGTGCCGAGTATCTGACGACGAGGCCTGCAAAGGGCATCCCACATCAGATTGAGCGGTTTGAAGCGAGCACTCGTTGCGACTGTGTCTGTGTGGCTTCTACCTCCTTCTCTTCTGAAAGCTCCTTAATTGAGTCACAGGGCGTCCGAGCAGGGAGGCTCTGATGTCCCATCCCTAACGGGCTGATTCATGGTGCATATTTTCGGAACCTCGGCGTTCTTAACCCGAGGGAGACGCTCTGTAGATCGTCTTGCCACTTTTGTAGATAACGCTGTGCGTGTCTCAACATTGAGTTTGCCTTCCGATCGGCGACGCAATTTCTCCAAGTGAATTTAATTTGTGCCGGAAGCAAAGCGCATTTGCATCCGCTCGGACTTCCCGTCTCCTTCACTTCGCCTTCTACTATTGAAAAACACCAGGCTCAGCCAGGAGCATATGGAAGCACAGACATGCCTTGGAACTTTCCTTCCCCCCCCCCCTTACAGATCTGCGCCGGACCATGACCAACGAGCAACGACAGCCCTTGCGTGCGGTTTGCGTCGGACCTGCAGTTGCTCACTCAGACAGCAAGTCATCGTACTTACACTCTGTTGACCGGGGTGGTACCACAGCTCATTGCGAAGCCTATAGATGGCGCGCGCCACGACGGAAGACCTGTCAGTGACACACTCGCCGGTGCGCGTCTGCGGCAACGGTGCTCCCAGCGACTCTCGCGCTCGCTGTTTGTGCACTCTATGCCCCCATTCGGACTCACACCGCATATCACCATGCGTCTTTCTTCTATGGGACAGCGTGCAACCACTCCCGTCCCGCCCAGGTGCGCCGGTATTCAGAAGTAATGCCTGCCGGTTCCTGGATGTCTCTGAGGGCGCCATTTCGACGTAGAGCCCCAAAGGAATGGAATGGGTTGTCTTATGGCCGTTATGTACAAGGGCTTTCCATGGCGCAGACCTTCGGGAATGCTTCCACTGATCCTCTTCGCACTAAAGTAACTCTGCTCCGAAATGCTTACAAACGCACTGCCTATCGTCGCAGTTGGGACGATCTCTAATGTTACCTATATCGGCTTCTAATGATATCGTCGCGTCCCGGAGCCTTGCGCTGGAGTGCTTCATCAGACTTAGTCATCGATGGGACAGTATCGCGGACGGACGCCGGCTTTCCCCCCGTCGACGGAGCGCCTCGCAGCCGCTACGGCCTTTTAAGCCCTTCGAAGAAATGGAAGCTGCTTCACCCATCTCCAGGCGTTTCTCCCGCCCAGCTCTCACCTTCAATGCCCAGCGCACCCCGTGTCATCTATCGCCAACTGGGAAAGAGCGGCCTTCGGGTCTCAGTCCCAATTGTGCGTTCGAGACGCCACATGAGACGCCTCTGCTGACGCTCGATGTGCAGCTCGGCGCTATGAGCTTCGGCGACAAAGGTGTGCAATGGATTGATGGCGGGTCGCGCTCCTGCTAACCGTGCGACATGAAGGATGGGCGGTGAGGGATACGCTGGTGTAGCGTAGCGAGCCCACATTCAAGTCTATTACAGCCCTGGACGGTCGAAGAAGATCAGGTTTGTACTTCCGTTCTTGCCACGCGGGATGGGATTACAGTAATCTCTGTTTGAAAGGCGATCGAGATTCTCAAGGCCGCGTGGGACGCTGGCGTGACGACGATAGACACAGCCAATATGTACAGCAACGGCGTCTCCGAGGAGATCATTGGAAAGTTCCTCAAGAAAGTGAGCTATCAGGCCTCCATTGGTCCATGCGCCCGTCTGACAGACATCAGCACAATATTCCGAGACACAAACTGGTTATCCTTACCAAGGTACTTGGTGCACACTCGACCTTTCGACCCTCACCATCCGGTAGTGCTTCTTCCCCGTTGGGGAAACCCGCGACACGCACCATACGCATATCTACTCGGACGAAGGCGAAACCGACCGCAACTTCGTCAACAACTGTGGTCTCTCCCGCGCGGGCATCTTTAACGCCGTGGAACGATCTCTTCAGCGCTTGCAGACCGACTACATCGACCTCCTCCAAGTCCACCGCTTCGACCCCACCGTTCCAGTCGAAGAGACGATGAAGGCGCTCCACGACCTTGTCGAGTGCGGCAAGGTTCGGTACATCGGCGCCTCGTCGATGAGCGCATGGCAGTTCGCCATGATGAACGCCGCGGCGGACGCGCACAACTGGACGCGCTTTGTCAGCATGCAGAACGAGTACTCGCTGCTCTACCGCGAGGACGAGCGCGAGATGATCCCGTACTGCCTGCACAACGGGATCGGGCTAGCGCTCATCCCGTGGGCGCCCCTGGCAAGCGGCTCCCTCGCGCGCCCACCGGACCAGGAGACCGCCCGCTCCAACGACCACAAGGGCCGGCCGATGGACCGCGCGTTCAGCAAATCCGACGAGCTCATCATTCGTCGCGTCGAGGAGCTCGCAAAGAAGAAGAACACCACGATGGCGCAAATCGCGCTGGCATGGACGATGAACAAGGTCTCCAGTCCGATTGTGGGCGTCAATTCTATCGCACGGTTGCACGCTGCCATCATCGGCGATTTCAGACTCAACGACGAAGAAACCGGGCACCTCGAGAAGCCGTGAGTCTGCCAGTCCCTTCCTTCGGGAATATAAGCTGACGGTCTTAGTTACGAGCCTCACGCAGTGAGGCTCTTTTAATCTGTCTCCTCGGTTTATGTTTGTGTTTATATCTGTCTGCGTAAGAACGCGGAAGACTACATAAGCTGTTACACTCGCTGTTCTTACGGTGCCTGCATGTCTACTTGCTCCGCGCTGTCAGATGCGTGGCGTGCTTACAGCGTGCCTCTGTGCATTGCTCAAACGAAGGCCGAGACCGCCGCGATCCCAGAATCATGCGGTGCTCCGCAGAATCCGTGAGAAGCGCCGCATGCTGCATAATCTCCCCGAGCTTCTGCGTTACAGAAAGCCCCTCCTACTCCGACAGCGCATGACTAGTGGAGAGTGGCTTAGTTCTCATGTGAAACCGTAACACCTGCCTAGCTTTGCTTACCGATGTGTTTTTGTGGTCCAGTCCCGCGGTGAAAGCTACGCCCCCCCCAAATGCTCCGCATGCCGAGCCAGAAAATCTGTCGGGGATATCAGTTGTGGGAGACAAGAAGGAAGGTTTGACAGGGTATGAATCACCCAAAGGTTCCGTATGACTCGGGACTGACGCCCCAGTACGGGACGGGGTGGAAGAAGGATCCGCTGTGCTTGCCGCGCGTCGCTGTGCTACCATCTTCGCTCCGGGTTCTTCGTCTCTCTTGCATGACCGTCCAGACATCCGCCCTCCCCTTCGCGACGTCCTTCGATTGTTTCTCAAGCATTCTCAGATGCCTGAGTTCCCGATCTTTGCGTTTCTCCGACGCCTCTGGGGTGTTGACCAGAATCGAGTTGTGCTCGGAAGGGTGGGTAGCATCCGCGTCTTCGTCATCTGTCGTGATGAGATCTGGGCGCTCGTTGTGAGAGGACGCTACGTTGAGTACCGCCGCAGCGAGGCGTATTCTTCGAGACACAGTGCTCTCCGAAGATGTAACGCAACCGCATATGCTATAGGGAACGCCGTATCGCCTCTAAACAGCTGCATCAGTCAATGGCCCCTGAGAATCTTGGTGCATACCCTCCATGCCTCCGCCGTTGCATCGAAGCCATTCGAAAGGGTGTTCTCCTCAACTTTGTCGTCGTGATTCAATACAACTCCTAGTATGCGCTTCGTTTCCGCCCTGGGTAGAAGGATAGGAAATGATCACTGATGGCGCTGTGTCGAGTCTCACCTATACGCCTCTGCTTTCAATTGATGTGTATGCCACGCAAGGTCGATGTCCTAGCGGCGGTTTTAGCCAGTGTCCAGCTGCAGGGAGACACGTATCACCAAGGTAGGGACCAGGAACGACCCAGGCGTGTGCCACATGAGTTCCAAGAATGCGTGGTACCGGGCCACACTGCGAATAAGAGGCCCCGCGTCGTCGCGGAAATGCGCCGGATGCGTCCAACGAATAGAATCCATTTTGTCAATGAAAGCGCCTTGACGCATGACGGCGGCAGTCAGTTCGATAGAAAATGGGCCGGGGAACGAGTATCGTCTCAGTATTCCTGCGATCCTGAGCCATCGTCAGTGGCAGACCAATGATGAAGATACACTTTCAATGTACCGGGGCGACCGTGTGCTTATTGTCCTGCGGAACGGCAGCATTATCCACTTTTCCACCTCTGCTAGCTTCCACCTCATTTCCCGGGCAAAACTGGCCCCCGTCGCGGAAGCCGGTAGGTGCTGTTCCAGAGTGAGCAGGCGTATCGATTGAGCCACGGTGACGGAGAGCGCACGGAGAGTATTCGTTGAAGAAACGGTGGCGATTTTCCTCTAATGGAAGGGTAGCCTGTTCCACTATCCTTCCAGATGAGACAGAGCTAGGGGTGAGACGGATAATAACAAACGCGAGGAAAACTGTGTTTCTTGTCCCGGAAAAGCCTTGGGCGTTACGCCACTTCACGACGTCCTCGCAGAACTTTCGCACACCGTATGTCTAGAGGCATCCAGTAATGGGCAACATGTATTCTGTCAGTCATGGGACGATATCTCGCAGCAAGACCGTAAGAACATCGTACGGACCTCATGATTGAAAATCTGCTTGCAATCGGGGCATCGAGCACGAAAGTCGCGTTGCGCCCATCCCGACGCAGTGTCGTCGATCCACGGCCAAAGAAACGTCTTCCTGTTGTCGTCGCAGCATGGGCACGGAATGCTGACCTTATCGTCCGGAGAAGTGACCACTGGCATGTCGAAAGGCTGCTTGGTCGTTGTTTCGAAAAGATTCCGGGTCGCTTCCGACACTGTTAGCTGCAACGTCTCCGCGTCAATCGCCTTGATTGCTTCTTTGAATGGGAACTGTCTGCGAGGGGATCAGTCCCTTCGCCAGTGAATCCATGAACCCCTGCCTACTGGAGATATTTGAGCTGGGATAGCCCTCGGACACCGTCCTCCTCGTATGCTAGCGGATTCTGCGGCGCGTTGGGCGATCAGTGCTGGCGCCGTCAAAGGTGAACGCACGCACGAGCATGTAGGAGTGCCAGACCATGAGGACGTCAAGGGGCGGCAACCCGCGATAGGCCCCCGGCTTATCCTATGAGAGGTCCGATCCTCCGCCCCCCAAAATCGGACCTCCGGGAGGTCAAATGTTCGATCCCCACGCCCCCAAACTGCATCCCTCACGACCTGAGGTTCGATGTTCCTGCCCCCAAACTCGGGCCAGTCCTTAGCTGGTCAGACGGTCCGGGCCAGCCACATGGGGCTGCAGCGGAGCCAAAGAGTCATTTAACACCGTTCTGGTGTATGTAACTGGGATTATTGTGCCCGTCTGTACCTTCGGCGCAGCCAAAAACGTGAGAGGCAGGTCTTCGGGGCCTTTTTTATGATTACAAGAGCGTGGGAATGACCCGGAATTAGCCGATGTTCGATGCTCCGCCCCCCAAAAGTGAGCTCCTGAAGCCTCTTTCCGCCCCCCAAACTGGCACTTTGTCGGATCCAACCTCATATGACTTAAGCCGGGGGCCTCCCGCGATCGTCGATGTCCACGTCCATCGAGAGCACCCATTTCTCGAACCTACGAAGCGTCTGAGTAAGGTAATACCTGAGGCCATATCCCGACTGGCCTGTGAACCGCACGACACAAGAACACCTACGATCGTGATGAGCGGTCCGAACGAAAGTGATCGTTGCACGAACCGTCCACGCAGACGCCGCATCCAAGTCCGGATTCGCGCTTTCAACGGTCGTCCTCAGTTTCCTAAACGCGCCCAGGACGCGAAGGTGCGCGACGAGCTCGTCCAGTCGGACCAGCGGCGGCAGCTTCGCGTTACCGATCGTGAACTTCTCAGGCAGAAGGTTGGGGTACGCGGGTGGAGCCTCCAAAGACTCAGAGTATGGCGGGAGCGACATCGGCTGGTGTGGTCGGAGGTCAAGTGTCAAGCTTGTCAAGAATGAAACCGTTGAAACGGGCGCGTTATTAAATCTATGACCGACTCCATGGCAGCCGCAGCCGCCGGTCCATCAAACGGTTCCGGAACCCGGACGGCGGCCTGAGGTGCTGCGCGCCATCGGTCTGCGGCAACAGCAGCGGTACATTGCGCATATGATCGCGGTGGGGAATGCAGGTCTTGTCTTTGATTGCGGCGTCGACCCTGAGCGCCTCGGAATGACCAACGGTGCTTGTACACACCAAGGCTCGATGCTTGACCGTCAGTATCGCGTTCCATGCCAGCTCCTTGGCTGAGCCGACCATTGCGTGAGCTTGGGTTCGTACTCTTGCTGCCGCATTACATCTCACCGCGCCGTGCGGATCAGCCATACATCAGGTATCGCGCCGTCGCGCAAGACTTCAGCATACGCTCGAAACCATGAGCAAGGCGGGAATAACCCTGGGATAGTACAGTGCACAGCCGCGATCAAATGCTCTAGGTGTGTCCAACACATGAGAATGATCGCTATCGGCGGAAAGGCACTCACCTTTATCGTGTCCGGCTGGAAAGGTCATCGGCGTCGGAAGGCGCTGCCGACACCGCGGTCTTGCTTTCTCGCACTCTCCCTCTTCCTTTCACGCTCCTCCTTCCGCGCCCGCTCGCCACGTGCGCGCGGGTCGATGACCTCGTAATCGCGCTCGGCCTTACCCACCTCCTCGTCGTTGCCCTTCGGGAAGCGCAGCCGGTGGCCGAGCCACCCAATATCGTCGTCCACCTCGATGCCCTCCTCCTCGGGCGGCGGCAGGATCGCAGCGGCGGAGATGGGGTCGACGTGCGGCGCTTGCTCCTCCGGCGGCGGCGAGTCCTCCGGCTGCACATGCTGCAGCTTGCTGCGGAAGCCCTCGAGCGCGGCGAGCACGTCGCTCTCGTCCTTGACGCGGCGCCGGCCCTCCTTGTCGCGTCGCACGGCCGCCGCGCGGTTGTTCGCGTACTTGGCGAGCTCCTGCTCGAGCTGCGACGGGCCCTTCGCCTTCTTCGCCGGCCGCTCGTCGTCGCTGAGCGAGCCCGCGCGCCGCCGCGCGAGCTTGCGGATGTCCGCCTCCATCTTCTCGATCTCCGCGCGGCGCGCCTTGCTCTCCGCGCTCTGCTCCTGCGCGTGCTTCGCGCGAATCGAGGTGACGTCCACAGTGGACCTACTCGAGCCCTGCTGCACCGTGCCTGTAAGTAAAATATGTAGACAGCATTAGGAGACTGGCCGTACCTTCGCCGACGGCGTTTCAGAGGCTAACCGATCCGATTTCTTGGGCGGAACTGGTATTGTACTTGCACTTGCAGGTAGCGCACCAGCATTGTCGATCACTGTGTGGAATCAATACATCACAAAAACAGAAAGTCGAAAGCACGAACGGTCGGGGCGATTAAGAGCTTTCTTCTTAGGCTGCGCGGGTGGCTCCTCGGCCTCGTCATCACCGAAGGATAAGAGCTTGACGTCTCTGTGACTCCTTGAGCACGACGCCGAAAGTCGATGTTGGGACTCACTTCTTGCCTCCTTGCCTCCGTTGTTGGTCCTCACGCTCTTTCATGGCCTTCTCGCGAGCCAGTTGCTGCGCGCGTTTCTCCTCGGCGGTTATACGAGGTACGATGTCATCGAAGGGATTCTGCAATATCCGTATGCTCTTAATCTTCGGTGGACTGCGTGGGGCGAAGAAAGTTCAGCTTGGGCACTGATGTTTCTAATGAACTCCCGCACTAGACAGGGCGTTCGTTCTCATCCAACTCTGAGAAGAGCGGTTAGATGGCGATGTGGCGCGAGGTTCCACACCCACCGAGTTGTCCAATTTTGAGCACATCTGCAAAGCTCCATTTAGCGTCTGTCGCGCGTGAGGTAGTCGACAAACCGACTGTAAATTGTGTCGCCCACGACGCGGCCGAACACGGTATGTTTGCCATGCAACTCGTCTGCCCGGTCTGAAGGGATTAAGAGCAATCAGTTCATCTTAAACATTGCGCAAGGTGGGCTTACCCAGCGTTATGAAGAACTGCGAGTCGTTGGTATTTTTCTGGCCAGCATTCGCCATTGCGACAATGCCACGATGTGGGAGACGTAATCGAGGATGTATTTCATCCTCAAAGGGCTCTGTAGTATTCGATCAGTCTATTTAATCAGCGTCAATGTGAGGAGAGCACTGTTGACCTCCGTAGAACGACTCTCCGCCGCTGCCCGTGCCCGTCCGGTCGCCAGTTTGGACGAGGAATCCGGGTACTACTCGATGAAATATTACTCCATCGTAGTACCCTATCATTTGTGGCAGTCTTTAGTTGTAATACGGACTTGATAATGCTGCGCACCTTCCATGGCCAGCGTCAGGAAGTTGCGAGTTGCCTTGGGTGTTTCCTATTCGCGCCGGTAAGGCCCAGCTAGCCTGCTGCCGTCGGCGCGACGCACCTTTGCCCATAGCTCAATCTCTATGGGGCCCACTGTGGTGTCAATGATCACGCGGCCGGACGTTGGCAGCGACGAGCTCATGGCGGGCGGGATGAAGGAGGTTGCGGAGTTTGCACGCTCTGCTCCGAACTCTGCCTCATCCTACGCCGTAGATTTTTTTTTCTCTTGGACCAGAACAGCCTGTTGGACATCTTCCGAATCTATCTCAAATTTCTCTAAATGGTCCAGGTTGCGTATGACATCGGGTGCTATACTGTGTTATATCACTCTGCCTAGTCTTCTAGCGCTCACGAAGTCGAACAGTCCCAAACCGACCCAAGACGTGCACGCGTGCACCCTGGCACTTCCTATCCCTGGCCCCATGTGACACCCTGTTCGTTTCGCCAAGAATACTCCGTACAGTGCCTCCCGGCGTCACCAGGTCTGGCCAACGACGGCGAGGCGCTGCCGCTTCCTGCACCGTACCAGCCTCGTTCTCAAATGCGAACACTGATGCTGCCCGGCTCTTCGGGGTACCGAGGTTCTCCGGTAGCCACCTGGCGAGCGCCCCGAGCACCGACTTGGATCATCCATCGGGGCTCTTCCTGGGGAGCACAGACCCTTGCCTTTCCGATCCCATTGAGCTCCTCAACCGAACCCTATGCTCGGCTCTGTCAATGATCGGGAGCGCTTTCTTGCCGTCGTCAGCTCCACCCACGTCCCCGGCTTCTTCGAGGAGACACCGCACTGCGTGGAGAACGCGCTCCCGCCCTTGATAGTCCATGCTCCTGAAACGGTTGCGGGCGTGATCAGGAGCTGGGAAGCCACGGGGATAGCCATTGGGCGCGCCCGTCGCTTCTGTGTTAACTGCGGCGGTTCCGCATATGTGTTGATCGTCGCCCGTCGCTGCAGGGCTTGTATATCTGACGCATGAGTGGCGCGAGATGCTAGTTCCCGTCTCCTTTTCCCGCCATGCGCAAAGACGAAGTCAGTGCCCATGTCGCCCATTCCATAAGATATGCTAACTATGAGTCGTAGGCCTCTATATTTGCACTTTGGGTGAGCAAGCTGGGAGTAACGATGGGGCTGCCAAGTCTGACTGATTGGCGGGCACGCAGCTGGAAAGCGTTTTGTATGGCGAGTCGCCCAATCCCGCGCGCCCTGTTGCACGCTCACCAGCAACCTGCAGGGGTGTATACGGTGTTGTTCTTCACCAGCATGTACATCCTGTGCTATCTCCGAGACCCGCGGTCGACAAGTAAGACGGTTCTCACTGCCGTCATCGCCATGTACGGTGTCGCGACGGCCCATGTCGCCATCATCGTCCGTCGCGCACTCCTGGCCTTCATATATAGCCACATCGAAGGAGGATCGAACGCGTTCTATGCAGAGGTTTCCCAACCTCTCAACGTTGCCCAGCAATCATTGTTCATCGTCAACGGGTTCGTAGTTTTTCGCACCCTGAAGCTTGGAGGCGCACACTAACTGAAAGCACAGCATCATCGCGGACTGCCTCTTGGTCAATCTCTCACCTTCCGCGGCGAGTCCTTGCGCTCATGGTTCCGATTAGATCTTCCGTTGTTACATTGTCTGGGGCGGTCAGTTGTGGATCTGCGCGGTACCGATCGTTCTCCTGATGCTCTCGGCCGGTCAGTCCCTGTTGCAAAGCGGGCTCAACATTAGATACTCATGCATCCATGCCCTCACAGGTTCTGGATTCTACTTCACGCGGGCGTACGCGCTCGTTCCTCCCGGCGGGTCCGCGTGGCAACCAAACATCCAACGCTGGATAACGACGTTCACCGCAACTTCATTAGCGACCAACCTCCTCGTCACCATCCTGATAGGTACCTCGAAGTGGTTCTTTTTCCCCTCCCGCTGAAGCCACGCAGCGTCGCGCATATGGTGGGTCACGACCAGGACGTCGCGTATCTTGGGCCGGGAGGCATCCTCAGGGAAGTACAATATGGCCATCTTCGGCATGTCAGTTCGTCATATTGTCCCCGAGGAGCTACATAGTGACTCTTTCTCGTAGCATCGAGTCAGGCGCTCTTTATTGCGTGCCGGTCACGGTCTTCCTTATTATCTATGAAACGCGCTCAAGCGCCCTCGTGAGTTATTTACACGCCGCGCCGTCCGCTCGCATCCTCACGTCAACGCGCGATAGCCAATCCTGTGCCAGATCCTCACGCAGGTCGCGGTATGGGTCTATGACATTGCGTAACATTGCCACTTATGGGACATTCAGGGAATAGCCCCGACGCTTATCGTCGTGCAGGCGGGGCTCGGTCTCACTGTTGACAAGACACATTCGACCGGCTCGAACAGCACGGTGGTCGACCCCCCGGTACCTCTACAAGCACTTCGATTTCCATTCCCCGTTCTCTCCATTACGAAGACTCAATCCCCACAGTCCCCTCGGAGAGTTAGCTTCGGCACGGGTGATGTCCTAGAGCGGCCGCCGTCTGTTTTCAAGCCATCGGAGTACCCGTAGCGTGGAGCCACAGACATTTGTAGAACTATATTTTGCCCTTTCTTATGACGATTTGCGAAGTGCATCGTGTAAATTGACTGTGGATGTCCGGGAGCTCATCGGAGTTTACACGTCAAACTCCGACTTTCTTCTCGTCCCGTGCTGTCCCGTGCCACCCGTCGGAAACGCCTGCGCTCTATTGCGCACCATGGCAGAGTCGGTATAAAGGTAAGGCACATGGCACCTGGATAGCGAGTGATAGATATGGTAGCCTGACTCGGCTGTGGTCCGCTCGGGGACGTGGCCTTGACCCGGCCAGCCCTGATTGAGCGAACCACCGCTCATGGTACGAAAGGAAGCGGGGCCTGTGCACTGGTGGATCAATATCTTTCCATATATGGATACCATGCATGCCCTGGACCCCCTAAAGATCAGCGAAAACCATACTCGGCTTCACTCCACTCTCCGTTCTCGGCCTGCAACCTTCCTCAGCGACGTCAACGGAGAGGGCCCCATCCTCAGTTCTCGGGCCCGCAAGGTGGCTCTCGGTTCATTAGCGAACGGCCCTTCTCTTCGCCTCTCCGGGTGCGCGCGTAGAAGTCGTCGTGGATCATGCTAGTATATGTCTTCGGCATTCTCAAGCGTGGATTATATTGAATCTTTCATAGATACTTTCACCATTCCGTCCTGTCAGATATGCGGTGCAGCGCGGGGCCGGCAAGTGCAGACGTCTCGTACACGCAATTCCGATGAGATCCCACGTTGACACGATGTCTTATCGCATGGCCTACCCCCGATCGGCGTGTTAGCATGGTATAAAGGTGGCCAGCCAGAGAGCAAGCTCATCAGCTCAGCTCTCGTTTCAGGGATGTTGAAAGCAGAGGTAGGTCTGCCTCTCTCTCACGTTCAACAAAGCTCCGATCCCGGGCTCATGCGCTCTCAGGCTTCCCTGCTCGCCCTCTGGGTGAGTATTTACTATCCTCCGCTCTCGTGCTTCTCCGACACAGTGACTAGTTGGAGGGAACTTTGCATGGTGAGTACCAATATTAACATCTTGTCGTCGAGATGTCACATAATCGACATCGCTCAGGCGTATACACGATTTTGTTCGGTGCCTGCATGTACACGCTCTCCCGCCAGAGGGACAAGCACGCTACCAGTACCATTCTCACATGTGCCACCGTCGCCATGTATGCCATCGCAACAACGCACATGGGGCTCGTCGTCTACCATGCAGACCTTGCATTCATCCACTCCGGTGCTTCCCCGGGCGGTGCAGAAGGCTCGTTCTCGAAGATAGGCGACCCCCTTCAACTATCTCAGACGGCCCTCTTCATTGCGAACGGGTATGTGCAAATCACTACCATCGGCTAATATTGATACTTACCTTGTCAAGCCTCGTTGCAGACTGCCTATTGGTGTGTCGACACTCAATAGTGCGATGATTGACTACTCTTTAAACGTATCCATTTCTCGCAGATATTCAGATGCTACGTTGTCTGGCACGGTCGCCTCTGGGTTTGCCTTGTTCCTGCGCTTTTGCTGATTGTCTCTACTGGTGAGCGCTAGCGCTCCTCCCCGGCTCCTGCGTGCCTGTTTACAAGCCTTTCCCAACAGCCTCAGGCATATGGTTCAACGTTGAGTTTTCCCACGTTCCCTCCAGAGGGCTCGGATGGATAGTTCATGTTGTGCCGTGGATGACAACATTTGTGGCGACTACACTAGCTACGAACATCTTGGTCACTATTCTAATTGGTGAGCACGGTTCAGCTTGACGCGGATGTCACTGCCTAAATTCGATAGCATCCCGTGTCTGGTGGATTACCAAACAATCAACTAGAGGTCCCGGACCCCGGACATCGCCGCGCGTCAGTAAGGCGTAATGCAGCTCTGCTAGGACTGTGCGGTTTCTCTCCCATGACGCTTGAGTTCCACTTTCTCACCCATGTCCACACGCAGAATTGAGTCAGGGGCCATCTACTGCATGGCCATGGTCATCTTTCTGGTCATTTACAAGAGACGGCTGGCGGCTCTGGTAGGCTATGAGTTCGTCCCTGACCGAAAGGACTGACCGGATTTGGCCAGGATATAATGTGTCAAACGTTGACACAAATCGCGGTCCGTCTACTATAATGCTCAGGTTACCCTGGGATGCTGACCCGTACCCGCAGGGCATTGCGCCTACGCTCATCGTAGTGCAGGTTCGTCTCGGGCTAACGATCGACAAAATGCACTCTGTGCCAAGTTCCACTACCGCGGTCGAACTTCCATTGCACAGCGTCCGGTTTCCGAACCCTGTGTCTTCGAGAAGCCCGCGCACTACATACGAGGGTCATTTTCGTGGCAAAGAAGGTGCCTCAGATGCAGGAACGGAGTTCTCAGTCAGGTTGGAATAGTACTCGTATCAGGCTGCCTGTCCAATGTAGATAATTTGGCATGGCAGACCGTTGTACACCACATACTCCAGAAACTGGGGACTCCACGTTCAAGTGCGAGCCCTCACTCCGAGTCACTGGCCTCAGGATGCAAGAGGGAAAGTGTCATATTTAATTTAATCCAGAGGTACAACAGAGCACTGTGCTCGCTTATCCTTCCACGGTCTACATAGGTTTTGGAGAAATGGCGGGAGGATTACGGGTTGGGCGTATGGGCAAGCATGCTACAAGAGTCATGTGAGTCACAATCGTCACGCGTCCGGGAGCGACGTACTTGGTCAAGGCAGCAACATCAACCGGAGGGCTAGCGCCATCTCCTACCATCACTCTCTGGCCCTCCGAGGGAACGCCGTCGGCCACGACGAACAGCCATCCGGGACCGGGTGGCTAGGTAGATGAGACTATGGTAACGAATAGGGAGCGGATACGCACATAGATGGTCCCATCAGGCGGCCCAGTCACTGAGATGGACGTCCCAGTCTGGGTTGACACGAGCTCCACGGTGCGCATATTCATGTGGCTGGAGGATGACGTCGTCAGAATGAGATAGGGGTGTTGGGTGGAGGTCTCACAGAGCATGTGTCGAATATCCGAAGTCCATGAGGACCACTGCGAAGGTGTCAGGTGGACTTGAAGGGAAACGGAATTAGTTCGACGCACCAGACACAGTGCCGTTGGCGCCGGAGACGTCAAGCGTAAACGTTTGATCGTAGAGGACATTGGTCGGCTGCCCGGTGAACGTCGGACGAGTCATCGTCGTGTAAGGTGGGCTGAGAATTTCCGCCCTATAATCCGTCGCATACTTGACGGTGCTGACATCATCATTGGGACTGCTCCCTGCAATGATAATGCTGCCGCTGGGCGTTAACGAGGCAACCGAATGGTACAAGCGTGCGATGGTGCTAGTTGGTAGGCCGTCGTGGGAGAAGCGCGCGCCAGGAGAATCGGCATCGAAAGGGATCGACGGATCGTAAAGCACAGGCTGGAAAGCGGGGTTGTCTGCATTGGAATGACCAACAAGATGGGCGACATTGTCGTAGCCTGAACCGCGGTTAGCTGCGCGTCTGCGCCGCGGACTCCTGAGACTTGCCCGAGTAGCCCGTCTGTCCCCCATTTACAATCAGGACCTTCCCCGTCGGCAGGAGTACCTAGAGGCGTGGTTATCCCGGAGGAAAGTATGTTAGGAGCGTCCTCACGATGTCAGGCATAATTCGCGCCTCCGGCATGGTCTCGACCTGCCACCCGGCGGCGATCCCTGAAGGCGTCAACACCATACTTGCGCACTGCGCGGACGCCGGATCCTGTGAGGACATGTTCGCGCTAGCCGGGACCCGATGGTCATCGGTAGTCTGCCCACCGCACAGCATGACTGTAGGAGCGTAGTTGTTCGACGGGCTGAGAGGCAGGAGAACACCTGTGCCCGCCATGGGATACGTGATGCGGACGCCGTTAGGAATGTTCGGAAGACGGGTCTCGATGTTGGAGCGCCAGTCGTAAATCATTGCTTGGCTGAACGTCGCCAAGGGCATGAGCGCCTTGCTGCGAACGGAAACGAGAACGCACGTATTGGCAGCGACAAACACCTTGCCGCCCGGGAGCAGAAACGATACCGCGAAGAGATTGGCGTTCAGCGTGTCGTTCAGAAACTGGGATGGAATTTGAGTGCCGTTGAACCCGTTGAGGTTTTTCGGTGGGTAGAATTCGAGTGTGGGGTTGTTCAGGGCTGCGCTGTTCATGAACGTCCCACTCTTGCTGCCTCCGATCACAAGCAAAGATCCTAAAACGGTAAACTATCAGTGCCAAGGAGAGACGCAAGAGGAACGAGACGGCTACCGTCATCGAGCCGGACAACAGTCGGATACCAGCGGTTGCTGGTGAGTCTGATGCGCCTCGGGCTCTCGGAGAACGCGCACTGCGGAGCGTCGTCCGGACAGTCCGCCGCGTCGAACAAGCGAAGCCCTTGAGCACCATTGCCGTCGGGGATCTGGTTGGTGAATGCGAAAGTGTTCCCGCCGAGGTTGACGAGGGTGCCGTTGGAGAGAAAGCTCCCACCGGCACAGAACGAGTTGGTCTGCAAGTCGACCGGGCGCGCGGTGTTTGTGACGAGGGAGTAGATGGCGCTCCAAGCGATGTGTCCGTTGATCGTCATCGAGTTATGCTGCACCTTGTCGATGATCAGGGCCTGTGTGGGGGAGACGACAACGAGCTGCATCGCAGCCACGCCGGTCAACCCCGGCTGCGTCAACGTCCAGTCTTGGCGTCGCGACAGCTGATCGAGGTGCGGAACCTCGAGGCCAAACGAGCGCGACTGCCATGAGTGGCCTCTGGAGAACGGTGCGAGCGATGAGAGAACGAGGGCGAGATACGCAGGTCGCATGGGAGCCTGAGGAGAGCTTGAAAGTAGCTGTGAGCTCTAGTCTCGCATGTCCAGCAGGCAATTTATGGGAGAGCGCATGAAACGAAGGCGCTAAGAGAGTACAATGACGAACGAGGCCAGCCACAGACCGCACCGCCGGTAGCGCAGACTCTCGGCACGGACGAACGAGAATGGGTGCTGCAAACTGCGATGACAGCGCCCAGGCACAGCGCCAGGGTTCCAAAGCGCAAGCTCCCGCAAGCCGCAATCCAAACATTCGGACAGCCGCTTATTGCATGGCCCAACAGGGAGCCGGCGCGATAACCGCAAACATCTGCATTGGTGCCTGTGCCCGCGTGGGTCACGTCAGCAGCAGCCGGCGTGTGTCGGCAGGAGACTTCGGGAGGACTAGACAACAACGATCCGGATGATTTGCACCATGTCGAGCCACCTGCGCCGTCATCAGCAGTCGATGGAGGAACCGGAGCGCTGCACCCAAGAGAAGCAAGAGTGAATTGCCGAGTTTCATCGGCGCATCAACAAACGCGCGCCAGTACTGTACAAGAACAAATACGGCCACTTACGGCGAAGGAAGGTCTGATTATAGTGAGGGAACACAATGCATGGACCTTCATCGCTTCAACCTCGGGTCCCGACTTGTCGAGTCGTCGATAATCTTGGCGACGGAGGCCCGGAAGTTGGCCTGCCATTCTTGTGAACAAGGAATGCGGGATTCGACAACAGAACGTACGTCCACGCTCATGAGCTGAATTAGAGGTTCCGTGTCTGCAGCGCTCCATTGATGAAGCGCGGCATTGTTCAAAGAGATGGGGTTCTGGGGGTTCGCAAGGAAGCGAGCGACGCGCAACTTTTGTGCGCGGTCCGCTATCGCGTTGAATTCCTGGAGGGATCTTGGAAACGCGTTGGAAGGCTGGGCCGGATGCACCTTCTCGATCGCAGACTGCTTCTGGCGCAGGGCAGTGAGGGTTTGCAAGTGGCTAAAGCGGACGCGGTCCACAAGGTCGTCCGTCGCGTGCTCGAGCAATCGTCGCTGGTTCGCGAGAGTGGTCAGAAAGGACTTGGTGCGAAATTAGCGCGGGTAAAGTTGCAGGGAAGTGAACCAGCACCTCGTCATGGGGTTGTTTGTCTGTGCGCTGGAGTCTGTCAACAACAGTTGTGGACTTTGGCACCGAGTCCAGTTCCTGGCCGAGCCATTGCTGGACCAGCAAGTCTTGGGCCTGAAGGTTCCGGAACTGGTAAACGCGCTTCATCTCCTCTTCTTGCTGGGACTTGACCGCCGCAATGCGTTGCTTGATGCTTTCGACGGATTTTAGTTCCTGGCCTCCGGTGGCACGTAGTTGGTCATTGCTGGATAGCGCGATGGTCAGTGATTGCAGTCGCAACGGGGATTGGTCTGCACTGACGAGGGAAACGGGCTGCCCATGTTCTCCATCGCAAACTGGGCTATCTGCATAGGCTCCAGCGACGACGAAGGGAGCGTCGCGAAGCCGTGCTGTCCGATATACCTCGCCTCGGGCTTGCGCGGAGGTGGCATGGCTGGTGGTTTCTGCACAAGCTTCTTCGGCCCGCTAGCGGCAGCATTCTCGGGCTTGACGCGCGATGCACTGGTCGAAGACACGAACGACTGGTCGGACATTGATAGCGCGTGCTCGGCGCCCGCCGCCGTGCGGTGAAGCGGCCCGCTGCCCAGGCTTTATCTACAGTGACAGCTACGACGTTTATTCAAAGGCGCCCTGGCCACACACACTCGACGGGTATATCCAAAAAAAATTGGTTGCGTTATGGTTGTGACATGCCCATCTATCAAAAAATCCAATGCCCAGAAGCCCGGGAATCCCAGAATCCACGCAGAGCGTGCCGCTTACGGCCACACAGCTCGTCTACCCATGAATCATGAATCACGGAAACCGCCCAAAGCGCGCAACCCTTCGACGACACGCCTGTACTCGCGTAATAGTTCCCCAACCTCGCCTAGTCGCAGGTCGGTCTCGTTCACGGTCATGAATCGCTGACTGGGCGGCGCAATCCGTGGCACGGAAATGGACATAGGAACGGGCGATTGGCTGCGCGCCGGGCTGTCACTACTTTGCAGTTGAATTGTCGGTAGAGGGACGGTCTGCAAGCCACTCTTTAGAAGGTAAACTCGGGACGCACGGTTCAGGGCGCACCTTCGAAAGTGCTGATGGTGAGCCCTTTGACGCGTTCGCAAGCCGATCGGACAGGCTCAGCCGCTTGCTTGCACGCCCTGAGCCTTTGCTCATCATGCTGCTGAAGCTGCGGACGCTGCGTGTGTCCATCGTGACAGCACCATTCCCGTCATGGTCGTCCCCCTCATCGTCGCTCTCATCGTCGCTCCCGCTCCCCTGGCTGCTCCCCTCACTCTCGCCGTCGCTGTCGCCGCGCACGCCGCGCAGGGACGCCGCGCGCGACGGCACCTCAATCATCTGCTGGCCCTCCTCCGCGCCCGCCGCGCCTGCGCCGCCGCCGCGTACAACCTTCTGGAAGCCCGGTAGCGACGCGATGCTGAAGCCCGAGGCGCGCCTGAGCATCCCGAACCCCGGCCGCTCCGCGTTCCACGGCGCCGCGTCCTGGATCTCCGCGAGCGCGCTGCGCTCCCCGGCGGGCGTGCCGAGCGCGGGCGTGTGGAACGGCAGCAGCCCGCGCAGCGCGCCGATGCTACCCGTCACGCCCGAGAGCACCTTGTTCGCCGAGTCGGCGAGCTCGCCCACTTGGCCGCGCAGGCGCGCCGATGCAGATTGCGAGGCCGCGGAGGAATCTGCGGCATGCACCAGCGGGATTGGCGTGAGGTCCGATACGCTGGGTGTGAGTGAGCAAACGCGACAGGGTCGATGTGTTGGGTAGCGCGCACCTCATCACACGCTGGCTATCCCCGAGCCCAAGCGCGCTCATGTCGACGTTCTCAAGGAACTCAACGACGGCCATGAGGTTGACGAGGCAGTAGCTCTCCTCGCCCTGCACGCTGCGCGACCTGAAGCGCTGGACATAGAGTAAATGCGAGACGAGCTGCGCGGGATTGGCCTTGACAACAGAAAAGATAAGGATTGGGAGAAGGATGTCGCCTGCCACGGGGGTTGGTGTGGGCGAGGGCGAGGGGGGGATACGCGGTGGTGTGTGCGGCCGCGGTGGCAATGGCGGCGGTTGCGCTGGGGCCGGGGCGTCCGATTGCGCAGAAGGAAGAGCCTGCGACGCTGGTGGGACAGGATCCCCGGTATCTGCAGGGTCGGGCACGGGCACCGCCGTTGTCACTGAGGGTGCAGGTGCGGGATCCGCCACCTGCTTCTCAGTGCCGGGCTCAAGCGATGCCACAGCCGCAGGCGGTTTCTCCTGATCAGCAGCGTCCGGCTCGCCCTCCGGCTTCAACTGAATAGGCTTGAGCTTCGATAAGCCGTCTGCAGGTCGCACATCTTTAGCTATGCCGGGTACTCAGAGGCAGTTCGCTCACCGACAATCACCCGGTGCGCCTCGACAAGGAGGCCGGCTTTGGCAGAAGGACTCCTGTGTCTGGAGTCGCCGAGCTTCTGCAGGACTGCAGAATGTCAATATGATAAGAATCGCGGTGCCGTTCCTCATACCATCTCCACATGTCCGGACGACGCCTTCGACGGCGGGCGTCTGACCAGTGGTATCGACCCCAAGATGGTCGAGGGAGAGATCGAGCATATTGAGCGCGGCGATCCGACTCGCGAGCGCCTCGTCGTGGGAAGCGTCGTCGGATTCGGACGGACGGAAGAAGCTGTTGCATGGCAATGTCAGCCCTGGCGCTGGAGAGACTGGCGCAGCTCACTGGTCGTAGAACACCGTACAGACCGCACTCTCCACCCGGTCCATGAGTGCACGGACTTCCTCGTCGTTGTAAGTTCGCTTGTCTTCCGTCTTGTGCTGCTCTAAATCATGTTCTAGGGACCCGTAGAGCGTCTGCAGCGCGTCAGACACAGCGTCTGGCGGGCTACCCGGAGGTGGTGCGACGGCACCGGACGGCGCGGAGCCGTTTGCGACAGCGGACGCTCTCAGCGGTTTGGGAGATGGGTATAATGGCGCCACGAAACTGTAGCACCGTGAGTGACTGCTGTGCCGCGCGGTCCGCGACTTACGCAAGCACTTTAGCGACGACGGGCGCGGGGAGGTCGGAGAGCGTCGCCTTAATCTCGCTCGTTATGCCGATCGTAATTTCCTTGAAGATTTCCTTGCGCACGACCTTCCTGCTTATGGCGAGCGCAGGGACTTCGAGGGCAGCGTGCGGCTCGCTCGAGGAGGTAGAAGACGACGCGCCGGCGCCTGGTGTTCCGGGTCTAGCAAACAGCGACGCAAACGGGTTGCTCAATCGCGAGACCGAGCCAGTTGTCGAGACTGGCGCCGCGCGTGCTGACGGCCGCGGCGGGAGGAGCGGCTTCCCATCGTGCGCAGACTGCGGTGCGAGGGGAAGCTTCGGCTCGTACGCCAGGATGGTGTTTGTTGGGTATCGGTATGCACTGGTCGAGGGTATGGGCGGCAGCGCGAGTAAACCCGCGCTCGAGGTTTCGGCGTGTAAAAGGGCCGTAAAGCGCTTCGAAGACGTGTGTAGCGTCGAGCGGAAGGTCATGGTGTCCTCCTCCCATGCTGCGCGCAGACCGGACAGCGTGACGGCCGTGCCGCTCTGGTTCGGTACGGTCGTGCAGAACGCGATGTGGTCTTTGACGAATTCAGGACCAATGACATCCTGCGACGACAGGTTCTCTGCTGGTAGTAGAAGCAGCGCCTGTTTCGGTGACTATGATAAGTTTCGAAGGAACTCTGAGGTGGATATGCACACCTTGCCGGTTTCGAGCGTTGACCACACATCGTCCCATTCGGGACCGTTCTCGGCGTCAACGAGCTTCTGCAGGATGGCCCAACCAACGCTCTCGCTCGTGAGTCCGAGCGACTGAGCAGTTGCCTTCATATTCTGCAGCTGCAGTTTCCCAGTGGCGCCACCCAGCGGCGACGCGGTCACCGGAGCCGGCTGCTGCACATGCGTCGCTGTGGTTGTCGCGGACGTGGGCGGCCTGTGCCTAGGCGTATACGGCACATAGCGCGGGGACTCGGACGAGCTAGCAGGCGTCGTGGCGGAGGTTGGCGACGTGTTGAGTAGCGGGTGCGCAACCAGCGATTCTCTGGAGTTGTCCCGGCTCAGCCTGAGACCCTGGGCGCGGCCCAGCGAGGCCACGGGGAAGAGATGGTCTTTGTTGCCGCTCATCGCAGCGAGCGGCTTGGCTGCGGTAGTCGCGTTGCTGGAAACGCGTTTGCGACGTGACAAGGTGAAGCGGAGTCTAGCCCGACTTCTCCGTGTTGTCAACGGAGATTATTCGCTTACACCCGGCAACGTCTCCCTGCTTTGAAATTGAATCGTTTGTTCAGGACCAGGATGTGCCAGGACGAGACTACCTTATCTGCCGGATGAAATTGTTCATGACCTTGTTCACCTGCCAGCGGTGGACATCTGCACAATATACCTCATTGGATCTGAATGTCTACTAAAGCCAGACTGTAAGTGGTAGCGCATACACTTTCGGCGGATGTCATGCACATCATGCATTGTGTTACTGCCAGAGTAAGAGTACAATTATCCCATTCTACAAATAAGGGACCGAAGCACAAGGGAAGCAAGTATCAGCAGAAGTCAGGCAGGCAATGCAGTCAGAAGCCAGGGTACCGTCAAGTTTGTGTCTCGTCTGAGTCTGCGTCGAACACTGCACGGGACAAACAGTCATCATCTGCGCGCAATCCAAGCCAAAGCACGTGCAGTAGTCGAGGAAGTCTTCGTGGTCTATATCTTGCTGCTCGGCGTGAGTTTCGGGTCGCGAAGGGGCTACGGAGATCGGGCAGTCGGAGCTGATCGCCATCGTCCTCGATGTTTGCGGCTGCAAGAATGGACGTCCAAGTCAGTGGGCAGAAACAAACATGCGAGGCAAAGGTGTCACAAAAGCCGTTCGTCGCTTTGCAGGTGAATCGGAAGGTGCGGCGTCGGGGATGAGACGCGAGACGGAAGAGCGTGACGAGCCAGAATCAACCTCTGCATGTACCCTACTAATGTCAGCAGGCAGATTGCTATAAGCCGGGTCGCCAGACAGGTTCGATGTATCGGCCGGGGAATGCGGCCTCGCTGCAGGGTGTATAACGAGTGTGCGACGGGAAATAAAGCTGCCAGGCATAGCCTCCCGAGGAATGAACGACGAAGGCTCGGGAAGTCCAGGTGCGCTGTGCAAAGAAAGCTCATCATAGCCTCCGAGACCAGCCTGATCAATCGGCCATGAAATATCCCTTCGTCGAGCAAGACGCGAACTAGACGAGCCGGAGTCTGTGATGCTGCGGGCTCTTTTCCGGCTCGACGTCGACGATGGCGATCGAGGCGGGGACGGGGCGCGCGCGATGAATAGCTGCACCAACTGCTATCATGAGACATGGTCCTCTATTCCCATGTCGAGAGTGGGAAGTTACCGTTGTCAGATGGGATATGCTCTGAGCTTGCTGGCCCAAAAGCATGCTGGAAGCCTTGTACAGACATCAGGCGCGGCAATTCACATGCATAAAGCGAGATCGCACACTGTTGAAGTCGGCGATTTGACGTTCCAGGGCGTCAAAGCGAGTCTGCACAGCGCGCATTGCGCTCTCTCCTGCGCTGAGCCTTGCGTCGAGAGCATCGATTTTTGCATAGTTAATGCGGATGAGAGGGGCCAGGGCGCTGACGTCGACAGATTGACTACCGAGCGCGTCGAGGATGGCCGTCTGACAGCGATTGACGAGATGGGTCATTTCTCCGGTAACATTCTGGAGTGCTTCGGTCTGCAGGTCGACGAGCGCGCGAATCTCGCGCTTGGCTTCGCCCAGTTCCGTCGTTGCAGCAGTCAGAGTAGACGATAAAGCCTCCACGGAGGCATTGAGCGTCGTCATGTGCGTCCGGACAGTGTTCACTTTGGAGTTATCAGAGATGAGCGGAGGTGGGGGAGCGGGGCTCTGGGTGGATGGCATC
Organism: Auricularia cornea; assembly: GCA_030578095.1. Classification (NCBI taxonomy): domain Eukaryota; kingdom Fungi; phylum Basidiomycota; class Agaricomycetes; order Auriculariales; family Auriculariaceae; genus Auricularia; species Auricularia cornea. The sequence goes on along the minus strand of JARLTE010000009.1, from coordinate 1,285,853 downwards.
GGAAGATGGCGCCAGATGCTACTGGCAGTCGGGAGCGAGCCAGAGGCCATGCTGACGGACGAGGAGAAGGAGGAAGTAGAAGGACAAGAGAGGACGAGCGGAGTTTCGGCGCCACCGGCTGTTTCTGCTACGCCTCTCCCAACAAAAGTCATGGGCCGTTTACGCCGTTCGAGAACGCACAAGGCCCAGCGCGACGTGCACAGGGCGGCCAGGACACGTGTGCGTGCGTCTCAAGCTCTTCAAATCCAGGCTCATTATGCATTGCAGGCCCGGCAAAAAGACCTTGACCAGATCCAGCTGCACGACCTGCGCCCCGACATCCGCGCCCAGCTCGAAGCGCAGCCATTAGACTACGAAAAACCCGGTCTCGCGCAGCACTACTGCGTCGAATGTGCAAAGTGCGTGGCCTAGCTACATGCAGCTCCCACCCGCTCATGCTGCTCCTCCAGATATTATGAAACGGACATAGCACTCCAGTCGCACTGGCGCAGCAAGGTGCACAAGCGGCGTGTGAAGCAGTTGAAGGAGCCCGCATACACGATCGAAGAGTCCGAGCGCGCTGCCGGCCTCGGTCGTGACACTCGGAGAGCCCGGGCGGTCGACCCGTCTGAAAGCAAAGACGCGAACATGGCCGAGTAGCGGCCCTCGCTGTCCATGACATGCTTTGTACGTTCGCTATGTTTATCTGGTCTAATGTAGCACATGCCGGCCGTCGCACACGCCACGCCATGACAGCATTCAGAAAATCATCCTCGGCATTGGGGCGCGCAACTAGGGACGCAGGCTTGCTACGCGTACATTTGAGACTAGCAGCATTTATCGGGGCGCTCAGTTGACGAAACCGTCCATGTCGAGGAAGGCGACCTTCGCCTCGGGCTGCGTGCTGAAGCACCCGTTGCCCGCTGCGTTCACCTTCCAGCCGTGCTTGCACTTGCCCACCACGCATTCGCCGTACACGCACTGCACGCTCGACACGCCGGGGATGGCCGTGCAGTCGCGCCCGCTCGCGCGCTGGCCGGGCAGCGGCGTCACGCACCCGCCGCCTGTAACAGGTCCGATGAGTCTACTTGGGGAACTGAGCGGGACAAGACGGGACGGCACGCACAGCTCTCGAGGTTGCGCTGCGTGTTGACGCACTCCCACGCGTGGCCGGGCGTCGCGCTCCAGACGCCGCACAGCTGCTCGTTCGGCGGGCAGATGTTCTCGAGCGGGTACAGCTCGCGCTTCGCCTTGGGCTTGCCGGACGGGCACGGCGCGTCCGTGCACTTGCCGTTACACTCGTGCTTGGGCGGCAGGCACACGCAGTCCTTGCCGCTCAGCGAGTAGCCGTCCGTGCACTGCGGTGCGCGTCAGCCAGTGCTGCCGTGGGAAATGGGATGAACGTACGTTGAACCCGCATGGGTCGGCCATGAGGCAGACGGGCGTGCAGTGGTCCGGGTAGGTGCACTGGTGCGCCCCTCCGGCGCCGAGCACCTATTCCCTGCGTCAGTATGCCAATCCCAGGCTTTGCGAGTCCAAGACGTACGACATCCGTGAGCGCGTCGACAACAACGTCTAGTCCGACGAGGCTCGCGGCAAGCTTCGCCACGGCGTTCAGCTCAATGAAGACTGGGAGTGTCAGCTCTTCCCTCGCGCCACTACGACGGTGAGAACGCACTGGGGAGGACGGAGAGGCAGAGGCACACGTCGATGTTGCCGCCGAGGTTGACCAGGCCGAGGAGCGCGAACAGGTCGATGTCGATCGCCGCGCAGACGTCGACGAGCGCGCCGCTGACGAGCGTCGGCGCAGCGAGGGCGGCGAAGAGTGCGAGACCGCGGGTGAAGCGCATGGCTGCAGGTGGCGAGTGGCTGTTGGGTGAGGCGACTGCTGCTTGTCTCGTTGCTGCTACTCACGGGCATTTATACTAACCGCAGGCGGTCAGTGCGGGCTGCGCTGCGTCATGGGAGTTTGTCCTGAGACCCGCCGCCCGTGCGTTGCATGCTAGGGAATAGGCACTCGCCGTGCTCCTCGCGGCGACTACTGCCGTGGACGTTTCCCTGCGCGTGCTTCTTCAGCGCACAACGGGCCCGGTTCGGCGATTGAGAGGACGCCCTGCTCCATTACTCACCCACTTTCTCAACTCCTCATCTCAACTGCCCAGCACCAAATTGATCTTTTCGCGCTGCTCTTGTCGCGCTCTCCGCGGGTGGCGCCCGTCAGATCGTGCAAATTCAATAGCCTCGCGCGTCCCCGCCGCCAATCTCGCGTCCCCGCTAGCTAATTTCACCGGGCGCCTCGACGGGCGGTCAGGTGACGCAGGGCTCCCTGAGCCTGCACGCGCGTTTTCCGTCTCCTGCGTATTCTTGCACCAGGGTCGACCCACCCTCCCTCGCCGGCCACTCGTCCAGCAAAGCCTGACGCAACCTGATTCTACTACATGGAGTCGCCACCTGGGTCATCGCTACCGTCGACAAGGCATACGTATACTTTCTCAACACACTCGTACGCTCACACGCTCGCGGCGGGACCTGTCGGCGCCCAGGGATTGTCCGCTGTCCAGCACTGTGTCGCGCTGACAGAAAGCTCCCTCTGTGGAGCGCCGCAGACGCCCGGGCGTGAGGACGGTTGACGATGCTCAGGCCGCTCTGTCCCCTGCGCGATGAGCGCATGCCGCAGTGACGTCCGAGCGTTGTTTCGCGCAGCCTCCAGACACCGTGTGAGCCGCGAAGCAGTCCTCGCAGTTCTCAATGATGCATTTGTTCTATAACAGACAGTGCTTTCAGGGAGAGTCGGATATTTTGATACTGCTGATGACGCAGGGGAGGCAGGCAGGAGAAAGAGCGTGGGTAAGGGTGTTGACGGAGGTCCGGAACGGTGCTTCGTCCGGAGAGTAAAGAGGTAAGAACCATGAGGCACTAGCGCTGTCGGACTGCAAGGCTAGCATTATACAGGAAGAACCAGAATCATCATACCCGCGTGGGTTGAGGATACCATGAGGAACTGTCATTCGACGGACATCAATAGGCGGACGCACCGGAAGGGGCCATGACACTGGTTCACAACCTCATATGCCGGACAGCCAGGCCATCGGTCCGCTGGCGGAGGTCTTGTAGGGTTAAGTTATCATCAAAATTCTCAGAACTGAATAGAGGGACAAAAGCGAAAGTGGAGATTCAGAGGGAAGAGGTGTGTGCCGCAGGCTTGATCGACGAGCCTGAGCAAACCTCAGCAGTGGGCAGGCTCCTATAGCGTGAACTCAGGACATTCGGATTGCAGGTTATCTAATAGGAAACAATGAGCCCATGAGCAGTGCTTAGTTCGTGCTCAGTTCGGTTATGTATCCGAAGGTTATGCCTCTGTTGGGACTCCTCGGATCAGCCTCGGATTCTCGCCATCTTCGTATGCATCCACTCAGCATTAATATTCACTGCTGCCCAGTTCGGATCGCTGGCTCGCTGAATACGAGGTGCGCCAAGTGTGACCGATTTGCACGGGACGACAGTCAGGGAAAAAGAGCCTGGCGACGGTTCTGCACCTGCAGTTGACAACCCAACGCACATAACGCATGCATTCGAGCAGGCTCGTAGCAAGGGCACAATTAAGACTCGCTCGCGCGCGCAGCATGCTGCAATGATGATTGAGCACCCCGCGTCCGGCATTTTACTCGTTCATAGGATTGCATGGCAAGACATGTGAAGTGCAAGAGGCCCATACAGCAGCGCGGGAAGGATTTTGCGTCCGTCGTTCAGATGGTGGACGGGTAGAGCATCTGTGGCGGGCGGTTGGGTGAGTGGAACAGAACGAGATGGGGAGACAAGGAGGGACGCACGACGCGGATGGAGGCGCCGAACGAGTGCGGGGGCAGGTTGTGGGCGAACTTGGACTTGACGACGCCCGAGTTGCCGTGCGGACGGGTGACGCGCCCCCAGATGACGCGCACGCGCGTGCCCCGCGTCTCCGTCTTGGCCTTGTAGACGTACGCCAGGCGCTGCAACCGCCCGGTGGGTCAGAATCCTGGGATTATGGGCGCAGCGGGCAGCGCACCTTGCCGAGGTAGAACTGGGCGTCCTCCTTGTTCGACACGCCCTCGATCTGGACGAGCGACGTGTTCGGGCGCGTGTTGCGCTTGCCGCGCTTGTGGCCGAGGATGCGGCCTTTTGCGTACAGTCTGCGCACGGAAACCCCGGTCAGCGGGCGGGCACGGGACGGGCGGTGGGGCCAGCAGCTTGCCTTGTCGAGGGCATGTCGGAAGTGGGTGTCTTGAGGCGGCCCGGCGAGCGAGGACGAGGAGAGGGTAAGCTTTTGTGGATGCGGGACTTGCCGACTGTACAGCCGAAGAAACAAACTTTTCACTCAAAATCGTCACTCTCATTTACTCCTCCCCTCGTCTCTCAATTCCTAGGGGGTTGTCATTATTTAAATGGGTGTCGAATCCCGAATCTCTCGACCCAGAGACGAGAGAGTTTGATTATTGGCTGCGTATATAAGGCACACGGCCCGGACCGGCGGCGGATTCAACTTGCCCATCGACGCGGTCAGAGGGCCGCACTCGACTTTGCAGCCTGCAACGCAGAAGAGAGTAACGGAGCGATGGCAGAGCAGTCTCCTGGACGGTGCTCGCTATTATTTCTGTTCGTAGGCTAGGTACTACTGGCCGCGACGTGCTGGCATCCCCGTACATACATTTTCAAATACCAGCCGATGTGCTCTTCGTTCTCCCTGTCCTCGCCGAGTCAGGCCCGAGTCATCCCTGCTCGCCCCGAGTGCCATATAAGACCACCGTCTCGTCGCCCAGGTCGCTAGCACCACCATGGTCGCATTTTCAGCCGTCCGTCGAGCGGCGTCGTCGGCGTCCAAGCAGCGATTCGTGCTCCCGCTGGCGGAGGATGCGCTGCCGACGGGCTTCAAGCTGGCCGGGCTGCACTGCGGCGTCAAGAAGAACAAGGACGTGCCCGACCTGGCCGTGCTGCTCGCGACGGGCAAGCACGTGTCGAGCGCGGGCTGCTTCACGCGCAACGCCTTCCGCGCCGCGCCGGTGCTCGTCTCCGAGGCCGTGCTCAGCGCCTCGGGCGGCAGGACCCGCGCGCTCGTCGTCAACTCGGGCTGCGCGAACGCGGTGACTGGCGAGCGCGGCATGGCGGACGCGTGGGCAATGGCGCGTGCCCTCGGCCCGGTAGGCGAAGGCGACGCGCTCGTCATGAGCACGGGCGTCATCGGGCAGCACCTGCCCATTGACAGCGTGCTTGCTGGCACGGCGCGCGCCGCGGGGCAGCTCGCCGCCGGGCGCGACGCGTGGATGGGCGCCGCGCACGCGTTCATGACGACCGACACGTTCCCGAAGGTGCGCGCGCGGTCGTTCGCCCTGCCCGGCGGGCGCGCGCCCGCGCGCGTCGCGGGCATCGCGAAGGGCGCGGGGATGATCCACCCGGACATGGCGCCGCACGCGACGCTGCTCGCGGTGCTCGCGACGGACGCGCCCGTCGCGCCGGCCGCGCTGCGCGCCGCGCTCGCGCACGCCGCGGACCGCAGCTTCAACGCGATCTCCGTCGACGGCGACACGAGCACGAACGACGCGCTCGTCGCGTTCTCCTCGTCCGACGCCGGCAACGAGATCACGCAGGACGACGGCCCCGCGTTTGCCGCGCTCACCGACGCGCTCACGGATTTCGCTGCTGAGCTCGCGCAGCTCGTCGTCCGCGACGGCGAAGGCGCCACCAAGTTTGTCACCGTCGACGTGCGCGGCGCCGCCTCCTTCGCCGACGCCCAGGCCGTCGCCCGCACCGTCTCCACCAGCGCGCTCGTCAAGACCGCGCTCTTCGGCGAGGACGCAAACTGGGGCCGCATCCTTGCGGCGGTCGGGCGCACAGCGCTCTCCGCGCCCGTGGACCCGAACAGGGTGTCCGTCTCCTTCGTCCCGAAGGACGGCAGCCCGGAGCTGAAGCTGCTGGTGAACGGCGAGCCGGAGGCCGTCGATGAGGCCCGCGCAAAAACGATATTAGAGGAGGAGGATCTGGAGATTCGCATTGACCTGGGCATGGGAGCGGAGCAGACACGGTACTGGACCTGCGATTTCAGTCACGTGAGTCCGCATTGCCTACGTGCGTGCGTCGCTGATGAGCTGCTTTTCTCAGGAATACGTGACTATCAACGGAAGCTACCGCAGCTAGATGTGACGGTCACCAGTGTTCACGGTAGAGGCACCTGTTGCTGACATGCTGTAGTGTAACGTGTTGCACATTGAGCGACAAATACACAAATTAAAACGTCGAAGTATGGCTTCTACCCTACTCCCGCATTGTTTCCTTCCGTAGTTGAATCCTTCCAGATGCATGAACTTTGAGAGGGCTGTACCTCCATAGATCCAAGAGCGACGCGACGTGATGTATCGGGTTTTGCCGCGTCTACGCCTTGCCGCTTGCGACGTTCTCGAGGACAGTCCGTTGACAACTACTACTAGCACAACTCAGACGAGTCCCACTGGGCGCGCCAGCCTTCTACCAACGCCTCCGCGAGCCGAGGTTAGATGGTCTCTATTACCTAGAGGCGTGCCCTCGTCGCCCGTCTAGAAAACACAGATCTCCAACACTCCACCCCGTGTAGCGCGTATCTGGAGGACAAGCAGGTTGCAGGCCCTACATCACGACGGGCACGGGGGTCTTCGCTGTCTGCTTGACATGCCCCGACTGTCTCTAGCTAGTCGCGCTAGGAGCTCCAGCACTACACAACCAGAGCTTCTGCGGCCGCATTGTCTACATGGGTTCAGTGTGCATGGAAGTTCTAGAATCTTCGCGGCTAGACGATGTAGAGCTCATCGTCTGGGTAGAGCGCATAGATCTTCTAGACGACGCTCTGGTAGAAGGACAGCGCACCCAGTGACTGCTCTCTACGAAATCCTGGCTAGTAGCGTCACCTGTGGGTCACACAATCTGTCAAATTATCCGATATGCTGCGTACCAGCGAGGTATCTCTGGGACCTGCAACCCGAGTGCTCTGACCTGCGGATCGATTGTCATCCGCCGTAGAGTCTGCAACGGGGACTAGTTCTGGACAATGTCGGCCATCTTCGCCTTCCCGAAGGACTTGGCGGACTCACACGCGCTCACCCAGACCCATTTCTCTGTTATCTTTTTGCATTGCATTGCATTGCAAAGCAAACCGCGCCCACGGGGAACCCGAGCACCTGCCGCCATGGTCTACTAGTCCGGTGGCGGCATTTCAGTTCAAACTGGGCGAGGTCGGGAACGGTATTTAACTGCTCTCTACCCTTCACGCTCCAGCACACTCGAACCCATCCCCAGCGCCCATGGTTCTCAGCATCCCTCGGTTTTTCCCCGCCAGGCTCGTTGCCTCTAGGTCGAACCAGCGCCTCAAGAAACTGCCGGCAGAAATTGTCCTCTGTGTCATCGACTACGTCGCCCTCCCCCAACTTATCCGCATGGCGCACGTATGCCACGAATGGCGTGTCCTGGCGTACTCGCACCCCGCCTTCTGGCGCATTATCGAGGTCGGCTCCGTGCGCCCCGCCGCGCTCCAATGCATGCTGGGGATGCTTGCCGCGTCGGACGCGCTCATTGAGCGCATTTCGTTCGAGCTTCCTGTCGACGACCCGGCCATCGATGCTGTCGTCTTGCCGGCACTCGCTGCCCACCTGCACCGCATCGAGCACCTCTGCGTCACATTCCACCCGTCCAAAGCGGCGGCGTTTTTCCGTGCGCTGCATGCGGGGGGCCCGCGGCTCAAGGACCTCGAGATCACTTTCCACTCGGAAGAGATCACGATTTTCGACCATCCCATCCTACCGGCTGACCTGCTCGGGGGTCAGGCGCCGCACCTATTCCAGTTCACGGGCGGGAACGTCAGCCTCCCTGAAGAACCGGTGGCCGTTTTCGCGAGCGTCGTCGACGCGGGATGGGTGGCCACGTCGACCCCCGATTGCGAGAACATGCTCGTCGTGTCGCCGCGGCTTATCTCCCTGCACTTCCCGGGCCTGCGCGATCTGTTCCTCGACGCGCCGGAGTGCGTGATGGAGCACGATCTCGACAACGGCGCGTTCAGCGCGCAGCTCCAATCGCTTTACATGACGCTCAACTACACTGCGCACGAGCCGCTCGCGTTCATCCCGCCGGCCGCCCGGCCGCGCAGCATCACCTTCGGCACGCCGTGCGGCGGCGACCTGGCCCTCGTCCTGGCCGACCTCGCCGCAGCGCCCCTGCGCGCGCGCCTCGGCCGGCCGAGCATACCGCACTTCGACCCCGCGCTCTTCTTCGAGGCCGAGCTCGGCCACCTGCACGACGACACCACGCGCCGGACGCTCGAGCTGTTCCGCGACTTCGGCGCCGCCCGCAAGGACACGCCGCCGCTGTTCGCCGCCGCCGCAGACTGGTGCGCGCGCGTCGCCGAGCTCGTCCTCGAGGACCGCATCTGGCGCACGCCGGGCATCATGAAGTGGGTGGCGCCGTTTACGGCGCTCCGTCGGCTCACCCTGCATGTCGACGGGGTCGACATGGTCGGGTCGCCTGCGACGCAGATCCGCTGCCCCGCCCTCAAGACCATCGTCGTCACCGGTGACCCTTCGGTCCTTCTGCACCAGCAGAAGAGGATCGCAAAATTCCTGGAGTGCGGACTTGTCTCCCCTATTGACCGCATCTCCTTTCGTGTGGATGCTACCTCGGACTCCCTCTGTCTCATTCATCAGTCCGAGGATAAATCAGTATAATGGACCATGGTACACTATATATTCTCCCTCGGGATCGGCCCTCCATTTTCCACATTTGCTTCACATGTAATGATGTAAGGTGTAAGAGGCCTTTCCCCACGGCAGCCCCGTGTGGTAGCACGAGTACTCCCTATGTATGAACACTGTTTTCAGTGAAGAGGAATACATGTGCACGAAAACTGCACTTGGCACTCCCAGCAAGCGAGCTACACCTTTAGAATGCTACCATGGACCGCCGCCATCGTTCTGTGATCTCGACGATTTTGACACCAACGCCTGCAGCTGCAGACTTCAGCTTGGCTTCCAATGCGCCTCCTCCGCCTTTGACTCGCAGGCCACTCTCGAGGCCCTTGAACACCGTGTCGGCCCATTCCTCTAAGGCAAGGACCAGCGTCGCCCTCTCGAGTGCTAGCGCGCGCCCTCCATCCAGCTCTCCGCACGCATCCAGGACGACGAGGGCGAGCTCAAGCGCGGCCGTCAAAACCGCCGCCGGGGTGTTCTGCTCGTCCGCCGTCTCGCCTGCCGTCGCATCGTCCTGTGTGGACTGCGTGCCGAGCGTGACGGCGAGCTCCAACGCCTCGGGTGCCAGCACGGACAGGAACGCGGGCGAATGGCGCGCGGCGTGCAGCAGCACCGCAACGCTCGTCGCGAACTGCGCGAGCACGAGCGGGCTGAGCAGCGCGGCGCCGCCCGCGCCCGTGCGTCCCTTGCGCGCCCGCCGCGTCTGCGCGTCGCCCGCGTACGTCCAGAAGCGATTGATGAGCGGCATGACGAAGTACTCTGCGGCGATCGTCGCGAACGGCGGGCGCTTGGGGCGGTTGGCGCCTGCTGCCGTCGGTACGCGCTCGTGGTCGATTTGGACGATCCCGGCCGCGGGCTGGCGGACGCGCAGTTGGCGCTCGCGTTGGATGGGCGCGGGCAGCGGGTGCGCCTCGCGCGCGCGCTCCAGCGCGGTGCGCGTGATGCCGCCCAGGAGGGCTTGCACCTTCTGCGTCTCGCTCTCTTGCGCTGAGTATTTCGCGTGTTGCGCCGGAGGAAGCATTTTGCTCGGGAATGCAGGCGCCACTTGTGCATCTGTGCCGAGTCCTGCGAGTTCGCGTGCGCCAAATGTAAGGGCGTTCAGGATAGCGAAGCGTTGTACGATTGAATGCTGGTCGTTGAAGAACTGCTCTATCAATGCCCTGGCGAATCTGTCAGTGTCCTGGACAGTGACATGCACAGACTCATACGCACGGCGCAGCTTTGGTCGGGCAGCATGCAACGAGAGCGGTCAGCGCGCGCTGTCTGTTCTCCAGGAAGTTCGGCAGGTCGTAGTTGTCCTGCAAGCAGACGAGCACGAGGGCAACATTGACCGCGTTCTCCTCTATTTCCATGAGCACACATGAGCGATCGTGGGCAGATGGACAACATACCCAGTTCCAGACCGAAGCCCTCCTTCCGCCTAATCAAATCTTCGGCGCATTGCAGGGCCACCTCCATCTTGTCCGCCGTCTCTTCCGCCTGTTCCGGCTTGGGCGTGTCCTGCAGCATGGCTCCCAACTCGAGCAGGTACACAGGCTTCCGCGGCTTCTTGCCCTGAGAAACGGCAAGGGAGGGCTCGCGCCGGATGGCGTCGAGCTGCTCGGCGTCGGGGGAAGAACTACGTGACGATGCGTCGTCGGAGTCGTATCCAACAAGGGACTCGTCATCGGAATCCGGCGCGTGGACGGGTGCCAGTGGTTCGTGCGAGTGTCCACAGTCTTCCGAGTGCTCGTGTTCGGGTTCGGGCTCCGGTTCCGTGGTGGGCTCTGGCTCGGGTAAGGGAGAAGAGTCGGCGTTGACGAGCGCTCTGACGTCGCGTGCCCACTCGCGTCCCTCGCCGGTGCCATCCCAACCGTCAAAGTTCAGGGCGCGGCCAGTACGGGCCGCGACTTCCTCGGCGACGAGCATGCCGCAGCGACGGACCGCCGCGTCGAGATGGCCGATGTAGACCGACACTGCGTTGATGAAGGGTGTCGAAAGGGCAAGACTGAGAACAGGCGGCGACTTGGGTGGGAATGACGACAAGGCGAGGAGCAGGAGCAGCGTTACATCTTGTATAGACGGTCAGTTGACGCACCGTCCTGCATTGGGGGTAATCACTTACATCGGTGACGTTGCAAAAGCGAGTGCTTGATGAACTGTGTACCAGCCCACAGCTCGGATATGCTGCGTAACAGAACTTCGGGTGCTCCGCCTGCCCATGAGCTGGCGACTGCACACACAATGCGAGCGTGGCCTTCAGTCCATTCGCGCTCGACGGCCACACTGACGAACGCGTCCACGACGTCGGCGTCGACATCTTCAGCACCAGCGAAAGTGGTCACAAGGCGAGCTTGCTGCGCGATATTCATCCGGGTGTCGAGAGATGAGCTTAGTGCTGCTTCCGGGAGTTGCAAGGCCGACAGGAGGGACGCCAGAATCTTCTGCAGTGTGACGGCCGGCAGATTCGCCAATATTTGCGGCCACAACGTCTTTTGCTGCGATGTCCGCCGCGACAGCTGTGGTAGTACCGTCGTGAAGAAAGAAACCTGCCCAAGCGCGAGGCTGCTCCCAATCGGGAAGAGACCGAGGTTTGCCAGCTTGACCACAAACGACGACACCGAGTTCACGTCTGCGTCTAGCGGGAATAAGCAATAGATAAGATTGAGCTACAGACGCCATACCTGACCTGCCCGCCAATTGATACAGCTCAGTGCACAGACGCGCCATGTACGTTGTAGTCTCCAACTGGCGCGGAACCTCTATTTCTCTCCGTGCGTTCGCCACTTTTGACGGAACGCTGGGCACAATTCTGACAACATCCTCCCAGACAAGCGCCCGTTTTGCTGACGAAGTCCAAAGTGGCCCATGCCAGGCGGCCCAGTGCAGATCTGCAAGAGAAAATACAGTGCACAGTTTTCCGAGCAAATTGAGAGACCAAGCATCGAGCCCATTCGACAGCAGAGACGAATAGGAGAGTACCGCGACGCATTCGCCGTAAGAACGCGATGGGACAGAGACCGGGCAGAAATACTGGTCCAGGAGCGCATCATGGCCGTTGTCGGCCAAAGAAGGTTCCCAAACAGGCGCAATACGTGTTATTATAGTTCGTTGAAGTTCGGGTAGCACCTGGGCTACAGCTCGGGCATCCAGGCTGGACGCGAGCTGCCGTTTGGCCATTGATCGGGGGAGTAATTGCAGAGCATCTAAGGGAGGCAGCAGGAGGTCCAGCAGCGCGTCTACGTCGGCTATGGACGCCTCCAAAGCCTTGAGTGTCGCCCTGACATCGTTCGCGGCGGACTCGTCCATGCGGATGGGCGAAGACAAGACATGGTCCGCGGTGTTTGAACCGCGTCTGCGAGTCCGTCTCTTGACTTGAGCTCCGATTTTGTTTTCGCGAGTTGGATGGTTACGGCCGTACTTCTCGGCCACCAGGGTCGTGTTGGCGTCTCTATGCGGCTCTCTGCCAGCAAATGGCCGCTGTGGTGCCTTCAGAGCCACCCGGGCTTCCCAGGCTTCGCCCCGACCCGGCGGGGAGCTGCTTTGCGCTCGTCATACACAGGTCCCGTGCACGAGGGCGCTTAACACGCACAAGCAGCGCGGACTGCTCTCTGACCATATCGCGGCGTTCCCTCGTCATGTCCAGTAAATCTGCGGGCGCCGCGTCCCGGACGACACTCGCCGTGCTCAGTTCTAAAGCTGTTGCGAAGCTCGTGCGCTTGCTACGACGTCGTCGCCTGGGCCTCACAGAGCGTCCCGAATCAAAGAACGAGCGTAGCACCGCCAACGAGGATTCCGTATCGGTCGCGAATGTCCCTCTCATTCGTGCGCAGAGTACCGCGCCCATGAAGGACAACGACACGAACCGGGCGAGCGTCGATATTACACGACACATCCATGGCCTATCTATCCGCCCCCTCAAGCGCGGATACATGTCATTTATCCACAATGGTATCTGGCAAAGTCCACACGGACAAGTTGAGGTCGGTCAGCGTTTCACACTGTTGCATAAGCAAAGTGATGGCTCATGCAACGGAAATTGTGTTCTCAGGTCGCGGTCAAAGTCATGCGCGGGAACAGCAAGCGAAATTTCGCTGTATGCAACAAGGTTTTCGTTGCGTGTGCATCTGACACTTCCCCGGCAGACCGTCTTTCTGCGCGAGTTACCCGACAGGCTGCATTTCGATCACCCCAATGTTGTCCCGATATGCGGGGTTTATCATCCCGAAGATGAGATTGTCGGATTGGTTACTCCTTGGTTCGACAACGGCAACATCATGGACTACCTATCCGCCCAGGAGGATCTCGTACATGACCATTATTCCCTGAAGCTGGAACTTGTGAGTCCTTTTAGAGCCAGCGGCCAAGTATCTTCGTTGATCCAACGGGCTCTGACGTAGCTTCGGGATGCTCTGCGGGGAGTTAGATATCGTGCGTTGGGGCGTCTCCCTTGCCGTTGCCGCTCATACGGATCTCAGTTCACGAGCGGGGCATATTCCATGGAAACCTCAAAGGGGTGCGTTTCTGTTACCGTGTTCAAGTCGAGGTTGACACCCCCTCGAGTCCAACGTGCTCATATCGTCCGGCAAGCGCGCTCTTCTGAGCGACGCCTGCTTTCATATCGAACCGCACGATGATTTATTTGTCGACGTGACGAAGTCAATCCGCTGGTATCCACCAGAACTCCTTCAACTGCCAGGACACCTGCGATGCACGGCCAGCGGCGACGTCTGGCTGTTCGGAGGATTGGCTTTTGAGGTGCTTCTGCGCCGTTTTTCGAGGAGGAGAGATGACGCTCATCGTTTTCGGCAGGTGTTCTGCGGGACACCTCCGCACCGCACGTTCAAGAGCACCGGGCTGGCCTTCGTCGCCCTGTCGCAGGGAAGCGCGCCGGACCAGCCTCCCGCCCTCCAGGATCACAACGACGCCTGGGAGTTCTGTCTGTCCTGCTGGCGGTTCGACCCTGAGCAGCGCCCATCCGTCCACGACTTGGCCGACAGCTTGGTGTCTTTGCTTGTGGATTCGCGAGGCTCCAAGCTGTTGCAGAGTTCGATCCGGAAGAAGGACATTTGACCTCAGACGCGCTGCTGTGCATTCCAATGTGTCGCAACACGATTATCTAACTGGCGCTGGTCGCGTGTTCATTCCCCGACGGATTTGGGCTTGATGCACGCGCCCGCATGTGTCGGAAGAACCTGCGGCGAAATTTGAACGAATACGGCAGTTGAAGGCTGCTCGACCGTAACCTGTGACGCGCTTCTGGACCCGTGGCAATCGCTCAGATCTCGAAGGTCTCTTCCGACTCGTGCAAGTGAGCCTTCCTGTCTCAATGTGAATCCTTCAATGATACTTTATTCTGCTCTCTACGTATGTTCAAGCGCTCCCTGACCCTCGAGACCCAAGCAACGGCGAGATCCATGGCGCTAACCCTCAAAGAGGAACAATCGCGCTGTAGCGCCGCGGCGCGTTTGTGTTACTAACAGAACCCACGCATCTTTCAGCTATGCATGCATACTTAAAGAAGGATCGCACTCAACACGACACCCCCCGATTTCTCGCCTCTCCGCTGCATGCCTTCGGTCGCAATCATAGGCGCCGGCCTCGCCGGCCTCATAACGGCCAAGACGCTGCTGGACGACGGTTTCGACGTCCACGTATTCACACGCGACGACGCCGTCGGCGGCGTCTGGTGCCGCAAGCGTGCTTATCCTGGTCTCTATCTCAACAAGTGCGTGTTGCCGCGGCGCATGATCACAAAACCCTGATTCGCGCGTCCGAAGCGTTCATGGAGAATACCACTTCTCCTCGCTCCCGATGCCCCCGCCCAAAGGGTCTTCGAAGACCGGTGGGCGTCTGCGCGGCGAAGACGTCACGGCCTACCTCGAACTCTTCGCGGAGACGTTCCTCAAGGGGAAGATCACGTTCCTCGCGGAGGTCCTCGACGCCTCCCCCGCTGGCGATGGGTGGAACCTGACGCTTCGGCACATCGATCGGTCGGGTGCAGCCCAAGAGCTGCTGTACTTCGACAAGCTGGTCGTATGCAGCGGGGTGCGGCATAATTCCGCGCGTCAGGTCAGGGAGACGTACTCCTGATGATCCCATTGGCAGGGCGCTAGCAATCCAAGCATTCCGGCAGGCCTCGCAGAGACAATGGGACGATTTGCGGGGCCGGCGTTCCATTCGCAGCAGTTGAAGCAGAACATGGACAGCATCGTTGCCCTCGCGAAGACCTCTGAGCATCCCGTGTGCGTGATTGGTGGCGGGCGATCGGCCCAAGAGTGCGTCCTGTTTTTTTATTCGATGTGCTCTTGACGTCTCAATGGCACTTTGTAGCGCCGCGGCGTACTTTGCGAATAATAAAGTCAAGGTCTGCATGGTATTTGACACTGCCGACGCGTTCATCGCGACACCATTCCCGCTGCCTGCGTTCATACGGAAAAGCAGGCACGTCGCCGCCAGACAGCGCCTATCTCACGCTCTCACTTCGCCATTAGACTACTTGCGATTCTAGCCGGCAGCATCAATCTCAACACGAAACTAGAGTGAGTGCCCCGTCGGCAGAGTCCAGAGAATGCGCGTGCTGATGCTTTTTTAGACGGTTTCTCCATACCACCAAGATCGGAGCCTGGATTGTTCGCAACTTCTGGACCTTGCTTCAGCGAAGCTCCCTCTTTACTTTCGGAATTCCCGCAACATCTCCCATCGCCAAGGCGCATTCGGCGTTCTGGTCCATCCGCGTGAACGACGAGGGCGTCGGCGCAAAGGACAACTTTTACGCCAACCTCAATCTCGGGAAGATACAGCTCATTGCGCCAGCATACGCACGATGCTTTGGCGAAGACGGGACCTCGGTCGTGCTGGACGACGGGCGGGTGGTGCATGCTTGCGCGGTTGTGCTTGCCACCGGGTACAAGTCTTCCTGGGCCCCGATCTTCACAGGGAAGACTCCTCGCAATCCCACTCGCGCAGTGCATGCTGACACCTTCCCAGATGACACCAGGCGGGAGATTGGCTTGGACCGCCATCCCGTCGCGATTACTACCAATCATGCATGGAGCCATTTGACCATCCGGTCGCCCCCAGCACTGGCACCGGCCTGGGCACATATATCCTCGCTATACCGTGGGTTGGTGCCTGTCAGGAGTCTTGACAAGCGGAATTTTGCCGTGAACGGCGCCGTCGTGAGTCGGATCGAGCTATGCCCGTCATCCTTCACTGTATTCACCCTGGGTATGTCCCCCTCTCAGTTCTCCACCAACCCCTCGCACTGCTGGGAAGTCTCAGCGCATTGGATATCTTCGTACTTCATGGAAGATCGCTTTCTGAAGCTCCCGGCGTCCATTGATGAGGCGAACGCAGAAACGGAACGCCAGGCGGACTTCATGCGCAAGCGCCATCCGACGGTCCTCGCCTGGGTCAATGAGAGCTATAGCAGTGGCATAGCCTTCTGGACGTGCGTTGACATCTCTTGAGCGCGCAGTGCTGAATTCAGAATCATGGCCGGTAGGTGGCCGCAATACATCGATCAGCTGCTCGCGGATATGGGCCTGAGAACCGGGAGAAGCGGCGGGAACTGGCTGACATGGCCGTTCAGAGTCGTCAGCAATGCTGAGATTGCGACGCTCAGTCATGAACGCCGGGTGCAGCGCGACGGGAGCCGTTGAGAGTTCCAGCATTCCCACGACATGACTCTGATGATCCAGGGTGCTTTGTAACTTCGCCCGCCTCTTCCATTTGCGTTAAAGTATCCAGCACCGCGCAGATCGTCGCGGCGTGCAAGTGTCACCGGACTGCCAGGACGGGAAGTGCGATTCTCGCGGCTGGCGCGTATTTGTCAGCAACTCGCGCGTCCGTCTTCCCTTTTTTAGCAGGTCGCTGCGCCCAGCCTGTGTCCGCGACTGCCAACCTGAGACACGCGAATGGTCCGTCCGCGATGGTATAAAGGCGCGCTGCTGCCTGCGCTTTCTCCATCAACGTAGCCAAAACGGCGACAACCTCCAGACTCGCCTGCACCCTCGCCCGCGCTCTGAGCACCATGGCCTCCACTGCCAACGCCAACATCAAGGTCGTCCCGCGCTACAGCCACGAGCGCGGCCACGCCGACCATGGCTGGCTCAAGACATTCCATACGTGGAGCTTCGCCGGGTAAGTGTCGCTTCGATATCCCTCGGTCAGGCAGTGGCTGACGGACTTGGGTGTGCTTTGTAGCTACCAGAACCGCCAATTTCAGAACTTTGGCCACCTACGCGTTCTCAATGAGGACCGCGTCGTGCCCTACGAGGGCTTCGGCACCCATCCTCACCGCGAATTCGAGATCTTCTCCTATATCGTGAGCGGCGAACTCGAGCAGTACGTATCACTCCTGTCATCGTCTGAGACTCCCGTTTCTGACACAATGTCTCAACAGCCGCGACTCGATGGGCAACGTCGAGGTCATGAAGCGCGGCGACATCCAGCTCACCTCGGCCGGGACGGGCATCTCGCACAGCGAGAAGACGCACGGCGCGCGCGAGGTGCACTTCCTGCAGATCTGGACGCTGCCCTCGCGCAGCCGCCTGCCGCCCAAGTACTTCACGCGCCACTTCACCGACGCCGAGAAGCGTGACCGCCTCCTGCGCGTCGTTGCGCCGATCGACTCCGACGGCGTCAGCACCGACCGTGAAGGCACCGGCCCCGCGCCCGTCCACTCGCCCGTCTCGCTCTATGCCACCATCATGTCTCAGGGCACAACGCTGACGCACCGCATACCCAAGGCCAACGGGAAGGTGTACGTCCACGTCGTGCAAACCTCTGGCTACAACGCCGGCGCTGCGACCGGTGCAACCGTCGAGGTCGCTGGCACCCGCCTCAGCGAAGGCGACGGAGCGTTCATCCACGCGACGAACGAAGGCGACGAGTTGAACCTCGCGAACGTGGGCTCCAAGGACGCTGAAGTGCTTCTATTTGATGTTGAATGAGCCATTCTCGTCTATCTGCCTTACATTTGTACTTTAGCAGCGACTGTAATACCGAATCAATGAACTAGGATACAATGCCGAGCTTCTGCGTGAAGCTGCGTCCGTGTCTTCTGTCCGTGCTGCTACGCCTCCTTGAGCCTGCGCTGGAGCTCGCCCCGTGCATCGTCGCGGGCCCAGAAGCCCTCGTCTGCGGATTCCTCCTCGACCACGCCGGGTTTTTCGCTGTCGTGCTGCACAGTGCGCAAGTAGACCTCCTTGACCTGCTTGCTGAGCTTCTCGGCCTGCCGCTGTTCTGGCGCGCGTTCCCAGAAGACACGAAGGAGGATGTGGCGGACAATGCCGCGAACGGCGATGAACGCGTGCGAGCTGGACAGCGCGAGGAGCAGCGCGGGCGTCGCGATATCCCATGCGGGATGCTGCGACGCATGGGCCGCGCGGAACGTCGTCTCGCTCGGCGCGGTGCCGAGGCGCACGTCGTCCGGCGTCGGCGCGGTGCCGAGGCGCACGTCGTCCGGCGTCGGCGCGGCGGGGCGGAACATGTAGACGAGCGCGGCGTTGGTGAGCGCGGCGAGCCACGCGATGAACGCGAGCACCTCGAGCCACGGGCCGACGGTGTCCGTGCGCGCGGGCACCGGGCGGCGGTGGTTGCGCGCGATCTTGAACGCGTCGCCGCGCAGCTCGAGCCAGTTGTTGAGGAACGCCATCGCGGGCGCGAGCGGCCAGATCGTCGACCACAGCACGACGTACCCGAACTGCGTCACCATCTCCGCGTAGTCGCCGAACACCGCGTACTCGGGCAGGCTCGCCTGCTTGCGCACCTGCTCGAGCAGGCCCGCCTCGGCTGGGTCGTCGTCCGCGCGCGCGTGCGCGTGGTTCGCGTTGCGCAGCCCCGCGGACCGCGCTGCCTGCACCGAGCGCAGCACGATGGGCAGCCCGACCTCGAGGAAGACGCCGACGAGCTGGTTCGTCACCATGTACGCGAACATCTGCTTCTGCAGCCGCCCGGCGTCCAGCCGCGCGCGCGCGTCGTTGAGGCCGACCTTGAATTGCGCCTTGGCGAACGTCGGCGCCGCGTCGGGCGCGCTCGCGGACGGGCTCGCGATGAAAGAGTGCACGTGCGTCATCACCTGCTCGCCGAATGGGACGTAGACGAACGCAGACAGAGCGAGACCGAGGTAGGCGACGATAGCGGACAGCGCGAAGACCTTGGTGGCAAGTGCGGCTTCGTGGGACGAGCGATGCTTGTGGTTCTCCCATCCCGTCAGCTTTGCAGCGACGCTCTGATGCATCGCGAGAACTTTCGGGACGAGTGTGACGAAGAGAATTGTGGGCACGAAGCTCTGCAGCAGAGTTCAGTGTCGTACGAGCAGTAGCGGTGAGACACCTTACCATATATTCATGCAGCGGACCGGTGTACAAGACAGTGATGAACGCCTCAAGCAAGAATATGCCCGTCAGCAACGCGCCGAGCATGGCCGCGAAGGCGAGGATGACCGGCACGCTGGCGAGCGTGCGCGCCTCGCGCTTCCACCACGGGAAGTCGTCGTCGTCCGCGTCGTCCGGGCGCACGGTCGCGGCGAACTCGGGCCTGCGCTTCTCGACGAGCGCGGAGCCGCGCGAGCCCCAGCGCACGGACAGGATGCGCTCGCGGATCGACCAGCCCTCGACGAACGTGATCGCCCACAGACAGATGAGCGTCGAGTACACCCAGCTGTACGGCCTGCCGAGCACGAAGAACAGCACGCCCAGCCCCGCGGGGAACCATAGCGAGCGCGCGTAGAACGAGAGGAACGAAAAGTATAGCGCGACCTCCTCGCCAAACTGCCCTGGACGTCAGTGGCGCCACCTGGGCACGCGGCACGCGGCACGCACCTGGTCCTTCGTCTTGTCGAGCGCGTGCAGTGAGACGCCGAAGCCGGTCTGCTCGCGCGTCCAGGAGTGCACCCAGGCCTCGTTGAACGCCTGGTCGTGCAGCGCCATGATCGACTGCACGCGGGGCCACGCCGCGCTGCGCGGGACGATGGCCAGGCCGCCCTCGACGAACGACGACGAGAGATGCGAGTGCAGGATGCGGATGCGGTTCGCCGACGACAGGTTCGCCGGCTGCAGCTCGTCCGCCACGACGGGCAGCGACGACGCCGGGAGGCCATGCAGGAAGTCGACATGCCTGCGCGCGTTAATGCGTGTATGCTCTCACAAGTCAACAACCTGCTTACCTGTCGCGCTGTATGAGCTGCGAGACTTTGGCCCAGGGCGCAGAAACGAGCACGAGAATGTCGTTCCCGTCGCCGCGCCTGCCCGTCGCGCGGAGACCGTTGGTGGTGAGGACGTTGAGCAGCTGGGCATATTCCTGCTCGGCGGCGGCGGCCTCCTCTATGGCCTCTTGCTTCGAGAGCGTCTTTCTGGCCTGGAACACGATGACCAGGTCCACGTTGGGCATCGTGGTAGCGGTGCAGGAACGAGTCGATGATGGCGGCAGGTCCCGCGCGGCGCGCCTCAGTCAAGTGGTTGCATGACGTCTTTTGCACCTGCATTCAAAACAGGGTCTACAGCGCCCGACCCTCCTCTCTCCCTTCTACATGAAGCGAAGTGGTGTATATTCGTTCTAAACAAAGGTAGGCAGGCACGTAGATGGCGAAGGGGTCGAACACGCTCGAAAAACGTTCCACGTCATTTCTTTCATACTTGTCAAGGATTACCTTCCGATCGCCTAGTATTATGCAGGTGCGGGCTGCGGCCCCTGCGGCGGCTCGTGCAGCGCCATGTTTCCAAATTGGTGGCTCATCTGCTGAACATAGCCCGGACCGGGCTGGTGCTGGTGTTGCTGTACGGGCGGGGGCGACGTCGCGAGCGGTATGCCCTCGGGCGCATACGTCGGGAAGCCCGCCTGCACGGGCGAGCCGACAGCAGCAGCAGCGGCCGGCGGCTGGAAGTCGAACGAGCCCGTCGCCGTGATGGGTGGAAGCTCGGGCGCGTGGCCGCTGCCATTGGGCGGGGCAGCAAACTGGGCGGGCGGGGCGCCTGCAGCAGGATCGGGCTCAGGAGCGGACTGTAGCGGCTGTTGCTGCGTCTGCTCCTGCGGTTGCGCCTGGGCCTGGGGTGGTGCAGCAGCGGCGGCACCGTCCGTCACGCCGGGCACTGAGACGAAGTACACGCTGCCGGCGGGGTCGGGCCCGCCCTGCGCGTAGTACTGCGCCCAGGCCTGGACGTTCGGGTCCGCGTACGTGCCCTGCGGGTCGAAGATGTACCTGCCGTCTGCCTGGGGTTGAATCGGGCCAGCTTGGGCAGGCGCCGGGGCGGGAGTTGCGGCGGGCTGCTGCACAGGCTGTTGCTGCTGCTGCTGTTGCTGCTGCTGCTGTACGGGTTGCTGCTGACCATACCCGGGATATTGCTGCTGCTGTTGCGCATGCGGATCCTGGCCGGGAACGTGCTGGTGCGGCTGCTGCTGCTGAGGGCCAGGCTGTCCCGGGACGTGCGGCTGCTGTTGCTGCTGTTGAGGCGCAGGCTGTCCGGGAACATGCTGCTGCGCGTGCTGGTGCGGTTGCTGCTGAGGTGCGGGCGAGTACGGCTGAGGCTGTCCGTACGGCTGAGGCTGCCCGTACTGCGGCGCGTTGGGGTCCGGTCCAGCAGGCTGATGCGGTCCGGCGGGCTGCTGAGGCGCGCCCTGCTGTCCGTACGCAGCAGGATACGGTTGCGGCGGGTACTGCTGTCCCTCAGGCGCCTGGTACGGCGCAGCTGTCGGAGGCGCCGGCGAAGGACCATACCCGGCGGGCGCAGGCCCGTATGCGCCGGGAGTCTGCTGCTGCTGTGGTTGCTGCGGAGGCGGACCATAGGCACCAGGCGTGCCAGCGTTGTAGGGCACGCCCGGGTAGCCCGCCTGGTCGTACAGCGCGGGGTTCCATGCATAGGGCGCTGGGCCCTGTTGCGGTCGTTGCGGCCCCGCGGGCTGGCGGCCACCGTACACTAGCACAAGGGTCCGTCAGTGGGAAGTCAGGGCACACCGACATTGTGACAGACGTACACCCTGTGTGCCGAGCGAGGCTGTCTTCCATCATCCGCTCAAAGATTCCGCGAGCTTTGACGAAGCTTTCGTTCATAAATACCAGGTCCGCTGAAGCATGGTTGAGAATGGGGGCCGTGATGCTTTCAGGATGCGACATACCGCGCTTTTGACTGTACTTGTCGATGAGCTTGACAATCTTGGGCCGCAGGGACATGCTTTGCCGGTACAGTTCCTATCCAGACATCAGAACCCACACATCGCTCGTGCCCACCGAAAGTAACGTACCTGAATCTCCTCATTATCAGCCAAGTTGTCCTTGGCGGGGTCGAACGAGCGCAGCATCGTGAGCAGCTTGTCAATATTAGCCGCCTGGGCGAAGACGGCGGCCTCCTGCTCGGCCTCGCGCGCGAGCTCGGCGGGCGTGGGGTCGGGCAGCGGCTCGACGTAGTTGACGGGGAAGATGCCCGTGCGGCCGCGCAGCTGGCCGCGCCACCAGTCCTTGTAGTTGCGGTCGACGACCTTGATGATGTCGCCCTTCTCGAACGCGAGCTCGCCGGGCTCCGTCGGCTCGAACGTGTGCAGCGCGCGCACGCGCGTCACGCCCGCCTGCGCCTGCCCGTGCGACGGCGAGATGGGCGACGTCGGCACGGCCGCCGCCGCGGGCGACGGCGTGCGGTACGACGACACGGCGACGGGCGCGGGTGCCGGCGCGGGGATCGCTGCGGGCGCGTACGACGGGGCCGGCGCTGGAGCTGGAGCCGGGGCGGCTGCTGCGGGTGCCGCGGCGGTCCTGTGCACGCTCGCGGTGGAGCCGGACGCGCCCGCGCCGTTGGAGTTGGAGGCGGCCGCTGCGGAGTAGCCGGCCCACTGCTGCCTGCCACCCTTGTCGTGCATGCTCATCTCGAGCACGCGCTGCAGCTCTTCCTCCTCCCTTCGTCTGATCTCGTCGTCGACCTGGGGTGGCGGCGGTTCTGTCGGCGCATCGAACTTGAAATCTATGCCGGGCATTCGTCAGCACCTGGAAGAACCGATCCTGTCTTGTGGGACACATACTCTTCTGTTTTAAACTGGTATAACATTCCTCCATAATACTGAGGGACGGGTCCTTCTCGAAGTCTTCTGTCCACATCGCGATTAGAGACAGGGCCTTCCGCTTGACTTTATCGTGGGCAGTCTGAGGGAGGTGATGAGTTTCCGCAAGTCAATGATGGGCAGCAGTGCCATCCAAGTGGTCGAAACTGGACGGTGCCTCACGAGTGGAAGCACCGGCAGAAACTCGCGTCGAAACCCGCCGAACACGCTGCTTCAGCGCATCGCAAGTCACAGACGGGACTGCGCGTCCTGTGCACGGCCCCGAGGGGCAAGCCGGGCGCAGCAGAGCGAGCAGCTTCCGCAGGGTGGATGGGTTCGTTCGGGCAAGTCTGGACGTTTCGACCGGGAATGATGATAGCCCCTGTTGCGACTTACGCGGTCGGTGACGAGGCGCTCGAGGCCCTGGGTGAAGGAGCGCGACGCGATCTCGCGGTGGACCTCGATGCCGCAGTTCTTGGACAGGGCCTCGACGACGGCGAGCGCGTAGAGCTGGACGTTCGGGTTGCGGTGCACGAGCCGCTTGAGGACGGCTGCTATGACGCTGCGCGCGCTGTATCGTCGGTGTCGCCGTCAGCGGGCGCAGCGGGTGCAGCAGGCACGAGACACTGACCCTTGCTCGCCCTCGTCGACGACCTTGTCGCATAGGTTGAGTATGATCTCCCAGTTCTCGGACGTCTGGTTCTCGTCCGTCGCCTTGACTGCGCGTCGGGCGGCCGAGTCAGCGCGGCGCCGGCGGACGGATGCTGCAGATAGCTACTGACCGACGATGTCGTCGTACGGGTTGGGCTGGCCGCCGCGGAACATGGTGCGTGGCTTGTGGGGGAGCGAGGAGAGCGAGGCGGAGGCGATGACAGCTGCGGTTGGACTCCGACAGTGGCCCTTGTTTCCTCTCTCAGAGTCTCCGAGTCGCACCTGCACGCCATGGCCAAAGGTCCGTCCCGATCCGCGGACTCTCAATCGCAGCGCACTTATTGGCGCCCAGTCCCGCGCAATTTCAGGCTGCTGGAGGAGCTCGAGAAGGGCGAGAAGGGCATCGGCGACGGCTCGTGCTCGTACGGGCTCGAGGACGGCGATGACATCATGATGTCCAACTGGAACGGCACCATCATCGGCCCTGGCCATGCGAGTCTGGTCTGCGGTGGCCGTTGAACCTGTGCTGACCGCCCGCCATAGACGGTGCACGAGAACAGGATCTACTCGCTCAAGATCTACTGTGGCGAGACGTACCCGGACCAGCCGCCGACCGTGTCCTTCCTCAGCCGCGTCAACCTGCCCTTCGTCTCCCAGTCAGACGGCAAGGTCGACCCGTCCAAGCTGCCCGTGCTCGCAAACTGGACCCGCAGCAACTCGATCGAGACCATCCTCGTCGAAATCCGGCGGCAAGTTCCCTCTTGCTCTCCATTGTTGCACATCCGGCCGATGCTGACGCCCGCCCCGCAGGGAGATGGCGACGTTCAACAACCGAAAGCTCCCCCAGCCGCCGGAGAACACGTTCTTCTAGATATCGATTGCTTGCTCGGCTCGCGCGCTCCTCGCTCATCCCTCTCCATATCACCAATGTGGCACTACAAGAGATCTCTCCATACGCTGTCCCTGTAAACCTGTTTTCTCATCCGAATCAGATCCGTTGAAACCAATCCACCACCTCTCTGGACCTCCGCGGTCGCGCGCGCGACGACTCGGAGTCGATGAAAGGCATGTCAAGCTGATAGGCGCCCTTGGCGCGTAGATTGTCTCGCGGATTGTCGATCAGGGAACGACTGCGAGCATTGACAAGCTCAGAAGTTCTCGGAAGGCTGCCTAACCAATGGAGGGGCAGTCTGCCTTCGCACGACGGCCAGTCAGAAATTTCTATCTAGTCGATCCATTCAATTATTCATTCCAGCGACGTCCACGCGTCACTTAACAATGCGCGCGGCATAGTGTAAATTCAGAGATGCAGGAAATGACCCTCCTAAGCAAGATGTAGCGACTCTGTAGACGCCAATGCGTGAGAGGAGGTAGAGAAACTGCTGCCGTGCGAGGCGTACCGATCATCCGCTCCAGCATCCATTCTTCCGATGGGTAGACCTCGCGCCCCGCGAACATGAGGTCTTTGTTATTTAAAGGCGCCTCCTCCCCAGGTACACTATATATCTTGTCGATATGGTCCCAGAACTGCGTTAAGATGTCCGGGTTGGGAACGAAGCTCGACTCGGGCTCCCACCTGCACGTCGGTGTATGATCGGCGGCACATATCCGACGCCATATTGAACCTACGTGTTGTACTCGTGTGCCCAACCCAGCCACTAGATGCGCCGTGAGTACAGCAAACTAGCGCAAGTGAAGCTTCACCTTGACGCGATACTCCTACGAAGATGATGAGGCTCCGGCCAGCGCCGCGCGCCCCGCAACAACGTACCCAGTGAAGCGTCCCGCCCCAGATCCACCGGACGCGCGCTCCGACGATAGTCTCTGTACGACGTCTTGTCAGTCGCTACTGGGCCGTCTGGGCGCACACCCCCACCAAGTGCCCAATATTCAACATCGCCCACAGTGAACACCGCGGGCGGCCCGACGGCTGGCGCGTTTGCATTCGTAGTGAGCAGTCCTGGCATGGATATTGTGTTGGTCGTTCGAAGAAGCGCCGCCCTGCCAGCCATGCAGGGTCTATATGTAGACGACTGGCTGTTAGGGTTTGCATTTGTAGACGCGGAAGGGCGACGCCGCGACTGCATGCAGAAGCCCAGCCCCAAGGAGGCGAAGAATCGTGACTCTGAACTTTGCGAACGCAGTGCGCAAAGCGAGAGGGCGCCAAAAGGAGGAGGAAAATCTAATCTATAAGCTTGGTCACGGCGATTCATGTACTTTACATGTGGAAGATAGCCTTCCAGAAGGTGGGCGAGTACGCCGCAAGCCCAGAATCACTGTACACCCTGCGTATCGAGGTCAGCTCGACCTGTGTCGCGCGCTCTTCTCTAAGGAACGCGTACCTATCGACTTTGCCCCCCCCAGCGACGACGTGGGCAGCTCAGAGATGCCGCTCCTCAATTCGGGTCCAGTGACGAGCGCAATGTGCTTGCAATTCAGCCCTTGAAACCTTGGGCACGGCCAGGGAAGTTCGGGAAACAGTGGTAGAGTCAGTGCCGGGATCGAGGCCAATCCGTGATTTAGCGACTCCGAATTGCACGCGCACTCGAGCACGACGATGTGCCTAAGTCCGGGGGCCTCTATGGCCACACTCCTACACGTCTCGTTGGCGCACGTGGTACTATGGGCCGTGTAGAGGAGGTTTAGCCAGCTCGTCCGGACGGCGGTTGACAAGGGCCATGACGCCGTCCTCGAGCACCGCGAGCAGTCGGACCCGATGCATTATGCCCAGCAGTAGACCGGATGAAGACCGATGCTCCGGATGGACGAAAAGCAGATTCTTGGATACTAGCTGTAGCTACGCATCGCGAAGCTGGAAGGTTGAGTCACGGCAAGTGAGACGAGGAGCACGCACCGACGTCGAGGCCCATGCATTCCACGTTGAACGGGTGGTAAATTATCGCGCAAGTGTGTCCCGGGTTTGCCAAAGGTTGCAGAAGATGAGCAATGGGAGTTCAGCAACCCCAGTTGACACCTGTGAGTTAAAAGGGACAAGTCTCAAATCCACCCATTGTGTTCAGAGTCCAGTGTCACGCCTGCAGCGCACACCATCGAGAACTGGGGCGCACGAATAGGCAAATCCAGGAGGTCGATCGTGCGGAGGTGCGGATGGCGATCGACGGCAGCGGCGGAGCCGCTGCTTGACAGGGATCGTCGCCGCGCGGAATGAGCGCCAGCCTGGGAGTGCTGCATCGGGTGGCCAGCGTTCCCGCCGTGAAAAGGTAGGAGTGTGGGTTGAAACATGACCGAGGGGGGTTGGGCAAGACGACAGGTGAATGTGGGAGCGAAAGCGAGCTTGTTGGAGCGGCGCGCAGCGGCCGCGCCGCTGCGCGGTGGTGTGGGGGGGCATGCGAACCAGCGATTGGAATTCTACATACAAAGACATACCTCAGGTGCCTTGGAGGTGTTGTACACGCTCTTGGACAGATTTTAAGAGGTACTGGACTCGCAGGGCGTTGCGAATGAAACCGGAAACGAAGTGGTTCGACGGTGGGGTGCCCGAAGGGCACCCACCTGCTCCTCGTCAACCGGTGCCATGCAGGCGTTCTACACGGACAGGGACAGGCCCGGAGGGCCTGTCTGAGTATTTTGGAGGATGGGACAAGCCGCAGGCGGCCGGTCGGCCGTCGGTTTGAGTCAAATACCCAACATTCGGCTCTCCCCGCGCGTTTCCTCTCCTCCTCATGTCCCCTTCGGGGTGACATACGTTAAAATTGGAACGATACAGAGAAGATTAGCATGGCCCCTGCACAAGGATGACACGCTAGCTCAGAGTGGCACCGTCTTCGGACGGCAATATTTATTTTTCGCGTCGCGAGGCGTCGTTTTTGCCCCTCGCGGCGGCATTCGCCTCTCTCCGCGCGACCTTGCCCGTCCCTGGACATTCCTCGACTCCCCCCGCCACAGCGCATGGCCCCTGCACAAGGATGACACGCTAGCTCAGAGTGGCACCGTCTTCGGACGGCAATATTTATTTTTCGCGGCGCGAGTCGTCGTTTTCGCTTCCCGAGCGCGCGTTTTTGCGCCGCCGGCCGCCGCGACATACTCCGCTGCGCCTCTTATGCCCCTCTCTATCGGACGACATGCTAGGGTTAATATGGGACCCACTGCCTTGTGGTGGTCATTGATTTTGGCGTGTCCCTGTGGGTACTTCGCCGACCGGTCGTGCAACGACCCTCGCCATGCTCACGCCTTCACTTGGAACCTTCTGCGGCTTCTTGCTCTGACAAATCAGTATCTTACGCTCCTCCCATATTCTCACCCTGTGTACATGTAGGTCTCTATTCCTGTCGGCGTAGGAAATCGGTAGGCGGTGCGACGATGTGTCGAGTCTGAGGCCGGTCGCATGCACACCCGCATATCTCATGATCACCGCCATCAAAGCCCCGCAGCAGCCACAGCTGTTATTTGTGCGTCCTATATGCCCCTCGTCTCACAACGTGACACCTCCTGTGCCTTGTTGGCAACTTCCGCGGCCGAGGGGGTGTCACTGACGTTCATTGGTGATCGTAGCGCCGCTAGACGGCGGTCACCGACTCCCGGCTCCTTGCAACAGTGTTCACCTATTCTGAGTGAAACAACAGTTCAAAATTGAGGTTGCCTTCTGAATTTTGATAGTAAATTCTCGTGCTAATGAATCAATAGTCTTGCGAGTGGCATTATTCCTGCACTACGCTCTCCTCCTTTGACTCCGGCGGCACTGGTCGGCGAGCAATGTTTTTGCGGAACCCATCGTCGCCCAAGCTGATGTTGAGCGGTCACTGAGCACAAGCTCTGCGGCTCGCTTCTTGCTGCACAGGCCGATCTCGGAAATAACATGCCGAGGACGTGCTGGTCTGCGAGCACAGGCTGTGCGGCTTGCAGAGCGTGCGACGTGCAGACGCTTTGCGCCTCGCCTCACGTCGAGCAGGTCGAACCTGGGAACGTCATGTCGAGGTCGTGCTGGTCGGTAAGGACGGGGTTTTGCGACTCGAGCGTCACATGGCTGAGACTGGGACCTGGTCTATGTATCGATCGGCGAGGAGCATTGACGCCCATTGAATATTGAGCGCCCGGCTTGGCCTCGCACCGACGGGACGATTGTCTCGGCGCTCAGACTAGCCTCGGTGTCTATTTTGACGGTCTGGGACATGCGGCGCGGCGCGAGGAGCGAGGAGCGCAGGAGTGGTGGGAAACTGTTTTGCGTTGCGCGCGCGCGCCATCTGCTACTCGCGGGACGGCGCTGAAGGCGAGCCAGGTGTTGAACGCGAAGTCCTCGGATACGTCGACTACTTCTCCGAGCGCTACAACTACTGCTCCGAGCGCGACGACCTGCACGATCGCGAGATGGTTTCGAAGAATGTTGAGCGCGGTGGATGAGAAGCTGAGCCTAGTCGTGCGGGCCGACCGGGAACAGCGCGCAGAAGCCCAGTGAGCGTCCCCCCAGTGAGAGGTGCAAAGGGCCATGCAGGTCTCGCTCGACGGCCGAGGCGGTCGTTGCGCAGGCAGCGCCGGGATCCGCGTGCTCAGGGCCGTAGAGCGCGGCGCGCACGATGCTGAAGCGCTGAGATTCCATGCGCCATGCGTGAGATCGGTCACGCGATGCTCGAGAAAGCAGCGTCGCAGCACGTTCCGCCAGGACTCGCGTTCGGCGCTGGCGGCGGGTGTTGCACTGAGACTGCGGGTGACGCACTTGCGCATCCGCGAGAGTTTGCTGGAGAATGTCGCCTCCGGCTGGGAGAATTCTACGGAAGCTGGGCACACCGCGAATGCTGAGCACTGACCGGCCCGTGGGCGGACCGCTTGGCTCCGAAGAGCACCAGCGATTCGGGAGCCGACGAGCACATTGTGCATGCAGATGCGCCGCGCGACTCGATGTCGTGGTTGTCGATGCTGTAGCTGTTCCGCACGACGTCGAATTGAATTCCTGTTCTAGTCTCGTAACCAGACCCTTGAGAATCGGCCCGGCCGCTCCGGATTTACGGTGTTTGGTGGTGTTTTGTCGCGGCACGGACCTCTTCTAAGGGTCTGGTGAACTTTGTATAGGCGAGCACGCCTGACCACATCCCCTTCTCAATTCGTGACTCAACCAAAAATATTGTCTTATACGGCGTTGGAAAGTCTTCTGGTGCTGCAGATAGTGGACTCTGACACGTTAATTCGATGTAGAATAAATGTCGGAAGCATTTTCACACCGAGAAATGCAAAGGACCACGCACCCATGAACCCACGTTTAACGCATATATCGTATATTTGTAGCATCCTGGACGCATTCAAGCTGGTCTGGGACCGGCTAGCTTCCTAGGGCTCACGCAGCGGTGCTTTCGGCTTCCTGCCCCATTAAATACCTGCTCCGTCCCGCCCTCTGAAGCGCTTAAATTATTCATTCCCAGTGCTTTCTGAGTCATAAAAAGTGATTGAGATCGACAGAGTCGAGGTTTGAGAAGAAAAAGTGTCAGGCGTGCTCGCCCATACAAATTTCACCAGACCCTATAGGGAGGTCCCGAGCATCCGACAAACACCGCCAAACACTGCAATGTCGGAGTGCGAAGGCATATCCGCGGACCAGCGCGTAGCGCGGAGGATGCGAGGGACCTCCCATAGGGTCTGGTTACGAGACTATTCCTGTTCATCCAGAATCAGCGATCGCGGCAGGAACGGACACAATGTGTGGCGGAAATGATTCCGACTGGCTGACCGCGGTGAGCGCTTGAGCGGCCGCCGGTCTTAGTCTCTCTCTCTTTTCCCTCTAGTTTAGTGTCTCTTATTTCCCTATAAAAACCCCATGTAGTCCCCTCTCGTGTACCTACAGTTTCTCTTACCCACAATTCGAGTCAGTACGCTAGTCACCTACCGCGCGCTTCAAGACTCGACGAGAAGCTTCGTGTGGCCGTACCCCTCGTACGTCACACAATGAGTCTGTACCATTGTTGCGTTTTCTCGCAGTGACTTGTATCGGATGGAGAAATCGTAGAGGGCGTGCTGCGACAGGGAGTCTGACGAGAGATCGATATCAGGCCAAGTCACGCGTTACGGCGTGTCGAAAGCGTACTTATTGAGGGCGCTGAGAACACGCATAGGAGCGAGCCTGATGCACCGTACCTGTCATCCACATCCAGACATTCTAAAGTGGTGATGACAAGCCCGGCACGTTAGCGCTAGGTCGTGACCACACGTTGTCTGAGCCGGCAGGCCTGAGGCCGTACGCTTCTCCGTGTCCCATCTGAGAGGCTGCACTGTGAGAAGAACACCCGATCCCGGTCATGTGCAGGAGTCGGCGTACATTAGCAACGTCGTTGGCAGAGAGGGCGATATTTGGTCTCGTGTAACGTTGAATGTTGTTGGTTTTATGAGGGCATATGGCAAGCATTTGATTTCCGACATGTAGGCGGGCGCGGGGCTTCTACCCCCAGGCGAGATCACCTTCGGCACGCGGATGGAGGGCAGAACCAGAATGACACTGCACCCGAGAAGGAACTGTAGCCTGTGCAGCGCCCGTAGCAAGGTCCGCGGACTACATCGATGGCGATTGCGGGATGCCGGGTGTGCCGCCAGGAAGTCTTCAGCATTTCCATATTCGCGACGAGGTGTTGCGGGGCGTCCCAAGCACGAACAGAGTTACAAGGATGCAACATGAGACAGCGCCAGGCAATGGAGCGCTATACTGCGAGCAGAGTGTTCAATCGGCGCCAAGATCGAGTTCATTAGGGAGCGCAATCTCACTGATAGTGGTCGTTGATCCTCACTATTTGTGTGACCCATCGCATTCAAGAAATCTAGGTGCTCAGTTTTCCCTGCCCATTGCGACGAGAATCGAGCGTGGGGCGTGGAAGTCACTAGTCTCCCTGGCCAGACACTGAACGCGATGATAGTCGAGGAAGTCACCCATGATCACAAAACAAGGAAAGCAGGGGCGCCGAAGTCATGGAGGCTGCATAGAGAAACCGAAGTTCGCGCAGTGTGCAGTCTAGGCCACTAGTACACCTCGCGCTCCGGCGCGGGACGCCCCTTGACCAGGACACCCATGACATGCCGTCAGAAGCGTGGGGGTCGCGCGAGTACAGGGCCGAGCCCGCGCCAGACCCACAGCCGCGCGCGCGGCTCGACGAGAAGTCCCGCGGTGCCGAGAGCAGTGGGGGCGCAGCTGGGGATGACCGCGACGCCGCGCAGGCGGTCCCGGTGGTGTATGTGTACGCAGGCTTGTACGCATGGTACGCTGCGCGAGACGCCGAGGAGGCCAGACGGCTGCGCGCCGACGGAGTCCGGGAGCGCAAGTACATTCGTAGGTAGGACGACCAGGTGCGCCGCCGCCGGAACTGGCTGACTTCGGGCTGCAACCCTGGCAAACTTCCCAGTAGACACTGCGCAAAAGAGTTTGCAGCCGTCGGCCAGCTCCAGTGCGGCTGCGTCGTCTTCCGTCGTCGGGGCATGGAACAGGTTTCGTAAACGGCACTAGGAATAAAACTCAAAGACGAAGCGTTGGCGCGCGCTTGAGGTTTGCTCAAGGTGAGCGCCGGCGGCAAGAGCAGGAGGGGATCACCCGGTTCAAACACCGCTCATCGGCCTCGCAGGTACTCACAGAGCGAAAGCTACGAAAGGGCTATTCTCCATTATAGCAACATTAAAACTTATGCATTATATTTGGGGTGTATCGGAGAGCTTGGACCGCGGATAATATAAACGATTGCGCAGTGGGGTGCCCCCTTGGTCAGCCAGCCTTCCAACTGGTTCCATGGGTTGGCAAAGGCAGGACATCCCGGGATCAAGTGTCGTCTACAAGCGTAGTGTGTATTCCTAGATATTTTCATAAGGAGTAACTCTGAACGGCACTCGTGATGTCAAGAGAACACGGCGAGGACGAAGGAGAATTGCAAGCGCAGGACATGCGGGAGAAACTGGGGCACATTCTCCCCCAACGGAGATCCACATAGGATGAGCTGCCAAATACGTTTTATTGGGTGAGAGTGCGAATTACACGAGCTACGAGCTGCCCAACGTTTGCGACGGAACTCGGCAGCAACGCGGATCTGTCGGACACAAATTCAGAGGACGCGATTGGCTCGGAGACCGGGCCGCCCGGGTGGGGAATCTTACGCTGGGACCCCTCCATAAGGACCTCCTTCCTAAAAAGGCTAACGCCTTTCCAGGAGTCGGTGATGGTCTCTCCGACCACTCATGTGTCACGTCTTCAGCCTGTCAGACGTTTGAATTCGTTCGGTGACACTTTCCACGGGGTTGAGGACCCTCTATCGTAGCTTTGGAACCCAACTCCCCATTTGGCTGGTTGCGGATGACCAGCCCGGTGGGCATGTGTTCGGTCCGGAAGCTCAGCCGACTGTCTTCGACCCTCACAGGTCTCACCTGTGGAGAAGACCCTCACAGCGGCTACCCCATCATCTGCAATCAAAACCTATAAAATTGGCTCGTCCCCACCCCCACTGCCCTCCTCGTGCCCACTCCCCAGGCCCCGGTCTCATCATCTGCTACATGCGCTACTCACAGCATGTTCGCGCAAGGCCCGGCTTGCGTGCAAGGGGAAACCTTTCCACACGAAGCTCCTTCGGAAGGACTCGAAGAGCGCCTTGTCCGGTGCTCTGAGCTGCTGGACCTCAGCGTCAACTTTGCGTGGGCAGCCGTTGATCGAGTATATTCTTATATGAGAGACACGAGGAAGGTGTGTGGAACAAGTTTGATCTCCGACGACCATTGATCACCCTTTTCCAGTGGGCAGCGACTATCGCCTCTTGGAAGAACCTGCACGCACACACCCATCGCGTGCAAGGGGAAACCTTCCCACACGAAGCTCCTTCACAAGGACTGGAAGAGCGCCTTGTCCGGTGCTCTAAGCTACTGGACCTCAGCGTCAACAGCCTGCGTCAATTTGCTTGTCGCCTGGAGAAGGAGGCCGCCGACCATCCTCTGCCCACGGCCATCGTTATCATGAGGACGTTTTCACTCTCGTATTCCCGTCAAAAACAACATCGCCGGAGGAGGATGTGGACACGTTGGCCCTCCACCAGCACCTCGTACCTGAGACTTCTATCGGGGACGAAGAGGACTATACGGTCAGCATTGAAGAAGTCCCGGAAGGCGTGCCGCAATCTGCGGAAGAGGTGAGTAAACCTTCTTTTTTTTTCTGCTCAGCGGCGAAAAGTGTTGTTGATAGAGCGTCAAGGTCGACTCGTAACAGGTCCTGGAGGTCCTCCAGCACGCGCCCATCGACTGGAGCGCTGACTCTGTGATCTGGACGAGCAGCCTCAGGCAGGCGCTCAACTTCCCGGACTTGCGCTCGGCCAACCGTCGCTGCCCATTGCCGCAACCCTGACCACAAGCACAACAGGGCCTAACCCCACCCCACAGTTGATGCAGACCTGGATGGCCTGGTAGACAGCAGCATGAGGCAAGTCCTTGTCTACCTGAACCGCCAGGCACTCCTCCCATACCCCGGTGTCTCCCCTCCAGTCCATTAGAGGCTTATGCAGAGCTTCTAGGACCTGCTGCGAATCCAGCTAATAGGCCGTTCCATCAATCAAAGGAAAAAAGGGGCGGGGGGACTCTCCTCCTCGGCGCTTTGTCCTGCATGGACCGGTGCTTCGTCAACGCTGATTAAGAAATCGTCCTCTTCGCTAGGCGATGTCTCTGAGACAAGGTGGTGGTGAAGCATCGTGGCGTCGTCCTCGTCCTCCTTCGACAGCGATGACGGGACGATCAGCGTGAAAATATCTTCATGGAATAGATCCACGACATTTTGAGCGAGTGGTTGCTTGGATGCCTCATAGCTGGCGCCGCTTTTGACGACGATGTCCGGGACAAGATAGCAGGTGATGAGAGCGGTGCAGGAGGAGTGCATGAGGAGAGCAGCGGGGCTGGGGAGGACCAGCTTTTATAGCCTTTGGCTACGGATGATGGGGTAGCCTCCACAGGTGAGACCTGTGAGGGTCGAAGACAGTCGGCTGAGCTTCCGGACCGAACACATGCCCACCGGGCTGGTCATCCGCAACCAGCCAAATGGGGAGTTGGGTTCCAAAGCTACGATAGAGGGTCCTCAACCCCGTGGAAAGTGTCACCGAACGAATTCAAACGTCTGACATGCTGAAGACGTGACGCGTGAGTGGTCGGAGAGACCATCACCAATGAACGTCAGTGACACCCCCTCGGCCGCGGAAGTTGCCAACAAGGCACCGGAGGTGTCACGTTGTGAGACGAGGGGCATATAGGACGCACAAATAACAGCTGTGGCTGCTGCAGGGCTTTGATGGCGGTGAGGTATGCGGGTGTGCATGCGACCGGCCTCAGACTCGACACATCGTCGCACCGCCTACCGATTTCCTTCGCCGACAGGAATAGAGACCTACATGTACACAGGGTGAGCATATGGGAGGAGCGTAAGATACTGATTTGTCAGAGCAAGAAGCCGCAGAAGGTTCCAAGTGAAGGCGTGAGCATGGCGAGGGTCGTTGCACGACCGGTCGGCGAAGTACCCACAGGGACACGCCAAAATCAATGACCACCACAAGGCAGTGGGTCCCATATTAACCCTAGCATGTCATCCGATAGAGATGGGCATAAGAGGCGCAGCGGAGTATGTTGCGGCGCACGGCGGCGCAAAAACGCGCGCTCGGGAAGCGAAAACGACGCCCTGCGACGTGAAAAATAAATATTGCCGTCCGAAGACGGTGCCACTCTGAGCTAGCGTGTCATCCTTGTGCAGGGGCCATGCGTCCAGCCCGAGGGAGTTATGTGCCGTGTATCGGTGACTCAGGATGTGCTGACCGCGGAAGTCCGATGTGAAAGCTCTATCGATTGAATTGCGCAGAGACATACGGTGCATCAAGATGTCAAGTAACGGTGCGTATAATGTGATACATGCAGTCAATAGCTCCAGGGAACATAGTACTCCGAGTCGTCCGATGCAGGTGGGCCAGCGGAGGAAGTATGCTCGATGTAAGAGAACGCCATGGCGAGCAGAGGCATTGCGACAGGCTTGGAGAATTCAACGCCGGCAAGCACGAGGCGCGCCCGTGCCTCCTTCGGGCGCACAGCCTGCCCCAACGAGTGGCCGAGGTGAGCGACCTCGACTGATCCCACGGTCGCGCCGCAATCGAGCGCAAAGAACGTGACAACCTCGAGGACAGGGCAAGAGACGCGGAAGTCCGAGTCGGGGCATTTTGCTGCTAAGCATCCACAGCAAAGGCCCGAGAGGGAGTCGAAGCGGTCAGCCGCCCGGCATTTGTGGCATAGCTCGTTGTGTTCGTCACGCTGGGGAACGTCGAGCTGGAGCTCGCGAAGAGCGTTGAACGAGGCGCCTGACCGCAAGAAGCTGTAGATGAAGCGGGTATCGGCGCGGAAATACGCCATGTTGGCGGCGAAGACTCGCTCGTGGCGGAAGATCGGTACCAGTGCCCACTGGTCGGACCAGTTTGATGTGTAAAAGGAGCGACTCCAGGCGTCGTCCTCGGGTCCAACCAGGAACGCGAAATATTCCTTGTAGTCGCCCACAGCGCGAGCGCGGATGCGGAGAGACCGCGGAGATGTCTTCCACAGCGGCTCCAGCAGGTCTGGCGTCCTGTGGCCAACGTAGCGTACGACGGGTACGTCTTCTAAATTGATCTTTTTCCCGATGGTGTCAAGGAGAATCTCGCCCCAGCAATCGATCATAGAAAGTTGTGTCAGGGCTGAGATCCCAGTGAAATCGAGCCGGGGATAGAGAGGACCCTGTTCATGACACAGGGCATTCTCGATGCCTAGGCTCGATAATCGAGGAAAATGACGGGCTACGTTGAAGGAGGGAAACGCGGTACCCGTGCGGCGGAACAGGTCCAGAGAGCGTACGCGAGAGAAGGCAGGGGCAGGCCGGTGCGGTAACGTGTCATTGTCTAGTGCCAAGGTTACATCGCGCAACATGGGCGCCTCGCCTGAGAAGAGGTCCCCGGAGGCGGGAAATGCGAAGAGGCGGTCGCCTGTTCCTCCAAGTCGTCCATAGAACGTGAAGTCGCGAAGATGCGGTGCCGGAGTGCACAGGGCAGGATCGAGCTCAGCCCAGCACCAGACGGGAACGGAGAGATCAAGACTGAGAGTGCAGGGCAAAGCAGTGGCGATCACAGCGAGGAAGCAAGAGAGCGGAATTTTGGCCTCTGAGACCACCTCGCTGTCCGCAGCGTGCGAACTCGGGCAGGTACACGCGAAGTCCAAATGTATGCGCAGGTCGTTGCCGGCCGCGTGCGTCACGAACGTCGTCATAGCGGTATGCTCGGCAACCCAGGGGGTTCCCACCTCCCAACGGAACGCGCGGTGGAAGTAGAGGCCGGCGTGCCGCGCCGCCACGCGCAGGGCGCGCGAAAGGGACGCGGCGCGCCTGAGCTCGGCGGGCGGCAGGTACTCTAGAATTTCGGCCACCAGCTCCATAGGCAGGAGCAAGAGGCCGCGCGGCGCA
This sequence comes from Auricularia cornea, assembly GCA_030578095.1. Lineage (NCBI taxonomy): Eukaryota > Fungi > Basidiomycota > Agaricomycetes > Auriculariales > Auriculariaceae > Auricularia > Auricularia cornea. The sequence continues at coordinate 1,249,064 of JARLTE010000009.1, read as the reverse complement.
GCGTCCGCTTCGGAGACGGTCGTTCGGCGGTCGTGACGGTGCGTGCTCATACTGGTCGTCGGGTGATAGAGCAAGTTGGAGTGGAGGCGATGGGCAAGGGTCAAGACGCGGAAAGTGCCGTGGGAAACTGGCGATGATCCTTCTTGCAGTTGCCCCGACGGCCGACGGCGAGCGAGGTACATACTAAGTCCCGCACAACAAAGGCCCCGAGCTTGCCCTGTCCGCGACTGCAACCTGTGGAATCGAATTAGAGTCACCTGGTCCGAAGGCAGGGGTCCGCGTGGGTTTTTGTTCAGCGCCTCCGAGTCGCGGTCCACGAGTGGTGCACTGGGCGCGAACGCCGGCATAACGGTAGTATGAGGAGGTTGCGCTCCATCTCCGACAGCAGCGTCATCGCGCTGGTCTCATGTCCTATATATGTACACGGTCAGAGAAAGCGGGTCGTCCATGTCCATAGAGCGCGGATAATTAGGGGTTTTAGCTCCAGATGAACCTGTTATTCTCGTCGACGCTCGCGCTTTGTCCGCCACTCAGCTTGGAGCCGCTCTTGGTGTAGAGTTCGTTGATGCGCTCGCGCCGATACTTCGACAGCGTCTGCTCGCGCATGCGGTCGGCGTCGTCCTTGGCCGCCTTGGAGGCCTCGCGTCGCGCGGCGTTCTGGCGCTGCTTCTTCGTCTGCGTCTCCGTCGCGCGCATCGGCGGTGGGGAGGACGGCGCCGCCCCGTCTGACGCCTGCCGCGACATGCGCTGCTTGCCGCGCGACTTGACGACAGGCGTGAAGCCGTCGTCCGAGTCTTGGTCCTGGGCACTGACGTCGTCGTAGTCCGCCCAGGTACCCGTAGCAGGAACGTCGTTCGGTCCGGGAGCAATGCGCATGACGCGAGCGAGAGACGGGTCGTGCGGGACTTCGAGCATGCTATATATTTGAATTGGAGATCAGTGCTGTCTCGGACGAGTTGCTGGTCGAACGTACTCGTCCACTTTTGTACGCGGCGCCTTTGGGACCAGCCGCTCTGCCAGTGTCTTCTTCGGCGGCTCTGGAGTAGACGAGTCCGCGTCCTCCTCCGTTGTCAGACCCGAGCTTGAGATGCTCGGGGACGCGGCAGGCGCCGCAGCAGTGCCAGCCTTCTTCGAGCGGGTCTCGACGCGAGTCCAAGGACCATCGTTGAGCGGCACCTGGACCGGCGCCGGGGGTTTTGCTGCTGGAACCGGCGTGCGAGCCTCCGGTATGCTCGCCGCAGTCTCAGGCTGAGACGACCCGCTTGCGACCGGCGTCGCGGCCGACGACGCAGTCGACTTCTTCTGCTTGCGCTTCTTTTTGGCTGCGGTTTTGTCGTCGCCTGTTGTGGCCGACTCGTACGACGGCGGCGGCGGCCCAGTCAGGTCCGGCTGGCGCGCGGGATCGGTTGTCGTTTCCCGCTCGTCCAGCTCCTGCGCATCAACCAGCGAGCCCGGGAAGACGACGGCGTGCTGCGAAGGCGTGGCCAGGTCGGCCTCGGGCACGGCGACGGGCTGCTGGATGGCTTTGGGAGCCTTCTTGCCCTTCTTCTTGGGGGCAGGGGCGGGTGCGACAGCGCGCTGGGAGCCAGCCGCGCCCGGCGGAGGCGGCCTGAGACCCTTCTTGCGCGGGGTGTAGACATAGTACGCGCCGATGGCGGCGAGGATGCCGAAGGAAAGGAGCGTCTTGAAGAGCGAGAGAACAGCGCCCATGGCTAGTTGGAGGGTAGGATCGGTGGCAGTTGGCTTCAAGCGGAGTGACACGTACGTGCCGATCTCAAGCTGTCGGCGAAGTTCCGCAGCTTGCCGCAGTGCCTGGAACCTGGCGACCGCCTTGAAGCTTGAAGCCTAGCTCGTCTCACCTCATTATCTGTACCGTGTGCCATAGAACACTGAGCCTCGCAAAATGAGAAGTTTCTTCGAGTACAGTAGAGAGTAAGTTGCCACTCGCTGCGGAGCCTGTGAGACATGCCGCTAGTCACTACGGATAGGCTCTCTAGGTTTCGATGGAAACAGTAGCACGGTGCACTTGCTCGCAGAGGGTTTCGGAGGCTCTGAGTTGAACAAACTTTCCCACGACCGCGAACTCCGGAGTCCGCCGGGATGCGTTGCTTTTCACCCTCATGTCGCAAGCATAGCGCTCGTGTTTCCGGCATTCGGGACTGGCCCGCTGTGTCTATTGCACTTGAAGCTCTTGTCGCCATGATGCTCGGACCGATCTAGGCTATTAAACAGTGCAGGACACGCTTGGGCTGGCTGCCAGGGCTCCCGGCCCCTGCACAGGCGCTGTGTAATGCAAGTCAGTCCCGGAGCGAGCTGCCCGTCCATTTCACCGGGCTTCTTTCTGCATTCTTGCACGAGCGCTATGTAGGACCGTGGCATAAAGATCGCGTGGAAGCAGGCTGTTTGGTGCATCTTCCCGGACGACACTCTCCTCCGCGGACGTCTCCGCACGCGCACCCATGGCCTTCCCTATGGCTGAAAGCATCTTCGTGCCTCTTTGCTCTGTCAGAGCTGATGCTCAGTCTGCGTTTATCGAGGAGGGCGAGGTCGTCGACGACGGAGCGCGTTCTCTCGCGGCTTCCCCGGATAACGCAGAGGACCCCTCCCTCAACCAAGAGATAGACCCGCCACTCGCTGCAGGAGATGACCCAAGCGCGCTTCCCACGACGTTCAAAGCCGAGTATAAACGCCTCGATGAAATGTGGGATAGCAGACAGGGCTTCTACACCCCCAGACGGGTTTCGGACTGCAGTGGGACCAGAGCGGATGTATCGCATTGAGACAATCAATGACATCGCAGCGACATTTTTGCAAATGGTCGAGCGGCCACGATTTTCGCCCATCGTTTGGGATATAGCTCGCGCCAGGTCGCTGTGGTATGCCGCACACGAAAATGGTCGCGCGACCTTGCAGCTTTTCGAGGTCGCTGCGAGGTTTTGACCCGGCATCTCGGCAGGTTGGGCCCCGGCAGGGACTTGTGAAAAATTTCACTTGGCCAGCTGGCCGGCTTGTCCCGTCCGTGGCTCTCTCTTCCTCTCACCGCGATGATACCGGACTTTCTGGCTCTTTACAGCACGCAGCGCAGCCCTTGGTCTGGTGTTCCAGTGTCGGCTCGAGGTGCGCAACACACTTGCCGATGCTTCTGTCTGCTCATGACTTTCTCTAGCAGTGTCAGCGCCAGCCGCTTGGTCGCGGATGGGAGCTGTTTCTGGCCTTTGTCCCCTTCAGTACATCGTGCCCCTGATCCCCATGTTCCACCACCCATTTGCACCAGCCCGACGCCTTTCATTCCGTTTCGTTCCGCCCTTCCTGCGCCATTTCGTGCCCCCTGGTCCCCTCTACCACCCCGCGGACGTTTCGATGGTTGGATTGTACAGTGTTCATATGAAGCCACCGTGGTAGCTGCTATATATCGTATTCATTGATCATTATGGTCGTTGCAAACCAAACCTGTCGCTGGAGCAATAGGACCGGCGTCAAATGGAAAATTATCTGACGTGCGCCCTGATTATCAAGCATTCGATGGAGACGACCACAAGGTTGACGGAGACGTCGCTGAGAGGTCTCCAAAGGCGCAAACCTCGCAGCGATGTTTTTGCTCGCACATCATAACGATACACGGGTGCAGACATCCAAAACGATGGGCGATAATCGTGCACGATCGATCATTTACAAAACGTCGCTGCGAGGTCAACGCAATCATTGCGCGACATGCGCCATGGGTGCATCGTAGCCATAGGTCTTCCCGAGTGGGTGTGTATATCTTGGTCGAAAGCGCGCCGTTGCCGGTGCCGCCGCCGGACATGTACGAAGAGTACTGTTTTACGGTGATCCGTCGCGTGAACTGGGAGACAGGCTTGGCCGAATTCACCCAGTATGCTGTCTGCACTTGTCGACGCTTGCTGCACATTGATGACGCTCTTTCGCAGAATCGAGTTGAAGAGTCGCTGGCTGAAGAAGGCCTGTGGAGCAGCCATTGGAGATGCAGACCGGATTTCTTGGGGCTCAAGCAAGCCAACGCGGGTACGTGTACTGAGCCCTAAAGCTGCACAGTGATCTCTGCTGAGCAGCGTCTTAGGTTACGCCGGACCTCCTCATCCGTTACATGCCCTTTCTAACCAAGATGTCGGCTAAGCTACGCGATGATTGTGTAGAAGAGGCAAAACTGTCCCAGCTTGACCTTCTCGTGGACTTCATCCGCGTAGAGTACGCGTCGACTTTCGAGGACCTGCGCGAGCTCACTTCCCGGAACGAGATCACGTTCGACCTGCTGGGGTGCATCCTCCTTCCCGGCACCGTACTTTTCTACTCCTGCGCAGTCACCGGCGAGCCCCGGGCTGCTCGCATCATCAGCCATGTCTACTCTCCCGCGTCCGGCTACTCCCCCGCCTCCTGGAGCATCACCGCGGCGTATGTGGAGGCACTGGGCACGAGGACAGACTCTGCGCCGCATTTTGGTCCTGCGAAGGTGGACTTCGAGATCAAAGATTTCAAGGGCGAGCGCAAGATCTACACCCTGCCCGTTCATCCCTTCGAGTTCAACCCCCGTCGGGAAGAGTTGCGGGAGCGGCTCATCGAACGCGGCAAGAAGTGGCAGGCTCTTGATGGGTTGCACCACGTCCACTATGACGGCCCGGCGAGCATGGGCAGGCGCAAGCTGCTGATCAACTCGAGGATCATGGTCGACGTCGGTACGATAGACCCGCACGAGCACGCCGAATGACACTAACCCATCGTAGTGCTGTACAGGGAGACGACCGGTTCTTTCTCGTTGCCCAATATCATTCGACCGGAGGAGTACGGCGATTATTCTGACAGTGACGACGAGTTCGAAGACTCGACTGACGAGGCTCCTGACTTCGGCGAGCTTCCTGATGACGCCCTTCTCTTCGCCTCTCCGATCCTGTATGGGTTCTCACTCACTGACAAGTGCTGGCGTACGTTCTGTCTCTAATTCCAGCTGGAACATACGTCTGACCTCTGAGAAACAGTCGAGTTCAACGTCGTTCACGTTACGGACATCAAGTGGAACGATGAGGCATTCGCCAGCCTGGTCCTCCCGCGCGCCCAGAAAGACCTTATCAAAGGCCTGGTGGAGGCGCAGGCCGCGCGGAGCTTTGAGTTCGACGACTTCATCGAGGGCAAAGGGCGCGGCCTGGTGATTAACCTTTTTGGCCCTCCGGGAGTTGGTGCGTTGTTTCATTCATTCCCTCAAGCGAATTTCCAGCACCCTCCGTCCTGACGCAGCCAAATAGGAAAGACCATGAGTGCAGAGGCAGTCAGCGAACGTGCGTGCATTTGGCTACGTCTTTCCGGCACTGACCCTCCGCAGACTTGCGCCGCCCGCTCTACATGGTTGCGGCGGGAGAACTTGCTACAACGCCGAGGGAGCTGGAGAGAGACCTCGGTGACATTTTCAAGATCGGCTCCAAGTGGGGCTCAGTGACGTTGCTTGATGAAGCGGACGTCTTTCTCGAGCAGCGCTCCCTGCACGACCTTCAGCGCAACGCCCTGGTGGCTATCTTCCTGCGCCAGCTGGAGTACTTCCCCGGCCTCCTCTTCGTGACCACGAATCGCGTCCGAGCATTCGACCACGCGTTCCAGAGCCGCATCCACGTCTCGCTGCGCTTCCGCGAACTCAGCGAGGATGCGCGCCGCGAGGTGTGGCGGGCTTTCCTGGCATAGCTCGCCAACTTCGACGGGCCGCTGTCTGCTGAGGAGGAAGACAATCTCGTCAAGCGCCAGTTCAACGGCCGCCAGATTAAGAACGCAGTCAGGACGTCCGGTGCTCTCGCAGCGAGCCGCGGGGAGAAGGTCTCGTACGCGATTCTGTGCGACGTCGTGGACATCATGGAGCAGTTCGAGGCCGATTTTAGCGAGCTGCAGGAGTCTGGAACGGTGTAACATACCGCGCTAGCGTTTCTCACCGTACCGGTAGACGTCACATGATGGATGAGATGAATATAACTTCCCCATGTTGTCCTGCAGTCGAGTTACATCATCGCTGGCCGACTTATGCCCGAGGCGAAGTCTCATGGCATATTCCCACGCCTCCGGCAACGACGAGACATTGAATAGAAGACATCGTCACCAAGAACAAAGCCTAAAGCTTGAACGGGCCACCACGGCAACCTGGAGCACGCGGACGACTTGGCATCGGGAGAAGTTTCTGACCGGAGTCGGCAACTGCTTCTGCTCGCCACCGGCAGACATGCCGCCTCGTTGCAAGCACTGGCCGAGCAGCATCGATGCCAATGGAATGGCGGCTGCTCTGTTGACATGAGATCCATTGGCTTGAAGTCGCCACCAGCAGCTGTGCTCCGTTGGCGACGGGAATCGACCCTGGCTCGAGGAGTTGCAGCGTCCAAATTCCGTCCATTACGCCCCCGCGCTGCTTACGTTTTCTACCAGCAAGCAAACAGCGCGTTAGCCACTATCGATCGTGATTCGTGTGCTTGCGGCTCCCCGCGTGTCTTGCTCCAGTGCATCATCTTGCCTCGTCTACCGCTCTCGCTGCTCGCTGCCGTGCTTTCGTGTGCTACTACTGCGAATCTGTAATCTTGTGCGTCAGAACACCAATACGAAACACTCACAATCCTGACGTCTCCGCATCGCAGTGTTCTCTTCTCAACGTGCTTCGACCTCCATCTCACGCATCCACGGATTCCATGTCTTACATGCCGACAGCCGTGCCCCTGCTTCCCAACTCACTCTACATCCTCACGCAGCCGCTGCTGCACGGCGACTTCCACTGGTCGGTCGTGCACATCGACGCGCACGGGCGGGGCACGCGGCACCACTGGGCGCCCGCGGGGCCGGCGAGCGGCAGCCCGGAGCGGTACGTCGAGCACGAGTTCCGCTCGGCGCGCGACGCGGGGCAGGCGCTCGCGTTCTTCCGGCTCGCGGGCTACGCGCCGCTGGACGTCGGCGCGCTGCGCAGCGCGTGCGGCGCGCTCTTCCCGCCGGGCGCCGCGGGGCGCTCGACGGCGGCGAACCGCGCGGGCGGGCTGTCGTGCCGTGCGTGGGTCGCGCGCCTGCTCGCCCGCCTGCGCGACGCGGGCCACCTCCCGCCCGCGCGCGCGCCGGAGCTCGTCGAGGAGCGCGTGCGCGCGCGCAGCGCTGCGTGCGAGCTCGAGTACCTCAACGCGTTCATGTTCCAGCGCGCGTACCAGCCCCCGGTGGAAGACGTGTGATCGACGGCGACCGGTGTTTATTCGTTCCGACGACGATGACGACGGCGGGGGATTTGGAATGTTATTAGGACGGCACGGGCGCCGTGCGGGTGGAGATGCGTGGGGCACGAGCCAAAATAATGGGTGACATCGAGTTCTTGCAGTGTAACACGTACCGGATTACGACCTTCCATGTAGCCCTGATCCTCGCCGCAATAGAAATCGTGGATCTTACTGACCGAGCTCGGCGCCTTATCGTCCTCGAGGGTCCGCGTCCAACTTGGGCATCTGAGTCTGAGCTGCAAACTGGCAGCTGTTCGGCACGTGGGCCTGTGACCTGCTTGCCCGTGTCGTTGTTACGGTTATGCCGCCGCCATCGCCGTCCACGGCCCTGCACCTGAGGCTGCTGCCCGAGACGTTCGCCATTTTCCAGCTGACGCCGGGCGAAGCGATCCCTGCGAATCTGCTGGAGTGTGTGGCGCAGACCGACGGCAAGAAGTTCATCTCGATTACGCGGACCAAGGAAGAAGTCTCCATCGTCTGCGACCGCGCCGTGTTGGACTCGGAGCAGATCCCGCCAGGAGAATGGAAGTGCATTCAGGTGATCGGGCCCATGGACCTCAGTGAGTCGCGGCGTATCCGTGTCGTAAGCAGACGCTGTGGGGTTGCTGAGACCATCTGCAGCCATGACAGGCATCCTCGCAGCACTGTCACAGCCGCTCAAGGAAGCCGGGGTACCGATTTTCGTGGTGTCGACGTGGTGCGTCACGCAGTGGGGGATGCGCAGACCGTTCGTTCGTTCAATCAGAGGCTGCAGGAACACGGACTGGCTGCTCGTCCCCGCGAAGAGCGCAGAGGTAGCAGTGTTGGCGCTAGAGAAAGACCTGTGGACCTTCCCTTAGCTAGAGCGCGTTCGCCTCGGCCTACCAAGACACCAGCTGAGAGTTTGATAGTGAAAAAGGACATTGTTGCCCCTAAGGAGCGCGAGTGGTCATGAGAGCAATGCGAAAAAGCTGCGAGACTGCTTTATAGCGAGAGAGAGAGGGCTGGCCGGCGCTCAAAGGCCGACGGCAGCGAGAGGGTCCAGGCTGAAAGCAATTCGCGTGGAGTGGCGGAGCCGAAACCAGCCTTTACCTGCCGTCGCGACGCGTCGCCGACACAAAAGCCCATTGCCACCCGCGCTCACGCTCTCACGACCCACCTGGACGACGCTGCGCACGGACGCCCTCTGCCGCCATGGACTCGGACCTGATAAAACTCGTCAACAAGCTGCAGGACACCTTCCACAACCTGGGTGCGCCTGGCGTCCAATCCAGCCTTATGCGGCACTCATAGTACCCATAGGCGGCGAGCTTGATATGCCGCAGCTGGTTGTGGTGCGTTGACGCGTGTCTGTCTGCTAATGGCGCGGTTGCTGACACCCAACTCTCCGCCGTCCAGGTCGGCAGTCAGTCGGCGGGCAAGTCCAGTGTGCTGGAAACGTAACTTCAATGGGCCGCGATATTTAACCCTAGCTCACTGAATGCGATATTCAGAATCGTCGGACGCGACTTCCTGCCGCGAGGCTCGGGCATTGTCACGCGTCGGCCGCTCGTACTCCAGCTCATCCACACCCCGGCCGACCCAGGCGCAGCCGAGACGGAATGGGGCCAATTCCTGCACATTGACAAGCGCTACTTCGACTTTGACGAAATTCGCAAGGAGATCGAGGCGGAGACGTTCCGCGTCGCGGGCCAGAACAAGGGCATCAGCAAGCTGCCCATAAACCTCAAAATATACAGCCCGAACGTGCTCGACCTCACGCTCGTCGATCTCCCGGGCCTGACAAAGGTCTGCCTGCTCGGCCTGGACCAGGTCTCCAGGAGCCACGCTGACGCGCGATCTCAGATTCCCGTGGGCGACCAGCCGAGCGATATTGAGCGCCAAATCCGCAACCTCGTCATCGAGTACATCTCCAAGCCCAATTCGTGCGTTCCCAGGCCGCGCGTGTATGCCTGCATGCTCATTCAGGCAGCGTCATCCTCTCCGTCTCCGGCGCGAACGTGGATCTCGCGAATTCCGACGCGCTCAAGCTGGCGCGAACCGTGGATCCGCAGGGGCGGAGAACAATCGGCGTGCTCACCAAGCTCGACCTCATGGACGCGGGCACGAACGCGCTCGACATCCTGATGGGCCGTGTGTACCCGCTCAAGCTCGGATTCATCGGCGTGGTCAACCGTAGCCAGCAGGACATCAACACGAGCGTGCCCATGTCGGAGGCTCTGAAGAAGGAGGAGGACTTCTTCAGGTCCCATCCCGCGTACCGGAATATTGCCCACAAGAACGGCACGCGGTATCTCGCGCGGACGCTCAATCAGGTGTGTTATGGGTTTAGCATAGACGCGCGGGTGTCTAAACTACCGACCCTGGCGGTCAGGTTCTCATGAACCACATCCGGGACAAGTTGCCTGACATGAAGGCGCGCTTGAATACCCTGATGGGCCAGACGCAGCAGGAGCTCAACTCGTTTGGGGATGCGGCGTCGTTTGGTGATGCTAACCAGGTACGCACCTTCTTTTACCGCGCTCTGCCCGGAGCACCGACCTGCATTCGCACGCACAGCAAAGCGCGTTAATACTGCGTCTGATGACGCAGTTCGCGCGCGACTTCGTCGCATCCATCGACGGCACCTCCGTTGACATCTCGACTAAGGAGCTTTCGGGGGGTGCACGCATCTACTACATCTTCAACGATGTATTCGGCCACGCTCTGGGGTCTATAGAGCCCGCAGAAAACCTCGATACACAAGACATCCGCACGGCCATCCGCAACTCGACGGGGCCCCGGCCCAGCTTGTTCGTGCCGGAGGTGGCATTTGACCTCCTCGTCAAGCCGCAGATCAAGCTGCTCGAAGCGCCCAGCCTGCGGTGTGTCGAGCTGGTTTACGAGGAGCTTGTCAAGATCTGCCACAACTGCACCAGCGCGGTCAGCTGTTAGCGCATCTGCGTGTTATGTTTGCCGCTGAACCGCAAACATGCAGGAGCTGCAGCGCTTCCCGCGGCTACACGCCCAGCTGATCGACGTCGTCTCCGACCTGCTCCGCGAGCGGCTGGGACCTACGTCTGAGTACACGGAGAGCCTGATCGCGATCCAGATGGCGTACATCAACACGAACCACCCCGAGTTTGTCGCGCGCTCCGCGATGGCGGCGCGGGACGCCTCGCAGTCGCAGGCGCCGCGCGCGAGCAGGCGCGCGGAGCTGCCCAGGGTCAGTGTGGTATTCTTGCACCGATCGCGGAAGGAGTATGCTAAACGAAACGCGTCCCACGCCCCTGCCTGCAGCCGTCGTCCACAGAGCCCGAGGAGCGCTCCGGCGCGGAGGACGACGACGCGACGGCGGACGCGGTCGTCAACGGCGTGCGCCCGCGCTCGCCGCAGGGCGGCGCGCAGAACCCGCGCTCGGTGTCCGCGACGCTGCATGATCGCTCGTCGCGCTCGCACGGCGCGTCGCCGCGGCACTCGCACCCGCACGCCGCGGCGCCGCGCGGGGGCGCCGCGCCGCCAAACCCCGGGACGGCCAAGGAGACATTCCTGAACTACTTCTTCGGTGGGCAGGCGGGCCCGTCGCCGCCGACGTCTGCGCAGGCCGTCGGCGGCGGGTCGCCTCTCAGCTCAGTCGGGCCGTCGGGGCGCGAGCTGCCGAGCGAGGCCAACTCGCTCGACCGCGCCGCCATGCTGCACAGCCGGACCGTCGACGGCAGCCCCGCGGCGTTCGACATGAAGAGCCTGAGCAAGCACATCGAAGCGGTACGTTCCCGCGCCGCGGCGCCGTCTGCGGCCAGCACTCGCTCATCACGGGCCGGCCCTGCGCAGATACCGAGCGACGCGGAGCACCCGTCTGTGCGGGAGGAGATGGAGACGACGCTCATCCGCTCGCTGATCGCGTCGTACTTCAGCATCGTGCGGCAGACGATCCAGGACCTGGTGCCCAAGGCGATCATGCACTTCCTCGTCAACTACACGTCGCAGCACGTGCAGAACCGGCTCGTGAGCGCGATGTACAAGCCCGAGCTCTTCGGCCAGCTCCTGCACGAGGACGAGACGATCGTCGCCGAGCGCAACCGCGTCAAGGCCCTGCTCGACGCGTACAAGGAGGCGTTCAAGACGCTCTCCGAGGTCAGCATCCGGGCGAACTGAGCGGTTTGGTATTGCGGATTTTGTTGTCATGACGTAGATTCACGACTTGTCTGTCTGTCTGGAGGTTGCTTAGAATACACTACACTCCATCCCCCTTTCTCCATCAACACAAGTACACATCCTCGGTCACCTAGGGTCAGGTAATACACTACTTCCAATCGACTTGCACCGGTCAGGACACCAGGAGGGTCGCTGCAGTTCACACTGGGGTGGTGGCGTTGATTCAGTGTATTGGCAAAAGCTCGACTTCTACCCTAAGAGTTGTCTAACCAAACAGAGGCCCGGACAAAAGTTGAGTTGTGCGTGACGATGCAAAGAGGTATGTGGATGAATGTGGGTAAAAATGCAGGCTGGATGGCATAGGAGGTAGCGAGAGCAAAGCAGGCAGACACAGCGGACGACGGGAAGGGAGGGGGGAGCGCCGCAAAGGCCGGCGCAAAGGTTACGGGAGGGAGTGTGGTAGGGAGGGACCGGGATGGGGAGGGAGGGGAGGCAAAGGCGGACGGGTACAGACAGAAAGAAGCTCGGGAGACCAGTGCGAGGTTCGCTGTACTCGGCGCGCCCTATGGTCAGGATCTGCCTGCGGCCCCCCGGCTGCGCGAGTGCCGGGGCGGGCAGGCGCGGCCGGGAAGGATCAGATGCGCGGTCAAGACGAAGGGACGGCAAACGAGACACATCGCGGCACTTGCGTTGCGCGGCCGGCGCCTCACGCGACCTCGATCGTCGTCGCGGTCGTTGTCGACAGGCCAGACGACTCAGGGGCCGCTGCGGGCGTCGCGAGGATGGTCAGCTCGACTTCCGGTGCGGGCTCGGGCGGCGGAGAAGGCGGGAGGAGCGAGGCATCGACAGCCTCGCAGGGCTCAGAGGAGGGTGTCGGCGGCGGCGACGCGAGCGTGCCCTCGGCCTCGGTCGTCGTCGCCGTCGTCGTGGACTCAGAGGTGGTAGCGTCCGCGGCAGTTGCGTCCGCAGGCTTCTCAACCTTTTCCCACTTGCTCGACTTCTTCTCCTTTTTCTTGTCATCTTCAGAGTCGGACGAGTCAGAGGACGAGGAAGAGCTCTCGGCCTTCTTCGCCTTTTTCTTCTCCTTGCGCTCCTTCTTGGCCTTCTTACGGGCCTCCTCGTCCTCGAGTTTCTTCTTGGCCTCAGCCTCCTCCTTCTACAAGACTCGAGTAAGCACACCCAGCTCCGTTGGTACAGTGTAACACGACCAACCTCCTTCTTTTCTTTTGCCTCAGTCTCCTCCTTCTACAGTAGTCGTTAGACATGAGCAACGCCAGCGTATAACAAATGCGTACCTCTTTCTTCTCCTTCTCTTCCTTCTCCTTCTTGAGCTTAGCCTTGGTCTCGCGCTCCTTGGTGACCCACTCGGCGGCCTCCGCGACGCACTCGCGCGGGCGCGTCTTGTTCTTGAGGAGGTAGCCCTGGAGCGAGGCGACCTGTATCCAAAGCAAGCGGCGTTCAGCACACGCAAGGATCGCACGCCGCACCTCGTCCGCCACGCGACACTCACGCTCATCTCGCCCTCGGGAATGGCGTCGGCGAACTGCTTCGCGAGCTCGGCGATCTCGACGTCGGACAGCAGCGGCGCGCGGTGCGTCGAGCTGCTCGCCGCGCGGCGCGGCGGGTGGCCCGGGAGGTGCTGCTCGGACGCGGTGCGCCGCGCCTGGTTCTCCGCGCGCGCCTTGGCCGACGGGAAGAAGCACTTGAAGATGCCCTCGGCCTGCCACTTGGTCGCGTTCGTGAAGTTGACCCTTTCGACAAGCGAGTGTCAGCCACGGGGTCCAGCGCAGCGCAGGAAAGCGCGACGTACCAGACGTCCATGCGGCCCGGGCGCGACAGCGCCGGGTCGAGGCGCTCGATGTGGTTCGTCGTCGCGAAGAGCAGGCGGCCCTCGGCGGCGGCGACGCCGTCGAGCGAGTTGAGCAGGCCGGAGAGCGACAGCGTGCTGCCGTCGCTCTCCGCGGTCTCGGTCGTCGTCTTGGTCGTGCCGCTGGCGGCGCCGCCTGGCGGGGCGCCGGTGGACGTCGCGTCACGAGAGACGCCGCGCGTGAACGCCGCGTCGAGGTCCTCGAGCAGCAGGATGCAGCGCGACGGCACGCGGCCCATGAGGCTGTTGAGCGTGTTGTCGGACATGCCCTTGGACGAGAGCGAGACGACGTAGATGTCGAGTCCGAGCTCGCCGGCGAGAGAGTGGATCAGGCTGCATAGGGAAGGGCGTGTAAGCGTCGAGCGCTTCCTTCCCGGCCTGGGCGGCGACTCACGAAGTCTTGCCGCTTCCGGGAACACCGTGCAGAAGGTATCCGCGGCGGAAGGGGATGCCGCGCTCAGCATACCTGCACATAATCAGCGTCTGTTTAGACGCGTGGCGCGCGCGTGCGCGGGAACGCACCAGTCCTCGGAGCGGAGGAAGTCCTTGCAGTCGTTGATGAGCATCTCCTTGACGCCGGGCTCCAGCACGATGCTCGACATTGGGCGCTAGCAGATGGCGAGGGCGTCAGCATGCTGTCCGGCGCAGAGATAGCCACGGGGGGCACAGCAAGGGGCCCCGAAGAGCAGGCAATTGAATGCGAGAGCCAAAACTAACGCGCGTTCGCTCGCGCTGGGTCACGCGCGATGAACGCCGGAGTGCAGCCGCGGCACGTGTTGCGCGGGGGAGGACGAAAATCTGCGGGGGACGGGCACTGACCTTCTGGCGGGCGCCGTTCCAGCGCCACGAGCCGTAGACGTCGGCCATGAAGATGTGCACGCGGTGCTCCGCGTCCTTCTCGTACTCCTTCTTGGCCTCGAGCACGAGCGACTTGAGGATGGAGTTGTTGCGGGCGACGACGGAGATGGTGAGCTGCTGGTACGAGCCGTTCCAGCCGTCGCTGCGCTTGGAGCGGGTGATGCGCAGCCAGTGGCCCTTGTAGTAGATCGTGTGCGTCGTGTCGACAGACGGCATGAGCGCGACCTTGCGGCGGCGGCGGCCGTGGACGAGCACGTCGTCCTCGTCCTCGTCCTCCTCGGCCTCGTCGATGTCGCCGGCCGTGCTCGACTGCAGCGCGTTGCGGCCCGCGGAGCGCGTCGTGATCTCGAACTCGCTGTATGCCGCGCCGACGATCCCGGTGATGATCACAGAATTATCATTGGGGGCGTGGGAACGCGGGAGGGACGCGAAATAGAGTGGCCGGGTCAGCCCGGCTAAATTGGCCCTTGTGCAGAAGACTCACCGAGAGCGTGCCCACGCCGGCTGCTTCGAGAGCCCTGTCCGTCGCCGTCAGCACACGCGCGCCCTGGAAGCGTGGAAGCGAGAAACACACAATGCATGATCCAATCTGCGGGCGCCAAGTGACGTGAGTGGCCCTGCAAAACCACAGCGACGAGCCACAATGCAGCGCACCATACGGGCTAGCGTCGGTCGCGTCAGCCACAGCGTCTATGCGGAATACAAAGGTTGGGTACTCACTAGTCCTCCTGCGAGAAATGCGCCGTGAGGAAGAACGCTGCGGGTGGCGAGGCGGAGGAGTCAGCAACCGCGTCGGGCGGCGGCGGTGGCAACCGATGGCGACGGCAACGGCGACTCACAATCGACAAAGTTGGACCAGGCCGAGCTCGACACGCGCCGGACGGTCTCCACGGTGCCTCCAATGACGACGAGTTTCTGTCTCGCAGTGAGCAAGGCGAGAGACGCAAAGCAGCGCGGAATGAGCACGCACGAGAGTATCCTGGATGGCATTCGAGGTGAAGCCAAACGGAGTGAGGATATTCTTGACCGAGTCCATGGTATGCCAGAGCGCGTTCGAAGAGAAGAAAGCCGGTCGAAGGGGACGGACGGCTGGAGGGACCGAACGACGGTTTGGCCTGGGGTTTATGTACTTTTCGCGCCTCGTGTTGATTCGTTCGCTAAGCGCAAGCCAATTCAATTTATTTATTTTTCCGTCCTCGCTCCATCACGCTTCTGCGTGACACGCTGACACGCCTCCGTCGGGGCCTCGGGGGTCGGGTGGCAATACGCGTCTCGCGCGAGCCTTATCCGCCGCTTGGCCTTCCCGCCCTGACTCGACTGCGCGCCTGCCCGGGCGCTTCAGGTTGCCGGACGCGACGTCGACGCGCAAATCCTTTGACAATGCAATGCGAGCCCGTCTGCGGGAGGCCTTCTAACGTACATACTATAACCACACCGTCTATAGGGGAGTGAGAAAGAGATACGCGCTCATGACTCACGAGCCAGCAGGCCGAGCTCGACGTCCTCGGACACGGGATTAGGAGCTGCTGCTATTCGGATGCCCTCATCCATCTCGCGGCGCACGCACGCCTGCTCGGCCAGCACGACCGTCGCGCCGCACGACACGCCATACGTCGCCCACGCGAACAGGCCGCGCGGCAGCGCGCCGGCGTAGTACGTCGTCAGCACGACGTGCACGCCGGCCAGCGTGAGCGCAAAGTCGAGCACCATCCGCGGCCGGCGCACGAAGACGTAGATGGCCCATATGCTGTCGTAGTCATCATTAATGCTGGCCCCGAACTCAGGAGAAACGCGATCGGACGCACTCTGCGAGCGACGCGCCGAGCCAGCACGCCGCGAGGCCCCAGCCGTGCGCGCCGGGCGCGTCGACCGCGGGCCCGACGACCTGCACGTTCCCGAGGACCTGGCCGCCGGCATACGCGACGCCGCCGCCGGACTGCGCGCCGCCGACCGCGACGCCGGCGAGCTCGCGCCAGTCCATGACGAGCCCGACGGCCGGGACGCCGCCGGCCGCGAACGGGGTGAGCACGCTGAGCGCGAGGTAATGCACTGTCTGCAGGAGGATGATCTTCGGGGACGTAAGGCCGGGCGGCGTGAAGGGCGGGCGCAGCACACGTACTTGGGACGCCAGCAGGACGGGGTCCCATCCGCCCGCGCGCAGCGCAGCGCCCGTCGACATACGCGCTTGCGGGTGCGGCACCGAGTGGGCTGGGCAAGGATTGGCTATGCTGTGAGCAGCCGTTGAGTGTCTTCGGCCGTGCCCGGCGGCGAGAAACCCAGCTGAGCCAGAGCGAGACGCCGGCGCCATTGGATTTTCGCATTGCTCCCTCATGACATTTCCCGCGCGACGCGTTTCGTCCGCACCATCTCGAATCTCGATCTCTGCTTGCTAAAACGAGCGACACGGTGACTCAGGCCACCGACCGGCTCAGAAGCTAGCTGCGCTATGTACAACTGAACACGAGGCAGCGCCGCGCGCACCTTACAGTACATACCACAGTCATGGGCGCGCTGTCTGACGATCTCAGATCGCCCTCTTCCCTGCAACCCCTCCCCTCCGCACCCACATCCTCCGGCCCGCGTTTCCCAGCCCACTCCGCCCCCCTCCCCAACGCGTCGTTGACAAAGGCACCCGCCCCAACACAGGAAGCTTATTCCCTCGCGCAGCGCGCACATCGCAGCGGTGGCGCAGACGCTGACGCCATCCCCTCCCACTGCCCAAACCCCTCCTCCCTGGCCAGACAGCATCCAACACGCCGCCGGCTTACCGGGCGTCGGCTTCATTCCTCCCATCACACGTGGATATGCCCCCGCCTCCCCGAGCTCTTCCGCCGCGCGCCCGCGCGTCACTGTCACGCCCAGGCAGCCAGACCGCCGCACACTCTTGTACATAAAGACCGAACGTCCATCACTCCGTCTGACGATCGACGTATGGTATCACACACCATCCCCCGCCCCCAGCGATACCGCATCGGCCGAAAGATAAGTCGCGCAGACAGAAACCGTATTCCAGAATCGTCCCACAGCACGAGCATCCCGCCGAAAGTGTACAAGCCCGGAAAGCCTAGAGCGCAGCGCACGCCCGCGGAGTCCGCGTCGCAGGTCGAAGGTGTGGGACGAGACGGCGCGCACACGTGTCCGTGCCGTCATGCAATCTCACACCCGCTGATTGTCGAGCGCGAAGGGGGGCGTCGAGGCGCTGATCGGAACGCCGCCGCCCGATCTCCGACGAAGAAGGCGCGGGGCGAGTCAATCAATTTCCAGGCAACACAGCTTCAGGAGCTCCACACCATACCCTTCCGTCACAGGAATGCAGCCCAAACGGATGTCGTCACAGAAACGTGCCCTGTCTGTGTCGCGGCCCGGGTCCCGCGAGCGATGCCAGGGTCGTGTCATCGAAAACGCGCGCGTCCATCGTGCGTGATGCGGGCCAGGGCGCGCGAACACTCCCGATCACCTCAAGCGCAACCCGTTGACACATCCCGCACACGCGCGCGCGCGCGCGCGTGCGCAACAAGGCCCTGGCGGGAAGCAGGCTGCAGTGTGCAAGACGGTGTGCGAGGGCGTGGGCGCTATAGTCGTAAACTCCGGAGTCCAGTGCCGGCACCGCTGCCCGGAATTGTTACACGAGCAAACGAACCACTCGTTCCGAGGTGCCGTGTCCACCGATACCTCCCGCGCGGACAACCCCAGTAGGCACTGTCCCAGTCGGCGTCGAGGATCTTCGTTCGCCGCGGTGACACACCGCGGGACAGATCGCGAGCAGTTCCCATGTAGCTCGGCTCAGCGGTTTCGCTCAACGTGGCACCCTCTGCTAACATCGAAGACGCGCCGCATCCACAGCTCTAGAAGGTCCCCCGCGGCGAAAGGACGCAGCAGAAGAGCGCGTGGCCGCATACGCCGGTCAAATGAGATGATGCAGCCCAGCAGCAGAAACCCAGACGGATTGCTCGTCTGGAAAACGCGGCCCCGCTGTCAGAGATCGACATTGCAAGGATAACAGCGCGAGTAATGGCGAAGTGTGGCAGTGTGGGCGCCCGCAATGTGCAATGAGCGCCAGGAACTCTCCGGGATAGGCATCTGGTAATGCACGGCCAGATGAAGAGTGCAAATCGAAGGGGGGCCCTTCGACGCGAAGCCTACCGAGAACGTGTCTGGAAATCGCCGAGGTCGTCCCCGACAAACAACCCCAAGAAGCGTGTTATTCACGCGGAAGAGAAGAGTAGTCCCCATGGCCTGCAAAGCCCAGCACTGCCCTGCCCTGACAGCGAGAGGGTCCCAGATACGTCGCCCAAGTTTAGCCGTGGATGCTTGCGATGGAAGTTGGAAGCAGTAGCCACATGGGTTTCCAGCCGCAAGCAAGGCACAGCGTCCAGACAAGCCCAGCCTGCGCAGGTAACGGAGGCGGATGGGCAATGAATTGCCACGGAGACGGGCACGTTCCAGAGCACAGGGAGGGTCAGCAGGAGGATGGACGCTTCCGTCCAGAGCGTTAGTGCACGTGTAAGCAGATATATGCAACACGCTGCGCGATGTGAGCGGAAAGAGCAGGGGCGGCCAGCAGCAGGATGCGCCCGGGGAGATGGCCGTACGATGCATCGCCCCTGAAAATCCGTCTGGTACCCCGCACGGACGAAGAACCAAAAGAATCCAAGATCGATGTCAGGATTGGGTGCAGGCGCACCCTTTTCCCGAGCTGCAGAAACGGGGACAGTAGAACATCCTGTTCATAGCTTCCCTTCGAACTGCGATGACTGTCAATGTGACCGACAACGAACCCAGCACCTACAGCAACAGACCCTTGACACATTCTCGTCGATATGACTACTCCCCAGCACGGGTGCGCCGTCGGATGCAGGGCACGCTGCATATCTGAACGGACTTAGGACTAAAGCACGGGTTCTGGGTGCAGACGGAAGGATACCGATTCGGCGAGTGTTGACGCGCCCGCGAGGGGTTCATTCACGAGCACGTCCGACGCTCCAGACAGGGATCGCGCATGATCGCAGCATTCTGGGACACACTTTATTGGTCACGAAACCCGCAAGCATACACAAAACACACATACGAGGCATGGATGGCCGGGACAGGGCCGCGCAAGTGGTCGACGTGGCCCGAGCACAATGCTGGATCTGGGCCGCGGAACGGCGGCGATTTCGACATCGGCGGCCTATCTGGGTGTCTAGTCGAGCCAGAATGGCAGCTGGAGGAGCCACGAGGGCAGACGAGCCAGATCGTGACGGCGATAAAGGCGAGAACGGCGACGGCAGTGTTGAATGGCAGTTGCCAGTCAGCGCGGCTCCCAGAGTCACTACCCACGCACGCAGCCCAGATAAACGTCCCAGACACTGTGGGAATAATCCAGGATACTCCTCGCTTGCAAGAAGCCGAAGCTGTGAGAAGTATCAGCCATGGAGGGCTGTGTCTTGCACGCTGTGGCGAAAACTCCTGGCCGCCCGACACCGGACGCCGCCCGCGCCTTCTGCCAGTCACCGGGAGCTGGCTAGCATCGCAGAATGCCGCATATCGTGGGTAAAATGGACGAGCAGTGGCTTGGACGGGACGGTTTCGCGCTGGACGAGGGTCAACCGGGAAAAGGGCGATTTCATCCGGATCCGACGCTCCCGCGCGCCGAGGCCGCATGCGCAACATCCACTCGCCCCCAGAGTTGTTCTACGCTCACGATGTGCTGCCGGTGTTAGCTATTGCCACGAATAAATAATCGACAGTACAAGTCTAATCCTACCATCCACGCCTCGAACCACCCTTTCCCCACTTCTCACGCAAGAAGTCTGTCATCCACTCGTACAACTCCCTGTTCGCACCCCGCGTCCCGATGCTATGATCGCTACAGAGAGGATGAGTATGGTATTGAGGTACACAGGGACTGCCGAACCTGTCCGTGAACATTCTGAAGCGGTAGTTGCGAATCTTCTGCTCTGTCAACAGGTCGACGAGGTGCGCAGCATTCGCAAAGTGAACTGAATGGACATCAGGCACTGCAGCGCTCCACTACTCTCTCAGAAACGTACCATTGTCGTCCCCGGAACCATGCGCAAGCAGGAAGTTGACATTTGCAAAATTACTGACATTGCGGATGGCGGCGTTGTCGTATCCTTCCGGATTCAAGGGCAGCGTGTTCATGTAGCGTTCGGTGTAGATCGAGTCTGTCGAGAACAGAACGATTGAGAGTCATGACACGGAGCCCAGAAGCGGGAACGTACCATAGAAGCGCCAGTCCACCACAGGGGCGACGGACATGGCCAAGCTATGCAGCCCCGCCGCCTGCTCGACGACCTTGAGCGTCTGGTACCCGCCGTACGACCAGCCCCAGATGCCTATGCGGCGCGGGTCCACATAGCGCTTCGCCGCCCAGATGCGCGCGGCGTTGGCCTGGTCGATGCCCTCGTAGTGCCCGAGGTTGCCGCGCACGGGGTTGCGCAGCTTGCGCCCGCGGTACATCGTCCCGCGCCCGTCGACCATGACGGTGATGTACTTGAGCTGCGACGCGCACGCGAGGTACCAGTGCCAGTCGGGGCTGTACCGGTACGACACGAGGTTGAACGTCGGTCCACCATAACTGAATGGCGCCGCAGGTGAGCCGCGGACAGGGGAGGCAGGGAGGTGAGCAGGGCACTCACACTCGGAACAGGACTGGGTACTTGGTGTGACCCGTGTCGTCCATGCCAGGCGGACGGATCTCGAGAGCAGAGAGTTCTTTCGCAGGCGATCGTCAATGCATGTCAGACCGTGTGTGGTAATGGCGTACCGTAGCCGTCGCTCTCGATGGTCATGTAGTTGATGGTCGGCAGGTTGAACGTGCTCAGCGTTTCGTTCAATCGCTTGTTATCTGTCAAGGGATGCACAAAGCCTGCGCAGCGGTCAGCCTCCGTTTATTCATCAGAACAGAAGACTGACTGGAGTTGTCGACTTTGTAAACGCTCTGCCACGGTACTCCGGGACCCTGATAGCTCAGAACATAGAAGCCAGCGCCGGGGGAGAACGCCGCGCCATAATAGGACGGTGTTGACGTATCAGTTATTGGCTTTGGTTCAGCCGGGATGGGCGCGACACCAGGCGCTGGGATGGGGATCGAGTACAGATGTTTTTCGGCAGGGTCCGGATGCGCGGCCATGAAGTACCTGGAAGCACGAACCCGCTCAGCATTCAGCCCTGTAAATCCGAGCTTGTGTAAAACGTACACGAGCCCGCGGCCTTCGTCGACAGCTGCGATCCCATTGACGACCTCCCACTTCCCTGTTGTCAGCCACTGCGGCGTCCCCGAGTCGGCGGGATCAAAGAGCGCCACGTGCAAATAGCCGTCTGGGTTGGGAAGCACGTCCAGATAGGCAGCGCGCGCGACCCGGTTGCGGAGCCAGAAGATGTTTTGGCCCTGTAGATCGCGATGAGATGACTGACGGCGCAAACACGCGAAGGAAGGCACGCACGGGCTCGATCCAGCCGTCGTCGCCCTGCTCGCCGTTCTTGCCCAGCTTGCGCGCGACGCGACTGACGGGCGCGCCGACGCCGCGGAGATCGACGTAAATCACAGCGCCGTCGTCCGCGCCGCGGTTCGTCTCCTTGACCATCAGCTCCGCATTGCCGACCCAGGCGACCTCATGAATGATGCTCTCCTCCTTCTCCCGCTGCTCGGGCCACGACAGCTCCTTGACAAACACTGGGTCGACGACGTCGACTGACGGCGGCTCAGGGTGTGCACCCTGGTACAGCGACAGGTGGAAGATTTGCACGCTGACAACGGGGTTCGGCGTGCCGGGTTTCGGGTACGGCATCCGCATCGTGTCTGGATATGCTTGGACGTTGTTGGCGCTCCACGCCGAGTTGAACACGGTGTACTCGAAGTCGCGCACGCCGTCGTCGTTCGTGACCAGGTAGGCAATGCGAGTGGCGTCTGGCGACCACCAAAGCGCGCCGGGGCCGTTAAACACCTCTTCTTCGTACACCCAGTCGGTGATGCCGTTGAAGAAGGAGTGGTTGCCCGTGGACGTCACGCGGATTGGCACAGTAGACCTATTCCCTGTTGAGCGACGGTATGCGCGACGTCAATCATCACTCACTCAGCGTCAGGCAAGACGTAAACATCGTTTGAGGATACAAAGGCGAGTGCATTGCCAACCGGTGCCCAGGCAGTGTAGGAAACGGTCGGTGGGTTACTCGGCGCAACAATGGGGCGGGTGGTGCCATCCGCAATGGTGTAGACATAGTAATTTGCCCAGCCCGACCAACGCCATTGCTGCAACAATGTTCATCAAATCGCGCGACACACCGACTTCTCAGGAGCTCACTTTCACCCAGTCAGTCCCAAGAAGAACATACTTCATGTCCGCCGACAGCCTCCAAGACGATATCCGGAGCAGGTTTCCGTGCTCCTGTATCGACTATCAGCACTTGCATACGATGGACGCCGCGAGCCTGAGCTCACATCCTTCAGATCCGTCAGCTTCATAAGCCGCTTGGTGGTGTTTGTAGATAGATCAACGAGGTTCAGGTTGAAGCCATCGGTCGTAGAGTAGACGCCGTCGCCAGCTTCAGCAACCCAATGCAACTCGGCCGACTCTGCACGGAACGTCCCATTGAAGACATGGTCCATGGTGATGTGCTTTGCGTGCATCGTCTTGAACGACGTGCCGCGATAGGAGCGGGCTGCGAGGATGCCGATTATAGCGGCGAGCAGACATAACCCGAGGAGCGCGGCGAGGAGGTAGCGCAATGGCGAGTTGCGCTGAAGCCGACGATAAGCATACAAAGCGCGTACGCGGGATATGCTCACCCTGTGGCCAACGATGAGGCCGGTGTTAATGGGGCTTTCGAGGTCGTCTGAGCCAAGGCCGTCGTGGTGGTATCCGAGCCCGTGCAGCACACGCATCCCGGCGCTCTCCTTCTGGACGCGCAGTGGCTTCTCCTCGGCATCGTCCTCATCTTCCGACGCAGAGCTGGGCGCTTCGAAGGGCCCGTCGCCGTAGTACACGGGCGAGCGGCCGTTCGGAACACCTTGCGCTGTTTCGCGCGGTCTGTTGGCCCACGCCGGGGCCGACGGGCTCGGAGCACCGTCCACTACTGGCGCATCGCTGTCGAGGCCATCATGGTCAGCTTGAGCGAGCGGCGAGTATGTCGTTGACGTCCGCAGCATACGGTGGCGGGTGAGGACGTCGGACAAGGCGTGCAACTCCGCTTTCGGACGCCTCTTGTTCCTGCATTTCTCTCTCTCAAAACGGGCGCGTTGTTTGTTCGCTCCCAGCAGGCATATGGCTCGTGTGGGCCTCCGGCACGTGTTTCTGCCTAGCGTCGCCATCGTAGTCCGGGCTGGCAAATGACTCCGGCAGTTGAAGGTGCATCCATGACAATCCAGGACGACTGGGAGGTTTGAAGGACCTGTCGATGTCCCTAAGAAGACCACCTCTAAGTACGAGAGCATGATGCATGCTGATCTTGAATCACCCAAACCTGCTCCAAGGTTCATCATGGCTTTACAGAGCGGGCCGTACCTCCCCTTCATCTTCACCCCGCAGACCTAACTGTGTTCCTCATAGTCGGGCTTCTGGGAGCCTGGGACTATCTCAGCTGCGCCCGCCCGTATAAAACCAGACATCGCTGGAGCATGGCCACACCCGTAGACCTCGAGGTCATCGCTGGGGAACATCGCATCGGCTTATGGACCCACAATACGATCACCTGGCTGGGTGATAGTAAGCTTGCGTAAAAATATTACAATCCTTCCAGCCCTAGGGATTTCTAGAGTGAGTAGAGACTCTTACTTACATCGCCTATATCTGTTCGACGATAGGAATCATTGCAAAGGGGTGATAAAGCGGATGAGATATGGTGTTATCAGTTTCCATACTGAAGAAGTCAATTTGGGGCCGCATGTTTCTTGCAAGAAGCTAGGGATCGGAGTTGTTCGAGCGCGAATCGCGACTTGCCGCCGCCCACGTGCGATTCGGGACTTCATGCGCACGCCGACGCGAGTCAGTCCAATCCTGAGCCTGTTCGTGGGCGCTGCGTCCGCCATGGTGCTCAAATCGCCCTTCGAACACCACGAGCTGCTCGGAGCGCTCCCGAATGACTTGATCTGCTCGACTCGTTCGCCGTCGCCGGCGTTACGCGCGTCCAGCTCAGGGGCGCTGATCGCGCCCGAGACAGAGCAGTTCATACGCGACACCATGGCTCTTTGGGATGCACAGGGACTCTCGATTGCCATCGTTCGCAAGCGGCCGGGCGCAGAGTCCTGGGACGTCGAGACGCGTGCCTTTGGCGTCAAGGACCGTAACGGCACTGCGTTCGCAACAGATGTGCGTATTCCGTGTTTTATGTACAGGCTCTGGTCGCTGACTACCTCGCAGACGCTTGTTCCCATAGCCAGCAACTCCAAGGCGTTTACTGCGGCTGCGGTCGGCCTGCTTGTCGCCAACGAGTCGATCCCGTTCGACTGGACCACGAAGATGCACGACATCGTCTCGCAATTTGAGCTCGAGGACCCCGTCGCTAGCCGTCGTGCTACCCTGGTAGACGCCTTTTCGCACCGCACGGGCCTGCCGCGACACGACGCGACGTTCCGCTCCGACGTGGAAGACCCGGCGGGATTCTCCGTTCGTCCGGTGATCATCATGTGGCAGATCGGTCTAACGACCCATGTCCTGTAGTTGAGGGCTGTTAAATATCTGCGCCCCAGCGCGGAGTTCAGGGAAGCGTGGCAGGTGAGCTCATTGGGAGTCTCTGTCTTGGAGGTGCTCACGATCATCCCAGTACAACAACCACATGTTCAACATCGGAGCATCCATCGTCTCTGCCTACGCGAACACAAGCTTCGAGGACTTCGTGCAGCGGAACCTCTTCAAGCAGGCCGGCTTCGAGCTCACCACTTACGACGTCGATGGCGCAATCGCCGCCGGCCGTCTGACGGAGGGGTTCTGGAGGGAGGGAGAAACGCTGAAGGATGTCGGGAAGAAACACTCGACATGGGTGGACGTGGGCTCTCATGCGGGTGCAGGCGGGATTTTATCCAATGCAGACGATCTGGTGCGCCACTCTCATCGGTCACGTGATCATGTCCCTGACGATCATTCTGCGCGAAGGCAATATGGCTGCAGACTCTTCTCAGCGAGGGGAAGAGCCCAAAGACCGGCGCACAAGTGATTCCGCGTGAAATTCTGGCCAAGATGTCCTCGGGCATCACCGTTGTGCCCCAAGCTGAGAACATCCCTGAGCTCGCACCGCGCACGTATGGCATGGGTTTCATGCAGTCGGCGTACCAGGGACACCAGGTATGAATTTATCACCAAGTCCAGCCTGCGCGTGCTTATCTCCCTAGTTCATCGAGCACGGCGGGTCGCTTTTGGTGTGTCCATCGATCTCAGCCACCTAGGATCGACGCTGACACCGCTCCATCCAGGGCTATCGGTCTCAAATAATCCGCTTCCCGAACGATAATCTGGGCATAGCCATCCTAACAAACGAAGATAGTCATGGAGTCTATCTGTACGATGCCATCAAATGGCGTCTTACAGAGGACCTGCTTGCGCTTCCCCTCCGCGTCGATTGGAATTCAAGGTCCGATTTCCTTGTTCCTCGTCTCGTAGAGCCGTTTCTCACGCGTTCCCGTGCGCTAGAAACAAAGCTGCGAACGAGGCGTTGCTCAAACGCGCAGCAGAGGACGAGGCCGGCCGCCTGCCCTCGCCCCCGGACGCGCCGCTGCCCGACGTCACGATCGACCGTCTCTCCGCGACGTACTCCAACCCTGCGTACGGCAAGCTCCCCTTCCGCGTCACGGGCGACGGCATCATGCGTGCCTGGACGGACAACCTGGGCGGCGTGCCGTCCCTGCTCGCGCTGCAGCACTTCTCCGGCAACCGGTTCAACGCGACAGTCACGAGCTACACCACGCCAATCGGGGAAACCGAGCGCGTTGTTCTCGGGACTGAGCGCTTCGATGCGGAATTCGAGATCGTGGACGGCGTCGTTAAGGGATTTGGCATGTGGGGCGGCCTCTGGGGCGCCGGTTTGGGCGTGCCGCCGCCCGCGGGCGATGGCCCGCGGGACAAGGCGGAGGTGTGGTTCGACCGCGACATATGGCCGTGGCACGAGGGAGAGGACGCGCTAGCCGTGCAGGAGGCTGATAGCCAACGTGTGCTGCGCGATATGTAAGTTTACTCGACGGTCCTGCGGACAGCTGGCACGGGAACCCAAACGTTTGCGATTCTCAGGAGGTCCACACCGTCCCGTACGCCCTGATCTGCTTCCTCTGATTTCGCGCATGCTGCCAAGACGCGGATGAACGGTTCTCTGTGTGAATATGATGTCTGGTGCGGTTGCTTCATCTCGAGGCACGTTCGACCCTTTGGGCTACCAACCAGCCCAAACCGACGTAATGCATTCAAAGTCCGTGAAGGTTCAGTTGATAGAGCGTCATATTTTGTACAAGTTTGCAAAAAGTGTGGTCTGCATATGTAAATGACCGAGTCGACGTCTGCGACCGCAGGCGGGTCCATGTGCTGATGTGAATGCTCTGGGCGGAATTCATCACGTGCAACACAGTCAGAAGATGTTCACGCGTTGCCTGCCAACGCGGTTGCAGGCCGTCCCGTGGCACAGGAAGGCTGTGCAAACGTGCCCAAGCACGAGAAGGATAAATTCGGCCACAAACCTGGGGATGTGGATCAACATCCTGTTCGCCCCTCTCTCCCTTCTCTCCCTCCTCCGCCCGCCCCCCTCGTCGCAATGAAGGTCGCTGTCGTCTTCGCCGCCCTCGCCGCATCCGTCTCGGCTGCTGCGACTGTCCAGAGGCGCGAAGGCTGCGACATCGGAGGTGCGATTGAGCCCGTCGACTACGTCTAGATGCCGTCTCACTGTTCGGGAACCTAGCTTGCATGACCTCCAACGAGGAAGTCATCACGACGTGCATCCCTGCCGTCCTCAGCGGCTTCTCCGACATCATTTCCGACATCAAGTGCCTCACCGACGTCGTCGAGGCCTTCAAGAACCCGGTGCGTTCCCTGCCTTGCACGTGATCGTGTGGAGACTCACTAAAATACCTCCATAGACCGCCGAGTGCCAGGTTTGCTTCGACGAGATCACGGCTGTCTTCAACGGCATTGCGCAGAAGAAGAAGCTCTGAGTCTGATCACATACCCCATACCCATGTATCAACTCGAGTCACGGTTGTTCACGCCAGGAGACGGCAACAGAGATTTTTCACGAACGCGATGCTTGCCGCTATCTCCTCGTTTCAGCAGGCTCGTCGGACTGCCGACCTGGCAACTTCCCATGGCATTTGTCTGGTTCAAGCGCAACTCAGAGCCGCTGATCGATGCAAAAGGTCGCTCGAACAAGTATAAATAAAATGAAGTAAATGCTAATGCGACGTTCTATGCATCTCCAGACAGTAAAGCTTCGTAGAGTCATATCCTGAGCGTGATCAGTACTTGCTCGCCTTCGCGAAGTCGACATTCCGACCGGCAGCCGAAGGCGCGCCCCGTCCGCGGCGCAGGATGCTCGGGCGGTTGTTCGGGCGACCCGCAGGCCGCCCGAAGGCGCGGCGCGTGAGGTTGGAGCGCTTCGCGCTGCATGCGCCGTTGTCCTTCCAGACCTCGGCGGAGCCGGGCGTCTCACCCTGCGTCCACCACGCAGCCGTGTAGGTGTGCCCGCTGTAGAAGACCGTGCTGCCACCCGTGAAGACTTTGTCCGCCGCCCAGTCCTCTCCGCCGCATGCGCCTCCGGTCGGCGGGGCAGGCGCGGGCTCCGGGGAGGGGGCGGGGGCTGGGTCGCAAGGTTCTTCTGGAGCGGGCTCCGGCGCTGGGGCAGGTTCAGGGGCGGGGGCAGGGGCAGGCTCGGGAGCGGGAGCGGGTTCGGGCTGGGGCCCGTTAGAGTCACCGTCCGGCTGTGGAGGAGGAGGAACGTCGTCTCCGAGGGTTGCATCCTTGATCTTCTCGTCGAAGCCGTCGTTCGCACGTGCCTGCGAGATATCCCAGTACTACACATAGCATTAGCTTCCACCGCGGCCCACAGTGAGACGAACGCACCATAACACCGCCGAAGGAGCTGTACTGCGATCTGGTCTCCTTTGCGATCTTAGCCAGCGTCGCGGCATCAACGTAGCCGCTACCAGCCGCAGTTTCGGAGGCCGGAGCGCCGATATAGATCTTGACGTTCTTGTTCGGCGACGTGTTCTTTGCCCAGTCGTCCCACTGCGCAAAGTTCCACGCGTTCGGGTTCCCGTAGTTCTGCAAACCACAGTAATTATTGTAAACTGAGGTTCAAAAGGTGGTGGGAGCGGGGAGGGGCTCGAGTTAGTGCTGCAGTGGGTCGGCGGGAAAGCAAGCTCACATTGCACGTAGACAGCGTCAAACTCTGCGTTGTTGAGCGTTTCTCCCAGGTTCGCATCCGGGAAAACACACTGGAGACGCCCATTCCGTCAGAGAGTCGGAGAAGGCAAACGCGGGTACCCATACCTGTGGCGCAGCGGTCACGTAGTACTTCTTGCCGTCAAAATGCGACCGCAGCTGCATCTGGAAACCTTGCATCCGCACATGAGCGCACTGGACACCCCATAGCGGCGCATGCGCAAGACCTATCCCCCCCTTTTTATAGCGGCAAGCCATCTCTCTAGAGCGGTCGGGTGCGCACTCGGACGTGATACAGTTGCATTAGACCGCACTGTATTTCTGGGCTTCGGTCGTGTGGTCGGGCTCGTTTCCTGCTCATCGTCACATTTCGCTGCCTGAGCAGGCTTTATCGCCGGAATCGGATCACACAATCGTCCCAGGAACACGAATTTGGGTCAAATCGATGATATTGAGCGATACCGAGGTAAAGAGAAACAAGTAGCTACACGCAAAGGCAGACTGCGATAGACAACACGCACCTCAGTGTAGAAGTCACGTCGCAATTCTGCAACCGTAGTGTTAATAGGTAGCCCGCGAGACGAGGGATGTAGACTCACCCTTGCAATGTCCCTGGACCGCACGGATACATGGAGTCTTCGCCGAGCGCTCTGTCCTCCAACCACTATGGATACCCGCCCTGGAACCTGTCTCTGAAAGCGTTCAGTGACTCGTGCGGTTACACCGGGCTTGCGCAGAGACGTACCGGTGTAGTAGCGGCGGCACCCAGAGGCGGAATTCTACACCGCGCGGATGTGCGAGCGACAAGCGAGCGACGCTTCTACAGGGTCACACGGTCAGGAAATTCCACAAAGCGGCGATAGTAACGAACCGTCTCAGGAAAAGCAAGCGCACGGGCGCGCCAGTGTCCTAATGGGCCGCGACGCGGGGTCCGGCCCGTACGTAGGGCTTGTCAGCCGAACGTGAGCACCAACCCCAGTAGTGGGACGCATCGATAGACGTCGTGCAGGGCTCAGTCCAAATAGTGTGAGTGTGCGGCAACCAGAGAGACAGCAGGGGGAAGGTGGGGTGGGCGTTCCGAATCTAGGGTGGGCGGGAGACGGTGACGGTTTGAGTTCAAGAGCTG
This sequence comes from Auricularia cornea, assembly GCA_030578095.1. Classification (NCBI taxonomy): domain Eukaryota; kingdom Fungi; phylum Basidiomycota; class Agaricomycetes; order Auriculariales; family Auriculariaceae; genus Auricularia; species Auricularia cornea. The sequence continues at coordinate 1,219,508 of JARLTE010000009.1, read as the reverse complement.
ATTGAACTCCGACCCAACCGCGTCGGCAATTGAACTTGGCGCCGGCCAGGCACCTTGAACTCTCATTCACCGGAGCCGAAGGACTTCAAGAGTCAAAGCCACCATGTGCTTGTACATACGAACAATGGAGACCAATGTCCAGTAAGCGAGAAGCCTGAACCCAGGTCCCGCGCGCAATACGGAAACTCGCCTCTCTTCCTGCTTCACGCACCGCGGACCATCAGAGAGTTTCATAGGGCCTATTAACGATTGGGAGATTGGATATATGCTCGCGAAATGAGGGGATAATGTTTCTCATAACCCCGGTAGCCGTGTAGCTGCGGGAGAGCAGCGCGCGGGATGTGCGCGCGAGGGCGATGAAACGATGCTAATGGGAGCACACGACGCTCTCGTCTGGCAGTTTGTCGATCCCAAGCAACCCAATACAGCTCGGGTTCGCATCCTGGCAATCCAACGCGTGTCTCAAAAGCTTGTTGACGGGAGAGAGCAGAGATTGCCCGCTCCCCTGACACCTTTCCGAAAGAGACGCACCATGGCAGCGCGTATCAGCGCTCGGCCCACCATACTTGGAATAGGCTGCGATCGCGAGGATTGGGTTTTCCTGATGTGCTTGACAAAGTCTGCAAAGAGCGGGGTGCCTCCTCCTTCGATGTCGAGGTCGACGCCGTCGAGCACAGCATCGCCGAACGGACGGGTCTCGCTCTGGCCACCCATGAAGAGGTTCCAGATCTGATCGGCGAAGTCGGTGGCCTGCTGGGCGCTTGTGAACGTGCTACCGCCGGTCGCGCCGCCCATGGAGAGCAAGACGGTCTTGCCCGCTGACTGGCACTTCTTGATGTCCTCGGCAAGGAAGCTGCAGTCCGGGAGCTGCCTGTTGCAATGCCGCAAGACATCAGTGTTCATTCATCCGTACGAACATAGAGACGTTGCTTACGAGTCGCCGAAGGTTTTGTGTGTAACGGCGCTGCAGATATTGGCGAGGTCGAGCTGGGGAAGGCCACCCGGCCCGAAGAAGACAGTCAAAAAGGAGATGGCGAACGTGTCGACGTTGTAGTCGTCGCAATACTCTCCGAGGTTCTTCTGAAAGCTGGCGGTGTCCTGGCCGTTGGCTGCCCCTCTACTATTTTGTCCCCAATATGCTACCGTGTTGTCCGTGCGAGACATGTTGAAGTCGAACGCGCGCACGCCCCGGAGAGACATAAATACTGACGTCGCGAGGAGCAAGCCCTTCGAAGCCACCATAGTGGAGGAATAAAAGAAGTCGCAAGAGAAGAAGAAAAGGATTTAAAGGGTGTGCCCAAAGAAGTTGAAGGGGGAAAGTAAGCTGGTGATTCGGCATGAAAGCGTTCCCCGATTTATACGAGCAGATCCAGAGCGCGAAGCGGCGTCGGTCAATAGTCACACCGCATTGCTAGTCTCCATCATGATCTTCTGCGCGCAGAGAGGTCAGCTCGCGGACACGCCGGCACTGCCTGTCAGTGCCAGTGTTCATCGTTGCCAGGACATGACCGAATGGGTATTTCGCCTGAAGACCGCAGCAGAGCGACCGAGCAACAGTCACCAAAAAGGGTTCTAAGCCTCAAAGCAGAGCGACGGTCACGGAACTGCGGTGCGTGCGATTGGCGTCTGACTGGAGAGAGGAGAGGGGGCGAACATGCGGAGAATGCCGCAGCGCATTTGTACGATTTGATTCGTTGTCTTCTCCTCAGCGTCTCCCCGGGACCATACATCCCCCGGCAGCATTTACAGAAGCCGAGGAATGGCAGATCCTTGGATATTCGGGGGCGAATATTTGAATCTCCATGACAGTCTAAAAATAGACCATAATATGGTGTGATCAGCACGGCCTCCGCGCAGCGTCTTCTTGCCAGCAAAAGGCAACTCCGATAGGCGATTGGATGATTGATATCTACGCCCCTGAGGCCAGAAGCTTGGACGCTCACCAGAGGCAAGTATCAGGCATCGACAACGTAAACACCTCTTCTCGTAGAACACGTGGGATTTTCCCGTTGGGCGTGTGGCAAGCTAGGTCAAGGTACACTATGCAATTTTGCCAGGTTGCTATAATGAGAGTTCTATTGCAGAAAGGATGATGAGGTCAACAAGCTTGCTTCTGGTAAGGGAAGCGAGACAAAGTGAGGCTGTCAAACGGGCGCAGAATCGTTCTTGAGCTCGCGGAAGTCGGCCTCGAACTGCTCCATGATATCGACGACGTCGCGCAGGATTGGGAAAGAGACCTTCTCCTTGCGGCTAGTGGCAATCGCGCTGGCCGTCCTCACAGCATTCTTGATCTGGCGGCCATTGAACGGGTGGCTCACGAGCGCAGTCTCCTCATCGACGGTCAGAGGGCCTTCGAAGTTGGAGAGCTTTGCAATGAACGCCTGCCATATTTCGCGGCGAGTGGCCTCGGACAGCTCACGGTAGCGCAGCGAGACGTGGATGCGGCTCTGGAACGCCTCGTCGAACGCGCGGACCCTGTTCGTCGTCACGAAGAGGAGGCCGGGGAAGTACTCCAGCTGGCGGAGGAAGACGGCCACGAGGGCGTTGCGCTGGAGGTCGTGCAGGGAGCGCTGCTCGAGGAAGACGTCTGCCTCATCGAGAAGGGTCACCGAGCCCCACTGCGACCCGATCTTGAAGATACGGCTGAGATCTGAGTCGAGCTTCCCAGGACTCGTGCCGAGCTCCCCGGCCCCGACCATGTAGAGAGGGCGACGCAGGTCTATCCTACGATCAATACACGCTCAAACGAATCCACTGAAAGGACTCACGTTCGCTGACGGCCTCCGCGCTCATCGTCTTGCCTGCCGTTCAAATGAGGACAATGGCGCATATGAGGTTCAAGCGAGCTCACCAACTCCAGGGGGACCGAAGAGGTTGATCACGAGTCCGCGGCCCTTGCCCTCGATAAAGTCGTCGAATTCGAAGCCTTGTGAGGCCTGTGCCTCTACTAGCCCTCTGATGAGGTCCTTTTGCGCGCGGGGTAAGACGAGCCGCGCGAATGCCTCATCGTTCCACTTGATCTCAGTGACGTTGACCACATTGAATTGCACTGTCGCACGGGGTCAGTAGTGACAGCCAACCGAGGAAAAATAATGCGCACGCCAGCGCTTGTCGCTCAGAGAAAATCCGTAAAGAACGGGGGTCGTCAGGAGCAGCTCGTCGTCAGAAAGCGTGTCAAGGAGCGGGAATTGCTCCGGCTTCTCCTCGAACTCGTCATCGCTATCCGAGTAGTAGGCGTCCATGTTGGGGCGAACGACCTTGGGAATACGCTCGCACATCTCCTGGTAGAGAACTGGGAAGATCTCATTTTAGCCGGTGGTAGCACCATCGGAAAACTCGCACAACGCACCGAAGTCGATCATAACGCGTGAGTTGATCATGACCCTGTTTCCTTCACTTCTGTAAGCAATGCCGTCGTAGCGCATATGATGCAGCCCGTCGAGACCCAGCCACTTCTTGCTCCGCTCGATGATCTGCGTACGTAGTTCTTCAGCACGGGGGTTCCAATGGAAAGGATGCACGGAGAGGTTGTAGATTTTGGAGACGCCTCTGAAGTCCGAGATCTGAAAGCGAGCATACGAATAGCCGAAATGCGGCTTGGACTTGGACCGCGTGCCAGCAGTTTCAACGTACACCGCGGTCAAGTTCCAGTAAGCCGGGGTGATATCATACGCTGGAACCAGGGCGCAGCTGACGAGACGCGAGACCCGGGGCTCCCCTGTGAGCGAGCAGTGATGGAAGAGCAGCGTCTCGGGCATCAGCAGGCATCCGAGAAGCTCGAAATTGATCTCCTTGCGGGCGACAAGACCCCTCAGTTCTTCGAACTTGGCGGCGTACTCGGTGCGGATGAACTCAACGAGCAGATCAAGCTGGGAGACCTTGGCCTCGTCGGCCCCACCGTCCTTGAGCTTAGCAAGATGCTCCTCGAGCAACGAGAAGTAGCGTATGAAGATCTCGGGCTCAACCTGCAAGGATGTTCAGCGTAAGGAGAGCGCCCTCAGAGAATGTGACCCACTCGGAGCGGCCGGTTAGTGTTCCACGATATGCCATCCGCGTCGCCAATGAGTCTACCGCAGCTCTTCTTCAGCCAACGGCTTTTGAGTTCGATTCTGTAATGTGGGCAGTGTTAACGGTCGCGGCGAGCTGGTTGTGAATGTGACGCATCAACGTACTGGGTCCACTCAGGCTGGCCCGTCTTGTAGTCCACGCGACGGACGACGGTAAAGCAATAAGCGCCAAACTCAGCGGTCTTCTTGGACGGTGGAGGCAACGCGCTTTCCTTGAGAACATACGCGTATTTCGCAGGATCCCAGATTTCATCCAGACGCTTGAATTCAACGCGGGAACCGAGAGCAGGGCCGTCTTCAGCCTCCTGTACGGCGGTTTCAGCGGTAACTGGCACGATCTCTTGCTGATCAGACGCGACACCAGCGGCCCCTTGAGTGATCGCGTCCTGGCCGCTGGAGGCTTCGACGCCGCTGGCAGAGGCATCAACAGGTCCAGGCGGCGCCGGAGGATGTTCAGTGACGGTTGAAGCGTCGGGAGCTTCGGTAGCAGAGGTAGCGAGTTCGGACATGGGAGCACGGGCTGCGAGCGAGAGAGGGCCGGAGGGATGCCAGTCGACGACGAAGCGAGTCGCATCTTATGCCGCGAGCTCAAGACAGAGCGGTACCACAGGATGCGGCGTGGCGAGATCGATGAGGATCAAACGCGTGCCGGCGCGCGTATCGCAAGCATCATTAGTACGCCCGGGAGCGCCTGACCTGGGCGAGAGCCAATCGCCCTGACCGCAGTTGAGGACGAGGACCGCAAGGGTACGCATAGGGACAAAAGGCACGTTGCGGCATGCTGGAGAGCAGTGCTTTGAGGCCACGGAGCGAGGCGGACGAAGCCAAGAAGTTTCGGCGGAGTTCGTCTTCGCGTTTCCCGCTCTGACGCCGAGACCGGAGAGGACACCGAGGAAGGAAAACGCGACCGCACAGCGTTTCGAAGCCTGTTCGAAGCTGCGTGAAGACCGGAGGAAGCACCATGGAGCCGGGATTCTGAACATCAACACTCGCTTCTGGCCCTGTGAAATGGGGGACGTTCGGCTAGCCGTAAGGACTTTTCTCGTCGTTGTCGTGTCATGATGCTCGTCGAACGGAAGTGCGCTCGAATATCGGCTCTCCACTATCTATATGTCGAGTTGCCTTCGGCGGAAGTTGCTACGTCTGGAAGAAGGCGAGCCAGGTTTTTCAGCAAGCCTTCATCGATTTCCATCTAAGATTATCTCTACACAACCCCAACACCTAATCAAATATCATGCCATGACATCTCGCGTCTCCAATAGCGTGTCACTAGCGTCTTGTCCGTTCGATAGAATCTGGAGTTGGACTCTCAAATGTCAACGACGATTGGGAAGCGTTACTTGCTCGCGGAATGCTCTCCGACTGACTTTACTGTGAGAAAAGCGCTCAGATAATGAGGTGGTAATTGGCCAGTGTTGAAACGTTGAACGTTGAACATCTCGGCGCGGTTGTAGTTGCTAAATCCGTCGCGTCCGCAATTGGCCGACGTCAGTTCTCACGGTCAACTCGTTACCTCCACGTCAACGGCTGCACGGACGCTGGAGACGCAATGTCGACGACGGCGTACCCTGTCCCGGCCAATCTGTCGCCGGCGACGATATCCAATACCGCGTCGCTCCTTCGCATCGTCTCGTTCTTCTTCATCTCCGGCGCTGCTATAGCATCGCGTCTCTTCGCAGTCATCAACTTTGAGAGCATTATCCACGAATTGTGCGCACCAGCCTTGTATCCTAGGTGTCATTACTGCCTTACTGACGCGTCCTGACAGTGACCCATGGTTCAACTAGTGCGTGACACGTCAGTAATCCGGCCAGGGGTGTTGACGCGCTCCCGCTAGTCGTGCGACCCGTGTACTCGCCTCTAAGGGATTCTATGTAAGCAATACTGCATTGCATAACCTATTCAACTAATAACTCGTGTTCAGGAATTCTGGAACTGGTTCGATCCTACCGCCTGGTACCCGTTGGGCCGTGTCGTCGGCGGCACCATCTACCCCGGTCTCATGGCCACGAGCGGTGTCATCTACTACTTCCTCCAGGCTATCAACCTCCCCGTGGACATTCGCAACATTTGCGTCTTGCTCGCACCCGGCTTCAGCGCCCTGACAGCTTGGGCAACATATATGTCAGTCGTCATGAGCTCGCGCTTGGTTTACTGAGACCTTGGCAGGTTCACTGTTGAGATGAAGGACCCTAGTGCAGGCCTTCTCGCTGCCATTTTCATTGGCGTTGCGCCCGGCTACATCTCGCGGTCCGTCGCGGGCTCGTACGACAACGAAGCCATTGCCATCTTCCTCCTCATGTTCACGTTCTACGCGTGGATTAAGGCCTTGAAGATCGGCTCCGCCTTCTTCGGAACCATCGCAGCCGTCTTCTACTTCTACATGGTGGCTGCATGGGGTACGTGCCGTCTTGGTTCGTTCTTCTCTTCATGCTGAACGTCCTTGCGCAGGCGGATATGCCTTCATCACCAACATGATACCCCTGCATGCACTCACGCTCATTCTCATGGGCCGCTTCAGCAACAGGCTCTATGTCGCCTATTCTTCGTGGTATGCCATCGGCACTCTTGCAAGCATGCAAGTCCCCTTCGTCGGATTCCAGCCTGTGCGCACCAGCGAGCATATGGCTGCTCTCGGTACGATACATGCTACATTGCTTTCTCCTTCGCGGCTTACGTGGACTTCAGGCGTATTTGGTCTGCTGCAGCTCATTGCGTTCGCCGACCTCGTCCGCTCGCACGTGCCCTCGAAGCAGTTCCAAACCCTCCTCCGCGGCTCCGTCGTCATCATTGGCCTCGGTGGTGTCGGGGCTATTGTTGCGCTCACCTACGCTGGCTGGATTGCGCCCTGGACTGGTCGCTTCTACTCGCTCTGGGACACCGGATATGCCAAGAAGTGAGGCAGCTGCTGATCATTGTCAGACTGAAAGGCTGACTTCATTGCCAGGTATATCCCCATCATCGCGTCGGTCAGCGAGCACCAGCCGACCGCCTGGCCGTCGTTCTTCATGGACCTGCACTTCCTCATGTTCCTCTTCCCGGCGGGCGTGCTATACTGCTTCCGCGAGCTGCGCGATGAGCATGTTTTCGTCATCATCTACGCGCTCGTGGGCAGCTACTTCGCCGGCGTCATGGTCCGGCTGATGCTCACGCTCACGCCGTGCATCTGCGTCGCCGCCGCGTGCGCCCTCTCTGAGCTGCTGAACACGTACATCACACCAGAGCAGCCCGCTGCCCCCAGCGAAGCGGCTCCTGCTGCCCCCACCGAGGCCTCGAAGAAGGCCAATGCCAAGTCGCAGGAGCCGACGACGACGACGAGCATGCTGGGCACGAAGCGCCTCGTGAAGCCGGGCGTGTTCGGCGTCGACTCGCGCCTGATGGTGATCGCCACGGCGGTCTTCATGCTGTTCACGTTCATCTTCCACTGCACCTGGGTGACGTCGTCGGCGTACAGCTCGCCGTCGGTCGTGCTCGCGTCGCGCAACCCGGACGGCAGCCAGCACATCATCGACGACTTCCGCGAGGCGTACTACTGGCTGCGGCAGAACACGGCGCCGGACGCGGTCGTCATGTCGTGGTGGGACTACGGGTACCAGATCGCGGGCATGGCGGACCGGCCGACGCTCGTCGACAACAACACGTGGAACAACACGCACATCGCGACCGTCGGCAAGGCCATGGCGTCCGCGGAGGACGTCGCGTACCCGATCCTGCTCAAGCACGACGTGTCGTACGTGCTCGTCATCTTCGGCGGCGTGCTCGGCTACTCGGGCGACGACATCAACAAGTTCCTCTGGATGATCCGCATCGCACAGGGCGTGTGGCCCGACGAGGTCACCGAGTCGAGCTTCTTCACCAAGCGCGGCGAGTACCGCGTCGACGCGGACGCGACGCAGACGATGAAGGACAGCCTGATGTACAAGATGTCGTACTACAAGTGCGTGCGCGCGCGCTCTCGTGTCGTGTTCGGTTGGCTGACGCACGACGCGCAGGTTCAACGAGCTGTTCGGCGGAAGCCAGCCGGTCGACCGCGTGCGCAACCAGAAGTTGCCGGCGTCGAGCCCGACGCTCGACGTGCTCGAGGAGGCGTTCACGTCGGAGAACTGGATCGTGCGCATCTACGAGGTCAAGAAGCAGGACAACCTCGGCCGGGACCACAAAAGCGCCAACGCGTTCACGGCGGGCAAGAAGCGGAAACGCGTGCGCCCCGGTGCGCAGCGGAGACGCATACCCATCGCCACCGCCGAGGCGTGAACCTCATAGATACTGGATTCGTGTGCAAAACCAAAATTCGAGGAGGAAATATAATGTGCTCTACCGCTGGAGACGTGTACAAGATGCAAGCAACGGACACAGAGTACAGATGAGTGGTCTAGGATATGGGCTTGGAGATGGGTACTGGCTTGTGGATCTGAACGGCATGAGCGGGCATGAGCGGGCGCGAGTGCGGCAAATGAAAGCGACGAACCTCTGCTGCAAGACGCGTCCAATCGTTCAAAGCGCGGACGTATTCGTCAGATACCTCGTCCACGGCGAAATCGGCGCCCCAGATGAGGAACGAGTCAAATTTGCCGGTTGGTACAAGTGAGCGCGAGGCTGTCGTCTCTGCCGCGGAAGGGAGCAGAAGGTCTGGGTCTGTGGGTTCGTCGACGTCCATGTCGGCTTCGGCTGGCTCATTCTCGTCTGGCACAGTCGACGAGCGCGTCCGGCGGCCCTGACGGCCAGAGGGCGGAGCTTTGGGTTTCTTTGGAGATGGTGGTCGTCGCGTCGTGTGTGCGGTCAAAGGGGAGTCGCTCTGCAGGACGAGGCCGCCGTAACCTTCTGGGAGCGCAACTCGGGTGCCCTCGACAGTCCGACCGCGAAAGGTGGCCGTATATACCTCGCGCTTGGGTTGCTCAGGCAGTTTGGAATTTGCCGCCTCCGGCTCTGCTTTGACGTCTGGTTCGGGTTTGACCACCGGCTCAGGATCGGCGACAGGCTCTGGCGCGTCTTTCGGCGCCACGCGAAAGTAGGTTGCGAACGGCGCTGGGCCAGTGTACGCGATGTGGAAGGGCATCAGGCTCGGGGATGCGTCCGGCAGCCGCCGCGCGGGTTGAATGGCAAGTGACGCGTCTGCCATGTCCGGCGCTGGAGAGACGAGGAGAGCGGAGAAGAGTTGGGCGGTCGGAGTTTGGAGCGCGTCCCGCATCTTGCCTTCTCCCAAATGCCCCCGCGCAAACGATCGGCGGCTGTAGCAGAGCAAGACGGCTCAAAGCCTTGCGCGCACGGAGATATTATCCTGCATCCTTCGCTCAATGCCCAGGAGGTTGGATACCGCGTTCGCACTCCCAAACAGTTGGCAACAGCCGCAGCTCTGCCCGCCGCCGAATTGCCCTCAGAAGGCACCTTCCCATATCCCTTGATTCTGCCGGACGACGACATGGCTTTGGATCCTGACTATCCCGAACAAAGCGTTGCCGAATGGACTAAGGAACCGGACAGAAACAAGGTCCTACCTGGTCGCAACGTCCTCTACGTGGCCGCACCGCCGAATGTCGCCCCCGACGCTCAGTTCGTACGCAAATGGACCTCAAGTGGTCAAACCGGCAACTCTGGCTCCAGACCAAACTCAGAGGATATCGTCGACTATCTCGCAGCCTTCTATCATGGCATGCCTGTACGCCGATATCTGGGCCCACTGATGTTCGCATCCTGGTCCTCATCCGAAAAAGCTACCAAGGCCAAAGCCTCGTCCTCTACCGCTCCCCGCTACATTGGTCTTGACACATCTACGGAACGCATACGCATCAGGACGCGCGCCTGCCCTGACCGACATTATGCGCGACAGCTCAACTCTGACGACCTGCTCGACGCAGCCGCATCGATACTGCCGCACGATGCGTATGCGTTGATTCTCCTTGTCGACCACGACATGTGGGAAAGCAAGGAGGACGACTTTCTGTGCGGCCGCGCGTACGGTGCCAGCCGGATCGCGGTCGTCTCGACGGCACGCTACAACCCCGCCCTCGACTCCGCACAAAGCGTAGAACGTGTGCACGCCTGGCCTGCGTCCCACTGCGCGGCGTACGTGCAGTCACAGTGCTCCGGTGCGACCGGCAGCAAGAAACGCAAGCGCGCAGAGGCTGCAACGGATCCCGACGACTCGCCAATGCGCGCGGCGCTCACCGCCTACGCCTCGTACAAAGGACCAGACCCGGACCCGGGCCTGTGGCTCTCGCGTATCTGTCGCACGGCCTCGCACGAGCTCGGGCATTGTCTGGGCCTCGACCACTGTGTCTACTACGCGTGCGCGATGCAGGGCACGGCGTCCATCGCGGAGGACGCGCGACAACCGCCGTACCTCTGTCCAGTGGACTTGACGAAGCTGCTCCGCGCGACGGGTGGTGACAGCACGGAACGCTACCGTGCTCTCTTGGCCTATTCTCGCAAGCACGCTGCGGAGAGCAGCTTGTTCGCTGCGTACGCTGCTTGGATCGAGCGCGTGCTGCCAGTTACACCCTAGCTACGTCGGCTCTTCTTAGAGGCAGTGAGACTACTATTTATATTTGTAGTGCGTTCCGGAACATAACACTTGAACAGAGGATAGCAGCCTTCAAGTTGGTCCGCGGTTGCAGAAGGTCGGGACAGAACATTTGGAATCATGCGAGCGTCGATCATTCTGGATGAGGATCCCTACTCTTCGACCGGGTCAATGTATGGAGCTGCCGGGATCTTGGAAGCGATCTAAGCTCCAGTGCCGTCGCACGTTGGCAGGGGATTGAAGACGATATTCTTAGAACCCCAGCGAGAACTCGGCTCCGCGCAGAAGCCTGACCGTGGCTCCCGATCTGGGGCCTGACTCGCAAGACACCGCGTAGAGAAACCTCGCCCGTTCATCTCCTGAAGGGGAGAGAGAGAGATCGGCATCCGGAGCAATGAACTGCCAGCGGTTAATACCTGCCACTGCTCTGAGTCGTACAGAGCGGACATGTAAACGCTGACAATAATCGGTGGGAGAAAAACTATCAGGTGTAGCTACAGATAAGAATATGAGCGAGGGAATGCGCAATCAATAAACACCACCGAGACTCACATGGAAAATGCTGTCCCGAGCGACTTGTCCGCTCGTAGCTCGTCTTCGTACGGGTCCAAATGAGGCTTGAGTAGCTCCCAGAAACTCGGGTCGACGAAACTCCAAATCAAGTTGAGGCGCGTGTATTCCAGATATTCGGGGTACCAGCCTCCGCTCTGCCAGTCGAGAATAGCGACGATTTTCCCGCGGATGAGGATGTTGTGCCACGTCAAATCAGCATGGCAGAACGTCGTGCGGTACTGGCGTCCATGGATTCGTTCGAAATCTCCTCGCAGTGGATAATGCCAGCTGTCCTCTCCACATGTGCGCACATGCTCGTGGCCAAGCCGGAGGTGGAACTCATCGACAGTGCAAGGCTCAAGCGCGATGTTTAGCTTCGGGTCGGTACAGGGCGTCCCATCAACAGCTTCTACGCGCCCCGGGCGTGAAGATACCAGTTGGCGAAGTTGGGATATGTAGCCCGCGAGTTGCTCCGCGACGTTCGCCCGGTCGAAAGAAGACAGCTTGCTCCACGTCCACTCTGACGCGCGAACGTAGTCCATGATCAGAGCGTATTTGTCTTTGTACCTGCGGACCGCCTGAACGCGCGGCACGGGTATCGAAGTATTTTGAGCGATGAAGATCATCGTCAAGGCTTCGGTTGGGGTCTGAATCCATTTCAGGACGCGTTTCTCGTCGAGACGGATGACGCGGGACGTCATCATGCGAGAGCGCATGGCACACAGAATGCCAAGATCCCAGAATCGCTCTCGAAAGGTCATTTTGCTGACCAGGGCTGCCCATTCGGGAGGATCGGGCTCACTGAGCTTGTGCGCTGCCGGCAGTCAGTTGGGGGACCTAATCCAAGCGCACAGGCACATACCGTGGGCTTTTGATCCAGACGACATCCAGTAAAGGACGGGATCGCGAGGGTAAAAGCTCATTCACTCTCCTGGGATGGAGGTCGACAGACAACAGCTACTTACAACTCCGCCCGGAGCCTCTTTTCCGTCCGACCCTCCAAGTTTTCTGTCTTACCAGTCCTATCGGTGTAAGGAGCGAGTCCAGGAGCTAGTGCCCTTATCTTCGTCATCGTCTAGTGTGTGAGGAAGCTCGCGGACATGGCCGTAGCTCGGATATTCGTGCGGCGCCGGCGCTAACATCCGAGCCATCTGAATCCGTTTGCCACCTGTTCGACACACTCATGGGACTTGCTCAGAGCCAAGGGTACATGGTACGCCCGAGTGGCGACCCGCCGGCATGCGGTACCCATCGCACTCTCCATCCGGGTAATAGGCTCAAAGACGGCCGCTACGAAATCGTCCGCAGGCTTGGTCGTGGGGCGACTTCGACGGTTTGGCTCGCGCACGACGAGTCGAGTAAGCGTCTCGTGTCAATCAAGATACTCACCTCCGAAGCGTCCAAGGGCTGCCATGAGCCGGATATACGACGTCTACTCGCGCAGGCTGCTCCGAGTCATCCGGGTAGCCAGCACGTTCAGCAGATGCTAGACGCTTTTCTCGAACGCGGATGGTTCGACAATTACCAATGTATGGTGGGCACGCCCGGCGCTGCAAGCCTGTCTAGCAGTAAAGTCGCCTCGCGCGGTGTGGACCTATTTCCATTGGAGGTGTCGCGCGCCATGACCGCCCAGCTGATTCTTGCTGTGGGATTCTTGCACTATCAAGGCGTGGTGCATGGCGGTATGTCGACGTTGCCTTCAATGGTCATACCGTGAATCTAATCTATCAAAGATATCTACCCGGGGAATATCCTTGTCGCCTTGTCGTCTCCGCTCGCCATAGGCGCTTATGTGACTTTCAGCACGTCCTGGTGGATTCCCACCCGCGCTTCGGCACTTGATGCTCTGGGAGACCTCATTGACATCCCATCCCACAAAATGACTCTGAGCGACGCCCGCATCTTGTTGACAGACTTTGGAGACTCTTGGCTGCCCGAAGCTGAGGACCGGCGCGCCCTCCGCACACCCTACCTCACCCGCTCTCCGGAGGTGTTCTTCGCTAGGCACGCCCAGGAGGCGCCGCTGAGCGCTGCCACCGACATCTGGGCATTGGCTTGTGCGGTATTCTACATATATGGCCGGGGCACCCTCTTCCAGTTCATCACGTCTGGAAGCACCATGACGGCCATGGAGGAGGCCGCCTCTGCTCTAGGCCCACCACCTGCGAAGTGGTTAGAAATATGGACCGCCGCCGGCTACCCATCCCTCACAACACACTCACCGGCCTCGTTGAAGGAGCGCGCCGACTGGATCCGGGAAGAACGGGAAGAAGGGGCCCGATTCTTCGGGGCTGACGAGCCGGTGATAGGAGACGACGAACTGGCGGATATTGCGGGTCTGCTGGAGTCTATGATCAGATGGGATCCGGGCGAGAGATCTTCAGCGTCGGAATTGGCGGAAGGGCACTGGATGTCTCGATGGGGGAGGCCAGCCATGGTGAGAGCCGAGAACGAAGGGAAAGTCAACGTTGTCTCTCCATGATTGCTTTGTCCAAAATATACTACTGCATCGACACTATCCCATCGAGGTGACCATGATTGGTTCAAGTTATATTGGCCGACTCAAGAGTCAAATACTGGACGTCCCTCCGATGATACATTTTCTCATCTAGCAAATTCCTCTACATGGCAGAAGGACCGACTCTGATCGCAAACGTAGGGAGTTTGGGCAACACCTCTGAAGGCACTCAAGTTGTGCTCCGAAGAGAAGTCGGCAGGCTGCGTGCTCTTCGCCGGCTTACATAAGCGCTATTAGTCAGACACCGGATCTGCGAACAAGCTCACCGCTTATTGCATCAGCATGCATAGCCGCGTCATCCCTTACTCTTTCTCTCTTTCTCCCACCTACTCTCCAGCACCATGCTGAACCTCACCGTCACGCACAGAGGGCAGAAGTACACGCTCGCAGCGGATCCCGAGTCGACGCTGGACGAGCTGCAAGCCCAAATCGCCGAGCTCACCAACGTCCCGGTGCAGTACCAGAAGCTGCTCTACGGCAAGGGCAAGAAGAAGGACGCCGACGCCGGGGCCATGACGCTCGTGGCCGCGGGCCTCAGCGCCGGTGCGAAGATCATGCTGCTCGGGAGCACCGCGAGCGAGATGGACGGCATGAAGGCCGCGGAGAGCGAGAAGGCGCGGCGCGACGGCATCCTCGCGCGGCGCGCGGCGCAGGGCCCGACGAAGGTGCGCCAGGCTGCACTTGGTATCACTGTTATCGAGCGCTGACGCAGACGGGCCATGCAGGTCTGGTCCCGCGCGCCGTCGACCCCGATCGGCATCGACGCGCACCAGTACCGCTTCCACCGCATCGCGCCGCTGCCGCACCTCCCGAACCCGGCCGCGGCGGAGGCGCTGCTCACGCGGCTCGCGGAGGACCCCGCCATCCGGCACGTCATGCAGACGCACAAGTTCAGCGTCGGGCTGCTGACCGAGCTCGCGCCGCACGAGGCGCCGCACCTGCTCGGGCTGAACGAGAACCGCGGGCAGGCGTGCGTCCGGCTCTCCTGCGACTACGCTTGCGCTTGCTGACTGTCGCTGCGCCTCAGGATCAAGCTGCGGCTACGGACGGACCGCTACGACGGCATGCGACTCTACGCGGACGTGCGCCGCGTGCTGTGCCACGAGCTGACGCACAACGTCTGGGGCGACCACGACAACAACGTGCGTCCCCCTTCTGCCTCGACTGTAGCTTTGCTTGACGCACCATGCAGTTCAAAGAGCTCAACTCAAAGCTCAACAAAGAGGTCGCGGAATTCGAGCGCACCCGCGCGGCCGGCGCACACCACCTGGGCGGCGGCGGTGGGCAACACTACGAGCCCGGACTCGAGGCAGATGCGCATGCTGCGCTACTTGGAGAAGGCTCCTACGTGCTTGGTGGGAGCGCGTCGTCCGGAGGTGATGACGAATCCAGGGAAGGCAGGAGAGCGAGGGCTCTGGAAGCGGCAATGCGTCGGTTGAAGGTCCAGGAAGAGGAAATCGAGCACATGTGCGGATCAGAAAGTGCGGACAAGTCTGCACCATCCTGAAGCACAGAACCCGGATCTACATGGAATATCTGTATTCTATACATACTGTAGAGATTAGTGGTAATTGAACAGCAAACATGGTGCCCTGTAGATTTGCGCTGCACTGGCCTTTGGCGATCTTCAGGGAGACTCGGGATTTCCTTCGGGTGCTGCAAGTCGGCAAATAGACAGAACAGTCAGTACATTCCATGAAAGCCGATAGTACAACTACTCCTGAACCAGGTCAGTCTGCCATGCCACCCAGGCCACGAATGGGAGCTCGAACAGGTCGGAACCAATCCTATATATCCCCCATTTACCAGATGAGAGCCATGCCTCGAGGAAGTCGCGGATGACGTCCTCGGAACGAAGCTCGCAGACCACGAGGGCACACGCGCCGCCGGAAGTGTAATGCTCGAGCGCTGTCACGAATGACGGAACCAGCGCAGGGTTGTACAAGGTGTCGACGGCAAGGACCAGGGACACGCCAGCTGGAGAGGGGCGCTTCGCCGCGGGCATGCTCTGCAGGGCGATCCAATCCAACGGCTCCGCAAAGACCGTCTCAGGAGTGTTGTTGAGGGTGAAGTTCTTGCGCATGAGCGGGACCAAGAAGTCAAGGTCCGTTGCGGTGTAGCGGGCGACGAGCGGGCCGAGTGCGAGCGCGAGGAGGCCCGTGCCCGCCCTGTATTACACGAGAACACGTTACCGGAGCAGAGATCCGAAGGCAGAGACGATTTACCCGAGCTCGAGGACGTCGCTCTTGGCGAACCGGTCGCGGGAAAAGAGAGCACGTGCGGGACTCGAGTGGTACTCGTTAAGGAGCAGTTGCGCCAGGAATACGCTGCTACCGTGTCAGCTCGGCAGTGGCGGCCGGACTGCCTTGCCTTGCTCTCCACAGCACGCTCCCTGATAGCCAAGCACACAAGCACAAGACGGATTACCACGACGCAGCGGGAACGGGCAAGTAAGGGGCTGACCGGTGTCACCCTTCCGCGAGCGCAGGGAAGTGACGTCCTGTGCAAGGTCGATCGAGAGATTCCGCGGCTCCTCCTTGCGCTTCCCTTGGGCCTTCACAGGGGGCAGCTCGAGGTCTATGGTCAGACGATCCTTGAACGAGTTGACGGAGCCAAGGCCGGTGCTGACAGAGGCCTTCGCCGGGGCGGCCGCGAGAGCTGTGTAGAGCAGAAAGACCTGAGACCGCGGAACTGACGTGAGCACGGGGACCGGGCCGGGGGACGGGGAGCAGAGCGAGGACCTCTTCGTCTGCGTCGTCGACGGGGACGAGCTCTGTGTCCGCGCCGAGAATAGCGTGGCGCATCGCGACCGGAGCCGCGGGGGCGCGCTTGGACGAAAAACAAAAGGCCAAGAGCGGGGCCCGGGAACGGCCGGCAGCGCCTTACCTTTCTTCACCCTCGTGTCCCGTTCTTAATCCTCGTCCCCTTATTAGTTTCAGGCGACTGTGTCGGCCTTTCCTTCCCCCTCCCACCTTACCGCCTTACCACCAGTTCTTGACCGCCTACGCTCAGCTCCCTCGTAATGATCGCCTCGTGGCTGCCTCTCACTCTGCTCGCCTCCGCCGCGCTCGCCGCGCCGGCGCCCGCTAATGCCAGGCCGCGCTCGATCGTCGACGGCCAGTCCATGAACATCATGACGCGTGCCTCCCACCACAACCACGCAAACCGCACCACCGCCTGGGCCGCAAAGCAGGCCGCTCGCTTAAAGTCCAAGTACGGCTCCGGCGTCGCGCGTCGTGCTGAGGGCTCTGCTCCGCTGGTCAATGTCAACAGCGACTCGACGTACTACGGGACGCTCGCCATCGGGACCCCGCCGACGCCGTTCAATGTCATTCTCGACACCGGTTCCAGCGACCTCTGGGTTGCGGGCACGGCCTGCACGCGCTGCGCAGGCGTGCCATTGTTCGACGAGACCCAGTCGTCGTCGTTCAGGAACCTTACGCAGCCGTTCCAAATCCAATACGGAAGCGGCGCGGCGGCCGGCGACCTCGCTGCGGACGTCGTTCAAATGGCGGGCTTCGAAGTGCCCAACCAAGCCTTCGGTGGGTCGTGGCTTGGCGTCCGTAGACGCGTGTTGCTGACCTTGGCGATCGCCCAGCCGTCGTCGACCGCGTCACCGCCAATTTGCTCGACGACAACATTAGCGGCCTCCTCGGACTTGGCTTCAACACCATCTCCTCGTCCGGCGCGACGCCCTTCGTGCAGACGCTCTTCGAGCAGAACACCCTCACCCAGCCGTTGTTCGGTTTCTTCCTCACAAGGTGCGTACCGCCACAATCAACAGCGCCCGTCCCCCGTTCTTCTGCGGCGTTTGATGCGTCGCGTCTAATTCGGCCCGCGGGTGCTGATTGGCTGTTTGCATTTACAGATTCCTCGACATCCTAACCATTCGCGACGACGTCGCGCAGTTCGGTGGCGAGTTTACGATTGGCGGCGTGAACCAGTCGCTGTACCAGGGCGACATTGAGTTCATCGACATCCCGGCCGGCCGTGAGGGCTTCTGGGGGATCCCAATGACCAGTGCGTCGCTGCCCTGCTCCCCGCCAAATATGGCACAGCTGTTAATAGCTTGACAGGTCTCGTTGTGCAAGGCAACAATGTGCCCGTGCCCACCGCGCAGAGCTTTGCTGCCATCGACACTGGCACGACACTGGTTGGTGGCCCCGCCAACATGATTGCGGCCATCTTCGCGCAGATACCCGGCTCTTTCCCAGGCACTGGCGACCTTGAGGGTTTCTACGTGTATCCGTGCGACACCGAGGTCACCGTGCAGCTCGCTTTCGGCGGCGGCTCGCTCTGGAATGTCTCCCCGCGGGACTTCGAGCTCATGCAGATCGACCGCCGTAACTGCGTTGGCGGTTTCTTTGAGATCAGCCTAGGATCCTCGCCCGCCAACCCGACGTGGATCGTAGGTGCGTAACAATGAACTGCCCGGTTGCTCAAGCTCATAACACCATTACGAAGGCGATACGTTCTTGAAGAACGTGTACTCCGTCTACCGCTTCAACCCGCCGAGCGTGGGCTTCGCCGCGCTGTCGGACCTTGCGAACTCGCTCAGCGTCGTTGGTCAGCCGCAACCCAGTCTTACGGTCGTTGCCGACCCAGTGCGCGCGACCGCTGACCCCAGCCCAGAGGACACGGCGCGCGTGCGCGGCAACGTCCCCTTCGGCGACAACGGCGCCGCGAGCAACGCGGTCGGCGTGTCTTCCCTTCTGCTGCCGCTGCTCGTGGCGGCTCTCGCGCTCTGATCTCCTAGATGACCATTAGACGGGACAGTGATCATGATGATTTTGTCATTTGACATTGGCGCTCTGAACGGGTGCGCGGACGTTTGCGATCTAGCTCGGATATCTCATCTTGTATTCATACACAATACCACTACGCATGACTTGTCGCTGCCCAGCGATGATACCGACCGTCCCGCTTGTTGCGCCGCCCTGCGAATCTTTGAATTCAGAATTGGATCACCGGATGCGCAGTCGTGGGCTCCTTTTCCTCGCATGCCATTGCCATCCGATCGCGAGGAACCCATCGCCCAAGCCTTTCGAGAAGAGGAGGAGGAGGAAGATGACCCGGTAGAGAACTGCTGGACGCCGCTCCAACTCGCCGCGGAGGCCGGCAACTTGGCTCTGGTCGCAGAGCTCATCTCCTCGGGCGCAGATGTCAACGCGCCCGCCGCAGGTTTCCACGGCGCTACGGCCCTGCAAGCTGCCTGTACTGGCAACCATTACGAGTGTGCTGCTAGGCTAGTCGCGGCCGGCGCAGACGTCAACGCGCCGGGCGGCAGCAACGGCACGCGCAGCGCGATCCAGCTCGCCTGCGGCACGGGCAACGTCGAGCTCGTCACGCTGCTCCTGGACCACGGCGCGCGCGTCGACGAGCCGGCGCAGCGCTACTTCGGCTGCACGGCGCTCCAGGCGGCCGCGTGGTCGGGCAGCGTTGAGCTCGTGCGCTTCCTGCTCGCGCGCGGCGCGCCGGTCAACGCGCGCGGCGCGACCACGGCCGGGCGCACGGCGCTGCAGATCGCCGCGTGCGTCGGGAGCCTGCCCGTGGTGCAGCTGCTGCTCGCGCACGGCGCCGAGGTCAACGCGCCGGCCGCGAAGCACCGCGGCGTGACCGCGCTCCAGGGCGCGAGCCTGAAGGGCGACATCGGTGTCGTGAACGCGTTACTGGATGCCGGGGCGGACGTCAACGCACCCGGGAGCTCGTATCGCGGCGGCCCGGCGCTGCTTGCGGCTGCCGAGGGCGGGCACCCTGAGGTTGTGCGGAGACTACTGGACGCTGGCGCGGACGTCAACGCGACGGCGGGGTGGTGTCCGCAGACCGCGCTGCAGTGTGCCCGCGTGGGCGGAGCAGAGGATATCGAACGTATCTTGCTGGACGCCGGAGCCGCTGATGTGCCGGGCAGAGGCATCGTCTTGTTCGACGGCGAGTGGTGAGCAGCACCCAACATACGCCGCAGTCTCATGTACTATTAGCAGTCAGTATACCCACAGATACCAGTATTTTCTCAGTTGCTTTGCAGCTACTCGATCTCTCAGCGTCCTTTCTTCTCTGAAGGCGAACTCAGTCACGTGGCGACGATGTGCACCCTGCATCGTGGGCGCGGGCAAATCTCACAGGGTGGTGCAATTTCCGGGCAACCAGCAGGGTCGCCCTGCAGGCTCAGGCGTGCAGGATGCAGATGCAGCAACATCCATTGGGCCGCCAGCACTGACGCACGCATCGATACATCCCATGACTGAACCAGCAAACCCGGCCACCGATAGGAACTCTTCACCAGCTCTTCACATTCTGATTCTCGCTTCTGCAATCCCGGCCAGGACGACTTTGTGATCGCAACACGAGGCGGCGGTACTGACTCGGCGCTTCTCGTCCAACATATGAATGCACGCCCGCAGCCGAGATTGTGGCTCACTACCCTTTGTCTCTCACTCCCACTCGTCCCACCCGATTGCAATGGTTGTCGCTGAACGTGCTGTTGACTCGCCTACCACGGGAGCGCCCGCCACCGCTCCTGCAAGCGATACCTCCGGTGCCAATGTGGCAACGCCGCCTGTCACGGTCGCCGACGGCGCCAACGGGGTCGACACGCCAGAGGCTCCGGAAGCTGTCGAACCTCGGGGATCAGTGACAGATTACAAGCGTCTTGAGGAACACTGGGATCGAGATGCAGGATCATATGTTCTGAGGGAGAGTGCGCCGCCGCCTCCTCGCAAGGAGAAGGTCTCGGACAAGTTCGGCCAGTTCTGCTTCAACATCGTCGTGAGGATGCACGAGAGGACCGGCATGCCTATGTGGACTATGTACGTCTCTCTCTCTCACTCTCTTACGCACCCTGGTTTCTGGGTCTCACGTCTCATCCTCATGTTAGGGTCGAAATCAAGAGTTCGGCGCTCAGAGACGTCTGCCGGCGCGTCATCGGGCACCTCGACGGCATATCCTGGAATTCAAGCCAGCTGCGCGTGAGTCCCACCTATATAAAATAAGTACTCCGTTGGCTAAAGGATGCACGCACAGATCGAGCCGCTCGTCTTCTTCCGGTTTTACTACCGGCTCAAAGATCGTCTGCAGGCTGTGAAAACCGATAATCCAGACTCTCTGGCAGCAGCTCACCTTGCCCTGCTGCTAGACTTCATACGCACCGAGTACACGACCAGGTTCGAAGAGTTCGAGGAGATCACAGCGCGCGGGGAGATCACCTTCGCGCTTCTGGACTGCATCCTTCTGCCGGGCACCGTGCTCTACACGACGTGTGCAACGACCGGGGAACCGCGTGCCTGCCGTCTCGTCAGCGTGCACCATGTTCCCTCGCAATATGGCAACCCAGCGTACTGGGATATTAAAGCGGCCTATGTCGAGGCCACCGGCCAGCGCGCCGACGCCCAGCCGCATTTCGGGCACTCGACGCTGAGCCGCCGCGTCGTGGACTTCAATGGCATCGCGAAGATTCACACGCTTGGCGTGTACCCGCTGAAATGGCATCCACGCGAGGCGGAGGTGCGCACGCAGCTCGTTGCGCGCGGGAGGGTGTGGGAGGCGCTCGACGGCGTGTTCCACAAGCGCTACGACGGCCTCGCGCACACCGGCGCGCGGCGCGTCATCGTGAACTCGAGGATCATGGTCGACCGCAGTGCGTCGCGCTGAGACCCGCTGTACGAAGATTCCAAGTTGCTGACTGCAGGCTGCCTAGATCTGTACAACAACATGTCGGATGATTGCGCACCGCAGGTCGTCCGGCAGGATGATTACTATTACGACGGGTACGACAGCGACGCCGAGGCGGAGACGGACGACTACACGTTCCCCAACCCGTACAGCCTGCTGTCCCAGCTCTCCGACGACGATCTGCTTATGTGCCCCGCCCTGGTGTATGGCTTCTCGCTCGAGGACAAACGGTGGCGTGCGTCGGCCCCGGGCTAATGTGGTTATTGGCAAAACTAACGGTCCCGCAGTCGCCTTCAACGTCCTGCAGATCACTGAAATCAAATGGAACGAGGAGGCATTCGAGCGCCTGGTACTTCCCGAGGAGCAGAAGGATCTTATCAAGGGCCTCGTGGAGGCACAGGCCACGAACGGCGTCAACTTCGACGACTTCATCGAAGGCAAGGGCCGCGGCCTCGTCATCAACCTGTTCGGCCCTCCCGGTGTCGGGAAGACCTTGAGCGCCGAGGCGACAAGCGAGCGTGAGTCCCTCAGCATTCAAGCGAGATCCTCGTTCTGACCGCATTGTGGGGCAGATCTGCGGCGCCCGCTGTACGTCGTCGGCGCAGGAGACCTCGGCACGTCGCCCTCGCGGCTCGACGGCGCGCTGACGGGCATCTTCAAGGTGGGCGCGGCGTGGGGCGCGGTGGTGCTGATCGACGAGGCGGACGTGTACCTCGAGCAGCGCTCGACGCACGACCTCGAGCGCAACGCGCTCGTCGCCGTCTTCCTGCGCCAGCTCGAGTACTTCGCGGGTCTGCTCTTCCTCACGACGAACCGCGTGCGCGCGTTCGACGAGGCGTTCCAGAGCCGCATCCACGTCTCGCTGCGCTACCGCGAGCTCGACGCGCCCGCGCGCCGCCGCGTCTGGCAGGGCTTCCTCGAGAAGCTCGGCGTGCCGCGGGACCAGCTCAGCGCGGACGAGGAGAGCGCCCTCGTCGCGCGCCGGCTGAACGGAAGGCAGATTAAAAATGCTGTCAGGACTGCCGGCGCGATGGCGGCGAGCCGCAAGGAACCCGTCGCGTACAAGCACATCAAGGGAGTGGTGGACATCATGCAGCAGTTTGAGAAGGACTTCGAGGAGCTCAACGTCAGGGACTGAGGGGCCACCCAGTTCTGTGTCGTGACGGGAGAGATCCAAACTTGTAGAATTCATGTATAACCAATTGAGAGACAAATTCGAGCATCCACAATGATTGAATCCCGCAGCAAGTCGCGACGGCGTGTGCTACGCGTGCCGGTAAGAAGATGCGCCCGGCCCAAGCTGCAGGAGAAATCAGGCATGCTGGGGGACGTCTAGAGACTGATATCACGACCCGCGCTCGCAACGCGTACGGAACCAGCAACGTTGCCGCTAACAGCACGATTGTGATATTCGTTGCAAGCTGCTGCCCCCGCCTTAGCACCTAATGCATGCGCCCGGTTCACAGTGAAACTGCGCGCGAGATGGTAACACCAATATGTCGCTCGCATCCGGTGTGAGCGTGTGAACGCCGATGTTGGGTCATTGGGTAATGACTTGAATCCAGAATCCGGCCTGCTGGTGAACGGGCAAAGACCAGAGCACACAGAGCAGAGCCACCCTGTCTCCGCCCGAGATCTACGGCGTCATACCGCAAGTTGCTTTTAACCGAAGGCTGATCTGAGAAGCCGGGCAAACAGTGGCTGCAGTGTTGAGCGCAAGTCTGTGGGAAAGGGACCACTGACAAAACAGAACCGCCGAAAACCTGTGCTGGAGTCTGTAGCCGCGATCCATATGAGCCAATGACGCGCAAGATCGAAACAATCGTGGGGCATAGTAGCCTCCCAAAGCAGTAGTTCCGCTGTTGAGTGCATGTGGACAGGCAAATGGAGCCTGGAAATCCAAAACAAGATGACGTTGCTTTGATGCTGCGTCAGGGCCTCTGCCCGCCCGTAGGCACTATAAGAATGCGTGAAATGGCAGCCCGGGTCCGAGTAGAAAAGGCGCGGAGAGCTATTGTGCGAGCGAGTGCGAACCAGCGGTCAAATCGAGAGTCAAGAGGCAAAGCCACATCCGGAGTTCACCGTCATCAGCTGTCCTTCACGCCATGGACCCGCCAGCAGGCCAGCCCGGCGCTGGCAACACCGACGCCCAGCTGGTAGATGCACAAGACACAGACGCGCAGCGGTCGCGCGGAGGCGTGTCTGGCTTCCTGTTCCTCGCGTTCCTGTTCTTCCTCTTTGGCGGCGGGTCGCGCGGCGATGACCTGCTCACGCGCCACCAGCTCCGTGCGTTCTGGCCTTTCCAGGCACGCCGTAGCTTACCCTGTGCACAGAGGAATCCTTGCAGTCGCTCATTTACCAGCAATCAAATTACTCGGCATTCCTCAAGAACGAAACATCCAACTTCACACTCGTGCGTCCGCCTGGTACTCGGCTCGCCCGGTCGCGACTGACACGCGTTGCAGCATCCATTCGACCCCGAGCTTGGGCCCCTTGTCCAGTCATACCTGCCCGTGCCCGCGAAGCCGCGGCACAGCAGCCTTGTGTCGTACTACCAGAACCTGACCGGTTTCGCCACCGGCAGCGCCCGCTTCTACAACCTCTCGGGCTACGCGAATGACACACTGCGGCGGCCGTGGGCAGACGCGCTGCTCAAGACCGTCAACCTCACAGACGCTGCACGGCGCCGTGGCGACTGGGACTGGCAGTCGAGCGACCGCATCGTGTTCAGCGTGCTCGAGAACCGCCCGGTCGCGAATCAGTCCATCAACATGGTCCATGTCCGTCTCATCTGCGTATTCACTTTGCTGAGAGGCTGACTCCCTTGCTACTACTAGGGCAAGATCGACCTGACGGACAGGAAGGCCGACCGGACGATCCGCTTCACGCTCGAGGGCGTCCACTACCCCTTGAACGGCTCGCTCTATGGTCTCGTAGAGGCCCGCGGGTGCGGCTCTTTACCAGACGACTAACTCATGGTGGCTGAGGCTGTATTTTGTAGGCGCCAGCCCGATCTGCGCCACATCCTGGGCCTCGTGCCGGAGGACGCGCGCAACAGCACGGGGCCAGTCATCGACGCCGAGCTCGTGCAGCGCATCGACCGCCTCCGCACGATGATCTCCGGCAGCAGCATGCCGGACATGGACACCACGGACGACACCGTCGTCACGACGTGCCCGTTCGCGTTCCAGGCGCAGCTGCACCCTGCCGCCGTGACGACGCACCAGATGGAGGAGCTCGAAAGCGAGATGGACAAGCCGACCGGGATCTCCACCGTCCGGCGCCCGCCGCTGCTCATAGATGCCGTCTTCGTTAGCCCGGAATGCGGTATTGTGCTGCACCTTGAGAAGGCCAAGGGACTCAAGTCAGCCGCGTTGTTACTTCACCCGAGTTCGTTCTGACTCGCTGCCAACAGGTCCCAGCGCTATTGGCGCAAAGTGATCAACTGTTTGTCCCATGTTCGCCTCTTACCCTCCCACTGATCAAGCGGCAGATGCTGGGATGGCATCCCTGGCATACTTGAGCATTCTTGTCGTCCTGGTGCGCGAAATGGGGCGCTGCCAGACACCAGCTATGTTGTCCCGCATCGGCCGCCCGAGCATCGTCATGCAGACTTGCCTCGACGCGTTCTCGTTCACCGCGGTGAGGCTCTTCTTGCATACCTTCCACCCGATGCTAATAGGTTTGCTCAGCACCTGACGTTCTCCATCGTTGCCGACAACAAGGCATCCCTGCCGCTCATAGCGCCCGGTTTCCTCGCGTGCATTCTGCTCATGTTCCAGATGGCACGCACTTCAAACTCATCGTCATCATGTGGCTGATATGATAACAGCAATTCAGCAACAGCATCTATGAAGTTCAGAGCCCCGAGGAGGTCGCGGCACTCCAACAAGCACCTGCCCCTGCTCCCACTGAAGAAGACGCGGCACCGGCAACGCTACCGCAGCGCGTGCGCAGAGCGGCGACGACGACAGTCACCATCGCGCGCGCATTTTCTGCATGTAAGCCCTTCCGAGCGCGTAAACTGCACGGAGCATCGCTGACCACTTCTTTAGTCTTTTTGCTCGTGGGGGCTATCATCCTCGGCATCTGGCTGCTCTTCGACACGATCCGCGCAGGCAACTTCCTGCTGCGCGCCGCGCACTACGTCTTCTGGCTCCCGCAGATCGTGCGCAACGTGCGGCGCAACGCGCGCATGGCGCTCTCGTGGGAGTACATCCTTGTCGTCTCGGCCGCGCGGCTGTTCTTCCTCATGTGTGCGTTGCGTTTTGTTCGTTTTGCGGCCGGCGCTGACGCAGGCGGCAGATATCTTCGCGTGCCCGGACAACGTGCTCGGCGTCGAGCCGACGGCGTGGGCGCAGTACATCCCGTGGGCGTTCGGCGTCCAGCTCGTCGTGCTCTTCGCGCAGGACCAGCTCGGCCCGGCGTTCTTCCTGCCCAAAGGCGTGCGTGCCCCCTCGCTGTGTTGCTCGTCGTGCACCGCTGACTCCGTCCTTTCTGCAGTGGGTTTCGGCGGAGGTGTACGATTACCACCCGCCGCTGCCCATGCCGGACGCGGAGGCGCCCGAGGTGTCGCTGGGCGACTGCGCGATCTGCATGGACACCATCCTCGCGCTGCCCGACGACGCGACGACGCGCGTCAAGAGCGGTCTGCTGGCCGGCGCGTCCGTCAAGCGGCACTATGCGCTTGCGCCGTGCAATCATCTCTTCGTGCGTTGTGTTCGGTGACCCGAGGGGTATCGCTTGCTAATTCTTGTGTCGCAGCATACGGAATGTCTTGAACGCGTGCGTATGTTTGTGAATCTGTATGTCCTGCTGACGAGCATGCTTGCAGTGGTTAGCGATCAAGGTCTGCCGACTGTTCGCTTTTTTTGCGCGCGTGCTCATGCATTTGCAGAACATCTGTCCGCAATGTCGGCGACCGCTCCCTCCGCTTTGAACGCTCTCCCTGCTATGTGCAAACTCCTGGATCTGCACTCCTTACCACGAGTACATTGGATCGCAACCACCCCATCCTTGCCTGTAATAGAACTCCTGCTTGTATTTTATACGAATGCATCGGACCCTCCTGTTAGATCCTGGGATCACTAAGCAACCTGCCACAAACACGAAGGCAGACAGGTGTGGACGTCGGGCGCTTTTCAGGGTGTCAATGGTCCCTTGAGCGGCGCGCGAATCCGAAGCCGCGACGCGCTTCGGCTCATTCCGAAACTTGGCCAGCAACCACGATGACGGCCGCCTCAATCGACTACAACGTGACCAAGTGGGTCAGCGGCCTGCTGGAGCGGTACAAGGGCGAGGAGCCGTCGTTCTCCGTGCACCTCTACGAGGCGCACTGGTCCATCAACAACTCTGCTACCAGCCAGTTCCTGTACGGCTCTGCCATCTCGGTATGTTGTGTCATGGCTCTGGTTCACGGGAATTGGAAGGAGCTCATGCACGCAGCAGTCTCTCTTGGACGATATCCGGTCGTTCCGCATCCCGACCGACTTTCTCGACTTGTTCGACAAGTCGGGCGTCCAGTTCTTTGAGGGTCAGCCAGGCTGCACCGTGCCACAGGGTTATGTCCACTGACCCGCTGGGCAGGCTGCCTTATTGTTGCCCTTTATGACCATCGAATGCGGGTCAAGGCCGATGGCGCCAACGCCGCGCCGGACGCTGGGGTCGTCCCGCAACGCCTCGTCCTCCAGCCCACGGCCGAAACACTCTACGCTGACATGAAGGCTCTCGCAGAGTCAGATAGATTACAGGGAAGGCCATGGACAGACGAGCAGGCGCTGGAGTTTGAATCCGAAGTCCTTGTAAGTTGCATGTCTCTCGCTCGCCACCCGCGCGTCTCATGCGCTGCCCATAGCTTGCCACCGCGCAGCCGTTGTGTCTCGACCCCGACGTCAACGTGACGCGTATTGCCAATCGCCTGCTGCGCGCGTCGACGCCCGTCGTGCCACGCTCGCTGAAGCGCAAGCGTGGCGAGGGCCCCGACGAGTCGGGCGACGACGAGTTCCAGAAGCTGCAGCGGGCCAAGCTCATGCAGTTCATGAGCCCTCGCACGGGCCGCACGTTCAACCCCAGGTCGGTGCCACAGCACATTGTAGGCAGCAGCTCACCGCTTGCCACCAGACTGGCGGACAACCGTATCGACTTTGCCGTCGTGCGCGACGTCCTCGCCCAGATGGCCGGCAAGCCACCGGGTCTGCCCGCGGCCCCGCAGGCGCCGCGGCAGGCTACGCCGCTGGCTATCAACACGGGCGTCGCGCGCGCGGTGTCCGTCTCTTCGGCCAAGAGCAGCAAGTTGGACGACAAGAAGAAGGCTGGCATGTCCTCAAACTTGAGTGCCGTCATGATGAAGAAGGGCTTGGGCGGGAAGGGCGCCGAAGACTCGCCTGCGTCCGCGTCGACGTCGCTCCCGAGTGCCTCGGAGGACAGACCGAAGGTCATCCTCAAGCTTCCGTCTATGAAGAAGGGCGACTCTGCGCAACGGGTCTCTACGCCTGTGTCGTCGCAACAACAGCCCATGCCTGGGCGGGTCTCAACGCCACTGCAGCAGCCAGCACGCACACAGACTCCCGTTCCCTCGCAGGCACCAACGATGAATGCCCAACAAAGTGCCGTCCATGCTGCTCACCCGCCGCCGCAGACAACCGGCCTTGCCTTCCAGGCTGGCCAACTTCCCGAGCAATTCCTCCGCTCGTTGCCCGCACCGAAGAACCCCGGCGCTGCGCCAGCAGCAACAGGTGGGATGCCCCAAGTGGCCGCGGGCAAGCGCCCCCAGACGCCCCAGCAGCAAGCAGCGATGATGCTCGCCGCCAGCAAGGGCACCGTGCCCAGCCAGGCCGCGCAGCCCGGCCGCGCGCCTGCGATGGTCGGGCCGCACGGGATGCCTGTGTACAACCCGAACGTCTCCAACCCGGCGTACCACCACCACCTCATGCAGCAGCAGAACCGCATCAACCAGGCCGCCGCGGCCGCCGCGGGGCGCGGCATGCCGCTGGCCGGCGGCAACCGCTTCAGCGGCGCGCTGCAGATGGGCAGCCGCCCGGGCGCGCCGGGCGTCGTCGCGATGCCGCCGAACCCGCTCGCGCCCGGCGGAGGCGGCGACGCGGCGGCGGGCCAATCGCAGGCCAACGCGCAGTGGGCCGCGCAGATGCAGGCGATCGCGGCGGCGCAGCAGGGCGGCGGCGGCCGCGCGGCGCTGACGCCGGCGCAGATGGCGGTCATTCAGCAGCAGCAGTGGTTGGCCCGGATGGGCGTGCCCCTCGGCCGCGGGCAGTACACGCCGCAGCAGATACAAATGATGCAGGCTATCGCGCAGCAGCGTGCCGCTGTCGCTGCTCAGGCTCCTGGCGCACCGAAACCGCCTGGCGCACGCTGACTCCGGGGATGCATGGGATTGTCTTTGGCTTAGTATAGGAGGACCACTTTCGCATTATGTACTCTAATTAGTTTCGATACAATGCAGTCGCAGCTGGTGGCCGAGTTCCGCCTCACGCGTCCGACTCCTTCGACATAGCTTGCGCGCGCACCTCTTGCACTTGACAGCATTGATTATTAGCATTTGCACATGTACAGCAGCAGATACAAGACAGCGCGCGGCGCAGACAACATAAAACTGTTAGAACAGACGAATGGTCCGTTACGCGGGTACAGCGGACATGGGTGTGTGATCCCGCTCGGCGGGCGGAGGTTGCACAGCGACCTCGTCCGTCCCGTCGCGTTTTCGTTTCAAGGACGACGACGACGACGGGCGATCGGACGAGGATGAGCGCGATGGTTCCATCGAGGCGGGCATCCTTTCCCCCGGGGTGACGGGTCGCGACCACTGGTGTTGCTGTTGCGGGTCAGTGGGTAATGGTACAGGGGCGGGTATGCTTGCGTCTTGCGGTGTGTGGGAGGTGGAGGCGATGGGTTGCTGATGCGCCACGGCGGCCGCCGTCTGCTGCAGGACGGGCATCGCGACGGAGATGGGCAGCGCGACCATGCCCGGCTCGCCGCGCCCGTTGAGCACGTTGACGCCGGGCGGGAGCTGGTGGAAGATGGCGCCGTGGCGCATGAGGTCCGCGCCGTGCTCGATCGCGCCGGGGTGCACGCCGAGCACAACGCCCGGCGGGAGCTGCACGTGCGAGAGCACGCCCTGCATCGCGGCCTGCGCCTGCGCGTGCTGCTGCTGCTTCGGCGTCGCGAACTTGGGCGCCTTGGTCTGCGCGACCGCCGCGCCGTCCCACTCCGGGTCGCCCGGCTTGACGAACTTGATCGTGCCCGCCTTGAGCAGATCGAGCAGCCGCGAGTTCACCTGCACCGTGTTGTTCGACGGGTTGCGGAATGGCAGGTCCTGCGGCCAGCCCGCAATGCGCACGCCCCAGTTCTCGATCTGCTCGGGCTTCGTCCACCGCATCTCGGCGGATGAGTTTCCAGACGCATTGCTTGCGGGGCGGGTTCAGGACTCGCGCGCGCACAAGGGCAGTTGAGGAGCTCACCGGAGCGCGACACGCATGGCCGTGTTGAGTTCGGATTTCAGCGAGTTTTTGCACTTCTTGCCCGCGGCCGAGGCTGCTGTGTCGGTCTCTCCGGATGCGATGGAGAGCTTGCAGTGGTTCTTGAACAGCTTGACGCCGCTGTTGCCGCCCATCTTGAGCGAGTCCCAGAACGCCTTGCCGATCTTGGTGCCGCCAATGAAGCTCTTGTCGCCGTCCCGTGTACTCGTGACGAGCAGGAGGGACTCGTACTGGCCTGCACTGTGGAGGGAGTCGAGTGTGCTGCATACTTTGGCAACGACCGCCCTGGCCGAGTGGTTCGCGCCTGCCAGTTCGGGGTCTCAGAAGCCGTCTCAGCTGAGAATCGTCGGGGTATGGTGGGCGCACCGTGTCCAGGAGCCTCGTCTGGGAAGGACCTGTCGAAGAGCAGCCTGGAGTAGGCCAGAGCCACATGGCGCCGAATCTGCGGAAGGGCCCGTAGTAAGCGCAACGGTTCCCCCGCAACCGCGACCAGCGCACATAGTCGACCGGCTTCTGCTCGCGGTCGGCGAACGCGGCCAGCGCCTCCTCCTGGGCCTGCATGAGGTGCTCGAGCCGCTCCAGGAAGAGCCCGTGGTCCCGCGCCTCCGGCGTGTCGGGCAGCGCGTTCGGCTCCAGGTTCGCGTACGCGTCCGCGCTCAGCAGCTCAGAGGCGTCGATTATCTCGGCCGTGTCGTCCACGGGGGGCCCGTTGGGGGCCATTGTGAACGCTGTCTGGAAAGAGCAATCACCGCCGGACGGTTTTCTCCGGCGGAGCACATGTGAGTTGCCCGGACCCGGTGTTCCAGCGCTTTCAACTCCACGTCGCCGGTGTATTTTCCTCCTACTTCAGCGTTTGGATATTGGTGGTCTGAACATGC
The DNA here is from genome assembly GCA_030578095.1 of Auricularia cornea. Taxonomy (NCBI): domain Eukaryota; kingdom Fungi; phylum Basidiomycota; class Agaricomycetes; order Auriculariales; family Auriculariaceae; genus Auricularia; species Auricularia cornea. The sequence goes on along the minus strand of JARLTE010000009.1, from coordinate 1,188,813 downwards.
TGTTACATCCGCGTTTGAGGCGCGGAGACCTGAAGCCTCACTTGTACTGGAGCTGCAAGGGGAGACATACAACTTAAACTATCAGTCACCAAGCACAGTGGCATGCAATCCGAGAGAATGTACGAGAAATATTGTCCTAGCCCCGCCGTGCTAAACGAAGGAGGGGACGGCTGTCCTGTGACTCAAGCTGCCCGCAGACGGACCATCTCTGAGCTCTGAGCCAGGTGTACGTCGTAATTGGCCTGAGAACGCCTGGTACGAGCGGTTCGTGTCCCGACACGGCCATACGCCCTTATTCCCAGGGCCAGAAAGATCAAGGTTTGTTCCACGAGCACACTTAGGTGATTCCTTTGCACAAGCGACGGCTTCAGCACGACTCGGGACATGAGTCTGCCGGACCTGGGAACTGTATTTTCGAGGTTAAAATCTGTTGAGAAAGAAGGTGAGAGAGATGCGACAACGAGGAACAGGTCCAAAATGGAACGTCAGCGAAGGGCAGAGACTTGTGGCAGTGCTAAACCGTGACGAACGACCATATAAGGAAATTCCCTATCGGAGATTACCGACCTCAGGTCTTGGGAAGACCTGAATCCTTACCGGCTTCAGGAATATCTCTACGTCCTCCCACCCACATTCTAATATCACGACATCACTCCTGCTGTGAATCTCCCACGCTCCGCTCCGCTGCACAACCGCCACCGACATCAGTGCCGTGCCACCAATTACTGGGAGCAGCCGTCGTATTCGCCTACTCCAGGGTCAGCACTTGGACTGTTGATGAGCATGCATTCCGGCCAATCTACCTCGAAGCCAACGACAATGCTGGCGATCGGGCCCGGCTCTGCAGTTCGCCGTCTCCGTCTCTCCAGGCGCAGCCCATAGCTTCCCTCAGGGCGCCCTATCACGCGCATTGGCCTTCCTCATTTTACATGATATGCCTGTCAGGGGTATAGGGGTGGCGGGGACTTGCTCGCCGTTTGAATGCAACTTTGCTGCATTCTTTTTTCATCCTCGTTCTCGTACCTTGGCCCGCTGCGGGAAGTTGAACTCAACTGGTTCATACGATCCTGCGAACCTGAATATACCAAGGTACGCATGGTCCTTCATGGGTTGCGTATTTGGACAGACGGAACGAATGGCGGCGGCAGGCCGTCGCGGCCTCTGACGGTCTGTCTGTACGCCCGAGGCCGGGAAGGAATGCAGGAACGGCGGCTCCCAGCATTCCTTGGATCATCTGTCCACTAGGAACCTTGTGCCCGGACAATGCATTCTCGCCGATACGGTAGTTGCCAGACTTGAGTTCTCTCTCCAACCATACTCCGAAGACTCAGTCTTGCAGTACTCACCCTTGGTAAGCTAGGTTCATGAGGCCTTCATGGACGGCCTTCAGGGCCTTCAGTACCTACACAGTTCGCACTAGAGTGATGTCACAGCAGGAAAGCGAGGTTGTATTCATTGGAGTCCGTCTCAGTGGTGGTTATTACAAGATTCGTATTTAGTCGGTCTAGTGTAGTATTGGGGTACGAGGATTGGCTTCGGGGCGGGCAGAGACGGATGGCAATGAACTTGCGAAAGCTTGTATGCATGGGGCAATTCTTCACACTTCGGAGTCGGCGAGCTTACACGTCGTACTGATGGCAGCAGACAAGAAGGTTAGACGACGTCAATGCAGAGAGAGGGAGTATCCGTACCTGGATAACGAGGGATTCAGGCCACGGCGTAATGGTGCCCTTGGCGTTGACATAGAGTTTGCGCGGAGCGCCATGCCAATCGACAGTGAACCTACGAGTACCAAGATCAGAGGATGACAGAGGACGGGTTCGAGATGCACGGACCTGTTCAGCTGTCCAGAGCGGCCGGGCGCGCGGCGGATATTTTTGAGACTAAACACTGCACGAATCACTTGCGGCATCGTCTATTGCTACAGTAAACGCCCGCCACTCAATCGCCTGAGACTCAATGAAGCTCACCTTTTCGAGGAACTCGTCGTTGAGCATCGTCTGGGCGCCATGCCTGAACAGCAGGTAGTCCCGGTGGGCACGCTCGGGATCGATAGTATGCGTGCAATTGGGTCCAAATGCTTCAGTCTGGAAAAGATAAGCACACGGACTCCATGCTGAGAGACGGTTACGAACGTCTACGTTGGCTGTCGCAAGGCTGACGAAGACACGTTCGCCACGGTTGAGACGAATCTTCGGCAACCCTGGTCCCTGATCCACATCCGTGTCCGCGGCGACGTCCCTGAATAAACCCGGGGTCTGTCGCGGTTATTAGTATATCAGGAACGTTAATGCGCCGGCATCGCATACCTGAGGGTCAAGACCTGGATCAATGAAGTCAGCACATTATTCAATCGTCGTGGCAAAGTTCGCGTACGGAGAGCTTCGAGGACATAGCCGGTAAGCAGACGGTTTGAGTCATCGTCGATCCGAAGTGCAAGGCGGCAGATATGCTCTTTCTGAGCACGATGCTCGTCCTCAAGATAGAAATTGATGATATGCGCAGCGGCTTCGTGAGAGTCAGCACGGTTCGGATTATGAAAGCAGGAAGGCAGACCTTGGCCATAATCCGGAACGCTGGCGACGACAGTCCCAAGCACGCTGTACGCGAGCTCGTCGATCGTCGCGTTGGTGTTCATGCTGCAAAGCCTGCGGAGGAAGTCGTGCGCGTGGCCGTTCTGGCCGACGATCCAATGGATGAGGGCGTCTTTGGCGCCGGAGAGCGAGAAGTGGCCCTTCGCGATCTCCTGCAGGTGCGCCTTTATTTCTCCGAGGAACATCTGCGAGAACTCGATCGACTGCTCGCGCAGGTTCCAGCCGGCCACGGGACGCGTGTTGAGGAACATGAACCTGGCGGGAGAGTTAGCCTCCTCCGAACGCAGCGCGCGGATAGGCTGCTTACTCGAACATCCGCGCGGTCATCTGGTACACCTCCAGCTCGGTGTGCGCGCCGCGAGGGTTCTCGTGCGTCTTGAGGGGAATTCCCGCCTGCAATTCGCTGAGAAAGAGACACCAGTATCTGGAGGTGGCCCACTGACCACATGCTCGGTGACCCAATGAACGGGGACCAAGTTGACGACGTCGCGGACGATGTCCACGGAGCGCACATCCCTGCCCACCAGCGTGTAGCTCTTCTCGCGGATGAGCTTGCGGGTCATGTCAAAGTAATACCGGGCGTAGAGGTCGATCTGCCCCGGCGCGAAGAGCGCATCGCGTATCTAGGAATAGGGTAAGCAGGTTTCGCAGGGTGGTGTGGCAAAGTTTCCGCACCAGCAGCCGGTCCCGCCGATGCTTGACGGTATCGTTCTGCGCGAGGTACATGCCATACCCGTCGGTGATATCCTTCATGAAGCCGGTATACGCGACGGGGAAGTTGCGCCAGTCCTTGAGGACGTTGCGGCAGCCCGCGGCGGTCTTGACGACCTGCATCTTCTTGGAGCTTGAGTTCATCTCGAAGTCGTACTTCTCGACGATGTCGAGCTTCGCAAGGATGCTGTGGACGCCGGGCGGCGTGATCATCGGGAAGTGCGCGTAGATGCTCCGGTCGTTGTAGTGCTCGGGCAGGGTGCGCATGAGCAGCTTCGAGAGCTGCCCGCCGAACGAGCCGTTGTTGAGGTCGCGCGCGCAGTCCTGGTAGCCCCACGAGGAGAGATTGAAGGCTGCATGCCAGGGATCAGCCATGAAGACCAGTGTGGCAAAGTGCGCGTACGCGTGAAGTCCGTAGTGAGGAAGCGGTCCCCACGCACGAGACAAACGGCATCGGCGAGAATGGCGCGCGAGATGGTGAATCCGGGACACAGACCCGCTCCCGGGCGAGGCGTCTTGGCTTCCTCAGCCTGCAGGCCAACGTACAGCTCGAGATGTTCGATGTCGCCGTACAGACGGGTCGCCGGTTCCTGCTCGTCATCAGACAACGACTCAGTCCGTCGCATGCTGACGGCACGCACATGGATAGCGGGATCAGGGTTCCACTCCTCAAAGCTGGAGTAGGCTGGACAACACGTCAATCCGGGTTCTCTCACCAACCCGTGATACATACGCTTGAGGCCCATGAACTTGCGGAATTCGTTGAGGGAGCACACGCCCCAGGCGCGGGCCTGCTCGATCGCCATCATCTCCACGACACGGAGGACGGCGGGCGTGCCACGCGCGCCGAATGCGCCGGCAACATTTGTCGTTGCCTCCTTCATCACGCGCGCCAGGTCGTCATCGCTGAAACGTCCATTCCTCTGGCGCTTGAGCCTGTTGTGCTTTAGTTCGGATGCATCACACATGCAAGGGGCAACGTACGAGCCAAAGTCCCACTCGCCGGGGTCCTTGGGGAACTTGCCCATCCACGAGCGCACGCCCATGAGGAACTCATGCTTCGTGATCTACCACGACAGATAGGTTATCAGCACAAGAGAGGGAGAGAAAGAGACACATACGGTGTCCGGCGGCTTGCCAGGGAAGATCTTTCCATAGACGTCGTTGGTGAGCCATTCCTCATCCTTCTTCGACAATGTCGCGTGCCACTGCATCCTAGGTAAGCGCGCCAGGCCAGCCGTGCGCCGCGGATCGAGGTCTCACCCTGTACAGCAAGTTGAACTCGACTGAGATGACGTTCCCCTCGCCGCGCGGGACGAGCTCGTGCGTCAGCGTGCGGATGGACTGTGGCAGGCAGACGCCCTCTTATCAGCTTCTTTCCTATCGCCGCGGAGAAAGAAGCACAGGGCCAAACGCACCTGGAGCGGGTCCAGGCACCAGTCCGAGCCCTCGCGCACGGTGCCCAGGATCGAGCCGAGGTAGTCGCCCAGGATGACCTGCATGAACTTCTCGCGCCGCGTGAGAACCCCCATTCACTGGCTTCAAACAGTACGCACGTAGCCGCAGTTGACGAGGCGCGCCTTGTTGAAGATCTCGTCGTCCTGCTCCTCCGCGGCGCTCGGGTTGTCGCTCCGCCACTCGGGCGTCGGGTCCTTGAACTTGCCCTGCTCGTTGATGAGCCGGATGCGGCGCGCGATGTACTAGAATGCGCGTCCATTCATCCAGCGGGACCGGTCAGCAATCGCTAGACACGATATGGAATGGGGACGCTCTCACGTTGTGGTTCCGGCAGAAGAGAACGAGCAGCGCGCCGACTGCTTCGGGCATCATGAGCAGGCGCTCATCGGCGAACGTGTCCTCCTGCGGGCCCCGGGACGCGTTAGGGGCGACCCTGCATGTGGCATGGGCAAGGAAGTCGGGGGAGCGCACCTTCAGCAGACCGCGGCCGTCCTTGATGCGGACCTTGTTCTGCGCATCCTCGTTGTGCCCGTAGAGCGGGGACAGGTCGAGGTAGGACGAGGTGTCGTTGATCGTGCTCTGCGTGTGCGACGTGCGGAAGAGCGAGTGGATGCTGCCCGTGCGTATAAGACTCGAGCCTTCCAGGCGGCTGCAATGAACGCAAACGCACATGATATTCGCGAACGCGAAGAAGAGCGACGAGATCTGCGTCGGGTGTTCCTTGAACTGCAGCCACCAAAAGCGTCAGCTTCGCGAGTCAGAAGCGGAAGGGGAGAAACGGGGACGCGCCTCCTGGCGCCTGAGAAGGACGTCGAAGACGACGCCGGGGTCCGGGAGGGCGGACTGCGGCACGGGGTTGCTCGGCGGGACGCTGCGCGCGTAGGGCATGCCCGCGCGCCCGAGGTCGGGGAACAGGGGGTTGTTGTTCGAGCCGTCCGGCATGCGGTGCGCGTACGGCTTGCCCGAGAACACGTCCGGCGGCGGGTACGCCGTCGGCGCGGGGTCGTTCGCGCCCAGCGCGTAGCCGTTCGGCATCCCGCTGATCATCGAGCTCGACGGGCTCCCGTTGCCGTTCCCGTTGGCGTAAGAGCCGTTGCCATTGCCGTTGCTTTTCCCGATGAGAATGCTGTTCTGCGGCGAGGGCGTGTAGGCCCTCCCGATCATCATGCTGCTCTGCGGAGAGACGGTGGGTGAGGTGTATCCCGAGGCGAGGAACGACGGGAGGAGCGGCGGGCGGCCCAGGAAGGTCGACGGCGGGTGCGGGAGGTCCCTGTAGACTGCCCTGGATATCAGAGGGACCGACTCAGGGCTGCGGCGCCGGGCACGCACACAGCTCGACAATCCGGTTCTCGAGCACGGTGCTGAGCCAGGAGCCGCGCGGCAGCTTGGCGAGGATGATGAGGACCTCCTCGAGCAGCCACTTGCGGTCGTCGATGCCGCTGTCGACGTGCGCGAGCGCGTCCATGATGGCGTCCTGCGCGTGCGCTGTGTGTCAGATGGCCGGGGTTGCGCGCGCGCCACACGCACGATGTTGGCTGCGCTGGGCAGCAGCGGCAGGCCGAGCTTGAACTGGCTCTTGATGCTGTCGAGGGCGCGCAGGCCGGCGGTGTGAGTGTCCTGCTTGCCGTCGTCGAGGATGGGGCGCTGTGCGAGCACGGCGAGGTTCGCGACCTGCGCCGCCGCGTCGTACGCGCTCTGCCACAGCGTCAGCGTCGAGCTCTGTGCACGTGACTGGCGGCGAGGCGGGGCTCACCGCTGCTGCGCGCGTCAGCGTCGAGAACATGGTCGCGGTGGGAGCGTGCGGTGGGGCGGGGGCGAGGGCTGGGTTTTAGGTCGCCTCCGGCGTGTTTATACGCGCCGCTCGGTGTCTGCGCCGCCGATCATCAGGAAGGCGCGGGTGCAAATGCGATGCCTCAGCGTGTGCAGATCGCCCGATTCCCAGGCCCTTGCCTTTACCGCCTCTGCACCGCACCCGCCGCCTGCCTGATTCTTATGTCACTTATGCAGTCTAGAGCCCAGTGCCTAGCCTGCAGTAATAACACTCTCATGCAATCCATCCCTAGCCCGTCGTGCAGTTGGCGCCCAGACAGGCGAAACGGCTGCGCGTCCCGGCTGCTCCGCGCCCCGGCGGTCCCCATGCACTCGTAGAATCAGCCTCCCTCCCTCCTCGACGCGCGGACATGGGCGCGCCCCAGCGACGCTCCTGCGTCATTCGAAGGGTTCCCAGCCGATCGGGGACGCGCGAACCCCGGCGTGTTTGCCGTATCGATGCATAGGATTTCTGTCGATCCCCACGCGGAGGCGCTGTGGCACTGTGCCTTGAGTTGCGCCGCCCGCCGGCCCGGGCTGGCGATAGACGACAAGACGCCGGAGAGTCAGATCTCAGAGTGCACCCCCACGCCGCGCTACGCGCAGGGTGGGCCCTCTCAGTGCGAGATTTGCCAGCGCAATCAGCAGCTAATAGTAAGAGAATTCGCGACGCGTCTTCCCTTGATGGGGCCAGTGGCAAATGGAACTGCAATTATGGGGTGGCAATGTCGCACAAGCGAGTCTAGCTCGTCGGGCTATAAGTAGGAGCTCGGCACCGCGTCTTGCGCGGCGGTCTGTGCTGTTAGTCGACGTGAGAACGCAGGTCCAGCATTGGCGGTCGGAAGGGATGGGCGCGCTTGGTCCGACTTGACGTGAGACGCTCTAGGAATCCGGAGCCGGACGCGCTCATCGGAGATTACTGTGGTGGAGATGCGAACGCGTCTTGAGCTCCGTCTGAGTCTCACGAGTGGCATTGCTCAGCACTGACGGGACGGACGCACTTGATCCGACGTGGCGCGAGGCGCTCTGGGGCTCCCCAACGCGCTTCGTCACGCCATGTCAAGAAATAACTGGGTATTACAGGACTGCTCTCTCACCCGCCCAGTCATCGCGGAACCGCATGTGCGCGCGTCTGCGCGGGGCAGGGCATCACTGAAAACCGGAGATTATTTTGTTCTATCGTGTCCGGTACCACGGTGGCTGGTGGCCGCGCCGACAGGACTCAGGGCTCAGAGGTGCAGACGACGATGATGATTCAGATTCAAGGCTCTGAGAAAGAGACGCCCGGGCGATTTCTCAGACGAGCTTTCACGTGTCAGCGCGGCTTACGTCGGCCGTGGCCGGAGCTCGGCTGGAGCGCCCGTACTTGAGCGACCGGCCACCCGCACTCTGTATGCTGCCCTCCGACCCTTCAGCTCCCTCCGCCATGGCCCCCGCCCCGCTCCTGCCCGCAACAACAGCCCCGGCCCCGGCCCAGGTCGAGGCGAATGGCGTCGCAGCGGCGAAGAAGGCGGCCGCGCGGTCGTCGGCGTTCCGGTTCGACACGGTCGAGGATGCGCTCGCGGCGTTCGCGCGCGGCGAGTTCGTCGTCGTGATGGACGACGAGAACCGCGAGAACGAGGGCGACCTCATCGTCGCCGGCGCGGGGGTCACGACGCAGCAGATGGCGTGGATGATCAAGCACACCAGGCGCGTCCAGACCCGCGGGGGGGCGCTGACTGTGACGCTGACGCTGACACAGCGGGTACATCTGCCTGTCGCTGCCCGGCGAGCGCCTCGACGAGCTCGGTTTGCCGATGATGGTGCCCGAGAACGAGGACCCGCTGCGCACCGCGTACGCCATCACCGTTGACTACAGACATGGTCCGCACTTGCTTGGTCGCTGCTGCCCGGACTCGCGCTGACGCTGCACAGGGACGACGACGGGCATCTCTGCGCACGACCGCGCGCTGACGGCGCGGCAGCTGGCGTCGAGCAGCGCGACGGCGGCCGACTTCATACGGCCGGGCCATCTGGTGCCCCTGCGCGCCCGGCCGGCCGGCGTCCTCGAGCGCAGGGGACACACGGAAGCCGGTCTCGGTCAGTCTTCCCTTCCTTTCCCCCTGCTTCGCGGCCCCAGCTGACCTCTCGGGCTGCGCTCTTCAGATCTATGCCGGTTGACAGGCCAGCCGGCCGCGGGCCTGCTCGCGGAGATCGTCAACGACGACGTCGACGGCACGATGGCGCGCGGCAACGACTGCCGCGCGTTCGCCGACCGCTGGGGCCTCAAGATGATCAGCATCGACATGCTCGCGCGCCACCGCCAGCAGCAGGCGCAGCAAGCCTCAGCGTAAAAACGCTCGCGCCTTGCCAACGATCAAGGTGTATCTTTATACGGTTGCACGCATACATAGCTGTATCAACCCCCTCTCCCTCTCTCTGTTGTTTCTCGGACGGATGCCACACTGTAATAGACCACTGCACGCCTGCCAGGGCCTCGTGAATGCATGCGCCGCCCCAGCTGATTTGTCATCGTCGATCGAAGACGCGTTCGGACGTCCGTCCCGACAAGCAGCTGCCCGTCTTGGCTGCTTTAATTCTCTGTCGCCCTGTCGGAATGGGGTAGCCCGCGCCACGCGATGCCCTCAGATCTCGAGTCCAAGCTGCAGGCCGCGCTGCAGTCGCGCGCTGAGCGCGGCATCCTGCGCAGTCTCGACCCGTCCAGCGCGGACGGCGTCGACTTTGCGTCGAATGACTATCTCTCGTTTGCGCGAGACCCTGTGCTCCGGAACGCGTTCGTCAAGCGCGTTTCCACGTCCACTGAGTGAGTCCTCCAGTCTTAAACGTCCGTAGCGCGCTCATGCATGAGAAGGCCAATCTTAGGCGCCGGCGGCTCGCGTCTGCTGGTGCCGGCGCTGCCGCACGCGGCGCTGGAGACGCGGCTCGCGCGCGTGTTCAACGCGCCGGCCGCGCTGCTGTTCAACTCGGGCTTCGACGCGAACGTGTCGTTCTTCCAGGCCATCCCGCAGCGCGGCGACGTCGTGCTGTACGACGCGCTCATCCACGCGTCCGTGCACGACGGCGTGCGCGCGGGCCGCGCCACCGCGCGCCCGTTCGCCCACAACGACGTGCAGGACCTCCTCGCGCAGCTCGACGCCGTCCCGCCGGGCGCGACGGTCTTCGTTGCCGTCGAGTCGCTGTACAGCATGGACGGCGACTGCGCGCCGCTGCGCGCGATCGCCGACGCGCTCGCGCCGCTCGACGCGCGCGCGAAGCTCGTCGTCGACGAGGCGCACGCGACGGGCGTCTTCGGGCGCGGGCTCGTCGCGCAGCAGGGGCTGGAGGCGCGCGTGTTCGCGCGGCTCGTGACGTTCGGCAAGGCGCTCGCGTGCACGGGCGCCGCGCTGCTGCTGCCGCCGCTCGCGCGCGCGTACCTGCTCAACTACGCGCGCCCGCTCGTCTACACCACCGCGCTCAGCGGCTTCTGCGTCGCGGCGGCGGACGGCGCGCTCGACGCGCTGGAAAACGGCTATGCTGACGCGCGCGCCGCCGCGCTGCACGCGAACGTCGCGCACCTCCTGCGCGCGCTGCGCCCGCACCTGCAAGCCAGCGGCGGTCTGGTGAGCGTCCCGGCGGGGCATGCAAGCGGGTCGCCCATCGTCCCGCTGCTCACGCAAGATCCGCGCGGGCTCGCTGCGCACCTGCGCAAGCGCGGCCTCGTCGCGCGCCCCATCGCCGCGCCCACCGTGCCGCGCGGCCAGGAGCGCGTGCGCGTCTGCGTCCAGGCCGGCCACACGACCGCGCAGCTCGACGCGCTGGCCGACGCCGTGGGCGAGTGGATGCGCCTGCGGGCGCGGTTGTAGGACATGAATGGTTGCGAATGTATCCTAGGATAGTTGGTTACGTACAGATAGAGTTTCGGTCCGGTGCCGGTGGCTTCGAGCACCCCGGTCGTTTGTGGAATGTTGGACTGGTTTCAGGGACAGGCAAGAGACTTCCAGCAACCCCATGTCAAGTGGCCGCTGCCGCCACGAACGACGGCGTCAACGGTTACCACATTCCGTGCACATCACGTGCTGAGAGAGAGAGCGGTTGCCTCGGTACTTGTAGCGACTACATGGTCTCATAAACTGGTATGGAACAATCAGGAAGACTCATCGCTCACTCTCAGCTCCTTCTCCACTCGTTCCATGGCTGGCCTTCCCCACGTCGCCATCCAATGCCCTTCCGCCACCTGAGCCGCCGTGGCTCTGTCGCTCGGCTCCCATCTCAGCATCGACTCCAGCAGCTCCCCAACTGCCGCTAGCTCGCCGTCTTCCACAGCCGGCTCGTCGCCCGCGAACCACTGCGCGCATTCTTCCCGGCTTGTGCGGACCTCCTCGACACGTCTCGCCAGCGGGAACACCTCACTCGGGGTGATAGGCGCGCCCGTCCAGCTCTCCGTCCACGCTGCAGGGAGCGGGCCCAGCGCGGAGACGGCCTCTTCCAGCACGGTCGCGGCGTCGACGGTCACGAAGAGCTCGAAGAGCGTGCGCCGCGCGTAGATCGCGAACAGCGCGCACGCCAGCGCCCACATGTCCGCCCCCGCCCCCAGCGGTTCGCGCGGGGGGAAGAATGCTTCTGGGGCGCGCGTGATGTACGGCGTGCGCAGGGTGTAAGTACCGGTCTTCGGCCGCGGGCTGCCACGACTCTCCGAAGTCTGTCAGCAGGATGTGCGCGTCGCGCAGGGTCAGTTCGTGCGAGGGCTTGTCGAAGAAGTCGTCCAGAGAGGGGTGAGACTCAGATCCCATGGGAAGAATCGAGCTGAACCAGCTGGGGGAGCGAGACGAGGAGGCGTGCATGGCCCGCGGTGGCAATGCAACGAGGATGTTGCCTAGATGGATGTCTTTCGAGCAGTGAGACCGACGATGGGCTCGATGGAAACGACAACGACGCACCACCGTGCACGACTCCCTGGGAATGCACGAATCCGACGGCAAGAATGAGCTGCGCGGCCATCGCGCGCGACACGTCCAACGGAAACAGATTGACGCCATCCGAGGCGTCTTTGCTGCTGGACAGACTGAAGGCGCCTGCGGGCGTACCCACGATACATTGGTGACGGTAGAACCAGCCGTGCTCGATGAAGGAGTCTGACATATGCTGGACGTGCTTGTAGCCCGCATGACCCGCCGGAGCCGCATTTCCCATGGCCAGTAACTGTCGTATATCGCGCTCGTGGCTGGCCCCGGACGGGTGGGCGGCAATGAGCTTGATTGCTACAAGGCGCGTGCTCGACTCGTCGCGTGCAAGCCAGACCGTCGACGCTGCCCCGCGACCGAGCATGTCGAGAACTTTGTAGCGACCACCGTTGAGCGCTCCTCGGGGATAAAGGTTGCTGCTGGTGGGCAGCTCTCCAGATACAGGCGAGACGTGTTCGATTTGGCTTTGAGTAAGTCCCATTCTTCGAGGCACAGCGGTGTCGCAAGTGGCGAGCGGAAGTGCTTAACTCGGGGGAAGCCGTCCGTCCGCCGAGTCACCTCGGAGATGATGGAAAAGATTAGTTCTGCTTGGATGACGAATGCGAAGCGCTGGCGCTGATCGGCAGGCCGGCGCGAGTCGCCGTCGGCAAGGTGCATGCAGCGGGCGGATTCGGGGGCTCATCGCATTTTTCGGGAAGGACCTCGCACGTCGTCGCGAACGCGTGGGCGTCCGACAAGCGGGGTCCGCTCACGCATCCCAAAGCTGGAACTTCCGAGCGCATGCCCGTCCCGGGGGAAACAACGACGTCGTCGTGACAGCCAGACGGCTCAGATCCTGAGCTGAATTTGACCACTCGTACAGCGCGTACGGTACATCCGCCCGAAATACGTAGAAATACAGTGCATTCGTCGTCGATGTTGGCGGACATACGCGTGGCGTTTCCAGCGAGTAAGCACTGACTAGCAGTTCAAATCGCGCGACGTCGGATCGCGGCGGTACCTGCAATGCTGCAATAGTTCCACCTCGCAGACGACGGCTGGCAGCGGGCGCGTGATGAGTATCACCTAGCGGGCATCGGCAGCCGAAGGATTCAATCTTGCAGCGCGTTGATCTCTGCCTCGCTTTGCGCGAGGTACGCGTCGTGCGTGTCGGGCGGCGCGACGCCGCTCTTGCTTGCTTTGGGCGGCGGTCAGCCGTGCATCGCAGTCGCAGCTACGGTGGGAATCGGAGCGCACCTTGCGCTGCCTTTGCGCGCATCCGTGCTACGACAATCTTGTCGTGCTGGACGGCGGCAAGCTGGGTGTGTTTGATCGTCCCTGCAGTTTGTCAGACGACAACTACTAGGACACCGGGCGGGCAACGCACCGGACAGATGCACGACATGCGGCACGTAGCTTTCACCGTTGATGGTGGAGAGCAGCGTCAGGCCTGCCCAGGCGATGCGGTGGTGGTCGCGCGCGACGCGGATGATGCACATCCGTGTCGTCGGCGAAAAGTATTTCACTGCGGTGCCTTCAGCGGCCAAACCCATGCCCTATATCACGGAGCGGACCAGTCAGCGAAGGGGAGACAGCGCCCCAACCGATCTCGCCGAAGTGCGTGAGGATGCTCTGCTTCAGCGCCGCCCAGATGCGCTTCGCGTCGAGCGCTGGGGCTTGCGCCGCAGCCTGGGCGGTGCTTGGCGTGTGGATGAATTCGACAAGCAACCAGCGGTTCTGAACGCATGTGAGCAGGCCATGCGTGCGGGAGGGGCATGCCGGCTTACCTTGAAACGGACCATGCTCAACAGGGGAGGCGGCGGAGTGCCAAACCGCGAACGCTCCTCTCCCTCCTACCCTTCTGGTCATACCCGGGCCTTGAGAAACCCTCACGAGCCACTCAGCACCTGCGCGCAGAAAAACTTTAGCGAGTGCTGGCCCTGGAATTGCCAGATGACGCTCTCTCCGCAGCAGCGTACAAGCATCCGAGAATACATCCTGGAGGTCTTGGAGACCTCTGTTGCGGACGACATCGGTAATTCTCAGCTATCTGCGGTGTATGAGTAAGCTTTGCCTTCATGGCTATGCGTACACGTTCTAACCTGAATGATAGTGCCGACGTAGCGGCTTTTCTAGCTGCCTCAGCGCGGTCAGCGGTGGACGAAGCAATATCCGAGTTCCTGGGAAGGCATAACGATAAGCACACCCTCCCGCTCCTGCGTCTACCGCCTGAGCTGGTCGTCGAGTGCTTCCGGTATTTGACTTTCGCCGAACTCATTGACATAACGCATGTCTGCTGCTCCTGGCGGCGCATCGCGCTCGCCGACTGCCGCCTCTGGAACTCGCTGACGCTCAGGCGTGCTCGCCCATGCAACCGCGAGATTTTTGTGACGCTCCTGGCGCGCTCCGGCAACGTACCGTTCGAGTTCACGTGGGCGCCGTGGGAGTCGAGCTGTATCGCCAACGAGCTGCTCGACGTGATTCTTCAGAATATGGGCCGCATGGGCGTTCTCGGCCTGCACCAACGTATCCCAGACGGCACGACAGCGCGCTTGCTACAGCACAAGGCGCCGCGGCTGCGGCAACTGATCACCACAGAATATGGCATCTCCGTTCTTCCCGCGGACTGTGGCCCGCAGTATCTCCCCCGCCTGGAGAAGCTTCAGCTCGACTCCTTCGTGATTCCGGCAGACTGCCAGCCATTCTCAGAATTGATGTTCTTCCGTGGAATGCTTGCAAAAGGATCGAGCACTCCCGTCATTTCTCGCATCTTCCCGCGCCTCATCGAACTGGACATCCAGGGCGTAACTCAGGACACATTGCTGGTCCTGGGCCCGCCGCCATCATCATGCCGAATGGTGTGGCTGCGGAATTCCTATTTTGGGATCGTCAACCTGGATTACTCGGCCTTTCTGCAGGCGTGTTATCAACTGCGAATTCCCTTCTTGTGGATTTCAGGACCGAGGTCCCTCCTCCCTAGCATTCATGAATTTGTGCACACGACCGTGGCACAGTATCGCATCTTTGTGTGCCACGAGAGCATGCTGAGACTGGAGTGCGATGCCGACGATGTGGTCCGCGAGGTATGGATCTCGGGGGTGTTCCAAGTCCTACTGCAAGAGCTCTCCTGCTTCCCGCACATGGAACGCCTCGGAGAACTCGTACTCCCCTTGAACCTCCTACTCGACATGCGCCTCATGCAATCGCGTGCGATCACGCCCTTCCCCGGGTTGTGTTCCCTAACAATCGTACTACCAGGCGGCACAATCCCGTCTCTGGCTGATCTCCCCGCGGGAGACGGCCTACCCCTTCGAATGCCGCGTCTCGACGCGCTGACGCTGGAGGCGGTGGCTTGCGACTATGGCACGGATGACGATCCTAACGACGAGGCCAGCTCCTTGAACGTGCGCTGGTTCATAGCCGAGTTCCCCCGCACACTTCCCGTGCTTTTAAACACGGTAAGACCGCGCCTCGCGACGGTTACGGTCGTTTTGGTCGACGAGTTCGACGCGGCGCACTTCGCGGTCAAGCAGGACCTCAGTGCCCTGCGCAGCCTCGCCGAAACGCTGCGTATCCGCGATCAGGACTACGAATACGTCCGGGAATTTGTTGACGGATAGTTTATCTCAGGATTGCCTCTCCGTTGGCCTGGACATGAGAACACGAGTTGCTTCTGTATGTGTCGGAGAAACACGCTGCATTCATATGCAGAAACATAAACAGACTATTTCTCAGACTTTGACGATCTGAGTTCGCTGCTTTATAGTGCAGTCCTATTCTTGGCCACCTGGACCACGCTTATATGATTCGTCTGTCATAGCGCTCAGTTAGTTTCGTCCGACGAGGAAACTAACACGTTAATAACATGAGATGTTACTAACACCGTGTTAGTAACATTGTTATTAACAAGAAGTAACTAAGTGTACATTTTCAATGTAATACCCTCTACTACAAGTCTAGTGCATTCACCGGCTCATACAAAGCGAAATTACCTGGTCTTCGTGGAGTGGAAGAGGATCCTCTGCAGGATTGGACCGGATGACCTTGCTGCTGATCGGTGAGCGAGCATTTGGTGCCTGAGATTAATTCCACAATGCAGTGAGGTCTCTTGGCACCATGGGAGGTTCATTGAACACCTGAGATGTGGACGCCATCAGCATCGTCTCGTCGATGTCCGGGTTGCTCGATGTTAGTAACTCGGACTCGCCTCAAGGCCCGTGTTACTAACTGGTTACTAACGTGTGAGTTAGTAACATCGTTAGTAACAAACGGTAACTAACTGAGCGCTAGTCTGTCAGCTCCGGATTGTGGCGTGATGCCGCGGAGTCTCAAAACGCCAAACCTTAGCCTCTTTTTTTCCTTTCCAACCACGAGGACGAATGACCGGACTGGACCCTCTTACTGCCCCGTAAGCTTCTGGTGTGGCTGCCCGCGAAAGACTATCGTTCAAACTATTGTTATAGAGTTTGAAGGTGCTCACCGCACGATGCTTCTCTCTCCGCAGCAGCAGCAGGATGTGCGCCAGTACGTCGCGCAAGTCTTGCAAACCTCAATGGCGCGTAGGGTTGCCTCTGCTGAGTTCCCCGTGATCCGCGAGTAAGTCGCGGTTCGTTTCACATTGACAAAGAGTCTGACCGTGTCCGAGCAGTGATGACGCCGTCGTTGCCCTTACTGCGGCCATGCACGCTGCCGTGAACGAAGGGATAGCTATGTGTCCAAGAGACTCAGAACGAGGATCCCGCCCGTCCTGTCACGCGTCTGCCACCCGAGTTGGTCTCGGCGTGCTTCCGGCGGTTGGGTTTCCGCGACCGCCTCTCGGTGTCACACGTCTCCCGCGATTGGCGGCGCGTCGCCATCGCGGACCAGAGCCTGTGGAAAGTCGTCACGCTCCGCGCCGCCCGACCTTGCACGCACGCGATGCTTGAGGCACATCTCGAGCGCTCCGGCCGTATGCCGTTTGAGTTTACCTGGGATTCGCCCGCGGGTAATATGCCCGGGATCCTCCTGGACGTGTTACTCCCGCACATGGATCACATGGCCGTGCTTAACATCAATTCCACCATACGAAGCGCGAATGCCCGCGTGTTGCAGCAGAGGGCGCCGTGGCTGCGGAGCCTCATCAGCGAGGATTCTGCCGTCGCAGTCCTTCCTGCGGACTGGGGCCCACGCTGGGTCCCCCGCTTAGAGACTCTGCAGCTAGAGTCGTTCTCCATTCCCGAGGATTTCCGACCTCTCCCCACCCTGACGTCTTTTCATGGACGACTTGCGGAAGGATCCTCTTATCCGCGCCTGTCCCTCGTCTTTCCGAGCGCTGTCCGGCTGGATCTGCAGGGCGTCACATACGAGGCGTTGCAAGCTTTGGGACCTCCCCCTCACTCGTGCCGGGAGCTTTGGCTCAGGTCAGGCGATCGCAACAATTACGCGTCCTATTTACGGGCGTGCTACAGTCATCGGATTCCATTCCTGTACGTCTCTGGCGTGTTCACGATCATGCCTAGCGTCCGGGAGTTCGTGCATTCAGCACATGGGGAGTATCGCATGATCGCTGGCTACAGGCACCTACTGAGACTCGAGTGCGATGAAGACAACATCATCCGTGAAGTCGTCCCCGTTAGGACGCTGCCTCTCCTGGATGAACTCGACTGCTTCACAGTCTTGGACCGCCTCTGCGAGATATCGCTTCCCCTCCCGCTGCTGCTTGTTGAAGGTAAGCAACCAGAACTCTGTAGAATGTTCTCGGGCATTCTCACCGCTTCTCATTGTTTCGAGTCTCAATCCGAACAATCATGTACCAGGTAGGTAGTTCTAGTATATTCTCTCACTCGATGTATTTAACGCGGCATTCGAGAGCCACAGTGGGATACCAACTCAATATACAATCGTCTCCCACACACACAAACCAACTCGCTCACACAAACCCGCTCTCACAGCGCTCTCTTTTCTATAGGTTACGAGCCCTTAAAACGCTTGTAGCTACCCGAATAGAAGTGCTTCACCACTCTCAACACTCTATCAGTCGCTTCACAGCAACTGAACAATGTCTGCTACTACGTCTACCACCGCTCCGGTGCGTGATCCAGCGTTGTATCGCATCGACCCGCTCGATGATTCGAACTACGCGATATGGAAGGCTAAAGTACAGATGATCCTTGAAGAACAGGATCTCTGGGGTCATGTTACGGGTACCAAAACGGCGCCTGCGGCATCTGACCCCAAATATGCCGACTGGGAGCGGTCCGCCCGCTCTGCAAAGAATGCGATTTGCCTCAGACTGTCTGATACTCAGTTTACGCACACCCTGGGTTGCTCAACAGCCAAGGACGTCTGGGAATCACTCCGGACAGTGCATGAGGCTCGTGGTCCCGTCGGCATTGTCTCAGTGCGCCGTCGCTTTTTCCGCGCTCACTGCGAGGAAGGCGAGGATATTCCAGAGCACATCAAGTCACTCCGTTCCTTACAGGACGAACTGGCTCGATTAGGCTCGACTGTTGGTGATCAGGAGTTCGTCAATGTTCTCCTTACATCTCTCCCGGATTCCTGGGATGGCTTTATTCAAAGTATCAACAATACGGAATATCAAATCAAAGTTGAGAAACAGCCCGATGGCTCGTTTAAGACCGATGTTGTACCGATTTCCTCCAAGGAGGTTGTTGCGCGCGTTCTTGAGGAGGATCGGCGCCGGAAAGCCGGTTCTGGCTCCGGCAGCACAGCTTTGATCTCCCGCGATAAGCACGGCAACACGCACCCGAAGTCCACCGCGTCCGCACGCAGTGGCCCAGGCGCTTCTAAGCGCTCTGGCAAGTCCTCCAAGGTGTGGTGCTCCTTTCACAAGGTCGATACCCACAAAACTGAGGACTGCCGTGCCCGTAAAACAGGTACCGGCAACTCGCAGTCCAAGACAGCCCGGGACTCTGCTCATGCGTCCACAGAGCAACAGGCGTTTGCAGCCTATGACCGTGCTACCAAGGAGGCGTCTGCGCTGTATGCGCACCCCACAGCTCAGTCCTGGCTTGCCGATTCTGGGACAACACGTCATTTGGCACGCGACCGCTCGATCTTCCGCAACTACCGTCAACTCAACACCAGCATCCAAGGCGTCACTCCTGACGCGTCCCTACCTGTAATAGGTACGGGAGATGTGCTGGTGCGGTTCGTTTACAACGGTTCAGTGCAGGAATTCATGCTAAAGGACGTTTACCACACTCCAGGTGTTCCATACAACTTGATCTCGCTATCCCGGCTCACGGACGCGGGATTCTCGTTCTGCGGTGCCGGAGACACCATGGTCTTCTACGACCGCTCCGGTGCGCCATTCGCTGCAGGTTGTATTTCGAAAAACCTGTATCTAATGGACACTGAGCCGGTACCGCCTGACACAGCCCTCGCCGCGGCTCCGCGCCGCTCCTGGGACGATTGGCACCGCGTGCTGGGACACGTGCATTACGAGGCTGTCAAGATGCTTCACAACAAGCAAATGGCCTCGAATATGGACGTCAACACGGCCTCTCGGCCTGCTTCTCACTGCGTGCCATGTCTCAAGGCAAAAGCCCACACCGCACCATTCCCGCAGGAATCACTCACGAAAATTGCAGATATCGGCGACGTCGTCGTATCCGATGTCTGGGGACCCGCTCCCGTCGCCTCTGTGAGTGGCGATCGCTATTTCTACTCGTTCACTGACCTCAAGACTCGTCATTCAATTCTCTATTATGACAAGACGAAAGATCAAGCTCTCGCCAAGTTCAAACAGTACCGCGACTATCTCAAGACACAGACCGGTCGCTCAATTACGGTACTTCGCACGGACAACGGCGGTGAGTACGTGAACAAGGCATTCGCAAGGTACCTGGCCGATTGTGGCATTAAACACGAAACCACGGCCCCTTACTCGCCGTCTCAGAACGGTGTCGCAGAACGGCTCAATCGCACACTAGTAGAGCGCGCCCGAGCGATGCTCATCGCTCACAACATCCCTGGCTTCCTCTGGACTGAGGCCATCGGGTATGCAACATTCCTCAAGAATCGCTGCCCGACGCGCGCTCTCGCGAACCCTGTGACCCCGCACGAGGCCTTCACTGGCCGGAAACCCGACTTCGGAGATCTACACGAGTTCGGTACGCCGTGCTATGTGTTAGTACCGCAGCGCAAGCGCAACAAACTGCAGCCGAAAGCTGAGGAACACATTTTTACAGGTGTTTCCGATAATGCGAAGGCATTCCGGTACTACAACAAGGTTTCCCGCAAGGTCCAGGTCTCTCGCGACGTGACGTTCCCGCGGATAGACCCCCAGTCTACTCAACTCGACGACGACTTACCGCTTGAGGGGGAGCAACAACCAGGTGCGCCAGTTATCAAGCAGCAAGCCGCGCCGCAGCATGTTGCCACACCCTCGTCCGCTCCCGCTGGTCCGATAACGCGTACACTGACACCTCCGGCTGCAATGCCGGAGCTCCCGGCTACTCCACCGCGCGCTCGCGCCACGTCCAATCCGACGCCGCCGTCTCCGGCTGCTGTTGAATCGCGTGAAGCACGCATCCAGCGGCTCATCGCGGAACAGCCACCCCGCGGTCCGACTCCGCGTCTACCGCCGCTACGCCAGAGCACACGGCTCTCCGAACTGGACGCGAAGCATGGTAAACTCGACTACCACCGCATCGCGAACCCAGACGCTCGGGGATACAAGTTCCCCGCACCGTTCCGACATGCGCCACTCCAACAACCTGGTGATGCAGTCACAGCACCGGACACCGCTCTGATGTCGTTCTCTACACAGGAACCATCGTCCTATGACGCTGCAATCACATCCGCTGCGTCACCCCAGTGGCAAGCCGCCATGGACAGCGAGATGCAACAGCTGCACGAACTGGGAACATGGGAGTTGGTCGAACGGCCTGCCAATCGTCACGTCGTCGGTAGCAAATGGGCCTACAAGGTCAAGACGGACGAGCATGGTAATCTTACCAAATACAAAGCCCGTCTCGTGGCTCAGGGGTTCTCACAGATCCCCGGTGTTGATTTCCTCGACACTTTTGCACCAGTCGTCAAGTTCGATACACTGCGCACACTATTTGCGCTTGCAGCTACGAACGACTGGGAAATCCACCAGATGGATGTCAAGGGCGCGTATCTCAATGGTACGCTTGACGAGGAGATTTACATGCGGCAACCTCCAGGTTATGACGATGGCTCAGGTCGTGTCTGCCGCCTCCGGAAGTCGCTCTACGGACTTAAGCAGGCAGGGCGAGTATGGAACCACACGTTCCATGCAACTCTCACCGCTCTAGGCTTCGTCCGCACCGACGCGGACCCGTGTCTCTACCTCCGCACCCACAACGATGCACTGCAAATTATAGCTGTGTACGTCGACGACCTGGCCCTGTTTACGGACACCCTTGAGGCCATGCAGCACCTCAAGGACGAACTCATGTCCCGGTTCACAATGACCGATGGCGGAGAGCTCAAATGGCTTCTCGGTGTCGAGGTCACCCGGGATCGGAAAGCGCGCACCCTTAGCCTATCTCAGGGTGCGTACATTGACAGAATCGCCGAACGCTTTCGCCTGGCTGATGCAAATCCCGTTGCAACGCCGCTCGACCCAAACGCTCGTCTGAGCAAGGATCAGGCTCCAACATCGGACGCAGCGCGAGACGAGATGAGAGGCGTCCCATACGCTGAACTCATTGGCTCTCTACTCTATGCTGCGCTGACCATGCGCCCAGACATTGCATTCGCTGTCCAATTGCTCAGCCAGTTCAATAGCAATCCCGGCCACGCGCACTGGACCGCGGCGAAGCGTGTCGTACGCTATCTGCTTGGCACACGCGACGTTGGTATCACTTACCATGGCGTATCAGGTCTCGATCTACGCGTCTACTCAGACGCGGATTGGGCAACCAGTCCGGATGATCGCCGCTCGATCTCCGGGTACGTTAGTCTCTTCGCAGACGGCCCCATCTCATGGCGATCAAAGAAACAGCAAAGCACCGCGCTATCCAGCACAGAAGCTGAGTACATGGCAGTTTCCCTCGCTTGCCAAGAGCTCATCTGGTTGCGCCTGCTGTTCTCTGAGCTGGGATTCGCACCAGACGGGCCGATCCAGGTCCTCTGCGACAACCGCTCGTCGATTTCGCTCGCGCAGGACTCAAGGCACCACCAGCGCTCGAAGCACATCGATATAAGGTATCATTTCATTCGGGAACAGGTCACCTCAGGCGAGGTTGATCTCAGCTACATCCCCACCGATCTCAACGCCGCCGACGCTCTCACCAAGGCTCTACCGCGCCACAAACACGAACTATGCCTCCCGCTACACGGGTTAGGAGTTCTGTTTGAGGGGGAGTGTTGAAGGTAAGCAACCAGAACTCTGTAGAATGTTCTCGGGCATTCTCACCGCTTCTCATTGTTTCGAGTCTCAATCCGAACAATCATGTACCAGGTAGGTAGTTCTAGTATATTCTCTCACTCGATGTATTTAACGCGGCATTCGAGAGCCACAGTGGGATACCAACTCAATATACAATCGTCTCCCACACACACAAACCAACTCGCTCACACAAACCCGCTCTCACAGCGCTCTCTTTTCTATACTGCTTGACATGCACGGGCTCCAGTCGCTCGCAGTCACGTCCTTCCCCTCGCTGCGCTCCCTCACAATTCTCCTGCCGATGGGGAGCCTTCCGTCACTCGGGGGGCTCGACGAACAGCCCTTCCAAATGCCGGCCCTCGAGACGCTGACGCTGGATGCGGGGGACATTGACTACGTCCAGTACAACGAGGAAGTCATAAATATTCTCGACCTCCGCATCCCCGAGCCGGAGCCGGTGTGCGTGGATGTCCCCTGGATCATCTCCGAGTTTCCTCGCGCATTCCCCGCACTGCTCCAAACCGGGCGCCCCCGCCTTTCTATCGTGGCCGTCATTTTGCACGGCGAACTGGAGGCAGCCAACATATCTTCGGAGCACAACTTGAGTGCCTTCAGAGGTGTTACCCAAACTCTCTACGTCTGCGATCAGACTCGGTGCTTTGTCCATGTAGAAGAATTTGCTAGCTGAGAATACGTACTACTGAAGGAAAGTCCCACACCTTTGGGTCGGCCAATCTGACTTGAATCCTCATGGTCATCTCGACGGGATAGTGTCGATACAGGACTAGTATATTATAGACAAAGCAGTCATGAAGGGCCAACGTTTACTTTCCCTTCGTTCTCGACTTGCCCCATGGCTGGCCTCCCCCATCGAGACATCCAGCGCCCTTCCGCCAATTCCGACGCCGAGCATCTCTCGCCCGGATCCCATTTGAGCATAGAGTCCAGCATATCCGCGATATCCACCAGTTCGTCGTCTCCCAGTACCGGCTCTTCAGCCCTGAAGAATCGAGCCCCTTCTTCGCGGTCTTCCCGGATCCAGCCCACGCGCTCCTTCAACGAGGTCGGCTCGGTTGGGGTAAAGGGCGGGTGACCGCCGGCTGTCCATATTTCTGACCACTTCGCAGGTGGAGGGCCTAGAGCAGAGGTGGCCTGCTCCATGGCCGCCATGGTGCTTCCAGACCCGACAAACTCAAAGAACGTGCCCCGGCCATACACGTAGAACAATGCGCAAGCCAACGCCCAGATGTCGACGGCGGTGCTCAGTGGCGGCTCGTTGGCGTTGCTAGCAAAGAACACCTCCGGAGGCCGGGCGATGTACGGCGTGTGGACGGCGCGCTTTTCCTCGGCCTCGGGCTGCCACGACTCTCCGAAGTCTGTCAACAAGATGTGGGCGTCGCTCAGGGTCATTTTGTGGCATGGGATGTCGAGGAGGTCGCCTAGAGCGGCGGCTGATGCAATGCGGGTGGGAATCCACAAGGACGTGGCCCAAGATCGGTAGGCTTCCAGGGCGAGGGGTGACGACAAGGCAACAAGGATATTCGCCGGGTAGATGTCTTTAAGATATTAGATTCATACTATGACAATTGGAGGCGACGCCGACGTAGTACCATGCACCACGCCTTGAGAGTGCATGAACCCAACAGCAAGAATCAGCTGGGCCGCCATGGCGCGCGACACCTCCAATGGAAAGAGGTCTACGCCACGCGAGGCGGATTTGCTGCTGTACAGGCTTGCAGCGCCGGGCGTGCCCACAATACACTGGTGATCGTTGGACCGACGGTGCTCGCTGAAAGCGTCCAGCATATGCTGAACGTGCTCGCTACCCGCGTGACTCGGAGCCTGCGCGAGTAGACGTCGTATATGGCACTCATGGCCGCCCTCGGACGACGACTCGGAAGAGAGTATCTTGACTGATACGAGGCGCTGACTCGACTCGTCGTGCGCGAGCCAGACCCTCGCAGTCGCCCCACGACCGAGCGGGCGGTGGATTGTGTAGCGGTAGTCCTTGAGACTGTCCCCTTGGCCAACAGCGAGGTGGGTACCGCGCGCGGGCCAGCCGTCACTTGAGCTCTGAGTGAGTCCCATGAATGTGGCAAGCGGAAACGGAGATTGATCGGACCGCCGCGTCGCACAAACGCCGGCGCTACTGGAAGTTCAGCCTACGGACACCGTACTACAGTTCCTCTTCAACCGGCGGAGCGGCACTGTAGATGTCCATGTCCGAGAAGTTTTCGCGCACCAAACCCGGACTACGGCAGCGATGAGGGTAGCGACGGTGATAACTGCGTGCCGCGCCGTTGCCAGTACTAATGCCAGTGGCCCGCCGACACGCAGAGGGAAGCGGTTCGACGGTGAATGAAGCCTTGCGGTGTGCTTCAAGCTCTCGCAGTATCTGCGGCATCGTCTCCCCGCGAAAATACTAGACTACGGCTTGTATGGGGTGGGCTCCAGGTGATTGGGAAGTGATGTTCAACGAAAGCTCAGACTTTCTCGGTAATATGAAATCACTCGTGTACAGCGCGTGAATATCCAGGAAAAATCGTCCCATTGAGAAAGGCAGCCGATGGAGCAGTTCCGGAGGCAAGAAAGAGCTTGATCGAAAGCCCGAGCCCGTGGCCAAAAGCAGACAGAGCACAGGGCACATCCTTGGTTTTTAGACACCAAATGCCGGTTCTGGGGGTGCGGGATGCAGGCTTCTGTCCTTGCGACAGGGTAGAAACGAACGTCAAGTCGGCCGAGGGTTGTGCTGGCCTTGATGCTGGCACATTTCAGCCGCTCTAAGAGCTCTCTAGCCTGCTAAAACAGCGCATTGGCACCAGAGTACCTGTTTGAGCTGTATCACAGTACGAACGGAGCGGCGAGCGTTATTGCTGCTGGCGGGAGAGACGGAGAGCGCAAGGTTCGGGAAAATCAGCATCGTCGGAGTTTCCGGTTCACCATTTCATTCCCTGATTCTCGATGGCCTCCAGAGTCGCTGTGAGCTCCTTGCGGGCTGCGGGTGCGTCGCGCATCGTCTCTGGCGGCGGCCAAAAAGCGTCCTAATGTGTTGCTGCAGCGCAAGCCTCGCGCCTGGCGCCCCTGGCCCCGTAAGCCGGTCCCGTACGTGGTGACGCCCGACGAAGCTGACCGCCGCCCTTTCAGACGCGCCGCCGCCCACGCTGCGTTCTCGACGTCCGCGCGCGCCGCCGCCGAAAAGCCGTCGCCGGCGGAGCGCGCGTCGCAGATTATCGAGGCCACGCCGTCGTCGGGCAACCTCATCACCAAGACGGGCACCATCCTCCTCGGCACCGGCCTCACCGCCGCCGCCATCTCCCAGGAGATCTACGTCGTCAACGAGGAGACCGTCGTCGCCGTCGGCTTCCTCATCATCGTCGGCCTCATTGGCAAGGTCGGCCTGACCGTCACGAGCGTTGCCCCGAGAAAACTCACGCCAAGTCGCATAGCTCATGCACACGCCGTACAACGAGTGGGCGGAGGGCCACATTAACGTTGGTCGCAGTGCCATGCCCTGTGTAACCTGCTGACGGCTCGGTCTGCAGCGCATCAAGGGCATCCTCGAGTCCGCGCGCGCGGAGCACACCCACGCCGTCAAGTCGCGCATCGACTCCGTCCAGCAGATGAAGGACGTCGTCGAGGTGACCAAGGGCCTCTTCGCCCTCTCCAAGGAGACCGCGCAGCTCGAGGCGGAGACTTTCGTGCAGAAGCAGCGCGTCGCCCTCGCCGCCGAGCTCAAGCAGGTCCTTGACTCCTGGGTCCGCTACGAGCAGCAGCAGAAGGAGAGCGAGCAGGCAGACCTCGTCAAGGCCGTCATCACCAAGGTCATGACCTCGCTCCAGGACGAGAAGACCAAGCGCGAGATCCTGCTCGGCGCCGTGGCCGAAGTTGAGCGTACGTTTTGTTCGCGAGTCGTCCTCGACGACCGTTGACTGACGCCATCTTCAGAGCTCGTCAAGAACAAGGCAATTTAGAACGTTCTGTGCACTACATGTTTTTGTGAACAGAGCGAAATGCCCCTTCTATTCTGCTCCAGGGCCGTCTATTCAACCACGACCGCTTCTAGACACTTCGGGTCCCCGCAGAAGACTGCAACCTTGTGTCTCCGCTGCATGGCCGACCTCCTGCTTTCAGCTTTGTGCAGCCTTGAGGTCGTCAACTACCTAATTCGATGCTATCTATCAATTGACACTCGACACTGGGTCTTGCGTTAGAGGACACTAGAATGAATGTTGATTCAATATTAGGCACTCTGGTGCGTAGAGGTTGAGTGGAGTGGGTATCTCGCGATTTCTGTGTCAGTCGTCGCGGAGAATGAAAGCGTGTTCCGAACTCTCCCTCCACCACGCGATGAGCAAGCCACCGTCAGCCCTGGAACGCGGCACCAGCGCGCTCAAGGCAGGCAAGTACGAAGATGCTGTCAAGTTCTACACCCAGGTTTGGTCTCTGCCCGCCTTGGCCAGCGAAGCCTGAACTCGACCAGGCAATGTCCACGCCCAGTATCAAAGCGCAGGCGGTTGAATCGCGAGCTGCTGCCTACATGAAGCTGGGCAAGCTACCCGAGGCGCTGAAAGACGCCAAGCAATGTATCGATCTCGCTCCCAAAGTCCCCGCAGTGCGTGAGGCTCAGCTCGCCGTCGACGTCTCTGTCCGTTAACCCGCGTCAGGGTTACATACGCGCCGCCCGCGTCTTCAAGGCGCTCAACAAGCCGGAACCCGCCCTCAGGATGGTCGAACACGCCTCGCAGCGCGTCAAGCCGGCCGACACCCGCCGCCTGGCTGAACTCAAGAAGCTCAAGGGCGAGATCCTCGAGCTCCAGGCAGAGATCGCGCGCCTCGTCCGGGCAACCGCGTGCCATCTGGCCATGTTGCCCGTCGAAATCCTCACCGAGGTCTTCCTGTACCTACTCCCTGACGACTGGGACGCGCCGCTTCGCCTCGGCGCGGTGTGCAGGCACTGGCGCTCTGTGGTGCACGGCGCGCCTGCTATGTGGAGCTGTCTACGTCTCGGAGGCCGCATAAACGTCGAACGCAGATTGCGCGCAAAGGCTGCGGCGTGGGACGAGAACTCGCGCGGCCATTTGAGGCAGCTCGAGCTCAACGACCGCACGGCCATACAGGCTTACAACGACTACTGCACGCCGACGCGCCATCAATCCCTTACGACTGTGCGCCTGAATTACGATCATGCTGGGCCACCGCCTGAGACTATCTGCCGGTATTTCGCGTCCCTCCCCAGTGTGAGGTCGTTGGCGTTCAACTTCGGCACCGCCGTCGACCCGGTTGTGCTGGACTCGGCCACCGTTGCCAACCTTTCTCGTTTGCACGACTTCGAAATGAATGCTTCGAGGGTCATCTCCGCTGCCCAGCCTTCGTTTCCCGACCTGCAACGACTGCACATCAATGCCACGCTCTTCATGGTCCAGTCTGCGCGCGGCATTCGCGCATGGCTGGAAGCATGCCCTATGTTAGAACACTTGCACCTTACCGGGGTCCCTGATGACGAGGGAAACCCAGAAGAATCCTACCGTCTCCCCTTTGAACGCCTCAAGTCCCTCGAATTGCACGGCGGGGTGTGCGCCTGGACTCTCTGGTCCACCGGCCTACCGTCTTCCACGGCGCTGGATCGACTCACCGCATCGCCGCCCCAAGCAGCCGCCTCCTTCCTCTCGCTCTTCCGCCCCACGACGCTCGCCGCGCTCAGCGAGCTGCGCATCCTCACCGTGCGCGACGCCGCGCCCGCGGCGGCGCTGCTCCCGCACCTGCAGGCGATGCCGCGCCTCGCGGTGCTGCAGCTCTCGCGCGCGAGCGGCGACATGGGCGCGCTCGTCGACGGCCTCGCCGGCGCGGGCCTGCCGCTCGCGGACGTGGACTTCTCGCACTGCGCGCGGCTGCCGGGCGGCCCGCTCGTGCGCCTCGCGCGCGCGCGCGGCGGCGCCCTCCGCGCGATGCGCGTCGACGGGTGCCCGCTCGTCGAGGCGGAGCTGCTGCCGTGGCTCCGCAGCAATGTCCCGAGCTTCAGCTGCGTGTACATGACGCGCAAGCAGACGAAAGGCCAGCGGTTCCTCGGATAGGTGCCGTACTTTTGACACATGGATGCATTTCGCCTGGCTGCCGCCAGCATGTTTTCGCCGTCATGCCGCCATGTTGTACTTACAATGCGCAGTGACGCGTCCGCTCTACTCGTCCACGCACAAATTTACTACCTTTGAGGTGAACTTCGTGCCGGGTTGATGCCAACTGGCTTGGTCTAGTGGGCTAGTGCATTTTGAAGTCCGCGGCTTGGCCTGCTTCTTACCTCCGTTCACGCGCTGTTTCTCATGGGCACGGGCGATTTTCAGGGATCCATCCTAATACCCCTCTTCTCTCGTTCCTTTTCGGATCCACCTCCAGCCATGACGCATCCTGACCCGACAGGCGTAACGACCGACTCGTCGACAAATTCACCCTCCCCCGCCTCGGACCCCGTTGACTTCCCGGCCCTCGCGAGACTCATGTATGCATCCCGCCGCAAGGTTCACGACAGCTTTCGGGATGCCGTCACTGGGATGGCGGCTTCGACTAGCCATGGACGCATCCGCCACTTCCTCACCGCCTGCCGCGCCCTCCCCGAGCTGCTCAGGACGCACACCTCCGTCAGCGCACAGGACTGCACGGAGCTGCACCAGCAGAATCCGGATGTCTACCCTGTCATGGCTCCCGCGGTTCTCAGCAGGATATTGAGCACGCGTTCGCATGCATGGCTCAGCGAGGCGGAGGCGCGGGAGATAGTCGACTCCACATGGCTTACCACAGCAGCGACAGAGCAACTGCACGGCTACTTGTCGCAGTTCGCCGACGGCCCCCGTGTCGATATCGTCTTGATCAGTGCAAGGGAGGAGGAACCCTTTCGGCTCCCGTTCCTCACCATGGCCTGGGAGATCGCCGAAGCCATCGTAGAACCTCACAAGCGCGAGTTGCGCCTTGCCGATGAGATACGGAGCTCAGCGGCAGCCCTGGACGAGTCTGCGCGGGCTGTGGCGGAGACTGTCGCGGAGCGCGTCGGCGATGCGCTGTGCCGACACGCGGGCTTGATAGACGTCTGCGACAAGTTCTTCAGACCTCTTGGAATGGCTGGGAGGTGGAGAATTGTTGGTGAGAACAAGTTCGATTACGAAGTCGAGGTTCCAGGTACGGTCCTGATCCTCGTCTGGGTGTACTCGGTGCTCACAGGCGCGAAGAGTTCTCCGAGGCGATGGTCAAGCTTGTAGAAAGTCTTGCCTTCGCGCTCTTCCATGTCGATCCGCTCTGCGCGAATGGCCGACGAAAGATGGATGCGAACGACATGGCCGCCCTTGAACGGCGTTTCCCTTTCTGTCCCATCTCGTTTGTCAACGGCTCGTGCAGCATGCGGTTCTGCCATTTGCTGCCAACTCGTGGGAGTTCTCCGGTCCGTATTCGTTTCCCTACCTCTCCTCGAAGCCAACTGTCATAGGCTTTCGACCACCTGGTGCTCGGACTGCAACGCCACGCGCCCCGGTATCACCGCCCGCTTCCCGGAACGCTGGCCCCTTGGTATGACTTCAACTCGCAACACGGGGTAAACGGAGAATGGAGCACCGTGCGCGTGGGCATGGCATTGAATTTTTCTGAAGACTGGGTTTTTGTGCTGGTGTGTCTGAGCCCCGCTCCATGCTGTCCTTGAAGGCTCCAGGTCTGACGAACTCGAAGAAATGGCCGCCCATGCATTGTCCCCCCGACGCGCTCCCACATTCGATCCTCCGCTTCTTCACTCTCGACGACAAGGTCGTCTGGGACGGCATGTCTGATCCTCGGACTGCCCACGTGCACGTCGCCGGGGCCAATCGCACCGCGAGCAGTTCTACACCTTCGCTCACATTTTGGAACCTCTCCGGGCGTGTCCCCACGATCTCCCCGTTAGTCGTCCGCGACATGACTCACAGCGTCGCGCCGCTCGCAATTGCCTGCGTCACGGGCATGACGGGGATTGACGCCACATTCACGGACAAGGCCCAAGGTGGCCACGGCGCGACCACGCCGTACCCGGTCCACGATCCGGACTTTCCTCCCCCGTTCATCTGGGATTTCGTGCAGTCGCAGCGGTTCGTGGCCATGTACGGCACCTCCGCCGTCTCGGCCGTCGAGGAGGTAGCAGAGGAACTCCTGGCAGACGACCTCCTCGACGTTTTGAGGATTGAGCTGGAATCAGCGGCGGACGGTGGTGGCCAGGATCATGGCGCTAGTGCCCGGTCTCTCTCGACTGGCGCTGCAGGACCAGATGTGGCTCTGGCGAACGACACTGTCCCAGACGACCCCACAGCCCCGGGAGACAGGCTCAGCGCGCACACCTATGCGTGCCTTTATGTGCTGCTCCGGCTGATGCTCGCCGGACGCCCCAAGCTTGACGACGGCGACGAGAGCGATAACAAGTCTGGTTTCACAGCGGATATGTGGGCAGCGCGTGAGGGTGCGTGCGAGGTACAGGTCGAACGCATTTTGGCCGCTGAATTTACCCCCAGATGCTCAACCCCACGGACTAGATAGAGATGCAATTGCCGATTGGCAAAGTCAGGTCTTCCGCGAAGGGGAGCATGAGAGCGCCGAATCGGTCGCGGATGGAAGCTCTTGAGGCCGGTCCGCCATATTCCATGGACATATGTTCATCCATCGCGCAGAAATGCCTGTACGAGAGGGAAATAGAGGATAGACACAGCTGTAGGATAGTGCTCAGGCTCCAAACCCATACAGCGTCCGGCCAGCACGCTCCAAAGCGTTCACAGCCTGGGATCTCGTCAGCAGAATTCGGGAGACTTGGCGCAAAGGATGCACCTCGGCGGCCGTCAAGCGGCGGTGTCCGATGCGCTGCTTGAGCGCGACGAGTTGGTCCAGCGTCCCGTCGCGGCCGCCGGCAAGGGCGAGTGCGGCCTCGACCAGCTCAAGCGCGCGGTCGAAGTTGTTGAGCTCGAGGTGTACGAGCGCTGCGCGCGTGTATCCCTGCCAGACGGAATGACGAATTGCCCAAATGTTCGAATGTGGCGCGCACCAGAGTGAGCGTTGGGTGCTGCTCGATAAGGCGGTCTGCATCTGCCAGTGCTTGCGTTGGAATGCCTAGCTCCATGTAGGCGACAGCGCGCGCATCTAGGTCGCCGGGAACGGAATCCGAGCCTTCGATGAGCTAGCAAACGCAGTGAGCAGCGCTCAAAGTATTGGACGGCTCGCCCAGACCTTGGTGTACAATTCTTCTGCCAATGCATGATCCCCAGCTGCCTGCGCTGCAGCAGCAGCCTCGCGGACAGAAGTGGGAACCATGGGTACAAGCCTTAGATAACGCTAGTCGGAGTCGGTGCGAGATCGAGGACCCAAACCCAAGCAGCGGTCTGACGGTCAGGCGCCGTGGTAGCGGTACAAAGTCAGAAATGTATTGCGAGTCAAGATACAGAACATAGCATAATAGACATAGCGCATTGGAGCTTATCGGTGGCCCTTGCGGCTTCACCAAAGTTGCAGACGAGACGGACGAGGCTTTAAGCACCGAAACCGTAGAGGGTGCGGCCACTGCGCTTGAGCGCGTAGACGACCTGCAGCTGAGTCAGCAAAGGCTAGGAGGGGCAAGCGACCGGTGACTCACGTCGAGGGCGGTGACGGTCTTGCGCTTGGCGTGCTCGGTGTAGGTGACCGAGTCGCGGATGACGTTCTCGAGGAAGATCTTGAGGACGCCGCGCGTCTCCTCGTAGATCAGGCCCGAGATACGCTTCACGCCGCCGCGGCGTGCGAGGCGGCGGATGGCGGGCTTGGTGATGCCCTGGATGTTGTCGCGCAAAATCTTGCGGTGACGCTTAGCGCCGCCCTTGCCGAGACCCTTGCCACTGTGCCCGCAGCGTCAGCGCCGCCAGTGACCTCCCCAGCAGCAAGGGGCACTCACCCCTTTCCACGGCCAGACATTTGTTGCGATGGGTGTTGATCGGAGGAGAAGGTGGTGGTACGAGGAAGAGAGACGCGACGCGGTTTCGCGCTCCGCCCGCGGCCTTTTCATGGCGACGTCAACAGCCGGAAGCATCCGCTCACGTGCGAGCGCAGACGCGCCGCCCGACCTCGTCGGCGAGCCGTTTGCCGTGCTCGAGTCGGACCCGCTCGTCTTTACCAGCCTTCTGCACGGACTCGGGGTCGGCGGCCTCGAGCTGGACGAGGTGTATGCCATCGACGCCGACGAAATCGCCCGCCTCGCCTCCGAGTATGTGTGCAGCTTCACAGTCAGATGACTATATACTCATATACGGTGCTTCCCAGACCCAAGGCTCTTATATTCTGCTATAATGACGCGGAGCTGCAAGCCGAGGACCGCGACGAGGATAACCAGGCCACTAGCGAGGAGAAGCCCGACGAAGTGCCGGAGGGCTTTTGGTTTGCCAACCAGGTCATAGCGGATGCGTGCGGCACTATCGCCGTACTCAACACTGTATACAATCTGCCCGACGACGACCCGGACCTCGAGCTCGGCGAGGAGCTTGCCACATTCCGCGCCGAAACGCGAGAATTTGAACCCAAGGCATGTGTTCTCAACCGCTAGTGCAATGTCCTCATCTAACGCCAGTCATAGATGAAGGGACTGGCAATATGCAACTCGACTTTGCTCCGTGACACGCACAACGGCCTCGCAAGGCGTGTTCACACTTCATGGCTCGGTCGGGAAGACTTCTGACAGGACATATCTTTAGGCCAGCCGATCGCCGCGCCGCCCTCTCGTCGATAGCAATACAGACGATGGCCGATGCACGCGAGGCGGCCAAACCGCCCGCGAAACGGCGCAAAACCAAGTCGTATGTCGACAGCACGACAGACGTCTTCCACTACATCGCCTACCTCCCATGGCGCGACGGGCACGTGTACGAGCTGGACGGGTACAGCGCGGGCCCCGTGCGCGTCGCCTCGCTCGTCCCGGGCGTCAGCTGGATGGACGCCGTGCGCGCGCCGCTGCAGGCGAAGATGGCGCGGCTGGGCGGCATCCGCACGAACATGCTGGCGCTCGTGCGCGGCAAGTACGAGGCGGCGAGCGACGCGATGGAGCTGCTCAAGCGGCGCAAGACGGCGCTCGAGCGCCGCATGGGCGACTGCTTCCCGCAGATGGTCGACCCTGTTGTGCGCGCGACGTCCGGCCCGGCGTTCAGCTCGCCGTACAAGCCGCACACCCAGCCCGGCGCGACGTTCTCCAAGTCGTTTGGCGCGCGGGCGATGGAGGTGCAGCGCAGCGTGCTTGACCTGCCTGAGGAAGACCTCCCCAGTGCATGGGAGCGCTGTGTCGCGGACGCGTTTGAGGCTAAGAAGCGGCTCGAGGAGCTTGTCGAACGCGATAAGCAAGCTCAGGTCGGTCCCAATCATCTGTTTTTCGTTCTCTTACTAATCTAACTCTGGCAGTTGGAGCATCTGAAGAGGACACACGATTACCAGCCTTTCATCTCTGCTTTCATCCGTTCATTGGCGGAGGAAGGATTACTAGGAGAGCTCCTAGACGGTGCAGCAGGAAAGAATGGCAACGCTGCCAACGGGGAGACTAAGAAAGGACCTGCTCGCGGTAGGGGCAGGGGACGAGGTCGAGGTCGAGGACGCGGCAAGAAGTAGCCACTCGTGGGAGCCCTTGACGTGCTTTGCTTGCTATCTGCACGCGCTTTCGAGTTTTCTTGCATATATTTCGTGCTTTCGCTGTTCATGCCAGGCAGGATGACAGAATCCCAGGATCGGCCGCCGTGTGCATCGCCACGTGCTGCGAGGCCTGTGCGGGGTGCCTGGAGGATTGCTGGAGAGGAGAATGCGGGCGATACCGAATCCGGACGCGCGCGTAACTTGTCCCGCGAGACTCACGTATGTCAGCCACAACCGACCCGAGCGTGCCCAATCGAGAAGCCTCGTCTCGTTCTCCCAACCCACCGCCCGCCCCAGCGGTCACCAACCAGGTGCGCCCCAGCACCGCCTGCCGCGGCGCTCTTGGACGCCGACAACGATGCTGACGCGCGCCCAGGACATCCTCCAGGCCGTCGAGGAGCCGCCGCCGTACACGGCGCGGCCAGACCTGCGCACGGGCGAGGCGACCGTCGAGTATGGCCCTGCAAGACCGTTCCAGGCCGCGCCGCCGCCCCCGCAGCGCGGCGCGCAGGGCGGCTGGCCGCCGCCACCGCACCAGCAGCAACAGCAGTACCGGCCGCCCGCGCCACCGCAGCGCTGGCCGAGCAACGCGGGCTACCCAGGCGCTGTGCGCCGCGACCAGATCCCAGGGGGTTGGCCGCCCGCCCAGCAGCAGCAACCGCAGTGGGCTCCCGCACCGTCCGGAGGTGCGGGGCTGGGCCCGCGCCCGTCCATCTACGGCGTCTTTCGCGACGGCGTCCCCGCGCGCGGCTCGCAGATACCCCCCAGCCCGACGCGCAGTGGCCCGCCGCCGTCCGCCAAGGACGCCGCGGCGGCGGGCAGTGCCCCGTCGGAATTGGACGGAGAGGACGCCCGGCCGACGACGTCGCCCGTCCCAGGCCACCCGTTCCTGCGCAACGGCCAGATCCTCGTCTACCCGTCCTCGGTCGAATGCCACAAATGTGCGTCATGGCGCGAATCCCCGCTCTCGCGGCACGTGGCTCACGCGTGCGCGCCGCAGGCATGAACACCGGTTATAAGAACTTTGATCCGCATCATCCATGCCGCGGCGTGAGTTCCTTTCGCACGCACACGCACACGGAGCGAACGATGCTGACCCATATTTTCTCGTCTCTGGACAGTGCTGGGACAAATACGGCAAGCCGTACACCGGCGCGATCACCTACGCGCCGTTCGCCAGCGCGGGCTCGTCGCACTCGCAGATCTCGCTGCAGCGGCCGCTCCCGCGCCAGCCGCCGCCCGGGCCCTCTGCCCCGGCGTCGGCGCCCGCGACAGTGCACGGGCACATGCCCGGCGCGTACCCTCCTCCACGGCCGCCGTGGGGCGTGCCGGCGCCGCCGCCAGGCGCGACCGTTGTACAGCCGGGCGACCCGCGCATCGGCGGCCGCCTGTGCTACCGCTGTATGGGCGAAGGCACGATCAGCGTTTTCATCTTCGACACCGCGCAGTGCCCTGCGTGCGGTGGCCTCGGTCGGATTCTTGGGTAAATGGCCCGGTAGAAGAGACTCGATCACAGCACGTCTCACGCCTCATATTCACGATGCATGCATAGCCACCTCTCACGAGTGCTCGTTTCCTGTTTTTGAATGTATGTTGGACATTCTGATTTACAATACATGTATTACTGAACCGTACTGCGATTATGCGCGGCGGCTATGGTGGTCGCACGGCACCGGTGTACCGTTGGTCGAGCCCATCAAGGATTCAAAGCCCATTGCACAAGGTGTCCAATAATATAGTCTAGTGCGTGTCCTCGACACGCCCAATGATGTGCTGCTTCAAACGATTGTAGGCGAAGAACGGGCCCGAATCGTTACGCTGTGCTCTACATCTCAGCGCTTTGACGCTGTCATGTAGACGCCGTGCCAATGCGTGCGCCATAGTCCATAACCATCGTCGATCAAACTCTTCGGCTGCCTGAGCGGCTTTTTCCATACTGGTGCTCGCCGTTCCATGCGGGCCTCACATGGTACGTAAAGGGACCCCATTTAACGCCATATAAAGGACATACATAGTATATTCATCACCGGTACTGTGGGGCAGCGGGTTGGAACCCTCCCAGTACTTGCTCTGACGTGTGGCCCTTGGTTCAACTCTGGTACAACTCGCAGGAATGTAATACGATCGAGTCGAACGAGCAATATAGTGTCTGAAGAAGCGAGACAGTAGGTACAGCGTGAGACTAACCGGTGAACATGAGACCGAGCCGATACAACTGACTTCCAAGACAAGACAACTCTGAAAATCGTACTAACAGATCGTGCTGGTCTGAACTAGCGCGGCCGAGGCCACAGGGAGGTTTGAGGGAGCATGTAGCCGTCCCCTGTCTCTCCAACTGCCGAAGAGCATTTTTGACCTTGTGTTGAGTAAGTCGACTCAGCAGCAGTTAATCACGACGCGAGTATACTGAGACTCCTATAGTGATAGATAATTAGCACTGCCGTGGTATGGTGTGGTTTTTATGCTGGAGCTGAAGACAAGTCGAAGCCTCCTCGAGACTTGAACTCCGCAGGTCACGTGGCCCAAGTGGTCGCGTGTTAGAGCGAAACATAAACAAACAGATACAACCCGGCCGGTACAACCGCACAAGTCACAGACTGCGCCTCCCTCAGCGCAGTCTGTCCACCTTTGTATACTCTGGCAGATTCACGGAAGGCGCTGGCTGGTGCACGGTCCGAGTCATAGGGAACGGCCGGATGCCCTGCGACCAGGCGCTGTCCGCTGCACTCTTGGCGGGGACGCGCTTCCTGCGGCGTATGCATAGGACGAGGATGGCGATGCTAACCGCCAGGAAGAACGCTGTGACGCCTAGGGCGATGCCGACATAGACT
This sequence comes from Auricularia cornea, assembly GCA_030578095.1. Classification (NCBI taxonomy): domain Eukaryota; kingdom Fungi; phylum Basidiomycota; class Agaricomycetes; order Auriculariales; family Auriculariaceae; genus Auricularia; species Auricularia cornea. The sequence goes on along the minus strand of JARLTE010000009.1, from coordinate 1,152,494 downwards.
GCGATGGCCGGCCTCTGAGTGGGTGGGGACTGAGACTCGACGCTCTGCGACAAGCCCGATGGTGCCGCTGGTGCGGCGCCTGGAGGCGAGCCCAACACAATTGAGTGCGACGGCGAGGAGTCGGCGCCGGGTCCTATGACTGGGATTGTTGTCACCGAGCCGCCAGAGTCGGTCGCCGACACATCCGACTGTTGGACGCGGCTGACGCTGGTACTACTCGCCGTTCTGAAGGACTGTTAGCAGCATTCCCTGCTCGGTCCCGCGCGCTATTCTCACGTTTCGCTCTCCTGGGATTGACTTTCCGTGCTTGACGACGGCGTTGCGAGCGTTAGTGGCCGGTACCTGCGTCGTCTCCTGGTGAGATTGCTGCGCGGCGAGTGCGCATATGCAGGCAGCGCACGCGAGGTAGTCCAGCGATGTTACGTTGTTGTGCTCGTTGACGCTCATCACGGTCAGAGTGTGCTTCCCAGGCTCCAGGGTCGCATGGAAGAGGACGATCTGCGGCTTCCACGACGGTGCCGTCGACGTTTTAACGCCCTGTGACACGCCGTCGAGTGCGACGCTGAAGTTCCCATGGTCTCCATTGATGTCGCTGTAATACCATACTTCAGAGCCTGCGAAGGAGATGCTGCGTCAGACACCGTCCACCTGGACAGCCGCTTTGCTGCAGACCAGTGAACGTGTACGCGAACTGCGCAAGATAGGCGTTCGTCACAGTGTAGTTCCCTCCGTCTCCCCCGAACTTGTACCAAGCGTTCTTGGGCGTGTAAACAACTGCAAACGCGGGGGATCCTCTCAGTGGGACGAATGCTGTCCAATCAGAGCGCCGGGACTCACTGGCGGGGTCATCATCTTGTACAACGATGTGGTCTTTGGTCGACTTCGCGACCGTGTAGCCGCCTGGAGCCATGGACGATCAGGAGAAGGAGCATGCCTGCCACTGTCATGTCGCTCCGTTCTATAGCACATCGCATTGACATGTTTGGCATCACAGTTCGGAGCCGTCAGGTGGTCCCGCCATAAGAGTATACATGATAGTGACTCCGGGGGCTGAGGGGATGCTCCACGGGTAGATCTTCGAGCGGGATAGAAGTTTACTTTCAATCGGGCCATCCATCGGGGATCGACCCAGAGGCTGTATCCGTGTCCGAGTACAGACCACGGGGATAATGAGTCAGACCCCACTGAGGAGAGCGCCACTCTGCGCACCTTCTATCGCATTGCATACAAGATAGTCAAGGCACCTCTCAGAAAGACTTCCTCCATAACAATAATTTAATGACCTCTTCTGAAGCCCGATAACATTAACAGTCATTTTGCAACCACCGCTTCAGAGCTGAATAAATTCAGTTTGTAATCACGGCGCAGCCCGCGAATTAAGGACTGAGAAACTCTTTCGGCTTGGAATCCAATAAGTTGCGCCTGCGGGTGTCCTTGCGCTGGCCGGAGGTTACGACGGGCGCGTAATCTCCGAGGATCACTGATGAAGCGCCCACGCCTTCGGCCGCGGAGAATTAGAAGGCCGATCGCGAGCAACAGCAGGAAGCAGACAGCTCCCAGCACAATGCCGACGTATGTTGCTGTATTTTGTGATGATTGCGGTATTTCTGTTTGCCGTGGCTGCGCAGTCGACGCAGCGCCTGTCGCTGTCGAGTGTTGAGCAATGCTTGTTACCGTCGAATGCGGATCAGTGCCTGTCGCTGTCGAGCGTGGCGTAAACAGCGAACTGAAACGGCATTCACTTTCCCCGGTAAAGACTCGTCTGACCCGTGTTAGCCGCTCACCTTTGCGAAGAGCCTGTCTGTGGTGGCGGTATCGGCTCCGAAACCACAGCCTCTTCTACAACAGGTCGATATCTGCATTCGCGCCACTCAGTCTTTTTATACGGAGAGGATGAACCTGGCACGTACTTCAAGTAGTCAATGGTGGTGAAGTTCTCGCTGGTGTTGGTGACTGTGAATGTATGCTGTCCCGCGGGCACGATCGTGTGGTACAACAACGCTCTGAGTCGCTTGGTCGGCCCTAAGGACGTCCCGCCGCCGGACTCTACGCCGTCGATTTCGACACTAAACGGTCCATGATTGTAATTGATTTCTCCGTAGTACCAGACCTCTGATCCTGTCTAGGTCATTAACAAAAATCCATTCGGCACAAAGTGCCGCCGGCGCACCGGAGAACGTATAGCTAAAATTCGCGAGGTGGTAACGTGTGCCCCTCTGCGTGGTGCCATTACTGTCTTTAACTTGGGTTCTCCAGGTACCCGAAGGTGTCCAGGTGACTATGAATCATCGTCAGCACTCAATGGCGACAGAAAGCTGCAGCATTGCCGGGCATTCACTTGCTGGATCGAAGTCTTGGACCACGATGAGGCCCTCATCGGCCGGAAGGCTAGGCGCAGTGATGCTCATGTCGGGTACAAGTGCAAGCACGGGTTGATGGGCGCAAACGTTGAGGGATGTGTGTGTCTTCCTATAAAGCTAGATTCCGCACCGCCTGGGGTCCCGTCCGTCAATCACGCCTTGTCTATCTTGACAGCACGGTTTGCATGCTCAGCGAAACGCATGGCCCTGAATACACCCGGCGAATGTGGCGTCGTAGGGCGGCTCCCGGCGGTCTTTGATGAGCTCCCACTACGCTGAGATTTGGATGAGATCGGTGAGAAGGTCAACAAGTGGGGCACAGGATGTGAAGGCATAGAGACACAATATATAAGCAATAGTATAGACTAGCATACCATGTTCCACGGAAAACTACTGAGACTGAGCCTGTGGTGAAATTGAGCGTCACATCGGTAAATATTAGGATAAGTTATTCCAAGTCCACCACTGCGGCACGATACGAGGGCACCTTCTGGGCATCCAAGGTCAGGATGTCCAGCTTGCGACTCTGTACACCGGAAGAGCTGGATGCGGTTGTTGGCAGGGCTACAGGGAATGGGTGCAGCCCCTGCGATGCATTGATGTCGTGCTCGCTGTCGATACTCGGGGACAGCAGGACGCCGTTGTTGGACCTCGCAGTGCGCCTGTGATGAAGGATGTATACCAAGGCGACGACGGCGACCAGAAGGAGGAAGCAGACTGCACCGAGAGCGATGCCGATGTAAGCCAGTGAATTAGAGGGTTTTGAGACTGGCAAAGAGGATGGAACCCCAGAGTTTGGTGACGTCGTATCTGAAGTGTACGAGGGACCGGAGCTGGTGATGCGCGTTGTAGAACCATTCGTCACAGGTCGATACCTAGTAGAGTAAGTTGGACCACACAGTTGGCGATGGAAATGCGCACACGAGATGATCCAGCGACGTGGCATTATCGCTCATACTGGTCACTGTCAAGGTATGCTGTCCGGGTTGTACGCTCGCATGGAAGAGGACAACGCCAACGCGGTGTGTCGGCCAGACCGACGTCCATATACCATACATAACGCCGTCTATCGAAGCACTGAAAGGAGCGTGATCCTGGTGCATGTCGCCGTAGTACCAAATCTTGGAGCCTGTGAAGCGCATAAATTTTGGATTCTGTGCGGGAATCTCGTGCTGATGAACGAACCGATAAATGTGTACGTGAACTGGGACAAATGCGTCCGGGTGACCATATAGGTTATCCCCTGCGAGTCGGTGTACTGATACCAAGGCGGCGACTGAGAAAAAATGACTGTTCGTTGCAAGGTCGGGCAGCGAACGCGAGCAGTCACTGGGGACACTGACTAGAGGCATCATTGTTCGAGACTGAAATGTCCGTGCTAATTGGAAGAGTATCCGTGTCGCCCATGGGCGTGCGAGACCAAGAGCTGCGCGGGAAAGATGGACGTCTCTTTGACTATATAATTTCGCACCACACCGCATCGATTCGCAGCCGGCGTTCCAGTCGCGGCCGGAGTCAATGGCGTCGGTAATACCTCACGCTCTGAGTCCTTGATCGAGACACATTGGTCATCCCGCCAGCCAATAAGGCGTGAGCGCGCAGCAGACGATCCATCCGATCGGGTGACTGTCCTGGGTGGAACCAGGGTGGAACCGAGACGACCTGGCAGCTATACGCAGTTGAGGCCAGCCGCCATGAGGAGGGGATCTACGAGTATTCATAGCATGCCACGGGCGAACTACGTCCCCGCCGTGCCAGAGCAATCCGAGAGGAACGCGACGCGCGACCCCATCCGCCTTCCCAAGTCCGACTTGAAGTCGCGCAGAGTAAGCCCCTCAACCCCCGGGACGAGATCGCGCCGGTGTCGTTGAAAATCCACTAGAAAGCGTCGAGCGCGATGATACCGCTGCAGCTCATGCTGCACATGTACCATGCTGTGTTCGTTCGGAAGCCGCAGTCTTTGGAAGCGCGTGTATCACATCGATGTGGACCCTGCGACATAGCTAGAGCTGAGCCCATGGCTCGCGCAGAGCTTAATACGAGAGATCAACGAGAAGGCAAGTCGTCCCTCAGCATGATGGAAGGCGGAAGGAAGAGCGCTGTGTTGCTGCGGCGGCCAAAGTTATCCAAACATTCGCTTCCAGGTCGCCTTCTTCAATCCCAGCCACTGGTGCAATGCCTCAATCATGCATCCCAAGCATCTCAGATGAGGTGGCCGCTGCCATGTGTTTCTTATGAACGTAAATAGACCGAGCAGACGCCGCTGTCGGCGCAGCAAATCAACCTGAAGCACATCTATAAGATCGCGAACGAACCGTACCAAGCGCTACAGAAGTGGTGCACAGGGAGAAACGCGAGAGCGAGGAGAGAGAGACTTAAGGAGTGTGTTGGTTACCTTCTACAAAAATACAATGAGTGTGCCGTGCCGTGCGGGGCGTAAATCCCAGAAAGAGATCCCAGATCCAGTCTAGTAGTCATGTCGAAAGATGGGGGCATGGGGCGTGGAAGGGAGAGGGGGTAGGGGCTAGTGCTGGTAGACGCGCAGCCAGTTGACGGTGAAGCGCGCCCACTTGGAGTTGTCCGGGTTCGCGACGAACTGCTCGAGCGAGACGCCACCCACCACCTTCCCCGCCAATGCGTTGGCCACCTTCTCCTCAAAGTCCCGGGTCCATTCTTCCACCTTCCGCTGCACCGCAGTCAACAGACATCCGCAGAGCCACTGGGGCCACCTACCAACATGCCTTCGGGCCAGGATGCTGTGTCCGGAACGCGGGCCCGGCCCAGTCGCCGCCGAGCTCGATGTTGAGGATCATCTTCTGCTTCTGGTCCATGAACTCGCGCGTGCAGCCGTCGGCGCTCCAGAACGCCTGGGCGCGGGCCACGCGTACGGGTTGGGCGCGGCGCCCGCGTCGAGCAGGTCCGGTACAGCAGCGCTCTTAGTGACTAGTCGCTTGGTCGGCCCCAAGGACGTCCCACTGCCGGACATGACGCCGTCAATTTCGACGTTGAAAGGCCCGTGGTTGAAATTTGTTTCTCCGGGACCGTAGTACCAGACCTCTGATCCTTTCAGGGTTGTTAGCAGAAAGGTTATGTAACCCTTCTGGCACGAAGGGCCGCAGGCGCACCGGAGAACGTATAGCTAAAATTCGCGGGGTGGTAACGTGTGCCCCTCTGCGTGGTGCCATTGCTGTCTTTAACTTGGGTTCTCCAGGTGGCCGAAGGTGTCCAGGTGACTATGAATCATCGTCAGCACTCAATGGCGAGAGAAAGCTGCAGCATTCACTTGCTGGATCGAAGTCTTGGACCACGATGAGGTCCTAATCGGTCGGAAGGCTAGGCGCAATGGTGCACATGTTGGGTAAGTACAAGTGCAAGTACGGGTTGATGGGCGCAAACGTTAACGGTTTGCGTGTGTCTTCCTATAAAGCTAGATTCCGCACCGCCTGGGGTCCCGTCCGTCAATCACGCCTTGTCAATCGTGACAGCACGGTTTGCATGCTCAGCGAAACGCATGACCCTTAATACACCTGAATGTGGCTTTGTATGGCGACTCCCGGTCCTTGGGCTCTCACTACAGCCTTGAGATTTGGAGGAGATTGGTGAAAACGATAACAAAAGGGGCCCAGGATGCAAAGGTAGAGCGACACGATATATAAGCAATAGTATAGACTAGCAGAGTATGCCCAACGCTCAAGTACTGAGAATCAGACTGAGCCTGGGGTGGGAAGCCGACTTTCTATCGGTATTAGGATAATTTATCCCAAGGTTACAGCTCCGGCGGGGGACGAGGCCTCCTTCTGGACATCCAGAGTCAGGATATCCACATCAGGAAATGCTTAGTTCTCTATAGGTGAGACTTGCTATCCGTGCAATTCTAGTCCCCGATAGTATCGCGGCGCCTTCATAGTACGCTATAGTACCGTATAGGATCCTGCATCTTGATAGCTTATGATAATGATGCCCTTCTATCACGGACATTATAGACCTGGGCTGACTATCTGATGATATATATGGTCCGGGCTGTAGGCTCAGATCAGCTACGTAGTACTTGGTGATGCAGCAAGGTGACGCGCGCTGTTTCCCGAGGCGCGGTTGTGTATGTTTGGCAGCTCCTGCTTCCGAATCGTCAACGCGCCCATACCCGGATCGTCAGCCAGCCGCATTCTGCACGCGCACTCAACACCGGAGCCCTCTCGAGCACGGTACTCCACGAAGCTACGGCTTCTTGAAGGGCTTTGGGTGAACGTTGGGGCGCTGTCCGCGCTAGGGCGACCTTAGGCTCACTGCCAGTGACTGGTGAGCCTGGGCAGTGGAAACGTGGGTTTGTGGCCACAAACCGTGAAATATTACATAAGCTCTCTCTTTGTAGGTGCTCGGGGCACTGGTCGCGCTCTCAGCACGGTCGGCCGTTCGCTAGCACACGCGTCGACAGTGCCGCACTCGCGCCGATGCTGAGCGCGCTGCCAGCCATGCGCGAGCGGCCCGGCGCGGACATCGTCCGCGAGCTGGCTGTGCGCGTCGGTCGAGTGCAGCACTTCGAATCGCGTTGAGCACAGCGCGTCGCCGTCGCTTTCCCCCGCTAGGGGTCGTGCACGTCAACAGAAGGCAGCGGAAGCCACGCGCGCGCCAGGCGCGTTACGCAGCGCGTGTTCTCTTGGTGCGCCCCCAGGCCAACGCCGTGGCCGTTGTGCACTAATCGAGGCATGGTCCCCGTGGGCTGACAGGACGACGCGCCCGCCCCTCGCTCGACCGCTTCTGCGGCCTCCTCTGCGCGAATCGCATTGTGGTCGTGCAGAGCGCGGCCCACGTGCGCGCTTGGCAGTTACGGGCAGCCGCGGCGGGGGCTCCATGGTCGCAATTGCGCGTCTGGCGTCCACTCAGGACACGATCTGCGCGATTGCGTCAATGGAGCCCCAACCTGTCGGCTTTCTGCATGGCCACTGGCCGACAAAAGGCACCTTGGCCGCCCTCCTGCTTCGCCGTAAGCTGACCACGACCACAGGCTCCTGTATTTGCCTCGCGCTCTACGACGCGACGTTCGGGCTGCACGCTGCACATGCAAGCGCACCGCGCATCATCGTGCAGGACGCCCGCGAGCCGGCGGGGAGCGTGAACTTGGGGAACGGCTCCATCGCGCCAAGCGGCTGCGCGTTCTTATACTACGGCTTGTACGTCTACCCGCCTCTAGGCGATGGTTCCCGCGCTCAACGTCCTTTGCGCCCGCGCTCGTGCAGCGGCTTCAAGGTTCAGGAACACGTCTCTGGTCATACCACATGGCGGTAATGGCACGCTCAGCTGTCGAGCCTGTCCATTCATGCTCAGAGAGGTGCGGAAGTTGTTCTGCCCATGCTCCCCTACTCACCTCGGCTATTATCGCAATTGCAGGCTGTCCTTGCGCGCCGTCGCTGCGATTCCTTCACGAGAACTGTTGCATATAGGAGCCCGGCTGATCGCATTTCAATATAGACTAGTTCCCCACGGACTTGCTCGGAAGTGATCAGGCTGACTACCATCTTAAGCTGCAGCACTAGAGACTGCAGGCACATCTCGCCCTCGCCATGCTTCCTCTGGAGCGCGCCCGGCTGCGCCTTGCGCCACAGTATCCATGCAAATACTGCAAGCGCATCCTGCATACCAGCCAAGGTCGCAAGGCGCACGTTACGTCCAAGCATCCAGAGAAGCTCGCGGGTCAAGCGGCCGCCGCTGATCCTGCGCTGAGCTCGCTACTCGGAATACCGTCAGACGCTGCAGCCCCCGACCCAGCGAGTGCGGACGATGCGCCGGGGCAAAATGTAACTTCCGAAGACGATGCGCCGTTCATGCAGCCCGACGACTACGAGACGTTCTCGCCTCAGTCCGAGTCGGAGGGCTCCAAGGACGCGAAGCCATCTCCGGCCTTCGTCGAGCGGTTCCCTACGCCCGTCGCTAAGCCTCTGGGCTCGGAGAGACAGCCGCTCCCCTTCCAAGTGCGCCTCGAGACGCAGGAGGCCCAGGCAAAGCCGCCGTATGCGCCGTTCGCAGACGCGGACGAGTGGGAGCTCGCCCGCTGGGTTGCGAAGAGCGGGCTTAGCCACAAGGAGATTGATAAATTTCTCAAGCAACAAAAGGTGCGCCGCCGTTGGATGGCACACGCTCAGAGGTCTCATACGCTCATACCTGTGGCAGACCAAGAGCTTAAACCTGAGCTTCGCATCCAGCCGAGCGTACCTAAAGTACATCGACAGTCTCCCGGGAGGCCCTCAGTGGCAGCTCGAGAGCATCGACTTGGTTGGCGACGTACTCGGCTCGAACGGCAAGCCGCAAACGGAGACGCTGGAGCTGTGGATGAGGGACGTCGTTGAGATCATCTGCGACCTTTTGTCCACGCCTGCGTTCGCAGAATACATGGACCTCGAGCCCGTCAAGATCTGGCTGGACGAGATGAAGAGCGGCAGGATCTATGGAGAGGCCAACAGCGGCGACTGGTGGTGGGAACTTCAGGTACGCGCTGCAGCTTTTAACAGCATTGTCTTCTCACTGGTCTGCTAGAAACGTCTGCCAGAGGGCGCGCTTGTCGTGCCAGTCATTATCGCCACAGACAAGACCCAGCTGTCTGCGTTCTCAGGCGACAAGTCCGCATACCCAGTATATATCACAATCGGCAACATTCACGCCGACGTCCGCCGTCAGCCTTCGAGCCATGCTACCGTTCTCCTCGGCTACCTGCCTGTCTCGAAATTCGAGATCTACGCGACAGCAGAGGCACGCTCCGCTGCGTCTCACCGGCTCTTTCAACACGTCAGCCGCGCGGGCAAGGTCGCAAGCCTAGACCGCGCGGCAAGGACTTGCCCTCGACGGAACGTCGGTTTGTGGAGCGGGCTTTCGGTCCCATGCGCGCGCTCGTCAGCATTGACCCCTTCAAGAGCAAGGAGGAGAACGAGAAGAAGGTCGCGACTGCAATCTCGGCGGCTCGTACAGCCAATGACGACGACAAGGATCTCGACGTCACTGACGAGATGTTTGGACTGGTAAGCCGTCGCAGCAGTAAGGGTGGTCTACTAAATTCTTTATACTAGATTCTTGCACGCGCTGCTCAACTGCAAGGCGACGTGAAGAGGGTCGCGGACAACAAGACAGCGGCTCATTTTTCACTGGTCAGCAGCTGCAAGTCCAAGATCATCGCCCGCAACAAGAAGACCGTCGAGCACCTCTTGGACAGCGATGCATTCATGTACAAGGTACACCACTCTCTGGTATGCTGTCCGATATGCTTATCTTGTTCAGGACACGAAGAAACGCCTTGGTCTATATCGGCACCCATGCATTTCTGACGTCGTCAACTACGTCTGGTTCTCGGCGCGCGACAAGGAGGGACCGCTCTACCCGAACATATTCAACCCGAAGGGCGATGGTATCCCCCCCGAGATCATTGCCCTAGTCTTGACTGCCGTGCGGCAAGTTACCATTCGCCTATGCATGTCCGCTTATCTCGCATAGATATATTGCTGCCTGCTCCAGTGGGACAAGGGCACGTTCGTGCAGGTCAAGTTCACCGAGACGCGCTTCCATGGCGAGTACCTCAACATCCTCGAGGGTATCAAAAAGCACGCAAAACGCAGCCCCGAACTTTACCGCAAGCTATGTTGCGACCTGTACAAGGCGGGGATGTACGTAATCTGCTTTCTTATTTCTACCAGGTCTGACGTCTTGCAAGCGCACATGCTGGTGTTGTCGTACAGGCGCACGTGCGCTCGGGCCTGACAGATGCCGACTTCGAGCGTGCAGCGCTAATGGATGGGCTGGACAGCGAAGACGACAGCGACGATGACAGCGTTGCCGAGGACGGCGGTGCGCACGTGTGTGTTATGTTTCTGTACCACGCTGACCTTCGTGTCCCAGTCGCAGCACTGGGCTCCATGGGGGACGATATGGACGCCGACCTGGAGCTCGCGCCCAAGGGCAGCCGCACCGCTGCTGCACCTCCCAGTAAGCTGACACTGTGTGGCCTCATGTTGTGCTCAGCCCTTGCCCGCAGATGTCACGGCTCTTGCATCAGCATTGCAACAGGCGTTGGCAGAACGCGACGGCAAGGACAGAGGTGCGCATAACCCCGCTGTTGAGATGCATCCTGACTGTTCTGCGAACAGACGTCGACAACGGGAAACCGCTCTTGTCCAAGCGCAAGCAGGGCACGGTTGCCAGCGCCGACGAAGGTGTGTTATGGATTCAACTTGTTGGAACAGGTCTGACCATGTACGTCAAGACGAGCATGATTTACCACCAACCAAGCGGCGCAAGTCCACCCAGCTGCCTGTTGACGAAGACGAGGATTGTACGTCCATGATACCATTGTTGATCATCTGTTGATTCTTTGCAGTCGAGGAGGGTGCCGCAGCCGATGAGGACGACCAGGTGACCGATGAGGATCGGAGTCTGGTAGAACGTGCGTGCTGTCGTTCCCCGCCAACCACATCTAACGCAACTTACAGAAATGACACCGAACTACCGCGCCGTCTACTTGGCGATGTCGAGCGAAGAGCGCGAAGAGTTGGTGGCCCACATGCGGGCTGTTATTGAGCAGAACCAAGCCTCTGCCGCCGCCGTAGCTGCCGCTGCCATGGACGATGAGGCTGAGGACTCTGATGAGTAGATTCTGTCGTGAATGATATATTTATTTTATCTGTCTATGACTTGCATTTCTTTCTGTGTCGTAATCCGCGAGCCGTGTGCAGCATTTGAACACCCAAGCTGGCCAACTGGCTGCACAGACATGGTCTTATAGTTCACAATATAGTACCCTATAGTACGTTGCCTTGGTTGTTCTATATGGGATGGCCCGGCTATGACGTACAATCGCGGACCTCGGTACTATAGCGTGCTATAGAGGATCCGCCGGGATATACCGGGCTATCCCGTGCTTTATAATCGAGACTTGTCTAGGGCGCTATAAGCCCTATGTAGCACTATATATTCCGACATAGTAATGTTAATTTTTCCTGATGCAGCTTGCGGCTCTGTACATACGACGCATCGGAAGAGCTGGATGCGTTTGTTGGCTGCGCAACAGGGAATGGGTGCAGCCCCTGCGATGCATTGATGTCGTGCTCGCTGTCGATACTCGGGGGCAGCAGGATGCCGTTGTTGGACCTTGAGGAGCGCCTGCGATGGAGGATGTATACCAAGGCAACGACGGCGACCAGAAGGAGGAAGCAGACAGCGCCGAGAGCGATACCGATGTAAGCCACTGTATTCGAGCTTTTCGAGACCGGAGAAGCGGATGGTGCCCCAGAGTCTTGCGGGCCGGGGGGCAAGGACGTCGTATTCGAAGTGTACGAGGGACCGAGGGGGCTGGGGCAGTTGTCAACACGCGTGGCACGTGCGGTACCTAATTCTCGAACCTGTTATGCGGGCCGTCCGGGGCTATGTTAGAACCGGAGCTGGTGTTGCGCGTTGTAGACTCGCTCGTCAAAGGACGATACCTAGTAGAGTGAGTTGGTCCAAGGAGCGCGAGACGGTTGAAATGCGCACACGAGATGCTCCACCGATGTGTAATTATCGCTCATATTGGTCACCGTAAATGTATGCTGTCCGGGTTGTACGCTCGCATGGAAGAGGACAACGCCAGGTCGGTTTGTAGGCCAGGCCGACGTCCATGTCCCATACATCACGCCGTCTATCGAAGCACTGAAAGTCCCGTGATCATGATCCATGTCGCTGTAGTACCAAATCTTGGAGCCTGTCAAGCGCACAGATCTCGTGCTCAGTGCGGGAGACCTGAAACGCGGAGCTGCTGTTGGGACAGACCAATAAATGTGTACGTGAACTGGGACAAATACGTCTTGGTGACCATGTAGGTCTTCCCATGCCGGTCGGTGTACTGAGCCCAAGGCGGCGACTGAGAAAAGATGACTATTCGTAGCAAGTGTGAGCGGAGAACGCGAGCAGTGTGGGGAACTGACTGGAGGCATCATCGTTCGAGACCGAAATATCCGTGCTGATTGGAAGAGTATCCGAGTCTCCCATGTGTGTGCGAGACCAAGAGCGGCGCGGCAGATATGTTCGTCTCGCTGGCTATAAACGCGCCGCCCGCATCGCTTCGCAGCGCTGGCGTTCCAGTCGCGCCCAGAGTCGATGGCGTCGGTATCTCGCGCCCTGAGCCCTTGATAGAGACACATTGGCGATCCTACTAGCTATCCAGAAAGCAGTGAGCGCGGAGCAGACGGACTATCTGATCGGCAATGTGCTGGGTGGACTCAACCGAGACGAGATCCGGCAGTCATACGCAGTTGAGCTCAGTCGGCGCCGCCAGAAGGGTACCACAAGTGACAATGGGATGCCACAGGTGGTGAACCACATCCCCAACGCCAGAGCGATGCGAAAAAGATGCGACGATGCGACATCGTCAATTCTGACAGGTCGAGCCAAGGTCGAGCAGAGTAAGCAAGCCCGTCCCCTCAGCCTCAGCCCCCGAGACGAAAGAGCGACGCCGTCCCTGAGCACAGAGCCTACGGTCCCGTGGCACCGGGATCGAGCGCGATGACGCCGCTGCAGCTCACTATGCCGCACATGAACCATGCAGTGTTCGTCCGCGCTGGAGTCTGGGGGCGTTTGAAGCGCTTGGTATCACATCAGTCCGACGGGCTTGCGCAGAGCCTCGAATGGAGGTGGCGCAAGTCCCACAGCATGCAGGTAGGAGGAAGCCTAGCGCTGTGTTGCTGCGGCCAAAGTTATCCAAACATTCGCTTCCAGATCGCCTGCTCCTGAATGTGACATCTCAAGCACTGTACAATACCTCAATCATCAGTAAGTAGCATCTCAGATGAGGTGGCCGCTGCCATGTGTTTCTTGTGAACGCTCTGAGACCGAGCAGACGCCCCTCTCGGCGCAATAAAATCAACCTGAAGCACATCTATAAGATCGCGAACGAACCGTACCAAACGCTACAGAAGTGGTGCACAGGGAGAAAAGCTAGCGAGAGCGAGGAGAGAGACTTAAGGAGTGTGTTGGTTACCTTCTACAAAAATACAATGAGCGTGCCGTGCCGTGCGGGGCGTAAATCCCAGAAAGAGATCCCAGATCCAGTCTAGAGCAGTAGTCATGTCGAAAGATGGGGGGCGGGAGGCGAGGGCAGGGAAGGGGAGAGGGGGGGGGGGGCTAGTGCTGGTAGACGCGCAACCAGTTGACGGTGAAGCGCGCCCACTTGAAGTTGTCCGGGTTCGCGACGAACTGCTCGAGCGAGACGCCGGGGACGTTGAAGGCGGGGCCCGCCCAGTCGCCGCCGAGCTCGATGTTGAGGATCATCTTCTGCTTCTGGTCGATGAACTCGCGCGTGCAGCCGTCGGCGCTCCAGAACGCCTTGGGCGGGGGCCACGCGTACGGGTTGGGCGCGGCGCCCGCGTCAAGCAGGTCCGCGGGCACGGCGTCGCGCGCGAAGCGCCAGATGCGGATGCCCTCGCCGTCGGTGAGCGTCGCGAAGACGCCGCCGCCGTTGACGTTGAACTCGTGCCCGTACGACTTGGTGTCCTGGTCCTTGACGCCGCACCCCGTGTTGCCCGTCTGGAACACGTCGCAGTTGCGCTGCAGCACCTCGCCCGTGAAGAGCTTCCGGAAGTGCGGCGCGTCGTTCAGCTGGCAGCCCGGGCCCGTGTGCAGCGTCATCGAGTTCCCCTCCTCGTTCACGCCTTCGACGATGTCGATCTCGCCGCCGTACGGCCATTCCTTCGCGGCGCTGAGCGTCCAGAACGCGGGCCAGACGGACGGGCCGTGCGGCATCGTCTCGAGGTCGATGACAATCAGCGAGTTGCCGTACGTCTCTTTCGACTCCAGGCGGACCCTACACAAGATAGCATGCGTCAATCAGCATGCCCAGGGACACGCAACAAACACAAGAGACACTCACGACTTGCGCTTCTGGCCGGGCTGGATATGCGTGGTCCTATCGACGCGGACGACCGCTTGGCCCTTGCGGTTGATGTAGGTGAGGTTCTCGCCCATGGCCACGTCCTTGTTGACATAGTCCGCCAGGCCGTGCGTCGGCGACGGGCGGTCGAAGAAGTCGAAAGCGCTGGATCCTGAAGTTAGCATACACGATAAGACGGGGCGCGCGCGGAGGGGCACTCACTCAAAGAAGTTGTCGCCGGCGTGGTTGGCGACGAGCCGCATGCCGCCGCCGTTGTCGCGTGCGTGGACGCGGTCGGCCTGCCGCCTAGCGTGCACAGCACGGGCAACGGGCCGGTTCAAGTTGTGGGGCGCGGCCGCCACGAGGCCTGCGAGCGCGAGGAGAGAAGTGAAAGCCAGTCCTGCGGGCATGATCATGTTGTGGAGATTGAGAAGCGTGTTGGGGGAACGTGTAGGTTGGTGCTGGGCGGGAGGGCGTTCAAGTACTCTGCGGCTGAGGCTCTGTGGCAGCTGGTGCGCAAGCTCAAGTTGTGCCAAGAAAGGGGGGAGAAAGTCTGCACAAGGCGTCCTGGACGGCGGAGAGCGCGCGCGCTTTATACAGCGGGAGGCAAGAGTGGTGCGGAACCACCGCGCATGCTTAATATAGGGTGGTCTATCCGCTTAGCGAAGCGGCGACCCTATTGTTTTCATGCGGCCTGCCAGGCCGACCACACAGCACCAGGGACCATCGAAAGTACTTGTTCTGCCGCATCCGGCCCACGCCCGCATCGACGCGGCGTTACTAGAGTCCTCATTTCCGCGGGGGGTTGTATTCTCGGGGATGCGCGTGGTAACGCGAAGCGGACATGGAGAGCAGCACAGCCACGGGATCATCCTTGTTGTTCTTCGACAACTCCGACAAACAATGAACCGTCCTCAGGAATCGTTTCCGACGTTCCATCAAGGACGCGACACGAAATGCATTGCTCGTGCAGCTGGCAAGGGCGCCGGAGTGTGCGCAATGCCGTGCATCATCGCCCTCAAATAAATACGTATCATCGAATTACACCGGGTGGCAAATTACATACGGCAGAACGAATCGCCCCGCTAGAACGACGTCAGGACCTTGACGCCGAGCTCGAACGCCGCAAAGGTGACCATATTGACGGGAATCGCGCTCCACAACGACCGTCTCAGTGACAGTCATGGGCTCCAACGCGCATATACTAGACACTCACCGGACGACCGTGGGCCAAAGCCCCACGAAAAAGACCCTGGGGCCGTCGGTGCGATAGCTATGCGCGATGGTCGATAGCGTCGATCTGTACGGGCTACACAGTCGGTGTTGGGGTTAGGTGGGTGTGTGTGAGCAGAAGACGCGGAGAGGGCGAACCCTGCCGAGGAGCGCTCGGTGGCTTGGATGCGCGTCTTGACGACGTCGAAGCCGAACGTGGACGCCCACCCCGCGACGCCGGCGACGCCGCCCGCGAGCATGAGCCGCGGCCACGAGAGCGCGTCCGTCTCCTCCTGGATCTCGCCCGCGAGCGACGAGTGGTCGACCGCGTGCTCCTCCGAAGACGGCGATGGCTTCAGGAGCCGACACGCGCCCTCGTACGTCCTACACACCGGTGAGCGTGGAAAAGCGCGCGGGCAGAACGCACGCGAAGTACGCGCCGTAGCCCATATCGCGCAGCGCCGTGGCCGTGAAGCCGCGAAACATCCCGCGCGGGCCGCCCGCCCTGAATATCTGCGTGGCCACGGCGAGCGCGCTCGGCTGCTTCCCTCCAGACAGCACGACCTGCTGCCGTATCTTGACAAGCTCGCTCGGGCACGTGACGATTCTCCGGAGGGAGGGGGTTAGGGGCATGAGGGGAGGTGGTGGCGCGCGACGCACGAGGAGACGACGCCGCTCCCTGCGCCCGCGAGTGCAATCTGCGCGATGGAGGGCGTGTCCGTCGCGCGCTCCAGCTGCACGCGCATGAGGAAGCCGTACGACGCGAACACGAGGCCGTTCATGAACGCGCATGCTGCCTGCGTCGTGAATCAGCACCAAAACGAAGACGAAGGGGAATGGCAAATGTATGTCTGCGGGGACACGAACAGCGCTCATGTCTGCGAGGACGCAAGGCAAGAAAACTCCTGGGGAAGACGACGACGCGACGCGTCGTCGGCCCACCCAGACCAGCGCAGGGCAGCCGCGCGGTTGCTCAGATGCAGGGGCGCGTGTAGGACTCCGCGGAAGAGTATAACGACGCTAGACACGTACCATGGGCGAGGTGATGCCCTTGTAGAGCCCACGGACGCGCTCCTCGCGGACGATCGTCGCGAGCGCGTGCGCGACGGAGCGGTACCGGTGCGCCGTCGCCGCGTTCTGGAAGCGCACCTTCACTGTCGGGCGCGCGCGTCAGCGCTGCGCAACGGGTCCAGAGAGGCGCGCGCATCTGTGGCCGTGGTGCGAGCGTGACCGGGGGCGCATCCACCGTGGACCGTGTCCACCGCATCGCGCAGTGCGCCGCTTCCTCCGAGGCGCATCGCGGTGCCGCGGGCGCCACAGCAAGAGACGCTCTCCACGTCCACCCCGGCCTACGCCCCTATCTCGCGCACAACGCAACGCACCAGTATCGAGCGGGTATCCGACCGCAAGCCCAGCAATACCTGAACCACTCGCTCAGCACCACAGGCGCCGGTCCACGCGTACTTAGTTCATACCGGCGAAGGTGCCCGCGACGAAGTCGACGGTGGGCGAGAGCTTGGGTTTCGACGCGTCTACGGCGTCCAAGTCATCGTGCGCATCTACGCGAGCGTCAGGACCGTAATCGCAATCGCAACGCAGGGGAGGGAGGGACACGGCGCACCTGCGCGCACGTCGCGGTCGCGTGCCATAGCATTCTCTCTCAGGTGCAAGTGCAAAAGGGCAAGGGTAGTTACAGTATAATAGGGGTCTCGGCATCGGCAGTATGAGTATCACGCGTTGGTGATGATGATCACCCGGACCGAGCTCCGTTGCATGAGCTCATTGGCATTGCTTGAGAGTCAGACGAGCGACTGACAAACACTATGCAATTGCAGTGAGCAGCGCTGCAAGTCCATCGTCCAGCAACCATCGAATATCCTGTGGACGAGGAAAAAAACTCACAGAAGCGCACGTCAAACGGAATGACAGGTGTGGAGAGAAGGGACGGATGCATATAAAAAAGCGGACGATGCGTGGGGAATTAGTACGAGTAGCGAGTACATGCATAGCGTGACGGGTGTGCTGGCAGGGGAGTGCGGGAGGATATACACGGCGGGCGACGTACGGCGTGCGCGGACGGAACCATGCGCGGGGCATCAGAACAGCGTGCGGACGGCGGGCGGGCGGGACGGGCAGGGCGTCAACAGCACTTGCTCACGCCGGTGGCGTCCTTGAGCTTGAGCACGACGCCGCGGCGGCGCGCGCTCGTGCCGCCGCCGAACGAGAAGCGCGACGCGGACGAGATGCGGCGCAGCTGGCGGTCGCCGTAGCTCACGCCCGAGCCCGCCTTCTCGGGGTCGAGCGTGCCGGCCTCGATGGCGAGCAGGATCGCGCGCGCGGCGAGCCGGAACGGCGCGTCGACGTTGTCGCCCGTGATGCTCGACGTCTCGATGAAGTGGATGCCTGGGGACGGGACGGTCAGCCGGATGGGGAAGGGCAAGGGGAGCGGGAGGAGCAAGGGAGAGGGAAGAACTGGGGAGGAAGGAACTTGGAAGGAAGGAAACGCACCGTTGTCCGCCGCCCAGCGCGACGCCTCCTCCCACTCGACCTCGCGCTCGTCCTCGCGGTCGGCCTTATTGCCAACCAGCACCGTAACGAGGTTCGGGCTGCCCAGCGCGCGCGCGTCGGCGAGCCAGCGCCCCAACGACGTGAACGTATCGCGACTAGAGCCCAACCCACGTCAACCAGCGCAGCGTCTCGGGTGGCGCGAAGCGACGCACTTGGTGATGTCGTACACGAGCAGCGCGCCCGCGGCACCGCGGTAGTAGCTGCGCGTGACGCTGCGAAAGCGTTCCTGGCCCGCGGTGTCCCACAGCTAGCGGCGCACGCCATCAGCACTTGGACGGACGGACGAGACAGGGCGCACCTGCAGCTTGATGCGCTTCTCGCCCAGCTTGATCGTCCTGCTCGAGAACTCGACGCCGATCGTGTGCTGCGACGGGCCCTTGACTGTCATCGCGTACACCGGTCAGCCACCGCACCCACGGCGAGACTGGCGCACGCACAGGAGCTGTGCAGGAAGTAGTGCAGCAGGCAGGATTTGCCGGTACCGGCCTCGCCTGCGCGGGGTCATCAGTACGAGCGGTACGTGTGCCGAGTGGCGGACGCGCCTATGACGATGAACTTGAGCAGGAAGTCTGCGAGTCGGTGTTCAGCAGGCGTGGTGCGGGTGCGGAAGGGGGAACGGGGGTGAGGCGCACCATAGGCCTCCAGCAGCTCTGTGGAGTCGCCGTCGTAGGGCGCCATCGTGCGCGGCCAGGCAGGGGCCGCGGGGGTCGTGAACGAGATAAAGGGGACGAGCGTCGGACTTCCGAACGACGCTCGATCAGATGCACCCGGCTCAGCCTTCCCCGCACCAGAGCCCAGTCTCCATACTATCATATTATATTATATTCATCACTGGCTACTAGCTGTCCTTCTTCCGCTGCGACAGTATCCGCACCGCGTCCTTGGAGAACACATAGCTCAGCCCGCTCCACACCGTCGTCGCGCCGACCGTCCACCTGCAAGCACCATGATGACGACACGCGCGCCTGCCAGCACAAGCCAAACACACGCACTGTAAATAGCCTATGGGCGCTGCCAGCTCGAGCGGCAGCACGGGGTTGACCGTCGTGAGCCCCATGAGGAGCAGCTGCAGCGCGGTGTTCACCTACGAAGCCGACGTTCAGCAAGGCGGCACCGGCATGGAAGGCGCTGAGCTGACCTTGCTGATCTGCGTCGGCCGCACCTCCGCAGAGGGGATGGAGAAGTCCCAGTACCGCGCGAACGTTTTCTAGATAGAAGCACGTTAGTTAGCAGTCGGGTGCGCGTGCAGGGGGGAGGCGGGACGCACGGGCGCGGGCAGCGAGATGTAGCGGTAGTAGAACGCGGAGAGGCTCAGCAGCACGTCGCGCCCGATGATAATCACAGCAAGCGGGACTGGGGGGTGAGCTCAGCGTCAGACGAGAGACGAGGTTGGAAGCAGGACGCACCGGGCAGCAGGTGGCTCATAGCGAGCGTGACGGTGAGCGTGGTGACGAGCGCCTTGTCCGCGGCGGGGTCGAGGATGGTGCCCAGCACGCTCTGCTGCTTCCACCGCCGCGCAATGTAGCCGTCGATCTAAGGCACACACATAAGCCCGTCTGCTCAACGCGCTCCGCAATGCAACGCAAGACGCACCCAGTCCGTCGCGCCCGCGTAGACGAGGATGCCCGTCGCGAGGCGGAAGTCGCCGTGCAGGACGGCCCAGCCGAGCACGGGGCACGCCGCGATGCGCGACACGGTGAGCAGGTTCGGCAGCGTGTAGATGTTCTCGCGCAGTTCGCGCTTGCGTGGTGGCTCGGCAGGCTCAGGCGGCGGCGGCGACGATGAGGTGGACTGCAGGCGCAGATGACATATTGGTGGTCGGGTACGCGATAAAAACGATAATGCCACGCGGCCGCAGGGTGCACGGCGCGGTATGCGGGACGCTGTATGTCGGAAGAGGAGAAAGGTGCTCATGACGCGTTGGCGCGCCGCCGCTTCCTGCCGGCGCGCCTCAGGCTCCAGCGGGTTGCAATTGGATGAAGATCGCAGGACTTTGCAATCAACGCTTTGAAAACGAAAGCGGTGAAATTCATGTTCTCGACGTGGGATGCAGACCCGACAACCCTGAGGGAAAAGGGCAAGCCGCTAACGATGTATTACACCCTGCGCCTCTGCACATGCTATGATACAAAGAAGTCGGGTTGGAATGTGCCCGATATCATGGTGGATGGCGTGCCGTGAGTGCGACCCTCATGCGCGCGCCAGTGCTCGGTGGTCTTAGCTCTTGGTCGACACAGCCATTTTGCTGCCTTGGAAGCGATGTGTCGAAAGGCTTGCGCGACGGCGCACGAGACGAACGGAACAGCCCAGCCTCGCAAATACCGACGACGAGGAATGCGTCGGGGAGCAAGGCGCGCGCGTTGTGTCCTGTTGTGGTTTCTGATCCGGGGAGCGTCGCTGTTGGCCGACGCGGTGTGGGCGACGCGTCCGGCATCACGTGCACCGGTCGCGGCTACGGCCGGTGGGCCAAACAAACAAGGGCGCGGCCTTATAAAGGCCCAGCGGCTCGGCCCAGACACGTCCATCGCCCCCCGGTCTCCGCCACCGCACGCACACTCGGCTCGTCGCCTCAAGACACCTCACGAACAACCTCAACCCCTCAACCAACACTCTATCGACATGTCTGGCCGTGGAAAGGGGTACGTCTTCCTTTCGTGTTACTTTCTCGAGGGATGGTGTGTTGACACTCTGGACAGTGGCAAGGGTCTCGGCAAGGGCGGCGCTAAGCGTCACCGCAAGATTCTGCGCGACAACATCCAGGGCATCACCAAGCCCGCCATCCGCCGCCTCGCCCGCCGCGGCGGTGTCAAGCGTATCTCTGGCCTGATCTACGAGGAGACGCGCGGCGTCCTCAAGATCTTCCTCGAGAACGTCATCCGCGACTCGGTCACCTACACCGAGCACGCCAAGCGCAAGACCGTCACCGCCCTCGACGTGAGTCACCCGTCGCTTGTTCCTCCTAGCCTTTGTTGACGATGCTGCAGGTCGTCTACGCGCTCAAGCGCAGTGGCCGCACGCTCTACGGTTTCGGTGCTTAGACTCCCGCTCCGTCCGTGTTTCTGTCTCGTCCATGGGCCCATGCGCTATGTCTGCTACATATGTTATGTTCTGTACTCTAAGCCTGGCAATGCATCGCTTCCGCATCTGTACATCTTGCTCGAACATCAAGTTCAAGGCGCGCCCGGCAAGCTCTTACTTGGGACATTTGTCTGGGTACTGAGTAAAGGGCTTGAGGAGGGCTGGTCGGATTAGCCCGTGTTCTTGTCTTCCTCATTTGATTCCTATGTTCACCCTTCGACAACACCAGGCTGAACCTCCTACCAATGTTCTTGTTCTTTCCCCACGTTTCTGCTGCCTAGTACGTAGGACGAATGGCCGCGACACTCCTGGGGACCGCCCTCAAAACCGCCAGGACACTAGCTGACTCGCCTTGCACCGACTTTGCGCGCTCGGTTCCGTGTTGGACTGTCCCCTTCAGCTGCCGATGCTGTGGCTCCTCATGCCCCCCCCCCCCCCCCCCCCCCCCCCCCCCCCCCCGTGCGCTGCGCAGGCCGGTGACAGAGTCGCGCCGACTGCTGCCAGCATCGTGTGCATTCACCCAGTTGCGTCGGCCCCATGGCGTTGGATACGCAAGCAACTTGAAGTTCGGCTATGCGACATTCGTGCGCGTACACTTATAGCGGACCTGCTCGTTCTTCAGCGTACCTCGCGAACCCCGGGGAGGTCCTGGCTCCCCATTCCAACAACGACCTGACCTGTCGGTCGACTCTGCCAGTTGCCTCGATGCAGAGCCCGGGGGTCTTGCCCTAGCCTTGCTTCGGCCTTGCTCGTCTACCAAGGTTTTCCTTACCAGTCCACCCGAGGACAGCGACTGTGCCGTCCCAGGATGCTCTGTCGGGCCTCGTGTTCGTACTTGACAGGAGGACCGCCTCCAGAAAAAAAAAATTGGTTGCCACGCCTATGTAAGGCCTTGCACCGACTTTGCGCGCTTGGGTCCAGCTCGGCTCCGTGCTGACCTGCCATATCCTCTTCAGCTCTGGATGCTTAGGCCATCCCCAGCACGACATGCCCGAGTCCCTCGACTCTACCAGCTGCCTCGACGAAGTACTGATCGGCACCCACCACAGTGTGGACCGACCGCCAGAGGGCATCGTTCGCCTTCCTACGGAACTGTTAGCCATCGTCTTTGTAGACGCCGTCGAGGGCGACGACGACTGGAGGGCGCCCCTCCGCCTGACCCATGTCTGTGGCCTGTGGCGCGCAGTCGCCCACGGCACCTCGCGTCTTTGGCGCTTGCTGACGCTCCACGGAGACGCGGCGCGCGCAGCCGAGATGTCCGACCACTGGGCCGCCCTGTCGCGCGATGGCGTCCGGGAACTTCGCATCCTCAGCGCTGGCGCGTTTGCAGCGTATGAGTGCATACTAGCGGCGGGTCGCCTGCGCTCCGTGCCGTCCGTAAGCTATACGACCGGCAGCGTCGTCCTGGGAAGCGACGCCGTGGCCGCGCTCGCCCATGCAGAGCGCTTCAGCGTCAGCACCGCCTTCATCTCCTTCGAGACCACCCCCCGCCTCGCGGTCCTCCGCACGCTGCGCCTCGACCTCAAGGACCTCGCGATACAATACGCCGCCCTGCACTGCCCGTACTTGGCCCGTGCGCTCTGCTCGAGTCTCTCGAGGTCAGAGCCCGAGTCGATGGGAGGAATAGTTCGCCATTCGGGCGCACGCTGCGCGAGTACATCCATCTGCCCCATCTGCACACCCTCGCGCTGCACGAAAAGGGGACGGCCGCGGTGCTCCTGCCCGCCCTGCGCCTCCCGGCGCTGCGTGCCGTCACGCTCGCGCCGCCCGCGGGCCGCCTCTGCCACGACTTCGTCCAGCGCGTCGGCGCCGCGGGCCCGGGCGTGGAGCGTCTCGCGCTGGATATAGCCTCGGACTCCCAGCACTTCACCCGCGCCGACGAGCTCGTGCGCGCCCTGCGCAGCCTACACTGCTTAGCCTCTCTCGAGCTCTGCCACGTCGCTGGCACGGGCGCGTACGCGGACAGCCTCGTCGCGGGACTCGCGCACGCCGCGACCGGGCTGCGCGAGCTGGCCTTCTCCGAGTGCAGCGCGCTGGGCGGCGCGGCGCTCGTGCAGCTCGTCCGCGCGCGGCGCTCGTGCAGCTCGTCCGCGCGCGGCGTTCCGGGGGACCGCGCGCGACGCGCATATGCAGGGTCGTGCTCCACGCCTGCCCGTACGTGGATGCGGCCGCGCGCGCGACGCTCGCGCGAGTCGTTCCCGAATTTGTATGCTCAGACTGAGCCCCCTGCGCAACCAAAGCTGAACTGCGGGCACGTTTTCACCGGTGCCGTCTGTCATACTGATCTCCTCAAGCCATACTGCGACCGTACCGTTTTCGCGAGTCCCGGTCCTGGTCGTTGGGCTTCCACGTCCGCCGTGCCGTCCTTCTTCGCACCAACTCCAGGCAGCTGTAGCCTACGCATAATACGCTGCCGTGTCTTGCGTCCCCTCCGCAACACAATCGACTGCAATGCACCTTGGCTGACGACTCTGAAACCGCCGAAACGCTAGCTGACTTGCCTCGAAGCCTGCCTCGACTGTGCGCGCTCGGTGCCGTGCTGACATGTGCCCTTCAGCTCCCGATGCTGTGGCCCCTCGTGGCCTCCCCGTGCGCGGCGCAGGCCGGTGACAGCGTGGACTTCCCCTTCGTTGCGTCGACCACCATGACGGTAGATGCGCATGCAAATTTGGCTGTGATCCATGCGCGCACATACGCTTCCAACGAGCCCGCCCGTCTTACCGTGTGCCGTTCCAGCCACGACATGCCTGGCCCAGTCCACTCTGCCAGCTCTCTCAATGCCGGACACGCAACGCTAGCCGGCGCCCATCACGATGGTATCCAGCCGCTTGAGGGCATTGCTCGCCTCCCTGTGGAATTATTGGTGCTCGTATTCGCCGCAGCCGTCGAAAACAGCGACGACTGGAAGGCGCCTCTGCGCCTGACTCATGTGTGCGGCCTGTGGCGCGCAGTTGCCCACAGTACATCGCGTCTGTGGCGCAAGCTCACACTCGATGGCGACGACTCGCGCGCAGCCCACCATTGGATCACCCTGTCGCGCGACTGCGTCCAAGAGCTGCGGGTCTGCAGCCTCGGAGCTCTCGCGACGCACCGCCGCGTGCTTGCTGCAGGCTTCCTGCGCTCCGTGACGTCCGTGAGCTACGCGATCCCCAGCAGCGTTCGCCTGGAGGCTGACGACGCGCCGGCGCTCACCCACGCGAAGCACTTGAGCATCCACACCAGCGTGCTCGTGTTCGCCATCACGCCGCCGCTCGCGGCCCTGCGCACCCTGCATTTCGATACCTCCGGCGTCGTGCTATCGGGCTCCACCCTCACCAACGCCATCACGGTCCTGCTGCAGCAGTGTCCGCTGCTCGAGCGCCTCGACGCCAGACTCTCGGGGGAGCCGCTCGGCGCGGTGCATCGCAACTTCCTGCTGGAGGTCCATCTGCCGTGCCTGCACGCTCTCGAGCTGCACGGCGGCGCGGCATACGCGTCGTTCGCGAAGCTGATGCACGCGCCGGCGCTGCGCGCGCTCGTCCTCGTGCCGCCCGCGGGCCGCAAGTGCCGCGCGGCGCTGTGGTTCCGCCGCACGGCGGCCATGCGGCGCCTCGTGCTAGACGTTGGCTGGGAGTCCCAGCAGGGGTTCCGCGACGGCGGGCTCCTGCGCGTCCTGCGGACCATGCCTCGCATCGCCGCGCTCGAGCTGCGCCATTGCACCGGCACTGGCTCGTATACCAGGACCCTCGTCAAGAGGCTGGCGTGCGCGGTGCCCGAGCTTCGCGAGCTGGTCTTCTCGGAGTGTAGCGCGCTCGAAGGCAGGTCTCTCGTGCAGCTCGTCCGCGCGCGCCCGGACGATGCGCGCATACGCAGGCTGGTCCTGCACGCATGCCCGCTTGTGGACGCGGAATCGCGCGCGGCGTTGGCGCAGCTTGTTCCTGAGTTTGAGTGTACAGACTGAGGCCAGAAACTAAAGAATGGTCGAAACGGCCACGTCGTGTTCCCATGCTCGACGGGCACGTTCACACCAGCAAGGTTGCTGCGGCGTGTTCAATTCATTGCGAAGGATGTCATATCTACGACAGGACAATGTACTCCTTCGCATAATGAGCTAGACCAGAGCAGCCAACGAGGTCGGGGTATGCGCATCGCAGCGTGATCGTATCGAGTTGGTCCGCGTTATACGCGATGAAGGAACGGAACTCCTCGATCAGAGTCGTCATAACCTGATCTCGAATGTCCGCGGAGTCCCTAATGTCGTCTTCCGCGCCTCCCACGTCGATGGTCAGGCGGAGAAGGTTTGGGGCCTGCAGGCCGTAGAACGACGGCATTCGGGGAAGGCGAGCGCTGTCCTCGTCTACGATCCCGTTGAAAGTGATCTCGAGAGAGACCAGCCGCGGCGCCTGTAGGCATGCATGGAAGAAGGTGGCAAGGTATTGGAAGGGGAGGGAAATGGAAGTAACGCGCTCGGTGATGAGAGCCCGCATCGCCTCGAAGTACTCCTCGGCCATCCAGGTCCAGGTACCCCATGTCTCGATCTTCCAGAGGAGATCGTCGGCGGAGAGCGCGATAGTGTCGCCGTTGTAGGACAGCGTGACGGGCTTGTCATCCAGCGCAAGAAAGGCCGCGATAGGAGCGGATAGCGTCCTGGTGCGCCTGATGTCTAGCCGGCGTATGCGGTACTCGGACCACGACATGAGCGGGACGTCGAACTCTATGCACTGGTTACCAAGGCTGCGAAGCGTCACGTCGTGTAGGGAGCGAGGTAGCGGTCCGGGTGGAAGGTCAGTCACTTCCGTGATAGAGCCTAGGTCTAACGAGACGAGATTTGGACAGGATGGGAATAGGTTGGCCACCTCTTCCGGATATTCGTCCGACAGGTGGCAACACAGGCTCGTCAGAGAAGTCAGAGGGCTGGTTGAACGCCGAAAGGACAAGATTGGACCAGCGAGTCGTCGCAGATTTGGCATCTTGCGAGGATTGCACCAAAGTTGTACGTCGCAATCATCGTCGGGATACGTTGGGTCAAGACAAGAGTACGAAAGTATCTTGGGGAATGTGTCTCCGGGGGCATAGTAGGTCGACTCTGAGAATGCCCAGCGCGGTCCGCTGTATTCCTCTATTCTGGATATCCCATATTTCAAAGCGTTGGGCAGAGGCCCTTCGTAGTCGTCCCAATCGCCATGATATGAGTAGGGCAATTGAACGTGGACCGGCAGAGGGTTGGAGCGCTTCAACACAGTCTCCAGTTGATGGAACCCGGCTCTTTGATCTGCAAGGTCGCGAAAGGAAGTACGAGAGAACGCCGTCCACAAACGCCGGTCGCCGATGGCAATGGCGCGCCACGCACGCGAGACGTGACTTGCGTGAACGCGGGTTGTAAAATCGGCAGCGCGCAGGCACTCGGCGAGGACTTCTGGGGGCAGCCGCTGTGCAAGGCTGTTTGAGACGCGGCAGTTCCATTCCTCGGAGAAGTTGGCGCATGCTTCTCGTGCAGCGCAAAGCACGGCGTGGACAATTTCTTCGAGCTGCGATCTTGACAAGGAAAGTAAGTCGCAAGGTGTAGAGTAGTTATCATTCTTACGACTTAGTGGGTAAATCAACAGTCTTGAGCACGTTCTGCACGGTGTTGTAAACCGTAAGCTTGTGGGCGGGGTCCAAGGTCATTGAAGACAAGTTGCGGGCCGTGCCGGGATCAGACGTCGGCGGGTTCCACTCACTCGCTCCCTCTCATGTTTGCAATGGTTGGTCCAATTTCATGGATTCCGGAAGATATACTTGTGATAAGCGTAAATGGTCGAACAGATGGCAGGTCTAAGATAGCTTAGTAGGTTACAAACATGGTCCACAGTTTACACAATTGTAGCGCCAAGTGGTGGTACAGAAGCGTGCACAATCAGAAAAGAGATGTCCTTCCACAGCAAGGCATAGTCTTCAAAGGGGAGTGGCAACGTACGGAAGAGTTGGGAGCAACTCGTACACCTGCAGCACCTGCTGCTGCGGCCGCTCGCCTGGCTCGCGCAGGGCGACGTGCACACGCGCCTCGGGGCTCCATCCCTCCTCGCCGGGCGCTATGGGGCCGCCCACCAGCGCATTTGCCTTCGCCGCCCAGTCAGCGTCGTCCCAGATAGCGTGGACGTCTATCCCTGGGATGACTTGCACGATCCGGCACGAGTCCAGCAGGCGGACTTCGATGAACCGCGGCGAGAAGAGCATGACGTGCGGTGGGTGGCATGCCACGCGCTCAATCGCGCCCTCCCACTCAATGAAGACCTCGCCTGACTGGACGAGCGAGCCGTTCGAGCCCGTGCGCGAGAGGTGGCCGTGACGGTTAATGTAGATGCCGAAGTCGTTGTAGCAAAGTAAGAACTCGGCTTCTGCCTGACCAAGGTTGCTCGACCGCGTCCTGAAAATACCCAAAGGTTTTGCGGCGTCGATACGCTTCGCGATTGACGCGAGTGCAGGATCGGCTTGCGTGTTGAGCACCGGAATCCGAATGCCTTCGCACCTGTAATCCCGGTCAGCGAGTCGTTACGAGCCAGGTCAAGTACGGGGCGTACGTAGGACCATCCATGATCATAATCTCGAACCCGCGAGCGCTAAGAACGACCATGAAGTTGTTGTTCAGGAAGTACACGTCGTATCCTTCGCATGGCAGTTGGAATTCCTACAAAAATAGCGGTTAGCCCAAGGGACTAGACTGCAGGACGGGAGGCGCACCGTGTACGGCCTGAACCACTCCGCGCCTCGTCCGCCGTTCGAGCCGATGATGCTTCCACGGAAACCACGCATCGTGCCTGAATGCCTGAGCGACGGGTTCGGGCTGTTGAGGCCATGCGTCGCGACTACAGGCTCCAGTACATGGAACACGCTGTCGAGCTAGTTCATTCATTCATCAGTTGTCTGGCCCGAGTTCAGAGAGATTGCTTCATTCACCAGGCGCTTCGTCAAAAAGACCAGCAACGTGCGGTTGTTGTGGTGCCCCACGCGGAACCAGAAGACGTCGCGCTTGTTGAGCTTTTCGCGCGGGCGGGCTGTGGCCTGCTTCTCCGCTGACGAAGGAACCATGGACTCGATGTCGTACGCCCATAAATCCTGCAAGCATATGAGCTGCAGCATTATGGCAGACACATGCAATCAGACCGACCTTGTCTGCGAGCACCAGGAAGGTTCCGAACTCAGGGAGCAGTGCGCATTGCGTAACATTGCGGATATGCAATACGCGGCGAAGGGCTGCGGGTCCGTCAGACGTCGCATTCTGGCGGGGGCGAGCCACTTACACCGTGCTTCCCGTCGGAGACCGATCCATACACCGTCCGAGCAGCCAATTGCGATCAGACTGCGCCCATCCGGAAGCGCTGCTCAACACCGTCAATCGACCGCCAACTGCGGCACCGACTGCTTACCAAAAGGCACCGAGCAAGTTATCTTGCTGGCGATGGGCGTATCATCAGGAGTGTGCAGACTGATGTTGCCGGGAATGAAGAATCGCCCAGCGGCGATCGGCTCCAGCTCGAATGCCTGTCTGCGGCGTCAGCACGACCAACATGAGCGCGGAGAAGGTCCAGCGGCGGACCTTATCGCTCTCGGAAACAGCGACGCGCAGGCCAATCGCTTCCTCGAGCTTCTGCTGCCACTCCTTGCGCGCTGAAAGGTTGTCGGTGTACAGCGTAAGCTTCTCGTCCACACGGCCTTTGTGGAAGATCGTGCAGGGAAACATCATGCGGAAGTCTTCAGTCGTCGAGGTGCGGTCCGCCGCGGGGGATAAGACGAGGCGGGAGTTGGAAGAGAGCTTGTTAAAGCGGACTGGAGGCTCAGTCTCGAAGTTATTGATGGTGACGAGATCGAGCAGCCAGGGCTGCAGATCCAAATTAGACTGGACAGCAGGCTATGTTGGCTGTACATACCCGCTGCTTCACGATGTACTTCGTAGCACCGCTCGGATCGGCCTGCTTCGCAGTAACGAGGACTGCGAAGCGGTGAGTGAGTCGCAGACGCGTCAACACCGGAAAACGCACTGTAGTGGTCAAACAGGATAATGAACACTTCTCGCCACCCGGAACCGCCGCGCGGCTCTAAGAACATTTGGCTGGCATGAACGATGGTCCGGGTCTTGTCCCCGAGGTCAAGATCCTGGAGGTCACTTTAGCACGGATACTGCTTTATGAAAGGAAAAAAATGGTACCACGTAGTCACCCGAGTTGAACACCAGATCCGCGGAATATCTCCACAGGTCCACCTTGCGCTTGGACGCGACGGCACCGTGCTGGGATGCGATGCCGAGGTCGCGCAAGATGTCGCACACCTGCGAGAGGTCGAATTGGTCCGGGTGGTCCTGCGGCGTATCCTGAAGCATGTTCTTGAGGATGAGCTCGTACTTGAGCAGGCGCGGGATGGGACGGTTGATGAAGGAGCGTATGTCGAGCTTGCGCGCGTCAAGGTGATTCTTTGCCTCCTCGACGAACCGCTTGAACGCGGGGTTGGTGACGATCTCCTCCTCGAGGTGATAGAGCGCGATGGGGTAGTGTGTGATGTACTCCATGTACGCGTCGCGCCAGTTAAGCGCAGCGTCGAGCATCGGCACCGAGATGCTACGTATGAAGGGGTGCTCTTCGCGCTGCAGCTCGTGCAGGTCGTCGAGCAGCTTGCGGTGGTACTCCAGGAGCTCGTTGATGTTGTAGAATACAGCTTGGATAAATTCCATGGTGCGCTCGCGTTGGATTATAGGCGGATTGATTGTGCAAAGAGGGCGTATGAAGAGCTGCCATCGAGCATCAGTCAATCCGTCCTACAAAGAAAACAGGGCACGCACCGATGTGATAAGTTCCAGATCATGCACGTAGTCAGATTCGGTTTGGATGAGTTCAAAGATAATTCTGCACGAACAGCGCAATCAGTGCATTTGTCCCAAAGGCGATGTAAGACTGGCGGGCTCACGATTGCCGCTTCGCTTCCTGTCTTGTTACAGTTTGCTTGATCTCTGGCGAGACGAGCTCGTGCCAGGACGTGCTGATCTTGCTGCCATTGAGCTGAATCGTGCGGAGCAGTGTGACTGTTCCAACTCGGCGTAAAAATTGAATGGCCTCGTTAAGGGAGTCGACGTCTGGGCTCTGCCTATCTGTCACCTTCAGCACGCTCTCCAACATGGCAGGGTACTGGTCCAGTCGCTTGGATGGAAGATGGAGAAGGACGTGTAAGGGAGGTGCGTCAGGTTCCAATTCCACGCATTCCTACGAGAAGTCAGTCGAATTCTGGGGTGGGCGAGATATTGACGCACATCTATGTACGCCTTGAATGCGTCATTAGACTTGAGTTCCTCTTGTAGCCGCTTCTCTGCGCGCTCGATGTGCGAGATGTAGACCGGATATTCGTTTCGAAACTCGTCCGCGACGGCAACGAATACGTCGCCTATCCATTGAATGAGCGGCGCAGACTCGCGTTTCCGAATGGCCAGCATTTCCAGTAGTTGCCTGTTGCACCGCCGTAGTTCAGAGATGTTGCCAAAGACCTCCTCAAGGAACTCCTCGTGATCGTCTGCCGCGATTATTCCTGGTTGCGCAAGACCTTTCAGGTAGACCTACGGATAGTCAGGGGTCGCTCGCAAGTCACACGACCGGCACGTACATCTTCTATGATCTCCAGGTTGGCGACATACGACTCCTCGTCATGGATCATCTCGCGGATAAGGCTGCAAAAGGTTCAGCGTCTACGTGACCTCGACGGCACGACGTGTCTCACTCCTGCCTCCGCCGCTCTGACTCGGTCAAGCTCTCCAGCTGGGATCGCGTGAGTCGGTCTGCCCAATCATCGACAACGGGCTGTGCGAGCACTGTGAGCAACTGGCATACAGGAGCAAATGGCGCACAAACCTTAGGAGCCTCTGATGGCAAATCATCGTCGAGCACGATCTCCGACTGCGCCTCAGCCTGTCGCGTGCGTAGTGAGCGATCTCGCGGTCGTAGCAGCGGGAGGTGGAACCGCGTACGAGTCTGTATGGGCACGATATGGAGTAACAGCGCCGGCCCTCCTCGCAGGTGATCGAGTAGCATTGCGTGAGCACGGTGTTCACGCCCGTTGGGAGAGCCTCGCCGTACAGACCCGCCGATTCCTCTGCATCTTCGGGGAAGCGGAAGAGGTCGTCCACGTCGTCGCACAGCGGCTGACCCGAGTACTCGACGTCGTAGAACCAGAGCTGGCTCTGCAGGCTGCGAGCCACTTGCAGCGCTAGCCGCCGATCGTTCGTTGTGATGCCGTACATTAGCATGAGCTCGCGCTGTATGAGGGCTTGGATTGTCGACTGCGAGCTAGAGTGAGCTGCCACGACTACAGAATAATCCTGGTACTCACAACCATGTCCTTGCCCGTAAACGCCTTTGGGTACGGGATGCAGCCCTTAATGTGCATCGCACGCGGCACGTCGTCGCGCACTTTGACCGCAATATGGGATAGAAACTGGAGGTTCAGGAAGCGGGCCTCGTCGTCGTCGGCGAGCCCGTCGTCGTCCTCGTCCTCGAGCTGTTGCTGTCGCAGCTGAGCCATCGTACGTTCCCAATCGGCAGGACCAGGCCGCAGGCTGCTCGACGGCCGGCGCTGTGAGTTCTGAGACATCAGGCTCTGCCTGGGGCCACGAGGCCGCCCGGTTGTCGAGCGCTGCGTCGCCTGGCGCGACGGGCCCGGCTGCGACGGGCCCGGCGTCGGCGGCCCATCGTCTTGTGCAAGCTGCGGCAGCATGACCCAAGAGCGGGACGACGCTGGGGCAGATTCAGGCGTGGAAACGTTGGTCCAGCTGGCGCTGTGGACGGACATGGCACCGGGCTGGTGCAGCGGAGGAGTATATCGCGGAGCAGGCCACACCGGCCGTCACCACCGCGTATGATATGCACCGCCGCGTCAGTTCCGACCCAACCCCATGCCTCCCGCTTCTCTCAGCGCTCCCTCACGCCTATGGTCATTGTTACTGTCTCAGCACACAAGATACTGCTGGCCCTGCGGAGCTGTGCATCGCCCTGCACTGGGCATTGCCCCGCCTCCTCCATCAGCAGTTCCAGATGCATCATAACCCTCAGCGCATACACTCCAACTAAGGCTACAGTGCACGAATTAGCTATGAGAATGGCTCAAGACATCGGCCTCATGCTCATGCGTCCGACCCATTGTGGCGGAGGCTCAGAATTCGAATCGCAGAAGCACACACTGACAGACGCGCTGTCAGTACGCGAACAGCATCCGCAGGAGCGCTGCTACAGAACCGAGTTTAGCATATGTGCGCTCAGTATATTCCATCCGTGAGGAACCGGAATATGCACGAAAACCTCGAGTGGGCCGTCGCGGCACCAGAACATCTTGCAAGTGGACCGAAGGAACCCTGGCCGAGACGTGCGTGAATCGACGTGTTCAGGCACCACCAAACACAGTGTGCCTTGTGGAGGACTTGCATATATCTGTAACGCGGGGTCGCCCTGCATGCAGGCGCAGGACAAGGCACACCTCACTCAAACGCGATCACAAACTTGCCCTTCATCCCCACGGCCCCCTGGTCGTCCTCCATCTGCGCAATGTTGTCGAGTGTGTATGTTTTGGTCTGCGGGATCTGTCAGTCCCACGTGGCAAGACGATCGATAGCCTGCAACGAGTCCTTTTCAACGCCTTTTCAGTGGCAGAGAACGCGCTGAAAATGCTTTCTGACGCATTTCCAATGCAGTTCCATCCTTTATGGCATATTCAATGCCTTTTGCGCCACCGGAAACGCGTTGAGAAGGGCTCGCAGTGCAGGCTGTGCGCGAGTGGATACGGACGTGGATGTCGATGCGCTGCGTTGTTACGAGCTGGACGAGGCTGCGGAAATTCTCCTGCGTGGAGAGCAAGCTTCCCTTGACCTGAATGCCCTGATGAGCATGCACGCCCGAAACGCAGCCCGGGTTCCCCGGGTCAGGGGCGGAATGCGTCGACGTGAAGCGCTTCCACCGGGCCCGAGGAGGAGCCCATACGCACCGTTATGTCCTTGAAGATGATGTCGGCATAGCTGCGCGAGGTGAGCGCTGAGCGCCCGCGGCGAGGACGAATATGGCCGCCTCACGTAATAGCCACCGGCGTCCCGGGCAGGCCGACCTGGCGTTCGGTCAGGGTCAGCGCGAACGCCACTGCGATGGCCGGCGCACCATGACGAGCGTGCCGTGTTTTGCCAGGATCCTCATGGCGAATTCGAAAGCGGGAACGGCGTCCGTGGCCACGATCACCGCATCACAGCCTGTGCGCGTCAGTGGCGGCGCGCACACGAGGAGCAGGGGAGACGCACCAGGGAACGCCTTCTCCGGAGAGAGGGCAGCGATGCCGCGCAGTGCGTCCTCTGCCGGCCGCGTTGAATTGACGACAAGCGCCGGAGGGTACTTGAGGGTCTTCGCGAGTTCCAGAGGGGCTTCCCGCGCGTCGACGCCCACCACGTTGTACCCCAGAACTGTGCCCAGTTGCACTCCGATATGTCCCAGTGCCCCGAGGCCGACAATTCCGAGGATGCTTCCCGCGGGGAGGCCCGCCGTGAGGATGGCGGAGTATATCGTGGCGCCCGCACAGGCGAGCGGTGCGGCGTATGCGAACGGCATGTCGTCCGGGATCTGTGCCGAAGCGCGGCAGTCTATACGAATAAGCAATGTGAGCTCCTCGCGGATGCACTGACGGCGGGAGAAATACTGACCGACTATGACATAGTCCGCGAATGCGCCGTCGCGAGAGAGACCGACCCTTTTCATCACAGGACAGTAATTGTTCCTACCGCTTTTGCAGTCAGGGCATGTATCTGAAAGGAGTTGAGAAATATTGACGGGAGAGGTGGGAATGGTGCTCAGACGTACCGCAATACCCGATATTGGTCATGGCCACAACTCGCTGTCCCACGACCCATCCCAGCTTGGCAGCCGCGTCTCCGAGGGCAGTAATTGTCCCGGAGGGCTCATGCGAGCCTGGGATGGGTTAACGTTTGAGCCGAGATGAGCCAGCGCCGTTCTCGTACCAGTGAGTGGCCTCACGTTGTAGTGTCCTTCGCCCTTCCGAGCCATGATGTCTACAACGAGACGGGCGCTCCGCTTCAGCCCAACACCTCGTTCAAGTCGTTGAGTGTGAGCGTCTATACTGCACCTGTGTGGCAAAAGCCCGCAGCGCCTGTCTTCAGGAGCAGCTGGTGCGGCTCCGTGATTCCGGGCACAGGCATTTCTTGGATCTCATACGGCGCGCCCGCCTCAACCTGCACCCCGGTGAGACGGCTAGTAGAAGAAGATTCGAGACGTACGACGCGCGCTGCCCGCATCGTCTTGGGGATCGTCATGGTGCAAGGGAACGGGCCGCTGGTTCCGTCTGCGTCACTCTGGCCGCCGGCAACCCGGGACGGAGGTGCCGTCCGTGTCGATCCCCCTGTCCCGATTGTGCACCCGCCGTGGTCCTGTATTAATGTTGTAGTAGGTTACGGAAGGAGAAGGCGATGGTGGTAGATCCTGGCGGAAGGCGTAGGGCCTGAAATTCTGCGGATTCCGCAGCTGAACACGGAGGATTCGCAAGGGATTCACTGATTGCGTGTGAGAAGAAGAATCGAAGCGTGGCCCTTTGGAATAACCAATGTAGATGCACGCGGTGAACACATCGTAGCGAGCGCTTGTAACCGGGGTAGACCAATCGGACAACTGTCTGGGCTCTTGGACAGGTTTCGAGCCCGGGCTAGATACCGTTGTTATTGCATCGTACGTACACCGTGAGGACAGCGTCTCGCGGCACCTAGAGCATCGGTAGTCGATACCCAGGACCCTCGAACTGAGGTTGCCGGGGGAGATGGCCGGCCGCTGAAGGCTGCTGTGAATGGGAACAGGTCGCGCACGCGGGTCTCGAAGACGGCACCAGATATGTACGCGGCTGTCCCACGGTCGCGCGACGGGCATGGATTCTGCGCAGATCGTGGAAGCTAGCGCGCGTTGGCGGTGATACGGGATTGGCTCCCCCATGTGACACCCATGGCACCTCGGACCATCCGGAGCATGGCTGCTGCAGCCTGAGCAGCAAACACCCAAACGGACTCGCAACTCTTCCGCGAACCGCGACCAGCCATGGCAGCACCAGCGAGCAAGGTCGACGTCCTCATCGTACGCCGCGGCCGCCGCGCCCGTTGCCTGCTCGTCGTCGCCCAGAGGCTGATGAGCTCGTCGTCCCCGGCAGATTGGAGCAGGGCCCGCGGGCGTTATGTGCGCGATGGGGCTCGCGCGCGCGGGTGTGAGCGTGCGCATCGTCGACAAACGGTGCGGAACGGTCCAAGCAGCGTCGACGCGCGGCTGACGGTCGCTGTGGCGATGGCAGGCCGGAGAAGGTCATGGCCGGCCAGGCAGACGGCATCCAGCCGCGCACAATTGAAGTCCTGCAGGTGCGCGACGCGTCATGCGGGCGGCCCGCGCGGTGCTCATCGCGGTTCGGGACAGAGTTACGGGCTGGCAGAGCCGCTGCTCAAGCACGGAAATCAGATGCACATGGTGCGCGGCATCGTCCACTCCGCCCGCAGCGCCGCCACTCGTCTCAACGTCGTTCTCAGGCTGCGTTCTACAACCCTAGCCCAGTCTGTGGCATTGAGGTTCGTGACATGCCACGAACGGTAAGATCGACGCTCATGGGAACCAGCGCACAGGGCGCGCCTCCGACGTCACTGCGCCAACAGCGCGTTATCCCTTCGAGGTTCGCGTCTTCGCAGTCCAAGCGCGACTGAGTTCTCACCTCAGCTAGGTCACATTGCACCAGGGCGAGATCGAGAAGATATTCCTCGATGACATGACCAAACACAGCGTCAAAGTAGAGCGCGCCACCTTGCCAACGTCTCTTGAAGTGTCTTCCGATGAGAAGGTGTTGAACGACCCTCAGGCATACGCCGTCAAGGTGAGCTTACCCACGACCTCTCCGAAACTTGCTCAACTGCCTATCATGCAGGTCGTTTTGCAACACCTCGAACAACCGGAGGGCCAGCAGGAAGAGATAGTCGAAGCTAAATACGTGCTTGGGTCAGACGGTGCGTTCCGCCGGGCATCGGAGGCCTGAGTCACAGTCCCACTGACGCTCGATGATTCACAGGTGCGCATTCCTGGGTCCGCAAGACGCTGGGCATTGCAATGGAGGGAGAAAGCACCGGTTCGTGGGAATATGCACACCCGGATGCATGCCTTCATCTTCAACCCAGATTACGTGTGGGGAGTGGTGGACAGCATCCCTGAGACCGACTTTCCCGACATCAGGAATAAATCTGCCATACATTCGAGCAACGGCAGCTGCATGGTCATTCCTCGCGGTGAGTTGTGGTACCGCTGGTCACCTGTCCGTGCGTTGACAGTGGAATCTCCCGGCAGAGGGGGACGTCGTTCGCCTCTACATCCAGCTCGAGCAGGCGGAATTTGTCGAAAATGGCCGCGTCGACAAGTCGAAAGTCACTCCTCAGAGGCTGATGGATGTGAGTGATCCGTGACGCATGCCTGAAATGGGAATCTCATCCTTACTCTGACCTAGGTCTGCCGCAAATCTCTGCATCCCTACAACATCTCGTTCCCCAACCCCATCCTGTGGTGGACACTTTATATCAGTGAGCTCCATGCTGCCTCTCCGCTTCCACTCTATGCTTACGTAGCGCAGTTGGTCAACGGGTAGCCGCTAGTTACTCCGTGCACGACCGCGTTTTCATCGCTGGCGATGCCTGTCACACACATTCGCCGAAGGCAGGTCAAGGGATGAACGCCAGCATGAACGACACGCATAACCTGAGTACGTCGCGCAGGTATACAGACATCTGTCTACTGAACCGTAATCATAGGCTGGAAACTGGCCCATGTTCTACGCGGATGGAGCGACATCTCGTTGCTCAAGACTGTGAGTGCGGTCCAAACGTTCTCAACTCGGCGCTTAACCTTGGGACTTCACAGTACGAGTTTGAACGCAGGTTTGGGATATGTCCGAGATATATGCAACACACGGCTGACGCGTCACAGAAAATATGCTCAGGACCTCATCGACTTCGACAGGAAGTTCTCCGCGCTGTTCTCCGGGAAGCCGAGAACCGCGGACAACCAGGACGGCGTATCTCACGATGACTTCTTGAAGTGCGTTGCCTTTCTTATTGTGAAGTAAAATCGATTCTCAACAACGGCGCAGAGCGTTCCAGACGTTCGGCGGTTTCTCGAGGTGAGCGAGCACGATCAATCGTCGCCCCATGTTTAGAGTGCGTTTGTAGTGGGATCGGCGTGCACTACGAGCCCTCTGCAGTAGTCGATACTGCAAACCAGGCACTCGCGCCGGGCCTCCGCATCGGAGAGCGCCTCGTTCCGCAGGTCCTCCTCCGCGCCGCCGACGCGCGCCCGGAGAACATCCAGGAGCTCATCCCCGCGGACTTCCGCTTCAAGCTTCTGATCTTTGCCGGCGACATCTCCGAGCCTGCGCAGAGGGAGAAACTCGAGAACCTCGCAAAG
Source organism: Auricularia cornea (assembly GCA_030578095.1). NCBI lineage: Eukaryota > Fungi > Basidiomycota > Agaricomycetes > Auriculariales > Auriculariaceae > Auricularia > Auricularia cornea. The sequence continues at coordinate 1,114,944 of JARLTE010000009.1, read as the reverse complement.
AGCGTCGAGGCGCCCACCTCGTTCATCCAGCGCTTCACGCCGAAAGCCGCGAAGCGAGACGCCGTATTTGATATTACGACAATCTGGTAAGCCGGGAGTGTTCTCTAACCGAGAGCCTGAGGTTGATCGTACTTTCACATTCCAGCACGACGCCGAAGGAGGAAGTGAACTTCACTGACGTCCCGCTGGCGCTTCGTAGCCATTGGTCAAAGTGCGTCAAATCTTTCACGTTTCGAATAACCGGCTGAGAAGAGTATAAGGGTCTGGACGGACGACGAGCAGCTCGCTGGCGGGCTCGGCGGCAAGGTCTACGAGACGTATGGCATATCGCCAACGGCGGGCGCGATCGTGGTCGTTCGGCCCGACGGATACGTTTCGGCTATCGCTCCACTCGACGGGGGAGACTATCTTTCGCAATACTTTTCGCAGTTCCTGAAGGAGCAGGCGTAGCCCAACAAGGACCGTAATCCTTATACATGTGTACTCTTACGCGGAACCGATAAATCAACGATATTGACTACGAGTGATTTTTTTGGTGATTTCCCTGGTATTTACGGAGGCATTGGAGACTTTGTGGCAAGGTGCCTGGAAAATGTCTCGGTCGGGACAAGATCGACGCGGTTCGGTTTAGAACCCCGCTTTCCGCCTTCACCAAACACTTTTGTACCCATTTGCACCTGCACAACCCTTTCACACCCCAATGACTTCTTCCAAACCGACCAAGAAGACGGGCAGCAGCAGCACGATGAAGCAGAGCAAGCTGGATTTTGCTGCCCAGAAGTCGTCGGCCTCCAGCAAGCTGGGCAAAGGCAAGCGGTCTGCCACCCCGACGCCCCCAGTCGCCTCCGAGCCCGTGTCCGAGGCAGACGGCGTCAGCAGCGACGAGGACGTACCCCAGACACCTGTTGTCGAGCAGACCACGGTCGAGGTCGTCGGAGAGGAGTTGCGACTGAACGACAAGCGCTGGGCGAGACCGTTCAAGTGGGCACGTAGCAAGAACGAGCATTTGAAGCCCAGTGCGTGCGCCTGGCCTTGATATACGCGTGTCTAATGCGCGTGCAGTCCATGCTGAGGAACAGGACAAATTCGACTACATACTCCGTGTGTTCGACAACTCGCACGAGTACGGTCCCTGCGTTGGCATCCCCCGCCTTCAGCGGTGGGAGCGCGCTCAGGCTATGGGGCTTAATCCGCCGCCAGAGGTATGTCATTGCTGTCTCCCAGCCACGTTCAGTCGCTCACACTATTTTGCATCGAAGATTCGCGACATTCTTCTGACCGAGCAAGGTCAAACCGAGTCACGTCTGAAGGAGGATTGTTTCTACCGTATCGTCTGAACTGCCTGTTCATTGTGTCCCAGTTTCGCCTTGCTCTCTTGTTGTGTCCGGATGCCACTGTCTCCGTCTCTCATGTATCCTGTACCAAGCTCACGATTGTCACCCGTAAGGTTAGTATCCAATACAAGTCTGTGTCCTGCACCTCGATGCTAGCCATCGTGTTCCTGTCTGGCGCCTGCGCAGCTGGAGGAGGATGAAACCGCGTTTACTTCCGAGATTTTTCGCTCCCACTGTCACGTCGGACTCGATGACCCTCGACGATGCTCACAGGCTCGCGGTCTACAACGCCGTCCAGGGCGTATTCAACGCCGTTAATACGCCTACCGAGTCGTAAGGATCACAACGCGTCTGCACTCTGTCGCTCATTTTCCTTGCAAAGCGTGCACCTCGAAGAAATCGTTCGCGCTGTGCTTACCACTGCGCGGAAAGCATGCGCCAACTTTTCAGAGAACTGGAACCGCCGTGTTTCGAACAGCCTTGCACAGCGGTTGCCTCCAGAAGTCCTCGCCGAGTGCCTGCGCGCTTCCGACTTCATGACCCGTGTCCGCGCAAGCCACGTCTCGCGAGCATGGCGCGCCACCGCCATCGGCGACCGGAGCCTGTGGACGACGTTCTCTCGTACCTCCTTTCGCGACCTTGAAGATCAAAATGCCGCGTTCCACCAACTGGAGACAATGGTGGCGCGATCCGACCCCTTGCCAATCCGCGTTCAGCTACCGCACACCTATTACGGCGAATGCGAAGACTACGAGGAAGCCCTTCCCTCCATCATACAAGATGGAATACTCAGGATACAGGAGTACAGCGGACCGTGCTGGGCTTTCTCCGAAGCCAATTACGCCGAGCACACGTTCACTCAGCTGGTTTCTTTCTCTTGTCTCGATCCAGACGATTCCACCGAAGATATCGACGTGTCTCTCTACTGGAGTCCTGACAAGATGCCGAATCTGCAGCGCCTCGTTGGCCCAACCCTGATGTTCCAAGAACCATGCGACCCTCTGCGCGCTCTGACGACCTTATGCTTCTACTTGTCAGACGACGAGCCTGAATCGTACCGGGATCTATTCAACGTCTGCCCGAATCTTGTATCCCTCGATCTACGACGCGTCACGGAGTCGACCCCACTTCCGCCAGGACCATTGCCGGCCAGCCTCGAGGACGTGACGCTGCGCAGCGCGCCCCGCATCGGCGGTGGCGGCTTCGAAGTGCCGATGGATTCGTGGTACTCCTTACGCATTCCGAGGCTTAGCTTCCGTCGCACCCTCTCGCTATCCACTCCAATCTCCGCCTTCCTCGCGGCGTGTGACTCCAAAACGGTGACGCTGTCTCTCAACAGCAGCGAGCCGTTAGAGGTCACGCTCTCTGCCGAAGGCTTTTGTTGGGTGATCGAGAGATGGGGTGTCTCGTCCTGGCAGTTCGAGGACTTCGACGAGATGCAGCCACTCGTCACCTGGCGCGTCGCTTCCATGCGGGTCGGGTTCGAATGCCTCGCCTCGCTCTTCTCCGCGCGTATGTCCGCCCCGCTACTGGTTTCGCTCGAGATCACCTTTGCGGAGGTTGCGGACATGGACGACGACGCCTATCTTCCCGTCCTTCCCGCGCACTCATCCTACTATCTTCATGCTCGCAATCTTCAACACTTGGTCGTCAACGTCCCCGACGCGGAAGACGATGTCATGAACACCACGGACCCGCGCGACCGGGTTCTGGCGTCCCTGATCCAGCACTTCCGTGAATTCCTTCGGTACGACGCGGACAAGCTTGAAACGATCACGCTGCGATGCGCCGAGCCTGACCTCGTCGAACACTCTGGCCTAGCTCAGTTTGCTAACCAGTTCATAGTGGAGTCGTAGCTAGGGCACTACGACGCACCAATCTTCGGATCCCACAGCCCGCCCACTTTCTCTCCCGGATTTTGGATAACTGGACGGCAGAATGTACAGTCGAAGTGGGTCACCGCACCCTTTCATGCTTTCAAGATTCTCTTAGGTGTCTAATTGGCTGCCTGGGAGATTCACGGATCGGGCCGTCGATGTGTCTGGAGGTACAGTGCTCCGTCACGAGGTTTTTTTTTTTTTTTTTTTTTTTTTGACTCTCGTTTATTGTCCATGCGCTGCAGAGCAGCGCAGTCAAGTACTAAGGGGACATTGAGCGGGAATGGGGTTTGGACACGGGGTTACACGTGGAAGCTCATAAGTGAGCAGTTCGATCGGGAGTGAACTCCAACATGGCCATCTGACCGAGTGCAAGGAGTGCGTTGGGAGATATATGGCATGGGTGGCGCGTGGGTGGACAGTGTTGGTACGAGTGCGAATGACGCCAGTGAGTTACGCAGTGCACATAGTGCAGGAATTGGGGGGGAGCACACTGAGGGAGCAGATTAAGGGCAACGTGGTAGTGTGGCATGGCTGAGAGAGGGGGAGAGACGGAAACACGTGGATTATGATGCGCGGATTGATTGAGTCAGAGGGTCGTTGAGGGCCGTGCGGGTGCATGAGCAAGACGAGATACTGGTGAGGAACGCGGGAAGACCAAGTCGACGTTCAAGGGAGTGAGGAAGCGACGTGCGAAGTTCTCCGGGCGACGCTCAAACATCTTCTCTCGCAACCGGAGACGTACCGGGCAGTCTCGAGACCATGCGGCGTGGTTGACGTGCTCGTACCCGCGCTTGCTGCATGACGCGCAGCGGTGGGCATCCGGGTCGACGGCGCACTTGTCGGATTGGTGGCCAGACTTGCAGCATGAGCCGCACACCGCCATCTTCGTCGTGCATTCCTTCGCGAAGTGGCCGTAGTCTTGACACTTGGCACACCGCTTGGGCCGGATTGACTTGAGCTACTGTGCGCCTTCGTCGGTTTGGCAAGGCCCCGTGCAACACCCAGTTTTATACAGAGTCTATCGCGGCCAAGATAGGGCCACAATCTGACCTAATTAAAGATCATTCAAGGGCTTGCCGTGGCCGCAAGCGCGCCCGTCGCGGCGTACTCCTCATGGCCGGAAAATATCGACGCATTGGGTAGCCGGAGGAGAGGATAATCGGGAAATCACGCCACGCTGACAGTGTGGGACCCTCGCTGACGGTTTGTCGGTGACCATTGATACGCGCGCGGGACAAGTCGACGTCGTCACTTTTCGAGAAGCTCCAGCCGTAGTCATTGTGTTAACAGGTGGGGCTTATCATTTGGTCAAATCGCTTTAGGGGCGGTTGTTGGCGGCACCGTACGGCCCGCAGGCAGCCTGATCCGGCGCCTGCACCTCAGCACTCGCTGCTTTCTCCCGCACACTGAGCGACTTCTCTTGCCTCCCAGAGAGCTTACATAGCTTAATTATGGATTTTGGAGTGCAACTAAGGTGGGGAAATGCAATATTACAAGTAATGGGTATCCTCGGAAACTGACCAAATGATAGGCATCACGGAATCAAACTAGACGCTATACAGCCGTCCCGCCCGCTTGCCGGTCAAAGGGACGGCTGTATAAACGTCTAGCTGAGGTAGACTACTCCAGCCGGGACAATCTGAGTGCAACTGAAGCAGTTATTCAGGTCAAAAGTGACCGCAGTGTGTACCCTCATCCTTCTCTGAGGCTGCGCCACAAGCACCGTCCAGGCACGTAGACTCAGTGTAGCTCTAAGCTTAGACGGGGGAAAGAGGGCAAGTGAGCGGCGGATGCCGACCGCGGCTCTTTTCCTGACTCAGGCTGACCGTGCCACCGCGGGAGCCAACGCCCTTCGCCTAGCACTTCGTCAGGCTTTCCTGTCGCTAGACATCCCCGGTGCTTGCTCTCCGATTGGTCGGCGCTCAGATGGACGCCATCACGCTATACCTTTGCTCCAAATCGCAGACGACGGCTGTCCTGCAGCAGCTGCGCTCACGCGCCGTGAACTCGAATCATATCCGCAGAGTCGTCATCATCGAGACAATATACCTACCCAAATCCGAATGCATCGATGGAGCGCTCTTCGCGGACGTCCTGGCCGAATGCAGGAACGTGCAGCGGGTCGATCTCGAGAATTGGACCTTTCGTACACTCAGCGATGCCTGCCTCCGGCGCGCTGAGGCAGGTTCTCTCCGCCATATAAAGGAATTCATTGTTGGCGGTCGTGGTAACCTCACGACGCACGCGCTTTTCTCGCTCCTCGCTGCGATGCCCTCGTTGCACTCTCTGGAACTCTGCTGTGTCTTTGACTCTCCAGAGCTGGAAGGGCAATCTTTCCCCTCACCGACTTGTAGATTGACGAGTCTAGTTGTCGCCGATGACTGCGGCATCGATTTCAAGCATTACACGCATCTGCTATCCAATTCCAACGACACGCTCGAGCATGTGGAGGTGCACTGGGTTTTCGATCCCCAAGTCGGACCCCACCTCGCGGAGGGGCTGAAATCTTGCCGTGCGCTGCGCGATCTTGTGCTGATTGGAAACAAGTTCGACTACGTTGACATCCTTTCGTCGTGTCGCATGATCCGCTGCTTGACGCTCATCTACGCGCCGTCCGACGAAGAAATAGCTGCGCTTCAAGCCCCGCTGCGTGAGCTGAGGCTCATCCATTGTAACTGGACAAGCGACGCCGGCATTATTGCCGAACATCTGCCTCGATTGCATGGTCTCCTGCCCCGGCTCCGTGCGCTTAGCACTGTTCGCGTCGTCTCGCGTTCTGTGCCGAAGGACGAGGCGTATGATGAGCTGCGTCAGCTCTGCGCTCGGCAGCGTTTGCGCTTCACGACCTACTTGGCGGGTTACGATTGGGTTTTGTGATCATATCTGTGCATCGGGTCCGAATATAACGTCCGCATCGTTTGCCACCTGTTCGCAGCCCACACGCACAAATAACGCGAACCACGCCGCCGACTAGCGGCTAGCTCACGCATTGCCACGCCGATGGACCTGTGGCAATGACTTATGTGAAGAATCTCTTGCTGCCGCGCAGGCCTGGACGCACGAGACACCGGTCCCGATTCCGCATGCCCCAGTGGGAAAAGACAACACGAGTTCTATGCCAGTACGCGTCTATATGATACATTTTATCCGGAACAAGCACAAGTATCAAACTCGTATGCCGGGCGACAGACTGTCGAGTAATTTTAGGTCGGGGAGGTGATCCTGCGCGACGGTCAGCGGCAGGCCCTCACCGTGGACACTCCTGATTCACTCACCTGCCGCTCAGGTCGTACGTCAGGTAGGACAAGGGAAACTCCTCCGTTGCCCCGCCGTGGAAGTAGAGCAGGAAATAGCGAACCCCGTTCTACAATGGGGCGGGTCAGTCGAATGGAACACCAAGTACGCAGAGTGAGCACGAACCTCGACGCGCGATCCGCCCAGGACCTGCTGCCCCCATCGGCCCCGGAACTCACGCGGCCCCATATCGACGCGAACGTAATAGAAGGCGTTGGTCAACTGCAACTGCTGCGACATGCTGAGGGCAAGTGGGCAGTGGGACTGGCGGGCAGTGGGACTGGTGGGCAGTGGGAGTCAGAAGCGTCGTAGGCGGCCGCTCTTATAGCTTGTGGGACCCTTGGACATCATGGTGGTATGATCGGGCTTCCTTTGAACACCACGGAGTATTGCGGCTGCTGATTGGGCTTCAGCTGTGGTGGACGGCGATTGACGCGCTTCTTTTGTGCCTCATCCATCAACATGGTTCGGTTCTTGGGCCACGCTTCGAACGAGCTCTGAGCACCACGGATGCTTCGGCGCAGTCCGCTTGTGGTTGCATTGTTCGACTTTTACATAAACCAACGGTCGGCGCTTTGCTGGCTTGATCCAACACCTACTGCACCATGTCCGCCTTTCCCGAGACCTTGGAAGCACTATACGACACAATGAGCCTGCCGTGGAAGGACAGGAGCTTTCGCAGAGTGTGGGACCCACTGAAGGATTTCTTCCTGTCCCATGGCTTGACGTTATGGCGCGACCCGGACCCCGAATGGCCTGGGCAGTTGCGCCCTCCTGACTCACGCCCCCGGGCACCGGACGGCTTTCACTACCGACTACTGGCAGATGTGGACAGGAACGACTCCTTCTGCCACTGTGTATGCATTCCTCCAGTCTGTTTCGAGCCCGACTGAGACCGCGCTTCCAGCGTCCGACGATGTGTCCGGCGCGAACCACGGATGGTAGAGACGTCATGATCAAGGTCGTGGCGATGGGCGACCGAGGCCTGAACCACAAGGAAGCTCTCCGACGACTGGCCAGTGGTAACATCGCCTCCGTCATCGGTAACCACACCGTGCCCGTGCTTCAGTGGATCGAGCGCGGCAGCACCACGTTCGCAGTGCTGCCATACCTGTCAAGCGACGACCTGTCGATGGTGTATCTCTATGAGAACACGAAGGATCTCATCGACCACTTGCTGCAGATGCTGGAGGTATGGCAGGCGTTTTGTGATACGCCCCTTCGTGTTCACTCCGCGGATTGCAGGCGCTCGAGTTCTGCCACTCTCAGCTTGTCGTCCATCGCGTGAGCCGCCCATCGCGTTTGCCTGCACCGTTCACTGATGCATATACAGGACGTCTTCGAGGGGAACTTCCTCTGCAACTTCACTGGAGCGTCAATCCATCTCGACTCGTGCTTTCAGAAGCCTCAGCCAGGGCAACTGGTTCGACCGTTCCGATCGCTGTTCCCGTACAAGGTTTATCTCATCGACTTCGAGTGGGCGCACTGCTTCGATCGCAACTCGGACCCAAGCACGCGGAGGCTGTCCGGACGACCGGTCGTTCACTACTGCGAGAACGAGGAGGACGGCAAGAAATGGGAGTACGACCGGCCAGTTGCGCCGGAGATGGACAGCGGTGAATCCTACGACCCGTTCCTGACAGACGTCTGGCAGCTGGGAATGTACTTCTGGCGTATATCGGTGAGTTGTACTATGTTCTGACGGAGGGAACCGGCGCTGATATGCACGAAGGCGAATTTTTCGTTCCATGGCTCCCTTGTCAGTCTGAGGAAGCGAATGACGGCGGATGCTCCGAAAGACCGGCCCACTGCGCTCGAGGCATTGACGGAGCTCAGAGCCATCAAGTCGCGGCTCAGTCCCGAGGAGCTCTCTACTACCGTATGGAGAGATCCTCGCAAGGCCAACTGACGTGTGCCAACTGTATACAGCCTATATGCAATGTCCATTAACTGTTAAGTCACATCCCTTCACAACCACTATTTTGACCCCTCCACCTACTTAACACGATAAACCTCTCCGTTTTCTGTGCATCTGAGAACGTCCTCGCCGTGTTTCCGAGAGCTTTCTCCGAAAACTCAGGGTATTCCGACTCCGCTACGTGTGCTTCCGTATTTGGTTACGGCAGCGATGTTGGACGCTTGTGCCCGTCCTCTGCCCAGTGCCAGCGTGCTACGCGCGTTATCCTATTTACCAGCCTGCACGCTGGTCCAGCCGTACGATGAATAACCCGAATTCGAAGCACGACATCGCGGCAAGTGCTGGACTGCCGCCCGAGCAGTATCGTGTCAGTACGCCCTCGCTTGTGCACCATTAGTATTACGCAGCTAATAGTTTTCGCAGGGGTAAATCACGCGTCTTTAATCCCGCCCGAATATTAATATTCACGTCGTTGCTTTAGGCCGCGGCAGACCAGTTACAAGGACAAGTGCGTGCTACAGTTCATATACCAATTCCTGGCTTACCCGGCGCGCAGATACGACTACATTAGGGCCAGGTACGACGAAGCCATCCGCGTGAGTGCACGCGTTCTCTGAACGAGTAAACTGAACCCGAACGTTGCTTCTTTGGTGCCAGCGAAACCACGAAAACAGGCAAGCATTCGAAGCGGCGCATGCGAAGCAGGCCAGGATGCAGGAAGAGATTGAGTGGGTCGTCCCAGCACTAACCGCCGTGCCGGCGCACGCTGACCACGCGCTCGTAGCCTCCTGCTCGACTCGATGATGGATCGGCGGCCGCCACCGCCATCTGCGCTGACGCAGCCGCCACCTGCGCCCCCGCCACGCGCGTTCTACCCCCCAGCACCAGTGCCGAGTTCTTCGGCCAGTCAACATCCTGGTCCCCACGCCAACGGGGGTTCTAACGGCGCAGACGACACGAACGGCCATGCCAGCAAGCGCCAGCGGCATGTGTAGCGTTCTCCTCGGAATTTCGTGGCCCCTGTGCATAGATGGGTTACGAGGATCCTGTCGCTGGTTGCATCCCTGCTTTTCTATATCAGTTAAGTCCCTGCCGTCCTTTTACTACTTTGGCCTCAGCGTCAAGCTTCGCCAAGCTATACGGCGCAGAAGACGGTTCCTGCACTGAACAGAACGCTGTCGCAAGGGCGCAAAGGCTCGTCGCCTGTAGCTTTGTCCGCTGACGTTGCCGCACAAACCAGTCCATTATCGCCCAGGCACGCCGCTGCCGTCGGCTCCCACGAGGGCACATGTCGCCTGCTGCGTCCATCTTTCCTTCTTACGACATGCTGCCTGTGTGGGGGTCATTCTGGCGCGGTCACCCCACGAGGCGAATATGTTCGCACGCCTTCTCTGCAAATGGGGACCCTCGCGCATCCCGAACAAGCGGTCACGCGAGCACCTCGCCATCGCCGACATCGTTGCGCGAGAGACTAGACTGGCCGGCACGCGCCAAGCGTCGGGGGCGCGCTGATAAATGCACTTTCGCGCGCGCCGCGATCACGATTCAGTATCTCGGCCGCAGATCCACGCTGCTTCCACGCATTTTTTGCAGCTTGACTGAATGGGAGATTGAATGAATGGTCGTCAAACGGGACACTCGAATTTCTTCTTCCTACACATCGACGTCAAACGTTCCGCGGAGACATGAGATTGAGACGAGCAAAAGAGATGAGTGGAGACAGATGGGCGAGCGAGATGTATGTGTGGGGTTTCGATGGATGCAGCATGGATAGATAACAGATAGAGAAGACCGCGCGAGGGAGCGTATGGGTGCAGGGCGAGAGATACAAGGCAGAGCAGAGATCCGATATGGGTGGCACCCCAAAGCCGTCACCGGCAGCCCAAGAAACGAAGCGGAAACACGGCGGCAAACGCACACACCTCCCTCGTGCCCGACCATCCCGTGAACAAGAGGGAGGAGGCGGTAGAGTGCCAATTGGGGGGGAACAGACAGACAGGCGCAGACAGGGGACAGCGAGAACGAACTGAATCATGTGCAACAAAAACTGTGGGGACATGTCCGGAGAACAGAATGCTACCTTATTTTACAGCACGCCAGGGCGCGACCGGCGTACCAAGCACCCGCTTAGGAGTGGCAAGGCAGGTCAGGCCGCAGCCTGACGAGGCAGTCAATGCGTTAAATGCCGCGCATCGACTCATCTTTGACGCCCTGAGACGACGGCATCACCGACAGCTGCTGCTGTGGTGGCGCCGAGGGCGGGCTAATCCCCAACGAGCTCATGCCGTTCATCATGCTGCCCACGCCGACCATGCCGCTCACTGTATAGTCTGGGAGCGGAGGTGCTGCGGGCCGACGCGTAGACCCCGACCGCGGGCGGCCGACGTCCCATGAACTCCCGCTGCCCAGACCGTACCCCAGCGGGGCCGAGTCTGAGCGTGCGCGCGACAGCTTGCGCATGGACTGCGGGAGTTCTGGCGGGTGCTCGAGCGAGGGGGCGCTGTCGTTCGTGCGTTGCCGCTTGGGGATCCGCGGGCCGACGCCAGGCGCCGTGGTCGGGCTGTGGCCGTACTCAGCCTCGGACACAGCGCTCGGCGACGACGGTAAGGTGGGACCGGCCGAATCGTGTCCCGGGCGGCGGGACGACTGATATGCGCCGCCGAAGGTTTGGCCAGCTCCATGATCAAAGGACATGCGATGCACGAGTGGCCGGCGCTGCGGTTGCTGGCCAGAGACGCTGCTGCCTTGCCCGTTGACAGGCGCCTGGCCACTCGACGATTGGCCGGCGTTTGTCGAAGAAGCAAACTGGGGAGGGGGGAAGTCTGCTGATGTGGGACTAGAGCTTGGGCTGAGCGTGTGCCCGGTCATGGGCCTTGCGTAGCCCGAGGGCGCCTGAAGGCTAAACTGGCTCTGCGCATGAGCGTCGGGGGGCGACGTCACGTAGATCGGAGGATGCGAGTCCAACAGATCGTTGGGGAACGGCATCGACACTGGGAGCAAGGTTAGGGCAGCTCGGGGAGATGCTCGGCACGCACGTTGGCCAGGGAAAGAATTCGAAATGAAGTCGTAGAGGGTCTTGACAACACCGGTAAGACGCTCGACCTTGAGGCGCTCGTGCTGAAGGTCCTTGACGACCGCGCGGTACTCGTCCGAGATGCGCCCCAGCTGGCTTGCGAACTCTGCGGGCAGCTCCACGCGCTGGCGGACTATGGGATCTGGCTCGAGCGCTTTCCTCTTGATCTCGTCAAGCAGATCTGGACGCCCACGCAGGAACTTGTGATGCGAGAACTCCCACGTTTGTGCGTCCGTGGTCGTGCGCTGGGCGCGGGGCGTCTGGGGGTCGGATCAGCAGGCATGCACGGGTCAACGTTCAACGAGCGCGCTGGCGCCACTCACACGATTGATTTTGTGAAAGCCGTACATGTTTAGCTGCCGGACAAAACTCGAAAACTAAACATTGAGCGTCAGCGAAAAGCGAAAGAGGGGTCGCGGGTGCTGGGCGCCGCGTGGCACTGGCACGGGGGCGTACGTTGTTGTGCTTGAAGTGGGAGCCCAGGATGGTCCGGCTGAACTCGCCGACCGAGCTGACGACGAAACTGGGCGGGTGGGGAAATGAGGCTGCCTGCAGGATCAGAGGGACGAGAAGCGCGCCCACCTCGTGCCGAGCTCCGTCCAAGTGATAAACTGGGCCGCGTTGGGGTCGTTGATCATGCTGCATGAGCCCGGGATAGTGAGCGCGCGGTCTGTGCTGGCGGACGGACGCGCACTGATAGAGTTTTGAGACGAAGTTGTTGGACGTCGGGGCCTTGCTAGCGCCCAGGGCAGCGTAGCCGTATGCGCCGTTGGCGAGGACGCCGTCCATGGGCTTGCCGCCGTCGTCCTGGTGGTCGCCGCCGCTGCTGCCGCTGCCGTCGACGGGGCTGGCGGTGTCGTGGGCGTAGACCATGTCCTGGTCGTCGAACGGGGCGTTCGGGGTCCTGAGGTCGACCGCGGAGCCCGGCGGGTCGTCGTACGACGGCGGCTCCTCGATGCTGACGGAGAGCGGGGTGATCGTGCTCAGCGAGCGCTTGCTGTGGACCGATTTTTCGGACGAGGACGTCGAGCGCGACGAGCCCGGCGGGCGGCGCTGGACGTCGAACGGCGCCGTCTCGTACGAGTGCCACGCCGTCCCATTGACCTGGCCGTCGCCGGGCGCGTTGTACTGGAACTGCTGGTACTGCAGCCCCGGCGCGACGCCCTGGCCGCCCCCGCCGGGCTGGACGCCGGTGGCCACGCTGAGGCCCAGGGTCGCGTACGAGCCCGGGTCGTAGTGCTCGGCCTGCATCTGCCACTGCACGTGCTGCCCGCCGTCGTGCGCGCCAGCCGGCCCCGCGTACTGCCCAGCGTTGTCCATCTCACGGACGAGGGGGCGAAGCGCACCAGCCGCCAACTCCGACCGCGGGCTTAAGGTCCAAATCCACTACTGATTCCGAGTACGGTACAGTACCGTACTCTCAAACAGCCCAGAACGACTCCCAGCCCACTCCCTCCGCCCGCTCGCCGCAGCCGGCGATGGCGCCCGCGTTCTGCACCACCCGCAGCTCCCGAGCCCGCATCCGCCGCACTCTCCGCTCGGGGTCCTGCCCGTCGAGCTCGTCGTCCGTGATCGGGAGCCCCTCCGCCCGCGCGCTATGCGCCGCCGTGTCCCTGAGAATTCGATGCGTCGTGCCGACGGCCAGCCCAACCGCCTCCCGCAGCCCCTCCGCCCCCTCGCCAAAGTGCGCAAGCACCAGCGCGGAGAACAGGTCCCCCACCCCGCTGAAATAGCCCTCCAGCCGGGCAATCCCAAAGGCATGCACGACGCTCGGGGCTTCCGCGCTCCCGCCGGCCGTGCGTGATGAGCACACGCACAGCAGCAGATCTTCTTCCGCGCCGAACGCCTGGCGCACGCGGCCCGGCACCGACGCCCGCAGCGTCGCCGAGAGCGGGATCGAGCTCACCACCACATGCGGGACCCCGTAACCGACGTGCAGAATCCTCAGCGCCGCCCTCAGCGATTCCGCGTCCGTCAGCGGCACGCCGGTCAGCACCCTAATCGGCAAAAACAGACGTTAGCCGGCGCGCAACAAGCACCGCGAGAGTATTTGCAATGCAACGTGCAACTCACTCGACTTCGTAGTAGTTCGGCGTGATGATGGAAGCGCTGGACAGCAGACTGCGATAGATTGGCACGACGTCCTCCGCGACATACAGTTTGCCCGCGTCGCCCATGACGGCTGCAGAGTCCATTTGTGAGAACATGAGACGTCATGTCATGTGTTCGCAGCGGTACTCACGGTCGAGCAAATAGATGACTTCGGGCTTCCGTGCCTTGAGCTTCCTGACCACCGTCGCGACGACCTCGAGCGACTTCGCGTTGGGGATGTACCCTGCGAGCAGTGAGAGGCAAAAATACACTGCATTCAGTGGCTGAGAGAGCCTGGGGAACACAGGGGAGCCGCACCTGTCAGGACTCGGGACGGCTGCAAAAGGCCGTTCTGCTCGAGATACGCAAAGATGTTTGCGAGATCAGATGCGTCGGTCCTGGGCCCGCCGAATCGCCCGTACCCTATCGCAATGCACGCGAGAATCTCAGCGGGCGCGCGCAGGCGGCGCCGGGCGGGCGCACGCACCGGAGTGGTTGGAGAACTGGACGGTGTTGACGACGTCGACGTCCCAGCCGAGCAGCTGCATGGGGAACACGGCGGCCTTCCCGCCCACGTATCCGGACACGACGTGCGACTGAATGGACAGCACCCGGCGCGGCTCTGCGGCCTCCTGGCCCTGGTCCTGGGAGTTTGCGGGTGCGCTGGTCATGGGGGCGATGGACGCGATGGGCCTGGTCTCAGCGCGACGAAGCAAAAAGGCGCAGATCGCCTGATTATCGCTGCTTGCGCTCAGATAACGCGATGTGCGGCCCGCCAGAAGCTCGCCCACCTCGCAACGCAGACGCAGAAGGACACGCACGACACGGGCGCTGCCTCTGAGACTCCGCACGTCGTGACTCGGCGCTGCCCGTCGCGGCATCGATCTTCACGCTTCAAGCTTTGGCAGCCTTCGCCCGCCGACTGACTCACAGGGGCTCCGCGTCTGCCCAAAGAGTGCACTGTAATGCCAGTCTGCCTTGCAGTCGCCAAACCGCCGACCTGACATCATACACGACGCATGGCGCACATGGCTGCCGTCGGGACGGCTAACAGTTGCTAAAACCCCCTGTGAACCCAGAACCGGCACCGTCCTTTCTCCAGGCTCCTACACTCCCAAGCACGCTTCTGCGCGGCAGAAGTGAGACGAGGATGCCGCATCTGCTGGCACACAGACGCAATACGAATATTCAGCGGACCCGCATCCCGGGGGCCGCCCTGCCGCTTGTTTGCGGGGGCCCGCGGCGCTACTGCAGCCGCGATCCAAACGCATGTCCGTTCTCGTCGCGGCTGCTGATCACATCATGCAGCATGATAGTCATCATGCTTCAGCCTGCGGCAGCGACGAAAGAGGAAGTGAGCTGCTTGGCGATCGCCGCACTAACGACTCCGCGCCCAGCGGGACCCCGGCCACGGCTGCCTGGGCGGGCCCGCGCGGGACGTCAGAGCGGCGCATGACAAAGGTCGCCGCCGCGCGTGCTGTGTCGCTTGCGTCTGCCGGCGCGTCGGATCAGCGCAAGCGTCGGGTGCAAGAACGGACACGGATGTCCGTCGCTGCTTGTTTACGTCCCGCGAGGCACCCGCGCCTCCTTCCGCGTGTTTGCTGTGCGCACAAGCGCAGCCGTCTCAATTGCAGTGCCAGAGGTCGCCGCCGCTGCCGCACGCTTGATATGCCAGCCGCAGCGACGTCCCAGATGGCTTGAACGGCAATTGAACTGTCCAAGAGTCCTGGCCAGCTCATTGCTGCATGTGGCGTTTGTCAGCGGGGGCGCGTCCTGTAGATTAGCAATGGAGACCCTTGAGAACATCGCGGAAGTGAGGTGGACGTGGGCGTGGGCGCAAATTGGGGAAGAGAAGCCATGATGACATGGGCGAGAACGCCCATAGATGTCGCGAGAAGGCGCATAGACGTCAGGACAGCGGCACCGAAGCAGGGCGGTAGGCAAGAAGCGTCTGTGCAGGGTCCGATAGGCAAACAGGGAACTCAGCCCGCACATAGGAGTTACGTCCGCTGTCAAAGCACCGGGGACAAAGACCCTGAGATTGGAATGCCTGAGCATTGCTCCCAACACGTCAACAAAGTACACCAGCCTCTTCGGAAGGGTGCAGTGTCTATCCATCTCGTCAGACGCCTCGTCTGATCCACCAGAACCCTTCGCAGTTGCCAGGCAATGTCACGTGCGGGAGAGCACCCGCGGTACCCTGTCCCTGAAAGTCCTCAGGAAGCCCTTGTCCAGACAGCGTGCACTAGGAAGCCCAGCAGTTGGTAGATCAAGCCTGTGTCAATGACCCGAGTCAACTGTGACTCGGAGGGCACCTTCCACCGGAAGGTTCGCTGCCCGCATGCAGCTGCAACGTGCCCAAGTTTGAGTGATGAGTCAGGCGTGCGAATGGTATTGATACCGCGGTGGAGGGCATGGAGGGCTCGAAGATCCCAACGACAGACACGCGGGAGCAGCCTCAAGAGATAACGCCATGCTGCAAGCCAGGGTAGGTAAGCTGAGCGAGGCCTGACAAGGACATATCCCGAGAGACATGAACACAGTCTGAGCGTGGACAACCATTGGTCAAGAGTGCGAGTAAGGGACGCTAGAGGGCACTGGCGGCTGCCCTAGGAGCGTTCGTCTGCCCTCTCCTCGAGCAGCGGCCAGCGCCCAACACGCGGGAAGGGCCGCGCAAGCATGAGGCACGGCGTCGAACCTCCCACGGCCGCCAAGCGATTTACACGGCCTGACACCGACGCAGCAAAGGGCTGGAGGACACCATGACACAGTCGCCAGCCTGCGGCCGCTCTGCGCAAATGGGGGACACTGAAACGCTGAGCGTAGCGATACGCATGGGAAGGCTCACCGCACGGCGACGCGGCCATCCCGGACAATGCAACGGCGTGCAGCCTGTCGGGGCAGTGGCAGACACATCAGCCCTTGCCCCTCGATCCTTGATAGCAGGCCCTCGCACCTGAGTTCGCCCCCGCGGATGTCGACGCGGCAACGGGAATCTGGTCCCGCGCGCGTGACCATGACGCACTGCGGCGCGGGCACGGCGCGGGCAGTGTGCTGGGAGCAGTGTGGGCGCAGGGAGGGGGTGGGAGACGAGAGCGCAGGGGGCCCAACGACGGAGTGCCAGGTCATATAAAGAACAAAGGAAAGCCCCAGCAGCCACCGGATCGCCGACCGGATGGCAACGAGCCGGCCATGCGAGGCGAGAATCCTCCCAGGCCGCGTGCTCGCGAACCTTACATAAAACTCCCCGCCGCAATTTCAGCGCTTCGGGATGGGATGCGGGGTCGGCGGTGGGGGCGTGTGGGTCGGGGCAGAAGGGAGAATCCGCGCTTGGGGCGTCGCAGGCAGCGAATTTATACGTCGCGCGGAAGCTGCAGCATCGGAAATAGATCGCATCTCATGAGAACCGTGCAACGTGAAAGAACGTCAGTACGTTCCATAGAGATGATGCGCTAGAACACGTTACGCTCATGCTCCGCCGCCGCGTCTCCAAACAACACCACGCGCGGGCGTCGTGTCCTGCCTCTGAGACTGCCTCCAACTCAAGTGATCACCCGTCCCAAAGACGGCGCGAACGCCGTTCAGATGCGCCGAACGCCGAGGCACGCATTGAGTACAGCGCACAGTGCCCTCGGCGCTTGGCCGAAATAGGACGAGAGGACCCTTCTTAGAACTTCGAGAACAGAGGGATTGCATCGCATTTCACGTGCCCAAAGCCCCATTGGAGGCTCGCGGCCTCCAGGAGACGTCCATCGCCACGATCTGGCACGATCTTGGACGCGGGGTTGCTATCAGAACGCGGCTAGCGAATGCGTTCAGGCTGCGATTGCACGCACACCGAACCGGCACCTAGCGCGCCACCCCGCGCGCGCGGACGGACGGAGAGGGGCCCCTGGACCGTGCTGAGTCCGCGCGACATGGACACGGAGGATGGAGTCCACGGAGAAAATGGCACACACCTCCCGAGCGCGGCGACAGGCCTCGTCTCCGGCAGATCTGTTCCTCGTGTTCCACACCGACCCCATTTCCCAGTCGACGACTGAGTTGTCGTGTCGGTTGACAGGGGGTCTCGAGTGCCATTGCGCGCGTGGGAACGGACGGAGAACGCGTTTCAGACGGAGGCGAGAGACCGCAAGGGACGCCTCGGTCCCGCGGCCTGCCGGTGTTACCAGTGACAACGATCAGAGTGAGTGCACACTGGCCACTCTACGTCGGGTTTGAGAGATCGATTAGGCCGCTTGTGGCGGCATCGCGAAGGTCATATAATCCCGAAGCCTGCAGTGCTTGCGAGGTTGACGTATCTTGACGTTGGGGGATCAAACAATGCATGTTCTAGGCTCCAGGGATCCGGGCACTAGGAGGGGACGTGAGTGTGAGAAGGGGCCTCGGGCAGGTATGACATACCCGGCGGTAGCAGTCGCAGCAGCCCACCTGTCCTTCTGGTGCATTCACCATGAGGCATCGGCATAGGGACTCGGGAAAGCCGTGTGCTACCGCAGCAGCAATCGCGGCACCCGCTCGCGAAGCCTGCACATAAAGTTGTGAGTTGCAAATCCGCAAATCCAACGGCGGGCTCCAGGACCAATATGGCCAAATCGGTCGTCTCGCCGCCCTGGCGAAGACGCGGCCATCCGCCGCGGTAGCACAACCAGAGTGAGGTGGATGTGGGGCACCAACAAATACTCGGACGGGTGATTGGTGAGGTCTCGAGCGTGGGCCTAGTGTCCTACGGTCACCGGCCTGGTCATCCACTATGAACGACGAGGTCCACGCGGGAACGGGTGAGGGCATCAGCACGCACGACGTTCCTGCACCAAGATATAACGATGCTACCTTGTGCAGGGAGTCTGGAGCAGCGACGGCGAGTAATCGGCAAACGACCAGCAGCCCCCACTGCGCGCAGGTAGGATGCAGAAGATAATTAGTGATCACCAGCCCGGCCGATTGCCTGCCCTGGCGTTGTACAGTCCCCAAGGCGGAGGCAGGATCTCCCAGAACGACGCGGCGAGGAACGAGTGCGTGTTCGAATCCTCACACAGGACATTGCGTAATGGATAGATAGGTGTAGTTCCCCGCTACATCATAGCCTCCAGGAGCCGTCCACAGGAAAGCCCACTCGACGATGACGAGGTGGACACTGCCCCGTGGCGGACGACGTGGTGTTTGTGAGGCCGCCGGCGAAGGATAGGCCGCGGTATTTCGATCCTGCGCTTTGTCCGCGGAGAAGAGCGGGCGAGGAACATCGTGCGAGGGCCCTTGTGTGCGCAGCCATCGAACGCCCCGATCGTAACGTGCGTGAAGATGTCCTCCGACGACGCAGAGCTGACGAGCGGTCAGTTGGACAGGCGTGGATACAGCGCCGCGTTGAAGATGTGCAGTATCTGTGAGCTGCTGCCGCCCCGCCACCATCACCTGCGGGAAACGAGTGCTCGGAGCTGAAGGACACGCCGGTCACGTCGTCCGGGGCGAAGTTTTCTGGGAGAAATTCGGGACCTTGTGGAAGGGCAGTCGCTTGCTCCACTGGCACTACATACACATTTCGTCGCAGACCCAAGCGGTTGGCGGGGACACCGAGGACGAGGGCGTCACAAACTCGAGCCGCAGGAACGGGCTGACGCCCAGTAGAATGCGAGCCCCGGACAGTGTCGCAGTAAATCTGCTGAAAATATGGCCCATGGAAGTCCAGCATGACGATCGTAGCATAGTTACGTGTGACGCCGACATGGGGGATAGAGTCGGCAAACGAGGAGACTCATTCGCGATGCCCATAGACTGTCGACTGCTGCGGAACGGTGAAGGATGTGCGAACGGCCAGCGATTCGGTAGCGATTCAACCGCCGGACAAACAGGAAGACTGAAGGCGGGCATGACCAAGCGTAGTGTTGCAAGTCGTCAGTTGACTATGTACTCTTGCCCTGGCGCCGTTGGACGCCGACGACTGACTTGTGCGAGCAGCGCGGGGAGAGATGAGCCAGTACCGCACATCTATTAGCTACACGACGCAGAAGCATAATGTCCAAGGCCACACCGGAACGTACACAGATAGATCGCAGGGTCACTTCGCAGACATGGTATACATGGACGTGTCGAGGATCGCCTTGCCGCATATCGCGCACAGGCCCTTCTTATACGCGCATCCTATTTTGTGCATGAGCGCCCGCCGCCACAGAGTTCAATTGAAATGCGAGCGTACCGTGGCAGTATTTGGCGTCGTTCTGAGTGACCGTCTGCTTGCAGTCTTTGCACTTACGTGCGTACGGCTACACGAAGGAGTAAGAGTGGGCTATATCAGTAGGATAGAATGGCTACGTACCTTGAAGCGCGGCTTTGCGAGCTTGTTCTCGCCCACTTTGCGCGTGCTGCTGGACGACGCGGTGAACGGGTCGGGCGCGGCGACCTTGGACAATTTCTGCACGAATTATATCAGATAATTATAGGGACGGGGTAGGTAGCCCTCCGCGCACCTTGGTGCACTTCTGGCAAACCATGACGCTGCAGAGTGCGAGGTGGTGGGCACAGTCAAGAGGCAAGAGGCGCCGCCGGATCGGCGGCTTCCGGTTCCGTTCCGAAGCCGTGCCGCAGGGTCCGACGACAGGCAGACAATGGCGTTTTACAGGCCCAGGAACTGTACAGTTGGCGCTTGGGAAGCGCAGGGAGGCTGAAGGCACCGTCTGCGATTTGCGTGCTGAGTTTGCTAGATTGTTCGAGCACCGCGGGAGCAGTTCAGTGGCAAACAATTTAGGTTTCTCTCACCGTTGAAAATGAGTTCGAAAGTAATAGTCATTCGGGAGGCCTTTTCTCTCAGAAGTACTGAATGGGGTTGCAATATATTTACAATTGGTCGTCGAAAAGCTCCGGTGCAATTGACACAGGACGTGGGGCGACGAGGAGCAGGCCCCCATGCCCCGCAGAGAGCGGGCCTCAGACGGAGCCCCGGGGTCCTTTGAAACTGTATAGTGGCTGCTCAGAATTAAATGCCCACCGCCAGGCGGGACTGCAGGCATCCCCCCCAAGCCGCGGGTACGGTCTTGCCCGGTGGAAGGGCGCGGCAGTCAGCGAGCTCGCGGGGAAAACCGACCTCCCCTTGATGGAGCCCGCCCTTGGCCGGCGCAGAGTGCTCGCCGATGGGGACGATGGGCGCTGGCGCGGTGCGGCGGGCGGGAGTGGAAGGGCCGCTGACGAGGGCGCGTGACACCGTGACGGCGTGACCAACTCTCTCTTTCTCCTCCTCGAGCTCGAGTCCGATGTCGCAGCACAGCGCGAGCCCGCCGGCGGCCGAGACGAGCGCGCACGAGGACGAGGGCGGGCCCGCGATGGCCGTGCCCGAGGGCGCCGTGCCCGTGCACCCGATGATGGCCGCGCCGCTCGCCGCGCAGGAGTACCCGCAGCGCAAGCGCGTCCGGCTCGCGTGCTCCAACTGCCACCGCGGCAAGATCAAGTGCGACGGCGAGCGGCCCTGCGACCGCTGCCTCAAGAAGGGCCTGGCGCCGGAGGAGTGCATCGACTTCCAGCGCAAGCGCACCGCCTGCACCTCCTGCCGCGCCGTCAAGATGAAGTGCGACGGCAACCGGCCCTGCAAGCGCTGCGTCAAGAAGGGCAAGGGCGAGGAGTGCACCGACGTCGACCTGCCCGGTGTGCGCCCTCGTCGCGAGCATCGACTCAAGCACAATGGTCAGTTGCTACTGCTTTTTTCCCTGATTTTTATTGATTTTTTATTGTCTCATATGTCTCAGACGGCAGCGTCGACGACGAGCACCGCCCGATCCCATACAGCTACGACGCAAGCGCGGCCGCAGTCGCCGGCTACTACTACGGCGCCCCGCCGCCGTGGGCCTACCACCCCCACCACGCTGGTAAGCAAGCGCCCGCCGCTTTACCCTTTTCTTCACACTCCAACCAACCAGGCGCAGAAGCCCCCTGGCATCCGTACATGTACCCGTACCCCCAGCCGCCGCAGAACGGCGAAGAGGAGGGCCGCCGCGGCGAGTACACGGCGCCCATGCGCTCGTCCTACCCAGACATGCCCGTCGACCCCGCCCTCGACCCCGAGCTGCTCCGCCAGGCCCAGCAGTCCGGCCAGCAGCCCAACATGCCCGCCGGCGCCTCCGAGGGCTGGAGCAACATTCTGCGCACCGCCCAGGCGAACGGCTTCTACGCCCAGAACGGCGAGGGCGAGGCCGAAGGCGAGGACGGCGAGGGCGCCGGCGAGGGCGACGGCGAGGAAGGCGAGGGCGGCGAAGGCGAGGCCGAGGGCGCCGCCGAGGCCGAGGTCAAGGACGAAGAAGAGAACGACGAAGAATAAACGCGCTCGCCGTTCTCTGCGCTCTGGTTATGTTTTCTCTCTCTCTCCCTCTCCCCTCTCTGACGCTTCCGTGTACATTAGCGCGCCTCCTGCTTTACTCCTCTCCTGTCTTGTCCGGCATTCGCGTTCTTGCTAGGCTGTGGTCGTCTCAATATAATCGCGTGCGCCCGCTCGCGCGGGTTCATAGAATCATAGGAGACGTCATGCGCGTCTGCGGGTTTGTCTCGGGGCTGTTCAGGTGCCATGGGCGCCGTAGCATCGCTTCAGGTGTCGCAATTACTGCCTTGCAGACACGTGCGCCAGGGTGCAATTGAATGGGGACGCCGTCGGGCAAAAATAGGTGCTCTTCGAGCCCTGGCCCGACCGTTTGGACAATCCCACCCTAATCCCGCCTTAGCCTTTGGGCACCAGCATTCTGAGTTCCCAGTCGACCATGCCCGCTGCCTCAAGCAGGCCGATTCTTTCCATGCTGGCAGATCGGGTGCTTCGCAGCGGGTTTGTATCATTGTTATGCTTGCATGGCAGTAACCGCTCGTCGCTGGCACCACAGCCGAGAATTACAAGCGGACGATGGGTAAGACGATCATGGAAACGCCGACATGATCTCATGTGATCCCGGATTTGTCTACGCTTGCTGTTTGTTCCTGTACGTTTCATCTGTCAGACCTCGGCATCAAATGGGCATCCCAGAGTACAGTACGTCGGTGAAACCTGAGTTCATGCCAACGCTCGTGAATAACAGATGTCTTGTGGAATCAGGGACAGCGTGGGGCAGTTCCATTGGCATTAAAACTATACCTTTCAAATGATACCCGTCCAGCTCACTGCTCAGTAATCCAGATCTACGCGCCAGGATTCTCCGCAGTGTCGAGGGCAGTAAATTCTAAGACTCACCTGTGTCAGCTTGCTCTATGTGATTACATCGTAGGCCTTTTGTGGTAAGTACAGTACTGTACTTAGTGATGGTCGCGTGGCTCGCGTTTGGCAGTTCAAGTGGCCCATCCTTGAGGCGTGCGCGTACTATGCGAATGTCTTTGTTAGCGCGAAATGGGTAGATTCACCGGGATAGGATAGAATGGGATAATTTTGACTCCGTTCGGAACTACTCGGATCAAGCGCCCAAATGTCGCTCAGGGTCCGATGCTCCTTGTCCTCTTCCAGTTCCACGCCTGTTAGCGGGTAGCCCTACACCCAGACATTGCCATTATCCAGCTCCCGCTCTTGCCGCATTTTTAGCAGGATGCTAGAGCCAGGCGACTTGTACTTCACCTCTTACGAGAGAACTGAGGACATCCTGCGCTATGCGCCCGGGGGGTATCATCCGGTCATCATGGGCGACATTCTACGCGATCCTCGCGCCTACGAAGGGCCTGGATACAGAATCATGCACAAACTGGGCTATGGCGCTTTCGCTACCGTCTGGTTGGCACAGCGGAGCGATACGAACGCCTTCGTTTCCGTCAAGGTCACCACCGCCAACTCTACTGCATCACAGGAAGTCGAGATGATGAGAGCTTCCACGGCTCCCATGCGCGAACACAGCCAGGATAACATCCTTCCTCTGCTCGATTCGTGGACTTTCGACGGTCCGAACGGCCGGCACACAGTCATTGTTACCACTGTCGTGGCCCCGCTCTCCTCCCTTCATCGTTCTTCGCATCCTCCGGAATGGCGCAAAGCGGTAGCGCAAGGGCTTGCTCGTGCAGTTGAGCAGCTTCACGAGAGGAACATAGTGCATGGAGGTACGCCGAAGTCGTCTTCCCAGCCCCACCAGAAGGTCAAGCTTCATGCATATCGTGGCAGACCTCCATATTGGCAATGCTGGCGTTTCGGTGCCGCAACTGGCACAACAAGATCCGTGGGACGTTATGCAAGACCTCAGTTATCCCGAGGTCACCATCGTGCTCCCAACGACCGCCGAAAAGCAGACGGCCTCTCTTCCCGCATATCTCCTCACGCCATGCGACATCGCTGACTACTACTCGAGAATCAAGACCGACGAGCCGCCCCAGACTCGGGTATTCGACTTCGGCGCGGGTGCGTACTGCTTGCAGGAACTCGGCAGTCCCGTAGTACTAACCATGCACAGCGCATGCGGTCGGAGACAAGCCCAGCGAGTTCCAATGTGTAGCATCCATCTGCGCGCCGGAAGTCGCCTTCGCGTTCTGTGTGGAGAAAGACGAGAACCCTCCCGTGGACCGTGCGGCAGACATCTGGGCGCTCGGGACCTCTGTGCGTCGCGCGCGCGCAGCCTCCTCCGTCTAATCCGCTTCAGATCTTCGAGATCGTCGCAGGCTGGTCGCTCTTCTCTGTGGGACTGCCCTCCATCCCGTCTTACGCTGCCCGGTCGGCTGGATACGTGCCCGCGGCCTGGCAAACGTGGTGGTCGACCATGCCAAAGGCGCCGGACGTCTCGCCCGACGCAGCTCAGCGTTTCTGGAAGGAGAAGCGTGAGATGCTTCGGCCGCACTGTGCGGACGATGCGGACGTCGACCAGCTCATTGTCTTGTTGAAGAAACTCCTGACGCTCGACCCCGCCGGGCGGCCCTCTGCGGCCGAGGTTGTCAACGACCCGTGGTTCGCGGGATCTGCAACTGTCTCGAGCGATCGGGATGCGGATTCGCCCATCATACACAAGTCATAAGATGATATACGATACTCGAACACTCGTGGGTGGTGTTCATGTGGCCAGCATTCAATCGCCATCCCCTTCGCAGAGAAAGCGTGTGACATGCGTCTCAGGGTATTCGTGCCACCCAGAATGACTGGGCCCACAGGCAGAAGGTCCAAAACAGATAGATGTCCGGGACGATGTGCGCACACGAGAGCCAGAAATTGGTAGAACGATGATTTGGAATGGTGTGGGGCCTCCGAGTTGTGGGACAAAAGGCACGGCCGACAGTTTTCGCGGTCCGGCTCCAGCGCTCAGGAGGTATCTTGCAGGCTATTTGGTGAAGCTCGCAAAGCCAAAGTAGGGGAAAGAGAACGCGTGCTTGACTGACAAAGTTGCAGTCTATGCACAGGGGCCACGAGATTCCGAGGAGAAAGCTACACATGCCGCTGGCGCTTGGCTGCAGGGCCGTTCGCGTCGTCCGCGCCGTTAGAACCCCCGTTGGCGTGGGGACCAGCATTCAGAATGGCCGAAGAACTGGGAACTGGTGCTGGGGGGTAGAACCCGCGTGGCGGCGGTGCGGGTGGCGGCTGCGTCTGCGCAGATGGCGGTGGCGGCCGCCGATCCATCATCGAGTCGAGCAGGAGGCTACGAGCGCGTGGTCAGCGTGCGCCGGCACGGCGGTTAGTGCTGGGACGACCCACTCAATCTCTTCCTGCATTCTGGCCTGCTTCGCGTGCGCCGCTTCGAATGCCTGCCTGTTTTCCAGGTTTCGCTGGTGGCATAGAAGCAACGTTCGGTACCAGTCCAATCGTTCATACAAGGCATGCACTCACGCGGATGGCTTCGTCGTACCTGGTCCTAATGAGGTCGTACCTGCGCGCCGGGTAAGCCAGGGATTGGTATACGAAATGTGGCACGCACTTGACTTTGTAACTGGTGTGCCGCGGTCTAAGGTGACGACGTCAATATTGGAATTCATGCTAGATTAAAAACGCATGATTCACCCCTGTGAAAGCATATTAGATGGGTAAAAGTGCATAGGCGAGGATGTAGTGACCTGATACTGCTCGGGCGGCAGTCCAACACCGGCCGCGATGTCGTGCTTCGAATTCGGGTTATTCATCGTACGGCTGGACCAGCGCGAAGAGTTCTGAGCAAGATGGCGCGCGTGGCACGCAGGCACTAGGCAAAGGGTGGGCACAAGCGTCCAACATCGATGTCGTAACCAAATACGGAAGCACAACGGAGCGGAGTCGGAATACCCTGAGTTTTAGGAGAGAGCTGTCGGAAAGACGGCAAGGACGTTCTCAGATGCACAGAAAATGACAATTTTGGCCATGTTCAGTAGGTAAAAAGGTCCGAATAGTGATTATGAAGAGATATAAAGCCCACGGGCATTGGAAACCTGTGTAGTATACAGTTGGCACATGTTAGTTGGGCTTGCGAGGGTCCCTCCATACAGGAGTCGACAGCTCCTCGGGACTGAGCCGCGACTTGATGGCTCGAAGCTCCGTCAACGCCTCGCGCGCGGTGGGCCGGTCTTTCGGAGCCTCCGCCGTCATTCGCTTCCTCAGTCTCACAAGGGAGTCGTGGAACGAAAAGTTCGCCTTCGCGCATATTAGCCCCGGTTCTCTCCGTCAGACAATCGTACAACTCACCGATTCGATACGCCAGAAGTACATTCCCAGCTGCCAGACGTCCGTCAGGAACGGGTCGTAGGATTCAGCGCTGTCCATCTCCGGCGCAACTGGCCGGTCGTACTCCCATTTCTTGCCGTCCTCCTCGTTCTCGCAGTAGTGAACGACCGGTCGTCCGGTCAGCCTCCGCGCTTGGGTCCGAGTCGGGATCGAAGCAGTGCGCCCACTCGAAGTCGATGAGATAAACCTTGTACGGGAACAGCGATCGGAACGGCCGGACTGGCTGCCCTGGCTCAGGCTTCTGAAAGCACGAGTCGAGATGGATTGACGCTCCAGTGAAGTTGCAGAGGAAGTTCCCCTCGAAGACGTCCTGTATATGCATCAGTAACGCGTGCATGCCAACGCGATAGGTAGCTCACGCGGTGCACGACAAGCTGAGAGTGGCAGAACTCGAGCGCCTGGAATCCATGGTGAACACGAAGGGCCGGAAACGCAAAACGGCTGCCATACCTCCAGCATCTGCAGCAAGTGGTCGATGAGATCCTTTGTGTTCTCATATAGATACACCATCGACAGGTCGTCCTTTGACAGGTATGGCAGCACGGCGAACGTGATGCTGCCGCGCTCGATCCACTGAAGCACGGGCACGGTGTGGTTGCCGATGACAGACGCGATGTTGCCTGTGGCCAGTCGCTGGAGAGCTTCCTTGTGGTTCAGGCCTCGGTCGCCCATCGCCACGACCTTGATCATGACGTCTCTACCATCCGTGGTTCGCGCCGGACACATCGTCGGACGCTGGAAGCGCGGTCTCAGTCAGTCGGGCTCGAAACAGACTGGGGGGTATGCATACACAGTGGCAGAAGGAGTCGTTCCTATCCACATCTGCCAGGAGTCGGTAGTGAAAGCCGTCCGGTGCCCGGTGCCGTGAGTCAGGAGGGAGCAACTGCCCAGGCCATTCGGGGTCCGGGTCGCGCCATAATGTCAAGCCATGGGACAGGAAGAAATCCTTCAGTGGTTCCCACACTCTGCGAAAGCTCCTGTCCTTCCACGGCAGGCTCATTGTGTCATATAGTGCTTCGAAGGTCTCGGGAAAGGCGGACATGGTGCAGTGGGTGCTGGATCAAGCCAGAAAAGCGCCGACCGTTGGTTTATGTAAAAGTCGAACAATGCAACCACGAGCGGGCCGCGCCGAAGCATCCGTGGTGCTCAGAGCTCGTTCGAAGCGTGGCCCAAGACCCGAACCATGTTGATGGATGAGGCACAAAAGAAGCGCGTCAATCTCCGTCCACCACAGCTGAAGCCCAATCAGCAGCCGCAATGCTCTGTGGTGTTCAAGGAGGCTCGATCATACCACCATGATGCCCAAGGGTCCCACAAGCTATAAGAGCGGCCGCCTACGACGCTTCTGACTCCCACTGCCCACCAGTCCCACTGCCCACCTGCCCTCAGCATGTCTCAGCAGTTGCAGTTGACCGACGCCTTCTATTTCGTTCGCGTCGATATGGGGCCGCGTGAGTACCGAGGGCGATGGGGGCAGCAGGTATTGAATGGGTCGCGCGTCGAGGTTCGTGCTTCCTTAGCTCATTTTGTGCTGCGTCCTGGCCACTGACCCGCCCCATTGTAGAACGGGGTTCGTTTGTTCAGGCTCTACTTCCACGGTGGGGCGACGCATGAATTTCCCTTGTCCTACCTGACGTACGACCTGAGCGGCAGGTGAGTTAATCTGGTGTGATCCCGGCGAGGGCCTGCCACTGACCGCTGCGCAGGATCACCTCCCCGACCTAAAACTTCTCGACACTCTGTCGACCGGCATACGAGTTTGATACTTGTGCTTGTGCCGGATAAAATGTATCATATAGAACGCGTACTGGCATAGAACTTCGTGTTGTCTTTTCCCCCTGAAGCATGCGTACTCGGGTCCATGGCTGGTGCCTCCCGGAGAATGGCACGGCGGCAAGAGGTCCTTGCATCAATCACCGCAAACCATCAGCGTGGCGCGGAATTAGGCCTGCCATTAGTCCGCGGCGTGGTGCATCTTGCCCACGCACGGGGTCGTAAGCTCCGAAAATGTGGCGAAGGACGCAGGACGGTTTATTCGGGCTTGGTGAGCCGGCGGACGGATATGATCACATAACCCAGTCGTAACCAGCCAAATACGTCGTGAAGTGCGCGCGCCGCCGCGCGCAGAGTTGGCGAAGCTCCTCATACGCGGCGTCCTTCCGCACTGAGCCGGAAACCACGCGAACGGTGCCCAGCGCGGGAAGGCGAGGCATGAGGGTGCGCAGCCGGGGCAGATGGTCGGCGATGATGCCGTCGTCGGTCTCCGGCGTGCAGTGGATGAGCCGCAGCTCGCGAAGCGGGGCCTGAAGCGCAGCCACCTCTTTGTCCGACGGCGGGTCAATGAGGGTCAAGTCGCGGAGCCGGGGACATGTCGAGATGATGTCTGGGTAGTTGAACTGATTCCCGAGCAGCACCAGATCGCGTAGCACACGACAGGGTCTCAATCCCTCGACAACGGAGGGCGCAACTGCGGGACTGAGGACCCAGTGCAGCTCCAAATGCTCGAGCGTGTCGTGGGAATTGCAGAGTAAGAGCGAATAATGCTTGAAGTCGATGCCCCAGTCGTCGATGACGGCCAGACTCCTCAAGCTACAGGACGGTGTTGCCAAAGGGCGCTCTTCGACGGCCGCGGGGGAGTCGACCGGAGGATCGATGATACTGTTGAGTTCCAAAAGCTCCAACGAAGGCATCGCGGAGAGAAGAGAAAAAAGCGTTGCTGCCGTGAGGGTACCACGGGCACCGACTATGAACTCTTTTATGCGGCACAGGCACCCTTCCGCTGCGCGGCGAAGGCTGGCGTCGCTGACCGTGAGAAAGGTCCACCTATCCAAATCGAGTCTGTGCACGTTGCAGCACTCTGCCAGAATGTCCGCGAAGAGCTCCTCGTCAATGCGCTCGGACTCCGGTAGAGGTCTCGCTTGGCTGATAATGACAGTGCGGACATGCCTCGAATCCATGGCGCGTGAGCGTAGCTGCTGGAGGGCAGCTACAGTCTGCGATCTGGAGCAAAGGTACAGCGTGATAGGACCCATGCGCGCTTTCAGGATTGTGCGAGGAGCTGAAGCGCAGGAAGCTCTGCGGCTGTCGGACGAGGTGTGAGCCTGAG
This sequence comes from Auricularia cornea, assembly GCA_030578095.1. NCBI lineage: Eukaryota > Fungi > Basidiomycota > Agaricomycetes > Auriculariales > Auriculariaceae > Auricularia > Auricularia cornea. The sequence continues at coordinate 1,085,635 of JARLTE010000009.1, read as the reverse complement.
GAAGAAGTGAAAATGCGGTCACTGCCGATTGTCTGCGCCTTGCCGCGGCACCGCCCACACCGCGTGGGTCCTCCGCCGGACTACGCACTCTTGGCGGGATTCGTAAACTTAAGCACACTTTGACAAAGCGCACTTTCTTCCTTATATTCGCTGCATTTTTGATAGAACAACGTGAATCGCGCTCTGCCATGCGCTTGAGTGCGATGCTCCCCATGCCCACAAGCTGGTAATTAGTTTTTGGCCAGGCTGAGGGCATGCACCCTCAGGCTTGTCCTGGCTGCCGCTTTACCAGCCGTCCGTCAAGTATATTGCATCGCTCGAAGGGACGTGTCCAGACATTCCCGCAGGGAAAATGAGAGAGCGGTCAAGTTGCGAGCGTCCTCGACCTGGTATAAGGAGCGCGCGTCAGCGAACGGCAGGCACGACCGTGTCTCTCCTGCCGGATAAGCTTCTGTTTGAACAGGTTGACGGGGCCGGGTTTCTATGCGTGGCAATGCTGTTGAATTGGGCGGCCGCATGTCAACGCCGTGAAAGGTGTCAACCTGGCCGGTGGACGGCTGTTCACACAACTTCCGTCAGTGGACAAATAGCGCGCCTGGAAGCTGCGGGGCAGGAAGGACGTCGCCATGTCCACTCCAACTACAGGAGTAGCGCGCAGGCGCGAGATCAAGCTCCTGTCGCTCGGTCTTCCGCGCAGCGGGACTTCGTCGATAACCCAGGCACTCAGCATGCTTGGGTTCGAAGACGTCCACCACGGCGTCAAGTCCAGTTGGCGAGGGAAGGACTGGGAGATCCTCGGACGCGCTGCGGACGCGACGTTCGCGAACCTACCTACGTACACCGACGTGCCGTTCACGCGCGCACAGTGGGACGAGCTGTACGGCGAGCACGACGCGGCGGCAGACGTCGCCGCCTTCTTCGGAACAACGCTCATCAAGGTGTACCCCGAGGCCAAGGTCCTGCTCGTCGTGCGCGACTTCGAGAGCTGGTTCCGCAGCTTCGACGAGATCGTCCTGCGGACGTGGTGGGGCCCATTCAACACCCCGTTCGTCCGGTTCGTCGAGCCGCTCGCGGGGTCGTGCAGCGGCAAGGCCGTCCGCAAGATGGTCATGGGTCTCTTCGGGTCGCGTACGGTGGGCGAGGCGCGGGTGCGGGCGCGCGAGGCGTACGATCGGCACCACCGGACGATTCGCGAGGCCGTGCCGCCCGAAAGACTGCTCGTGTACAAGCTCGGCGACGGCTGGGAACCGCTGTGCGCATTCCTCGACAAGCCTGTGCCGGATGCCGCCTTCCCATGGGCCAACGACGCTGCGGAGATGAAAAGCTACGTGCGAGTCGGCAGGAGGCGGATAGCGCGACGTGCGGCGTTGAGACTGTTGCCGTGGGTTATCGGTGCTGCGGCGCTGGGTGTTGGATCCTGGCTGGCGGCAAAGAAGGCCGGTTATTCCTGAATGGCAACAGTCAGGACCAGCTGCTCATGGGGTGGTGGTGCTCCGTGTAAGTAGAGGCGCAGGGTTGACCAGCGGGATAATGGCTTCATAGGAGATGTGCTGGTAGCACGTAATGTAAATCTTCACGTTCGGATAGCAAAGGGTAAAGTGAGCAAGGACTGCGTAATCGGGCGCGAAGAGAAAGAGAACGAGGTCCTTGGCGGAGTTTCTCGAGCCATCTCCTGCTTCGCCACGACTGTCCTGAAATCAGGATCCTATATGTTGTATTTTGGCGCAGGGCCTGTCCTGCCTTGCCTTTCTTCCGGCCGTAATGACAAGCTAGAGGCTATCTCGACGCGTTGATGGTCTACGGGCATGATGACGCCGCCGACATCGGGCGCGCTTGCGGGCACGGCGACCTAAAAATGGATTCCCAGCATGCTCTGTCATTTCTTCGGGCCACGGTCCCTGCAGCGGCCATCTGGCCTGAGCGAGCTCTGCATATAAGAGTGCAAGGAACGCAGTCTCGGTTGACCGAACACGCAAAGCTCCAATTTGCGCAAGGCTTACAACTATGCTGGTGTCTGCGGTGCTCCTCAGTGCTCTTCTCGGCCTCGTGACCGCCCTTGGACCCAGGGAACAATGCGTCGGTATGTCAGTCGCTATACTACGCTCGCTACGGGTTGGTGTCTGAACAGCTGCATCAGAGATCGTGAACGCAAAGTGCGTCATGAGCTGCACCTTTCTTCTTCATACGTGTCATGCTCACCCGCTCTGAAATAGGCCCGGAGAAACTTGCGCGTCGGTTGCTGCTGAGGTCGGAGCCACCCTTGCCACGGTCGAACGTCTCAATCCCGGGGTCGACTGTTCGTCCCGCTTTCCCCAAGTTCCGCGATTCATGTTGACAAGGGTATCCCAGGCAATTCTCCGTTCCCAGGTCCCAATACTACGGCCTTGTGCACACGCTGTACGCCTATCAAACCTCGCTTGTTCTCGCAGCTCACAACATCGTTGCGCCAGCCTTTATCCCGACCTGCGCCGCCTGGGTCACTGCGACTGAGGATACATGCGACTATCTCTTGCCGCTGTATCACCTCTCCAAGGAGCAGTTCGTCCAAAACAACGACAATGTGGACGCAAACTGCGATCTTGTCGTCGGCGAGGAGGTACGGATACGTTCCCTGTCTCGTCAACCTTGGTCCTCAATCCCCGTGATAGTATTGCGCCACGATCGACTCATGCGTGGTCCACGCTGCAGAGTGTTGCAAGGACTTTCCGGACAGCGTCTACTGCAGCTATATCTGAACGTTACGGCGGCGCCGGCGGCCGCGAGGGAGATGGTTGAACCGGGCCAACTCCCACATCTCGCACTCAACCATGGTTTGCGGGATACGCTGCACTCCAGTTCATACTCACTGTCTTGTGTCAACACGAGGAATGGTTTCACAGACGGGGCCGGGTGCGGTTTGAAGAGCTTCTCTTCGACGAGAGCGGGTTGCACGCTGTGAGATCTGTCCTTGCTTATCCCCAGCAACAACCGTGCCCCCATGTTTCCGCGGGGCTCCGTACAACACCCCGCACGTGAAAAGAGGCCCTGTGGCATGGCGGGCGTTTGGACGAGCGGCGTCGCTGCTGCTCCCACTGAGGACTATCTTGCCATTATGAGAGGATAAAATTGCTGACAATCAGCCCATGAGGTTCGGGCCCGCAAGCGATGGGCACACGAGCGCCGCATCCAGACGGGACGCCTTTCGGGTCCAGACGCGCCTGGATAGGGGCCGCGTTCGGTGGCGGATGCCGAAGCCCTCTCTCCATTGGAGCCGCCTCCGTCTCCCGACACCTATTTCTATGAGCTCCCGGCCGCGACTTTTCTCCCCCACCGTCCCTGCTCCTGACCCCACCACGCGCCATGGCTAGCGTCAGCGCCGCGCTCCGGGCCCGCGTCCGCCGCCCGTCGTTCTTCCCGTGCGTCCGCTGCCCCGCCGTCGCGCGCCCCTGCCACGTCGCTGAACGCGTCCTGTGTCTGCAGCAAGATCGCAAAGGCCGAGGACCTTGTGCCGCACTTCAAGCACGGCGACCAGATCGGCTGGTCTGGCTTCACCGGTCTGTGTGCTCGGTCTCGGCTGCCAGCCATGTGTACTGACCGTCCTGGGCAGGCGTGGGCTACCCCAAGCTCACCCCGACCGCGCTCGCCGACCACGTGGAGCGTGAAGGGCTCCAGGGTAAAATGAAGTTCGACCTCTTCGTACGTCTCCCGAGCGCCTGCTGCTGGTCTCCGAGGCTGACCGCGTCCGACGCCAGGTCGGCGCATCCGTACGTGGGCCTGTGCGCCGCTGTCTGCGTGTCCTGACCACGTCACGTGTAGACTGGACCCGAGGTTGAAGACCGCTGGGCGCAGGTATGACGACTCCATGAACGTCAAGCCGTGTCTGACATGGAGAAGCTCGACATGATCGACAGACGTGCGCCACACCAGGTCGGAAAGAACATTTCGAAGGGGATCAACGAAGGCGCGTCGAGAAACACTCGATATTACCTATTACGGATGATTGACTCCCTCCTTACAGGCCGCATCCGATTCGTCGACAAGCATCTGAGCATGTTCCCCCAAGACCTGCAGTATGGTTATTACACCAAGCCGCGGCCCGGAAACCCCAGAGGGAAACTCGACTGGGCGATTGTGTCCGTAGTCTCTTTTCACTGCTCCACTCTCGACGCTGACGGTCTTGAAGCGAAGCCACCGCGATCACTGAGGATGGCGGCATCGTACCCGGTAAGGACTCGAATGCAGGCTATAAGACGCTCCTCTGAACAGTCATCATAGGCGCCTCGGTTGGCGCCACACCAGAAATTGTTGCCCATGCAGAGCGCATCATCATCGAGGTATGCTGGACCCTTTTTTTATCAACGGCGACTGAATGCGACTAGGTCAACACACGAATCCCCAACTTTGAGTATGTTGGAAAACGTGAAAGCCTTACACGCGTCCTGACTAGGCCCGCAGGGGTCTGCACGACATCGTGCACTCGCGCAATCCGCCGTACCGGCAACCCTATGTGCGAATTCTACGATATCCCAGGTGGAACCCGCCTGACCATGCACCCTGCAGCTCGTCACGCATCCGTCGGACCGCGTGGGAGTACCGTACATCTCTGTCGACCCCGAACGCGTCTTTGCGATCATAGAGAGCGACAAACCCGACAACACGACCGAGAACGCTGCAGAGACGCCAGACTCGGTCGCGATCGCGAACCACTTGATCCAGTTCTTCCAGGAGGAGGTCGAAAGCGGCCGTCTCCCGCCGAACCTCCTGCCCCTGCAGAGCGGCATTGGCAACGTGTGTCTTCCGCGGGCGGTCTTGTTGTCTGCGCTTGCTGACGGGTGCGCGCACAGATTGCCAACTCGGTCATTGGAGGCCTCGCGTCGGGTCCGTTCCAGAACCTGACGGTGTGGACGGAGGTGCTGCAAGACACCTTCCTCGATTTCCTCGAAAGCCAGAAACTCGAGTTCGCAACCGCCACGTCCATCCGCTTCTCGCCCGGCGGCTTCGAGCGCTTCTATAAGGGCTGGGATCAGTGCGTGCTGCTCGCTGACCGTCGGCCAGCCGATGCTAACGGCCATGATCCATAGGTACAAGAACAAGCTGCTGCTCCGTCCCCAGCAGATTGCAAATGCGCCCGAGATCATCCGCCGCCTCGGTGTCATTGCGATGAACACGCCGCTCGAGGTGGACATGTACGCGCATGCCAACTCAACCGTACGTCTTTCCGCGTAGCCTTCACCCCCTTCGCTGAGCGACGACTGCAGATGGCGATGGGCTCGCGCATGCTGAACGGCATTGGCGGCTCGGCCGACTTCCTGCGCAACGCGAAGATCAGCATCATGCACACGCCGAGCGCGCGCCCGACGAAGAGCGACCCGACGGGCATCTCGTGCATCGTGCCCTTCGCGAGCCACGTCGACCAGACGTGCGTCCCCCTGACCATCCCTCCCCTTCCCTAGTCATCTGACCTCCCTCCGTCTCTCTTTAGCGAGCACGATCTGGACGTCGTCGTGACGGAGCAGGGTCTCGCGGACGTGCGCGGGCTGTGCCCGCGCGACCGCGCGCCCATCATCATCGAGAAATGCGCGCACCCGGACTACAGGGACCAGCTCATGGACTACTACGAGCGGAGCCTGCACGAGTGCCTCAAGCGCGGCGCCGGTCACGAGCCGCACATGCTCCGCAACGCGTTCAAGATGCACGAGGTGCGCTTGGCGTCCTTGTTTGCTTGTTTGTTTGTGGGCGATTGACTGATTGATGGCTGCGACCAACAACAGAACTTGAGGCTCGAAGGCACGATGAAGGTCAAGAACTGGGATCCTTAGAGTGGCACGTCGCGTTCGCATTGAACTTTTTTGGTTGAATCACTGTAGCCATATATTGCATAATAGCATTGCGTACTAGGTTCTTCACATGGGTGCGCAGGTTGTTGCTAGAGATGACATGTCGCCATTGCGGTTCCTGTCTATGCGACGTTGCGACAGCTCATCATGGACAACGGCGAAATGCTTGAAATCGAGCCTTTATTCCTGAAAACAACGCCACAGATGACCAGCGTTATCAGTACAGTCTGTCTACATAATATGGGTGCGTGATGCGTCGCCGGACTCGTGCCCATTGGAAACTGAGTGCACCCGTGACCAATTAATTCTGGCTGCGTGGCTCAGAACTATCCGGAGAAATACGATTCCAACTGGTCCGACAGATATTCATCATAGGAGTCCGCGAGTGCAGCTTCGACCATCTCGCGGTCCCCCTCCTCTAGGTGCGCGTACCACGCGGATTCGTTTGCCGGTGTCACAAGCATGAGATCGTCGCAGTCATCGCAGGGCGTGGCCGCAGGCGGGCTGATCGAACGCGGGGGTGTAGGCGGGTCGGCCGCGGGTGGCGGCACAAACATGACCTGGTACTCATATGCCTCCTTCGAGCCGCAGTGGCCCGTCTCAACGAGGTCCCGCGCGATATCCACCACATGCGCCGCAGCATAGACGAACTTTGTGCCGGGGCGCTCCAAGGACGTGGGTGGCAGCTCCTTGAGAATGTCTACGGACAGGACCTCGCCGAGCGCGACGACCTCGTCAGGCGTGAATCCGATGGTGTCTGCGAAGGCCGGCTCGTCCGACAGGTCGACAAACGGCCACGACTGACTTGCCCAGGCGAGCTGGTGCGATACGTCCTCGCCGACGAGCATGGCGTATGCGATCCGGCCTAGCCCCACAAGCTGCTCGATGACATCGAAGATGTACCTGGAGATGGCTTCGTGGTAGCAGGAGCGCGGCAGACGGACGACGGGTGCTGTGTAGTTGTCGATGGTAACAAATAGCATCCAGCCATGTCGTTTGACTAACGCCTAGACTCCTGTATTAGATCGCGGTAAAGCTATCCAAGCGGCGCACCGTGACTCCCATGAACGAGCGGACAAGTGTGCCGGCCTTCACGGCCTCGTCCTCCGCGAACAAGTCTTGGTATCGCAACAAGAACTGCTCCGCGGCCCGGTTCATTAGCCGCTCACAATCGTCGTACTCGCTAACGTGCTCCTCGTCAGAGTTGAGCTCCGCGAGATCCAGCGAGAAAACGAGAAGACGGTGGTGGAAGTGGAACGGTGCCGTGGACATGTCTTGGTCGCTGAGAACGAAGGGAAAGTATGCCCCATGGGAATTGATGTCGAAGAAGGCGTCGAGCATAGACAGAAACGTCGTCTTCCCAAAGCCCTTGGGGCGACGGAGAATGTTGATCCGCGAGGACGCGAATTGAGACAGCACGCCGCGGAGCGCGTCTGCCTTATGTGCGAACACCAGCCCTGCAAGATTGGGGTTGCACATTCTGCTGTAATTGTTCAAATCTGCGGACGGAAGCGCTGGCGGCATTCCAGTGGATATAGGAAAATCTCCGCGAGCCCGCGTCATCACCGACGCGTTTCTGTAGTGGTGGACGAGGAAGGTCTTGCTGCGGTAAAGGGCTAGATAGTCTAGGCGGCTTAGCCTAGGTGCGCGAGGTAGGCCCCTTGTCAGAGACTCACCAATTCCTGGAGACGATTCACCTGAAACCAAAATGTGGACGAGGGGCGGGGAGGTACTGCTTGGGATGGAGTCCAGCAGGGTATCAAGTGGGAGAGGCTCCGAGGAAGGGGTCTCGATGGCGCCTCCGTCTAAGACTTGGCGGAATATAAGCGATGCCGACCAGGCACGGCTCCCAACCTTGATGCCGCAACCGCAAGAGACGTGGTGCTCCTCCGCCAAATCCTCCAGGAGCTCGTTGATAGTGGCATTTTCGAGTGTACAGCGACTGCCATCGCTCACATACGAGAGAAATGGCGGGTAGTGATTGGTGATGGCGCAAACGAGCCTGTACCACATAGCGGGGTAAGGAGAGAAGACGAAGAGCGGAGACTGAATGCGCGTCGCGTCGTGTCCCACGGATCTGGTCAAGTGTTCCCATCCGCGCCAATGCCCACATATGCTCCTATCACGATCATTCCGAACGAGCGAGCCGGAAGGCATGCCCTTGATCCGAATATCATCGAGTATATCCATTTTTGTGGGCCGCGAACGGTCCCTGTCGTGCCAAATTGAAGAATGAATGAGTGCCATGATTCTCGAAGGCAATGAGCGGGTTCTTCGCGGGATATAATAATAGTTTTTTCCTCGGAATAGAGATTACAGCTCCCGGCAACGGTCCTCGTACTCCACTAGACCTTCTGCAACTTGTACAGCACGCTCTCCCCCGGCCCAAGCCACGACTCGAGCTTCTCCGCCGCGACTCCCAAATCAGAGTAATCCTCCCCACCATGTCCGCCGCCGCCAAGCACGCGTCGCACGCTCCAGCTCTGCCCACCGATGCCGAGCGTGCTGAGGTTGGCCGTCACGAGCTTCACATCGCCGTCGTGCGTCCCGAAGCCGCCGCTTCCTTCGTCCGGGCCGTAGTTCGCGAGCACCACGATAGCAGTGCCCTCGGGATTAGGCCCGGATATCCATGCCTGCGTCTGCGACGCGTTCGGCCCGCCCGGCGTCGGCGTGCTGTCCGGGTTGCGCGGCTGGATCGGCCATTGGCTGCGTGGCGGGGTGAGACGGGGCCAGAGGGGATGAGGGAAGGAGGACGTACCTGGTGAAGGCGGCGACATCCATGAATTCGCCGTCGTACAGCAGCTTACTGCCGAGCGCGTCGAGGTGCGTCAGGTCCGAGCCTGTGATGAGGTTCGCGCCCGCGCCGACCCAGTGGATTGCCATCGAGTAGCGCTGCACGTCCGAAAGGCCCGAGACGTCCTGCGCGTTCCCGACGTACGTGTTGTCCATGTCAGGGCGGATGTGGATCCTGTCGCGAAGGCCCTTAGCCACATCGTCTCAGAATGAGAGACGCGTACCCCTTGCCCCAGCGCGACTGGTCGAGCACCTGCTGGTTGATGAAGCTGCGGTAGTTCTCAATCGCGCGCTGCACGGTGCTCCACGACGTGAACGTGCGTGCGCCGCTGTTGTTGATATCTTGATCGAGGCGCAGCGAGTCCGCGCTCTCCTGCCACGTCGTCCAGTACGGCTGCTCGCGCGAGAGCTTCCACGAGAGGTCGAGCCGCATGCCGTTGCCGTGCTGCAGAATGGCATTGTGGAACTTCGTCGCCGCGGGACTCATGTCCGCTGGCAAGTCCTGCCCCGCGTCTGGGCTGCCGGGTGTCATGTAGTCGAGCTTGATCATGTCGACGCCACTTAACCGAGCATGAGATGCAAGGGAATTATCGGTGAGAGTCTGTGTACTGACAGAGAGGCGAGGTTCTTGATGACGGAGTCGTGCCACTGCTGCACGCCGTCCGCATCCCACTTGAACGCACGCCGCAAGCTGAACCAGGGCTGGTCAAAGTCGAGCACGTCGCCGAGCTTGATGTTGTTGGTACCCTATAGGTAGCTCAGAGTCAGTAATCGTTCTCAACAACAACCGTACGCGTTACCCACCTCGATGACGGTCTCCTTGTCGCTCTCGAATGCCCCGGGAAGAAGGTAGACGCCGAGCTTGAGGCCTTTGCTGTGCAGATGGTCCGCGAGGCCCTGAAAGCCAAACCAGCTGAACACAGCCGGGTCAGGGACGATGCGGGCGTAGACGTCGCCGCCGTTGCCCGACCAGCCCGAGTCGATGCTACAGATGTAGTCGTAGCCCTCCCGCGGGACGATGTTATCGCATTGCTGCGCGACTGACAAATCGACAGTCAGCGTAGGAACAGATGGCGAGAGATGGAGGGACCTACAGTGATAGTCATTGAAGTCGAACCCGGCATAACCATAGAGGTCCTTGTTTGCTTGGAGTCCGAACGTATTCCAACCGCGGGCGGGACTAGTGTGCTTGTTGGCCGTTGCGTCGTAGAAGGGAACGTAGATGGTGCTAGTAGCAGGGTCTCGAGACTGAAGCGAAGAAGCGTTGAGCGGGGCAGCTCGGGCTGGCAACACTGCAGATGCTGCCACAGCAGCGAAGGAGAAAATCCCGAGCATGAAATGCGAAGGAAGACGGGGACGGGTCGAAAGCAATGAATCTCGATATACTCATCGTCGTGCTCTTTTTATCTCTGCCACCCGGCGTCGGTAGGCCGTGCGGCCTGTGCAGCATCTTCCGACCTCGCCGGGCCTCAGCACCCTGGCGCCACGCCGTTCACCGAGACGAGGACGCAGTTCGAGAAGTAAAAGAGACTGAGGCAGACGCCACTGAGGTTAGTATGAACGCCGAACTCTGTATCCTTCGGCGCTTGATGTTTCCGAGGGTCTTCAGGAGCCCGAAAAGCAAATGGGATGGCACGAGGCGTATACGCGGCAGAGTTTCGTAAAATGCGCGCCCGGGCAGGTTGCTGGTCCCATTGGGAAGCCTGAGTGTTAGATAACTCCAGAGGAACCGGACGGCAGACGCGAGGACAAGCTTCCAGGCCCAATGGATCCGCATGAAGGCGTGAATCGTGCGTGTTGGCCCCAAGGCACCCAGATCGTGTAAATTTATGTTACAGTTGCATGTATCAGCTCCGGACTGTTCAAAAAGGACGAAAGAAAGAGGAACGTGAATCAATGCGGGCGCACGGGACGCAGCTGCAGCGCGATGTCGACGCAGGTCAGGTCGGGGTCGTCCAGGCCGTCGGCAGAGTATCCGCGTGTCTCGATCTTGTGGCAAGTTGTACTTGCCTGCGCGAGTGTAAGTCCATGTGTAAAAAAGGTTGTGGTGAATTGTTGACCGCAAAGTCACCACAGACTTACCCATCGGAGCAACGCCGGGGATGGAAACCACCTGCTCTACGTTATACTGGCCGGGCTGCACGGGGCACTGAACGTCGTCGGACGACTCGCGAAGCTGCTGGCAGATGTCGACCTTCTCCGTGAGGAACTTGAGGGCACCGAGCTTGACGGCGACGACGACGTAGGCACCCTCCTAAATGGTCCGGTAGACCGTGCCCGACGCCGTGACCGTGACGTTCTCGCCGGCGCGCGGCGGGTACGGGTCGGCAACGATGCTGTCCAGCTCGAACCCGGGGTCGTCCGTGCCGCAGTCAAGCGACCGCGATGTTCGGCGCCAGCCGCGACGACGACGGCGACAGCAGCGCGAGGGCAAGGGCGGCGAAGAGCAGCATTCTGAGCATCGAGGCGACGGGGAAGAGCACAACAGGCGGAGATCAACGCGTCCGCTTGCGGCACGAGTCAGGCACCAATGACGTACGCACGCGTCCCAGTCTAAAACGGGTCACTTGCATCGATCCTTCTTCGCCTGTCTCCCCCGCCGCCTGCCCTCTGCGCTCCTGGCAAATCACACTTTGCGCGCGCGCCGCAAGTCCCGTCTCGCGCGCGAACCCGCCTGCTGTCAATCTGCATCTCCTCCTTCCCGACTGCCCTCGTCGCCCGCCCGCGCCTGCCCGCGCCTCACCGATTTCTGCTCGTCCCACGACCGCGCTCTGCTCCAGGGCTGCCGCGAATCCGGGGTACACAGGCGTCGGCGCCGTCGCTCCTGCGCCGCCTGCGTCGACAACAGCCAAGTGCGAGTAGACGCCATCTGCGCTGGTCATCGACAACTTCGATGGCCAAGACCGCAACGCGTCGCCGACGCCGCCGCCGCCGCCGCCGCTCGACTCCGACGGCAAGTTCTTCTGGCTCCCAACCATGTCGTGCTGCGACAGTCGACTACAAGTTCGTACGACTCTCGCGCGCGTCCTGCGCCTACTGCAACGGCAGGCGCTCTTCCATCGAGCCCGACCACTAAATCCCAAGCTACATTGAACAGCGCGTCAGCGAGGGCGAGATCGAGATGGTCATCAACCACTTACCGCAGACGTCTGCACAGAGAATCTTGTGCGTACCCAGACCGTTGAGCGTGTTTCCATACTTAATCGAAGGGCTCCTCGCACCTCCATACACAGCTCAACACCGTGGTCATCAAGCCCCTCGTGAATGCCTGGGCCGCGCAAACTTCTGGACAGAAAACATTGTGAGTTCTGACGCGTGACTTTGTGTTGACAGGCGTATTTGAAGAACGACTCGCATATACACCCTGTCAACACCGCGGTCATCAAGACTATTATGACGAGTACTGTGCGCCAGACGAGTAAGTTGCGCCGGAGTAGTTCGAACTGCAACTGCTGATCCTGTTGTCAGTCTTATTGGAAGCACCGTTCGCGAGTCCACACCGTTTCAACACCGTGGTCATCAACCCGTCAACGAGGCCGACGAAGGACGCTGAAGGAGATCGGCTGGTTGCGGTGGACGGTCGACGCTTCAACAGCGCCGTCATCGGTCTCTTCAAGAACATACAGCCAGCGAGTCGACGACCAACACCATGGTCATCAAACTCTTCAAGAAGACCATACGAGAAGGTTAGTACGTCCATTCACTTCTAGCTACGACGTTGACGTTGGGCCTAGCACGCCGTTTGATACGAACCTCCGATCGACGTCCTGAACGGCTGGAGGACTAAACGGTACGGCGTCAGGGAGCAGTCATCGCCGAACACAAGGCTGACAGCGTCGTACGGCAGATCAGGATGGCCAGCTCGTTCTCGATAGGCCGACTCAACCTCGCCCTCAAGATCAACAGGCCGACTTCACCTCGCGCTCAAGATCAACAGGCCGACTCGGCCTCGCGCGCAAGATCAACCGCGCACACGGCGCGCTCATCGTGCGTGGGACCGTTGGCGACGCTGCGCACGCTGGGGGACGCGTTCGGGACAGCGGCGGCGCTCGTCTGTGATCACAGGCAGTACTCCATTCACTCGCTCGGGGTCGGACACTGACGTACCGCTGCAGCATTTGTGGTCGCCGTGCAAGACGTTTCCGAGGACGCGCACACTACACTGCCGTTGCCCTCGACGTTGACGGGGATCAATCTACGGATCGTGAGGCTTGGGCGGCCCGGGCGGGTTCAAGACGACGACTAACCTTTCATCGGCCCACCAACTCCTCGGACGGTCCGCCGGGCACGGAGCGTATGGCATCGAGTTCCGCGGAACGCAAAGGGGCCTCGGGCGTTAGGCTACGAGGGCGGTCAGTGAGGGTGCGGCAAGCGGTCGAGGTCGTGTACTGACATCGGAGCAGGTCATCCCGTCTTTCCGAGGAGACGTACTGATTCGCGCCGACGGAGCGCAGCTTTCGACGCGCGCAGAAGCCTCAGGCCGACGGGCACGACGAGGAGGACGATACCTGAAAAGCGTAAGGTCAGCATATCCTCCAGGGAACGGATCGACAACATTTTACCTTGATCCTGCGCGCAGCATGCGGTGCGCAACGCCAGGGCATGCTTGCTGTACGTTCAGCGCGACTCACGCGACGGTCAACGTCTACAAGCAACGGTCAGCGCCTGTTTACCATTCGCGGACGAACAGTCACTCACGGTCTTTCCGGCGTTGCAGATCGCGTGCGCTATCGGTCTGCGCGAGGCATGGGTCAGCGGGACGACGCTGGATCGACAGCAAGCGCGCACCGCGTCGACTGGCGGCGACGCATCGACGTTCGGGTCCGTATGGACGGTCGGGCCCCGAGCAACGGCCGCACCTTGTACGTCCCTCTCGCGCGCTCCGACGCGTCGGGCTGCGATGCGGCACCCTGTGAAGTGGTCAGAACGCCGATGGAAACGACCGGAAGAGCTGCGAACGGACACAATGTTACGAGCCATCCTACCCGTCTCGAGCCAGTCCCGTGGACTGTGTGCTGCTGAAGATGTGCTGGGACCCGATAGGATGAATGTGCGTACGTACGTACCTCGATGAGTAGCGCCAATACATGCCGTTTGCCCCCGATCCTTGGCTGCGCGAAAAGTGTCAGTCCCGATGAAATAGAACGAGCGATCGGGCAACTCACCGGGATGCGCGCCGTCGATTAGCGCGAGGATGTGAGCGGCGGCTACATGGATGCAGGAACGCGGTCAGCGATAGGAAGGATGCACGATGATGAGCAAAGACGTACGGCGATGACGAGCAGAACGGCGCCGTGAACGTTGCGCGGCGAGAAGAGCAACGCGGGCAGCTGTCAAGGGCGTAGTCAGCGTCGTCAATGACGGTGAAGAGAGCGAGCACGCACCGAGTGAGGAAAGGAAAGGCGGAAGGAGGCTGATGCTGGTTCCAGTCAAACCCGCACGGCTTTTATACTCGCCAGGACACCCTCCCGGCCGCCAGGAGCCGCCAGCGCTGACTGTAATCTGCTCATCGTACGATCTGATGTTGTGGAAGCACGGGATCGGGAAGGCGCGGTGCCCGGCAAACGATTGAATGCGATGATCTGGGCTCCCGCACCCGCTCGCGAGCGCATTTCCGCGTTCGCGCTTGCTCCTCCCGCCTCTCAACTGCTCGCACCTCTCATATTGGCCGCCCTCAGTCCAAATAAGCGCCCGTCCCTGAGTGAGAGTGGGTCCCAGCGACCCCTATACCCCTCTCCGGCAGGTGCATTTTTCGCATATCCGCAAGAGAACGCGCGGGAAACGCGCGTTCTCGCCGGGATCGACGCGCCATCAAGCTTCTATTACGCACCTGATTGCCGTGAAACGATGAGTCACCGCGATTCACGCGGTTTTCGCTGAATAGCCCAATCGCTTGCTCGACCGCCGGCGCGTTTCTGGGCATCGCTCGCTAGAATTTCTTGCAAATCCCGTCGGCCCAGTCCATCCCATGAGTAAGATGCCCAGTTAGCCGCCGAGAACCACCTCATGCAGCCTGGGCGGCCGAGTTCATGCGCCGTTGTTCCCGCAGAGCGGAGTTTCGAACGCGTCTTCCCCGTCCCGTCCCCGCGTTTCCTGCGAATTATTCCGCCACCGCAGGTGATATCTCACTCGTTTCGGAAGCAATTAAATAAGCGCCCGTGTATGAGAGGAATAGGGGCTCAGGTACCCCTATAATATTGCTCGAAGTGCACCTTTGCCGGGGACTTGGGCATATGCGCCGCGTTCCTACGGCCGCCGCGCGCGCTCCATCAAGCTTCTATTACGCAGCTGATTGCCGCAAAACAAGGAGTAAGCGCGATTTGCGCGGCTTTCACACAATGACCCCATTGCCTGCGGCACCTCCGGCGTGTGGCTGGGCCTCGCCCGCTAGAGATTCTGGCCGAAACCTCTCGCCAAGCCGCGTATAATGGCGTGTGCCGAATTTGAGTTAGCGGGGCCATACGCCGGTACCCGGACGGTCGACTCTGTGCGGCGTTGTCCCCGCCGAGCGGAGTTTGCCCCGCACGTGCCTGGTCCCGTGCCGGTACTCTCAGCGCTTTATTTTGCCACCGCGCGCACTTCCGCGAACCCTGTAAGCAGTTTCTTGAGTCACGTGACTATATGCACGTTCCCCCGGTCGATATTCTGCGAAATCAAGCTGTCAAGATCGTATCGGATGCTCAAAGGTTGCGATTCGTGTGTGCGATTCGAGAAGCAGATCTCACCCCAGGACGTACAGCAGCCGTCAAGCAAGTGTTTACTATCCTCTCGAACGTTGAGTGTCCCTCGAAACACTCGGGTTCTGCGTGATCGACCTCCTTCGGGCAAGCGAAGCTTTCCTTTAGACATGATGTCCGAAATTGCGCAGACGAGACGTTCTTATATGCCCTCCGCCATCGTGATGTCTCACAGGACAGCATTTTCAGGAACGCAACGCGATCCTGCTCTCATTTGCGCATATACGATCGTTCTTTGCAAACAGAGCCACACTCGGACTACATCGACCGCTCGCGGGGAGCCCCGAAGCTGGTTCCTCTTCCGCGTCTGCTGAACGTGTCACTGCGCATTCAGCCGGACCATCGGAGGCGACGATGCGTCGTTCTCACAGCTGAGACGCGTGAGATCGACAATGAGGGATCGGGTTAGGAATGGAATGATCGTGATGGGGCGCATGTTTCCAGCTCGTGAATGCGTTGCTCAAGGTCAAGGCTTGAGCTGCGAGAAAGGGAGCCCGGTACTTTAAGCACGTATCTATGTATCTTTATGATGCTGGGCCAAATGCGGGCGAGGTGTCCGTCGTCATGCGATCGGCGCCACGTGACGATCGTGAGAAGGACACGTTGCTCCGAGTCTCAGGACCGATCCCAGGACCGTACATACAGCTGCATCATTACAGTGCTCAAAAGGCTCGTCCAGACGCTTTGAGCCCCATGATACTAGGCCAAATGCGGGCGAGTCGATTTGCGCCACGACGGTGCGTGTGACTCGGGACAGGCGCGCGTTGTAACAGATATCCGACCAAATGCACCGAATCCCGTGAGACGTGGCTGAATGCAGGCGCGCTGTATGCATTCAATCGCTTAGAGCATCGGAGCACAGCCCAAACACGTTTACGCCATTCGCCGGTGTTCTCTCGCTTGCGTCAAATCGGGAACATCAGCCGCTCAGCAAGCTGATTTTCTACTTTGGACCCCGACGGGCTCTCCCTCTTACATGGACCATCCCTTCCTGTATTCGTAACGTCCGACCCCTCCGGCACCGCTTCGTCGACGAACGCGACGTCAACGCGCCGCTCGCCCGCGCTGTCCGTGTCGATTCTGTGAGTGGGATTCCCTGTTCCCTCCGCGCTGCACTTGCCCTGACAGCGACAGTCCGCAGGGTCACGTGATCGCAGCCCCCGCGGACCGCCCATCGCGCTACCGACGTTCTCGCTCGAGGAGAACGCGAACGAGCTGCGGGGAGCTCTCTGAGGACGCGTTTCCGCGTCGTTACGGTGAATGAGTCCGTTTTTTTTTCGCCGCTGCCGCGGGCTTTGCTCATGTTTGTGCCAGGCTCTGTCCGCTTCCATCCACCACCGCGGCACACGCGAGCAGCCTGTCGCGCGCAATCACGACGCGAAACTGCGCGAGACAGTCGGAATGGAAGCAATCTCTGTACGTGCATTTCGCTGCTCATTACCTGCCCCGTCGCCGTCGTCGCCGCTGCCAACGCGAGTCCGCCTTGGAGCAGGCGGGTGCCGCAGCGTCTGGGATCTCACCATATGAACCTGACGCTCTGAGGGGTGATTTCCCCGCCTGGAGGGCGCTGCCGCTCGATCCAGCTTGTTGGAGCCCACGGCAGCGCCTGCTGCTCGACCTGCTCCTCGATGCATTCCGCCTCGTTCTTCATCGCATGTGCACGCGCGCTGACCGAGGCTGTTCCAGGAGATGACCCGCGGCCTACAACGGACGTTCTCAAGCGGAGGACATGTCTCCGGCGCGGGACAGCGAGCTGGACCCGCCGGCGTGCGACGAGCCGGCCGCGTGCGGCGCTTCTCGCGAGCGATCACTCTCGCCTACCAATCCGGTGCCGAACTCCCCGCCGCGCCTCTCTTTCCGCCTCGCGCATCGGGCAAACCGTCCGCGGACAGTGCTTTCTACTGCTCGCGGAGATGTTGGGGTCAGTCGGCCGGTCGCTGCCAATGGTACGTCGCTCATTAATTGACGGGTGTGCGCTTGCTTACCTCTTTCAGACGTCGGTGCTGCAACCGCGTGCGCACTGCGTCGGCTCCGGCGCTTCGCGCGTACCGCGCGAATCGTTTCGGGGCGGAGGGTCCTCGACGCCGCCGGGCGCCCTCCCTTCACGGCCTCGTCGCCGTCGGCTCGCGCGTGCCGCGTGCATGCTCGGCCATGGCGCGCGGTTACCTCGAGGCCGCCGGGCGCCGGGTGCTGCTTCGGGACCGGGCGCTGCGGGCCGCGGCGGCGCTACCGTCTCCCTACCGCCCTGCACGGGAGCCTCGCCGATGCGCAGCGCGAAGGCCACCCTAGTTGGGGTGTGGTATCATGCTAATGCTTTGCCATGTGGGTGGGCCCTCCCCTCTCCGGATCGAGGTAGAAAGGGCGCTAGCATCGATCCTACATGCACCAGTCTCCCGCTCGCCGCCGCGGGACAGGATCATCGACTACTGCGTGCTGCCTGACTCAAATGGTATGTGTTCATTCCTTTGTGTGCTTAGACCCGGGGTAGCTGACGCGGCTCGATGCGCAGGTCGATTTTCAGTTTCGCCCCGTTTCAAATCGCGGTCCACCACGGGAAATATCGACAGGACCAGGGCATTCTGGGGCTCTTAAGACATGCACTAAATGTGCTAATCAGTATACCAACAGGTGCGTCTCTCGCTGTCATGGTTCGCGAGATCTCCGCTGCGCGGGCAGGGGGTTGGCAAAATCATGTGAACTCGACCTCGTCCTTTCGCGGGTTTGAACGCGTTGCTTGATTGCGCCAATACACCGTATGTCATTCCCTGAATGGGGTGTCACTCCTCCCTCCAGAACGTGAGCTACGTTCGATTTGGTTCGGGAGTCACCGCTGATCACTTCGGCAGCTCCTCCACGCAGGTGCGCGCGCTCTCCCTCTGTTCTCGTCTATGGGATTGGGTTACGTGGGCGAGCTTGATTGCCGATCCGCGAGCCGGTCGCGCTTCAACCTGGTGAGTTACGCTCCCGACCCCCACCCTCGCCACGCTCATCCGGATTTAGCTAAACCTCGCGCGCTCTGGCTCTCGCATGGCGGCTGCATTCTCCACAATGCCAACAAGCCTCATACCGCGTTTCTCGAGCATCCGTGCAGCGGTTCGTCCGCAATCGCGCATTTTGGTCGTTTTGCGACCCCGAGGCCGGATTTCACGAAAGCGGCAACCTCGTCCGCTCGCCTTGAAACTTTGGCGCCAGGCTGCTACCATATAGAGCACTTCACCGTCCTGACCACGCCCCTGTACCACTCTCCCTCGCCTCGCAGTGCCCGTTTTCCCACCCTTTTTGATATTTCCACCCCGCGCATTACCTCGCATTCCGCCCAGTTCCTGTATCCCGTCTCCCGCCTAGATAGGACATAAACCCCCGTTGATACGTCGAACCAATGAGAGCTGTCTGGATTCATGAAAAAACTCTGGCACTCAGCAGCTTTCTTGAAAACCCAATTCAGTACGCCCACCCCAGTCCATGCATCGGGCGCACCGTCGCGTCTCGCATAGATAGCGCACATACCGGAGCAGAGAACACGTCTATTCGACCTTCGGCAACATGTACAAATCCCAAGTCCTGCCCGTCGCAAGTCCCCCGCGTTCCCGACGTACGTGTTGTCCATGTCGGGGTGGATGTGGATGCTGCAGCGTCGCTCTTAGCCACATCAGGTCGTACTGGTGCACGGGAAACGCGTACCCCTTGCCCCAGCGCGACTGGTCGAGCACCTGCTGGTTGATGAAGCTGCGGTAGTTCTCGATTGCGCGCTGCACGGTGCTCCACGACGTGAACGTGCGCGCGCCGCTGTTGTTGATGTCCTGGTCGAGGCGCAGCGAGTCCGCGCTCTCCTGCCACGTCGTCCAGTACGGCTGCTCGCGCGAGAGCTTCCACGAGAGGTCGAGCCGCATGCCGTTGCCGTGCTGCAGGATGGCGTTGTGGAACTTTGTCGCCGCGGGGCTCATGTCCGCCGGCAGGTCATGCCCCGCGTCCGGGCTGCCGGGCGTCATGTAGTCGAGCTTGATCATGTCGACGCCACTATTTTGGGCGTGAGAACCAGGGACTGAGGGGTGAGAGAGAGTATGCACTAACAGAGAGGCAAGGTTCTTAACGACGGAGTCGTGCCACTGCTGTACGCCGTCCGCATCCCACTTGAAGGCACGTCGCAGGCTGAACCAGGGCTGATCAAAGTCGAGCACATCTCCGAGCTTGATGTTAGTGCCCTATTGGTAGCCCAGAGTGAGCAACTTGCTCTTGAAAATCGTACACTTTACGCACCTCGATGAGGGTCTCCTTGTCGCTCTCGAATGCCCCGGGAAGAAGATAGACGCCGAGCTTGAGGCCTTTGCTGTGCAGATGGTCCGCGAGGCCCTGAAAGCCAAACCAGCTGAACACAGCCGGGTCGGGGACAATGCGGGCATAGACGTCGCCGCCGTTGCCCGACCAGCCCGAGTCGATGCTACAGATGTAGTCGTAGCCCTCCCGCGGGACGATGTTATCGCATTGCTGCGCGACTGGCAAGTCGGTAGTCTGAGTAGGGACAGGTGGCAAGAGGCGGAGGGACGCACAGTGATAGTCATTGAAATCGAACCCGGCATAGCCGTAGAGGTCTTTGTTCGCCTGGAGTCCGAAGGTATTCCAACCGCGGGCGGGACTAGTGTGCTTGTTGGCCGTCGCGTCGTAGAAGGGGACGTAGATGGTGCTAGTAGCAGGGTCTCGAGGCTGGAGAGAAGAAGCATTGAGCGGGGCAGCTCGGGCTGACAACACTGCAGATGCTGCCACAGCAGCGAAGGAGAAAATCCCGAGCATGAAATTCGAAGGAAGAACGGGGACGGGTCGAAAGCAATGAATCTCGTTATACTCATCGTCGTGCCCTTTTTATCTCTGCCACCCGGCGTCGGTAGGCCGTGCGGCCTGTGCAGCATCTTCCGACCTCGCCGGGCCTCAGCACCCTGGCGCCACGCCGTTCACCGAGACGAGGACGCAGTTCGAGAAGTAAAAGAGACTGAGGCAGACGCCACTGAGGTTAGTATGAACGCCGAACTCTGTATCCTTCGGCGCTTGATGTTTCCGAGGGTCTTCAGGAGCCCGAAAAGCAAATGGGATGGCACGAGGCGTATACGCGGCAGAGTTTCGTAAAATGCGCGCCCGGGCAGGTTGCTGGTCCCATTGGGAAGCCTGAGTGTTAGATAACTCCAGAGGAACCGGACGGCAGACGCGAGGACAAGCTTCCAGGCCCAATGGATCCGCATGAAGGCGTGAATCGTGCGTGTTGGCCCCAAGGCACCCAGATCGTGTAAATTTATGTTACAGTTGCATGTATCAGCTCCGGACTGTTCAAAAAGGACGAAAGAAAGAGGAACGTGAATCAATGCGGGCGCACGGGACGCAGCTGCAGCGCGATGTCGACGCAGGTCAGGTCGGGGTCGTCCAGGCCGTCGGCAGAGTATCCGCGTGTCTCGATCTTGTGGCAAGTTGTACTTGCCTGCGCGAGTGTAAGTCCATGTGTAAAAAAGGTTGTGGTGAATTGTTGACCGCAAAGTCACCACAGACTTACCCATCGGAGCAACGCCGGGGATGGAAACCACCTGCTCTACGTTATACTGGCCGGGCTGCACGGGGCACTGAACGTCGTCGGACGACTCGCGAAGCTGCTGGCAGATGTCGACCTTCTCCGTGAGGAACTTGAGGGCACCGAGCTTGACGGCGACGACGACGTAGGCACCCTCCTAAATGGTCCGGTAGACCGTGCCCGACGCCGTGACCGTGACGTTCTCGCCGGCGCGCGGCGGGTACGGGTCGGCAACGATGCTGTCCAGCTCGAACCCGGGGTCGTCCGTGCCGCAGTCAAGCGACCGCGATGTTCGGCGCCAGCCGCGACGACGACGGCGACAGCAGCGCGAGGGCAAGGGCGGCGAAGAGCAGCATTCTGAGCATCGAGGCGACGGGGAAGAGCACAACAGGCGGAGATCAACGCGTCCGCTTGCGGCACGAGTCAGGCACCAATGACGTACGCACGCGTCCCAGTCTAAAACGGGTCACTTGCATCGATCCTTCTTCGCCTGTCTCCCCCGCCGCCTGCCCTCTGCGCTCCTGGCAAATCACACTTTGCGCGCGCGCCGCAAGTCCCGTCTCGCGCGCGAACCCGCCTGCTGTCAATCTGCATCTCCTCCTTCCCGACTGCCCTCGTCGCCCGCCCGCGCCTGCCCGCGCCTCACCGATTTCTGCTCGTCCCACGACCGCGCTCTGCTCCAGGGCTGCCGCGAATCCGGGGTACACAGGCGTCGGCGCCGTCGCTCCTGCGCCGCCTGCGTCGACAACAGCCAAGTGCGAGTAGACGCCATCTGCGCTGGTCATCGACAACTTCGATGGCCAAGACCGCAACGCGTCGCCGACGCCGCCGCCGCCGCCGCCGCTCGACTCCGACGGCAAGTTCTTCTGGCTCCCAACCATGTCGTGCTGCGACAGTCGACTACAAGTTCGTACGACTCTCGCGCGCGTCCTGCGCCTACTGCAACGGCAGGCGCTCTTCCATCGAGCCCGACCACTAAATCCCAAGCTACATTGAACAGCGCGTCAGCGAGGGCGAGATCGAGATGGTCATCAACCACTTACCGCAGACGTCTGCACAGAGAATCTTGTGCGTACCCAGACCGTTGAGCGTGTTTCCATACTTAATCGAAGGGCTCCTCGCACCTCCATACACAGCTCAACACCGTGGTCATCAAGCCCCTCGTGAATGCCTGGGCCGCGCAAACTTCTGGACAGAAAACATTGTGAGTTCTGACGCGTGACTTTGTGTTGACAGGCGTATTTGAAGAACGACTCGCATATACACCCTGTCAACACCGCGGTCATCAAGACTATTATGACGAGTACTGTGCGCCAGACGAGTAAGTTGCGCCGGAGTAGTTCGAACTGCAACTGCTGATCCTGTTGTCAGTCTTATTGGAAGCACCGTTCGCGAGTCCACACCGTTTCAACACCGTGGTCATCAACCCGTCAACGAGGCCGACGAAGGACGCTGAAGGAGATCGGCTGGTTGCGGTGGACGGTCGACGCTTCAACAGCGCCGTCATCGGTCTCTTCAAGAACATACAGCCAGCGAGTCGACGACCAACACCATGGTCATCAAACTCTTCAAGAAGACCATACGAGAAGGTTAGTACGTCCATTCACTTCTAGCTACGACGTTGACGTTGGGCCTAGCACGCCGTTTGATACGAACCTCCGATCGACGTCCTGAACGGCTGGAGGACTAAACGGTACGGCGTCAGGGAGCAGTCATCGCCGAACACAAGGCTGACAGCGTCGTACGGCAGATCAGGATGGCCAGCTCGTTCTCGATAGGCCGACTCAACCTCGCCCTCAAGATCAACAGGCCGACTTCACCTCGCGCTCAAGATCAACAGGCCGACTCGGCCTCGCGCGCAAGATCAACCGCGCACACGGCGCGCTCATCGTGCGTGGGACCGTTGGCGACGCTGCGCACGCTGGGGGACGCGTTCGGGACAGCGGCGGCGCTCGTCTGTGATCACAGGCAGTACTCCATTCACTCGCTCGGGGTCGGACACTGACGTACCGCTGCAGCATTTGTGGTCGCCGTGCAAGACGTTTCCGAGGACGCGCACACTACACTGCCGTTGCCCTCGACGTTGACGGGGATCAATCTACGGATCGTGAGGCTTGGGCGGCCCGGGCGGGTTCAAGACGACGACTAACCTTTCATCGGCCCACCAACTCCTCGGACGGTCCGCCGGGCACGGAGCGTATGGCATCGAGTTCCGCGGAACGCAAAGGGGCCTCGGGCGTTAGGCTACGAGGGCGGTCAGTGAGGGTGCGGCAAGCGGTCGAGGTCGTGTACTGACATCGGAGCAGGTCATCCCGTCTTTCCGAGGAGACGTACTGATTCGCGCCGACGGAGCGCAGCTTTCGACGCGCGCAGAAGCCTCAGGCCGACGGGCACGACGAGGAGGACGATACCTGAAAAGCGTAAGGTCAGCATATCCTCCAGGGAACGGATCGACAACATTTTACCTTGATCCTGCGCGCAGCATGCGGTGCGCAACGCCAGGGCATGCTTGCTGTACGTTCAGCGCGACTCACGCGACGGTCAACGTCTACAAGCAACGGTCAGCGCCTGTTTACCATTCGCGGACGAACAGTCACTCACGGTCTTTCCGGCGTTGCAGATCGCGTGCGCTATCGGTCTGCGCGAGGCATGGGTCAGCGGGACGACGCTGGATCGACAGCAAGCGCGCACCGCGTCGACTGGCGGCGACGCATCGACGTTCGGGTCCGTATGGACGGTCGGGCCCCGAGCAACGGCCGCACCTTGTACGTCCCTCTCGCGCGCTCCGACGCGTCGGGCTGCGATGCGGCACCCTGTGAAGTGGTCAGAACGCCGATGGAAACGACCGGAAGAGCTGCGAACGGACACAATGTTACGAGCCATCCTACCCGTCTCGAGCCAGTCCCGTGGACTGTGTGCTGCTGAAGATGTGCTGGGACCCGATAGGATGAATGTGCGTACGTACGTACCTCGATGAGTAGCGCCAATACATGCCGTTTGCCCCCGATCCTTGGCTGCGCGAAAAGTGTCAGTCCCGATGAAATAGAACGAGCGATCGGGCAACTCACCGGGATGCGCGCCGTCGATTAGCGCGAGGATGTGAGCGGCGGCTACATGGATGCAGGAACGCGGTCAGCGATAGGAAGGATGCACGATGATGAGCAAAGACGTACGGCGATGACGAGCAGAACGGCGCCGTGAACGTTGCGCGGCGAGAAGAGCAACGCGGGCAGCTGTCAAGGGCGTAGTCAGCGTCGTCAATGACGGTGAAGAGAGCGAGCACGCACCGAGTGAGGAAAGGAAAGGCGGAAGGAGGCTGATGCTGGTTCCAGTCAAACCCGCACGGCTTTTATACTCGCCAGGACACCCTCCCTGCCGCCAGGAGCCGCCAGCGCTGACTGTAATCTGCTCATCGTACGATCTGATGTTGTGGAAGCACGGGATCGGGAAGGCGCGGTGCCCGGCAAACGATTGAATGCGATGATCTGGGCTCCCGCACCCGCTCGCGAGCGCATTTCCGCGTTCGCGCTTGCTCCTCCCGCCTCTCAACTGCTCGCACCTCTCATATTGGCCGCCCTCAGTCCAAATAAGCGCCCGTCCCTGAGTGAGAGTGGGTCCCAGCGACCCCTATACCCCTCTCCGGCAGGTGCATTTTTCGCATATCCGCAAGAGAACGCGCGGGAAACGCGCGTTCTCGCCGGGATCGACGCGCCATCAAGCTTCTATTACGCACCTGATTGCCGTGAAACGATGAGTCACCGCGATTCACGCGGTTTTCGCTGAATAGCCCAATCGCTTGCTCGACCGCCGGCGCGTTTCTGGGCATCGCTCGCTAGAATTTCTTGCAAATCCCGTCGGCCCAGTCCATCCCATGAGTAAGATGCCCAGTTAGCCGCCGAGAACCACCTCATGCAGCCTGGGCGGCCGAGTTCATGCGCCGTTGTTCCCGCAGAGCGGAGTTTCGAACGCGTCTTCCCCGTCCCGTCCCCGCGTTTCCTGCGAATTATTCCGCCACCGCAGGTGATATCTCACTCGTTTCGGAAGCAATTAAATAAGCGCCCGTGTATGAGAGGAATAGGGGCTCAGGTACCCCTATAATATTGCTCGAAGTGCACCTTTGCCGGGGACTTGGGCATATGCGCCGCGTTCCTACGGCCGCCGCGCGCGCTCCATCAAGCTTCTATTACGCAGCTGATTGCCGCAAAACAAGGAGTAAGCGCGATTTGCGCGGCTTTCACACAATGACCCCATTGCCTGCGGCACCTCCGGCGTGTGGCTGGGCCTCGCCCGCTAGAGATTCTGGCCGAAACCTCTCGCCAAGCCGCGTATAATGGCGTGTGCCGAATTTGAGTTAGCGGGGCCATACGCCGGTACCCGGACGGTCGACTCTGTGCGGCGTTGTCCCCGCCGAGCGGAGTTTGCCCCGCACGTGCCTGGTCCCGTGCCGGTACTCTCAGCGCTTTATTTTGCCACCGCGCGCACTTCCGCGAACCCTGTAAGCAGTTTCTTGAGTCACGTGACTATATGCACGTTCCCCCGGTCGATATTCTGCGAAATCAAGCTGTCAAGATCGTATCGGATGCTCAAAGGTTGCGATTCGTGTGTGCGATTCGAGAAGCAGATCTCACCCCAGGACGTACAGCAGCCGTCAAGCAAGTGTTTACTATCCTCTCGAACGTTGAGTGTCCCTCGAAACACTCGGGTTCTGCGTGATCGACCTCCTTCGGGCAAGCGAAGCTTTCCTTTAGACATGATGTCCGAAATTGCGCAGACGAGACGTTCTTATATGCCCTCCGCCATCGTGATGTCTCACAGGACAGCATTTTCAGGAACGCAACGCGATCCTGCTCTCATTTGCGCATATACGATCGTTCTTTGCAAACAGAGCCACACTCGGACTACATCGACCGCTCGCGGGGAGCCCCGAAGCTGGTTCCTCTTCCGCGTCTGCTGAACGTGTCACTGCGCATTCAGCCGGACCATCGGAGGCGACGATGCGTCGTTCTCACAGCTGAGACGCGTGAGATCGACAATGAGGGATCGGGTTAGGAATGGAATGATCGTGATGGGGCGCATGTTTCCAGCTCGTGAATGCGTTGCTCAAGGTCAAGGCTTGAGCTGCGAGAAAGGGAGCCCGGTACTTTAAGCACGTATCTATGTATCTTTATGATGCTGGGCCAAATGCGGGCGAGGTGTCCGTCGTCATGCGATCGGCGCCACGTGACGATCGTGAGAAGGACGCGTTGCTCCGAGTCTCAGGACCGATCCCAGGACCGTACATACAGCTGCATCATTACAATGCTCAAAAGGCTCGTCCAGACGCTTTGAGCCCCATGATACTAGGCCAAATGCGGGCGAGTCGATTTGCGCCACGACGGTGCGTGTGACTCGGGACAGGCGCGCGTTGTAACAGATATCCGACCAAATGCACCGAATCCCGTGAGACGTGGCTGAATGCAGGCGCGCTGTATGCATTCAATCGCTTAGAGCATCGGAGCACAGCCCAAACACGTTTACGCCATTCGCCGGTGTTCTCTCGCTTGCGTCAAATCGGGAACATCAGCCGCTCAGCAAGCTGATTTTCTACTTTGGACCCCGACGGGCTCTCCCTCTTACATGGACCATCCCTTCCTGTATTCGTAACGTCCGACCCCTCCGGCACCGCTTCGTCGACGAACGCGACGTCAACGCGCCGCTCGCCCGCGCTGTCCGTGTCGATTCTGTGAGTGGGATTCCCTGTTCCCTCCGCGCTGCACTTGCCCTGACAGCGACAGTCCGCAGGGTCACGTGATCGCAGCCCCCGCGGACCGCCCATCGCGCTACCGACGTTCTCGCTCGAGGAGAACGCGAACGAGCTGCGGGGAGCTCTCTGAGGACGCGTTTCCGCGTCGTTACGGTGAATGAGTCCGTTTTTTTTTCGCCGCTGCCGCGGGCTTTGCTCATGTTTGTGCCAGGCTCTGTCCGCTTCCATCCACCACCGCGGCACACGCGAGCAGCCTGTCGCGCGCAATCACGACGCGAAACTGCGCGAGACAGTCGGAATGGAAGCAATCTCTGTACGTGCATTTCGCTGCTCATTACCTGCCCCGTCGCCGTCGTCGCCGCTGCCAACGCGAGTCCGCCTTGGAGCAGGCGGGTGCCGCAGCGTCTGGGATCTCACCATATGAACCTGACGCTCTGAGGGGTGATTTCCCCGCCTGGAGGGCGCTGCCGCTCGATCCAGCTTGTTGGAGCCCACGGCAGCGCCTGCTGCTCGACCTGCTCCTCGATGCATTCCGCCTCGTTCTTCATCGCATGTGCACGCGCGCTGACCGAGGCTGTTCCAGGAGATGACCCGCGGCCTACAACGGACGTTCTCAAGCGGAGGACATGTCTCCGGCGCGGGACAGCGAGCTGGACCCGCCGGCGTGCGACGAGCCGGCCGCGTGCGGCGCTTCTCGCGAGCGATCACTCTCGCCTACCAATCCGGTGCCGAACTCCCCGCCGCGCCTCTCTTTCCGCCTCGCGCGTCGGGCAAACCGTCCGCGGACAGTGCTTTCTACTGCTCGCGGAGATGTTGGGGTCAGTCGGCCGGTCGCTGCCAATGGTACGTCGCTCATTAATTGACGGGTGTGCGCTTGCTTACCTCTTTCAGACGTCGGTGCTGCAACCGCGTGCGCACTGCGTCGGCTCCGGCGCTTCGCGCGTACCGCGCGAATCGTTTCGGGGCGGAGGGTCCTCGACGCCGCCGGGCGCCCTCCCTTCACGGCCTCGTCGCCGTCGGCTCGCGCGTGCCGCGTGCATGCTCGGCCATGGCGCGCGGTTACCTCGAGGCCGCCGGGCGCCGGGTGCTGCTTCGGGACCGGGCGCTGCGGGCCGCGGCGGCGCTACCGTCTCCCTACCGCCCTGCACGGGAGCCTCGCCGATGCGCAGCGCGAAGGCCACCCTAGTTGGGGTGTGGTATCATGCTAATGCTTTGCCATGTGGGTGGGCCCTCCCCTCTCCGGATCGAGGTAGAAAGGGCGCTAGCATCGATCCTGGATGCACCAGTCTCCCGCTCGCCGCCGCGGGACAGGATCATCGACTACTGCGTGCTGCCTGACTCAAATGGTATGTGTTCATTCCTTTGTGTGCTTAGACCCGGGGTAGCTGACGCGGCTCGATGCGCAGGTCGATTTTCAGTTTCGCCCCGTTTCAAATCGCGGTCCACCACGGGAAATATCGACAGGACCAGGGCATTCTGGGGCTCTTAAGACATGCACTAGATGTGCTAATCAGTATACCAACAGGTGCGTCTCTCGCTGTCATGGTTCGCGAGATCTCCGCTGCGCGGGCAGGGGGTTGGCAAAATCATGTGAACTCGACCTCGTCCTTTCGCGGGTTTGAACGCGTTGCTTGATTGCGCCAATACACCGTATGTCATTCCCTGAATGGGGTGTCACTCCTCCCTCCAGAACGTGAGCTACGTTCGATTTGGTTCGGGAGTCACCGCTGATCACTTCGGCAGCTCCTCCACGCAGG
The DNA here is from genome assembly GCA_030578095.1 of Auricularia cornea. Lineage (NCBI taxonomy): Eukaryota > Fungi > Basidiomycota > Agaricomycetes > Auriculariales > Auriculariaceae > Auricularia > Auricularia cornea. Next base: position 1,057,238 of record JARLTE010000009.1, on the reverse strand, counting down.
TGCGCGCGCTCTCCCTCTGTTCTCGTCTATGGGATTGGGTTACGTGGGCGAGCTTGATTGCCGATCCGCGAGCCGGTCGCGCTTCAACCTGGTGAGTTACGCTCCCGACCCCCACCCTCGCCACGCTCATCCGGATTTAGCTAAACCTCGCGCGCTCTGGCTCTCGCATGGCGGCTGCATTCTCCACAATGCCAACAAGCCTCATACCGCGTTTCTCGAGCATCCGTGCAGCGGTTCGTCCGCAATCGCGCATTTTGGTCGTTTTGCGACCCCGAGGCCGGATTTCACGAAAGCGGCAACCTCGTCCGCTCGCCTTGAAACTTTGGCGCCAGGCTGCTACCATATAGAGCACTTCACCGCCCTGACCACGCCCCTGTACCACTCTCCCTCGCCTCGCAGTGCCCGTTTTCCCACCCTTTTTGATATTTCCACCCCGCGCATTACCTCGCATTCCGCCCAGTTCCTGTATCCCGTCTCCCGCCTAGATAGGACATAAACCCCCGTTGATACGTCGAACCAATGAGAGCTGTCTGGATTCATGAAAAAACTCTGGCACTCAGCAGCTTTCTTGAAAACCCAATTCAGTACGCCCACCCCAGTCCATGCATCGGGCGCACCGTCGCGTCTCGCATAGATAGCGCACATACCGGAGCAGAGAACACGTCTATTCGACCTTCGGCAACATGTACAAATCCCAAGTCCTGCCCGTCGCAAGTCCCCCGCGTTCCCGACGTACGTGTTGTCCATGTCGGGGTGGATGTGGATGCTGCAGCGTCGCTCTTAGCCACATCAGGTCGTACTGGTGCACGGGAAACGCGTACCCCTTGCCCCAGCGCGACTGGTCGAGCACCTGCTGGTTGATGAAGCTGCGGTAGTTCTCGATTGCGCGCTGCACGGTGCTCCACGACGTGAACGTGCGCGCGCCGCTGTTGTTGATGTCCTGGTCGAGGCGCAGCGAGTCCGCGCTCTCCTGCCACGTCGTCCAGTACGGCTGCTCGCGCGAGAGCTTCCACGAGAGGTCGAGCCGCATGCCGTTGCCGTGCTGCAGGATGGCGTTGTGGAACTTTGTCGCCGCGGGGCTCATGTCCGCCGGCAGGTCATGCCCCGCGTCCGGGCTGCCGGGCGTCATGTAGTCGAGCTTGATCATGTCGACGCCACTATTTTGGGCGTGAGAACCAGGGACTGAGGGGTGAGAGAGAGTATGCACTAACAGAGAGGCAAGGTTCTTAATGACGGAGTCGTGCCACTGCTGTACGCCGTCCGCATCCCACTTGAAGGCACGTCGCAGGCTGAACCAGGGCTGATCAAAGTCGAGCACATCTCCGAGCTTGATGTTAGTGCCCTATTGGTAGCCCAGAGTGAGCAACTTGCTCTTGAAAATCGTACACTTTACGCACCTCGATGAGGGTCTCCTTGTCGCTCTCGAATGCCCCGGGAAGAAGATAGACGCCGAGCTTGAGGCCTTTGCTGTGCAGATGGTCCGCGAGGCCCTGAAAGCCAAACCAGCTGAACACAGCCGGGTCGGGGACGATGCGGGCATAGACGTCGCCGCCGTTGCCCGACCAGCCCGAGTCGATGCTACAGATGTAGTCGTAGCCCTCCCGCGGGACGATGTTATCGCATTGCTGCGCGACTGGCAAGTCGGTAGTCTGAGTAGGGACAGGTGGCAAGAGGCGGAGGGACGCACAGTGATAGTCATTGAAATCGAACCCGGCATAGCCGTAGAGGTCTTTGTTCGCCTGGAGTCCGAAGGTATTCCAACCGCGGGCGGGACTAGTGTGCTTGTTGGCCGTCGCGTCGTAGAAGGGGACGTAGATGGTGCTAGTAGCAGGGTCTCGAGGCTGGAGAGAAGAAGCATTGAGCGGGGCAGCTCGGGCTGACAACACTGCAGATGCTGCCACAGCAGCGAAGGAGAAAATCCCGAGCATGAAATTCGAAGGAAGAACGGGGACGGGTCGAAAGCAATGAATCTCGTTATACTCATCGTCGTGCCCTTTTTATCTCTGCCACCCGGCGTCGGTAGGCCGTGCGGCCTGTGCAGCATCTTCCGACCTCGCCGGGCCTCAGCACCCTGGCGCCACGCCGTTCACCGAGACGAGGACGCAGTTCGAGAAGTAAAAGAGACTGAGGCAGACGCCACTGAGGTTAGTATGAACGCCGAACTCTGTATCCTTCGGCGCTTGATGTTTCCGAGGGTCTTCAGGAGCCCGAAAAGCAAATGGGATGGCACGAGGCGTATACGCGGCAGAGTTTCGTAAAATGCGCGCCCGGGCAGGTTGCTGGTCCCATTGGGAAGCCTGAGTGTTAGATAACTCCAGAGGAACCGGACGGCAGACGCGAGGACAAGCTTCCAGGCCCAATGGATCCGCATGAAGGCGTGAATCGTGCGTGTTGGCCCCAAGGCACCCAGATCGTGTAAATTTATGTTACAGTTGCATGTATCAGCTCCGGACTGTTCAAAAAGGACGAAAGAAAGAGGAACGTGAATCAATGCGGGCGCACGGGACGCAGCTGCAGCGCGATGTCGACGCAGGTCAGGTCGGGGTCGTCCAGGCCGTCGGCAGAGTATCCGCGTGTCTCGATCTTGTGGCAAGTTGTACTTGCCTGCGCGAGTGTAAGTCCATGTGTAAAAAAGGTTGTGGTGAATTGTTGACCGCAAAGTCACCACAGACTTACCCATCGGAGCAACGCCGGGGATGGAAACCACCTGCTCTACGTTATACTGGCCGGGCTGCACGGGGCACTGAACGTCGTCGGACGACTCGCGAAGCTGCTGGCAGATGTCGACCTTCTCCGTGAGGAACTTGAGGGCACCGAGCTTGACGGCGACGACGACGTAGGCACCCTCCTAAATGGTCCGGTAGACCGTGCCCGACGCCGTGACCGTGACGTTCTCGCCGGCGCGCGGCGGGTACGGGTCGGCAACGATGCTGTCCAGCTCGAACCCGGGGTCGTCCGTGCCGCAGTCAAGCGACCGCGATGTTCGGCGCCAGCCGCGACGACGACGGCGACAGCAGCGCGAGGGCAAGGGCGGCGAAGAGCAGCATTCTGAGCATCGAGGCGACGGGGAAGAGCACAACAGGCGGAGATCAACGCGTCCGCTTGCGGCACGAGTCAGGCACCAATGACGTACGCACGCGTCCCAGTCTAAAACGGGTCACTTGCATCGATCCTTCTTCGCCTGTCTCCCCCGCCGCCTGCCCTCTGCGCTCCTGGCAAATCACACTTTGCGCGCGCGCCGCAAGTCCCGTCTCGCGCGCGAACCCGCCTGCTGTCAATCTGCATCTCCTCCTTCCCGACTGCCCTCGTCGCCCGCCCGCGCCTGCCCGCGCCTCACCGATTTCTGCTCGTCCCACGACCGCGCTCTGCTCCAGGGCTGCCGCGAATCCGGGGTACACAGGCGTCGGCGCCGTCGCTCCTGCGCCGCCTGCGTCGACAACAGCCAAGTGCGAGTAGACGCCATCTGCGCTGGTCATCGACAACTTCGATGGCCAAGACCGCAACGCGTCGCCGACGCCGCCGCCGCCGCCGCCGCTCGACTCCGACGGCAAGTTCTTCTGGCTCCCAACCATGTCGTGCTGCGACAGTCGACTACAAGTTCGTACGACTCTCGCGCGCGTCCTGCGCCTACTGCAACGGCAGGCGCTCTTCCATCGAGCCCGACCACTAAATCCCAAGCTACATTGAACAGCGCGTCAGCGAGGGCGAGATCGAGATGGTCATCAACCACTTACCGCAGACGTCTGCACAGAGAATCTTGTGCGTACCCAGACCGTTGAGCGTGTTTCCATACTTAATCGAAGGGCTCCTCGCACCTCCATACACAGCTCAACACCGTGGTCATCAAGCCCCTCGTGAATGCCTGGGCCGCGCAAACTTCTGGACAGAAAACATTGTGAGTTCTGACGCGTGACTTTGTGTTGACAGGCGTATTTGAAGAACGACTCGCATATACACCCTGTCAACACCGCGGTCATCAAGACTATTATGACGAGTACTGTGCGCCAGACGAGTAAGTTGCGCCGGAGTAGTTCGAACTGCAACTGCTGATCCTGTTGTCAGTCTTATTGGAAGCACCGTTCGCGAGTCCACACCGTTTCAACACCGTGGTCATCAACCCGTCAACGAGGCCGACGAAGGACGCTGAAGGAGATCGGCTGGTTGCGGTGGACGGTCGACGCTTCAACAGCGCCGTCATCGGTCTCTTCAAGAACATACAGCCAGCGAGTCGACGACCAACACCATGGTCATCAAACTCTTCAAGAAGACCATACGAGAAGGTTAGTACGTCCATTCACTTCTAGCTACGACGTTGACGTTGGGCCTAGCACGCCGTTTGATACGAACCTCCGATCGACGTCCTGAACGGCTGGAGGACTAAACGGTACGGCGTCAGGGAGCAGTCATCGCCGAACACAAGGCTGACAGCGTCGTACGGCAGATCAGGATGGCCAGCTCGTTCTCGATAGGCCGACTCAACCTCGCCCTCAAGATCAACAGGCCGACTTCACCTCGCGCTCAAGATCAACAGGCCGACTCGGCCTCGCGCGCAAGATCAACCGCGCACACGGCGCGCTCATCGTGCGTGGGACCGTTGGCGACGCTGCGCACGCTGGGGGACGCGTTCGGGACAGCGGCGGCGCTCGTCTGTGATCACAGGCAGTACTCCATTCACTCGCTCGGGGTCGGACACTGACGTACCGCTGCAGCATTTGTGGTCGCCGTGCAAGACGTTTCCGAGGACGCGCACACTACACTGCCGTTGCCCTCGACGTTGACGGGGATCAATCTACGGATCGTGAGGCTTGGGCGGCCCGGGCGGGTTCAAGACGACGACTAACCTTTCATCGGCCCACCAACTCCTCGGACGGTCCGCCGGGCACGGAGCGTATGGCATCGAGTTCCGCGGAACGCAAAGGGGCCTCGGGCGTTAGGCTACGAGGGCGGTCAGTGAGGGTGCGGCAAGCGGTCGAGGTCGTGTACTGACATCGGAGCAGGTCATCCCGTCTTTCCGAGGAGACGTACTGATTCGCGCCGACGGAGCGCAGCTTTCGACGCGCGCAGAAGCCTCAGGCCGACGGGCACGACGAGGAGGACGATACCTGAAAAGCGTAAGGTCAGCATATCCTCCAGGGAACGGATCGACAACATTTTACCTTGATCCTGCGCGCAGCATGCGGTGCGCAACGCCAGGGCATGCTTGCTGTACGTTCAGCGCGACTCACGCGACGGTCAACGTCTACAAGCAACGGTCAGCGCCTGTTTACCATTCGCGGACGAACAGTCACTCACGGTCTTTCCGGCGTTGCAGATCGCGTGCGCTATCGGTCTGCGCGAGGCATGGGTCAGCGGGACGACGCTGGATCGACAGCAAGCGCGCACCGCGTCGACTGGCGGCGACGCATCGACGTTCGGGTCCGTATGGACGGTCGGGCCCCGAGCAACGGCCGCACCTTGTACGTCCCTCTCGCGCGCTCCGACGCGTCGGGCTGCGATGCGGCACCCTGTGAAGTGGTCAGAACGCCGATGGAAACGACCGGAAGAGCTGCGAACGGACACAATGTTACGAGCCATCCTACCCGTCTCGAGCCAGTCCCGTGGACTGTGTGCTGCTGAAGATGTGCTGGGACCCGATAGGATGAATGTGCGTACGTACGTACCTCGATGAGTAGCGCCAATACATGCCGTTTGCCCCCGATCCTTGGCTGCGCGAAAAGTGTCAGTCCCGATGAAATAGAACGAGCGATCGGGCAACTCACCGGGATGCGCGCCGTCGATTAGCGCGAGGATGTGAGCGGCGGCTACATGGATGCAGGAACGCGGTCAGCGATAGGAAGGATGCACGATGATGAGCAAAGACGTACGGCGATGACGAGCAGAACGGCGCCGTGAACGTTGCGCGGCGAGAAGAGCAACGCGGGCAGCTGTCAAGGGCGTAGTCAGCGTCGTCAATGACGGTGAAGAGAGCGAGCACGCACCGAGTGAGGAAAGGAAAGGCGGAAGGAGGCTGATGCTGGTTCCAGTCAAACCCGCACGGCTTTTATACTCGCCAGGACACCCTCCCGGCCGCCAGGAGCCGCCAGCGCTGACTGTAATCTGCTCATCGTACGATCTGATGTTGTGGAAGCACGGGATCGGGAAGGCGCGGTGCCCGGCAAACGATTGAATGCGATGATCTTTTTTTTTTTTTTTTTTTTTTTTTTTTTTTGGAGCTTCGGTTGGACCGCAATCACATGGTGACCCAGTCTTCCCCTTACGGCCGCAGGGCCGGCTGAGAGTGGGGCCGTAGCCACGCACAAGAGTGAGCGGCTCCTCCCGGAGAAATGCCCTATAGCACACCCGATCGGGTAGTGTGGGGCTGGCCTACACGAGCTAACCGATGCCGCTCGCTGAACGTAGGCCCCTACCCACTAAAACTCCGGGTTTCAATGCGCTCTTATACAGTTCGAAAAAATTCGAGTTCACTGAGTCTCGCCACGTCTCGCTCACCAGCCCCGGGTCTATGGCCCTATTGCCGAACAAGCGGGAGTCCGCCAGCCTGTAATCCTGGCGCCTCCGCCGACGTATCACTTCCTTCCAGCGGCTCACGATCGCTGACTGGTCTAACCGCCAGTCCGGCTCGTCCGCGTGGGCGATCCTCTTCTCGCATCGCATCTTCCATATCAGGAAAGCCGCCTCAGATACGATTATCTTAAACGCCCGGTCGGTCCCCGGCAGGCTCGACCCGGCGTAACTCGCACAGCCCCAGATCAACCCCATATCAATCTTGGTCTCTATCATCTTGTGGCCGAAGAGCCAGCCGACGATCTTCCACACCGTTTCCTGCCCTGAGTCCGGGCAGTGGAACAGTATGTGCTCCATGGATTCGGTAGTGCCGCATGACCCGCAGCTCGCCATCGAGCGCCATGGCTCCGGCATCTTCCTGAAGTATTCGCCGATTTTGTGAGCTCCGTGAATCCCTTTCCATATGAAGTTCCGCACGTTCCTCGAAAGGCACTTATCCTGGAGGTCACTCCATATGCGAGCCGTTGACGGGGCATACCCGTACGCCTCTATCGCCGACGTCTTAATCTCTGCCAGATTCGCCTCTGTCACCGCCCTCTGGCTCGTGCTCGCCCCGGCGCGGGCCCGAATTGCTCTGTGCGCGTCTCTCTGCCGTAGCCCCAGCACACTCCGCCCCGGCCTATCGAAAGCCCTAATTAGCCTCGTCGCCACCCTCAGCTCCTCGCAGCACGTCGCCGCCACTTGCGCCATGTTCCTCGCAGTGGATATCTCCACCCAGGCGCGCGCACGCTTTCCACTGACGCACGTGATCGTTGTCTCCGCGCCGCGCGCCCGGAGCGCAGCCGCCGCCACACGTAGCTCCTTCCCGAGCCCGGGCATGTTCATCCAGCCCGCACGCTCGCTCTCCTCCAGTCTCACGGTCAGGGCCCCGGCAACTAACTTGCTCGTTACCACAAGATGCAGGGCCCGGTTCCTGGGGGCCGCCATAGCAGCTGCCGCCACTGCTAGCGCTGCGCACCTATTGTAGGACGGATCCTCACCGTCGCAGCTGTTCATGACATCTCCGACCTCGTCTCCCGGGAAGTGTACCGCGAGTCCCCCTCGTACACGACCAAGCTCATCCTTCGCCAGCCCTGCACACGCAAATGCTATGATTGGGTCGAGACCTGCATTTCCTCTCCGCCGTCTCCCCGCCGGCCGGCGCGCCAGCTCCCACGCCGGCGCCGGCGACACCGCCAGAGTGTCCACAAACACTCTGCACAGTTCCTCCGTTCTCTCCACCGCAGGGGGCCTATGGTCAAAGACCAGCGCCTCGCCGTCCTCCAGGGCGTTCTGACGCGTGTCTTCCAGCTCCTCCCAGAGCGTGCCCGGCACAATCCCTTCAGGCGCCGCGGTATTCCACTTCTCCGCTATCGTGCTTAGTACATCCTCGGCCGCCCTCTGGCACCCGATCGGGTCCCTACAACCCTCCGCCCTGTCCGCTGTGCAGTTGTCGCACCCGCACGAGCTGCTCTCCTCGTGGTCCGGCTCGTCCAGCTCTGCGATCTCTTCCAGGTCCTCGACCGTCTTGACAGCATGCTTTGTCCTCAGACACTTCAGTCGTGCTCTGTCCAGCTCTAGCATCTCCGGCTCCAGCAGCGCCGGATGCGTCCATACTGGCTGTGTCTCTCGTACCCGTATGGGGATAAGCGGGTCGTCCAGGACGACCTGGTATTTCTTCGCCACCCTTACCATCTGCTGCAACACGAATGGAAGGGTGTATATGTTCGCTCGCCAGTCGTAGCAGAATGGGTCGCCCCATTGCTCCTCCGGCACCCTCATCCTGTGCTCCTTTATCGTCCTCGCTGCGAAGATTCCCCTCGCGATGAATGCCCATAGGGGCCTCGACTCTTCTGGGGCCAGGAAAGCGCTGACCCACGTCAGGTACTGCGCGTCATTCCGCGCCTGTATGTGCACTAGATTTATGCCCCCTTCCTTCACTGGGAGGCGCAGGGTCTCCATATTCACTGGGTGCCTCCGCGACGGTCTCCAGGCGAAGTTCAGTGCTATGGAATCCAGGCTCTTCGCCACGTGCTGCGGCATGCCCTGTGCCGCAGTCAAGTACTGTGTGCACCCGCTCACTACCACCTGGGTTATGATCGCACGGCCCGCCAGTGTCGGTCGCGTTCTCTCCCACCTGTCCAACCTGTCGATCACCTTGTCCTCGATTTTGGACCACACCGCCGCTGTCTTCACACCGTTGCCCGGCCAGGCTCCCAAAATCCTAGTGACCTCTCCGTCCCGCGCCACGCGTACACCTTGGGGCAGGGGGGCATCCCCGTCGTTGAGTCTCCTCTCGTCCGCCATCCGCGCCCTGTGTGCCGGGGAGCCGATGGGGATCACTTCCGTCTTCTGGATGTTGAACTTGGCGCCCGAAGCCGTGCACCATCTCGCCAGTATCCTCTCGAGCTCCTCATACGAGTCGTCCGCTGCTAGATACACCGTCGTGTCGTCTGCGTACAACGTTGCGAGCAGTCTTTCCTGCACCCCGTCTATCTTATATCCCTTCAGAGACGAGTCCCTCAGCATCGCCGACAGCGGTTCTATCGCGAGGTTGAATAGCAGACACGACAGGGGGTCACCCTGTCGTACACCCCTCGTAACACGGTACGGCTCGCTGAGGTGGCCATTGATCATTACCCTGGTGTATGCGCACCCATACAGGTGCCCGATCCTTGTGACGAACTCCTCCGGGAATCCCAGGTTCCGCAGCGCGCCCAGCATGTAGTCATGCCGCACTCTGTCGTATGCTTTCTCCTGGTCCAGCGCAATGATCGCGCCGTCTTCCTCGACCGCCTCGGCGTAGTCCAACATCAGGGCTGTCGTTTTCGTCTGATCCGTTATGCTCCTCCCGCGCACGAAGCCAGCCTGTGACGGGTGCACAAGATACTGCGCCACGATCGCGAGTCTTGTCGCCAGGGACTTCGTATAAAGCTTATAATCCGTGTTCAGTAGCGTGATCGGTCGGTAATTCGCTATGTCCGAGCGCTCTCCCTTCTTGTACAGCGGGCACATCCAACCTTCCGCCATGCCCGCAGTCTCGTCTACGCCGAAGTCCTCCACATCTCGGAAGACTCTCGCCATGATGGCAGCAGTGTCCACCCAGCCCTTCTTTTTGCTCCGATCTGCCCGGAACTTGGCGTCAAGCGCCTTCCATAGCTCGTGTATTATGCCGTCCGTCCCCGCCGCTTTCCCTGTCTTTGCCTCTCTGATCGCCCGCGCGATCTGGTCTCGGTCCGCGCTGGCGCGCATGGATTCCTTGTCGCAGTCTCGCAGCCTGCACTTGACGCTTTTGAAAGCCTCCTCTATGGCCTGCCCGCGTTCCTCGGGGTCACCGTCCAGATCCCTCGACTGGACGTCATCATGGTATCCTCTCGCGACTTCCGCCATCTGCTGTCCTCGCGTCACGAGCGCTGGCGGCGCGGAGCCGGGCCGCACCAGGAAGGGGATCTCCTCGGACTTCCGCCGCTCCTTCACCCAGCTGAACCAACTCTTACTCATCGTCTCTCCTTCCGCCCACGCCCGTGCTGACCGTACCAAAAACGTGCGCCGATGTGCCCGCGCCTTCTCCTCGTATATTTTGTCCTCGACCGTCCGGAGGCGCTGAGATAGCAGCGGCTCCTCCTCGCCAGGCGCACAAGCCCGCATGTCTAATGCGATCTTCTCCTTGTCCGCCAGCAGTCCCGCAATACGTCTGTTCCGCTTGCAGTTTATCTCTGATGTCCTCGCCTTCGCCGCCTCCCTTATCCTCGTTTTCGCGTGCGCCCACACACGCTGGCAGTTCACCGCATCGGTCCGTCCGCGCATCTCCACGTCGTCCATCTCCCTCGATGCTTCTGCCAGGATCTTATTCGCCGCGCCCAAGAATTCCTCGTCTCGCGTCAGGGTGTCCCGCATCGCCCACCGCCCTTTCCCAACATCCGGGCCGTCCAGCGCGTATACGGTCGTCCCAACCCTGCTATGATCGTCTTTTGTGATACCAGTCAGCGCGATCGTCCATTCCCGGCTTCCCGCCAGCAGTGCCGGGCTCAAGTAGATTCTGTCTATGCGCGACATGTGCCGGCGCTGCGGGTCTCGCCACGACCAGTCCGTTCTGCCCGGGTTCGTCTCACGCCAGCCATCCAGAAGGCCGACTGTCCTCTTTAGGTCCTTGAAGGTCTCCGGCCCATCCAGCTTCGACATCTTTGCTGGGAACCGATCCACTGAGCCTTCTACGAAGTTGAAATCCCCCATCAGCACGTCCGGCTTCTGGAGCACTATTCTCCTTGAGGAGAGCTTCGCATTCACCTGCTCCCACATCTCCTCATTCGCCTCCTTTGTCGTTGGGGCGTACACCGCGAGCACCGTCAGATGCCTGCCTCTATGCCATTCGAATCGTGCCATTATCGCACGGCCCGGGACCAGGACGCTGGGCTTGACTCCGGTCGTGTTCGTGAGCAGGGTGTTAAATACCAGGGCCACACCGCCCGCCCCAGTTGGGTTCTCCGGGAGCGCCGTATTGTATACTTTCAGATGCCCGTACAGTGACTGTATCTCCTCGACGTGTTCGTCAGACAAATGCGTCTCTTGAACTGCCATCACCCCGATTTTATCCCTGCGCATGTCTTCTGCGATTTTCTTCCACTTCAAGCTCGAGCTTATCGCCTGCGCTCCCCGTCCACGGATGTTCTCAGACGCGATCTTCAGACTCGCCTTCGTGTTCTTCTTGCTCAGCGCGTTCGTCGCGTGTGCCACCCCGCCGTGGTCCTGTCCTTCATCTTGGTCTCCCCCAGAACTCTCTTCGTCACCGTCATGGGGTGGGGGCGGGCTCCCCGACCTCCAAGAGGCCGACTCCTCGCTCGACACCCACCCCGATAGGACGGAGCCAGTGACCGAGGATATGCTGTTCCTCCGGCTCCCTGAGGAGCTCATCCGCCCCATCTCGCGTGGGGGCATCAGATGTGCGTCAGCAGCAGCTCTAGAGTCAGGACGCAAGGCGTGCGGACTCCAGAGGTCCTGATACACGCTCGCCTGCATACCCCCACGCTCCGGACTGCCGCCTGCCCTCTCTGCGGCATCATCTTCTGCCGGACTGGCAGTCACGTTTCCGGCACCTCCACCGCAGCTAGGTTCATGGTCCAGCCAGTCAGTGTATACCGTGTTATATTTCGTCCGTTGTTCTTCTGGATTGTGCACTGATTCTTAGCAGCGGCGAGCAGTGCCCCGTCCGCCACGCAGCCGACGATGACCCGCCGGCAGGCGGGCTATGTCCACCCCCCAGTGTCCCGGGTGCTGGACTTCAGCGTCTCCGCGCGGTACGCCCAGGCTTAAATAAGCCACCGCTTTTTTGCAGCCGAGCTTACCTGTTCTAGCAGTAAATTCAGCCCGACTGGCACTTGCTCCGATTGTGCGTAGCGTCGCGTTTCTCGTGTTCCTCCAAGTTCGCTGTGAAACAGGTCTCGTATTGCGCCAGCTAGCCGTGTACATCGAGCCTGTGGTTATACATACGGATCCTCGACTTTTTTCTAGTTTGGCTTCGCATATTATCTTCCGGAACAGGGGCGCGCGAGCGAGTGGCAGGGGTCAAGAGAAAGACAGTGCGCGAGCGGGACAGGGAGGGGGCGCCCACGCACTGTGCGGCGCACGCGAGTGGAGACCGACCCGGCCCGTCGCGCCGTTTTGCGGGCGTATATGCCCAGCGGGTGTGGCAGAACAGGGGTGAGCGGGAATGAAAGGAGGGGGTACGAGTCGTGCGAGACGAGACTATGTGCAAGGGGGAGTATGGGAACTGAGGCTTCGGGGCCCACGGTGACAAGAAGAGAGGGGCAGGGAGTGGCAGCATCAGCGCGGGCCCGAAGAGGTGTATGGTATGTGCGTGGGGGAGCGGGGGAGGAGGGTAATATGCTGGTACTCACGACGCCCTCCTTGGCCGTCCGCGACTGCTCGCCGCGTCCAGCGCCACGTCCGCAGGGTGTTCAGTTGTTGTTCCAGACGGGGGGCGGCGGCCCGCCGTGGTTGCCGCCGCCTCGCGCCGCGTGCGCGCCGCGGGTCGGGTGTCCTCCGCGGCCCATGCCTGTGCCACGCGCGGGGCCTGCCCCGCGTCCCCGCCCTCCGCGCGCCGGTGCCCCGGCCGCTGGGGCCCCGCCGAAGGGTTGATGCACCAGAGGCCATCCCTCGAGTGCGAGGGCGGGGCATCGCCCCGTCGGGTGCGACTTCGCTGAGCAAATTGAGCAGTTCCGGTCTGAGCGCATCACCGCGCGTCCAATATCGTCATCGTGGACGTACAGCGTGGCGAAAGCCGCGCGGAAGGTGGCGAGGAGGTCTCCCGGCAGCTCTTGCGGGCGGCCCTGCTCGTCCGGCGGGATCAGGCCCGAAGTCGTCGCGTACACGTTGAGCTCGTCGTATTCGATCCAGTTCGCGCCGCGCGGGTTCACGGGGAGCGGGGACGCCTTGATCGAGTCTATGAAGCGCTGCCGCGCGGCCGCCCCGTAGCCGGGGAAGCGCGACTCGAGCTGCCGGAAAGCCGCGCGGATCGCGGGCGAGGCCCGCGCGTTGGTCTTGAGGCCCTCCTCGAGCGCCTCCGGCTCGTAGATCGCGTCGCAGAAGGTGCCCATAAAGTCTGAGTTGCCGTGGTCCCAGTCGAAGAAGGACAGGCAGAGGCGTCCTAGCACGAGGAACTCCGTGTCCTTCAGCTCGGCCACCGCGGCGTCAACGATGGCGTCGACGTTGAAGGTCCCCGGCGGCATCGGTGGGCCGCCAAAGACGCCTAGGGCGGGCGCGACGCGCGGTACCTCGCCGGGCAGCAGTAGCTGCAGCGACTCCGACAGTTCGATCTTGACGCGTGCGGGGGGCATCCCAGCGATGTTGGTATCGCCACCGATGCTGTGCACCTGCACGCCCACGCCAGGCTCCCCGTTCATGCGGCGCGCGCGCCACTTGGCCGCCGACGACGGGTTGAGGTTCACGGCCCTCGTTCCTGCCAGATGCCCGTCCGTGCACGCCCGCTGGCGGCGCAGGGCTGCGAACTTGATGCGGGTCCGCGCGAAGACCATGGAATAGTCTGCTGCACCAGCACGGTCCGCCTCGGACGCCGGTGCCGGGTTGTAGATGTGAGCGACCGGGTCGACCTCCTGCTCCGCAGGGTCCATGAGGTCGTCCTCTAGGTACCTATCGCCCTCGTCCGCTGCGCGACCCTGCGGGACTTGCAGATGGGGCGGCGCGGCCGCTGGCGCGTGGGACCCGACGTGGGCTCCTTGGCCGTGCGCCGGCGCCGGCAGGGCCGGCAGGTGCTCGACGTATTCTGGCCCGTCTACCTCCATCGCCTCGGCGGCGTCTTGCCCGACGCCCGACGAGGTGCGAAGCGCGTACTCCTCGTCGCTCTCTGCGCGCAGGAAACCGCCCGGCGCCTGTGCACTCGGTCCCGGCGCAGTCGAAGTGTCCGCGCGCGTGGATGCTGAGGCGCTCGCAGTCAGGGCGCCCGCGCGCGCCGGCGCCTTGCCGTTCGCCGCCTTCTGCTTAGCGGCCTGCAGCGCGCGCGCGATGTCGCTGGGCGGGAGCGGCGGCGTTCCGCCTGGGCCCACGCTCGTGTAGTACCGCGGCCCGTAGCTCGACTGGGGTGGTGGTGCGGCTGATCCTCCGGGCTGCGCTGCCGGCTGGATGCTGTCTGGCACGCGTGTCACGGGCCGCTTCAGGTTGGCCGCAACAATCGCCTGCGCCGTTCGCTGCGCTGCTACGACAGTCGGCGCAGACTGCGCCACGTGCTCGTGTTCCTGAGCAGGCAGCCCAGGTGGTCCGCGCGCGGGCTCGGCGCGGTCCACGCGGACCGTGAAGTCGAAGGGGTCGTCCTCGTTTCCGGTGCCCTGCGGCGGCGCGCTCACCGCGCGTTCGGCGCTTGACTCGCGGCGGGGAGTGCCAGCGCCAGTGCTCACCCCCTGACGGAGGTAATTATTAATCGTCCAGGGGCCAGCGGTGCATCGTAGTGCGTACCTCCCGCCCCGCCATACCAGCATTCACTTGGTCGCGCCGGCTTGTCCAAACTCGCTCGATGCGCGGCGAGTCCCCGAACTCCGTGTCGTCCAGCTTCCTCGGCTGGTTCTTGCGAGTGGGCGACCGATACGTAGACGCGTCCGCCTGCTGGTGGGACAGCGCGTGCTCGCCGTTCCCCGGTGACGGTGAGGTGGAGTGGGGCGTGCCAGGACCGGAGGGAGGGGTCGGTGGAGGCTCGGACATGTTGTCTACCTTGAGAACGGAGTACCTGTTACTGCTGAGTATTTTGAGGGTCGGCCTGATTGAGGAGCTGGGCGCGGAGAACGTGTTGAGAGCGAGCGAGGGGGACAACCGTCTCTGGGCAGTCTCCCTTTAATATTCACGCACTTGGATGTATCCCAGGACGCCTCGCCAAGCTCCGGCGTGATCGGCGTACATGGGCGCGCTCTCAGCGCCAGCCCAGGGTGCCGCCACCGCGGTAAAGAATGCGCCGCCGCTCGCCACTGTATTCCTAGCACTTGTCGTCGCGCTGTCTAGGCATCAGATCGAGGTGTCAGCCCGTATCTGTAGGGGGCCGGCCAATCCTCGCGCTGCATTTCCACCGGCGAGGCGATGCCGGTAGGCGTCATGGTTGAGGAGCGGGCGGGCTTCGAAACCGCCCCTGCCCGTTGGCAGCTGCCGCAGTACCGCTTAATCCGATCGCACGCCGCCTCCACTCGCCGCCGCGGGCAGCGCTCAAACGGCTTATTCACGGCCGGGCCTGGTGTCCGGATCTCAGATCTGTCGTGCACTGGGCGCTTCTCGCCACTCCCTGCAGTCCTCACCCCGGGTGCCCCGCGTTCGCAGTCTCTGCCGTCCACGAATTCTCGGTCTGTGTTACCCACGACCTGCATTCTGACCATGTGCCCGCGCTCTAGTCTCCGAGCCTACGGGCGAATTTTACTGTCTTTTCCCGGCCGCCAGCCTGCGTTGCTCGATTCTCCTCTGCGCACCGGCTTTGATCTTCTCTGCCTTCCTCGCACGTCTCTCCACTGACTCCGCGTGGAATCTCTTCTGGTCGTCCCGAAGGCCAGATGCCAGGTGGCTCCTCTCGCATGTCGGGTATCCCTCCCAGTGCCGGTCGAGCGAGTGCGGTGTTGTATATGCTTTCTTGCAGCCTCCTCTGCATTCGAACAGGAACATTGAGTCTGAGATGTCGTCCTCGCTGCTCACGGCCTGCGCCACATCCCTGTCCTCTTCATTCAGCCCTTGCTATCCGCAAAACGGGTACTGGGCGCACCGGCGGCTGGTTCTTTGAGATTCCTGAGTGCTAGGTGGGAAGAATTCTGGGAGGACTGCCCATCGATTAGCCTGCTAGCTGGAGGCTGCCATCGTCGCCCTACTTTCTCTTATCGAGGGGAGCGGGCAGCCACGCCCTTGGTATTGAGGTTGGGGGGCCTGCGCCCTGACTGTGCATACATGCGTCTGGTTCATGGGTGGAGGTCGCGGAGCTCTGGGCGCATTCGGCGAACACCGGCCTCCCCAGCCTCCCCTCCTGAGTACAGTTTGAATCCGCGGAAGTATCCTGGGATTACTGTCCTGGCTGTTATGTGTGGGACGATCCCATTGGCAGCCATGGTGAGCCAGTTGTGGCATTCTCCCGCCTGGGAACTTCACTCCCAGCGGTTGGCAGCCACTCTGCCTCTCATTGCTGGCAATGAGACCGAGCCCGTCCCCCTCTCAGTTTACTCCGTAGCCGGGGGGATGCTTTGGGGGCCGGCGTGCACCCCAAGGTCCCTGCTTTATATATTCCCCCGGTGCGCAGCTGATACGCGTTGCCAGGGGATCATCTTGGCCGAGAAAGGTTTATCCCCCATCATCACGTACTCGTGCGTGACCTCATGACTGGGTAGTCCAGTCCGGCCTAGTGACCTGGCACGGCTTCTCACAGCCTGGCCGTCTCCCCCTCTGCATTCCGCACCTTTACGTTCCCTGTACTCTCCGCTCCCCATCCGCGGCGTTGCGCAGATCTTGTTCTTAGTGCTCCAGTACCACCCTGGCTTCCATCTCACGCCGGCCTCCATCTCACTCTCCGCTCGCACAAACTTTCGCCGCGTGTGCTCCAGTAATGTGTATGAATTTCTCGTCCGGGCACAGTTTCGTTGTAAGGCACATTGGGAATGTTTCTAGCTCTGGTACGCACTGGGCGCGTGCGGTGCGGCCCTCGCGACGAATGCGTACCCCTTTGTTACTCGTCCCGCCAGCGATGCGGGCCTCATGCTCGGCACTAGCGCCGTCCGCCCGCGGCGCGCGCGGGCGCCGCCGCGCAACGCTTCCTTGAGCACCTGCCCGGCCGGTGAGGAGGTCAGGCCCCCGTCAGCTGCGCGTGCACGCGCCCGGCGCTCCTTGTTCTCGCTCGCGCGTGCGCGCGCCAGCGTCCTTCGCAGTCTCTTGAGCTCGAGGGCTAGCGCGAGCTCGCGCTCCGCCTGCGTTGCGTCGTCCAGCACGATCTTTGCGAGACGCGACGAGATGTCTTCCTCGTCGCGCCGTTCCTTCGCCTCCCGCGTCCTGTCGTCGTGCTCGTGCATCTCGACGTCGCGGCGCACGCGGTTCGCGGGCAGCGGCACGAACGCGGCGAGGCCGAACTGCGCAAAGGAGAGGTGCGGGTACGCTGGCGGGTACGTCGCCGAGCCTCTGGCTGCACCCCTTTTCTTCCCTTCGTCGTCGAGCAAGATCGCGTCAAGGCGCGTGGTGATGCCCGCCATGTCGCGTTCTTCCTTCGCCGCTCGCAGCGCGTCGTCTTCCTCGTACATCTCGACATCGCGGCGCGCGCGGTTCGTTATCAGGAGTGACATGCGGGTCGTGAGTTCGTGAGATGGTGGGGAGAGGGAGAGAGAGGGCTGGCGGGTGCGCCGCCGCCTCAGAGGCAGCGACAGTTGACTTCTCTGCCGCCGCTGTCGGCCCCATATTTATTGAGTTCGACGTTTTGATCTGCGCTTTTCCCCGTAGCGCACGCGGTACCCTCGCTGTGACCTTCGCTCGAACGCGCAGTAGCATTGACCGCTCGTCGGCTCTGCATCCTCTGCTTTGCGCCAGGTCGTCTCGGTGGCGCGACGATCTGCCGGATTGGTACGGGCAATCGAGCGCGTTCTGACAGGCCGCCGGCGCTGATTGATCGGCGGAAGCTCGACTTAGGCTGTACAGAAGCCGTGCCGGTTCCCGGCACCCCTGAGTTCGACGTTTTAGGCGCCGGTGCAGACTCTGCGTGCTACGCTCCGCCCTTTCGTTCTTTCCCCACATCCTGCCCGTCATGGCATTCAAACGGTGTGTATTGTCTTCAATACTGGCGCGGACGGCGCACTCGCTTTGGCTCTGCTCGCACCTCCTCGCGCAGGATCGCCGTACGCGTTGTGCACGCGGCTGACGTCTGGGACGGGCACCATGGTGCTCCCGGCCTCTGCGCGGTGGTGGGCCCGCACGCTGTGCGGTGGGGAGGAAGGAACGCGACGTTTCCTTACCGGACATGGTGGTCCGGGAGCAACCTCCCTCAATGCGATGATCTGGGCTCCCGCACCCGCTCGCGAGCGCATTTCCGCGTTCGCGCTTGCTCCTCCCGCCTCTCAACTGCTCGCACCTCTCATATTGGCCGCCCTCAGTCCAAATAAGCGCCCGTCCCTGAGTGAGAGTGGGTCCCAGCGACCCCTATACCCCTCTCCGGCAGGTGCATTTTTCGCATATCCGCAAGAGAACGCGCGGGAAACGCGCGTTCTCGCCGGGATCGACGCGCCATCAAGCTTCTATTACGCACCTGATTGCCGTGAAACGATGAGTCACCGCGATTCACGCGGTTTTCGCTGAATAGCCCAATCGCTTGCTCGACCGCCGGCGCGTTTCTGGGCATCGCTCGCTAGAATTTCTTGCAAATCCCGTCGGCCCAGTCCATCCCATGAGTAAGATGCCCAGTTAGCCGCCGAGAACCACCTCATGCAGCCTGGGCGGCCGAGTTCATGCGCCGTTGTTCCCGCAGAGCGGAGTTTCGAACGCGTCTTCCCCGTCCCGTCCCCGCGTTTCCTGCGAATTATTCCGCCACCGCAGGTGATATCTCACTCGTTTCGGAAGCAATTAAATAAGCGCCCGTGTATGAGAGGAATAGGGGCTCAGGTACCCCTATAATATTGCTCGAAGTGCACCTTTGCCGGGGACTTGGGCATATGCGCCGCGTTCCTACGGCCGCCGCGCGCGCTCCATCAAGCTTCTATTACGCAGCTGATTGCCGCAAAACAAGGAGTAAGCGCGATTTGCGCGGCTTTCACACAATGACCCCATTGCCTGCGGCACCTCCGGCGTGTGGCTGGGCCTCGCCCGCTAGAGATTCTGGCCGAAACCTCTCGCCAAGCCGCGTATAATGGCGTGTGCCGAATTTGAGTTAGCGGGGCCATACGCCGGTACCCGGACGGTCGACTCTGTGCGGCGTTGTCCCCGCCGAGCGGAGTTTGCCCCGCACGTGCCTGGTCCCGTGCCGGTACTCTCAGCGCTTTATTTTGCCACCGCGCGCACTTCCGCGAACCCTGTAAGCAGTTTCTTGAGTCACGTGACTATATGCACGTTCCCCCGGTCGATATTCTGCGAAATCAAGCTGTCAAGATCGTATCGGATGCTCAAAGGTTGCGATTCGTGTGTGCGATTCGAGAAGCAGATCTCACCCCAGGACGTACAGCAGCCGTCAAGCAAGTGTTTACTATCCTCTCGAACGTTGAGTGTCCCTCGAAACACTCGGGTTCTGCGTGATCGACCTCCTTCGGGCAAGCGAAGCTTTCCTTTAGACATGATGTCCGAAATTGCGCAGACGAGACGTTCTTATATGCCCTCCGCCATCGTGATGTCTCACAGGACAGCATTTTCAGGAACGCAACGCGATCCTGCTCTCATTTGCGCATATACGATCGTTCTTTGCAAACAGAGCCACACTCGGACTACATCGACCGCTCGCGGGGAGCCCCGAAGCTGGTTCCTCTTCCGCGTCTGCTGAACGTGTCACTGCGCATTCAGCCGGACCATCGGAGGCGACGATGCGTCGTTCTCACAGCTGAGACGCGTGAGATCGACAATGAGGGATCGGGTTAGGAATGGAATGATCGTGATGGGGCGCATGTTTCCAGCTCGTGAATGCGTTGCTCAAGGTCAAGGCTTGAGCTGCGAGAAAGGGAGCCCGGTACTTTAAGCACGTATCTATGTATCTTTATGATGCTGGGCCAAATGCGGGCGAGGTGTCCGTCGTCATGCGATCGGCGCCACGTGACGATCGTGAGAAGGACGCGTTGCTCCGAGTCTCAGGACCGATCCCAGGACCGTACATACAGCTGCATCATTACAGTGCTCAAAAGGCTCGTCCAGACGCTTTGAGCCCCATGATACTAGGCCAAATGCGGGCGAGTCGATTTGCGCCACGACGGTGCGTGTGACTCGGGACAGGCGCGCGTTGTAACAGATATCCGACCAAATGCACCGGATCCCGTGAGACGTGGCTGAATGCAGGCGCGCTGTATGCATTCAATCGCTTAGAGCATCGGAGCACAGCCCAAACACGTTTACGCCATTCGCCGGTGTTCTCTCGCTTGCGTCAAATCGGGAACATCAGCCGCTCAGCAAGCTGATTTTCTACTTTGGACCCCGACGGGCTCTCCTGTCACGGCAGAGCACACCACACTCGCCGGGACTGGCGCTGAGGAGGGGAACTATGCGAGCAAGAACATGGGTGGTACATTGACCAGACCAAATCTGGGGATCAGCCCAGAAGGCCATCCGCCCTATATACATATCATGAGAACGCCGGAACGAGACTATCCCGGATCACCGTACTGCCCCGAGAGAGGTCGCCGATCTGAGCCGAAGCCCGCGATGTCCTCGAAGCCCGAAGTGGCTCGACGAATACCCCGTAACCGAACTCGTCCCCACGATCCAGCGATCGAGCAGGCGTTGGACATACCGGGATATGCATCGAAGACTCCGCGAAGGGCAACAGCCTCTCGCAGACCATCGTAGGGCCCCGAGCGCGCGAGGGGGCGAAGATGCGGCGTGAGCTGGTGCCGCTGCAGACGTACATCGCGATGTTGCGGCTCGTCGAAGTCTCCGGGATGTAGAGCGAGCGTGCGAAGGACATCGGAGAGGTGTCTTGAAGATATTCCGGATGGCACGAGGTCGGGGGAGCGTCTCTGTCGAGAGAGCGGTGCTGAGGGGTAGGGCTGGGAAGAGCGCGAGCAGCGCTGCGGGCCAACGGCACAAGATGTCGGCGCCTACACAACACCCTAGAGGTGAGAGAGGGTGGGCGAAGATATCCCGGGTGCAAGGGACCCGAGGGGATGTCGAGCGAGTGGTTCGAGATCGGGCCGCGGGACCAGAGGCCGGATATGGGCGAACCGGCCGAGCGCGAGCCGCCGAGGCGCGGCGGCGAGGGTCTCACCCTCTAGACGAGATGAGATCCGTTCCACGAGCAGATTCCGGGTCTGAGGTCGCCGAGGCAAGTCGTCGTCGTCGAGATAGGTCGAGTCGTCCCATAAAGGCAGCGGCGCATGATGGGGTGCGGGTGGGGCGCGAGTCTCACCTGCCAGATCGATCCGGCTCGCGATTCCGCATCCCTAGAGCCTAGGGACTAAGCGGGATAACGAGATTTGAGAACGGCGAACTGAATGGGTAGGTGGGGGAGACTGCGAAGAGGCGAGACTTCGAGCGATGAGAGGTTTGAGCGTGCGAAGACCTCGAAAATCGCAACATAGCCCCCCTTACAAGCCTCGAGCAGTCTCCAGGAGCGAGGGAGAGCCTCGGCGAGGTGTTGGGGACCAGCGTGAAGGAGATCGAGGGCGTATTGAGTCCCGGGTGAACACGGCATCGGCGGGTGACTCGTTGTTTGGGATCTCGAAGTTTGTTCGTCGACCATATAAGCTCGACGACCTTCGACGTCTCTTGTTCTCGATCCCCCACCATGGGCCGCAAGGACAGCCGTCGCAAGAAGGACGCGCCGCCGCCCGCGCGCTCGCGCACCCGCTCGCCGCCGCCGTCATCGTCTGCTGGGCCCTCGAACGCGGGTCCGTCGACGCAGGCGGGCTCGTCGAGGCCGCCGCCGCCGCCGTCGTCGTTCCCGCCGCCCACCTCGTTCTTCCCGCCGCCTGCGCCGCCGTCCGCGCAACCGCCTCCGCAGCCCGCGACGCCATGGGCGCTGTGGAACGCAGCGGCGCCGGGGCAGTTCGCGATGCCGGCGCTGCAGCCGGACTTCACAGCGCCCTCGTATGCTCGCTTCGCGGGCGCGATGCCGCCGCCGTCCGCTCCTCGTACTCGCGCTCGCGCGCGTGCTGCCGCCCCGTCTCCGGAGTCTGGGGGCTCCGTTCCACCGCCGTCGACGTCGGCGATCTCGCCGCCGTCCGCGGCGCCTTCGACCTCTGCGGCGCCACCGCCGCCTCCTCCTGTACCGTCGGCGCCGACTGCGAACCCTGCGCCGGCGACGAGCTCTGCGCCGGCGCAGCCGCCCGCCGCGTCTGCAACCTCTGGGCCGTCCTCGACGCTGGGAGCGCCTGCTCTCGGGTCCGAGGACGACATTGACGATTTCTTGGGGCCCGCACGTTCGCCCACCGCGACTCCGTTCGCGCCGCCGCCGTCAGTTCGTCCTTCGCCCGCACCCGTGCGTGGGAGGGCGCCGCCGCCGGGGCGGCGCCTCGTGTTCAACCTCCCGCCCGTGCCCGCGAACTGGACGACGTCGGCCCCGCGATCTGCTCCGGCGCCGGAGGCGACGTCGGCGACCTCGCCGCCGTTGCCTTCGGACGACGACGAGCCCTTCGTGCGGCGCCGCCGTCGTCCGTTTGCTCGTATGACGGCGTCGCGGCCCGTGTCGGCTGTCGCGCCCGAGCAGGCGCGTAAGGAGCGGGCGCGTACGGGACAGGCGCGTGCTGGACCGGCGCAAGCTGGAGCGAGTCGCGGGCGCTCCCGCGAGAAGAACGCGTCGCCGCGTCGCGCGCCCAAGCGCGCTGCCCGCCGCGGCATGAAGATCCCGCCCGGCGAGAGCAGGAAGGCGGACCTCGACGCCATGCGCCGCGCCCGCAAGCAGCTGGGGCCGGACGACGTGCCTCTTCGGGTGAGTGGTCTCGAATCGACGCGCCGCAGGTCGGCGAGGTGTCTGACGCCGCTCCCACAGCCCTGCGACAGCTGCGTCAAGGCGAAGATGACGCAGTGGTGTCGCGACAAGCCGGGCGTGCTGCCCTGCAGCGAGTGCAGCCGCCGCCACATCGCCTGCTCGTGGAAGGCTCTCCGCGCGGACGCGGGGGTCGTTCGCGGGCACCGTGGGGCGCGTCGTCCGCTGACGCCGCCGGACGCTCGCAGCTCGTCGCCGCCGCCCACGTCGCGCGGCTCGTCGTCGTCGCGGCCGTCGTCGTCGCGCTCGCGCCGCGCGAGGCGGCGCTGCTCGACTTCGTCATCGCCGGGTCCGGTGAGGACGCCCGAGGTTGAGGAGGCGCGCGAGCGGCTGCGCGAGCTGCAACGCCGTCGCGCCGATCACCGCAACGCCACGCGGATGGTGCTCTTCGAGCGCCAGCGCCAGGCCGACGACCCGGAGTCGGAGGAGGAGGTCGATGAGGACGAGGCCGACGTGTAAGCCGCCCGGGGCGGTGTTCCTGTATGTTTCTTGATGTACGTAGTTTCTTGTCGCAACGGGCGAAGTAGGATAGGAAATAAGGATCGAGGTGTTTCTTGGAATGAGTGTGTGGCCCGAAACCGAGTCCGGGGTGAAAGCAAAGCGAGAACCGCGAGGCGAGAGGACTTCGCAAGTTCGCGGACGGTCGAGGGAGCTTGTCTCGAGAGCAAGGCTGCGTTCGCTGAGGTCGGCGAGGTCGTCCGGGGAGGGCGACGAGGATTAGGCCCCAGCGAATGCGTTCGAAAGCGGTGGTCGCTCCGCATCGAGCGCATCGAGCCGCACGATGTCAATCGCGAGGCTGGGCGGGCGCCAAGCACGAGTTCGAGGGTGTGACCACGGTCGAGGCGTCGAGGAGATCCCCAGAGCGGTGCGGGGATAGAGGAGGGAGCGAGACCCGCGCCCAAGCGTTAGGGGTCATGTAGGGATCGTGGAGGCCGCGCTAGCGTGCGGGCTAGGGATAGCGTCGATCGCGGAGCGCTAGGAGTGCTCGGCGAGGTTCGTTCGGCTCTGCCGTATGTTCGTTTCGAGTCGTGGGACATCGTGTGGTTCGTTCGAGTTCGTGAGCGAGGCGTCGTGCGTCGCTCGAGTCGTTCGCGCCTCGTCTCGTGAGGTCGGCGGTGCTCAGGCACTGCGAACGCATGCATCCTTCGTCGGATCACGGCCAGGCCCCCATCTTTCGATGGTCAAGAGCGGGGAGAGTGACTGCGCGTTCTTCCATTCTCGCTAACAGTCAGAGGTGGTCGGGTTTGGTAGCGCACCGCTCGTCGAAGGTCGACGAGGGTCGAGGGTATAGAGGGAGGAGAGACACCCCAGGAGGATGGGATGCGGTGCGATCCTGGTGCCGAAGATCCGAAAGACTTGGCGGATCGCGAGGGAGCACGCGTGCACATCGCGAGTCGAGCCCCCGGGGCGAGGGGGGGAGAGACATAGGTTGCCCGTCTGGGGTCGGCGAGGTCGGTACACGGGCTAGCGTCGCTGACGCTATGAAACCGAGAGGAGGGGAGCGGGTTGTCCGTCGAGAGGATCCCATCGGCGCCCAGGCTGCGAGCCTTATCGGCCATTCCGACTTGCTAGAGGATCGTCGTCGGTGAAGAGGGGGAGCGCGGCCGATGATTCGTCGAACTGCGCGACACATCGCACCGCGGGGGAGCCGGAGAGCGGAGAGAAGAGGGCGAAGAGGGAGGAAGGGACGCCAGTCCGAGGAGAGGGTAGATTTGGTCTTATGTCACGGCAGAGCACACCACACTCGCCGGGACTGGCGCTGAGGAGGGGAACTATGCGAGCAAGAACATGGGTGGTACATTGACCAGACCAAATCTGGGGATCAGCCCAGAAGGCCATCCGCCCTATATACATATCATGAGAACGCCGGAACGAGACTATCCCGGATCACCGTACTGCCCCGAGAGAGGTCGCCGATCTGAGCCGAAGCCCGCGATGTCCTCGAAGCCCGAAGTGGCTCGACGAATACCCCGTAACCGAACTCGTCCCCACGATCCAGCGATCGAGCAGGCGTTGGACATACCGGGATATGCATCGAAGACTCCGCGAAGGGCAACAGCCTCTCGCAGACCATCGTAGGGCCCCGAGCGCGCGAGGGGGCGAAGATGCGGCGTGAGCTGGTGCCGCTGCAGACGTACATCGCGATGTTGCGGCTCGTCGAAGTCTCCGGGATGTAGAGCGAGCGTGCGAAGGACATCGGAGAGGTGTCTTGAAGATATTCCGGATGGCACGAGGTCGGGGGAGCGTCTCTGTCGAGAGAGCGGTGCTGAGGGGTAGGGCTGGGAAGAGCGCGAGCAGCGCTGCGGGCCAACGGCACAAGATGTCGGCGCCTACACAACACCCTAGAGGTGAGAGAGGGTGGGCGAAGATATCCCGGGTGCAAGGGACCCGAGGGGATGTCGAGCGAGTGGTTCGAGATCGGGCCGCGGGACCAGAGGCCGGATATGGGCGAACCGGCCGAGCGCGAGCCGCCGAGGCGCGGCGGCGAGGGTCTCACCCTCTAGACGAGATGAGATCCGTTCCACGAGCAGATTCCGGGTCTGAGGTCGCCGAGGCAAGTCGTCGTCGTCGAGATAGGTCGAGTCGTCCCATAAAGGCAGCGGCGCATGATGGGGTGCGGGTGGGGCGCGAGTCTCACCTGCCAGATCGATCCGGCTCGCGATTCCGCATCCCTAGAGCCTAGGGACTAAGCGGGATAACGAGATTTGAGAACGGCGAACTGAATGGGTAGGTGGGGGAGACTGCGAAGAGGCGAGACTTCGAGCGATGAGAGGTTTGAGCGTGCGAAGACCTCGAAAATCGCAACATCTCCCTCTTACATGGACCATCCCTTCCTGTATTCGTAACGTCCGACCCCTCCGGCACCGCTTCGTCGACGAACGCGACGTCAACGCGCCGCTCGCCCGCGCTGTCCGTGTCGATTCTGTGAGTGGGATTCCCTGTTCCCTCCGCGCTGCACTTGCCCTGACAGCGACAGTCCGCAGGGTCACGTGATCGCAGCCCCCGCGGACCGCCCATCGCGCTACCGACGTTCTCGCTCGAGGAGAACGCGAACGAGCTGCGGGGAGCTCTCTGAGGACGCGTTTCCGCGTCGTTACGGTGAATGAGTCCGTTTTTTTTTCGCCGCTGCCGCGGGCTTTGCTCATGTTTGTGCCAGGCTCTGTCCGCTTCCATCCACCACCGCGGCACACGCGAGCAGCCTGTCGCGCGCAATCACGACGCGAAACTGCGCGAGACAGTCGGAATGGAAGCAATCTCTGTACGTGCATTTCGCTGCTCATTACCTGCCCCGTCGCCGTCGTCGCCGCTGCCAACGCGAGTCCGCCTTGGAGCAGGCGGGTGCCGCAGCGTCTGGGATCTCACCATATGAACCTGACGCTCTGAGGGGTGATTTCCCCGCCTGGAGGGCGCTGCCGCTCGATCCAGCTTGTTGGAGCCCACGGCAGCGCCTGCTGCTCGACCTGCTCCTCGATGCATTCCGCCTCGTTCTTCATCGCATGTGCACGCGCGCTGACCGAGGCTGTTCCAGGAGATGACCCGCGGCCTACAACGGACGTTCTCAAGCGGAGGACATGTCTCCGGCGCGGGACAGCGAGCTGGACCCGCCGGCGTGCGACGAGCCGGCCGCGTGCGGCGCTTCTCGCGAGCGATCACTCTCGCCTACCAATCCGGTGCCGAACTCCCCGCCGCGCCTCTCTTTCCGCCTCGCGCGTCGGGCAAACCGTCCGCGGACAGTGCTTTCTACTGCTCGCGGAGATGTTGGGGTCAGTCGGCCGGTCGCTGCCAATGGTACGTCGCTCATTAATTGACGGGTGTGCGCTTGCTTACCTCTTTCAGACGTCGGTGCTGCAACCGCGTGCGCACTGCGTCGGCTCCGGCGCTTCGCGCGTACCGCGCGAATCGTTTCGGGGCGGAGGGTCCTCGACGCCGCCGGGCGCCCTCCCTTCACGGCCTCGTCGCCGTCGGCTCGCGCGTGCCGCGTGCATGCTCGGCCATGGCGCGCGGTTACCTCGAGGCCGCCGGGCGCCGGGTGCTGCTTCGGGACCGGGCGCTGCGGGCCGCGGCGGCGCTACCGTCTCCCTACCGCCCTGCACGGGAGCCTCGCCGATGCGCAGCGCGAAGGCCACCCTAGTTGGGGTGTGGTATCATGCTAATGCTTTGCCATGTGGGTGGGCCCTCCCCTCTCCGGATCGAGGTAGAAAGGGCGCTAGCATCGATCCTGGATGCACCAGTCTCCCGCTCGCCGCCGCGGGACAGGATCATCGACTACTGCGTGCTGCCTGACTCAAATGGTATGTGTTCATTCCTTTGTGTGCTTAGACCCGGGGTAGCTGACGCGGCTCGATGCGCAGGTCGATTTTCAGTTTCGCCCCGTTTCAAATCGCGGTCCACCACGGGAAATATCGACAGGACCAGGGCATTCTGGGGCTCTTAAGACATGCACTAGATGTGCTAATCAGTATACCAACAGGTGCGTCTCTCGCTGTCATGGTTCGCGAGATCTCCGCTGCGCGGGCAGGGGGTTGGCAAAATCATGTGAACTCGACCTCGTCCTTTCGCGGGTTTGAACGCGTTGCTTGATTGCGCCAATACACCGTATGTCATTCCCTGAATGGGGTGTCACTCCTCCCTCCAGAACGTGAGCTACGTTCGATTTGGTTCGGGAGTCACCGCTGATCACTTCGGCAGCTCCTCCACGCAGGTGCGCGCGCTCTCCCTCTGTTCTCGTCTATGGGATTGGGTTACGTGGGCGAGCTTGATTGCCGATCCGCGAGCCGGTCGCGCTTCAACCTGGTGAGTTACGCTCCCGACCCCCACCCTCGCCACGCTCATCCGGATTTAGCTAAACCTCGCGCGCTCTGGCTCTCGCATGGCGGCTGCATTCTCCACAATGCCAACAAGCCTCATACCGCGTTTCTCGAGCATCCGTGCAGCGGTTCGTCCGCAATCGCGCATTTTGGTCGTTTTGCGACCCCGAGGCCGGATTTCACGAAAGCGGCAACCTCGTCCGCTCGCCTTGAAACTTTGGCGCCAGGCTGCTACCATATAGAGCACTTCACCGCCCTGACCACGCCCCTGTACCACTCTCCCTCGCCTCGCAGTGCCCGTTTTCCCACCCTTTTTGATATTTCCACCCCGCGCATTACCTCGCATTCCGCCCAGTTCCTGTATCCCGTCTCCCGCCTAGATAGGACATAAACCCCCGTTGATACGTCGAACCAATGAGAGCTGTCTGGATTCATGAAAAAACTCTGGCACTCAGCAGCTTTCTTGAAAACCCAATTCAGTACGCCCACCCCAGTCCATGCATCGGGCGCACCGTCGCGTCTCGCATAGATAGCGCACATACCGGAGCAGAGAACACGTCTATTCGACCTTCGGCAACATGTACAAATCCCAAGTCCTGCCCGTCGCAAGTCCCCCGCGTTCCCGACGTACGTGTTGTCCATGTCGGGGTGGATGTGGATGCTGCAGCGTCGCTCTTAGCCACATCAGGTCGTACTGGTGCACGGGAAACGCGTACCCCTTGCCCCAGCGCGACTGGTCGAGCACCTGCTGGTTGATGAAGCTGCGGTAGTTCTCGATTGCGCGCTGCACGGTGCTCCACGACGTGAACGTGCGCGCGCCGCTGTTGTTGATGTCCTGGTCGAGGCGCAGCGAGTCCGCGCTCTCCTGCCACGTCGTCCAGTACGGCTGCTCGCGCGAGAGCTTCCACGAGAGGTCGAGCCGCATGCCGTTGCCGTGCTGCAGGATGGCGTTGTGGAACTTTGTCGCCGCGGGGCTCATGTCCGCCGGCAGGTCATGCCCCGCGTCCGGGCTGCCGGGCGTCATGTAGTCGAGCTTGATCATGTCGACGCCACTATTTTGGGCGTGAGAACCAGGGACTGAGGGGTGAGAGAGAGTATGCACTAACAGAGAGGCAAGGTTCTTAATGACGGAGTCGTGCCACTGCTGTACGCCGTCCGCATCCCACTTGAAGGCACGTCGCAGGCTGAACCAGGGCTGATCAAAGTCGAGCACATCTCCGAGCTTGATGTTAGTGCCCTATTGGTAGCCCAGAGTGAGCAACTTGCTCTTGAAAATCGTACACTTTACGCACCTCGATGAGGGTCTCCTTGTCGCTCTCGAATGCCCCGGGAAGAAGATAGACGCCGAGCTTGAGGCCTTTGCTGTGCAGATGGTCCGCGAGGCCCTGAAAGCCAAACCAGCTGAACACAGCCGGGTCAGGGACGATGCGGGCGTAGACGTCGCCGCCGTTGCCCGACCAACCCGAGTCGATGCTACAGATGTAGTCGTAGCCCTCCCGCGGGACGATGTTATCGCATTGCTGCGCGACTAGCAAGTCGAAAATCAGCGTAGGAATAGACGGTGAGAGGCGAAGGGACCCACAGTGATAGTCGTTGAAGTCGAACCCGGCATAGCTATAGAGGTCCTTGTTTGCCTGCAGTCCGAAGGTATTCCAACCGCGGGCGGGACTAGTGTGCTTGTTGGCTGTCGCGTCGTAGAAGGGAACGTAGATGGTGCTAGTAGCAGGGTCTCGAGACTGAAGCGAAGAAGCATTGAGCGGGGCAGCTCGGGCTGGCAACACTGCAGATGCTGCCACAGCAGCGAAGGAGAAAAGCCCGAGCATGAAATGCGAAGGAAGAACGGAGACAGGTCAAAAACAATGAATCTCGTCGTACTCACCGGCGCGCCCTTTTTATCTCTGCCACCCGGCGTCGGCAGGCCGTGCGGCCTGTGCAGCATCTTCCGACCTCGCCGGCCTCAGCACCCTGGCGCCACGCTGTTCACCGAGTCGTGGACGCAGTTCGAGAAGTAAAAGAGACTGAGGCAGACGCCACTGAGGTTAGTATCATTATGAACGCCGAACTCTGTATCCTTCGGCGCTTGATGTTTCCTAGGGTCTTCAGGAGCCCGAAAAGCAAATAGGATGGCACGAGGCGTCTACGCGGCAGAGTTTCGTAGAATGCGCCCCCGGGCAGGTTGCTGGTCCCATTGGGAAGCCTGAGCGGTAGATAACTCCCGAGGAACCGGACGGCAGACGCGGGGACAAGCTTCGAGCCCCAATGGCACGGCATGAAGGCGTGAATCGTGCGTGTTGGCCCCAAGGCACCCAGATCGTGTAAATGTATGTTACAGTTGCATGTATCAGCTCCAGACTGTTCAAAAAGAAAGAAAGAGGACGTTAATCAAATCTTGTGCGGGCGCACGGGACGCAGCTGCAGCGCGATGTCGACGCAGGTCAGATCGGGGTCGTCCAGGCCGTCGGCAGAGTATCCGCGTGTCTCGATCTTGTACTTGCCTGCGCGAGCGAGTGTAAGCACAAGTGACATGGGTGTAGAAAGGTTGTGATGAATTGTTGACCACAAAGTCACCACAGACTTACCCATCGGTGCAACGCCGGGGATGGAAACCACCTGCTCTACGTTATACTGGCCGGGCTGCACGGGGCACTGAACGTCGTCGGACGACTCGCGAAGCTGCTGGCAGATGTCGACCTTCTGCGTGACGAACTTGATGGCGCCGAGCTTGACGGTGACGACGACGTAGGCGCCCTCCTCGATAGTCCGGTAGACCGTGCCCGACGCCGTGACCGTGACGTTCTCGCCGGCGCGCGGCGGGTACGGGTCGGCGACGATGCTGTCCAGCTTGAAACCGTCGTCGTCCGTGCCGCAGTCGTTGAGCGCGATGTTCGGCGCCAGCGGCGACGTCGACGTCGACGGCGACAGCAGCGGGAGCTGGAGCTGCGAGGGCAGCGCGAGGGCGAGGGCGGCGAAGAGCAGTATTCTGAGCATCGAGGGCGACGGGGAACAGCACAACAGGCGGACTGGAGTTGAACGCGTCCGCTTGGGGCACGAGTCAGGCTGCTCGTCCAATGACGTACGCACGCGTCCCGGACCAAAACGGGCCACTTGCGTCGATCCTCCGCCCAAAGCGCTCGTCCAGAACTCGCATTGCTGGGTCCATCCCCTCACAAGTGGAAGTCGCCGACTAACTCGCGTATTCTAGCGGGCTTGCTACCGAAGACGCTGAACCTGCGCTGAACTGTTTTTGGGCGGGAAGGCGCTGCGGAACGGTCTGCTGTCCCCGCTAGGATGCTGTGGAAAATGCTCTAGTTTAAAACATTGTTTTAAACAGCGTTTTTAAAACACGTTTAAAACCCCCGGCAGGCTCGCAGGACCTGTTTTTAACATGGTATATAAGTGTATTTGCTGACTGAAAAACTGCATCTAGAGTCCTGAGAAGGGCTGATCAGTGTCATGCTGCAGTCTCACCCCTTCCAAGGTCCTGGCTTGCTGAGTCACAGTCAAAGGCACTCTGCACTACTATGATTGTACCAGGACAGTAAGGGACAGCCCCCAGATCCTTGACCTATTCCATTGCTGTGACTAGATCCTCTTCAATATGATTCAGCACAGTGAACCCACCGAGTAACATTCCTGAAGTAAGATTACTTACTTACTTTTAGTACATATGTACTAAATATAGTAAGCCTGTTTTTAACAACGTTTTAAACACCTTGTTTAAAACAGATTGTGTTTAAAACCTGTTAAATACTCCTGGGGAATATTTAACAGCACCCTAGTCCCCGCATTCCCTTCGGTGGATCACTCTCTCTATGGATGAAGCTGTGCGACCTGAGGTCCGCTGTTCGACTTGTTTTGCTACATGTGCCGAAACATGTCGCACTGTGTCCGCCGGGACCACGAGTATGGGGACCTCTTCAGCGCGGACATGGGAGTGCTTATTGGCGACCCTCTGTCGCCGATAATGTGGCTCCTGTTCTTCGGGGACATGCGGGTCCCAGAGTCGGTCCACGACGTGATTCTGGCAGGGACGCGAGTCTCTCATCTGGAGCAGGCATCGTCTTCTTTTCGACTTCCTCGGCTGCTTTGAAGGCTAAACTGGACGTGTCATACCAGTGGTGCTGAAGAATCTCCTCCGGATGAACGACAAGAAATCATGGTGGATGCCGCTGGGATGCCCTCCGCGCTCGTTGGCCCAGCTTACGATCAATGGGCTGGCGGTGCCATACGCTCAGGTGCAGACGTATGTTCGTGTCACACTGCAGGCGCCTAGGTCCAACCATCTTGCCGCACATACGACGCGGAAGAGGAACAGGGCTTCTGCTATCTCGTGCCTGATGTCCGGAGTACTTGACACGGTGTCCGTAAGTACCGCCCTGGACGGCGAGCAGGCTGTTCATGGCCCTCGTAGATTTGCACCTGATGCATGGCGCAGACATCAGTCCGGACCACACGAGGGCGGCGACGAAACAACTCGAGGAAACTCAGCGGCGTTACCTGGGCAATATGCTGCGTCTAGAGTCCCTCACACGCAAGCTCGATTGGAACTCTCATCCCGTCTTCTCCGTCATTGGGGAACACGGGTTTGCCAATGGTGCTCTCCCTCAGGCTGTAGCATGAGAGGACCGCCTTCAGAGACGTTGATAAGAAGGCATTTCTGTGATAACAGATACTGTAGCCTGAAGACGGTAGACAATGTGTCGGCAATGCATTGATGTAGTCTGCCTGGCTCATATCCGTTGAGAAACCCGAGAATTGGAATTATAGGGACCTAAATCCACTCATAATGCGTATAGGCAAGGATGAGATAGAGCCAGTACGTTGATCTCGGACTCTGTCCGGGCGGGAGTAGCCTGATTCCCGGGCCCGGACGCGATTTAAAGCTCCACGTCAGCCAGCCACTTCGCTTTTCTCGTTGATCCCCGTCTCTGCCCACTCCCCCCCTCCACCATGCGCACTGCAACAGCAACATTAGTGCTGGCAATGGCCAGCGTAGCGAGCGCAGCCCTGTTTCCAGCGAAGGGCCCCGTGAAGACGCTGGATGCGAAGTCCTGGAAGAAGGTCATGCGCGACGAGGTACGTGTCCACGTAGTTGGGCTAGTATCCTTAATGCTAACGGTTGAACAGCGCGCGTCAGTCGTAGCCTTCGTCGCGCCGTGGTGTGGCCACTGCCAAAAGATGGTGCCCGAGCTCACCCAGGCCGCGAAAGGCCTTGACCCGCTCGTACCTGTATACGCCGTCGACTGCGATGCCGAGGCAAACAAGCAATTGTGCGCACAGCAGATGATCAAGGGCTTCCCGACGGTTAAGGTGCGTTGCCCTGCGTGTGCTGCAGCTGAAGTGCTGACGGTGCATGAAGCTGTTCCCGCGAGGCATCAAGGTGCCGCCGCAAGACTTCCAGATGGAGCGGACAGCGCAGAACCTGTTCATGTGGGTGTCGCGCAGCATCCCGGCCAAGATCGCGCGGCCGAAGCGCGCGTGGGGGATCTCGAAGTGGAAGTTCGACGTGCGTATCCGTGTCGGCATTCGCGCCCTGCAGAACCTTACGCGAACGGAACCGACAGAACCGTGACGCCCCGCGCGCAATCCTGCTCAACAAGCAGCAGCGCGTGCCGCTGCTGTGGAAGGTCCTCGCGAACAAGTACAACGATAAGATTAAGTTCGCCGTCGCGCGCGACCGCAAGGGCCGTGTCTCCAAGTCGCTCGGCTTCGACGTCGGCGGCGACAAGGAGAGCAAGGTCATCGTCTTCCAGAACGGCAAGCTCGAGAGTGTTCTTTTCAAAGGTCAGTCATTGCCTCGGTCTCTGGGCGAACGAGCCTTATGCTTCTCTCTGCAGGCACCATGAAGTACGACCCGCTGGTCGCCTTCCTGGACGAGCTGCTCAAGGGCGACCTTGACGTGTCCGCACACGCTGTCGGCGACAACGAGATTGCTGCACAGGGCGAGAAGGAGGACAAGGAGGCCGGGGACGACGACGACGATGACGACGAGGAGGACGGCAAGAAGAAGGCGAAGAAGAGCAGTAAATCCAAAGAGGAATTGTGATCCCCCCGCCCCCATCGTATCTCCGGAGTCTGGTTGTATTTTTGCATCGCGCATAGCAAATGTTATCTGACGTTGAAACTCGACACGCATTCGGGCAGGAGGCTCCACCGCGGAGTTCCGCGGAGCCTGCTTTCAATCCCCGCGACCCCTCTGTCTCCAACGCAATGGCCTGGCGACTCGTCTGCGCGATGACGAATCACTCGCCGCCGTTCGTCTACTCGGTGCGAGACGGCAGCCGCTGGAAGACGGACAATGCTACTATTGCAGAGCTCCTGGAAGACCTGGCCGAGTTCCACCATGTCAACTGCAGCTGTGGCATCAAGGTTGGGCAGAGCGTCTGGGCAACTTCGCTGGACATCGTCCGAGTCCTCGACGACCTCAACACTGTGGAGGCAGCCTCCTGGGAGGCAAAGCTCCCGCTGGATACCCTGCTCGATTCCGTCCCGCATTCCCCAGAGTGCGTCCATCTTCTGGTCTCGGGCGGGCAATCAGTCGACACAGGTAACGTTGGATATGCTAGCATCTGAACTTGCTAATGTACTGTACATCAGACTATCTGGCACTCTGGCGAGAGCATAATTTTGTGGCCCATGTGCACGGAAACGCCAGGGTCTTCACACGACATCGTCATCCGAAGCCAGGCTGCCCCCGTCCTCCCCCGATGCTCCCTACCCCAGACCTCACACACTACGTGGAGATGTGTGACACCCCAGGGCTGAACTTCGTAGACAAGAGCGCCCAAGTCTGTGCGCTGCTCTCCCACCTCGCGAGGTCTAGGATTAGCATCCTTCGGCGCCCCAAGGGATTCGGAAAGACAAGCCTGCTGTCCACTCTCGCCGACTTCTTCGATATCAATTCTCCTGCTGCGTACTTTCCGTTCGTGTTCGGCGGCCAGGACATGTCGGCGTTTCCTTTCAGCTGCCACAACCGTCTACTCGTGTTCTCGCTGGACTTTGCGGAGCTGGACCTCAGCGTGGACCCACCCGGGGAGCACGCGGAATGCCGGAGGCTGATGGATCGCGCCGCGGAGAAGTTTTATGCGCAGTACAAGGACGTCTTTGCAGATTTCGAGCCTGGGAGTGTAGGCACATTCGTTCCCTCGTACGTCAGCGTCATGGTACGTCTCATGTTGACAATCCTTCTGATTCGAGCCACAAAACTGACATAGACACTTGCATAGGGATTCGTAGTTACACATGGCTTGAAGCTGTTTCTCGCCGTCGACAACTACACCACGCCTATGATCCAACGACCCCACTCACTCTACGAGCACGCAATCGCGACAAACATATCTATACTCCTCGACGATCTCCTGATTCGCCACCATATCTACTGCGGCCTCGTCGTTGGCGAAACGCTGCCCGACCACCTCGCGCACACAAGACTGCTGTCCAGGTTCGTCGACGTGTCCGACGAGGACGCGTTCATGGACACCATCGGCTTCACGCCCGACGAGGTCGCTGCTCTCGGCGACGTCACGGGCGTCGACGTCCTGAAGGAAATGCTGCCTGTCTCGTCGCAGCCGCCAGGCACCAAGGTCGTTTATGCTGCGGCGCACGCTGTCTCTGTCGCTCGAGACCTCGTCGAGACTGGCCGCTGCCGCCCGCCGAAGGAATACCCGTACCATACGATGTTCCTTTTGCCCGAGGATGCCGGGGATCGAACGCAGGGCCTAGATTAGTACCACTTGGCTACCACGCCGTCCGGGACATATTCGCCCGTGCTCGATGACGACTGTGGTTCTGATATACGTTCGCGATCGATCCAATTTCCTCTGCTCTGAACCCAGACTCAGCGAACCACGGCCGCCGGTCAACGGCCGCCCACGCATCTTCATCAGCCGTGCCTAATCGTGGCCCTTTCAAGCCGAAACACTTGTTTCAAGCTCACGAACGGGACGGGGGCTCGGTCATCCACGGGCTACTAGTAGCATTGATCATTCAGGCACTCGTACCTACTGTATGTGAGGGTGTTCGGCCAAGTTTGGCCAACTGTCAGGGAAGACTCGGTGGCTAGGAAGGTTAGTTACAAGCCTACGCACAGACGGCGTGCACGACAGCTTTCTCGTGCACATCTCGAATGGGACCACGCCGTTTGCAGAACACAGGTGCAGTTTAATCGCTCATCACAGCATGGGGCCAACCGTTGGATACCTGGACCATGATGCGTTGCAACGCCAGTCGCACCAGGCAACGGTGAAAAGAAGGAAGACGTTAGATTTGCGTGAGAGAGGAAGGAAAAGGGCCGACGGAGGAGCGTCGCTGGTCCGTCGGGGTTGCGGCACACCGTAGCGCGATGGACCTGGTCGCCGCCGGGAGGGTACTCGGCAAGCGCGCAATGATCCGACGAAACGCGCTTTCAAGCTGCGCCTCTCCTTCGAGCCTTCATAAGCTCTCAGCGAACTCCCATTGTACCAGCCAGAACCACCCACGATCCGACATGGCCAAAGTTCAGGGTACCTGCGACGCTCGCTTCGCCGAAGTGGAGAAGCTCTTCCAGTCGTTCCTCGACGATGGCGCAGAGCTCGGCGCCTCCTTCTTCGTCAACATCGACGGCAAGCCGGCCATCGACCTCTGGGGCGGCTACGCCGACGCCGCGCGCACCCGCACCTGGGAGCGCGACACGATCACGACGGCCTGGTCGACGACTAAGACCATCACCGCGCTGGCCGCGCTCATCCTCATCGACCGCGGCGTGCTCGACCCGGACGAGAAGGTCTCGAAGTACTGGCCCGAGTTCGCGGCCAACGGCAAGGAAAACGTCCTCGTGCGGCACTTCATGTCGCACACGTCGGGGGTGTCGGGATGGGACGAATCCCTGACGCTCGAGGAGGCGGTGAACCTGCCACGCTCGACGGCGCTGCTCGCCGCGCAGGCGCCGTGGTGGGAGCCTGGCACGGCGTCCGGGTACCACTCCTTCAACTACGGCCACCTGATCGGCGAGCTCGTGCGCCGCACGACGGGCAAGGGCCTGCGCCAGTTCGTCGCCGAGGAGATCGCCGCGCCGCTCAAGACGACCGACTTCCAGATCGGCGCCAACGAGGAGGACTGGGGACGCGTCGCGGAGACGATTCCCCCGCCGGCCTTCGCCGGCGCCAATGCCGCCATGGCGAAGTTATACGCCGACCCGAACGGCATCCCGTTCAAGACGATGCGCACCCCCGGCCCGCCGCCGCCGAACGCGGCGGCCGCGAACACCGAGACGTGGCGCCGCGCGGAGGTAGGCGCCGGGAACGGCCACGGGAACGCGCGCGGCGTTGCGCGCATGCTCTCGGTGATTGCGCTCGGCGGCGAGGTCGACGGGGTGAAGTTGCTCTCCCCGGCCACTATCGAGCGCATCTTCGAGGAGCAGTCGTACGGCGTCGACCTTGTGCTGGGCATGAAGATACGCAACGGCATTGGCATGGGGCTTACGGGCAAGGACACGCTTGCGGGCTGGCTGCCCGACGGTAAGATCTGCTTCTGGGGAGGCTGGGGAGGCTCGCTCGGCATCGTCGACGTCGGGAGGCGGATTACGATCGGCTACGTGATGAACAAGATGGCCCCCTCGCCGTTTGGGAATCCGCGGTCAATAGCGATGGTCACGGCGTTTTACAAGGCACTCGGGGTCGAGGTCTGATCCTCCGGAGGTTCACCGAGTGGACAGGGAGAAGGGCTCACGTTGTATACTACTTGAGATATCAATGTCACTGCACATCGTCGAAAAAAATGCTCACCCGTCTCCGTTCGCTTTTCACACGTCCCTACGGCACTGGCTCCCTGGAGGTCGGCTTGCTGTTTGATATGAGGGCACAGTCCAGTGACGAGATACATTGCAAGCCGTGTGCTTGCAAGGTTGGGAACATGAACACGCGCAGGGTGGTCGTCGACGTCAATTCTGGAGTCGATACTACCGGTGAGAACGATGAGAACGGCCTTTGTTCTTTGCAGTCGTTGTTCTGGTGATTACTCGCGGCCGAGAAGTCTGAACAACCATGAGTGAAAGCCACCAGCCGCCTCTGCAAACCTAGGATAGTCAGCGCAGAGAGAATGGCGCGACCAGGAAACGCACCCCCATCCTCTGAACGTCGCGAGAGAGAAATCAAGGTACAGGACCACCCTGTCTCGCAGGTTGACGTTCAGATGTTGCACCTTGGACGAGTCACGGAAAGTGCTCGAAGTCCTGGCATGCCTCTGGTTCCGCGTCGAACTCGTGCTGCAGATACATACGCGAATTGATGAATGAGAATGGTCGACGCATCTACAACACCATGAGCAGAGATAAAAAAGAGACGTGTAGCAGTCAGAAGCAATCAAACGCAGGCAAACACGACGTACGAGTGCAAGAATACTCTGCTACGAGCGCAATGATCCGACGTGCCAGACGAAACGCGCTTTCAAGCTGCGCCCGGGATTCGCCGGATGACACCACCTCGTCACTGCCAGCAAAATGGTACGAGAAGCTGAATTTCTGCTTCCTCAGGCCATTCGATGAATGCACCTGCTTATTTACCATCGCACCACTAATCCCGAAGAAAAAAAGGGGCGAGACTACTGACCTGCTTTGCACAGCCTCCCAGTCTGGTGACCACTGGTGTGATTTACCTCGCTGCCCGAACGCCAGCAGAGCGAATCGCCACGAGAGGCGTGCAGGGCTCTCATTGGATTCGCGACGCCCGCATACTTGCATAAGTGTATTAGTCAGGACCCAGCCGCGGCGCGCCCGGAGGTTTCGCGGGCGTCATACCGATGAGAGAGAAATTGGCTTGGGATCAGTGAGCGCGGCTATCGCCGGGAATCCTTCGAGGCTTCATAAGCTCGAGCGAACTAAGCACCATTGTACCAGCCCAGCTACAAACCACCCACCATCCGGTATGGCCAAGGTTCAAGGCACTTGCGACGCTCGCTTCGCCGAAGTGGAGAAGCTCTTCCAGTCGTTCCTCGACGATGGCGCAGAGCTCGGCGCCTCCTTCTTCGTCAACATCGACGGCAAGCCGGCCATCGACCTCTGGGGCGGCTACGCCGACGCCGCGCGCACCCGCACCTGGGAGCGCGACACGATCACGACGGCCTGGTCGACGACTAAGACCATCACCGCGCTGGCCGCGCTCATCCTCATCGACCGCGGCGTGCTCGACCCGGACGAGAAGGTCTCGAAGTACTGGCCCGAGTTCGCGGCCAACGGCAAGGAAAACGTCCTCGTGCGGCACTTCCTGGCCCACACGTCCGGCGTGTCGGGCTGGGACGAATCCCTGACGGTCGAGGAGGCGGCGGACCTGCCGCGCTCCACGGCGCTGCTTGCCGCGCAGGCGCCGTGGTGGGAGCCTGGCAC
Organism: Auricularia cornea; assembly: GCA_030578095.1. NCBI lineage: Eukaryota > Fungi > Basidiomycota > Agaricomycetes > Auriculariales > Auriculariaceae > Auricularia > Auricularia cornea. The sequence goes on along the minus strand of JARLTE010000009.1, from coordinate 1,018,408 downwards.
GGTGTCGGGATACCACTCGTTCAACTACGGCCACCTGATCGGCGAGCTTGTGCGCCGCACGACGGGCAAGGGCCTACGCCAGTTCGTCGCCGAGGAGATCGCCGCGCCGCTCAAGACGAGCGACTTCCAGATCGGCGCCAACGAGGAGGACTGGGGACGCGTCGCGGAGACGATCCCACCGCCAGCCTTCATCAGCGCCAATGCCGACCTGGCGGCGTTGTTCGCGGACCCGAACGGCATACCGGCCAAGACGATGCGCAGCCCCGGGCCCCCGCCGCCGAACGCGGCGGTCGCGAACACCGAGACGTGGCGCCGCGCGGACATGGGCGCCGCGAACGGCCACGGGAACGCGCGCGGTGTTGCGCGTATGTTGTCGGTGATTGCGCTCGGCGGCGAGGTCGATGGGGTGAAGTTACTCTCGCCAGCCACCATCGAGCGTATCTTCGAGGAGCAGTCGTACAACGTCGACCTTGTGCTGGGCGTGAAGATACGCGCCGGGATTGGCATGGGGCTTACCGGGAAGGACACGCTTGCGGGCTGGCTGCCCGATGGCAAGCTCTGCTTCTGGGGAGGCTGGGGAGGCTCGCTCGGCATCGTGGACGTCGGCAGGCGGATTACAATCGGCTACGTGATGAACAAGATGGACAACGCGATGTTTGGGAATCCGCGCGGCATAGCGATGGTCACGGCTTTCTACAAGGCACTTGGAGTCGAGGTTTGATCCTCCAGAGGGACAGCGAGTGCACGGGGAGAAGCACTCACATTGTACACTATTTGGGAGATCAATGATACTGCACATGGTCGAAAAAATTACTCACACGTCTCCGTGCGCTTTCCACACATCGCTACGGCATTGGCTCACCTGAGGCCGGTGTGCTGTTTGTTACGAGGGAATGGTCCAGTTACAAGATGCAATGCAAGCCGCGTTCTCGCATGAGTGGGAGAATGGACGCGCTTGCTTCGCGGGGCATCGTGGTCGTCAACCCCGGAGTCGATACCACCGGATAGACGGTGCGGCGTTGCTTATAACCTACGGCCTTTGCTCTTCGTAGCGTACCATCTCTTCCGTTCGTTGTTCTGGTGATTACTCGCGGCCGAGAATGACCATGAGTGGCAGCTCCCAGCTGCCTCTGCAAAGCTCTGCAAGCTACGGATAGTCAGCGCAGACACGCGATGGCGCGACCAGGAAACGCACCCCCATCCTTTGAACGTCGCGAGAAGAAATGAAAGTACACCTTGATGCTTGGCCCGAGCACCCAATCTCGCAGGTTGACGTTGAGATGGTGCACCTCGGACGAGTCACGGAATGCCCCAAGCGTAAGAATCGTGCTCGCAGTCCTGGCATGCCCCCGCTTCCGCGTGGAATTTCTTGTGCTGCAGATACACACGCGAGTTGATGAATGAGAATGGTCAGCTCGTCTACAATATACAGGGCAGGGATGAAGAAGAGAAGTGCAGTCAGAAGAGGCCAAACTCTGGCAAACACGACGTACGAGTTGTTAGTTTACCCGCCGCACGACGCGCACCGGACAAGGGCCAGGATCAGGATCATCCACTCGCACGAGGCGGCAAATGCATGCGACATGCTATACTAATGTTGCGTGTTCGTAACAATGGCAAATCCTGTACTGTACTCCGAGTCTGTGTGTAGTAAACGAGGTGAAAACGTGAATGACGGGACGACTGTCATGCGAGTCTGAAACCAGGATCCCGCGGCGGCAACGAAGACGGGCAAGGCGCACGGGGATCCACCAACCAGTCAACCACAGGAAGAGGGATGAAGAACGATGATGCGGACGAGAGCGAGAGTGAGCGAGAGTAGGGCGAGGGAGCGTGGCGCGGGCGGACGGGCACATGCAGGGGGTAAAATACGACAGACGGAATAAGATATGTTCAAATTGTCTCGATGTCGGTGCTGGGTGCTGGGCGATGGCGATGGCGGCGGGCTACGAATCGGCGGCGGACGGCGGCGGCGACCATCGGCTCTCTAATATGGACCGCGCGGGCGCCGTCACGACCGTAGGGGACGTCGCGGGCTGCTGCCCGTCCGCCATGCGCCGCTTGCGCTCGCCGACGCGCCAGATTGCATCCTTGAGCTCCTGCACGACCTCCGTCCCGGGGCCCCACGCGTCGCGCGCCTCGCGGTCGACCGACTCCGTCGGGCTCGTCGGGATGCCGTCGACGCCGAACCCGAGCGCCGCAATCAGGCTCTGCCGCTTCACGCTGTCGCGCTCTCTGCGCGCCTTCGTCAGCTCGATGCGCTCCGCGCGGCTCAGCTTCGAGCGCTCGCGGTTCGCGCCCGGGACCTCAGTCGTCGGCGAGCTGGCCGCCTCGAACACCTGCTCGATGCCCGGCGGCGGCAGGTGCGCCGCACTCGTGTCGCGCAGCAGGTGCGCCGTCGCGTCGTCCGACCGTGCGTCCGCAAAGCCCGGCAGCTCTAGCTCCGGCCCGGAGAGCAGGGAGTGCGGGCGCAGGGGGCCGGGCGAGTCGTGCGAGTCGCACGACGACGCCGAGTCCTCCGAGTTCGTCAGCTCCGGCGCGTCCTCAAAACTTCTCCGCCCGCCGCTCGACGAGCTGGCGCTCGCGCTCGCGGGCGGCCACAGCGCGTTTTGCAGCGGGCCGCGGCTGCGCTCGCACTCGCGCAGAGTCATCCCGATCTCGCTCCGCAGACGCTCGTACACTGTCAGCGCGCGCGACCGCAGGGCGTCGGGGGTCCCGTGCACGCCAGACGTGGGCATGTCGTCGTCCGCGCCGAGCTGCGCCTGCTGATACGCGCGGATCGCGTCCGCGAGTTCCGAGAGGTGTTCCTTCACATGGCCCACGGACTCGACGATGCTGTCCATATGTCCAGCCAGCCGCGCGAGGTTCGACGGCCCGGGCGCAAATGAGTCGCCTGGAGCAGGGTGCAGGCCGGGCGGGAACAGCAGGCGGTCCGCGAACGACACGACCGCGGGCAGCTCGGCCGGCAGCTCCGCGATGCTGCTCGCGACGGGCGAAGGCTGCGCGACGAGCGCCGCCTCGCGTTCGCTCTCCTCGAGCGCTTCCACCATGCGCAACGACGCGTCCTCGAGCGCGGACGTCATGAGGTCCACGACCGAGCGCACGTCCTCCCAGTACGCAGCGTCGTCCCGTTCTTCCGGAACGAGAATGAAGTCGTCTTCCTCCTCCTCAGGGTCGCCATCGAAGCGCAGGGCGAGCAAGTGCGCCGCAGTGTAGCGGCGACTGGCCAACGTCGCATCGAGGGTGCTGCGAAGACCCGCCAGCGAGCTGGTGGGCGTTGAGCGCGGAATGGTCGTGAATCGCGAACTCGAGGGTGATGGCGAGGGCGAGGGCTGCCGACGCGGGGTGGGTCCAGGCGAAAGAAGCGGCGACGGAGCCAGCGGGATGTGCGCATGGTGCTCAGAGATGCCCTCATTCATGAAACGATGCGAGCTCGGCGACAAGCCCGCGCGCGCTGAGTGGCGGCGCGTCAACGTATCAGTCGGACGGTAGAAGAGGTCGTCCGTGCGGGGCGACGCGGACGGCAGCGAGCTTGTCTCTGCCGAGTCGAGCTCGCGCTCGCGGCGCACGGGCTGGGGACCCACGAAGAGCGACGGAAGTGCCGATCGCCGTCTGTCTTTTCGCGACAGTGGCGAATGCGGCATGGTGGACACGCCAGACATGTGGGCGGACGAGAGCGATCCTGCAGAGGGAGATCCGCCGTACCACGACGCGCGGTTGGCGCGCGTCATGGTGGCTGACATGCTCTGCCCGCGTGCGTGGCTGAGCGACTCGAATGACTGCGAGCTGAGTCTCCGCGCCTGCGAACGGCCGCTGGAGAGATGGTAAAGACGCGGGAAATCGGGGGACATGGGTCGTGATGCGAGCGTAGACAGAGACAATACAGAGGGCTTCGTGACGGGCGGGGCGTACATCTCGGAAAGCTGGGAGAGGGCTGTAGGGGACGTGAGCGGGGAAAAGAGGTTGCGGATGTTGTCGCATTGTAATTGCGTCGTGGTAAGCGTCGAATTAAGCGTTACGCGGAGCGAGACCTGCGCGTCGGCGGCCGTGGGCGACGAAGCGATGCTGCGGGCCGAGATTGAGCGGACGCGTCAGTCGCAATCAAAATTTTTCAGACGAACCTGCGCTCTTCCTTGTCGAGCACGGTGAAGCCTGCCTGGACGACCGAGTCCCAGTGAGCGCTGGCGGCAATTAGCGACTCGACAGACGCGATCGTCTGCGGCAAATGAGTGTCATTCGGTGGGGCTGGGCGCTCTGACGCACCTGGAGGAGATGCGACGGCGGACGCGAGCTGCGCGGGTGGTGGGTCCGGGAAATGGACAGGGTGATGGCGTAGAGCAGGGCAAACGCGATGCCGAGCCCGAAGCGACCAGCCATGACAGCCAAGGGTCCGGCAGCCACCACGGCGACTTCGAGCGGCGACCACGCGCGCGTGTGCTGCGAGCGCTTGCTGTCGGCGGTGGGAGGGCCGAGAAGCGGGGCAGGCAGGGACGGGGTGCGCCATCCTGACGACCGGCGCTGTGCGTGGGTTGCGAGCGACGCCGAGAGCAGCGACGAGGAGATAATTAAGTATTTAAGACGCTCCGCGAGCTCGCGCTGAGCGGTGGTCGAGGGCGGGGTATGTACGGGCATCAGTGGGTGAAGCAGCTGGGCGGGATTTAGCGTGCTGCTAAGAGCGCAAACGGGCGGATACGGACTCGGAGGGCAGACTGGACGAGCCGGGCCGGCAGGGAGTCGTCCGCCAGGGGGTCCTCGTCGCGCTGGAAGGCGTCGAGGCCGCCGGGAACGGGGGCGCCGTCGTCGAGCGTGGTCTCTGTGATCGTAATATATGAGCGCGGGCCTAGCAACGGGCGGGCACGGCGGACCCCTCAGATACGCCTCAATAGGGTGTTCGTCGCCATCCTCGAATACAGCCTCGGCCATTGGCTGCGAGCGCCAGCACCGACGAGAGAGTAGCAACGGGGGAGAGAGGAGAGACGGCCGTCGGCCAACTCCGGCGCGCACGCCGAGGCATGATTGCCATTGCCAACGTCCAACGTCCAACGTCCAACAACCTGTGCTGCACCCTGATGACAGCATACAATTGACAGAAGCAAGCACAATACACTGTCCGGGGAAAAAGTGGCCGCTTACATGAACATGACCAAATCGCACACGACACTGCACTTAGGGGTGAGTAAAGTACAGTCTATTGCGACTGCTGTGTATTGTTAAGGTGCTCCTCGGAGAGGGCGTCAGGCGAAGAGCGAGCAAGGGTGGGACGTGGGATACCCTTTCTTCGATCACAACAATATGAGCCGACTATCACAATCATGCCTTCGAAGGCGAATCTACACTGACATGGATGACCATGAAAACAACCACTTAGAAGAACGGGACCTTGTCTCCGATCAACTTTCTGAACCTGAAGCTTAAAGGCACATGCAACTAAACACACAACGGTACGGAGAGGAATAACGAACCCGCAGGAGGAAAAGAACACATGTACACTCACGCGAGCTGCTCTCCACCACGCAAGTCTCCGCCCTGTGTCATCGCCTCGATCTTGTCCACGCCCTTCAAAAGGTCCTTCTCGACGACGTCCTGGTGCTCCTTGGGCCCGATGCGCACGCCCGCGCATTTCGCGATAAACTCGAGCAGCAATTCCTCCGCGTCCGCCGCGAACCGGGTCAGCGCATGGTCGTCGTTGGGGAACAGCACGATCGTCCTCTCGCCCCTGTCCGCGCCGTACAGGTCGTACAGCCGCTGCGAGCAGGTCGTGCTGAGCGTCTTGTCCGCGGTGCCGTGCAGCAGCAGCACGGGCGCGCCGCGGCGCCCGAGCTGCGCGATCCCGTCCGCGTCGGCCGTCTGGCTCGCGACCGCCGCGCAGCCGCACACGCGCGCGTCCGCGCCGCCCACGGTGAACGCCGGCGCGCCGCCGAACGACCAGCCCACCAGCACGAAGCGCGCGACGCGGTGCGCGGCGCGCAGGTAGGCCATCGCGGCGCGCAGGTCCGCGACGCAGAGCGCGGTGCGCGCGGGGTAGCGGTAGTCGAGCCGCAGCGCCGGGATGCCGCTGCTGAGAGCGGCCAGCTTCTCGGCCATGCTGAGGTACAGCGCGGATGGGCCCATGACGCCGCCGCCGGCGCCCGACAGGAGAATCGCCGCCGTCCGGCTCTCGTTCATCGCGCCGTCGCGCGGGAGATGCAGCAGCGCCGGCACGCACCCGCCCTGCGCGTCGGAAACGGGCAGCTCGAGTGTAAGGACCTCGCAGGTGCTGGAGGAGCCGGGAGGGTGCGCAAGCGCTGCGTATTGGCTCACGCTCGTCGACGCCGGTGTCAGTTGCGGTGCATCGGTGCGCGAAGACAGCGATGCATTCCGAGTTCCAGAGGTAGCCATTGCGTATGCGGTATGAGAACGAGAACGAGTGCACCCAAGCCCTAGCTCTAACGCTGAGCCACTGCGGGAGCGTCAGGAGTGACGCAGACAGGAGTGACGCGGGACTCGGTAGCACTCAAAGGGAGCTAGAAGCACATTGCAATCGAACGACAGCATCCAGGGATCTTTGAGACGCAGGATAATTAGTAGTACGGGCGCAGGAGCCATCGTCTGAGCAAGATTGGCAGGAGAGAGGAAGAAGATGTGGAACAAGCGGCGAGTAAACAAGTGCAACACCCGAAAGCACCAAAAGGCAGGTTACAGTCCCGAGGGAAATTATCACGATTGAAAGATAGCAGCCAGAGAGATTCGAGACTATAATACACTGTGACAAAATACAGGGCAAATGTGGCAACAAGACAACCCCCAAGAGCCAGCGCGACAACAGAAAAGCGAAAACTACGACACCGCGATGGGTCAACTTGCATCCTCCACCCCCAGTTCTTGTGCGAGGAAATCGACGTCCCAGTCTTCCTCCTCCTCTTCCTCGCCCCCCTCGTCATCCTCCTCCGTGTCGCCGGCGCTCCCGGTTTGCTTCAACGGCGAGCCGTTCATGCTGCCGGTTTCGTCCAGGTCGTCGGCCGTCGTGAACGTCCGTAACAGCGACCCGCTCCGCTTCACGCGCTTCCCCTCGACGCTGCCGTCGGAGTCGACGCTCCGCCCGCGCTTGCGCCCGCGCGGTGTGCTGCCGCCGCTGACGCTGCGCCGGCTGGGCGTCCGCCAGCCGGCCGAGGCGCCGTCGAAGTCCTCGTCGCCATCGTCGTCGTCCTCGGTGTCGCCGAGCTCGGCGTCGACCTCGGCGCGCAGGTCGGCCCAGTCGACGGTGACAGTGGCGAGCTCCGAGTCGGGCTGCGCGAGGCCGGCGCCCATCGCGTCGTCGTCGTCGTCTTCGTCCTCGTTCTGCGCGGCGTCTTCAGCCCCCGCAGAGACAGAAGACGCGCTGCGCTGCGCACGCAACTTGTCTGCCGCGGACGGGTCGACGAGGTACGGGCTCACGTCCTGCGCATGCCACACAGAGGTCGAATCGATGAACCACTGGACCCAAACGATGTGTGCCTCGCCCCTTCTCCGCGCCGCATCGACTTTCGCCGTAGAGCGCTGTGTTACGGTGAGTAATCGTGGCCAGGGAGGAGGGGTGAGACAGACCTTTGCGGTGATGACGTGGGTAAGGCGCGGCGAGACTTCCGAGTGGCATATTGCACCGAACTCTTGCGCATGCTTCCAAATAGGACTCCTACAGCGGGGAGTAATAAGAAAAGACTTCAAGCGAGAAGATAGGTACGCACTCTTCTGGCTTCTCCTCCAGCGGAATGAGGCTCGAGAATAGGAAGTGCATGCCGGCAAACGTCTGCGCCTTGATCGCGCCGACGATTTTCTGGGAGAACAAAAATTAGACCAAGGAAGAGAATGCTCAATGATGGGGACGAACCCGGACATCGTAAGGCATGGACGGGGATGGGGTCTTGTGTATCCGCGAGTCGTCCAACGGTCTCCGCTTGTCATACAACTTGAAAAACCGTTCGTGTACGTCGGAAAGTATCTGCACGGGGCTCTATGAGTCGCTGAGGCACAGTTGAATGACCACGCACATGTTGTAATCGCGCGAGCTCCGTGTCATCGTTACGAAGTAGTGCGACTTTCGTCGAAGGCGTCGATTCGCGGTGCGTGCCATTGCCGTTGGTGGCCAGCTCCGGGTGTTCCTCGAGATCGTGCTGCCTCTTGGCTAAGGGGCGCTCTTCGATCTGCGCTTCCAAGAGTTCTTCCTGCTTGGACAGCAGCGCGTCTTCAAGCTCCTCCTTTTCCTCTTCCTCGTCCGGCGCTGCGGTCGGCTGCTGCGGGCCAGTGGGCTTGCGCTCAATGGTCGGTGTCCCCGCCGGTATTCGCAGACGCGGGTCGATCTTGGGCGGGAGGAAGGTCGAGTTGATGTCGCCGATGCCGACGAAGAAGTCGTAGCGCACAACCTCGACGAGGTTCGGGCTACGATCCCAAACGTCCGAGCGGTCGTCGATGATGACAACCATGGACGTGTCGCACGGAAACAGGCGCTCGAGCGACTTGGCTGTCAGGCTCCCGCTCTCGTCGCGGCTGAGGATTCTGCGACCAAACATGCGCCCGTCCGGGTCGATCGCGGCGCATACCTTTTCAGCGTATGCGCGCGTACCCATCGTGTAGACATGCATCTCGTACTTCTGGCTGATAGCCTCGAGGAAGGCTTGCAAACCAGGGCTACACCTCGATGAGCAGGCGTACAAGAGCAACCTCGGAGCAGAGCTCACCGCGGTTTGATGTAGTACAGACAACCGTGCTCGTCTTCTCGTTCCTTTCCCTTCCAGGGATGTCTGTGACCGAGATGCGGTCCGTCGTGAGCGAGCGTGAACTTGCAGACGTCGCGCAGGGCCTCCCAATTCGCATTGGGCTCGGGTGGGGCGTCAGGCTCTGGAGTCGTGGACTCAGAGGGCTTGCGGGCCTGGTATTCTTCCCAGGCCTGCCCTTGTGCGATCCATTCGCCGACGGTCGGGTCGACGGTGGCATGGACGATGGTCTGGTCCAAGTCGACGATAAGCGACAGCTTGCGGTTTTTGAGCAGTCGCTCGGCCGTCTCGTTCTCAATTCTTCGTGCCTCTTCGAGTGAGACGGTGGGTCCGCCGGCGAGATGGGTCATCTGGATGTTGGCGCGCGCGCTGTCTGAGTATCCGGTGTAGTCCAGACTGCACAAGCCAGGGCTCTCAGTCACTTGGTCGGTTTCAGATGCGGTTTATACGCACGCAGTCATGTCCTTTCCGCACAACGCGCACAGGCCGCCCATTTGGAGGCCGTGCGTGCAGGGTTCTTCGAGCAGCACAACCGGCTGCCGCCTCGCCGTCGCCGCATCGAGTGTCTGGCCCTTGCGGACGTTCCAGCGGGTGACCTTGCCATCCACTGGCGCATCCCAGGTGCCGAAGGAGAGTTGGCTTGCGTTTGACGTCGACGCGGCGGTTGAGACACCCTGCGACTTGTTTCGGAACGAATACGACAGCAGACGCGTGCCGCGCTTCACGTCCTCGGCTTCGCGCGCATGGAGATCGACCACGGTAATTGGGTAGGGTAGGGTGCGAGGCAGCAAGAGGTCGGTCGGGGACGCCATTGCGCGACGCGGGCTCGCGGGATGCAAGTCAGACTCAGAAGCAGCGTCTTGTTCGGCTAAATGCGACTCGAACAACACCCCGTCCTCGCATAAGACACCTATTGTCCGACGATCTCCGCTTGACAGGTGGAGACTGTCTGGAATATACGCTTTGATTTTTTTCTGTCCTGTCTTTGCCTGTCTCAAAACTCAGTCGGAGTCCTCCAAGAGTTCTCAGGCTACATCGCTCAATCACACTGCCAGAGAGAGCAGTCAAGCTTTGTTTCACGCCTCGAAATCTCATCCATTGCTTTTGGGGGAGAGTTGACGATAGTGTTCTCACATTGACTAGGCAATTTGGAAACCAAGTTTCGCCCAATTGCAAAGGCAAACTTGAGCAACCAGCGAGCGACGCTCATTACATTTCTTGGTTGGCTCTGGCCTAACACCACTGCTCCCACACCCACAAAGTCGCCATCTTCACGCGGGCAAGTGAGGCAAGTAGGCAGCACTCGGGATAGACGAGAGAACACGGAGAAACCAATGTTACTAGCAGACACGTTACACAGAGCACAAACACAGGATGGGGCGAGGAGAGGGGGCGGGAAAGACTACGTACTAGCGAAACAGTCTACAGGCGGGAAGGTGAAGGTCGGTGCGGGCGACAGGGAACAGGGAAAAGCGTAAGAGTATGGTGTAAGAAGAGTAGTAGAAAAACCCGAGGAACTTCCTTTGGACGGTCTTGTGTAAATAGTGAGCTGGAGCTGGCGCGCCAGACGACGAGACGAACGATCACCCAAGAACTCCGGAAAGCGAAAAGCAGATGGACAGTTAGAGGGGCAAAAATGAAGATGGACAGGGAGGAAGAGGGAGAAGAAGGGGGGAGGGAGGAACCAGGAGACCGAGACCGAGACCGAGACCGACAGAGGAAAACAGAGTTCGATGTGGTATGGACATATGGGCCGTGCGCGCGCGGCGAGATAGGGAGATGTAGACAGCGACGGACAAAGCAGGAGCAGGATGACGCGATCGCAAGAGGCAGGGCAAGGCAGGGAGAGCAGCATATGTGGGATCACAGGTACGGCGGAGACGGGCGTTACAGCGAGCCGATGATGTCGCCTGTACCCTCGTCGTTGTGAATCCACGCGGCAAAATCGTGCTCGAACGTCGAGTCGATTGGAAGGCCGGCCATGCCCGACAGGTCGTCACCACTGAACGGCCACTGTTCGCCGCCGAGGCTCAGAGGATCGGAGAATATCGCGGCGCCGCTGGATGCCATGGAAGAGACACTGGACCCGAGCGACGGCGCGGAGGTCGGCGGAGCAGAAGACGGCGCGGCAGGCGCGGGCGCGGGTGCCGGTGCGGATGGCGGCGCGGGGCGCATGCCAGTGGCAGAAGTCGTCGCTGCGCGGTTTGTGTCTGGTTCTGGCACGGGTGGGTACGGCTGCGGGCCGGTGTTGGCGTTCCCCTGGTTTTGGTTGCGCGACGGGGCTCGTTCAGGCGATGTTCCATCCACGCCGTTCATTCCGTGCTGCTAAAGATGGGTGAGCTGGGCATGTTTCGGGGCAATATGCAGCGCTCACCTCAACCCCCTCGGTCTTGGGCGAAGAGCCCTGCGGCTGCTGATGCTGTTGTATTTGCTGTTGATGCTGGTGTTGCTGCTGCTGGTGTTGCTGCTGAGGCGACTGCTGCATCATACCAGGAACTGCGGGCTTCTGGGCGGGCGACCCGGGCGGAGGCATAGGGCCTGCGCCATAGGGTTGCTTCTGCGCCTGCTGCCCTTGCTGTCGCGCCATCTGCGCCGTCGCCGCGTTCAGAGGTTGCTGACCCATGCCCATGCCGTCCGCGCTCCCATACGGTTGCTGCTGAGGACCCTGTCCCTGGTTCCGCACGAGCGTCGTCTGGTGCATGCTCGCCATCGACTGCCTGTAGCTCTCCGCTTGGTGACGTTGAAACTCGCCGACGCCTTGGCGCATGCCAGGTTGCAGCTGCTGCTGTTGCTGCTGCTGCATGGGCTGCCCCGCGGCGTTGTGCGCCATCATGGGCTGGCCGGTCATGCCTCCCATGCCGCCCGCATGCGTCATGTGGCCCATCTGGTTCATGCCTTGCATCGGGACGGGCATGCCGTTCGAACTACCGAGAGGAGGCGCAGTACGCTGCATGACGCCGTTAACGTGTACATTGCCCATATTCATCATCCCCATCGCCTGCTGCTCCCCAGGCGGGGGCGTCTGACGCATGCGCTTCTGAGGCGGGGACGACTGGTTCGCGTTTCCCTATCATCAGGTTCAAGCTTGTGCAGAGCGCAACAGGGGAGATACGCACATCTTCTCCGGGCGATGTGCTGCTTCGCTTCGCGCCGCGGCGCTGAGCCTCTGCTTGCGCGCTGGGTCCTGCGACTATACGACGGCCGCCGACCGATTGCACACTACGATATGCCAGTACTAGCTGGCGCTGGAGGAATGTGCGTCGGTAATTGCTAGCACTGAAAGCGTGCACGAGTCATACCTTTTGATCTTCCCTGAGTGCATTTAAATCCTCCTTCTCGCCGATCCCGGCCATGGCGCGGAGCTGCTGGAAGTGACCTTCGGGCAGCGTATTGAGCTGCGAGCACATCATCTCCCATTCCTGAGCGAAGTTGTCCTGCATCGGCTGTCCGACCATACGGGGGCTTCCAGGGTGCGGGTGTCCGGCGGGCGTACCAGCACGGCTGGCGGGACGCATGCCATACGGCGGCTGGCCCGGGTGCTGGGGCTGCATCTGCCCGGGCATCATGCCCTGCTGAGCACCGGGGTGCATGGCCATCCCTGGACGCATCTGCACCATCGGGCGCTGCTGTCCAGGCTGTCCGGGCTGTCCCGTCGCCATCATCGGCGAGCCGTACTGGCCAGGTTGGCCAGGCATTCCCATAGGTGCGCCGGGACGACCCGCGCCGTTCGGCGGCGCCATCCCGTTGACCATCGGGTTCACAGGAACGGCAAACTGGGCACCCTGCTGGCCGGGCTGCATGGCGCCATTCGGCATTGGTGGCTGCTGGGGATTGTGCGGGCCCCCGGTGCCGTTGGGCATGAGGTGCGGCTGGACGGGCGCCATGCCTGGAGGGCGCGGCTGGCCGGGCTGCGGGGCCATGGCGGGCATCATGCCTGGTCGCTGCTGGGCCATGGGGCCGGCGGGCGGTGCGGGATGCTGGGGCTGGCCGTTCTGCGGGGGGCGCTGCTGCTGGCCGGCGGAGCGGAGCTGGTTCTGGTGCTGTTTGCGGAAGGCGGACAAGAAGCGCGCAAAGCAGAGACGCAGTCAGTCGGCCGGCAATTCCGCGGGGCTGGAGGGCGCCGATGGCGACTCACATCGACGTAGGCGGCGGCGTCGGCCTTGCCACTCTTGCTGCTTTTCGCCTGGAAAATTTCCCAGAACACGACCCACCATCTGGATAGCGCGAGATCACGCGCAATCAGCCTCTGGGCGCGGGCGGCCTGCGCAGCCACTCACTCGTACAGCAGGCCCTGGGGAGCGTCAATCGGCGGCTTGCGGCCGGTGGGGTCGATGTCGGCCTCGAGACAGAGCTCGCTGGCGGCCTTCGCGAAGCCGTGCTTGGTGAAATAGTCGTATATGTAGATGTTGAGCCTGGCGCATGGCGGGCGCGGGTCAGCGTCGGCGCGCCGCACGCAGCATACAGACGGCGGCCGGCTCACATTTTGTCGTGCTCCCAGTTCGGGACCGAGGGCGTCGACGGCGACGGGGCGGACGTGCCGTTCATCGTCGGCGGCTGGGAAAGCGGGATGGCCATCGGGGCGCTGGGGTCGCTGGGGCCGCTCGGGCTGGCAGGCGGGGCAGAAACGGGTGGCCGGGGCCGGGTTCGAACGCGGGGCGCGGGGGGAGCACGAGCCACAGCAGACGGGCGGTCGGGCAATGGCGGAGTCCTCGGGCGGAGTTGCTGGCGGGGCGCCGTCCACGCAGACACTTGCTACAACGGCAGGCGGGGCAGACAACGGCCGACGGCGGGCGCACGGGGCGGGGGCGGGGATGCGCTGGGCGGGGCGGGGGCGGGCGGAGGGGGATCCGGACGAGGGCCTGCTGTGATAGCTAGGCTCCGCTTCAATCTGCAGTGCACTGTCCCCCGGCGCCTCCGGAACAATACACACAGACAATAAAATTATCGTAATATTCCCTCCACTACAGCTACATACCCAGCGTACACTATCCTGCATTATTATCCCCGACGAATCACTGCGAGCACAACGTCCCACCGCCCAAACGGCCCGCGGAACTCGATGAGTCGCTTCATCTCGCGCCACCGCTCGTGGTGATTCAGCTCCACCAGCCGCTGAAGCTCAGACCATTGCGACTGCACATCGCTCGCGCCACCCCCGCCCTTGGTCTCCGGTGGGAGGTACACAAAGTCCGCGGGGACAACGAGGGAGCGGAGCAGCGATCCCAGGAGGAACGACAGCAGCGCGACCGTAATCAGCGTCCACAGCGACACCTTGCGCGCCTCGAGCCGCTTCATCAGGCGGGGGCGAGTACCGCTCGCCTCGTCCGCCGCGACAGCAGCCGTCTGCGCATCGGACGCCGGGGGCGCGGCCTTGGGCTCAATGGGATCCGGCGAGCCCGTCCGCGCGGAAGCCTCGTTTTCCGCGCCGGCCACCGGCGTCGCGCCTTTCACGAGCCCGGCCGAGCCCAGCCACGCCGAGTAGTTATTGAACAGGTTATTGAGCACGCTCGCGGATCTGGGCATGAGCGGTCGAGGCTCAGCGACGACCTAGCCCAACGTTTTAGATCCCGCGAACGTTCATGTGCCGGGGCCAACTCACCGTTTCGACCGTGACGCCTGCCGCGGGATCAGCCTTGGGGGCGTCTCCGGCCACGGACGACCGCGTGCTCGCGGGCGTGCTAGACTCGCTTTCCGGCGCGGGGTCGGGGAGCAAGTCCTTCGCGATGGCGATTGGCACGGTCAAGCCATGAACGGCTTGCTCGCCCATCCCGTCCTTGATGGCAACCCTGCCGATCCGTATCAGCACCCCAGTTGCAAAAGCAGATAAGCAGCGCGTCAGGATGGAGGCTCACCGTGAGAGAACAGCCAGATTGCAAAGCCGATCCTCCTCGAGTTCCCGGCGCCCAAGCAAACTCAGCGAATCCTTCTCGCCAACAACCTGCACGATGGCGTCGTTGACCAGGATCTCGGACGTGGCGCTCTTCCCGCTGGCAGAGCGCGGCTTCACGCAGATTTCGACGACGGCGCCGCGGGCCTCGAGGTTCGTCAGCCACTGCGGCGTGGCCGGTGGCGTATAGTGCTCGCCGGTGAGCGGGTCGTCTACTGGTGGCGCGTCGTATGGTGCTGTGCGAAGTGTGAATCGCAGAAGGTGCCTGGTACCCGTCTTGCGATCGGTCGTCACGGCGGAAGCGGGCAGCGTGAATGCGTGGCAGCTGATGGGAAGTGTGTCGATCTTGGCGCCAGCGAGGCGGCCCAGCGCGATAGGCTCCTCGTCTTCCTCGGGGCGCAACGCAGAGACGACCTCCACAGCGTAACCCTCCTTGTACATCCGCAAGTCGACCACGAATTCCGCGACGAGCGTGTCGTCTGGGTTCGCGAGACCAATGAGCGCGGCGTCGACGCTACCACCAGCAGACGTAGCGGATATGGTTCGTCGTCGCACAGTCGCAGTGGATGCGTTGTCTTCTCGGCTGTGGTGTCCCATTGGCGGCGAAAGCGTACTCGGGCGAGGAGTATCGTCTGCCAGACGCGGTCTACGTCGTAAGAGCATTGTAGCCCGCAGCGACTCGCCGTGTGCAGAGAATCGCGTGGCTATGGACGTTCGCGACTTATCCTTCCGCTCGACTGCCCAAACATCTCCTTCCTCGTCCGCGATACGCGTCACGGACACGCCAAGTGGCGGAAGCCGCAGCACTGGCGGCTGGCGCATCTTGAGCACAAACGCCTCGAGTGCAAGAATAGCGCGAGGCAATTGCGAGTTCATCATAGCGTTGACGGCAGCGGGCACGGCCCCGGCGAAGTCGATGGCGACGAGGTGGGTGCATCGCGTCGAGGGAATTGGGTATTCCTCCGATGCATACGGATCCAGTGTCTCCAGTATCCAACCTTCCACGAGTAGCCGTCCGATGGGAAGGGCATGCGGGTTGTACTTTGTCGCAGCGAAGCGCGACACAGATTCAGCCGCAAAGGATGTCGAGACGTGGAATATGACCGGGCCATGGGACGTCGGCGTGCCGATGCTATTGCTCGAATTATGCCTCGAAAGCGGGAGCGACCCGTTCCGCCGGTCTGCTAATCGCGCCGTCGCACTCGCCAGGTAGAAGCCGCGATCACGGAACATGTAGCCACCGCGCGAGACTAGGAACGCCGTGTGACAGCCGGAGCCGTATTCTTCGAGCACAAGAGCGGAGTCGAAGCGGGTGTCCCACTGCTTGCGGCAGTCGTAGTTCGTCAGCGCACTCGCAATCTCCTCGGCCGAGACGCCCTGGAAGACCTTCTCCGCACGGTGTACAGGGATGGTGTTGGATACATTGGCGTCCATCGCTCGGTGCATGGTGAAAGCCTTCTCGGTGAGGGCCGTCCACGGGCCCGGCTGATTGACATGCTCAGGTCCTTTCGCATGATGCCGTCGTAGCCACGCGAGCTTGTCAACAGCGTACTTCATGGGGTGCACGTCGGAGGACAGCGGCGCATCAGAGCTCTGAGGTGCAGTGGCTGCGCCTGTCGCCTGTTCGACAGCCATCGTGAAGAACCTCGTCAACGGGCTGGCAAATCGAGGCGCAACCGGGCTGGCCGGTGTGGACCCAGGCCCTGGAGCGACCGCCGGCGCGGGGCTGTCGGGCCTGCTGCTCGCTGCGCTGTCCGCCCACTCCTCGCGTCGGCGCTTGATAGCGCCAAGTACGGGCGGCTGGTCGAGCGGGATGCGCGTCGGCTTGACGCGCTTCTGCTTCGCGAGCGTCTTGACCTCACTCTCAGGCAGCTCCTCGACATCGACCTTGACCTTGGCCCCGTTCACGACGACCGTCGACTTGGCGTCCTTGCCCGCCTTGCGCACGATCACCATCAGCCGCTCGTCGCCCGCAAACAGCGCGTCGTGCTCGATGGTCAGCCACAGACCGCCACCGCCGCCGGAGAGTCGATGTCTGCGGAGACAAGACACCCGTTGCGGAGGTGGGTCTACAACGACATCGACAGCTGATGCCCATGTGTCGAGGTCGCAGCGGATTTCGCATTCGATATACTGCATCTGCGGCGGTAACGCCTGCTGCGAAACGAGCGACGAGGTCGAAGCACTTGGAGGAGTGTTGGACAGCGTGAGCGGCTGTGCCAGCGGTTCTTTGCGCTCGTATTCGACGCGGAATGTGCCCTTCTCGTGATCGTACTTCATTGCAGTCTTCTTTGCGCCGCCGAGTCTGCTGAGCACGGGAGGACCGCCAGACTTTATAGCGAATTCGCCGACGCCGGCGACGGTGGCAATCATCTGCTGCGGTATCGAAGACTTGTTCGACCAACCCTTCGGATCGGACTGCTCGAGGAGCGTGAGTGCCGTCGTCGTCGGAGAGAGCGACTCGATGGCCCAGCCTTGCAGGTCGACCTGCATGCGGATGGTGGTGGGATCGGCGGAGGGGATGTTCGAGAAGAGCTGGTTATCGTCCGTCGAGAACGCGAAGACGTGCAGCGTGGTTGGGGACTTGTATACAGTCTTGAGCAAGACGCAATCGCGAGCACTGCACACCATTAGCTCGCAGCGGAGAAACGATGATCAGACACTCACTTGACAGGCCACGCGGCCTTCGTCTTCAAGTACCACAGCTCGGTCAATTCGTTGACCTCGCTGAGCAGTTGCGCGTCTTCGTGCGTCTTGTCCCAGAAGGCTCGAGTGCCCGGCGAAGTGATTGCTGAGTACAGGTCCCATAGGCCGACACCGACGAAGACCGCTTCGGCGCGATATACGACCAATGTAGGGTCGATTGAGTCCAGTTGCTTGACGGTGACGCCGCGCGCATCAGTGTCTAAGCAAGTCGTTAGCATGCCGCGAAGTAGCTGATAAGCATCGGTGCATACTCGGCTTCCACTTGGCTTCCGGCTCCTGCAATAGCGACGAAAAATAAATGTAGTTGCGCCTTACGCGTGTCAGGACGACCTTCTCCGCGATGGCTGCGCGCTCAGCCGCAGTGCGACTCATGCTTCCATGACGGACGGCGGACATGGTGGAGGCGGAGTCACCGGTCGCGGTAGTCTCGACGCTGCCGATGCTGATGCCCGTCATACTCTGCGCGTCCTTGAGGAGGTTCTCTCCAGCCGCATCGACGGGCCGCGCAGTCGGGTCTCGCGCGGCCAACGCGTCGTCAACAGGATGGTGGACGCCATTTAAGCGCAGGCCTGAGCCGGTAGCGAGCTCGATGGCGAGCTTCACCTTGAGGATATGATGCGCGGGCACAGACGCATGGCGGGCGGTCAGAACGAGATATTCGCCCGTCTCGCGACCAGCATCGGCGGCGGACGCCTGGATCGCCTGCACCTTCCACGGCAGCGCGGCCGTTTCGCTCGAAGGGGCCTGCGTCGTGAGCTGCAGGTCCCAGCTGAAGTCGCGTGCAGCGGGCAGGAAGCATTCGACCGCGCGACGTAGCCGCTTGCGCGCCTGGACAATCTCGATGCTGCTCCCCTGCGCGGGGCCATCCTCTTCGTCGGGGATGATGTGGTACTCGAGCACAAGAGCCTCGCGGCCGACGTCGAACGTGATGTTCTCGACGCCCACGCTCGTGCCGAAGCCGGAGAAAATGGGCAGCCGCCGTCCGCGCGCGCGCACGGTGTTGAGCAGTCCGAGGAGCATTGCAGGTAATTGCTGAGAGAGGTTCAACGCGCCGAGCGCCCAGGTCGTCTTGAGGTCGTGCTGCCAGAAACAGGAAATGCGAATCTTGTTTGAGGAAGGTCTCCTGGGCCGCTCCGCTGGATCGGCAGACGAGCTGGTCTGCGACTGAGGTAATTGAATACACCATGCGAATACTGCGAGGAGTCAGAGCGTGTCGGCGGAAGGATGAATCTAACGTGCAATGTATGTGAGACCGCACGTATGGTGGTGCTGGTCTGAGATATGCAGGTTCGTCAGGGGATCGTGGTAGGCTCGTTGCGATGTCGATGAGCGTGTTGGCGTTTCGGACAGTGCGAGTGATCGTTATTGCGTCTCGTGGACTGAGCGGCGGGGTGTCAGTGACAATTGGGATACTCGTGCATCAGTACCTACTTCGCCGGCCACCCGAGCATGAAGTTGGTCTTGACGATACGCGTCTCGAGATCGAACATCTCGATGAGTCGCGCGCTTTCGACGGCGGGGTCCCATTCTTTGCGTAGCTCCGGGGTGCTGAGCACGGCCTTCCACGCGTCGAGCATCCCGAGCGCGGAGTCCTGGTCGTCGAGCGCGACGTCGGCCATGACGCGGTACACGTCGCCCCTCTTGCTAGGCCGCCGGTGGACGACCGGGTCGGCCAGATCTGGGACGCCATTGAAGGTCGTTGACTGGGGGCTGGCGACGGAGTTCTCGCGTTTCGGCGACGGTACACGCTGCCAGGTCGTCGCCGACGACGAGAGCGCGCGGAACGCCGTCTCGGCCTCAGACAAGCTAGCTGCCCATGACGCCCGTAGTCTGGCCGATAATTCAGAGCGGCGACGGCGGCGACGACGAGCACGTACCTTGCGCCGTCCGACATGGAACGATGTCAGCGGACAACTGAGCGCCTGACCGTGACACGCCACGGGCACGCCCAAAAGGGTGCTGCGGAACTTCCGTCCGCAAACTCCGTGATCCCGCCGTGCAAGATTTCCGCGCGCCTGGTCTCAAAGTTCGACACAGTCGCTGCTCTTCAGGGAACGTCAACTATAGTAGAGTGGTACACAATAGAATTTGAGGCTGACAAGCACAGAGAAATTCCCCCTGAAAAAGGCCCGAAACATCTGCGAAGCCCTCACTAGTGACTACAGTACTTGCATACATATATAGATATATAATTGTGTTGAAATATTGATCTTGGAGAGGCCGTAAATGAGCTCCAGGTCGGAGGTTTGGGGCAGCTAATGAGTTTCAACGCGGAGTTCTCTCGGATGCTTCGGACTGTTGAACTGCATCCATCATCTCAGGCTCACTATGCCGCCGCATGTCGATCCAGAAGGCGTGCGCCGAAACCCCTTTGGTGTCAGACCCACTCAGCCTGGTCATGGTCACGATCGTGAAGAAGGCAGTTCCCAAGCGAATGACGCTCCCAGACCGAACCCATTTCTTGCCAGCTTCCAGCCTGCCAGGAAAATGGCCAGTCAATCATCTGGCGTTAGGCCACCCAAAGCCCAGGTCAGATGATGGTCTGGCAAGTAGGACTTGTGTTGCAATCCTCAAACATTCGAAGCGAACACCGCGCATGACCGCCGCAAGGGACAATACACCCCCAGATGTGGCACCGCCGCGGAGAGCCGAAGGCGGCTTGTCTTCCTCGCGCCAAGCAACAAGCAAGACCCCGATACGCGCGACCAAAACGATTAGGTGGGTTCATGCAGCCAATATGTTGTTTCATAAGCTCATTGTTCGGTAGGAACACTAGACCAGTGGACTCGACTCCGACGTCACAGCAGACTCTAGATATGCACTTTGGGCAGAACAAGAGAAAGCAAGCTGACCGGGCACCTCCCCAAACGATGCCAGTGGAGGTCATCGAAATAAGCTCAGATGGCAGCGCGGACGATTCGCCTCCACCCCACCTTCGAGCATCAAGCTCTCGGACACGGGAAAGTGCTGCTAGTTCGAGCTCAGAAGTGCCTTCGACGGGCTTTCAGAAAGCAAGAAAGATCGTGTATGTTGCTTCCGACCAACCGGATCCTCACTTGACAACTGACCAACTGCAGGAACCGGGATCCTGACCCATCTTCGCAGTACCTCCCAGAAGGAGACGGCAGCGACAACAGCGCTGATTCAAATGCCAGCGCCGCGGGAGATTACGACTCTAGCGAGATCGAGGAAATCGCGGCGCCGTCGCAGGGCACCTCCTCGCAGACGCGTAAGCCATTCGCGACGCCCCTTCGCGCCGAACTCGCTGTCACGCCCGCTGTACCACCTCCCGGGACCGTCCGGCAGCTCCGTCCCCGGCGCCCCGCGCCGAAGCAGCAAGACTTCGACCTGACTGACGAAGAGTCCGCCACTGACAAGGAAGAGGAGCCCCTGTCCGAGTTCGACAAAGCAGTCTTTGCAATGTGGGAGGTTAAACGCCTGCCATTCCTGCCACGCGTGCTGCGCAGAGGTTTGGAGCCGTATTTCTCGCACACCTTGGGCCATCCCGTCCGCCTCGGCGTCCCCCGCGACCAGGTCGAAGAGCGCTGGGTGTGCCCCGTGTGCCCCATCTTCGGCTTCTTCAGCAGCCCCGACGCGCGCAACCTGCATGTCAGGTTCTGGCACGAGGAGTACAGCGGCAAGGTCATCACCAACAACGCCTTGCGGTCAGTCTTTCACCCTGCACGCGTCGCGTCCTGACACACAGCAGCGCGGGCAAGACGATCGCCCCGCTCCGCGCGCGCATCTACATGCCAGACCCGCCGGTGAAGAGCCCACCGCAGGGGCTACACTTCCCGCACAGTCAGTCGTCCTGTCCTCGGCGTCAACGTTGGCTGACTGGTCCCAGTCAGCGAGCGCGTCACGGGCCTGCAGCCGATGCCCAACTTCGGGTACATGCGCGACCGCGTGCGCTACGAGGAAATGCGCGTCCTCGCGCGTCCCGGCCCGCGCCAAATCTTCGCCGCGGCGTGGAAGCGATGGATCTTCGAGCACCGGCAGAATTTCATCGCGGCCCCCGCGCGAGCGCTGGTATCGTTCCTGCACGAATACGCGGAGCCAGTGCGTCTCGCCGGGAAGGATGTGCTGAAGGCGTGGCTGCTGGTACGTGGCTGGGCTCTAAACGCGCGTGCCTCTGGTTGTTGACGCCCGGTTCGCAGGCACTGGTGAACCAGAGTCTGTTGACGCAGTTCGAGTTTGTCGACGTCTACGGTGAATGGGCCAAGGCGGAGCGGCAGCGTGCCGCGCGCCTGTCTCCCGCTGCACGATCGACAAACGCGCCTCCGGTAGACAACCTCGATGATACATGATGTAACTAATCGCACGACGATGAAGACGGGCGCGCACCATGACTCCCTTTGAGAGACATCCACGGAGAGCCGTGCACACCACACGCCGCGCTCATATTAGTCCGGGAATTCTTCAAGTCGATAACATTCATACTTTCATGGGAGTTTTTTTGGCAAGCACTACATATACCACGACCATGCCCTGGAACACTGACCTACCGTGCAATCTGAGAGGGTGCGAGGAGGCGTTTCATCGATAGCAATAGGATCCGCTGTGTAGTGAACGATGTAACGTCCTTCCGGGGACACCATGTGTAGTGTGTACGCGATAGACCGCAACTAACAATTGGTCATAAGCAGACAAATCCAGCGATAGAGCATCTCGAAAGCAATTCGGGTCATTCAGGGGCCCGTTGCAAATGCAAGGCCATTCGACCGCCCGGCGGGACCGACGGCGGCAGAGAGGCGGGATGGGATTGCGAAAACATGGCCTGAGCGAAACCAGTCTTCCAGGGCGGCAGAACCAGTCGTTTGTGCTGGTATCGAGGTCCATTGCCCCAAGCTGGTGCAAACCAGAAAGCGGCAAAGCGTTCTCGATGCGAACCTGACCTATTAGCGACGATGAAGTCGCTGCGGTGAGTACCAGGAAGTCTGACACGAGAATGGTCTCAGACAACGACCCACTGCCACGAGTAGATGGTAGTCTGGCAGGCGAAGAGACAACGACGGTTCAACTCGGTGCGGGCTTGTCGCCGGATACTGGTTGTACGGCTTCGTACAAGGCTCGTTTCTTCTGGCTTTCTTCCAGCTCCTGCTGCCTCTGGAGCTGTTTCTGCCGCCTGCGCTCCTCGTCTCGCACAACGCCCATGTACATCGCCTTAGGTCAGCCAAAGGACCGCTGCGGTTAACATGGTGCCTGGATAAGTCTCTGGACGGGCACGCACCCGCTGCTCGCGGTCCTGGAGCCAATGGACGCCGTAGACGACGGCAGTGGTGAGGACGATTGAGGCCGCGAGCGTCACTTTTGCAGCGCGGGTCATATGAGTGATGGTGGTGGAATCAGAAGGCTAAGGGGGATTTTCAGTGCCGCGATGCGCGTCTGCTGTCCGTCGTTGCCCGTTCTGCTGCCGGTCGCCAGAGATTGGTATATAACCCCAAAGCAGACACCCGTGCTCTCTTTGCTCCTTCCGCGGTCGTGCGCGTACATGCATGCTCAGCCCGTGCGTCCGCCGGGCGGCCGTTCTCCTCGTCCTGCTCGCGTCTTTTCTTCTTCGCCCTGTATATGCTGCCCCTTCCGCGCCCGTGCTCCCCCGCAATGTCACTGTCGGTAACGGCGACCCGCTCCTGCAGTACTCCCCGTCTCTCTGCGGCACCGAGTTCCCGCTCGGCGACCCGCTCGCGCTCGCCTCCCCCGCGCCCTGCAACGGCACCTGGTGAGTGGCGGCCCTCATCGCGATCGTCGTTATCTGAGACCGCGATCGAGGATCACCATCATCAATTCTGGGTATTCCGCCGGGTCGACGTCGAGCGCGACAGGCATCTCGTCCCGCTTTAACAACGTCTCGCCAAGCGTGTCTTTCACCTTCGCGGGGACCGCCGTGTATTGGTACACGACGTCGTACCCAGACGGCCGCGGCGGGCTTGCCGCGGTCAAGCTCGACAGCGCGCTGCCCGTCCTCATCAACACATCGTCGCTGTTACCAGGCGACAACATCGTCTTCAACGTCCTTGGTTTCGCAGCGCGTGACCTGGACCCGGACGTCCCGCATACGATCACTGTCACTCTGGTACCGCAACCGCAGACGGCGTCGGACGCGCCCGTATCCCTCCTGGACGTTGACGCGTTCCAGTACACGCAAGTCCCTCTTGGACAGCTCACGACTTTCAGCACGCCGCCTACGGGCACGTCCTCGCCGACCCCCTCTCCGTCCAATGACCGCGACAAGCGCGGCACGTTCACCGGCGCGCTCATCGCGCTGTCCGTGTGCGGCTCTCTGCTTGTTGCGGCCGTTGTCGCGTCCTCGGTCGTCTTCTACTACCGGCGCCGGCGCCAGCGGCAGGGCCACAACCCCGTGCGCCCAGACTCGCCCGCGGATGATGCGGACACCATACCAGACATGCGCGCGGCCATCCGCGCAGGACATGCCCGGGGCCCAAGCCTCGTCGGCCCGCTCATCAGCGAGCGCGTGCGCCCGCCGAGCGGCGAGGAGGGCCCCAGCGGCGGATATGTTTACTGACTTCTGTAAAAAACATAAGACTCTCCTGGGCGCTGAGGAGCCTCCAGAGCAGTCATAGCCCGGATCGACACCCCCCCGTTTATGGAGCATAATGTCTGGCTCTGGAGAGCTCTCAGAGCGCCACGGAGCTTGATAGTCGGCTACCAGAGTGCTACCAGAGCGCCACCGAGCAATCTAACTCGGCTCCGATAGCGCCACGGAGAGCTCTCGGAGCGCACTGAGAGACCTCCAGAGACGCCGTAAAAGGAAAAACGAAAAAAGGATATAATACCGGGTTTCCTTTGCGTGGCACTGTGGGCTGCGCCCTGGCGTCGGACGCGGGGGTATGAATGGGGGAACGACACTTTATTGCGCACACAAGCTAAGATACATATGTACAGTGGGAACAAGTAGGCGCAATAGGACGCGGGGAGCTTCGTGCGGTGGGGCGGGAAAGGTACGGCTTGCAAGAGAGGGGGAGGGGGGGGGGCAGTGACCGAGGGGTGCGCACCGTACAAACAAATCGTCGCCGTCGTTGTCGATAGGCCGTACCTGACGAGATATGAGATGGCGGAGACGATGCGCGAGAAGTAAGTGACTCACACGCGGATCATAATTGCGCGGGGTGCGCTCAGGAAACCTACAGAGCACCGTGGCGTTAGAAATAGATTTGTAAATGCAACATCAATATGCAAGCGCACCTACTGCAGCGCAAGTGTTCGCCATGCCCCTGAAAAGCCCGTCAGAAAGTTAAAGGATGTGTCCCAGCACGCACATCGCACGGCATGACAACATCGGGATCGCGCACGGCGCGCGGCGCCGCCTGCATCCAGTGAGCTCCAACATCCTCAGACGCTACGCGAGGGCAGCGCGCACGTACGTACATCGTGGAGTCTGGAATAGTGCGCGTAAAGCGCATGTGAAGGCAGAGGATGTCCTGGCGGGGGGTCGGACGGTGATGGTCGGGGTGAGAGAGTGGTTGACAGCCCGGTCGGACTTTGGGTGAGAAGTTGAACTTCGTAGCCCCGGCAAGGAAGCAAGAAAAAAGGTTGCACGCGCACGGCTGCAAGCCCAACTGGACAGCCGTCGTATAGAGCAAGGTGGCTGAGATACCTGCCTCCGGGGTGCGACGGAGCTGTCAACGAAGTCTATGGCGCAGGTCGGCTTCTCTGTGGCGCTCCCCGGCGCTCTGAGAGTTACAGAGGCGCGCTTTTGTGCTCTGGAGCGCTATATATCATTGAATGGGTGCTCTGGGGATTTTTGGTTTTTGCAGAAGGACGACCCGGACTTGCTGTGACACCCTGGCGCTTTCCTATCATTATTGCTGCGGACTCCCCAAACGCTCCCTCCCCCGGCACATCCACACAACACACCGCGTCCCTGGCTCTGGTCCTCTCCTCTACAATTCGGGTACATACCCCTGGGCTAATTCGATTCGGCACATATCCTTTGGCTTGTTCGATGTCGCCTCTCATTAACGACCGGCTCCCCTGCTACTTGTACAACATGTATATCTACCCCACGCGCGTGTAACACCTAATGGACTGTGACTGCTGCTGTACTGGATTGCTCCTGCCCTTGCGCTTGACCGTTGGCGCCACCCCTAGTCCTGCCCTCCGACCCGGCGTTGATGACTGGACAGGCGCGCAGGCACGCCGGCGGACACGAGGCGGCGACCATCAAATTTATTGCATGACTGGCAGAGAGTAGACGCCCTCGGAGCAGTCGTCCCGCCACCTCCGCGGCCGCCGTACGGCGTCCGCTCCCCGTCCTGGGCAAGGTGTGAGAGAATGCGTCTGAAACGATCGACTCTGCATCCCTTGTATCCCACCCGCGCAGGCCTCTCACGCCCAAGACGCGCAGTCCTCGCCTCATCGGGCCGCGCTGCATGGGATCCTGTCGCGGGTGCAGTGCAGCGCGAGGGGTCGTCATGCGACGCGCACATCACTGCCCGATTCCGTCGCAGATCGCAGATCCATTCACTGCCCGGTGCAGGCCCCTGTCCTGTACGTGTTGCGTTCATGTTGTCGTCGCCGTCGTTGTCATCTTTCCTTCCATACAATCCTTGAGATCCCGGCGACGAGATCTCCGGGCGCGAGCGACGGTCGCAATGCACAGGATGGTCGGTCGGTCGATGGCGTGCTCCTCATATTGGCGACGCATCGGCTCAGAGCCACATGACGCGCAGTCGTGCTCACTCCCACGCCGGGTCCATGGCTGAACGTCTGCTGCGTCCCCAAGCGTGAATGGTACCGTAAGGGTACAGTAAGATGCGCGTCGGAATGTTGACTGCAAGGGTTATGCCACTCCTAATCATTTGAAATGGAAGGAATAGAGTCTATTCCTGCAGCATTGGAACCTCAAAGCGTCTATCTGTGGGAGATTCGCCACAGATGAGGTTGATAGGCCTGCAGAATCCTGAAAACCTCGCGGAACAATACAGTTGAGACTCCGACCGAAGAGCTTCTCTTGCTTCTTTACCGCCGCGACGGGTCCTTCCAAGCTACTTGCGCCCCCATGAAGCTACTTCGCGCTCTGCCATTGCGAAATAATGTTGATTTCCCCGCTGCCGATTTCTGCTCGCATTCTCGACATCCAATGGTGCTCAGCGCTGACCGTGGGACCCACCACGCAACCACCTTGTTGTCCCAGCCCGATTCGCGGCCACCAAAACTGGTCTATCCCGGGCTTGCATCAGCGTAAAAGCAAAGACGCGGGCCCTCCGCAGCAGCCCGGTCCAGCAGCTTCCACAGCTTCCACAGGCGATAACTACGAGTTCTGTCGACCTTATTGCTCGCCGTTCGCTTTGCATGATCGCACTCCGGCGCCCATGGATGCAGTGCTTCTCTACTAGCCCGGGTGATCTTCCCATGTTCTGGTCGACTGGCTTATTGTAAACAGTGGCCGTCTGGTTCCACAACTGTGCGGTCTATCCTTTCCGGCCATAGAGGTAGGACGCTGGACCCGGCAGAAATCTCGTTCTGTTGACCCCACGATCGCTCCCCCGCTCACTACTACTACTTGGGAGTCATACTGCAAAAGCTTTTGCTGCATCTAGTTTGCATTGTGGAACGACCGCTCGCAGTCCTATCTATATCTTCCTCGAACGCATCGCCCTGATGGTCGACTCAGTGCGTCCATGCAAACAAACTACGAAACACTGCCGTAGTCAGTGTCGACGATGGGTACACCAGACGCAGCCGCCCCGGAAACTTGGTCGCGCTTCTGTACATCGCGGACAGCGACCACAATGTCTCCCACGATCTCGCAACTTTACGGACGACGGGACGGTCGGCCGGGCGTCTCTGAGCCCTTGAGCTGGTGCACTGTGTAGGGTCTTCCGGTGTCCGCGAGTTTAGTCTATAATTGACCGTGGCTGAGCTTATCACCGCCCGTCCAACGATGAACACCGTTTTTTTTTTCTTTCCGTCCAACACGTAGCAGGCTCCTCGTCCTTCCAGAGGGTACTGAGACTAGTGTACCTCGTTGGATAACACTTTGTGTATATACTCAGCCGGGATCTCCCATGACAACGAGTTGCATTGCAACCGAGAAATCCTCCGCCGGACCGGAAAAGGACAAACCCGGTATAGTAGCGATTTATGGCGCATCGAGAAAGGCGAGAGAGTTATCGAGGCAGCCAAACAGCGTCTTTCTCAGAGCATTTGCCAGCTGGGTCTCCGCGGGAGATGTCGGTGGCAGTAGTCTCGGCCGCGTGGACGAGGCGGGGCGAAATCAGATCTCATGTGGGCGGAGTTGGCATCTGCCGTTCTTTGCCCTCGAGTCCCGCCCACCCCTCCAGGCCAGCGCACGACACCGAACAAGCCGACCGCCTTGCGCCTGCCCGTCTCGCGGTCACCACATTCCTTTCTCCTCACGCTCGCTCATACGCCATAAAACCCCCACGAAATTCGACCTCGAGCCATGCTCTTCCGCAACAGACGTGCCCCGCACCTCAACCGCCTTGCCGCCCGCCAGGATGACTTCCCGCTCTTCCCGCCCATCTTTGGCCCCCCTGGCGGCGCCACTACCAGTACGTGCTCCGCCCAGCGATGCTCCCCCAATTCTCACAGCGGTTGCCAGCTTCGACGTCGACGACGGTGCCGCCCCGCCCCTCGCAGTCTAATCCCGTGATCTCCAAGCGTCAGTAACAAATATAATTATAATAGCTCAATTCTCAGAATTATTGATCTGTTACTACCAGCGCCTGCCACGACCGACGAGACCACCCCGACGCCCACGCCCACCCCGACGCCGACGCCGACACTGACAACAGAGTCGACGACGACAGCCCCGACGACGACGACCGAGGCGACGACGACTACGCCGGGCACCACTCCGCCCCCGGTTGTGGTGAGTGCCAGCGAAAGCCACCAGCAGCGATCAGCACTGACTCCAGCTCAGAACACCCCCGGATCGTCCTATGTCTACAACGGGCCCAGCTACAGCTATGTGTACAACGGCGACGAGGACCTCCCCACGAGCACGGACGCCAACGCTGCTGACAACACATCCCCGTCCACGTCTGGTGGACACAAGACTGTCACCTACATCGGTATCGCCGCCGGCTGCATCCTCGGCGCCGTCTTGATCATCGCTGGAATCATGTTCGTCGTGGTGAGTACCGGATGCTATGCTCTGGATTGCACAGCGGTTCGGAACGCGTCCAAAGTCGATGTCAGGGCAGTCGAAACTTCCTCAGGGACTGGTCCTCGGACTGATCGTCTCCTGGAGCGGAAGGGCTCAGATACGGAAGCGTTTCCTGCTCCTTCGACGCTGGGGCTGCAACTGGCAAACCCGTATTACGGCTACCGTAGTACGAGTATCGCGATGACACGCTGCGGCCTCCGCGCTGCAGGAGACATGATCATCGAGGCTCGAGTCGCGGAGACCGTTCGCTCCTGGTCCAATGTCGTATCTCCGAGGCATTGCGAGTGGGATGACAATTGTCACTACCCATTTGTAGCCACACCGTTGCAGTACCGCACCGCGACCATCGCGCGCTTGAGGTGATCGGCATTGACGCGGCTGGGGTCGCGCATTTGCCATATCCTTCGGGTTATCGGTGCTGCGCTCTCCAGGCTATGAGGGCCATTGTCGCGCACCCGTAGTTGCACGGGTATGGCTCTGCGCTGCGGCCAACATGCGCTGCAGGCGACATGACCATCGACGTTAGGGCCGCAGAGACCGTTCCCGCCTGGAAGCCCCAGGCATTGCGAGCCTGTGATGACGGTCGTCACTACCCCGCCCGTAGTTCCACGGTTACGGTGCAGCGCCGCGACCATCGCGCGCTGGAGGTTTCCGGCATTGACGCGGATAGGGTTGCGCATTGGCCATATCGTCCGGGTTTCTGGTGCTGGGTTCTGAAGGCTCCCAGAGCCTTTATTACCTCACTCGCAGATCACGGGCATGGTGCAGCACCGCGGTGACTCGCAGCGTCGCAGTTGTGGCGTAGCATAAACGTATTACGGTTACCGTAGTACGAGCATTACGATATCGCGCTGCGAGCGACATGACCGTCGAGGTTCGAGCCGCAGAGACCGTTCCCTCTTGGTCCCATATCGTAGGCCAAAGGCATTGCGAGTGGGATGACGATTGTCACTCCCGCCCGTAGCCACCGCACCGCAACCATCTTGTGCGCTGGAGGTGACCGGCATTGACGCGGCCGGGGGCCTGCATTTCCCATATCCTCCGGGTTTCTGGTGCTGGTCCCGAGGCTCAGAGAGCCGTTGCCGCGCACCCGTAGTTGCACAGGTATGGCGCAGCACTGCTGCCAACGTGCGCTGCAGGTGACGCGCAGCGTCGCGCTCTGGGTGGCGGACAAAACATGATCTAGACAGCCTGGTTGGACGAGCGTCACTCCTCCTGCTATAGCTAGGCAGGCATGGTCGCGGCCACTGTGCGTTGCAGCGTCGCGATTCTTGTGTCTCATCAGGCCGTGCTGGACGGGCCGTATTCCCCCTCCGTGGTTCTGAGAGCCCGGACGGAGGCCGGTTACAGCCCATTCTGCAGATTTACCAATGTGGTTGCGGCCGCCGTGCGCTACAAGTGACCCACAGCATAGTCGCTTGGGTCACATATCGGCTGGATATCTTGTGCCATATTTGGATCTCTTAGAGCACTTGCGGCCGTCACTGCAACGGCTCTAGATGTGAACATCGATGTCTGTCGCTGTTGTAGTGCGGCTTGCAACCTGAAGGAGCTGCCTGTCAATCTGCAGACCGGACTCGAATTCCTGACGAGTTCTTTCCGCTCTCATGCCTTACTCAAAGCCATTTTCGATTGCTTACGACTTGACAGAGACGCCTCAACAAGCGCCGCGAGGACGAGGCTTTGGGTGATGTCTTCGACCGCAACTCCTTCGTCCGCGACTCCATGGCCATCCCCGAGGATGCGGACGAGAGCTCGCACCCGTCCGAGCGGAACCGCCCTCGCCCGCCGACCATGATCGACCGCCACATGCGCACTGCTAACAGGGCCGTCACCCCGCCCGATGGCAGCTACCCTGGTGCGCCCGACTACAGCAACTTCGGGCCTCCGGGCGGCGGCGACAACGGCTACTATGGTCACAACCAGTACAACAACGGCGGCGGTTATGATCAGTACGGCGGCTACAACCAGTACGGGAACGCCTACGGCCAGCAGTACAACGGTTCGGACGGCTACAGCAACGAGCATTACGCGGCGCCCGGTGGCTTCGGCCAGTACGACACGCCGTCGCAGAGCCCGATCGGCGAAGGCTTCACGGACACGGCCAACGCACCGCACTACCTGAACCACCAGGTCGGCGAGTACCCCGCGCTTCCCGCCGCTGCCGCTGCCGCCGCCGCCGCGCCGGGTTCCCCGCCGAAGGACGCGAGCCGCTCTCTGACGCGCCAGCCGAGCAGCGGCGCTGCCGGCGTCGCGTACCCGAACGTTGCCGAGCTCGGCCGCGGCACCAGCGTCACGCCGTTCCAGGCGTCGCAGTACGCCGAGATCGGGAAGCGCTTGGACACCTCGAACGCCGCCGCGCCCGGCGACGCCAACCAGGCGTACGCCCGCCTCGACCGTCAGCAGGGCCACCTCGGTGCCCCGCAGACGCACAACGGTCGCCCGGCTAGCGCTTACGACGCCGAGGACGCGTACGGTGGCATCTAAGCGTCACAGCCCTCCCCCGCAACACCTCCCCTGTGCAGAATCTGCATCATACTCACCATGTCGAATCACCCATCACCCCCTGCCGTACCACCACCTCTGTCTCCTGACCTCTCTGTCTCCGTCTCCATCTCCGTCTCGCTTCCACTTCCCCCTTCTAGTACTATATTCGCCCAGTGCATTCCCCTTCGAACGGTGTGTTACCAATACTTGTTTCCCTACCCACCCTCCGCCCATCCCGCCCCTCCTCACATACCCACCTTAAGGGTGGTACTGCTCCTCGTTGCCGGTCAGCCTCAGCTACTTTGTTGTGCTTTCACTCCAACCTCGCTATTTCCCTCAGAACCGGCCCAGTGTGGTTCGCCCGCCGCTTGTGATGTACGTTGTCAGCATTACAACTTTAAGGTATCTTCCACGACGAGCCCGTCAGCGCGCAACAAGACGACATCAGATTCACATAAGTATTGCTGTGAGTAATGACACACTGCACGCACGCAAAACCC
Source organism: Auricularia cornea (assembly GCA_030578095.1). Taxonomy (NCBI): domain Eukaryota; kingdom Fungi; phylum Basidiomycota; class Agaricomycetes; order Auriculariales; family Auriculariaceae; genus Auricularia; species Auricularia cornea. Next base: position 986,947 of record JARLTE010000009.1, on the reverse strand, counting down.
TGAGTGTTTTGGATCGGAGTGCTGCCAGAGTGCTGCTGTCAAGACTCCTAATGCCAACGGTTCGAGATGCTCCACTCCGCGGAACTTGAAGATCACAAGCCGACCTGATGAACCCTCAGGATTATCGTTTTCTAATGTCTTTCCTTGCACAAAAATGAACTTTTCATAATCTCCGTTACGCCTGCAGAATGGCCTTCAACAGGAAAAGTTACGGGAACTTGACGCGATGTCTACTAAGTGCGCGTTGGGAGGGATTTCTACGATTCCTTTCCTCGTCTTACGCTGTACCTACACCCCGGGTCAACGTATTCTACCAATTCCGTGCCATCCCCGGGCTCGTTAAAGCTGTAGGTCTCGAGTGCAACTTCGCGAGTGGTCGCGCGACCAAGAGCCGCCGCCTGACGTCATTCGAAAGAACCTGGCGCGCAGATGAGTCCCGGGCCTGAAGCTCGCTATCCGTGTACAACGGCCCCCTAATTGAAACGCCATTATCTATGATATCGTTTCTCTGGTCTAGAGCGCACGCAAGGGCACAGGGTCAGGCCGTTCCGGCAGCGCTCCTCGAGCTCCCGTCCGTTCAGCGAAGCCGCGGGGTCCCTGTTCGCTTCAGACAGAACAGGCTTGATACAGAAAGCTATGCGCTCGTCATAGGCTACTTCATGACGTCCCGCGCTCCGAAGCCGTTAGGGAAGGTGCAAATCTGAGGAGACCGGGTACCGTCGAAGCGCTGCGCGCGCAAGCCTAGGCTCTACGTCACCCGCCCCCGCACCTCTCAGAAATACCAAAGTGAGCTGAGGGCAGATGCACTCGCGGATTGGGAACGGAACCTCAGGGATGTGCGAAGGAACGGCGGTTGTGGTTGCGGTTGGCCCGCCAGATGGCCATCAGTCTACTGGACCGCACGCTCGCCTGCGACCGACATACAAAGTAGAAGGCGCCTCTGAGACGGTCAATCCAATTCCAGAGAAGTCGATCAGTGGCCCAAGAAGAGCATTGGGGCGGAACGCGTCATAATATTTGAGTTTTCACGGTAGGTCGACCGCCTCACTCGTCGAGCATACTCTCGATCGACGTCACGGTTCTGTACCCCAGCTCTCAACAATTCAAGCGTCATAGAATTGATTCGAGAGCGCTGCTGCGCGTTCAGGTGGAATTATTGACCGGTACCTCTGAATTCACTGCAACCACCGCGCCACCGCGGCGCACTCCATTCTCGCAAAGCTGCGCCATCCGTATGACGCCTCAACTCGTCTCGCGCCTGCTGGAGCTACGATATAAGTGCTGGGCAGCAGCCCCTGGTGTCTGCTTCCCCTCTTGCCCCCGGGCTGCTTGGCTGGAAGCTGATGGATTCATCTCACATCACACCGCGCTCGCAACACGAATCGAGAAGACGACGCGTGTGTATTGGTCTCCTATGCATGCCCTCGTGTCTCTCCGCTGTCCAGGCCAGGCACAGCGCCGTGCGTTCGCTAACACCCTCATCCGGATCTATCCCTAACCTATTGCGCCCGGGTGGGTATGGGCCGCGCGGGAGACGTGTCCCCGCACTGCGAGCGGCCTGGGCAGGAGGAAGCGTGTAGTTTTCATCGTGCTAAACCCAATTTCTAGGCGTACATGTGCCCGCGGGCGCCGCGATCGGGCGCGCCGGGCGTCAGGCGTGGGTACACAGGTTGCGAGCCACGGGAGCGGCAGAGGAGAGGTAGCGTCCGCTCGTGGTGCGCGTGTGTCGGAAGCGGGGAGGGTGCGTGCGTTCTGCCTCGGCGCGGGGCTGGGAGCACGCTGAGCATGCCGATAGGGCGGGTGGAGATATCGAGGAACAATCAGCTCACATCCATCTCGGACTCACGCACCGCGGGCGCGCGGGGCACCCGTGTGAGCATTTCCTGCGCCTCGCGGAGCTGAGGGAAAGGTGTGCGCGCGTGAGACGGTGCCAAGGACGCTGAACGAGCCGACGTACCAGTGAACGAGCCGTCTCCGCGATCTCAGAATGCGTGACGTCTGAGGCCGCGCGGTTCAAATGCTGCACGGCTGCGCGTATCGAGGGTAATTAGGAGGTGTTCCGACGGACGTACACGACTGGCTCACCTTTGTTCAGATGGTCTACACAGTCGGAGACCTCAGCCGCGTCCAGGGTCGCAGCGCTGCCAGACTCGAGCTCGTGGCAGATCATCGAAAATGAGGCCTTGGCCGCCAGCAGACAGCACTTTCCCCGCGCAATAGAGAGCTGAGAGGACCACTGTGCGGCGTCCGCCTCAAAGGCCATCTGCCCGAACACGTTGCGGTCCGCCCACAGGGCCCAATGCTTCCTGTCGGAAGCTCTTGGTAATTTAGTCGCGACTCGGAGAACGTCGCTTCCGGTCGTGTGAAGGGTGCGACATCGCGGAAAGTTCGCATTGGGCGAGTTGGGCAGAGGGTGCCTGTGGGTGTGCGGCATGTGGAGAAACCCTCTCATGAGCTGATCGACGGCAAGAGAGAGGATGTCTGAGGGCGGAATGCGTGGCAGCGATAGCCGCCGGGGCGGAAAGGGGAACGACTGGGGGGAAAACGGCGAATCCGACGGCCACATGGTGTCCGTAAAGGCCGGCGCGGGGCGCTGAGGCTGCCCAGAGACGCGTTCCTCGGCCAGATAGACGAGGACCCGCCCGCAGGTGAGAGCGAGCCGATAGTCCTCGGCAACGGCTTCTTCCTGCTTCACTCGGCGGGGATGGTTCTCCCCCACCTCAAAGACGTCGAGCGCACGCCCGTAGTAGTACGAAGGGTCCGGGACCTCGTCAGGTTGGATCACGCTGGGATCCTGGGCGATGAGAGTTCCGAATGAGAAAAGCGCCGAGCCATAAACAGTGTAGAACGCTGTGACCGCTTCCGGCGGCTGGGAGGGATCGACGGCGGGCTCGAGGGCCAGGAGGAGCGCGGAGGGAGGCGAGTGCGGCTGGTCGAAGTTCCACTCGGCCGCGGGGTGCGCATCTGGAGGAGTTATGACTGGGGGCGACGTGCGCGGCGTGTAGACCGGGGGAGGCGCGTAGAGGACGCTGGGATCGCGGAAGATCGAGAGAAAGCGTTCGCACTCGCGCAGGACGCGGCGCAGGAGCGGCAACGCGTCGAGCGGGTTTGGGCCTGCGAAACACGACGTCACTCAGCCACAAAATAAGTGAGACGGTTGGGGACGGGCGCCGCACCCTCGTAGAGCTCCATGGCGAGCGCATGGAGCTCCTTGAGCGCGTTCCAGTCGTCCAGGGCGTTCGCGGGCTTGCTCTCCGGGTCAAGGTCCATGACAAGAAGTGGAGATTTCTCATCAAACCCGTCGCGCGGCCGGAGTCTCTTTGGGCTGCCGAACGGGTGGCGGCGGTATTCGTCCTCATCGCAGGCGAACGACGGCGTACGCGGGCGCTTCATCTTCGAGGTCGCCGCGAGCATGGGCACGATCTATAAGAGGTGCGCATCCGGCTCGGGCACTGCTGGGCCTGGGTCTGTCGGCGTCGCGCTCAGCAGGCCAGGAAGGGAGCAACGGGCCTAGGCCCGGGACGGCGTTTACCGCGCACTGATTCCAAGCCTGCCACAAGCCCGTTCCGTCGTCGTCGCCGCCGGCGCCCGCGGGCTGCAACAGCTGGGCTCGCTGCGCGGAGCGACGTCGGCGGGTCGCTGGCCCCGCAAGCACACGCCGCATTGGGCTGCCGAGCCTGAGACACCGCCCGAGATGCTTCACGACAGGAGCCCAGGCCGGCCCATTGATTATCTAGCCGCTGCGAAGCGCGGGTCTTTTTGCACTGGCAGATCTTGCCTCTTTGGACATCGTCCGCGTGTGTTACGTAATCATCGCGCCGGGGACACGAGCAATCTTGAAATCCGAGCAATCCAGCTGCGCGGCGCGTTGAAGTAGGAACGCATGGTATCGCGGTCGAAGAAAATGCTTAAACCATTTCTTGGGCGCCTCGGAGGCACACTTGACAGCTCCGGCAGGTGTTTATCCTCTGTCTCATCTCCAGGTCCAGGATCGCTTCCTCCCTCTGCAGAACAACGGAATTTCGAACGGCGCTAGCCGACGCCGCGGAGTCTCCTCGACCATGCTGAACCCCACCATATTCACCGCTCTAGATGGCTACAAAGTTCATCCCCTCGATATGGTCAACATCTGACGCCTCTGAAGCGTGTTTTAGCCCATCCGTGCCGGATGGAGTCAAGCGCATCTGGGGTTTGCCAGATTCGCTCTTCCTGGCCGAGCTGCTTGCGAATGAAGTCCCTCCCTAGAAGAGCACGGTGGCCATGTAGCACGCATTGCTGCAGAGAAGAGTTCCCCCGCGTTCTTCTTCTGTGCCGGCCTGAACGATCCTTGGCTTCCCACGTAATGCCGACTGGTTCGCTCCTCGTGCTCCGGGTTGCTCTCATGACCTCTCGGAATCAGGCTGTCATCCAGAGGGATCGTAGTCTTCTGGTCGGCTTGGGTACTGCATTGCGCAGCCGCAGGCACGCAGCTGAGCCTAGGTGCTTATGTCCCCGACGGTGCGTTCGTCTCCCGTGCTCCTTCTCAAGCATCCCTGAAACTACCACAGAGTTGTTTAATCCGGACCAGCACGGCGTGAAAGTCGCCTGCGATGCTTCCTCTGTCACGTGCTATTCGCCTTGCATTCGTACGGCATCGAGGCTGCACCGATCTCTCTCCTGATCACCTCTCTAGCTCCTGCTTCGGAATCGCTGCTCACACACGCGGTCGAGTGTGAGCGTTCAAGGTGAGTTGATTCCTGGCCGTGTTTACGTTGCGGCGTCTCCTTTCCCAGCGCCGGGAGAACGGTGCGAATGGCCCATATCACGAGATGGGTTTGACCACGCCGGGCGGGCATTAAACGACCGTTCCTTATACACTCCCACATGGTGTACTGCCGTCCTTGCAGGAAGACTCCATCCGTCGGTGCGGCGACTGACAATAACTTCCGCAGTGAGGATCTCGACGAGTCCAGGGTCGAGTCGATGCTCCCTGCGATCCCAAACGAGTGGAGCATTTACGCCTTCCACGAAGATTAAACACTCACATTCACCGAGCGGCCACCATTCAGTTTACCCCGACGCAGGAGCCCCTGACATGAAGTCCGAGGTTCGCGACCTTTCGGCAGGAGACTGGTTGATGGTCAACAGGTTCGTACCACCATGGAGATTCTCCAACTCACTCGCAGAGATTTTGGGGGAGGTTGAGGTCGGAATTGTGGCTATCGCAGATGTACTCGGTTGCCGAGGAGAAGCCGAGATGGTAAGCTTTGTCCCGGGGAAAGAATACGCTGGACATGCATTTTTCGTGCGAAGAAAAACGTCTTTAAAGCTGATCGTTTCTAGTTGTAAATTCTCATTCATACATTGTTTCCTTGTTTCCTTTTCCACGTTCCGGACGTTGTCGCAATGATTGTCCGGATAAACTTGTTTCGGAGTCCGCCCCCGGAGTGGCATCACGCTCTTCTCGTCCGACCCCAGTCCAGTCCGCCTCGCCCGCCACCGCGCCGCCACCTCAATCAGCATGGCGGTATCGGAGGTGCGCGCCCGCGCCCAGCATCTCTGCCACCTGGAGCTCACCGCTCGCTGCAGGAGTTCGAGCCGTTGCTGAAGGAGGTCGTCTCCGCAAAACGACTCTCGGCGTCCAAGATGAACAAGCTCACCGAGCTTGCGCTGAAAGGGATCGAGGTGTGTGTCCTGCGCCCGCGCCCACCGTGCGCTGACCGTGTGATGTTTCGCGATGGCGCAGCACGACAGCCAGCTCGTCTCCATCCTCTATCGCACGCATAAGAGCCTGCCCATGACCTCGAAAGTCTCCAGCCTATACGCCTTTGATGCTCTTGCTCGCGCTGCCCGCTCACAGGCCAACAAGTCTGGGATCGTTGGCGACATATATGCTCCTACTGGCAACTGCGCGACGTTCTTGCTGAAAATGGAGGGCGTGCTGGACGGCCTCGTCCAGGACCTGATGGCTACGCATTCCTCGGAAATCCAGGTCAGTCCCTACGTCTTGCCCTTTATCTCCAGGTGCTCTCTGGAACGGCTCGTCCACCACCTGGAACTGCACTCGCGCTCCGTGCTCTTCGCGTCGCTTTTGCCCGAAGCTCGTATCTGCCCGCGACCCGGGTGTGCATTGCCCTTCCTGCATGCTCGATGTAAATCGTCCATACGTCGTTGTGGTGCCTCGCCGTCGTCGGACAGAGCAGCGCAGATGCCAGCCCCACAGGCCACAGGTTTGCGTAGGACATGCAGCCGGACACACAGTCGCACACAGGCGCAGATGAACGGCCGTCGTTCCAAACGGCCCTACACTTTCTTTTTTCTTATTTAGTTCCGTGTAAGTCCGAACACGCGCTGACTTAGCCCCGGCACCGCGCCACCGTTGGCCACCCACAGGAAAAGCTGCGCAAGGTACTCGACATATGGACGAAGGCCGGCACGTTTCCCCCGCATGTACTCGCGCGGTTGTCGGATATGACGATAAAGAAAAAAGGTGCATATCGGGGCCGGACTGACATGTCTGCTAAGTACATCATTCCTGCCTGCAATCCATGCGTCCAGTGTGCCGTTTGCGGCACGTCCTCCGAACCTCCCTTCTCTTGAGCGTGCACAAAGGAAGACACTGAGATGGGGCATTTTTTCTTTGGTAGACTCGCCCGCACCGGCCCCGCCGCAGGACCCTCGAATACAAGCAGGGCCGCAGGCGCCAATGATGGTGTCGCCGCCGCCTCCACCAATAGCCGTGGCACCGGCCCTGCAAGCGCCGCCGCCAGTACCAGCACCGACGGCACCAGCACCAATCCCCGACGTTTCACTGCTCATGTCGCTCCTGAACGCGGCACCTCCTACGATACAACCGGCACCGGCAAGTAATCCTCTGGCATACCTGAACGGGTGAGCGTTCTACTCCCAAGGCTTGACAGGCAGCTCATTCCGGACGACGCACCTTGCAGACTCGGAGCGAACGGGCAGCCGCAAATAGCGCCAAACATCACCGATGCGGCAGGCGCACTGGCATTGATCCAACAGCTTGCATCGGCAGCGCAGCAACCTCCACCGTCCCAGCCATTCCCTCCCCAGCCCCCTGCGCCGGTACAACAGCAGATTCCGGTGCCGCTCCCGCTGGCCGCCTTGACTGCCGGGCGAAACGGGGTTCCCCCGCAGCACCAGGCCTATCCACCCGTGCAGTATCCAAACACCAACGGCGCGGCAGGCCACCCCCAGCATCCCCTCAACGTCCGCAGCCCGCCGCGCCCGCCGGGGCCGCGGCCCCACGACTTCAGAAGCCGGAGTCGCAGCCCGCCACGCGGCCCTGGAGGCGGGCGATGGGCGCCGCCCGCCGGCCCGCGCAACTTCTCGCGCGACCGCGAGCGGGGGCGCGACGACTTCCGCGGGCGCGAGCGCAGCCGCGAGCGCTTCCGCGACGACCGCGGGCCGCCGCCGTTCCGCGAGCGCGAGCGCGACTGGGACCGCGACCGGCGGCGGCGCAGCTTCAGCCGCTCGCGCTCGCCGCCGCCGCGCGGGCGGTTCGCGCCGCAGGGCCCGCGGCGCGACGTGCGGCCGTACAGCCCGCCGCGCCGGCCGTCAAACCCGACCGCGGCGGCGTCCGGCGGCGTGGGGCGCGAGGAGGTGCGCGTCGCGCCGGACAGCGGCAAGGACGAGTTCGGGCGCGACATCCGCGCGCGCAGCGGCAGCCCCGACGACGACGCGCCGCGGGACAGGCCCGCCGCGGACGACACGCGCGAGGTCGACATGGAGCAGGAGACGCCGCCGCCCGCCGACGAGCGCCCGGCGCCGATCCTGACCTCCGCGTCTGGCACGGCGCCCGTCACCGCGGGCAGAGCAGACGCAAATAGAGATACTAACGCTAAGCCTGCGGGTGGCGGCACCGAGGGCGGGCTGGAGGCGTTTGATTTCACCGCGTTCAACTTTGGCGAGCCGGCGTCATGGGAGGCGCTGGGCAAGGCGTGGCAGGTCTCGTACGGCTCCGCGCCGACGCAGGAGCAGCTCGTGACGCTCCTCATGGGCAACGCGAGCTCGCAAAATAATAGCAGCAGTGTGAACGCCGGAGCGGGAGCGGGAACGCCCGCAAGTGCAAGTGGCGGCAGCGGCGGCAGCATGATGCCCGTGGGTCAGCCCATCCAGACGTTCGTCGACTCCGACCGCGACCAGGACGCCGGCTCTTGGCGCGGGGGCGGAGGTGGACGCGGCGGCTGGCGGGGCGGCTTCCGTGGACGGGGGCGTGGCGGAGGTGGAGGTCACGGCGGGTATGGAGGAGGCGGGTACGGACATGCCGGCGCCGGAGGACACATCAACGGCGAGTGGGGATACGCTGGGCCCAGCGACGCCAGCGACCCGTATGGAGGCTCGGACGCGATCGTCCTGGGCGGCGGCGACTAGTACTCGGAGTGGGCTGTTCGACTTTGATGCTGTTTATGCTACGTATTTTTTCCTGCTCTTGTGCTCTGTGTAGTATAGCGAACCCGATGCTGTCGACCCAGGGCGGCGTGGACGCGTAAACCAATGGTGGGGAGCGATGAAATGCTTTGATTATAACCACAACAGTAGGCGGCCCATCTTGGGCCATGGTCAGTCAGCCGCAAAGCGGAGACTGCGTTGAACTCCGGCGCGACGGTAAACGGTGACGGCGACGAGCGACACAAGCGCGGTCTTGCCGAAGGGAGGAAGGCACAATGTATCCTCCGCCAGACGTTGCAATCTTGTGCTTGCTTCAGGTCGGGTGCTGACGACGGACATTACGGCCAAGAGCCCGACACCTGCGAATCAGAGTGCACCATGCCTCTAAGCTAGACCCGTCTTTCCGGGCCGTCATCATCCTCGAACTCGAGCCTCGTAAGCTCGAACCCATCCCGGTTCGCCTCTCTGCCCCGGTTCCCATACACCCATCTTGGACCGAGTGCGGCGGCGGCCGCGCGCGCCTTGCGCGAGCGGAAAGGACTTGGCCAGTAGATATGCCACGTCCCGAGGATGCACAGGATGCCGATGAGGCTGCCTGCGAGGACGTCCTCGACGTGGTGTCTCTGTTAGAATAGAAGCCCATGTTCAGCACGAATGGAGCTGGTGCAAGCGAGAGCGGTGCGTACGTAGTCCTCGACGCGCGAGACGGCGATCCATCCTGCCAGCACGAGCGGCGCGAGCACGATGCTTAGCCGCGCCAGACGGCTAGCGAGGAGGCCACTTCCCGTCGGCGCAGCGAGCAGCTTGTGGGCCAGCAGGAGCGCGACGAAGCCGAGCCCGGTGAACGCGGACGACGAGTGGCCCGAGGGGAACGAGCGTCTGCCGTCGCGCACTTTCTCGGCGTTCCTAAGCAGTGTCAGGATTGAATAAATACAGGTTGACGCGCTTTCAGGAGAAGCGTACCCTGTACATGCGCTGGCTGCCGCATCCCACTTGCAGCGGTCCAGGAAGTCGGGGCGCAGGCGGCCGACGCGGTTCTTGAGCATTTCGACGATGAGGTCCATTAGGAAACTGACGAAAGAATTCGCGTCATGGAAAGACACCGCACATTTGCGCGTGAACGAACCGACCAGACAGAAAGGTCAAGGCCCCATGGTGCAGTTCTATCGTTGACCGTGTAAGGAGACCGTTGAGCAGCGCGACGCCCAGCGGGGACCAGAAGGACAGTATCATCGACAGTAGGCCGGGAACACTGCAGACCATGCAGACCGATCAGCATAGTGTAACGTTTGTGCGAGTGGCGGTCGCGGCAGCAGCCACTGACCGTTGTTTGCCATTCGCGAAGGATATGCTGGCATCGTTGAGCGGTACAGGTCGCTGGAAGACAGGTTGGCCTTCTATGAAGCGCCCAGCAAAGAACAGCAAGGTTGTAATTGCCCTGAACCAGCCAGGTCGGTGATAATGCAGCGGGCGAACAACGGGTTGGCGACCTACCAGTCGGCCAGGTACGCGACGTCGAACCATTCCAGCTGGTCTGACGCAAACCAATCCTCGTATATGGCATGAAGTCGGTCCATTGTTTGGTCAACGCTCGAGAAGGGGAAGAGCAGCCAGTATAAAGCAAGCAGAGGGGATAAGCGCCGGGGACAGCATGCGGAGAGTGCCGCGCACATCGAGAGCGTCCAATTGCGAGAATCGCTGAAGCATAAAGCAAAAGGGTTCCAGACAGAACATGCAGTCTGCGTCTGGCAGGACGCGCAAACCACAGGACCCAGGTGGACAAGGGAACGCCGGAAACTTTAAGTAAGCGTAGTGTAGGGAGAAGCTTCACACAGCGGGCAAAAGATCGTGTTCCCAGCGTGATTCGAACACGCGTTTGAACGGATGTGTGAACCACAACGTTCCGATCTAACCACTAATCTATGGGAACTTGACGGGACAGGCCAATGGTATAGATGCATCGCACTCGCGACGTCTGTGCTATTTTTTGAGTCTGACGTCGACGCCGCGTGCCACGCGCCTACGTGTACAGCTTTGAGAAACGCCCCGTCTCAGACGACCCCAGGCCTTTCTCTGCGACGACAGCAGTCCGAGCCGGAATGGGAAGGCGGTCGTGATTCAAACAAGTCGGTCAAAGCTCGAATGAGCCGCATTGACGCCTCGGTACCTCGGACCTACGCAAAATGGCTAGGATTTATAGGGAGCGGTGTCGATTGAGTTGGATGGGCGGCAGAACCAGTGCTAGGTCACGGATACTCCGCTCAGGCTTTCTTCGTTTCCTTCCTTCTCCACCCGGCACTCACCCAGGCTCCTGACTCCAAAATGCTCTCTCTCGCCGTCGCCGTCGCCGCCTCGCTCGCTCTCTCGCGCGCCCAGGTCATCCCCAGCGAGCCCGCGCCCGGCCGCGACTTCCAGATTGGCGGAACCTGCGAGATCAGCTGGACGCCCGACACGTCTGGCACCTGGGGCACGACCTACGTCCAGCTCATGACCGGCTCGAACGACCAGATGGTTCATCTCACGACCGTGCACCAGTTCGACGGGACGAGCTCCGCGGCGACCACGTTCACGTACACTTGCCCGGACGTCGCCCCGCACTCGGCCATCTACTTCTACCAGTTCACCAGCGCCGGCCAGGACTCGCCTCAGTGGACGGGCCGCTTCTCGGTGCGTTAACTCCGTTTCTAGTTAATTTTCTGCCCAGGTTTTAACTCGCGGACCTCAGATCTCGAACAACCACGACCTCGTCCCGCCCACCGAGACCGACGCGTCCGGCGTCGCCTGGGGCACCGGCGCCCTGACCAACCCCGCGTTGGCCGTCGCAGCGCCGCCCACCGCGCCAGGCGGCGACGGCGCGACGACGCCGCCGACGGACCCCACGACGCCCTCGAACCCCACCACGCCGCAGGACCCGTCGACGCCCGACACCCCGGCACAGCCGCCGGCGAGCAACACCCCGCCGAGCACGCGCCCCGGCCCCGGCCACGCCATCCCGCCCGCCAATGCCGGCACCAACACGCCCCCGTCGCAGCCCTCCGAAACCCCGGAGGCGACTCCGCAGCCCGACAACGGCGCCGGCGCCCTCCGTGCCGCGCCGGCCCTGCTCGCCGCCGCCGCCCTCGCCTTCGCCGCCTTGTGAACCCGCCATCTATCCCGGTGATATAGCAGCCCATTTGGACGTTCGCGCGTACATGGACACTCCGTTTCTGCCAGTTCAAGTTCAAGTCCCAACCCGCATCTGTGACGATATTTACTTATAGCCATTATCGGCCTGTTGAGGATAATGCAGTCGCTCCTTGCCCCTGCCCTCGTGTGTCCGTGCCTTGCCGCGGACGCGCTGCGGCCATTGTACGCGACGATGTTAGCGCCAAGCGATCCTAAATTAGGACAAACGCGTCGCTTGGAAACACCGGCAGCACGCTGGCATGTGTCCACCGCGCTCCAAGTGGCGGTACACCTCATCACGATTGTTCGAATGAAGATCGGCGGTTCATGTTGACCAAAAAACCTGCCGCTGTGTTGCGGTTCCTCGCCAATGTGGGAGTTTCTGGTCCTCGGACGTTTCAACAAGACAGGCAAAACGCATCGGAGCTCAACTTTCCTAGACAGTGCTTGCGTATGAAGGAGGACTACATCCTCCGGCTGAATAGCACGGTTTGCGCACGGAAGCCACAAGTACAGATGCAGACAGCGTTACAGTCGGCGGTGCCAGGGAAGTGGCTGGTCACGCTGCTCGTCGGCGCGCTCAAGAAGGACAAGAGAGCGGACCTAGCCGACAGCTACCGCACTATAGGTCTCGAATGCACACTGCTCAAAGTCCTGACCCTGCTCATCGACCGACGGGTCCGCGAGTGGGCAGCAGCACGCAAGCTGCTCCCGGACTCACAGAACGGATTCAGGCCGACGTTCAGGACGAACAATAATGCGTTCATCCTTCGCTGCGCCGCCGAGAGGGCGCGCGCACAAGGCAGGCAGCTTTACGTCGCTTCGGTGGACCTCGCAAATGCCTTCCCATCGGTGGACCGCCCGCTACTGTGGCTGAAGCTGATGAAGATGGGTATGCAGGGCCCGGTCTTCGACCTGTACCGTCACATCTATGCCAACATGGCGTACATCGTGCGGAACGAGGGCCTATACTCGGACGCCTTCTCGTCCGATATGGGAGTGCTAATAGGAGACCCTGCTTCCCCGATGATGTGGAACCTGTTCTTCGCCGACCTCGAGCTGCCAACACGGGAGGACGATATACGGCTAGGGGGCCGCGTCATCTCACACCTGGAGCACGCGGACGATGTCCTGCTGCTATCAACGTCGCGAGAGGGGATTACGGCGCACATTAAATCGCTGCGAGACTGGGCGGCTCGCTCATTCGTGTCGATAAACGTGGACAAGACGTGGGCGATGTCTGGAGGTGTGCCGGTACAGGGCGACGTACTCCTCGATGCGGGCGACAAGCTCATCACGCTGTCCACCGACGCCAAGTACGTCGGCGTCCATCTGACGTCGAGCAACCTACGCATACTGCACGCACACTATGCCAAGCAGGCGACACGGGCAAAGAAGGCGATCTCGTCGTGCTTTGCGGTGGAGAGCGTTACTGGGGCGCTGCCAGTGGATATGGCCTTGAAAATCTACAAGGCGCGCGTGGACCCCCACTTGATATCTGGTGCAGACATTTCTCCGGACGCTGTCGATGCGCATGTCGAGAGCCTGGAGGAGGTTCAGGTTGCGTTTCTGCGCCGGATACTGGGACTCGGGTCGCGCTCATGCACGACACCTTTGTTCTCGGAGACGGGTATCTGGCCTATCCGCGCGCGAAGGGCCGAGCTTGCTATCCGCCACTTGCAGTACTGCAGGTCTCGACCCAGCAACGAGCTTGTATCCCATGCACTTCAAGACTCGATTGCGTTGGCGGAGCTCGGGTGCTTGTCCTGGTTTGGCGACTTGCAGCTGGCTCTCGGACACTTTGGCGTGGAGCTCGGCTCGGGGCATTTCCTCGCGGACGAGACGGTCACAGGCCTTAGGGACGGGGTCCGAGCTTGCGTGCAAGAGCGAGTACACGCGCAGTTCGCGGTCTCGTCAAAGTTGCGCCTGCTTCGCGCGGAGAAGGTGGGAGCCCGCCATCTGCGTACTACCGGTATTGACAGTGCGGGGTGTAACACAGCCCGCGGGGACCGCAGGGCGTCGTGGGGGCGCTATAGCGCTTAGGAGTTACTTGTTGGTGAAGCGCAAGTCCCACCGGGTGGCGCTGACGAAGCTGCTTGTGTCGAATCACGACCTCGCGGTGGAGCTCCTGCGATACTCGACGCGCACTGCGGACCGCGTACATCGCGACATGAGGCTGTGCAGGTTCTGCGGAGTACGCGTAGAGGACGAGATTCATGCTCTCTTCGAGTGCAAGGAGTGCCCCGGCATCGAGAGGGCGCGAGAAGTGTTTGGCGATGGTCTCAAGAGGTTGAAGATCGAGGCGGAACTAGACAGACACTCGGACGAAGGCTGCGAAGCGGCGATCAACTTCTTACTGGAGGACAAGGACAGGGCGGCGGTGTTTGCGGCGTTTGCGCATTCAGTACTTGACCTGTTTCAGTCCCGTGCGCTGGCACATCCGGATCTTTAATACAGCGGTTGGTCGTTATTGACCAGATTTTGGCTCCAAGAGGTGCACGCACAAGCTGAGCCGGCAAGAGCATGGGGGGGCGCATGATGGCGTGAACAGTTTAATCTTGACAGGGTCCGGCAGAAGGGGCCCTTGTTGAGAACTTCGGATCGCTCTTATGTTAGCCTTCCTCCGTGACAGACCATATCTGGCGTTCAGAATCTAGAACGATGGACAGAGGACTGTGCGGAAACTCCGGTAATCCTAACGGAGGCACCGGTATTTTACTACTACTACTACTACTACAGTCCGTCGGCAAAGTTGGGCGAAGAACTCGGACGCACTTGAGAAGCGTGTCGAGTCCAGGCCCACTTGGCCGAGCGCGAGATGGGAGCCTGCTGATAGGGGAAGCAGAATAAACGCAACTCATGGACCAGAAAGAAGCGACCGATGAAACCGTATGCTGTGCGCCCGTCAGCGACAAGGTCGGTAGCATGTGTTTGTACAACACCCATAATATTCGCACTGCGAGAGCAACGGACGTTACGGTCAGGTTACGGAGATGCAGGAAGTTGAAGGGAGATGAGGCACTCGGTACGGCTCTTAAGATCCCAGCGCAGACGAGGGTCAGACAACAGCTGCAGGTTTCGAAGGAAGTCGTCGGCGAGAGAAGAGGGACGCTATTTCATCAGCTTGTCAACCCGAAGCGCCACGTCGGATGCGAAGGTGTAACTGCGCTGTGAACGCAGGGCGCTCGAGTCGAGTTCTTCTGCGGAAAAGGCATGTTCTATAAGCAGCGTCGGCGCAACACGTCGGGAGACCGAGGTCAAGGAAATGCGTGATCGGCCGGTGTCCAAACGAAGCACAGCAAGGGGCGCGTCAGGGACAGTGAGCAAGGGGGGCACCGCGGCCATGCGCCAGAACACGGGACCGGGTTTGTGCGGCCAATTGCATGCGACGACCATGTGCGCGCGTGCTTCAGCAACGACTTCAGTCAAGTCTGTATCGAACCCCGCCGGAGGTTGCCTCTTGTCTATGCGCACCCGACGCCGAGGCGTGTGATTAGCGGGGTTCATCACGGAGTAGGGGGTGCCCATGGAGGTGCGGGACAGTGTCTCGATCCATTTTGGATCGTCCAGCACGACCAAGCAGACGTTGATAGATGAGTGAAACCTAAGACATTTGAGAAAGTAATGCCATGTATCGTCTGGGGCGTGCGCGTAAGCATATGATGAGGTTTGAAAAGGAACGACATACGCGACCCGGAAACGAGTAGAACGATTCGTCGGCGTCGGTCGGGAGGCGTGGTATCCCCAGTCGAAGTGTTCTTGGGTACAAGGGTGTTCGGCACTGAATCAGAACGCCGGCAAAATGACAGCGACGCAGCTGGAACGCGAGCATCCATGAAGGAGCGATAGCGGGCTTCGCCACGTTCAAAGCTATGTCGCAAGAAACACCAGTCCCAGCTGTCGTCGCCACTCCAGTATGATCGAGGCCCTCGTTTAGTAGGGTATCGCGAGGTTACGCGACGCAGATATTCGTCGCCTGCGACTTCGATGCGCGCGGCATAGTCCCAGTCCAAGACAGACACGACGTTGTAATGTTCGTCCACCATGACGTTCCGCGGATATAGATCCCCGTGGCTTAGCCCCACGGATGCCAGACGGTCGACGATACTGGCTATTTCGTGCCTCAAGCGGACGGCAGCGAAATGGCCGTGCTTGTCGACAACACTGGAGAAGCAAATCCCGTGAATATAATCCATGAGGATATAAGACGAGTTGGAATTGGCAGGGCGACCTCAGTCATGTACGCGGGGGACGGGTACGACGCTCCCT
Organism: Auricularia cornea; assembly: GCA_030578095.1. Classification (NCBI taxonomy): domain Eukaryota; kingdom Fungi; phylum Basidiomycota; class Agaricomycetes; order Auriculariales; family Auriculariaceae; genus Auricularia; species Auricularia cornea. The sequence continues at coordinate 971,119 of JARLTE010000009.1, read as the reverse complement.
GCAACACGCATGTGATGAATAATAGTGTCAACGTCCCAGGTTAAGGGTATCAATTTGAGCACGTAGCGACCGTCAACCAACATCAGGGTGCTCAGCGGCAGCTCGACCCAGGTTCGAATGCTCCGGGCACCCCGGAGCATACGCGGGCAGATGTACAAACTCTCCGTGGTATGCTCCCTGCGGTAGAATCCAGGTCTGCACACGGTATCAGCTCTTTCATCTATTTAGCAGAAGCAATCGCGCACAAGACATCACGGAGCGACCAGGGTGGCGTTGAGTGACATCTGCGCTGATTAGGAAGTGCTCTCGCCTCAGGATAGGTTGGTTGCATGACTTGCGACTGGGTGGAAGCTCGAAGACTCGGCTTTCAAACTCAGAGATAGGCGGCGGTTCCCTCTTGGTTCCAACTTCCGTTGACAGGCGCCGACGCGCAGCAGGTCCAAGCCGGCCAGGCCGTACAGGCTACAGCACGCGCGACGTGATGTCGGAACGTATGGTGCCAGGTGAACCGAGTTAAGTACGCTTGCTTGCTCAGCCGTTACTCAGTACTCAGTCGTGTACTTACGACGTGACTATCTCTTAATGTCCGATTTGGCCCATTTGATCAATATCCGATCAAATCGAGTAACGAGCAAGTCAATTGAGTTGTTGCAATGTTGAGATTTACATACACAGGAGGCCTATTTACGGAATTTGGATGAGTACCCATGTTGAAGGGCACGAGGCAGGCACGAGGCCACTGGAAGATCGCAATCACATTACCGATCATGCTGGAAAGCTGCGCGGTGTATTGACGTCGGAGGCTGGTCATAAACGCGTCGCAGAATGTGTGGGATGTCGATACGTTGCGGAGCCCGTGTTGAAGGGCTGAGACATACTAAGGGGCGAGGGGCAGGTCCGGGCACAACGGAAAGAGACAGAGACAACTCGATAACTAGACACCGGGGGGGAAGAGTGAAAATTAGGTCAGTTGACTGAGCGGTGAGGTTTGTGGAGCAGGGGAATGGCCTGAGCCTCGGGGCCATCGAGGAGAGAGATGCGGGGCGCAGGCCCGGGATCGCACTCTCACATCCAGCTATTGGATCCAGAGCTATGAGATGGGCTACGATAGCTGTACTGACTACTCGTTGGTGGCCCAAACGTCGTGGCCGCCGAACGCCTGTCTGTGCTGGTGTAGTAACCCGAGTCCGACGATTCGGAGACACAATCAACGCCCAGACTCGCAGAGCTCTCCGAAGACTCTTCTGGGATCACATTGTCGCCGTGAGAATAGGTGTAACCGGCGCTCCGTGACTGTCCTCGGCACTCTCCCATATGGGTAGAAAGCCATGATGACGGTACCTTCGTGTTGCATTTGGGGCACGGCGGTGTACACTCAACGAAGTGGGATTTTGTGTCACTCCCATTGTAAATCTTGTTGCAGTAGACACACCTCACCCATTGCGAATGGGGGACCAGGACGCCTTGGAGCCGCCCGTCGGCGCTCTGCGTACTATCCTCGGAAGAAAGACTCGAGGCGTAGCTAGCATAGCCAGGAACAGCCGTGGCTCCTGTATGAGAGGCTGGGTACCTGCGTGCACCCCCGAGCGGGGCACTCGGCAGTGCGGAATTCCGAACGAGCGCTGGCGGAGTGGGCGAAACCCCCAGTGCGCTGACAGCCGGAGACGCCGGCAAGCGCACGGATCTTGGGTCGTGTCTAGGTGGGTATGGTCCAGGAGGCACAGTACCTTTCCACCCTGGATATGGGATCCGGGTGGAGGTAGGAAAACTAGAGACGGGCGGTGCGGCTGCGTCAGGCGAGAGGATCGGGAGCTGCTGGCCGTGGGTAGATGCAGACGGATAGATCCCTGCCCCAGGAATGCTTGGGTAAGGGTGAGACGAGTTGTTGCGAGGAGGACGGCTCATGGCGCAGATTGCTATGGCGGTGGGGGGCAAATCCTGCTCGCCGGCAGACCTAGTGCATATTTAAGTATGCGTCCGTCAAGGAACAATGGACGGAAAGCCGTGGGAATATTAAAACCCCATTTGGTTTGCTGGGCTTGCCAGGGCACGCCGCGGGTTGTCTGTCAAAGCATCCAGAGGGAAGCGCACCGATATGGGTGCACTCGTTGAATCTTCGTCCGCGCGCCAATCCACGCCTGTTCGTACTGCACGCAGATGCGCGGGAAAAACACATAGACACATGGCCGCACTTGCTCTTAATTCGGATAGGAACTCGTCCATGTACACACAGTCCGAGTCTCAGTGCACAAAAATGCTCGAGGCTAGCGTGTTACCTCGTATTCAGGCCTCAAGGCCGAGAAGGCGGGTCAGGGGTCAGCCTCATCACTAGGTCATCAGTTGGCAAACAAGTGGAAGGCCGCGGGACGCTGGCTCACTGGCGGTACACAACCGGGAGGAGTAGATGTGCCCGGGATAAGTAGTCCCTTGGTCGTCGGAGTGTAAGCTTCCAGTCGCGTTGTTATCGCATCGGACTGGATGTTTGACCAAGGCAACACTATACTGAACACATACGCATACATCGGTTGGAAGTTGAGCATGGAGTGCAACGACATGTTACATGGCAGGTGAGACTGCGCTGAAGGAAAGAAGCATTGTATGCAGTCGCTGGAGATGCATCGCTACACCCCTGTAAGCTTCGCGACCCGGCGCGCCGCGGTCGAGGCGAAGTTGTAACAGCGTTGCATGCGTTCGGCGCTTGATTCGACTTCTCCGGCGGAAAAGGAATGTTCGGCGAGAAGTGATGGTGGTGCAGAACGTGAATGAGATGTCAAGGAGATTATTGCCGGGGTTTCGTTGAGCCGTAGCACCGTAAGGGGTTCATGGGGCACAGACAGTACTGGGGGCACCGCGACCATGCCCCGAAATACGTCGCCGAATTTGTGATGCCAGTCACACAAAACTACCACGTGGGCGCGGGCCTCAGTAACAGCCTCGGCCAGATCCGTGTCGAACCCTTGCGGGGGTTCTTTCCTGTGCACGGGAACCCGAGGATGTGGAACGTGGTAGTCGGGATGCATAATACGCCAGGGAATGTCTCCGGAAGTGTCGGACAGCATTGCGACTTTTCCGGGATCGTCAAGCACCACCAGGCAGACGTTCAAATTCCGGTTAGACCTCAAGAATCCAATGAGCTGACTCCATGTTGTGTCTAGAGGGAGAAGGGTCAGTTAATGGAAGGAGACAAAGGGATAAGACACGTACTTGACCCAGAAACAAGCAGCACAATTCGCCGGCGAGAATCTGAAGACAAAGCACCCGCTATCGAGTCATCTCTGGGTACAAGCGCGCCTATCCCAGGATCAGAACGCCGGAAGCAAGAATAGGACGCAGGCGGGACTCGCGCGTCCAGGAACTCGTCGCGTCGGTAGCGAGCTTCGCCTCGATCAGACGCATACCGGAGGAAACACGGGTCCCAGCTCGAGTCACCGTCTGCATACATAGCGAGCCCGCGTTCAAAGCTATAATGAGCAGTCACGCGGCGCAGATACTCGTCTCCTGCGACATCGATGCGCGCAGCGTAGTCCCAATCGAGGACGGATACCACATTGTAATATTCGTCGACCATGATGTTCCTGGGATGCAGGTCACCGTGACTGAGGCCCAGAGCAGCTAGACGCTCGACGATGCTGGCGATTTGAGGTTTCAGACGCACCGCGGCAAAATGCCCGTACTGTTGGACCACGTCCGAAAAGCAGATGCCGCGAACGTAGTCCATGAGCATGAAGCTGGAGTTGCCAATGACGGAGCGGCCCCAGTCATGCACGCGGGGAACAGGAACGACACTGCCAGCCACACGCATGTGGTGGACGATGGCGTCAACGTCCCAGGTAATTGGTATCATTTTGAGCACGTAGCGACCGTTTATGAGCATCAAGGTGCTCAGCGGTAGCTCAGCCCAAATCTGAATGCTCCTGACCTCTGCAGGTAACATGTGCGGGTCGATGTGGAGGCTCTCCGGCGAGTGATTGCGTCGATAAAAACCAGGCCTGTAAGGCCGACGTCAGCTCGATATGGTCCGCGATATGTACAGAGTTTGACGTACGAGATATCTGGGAGCGACCAAGGCGGCGTTGAGTGGCAACGCCGCCGGTTTGGTAACCGTTTCGGTCGGTTGGATGTTCCTTGCATGAATGAAGGGGTCGAAGACGATCTCGGTTTTGGAACTCAACTTCGCCAGGCCTTCGTCAATGCCTCAATTGACGGCTACATGACCTCACTCACCGCTATGTCATATATTCTGCCTTCCAATCACCCTCATATTCATTATGCATAGGTAATTGTTCCTGATGATCGTGTTCATTTAATCGGACGTTCTTTTGTCATGGAGCAGCATTGTTATGTACCCGTACGTGGACGCCGCTCATCCCAGTGAGAGGTGTGCGTGGAATACAATGCCCGTAAACCCCTACGAGCTCTAACTGACGAAACGCGTGCTCAGGAGCTTCTTGACGTGACAGCCCGCGGAGTCATAATGGTCATTTACCTTGACCCAAGGATTCAGTGACGATTTCGCCCAGGAAAAAATGTAGCGTGAACCTCCACGTCCGTTCGTCATATTCCGCTTTCATGGGTCAAGGTTGATAGTGGAACGACAAATTGAATCCGACCGGTCGGAGTGTTCGCGTTCAAGAGCGGAGTTGCGACCGCGTCTTGCCGCAACCCTCTCTTCTCCCTGCCCGCCCTCCTCTGCCATGGCGCGCGCCAAGAAGCCCGCGAAGGCCGCGAAGGCGCCGAAGGCTGCGAAGGTGGCCCAGGGCCAGACGACGCTCAAGGCCTTTGTGAAGAAGAAGAAGGTCGCGAAACCCGCCCCAGAGACCGACAACGACGCGTCGTCGACCGCCGCCGACGGCGACGAGGACGAGGACGAGGAAGACGACGACAGCGGCGAGCAGAGCAGCGAGTACGACAAGAAGGCGCCGCCGGACCAGTCCGTCCTCCCGCCCATCAGCGACATTGGCGAGATCTTTGCGGACATGGTCGAGCGCCGGCCGCAGCTGGCCGACGCGCTCAAGGAGCTCCAAGGACGCAAGCTGCGCGTCGCCACCATGTGCTCCGGCACCGAGTCGCCGCTGCTCGCGCTCGAGCTCATCTCCGGCGCCCTCAAGGACAAGTACGGCGCCACGCTCGACGTCGAGCACGTCTTCTCCTGCGAAATCGAGCCGTTCAAGCAGGCCTACATCGAGCGCAACTTCCACCCGCCCATCATTTTCCGCGACGTCTGCGAGCTCGGCGGCGAAGAAGCGTCAGTCGGTTGTCATCTTGGTCACTAAACCCGCTAACGCCGTGCTCAGGACGACTGTCTACGGTTCCAAGGCTAAAGTGCCCGGAAATGTCGACATGCTCATCGCCGGGACGTCCTGCGTGGACTACTCCAACCTCAACAACGACAAGCAAGACATCGACGGCAAGGGCGAGTCCGGCAAGACCTTCCATGGGATGTTGGACTGGGTTGCCAACACCCGCCCGGCGCTCGTTATCCTCGAAAACGTCTGCGGCGCGCCCTGGCCGCGTGTCGTGCAGAAGTTCGAGGACAAGGGTTACAGCGCTGAGTTTCTGCGCATGGATACCAAGAACTACTATATCCCGCACACGCGTACGCGGGTCTACCTCTTCGCCGTCGACGCACGCAACTCGAGCCTGCCCGAGGAGTGGAAGGAGCTCGTCAAGAAAATGCAGCGCCCTGCATCCGCCAGCCTCGATGCGTTCCTGCTGCCTTCCGACGATCCGCGCGTCACGAACGCGCTCACCAAGCTCGTGCGCGACAACGAGTCCAGTACTCGCGCTAAGGCGCATATCGACTGGGCCCGCTGCGAGAACCGCCATCATCGCGCTCGCACCGAGGAGGAGCTGGGCAACAGGCGCCCGCTCACCGCCTGGGAGAGCGGCGGTTCGTGCAAGATGCTCGACTTCGCCTGGGCGCCGTGGGCCGCCCTTCAGGTCGAGCGAGTATGGGACCTGATGGATATCAGTCTCCTGCGGTCGGCATACAACGGCATTGACCCGTCTTACAAGACGTATGTCTGGCCACGTTTTCATGCGTTCGAAATCTTACTGACGCTACACGGACAGACTCGTGTGGAACTTGTCGCAGAACGTAGACCGCACCATTGGCGCTGGCAGACTCGGCATCGCGCCTTGCCTCACGCCGACCATGATCCCGTACATTACGAACCGCGGTGGGCCCATCACGGGTCTCGAGGCACTCTCGCTGCAGGGCTTGCCCGTGAACAATATCTTGTTCACCCGCGAGACGGAGGACAACCTTGCCGACCTGGCAGGAAATGCCATGTCCACGACGGTCGTCGGGACTTGCATGATCGCCGCCCTCATCCTCGGGAAAAGCTACCTGAAGGCGAGGAACGGGGACATCGCTATGGCTGAGGCAACCGAGGACGCGATGGACGTCGACAAGCCCTCTGAGGTCACCGATGATCTCGAGGCTCATATCACGGGCGAGGACCATCTTGTCGAGCGCCCGCTCGACCTTTCTGTGGCGTCAGAGCACTCGCTCGCGACGCTGCTAGAAAACGCGCATCGTAGCCGCCGCCTCTGCGGTTGCGAGGGTCGCTCCGCGGTGACGCTGAAGCCTCTCCAAGAGTGTATCAACTGCGGCGCGACCTCGTGCGTCGCCTGTGGTGGACGCCCCGAGCACAACTATCAACCCATCGACGTGGTCGCCCATCCGCGTCTAGCGCCGGTAGACTTCGCGAAGCAACTTAAGGGCGCGCTTCCTATGTGCCTCAGTCTGTCGGGAATCGAGGACGCGCTCACGGCCGCGCAGGCGGACATCGACGCGGCCCATGCGGCCGACGAGGGCTTCAAGGAGCGCTTCCCGCTGTGGAAGCAGTCGCTGCTCGAGGCAGCGGCGGGCGACGTGCGCTTCACCGGGCTCAAGCGCCAGCAGATCTGGTCTGCGGTCTTCGACTCGGCCACGGCGCAGCTCGAGCTCGTCCTCCACCCGACGCAGCCCGAGTGGCGCCTGTACGGCAAGCCGCAGCGTAGCACGCCGGCGAACTCGCCCGTCCGCAAGCTGCTTGCGCAGCCCGTCGCGCGCTTCCGCTGCAAGGGCGCTCTCCTCGAGGGCGTCTGGGAGCTCGCGCTTCCGCACGCGACAGAGTTGGCGGTGGAGATCAAGGGGACGGGGGACTTGGTGGACTCGTGGGAGCGCCAGCTCGGCCTGCTCGGCGAGAAGGTCAAGGACAAGAAGATCTGGTCCAGCCTCGAGCTCACCATCGCGGACGCAGACAAGGCGGCGCTCGACCGCGACATTAGCGGCGTCTACACGCTCTACGAGAAGTGCGGCACCGCCAGCAACGCGTTGCATCGCCGTGTCCAGGGCGTGGATGACGGTCAGCCCGATATTTTCCTGTTCTTGGACCCCTCGAGGACGGGGAACAGCACCGACGACTCGTTCGTCTTCTCGACATCGCATCGCCGCTACGAGTTTGGGGAGACACGTCCTGTTCTGGCCAAGCTCGACCCCAATTGGCGTCAGAACGACGAGAACGATGTCCATAAGGTCAGCTGCTTCGTATCGTGCCGGTGGGTGTCGGCACCCGCCATGCAGCTTAAGGTTCGCATCGCTCGTGCGATCCCTTTGCAGCATCTGACTGTGATCCACAGGCCAGCGCGGCCGCACAGGCCCGCGTTTCGTTGCCCACGAAGGCACTTATCACAGGGTCCGCCGAGACTGCGTGCGAGAGCGCCAGCGCCATTCTCGTTTGCCAAGTTCCGCTCACCTCCGGCGCCGGGCCCGAATGGGGTCACCAGCAGTGGAAAGAGGTCGACAAGGTGCACGAACGCAGCGTGTTCCAGAGCCTGTCGTGGTGCTTGGACCGCGTCTCCGGCATCGACGAGCACCCGAGTGAATGGATCGAGGTGTTGTGTGCCGGTGAATGCAACGCCGAGTGCGACCGTTGCGCGCCGCGCGCGCCAGCCGTTACCTGGCTCAGGAAGAAGGTTGGCAACTCTTTCAAGGTGGTCGGCTTCGAGGATCCAGGTCAGGCTGGTCGCTACGAGCAAGCTCTCAAGCACCGTCCGGCGGCCTTCGTTACGCAGCTCAAGGTGGACGCGAACGGCGTTGGCATCGTGCGTATCGGTGTCAACGCGGTCTCGCTCATCCATCGCGCGGCCGCGCGTCTTCCGTCCATCGGGCGCACCTCTGCGAAGGACCTCGCCTACTTCATCGACACGAACTTCGTCCCTGTCGCTCGCATCAACTCGCCCAAGTTCGTGCTCACCAGCAACAAGGAGGACCTGCAGCACACGCAGCCGCCGAACTTCAAGCTTGCGCTTCGCCCCGAACAGTTGCGCTCTCTGACGTGGATGGTCACATCGGAGGACAAGCAGTACGCGGAGCGCCAGACGTTCGTCGAGGAGGAGATCGCGGAGGCCGTGCTCGAGCCCCTTGGCTGGCGCGTCCAAGGTCGCGCGCGTCGGCCCAACACCATCTACGGCGGCGTCCTCGCCGACGCTGTCGGCTATGGCAAGACTGCTATCACGCTCGGCCTGATCGACTGCTCCGCGAGCGCGAACCCCGCCGACGTCAAACAAGACATTCGAGGCAGCATCAAGGTCAAGGCTACGCTCGTCATCGTCCCACCGCACCTGACGCGTCAATGGATCTCCGAGATCGAGAAGTTCACCGGCGACGCGTACAGCTACAAGCTTGTCAACAACCTTGGCGATCTGAACCGGCTCACGATCAAGGATGTTCAGCAGCTCGACATCATTGTCGTCGCGAGTACCATTTTCAAGAGCGGGGCCTATCTCGAGAACCTGGCGGACTTCTCTGCGGGCGGCTCGCTCCCCCAGGTCGAGGGCCGCCCTTTCATCCAGAAGCTCGACGACATATCCGTACCTCGCGCTGATCAGGTCGAGCGCTTGAAGGCCAACGACATGGTCGGTGTCCTGGCTGCTTTGCGCAAGGCCAAGGAGGAAGGTGCGTCCGTTCCTGCTTCCTGGCGTCGCGATGCTCATTCGCCGCAGAGGCCTCGCGGGTTGCCGCCGAACTGAAAGCTGCTCCCAGCGCGCGCCTCAAGGGACAGAAGTATCGCGAGCAACAGGCAGCGAAGGAAAAGGCCGTCGAGGATGCAACCGCGGAGGAGACGACGTCGACTCCCACGAAGAAGCCTACGCGGTTCCGCCCAGATCCCAACCTCAGGATGGAGGTTGTCATGCCTTCGTCGAGCCCGTCCAGCGGGAATCGAACAGCCAGCTCGTCGACCGTCGTGTCGAAGGACAATACCGATAACGATGGCGTCGGTGCCCGTCGTAAGCCGCGACGAGCAGCCGCGAAAGCGTCGAAACGGGTCGTGCTTGATTCGGACGATGACGACGAGAATGTCCAAGACCAGGACGACGAATACCAGGACGAGGCCAGCGAAGAGGAGCGCCGACCCGTGAAGAAGCGCCGCGCACGAGGCGGTGCCGCTGAAGATTCGGAGGGTTCAGCTGAGTTTACGGCGGACGAGGACGAGGAGGCAACCCCAGACGAGTCGGATGAGACTACCGCTTCCCCGACTCCCGTGGCAAAGAAGGGCGCACGAGGCGCTAAGCCGAGCAAGAAGGTCGCATCGTCGAGCCCCGAGCCGGAGATCGACGTCAGCATGGACGACGAGAGCGATGCGAAGCCCAGCCGGGGCAAGAAACGCAAGAGTACCAGCCAGCGCGACGACGACGACGACGAGGGCGACGACGAAGAAGGCGACGAAGACGCGCCGTCAAGGAAGAAAGTGAAGGTCACAAAAGCGAAGGCGACCAAGGTGAAGGCGACCAAGGCGAAGGCGGCCAAGACAAAGACGTCCAAGGCGAAGGTCACCAAGGCGGACGGTACCGAGGTAGCCGAAGGCGAGACAGTAGCCATCGAAGCAACAACCGCGAAGGAGGGCGTCAAGAGGCAGACTGACCGCATGGAGAAGAAACTCGACCAGGCGGCGGCCAAGAAGAAGTGGCAGGCTATGTCTGCGCCGCCCTTGGAGATATTCCATTTCCATCGAGTCGTGCTCGACGAGTACACCTACGTCGACGGCAAGGTGCTGACCACGGTGACTGGCCTGAAGGCCACTCACCGCTGGGTACTTTCTGGGACACCGCCCATCCACGACTTCGCAGCCGTCAAGTCCATCGCGGCCCATCTAGACGTCCACCTCGGTGTGGATGATGACGGAGACGGCTCCGCATCCTCCAAGAAGCGGCGCGCACAACAGACCGGTATGTTGATCAAACACATACTGAACCCTTGCATGGCTCACGCGCAAGATAGATGTCGAGCTTTTCCACGCCTTCCGGGAAGTACGAACATTGGAATGGCACGCCCACCGCCAGCAAGTTGCACAACGATTCCTTGACCAGTTTGTCCGCCAGGTACGATTATGCATCGTTGTCAACAGACGCCCTTGCTTATGGCTCGACAGAACGTCGCCGAGATCGACGAGATTCCTTGGGAGACCCACGATGTCATCGTCGATCTCCCCGCTGCGGAGAGGGCTATCTACCTCGAGCTCGAGCATCAGCTCACGGCTCAAGAGATGACCGTGAAGAAGACCAAGAAGTCGGAGAGCGACCGCGAGAAACGCCTTGCCATGATGATCGGCGAGAGCAGGTGAGGCAAACACGTTATGCCAGATTCTCCAACTGAACTTCGAAAGCTCTGCCGAGGAAGCGCTCCTCAAGCGTGCCGCCACCTTCGACCTGGACGAGGTGTCGAAGGACGATGCGTTGACCACCTGCGAGCGCATCGTCCGGAATCGCTCCAACCAACAGGACGAGTGCGTCGAGGACCTGAAGGCCATGATGCTCAAGGCGCACAACATGAAGGCGAAGCTCGGCAAGGCCGATGGCGAGGAATATCTGTCCGAGTTCCTCATGTTCTTGAACACCAAAGGCTACGGCGACAGCGAGGCGGACGAAATCGCGCGCGAATGCTGGAAGGACATTTCCGGCGGCACCCACTCGCCCAAGAAGCCCAAGGCCGCAGCATCCGACAAAGCAACCAGCGCGAAGGGAAAGGCGAAAGGCAAAACCACAACGTCGAAGGGCAACGCCAAGGCGAAGAAGCAGTCGAACAGCACCCAGAACGATCTCATCTGGGAGTTGCGCGAGCACACGCACAACATGCGCCGGGTCATCAAGGAGCTCACCGGTCGAGTTCGTTCGCATCGTTACTTCAAAGCTGTGCGCGATGTCCAACGTGCGGGCGACGCGCTCTCGGTCGAGTGCCCCGCGTGCGGCGCCAGTAACCTCGGCCCCGCGGACGTATCGCTATTATCGTCCTGCGGGCATATGGGCTGCCGCAAGTGCGTGCGCGACCTCGCCGACAAGGAGGAGTGCGTCTACTTTGCGAGCGGGGTGTGCAAGGACTCCGTGCGAGTGTCCAATATCGTCGCCGCGGATACGCTCGGCATCGACGACAGTGTCCACCACGGCAAGCATTTCGGTCGGAAACTGGAGATGATCGTGGACCATATCAAGTGCGCGCGCTTCTTGTTCGATACGTGGTGTACTGATGCGCTCTCCTCCCCCCAGGAACGTCATCCCGAAGAAGGAGCGCATCCTGGTCTTTGTGCAGTTCCCCGACCTCACCAAGAAGGTCGCCGCTGCGTTGACCGAAAACAAGATCGCCTTCCTCGAAATCCAGGGCGGCGCCAACTCCAAGAGCAAGAGCCTCGAGTCATTCCAGGCAGAAGATGCGAAGCAGCGCGTCTTGTTGCTGAACGTGATGAACGAGAGCGCCAGCGGAGCGTGCGTGCGACTAGTGAACCTGCGGCCCCTCCAACTGACATTTCCATAGGAACCTCACGTGTGCAAATCACGCCATCTTCATCTCCCCGCTCCTCGCGCCCTCTCAGGAGATCTACGATGCCTGCGAGACCCAGGCTATTGGTCGTCTGCGTCGCTACGGCCAGTCGAAGACGGTGCACATCTGGCGCTTCTTGACCCGCAACACCATGGACGTCGAGATCTACGAGTCCCGCACCGGAGTCAAGGTTGCTTAGCTTCGCTTAGTATCATTCGTGCTATCTCAGTTCGTGCATTTTTGGTTGTAAATGACTGTATCATTATTAGACATGCCTCGTCATCGCGAAAACTAGACAGGGAATACCAATGTTGTTTCGACATTCAAACACTGAGGCCTCTTGGTACCGGCTCCGGAGTGAGCGCAGCGGTGGCGGACATTGCAGCATTCAAGTGTCCTTGAAGTTGACGGCTAGACTGGTCGAGCAGGGCGCGCGTGTAACGAGGGGTGCCCGCCGGGATGGTCTGCCTCAAGGAAACGCCCACAACCGCGTGGCTTTCACCAGTACTAGTAGGCATATTGAAGGGTCCGTGGCGTCTGTACGTGGGACGGAGATACATAGTCAGGTTATCGTCACGCGCCGTCGATGTTGGGTCGACGTCGCCAGGACTGGACAGACAAGTACATACTGTACTCGATAGTTGGCCGCGTGCCCGGTACATTTGTTGTGCGCGGCTAGCAATGAGCTAGTGCAAAACAATGTGACGCATGTATAACGGAATCCATAGCAAAGGACAAAGCGCGATGGGTTAATATACAGGATCAACATATTCTACAGACTGTCCGAGACCCATGGTTTCTTAGCGTAGCCTTCCAGCGGGCTGGAAGGTTCGTCGTGAACCGGCAGAAGAATTCGACCCTTGTCTCCTCCAGAAGATGGAGCCGACGAGCGACCTTCAGACGAACTGTCAGACGAGCCGGACGACGAGCCGCCGGAAGAACCGTCGCTCAGTTCAGGCACCTGCAGCGAACGGTCGCTGCTACCCGCAGAGTCCTGGTCGTCGTCGTCACTCGGACCGTGAGCGTGGCCGAAGTCGTCGAAAGCTTTGTGGGGAACATTGAAGAGGGCCTCCTCGAGGCGTGCGCGCTTCCGGCTCGTCGCACTGGCAGTCTTGCGACGTTCTGTCTTTGCCTTGACGGCTGACGGGTGATTGGATGCGCGGGCCGTGGTCAGCACAGGCTCTGCAGGGCTGTCTGCGTCCGTCAGGCCGCGAGAGCGCGGCTTGATGGCGATAATTACAAGGCCGTCGCCGTCGCCCTGACCGTCCCCGGGACGCGAGGGCTCGAAGGTGAAGAGTTTCAACGGGGCACCACGAACGGGTTGAGCGGGCGCCGGTTTGGTGGTAGCCTTGCTCGGCTGGTCCTTTCCCTTGACGGGCGGCGGGTGTTTGAACGTCCGCACCTTGACCGGCGCGGGCTCGTCGGGGCCGCCGGCGCTCGTCACGAAACGAGCTAGCGCGATGATATCCGCCGCGGCATAAACGCGCTTTGCGTAGCGTCCGGTAGGCGTGCCAGAGGGAAGGGCGCTGATCAGGTCTGCAGACACGGCCTGACCCAGGGCTGACACCTCGTCGACAGTGAAGCCGATGGCCTGGGCGAACGCGGGGGCGGCGGTGAGGTCGGTGAAGATACTCGGGAGCCCAGGCCAATTGGTAGCATGCGCAACGTCGTCCCCGAGGATTAAGCCGTAGCGAACGAAAGACGAGCGAACGAGGTTGGACAAGCGCTTGAAGATATCTTCGCTCATCACATATTTCCGGGCAAACATGTCGTCTTCGAGCACTGGGGCCGTGTAGTTATCGATGGTGAAGCATAACTTCCAACCTTGACCCTTCGCCCAACGCTGAGCAGAATGAGCCCGATTGAATACGACAGCAAAAGCAAAGACTTACAATGATATGATGGAAGGTTGGAGCGAAATCTGGGTGAGACGTTTCCGCATCTCCCACACACAAAAGGCCCTTGTACTTTGTATAGAATGTCTTGGCAGCTGCGTTCATGAAGCGATCGCATTCTGCTTCTAGATCGTCGCGACCCATATCCCGTTCGAACGCCAGATCCGCGAAGTCCAAAGCGAACACAAGTAACTGACCGTGCTGCTTGAAGATCGAGCAGGACATGTCCCCGGTGAAAGAGGAGGGAAGGTGCGCGTGCACAGACAAAGGATCAAAGAACGCGCCGAACATGGACAAGAGGGTCGTCTTGCCAAACCCTTTAGGCCGCCGAATAATGGCCACGCGCTCCGAAGAGAGTTCGCAGAGGAGGGGATGAAGGAACTGGGACTTGTCGACGAAAGTGGAACCCGGGATGGCACACAAAGCATCAAAGCTTGTAGAGATGCGAGGGGGGAGAGTGGGCTAAAGCGAGCGGTCAGAAAGGTAGAGCTGCCGGTGGGAGATGGACGTACTGGGGCGCCCGCGCGCTGGAAGACTATAGCATCGTGCGCACGGTAGGGTACGAATTTCTGCTCGCGGTAGAAGAGTAAATGATCTGCATCACGTTTAGCAGCATGCAGACAAGGATAGCAGCCCGACTCGCCTTGGGAAGGCGGGTGTCCGCCGGCGATGACGAGGACGTTCGACGATTCTGTGGCGGCGGACAGAGTGTCCAAGACAGAATCGATACGGAGCGGGTCCCTCGACGGCGTTGCCCAGTCGTAGTTCGAGGCATTGGAGGGAGGGCCAGAGCTGAGCCAGACACGCGTCCCGACTTTGAGGTTACAACCACAGTCGGCCTCGTGGTGCTGGGCCGCGTGCTCCAGGAGGTCCTGAACCGTCGCTTGCGCGCGTCCAGACACGTCGGCGAGAGGGAATTCCACGAGATACGGGGGCGAATGGCCGGTTATGGCGCACTTGTAGCTGACCGACATGGCGGGAAGAGAACAGCGTGGTGCGGAGATTGAAAATGCGATTCGGCCGTCCACGTGCAGCTTTTCGCCGTCCGAAGGGTCGGAGTTTCGTGACCTGTTCGTTCCCTCGCACCACAGTGTACTACTCAATGTCGTCCCCGGATCCGAAACGACAGCGCACAAATGCCCCCCCTGAAAAAGATGTGGTCTTCATGCGTCGTCTGGGCCACGGCGTGTATCAAGCCACAACTGGGGAGTGGAAACGCCTGACAGTGGTACGTTCGCTCACTGTCTCCAACCACTACTGTCTTATATATACATCGTTTTTAAGGGCGATGGTGACCTTTATATGTCTATCTGCAAACCCGGACCTGCAATTGTCGACAACACCGCGGATATAGGGCTCGTTCGAGACGGCATGCTGCTTCAGGCCGACAGCAAAGTCTACCTCGGGTTCACGTCTCCGAGCAGATATAGCGTTCTGCATCTCTCTTCGTCCTTGCAGATGTTTCATGACGCCGCCTGCGTCCAGTTCAGACCGTTTTTTCAAGAACTCGCCATGGTCAGATCCGCGAAGAACCCGACATCGTCGTCGCACTTGTGCATTCGATTCGATTTCTCGCCTTCCACAGATCACTACTTTCACGGCGTGTCAGAGACTCTGGACGCCGTTTCTGCGTGGATCGACCGCGTCATATGCGAGGCTATCGACGACTTCGTGGAGCTGTACGACGAGATATTACCCTCGCAACGCCCGACATTTGACTCTTCTTCGCCCTTTTCGACGCTACTTGTAAGTGCTTTGACTTTCATCCGTTTGGTTTCACGCGTGTTGATGATGTTTAGCATTGGCTCAAGGATAAAGCGAGCGAAACGAAATTGTTCATCGCCGTTCACGATGCCCATCAGGTTCTCGAGAGACCCCTCAACGCCGCGTACTGGGCTCCCCATACTACTCCGCCGGCGTTAGACCAGAGGTTGGTCGTTTTGCAGCAGCGATTGCTCGAACCGATCTGGTCGGACTTGAGCAGCGAACAAGGAGTTGTGCGGAAGTTCTTGGTCGCTGGCTCACACTTCGTTCGAGGTATACATTACCCCCCTCAACCCAACGCTTTCCCCGGGCTTCCAGACTTCACGGACCTCACCGACTGCGACTCGCCTCACGGGTTTACATCGCCCCAGATCAGGACGGTCTATGCTCTGCGACCTTCCACGATGCCCATGGAAATCATGCAAGAGGCTCTGGCACATTGCCATCGTGCTGTCTGTCCATGCGACCCCTCCTCTCTCGCGCGCGAGTTCGCAGGAATCTATACCGCGGAATCGCTTGAGTCCGTCTTCCGCGTGGTCTGTGCTCAGCCTGAGGCTCTGGACCAAAAGATGGATAGCGAAATGCCCGTTTACAAGGCCTACATGGACGCGACATACGAAGCGACTGCGCGGGCTTTATATCCGTTGCTGCTTCGCAATGCCGGCTTTCGCAGAAAGGTCGAGCAGATGGTCGATTTGGAGAATCAGTTATTCTGGCAGCCAACGAAACTAGGCCCGGTGTTCTCGATTGCGGAGCTGATCGACGCGAGCCCATCCGATGAGGAGCTGCTAGCTCGTGTCTTCATGCTCGGTCTCATGAGCAGGGTCAAGGTCAGGCAAGGCCGAGAGACACATGTCCGTTATTACTTGGGAGGAGGATGCGTGCTCGTCCTGCTCCAGAAGCTATTGTTGGACACAGACGTGAGTTGACCCTTTGAACGGCGCTTGCGGTTTTATTGACTACGTTCGCAGCCGGTCAATTACACGGCCAACTATTGTCGTCGCGATCCCAGCCCGGCCTACGTCGACCATGGCCCGAATGCCAAACTCGACTTCAACGTCAACACTTTCGACATGCTGGCTCTCACCGAACTATCGATCGCGACCCTAATCTTTGACCACTACCGGCCGCTCAAGAATTACAAACAGCTTCCCTCGCTCGAAGAGACGTTCCAGGCGACCATGGCCAAGCTGCATCGGGCGGCGCTGCTCGCGACATTCGGTGACTCAGCTTTCGTGAACGCTGTGCAGATCGAAGTCGCGTATCGGCGCCGAGGCAACTTATTCGGCGACCTCATCGTGAAGATGACCCTTCCGGACGGCACGGAGGTATTCATCCTCCACGAGTACAAGTCCTTCGACCCGGGCAAGACTATGAACGGGACGCACGCGCAGCTTAAGGCACCGCGTCGGTTGGAGAGCCAGGATCTGCGGGACGCGCGCACGATGCTCGTTGGTGAGACGAAAAAAACGTTGATACCCATCGACATGCAAAGGGCATGGTATAACGCGATGCAGCAATTCCTGAAGGAGATCGCTTCGATGAGGAACCTGCCCCCACATTGGTTCTTCGATGACCATCCAAAACGCGAGACGGTCGACCTGCCGTTCCCGCTCTCGATTGACGACATCTGCGCGTTCTTCTTCAAGGAGCAGGACGACATGAAGGGGTCGGGAATAGGGAAAGATGATGTGAAGAGAGCCGTTGAGGAGGCCGCTCAGGCGGTCAAGCAGGTTGGTGGGTACGGCGACGTTTCGATTCTCGGCGTCGCGGACCACCTTGCAGTCATCGGCGAGCCCAACACCATGGGCTGGGCGGACAAGCGGATTACGAGCCTTGGTCCAGGCCGCACGGTCATCATCCCGTTCGCTGTCGTCAGCGTAGCCGGCGCCCTCGCCTTCGTCAAGAAGCTGGAGCCCGTGAGCATCGACCAGAAGCTCGGCATCGTCGACCGCTACCCTTGGCACAAGGACCAGAGCCATGCGGAAGTCGAGGTTGAGTTGAAGCTGAAGAGGGAGTACTCCTGGAACATGAAGAACAAGCGATTTTAGCATGGACTTGTACGAACAATGACGAGCAGTATACGAGCAGTGTATTGGGATAGGATATTCATACATCCAGATCGTGGACAACGGGTTTTGCATGTACGCGAAATGATAGATAATTTACAAGATACTTACCCGCTTTGCGCGGCGTCATTGCATGGCTCTACCGAACATTCGAGATACCATATAAAGTGTTGCAGCTGCTCAACTCTAGGTTGCCAGACGGGGGCGACGAGGGAGAAAGATTGGATGAATCGTTCAATGATGCGACGGGGAGCTCTGGAAGAGATCAAGCCGCATCACCCTCGCGGGCGGCGGGCTCGTCGTGCCAAACCCAGTTATTTCGAGGGGGGATAGGAAGGTTGATAATGGGATTTCTGCGCACACCGTTGTCATAGGGGACGAAACAATCCCTTCCGAACACATTCTGGAGGCCTCTTCTCATTAGCTCTCGAAGGGGCAGGTCGTCTTCGGGTCGGGCGACCGCCATCGTCCAAACCGAGACATTTGAAGGTGTGGGTGTTGTGTCGCCGCTGAGCTGCCGGCGCGCCAAAGGAGCCTCCTCAGTCACTTCAGGATTATCCCGTTTGATGTGTAGACCATGTAGGATTATCCCATTGAGGTGTTAGACCAGGTGTATGTACACGGATAGCGAGTATAACAATCGGGATAAGTACATCAGGATCAAGTCAGGATAGTGTTACAACGGGATAAATCGCAGAAACCACCGAGTCCCACAACAGTGAGTCAACGGGATAAATCGGGGTAGGTACAACGGGATACATCACAGGAACCACCAAGTCGTCATCGGGATAAATCGGGGTAAGTGGATAAATCGGGATAAAGATAGGTGCAAGAAGCCAGTCCGACCAAGTCAGATATCCCGAAACAGAGTCAATGTGAGACGAGCGAAAACGGGATAAAATGGGGTAAATCGAGATGAATCACATCACATTGGATCGGGATACAAAGCGAACCAACAGACAGGCCGAGAGCGGGATAAAACAGGATAAATCGGCGCGGCGAAGGGTCCGGAAAACGAGATTTTCGTCGAATTGGACAGATTGGAAAGGATCAAGAGCGAGAGAACAATCAGCGATCGCGAAATGAAGTTCGAGGGGATGTTACGCACGCTTTTCTCGGTTTCTAGGTCATACTCGGAGCAGAGTGCTTCGAGGGTCAAATCGTCATCGCCGTCTGGCGGCAGGCAGAGAAGAGCTCTCACGGAATACACAATGTTGGTGTTTGAACGCGACCTGCCGCTGCTGCCTGTTGGTGTTGCACGCGAACGATGCTCCAACCTCGCGCTCACCGCCACGAATGTGGCGGCGTCGAATGTTGGATTTTTTGACGCCAAGAGCGCGTTGCGCATGGTTTACGAGGTGCAGCGCTACGGCGGGCGCGCGGGCGCAGCCTTCGTATGAAGACTGCGGGGTGAGGCCGTGCCGGAGACGGCGGCGGTCGACTGTTGGATTTTTGGACGCCAGGAGCGCGCTGAGCATGGTCCACGAGGTGCGGCGCTACGGCGCGCGCGAGTGCAGCCTTCATATGAAGACTGCGGGGTGGGGGCCGTGCCGGAGACGAAGGAGACAAGGAAGCAACAGCGGAGGTTGAACCCGCGCAGTCCCGCCGTTGCCACAATCCGGCTGCATTGTTCGCCGAAAACGGTTTCGGACCCACGCCCGAAATCAATGTGCCAAGGAGACAAGAACAACATCTCAGCACAGACCTCACCGTGGGAATTGCAACCCGTCACGGACTGGCACACCAGATTGTTCTATATAATGGTTGACGCCTCCAAGACGTGGAATTTGACAGACAAAGACAGTTAGCGACTTCTCCGGGCAAGCATGACTGTTTCTGCGGCGTGGAGGCAAGGATCGGCTTGAGCATGAGACGGTCTCAAGCGGGCCTTCGTACCGCGGGAGGCCATGGATCGGCCACCAAAGTGCTGAGAGAATGTTATATGCGTGTTTCTCCGCATCTATTGCTTCGTTTTCAAGCTAAGAATGCGCTTCGACGCTCATCAGCGGAACAGTACCCAAATCGGGAAGTCTCACCTGCGGAACAATGAACTTCCAGACTCCGATTCTCCCGGCCAGCCTATCGCTGTGCCATCTACTTGCAATGCAATATAAAAGCGTTCTGAACGGCTGACTTATATTTTTGAGGGCGCATGTGACTTAGTGCTAACTAGCTAGTTCTCCTTCTTGGGGGCAAACTCGTCCTCGTCCGAGTCCGAGATGCTGATGACGCTCGGCGACCTAACATTGCCTTTGCCGTTGATCGGGCTCTTGGAAGACCCGGCGATGGGAGCCTTGTCTGAGAGACGTGTCAGTAACATGCGCGCGTGAGAATGGGGCCAGAAAGACGTACTCTTCGAAGATCCAGCGATAGGAGCCTTGGCTGAGGGAGTTGTCAACAAATCGCACATGCGAATTAAGGTGAAACACGCACAGGTCGACGCAACGGGTGCCGCCTGCGTCCGCGCGCGCTTCACCCGGTCCGTGGGGCTGCTGTCCGTGTCGCTCTTGCGTTTCGCGGGGCTGGAGCTGCCCGCGCCCGGACCCGCGCCTGCGCCCGCGCGCGCACGCGACGCGCGCCTGCGGACGACCGTCGTGCCAGCGAAAACCGACGAAGCGATCGCCGTGGCCGTCTTCGCGACCTTGACAGCGTCCACGAGGATCTCGGCGCTCTTCTCAGCCATCTCGGCCGCGAGCCTCGCGGTGCGCGCGTCTTCGATAGCCTCTTCGGCAACGAAATCGGCGAAGTTGATCTTGTCGAGCGCGACGAGCAGCTTGGCCTTGCCCTTCTTGTGCGTCTTCTCAACCTCCTGCGCGCTGATCGACCGTCAGTAGGCGTACAGATGGTGAGGTGAGGTACGACGACGCACAAGGTGTACATAACCTCATAGCGCGCGAGGCGTTCCTTCGACGCGGGATTCGAGATGAAACGCGGGTCGCAGCCCTCGCCATCGCTGCGCACGCCATTGCACTATGACATGATCAGCGCATTTCCACCAAGAAGAAATGGAAGAACTCGCCTTGATATACCAGCGCAAGACGTCTAAGAACCCGCGCTTCAGAGTCGGGTGCTTCGACACGCCGACGCAGAAATCGACGCTGCCCTTGACCTTGCACTGGTCGCAATCGATGGTCCCGGGATTGGGCTTCTCCCCCATCCACGCGTCGATCTGCTTGTTGAGCACGTCCATGGGAAGAGTGGCTGAGAGAGTAGCGATGAAAGAGTGCGGGTCTGCGAGCGGACGGCGCGGTGAGGATGTTGGATCTGTTGCTAGCGCTGGGACGTCGCGGTCGGCTTTATGACCAGTCGCCCGGCGAATCCTGAGCCCGCCGTACATTGTCTGTGGCGCGCAGAAGTGCGCAGTCGGTGATCAGTTTGTAAGTGGCGCACTGCCCGCGATCCCCCGTGCGTGATAGCCGTTTGACTCGCAATGCACACAATGGGATTGTCAGGAAGCCTTCGTTACATCAGTTATGAGCATCAAGAAAAGGGTTCACGGGCATGAGCTTGGGCAACGTAGGCAGTATACCGAAGTAGTCGTAGAAAGTCTGAGCATAGAATTTCCAAACCTCGCGCTCGATCTCTAGAAGCTGCTCCATCGATAGTCCCTCGTAGCTCGTGTACTTGCGGAGATTGCTGACGTCGCGTACGCGCGGCCAAGCCCTGACGAGCTTCCAGAAGTTGTAGATGGAGGCGACGCGCTTGCGAGGGTCCGGATCGGTCTGCGCGGGGATCCCCATGCCGGATGGCACGAAGCCGTCGGTGCCGCCCCAGCATTGCTGGATTATCGTGTCGCGCTGGGTCTGGATCTCCTCCGTCCAGATTCCCATCGACTTCAGCACGTGAGAATCCGTGCGCCGAAGCTGGAAACGGAAGCCGGCCTCCTCGAGCTCCCAGATGAGAAAGGCTCGGACCTCTGGACGCGCGAGCTCAGAAGGCGCCAGAACGTGATTCCGTACGACAAATTGAGTGATCTCATGGCCATTCGGGAGCTCCAGAGAGTAGCCATAGACTGGATCAGGGGGCGGCCCCGCGATATGTGATCTCAGCGAGGGCGTGCCTTGATCCCTGTCCGCCGTGTCCGTCCCCGCCGTGGGAACGTGCGGCGCCCGGCCGGCGCGAACTGCATCATCCAGTCCCTGAGCTAACAGTAAGCACAACTCCGTGATCACGGAGAAATGGCCACCTCAGGGGATGAACTCGACCTGCTGAACTTCACCAACCGTCCGGCGGCGTCCTTGGTAGGATTAACACGCGGGTAAAGCATGAAATGGAGCCTGGCTTACCGTTACCAAAGGGGAAGATGCCCACCAGATCGCTCGAGATGCGATGCAGACACCGCATACATCGTCACGTGACTGGTGCCAGGAGATGACTCCCTCGCGCAGCAGGACCTCGCGATCGCGGGGTCCGCCATTCTCGTCTCGAACACCCGAAGTGCGATCGAAAAGGATAACCCGCGACCTCTCGTAGTCCCAGCATTCATCCCAGCGCGTTGGGGCAGAGGATATGCTCGGGAATGCCGTCTCGTCCAGGAGTACCATCGCGCGCGGATTGGCTTCGTAGAATACGTCCAGACGAGGTAAGAGAGTCTGCCAGTCCTCAGGCTCGGCAATTGCGCGGGTAGAAGTAGAGGGGAGATCCTCTCCCGCCTCTGGCAGGCGAGTGTATGTCTGAGTCGCACGCGCGGCGTCTGCCGGACTATGACGGCGTGAGATCTCCTCCCGCAATCTACTCGAGAGGGAGGAAACACGTTTCTCCAGGTCGTCGCGTAGACTCGGTGTCAAAGCCTCTTCCATTCTCACGTCGCCGTCCGCGGGTGTCGCGGCGTCCGCGCGCTGGGGCTTTCGCGCCTCGATCCAGGCTGAGAGTTCCTTGCTGATATGGTACTTGTCGTCTAGAACCTTGCGCCATGTCGACGCAGGAAGACCGCGCGCGTCCAAGTCCATGATCTTGCGCAACCAGAAGTCGCGCAGAGCAGCCCACGATTTGATAACATATAGAAAACGTTTCTCATGCTTTAGAAGCAGATGTAAAGGCGGCAGCATATATTCTAGAGGCATATTGAAGACATCCTGGGGCACCGCGTGCGCCGTGTCGACGGCGCTGAGTCGCCATTCGCGGGTCACCGATCTGTCGACCGATCTCGCGATCTCGGTCATCCACGGCGGGAGCCGCGGCACCCAGTCGGGGATCTTGAAGTCCAGCGATGCCTGGTGCCCTGGATCGGTCGACCAGTTTCTTGGGCGCCATTGTGCGGGTGCGTCAGGGTGCTGACGGCGTTTCTCATCTGGGTTGAGAAGAAACCATAAGCAAGACAGCAACATGGACGAAATGACCCGCACTCACCCGCAATGCGCGGCCCTTCGTGAAGGATATAACGAGGGTAGTTTGATGTTCGTTCCGGGGAGGCATCGCGACGAGAGCCAGAGGCATGGGATCGGCTCTGGGAGCCACCATGGCGGGAAGGGCGTCGAGGCGAGCGCGACCGCCTCGAGCTCTGCCGAGATCGCGAGGGATCTCGAGGTGGAGATCGCCCCTCCTCTGAGAGCCGAGTCACAGACGGCGAGCGGCGCAAAGATGAACGAGCAGCGGGCGCTGACCGGGAGGCGCCCACGGTCGTCTGCTCAGTCAGGTTCCATTCCCCGATCTCCAAGGAATCTATGGCTTGGAACTCGACCATTGCTTTCCATGACACAGGAACAACTACTTCGGCGCGGGGGACGGATGTCGGGAGACCGCGAACAACGCCATAGACGGGTACTCCCAAGCGATGGAGCAGGTTGGCCATGCCTTCGTCCAGAGTGAAGACTCCCACGTATGCGAACATACGATCAGAGACAAAATTCTCGTCGCCTACGTGGTGCTGGACGTCGAGGCGAAACAGACGGAACGCGAGGAGCTCGGCGATGCCCCTTTGCACGCGTGTAACCAGGCGCGCAGACTCCCAGAACGTGGAATGGAGAGCCTCGAGGTCGGAGAGAAGGCGCATGCACTCTGAGATCGTTTCCGTCGGGAGGATGTGGTGAGTCCTCGCTTGCGCCAGTAAAGGCAGGACGAGCAGATGGATCTCGTAGAACGCTTCCTTGAGCCGTGCGAGCAGATCACGAGCAATTCGACCGTACATTGAGCCCGGAGAGATGGCGTCCCAGTCGTGCATCTGAAAGACATAGGCCACAATATGGCCCTTGTGGAGCTCGCGATGAAGCTCGCGACGCTCGATCCAGGCGTAATGAGGAGCAGAGGGCTTCCACAACTGCGGGTAGAGAGTTATTTCGTGAGGACCGAGTCGATGATCGGCGCGAGTGCGAGGGAACTCGTCCGGCGGGAGCTCAGGAATACGCGCCCCAGCAGAAAAGGACACTAGATATTGCCCTTCGCGCCGTCCGAACGCGTACGTCCTGACAGAGCTCGGCCAGCTCTCCGAGGATGTCCTCAGGCGCGACGAGGGCACGAGTTCCTTGGGCCCGCCCAAGTCTCCGCGGCGGGAATGATACTGGGTGTTGCCAGGGGCCGCCATGGACGACAGAAGGTGTTGATCGTGTACTTATTCGAGGATCCACAGCAGCTGTAATCACCTGCTGTGTAGTGGTGATTCGATCGGGCTAGATCTGACCGGGCGCTCGCTTGATACGCGGTGCCACGCGCTTGAGGACTTTGGATTGAGGATTCAGTGCCTTCGTATGAAGACACTGGACTTGTTCTTGCGCGTGGCAGCTTCGTATGAAGCTGCTCACCGGGGGTGACGACTGCGGGCGGAAAGCGACTGTCGATGGCAAGATGTTGGTGACGGTCGAACTTGACTGGTTGAGCGGAGATGTCGGACCTTTAAACCGCTTCATCGTCCCGCTCGTCGTCCCGCTCTTCGCCGCCGACACCCCCACGCTGGCCTCATACGAGGCCAGCGCCGACACCAGGCCGTCCTCATACGGGGGCGGCCGATCTACGTACCAGTCTAGCGGATCCGCCACAAGTCAAGACTGCGCGAGCCAGCGTTTCGACCACTACCCACCCAGGTCATTCGATCTGGGCAGATTGCGACCCCCAACCCCCTGTCGACGTAAGGGGCCTGTTTTCTTGACAGGCCGTAAGCAAATGCTCACTATACCTCAGACCGCTCGGTTTTAAGACCCCTTGCCCAAGATAATATCGCTTGTCTGACCTCGTCGAGGTCAGTGAGCACGCTGATTCACACTCGTTTACTAAAGGATTTCCCTTAGATTCATGGCTTCCATAGGAGATATGAAAACCTGTAGCCCTATAATCTGTATTTTGTGTTCATCGCGCGTTACTACTCGGTTTGAAATTCATTTGTTGTAACTTGTTCTCGCAATCGCCGCCAGTGCCTTGTCAAGCGATAACATTTGATAATCAAAGGTAAGCAATGCTTTCATGGAGCACACCAGTATGCCGAGGTGCGCTGGCGGCACCATTCCCCCGCCTTGCCCAACCAGCGGCCGTGCCCAACCACCCACTTTTCCACTGCGTTTGGTTCCAGTACCTCCACGTATCCCGCGTTCCCGTTCCGTGCCAAGGACACGGATTTAACGGGCAGGAAGATGGGGATCTGCGCTGCCTGAGTTGATTTGCACAGAGAGACAGATACGAACACAACGCACGTCGTGCTTCTGAGCGTAAAACTTCCAGGTCATGAGAGTCAAGCGCGCTTCGTCTATAGTCCTTCATGGCTGGTAAGTACGGCTCAGTCCAACCTCGGGTAACGAGAGACTCACTCAGCGAAGAAGACGGCTCGAAACTCGTGTGTTTCCGGCGCGGCACTCTTCGAGGGCGGGCAGACCTGGGCAGAGACGCCGACAACGAATGCATGCCCGAGCTTAGGCTGGTCCCAGAGACCGAGAAGCTCTGCGCTGAGAGAAGTCGCGTAGTGCAAGAATGGGGGCGGCATGTGTCTCAGACCGGGCGATCATCCGACCCATTTTAAAGTGAGCAGTGCCCTCTCGTCCCACGACGAGCTTCCCACGCCTCGTCACAATCCGGGATATTCCCGCGGATTGCCTGGGCGCAGCATGACAATGGAAGCCGGAAGGCCATCTGGTGCTCGCGCTTTTCAGCCACAATCCCGCATCTCCCCGGCGCTCCCCTCGTCTTCCATCCGCTCGAAACCAGCATGGAGACCAAGGCGAAAGCCCTCTGGGCTAAGCTGGATCCTGAGGCGAAGACGGCGTTCATGGCGAAATGGGAGGCTGATAGTCGGTGGACCACTCCGAAGTTACCTCACGGTGGGCGTCAAGCTCTCGCACAGGCCGTCAACGATGACTTCAAGGCCACCTTCCCCGCCGTCGCCGAACCCACCGAAGGCTCTTGGTTTGACGTGAGTGTGATTGCTGTTGCATTATCGTCCATCGCTGATTGCCAATCGACGCTCGGCATACAGTACTGGCATTGGAAGGTCAAGAACGGTCGGAAAAAGAAGTTCAAGCCCGCGGAGGTCACCAAGGTCGCCATCAACTCGCTTTTCAAGGTCCCGCAGAAGCCCAAGACGAAAAAGGCGCTCTCGGCGCGGCAGGCGTTCGGCCGCGCGCACAGAGATGAGGTTCGCGCGCTCGCGATGGCGGACGAGAGTACCGGCACGGCGGAGGACGCTGGCGGTTCTGGTCGGACGGGGGACGAGTCGACCAAGCCGGGTCCTGGCGATCGTTCCCGGAAGTGGAATGCCGCTCTCTCCGCGTACATCGCATCTCACGGCGACGAATTCGAGGCGTTCAAGTCCTGCTACGTTCCAGTTAAGGACGGCGAGGTGGATGAAGAATCCGAGACGGACGACGCTGCGAACATTGGGGGCGGGCAGGGCTTGGAGGACGGCGACAATGGCGATAGACTTCAGTGAGCTCGCCGCTGTCCCAGTTTTCATCGCTGACACCGAGTCTCAGTCTTCAGGACACCTTTCGGGCCACCATTCGTGCGACGGTCGACCACTGGACTAAGCTTACTGGATATGCAATCGTTGTCTCGTTCGCAGGTAGGCACTCCGACGCAGAGCATAACATCGTTGGCAGGTCAGTCGCAACCTCACACCGTATCTACGACTGACCCGCTTCAGCGTCCACGACGACCAGCACAAGTTCTGGCTCGAGAACGAGGACCTCCGCGAATCGCTGGAGTCGAAGCTCGTGGGCCACTACGAGGCTGTGTACAACGGTGATTGTCGTCTTCGCGTCCCTGCGCTCCCTGATCATTATGTGTAGGAGAATCGCTCGGTCAGGACAAGGATATGCCGCTATTCATTCCTTCCCGCACGCCGTCTCCAGCGCCGCCCGAGAACGAGCCAACTCCGGACGTCGGGTTTGTTGAGGAGGGAGTAGGACCGCGTCCCGACGAACAATCCGACGCGCTACAGAAATCGAAATCTCCGTCCGGGCAGTCGCCTCCGTGTAAGCAGACACGACTCTATTTATTTCTACCACTAACGCATGTTCTAACCAGCGCTCCCGAGCACCTCGCCGGTCGACTTTGAACTGGACGTTGAAATGCGACTCGACAGCTCGACGCCGCCCAGGAACCCAGGTGCGCTGACAAGCCGCTCCTGTTGTACTATGGATTAATCCCGTGCTCTGAATTAGACCCCATGGGCGATCTCGATATGCAGCAACACTCCCCAGACGTGCATGATCTAACGCCCGGTTCGCAAGGTATGGCCCGTCTCACATGCGGTGAGACGATACGCTGTGCTAACCGTTTCTGCAGCTGGAATAACCGACAGAAACGACGCTGAGACCAATTCCGACACCAATAATCGACCAGAACCCGTTGCACCAGAAAGTACGCGGTGACCCGCGAACCTGTCCCTGAACCCTGAGCCCCTGACACCGCCACAGATCTACGTCCGGAAGCTGTGCCAGAGATCGACGCCAGTGCCACAGACAAGCGGGTCGAAATCGTTCAAAGGGCCAAGAAACTCAAGTGGGCAGCGGGCGACCTCGACTTCTTTCTCAAGATGAGTGACAATGCCGAATGGATGTCGCTCTTAGGAGCGTGGGTCGACTACGAGCTCAAGTTCAAAACGGTCAGACGGGTCAGTCTCAGTCCTTCCTGGGAGAGCATATATGAAATACATCTCCCAGCTGCGACTGGCAGATTCGAAACGACCTGTCGTGTACAATCACTGGACGAGAAAGCGCCACCAGATGCCGGACGACGCGGACCTGCGCGAGTTTCACCATGACTTCGTTGAGTGGTATCTCTCACTACAGCCAGAGGAACGCGCGATCGCGGGGCAGTCCTTCTCGACCATCCAGCCGGCCCGTTCTGTCAAGAACACCAGCTACTGCAAGCTCCATCAAATCGGTTCTTCCGGCTTCGTAGCACTCATGTTCGGACTCGCGTGGATGCTGAAGATGGGCGACAAACTGCAGCTCTCGGAGACTCACACGTCGGCCACGGTTCCTCACCTCATCGCCGAATTTTCCCAGGTGATCGAACACCTTTGCTCGCCGTACGTACCCTCCTCACTCGCCCCGAGGGTGATAGTTGCCAAATATGCATACAGGATCGAGAAGGGGAGCATGCCGCCGACATTCACAGGTATCCCGGACGAGGAGGACTCCCCTGTTGTGCCGGGGAAGCGAGGCGCGCCAGCGAAGGAGAAGCCGGGCCCGGCCAAAAAGGCAAAGACCACTGGAACCGCAGCGTGCGTGCGTGTGTGGGATTGGTCGCCGGTGAAAAATAACGAGATTTGCAGTGCGAAGAGGAAGAAGAAGAAAGGAGGGGCGTGAGACTTGATGGCCGGGGATCGGTCCGGGAGTGTCAATGTAATCGATGCCAGATAAACCGCGCCGACGGCGCTCTTGCCGTTTCTTTGTTGTCCTTCCCAACCTTCAGCTATGAGCAAGAAACGAGCGGCCGCGCCTCCAGCAGATTCCCAGGAGTTTAAGCTGGTACCTCGCGGCATGCGGCCTGGAGGTTATCAGCGGCTCGATCTCATGGGCGAGACGGACAACCCAGCGCCACGACCTTCGCCAGCAACGTCAGCTCAGACATCGTCCATATTCGAACGAACTATCCCGCGCCAGACGGCGAGCAAAACTGTGCCGTCATCGACAACCCCAAAACAACCAGCTGCCCCCGCGCCGCCGTTACCGACGCTCAACCGATCAAAGGTTCGTGCGGCCACCTATGTAGATCACACGGGAATAACCACGTCGTCCAGAAAACGTCCCATATAATGCAAGATTTCAAGGAGCAATGGGCGGAAAAACTCCTCAAGATCATGTACGCACGGGAGTTCGACGCGCGCTTCGGAACGACATGTCCTCGCTGCGGAAAGGGCGACACAGCATACAAGTGTTTCGAGTGCTTTCAAGCGCCACCATTGTGCAAATCTTGCATGACGGACGCCCACAAGCACGCACCGTTCCACGAGGTCCACGAGTGGACAGGCACGCATCTCCGAAAGATATCGCTGTCTGCGATCGAGTTCGTGCTTAGCCTCGGGCACGATGGGGACCCGTGTCCAGCGGCCGGTAAAGCGAGGGTCAAGATGACCTTCGTGCACGGCGCCGGGATTCGCGAGATGCACATCATGCCCTGCCTGTGTGGTGGTGTGGTGAAAGAGGGGGATCTGGCCATGAGTCTCTGGCGTGCCGGGTTGTTTCCAGCGACCTTCAAGCGTCCGCAGACCGCCGTAGCCGCAGAGGCGCTCGACAACTTTCATGCCCTGACGCTGACTGCGAAGACAAACGCCACAGCTTACTGCGAGTATCTGCGCCGCAAGACGGACTACTGGTCACGGAGTTCGGTCAAGGTGAGCAAGCGATGCCATTTACGCAGAGAATCACACTAAAACTCTCGCAGGACCGTACGCGGGAATTCTTTATGTCCTTTCGGATGTACTGCTTCTTGAACAACCTGAAGCGCAACGGCCTAAAGGTCCCGTCCGCGGAGAACGAGCTCGAACCTGGATCGATGGCAGTGCTGTGTCCGTCGTGCCCGCAGCCCGACATCAACCTCGATCCGAAGTGGCAAGAGCGAGATAGGCGTTTCAGGCGAGTTCTCTGCTGCGTCCGCGTCTCGTTCCTGACCGCATTTCCAGATATCTCGACGCTCTATACACGATGCGAGATGGCTGTTTCTCGCTCGGCCAGAAAAACAAGCTCATGGACCACGACGATGTCCCTCTCACAAGCAATCTCATGTATTTCGTCGATCACTCAGTCAATCGGGCTATGATGCTTTTGACGATGCCCGACGTGACGGTAAGCTGTCTTGCACGGGAGTCCGAGGTTACTCATCGCAAGGCAAGCCATTGGGATGCAACAACTTCAAAGCGCTAGACTATAAAGGAAACAAGTCCGGCGTCGTCTCTGACTTCTGTCGCCACGACCTCTTCATGGCCAACGGGACATCTGACCTGGTCAAAGGAGAGAGGTGCGCGGACGGATGGGCCCCGAAATCTCGACTGACGTATTGAAGGTTCGCCAATGTGGATTTTGCGGTCGTAAGCTCGCACGCGAGATACACGAAGCTGCCGCTGTTTTATCTTTTTTACGACATTGTCTGTCAATGGTGGGTGCACTTCAGGGAACGGATCTCCGGCAACAAAACCGTCACGTCGGCATTCCCCGACATATCAGAGTCGTGGCCGCAGACCATCACGGGAATCGGAAAGTATCATATCCTGAACCACAAGGACGACTGCAGGCAACTGAGAGACGCCCATCTCATCCCCGGAGCGGGCCAGACGGACGGCGATAACCCCGAGAGGGTATGGGCCATTCTTATCAAGATCGCGTCGAGCATCCAAGAAATGGGCGTTGGAGCACGAGAGGATATGCTTAACGAACATTTCTCTGCATGGAATATGGAGAAGTCCATCAACATGGGTACGTATCTCGAGGCGTCGCGGAGAGATGTGCTCACAATGCACCAGCGAGACAGCTAGACGCGAAGATGAAGAACGCAGCGACTACACTGAGCGCGCAGAAGCGGTACTTCGAGGATCTCAGGTCGACGGTTGAATCCGAGACGCTCGCGAGATGGGACGACGAGGTCAAACGCTGGCTCGCGGTCGTTACCTTTGGGGGAGCTTTGCCCGCGGACATGACCTGCCCGTACCAGGTCTGCAAGGAGAAAGGCAAGTGGTTCATCTAGGTGAGAACGCGTCTCACAAGTGATTAGCCCCTACGGCCAAGCAGGTTCAGACGGCACTCAAGGCCAAACCGGCAATCGAGTCCCTGGACGACGCTGTGGGGAGCGGAAAGAGCGTCGTCGATCTCATCAGAGTTGGTCTCGATATCGAAGAAAAACAGTGCGCACGCGATGTTAAGCAGGATCTGCTGTATCTCACCCCACTAAGGGTCCAACTGCGACTGCAGCGAGAGACCGCCAAGACCGACGCGAAAGAAGACGAGGTTGCGTCTCAGGAGGCTAGCCTCCGTAGACGCATCCGCGCGTGGAAAAGCTGGCAAATGTCGACATTTGCCACGCTCTTCCAGCTCTCCGATAGCACGGAAGACGATTACGACGAAGACCAACTGCCGGAGAAGATGAAGCTGACCTTTCCCAGTTCTCTGGTCGACGACGAAGAACTCTCCCGCATCGCGCACTTCAAGGAGCTTCTCGAGTTGGAAAAGGAGCTTCGGGAGTCGCTCGCAAGCCAGGCCATCCGTTCCCTGCGGCGTTACATCGCTCTTCGCACGCTGCTCAATTTTCGCAAGGGACGCGGTGTCATCGAGAAGACACGATCTCAAAGGGCAGTGGAACGCGCGAGTGCTTCAGTGAAGCATCATCAAGCGTACTACTGCCTCGTCTATTCTCGGCTATGCATCCTTGGCGGCGCTGCTCCACATCTCCGAGAGCTCGAAGACTCAGACGTCAAGGATCTCGACATGCGAGGAGCGCATATGGGCTACAGCAAAGATCGGGTCTCGTGGATATGGGGAAAGGGCGGCGATATCGATGCATTGAAGGAGGACGAACTAGATTCATGGTCAGACGAAGGTAGTGTCTCATTCCAAAGGTCGTCCTCAGCCATATTGATATTACACAGTTCAAAAGGTCGAACATAACCTCTCGTCGGCCCGTGTTTCTCGCTGGACGGAGGAGGTCACCCTGTTGGAGGAGGAGATGCGGCGCACGATGCGCTTCTTTAGGCATCACGTGACCGCATGGACAAACCGCGTCGGGACGCGGAATGACTGCCCCGGCTTTGACGCCCTTTGTGCACGGTGAGAGAGGCCGTCATGAAAGTCAGGCCTTCTCTGATATCTGGCAGCCGCGCCTCCGAGTATCGCGGCTTACTGGACGACGCCCGACAGACGTTCGAACGTTGGCTGTCCCAAGGTGACATAGCAGAGGCAAGTGATATCAGCGACCCGAGTAAGTTTTCGCGAATACGCGGACGCCTGTGGAAGTGTCTGATATTTTTCGTAGTGGTTGTAGATTGATTTTACATGCAAGAAATATGACTACGTAGTATCTATGGATGTGCGGGATACGACGACTATTCTGGAGACGAGCGCGGGACGAGCGCGTCAAGAAATCGATGGAGAGCAAGATGGGAGGGCAGCAAGAAAACACCGAAAGCAAGATAGTGGATGGCGGGATCTAGACGGGAACGGATACGACGGCCGAGGGAAGGTGATGCAGGAGAGCGGCTACGAATAGGAGGGAAAGGACGATGATCAGCACAAGGATGAGCGAGCCGACATAGGCAGCTGCGAATACTAATAGGACTACGCCAGCCACCATGCAGAAACGGAGAAAAAGGCGAACCGGGGAGCGTGCATCGGGTCCGAGCTCCTGGAACATGAGCAAGCACTCGCCGAAGAAAAGCTACTTGTGGTAAGTGTGTGAATCAGCATAAAGAAAACATGCTCACCTTTGCCATGTCGAGAATGACAAGAATAATAAGCTGAGCGGCCGTCTCAGCCCGATCGGTCTCGCCAGCGTTGACGGAGAGCTGGTCAACGTCGACGGTGACGCGCTCCTGCCAGCCGCCGTCTGCGACTCCGGCGTCGCCGTTGGCAGCGACGGAGGGGTCGGTCTCGCCGGCGCCGGGCGGCCGGACGACGAGCTGCGCGTCGCCGTACGCGATGACGGGCGGTGGGGCGACGGCAACAGTGCAGAGCTGCTCGTCTGCAGTCTGCACGCCGCAATACGCGAACGCGTCGCTGTCCGCGAGGCCGACGGGGTCGGTGTCGATGGCGCCGGGGGCGGGCAGCACGACGTCGAGCTTCGCGTCGCCGTCCGCGAAGACGAGCGGTGGGGAGACGGCACCAGCGCAGTGCTGCTCGTCTGGGGCCTGCACGCCGCGGTACGCGAACGCGTCGCCGTCCGCGATGCCGACGGGGTCGATGTCGATGGCGCCGGTGGTGAGGGCGAGCAGCGCGTCGCCGTGCGCGACGACGGGCAGTGAAGCAACGGCAGCAGCGGAGCGCTGCTCGCGTGAGACTCGCACTCCGCCGTCTGCGATCGCGTCGCCGTCGGCGGCGACGACGGGGTCGGTGTCAATGACGCCGGCGGCGGGCAGAATGACGGCGGGCTTCGCGTCGCCGTCCGAGATGGCGGGCGGTGGGGCGACGGCAGCATTGCAGAGCCGCTCGTCTGGGGTCTGCACGACGCGGTACGCGAGGGCGTTGCCGTCAGCGATGCCGACGGGGTTGGTGTCGATGGCGCCGGCGGTGAGGGCGAGCAGCGCGTCGCCGAGCGCCATGACGGGAGGTGGGGAGACGGCAGCGGTGCAGAGCTGCTCGTCCGCGGTCTGCACGCCGCGGTCCGCGAACGCGTCGCCGTCCGCGATGCCGACGGGGTCGGTGTCGATGGCGCCGGCGGTGAGGGCGAGCAGCGCGTCGCCGAGCGCCATGACGGGAGGTGGGGAGACGGCAGCGGTGCAGAGCTGCTCGTCCGCGGTCTGCACGCCGCGGTCCGCGAACGCGTCGCCGTCCGCGATGCCGACGGGGTCGGTGTCGATGGCGCCGGCGGAGGGCACCATGACGGCGAGCTCCAAGATGGCGGGCCGTGGGGAGACGGCAGCAGCGATGACCTGCTCGCCTGAAAATCGAACGCCTGCCTCAAGGTCGCCGTCGGCCGTATGGCCAAGCCGCGTCCACCGTTCGCGCTCCGCGCGTTTTTTGGCGCCGAGCGCCGGTCGCAGCGCAGCCGTGAGTGTCTTTAGGAGTCCAAGACGCTCGGAGGACGACGACGGCGCACTGGACATGCGCGCGCGAGACGTCTGAGTGAACAGAAAAAGAGAGGAGCAAACCTGAATTTCGAACCCAGATTAAGGCCGATCTCCCGTCTCTCTCTCTATGAGACGAACTTGGATGGGCTTCAGCACACCCTATCATATGAAGTGTAACTTTTCTTATTTCGCTGGGACCGTAGATGACTTTGAACGATCGAGTTGGATTGCTGATGATCACACGCACAGCCACACTGAGTGCCTGCATGCAGACGCATCGTCGCGTAAGCGGCATCTCGTGCTTGGAATCAACCTCGCCAGCGCACGCAGGCGCCATGAGCATTCCATAATGTCACTGCTGCAGAGAGGGGTCAGAGTCTCCGTCCCTCGCCGGCGGAACATGTGTCGAATATTACCAGAACTTGCGAGGTTTTTCGGTGTAAATCATGTCTTGTATAGATACTATATACATCTTTTTGGACTTTGCAGCGCGGGAAATGGCTCAGGGAGCAGGGAGGAAAATGTGGCAACAAGCGCCGGCGAGCGGATGAGGCCGACGGCGGGACTTCCGCTGAAGAGCCCGCCACCGCCTTACCCCGCCCGCAGGATAAACCGGGATATCCTGAGAGATTATGTCAGCAGGGCCTCCGCGTAGTTGAGGTCTACAGACCTCAACAGGATAATCCCGCGAGATCTACAGATCTCGCGGGATTATCCCGAGTGACTGAGTCAGTTGGCCAAAGAGAGTACGTCTGCTGCGGCGTACGCGAGCCGCGCATCGTCGCGCTGGTCGGCCGGGAGTATCGACCGAAGAGCGCCCGCAAGGTCGACAGAGAGTGCCTGGCCGAGTGCAGTGACCTCAGCCTGCGTGAAACCGACGGCTGCCGCCAGCTTGGGATCGTCAGTGAGGTCGGCCCAGCTGCTGGGGATGCTAACGGCCGTCGCGTCAGCTGTCGTGTTGCCAACGACAAGACCGTAGGAGATGAAGCTAGATGGAATCAAATCGGTGAGACCGCTGAAGATGACACAGTTGATCGCTCGTTTGAGCCTCAATTCTGTGCAGGACTCGTACGGCGCAGTGTAGTTGTCGATCAGGAAACACCACGAATATTCTTGCTCTCGCGACCAGCACTGCACGCACCATCAGCCCGGGCCACCGTACACAGAGAATATGAACTGACCAAGACTTCATCGAACGTTGCTGAAAACCCTGGTCGTGCCGTTGCTGACTCCGGTGCACACAAAAGCTCGCGATACCGGACATAGAACTTGTGGGCAGCAGAGTCTAAGAACGCTCGGCACGTGTCTGCCAAATCCTGTCCGCGACTACGGTCGCAAACGAGAGTGACGAGCTCCGCGAGGTCCAAGGAAAAGACGTGCAACTGACGGCGGGGATGAAAGGCGGGCTCTGCCTTCATTGTTTCATCGAAGATGAACGGAAAATGGGCGCAATTCGCAGATGAATCAAAGAAAGCGTCCACCATAGAGAGCAATGTCGTTTTCCCAAAGCCCGGAGGCCTTCGAATGACGTTGACAGGACAGATTGCAAACTTGTGCAACAGCACGCGGATGAAGTCGGACTTGTCGACGAAAACCGAACCCGGCGTCGAACAAAGTACCGCGTATGGAATTGATATCGAGGGAGGAAGAATAGGCTGCTAGAAGTGAGGGTTGCGAAAATTCTGTAATAAAATGCAACGTACTTGAGGGCCCAACCTCTGAAGAACAGTACCGTCGTCGACAGTCAAAAAAGTGTACTTCTTCGAGCGGGACGTCCGCAAAAATTCTAGCCAGTGGACTTCAGAGAGAGGTCAAAGAAATTACATCAGGGG
This sequence comes from Auricularia cornea, assembly GCA_030578095.1. Lineage (NCBI taxonomy): Eukaryota > Fungi > Basidiomycota > Agaricomycetes > Auriculariales > Auriculariaceae > Auricularia > Auricularia cornea. The sequence goes on along the minus strand of JARLTE010000009.1, from coordinate 935,621 downwards.
GCGCACCGTTTGAACTGGACCCGTCACCCGAGACCAGCAGGTGCAGTGACTAAATGCTATCCACCCAGCACTGTGGTGCATCCGATCAGGCCGTCCGCCGGACAGTCTCCGAGTGATGTCCGACTGATCGCCGAGGGGTCTTAGTGCAGAAAAGTGGGACTGAGAACTCAGAAAAGTTGTGAGAACTCAGAAAGAAGAGGCGTAAAATAATTACCCTCAAGAAGGATTGAACCTGCATTGAACGGCCAAATCCGCTGTCGGGAGACACAGCAAGAGCGTTAACCACTGCACCATCTGACCATACTGACAGAAAGGCAGATAAGGCAATATATCCCATCACAAATGCAGATTTGGACGCATATGGTTGATATACTGCCAGTTGGTTAGGGTAGGCAGGCCTACCCTAACCAAAAATTTCCATCATACAGTGCAATTTGGTTAGGTGAGGACTTGTCCTCACCTAACCAACTATTTCCCTACTGCACGCTGTGTGGTTAGGGTAGGCTGAAGCCTACCCTAACCACTGTATTCCACTGAATGTAACTTTTATAGTCTTAAGGGAACTTCAGACGTTCTAAACCTAACCTAACCTAACCTAACCTAACCACCTAACCTAACCTTCCGCGTTTTGTAGTGATCTGCTTATCCAATTTACATGTCATCATTCGGAGAAACTGTCGGAGAAAGCACCGCAGCGCCCGGGAAATTACGTAACAATCCGGCGGACGGCCTGATCGGATGCACCACAGTGCTGGGTGGATAGCATTTGGTGGTGCAGTGACTGCTCGGGGCCGAGCGAGTGGAGGCGAGTATGCAGAGCGAGTGGAATAGCCGCCAAGTGTTCGTGCGGGGATGGGGCACCCTTGTCTACTAGCAGCGGCGCCGACATTACGCTCACGCGACTACCGACCATTGTGTCGCACGCGCAGTAGTACTCATGGAGCTCTGCAAGGTCTTCCAGGAGATCCTGGACCGTAGGGTCTTCGAGGCTAGCACAGGTGCCCTCGCCTGTGTCAATGAGGAACGGGGCATCGTGCCCGGGAATGGCGCAGGTAAATTTGAGCGGCATGGTTGGGAAACGAGATGCGTCGCAGAGCTTCCCCGCCAGTTCCCCGCAGACTCCGAGTGCGCCGTCGGAACTTCCATCCTTTCATCCTTCCGAGCCCATGGCGCGATCCCTTACCTTTGGACCAAGAAGGAGGTACATGCGATACATTGTGGTGCGAATGGGAAAATTCTATACTGTAACTGCGACGCAGCATTGAGTTGACTTGGTCACTGTACGCTCTGCGAATTGACTGGCACGGCACATTCGCATTTATCGGATCCACTCAGAGATCTGGACATCGAGTACGCGGAGGGGTGGGAGGCCCCGAGCAGGGACGACCATGCGCCCAATGCGGCGGATGACTGTGGCGCTCTGGAGCATTCCGCACACGGGCGGGGCGCAGATGTTGATGTTCCTCTGAAACGCGACATACCCGTTCTGCCTGTTCTCTCGCACAGCAAGAGACACCCGCTCAGCGCGCTGACACCGTGGAGTCGCGTAGTAGGTCGCTGCTGCTCACGCCTTGACAAGTACACCAGACGATCCTGCACTTGACAGAGCGAGAAGACAGCCAACATTGTTTGTGTGGCCTCAGGCCGGGAGTGTAGAATCACGAAGGACGCTGGTTCTGTGCGAGAGCATGTTGTGCGAGTGGGGCGGCGGCAGGCCGGTCGTGCGGTGCGTCCCATCCGCGCTGCATTCGCATCCTGCCCGGAGTATGATACAAGGGCGTGGGACTCGCATCCGAGGCCAACCATTACTGTCGTTCCGGGGGTGCAAGCGCTCCAGTGCAAGATATTGCAACTGAACGAGTGAAAGTCGGGATTGACTGCCCGTGACGGCGCCTAGGGTTGATCACTGCCTGGTAGCAAGGACCATGTAAGAGAACCATTAATGTCGCTGGTAGAGATAACCCGGTCGCATATGCTGCCTGCCTGTGTGCGAGTGGAAAGGAGCGGGACAAGAACGAAATCCGGACTTGGATCCGCCGGCGTCATCCTTGTTCTGCCACCACCTGCACCGCAGCCATGTCGCTTGGGGTCAATCTCTCCTCGCGCGAGCTGCTCTCCGCATACCAGGCTGTGCTCAACGGCGAGGAGACCGATTGGACCATATTCACGTATGAGAAGGGCTCGAACGACCTCAAGGTGCAAGCGTCGGGCACTGGCGGGCTCGAGGAGCTCGCCGAGGAGTTCTCGGACGGCAGGTGCGTGTATCTTTGCATGGGTCATCACTACACTGACATTTACTCGTTGTTAGAATGCAATATGCTTTTGCGCGAGTCAAGGATCCCAATGTACAACGTGTCTTGTCTCGAATGCGACTGCAGCTTACACCGACTTACAGACCGAATTGAACAAGTTTGTACAAGTCAACTGGTGCGGAGACGGTGTCCCAGAGGCCAAGAAAGGTACTTCATTTATCCTGCGACGTTGCGGCTGCTCATCATCGATATCCAGGGCTGTTTCGTGCGTCGCAGGAGCGTCCATCGGATCCCACGCTGACAACGCATGCTAGACACGCACTCGAGCGCAGTCGCACGCTTCCTCAAGGGCACGCACGTGGTAATCAGCGCCCGCAACGAGGTGCGATTATATTGCGCTCCTGCGTTGCCCTCCGCCGACCTGAACGGCGTCTGCAGTCGGATGTGCAGCCCGACCTCATCATGAAGCGCATCTCCGACGCGTCCGGGGCGAAGTACTCGGTACACAAGGAGACGGCGCGTAAGTTCGAGCCCATCACGCCGGTGGGCACGTCCTACACGCCCGTCGGCCGTCCGGACGTCGCGGCGATGCGCCACGGCGCGCCGAAGGACGTTATCGGCAAAGTGGTACGTTCGTCTGTGCTTGCCAATTGCTATCTTCTTACATCGAAATGCTCAGGGAACGAACTACACGCCCGCCCGCGAGGAGTTGAGCACTATTCGCCAAACGGCTGTTCCGCCGCCTCCTGCTGCGCCGCGGCCTGTCCCGCCGCCCGCTGCAGTCAAGTCTACCACACCCTCGTGGGACGACGCGTCTGCGCAGTCGGTGCCTGTAGCACCGCGTCCTGTGCCTGCTGCTCCGAAGCCAACGGTGTGGATTTTTGCATGCTGCGAATGCGGGCGCCTAAAGCTCACTTTGCTGCGACAGCCTCCTCCCGTCGTGCGCCAGCCCTCGCCAGTCAGAAACGTATCCACGACAGACAACCGTCCGTCTGCGGGCCCCGTCGTACGCTGCGTTGTCTTTGCGCGTTGGCATCCGATAACATTTCGTTCCTCAGGGCACGAACTACACACCCGTTGCCCTCCCCAAGCCAAAGAAACTCGTCAACCCGTTCGAGGCGCGCGCCAGGGAGGCAGCGGAGACGACCTCGGCGCCCAAGCCCGCGCCAGCAGCGGGCGGGGCCAAGAAGCTGACCTGGAGCGAGCGCCAGGCGCTCGCCAAGAAGCAACAAGAGGAGGAAGAGTCGCGCAGCCGCGCGGCGGGCGTGGGCGGCGCCCTCGCGGCCGGCGCGGCCGCCGTCACCGTCGGCGCGGTCGTCGCCGGCGCGACCGGCGTCGCTGCTGGCGCCGCGATCATCGGCGCCGCGGCAGCTGCGAGCGCCGTCGAGGCGGAGGCGGAGGCGCCGCCGTCGCCGCCGCCCCCTCCGCCACCTCCGCCGCCGCCTGCTGCTGCTCCCATCGAGCTCGAGGAGGACGCGCCTCCCCCTCCCCCGCCACCCCCGCCCCCGCCGCCTCCACCTCCTGCGCCCGAGGCCGTTGTACGCTTCTTTCCTCTGTCGCACGGGATGCCTGGCTGATGCACTGTTGCAGCGCCCGCTGTCTCCGCCGCGCCCAATCTCCCCGCCACCCGCCCCCGCAGCGAAGGCGCCCGCCGGACAGGGCATGGTGGCCGTCGTGCTCTACCCCTACGAGGTCAGGCACAGTCCCGATATGCTCAGCGCGGTCTACCGGTTCTGGTGACGCTTCGCGCTCGTGGCAGGACCCTGCGTCGTGCATCCCGAAGCCCTTTGCGTGTCTTTCCTTTCTGTTTTTCTCCCCTGTGCATCGAGAAAACCGAATCTGACTTCCCCCCGCTCGTGAAGGCTGCGGAAGACAACGAGATGAACCTCGACGAGGGCGAGTACATCGAACAGATCGTGCAGGAGAGCGAAGGTGCGTCTGCCCCCTCCCCCACCGTTGGCTAAGGCCTCGTGGCCGCCGCGTTTCCTGACCCTGCGCTCTTCTGTACAGACTGGTGGAGCGGCGTCGGTGCTGGGGGCGCCAAGTCGGGCCTGTTCCCTGGTGCGTGCTATTTACTGCCTTGTTCTGTTCGCGGATGGGCTGACGACCCGATAGCGAACTACGTCGAGCTCGTCGAGGCCGAGGCTGAAGCAGAGCCCGAGCCCGAGGCCGAAGCGCCTCCCCCGCCGCCGCCGCCTCCTCCTCCTCCGCCGCCGCCACCGCCTGCCCCGGCCGCGGCACCCGCTGCTGCGGCGCCCGCACCGGAGCCCGAGGAAGACCAGGGCGCGGTCGCCGTTGCGCTTTACGAGTGCGTTCTTCCACATTTACTCGTCCCTTCGTGCGCCTGACGATGAGCTGCGCGCAGCTACGACGCCGCCGAGGACAACGAGATCTCGTTCCGCGAGGGCGACATCATCACGCAGATCGAGGCGCCCTCAGAGGACTGGTGGCAGGGCAAGACTGCCTCTGGCCAAGTCGGCCTCTTTCCCGGTACGTTCAACGTCGTCGCCTAGCTGGGGCTCCTGTGCTGACGGTGTCGCTGTAGCTACCTACGTCGAGCTCAAGGAGTAATCGCCAGAGATGCTGGAGACGCAGAGGGGTTCGGCGTGTGACACAGATGCAGAGGAAAGTGGTAGTATTTAATCAAGCCTACGAGAGAGAGAAATGGACGCCAGTTTTACATACACACACATTGCTGGGTGGAGGGTAGTTCGTTCTTTCTTTCGGGGGGTGGGGAGCGAGAACGGAGGATAGCTAAGCAAGCGACGCAACGCGATAAACTAGAGGCCCTGATGTACATAAGAGAGACTGAGCAAGATGGGCGTGCGCGGGCGGCCTTCGCGGGCGGCGCGCGGACGCGTGGAGGATATACTGTTTCACTTCTTCTCGGAGGACGGTGCTGGCGCATCCTCGTCCATCTTGGTGTCGCCGTTGGCCTTCTCGGCCTTGTCGCCCGCCGCCTTGTCGTCGCTGGCGGCGGGCTTGTCGTCACTTGCGGCGGCGGGTTTGTCGTCGCTTGCGGCAGGCTTGTCGGACCCGGCGGCCTTGCTGTCGCCGTTGGCAGCCTCCGCCGGGCCGTCCTCCGTCGTGTCCATCTCCTCGTCCTCCTTTTCATCGTCGTCCTCCTTGGACGCGAGCGCGGCCTTGGCCTTCGCGCCGGCCTCGCCGCCGCCTTCTTCGAGCTGCGCGAGCGCTTTGCTGTGTGTGTGCCACGCGATCAGTCACGCGGCAATGGAGCTTGAGTGAGCGGGCAGATCACCCACCGATGCGCCGTCCGCACTTCGCGGCGCTCCTTCTGCGACTTGTAGCGTTGGTTCTGCGGGCGCGCGTGAGCCAGGCGGCGCCGGGCAGAGCGGGGGATTAAGCCCGTACTTTGATGATCTTGTCATCGGCGTCTGGCGTACGCGCGTCAGGAAAAACGAGCGCGCGGGCTGTGGCAAGAACCCGACAGACCTGCGCTCTCGTTGAACGTTTGGAGTAGTGCTGCGGGCACCCATCCCCTGTGACAGCATCGGAGTCAGTCTTGGGGATTTGTGGCAAACCGGCGGTCACGGACCAGGTGACGCGATTGCGGTCGCCGGTGAAGCGGACGAGGTGCACCCTGTCCTTGAGCGCGTTGTCTGGCTTCTGGGCGGAGACCTTGGACGGGACTGCCTTGTCCTTTTCGTCCGCGACAGTGCCCGGGAACCAGGGGAAGCCGGCTGGGAGGATCGCGGTCATCTCGACTGCAGCTGCTACCCGCCTGACACCTGGGATCACGCACGCATTTTTGCCCAGACTAATATCGAGATTAATATGAATTAATGGATCCCGAGATAGTACACGCACCAATAGTGCCCGGCGAGAGGCCCTTCTTGCCCTTGGGGAGCTTTATGGGGGCAACAATTGGGTTGCGCGGCGCCTTCAACGGGTTCGCGGGGGCGGCGGCCGGCGCGGGCGCCGCCTTGGGACGCGTCGAGCGCTGCTGGGGCGGGATGGGCGGCGGCGCGTCGGGCTTCTTCGTGTCGCGGGGCGGGCGCGTGCGCGTCGGCGCCTTGGGCTCCTTGGGCGTGGCCGCTTTCTTGCTCTTACTGGCGGCCTTCTTCTTCGCGTCGGCAGCGGGCGCGGGCGCGGCGGCGGGCTCGGCAGCAGCGGGTTCAGACATCGGAGGGCTCAACAAGCGCACGTGCGGCTTTCGAGAGGAGTTCAACCCGCGTTTGGCGGAGCCGGAATTTCGCCCCGCGGCATTTCCCAGAACAACGCCGGGTTGGCTGCACCAGACTGCAACGATGGGGGAGGCCATGAAACCTTATCGTATCATGTTGACACGTTGAGAGCTAAAAATGCTCTTTCTCCGGTAAATACAGGCAGGTATGTCGGAACGATGGCGGCCTTGATTTGCGAAAACTGTGAAATGTGTTCTGCTTGCTTGAATGGATCGATGATGTTCACGAACAGCGCGTACATCGCAAATCGTGATATTGGCTCGCATTCTCATTTTACAGGGAGCATTTCAAACGTATTGTACCTAAGATACAATCGACGGCAAAGGCCTCAAGATCAGCGCGCAGGTGTGTTGAGAATCTTTTTAGCCAGCATCGCATCCGTGTCCGCCTTGGTCGAGTCCCTAGGCACGGGATAGTTCTCGAGAAAAGCGAGTTTGTGGTTGAGCGTCTTGGACGGCAGCTTCTCCACGTAGAAGAGGGCGCCGGCGACGTTGACGACAACGAACGGAATGATCTCCGTCGAGCCCGGGCCGAGGGAAGTCACCCGCGCGTCCGCAAAGCCTGGATCACGACCGAAGTTGTCCTGGACGCCCAAGACCGCGGAGTCACGGTATTCCGCGAGCTGCGTGCGTGTGTCCGACACGACGTCAACCAGTATCTTGACCTTCGTCTCCGTCGACCCCTCGGGCATCCCAGGGATGCTCTTCTCGTAGAACGCGCGGACATGCTCGAGGCGCAGGTCGCTGGGAGGGCCCGTGGAACGTCTGCTGGGGTCCGTGTACCAGTGCGCGCCAGGCAAACCGGAGATGGAAGCGAGCTCGAAGAGGAATTGTAACAGCGCAGCGCCTCGGGGGTTCTTGAGTTGACTCGCGAGAACTTTCCTCCCAAAGATCTTCTCGACCCTCGCGTGTGTTGCATCCATCGTCTTCCACGGGTTGAAATACTTCAGTTCGAAGACGTAGAGTCTGTCTCCAACCCCGTTGCGACCTCGCGCGCGGCAGAGAACGTCCATCCGCAGGTGGATCTTGCCGTCCGCGCCCCTGACGCGCCGCAGCCAGCCCTCGACTTGGACGTCGGCGACGAAGCCCACGTCGGCGAAAAACTGGAGCACAGCGGCACGTAGCAGATGGGCGAACGTTCCCTGGAACCCTTCTTCGTCGGAGGGAAGCCCGAGGAACCGGTGCACCACCGCATAATGCTGCATGAGGAGTTTCGCTAGAGCCTGCTCGGTGAGATTCAGGTCCGAGGTTAGCGGGCTGAGATCCACTCGGGTAATGTCCTGGGGAAGTGGCCGATTGCGCCGGTCTTTCCGATAGTCAGCAATCTTGTCTAACTCTGTCTTCTGGCGAAGTCGGAATGGCTCCCTGTACCTGTCATCCTGTGTTAAATCAGCAAACAATCTTGACCTTGGGGAGCGGACCAGGCGACGCACATGGGATTCGTCCACGAACCGTTGCAAGGCGGCTTTAGCGCAGCCGCCAGCTATGACATAATATGTCTGCTCCTCAGGCTCCGTAGCGCCCTCGGGCCTCGCTGCGCCTTTCTTTGGCACAGTCTTATTGAGCCGCCGGACCTTGCCCATCAAGCCCGCCAGAAAGAGCGAAGGCCGGCCCTTGTCCTTGCCCTTGATGAGGTCAGGGAGCGGGAATATAGGTCCATGAGCGACGCGGGTGATGGCGGGGTTTTCCGCCGCGGTCAATTTCTCGACGGCGGTGCGGAATGCAGGGTCGTGAAGTAGACCAGGAAACAGCGCCGCATATGCCGCGCTGGTGCAGGTCTCCGAAACATACTGCCGCACGAGAGGTTCCAACGTCCGGTCGGACGGAGAGTCTAGCCAAGCGCGCAAAGCATGTCTGTCGCGAAAGACCGACTTGGCTGACTCTGGGGTGTACCGCGTCGGACTAGTAGACGCGTCGGCGAGATCGTCCCGGAAGAAAAAGTTGCATAACAACAAGCACTTTTGTGATCTCAACTCGGCTGGGAGATCAAACGCGGCCTTAATGTGAAAGCGCGTAAAACCCTGGAGGCAGGGGACGTTGGACAGATCACGGAACATAGGACGAAGCGACTTGTACTGCGTTGGCGGTTGCAGCAGGGTGTCGAGAAAGTAGGGGCCGGTAAAGAGGACCTTCTCAAGGACTCGATCCGACGAGTTCGTAGAGTTCAGATGCTCCCAGATGGGCTCCAAGAGCAGCCTCCGAATCAACTGCATTCTCAGACAGAGCGAGCCGCTGATAGACCAGTACCGCTCCCCCTTGGCAGCGCGCAGTTGGCGATCAAGCATTTGCTGGAAGTTGGAAACAACGAGGAAGAGTTTGAGGCGGCGAGCATATTTTCGGACCCATTCCTATCAACTATTGAGTATGATTAGGTCGCAATTTGAAAATACTGTACTCACAACGAACTGGCCCAATTGGTCTTGCGATTTAATATCAGAAGGTAGAGACCTGGCGTCTGAAGTCAAGATCCGGTCATATCGACTGAAGAAGTCTCTAAATGCTCGATGAAGAACGCCGTTGAATTCAGCGATGAAGCTCGCTTCAGTCTCGGGGGGAGACTCTCCAGTGCAAGAAGAAGAAAAGTCGAACTCGATGCAGAGGTATGAGCTGAGTGCAGGGGGGTCAAGCAATCTCGCCGCCTCAAGATGCATGTATCCCGTTTGATACATGAGTGCATGATCCAGGAGAGCGATGTCGTGGAACATGGAGAGGAATGTCGCCACGTAACGGGTGCAATATTTGCTAGGGGATGCAAATTCGAGCAACAGGGGACACCGCCGGAATAAGTCTCGATCATGGAGGCCCAGCTGATAGGTGTTGTCGACAAATACCGAACCCGGAATTCGAATAAGAGCGTGACAGTCCCCATCGCCCTGCTAATTAATTAGATATATACATGATGAATCGATTTTGCTTACGACGATAGGGGGGACGTCTTGCATGTTGGAACCCAAGACCTTGTATACTGTGCCCAGTTCCATGTCGACTCCTAAGGGCACCATGCGCAGGTCCAGAGCTTTAAGGTGGTCTCGAGTGAACAGATCTGCGATCCTGTCGTATTTCACGTAGAAGCAAGGCCTAAGATCAGCAGGACAGAGGGATTCGTCGCCGAGATCAGGCATATCATTCCAAGGCAGCGGAGGCGGACTCGCAGAGGAGCAGAACTCGATGGGCAGGCCCGCTCGTATTCTAGGAAGATATCGCGTAAGATCGCAATCGCAGGACGCTGCATGGCGATCGAATAGCAAGTTGCGTAAATCGTCGACTTTGTCGATGCTCTGGAGGGAACTCCACTCGAGGGCCAGTCGCAGAGGCGGCGAGTGCGAGTCCACGACGGCGTAAATCAAGTCGGGAGGAGAAGCCATGGTGTAGACAAGTGGAGGCGTCTATGAGACGTCGTGGCACAATCACTGCTGGTCTGCTGTCGGTCGCAATTATCGGTGGCGGACCGGGATAGCGGACATCGAATCTGGGGTTGGATCTCCGCTACCGCGTTTCACCCTTTCCGCAATGCCCCAACTTGTCTGCGCCCTCACAGATCACGAGACACCCTATGCTTTCACTTCTCGCGTGGCAGATTGCCGAGGGGTCCGTGAGCCCACTGTCAAGGATCTTCTGGAGGAGGTGGCAGAGCACCACGATGTTCATTGTGCCTGCGACCGCAAGGTTGCCGCCAGCGTTTGGGCAACCTGTGTGGACCTGGACAGAGGTCGCCTCCGCCGCGTCTTGCCGCCCGGTCGCGATGCTTTGTCACCCCAGACAGAATTGCGGTCGATTTTAAGGAGGAACGGCCCGCACGCATCGTTATTGATTGCGACGCTTCAGCGTGCAAGTTCCGGTAGGGTCAAGTCGTGATATTCATCGGGATGGTTCTCAACAATTTCACAGGTCAAGACCTCCCTGGTGGGGAGGTCCACCCGACTTCCGGCGTTGATGGAGGAGTTGTCGTGGTGGGGCACCACAAGGGCCACGTGAGTCCATGTCCGCATCTTGTGACAATGACAATGACAATGACATTTTCAAGCACTTGCTTCCTCTCGGTGTTTCCGACTACGAAAAGATGTGCTCGACTCCCGGACTCGTCTTTGTTGACAAGTCCCGGTATGTGTCTGCGATGCTGTCCCAGTTTTCGAGATCGTGCGTCAACATCATTCGTGCGCCCAAGGAATTCGGGAGGACGACCTTTCTGTCCACTGTGTCAGCTTACTTTGATGCCTTCTCACCTCATGCCCTCTTCGCTCCGGGTATAGACTTGAACACGGAGCCTGTTGCCGCTCGCCATCGTCTTCTCGTGTTCAATCTGGATCTTGCCAGCATTGATTGGAGCATCGACATGGAAACGCATGTACATGACGAAGCATGCTTGCGCGCCATGGACGAAGCTGCTGCCACGTTCTATGCTAGATATCGCGCCGTGTTGCAGGCTCCTAACTCGGACGACGAAATCTTTGGCTTCGATCCGACCTTTTCCAAAGTTATTGTGAGTTATCTCTTTTTTCCGTGTCGTTCTTGTGCTCACATGTGCACGCATAGACAAGGGCTAGAGTCCGGGGATGGGAATTGTTTCTGGCGGTAGACAACTACAACTCAGTCATGCACGACGACCCTTACGGCGTTCGGCAGGACGCAATCAGTGGGTCCATCCTCAACCTCATGGCAAGCCTCGTGATCAACGGCCCGTTCAGCTACGGACTGATCGTTGGCGAACCCATTCCTTCCGCCTGGCGCCGTGTCCCCAGTATCTTCACGGACGTCACCGAATTCGATGAATTCAAGGGAGCGTTTGGTTTCACCCTGGACGAGGTGTCTGCGCTGGGTGCTACCCTGGCTCTTGACCTGCAGGCAGCCCTCGCACCACTGTGGTTGCGGGCACGGGATGGCGCAAAGATCCTTTGCTGCCCCACAGATGTTCTATCGATGGCGCGTGCCATGCTCGAGGAGCGTCATTCCAACGTTCCGAGGACGCGCCACATCGACGTGCGCCACGTGCTTCATCATCCCCCGAGACCGCCGACGCCTCCCTACACCGATCCTCCTCGTGGCGACAGTGCAGAACAGCTCGATATGATGTTCGACGACGGCGACCCCGACCTGCCCGACTATGACATGCTCGACGAGGACGCCGACGAGGACGCCGACGTGGACACCTACGAGGATACCTACGGGAGCTTGGACCCTGCGGTGCCGCCCCCATTAGTCGCGGACACATCGTCGGATGGTTCGTCGTCTCGGCGCTCGTCTGGCGGAAACGAACCTGTCGGGACCGCCGATTTCGACGTGCTCCCTGTGATGGTTCTGCCTTGCTCCGACAAGAAGCGTTGACCTAGTAATGTAGCCTTCATCTCAGACACCTCTTTAGGTACCGCGCCACACACATCGTATCACTTGTTCATCCGTCCAACCTGGAACGAAGACATGAATACAGGTTCTGACTTGACTACCGTCGACGGTGTGATGTAATCCTGCCCGCTTCGCTCGACATTACCTCGTCCGCATCCGTCCACGTGATACTGGCACAAGTGTATCTGCTTGGCAGAGCAAACCTGTTAGGTGTCACGACACTGTCACCCAGACTAAGCAAGGTGCTACTTAGCCACTATTGAAGGACTGTCTTTAAGTACAGGCGACATTGCGGGCGTTAGCCGAGTGAAGTCAGCCCGCGACCCGACAAGCGAATGCACGTGGACACGACATTTTGTAAAGTATGCCAACCCTGTATGTATGGTACCCTGTCGTGCTTTGTACTTTGCTATCCATTCCGTTATACATGAGACATCCAGCTTTGCACATTGTGCCTGTCCTTAGGCCGAAAACTCTCAACTACAGTGCACGGTGTCTTCTTCCCCATCAACGCGAGACCGCGCTAAAGTTGTTACTGAAGCGGAAATTCCACTCACTTGGAATGTACCTAACTGCCCAATCACTTACACACGGTCCTGGGCGCCGTCCCTTTCACCTCGCCTCGATACCGGCGCGCGCGCGAGACAAGTTTCCGGCCGACGTACACCTGTATCGAATTCTCCAGTCAATCATGACATTGTCTTATTATAGCCAAAGACCTCGAGTACAGCTATAAGTTTACTATAGAATACCCACGTTTTCGCCTCTAACCGGTTGTGTGGCATTTCGCGGTGATTGTTCGCTTCTCTCTGCCGATCGGGGCTCGAGTTGCAATAGAACTCTGAGTCTGACATACAGTAACAGCAGCTACATTCTGTCATATGTACTGTATTACCCGCGTAGAACGAGCACTTGCTTCCATCTCACTTCTAGAGTACTAGGGAAACAATCGCGCGAATGTTGGATTTTATTGCCTTATTTCTGCGCGGACAGGAGGCGATCGGCATGGAGAATGGGCGGCACCGCTCACGCCTGGCGAACGTCAGCGAAACACTCAGACCTCAACTTCAGGCTTCGGGCTTTGGACCGGGACATATAAGTACTTGGGAGACTTGGTTGGGATTGTTGGCGTTCAAGCGTTCAAGAATGGCTCTTGGTGATCGGGGCGATTCGCCGCCGCCTCAGTCGCGCCGTAAGCACAACGAGGCTGAACGTGTCGAAATCAATGTAGAAGTCTGGGCGTGGTGTCTGCGGAAGGGAGGCGCAGTGAAAAATACGCCTCAGCTGTCCAATCGCGGCTGTGACGCGATCTGGAAGCTCCTGCCAGTTTATGAATGCGGCGGCCGTGACCGCCCGTGACTGGCCAACTCCCAGGAGACTCACACGCCGTCCACCGCTTACTCACGTCGTCGCGGTAAGGAAATGGTATATGAACCATTGACGACGCGCTTCCCTGAGGCTCGTCAGTCTGAATACGCATCTCGACCGACACAACTTGTACGCTTGAAATTGCAGCTTTAGAGATCGAGCCCTCTGAGGAATTGACACTCACTTACAGTTGACCCATTGAGGGAATTGTCCCATACGCTCGAAACATGGCAGTCGTCACACAGCCCGAGATCGTCGCCCCCGACGCGAACACGCTGGAGAAGTACGCGGCAGAGCGAGCGAAGCGCCTCCGCACCGACGGCACTGCGCAATTCCTCAACCTCGACGAGTCCGATCGCTTCAAGTATCTCATCGACGACCCGTGGGTCGACCACGACGCGCTGAACGCGCAGCCGCGCCTGCTGGAGGACGGCGGCGAGGTCCGCTTCCTCATCTACGGCGGCGGCTACGGCGGGCTCATCTTCGCCGCGCGCTTGATCGACGCGGGCGTCCGCACGGAAGACATCTGCATCGTCGACACCGCAGGCGGGTTCGGCGGGACGTGGTACTGGAACCGCTACCCCGGCCTCATGTGCGACGTCGAGAGCTACGTCTACATGCCGCTGCTCGAGGAGACGCGGCACATGCCCAAGCACAAGTACGCGTACGGGCCCGAGCTGCGCGCCCAGGCGGAGCGCATCGCCGCGCAGTGGAAGCTTCGCGCGCAGTTCCGCTCGCGCGTGACGCGCCAGACGTGGGACGAGGGCCGGCGGCAGTGGAGGGTCGAGATGACCGAGTACCGTGGGCCGCGCGAGCCAGGACGCGAGCTCACCGTGCATGCCCAATTCGTCATGATCACCGGGGGCGTGCTCAGCGTCCCGCACGTCCCGCGCCTCCCAGGCCTCGGCGACTTCGCGGGCCAGCACTTCCACACCGCGCGCTGGGCCTACGACGTAACCGGCGGCTCGCCCGAGGACCCAGCGCTCGTGCGCCTGCAGGGCAAGCGCGTTGGCATCATCGGCACTGGCGCGACGGCGATCCAGGTCGTGCCTGAGCTGGCGAAGTGGGCGGGCGAGCTCTTCGTCTTCCAGCGCACGCCGTCCGCGTGCGACACCCGTGGGCAGCGCGAGACGAACCCGGACGAGTTCGCGACGAAGATTGCGACCGGGAAGGGCTGGCAGCGCGCGCGCGCAGAGAACTTCGCGTCTCTGATGATCGGCGAGGCGGTGTCCGAGGACCTCGTCGACGACGGCTGGACGCACTTTCCCGCGTACCGCGCGATGCTCGGCCATGGCAAGATCTTGCAGCCCGAGGAGGTCCCTGCGCATGTCGCCGGACTGCACGCGCTCGACTTCCCGCGCTCCGAAAGAGTCAGGGCGCGCGCAGATGAGATTGTGCACGACAAGGCCACGGCTGAGAGGCTCAAGGCTTGGTACGCAGGCTGGTGCAAGCGGCCGACGTTCCACGACGAGTACCTGCAGTCGTTCAACAAGCCGACCGTCACGCTCGTCGACACTGATGGGCGCGGCGTCGACCGCCTGACCAAGGATGCCGTCGTCGCCAACGGCGTCGAGTACCCAGTCGACGTCCTCGTCCTATCCACAGGCTTCCGCACGATCGACCCGAACCCGTCTTTCAGCACCGGCGCGCGCGTCATCGGCCGCAGCGGGCTCAACTTCAACGAGAAGTGGAACAGTGGTGTGGCGACGCTGCACGGCGTGGCGTCCCACGGCTTCCCCAACCTCTTCTTCTTCACGCCGTCTCAGACGGGCGTGACGGCCAACCTGGTCCACACCCTCGAAGTCGTGGCCGAACACATCGCGTACATCGTCACCGAAGCGGGCAAGAGGGCCGGGTCCGACACGTTCGCCGTGGAGGTCACCGCCGAGGCCGAGAAAAGTTGGGCCGTGCAGAGTGCCCTGCGCTCCACAGCGCTTGCTGCCGTTGCTGGCTGCACGCCCGGATATATGACGCGCGAGGGCGAGGCAGACAGGACGCTGTCCGAGGCGGAGAGCATCAAGAAGGCGCGGGCGGTGGCGTGGGGGGAGGGCATAATCGACTACACGCGGCGGCTCAAGGCCTGGAGGGCGACGGGAGAGATGGAAGGTGTCGAAGTCACAGCCTAGGATTGAAACGAATCGTCGCCCAGCTAGAATCGTGACTGTAGCAGAGCAAATCCCAGAAACCGTTCAACGTGAGCCGGCTGCGCGTGGCATGACGTTCACCGAGGGGTGTGCGCCGCGCCCGGATGCACAGACGGAAAGAGCACGGCCGTGCCTTGCTGCCGTGCGACCGTCGCCGTCGACGATGGACCGACTAGGTAACACCTCTGGTTGGGTGAACAAAGCACGGGTCGGCGAAGAAGTCATATTCCCATGCAGTTGCACTCCCGTCGTTGTCGAAAGAGTACTTGGACATTCATGAGAGGGCGGCTACGCGCAGGGATGACGAGAGCCATACCCGGTAGTGCCGCGGCGCTTGCCGACCCCGACGGTCGCTTCGTTCATATCGTACCCCGACTGGCCATACTACGCTGTTCTACCATCGCCAGAGTTCTAAGCCTCGTACTTCCATGATGCGCCTGGCAGCTTCTATCCGCACGGCTGCAATCACGCAGCTATTGAACAATACGCATGGCCTCGCACAGTCCGTGCCCACGGCTTTGTTAAACTACTGGGACGAATGGCTGGCCCCTGCGTCGGGGCATACCGATGAGCTGCTAGGGATTATGATGCCTTGCACAAGCATGCGTCATCTACTTATCTCAACCCTGGATCTAGTCGACACGTCCCAGGTGCAGCTTGCCAGGTTGACCGAATGCATGGCGCTCGCGGGGCTCACGACTCTCGCCCTGGGAACACGTACCAAACTGCTTCCCGGGCCATTCTTTCAGCTGCTTGCCCAACTTCCAGCTTTGAAAAAGCTACAATTGTCCAGCCGCGCCGTCGTTGAGGTACGGACCAACTCGGAACCGACCGACTTCGCACGACCAGCCTGCAGCCTTACCCACCTGTTCATACACTGCGAGTGGGGACTGGCTCCGGAGCACTACCATCTCCTCCTCTCGCGGTCCACTGGCACGCTTGCACATCTGGAATTACGCGACATCTTCTGCGATAGGACCTGTGTCGCGGAGATGGGACTGGCGCTTTGCGCGCGCCTGCGCCATGTGGCATTGGTCGGCAATGATATTTCGGTAGCGGACGTCCTCGCCGCAGTCCCACCCATACAACGGCTTTCGCTCCATCCCTTACCCGCTCCAGGCCATCATCTTCAGGCCGTGTTGAAGCTGCCTCTGCGGGCTCTGGAGCTGGAAAACACTTACAGGGAATACGAGCCATTCGTTGCTGCCAGCTGTGCTCGCCTCCTACGTGTACTCCCCTGTGTGCCATCACTGGGCAGCATCCGCTTTGTGCTGGACAACTACGACGTGAACTTTGTCGCCGCCGAGCCCGAGGCATTTGTTGCCCTCAGGAACGCCTGCAAGGAGCGCCGCATCGCGCTGTCGGTTGCGCAGAGAGTCTGGGGCCTTCATCCTCACGGTGCTTTCCCTTTCTTTTTCGAGTCATGATTATCGCCACCTTGAGCCACAGGACGCACAACACTCGATCCAGAGTCTGGCGCGTACGTATCCCAAATAGCGTCATGTCGCTTCGAGTGCATGCTGTCCCTGTTCGCGACCCTCGGAGTCACCATTTACGGCCTCGATAATTGTCTAAAACCTGTATGAATGACTCTCAGCGTCTTGAAGCGTGTCTTACTGTATGGCCGAGGGCAATTGGAAGTCTTTCCTTGCGCGGTGGAATTGCGCAACGGCCACGTTGCGTGGACTGATGGGAATCAAAGGGCATTCACCATTCCAGTCATGATCAATACGGCATGCCCAGGGCATGCCACCCTTGCCACTCTGATACTTTATTCTATAGGCAAGTATGTAGGGATTTTTGCTGAAATTCGTGGTCGGAATAGCACGAGCCAGTAAGGCTTCGGACTCAGATCCGCGGGTCGCTGAGGTGCTGACACAGCGAGGAGCGCATGCCCTTGTCAAGCAGCAACGGGAGGATCGCTGCGCGCCCGGGTCAAACTGATCAGCTGCGCGGGAAGTGCCTGGCCCGATCTGCCGATTCTTGCGCCCGCTTGTGCATAGAGAACGCCGACGGGCGACTCAGGTTGATTGGAACTGGGGAAAGGGGTGCATGGCAACGATTTCTAGACCTGAGATGGTCGAAAGGATACAAGAGGTGCCGGATTTCGAAGCCGATCCGTATCCGGATGCGGGCGGTGCACGCGAGCATCATCATGATCTCGGACGCTTTGAGCACCTCTGCCAGTCTCTTCTCCCTGGGCCTCGCAGTCGCGGCCGCCCCTGCCTTCTTTCTTTCTCAGGCCGCCGACTCTGTGCCAGCCAATGTGGCCCATGATCATGATGCCCCTTCCACTCGTTTCCCTGCTGTCGACGCTGGTCGCGACCCGGACAGCACGTGCAGCGCCCGACTCGACGCTCAAGTGCTTCGACACGTCCATTACCTGGTACAATAGCCACGAGAAGAACCCATGCCAGCAGTTCCAGCAGCTCATGCAGCAATGCGACAGCGACTGTGCGCCCGTCGTTCGTGCGCTGCTGCTGACTGCAATCTCATTGAACCCGCGTAGTCAAGGTGCCGCGGATGAGCATTCCGGCCGGGAACAACGCACCCACGGTCTGCAGACCCGAACTCAGTACGCGCGGCTTGTCATCTGGCTTTGATAGTCGCTGACCGTCCGTACCAGGCGCGTGCTGTTGCAATAGGTGGGCGCAGCTCCCAGCCTGGATGCTCTGCCTGACGCCCTTGGCAGTGTTGCGTTTAGTTTAGCGATGGCCTGCTTGAAGTAAGCATGCCCTGGCTCTGCCAGCCTGCGCCTTCCTGATTGTGCATTAGTTGCCAGACGGGTGGTGACGCCAACCGCAACGGGTACAACGGCCCACCGCAGACCTTCAATCACTACCTGAATGCTTGCTCGCCTGTTGGGATGAACTCGTGCGCCTTCCCAAGCCGGCCGTACGACGTATACTCACTGCGCAGCAGTCTAAATACGTCCATCCAGGAGCAAGTTTGCGCGTCGGGTCCGGTCCTTCAGCGCTGGGCGTACGAACTAAACAACTCGGATGGTTCCTGGTACGATACCTGCCCAGCCGCGTCTACCGTTTTAACGCATCGATTTGTAGGAACTACACGGACAACAGCATCTTCGCGTCTCGTCTGACAAATGCTGGCACTGGCGACAGCATAAAATGCGGGACTGTCAAACCCGAAGAGAGCAACACAGACAACGGCCCGCAGGACTCGCATGACCCGGAGCCTCCGAGTAACGGTGGGAGCAGCACAGTTGGGCCAATCGTCGGCGCCGTGGTCGGTACAGTTGCCTTCATGCTACTGGCCTTCTTCGCGTTCTGGTGGTTCTTCATGCGGAGGCGCCGCCCGGTTCACCCTCACGGCCCGGGCTCGGCCTCGGATTTCGACTTGCTGCATTCAAACCGCCATTCGCGTGCAACAAGCGTCGCATCTCTGCAGCCCCTTCCAGCGTTCGTCTACGCTAACCCGTACGCCAATGCCAGCCAGCATCGCGAGCGGCCGGAGACCCAGACATTCTCAGAGCTCACGCTGCCCGTCCCCATCTCTGTCCCTTCCGACTTCCAGTCCAGCATGTACAGCCAGACGCCGTTCTCTGCTCACCCGCCTTCTGTGGACGGAGGTGTGTCTTACTCGTTGTACGGTCGGAATTATACTAACCTGCGCTGCAGGATGGAGGAATCACGCCCCGTCGGTCATCCATTCTGTGGGCTCCCGGAATACGGCGCCTCGTAGCCAAGCCACCGGCAGTCGTTCGCATGCGAGTGGCTCGCGCCGCGCACCGTCCGAGTCCGGGTCGCTGACCAGCACCGAGAAATCGCAAAAGCCAGCAGGGCCGCCCCCCGAGTACTCCCCAGCACCATGATAACTATCCTACGTATTTATATCTTGCGCATCCCTCATGTCTTTCTTCGTATCTTCTGTCCATCGCGTCTCGCGGTGGGGAAAAGAGTGCTTTTGCGTCGTTTTACTTGTATTGTTCCAAAGGACACTGGCCACACATATGTACTTGAATGCACAAGGATGGATCTTCGTCTACGCTGTGACGTGTACCTCCCTGCGGAGGCTCTAGAACCTCCTCGAGCTCCGGGGATGGGGTCCTCTCCAGAGTGGTGCTGACAACCACTATTAACAGGTTAGATTTCATGTCAGGGTACCGCTGCATATGATCCACCGGGGGGACAGTGATCGTCTGCAAACTTGATGTCTTGCAGCCTTCCGGCGGCTGCCTTGCATACATTCCAAGCAGATCCGCCTAAGGGGAAGCTGCTGTTGCAGATCAGTACCCATCACAGATAGCGACGGACGGGGCCCGCACGTTTACCCCCAGATACTCTAGTCTTAGAGACGATGCCGCAGCACAAGCCAGAGAACCCATTGGCGGCGAGCCGCTTCGTCCTCGTTAGGCCGCTCAGTCGCCCAGGGGCGGTCATCCTCGCCACAATCATGCGCAGCGTGTATTCTCCGCTCCCGTAGGTCACAGATCTCCAGCCCGGCTGCCTCCGCCAGAACAATGAACTTCTGGAGGGCATAGCGCCCAGTATGCATTCCAGCAACCAGCACCGCACGCGCATCCGAGTCGGGGGACTTCCTGAGGAAGCGGCGGAGAGTATCGCACAACAACGGCTGCGTTTCGGGATTCCAGAGCGTATCCGCGGCGACGATGAGATCGAACGCGTCTGGCTGGGCCGCCGGTGACCCAATGCAGGCGTCATTGGGGACGTCATCTCGGTGGCGGGGGCGCGCGATTAAGGATTCAGAGCCCCAAGACAGGCTACAGACATGGCAGTTGCGCTCGACCGAGTTGAGCCGAACGTTGTCCACCAGGCGATCCAGTATAAGCGGATCGGGGTAGTCGCTCAGCCAGACCTGCGCGTGCGGTGCCAGCTTCGCAATGGCGATGCCCGGGAGGCCAGCGCCCGCGCCGAGCTCGAGGACGCGGAACGCGGCCGCGCCAGCCCGCGCTTCGTTGAGCCCGAGCTCGTCGATGTGATCGGCGAGGAAGATGGCAGCCGCCCATATCGCCGACGCGTGCAGCGCCCAGTTCTTCGCCTGGATGTCAGGGGGAGACACAACAATGCCAGTCCCAGGGTGGGTATAGAGGTCGCCCGGCGCGCCGTGCCAGACGCGCTCCTCCTGCCCGATAAACGAGGACAGCGCATCCGCGAGGATGTCCTCAGGCTCGATAGCGTTAGGAGATATGGGCACGCGCGCGCACGGCTGTTGTAGCATGCAGTTGTCGACAGACCTCGTGTAGTGTTGAGCGTGGGAAAGTGTCGGAGTCCGAATGACAAGAAGTCGAACAACAAAGGCCCCTTGGCGTGTTACGGCATTCGATCCTGAAGCCCTTCAAAGCTGAGCGAGTAAGCATTAGAAGAAGCAGTACAGTTAAGGATGGTATTTTTGCTTCCCAACATCATAACCAGTCAGATGAAATGCTGTTCCATTCGCAACGATGACCAGGGGGGTAGAGGATGGCGGCTTGGCTCGGTGAAAGCAAAATGGGCTATACCAAAGGAGAGAGCGATCTCTTACATAATAACATACGGGGATACAGTCAGTTTCGTCCGTTGTGATATGCTACAGGAAAGAGGACACACTGTCCCTGAGCGAGAGATGCAGTCAAGGGTATGTGCAGTATTAGGCGAGTCTGCACGCGAGAGCAAGAGCGAACGTAGTATGATCCTGTTTTATGCGACGGACGGAGCGCGTCTGCGTGTATGCGCGCTGGTCCCGCCACTGGTGATGTGTGGCTGGGTAAGCCAACCTGAGCTGAGACGGACAGAAAGCTAACGCACAGGTTTTACGACTCGGTCGCGAATCATGGAGAGCGTTTCCCCACGTACGCGCCGCCGGTGGCCTGACCGTGGCCGGGGCATCCGCTGGAGCATCGAAGACTGGGGGCGATGTCGCGTACTTGCTTGTTGCATTTGCACGTTAACGAGTAGCTCTTGCCGATCGTGCCGCAGGCGAAACGTACGACGCTCCAGCACATTGTAGTAGACGATGAAGATGGTTGGATACTGAGTTGAGGACCACATCAATGCCACGCCCCGTCTTTCGCTCGCAGCAGTGCTTACCGGTGAGAGTGTTGGAGGTGGTGGGCTGCGAGGCGTAGCCAGTGTGAGTGGGCTGCGAAGCTGTGATGGAGCAACACCCTGCACTGGTGCAGGCTTTATACGCACACGCAGGGACCGCGCATCTAAGTGGCAGGTCAACACAGGGATCGTCGGGGCGCGAGGTACGACGTGTGTTGACTAAACGGGTCAGTGACAGCGTCGCTGCTCGGCGCGGGGATCGCGGGCGGGAGCGGGAGGTCGGGATTCTTGTCACGCCTGTTTCAGCGGCCGCGCTTGGCCACAGACGCGTAGCGGATCCGTGTCCAGCGCGCGCGACCTAGAATCCAGCCCGCCCCTCCAAGCGACCGGTCGAAGAGAGGTTGTACGGGCATGGCACTGTGTTCCAGAAACACGGTATGCGCGTGGGATGACATACGTGCGCGGTGGCTTCGCGGAAGGGTGCGGGTGCTTGGGCGCCCTGGCGGGATCCAGAAGCTGGCCTTCACTGTGGAGTGCACCCGGCGCGCGCAGCGCCGCGGCGCGTCCGGCCTTCGCGGATGGGGTCCACGATTATCGCCCCGTGATGGCGCCTGTGCATATTCCACGCGACGAGGAGCAGTTGCTCGCACAGCGCTCGTCCCCTCCCGGCCAAAGAGGGATGCACGCTATGCTAGGGTCGGCGTTTGTCCCGGAAGACGAGTGTGTTCGCGCGTCGAACGTTGCTCGTCGTCTGCCAGAGCACGCGAAGTAGCCCGCAAATGGACGCATGGGCAATCATCGTGGAATCGCCAGGGTCGATCTCGCGCCCTTAGAGGACGGCATTGCGAATCCTCAAGGCAATGTTATGGGCGGCTCTGGTGCGCGTTCAGGTTCCCCGCCGACGGCAAGCAGAGCCCACTGGCAGCACGACTCGCCGAACAGAGTGGCGCGCGAAAGAGCCGGCGGAATCGTCGAAAACTGGCGCCAGAACAACAGGTACACCGCGAGTTGTCGACGTAACAGAACAGCAGGTACTCCACGAGCTCGTGGCGTAGGAAAGGGCAGAGAGATCTGTCTGGAACGCGTGGCCGACAGCTGGCATTTGCCACGATCCCACGCAGTCGGCGCAGACCTTGTTCGTGCGGTGATACAAGGCGAGCCGCCGGGTTCCAGACTCGCATCCCAAACGCGCTGCTCAGGAACAATGCGCGCCCGCGGTACCGGCAGGGGTTACGTTCCCACGTCCAGCCCCGTCGACGGCTATTGAGAGCGCAGCGTCTGGGCTGACATCGTCTAGAGGCCACGAAAAACAGTCTGCTCTGTGCTGGAGGCGCCGTAGGCTGCGCCACGTTCTGGATTGTCACAGCTGCCAGGAAGAGAAAAGCCCGTCCAAGGACCGGAGGCTCACCTAACAGGTCGACACCCATAGACCGAGCCCTCCTCCGTTCCTGGCGATCATGCTCAAGAAGCCGGATGAAGATGACTCTGCTACACAGCGGGATCGTCAACCCTCCGCCGGTATAACGGCCCAGAGACAGCCCAAGGCGCGGGTCTGTTATGCGCAAGGGGACCGCGACGCGACACGCGTTGATCTCTCCAGCGCGTCCAAGGTGGGAGTTTCATTCCCAGCAGGGCACCGGATAGGGAAGACGGTCTTCTAAGCACGATCGCTGTGTGCATACGGCAAGCTGTAGGAGTATAGTAAGCGAGCGTGAGCTCGAATGAAGTGCTGAAGTCGATCGGCCAGAGGATCCATAAATACAGACAAGTCGGTGTTTGGCGGCACAGGCGACGGTGGAGCAGCTCGAGCAGGATCTTCCGTCGCGTAGAAACGCGCTGAAGCTAATCGGGCCCTGGGGCGCGCCGGTGGCAGACACTGAGACAGGTGGGCAGCTGCACGTGTCGTTGGGCGTTTCCTGTGCGCTCGCCGAGCACACCAGGCTTATTTAAAGAAGGCCGTGGGCCCCCGTCACAGCGTATGTCATAATGACGGTCGATGGGCGGTGCGACGGCGCAATGGTTCCTGGACGCGAGCAGCACTGGCACTGGCAGCGGTTGAGAAAGGCTGCCGGAACCCCGAATTTTAGTTGTCCAACCGGAAGATAATTTTCCGAGGGTGTGAATGGTCATTATGCAGTGGTTCTGAACGTGGGATGACGCAGAAATGGACTCAGAGAGAATCTGGGATCGTGTGTCAGGCTGAGAGCTGCGATGACGGACTTCAAACTGCTGCGCCTCATCCCGCTCACCGTATACCACCATATTGAATCCCGATGGCCGAAGAGCGCCCGCTCGTTGTAGACAACGGTACCGGGGTGCGTGGTCCGTTCCCTGGTATGGGAAACGGCGTTCATCTCGCGCCCAGTTCGTCAAAGTCGGCTTCGCTGGCTCGAATTTCCCTGAACATGGTGCGGGCGGCCGCGACACCGGCGCGCGCAGTAATGACACGGATATCTGGCTCCAGTCTTCCCGTCGCTGGTCGGCCGGCCCATCCTGCGCGCCGAGGAGCGCGTCTCCGGCGCGCAGACGGCGATCAAGGACATCATGGTCGGCGACGAGGCGGCCGAGTACCGCAACTTCCTGCAGGTCACCCAGCCCATGGAGCACGGCATCGTCCGCAACTGGGAGGACATGAAGCACCTCTGGGACTATACCTTCAACGAGAAGCTCAAGCTCGACCCCACCGGCCGCAAGGTCCTGCTCACAGAGCCCCCGATGAACCCCAAGGTCAACCGCCAGCGGATGGCACAGGTCATGTTCGAGGAGTACGGCTTCGGCGGCGTGTACGTCGCCATCCAGGCCGTGCTCACGCTCTACGCACAAGGCGCGTCCAGCCAGCTGCAATGCGCGCACCACGATTGACATTGCCCGCAGGTCTGACGACCGGTGTGGTCGTCGACTCCGGCGACGGTGTGACACACATCGTGCCCGTATTCGACGGCTTCTCCTTGCCCCATCTGACGCGTCGACTGGACATTGCTGGCCGCGACGTGACGCGGTACCTCATCAAGCTCCTGCTCATGCGCGGTTACGCCTTCAACCGAACCGCCGACTTTGAAACCGTACGGCAGATCAAGGAGAAGCTCTGCTATGTCAGGTACGTGCAGGATCTTCATAGCCAGGGCGATGGCCTAACTAGCCATTTCAGCTACGATCTCGATCTGGACGACAAGCTTGCAGAGGAAACAACCGTGCTCGTCGAGAGCTACACCGTCAGTATCTTTCCAACCCTCTATACCGCAATTTCAATTGATATCTTGCAGTTGCCCGATGGACGTGTCATCCGCGTCGGCTCCGAGCGCTTCCAGGCGCCAGAGTGCATGTTCCAGCCGCACCTCGTCGACATCGAGTCGCCCGGCGTCGCGGAGCTGCTGTTCCTGACGATCCAGGCCGCGGCGGTGGACACGCGCGCGGAGCTGTACAAACACATCGTGCTCTCTGGCGGCTCGAGCATGTACCCCGGCCTGCCCTCGCGGCTCGAGAAGGAGATGAAGCAGCTCTACCTCACGCGCGTGCTCAACGGCGACGCGTCCCGGCTGAACGTGCGTCTCCGCCCCCTCAATCCCATTCCCCTTCTCCCGGCCCCCCCTCCCTTCTTGCGCTCACGCGCTCTGCAGAAATTCAAGATCCGCATCGAGGACCCCCCGCGCCGGAAACACATGGTGTTCCTCGGCGGCGCCGTGCTCGCGGACATCATGAAGCACCGCGAGGAGTTCTGGATATCGCGCGAGGAGTGGTTCGAGCAGGGCGTGCGCGCGCTCGACAAGCTCAACCGCGGCGACTGATGGCATGACGGTACGCGTAGTGTAAGTAATGTAGAGATGCAGCGAACGCAAGTCTTCTTTCCCACCTATTCTGCGCTGTGCGGCTCGAACTACTTACTTACCCAGCCCCACGTCGGATCACCAGCTCCATTGCGTCCCAGAGCTGCAGCACATGGTCTCGGCCGGGGTGCGCGCAGCGTGGCGATGTGCAGCGTGTTCTGGCCTGGCCGTGCGCTGTGGAGCACCCCGTAGCGCGCGCGTGCGCTCCTCGCTGTGTCGAGACCCGATCTTCTGTCGTCCCCCAAATTCGCCGCCACCAGAATTCTTGTTGCGTTTTGGGCGGCCTGGCGATGGCTGTCGCAGCCTCGCCTTCAATCGTGCCCGAAGCAGCTGTCGTCTGCTGGCTCTTTGCAAGCCCGCAACGGCCCGCTCAGTACGCACGCAGCGCACTCTCGGGACTCGCATTTGATGGGCCTCGACCAGTGTGCTCGACCAAAGATCGTCCTGCGCTGAATATGGTCGAAATCCTGCAAGCCTTGAATCCGCCTTGCATGCGCTACATAGATGAAGGCAAGACAACGCGAGGCCGCGAAAATGAAACCAGATCTGACTACATATTGGGCCAGTAATCGTATGCGGAAATTATTTTCATATTGTACAAAAATGTGTCTGTCCAGATCCAGTACCTCCACAAGCGCAGATCTACTCCATTTTATTCTATCCTGCGCCAGGGGATGCCCTGCCGCGCCGCCGACTCCGCCTGGAGTCGCCTGACGTCCGGCACGCTCACAGGGAGCGGCTTCCAGTCGCCGTCGACGTTGCGCTCGCCCCAGTGGAACGTGTGGAACGAGTCGACCTCGAACCCGGCGCGCCACTGCTTGCGCACGAACTCGGCGCTGAACGGCGGCTGCCAGATCCACCAGTGGTCGACCCACAGCATGCGCTCGCCGGGCGGGAGCACGAGGTGCAGCGCGGTCGGGACCGCGATCTCCATGAAGCAGTCCGTCGCGAGGAAGAGCGCGAGCGTGCGCAGGAACGGCGCGCGCAGGCGCCCCGGGATGTACGCCGTGTCGGACGAGCCGCCGACGAGCCGCGGGCGCGGGCGCGGTGCCGTCAGCGCGGCCAGGCGCGCGCGCTGCTCGGGCGGAGCCTTGGCGTACGCAGGCATGCACACCGGCAGACCGACGAAGGGCGACCTGGGGTTGTCAGTACAGAGTGCGGGGTCTTGCGCTTTGATGCTTACCCCCACCTGGTCCGGCGTAAGTGTAAAGTCGCTGCGCGGATAGACTGCGGACGTACCACCACTTCCCGTCCATCAGAGACCAGTTGGGGTGCGGCTCCTCTGGGTCTGGTCCAATGTTTGCGGCAGGCGCGTGCTTCCCCGTGTCATTCACGAGCGCGGGGTTAGGCACGTAGTCCGCAGCGACCGGCGAGTGGTACCAGATCCTATTCTGATTGAACTGCATCAGCCGCGGGATGTTCAGCAGCGTGTCGAAGGGCGCCCAGAGGTAACCGTCGTAACAATCGTGCTCCGCCATGACGGTGTACAACATGTGGTGCGCCATCTGCCAGTGTCACTCGCATAAGCGGCCAGGATTTGGACGGGTCAGATCAGGGCGGCAGCACGCACGCGGCCGGCCATGCGGAACTCGGAGTAGGTCGTCAGGTTCTCGTCGCTCTTGTAGCTGTCGACGAGGATGTCGTACGACCCGGCGAACCCCGCGTCTTCCCTGCTCGCGGGGCCAACAAAGACGACCTGGTGGCGGCGCGGTAAGCGGCATAGGACAGGGCGGCGGGGGGATGCGCGGGCCTACATTCGGGAAGAACTCGCCGTAGACGTCGCGGTAGAAGTCGACGTTGGCGTCGTAGCGCGCATGGCTGAAGAACACGACCAGAAGCACGTCGTCGAACGCGTGGAAAGTCCGTGGCGCGCCGCGCAACCACCCGTGTGACGCCAGAGGCTTGCGCGCGCAGTGGGGCAGCCGCGTCGGCGGGATGGCAATGGAGTGCGCCCTTCGGCCTTCGGAGTCGGGACGCGCGAATGGCACGATGCTGTATGATACACTGAGCAGGATTATGGCGAGAACAGCAAGCTCTGCCGATGCAAGGATATTCCTTCGCTGTCAATTCGTTTTAGGGATAGCAACACGGGCAAGATTGGCGGTCGGGCACCCACCGGAGAACCAGAGTCTTGTTGGCTGTCAGGACGATCTGTGTGGAAGTACGTCCAAGCCGCCCATAACGAAGCGGCGCATCCAAGGAGGACGAGGAAGGAGACGCCGCCCGTCAGGTCTACTGTTCGCGTGAGCAGCAGGAGGCATGCCGCGCTGACGCCATTCAAGACGCCGAACGACACCGTCCCAGCATCTGGCGTAGCGCGCGTTCAGCTTGACAAGGCTGAATACGACAGAGATTGACTGCCATGTACCTCGTATCACCCGCAACGCCAGCATGCCGATCGCTGCTTCGAATGAAACCATAGGAAAGGACCATGCCGCCACGCGGAGGTTCTCGAAGCCCGTCGCCGTTGACGCCAACCCGTGCATTAACACAGGGGCAAGAAAGAATATTGCATCCGTCAGATATACTTGAGAAGCGTGAGTGGCAGTTGAGGTCTGGATGGGTCATTGTTAGTTGGCCAATTTGCCAGGGTGGGACATGCGCCCACCTGTGCGTATAAAGATATGGAATATGTATGGAGCATAACGATGCCCGAGAGCACGAGCATCGCGCTAGGACTTGCTGCAGCCTTATTGAAGCTTCCGCCGGCCTGAAATGCGCGAGTTCAGCAACCCTGCGGGTCGCAGATCGCGATTGGTGCGTACGAGGATGCTCAACAACAGTCCACCGAACTAAAATTCGGTTAGAACCTGGCAGACAGACTGGGCGCAGTTCCTGCCTGGATTACGAGTGCTTGCCAGACCGCGAGCTGTGCGTGCAGCCGCGACAGGCTGGTGTAGAGTGCCAATACCAAAGGCAGGGACGCTTGAAACGCGAAGAGGAGTTGTCCTCCGGAATAGACGAGCCGGTGGACGCTCTACAGCAAGCCTTGAGCTAGTTGTATTGGTCCTGAGAGGAAATGTACGCACAGCAAGCGAAGCCAGGGCGGTCAAGGCGCCGGCAGCGAGTGGCAGCCAGCTGACGCGCCGGTCCGTATCTTGGGTAGTCGGTTGCGCGAGGGCCTTGTCCTCCAAGGGTTCATGACCAATTTGGGGCAGGACGGTATCATCCTGGGGCACTTGGTCCCAATTATCGTTTCTAAACGCGCGCGCATGGAGTATCAGGCAGGCGACGCATTGCCAAAGTGCTACGACAAATAGGTGGCAGGAGCTGGACGACGGGATGTATCCGTACGGTTGGCCGTAGCCGGTGTGCACGAGCAGGCCGAAGACGACGAGTAGGACGCAGTAGACAGCTTCGGGGCGCGGAGATGACCGGGCCAGCGAGAACGAGAAACGCGGCATGCGGCAATTTCCCAGGGATATGCCTTCCGCGTCGCCACAGATATGATCAGGATAGAGGGTCGGGGCTGGGATAGTGCTTATATAGAACCCCGCCGCGCAGACAGCACGACGTTCCAGCCCACGGCACCGGTGGCAGTTACGGTCGCACGCGCCGCAGCGGCACAGCCCGCGTTGGCGCGCCCCCGATGACTAATCTATCATGCCTTGGCAAACCCTGACCCCGGCGGCGATGCGCCAATGTCGTTCTGAAATTTCATAGTTGCCCGCAAGAATCATCTGGGGGAAAGGGCATGCCGGGAACATTGGTGTCGATGACCACCTGTCTCACGTGTCTGGTCGTGGATAGCTCTCTGCATCGGTCTTTTAGTTGACAGTGCTGCACATTTAGTATTCCAGATACCACTGTCGTACTCAAAATCGTAGACGCTATCCTATTGGGTTTGTTCTTTTAGGATGCTACTGCAGTCTGCATTATGATCTACGACGCCCGAATGGGACGCCAACGCAAAACACGATGTCCAACTTGAGTGCAAGCGAAAGAAAAAGCCGGGGTAACGGTAGCACAGGGCGACTGCCGCCTGTATCTTATCCTGCGCAGCGCAGTCATCTAGTAGGGTGGCCCGCGGAATATCTTGGTCAGAGATCCAGCCCAACCCCAGCCATTTTGCGATGCAACGAAACGCGAATTCGCCGCTCCCTGCAGGCCCGAAGCAGCTGCTGGACGCCCTCTGTCTCGGGGCCGGGGGACCGCCACATCAGACTGAACCTTATGCTGCCCAGCAGGGGCATCGTTGGCAGCCGCTCGCGCAGCCGCTCCCACGCTTCCTCGAGGAACTCGTCGGACCGCGCGCCGTAGCAGTTGACGACCTCGAGCGCGCGCAGCGGCGCGCGCATGGCCGCAAACTCCTGGTCGTAGGGCACGTGCAGCAGCGTGAGCGAGCGGACCATCGGGCACGCCGCGATGATGCGCTCGTGGGGCAGGGTGTTCCCGATGAGCGTCAGATGGCGCAGGCGCGTGCAGCGAGACAGCGCGGCGGCGACGGTGTCGGTGACCCACTTGCCGGAGATTCGGTGCATCCCAAAGTAGACGAGCGTGTCGTGCGAGCGCGAGGGCAGGTGGGCGTGCTCCGTGAAGTTGATGCCCTGGTCGTCGTTCACGACCAGGTGCGTCAGGCTGCACGCCGGCATCGCATACTCGTCACTGCGAACGCGGTTGATCTGTCAGCCCGTGCCTCTGTCAGAGTAGCAGTCGACGCGGCCGATCCCCAGTTTCTTGAGCACCGGCGTCATGGAGCAAACCTGAGCCCGCCGCTGTGAGTGTCGCGCCCGAGCCGATGGACAGCAATGTGAGCATCGAGAGCGAGCATCGCGAGAGTAGACGACGATGCACAGACTTGAAATCCCGGGCTCGCAGATGCAGCACGCGTAAATTGGGACAGACGGCCACGAGCGCGGCGAAGGATACGTCGTCAAATTGATTCGGGTTCGGCAGGCCAGGGCTATACAGTCCGATAGAGAGCGTTGCAGTAGCATGTGCAGCGTACGGGCTGTTGTAAACGAGTCTTATGGCGTCACCGAGCGGGTCGGTCTGGACGAAGAGCGGACAGGAATGCATCTCGGATGTCGGATTCCAGCCGGCTCGTCTCGACACGTTCCTGGAGGGCTTCGACATAAGGATAGAGAGGAACCTGAATGCCTCCGCCCATGTGTGTATCATACGAGTGTATATGTAAGCTAATATCTATACAGGGCAGATCGAAAGAGGCGTAGGTACGGTACATGGCGAGAAGGAACCACATAGCATGGACAGAGCATCGACAGCGCGAAACGGGGCCCATTTACAGACAGTCCGAGTTCATGAATTTCTTGTCATAGCGCTGCGACGGGCTTGGCGGCTCTGTGACGAGAGGATGCGACGGTTTAGCCTCTGGCGAAGGCACGGATGACGAAGAGCTATCGGACGAGCTGTCCGTGGTCAACGAGGGCTCGTCCGAATCGCCCTCACCCCGCTCGCCGTTGTCGAACCAGCGACCATACTGGCGATCCATCTCTGCGTCCCAGTCGACGCCGTCTTCGTCGTAGTCCATGGTGCATTCGTCGTCGTCCATGGTGCAGTCGTCGTCGTCCAGTGCGGGAGGAGGCGGGGGAGAAACGACGGCCGGTGGAGGGCCGAAGGCAAGCGAGCGGACGTCGCCGGGCGCAGACTTCTCCGAGCCCGCCAGCCAGCGGGCAAGCGCGAGGACGTCCGATGCTGCGTAGATCTGGTTTGTATTTGCCGCCAACCCGGTCGTTACGCGGCCTTCCAGAGCACCAATCAGGTCGCCAGGGAAGACAATGTCGAGAGCGGCAATTTCAGCTGGTGTGAAACCGATGACCTCCGCGAATGAAGGGTTGTCGGTCAGGTCTGTGAAGACAGATGGCAGGCCATCCCATTGAATGGCGAAGGGTACGTCCTCTCCGACGATCAGGCCCGTGACGACAGTGTTGGAGTGCAGAAGGTTGTAGAATCTGTGGAAAATGTGCTGCACGATAGCCCATTCGTAGGCAACGTTCGGTCCATCTAGTAACGGCGCTGTATAGTTGTCAATCGTGAAGCAGAGTTTCCACTCTTCACGCGTTGCCCAGCGCTGGCGAGGGCACGTGAGAATAATTCGCCCGCGATAAGTGAAAACGTACCACAATGTCATAGAACGTTGGACTAAAGCCCGGGCGCGTCGTCTCGCCCTCTGGCGCGCACAGCAAATTCTGATATCTTGTGTAGAACTGTCGCGCGCCCGCATCCATCAAGCGGTCACACTCGTGCTCCAGCTCATCGACGTGCATCGATGGCCCGAACGATAGGCCAGCAAGGTCAAGACTAAAAACGAGTAGTTGTCCATGTGCTCCTACGATGGGCATCGACGAGTCTGTGAACGCGAAGGGAAAGTAGGCGTGGGTGGAGCGAAAATCGAAGAAAGCGTCGAACATGGATAAGAGCGTTGTTTTTCCGAAGCCCCTCGGGCGACGGATGATATTGATGCGCGAGTACCAGCAGTGTTCCAACAGGTCATGGAGAGGCGCAGACTTGTCGACAAAGGTAGCACCCGGAATAGAGCAGAGCTCATTGAACAGCAGACTGCTTTGGGGCGGCAGAACGGGCTGTGGAAGCGTGAGCATGACAGGACGATGCTATCCAAAGCATGGCTCACCGTGGCACCACAACGTGTGAACACTCGCGCGTGCCCAACGCAGGTAGGGACAAAACGCTTTTCCCGGTAACGACGGAGGTAATCTGGGCCGAGGGTGAGTTGCTATCAATCCGAACTGGATCTCGCTTGCCTTCGGAAGGCGCTTGCTCGCCGGCTATGACCAAGCGGATGCTCGACGGCTCAGCAGTATCGGTAAGGCTGTCGACATATGCATCGTCGGCGAGGCAGTCAGTCGAGACGACTTGCCATTCGCAGTCGGCGGCATCGGAGAGCGGGATGGAGGTAAGCCAGACACGGCTTCCGACTTTGACGTCGCAACCGCAGCGCAAGTAATGGACTTCGGCCACATGCTCCAGCACATCCTGGACCGATGGACGCGCGAGTTCCACCAAGCTGGTGTCACGGAGGTCGCAGACGAAGGGCGGCGCGTGGCCGGTGATGGCGCAGAAGAAGCTGTCTACCATGTCGGAAGGAAGAGAGCGTGGTGCGGAGATTCAAATCGTGCGACTCAACATTCGTGTAGGCGGCGACCGAATCGGAGTTACTATTAGCTACCACAGACAGAACTCCGTCCCGAACCCGCTCGCAGAACTTGCCCCGCTCTCTGAATGTCGTCCGAGAGGGACCGCAAGCGACGACGATTTGATGATCCCCCAGCTACTTCACCCTCCCTCCGTGCGCTTGGGAGTCGGGTATATCAAGTCCCCTCGGGCCCCGATGGGGCGAAACCTACTGTGGTCGGTGAAGCGGCCCAACATGATGGCTCTTTCTGAAACGTTCTTCAGGGCAGTGGGGATTTCTATCAGGATACCGGGACACCTGGCGTAGTGGTCATTGACAATACCGCTGATATCGGTCGCTACCAACACGGCCTCTTGCTCCGCCCCGAGACCAACCTCTATCTCGGGTTCACGTCGCCAAGTGAATACAGTACCAGGCAGCTCGCCTCGTGCCTGGAGATGTTTCATGACCAGAAAGCGGCGCCTCTTTCGCATTTCTTCAACAAACTCGCAATGGTGCAACACGCAATGTACGCGAGGCCATCGACACACGCCTGCTTACGACTCGACTTCTCGCCTTCTGGAGATCCGTATTTCAACGGGGCATCTGAGACCATGGCCGCTGTAGAGGCCTTTATCAAGCGCACCCTGCGGGCCACAATCAAGGCGTTCGTCGAGAAATATTCGGCCCTCGTCCCGGGGAATGCCTCTGAACACTGTTCTACCCCCAAAATGGCGTCATTTCTTGTATGTTATCTCAACCCCGCGCGATGCTATGCCTAATCAGCACATTGCAGGACTGGTTCGCGAGTCAATCTAGCACGAAGATGTTTATCATAATCCACGGGCTGCATCATATTCTCGAACGCCCGTTCCAGGCCGCATACAGGGCTGGGAAGCCACCGAGTGCGATCAACGATAGGTTGAGTTTGGTTCGGGAGTCCTTACTGAAGCCCATCTGGAATCACCTCAGAGCGCCGAAAGGCGCGGTGCGCAAATTCTTGGTGGTCGGTCCGCATCTCCTCCACCCCATGATTTACCCCCAGGATCCGGCCGCGTTTCTTGGACTTCCCGCATTCACGGACCTTTCCTCATTCCCAGCGCTGCATGGATTCTTACCGTCTCAGATCCGTGTGATCTACTCGCTCCCAGAGTCTACCATGTCGACCACACGGCTGCTGTCTGCGCTGAGCCACTGCAACATCGCGGTTCTCATTAACAACCAGATGACCTCGTTCTACACCAAGGAGTCTATCGCATCCGTTTTTCGCCGGGCTTCCCCCGGCTCGCTTTCGCTAGTCCTCACCGATGATCATAAGGGAATCTACGACCCTTATGTCGATGCATCGCGCGAGGCAGCAGGCCATGCACTCTTCCCTCTACTCCTCCGGCATCCCGAGTCTCGTACCAAGATCGAGGGGTTACTCAATCAGACAACGCTGGAGCCTCCCAACCGAGGACCTGTGTTCCGAATCGACGAGCTGATCGATGCTGAGCCTTCCGAGAATCAGCTAGTAGCTCGTCTCTTCATGCTGGGTCTCATGGGCAAAATTCAGCGCACGCGGGGCAACCAGACGATGGTTCGATATGCACTAGCTGGTGGATGCGCGCACGCCCTTGTGAACGAGCTTTTCGAAGCAACGAAGGTGCGCCCGACCGTATGCCTTCTTTGGAGAAGCTGACCATCGTAATAGCCGACGACGTATACCGAGAGGTTTCTGCGGCGTCCGCCAACGAAGGTCCCGTCCTCGTCTAAACTACCAGCCGATCTGGACGAATACCTCGACGTTGGCGATTTCGACATATGCAACCCAACTGAGCAGTCCCTCTCGGACATGATACTCAGATTCTTTCGACCACTCCGGAAGTGGAAGTACATGCCCACTGGCGAGGCGTCCTTGCAGATGATCGTGTTCCACCTACTACAGGCGGCGCTGATCCAGAAGTTTGGCCACACGGCGTTTGTGAACGACATACTGCGCGAGTCCTGGCTGCGACAACCCTCTCGCATGGTCAGGCGGCGCTTTCGTCAGAACGTTGCGCCCGTGTCCTGGACGCGTCCCAGTAACCTTTGCGGCGATCTCATCCACCTCAGGACCGACAAGGATCAAGTTTACATCACCATATACGAGTTCAAGTGGTTCAACCTCATGGAGACGATGAAGGCCACGCACGCGTTCTTGAAGACGTTGCAGGCCGCTGACCACCAACTCGGAATCCTGAAAAGCCAGGAGCTCTATCCCAAGGGGAAATTTGGTGAATACGACGCCGCGGAGCATTTCATGAAGGAGATGTCGTCGATGGAAATCGACGATCCCCACTGGCACGTCGACAACTCTGTGGAGAAAGTGGGGCTGGACTTCCCGCTCCAGGTCACGCATATCCGCGCCAGTTACGATAAAAAGCTCGGCGGTCGGATGAAGGGTTCAGGCTACACCAAACGAGCGACGAAGGTGGCCGTAGTCAAGGCAAAAGACACGATTGGGCAAGTCGCGGAATACCGCGACGCCGGTGCTCTCGGCGTTGCCGACGAGCTCGCCGCCTGCGAGGAATATATCACTGTCCAGGAGCTTGCTCGCGACGAGTACCTTGCGCTCCGCACCGGTGACAAGTCGGACGTCGACAGGCCAGAGACCCCCGAGGTGGACGAGAAGGCCGAGCCTATCTTCGACGATCTCCACATGTCCGATCTGTCATCTGAACTATTTGGATGGGCAGACAAGCGAATCACGGATTTGGGCCCCGGACGCACAGTGATCAGGGCGTTCGCAGTCGTCTGCGTTGCTGGTACACTTGCCTTCGTGAAAGAGCTCGAGGAAACTCGAACGCTCTCGCGGAAGATAGGCATCGTCGATTCCTCTATGTGGCACAAGCCTAAGAGTACAGACGGCCAGGCGGAGCACGGCAGCAAGGAGAAGGACGCCACCGCAGTGGCGGACAATGTGTACAAGAAGAAGAAAGCGTATGCCTGGGAAACGAAATCTTAGATAGCGGAATGGACTTGTACGAATAATTAGTTCGCTGACTCGAACTCTGGAGACGATGCATGATACGCACTTGGTCTACGGCATATGAACTTTTGGCACTTGCGGGATGATGTACGAGAGATATAAGGGACAAGGTCTGGGCGGGATTCAACCGCGGCGGCGGCGCCGAACTTTATTCGCATGTTAGGCGGCGACAGCGTCTCGGAAATCCTGAGAGTGTTTTACGCTTCCTGAAAGGCTTATATCTCAAGGCTCGATCGTCTCGAGCGCAATGGACGGTGCATGATGCAGGGGTGCGAGGCTTCGGGACATGCGCTCGCACACTGGCTGGCCCCAGCCGCGACAAGCTATCGAGCGCCAAGACGAAACAGGCTAGCTCACGAAAGGAAGCACAGCGGCAGCTGGCGGATAAGGGACACGCGGTACAGTCTGAGATCTGAGATGCTGAAGCATGCCGTGCAAGGGCGAGAGCATGCGCACGCAGTTGTGGGACCAACCTGCACCTGTGACCTGCCGCTTGACGCCAGGCGCCCTTGAGAGCGGGAATTGCAAGAGCAGACACGAGCCCACAAAATCAAACTGCCGGCTCCACAAATACATACCGAGCGCAAAGGTGATGAGGGCGAGATGCGAATGGATCGACTCGTCCAAAGCCTTAGCGGTCCAGCCAGCTGTGAGGACCAAGTGCAATTGTCGGGGATGCTAAGCATGTGCAGAACAGATGGTCATGAATAGATCTGAGGGGACCAGCGTTTACAGCGGCGTCGCAGGCCAACTATCGGCAGACACGTCCACCAAAAGCTGGCCGTCGCGCACGCTGCGACGACGTTAGTTCCCGACGGGCGTCACAGCGAGCACGCGCGACAGCGCAGCGACGACGGTGTCAGCAACTCAGTCGCCGAAGATCGATTGCATTTCGGAGCCCACGAACGTGTCGTGCGAGCGCAACAGCAGGTGCCACCGCGTACTCGGCGAAGTTTGCGTCCTCGTCGTCGTTCGCGACCAGCAGTAAGTCGGCGTCGCGTAGTTCTCGTTGTATAGGTCATCTATCGCCGAGCCCTCTTCTGTGCCGTAGTAGGAACTCGACTCGACCGATCCTCAGTCGCTTGACGGCGTCATTGATAGCAAACCCAACAAGCCCGCCGCCGTGGGCGCCGAGCCCGAGTCGATAGACAGCAATGTGAGCATCCAGAGCGAGAATAGAGACGAGGCCGCATGGACTCGGAATCCCAGGCTCGCAGATGCAGCATGCGTAAACTGGGACACACGTCCGCCCGTGAAAATGATTCAGATTCGGCAGGGCAGGGCTAGACAATCCGATAGAGAGCGTGGTCGTAGCATGTGCGGTGGGACAGGCTGTTGTAAACGGGGCTTAGGGCGTTACCGAGTGGGTCGGTGCGGACGAAGAGGGGATAAGAGTGCATCTCGAATGCGGATTCTAGCCGGCTCATCTCGACACCTTCCGCGAGGGCTTCGACATGATGATAAAGAGGAATCTGGGCGCCCACGCTCATGTCTGTATCCTGCGAGTGTATATGTAGGCAGGTATCTACACTGGCTAGATCGAAAGAGGCGTAGGTACGGTACATTGGGAGGAGTAATCACACCGCTGGGGCGCACAGAATCGACAGCAGAACACGAGGACACTCCACAGACCGCCCCAAATCATCTCATCACGGCGCTGCGAGGGGACTTGCGGGTTACCGATGGGAGGTTCCGACGGTCGAGGCTCTGACGAAGGTAAGAACGGATGATGATGAGCCATCGAACGAGCCGTCTGTGGTCAACAGGGCCTGGTTCGAACCGCCCTCTTCGTCCTCTGAGTCGGACCATTCAGTAAAGCGTCGCTTCATGGCGTCGCCCCATTCCATCTTCTTGCCGTGGTCGGTGCGCGTGCGTTCGGTGCTGTCCACTGCGCGGTAATCGGAGCCCACTTGCAGAGCAACCGCGGCTGGCACGGGCTCGAAGTCGAGCGTCCGCACGAGCTCAGGCGGCGCGAGGTCCGGAGGGGATAGCCAACCAGCAAGCGAGAGGACGTCCGATGCAGCGTAGATACGGTTCGCGTCGAGGTTCGGACCAGTCAATGCACGGGAGTGAAGAGCAGCCGTCAGGTCGCCATGAAAGACTTGGTCCAGGGCGGCAATGTCGTCCAGCGTGAAACCGATGGTCTCTGCATACGCGGGGTCGGCGGTGATGTCGTCAAAGACGGGTGGTAGTCCACACCATCGGGCAGCATGAGGGACGCCTTCTCCAACGATCAAGCCGTAATAGACGGCCCTCGAGTCAAGGAGGACGCGCAGATGACCGAATATATATTTGCTGATCGACCACTCGTACGCGGGATTGGGGCCGTTTAGGACTGGTGCTGTGTAGTTGTCGATGGTAAAGCAGAGTTTCCACTTTTCGCGGGCAGCCCAACGCTGGATGAAACCCATCAGAACAATTCGCTGACACAAAGGAGATGCCTACGATAATATCCAAGAACGTTGGCGAGAAACCTGGACGGCTTGTTTCTTCGTCTGAAGCGCATAGCAGGTCTTGATACCTTGTATAAAACCGTTGCGCGCCTGCGTCCATAACGCGATCACATTCGGCCTTCAACTCGTAGACGTTCATGTATGGTTCGAACGCCAGGTCCGCGAGGTCCAAAGAAAACACGAGTAACTGCCCGTGCTGCCTGACGAGTGGTAGTGTCGCATGAGAGAACACGAACGGAAAATAGGCGTGGGTTGAGTCGGGGTCGAAGTATGCATCGAACATTGACAGGAGCGTCGTCTTGCCGAAACCGCTGGGACGACGAATGATGTTGACGCGGGATGACGAGAAGTGCTGCAGTAGGTTCCGAAGAGGCTCAGACTTGTCGACAAAAGTGGAACCCGGGATAGAACAGAGCGTGTTGAATTGTAGACTGCTTTTTCGGGGAATAATGGGCTGCGGCAGGGTCAGCAAGGCACTAAGTATGATGAAGACGAAACCATGACTCACTGTCAAGCCAGAACGCGTGAACACCGTTGCCCGTCCAACACGGGCAGGCAGAAAGTGTTTCTCCCGATAAAGGCGTAGGTAATCTGATCTCTACGTGAGTTGCGGGAGGTAACAACGTGGAACCAGCTCACCCGTGGTAGGCGCCTGTTCTCCTGCTACGACCAGCTGAATGCTTGGCGAGTCCGTTGCCCGAACGAGGCCGTCGAGGTACGTATCGGGGACGAGACATCCACGCGACACGACGTGCTGCTCGCAGTCTTCGACGTCAAAAAGCGGAATGGAGGTTAGCCAGACACGAGATCCGACTTTCAGGTCGCAGCCGCAGTGCAGATGATGGTGCTCGGCCACATGCTCCAGCACGTCCTGGACGGACGGTCGCGCGAGTTCCGTGAGCTCAGAGTCCCTGAGGTCGACGACAAAGGGTGGCGCATGGCCCGTGACGGCGCAGAGCAAGCTGTCTATTACCATGGCGGATGTCGGAAGGGGAGGCGCGTGGTGCGGAGATTCAAACCGCGCCATTCGGGAACGTATTGGATGTACGACAAACCGACCGGACCAAACCGACCAAACCGACCAAACCAAACGGTCAGCAGGGTTATAGAATGCGCGAAGCTGCCGGATTGAGGGGCCCGCCGGCGTCGGCGCCGGCACACGGACGACAAACGGACGATTGGTACGTCTTTCTTGCTTTGTTTGTGCGTTGTGCTGCCTGGCGAGGACGCACGTCGCCATTGGATAACATTAGGCCACAATACAACTTGCCGCTAGGGTCCCGCGGACATGAACGCATCGTTCATCATGAACCACCCTCGGCGGCCGCGACTGGCTTGGAGGACATGCGAGACAGCCCAAGATGCCCAAGCATGTTGTGCAAGCACGAGAGCATGTGCATACGGTGGTGGAAACCTCCGCTCGCATTCAGTCAAGTCGCACGTGCGCCAAATGGATGGGCAGGAATGGTTCTCTCGGAGGGCGTCATCGTTTGCATCGACAGCATGTTCACCATGGCAAAACAGAGCCAAGGCCAACACATGGCATGGCGGGTAGCGCAGGGCACATGCCACTCGGGTCGAAGTGCGTGCAGGGGATCCAAAAGCAGTGTATCAGAGAGATACGTTCGATATCCCGTCAGGAGTCCAGCGCAGACACCCCACGGCGCAGAGAGAGGTGTATCCGTCGCTCCTTGCAGGCGTCACGCAGCTGCCGGACGCCCTCCGTCTCGCGAGTAAGAGGCCGCCTCATCATACTAAACGCGATGCGGCTCAGCAGGGGCGCCCCGGGTAGCCGCTCGCGCAGCCGCTCCCATGCGTCGCCGACGAACTCCTCGGGCCGCTCGCCGTAGCAGTTGACGAGCTCAAGCGCGCGCAGCGGCGCGCGCATCGCCGCCCACTCCGCGTCGGACGGCGGCACGACGAGCGCGAGCGAGCTCGCCCCCGGGCACGCCGCGATGACGCGCGCGTGCGCGAAGTGGTTCCCGATGAGCGTCAGATGGCGCACCCGGGTGCAGCGCGCGAGCGCGTCGATGACGGCGCCCGCGACGCGCGGCGCGTAGATCCAGTGCAACTCGAGGTGCGCGAGCGAGTCGTGCGAGCGCGAGAGCAGGTGCGCGTACTCGGTGAAGTTGATGTTCCAGTCGTCGTCCACGACTAGATGCGTCAGGCTGCACGCCGGCGTCGCGTACTCCTCATCTTCCAAGTCATTGACCACTGAGCCCTCTTCGCTGTCATAGTCGGACTCGACGCGGCCGAACCCCAGTCTCTTGAGCGCTGGCGTCATGGACAACAGACCGAACAAGCCAGCCACGGTGAGCGTCGAGCGGGTGCCAATGGACAGCGATGTGAGCCTCGCGAAAGAGCACTGCGACAGTAGATGAGGCCGCACAGACTCGAAATTCCAGTTTCGGAGATGCAGCACGCGCAAGTTGGGACAGACGGCCACGAGCGCGACAAAGTACTCGTCGTCGAGCGCGGTCAGGCTCGGTAGGCCAGAGCTGGGCAGTCCGATATACAGCGTCGTCGTGGCATGTACAGCGGACGGGTTACTGGAGACGAGGTTTAGGACGCCAGCGAGTGGATCGGTGTGCACGAAAAGGGGACGCATCTCCGGGTCGGACGACACCGGGGCGTCATCATGCACCAATCAAAGGTCAACGATGGCTTCACCAGCGTGTATGTACACTATGTATCAGTCAGAGGGGGTCAGAGGTTAGAGAGAGGTCAGAGAGAGATAGAGCAAAGAGGGAAAAAAACAAGAGAGATGGGA
Organism: Auricularia cornea; assembly: GCA_030578095.1. NCBI lineage: Eukaryota > Fungi > Basidiomycota > Agaricomycetes > Auriculariales > Auriculariaceae > Auricularia > Auricularia cornea. The sequence continues at coordinate 895,158 of JARLTE010000009.1, read as the reverse complement.
GAGATGTGGGCACAGAGACACGAAAACCAAAACAACAGGCCGCCAACCAGTCCGCACGAGCGCTCATGCCTCGTCATCGACATCCATGCCGCCACCGCCGTACGGGCCCAACGTGAACCGCGGCCCGCCCCCGCGCAGCTGCTGCTGCGACTGCTGATGCTGCAGCGCCGCCGCAAGCGAAAGCGCGTCCAGGCTCGCGCCGATGCTGCCCGTCGACCCGACGGGGCTGAGCGGCGGCCCCGTGCCCGTGCCAGCCGGGCTGAGCGGCGCTCCGTCGTCCTCGTCCTCGCGCGCGTCGCCGGCGTCGCTGGGCGGCGCGCCGGGCTCGCGCCACGCGCCGGGCTCGCCCTGCGCGATCGGCCGCTGGATCCCCACGACGCGCAGCCGCTCGACCCACGTCTCCGCGCGGTCCAGGCTGTCCTTGAAGACGCCCGTGACGGAGCGCATCATGTCCAGGCTCTCCGTGGCGAGCCCGAGGATCCGGTGCGCGGCCTGGCTTGCCACCGTGACCGTGGGCGGCTGGCCGGGCTGCAGCTCCGGCTGGGCCGGCTGCTCGTCCTGCATGCGCGTCGCCCAGCGCTGCGGCAGGTGCAGGATGAACGTGCGCACGGTCGCCTTCGCGTGCTCAGGCAGCGCGCCGCCGGCGTATTTGGACACTACGTCCACGACGTCGCGGATCGTCTGCACGACGTCTTGCTTGACGTCGTTCAGCGTCTTGAGTGCTAGCGGTGAAATGACCGCGTTGGATTCTTGCGGCGCCCCTTCGGGCGTCACAGACGCGATGAAATCGCGCAATATGAGTATTTGGTGGTCGATACGGCCAGTCGCATACTAGGTGGATATCAGTATCGGACGAAGGCGGCGAAAGATAACACCGTGGAGGGCGTGGACGATCGCAAAGTGTGTGCTTTGGCGAACATCTGGCTCAGCCCTACGTCGGCAGCAGTTCGCGCAGGAAATGCACGACCGTTCTGACGCCGTTGTCGCAAGCCATCCAATACGCGTGGCGCAGGGCGACGGTCACGACGGCGGTCCAGACACTCCACGAACGCCCGCGTACGAATGAAAGAACCAGCCGTCACTGCCCGGGACAGGTCGACTGCAGCATGCGAGATGGCGACCAGAGGCCTGTCCAGAACCAGAACCAGGCGACCGTCGCGCACAACCGCCGCGCAGACTGGCGTTCGGCAGACTGTCCACGTCCGCACCAGCACGAAGAGCGGGTATGCCAGCTCCCCGCAGTAACGAGTTCGAAGAGGGCACTGACCTGTAGCCATTGTAGGCAGTACTTGAGCCTTTTCATGCTCTCCTCGCTCACGGCGGCACTGATGCCGCCCGCCTCCATCAACATCGCCTGCCATGTACTCCGTACGGCGACAGCCTTTGCTGCGTCGGGATCCGTGGCACTCGCAGACGCATCTGCGTTGCTTGGTCCTGCCTCGGCTGCGAAGCGAGTTAGCATGGCGCCAGAAACCGGAAGCGCGAATGCAGAATGCAGCAATGGAGCGCCCCAGGCCCCATTCCGACCGCAATGCACACATGCCAATCCGAGCCCCTTGGAAAACGCGCCAAGTCCAGCGCATGTACACTGGACTGCCGCTTCCAAGGAGTAAGGATGCATGAAACATAATGAACGGTGCAGCGGCTAGGCAATGAACCACGGCTAATAAACAGGTCTGCCAGCCATGCAAGGAGACAGAGTGATGCGCTCCTCCCCAGAGGTAGCACGCAGCCTGCAAGCCTGCTGTGCACACCTGAAACACATCGCACGCAGCAGTCGAACCGTCCCAACCTCGACAGAAGGACGGAAAGGATCAAAAGCAGAAACGCGGGCAGCACTCACGTTGCGGCTCAGGACTGGCGCTCATCGCGCTCTGGTTTCGTTGTCGCTTGCGGCCCCTGTCGGCCTCGGTCGATCTTCCGCGCTCGCGCGAACGGCTGCGCTCGTCGAGCTGCATGGGCGTCGCGTCCGGGCTTGCCTTTGCTCCTGCGTAGCGCGGGCCCCACTGTTCGCCGCGGACCAGACCAGACAGACAGACAGAAAAAGAGACAGGCAGACGCCAAAGCACGCGCGCGCGCGGGAGTCCGTCCGGCAGGCGGGAGTTGTTGTCATTGTTCCGGCACGGCAAGGGCGGGAAGATTAGATGTGCGTGCGGGCGGGACGGGCGTAGCAAAGGCAAAGGCAAAGCATTGATGAGCAACAAGCATAGGGGGAGGACGCTCAGGGGGTGGAAGGTTAGCGCACCTTGTCGAGCTGCCTGCACGCAAACTCGTCGAGCTGGCCGACGGGCAGGCGGCCGATGACGGGCCTCGAGATCGTCTTGACGCTGGACTCGACCATCTCGGCGCCGTACTGGAATCACGTGCGTGTCAGTCTTGAGGAAGGGGGAGGCAGAAAGGAGGCTCGCCTTGACGACGCGGGACGAGTTCTTGGAGTGCTCGTACGCCCGCAGCGCCGAGTTGACGAGCGGCACCCGCGCCACCCGCGACACAAAGTCCTCCGAGCCCTCGACGCCGAGCACAGCGCCGTCCGCCATGGCCGCATCGTCGTCGTACTCGTCGTACCCGCCCGGCAGCTCGCCGCGCGCGCGCGACGACCCGGGCGTGAGCTGCGCGGCGTCGCTGAGCGTCGAGTACGACGCCGAGCTGCTCAGCGACAGCGCGGGGGTCGGCTGTGAGGAGCCTGCGGTATCGTCAGCCCATCAGCCAGGTCGCCATGCACGGCAGAGGGGGGGGGGCTGGGACGCACGGGAGTCCAGTTCGCCGACGGAGCGGCTCTGGCGCATGCCGCGCAGCGCGGCGGCGGCGATGAGCTCGCTCTCGTCCATCTCGGGCGGCGTCTGCGACTGTGCGCCGGGCGACGCGGGCGAGGGCGTGGGCGCGCACAGGCTCGAGACTGCCATCCGTGCCGCACTCATCCTTAGCCGTGTCCAGCCAGCGCCGACACGTGAATTCGCTTTCCAGCTCCGCCGCGCCCGCTTCAACGCACGGCCCTATCCGCCACCGTTCCCACAGGCCGCGCGAGAAACACGTTCTCCCGTTCAAGATTCAGCACGAGCGCCAAAGAATCTCACATCACGGGACCCCAATGGGGCCCTGAGACTCCGTCCGCTATTGCCAATCAGGCGTCCATCCGTATCACACAATCCAACAAACAACAAAGCCTAAACGCATGCTGCATGTCATTGTCAGATTATACCTAGGGATGTGAGATGTGCGGAGCGACGAGAGCGGGGAGGGCGACGACAACAGGGGGAAAGATTCAGAAGTAACCACAAAAAGTAAGCGTGCATCAACAAAAAAAGCGGGGAGCTATACGATACTTTCGACTTCGACGACGGGGGACCCAGAGAGAGATGAAAAAGAGGAGAGAAAAGTTCAACTGCAGCAAAGAAATCGTTACTTCAAGTTCGAGTCCGACGGCTCCCAGTGCCACACGGGCGCGTTATCGCCCGCGCTGCCGGGGCCGCGCGTGGGCAGCCTGACCGTATCGGCGTGCATGGCCTGCATCTGCTGCATGCCGCTGAGGCGCGCCATGTCCTCCATGCCGCGCTGCACGCGCTCCATCATGTTGTTCGTGCGCTCGACCATCTCGTCGAGTCGCCTGCGCTCGGCGCGGAGCTCGGTGTAATGCCTCTCGAGCTCCTGGTACGTCGGCACCATGCCCGCCGCCATGCCCATGGCCACCGCATGCGCCTGCTGCACCTGTTGCTGTTGCTGCTGCTGCTGTTGCTGCTGCTGCTGCTGCTGGCGGTCGACGCCGGTCGGCATGTTCATCTGCAGCGCGGCCGTCAACGGCGGGAGGTCGTACCCGCCGCTCGGGCTCGCGCCCATGCCGGGGCCGACGCTGCTGAAGCGCATGCCGCTGGGCGGGCGGAGCGCGTGGAGCTGCGGATGCTGCTGCTGCTGCGAGCCGGACGCCTGCTGGTGATCGCTCGCCCACGTCGCTTCTTCGTCGTCGCCGTGATCGCGCTTCGCGCGCTTGCGCCGGTCTTCGCCGTCGCTGCCGCTGCCCGTCGATCCGGGCCCGGGGCCAGCGCTCGCGCGGCCAACAGCAAGCAGCGTCTCCGCGGCCGCCTGTTCCGCCATGCGCGTCACGCCCATGCCCGCGGCGGCCGGCACGCGCTTGCGCCTTTTGATAATCGTCTTCTTCATCGAGTTAGGCCGCTGGGTGCCGTGCAGCTTCAGGTAGAGGCCTGCGCGTCGTCGCGAAGGAGATGCGGCGAAAAACCGTACGAGACGAAAGACGTCAAGCGCCAACCCGCGTCAATGGTACCGCCATCGGTAATCAGATAATCGAGATGCGTCAGTCACCGAGGCCGAGCGAGCGGGTAACGGGTAACGTCGGTCGCCGGCAGACGTTCGGACGTGATAATGCAGCCCACATCATCCAGAAGCACCGTCGCGGTTGCATCGGTTCAAGTCGAGGGCGATAGATAGCGCGCGGGCGCAAAAAAGGTTTGACGGCGTGATCCGTTGCCGGAGATGTCGTAAAAGGCATCACCAGGCAGGCGTTTCGAGGTGCACGGCCGGGTCGAGAAAGCATGGCCACGGCGAGCAGGCAATGCGCAGAGGGCGAGATCGAGAAAGGGGAAGTCAACGTCAGCGTTCGGCGATTATCGCGAAGAAGATGAGATAAGAGAACGGGGTTGCACAGGATCAGAGGCAAAGAGAGACTAAATTGAGCGCCAGGCGCGGCAGGGCGTCAGGTGAGCATCTTGATCAAGATGCGACAACACGGGGGCCGGGGGCGGCGTGTGCGAATGGGACAAGGCGCAAAAGGGCGGGGGAAGGGCTGGCGGGGCAGCCGCACAGACGGCGCGGGAGAAGAGGCACGGCAACGGTCTCGCCGCGGGAAAGGGAAAGATCGGACTCACCGCAGGCGTTGCAAATGTTGTTCCCTGCGTCGTCGCGCCGCCAGAGCGGGGTCGTGCTCGTGCCGCAGTTGTGGCAGGAGAGCGAGCTGATTGGGACACGCGCCCGGCGGCTGGCCGGCGTCGCCGCCTGGGGCGAGGGCGACGGCGGCGAGGCGGGCGTCGAGGCGCCGCTGTGGCTCTGGGGCGGCGGGCTCTTGGGGACAGACTGCTGCTGCTGCTGCGGTTGCTGCTGCTGCTGGGGCGCGGCGGCGGCGGCAAGCTGGGCCTGTGCCTGGAGGGTATTATTGTAGGTCGGGCAGCCGGAGCAGGCGCTGGTGCCGCCTGTGCCGTCGCAGCGGCCGTCGCCGGGGCAGGTGCCTGCGGCGTGGCCTGGGACGGGGATGGCGATGCCGTTCTGCTGCTGCTGCTGTTGCTGGGCGGGCGAGCTGGCTGCCGGGTTCGGCGGCGGGGTGCGCTGGAGGGCAGTGGGGCGGGCCATCCTGCGGGACTTCTGGTAGAGACCTGGCAGACGGGGCTACGATCAGAGGCTTTTATGGGAACCAACTCGTGGCCGACGCGCGACGCACCGCAGGCATTGCAGATGGACTTGCCGTCGGCGCCCCTGCGCCAGAGGGGCGTGTCCGTCGTCCGGCAGTTCGAGCAGACGGTGGGCCCGATGGCGGCGCCCTGGCCGTCTGGCGCGCGGGCGGGGGCTGCCTGGGCGGTCGTCGCCATCGAGGCTGCGTCGGCGTTTTTAAACTCAAAGACCTGCTGCTGCGTGCCCGACACCGGCGCCCAGTGCTGGTGCTGGTGCTGGTGCTGGGGCGGCGGCGGCGGCTGACTGGGGGCGAGAACGGCCATGGCGACGGTAAGAGGAAGAGGAGCGGCGGGCGGATGATGAAACCTTTTGGGCTGGCTCGGCCGTCGCTCGGAATCTTTCGATCTCGAAAGGTGATAACGCCAGATGACAATTGCCCGCGCCCTGATTGGCTCCCGCACCCCGCACGCCGTCCGTCCGCCCGTCCGCCTGCCCGCCAGCGCGCCGTGCCTGCGCCTCGCGCCCGGCCTCGCTCCCGCATCGCCCTCCTCAATCCGGCCTTCATCTCGAACGCCCGCCAGAGCCCAACCAGCACCCGAGCCCAAACTGAGCCCAAACCCGGCGGAGGCATCGCTTCTGACCGCCCTCGGCTGATAAGATACCGCACGTGCCAATCTCCTGACCACCCACACAATGCCCCTTTGGGCGAGACGCTCTCTCGCTCTCTCACCGCCGCGCACGCAGCCCCAAACGCCGCCGTCCTCGACGGCCGCATCGCCGCCCTGGCCCGTGCCTGCAATCCTTACGCGAAACACAGCGCGACAGCCGCGGCCGCGGCATCATCTCCCATATCGCCAATTTCCGCTCATCAAAAGAGATCGACCGCGTCCAGATCATCGCATCTCCGCCTCGTGCCCGTGCATACAGCCAGCCACCGTCCTGCCAGCCCGCCCGCCCGATGAGGCATGCACGCCTTCGCGGCCGTATCGCCATGCAATCTCCCTGCGATGGGCCAAGCGAGGCAGTCCAATCGCTCAAGTGACCCCGGACAATCACGTAATAGCGCATCCCTCCCCCAGGTCCCCCCGCATTTTCGATGCGCCGCGAGCTCGCATGCGTACGCCGTACGCACACAGGCCCCAGCCTCAGCCTCAGCCTTCCGTGCCCTCCTGCGCCGATGGACGCGAGCCGAGCGTCCGTCGATCGAGCGAACACGACGACGCCCTTACGACGTCACTTGCCACCACCACCACCACCACCACCACCTCACATCCGCTGTCCTTACAGTGTATCGAACGCCCCTTCCTCTTTGTTCCGGACCTTCCTTAAGCCAGCTGTTTCTGCGCTCCCATTCAAGAGGCAAATCAGGCTGGGCACTGATTCTGAATGGAGGATCTCTGACCAATGGCGGGCCCGGGATTTGCACTGACGTGCCATCGTTATCTGATCTCCGTTGCTTCCCCAACCTCTTAAGCGCGGAAGCGATTGCCATGCCAGACTGTCAGGTCCCCTGCACACAACACAACGAACCCGCCACGCAACTGTTCTGCGCACAGAGTCAGGGACGGTGACGCTGCGACGTGGACCTGCTTCCTTGTTTGCCTGTCAGTGGATGACTTCCCGCACGGTATTCCGCTAAATCTGCGTACCCTAGACCTCATCAAAATGATACATCCGAGAAATAGCGGAGGGTCCGCTAACCCGCAGCGAAAGGCGCATCAGCGCGCAACGCAAGCGCGCGCCGGTGCATCAGACGGAGTTCTTGCCGGTATATCCGCTGGACTGCCGGTTCGCGTCGGCTACTCTTCGCAGCGAGGACCTTCTGGAGGCCTCAGAAGGTCCCACAACGGTTCTATGGGGCCTTCAGAGTCCATGTGTGCGTGGAAGGGCGCCCGTTGCGTTTCAAGAGGAGAGAGGACATCATGAAGCTAGCAGGAATTTCCCTCCAAAGCACGATACTGTTTCGCAGATGCCTATGAGAAGCCTTTCGGGCACTAAGGGCGCACTCAGCACAATGAATGAGCGAAGAGGCTACGATGGTCCCGGTGTTACAACCGGAATCAGCGCGATTCCCATCACCAAACAACTCTGTGGGCACGCCAAAGTCTACGTGGGGGGTCGACCCCCCCACGCAGACAATCCGTTTACCGCACCTCGATTCCCATCAAAGAATCGTGCTGTCCTCGCTTGTGGGCTTCTTCCGTCGGTTTAGGGCACGCAGATTTAGCGGAATACCGTGCGGGAAGTCATCCAGTGTCAACGTCCGGCACAATCATCTCTCTGTTTCCTTCGCAGAGATTGGCGAGAGCGATGAAGATGGGGAGGAGCATCGCGCATCAGACTGCGCCGTCGTGGCCAATCTACAAATTGAAATACGAGATCGGTTCATTCTTGACACGAGTCAATCAGCCCGACCGTGGGATATTACATACTGTACGCTGCACCCACACTGGGGAGAGAGAGAGAGAACACGCTGGGGCGCGGCCGGGGTGGCAGTTGCAATCACGCTGCCGGTCTGAGTGGCGGGTGAAGCAGAAGACCACTGGGTTCGGGAGGCAGGTCGTGGTGCCAGTGGGCGAGTCGCGCCGCACTGGCAGATGTCTGCACATCACATGCAAAGCCTCGCGTTTCGTGCGCAGAGCAAGATAAAACAAAAAGAATGATTCATCTCCGCCCGCGCGTGCAGGCAGCAGGACAAAGGACGATCAGGTGCGCCGTTTGCAGGTGAAAGTGTCGCCAGGAGCGCGAGAAGCCTGCCATCCGGTCCCGCCTCGCCTCGTGCACACGACGAGTGATATCCAGTGTAGGTTCAGACTGGCGGCATCGGGTTCCGCTCTAAGAGCGACACCGAATCATCGCCTGGCGGGAAGAGAAGAAAGGCAAAGAAAAGAAAGGCGCAAAATCATCGCACAGCGCCCGGCGGGCCGCATTAGAAGAGAACGCGGCGCACGGCACGTGTTGCGCGCAAGTATAGCCTGGCGACGGCGCGTGGCGCATGCTGGTCGTGAGGAGAGGAGACGAGGGAGAGGCAGAGCTGCAAGTTCGGAGACGGAAATGAACTTGAACTCGAACTTGTCCTCTCGAAATCCCAGTCCAGTCCTGTCTTATCCGAGTCCGCGTCCCCTCGCGAGTAGTTTCCTACTATGACCGCGTTTCGGATTGCGCGGAGCAGTGCAGCGTCTTCCGGCGTTCGCGCGTCGAAGGTTCCTGGCAGACGCCCAGCAGCACTGTCGTACTGGGCCCGCATGCACAAGACGCGAGGCGCCGTTTGGCCGTATTGGGCCTGCCCTCGCTCCCACCGTCTGATATCGCCAAGGCCGCATGGCAAAGGTCCTGGAGCTCGTGCTGGCCGTGACTGCCCTCTTGGCGACCACCCTCGCGCAATCCGTATGTGGCGCACGGTCCCGGCCGATCTTGTTTGCCTGACAGTGTGGCTGCCATCTCCTAACCAGTCCAACGTAACAAGCTGCGAACCCACCTTAGGATGGGTACGATGTGCTCTATTTGAAATGGCTGGAGAGGGCTGCGTCCGACGTGCCTTTGCCTTGCTTGCCCGCAGCTCGACAATTCCTTGCACCAGACGCCGTGCTTGGTTGGGGCGTACGCTTCCGGGAACTCTGCTAGGATGTACAGCTCCCGTTAAGTAATGGACTTTGCAGGTTCTTGCTCCAGGAGTGTGCGACCATCGGTGCGTGCATATGCCTCTGCGTACGGTGGGACGACTCGCTCACTTGGGGCCCTCAGAGGTCAATATCCCCAAGCAGCTGCCCGGCACGCGGTACCCGCTCCCGGGCGATCAGGGGTTCCCACCTAATCCGTGCGTGTTCGTCCTATTGTGGCATGAACGCGCCCTCACTTGCGGCACAGTTGTGTGAGCGAACGAGTGATCACTGCAGAGTTCTCCCGCTCAGACGTACGCCACCACCCACGCAGAGCTGCTCCTCCGTTGGGTATTCGATCATGGCGGCATGCAGCTTCTGCCAAAACCAACCATTCCCCAAGTGCGCACGAACAAGTACGATTCCTACACGGCCGGTCGTACTGACAGAACTCGCAGATGGACCTCCTACAGGGATAACTGTACCGATCAGCAGGTCATCCTCGGGTCAGCATGCGTCGGCCGGTGTGGAGACTGTCGCTTACCAGGCGATGACGCAGATGGAGGGAGGGCATACCTGCAGGGACGGCCATCCCCGCGTGGGCCTACGACGACCCGCGGATTGTGGACGGCTGGGATGCCGTCGTGGCCAACCAGAAGGCGCTGAGCGGTGCGCCGCTCCCGAGCTCCAGCACCAGCAACAGCTGACGCGCGCGCGCAGGCACGCCGGACGTCACGGCCGGCTCGTCCTCGAGCTCGAGCTCCACGGCGAGCACCGCGTCGCAGCCTATCCTGACGAGTCCGGCGCCGTCGACGTCCACAGTCCCCACTGGCGAAGACGACGACGGCAGTGGGTCCTCGCGCTCGCCCGTCGGAGCGGTATATACGCATTCCGTTGCCGTGCCTGCGCTCTAGATCTGACGCACCGGCTACAGATTGTCGGCGGCGTCGTCGGCGGGCTCGCGGCGCTCGGGCTCGGCGCGATCGGCGTCGCGCTCGTGCTGCGCTGCACGCGCAGGAAGGACGGGCCGCAGGCCGTGCGGCCCGCGCACGGGCGCTGGCCCAGCTCGAACAGCATGATCTCGCGCTGGGTCAAGTCCGGCGGGCAGCACGCGTACAGCCCGGGCGTCCAGCCGTTCGGTGCGTCCTGCCCCGTGTGAATGCGATGCTGTGACGGCGGTACTCATCGTGCTGGTGGCTTCTGTAGACCAATCGCACACGACGACGTATGTCGCGCCGCAGCCGTCGAGCGGGATGAATACTATCTCCAGCTCGCGCATCCTCGGGTACAACCAGCGTACGTCCGAGCGTGGCCGGGTGTCGCGCTGCTGATGAGTTCTTACATGGTTATGCAGATGCCGCCGAGGTTTGAACCGCCCGTTGAAAGTGTTGTGAAAATCCGAATTGTAAGTATGTGCATTAATAATATAAAACTGTGTACGAGTGTCAAAATCGCATTCGAAACCCATGCGTAGCACCAGGTTCCTAGCCTTACCCACATTGATCAAAGACGCTCGTTACAAAGGAAGTCCAACACGGTTTGGATGTCCGCTCAATCCCCTTTGACCCGTTACCCCGACCACGACAATGCACCTGCTCTGCGCAATCACCAACCACGAGCCTCCCTACCTACTCAATGTCAAAGACGGCGACTGCTTGGCGGACCGGCCGACGATTGCTGATTTGCTAGAATACTAATGGCTTATGTGGTACACAAAGACGGGTTTGTGCTCAGGAGATACTCGCTACGCCCGTGATCCGTTTTCCCATTCTGGATAGCATGGATTCATAGATCTTATAGCTTCGATACCCTAGCTCGTCGTCCCTCCCCTTCGCTCACTCTCGTCCCCATTCTCTCAGGTTGGTCTGCCTGTATCTCTCCCCCCGCTTCGCTCACTCTCGTCCCCATTCTCTCAGTTTTAGCACGTTCTGTCGGCTTGTCGAATAGCACGTCTCGCTTCCGCGGCCCCGACGGCCGCTTCATCCGACCAGAAGCTGAAGACTTCTTCGTACCGTCGCTATTCTCAATGCCCGAGGCCACACCGCTTGGCAACCCTTCCGATCCGCCTGCCGCTCCTCCCAACGGGGGAGCGCTCACGGAAGAACGGGTGCTGGAACTGCTTCGGCAGCACCTTGGCAACGCGCCCAGCCCGTCGGGTCAGCAAGCGAGCGCTCCGTCCGCCGGCTTCAATCCGCTCTCGACACCGGCGCAGATCGCTGCGGCTGGGACCGCGGCGCCGGCTGCCCTTCAGTTTGCCCCTGGCGTACTCGTCGCCCCGACGTCGGTCCAGAACCCGCTAGCAGGTAAGAGCTGCCTAGCCCGTTACCCCCATGTCGAGTCCTCCATCCTCCAACTCGTCGCCACGCACCAGCTGGAGTTCAAACAGCTCTACAAGCTCACTGCCCGCCTGACTCGAGCCAACCCGCCGACGCAGACCGTCACGCTGGCGCCGTCCGGGACCTTGGCTATCACTGATGCATCGGTCGCCAAGGCCTTCCCGGATATGCACGCGCTCACGGATTCCGTCACGACCTATCTGGAGATCTCGGCCTTCATCGTCGGCGCGCAGCACAGCGGATCCGCAGGCGGCTTCGAGCATGTCTGGACGATCATCCGCGGCGCCTCGGCATTCACCCAGCTTATGCACCTGCTGCAGCCCACGTACACGTGGCCGTCGCTGCTCGCATACGCGGAGCAGTACTTCCTGAGCCGTCGCGCGGAGATGGCTCACGGGATCTACTCCGGATGGCTCGCACCGGACGTCACGCTTTGGGCGCATCTCGTCATGCTCCCCCCGTCTGCCGCGCACACAAGCAAGCCCAACACGCAGCAATCGCAGCAGCGTGCGCGCGCTCCCGCGACCCCCGGTGTCCCGATCGCGCAGCAGACCTGTGTCAACTTCCAGAACGGCCGCTGCTCCGAGCCGTGCCCCTATGGTCGCCGCCACGTCCCGGCCACTGCAGCCGCCGTCTCACCTGGCGGGGCCACTGCCAATGCCAGTCCTGGGCCCCCCGCTCGGTCGTGAAGGCCGCCGGCTGCGCCCTCGGCAGCGCAGCCCGGCATCACGTCGCCGCCCCCGGTTTCACTCCCCCCGGCCTCCACGTCTTCACGCACTGGACAACTGTACACACTTCTGGATAATACCAATCTCTTTCCACCACTAGAGCTCCCACCCCTGCGTCCCAACTCTGATCCGAGATGCAACACCGCTGCAGCGGTGAGCAGCTCTCAGCCGCTCGTTAGCACGCCGCTCCGCTACGACGCATGGGAGTTCTTCCTGAGAGATTACCCTGACAGGCGTTTCGTTGACGCGCTGCTGGGGATTATCAAGCATGGTGCCAACATCGGCTTCTCTGGCCCGTCGCACGCGATGCGCTGCCGCAACTTGCGCTCCGCGCAGGACAACGCGGATTTCGTCTCTGCGGCTGTCGCCGCGCACGCCGTTGACGGCACTGCCCACGGCCCGTTTCCAGAGCCTCCTCTGCACGGCTTTCGCTCGTCTCCCCTCGGCTGCGCCGTCCGCAAGCATTCAGGGAAGCGCCGCCTCATCAACCACTTATCGTGGCCTCGCTCCGGTTCCGTCAACGACGGCATCCCGGATTCCGAAGCTGCAACTGTCTACGACGCCTTCGATCGGGCTGTGGCTGACCTGCGCGCCTCCGGGCCCGGGTCCCTCATGTCCAAACTCGATCTCAAGAGCGCTTTCCATCACATCCCGATTCGGCCGCGCGACTGGCCATGCATGGGCTGGGAATGGGACTCCCAGTTCTACTACGCTGTCGTGCTCATATTCGGCCTTCGGTCCGCGCCCTACATATTCAATCTGTTTGCAGAAGGCCTGCACTGGATCATTGCTCGGCACGTCCCTGCTCGCCACCGTCACTATCTGGACGACTTCCTGCAGATCTTCCGGCCTGGCTTCGATCCCCAGCGGGCACTCGACGCTGTCTCATGGATTACGTCACTGGGCCGCGTGCTCGGTCTGCGCTTCTCACCCGAGAAAACCGTCCTGCCGACAACGCGGATCGAGTTCCTCGGCCTTGAGCTCGATTCTGTCGCGATGCATGCTCGCGTGCCTGCTGAGAAGCTTGCCTTCGTCACCGCCGAGCTGCGGGAGTGGGGCTCCCGCTCTCGGTGCACCCTTCGCGAGCTGCAGTGCCTCGTCGGCTACTTGCAATTCATATCCCAGGTCATCCCCTACTCACGGGCTTTCTTGCGCCGCTTGCACACCTTCTCGTCGTCATTCCGGGGCCCGTTCTCTTCTCGTCGCTTGCCTGCCAGTGCTCGTGCTGATATCCGCTGGTGGTCGGCCTACGTTTCGCACTGGAATGGTGTCCATCTCCTCGACAACAACCGCGCCACTGTGCATGTCTACACTGACGCTTCCGGCGCCAAGGGCCTGGGTGGCCACTTCGACGACGCTTGGTTTGCAACCCGGTGCCCACGCCGCATGCGGACTGCACATATCCAGGTGAAGGAGATGTACGCAGTCCTGCAGGCCGTCCTCCGCTGGGGCGAATCGTGGCGCGGGCAGCACATCGTCTTCTCTGTCGACAACTATACAGTCTATTGGGCCCTCCGCAACCACACCTCTGACGCTCCCGGGATCATGCACCTTCTCCGGCTTGTTCTACAGCTCGCTGCCTGCTTACATTTCACGTTCTCACCACGTTGGCTCCCTTCGGCTGAGAACTGTGTTGCTGACGCCGCTTCTCGTTTCCAGTACAGGCGGATGCGCGAGTTGCGGCCCTCTTTGCAAGCTTCCCCGACAGCGCCGAGCCCCCGGCTCATTTCATTGAAGCTCTCTCTGGTTGCTCCGCCAACCTCACGCGTTTCCTTTGGCTCGCTCTTGCCTCATCCACACGCAAGGCGTACCAGACCGGCCAGAAAGCCTTCGTCGAGTTCATGCGGCTACACCCGCACTTCGCACCCGGCGACGGTCGCATCCTCCCGGTCTCTGCAGTCGCAGCCGCAGAATTCGTCACTTGGCTCGCTACCACGCGCTCTATCAAGGTCCGCACGATCAAACAGTACGTCTCCCATGTCCGGGCTCTCCACGCAGACGTCGGCGCGCCTCTTGCCGGCTTCGATGATCCACTCATCCAGCGCGCGCTTCGCGGCATCAAACGCGCGCTGGGCGATCCGGGCCGCAAGCCCAAGCAAGCTATGACGCTCCCCGTGCTCTCGGCACTCGTCGCTGTCATGGACATCGACAACTACAACGAGGGCCACATCAAGATGCGGGCTGCTTGCACCTTGGCCTTCACAGCGCTCCTCCGGTGCGGCGAGTTCACTGTCCACAAATCGTCTGATTTCTCCCCCTTGTTCAACTTCACGCGGTCGTCTGTGGAGTTCATCCCCAGCATCAACGACCCTACTCATGTCATCCTCACCCTGCCCGCCTCTAAGACGGACCCCTTTCGACGCGGCACGCGCATCCCCATCGCCGCCGTCCCCGGCTGCCCGACCTGTCCGGTGACCGCTCTCAAGGATTACTTCGAGCTCATCGCCGCGGACCCAACAGCACCATTGTTCTTCGAAGGCGGCAGCTCCGAGAACCGCGGCGTGGCCATGACACGTGCGGGGTTTCTCACTGAACTTCGCGCGCTCCTCGTCCGTGCCGGTTACGACCCTTCGCAGTTCTCGGGTCACAGCTTTCGCCGTGGCGGTGCGACAGCAGCTTTCGCAGCCGGTCTTACCGAGTTCGAGGTCCAGCAGCTCGGCCGCTGGGCATCTGACGCGTACCGCTTGTACCTCGAGGTGCCGGAGACCCGGATCCTCGCCAACTCCCGTCTCTTGCATTTGGCGGCTGCGCTCGGCGACGCTCCCGACCCTGCGGATCTCCGCGCGCCTTGGCTGGCTTGAGCACCCACCATGGCTGCGAGAGTGCGCAGGCTCCAGGCGTAATACACAGCCTTCGCCAATCCGACTCGTCTCATCTGTCTCCGCCCGCTCGGTCTTTCTCTCTTTCCCTCTCCGTTCCTATATCGACGCACGCACAAATAATGGCTTATGTGGTACACAAAGACGGGTTTGTGCTCAGGAGATACTCGCTACGCCCGTGATCCGTTTTCCCATTCTGGATAGCATGGATTCATAGATCTTATAGCTTCGATACCCTAGCTCGTCGTCCCTCCCCTTCGCTCACTCTCGTCCCCATTCTCTCAGGTTGGTCTGCCTGTATCTCTCCCCCCGCTTCGCTCACTCTCGGACACATTCTCTCAGTTTTAGCACGCCCGCCCTCCCTCTCCTGTGTTCTCTGGTTTCGTTTTGTTTTACTTGCTAGCGCTGGCTTGAGCACCCACCATGGCTGCGAGAGTGCGCAGGCTCCAGGCGTAATACACAGCCTTCGCCAATCCGACTCGTCTCATCTGTCTCCGCCCGCTCGGTCTTTCTCTCTTTCCCTCTCCGTTCCTATATCGACGCACGCACAAAGTAGCTGAATGGCACCACGTCGACTGCGGTTGTGGTCTCCATATCAAAGGGCGCGTCTGGATGGGCAACCTTCCGACATCCCAGGCGCTCGATAGTACATCTGAAACTGTTTTTGGCGACCCGCTAGCGGAAGAAACCTTTCTTGAAACTTTGCCATGTACAGCGGGGTCAACAATCCATCTCGTCATCTTAGCTGGTGAACAGTGCGGGTCCAAAGGTGAGTTTTTCAAATAGTTTACCGCTGCCTTGGGCTAAACGCATATGGGCGTAGATTATTTGCGCCTTTACCGGGAGAAGCTCTTTGTTCCCCACCAAGCCAACGAAGCCAGAGTCTTCAAGCGCGTCGATGCCAACGTACGCCCTGTGTCGTAAATACTCGCACACTGCTTGACATGCGCTCTAGTTTGCACTTCCACCCCGAGTGTCAACTAGCTACGACGCACTGTGTCTAATCCCAGGTTCGACTTTTGTCGACAAGTCCCAGGTCCTTCATGCGCTACTCGGCGAGCTCTCCTCATGGCTTGTTGGCATCGTGCGGCGGCCCAAGGGCTTTGGGATGACCGCATTCTTATCCATGTTCGACGCATTCTTCGACCCTTACTCACTTCACGCGCACCTCCCCTTCACCTTTACCCGAGACTCGCCCTTGCCGATCTATCGGGAGCATGGTCAACTCCTCGTCTACGCCCTGGATTTTGCGGACCTGCAGCTTGAACGGGGTATGAGTACCGACGAGATGCTGGCGGAATGCAACCGCTTGACGGACGCGGCTGCCCATAACTTCTATCTGAAGTATCAACGCCTTCTACACGTGCAAGACGAAGAAACGTCGCGCCCCGGATTCGCGGCGACACTCCTTGACATTATTGTAAGCTCTACCTCCTTCGTGTCGTTGAATCCCACTCATGAAACATAGGGTTGGGTAAAGCGCCAAGGTTGGAAGCTCTGCTTCACTATCGACAACTATACGGCACCTGTACGCGACGGCCCCAATCGCCGATTCGAATGGTCAATCAACGAAAATATATTGGAAAAACTACGCCATCTCGTCTCCTCGCGTTGCATCCTCTATGGCCTCATCCTCGGCGAAGACCTCCCGCATGCTACTCAGTGGCACGGTATGTCAACAACCTTCAAGGATTTGACCGACGTCCCGACGTTCGCTCAAGCCATCGGCTTCACCGTCGACGAGGTTGCGGCTCTGGGCCAGGCCATATCCGCTGATCTAATCGGCGCCCTTCCTTCTGGCACGCCGACTGGACGCTACGCCAAGCGCGTGTACGCGGCAGCAGACATCATGGTGTTAGCTCGCTCCGTGACGAGTGCGAACGGCACCGATGGGCCCGCGCCGACCAAAGTGCGGACGTGCAAGTACCCACCGCCCGTCAAGGCAGTCCAGCCCACGAAGGCTGCTATCGCCGCATCGCGCAAGCGGGCACGCCTTGAGGAGCGCTACAACGTCCCGCTGAAACTTTTCGACGCCTTCGACCACGGCGTCTCCGACGACGAGGGCTCCCGGTGCAACGGCGACCGTTCTCTGTCATTGCCTGAACAGAGCGACGGCTGCACGGAGAGCTATGGAGAGCCTGCGCCGGCCACAGCGCGCGCATGTAAACAATTGCCTGCCGTGAAGGTACAGGAAAGGTTCGAGTCGGACAAGGCTGCTACAACCGCGCGCCGCAAGCGCGCACGCCTCGAGGAGACCCGCTGTCATCTTCCAGTGAGCCTCTTCGACGAATCCGATCACGGCGACGATTCTAGTACCTCCGACTACGCGGGGTCTGGGCGGAACGACGGTCTTTCCAATTCCATCGTCGGCTCGCCTTCTGGGTCGTCTGACAGCTTGTGTACATACTCAACGGCTGCCCCTTCGCTCCATCGCCAAGAGACGCAAAAGGTAGCATCCCACTGTCCGTTACGGGCTAACACGCGGCAAACCTTCCAGCGGGTTGCAAGCTCACGATGTGTCGCGGGGTTGGGGTGACAGAGCATTCATGCTCAATTCTTGTACTTACTGAGGTTCAACGGCGCGCTTTATAATGACTTTGTGCTTTCACGCACCGGGCGTGTGAACTTGCCCCGCAATGACGGCGGAAATACGAACAAAAAACGTAGTCTTGATGTGAGCTAAGAGTAACTACATATCAAAGGAAGATGCAGGGTAGTGAAACACAATTATCTCAAAGCAATACATAGTGTTGTACTTCGCGGAAACGTCCTTGAGTCTATCCGATCTATCGCCTGTGCTTGTCAGAGTATGCCCTCTTCGCCTCCAGCACCGCAGTAGTTTCCTGCTGCGTCGGGTCGTCCTCCCAGGGGTAGCCGTCGACGATGCCGAGCTCTCGAGCGATCGTCTTTTCCTCGAGCTTCTTCGAGAAGACGAGCGCTCCCGCGACGTTCACGATGGCGAAGGCGATGATCCTCGTAAGGCCGGGTCCCAGGTCGGTGATACGCTTGTCCGCCCAGCCTTGCTGGTCGTTTCTGACAAAGGTGATGTTGGATGCGAGGCGGGTGGTAAAATCGTCAGCAACGCCACCCGCAGCAGGCGACTGCCCGGCCGCCGTGCCTTGGGGGATGGGCGCTGCGTTGTAGTCGATGACGGCAAGGTGGTCCGCGACGCCAAGAGTACCGACGTCGCGGTATTTCGCAACTTGAGTCACTGCCTCTTCTGCGACGACGACGGCGACCTTCGGCTCCTCGCGTCCGACGCTTTTCTTGAAAAACAAAGCGCAAATGTCGTCCACCGAGAGAGTGCATGGTACCTTCTTGCGGAGCTTATCGACGTACCAATGCAGAGGCAGATCCTTGATGGACCCCAGCTCGAGCAGAAAGTACTTCATCGCTTCACTCCAGGCACTTTCAGTCAGGTGGTCTGGCACAGCTCCACTGATCTTCTTCCACCTGTCGCGCAGTTCTTGGCTCTTGAGTCCACGTACCGATTTGTGCGTCTCGTTCATAGTCTTCTTCGGATCGAAGGACTTGTACTCGTGGATGATGATGTGAACCACGCCGCCGATGACCATCCTCAAGATAAGGTCTCCGAAAAGGTTTCCTCGATGCCGGTACGCGACCTCGATCTGGACGTTATTCACGAACGCCGCATCGCCGAACTGCCGTAGGAGCGCCGCGCGATGCAGCAGGACCATGGTCCTCTGGAAATCGTCTTCGGTGCGCGGAAGCTGCTTGTAATGCGTGAGCGGTCGAAAGTGGTCCAGGATTAACGTCGCGATCGATTCTTCGGTCAGGGCCTCGATATCGAAGGCGCTGACGTCGACCTTCAGGTTAGCCTTCCTCGGGTTCCTGTCGATCGGAGCGGTGCTGGGCTGGCGGAACTGATACTTTTGCTTGTATTTCTCCGGCTACGCAACGAGTCGGCTTCAGTAACGGCTAGGGCTGTGGCACACCGACGCACCGCGGTATCGTCAAAAAGCTTTTGGACCAAGGCGCGGGCGCACCCTCCGGACAGTGTGTAAACGTCCTGTATCTCCCCCTTCGAGCCTATTGCTAGCTTCATCCAGCTCACCAGACCCAGCGCAAAAAGTCGGACAAAGAACTCGGTCCGAGGTGGAGTCGGATTTACCAGTTGGGCGAACGAGAACTCTGTGTCGTGTCTGATAGCCTGCTTCTTCGGTACCTTGAGAAGGAGATCGCGGGCCAGTTTGCGGAACTGGGAGTTGCGGAGGAGTAAAGGATAAAGCATTCGAGCTGCACGTTCATGCGTCGCGTCCAGATACGCCTTGTAAAGCATACCATGATCGCGCGCGTCGAGGAGTGAAGGCTGACTCGAGACTTGGAGGAGCACCGAATGTAGCGACTCCTTCGTATAGATCGGAAGCGTCTTCCCAGGAGATGACGGGTTCTTCACGGAAGTAACGAGGTTACAGTGAAGCAGGGCGGCTGCTAGCTTCGCAGTCGGCATTGTTGAATGTTTCATGGAATAAGCGACCCGGATCTGTGAGGGGGAGAAGCCATGCAGGGCTCCGCGACCAGAGAGGTTCAGAAAGGAAGGGAGGCCAGGGAAGTCGCCTGGGTTCTGGGGTTGGTAGAGTCCGCGCACGAAGTGTGGGCCAACAATAACGAGCTTCTTCACGACGCCGTTATTGGAGCTGAGGTTCGACCAGAGCGGCGTAAGAACCAAGCGATGCAGAATGTCCAATCTGGACTCAAGCGCGGTCGGATCGCCTTGCGACCATTTGCGCTCCGCCCAGACTGCAGCATCAAGAGGTCGTTCGAGAATCTGGTGGGGGTGATGTACGGCGACGAATAGCTTCTTCTTTTCTGGGACGGCAGCGAGCCAACCCTGGAAGCAAATTGAATGAGTACGGACGGCTATGCTGGAAGACAGTGAATGTACTGACGAGAAATATCTCCCATGGCGAGCGCGTAGAGTCTTGAGCAGGATAAGATGCCGGTAGTATAGCTTCGTATCGCTCCCTGAACACCGCGATGGCTGAGCACACGACCCTGTTGATGAATTCTGCCACAGCTTCCAGAGTCTCGGACCTCCCAGAGAAGTAATCGTCCGCTTGAGGTGAGAAGTCGAGTCGTATGCAAACGTGCGTTCCTGGCTTCGCGCCTGTCGCGTGTTTCGTCATATCAAGCTGCTCGAGAAACGGCGAAAGTTCAAGAGAACCCAGATCATGGAACATCTGCAAGGACGACGCGAGCTGCATGGTGCTATACCGACTGGGTGACACAAACCCGAGGTAGAATTTGCTGTTGGGCTGGAGCAAAACACCGTTCTGAAAGCGTCCTAGGTCAGCGCTGTTGTCGACGATGGCCGTTCCAGGCGTCATGAAGGCTTTGTTGAAGTCGCCATTACCCTGGAATATGTCAAGATAAAAGAATTTAGACGAGCATGGTATCACTGACCACTGTCAGGCGGCGCTCACGTTCAGAGACGACCTGCCACACGCCGTCACCCAAAGAACGCAGACTGACATCCTCGCTCGGAAAGCCTGAGCCGGCATGCCGGGCCCGCTTGGTAGGCCTTTCTTCTGGCATAGGGAGCTGGAGTTCAGGAGATGGTGGGAGGTGTGGCGCCAGCGAGGTTTGGGTCAGAGTCAGGATGTTTTCCGAAAGTCCGACGCCGGCGGTCACACGTGGGAGCCTTCAACCACGTTTTGAATCTCCGCCCATTGCTCCTTTCCTCCCGTCATGTCGACACGCTACGTCTGCGCCGTGACCGGCCACTCGCCCCCCTTCGTGTTCGACATCGCCGACGCCAAGCTGCCAGAATGCACGCGCGCTCTGGTCCTGGACGTCCTTGAGCATGCGGCTGAATACCACCACGCGAAGTGTGGTTGTAACCTCAAAATCGGCGGACGCGCCTGGTTCTCGTTGACACCCTTATCCGATGGCGAGGATGCCGACTGGGATATGTCTTCGACCGACCCTCTGGCCGTCAATGCCGTCCTCGACGACCTTCGCCCCGAGCCTCAGGACTCGACCGTGTATCTCGTTCTTTCTGGAGAAAAGGCGCCTTCCGAGGGTGAGCCGGCTGCATCCCCCTTCCCCTTTCCAGTGACTCACCTCGAACTAGATTATTTACGCCTTTACCGCGAGAAGACATTCGTCTCTTACTTCGTCCAGAACGCCAGGGCCTTTACGCGCGCCGGTGGCCAGGCACGTTCAATTGTCTGCTGGCACAGCTTCCTTTCTGATTGCGCAGCGCAGCCCTCTCTACCACCACAGAATCCTGCAAGCTTTGCTACTCTGTGCTCAATGCAGGGCTCCACCTTTGTCGATAAGACTGGGTCCCTCCATGCTGCACTGAGCCTGCTGGCTGCGTCGCGCGTCAACATCATTCGACGGCCGAAAGGTTTCGGAAAGACAGCATTCCTGTCTATGTTCGATGCTTTCTTCGACCCGCTCTCTGCGCACGCCCACTTTCCTTTCACGTTCACCGAGAATATGTCAAGGCCAATCTTCCGGGCGCATGGTCGCCTTCTCGTCTTCGCACTAGACTTCGCCGATCTAGATTTCAAACCTACAATGGGACGCGACGAGCTGGAGGCCGAGTGCGACCGCTTGATGAACGCCGCCTCCAAGAGATTCTACTTGAGGTATCGCGACCTTTTGTGCGTCTCAGAAGAAGAAACGTCGCGCGCGGACTTCTCCCCGACATTCCTACACCTGATAGTGAGTTAGTTGTCCGCCCCACGCCCTGTCTGTATCTGACACATTTCTCGCAGCGCTGGTCAAAGCGTCAAGGCTGGCGTCTCTGTTTCACGATCGACAATTACACGGCTCCGATACTCAACGGGCCCAGTTGTTATCACGAAAGGTCGATCAGCCGAGATATCTTCGCTCGCCTATACAACCTTCTCTCTTCGGGCTTCATCTCCTACGGCTTGATCGTCGGAGAAGACGTGCCCCATGCTTCCGAGTGGCAGGGTCTGCCGGAGACCTTCATGGACCTCTCCGACGAGCCGGAGCTCTATGATTCCATTGGCTTCACTCTCGACGAAATCGCAGCTCTCGGCCAGGCAATATCCACCGACCTCATTGCCGCGCTTCCGCCTCGCACGCCCATAGGACGTTACGCTCGGAGAGTTTACGCTGCCGCTGATATCGTCGCCATCGCTCGCTGTGCAATGGACCCGGACAGCCAGTCTGGCCCTGCTCCGTCTGAAGTGCGAACGGTCAAGTTCAAATCCCCACCGCCCATCGTCACCGTCGACCCTAGCGTTGGCGTCGACCCCGTCGAGCCCGTCGCGACGCAGCATGAAGACGACGCCGCTGATGACGACACCATCTACGACGAGCTCGTTTCCGCCCACTTTGGCCCCTTGTGCGATGATGACGACGACGAAGACGACGATCTCGATGCGCAGGCGCCTGAAATGACCGACGGCTCGTCCAAAGGCTCCGATACGTCGTCCGACGGCCCCTCGTCCGCTCCCTCCTCTGGCGGGAAGGATAAGGTCGCGATCGTCCCCGGCGACGAGCCCTCGAGCCCGCTGGAAGGCTACGACAAGAAGCCTTGGAGCCAGGATCGTTTGTAAAGTAACCACTCAGTTCTGTATCATATGATATGTCGTCGTGCGCTGTACACTCCATCTATTCTTGCTTTCGTAGTTATGTCATCGTTTTCACACTCTGAGGCGTGGCCGTGGGCCAGGACATCTCGCTTGTTATGACTTCTAACGGCCCGATCAGCACGACGAGGGGATGCTCACGCTGGCGATAGACGGCCCTAGGACATGCCGTGTACATTGTCGCGCCAGCCACTCAAAGATCACTCACTCTGCGGGAGGCAGACGGCTGGACTTCATGATCAAGGCGAGCTACCACCTCTGCTGTACATGGTTGGTTTGCAAAGTCACATCGGTCCTGCCTACGGCGAGGGCGGCGAGGACTACAGTATATTCTAGATCTTCCGCCGAGCACATAATCAAGCACCCAGTTAATATCCATGACGAGCAAGCCACATAGATAGTTTATGATAGGACTCTGGAGCTGCCAGGTGACCATTGATACTGTGCCCAGTGTTGGCTATGACAGCTGCATGACACTCGCTCAGCTATTGCAGATCTTAACAGTGGCGAGCCGACTCCACTCACCAGATTCAACAGACCTCGCGCCTGGGTAGAACCGCGCCTCTTCAACGATATTGGCGCAGTCGGGTGCAGCGCAGAATACGAGATCGTTTTGCCCGTTCATCGTCAGCACGTCGCCCTTGAACTCCGGCGCCGCGACGACGAGCGCCGGCCAGGTGAGCGACTGCCCCATGGCGACGACGTCCATCGCCGCGTAGTCGTACGCCGCGACGGCCGGGTCGAAGCTGCCGGCGGGACCGTACCACGCGGCGGTGCGCGACGCGAGGGTCGCCGTTGCGCGGTACCCCGGGTGGAGGGCGCCGAACTTGGTCGGGTCGACCCCGCGCGCGGGCTGAAAACCCGCAATGGCATCGAGGTCGATATTGTTGGGCGAGTGGGAGTACTTGTGTCAGGCGCGTCAGCCGTCGGCGCCGGGCTCAGGTAAGTACTGCAAGCGACTCACACCAGTGAAGACCGCGCCAGATAGAGAGTCCGGGGCGGCAGCGAGAAGACCGTTGAGTAGGATGGACCCCATCGAGTGGCCGATGTAGACCACCTTACTGAACGCTCGCCCAGCTGCCTCGATGCCACCCGAGCGGACGAGGTCCATGACTTTCACCTGGATCGCGACCTCGAGCGGAAACTGCACGATGCCGAGTGGGTCGCTTGGGCGAGAGCTGCCTCCGTTGCCTGCGCTCGATTTATATTTGGTCCGCCGTCAGGCGAGAAGACGTACCAAGACGCGTCACGCTCAAAGTGGGATACCCTCTGTTCGCAGCAAAGCGGACGAAGCTGTACGTATCCGGATGGAACTGCATGTCCCAGTACCCGGAGTCATACGTGCCTCCGTTGACAAGCATCAGCAGGGTGTCCGCATGCGCGGGCGTAGTGACGATCGGCGGGCAGTACTTGAGCTCGATGTCGAATGTACCGGTAACGGCCATAGTTGCATTTTCGGGCAGCGTCCCAGCGCTCAAGTCGAAGTTCTTTGCCGACGCAGATATCTGTACCACGGAGACCGTGCAGTTAGGCTGCCGCAGACCAGGATACGACGCCGTGAAGGGGGACAGCGCGGATAATGCTGGAATGAGAGCGTTCTGCGGGACAAGCATGGCTGTAGCTTCGCGTCGTGTCTTGTGAGGTGCTTTGCGAGAGCGCGCTTTTCAAAGATCTGGCATGCTAAACGTAAGTTTGAGCGTCAGAATAGGTCTTGCTCCGTCAGGGAACGGAAGCGCTTACGATGTTTTCGGATGCCCCCGGTGCATGGCCGTGTGGCGGAAGAGCACATTCGAAGCCCGGCTCGTGCTTATAATCGGCCATGCAAGGCCGCTTGGACGGGAAAGAACTGCCACATTATCTGCTTGACAGGAATCGACTTGCAAAGCTGGGAGAAGTTGGTTCAACGAAGGCCAGTGCCACCAACTCCCGAGATCAAACACCAGCAGGCGCCTAGATGAACTCCACGCCGTCCAGATAACGAAAGCGGCCGCGTGAGAGTCGGCGTAGCCAGGATGAGCATTGCAAACCCGCTCGTGCTGACATCTCCAGACCATTTCGTGCTTGCGCGCACGGGAGTGTACGGGAGGAGGTCGTCACTAGGAGCACGCCATAGGCACTCCAGACTTCTGGAAGGCTGGCAACAAGGCGGCGAAATGTGCAGAGCAACTGGACGCCTCGGTGCTGCACCGTGTACGAGCTCGGAGCCTGGCCGCACTAGCGTTATCGCGCAAGTTTCTTGTCGGCGGGCCCGCTGCGCAGCCGCATTTCATGATCACGTCTGGGCACCCGAGTAGTGCATGATTCCGCGGGGACGGTTCTGGGCTAGGGCGGCGCGGCGGCGACAGCGGCGGGAGCCCTTCCGTCCGCACCCGATGAGCCTGGGATAGGGGCAGGGGCCGCAATATAACGCGCCCTCGGCTAGCCGCACGATGGCGCTTCTCCCGCTTGCTTGCCCGCGCCCGCCGCCGCGATGCTCTTCGTCTGCGCCTTCTTTGCGCTCATGTTCGGCGCTGTCTTGCTGCTAGAGCTCGAGGAGGCCTTTGGGCATCTGCAGGTACGCTGCGTCCGAGTCAGCCCGTTTCGGCTGCTGATTACTGACCCTGTGGTGACTTAGAGCTGGGTGCGGGCGCGCTGTGCGGCGGCGTTCCCGAAGTTGGCGCGGCGTAGGCGGGAACGCCGACTCGCGAAGGCCACAAAAGAGCCTGTTGCGGCCACAGCAGCTCGAGTGGAGATCGACGCTGCTGCAAGTCAGATCGAGGGCGTCTGCAAGCAGGACGCCGGCAGCATGAACATGGTCGACGAGTCCACCGTCCAGTGTGCAGCGCAGGAGGACCAGCCGGTCGACGAGAACACAAAGTCGGATGGCGAGGTGCGTCCGCTGCAGCTGGCTCGCAGTCTTTCCCGACGAAAATTCTAGTGCGAGACCACGGAAGAGATGCTGCACCATGCAAATACGGTCACGGCGGCCCACGCGCTTCGCTTTCCCCGCGCCAGCCTGTCGATCCACGTGCAGCCACCCCCTCCCTCGGCGGCAGATGACGACGACGACGACGTGCGCGGAAGGCACAGATCACGGGCCAGAACACGGAAGGCCGCCCGCGAGCAGCGAGAGTTGCTGCGCGTCCACGAAGGGTACATGTTCATCGAGGACCGGCTCCTGCGGTTCAAATTTGCTGGCGGGCGAGACAAGACATACGAGGTCTGGCATGCCAGCCGGTGGAGGGAGGCCAAGCGGCAGGAGATCTGGATACGGAACGACGAGGACGAGATGGAGTGCGTCGCGCTGATTTGCGTGCTCGAGGGACCAGACTGCTGGACGCCGTTACGAGTCAGAGGTTCGGGCTGGATCGAGTGTTCATAGCAAATGTATCTCTGCCTCCAGGTCGACACAGGAACATGCAGGCCGTCTTTGAGCCCAGGTCCTGACTCCATGTATCGGAAGGCAGAGTCTGAGCAGAGTGACGAAGTGGCAAGTTGCGGCGAGCGCCGCCGGAAGTGTCTCTTGACTTCGTCCAGCTCACCGCGAGGTTGAGATAAATACCCAAGGCACGTTACTCATCCGTGCGCGGCGATTGATTGGACGCGCGATGGCTACCGCATGCGCAGGCTCTTGATCACAACCACAACCACCGATGGTCGCAGCGGTCGCGGGGTCGGTGCCAAGCACCGAGAAAGAGGATGCGCACGACATTCCTGTCGAGGTTCTGGCTCGAATTCTGGGCCACCTAGCACCCGAAGACCTCGGTACCGCGAGCATCGCATCGCGCGCGTTCTACGCGGGCGCAGTGCTCGCTGGACTTTGCATCTGCTGCAAGATCGACCTGCGCCCAGGCCAACCGCGAGCTCCACAATTCACGGCCTTCAAGGAAACTGTAAGGCGTGCACAAGCCTCTGGTGTCCGCCTCGGCCTCGACGTCTCTTGCCCGACCATCATCGTTTCCGACCAACGTGATGACAAACTCGACGCCGACGTTCTCGGACTGCTGTCTTGTGTGGCGAATGCACTCTCGAACTTCCATTCGCTCTCATTGCAGCTCCCCGACGTGTACAGTGCAGAAGTAACTGCGGCACTCCGTCACGCCGCACCCCGGTTGCGTTCGTTCTCCATCCGTCGGACAGCGTTCCATGAACAAGACCCCTACAAGCACCCGCTCCCCAGCGACATCTTCCAAGGGAACGCACCGCAGCTGGCCAAGGTTACGTTAGTAAACGTAGCCCTAATCGCCAGTGACAAGCCCATCTCTGCCTTCAAGCACGTACACTCGCTCTACCTAGAGTATCAGGTCGCCTTCCCCGACCTCCCCGTGGCGCTCCACTTCCCCAAGTTGGTACACCTCTACCTCAATTTCAAGTACAAACGCCCCGATCTAGCTCAGCCTCATCTGCAGCCCAGCCTCGGCGGTCTGACGCTGAAGAGCATCGTCGTCGAAGACCTGCCCGAGTGCGCGATGATGCCGCTTGTCGCGCGTGCAGTTGACCTCAGGCGTGTCCGTGACATCTCTTACAACGTGAAGCGTGGCAATGTGCTCGCTGGCGCTCGAGCAGCGCTTGCGCACCGTCCAGTGGACACACCTCCTATCCGTCCGTTTTCCTAGGGCCCTATGGGTTCTTCCATCTGCGTGTTCCCAAGTTTCCTGGTTTGTTTTATTTGTAGGAGCCTGATGCAAGTACGATCTTAGGTACTTGTAGTAGACCCCTGAGTCTCTCTCTTACATGCCTCGTCCTGTGCAAGTTAGCAGGAGCAAGCCCTGTATCTGGTTTCATGAAGTCGAACAAGGATTCGCAGGCTTTTACCGGCACACCGACTCGTGCCGGCCCTGCCGCGGCCACCCCACACTCCATGTCGCGCCTCCTGAAGTACAGAACGCGGTTACAGGCCATAGCAGCTCGTACTGGCGCGCCATTGCCCTCGTTAATGTACGCTGCGTCTCTTAGAAAGACGGCTTCCAGAAGCTTACACACAAGCTCTCAGAACGTCGTTCGCGATCCTGCACGAGCTCACAGCAGTGCTCCCCGTCATCGGTCTCTTCTTCGCCGCGCGCTCGCTCGAAGTCGGCCCGCGCGCGGTGCGCGCCGTGGAGGACCGGACGCGCGACGACCGCGGCGAGGAGTCGTGGCTGCTCGGCAAGGCGAACCAGTGGCTGCGCGAGGGCGAGGCGTGGGCCGGCCGCGTCGGACGGCGGTACGGGTACTTTGGCTACGAGAAGGGCGCCCCGCCCGACGCGCAGGCTGTTGGCGGCTCCGTGGGCGGCCATATTGCCGGCGACGTTGCCAATGCCGTCGTCGCGTACGCTGCGACCAAGGTGCGCGGCTTTCGCGGGTTATTATGCGCGTGTTTTCATTGAATATACGTAGGCACTCCTGCCCGCTCGAATAGGGCTGTCACTATGGCTATCGCCCGCGTTTTCGCGGCGTGTTGTCGAGCCTATACGGAAGGGCGTCGTTCGAGCCTTCCGCCGCTCATGAATTCGCTCAGAGCTGCGTTATATCAAGCGTTGTATGTTTCTCGGCTGTCTTTCTATGTCTTGAAGTGACGCCCATTCTGACACTTCCAAGTTGTAGGATATAGAGGCGGACACGAAGGAATAGAGCGCGTCGATCTGCTCGACGCCCTGCCTTCCCGCTCTGCAGCTCTTTGGCCTGGGCGGGCATAGTCGCCGTTCTTGCGCGCATGCTGTTCGACTCCGCGTACTGTGGCCGAACCGGCTGGATGTGACCGGTTCAGTGCCTAGCGTTGAGCGGTTCAGTGTCGCTCGTCAAGCTGGCTTAGTCCCCGACATCGCGTTGCACAGCACTTACCCCTCGAGCCCGATGGTCAACGCGATATTGGTCGCGTGGCCGTGGCCTGACCCGACAGACGCTCCAAGCACGGGTGGGCTTTCGAGGTTGTCCCCAGAAAGCGCTCGACGTCGACCGCAGCCCTCGCGTACATTGTGTGCCATTCGAGCATTGTGCAGCTTTATGCATCGCACGGCACAACGTGCGAGTCGTTGGACGATCGAAACGTGCCGGCTCTCTTCAGGGTCTGCAAAAAATTGGCTTCAAACATACCAACTCGTCTGCCCGTGTGCCCGCACCCGCCGTAGCCCCACTCTCCTCCCGTAACACACAATAAAGACTGCGATTCCGTAGTTCTTTCGAGGTGCACCCAGGAGCTGCATGACCTGCAGCGGCCGGGCCGCCTGACTGTGGTTCGCAATTGGACTGATCCGGACGCCTATTCGCATGACCCCGTGCCTCGGGAGAACCGCTCGAAGCGTCTGCAAGGGCTCGAACTGCGGCTCTCAGCCCTTTCCAGACTCACTCTGCAAAGCTCGCGCCATCCCAGGCGCGAGGTGCTCATCGTTAACGCCGTTGTTTTGCATGCTTGCATCGACGACTATCTCACAGTGGCTGCTCCTCCCGTGGATCCTACCAGTTCGGCAATTCTCACCAAACCTCCGTTGCTCCTTTGTCCATGGAGCTGTGTCTGGGCTTGGCGGCTCAATTGTCGGACTTGCTGCGAAGCCTGCAAGGCCAGCGAGCTGGTGCGTAGTCGGCGGATGGCCAGATGATGGACGCTTGGGCGGTCAGCCTGTGCTCCATTTGCGCTGCGTGGCCAGCGCACATCGCATTCGCGTCTGCTTTCCCATGAAATATCCGAGTCCTCGTTCGCGGTCTTGGAACATTCGTTCGTGTTGCATGCTCGCCGCGAAGGCCAGGTCGGGGGTACTCTCAATGACGCCTAGGTGACCTCCTCTATGGTAGGGCTCACCGAAACTCTCGATGCTCGACCTGCGCGCACTCGTTGCCTCATGCAGCCTTTACCGCCGAACGATCGGTGACTGCGTCGAAGATCCTGCCGCGAAGCCTGTCATTTGGAAACTCCGACTGGGGTAAGCTTCTTTGTTACCCCGCACGATGATCCCAGGCCTTCTCACCAACGTGATTCTGCTTGACAACGCTCACGTGCGTTTCCCAGCCCTGCGCGAGCCTCTCGTCGGTCCGACTGCGGTGAAACTCAGGTCTCCTAGGCTGGGGCGATGCTCACTTGCGCACGCGCTCCCAGTCCGATGCGTCTTGCCCTCTGCGCCACGGATGCATGATCCTGACCACCAGGCGACATCTCGGATTTACATCCTCCTTTAGGCGCGGGATGGGCGCCGTTGTCGTGCAGTGATCGTTTTCGCGTCTGGGGTTGATCCAAGCGCGAAGCGTCCCGCGCCAGCGTATACCCCGAGCGACCGTTGCGCGTATAAAGGCTGCACCCCGCACCCCACAGCGGCCCCCCAGCTCATTGCGACACCGGTGTCAAAATGCTCACGGCGGCCCTCGTCTCGCTCTCGCTCTTTGCGTTCACTCGCGCCCAGCAAGTCGGCACTCAGCAGTCCGAATCGCACCCCCGCCTGTCCTGGCAGAAGTGCACAAGCCGGAACAACTGCCAGACCGTCTCTGGCAGCGTCGTTCTCGGTGGGTGGCACGTCCTTCGCGATGATTATCGAGGACTGACGTGAGTTTAGACGCGAACTGGCGCTGGCTTCATACCACCTCCGGGTACACCAACTGCTACACTGGTACGCCTGTCTCCTCTGTGTCCGTTGGACCCATCCTGACGTGTGAGCAGGTAACACCTGGAACACGTCGCTCTGCCCCGACGGCAAGACCTGCGCCCAGAACTGCGCTCTCGATGGCGCAGACTACCCTGGCACCTACGGCATCACGTCGTCGGGCAACGCCCTCACTCTCAAGTTCGTGACCCAGGTAAATCCTCGCATTAACGACGCGATCTCCAGACACTCACGTCGCGCAGTCCCAGCAGAAGAACATCGGGTCTCGCGTCTACCTCCTGGAGAGCGACACCAAGTACCAGATGTTCGACCTCCCGGGACAGGAGTTCACCTTCGACGTCGACGTCTCCAAGCTGCCCTGCGGCCTCAACGGCGCGCTGTACTTCAGCGCCATGGACGCCGACGGCGGCATGTCCAAGTTCTCGACCAACAAGGCCGGTGCTAAGTACGGCACTGGATACTGCGACTCGCAGTGCCCGCGCGACATCAAGTTCATCAACGGCGAGGTGAGTCTTCGAGAATGCTCTCGCGCGCTTGCGACGCTTAACCTCCTTGTAGGCCAACGTTCAGGGCTGGCAGCCGTCGCCGAACGACACGAACGCAGGTACCGGTGGCTGGGGTGCCTGCTGCCCGGAAATGGACATTTGGGAGGCAAACTCGATCTCGGCTGGTGAGTATTTCCCTCACTTGAGCGCGTAATACTCCTTCTCATGCCATTCTAGCCTACACGCCGCACCCCTGCCAGGGCGCTGCTCTGACCCGCTGCTCCGGCACGGCTTGCGGCGGTGGAAGCAACCGCTACGGCTCCAGCTGCGACCCCGATGGCTGCGATTTCAACTCTTTCCGCCAGGGAGACAAGGTGCGTTCCGCACGCGGGAATCTTTCTCCGGGCTCTTAAATATTTTCCAGGAATTCTACGGCCCGGGCAAGGTCGTCAACACCAACTCCAAGTTCACCGTCGTCACGCAGTTCATCCGCGGCGGCTCTGGCGTCTCCGAGATCCGCCGTCTCTACCTCCAGAACGGCAAGTTGATCGCCAACTCGAAGACCAACATCCCCGGCATGGACGCCTACGACTCGATCACGCCGGCGTTCTGCGACGCGCAGAAGTCTGTGTTCAAGGACGAGCGCTCCTTCCAGAACAAGGGTACGATCGACTTGCCTTTTGGGAGTGACATACTGATTCTGCGACAGGCGGTCTCGCCAACCAGTTCAGGCAGCCCATGGTCCTCGTCCTCTCCATCTGGGACGACCACACTGCCAACATGGCAAGTGGTCCCACGCTCCCACATGCTGCCCTCGCTGACGCCCCGCCCAGCTCTGGCTCGACAGCGACTACCCGCTCGACCGCGACCCTTCGCAGCCCGGCACGTCCCGCGGCACCTGCTCGCGCGACTCCGGCAAGCCCGGGGATGTCGAGAACTCGGCGCCCAACTCGCAGGTCATCTACTCGAACATCAAGTTCGGCCCCATCAACTCGACCTGGACCGCGTGAACGGTGCAGCAGCACAGTGCGCGTTCGCGATGAAAGCTCGAATGTACATTAGCGTGTGTAGTAGCCGCCAGTGTACAATGGAATGTCTTCTATCCCCTTGAGTCGTTCGGAGTTGTGGTCCTAGATTGACTGAGATTCCTGGTGCAGGTCTAGTAATGAAGCTGGCGAGTCTTTTGAGATTTAGAGTGGATAAACAGTGATTTGCGTTATCGAGGCTCAGCCTTCAGCATGCGCACTCTCAGACTCTCAAGCTTCTGGCGCGATCGAAGCTTTCCTATTCCATGCAGTGCCGGAGCGCGCAGAACAGGGACCGGGCGCCCGTGCCTTCCACGCTGTTGGGCACAGGTCGCGTGTGCCTACTGCTCCCGAGGCTTTCCCCCGGCCCCCACGCCTGTGTCGCACGGCCGCCATGAAGCTGGCCGCGCTCGTTCTCGGACTCGCAGGCTTTTCTGCCGCCCAGCTCACACAGAACCCGGACTCCCCGAGCGTGCGTTGCGTGCTCTGTATGCGCCCAAATTGGACTGATTCGATCGTCGCTCTTGATCCCGCCCAATCTAATAGTCAAATGTTGTCTGCACTGTAGTCACCTACGTGCGTATCAACGGTTCATTCATTTGACTATGCTCACTTGCTCAAATATATTTGAATAGTTGAATAATCATCGCGACCCGCCGCAGAGCCCGTGTCTTGTCGCAGCGTGCGTGAACACAGCTACCGGCAGGCCGCGGAGTTAGACAGACTGCAGTTATCTTCTTTCTGCATGCGATCTTGCCCACGGTGCGTCTCCGTCCACAATTTTTTGATCACCAGGCGGACTAATTGCAGCACAAAGCCGTTCATGTGGATGCGCTGGCTGGCCGATTTGGTTATCCCATTCCTGGAGGTGCAATCTTGCCCAAGGGGACCACTTTGCCCGTCAACAAGTCAGTCCTCTTGTCCCGCATGTCGAACGCGTGTTGAACATTGTCACCTATTTACAGATGCGTGCGTTTGCCCTCCCGCGGCTCCCCCTCCTCTCTGACGATCTCCGGTAGACATGTTCATCCGTCACGTACATGGCGCTGGCGGGATGCGTGGCGTGCCAAAGCAACACTGCCGGTTACCCACCGTGAGTCTCTGTTTCTCTTGCGATATCGACATTGTGAGAATTACCGCATCAGCTACACCATGAACCCCCCGACGCAATACAGCTGGACGGCGAACTGTGGAACCGATGACTTGCTGGCTGTGGGGGAGTCAGTTACTCTTGACCCTTCTTTGAACTGTAGAGACCCTGACGACTTCCGTAGGTTTCCACAGGACTTGATCCCTCAGGGAGTAGCAGTGCCTGTATGGGCCTATTCGGCACTCACTCAGTCCCCGGACCAGACATTCCCCGGGACGATAGATATGGGCTTCAACCTCACTGTCGTCCACCAGAATATCACAAACAGCAGTCAGTGCTCGTCCCCACTTTCGTTTGTACGCCGATCGCTGACTGCCCGCGGCCTCCAGACCTGCCTGACGTGACTCCAGACCCGGTTTCTTCGTCGACCAACCCGCCGGCTAGCCAGACGGACACACCTCCTCCAGCTCCTTCTCCGGCGTCCAAGTCTCGCACGCCCGTGGGAGCGGTAAGCTAGACAAATGCCCACTGGCGGCAGCTCATGCAAGGCCCAGATCGTGGGAGGGGTGATCGGAGGCGTCGCGGCGCTCGCTCTAGGCGGGCTGGCGATTTGGTGGTTCATGCGACGGACCTCCGGCAGCAGGACTAAAGGGACTCTCACCCCTGCGACCGACAGCTCGTGGGTTGCGGGACACGCTGCGGCCCCGAGCTATGAGAGCGGGAGCTGGACCGCGAGCCCCAGCCCGCCCCTCCGCGGAGTAGCGAGTCCTCTGCCGTCGAGCGGGCTCATGAGCCCTGCGAACCCGCCGATTACCAAGCTCTACGGTGCGGACGTCCCGAAAAGTCAATTGAAAGCTGCTGATACGCGAGTCGCGCACCAGATCCGGATGATCCAACCACGTTCCCGCCTCGCATGTAAACAGTGCAATGTTGGTGGACGAAGCGCTCTTGTGATGTCATTTCCCTGCCAGATGGTGTGCGGCGTGAAAAACAGGTCGTTGGCGCGCGCTCTCATGCTCCTCTTTTGTGTATTCAGAGGGAACGGAGATGGGATAAGGTTTGTGGAGCTATATGGGGCAATATCAGTGATTCCCAGCGGCCAAGCGACTGAGACTGAGAGCGGAATGAAAAGGCGGGTATCAGGCGGGTGATGGGGTGGTGCTGCCGGGCGCGGTGAAGGGCAGTCGAGGCTGGTCGCTGCGTCGTGCGTGCGCGTGTTTGGACACCGCGTGACGTGTGCCAGGATGATGCCGAGGGCAAACGGTTATTCTGAGCGGCGCAGTGTGCCGGAGTGCCGCCCGTCTCCTTGTCCTCAGCCCGTCCAGCGAATCCAGAGCAGGCAGCCCGACTGCTGGCGCGCGCGCGCGTTCCTCTCTTAACCCCCTCCCGCGCCCGGCCCAGCCTGGCTCCCCCCGCCGCCGCCGCCCCCGCCCCCGATGCGACCGCTGCTCGTCGCGTTGCTCGCGCTGCCGCTGCTGGCCCCGGCACAACAGGCACGTGCCCCCGCCGCGCATCAGCCCGCATCGCGCGCCCCGCTGACGGCGGCCCGCAGAGCGAGGTGACCTGCCCCGAGGAGGCGCAGTGGGTGCGTCCCCCGATCGCCCGTGCCATCGCCCGGCCCTCAGACGCGCCCTCAGGCATTCAACTCGCTGCGCCAGAGCCCCTGCGTCGTCGGAGCGTGAGCCCAGCGTCTGCCGGCGCCGCGCAGCCCGCTGACGGCCTCTAGATACCTGCTTGGCGCGTGCGAAGCCGACCGTAAGGCCCCTCCCCCCTTTGGATTAGCCCCGCGCAGCCTAACGCAGCACGTGTGCAGCCACCCAGGTCCTCGTTACAAAGGACATTGCCGACGCACGGCCAGGGCTCGGGCTCCCGGCAAACGCGTGCGTCCTATTCTTGCATTCTCCTCCCGCCCGCGCTGACTGTCCCGCAGCTGCGTACGTCTTCTCCCACCCGCAGGAACGCTGCCAAGCTGACCTAAGCACGCGCCAAGTCCTGCTCCAGCGTAACGTACTCGCTGCTCTCCGTCTGCTCCGCCTGCGCAGGTGCCGCCCATCCGATGCTGTTGGTGCAAGTCGGCAATCGTCGGGGCCTTTTTGTCTAATCGCTGCCCCACAGATGGTCGGCATGGTCTTCCGAATGCGACCCAGATGTCGTCCAACTCAGAGCGTATGTAGCCTTCTTGGCCCTTGGCCGAAACTTAGCATCCCTCGTCCGTCTCAGGCTGCCGTATTGGGTTCCCCCCGGCACGGCCGTCCCCACTTGGGCTTTTCTTGACATTACCAAGGGTAACGCGTTTGACCCCGTCTCGGCCGGCACGACGGCTAGTCTTGGTGAGCTGCTCTCGAACCACATTGGGACATTAAATCTCAAACCCTCTCAGGTGAACCGGATGTGTTGCCGTCCGCTGCGGCTGCGGGAGATTCCCTCCCCCAGCCGACGGAGCACTTGTCGCCGTCCCCTTCCCCAGCGGAAGGGGACGGCCGCAACAACACTCGCGGTTCGGGACACTCAAGCCACAGTCCCTTTGAGAGTGCGACAGATCAGAACCAGACGCGGACGCGGACGCATTCGCCCTTCCCCGACGGTTCGGCTCTCATAACGGCCCCGCCGCATGGTGGCACTGCAGTTCCTGTGAGCCTGATACCAATTCAATTGCGCCTCGGCGCCCCGCGCGGCGGGACCGCAGGGGTCGCCGCGCTGATGGGACCATGGCTTATCTGATCTCGATTGCCAGATTGTCGCAGGCGTGCTCGGCGCGCTGGCCGGCGTCGCGGCGGTGTCGAGCGGGATCGCGTGGGTCGTGCGCCGGCGGTCGTCGCGCTTCGCCGCGATCAGCGGGCGCCCGCGCAGCTCGTCGACGTACGAGAAGTACCGCCAGCAGCAGCAGCAGCTCAAGCTCGGGCTGCACTCGCGCACGCACTCGCGGTCGCAGTCGCTCGTGCGGGGCGCCGCGATACCGCTCGCGGCGAAGGCGAAGGCGGAGGCGCCCGCGCCGTGAGCGCGTGGCTGCCTGCCTGCTGCCCGTCTCCCGGAATAGCACCAGCGGCCGCCCGCAGGCCCCTCCTTGCCAGTGAGAGGCAGTACTATAGTTGTACTATCGCCGCGGCCGCGCTGCGCACTGACCCCCGACCTTCCGCTCCCGCACATACCATCTCAGCCGCCTATTCTCGCGACAACTAACAGTACCACGCCCTTATCCATCTGTCTCTCTCTCTCTCTCGCCCTTGCATTGCCACCGGCCCTGACTCTGATTGCGCTCCGAGCACACACAACACCCGCACCCGCACCCGCCCACTGCACATCCTTGATGCTGTATGATATTCGCATCGACGTGTCCCGCACGCATACGCTGTCCTGCTTTCCACTACAGTATAATATGTCTACTTTGTTCGCCGGGGACTCGCGATCGGAACGGGAGGAGTAGATGACGCAGGTAAGGGTCGGCGGGGTTCGACCCCACAGTGATGCTCCATGGCCATTTTCCTGGAGATCGTCGTTCTGGTGCGGAGGTGAGTTGCGATGGCGGGACGAACGGGGATTCGTCCTGCCATCGCGACTCGCTCCGCCACGAAGCGCGAGCTGGTCCGGACGGCCCTGATGAGGTGGCGCAGACGCCACACAACGTGGATGTCTGACGACGACGTGACAACCTGAGAGGGCCGACGTATGATATAAAACAGAACAACAAGCACTGGTCTCGGGCTACCTGGGCGGCTGAGAGTTTGAACTAGTAAAGTTAGTTTGTACGTTGAGGACCTTTCAAAGGCGCAAGGGGCATGAAGCAACGCGCAATTAACGAAGACACTCACAATGCCCGCCTGCGGAATGTCCTGGCAGCGAGTATTTTCACCCACGCACCGTTGCGCCGACAGGAGGTCTCCGGTGAACGTCTTGCCCCGATCGCTTGACGGCGTCAACGGCGGATCCGACGGAGATAGCGAGCCGATCAGTGGGATCCCCACAACATTGAACATGATGCGCCCGCGTGGTGTTGGAGGGCGAGGACCAGGTACAACTCTCGCTGCAAAGGACTCTGAGTAGCGAGCCCTGCATCCCGCGTCGGCGCCAATAGGCAATCGACAAGTGCTGACAGCTGCTGTGCCTGGTTTCTGGACGAAGATCCTCGCGGGATGCCATTTTGGGCGCGCAGGATTCGAAGTCGAAGTCGCAGCTGGAACCGACGCATGTGCAGTCTCACCGCGCGCAGGCGCCGGAGCAATGCGCTTTGGGCGATGCAGCGTTCGAAGCGGCCTGCGGCGACTGAGGAGTCCCCACTGACCTGCCACAGCATGGCCATGGGCGAGACATCGTCGCCGGTCGGGCGCGGTGCGCGCTTGGATCTGTATCATTGCCAGGCTGTTGGACACCCAATCGGTTGTTGTGATTATCATGCTAGGACCCTTTCACAGAAATTATGGGCTGGCTTCCGAGGGGAAGGGAGGAAGACTCACATAG
The DNA here is from genome assembly GCA_030578095.1 of Auricularia cornea. Taxonomy (NCBI): domain Eukaryota; kingdom Fungi; phylum Basidiomycota; class Agaricomycetes; order Auriculariales; family Auriculariaceae; genus Auricularia; species Auricularia cornea. Next base: position 858,088 of record JARLTE010000009.1, on the reverse strand, counting down.
GCGCAAGCGACGGCGTAGCTCGCCGCGGCGGCGGTGGCGCGGTCGACACCGGGATCGTTGCGCTGAGGCGGCACTAAATCGCGTCTCTCACCCTGAGACGACGACGTCCCGGACGGTGGGGGGCAGGGTCACGTGTGGGATGGGAACTGCTGAGCGGGGGGAGGTACTTATTCAATCCCGCGAATGGGCCGGCTGCGGACGGCGGGAAGTGCCTTCTCCCTGACGCAAGCATCAACCGGGATAGCCACGGAGCGGGGGCCTGGGCAGCGCTGCTGTTGCGGTGCGTGCGATCAGCTACTCAAATAGGCTAGCATTTAGGGAAGCCGAGAACCGCAAGGTTGAAATCGGCGTTCTCCGCCACTTCAACCTGCGATCGGGGCATCCTCGCGGGCTCGATGGGCTATTGTAGTAAGAAATTCCCGGGGAATCCGAAGATATATTTTTTTCTGAAAGTAACTGCTGCTATCGCGAGCAACTGCCGACGGATGTTGCTGCCTATCTCCGAGCTCGGCCGTAGCCGATGCGCCGCGATGGCGGCGACCACGGGTTTTCCGCTGCAACGAAGACAATGGACCCATATATTATTCGGACTGCGTTGTGACGCTCTATCTGATGGTGAGGTTGATATTTTGCTGCGAGCAGCCGTCGGGACTTAGCGGCTGCCGCGGTGCCGATGCTCTGACTGATGGAGCATCTGAGCACCCGTTGAGCGCACCCTCAGTAATTCCTCGGCTAATTGACACTTCATATTACCGAAAACACACTCGCATATGCATGATTTTGTTATCGGGTTTCTAAGATGCTCAATCGGAATGAGCATCGGCACCGCGGCGGCCGCTAAATCCCGACGGCTGCTCGCAGCAAAATATCAACCTCACCATCAGATAGAGCGTCACAACGCAGTCCGAATAATATATGGGTCCATTGTCTTCGTTGCAGCGGAAAACCCGTGGTCGCCGCCATCGCGGCGCATCGGCTACGGCCGAGCTCGGAGATAGGCAGCAACATCCGTCGGCAGTTGCTCGCGATAGCAGCAGTTACTTTCAGAAAAAAATATATCTTCGGATTCCCCGGGAATTTCTTACTACAATAGCCCATCGAGCCCGCGAGGATGCCCCGATCGCAGGTTGAAGTGGCGGAGAACGCCGATTTCAACCTTGCGGTTCTCGGCTTCCCTAGCATTCGCACTCCGTCCCCTATCCTTGCCTCCTGCCTTTGGTTCTTCCCCGCCCCTCCTCTTTTCGCTCATTTTTTGACCGTCTACCCGCCCGCCATGGACCGTGACCGCCTGCTCTCGCCGTGCGAGGTACACCAGATGGTCGCCGACGGCCAGCTCATCGTGATCCACGACGGCGACGCGCTGAAGCTGGACGGCTGGATCGACAAGCACCCGGGCGGCCGCCTCGCCATCCTGCACATGGTCGGCCGCGACGCTAGCGACGAAATTAACGTGTAAATATCCTTTTCCCCTTTCCGCCGCAGGTGAGCCCACCGCGCGCAGAGGCCACGGCCGCGCTGACACCCGCCGCTTCGCGCCGCCGCGTCCTGCAGGTACCACTTTGCCAAAACACTGCGCACGATGAGGGCCTTCCGCATCGGCCGCGTCCAGCTGCCCTGGACCAACCTCGTCCCGCCCATCCGCGCGGGCTTTTCCAGCGGCACCGCCGAGGACGACGCCGCCGCCGACGAGCAGGACCCGTCCTCGTCCACCGACCTCAGCGACGCCGACTCGCTCTTCAGCGCCAAGCCCGAGCGCCTCAGCTCCAGCACGTCCTCCGTCGGAATATCCGACATCGAGCCAGACCAGCCCAAGGACGCGGTCAAGGATCAGGACGAGCCCGCCATCAGACGCAGGATTGTTGCTGGCGCAGCCCAGACCGCCCCGGACCCCTTCCGCATAGACAGCCTCTCGCGCGCCACGTACACCGCCGCCATGGAGCAGAAGGAGATCGCCGACGGCATTCGCAGCTACCCCTCGCTGGACCCTGAGACCCAGCAGGCCATCAGATCCGAGTACCAGCTCCTGCACCAGCTCGTCCAGGAGAGGGGCCTCTACGACTGCCCGTACTCCGAGTACGGCAAGGAGCTCGTCCGCTACTCGATCCTGTTCTCCGCCTTCCTTTACCTGCTCAGCATACAGTGGTACCTGACGTCTGCCGTCTTCCTCGGGCTGTTTTGGGTACGCACTGCACGTTTCGCGCGTGGGAACCGCGTCGCTAACGTCTCTTCTAGCAACAAATCATGTTCGTCGCTCACGACGGCGGTCATCGCGGGATCACCGGCAACTTCGTAATAGACACGGTCATTGCAGCCTTCGTCGCAGACTTCTGCTGCGGTCTCTCGATAGGCTGGTGGAAGAGCTCGCACAACGTGCACCACCTCATCACGAACATGCCTGAGCACGACCCGGACATTCAGAATATCCCTCTCTTCTCGACGTCGCCCACGTACTTCAAGTCGATCCGGAGCACCTTTTACGATTTCACGTTCTACTGGGACGCGGCCGCGGACTTCCTCGTGCCGTACCAAAAGTACACCTACTACCCCGTCATGGCGATCGCGCGCTTCAACCTCTACCTGCTCTCGTGGCTGCACCTGCTCTCCCCGCGCGCGGCCCAGCTCGGCTCCGCGTGGTGGACGCGCTGGCTCGAGGTCGCGTTCATGTCGTGCTACTGGGCGCTGTTCGGGTACGCGCTGCTCCTGCGCACGCTGCCCGACTGGCCGACGCGCGTCGCGTTCGTGCTCGTCTCGCACATGATCACGATGATCCTGCACGTGCAGATCACGCTCTCGCACTGGGGCATGCCCACGGCGGACCTGGGCCCGACCGAGTCGTTCGCGCAGCGCCAGCTGCGCACGACGATGGACGTCGACTGCCCCGCGTGGCTCGACTGGCTGCACGGCGGGCTGCAGTTCCAGGCCGTGCACCACCTCTTCCCGCGCATGCCGCGCCACAACCTGCGCGCGGGCCAGGCGCTCGTGCGCGACTTCTGCGCGCGCACCGGCATCCAGTACAACTGCCAGGGCTTCGTCGAGGGCAACAAGGTCGTCCTGACCCGGCTCGAGGAGGTCGCCAAGATGGTGGACACGCTCGTGCAGTGCCAGAAGCACATGGCCGCGACCGGCGAGAGCGGGTTGCACTGAGCCGCCTGCCCTGCCCTGCCCATCCCTTACGCTCGTTTGGACCCTATCTATCGTATACCCCGGATATAGAGGATGAGGGTGGACACTCTACATTGCAATCGCGCTTTTCTAATCGTTACATTCGTTCCGTGTTCGTGGTCCGTGCGCTGCCGCTCTACGAGCTTCACTGCATGGGCGCGTCTTAGCATCACAGAACCTGAGGAGGGGCCAGGGCTGGTGACGGCACTCACGGTGATGACGGTCGGCTTGTCCCTGCCCAGGTACTCCTTGAGCTTGCTGATGCGGAGCGCGACCTCGATAAGGCCCTTGAGGCCCTCGGCGGTGTCCTTCTCGAACTGGCTCGCGTCCTTGGTGTAGCGCTCGACGTACAGGCGCACGGTCGCGCCCTGCGAGCCGGTGCCGCTGAGGCGGAAGACGACGCGCGAGCCGTCCTTGAAGCGCAGCACCTGGCCCTGGTTGCGGCTCACGCTGCCGTCGATCGGGTCCGTGTAGTCGAACACGAACGCCTGCGCGACGGCGAACTCGCCCGTCGCGCTCGCGTGCACGCCGTTGAGCAGGCTCTGGTCCGCGATCGCGCCGTCGAGCGCGGCGACCATCTTGCCCGCCGCGTCCGAGGCCACCTCCTCGTAGTCGTACCGCGAGAAGAACGAGCGGCCGTACTTCTTGTAGTGCGCGAGCAGGATGTCCTTGATGCGCGTGCCCGGCGCGTCCTTATTCGCCGCGGCGAGGATGTTGAGCCACGCTGCGGCGGCGCGTTAGCACGCGGCGAGTCCCCGCGTAGGCGCGGTCGCTGGTACTGACCCACGACCGCCCAAAGGCCGTCCTTCTCACGGATGTGGTCGGAGCCGGTGCCAAAGGACTCCTCGCCGCAGATGGACAGGCGGCCGGCGTCCATGAGGTTGCCAAAGAACTTCCAACCTGCGATAAAGTCAGGGTGTGGGGTTTCGCCGATCGACCGCGCGGGTGCGGGTGCTGACCTGTGGGGACCTCGAAGAACTCGACGCCCTTCGCCTTGGCGACGTAGTCGATCGCGCCGCTGGTGGGCATGCTGCGCGCGAGGCCCTTGAGGCCGCCCTTGAAGTACGGGATGACGTGCGCCCAGTCGGCGATGACGGCGACCGAGTCGCTGGGCGTGACGAACGCGCCCGCGCCGTAGATCATGTTGCGGTCGCCGTCGCCGTCGCTCGCCGCGCCGAACGGGATGCCGCCCGCCTCGACGGCCTCCACGAGCGAGTGCGCGTACGTCAGGTTCGGGTCCGGGTGCCCGCCGCCGAAGTCGGGCAGCGCGACGCAGTTCTGCACAGACGACTCCGGCAGGCCGAGCGTGTCGACGAAGATGGCGCGCGCGTATGGCCCGGTGACGCCGTGCAGGCCGTCGAAGAGCACCTTCTGCGCGTGCGGGCCGTGCAGGAAGGCCTTGATGAGCGGGAAGTCGAAGATGGACTCGAGCAGCTCGACGTAGTCCTTGACCGGGTCGATGATGTCGATGTGCACGCCCGCGAACTCGGTGCTGCCGATTTTGGAAAGATCGACCTAGATACTTGGGTGAGCCCTGGCTCGTGCAAAAATACGGCCGGGCGCACCTCGCCGCCCTCGACGAGCTTGTACTCGGAGATGGTCTTTGTCTTTTCATAGATCTTGTCGGTGATGCTCTCCGGGGCAGGGCCGCCGTTGGACACGTTGTACTTGATGCCAAAGTCGTTGTCGGGGCCGCCGGGATTGTGGCTGGCGGTGAGCAGGATGCCGCCGTCCGCCTTGTACTTGCGGATGATGTTGCTCGCTGCGGGCGTCGAGAAGATGCCGTCCTTGCCGATGATGAGCTTCTTGACGCCGTTGGCCGCGGCGATCGCGATGATCTTCTGCACGGCGGGCTTGGAGAAGTAGCGGCCGTCGCCGCCGACGACGAGCGTGAAGCCCTGCGGCTGGATGCTGTCGAAGATGGCCTGGACGAAGTTTTCCGTGTAATGCTGCGCCGACGCGGCTCAGCGAACGTGCGCATTTCCCAGGGGGCCAGCCAGCGCACACCTCCTGCTGGAAGACCTTGACCCTGGATCCAGCGCAAGTCAGCACGCAGAGCGCATATATGCCGCCAGGACGCACCGTTTCCGCAGGCCGGACGTGCCTGGTTTCTGGCCGTCGAACGGCTTGGTGCTCACGACTTTGATGTTCGGTTTCGACATGGCGGTTGCAGGTTGAGCTAGAGCTGCACATCGATCGGCGCCCCGACGTCATCCAATCTGCCCGGCGCCTGTCTTCATCTTATCTTCCCGAACGCGCCTCAATCGACAACACACACGTGCATCGACCGCTGCTGGCAGTCGAGAGCATTCCAGGCCTCGGGACCTTTGAACTCAGAGCTTCAGACGAAGTGCATTCGCAATCTTGGTCTCTGGCACGGAAAGACAACGTGCTGACCAAGCATTGGGTAAGATTCTTCGATCCTTACACTCCCCGCATGACGCTTGGATGGGCTCGAAGCACCTCCTCATCTGACACAATGGCGATGACCCTGCATGGGGACCATGTATAAGTAACAAGGATACGAACCCGCGAACCTGAGAAAACTAAAGTCACAATCAGCCCTAGCTGCTCGAGTGCAGAGACCTTCAAGAACGGCAGCATTGAGTGCATTTCGACTATTGGTGCGACGGAGATGTGTTCCTGAAAGACCCTGTTCAACCACCAGCGGCCATGTGACACTGTGCGTTGAGAGAGAGCCGCCAGCTACGCCTACAATAGCCGCCCACGAAAGACATACGCGTGAAGGCCTGCACTGCAAATGTCTGAGAGAGGAAAATGGCCGCGTTTGAGGGAGAGATGCCCTCATGGACACCTCACACAAGCAGCAAGCCATTGACCAATGTCCGAGGCCCATGAACCCTAAGCTTGGGCGGTAGTCGGAATCTGAGCCAATGGCGCAAGAATTCGCAAGTCGGATCGAGGCAGCACATGAGTCCGTCCGTGAGCCATGAAGGGAGACGATACGGCCCAAATACACAAATTCGGCGCCTCAGAGCGGTTTCTCCTTGGGCAGAGAGAGAATGTCCTTCACTAAACCTGCTCTGTTCATAATTCGTTCTGCAGAGAAATGAACCTGGTGGGTCGAGGGCCGGTTGTCTCAGGACTCACCCACAGTCCGTCCAGAATGCCAAAATTGTCGCCTTCTTGCCTTGCGAGAAGCTACCATTGATTAGGCGCACAAGGGGCCCGACATGCGCACTGGGACCTGACACTGGGCGGATTTGACCGCGCGCGCGCGATCCTTTGGGCTTGGTCATGTCTTACGTAGGCGTGATGATGCCTTCGCGCCTGAGCTCGGTCATCGCGCAGAACGATGGCGAGCACCCGTTTAAAAAGGTTCGTGCGATGTCCCCTCGTACCCCCCAGAACAGGCGCCACGAAAATGGTCTCGACAGACAGCCGCGAAAACATCGTCATCATCGGTCAGTCTCAGGCGCGGCTCTCGCGGAAGCAAACGCAGCGCTGACGAGCAGCAATGCAGGGGGAGGTCTCGCAGGATCGAGCCTGGTGCGCGACCTCATCCCGAAGGTCGACCATGCCAAGTACCGCGTCATCCTCATCAACCGCACCGAGTGGGCCACGTTCTACAGTGCGTGTACACGAGCGCATGAACCTCGCGCGCAGGATACTGACGCGCAACCCGGGCGCAGTCGCCGGCGCGCGCTTGACAACGACGCGCGAGGGCAAGCTCGAGGACAGGATCTTCATCCCCGTCGACCGCGTGCTGGGCGGCAAGGGCGAGCTCGTCGTCGGCGAGGTGCAGGCGCTGCGGCACGCGGCGGCCGGCTCCGGCGGCGACGTGCTGCTCGCGGACGGGCGCACCATCCCGTTCGCCATCCTCGTGCTCGCGCCGGGCAGCAAGTGGCCCGGGCCGCTCGCGTTCCCCACGACGCGCCCCGAGCTCGAGCAGTGGATCGAGGAGTGGCGCGGCAAGATCGAGAAGGCGTCGCACATCGCCATCGCTGGCGGCGGCGCTGTCGGCATCGAGTTTGCGGGCGAGATAAGGCATTATCACCCGGTGCGCGGTCTTTCTGCTAGCTGGGAGAAACGATGTGGGAGCTGACGGGGGCGGGGACAGAACAAGCGCGTGACGCTCGTGCAGAAGGACAGGCTGCTCTTCAACGCCGCGTACCCTGACCGCTTTCGCCGGCGCGCGGCAGACAAGCTGCGCGCAATCGGAGTGGAGGTCGTCCTCGACGACGCGCTGGACGAGAGCAACCCGGGCAAGACGCTCAAGGGCAAGAGCATTGACGCAGACCTCGTGGTAAGCAGCAGACTCCACAAAGCCTAGCAGCGCTCGCCGTCTGACGCAGCCTCCAGATCCCAGCAGTCGGCACGCGGCCCAACACGGACTTCGTGCGCAGCCTGGGCGAGGGCGTGCTGACCGAGCAGGGCCTCATCAACGTGCAGCCGACGCTGCAGGTCGCGCAGTTCACCGAGGTCTTCGCCGTCGGCGACGTGATCGCGTGGCCCGAGCAGAAGCAGGCTGCCAAAGCGACGGGCCACAACGCCGTCGTGATCGCCAACATCGTCGCGCTGACGACGGGCAAGACGCCGGCGGCCAAGTACGCCGGCGCGACGGAGGCCATCGTCGTCACCATCGGGCCGAACGGCGGCACCATGTACGTCGACCTGCTGTGGGGCATCATCCTCGGCGACTGGGTCGCCAGCATGCTCAAGTCCAAGACGCTGCTCGTCGACAGGGTGAGGGGACTGCTGGGCTACTGAGCCGCGAATGACAAAGCCACACGGTGATGGGAGTGCTCGCCTCGATCGCTTTATAACCCCCGGCGATAGTCTCCTATCCCCGTGACGCGTCGACTTGCAGTCCTCCTACTCCCCGGTTCTCTGCTCCCCGCTATTCAAGACACTCCCTCTGTTGTCTCATTACCCATCCTTATTCCTTTGCCGTTCTCGTCCCTCCTGTTAGTTGTCCCATACTTGTCCTTTCCCAAATTTCCCTGTCCGCATCCCTCAAGCTAACCGTCCCTCACCGTCCAGCCTCGCGTGATCTCCGTACCCCCGTGTTGAGTTGTCGCATTATATAGAAGTGTGCTTTCAGTAGATTGGATGCCCCACTATGGGTTTCTGTTGTTGCTTCCCGAATCGTACTAGGAACTACTTGCTTTACATTTCTTTCATGGGTTCAGTTACACACGGCTAGTAATACAAGGTTTCATTTCTTCGTGCTGGCTTTGTCCCTCACTTCCGCCAGAGACCCGTGACGGTCGCAGCCGCGGAAAGCACCGCGTCTCCCGCGGCGCTGCCGGCGCCGGTGACGGTCTCAGTCCAGGTTGGGTTAGAAGGGGCTGAGACAAAGGTATAAGCATGCGAGAGTGTGGAAGAGTCGAATGACAAACCTGACGAATCCAACGGCGCGATGCGCGCGCTGTCGACGATGCCGGAATCGAGGCCGCGTTCGTAATGCGGCCTCTTCAAGTCGCGGTGCGCTATGAGAGAGCACAATGAGAAAGGAATCAATGAGATCAAGAGGTTCTGAGACTCACACTTCAGTTGTGCGTGCTGTTGCGGGTCCTTGTTGTTCAGCGGCTCGATGCGCGTCGAGGCGATGATGCCCGACTGCAGCCCCGCGCGGCTCAACGATCCCGCGTCTACATCGTACCCGACGTCCGTCAGCCAGCCACCAAGCGAGGCCGACTGTGAGCTCGAGCTGGGCGCACCCTTGCGCGTGCGGGCTTGCTGAGGAGTGGAGATCTCCTGCGGCGCGAACGAGGAGGGGGCGTTGGCGAAGTTGATGTTGGAAGACATGGTAATAGTTGTGGAAGACGATGGAGGGTGATGTTAATTAGTAAGATTGAAGGGGCAGAGTGCGCGGGTTTATATACCCACGACTCAGATGCGATGCGCGCCACCAGGTCTGACATCATGACGATCCTGCTCCTCCTCGAGAGCTTCGACGTGGGGCCCTGAGACTGTCGCGTGTCCCGTCAGTCTCCACAAAGAGAGGCGGAGAACATGCTACGTGGTGGGGTCCCTTCGCGTGATCCACATGGAGGCGGAGGCGCTGATTTTGGTAGTTGGGCGGTCGCTATACGTACTGACGCTCCGCCGGAACTTCGTCAAGTCCATGCTCGTGATCTTGGAAGAAATATGACCTATCTTTTCAAGTAGGCGAAGGCTGACAGAAAAGCGAGCAGAGAACGGCGAATCTATGATTGGATACTAGGGAACAGCGCTCTTGAGTTCTAGACATAGGTTGGGGTCAAAGCTTTCTACGTTGAGCAGCGTACCCAAAAAAAAAAACAGCAAGTGCCGCTCAAAAAACTCTTGCAGGGCCAAGTTGTGACAGGGTTTATTGGTGGTCTGATGACCATCATGATGATACCGGGCACCGGCAGCCTCAGTCCGCCAGCGGAGTTGGAACCACGCGTCACGGCTCAACCCAAACCAAACACGACGCTGCGAACATGCCTCCCGCTAGCTCGCGCGCTGCTTCTACGCCGTCCCTCCACCTCTTGGCGCCGGTGCGCGGCGGCGCCGCAATTGCAGAACCGTGCCATGCCGATGCTTGCGTTTCCAGTTGCCGTCCTCCCTCTCCGCCACCCGACCGCCCAGGGTTCGACACTGCGTCGGCTGCCATGTGCACCAACGAAGGATCTGGGGCCTTGCCGCCGTGCCCCTTGCCCTGCAGTATTCATCCCGAGAGTATAGCTCAGACTTCACCTGGCGTGCAGAGCGCGGCAGATGGACTGTCTTGCAAGCACCTGGCTCTGGCCCGTGATCCGTCTGCGGCAGAAATTGCCGTCTTCCCCCCTCCATTTGACGCTGCCGAACTTGAGCCCCTCGACGACCCTATATCTGCGGAGATCTCGGTGTACCTGGCCTTTGGTGTCAAATTGTCTATTCGTGGCCTTCCGGACGACTCCCTGGACAGTCAGGCGCAGGTCCTGCAGTTCATCGTGGACACGATCCGCAAAAAGGCAGTGCGGTCTGCTTACTACTTCAAGGGTTGGTCTTCCAAGGAGCTGCTCGTTTTTCTACAACGCGATACCGCACTGTCGACCGCCATGCGTGATCTCTTCCAAGGCAATATGGAAGCGTTTAGTCTTGCATTGATTCTCATTATCCGCTATAGTGCATCCATAATTCATCCGCCGCAAACCGCCTGACCAGTATCCTAGTCTGTCGCCGCCCGCCGTCATATAGGTCACGAAAGAGCGTCCATTTTCCGGAAGAGCTGCCGACGTTCAAGCTCAAGCCGACACCGGGAAAGTATGCTTTCTATCCTGGCAACACACCACAACGCATCCCTCTGTTCGACGAGGTCGTGCTGCACCTTTACAACCCTGTCGAGTCTAAGATGGAAGCGCTGGCCCTGGCCATGCTGATACAGATCCGGAAAATGGGAGACTGTACCGATGCGGAGGTTCAGCTATTCCAATATCTCTGTGAAGTCCTTCGAAATCAGGTCGTCCCAACTCACCTTTTCGCGGACTTCGAGAAATCGGCGCTGCGAGAAGCAGTCCTGGCAGACGATCTGCTTATGGAGCAGCTGCGAGCGCTCCTGGATCCGAATTGTGAGACGTTCGATGAACGATTGTCCTTGGTTGTCCGATATCGTCCGTCTGGCTGTCTGCGTGACGCGATGCAACACTGATCTCCATTTCAGTCTGCATTCCTCTAATTGGTTGAGCCGACCCCTCGCTTTCGCGTTCACCATCCTCGTGCTAGTCTCCCTGGCCAGACACTGAACGTGATGATAGTCGATCACGTAGAGTCCTCGTGCTGCGCGTGGGCGACACGCGCCCGATCACGTTGCGGTTCCGGCAAAACATGTAATTTAACACGTTTTAAATCGATAACGAAACTTTTGCGATGAATTGTATGAAGCTGAAGCACTGGTCGTGGTGATGGTTCCGGCCGGACTCCGGACAGAATTCGTGTTCGGAGCTGGAATTACGCGTTACGGTTCAACGCGGACCACAGACGCGACGCTGCCAACATGCCTCAGCTGGCTTGCGCGCCGCTTCCACGTCCCCATCAAGCGCCTCATGGACCGTGTGTACTGGCTCCGCGCTACAAGAGCGGCGCCATGCCGGTTCTGCCGTAGGCCCGAGCTGCCGTCCCTCCTGTCTAGTACCTGGCGACTGCCCCGGGTCCAACACCCCGCCAGCTGCCACGTGTATCGAAGATAATACTGGTTCCTTACTGCCGAGCGAGAGTAAAGCTCAGGCATCACCTCAGTGTTACGAGCACCTGACTCCGACTTATGATCCATCTGCAACAGGCGGCGTCGTCTTCCCCCCGCCGTTCGTTGCCGCAGAACTCGAACCTCTCGAAGATCCATTGAACATAGAGATATCGACTTACGTCGCCCTTGGTATCCGACGGTTGACTCGTCGCCTTCCGGACGATGGTCTTAATGGTCAAGCGCAGCTCCTGCAGTTTATCGTCGACGCTACCCGTACGAAGGGAATTAGGTCAGCCTACTATTTCAAGGGCCGGTCACCCGAGGAGCTGCTTGCTTTTCTGCAACGCGATGCAGCGCTCTCGAACGCCATGCGCGTGCTCTTCGAACGCAATGTGGACGCAGTTACCGGCATGCTAGTTCTCATTATCCGCTACAGTGCGTATCCACTGCATCCGTTGTATGACGTCTGACCAACTGCCCTAGTCTGTCGCCGCCCACCGGCGTACAAGTCACGCAAAAGCGTCCATTTTGCTGACGAGACGCAAATAATCACGCCCGAATCAACGCCGGCAGAACTCGATACAGGCAACTCACCCCCATCCATTCCTCCGTTCGACCCCGAAGTTTTGCTCAAATTGCCCAACCCCGTCGAGGACGAGATGATGGTCATTTCGGTCACCATGTTCGTGCATGCCAAGAAACTCGCAGGCTGTGCCGAAGCTGAGGTTCGGTTCTTGGTGCTTCTTTGTCAACTCCTCCAAAAGGAGTACATTCCGACCCACTTGTTCTCGGACCTCGCGGAATCGGATCTTCGAGACGTGGTTCAGGCGGACAATCTATTCATGGAGCATCTGCGAGCGCTCTTGCAGTGCAACCTCGACACGTTCTATGAACAATTCTGCCTGGTCATCTGTTATCGTGCGTTTATGTGTTCGCGATGCAATGTGGCACTGATCCTTCATTGCAGTTTATCTCCCTCTCACATGTTGATCCCCGATCACACGACACGTCGCTTTCCCGCGACTCCCAACGCCCTTCCGCGCCCAGTGCGGCTGCACCGGCAAGGCACTCTGGGATTATCGCAGCTCAAGACCCGCTAGGACTCGGCTGAGTAAAGACTGTGCTTATCAGTAATTCCGTCGCTGCGCGCTGCGGAGGATTCGTATTAGATCGTCTCACGGGATTGAAGTATGCTACCTCATACTGTATGTACACATACTAACTGAAGACTACGACCTTTGAGTACTAGTAAAATGACACAGCGGGTTCACGGCACCGGGCGATCCCATAGTCCGTGGTCACCATGATACTTGTCGATGCCCATGCCGGCAGGTCTGACAGAAGAAAAATACTCGTCGAGGACTTCTGTACCATCGAGCTCCACGCTAAGCAGCACAAGTGAGGGGCGCACGGCCTTGGATCGGTCGGCCTGACGGAGCGTCCGCACGAGTAACGTGAGCTCGGCGGCTGGTATCCTAACCAACTCGCCATAGACGGAGACAGTCAGCTCCTCGAGAAGGGGGCACACAGGTAATTGCGCGATATCCAGGTCGTCCTCGAGTAGACCGCGCGTTTCTAGGACATGGCGCGCATAGGGCCAGACCCTCCCGAAGGGCTCCTCCCCTTCGTCGAGGGTGTCGAGCCAGCCCTCAGGTTCCAGGGAGACACGGAGGCCCTTCAACGCTTCGTATGTCGCACCGCCGGTGGCGGTCACAAAGGTGAGGACGAACAGAGCACTGAGTCGCAGATATTCCAAGCGGGCACCGAGATGCGGCAAGCCGGAGAGCGGGAACGCATCGGTCAGAATGTACCAGTGGTCCGGGTGTGAGGTGTAGAGCCAGCTTCTGTCCGCAGGGACGACATGGATATCGATCGTGTCATCGCGGGGATAGGACACGTCCACGCGGGCGGAGATTTTGCCGCGTTCGCTCTGCCATTGCGGCATCTCCCAGGTTTCGTCCCCGCACATGTGGCTTACGCAAGGGATCTTTCTGACGTCGGTCGCACGGGCGATACGGCGCAGGACCCCGTAACGCCCATGATCCTCAACAGTGAGGTCTTTCAGCTCTAGGCCATCGAGAATCGATTCGATTTCCGAGGCTGGCTGCTTCTGTTCCTCGCTGGAGTACGCCAGATCAAGGTCAGAGAGGTTGGGGAAGTGGGGCGCCAACGTCGGCACACGGTCGTCGTCGTGCAAGCCCACGCGCAGATGTGTGACGTTTCTGAACGCAAGGATGGGCCCTGAACCCGGGCTTATAATTGGGGAGATGGCAATGTTGCTTAGGGCTACCTCGCGAAGGTTTGGCGCACACGCGCTGAGCAAGTCGCTGGGCAGCGATTGTGTCTCATAGTCACCGGAGTTGAAGAGTAGAATGCCTAGAGACCGGAGACGAGGAGCGGCGGGGCGAAGGGCGGTAACGAGATCAGCGTCGAAGATGTCGGGCAGTTGTACGTAGAGGTTGACAAGATAGGGGAGAGCGGTGGCCACAGCGGTGAGGATGACCAGAATATCAGCCCGCATCATGCCTTCGCACTCCGAGTGCACAGGCCCTGACATCGTGTACGGGCACACAACCGCGAGTTCGAGACCAACGCCTGTTACATGCGCATGGCGCGTAGCGTCCTGGAACTTCCCCAGCTTGGGGGCTGCGGATGTCCCAGGCCGCACTTCTATACGGAAGCGGATGCGGTATCCTGCGAGCAATGCCGCCTTGTATAGCGCGCGTGAGACTGCAGCCACCGCGCGAAGTTCCTCTGGCCATAGATGCTCGAGCGTGTGAATTACGAGTTCTGGCGGCAGTTGAAGAAGTCCAGGAAGAGCGATGCGCATAGCGGACTGCGACGTTGCTGAATGGTCAGCCGCCCGAGATGGATTTACCGGTGCCAGTGAGCAGGACAAAGACAAGTTGGCTGGCGGCGTTTGCCGCCGCTACCGTGCCACTCCGTCCGACCTTTGTTCGCACCGGCCACCAACAAACTTTCGTCTGGAAGCGCGGCAAGACATTTACGAAAGAAAGCCGTGCATGAGAAACCGCTCCTCTGCTCTCGGCGTTGGGGTCTCAATTGCGCAATGACCCAGTGTCAGTAACCCGTCGCTTGCGCGGAGGTTGTAGTTACATCAATGATAATAATGATAATAGAGGGACAATCATGAGTAGTAGATACATGAAGTTGTGCGGTCATGGGAATGGCTCACCCCATAGCCCACGCTCGTCGTGTTCAGCAGAGTCCACACTGGCAGATGCAAAACTGACGGAAGAAAACCACTCTTCAAGAATTTCTGGACTATCGAGCTCTACGCGCACCAGCACAAGGGAGAGTCGCATGTCCTTGGATCGGTTCCGCAGACCGAGCGCGCGCACGAGTAACGTGACCTCGGAAGCTCTGATCCTGGCCAACTTGAGTTCTCCGTCGGCGACGATCGTTAGCTTTTCGAGGCGAGGGCACGAGGCAAATCGCGCAATGCCCAGGTCCGCCTCAAGCAGCCCGCGATGTTCCAGAACGCGTTGGGAATACGGCCAGACCCTCCCAAAGGGACTGTCGCCATGTTCGAGCGGTTCGTCCACGTCCAAGGAATGGAGGTCGACGCGAAGGCGCCTCAGTGCGTCATACGTCACGCCCTGGCTGGCGGTTACGAAGCAGAGGACGAACAGCGAATGGAGCCGCAGATATTCCAACCGGGTGCCCAGATACGGCATGCCAGCGAGCGGGAATGCATCGATGAGATTGGTCCAGTCAACCGGGCGTGAGACGTAACGCCAGGTCCTGTGCTCCGGGACGACGAGGATGTTAACATCCTCATGGCGCGGGTTGGTTGATGTCAGGCGAGCGCACAGTTTTCCGCGTTCGCGCTGCCACGCCGGCGTCGCCCAGGTCTCTGCGGCGCAGATGTGGCGAACGCGTGGAATTGTCCTGATGTCGGTCACACGGGTAATGCGTGACAGGACCCCGTAAAGCTCGACATCTTCAATAGTGAGCATGTTCAACTGTAGGCCCTCGAGAATCGAATCGAATCCCGCGGCTGGCTGCTTCTCGACGGCGCTGCCGTAGACTAAATAGAGGTCGACAAGGCTGGGGAAATGGCAAGACAACGCCGGCAGTTGGTCGTCGTCAACGCCCATGCGCAAATGGGTGACATTTTGGAATGCAACGATCGGCTCTGGGTCCGGGAATGTGATGGGGGAGACTGTGACATTGCCCAGCGCAACCTCGCGGAGGTTTGGCGCACGCGCGTCGAACAAGTCGCTGGGAAGCGGGTCCGTTTCATAGCCGGTGGAGTGTAATAGGAGAATGTCCAGAGACCGAAGACGAGGAGCGGCGTGGCGAAGGGCGGCGACGATATCCGCGTCGAAGATATCGGGCAGCTGCAAGTCGAGACTGACAAGAAAGGGGAGGGCCGTGGTCACAGCGGGGAGAATGTCCAGAATCTCAGCACGCATTATTGCTTCATCCGCTGCGTGGACAGGTCCAGGAATCGCAAAGTAGCACGCGAGTCTGAGGTCGAGACCAATCCCCGTTGCCTGGGCATGGCTCGTAGCGTCCCGGAACTTCTTCAGCTGGGGCCTCGCGGATACGCCAGGCTGCACTTCGATCGTGAAGTCGATGTAGTATCCTGCCAGCAACGCCGCCTTGTATAGTGCGCGGGAGACTGCAGCCACCGCACCAAGTTCGTCCGGCCAGAGTTGTCTCAGAGTGTGGATTACGAGCTCTATGGGTAGCTGCAGAAGCCCAGGCGGGCTGAAATGCATCCCCGTTTGCGCCATTGTTGAGTTTCTGGTTGCGCAACACGAGGTGGCTGTTGAAAATGGGAAAAGTAAAGGTGAGTTGAAGACTGGCGGCCATTGCCGCGGCTAGCTCTTCGCTTTTCGACCGTCAAACCGGTCGAGCATAGAATCCAAGACCGTCCATGTTGTACAATTCCGCGTATCGTACATCGGCTATGGACATTCGATCCAGCCGGACTCCCTGACCCTCAGCGGAGCCCAGGAGTCCGTGCTGTCCAGCACACACATGATCTTGACCTGCTCCTCCTCGCCATCCTCGTTCTGGATCAACAACTGCTTGCGCTCGACCGTCCGCCACCTGCTGTCGTGCCACGCCTCGTACTGCTTCTTGCGCCCGCCGTCTGTCTTGAAGCGCAGCAGGCGGTCCTCGATGAACATGTACCCATCGTGGACACGCAGCAGTTGCGTCTGGCCACCATCTTTCCGTGCACGTCCTGTTGGCAGAAGACGCTCGTTTTCGTCGCAAGGCGGATGCACGCAGATGGAGAGGCCAGCAGCGCGGGGGAACCGGAAGGCGTGCGCGCCGGTCAGCACATTGGCGCGGTAGAGCATCGTCTCCGTTGGCTCTTCCTGTGCGCAGAGTCAGCACCAACTCGCCTCCTGAACGGTTACAACGCACATGCGGCGGTGGCTGTCGACGCGGCAGTCGCAAGTGCCGGTACTGATCGCGCACGAAGCCCAGCGCGGACTCTGCGACGCGGGCCAAGTGCTCAGCGTCGTCGTCCTGACCCGCGGCGAGGCGTTCCTCATCGTCCTGCATCCCCTGCTTCAGCCAGGTCCGCTCGCCCTGTGCGCCCTTCTTCTACGGAACCGAGCAGATCAGCGTCAAGCGGGCCCGGTCACACCGATCGCAGGCCAGGCCTCGCACCTTCGCCTGCGTCAGGCTCTCCTCGAGCGCCAGGAAGAGCACGACGGCGAAGAGGAGCACGAACGCGCCGAATGTGAGCAGGGTCATGACAACAGGCGGGACGTGTGGTCGGCGATGGGCGGGCGAGCGAATCCCTGAGTCGAGCGTCTTCTTATCGAAGGGTGTTATAACGTCGCTTGGGCCCCTAATCGCGCCCCTGGGGTTAGCGGGTAGAGAGCGGGCCCGCCGCGCGGATGCGGGCGAGCCGCTTGGAGCGTTGGCCCTGGTTGAAATGTCAAAGCGCGTACCTCCTTGCTGGACGCAAATGATATCCAATCCTCCCCATCATCCATTGCATTGTCGGTGTATCTATGGCTATCAACTCCCATAGGATGCCAATCGACTCTACCGGAACTCATGAACCCAAGTTCGTGTTGGTCGAGGGACCACGACCTACTTAATCGGGTGCACGAGATAGGGCAACCGAAGAATAAGGCCCTATTGGAGTCAAAAAGCCAAAACTTCGCGATCGAGACTGCTTTAGTCCTCAGCGATCGGAGGGTCGAAAGATGGTCGGCAAAATGCAAAATGTAATGACCACCGCAGGGGTCGAACCTGCAATCTCCTGATTCGTAGTCAGACGCGATGCCATTTCGCCAGGCGGCCAGTTGAAAGTACAATCTGTCTTAACCATATCGGTAAACAAAAGGGTTTTACCTTGACTTCGTTTCCATCGACATTGGTAGCCCCTCACAGCCGCAATCGCATTTGTTGTCGACGGGAGACCATTCGGCATCTGCAAAACGCCTACTCCGACCTATACCGCCAAGATGTTGTCTCAGAACCTTAATGCATGTTCATTCATGGGCGGTGCCGAACCATCCTTCCCTGCGCATTGATGCTTCATTTTATCTGAGATTCGGCGGCGAGTGGAGCTGAGAAGGTCAGCCGGTGAGAAGCAGCAGATGCTGAGTGAGGAGACGCCGTGTCGGGCTGGGTGTCGCGGCCGGTATAAAGCCGGATACCTTCGTGGTCTCTCGCGCGCCATGTCTTGCATCGCGCCAAATGTGGCCAACAAGACGGCGGTCATAGCTCGCACCACCGGCACCTGCTGGCCCATGCTTCGCACCGCGCCTGGCTCTTGACTCTGATCTCCCCCATGTCGTTCCAGTCCTGGGCGCTCGCCGTCGCCGCCGCGCTCGTCGCCGTCGTCGCGGCGGACCGCGTCTGGCAGAAGAACCAGTCGCGCTGGTCCCGCGAGCCGCCAATGCTCCCGTACGCCGTTCCGTTCGTCGGGCACGCGCTCTCGTTCGGACGGAGCGCGCAAAAGATGATTAGACAGGGCGCGTGCGTGCTTCCCGATATGGCTGCCCAAGCTATCACCAGCCGCTGACGCGCACCGCCACCCACGACAGTAAACAGTTCCCTGGCCTGCAGCCGTACTCGCTCATGATGTTCGGGAAACGCGTCTACGTGAGCAAGCGTGGTCCTAGTCACCCTTCTCAGGCTCCTGAGCTTGGTCCCAGATCTTCACGAGCCCCAAAGATGCGAATCTCATCTACCGCAAGTCCAAGGCTCTCGCGTTCCTCCCTCTCGTGGAGACACTGGTCGCCCATGCCTGGGGAATCTCCAGGGACGGCATGGACAAGCTCTCGTCGACGGAGGAAGGCGACAGCCTCTTCCAGAACGCACACGCATTCTACCGCGACTCCCTCAAGGAAGGCCCTCAGCTCGACCTCCTCACTCTCAACTTCCTCAAATACGTTCGCCTGGAGCTCGAGTCCTGGTTCAAGAAAGCCGGCGGCGAAACCCAGGCGGCCAACCTGCGCGCATGGTCCCGGGCGCTGCTCGGCGCTGCGAGCACCAACGCCGTCATGGGCCCGTTCATCCTCGACAAGTACCCCGACTTCCTCGCGGACGTCTGGGCCGTCGAGCGCGGCTTCTTCTACTTCGTCAACCGCATCCCGCGCTTCCTCGCGAGGGAGCGGTACGCCGCGCGCGACCGCGTCATGGCCGCGTTCGCGGACTACCTCTCGGACGAGGCGAACCGCAAGGACGGCGCGCCGATGATCTGGGACCGCGAGGACCAGATGCGCGCCAAGGGCATGCAGCTGCTCGACCGCGCGCGCTACACGTACTCCGCGTACGCCGCGCTGCAGACGAACTCGATCCCGAACTCGTCCGCGCTGCTCTGGCACCTCTTCGGCGACCGCGCGCTCCTGGCCCGGGTCCGCGCGGAGCTCGCGCCGGTGTTCGCGGGCGCGCCGTACATAGGCACGCTGGAGCAGGTCGCCGCGCTGCAGACGCGCTGCCCGCTGCTGCGCGCGTGCTTCGACGAGACGCTGCGCCTGTACTCGCCCGCGGCGTCGAACCGCCGCGTCGTCGAGGACACCGTCGTGTCGGGCTACGTGCTCAAGGCCGGCCGGCACGTCATCCTGCCCGCGTTCGCGCACCACCAGAGCGACGTGTTCGGCGACGAGCCCGCGCGCTTCCGGCCCGACCGCTTCCTGCCCGGCGGCGGCGCAGACGCCAAGCAGGTCCGCGCCTTTGGAGGCGGTGTCTCGCTGTGCTCGGGCAGGTACTTTGCGAGCAACGAGGTGCTCAGCTATGCGGCGCAGGTGGTCTGGCGGTGCGATGTTGAGATGCTGGCGGACGGAGAAGCCAGGATATCTGAGCGGAAGATCTAATTCGAGTTCTAGCTTATACAATACGTCGTATTCGGCGCTGTCGCGGTGCTTGTCATGTATCGTATCCTTCGACTTTTCGTTAGTGAAATGACCAACTTGTCATACTCCTCCCCAGTGGCCCGGCCCGCCGGATTGTTTGTCGATGTGTACACATGGAAACCCCCGAAGGGGCCGTTCCGGGTGGTTCCATGTGTACACATCGACAAACACCGGCGCCGGAGGCAAGCGTCGGCCACTGGGGAGGAGTATGCCAACTTGTTCGGCAGAACTCCGGTCCATCCTTCAAATGTGACTCAATGTGAGTCCTTGCTTTCGCACATCGACCTCGGACGCCGCACATCTCCGACTCGCGTCTGCACAAGCTCATGTGTGTCTTGTGTGTGTCTGGTGTTGACGCTCAGTGGGCGCTGGCTTGCTCAGCGAGCTCAGCGTGATTTCTGCTCTGTTGATACTGATTTGATGCGTTCGACAATAGTCTCCGCTGCAGACACTGACGGATGATATAGTTCGACAACCTTGTCTCCGTCTTCTCAAGGGAATTTGACGACTCGGACATTCTGCCAGTGTACACCTCACGGCGACCGTGTATGGTCTCCCGGATGGCACTGCTTGCTCTTTCCGATGATCAGTCCCTCTGGCTGCTCGAATTTGCGTGAGGGGGGCGTTCAGGCTCGAAGGAAGGACGACCATATCTAATCACAATTACTGTACGAGCCCGGTTCCGCAGTCGCACTGTTCACCGCACCGCCTGCAAGATGGATGTGGCTAGCTCGCCATATGATCTGGGATATATTTGGGCTGTCGACGTCCACGCGATGGTCTTCATCCTCTTCTGGTATCCCCCATTCCGACGCACAGGGCTCTTTCCCCGCTTCTACCTTCCCACTCGCCCTAATGCGCGCTTTGTTCTTACTTTCTTCGGCTGCGGCACTCGCGTCTGCGCGCGCTGTTTCCATCCCGCGAGCTAAGGCGACCAACGAGCGCCCGGTGGCTTTGAGTCGGGAAGAGGTCGACGCGTTCACGCCGTACCTATACTACTCGGCGGCCACCTACTGCCCGTCCTCCGACCTGCAGACGTGGTCCTGCGGCGCGAACTGTGACGCGAACGCCGCCAACTTCCGCGTCACTGCGGCCGGTGGAAACGGCGCGGACGTGCAGAACTGTGCGCCACCAGGTCCCTATTGCGTGCTTCCGAGTCCACTGACGCGTCTACTTACAA
This sequence comes from Auricularia cornea, assembly GCA_030578095.1. NCBI lineage: Eukaryota > Fungi > Basidiomycota > Agaricomycetes > Auriculariales > Auriculariaceae > Auricularia > Auricularia cornea. The sequence goes on along the minus strand of JARLTE010000009.1, from coordinate 837,234 downwards.
GGGTATGTCGGCTACGACGCTGCCTTGGATTCCGTCATCTCCACCCACCAGGGTACTGACCTGACGCACTTGTACGTGGCCTCAATGTCGTCTTCCCGGCCGTGCTGACAGGGTTCGCCTGTAGCGAGGCGATCCTGACCGACACCAAGCTTCTTCTCGGCGCCCTCCCCGAGAAGCTCTACCCTGGCGTGCCTCCCGAAGCCAAGGCGCACAAGGGTTTCGTTAAGCAACATGCTCAGTGCGTCGTTCTACTGAATCCAACGTCTCGGTGACTCACATCATCGCGCAATAGGACCGCCGACGCCGTCCTAACCGCAATCCTCGACACCCTGCAGCAGCACAACACGACGCGCGTGACGTTCGTCGGGCACTCGCTCGGCGCCGGGCTCGCGCTGCTCGAGTCCATGTCCGTCGCGAGCACGCTCGCGGACCGCGGGCTGACATTCAAGACGGTGCTCTTCGGGCTCTCGCGAGTCGGCAACGAGGCGTTCGCAGACTGGGTCGACGCGACGCTGCCGGACGTCGCGTTCGTGCAGAACCGCAACGACCTCGTCGCGATCATGCCCGGCCGCTTCATGGGCTACAAGCAGATCAGCGGCGAGGTGCACATCACCGACGACGGCGTGTGGAACCGCTGCCCGGGGCAGGACAACGAGGCCGACGGCTGCGCCATCGCCGCGACGCCCAACATCTTCAAGGCCGACTTCATCAAGCACTTCGGTACGTCTGCAAGGCCCTCTGCAAGCTCGTGGCCGATGATTAATATCCCGCGCAGGGCCGTACAATGGCATCGGTCTCGGCTTTTGCTCGATGAACGCTTGATATTACCTTGTGGCTTCTTCTGTCCTCTTTTAGACGCAGCTGTGTGTGTCCGCTTTCTTTGGGCGCTGCACCTGCACAATTTTACCCCTTTTCAAGCACATGCAGCGCTGGCCTTGCCCCGTTCGTTCCTTCGCGCGGCACCCGTGACGCAACCGGCGTGGCCGAGCGACCCTTGTCGAGTCCGTCGTCAATGATGGATCCTTGGCCGCCCTGCGCGGACGTGGACCGGCAGTGAGCCTTTACCGACTGGGCCGCGACGTGTACACGCGTTCCGTGAACAGCGCCTTGCTCTGAACACTCGTCATCCACCTGCATCGATTCCTCAACTCAAGCTCCGTGGCATGTACACGAAAGTCACATTGACTCCGTGCCTGCGTAAATCCTGCATGATCATCAAGTTGCAGCTCTCACGAGGATCACACAGCTGTAACTTCACCGCGTGGCCGGAAGTCACGAAGCAATCCAGCGGAGCCTAACGGCACTTTCCTTCACCTCATTCAGTCCGCCTATCTCCTGCAAGCCCGGACAGCCTGTTGCTTGACTGCTTTGTCTCCGTTCTCATTGGCAGCTTAGGTCTTTCTGAAAATGATACTGGTCTGGGATCGTGCTTCTCTGCTTCTCTGGCCGTTGCGAGTGGGATGACTTCACTGGGGAAACGCATGCACATGGACCCGCCACGTTGAGGGCCTCCTGGATTGTCCGTTGTCGCGGGGTGGGACGGGACGACCACGAGGGCGGGCTCGGCAGCATGCTATCAGGGCTTCTCTCCAGCCATGCAACGGAGGTCGCGAGGCCGTCACGGGACTCCAGGCGCGCGCGGCGCGTCGCTATCAGGCTGCGCTGGCGCGCGCCCCCTTGTCCGCCCCTTCTGCCGAGCCTGCAGATCAGGCCGCCTCGCGCATGCGCACCGAAGCTGGTATATAAGGTTGCCATGCGCGGGCTGGGCAACCTTGCCTCCAGCCTCCGCCAGAAGCTGAAAGCATGGTCATGCTGCCCGCAGCCGCCGCCCTGCTCGCCCTGCCGCTCGCGGCTCGCGCATACGACAACAGCAGGTTCGACAATGTGGCCGCATACTGGGGACAGAACAGGTGAGAGCGTCGCGTCCGCGCGCGCTGCCAGATAGACGCTGACGCCGCCGATGCAGCTATGGTGCCCGCAACGGGAACGACCCGGGCAACTGGCAGGTGCGTTTGCCAACGTACACGGAATCCGGCACCGTGCTCACTGTCGCGCAGAAATCCATCGACTACTACTGCAACCTCGACACGATGGACATCTTCCCGATTTCCTTCCTGACGGTTGCGTTCTCGACCGGAGGGTTGCCAGCGATCAATCTGGCTAACGTGAGTGCTTGGGCGCTGCTGTGCCGTATGTGGCGCACGAGCAGCACATGCTCACGGATCGCTCGCAGACCTGCAACCCGGACGTCGCGGACTTCTTCCCGGGCTCGCAGCTGCTGAACTGCGGCTTCATGCAGGAGCAGATCAGTCAGTCACGCGCGCACCGCTTGCTCTCGCGAAATGACGGTTGCTCATCCGCGCGCAGAGTCCTGCCAGGCACGCGGCAAGGCGCTCACGCTCAGCTTGGGCGGCGAGACCGGCGCTGTCACGTTCCCGACGAACGCGCAGGCGGAGCAGTTCGCCGACACCGTGTGGAACGTCTTCCTGGGTGGCTCCAGCTCGACGCGTCCCTTCGGCAACGCCGTCCTGGACGGCGTTGACCTCGACATCGAGGGCGGCGGCAGCCCCACCTTCATCGCGTTCATCAACCGCCTTCGCACGCACTTCAACGGCTCGTCGAAGAAGTACTACATCACGGGCGCCCCGCAGTGCCCTTACCCCGATGGTAGGCGTGCAATCATGGCGCATGGCCCGCGCTGAACGCCCGTTCCAGGGAACATGCAGGCGATGCTGAACGGCGCCCCGTTCGATGCTATCTACGTGCAGTTCTACGTGCGTTCGCCGTTCCCACGTCCCATTTGCTGGCACGGCTTGCTGACGCCCTCGATAGAACAACAACTGTGGTCTTCCGCAGTACAACAGTGGGTGCCCAAATAGTGCTCCGCGTGCTGTTGTCTAAAGGGGCTATCTGCAGCGACCAACTTCAACTTCGGCACCTGGGACTACTGGGCACGCAACATCTCGCCCAACAAGAACGTCAAGGTGTTCGTCGGCGCGCCCGCGTCTGCGAGCGCCGCGGGCAGCGGCTACGTCGCCGCCTCGACCCTGACGACCATTGCCACGTCCCTCCGCAAGAGGTTCCCCTCGTTCGGCGGTGTCATGGTATGCGTTCATTTGGGTCGCTCTATCTCCTCTCCATTCATCGCGCGCCACAGTACTGGGACGCGAGCCAGGCTGTGAACAACGGCCGCTTCGACACGGCTATCAAGAACGCGCTCGTCGCTGCCGGCGGAACCGGCTTCACGTTCCCGTCCTGCACTGCGCCCGCGTACCAGTCTGGCAACAACTACCCCGCCGGCTCCCAGGTGTCCTACAACAAGTGCGCATTACACGCTCTCCAGCTGGGCGTCGTCGACTGACTATGCTGCTGTGTAGCTACATCTGGCAGGCGCGCTGGTTCGCAAGCAGCGTCCCCAACTCCAACATCGCCGACACCGGCGAGTGGCTCGCCATCTCGGCCTGCGGTGGCGCGCCCATCACGCAGACGACGACGGCGACCACGACCACGCCGCGCCCGACGTCGTCGAGCACCTCCACCACCACCTCGCGGACGACGACGTCGACGACATCCGTCCCGACGAACCCCGGCGGCAACTGCGCTGGCGTCGCGGCCTGGACAGGCTCCATCGCCTACGTCGGCGGTCAGCAGGCTGTGTACAGTGCGTCGCGATCTCATGCGCATGTTCAACGTGCTGATGCGGCGCCCTTCCCGCAGAGAACCACCTGTGGACCGCTAAGTGGTGGACGCAGAACGACCTTCCGGACGGCCCCGCTGGGTACGCAGCCCTGCCCTCTTCGTGGCCGCTTTGCTCATCATTACGCAGCGTCTGGACCGACAACGGCGCTTGCACCAGCGCCAAGCGCTCTTCGCGCATCTACGGCCGCAGGCGCGTGGATTGAAAACCTGCACTGTGCACTGCTGCATCTTTTCTTCTTTCCACGGGCTGCCACGCTGTTTTGAGCATTTTTGTTTGTACAGATACCACTTCGCTTTTGATTTGGAGGGTATTAACACCTGTGCTCTACGATGTATCCATGTCATTGTCATGAATACGAGTTATGATGAAACATCAACTGCCCGCGGTCTTGTTTACTTGGGACTCTCGCAGTGCGTGCGGGAGCCGGGTCCAAGATGGACGGGATCATACAAAGATTCCGGGTTATGTTTACTGGTCCGAGGTCGGTCATCTCCGCTCCTCCAACTTGACCTCCATCCGCTATACCGATGGCAGTCGACGCCGTGGTCTCAAAGGCTCCCTCGAGCCCCAAGAAGAACGTGAAGAACGAGCGCTCGCGCATCAAACCACGCCTCGCTGGCCAGAGCCGCCTGCCCAACGAAATCATTTTGATGATTCTTCAGCTCGCCAAACCCGAGCGTCGACCCTGGGCGCGAGCCGTTCCTTGCCCCTATTCTCTGGGCCTCTTTGCAGCGGCTTGCCTTGTATCCCGTGGCTGGCGGCATTTCGCGCGACCTATGCTCTACAAGGACGTGGTCCTGCAAAACTACATCTCTTGCGCGCTCTTTGCCCGCTCGGTGAAGCAGAACCGTTCCTTGCGCACGCTCGTCTCCAGCGTCTCGCTTCCCTATCGCCAGACCGCGAAACCCTCCGAACCCATCGTCTATCGCCGCCAGAAGCTTATGTCTCAGGAAGCTGCGTTGCGTACCATCCACAAGCACTGCACTCGCGTGGTACGGCTTTGCGGGGGCGTGGGCGACATCGACCCACATGAACTCCTGTTCGGAAAGGGAGACCCGCTTTCTATATACCGCGACCGGGTCCGGGAGCTCGAACTTCAGCGCGGTGCCGACCAAGCCCCACTTACCATCTCCCGCCGCCGCCGAATCCCTGCTCCGCCCAAGTTCATGGCGCTGGAACAACTCACTCTGCAGTCCGGGACTGTTACAGAGCTTCCACTCCTTTCCTGGATGACCTGTCTCCGCGTTTTGGTACTCCTCGGGCAACCGGTACCAGACGAATCGCTCTCCGAGTTTCTTGGCCATGCGCCCGCATCGCTTCGCGTCCTACGCATCGCCCACACCAAGTTCCCTGCGTTCGAAGAGTTCTCCTCCATGCTTTCCAACTGTCGCGGCCAGCTGGAGGAACTGACGATCTACAACTGTCTCGTCACGCTCATTGGTGACCTCTCCGACTTTGCGCGGCTCCGCGTCCTCAACATCTCGTGGTCAATCGTCGAGTCCCTGCGCCGGCTTCCGCCAGCACTTGAGGATCTGTCTATCGTGACGCCTAGTTCAGCCTATGTGCCCCAGCTCAAAATTCATCCCGACTGGCCGCCTTATCTGCACTCTCGTGCCGACCTGGAGGATGCAGTGCGACGCGTGCAGGAGAACACGAGCTTATTGAAGCACTGCGCGGAATCTGCGCCTCTTTTGCAGCGCATCACGATCTCGGACGACGCTGGATCGATTCCAGACAACCTACACGCCGAAGTCGTGGCTAAATGGGCATCCACCTGCGAGGACCTCCGTTTGCGTTGCTCGATCGTTGTGAGATAGACGTGACTGACACTTCGTTGTAACGGACGACTGCTCGGTGCTTGTATATACTGTACAGTACATGTGTACTCGATCGATTCACGCCAGGAGGTTGCTCCAGTCCTGCGACGCCACGTACTCCTTCCACGTGTGTGGCTTCCTAGGCAGCTTGTTGAAGTCGATGACAGACCTACCACAGTAGTCTAAAGTAGTGCACCGGCGTAAGTAGCGAATATCAGTAGCAACAGAACACTCACAGCCGACGTCGGTGTATGCAAGCATGTTCTCGGTCATCTCGAGATGGACGCGGTCGGTTCCCCAACCGGATGCCTTCATCCTGCCGACGAAGGCCTCCGGCGCCTCCTGCTCGTAGGTCACCGTTTTGCCCGTCACTGACCTCCGTCAGTTTACAAGAGTATAATGCGTTAGCCCTGACACACCTTCTGACAACTGCCGTGCAGCATCGCGCATGCTGATGAGCTCGCTGGCGGTGAGGATCTCACCGCCGTGCGCGTACTCCGGGCTCTCGATGGCGTGTCTGACAAACAGGCCGTAGTCGTGCGCCATGTCGATGATGGGGATCTTCGCATCCGGCGCAGTCGGGAACTTGAAGACGAACGTCCCGTCACCCTTGGCCTGCGGCGCCATGATGGGCCCGACCTCTCCATGAAGGTTGCTAGCGTAGCTGCCGGCGTCGACATTGACGAACGCGACATCCGTCCCCTTGACGCGCTCACGGCCGTAGAGCGTGATCTCCCACTTTCCCTCGAAGTGATCGACGTTCTTGTACTTTCCTCCGGATGCCTCAGCGAAGGACTGGAGTCCTGACCAGATGATCTTCTTCACGCCGACCGCGAGAGTCGCGTCGATCATGAGCTTGCCCTCCGCGGCTTCCTTCGAATCGGGTGAGACGCCTGAGAGCGGTGAGGATTGGTGCGCACAGTCGTACCCTGCTCTTGTCCAGGTGCTCCCAGAAGTTTGTCACGATCTGAAAGATGTGAGTGCATATCTGAGGGTATCGCACGATATGCGGTGGGACGACACGCACGAAGACGACGTCACCGCCTTTGAAGGCTTCTTGAACAGCCTTTTCGCTGCCGAGCACAATGTTGACCGCGCGGACTTCTACGCCCTCCTTTGCAAGTGCTTGCGCCGCCGGCTTGGTCGGGTCGCGGGTCAGCCCTCGGATGCGGTACGGCTTGTCGGACCTGGCGAGCTCGCGAATGACGCTCCCGCCCTGGACACCTGTAGCACCGACCACAACGATGAGCGGAGCAGACGAGCTAGTAACGATGGTCATGGTTCTGTGCAAAGTTGCTGCGAGGGACGGGCTGACGGCGGACAGAAGGCTCCACCTCTTATAGTTCCTGCACAAGCGCTCGCATTTGTCATCATTTCTCCCCCCTTACCAAGCCGAGGAAGTCCCTGCGGTGGTGCTGCGAAACACCTAAATCTACGTGGAAACGCCGTGACGCGTTGACAGCGACACCGGGAACCGGGCGCACGCGTGTAATGTAGAGCATCCTGAACTATTCGACATTGTAGTATTCTGCGCCGGGAATGTATACCCTATGGCGCCATCATTCTATGAAAGGGTTCGGAGGCATACATGTGGGTATCGTAGGCAAGTAACCAAAGTAGTCAAAGAAGGTCTGCGCGTAGAATTTCCAGACTGACTGCTCTACATCTCCAAGGTCCATCAAGCTCAACCCCTTCTCCACAGTTTCTCGCCCGAGATTTTGTATCTCAAAGCAGCGGGGCCAGCTACTTGCCATTTTCCAAAGATGGTAGATGCATGACAGCCGCACGCGAGGGTCCGGGTCCGTCTGTCCAGGCGACTTCTGGCCAGAGGGTATGAAACCGTCAAGCCCTCCCCATATCTTCGGCCACAGCACCTTCCTTTCCTCCTCCATTGCCGCTGACCATAGATGGCTCGACTTGAGGACGTGCTTGTCCAGCTGGCGCACTTGGAACCTGAATCCTGCTTCTTGAATCTCCCATATCAGGAATGCGCGGACGTCGTCCCGCGCCAGGTCCTCCCGCGTGATCCGCTTTCTGTGAACAACGAATTCGTGCAGACCATATCCCGACGCCGGCGGTTCGTGAAAGCCATAGACCGGGTCAGGATCGGGCCCGATCTCCCCGTCCTGTGGACAGCTAAGCACTTTGCACAGGGCGGAGCTTCGCATTCACCTCTTCCTCGACACCGTCCATCTCGGGTACTTTTCCGTAACCTTCATCGTCGTCTGACAGTTCCGCCAGTGCCCCCATTTCCGCCTCTAAGGCCGCCTCGACCTGCTCTCCGAGAAGCCTGATGCGCTCCCGCGTGGTATCGGTTTGGGCCTGCTGAGAGACATGATTTGTGGTGGTCTCTAGAGCTGGGTGCCGCTCGCCCGGGGACACAGCAGACCTAGCCGGTGCATGTGACGATGGCGGGTGCGACGGCGGTGGCGGATGCGATGGCGGTCTCCTGACCCTGATCCAGTCCAGGAGCCAGGATTGCATAGAGTACTTGCCGTCCATCACTTTCCTCCACAAGCTGGCCTCCAGTCCCTCGCTTTCCTCCCGTATTAAGCGCCGCAGCCAGAAGTCCCGAAGCGCGACCCACGCCGGGAATAGGATTTTCAGTCGTTTCTCGTTCTTGATGAGCAGGTGGAACGGTGGAAGGGCGTGTATCTGCTTTTCGAGGAACGGCCACTGCGGGACCGGCTCCGCAACGCAACATAGACGCCATTCCCTCTCTGTTCCGCGGTCCACAGACGCAGCTATGCCCCGCAGCCAGTCAGGGCAGACGGGCATCCAGTTCGGGCGCGATGCGTCCTCGTTGGCCTGGTGTCCCGGATCGGTCGTGGCTGACCGCTTTACCCAAGCCTTCGGCGCGTCAGGCGGCCGTGCAGAGGCTGCGAAATGTGTCATCAGTATTTATCTCGTGATTCTTCCCACAATATTTGTGTTTTACCTCGAGTGCGTCGGTTCTCTTGCAACACAGGGCCGAGTGGCAGTTTTCTTCGCGGGCCAAGGTCGCTTCTGCCGTCCAGATTCCCTCGTCTCGGTGATGCCGATCGACCTCTAGGTCCACCGTTGCGCGGTGCGGGAATGGCACGTATCTCGTGCTCTGTCAACGCACGCGGGCTTTCCGGGCCGTATCGCGGCGGGGAGACGTCGTATCGGCTTTTCTGCTTTCGGCCCCGAGCGTCTAAGGTGTAGGGCATAGTGTCCAGGGGAGTGTGCTCCACACAGTTCTCCCATGGGACAGCGGCGATGACCTGCGACTCCGCGAGGCCTGGTGGTAGCTCGCTGACGACGAGCCAGACCGGTACCCCGAGGCGAAAGAGCAGGTTGTACGTCTTCTGGTCATGAGTGAACACACCGACCATGTCGTACAGGCGGTCCGAGAAGAAGCTCTGGTCGTCCACATGGTGCTGCACGTCGAGCCTGAACAGACGAAAGGCCCGAAGCTCCGCGATGCCGCGCTGGATTCGAGTGACGGCAAGTGCCGTCTCTCTGAAGCTTCCCGCCAACACCTCCAGGTCCGAAAGGAGAGCGGTACAGTCTGCCATGATCTGCCTCATCCTGGTCTGGGCGTGTCGCGTGCGGACGCTGCTCAGGAGAGGTATGCATAGCAGCTGCACCGACATGAACGCCTCCCGCAGACGCTCCAGGACCGGCAAGTCAAGTTTGCCGTACTCGCCACCTTCGTACGTAGGCTGCCAGTCCGAGGCCTGCACGACGTATCCCACGATGTTGCCCTTGTACAAATGCGTATGCGTCTCGACGCGCTCGACCCAGGCGAGGTGTGGCGCACTCTCCTTCCAAATCTGCGGATATAGCATGGCATCACAGGGCCCGAAGCGATAATCTATCCGCACTCGTTCTCTGAAGTCTCTCGATGGTGGAAGCTGCGGGATTTTGGCCCCAATGATCCGCGAGCAGATATACAAGCCCTCTTCTGGCCCTTTCGCGACGGTTCCCAAGGCGCCAAAACCGAGATATTGCTCCCGCGGATCCCTTGGGCGCCAGCGAGGCACCAGTTCCTGATGAGCAAAGCTATCCTCGCGATACGACAGGCCACCGGGATGACCTGCTGTCCAGGTCTTCTGTGTTTGCGACAGCAGCATCGTTCCTGTCTCTGCTTGCGACCAGGGGAGCAGCTCGCTGCTTTCGCCCGCACGGCACTGGGTCATTCTGGTCGAACGCGCACCGCACTCTTCTGAATGCAGCAACGATGGACTTATATTGAGCTGGTCACGCTTCTGCATGGCCGAGCTCGTCGGTATTCCGGTGCTCAGTGCTCGTGGAGGCCGACGCGCAAAAAGGTGCGGGGACGACAAATCAAACCCCGCTTTCTCGTTCGACCGCCGAGCTCCGTGGGCGATCTACAGCAGAGGATACGTGATTTTGAGCCATGCAATGATCCCCTCGGGTATGGCGCTGGTTGGCAGGCGACATTTAAAAAGGTGATTACATCGCTCATCATGCAGAAAGGAGTTTACTCCAGTCGCTCTCGGCTGTGTATTCCTTCCACGAACGCGTCTTCCTGGCCAGCTTACTCGCGTCAAAGACGGGCTTCCCACAGTAATCTAAGCCCCGTAAGTGTCGATAATTGGCTACCGGACGGCAACTCACATCCCACATCATTGAACGCCGCAGTGGTCTCCGCCAGCGAGACATGGAGACTATCCGAGCCCCAGCCAGTGGCTTTCAACCTTCCTATATAGGCTTGTTTGTCTTCCTGTTCATAGGTCACTGTCTTCCCTGTGACTGGTGATAGTTGCGGTCAGTACTGCAAGGCTGCTTCGCTCGCAGTGGGACGTAGACAGACCTTCCGATAACTGCCTAGCTGCCTCGCCCAGGCTGATCATCTCGCTAGCTGTGAGGATCTCACCGCCGTGCGCGAAGTCCGGGCTCTCGATAGCGTGCCGTACGAAAAGGCCGTAGTCGTGCTCCATGTCGATGATAGGCAGCGGCACGTCCGCTCCGATGGGGCACTTCATGACGAAAGTCCCGTCGCCTTTGGGCTGAGGCCCGCTGAGGCCGCCATCGTAGTTCGTGGTGTAACTACCGGCATCCACGTTGGTGAACGCGATGTTCGAGCCGCGGACGCGCTCCCGGCCGTAGAGCGTGACCTCCCACTTTCCATTGAAGATGTCGACGTTTGCGTATTTGCCGCCGGAGGCCTCGTCGAAGGACTGCAGGCCAGACCAGATGATCTGCTGGACACCGCTGGAGATGGCGGCGTCGATCATGAGCTTTCCCTCGCTGGCCTCCTGCGAGAATCGAGGTTATGTCTGAGAATTGGGCTATAGGGTTTAATCGTACTCGTTGCTTCTCCATGTGCTCCATGTAGTTCGTTACAAGCTAGGAGACGGTTTATCAGCCGCTCAGTTGAAGATGTCATAACACTGACAAAGGCAATGTTGCCACCGCTGAAAGCAGCGTAGACAGCGTCCTTGTTTTCGACCACGATGTTGACGGTGTAAAGCTCTACGGTTTCCTTCGCCAATGCCTGCGCCGCTGGTTTGGTTGGGTTGCGAGTGAGGCCGCGGATGCGATACGGCCTGTCCGACCGGGCCAGCTCCCGAACGACGCTTCCACCCTGAACGCCCGTGGCGCCGACCACGACAACAAGCGGCGCAGATGGATCGTGGACGATGGTCATGGTCGGGAACAGAGGTGCACAGGGCTGCGCATCGGAGCGCGCTTACGTAAGGCTTTATCAGCCGGCTCAGGCGCCTGTGCGCAGCTAAACCTGGGGCCATTCCTCATTATCCCCGTCCCGCCGCGGGATCGGCACCGGTGCAGAGGACAGAGCGCGCCTAGAGACTGAAACGTTGACTAGAGATTCGACTATTTCGGTGCGTACGACGGCCAGAATGCTGGATGAGACGTGATGTGTAGTATTGCGCACAAGTAGCGCCCTACCCCCGAGACAAGAGAAATACAAGTAGGGCCGTGCGTGACCTGGGAGAGTCTGACACTGAGTTACCAGCCGCTCAGACGAGGACCTTGCTCCAGTCCTGCGTCTTGGCGAACTCCTTCCACGTGCGAGTCTTGCGCGGGAGCTTGTCGACCGGGAAGCATGGGCGGCCGCCATAATCTGACCATCTGGTCGGCTCCAACGTCATTCACAACAAGGAAAGACTCACAGCCAACTTCGCTGAACCCGATGAAGTTGTCGACGAAAATGTCGAGTACGAAATCCGGGGCGCCAAAGGCCTTGAGGTTGTCCTTGAAGGCGTCGGGCGTGAGCTCGTTGTACGTGATCTTCTTCCCCGTCACTATCCAGCGTCTTCAACCTGCAATAACGCGGACAAGATGGAGATATACATACCTTCGGACCACTGCTGCACAACCTCGTCCACGGAGAGCTCCTCGCTGGCGGTGTAGATCTCGCCGCCCTTGGCAAACTCGTCGCTCTCGATCGCGACGCGCACAAACATGCCGTAGTCGCTCCCGATGTCGATGAACGGGACCTTGGCGCTGCGGCCCGTGGGCATGTGGATGGTGTACGAGCCGTCGCCGTTGGGCACCGGCATCACCGTGTTGGGCGTCCGGAGGAAGTTCTCCATGTACATCCCCGCGTCGACGTTGACGAACGCGACGTCGGAGCCGGCGCACTTGGCGCGCCCGTACTGCGACACCTCGTACTTGCCGTCGAAGTGCACGCAGTGGCTCAGCTTGCCGCCCGACGCCTCGCTGAACGAGACGAGCCCGGACCAGACGATGCGCTTCGCGCCGCCCTCGTGCGCCGCGTCGATCAGCAGCTTGCCCTCCGCGATTTCCTGCGACGCAGGGGTCAGCGTTTGTGAGATCTCCATAAACGCGCGTCGGACACACCTTCGGCGCACTCATGTGCTCCCAGAAATTCGTGACGAGCTAATATGTGCGAGGAATCAACGACGCTAAACCTCGAGGAGTTATGTAATCCGAGGCTGACGTACGAAGGCGGCGTAAGCTCCCTTGAAGGCCTCCTTGACCGCCTGCGCGTTCTCGACGACGAGGTCGACCTGGTGCACCTCGACGCCGAGCTCCTTGAGCTTCACGGCCGCGGGTTTCGTGGCGTCGCGGGTGAGCCCGCGCACGCGGTACGTCTTGTCCGAACGCGCGAGCTCGCGGACGACGCTGCCGCCCTGCGCGCCGGTCGCGCCGGCGACGACGACGAGCGGGGCAGTCGAGTCTTGGACAATGGTCATAGTAGCGAAGTCTAAGAGGGGTCAAGGAGGTTGTGGAGGATTCTAGGCTGCAGTGCCGCCCATTTTATACGGGAATGTCGCGGGAAGTTGCGAGCACTGGCAGCTTGGTCAGAAGGTCGCGTCGGCACACAAGCACTGGGCAGGGACAGCTTGCGCGTTCTTCAACTGTGTGGGTTGCTAGGCCGGCGCGCGCTGGAGCCTGCGGAAGCCCGGCACCGCGTCACCTCCTGCAGACGCCATCAACTATCTCCGAGACTGTGCGGCGACGGATGTTTTGTCAGCATCCAAAAAGGTGCGGCCCCGAGAGTGCGCGGGGCGGGACCGAGAACGTGCGGGCCACGTGGAAAAGCATCAATAACACAGATGAGAGACAGACTATTGAGGATACAGGGTTGGGTGAGTGAGTGAGGATGAGCCGCGAGTTCAGCACCGGCCAGATTGGAGTTGGGGTACAGATAGGAGACAGCCAGGAATACCAGAATATACCGAGATAGACAACGGCAAGAGCACTATGAGAAGAAGACGCTGCGGACCATCTGGACGATGAAGAGGAACAGTAGCCGCAGCGTGCGCACGGGCGCGAAGGCGACCTGCATCAGGCGCTCGTACCATTCGAGCTCCTCCAGCTCGTCGTCATCATCCAGAACAAGCTCCCCGTCTTCTGGAATGCGCGACAGACTCTGCGGCGTCTTGCGTGAGCGATGCGCAGACCGCCGTGATTTGGTCAAAGGCGCAGGGCTCGGCGAGCTACCGAAGAGGCTGCCGAAAAAAGAGGGGACGATAGATGGCACAGAGACGGCGGGGGCAAGAGCGCGCTTCGACGCCAGAGCGTCCAGTTTGGCCTCCAGAACGTCGAGGCGCTGCGTCTGGGCGGTACGCTCCGCTTCGGCCTTGCGCGCGACGCGGCGCACGACCTTCTCGAGGTCGTCGGAGGATTGATCGAGCGCCTGCTGCAGGCGCGACAGCTCAGATTTGCACGCCGCGTTCGCGTCCAGCGCGTCTGCAAGCTGCTGCTCGAGATGGTCGACGCGCTGAAGAAGCGAGCGCCGGTCGGGGTGCAGGCCACTGGAGGGCGAGCTTCCGTCTTGCGCGGCATCCTGCAGCTCCAGCGTGCGGGTGCGCAGAAGGTGGATTAAATGACGCCACGGCCTGGGCGCAAGGGTCGGTAAAGAGACGTCTGGACCGCAAGATATGCGCACCTGATGCCGGCTGCAAGCACGAAGACGATGGTCGAGAACCAGGAGATGTAATCCTGGCCGAGGAGAGCGGCGCTGATAGTGCGCAGGAGGTAGGCGCCAATGAGCGGCGAGAGTATGGTAAGTGCAAGATAGAACAAGGAGAGTGAGTGCAGTTCAGAGTGCGCGAGCTCGGCCTTCCGGACGTGCTCTGGCTTGGGTTCTGTGGACGTCCAGCTGGGAGTATGGCGGCGCGGGCGGGACGTGGTATACAGCTCCCATGGCACTGTTGAAGCGGTGTTAACTACCAGTAACATTTTCGGCGAAAGACAGAGTAACAAACCTCGGATTAGTTGGTGGAGGTAGAAGAGCATGATGAGCAGCAGCAGGAAGTCCCGCACGTGCTCGCCGCCAGTCACGAACGAGCCCACCGTGGGCACCAGCGCCAGGGCCAGCGGGGCGTCGAACCAGGCCGCGGCAGGCTCCTCCTCGCGGTGGCCATGCGGCCCGGACGAGGTGCGCCTCCGCGGCGCATGCAGGCCAGCCGGGCCCGTGCTGGGGAACGAGGGCGTGCGTTCGACGACCTTGCCGTTGCCGGCCGTTTTGTTCTTGGATGCTGCAGCGCCGGTGCTGGTGCTCGCGTCGGGGCTCGTGTGACCGTTGCCCTCGGGCTGGTGGTGGTGCACGGCAGGCGACTTGAGCACGGTCGCGGCGGCGCCGGCGTCGGCGTGCGTCAGCGTGGACAGGCCTGCTCGCGAGCGCAGCATGGTCGGGGTCGAGCGAGGCTGAAGGTAGTAGTCCGGTGCAGAGTTAGCTACTGCTTCCGGGGCGCAACCCCCGGGGTCGGCGTCAGCGTCATCGCGCTCGCAATCAGGGATCTGCCCCCTTGATTTTCCCACGGGTCCGAAAGCAAATACACAAGAAAAAAAAAAAATACAAGGTCGTATATAGGTATGCCGGAAGGTCGTGTACAGTGGTCGTCGCGCAATCGTTACAGTATGCCCAGAACAAAAATGACTAGCAGTAACCAGGAACAACGCATGTGAAAAACTCGCCCCTCACTCGATTGCCTGGAGAACCATCTCCAGAGGGTCGTGAGACCAGAGACCGTACTCCTTGACAACGGTGAGATATGGGATATTGCACAGATAAGACCCAAGAGCGCACCTTGTACGAGGCATCGTACACCTTCACGTCCAGGTTGGAAGAAAACTGAAGGTCGAACGCCCTGACCAAAGTCGCAGTAACCAGGCTTCAAGGCCATTATCAGTCACGAGAATAAAACATAAAGAGGGCGACAAGCTTACCGGACGTTACGCAGAGCAAGGGCTTTGCCGACGCACACGCCGAACCCATAGCTGAACGGCACATACGCGTCGCGATTATGCGGCTTCAGCGTGCTCCCCGGCAGCCAGCGCTCGGGCAGAAACTCGTCCGGGTGCGCGAAGTTGGCCGGGTCGCGGTGGAGAGTCCAAATGGGCGCGTGGATGGTCGTGTTTGGCGGGATGTACCTGTCGAGAATCTGGATGCCGTCGGGGCCGGACCAGCGCGGCGGGCCTACGACAATCTGTGAACAAACCAATAATAAAGATGAGATCTCGTCCATACCGAAGGGCGCGGGAGGGGCCATGCGCAGGGCCTCGTGGACGCATGCATCGAGGTAGGTGAGATGCGCGAGCCCGGCGGGGTCCATCTCGTCGTCGCGCGTCGGGTACGCCGCAAGGATCTCCGCGCGAAGGCGCGCGACGACGTCCGGCCGGTCGGCGAGCTGGCGGAAGAGCGCGGTGAGCACTTGCGCGGTCGTGTCCGTGGCAGCGACGATCAGCAGCGCGGCGTCCGCGGCCGCTTCCTCCGGGGACAAAGTGGTTTCCTCCATCTGGACCCTCGGAGCGTGAGAAAGGTAGCACCAAAGAAAAAGGGCCGCGGCGCACGATGATGCTCAACATGTCCTTCTTGATTACGTGCGACGACTGCCTGATGTTGGTGACCTTGGCCTCGGCGAACTTCGCAGCTCTGCATGAGACAAAGCGGCGCGCAGGAAAACCACTGTCGACATGCCTTCTGGAACGTGGTAATAGGGCCCCTCTGAGGAAGGAGCTTGAGCGCGTCCTTGAGCCACGGGACCTGGCCAACAGCTGAATAATCCAAGTTAACCACTGTGGGTCTGCGGCGCAGCGTGGGAGCACTAACTGCCTGCGAAGATAACGCCGATGGAGAGCTGGAAGTACCGGGTACAGTAAGTGCCAGTTTTGCCTCGGAGGAACGCAAGGGGCGCATACAATGTCAACCCAGCCCTCGGGGTCCTTGCCGTGCGCCATGGTCTCGAAGCCGCCCGAGAATGCGATATCGCCCATAACATCCCTAGCGGCGTCAGTCCCCCGATTCAATCTTGCGATCGCGATTCAGCGCCTTACATCGAGAACAGCGTGAGCCAGTGGTCCAGAGGAACCGAGCTGCCGTCCGAGCAGCGCTCCTTGAGCGTGTCGACGAGCTGGCGCAGGCGGCCGTGGATGAGCGGCTGGTATGTTAGCAGCGCGTCGGAGGAAACCGCCTTGTTCCAGGCCTGGAAGGGCAGGTTGAGCGCTACACGCCGGGCGAATCGCATGTGTGCGAACGACGGCGAAACTCACCACCCGGCGATGCGCATGCTCGGCTCTATCAAGAAGCGTTATGAGCGCGTCCGCTTGCGTAGGTGTGGCTGTGGGTGACGGTATGCTTGGTGTGAGCGCAAGTCTTCCAAGCATGTTAGGAAGCGGGTCGGACCTTGGTAGAACGGCGCGCGGGGCAGCTTAGAATAAATGGGGCGGATGGCCGCCGAGAGGCAGACCGACACCTCGTTGGGGCCCATTCGCAGCCATGGGCCGTACTTCGCATGCAGTCTTTCAGGTGGCGACGGTCAGCGGTTGCTCTTCACGCATCACGCAGCGCCTCACTTCTGGACGGCAAGGTGCCGGTTGCCCCGCGAGACGACGTGCACGACCCACCACTTGCTCAGGCGCGCGACGAGCGGGCCTGGGATGCCCGCGAGCGCGAGCGGGTGCCAGGGCGAGAGGCGATAGCCGCCGATGGAGGCGAGCATAACGCCGACGTAGAAGGCGAGCCATCTCCCCACGAGGAACGTCGCGAAGAAGAATCCGACGGGCAGCGAGGTGTAGAACACCGCGGTACCGACGACGAATATCGCGGCGAAGAGCGCGACGACGTCGAGCGAGCGCGGCTCGTACTTGCGGAAGAAGAGGTGCGTGAACTGCGCGGTGTATTCGTCTCAATCGATGGGTACATAAGGAGTGATCGCGCTACATACGACGCCCGCGGGGATGGCGCTCAGCTCGAGCGCGCCGACTTGGAAGAATCGGTGTAGTAGGTCGTGCATCGCAGGGAGCGGCGGAGGAGCAGGATACAAAGAGAGAGAGCGCTCGGATAGTGCCACTGAGACAAAGGTCGTAGCGAGGCGGGAATTAATCACACTGAGGCATGCACGGCGCAGCAACCACCTGACACATTCCAAGCCGGGAAAACGCGCGATGCGGCCCTTGTCCTGGCCTTGCGGCGCTGCAGTGGTCTTTCGGCTGTCACGGGGCATCTGCTGGCGCGCCTCCTTCGCTCCTTCGCTCAGATAGGCCTGATCCGCCCGGTCCAGAATAATACCACAGCGCGCCCAGGAACACGCAGACACAGGGGCGAAACAATCCAGAAGCATGACCGGTGATATGCAGGCAGGTGGGTGCGACACCGACCGGCGGGCGGGCGCAAGTGTCCCGGTTGTCGATTACGAGCACATACGGGATCGTCGTACTCTCAAGACACGCTATATAAGACCGCTCGTGGATCCAGCATTCAGACGCGTCTAGGGGTGACAGGGCGACGCCCGATTCAGAGCTCGAGAGCGGGGCGATATCACGTGCAAGATTGGTGGGCAGCAAGACCCCGGAGACCAGAGACCAGGTGAAGGCAGAGCGAGGCGACACCAAGACAGCGCCGACGAGAATCTGAGAGCAAATTTGGGACGGCGACAAGAGAGCGCAACAACAGAACTGCTGTCAAACGCCGGGTTTATATAATAATCCTGAAAAGTGGCGCCACTTTTGGGATTTTCTCGACCCGGAGCTTCCGGAACGATCCTGCCGAGCCATCCGTGCCTGACCAGGTGCTCACCTCACCAGCAGATGGGAACACAGAACTGCTGAAGGGAACGAGGGAAGGCTGAGTGTCTCCTGAGTGACCTTTGAATTGGAGTCTGGCATTCGATTATCGCCAGCAGTACTGTCTAATATCAAAGTGCACGTGTTGACCGGTAACGGCGTTCAAGAGAGGACGTACTAACGCAAACAGGTCCAGACTGCAAAGGTAAACGGGGTCTGTGCTCCTCGAGTCTCGACAGGCGCGCCCCCTTGAGATAATCTGACGTAGGTGAGTGTTTAGTACGTTCAGTTCTTGTCCCAGCGTTGCCTCAATTGGGAATGGTCTACCTGAGCAGAAGCTCAGCGGTGATACTGAGATAATTGGTATGAGGTGTAGATGCTATCTTTCAGAAATTGAGAGAGCATCTAATATTGAATAAGGCGACCGCCAGGATCTGGGAGCTCAGTGAACGCGAATTCACACTCCGCCAACGCGTCTTTCCCGGTATCACGTCATGTCCGAGCTGGAGGGTCAGACATGCCTTGCGGATGGCTGCGGAAAGGCCGCAAAGCAGGTCTGCCCTGAATGCACCAAGTGCGGCCCAAATTTGCGCTTTCTGGTTAAGCAGGGTGCTAATATATCCGCAGAATCCAGCGCCAGAGCTTTTTCTGCTCACAGGGTAAGTATAAACAGGTCGCACTAACTTATGTCTAAGCATTCGCTTGTGAACAGACTGCTTCAAGAAGGCGTGTACGTCTGGTGTTACGCCTGCGGCTTGCATCGTGAGATCGACTGCTCGGATCTGAACTCATCCAAGGGCCCACGCACAAGAAAACCCATCCTGCGAAGCCCAGGCCCAGACCAGTGAGCGGGACATTTCTAGATATTACCCTGATCTATATCCTTGCAGGCAGTGCCGGCAGGAATCGATGTGACAAGCACCGATGCGCACATTGCACGCGCGAAGGAGGCGTTGGGCAAAATACGACAGCTCGCTGAAGATCAATCTAAGTCTACCCTCTCAGCTCTGACTGATGAGCAGCGGCGCAAGTGCGAGCGAAAGCTGGCCGGCGCTGGGGGCGTGTGTCGTGTCAATTGGGTGCGGTCACTCTCCCGCAGCGTCCTTGCCCTTCTCACCCATTTTCTTAGATGAGCGGAAACTTCAAAGACCTCCTCACACCAAACACGATGATACGCTTCGAAACACCGCGGCTCGGTGCGGGTTTTCTACATCTCCGCGCCCTCCTTCCCGCGCTGAACCACAGCAGTCATCCGCTCCTTCAAGCCCTCGGATGAGGCCTGGATCTACAGCGTGAAGGGAGACCCGCGCGTGAATAAGTACCAGCTGTACGGCCAGCCCACGGGCAAGAGCGACACGATGACGTTTGGCAACGGCTACATCCGCGACCGCGTCCCGCTGCTCGCCGGCCTGCGCCGCGGAGGCACCGTCGAGCGCATGCGATATGTCCTCGCCATCACGTACGTGTCGCGTCTGCCGCTACCCCTAGACAGTCTCTCATCCCCGGTGACCCCGCTCAGGCCGAAGGCAGACGCGATTCCGAAACCAGAGAGCAACGCGATCCCGCGCATCAAGCGCCTGCCCGCGCACACGCCGCTCCCGCATCAGGACGATGTCTACATCGGAAACATTGCGTTTGAGCTCGAGCCCATCTCTGAGGTCGTAGCCGGCCGCGATTACGGTTCCTTCGGCGGTGGACCGCAAGCGCTCCGCGTGCCCCCCGACGAGCCGTTCGTCTGGCCAGATGTGGAGTCTGCTGCGGTGAGAAAAGAGCTCGACGGGTGGGCTGCGCTGCTATTCTACGAGATCGCGCCACAGTCAGTCCTCTGACATCTTGTGGGAGGAGAGGAGATGGTTGATGATCCACAGGTACTGGGGCCAGGGGCTGATGAACGAGGCCATGCTCGCCGTTGCGGACTTCATCTTCTGCGAGCTCGGCCTAGGCTACGTGAGCCACACGTCCCTTTCCCCCATCTCTTGTCGTCTGACGGCCCACCGCAGATGGCCATCGACCCCCAGGTGGCGAACGCATCCTCGATCTCGCTCGCGAAGAAGTTCCCCGACATGGAGTACGCGTCGACGATCACGTGCCGCTCGAACTTCACCATCAAGCAGCACGTCTTCACCGTCTCGCGTGCGGAATACCTGCAGCGCTTCGGGCCCGCTCCCGTCCTTCCCGGCGGGAAGAAGGGGTGCTCGTACTGCTACAACCCGCGAGCAGTTGCGCGAGACGGCGGGGAGACGTGCAGCCGGTGCAAGAAGCGGTGGTACTGCAGCCTCGAATGCCGCGCGGCGGACTGGGAGGCGGCGGAGGGACATGGAGTCAGGTGCGCCAGCACCGGGTGAATTTTCTTGTGCTGCGAGGGCCGCTGTCGTTTTTTCTGTACTCCACACCGGCGATATACACGCTCAACGGATGGAATGGGCTCTGCTCGAAGTGACAAGGACGACGTGACCTGTCCGCATGCGCTCGACTATGAAAAAGGCGCGTCTAACGAAACGCACAGGTACCGGCCGTTGGAAGGCTACGGAGCACCTGCACCGGCGTCGTGACGAACGGTGAGCTGCCTCTGCATTGCGTCGAACTTTTCTCGTTCTCGGCGATCTAGCGCTGCCGTGCCGCTGATTACTGTGCGAGCGACAACGTCGTAGAGCCAGGCCGCCAGACGCGACGCCTCCGGAGCGGACCCACATTCGTCCAAGAGCGTGAGAGCGGCTTGGTAGTGGAGGTCCGCGAACCGCCGTCGCAGTGCTGTCAGTACGGTTTCGTCCTGGACATCGACAATGCGCACGTGCTCGCACAGGAAGCGGCCGGCGGACTCCCCACCCAGACGGCGCACCACGAAGAGCCGGTGTGAATCCGCGATTGCGGTCTCGGGGCGCCGCCGCAGGGTGTCACAGATGAGTTGGTTCAATTCAGATGGGGAGATCACGTCTGCGAGCGCGGCCGCGTGCCCGGCGGTGTATCGGATTGGGTCGCGCAAGTACTGGAGCACGGCGCGCGGGGTCGGTCCGCTCTGAGCCACGGCTGTTGAGATCTGCTCTTCTGAGACGCTCGGAAAGAGCGCCATGCTGGACTCGGATAAGACGACGAAAGCGCTGGAGACCAGATGGACATACCATTCCCGCAACTCCTTGCGTTCCCAGGGTTCCATGATCGTCCGATGCACGAAGTTCTTCCTGACCCAACGCTCGTCCACACCCGGGGCAGACGCGCAGATCGTGAAGAGTATACCCCGGTTGCGGACAGCTGGAGCCCTCCCGTATAGGACCGCATCGCCGTCCACGAGCGACCACACGCGTTTCTCCCGCTTACAGTCAGGCGCGACGAGCAAGTCCCAGGATGTAAGGGACCCTGTGTGCGCGGTGTACACGCCCTGGGCCGTGAAGAGGTACGTCGTCCCACCGGACGGGGACAGCATCACCAGGCGTTCCTCGGCGAGACACCGCCGGAGGATGTAGAGCAGCGAGAACGTCGATCCTGCCGAGCATGAGCACGGCGGGCCAGCGCAGAGAATGTACAGGCGAGCGACCTGATCCCGGCTCGCCAGTCAAGTGGACGCCGGAGTGGCCCTCGGCGAAGACCCCGCGGATGCGCGTCCAGGCGAGCAAAACCTCGTTGCGGACGTAGAACCGGCCGTTCGTCGCCTCGCCGATGGACCACGCTGCCGACAGAGCCGGAGGTACAGCCTGGAGGACATCGCCTTGTTTTCCAGAGGCCTCTAGCGTTCGAAGGCCCGGGGCTCCCCATGAGTCGCGCAGAAAGCGCGCGACTGCATCGTCGTCCGAGCACTTCGTCCAAGGATCCGAGTGCCAGCAATAGCCTGGGACCTCCACTATCCCACTAGGTGAGCATGGGCTATCTGAAGGATGGGCGGCATACACTTGGACGCACTACGCATGCCTGGACGTTGCACACCGGACGATATCAAGGCCCTTGTGGAACTTGCCGGTGGCGCGGCACGACTCTCATAAGCGCCGGCTAGTTCAGTGAGAAAACGGTGAACGATGTGTTCGTTCTCGAACAATATCCGCACATAAGTATCGCTTTCGACATTCGCCCGTGCATATCATTATTCACCATCGGCACCACCACCCGCACCCCCACGCCTCCCGCGCTTCTTCGCCTCTTTCGCGCGCTTCTTGTAGTCCGCGGTGAGCGCGCCCTTGCGCTCCTCCCAGCGCGCGCGGATCTGCTCGTCCGTCTCGGTGCGCCAGAACGCGTGCGCGGCGGACGCGGCGGGCACGCTGAACATCAGAGGGCGGATACCTGGCGCGTCCGCGTCGATGCGCCATTCGTCCATCCGCGCGGGGGGCAGAGCGACCGCTGGCGCAGGGAGGGCTACGGGAGCAGGCATGGGGACTGGTGCTGGAGCTTGAAGGGAGAGGCCTAGCTCGTCGTCCAGTTCCAGGTCCAAGTCGAGGTTCGCCATGAGCGAGAACCCAGCTGGGTGAAGACGGGTCAGTTGACTGCGAGCGAGGCGGGTGAGCGGGAGAACAGACCCTCTTCCTCGCGAGGCGCGAACATTTCCTTCAGGGACCGCGATTGGGCAGGCTCAGGCGCCTTGGGCTCCTCCGCCTCAGATTTGGAAGAACTCGATTCTTCAGAGGACGACGAGTCCGCATCCATGGCGTCGACTGGAACCGTCTCGAAGTCGTCCGCACCCGCATTACCCCGCGATGTCGCAACCGGCTTTTGTGCCTGCGCGAGTTCCTCCAGATCGCTGTCGAGCTCGCGCCACTGGTCCTCTCCGGCGCCAAACATGGACTCCAGTAGCTTCCGGCTGCGAGAGGTCTCCTCCTGCAGCGTCTGCTCCAGAGGATCCGCAGCCGATGCATGTTCATCCATCGCGTCCGATTCTGCGTCGGGTGACGGCGGCGCGACAATCACTTCCTTCTTCTTCTTCTCTTTCTTCGCCGGCGTCGGCGCAGGATCCTCGTCTCTCGGTGCTGGGTCCTGGTCTCGGACTGACGGAGGGCGCGCTGGGGCCGGCGCGATGAGCGCGTTCTCGAGCAAGGGTCCTGTAAGGTGGGTCGCCCCGTATCGAGAGGGGTCGAGTTTCTTGCGTCGCGCTCGGAGAAGCAAAGGCTTGACCTTGTTCTTCTTTTTGTCTTTCTTCGCCTTGCCCGTAGATGTACCCGCTGGAACCAGAGGCGCAGGCTTGGGAACAGGATGCAGCGGCCGCATGCGCATCGGGTGAATAAGGTGTCCTAAAGGCGTTTTGTACCATCCCTAATGCACAATGAGCATCTCAGCCATGGAATGAGCGAACTGAGCACGCACGTGATGCTGTTCGTAGTTGTCGAGGGTGACGGGCTCCATGTCGGCCGCCTCGTGCCCGTGTGCGCCGCGGACGCGCTTCCGCTTTTTCTTGGGCGGCTCAAGAAGTTCCTGCTCGTTCTCTTCCTTCTCCTTCAGCCAGCGCTGGGAAAAGTCGGGCCTGGCGGGCGCGATGCGCAGCCGAGCGCCCTTCCATGTCGTCCCGCTGAGCGCGGTGACGCCTGCAAGCCATGAGCTGGGAGAGCGGTAACAACATACCGCTTACAGCGCGTAACCTGAGTGGGAGCAGCCTCAAGCACGGCGTATCCGAATTTTCGTGGGTCTCCTGGTGCCCGCGGTCAGCAGAGCGCGACCAAGTAGGGCTGCCGAACGCGAACCATTGCCATCTTTCGCGCCGAAGCCGTCCAGGGCGCGCACAGTGCCAAACGACGAGAGCTTGGCCTGAATATCCTTCTCGGATATCGCGGGAGTAAGACCAGATATATGAAGACGCGTCGGAGCCGGGGCACTCATCGCGGAAAGGACGAGACGCGTCGCGGTTGTTGCCGGATTGAATGGAAATCCTCATGACCCGGAGAGCAAGGAATTTACTGGCATATCATACGACCGGACATGTAGACGTGCGAGTATGGTACATAAGGATAGAGTGAATGAACATATGCTCGTGAGAGGAAGGAAAGGACATGAGAGCAAGTACAACAACTGAACAGCAAAACTACTTCCATCCTGAAGGTCCGGAGACGGGAACGCGTTTGGCGCCCATCGTTTTCGTCGGCACTGCGCGCGCGGCCGCAAGAGGCTTCGTCGGCGGCGGCTTGACTGTTGCTGGCGGCGAGACGCGCTTGACCGTCGTCGTCGTGGTTGGCGGCACGGGCGATATCCGCTTCGCAGTCGTCGCGGGCGGAGGCGAGATGCGCTTGGGCGCAGGCGCAGCTGCGGGCGCAGGCACGCGCTTCGCTGCGCCGACCTTCGCTGGCGCAGCGGGCGCGGGCTTCGGCCGCTCCTTCATTTTGCGCGGCGACAGCGGCGCGCGCGGCTTCGCGGCAGGCGCAACCTTGCTCGGGCCCGGGACCGGCGCGGGAGGCGGCGCGCCGCGCGGGCGCGTGTTCTCCTTGTTCGCGGTGCCCCGGACGATGCGCAGGTCCTCGTCGGACGAGTCTGCGTGTGCGGTCCTGCTCGACGGGCGCGAGGTCTGCGCCTCGGACGGCTCGGGCGACGGCGACGGCGTCGACGGGCGCGAGACGGCGGCCTCGAGCTCGCGCGCGAAGTCGAAACTGACGAGCGGGCCCGCGGCGGGAGGGAACGACGTGCGCGGCGCGACGGCGCGCTGGCCGGACGCGCCGAGCTTGAGCTCCGCCGCGAGGCTCGTGGGCATCGGCGGGAAGGAGATGCGCGTCGGTGAGCGCTGCGCGGACGGCAGCGCGGGGAACATCTCGTCGTGCTCGTCCTGCTCTTTGCGCGCCTGATCTTCTTCGGATACCTCTTCTGCCTGCTCGTCTTCGTCCTCGGCCTCAGCCACGCCTTCCATCATCGAGCTGTCGTCCGCGAGCATCATGATGCGGCTCAGCGGGCTTGGGCGTGCAGGTGAGAATGCGTGCTTCGCGGGGCCGGCCTTGCGTGGGAAGACTCCACGGCCAGGAGTCTCGAAGAGCGGTGAGGACAGGCGCCGCTGGTGTCTCGGCGGGCTCTTGCGCTTGAGCGGTGATGTCGGGCCGCCGACTGCGAACGAGACGCGCTTCGGGTGCGGTGGGCTGAAGCTCTTGCGCGGGCTCTTCGCCTTGACAGGTAATGGTGCTTCCTCGTGTGCCTCCTCAACGTCGGGTCCTACTGGCGCTGCAGGGAGCTGCGGTCGCAGCAAAGCTTCAATAGAGGACGAGGGAAAGGGTTTGGTAGCAGGAAGGGCGACAGGCGAAGGTTTTGGTCGCGCTGGCAATGCTGAGGCCGTCGGGGGAGTAGGGGGCAATTCGGCCAATATCTGTTGTACCTGCCATGAGCGCTTCTCTTCGAGGAAAGCAAGGCGCTGAGCCTGCGTGTAGACAATTAGCAAACGGGCACGCGATGGATGGAAGGCAACGCTACCTCCAACTCTGCGCGTTGTCGACCCAGAGCTACGGCCGACTCGGTAAACTTTCGACGCTCCTCGTCCAGTTGTACTTGTTGCTGCTCCAATTGTTCCTGCAGTTCGTCGCGTTCTGCAGCCGCGGTAATTTCGCTGCGTGCCATGTCAATATATGACGCAGGAAGGTCCAGCGGACATACAAGCTCTGTTCTGCGGGCGCTTGCGGTGCGGTGCCCATAAATTGCTCGTCCGAGGCAAATCGGTCGAAGAGTGCCTGCGATTGTGCAGCGAAAGTGGCGTTCTCTGCCTTCGCTTTCTCTATTGCGACGTATAAGACGAAGACAGAGCTGCATCAGCAATACCACATACCAAGCTCGTCTTTCAATTTGTTGATCACGCCTTGTAGACGCTCAACATCCGCCTGGTGCTTTTCGTCTTGCTCCTGAGCTTGTGCGGCTGGGGCGGATGCGTTACTGATACCGTTGGCTAAGCTCGTAAGAGAGTCGCGCAGGGCGTTGGTCATGGACATGAGTTTGGCGTGAGCGTTATGAGCATTGGAAAGAGTGGAGGCCGCGGGGCTGAACACCTCGGCGGCGGTCAAGGGCGCCTGGACCGAAGGGTCAGAATACGCTGGTCTTAGACCGTGCAGCAGGATACTCACCACTTCTGTCATGACGGCATCGGGGCCTTGGCTCAGTGCGGCGGCGTCCTGCGTGAGGTTCTGCAAGCGATTGGCCGCGGCGAGCAGCACCTCGCGAAGCTCGTCGTTCTCGGTCATGAGCTGCTGGCGGGCCTCTTCTGCGGCCTTGAGTGACGTCTCCAAGAGTCCGGCGCTTCCGCCGACGCTAGCACCGTCGAGCACCACCGCGTTAGCAGGTTGGCCAGTCGAAAAGTAAAAACCGGCCGTCGCGCCGCCCAGATGCAGTTGAGCGTCGGACACCTTGGTGAAGCGGTCTGAAAACGTCTGCTTGTCCTTCTCCAGGCGCCTGATCTCCTGTTGAGAGGTGGTTCGAAGGTATTGGAGCGAGGTTTTCGTTCGAGAAAGGTCGGTAAGTGCGGCTTTCTTCTGGCTTTCGACGGTTGCAAGGTCTCGTTGAGCTACACTAGAAATAATGCACTCAGCACGTAGGCGTCCAAATACAATATGAAAAGCAGACGTACGCCAGGCGCGCTTTGAAGCGTTGGGTATCTTGTTCGGCCCGTGCGGTCTTCTCGAGTTGCGTTCGGTGCAGGGATAGCAGCCGTTCGTGGTCGTATGACAGGTTACGATACTTGGTCGTAAGGTCTTCGGCTCTGGATACATCGTTCTGCGAGATAATCCGTTAGTACTGTCCTGGATGGGCATCTGCGGGCAGCAACCACTCACCGCCCGTTGGCTCAGCAGGCCCATGATGCATTTGACAACCGCCTTTGCGCTGCCAGCATCCAATCCGCCCAGGTCAAGCCCGTTGCCGTGCGCAAAGCCATGCGCGAGCAATTGCGCGTTCACATAAGCCAGGCCGCCGCCGTCGCTGCCGACGTCGGACTCGAAGGTGGCGTCGTTCAGGGACGGGTCTATCTGCGGCGGGGAGCCCAGCGACGAGTTCGCGAGGTCGTACGCCCAGCGCACGATCTTGCGGGCTGGCGTTGCTGTGGCCATTAGTCTGGGCGGCTGCGAAGGCAAGGTACGGGGTTGGCCGAAGCGCGGTTCGCGGCGCGTCACGTGCCGGATGCTTCCGGTTTTTCCTTGCACATCAACGGTCACGGGATGGCGACGGTAGACGACGACCTGCTCATCGAGAACGCGTCACTGGCGGATGGGACAAGAGTATCCATTGTCTGTAGCGCAGGGAGAGTCCAGGACGTCGGAAATCCCGAACATTTGGCGACGAACCGAGACTTTCGTCACCGAGTCGACGCTGAAGGCGGTCTCTTGATTCCATCGTAACAGGCTCGCTTGACGGCAACATGATTCTTACTCATTTCTATCCACAGACTCTGTCACTCGCACATACACCTTGACAAGTGCTTTATCCTCGACTCGTGTCCGCTGGTTGATGGGTAAGCCTCGTATTGCTCCCTTGTCGACCGCGGTGTTAATATCATCAGTTCATTCCAGGAAGCGCTCCAAGTAACCGGGCATGCCAAGTCCCAGTTCTCTGAAGACGATCTCTTGCGTCGGGGACGAAAACTCATTCAGGATAGCGTCAAGTTCGGCGTCACAAGCATGCGCGCGCATGTGGAAGTGGATGAGATCGTCAACTTCTCCTGTCTAACGACGGGCCTTACGCATTCTCACGAGTTCAGAGACGTCTGTCATGTGCAAATAGCCGGTCAGTCGATTCAGACTGATCCGAGCCCGAGTCGTCCAGGCTCAATGCTGACCGCTTCGGTATTAGTATTTGCACAAGAAGCCATGATTGGCAGAAAGAATGCCGAGCTACTTCGCTCCGCGTGTGCATATACAGGTGTGGGAGCAGTCGGCTCTGCGCCGTACGTGGAACCGAACGAAGCCCTCGCTCTGCAAAATATCGACCTCGTCATCGACCTTGCGCTTTCTCATAGACTCCATCTAGACTTCCACCTCGATTACAGCCTATCTTCAGATGGAAGACCGCCTCTTATCTACGCCGTACTACGGAAGCTTCACGAGGCACAATGGACGGTCCGTAACCCAGGGAAGAGCATCGCGATCGGCCACGCCACGCGTCTCTCGATCTTCACTGCCGAAGAGTGGCGCGACCTCAGGACTGAGATAGGCGACCTTCCCGTAACTTTCATCGGGCTACCTCAGAGCGACCTGTACATGATGGGACGAGGACCTCCTGGCAGCCGACCGAGAGGGACGCTCAACGTTGTTGAGATGATCCAGCACTTCGGCTTGAGCGCCGCGCTCTCTGTCAATAATGTCGCCAACGCATTCACCCCTCAGGGAAGCGGAGATCCGCTGGGACTCTGCCCTCTCGGAGTCGCGCTCCACCAAGCAGCTACGCCAGACGCATGCAGATTGCTACTTGTGCGTGTGCACGTAGAGATCTGCTTATGTTTTTGTCGTCTTCGTCTCACTCGACCCCATACAGGAAGCTGTCACCACGCGATCAAAGAGGGCGATCGGAGTGGACTATTCTGGCCTCCAGGTCGAAGCAGGCATGCCAGCCGACCTTGTCCTCCTCCACGACAACCCGACCGTCCAGGACGCCGCGCTCAATCCGAGCGAGAGCAGGACGACCATCAAAGCGGGCAGGGTGGTCGCGCACAGGCGCTTGACCGCATCTATTGTTGTGTAGCTCCACTGGCCTTCATAGAGTAGTGGCAACAGATAAACACACTCATGTTTTGCACAGAGTACCATGCCCACCCGCGGCCGCCCAGTCCGCCGCGCGGCACTCCAGCCCGCAGTACCACCTTACCCCGCAACGCGCGCACGTCTCGCCGCCGCCTCGCACGCGCGCGCGCGGGTTGCAGCAGTACGCGCAGCACGGCGTGCCGGCGAGGGGTGCGAGCCCCGCCGGGCGCCCGAAGCGCGCGAGGTAATCCGCGCGCGAGACGGCGAAGACGAGCTGCGTGCGGCCGAGGTCCGCCATGCACGGGACGCTGCCGCGGTACGCCATGTCGGGGTATTTGCGCGCGAGCGCGATCGACGCGGTGTTCTCCGCCAGCGGGTCGATGACCAGCTGCCGGCGTGTGTGAGATTTTGAGACGCAGGGTGTGTGTGCCTGGGGAGGACGTACGTGCCCGAGCCCGAGGTCGCAGAAGATGAAGTCCGAGAGCGCGAGCATCGCCTCGTGCATGAGGCCCTGTCCCCAATACCTATCATACGCGCATCATTGAGCACACTTGAGCGCAGGAGGAGCCCAGAGACTCACTGCGGAGCAATCTCATAGAACAGACGCGCGGCCCACTCGTCCAGCTCGCCGCGCGCGGGGTCCGAGTCGACGTCGGGCCACAGGACTGCGCCGTCCAGGGACAAACGCAGCGCCTCAGGGCTCCCGCCGCCGAATCCATCCAACGGGAACGAGGCAAACTCGATTGCAATATTTCCGATGTAGGTGTCGTCTGCGTGTGGGAGTGGCCTGTGGGTGGGAAGGCCCTTGACGCGCGGGATGGCCCGCGCCGCGTCGGACGGCGCAGGGATCGCCGACGCCTTGGGTCTGTCGTGCAGGCTCGTGAGATGGGATGATGGTGAGTGGGGTAACGGAACGGAGCGCACGTTATAGCGAAGACGTAGCGTGTGCGCTCCAGCGTGCCGCCGTAGCCACGGTGTGGGATGCGGTCGCGAATGTAGCCCTTGCCGAACGACATTGCACTAGAGGGACTGGGCTGGCCGTACAACTGAAACTTGTTGACACGCGGGTCTCCCTTCACGCTGTACAGCCGCTCGAGGTCCTCCGGTTTGACAGAGCGAACCACTGTGCGTGGGATTGTAAAGCCAGGGTTTCGCACTCGAGTGCGACATACCGAGTCTCGGCGTCTCGAACCAAAGCATTGTGTTCGGAGTCAAGAGATCTTCAGGAGAGCAGTGAGAACGGTTGAAAGCAGAGTTGAGACTCAACGCGCCTGAATCTTGTGCCCAGGTGGATGCGCCAGCGGGGGCGGCCAGCTTACTCTCATACAGATTCTTCCGCTCATCCAGCAGCGTAGGGGGCTCAGCCTTGGCCGCCTTTTCTTCGGCGAATCGCCTAATTTCACGCAGCGTCTCGGTCGCGTGGGCTATGTGCTCCGCGGTGCTGGTCACGTCAATCCTCGAGCTATTCTGCATAACGCAAGGGAGAGTTAGAGTCCATATATTGATGTGATGAGAGCCCACCTTGTGCCCTGGTTCCGGTTGGTTGTGGGTTTCCTTGTGTGCCGGCCCTGTAACGCGCGTTTCCAGCAGCCGCACAGGACCGCACACGTGACAGGACATACATGACCCCTTGAAGCATTCTAAAAACAGTAAGACAGGTCAGATGCGCGTAGAAGTTACTGGGATACTTGCCTTGCGAGCAGAAAAAGCTGTCGCGGCCGAGCCTGCCGATGTTTGTGAGCGAAATCGATGGCGCACAACCATGCCAGCATGCTCGCACTTGGCGCATTTGGGACACTGAAGGTTTGCACTCTTGCCACAGCCCTCACTGAGGCAGACTTGCTTCGGACTTTTCGGCATGGTGACAAGCGGAGAAAACGCGTCGTTCGGAGTCTCAAATCGCGTGTTGTCGCGCACTTGACGGTTCACGGCAGCGCCAACAGAGCACTTCGCAGCATCAATTCACTAGTATATAACATTGGGATACGTATACTGGGCATGCATTGTCAAAAATAGGATATTTTTGGATAGTACTCACAAGCATTGCCGTTTGGACCCCTGTTGGGTTGAAGATGTCTGGATGGCCTCATTTTAGTAGAACCTGGATATTACGAGTAATTATATGCCGATTTTCTCCATTAATGCTTTGGAAGAATCACCCCCTTTCCCGTGTTGGGCTCGATCAAGCGGGAGCAGATCAGATAAGATGACAGATTTGAAGCCGCGATCCGATAATCCCCCTCTTTCAGCCAGTGACTCCGAGTGCGGCGCGCGGCTGCAGGATGACGGGCGCTGACAGCAAGCCCATCGTCGACTTCACGGAGCACGACACCGACGCCGTCGTCCTCGCCGCGGCAAACGGCGACCGGTTCCGGGTGCCGCGGGTCGCGCTGGTGCAGGGGTCGCCGTTCTTCCGGCAGATGCTGTCGCTGCCGCAGCCGGCGTCGGCGTCGTCGGCGTCGGGCGAGGCGGAGGCGATCCAGATGTCGGAGGCGAGCGAGGTGCTGCACTACCTGGTGACGCACCTGTGCGGGCGGGCGCTGCCGGCGGTGACGACGCTGGGGCAGGCGGACCGGATCCTGGTCGCGGCGGACAAGTACGACATGCCTAACCTGACGTCGGTCGTGCACTACCTGCTGCAGCACCCGCCGGAGCCGACGAGCCACATCCACCGGCACGTGCTCGCCGCGCGCTACCGCTGGGAGGACATGCGCCGCGCGGAGGCGATGGCGAGCCTCAACGCCGCGCTCGACGGCGCCGAGGCCGCCCGCTGCGACCCCGCCTACGTCGTCCCGCTGCTCGCCCTGCGCCAGCAGCGCTCGGACGCGTTCGCCGGCGCCCTGCACGCGATGCGCACCCGCGTCACGCTGCCGTTCGCCATGTTCATCGCGAAGCCCGTGCTCTCGAGCCGGTCCGCGGACGACCGCGACGTCGCGGCCTACAACCACGACGCCGGCGCGCTCTTCTTCTGGCGCCTGCGCTACGAGTTCACCATCCGCCCCGGCGGCGCGTTCGTCGTCCAGGAGGAGTACACCAGCTGGCCCGAGTGGCAGCGCTTCGAGACGGCCGGCCTCTGCGACCAGTCGTCCGTCGAACGCCTCAAGGACCGCCTGCGCAAGATCGTCGATGGCCTCCCGTCAGACCTCCCGCCATTGTGACTATGCTTTCAGGTGTTGAAATTAGAGGGTTTGTTGTACCGATGCTATAGGGCGTTTCACGGTGCGTTTTTTTCTGGCGTTTTGATGCAAACGACGTTTCGTTTTCGAAACAAAAACGCCGGGAAAAAACGTCGGAATGAGCCGAAAAAACGTGAAATCGGAAACGTCCCAGACCTCGTTTTTGCAGCGCGTTTCGTTTTTCCCTCTCGTTTCGTTTCTCGACCGGGCACACCGAGCTTCCGCCGTGTCCGGCCCCGCTCTTGCTTGCCATGAACCGTCGCTCGTCCACTCGCAGTGCGTCAGCGGCCACTCGCCAGCCCGCGCCAGCTGCCAGAGCGGCCTCTGGGCAACCCACTGCGCCAAGGAAGGCCAGACAGAAGCCGGTAGTGGCTGACGATAACGAGGACGAGGACGACGATGGCGACGACGGTGCCCAGGCTGGCAAGGGCTCAATCCCTTGGAAGAGACGGCCCGAGCTGACGCAGCGGTGCATCGAGTACTTGTCGGACAACGTCGCGGACAGGCTCAAGCTTTTCTCGGACGCTGTCGGCGACGCTAAGAAGGAGGGCCGCAAGAAGACAGTCGCGAGGGACAACAAGAAGGTCGTTTACGAGGCCATGGCCAAGTACGTCTTCAAGGACGACGCGGAGGAGGAAGCAGGATACGCTGCCAGCCCAGCTCGCTATACAACGTCGTTGACGCAGCATTGGGCAAGGTATGTCCTTCGATAAGGACCGGATGCTCTTTCTGATGGTCTGCAGGACACGCAAGGCGTACCAGAAGCACTGCAAGTCTCTGGGAGAGACTGGTGCTGGCCTGCGTCCCGAGAACGTTGTGCCAGGTTCCGCAATGGCAAATTCAATTGGTCTGTCCCACTCAGTCGTGCTTGTTCACTTTCTTACTGTCCGATAGACCTGATCAAGTCGAAATTCCCGTTCTGGGACGACCTGCACGGCTGGTGGTGCGAGCTCCCCAACTACAACCCAGTCGGCATCAGCTCCTCCGCCCCCGGCACCAACCACGCTGCCTCTGCTGCCGCCCTCTTTCGTAAAAAGGGAAACCAGCCCCCTGCGAGCTCATCCGACGATGACACAAGTGCCGGGGCCTCGGACGAGGCGGATGCCGATGGCTTGGACGCCGCATCGCGTGCAGAGCTTGACGCAGATCCCAAGGTATGTCCCTGCCGATCGACATGAGCGACACTGACAAGATTAGGCTAATCAGGACGACACCGCCAGTGGATTCGACGATGGACTGTCACCGCAGGTGCCAGTCATGCCCTTACGCTCATCATCTCCCGCCTCGCTCTCTGCTTCGTTCTCGCGCTCCCCGTCCGTCGAAAGCGATCCAGCACCGGCTCCGCGTGTCGTTTCTCATTCGTCTGTCGTCCCGCCTGTTTCCCGGCCTGCGCTTCCTGCTACGCTGTCGTCATCATCGCAAGGCATTGGCCCCGGTCAGAAGAATACCCAAGCTCGCTCCGCATCCCGTGCCCCAGCTACTAAGAAGAGCACACGCTCGAAGAACCCCATTGAGGCCTTTTCCGCGACCCGCATTGCAGAGACTGAGCGCATTGGCCAGAAGCGCAAATTCGAGCACGACGAGTTCCTTGCAAAGACGCAGGCGGCAGAGAAGGTTAAGCGGCTCAAGATCGAGTCGCAGGAACGGATGGCGGCGCTTCAGCTCGAGCACGAAGCTAACGAGAAGCGGGCCGAGCGCGAGTTCAAGTTGGAGATGATGCGGCTTCAGCTGCAAGCGCCGTCAGCGGCTGCTCCTCGTTCTGTG
Organism: Auricularia cornea; assembly: GCA_030578095.1. Taxonomy (NCBI): domain Eukaryota; kingdom Fungi; phylum Basidiomycota; class Agaricomycetes; order Auriculariales; family Auriculariaceae; genus Auricularia; species Auricularia cornea. The sequence continues at coordinate 803,684 of JARLTE010000009.1, read as the reverse complement.
CACCAGCCCGTAGCTGGTGGCGCTACTGTGGCGCATGGCCTCGACGAGTATGGTCTGACCCCTGAGGAGCAGAACAGCTTGTTCTCTAACATGCCTAATGGCTTTCCCTTCGGCCCATGAATACTGTGCCGCTTGCCTCCATTTCACACACAGTTCTTCTCCCTCGACCCTACAACACTACTCCTAGCCGTTCCTTGCTAATTTCTATGCTCCCAGACTCCTTATCATATCTTCAGTCCCCTCCCTTTACGCATACCAATCCCTAGTCACTATTATCGACGTGCCCCTCATCGTAATCTTCGTCGTCTACATCAGCCTGGGTGTTTAACCAGTCGAACAAATCAGATCTGAGCTCTTCGCGTCGCCTCTGCCCTGCTGCAAGCCGCTGCGCGGGATCGACTGCTGCGGGTGCTCCAACTTGCACTCCGGGCGGCGGGTCTTGCTCCCCTGCGATGTTGGCTTGACCCTCGCGCAGCATCTCGCGTGTAAACTCCTCATCAACCTCACCCAGATCGTGCTCGATCCGATGTATGAGGTTGTGAAGGACAACGCATACCCGGACCCATGCAAGCGCTCGGTGGTGAGCCTCCTCGGAGCTGATCTGCTGACGCAGCTGTCGAAGTGAGTGGAAACGACCTTTGAGCAGTCCCATGACATGCTCAGACTTTACTCGTACCTAGGACATGTTAGTCTCACCCGCAGACAGTGCTCAAACGTACTCGAGAAACCCAATAATTGAACCGCTTGTTTTCGGGGAGCAGCGCCTGCGGACGCTTGTACGGAGTGATGCAGTAGTTGCGCAGCGCGTAGGCTGAGTCGGCCCAGATCCATTCGCCGTCCTCAAACAGGTGGTTGTGCTCCTTGACGACCCTGCTATCCTCAAAGCAGGTAGAATCATGTTGACTGCCAACGTGGCCAAGCACGTAGTCGATGATGCGACAGTTGGGTAAACTAATGACCTAGGGGAGATGAGAAACCACCACGTTCAAAGCAACAGGGAATACCTGTAAATTGAGCGCATAGACCATCTTCCTCGAGAAGAACGTCTCTCCGTGCCAACCAGGTTTCTCAAAGAGCGGGATTAGAGTCCCGTCGACCATGCAGAACCCATCGCGCCATGCAGGGCATGATACAGCCTCCACCCAAGCCTTCGCAGCTTCCTTCTCGTCTCCAACAGCCCAGCGGATAGCGTCATCGTGTAATCCAAGTACGGCGATGAAGACGCGTTCCGTAGCGACAAACACAAGCCCAGCTGATACCCCAGCCCACTGCGCGATAGACTCTACAGATGCTGCATTCCCGGAGTGCCCCAGTCGATAGAGCGTGATGGCCAGCTGCTGGTCTACTGGAAGCTGGCTTGCTGAGGGTGACTCGTTGGTGAACACCGGATCGTCCTCGATCAGCGAGAGGAGGCGGTCAAAAGACGATGGGGAAACACGGAGATTGCGCCTGAAGCGCTTGGGGTCGCTGTTCTTGAAAGTCCCCAGCACAAGGGGCAGCTGGGAGCTTTTCTCCACAGGCGGAGCAGGCCGAAGTACCCGTGTGTTGGACAGCATGAGAAGGGCCTCCTCAACAACCTGCATGTTGTGGAGGTAGACGTCGTCTTCATCCTCGCTTTCTGCAGCGGGAGGATCGAGGGACATCGAAGAGGCAGAGGACGATGCGGATGACAACTCCATGCTCGAGTCTGACGACAGATCGGGTGACATCGGTGGCTCTGACGCGCCCTGTGCGGCCTGGTGTAAGGCAGAAACCTCCCTGGCCTCCCTCAGGAGGGCACGGATGGCTTGCTCGCGGTACGAGAGAGCGGGCATGGTACGAGGGACGGTGCAGGTGAAAGCCGCACGGCTACATTTACACACAGCAGTCCTCGATCGAATCTTCGGAAGGGCTACGGAGCATCGGAAGCTCACGATGCTCAGGCTGCGGAGTGTTTGCCGCGCACGCGGCATGCGCGGCACACTCACTACTGTGTGAGCCGCAAGAGATGTACGGCAGGGGGGTTTCACGGTAAAAAACGCGTTTTGCAACATATCAAAACGGCCGCACGTTTCGTTTTATAGAAAAAAACGTCGGAAAAAAACGTCACCGTGAAACGCCCTTATGTAAGTATCTGCTATCTACTCTGTTGTTTTGCCGCGGAGTCGGCGGCCTTTCCGCCGCGACGATTAATTTTCCACAGTGGGTGACTTCCCGTCGCCGTTTAGACCAGGTATCTAAACTCCAGAGTGTTCCAAATAACCGAGCCCGCCCCGCATCAGGCGTTGAACGTTGATGGCTCTGAAGCGTTCCGTGTCCAATGCCCTCTGCGGGCCCTGGCATTGTGGGCATCGTTTAGTGGCTGACAGGATTCTCCGTACGACAGTGAAGATCACAATGGCATCTCATGGAGCTGGGCAGTCGTGTATGTTCAAGTTGTGATCTATGGTGTGATAACCGAGCGGAAACAAATCTGGAACCGTCTGGATTTTTGACACCTGGTCCAAACGGCGACCCAGCAGTGGTATCCGTAGCCGCCGCCGCCGCGCATCCCGCGGGAGCTCGATCCCCTCGCCCGTCCAGCGCGCTCCATCGACCAGTGCGCCATCCGAACTAGGCTGCAGCCAGCCGCAATTGCCGCCGTGCCTGCATTTGCGACAGCATTTAATCACAATTATCTGGTTTCACGGTCGACAGCCGCTTCCTCGCTTGGTTTGACGCGCCCAAGACGACCCGCGACCTTCGGGCGTTCTGAAATTCCAAGGATGTGCACTGTTCCAGGCGTCGGGGGCCCCGGCGATGGACCTTCTGGTGACCGGGCTGAGAATTTCGACGCGTCGCTTCCTGAAACGAGCTGCCGCTGTCAGGAGCTGCCTGTCCTTCTGCCTGTCGGATATATCGCTCGTCGCTCACGTGCGCGCGTCGCAACGGCCTGTCGATTGCTGGGCGCATCTGAGATCCGGCAGGCCAGTGCTTCTCAGCCGTTTCCTTCTGGGCTGTCCGCGGCGTTCTTTTGCGCGCGTCAGGAGCGCGTCTCGCTTCTGGCTCGGTAGTGTAAAGCCTGTTTCAAGTCTCCTCTCGCATTTCCGCACCAGTCTCACCACCAGCGCTCGTTCAGCTTACGGTTTTCTCACTGGCACATTAATGACGGCTGTGGGGGAACTGTCTGCCGCTTAGCGGTTTAACAGCGCAATGTTTTCTGCAAGCAGCGAGGACGATCTCGAAGTTTGACACGCGGACGAGAGGGCAGCCTCACGTCCAGATCTCCAGATTCCGCAGATTTCCCTGTGGCAGCGCGTTCTATTTGTGGCGGGTGGGAGGATCCCGGATACTCCCGCGACAGAGGCGAACGCGCCCCTCCTTTGAATGCGGCGCGAGTTGAGTCTGAAACCCCGCAGCGTCTCTTGACCTCCTACCTCCACCATCCCCTCCCGCCCCCTCCCCTGATGCAGAGCACCGCCCACGCCCCCGCCGACGGGCGGAGCACGCCGCGCCCGCCGACGCAGGCCGCGCTGCTGACGCCGCCGAGCTCGAGCGATCGCCCCCAGGCGCCGCACGACGCGTTCGCCAGCGCGCTGCTCCTCGACGCGGCGAGCCCGCCGCCGGCCCACGCGCACCCGCGCTCTCCGCCCGGCGCCGCGGCCGCCGAGCTCCGCCAGCCCGTCGCGTTCTCCGCCGCGCACGAGAACGCGCTCGAGCAGCTCAAGCGCGCCATGTCGGAGCACAACCCCGAGGAGCGCGACGACAAACGGCGCTCAGGGGCCCCAGGTCCGTGGCTCGGCATTCTCCGCTACGCATACATTCTGGATTCTGACGCCGCACACCTCGCAGCTATCGTGGCCTCGGATCCGCTCTCGAACCCCATGAAGTGCGGAATTGTTTCCCCCTGTCTCGCCGATGACGCGTCGCGCCGGGCTGACTCGCCGTCCCCCTCCCCCTTTTCCCGGTTCCTCCTGTCTTCGCCGCTGCAGCACGACCAATATTTATATCAACGGTCTTCCGCCGAACTTTACGGAAGAACAGCTGTACAAGATCGTGGGGCAGTTCGGCAACGTTCTCAGCGTCAAGACGTTCACGCGCGCGATCTCCGACAAACCTTCGTACGTGCCGCGTCTTTTGCTTGCGCATGCGCATGCATGCTTACATAATCCAGTGGATATGGTTTTGCCCTGTAAGGCGACCCCTCCGGCATTCAGGGACAGAAATCTCACACCGCCACACAGCTTCGAGCGCTTGGAGGACGCTGAGAACTGTATCAAGGCCCTGAGACGCTCCAAAGATCTGCACCCATCATTCTCCAAGGTATGTGTCAGCTTCGCCCTGGTTGAGGCCCCCCCAGTTTCTGAACTGGGTCTCTAGCAAGTTCACAAAATCCCAGTCCGCAACATCTCACCCTCGACACCGCCCATGCCGACCCCACGAGCTCCGCAGTCTGCACCGCCCCTCCGCGCGCAGACCAGTCCCTCGATTCTGACCAGCATGTCCCCGTCCCTCTCTGACTTGGGCGCTTCGCATCACGGACTCAACTACATTGACATCCCCTCGCCTGACCCCATCTCACTTCGACCTCTGAGCATGGCCATGTCTGCGCTTCCCGAGCTCAGCGGCCCAGTTGACATCTCGATCATCGGCCTCCCGCTTCACGCTGACTCTGGTGTACGTCTGCTTGACTTGTCACCGTTCACGAATAGCCTTCTGACGCGGACGCGTGTACACAGAAAGCCCTGCAAGCGCTTGTCTCTCCGCAAGTCATCCTTGGCAGCTGCTTCTTCCAAACAACGCTCGCTGGCTCTGTGCGCCTTGTCGCCTTCATCCGGTTAGTCTCACGTCGGCTCGTCGTCCCTCATAATGGCTTACTCTGGGGCAGCCTCGAGTCGCTGGATGCGGCGCAGGACGTGATCAGCCGCTTGAACGGGCGATCCATTCGCGGATTGACGGGCCCGCTGCTCGTCAAACTCGCAAACCTTCCTCGCAGCACACCCGCTCGCGTCCCCCACGTCGCCCCTCCCACCATGCCATCCTTCGTCGACGTCACAGACGCTCTCAACCAGCCCTCGTCGCGCCTTCGTAGGTTCTCCAGCGTGCCCTCGCTTATGTACGGCGCCCATGGAGACGAGGTCGAGGAGCTGCGCCGTACGTTGACGAGCAACGGCTTCGAATTCGGGGACGAGCAAGGACAGGGCGAGAACGCTTTCACCGTCGATCCTGGTCGCGCGCCACTGCGATCGCCCGTTGCAGAGGACCTCCATTTGCCGCCCCATCTCAAGTTCAGCGTCGCGGACATCCTGCGCTCCCCTCGCACTCGCGTCGAGAGACTCGGCCGGTTCACTCCCGGGGAGAAGATCGAGTACGCTGACACCGAGAGGGCGACCGCCGGCTTCTCGTTCAACGACCGGCTCCCTGGCTCCGTCCGCGCCACAGCACCGTTCACTCCGGCTAATTCCACAAGCTCGAACATCTTTCCCACGCCCCACCCCCCTCGTCTGACTCCCTCGGAGATTGCTGCTGCTCAACTCCAGGCGTCCCCGTACATGTCGCGCGCACCGCTGCAGAAGCGCCCGAGCAAGGCTGTTCCCATCCGTGCGCCTCCCCCCGAACAGAGTGAGAAGCAGACGCCCGAGGCTATAGACCACTTGGCCATGGCTTACAGCGCCGCCAAGGCAGCTGGTATCCGCACCGCAGCGGAGGTGCTGGCCGACTCTCGCGCCTTCCCAACATCGTCGCCGCCTACGTCGATCTCGTCCGGCTCGCCTCCCTCTACCACGCTCGTGTCGCCACCCGGTCTTCCGTTCTTCAATCATTCTCACAGCTCGCCCGAACAACTCTCCGTCGACCGTTTCCCCGTCCTGCAGCCCGCGTCGCTGTCACCCTCCTCGTCTTCGCATTCCATGAAGAGTAACGGGTCGTTCAACGGATTTAAGCCGTCGAAGCCGTACGACTACGGCTCTCTCTTCACCCAGACCGGCGCGCCGAATCCGCTCATCGACTTCCCCGACTCGCCCGCCAGCTCGAACTCGCTCGAAGATGATGACGACGACGGCGAGAGCGCCGAGGATCTCGAGATCCAGGCTGCTGGTGCGCGGTGGCTTGACTCGTGGCTCAACGAGCCGGACGACGCAGAGAAGGAGCTGCAGCGCCCGGCCGTCGGTTGGATTGGCGAGTCTGGCTCTGGCGAGGTGCTCGAGCCGGCCGACGACAAGGGCTTCGTGCCCGTCTCCACCAGCTCTCCGTCGCTCCTCGGCGGCACCACATGCACCCATGCTTGATTCACCTCGTCGACGTCCTGATCGCTTGCTTTCACCACCAACAACTCGAACGCTTTTTGCTAAGTCAGAAAGGTCGCCCGACTGCGCGACATGCTCTCCCTCTTGCTGATTATCCTGCTCTCTGGTGTCGTCGCTCGATTCGCATTCTACATACATTACCTGGTCAAGATTCTAAGTCCGGTCTGTCTACGTTGCTCACAGCGCTGTAACACTTCGTCCCCCTGCTTGTACATTTACATGTACACCGTCCACCGCCCACGGCCATGTGTACTTGGTGAATCCAAATAGAAACCTGAATAGTAGAGTATAGTATCAGTAGTCCAGAATACACGACTGGAGTTGACTGCGAAGGCGCCGGGCATGGTTGCAGAAAGGCTGTTCCTGGGCGTGCAGAGAAGCAAAGAAGCGGAACAACGTCAGAGCCTCACATCATCCGTCAATGCACATCTTTGTGGAGCGTCGATCGGCTTCGCCACGTCCGGCGCGCACGCATGATGCACGGGAAAGCGGTGAGAGCGCAACGCGTGGAAAGCGAGGACTGAGACGCGTGCTATTACGAGTGTTACTATGCGCAAAGCCCGAAAGCGATGGTCCGGTACAACAAACAAAAAGTCTGTGAGAGTTCGACCACCTGTACCTTACCCAAAACCTCTATAGGGATAGGAGGGATCTCAGTGAGATCTAGTCTCGTAACCAGACCCTTGAGAATCGGCCCGGCCGCTCCGGATTTACGGTGTTTGGTAGTGTTTTGTCGCGGCACGGACCTCTTCTAAGGGTCTGGTGAATTACGCATAGGCGAGCACGCCTGAGTATTCATATCCTCCGTTCGCGCTCAAACTTTACGCCTGGCTTCCTACGTCTATCCACTACCCCCCTGGCGCGAAAAATCGCGGGTCTGAGCTCCCAATGGCCCGCAGGCGCGCCGTCTTTCGCCGCGACACCCCGCCACTCGCTAGCGACGACAGCATCTTCGCGAGCTCCGAGGCTGGTCACTATGACCTCGGGTCCGATGCCCCGACCTCGGATGGGCCGTTTGTGCCGCCGCGTCAGCGCAAGGCCATTCTGCAGAAGTACGCGCAGCTCAGTGTGCGCGACAAGGCTGCCCGCGTCTTCAAAACGATGGACCGCGTTGGCCTGAGCTTTGCACAATTCCTCGATGCAGTCTTCTACGGCGACAATGAGTGCACTGCGGATTCTGGCATGGTGCAGCGTCGTCGGCACTTCTATGCTAGTCCCCTCATGCCAAAGGTCCTCTCGAATATGTGTCGTCCCACACATAGATCCGCAACCAGACGCGGGAAGCACTTCCGTGGGCCTAGTCAATTCTTGCGCCAGTTCGCATTCGGTGTCGTTGTCGAAGAGTTAAGCAAGGAGCTTCGCCGATACGAGTCTCATCTCCCGAGTGGAGCTCAGCCTATCGACAAGGACACGCTGCTCTCAATAACAATGGATGGTGTCCTGGAGGGCTTTACCAAGTGGACGCCTCGCCTAGTTCGTCTTCTCCGTGATCTGGTGGCGAGCAAGAACGTCAAGCGGCGAATTGGTCCATTTCAGGAAACACACAGTCGAAATGTGAGCTCGTCTCGTTTGTCCGTCCGCTAAATATTCATATTCTTTATAGATGATCTCTGTCGTATGCAGCATGCTGGTTTTCTCACGCTCTAATCGCCAGAACCAGCTGCAGCGGAAGCTTGGCCTATATCTGAAGGCGAAGGGCACTCCGGTGCCTGTCTTCGATTTTCTCCAGTCCATTGGCCTCACGATGAGCTACCGCTGGTCCCTCGACGCGGTCTACACACTTGCTGACTCCGCAATGGTCGAGCTGCGGATCTGGGTCGGCGAAAAACCTTTTGCTGTCGACATGGACAACGTCCTGCTGTCCTACGGAGTTACTAGCCAGCGGGTCCTCAACCGCTCTCAGACTATTAATGCGACCGCCTGCACGGTTATCAAGCTCCCCTGTCGCGTTCTTTACGTCCTCATGACTCACGGCGAAGTGCTCCGATCTCTCCGCTTGCGAATGCGGCTGGCGCGCGGCTCGCCCGGCTCGGCCGCCATGGGCATGCCCCGCCTCACATTTGACGACCTGATGGACGCTGCCGCTCAGAGGCGCTTTGCCCAGCAGCACATTCACCATATTCTACGTGCCCTGCTCGACTCTGCACCGTTCCGGGACTTCGAGAGCCGCGACGATGCCGCATTCGCGCCTCCGCCGCCTGTCAGGCAGCTCCCTACTGGTCCTGACCACCGGACCGAGTATTTCATGCTACAAACGGAGCCCATCGATGAGACGAGTTACGACGGCGCTCTCAGCTGTATCACCGCCTTTCTGAAGCAGATGGGTCTCGATGGCCCGGACGCGCAGGCTCGTTATGGTGTTGAGCGCGGAATCCCCTGGGGCGGAGACGGCTTGACCACAGCTCGCTTGCGCATGCTGCACCGGTTCCGTGTGGACGCCCATAACGGCTGGGACCGTCTAGACTGGATGATCCTGTTCGGCTGTCTTTTCCACCAGCTCTGGTGGATTCTCATCGACATCCACCATAACCATTATGGGACTGACGTCGGAGACGGCCTCGGGCGCGAGATCAACTCCCTCGGCCGCACGGGCCTCGCTTTCAGCAACAAGAAGCCGGACTTCCACACGCTGGACGAGATGGTCAGCCAGTTCTGGACAGCGAGCACCCTCGATTGCTGGCTTTGGGTCTCTGGCTGCGATACGCTCAAGGAGCTTCGTCTCTGGGCAGACTCTCAGTCGTCGGCGGATCTATGTACGCATGCTGAGACGATTTACACCCAGCGACAGTCGACGCGCGCTCTTCACGACCTCGCTACGAAGAGGAGGACGAACCCGTTTGCATTTGACGATAGCCTCAAACATCGCATCATCGCCAATCGCGACATGGGTTTCTACATCACCCTTCGTCGCTCCGTCAAGCAGGGCGACATCGGCATCTATCGCGATGCTCTGCCGCAGATGCTCGCGTTCTACAAGGGCGGCGGCAATACCAACTACACGCGCGAGACGGCCGAGACCATGCAGCTCCTTTTCAAGGAAATGACTCCAGAACTTCGAGATGTTGTCCTCGATCACTGCCTGCTCGTGAATGTCAGCGGGCGGCCGAACCAGTTCATTCCGACGGGGCAATTGCAGGAACACAATAACGATAAGGTCAAGGTACGCTAATCTCCCGGCTTAGCTTCACGATTCACTGACTGGTTGGTGTGTTCAGAATAACCACAGCACGCACGCCCCAAGCTCCAGCATGGAGCTCACACGTCGCATGTCACCGGCTCTTCCAGTACTCGATAGCATCTGCAAGCACATTGACAGTAGCTTCACCGACCTCTTCCACGGCGCTACGCACACCCCTCCGAATGCGGACCTAGACATTGCCAAGATGGTCTCGCGGTTTCACGACGGCGGTGTTCATTCATTCAAGGCACGACGGACTGTCGAGCGCACGCGCGATCAACCCGTAGACCAGTTCCAAAAAGGTATGGGAGAACTTCTCTCTGGACAATGGCTCGAAGAGTGGTGGGAAAGCCGTGAGGTCTTCTTACGCTATGCACGGACCGATCAGGACTTCTCTGAACCTCCTGTGTCTACATAAACCTGGGCTGGGCACATCTACAATGCATTTTGATTCTCCTTTCCTAGTGTCTCAGTGCGTCTGCGCTTGGCTGATGCGGGAGCTGGAGAAGCAGTGACTGAGACCCCACGTTTTCGCCCGTTGCTATCGGTGAGCGCAGGGAGGTCCGGAGCCTGATAGCGGACCGGGCCCGTCGTGCGCCCTGAAAGCGGACTTGGCGGAAGCTCTCCGTCGGCAGCGGCGAGCCACGGTGGAAGACGCCATGGTGTTGTCGGCGCGGAACCGGTAGGGACAACGCGGGCAATAGCCACCGGCGGCTCCTGTTGTGGAACTTGCGTTGATCCAGTCGCTGTTGCCGGAATGGGTCCTGGAGGTGATACTGCCCTCGAGCTGGCTGTTGCAATGGACGCATCCTGGCCCACGGCAGCCGCAGCAGCCGCAGCAGCCGCGCGAGCGATTTCGATCTTCGTCCGCGGACCACGCACCGACAGACCTTCCGCCCGCCTGCGGTCGCGATCGGCTTGTCTCTCGAGGGCTTCTCGTTCTTTCTTGGTCGAAGAAGGTCGCCGAGCAGTTCGCTGTGCAAGCGAGACTTCGCGCTGCGCCAATCGTGCGGCCTCTTTCTCCTGGTATGCTGCTTGACGAGCAGCATCCTTCTTCGCCTGCTCTGCTACTCGAGTCTCCATCTCCTTGGCCGTTATATCTTGCAAGACTGCAAGAAGGTCGTGTTCGTAACGCGAAGCCATTCGTGTCGGCCATTTTGGAAGGGCTGCACGAAGGTCGTCGATAGTGCGGATCGTCCTCTGCTTGCTGACGAGCTGGACGTATTCTGGGGAGAGAATTGAGTCGTCGTCAAATGGAGACCACTCCCAGTCGCGGAGCCACACGGTCGAGCGCCAGGAGAGAACCCGTTGACGGGCCTGCTCTAACACATCCTGCCGACGATCTCCTGTGCCAGGCTCTCGGCGTGTGCGTGGGGCAGGGTCATCCGCAGGAGAGACCGTTGCTGCGACGTCACTGGCTGTAGGAACCTCTGCATCACCCGGGCCCGACACAGCAAGTGCACGAGCTCGTGCAATGCAGAGATCACAGCAGCCAGAGCGTGGAGCTGAAGCAGAACATCAGGTGAACCCACGCATCCCGGACATAAACGTACCATCGTGAGGAGGGTTCCGATAGGTTATATCGATGACCTTCCCTCTGCAATCCTTCGTTGAGACGAATTCTCGAAGGTCCTTGGGGATTTTTTTGCCATAGACTCGCGCTTTCCGCACGATTCTCTTCGCCTTGACTGTAGGAGCGCCCTGGGACTGCATCGGCGTTCGATCGGGGTCCGGTGCTACAGCGGGACGTGGTGGTTCGTCGACATCCTCTTCGACCTCGATTTCGATGATATCATCGTCCTCCTCGTCACTTTCGGCGCTGGAAGACTCGCCGTCGCTGCTGTTCGACTCGTCGTCGCCGATGGGAGCCGGTGCGGTGGCCAACCCGAACAGTTCGGCCAGGATGCCCGGAGTGGGTACTTTTGAGGATGCCGCTTTCGCCTTTTTCTTCTTGCGCGGCGCCTTGAGCTGGAAGACGGATGGTTGAACGAGAAGGATGCACCGGCAGATGTTGGTACGGTTCCGACCACCACGTCCTGCACGCTGGATCCAGGTGGTCAAGCTGTCGGTGATCATGAACTGTATGACCTGAGTGACGTTCTCAAAGTCACAGCCCTGAAACTCGGATGAGAAACGAATGTGGGATGTTCTGCGGCACTGACCATGGCAATGGCCTCGGTGCATACAAGGATGCGGATGTCCCCCCTTCCAAACAGGTACATCATCCAGGCACGTTGACGGGCGCTCCGATGCGAATGGTAGACCTGAATAGTGTCATGCAGCTCTTCTGGAAGCCGACTTCGGAGTCGATGCGCGAGGATGTGCGTTTGTTGACGCTCGTTGGCGAATAGAAGCTGTTGCTGGAGCTCGTCTGCGCGTGTCGTGCCATCCGGGACCATGAAGTCAACCTCGTCGACCGCACTGGCTGCGCCCTTCATCTGGCGAACGTCCCAGATGAGATTCTCCCGATGGTTGCCCAGATTCACTATCTCCGCGTCGGCGCCGAAGTGCAGGGTGTTCCGAATAACGTTCTCGTCCTCCAGCGTTGCAGTCGCCGTGCACGCGATGATAGGAATGTTGTGCGGGAGATGAGCGCGAAAGGTGCCGATGCGACCGTATGACTTTCGAAATGTGTCCTTCCAGCGGGGGATACAGTGCGCCTCGTCGATGACAAGCATGAGATCGTTCGCCCAGTTCGGATTGGACATGAAATCGCCCAGGAGTAGATCGAGCATTTCGGGAGAGGTACAGAGAACACGGAACTCGCGCTTGCGGATGACCTAGCAGAGATCCAAGTGAGACTCAGTTCGGCCATTCCCCCACAGTTCAGTTACTTACATCCATAAGCTGCGGCGATTTTGTCTCATGGTTGAGTACATATGAAGCAAATCCCCAGTCCTGAAGCTTCTGAACGTACCGGGGAAGTTAGTAATCTGGAAGACAGGATATTGAAGTGTGCAACTCATCTGCATTTTCTCCAACTGATTTAACGGCATGAGGGCAATTATAGAGATACTGTCCCGAAGGAAAAGGGGTAGAAACTGTGCGAGAGTCTTCCCGGAGCCTGTTGGAGAGAGGAGCAGGACATCGCGGCCAAGGACGCCCGCGTATTCTGCCGGCAGGGTTTGCCAGTCCCTTGGAGTCATTTTTGCGGTTTCTTGGCAGCGGTCAACCATTATTTCTGCCGCTGTTGGGACCCATGGGACGCTCGACGAGACATCCGCGGGTTGCTGATCGTCCATGCTTGACTGGCGCGTCAAAGAAGCCTGTCCGGGACGTCGTAAACAAGACGCGTTTATCAAGCTAACAAACGGGCCCTATGCCAATCTTACTTGTTCGCACAGGTCCGACTAGGGTACAAAAGGTTTGCACAAGCGAAATAGCACGATTGTGCAGTGAAAATGTTCAGGCGTGCTCGCCCATACAAATTTCACCAGACCCTATAGGGAGGTCCCGAGCATCCGACAAACACCGCCAAACACTGTAATGTCGGAGTGCGAAGGCGTATCCGCGGACCTGCGCGCAGCGCGGAGGATGCGAGGGACCTCCCTATGGGTCTGGTTACGAGACTAAGTGAGATCCATCCTATGGCTATAGAGGTTTTGGCTTCCCAGACACACCAGCTGTAATTCGACCTTAATTCCAGCTGGAGTGCTGGGAGTCCAAAGGGCCTGGGCGGTCGGAGCCCGTCGCCGCTGTGTCCGGGCGCCTGCGGCCGCCGCCGACACATCAATCACCGGCGCAACTGCGCGCCCGTCATCACCGGCGATGCCGACGGTTGTTTCCCGCCGCCGTCGCCGCCGCCGTCGACGCCGCCGACCCACCAGTTAACCTTTTCCCTTCGTAAAAAAGTGTTCATAGGATAATAGATAGCGGCAATGCGATTATAGCATACAGTAAATATAATCAAGACCAATTACCACGAGATCTTGACGGGTTCTGACTACTCAGAGTGTCTAGTAATATGAGTACTTCGAGGCTTTTAGTAGTGAAAGAACTATAGTGTGATCACTAATATATCTATTTCAAGGTGAACTGGACAGTGGGTGTTGCACAGTGATGCATATTCATGGGGTGTTCAATTCACATCTGAAGCCAGTTCTGTACGTCTATTGGGCGCAATATAACGCATGCTTGAGTGTTTCCTAAGTATATAAAGTGTATTCCAGTCGTTAGGATGTGCCTAGGATATCAGGGAGCGGCGCAAACCGGAGCATCAGGGTCCAGAATGGGAGCACTCTAGTATGCCAGTCCCTACCCGATTCCCTTCGTCGTAATAGTAGATATGCCTCGCCTTTAATATGGAAAGCGTGTCCCGCTTACGGTACAGCGAAATAATCAGTATCTACGGCAGGGTGCATGAGCCCTGGACCCTGATGGACCCTGACGATGCAGGCATGTGCACCCTGCTTGATCCAGTGCTCACAGCCTCTCGTAACTCAAGGGCCATTGGGCCATAGACTACTCAATACTATTCAGTACGTGTGCCTGGTCACCGGGTGCGAGAGTGCAGTGCTGGATGCGAGACACTCTGGGGTTCAAACTCCAACTAAATTCGCATTTCCTGCGGCATCCCGAGCCCCAGTATCTCGTACAATGGCTTAAATCAGTGTTTTGTAGGTACCCCTATGCATTCCCGGTGTGCTTCCGCGGGTGGGGATTCCCCTGGATGTGGGGTTGGTTGACGTAGCAGATCATGTGCACTTCAGCTTCAACAGCATACACATGCAGTGGAGAGTCATCTTCGTCAGAAGCACAACGGGAATGCATAGGGGTACCTACAAAACACTGATTTAAGCCATTGTACGAGATACTGGGGCTCGGGATGCCGCAGGAAATGCGAATTTAGTTGGAGTTTGAACCCCAGAGTGTCTCGCATCCAGCACTGCACTCTCGCACCCGGTGACCAGGCACACGTACTGAATAGTATTGAGTAGTCTATGGCCCAATGGCCCTTGAGTTACGAGAGGCTGTGAGCACTGGATCAAGCAGGGTGCACATGCCTGCATCGTCAGGGTCCATCAGGGTCCAGGGCTCATGCACCCTGCCGTAGATACTGATTATTTCGCTGTACCGTAAGCGGGACACGCTTTCCATATTAAAGGCGAGGCATATCTACTATTACGACGAAGGGAATCGGGTAGGGACTGGCATACTAGAGTGCTCCCATTCTGGACCCTGATGCTCCGGTTTGCGCCGCTCCCTGATATCCTAGGCACATCCTAACGACTGGAATACACTTTATATACTTAGGAAACACTCAAGCATGCGTTATATTGCGCCCAATAGACGTACAGAACTGGCTTCAGATGTGAATTGAACACCCCATGAATATGCATCACTGTGCAACACCCACTGTCCAGTTCACCTTGAAATAGATATATTAGTGATCACACTATAGTTCTTTCACTACTAAAAGCCTCGAAGTACTCATATTACTAGACACTCTGAGTAGTCAGAACCCGTCAAGATCTCGTGGTAATTGGTCTTGATTATATTTACTGTATGCTATAATCGCATTGCCGCTATCTATTATCCTATGAACACTTTTTTTACGAAGGGAAAAGGTTAACTGGTGGGCCGGCGGCGTCGACGGCGGCGGCGACGGCGGCGGGAAACAACCGTCGGCATCGCCGGTGATGACGGGCGCGCAGTTGCGCCGGTGATTGATGTGTCGGCGGCGGCCGCAGGCGCCCGGACACAGCGGCGACGGGCTCCGACCGCCCAGGCCCTTTGGACTTCCAGCACTCCAGCTGGAATTAAGGTCGAATTACAGCTGGTGTGTCTGGGAAGCCAAAACCTCTATAGCCATAGGATGGATCTCACTGAGATCCCTCCTATCCCTATAGAGGTTTTGGGTAAGGTACAGGTGAGTTCGACCGGTGAGGGGAATAACGAGTGTGGTGGTGGAATGAGTGGGAGTGGTATGTGGATTGAGAGCGATGAGTCCTTCTAGTAAACTCTATGGCGCTCACGCGACGGTGGCGTTGAAGGGGTAGGCGAACGAGTCGGCGCGGTAGAGCATCTCGTTCTGGTTGCCGGTGACGCGCACTACGGCGGCGGTCAGCACGTACGCGCCGGAGCCGTTAAACAGGTCCTCCGAGGTGATCGGCACCTCCAGCGTGAAGTTGCCCGGGGCCTGCGGCGCGCGTTAGCAGCGTGGTCTGGCGGGGACAATAAAGAAAGGCGGCGCACGGTGTGCTGCAGGCCCTCCTGGACGAGGTCGACGTTGAAGATCGGGTTGCCGAGCACCTTTGCGTCGGTGTACTTGTCCGCCGCGACGAGGCCGAAGCTGACGGTCAGGTCGTAGCTACAAAGAACATGTGAGGGAGAGCGGGAGACGACATTGCGAAGCGCGGGACGCACAAGAGGACCTTGGTGCTGCCCGTCTCGAACGTGACGGAGAGCGTGGACGATTCGCCGGTCTTGAAGTGGGTCGGCGTCTGCGAGATGCCGTAGATGTATGCGTTCGCGGACGCGGCGAGCGCGGCGAGCGTGGCGACGGCGGAGGTGAAGCGCATTTTCGTTGGCTGGTGTGGGGGGATTAGGGAGGTGGGATTAGAGGACGGGACGCGACGGAGGGCTAGGTGTGTAGGAGGACGAAGAGACTCGACCAAGCGCCCACGACGCGCCGCTGCCGCGCTTCTTATACTCGCGCCGGGCCCTGCACAGCGCCGTGGCGCCGGCATGACCATCACGAAGTATGTAATGATGTAATATTCTTCTTCGACGGGTCTCACCAAGCAAAGCAAGGTCCATCCGCTGCGATCAATGGTAAGGGGATGTGGAGGCCGCTGGCAGTGGCAAGCAAAGGCGTGGGCATGACGCGCTGGGCGGTGCGCGGCCGGCGAGGGTTCAGGCAGGAAAACAGGGTCGGGGATCCATAGCGACGCTCGAGTCAACAATCTGAGTGTTCTTCCTCCTCGACTTGACAACGCTCGTACTCAGGTGCCGGGATTCGAATTTGTCCTGTGCGGGGTCGTTCGTGGGTGGCAATCAACGGGACCTGTAACATGCCGAGTTCTGTGCGGTCTGCACTTCTGCTTTGGTCGACGTGGCCGGCCAAGTGGCAGATGAGGCGGGTTCAAAGTCATTCCCGAGCGTCCAGCTCGCTAATCCAGATAAAAAAAGGGGACCCTGCCAGGAAAAATGCTGGCATAGCATCGTCGACACACCGGGTTCCTTCTGACCGCCCGACACGGCCATGTAGGATGTCCACAAGGCCAGGCATATGCCACAGACTGGTCGAGCGAATTGACCCCTACCCCTGCGAGTGCGGGGCACGTGTCCAACTGGAGATCTCGATACGATAGCCATTTATGCTGGACGACTGAAGCAGGCGGTTTGAACACAAGCCCAGAGTGGCAAGTACACCGATCGCGAGTCGTGCACGTTGGTAGATTGTTCTGCAGGAAAGATCTCCAGTGCAGCGCCTAGAAGCCATGGTGCGGGAGCGGAGAAGGCACGTCGCGTCCGGCGGCGCCCGGAACTTTGCCATCTCGTCTCACCTCGAATCCATTTCCGCTCAGTGCGCCAGATCTATCCCACTTCCAGCGGCCTCCTCGTGCTGCGGCCCCGTGATAGGTCTTTTGGCGCTGGATGACAGGCAGATTAGACTCCGTTTATCAAGACAACTATGGACAGCACGAGTGAGAGCACGCAACAATACACAGCGAAAATCGACACAGCGGTACAGGGTTCAGAGCAGGATTATTGCGGCGCGGGAGAGTAGATGGTGTGTCCATTCCGTCTGAACATGGCAACAACGCGTTGCCCGCCTTTCGGGTCGACGAGCCAGTCCAGGAAGGCTCTGGCCAGGTCCATGTCGCGCACGCCAGCGCTGAGCAACGCGGACGCTGGATTCAGAAGGGGGTCATTAGGATCGTCGTCTCCGCCTTCGCTATATATCTCGAGAGCGTCAAGAACCTCCGGCGCAGCGGACAGTGCAGCATCCCGGTTCGTGAGCGTGTATTCTTGCAGCCGCGCGGCTGCCTCCAAGGCCTGCCGCGGGAAATCGGGGTACTGGTGATACCACTTCGAGTAGGTGAGTGCCCAGGGCACCTGCAGTTTGTCAGCGCTAATGTCCCTGTGGCGCACCACGCTACCAGTCACCTGGCCGATTGCGATAAAGATCTGGAGGTCGGGGAAGCAATTGCGGACGGCATGGGTCAGCGTCACCCAGCACCCAGGCACATGAAGAGAGGGGGGAATCACCTCCGACTCCTTCATATTCGTCGCGCTCTTGTCAAACCGGCTCAGAAACCTGGTCGGCGGAATCTGAGAAGACGTTCAAGACGTTTAGGATCTGTCACATGACACGGGCTGGTGACGAAGGATCGTACCGTCGACCCATTGATTCCTGCTTTAGCAATCGCATTGAATGCCTTGTAGACGTCGCCTCCCCTTTCAAGGCCAGCGGGATTCGACCTGGGAGCGGGTTCAGAAGGCCACGACACGGGACTGGAAGCGATGCACGCACTTTGGCCCGACGAGGAGGAAATGGTCGCGAAACGCGTACTTGCGGTCCAGAGCGACACCCGAAGCGAGCGCCTGGCGCTCCGCAGCTGGGCAGTACGTGATTCCTATGTCGATATCGCCGGCGATGAGGTTATTGAGCGTGTCGGTCGTGTCGCCGAGAACCCAGGAGACCTGGCGCGCGTCTGGTCAGCCGGCGCGGCCCACGGTGGCACGTCTCCGGAGACGCACGAGAAAGGGCTGGGAGACGTTCCCACTCTGCACGCTGTCTCTGATGAACTGGTCCGCGAGAGAGCCGATGAGTCCAGCCTGGCCGGCGCCGCCATTGCCGATACGAAGTCGAATGTGCTCGGCGTCGGCGAAACCGCCGTTATAGACCGCTGTCGGTGGTTTGCCTTGCTGCTCGTTATCTAGGCTCGTCAACACTTGCTGAGCGATAGCTAGTGTGCACGGCGCGAGGAACAATAGGGTGAGACTGCGCGAGACCATGGCTGGTGGTGGTCAAGGAGTGTGTCGCAAGGCGATCCCATGTTTGAGTTTCGTGATTGCAGATCCGTTGGAGCCAGCTTCGCACGCTCAGCGGGCCAGGCGTCGCGGCCCGCCTACCGGTATGTCCGCAAAGATGCCTTCACCGTCCAGTCTTCTTGCATAGAACGCCGTCTCGATTGCTATTAGCTGATCGAGAGCTCCTGCACTACCCCTCAGACGCGCCTCGGCAAGCCGATAGCTTTTTCTCAGGCACGCATTCCGCTAGCAGCGATCATGTGATGAAACTCAATATGCCTCATGATCAATGATTACCATTGCGACAATCTCTGCGACAAATTGGAAGGAATGCTCCCGCTCCTGGAAGTAGTCACGAGCTCCCGCTCTGGTTCTCGGGCAGCTACTTCTGAATGCTCAATTGCATTTCTTGCTTGCGTTTCCTTTACCTGGCAGTAGGCCCGCAGAAGCGAAGAACTGCTTCCAGGCATGTACAGGGCCGTATTCCCTGTGCGTGCGCAAGCAGTTGCTACGTCAATACTATTCAAAACAATACGGGGTTCCGACAATACAGCCATGATCTAGAAACACGAAGCTACACGGACGGAAACAAGAGACTCATGATACAGCTCACTACGCGGATTCCTAACTTTGATTGGAAGACATGTGCGGTTTTGGTCGCGCGCGTTACGCTGGCTGTCCGGTCTGGACGGCGTCGTTCCAGGCCTGGCGGGTCGCCTGAGGCCAAACAGTCGTGGTGGTGCTCGTCCCGTCGAAGAACCGAATCCCATTTTGCCCGCGCAGAATAGGATGCAAGGCCGCGTTCTCTCCTCCCAGCACGGATCCGTCAGTCTGTACGGTCCCGCTCGGATTGTCTCCGAGGATGAAGTCACGGAGAAGCGCCAGTGCCTGCGAGGGAAATTCAATGTCAGGGTTACGAGGAAGACTCCGGATCGACCCACCAGGGTAGGCGCGAACAGCGGGATCTGGTGACCAGCGCCCTTCACGAGGACGTACGTAAGGCCACGTTCTTGGTGTACCACGCCCGAGACGGTGGAGGTGTTGTCGGCATGCCACTCGGTCAATGGGGGCTTTGTGAAGCCCTGGATGCCACCCCATGTCGTATTCTTGAGAGCGCATGAGCAAGGACCGCTAGTAAGCGTGAGTCCCTACCTGAATGACGACCTCCGTGCCCCGATGCGAATCGAGCATGTCGTCATTTCCGGAGTACAAGACGACTTTGTCGAGCCTCTCGATGATGTCCCCAAAGAACGTGACCCTGGGGCAATCGGTTAGAGATCTCCCGCGCAATCCACAACGCCAACATACTCGGGACCTGATATATCCCGTGTAAGCCACCAGTCGCAAACATGTTAGGATGCAGTACTCACTTGGGTCATCCTCCCCACCGGCGAACGGGAACGCTGTCATTGGAGACCACGTCTTGTTCGGCGCGTGCAGAGCGGCACGAATGGTCGGGTCTGAAAGAGGCTGTATTCAGGCACAGGCTTTACCGTAGAGCGGAGAAAGCTGACCATTGAGAAAGACTGAGAGGCCGTGATTCAGGGGAAGTTCGTGGCCGCCATCCGGGACATCGTAGACCTGCGAACGTCAACAGGTGCCTCCACGGCACGCCGGTACGTACGTCGATCCCGTTTGCTATGGAGAACTCTCGTAAGCCGCGTGTTTGGCTGCACTCAGACAGGGCGTACCATAAGGAAACGAGTGGTTCACTGCGAAGTCGGATACGGAGTCCAGTAGGAAGCAGCCGTACCATGGGTCGATGGTCGTCGAAGGATCGAAGCCACTGCCAACCTCACGGTGGATACGCTCAGGTTGCAGGCTTCTCCTACGGGCACCCCAAGTCGCTCGTTCTGGACGCAGAAGCCCACGGCCCGGTTTGGCGGCAATGAAGCTCGAGAGCATCCTGCCCACGGCCGTAGGCTGGATCTCCACCAAGGACGGGAAATGACCGCCCGTCTGAGGGTACGTGAGATTGAGGTCGTAGCCGCACAAATGCGATCTTTCAGGGAGGTTAGGCGCGCAAACAACCAGTCGACGCGACTCACTGTTGTTCATAGAACTGCAAAGCTGTGAAGTTATAGTCCAACAACTGTGGATATGTTTGAATGACCGTCGTCTAACAAGCGTCAGGTGGGAGACGTTCGTTAGGCGAAGACTCTCACCATGGGGGCATGGTGATGAAGGATCAAGGAGCCTAGAGTACCATCGCCAATGGCGATCCTAGACAGCTGTACCGGGGGGTTGTTGAGAGCAAGCAGGGCTCGAGAGATATATGGGATGAATCTTTGATCACCGTCAGTCTATTTATACGGGTCCATCATCGTCGCGCACCGTCCACTGTAGCTCTCGCCGGTGAAGATCAAAGGGCGAGTCGCGAGCGCCGGAAACACCTTCGATATCTCAGGGTTCGTTCGGGCAACAATCATGAGCGACGGACCTTAACAAGATTGCTCAGGAAGCCGACGAAGTCAGTCGCGATGTCTTCTTCGTCGACGGCGTATCCGTTCGAATCGGCTGTCGCGTACCCCGTACCTAGGTAACAAACGCAGGGTTAGCGTTCAACACCGGCATCTCAGGGCCTGGTAGCGACGACGGACCGACAGGCTGGTCAATGTAGATGATGTCCGCCAGCTGATGCCAACTGGCTTGATTGAGGTGCGGTGTCTGGTCGTCAGAGAAATCGTCGAAGTGGATTGGTCCGTTCTGGGATGAGGTCATGAGCCGATTCGCGGCCTCTTGAGCAGCGTCGAGGCTACTGTACCTCCAGCAAGACTCCCAACATGCTGGAACTACCCGGCCTAGAACCCGCCATAGGTTAGTCGTTGCAGAAGGCAACAGCTAGCGTCACGAACCCGCCATTGAGCCAGATGAGCCACGGAGCGGTCGAAGTATTGCTGGTGAGCGAGCCCGGAGACTGCTCGAACGCCCAGAAGAACAACGAGTCATCGTCGTGGCCCGGGCGAGCCGTCCGCACGTTCCCCGCAAAGCTGCTGGGCGGCTCGAACGACAATTTCAGCTGAGAGTTGTTGACATGAAAGTCTGTCACCGGCTGTCAGCGGGCGTGCAGCCGCGGCAGAGGCGCTGTAACAGGACGTACACAACTGCCAGGCCGGCGTATAGTCGCCAGACGGCTGGCCAGGGTACGCGTGCGGCGAGGAGGAGGGCGGCACAAGAGCAGACGCGCGCGCTGCAGCGAGGATCACAGCGAACACGTTGAACAGTGACATGTCTGCGAGGGCCGGTATGGGTCAGACAGAGCGAGTGCTCGAAGCGTTTTTATATTTCGCCGCAGACAACGTCGTGACTTCGCGAAGCCTGTGCATGTTGTGCAAGTGCCTTCTGTGACCGGGACAGGATCTGCAGCAGACGCTGGATGGTCGGGACTGGGCCGGATTGTGTGATGTCGTGTAAACCGAGACGTCGGGCCGATGGAAAGAACAAAGGAGGTCTTGGGAAGACCATCTTGTTGGGCGCTGGTCCGGCCAGCCGGAAGCGGGTACACGTCGTCCCGACGGACCAGTTTGCTATCATGGCACTTTTTCCCACAAGTCGAGAGGTGCAGGGTCTCGACGACTAAGGGACCTGAAGGCGCCGGCGGACGCGAAGCGCGTGTCAAACAACCAAACTCAAAAAGCGGCCCTCGAAAAACAACGCCAAGGGTGCCGTGACATATCTCACAAGCAATTTTACCCAGTACGAGTCATAGGACACTGGTTGCGTGTTTTTCCCGCCCATGACGGCTGGGCGAGTCCGCAGAAGGCCCCTCTTACGCCGAGAGCGGGGTGACTGTGCACACAGGGCTATTCCAGTCAATCGAGCAGCAACATTAATCTTGCGTGCCATTGCGGAGATTGGATCGCGCGGTGCATGAGCGTGCTTCTCTAGATTTCCCTGTTTGAGGTAAATCACTGTTTGCCACGCGTGTTGGGGCGTCTCACGAGCCGAGCGCCATCCTGAACTTGGCGTCGATAATGCTTGCGCTCGAGCCTGGACTGTGTCGCGGCCGCCTTCTGGAACTACGTTGGGGCGCCGTACAAGAGCTGCAGCAGCCACAATGGCAGCCCAAGACTGTTGCGGTTCCTCTTGAGTCAGTTCGGACAGAATTTCGCAGTGAGAGACCGTCACACACCCCAACACACGGCAATGCGATCGGGATCACAGGCGATCCGCCCATCGTAGCAATGTACATGAAGAAACAGCCATAGGAGAGCTTGATAAATGCTCGCGACCCGGAGAAATCGAGGCGGTTCCCTCGTTCGCATATCAAAACTCACAGCATACGGAGCTTAGCTATTAATATCGCCCTCGGGGCCGCGGTGATAACAATGTACAGCGCTTTCCTATAAACCCGGCAGTGTGTACACGAGAGTTGCGCCGCGGAGAAACTACAAGGACATCCCAGCGCGTAACGATCAAGACATACAGACGCAAGCTCACCTGGCAACGACTGATCAGCGAGACGGCCGACAACTGCGGACACCATTGACTCACTTCTTCAAGAAGGTCAGGGCTCCGAGCGCCAGTGAGTCCACAGCCCGCGTGAGGGTAGGCTCAATCACCGGCGCGAAGAACGGCGAGTGGTTGACCGGAATATCCTCGACGATTCGTCCGGCCTTCTCTGCGGCGTCCCATTTCTCAGGATCCACACCGCCGTAGACCCAGAAGTTGTAGGGTTTCCCGATAGCGGTGGCGAGGATGGAGAAGTCCTCGCTGCCGTAGAGCCGCTGGGTGTTGCTGTCGTAATCCGCCTGCCCGAAATGGGCAGAGAACGACGCTTCGAGAGCAGCGGTGACGCCCTCGTCATTAATCGTAAAAGGGAATGCGCTGGTCGGTTCGAAGACCGGCTCTTTGTCTGCTCCGCTGGCGAACGATTCCGCGCGAATGATACGATGGACGGAGCCGAGGATCTTCTTGCGCGTCGCGGGATTGTAGGAGCGCACGTTGACCTTCATCTCCGCCTTATCCGCTATGATATTCTCGGTTTGGCCCGCGACGAGACTTCCGACAGTGACAACGGCGGTATCCTCTGGCGCCACCTCGCGACTGACAATGCTCTGGAGGCGCACCACAGCCGATGCAGCCATGACAACTGGATCGAGTGTGCGGTGTGGCTGGGAGGCGTGCCCTCCTCTGCCGAAAAGGGTCACCTTCATGCTGTCTGCGGCGCTCGCCATGAGACCTCGGCGAGTACCCAAAGTGCCAGCTCGAAGAGGCATTACATGGGCGCCAAGGACAACGTCAGGGTGGGGCACGCCTCGGGAAGTGTAGAGACCTGCATCGACCATCGCCTGCGCGCCAGCACCCCGTTCCTCCGCTGGTTGGAAGAGGATGAGAAGGGTGCCAATCCAGGAGTCCCTGGTCGCCACGAGCAGTTCAGCCGCGGCTAGCATGCTTGTCACATGCATATCGTGTCCGCAGGCGTGCATTACGGGTTTCTCGACCCCATCAGCGTCCACTTGACGCGCAGTGCTCGCGTACGGCAGGCCCGTAGCCTCTAGAACCGGGAGAGCATCCATGTCAGCCCTGAGCAGGACGGTGCGACCGTCGCCATTGCGCAGGATTCCGACCAAGCCATGGCCACCGATTCCAGAGACAATGTCAAAGTCAGGCGTCAGCTTCCGCAGATGCTCTGCCGCGAATCTGGCGGTGGCTGCCTCCTGAAACGAGAGCTCTGGCTTCGTGTGAAGATCACGGTAGATATCGTGGTACGGCCCAAGATCTGGGCGATACCGCTCGACCAGTTGGCTGAGGGCCTGGGTCATGGTGCAAGCTGAGAGATGACTGCACGCGCCGCGGCAGGCTGCCCGAACACATCCCGGCGAACGTCGGTCCGCCGGGCGGCATCGCGCCGACTCCGCAACGGCCAACGGCGCCGGGCGACTCCGGCGACTGTACAGTACCTTACTAGTTACTACCCAAGCCGTTTCCACGCCACAGCCGGCCTGGAGCATGGCCTCTTGCATGCCGCAGGTTTTTCTGCTGCTTTGACATTTTTATGAAGGTTCTAAGCCAATGCTCGCCGGGCTTGTCAAGCGACTCAGCTCGTCTGCCATTCTACTTGGGCCAGTTGGTGCCACAACCTTACTCGCACGCGTTGAACTCAGCCTAGACGTGCTGTTATGCGACACCCTGGCACTTTTCCTCGAATTCTTGCTCGCGCTGGTTCCAGGCATCCGTCTTCCCAACTTTATGAGCCGCTGTTCCAATACGACTCGCCCCTGGAGTCACCGTCGTTCTCATCGAATCTCACGTGGCTGCTGGCTACTCCAGGTCTTGAGCACGTAGTTCGTAGGCGGGGATTGCAACCGTTAACGCGAGGCTGGCGGCCACGTTGCCGCCTGGTGAATCGTCGGGACCATGGTGCTATTATGAAAACCTGTTTTGGTACTATTACGGTGCTGGCGCTGCTGCAGGGGCGTCCGCAAGGACTCGGCTTGCTATTTTTCTTCTACACGCGGACCACAGTGACAACGCCACATCCTCGCGGCGGCTGCTCCTCGGCGACCCCACCATGCTTATAACGTGCGACTCACCTGGAGACTTCCCCAGCTCATAGCTCTAAAAGATGTTTCCCAAGCGTTCTTTCCTCGCAGCCGTCGTAGCCGCAGTCGCAGTAGGAGCTCAACAGGGCGCTTGGCAGCAATGTAAGCACGCGCGCGGTCCTGTCGACTATGCTGAACATCATTCAATAGGCGGTGGGAAGAACTGGTCGGGAGAGACGGCTTGCGTCTGTGGGACGGCGTGCACAGTAGTCAACGATTTCTTCTCCCAGGTAAGCGAGTCGGCCCGGCTCGACGACTCAGGGTTTTCTCACACGACTCCTTAGTGCATCCCCGGTGCCGAAGTCAGTCCTGAGTTGGCCACACGGGGCGCTCTTCTCATGCAGGAGTAGGCACCAGAACCCACGATTACCGTCACTGAGACGGTGACGACCACGGCCACTGTCACCGATGTGCAGACCGTGACAGTCACTTCAGCCCCTCAGAGCACGCCTAGCGCGCCTTCGGGCGATATATGCCCTGGCACGCGGACCAAGTTCCAATTCTTTGGAGGTGAGCGTTTACGACAAATGACACGGTCTCCTACGTTTCATCTCAACACATCGCAGTCAACCAGTCCGGCGCAGAGTTCGGCAATGCTAACATCCCCGGGACCCTGAACAAGGACTACACGTGGCCATCGACTGATAGCGTGGACTTCTTCATGGCCAAGGGCTTCAATACGTTCCGCATTACCTTCCTCATGGAGCGCCTGACCCCGCCAGCCACCGGTCTGACCGGACCATTTGACGCGGAGTGTGTTTGTTCCTTGTTCTCGCGAAGCTCGCGCTGACGTAGCTGGCCAGCTATCTGAGCGGATTAACATCGATCGCGAACTACATTACGAACAAGGGCGGCTTCGCGGTGATCGACCCGCACAACTTCATGCGCTTCAATGGCGAGGTCATCTCAAGTACCGATGAGTGCGTCGACCCTGCTTCCTCGTGGATTCTCGCTGAGCCCACCAATAACCTAGCTTCCAAGCATTCTGGGCAAACTTGGCTACCGTATTCGTGCGCGGGAATTGCTGCTCCCATATGGACACGCCGACTGATTCTGCTTCGCCGATGGCAGAAAGACAACGCGAACATCATCTTCGACATCCAGAACGAACCGCACGACATCGTCGCGTCGACTGTTCTTTCCTTGGTAGGCCCGGGTGTAGATTGAATGGCCCACGCCTAATGCCCTACAGAACCAGGCCGCGGTCAACGGCATCCGGGCTGCAGGCGCTACGACGCAGCTCATCCTCGCGGAAGGGTGAGTTGTGGCTATAATTACGGATCGCACATAGTCTGATTGGGACACAAGCACCTCTTGGACTGGCGCATGGAGTAAGAACGAGACGCGCGCGAGGTAGAATGCTGTTAACCGTTCCCAGCATGGACGAGCTCCGGCAATAGTGCCGTATTCGGCCAGCTCAAGGACCCTTTCAACAACACAGCAATCGGTGAGAAGCGTGCCCATTACTCGGCGTTGTTCCCCCTCACCCATGCGGATCCAGAAATGCACCAGTACCTCGATTCCGACGGCAGCGGTACGAACGGCACATGCGTCTCGCCCACCATTGGTGCCGAGCGGCTGGTCAGCGCGACAAACTGGCTCAAGAACAACGGTATTCGCGGATTCCTCGGCGAATTCGGAGGCGGCGCCAACGCGGACTGTATTTCTGCTATTCAAGGCATGTTGTGCTCCATGCAGCAATCCGGCGTCTGGATCGGCGCACTCTGGTGGGCGGCCGGACCATGGTGGGGAGAGTACGTGTTTGCGGTTTCATCGTTGTTCTTTCGCTGAGGCTTCTGCCAGTTACTTCCTGTCCATCGAGCCACCCAGCGGGCCTGCTGTGGCCCAGATACTTCCAGAAGCCCTGGAGCCTTTCCTGTAAACTAATCTTGTCTGGGGTTTTGTGTTGTGTTCAGAAGGGTATCTGCTGCGGACGAGCACGTTGGACGATCGCGCCCCCGGGTGGCCGCCTGCGTACCAATTCATTCTATACTTGTCTTTCTGGTGTGTCTAGGTCGATATTATTTGTATCACGGTGTAAAAAATCATGGCTATTCACGAGGAGACGTGCGGAGTGCGTATGAACTTGAACCCGGCTTCCACGTCGAGGCACCCGCCCTCAAACCCCAGAGATTCCCAACTCCTCCCCAATGAGTAGGGCGGCTTTCTCCCCGATGACAAGCGCAGTCGCCGCTGTGTTCTGAGTCCCGGACGTCAGTCGCCGGGCCTCATTGACAATGAAAGCACTCACCGCGCTAACGTTGGCAGGCGCAATGGAGAGGTCTGAAACCGCGTCTGAGAATCCTCCGCGCGTCATACATGGCAATATTCTCCTTACCAGCGACCTTGAGTCCTTGAACCCCATAAACATCGAGACGGGGGTTGACAACACCGCCCTGATCGTGAGGCTTCATGGCACAAGTCCCCATCTGCGCAAGGATTGAGTTGTGAGCAATTACCTGGGATAAGACACTCACCGAGTGCCACGTTGTAGCAACTGCAAGTAGTAAGAGAGGCGTGCATGTTTTACGCGGTCACGAGCTCAGACGGAGACACAAACTGACCTGTCTGCCGGACCCAACTCTCCAAAGCCGCGTCATCTTCAGAGGAGTATGAAATATCGGGCGCCTCAAGGGGAACAGGACCAGAAGCGGGGGAGCAGGTCGCCTGACTCCCTGGAGAGAAGGCAGGGTGCGCCGGAACGAATTCTCCGCGGTAACAACCCATGCGCCGCACTATCTCCCGCGTTAGCTTATATTGCCACATGAGCAGCGCAACGTCTGCGTGGCTAAGAATACGGTATGAATCAGTGTCAAAGTAGTTGTGAGGACGTTTGAGCGTACTCAGAGAGGTAGCCAGGTACGAAGCATGGTGAGTCGGTCGGGTTGGTCGATCGACAGTGAACGCTCCCGCGCGCGACAGGATACGTCTGGGCGGGATGAGAACAAGTCCGTCTATCTGTCAATGCTCACCGTCATTGCAGCGCTCGTGACGAAGTTCCCACTTGGGATGCCTGGTACTAGGCTCCTAGAAACGACGAATCAAAGGAAGCTGGAAACTTCATAGGCCCACATACTTACCCGGTAATGGCGGCGAGCGCAAATGCGGGCTTATCAATTGCGCGCTCGAAATACTGACGCCAATGTGTGGCAAATGTCTCGCCAATCGCCTTGATCTCGACTTCTGAGGGTCGTATTTTCGCTCCAACATCGATGCCTCTATGAATTAGTCAGCTCCATGCCAGGAAAACAAAGTTGCTGGAATCTGACGTCGACGCCAGCAGCCCTCCGCCGGAGGGAGTATATTCCTTCGTGGCGGCTTCTGTGATCTGAAGACTTGTTAGTCCATGCCAAACAAGCTAAGCCAAACTGTCACCGTTGGATCTCCTCGGAGGTACGCATCTCGATCCTCAGTGGCCCCACTTTCTATCGCGTACATGGCAGCCATGAGATTGTGATCTAGAAGTGGGACGGATTTTATCAAATGGCTCGTAGAGCGTAGCACCCTACCGTACCTTGATAATTCTCCCCGACGCCTTCTAGCGGGACTTTGACATGAATGCCTGCGTTTGAGAGTACGTCAGGGGAGCCTATCCCGCTCCGCTCCAAGATCATTGGACTGCCTGTCAAAAAAGTGAGCTGCGGATATCCTAGCTTGCACGATGACGATGCTGACCAAAGGTTCCAGCAGAGAGCACGACCATCTTCCTAGCAATGGCAACCCTCGTCTCTGGGGAGTTATCCGCCGCCTGGTCAAAGTACTCGACGCCTACAGCACGATCTCCCCTACGCATAACCCACACTTTCAGCTTGAGAAATATGCCTGAAAGAGTTATACGCACTCGAAGATAAGTTTGTTGACTTTGCAGAGCACGCGCAGCGTGACATTGCTGTTGGGGGCGTGCACCGCGGGGTACAAGAATTGATGCCCAGCGTCCTGCCGCACCCCATTGCTATTAATCCATCTGCGGGGTCTCACAGTTGAAATCTGCCTTTGGCTGGCCACAGGAGACGTTCGTACCTGTCGCACCTCTATCCGCGGGGTACCCTCAGTACCCCTCCCAGTCGCATATCACGATCAATAGCCACTCACGCCATACGCATCCGCGGTCTTGAAATCGTTGTAGTCCTCTGCCGCTGTAGGGCGGCCCTTGTCCCATGAGAGCGCAGAGGCGAGCCACTGCCTGCTCATTTCGGACATGTCTGCGGCGCAAGGGGAACGTGTCAGAGTCCCGTCTCGGTCCGATCGCCCCAAACACACCGCCACGCGACACATGCATGGGCCCTGCGAATCCATGGCTACCCTTGTCCTCTGTCGGGTGCCCGTATGTCTCGAGCTGCAACGTGGGGAGGCAGCGCGTAAGCAAGCCGATATGCGGAGTCTGGCAGGGCGGCTACTCGCCTTCTGGAAAAGCGGCCTCAGTGACGCGAAGCCCCAGCCGGGGTTGCCGTACACACGCTCCCAGTCGTCGAGGTCGCTCGCTGCAGGGCGCGCGTACATCATGACTGCAATCGCCCAGCGTCAGCGTCAGCGGAGCCGCGCGCCCGGACGCGCGCCGCGCACAGTTCACAGCCGTCCCGCCGCCGACGCAGCCGCCGGCCGGGACGACGGTCTGCCGGCCCAGGAGATGCTCGCTGGGCTCGCTGGTGAAGTAGCGCGTGCGCGGCATGCCGGGGAGGATGTTCTTCGCGCAGGCGGCGGGCGTCCGGACGTCCGGATCGTCCAGGGTGTGCGGGCCGCCTTCCAGGACGAGGATCCTTAGCGTAGGGTCTGCTGCGGCGAGGCGCGCGGTGAGGACGCAGCCTGCTGCCCCGGCTGGCTGGATGTGAGACCATCGGAAGCGCGAGTCCCGGAGAGATGAAGCGCACCTCCGACGACGATGATGTCTGCCTCAGGTGCAGGGAGAGCTGTCATGGGTGAAGAGTGGGAGAGATGAGGGCGTGGATGTTGTGAGATCCTGAAGCGTGAAGCAAGAACCGCTATTATCCTTCAATATAAGCTGCGCGGTATTGCAGCCGCTTGCCACACTTGGCGTTGCTGACAGCCGCGCGCTCGCCCGGGTCGAGGGGCGCTTTTCAAACCAGCGCTGACACGAGGAGATCTTCTACAGAGGAAAAGTGAGCTAGTCCCGGGAATCGCGCGACACAGTGCATGACCAAGGAGGCATCGGTCCGATGCTAGTGCGAATGCCAGTGGAAGCAGAGCCGGAAACCGTGGACCAGCTGCACGTGTCGGCCCAGGGGGAATAGTAACCAGATGAGTACACATGTTCTACCTTGCTGCCATGGGAGAGCGCCTGACTCCTGGGATCGAGAGCAAGGCGGTAATGGAGAACGCGCACGCGGCAGAGAACCTCATAGGCGAGGGTATTAGAGCGCTCCGGTGGCCGGTGGGACCCTTTTAGATACACCAAGAATACCCGACCAGTCAGACTCTTGCCGCTCGAGGGTGGGGCTGCTGAGACTGCACTTGTGAGCACCGGGCCAGAAAATAAGTGTCATAAGCCCGCAACTTACGGGTGCAGTTACTAATCGACTTTTAGATGGACTCTCCATCTCCCTATTATCCTCCAAGTCGCCCGCCCGACATACCACACCGTGTATCCGACCACAGCGACGCTGAACAGGCCGATGACGATGGTCAGCAGGCCGAGAACGAACTGCATCTTCTCCGAAGGCATGCCGACGAGCGCGTTAAGGCCGTCCTCGTCCAGGCGGTAAATCTCCCACGGATCCTCGCCCTGCTTCTCCGCGGCGCGGACCACGAGCCCGCACGACTGCCGGTCCTCGCGGTCCATCATCCAGCCGCGCTGCGCGCCCTCGCCGAGCAGGCGCGGGGCCTCCTCCACGGGCGCCCGGCGCGCGGCCGCGGCGAACGCGCCGCTGACGTCGAGGTACAGCAGCCGGTCGCGCGTCATGCGCCGCGCGAACGGCGGGCCCGCGTGCAGCGTCGCCTGCACCGCGACGCAGCCGAGGTAGCGCGCGGGCTCGTCCGCGTGGCGCGCGGCTCGGAAGTGCGCGTCCGCGAGCGCGCGCCCCGCCGCGACCTCGGCCTCGAACGCGTGCTCGGTGAGGGCGACGACGCCTACGGTGCCCAGGTCCTTCGCCTGGTCGAGCGGGACGACCTTCAGGCGCGAGACCTTGAACTTGCGCGCCGGGTTGACGCCGCCGTCGGGGTAGTCCTTGTCCGGCTCGTCCGGGTGGATGGCCGTGAACTCGAGGCCGAGCCGGTGCGTATTGAGCACGTTGTGGCGGGCCTGGTCGTCGAGCCCGAGCTCGTCGTAGGCGAAAAAGACCATGTTCAGGCCGTGCAGGTACAGAAAGTCGACCCAGGCGGCGACCAGGGCGCGGGTCTCGTCGGTATCGTTGGCTTCATCCTGCTTCGAGAACGAAAAGACCTCCGAGAACGCGCCCCGGCGCTCGGGAAAATAGACAGGACCCGACTCGCGCAGACGGTTCAACGCCACAGATAACGGGCTGAACCAATTAAACAAGTTAATAAAATCGCTATAAATTGGTGAAAGGGCTCGCCTCCACCCGTCTACGTCTACGCCTGCGACAGACGAATTCGGTGAACTGGTTGTGGCCATTATGATAGTCGCATTTGACAAATTGCTGCGCACTGCAGCCGGCCCCGCGAGGCAGGGTCTTCGGACTTCGAAACCGCGTTGCCTCATCTCGCATCGGGTTTACGAGCAAGTAACTGGGTTGCGACGTCTAATAGGATGCTAGCTACAGTTATGTACGATATGGAATATGCAGTGAGTACCGTGATGCTAGGAATACAGCAAAGCCAGCGTTCAATCGGTCGAGCAGTGGAATTAATCATCATCAGCCTTGTCCCCGTCCTCGCCCTCTTTCTTCTTCTTCGTCTTCGCAGCCTTTTCGTCAGCCTCGGCCTTGAGCTGTGCGATGCGCTTGACGGCCGCACGCTCGCGCTCGACGAAACCAGGGACGGCTGTCACGGCGTCGAAGGGGCGCGTCTTGAAGCCCATGAGGTGTCCCTGGAGCGTCGCCATGGAAAATTCGGCCTCGGGCAAAGCAGCCGCAAAGCGCTCGGCGAGCTCGTCGAGCTCCCGCGGTGGGAGCCGGGGCGGGCGCAGTCCGGGGCTCGCAAGTGCGAGCGCCGAAGACGCGCCGCCGCCATCAGCCTTCGCGAGCGATGACGGCGCGCGCGACGGGGTGGCGGGCGGGGACAGAAGGAGCGGATCGGTCTCCGCGGCGTCCGCGTGATCGGCGGCGCGCTTCTCGCTGTCAGCAGACGCGGACGGCGCATGCGCGGCGGGCAGGTGATCGTCGCCGGACGCGGGCGGGTAGAACGCCTTGAAGAGCGCGGCGGCCTGCCAGCGCGTCGCGAGCCCGAACTCGACGTGCACGTCCATGCGCCCCGGGCGGCTGAGCGCGGGGTCCAGGCGCTCGACGTGGTTCGTGGTGGCAAAGAGCAGCCGGCCCTCCTGCGCCGCGACGCCGTCGATGGCGTTCAGCAGCCCGCTGAGCGTGACGCCCGCGCTCGAGTCCGACTCGCCCTTGGAGGACGACGAAGACGAGGAGGAGGAGTCCGAGGAGCGCTGGACGTCGTGCGTGAACGCGGCGTCGATGTCCTCCATGAGCGCGATCGCCTTCGCGGGGATGTCCGAGATGAGCTCGTTCAGCGTGTTGTCGTCGAGGCCGCGCTTGGAGAGCGTGACGACGTAGATGTCGAGGTCCAGCTCGCCGGCAATGCTGTTGATGAGCGACGTCTTGCCCGCGCCCGCGGCGCCGTGCAGCAGGTAGCCGCGGCGGAACGGGATGCCGCGCTCCGAGTACCAGCTCTCGCTCGCGAGGAACTCGCGGGCGTCGTCGAGCACGGACTGCTTGACCTGCTCGTCGAGGATGACACTGCTGAGCGGCCGCTTCGGGCGCCGGTGCACCGGGCGCCAGTCGTTATACGAGTTGGGGCAGTACACGGTCACGCGGTGCTTGAAGTCCTCCATGTAGGCGCGTTTGGCCTCAAGGAGCAGCTCGTTGAGCACGGTGCGCGAGCGCGTGAGGATGCGGACGGTCAGGGACTCCAGGGTGCTGCCCTCGTCCAGGTAGCGCTGGTTGCGCGTGACGGTCATGCGGTGGCCGTGGAAGTACATCACGTTCGTCGTCCCGAAGCTGGGCAGGAACGCGACCTTGCGCGACGGCGCGAGCGTCGTCTCCTCCTCGCCGTCGAGGACGATGGGCGACGAGTCGTTGTTGCGGAAGTCGCGCGTCGAGATTTGGACCTCGCGCGCCTTTTGCCATGCAGGATGCTGCCCGAGCCACACGATCTAGAGTAAACAGATTAGTAACTTGAACATCGGGCCAGTCGCCAGGATTACTACTTACCATCCAGTCGTAACTAGTATCATTTTCCTCAAAGTGCGCCGTCAAGAAGAAAGAGCTGAGAAACGAGGCCCAGGCGAAGGACAAAGCACGACGGCACGTCTCCACCGCGCCGCCGAGGACAATGAGCTTCAGCCAGTCCCGCAGCGCAGAGAAAGCGACGAGCATCGTCCAGAGCTCGCCGATGGAGCCTGGCACCCGCAACGGCGGGGCGGCCGATTGGGTTTGGTTGGCAGCCTCCATGAGCAAGCCGGAGAATCCAATGGGGAAGAGTGTTCGGGCTGAGCTTCAAAAGCGCGTCGTGCGCCTTTTATGCGTCATGATTGCCACAACACAGCCCGCCTGCATAGTGCCCTTGGGCGGCAAGGAGATCACACCAGGATTGGGAAGAGTGTCAGGGAGGAGTCATCTGATCCGGAACCGGATGATCCCGACCACAAGCAACGAGCGCCGACTTGGCTGTGTCCTGGTTCCGCGATGGAGGAACCGTGAGCTCTCCTCCTTACCGCGTGTTCTCAGCGGGTATACGCCATTGCAACGGTGAGGAGCCTGCCCGTGTCGCGTCGCAGGTTTAGCCCTTTGTGCTTTACGAAAATCACCGCTTCCAGAAGCTCGGTTTTGCCATCTTGCCACCCGTCCTCCGGCGGACCTAGTCACCTACGGCATGAGGCAGGACCCGAATGGATGATCCCGTCGTCTCTCACCATTCAGGAAGACATTTGAGTATGGGAATCCAGTGCACTGATCGCGGGCAACATACATGCCGGAAAGGCGGTGAGGATCGTACCTTTCCGCCCGGGCTGCCAAAGATCCCCCGGTGTGGATTCGATTGTCAGCCTGCCGCGGCGCCTGGGCAATGCACAATGGCAACCGTCGGATGCGAAATGTCGGTGACTCTGTGCGCGGACAAATCAAAGTTCGAAGAAAGAACATGCGAAGCAAAACTCTGACGCAACCGTCACGCATGGGCCCTTCTGGGGGGAGAAGTGAGTGCGACACGGAGCCTGTCCTTCCCATGGTTACTCAGGTTAGAGTCTGGGCTGAAGTTACATTAGCTCGATAGAGTTATGTAACGATGTGTAACCCACGCGCCTCTCAGAGTCACCATGTCTCTGATACAGCCAACAGCCGTGCACGGTCGCAAAACCTCTTTCGAGCATCAAAACGCGATTGAGGATCGTCGTGTTCTCAGGCACGGGAGGCTGTGCATGCAATCATCCTGTCGATCCCGATGCGGCGGTAAGTCCGAGTCCGTGTTTGGCCGAGTTTTAGCTCTTCACCTGCGATGCTCGTCGTCGTGCTCGCCCTGCTCGCCTCCGCGGCCGCACAGAAGGCCAGCCACTGGCGGATGATGGTCAAGCAGCGTGCTGACACCGCAATGCGCAGACGGACGCGGTATGCACCGCCGGATTCGAATGGGTGCGCCGGCTGCCCCGCCGCATGGCATCCCGCTCGTGAGGCTCAGATCTGGAACAGATGTTCAACTCGCTGTCGCAGAGCCCGTGTCAGGTCGCATCGTGCGTGGCACGCCCGCGCGCCAGGCGACTCACCCACCGCCGCGCAGCTACCTCGAGGGCGCCTGCATCGACACCGGTGCGTTTCGAGTCGCACCGCCCGCAAAACATCGTGCCCATCGCACGGCCCGTTTCAGTGTTCAACATCGGCAAGCTGCCGGCGGGCCAGCACTACGTGGGCCCGGGGGACCCGTCGCTGTCGACTGAGTGCGTACTGCTCGCGCGCCTGCCGAAGCCTCGGAGACCATCTGACGGCGCGCGCTTCGCCTTCTCAGATGCGTGCGTAGAGCGGCCCGCGTGTGGCTTCCCCTGCTCAATCCCAGCGAACGAACGCAGGCGTGCTCTTCCGTCACCTACTCGCTGGTCTCTGGTGCGCGGCAGCTAGCGCGGCGCGGTGTACAGCCCGGCTGATCACACGAGGCAGCATGCGGTGCGTGCCAGGGCACGACCGAATGGCAGAAGTGCGCGCGTCTTCCCCCGTCTCTTCATCACTGTGCCAGAAGACTGAGACGTTGATCGCGTAGGTGGTCTAGCTGGATTACAAACTGCTCGGCCCGCGATATCAACAAGAATGGGTGCGCACAGGGTCCTGAGGCGCGCCGCACTAACACCGACACCGACTTCGGTGAATGGCAGGTTCAGCCATGCAATTCCTCCGCAGACTCGCATCCCCGCTTGGGCGTACGTCGACGTTGTGACCACAGATATATTCGACCTGAGGGCTGCGAACACACTTGCCAGTGCGCATTTCGAACCCGAGACTGGCACTAATCTTACCGAGCTTAGATGAAAAGAAACCGGACATTGGGGCGCAAGGGCCAAAGAAGAAGGGACCTCCCGTTGGGGCGGTGGGCACTCACTCATTTGTCTCTTCTAACCTAATTTCAAACCTTCTCCGCGGCAGATCGTTGGTGGAGTTATCGGCGGACTCGCCGTTATCGGCATCATTGTCGCCGTCCTAGTGTTCTTTTGTCTGCGCCACAGACGAAACACAGCCCGCCCATCCTACGAGCCCGCGATGGCTCACCAACCCGGATTCCTCGGAGATGCGCAGTCATATCCACATCCTAATCAACCATCCTTCGACCAATCTACCCCATTTTCGCACCCTACAACCACCCTCTACGGTAAGAATACATGTCCTCGACAAGCCTCAGGTTGTTACTGACCCACAAAGACCCCGCACCCAACACCAACTCAGTGTATAGCGCAGGATCGCCTTATGACATCCATTCCCCCTCGCCACGACCTGTGTCTCAAGCACAAGGGTACACGTACGGGCATGACTACTCCTTTGCGCAATGCTAACATCTCCTCCAAAGGCCGCCCTCCCTGTTGCAGCAGTACCCGCAGCATCCGCACCACGCAGCACCTCATGGGTACACTGGTGCTGCGGAGCTTTGATTGCGTTCCCCTCAGACACACTCAACGTTTCGCTCACAAACTCACGATCCGCCCGCTTGTACAATCAACAATCACATCCCTCAGTATACTAGTACACAGCGCCGTAATAGATGCGAGTAAGTACGACGCGTCGGCAAAGGGATACAAAGCCGCCGCCACTTTGGTGGCAAAACGAAAACAACACGTGGCCAGGCGGTGCCACTTAGTGCAGCGACCGCACGCCCGTGCTCCGCCGGCCATGTGCTCCAGCCGTTTCCCAGTCCGCCGCTTTGCACTCGAGCGAGCAATACCAGCGGTTCGCGCATCCGCCGCACTTCTCGCCGTCTCCGCGGGGCACCGCACGGGGGTTGTAGCACCACCCGCACACGCGCTTCCCAGCGTGCGACAGCGGCGACGGGCCAAACGTCTTGAGGAAATCTTCGCGCGAGAGGGTGAAGACGTGCACGGTGAACTCGCGCGTGCCCTCGGGGGGCTCGGACACCTTCCGGCGCGCCGTCGTCTCGTACTTCATCCCCGGGAACTTGCGCACGAGCGCTTGGCTGGCCTTGTCCTCTGCGAGCGGCTCGACGCACATCTTCGCGGGATCAATCAGTATTGCGGGAGTAGGGATGCAAGGCAAGAAGAGACGCGCACATAGCCGAGACCGAGGTCGCAGAAAATGAAGTCAGCGACTGCGAGCAGCGCTTCCAGCATCAATCCCTGGCCCCAATAACTATGCAAGATCAGCCACGAAGACATAAGCTAGGGC
Source organism: Auricularia cornea (assembly GCA_030578095.1). Classification (NCBI taxonomy): domain Eukaryota; kingdom Fungi; phylum Basidiomycota; class Agaricomycetes; order Auriculariales; family Auriculariaceae; genus Auricularia; species Auricularia cornea. The sequence goes on along the minus strand of JARLTE010000009.1, from coordinate 766,705 downwards.
TGCGAAGCACACACTTTGGAGAGAGCTCAAAGAAGGGAGTAGCTGCCCACTTGTCTAGCTCTCCTCGCACCTCGGGCGCATCGAGGTCGGGCCACCTGAACGGCGCGTTTTCTGGCACGCGCAGGCACGCTGGCCCAGCAGGGATGTCCTCTGGCATGAGTTCGAGGTGGTTATCATAAGGTGCCAGCTCAAATCCAATGTTCCCTATGTAAACGTCGTTGGCGTGAGGAAGTGGTGGGGGCTGGGCGCAGCCCGGGGCAGCGGGAATCGATCGCGACCTCGGTTTTGGGACAAGAGACGCCTTCGGGCTGCAATCCTGATCAGTGAGACACTCAAGCTGAGAGGCTAGCGATATAGGCGCACGTCACTGCGAACACATAGCGGCGTCATTCGACGTCGTCGTTCTCCTGCTTGCCACGGAACAACGGGACGCGGTCCCGGATATAACCGTTCGTATAAACCATGATTGCTTCCTCCTTCGCACGGCAGGGCGGATAAAGCTGGTACTTGGAGACGCGCGGGTCGCCTTTGACGCTATGGACCTGAGCGCCGTCCGTCGCCTGGACAGAGCGGAGGACTGCCGCTCGGTCAGCTTGCAGCCGAGCTGACGAGGCTATCGACGCACCAAGCCTTGGTGTTTCCATCCGAATCATCGTATTCGGGGTCAGCGTGTCCTTGAAGTCCGTGGACGGATTCTTCAGGCGCGCCATCTCCCGCGCCTGTTGCTGAGGGCTGAGGGCGGGGGCTCGGGTCATGGCCTCGTGTTTCCAGTCGACTGTTACTCTGCCGGCGCTGCTGTGGAACTTCTTCTCGATAACTTTGCGTTGCTGGTCCGACAACGGCGCGGCTGCGAGCGATGCGGACTGCAGAGCGTTTTCCCGGATGCGAGCCAGCGTTGTCTTGGCCTGTGCAGTGTCTTCGTCGCTGCAAGAGATAGTCATGCCCGACACTTGATAGAGGGTCTGCATCGCTTCAATGGTGTTACCTGGCGAAGTCAAAGATGGCCTCACAAGGTCTGAGATGCGAGAACTAGGTTTGGTGGTGCCAGGTGAGTCCTTTTGATGAGTCTTTTTGTGGGTAGGCCCTGATGGATGTGTGAGTGAGATACAGAGTTCGGGATGACCGCTTGTACTCGCATGACTTGATAAGGCAGTCTAATTCGAGAGACGTCAGTAGCGTAGTCCATCCACGCATTGTGAACGCACCCTTCGAGCAAAAGAAGGTCTGACGACCGACTCTTTATTCATGGCGTTAGTATTCTGACGCAGGCTGCCGTGCACCGCACTGGCGCACACCTTTTGCAATCCGGACAGACCTGGCTCGCCGACTTGCCGCAGTCAACAGCGGCGCACGCCTGTTCGGACATGGGGGGCTTCAGCGTCAGCAACGAGGATGAGTACAAGCCTAAGGCAGGATTCGATCGGCAGCAACGGGCCGCACGGCACTCTTCTGTTAGCGCCTATGGAGGCGTGCAGCTGCACCTTGGGTCAAACACGCACTCAAGCCTTGAGAGCTTCGAAGCTGGTTCTTGCAAGACGAGATGGGAGTAGCTTTGACCGTACAGCGCGATTCAGGGAATAATCTCTGTGGATGCAACTCAGGGAGGTACATCAACCGGACGGTTGCCCTCAAGCACTGAACGTCACAGTGGCCGATCCAGAGACCAGTGGCAGAACATAAGCGCCAGCGTCCATCGCTAACGAGGACGTGGGCGTCAATTTCACCACTCCCGAGACCACGGCCGTCTGCGTGACGACGATGCGTCCCTGAGCTGCGCTGGCAGCGTTCGGCGCAGTGGACGGGCGCGCAGCAATGACGAATGTGACGGAGCGCCTGCCCGCGTCGATGCTGGCGCTCACGAAAGCCCCCGCGTCGAGCGCAAAGAGCGCGCCGAGCGGGGCGACAAACACTCGTCGCCTGCCGTCGTCCAGAATGTCCACGTCGACGGTGGGGCTGGTGGCCCTGACGCGGCCGCCGTACGCCTGCCAGCCGAACAGCGGATGCTGCACGATGAACGTCCCGATGCCCATCGAGTGTCCGGAGAAATTCGGACCATAGTCGCCCGAGTACCCGTCCCACTTGAGCGTGTCGGGGAACGAGTGGAAGCTCGCCGACGCGAAGCCCGCTTGGTCGATGTTCGTCGTGGGCCCGAGCATGCCCGCGTAGCCGACGCGCAGGAGGTACAGGTCGGATGGGTTCGCCTGAAACTGGAAGAGGAGCGGGATAGCATTGAGTCCGCTGCCGTAGTGGTGTAGCTGGCGCTCGATGCGCTGGAGCTTGCCGCCGTAGACGTTATCCCTGGAAGATACTGAGCCCCTCCGTCGAGTGTTCTGCAGTGAACACGTACCAGTAGCGACGTGCGTTACCGTCATAGCCCCTAGAAGAAGCATTAGAAATATGGTTAACCAGTCAGGGAGTGCCATACCAATGTGGAATTGTCGGCTGAAAAGCAAGGACCGAGTTCAAGCTGTTGGCTGCAGTCTTGGAGTCATTGAAGTATTGCGACCATACAAAGACGCCTTCTTGGCCTGCACAGAGTGTGAATATGGAGGTCATCCCCCAGTTCGCAGAAAAAGCACAGACCGGTTGAATCCCACGCCATTTCTGAGCCAAACCTGCGCACAAGGCGTCAGCCCACGTCGAGCGCCGGTCGTGGACAAGGAACGCACGGATATCTCTGCCCTGCCCAAGCGCTCTGGCGCCGGCGCATCGCACTCTCCAACGCTGTGGCGTTCGAGCTGAGGCCCTCACGCTTGAGGTCTTTCAGGAGGAACCAGAACACCGTCTCGCCCATCAGGCCGTCGTTCGTGTACCCCACGCCGCCGGCCACCATGCGCAGCACCGTCGCGAGCGCCTGGCTGATGTACCACTGCCAGGTGTGCACCGTCACGAGCGCCGGGTAGTTGCGCGCGACGCGGTAGAGCGCCCAGTACGCTGCAGCGACGTGCACGTAGTCGTACGCGCGGTCAGTCAGCGAGGCGTCGTGCTGGTTCCAGCTCCACCAGTTGCCGTAGTTGATGCTCGTCGGGTAGCGGTACGACGGGAGGACCGCCGGGTCGTAGAAGTATACGGACTTTTTGACGGAAACTGCGCGATCTCGGTGAGCGGCGCCGTACGCTTCAGGAAGGCGAGGGGACTCGTACAGTCGGTGTTCTGCAAGACGCCGAACATGACCTTGCTGACGAACTGCTCCAGCTTGGCGACTTCGGCTGCGTTCGGTTGCAGGAACTGCTTCATCGTCGCTGCCAGCCTGTCCAAGTTGTCAGTTATGGCGGGCCTTGGAGGTCGCCAGCAGTGCATACCAAGATCCAGCGCCAGCCTCGTCAGAGAGGCCCGCAATCCACGCCCGCGCCTCGTCCACGACCTGTCTGTTCGTCTCGCGGTCGAACGAGATGACGCTCGGCGCGCGCCTGAACGGGTCCGACGTGTTGGTGAACCACTGGCTCGTCGTGAGGAAGCTGCCGAGGTCGCCGACGAGTTGCGGGCCGCTCTTGGTGACGAAGAAGTGCACGGTCTGCAGCGTGCCGTCCGCGTACGTCACAGCAAGGCGCGCGCGGCCCCACTGCGCGCCAGACACCTCGTACGCGACCCACCCCTGCGCGACGGCGTCCGCGCTGCGCGCCCAGTTGAGCGCGCCGGGTGGCGCGGACGCGATGCTTGCCACCGCGGCGGCGTGGCGCAGGAAGAGCTTCGCCGGGCGGTCCGCCGCGACGACGTAGCCCGGGATGGCGTTCGCCACCGGGTGCCCCGCGCCCTGCAGCGCGCCGTCGATCCCGCGGATGCTCGGCGCGAGCACGAAGCGGACGCCGTACGTCCGCGTCTGGTTCGGTTGCAGCACCGCGCTCGTCGGCGCGTTCCAGGGCGTGACGGACGCCCACTCGTTCTGCGCGTACGCGAGCGTGTGGAAGGACCATTCGTACAGCGCTTCGAAGGTTTGCGACTGCGAGCCGTCAGCCTGGCAGCAGCGGACCACGCGCGACGCGAACCTGGTAGTACGGGAAGGGGCCCGTGTTCTCTTGCAGGAAGCGCCAGCCCTCGAGCGGCGACTTGCCGGCGGGGAGGACGAGGAGCGGCGGCAGCGTCCCGAGCAGCGGGGTCACTTGCACGTATCCTGCATCCGCACCGATGTACGGGTCGAAGAGCGAGCACTTCTCGTTCGTGTCGGCCGCCGAACGCCCCGTGAATATCTACAACGAAATCATCAGACTCGAACTCTCTGCAGAAGGGGGCGGGGGGACGCGCACGTTGTTGAACTCGAGCGGCGCGCCGATGGCGCCAATCTCGACGGGCGCGCTCTGGACATTCGTGACGTCGAATAGCATCTGCAGCGTGCCGTTCGTCACGTCCCAGCGCCGCACGACCTTCAGCAGGCTCCCGGCGGCGCCCAGCGTCGGCGTGAGGTCCGCGGCCGCGAGCGTGCTGCCGCCCGCCGCGAGCGCGGTGACGGGCTTGCGCGCCGCGGCCGAGTTGCCCGACGTCCACGCCGCCGCGCCCTGCACGCGCGCGCGGAACGTGACGTCGCCGAGGTGGTACTGCGCGTTCGCCGACCGGTTCGCCATCATGTCCGCGGGCACGAAGTTGAACGACGAGGACGCGGGCGAGATGAGGTACGCCGTCTGCGAGTCCTTGACGAGCTGCAGGCGCAGCGTCGGTGTGCTGAACGTCATCAGGCCATGGCTGAGGCCGAGCGTGTCGCTCTGCGCGGCCACCAGCGACAGGAGCAGGCCGAGGAGGGGGATGTGCCGTCCATGCATGTCTGGCGAAGCGTGAGGCCGTCGTCGTTGGCGCGCTGCATGCTTTTAGACCACTACGTCACGTGCGAAGGGCGAGAAGCAGCGAGCGGGCGGGCCGCCGGAAGAGGCGGCGGTGACCACCTGCGCGGGCTTCGCAGCTGAACGCGGAAAATCTCAGTTCAAAGGTGAGTGGCGCGACGTGGGACCGTGCAGGGTACAATCTGGTGGGAAACGCAGCGGCCCGCGATTAAGCAGCGTCGAGTTCACTGTTGTGGCATGGTCTAGAGTTCTCTCCATGCGGAGAGTTCGAATCAATGCTGGCGGAGGGTCCTTCGCGTAAACTTCGCCCATAGAATGACACGTAGACGCCTACAGGTCCCGCAGTTGGAATGCAGTGTTCACGCAGCGTGTATATTGGCTTCTGTATGTATCCCTGTCGAATGGTTAGTATTTGCTACAGGTGCATTGGGTTCTAACTTACCCCGTGGACAACAAGCCGGGCTAGGCCGATATCCACATGTGAGCATTCCTGGCAATTAGTGATGACTAGAGCGTAGTAGGTGAGAAAACCGTTTGCGGAGGATCGGGCCCCACGCAGCTCGACACCGCCTTGGCTAATTTGCGTTGGTCAGTGTTGCGAGCGGGCAGACATGGCCGTAGCACGCCGACCACTGCTTAAAGGCGTCGGCGAGGCAAGGATCTGCGCGTCGCGATTCAACTCGGCACAAGCGAGTGTACAGGCCGCCAGACCACCGGAAGATGGCGTGTCGGAACCCTCCTCCTGGGCGGAGTGGGTGCGATTGAAGGAGGGAAGTCTAGGGAATGATTCGCAGTTTGCGCCGCGCGAGGAGGCGACGTTGCATTGACTGCATCTGGCAGAAACCAGAAGCTAATACAAGAGCCTGTGAACTGTCAAGCAAGTGAGATCAGCCACTCATCGAGTACGGGAAGCACGAGTCATCAATCTGCGGACCAGGAGTGCGCGACTGTTCCCCAATGCCGCAGCCGACCAGAAGTCGCGCACAGACACTTGGAATACACCAGAAGACCAGAGCTGTGAACACTAAGCGCTCGTTCGGCGCACCGCAATGCAGGTGCCACGAAACAAGGCCAGACCATCGCACGGGATCCAACCAGCACATGTACGACGCACTGTGAGACCTGGCGGACGCAGGCTCCCGGCTGGCAGGACGTGATTTGGATCGAGGGGCGGGTGCTCTTGAGACTGGCGTGAAAGCAGCGGAGGTTCGATGAGCGGCACGGAGGCGGGCGGTCGTGCAGAGAAGTGTTGTAAGAGAGAGCGATTATGTACTGGAGAGCGCGCTGGTCATGAATATACCGGAACCAAGACACCAGAGGCCGCCTCAGGATCTCCACATGAGGATGGCGAGCGGGCCGATGTAAAAGTAGATGAAGTGCTTTGTCTCTGAATGGCCGTTAGAAGAACAATATGATGACGGGGATAATCCCAGTGCTCACCGTGGGTGACGTAGGAGCCAAAGTTCTTGCCAACGACGACGTGCCAGGTGTGGCCAAACCGGCGGTCGCACTCCTTTTTGATGTGGGCGGCCATGTCCTTCTCGACCGTAAACTTCTCGAGCGCGGACGTGGCGAGCTCGATGGCCTCCTGCTGCATCTCGTCGGACATGTCCACGTTCTTGACCACCACCTTCGACGACACCTCCCCGCCCGTCTGCGTCACTGCGGTCTCGGCCATGCTTCTAAGAGTGCTGCCCGGCCGACGCGTAAGACGCGAAGATAGTCAATTACAATGCGCGTACGGGGCTTTGCCTGCTCGGCCGCTGGCGCTGGAGAGAGCTGGAGCTCGTAGGAGATCACGGAGCGACTCGCTTTCAAAGTCCGATCGCACCTCTTTCCACTCGCGTTTCACCTTGCCCGGCCCTTTTTCGGCCCTACAAAGCTCCAAAAGCCGGCGACGCATTATTATGGATTATTAACCATTTCGACATTTATGTGGTACCTCTGGTTTAAACTCTAGGGGGCCGACTGCTCGGCAACTATTCGACCTCCTGCAAATATTGCCGGGTAACACGGCCTCAGTGTCAGTCGTGCAATATCTGGTCAAAAGCCAGCGATATTCAGGACAACTAATGGTACGCGTGCAAGCGCGTATCGAATTGACGCTTACTTAGAGCTTCCCATGGGCAGCCTTTATAAAGTCTGCGCCGCGTTCGCCGATGGCGTATGCTGTACTCATCAAGTGAGTCCCAAGCATCTGCAATAACCACCTTCAATCCACTAATCGCCTGCGTGTAGAAAACATCTCTCACCATGGGCAGTATGGACAAGTCAACGACCCGCAAGTTGCTCGTGCCGTACACTCTGAACTCTGGGTCGACAACGCCCCCGAGCGACTGGGGAAGCATTGCCGCGGTGCCTGCACCTTTGTGAGATTTTCTGTTTAGCCCGGCATTACGACGTACAACATGGGTGGTACGGATTGGCCGTCGTGTTGCGGATGAACGCCAGCCACTGCTCGTCCGTCGTCGTCCCAGGCGGCGGCGCGACGTCCTCGACGATGATGCCCGCCAGAGGTGCCATCCGCGTGAGACTACGCGCGTACTTCGCGCCCGCGAGCATGATCTTGCGGTCTACCGTGCAACGTCAACACTGGCAACCTCACAATACACATGCGGCCGCACCGATGTCCCGCGCCCAGGCGTTCAGGTCGATCGCAGGCGGGTCCAGTGGGTCCGCCGACCGGAGGTGGATGCTGCCGCGCGAGAACGGGTGCGCGGGGATCGCGACGATCTGGAGGTAGCTCGCGCCGGGCTTCGCGAGCGCCGGGTACGCGCTCGCCGGCGCGGCGTATATCCTGCGCGGTCCTGAGAAGGCGCCTGTGATGCCATACGGACACGGAGACGTACTCGAGCGTGGCTTCGCTGCTGCTCGCGCTCAGACGGCGGCGCTGGATGTTGTACTGCGCCCGCGCGCCGGCGCTTGGCGCGCTCGCGTTGAACTCGGCGTCCAGCTCGTGCGTCCACCCCTTGAGAGTCGCCTCGTCGATGAAGCTGCTCGCGTTGAGGTAGGCAAGGGCGGTAATACCGCCGGTGTAGATGCCTGTGCGGTTCTGGAGGCTGCGTGGCAAAGGGCTTGGGTTAGGTCCAAGACTCGAGGCGTAGCGCAGCAGTCACGTACTATTCCTCGTACGCGGTCGCGTTCTTCACGGGATCGCTGAGAATATCCCAGGTCTCGATGGAGCTCGGGATCTCGAACGTTTCGAAGACCATGAGGTGGTCCTGGTAGTTCTCGCCGACGGAAGGCAAGTCTATGCGCGGTGTGATCCCGAGCTGTCGCAGAATGCTGGCATTGCCGATGCCCGAAAGCTCGAGAATGTGTGGCGACTGGACGCTTCCTGCGGTAAGGATGATCTCCGTTGACGCCGAGGCTCTGTAACTCTTCTGGGTGGCGAGGTCCATGTAGGCGACTCCCGTCGCCCGAAGATTTCCGTGCGAATTAGCCTCCGCTGACAGGCTGACGTTCAGAACATGTGCATTTGTGAGGAGGACGAGGTTCTCCCTGTGCGCATTGGGTTCGTAGTAGGCCTATTAGAGGAGTCAGCCACTTAGGAGGGCAGCGTGTGCCACGGACATTGGCAGCGTAGGAGCGCTCCTGAGTCTTCTGGTTGATGGCGAGGAGGGCATTCCAGATGTACCCTGCATCCCTACCGTCTCCCTGCAGCGCAATTAGACTGCCTCCCCGGGCCTGACGGGTCTAGATCTGTGCGTACACCGTCTCTGACGGGCTTCAGGCCTGTTCTGGTCATTGTTTCGAAGAACGGAGGTATTGCCTCCGAGTACCATTGAGAGAACGAGGAATGAATCGGCTTCGCAGGGTCAGTCTGAGTCAATAGGGCTGTAACAGGCAGGGGGGATGGCCGCGGCTCTGACACGCACACCGTGGTGGCCCCGGAACCGGGGGTCTATTGTAGCGTGAGTCTTCTCCTGGAGCTCCTTCGATGCTTGCGAGACGTTTTCGGTCCTCAGGAAGTACGGCAGGAGCTCGTCGTAGCTCCAGCCGGGATTACCCAACTCGCCGATCTCTAACGCGGGGAATCAATGAGCACCGGAGCTGATTGTCAGGGAATGGAACGTACGGTCGTATTCTACTGCGCCCGCCCGGAGAAATCCCATGTCATTGATCATGCTGCAGCCGCCCAGGCCTTTGCCGCGGGAAACTGAGATTTGTCGGTTATCCAGAGCCGCTTGAGGCACGGTATTGAAGTCTGCGGCAATTTCAGCTCAACCCCAGCGTTTGGGGGACAGTTCAAGCACCCCAGTCGTAAGCCTAAATAAGGTTCTGTCAGCGGAAGCAATCGGAGCAACGGCAGCCCGGTGACAAACAGCGTTTCCCCACGTCTTGCCGACGTTCCATCCCTGTGGGATCTGGAACCGCGGTGTCAACTGATGCCAGATGGAGGCATAAAACCCCTGACCAGCACGGCGGGATCATCCTGATCCTGCATCAGTTTGTGGGTCCTCGAACATCTATTGATGCGCGGACCTTGTGATATTCACCCGCTTCGATGAGTCCTATCTTCCAGGTGTTGACTTCGGAGAGCCTGTAATCAGGGTCCAGTGAGCACAGCATGAGAGAAGCGACATGATGCGCAGTGAACCTCACGGCGAGGGCGGTCCCTGCTGTCCCCCCGCCGCAGACAATGAAGTCGAATTTCTGGCGGGCGAATGTCTCCGCGTCCATCTCAATGGCCGAGATAAGAGTTGGAGCAGCCAGCAAAGCAGAAAACCCTATTATGGTGTAGTTCTGAAGACGCATGATAGCAGGAGTGCAGGGGAGTCTGAGAGCAGCCTGGACCGACTCGGAGGCCAGCTAAATAGCCTGAGAGGGAACGGATACAGATGATCTCTTCCCAATTACCTCACCGCCTTTTATTATTGTATTTTAAATCAATCGATGACATACGGTGTCGGCCTCCTGCGCGGCGGCGGACGTCTGATCGCCAGGGACCGCGCATTCCGCGAGTTGCGCCACTCCGGCCACTCCCACGACGTATTGATAAACTGCGCGCCATCCGAACCCGAGTCCACGTACCTGGTACCATAGATGGTCATCCAGGCGGCCGCGCCGGGACTGCGAGATGCGCCAATTTACTTGTCAGGGTGAAACAGGGCTGGCTGGACATTGCCGCCGATGTTCCCCGGAAAAACAGACCAGGTGGAGAGTTGCAATGAAACGGGTCACCATACGCATCATGCGTGTGAGTGGTTGAGCCCGTGGCCGATTGTCTCACAGATTACCTCTGAGTATACGTATTTGGTCCGTCCCACTTGATGAATAAGCCCCTGGGGAAGGACAATCCCCGCGGGGTGCTTGCGATCGTAAGACATGATCGCATGATTTCCAAGATCTTGGAAATAACACTTTAGTTGTACATCGCGTCGGCTTCGAAGGAGTGCGAACCTTCGGCTCATTCGCCCTGAACGGCAGAAACAGCGTATGTAAGGTTCTGGGCCATTCCATCGGCAATATCGATCTTCTTCGCGTCATAGGCCTAAGTTCTGCGTTTCTATACTGCCCTAACACCAACACTGGCCCGACGAGGCCTCGCGAGGCCTTTCAAAGGCTAGCCCGTGCCAGCGTAACGGTTTCCGACCCATAATATCACTGAGAACCTTCCAGCACACCAGCTTTTTCTTGGTCCTTGCAGCAGTCGAAGGAACACAATCGCGATGGACCTCGCGAATTCCGGGGGTTACGGTTTACTTACGGCGGTTTGGATAGAATACCGGCGCCGCTCTCACCCTCTAGAATCTGACAGCTTTTGCGGCTTGTGGGTGCTGTGGAGCATTGGCGGAGCAGTTTCCACGCTCAACCGCGATTCCGATCGTCTATACAAACGGCTGTAGACGGATGTCCGCGGCTGTACACAACCGCAGTCTGACGCCGACACTCGTCGTTCTAACTTCCGTCAACCAAAGGACTCCCAGCTCAAGAATCGCTTGGCAGTCCACAGTAGCAGTAGCTTTGAATGCTGCGGGGGATGGGACTGGGCGTTTCGGGTCCCATTTCATGCGACTCGCTCATGTGGCCGGAGTTTCACAACAGGCGCGGCATTCCGCAGGACAGGCGAGTGCCACCAGCTCGTCTCAGGACTCCACCGGTCAGACGGTGGACCATTCGCCGCGACGTGACGGGTGGGGCCAAGCTCATGAATAAGAGATAAGGGGTTGAATCATATGGCTCGCCCGCAGCTCTGGATCCCCAATCAGTCGTCCCACTCTCCAGCGCGGACGTGCCCGACAGGAAATCCAGATGAGCGCCGGGCGCCGGACATGGGAGCTGTTGAGCGGTGTCTTGAGATCGAGCATTACGTACGTCGGGCGCTTAGCTTGGTGGTTGACAACTGCCATAGAAACAAAGGTGGTATTGTGGGCTCGATAGACCTGTATGGCACCATTACCGCTGCGACAGACATTCACCCCCGTATGAAACGGGATACCTCGACGGTAAACTACAACTCGACCGATGGCTCCCTCTTGTCGTCGTCTTCGTGATTTTGTTGTTCCTCCTCTCCGTCTGAGAGAAAATACTTCTGGCCGTAGTTCATCAATATCTCTTGATTCTTGTGGATGTTCCTGACTAGCGCAGGTTGAGCAAGGGTGTCATACTCACTGGAGATGAACATACTCGCGTAAATACCGAGCTTGACGTCGCCGTTGACCCATTTGTCTACAACAAATCAGCGGCTATCGGATGCATAACATTCGAGACTCACACGTAGCGCTGGCATTTGCTTTTCGGCCATCGGCGTGGTTGATAAATCGGGTGGCGTTTCCCGCCTCGAGTGAGTCGAGGAAGAGACCTTCCTCCTCGCACCAGTCAAAGAGGTAGTTACGGGCCACATGCCTCGCAACAACACTTGCAAGAGGGTGAGCTTGGACCAGGAGAGCGCCTGTACGCACTCACCCCTGCGAGTCTGTTCTCGCTGGGGAAATAACCTCCGCGACATACTCTGACAGGCAGGGACAATCAGGCAAGATCCATGATAGAGTCGAACCCGCGCACCGCCGATGGCCTGTTTCGTCGTTATCTTCTCGCGCGCGAACAAGCCGTAACCGTGCTTGCTTTCCGCGACTTTGTACTGTGATCGCAAATCAGTGAACACTGAACTGGGGAATGAGAGGAGCTTTGTACTCTGATGAGGGGGCCAGCACCGAGCACGCGATTGCAACACCTCTTGCGACCTTCATGTGTGCGGCACCCTTTGCAAACGCCAGGCTCGCACTCTCGTGCCAGGCGCAGACAAAGGCAAGTCTGTGGCGTCCGGCAGACTGCTGACTTTGATGACGCGCGACAGTCGCAGCCAGGGTACTGCCTGCCACCTGAAGAACCATGAGCAAGAATCTCACCGCTGCTTTTTACAAGACGTACATTCTCGTGTGCATGAGCACGCCGTTTGGCAGTAATGGCCGAACTTTGCGCATGCACAATCTTCCGCCAATGTGCAGGGGCCGGTGTGAGAGCATCCGAATGCGCTTTCCACATCATCGGCAACGAGGAACGAGAATAAGAAGAGCACACACGAGTGACTGTGCTTTCCATTGATCGCTGGATTGCATGCGTCAACCGCCATAGAGGACCAATCTGATAGGGCAACGTACGAAGTCCAAATGCGTCCTCCTTGGAGACTTCCTCTCGGGGTGGTCGCGGCTGGAAAAGCTCTGGATTCCGCTGCGGTAAATTTCTCCGCTGAACGAAGACCTTGTATACAGGCGCGATGAGCCCAGGCGAGAGAGCGCTAAGTAAGCGAACCTCATTGCAAGGCCTGTCCGCCACGACTGCGAGACGGCAGACATCAAGGGAAGGGCATTGGCTAACAACCAAAGCCAGTGAATCCAGTTCGTCCTCATCCCATACAATATCCTGACATCGTCTGCCAGTCAGTACAAAGCGCGAGATGCCTATCATTCGCACCTCGTCCTCTCCCAGCAAAGGCGACGATAAATAGCAATATTCCCCACAAGGACGGTCTGTCGGATTGGCTGGTGCGCGCAGTGGTGGCACGGGTCGATCGCGTAAGGGAAGCGCCCGGTTTGGCGCTGGATACGATGTCAGCACAAAGGCTGAATATTGCGTCGCGACGTACGATGCGAGGTGCAGGAGGGCTCGAGGCAGAGCAACCGGAAGCAGCCCTCATCCATGAAAGACGAGAAATGTTCTCGAAGCAGAACACTTTCCGTCTTGAGGACGATCCCCCTAGCAAGGGCTGAGAACTGATCCCCAGCGTGTGTGAACACGGGCCAAGGCGGTAAATCGCTAGCGGAACGAGTCACTGTATGAACGTGCCGCGTAGTTGAAGGCGCAGACTTACCGTTGCCAGCAATGTTGGATGACATCGCTTGGGTCGTTCGAAAGAATGGAACATTGTTGTATTTCTGCCGTCGTAAATCCCGAAACACGCAGCCTGCGGAGAGCTTCGAGTTCGATCCCGTCCAGATTAGGGTCTTCGGGGCCGGGAGGCTGCGACGCCTTCAATTCCCCGACCATTTTCGAGCGTTCGCTATCCGGGACGCCGTCCATGTCCGCACCGGCCAGGCCGTGAATGTATTCATCGACGTCGAAGCTCGGGTCATCGGCAAACGGAATAGCTCGTGGCCATGTGGGCCGGTCCTCCTGACCCAAAAACACCTGGTTGATGAGCGGGTCGCAGCTCTCGTAGCGAGGACCGGGTCGTATGGTGGCACAACGGACACCTGGTGCACAAAGGCGCGTAGTCATGCTGACGTCGCCGGTAAAGGTTTGGAGATATCCCTGGTCAGCGTCAGTCCGCCGAGGCGCCTCCTCTGAGGACTCGGGCTTGATCGCTGGCGGAAGCTCGTCGTCGCTGTCAAAGTCACCAGACCCGGACGACAGCGAATCGATGTCGGGATCCAGACGCCCAAGCAGCTCGCGCGCAGACTGCTGTTCCCATTGGTAAAAGTCGCGCCATGTCTGCGCGTAGACCGAGACGGCCTCGTCGCGGCGAGAGTCAAACGCCATCAAACCGGCTCCTGCCGCGTGTTCGCGCTTTCATCCTCCGACCCAGAGACCACGGCACGACAACAAGGCCGTCTTATTCGGTAAATTATGTGCTCGGAGGTCCTCTAGCTTCAACAGTCCGCTAAAACATGAGTTGGGAATAGGGCTGTATTATTGAATTCTGTGTAGAAATTGCGACGACTCCGGACTATAATTCGACGACACCTCCCACGCACCCAAGCAATAGTGCTTCGATCGATCCTCCGGACGTGGTGTCTATCCATGCATCGAGCTTTTCGAAGAGCTGCATAGCGGGCCCCTCGGGCTCATGCTTCTTGCCCGGCCACATGGAGCGCTCACCGATGCCGACGAACGAGAACTTGATGGGCTCGGTGCCGCGGACGACGAGGTCCACCGTCCACTCGTCCACCCCGTAGAAGGACGCCTCCTTGATGTGATGCCGCGTCTTGAAGTCGGCGGGTGGGCTGGAGAGACTCCACTCGAGCACGTGCGCATCGAAGGCGAGCACTTTTTGAACATTTGCTCAGACAAATAGAGCCAACTCAGATACGCAGGGAGAGCCTCTCACCTGTCCAGATGACGCCGGGGTGCGTGATTTTCAGCGTGAGCCCACGGCTCCCGGCAGTCAGGTCCACGGCCTCCGTGAGCTTCGTCACGGTGAATTTCTCCGCCCAGGGCGACTTGTAGCCCTGCGGCCTGGGCAGCGCGATCTTGTACGGCGAGATAAACTTCATCGCCACGCGGGAGCGTATGAGAAGACTAGACATGATCAGCAAGAAAGGGCGTACCTGCGAGAACGGATACATCGAATCCCACTCCGCCCTGTACCTGTTCATCGGAAGCTCGACCGGCGCGATATCCTTCGTGCCGAACGCCGCGGCGACATCGGCCACGAAGGCAGCCGCACCGGGTGCCCTGTCCGAAACGGCTACGTTGAGGGAGAACTCGTTGGTTGTGATCTAGCGGTGAGGCAGGTGAGTGACTCCGCCGTGAGTGGGGTGGGCGGGTGAACAACGCACATTCTCGTTATGGATGATGAAGTAGCGCCGCTGGTGCTCCGCGTCGAACGGGTTCTTACGGAGGAAGACGCTGGCAGAGAGTGCGCTGAGACCCCAGAGGGCAAGCACAAGCCAACGCAGCGTCGTGTGGCCCACACGGCGCGCGAAGGGTAGGACCATGGGCAGTGAGAAGGGGCCAAGGAAGCCTACAATGGACGCGATGATATGCTCTGCAGGCGCTTCCTAGTTGGACGAACTCGTGAGTGGCCAGTAAATCCACACGGCAGATCTGTACTGACCCTCCCTATACGCCCAGTCTACGAATGTCAGAGGCACGCCCGGATTGTGAGCAGAGGACGCACCAGTGGAACGAAAACGTCAAGATCTCCGACAATCATCTCTGTCCCCACGACCAAGGGAATGACCTGCGCGACTGCGTAGCAGACCGCGCTCAGTCCTGTATCCACTGCTGCTGATGCTGCCGCGACGGTCGACTTCTTCGCATACCGCTTCGCAAGCGCGGCAGCCTTTCCCTTCAGCGGTTTCGCGGGTTTCTTCTCTTTCTCTTTCGTGGCCGCGCTCTCCTTCGGCGGGGCGACAGGCGCGGGAGAGAAAGCACGGAGGACAATATCGAGAGTGTACGCGGCAAGCAGCGACGCGCCGGAGAGGAACATCAGCGCGCTCGATCCGATGTTGAGAGCCGTCTGGAGGACGAGCGCGAGCGCGCTCTGCAGGAGTACCTGGCCGCCGAGAACTGCGCGCTCGTCCGCGGAAGGCACGAGCAGAGTGGCGGTCAACGCGCCGGTCAGGGAGGCCGGGCCGTAAAGAAGCACGGCGTACAGCTCGTGGGAGAACCAGCTGAGAGAGCGGTCGAAGACCCGATCCATGACCACCGCGAGTAGGTTTGCTCCGAGAAGACTGCCGACCACCGCCGCGCATGGGGCGGCGAGCGCGCTCTTGATGTTGCGGAACTGGGACATGTCAAGGCCTTTCTCTATCGTATTTGAAAGCGCCATTCGCACCTTCGACGATAAACCGACAATCGCGAGGGCGACTACCACGAGCACGCTGTGCATAATCACCGCGGCGCGGGTCGAGTACTGGAAGAACAGGCTTCCAAGTAGTGAGAAGAACGTCGTACTCGGCTTTTGGTAGCCCGAGGCGAGCGAGGCGAGAGGCGAAGCTTGCGATGTCAGGTGCTTGAGAATCTCAAGCGTGTTCTCTGCCATGTGCTGTCTCGCGATCAAGCACCAATTGCGGGGGAGTCGATCTCCCTACCTGAGGTACACCGCGCTCAATGTTTGCCACAACATCCTAGTAGACCACAAGATCAGAGCTTGGGGAGAATCCGGAGTAGCTAAGCCTACCCTGCGCGTGTGATAGAGGTAGCTGTTGCCGACAATAGCCATCTGCAAAGAAATTGTCATCCTCTTCGAGATCCTAGAGAAATAACGCACATCAAGGCCAGTGACGTTGAGATACTCAACGAACTGTCTGAAGTCGGTGCTGCGGCAATGCCTCAGCAAGTGAGATTGCGACGCGGCGAGTCTGCTCACTCGGACATGATAATCCCCGACGAGAATATCTCGTTTGCCACAACGGTACCGTATGGCCTACGAACTCTAAGCGAACCACGTGCGAAACGCGGAGAATGAGAACATACTTTGTGACGTGGGAATAGGCTTGGATCATCTCCTCGGAGTTGGCTTGGAAGAGCAACTCGGGACCGGTGGACCCAGCGGCTGAGGAACGGGTGAATTCAACCACCATAGCCGAACGACCAGAAGGCACACCTTCCAGGTTGATCGCAGCTCGAACACTATGCCCGTTCAATGCATGCCTCTGCCATGAAGAGCTCACATCCTCACGTATGCCGGGTCTCGTGCTGCGTCGAATACAGGTGCGATCCGTCCTGGAGACTTTCCTCCGCGTTGTTGAACACTGAAACGGACGTCGCATATGCATGAGAGCGCGCAAACAGCGCAGAAACTGCAAAGAATGGACGCACGGAAGATGATCGAGTGGCTAGGCGTCCAGTCTTTGGTGTTTGTCAGCACCCGTATGATTTCCAGCATGACGCCGGCCGAGACGGCGTCATCCGCGGCGCCCGGGGTCGAGAGGGTCCTGAGAGTGCCGAATCACGGCTTAGCAACGCGTGTGAAATGCGCAAAACGCGTGCCGGACGCACGAGTCGACGTGCGAGTTGACGAGGACGGCGTTCGCCTTGCCGTCGGGCGTGCCGTTCGACACGCGCATGACGATGTTGGTCAGGTTGCGGTACGTCTTGTACAGCACCTCGCCCATCATGTCGAACCTGCGCCGCGGCCTCAGCGGGTGAGGCCGTTTGATGCTGACGAGGGGACGCACCGATGCGAGCCGCTGCCGACCTGGTGCCAGGTCTCGCACTGCAGGCGCGCCGGGCACGCTTTGGCGAGCGCCTCGACCTGCTCGAGCATCCACTTGTCGCCCAGCGCGTGCTCGCGCGTGCCGACGGTGCGATAGCCAATCTGCTCGGACAGCACGCGCGCCGTCTCGATCATCGCACTCTCGACGAGCTGCGGCTCGCCGGTGACCGCGTTCACTCTGCAAATCGACGCGTCTTAGTCGCGCTCGACGCGCGTAATGCGCGACTGACTTGAGCTCATTGGGTCTTGGTAGCTCTGTTCGTCCCAGCCTGAGCTCAGTGTGACTCTGGTTGTTCGCATACGGCGCGGCGTACGGTAGTGCTTGAGATATGTGTAGTATGGGACGCCGAGGAACACGCTCAGCAGGAGCAGAGCGGACGGCAGCTTTCCGGGCTGTCGCGCCATGCCCGCTGTGCAGTCAAAACGAGAAAGCAGCAAGAGGCGCGCAGGCTTTTCCCGGCGCCCGCGACGCGACATCCGTCATATTTGATTGGATGCCCAATGTCAGAACCAAATCAGCTCACCCAGCATACGTCCTCGTAAACGGGGATGTATTATATAGTACTTACTCGCACGCAATGTCATTATATACCAACATACCGGACGCCTGTCTAGTGTTCGCAGCCAAGTCCCCACGCGCTGAGTTCTTCAGAGCTGCACGTCGATGCTAATGCCAAGACGGACAACAGGCGTCATATTGGGGGAGACAACAAGTGCGGTGGTGGACAGGGTGGGGAGGACGAGGAGGAGGAGGAGGAGGCCTGGGATAGCGAGGAGGAGGAGGAGACCATTGCGACTGAGGGCACATGGAATCTTTACACGACGACTGTAGCGATCCGTTTGAATGCTTGCGGCCTCGGCAGTGCAGAGCTGCCAGCCAGTGCGAATGTCGCCTGGGACGACTAACTCGGTCACTAGGCCGTTACGGTTGGGCGACGGCAACGAGCGCAAGTCAGCTGGAATGAGCAGTACGAAGACAGATGCGCGCGAGGTGGTGGCGCGTGGCCGATGTGGCCGGTGGCAGCAACATCGACGGCGAGCGACGGCGTAAAATGAGGTATGACGGGCGCTCGCTCAGCAGCAGGTGTAGTACTCGCAGTCGGTGCCCTAGGACATGTCAGCTCAATTCGCTACGCACGCACAAAGTCAAGGGCACGCACACCCAGCGCCAGCGCTTCCATCTCCATCATCGCATAGGCGACCTGGAGCCGCATGCGCATCCCGCGGAAATACTGCCTGCGAACGGGGTTGTCCTCGAGCGTCGCGATGCTGTGAAAGACGGTCAGGACACCGCCGGACGGTAAGTCTTTGGGAGGGCGCGCACATGAGCGCATCTCTGAGAAAGAGCGCTTGCTCCTCGTCGGGCTGCTCTTCTGCGACCAGCGACCACTGCTGGCAGACATAGTGCAGCATACATTCTCCGACGTCCCATGGGTCGCATGGGTTGACGCAGTCCATTGTGACGAAGAAGATGTGGATCCAGGGCGTGCCGAGGAGAACTGGTGAGTCGAGGAGGATGGAGAGCGGTCCTGGAAAAGCAGGGGTCATGGTGGGTGCCACCGAATTGACGCTCAGCCCGGAAGATGTTGTCAGGGATTTTTTTTTGGTGTCGGCTTTGAGAATCAATCTTGCATGACATAGTGAGTATGGATGCCAGAAACGAAAGCGAGAGCAAATGGAATTGTACCGGGCGCGAAATTCAGTCGGGCTACTCATCCCTAATCATCGTC
This sequence comes from Auricularia cornea, assembly GCA_030578095.1. Lineage (NCBI taxonomy): Eukaryota > Fungi > Basidiomycota > Agaricomycetes > Auriculariales > Auriculariaceae > Auricularia > Auricularia cornea. Next base: position 747,818 of record JARLTE010000009.1, on the reverse strand, counting down.
CTCCAACCACAGCGCCCACAAACGATAATTGTGGGAGGCAGGACGAACCGAGCTTCGATATTGGCAACTACGTCGACGCCGACATGGACGGCAGCCGTGAGCGTGGGGAAGACGACGAGACTGACGGTAAGAGAGCGAGCGAGCCGATGACGAGGAGGTCTTGGAACGCACTGTGGTAGACGACGGGGTGGACAAGTTAATGAATACGGCGACGGAGGATACTTGGTTGTTAGTACATATGCAACGACGTTGGCAATGCAATAGGATGTGTGCGGCCCCAGCAGTACGCCGAGTTGCCAGCCATGCGAATCGAATGTCGCCTGGGATGGCTAACCCAGTGTTCTGCCGCATCTAGTCCAGCAAGCTATGAGGCTGGGCGGCCACAACGAGCGCATGTAAGATACCAAGATGGGCGTTGCGGTTACCAGTTCGTCAATGGACGTACAGTGCGTGTGTCGACAAGGCAATGGGGACGGGCTGAAACTCATTTAGCAGGAGGGGCAACGGTTTTGCTGGGCCACGTCAGCGGACGTCGCCATGTACGACAGAGCCAAGGGTACGCACGCCCGGCAGCGCCAGCGCCTCCATTTCCAGCATTGTGGTGAGTCCAGGAGGATGGACAACGGCCCTGGCAGTGTCAATTCCGAGTCCAACGGTGAATTGACGCTCAGCCTCCGACAGTAATCCTCGTCCTCGAAGTCCCCAACCACAGGATTAAGGGGCACACGCCAGCATTACGTTCAAACCGAAGGTATATATTTGCACGAAACTCCCGCAGCGCGTTCATTACATACGCCTGTCTACTGTTCGCCGCCGAGCAGCTCCTTCGCGCGCTGCGCGTTCGTGCGCATCGTCTCGACCTGCAGCTCGAGCGCGCGGATCTGCGCCCGCGCGTCGCGCAGCTCGCTCGCCAGCCGCGCGTTCTCCTCCTGCACCGCGCTCGATGCCGCGGGCTTCGCGGCAGGCGGGCTCGCCTGGCGCGCCGGCGCCGGGGTGGGTTCGACGATCTTCGGCGCCGGGGCGGGCGCGGGTGCGGACGCGGTGAAGGACGGCGTCGGCGCGGGCGCGACGGCGGGCGGGGGCAGCGAGTTCTTCGGCGTCGGCGTGGGCGTGGTCGCGGTGAACGAGCTGGGCGCGATGGCGCCGGTCTCGAGGCTGACGAGGTTGGGCGCCGCGTTCTTGCCGCCGAAGAACTCGGGCGCGGTCATCGACGGCTCCGAGCTCAGCGCGGGCGGGAAGATGTCCGCCTGGAAGCTGTCGGACTGCGCGCATCGTCAGCAGGGCGGCAAGACGGTGCGGCGGTTCCAGCGTTTCGACACGGGCTGCTCCGCGCGTGCAGGGCACAGAGATCTGCGTCGCAGAGTGCGCAGCGGGCCGGACGTGCGCCACTCGGCCGGGGCAGCAGCAAATGGCGCGGGAAGGCCACACAGAGTCGGCTCACCTTGCGCGGGACCACGAATGCGATGGGCTCAATGATGGTGCCCGACACCTTGTACGCGCGCGCGATTTCACATTCGGACACGCTGAGTGCTCGGCGAGGGAGGAAGCACAGCCCGCGCTGCGGCTCCGTCGACTTGTATTCGGCAAGGGCAATGAAGTTGTCGTTCTCGTATTCGTAGTAGCTGTACCGAGGTATCAGCCAGAGAAACAAAGCGACGGGTCGCAATTGCGAACCGAATGTTGCCGTCGCCCTTGCCAGCGAGGAAGAGGATCTGGTTGTCGGACCAGAAGGGCATGAGCACGCCGGCGGACTGATCGATCACGAGCTTGCGCATGTTCTCGAGGCTGCCCGCGTTCCAGATGGCCAGCTCGCGGTCGCTCTGCCTGCTGAACCCGGTGGTGGCAATGCGGTCCGTCTGGCCCATCCAGACGGCGCGCGCGGGCTTGATGCCGGCGTGGCCGTCGGACGTGCGCACGGCCTCGGTGCTCGCGCGCGGGTCGAACAGGCGGATCTTGCGGTCGCGCGACGTCGTGACGAGCAGCGTGCCGGCCCAGTTCCAGTCCATGGACTGGATCGTGTCGCCGTGGCCGCCGAGCGTGATGCGCGGGTCGTCGTTGCGCTCGAGGTCCCAGAGCTTGACGGTGTGGTCGCCCGTCGCGCTCGCGAGCACGTGGTTCGCGGACGGGTGGAAGAGCAGCTGGCCGATGCGCTTCGGGCTCGCCGAGATGCGCGCGACGGGGTCGAAGTCGACCGGCTCCCACTTCTCGTGCCCCCAGCCGTCAAACGCGCCGCTCTCGACCTTCCAGATCAAAATGTTGCCGTCGTCGCCGCCGGACGCGACGAGGCTGTCGTCGAACGGCGACCAGGCCGTGTCCAGGACAGGCGCGGAGTGGCCGCGGGCGAGCGGGATGATGTCGGGCAGCTTCCAGGGGATGGAGTGCGGCAGCGGCTTGAACGGCGACGGCAGCGGCAGGATGGCAAAGGCGCCTCCACCGCTGGACAGCCAGTTGACCGAGATGTATCGCTGCAGCGCGGTCACACGACGCCCAATGCCAGACACGGGTCACGTACGCCAGAGGCCGCAAGCATGTTCGTGTCCCAGGCGCTGTTGGAGATCTTGACATTGTCCACAGCGTACTCCTTCTTGCCAGGCTGGCCGAAGACGTGGCTAGCCGTTGCCAGAGCTCAGTATTCCGGAATAATCGCAGGGATCAATGCACGCGTACCGATACTTGGACGCCCGAACGAAGCGAGACATGGCCTAACACTGGCTACCAGAGGTACGAGGCGGTTGTGAACGGGATTTGGGGGAGAGATTCAGTGGCAGGAGACAGGGTCAACACGAGCAACGGTTGTAGCGGCAAAATCCGCTTCTCTCACCGCGATCGCTTTCACCGCGTTCAACTATACCCACCGCTATGCTACGACGACTACCCGCGTCTCGCCCTCTAATCAGCTCCCTTCTGAGACCCCGCGTACCCCTAGCTGCTGCCGCGGGAACAGCAGCAAGATCTCAGCTCGTTGCTGCCTCTCAACGGCGATGGATCAACATGCCTGGAGGCGGCAGCGGCGGCGGGGGAGGCTTCCCCGGCGGCTTCAGGATGCCTGGCATGGAGCAGATGCAAAAGGGCGAGGCTCTCAAACAGTTTGTACGTCGCTCGCTGCTCGGGAGGATGCTGCTAACGCTTACATGCACAGAGCGTCGACTTGACCGAGCTCGCAAAGACCGGGAAGCTTGACCCCACCATCGGAAGAGACGCAGGTGCGCTTTCTGCGACGTGAGACGCGTCGAGCAGTAGTTGTTGACGCGTCTCTGCGCTGTAGAAATCCGTAGAACGATCCAGAGTACGTCGAAGGATCCCGATGATTCCATGCATGAACCGGATCATTGACGCCGTCCCTCAGTCCTCTCACGCAGGACCAAGTCCAACCCAGTCGTACGCTTGTTCATCTTATGCGTCGAGTGCAATTGCCTGATAGCTGTGATAGTTAATCGGTCCGCCGGGCGTAGGCAAAACGGCGATCCTCGAAGGCCTTGCTTCTCGCATCGTCGCCAAAGAGGTCCCCGAGGCACGTAGCACTCCCCGTGACTGCTATAACACGCTCTTGACGCGTCTTGTTACAGTCACTGTTTGACAAACGCGTCCTGTCGCTCGACCTCGCTGGTATCATCGCCGGCTCAGGCATCCGCGGCCAGTTCGAAGAAAAGTTCAAGGCTCTCCTTCGCGACATCGACGAGGAGGGCGGCAACGTCATATGCTTCATAGATGAGCTGCGTGCGTGTCGCTGAAAATTGTCTCGGGGTTGCGCCGTATGCTGACCGAGCTGGCAGACACCCTGCTCGGCCTCGGCCAGACGGAGGGCTCTATCTCCGCGTCGAACCTGATAAAGCCTGCGCTCGCGCGCGGTCTTCAACTCGTAGGCGCTACGTACGTTCGCGACCTTCTCCATCTCGATTCCACCTGACGCCTTGCCAGCACGCCGGACGAGTACCGCAAGTACATCGAAAAGGACGCTGCGCTCGAGCGTCGCTTTCAGCCCGTTCAGATTGAAGAGCCGAGCGTCGAAGCCACGATCTCCATCCTGCGCGGCCTGAAGCCGAAGTACGAGGTGCACCATGGAGTCGGCATCTCGGACGCCGCGCTCGTCACCGCCGCGGTCTACGCCTCGCGCTACATCCCCGACCGCTTCCTGCCCGACAAGGCCATCGACCTCGTCGACGAAGCCGCGAGCTCACTTCGGCTTGCGCAGGAGTCGAAGCCTGACGAGCTCGAGAAGCTCGACCGCGAGATAATGACGCTTCAGGTGCGTATCCTCGAGCCCAAGACGTTCTGGTTATCTAAAAGTAGCTTTAGATCGAGCTCGAGTCTCTCAAGAACGAGACAGACACGTTCAGCGTCGACCGCCGCGGCAAGGCGACCTCCGAGCTCGAGGCGAAGCGCCAGGACCGGGCGCGGCTGCACGCGCTGTGGCAGAACGAGCGCCGGCGGCTGCACGACATCCAGGCGACGCAGAAGGAGCTTGAGAAGCTCAAGCACGAGCTCGAGGTCAGCGTGCGCGCGGGCAACTACGAGCGCGCGTCGCAGCTGCGCTACGGCCTCATCCCGGAGCTCGAGCGCAAGCTTCCCAAGGACTCGGACTTCGAGCTCGAGAAGGGCTCCGGCGAGTTTGAGATGCTCCATGGGCGCGTTACGAGCGACGACGTCGCGCGCGTTGTCGCGCGTGCCACGGGAGTGCCGGTTCAGAGCCTGATGCGCGGTGAAAGGGAGAAGCTTGTGCACGTGAGTGTGGCGCGCTCAACCTCACATCGTGTCTCTGACGTGCGTCGTGGATAGATGGAAGATGCGCTGCGGCAGCGCGTCGTCGGACAGGACCACGTCGTCGCCCAAGTCAGCGACGCCGTCCGCATATCGCGCGCCGGCCTGCAGAACCCGTCCCGCCCGATTGCCAGCTTCCTGTTCATGGGCCCCACGGGCGTGGGCAAGACTGAGCTGACCAAGGCGCTTGCCGAGTTCCTTTACGACGACGAGAAGCGCGGCTTGTGAGTCCCCGCACTCCCTTATGCGCCTACCGTGTTTTGCTCATCGCGCGACCGTAGGATCACGATCAACATGACCGAGTACCACGAGCGCCATACCATCTCGCGTCTCATTGGCTCCGCGCCGGGTTACGTGGGATACGACGAAGGCGGTAAGTCTTCGAACACTCCTGGCCAGTCGACTTGTTCCTTACGCATTTGCAGGGCAGCTGACCGAGGCCGTTCGGAGAAAGCCTTATGGTATGTTGCCCCGGGACTGTTGTGTCGATTCGTTGTTGATTTGTGTGCGCAGCCGTCATCCTTTTGGATGAGCTTGAGAAGGCGCATCCGGTATGCCTGTTGTCTGTGGCTTGGCAGGCTCAAGCTAACGAACGCTAGGATGTTGCCATGATTCTCCTGCAGATCCTCGACGAAGGGTCATTGACCGATAGTCACGGCCGGAAGGTCGACTTCAAGGTGGGTTCCGCCTTCTACCCTCCCCTGCCTCCATCGCTCACCCCGCCCATAGAACACCCTCATCATCGCGACGTCCAACCTCGGCTCTGACGTCCTGTCAAAGCCGACAGCGACCAACTCGGACGGCGAAGTCACCCCGGACGCGCGCGCGGCGGTCATCGCAGCAGCGCAGGCCTACTTCCCGCCGGAGTTGCTGAACCGTCTGGACGCCCAAGTCGTCTTCAACAAGCTCTCGCGCTCGGCGCTGCTTGACGTCGTGTCGCTGCGCCTTCACGACGTGCAGAACCGTCTCAAGCCGCGTGGCATCACGCTCAAGGTCGACGACGCCGCGCGCACCTGGCTCGCGCACGCTGGCTATTCAGAGATGTACGGCGCGCGCGCGATCACGCGCACCGTGCGTGAGCACGTGACAAACCCTCTTGCCCAGAAGCTGCTGGCTGGTACGATCCGGTACGTTGCTGCCCTTCCTCGAAGGCACGGCATCGGTGTGCTTACCAGCCCTTGCGATGCAGCGACCACGACGAGGTACTCGTCACGCGGAACGAGACCGGCAACGGCTTGACCATCAAGGACAATCACGCGGCTGACAAGCAGGCCGCCTCACGCTCCAGCACAGACTTCGCGCGGTCTGTCGAAACCGAAGAGCTCGAGGAGGAAGACCGGTAACCAACCACCCACTTGCATGAACCTTCATCATCATCTTAGAAGCACACACCGCTCACATGTATCGTTATAAAGCCCTGCTCAAAGGAATGTGTATGTTATCCCAGTAAACTGATACAATACGACGAAAGCTAGGATTCGATCATCAACCAGCGATCGAGTCAAGCTGCTCTGCGGCCGGGCGCAGAGCCCACAAGTCCCCCTTGGGCGGCGTCTCCAGTTTCGACACGGCCTTCTTCGCCTTCTTGTTGCCGGCATCGGCAGCAGCGTGGACGATGTCGCTCGCGGCGTACCGCAGGAAGCCGAGCTCGGGGAACTGCCATTCCTCCTCGGCCGTCGCGGCGGGGAGGATGAACTCGATGGCCTTGTGCAGCGACTGGCCCTCGGGGCCCTTGTACTTCCAGAGGTTGACGCCGACCTTGCGGCCGATGGCGGCGAGGCGCGTGAACGCGACGAGCGCGAAGGTGTGGTAGTGGTAGCTGCGCGTGCGCGTGATCTCCTGCGGCTGCGAGCCGTCCGGCGCGATCTGCGTGTCGATGCGCAGCGTGCGCGCGTTGAGCACGATCTCGCGCGCCGTCTTCTTGTCCCCGAGGGAGAGCGCAAGCGCGGCGATCTGCATGTCGCTGAACGTGCCGTGGTTGTTCTTCGTTGCGGCCTCGGTCTTCCCGAAGTCAGACTCGACGAGCCAGGTCAGGAACTCCCTGTTCCATTGCTTCATGCCCTCCCCGTCTTTCTTGGTCCACCCCGGGGCGCCCATGTTGAGGATCGCCACAGCGTCGAGCATAGTGGTATACATCTAGTAAGTAGTCAGTCAGTCATGCCAGCCATGGAGACGCCGTGTGTGCATGCCTGGCTGAAGTCAATGATACCTTTGACTAGATGTCAACGCCCAGAGAAGGCGCGGGGAATGAAGCGACACACCGATGGCACGTCCTTCGTTCAAGCATGGGATAACCTGACCGTGGTTCAAGTTCGGGTTCATCCTGGAACTCATAAGGCGCCACAGCAGGTGTATGGTAACCATTTCTACCTCGTTTCGGGGTCGAGGAACCTGTATTATCTCAGGGTCAGAGAAAGGACCTGCAATATGACGTTGACCGACCATGTGCGAATAATATTTGCAGCATGCTTAGCATAAGCAGGCTCGCGAGTGTAGTACCATGCAAAGGTGAGAGAGGGAACGGAATAGCAGACATTGCCGATCTGCACGACTGAATAAGTTCATGTATAGGATCAGCCTGAGCTCACCTTTGGGCGGTCTGTTGCTGTGTCCACATCTGGATTCCTCTGACCGTCTGGGAAGCGGTGATTAGCATTGCCGGACTTCCATGTGCGACGAAGACGAACCTCTCTGTTTGTATGGGCAGCCGTAGGGCTTTCAGAACATCAGCCTGAGTGGCCAACGTCCAGGGTAAGACGAGCGACCCACATTGTCTTCTGTCTTATTCTGAGTCGGCCACCTAGGGAGAGGACGTCGATCAGGACCGTTCCACGCATGAATGAACGTGTCCAGGGTTTATGCTCACCAGTAGGGCGCCTGACTGAGGTAATCGTGAATACCGCCGCCGGGAGGAGGATTCGGCTTATCCACCACGGTCCACGGCCCTTTGGTCAGCCAGGAGTCGGCGTCCGTCGTGAGAGCATTGAGAGCGGTCTTCAGCTTCTTGTCGCCGAATTTCAGGCGCAAACGAGCCTCCGCCATGCGGGCACCATCGATGACCACCGTGTCGGGTACGCGGTCAAGCAGCGGCAGAGCAGCCTGGACACCCGACACGAGCCCGAGCGCAAGAGTGAGGACAAGCGACGAGAACATATCAGTCAAGAGAGTCCAGATGGTCTTCCACCCCCCAGATCAGCTTCGTTTTATCTTCGAAGCTGTCGTACCCACGGCCATGCCATCAGGAATGCCTAGTTCAGCGCGATCCTGCTGTCTGCCACGTGCGCAGTCATTACTGCGGGATCGTGCATCTGTCTTTTGCCGCACATTGTCCACCACTGCCACCAGTGCCAGGACAGACATCCTTGACTCCGGCCAACTCCGTCGCACCTCCCGGTCCGCCTTGCACGACAATATCTCCAGATTAATCCAAATGTCTTCCCCGATGAAGCCACTTGAGCCCTTTTGAGGAGCACTGAGCTCATGAGCGCAGTTCAACGCAATTCAACTGGCAACCGACGCGACTGCGCAGTCAACGGAGAGGGTCCGCAGCACGGAGACGGGTGAGTTCTAAAGTCAGCCTTGGTTTGACGGACAAGGGACTGCCGCGGGACCTGGAACGGATCGGCCTCCCGCTTTGACCCTCCCAATCCCAGACTGTAAGGTTTAGTCAACAAGGCCAAAGGAAGTCCAGGAGTGCATACAACATGATACATACAGCAGAACGACGTAGACATGAACATACATACTTGAAGCTAGCGTGCAGGCAGCTCCATGTTGGTGGGCCGCGAAGGAGCGGTCTTCTTCTTTGGGGTTCTCTTCTTCGCGGGCTTGTTGGGCGCGGAAGACGACGCAAGGCGAATGGCTTCAGCCTCCTCGGCCTGGATACGCGCCTCCTCAGCACTCCACCAGCGCAAGAACTCTTCTTCCTGTTGCCTTTCGGCCTCGCGTCGTGCCTCTTCGGCCTGGATCTCGCGCAGATTGGCCTTCGGCTTGACCGGAGCAGCGTTGCGGTCGCGTTCTTGCTGCTGGATAGCGGCGAACGACATCACACCAGAAGCCGTCAGTGGTGCGACCTGCGGTTGAGCAGGTGCCCATGCCGGGCCACGCTGACCGCTGCAGAACTGTGAACAACCGAGCCCGCAAACGCGCGAATGGTGTGACTCACGACACGCGACGAATGTTGAGTGTGGGACTGGGCGGGCGGCGTGGAGGGGCCGATACTGTCGGACCAAGGACGCCTCCACTAGTCGACACAGCCCGTGCTACGGAAGGCGACGCAGTCGGCTGACGCGGCGCGGAAGCGGGGCGGGTCTGGCTGAGCAGTCCAGGGGAGGGCGAGGTCGTCGTGGCAGCTGGCCGAGGTGCTGCGGGCGATGGCCTGGTGCCGCCGCCACTATCCGGGGAACGTATGGACGGCGCTCCCGATCCTGATGTCCTCGGAGCGCGGCTTGTAAGGGGCGTGCTTGGCGGTGCATTGGCAACACGCCATGCAGGGCCAACAGCGCTCTCCTGGGCTAGACGTGACCTATCCTGAGGGCTTCCCCGCGCAGTCCCTTCGAAGGAGGGCATCTTCGAAGGGCCTGGCACGGGTCGCGCTCGAGCGCTCTGCGTTTCTGCCATGATCTCCCTCAGACCGGACCTGCCAGATATCAGCATCTTTGGGTGCAAGCGAGAGAGAAAACTGACTTTGGCGGGGCTGGCAGAGTCGCAACTTTCCATGCAGGTGGTGCAGCAGGTGCAGGCGGGGATCCCGCGACCGGAGCCTGTGTCACCGGGCTAGGCAGGGCCAGCGCACTCTGCGGCTCCTCGTCCATCTCGAAAATCTCGTCGCCCCCAGGAGCACGGTAGTCGGTCGGGACCACCGTTGGGCTAGTGAGCGGTGAAATGGAGGGACGGAGGCCTCCAGAGGGTCGGCGGCCGAGCCCAGGTTGGATCGGCGACAGCTTCGGGGACGCGCCAATGCGCGATGCGCGTTGCATTGCCGAAGAGCGGACCAGAGGGCCAGGAATGTCCTGCTCCTCGAGCCAGTCTGCCCACTTGGCAAGCAGCGCATCGAGCGGCTCGACAGAACGGACCCAGGGGGCCTTGGCGAGCTGGTAGGCGCGAACCGCCGAGGCAAGACGCTTCAGGACGTCGTGCTCGAGGACGTCGAGAATGTGACTCTCGAGCATCGTCTCCATGTTGCGAGCAATGTATCCCTGCACTGCGCGCACCAGGGGAGCGGCGTAGTAGAGGGACGCATCCGTGAGGACGGCGCATGCATTCCAGACGTTCACTCTGCGCAGGATGGCAGAGGAGCAAATAAGAATAAGTTTCTCCAACAATAACTCGTCCTGCAGAACGCGTCAGTCGTCAAGTATGTCAACGCATATGATCACCCACCGCAATAGACAATATCGAGAAGTAGAAATCTATCAGTTCGTTATTGGACTTGACTAGATCTAGCCCTCGAGGTCAGCTACGCAGTCACCCACGCAGGAAGCTATGGACTCACCAACAGCCTGGAAGACCTCATCCCCGACGTCCGCATACAGGTAGCGCACGATGTAGCTCATCTCGCGCCACGCAAGGTGCGGCATGGCAACGCGCAGAACGTCGTGATGCGTCTTGCCGCGCCTGAGCGCGGTCCACTCGGGATCGTCCAGGAACGCAGCAAAGAACGGCGAGCGTGCGCGCAGCACGGCAGAGTGCACCCGCACCTCGCGGTCTTTGAGCTCGAGCACGACGTCGGCGACATCCGCAAACTCCCGGGGAGCCGTCGCCAGGGCCGTCGAAAGCGAGGGCGCCGGCGTCGGGAACACGCGCGACAGCGAGCGCTCGAGCTCCTCCATGCCCAGGGCGCGTGCGAGCGCCTGGACCTCGCCGCGCAGCTGTGCCGGGCGGACCTTCAGGTGCTTATACGCGGCCTCGGCTGCCATCGCGACGCGCGGCTCCCACGCGAGCACAACCTCATCCGTGTACACGTACTCGAGCAGCACGAGCGCCGCGAGCGGCTGCACGCCCGACAGCATAATCGTCGCGGTCGACGACTTGATAGAGACGTTGCCCACTGCGTCGCGAGCTGGGGTGCCGGCGAGCACCGTGCGCAGGGCCGGGCACCGGGCCAGAAGAACGACGAGGTGCGCGGGTATCTGCACGTTGGAGCCCTGGACTTGCACCAGGACATCGCCGCCGTGCTTCGCGGCGTCCGGCTTGGGCGCGTCCTTCGGAAGGCTGCGCAGGTTCTCCAGGTACTCGCATAAAAATGAGACTACAGCAACGTCGCGTCGAATGCGTGCATCGACGTCGTCGTCATCGTCATCGTCAGCAGTGGAACGCGAGCTGACGACGTGTGCCTGCGGCGTGAACACGATGCGTACACTGCCGTGGCCGAGGACAGTAGGCGGGCTCCTCGGTACGATGGTCTTGCGCGGGCGGGGTGTGGTGCCCCAGTACGGCGCAACGCTGGCGATTTGCTCTGGGAACGCCGCGCCCACAATGTCCACGGGCTCGGGACGAGCGTCCACGCGGATCGCGCCGAAAGAACCCGTCGGACTCGCCGCGACAGCGACGATGCGCTGCAAGTTCGCGACGCGCTGGAACTTTGCCGGCTTCGATAGGCCCTGGGCGGCTTTGATGCTCGGCTGGCGCATGAAGACATGGCCGGACTCAGTGCAAAGGATGATGGCGCCGTCAAGCCCGAGTGCAACGTCCTGTGACATGATGAGCTCTGCGCTCACAACCAGCAAAGGATAATGCGCACTTTGACGGTGCTAAAGCGCTTCCGCGCATCCCACACGCGCTGAGGCTTGACGACGACATTGGCGCGCTCTTTTGGACCGGCATCGCTATCCAGCGCAGAAGGAAGGTTGAACGTGAAGACTTCGCCCCAGGTAGAGAGCGCGACAAAGCTATTCTCGCAGCTGGCGATCTTGACGACGCTGGACTTGCGTATCGTCTGGAAGCTGGCCATGCCCGCGGGGAAGCCTTGCAATGGGAAGGCAATCTTGAAGTGCGAATCGCGTGTATAGCAGAGCACCTCCGACGTTCGCAGCAGGCAGACCATTGCCGAATCCTGAGAAACACAGTCAGCGACGATCTCGTTCGCTGTATCGGGCAAACACACCGAGAGCGAAACGGAGGCGACTTCCTCTTCCAACGTCGTGACGCGGCGAGGAAGAACCTGGATGGTCTGGTTGGACGTTCTGTCGTATCCTAAAAACTGGTTAGAAGACGTCGAATACCTCTAAAACGCACATACCAAGCTGCCCAGAATTCGTGCCCCAGGTGTACACGAGACCCTGGGAAGTCCAGCAGGCGCTGGCAGTCCGACAAGCCGCCACGCCGTCGACCTTCTCCTTCCGCAGACTGCCAGCTATTTTCCTGGGCGCCGCCTGCGAATCTGCCTGGGCGCCCTCGATAACGTAGCCGAGCTGGCCATGCCTGTTCGAGCCCCACGAAAAGACCTCGCCGGCCGAAGTCACGGCAAGCGAGTGGTCCTGGCCAAGAGCGATGGCCGCGATGCTGTGGGGCAGGGCAGCGAGAGGCGTCATGGCGTATTGGATTTGAAGGGCTCCAGACGCGGTTTGTGTGGGCCCGAGGCGGCCGACCGACGCGATTCCGCAAAGACGCAGGTTACGTTGCGGTTCAGCAGTCAACACGGCTGGAATAGACGGGTCATTGACGCAGTGTATGGGCGGAAGATACGCGACGTGCCTGTGTGCAGACGCGCCATGACAAGGGAGCGAACGGGGACGCTCGAGAACTTGCGGGTCACGTCCGCTTTGGCCTTCGCGTCGTCGGGCGGAAGGTCCATGAGGTCCGGATATGCACGGTCGTCAGAGTCTCCGTGTCCAAGGGTGGAATTGCTGAGGAATGCTGTATGAGCGCTTGTCTGCGCCACGTCTGCGCTTGAGTGACGCACCGGTTGGTGCCCCAGGTGTATACGTCGCCCGGCATGTCGCGCTCGGGGCTTGTGCCTTCGACCGTCGAGTTATAGAGGTCGAAGGCGGTGTAACCCTCGTAGTCTTTGATTTGGAGGTCGATGTCGGACCGCTGCAGCAGGAGCAGGCTGTGGCCATGGTCAACCGGCCGTCAGCGCGGGCGCCGGGGATGGCACGCACGCCGCTTCGATGTTCCCGGCATAGAGCGCGCGATGGAGCGGGGTCCAGTGGCTCTCGCCGTCCTGGACGTTGACCTGGATGCTGGGGTGGCCGAGCAGCAGGCGCACGCATTCGAGCGCGGACCGCTCGAGCGAGACACAGGCGAGATGGAGCACCGTCCGGCCCTGGTCGTCACGGGCGTTGACGTCGATGTTGTAGGCGAGTTTCCCTCCTCCGCCGCTGGAGCTCAGGGAGGCCGATACGGCCGTCGACTGGCCGGGGGCCCTGGAGCATTCGAGCAGGCGCTGGAAGCGCTGCTGCTGGCCTGTGAGGAAGGCGACATGGAGCTGGCTCATGCAAGGTCAAGGCAGACGACTCGAGGCGTGCTCTGCGAAGGAAGCCGTCTGACTGCTCCTCCGTATAGCGCGCGCGCCGTCTGGGGGTGGGTATCTGCTGGCGATATCGGGGCTTATCTCCAGCTAGATGCGAGGTCCGGAACGCGGGGGGTGGGCCTGGAACGCGCAGAAAGAGGCGGATAGGCGAGTCGCGATGCGGCGCAGGGAGGATGGCTAAGGGGGTGGGCTTTAAGGCGTCGGGCCTGAGCTGGGTGCGAGTCCTGGTTCAAGAAGCGCGGAGCGGCGCGAAGAGCCGACAGGCGCCCGTCGAGTAATCCGGCTCCGGGCCTCCGCGGTCGCACGTTTGCAGCCACCAAACAACAACGTGCGCACGACGGAACTAGGCTCGGTTCCTCAGCAGAATAAATGTCTCAGCATTCGGAAGGCTCATTAGGGAGCCCTTTTCGCGGTATTCTCACCTGGATGCTCGGAGGCAGTCAGCGGAATGCGCTCGGATGTGAGTCACATACGTTCAGCAGCCCGGACCCGACAGATTTTGCACGTTCAGATGACTGGGTTCGCCAGAAAAGTTTTAATCAGCTTCACAGATGATTCGCGTGCAAATGACACGCTATGCTTCGGTGCCGCTGCCAGGGCTCGTGCGATGGCAGGTCAGAGCGATCAGATCCTTAAGTGTCGGTAAGAGCATATATTCGACGAGGGATGAGTTTTGAGATGGCCAACGATCCACTGAGGCCCTGGATTCTGGGATGGCAGGTCTCGATCAGCCACGCGGACAGCGAAGCAGCAGAGGAACATAGCCATGCGTTGAATGTGAGTTAGAAGCGGCCTCGGAAGTCCGAACAGCGCAGTGTTATGAGAGTGATGCGCCTCTGAGGGGTGGGTCACGATCGTCGATGGTTGAATCATCATGCTATGGCAGCGCAAGAAGGCTGGCCGTCGTTCGTTGGCGCTACTGGAGCTGGCAATGCTGCAAGAGCAGCAGTTCCAAGGAAATGTGCGTCCCGAGTTGAATGAAATAACATTCACTTTGCCACGACCTGCTTGAGAGCGACCTGATGCAAAGTGGGACGGATGTGGCGCAAGAACCTTCGTGTCAGGTATCGTTGAGCAGAATGCCAACCAGAGCCACGCAAACGCTCGACAAGAGATAAAGGCAATGTGCCAAAAGCTGGAGCTGATATTGACCCGACTATCGCTCCGCAAGCCAGCGTGACGGTCGGCACTGTGCAACCAGGTTGAGGATGCAATGGGCCACAGGGCCAGTCCGACAGACCAAGACAAGCGCAGACAGCAGGTAGGCGCTGTTCTGGTATATATGAAGTCCGAATGGGCGGCCTAGCACCGTACGGCGCGAGGAACGCGCACAACGCGTGACTGCAGAAAGCAGAACGTCGGAGCCTGAAACCCGTTCCATCTCTTGGACACGTGCCCCATCGCGGAGGTATTTTGCTCAATCCTCGACCGCTGACGGGACTCCCCTACCTCGCTAGCGCGCACTTTGGATCAGTTTATGTCTTATCAGGCGGGCCCGGTGCGCTGGGTTGACGGGTGGACGTGCTTTGACAAGGCGTGGATGTTGGTGCGTCGAGCTCCACAGCGCGAGTTGCTTGAGCGTCGTCAGTCTGCCTCCCAGGCTCCGGCAAGAACAGGATCTCTTGACAGAGTTTGGGCTTGTCGGAGTCTACGACGAAAGGGCCTAGGCAGAGCGACAGCCCGGCGCGAATTCGTCGCCATCAGCAAGCGCGCCTTCACTAGGACACCGGAATAATACCCAGCGTGGCTGGTATCGTGTAATCTCGGCTGAAGAAACATCAGAACGCTTTCCCAAGACTGTATGGGTCTCTAGCTACCGGCCGCTCTATTCAAACATTACGGAACGACGGCAGGTCTGACTCGAGACGCGCTGCTGTCTCCGATCATCAAACTGGCGGACGTTCTCTATGGGCCCTAAAACTCTGTGGGTGGCGCTCCCATCTGACGGGCACGACAGTTACGAAGGCGCGCAGTGGTAGAAATGAACACGCAGTCTGTCCTACTACCGCCGTTTGGGGCAAGGGCGTGTCAGTGCCAAGTCTTCACCGCCGGGAATTAACTGTCCGGTACGGGGCAGTTACGCTTAACAGCGCCGCTGCTTCGGTCGCACACACGCTCGAGCCGTTGTTCCTGGCCTCGGCATCTCCTGTCTGAGAACGTCTGACTGGCTGTTTAATCGATTTCGACCCGTGGACCGCCATGGACGTGAGAACGGCTGGAAAACGCCATAATGCCGGACCTTGCTGGGCGTGTCAATGGACGAGTATTTAGTGGACACAGTGTCGATCGATGCGTCTTCCCGTCACTGCGAAGGCTCTCATGCGTGCCTCACCCTCCCATTTGCTATACTGCGCACTCGCGGTCTCCGCGCCCTTCTCAGTCACAGGCATTGAGATGGACTCCGCGACGTTCGCGCGGCAGAAGTTCGACTTCATTGTCGTCGGCGGGGGAACTGCAGGCACGGCCATCGGAGTGAGGTATGCACATGTCTGTCAGCCGTGTATCATTACCAAGCTGACACTGGCCATACAGGCTTTCGGAAGTGGCCTCCTGGAAGGTGGGGATCATCGAGGGCGGGGCGTACCACAAGGTTCGAATGTTTAAACCTCTTCCACGACCATGCAACGAATTTTAACACGATCTCAGGATGATCCCGCGGTTTTGGAAAGTATCCATGCATAAATAGCTATTCCTGCTTATAAGCTTGGTATGCAGATCCCGCAGGGATGGAACGTCGGGAAGACGTGGGGAAACGCGGTACGTGTACGCAACCGATGCTCCTATCACGACAATAAATGCGTCCCTGTTCCAGAGTTACGACTGGAGTGAGTTTCCACGATGATCGAGTCGCGGCCACCAATAGCTGATAACTGTTTCGCCAGATTTCAAGACCACGCCTCAAGCGAGACTTAACGACCGTGAAATCCCCATCGCGCGTGGCAAAGGTCTCGGCGGCTGCAGTATCATCAATAACGAAGGAATGCTGCGCGCCGGCGCAGTGGAATATGATCGCGAGTCGTAATGCCTCTGGGAGCGCGTCTCACTGCTCACATATAGCTTTAGAGATAGGAGAATTGGGAAATCCGGGCTGGAGCTTCAAGGAATTCTTCCCGTATTTCCTCAAGTCCGAGAACGCCTCTGCATCCTCGAAGGAGCTTCAGAAGAAGACTCTCGCCACCATCGACCCGCGCGTTCGTGGGCATCAAGGGGTAGGTATTGTCGCCTAGGTTCTATGAAGGTTCGAAACTGACGTTAGTATTCATAGCCAATCCATACTTCGCACTCCCAATGGTACTCCGAGGCGATCCCGCCTGTAGTGGACACGTTAATCCGGACTGGACTGAACCCAATCAGGGATCCGGTAAGCTGCAACATAGGAGTGACGCGCATATAACACAACGGTGGGTATAGGGCGGAGGCACAGATGCATCGTATGTCTGGAACCCAATCCTCGCCATCAATAAGGAGACGCAGGAACGTTCATACGCTGCTAACGTCAGCATGTGCTCCTGTCGGCTGTGAGAGCTACTCAGAGACAACTCCCAGGCCTACTATGAGCCGAACGCCCACCGGAGGAACCTCATTCTCCTTACAGGCGCCCAGGTTCTCAAAGTCAACATTTCTCGCGGAGGGGCCGGCGGCAGTCATCGAGCGACTGGAATCACGTATATTGACCTCACTACGCGAAAGCAGTATACCGCCTCTGCGACCGCCGAAATCATCATCTCTGCAGGTGGCGTACAGTCCCCTCAGATACTCGAGCTCTCAGGCATCGGGGACCGAAAACTGCTGAAACAGTTTGGCATCGAGGCACAGATCGACTTGCCCTCCGTGGGCGAGAACTATCAGGACCATCTTATGGTCTTCGAAACATTTGAGGTCCCGAACTCGTTCGAGACATGGGACTCTCTCAGCGACCCGGTCAAGAACGCGACGGAGTATGCAAAATAGTCGGTCACGTGAACGCTTTCGTTTGCCACTGAGCGCTGACCCGTCGCCCGCAGCCTCCATAACCGCACAGGGATGTACACCGCGGGGATCAACGCCATCTCTTATATGACAGCGAGTCATTTCCTGGACAAGAAAACCCTCAGCGCGTGGGTCCGTGAACTCGATCGCGAGTTCTATGCCAGTTCTCCCGGTCCCGGAACCCGAGCACAGTATCAGATTCAGCGCCGCCGCCTGAGTCCAGAGAGCAAGGAAGCCACAGTCGAGTGAGTCTGTAACGTCCGCCTGGAACTGCAGAAGCCAGATCATTGGCCATAGGATTTATGCTGGGCCATCGAGTGCATACCCGGCTCTCGTCAAGCCGAACTCCAGTTACATCCAGATCGCCGCCATACCGATGCACCCGTTCTCACGCGGCAGCATCCACATACGGTCCGCGGACCCGCTGGTCGCACCCGCCATCGAACTGAATGCGTGGGCGAGGGACATCGGTGAGTGTTGCTGGCCGTCATCGCGCGCCATAGCCGACTGAGGACGCGACGCAGACCGCAAGATCATGCTTGCAGGAGCCAAGTACGCCCGCAGCCTGACGAGAATGAAGCCGTTATCTTCCATCATCCTTAACGATGTCGCGCCGCCTCCAGGTACGACGTCGGACGAAGAGTGGCTCGAGTTCATCCGCGAGACGTCGAATAACCCGTACCACCCTTGCTGTGAGCTGCCGCAAAGCCGGCGCTACATCGCATTGACCGCTTGTATGCGCGCAGGCACGGCCGCTATGCTCCCCAGGCCGCTCGGCGGCGTCGTAGATCCACAGTTCAGGGTATACGGCACGACCAATCTGCGCGTCGTGGATGTGTCCATCCTGCCCATGGTAAGTCGGGTCGCCTAGAGAGCGGGAACGACTTCTATAAGCATTCTAGATGATTGGTACGCACCTAATGGGCACAGCGTACGCTATTGGGGAGCGTGGGGCAGACTTCATTAAGGCGGCCTACGGGAAGATTTGATATGGCCGACCACCCGAGTCGTTCCCTATGGCGCGCAGCATGTAAAATAGTCGTTTCGCATAGTAGGATGCGCTCCAGGTCGCCATTTGCACAGCTGGCCTATAGGGCTCGAAGACGGGATGACTCATGGCGGCGGCATCACGCTTCTATACTCCGCTTCAATTTGAAACGTCACATGCCTCCGGCCACCATCCAACCCTGGATCGGTGACCACTTTCCGCCGTCCGGCAGCGCGCATCTGCTCCGCAGGCCTACACTGAATCCTGCACTTGCGAGTGCGTGAATGCGGATTCTTACCAGATACGACGTTCGCCGGCCAAGTGAAGCGGTGTTACGGGAAGCCTGTCTTTCGAAGGCGACAATATGTATTGAATAGGCTTTACCTAATCCACTTCTGTAGGTCGCCGATGTCGGGCTTAAAATATAAGTGCCGTGCCTCCTGCGGTGTGCGAAATCTCTGCAGTCGTGCTTGTCACGATGAAGGACGTCCATCTGCTCGTGACCGTCCATGGTACGCTGCCCGGCCTGAAGGCGCGCCGACGATCGTAACATGAACTACCCTAATAGGCCTGCGCGGGCTGCCGTCTGATCTCAAGACGGCGGCGGAGACGCTACAGAAGGCGCACCGCGACAGGTCCCCTAGACCAGACACCGAGTTTAACTTCCTTCTGGCGGCAGCATTGGACGATGTCGGTCGTTGATGCACCCTGTCAGTACATGTGGCTGATGCCCTGCTTAGGCGCACACGTACGACGGTATCGACTGGTGCGCAGAGCGGGTCGTGAACGAGGTCAGTTGGTCGACGCTGGGGAACTGACGCATGCTAATAACGCCTAGATTATCGACCGTAAAGAATTGCTTGAAGGGGATGGCGTACGACGAGTCATTCGTTTGTCCATATGTGCCTTTGGCCTGGGCGGCCTGATAGCGCGGTACATTGTGGGGTTCGTTGTACGATCGCGCCAGGTCTTTTGTGCGCTGACTCTGGCAACCGGATAGCATCCTCTACGATCGTGGCTTCTTCCAGTCCGTGACGCCGACTGACTTCACGACGTTTGCTTCTCCACACCTTGGCTTAATGGAATACGATTCGTGGGCGAGCAAGATGACTGTGTTCAAAGCCACGCGGATGCTGTCGCGCGTCGGACCTCAGCTCTTTGGTCGCGACAAATGGGCACCGGGCGGTCAGGCTCTCTTGCTCGCCATGTCTGATCCAGGTGCGTGGGCACGTCGACGACGGTGATATAGCTCTCTGACGGGTCTCTGCAGAGGAGATATTCTACAAAGCCCTGAGTTCGTTTCGGAGCATTCGCATTTATGCCAACGGGTGCGTCTTCCTGCTCAGAGTAGCACAGAATGTTGAAAGTGATCCATAGCATTCAGGATCCAGATGTCCCTTTCCTTACGGCGTCCATTTCAACCTTCGATCCATTCTTCGACTGTGATTACAGCGGCATACAAGTGTGAGTGTCCCTGATGCCGTCAGTCCCTCCTCGACCGAACTGCTTGTAGTCGCTACGAACCAAAGTACCATCCGATCATTGCATCGTACCAGATGCCCAAGGATCTAGCTCGGTCACAGATTTCTCTATATCGCCGCCTCACTGTCCCTCGTTGCCTCAAGAACGGTGCTCAGTCCGTCCTCATCTGCGCCGCCCTCCCGGTCTTAGCCCCCAGCTTCCTTGCGATCTATCTCACCCGCTACGCGGGGCCTAACCACGCGTCGAGGCGCCGCATCAGGGCCATGGAGCGCTCGGTGCCCGCGGAAGCCCGCCTCGCGCGACTGTGGGACCCAGCCAACAAAGAGGCGATGCCCAGCGACGCAGAGACCTGGGACACTCGCGTGGCCTCGCCGCGCACCTCCGACGCACGCACCTCGCGCTCCAGCACGCGCTCGCCCGACTTCGCCGGGCGGATCCAGCGCGACGGGAGCAAGCCGCCACGGCGGGGCGCGCCGCTTCTCACCGAGCTCCAGCAGCGGATGGCCGCGAACCTCAACACGATCCCGCACATGAAGAAGTACATCACCTTCATCCCGCAGTACCCGAACGCGCACGACATCATCGTGTGCAAGGATCCCGTCGGGCTTCCTTCGCATGAGGCCGGGAGGGGTGTCATCCGGCACTGGGCGGACGGGTTCCAGTTTTGAGGCTCGATGTTTGCTTTCGGTTGACCCACCCATGGACTATCCGCGCATGACCATCTATCGTAGAGCCTTTTAGAAGCATTAGGATCTCAGAGTCTCTATCTCCTGCTGCCACCCTGCCTAGGCCATATCACATTCTTTCTCCTTCAATTTCACACTATGGTTACACGCCTGAATGTCGGCCTTCGCGTAGTACTGGTGAGTCGCAGCCCTGTTTGACGATAGTATACGGTGTGCAGCCTGTCTTGCCAGCTCGCATGGCCGACGTCAATTGCACGCTGGCCTCCTTCACAGACGTGACGCGGACGTTATGTTCGCGTGCCCCGGGATGTCCTGCATCGAGGAGGCGCAGAGTCAGTCAGTCCGTCAAAGTTATACGGAGCATGTGTTCAGCCACGGCGCAGACGGAGCGTGTCGACATGACAGGAGAAAAAGCGCGGTGTATGCGGAGATTCAAAGCGCGTTTCAACGCCTCACGTGCTAATGTACGCAGGGGTGCGGGCATTCGCAACCTCCTAGGAACCAGCAATTGAGAATATCTTCACTGCTCGCCCCTCAAGTAGCTATATCAGCCGTGTCACTGGCCGGGAATCGGGTAATAACGCGTGGAAAATTGCAGTACAATTTGATGAGAGAGATAGTACGTCAATGAAAAACGGACTTTCAACGCCAGTACTTGTACCCCAGACATGGGGACCGTCACGTTCCGTACGGAGCAATGAGACTGAGCGCGGGACTCATATCAGCGCCCATAGCCCTCGAGCGCCGCGCGAACTCTTCCCTCTCCGCGGGTGTGAAATGCCCGATGAGCCCCTCTAGGGCTCTAGGAAGCAGGGCCTTGTCCGCATCGCTCATCTGGCCGGCCTTCCCAAAACGCGAGGCGACGAAGGGCCCTTCTGAGCTCTCGTCGACGTACGGTTCGAAGTACTCCTCGAAATATGGCTGGTCCATATCAGCGAGAAGCAAGAGCTGGCCGGCCGAGTCGGACCCAAAAGCGACCTCCAAGTGCGCAGACTCGCACCAGTTCGAGCCAGTGGCCGTCGTCCTCAACAGCTGGGCGGTGAGGGTGGTGCAGAGCACCTGGCCGAGAACATCTGGGACGGACTTCCAATGGTAGCCATCGGCAAGTCGATAGTGGCACGCAAAGACGGCATAGTCTCCCGGGCCGAGCAGGACGCTACCTCTGTCCCAATCGACGACGCGATTCCAGGGGGCGCCCGACGGCTTAGCTGGGGGCTGGTATTCGCCACTGGCAGGACGCCGAACTGTCCCGGCAAATCTGCCCACGGGGGCTTCTGCACCGTTGATCTCGAGAATGGCGACGCGAAGCGCGCCGTTATAGTCTGTCCACGGGGGTACGAGCAGCACGTTCGTGCTGGAAACGGGTCAGCCCCGACATTCAACCTTCGTAATTACCGAAAGTCGGCGTCACCTATCATCCAGCGCGAACTCTTCAACCTTCTCGAGGTCGACAGGTAGCATGTTGCCTTTGAGGCGGTCGGGAACGCAGACCTTCATGTCGCCAGGGGAGACGGCTATGACTCGGCCGTCCTGCCGCCGGTTCTGGACGATGCCACGAAGGCCCATAATGGTGCCTCCGATGTACTTTTGCACTTCTGGCGTGCCCCGAACGTCGCTGCGGTCGATATTGGCGTCGATCCAACGTTCGTACGACGGTGGGCCGCTCGACCTCGGTTCGACGCGCAGATCGAGCGCCTCATACGCCTGCTGGAGGCTGATGGAGACGTTCAGGGAGTGGAGGATGGGTGTTGGGGAATGAGCACGTACAGAGTGGTGAGCGGACCGTGCGTTGTGACAAGCCGAAGCCGTCGCGGGAGCCTGCCAGGAAGACGGGGTCCACGGGCCACGGCACATCCGGGCGGTCGGACGTGTCGAAATGCTTCGCGAATGGCGGGTGCACGAAGCTGTTGCAATCCGCCTTGTGCCCTGCCCGCCAGTGCTCACGCTGGCATGCAGTCGAGCAGCTGCGTCAACTTGAGCTTGGGTGCCGTCCAAAGGCAATTAAGGGGCTAGCGCACATACTAGTTTACAGATCTATTGGGTGCCTTTGAGTCAAGTGTGCGACTTGGTGCAAAGCGACCGCTTACTTGCAACGGCTGCATGTCTGCAACTTTCCGCCCGCGACGGTCGCGCCTCCGCCACACCGCCCGCACTTGGTCTTCACGAGCTTCTTTCGTTGTTTCCGCGTCGCATGGTCGGCGTTCAATGCGTCCGACACGAGCCGGGACAGAGCCGCGCTCATTGTGGGAGAGGCAGAATGCCAGAAAGTGTCAACGCCACCGTGTCAAGGCGCAGCCGCGGTGTGGAGTCGCGCTTCCAAACTCCGCCTTCCACCGTTGAACGATTCTTCGCCATCATGAGCAGCTTTTTCGATGCCAGCATGGCGCAGGCCAACACTGTGCTCGAAACCGCAAAGGCGGAACACGCTGCGCGCAAGACGCGCAAAAAGCTCCTCAAGACGCAATGCGGCCGTTGCGGTCGCGTCGCCACCGGCAAGCTGCAGACCTGCTCGCGCTGCAAGTCAGTAGGCCCCCGTAGCCAGCACCGACGGTACCCAGTATTTATAGGCAGCATATAGGTCCATAAACTAGTACGTGGCCGCGGCAGCCCCAGCGCGATGACATAAGCTGGAGCACTGGCGCAGCTGCTCGGCGCTGTGCCAGCGCGAGGACTGGAAGACGGGCCACAAGGCGGACTGCAACGGCTTCACGCACCCGCCGTTTGCGAAGCAGTTTGACCGCGCCGACCGCGACGACGTGCCGTGGCCCGTCGACCCCGTCTTCGCGTCGGTCGTGAACGACGGCGTCGGGATGTGGGTCACGACGCACGGCTCGCTCGACTGTCTGTGAGTGTGCACACTCAGCCGGGCGTTTGATTGACCGCGCCCAGGCTGCAACAGGCGTTCATGCCTGTCGACCAGCGCGCCATCCGCGGTGCTGACGGCCCGCCGTCGTACAAACGCTGGGCGGGCATCGCAGGCCCGAACCCCGACTTCAGCCCCGAGCGACTGAAGTACATTGGCTCTACGATGCTTGGACTGCGCGTCGTCGTGCAGAATCGGCGCCTGGACGGGCAGGTCGTCGCCGTCTTTCCCGGCCAGATGGACCTCGTCGTGCACGCGCGATTGCAGGACAATCTGCTGCCCGAGGAACTAAAAAAGGCCAGGCGCTCCATATTATCTGGAGATGGGTGCGATCTTGCACACTTTATCAACATGCTTGGTCTGACCAGGATTCAATACAGCACACCGGTGGTGGGCATGACACCGTGGGTTGACTACACCGGCCTGCTTCGCACCAACATCCTCGAAATCAACGGAGTTGAACCGCCTCCGGCCAAGTTCCTCGGCTCGGTAGAGGACCCCGGAGAGTACGTGCCCGCGCCACAGCCGACAGGCGGGCCATGGGACCGTGTCATCGACTGGGAGTCGGGCAGCGTCCTGCTCGGCCAGGGCGACTATGTTGTGTTCGCGTGCCAGTACCGCGTCGGAGACGGCGGCAAGTTCAAGTCGTACCCGCACGTGCTCTCCCAGACGGTCGGCGTCTCGCTCCCTGTGTGTCGCACGGAGCACAAGTCCACGGAGAAGGGCTGGTGCGAGTGGGCGCGCCGTGATGTCGCGAGAGCTGGCGGGACGGACCAGTTGACCGCGCCGATCGACCGCGATTACTTGGGCGAGTACTACGGGGTGTACTTCGAGCGGGGCGCGGACGCGTTCGCCGCGGCGAGGCTCGGCGGGCGCGCGAAGCTGCTCAGCGAGATGGACAACACCGTTGTGCCCGCCATGTTTGGCATGCTCATGCAGGCGATGACGCCGGAGAACAGGGCGGAATTTGCGCGCCGCACCAGCGCCATGGGCGTCGATATCAACGCGCTGCTTGGGGAAGCCGCACTGTAATGGTGCAAGACGAGCAATCTGCCCAATCCATCCTGGCGCTTCCAGTTGCTGAGGATAAAAATCATCCCAGGCTTGCGTCGTACTCCCTATCTAATGTATCTTTCTTGCCTAAATAGTGTACGTTTTCAGAGATCTCGCTTAAACAGGTATTCTTCCGGAAGCCGCGGGAACAAACGCGTGATTGAACTCCGACATCCATGCTCATCCACTCCGTCCCCTCGATTGGGGGGACTGTGACTGCTCCGAAGCGTGCCAGCGCGAGTACCTGCAACCGTAACACAAGGAGACCAGCAGCGGATTCGCGCATCCGCCGTTTGCGAAGCACTTCTATGCGTCCGTGCTGTGCACCGCAATCTACAGGACACCATCGTACAGGAAGCAGTCGGGGAACTTAGCTCTGATCTTCTCGTCGAGCCACCAGTAGGGTGTGATGTAGGAAATGACCGTTCGACTCCCATCGGCGGGGCCTGCGCCTCCGGTGAGCATTCCTACGATGCGGCCGTCCCTATCGAGCACGATGGACCCGGAATCACCGGCAGCGGAGAAGTCGCCGTAATTCCTGCCGTAGGATATGACGGCGATATCCATCGAGGTGTGGTAGCCGTTCTGGTCGTCGTAGACACGGGTGAAGGACTCGAGCCCGTTGACGCGCCCGACCGTGGTGCCCGTCGCCAGCCCGTTCTTCACTGCGAGCAGACATTTCGCGCCATAAACGTCGAGTTGCTGAGGGTCGCGGAACTCTGCGTCCTGCACTATGCCGTTGGCCCGGAGGGCACTGTCGGGAGGATAGACATAGTTCGTGAGATCGTAACGCCGAGGGAACATGGCCTCAGCGTAATCTGGAATGGATAGATTACCACCTATAGTGGAACCGTCGGTGAGTGGGAGAAAGAAACGATGAAGAAGGATGGGACGTACCGAGAAAGATCTGGTTGCCCTTGAAGGTCGACCAATCGATCTTCTCTTCGTAGAGCTCGATGAGAGCCCAGTCCTCAGTATATGCGCAGGGCTCAAACGACACATTGGCCTCTTCCGACTGCAAAACGAAGCCGATAATGCGCTGGCTGGGGATGGAATAGCGCTTGGTGACCTGGTCATGCAGCTTGTTGGCCAGTTCGATCCTCCTGGTTGCCCTATCCACCAAAGCCTGAGCCTCTGTGCGTTTCCGTGTCACGTTTGGATCTTCTCCCTCCACCGGATCTCCCAGCTTCGCAAGCACGTTGTTCCGAGCGTCGATGGAGCGGAAGCAGCTGCCGATCTCGTACATGATACCCCGAACGGCCGCCTCGTAGCCCCGAGCCCCAAGCGCGACTATCTCCTCGCGGGCCTGGCGCGAGTTCCCATTCGCGGGTGAAAT
Organism: Auricularia cornea; assembly: GCA_030578095.1. Classification (NCBI taxonomy): domain Eukaryota; kingdom Fungi; phylum Basidiomycota; class Agaricomycetes; order Auriculariales; family Auriculariaceae; genus Auricularia; species Auricularia cornea. The sequence continues at coordinate 722,210 of JARLTE010000009.1, read as the reverse complement.
CGACTCGGTGAGACTATGGGCAGGAGGGGGCCGCGCAACATGAGCGCAGGTCAGCACGGCGACGCGCGGGTCATCTCGCCCAAGGCGGTAGTAGAGCGCGCCCGTCCCCTCGTAGTTGGGATGATTGAGATTCGCGATCGGAAGGCCGAGCGCGCTAGTAAAAGGCTTCTGGAGCTCTGCGACAGGATCGAGCAGCGGATCGAGCGTCAGGAGCCTGGGGGCTGCGAACCCGGAGCGAGTGGCGACCGATTCGACCATCGCCACCTCGATGGCCGGGAAGCCCGCGGCAGCAAGGACACCTTGCACGGAGGTTGCAGCGGCTACAGCGGCTTCGTAGGGCAGCGTGTGCGGCTTCACGCCGATGGACACGACGAAAGGACAGAAGGGCTCAGCCTCGCCGGCAATGGCGTACGCGAGCGGGTTGATCGACGTCCACTGCACGTTTGCCGAGTCCAGGCTGCCCATGATGCTTTTACCAATCGAGAGCCAATGGGGCGATATGGGATGGCGGTAGATGGGACGAGCTTCGTGAACTATGCCTTGGGCATCAGGGCCCTTCGGCGTGGGCCACATGGGACCGGTCTTGTAGATGCAGGAAGTGTCGCTGCCATAGAAGTCGTAATACGCGTTGGGGTAGTTTCTGGTCAAGCGGATCATGATATCCGCGTCCTTGAGCTTAGAGAGGCCACTCCCAGTTGGGGGGAAGAGCGGCTCGGCGGAACACAGAGGAAAATAGGTCCCCGGGAAGTCGCTCCTAATGTCGAGGCAGGCATCTATGAATTCCTTGTCGAGAGCAGATGGCACTGCCGACAGGAAAGCCAAGACAGTGATGAGCGCCGCGCGGTTGAAAGTTTATCGGCAGAAGATGAACAGAACGCACTGAAGGAATGACTCGGAAGCGTTAACGACCCTGCTGGACCACCTGGAATGAGATGCAGAAGAGACTACCGGGAAATGTAACGATGAGCAGCTAAGACGCCTATACACGGCCAGATGGATGCGGTCAGAGCGGTCACTGATCGACCTGCAGACTAGCCGGCCATAGCCGCGCGTGGGTCCGATCCCTGCCAATGCACACTAATCATAAGCATTAGACTAGATTAGACCGCAAGACAGGCAACGGGCTTGATATGAAGTTCTGATGGCCAAGCACGCCCGGGGCACTTCCAGGACCAGGAGTGAGTTGGCAAGTTGCTCAACGCACGGCATTACGGCGCGAGTTTCCTGAGGAGCGCACCCAGGTCGACGCCTGTGGCGCTGGTGGAGCGCACAAACCCCGCAACACCTCCAGATCTGAAATAAACAGTGATCATTCTGGATTCGGCGGGAACAAACACGTGATCAAACTCCGATGGTCCGTGTCTCGACTCTTCTTCACGCCGTCATTGCAGCATGAGCCATCTCGCGCAGGCCGGGCGCGAGGCGTCGCAGCGCGTCTTCAACACTGGCTGTGCGCCGTCGCGTCGCGCGCGAAAAATGTTGGCGCCGGCTGCGGGCTATCGGACCATCCTCCGTTTCCGCAAACCGATTTCCGCTTCCGCCACCAGAACCATCCGAACGGACTCTGAATGGGTGACACAGGTTTGATGCGCGCCATGATGGCATTCCCAGGGCCGCTCTCCATCCTCCTGGACTCACCGATCCTCCTCGACATGCCCTGGCTCCAGATCTTCTGCACCACACTGGACTGCGTCATCCCATGCCTGTCAGTCGAAGGCGAAGATAGCTTGTTCATGCAGTTAATCTACACCGAGTGGTCTCTGATCGCGCCCACCCGTCCCGACGCGGAGCGGGCGCTCTTCCTCCGAGACGAGCTCATGTGCGGTGCATCCTCGCCGCCGCGCCGTCCTCCGACTTCCTAACCTCCTTCTTTTGCTCGCACAGCATCGCGGTGCTCGGGGAGAACTCGGTGCGCGCGCGGTACTTCCGCGGGATGCGCATGCGGCTCCAGATTGCGTATGCGAAGATGGAGATGGAGGCGCTGGCGGTGGGCGTGCGTGCCCTCCCTCGGCTCTAGCTCTGACGACGTCCGCTGACACGCCCCAGAGTACCACCCTCGGAGGTTGCACGGACGTCAAGCACATGCCGGCGGAGCTTACGCGCCCAATATTGGCTTGCCCACTTCCAAGAAAAGCCCGTGTATGCTCCTTGTTTGTAGCCGAACAGAGATGTGCATGAATCCAGCATCCCGATGGGGAAAGACAACGAATGGTACGTCCGCGGCAGATCGCATCGGATCCCTCCGATTCTCTGTCTCGAATCTCGATGAGCCATCTGGCGCAGGCCGGGCGCGAGGCGCGCAAGAAGCTGATCAAGACCAAGTGCGGGCGCTGCGGGCAGGGCGCGACGGGCGCGAAGCTGCAGACGTGCTCGCGGTGCAAGTACGCGGTGCCCACCCATGCATGTACCCGTCTCTCATGCGCATATATTGCAGATCGATCAACTAGTGCCTGCCGCCGGCGCTCACTGGGTGGCCCGGGCTCTGACGCACGGTGTAGCGCCAGCGCGAGCACTGGAAGGCGGGGCACAAGGCAGACTGCAACGGGTTCGCGCACCCGCCGTTCGCAAAGCACTTCGACGCGTCCGACCGCGCGGACGTGCCGTGGCCCGAGGACCCCATCTTCGCCTCGGAATCGATGGACGGCGTCGGGCTCTGGATGACGACCCACGGCTCGCTCAGCTGCCTGTGCGTCTCCCACGGGTCTGAGACACCGTGTTGACACTGCGGATCAGGCTGCAGCAGGCATTCGAGCCCGTCGACCTCAACGCGGCCTCGGAGACGGCGCCGCAGGGCCCGCCGTCGTACCAGCGCTGGGCGGGCATCGCAGGCCCGCGCCCGCCGGCGTACGGCCCCGCGCTCATGAAGTACGTCGGCTCGACGATGCTCGGCCTGCGCGTCGTCGTGCAGAACCGGCGCCAGGACGGGCGCGTCGTCGCCGTCTTCCCCGGCGAGATGGAGCTCGTCATCCACGCGCGCATCAAGGACAACCTGCTGCCCGACGACCTCAAGAAGGCCAAGTTCATGACATTGTCTGGGGGCGGGTGAGTCTGTGCGCTCTTGTCGGCGCTGTGCTCAACGCCCGCGACGTTGAAGGTCGCCCGTCATGTCCATCCCTCCGTGGACGGACTACAACGCCGTGCTGCGCACTGGGATTCTCGAGCTCAATGGAGCGGAGGCACCGAAAGGCAAGTTCACGGCCACGATGGAGCGTCCCGGCGAGTACGAGTCCGCCGCGTAGCCGTCCGGCCAGCCCTGGGAGCGCGTCATCGACTGGGCGGCGGGCAGCGTGATGCTCGCGCCAGGCGACTACGTCTTCGCGTGCCAGTACCGCGTGGGCGACGGCAACACCTGGAAGGCGTACCCGGAGCTGCTCGACCAGACGCTGTGCGTCACCATCCCCGTGTGCCGCACGCAGCACACGACCGCCGCGCCCGACTGGAGCGGCGCCGTGCGGCGCGACGTGGGCGCCGGCCGGCGGGGCTCTGCTTCATGATGACCGCGCGCATGGGCCACGCGTACTTCGACGAGTACTACCGGCCGTTCTTCGATGGCGACTCGGACGCGTTCGCCTCGGGCGCCGCGCGGAGGAGGTCAACGAGATGCTCAAGTCGTACGCACCCATGGCCATGTCGGGGCCTGGGGCCGCGCGAGCGCGCCGAGGCCGTGCGCCGGTTCAGCGCCATGGGCTTCGACATCGAGGCCGCGTCCCGCCAGTCTGGCCTCTGAACCCTCCGTCCGCTCTGCTCGCCCTTTCTCAGACGTCTTGCTGCCGAGTTTAACCTGTATCCCTTCGCTCCGTTTGCACGTGCCTGATCTCGCTGTTGCTATAAGTACCGTTCCTCCCGCAATTTATCTCGCATGTATCTCTCTCTCAAACCAAGCTAGCTAACCATCCCCATTGCAATTCCGGCCTCCGATAAAATCTCACCGTGTGCCTTCGAAGGCGGCGACTCGGTGGCGACTGAAAGCATCCGAACCCAGTGCGACGCGATCAAACGATCGATTTTCATCCGTGACAGAGTCTGCAAGGGAGACTACGATCAAACCCGCGTTTTGCGCCCAGCAGCGGCGTCCAAAATTGCCCTTATCCCTCTTCTTTCCCCCAGTCTCAGCCAGCGCCCATGTCCGACGGAGAGGCCCCGGCCAAGCGCGGCGGATACCGCGTCGAGTACGCTGCGTCCGGCCGCGCCAAATGCAAAGGTACATTGTGCAGCGTCCGTTCACCCCTGCCATTGCTGACGACGATGACGGCGCCCCGCAGGTGCTTATCGGGCCCGCCCGCTGCGCGTGTGACAGAATTTGGGGGATTTACGAGCGACCTTTGCAGGCCCCAAGCCGTGCATGGGCACGCAGATCGCGAAGGGTGACATGCGCCTCGGCTCGCTCGTCGACATCGGCGGGCACACCAACTTGTGCGTGGCCCGCGCGGTGTCTGACTGACTGACTCGCTAATTGATGATTTTTCGTGCAGCTCGTGGAAGCGTGAGTAGCAATTCCGCACATGTGGCGGGTATATGCGGCTGACCGCGGCGGCAGACTGGGGCTGCGTGACGGCGCGCGTGCTGACCAACATCAAAAAGTCGATCGGCGAGGCGGCCGAGCTGGACGGGTACGAGGACCTGCGCCCGGACGACCAGGCGAAGCTCGACAAGGCGTGGGACGAGGGGCACGTCGCGGACGAGGACATCCCCGACACCGCGCGCAAGCCCGCGAAGGATGGCGACGGAGAGGATGGCGAGGAGAAGCCCAAGAAGAAGCGTGCGCCGGCGAAGAAGAAGAAGGTGCGCCCGCGCCCGCGCGCGGGCAGGGTCTACCGTCGCGCGGTGCTGATATGCGGCTGTTTTTGTAGGCCGACGACGATGACGAGGATGGCGAGGAAGAGAAGCCCAAGCCGAAGCGCGCGCCGCGCAAGAAAAAGGCGGCCGAGGACGACGACGAGGACGCCGAGGAGAAGCCCAAACCCAAACGCGCTCCGCGCAAGAAGAAGGACGCGGACGACGAGGACAAGCCCAAGAAGAAGCCCGCTGCAAAGCGCGCTCCCAAGAAAAAGAAGGCTGCAGTGCGTTTCCTAGCTCGTCTGCCCGCATGTTGTGTGGCTGAACTGTTGCAGGCCAGCGACGACGAGAGCGGCGAGGACTTCGGCGGCGCCATGGACGATGTGTCTGGCGGGGACGACGACGACGAAGATGCGGATGCTGGCAAGAAGCGCAAACGTGCGCCTGCCGCGAAGAAACCCGCGGCGAAGAAGCGGAAGACCAAGGCTGCCGCCAGCGACGACGAAGACGACGACTAGTTACCAGTTGCTGCCCTGTTCGCCATCTCTTCCGCGCCGTTTCTCTCTTGCCCGCCCGTGTTCTCGCTCTCTGGTGCCGCTTGCTAATCGTACTCGTGTAGTTTATTCTATCGCCCATCGCTGTGTCCCGTCGAATTGTACAGTGCCATCTATTCTCCTTGGTTGCCGACCCGGGCCTACTACGTATTCGTCTTCGAGTCGCAATCGTCACCTGGACGCAATATCTCGCACAGGCATCACTGTCGCGCAGTGTGCGTCGCGACACCTCTGAATGCGCCAGGCCGCCACATATCGTTTCTTTCTGCTCGATGAACCAATCCGGAGGTGCGACTTGAATCTGACTGGCGTTCTCGAGCCTCAGAGGCCCAGAGATTCCTCCGCCTCGACCATGGGGTCTACTCACATGCCCTCAGCGCTTCAAACATGATGGCCGTACGCGCCGGCCCCCAACAGACTCCATCGGTATATATTGCGTGGTTGTCCTGGGCGGCGGGCAGTAGTGCGGCGACCCCATCTCCAGCATCTCTGGCACACGCTCGCGATGCTGCTGCTGCTGCTGCAACTCGCACTGGTCTCGGCGGGTTGCGTCGTTGCGTCTGTCGGCGCGAACACGCAGAATGTCCTCGCTGAGTCGCACGTCACGCTCAACAGCATCCCCTTCAGCACGCGCGCGCATTGGATGCGGCTCGCCAACGCCGCCGTCGGGCCGTGCGCGTTCGGTGCGTTCGGGAGCCTGATCGTGAACCACACTGTCCCGGGGCTCGGCGAGCTCGTCTGCATCGGCGCGAACGTCAGGACTCAACTGGGAGACCCGACTCTGCACGGTATGTAACAGACTTCCCGCTTCTGCACGGCCAGTTGGTTATTTGACGCCGGGACCGTCCCCGCAGGCGAGATAGTCGCGATCCAGAACTGCTCGAGGATCCTGACGGATCCGGCGGGGCGCTTCAAGATGAGCGGCGCGCAGGCGCTCGCGGCCTTCTCGCAGCTCTCGCTCTACACGAACGCAGAAAGCTGTCCCATGGCACGCCCCTCCTCTCCACAGCGACTCTCAGCATACTGACCGCGATTCGCAGTGCGCATCTGCGATACGCTGGTCCGGCTTCCGCGAGTACATCTACGGCACGTCCATCGACAGCCTCATCGCGTTCGGCTGGGGCCAGATCCGCATCCCGAGCCTGGACGTCTTCAGGCAGAGCTTCGACCTGCCCAATCCTGCGCGGCTGCTTGCGGGCGTGCTGGCCAACGAGACGGATCCCTTGTTCCAGTGGCAGTTCGATCCCGCCGCGCCATGTCCAGCGGGGTGCACGCGGCCCGCAGATGGAGATCCCTGCGCTGTTCGCCATTGAGAAGAGGAAAACGACGGCAGATAGCAATGCCCGTATGAAAGTCCGTTCATTCGACTGCAGGGGCGTTCAAGGCGTTGATCGACAAGTCAGGATTCTCCAGGCATAGGAAGCGATAGTTCAAAGGTGGCTACTTTGGCACCAGATACACCTTGCTGGCGAACTAAGTGGTCTGGGGGTTCATTGATTATTGATCGGCCTGAGGGTTGAACTTCCAATCATCTCACTATGAAGTTCGAAAATAGTTCAATGCTCAGAGCGACGTGGATCCGTCGCCGTTGTTCATTGTCACTGAACTTACGTTGGTGGCAATACTTGACAGGTGATTTGACCCACTGGCAGTTTCGCACAGGCGCTCACCGCGTCCATTGACAGGCTCAAAGGTTCAACGCAAAGGAGTATTTCGGTTTCACGGATGGCTTGCAGTCGGCCTGGCCGTACAGAGAGTCCTCCGCCTCAACCATCGGGCGACCATTCGCATGCCATCCAGCACTACAAACATGATGGCACATGGCCCGGGGGCCGGCACGTTCTGTCGGGCTATATTGTGTGTTTGTCCAGGCGACAGGCAGTTGTGCGGCAAGTCCATCTCTCACCACCCGTGCACGACGCTGGCAAGGATGCTGCCTCCACCACTCGCGCTGATGTCAGCAGGTTTATTCGTTGCATATGCCGGCGCTCATATGCAGGCCTGGGAAGACCTTGCGATGAGCGGCGTTCCCTTCAGCACGCGCGTGCACTGGATGAGACTGGCCAACGCCGCCGTCGAACCATGCGCGTTCGGCGCGTTCGGGAGTGTGATTGTGAACCATACTGCCCCTGGACTCGGCGAGCTCGTGTCTGTCGGCGCGGCCGCCATCACTCAACTGGGGGACGCGACTTTGCACGGTGAGAAAGCTCCCTGGTAGCGCCGCGTGTCATCCGGCCAATCTCACCCCTTTAGGCGAGATTGTGGCGATCCAGAATTGCTCGAAGATCCTAACGGATCCTGCGGGGCGTTTCAAGATGACGGCCGCGCAGGCGCTTGCCGCCTTCTCGCAGCTGTCGCTGTACACAAACGCAGAGAGCTGTCCCATGGCACGTAGTTCCTTCCCATTCTCACTATGTTTACCGCGGTGCGTAGTGCGCTTCTGCGATACGCTGGTCCGGCTTCCGGGAGTACATCTACGGCACCTCCATCGACAGTCTCATCGTGTTCGCCGGCTGGGCCCAGATTCACATCTCGAGCCGAGAAGTCTTCAGGCAGAGCTTCGACCTCCCGAATCCTGTGCGGCTGCTTGCAGGCGTGCTGGCCAACGAGACGGATCCCCTGTTCCAGTGGCAGTTCGATCCCGCCGCGCCATGTCCGGTGGGTTGCGCGCGCCCCGAGAATGGCGGCTCCTGCGCTGCTCGCCATTGACAAGAGTAAACAAGACGGTATATAGCTGTGCTCATCAACCTACACGACAATTTGAGCGCCTGAAGGGCGTTCAGGCCATATTTTGGTGCTGCCGAACATCCCGGTGGCTATACGCCTATGGAAACGACTGGTGGATACTTAGAAGTAGAATACCTTGTCCTCTCCGGTGTTAGTGTAGGCGCGTGGGTGATAGAGTTCCGTACGGTGAACGAGTCCAGGCTTTCGATGATGCTTTTGCCACTAGACCGGCAGAGAGGCGCGGAGGGACGGCCGTAGATTCACCAAGGCTCGCAAAGGATTCCTTGGGCACATTGAGGGTCGGACGCCAGACAATTCTTCATACACGTTTGCGCTGTCTTTCTTGAGGATGGGGTTGGGGGTTGGGGGGGAGGTGCGATAGACTTTCTGAAAGCCATGCTCTATGACCGAATAGAAATCTGCGAATTTCTCGCAGAGAATATACAATATCGCATGCGGAATAGCCAATGGTGCTTGAGGGGAAGGGACCTGTAGAGAGACGAGGGCGGGAGGCGAAGCGAAACTAGGACGAAGACCGACGGCGTGGCGCACCGGGGAAACCCGCCATCGCCACAGTTGTCGCCATCGTCTGCGCTCTGCCCAGTCAGCCTATTCTGGACCTACTTGGTGCTGCACGCGCTGCTGTCGCTTATCTGCACTTGGCCCGCGCATCTGGGGTTCTCGTGACTCGTCGCGCAGCGCTCCATGGTCCGGATATTATGCTCGCAACCGCCCCTCCTGGCTGCTGTACTCAGCCAGCAGACATTGGCGTGCATGATTTAATACCAACTTAGGCTGTCGCGCTCACATGCTGTCCATGCAGTCTACGACCTGCACGCGCAGCCTGGGCGCTTTGCTGGCTCCGCCGGCTTGGGATTTTTGTGTTCATATTCCGGGCTAGGGCGGAGGTTTTAGGATTACGCAAAGCCTTACGTGGCTAGCTACCTCTCTGACTGTTACTGCCTCCAGGCTGTTGGTCCAAGCTGGTTGGTGAGCACCCGTCGGTCCGGCAGTGCTCCCTCAGGCGCTGCACAGCCGATGTCCAGATCCAGCCATCCACCCCGGACTTCGCACAGATAAACTTTATGTGCTTGACGAATCATGGCGCTCGGAATTTCGCAATTCCTATCTTGCGTGGCTTGAACCCCGCAGCCAGGCGCTTGTTCCGGACCTCCACCTGGTTTGTACTTGCTGTTTGGGCAACCAACTTCATTCTGAGCAGTGGCTGGGAACCCGACGTTCGCAGTTGTTTGCGCCACCGGCCACGCATCTAGGCTCTCTCCCTCGGAGTCGTACCATGATCTCGCATTACCCAAGCAGATCTTGCTGTGTATTGCAAGTCACCGGACCGCCGCGCCTCTAAGCATGCTCAACCATACAGCCGATTCCGATGCAGCCCCATTGGGTGGACGGACGATCCGGCCACTGGGATAACGCCCGGGAAATCCGAGTGAAACAGCTTCCCTCTGGATTGAGCAGGCGCCCCGCCAGGAGCCGCATTCTGAATCCACAGCGCCTATGGAGGCATTGCTCTCGCCTAGTACCATCCAGCTGATGTAGTACGGTGCCAGGACCAGACTCCAAGTCAGGATTTCATCCGGGACGCCGAATGCTATGCTCCTCGCTTGAATACCGAGTCAGTCCCTATTGCTGCGCTCCTTCAGGCAAGTTAAAAGTGTAAGCCATGTTTGGCAATCATGGCGCCGTAGAAGGTGACCGAAATTAGAATGATTCGTTCCCAGATGAGCGCCGTCGCCTTTGAGACTGGATGGTGATAACAGTCGAGACGATATAAAATCGGGCTGGGGAGTTGAGGGGCAGGCCAATTCACCGCGACTACCTTTTACTCCGCAACATCCATGACCACCCCTCCGTCTGAGACTGTGGACATCATTGTGGTCGGAGGCGCGTTCCCGCTCTATCGTCACCTGCCACGGTTTGGCTCATCCTGTCGCAGCCGGCGCGGCGGGGAGCATCATTGCAGCCCGCCTCGGGGCGGCCGACCCGACCCTCAAGATCCTCGTCCTCGAAGGCGGCCCGCACACCTTCAACGACCCGGATGTGACGACGCCGGGCCCGTTCCTCAAGAATCTGCTCCCGAACATGCCTCGCACGCGCTACTTCACGACGGAGCCGACCGACGAGGTCATGGGGCGGCAGATTACTGTCCAGGCCGGCGGCTGCGTCGGCGGTGGCACCGCGGTTAATTGTACGCCTCGTACCATCGTCCCACTGGGAAGAAGCATGGGATGTGACGCTCGGCCGCCTCGACAGTCATGATGTACACACGCCCCGCGGCGAGCGACTACGACGACTGGGAGAACGTGTATGGGAACGCGGGGTGGAGCTTCGCGGACCTGGAGCCGCTCTTCATTAAGGTCGGTCGTTCGCTCAGAACACGTGACCTTGGGCTAACGGTGCTACTACCTCGAATAGCTGGAGACGTACGAGCTCGACGTGTCGGACCCAGAGAATCATGGCTTCTCGGGCCCGCTGCGCATCTCGCACGGCAGTGCGTGCTGTTTGTCCGCCCTGTTGCCACAGCTAACTTTGGGGCGCCCAGGCCAAGATACCGAGATGTCCCAGCAGTGGCTGGGCACTGCGTTGGCATGGGACAAGAGCCGCCCCGTCGCGGCCCCCGATGTCAATGACTTCCATACCTCAAACGCGTACGGCGTGAGTGCACGTGGCCGCGTCGCTAGTGTCACGTGACTGATTCGTCGGCGAGGTAGCAATGGCAGAAGTGCGTCTCACGACTCTAATTTCCCATGCATAGGTATACTTACGCAGGAACAGGTACATCAGCCCTGCCGGCGTGCGCCAGGATGTGGCGCACCGCTATCTGTATCCCGCAACGCAGGCTACGGGCAGCAACGTTACCCTGCGCGTCATGTGCAGGGTCAACAAGGTTCTCTTTGAGTGAGAGGAACAATGCCTCAATACTTGACGGCCGTACTCATTGCCTTTGCAGAGGCGACCGTGCGGTCGGAGTAGAGTACCTGGACCACACGTCCGAGAACGCACCGACGACGAAGGTCGTGACGGCAACGAAGCTGGTGGTCCTTTCTGCAGGACCGCTTGGTATGCATCTCCTGGTTCTGACCAGTCGCGTTCTCATTCCCGACAAAGCTAGTCCATTGATCCTCGAGCGGAGCGGTATTGGCGCCCCGGACGTCCTCTCCAAGGCAGGGATCGACCTGAAGGTATCGCTCGAAGGCGTGGGCGAGAACTACCAGGGTAAGCGAAAATTCCAGACCGAAATAACCTGCATCTGCTGAACGGCAACGTCAGACCACAACCTGCTGATTGCACCTTACGCCTGTGAGAGTGGCGTAACTCTGCAGCGCGATGAGTATCTCAGAGGGGACCCGGAGGTTGTTATCAACGCGAGCCTGGCGAACTGTTAAGCTGATCCAGGCCCAGGTTGTGGCAGCGGTTACCCAACAGTACAAGGAGAACGGGAGCGGGCTCCTGGGCACGAAGTGAGCGCAATTCCACAATACTTCGAACGCATGGTCATCGTAACACATACCCTCCCAGCGGTCTCGACGTGGGCGGCAAGCTGCGTGCGCCGGAAGAGCTTCGCGACGTGCTGGGCAAGCAGTGGGACTTCTTCCAGAACGCACCCGACAAACCTGCTATCATTGTGGCAGCGATTGCAGGGTGAATTGCGCATTTCCGTGCGAAGGGACATTCGGTGCTGATCTGTTCAGCGTCCTTGATCCTGCCGGCGCCCCGAGCGGAGACTTCTTCACGGCCGTCGGCATCTCAGTGAGTCGCAATGCCCTGGCACCGGTGGGAGCAGGTCCCTCTCACGCCTGCGCCAGATGTACCCTCTCGCCCGAGGCAGCGTCCACTCCGTCTCGGACGACCCAGCGGCAGCGCCGAAGTTCGTCACAGGATGGCTCGTTAAGTACGCCTGCGCCAACGATCACAGTGCCAGAAGGATGCCCCTCATACGATTCCCAGCGAGGCAGACGTCGCAATCCACATGTGGCAGTACAAGCTGTCGCGCGAGATCGCGCGCCGCCTGCCGTCCTACCGCGGCGAGCTCGTCTCGGCGCACCCGGCGTTCGCGCCGACCAGCGAGGCCGCGGTCCACGCGAGCGCGCAGCCCGTGCCCATCGACGCGCTCGACATTAAGTACACCGCGGCGGACGACGCGGCGCTGGAGAGGTGGATCCGGCTCAACGGTCGGTCCCCTTCACAGCGCGCTGAGCTTCCCGACTGATCTCGCAATCGCAGTGTCTACCACATGGCATGCGGTGAGGCGCGAGAGTAAAACTCGTTTGGGCATGGCTGACGAGACGCCGCCAGCTGGGAACGTGCGCGATGAAGCCGCGCGCCGACAAGGGCGTCGTCGACGCGCAACTGAACGTCTACGGCGTCAAGGGGCTGAAGGTCTGCGGTGAATATCATAGCGGTCGCCAGACAAGTTAATGTTGTGTGGCTGACCCGCACATGCAGATCTATCTGTCGCCCCAGCCAACGTCAGCGCCGTGCGTCGTCCGCCTCAGGATGCGTACAGCATGATATTGACTGCCTGCAGAACACTGAGTCGACGGCTCTCGTCATCGGCGAGAAGGCCGCGGTCATCATCGGCCAGGAGCTCGGGATCAAGGTCTGAATGTTCGAGGTGGAACCCATGTGTAACGTCCGCAATGTCGCGAATTACTAGAGATGCTTTCAGCCAGTCCAGGATGTGAAGCATGACTCGAGCAAAGACAGAGATCATATTCCACTATGATTGGTGACAATCGCCGGAGCCCAGCACTACTCGCCCGATTCGTGCGGAACACAGTGAGAGTGTGTTGACACCACAGAAAGAGAGAGAGGTAGGGGTGAGAGCCAGTCACTGCGCCCTCTCCTAGCAAAAATAGTCGCAGGGCATCGAACACGCTCTGCACCGACGCGTGTTGCACCTGGGGAGCACGCGCAGTCGCAGAGAGCTGGTCGCCGGCCTCCCGATTGGGAATTTGTCACGATGAGTCATCGCATGCACTTAAGTTCGAGGATCGCACCCATTTTTTTTTCGCACATCCCACAACAGCAGAGACACCATGGGAAGCGCAAGCGTGGCCGTCGAGGGGTATCAAATCCGCCGAGCCACCGCCGCGGACAACGAGGCCATCGCCGCGCTGGGCGCAAGCGTCTTCCGCGCGACATTCGCGCACACGTGCACGGAGGCGCAGATGCAGGCCTTCCTGGACGAGGCATACACGCCCGCGGCGATCGCGCGCGACATCGCGGACAGCGCGAAGGACGTGCTCGTCGCGGAGGGCGCGGACGGCGGGGCGCTCCTCGGCTTCATGATGCTGGCGCGCGGCGCCCCCGAGCCCTGCGTCGCGCACCTCGAGCGGCCCGTCGAGCTGCAGCGGCTGTACGTCGCGCTCGGCGCGCACGGCAGGGGCTTGGGCAAGGCGCTGGCGCGGGCGGCGGACGCGCTGGCGCGCGAGCACGGGTGCCGCACCATCTGGCTCGGCGTGTGGGAGGAGAACCACAAGGCCCAGGCGTTATACCGCAAGATGGGCTACGCGCACATCGGAGAGCACCTGTTCGATGTCGGCGGAGACCTCCAGCGGGACGAGATCTGGTGGAAGGAGCTTTGAGACGACGCGAAAAGCCGCAGCGAAAAGCTGACCAAAAAGCGCGAACTGTGAGCGGAATCAAAAGGGTGCATGAGTTCACAACCTCAGTCTTAGACTTAGAGATAGAAACAGTAGAATAAGCACGACACAGCTCTATAGCATGACGATTACCTGGACAAGGAGGGACGAGTACAGGACGAAGGAGCACAGGCAGACAGAGAGCGACAGGGGTACTACAAAGCAACGGGCAGTGACTATGGATACAGCTGGTTGGGGGGCGGGGGTACGGGAAAGGACAGTAATTAGGTGGATAGATTCTAATCTAGGGTCCCAATTTCGAAGCCGAAGTTCAAGAAGAGGCGACCCATTGGCCGCTGGGCTGGTACACCAGGCGACCGTCGACCTCGGCCACCGTGCGCCACTCACAGCCGCGGTCCCACATGACCCAAGACTGCGTCCCGTTCGCGGTGAAGCCGCGCAGGGTGCGGCCGGAGTCGGAGGTGCGGTAGTGCGGCCAGACCGAGAGCTGGTCCTCGTGGTGCTGCTTGGGCAGAAGCCAGGCGGACTGCTCCGGCGCGGGAGCGGCCGTCTCAGGCGGGTGCACGGTGACTGTGATTCCGGCGAGCGGGAAGTCGAGCGAGATGGGCTTGTCCGTTGGCGCGACCTGCAGCTCGGGCGCAGGGCGAGACGAGATACGAGACGGTTGCGCCCGCAGCACGTGTTTCCGCCGCGAGTCCCGACCGCGCTCGCGCTCCCGGGGCAGCTCCCGCTGCGCCGCGCGCTGCAGGTCCGCGATCTGCATGTTGAGCTCCTCAACGTGCGTCTCGTACAGCTGGCGGGCGTGCTTGTGGTCGATGCAGAGCTCCTCGAGCTCGCGCTCCAGATGGCGCAAGTCGTCCTCCGCGACGGCCAGGTCGGCATCCTTGCTCTGCAGGTCGTGCAGAAGCTGTGTGTTGTGCTCGTCGGCCTTGTCCAGGTCCAGCTCAAGGTCGAACGAGTGGTCCAGTGCGGTCTCGAGCGCGACCTTGAACCCGGCCATCTCAGCGCGCGAAGCTTCAAGCTTAGGGGAAGATAAGCGTTCTGCCACCACTCTCACGAGGGGAAGAGCACACCTCTGCGGTGAGACGGGCCTCGTTCGCGCTCGACTCCTCCAATTCTCCACGAGCAGTTGCGCACTCGCGCTCCATGTGGGCAACTTGTTGACGCATTGCGGCAAGCTCCGCCTGAAGCTGGTCGACGGCCAGCTGCTTCGCGTTGACAGCGGCCCAGAGCCGCGAGGCTAGACCGGAAATGCTCTTGAGCGGCAAAACCGGCTCCGCGACCAGGACCAGCTTGAAGGCGATCCCGGCCGTTTTCCGCAACGTCGACGACCAACGAGCGCGACCAGCACGCAGGGCGTAGAACGGCCAGTCCTGCGAATTTTTGAGGCTCAGTTTGGTGCCACGGACACAATACAATGCTGGGAAACGCACCAAATGGAAGACATGCTGGCTGGAGATGACGAGCAACGCAATGAGCACGCAGCACGTGAACGCCGCGACCGGACGCGCTGCGAGCGGCGGCGCCAGCGACGAGAGCGAGTACAGCTGTCCGTGCATGATGACGATCTCGAAGCAGTCGCACCGCAGACCAGGCCAGAAAGGGCGGGAGGAGGAGAGAGGGCAAGGACGGGCGGGCGGAGTTCGTACTCGCGTTGTTTTATGGGACCGGCCCAGTGATCCGCGCTAGGGGCCAAAAAAGAATGCAGCCCAGTCCGGTTTCGAACGCGCCGGGACAGCCGCTACTGCTAGCGACGTGATCGGGCTCAGGGCAAATGGCGTTTCAATATTCCCGACTGCGTGGAATCTATCCTGTCCACATGTGAATGCTATCTGGCGGCGACGAATTTGACCATTTCAAAAGAGGTCGACGACACCCCTGCTGCTCGAGATCACCGCCACCGGCCGCGAGGACGCGGAGAGCGCGTCGCCGCCCTCGTACGCCACGACCTCGGACGACAGCTCGACGCCCAGAAGCTTCGCGACGTTGCTCGACGCTAGTGCGAAAGCGGCACTGCGCGAGATGCTGTCTCCTGACTCGAGAGCGGCCTAATATACGGCACATATGTAAGCGTTCGAAGGGGAAGCCCGTCGCTGCTCGTACCCATGCGATGTCGAACCGCGTGTTGCGCGCGCTCCACGACTCTTCGATGCCAATGCCGACGGTGACGTTGTGGTCAAGGAGAACGCCGAGTGCGCTCTGCTCTGTCAACGGCGGCCCTGGAAGCCTGCGCAGGGGAAGTCTGTCAGCCGGCAGAACACGCGGGTAGTCACTGCTGCGTACATGCGGACCATGTCCCACACCGTGGGGAACGGGCGCGTCGGGATCAGGATGACGCCAACGTCGGCGCGGGCACTGTGGACAAGGGGTCAATGGCCTACTACCGCATGCGAGTATTGCAAAGGACTCACAGCTGAGGCGCAAGAAGGTAGGCCTCCGTAGCGCGCGCAAGCACGAGCCTGAGCCGGGCGCCGGTCTCGTCCTCAATCTCGCTCTTGAGCTCGAGCAGCGTCGCGATGATGTCGGCGCTCGCGACGTCCACGACGAGCGGGATCTCGCCGGCCGCGGCCTTCTTGAAGTACGCGCCGAGGTCGCCCGCGCCGCCGCCGCGCAGCAGGCGGCGCAGCGCGGCGATCTGCGTGCTCACGCTCTGCCGCGCGCCGCGCGCGACGGCGACGTGCAGCGCCGCGACGCGCTGCGCGACCGCGCCCTTCTCGAGCCGGTGCGCCGCGCCGAGCGAGAACGCCGCGCTCAGGCCCGCGACGAAGCCGTACGACTGCGGCGCGCTGATCGCGTGCGTGACGCCCGAGCGGTAGGCCAGTCTGCGAACGCGTATTAGAAATGAGCATAGTGAGGGTGACGAGAAGGGACGCACAGCGCACTGCGCCCGCCGAACTGTAGCCCGTCGCTCGCGCGAATCAGTATGCCTTCGCCGCCGAGGATGTCGGGCACAGGGCCGCGCAGGACGTCCGGCACGACACCGTCGTTGGTCGAGGACTCGGCCTCGATCTCGGTGACGCCGAGAGGCGAGCCGAAGCTGACGAGCCCGGGCGCGAGCACGCCGCCCTGCAGATCAACAACACGTCCAGCGTTGGCGGGCGCAATGCAGCCTTGCGAGCACACAATTTTCCCGCCCTCAACGACGACGGTAGTAGTGCTCGCGAGGGTCTGCTCGCCGACAGCAGCGACGTTGGTGAAGACGACGACGCCAGCATCGGGCGTGGGCGTGAGCGGCGGGAGGCCCTCGTACTCAACGGCCTTGCGCGCCTCTTCCTCAAAGTCGGGTGTCTTGGGCACCACCTGGAACGACGCCGGCTTCTCGTGCACAACGGGGTCGTCGAGCTGGGGAATGCCGTCGATGTAAACCTGCTTCGGTGTAGCACCGAGCGAGAGAGGATGGCTGTCCCAGATGACGACGTCCGCGTCATGACCTAGAGACGGGTCAGCTTCGGCAAACGAGAGGCGGGATCGTTGCGCTTGCCCTCTTGGATGAAACCGACACGATGGTCGAGACCGAGCACCTCTGCCGGGGTGCTCGTCACGGATGCGAGCGCGAGATCGGCATCCAGGCCGTAGTAATGCGCCTGCTGCGCCTCGTACAGCAAGAAGCGCGAGTTCAACACAGGGTGGTCGCTCTGAGATCCTCCGTTAGCAGCAGTATTAGACATCCTGAGTATTCAATGGACGACGAACCTTCATAATGACCTTGATGCCGTTGTCGGCCAGGACCTTAGGCGCGAACTCGGAGCCGCGGTACGCCTCGCGCTTGTAGCGCGCGTTGGTCGCAAACATGGCGATCGCGGGCGGGTGGCCATACTGCTTCTTGAGCAGGTCGGGGACGAGATACGCCGAGTGCGCGTGGTGGAACGCGGCGATGGAGAAGTGGAACTCGTTCGTCAGGCGCACCATGCCGTCCAGGTCGACCGGCTCGTAGCAGTGGTTCGCGATGCGGACGCGGCCGCGCAGCACGTCGACGAGCGCCTCCCACTGCAGGCTCTCGGGGAAGTCGCCGAGCGCGGCGACGTCCGCCCAAAGGCCTGCCTGCGCCTTCGCGCAGTACGCGTCCTGCTTCTCTTTGACTTTGCGCGCTTCGTTGTAGGCAGAACGCAGGGCCCAGATGGAGTCCATGCGCGTTGCGCCGTACAGACGACTTGGGTTCTCTCCGCAGGCCTGCTTGAGGTGCCGCCAGCGCGGCGGGTGCGTGGGGATGATGCCCGAACCGTTGTACGTGAACGGCGGGTCGACAAGCTTCGAGAAGGGCGAGCGCTCGGCCGTGGGACGCAGCTTAAGCGTGAACCCCTGTCCTCCTACAGAAGGCATCCGGTCAGTGGACAATTACTACCAGAACCGTAGCCGTACCGATCGAGTTCGCGGAGCCGGGGATGACCAGCGCCGTCGTCACGCCTCCAGAAATGCTGAGCTCGTAAGCCGCGTCGTGGGTGTTAATCCCGTCGAGAGAGCGGAGCCTGGCAATCGTGATTAGTAGACGCCTTCGCCATGTCACGACATTTCCTACCAGGGTTGGGTAATCCCATGAACAGAGTTCGTGTCGTCTGCACCTGCGCGTTGTCAGAACAATCGCTTGCAATAGCACTGATTGGACATACCCTCCAGCGATGGAGCAGCGTCCACGCCCATGTGGGAGTGAATGTCCACGATGCCTGGCGTTATCCACGCGCCGTTGACGTTGACAATCTTCAACTCATCCCTCTTGAGGCCGAGCTCCGCAATGCGCGCAGAGTTCAGGTTCCCAATGAACTTGATGACTCCGCGCGCGAGTAATATGTCGCCGTGGGTTGTGCCGCTCTTGCTGCCTGTCCAGATGGTCGCGTTCCGAAGCCAGACAGCAGCCGTCCCAGGCACGAAACGGTCCGACTCCTGGCGGCGGGCGAAGGACGCAGGTACAAATGGCTTGTCATGCAGGCTCGAGCAGGTTTGAAGGATGGCCTGGTAATTGCGAGGTAACGACTGTGCATTGGTCGGCAGTTGGCCGTCGGCGCTGAGCACGAAGAGCCAGGAGGCCAGGACCGAGCACGATACCAGAGCACCGAGGATAAGGAGCTTCGAAGGCGCCTCCCGCGCTGGTGGCGGGTGTGAGGCACCCTTCATGTTGCTCGACAACAACTTGGAGGCCGAAAGCAACGCGCTGTTCAACTCCGCTTTCGTGATGTTTGTTCGGCGCCGACGGCCCGGCTCACAGGACAGGAACAGGGCAATCCGAGAAGGTCTTAGAGCCTGACCGGCAACAAATCGAACGTTTCACTTTCGACTTTCGGCTGACACCGAATCGGTCCGCAATCGCCGAGCCGCGAGCGCGCCGTCGTCGCACGGGTCGTTCCTCGACAAGCTCGAGCGCCCTCGCCTCGTTTAACACCTGGTCCCGTCTGTGCCGCATCAAAAGAGCTAGACTCGCGAAAGAACCAGCGAAAATGGCCCTGGAAAGGCCCTGGTGCTCCACCCGGCAAATTTTTCCCCGCCGCGGTGACCGGCCGTCAGACTGGGCACACGCCTAGTACAATGGGCTGTAAATGCTCGTTTCAAGTACATTAAGTGTATGTAGACCCGTAGGGTGCTCCATGCACGCGAGATGTTACGCCCTTGAAGGTCTAAGTGACTGGACGGCGTCGGCAAGGCTCGCGCACGCACAATCGAGACTCTACGTGCATACGGAATTGAAATGGTGGGTATATAGCGCGGGTCTGAGCGCTCCCGTGACGTTGGACAGCGCACACCGTCCCTCTGGCTGCTCGAACGCGGTGTCGTGCTCTGACGGCGCTGCACGGGCCAAGTGAGGGCCAGTTTCGCCCTGAAAATTGCAGGAGTGGGCGTAAGGAAATAATATAGATATATTTCGTCCTTTTTTTGCGCAAGGGCGCTCGAGCCTGCCGGGGGACGGCGCGGGCAACGACGGCGCGCTGGCGGCTCGGCGATTGCGGACCGATTCGGTGTCAGCCGAAAGTCGAAAGTGAAACGTTCGATTTGTTGCCGGTCAGGCTCTTAATGAGTACAGTATTCTGTGTGGGCGAGACTTTCCGGTGGGCAGATTGCAATTGTAGCTACTGAGGCAGGTGAATAATCGATCATGTCCCTCGCATAAACTGACATAGCAAAAAAGGAGTGTGATCGGGTCGAGATAGTCCAAGAAAATACAAAGAGGCGACGGGTAGACCTGTCTTGAACGGTATCAAACCTACGCGCCCGAGACTGACCAAGTATCCCCGGCCGCAAAGAGCCACTGGAATGCATCGGCCAAATTCTCGAGAGATGGCTCGAGAGATGGCTCGACAGAGTCGACCGATTCGAGCTCAAGAGCGTCCGACTGAGCGGGGCCTTCTCCCGCGGAAGCGTGGTCACTTGGATCGGTAGCAGCCAGATAGTCGAATGGCCGCGGTTCCTGAAAAAGAATTGTATCTGATGTGCTCGTTATGTCAATCAGTCTCAGGTTTCAGGGAACTGATGCTCACCGCTCAACCTCTCGGATGCGAATGGACCAATCTGGTCAGGGCCTGAGCCTTTCTCAGTACCAAGAACTCGCTTTTAAACCTGCAGACTACACTCACTCGACGCCACCGAAACCCTGAGCGTTTGTAATTCGACAGGCCCGGGATCGGAGGGTGGAACCACTCCCTTCGTTTTAAAGCCTACTCACAAGAGAAACAACAGCTCTACTTACCTGTACTCCCGGGTACTGCACGTATATCGTGTCCGGTTCTCGGGCCTGCGTTGAGATTGTTTCTCGGAAGTGATAGTCGGACGTGTAAAGGTATTTTCGCCTGCGAAGGGTCCTTCTTGGACTGAAACATCTTGCTGGCGAGTCTGGTAAATAAGCCAGCTTCCGTCGACGTGGAATAATGATCGAGGGGTCCCAGTGCTTAAGGACGATAAGCCCAGGATTCCCGCACGAGAAAAAAAAACAGTGAAACGCACCAGTCTCGTACTCCCGTTGTTCGGCCGGACTGAGACGCGGCTTGTTCATCACCATAAGCTGCCTCGCCACCTCCGTCGTGGTCTGTAACACGAGATTGAGATGAGGGGCTCGACTCAGGAGCTCGAGGGACTGGCTTACCTCCAAGTCCTTCTGCATCACATAAACGACATGCAATACCTCCATAGCGAGCTCTCGAAGCTCACAGCTCTTCTGCTTTGCGGGCGTAAAAAATACAACTCCACTACCACGGCGCCGCGCCTCCGAAAGAGACTCTGATAGCTGATGGAGGAAACTACGAGGACAGTGAGTGTCTGCGGCAGGGAACTCGTGCACGCCCTCCGCGTACATGTGAAGTGCGTCGTCGTTATCCTGCAGGAAATTCTTGAAGTATTTTCTCATTGCCTGCTGCTTGCGCGCCAACCTGATAGTCGTCTGGGTTTGCTCGCATTCGTGTTGAGCTGTCAAGGCCACACGTTTGGCGTCAACCACCATGCCCGTGAGGCCCAGAACGCTCAAGCTCAGGACCAGAATACCCCCCGCAGGATTGAGGAAGTTATAGGCAGTGCCGATCGCGGTCTGAACATCGTTTGCCGTATCTCGTGCACTTGGCAAGCAGGAGACGGTGGGAATCGGCGTCGCCGAGGCAGAAGCATAGTTGACGTATGATGTGACCTGGAGGCGGTCGGCAGGATGAGGATGGTCCTCAGAAGGAAAGGCTGCCTGAGCCGTTCGAGTGGCATGAATCTCGTCGTCTGAACGTCCGTCAGCGAACATCTCACGGGTTTGCCAGTGCCGTATCACCTGAGATATAAGTAACGTAAGGCATCTGGACCGGAAAAAAAGACAGTCGTAGGTAAGAGGGAAGACGGTTAAAGATTTCCTCGGTCGTAATACGAATAACTTTATATGGCCGCTGTCCATGCACCCACCATTGTTGTCAGGGGTAAAGGGGTAACAGGTTGTTCCCCGTCCTAACATGTTTGCACGACTGAGATGGAGGCTCCAACCGAGAGACCGGTCATATTCATTCATGTCCTTCGAGAGCGGGCTCGGTACGTTCCTCGCAGAACAGTGTATGTGAGTCTGACCGCTGCAGGGAACATGGCCAGAGCCCCAGCACGCTGAGATTGTGTTGGCGGCCCGTCTGGGGTGGGAGAGAAGTTGACATTCGCCTTCAACTTCCGGGCCCACTTGACAGGGCGGAGTCGTTTGTCGACTATCAGGAATGCACACATGGCACCTCTGAGAACAACATGGTCGCCAGGGAGGATTCTGATGTTCAGCGGAGGTGACACAGATTGACGCCTGGTTGACGCAGTGGTACCCACAGCACACGGCTAGCGGAGGAAGAATCGGGCTAGACGGCGCAAGCATTACATACAAACATCACGGCCTTCCGAAGGATAGCTCACTTCCTCTGCCATGCAAAACGTGCCCCACTCTGAGACAACCCTCACGCCACAGGCACTGCGCATCCCTGAGGATCGACTCTACGACATTCTCCGCTCGAGGGCGTAGCCGCCATCGAAAGAGTACTCCGGGCGGTCTCCGAGCAGCCTTGATCAAGCCGCGCAGAGCGTCGTCAATGGTCGGGCGTCGGTCTGGGCTGGCCCGCGTCATCCTCAGTAGAAGGGGACGTAGGAATTCCAAATTGGAGAATTCCTGGCGAAACATGAGCCTAGTTCACAATAGGGAGACTGATCGGACCTGGACGTAATTCTGGAGGAAGAAGTTGCCAAGAATGTAAACGTCCAGTTTGAAGGGATCGTATGGCACGGTGTCAGACAGCTCCGGGGCGGTCGGGTCTCTACCCAGTGACCCAGTGACCTGATGAGGCCCCGGGCCATTGAAGCGCACAGATATGCCAAAATCGATGAAGTAATATCGAATCTTCGGATCGCATTGGCACCGTGGGAGTGGTCTAAGACGCTTCCTTCTGTCGATGCTGTATGTTATCCATTGGGGATGGGGCTGCTCGGATGGGAAGGCTGGTCGTGCGTCCTGGAGAATGTTGAATTGTGTGCAGTCTCTGGACAGTCGCTGTGAGATCGAATATGACAGTGAGAATGACAAGGTACCGATGAGCGACATTGTGTTGATGCAGAAACGACAACCCCTACGGAGGTGAGCATGGTCCGCGGTTGCCGTGAACACGATGCGAACAGGCGCACCTCGAACATCTGAAGCATCATGTCGACCACCTCGTTGACATGCTTTAGTGGCATCAATGTGAAGTCGAATAGCCAGGGGGTAACGACGAAGACACCATTAGCGTTGGTTGGGTGGGGAAATGAATCAAGGAGGGGATTGCAGTGGTTCCGGGCGTCCGCTTGCATCCCTGGTGCCGAGACGAACTCGAGAATGTCGAGTTCACTTTGCGTGATCTCTCGACGTGGTATCCATTTAATGGCCACAGTAATCCCGTCAGCTTGCCGCCGAGCATCGATGACGTTGCGCAACTAAGCTGCGTTCAGAGAGAACCGGAGGATGGCAGGCGGACGCACCCGTAAGACGATAGATTCCTCGAATCTCTTAGAATAGATATCCGTTCCGACCCACGGGGCTGTCCATCCTGGCGTATATCTAGGGCGAAGCCTATACCCTCTGTCCAATAGGTAGGGCTGAAGGTCACTCCAGAACTGCTCGCCGGCGGTCAGGCGAAAAATACCCCTCTTTGCAGCCTTCAGGTGGAGTGCTGCAATCTCTGGGCCACCTCGGTCAGACTCTGGAAATCTAACGAAGTCGTTTTGAAGCGGATTCTCCTCGTTCATAATGCTGGGTGCCGAGACGGCGGGCGGAGGGGTCTGAGGCGGGGATGTTGGGCGCTGTTTGCGCATGTTGAGTGAACCGACCGGGGTTAAGGACATAAGGTCCGAGAATGGGCGCCCGCTGTTCAACGTTCAACTTTGCTTCTACTCAGGTTCAACGTTGTGCGAATTATTATCGGTCACACGCGGTGGTTTTCACCTGGCAAGCGGCCGCCGTCAGACGTAGACGAACGGAGGCGCAGTAAAGCTATCAAAACACTTAGCGGGCACAAGGTTTGCACGTGGTTTAGTGGGAATGGGCTATTCGTGTAAATATCAAAAGATATATGCACACGAGTTAACTCGGCAACCATTGTGGCCTCATAGCTGAGGGTCTCTGCTCTCCATACGATCGGTTGTGGTCATACACCGGCGGCTAGGCCACTCCCTCCTTAGTTGCTGCATTTGCTCGACGTAGGCAAAGTAGTTGTCGTGAGCCAGTAGTTGGCGTAAGACCTCCGACGGCGAGGCGGAGGCGTTCTCGCATGTCACATTATCTACCTAGAGAGGGAAAGCACGATATTTGGGTACCATCGACCAGAGGATCCGGCGCTCCCGGCAGACGCGGTGCAGTTCGCGGTATCCCACGCAGCTCTCGCCTGGAACGGCACTCTAGGCAGCTGGTCCTATGCGGCGTGCATAATGCGGGCGACAATGACGGTGTCTCCGAAACAGTGCGCGATGTCGAGACAGCGCAGAGGGGAACGCAGTGCCGCCATCTCCTACGGAGTTGGCGCTGACGTGAGCGAGAGAGAAACACGTATTGACTCGACTGGCTGAAGCATCATATCGATGATTTCGTTGCCCAGCCGGCGACTCCACACTCACGTCGGCTAACTCCGCAACCTTGACGTCACCTCGTCCACCTCCCATAAAGAGGGGCCCGCCTGACGCAGAATGTCTCTCTTTACTACACCCACACAGGTCATGGTGCGTGTGTCCTGGTGGCTCGGAAACCTGCTCAGCTGACGCGATGCGTTGCAGACGTCCATTGCAACCCCCAACACTGGCTACGGCTCGGACGCCGTCCCGGACAGCCGCCGCGAGAGTGCGTCTTGCTCCTGATGCTGCGCGATCGACACCTAAGTAATTCCCAGATGTCGGCGTGGCCACAGAGCCAACACAGGCCGCAGACACCGGCCCGACCGCGACGAATGTGCGCGACGACGGCAAGGTCGGCTTTAAGGAGAAGGTCGTCGCCGAGGCCAAGATAATACGTGGCACCCTCCTGGGCAAGGTATGCTTCGTCGAGATACCCACCTCGTCTGAGGCTTACGGTGTGCTGTAGCCCGAGGAGAAAGACTTCGGGCACAAGATCCTGAACCAGGAAGTACCCGCTGACAAGGAGACCATTACGACCCGCGGTGCTGCACCCCAGTAACACGCCTCGCTCGCACAGAACCTTTCTATATTGTACAGTGATACGAGATGTAGCCCTACTAGTACGAATCGACCGTAATCCAGTTATCTGAATAATGTTACGGTCGACCTAAATTCCCTGAATCCCGAGATCTTCCGCGATGATGACCGCCGCCTTCTCACCAATCGCCAGAGCTGTACCAGCTGTGTTCTGGTGGATAGGTCAGACATGGTGGCGCTCTATCGCTTAGCAGTTAGAACGCACGGCGCTGATGTTTGCGGGGCAAATAGATATGTCTGGAATGCTACATCAGTGGAAATCGGCACCTCGCGTGCTGGAAGCACAGACCTGCAACCTTGAGACCCTCGACACCGTAGACGTTCAACCGTGGATCAAGAACGCCACCTTGAGAACGAGGCTTCATTGCGCAGGTGCCCATCTGACACGCAACAAGTCAATCAGGCCCAATCTTACCATATCCCATCCGACGTACCGAATGCCACATAGTCCGCACTAGGACATCGGGTCATCAGCACCTCATCACCGTGGATCTGGTCTACATCCAGGGCCTCACCTGTCGTCCGAATCCACTTGTCCAGCGCCTCATCGTCCTGCACGGTGTACACAATATCCGGCGCGTCGATGGGAACCGGCTCGCGGTTCGCCAGGGCGACCGCTTCACTTCCTTCCGGGAATTCCGGGTGCGCCGCGACGAACTCTCCGCGGTACGAGGGCATGCGCCGCACAATCTCGCGCGCGAGTTTGTATTCCCACATCAACGGCGGCACGTCCGCAGGGCTGCGGCGACATGAGATGCCATTGAGCCACCGGGCTGGGGATGCAAAACGTACTGCGTGAACAACCCAGGATCGAAACGAGGGAGCTCTGACGGGTCTGCCGATCGGATGTGTACGCTCCCCCGCGAGAAAGGATAGCCCTGTACCGCAGGTTGGTACTATATCGTATGGTTATAGCGGCTCTTACAGAGTACGCGAACGCTGTGATATGCTCTCCCTGCGGGAAACCGTGCGCAACCAGGGGGCTGAGGTATTACAAATATTAGGTAGGGTTTTGACGTTGAGTCGAATAACGTACGCTGAGATCACACCGTGGAAGAGCAGCGGTTTATCTTGCGCCTTCTCGAAGTATGGCCACTCATTGTTCATTGCGTCGCCCAGGGTGCGGAGGTCCGCAGCTGTCGGTCGCAATTTGGCTCCAACGTCGATGCCGCTAGGTAGTTGTGCAACGGTTAATGACGCTTGTCAGCCTCAATAATGGCAAGGGACTCACTTAGTACCCAGAACGCCGCTCCCGTCGCGTTCGTACTGCAGCTTCGCAGCCTCGACGACCTGGCCACTCCTGTCAGATGTGATCTCGGACACGACCCCCAGCGGCTCACCATCGGTTCTCCTCTCAGATAGGCGTCTCGGAGGCTACCGGTCTCAGAGAGATATACGGTCGCCATGAGGTTATGATCTACCAGCCGGTCTGAGATGGGGGTGCGCAGCGGAACGGGTTTAATTGACCTTGGTAATTGTTCCCAACACCCTCCAACGGGACGTTCACTTTGACACCGGCCGCCTCGAGAACCTCGGGTGCCCCGATGCCGCTGCGCTCCAGGATCTGCGGGCTCCCTGCAGCGTCGTCGAAGCTCAGCAGGTGAGGCGTGGCCGCGGAAACTCGGCCGCACCGAAGGCGCCAGACGAGAGCACAACCAGTTGTGTAGCCCTCGCGACTCTGCGCAAATCGCCGTCGAGATATTCGACGCCAACCGCGCGATTTCCCCTGTGCATGAACTGTCTAAGCCGTTGCCAAGCCCAGACATGGAGCACGCACTCAAGAATGACGCGGGACACCGTGCAGTTTGCTAGCAGCCGGACGTTACTCCCCGCCTTGTGTACTGCGGGGTATAGGTACAGGTGCGCGGCGTCCTGTCGGACGCCCTTGCTGTTGATCCACCTGCATGTGTTTAGGTTTGGCGAGTCCGGAGAGCTAATCACATAGGCTTACTTCTGCAGAGGCTGCATGCGCAAGTGTCAACGGAATGATACTACGCTGACTTGCCAAATACTTACACCGTAGCCGTTGGCGGTCACGAAATCGTTCAAGTCGCTTACGGGGCCACGAGTGGGATCGTAGGCCAGCGCAGTCTCTAGCCACTCTTGAGACATCTTGGAAATTTCACCTGGGAGACGTGAGATCACCAATCCAGACGAGCACCACACTTCATGCGTACCGCCGCGGGAGATGTGCAAGGGGCCTGAGAAGCCGTGGTTCCGCGCGTCCTTGTCAATTTCGTACGTCTCAAGCTGCATGAAAAAGCAATTAGCACGGCTCCATGAGAGCACGGTGGAGTCGATCCACGCACCTTCTGGAACATGGGCAGCATATCCCGGAACCCCCATCCGGGATTCTGGTGCTCGCGCTCCCAGTCGTCGAGGTCGCTCGCCGCGCCGCGCGAGTACATCATGACTGCGCCCTCCGCCGTCAGCGCGCGGCCTGAAATACAGTCCTAGCGCGGGGGAGCACGCGCACAGTTGATGGCCGTCCCGCCGCCGACGCAGCGCGCGGCCTGCGCGACGGTGCGCCCGCCGCGCATCGCGGCGCTCGGCTCGCTCCAGTGCACGGTGACCTTGTCCGAGCCCGGCGCACAGTGCGTGAGGTACGGCGCGGGCGTGCGCACGGACGCGTCGTCCAGCGTGTGCGGGCCCGCCTCGAGCACGAGGATGCGCAGCGCGGGTGCCGCCGCGGCCAGGCGCGCGGCGATGACGCAGCCCGCGGCGCCCGCTGCAGGTTGGGAGTGTTTGTCAGCGACGCGCAAGGGAAGCATGCCAGGACCGCACCGCCGACGATGATCACGTCCGCCGTGTCGTCCTCGGCCGGCGGCTCCTGCGCGTGCTGTCTGCTGAATATGCCGCCCATTGCGCGAGAGAACACCAAGGGGAGAGGTTGGCGATCCGTCGACTTGCGCGAAGCTTTATAGTAATAATACCACTGGAGGGGAGCTGTTGGCGGCGATACGGTTCGCGGTACCTGGTGCGCGGCTCTGGGATCGCCCGCGGGCTTCCTCAGCCTGTGATAAGATCTTTCCAAGTCCAACAGATCCGGCAGATCGTAGTTTGCGTGGTGCGTCCCCTGGCTTCTCCGCGTCGGACCTGATCAGATTCTCATTCGCCTGTCAGTGTCACTGTCAATTGTCAGCATCGGTGTAATTGCAAGTAATATATGCGGGGTCTCGCCAGGAACCGCCGCGAGAGGGGAAGACGCCAACGGTCACCGAGCATGTCAGCTGAGCGGTGTTGAACCAAGATGCGATAGCGGAAAATCCTATGCTACACGGTGCCAGTGCGGGTCGTTGAGTCCCTGCGTCCCAAACAGTATCCATTAATCCCGGAACGGGACGATTACCCCCTGTAGTATTTCGCCGGCACGAACGGCATGGGCGTGACGGTCGCCGGGCGCATGCGCTTGCGGACCTCGACGGCGAGCGGCGTGCCCTTCTTGTGCGCCCCGGACTTGACGTAGCCCATGGCGATGTTCTTGCCGAGCGTGGGCGAGGGAATGCCGCTCGTAACATTGCCTGCCAGGCGTCTGTAAGCAGGCGCGCGGCTCGCTGCATGACAACTGTCCACTCACCCAGGGGCTCGTTGCCCTCAGCATCATAGATAAGACAGCCCTCTGCGTCATAAGCGTGGGGGTCAGGGGACGCAGCTCTCTGCGCATAAACGTGCCGTGGACGTACCGCGAGCAGGGGCGCCGTCGACGACGAGTCCAATGCGCCGGCGGGCCGGGCCGTCCTTGAGCTCCTGCAGCACGCCCGCCGCGCCAATGAAGTCGGCCTTCTCGCGCCGGTCCTTGCCCACGACCCACGCGAGGCCCGCCTCGACGGGGCCGGTGCTCTCGTCGAGGTCGTGACCGTACAGACACATGCCCGCCTCGAGCCGCAGGCTGTCGCGCGCGCCTAGCCCCGCCCACTCCGCCGGGCCGCTCGTCAGCACGTCGGCGACCTTGGCCGTGTCCCTGGGCTCGATGGATATCTGGGAAGGGAACAATTGTTAGCGCGGAGGACTCGCGCTTCTGCGTCTGATGCAGAACGCGCACCTCGAAGCCGTCCTCGCCTGTATATCCGCCGCGCGCGACGTGCACGCGCATGCCTTTAAGCTGCATGTAAGCGGATCTGCCGAAGAAGAGCTTGCTCAGGTCGGCGTCCACGAATTGCTGCAGGTGCGCGGCGGCCTCCGGTCCTATGAATTGCGCTGTCAGTGACCGGCTGGAATTCTAAAGCGAAGCAGTACCATACCTTGAAGTGCAATCAGGCCCCAGTCTTCGAGGACTTCCATGTTGACCGGCGCGTCTTTGCCTTCCTGGCTGTTCCAAGCCTCGAGCTGCTCCTTGAACCAAGCCAGGTCCCGGTCACGTCTGCCGGCATTCGTTACGACATAGAAGCGGTCCTCGGCGTGCTTGGTAACGATGGTGTCGTCTATGATGCCGCCCGACGAGTTGAGGAGCACGGACAGCGTCGAGCCATGTTCCGGAAGCGCGGCGATGGACGACGGCGTCAACCGTTCCAGGAAGGCCCTCGCAGACCCGCCGGAAAATCTGGCTGGGTGTCAGCCAGGTCGATGAGCGTTGAGACAGCAGACGCCGCGAACATTGACTGGACCATGTGGCCAACGTCGAACAGGCCGGCGTGCGTCCGGACATGGTTGTGGCTGCTCACTGTGCGGCACGGTCGTCAGCAAACGCTCGGCCTCGGATAGAACGCGCAAGAGCAGCGCACCTTGACCAACGTCGCCATAGAGCAAAGGCATCGACCAGCCCGCAAATTCGACCATTTTCGCGCCCTTGGAGACGTGGAAGTCGTGCAGGCCGGTTTTGCGCAGCTGCGCGACGCGGTCAGTACGCAGAGCATACAGCGTGCAGGGAGCGCGTTCGACGGTACCTCCTGCATGCGCAGCGCACTCGAGCTGAACGAGCGCGCGCCTGCACCGTGCCATGGCGCGGCGCGAGCCAAAAGGGAGCGTGCGCGAATAGAGGCCATGCAGGTCTGGGAAGGAGGAACGGCCCGATTGCCGAGCCACCGGCGACTCACATATTCGAGATTTACTGACCTCGAGTTGTCGTAATAGTTAGATACATTACGATTATAGCCGGAGACGATTCAAATCTCAATGTATGTCACCCCGAAGGGAATATTATAGCCAGAGACGAAAGAGAAAGCTGTTAACAAAGGCGTCGCCTGTCAATGTTCGTCTTAAAGTTAAAGTCTGTCTGGAAACTGAGCGTACGACGCCTCTCTTCATTGTCTCTTCCTCCAAAAGGGGGCTTCTGCGACATAGGGAACGTACCGGACGGCGGCGTCTCCGAGATTGCTCCATGCCTCGTCCTTCAGAGCCTCTTCAAGCCGTCCGATGAGCCAATCGTGGGTCAACAACTTGTTAGCCTCTGTCTCGTCGTCCACGCCTCCTTCGTCGGCATCGAACCTCGCCAGAAGAGCTCTCACACATTCCTTGACAACAGCCGCTAGCTGGGGGGTGCCAATCTTTAAATTCCGGTCGAGCGCGGGGTAGGAGACCATCGCGGCCTTGGCCACACCGCTTCCCCCGTCGTATGCCTTAAGCAGGGCGACGCGAGCCTGAGATTGCGCCTCGCCTCGAGCGTGCCTGCACACGGTCCACAAAAGGACATGTATGAAGGATTCGATGTCGTCGCGGAGCTCGCGGGGTAGCTTCGGGTCACCGGGCTCCCAGTCGAGAATGCGACAAGCCACGAATTGCACGGTATCCTGCGTGGTACTGTAATGAGCGCTGCGTCCCGTCTTTCTGAGGTAGGGACCCACTCTTCGCTCGGGCGTTCCGGCATTCATACCAGTTCGCGAACTCGATAGATCCCAGCCGATGAGGACGCCGCCTTTGGGCCCGAGGAGGATGTTACTGGCCGATATGTCGCCATGTAGGGCTCCGTTACTCCGGAAGACGTTTCGGTGCACTACGGTAAGATTGCAGAGTTACCAGAGCGATCTGCGGATGAAGGAAGGCAACACACCAATCAGTGCATCCTTTATGGCATTAACAAGCTCCCACGAGGAACAGAAGGCGTCTAGTGGTCGGAGGGGCGTGTCCAGGAGCAAGCGACGGTGCGTGGGCGGAGGGAAGGGACGGAGCGGTGCACCCGAGACAACTTGTTCGCAAGCGGTGACCTTGAAGCAAGCGAAATAGCCTCCTAAAGCTCTGCTGACACACCGGAGGGAGCACGTACGGACGATTCGCCCATCAACGGGAACTCGACATTCCCCTCTGCACGCTGAGTCTCCAAAGAGAGGTCGATGGGCAAAAGGGGCATCCGAGCGGGTGTCTCTTGGGCGCGATTCGTAACAGACTTCACGTCTTTACAGGTATCGGTCGCACGGCTGGCCCGGTACTGGACGTCGAGGTCTTCGTGTTGATGGATGCCGGGTGATGACTCAATGTAAAGGATGCTACAAACCAGCTTTTGACCAAGCGGCGGTGTAGGGCAATATTATAAGGTGGGTATGCAGGTAAAAGAGCTAGGAGTGCTCACCGGGGTTTGCCGAAACGCCATCTATGATCAACGCCCCCTATTCTTGCATCTGAAGGCGAATCCTGAGTCCTACTCGATAGGTCTCCGAAGCAATCTCAACACTCTCCGACTTGTAGGCGGCTGGGGAATGACAAAGTCTTCCAGTTTCAAGGTTAGAATTGGTTTCTTCCGCCGCCGAGATCCCGGCGCAGTCTTGCGCACAGCCACCCGGGACGACTTCCGCACCAACGACGATCATCCTCTCAGGCAACGCGAGCTCAAGCAGTCCAGGGCCAATATAAGAACACGACATTTTGGGAGACGCAGGCTGAACATTTTCTCCAGATGCGCCCCCTCAATTGTCCAGGGCTGCCTGCGTTATCTCCCAGAGCACGCCATCTTGCGCCCGAATGGTTTCAATGTGCTCGCCGTTTCTTGCTGACTGCTCCGGCGTGCTCAGTATCTGGGCTGGACCTGCGCTTTCCTTCGTGCTATGGTGGCCGTGAAGCAGCTCGTCCTGTCTGCGCTCGGGATGCAGTCCCAGTCCGTCCTCGACGGCCCCAGCCGCCCGACGAAGTCCATTGCCATTGTCGGAGGCGGCACGGCCGGGATCGCGGTGCTCAAGACAATTCTCGACCTACCCACGCAGGAACGCGCAGGCTGGGAATTTGTGCTGTTCGAGCAGCGGCGCGACGTCGGCGGCGTTTGGTGCGTCGTTGATTTCTCGAGACGGATCGGAAAGAGCGGCTAGACGACGCGCTGCATAGGCTGCCCGACACGCAGACGCCGCACCCTCCAAACCTACCAGAGACGCCGTTGTATCCGTCGCTGCGGACCAACACGCCCGTGCCGTCGATGACTTACAAGGGCGTGCCTTACAGTCCGGGCACGCCGTTGTATCCCAACCACGTGCATGTTGAAGCGTACCTGCGCAATGTCTCCCTACAATTCGGCTTGGAACATTACGTTCGGAGAGGTCACGAGGTCATCAGCGCGAGCTGGGTGGGCGACGCGACCGAAGGATTCTGGAAGACCACGGTCAGGGACAAGAACTCGGAGTCGACCAGTGTCTGGCAGTTCGATCACATTGTCAACGCCGCGGGCAATTACCACTACCCTCGCTCGCCCGTATGGGATGGCCAGGAGACCTGGTTGGAGCGAGATGGCAGGAGGATTGTCCACTCGATATATTATCGCGGGCCAGAGGAGTTCAAGGGTCAGCGGGTACTCATCGTTGGTTCCGGGGCGAGTGGCCGGGACGCGTCGATTCAGCTCCTGACCACAGCGTCAAAGGTCAGTCAATCATTCTCACCGTACAGCCCAACTAACCATTTGGCGATCAGGTCTATATCGTCATTCGCAGCGAGAACACGCGCGACCCAGATGGCATACCCGCGCAAGTCCCCCGCTACCCCAGCATCTCGCATTTCTCGCGCGACGCCGTCCATTTCGTTGACGGCTCGTCGGTGGAGGTTGACACTGTCCTTCTGGGAACGGGCTACCACTACCACATCCCGTATCTCTCTGAGGGCGGGTCTCTCGCGATTGACACCACGGCCGGCGAGTGGACAGCGGAAACCCATCTCACGACGAACCTCCGCTACATCTTCCCACTGCACGAGCACGTGCTCTCGCTCGACCCGGCGTACCCGCCCGGCGCGCTGACGTTTGTCGGCCTGCCGCAGTACATCGCCAACAGCCCGTCGGACAACGCCCAGGCGATCTTCATCACTGCCGTCTTCCGCAACCCCTCGATCCTGCCGCCGCGCTCAGAGCTGCTGGCCCAGTCCCGCGAGAGGGAAGGGCGCCTGCGCGCCGGCGGCTGGGACCCGTACGTCGTCGGGCACCGACTCGTCGATGGCTCGCAGTATGACTACCAGGACGCGCTCATCGCGTTCCTGCGGCGCGCGGTGCGTCTGCGTCATATGTGACGCTCTCTCCATCGACACTGACGAATGTGGCGTTGGCAGGGCGCTCTTCCGCGCGACGGGAGCACTGGTGCGTACGTCGAGCCGTGGCGGCGCGAGGTCAGCGACTTTCAGTACCTGAGACGTGGCTGGTTGCACGTCGAGGAGCGCGGAGAGCAGCAGAGATGGCTTGACGGCGTGGAGAGCGAGCAGGATTGGGCCGGCCTCATGCGCAGGCTCAATGATTGGCAGCGCGCGTGGGAGGAGAGTCACAATATCCCGTTCCGCTGGGATGCAGACCTCATCTGAGCAATCGAGCTTGCGTGTAGTATCAAAGATGCATTCGTAGACGAATTTCGTACACAATTACATGTCTGCTCATCAATATAATCCTAGATCCGAGTGCCGCTCCTGGCAAAAGATCGTTTTCATCCATTCGGAAAGTGGCACAGCGTTGCGTGCGGACCTGGGGGTCACACAGCAGCGCTCACAACAGCGTTACCAAGCCCCTTCTCTCTCCGCGGCATCAACGTACAGGTCCGTCGTGGCTTTGCCGGCCTGCACAAGCATTTTTCGTCGCATTCTCCGCAGAGATCGCCGTCCCGCGTCAGAGCGGTGCGAAGCTCATCGAGACGCTGCAGCATAAACGCCGCGAGCAGGGTATCCTCTTTGGCGCAGGCGGTTATCTCGGCCTGTAACCGCGAGCAGATCTGAAGCCAAGAAGACGGAGAGAGTTTTACGCAGTGCTTCGCGAAAGCGATAATGTCGGTCTTCCATCGCGTCTCGCGTTTCCAGTACCCATCACGCAGTTCGGCATTGAATTGGGCTAAGAGGAAACGTCCCGAGAAGAGGGTCTGGACATATTCGGTGCTACAGATGTTGCGCCGTACACGATAGCAGAGCCCCTGCGCAATGACCTTCGCGAGGTCGTAGGCGTCGTACACTAGTAGTGACTCCCAAGGCCAAGTCGATAGTGGCGCATTGCCCGTGAGAAACGCGCGAAGGAACAGGTCGATCTCGTGGCTATCAGCGATGAGCACGGACATGAGGTCGCTGCCCTTGCGACCGGGGAAGACCTTGGACACAGAGAACGCCTGGAGTGACACATGGCAGCCTGCTTTCCCCAAGACCGCAATGCTCTCCCAAAACTGCAAGCGATGTAAGTCAGAAACAGGCATCGTCGAAGAGTGTATGAGTTCGAAGACCTGCTCCCGTAAACGAAAATCATCGGCGACGTTTTCGGCGAAGAAGGGGGAGCGAACCCAGTCGGCGAAGTCCTCCAAGTCGGACCAAGCGGTACGACTGAGATCGGTCCATGACCAGCGAATCAGATTTACGACTCGGAGGTGCTCGGCGAGCAAATGATTCATGCCAGCAACCAGAGAATAGCGTTGGGAATCGGCGAGCAACCGGCATAAGCTGTTAAACCCATTGCGGAGTGAGAACTCCTGAGAGGAAGCCGTCGGCGACCCTTCTTCACTGCCGCCAGTTAGTCGGGAAATGGCGAGGAGCGCTCTATCGCGATCCAGGCCAAGCTTGTCCCCACTCAATCTAGAGAAGTTCCCTAGGCAGAACAACAACAGAGTCAATGACCTGACCTCCTCACGACGGATGTCAACCCTAGAGAACCGATGGACGGATGAGAGGAACAATTCACAGATAGAACGGTGCACAGGGACAGTCTGAGTTCTACTGGTCGCCGCGTAGACTGCGATTATGTGGGGTACAAATTGAACGAGGGATGAAATGCGGTCCGCGCTGCCCGACAAAAGGCGGCCGAGAATGTTCAAGATTGCTCCGTCGAGACCGAATCTTCGGCTCAAGTCTGCCAGCGCGACACCGTGGCACGGCAAGTCGAGAGCAGTCGCCACTCTGAAGTGAGCCCGGACACGCCGTGCGTAGCTCGCGGCCCCGGCCCCTGTGTCACGCTGCGTCTTGCGATGCGAGAAAAGTAACGCGGTCTCAAAGGAAGACCCGCGAGCGAACTGAGCGGCTGCCTGGCTAAGGGTTCCAAACGCTTCTACGCCAGCTGCAGTGACATCCCGATCGCGAGTCGAATCTAGTAGCACTCGAAATGCACAGCCATCAAGTCTGTCCCGTTCTCTGCGCATGCTAAATGCTTCGAGCGAAGATGCCCATCTGCTCGAGGATGATATCTGGCCGAACGATGTGCCCTGCGTCACTCGACGGGCCATATTGTGCGTGAATCGCAACAATATATGGTTCTCGGTATGATCTGAGGTGAGACGACGCAGTCCTTCCGCACAACGCCGGATCGGGGCGAGAAGGAAGTTCGCCAGAGCCGGCAGTTGACGGAGGAGCGGTGTGTACGATGGGCAATCTATGCGCCAGGTAGGCATCAGAACAGATGCCACATAGACACTGAACATCGCGAACACTAGGACGAGTAATGTATGTGCGATGGTAGCATCCAGTGGTTGCAGGAATAAAACCAATCCGAGGAAGAACAGAAACACGGAAATATGCAAGAGGAGGGGTAGACACGAGATGAGCGCAGGAAGACCCCATGCGCGTAGCCCAGAAGAATATAACTGATGTCGTCGTGCCCAGTATCTCGGCGATGGTGCTGAGTCGGATATACGTGATTCGTACTCATCGAGCCATTGTTTGAGCAATATGCTGAGCAAGGCGACGGTCAGACTGATGAACAAGCTCAAGAACCAGAGCCCATTGGTAAATCGTAGCGCCAATGTCGCGTGATACGTCTGGTCTGGGGAAAGTAGACCCGCGTGAGTGGATTTGAATCCGCTTGATGAATCGGAGGCGGAGAGAGTATAAAGGAGGGGCGATGTACTGAAGATTGTCCGGCTGCAGGTTCTTCAGCGATTCTATCAGGAACGCGGTTAATACAGCTGAAAAAAGTCCTGCCTATATTATGGTTGTGAAAGCGTGCTACATTTTGGGACATCGCAGACTCACGAAGATAAGCAAGACATCCAGCGTCTTGTTCCAGGCTGCAAGCGAGCGCTCGTCTGATGGGCCAGAATAGTCGCGGTACAGCTTCCAGATACGAGCGTTGTCAGACGTTTCCTCGCCCCATGCATCGGGAGGATATTTGCGATTGAACTCGGTATCGGGAAGATCTTCAATTGGCGCATTAGCGAAGCGGGGAGAAGATATATCCACCGACCATCCTTGAGCCATTCGTTGTCGACTGGCTGAACTAGGTACTGAAGCTCGTCGTTTAATGACCTTGGTTGGATCCCATCGGGCGGCAACGTCGAGTTTCTAGTAACGCTGGCTTGACATCGGCTAGGCGTCGGCGCGGGGTAGACCGGGTTTTGTGCGATTTCTGTGTTCATGGTGCTTTCAGGCCAGAAAAGTCCGTGGGCTGGGAAGAGAACACGGATCAGTGTGCGAACTCCGCCACGGACCAAGGGGTGTGCATCGGCAAGATCCGATACAGCGACGGGGTGGGGGGTGGGGTCGGGCACAGACCTTGTTCAGATTTTTTTTGTTCCTGTCAAACACGCTGCGGGTTCCAGAACTGCTATCTCCATGACAGATTTTTGTAATTGAGCTCAAAGAGACATTAACACCCTATCCGAGTTGTCTTTTCGGTGGTTTGGTCTCCGGGCCATCGGAGCAGGTCCGGAAGCAATTGCCATCCGGCGGTCCGCGCTCGGATTTGTCTCCGGGTTGTCTCCGGTCCAAGGCGTTATAAATACACGATATCGCTACATATTGACCGCATAATAATAATAATTATGCTACGGAGCTTTCGGAAGCATTTTAATTAATTGATTTGCCTCCGGGGTGGGAGGGGGGTCCTAGGAAATGCTTGTTCAGATTTTTTGGGTCGCTGTCCCAGATTTTTTTTCTGCACACCCCTTGCCACGGACTAACAGTGTCCGCTTACGTATGACGAATATTGGCCCTTTCCACGTCGCGCCTCCGTCCTCGTACAGTCAGCTACATCCCCAATTTCCGATGAATCTAGCTACAAAAGGGAGTTGCTATCACCACAATAGGCATCATGCGAGCATCAGTAGTCAATTGTCCCATCTTCGAGAAGGTCCAGCCCTCTTGAGCGAAAAGCGAACTTGAAGCTGCCTATGAATCAACGGCGCCTAAGCAGTCTGTGAGTGAGAGGCAGTCATGTTGAACTGAAAATTTTGATCGACGGGCTAGACAGCAACCCTCAAGACTCATTGTGTTCCAGAATGCGCAGTGCGTCCTGCTTACGTCGCTCGTGACCCCGATTGACATGTACTTTTGCGATAGAGAGCTTGACAGGACTCGCTGACTCGTATCACTGACGGAGACGGTTCAGAAGACTCGATTTTGAAGGACGCCGAGCCGTACGACAGGGACTCAGTCAGCGACGTGCCCAGGCATACATAGGTCCCGCTTCGCGTTGATATGAGGCAGAGAAAAAGGTTAACGTGGTGCATTGAGAGAGTGAAGTCTTTGCAGGCTCATAAATTATCTCGAGGCGGGGCGCCGGGCACGGCCCTGAGGGGATTGAGAGCTTACTGTGTGCTGCGACCCCCATTGAGTGGAGACGCGGACCTCCCATGAGGTACTCAATATACTCTCCGAGTGTCAAATGCGTGTTTGCTATCCACGATTTCAAGCACCCTTCGTGCGAATCTCCGTCTCTGTCAGGGAAATCGGACAGTGATGTGCGACCGCACATCGCTTCTGAGAGCGCGCGGTCTCACGATCAACAACAGGGTGCGTCATGGCTCATATTCCAGCCGGTTTCCAGCGTGTAACGGCTCGCAAGGAGAGGCAAGTGGAGCTCGGCTAGTGAGGAGTCGCCTAAACGGGTTGAACACACGTCGGCCAGAACCGGTATCATGGTCATCGTCTCAGGCCGATTATATTGAGCTCTGACTGGTCAGTTCAGGGCAGACAGCGCAACCAGCGGTTATTATCTGCGTCACGGAACGCCTATCATGTGCATCGGACACGTCACCCTGAAAATTCGATCAGCTGGGCTTCAATGCAAGCCATCCGTGCGCTTACCGTGCGGATAAGAGCGCGTAATGGACTCCCAACAACAAGACAGAGAGACATTCAGCCGTATCCCATACCAATCATGGTTTACATACCTCAAGTATTGCTGTCTCTGCTCAGCGCGCAGTCTGCGGTGCAGGACGTACGAAACGACGCCAGGCCGGATCCGCAGGCCACCAAGGCGAAGGCTACGAGGTCCATCGCTATCGTCGGAGGGGGCACTGCCGGACTCGGCGTCCTCAAGGGGATACTCGATGTTCCCCTCGCCGACCGCGAGGGATGGGAGTTTGTGCTCTTCGAGCAGAGACAGGACATTGGCGGCGTCTGGTTCGTAGCATCCTTTATCGTGATCATATCCATTTTGATTTGAACGTCCAATACCTAAAGGTTCCCCGACCCCAACCCCGTGCATCCGCCCGACCTCCCAGAGACGCCGCTTTACCCGACCCTGCGCACCAACGTCCCCGCGCCCGCAATGTCGTATCCCGGCTCGCCGATCCGCCAGGAACACCGCTGTACCCACCACACAGCCACGTGCAGGCATACTTGCGCAATCTCACCCAGCGTCTCGGCTTGGAGTCCTACATCCGTCGCGGACACGAAGTCCTCAGCGCCTCGTGGGTCGGCACCTTCACAACTGGGTACTGGAACACCAGCGTGCGCGTCGGAGGCCATCGCACGAGCGTGATGTCCTTCAACCACATCGTCAGCGCCATCGGCGACTTCCACTACCCCTACGCGCCAGAGTGGCCCGGTCAGGACGCATGGGCGGGGAGGATCATGCATTCGATCTACTACCGCGGACCTGACGAATTCGCCGGTAAGCGCGTGCTGGTCGTCGGCTCCGGTGCCAGCGGGCGCGACGCCGTGCTGCAGCTGCAGCCGACCGCAGAGAAGGTGTGTCCGGGGCGGGGATCCTTCGATCACACGCTCACGTGATCGTCCGCAGGTTTACATGTGCGTGCGTGGCGCCAATCCGCGTGCGGGCGACGGCATACCGCCGGGAACGCACGTCATGCCCGGCATTTCGCATTTCAGCGCGGACGGAGTGCACTTCGCGGACGGGTCGACGCTGGACGTCGACGTCGTGTTCCTCGCCACGGGATACACGACGCAGGTGCCATTCCTGACGGCCGGCGGATCGCTGGACGTCGATCGCGCAGGCCGCACGTGGTCCTCGAAGAGCGCGCTGACGAACAACCTGCGGTACATCTACCCGCTGCATGAGCATGTGTTCTCGCTCGACCCCGCGTACCCGCTTGGCGCACTCGCGTTCGCCGGCCTGACGCAGATGATCAACGCCGGCCCAGCGGACTACGCGCAGGGCATGTTCATCACCTCCGTATACCGCAACGCGTCAATCCTGCCAAGCCGTGAGCAGATGCTTGACGCGTGTCGCAAACGTGAGCAGGCGCTCCGCGATGGCGGCTGGGATCCGTACGTCGTGGGACACCGGCTCGTGGACGGCTCGCAATACGACTACCAGGACCGCCTCGTGGACTTCCTCAAGGGCGTGGTAAGCAGTTCCCCTCCATTGCAATGCTGAAAGGAGCTGACGCTCCGGAAAGGGAGCCATGCCGAACGATGGGAAGAAGTACGTCGATCGCTGGCGGAGGGACAACATCGAGATGCAGTACCTCAAGCGCGGCTGGCAGCGCATCGAAGCGCTTAAGACTGAAGCCGAGTGGTTGAACGGCATCGAGACGGAGGAGCAGTGGGCGCAGATGATGCAGCGCCTGGATGATTGGCAGCGCGACTACGAGGCCGAGAACGGCATCCCATTCGTGCCAGGTGTCGCGCATCCGTGATGCAGATCGGATACGGGGAGATCGGGCGATACTTTTTTAACACAATGAGGGCCTCGAATGTACTACGCTGTCCGCCCCCTGCCTATGACAGCAGAATCTCCGGAACGGTGCCAACCTATTGTGATCGTGAAGCTCGCCCTCAACCTGAGCAATTGAACCAGTATTCAACTTGGCTCGGACATAAGAAACCCACAACAGAATGAGATCCACGGAGCCCTGCTGTGCAGCTGCCCAGCGGATGCCGTGAACGTCGTCGTGTCCGATTGACATCCTGAACGTTCATATAACCATATGGTGGACAGTCCCCGGACAAGGAAGAAACATATGGATGTCAGCCTGCAGAGCAGCACATGAGCGAGGATGCCATGGACGGCGAGGGCTGCTCGTCTCGGCCTGAAAAGAACCCCAAAGAACCAAATGACAGCCGCCGTCTAGCTCCTCGAAACTCTAGAGCAACGAGGGACCGTCATACAGAAAGGGCAGCATTCAAAGCGAGTCCTTGACGGCAGAAGCGCGAGAAAGAGAGCATCGGAGTTAATCGGACATTGCCAGTGCACCCCGGCCGGCATGGCTTTGACCTGACTCAGCCTCCTGAGCGACCATCCTTCGCCCGACGTTGCTTCATCCTCGACGCCCAATGTGGCCAGGATCATCGCCTCTCTCCGCCAATGTGAAATGCGTTGCCGCGGTGCTTTCCAGCCTCGAAAGCGATGTCCAGGCACGCGACCTGCGCACGCTCATCGTCGACGGCGAAGAGCCTGGGAACTTCCAAGCACCATCCCTGACCACGCTCGGGGACGCGGATTTCTGCACGCTGGTTGCTTCATGCCCCAATCTCCACGTGCTTGTGCTGGTATCGTGGCACTTCGACGCGGTACGGGCGGCATTGCGTCGCCAGCTCGTGTCTACCTTTTCGCGTCTGGTCGTGCTGCGCGTCGGGACGGGCGGAAATTCCAGGTTTGATGTTTCCGGCTTCTTTGAGCTACTGGCCATTCTGCCTGTGCTCAAGAAACTGGAGTTCGGGTTGATCGATTTGCCAGAGGACTTGGACGGCGACGACAGCGCTCTCGCGGCCTACATCCAGGCTCTCCCGGTCCCCGCGTGCTCGCTTACGCACTTGATAGTGAGCGACGACGCGGGCATAGACTTTCAATACTATCCGCAGCTCTTGTCAAGGTCCCATGATACGCTCGAGCACATAGAGCTGCACTGGACATTCGACCCAATCGTAGGCGATAACCTGCGGGACGCCCTCGTACACTGCACGCGTCTGCGCCATTTGACACTGCATGGCAACTCCTTTTCCACCGCCTCCATCGTCGCAGTCTGCCCACGACTGCAATCGCTCTCAGTCACGTCAGCGCCGAGCCCGGAGATAATGAAGGCACTACGTTCCCCTCTGCGTTCTCTAGAACTCGCGCACTGCTACGGAGGCACAGCCTCTCGCTTTCTGGATGCCGCGTGGGACCGGCTGCGAGTGATCATACCCGACAACCCTGCGCTCGCCTCGATCTTATTTCACCTGTTCTGGAGTGCTGTTCCAGGCGAACACTGCGTGGGATACCGCGAATTGCGCCGAGTCTGCAGGGAGCGCCGCATCCTTCTATCTATGTTACCTCGGCCTCGTGTGCTCGATTTGTAACTGTCCGGGAGATGTTATATTATTATGACTGGCGTTGAATCGAGCTGATGATATGCCCCTAGTACACCCATTCGGGGAGATTGGCGGTCGGTAATACAACGATCAGAGCGAACCCTAGACAGTAAAAGCGCGAGAGTGAGAGTATCGGAGTCAAGTCACCCGGAATTTGCAGCCGGCGGGAATCGGGATGGCTTTGACTCGTCAGCGGTTGGACGATTCTCGCGCCATTATCTGCCGAACGTTGCTTCCCTCTTCAAGTCCAATGCGCTCGGGACCGTCACCGCTCTCTATCCATGTCAAGCGCGTATCTGCGGTGCTTCACAGTCTCGATAATGATGCCCTTCTTGCACGCCACGTGGGCACGCTCGTCGTCGACGGCGAAGACCGCAGCAACCTCCCAGCACCATCCCCGGCCACGCTCGGGGACGCGGATTTCTGCACGCTGGTTGCATCCTGTCCCAATCTCCGCACGCTCATGATGATATCGTGGCACGCGGTACGGGCGCCATTGCGTGGCCAGCTCGTGCGTACCTTTTCCGAAGTTTTCGGGTCTGGTCGTGCTGCGTGTAGGGTCAGGCGTAAATTCCAGGCTTGAAGTTTCCGGCTTCTTCGAGCTACTGTCCATACTGCCCGTGCTCAAAAAGCTAGAGTTCGGGTTGATCGATTATCCGGACGAGTTGGATGTGGACAACAGCGCACTGGCGGCCTACGTCCAGGCTCTCCCTTCCCCCGCGTGCTCGCTGACGCACGTGGCAGTGGACGACGACGCGGGGATTGACTTCCAATTCTATCCGCAGCTATTGTCAAAATCCCATCATACGCTCGAGCACATAGAGCTGCACTGGACCGGCGACGTAGGCGACAACTTGCGGGACGCCCTCGCAGACTGCACGCGTCTGCGCCATCTGACGTTGCAGGGGACTTCATTTGCCAACGCCCCTGTCCTCGCGGTCTGCCCACGGCTGCAATCGCTCTCGCTCTCGTCAGCGCCAACCCTGGAGGAGATGAGGGCACTACGTTCCCCTCTTCAATCTCTCGAGATCGCTCACTGCTATGGAGGCACGGTCGTCCGCTTTCTAGATGCCGCATGGGATCGGCTGCGCGTAATCATACCCGACAATCCCGCGCTCGCCTCAATCTCATTCCACCTATTCTGGAGTGCCGTTCCAGGCGAGCACTGCGTGGGATACCGCGAATTGCGCCGCGTCTGCCGGGAGCGGCGCATCCTCTTATCGATGGTACCTCGGCCCCGTGTGTTCGCTTTGTAGCTGTCCGCGGGCTATCATATTTACTATGGCCGCTGTTCAATTGACCTGCTGATATGCGCCTAGTACACCCATACCGGGAGAGGGAAGAGCCGAGCGCGAAAGTCGGCTAGGTGGTTGCATTGCTCGGCGAGGCAATGGAAGGCACGGAGATCCTGTCTCTTTAAATTCGTAGCGTCAGCGAACCAGCTGGTGCAGGGAGCAGCAGGCCGGCAGACTGCAGTTTATGGAGCCAGGGCACGCAATACAGGAAAACAAGTCCGTCTTTAGCACGCCCGTAGGATGGTCCATTGTACGCTCCGGCTCACTCTGGCCAGGTATGATCGCATTGCTCACAAGACGCAGAATACGAGCACATGCGCGTACACCATCCCGCCACGTACGCGCTTCCGGCCGCGCGGTACTGCACAGTTGAGTCCGCAGCAGATTCGCCGGAAGACTGTAGGCAACCGACAGCGATCGTGAGGCCCGCTGTCAACGTGGTCAATTCAGCCAGTATTCAACTAGACTCAATCATGAGTGCATGAGCCTGCGACGAATGGGATTTCATGTGACCCTGCTGTCCAGCTGCCCAGTGGGTCCGGCGTCCGATCGACAGGCCATGCACGTGCATGTAG
Source organism: Auricularia cornea (assembly GCA_030578095.1). Taxonomy (NCBI): domain Eukaryota; kingdom Fungi; phylum Basidiomycota; class Agaricomycetes; order Auriculariales; family Auriculariaceae; genus Auricularia; species Auricularia cornea. Next base: position 678,669 of record JARLTE010000009.1, on the reverse strand, counting down.
CCCGGTAATAGACAGACCCGGTACAAAGAGCAGGTGTGTAGATGCCAGCCTGCAGAGCGGCGCAGGAAACGCTCAATGCAACAGAGCGCTGGAGTCGTCTGAGCCTGTCTGAGCCAACAATGACCCAATGGCAGCTACACCGATGCCACCGGGCAACTTCCGAATTCTATAACATAGATACTCAGTCACATTATACAGATACAGGAAGAATAGCGTCGACGGCCCCAAAGAGAGATACGTGCATCGGAGTTAATTAATCGGACTTTGCACACGCCCGGGCCGGCATCCGGGCATCACGCTCAGCTTTGACTCGGATTTCTCCTCCCTCCAAGCGACGAGTCCAATGCATCCACGACTGTCAACCCTCTCCGCCCGTGTGAACCGCGTCGATGCGCTTCTGCCCAGTCTCAATAGGGATGTGCCGGCACGCGCCGTGCATACGCTCATCGTGGACGGCGAAGACCGCAGCAACCTCCCAGCGCCATCCCCGACCACGCTTGGGGACGCGGATTTTTGCACGCTGGTCGCATCGTGCCCGAGCCTCCATGTGCTCACGCTGCAAACCTGGCACTTCGACGCGGTACGAGCGCCATTGCGTGGCCAGCTCGTGCCTACCTTTTCGCGCCTGGCCGTGCTGCGCATTGGGTCCGGGATGGACGCCATGCTCTAGGTTTCCGGATTCTTTGAGCTCATATCCATACTGCCAGCGCTCAAGACGCTAGAGTTCGGCATGATCAGTTTGCCAGAGGACTTGGCCATGGACGAGGACGACAGCACTCTGGCGGCCTACATCCAGGCGCTTCCCGCCCCCGCCTGCTCGCTTACGCACGTGGTCGTGGGCGACGACGCGTGCATTGACTTCCAATACTATCCGCAGCTCTTTTCAAAGTCACACGATACGCTCGAGCACCTGGAGGTGCACTGGACCTTCGACCCCGTCGTAGGCGATAACCTGCGGGACGCCCTCGTACACTGCACATGCCTGCGCCACCTGACGCTGCAAGGAAACAACTTTTCCACCGCCTCCATCCTCGCGGTCTGCCCACAGCTGCAAGCGCTCTCGCTCACGTCAGTGCCAACCCCCGAGGAGATGAAGGCGCTGCGTTCCCCGCTACGCTCTCTCGAAATCGCGAACTGCGATGGAGGCACGGCCGCGCGCTTTCTGAATGCCTCGTGGGAACGCTTGCGAGTAATCGTACCCGACAACCCTGCGCTCGCCGTGATCTCCTTCCACCTGTTTCGGGCTGCAGTCCCGCGCGAGTGCGTGGGATATCGCGAATTGCGCCGCGTCTGCCGGGAGCGCCGCATCCTCTTATCCATGGCACCTTGGCCTCGTGTGTTTCCTCTTTAGACAAAGAAGTTAGCATGCTTGCGTGGTCCCTGGCCCAGGACAACTACTGTCCACCGCGAGCAACTGCATCACATCGCTCGAACCACCGAGCGGGCCTTGTGTCGGCGTACGGTACCGCTGGGTATTTATGCTGGTCGACCACGACAAATCGTATGCAGATGCAGAGATCGAGAGCCGCGCCTGCTGCTATGTAGTACGCGGCCTTGAATGTCGTTTCCGGTCGTCCGCGTGCCTCTTGCGGTCTCCATCATGCACCACTATATCGCACGCAAACCCTTCGGTGTTTAATTTTAATACACTGCTCCGCTTGGTATTTTTGTCGTCGTCTGACGGCGGCCGCCCCTGAGGGCGGAAGGCACCGTGTGCGACGGATACTGACACGCTCAACGCCGCACATTCGGTCCCGTCGGCCCAACCTGTCTACTCCATGGCAGCCTCCCAGGCCATCCTGTCAACATCTGCTTCGTCTTCGGGACAGGTGCCGGGCGCTGACATATTGGAACTCCCGATAATGTTTATAAGATCGTCTCGTAACATCGCAGAGCAGGTCTGCACCACCATCCGGACTGCGACGATGGCGGGTACAGACAACAGCACGAGCTATCTGCTTGTGGGAGAGACCCCCGCCGACCTGTACATCGAGCGCACCAACTTTGGCGGCACTATCCTCGGGGCGTACCTCTACGGCATCCACTCCGTGCTCGCCGTGATTGCACTGTACTACTTTTTCCACGGGAAAGCATGGCGCAGGGTCGAGTGGGGAATGGTCACCTATACCGTGCGCGATGCGGCTTCCCTGTGCGGGTCAGTGTCCGTTCTTGATTGGTATTATTACAGGTGCTGCTCTTCTCCGGCTCCACGGTCTACATGGCGTCGACGTCCAAATGGGCGGAGAATATGTGGATAGTGAACAGGTCAGTCATCTTGCTCCCGAGGCGCATGTCGCTGACAAACCGACCTAGGAACTATCCGTACGTCTGAGAGGCGCTGAGAACTCCCCGTCACTGACGCGAACGGACAGTGGGGGACCATTGGGATACTACCTCACCGAGTTCAACACTCCCTTGAGTACGTCCCCCATCCATTGGCTTGTTGAACGTCTTTGATGTCATCTCAATCCAGTCATCGTGGGTAACGCGGCAACAATTTTCTCGCCGACGGCCTTCTGGTATGCCGGACGATGGAAATCGGGGCCGAGCTGAAGATTTAACAGGTGTACCGCACGTGGATCATTTACAATCGCAGCTGGCTGGCCATCGTCGGCCCGCTACTCATATTTTCGGGGTCCAGCAGTGCGGTTTTCTCCTCTCGTCATACGAGCCTTCCTGACCGTTCGTTTCAGCCGCGTCCATTTTGGCCATCTGTGTTGGAGTTTGAGAACCCAACAGCTCTGAACAGACTGGGTAGTGCAGTGGTTAGCACACCTCACCGGATTCGAGGAGACCTGGGTTCGATTCCCAGCTTGGTCCATTTTCCACAGGTTATGAGCCCCGAGCTCGCCTGAGAGGAACACTACACAGTGCCAGGACTCGCTGCGCAAGAAGTGCGCTTCTAATCCCCCTCGCTCGCCCAAGCTCGCATCACCGCTGCCGTTACCATGTCGACGACGACGACCCTCGAGTCGGGGATGAAGGCCCCCAAGCTGCAAACCGACGGCAGCAACTGGATGAGCTGGAAGGGGACCATCCTGCTCCAACTCGGACGCCGTGGCTACTCTGCCCATCTTCGCGCGCAGTACGAACCCCCGAAGGACCCCGCGGAGGCAGACGACTACGACTGGAAGGCCATTCAAGCAGACACCTCGTTGCTGGCGACGTACCGCGCCGAGGAGCGTGTGTTCACGGACTGGCAGAACGCGAACGACGCGGTCCGCCTCCACATCCAGTCGGGCCTCCCGGAGAGCCTCGTCACGTCGGCGCTGCGGCGGAAGATCGCCAAGGATCTCTGGGCGTGGCTGCTCGAGGAATTCGAGCTCAAGGGCGAGACGTTCGCCCAGACGCTGCGCAAGCAGATAGACAATAAGGTCTGCCCGCCGACGGGCGACGTCCGCGTCCACATCGAGGAGCTGGAGACGCTGCGCGAGAAGTACGACACAGCGGCCCGGGAACCCATGCTCGAGAGCGAGTTCCACCGCCTGGCCATTGCGTCGCTGCCCGAGCGCTACCGCATGCATGTCGCGAGCCTCGTCTCGTACGCCGAGGTGTACGACCTCCCTCTGCCCAGCGCGTCGGCGCTGCTGCGCTCCGCGCGCAAGGAGTATGACCGCGTTGCGCTCGAGGCCCAGGACGAAGCCGCCAAGAAGAAAAAGGCGGCCGACGACGTTGCGCTCAAGGCGGACGCGAAGGCGGACGCGAGGAAGAAGAAGCCTCGCGCCGGCAAGCTTGACATGTCGACGGTGAAATGTTTTGGCTGCGGCGACAAGGGTCACTTCGCCCGCGACGGTAAGTGCGACCCCGCGAAGAAGGCCGCGTACGAAGCCTCGAAGCCCGCGAAGGCTGCCACTGCGGCCGCCGCCGGCAGCGCCGCGAAGCCGGCCACCGCCAAGCAGCCGGACGTCGCGTTCACCGCGCGCACCATGATGGCATCGCGCACCGCCAGCGAGGCACCCGTCGTGCGTGCAGAAGATCCGAGCACGTGGCTCGCAGATCTCTGGGACGACGAGGACGCCCAGGCGCAGCCAGAGACGACTGGCGTGCCGCTGCGCGCCCTCGTAGTCGCAGATGGAGCCGCAACGACCGCGACGGCCGAGATCGTGGACTCGGGGGCTAGTCGCCACATGTCATCCCTGGGAAGCCGGTTCGTCTCGATGCAGCCGACGCCGCCGCACCCGATCATCGCCGCAGAGGGGGTGGTATTCCATGCGACCGCGCGCGGGGATTACATCCTCAAACTGCCACAGGAGGGCGGCGGCGAGCGCGACGTTATCCTGCGCGACACCCTGTATGCTAGCGCGCTGCAGGGGACACTGGTCTCGGTCGCGTCGATCGACAATGCCGGCGGCGAGGTCCGCTTCTCGTCCGGCGTGTGCAAGATTTACGACGTACGCCGCAGCGTTGTTGGCGTCGTGCCGCGCGTCGACGGCTTGTATCAGGTCCAGCGGCCGTCGAACGAAGGGGCTCGGGCGCACTACGCGTACGCGTCCGGAAAGCGCCCATTGACCTACATGGAGCTGCATCGAGTACTCGGGCACGTCTCCCCGGCTGCCGCGAAGGCGCAGTACCAGCGGGGAGGGATCGCGGGCGTCCAGGTCGACCCGAAGTCGGAACTCTTCGACTGCGAGTCATGCACGATGGGGAAGCTTCGCTGATCGGGCAGAAATCAACCCACTCGAAAATTGCGCGAATTCGCCTCAGTTCGCGGTGCAACTTCAGCGCGAACCAGCCGCGGCGAACGATCACCCCCACCGCGAACACGCACTCGACCTCGATTCAAGCCCTCGTTGACAAGGAACAAGCCAGCGGTACGCAGAACCAGTTGCACGAAGTTCGTTCGTGCGCCGTGTATGCGGTTCGGGCCCAGCCGGCGTGACCCGCCAGCGCGAACTGCGAGCGCGAACTCGGTTCGCCGCCTCCCTCGTCTTCCACCAACTTCACGACGACGCGTTCCTGCATACAACCCGCGTAATGCACCACGCTCCTGCGCACACAAGGACGGTGGTTCACAGCCATTCACTCGAGGAGCGTCAACCGCGAACTCCGTGCGCTCACCGCGAACTGCGCCGCGAACTTCCTTCGCGCGCCCCCTCTCCGGTTCCCCCGGCACTCAGCACTCTCCTGGATCAACGAACGACGCTGCGGAATCTGCGCGAACGTGTGCAATGGGACATTCTCGAACGCGATGCAAGGTCAGCTGCACCGGCGCCCTGGCACGAACCACGAACGCGCAAGCCCGGCAACGCCACGGCAGAGGCCAGCCATCGTCCCAAGACTCATTCCGCCCTTGGCAACGTGAATCTCGAACCCGGTCGACCAGTATCCCGGACCCTAGCGCAAGGTTCGGCACAGCCTGGATTATCCATCACGCTCCCGGCACTCGTTCGCCACGCCGTTCACGATCGGCAGAGTCATTCCTGAACCTTCGGTCGCGTTCTATGACTCGTTCGGCGCACTCTCATTGGCTCCAGCGACGGAGAAATGACGGTTCGCTGTGTCTCCGCAGTTCGTGGACCGTATGTACGCGTCTTCGCTTCCCGGAAAGGCAGACGGGGCTCCCACCCCTGATTTTGGACTCTCACATGTATATAGCCCGAAGGCGATCCCCACTCAATCTCTAGTACTTCCTGACCAACGTCGTAGCCCGGTATCGAGCCCGGTGAGAGCAGCCCAGTGGTCTGGTTGAGGCTCGGTTGCAACTTGAGTCCCGTTCGAGCCGGGTAGAGTTCGGCACCTCCCTCACTCTCAGCGTCGTTGCGGTCAGCGTCTCCGCGAACCGCGTCGCGTGACTTGTCTTCGCCCTCGTCCTCTCGTCTTCTCTCGCGTCTCAGCCGTAGCGTCGGCCTCAGCTTTCGATCTCGACCCTCAACAATCTCTCAGGTGCGCACTTCGTTCGTCGATCTGTGCATCATCCGTCTCTCGCTTGCGCGAACCAACTTCGTCCTCCACTTCGTGTGTGTGGATTGAACTCTCAACTCGCTTGCGTGGAACCTGGGCTTCTCAGAACGTCCTTCCCCAAGCATCGAATCCCGTTCGCGGAACGATTCGTGGTGACCACTCTCCCCCTCTATACATCTATTTCTACGTTCTGCTGGGATTCTACTGTGTGCTCTGCACTAGGTAGCTTAGTAGTAGCGGCCGTTCTTCTTTGGAGTTGTTCATTCTTAGTAGTGATCATCTTCATAGTAGTTCTCCTTGATTCAGATAGCAGTCTTAGCTGGTTCCTTGCAAGTTCCGTGCAGTTCAAAGTGGTGACCACCGCAGGGAACTGAATTAGTAGTTTTACTAGTTTAGTTCTTTTCGGATTGCCATCTCGATACTTTTACTTCTTTCTACTCTTTGTTGTTGCCCGGATTCGCACGAATCGACTTCGACTCGGCGACCCGACGCGACAGCAACCCGACGACAACACGTCCAGTTCGCTACTCCAACACCTCACCGAGGAGTTCGGCGATCTCTCAACTCTCACCGAAGTCGACGACGAACTCGCTGCGTTTGCAACACTCGAGCTCGAACCGACTCCACCGCCGTCACCTTTTCGCGAACAATACATCTCACCGCGTCAAGGAAGACATCCACCCGAACCTCGCAATCCATCGCCACCGAACCCGCGCATCCTCGCCGAAGAACTACTTCGCTATCATCTTCGCGCGATGTCCGAGCAAGGCGATCCACCCCCGAATCCGCCGGGTCCCGACCCAGGCGTTCTCGACAACATGTTCCAGCAATTCTTCATGAACATGCTTCAACGCGCGCAGCAGCAGCCAGCACCGCCAGGAGGAGGTGCGGCGGCGCAGGCGGCTCAACAACCTCGAGTTCCTCTACCATACCCCGATGAGAAGAACGCTCCGCGGTTCGACGGCGACGAATACAAAGTCGGCACGTTCCTCGATTCGTTCGAAAGCCGCGCGCGCCTCGCCGGCGTCGCGGAGGGACAGTGGAAGAAGAAGATCGTCGATTACTGCGATCGCGACACGCGCAATCAATGGATGCAGCTCGACGAGTTCACCGACGATTCCCCGTGGGACGAATTCCGCACGGCGGTGCTCGAACTCTACCCGGAGAACGGGAAGATCAAGGAGTACACGCTCGAGGAGCTGAAGGACCGCATCGCGAAGTGGAAAGAGCTCGGCCCGTTCAGGACGTCCGAGGCTGTCAGCACCTACACGCGCGAGTTCCTCGCATGCCAGAAATCGCTCTCGCGGCAGGGCATCGTCCATCAGCGTCAAGAGCTGTACCTCTCAGCGTTCTCGAAGGAGGAGCGAACGAAGATCGAGCGGCGACTTGAGTGGCGCCACCCCGATCAGCACTACCGCGATTTGACGATCGACGACATCTCGAAGGAGGTTCGCTTCCTGGCAAAAAATCACAACACCGAGACGACGGACGCGACGACTAAATACGCGTACTCGCCGCTGGCATCGGAGCAGCGCGAGGTCTCGGCGATGGTGAACCCGACCGTCAAGAAGGAGCAACCCGACGAGAGGCTCATCGCCTCCATTGCGCATCTCCTCGAGGAGAAGCTCGACGCGCGTCTCGGAGCGCGAACCGCCGCGACCGCGAACGATTCAACGACCGCAACGCAGGGATATTCGCAGGCGCGATACGCAGCGCCGCGAACCGCGCTCAGCATGCCGTTTCGACCGGACGAGAAGTGCATCTTCTGCGACGACCCTTCGCACCGCATGAAGCAATGCCCCATGCGTCTCGAGTACATTCGCATCGGCAAGTTGACGGAAGACATTCTCGGGCGAACGACGCTGCCCGGTGGGCTTCAGATCCCCGGCCCTCGGAGCGTTCCAATGCACAAGCGCGTTGACGACTATTGGACGGCTCAGCAGAACGCGAACTACTTCGATCAAGTCATGATGATCGAGTACCCAAACGACGTCGAGGCGCTCATCCACAACGAGGACGACGACTTGACTCCGGAGGAGCGCGAATACCAGGCCTTTCTTTTGATGCGCGAGCACGTTCTCAACTACGAGAACACCGGTCGATTCCAGCCCAAGAAGCGCTTCGACGGTGTCGAATTGCCCAGCCGTTCGTGGGGCCCCGCCTCGAACCAGAATCGCGCGAAGACGCCCGGAATTTTACCGGTCCCAGCCGCAGTGAGGGCGCCGGCGCCTACGCCTCAAGAAGCTCCACGTCCGCGGAGTCCGGAGAAGCAAGCCGATCTGCTCGTGCCGATCCCCCTCGACGAAGTTGCGCGCAAACACGCGGAGATGACCAAGAAGGCCGCCGACAAGATGGAGGAAGCGGGTGTTCAGTTTCGTAACCGTGCGCCAGCTGCAGACGAATCCATGGCGGAGCGCGTCTTCGACCGCATGCTCGACACCTCAATCACCGCTTCGCTGCGGGAAATGCTGGCGATCTCCGGCGACACTCGACGCCTCGTCCAGAAGTACACGACGACTCGACGCACGCCCATAGGCGAGGTGCACCTCTTGGACGAAGTAGAAGAGGAAGGGCGCGAACTGGTGGGCGAAGAAGCGGAAGTTTACCAACTCGGTCAAGACAGGCAAGCGGGCGCCGTGTGTAAAGGCCCCTCAGAGGAGCAAGTGACGCTGATCCTGGGCGACGCCGCGACCGACACGTACGATTCCGATGAATCGGGCGACGAGGAAGGAAATGCGCCGGAGGAAAGCCCAGGCGGCGCGAACCTGGACGCGAATCAGGTTCCTGTTGAGGTCTTCGCGCTCCGAAATGACGACCGCTTCGCGCGTCCTCCACCCCAGCAATTCGTGCTGTCCCTTGAATCCGGGCAGATTCAGGCGGCGGCAGTGCCAGGCATCGAAGAGGACGACCCGGGAGACTTCACGATGACGGTTACGCTCACGATCGGTGACCCGGAGCGATTCGAGCTGCCTCCACGCCCCAAGCATGTGGCGCCTCCGCTACGCATGTACCGCGACTTCCGTTCGCACCGACAACCTGGCGTCATTCCCGTCGGCTTGGGCGAACTCAAGATGGCCTCTGGAGATGTGGGAGAGCTAGGCTTTGGAGTCTTCGCTTCGGTCTTCAACATTGTCGCGAACCGAGACAAGCCGCGCGCCCAGCAACCCGGAGACGCGATCGGGCTAGGAAAGCGTCCCTACAAGTCAGCGTTACTCAAGGTGCACCCGAAGAACGCGCCGATGCCCGAGGAGTATCGAATAGTGCGTCGAATGCCGTCCGATCCGCTAATGTCCCTCCCAGTCATTACGGCGCATCCCCCGGACGTTGTGCCGACAGCATATATGACCGAAGAGCGCATGAAGGGTTTCAAGATCGACGAAAGCGCGCATCTCTGGGACGAGGAGAAGCGCCTCCTCAAGGCGATCATTGCGGCGAACGAGAAATCGTTCGCGTGGAAGGAGACCGAGCGAGGGCGATTCCGATCGGACTACTTTCCGCCCGTCAAGTTGGCCGTCTTGCCGCATGTACCGTGGACGAAGCGTCACGTCCCGATTCCGCCCTCGATTCGAGAAGGCTTGGTCGAATTACTCAAGGAGAAGATCAAGGCGGGCGTCTACGAGGAATGCAATTCGTCGTACCGGAACAGTTGGTTCTGTGTGGTCAAGAAGGACGGCAAGAGTCTCCGCATCGTTCACGACCTCCAGCCGCTCAACGAGAACACGATTCGCGATGCGGGGCTCATCCCTCAACCGGACGAATTCTCAGAGGAGTGCTCGGGCTTCACGTTGCTCTCGGTGCTCGATCTCTACTCGTCCTACGACCAGCAGCTCATCGACGAGGCGTACCGCGATCTCACGGCCTTTCAAACACCACTCGGAGTGCTCCGCAACGTGGGCTTGCCCATGGGGTACACCAATTCGGTGCCGATCCAGCAACAGAATGTCACGTTCATTCTCCTCGACGAAATTCCTCGTTTCGCGAACTGCTTCATCGACGACGTGGTCGGCAAAGGAACGCGCTCGTACTACAAGAACGAAGACGGTTCGTTCCAGACGCACCCCGACAACAAAGGGATCCGGCGATTCGTCTGGGAGCACGCCATGACGCTCAATCGGATTTTGCATCGACTAGGACGAGCGGGCGCATCAGTATCGGGGAAGAAGGCTGTCATCGCGCAGGAAGAGGCGGTAATCGTCGGCTACCGTTGCAACTTCGAAGGGCGGCACCCAGAGAAGGGCAATGTGCAGAAGATCCTCAACTGGCCCACGCCGCAGAACGTGACGCAAGTTCGCGCTTTCCTCGGCACCTGTGGCGTCTCGAAGCTGTGGATCAAGGACTTCGCGAAGGAGGCGCGGCCGCTGTACCAGCTTACGCGCAAAGATGTCGAGTTCGAATGGACGGACGAGTGCGACGCCTCGGTCGCACGGCTCAAGGAATTAGTCGCGAACGCGCCAGGTCTCAAACCGATCGACTATGCCTCGTACAACGACGTGATCCTCGCCGTGGATTCGTCCCTCATCGCGGTTGGATATATCCTCTTGCAAGTAGGGGATGACAAGAAGCGTTATCCGGCTCGGTACGGCTCGATTACGTGGAACGAACGGGAATCGCGCTATTCGCAAGCGAAGCTCGAGCTGCATGGTCTATTCCGTTCGTTGCGAGCCGTGCGCGCCTACATTTACGGAGTGCACTCCCTGGTCGTGGAGGTCGACGCGAAGTACATCAAAGGCATGCTCAACAACCCCGACATGCAGCCAAACGCGACGATTAACCGCTGGATCGCGGGGATCTTGCTGTTCAACCCGCGCATTGTGCACGTTCCTGCGACCCGTCACACCGGGGCGGACGGCTTATCAAGGAGGCCTCCGGCGGAGGACGACGAAGGAGAACCCGATGACCCGGACGAATGGCTCGACAAGGCGCTCGGGTTCGCAATCGAACTCGCGAATGGCCGAAGGCCGGTCTACAATCATGTATTCCGCGTAGGGACTCAACTCGCGGACGTCTTCGGTATCGACTATGCAACATTGCCAAGAACACCGACGAATCGCGACGTCTTTCTCGCCGAAGTCTTCAAAGCGAGGACAAGGAGTGGTGCGAGGACGCAACCATCCAAAGTACCCCGCGGAGAGGAGGAGGCAGCCTTCGACGAAAATTCGGCCGAAAATTCGCCCGAGAACAGCGACGAAGACAAGGACGAAGAAGCTCCAGTCACGCGGACGACGGCGCGCAGACGCAAAGGGGCAGCGGCGAACAAGACGGCTCCGGCAACTCCCGCGGCGGCGATTACGGAAGAACCACCGGCAGAAGCCTCGATCGAGCCGGCACTGCGGGAAATTGCGGAAGCACCGGATGCGGACAAGGAAGTCCTGATTCCTCGCGGCGCGAAGGGAAGGAGAAGAGACCGCGAACTGCCCGAGATTCAACGCTTCCTCTCCACCGGCGCGCGCGATCCGCTCATGACAAGGGAGAAGATCAACAGTCTCGTTCGGAAGGCGGCGCAGTACTTCGTGCTGGGTGGAATACTCTACCGGCGGAGCGAAGACAACCGGCACAAGGTCGTCATTGTCGACAACAAGGAGCGGCTCGAGAAGATGCGCCTCGCGCACGACGAACTCGGACACAAGGGCTATTTTCCGGTTCGCGCGCACATTCGGGAACGTTTCTTCTGGCACGATATGGATACGGACATCAGGTGGTATCTGCGCACTTGCCACCAGTGTCAGATTCGCCAGCTTGGACACCAACGGATCCCGCAGTCTGTCCCTTTCATTCCCGGTCTTTTCTTCAAGTGCCATGTCGACGTCATGCTCATGTCAGTCGCCTCGGAGGGCAAGAAGGCGATGGTGCAGGGACGCTGCGCGACGGCCAGTTACCCGGAGTGGAGAGCTCTCGCAAAGGTCAATGGTCCGACACTGGGACGATTCTTATTCGAGGAAGTGCTCTGCCGATGGGGCGTCGTAGGCGAGATCGTAACGGACAACGGCGCAGACATAGTCAAGGCGGTCGAATACCTCTCAATCAAGCACGGCATTCGGCACATCAAGATCTCAGCATATAACTCACGGGCGAACGGCATCGTAGAGCGAAAGCACTTCGACGTGCGCGAGTCGCTGATGAAAGCCTGTGGCACCGAACCGTCGAAGTGGGCCTCCAAGGCGCATGCGGTATTCTGGGCGGAGCGAATCACGGCCAAGCGTCACCTCGGAATGTCCCCCTACCGGATGGTGCATGGCTGCGAACCCGTCCTGCCCCTCGACTTTGAGCAAGCAACGTGGCTCGTCCCGCCAATGCAACCCCCGATGTCAACGGAGGATCTCATTGCGACACGGGCGCGCCAGATCGAGAAACGCGACGCCGACATCGAAGCCATGCGCGAACGAGTCAAGAAGTTCCGCGAACAGGCTGCCGCGCGAATGCTGCGAAGTTATCAAGGCCTTCGCGCTCCCGACAACATTCCACCGGGGACACTGGTGCTCGTCAAGAACTCGCGCATCGAACTCGAGCACAATCGGAAGCCGAAACCGCGCTGGCTTGGACCATTCATTGTATTGCGAAGGCACTCGGGAGGGTCGTACATTCTCGCCGAACTCGATTCGTCGGTCATCGTTGATCGAATCGCGGCCGCAAGAGTGCGCCTCTACCACGCCAGAGCGGACGTCAGGTACAACGTGAAGCATATTGTGGAGAACACCCCACAGTACATCTGGGAGCGCGCGAACGCCCATCAAGCGGTGGACGACGAGGAGGAGGAACAGGAGGAGGAGCCGCCCGAAGGCGACTCATAGAACAAGACGACTTTCGCTATTTATTCGCACGAAGCAGTCACTCATTTTACGGATTTCTCAAGAACGGTCATTACTCGGTTCCGGCAACACTCTTTTCAAACGGCACAAGGCCTTTTCTCGGATTGACAAGACGAGCGAAGAAGAATTACATGCGGCGACAACCGACAGAGGGCGCGAACAAGAAGACGAACGAGACAAAGAACTAGTCGAGGCGCGAAGGACCCGCGACGGGCGAACCGGCCTGCGACGGCGCGATCTCCGGCGACCCGATGGCGTCCTCGTCCTCGAGCTCCTCGTCCGCGTTGACGATGCGTGTGGCGTAGGCGGCGAGGGGGCTGAGCTCGCGTTCCGTCGCTCCCATCGACACCAGTGAGGCGCGGTTCGACGCCAGGATCAAGTTGATCGTGCGCTCGTGCGCAAGGTAACCGGCGCGGAGTGCCTCGTCCGCGCGCCTGTGCAGCCCAGCGGCGACGCGACGGCGCGTCTCACGAAGCAACGGCACGCGAATCTCGAAGCCGGCGCGCGGACCATCGAGAATCGCCTTGACGAGGGCGTCCTGGTCGACCTCCTCGCTCTCATCGGGGTCCTCGGAACGATCGCGACGAGCGCGCTTGCGCGCGCGTCCCCCGGTACTCGAACGGCGAAGGCGCGGCGAATTAGCCGGAGGGCGCGAGGCGCGCACCTCGTCCAAGTCCTATGCCTATGGTCAACAGAGGCGAGCACGGAGGAAATGGTAGCACGTACGTCGGCGGACCATAGCGTACGGCGCGAAGGCGGGTAGCCACACTCGGGGCGGCGCTTGTGGCGCATAAAGCAAGTCCAGCAAATTTCGGCGTTGCTGAAACCCAGGCAAACCGGGTTGAAGCGGTCGGCGAGGAGGAAGCAGCAGTCGCAGCGCGTCAGCAACGGCTGCGACGAACCGATGCCACGCCCGGGAGCCGCGGCGGGCGGCGAGTCGAACTTCTTGAAGCCCGCAGGGTTGCAGGCGGCGGCGAGCGGCGCGAAGCACGCAGGAAGGTCGGCGCCGCAGGCGACGAGGCGCATACCGATGGCGGCGACCAAGTTGTAGATGGGGGACGACGGCTCGAAATCGTCCGGCGCGAGCTGCTCGACGATCGCGATGGTGCGTTCGCCCCAGTGACGATCGTGAACGCGAACCGCGGACTCGCTGTCGGCCTCGGCGGACGCGAGGGAGTGGCCCAGCTGGTAGGCGGTCCAGAGGCGCTGAAGGCGGTCGGCGAGCTGCGAGTGGACCTCGTCGCCCTCGACATGGACGAAGAAAGCGTGGTAAGTCACGGCCCACGCAAGCGCGAACCCGCAAGGTTGGGTCAAGTGGTCGCGGCCCGCAACCTTAGCGGCGATCAGGACGAACAGAGTGCGCAAGGAACGGACTACGCACCGCGTACAAGTGGTCGGGGCGCACGTTGTCCATCTTGTGGTCGCCCTCGAGACCGACACAGGCGAGCGATTCGAGGTTGGCGCGGACGAGCGTGTCGTACTGGCCGGGGAGCACGCAACAGTCGAAAGCGGCGTGCGGCGCGGGCGCGTACGCAAACTCAGTGTCGAGCGGCATCTTGATGTGGCGGCGAACGGAGGCCTCGAGCGACGGCATGGCGGGCAGCTACGGCGGGTACTGGGGCTCTGGAGGAGAGAGAGGACTAGCGAGCGCAACGGCTATATAGCCTAGCGTTGCTATTCAACGGAGTCAGCCAAAAGCCACAACCGCCGAAATCCCGGTTCGTGCACTTGCACGGCTTCTAGCCAAATCGGGCGACTTCCCAACGATCGCCTCACACGAACCTTGGCGCGAGCAGTATCCGGAAGCAGTGCCGCCGGGATCCACACTTTGCGGCGAGTCAAACATGCGACGAATCGGGCAGAGTTTGTTCGACGGAGAACGTCCCGGATGCCTCCCGTCGACCCTCGAGCGGGATCACAGGATAAGCTTTCGGTGCAAGAATTCGTCCTCCCCGCACTCAGTTCGTGAAGGGTCGGAGAAGGAAGGTCACGGAACACGGCTCGCGCAATTTTCGGCCAAGGACTTCGCGTGTTGATGCACAGGGACGTGCACATTCAAAGTACCCCGCGGATGATCGGGCAGAAATCAACCCACTCGAAAATTGCGCGAATTCGCCTCAGTTCGCGGTGCAACTTCAGCGCGAACCAGCCGCGGCGAACGATCACCCCCACCGCGAACACGCACTCGACCTCGATTCAAGCCCTCGTTGACAAGGAACAAGCCAGCGGTACGCAGAACCAGTTGCACGAAGTTCGTTCGTGCGCCGTGTATGCGGTTCGGGCCCAGCCGGCGTGACCCGCCAGCGCGAACTGCGAGCGCGAACTCGGTTCGCCGCCTCCCTCGTCTTCCACCAACTTCACGACGACGCGTTCCTGCATACAACCCGCGTAATGCACCACGCTCCTGCGCACACAAGGACGGTGGTTCACAGCCATTCACTCGAGGAGCGTCAACCGCGAACTCCGTGCGCTCACCGCGAACTGCGCCGCGAACTTCCTTCGCGCGCCCCCTCTCCGGTTCCCCCGGCACTCAGCACTCTCCTGGATCAACGAACGACGCTGCGGAATCTGCGCGA
This sequence comes from Auricularia cornea, assembly GCA_030578095.1. Lineage (NCBI taxonomy): Eukaryota > Fungi > Basidiomycota > Agaricomycetes > Auriculariales > Auriculariaceae > Auricularia > Auricularia cornea. The sequence continues at coordinate 663,386 of JARLTE010000009.1, read as the reverse complement.
ACGTGTGCAATGGGACATTCTCGAACGCGATGCAAGGTCAGCTGCACCGGCGCCCTGGCACGAACCACGAACGCGCAAGCCCGGCAACGCCACGGCAGAGGCCAGCCATCGTCCCAAGACTCATTCCGCCCTTGGCAACGTGAATCTCGAACCCGGTCGACCAGTATCCCGGACCCTAGCGCAAGGTTCGGCACAGCCTGGATTATCCATCACGCTCCCGGCACTCGTTCGCCACGCCGTTCACGATCGGCAGAGTCATTCCTGAACCTTCGGTCGCGTTCTATGACTCGTTCGGCGCACTCTCATTGGCTCCAGCGACGGAGAAATGACGGTTCGCTGTGTCTCCGCAGTTCGTGGACCGTATGTACGCGTCTTCGCTTCCCGGAAAGGCAGACGGGGCTCCCACCCCTGATTTTGGACTCTCACATGTATATAGCCCGAAGGCGATCCCCACTCAATCTCTAGTACTTCCTGACCAACGTCGTAGCCCGGTATCGAGCCCGGTGAGAGCAGCCCAGTGGTCTGGTTGAGGCTCGGTTGCAACTTGAGTCCCGTTCGAGCCGGGTAGAGTTCGGCACCTCCCTCACTCTCAGCGTCGTTGCGGTCAGCGTCTCCGCGAACCGCGTCGCGTGACTTGTCTTCGCCCTCGTCCTCTCGTCTTCTCTCGCGTCTCAGCCGTAGCGTCGGCCTCAGCTTTCGATCTCGACCCTCAACAATCTCTCAGGTGCGCACTTCGTTCGTCGATCTGTGCATCATCCGTCTCTCGCTTGCGCGAACCAACTTCGTCCTCCACTTCGTGTGTGTGGATTGAACTCTCAACTCGCTTGCGTGGAACCTGGGCTTCTCAGAACGTCCTTCCCCAAGCATCAAATCCCGTTCGCGGAACGATTCGTGGTGACCACTCTCCCCCTCTATACATCTATTTCTACGTTCTGCTGGGATTCTACTGTGTGCTCTGCACTAGGTAGCTTAGTAGTAGCGGCCGTTCTTCTTTGGAGTTGTTCATTCTTAGTAGTGATCATCTTCATAGTAGTTCTCCTTGATTCAGATAGCAGTCTTAGCTGGTTCCTTGCAAGTTCCGTGCAGTTCATCGCGCCGCGCAGATTCCGAAAGAGCGCGAGGGTCCACGCTCCCAGACGTTCGGCGAGTGGTGGTACGCCGACCTGTGGGGACCTGCGCAAGTTGAGACACCGGGAAAGCGCAAGTACCTCGACCATTACGTCGAGGACTCCACGCACTGGCATATCGTTTACCTGTTACGATGACCGGGGATACTCGCCGGAATCGACGCTCAGCAGGGGATAAGTGGGGAAAAGCGAGATGTATCGACGGTGGGCAAACCAGCTCGAATCTAAAGTACAAAGCGAGGCAAACACGAAGGTATATAAAGGGCGAGGCCGGATCTACGGGACCGCCCGCGGTCCGGGTTCGAGTCACGATCCGGTGATCGCGAAGTCGGCCGACGAAGCGACGTTCGACGAAGTCCGAAGTCGAAGTGCGAAGGTCGGCGAAGTGAAGGCGAGTGACGGCGTAGTGCGCGAAGGCCGATAAAGAGGCGGCGATAGCGGAAAAAGGGCTTGAGCCGCAACATAACCCCCCTACTAGGCCTGAGCGGTCGACGATGTCACTCGCGTTGAAGGGCGACACGCGCGGCGGTCGCCTGGTCGGGGAGCGAGAAGTCGATGCCCTCGGTGTGCTGGCGCGCGAAGAAGTCCGGGGGGAATAGCGAACGCGGGAAGACGGTTCGAGGGGTCGGCGGGTCGTCTTCGAACAGGTGGCGCAGCTTCCCGGGATGCTTCTTGTGGAAGTCTTCGAGCGCGCCGGCAGCGTTGCCGAGGTGCTTTCGCGGGATCCAGGAGTTGTGCTCGCGACCATACCCCACCCACTTGACGAGGTAGGAGACGCCGCGCCCGAACTTCCGCGAGTCGAGGATCTCCTCGATCTCGTACTCCTCGTGGTCGTCGACGACGGTAGGAGGCGGTGGCGGAGCGCGCTCTTGGTGGCGCGCGAAGGGGCCGACGTACTTGGTGATGAGGCTCTCGTGGAATACGGGGTGCAGGTTCTTCCACGCCTCGGGCAGCTCGAGCTTGAACGACGCGTGACCGAGCTTCTCGAGGATCTTGAACGGCCCGTAGCGCCGCTCGGCGAGCTTCTTCGAGGACACCGCAAGCTTGAGGTTCGTGGACTCGAGCCAGACGAGGTCGCCGACCTTGTGCTGTCGCGAAGGGCCACGACGCCGGTCGTACTGCGTCTTCATGAGCTCGGCTGCCTTGGTGAGGGCGGCTTGGGTCTCCTGCCACGTCTTCTCCATGCGCTTAGCGAACTGGGCCGCGGACTCGTTCGTAACAGCTCGCCGAGGTTCGAAGCCCATGCGCGGGTGGCGGCCGTGGTTGACGAAGAAGGGGGATTCGTGCGTCGCGGACGACACCCGGTTGTTGATCGTGAACTCGGCGAGCGAGAGCCAGTCGGCCCAGTCGTCCTGGCGTGCGTTGATCCAGGCGCGAAGGTACTTCTCGATCTCGGCGTTCTCGCGCTCCGTCTGACCGTCCGTTTGCGGGTGGTAGGCCGTCGACGGGTTAGCCTCAATCCCAAGGAGCTTGTAGAAGTCGCGCGCGAACGCCGATACGAACTGGGGGCCGCGATCGCTGATGATCTTCTTGAAGAGGCCGAACCTCTTGAAGACGTAGTCGCGGTACAGGCGGGCGACGCCCTCGGACGTCACGGTGACGTGGGTCGGACAGATGATGACGAGCTTGCTATGCCGGTCGACGACGACGAAGATAGCGTTGAAGCCGAACGACTCCGGGAGGGGGCCGATGATATCGGCAGAGACGACCTCCCATGGACGCGGTGGAGGTTCGTTCGGGTGTAGCGGCCCCGCGAGAGGCCCGTTGCGCGGTTTGATGCGCTGGCATATGTCGCACGCCTCGACGTATCGACGAATGTAGCCCACCATGCCGGGCCACCAGTAGTGCCGGTACACAAGTTCCTGCGTCTTGAAGCGGCCGGGGTGGCCCGCGATCGCCGTATCGTGGAATGCGCGCACGATTCGCTCGCGCAGAGAGCGATCCTTGGGGACGTACACCTTGCCGCGGTACTCGACGATGTCGTTGAGCTCGACGAACTCCTTCTTGCCCGCGGCGAGGGCCTTGCGTACGAGATCGTCGCGGTTAGCGTGCTTCCTTCGAATCTCGTCGAGCAGGTCGTCTTCGTCTGCGAAGCCGAGCGCGCGGATTACGACCCCGAGCTCGTCGTTGTGCTCCTCGGCGAGCTGGCGAAAACGATCTGGGTGCAGGAGGACGATGTCGACGTTGTCTTTCACCCCCCCTTTAGGCTTCCCCCTCCGGCTGAGCTCGTCGGCGATGATATTCGTGCGCCCCGGCCGGTGGTGGAGGGTGAAGTCGTACTCCGCGAGTTCGGTGAACCAGCGCGCTTGCCGGCGGTTGAGCTTTTGCGGCTCGCGGAAGTACTGGAGGTTCTGGTGGTCGGTCCAGATCTCGAACTTCGGCGCGCCCTTGAGGAAGTGGCGCCAGTGCTGGAGGCACAACATGACCGCGAGCATCTCCTTGTCGTAGATCTCGTAGTTGCGCTCCGCGGGGTTGAAGCTCTTGCTGAAGAAGCCCAGCGGGCGCGGCTTGCCGTTGATGATCTGGTGCAGGACGCCACCGGCGGCGTACTCGGACGCGTCCGTCTCGAGGCAGAAAGGTGCGCGATCTTGCGGAAGGAGCAGCGTCACATCGTCGCAGACGGCATCGCGAAGGTCGGCGAACGCCTTCTGTTGCTCCGGGCCCCAGTGGAAGACGACGTTCTTCTCCGTGAGCCTGTTGAACGGCTTCGTGACGTGGGCGAAGCGCGGGATGAAGTTGCGGTAGAAGTTGCAGAACTGCATGAACGACCGAACTTCGCGAAGTGTCGTGGGTACGGGCCATCGGCGAACTGCGTCGACCTTCGCGGGGTCCATGGTGACCTGACCGTCTCCGATGACGAGGCCGAGGAAGGTGACCTTCTGCTTCTCGAACTCGCACTTCTCGAGCTTGAGATACAGGCCGGTTTGGCGACACAGTTCGAGGACGGAGCGAACGGCCTGGCGGTGGTCCTCGAGTGTGCGGGTGAAGACCAGGAGATCGTCCATGTAGACGATAAGGACGACCCTGCGAATCAGGTCGCCGAAGATGTCGTCGACCATACGCTGAAACGTGGCGGGGCTGTTGGTCATGCCGAAGAACATGACCGTCGGTTCGAACAGCCCGCGGCTCGTTATGAAGGCGGCTTTGAACTCGTCGCCGGGGCGAATGCGCACATTGTTGTACCCCCATCGAACATCGAACTTCGAGAAGTACTTCGCGTCTTTGATCTTGGTAAGGACGTCGGCGACGAGGGGCAGCGGGTACGAGTCGCGAACGGTGTGATCATTAAGACGGCGGTAGTCCATCGTCGGGCGGAGGCCGCCGTCCTTCTTGCCTACAAAGAACAAGGGCGCCGCGATGGGCGAGTTCGAGGGGCGGATGCGTCCGGTAGCGAGGTTCTCGTCGAGGAACTCGTTCATGGCCTCCTGCTCCCTCGGGGACAGGGCGTACACCTTGCCGCGCATCTTGCGGTCGCCCTCCCATCCCGGCTTCAAGTTGATCTCGTGGTCCCATCGGCGGTGCGGCGGGAGCTTGTCGAACTCCTTCTTCTCGAAGACATCGCGGAACTCGCGATACTGCGGCGGGATGTCGGCCGTGACGACCGGGCGAGCCTCTTGCTCGATACGCGTCGAGATGGACTCGAAGGCGCGAATATACTCGCCCTCGTGCTCCGCGAAGCCGTCCAGAGACGCGATGAGGTTCGCGTTGAGGTCGGCGAGGTACGGGGCGTGTTCGGGTGGGGGCGGCGTGGGCGGCGCGGGCATGTTGCAGCGCGGCGGGCAGCGCGAGAAGCGAAGCGTGTTGCGCTGCCAGTCGATCTCGGGGTTGTGCTCCTTGAGCCAGTCGTGGCCTAGGAACAAGTCTTGCTTGCCGCCAAGGTTCGCGACGGGGAAGTCGCGCTTCTCGGAGTGCACGGCCCCGGCGGCGTCGCGGACGACGACGAGGAGTTCGACGTACTCCTTGATGAACCCGTTGACCGACCCGTCGGCGTTGTAGACGGCCCGGACGACGGCGGCGGGTTGGGTGGTGAGCTGCTTGCGTTTAACGAAGTCGCGGTCGATGCTCGAGGTGGTGCAGCCGCTATCGAGCAAAGCGCGGGCTTCGAAGCGTTCGGCGGTGTCGAGCGCCGTGACGGTGAGGCGGAGGGACATTTGCCTTAGGGTCGAAGGGCGAGCTTCGACGTTTCTTAGGTGGTCACGCGGGGGTATCGTATCGGCGAATTGGGGGTCTGTATTCGGTAGAGACGGTACTCCTTCGGATTCCCACAGCGAGCGCGTGAACATCACTGCGGGACGACAAAATCCTGGTCCTCGTTGTCCTCGGCGACCTCGACGCGATCCTCCTCGAGGGCTCCTTCGACCGCGGTCGAGCGGCCGGCGACGATCTTCGAGATCTCGTAGAGGTCGTCGATGGTGAGGCCTCGAATGACCTCGCGGAGGTCAGTCTCCTTGCAGTCGCGCGCGATGTGGCCCGGCTTCTTGCAGCGGTAGCATAGCCCGAAGGCGCGCGCGCGGTGGCGGTCGACGTCCATCGGGTCCGGGTCGCGGGGAACTTGAGCGGCGGGCGCGGCCGGAGCGGGGGCGCGATGAGCGTGGGCCGCGAAGGTCGCCGAAGTGGTTGTAGCGACCGCGGGGGCCGCCGGGGGCGGCGGCGGGGGCGTGTACGTCTGCGCCGCGCTGAAGACGCGGGGCGCGGGGCGCGGCGGCGCCGGAGCGTGGTCGGCGTCGCCGTGGCGGCGGATGACGGGGTCCTGGTCCAGGGCGTAGGCCCTGAACTCCTTGTAGGTGATGTTCTTGAGCGCCTGGGCGGCGACGTTCTCGCGGACCTTCTTGGCCTGGTCCTCGGTGAGCGCGCCGCTCGCGATGAGCGTTTCCGCGATGGCGTTGCGCGTCGCGCGGTGCTGCTCGTGGGTCTGCATCACGGCGAGGACGAGCGCGGAGCGGAGCGCGCGGCGGAGGTAGTCGACGAGGATAACGTCGTGGTACTCGGGGACGATGAAGCCGGCCTTAGCGCGGAGCTCGTCGAACTTCAGGAAGAAGACATCGGCGGCATCGCGGCCTTGGCGGAGGTGGGCGATCTTCTCGCGAGCGTACTCCGCGATGCGCGGGTCGAGGAACTTCTCGTCGAGCTCGTGAAGGAACTCCTCCCACGTCGTCGTGGTCGTGCGGACGTCGTGGTCGTGGGTCCAGTTGCGGGCCCAGGCATCGGCGTCGTCCTTCGTGAGGAAGCCGAGCGCCGCGAGGATGCGGTCGCGATCCTTCGGGATCGCCTGGACGTAGAGGAGGAGGTTGCGGCGGAACGTTTCGTAACCCGCGCGCGAGCCATCGTAGGCATCGGGGGCTTGAACGTAGTTCTTGGGCGCGGTCGCCGAGCGGGCTCCGGCGAGCCCGTCGACGATGGCCGTTTTGAGGGATTCAGCGAATTGGTTGATATCGAGCGACATCGGCGGGGCGGGGGCGAGGGAAAGTTGGCTTAGTCGAAGGGTGAGGGCGTCCGCGGGGGATTGCGGGGTAGGATCGGGTTGTGGGGTGGGTTGCGACAGGTTGGCGAGGTCGCCGAGGTCGTCGGAGGGCGCGGACGGTGGGGAAAAGAGGAGGAGGGCGGAGCGTCGGTTGGGAGAGGGTAGATTCGAGCTTATGTTACGATGACCGGGGATACTCGCCGGAATCGACGCTCAGCAGGGGATAAGTGGGGAAAAGCGAGATGTATCGACGGTGGGCAAACCAGCTCGAATCTAAAGTACAAAGCGAGGCAAACACGAAGGTATATAAAGGGCGAGGCCGGATCTACGGGACCGCCCGCGGTCCGGGTTCGAGTCACGATCCGGTGATCGCGAAGTCGGCCGACGAAGCGACGTTCGACGAAGTCCGAAGTCGAAGTGCGAAGGTCGGCGAAGTGAAGGCGAGTGACGGCGTAGTGCGCGAAGGCCGATAAAGAGGCGGCGATAGCGGAAAAAGGGCTTGAGCCGCAACATTACCTCTACCGCACGAAGGACGAGGCGGAGGACACGATCCCGGAGCTCGATGCTTGGCTGGAAAACCAGCTCGGTGTACGCATGAAGGTGCTGTGCACGGATCAGGCTGGCGAGTACAAAGACGGCGAGCTATCGGCGCACCTTCGCAAACGCGGCATTCGGCACATCTACACCACGCATGACACGCATCAGCAGGTTGGGATCTGCGAGCGGTTCAATCGTACGCTTTTTGAGCGCGTGCGTGCGTGCCTGCATGCGTCAGGCCTGCCGAAGACCCTGTGGGGCGAGTGTGCTCACCACTGCACGTGGCTGCTCAACTCGCTGGGCACCCGCACGAACCCCGACGGCAAGTCGCCCTATGAGATGCGGTTTGGGACACCGCGTGACATCTCTGGCGTGCCGGAATGGGGCGCACCTTGCTATGTATTCGACCTGGAGACCGGCAAGCTCGAAGACAACGCTGAGCGCGTGTACTGGCTCGGGTACGACGACATCACGCCCACGAAGGGGCACAGGTTGTGGTCGAAGAAGAAGCACAAGGTGCGGACGGAGCCGGCGGTCAAGTTTTTGCGCGTCGAACCAGACCGGGAAGAAGAAGTCCACGCCACGGAGGTCGGCGATCTATTCTGGGACGACCGTGACCGCCGGGCTGCAGATCCCGGGGAGGGAGAAGCTGATGGGCCTGCGCCCGGCGGTCCCAATCAGGACGCTCCGCGCACGCCGCCGCGCGCCCCAGCACCGGTCCCGGTTCCTGATGCACCGCCGCGCGCCGCTGCGCCGGAAGGACGATTCGACGACCCCCCAGCCGCGCCAGCAGGTCGCCTCACGCAGCGCCTTGCAGAGTTCGATGAGCGCAACATCATCGAAGGGCCGCGCCCGCGCGCGGCATCGCAGTGGATCCGCGATGTTCGCGGGGGCGTTGGCGTGACGGATAACCGCCCGAGCGCGCCTCAGTTCCCGCGCGGCACTCAAGCTCCGCCGGCAGCCCCTCAACCCTCTACCGCGACGTTCGCGAGCGCGCAAGAGCTCTTCGGAAGCGAGGACTTTGCCCGCGCGTTCGTGGCCCAGCACGCCGATCCAGCGCTGCTCGAGCCGGTGTCGCACGCGGAGGCCATGGCTCGGCCCGACGCTGCGCGCTGGAAGGCTGCCGAGCGTGCAGAGCTTGACGCGCTCAAGGAGAAGGGCGTCTATACGTGGGTGAAGCGCGAGGAGGTCGCCCAGAAGGGGCGGAAGACCGTCGGCAGCAAATGGGTGTACCGCACGAAGCGCGACGCCGCCGGCAACGTTGAGCGCAACAAGGCGCGCCTGGTCGCCCAGGGCTTCTCGACGATCCCGGGCGTCGACTTCACCGACACGACGGCACCCGTTGTGACGCTGGAGACGCTCCGCTTCTTGATCTCTGTCGCCGCGCTGTTTGACTGGGAGCTGCAGCAGATCGACTTCGACACGGCGTTCCTCAACGGCAAGCTCGACAAGGAAGTGTTCCTTGAGCCCCCGCCGGGCTACGATGACGACCCCTTGCACCCGGTACGCCTGTTCTGCTGGCTCCTCCTGCGCGCGATCTACGGCCTGAAGGACGCCGGCCGCATCTGGTATTTGACTCTCGTTGCCGCGATGGTCGACATGGGGTTCCGTCGCAGCAGCGCCGACCTGGGCCTCTTCGTCCTGAAGCTAACCAGCACCGTCCTCGTCGTGGCAGTCAGCACGGACGACTGCCTGTGCGGATCGCCGAATGCGGAGGTCATCGCGATCTTCAAGGAGGAACTCGGGTCCGTGTACGACATCAAGGACCTAGGCGACGCGCACTGGCTCCTCGGCATCGAGATTATTCGCGACCGCGAGCAGGGCACCGCCGCGCTTAGCCAGCGCGCCTTCATCGACACCATCTTGACTCGCCACGGCATGACGGACTGCCGCACCTTCTCGACGCCGATGGACGTCAGCACTCGTCTCACCCCTGAAGACTCGCCCAAGACGGGCGAGGAGCATGCCAGGATGCGCGGCTTCCCATACCGCGAGATGGTCGGCGCGCTCAATTACCTCGTACGCTGCACTCGGCCGGATCTGGCGCTGCCCGTCAGCCTGCTCTCGCAGTTCCTCGAGAACCCCGGGCCCGCGCATGTGACGGCTCTGAAGCGCGTCTACGGCTACGTCAGGCTCACGCGCGACATGCGTCTCATGCTCGGCAACGTGGGCGACAACGACGGCCTCGTCGGCTTCACCGACGCCGACGGGATGACGCAGTGGCACCGGCGCGCCATATCGGGCTACGTATTCCGCTGGAACGGCGGGACGATCGCCTGGTCGACGAAGAAGCAAGAGCTGGTCGCTCTCTCGACCACGGAGGCCGAGTACGTCGCGCAGACGCACGCGGCCAAGCAGGCGATGTGGCTCCGTATGCTCGTCCGCGAGATCCTCGACAAGGTCGACGGGCCGACGACGATCTTCGCAGACAACGACGGCGCGATCAAGCTCGCGAAAGGCTACCAATTCCACGCCCGTACGAAGCACATCGACATACGTTATCATTTCATTCGGTACCTCGTCGAACAGGGCGACATCCGACTCGTATATTGCAAGACGGCGGACATGGTCGCCGACCTGATGACGAAGCCGCTACCCTCGATTAAGGTCAAGCACTTCGCGTCGAAGCTTGGCCTCGTCGACGCTGCGGCTTGAGGGGAGGGTGTAGAGTATTCACGACTTATGACGGCTCCTCGAACTTGCTCCCTGATGATGACCACGCCGAGTTAGGATTAGTTTCTTTTCTCTCGGCTCATGATTCCCGTTCCCGTGATCCTTAGCTCCTCAGTCCTTTGCCTTATCCCGCACTGTACTGAGGTATGACGTCCGTCTCGTTGTCTCATTCATGTCCTTACGTCTCTCGTAGCCGTCCCGTTCCTCTCAGGTATACTGCAATGACAGTCCTTTGCCTTATCCCGCACTGTACTGAGCCGTCCCGTTCCTCTCAGGCTCGGAATCGAACCCTGCATTTTCCACAGGTTATGAGCCCCGGCGCTAGGGACGCGCACGGTCGTGGATGGACAAGCTGAGGGGAGTCCCCGATGGAGCAATGGCATGATGAGCTGTTGGCTTCAGGGAGGGTGTTAGAGTTTGAGAACCCAACAGCTCTGAACAGACTGGGTAGTGCAGTGGTTAGCACACCTCACCGGATTCGAGGAGACCTGGGTTCGATTCCCAGCTTGGTCCATTTTCCACAATCTCGCAGATCGCACACCCGGAGTCCGAGTTCTTCTCTCACTTCACCGTCATATCAACCCTGCCTTATTTCAGCCTGAGGTTCGTTGAGGGCCAGAGAAGGCACGGTGTTTTCATTAACGGAGCGAGCAGCATCGCGCTCAACCTCATCCTCACGATCATGATCGCGGGCAAACTCTTCTTCTCCCACCGCCGCCTCGTGGCTACCCTCGGCAAGGAGCATGCGAAGATATACATCGGCATCCTCGCCATGGTCGTGCATACCGTCCACTTCCGAATTGTCTCTCTCTCTCTCTCCTAATCCTCCGAAGATCGAGAGCGCGGCGCTCTACGCCGTCATCTCCACTGTGTTCATCGTGACCTATTCCATCAACAACTCGTTGTTCAACCTCTGTCTTCCGATGCAGGCGCAGATTATGGTGCGCAGGGCTATATGCAATGGCTCTGTCTATTCCTGACTGCCCTATAGTGCATTGCACCGCTGCTCATCATGATTCGCGTGGCCCGCGGGCGCGCATACTCGCACGAAGCCGTGACCAGCATGGCGAGCAAGGTCCCATCAGCTGGCCCACACGCTTCCGACCTTCGTGGGCTGCGCAACACGTCCAACATGAGCACGCTCACCGATGGAGGCATCAGCGTCAAGACGACCAAGATTGTCTACAAGGTCTGACGGCGGCGTTGAGACGTTCGCAAAGTGTGATGCCTGTACACCGAGTTCATATTTGATAAAATATCTGTGTTTACATAGCCTTTGTGGGGATGTCAATATGCTGAAGACGGAGCCGTGACTGTGTGTGTGAGTGGCAAATATCGCAACCGTCGGTGAGGGCTGGTAGCTGCCCTTCTTCAACGCCCTGTCACCGTTGCTAGAGAGCCCCCGCAGCTTCAATTCCCGCGTCTCAGTGAGCAGAGACTTGAACCGAGGCACTGTAGCATAATCCAGGCCAATAGTGATATATGTGTATTCACCATCATCGAGAAATCATGGGGAACACATTTATACGCCCCGCAACGCAAAAAATCGAAAGTCTCAGTAGTACGACGCTGAACGCTTCTACCTGGTCAGCCCAAGAAACCTCGAGTCGTGCGCAAGGCTTGACTTACGATGCAAACCCGTGCATCCTCATGGACCTCACCGCGCTCGACCTGGAACGCGACGCAAGCGGGAACAATGCCCCCTACTGCTCCTCCGGGTCCGAATGGGAGACCATTTGCCGGTGTCACGGCCATGAGCGCCAGCGCGGAGAGGAGCGTTCCGAGGAAGCGATAGGCGAACATGGAGGAGAGCCGTTGAGGGAGGACCACAGTCTCGCAACCAAGGCTTAATACCCTCTGTGAGAGATGCTGTCCCAGGAATCCCGTTAGTGACAAGCCCGAGCGCAAGCATCTAACAGGTCTTGTTTGGGCGCGGACAGGTATCTTTCATGTGAGATATGGCAACGCTCCACAGACTGTCAGCTGTACAAGTAGCGTGTGAACCGTTAGGTTGCCCCTGTCTCCGGTGATACGCACGTCATGGGCTTTCGCCGAAAGAGACCATGTGGTGGGGTCCGATCAAGGTCCGATGGTGGGGTTGTTCGAGCCCTGAGGCACAACTAGGAGCCTTTCCATCCAAGATTTATGAAAGCATGAGCTGAGGGAATGTCAACTATAGGCATCTCATTCAAAATCCTGCAAACAGCCCAAATTTCAGGCGCATGCACGAGCAAAGCGTGATCCCGGAAAGAACCGGCAGCGTGCAAAGTCCGACCTCACTGCGCGGATGGAACTAGAAAACCAAACACATAATTTGCCAATCCTATTTTTATATTAAACCCAGTACTATAATGCTGGTATGAATCTCAGGAAGCCTTCATAGTAGCGCTGGCTATATTACTGTATCCCCCCTCTTAGGTAAAGCTCAGTGCGAGGTGATCTCCTTCTCATCCCTGTCTCAATGAGCAACAGCCAGACGCAGAATAATCGAATGACACTGACAGCACCAGCCCTGCAGCCACGCAAGTGGGCGACGACGTCGGCCCGCTTGAACGGGATGCAAGCCGGGACTATGCCTCCAGCTGCGTCTCCGGGGCCGAATGGAGCGGCATACGTCTGTCCAAGCGCAAAAGAGAGAGCGAAGAAGAGCAAAATGCTAAGCGACAGCATCAGTGAGGGCGTCAGTTTGAACGGAGTGTTGCACTGTCGGATCCTCCTACTTTATAGCCGTAGTAACAAAGCGGACAGTCGACGATCCGCAGCAGCCCGCTCAAATCCTGTGCCCTGCGCGATGATACCGCGTGCTCAGGCCAATGGCCCTGCCCCTCGGACGTGTGTAAGTTACAGCGGTCGACAGGCGGCAGAGACACCGATCGGTCCCGGATTCAGCACCGTTCCCACGCACGGGGCCGCTCTCGCGAATGAACGTCTACAGAGCAAGACAGTTGGACACGGCTCAAGTCGCCCGAGATCGCCGTAGCACCCAGTTCTAGGCCGGGAGATGAAGAGACCGTGCGGAGCTCCCTCCCATTCCGGAGATGCAGCAAGGGAATTTCTAACCCGAAAAATCTGACTGACAGAAATGTTGCGCGAATCTGCTTGGAGAAGCCCGAAAGGGTCTCTGTCCTAATGCTGGCGAGTGCACGACCGACGGTAAACACAAATGTGCGAGCATAGGGAATCCTATGCTGCCACTGGGACCCTCTCACGCGCCGTTGGATGTCAATATAAGCGAAAAAGGGGACACAGCCAGGAGGGGGGAGTACGCCTGCTTTGCGGTGGCTGGACCATAATTTTTCAGATCGCGCCCAGACTGGGGCGGCAGCAAATGGTGAGCAACGCGAGCGTGCGAGCGGGCTGAGAGAGCAGCGTGGGTTCGGCAGGGAGCGCCTTGGGCCATGGCCAGCTCTGTTCGAGATGACAGAACGCTTCCAAGCCGCGGCCGGACCCATTCCGATCCGTCCCGCTCGTCCGACGGTCGCCGTCACCGTCATCATGCACGCCCTGCTCCTTGCGCGCCAGGCGCCCGTGCTGCCCGCACACCTGCTGCACCTCTGCTACCTCTTCTCGACGACCAGCGCCGCATACGCCCAGGCCGCGTCGGACGCATACCCATGGCCTAAGGGCCGCCGGCCGAGCCCGCACCAGATATTCCACTTCAGGGACGGCACGCGGCCGTCCCAGGCAGAGGTCAAGGCCCGCTGTACGCTTCTTCCTCATTCTGATCGCTCAGAGCTCAACCAACCCGGCGCAGACTACGAGCTCGTCCGGGTGCACCATCCGGACACGTCCGCGCTGCCGGCCGCGCAGGCCCGAGCGCGGTTCCAGGCACTGGCGGACGCGTACGAGCAGCTGCGGCACCCGAGCCGGCACCGGTGGAACGAGATGACGCGCCAGCGGCCGCTGACGCCGGCCGAGGAGGCCGAGCTCGCGCGCCGCCGTGAGTACCACCGCGCAAAGCGCGCCGCGGATCCGGCCGGCAGCCGCGAGCGTGAGCCACCGCCCAGCCCGCGCCCGGAGATCGTGTGGGGCGAGGGCCTCGTCATCTCGCTCGGGACGCTGGTCAGCACGCTGCACGCTCGGAAATTCTCGCTGGGCAATGGCTGACTTGACCTCCGCAGCTGTTCCTTGCGTTTGCGTTCCCGTACGGCATCCTGCGGCATAATACCGCGCTGGCATCCGACCTGCAAGCGGGCAAGCACGAGCTGGCGCGCAAGGCGCTCGAGGACGCCGAGGAGAAGCGCAAGGAAAACGGGCGCGCGCGTCGGGAAGAGGTCCGCAAGATGCTCGACAGCATGCGTGCCCGCGAAGACGAGGACTCCCGGCTCGGGGAGCCGGAGGACCCACCACCGAAAAGGTAATTTATGAAGACGTTGTAGGTACACTGAAGCAGCAACAAGTGCCATATGCACACACACCTGCAGAAACCTCAACTGCTTGCCTAGATGAGCGATCGCGGACCGACAGGGTGCACATTCTCGTCCTGTGGAGACTCCTTCCTCGAGCAGTTTCTCCAGGTCAGACATCGTTTCCCCGCGCCATATGCCGCCAATGTGGCGCCTCGCCGCTCGAGAATCAACTCACATCTTCAGTCTCCCGTTGAATTTCCTCCCTCTCGAACTTGTGCTCTGTCCCCGAGGCCCGCGCGCAGCTGCCGTCTTTGTTGCACAACCACCGGCACGGACTCAGGTGGTGTATCCATCTCTCGACGACGCGAGCTAGGCCTCCGCGCGCACTCTCTGAGACGAGGCCCCCCGGTTCGACTTTGTCATTGGGCCCTGGGCAGCCAGCCTCTTCACAAAGGGAAACCTTGCTTGACTAGTATAATCGTAATGCTGGTCTCGAGGGCCTGAGCGACGCGCCGGACGCGCCGCTGCCCTCCGGCCTGGGGAGAGGCACTGACGCGATCAGGCTGGCTCTAGGTTCACCGTCGACTGCGCATGTGCATCTCCATGTTGGAGAATGACGACGTCAGGCAAGAGGTTCCCAGGGCACACATCGATTGTCATGTCCGCCGGGTCTGGCAAAGGCAGATAGCTACAGACCGCTGCGTAGTGTTCAAACATCTGCATCTGACCCACTGGCAGCTACAACTTCATTAAATGACAGCGTGGATCTTTGAGGGTCCTGTTCTCTGGTCCGAACTACTGCATAGGCCGCTGCTGTAGGGAGCGAGTGCTTTCAATCGGAAAGCAACTTAAAGTTGATATCTCCCATTCGTGATCCGACATCAATCCTTCCTTCATCTTGCGCGCCGCGGCGAACCCTCATCGCTACACCTATGCCTCCCCAGCGGACTGGCACGCCCCATGTCATGAAGCATGTCGAGGCGAGGACGTCCCCGAACGCTTCATCTATCGTCAACTTGGAGGCGTTTACGAAGCTCAAGATCAAGACCTTCCTCGCGGCGGCAGACCTCGACGACCCGCCCGACATCTCTAATCTACAGGATCAGGCCGCGTCAGAGATCAGGGCTCGGTCCACCGACTCGCTCAAGGTCGGCGCGGCCCGCGGCGTTGCAGCCGACATGCTGAACCTGGCGCTGAGGCGAGTGCCTGGCCGGATTTGCCACATTCTGCTCTGACGCGAGTGTAGGCTTCTAGCTGGCTGCGGCGCGGAGCAAGACATGACCGGCGCGCTCCAGCTTCTCGGCCCCCTGGCATTGTCTGGTTCGGCGCGCGTACAGCGCGGCGTGCGGGCGCGCGCGAACAGCGTCATGGCGTCGCTCGAATCCGACTCCGCGCACAAGGAGATGCCCGAGTGCATGAACGTTGATGCGCTCGTGCGCGCCGGGGAGTACGCGAACACCGCTGCGGCGCTGGGCTTTGTCTCGCCCACCGTGCTCTTCGTCGGCAAGCGTCTCTCGAACTTCGGTGCGCGCTCCCGCGGCGAGTGGAAGTTCGACTGGCCGTACCCGCGCAAGCTGGAGACACTGGAGTTTCTCTGGGAGGCCGTCGACCGCCGCGACGCCGAGATCGCGCGCGACATGCAGGCGCGCGAGAGGACGGTTGAAAAGCGCCCAACCGCGTATCGCTGCGCTGCTCCGGGGTGCGGCATCGTGGCGACGAAGAAGGCAGCTCTGCTCAGGTGCTCGGGGGGATGCCCCGCGGAAAACAAGGCGCATTACTGCAGCAAAGAGTGCCAGGGTGAGGTGAGGGCCTTTCCTGCACCTTCCTTTCATATTTTCAGGCTCATGGCGTGTTCTAGGACTGGAAACGGCACAAGCGAGCGTGTCGACCCGGAATCGGGGCGGCTACCGGTACAACGGCGCCACAGGACCCTGGTCGAGTAGCGGCGGCGCCCGTCACTTCGGACCAACCAGTCCGGGACGAAATAAGCGACGGCAAGGAGAGAAGCATCGTGATCAACGCGCCGAATATGCCAGGCGGACAGGTCACAGTCTCGTCGATAACTATGGGACCGGCAGCTCTCAAACAGCTTCGAGACGGCGCACGCAGCTGATGAGGGCTAGGAGACAAACTATTCCACAATCTCACCTCGAACGCATCGCAGACTTGCGATCTTGGTTATTGTGCTCTCAGTTCTGGGGGTGGATTTAGGAATAATTGGCGAGGAGCCCCGGGTCCCCGTGCCAATCCTCGGCCTCAATTCACTTCCGTTTCGCACTCTCTGCTGCATCTACTCACACGTGTTCTCCTACTCGGAGCAGCGGCCCGCACAACTGATCAGGATCGCGACACGAATGGGGAGACACGAGTTTGATTCTTGCACCGAAGGCGGACAAACAAATGCTCGCCGAACAAGTCGTCAATCGACCAAATTTGCGGGTCCGCATTGTGCATACTAATCTCGTAAGTGCATAGGTGAGTTGTCCGACTATCAACCGGAGGATGCGACTGCGGCGTCACGCCCTGTTATGCGATGGCGTTCCGTATCTGTCTGCAGCTGCCTTCCATATCTGATGCCCCCAGAGATTCCACAAAGAAGAACGGAACACGTTCGGCGAACGAGACGGTATAAAACCCCACTCCACATCCTCCCCGGCGGCCAGCTTCGCGCACCCAGACTGCTGGTCGAGATGTTCGTCTCCCGCGTCCTCTTCGTGGCCACTCTGGTATTCACCGCCGTTCTCGCCTCCCCCGCCCCATTCGGACCGGGGGAGAACGCCGGCGACCTCGACACGCAGGAATCCGTGCCGTTCAAGCGTGAGGCCATCTCCACGCAGCTCGCCGTCTGACCGCACCGCGTCTGGTCTTCTGTGAGCATATCTTCCAGTGCAACAAGTTCGTCGTCTCTGACAGTGGCGTTTCTCGGTAGAGTGCAGCGGTTGAGCACCTCCTGGTTCTCTTCGTAACGTCATTGCCTGCGTTGTTCACATGTTGTGTATATTGAATGTATTCGCGCCATTGTCCCAAAGTCCTGCGAGTGCCAAGGCCACTGGAGCTGAACGCTCGTCACTCGAGCAACGCTGGCCTGCCGCGCCGGCGCCAAACGCTGGATGCCATAGCCTCCGAATATGGCATGATCATGCATGTTAGGCTCTCCTGATCCGTCAAAATTCACCAGAAACAAGAGGATCAGGCTTCCCTCATCGCGCGAAGGTGTATGTCCAGTGGCGCTGTTCGCGACTGACGTGCCTCTCTCTTTGGCTCTAAAATTGGCCAATGACCGTGTATTTCTATGAGAATACGGAAAACGATAATGCAGTGACTTTTTTTGAGCTGTCTCTGGCCTGGGGTATCTGTCAGGACTCGCAAAAGGGTCTAAAAGGATGAGGAGGATCACGTCGGAACATTCCGAAAGGCGGATCCAGCCTCTTTAGTCAAAGCGCAGCATAATATCGCGGCTCAATGACCGACCAAACACGGGGGAGATCGTACTTTTTAAAGCGTGAGTTGTGGGTCCGGAATTGCGTCAAGAGAGGAGGGCCTGCTCGATAGTCGTCCTCGAATTCGATCATGCCGGTTTCTCAACCCATGCGGGAGTCACGGAGCACGACCAAAGTTATCGTCCTCCCGGGGGCAGCTAAGCATGGCTCCCACGCGACGAGTTCACTGGAGATTGCGATCAGGATACCAGCACATGCCAAGAGCACGGGACCTGTGAGCTCTGGAGTGCAATCAACTTCTGCCGTGGCGCAGGTCGACGAGACGGGCACAACGCCGAAAACGAATGAGACGATCTCGCGAACCTTTACCCCAAGCTGCGGACGGCGTACGGAAACACAGATGTGTGAACCATCGCCGGGCTGTATTGTAGCTGCGACTCCGCCGTACTTCGGAGGACGATGCAATTGAACCACGAAGGTGCCCCAACGGTTCTCAGGGTCGGTGCCGTTCTGAGATGAGATGGGCTTGCAACTGGTGCGCGGAGATGTCAAAAGGAGTGGGAGGATGTCCGGCTGTGATTTGTGCCGTAGTAATGGCCGCGATTACATCGCCCGGCGAGACAAGCAAGACGACTCCGCGGTCCGATCATTTCATGAGCGGCAGGCTCACATGGGGCATGTTCAAGCATGCGTGTCTCCCTGACGGGATTCCAGCCTAGGAGCTCGGACGTGGTCGCCTGGGCACGGCCAGCAAACGACAGCATCGCGGGAGGCGGTACGCGCGACCAGACCTACGAGATGCCGCAAGCCCCCAGCGGCGCAGGGCCGGCAGAGTACCTCACATGCCTGTATTGAGGCCAGAGCCAGAGTGCACGTATCCAAATTCATGTTGGAACCACGAGACGAGACGTGTCTGCTCGGTGTGAAACCGGCTTGGGAAAAGCAGTGTGAGACAGTGGGGACAAGTTATGCAAGTTACAGGCACACCAGTGTCCCCAAAAAAGAAGTTTGTCTCCTCGTGCAGCACGAGTTGGAGCAAGACCGAGACGAACTAGATGCCTGGCAGTAAGTAGCCGCAGTCGAATTTGTCGTATATGGATTAAAGCGCCAATAGGAGGGCTTTCGCGGTTAGCAGCAGTTTCAAGATACAGCCAGAGTTGACGATTCCAATCTTCCACGCAATTTGAGTGAACACGTGACTTGTCGTGTTGACTGGTTGTGTTTGTCGGTGTTTGGTGGGCGGCCGATCCGAACTTCAACAACGCGGCTGTCAAGGTTTGAGGACCGCCAGCCATCTTCTTACCCGCTCGAGGCGCCACCACGCGTTGCTCTTTCCCCCTAGCAGTGGATATCCATGAATTGCTACGTTGAAGGCTGTCGCAACGGAGCCTTACGCGACATGGAAGGCTCCTGCGTTCTTTGCGTGCGGCGACTTTGCCGCGTGCACGCACTGCAACCTGCACACGGATGCCCCGACCCATTTGTGAGTGTCCTGCTCTTGACATAGATCATGGATTGGCCTGACTCGCGCCCAGGAGCAATGGGAATTGTACCAAGCCATGGACTCGGAAGCGCGGGAGCGAGAGCTATCGGCTCTCGTCGAGAAGATCGATTTCAGCGCTCTGGCGAAAGTCATCGCGGCTCTCCGCCCGAGCGTGGAAGCCGTCCTTGACCCGATGTTTCTGGGGTCGCCCAGCGAGATCGATCATGGGCGGCTGCTCATGGGCGGGCTCAACGTGCATGTTCCCGTCACGTTCTCCGACGGCGTCGAGTGGCTCATCAGGATCCCTCGAGACAAAATCACGCAACCACCGCGCTCTGTACACCAGGAGATGCTCAGGAGCGAGGTATCCACGCTTCGGTACCTCAAGAAGGCCGGCCTTCCGGTGCCCGCTGTGTTCGCTGCTGAAACGACGGACGACAACGCGGTCCACACCCCGTACTTCATCATAGAGCGCATTCCAGGCGAGCCTATGATGTTCGCGAGTCCGTCTGAAGACCAGAAGGCCAGACAGATTGCGCAGACTGCCGCCCATTTCGTGCAGCTGGCCGCGCTCCCGTTCTCCGCCCTTGGCTATCTTCGAGATGAGGCAGGCACCATCGGTCCCGTCCTCGACCCTGACTTTCTGCGGACGACGCCGGACGGCCAGCTGGTGCCGTCGGACGCGTTCCGGAGCTCGCGCGACTTCTACCGCGACCGGATCTCCGGCGTTCTGCGCGACATAGAGGACGGGCTGCGCTACCCCGTGCGTGCCCTCGACGCATATCTCATCCATCTCCAGCTGCTCGATATAGTGGATATTCTGTGGCCGGCGCATGAGCCCGGCAGTGGCCCCTTCTTCATCAGACACCCGGACGACAAGGGCGATAACCATCTCGTCGATGAGAACCTCGACATTGTCAGCATTATCGACTGGGAAAGGTCCGTATAAGTAACTGCACGCACGTGTACACCGATCTCACGGACATGCCCCGCAGAACCCGTACTCGCTCACCGCAAGAGGCCTTCGTCGGGCCTACGTTTATGATCGACAACAATGCCTTCTTCGCCGGAAGGAACGAGCTCTCAGCCGACGAGACAGCCCTCGTGGCAGCGCTCGAGGGTCTGCGCCGCCCCGATCTAGCGGCCTACGTCCGAGACGGCAAGAAATACCAACGCCTCGAGTTCTGCGTTGCACTGCGCCTGGCAGATTCTGCGTGCTGGGGATTTTTCGGTGGGCTGATGACAGCGTGCGGCCTACCGGACTGGACATCGTGGGATGCCTGGAAGTCGCATGCTCTGGGGCCGGAAGTCTATGGATCGGTTTCCGCAGTGGTCGAGCTCGTCAAAGCAGGGTGATTGCAGTTTCGACGAAATCTTGTGCTAACGAATCTGTCCGACGCCCCGTCTTATGCCAAATGTATGTATACTTGGTGAGACAGAGAGCAACGAGAGCAGGCGCACGAGCGAATCAAACAAACAAGCATCTAGACACTAAATCACAACGCGGCGCAGAGTCCATGCGTTTTCTCTGGGGACGGCCGCGTAACTGCGCGCGCTGGCGGGTGCATCAAGACCCGTCCCAGCGCCGCTTCCTGTCGCCGCCGCCATCTGCGACGTTGCCGAACAGTTCCGCCAGACTTAGCTGCGGGTCCCCGCCGCCCGCGCCGCCCGCGCTGCCCGACGGCCCGCCGCCGGGCTCCTCGCTGCGGCCCTTCTTGCCGTTGCCCGAGAAGATGTCGAGCCACGTCGTGTCGTGTTCCTGCGGCGCGGGCGCGGCGGGCGGCGCGCCGCCCATGCCGGACGTCGGCCAGTCGAACCCGCCGAGCGGCACCGGCGCGGGCGGCGGCGGCGGGCGGAACGCTTGCTGCTGCTGCTGTTGCTGCTGTTGCTGCGCGCCTGGCGCGGATAGCCCGAACGCGTCCATGAGCTCGCGGCTGATGTTGATGTTGACGTTCATCGGCCCCGCGCCGGGCGGCGCCGTCGCGACGCGGCCCAGGTTGTAGCCCAGCGCGGCCATCGGGTTGTGCGGCGCGGACGGCGGGCGGTGGTACAGCGACGCGAGCGGCGGCGCGGGCGGCGCGATCATCGCGCCGTGCGGCGGCAGCCCGCCGTCCATCCCGTACGGCGGCGGGTAGCTGCCTGGATGGTGGTGGTGGTGATGGTGGTGCGGGTGTCCGTGACTGGACGCCGTCGACGAGCTGTCGCGGCGCTGGCGCTTGTGCATATGCTGGCCGTGATCCATGCGCTCGCCCGATACGGGTAGCGGAAGGCCAGGTGGCAATCGGGTATACGAAGACGAGGGAGCAGTCGGCGCCGGTCTCGAGGACGGCTGCACATGTCGTCAGCGCTGTTGCAATGCAATGCAATCCAGATCGCGGCGGCCGAGACGGTTAACCAGAGTAATGTCAGCGCAAGCCGCACCGTCTGCCCGTTCTGCCGAGCGAAGGAGCGGGCGTGGACGCGTGCAGGAATAAAGCACATGCAAGCCGTTGCCGACTGCGCCGTATGCCATGCACAGAGTCTCTCGGCGGGCACTTGACGAATGCGCTGCGCGATGTAACGCGTAAAACGACGAAATGGGGGAAACGATTGTGAACCGATGAAGAGAGTTCCATCTCGTATGAAACCGGGATAGGGGCGAACGCGATTCGCACTCGGCAGTGAATCGCAGTGCGTTGGCGCAGCTCATTCGACAGCAGCATAGGCAGAGGCACATATAATGGCCGCTGAACGCAACATATCGAGGAGGCGCGGAGACGAACGTGCGATGCAACGGGTAACAGATGCCGAGGAATGAAATGGGGGAGGAATTGAATGGACTGGCTGAATAGACCGTAAGCTCACCTCGATGTCCATTGCCAGGTCGCGGGAGCCGGGGACATCTGCGCGACGCTCATCGTCGTGGTCCCTTGGCTCGTCCTTGGGGCCGCTGCCGGAAGCTTTCTTGCCGCTGCCGCCGCCGGCGCCGGAGCCGCCCTTGCGCTTGGGCTTGGGCTCGGCGTCCGAGTCCTCCTCGTCCTCCTCGTCGTGCTGGTCCTTGTCCTTATCGCCAAAGTCCTCGGGGCCTTTGGCGTCGCGTTCGCCGGTGAACTGTGGGAGCCGGGCGGTGAGTCGCCGCGGACTCGGGCGCAGCAGCAGCAGCAGAACAACAATGTTGGTACACTTACATTGAGCCGTTTCTTGACGATCTTGTCAATGTCGCCCGAGCAGTATTCGTATAGCTTGTACTTCTGGCCTATGGGTATGGCATGAATGCTTGGTCATCGCGCCGGACGACGAGCAACGCACCGACGGGGCCGCCAAAGATGATGACCGCAACGTCGACGGAGCAGAGGACGCCGAGTTCGTACGCCTTCTTGAAGAGGCCGTTTTTCCTCTGTCCGCGGAATTTTGAGCACGCCAAGCCTTTTCGCGCATGCAAGGGCCAGCGTGCAAAAATAACCCGGAACGCACCTTCAGGAAGGTCACGCTGCGGTTGCGCTCGTTCTGCGTGCGGGTTTACTGGTTAAGCGCCTAGAGTGGAAGCTGGCTGCTGGCCGCGCACCGTTATGCACTTGATCTCAATCTTCCTGCGGCCCATCCTGACGGTGTTGCGAGACTGGGGAGCTCCCACAACGCAGGACGCAGCCGCCGCTATTTTAGGACCTTCAGAGTCCGCCCGGCACCAATAATCGGCACCTCGGCACCGGAACCGCGGCACACCACCGCGCGACGTCACCCCGCCCGCTGCTATTTTTGCACAGGCGCCGACTGCCCTCGTGTGTATTTTTATCCATTCTCCATGCTCAGGACTCCAGAATTAGATCGCCAGGCCCAGGGATCGACATTTTGTTTGGGAATTCATCTCCCAGCCTCACTGAGCCTCCCGCGGCAACGGACACTGTATGCAGGCACCCTCCTTCTCCCCTGCAGAGAAGCGGTCGCAGTTCAAACACAGTCGCTCCGCGAAGCGCCCCCATCCTGTCTCTCACCCACCCCCGGAGATATGAGGCAGAGAGAGGTGGCACGCTGGATGGATACACTCCGCGTCCCTGCCTATTACGCCGGGCTGACTGTACATGTAATCTCGCGCCTCCCGTCCCCCCGCGCCGGGCTGCAGAGCCCAGGCTGTTGGCGTTCTCTGCATTCACTGCGTAGCCGCCGTCGGTGTCCGAAGACCGCACCATTGCGGCTGCACACCCCCCGCCGCGCGCGCGCGCGCTCGAATCGAATAAGCCCAGCGTCTCGAACGGCCGACCCGCTTCAAGAAGCCGGGGAGCCGTCTCCGCCACACTGACACACATGCGCCGGCCGACGACCTGCTCGTGCCCGCCGGTTGGCCAGCTGCAGGTGATTCACGAGTGGAAGGGATCCCCATGTCCAGGGTCTGCCGCCGGCTGTTTGGCGCGCATGAGAACGCGGAGGGCCCGCCGGGGGAGCAATGCGCAGTTCGCATTGACACGGGGCCGGACAGCGATGCACACAAACTTAACAGTGAGGACAGCCAAGAAAACACGGCATGCGCATTGTGGGATGGTTCGTTGGTGGAGTGTACAGTGAGTGAGCGGGGCGGCGAGAGTGTGGGGTGGTGTACAATGAGCAGGCAGGGCGCGACACGACAGGATGCACGAGAGCGAGGCATAGTAAACGACATGAGGGCATAGATGATGGCGACACATAGAGGGATCCATAGCTTTCAGGAGAACGAAATCGTAGAGTCCAGTCCGGTCGGCAGGGAAGACACCCGCGCGGCGGGCGCGTCTCGCCCTCAGAACTGGATGTTGAGCATCGCGTCGTACCTGGGAGCAGACGCGTGAGCACAGCATACGCGCCGGGCCCCAAAAAGACAAGAAAGGCGTACTGCCGGCGCGCCGTCGCGTTGCTCAGGGTGCGGTATCCCTCCTCGAGTAGCTTGTACACCTCGGGATTGCCGCCCTGCGGTCTCTCAGTCAGAAAAGTAAGGCATGTGCCCCTCGCACGCACGTTTCGCGGGTGATGTTGCACCGAGCGCTGCCGATACGCGTTGCGAATCTCCGTGGCCGACGCGAGGCGGTTGACGTCTGCACCGAGCAAGAGGAGGGGGACGGTCAGTACACACTCATCAAGCGAGACGAGACGCGCGCGCACGGAGGATGCGGTAGTAGTCCTTGACGGGCGGCATCGTCGGCGTCGTGCCGCGCGCCATCGCGGACACAGGGCGCCCGAGCGCGGGCCCGGCCGCGCTGCCAAACCCGCACCCGCGCCGCGCGTCCGCAAGGTCGCCCTGCAGCTTCTCCTTCTCCTCGAGGTGCGGGCACAGCTTCATCGCGAGCAGCACGTCAGCGACCGCCGCGTCGAAGTTGCGCAGCGCGATCTGCGCGCCGCCGCGCGTGCGCAGCGCCTTCCAGTTGTTCGGCACGAGCTCGAGCGACAGCGACGCGTCCGCGATCGCCTCTTTGTGCTTCCCGGACTGGAGAAACAAAGGACAGGTCAGTCAGAAAGGCGCTTTGAGGGTACATGATTATGGGTCGACATCTACCCGGTGATAGGCGATGGCGCGGTTGTTGAGGATAACGGCGCGGATGGGGCCGCCGTGGCCCTCTTCCTCCTGGTCTCCGATTTGCTGCACGCGGGGGTTGGTCAGCTTACAGCTATTCTCTCAAGAATATTGAGATGCGGACTTTCAGCGCTTTCTCATAGTGCTCGATCGCGGCGGGGTATTGCGCCTTGGTGTACGCGGCGTTGCCGTCCGCCTTGGCCGCGATCACGTCCTCTGCCCGCCACAGGAGTATACGCGCGTGCCGGTCGTCAGGGTTCGTCTTGAGCGCCTCCCGCGCATACTGTATGCTGTCCTGCAGCAGTCCGCAGAGGAAAAGCACGATGCCACGAAGTGTGTACGCCGCCGTGTCAGTCACGCCCAGCGTGCCATCGCCAGCCCACAACCTCGCACTCAGGCGACCAGTTTCGCTGCTGATAGTTGAGAGAACCAAACCAGAGGACACGTAGAGCTGGCCCGACTCACTCGACCGGCTGTGGGGTGTCGAACGCGCACCAGTTCGCTTTCATGTACGCGTCCGCCTCCTCATGCCGCGCTACGCTCAGCTGCAGATGGTGTTTCGTGAAAAGCTTCCAGTCCTGGTTCCTGTCGGCGATACGGAAAAGCACCTGCAGGTTCTGGAAGTTGTTGTTGAGGAGGTATTGGATAAAGTGCTCGTCGTTGAGAACGACGCGGCTCGCGCGGTGGTCCTCGTCGATGAGGATGATGCCCGAGCCGTCCTCGTTGCGGGCGGTCGTGAGAACGTTGCGGTGCGTGATGCGCTGGCGCAGCAGCTGCACGCCGCTTTCCATGTCGTACAGATGGACGTAGCCCATCGCCGTCGTGAGAAATATGATGCCATGCGGCTGCGAGACGTGTAACGAGAGTGGGTAGTCGTCGAACGCGTCCGGGGAGAAGTTGAGCGGGAAGACGCGGTGCCCGAACGCGGACTCGCCGTCCTGGTTGATCTCGGTGATGCGGAGCTGGAATGCGCGTCGTCAGCCGTGCTTCCGCCCACACAGTCATCGGGGCACACAGCCGCACCTCGGACGACATCAGCGTACGCTTGGCGTATATGCACAGGGTCATGCCGCGTGGGAATCCCGTAAGGTCCGACTCCACCAGATCCAGGGCATGGGCTTCGACAAGCTTGCTCGCGCCTGCCTCGCGGCAAAAGAGCTGGACCAGGCCCTCCGCAGGGATGTGCTCGCGCGCATCGATGTTGGGCTCGTGTGCCATGAGCGCGCACCAAGAACCGTCCCCGCAGACGCGGTAGTCTGAAGGAAAGAATGAAGTAAGTTCGAGAAGCACGGCAGGTTTTTTGGACGCACCGACGACGGTAGCGTTGCCCAGTGCCGGGTCGCGCAGGAACCACTCCTCCGGGCGCCCGCAGCGGTTGCGCGTGACGCGCCAGTGCCAGACGGCGCTCCGCGTGACGACGGCGACGGTGTGTGGGTTGATCCAACGCACAAGCTCGACGTCGTCGTTCATCCGGTGCGACTCGAGCTTCGCGCCCTTCTCCGCGTCGCAGACGTAGAGCATGCCCTTCGCTGCGCGGCGGGCAGTACGGATGAGCAGGGATATTCCGGGATAATGTGAGATTAAACTAATCTACCTCCGACGAGAACCGCGAGCATGGACTGCGGGTTGTACGCGCCGTCGTCCGTGTTCTGCCAGGTGTTGACGACGGAAATAGGGTCGCTAAGCTCGAGCGCGACGCTCTTCTTCTGCTTGCCCGAGACATGCGTGAAGACGGCGGCCCGGTTGCTGGCCAGGTTCACATGCTGCAAGTGACGGGGTCATCAGTGTCGGCAAGATGCACCGCGGAGCCAAAGGAAGGCCGCGCACCTCGATCCTGCCGTGCTGCAGCCCCCCGGTGCGCAGCAAGTTGTCCTGGTGCGAGACAATGAGCGCCTTGTGCGCGCTGGCCATCCTGGGCGGTGGAGGGAGCAGGCAAAGAACGCGCAAGCTGGGGGCGTGCCAGAAGCCGCCACTCGGTCCAAGCCATTCGGCTGCCTCGAGGCAACGCTCAGGGTTTTCTGGCCGAAAAAGAAACCGGATCCCCTGCACGTGACGGCCGCGGGCGCGCTTAGATAGTGACCGTTTGGAGGTGATTGATGCGCTCTGGAGATCGTTCAATGTGGATCGACTGGTACGCGCTGGTGGCTGCGTGAATTATGACCTTTGCAGCGGCCTGGACAATGCGCAACACGAGGTCAATGCAACTCGCTGAATGTAACGGATTTATTAGACGCACCGCGAAGAAGGCCAGGGACAGGCAATATTCGGATAACGGGCCGAACAACGGACGACAGGCCAGACATTCCGGGATACCGCGCATCGAAGCAGATCCAGACCAAGTGCTATGGCATTCGGGAAGTTGCAGGACCAAGACGTATGCAGATAAGCGGTGGCTTGCCATTGAGCGTACTGAGACGCGCTTTGAAACGCCGATCGTTCCGGCATTCTCACTGCCTGCTGGCACGAGGCTTAGTTCAGGCGCGGATGCAATGACAAGGGCAATGGCATCCGCACAATGCTACCATAGGGGTATAAAGCCAATGCACACTATCGTCCTGTGATAAAGGGTGGCGATTGAGTGCTTTATCGTTACGGACGTCAGGAAGATGCCCAACCTGGTGCTAACCCGAAGAAATATCTGAGGATCGCGATGGGACGAGTCAATCCATGTCGGGATGCATTGCGAACTGGAGTCGAATGCGCCTCTCGTTGCAGACCTGGCGCAGCTCACGGCACGCCTCCGTCTCGCCCCTCAAGCCCTGCCTGAAGAAAAGGAACCGGATGTCGGTGAGGGCGGGAGATGCGGGGATTATGTGGCGCAGACGAATCCAGGCGGCATCCACAAATGCCTCTGCGGAGTCGCGGGTGTAGCTGCACACAATCTTGATGATGCGCAGGCGCCCCTGCAAGGCGGCCATCTCTGCCTCCGAGGGTGCAGCGGAGAGACGAAGCGAAGTGATGCGCGGGCACGCGGCAATTATGGGCGGACTAGGGAATTGATTTCTGAGGAGAGTGAGGTGCCGAACGCGTGTGCATTTCGAGAGCGTGCGCTGCAGGTCCTGTCCCGAAAGTTGCCCCAGGCCGCCTGTAGACTGCACGGAAATTTCGACTAATGTGTCGTGCGATGACGACAACAGCAGCGAGTAATGTGCAAACCGGGTTGCACTCAGATATTCGAGACTACAAGCGGGGCGCGGCAGGGGCGAGTCGCTCGTGGTGGCCCCCCGCGCGTCTTCGATCAGCCCAAAGTTTAGCCGTTTGAGCACCGGCGTCAGTGACAAAATTTCGAATAGCAAGCTGACGGTGAAATGTCCGCTCCGTGACAGCGGGCCGGACGTGAAAGTGAGCGCAGTGAGCGTGGAGAAGGCTGTCCTCGGGAACTGGGCAGAAAGGTACCCTCGTACGGATTGTAACATCCATGGCGGCAATTCGAGGGTCTTGATACAGGGATAGTGCAATAGGAGCGCTTTGAGTCCATCGTCAACGTCCGCTGCGGCGTCGAGCGCATCGCTGCTTTCGGTCGCGCTGAGCTTGTCGGGTTCGACATCGACATTGGGCCCAAGAGTCCCGAAGCAAGGGAGCCCAAGGACGAGGTGCGCATAGGTCCCGTTGTGTAACACGACGGCGGGCAGGGGGCTCATCGTGGCTGCCAGCAGACAGAAGCAAAAGTTGGCAACCTATTTCAAACTGCGACCTATTTCAAACTGCGCAAGGCGCTTCCGACTGACATCACGTTACACGAGCACAAACGGCGTCGAATTGCGTGTATCAGGATAACAAATGAGGATACAAAATGCGGTGATAGTCTAGGTTACTTTGCCAGAGATACATATTCGATTCGATTCGATCCGAATGTCCAAGCCACCGTTTCCTCAGGCGAGTGCAGCATTTTTAGGAAGCCACCGCGCGCTCGACGACGCCTACGCGCGTAAAGTCCACACTTATGATTTCACCTTCTTCTAGATCGCGGCTGGCACGTAGGACGAGCGCTGGACCTGCAAAGCCTGCGAGCGCGTTTGCGTCCTTATCCGCCGCTGCCATGTGTACTGCGGGGAAATAAACCCCCACAGCAGGAACGCCACATGCAGCACGGGGCAGACGAAGCACGCGCGTCTGGACGAGGGCGAGAAGCGCAGCGCGCGAGTCGGACACGCCAAGCGCCAACCCGGCCTGGACCACCTCGCTCTTCGACGGAAGGCGCGAGGCCGCCCAGTCCAGCGCGCGCCCCAGCTCGGGGTTCCCGCGCACGGCATTCCGCAGGACGTCCGCCAGGCGCGCGAGCGGGAGCTCCTCGGTCCCCGGCGCCGTGAACGTCGTCGCGCAGGCGAGCGGCGGCGCGATGGCGAGCACGGTGCCGCGCGCGATGGCCCGGGTCGTGGCGTACCCCGCGGGCGTCAGGCGCATCCCGGGCAGGGCCATCGAGTGCGTGTCGCTCATGCGGACCACGCCCGCCGCGGCGTCCTCGGCGAACGCCCACTTGCGCGGCCGCGGCTCGGCGTCGTCGCGCTCCGCGAGCATGCGCTCGAGGCGGCGCCGCTCGGCGCCCATGCGCAGGCGGACCCACTCGGGCACGCTCTTGCCGAACGTGCGCCCGTCGGGCGTCTTGCCGAGCCGCACGCTCGTGCTGACGTCCGTCAGGTCCGGCGGGAGGCGGCTCAGGTGCTTGCGCGCGTCGTTCAGCAGCCCGAGGTCGAGCGCGGCGCTGGCTGCGAAGAGCCGCGCGCGGATGCCGTGCGGGTGCAGCGAGAGCGCGTGCTGTGCGTGGCGCGCGGCGGAAGAGGGGAGCCCTGCGCGCAGAGCCGCCGCGGCCAGCTTGGCGAGCAGATCGAGCAGGTCGCTGTCAGCCCCGGCGTCTGCTGGGGAAGCCGCACCGTCCTCGCCCGTTTGGGCCGCGGAGGGGAACGAGACAGTTGATTCATTCCCCTGAGCCTGAGCCTTGGACGGTGTGGTATGGACCGATGTGGGAGCGGTGCTGTGCGTTTGGTTTGAATGGTCAGAGGAGGACCCGCCGAATGTCGTGTCCGAGCTCTGACGTCGCACGGAGGGTGGCTGGCCGTCCTGACTGGTGCTAGCCGCTGCCGCTGGCAGGGTCTGGACGGGCGCGTCGGCTAGGATGTCGCGGTAGCGCGCGTACGCGATTTCAAACAGGCCGGCGGCAAAGATGACCTTGGCGGCGTCCCTGGCGTTGCCGCCGGTCCTAGGAAGGTTCAAGGCGCGGTACTTTGTCGCCGTGGCGAGGTCTCGCTCGGCTGCAATGACCTATCCCATTCGTCGTAGCCAGGCGGGCGGAGACGCGGGGTCAGACGGCACGTTCGAGGGGACTGTTGGCTCACGCACCTCCATGAGCGCGTGGATGCGTTTCGTGCGCGTCAGCGTGTTTGCCGATGCCGGGTTCGCTGAGGCGAGCATGTCCTTGACCACCTGCGGACACCGGGGCACGCGATCGGCCAGCCTCTTGATCTCCCGCAGATGAGGATCCTTGGGACCCTCGTCCACCGGCTTCGGGGCTGGTGCTGCGGGCGCCGATGATTGAGTTGGGACGGTGAGGAACGACGACAGGCGGCTTGCGAGCTGCTGAAGCTCGATGTCATCGTCCGAGAGCTCATCGGCTGCTGTCCTGGCTGGCCGTTGGGGCTTCGGCCGAACGACGACGGGCGTTGATGCATTATTCCATGCGCTGGGCGGCGGGCGCGACGAGACTCGTCTGACGGGAGACTGGCCCGTCGCCGGCTGCGCGTGGCTGGACGAGTTGACGGAGAGCGAGGAGAGGCTGGCCGATGGGACGCTGACGGCGAGCATGGCAGAAGTCCGAAGAGAGAGAGCGTAGAGGGAAGGAGCGTTGGCTGGCTGTGGTTAGCCTTTAGCAGAAGGGAATCGCATGCGCGCCATGAGGCAATCGCTGTAAGTAAAAAACGCAACAGTCGCCGATCAACCGCTTGCCGCCCCTTTCGCACGCAAGAACCCGACGTCACCTTCCGACCTGCCTATTCCGGACAGCCGCTCAATTACTCCGCACAGTCGTCTCAGGATCCCAGGGCCTCAGGCTGTCCTTGAGACGAGCTCTAGCACCTCTGGCAGCAGTGTTCTTGGCTGTTCGGCACCCGGAGACCCTCAACGTCAGGCGCCTGAACCGCCTTTGCCGACGCTAAGCTCGCCATGACGAAACAATGGCTCCGCGGCGGCTATGTCATCGGAAGCCACGGCGCGATGCATGCGGCGCCTGCGCGAATCGGCGAGCCTCGCCGGGTCGCATCGTCGCACCGTCCGAACATCTTCCTGCCCACCCGCGCTTCGCTTCCCTCCCGCGTCCCACGCTCCGTCTCAGCTGGCAAAGCAGCAGCACACAATGCAAATTTCTTCCCACCCAATGCAGGATCGCGTTTACGTCACGTGCTGCGTATTGATTGAATTGGCTGTTTGCAGGGCCGCACTGATTGCCGTGCCCCACGCCGAAGGAAGAACAAGCGACCGACAGCGCGCGCGACTCCCGCAAACAATCACAGTTTGCTTGGCCTCCCCCACAGGCGCATGTCACTGTCAACGTCAGGCGCCGGCGGAAGGCGTCTCGCCGATGGGATGGTCGCCACAGCAAAAGTGAGGAAGGAGACTAACCCAATGCTCATGGCTCTGCGACGACGGCAGCGGTCCAGTCGCACAGTCACGGGCGGCAGTGTTCAGCCACTCGGAGATCCATTCCATGTATGAGAACGCAGACCCTTACGTGCAAGAGCTGGCCGCACGCAGCGGGAGATGCTCTCATTGCATGGAAGCGTGGTCAGGAGTAGCGCCTTCCGTGCATTCAATCCGCACCGACAGCATATCTTCTAGTTCGAGACGCACCACTGCTGGCCCCCGCACGTGAAGCACATAGATAGCACTAGCATAGGGACTCCTGAAGGGCACTGTGCGAAAGAGCTGATGCTGTTACCCTGTTGGGCGACAGCAGGCGTATCAAGAGGCACCCGCATTCCAGCCCGGCGCCTCGAGATGAACCCTGTGCGACGGCCAGGGGGAGAAGCGCATAGGGCTGCGCGCGGGCTCGCCGTTCCGGTCGCGGCGGCGGAGGACGTCCGAGCTCGCCACCTGGCCACGCTCGGAGATC
The DNA here is from genome assembly GCA_030578095.1 of Auricularia cornea. Lineage (NCBI taxonomy): Eukaryota > Fungi > Basidiomycota > Agaricomycetes > Auriculariales > Auriculariaceae > Auricularia > Auricularia cornea. Next base: position 631,699 of record JARLTE010000009.1, on the reverse strand, counting down.
TGAGAAGCGAGATGAAGCACGAGATCCCGCTCGGCTTCGGGGCTCGCAAAGTCAAATTATCGCCCCACGATCTGGAATCTGGAATCTTCAGGGTAGGCCCAGGGCTGACGATCCGTCTCTCCGCAGACCCCCGGGCGGGGGGAGGAGAAGAGTCCAGAGACGATCTGTGTCGCACACACATGCGCGAATCGGGTCCGTGGTCAGCTGTGGGGTGCAAATCAGATTACGAGCGCGGTGGGAGAGGGCGCAGGGGAGGAAGCCTGAGATTAGCGCTACCCGGGTCACCCGGCACTCTCCTGTACTTACTGCAGTGCGCAATGATTCCACATCGCGTTACCAGATGGATTGGTGGGAGAGGAGTGGTGTGTTGTCGCCGTGAGATGGCATTCGCGCGGACGGGTACAGTAGTGGTTCGGTCTTCGCAGAGGCCGCCGATCTGTCAGTCTGGACCCAAGAGAGACTGAAGACGACCTCGCGTACCATGCGTTACGACAACGGGCATCTCTACCAGCTTCAACGACAGCGATACCTAGCTCATCGCGCTGAAATTCGATAATGCGGGTTCATGAAACCACCAAAGAGCAAACCAGAACGCCGCGAGGTTTCAGGATGCAAACTCGGGGCCCAGTTAGGTATGAATGACCTGTAAGTGATCCAGGCCAGATCCAGGCTGCGGAGCCACCTATGAGCAACAGGCGCGCCACAGATTGAAAAGGGGAGGGGGCACGGTAGGGGACTACCAGGAAACCGCGCTGTGCAGTGGATCCGAGCGAAGTAACGCAGCATGCTATAGCCGGTCGGTGGCCTCGACCGCGAAAGGACAGAGAGCCACATGGTGGAGCCGCTATGTGGATGCACGGTGGTAAGTGGATGCAAGATTGAACTTTGAAGGTGCTTGACAGAGCCGATCGGGCCGACTCGGATAGGAGCAACACAGCGATCGCGCCACAATCCCGGCCGAACGTCCCCAACGAGTTCTTGTACTAAAGTTGAGCGACCTCGTTAATGCGGGTATGCTTCAACGCGTCAGCTTTGATAGACGAATGTATGTTATATGTTCGTGCCTCGCTCATCATGGGTTCGATGGCGTAGTTGGTTATCGCATCTGTCTAACAACTCTACCGGAGTCTAGCGTTCAGTTCTGGGCGTTAGACTCCGGTTCTGGCACACAGAAGGTCTCAGGTTCGAACCCTGGTCGAATCATGCTTTTACATATTCTTTCGAGTTTCCGAACAAGACATTGCCGAGGCACTGTTGAGGCTGGTTTTACGTCCCTTCTGCGTGGGCCTAGGACGTGGGCTTTGCGAGGATTGCAGATTTTTGGTCTGAAAGCCACTTTCGAGCTTTCAAATCGTCTTCGCTGTTGGTCTAGTGCAGTTGCAGGTTTACCAAGTTCATCTCTCAGTTTCGTTGCCCGCTGCTGGGGTTTCTTCCCTTCGGTCCGACCAGGTGACACAGGATATGAGCCGATTAATTATCGTCTTGCCCAGCGCGCATACAATCTGTTTGCACTGAGACATTCTCTTTGCGTCCTCACGAGCACTCAGCCCGATTAGACAAGCGCCGGCACAAACAGACTGTAGACCATACCGAACGCCCTGCGCGACGCGCTGGAACCCGAAGTGCGCAAGAGCAGCGGGATGCGCCCAACACTGAGCCGGATGCACTCTGGGCGCCGGGTACAAACCTGCGATGCGTCCACGCAGGAGCGCGCACATCGCGTTAAACGGCGCTGGTAAGCGCGCCCGCAAACGCGAGATCAAGCGCATTCAAGTGCATGTGTTCGCGATAGTGACGTGCGCGCGTCCTGGGCCGCCGATCGAGCACGCCAGGCAATGGGCTGGACGGCGCGGACGCAGGGACGAGAAGATTCAGGCTGCATGCGCCCAGAGTCAAGCGCGGACAGCCTGCAGAGCGTGACGTCATAGTGGGGAAGCCTCCCCAGTATCGAACGGAGGTTCGTTGGCGTGGGTCAAGATCTTCCGAGTGTGAAGGGCGACGAACAACGAAATTCTTACATATGTAAAAGCACATTAGGGACGGTATAGGTAGTGCTTGCGGGCATCTGCTGTGTGCAGATTGGGGTAAGAGTGTAGGGCAGCTTGAGTAATGTGGACACGGAGGTGGAAATTGGTTCAGAGGGTTTCATGGGCAGTATTAGAGGGGAGGAGGTAGGTATGCAGGCGCTTTAGGAGCACAAGACACGTTCGCCGTGCATCAGGTCAGGCAGGCCGTGTGGAGGCCACGGAGTAACGTGGACGATACGGCGCAGAGGGTCACTGAGAATGGCCCGATGTCAAACGCGTAAGCGGCCTGTGCAGGCGCGTCGAAGAGCAGACGGAGTGAGCAGGAGAACGTGCACAGGGAGAGGTGGTAACGGCTGGACGTTGTCGGTGACGTCAGCGGGGATGGCCGCTGCGACGTTCGCGGTGACAGCGACAGCGGGAGACAGGACGCGTCTCGGAGGTGCTGTGGGTGGAGAAAGGAAGGAAGGAAAGAGGGAAACTGTCCGAGCCGGGCCCGGCGCAGGGGGCCCAGTGATAGTAGCTCGACGTCCGTCGTCGTCGACGACGGCGACGACGGTGACGGTGACGGCTCCAGCGGGGAAAGGGGGCGGAGGCGGAGGCGGGTCGTGCGCAGGAGCAGTGGTAGTACTAGCTGGACGATGACGTCGACGTCGACGGTAACGACGACAGCACGGAACGGGGAGTGGGGGAGGTGACGGTGGGACCGGCCGTCGGATGAGCATCCGGGTTCTTCCCGCAGGGTGCAACTAGGGAGAAGTTCCAAGGTCCCCAGTTCGAGCCTGGGTCGAATCATCTTTTTCTGCGTTTTCCGGGGTCCCTTTTGGTCTAAGTTTCATTGTTTTTGAAGGATTCCCCAGCCAGCGGCTCGTATCCGAGAGTTTTGGTCTTGCTCCCGGATGTCGGGAGTTTGCGGTGCTTCCGCCGCACAGCCACTGAATATCCCTTTGTCCTTCCGAACCCACCCCGCTTTCCGACCATGGCAGTAGGAGACGACGAGCGGCCACGCAACAAGCACTTTGACATCTATGAGATGCCTGACTTGGACGGCGTGCCAGATGCCATCTTCCAATACGTCGTATTCAAGTCGCATGCATTCGTCGCCTATGACGAGCCGTTCGACATGCCTCAGGAGGTCGACAAGGCCGCAGAACAATATCGGAAACGGCACCTCTCACAGATCCTGCTTAAAGTACAAAACGGAATCGCCTCTGATTGTTTGGAACTGGCTCTGCGGTCGGTGCTCGTCATCATTCCCGCCGTTTCTTATGAATCAACACCGCAGGCTCGTCACAGGATGTGGAATCAAGAAGGACATTCGCGCCGCCTACCGACTCTTGATGCCGCTCGTGTTGCCTCAAAGCCCTGAGCGCCCAATGCCCGTTCCACGGCGCATCCAAGCGCGCGCACTGGCGCTTTTGGCATGCACCGAGCACGACGAGGCCTTCGAGAAGGACCCCGACAGCTGCAACATCGATGCCGCCCTGCGTGCCGCACTGTTAGCCAACGACGCCGCCGCCATGGGTCTCGTCGCGCCTGTCGTTCTCTGGCTCGGGACAAAGCTAGCCGACATGGGCCTCCGGTCGAAGGAGGCATGGGAGGTGACCCAGTTGCCTCAGTACCCTTACAACCCCAGGTTCGCTGAGATGACGTACATGTGGGAGGCGTGCGACCGGAGGTCCGAGGAGATGGATCGCAAGGAACGGCGCCTCGAGAAGAAGATGGCGAAGAACCAGAACGCCTATCGCTGCGCCACGCCCGGTTGCGGCATCATTGCGACAAAGAAGGCAATCCTGCTCAGATGTGCTGGGCGGTGCCCCGAGGAGAACAAGGCATATTATTGCAGCAAGGAGTGTCAGACCGATGTGCGTGAACGTGACCGAGCCTCAGGACCGGCCGCTCCGCTGATCCTCCTGCAGGATTGGAAGCGCCACAAGGAGATTTGCAGGCCTGGGAATCTTCCGGCGAAGAAAGATGCGACAGCCCTCGCGAAGCCTCGGCCGACGCGAGAGGCGGTCTTCGACGAGCCGTGTGACGGGAAAGAACGCAGCATCGAAATCGTCAATCCCAAGTACCCCGGGGGAAAGATGAGGATATCATCCACGACTCTCAGTGCGGGGGCTCTGAGGCTCGCAAAGGAGACAATAACCGAGCGCGCTAACCCGTAGTCTTTGTTTCGACTACGACTACTTCCACACATACGGTACTGATAGGCAGTGATAGCTCCCGTGTTTCATCTCATCGTAATGCCAGCGACCCACATACCAGACGGCGAAGGGGATCACAAAAAAGATAGCCGCCGGAATACAAATTCAACGCCCCGCTGTCAACTGTGTGGAAGGTCCATGTTCTCAACGGCAGCTCGGATGTCGCGAAGCGCAGCCGGCCCCATCGTTGTCGACGAAAGCACGATTTGACCACCAGGCATCGTGGGGTTGTCGATCACAATGTTTCTTTCTTTACCATCGCTGACGAGACTGTCTGCCAGGGGCCGGTCGGGTTCGGCGGGCGGGCCGCTTGCTGGGCCAGGTTGCTGGTCCTCCATGGCCACGACTTCACCCTTCCGGGGCCGGCATGCAGGTTTGTGGCGTTTCCAGTCCTGTAAATTACAATCAGACGTTGTAGCTCTCATTGGAAAAACTGTTGTCTTACCCCATTTTGACACTCCTTGCTGCAGTAGTGAGCCTTTGATTCTGCAGGGCATCCTCCCGAGCACTTGAGGAGCGCTGCCTTCTTGGTGGCAATGATGCCACAGCCTGGGGCAGCGCAGCAGTACGAGCTCGGCCGTTTCGCAACCTTCTTGCCATGCGCCTGCAACTCGCGCTTCTGGCTTTCGACGCTGCGATCGAGGGCCTCCCACAGGTGGTCGAGCGCACCCGCTGCAGGCCGAGCGCCGAGGTCCGCAAGGTGACTTGCGACGGAGAGAACGATGGGAGAGACGAAGCCGAGCGCTGCGGCGTTGTTGGCGAATATGGCGGCCCGTGCGATCGATTTTGTATCGAATTTCAATGCCATTTGTGGGATCGCGGTGTCGTCCATCCATGCCGATGCGAGGAGGCTGTTTGCGCGAGCCTCAATATTGCGCGAGATCCCGCGCATTGGGTGCGGATGCCCTGGGGTCAAGGGCACTAGCAAACCCAGGAGCTCTTTTGCGCGATCTACGTCTTTCTGCGCGCCGCATCCCGTGAGATGTCTGAAATCCAATTATGTGAGAAAATCCGAGCGAGATGACGAAGACATACCGGACTCCCAAATTCAGGATATCTAGAGGGACGCCGCGATCCGCGCCAGCCTGGAGCGACTGGGTAGACGTCCCTGTAACTTCCATAACGGCTTCTGGATGCAGTTTCATGTAGTCTGGGTGGTCGTCGACGTCTGCGGCCGCCGTCAAGGCTGTCAATCTAAGCTGAACGAACTCCAGCATGTTGGGATTCGCCCAGCTCAAAGAAGCGTGGTTGGGCTGCAAGCCTTCGGGTGCATCTACTCGCCGGGGAGGCATGCCTGTGGCGTGGGAGAATAAATGGTACAGAGGTACCGATCGGTTGCAGAGAAGAAAGCTAACCGGAGGAACCCGGTGCCACTCGGACGCGGTCCTCCCGAGTCCCGTCGCCCGCGGCTCGGCGTCCCCAGCCCGGTAGGTGTTTACATGGCCAAGGGGTCAGAGACGCAGGAGACCTGCACGCGCCACTGCGAGGGATAGCTGGTCAATGGTAGTTGCTAGTATGTACACGTCCACAAGACAATAACACAAGCATGGACTGCAGTTAGAAGTCATACGACGCGCTGCTGAATCCTCCAAATCCGCGTCCGCCTCCTCCGCCACCGAATGGTCCGCCCCTGCCCCCGTGCATGTGCGCGAACAGCTGCGAGATGTCGATGTTGGGCCCGAATCCAAACTCGGGTCCCGAGTTGCTCATCCCGTCCTCGTCCTCGCCGTCGTCGTACCGCTGCCGCCGCTGCGGATCCGAGAGCACGGCGTTCGCCTCCGCGACGAGCTTGAACTGCTCCTCGTCGCCGCCCTTGTCGGGGTGATGCTTCAGGCTCTCGCGCCGGTACGCCTTGCGGATCTCCTGCTCCGAGCACGAGCGCTCGAGCCCGAGGATCTTGTAGTAGTCCTTCGTCTTCGACCGCTTGAGCGCGACCTCCGCCTTGCGCAGCTCATCCTTCAGCGAGCGCTCCACGGACGCGTCGAGCCCGGCTTCGCCCTGCGCGGCATCCAACGCCGCGCGGAAGTCCTGCATTGCCTCTTCGAACGCGTCCTTTGCAAGCTTCGCGCGGGCGCGGGTTCGCAGCGCCTTCCATTGCAGAGGCGAGATGGCGATGCACTCGTCCGCGTCGGATATCGCCTCGTCCGCCTTGTTGATCTGCGAGGGGAATGTGAGCCGACAGTGTGATAACGTGGCAGGGCATACCTTCAGATAGGCGGTGGCACGATTAGATAGCAGCGTGGCGCGCAAAGGTCCGCCGCTGCCCTCCTCGATGTTCTGGCCGATGATTTCGAGCGTCTCGGTGTACTTGGCGATAGCCTCTTCCGTACGGCCGGCCTTGAAGGCATTATTGCCCTCCTCCTTGACGCGCTCGACGTCGCGTGCTCTGCGCAACAAGAGTCGCGCCGCTTTGTGCTCCGGGTCGGACCGCAACGCCTGCTGCGCGTGCTGGATCGCCTGCTGGGTCTTGTTCGTGACGAAGAGTACCAACCCGCGCAGGGCGAGCGCGTCGGGCGCATTCTGGTCGAGCCGCAGGGCGTCGCTGTTCGAGAATATTGATGAAGCATGTCGAACGACGTAGAACGGGATGGAACTCACGAGGCTGCGATTGCGGCCGCGTCGAACTGTTTGCGCGCGAGATCGATACGCACACGCCAGAGACGCCATGCCACTGGCGGGTCGCCCTCGCACGCGTCCGTCGCCTTGTCGAGCGCGAGCCGCGCAAAAGACCAGTCGCCCTTTGCCATTGCGTCTTGAACGCTTGCGAGGTATGACTGCATCGTCTTTGCCGCCTGCTGCTGCTGCAGCGTGGTCGCGTTGCCAGGTTCGATGGCCAGGGCTTGTTGCAATGTGGATATTGCGAGTGCAGGGTTGCCCAATGCCAAATGACATCGCGCGAGCCGTGTAAGGGTCTTGGCCGAGGGTGCGGATGCCTGCAGGGCTGCCGCCGCCTGGCAGTCTGCAAGCGAGGGCTTGAAGCGTTTGAGTGCCATCTGAGCCGCTGCCCGGTTCGTCAAGTAATTCGGCTCATTGGGATTCAGGTCTACACAAAAATCATGTAATGGAATAAGGAAGAGTTGGATACAGACATACCTATTGCCTGAGTGTACAAGTTGATAGCCTCCTGGTATTTTTTCTGCTTGAAGAGCTGGTTTCCCTGCTCCTTCAACCGTTCGGCCTTAGTCGCAGGGTCAACGTCAGGCTCTGGCTCAGGTGTTGGCGACTTCGACACTGGCGGTGGCGAGCTGGACGATGCGCCGTTGGGCGGCTCGGTGTCGGGCGACCTATCCACCAAAGCCGTTATGAAACGCGTAATGCGCTCGCTACGGAGCTCGCTCACGTGCTGGCAGGTGCTGGGCTGCTGGTCGACGCAGCGGCGGCAGCGGCGGCCTTGGCGGCAGCGGACTTCTTGCTCTTTTTCTTGGTCATCGTCGCGGGCGATGAGGTACGCAAAAGTCGGCAACGAACACCAATCGACACGGGATCGGCCGGCGGCTGCTAAAGCCACACCGCGACACGGCCTTGCAGCATGGCAGTCTCATGCATCTCACCCCGCGGGAATGTCAGTTCGAATGCGAGCTCACTGCTGCCGACGTTTCCCGCCCAAGTCCGCTCACCACGGTAGTACAATCCCGCGGAACGCGCAAAACCCGGCCTGACCCTGATGGCTATCCAAGCCAATGGCTACAGATGCTGGGGAACTCGAATCAAAGCAATGGATGGATTGTAATGACCACCTCGACGCTGCGGGTCGGCGGGTCCGGACCAAATGCTCAGCCGGGGATGTGGCGACGGCGCGTGTGCAACCCTGCACTCTGGCGCTCGGAATCAGTGTTACCGGCTGGCGAACACGTACCATCATAAAGTCGTGTGACTCCCTTCTCGCTAGCTTTTTCTCCTTCGGCGTACTGAGGCAGCCCGATCGCGCTGCATACGATCGGGACGCATTCGATCGCCTTGTCGGCGAAATTGGCATGGTTTCCGCAGAAAAAGAACTGAGAACCAGCGTGAGAAAGACTGTCTGTAAATATAGGAGTGCACGGTTCAATCCCTTTCGATCATGGGTCTTGGATTGCGCTCGGAACAGAGCCGCCACCGGCTCCCCCCGGTTAGTTTTCCTCGTCGCCGTCAGTTGCAGGACCCTCGATACGCTTTCTCTGTGCCACAGTCATGCCTCCCCGCCGCTTGAACGGACCTCAGCGCATGCAGACAGACGGCTCCTTGGGCTGGGCAAATCCCAACATGCTCCAGTTCATTCAGCTCAAGATGAAAACCTTCGTCGCGGCCGCAGACACACCCGACCATCCGGACTTCAAGCATCTGCACTCAGAAGCCGTCATGGAGATTACCGGGCGGTCTACCGATTCACTCCAGGCCGGCGCAGACAGGGGCATCGCTGTGGACAGGTTGAACTTGGCTGTACGGTATGGGGACCAGCACTTTCATAGCCTCGACATCGTCTGTTCAAATCGCTTCGCAGGCATCTCACGGGCTGCGAGGCCATTAAGGACGTAGATGAAGGAATCGACCTCCTCGAATTTCTAGTGCCGCTATCCCCCGAGGTCCCGCATGTAAACCCTGCGCCGCGCAGCGTCGAGGCACGCGCGAACAGCGTCCTCGCGTCGGCATGGATGGACATCGCGACAAGAGGGACGGCTTCGCAGATAGACCTCCAGTCGCTCCACCGCGCCGCACTGTTCGCGAACAACGCCGCGGCACTCGGCTTCGTCCCACCGATCGTGCTCGTCGTGGCGAAGCGCCTGGAGGACTTCGGCGCACGGTCCGCTGCGGACTGGGAGAAGCGGGTCGGCCTCCCGTACGATCCCAAGTACGCACGATTCGAGTATCTCTGGGAGGCGTTCGATCGACGCGTCGAGGAGATGGAGCGCGAACTGCGGGCGCAGGACAAGAAGGTCGCGAAACGGCCGACGTCGTACTGCTGCGCTGCCCCAGGCTGCGGCATCATCGCTACCAAGAAGGCAGCGCTCCTCAAGTGCTCGGGAGGGTGCCCTGCAGAATCAAAGGCTCACTACTGCAGCAAGGAGTGTCAAAATGCGGTAAGACGACAGAATGTCGTGTGACATGCCATCTCTGAATGCTGTTTGCAGGATTGGAAACGCCACAAGCCCACATGCCGCCCTCGGAAGTGCGACGTCGAGTCCACGGCGTCCACTGACTCCATCTCAGCGACCCGTCCGTCCTCCGACCCGAACAGACGCATCGCGGACGGGCTAGTCACCGATGGTAAGGAGAGAAGTATTGTGATCGATAGTCCCGGCGGTAAAATCACACTTTCCTCGACAACCATGGGACCGACGGCGCTCCGGGACATGCGGGCTGCTATGGAGAAGATATCTCTCAGCGGTAAGGCGTGCCTATGACCTTGATATCAGACTCTCTGTACTTCAATCACGATATTCGATGGCGAATGCACAGTAAACCTTCGAAATTCGGTACAGAACCCCGTGATCTCCGAGTCGGCGTCACTTCCATACGCCTATGAACGCATGGCCCAAATATTGCGTTAGGCAAGATGAGAGTTAATCCGTGGACCCTATGAGGGAGCCGTGGGCACAAACAGCCTGTCAAAACCCTGGAAGGGGACATGAAAGATGGCTGGCCAGTCTCCGGATGCACAATTCAACTTATAAGCCTTCTTACGTTGCTGCATCGATCGACCCAGAGTATTTGAAGGGCATGATGACCATCGCCCCAGTGACCCTGGTGTTGCACAGGCAGATCAGTTCCCAGCCAGCTGTTCTCTGGAGGTCAATTAGTGCTATTTAAAAAGCTTACCCTTGATATAAACTTTGAAAAGATGCAATTTTTAGCTGTGAGACTTTGGGATAACTCACGTTGTGTCGGAGTTTGGATGCGCGTCGCCGCGGATCCTGCGGCTAGCGCTTCAAGTTGTGCCCTGCTGGTGCCACCCTGATGCCGCCCACCTCGATCCGCCATATCTTCCCAGCTATAGAATAGTCTCGTGGTCCCTGTTCACCCTTGCTGCTGCACGGTATTCAGCTGTTGCCGTATCGCCACTCGCCTGGATTCTGAACTGCTCTGGAATGTTTGCCGTTATCTCCGCCGCAACTTGGTGTGAAATCGGATGGCATCTGTTAGCTGGCGTCGAGCGCTTCACTGTGGCTATATCGCACCAACACGGGTGGGTGGGACTCTGCACGGCGTATCGAAGTGCTGTCTCGGTCTCCGTGACTCCTCCCCATTTTTCAGTTCACCCTCCTGGTCGCTCTGCTTGTTCACTACTTGCGGAGTCCGCCTTTCCGTGCAACATTCTGTACAACACGCGGTATAGTCCATTTGTGCTTTCGATACGGCGTCCTAGGCGGTAACCTCGAGACCTTCCAGTCCGCCAGCAGCCCGCCAGGCTTCGATTCTCCGGGTGTAGTCAATGATGCCTTCCCCCCACGTCGCCGACCTGGCCAACTTGAAGCGATCTGCATCCGCGACCAGCTTCTCCGCCTCGCCCTCGCGCGTGATGTAGCTGGGCGTGCAGCCGACGATGGCGGCCATCATCGCGGCGCGCATGGCGGTCTGCATCGCCCACGCCTCCTCGGCCTCCTTGTTGACCTCGACGACGAACCTGTCCGATCCAGCCTTCTTCGCCGCTTCGTTGAGGATGTACCCGATATGCTCGGCGACGACGTCGAGGATGTGGACGACGTTGGCCGTCATGCCGGTCTGCGTCGGCGTGAAGAAGAAAAAGTTCGGGAAGTCGTGCGTCGAGATGCCGTGCAGCGTCGCCGCGCCGGTGTCCCACTTGGCGTTGAGGTCGGCGCCGTTGCGGCCCGTGACGCGCGCCCCCGTGCTGAACGCCGGGTTCGTGCTGGGCGAGCGGAAGCCCGTCGCGAAGACGAGCACGTCGACGGGGTATTCGACACCGTTTGCGACGACAGCGTTCTTCGTGAGTTTGTCCACGCCCCGACCGTCGGTGTCGACGAGATGGACCGCCGGCTTGTTGAACGACTGCAGGTACTCGTCGTGGAACGTCGGGCGCTTGCACCAGCCCGCGTACCATGCCTTGAGCTTCTCCGCGGTCGCCTTGTCCTTCACAATCTCCTCCGCGCGCGCACGGACGCGCTCCGAGCGCGGGAAGTCGAGCGCATGCAGCTTGGTGATGTGCGCGGGGATATCTTCCGGACGCAGGATCTTGCCTTGCTGGCCGAGCAGCGCCTTGTACGCCGTGAAGGTGCTCCAACCATCGTTGACGAGGTCGACCGGCTGCGGTGCGCCGCAAAGATGCGATGCGAAGTTCTCCGAGCGCGCGCGCTGCCAGCCCTTGCCCGTCGCGATCTTCGTCTTGAACACCTCCGGGTCCGTCTCGTGCTGCCCGCGCGTGTCGCACGAGGACGGCGTGCGCTGGAACACGAACAGCTCGCCAGCCCATTTGGCGAGCTCGGGGACGACCTGGATTGCTGTTGCACCGGTGCCGATGATGCCAACGCGCTTGCCCTGCAGGCCGGTGAGCGTCTGGTCGTCAGGCGAGCCGCCGGTGATGCCGTAGTTCCAGCGCGCGGTGTGGAAGTGCTCGCCGGCGAAGTCCTCGAGCCCGGGCAGCTTGGGGATGTGCGGGATGCTGAGCAGGCCGCCAGTGACCATGACGAACGGCGCGTGCACGGTGATGTCGCGCCCGGCCTCCTTGGGCCCGCGGTACTCGGTGATCTCGACCTTCCACTGCTTGCGACCCTCGTCCCACGTCTGACTCTTCACCTGCGAGCGGAATTGCGCCTTGATCTTCCACTGCGCCGCGATGCGGTTGGCCTGCGCGCGCAGCTCGGGTCCGTACGAGTACTTGTGCTTGGGCGCGTAGCCGGTCTCCTCGAGGAGCGGCATGTAGATGTAGCTCTCGACGTCGCACATGAGGCCCGGGTAGCGGTTCCAGTACCACGTGCCGCCAAAACCGCCCGCGGTGTCGACGATGCAGATGTCGTCCGCGCTGAAGCCGGCATTGATGAGGCGCGCGGCGAAGATGAGGCCACCGTAGCCTCCGCCATAGATGAGGAACTTGATCTCGCCGCCGTCAGCGAGCACGGATGGCTCGGCGTTGAAGGCATCGTGGTCGACCCACGGATCGTCGATGAGATACTTGAACCGATCGGACTCGTCGAGATTGAGAAACTGGGCTGTGCCGTCGGCGCGAAGACGCTTTGCGCGCTCGGCCGCGTACTTCTCCTGCGTCTTCGCATCAGGCGCGACCATCACCGGCTGGGTATGCGCGGCCATGTTGGAGTCGTCGGAGAAGGGAGAGACGAGAAGGATGCAAGGGAATGCTTGAGATCTTCATGTGGACGGGTGAGTGTAAGTACTACAGCCGCATTAGGTCAAGCGCCGGACGTACGACGTGCGCTCGAGATAACCTGGCAGTGGGAAGTCCGTCGTCGGCCCCAATACCACGATGGGGGTGAGCTCTTATACCAGGTAAATCCATGGGATACAGCAGCCATCTTATGGGTGATGCGCCCGCGATTGTGGCCAGCCACGGCGGCCGAGGACTTGAGAGAAGCTTCCGGATCGCGGCTGCTATATACATACCCTGAACATCCTAACCTCAATCGTGTTTGACCGAACACCCCGTTACACCCATTCCGATCGAAGACTTGTCCAGCAAGTGATGTGGGAGCTGCAGCGCGCACTAACAGCCAGTTCTCAGAGCTTCCCTTGGTTCACAATCGGTTTGCTCGAGAGCATGTACTACTCCGAGTCGTTGCACTGGCAGTAGTACTCACAACTCTCGCCCGATGAGTACTGAGTCTGCTAGGTACTCAAGAGACCTCACATCCACCAATCCAACCCGGCGCCCGTCTTCTTCTGCCATGCGGGCCATTGGTGTCGCTGCCAAGTGCATGCACGTGCACGAAGGATCACGCGACAGCGGCGGAGAGCTTCGTCTCCCACACCCCCCACCGCTGCGTACTGTAACCCATTAGCCCTACTCAATTCTGTTTATGTTGAAATGTTGAGATTTTGGCCGCCTGGTGATGGGTGCAGATAAACAGCTGCTAGAATTGAAATCGTCTTGTTGACGACTTGTTGAAAACTTGTTGAGAACAGTGATGGCCTGGCCACATCCGGCGGACCTCATCCTTTCGAGGCAGAGACTCGCTATACCTACTCATGTAGAGGTTGGCCTCAAACGCGGGCTCAGTGCCAATGCACGGTCTCTTCTCCTTCACGTCAGAACGGCTGCCGTGGCGGGCCTCCTCGCCCTACGCGGGCCCGGTTACTGACCAAATCGGGCACCGGGGACAGTGGCCCATGCGGCTGACCGGACATAACGGCGGATTTTGGACTCTGCAGCAGGTTTTCAACAAAAAAACACCTCGTCGAGCTGTTTTTTTGTTGAACGCTTTTTGCCAAGAAAAAGCACATGGTTGCATCAAAACTGGCCGGATATGGGTCAGATTGCTCTTGCGTCTGCGTTTCAACAACCCGTTTCAACAGAATTGAGTTGGGCTATTCGGTGGGCAACAGCGCAGTATTGTACCAGCCTGTCTTGCGCGGCAGCTAGAACGAATAGCTCAAGCGAAACTTTTTGATACCGCAGCCGCATGAACGGCAACTCCAGCGGTGACGGGGCCGGCGGGTGTGAGCTGTCCTGTGCTCGGTGCTCAGGCTGCGGTGCCCGGCGCTCGAATCCTTCCCTCCTTCACTATGGCGGCCAGGCACAGCCCTCCGATCACCTTTGCCACCCGCCCGCCACTACGACAGGATACGTTTAGAGCTGCAGTGACTTAGCAGCGGCCTATTCTGACTCAAAAGTGACTCGTTGTCGATCCTGGCGCGACGCTTAAAACCTTCAACCTCTTCCCCGGATTCCATACTGACGACAATGGCCGCCGCAATGGAGAAGCAGTACGACCTGCTCATCATCACCGACGCGACAGGAAGCATGGGGAGTTACCTCAATGCACTCGGAACCTCTATCCCCGAAATACTCGCTCTCACCCGCCTCTCGGGCCTCTTCACGCGCATTGGCGTACTCTCGTACTACGATTACTGCGACAACGAGGTCGTTCGGTGGTCTGGATGGGATAAGGACCCGAAGGAGCTGCTCGACTTTGTCGCGCAGCTTCGCCCGACTGGAGGTGGAGACTGGCCTGAGGCGGGTGCGTCCTTCCCCACGTGCTGCGCGAACCTGCACAGCCATGATTGACGTTGCGCGCAGCCAAAACCGCAATGATTCGCGCCATGCAGTACGCGGATTACATGGACAAGGACAAGGAGACTATCGTGCTCTTCTATACCGACGCGCCCCCGCACCACGCGCAGTACGGCGGCGCCAACCTGACGTCGGAGCGCAAGGCGTTCAAGGACGGCGCGACGGACTGGGTCACGATCTCCTTCGCGGCCAAGGCGCGCCACATGCGCGTCTTCAGCTTCGTCGCGAGCGGCATGCAGGACCCCGAGCTGCGCTTCTACGCCTTCCTCTCGCAGGCGACCGGCGGGCTCTGCATGACGACGCAGCACGACCGGCACGCGATCTCGCGGCTCACGATCGACGTGCTGCTGCACTGGATGGGCGCGGCCGAGCCGAACGCGCCGCCGCACGCGCACAACAGCCAGACCGTCGCGTTCGGCACCGCGCCGCAGCACGCGCGCCCGAAGCCCAAGGACGAGGACCGCCACTGCGAGGGCTACCTCCCGCCCGCCCGCGGCGCAGCCAGCGCGGCGACGCCGGTGCCACTCGTGCGCGCCGCGCTTCAGCCCGCGCAGGACATCACGCGCGCGGGGCTCGACGCGCGCTTCGTCGCGCTCGCAAAGCGCTTCGCGGACCCGGCGGAGACGGCGTACCGCGCGACGGTGTACGGCACGCTGCGCGAGATCATCGACACGAACGTCTTCTCGCTCACGTACAACGCCGTGTTCGGCCAGCTCTGGCGCGCCGTCTGCCGCGAGCAGACGCCGGAGAAGGAGGACATCGTCGCGGCGTTCGGCCTCAGCGTCGGGAAGATCGCGGACAAGACGGCGCGCGAGGGCATGACGGCGTGGCTCGAGGCCAGCTACGACTCGACCGCCGAGATCGAGGAGATGATCAAGAAGGCGGGCGAGGGCGGGCAGTGGATGTACCTCGACCTCGACGCCCAGGTCGAGATGACGCGCGTCGAGCTGCTCGAGGCGTCGCGCAGCTACCACCGCGGCGTGCTCAAGAAGCTCGCGTCCGTCTTCACCCACGCCAAGGTATGTCCTTCATTCCCATCGCATCGCATCCGTTCGCTTGTTGACACCTTTGCAGCTCGTTGAGCCCGGGACCGTCCTCACCGAGCACCAGCGCGCGATCCCGCTGAACCTTCCCCCGCGCCACATCTTCCGCCTTCTGCCGCACCTCGTCGTTCCGGGGACGCTCTACAGCTCGCGCGCGTCGGCAGTGATGGCGATCCTCGCGCTGCAGGTCGGCGTGCCCTTCCTGGCGGAGGCGGCGACGACGGTGGCCGGGTACACGAAGGGCACCTGGCTGGACCTCGAGCACCCGGAGACGGTGAGCTGGGAGTGCGCGTCGTTCCTGCTGAACGCGCCGGACCCGGACCTCTGCCTCACCCCGGCGGAGCGCGAGACGTACGGCGGCATGCGGCGCTACCGCCTGCTCGAGCTCAACCTCGACGCGGCGCTCTCCGCGCGCGTGCCGTGGACGCCGGAGAAGGCGCGCGGCGTCGGCGACGCGCGCGTGCGCTGCGCGCTCTGTGGGATCATGCGCAGCACGACGATCATGAGCAACGACATGCGCGGCGTGTGCGGGTACTGCGTCAGCTACGCGCTCGTCGGCGGCGACCCCAAGCCGCAGGACGTGCCCGGGTGCGAGCCGGCCGAGAGCTGCTGGGTCGAGTGCGGCGTCCGGACGTGCCGCGCGCAGTACGTCGTGGAGAACCCGGCGGCGCTGAACGTGCGTATCGCATCAAATATCGTGAGCATTGCCGCTGACTTGACGCTCGTGCAGGTCCGCCCGAAGTGCTGGTACTGCCGAAACAACAAGGAGTGCCCCTTCATTGAGTGCAGCAGCTGCACGAACCGCGTCGTCGTGCCGAAGAAGTACGCTCCTGCGGACACCAAGCATTACAAGTGCCCGGCTTGCGCGGGCGGGACGCGCGCGACGGTCGCTGACGCCGAGACGACGGCGCGTGCGCTGTGTGACGAGAACGGCGTCGGCTGGCTCGGCGTGCCCGACATCGCAGACGCAACCTTCAAGGGCCACTCGGCATTCAAGCTCTACAAGGCGCACGGCGCCGCGCCCTTCGCCACAGTCGCAGCCGCCTCCTCCTCCACCACCCTGACGCTGCGCGCGAAGAAGGTGCTGGACGGCGCAGCGGTGCGCGCGCAGCTCGACTCGCGAGTCGGCCGCGGCGCCGTCGCGCGGCACACGTGCGCGCTGTGCTTCGACGACTTCGCGCCGGACCGCGTCGGGCCCGCGTGCGGGCGCAGCGGGTGCGCGCAGCGCGTGTGCAGCGGGTGCCTGCGCGAGTGGTACGGGCGCAACGCGCCGGGCACGCTGCTCAACGCGATGGAGCTCGCGTGCCCGTTCTGCCGCCGCGTGCCCGTCGCGAAGATCGTGCTGCGCACGAACCCCGACGTCGGCGGGCTCAAGGGTGCGTTCTCCCGTCCTCCTCCTCCCAAGTGTGGCGTGGAGGGGTGCTGACGCCTGGGCAGGCATCAAGGACGCGCTGGCGGACCGCGCGTGGTTCTACGCGTGGTGCGGACAGTGCAGCACCGCGAAGCGCGCCGTCGAGCGCGCGTGCACCGGCGACGGGCGGCTGCCCGAGGTGCGCGAGTTCGTGTGCGAGGAGTGCCAGGACGCGAACGCGCGCGAGCTCGCGCGGCTCGAGGAGGAGCGGCGGCAGCTCGAGGCGCTCGCGCAGCGGCTCTTCGCGCACGAGGACCGCGCCGCGCGGCAGCAGCGCCAGGACCAGCTGCGCGAGCTGCGGCGGCAGCTCGAGCTTGCGAAGAAGAGCAAGGCAGGCAAGCTGATGCGGTGCCCGAGGTGTGCCGTGTATGTCGAGAAGGTGCGTGCCCCTGGCCGGTCCAGTCTCATGTTCGGGTCGCTCACCCGAATCGTTCGTAGATGTATGGGTGCGACCACATCACGTGCCACTGCGGTGCCCACTGGTGCTGGGTGTGCGGGAAGGAGTGCGACGAGCGGAACATCTACAAGCACTTGAGCAAGGAGCACGGCGGGTTCTACAACGACCCCGTCGACGGCGAGTACGACTCGGACTATGACTCGGATTGAGCGAATGATGATGATGATGTGTGTACTATAAGCAGAAGGTGGAATCTGTGTAGCAGCCGCGATCCAATAATATGATGACTATCCAGTCTTTGCGGGGGGTGGGCGACGACGAGACCGTAGCATGTGTGGCAGCTGACGAGAGTAAGACGAATAGGTCACGTCGGTTAGAGTGACGACGAGGTTAGGCGGCCGTTCTGGCGTACGAGAACAGTGTTTCCTCCACAGATACCAGCCAGAGATCACCAGCAAGCTCCTGCACGAAAAATGAGCAAATGAGTCAGGACAAGGCAGTGTTCGGTCCTGGTACGAGTGGGAAGGCGCTCAACAGGTTGACGTGTGCTGGCGCGCGATGGCTCGCAGGCTAGCCAGATATGAGAAGATGCCAGACGACAGAACCTTAGGTTGCACTTCAAGTGGTCATCCTGGTTGTCGCATGCTGGTCGCGTGCCCTCGCAAGGTCTACTAAGTACCCGGATGCGGTAGGTAGTTAGGTTTCGGGGCACCAGTGTGCGTGAAGCAATATCTGATCAGTAGCCGCCGCTGTAGCGCGCCGTGTTGACCTGCTCACTATCAGTCCCAATATTCTGCGCGTGGTGGAAGGCCCGCCACGTACGCCATGCCATGTTTGAACCGGGAAGCGGGTCTGCGTGTTGTCGACCGCTGCAGTAACGCAGTAAGGGCCAGTCCAACAACAACCTGAAGCGCTTGCGCCCGAAACTCGGGTGGACGGTGACAGACGCGTATTCTTGGATGTTGTACAGCGGGCGGCGGGCGCCTTGCTATATCCAGCCCGGAGATCTATCTCTGGACAGCGCCTTTCCCAGGAGGGCCCTGTGTACCCTCAGACGAGTTGTTGGCGCGTGCAAACGTCAGGATGAGAAGGCCGGGATTCACCGGCGACTTGGCGATGCTTGGCGGGGGTCGGAATCGGCACTGGCGAGGTCGCCCATCCCAGGAAAAGCAACAGAAAAATGTTAGGGCGTGCCTGGAAGATGTCCGAAAGGGGAAGACGCTGAGGTGTCCGCGGGGAAGACGGGGGTCTGGCGCCGCCAAGAGTCGTTGGAGCTGGGAGACATCGCTGGGCAAGGCTTGGTGCTCTGGGCGTCGTCGAGCCAAGGCTCTTGGAAGCTGCGGGCCTGCATCCGCGAAGCTGTCGCTGCAAATCCTGATTGGGATAGGGGATCGCGAGTCGCGTCGCGCGCTCGCTGCCGCCGTCGACGACGACGAGGAGCGGGCACGGAAGTATAAGGCTCGGCCGGCTGAGTTGGGCCATGCAGGCTCCCTCTTCCGCTCTTTAACCCATTACCCTACCGATGATACCACTACTCGCAGCCGCCGTCGCTGCGCTGGTCGCCGCCCCCGCCGCCGCCGACGTCTCGGTCTACCCGTACCCCCAGCCAGTGCCCACGGGCGGGCCGTATGAGGGCTGGCAGGTGCGCCGCTCTCCCGCTTTTTCTCAGTCTCCAGGCCAACGGCAGCGCAGGCGTACGACCCGACGCAGCTGCAGGACCCGCCGCTGCCCGCCGCCGACCAGCAGCCCAACCTCAACTTCCAGGTCACCCTCGACACCAGCGGCCAGGCCACGGGCGCAGGCATTGAGCTCGAGGGCTCGTTCATGGGCGTCTCGATCGAAATGTCGCTCGCAGAGGCCATCAGTCCGTCTTTTTAGCCACTCCCGCTCGGCTGACCAACTAACCCTCCTCGTCGCCGCCGACAGTCGGTCCCAACGCGTGCGTGCCCGTCGCCGCTGTCGTCATTGCCGGGGCGGTGTCTGACTCCCTCCCTGCAGCACGTGGCTCAGGCCTCAGTTCCTCAACCTCATGTCCATGCTCAAAGAGCGCGGCGGCCCGCCCGTCCTGCGACTCGGCGGCAACACGCAGGAGAAGGCCGAGCTCGTCGACTCGCTGCCCGGCGGCGCCTCGCTGGACAAGATTGCCATTGGCCCGACAGGCTACGTGCGCCGTGTGGCAAATCGCCGCGTTGGCTGTCACTGATGCTCGGCCGGCGTGTAGACGAACACCCCGACGCTCATGTACACGCTCGACATCCTCAAAGCACTCCGGGCGACGTCAGACCTGCTGGGAATCCGCTGGTTCCTTGGTAGGCGCTCTATATTTCCCTTTGCCTGGTTGACACTGACCGGCTGCTTAGGAATCCCGATGAACCAGACGTAAGTTTCGGGAGACGCCCCTCATATTGCAAGCTTTCTGTCTTCCATCCCGGTTGCTTTCCTGTCTGCTCCGATCCAGTTCCTCATTGGGTTCACCCGGACTGGATAACCGTGCAAGGTGATTGGCCGCGTGGATGCACGGCCTGCGGCTGTGTGCATGGGTTCAGTCTACCCTCACTTAGTGCAATGACGTCCAGCCTATGGGAGTCCACTTCGCACACCCGGACGCCCGGTTACGGTCTATCCCTAGTTCTATTTTTATGCCTATCATCTCGTCTCCACGTCGTTAACGTTGCTCACTGTGGCGCAGCGACCCACCGCGCTTGGAAATTGTTGAGCAGGGAGAGAGCATCATTGGTGACTACCTCTGGGGATGGTAAGTCAGCATCTGCCTTCCGTCCCGCGAGATCTCACACTCGCATCCAGGCAATTGGGCAACGAACCAGGTATGGCGCCCGTACCATTCACATTGGCCGCACATCATTGAACGTTCCCTCAGACCTCTATGAGCAGCACAACTACCGGTTCGCAAGCTCATCCTTACCCAAGACGGCTGCGCGGCTGACGATTCTCGCAGGACGGCAGGGTACTCGCAACAGAACTACATCGACGAGTTCCAGAGCATCCTCAGCGACCTTGCGGCGCACCCGACCATCCAGACGAAGAACAAGATCGGCGGACCCGGTGTCTGCTGTCTCTGGAAGTTGGACGACATCCTCACGCAATTCGACTACCTCAACCGCTGTGCGTGTATCCCACCTTCGTCGGTGTCTCCGCTGACTCGTTCCCGCTAGTCGGTAGCCAGCTGAACTCAATGATTATCGGTATGTTTCACACGCTGTTGCGCCTGCGTTTCGGTGTTGATGTGTCGCAAAAGAGCACTACCCGATCGACAACTGCATCAAGGGACAGAACGACCCGCAGACCATGATGAACCAGTACATGATGGTTTGTGAATTGTCGCAGCCGCCCTATGTGGCTAACTAACGATCGGCACCTGTAGCACGCGCACCCGCAGAAGTTCGCGAACGACTACAAGAACGCCGTGGGGCTGGCGTTGGCAGCCAACAAGCCGGTCATCCTGCTCGAGACCAACACCGCGTCTTGCAACGGTGAGTACGCACCAGGGATCGTGAGAGCTTGGGGCTCAGAGACGCAATAGGTTTCTTGGGTCTTTCGGATGGGTTCGCTGCTGCTCTGTGGATCGCCGACCTCGGCCTCCAGCTTGCGGCGACGAGCTTCTCGCACATCATGGTCCATCTTGGTGGCCAGGCTGCCTACTACAACGTGAGCAGGTGCTGCAAAACGTATCACCGTTCACTCACACTGGAGTAGCCCTTCGTCTCGCCTCCGCACAACGCGACGAAGCCGTTCATGTGGACCGTCGGCCCGCCGTGGTACGCCATCCTCATGGTCACTGAGGCGATCGGGCCGTCGGGACACGCGCGCGTCGCCGACCTCGGCGCGAACGACGGCAACACGTACACGCCCGGCTACGTGATCTACGAGAACAACCAGCCCGCGCGCGTGGTGCTGCTCAACTACATGAGCGACCCGAGCGGCGCGCACGACTACACGGCGAACATCCAGACGGCGGCGTCGCAGGTGCGCGTGCGCTACATGCTCGCGCCGACGGTGAACGCGAAGATCCCGAACATCACGTGGGCGGGGCAGAGCTTCGGGAGCTACTTCGAGAGCGACGGGCTGCCGCGCGGCGAGCACACGACGGAGACGGTGCCGTGCTCGGGCGGCGTGTGCGCGGTCAAGGTGCCCGCGCCCGGCGCGGCGCTCGTCTTCCTCACCGACGCTGCGTACCAGCCCGACGACGACATGAAGACGTTCGCGAGCTCCCACACGACGCGCATGCACAACACCGCGGCCGTCGAGCTCGGCGCGCTGCAGACGAGCAACGGGCTCGACGCCAAGGTGCGCGCGGCGATGAAGAAGGCAAGCACGTCGTCGTCGTACGGCGCCAAGAAGAACGGCGCGGCTGCCGTGCGCCCTGCGGCGGGCGGCGCGCTCGCTGCGGCGCTGGTTGGCGCGCTGCTGTTTGCCGCGTAGAATGGCGTTGGCGTTGGAGGACAGTAGTAGCAGGACAGAGATACCACACAGGACTAGACACTCACTCAGATAGGGTGCTGCCCCTCACTTTTTTATCCCCTCTGCACCCTTGACGCTCAGCGTATGTACGAGAACTCAATTCATGCCTAATTTCGTCAAGACCGCGACGAGCGACAGCTGGTGGTTGTGGGCAAGTATTCGTCGACCCTTCGTAAGTGGTAGTTGACGCAAAAGGTTCGAGCCTCCCGCCCCTGGCGGCCTGTGGTAACCAGGATCGGGATACTGAAGATGGCCCTCGTGAGGCCGCTAGGGGTGCGAGAGGCGCGTGAAATTGCAGCAGAACTGGACAGCGGCGTTGGAGAACCTCGGAGTTGCTTCGACTGATCATGGTGGTTCGGACCGCGGCGCACAGCGGCCGCTCAAAATCCCGAGTCGGTGTCATGATCCCGGTCATGACCTGCCGCCGCGCCCTCTGGACTCTGCGGCCAACGGGCTGGCTCTGCGACCCCACTGGGCGCTCCACGAGCAGGGTTACCTGCCTCTTCGGTTTCATGCCCTCATTGTTTCCGGGCTTGATAACGCTGGATGCCAAGTCCCGAGCACTGGCAGCTCGGAGTTCCGCTGGGAGACTTCGCGCCAGCGTTTCTCGTGATAGAACCTCACCTGGCTGGGAGAATGTGCTGCCTGCAATCGCATCTGACACTCCACTATCTGCGTGTGCCGACGGGATGGCGCAACCGTGCGACGACGGTCCTGTCCAGCCCGCTTTCCACGGCTCTCGACATCTATCTTTCGGTTCCCTGCCAGTGCTCCTGCGCGCTTCTCAAGCCCGTCTGTGGTGATTATCGGCCTGTCAATGGGCCTGGACGTCAGTTGCTGGCTGTTCGGACCTCCGGGGCGGCGGTGCTTGACTTTCGTCTCGAGAACTATCTCCAAAATCTCCTGCCCATATGCGTCTGGCTGGAGGCACATAGTACCTTGTGGCCGTCAGTGACACGAAGTGCATTCGTGGCATTCCACGCGCTTTGTGGGGCGGAAGCGTTACGAGACTGGATGATCAAACAGAAATAGCAATGGATACAGCGTCTACGACGAAACGGTGGTAGGCTTGAGATCGGCGTCCTCGATGCAATCTGATACTGCAACCCTATATGCGTGACGCGAACCCTGCGCGTCAAAGCCATACACCTGGCTAAGGAAGACGCCCACGCCGCCGTCATTATTGCTCGGCGCGGTGTACTTGGCCGCGCGCTGTGCCTCGGCCATCGCGTTCCGCATGGCCACTCCGTGGCCGACCGCGGCGAGCATCGACGCGTCGTTCTCGCCGTCTCCGAACGCGAGCACGCGGGCCATGTTGATGCCGCGCGTTGCGCAGAGCGCGCGCAGCGCGGCCGCCTTGTCGACGCCTGGCGCAACGGGCTGGATGACCCACGACGCTCCCTGCTTGATGTCGAACCGCTCGTCCCCGCCCGCATCGTGCTGCAGGTCCCGCATCTCGCGCAGCGCGCCTGTGTGGGCGATCAGCGAGCGGGTCCGGACGTCGTGCGGCGGTGCGGCTTACGCTCTCGCTCCGCGGCAGACACGCACACGGAAACCTTGATGACGACGACCTCACCGAGGATCACGCGTCGCAGCAGCGCCTCCCGGGCGTCAGCGCTACTGCTATCCACGGAGCTGTCCCCGTAGTACTTGCGCGCGACGGCCATCCAGTCGCGGCTGGGCTCGTGGTTCACGTAGATCGTCTCCGCGGCGGTGTGGACGAACGTCGCGTATGTGCGCATGTTGTCCAGGATGGTGCAGACGACGTCCCGGCGCAGCGGAAACACCTCCAGCAGCGATCCGTCGCCGGCGTGGAGGAGGGAGCCGTTGCCGTGGATAGCGGGGAAGCCATCTACGCCGGTGGGAATGCCCAGGGCCTTTCGTACCGGAAGGCAGGACCCGTACTCCTTCCCCGACGCGATGATCACAGGTACGTGGGGTCGCTCCTGTCGCAGACGGGCGAATGCGGAGACGGTGGTAGGATGGACGGTCTGGGAGTCGGTGAGGAGTGTTCCGTCGACGTCGCAGACGATAAGGTCGATGTCCTCGGGGCGGGGAAGTGCAGGAAGCATGATGGTGGGGATTCCGGTGTATCTGAACTGCTACGAAGGCTCACCGGCTTTAAACAGGAGGGTGGAAAGAAGATGACGCCCGAGGGTCATAATTTGGAGAAATGTATGCCATGCGATCGCCCTGCCTTCTTTTGCTTCCAGCATTCAACCAATGCTTCGGAGATCGCGGATGGATCTATGGCTCGCTGGCCGTCGGGAAGGACCGCCAAGGCGCGTCGCAACGGCCCTTCTCTCTTGTTGAGCTCATCACCGGGATGAGACCTACGAGTGCTGGCTGCGTCGTCGGGTTGTGAGCTTTCCCGTCTTCTGAATCTGATTCCTTTGCAGTATAAACGCGTGACAGTTCACTCACCGATTGTGATAACAGTGCCGAAGCCGTGCTACTTGCGTGCCTAGTGTTCGTATTAAGCATTGCCATGCCCAGTGACAGGAGTTGTTCCAGCCGTGCCCAGCATTCGCACTGCTGTTCTCAAACTTCTGCATTGGCACCACCTCTCCGCGCTATTTCCGATGTACAGCCACCCAGCGGCCATGGAGATCTAATCGCTGATCCGTTATGCCCGCCCGGGATAGCCAAACCTGAGCCAAACATAGAGATAGTAGCAACAAAGGTTCTTCGTCAGTCTCCCTCGGCCTCGTCTCCGGAAGGAGGTGAATCATTTGTTGCCCGAGTCCGTTACCGCTCTCCGACGCACATGCCGTTGAGACGCCTCGGGCACATGTCAATCGTTCGTAGATACACCTTTATTTGACCCACTACAAGTCCTCGGAGCGTTGGTAGAGCCGACCTACTTCTCTTCGGGTACAATTCTGTCTGTCACCCCGTGAGAGCGACTAACAGGACGGCTCAATTCGCGAGACCGTGCCGATATCCCACACGCATCGCTCACCTTAGATGCTCAATGCGCAGCTGGATGTTTTGTGAATCTTTGGTATCACAACCAGATGGTTATTAGACGCTCCGCACCTTCGGTCCTTTGTACGTCTTGCGAACCACCAATAGGAAATAAATGGTCGCCAGAAACATGGGGCCTCCCCAGACCAGGACGGCCCTGCACGCCATGAGTTACCGAACCCCCTCTCCCGTTTCGGAGCCTGCTCACCAGTTCATGGTCTGAGCCGTGAGATGCTCGCCGCGCACCGCGGGGAAGCACAGAACGGGCAAGATCACGGAGACATAGCCGCATGCGTACATTCCGACGGGTTTACCCCATCTGCCCAGGTTCCACGGGCCCGGGCGCCAACGGTCTCCGGCCATGAAGCAGCGCTGTGGGGTGTTTCAGCGAGCGACTCACGATGAGGGTGCATGGCTGCGCACGAGGAACACCGGCATGGTGAACGCAAAGCTTGAAACGATGTCAACTTGATGTGCTCATGCAGACTCGGAGCTGTGGCGAGGACTCGACGTAGACTCACTACGCTGCAAGGGCGCCAGCTGAGAATACAGCGCCTATTGTGACCGGACCCGCGAAGATAAGGCACACGAATGCGGTGTTGACCACCAGGTTAAACACGCAGGCATTCACAGGGGTCAGCGTCTGCATTCCTCGTGAGAACATCGCAGCACCAGCCCCGAGCTGACTGACGCGGCTGTTGACGCGGGAGACAAGACGGCTCGTAGGGAGCAGCCCGTCTCGAGCATACGCGTACGCGAGGCGCGAGCAGGTGATCGCAATCGCCTGGATAGCAAACGTGCCACTAATGACTGTAGTGAGATATCAATCAGCGTCCCGTGGCGCGAAAGGAAATGGGGTGTACTAACCTGTGATGACTCCGAAGGCCAGGGTCGTCCCCGATGAAGTTGCCTGCGGTGCGTTTCAGCTGGACCGACAGATACGGCGATCCCTCACGCAGACATACCTGATGGAGCGCAGCAACAAACGGCTGGCCCAATGGAGACTGCAGCGCTGCTGGTACGTCGGTGATCTGTGTCAAGTCTCAGCATCCCGGAGCCGGACGGATTATGACTTCGAAGCGCACCACGTAGGCCTGAGAATCCCGGTGCAATGATAGTTATAGATGACTCGGAGGGACAACAGCTGAGGGCTGACCAGAATGAGCGCAGGGAACCTTCGTGATGGATTAAATCGGGTCAATTTATCATGTGTGGAATTTTTTAATACCATCCCAATAGGCCGCCAACCACGGCGGTAGACACAATCGCCCTTGGAGTGGCGATTTGTGAGTTGGAGCACTCCTCGGACAAGTGGAATGGTGTGTCGTAGCCCCCCATTGTCCTGTCCGCGTGATATGCAAGATACGACATGCGGGGGTACATTTTCATACCATATTGCCGTCAGGAATGATAGGAGGACCGCTGTAGGGAGTGTCGGCGTGATGATGGGACAGTAGATTGGCCAGTGCCTCACCTATGCCGTCCGGCCAGTCCTGGCACGAATTGTTCACTAGAGGCATAATCTTTCAATATTTGCTTACCGTAGAGTTCGTCAAGCTGATATAATGGCCATCAGTGAGACATCTCGGGAACTCTATCGAATGCATATTACGCACGTCCCCCACACCTCGGCGCTGTCTCTGAACCCTACAGCGCGGCTGTGATCGGCTATTATCCCCAAATGGAAGGGAATATAACTTACTTGCACGATTGACGACTGCCGCGGGTATACCAATGACAAAAACAAGATAGGCGGCCTGTAAGGGATCAGAAAAACATGAGCTACTGGAGCTGTAGCGCTTACTATGTTGAACCAGGTCATCGTAGTGTTGATACGAGCGATCCAACGCGTCGGGAGGACGGCGAAAAAGAACGACATCAGCGTCAAAGCATACGTGAGCCCACTGAGACGGAAATTTTCAGTCTCTGTTGGGATGACGCAAGGACGCGGAACGTACAACATCTGGGCGGTCGTGACCTCGAACGTTGGCTCGTAGATTTTGACCAGCGCAACTATGACGGATACCATCCCTGAAACAAAGTGAGCGAAAAAAATGAGATTATACCTACGCCACATACCATAGCTACTCGCCGGGACCGCTAAATGGGAAATCAGCCTCCGAGGTGTCAGCTCGCAGATGGAGAGCGGATCCACACCTGTCGATTGACCGAACCAATTCGACCTTCGCAGGGTGGTCACGCATGGCACAATCAGCAGCTCACTTCGCACCATCCGGTGAGATACGCCAAAAACGGCCCCCACCCTGGAGGCGCCTGTGGGCGTGAGCGCGTGTCAGACGTCGGCAGGATCCACAACCGCGCCCGCAGGTAGGGTGCTGTTAAATATTCTCCGGGAGTATTTAACGAGTTTTAAACATATTTTGTTTTAAACAAGGTGTTTAAAACGTTGTTAAAAACATACTTACTCTAGTTAGTACATATGTACTAAAAGTAAGTAAGCGGTGTTACTTCAGCAGTATTACTAGTCGGGTTACTCCTGCCAGATCATATTGGGGAGCATTCAGGCGTGTTGATGGGACAGGTCAGAGCTCTGGGGGGTATCTCTCACAGGGAAGGTACAACCCTAGCTGTGGGGTGGACCAATGGGTTTGCCACGGTAGTCTAGGGTAATTAGAGGTGGTGAGACTGCAGTATAACACTAGTTCACTCTTCTCAGGACTGTGCATGAAGTTGTTCAGTCAGCCAGTGTGCTGATATACCAGGTTTAAAACAGCTTCTGCGAGCCCACCGGGTGTTTTAAACATGTTTTAAACGCGGTGTTTAAAACATTGTTTTTAACTGGAGCATTTTCCACAGCATCCTACCCGCAGGCTTGCGGATTGCACGGACCAGCACTCCCACGGCGTAGTATACTACCCGTTGGTCAACGACTAGAACGAGAACTCAGAGATCAGACGCACGGCCGCCGCTGGTGGGCATCGAGCTCGCTAACTCTGCCATTGCCGCCGCGCCGCATTGAATTCCCGTCCAGGCCTTGGTCATTGTTAGTAAGACGTAGCGTGGGAAATGCACAGTCTGGGCTGACCAAGAGCCATCCCCTGGTAGTCGACCTTTGAGAGTGGATAAAAAGGGTATACATCAGGAAAACGGGCAGGGCCCTCCAGCTGCTCTGAAAGCTCTGCGGACCTCTGAGAGATCGGAACCCGCTCAAGCGTCTAGAGCTCGAAAAATGTTTACTCCTGGTGGCTTTCTTTGCGGAGCGGTCAGAGCAGCCAGAGCTCTAGCCGCTCCCATCACTCTGACGAGCTCCGGGTGGCTCATTCCAACAAAGCACAAATAAACACGAACAAGTCATATTCCGAGACCTACATAGGTACTACGCTACACGGACGGTCGTACTATGACATGTGCGGGTAGAGCGCTCAATCCCTCCGCGATCGCGCCGTGCGGGTTCACGTGCGACGAGTAAAGACTGCAGGATGGTTGAGATGAATCCGAGACGTGGAGTAGAAGTACCTACCATGTGCACATGTTCCAGGGTGGAAACGGCAGGTCGCCGACGAGAAGTCTGCCCGCTGCCGGCGCCAGGTGCAACTACAAGGCACACTTTAGCAACAGACCGCGCCAGGTAGCCCACACGTACCAACTTCGATTTTGAATCCTTCACAGGTCTTTCCATGCTTCGCTGACGCCGGGGCTTGCGGGCGCGATCGAGTACCTATACAAACTGGTCAATAGACGGTAGAGGGAGGCCCGCAGTTCAAGCCAAAGACCCAGAGGCGACACCCAGAGCCATCACAGAGCATAACATAAAGCATGAGACAAGCAGAGAAGACGACAGAAAAGAGCAATCCGGTGCAAGCCCAGAGCAGTAGCTTCGCCGCAACCAGGAGACCAGCAGGCGCGTCAGCCCGAGAGCGTGCCGAGACCAGAATGTTGACCAGCGAAGGAAGCCTCGTAGCAGCGTCCAGTGCAGGCGCGCAGCGGCGCAGCAAGCTGCTGGTACGGCTGCTGGTACACGGGACATTGCGCGGTTTGCGGAGCGCGGCTTGCGGAGCGCGACGGTGGGCGACGGTGCGCCGGCGGGACTTGGGAGGAAAAAAAGCGTCGTCCATCCGGCTTGGACCGGCCGCCCGGCCGCCCGCACGGTTGGCTGCCGAATCGCGCGAAATTTTGAACACCCCGCTCGAAGAACATAAAAACCGTCATTACATTCGGTTTATATACTAGCCTGGCTCGCAAGCTCTGAAGTCTCAGGCGAATCGCGATAGCACAGACTCAATCCCAGCCGATCGTGTCACTTTTCAGGTGGACAAACCTGCTTTCCCGCACTCACATACTTTTTGAAACGTAGAAACGAATCTAAAAGTGCTAACTACGCGATACTGATGTAATTTTCGAATGCACAACCCTGGCCCATCACTCAAAAACCAGCCTGAAACTGAGAGCAACGGTCATGAATCGTCTCAGCAAACCTGGTTCAACAGAGAGACGAAGTAGAACTTGGCAGCCAATCAGAAACACCTATTTTAGTCTAGTGAGTCGGGCCAAGCCGTCTCTGGCCGCTCTGATCACTCCAGGTGCTCAGAATCGTCTCAAATGGGCCGTCTGCTCTGCGAAGTCGCCAGAGCGGTCAGAGCAGTTAGACTGCACGCTTAATCAACGACCGGTTTTCCTGATGTAGGTTCTTCGTACCAAGTGAGGCCAACGGTGCCGGCCGCTGACGAGTTCTTAGGGAAGGAGCATCCACCGAAGCATACACTTACACCCCAAGCTGACTGAGAACATGATAAGCCGTGCTCCTCCGCTAGAACCATGGCCTTACATGCTAAAGTCGACGCGATACCTGGAAGGATTCCGAGTGCGGAGAACGATACGCTGAAGCTCGAGAACAGGGATAACTCTCTGCATGTGTGTAAATTAAAGGAGCGATATCATGCAGGAGCCATATGTAGAGAGCGGCGTGCCTTTTGAACTCTTGCTCGTAGCCGCATGCGCGCAAGACAGCATCATCCGTGAGCGTGATCGAGTCCCGCAAAGATGCCGTCTCGACATCTTTCTCGCCATCGGCTTGGACGCTGGAGACGGTGACATTGATTTCCGGGCGGCCCATGGGAGAGATAGCGTTGAGGTAGCTGTACAAGTGCCACATTGCACCCGACTCGTCCTGGGACGCTCATTGAGCTTCCATCCAAAATGCCGCAATTTCAGAAGCAAGATTCGAGACTCAGCGCTCAGCTGTCAGCGCTACGCTCCAGGACAGGGTGCAAATGGGTGCTGACAACTGGCCTTTGGCTCGGATCACCGCGCCGGGAATAGGATGCAGGGGCGGTGCAATGCTGTGTACCTGACGTCGGATTTACAGCGGCGGTGCCGGATCGGCAACTCCCACAGGTTGACCATGAACGTGTCGTACGGTCTGCTCTTGACCCTCGCGTACGCCTCGACGGCTCGCGCTTACTGCTACTATGACGACTTCAGTATGTGCTTGGGTTACACTTTGAAAAGCAGCTAATTCAGGGCGGCAGATAACTACCACTGCACGAGTGCGCTCTCGAATGCTGCACGAGTCGGCATCGGAATCGCATTTCGTAAGCTCCTCCAGGAAAATGGCCCATTCTCGTGCCTTGACCGCGTTTCGCAGTCTTTGGAGCAATCCTCCTAATCTCGGCCGCGGTCGCCCATCGTCGGCGGGCGTTACAGCGGCAACACATGGCATTCGTCGTCACACAACAGGCCGGGGCGTACCAGCCGCCACCTCAACCTCCGTACGGGCAAGCAGGATACCCGTACCCTCCGGCTCCCCCGTATCCTTCTGCGCCATACAACTCGCCGCCTAACGCCGCGTTTGACGGTTACGACCCCAAGGATGGCCCGCAATATCCTCAGCCGACGTACGCCGGGAATGCACCGCCATACGCCGGGGCAGGTTACCCGACGTCGCCTGTACAGCCGCGCGGGTACGATGTCGTTGTTGGCGTCGTCTACACGCAGCCTGCCGCACCCGAGACGAACGGTCCTTTGGTGAGTTTACCAGAACCGCCACCGTCGGCACCCTGTCTGAGAACCTGCCCACAGCCGTCAGCTTCCCAGGGCGCCTACGCACCACCACCTGGCCCTCCACCCGCAAAGCTGTCGTAAAAGTCGACTGGTTGCCGGTGCTTTTGTCTTTTGATTACAAATCTAGGGGTCTTGTAGTAGCTACAGCGTGATCATTAGTGTGTACAGTTAGTATCCAATAGGCGTAGATTCTTGTTGGATTGTATATAACCCGGTTTACATCAGTAGTGCGACTGACAGTGCATCGTCCGCCGCGGCACGTTGCGTCTCGATGAAGGGGTATCGTCTATTACAAGCAATGATAGCGAAATTTGCTCCGGAGACAACGTCTCAGCGTCCGATTTACGCAAGTACTAGGCCAGCGCTGGTGGAAGCGACAGCTAGGATCAGTGCAGCGCCAATGCT
The DNA here is from genome assembly GCA_030578095.1 of Auricularia cornea. Classification (NCBI taxonomy): domain Eukaryota; kingdom Fungi; phylum Basidiomycota; class Agaricomycetes; order Auriculariales; family Auriculariaceae; genus Auricularia; species Auricularia cornea. Next base: position 600,568 of record JARLTE010000009.1, on the reverse strand, counting down.
TCTATCCATTTGGCGGCTAGCAGCATTCTGCTTGTTGGTGCTGGTACTGGCCAGCTTCATGACGTTCCTCACTGCCCCGTTCATGCCATTACTCGTCTCAAGAGCGCCAGCGGGAAGAGCAGCAGTATTGTGCATCTGGGAGAGACGAATCAATTAGCGTTCTTCGTCCCAGGACACGTAGATCGATTGGGCACACCCTTGTGGTATGCGATGTCGCGAAGGTTTTGAAATCGTCGTCCGGCGAGTAGGCACTGTCCGTCAAGAAGACAAGGGCGATGCCTGGCGCAGGCACGCGGATCGGACAGGACCCTCCCGAGCATTGCACCGTCTCTGTTTGGTGCTCACCGCGCAGGAGACCGTCCGATTCGAAGTAGCCACCAAATGTCTACCAGTCTTATGAGTAAGCCGCAAGAAGCGCTGCTTAGCAACACACCTGGCCGGCGAGTGTGATGTTCGTCTTGCTGGTGACCTTCGGTGCGATGAGGTACCTGCGACGCGATGCAAGTGTCGGTCATTTGCCAATGGGGCTGCATTACTGTTGACATACCGGACTTTGACTTGGGATGCGTCCGTAGCAACATGGGCGGTGTAGTCGCTCGCACCACTCGTATCACCCATGTAGTTCAGCAAAACGAGCCGTGCAGGCTGGTTGTTCTCGTAGATGACGTATCCCGGGGTGTACGCGTTGTTCGCGTTCATGCCGAGGTCGGCGACGCGAGCCTGGCCTGTTGTCCCCAGTGCCTCCGCGACGAGCAGGATTGCGTACATCGGCGGCCCCACCGACCACATGAACGGTGCTGACGCGTTGTGCGGCGGCGGCACGAAGGGCTACGAGCGTTTAGTGCGGTGCACGTGAAATCAGGGATCTGGGACGTGTCGCACATTGTAATAGGCGGCCTGCCCGCCTAGATGGAGCATCATGTGCGTGAAGTTGACGGACGCCAGGTTTAGCGCCAGATCTGTTGCCCATAGCGCCGCGGCAAACGAGTCACTGAGACCACGGAATCCTTCAGGGGAGCTCAACACGGAGAACTCAAGTATTTATGAAGCCCGCACCGTTGCAGGAGGCGGTGTTTGTCTCGAGCAAAATGACAGGCTTTCCTGCGGCGTTGGCGGTTGCGGCGATGGCGCTGTATTGGCCGCTGAAAGCCTGAGCGAAGGAGTGCTAGAAAGACCGAGTATATCAGCGATAGTTGGTTTGAATCTCGTGACTGTCTTACAATCATATACGAGTTGAGAACCTGCTGAGGATCGTGCGCGGTGGGGTCACAGTTATCGAGCGGGTAGTGCTCTACCGCCTCTCAGCTGACAACGCGCCGAAATGTGAGTCTCCCTTACCAATGATCAAACTATTGAGTTGACTCCCGACTGCACGGGTGCGACAGTCAGACGGGAAAGCCTGAAGTAAAAGCGAACAACGCACATTGGCCGAGGTAGTTCTGGTTGTTGATCAGATCGCCTAGGTCCCATAAGCAGCACACGCCTGGTCCTCCGAAGTTGTTCTTGACCTGAAAGAATGTGAGGCCACGACAGGCTGGTTTTGAAATGGGCGCACCTTGATGTTGGGATCTGCGTTGACGTCGTCGAGGATGCTCCTGTACTCTATCATATAATCCCCCTCGGAGTAGCTCGAGTTCCTGTAATTATGCAGCGCATATAGATCTGTAGGCGGCCACCCGATGAGCATCATCGGCCCATGAGCGATACCAGTGGAGATCCTCACCCGGTTCGTTTCCAAGTTGCCTGTACTCCCTGAGCTACGATAGCATCGGATACACTGCGCACGCACCATCCCCAGAGATACTCTCCCATCACGGATTCTCCCTGCTCGACGATCTGCAAACGGGGAGGATCTCTACGCGCCGGCGTCAGTCCCCGAGGCGGTGCGCGCACCGAGCAGATCTCACGTTTGGTTCATGGGAACTCCAAGGAACCACTTGATGCCCAGCAGGTCGGACGAAGCGCGCAACGCCTTCAGGATGTCCAGCGTATACTGCAACGTCGGGGTATTTGTCTTCACGATCGACGTCAGCAGGGGCTCGCTGCACTGCAGGGGTGGACGCACGTAGCCCGTCGGGCCGATCGCGAACTTCGCCAGGACCGCGCCTCCTGGCAGTGAGTCGACGAGCTCCGCCTTCTCCTGCGTGTTCCCTCCGAGCCGCAACACCGGAGGGCCGCCCCGCTCTTTCAGCGCGGACATGAGGTTCAGGAACTGGGGGCGGAGCCAGGAGCTATAGATAGGAGCACGCTGCGTCAGTATCGCCGCCTGGGGCTCCTCGGCGGCTATGGCGCACCTGTTTGGCCCGACTGCGATGTCGGCGGCGGTGAGGGCCCGGGGCCGCGCACGAAAGCTGAGTGAGAGACGTACTGACGGCCTCGGCGAGCGACATCTCGATGCTGACGCCGAGGAAGCTGCCGAGCGTCGCTTGGCTGGCGACGGGGTTTCCGGACGTGTCGAGTTGGATCTGGAAGTCCAACGGCGGCATCGGCGCTGGAAGCGGCGGGTCCGCCAGCGTCGTCGGGTCGTAAGCCTATCACGAGTGAGTTTACTGCCCGTGAGCATGAGAATGCGAACGTAACAGCGAGACGCACCTGCCATCCTACGTACGCGGCTCCAGGAGTGGGAATAGGGACGGGATACGGGTATATTGAGATATCGGCAGCTGCGCCGAGTGCACCTGCGACCAGCGAAAGAGTGCGTCGCGCGAGCATGGCGCGACCGTGAAAGAGGAGAGAGAAAGAGAGGACTGTCTCACACTGATTCTGCAGCCGCGCTGCCTACGCACCTCACTGGAGAGCTATATTTGCACTGAGGCCGATGCGGTGTTGCTCCTGGCTCGTACATAGTCCTAGACCCAAAAACAGCAACTGAGGCCGGACGGATGGCTATTAATACTGGGACGGCCGATCCCTCGCACTGGCGAGCTTCCAACCAGGCGTAGGCGCCCTGACGGGAAGACGGCATCACCGGTTACGCAAAACGGGTGCCTTGACGCCGTGCACGAGCGTCTGCGAGCTATGAATGGAGTCCCGTTGTCCCAAAGCGGGATAACGATCAGTCAAGCGCGGCGGGCGCGACCGTTCGCAAACCGACGAAGGCAAACCCAGAACAGTCGGCCCTGCACGGCGACGATCTGCTGAGCACAAAGGGCAGGCACAGCGGATTGCGTGGAGTACTCGGCTTGAATAAGAATCCGACCTTGTGACTGAAGAGGTCCGACCCTGCGAGGGCAGGCCCAAGGCGTGCGGGCGTGTTGGCACATCCATCGCGTCACTGGATCCCAAAACAGCTCTTGGAGTTATTTTGGACCTCTTTGATCTCATCCAACTTCTGCTAATTATACTGAGCCTCCATTAATGGACAGAGCGGCACGGAAGGGGACATACGATACTCTTGCATGCCCATCTGACAGGAGCACCGAAGTGGGATCAAACTGCAAAGACGAGGCATGATTGAAAGACGCGCTTTGAACGTGCGGCAGAAGGTGGTGATTGAATGCATGGTCAGGCCCTGTAATACGCTCAAGTTCAGCGACAGAGACGGCTCTCGTCACGCCATGCGGAAAGCGGGTAATGCGCTAGCGGCGCAAGGTTATCCTTTGACATACTCGGTACGGCGAAGACGGAAGAGTTGTGCGGCGACGCGCTCTGGGGCATTGGCAGGGCTGGAGGAGGCCGTGACGCCGCCCATCGCCCTGCTAGTTGCAGTCCGACCTTGCTGAGAATCCAGGCGCGGCCCAATGGACTCCTGGAGCCTTTTCCTGTGTAACGGTGGGAACGTTTCAGGTACGCGACATCGCTCGTTCCTGGCAACGTGACGGGCGAGAGCAACAGCAACAGTCGGGGTTTTTGAGCCTTCTCCGACTCTCTGTCGCTTCGTTTCGTCGTCGGCGCCGGCGCCCATGGCCCAGCTCGACGTCAACAGATTTGCCGGCCCCGCAGAAGCGGCGCTGCTACGCGAGCAGCTCGAGCTCGACGCGAAGGACGCCGCCGAATTGGAGGCGCGCCTGCTCAAGGCCAGCTCCGCGCAGCACACTGCCGAGGTGGCCCAACGTACCGCGGAGGAAGCGTCAGAGTCTGCCCGCACGTACACGCAGCAAATACGCGAGCAGAAGGAGCTCGTGGCACAGCGCATGCTGCGCGCGCGCGGCCTGCTCCATCCCGTACGACGCGTCCCGGACGAGCTGCTCAGCCAGATCTTCGTCCACCTGCTCGAGCCGTACCTGCCGTTCTACCATACGTTTGAGACGTACAAGCAGTTCCGGGCCATTCCTTTCGTCTGCTCGGCTATCTGCAAACGATGGCGTGTCACCGCTCTTTCGACATCGAAGCTCTGGACGCTGGTCGTGCTCGACACTAGGGAAGTCACGGAAGCCTCTACCAACGCGTGGAAAACGTATCTGAACATGTTCATGTCGTATTCCAAGGCTCTGCCGCTCTCGATGGTCCTCCTGACCAAGACTCCCGTCGAATCCGCCATCCCGCCCGCTCTCGAGCCTGCCGTCCGCGCGTTCATCGGCCGCAGCGAGAGGTTGCACATCAAAATCGAATGCGACACACCTCTCGTCGAGCTCCAGGGCACCACGCAGTTGCTTGGCGATACGTTGCCCAGGGTCCGCGATCTTCGTCTCGTCGCCGATATCCCTTCGGACGGCGCTCTTTGCCATCTCCCCGGTCTGCCCGAAATGCCTCGCCTACAATCATTGCATTTGGCTTCGTTATGGCTGCCGTGGGACCAGCAACGGCCCCTTCTGACCGTGAAGAAGGCCAACCTTAACCCGGGGTACAACTTCGACATCGACCCCAGTCAGCTCGAGACGGCCCTAGCCATGATGCCGGCCCTGCATGATCTATCCCTTGTCAACGTCACCTTCGCGGAGTCAGCCCCCACCTCCATTTACCTGCCCAACGTCGAGCGCTTCAATATTTTCGCAGACTGCGACTCCGTGACCAACGTCTCGTTCGAGCTTCCCGTCGTAACGGACGCCACCTTATCCCTGTACGGGTCCGAGAACGTAACCCCCGGGATCATTCACCTGGTCCAGTCGTCGCTGTGTCAGCCCTCCTTAGAGCATCTGACCGTGGTCACTCGCTTCGACGCGGACGAAGCGTTCGCGGACACGCTGCAGCCTCTGACAGGCCTGCTCAACCTGTACCTTGCCCAGGGCGATGTCCGGCCTTCGTTTCTGCACCGGCTCAGCCAGCCTGGTGGCGACGGGACCTGGATATGCCCCATCCTGGAGCGACTCGACCTCGCCTTGGACGAAGCGGACCTTGCCGTGTTGCCGGCTCTGAGTGAGCTTGTGCACGCTCGCGCAGATCACTACGATGCGTCTGCGGATTCGCGCGCGGTCGAGCCGCTCCTCGCCCTCTACCTTGTCTGGAACAAGCCGCCGGCCGACGAAGACTTGGTAGAGTTCAGGGCGGACATGAACGGGAAAATTTATCTCATTATTTGGAACGACGTCATGGGTCGCTATTGATCCGTCGCCTCGAGTATTAATCACAAAATAAGGGATAGGCTTCGCGCTGTAATTGCCTTACCGGTTTTCAACAATTATATCCCTTTATAATAAACGCTGAACCGGAATATTAGGCCTTAAATACTCTATTTTTCTTGAAATATGCTCCCCCACGTTCGAAATTCGTGTCGACCGACACTGCCGACGGAGTTTACACGCCAACATCTGCCGCCGATCCCGCACGTGCGCAATAGGTTTTGAGACACCAGGCGACTGCCTCGTTTATTTGACAATGTCATGGTGTAACATAGCTACATGGTCCCTATACATAAGGTTGTTTACGCTAAGCGAGCCCTGTGAATCTCTCGGTCCCGTACACATCACGTTTGACCTCAAAATTCTAGACTCTAGAGTGCCTGACATTGATAGGGCTCTTCAACTTTCACGGAATGCCGTCATGCAGTTTTCCCCCTTCTTATTACGCGTAGGATGGTCGCACAAGCAGCACTCGGCACAGTTCATGCTCTTCCCGGACTATTCGGCAATCTACCGGTTATTTACGTCGTTGCGCAGTCGGATCTGCCAAAACGAAGATCGGCACCGAGCGCCGGCCGTACCGTGACGTCCAGTTCATTCTCAGATCATCTCCTTTCTCTTGTGCGCCATCGACAGCGTCGTCCCGGGCGATGGTCAACGCTCAGGCCGTGCTCGCCGCAGCCTGCGCATTCGTCAGCGCGGTCAACGTCTTCGTTCTGTCTCGGCTGCTAGCTCGCTTTTCGGTGCCATCCTTGGTGTCGCGGAAAGGCTATTGTAGGAAAGACGCGTGTTTGTGTTGTAGCCACTGACACCTTCCAGCGTACACGGGCTTGGACTTTCCGCTCTATCTCATTCCTCCTCAAGAACTGCCCCATGTCGCTCTCGACGTCGAAGAAACCGTTCATAACGGCATCGGCGTGCCCGCCATGTCGGACTGGGAAGGCACCGTGTCGGCCGTCTTTGGTTGGTACAAACTGTGCGGTGACGTCCTTTCCTCTCCTCGTACACTCCCGCTGAGTTCCGTCGCAGGGGACCGACGCACCACGAGTACTCGTCGACGATGTACCACGAGCGGCACTGTCTCCGAATGCTGCACCGCGCGCTGACCCCCGAGGCGGTCGGCGAGAAGGTGTCCAACGGGCACGCGCAGCACTGTCTCAACTACATCCGCCAAATGACGCTCTGCCATCCGGACCTGACGCTCGAGCCGCCGGACGTGCTCTCCCGCCGCTGGGACATCGATCGGTCGGGTGGATCCATGCACGTCTGCCGCGACTGGAACCTCGCCCTTCGTCGAGGTAGCGAGATCCAGGCGGAATGGCACAAGTTCATCGCGCAGCAGTGGGAGGCGGGCGACATCAATTGAGCCCGTTTGTGCTTGTACTACATGTTTAAGCGCCTCGACGTTATCTGTAATAGACATTGCACGCTCTGAATTCTGAACCGATATACAGCAAGTCTTCGCGGACGGGATACATGAGAGAACGTCGTACAACCCGAATATCCAACAGTGCGTTCAAGGGTAGTTCACTCCGGGCGCCTTCGTTGACGAGTGAGCAAAAAATGAGATGCATTAACGCAAGAGCTCCCTGACCTTTGAGAGCGACGACTTGAGGCACTGTTAATGCGTTCACTGCACATCGGGACCAACGCGCTTGAAGGGCTTGCAGGCCGGACAGTCGCCGTCGAGAGCGGCCTCTCCTGGGCCAAACGGCCCTGGCATCGCGAGAGCGATGGTAGAGATTAGCGTCGCGAGCAGGAGGCGCGAGATAAACATTTCTCTCGTCCGGAATGGTCAGATGCCGCAAACGTTCTCCCAAGATGTGCCACTTTTGTACCCTGTCTGTGGGCCTCGAAAAGCCACCGCCGCATTACGCTGCGCCCTCGTCAGAGGTCAGACGACCCTGGTTACCGACCAGCTCAGTGTCTAAACTTATCTCCGCGCATTCCACTATCCGAACCCACGCCACGACGTGGACTTGGTTCTGAAGACATGTCCCTCAGGGTTGCATAAAGGTCCTGACACGCTCTGACAGTAACGGAACATTGAGAGGTTGTCGGGTCCGCAATTCATTGATTATCTGTAGAGTGCCCGAATCGCCACACTGAGCAGTGGGGCTGAGATACAGGTCCTGTCATGATCTCAGTTACTGTATCCGCATTCTCCAGAGATAAGCCCCACAACAAATCACGGCTCCGGCCTCGCATCATTTGCGTCAAAGCTCTACGCACGACATGCGGAGAGGGTGAGCGGCAGCTTCGTGATGATTCTGTATCATACACTGTAAGTCCGGAACCGATGGAGAGTTCCAGCTGCTTCCTTCTCGTCGTCCTTGGCACGACCTATTCTTACACTTCGTGACGTTTTGAGCCGAGATGGCCGCCACCTTGCAGTGATACGATGCGAGAATCCTACGCACCGAGACAGCGGCACGTATTGCTGCCGTATCCGACGGGATGCCATTCTGAGGGCTTCCTAGGTTAAATCCTCACACGATCTCGGGACCGCGATATCGCCAGGAACCCCCTCAATCCACTATACAAGGCTACCCAGCCCCCGCAATGTGATCAATGCTGTAGCGGAAGCGAGCTCGCTCCTCCGAACCGGCCAGAGGATCTCCTGTTCCAGGCACGGCCCTCCCGAACCTTTAGGTAACGAACAGCACGTGGCAGGTGCTCGAAGTTCCCTCGGAGTCTCCGGTTGATTCATTGCCTGTTCAACACTGTCAATCATCCGGATTGGGCTGTGTGTCAGGGTGAGCGAGCCCGCCGCGTGCCAAGCTACTAGAGGTATAAAATCTGTGTCCACCTTATCCTTGATGGCAGGCCCCACACGCTCCTAGCCAGCTCCTAGCAGAGATGTTCGTCTCTCGCATCCTGTTCCTCTCCGCCCTGCTCTTTACGGCCGTGCTCGGGAACCCTCTTCCATTCGGACCTGGGGCTGAGGCCGGAGACGCCGACACGCAAGGCTGCATACCGTTCAAGCGCGGAGACCCCAGCTCGGAGAAACGCGGATGCATCTAGTCGTTTGTGAGCACTCGCGTACGGCCGGACTGTTCGCGCGTTCGACAGTGAATTGACGTTTTTCCCGTAGGAACGGCTTGAACCACACTCTCCGTTACTATGACCGTCTGCATCATCTTTTGCTTGTAACTTGGTCGTATTTCATTGTGTACTACTGCCAGTTTGCCTTCCTTCTCCAATTCCTACTTGTGACCAGAAGGTTGAGCTTGAGCGGGATGTTAGCGGAACAGCAGTACCGGGATATCGTAGCGCCGCTGAACGGCAGTCACCGACTCCTGGACAAGTCACTCGAGGTCAGATCGACGAACTTCGCTCAGTACCAGTTCTGCATCGTCTGCATCTTTTCCAACATCTGCTGTGATTTTGTTGGGCTCTCGACGGCAAAACCCCACGCGCACTCGACGCAGCACTGTGCCTCACTTAGGCTTGGGTAGGTAGATGTGCATGAAGGGCGACTCACAAGTCATTAGCCCATATGTCGTGCGCGACTCGCATGTCCTGATCAACGCGGGGTGCAGTTGCCCATGTCCTAAAGCAGCACATTGAGCGAGCAGATTGGGTAACCGTCCGAGATGTGGGTCTCAACGTAATGAGTCGCTTGCGGAGCGAGTGCCGCGGAGCTGCGTCTCCGTGACGGACTGGCGCAGTCTTGTTGCAACCGGCGTGGAGTTTCTCAATGAGGACACGGACCACGAACATACTCGTCTACGGCCGCATCCTCTGGGTATGCAATATGCGGTGCCCCCTTTCCCCATCGCACAATCCTTGACTGTGGCCGCAACTTACACAGAGACCTCGGGACACGACAATCGTCGCGCAAATTCTCGACGGAGTGGTGTGCACAATGAAACTTGCACCACCGCCGTACATAGTACGGCCGGCTGACAGTGATGCGAAATGGCTTCCGATGGACCAAAAGCAGAACCAATTTACCCTGCAAGCAACAGCAGATAGAAAAAGCAGTCATGACGCTGTCATGAGATGGTGAACGGCCTTGAAAGTTCATAGAGAGCCGTAGATATCCCTGGCCGGCGAAGATTCGTGTTTCGCATAATCCCCAAGTCGTATCGTACCCCGGGCATCGGTAATCACAAAGATGACCCACAGTGCGAGGCGAGCTGTCGCAACCGAGATGCGCAGAGTAGCGCGCACACCGCGAAATGGACGAGATATGACTGCATAAACGCCCAAAACAGCTGCAGAGTGTGTGCAGCAGACCGGCTGCAGCTTAAATACCGCCTGGGTTCAGCATTTATACAACAGCTGTCCCGAACGACGAGTCGACGACTAGGGCGAGTGTAATCGCCCATTCCCGAAGGAGAAGCACAGGATCCACGCCAGCGACCAGGCCCGTCGACCGGGGACCAACTTTGCGACAGGGCGGAGAAGCATGAGGCAATTCTAGAGCCTGCTCTGCGTTGTCAAGAGCCGATGACCGTCACGGACGAGAGCAACCGGCAGCGACCGAAGGTAAGATTGGACCCGGGCGTCACCAACGCCGAATGAGGCGTTGAGATCCACAATGCCCCGCTGCGAGCCATAGCATATCATTATATCGTATATTTATATTAGGAATGCATGACAGCGCCAGGTGCCAGGTACATGCAATGCGGTGAACCCAGCACTCGAGCTCGCAGCATCTCGCAATCAGAGCACCAAAACTCAAAGGATCGTTCCAAATACCTGCGCTGTCATACTAAGGAGCTAGTATTCAGAGAGATGAGGGTATGAAAAGGTCTAAAATGTGCCTAGGAACACGGAAAGCGAAGGCCAAGGCGAGAAGGCGAGCATACGAAGGAGCACGGCCAGTTTCTGATCGAAGGATTTATATCTATACACTGAGAATCTTTAAACAATAGCTGTAGAATGTGATTTAATTGGTGAGAGGGCTGTATGTGTGAGATATCGCGCGCTGTAGGATGCTTCCGTACAGCGGAGGCAATCGAGACGGAAGCGGAGGCGGAATGAAGGGACGCGATTGGCTCGGTGGGCCGGCCCGGCCGGTGGGGAATTCCACGAGAGGCCTCAACACAAGGACCTCTTCCTAAAAAGGCTAAAGCCTTTCCAGGAGTCGGTGAAGGGCTGTGTTATTCTGAGTCCTGCAGGCTGCGTTGCGAGTTAGTGGCACGTGGAAGACTCGGATTTCCCAAATAATGTTGTCTATCTTTAGCCCATGATCATGAGCAAAGGACAAGAAGCCGCCTGCTCATCTCGGATCTGATTATTCAGGCTGGTCAGGGCCAGCCAGCCGCGCACCGGCATGGCGTATCTCCTACTATTGCACACACGGTTAGTCTTCCTACGATGCCGAGTCGCGTATAACCCGTGTCACCGCGATTTTCCGATGTGAGGTTCTCAGTCGAAATGATTCTTCGGAGGTGAGAAGGGCGAAGTTACTTGCGGCGGTAGACAATAGTGCGTCAAGACAGGCTACACGGCTCGCCCAGGTACTGTGCGAGATATAAAAGTGACATTGCGCTCGCGCGAAGCGTACACACAGCTGGAAGTACAGGAGTAGCATACACACAAGGAAAAGGTTGTACAACGCCAGAGAAAGTTCTCAGATGAACAGGCAAAACGTGGGGTAAGCGCACACGATGGGCCTTTAACACTGGGGATAGTCAGCGGCGTGACGGCAAGGCTCGTTGAGAAAATACGGACTTTCAGAGACTCGCGTCTAGCAGGCGCGCGCGTAAAGCTGTGGGTCCGTGCGCTTAAGCAGGCGGCAGCATGCACGCTGCTCTAGCTCGGACAGGTCGCGCTTGAAGGGGATGCAGCCGTCCGTATGGATGTCGCCCGCGTCTTCACCTGGGCCGAAGGGAACCGGGTTGGCGCCGACAGTGGCAACGACGAGAGCCGCGAGGACGATGCGCAGGATAAACATGTCTCAACGAGGTTGGGCCGCTCTGGGGAGGGAAAATGAGACGTTAGACCTTGTACTTATATGTAGTCTCCAGCCAACCATTCGGCGATCCGCTCCTCGGTACCGCTGTCCCTGAGCTGCGGCATCGTATGCAGGGAGTTTCACAGGCAGCTACAATGGTAGGCCCGGAGGTCTCTTCGGCATACGGCCCGCCTTGGAAAGAAGATGACGCCGAGAAGGAGCGATATGAGCAATGGGGAATTGGCACATGGCGCGTGCATTTAGGGGTACAAATCCCCCGGCCGAGCCAGTGCCATCAGTCATGAAGTTTTGTTCTGCTCCAGCTCCAACAGGATTTATCCGGCGCGCCAATCGGATTCGAATTCAGAGGAGCTATGACCGAGACCTCAATATTCGTTCCTCGCCGGTATGTACGTATACGTTAATAGCAGTCACCGCTGTACAATCAGGCATTTCGGGAACACGGTTTAGACTGTGAGGTCTAAGGCTAATATTGCGCGGTTCGCGTACGGAAGAGGCTATGGACGTAAGAATTGGTGCGGTGAACGGGGCGTCATGGATGATTTGCCCACTTATCACATACGAGATAGACATGAATGGCAGTCGGATACTTTGTTTGCACTGAGAGTCAAGTCCCTTGTTGTGGAACGACATTGAATTCTTTGTGAACCACTTTCCTCTCTCTCTCTCTCTCTCTCTCTCTCTCTCTCTCTCTCTCTCGCTCCCTGTCCGTGTGCGTCTCCAAGTCTATATTATACATCTGCACAGGCACAGACAGACATACTGGCCAAGTTTAATCCGAGGTACTAAGACTTCAGCTGAGCTGCGGCGCTGTCGGATAGGGAGTCGACGAGCTTGCGGATTGTGCTGGCGGAACAGGAATTTGTATCAGAATATCCTAGATCTCCAACGGCCTCTGAGACGGCGCGTTGAACGTGCTAGATACATTGCCTTACATATGTACTGTACCTCACCAAGATCTTCGAGATACGTGTAACGAACGGTCACGAATGTTCGGCAAAAGGGTTAGCTACGCGCCAGTCCTCGTTCACCTCCCCTGCGTGGTCTATGACCTGCGTCCAATCCCGACAAACGTGAGTACCGCTGATCCCACTTTCAAATGCGTCGCTGGGCTCAAGCGTCGTATCCGCATTGCACAGGATGATTTGGCGAATGTAATTGAGACAGTGCTGCGAGTGCCAAATGTTGATCTTTTCTGGCGCCAAAGACGGCAGCAGCGCCCGGTGTAAACGGCTGAGACAGTGCGTTCCGTGGCCCATGGACCATAGAAACGCCTGATAACGAGGGCCCCTGTGTGCTAACGCGTCAATAAAAGGCTACCACTTGAGCAAGAATCCGCCTGGCGCGTACGGTTTGTATGGTCGGTGGGTGGCTAGATAACGCGCCCAATCTCCAAAAGCGCCGAAGTCGTAATGTACACTGTCTTCGACGTCCAGAGCGACGGTCTTGAGGTCGGGGAGCATGTATAGGGGAAAGTCCGTGCCGATGAACGCTGCGTTCCATGAGCCACAAGCGCGATGGATGCAGCGAGCGGCGTACAATGATGTGCATGGCTCGGTTCTACTCGAACCTGCCGTGCCTGCGACCGCGTCGAGAGCAGCGCATTGAGAACGAGGACGTTGACGACGCTGGCGAGCGCGCACGCGCACGCGATGAGCGTGTTGGAGCTGATCAACATGGCATGGGCTCGTCGGGCCCAGTCGGACCCGTCAAGCTTCACCATCAAATGGATCAGGCTCCCCTCGTCCCGCGAGAGTGCAGTGTGGCGGTGTTCGCGATCGCCATGCCCCTCAAGATCTGGGCTGCGCGTTTGTCGCCGTGACACTGATTCCGACAGTTTGTGCCTCTTCAAAATGCTACCGGAGACAGCGAGCGTGGTAGCGAGACCTGCGCCGGGGCTGTCTCGCTTGTGGGGCATCAGTCAGAACTCGCGAAACAGAGAAGAACATCACGTCGGAACATTCCGAGAGCGGATCCGGCTTCTTTAGTCAAAGCGCGGTATATCGCAGCTCGCTGTCAGGCCGAACATGGTAGTCATTCCAGTCCTATCGGCGCGCGCCACCATTCCGCAATGGCGTCCGGGACAGCGCTCGTTCTCGCGTGCCTGCTCTGTATTCTTGTCGTCTTTGAGCTCGGTCTTGTCGCCTTTGTCACCCGGCCGAGAGGAGAGCGAACATATTGTGCGGCCCTGCGTGGAGAAAAATGAAAGGCACTGACTCTGCCTCTAGCTTATGTCGGGAACGACGTTCCCAACAAATTCCCCGTCACCCCCGATTCCCCTCCCGTAGCTCTGCATATCGAAAACCCGCAAGCTCACTATCGAGTTTTCTCCGACGACGCCGCGAACTGGCAGCGCCTCGCACCGCACGACGCGCGCGTCCACCTTGGGCCAGACCAGTTCAAGCGCCCGTTCACGCTGGGCCTTTTCCACCAGATGAAGTGCCTCGACGTCGTGCGCAGCGCAGTGCTCAGTGCAGATCGCGACCCGGCAGGCGTCTTCAACTCGTCGACAGTACGGGATACGCGGCACTGCCTGAATTACTTGCGCCAAATGGTCCTATGCCAGGCCAACACGCGGTTGGAGCGGGTGACGAGCTGGTACATCCCGCCGTACTCGCGGATGGAGCAGGACCAGATGTGCCGAGACTGGCGAACCGTTTACGAGGCCGCCAGGCAGAACGAGCTCGAGTACCAGGCATGGCGTCGTGTTCAATAATAACACATGATTCGATCGTTCGAGAAGTGCCGGAGTGCTGTATTCTGCTCTGCGTGACACCATCTTCGCAGGGGGCCCAGTAAGATGTGGTGCCCGCGCGACGAGTTGGCTGGAAATTGCAGAACTAGGCAGCAAGCACATGCCAAGATCTCGAGAACTGTGAGCTTTGGAGCACGATCAACTTCTGCCGTGGCGCAGGTCGACGACATGGGTTCCACGCCGAGCACAAGCAGAAGACGAACAAGACGATCTTGATAATGTTTAGCCTGAGCTGCGGACGCCATACACAGACGTGTGAACCATCGCTGTATTGTACGCGCGACACCTCCGGAGTTCGGAGGGCGATGCGATCAACTGCGAAGGCGCGCACCGGCGCGACCCGGCGGTTCGCGAGGTCGGTGCCGGTCGGAGATGGGTGACACGAGTTTGCAGCAGGCGCGCAGAGACGTCAACAAGCCACAGCCTGGCTGATTAGAGCGGGGGGATGTCGGGCGCGGCAATAGAATCGTGGCTTCGCTTGTAGCAATGGCCTCGACTGCAGTGTACTCGCCCGTCAAGCACGAGCACGACGACTCCGGGTCCAACACGTCCGAAGAGGACACGTTCCTCGGCGGCCGGCGCAAGGGCGCCGATTCCAAGTCGGCGCACGAGCCGCTGCACCCGCTCGCGCTGTGGACGTTCATTGCGTGCCTCTCGCTGTGCGTCGTGAACATCGCGCTGCTCCTGCGCGAAACCACGCGAGCAGAGTCAGTAGTGGACCTGGACAAGCTTGAGCGGCCGAGCACATACATCGACCTCGACACGCTCGAATGGACCGAGGAGCGGCTCGCGAAGCTCCCGCCCATCGTCAACTACCCAATCGTCATGGCGCCGGTGAGCCGCATGCAGCCTCACCGTGTGTGGCCGGAGGATCCGCGGGCATGGATGACCCACGAGGGAATGGTGTCGCCCGACGAGCAGGAGGTGCTCATCACACAGGATGTGCGTCCGCCTGCCGATCGCTTGTGCAGCGCCAGGCTGAACGCACTACCACAGGTATCGATGATCCTGCAATTCCGCGTGCTCGACCACATGATGGAGCGCTGCTCGGTCGTCGCGCAGATCCCCACCGAGGCCGAAATCCGCGCGCGCAACCGGGACAACAACGTCGACCTCGACGGCGTGACCACCGTCCACGTCTACCGACTCGACGCGGAGCGTACCCTCAAGCGCCGCGAGCTGTCGTACGCTACCAAGCCCGCTCGGCGCGAGCACATTGGCGACTTCAAGGTCTCGATGGGCCACCTGAACGGGACGGTCGAGTTCGACTGCAAGGAGCGTTCGCTGCAGACGTTCGAGGTTGCGTGTCCGGGTCGCCGCTGCCATATCAACTTCTGGCAGGACCGCGATAAGCCTGTGCTAGGTCAGCACTGCAGTACCCGCGCACGAGCCCCTGACCAGGTCGGACTGACGCTCATTGAAAATAGCCTTTTACCTTCGCCAAACCCATTCGCTCGTCAAGAAGGCTTGATCTCGCCGGTAGCCCTATTGGCCACTTGTGTACTTGTAGTCTTCAATAGAAAGCGTTGCTTCAGCCGTCCATGTAATCGAAGTAGCTCGCGGCTGCGGAAGTGTTCAAGTGTTGAACGTTGAAGACCGGCGCTACCCGTGCTCGCCACTGCATCCGTCGTCCAACCATCCGATGTACAAAGTATGTATCCACAGGGGATACCTCAACAGTAAGTACAAGTCCAAACTTGCGCGTAAGACGCTTAATGAATGCCATAGAAGGACTTGATAATGGACCAGGCCCGGGCCTGGTGCTCGATCCATGGAAAATGACCCGAGTCCTCCACGACGTGCAGCGTGGAGGAGCGAACGCGCCGGTCGATCAGCTCACTGACTGCAACGGGGCAGATGAAGTCGCCGCGGCCGACGATGATGAGCGTCCTCGCCGTGATCTTGTCCAGCTGCGTGTCCTGCTTCGAATGGTCGCCCTCGACGGCAGCCTGGGTGCGCAGCGGCTTGGCCTCGGGCAGGTTGGTGAATATCTCCTTCTGGAAGCGCTCCATATCCCGGTCGGGCTGGGCGAAGTACAGCGCAAGGAACTTGTTCAGCACCTCGCCGAACTGCTCGTCCGTCAGAATTTTCGCGGGGTCGTAGTCCTTCAGCGCCTCGACAGCGTCGCGCTCCGGGCGCGTGGCAAGGATGGCGTCCATGGCCGCGCCGCCCACTGCATCCGCCTCTGGCCCGAGGAGCTGCGAGTCGAGCAGGACGAGATGGCGGACGCGCTTTGGGTACCGGATAGCGTACCACAGCGCGATGCACCCGCCGTTCGAGTGTCCGGTAAGACTATCCAGCGCGTCCACGCCGAGATAGTGCCGCAGCGAGTCGACGTCCTCGGCCATGTGCCAGCTGCTCATCTTCGCCAGGTCGTGCGGGAACGACGAGCCGCGCGTGCCGCGCACCTCGAGGTGCGCGATCGTGAAGTCGCGCTCGAGGAAGCCGAAGCTGTTCTGGTACAGCACCGACGAGCAGCCCCATCCAGGCGCGACGCTCACGAGCAGGCGAGGGCCCCTGCCCTTGACAAAGTAGGTCAACGTCGCGCCGTGGGTCGTCGTGAACTTGTGCGCGCCAGGCGTCAAGCGGTGGTTGTCTGCGGGCATTTCGGCTGTTTGGCTGTCTGGACCGTCCGGCTGCTTAGTGCTCAGGGGAAAAGCTCAAGCTGCGCGACTGACCGGGATGTGCTCTTCTGCTCGTCGCATCGGACCCGCGCGCTGCCGCTGCACCTGCTCCGGGCTCCCCGCTCCAACTGTCAGTGCCATGTGCCAACCAGCTATTCTCATGTCCACTTTGGCTTCATCACCGTCAGAGGCTTCTGCCCTCTGTCGAAGCTCTCTATCAGTACGATTTCCCGTGGTTTGGCCTCCGTGGCAGGAGCCGCGGTTCGCTTCTTCCTGATTTCCATCGGCACCCCGCATCATCTGCATTCCACCGTCGGCACCGTCCGGGTTCTGTAAATCTGACCAGATCCTCTTGGTCTTCCAGCCGTTTGCAAAATTATGGGCACCTGGGGCCCGCGACGCCTACTCCACTCAGACCCCACTTCGGAATGGAATCCGAGGTCGGAGCAGTCAGACGTCTGCCTCGGCGATGCTTCAATCCCGTTTTCTCAGCTCGGTCGGGGGTCGTGAATCATCACCTGTGTGGGAGATGTGCACCTGAGACCAACGATGTCACATAAGGCGACATCGTATGTCATGGGACGGGTTTCCAGCATGGTTTCCGAACGTCGGGATCTTTGTTTGTGCCCTTCCGAGGCGCCCCGCGTTGAAGCGGTGGAGTAGGCGTCGAAGGCCCCAGGTGCCCATAATTTTGCAAACGGCTGTCAGCTGCGGACGGCTTTTGCGAAATGGCAGGGACCAAAGATGCCATGCTAGGAGCGGATTGAACCATGCGGTTCTTCCGAGAAGTGTCTTTCCCTGGTCTTAGGAACTTGCCAACGGCTTCAGTCTACTCGTTCAGACAGTCTTACATCGCACAGCGCTGGGTCTCGAATCGCGGAATGAAGGTAAACGAAAGTGTTGGATTACAACAACAGCTTTTTCCGACAACCGCGACGGACCGCAGAAATAAATCCCGAGATAATGATACACTAGCACTGCGCGTTCTAGCACCCATCCGGGTGAGCCCGCCTCCCACCCTCTCAGACCTCCGACACGATCTTCGTTGTGCTCATGTTCACACCGCCGTCGTTGAGCGTGCTCATGTTGTACGTCTCGCGGCGCCCGTTCGAGCTGTTCGCGTTGAACGAGACAGAGTGCTTGCTGTTGTTGCTCGTGACCACCTCGCGCGAGTACGCGCGGCCGCGCGCGACGCGAATCATGATGAGCAGTGGAGCAATGCACTGTCGGCCGCTTCTCAATTTGCGGTCTCCCAGCGGTCTCGCGGGCTCGCACGCACCATGATCTGCGCCTGAATGGGCAGGCAAACGTTGAAGAGCGAGTTGTTGATCGAGAACGTCGCGATGAACATGATGGAGAACACCGAGTAGACGGCCGCGCTCTCAACCTGGCTAGGATGAGCATCGTGGTGCGCGCTCGCCGAGGAGGCGCGGCTTACGAGCATGGCGACGATGCCAGTGTAGATCTTGGCGTGCTCCGGACCGAGGATGGCCATGAGGCGGCGGCGCGAGAGCAGGAGCTTGGTCGCGATCATGATCGTCAGGATGAGGTTCAGCGCGATGCTACACGCTCGGTCAGTCCGAACAACGCGTTCTATTTCTGGCAGGCTGACCTGAGACTGAAGTAGGGCAGCGCCATCGCGAGACCGATGTTCGAGAAGAACTTCGCGCCCGGCTGGGCGAGCTGGAACGTCGCCATGATGGACATGACTGGCGGCGAGAAAAGGTCAGACAGGATCTCTCACAATGGACGCGATGAACGTACTCGTCGAGCCGAGGAACACGATGATAGGGAACGCGATGACAAGCCAGTTGCGGTTGTACACGATCCACGTGCGGTACACCTGGAGGATCCTCAGTACCAGGATTCGTTCCTCACAATCGCCTACGCACAAGCAGGCCGTCCGCGAGGAAGTTATTGAAGAGATAGGCAGCATTGCCCATGATAACTGGACATGACGTGAGACCCTGACAGGCTGGATTGGGAGAGAAACGGAACGCACTCATGGGGGTATTGAACTCATTAACGTAGTAACCAAGCGGGCCGCCGCTGTGAGGCCCGTCTCAGTGGGCGTATTCGTCAAGGAGCAGTCCCATCCAAAACGCACGGGTAATTCCTGCGAAAGAGCGTTCAGACTGAGATATGCAACACTGCTCTGAGGGACGGACCTGTTCTCGATCCACATGTTTTCGGCCCATTTGGACGTCGCGACCATGTACAGTGTTGACCCAGTGAAGAGCAGCACCTGAGACGCGATGAGAACTCATACACGGCGTTATAGAAGTACTCACCGTGTAGGTGACCATCGGCCATTCTACCTTCCGCCACGGTTTCCCAGCGAAGAAATAATGCAGTGCGATAATGGCGAGGACGAAGTGGATGCCGTAGAGGTACGCGCCGATGATCGTGCCGCCAAAGTTGGTGCGCTCAATGTACAGTTCGGCAGGGCCCTCGCCTACGGGGAGATAGCTCTCGGGTGCGGTAGTGTTGTCGGCCATGGTCTCGAGAATCCGGGGGAGGGAGCAAGGAGCGCTGAGAAGCCCTCGCTTGACGTCTTGGAAATATATATGTAACAAGGCTGCAAGACGCCGCGTGCCTTGCCCCAGCTAACATGTCATGTCACCTTCCCTCGGGATCCCGAGTCGTGGAACCCGTGGCAAAGATCCGCAGCACGACGGGTAGATAGCGGGTCCGGAGGTACGCATAATATCTGAATCCCGCTCAGGATGTCCTGATCCCGGAGCCCTCTATCAGTATCATCCCGTCAACGACCCGTCAGTCAAGCCCAAGTTCCCCATCGTCCAGTCCGCCGCCGCGATGCCCACCGTCCGCAGCGGATCAGACTGACGCTGTCGGAGCCGTCCATCGAGGTTCGGCAGGTGGCAGCGGAACTGGCGGACCGCCAAGTCGCTCGCACGCATCAGCTTCTCTCTCCTTTCTCAGCCATTTTTGGCCAATGACGGTAGGAAGTGCAATCGGTTGCCCATTGCGACATTGCTGTACTGAGAACGCACTCCCGCGGTACCGTACTGGAAGACTGAGAAGCATGAGGGCAAATTCACGAGGACATCCGGAACACGCGACTGCGCTGGAGTATCAGCCCATGCAAGAACTCCTGCCAGCCGACACGCGTGATATCTAGGCGTCGCCGGACTAATAATACATAAAGATATCCAAAGGCTCATCTTCGTCAACAAATGAGGAATCAGATCGAAGGCCTCTCGCAGACGATCCCATGGAGCAGAACAGACGAAGCATGAGCACCATGATTTGCGAAAACGTGACCTTTCACACAGAAAGTGGCAAACGCGGGGCAGTCTAGTGCGAGCGGTTGTATTCGAGCTGGTTCTGGGCTACAGCTGCATACAAGGGACGCCAGTCCTCACAGACATAGTCCTGCGCGTTAAGCGTGTTGTGCTCCAGGTAAAGCCCTATCCCCTTCTCCAGTCGCGTATTCGCGCGGCACATGATCATCTGGCGGAGGTAGTTGAGGCAGTGGCGCGTCTCCCACTCGCCGTCGTTCGTCGTCACGTTGAACGTGTGGGCATCCGCGCGCACGATGCCCTGCCGCAGGACGTCCAGACAGCGCAGCTGGTGGAAGACGCTGACCATGAACGGCCGCTTCTGCGGGCCGAGATGCACGATGCCCTTGCCCGGCGCGAGCGCATCCCATTCCTCTTGTGCTTGTGCGCCGCGGAGCTGGTAGTGCACGGTGTTCTGCATCAAGAGCGCGACACGGTTCTTTACGTCTACGTCAAGAGCATTTGGGTGGTCGTCTCCCTTGTAAGCTGTGTAGACGATCTGAGTCTTGTTTTGCGCCCGAGCGAAGGGCCACGCACTGTACGTCGGTATTCGCGAAGGCCAGCCAACTAAGCGGGCGTATAGTACTAGCTCGGCAATACCAAGAGAGAACAGAGCCAGAGAAAGAAGATAGGTCCTTCTGCTCCCCATCGGGTGAGCCTCCCGTCGAAGAGATGGTGAATGTTTGGGTACAAGAGCTGCGGGCGCCACGGCGGCGATATCCGGTGGCGCGCATCCTCGTCAGGGTCTATTTCGCTTAGTACCCCCGAGTTGTCCTCGTAAAACTTTCCGTACAGCACAGTGACATATCCCAGTCGCTCGTCCTGCGAAGATATCGGAATGTCAACTTCTACGGAATCCTCCGCATCGGCAAACGCACGCATCAACGCCTAGTGACCCCGTTCACCGACCGATCCTCACAGTAGCATTCCTGCTGGAGAACGCCAGGGCTTTCTCCACCGATCAGTCTACTACAATATTCCTAGCCCTGGACTGCGTACATACAGAACTTCTACAGCGAATAACGAGACAAAAAATTATCCATGGGCCGTCCTGCGCTCCGACAAGGGTGAACACTGTGCTACTGTACCGCGAGACGCGGCAATGATACAGACATGCGCCGAAAACCAGACACGAAAGCGTACATATAACCGGCGCGAGGAGCAGCTACGCGCCGTCCTCAGGGCTGGTGTTCCTCGTGGTGCTCGTCATCGTCCTCGGGGCGGAAGGACCAGAGCTCCACGACGGTCTTGGCGTGGCGCGAGCACACGACGACGAGGCGGTCGTTGCGGAAGCCGACGCACCACACCTGGTCGCACTTCTCGCTGAGCTCGCGCACCTCGGCGCCGGTGCGCAGGTCGGTGAGCACGACGCGACCGTCGTTCGCCGCGGAGACGAGCATGTCGTTCGCGAGGCAGCCGGCCGCGGCGCCGCGCTCCATGAACTGCAGCCCGGCGAGCGACGTCAGCGCGTGCGGCGCGAGGCGGTGCGTCAGCTTCCAGTTCTGCGCGCGCTCGAACACCAGCAGGCGCCCGTCCGCGCCGCCCGTGCAGAGCCGGTGCGGCGAGAGCTGCAGCCGGCACACGAGCGAGTTGTGCCCCTGCAGCAGCCCGTGGCAGTACCTGCGCCCCGCTCATTCAGCCTTGCGTGGGCGCTGGCGAAACAGGTCGCGCTCACCCATGTTCTGCGCTCCAGACGCGCGTGATCTGGTCGAGCCCGCCAGACGCGATGCTCACGCCGTCGTACGCGACGGCATAGATGGGCTGCGTGTGGCCCTCGAACGTGCGTAAACATTGGCCGGTGTCCACGTCCCACAGCTGGAACAGCATTCACACACAACGCCCAATAACGGCCGGACGAACGAACGCGCGCACCTTCAACTGTGTGTCGTAGCTGCCGGACACGACCTGGTTCGCATACACGTCGAGGCAGCGCACGGAGTCGGTGTGGCCGGCCATGGTGCGCAGCAGCACGCCGCGCTCGATGTCCCACACCTTGAGCGTGCTGTCGCGCGAGCCGGAGACGACGATGGGCCGGTTCTGCAGCGCCTTCATGCAGCGGATGGTCGCGCCGTGGCCGGCGAGGATGTGTTCGCACGCGCCCGTGCGCGCGTTCCACACGCGCACCGTGCGGTCGCTCGACCCGCTCACGACGACCGCGTCCGGCTGGCCCCAGCCGCGCGTCGCGCCGCACACGTCGCTACGCAGGTCCGTCGCCGCGGACGCGGACGCCGGGGCCGGCATCGGGCACGCCTGGCCCGGCAGCAGCTCGCCGTTCGCGCTGGCGGGGAGCGTCACGCCGGGCTCCGCGAAGCCGAGGCCCAGCCCGAGCGCGGGCGCCGTCGCCTGCTCGGGCTCCGGCATCGACACCGCGACTGGAGGCGGCGGCGGCGCGTCGTCGTCGGGGACGCGGAGCGGCGCGGGCGCGTGCTCGGCCGGGTCGAGCAGGCGGCCGCCGCGCGAGACGAGGCAGATGGCCCAGACGCCCTGCTGGTGGCCGAGCAGCGTCGCGCGCTTGGACCCGTCGCGCGCGTCGTAGAGGTTGACGTTGTGGTTGTTGAAGCCGACGACGACGAGCTCGTCGTCCATCGCGAGCGACGTGACGATGCCCTCGTCCGGCGTCCGGTTCGCCTTGACGAGCCGCCCGGCGCCGCGCCAGTTGCGTTCTGCGCCCCGCGTGAGAGGCGCGATCGGCTACGCGGTACTATGCGGACGCACCGGTCAGATAGGCCCTGCGGAACTGCCGCCTGAACGCGGCGTCGGCGTCGGCGCTGACGTTGAAGTTGTACCGCTCGGCCATGGCGCGCCAGAGCTGCTCGTCGGCGAGCAGGTTGCGCCAGGCCTTGGAGACGCACGAGACGCGCGCGAGCGTCTGGGCGTCGCCGACGAACGCGAGCACGTGCAGCGCGAGCTCGGGCGGCAGCTCGCCGAGGAAGTCGCGCTTGAGGCGCGGCGCGAGCAGCGTCGAGAGCAGCAGCAGCTCGTCGCGCTCGCAGTGCGCCAGCAGCCCGCGCAGGAACGCGTTGCGCGCCCGCCCGCGCGGCAGCGTCTGGAAGTGCAGCAGCAGGTCGAGGCCGGCCGGCGCGAGCGGCTCGAACGACCCCGACGTGCGCGGCGATGGCGCCGGCGACGGCAGCGACGGCACCGAGACGACGACGGACGACGACAGCTGCGAGACAAAGACGTGAGACGGCGACGGCGGCGGCGGGATCGACGCCTGGCCGCTGCCGGTCTCGGCGTGGAGCTGCTCCGTCATCGCGGGGAGCTATGTACTGGGAGGCGCGGAGCGATGGAGGCGCGCTAGATGGGTCTCCGGAGGGTCGCCTTTGTCGGCGAGGAAGGGTCCCCGGGCACGCGGGAGGAACGCGACCTGGCGCTGGACGGCGTGAAGAGAGCACGATGCGGAGATGGCCGCCGTTCCGGCATCCCGGTGTCTCTGCCCCTTTCGGTCATCCGAGAAATTTGACATTTCCGGCATCGCTAACATCTCCTTCACCGGTTGACGGATCACTGGGAGCTAAAGAAATACTATTGCCTTTATGGCCTCATATTATACTAAGGGATATGTCTCAGTGCTTGAATTGAGGCAATCCCAACTGAGCCACCCGAGGGCGCATCGCCAGGAAAACAGGTATACGGAAAGCAGGGCATTTCCCCCATCAAGTTGGCTACCATTGAGGGGAGACTTGTACTGACGCAGGGCTTCGAAAGATGGGACCTTGGCAAGGGTGTGCAGACTACGACCCATGGACAGCTACCGGATGCGAACCCTCTGAGCCGTGTAAAGCACATCGACTATTCGCACGAGCAGTAGTGATCGGAAGGTATGCACTGACTCTGCGCCCTGGGTGCATATAACTGCGGTGAGGGCTGCCGGTGGGAGCGGAATCGACGCCATTCGTCCGGGGTGTTGACTGGGTTGCGCCGACGTTTGGGATAGGTTTCTGTCGTCCCTTTTAAGTGTGCCACTGCATAGGACTATCTGCTGATCAGATGGTTGATAGGGTAGTCCAGCGCTTGTGAGCCACAATCACCCAGTCCATCCCTGCGCCAGCAATCTTTATTAGCGAGTCGTACTCTCGCGCAGCAGCATCGCACCGGAGTATCAACGGAGATTCTACCTCCTCAGAGCCAGTGCCTACAGGCCAGATTATTGGGTGAGATGCAGGCGGAGAATGTCAACTCGACCGGAGCTTTGAACATGTTTGACTCGTCGCCCGGCAAACAAACAGCCTTGGAAATCATGCGACGGCGGACGAAAGATGACATAATTCACCCTGCCCTCGCACCGGGCACTGACTCGTGCTCTGCTATTGTGCTGTGGGCGTCTCAGGGGCCCGCGGCCTCGAAGCTCGCCTGGTGTGATGCTCCGGCCTGCAGCTTCGCGGGATTGGATCCCATGATGCGCTCCCCCGTGAGTCATCCGCATGCGAAAGGCGATCTCCGCGGCCATCGACGCTCGCCATCGATTCTCGACGCACATAGCGCAGGGAGCGGCGATGGGGCTAAGACGGAGGCAGTCGCGTCACTACGCCAGGGACTGAGCGGCGCGCCCGTCGGTGAGCGTGGCACCCGTGTGCTGCGCACCTGACCCGCCACGCCGACCGTCAGTGAAGCGGTGCAGCGTGGGCACGGTGCAGCAGCGGTGCGCCATTGTCCACCGGAAGCGGTCTGCCGGAGCCGGCCGATCGCGCCAAGATAGATCCGCCGCCCGGAGTTCAAATAGCGGCGCCGCCCCTCTCCCCGCAACGCCCACCATCGCCCTCGCCCGCCGCGCCGCCCCATGATGCTCAAGCGCACCTTCTCCGCAATAGACCTCAGCGCCGGCCCCGTCGCCGGCCCGTCGAAGATCGCCCGCGTCGAGGGCGCAAGAGACGTGAAGCTCAAGCTCCAGCGCTCGCTGACCCCGCCACAACTGACCCCGACACCCCACCCGCCGCCGCCCGTGCCACCGGTGTCTGCGCCGCGCAAGCCGCTGTTCCCCATCCCGGGCCTCGCGAAGCGCGCGGCCATGTACAACCAGCAGCAGCGCGCAGGTGGCTCGCCGGCGCCGGCGTCCCCGTCGTTCCGCTCCCGGTCGCCGTTGCAGCCGGTGCGCGCGCACGGGCTGATGCAGCGCATCCGGCGGCGCTCGTCGCCGCTCGCGCCGCCCGCCGCCCGCACCACGCGCCAGCTGTCCGTGTTCCAGCCGCCGCCCGGCGTGCTGCTGAACCGCGAGCGGTCGGACCTGCTGTTGCGCACGGCGCTCATGCACCAGTTCGGCGCCGACAAGACGCTCAAGTTCTGGCGCCTGCGCGAGCGCGGCATCGGTATCTCCTGAATGAGTCCGTGCTCCGTGCTGTGTGATGTTGTGCCTCAAGCCGCCCATTGTTAGTGCCACCCCTATCCGCGCCACACACCGCTGAGCTCAGTCGTCATCCCCCCCTGAAGACGCCCCCCTTCTGTTGCTGCTGCCTCAAGTTATTCGCTATCGCTCTCAAGATTCAAGACTTCAAGATTTCGCCTTCGTCAACGCTTCAAGACTGTAACAACAACCCGGAACGTTGGAACCCGTGAAGCCCGCCCGCCATTTGTAGTACTCTCCCGCGCAATACTCCCTCCTCGCCCTGTTGTATCAAGAAGAGTCGCCACCGCCTCTGTATTAGACAGGTGTCTGTCCTCCTTAATGCATTGTAACACGCTGCTGGAGCTGTCGGTGTTGTCGACCATCCCCTCAAGATTGAATGCTTAGCTTTCTCTGCTTTGTTTCTGTTGGACTACTCTCTATCGATGGACAATACAGCCAATTTAGTACTCATTAGACTGTATACGTGTCTGTTATGCGAGAGTAGGAGAGGAGTAGATTGGTCGCTAAGGGCTTGCAAGCAAGGTGTAGTCGGCGCCGCCTTTGCCACCTGAAGCAATCTGGATGGCCCAGCGGTGCCTGTGAAGCAAATAGCGCAGAATTTCAAACTGAGAGCGTATTCAGGTCGTCTTAGTATCCGAAACTCGAGGAAAGCCATCTCCGAGGAGGTGCAGAATGCTATTGTACACTGTTGCGCCGGTGGCAACGTGTAGGTACGGCGCTTTCTGCACGGCAAGGATCACCGTTCTATTTTTTGGGACAATATCACTGGCCACCTCTCCCGGAGAACCCCTTCCGCCGTTCAGGCCGACTCACTGCCGCAGTCGATGGCAACTGTTCAACTGATTGGCCGTCAACGGCGCCAGGGTCCACCGGCGTTACCCGCTCCGATCCCTCCTTCCTCCTCCTGCTCCTCCTCTTCTCCGTCGCCATGTCGTCGAAACGGGCGCGCCACGTGCCCGACGCGGCCGCCGAGCCACCTTCCGACTCGCCCGAAGAGCAGGACGAGCCCGCGCATAAGGCACCCCGGGCAGACGACGGCGCGGCGCCGCCGCCGCTGATGTGCTACCTGCCGCCGACGTGCTGCCCGCCGCACGGGCGGCCGACGCCGCTGGCGAGCACGCGCGAGCTCGAGGCGCACTACGCGCGCGTGCACGCGCACGTCTGCGCCGCGCCGGGCTGCGCGAAGGTGTTCCCCGACGCGCGGCTGCTCGAGCTCGTGAGTGGTTGCTGCGTGTACGCTCGACCGGCGCATTGATACCCCGCCTCCTTTCTAGCACCATACGGAGTGCCATGACCCGCTCGCGGCCATGCGCAAGGAGCGCGGCGAAAAAATCGTGAGTGTCGACGCCGGCTTCCTTTGGTCTTGTCAGGGAACTTGGCGTCGAGCGGCTCGCTTGCTGCCCGAGCGGGACAGCGTCACCGCCCAAAGCACTGTGCGCTTCAAAATGGGTATGATGCTTACTCAGAACGCGTGCTGCGTGGCATGCTCGCGTTGGTTGGAGGCGCAGGTATTGCTCTCGGCGCCTCGTGAGGCTCGCTGTTGCTACTTCGGCCCGCGACGAGGCGGAGCGTGCGGTACCATTGTCCACGCGTACAGTCTCCGTGCGCCCTGGGAGCCTGCCTTGGCGAGCTCCAAAGGCTTCATGGTGCTATGTTGAGCGCTCGACGGTGATGCTCTAAGGCGAGAACCATGCCCACTCGACGATGCGGGTACTTGCGCGATATCGGCTTGTAATACTCTGGATTGGCCAGCGCAGGATATCGTGGGCGTATTCGCCCTTCGCTAGCTGGCCGTCTTTGCGCTTGGCGTCGATGACCGACTGCTCCTGGGCCCAACTGACTTCCTCCCGTTCCTTCGTTCACTCGATTGGCATTGCCTTTGCTGACACCCGATTGTTTAGTTTCGCTGTCATGTTGCGACATGTACGAAAGTCTGCGCGACGGCGAAGACACGACGGCTGCACCTCATCGAGGCGCACCACTACCCGAAGCAGTACTTCTTCGCGATCACCAACCGCGGCATCGGCGACCTGATCGCGCGCTGGGGCGAGAGCGCCAGTCTGCTGCGCCCAGAGTGGAAGCCGCGGCCTGGACAACCGCACGGTGAAGAAGCAGAGATGGACGACGGCGCGCAAGAGCCAGCACCCCCGCCGCCACCAGCGGCGCAGCGGCGCTCACAGCCACAACGTGCGAATCCTCCACTGCAGCGCCAACCGCCGCCGCATCTTGGGATGCAGCCCCAGGCGCGTCCCGCCGCGTCGTCGTCGAAGGACGCGTTCCGCGCGCCGCAGCCGGACAGTTCAGACGACGACGGCGACGCGGCCATGGACCAGGATAAGGACACGTCGCGGCGGCGGACGGTGCGCTTTGCGGACGATGACGATGACTCGGGCGACGACGACGCGAACGGCAAGGCGAGCCTTGGCGACGGGCTCGACGCGCTCGCGCAGCAGCTCAGCAACATCTCGTTCGTGCCGCGCGCGGTGCAGTTCGGGCGCGGAGGCGCGCACCGCGGCTTCGAGCACCGCAGCGCGCCGGCTGCTGCCCCCGCGCCGCCGGTGGAGGACGGCGAGGACGCGGAGGCGAAGAAGAAGACGCGGCGCACGAACCGCGGCGGGCGCGGGCGCTCGAGGAAGAAAAACCGCGGGCGGGAGGACGCTGCGATGGCGGTGGATGCTGGCGATGTGGGTGCGTAGGGCGTCTTTCACATGGATCAGGTTCTGCCAGACGCCCTTCTCGCTGTATTTTGTACCTTGCGCTCAGGAATGCCGGCCTGTGGGGGGCAGCCATATCCCTTTTGGATCGGGTACTACATCTGGATCTCCCGATAGTGGTCGTGTATTTTGTAACTTGTGCTATTTAGGAAGGCGGACCCTGCATAGGCACTGACGTGTTTGGCGCTCGCTTACATTGAACGGCAGATAGAAGGTTGCCAAACTTGCTGTCAAGCCGGGCCTGATATTGCAGCAGACGTGGTGGTTGTGTTCCCGGGATGGGGAGAAGTCCAGGCTGGCTGACTGGGCGAGCTGTGTCCCCTTCCGTCGGTGGGCCGCCGTGGAACCATCGCAGCTCCATATCGCAGCAGCCCTTCTGAACGGCCGCTCCGAGGCACTTCTAGGGCCAATGGCCGGTGTGGGTGAGCTGCCATTGTGATCGCAGGGAATGTGAAACCTGTTGAGGTCTTAGGCCAGCGACGGAGCTAAAAATTGAAGACCAGCCGAAGCGTAGGTTGATCTATTTCCACATCGTTCATCTGACCGGAAACGGGTGCCACTGCGCGCGAGGACGGGCCAGAGGATGTCAGAAGGGATTCAGACGGCGCCTGAGACGGCGGAGGTCGATGCGCTGCTCGCCGAGGCCCAGATGACGCTGTGAGCGGGACGAGACTGTTTTGCCGGGCGTCTCTTCTGACCGACGTTTCACTCATCCCAGCGCCGCGCCGCCCGACCCGCCTCACCCCCGCAGACCCGCCCACGCCGCCTCCGACGCCAAGTACGCTTTCCGCGAGAAACGCAAGGTGTCGTATGAGTACGGCTTCGGCGCCGCCGCCGCCGCGGGCGACGACCAAGAGGACGACGACTGGGCGGCGGCCGTCATGGGCTACGGCCTGCCCGACGCGGACGGCGGCGCGCAGGACGACCCGTACCGCGCGCCCAACCGCCCGGCCAAGCGCCCGCGGCGCGAGCCCAGCGAGCGCGACCCGTCGAAGCCGCTCGGGGGCGACGCCGAGGCGCGCGCGGTCCAGCTGCGCGCGCACCCGCTCGCGCAGATCGTCGAGCCGGACCGCGTGTTCTGCAGCGCGTGCGAGAAGTGGGTCAAGCTCGGCCAGTACGCGTACTACCTGCACCACTGGACCCAGCACCTCAACACCGTGCATGCGCCGGACCGGCAGTAAGTGTACCGTCCGACCATCCCAGCTTCGGCGTCGATTTCCCTTTGACTGTGACTGACCGGAGCCCCTTTGTCAGACGCAAGAAACCCGGGCCCAAACCTGGATGGATGAGCAACCTTAAAACACCCCCGAAACCGAAGCCCGTCGCACAGCCGGTCTCAGCGCCCACCACGCCCCTGCGGCCTCCGGGATACAGGGCGCTGGTCAATGGCAAGGTGGTCGAGCTGCCGCTGCACCCGTCCTCCGCTGAGCCGTCGTGAGCATACATTCCCATTACCTCATGTTCGTTCGCCCATCAGATCCTGAACGGCGTTCTCTCTCTCTCTCTCTCAGCACACGACTCCGCAACTACAACCCGCAGAGCGCGACCGGGAAGCGGGCCCCGTTGCGGAACGAGCAGCAGCGGCTCCAGGAGCTCGTGGAGGACCCTGAGGTGTATGCGGTCGAGATGTTTCGCGTGCGCTGCCGGCGCTGCATGCGCTGGGTCCCGCTGGGCCACCGCGGGCCGTACTACACCGGGCAGTGGGCCAAGCACCTGCTCAAGTGCCAGGGCACGGCAGACGGCGTGCTTCCCCCCGGCGAAGAAGACATGCAAGTGTGCGTCGCCACAGTTTTCGCGTTCTCTGTTTGGCGCGTCTGTTAATCACTGCCGCTTCTCGGTCGATCGTCCCGTTACGCCCGCTGCCACTCGCAATCCGCAACCAACAGCAAACTGGAGCCGGGCGACGACGCGCCGCCCTTGACCGCCTCCGGCTCCGCGAACGGCGCGCCGTTTGAGCGCGCGGAGGAGCGCGCCGCTGAGTGGGACGCCGCGTCCAGCAGGCAGCTGACCGCATCTCCGCCCGCCGCCGCTGCTGCCGCGCTCCCGACGTACACGCTCCCACCGCTGCCCGACCAGATGCCCTCGCGCCCGTTGATGACGCGCGCGCCGTTGCCGCCTCGCCCGCATCAATTCTACGCCAACCCGGCGCAAGACGGCGGGGCCGGCGCGTCTGGTAGTTTGCCGCGTCCCATTTTGCTCGATGCCGTCGGCGAACCGTCGGCGTCGCATACGGACTCACCCGCGCCGCTCACAGACTCCGCCATGTCGGTCGACCCGCCCTCGTTGACGCCTGAAGAAACGCCTGAAGCTTCGACACCGTATGATAGCACACCGTTGTCTGCTGCCGAGTGCGCATTTCCAATGGCGCCAGTGCCTTTCACGCTGACACTTTCGGCCTTAGGTTGAAAATTCTCAATCCACCCGACATTTTCAAACGCGCTGATACCAGCGCACGCGAGCGCGAGGAGGCATTCCGCGAAGATCCCCTCGTCGCCGAAGTCGGCGCGTGTTTCGTCATGTCATGTCTACGACGTCTCCGCTGACGCCTCTCTGCAGAGCCGCGCAGGGTGCGATGTGCCATGTGCGACACCTGGCTCAAGTTGAGCGCCGAAAGCGATTATTCGCCGGACCACTGGCTCGTGCACAGGAAACGATGTAAGGAGCGCCCGAATTGGTCAGTCCGCTGCGCCGATCGCGAGTGCGCGCCGTCTTATGCCCCCGCAGGCTCAACGCGCAGGGCCTCGGGGACGCGGCCAGGTTGATGCAGCCAGCGCGCGCGGCCGCTAGAGCTCCGAGCACCTCGACGAACGGTTCGGGGCCCGCAGCCCCGCCCAAAGCGCCTCCCGCCATGCACGCCGCCCTCCCTCCGGGCGCGCGTCCGATCCTGCTGCCCGGCGCACCCGGCCCCGTGCAGTACCTCCCAAACGGCATGCCTATCCCCGTCCCCGTTCTGCTCCCCACGCCGCCGCCGCCGCGCCCCGCGCCGGTGCAGGTGAAGAAGGACGACGACTTTGTCTTCCAGACGCCCGGCGCGCGGCTGAACGAGCTCGAGCGGCGCGCGCAGTTCGAGCGCGACCCGGACGTGCGCGAGGTCCACCCGGACGCGGTGCTGTGCAACATCTGCGGCAAGTGGATCAAGCTCAGCAACACGTACCCGTACGCGTCCGGCAACTGGAGCGGGCTCAAAGGCCACAAGATCACGTGCCGCAAGCGCCATGGGTTGTGCGTGTCTGGGTCTCCTCCCTTTTGAACGCCTGGGCTGACTGGTCTTCGGTTGTGTAGGGACGTGCAGCATCTGGTCGTTGCGGGCCCGCGGGCGCAGGCTGCGTTGAATGGCAGCGCGCCTTCCAGTGCCGCCGAGAAGCGCGCTAGCGCTCGCATAACCAAGAAACTGGTTGATGAGGAGGAAGCGCTCCGGAATGACGACCGCGTCCGGCGTGTGGTGGACGGGCGCGCGCAGTGTAACGCCTGCGGGAAATGGCTGAAGATCCCCAACTTCCGAACACACCTCACTCACCGTTGTCGCAAGATGCTTATGGAAAAAGTGCGTAGCTCATGCGCGTTCGCATTCGTTGATACTGACATGACGCAGGGCCTGGATCGTCCTGATTATGACTCTGAAAGCGAGGGCGACGCGCCGATGTGGAAGCAAGAGGAAGAGCTTTCTGAACCCTCAGAAGCAGAATCTGTAGCAGAGTCGGAGAGCTGGTGGACTCGCGATCCAACGCCACCGCCCCCACGACCGCTCTCTCCGCAACCCGACTACATCGCTCGCTATGCAATGTACCTCAACCCTCAGTTCGCAGCCATGATTGCGCCAGGCCAATTCTCCCGGTCCGCGCTCCCCTCGTCACGCGTCGGGTTCTCTGCCGCAGAATTCGCGCCGGGAGAATTGCACGATCCTGGCGCGGACATGGAACTGGACGATCTGCGCATGCTCAATGCCCCGGACGGTCAGCCGCGCTCGCCCATCACACCGATGCCACCGACACGTTTGCCGCCGTCGACGTCCAGCGAGGCCACCACGCGTCTCTTCCTGACTCAGCCGCCGTACCGCCGCTGCACGCATCGCCGGGACGAGGACGCGGAGGGCAAGCCCATGCACTACCTGCTGGACGCAGGCCTCATCCCCCAGCCGCCGCCTCCCATGCGCGTCTATCCCGCGCGCCCGATCTGACCCTTCGTCCTTCTCTGGCTGTATTCATCGGTGGCCCGGCGCATCCGTCGCCTGCGTCTGGCCATTGTCGTATTCTTCGCATCATCCACGGCTACGCCTGGTTACGCTCCCACACACATTGCCGGGCCGCGAACCTGGAACGACTCATCCGGTTCTTGCTAAATACTTTCGCCTTCTAATGTCGCCTTATTCTCAATCCTCCGGCCGGGCGTTTTCTGCGTTTCTCTCTCCCGTTTGTTCGCTAGACTACTACCAACTGTATGTGTGTGGCAGAGGTGTAATGGTATCGCTAAAACATGTGTCGTGACGTCGCGTAGAGATTAGGGGGCGCCGTAATCATTCTTCAGCTTCAGCTTCATGTCGGACTCGGAGTCCAGCGCTGGACCCAGCCCTGGGGGATATGCGGAGTATGGGTGTCGCGAGGGCGGCGGCCGTGTGGGCTCAGGCTCTTCCCACCGAATGGACATGGACGTCCGGACGGCAGCTGGAGACGGCGCGTCGCCTGTCCACCACTTGGAGCCGTACGTCCGCGCCAGCGCGTCGCCTGCGGCGTCGTGTCGCGGCGATGCGAGATCGCCGGTGAGCACGGAGCCGCGGCTCATCGCGACGGTGTCGGTCTGCGTCTCGTGGTGCCGTCGGCGCAGATGCCACACTTCGAGGACGTCCTATAAATACATAAGTCAGCTGAGCCACGCGCAGGCCGCAGCGCCGCACGCACCGGCAGGGTGCCGAAGACAAAGAATGCCGCGAGAGGAACTACACGTGTGGATGTTCAGCTGTGCGGCACGGGACATCGGGGGCTGGCACGCACGGGTCGCGACGTATAAACTGACGACGGTATGCAGAGCCGGGGTATCTGGAAGCGCAAGACGGCACATGCTATCGCCGGTCTATTCAGCATGCTGAAACCGCGATCTGGAGGAGAGTCTCACCATGCACTATGTGACGGGCGGGGCAGGTCAGTTGAGGGACTGACAGCCGGTAAGGGATACTCACATCGCCGTCACGCCTCCATAGGCGGCAAAAATAGTGAAACGCAGCACTACGCGCATCCAGGGCGCCGACGTGGAGCGCGACGAAAGCCCTTTGCGCGCGGAGAATGTAAGGGTAAACATGAACGCTTCATTGCGGGGTGTCAGCTTGCAGACTCGGTCAGGCGGCGCAAACTCTCACAGCTCATCGCAAGACTGGCGAGCAGGAAGACGCCTATGATGATGGGGGAAATGCGGTCCGCCAGGTATGTGCCGCCTGTTGAACGGAAGCCGCAGATAAGGTCTCGTTGCTCGGCCTGAAGAGTCCCAGGATGCGACAGTTCGATGCCGAGGAGAGTAAACTCATATACTAGGAACGCCAGCGGTGCAGTGCAGGAAAGCTACCTTCTGTGAGTAGCCGACTGGTTTGTAGACGTGGGGACGTACCATGCGTTGGCCGAGAGGACCCAAGCCGTTTCTAAGTTGCTTATTACTCAATGGCATTGTCAAACGAAGCTAAAATAATCAGTCAATAACGGGGGCACACAAAGTTGGATAGCATACGTGAAGGATAAGGCAGAAGGCTGCTATCGACGTCCTGTAGCCAGAGTCAGTGTACTGGGCCGACGTCGTCGAGGAGCTCGGTACGTGCATTATCAGAGACCCATTTACGAGAGCGGCTTGCGCAAGACAGAGTGGGTGCCCCTCGACGCTGTCGTCCCCTTGCCGCCCTGCGTACAAACTGAAGTATGTAAGCTTGCGGATGGCGGTCATCGCGCAGGCGTGCGCACACCACGCAGGTAGCGAGCGAGTAGACGACGAAACAGGCGAGGAGCTCTAAGAAAAGCGCATGCCTATGCACCCGCTTCGACAGGATGCACGTCGCGAGTACGATGGGCAGGAGCACCTGCCCACCCGAAATGGTGAGGACGAAGAACGCGATGGAAGCCGCGTCTAGCATCGCAGCCGCGGGGGTGCGAGAGGCCCACAGTGAGCAGCCAGAGATAGGAGGGAGAGCGGCGTGCGGTCCGTAGAATCATGGATCCCAGGTCATGCACATCCCGGCAGGGCCATCTGATCGTCTGTGTGCTCACCGGTTCGCACGGTGGCACTGCGCGTGCTCGCCCGCGAACTTCCATCAAGCATTCCCGCTGACGTCGACACCAGTTGTCACAGCATTTGAAATTGGCAGGACGGAGTAGTAGCCCAGAACTGCAAGCGAGACCTCGAGTCCTCGACGGCGAATGAGCCTCGAGCCAGGTCGCAAGGTCCACCGCGGCCGTAAGATCACCAAGAAAAGCCGCAAAAGACCATGAACCCAAAGCCACATGGACGCACAGCGAGCTCGTATGCGTGATTGACTCAGGGCCGTTGAGTGGGAGGACTTGGAGCTGCTCGACGCCGGCAGCAGCGGCAAGCGGACATAGACGGATTTGCCTCTGTGTCCTGGAAAAGCATGCACCGATTTTAGCTCTAGATATCAGAGCGCTCGACGCTATCACGAGCGCCTGCGTCCCGCGGCTGTTGATTATCGTGGGAAAAAGACCAGAGGGATCAATCGGACTTTGAATTCGCGTCGAGCTTCGCTGCTTTCCTTTCCAGTGCCTCATGTTCTCGGGTGCGTTTTCGGATCCTGATAGGCCCGCCCCGCGCCCCCCGCCGTACGGCGGCAGGCCGAAGTATGTCAAGCTCGCTCCAGGCGACTACGGGGCATACCTGAACCCGGTTTTCTTTGAGGGTCAGTCGCGATGTGCCACAATCAACGCTCTTTTGACCCGCCGGCGCGTTTCCAGATCCGCGTACCTTCAAGGGAAAACCAGGGCCAAAGGGCCATGTTGTTCAGTGGGGCCTTGAACCAGTGAGTACACCTGGGGATACAAAACTAAATATTCAAACTGATCCTCGTCCAGGTCGATGACGAAAACCAGCCCGGTAGGCCGAGTCTCATACATTCACGTATGAGCTGGCGCTCAACCTGCATTATAATGACAGACATGGACATCATGGAGATCATGACGCGCAAAGTTGGTGCTCAATATTTGCACCGTTCATACCGCTGACTACTGTGTAGACTGTGTCGCAGTTCCAGTACATGCCGCTCGGAGCCCCGAACATTCCTACGCCAGAAGAGCAGTTCCTTGATGTCTTGAAAGCGAGAAAGGTCAACATTATGCCTTCAGTCGCCAATCTATCGACCGCTTACTTCCGCCTGCCACGAAGATGAAAGTGCTCGACGCCACCGATCTTTGCGGGCGGGATAAGCAGGATGTAATATTGCGTGTCACTCTCCTGTGCGTCTCCCCTCCTCTCCCAGCTTTACATGTGTTTTCACACTCAATACTCGCAGCAATGTCACGAAGAATGGGGAACATCGAATCTGGCGGCGACTTAGGGTTTGCGCCGGCATCAAGTTGAGCGTTTTCCAGGACAAGGTGCTCACCCCAATCATGGGATGGTATGTCATTTACTTCGCTCTCTCAACTTGACCTCACGCTCCCAAGGACGCGAAATCTCCACGCGTACATATTTACGGACTACAAAGACGGCGCGCTCTTCGGACCAGAGGTATGGTTATTTGCCACAAGCAGTCTTCAAATCTCCTCATGATAGCTTGACTCGCTCAGGGCATGTCGTCAGTCGATCACTTGACCTGGCTCTCGGCTGTGAATGTTGCTCTCACACCCAGAAAGCCCGTCCTAACCTTCACTCGTAGGTTGGCTACGGATATATCAGTGATGACAAGTGTGCAACCATGTTTATGATCCCCGCTTGCCATTTTTCACATTCATCGCTCAGATACACCCTTGCCCATCTCTTCGAAAAGGAACATGACGTGTTTGGTTACCTGTACGATTTCGGCGACAAGTGGTTCCACGAGATAGAGGTACGTCAGTCAGACGCTTTATCCGCTGGCAACAAACTTACTTGCTCTCATGTTTCGGAAAGGTCGAGAAAATCATCCCCACCGACGAGTCGACGGGTCGCGTAGAAATTCTCGAAGGGAAGGGCATGTGCCCCGGAGGTGAGCGCGCGGTCGCTACCTTTGGGCCACGTCATTGATCCGACTCCTTCAGAAAATATGAAGGGAAGCTGGTGCTGGCAGGATTTTATGAAGGACTATGACAATGGCGACGCGATGACCAGGTCGGCCAATTACCTCATTCAGTGTTGGTCGTCTCACACACGAGCAGGTTCCAGAAATCTGCGGAGATACTGCAGCAAGCGAACTACAAGGACTTCGGGAAACCGCTCCTGTTGTTCGACCCCGAGCGCTTCGACATGCAGCACGCGACGCGTTGCCTGAAGGAGGCCCTCGCAAGCCACAACTCCGTGCGGCAGGGCGCGAAAGGTTTCAAGATGCCCATGTCGGGCACGCCGGACGAAATTGACGCCATAGACGGCGTCCGCCTTAAGAAGGGGCAGAGCTTCAAGCGCACGAGCACGGACAGCTTCGGGTATTGGCAGGAGGCGCAGACAAGCCGGAAGGACAAGAAGGGGCAGACCATTTGCGCCGAGTGCGGCAAGCCAGGCGTCGACTTGAAGGCGTGCGGTGCATGTCGGCAGATTTGGTGGGGATCTTCGAGCGTCTCTGCGTCGTGCCAGCTGACCATGTTGCAGGTACTGCTCGGTCGATCACCAACGGGTAAGTATGAATGGTCTAATGCACGCCATTGTAGACTGACCAATGGTTTCAGGTCCACTGGAAGCAGATGCACAAGCGCCAGTGCAGCAAGGCGTTTTCCCAGTAGTGAATCACGCTTACCCGTCCCACCCACCATATCTCCGCGGCATCTTCTAGGCATGTAATGTCCCCCTAATCTAATCCGCTGTGCGCCTTTGCTGCGCCGCAGTTTTTGTTTCTCATGTTACAGGATCGGGTTTGCTCAGGGATCACTCGTCCCGCAATGAATGCTGCCACAACCTGCCTATTGCGAGCGCGCTGCTGCGAAGAATCCACATTCCCGCTGGCGCCAGCCTAAGCGCCGCCCCCGCCTCGCTGAGACGCCCCCGAAATGCTGTCAGGACGACGTTCGACGTGTACACCAAGAATCACGATGGCAACTTCCGGGACAACCGCTTGACTCGAGACGAACGTGTCCCGAGACGCTCTCAGGCTGTGCAACGTGCAAGGATTCCTCCCAGCCGCTTGTCATCGATCCTTAAATAGGCTTTCTGCTGTGCAACGCCCACGCGAGTCCGACGAAACCAGCTGTTTGCTCGCGCCCGGGAGTGCACATTCAGGCACGGCATGTCAGCTCGAAGCAGCCGACGCGACTGCGGCACGGGCGCACAGGATAGTCGCCACCGCGGCATGGTGCAGTATAAATGCCGCGTTCCCCAACGCCAACGGTCAGCCACCGCCATGCTGACCGCTTACACCTTGCTCTGCGTCCTAGCCCTTGCTCTCACGGGCGCTATCGCAGGGACCATCGAACCCTTTGCGCCGCTGTCCGGTCGCACTGACGCGGAGATCGAGCACTTCATCCGCTCGAACAAGGTGATAGGCGGGAGACCCGCGCCGGGGCCCATTGCAGATACATCGTCGAAGCTGGTCAACGATAAACATCATCCCTGGCTACCGCTCCTGCCTGGACAGACCCGCGGTTCGTCGCTATGTATCTTCCGTTGCGTGCAATACCTAACTTAGTGCTCGTAGGGGTTTGCCCCGGACTGAATACTCTGGCGTCGCACGGCGTGAGTTCGGCCCGCTCAGAACGACACTACTGCGCCCGCTCACAACCCTCAGTGGCTCCCTCGCTCTGGCGTCGCCTCTCCAGGCCAGATTGTTACTGCAGTGCAAGAGGGTCCGTACCGCGTCTGCCTGGATGTGCGGAGCGACACTGAAGTGCCAATAGGCCTCAATATGGGCTGGGACCTGGCCGTATTAATCACCTACGCGTGAGCCAGACGACGGACGTGTTCACGGGACCGAGCAGTGATCAACACCCTCAGCGCCATGCTGGTCGACGGCAACCCGTTAACCGACCTGCTGAGCATCGGTAGCAAGACATTCCTCACAGGCCCCGCGCCTCCCAAGCCTGCAATCGTTGGAGGATTGAATACTCATGCCGTATTTGAAGGTGAGAACGCTTTTACATATATTGTTCCAATCATAGTGCTCATCTCGTGTCCTGATCAGGGGACGCTAGTCTGACACGAGGCGATGCGTTCTTTGGCGACAACCACAGCTTCAATGAGACCCTGTTTGACCAGGTCCGGTCTCCATGTTTTTCTCAGGCCATTTAATTCACCTCTTCCACAGTTCGTTCAGGCCAGCATCGCGTTCGGGGGAGGGAAATACAACGCGTCGGCCGCGGCGGAGGTGCGCTTCAACCGCGTTCAGCAGGTGCGGTCCGAACTTCTGCCTGAGTCCTACCGTTCTCCAACGCAGCGTCGTTCCCCCAGAGCATCGCCACGAACCCGGAGTTCTTCTTCAGCATCCCCCGCTATGCCACGGCGTTTGCAGAGGCAATCTTCCCGATCGGATTCTTCGTCGACGGCCGCGCCACCGGCGCCGCGGCGTTCGAGCTCGACCTCACCGTTGCTCGAGGGTTCTTCCAGGACAGCCGGATGCCGAGGGACTTCCACAGGCGCGACGGCGCCTTCGGGCTGGATGCCACCGCCGCAGGGTTGAGCTTCCTCGTGAACACGCACTTCATCCCGCCCGGGTTCAACCAGGGCGTCGGCAACTACGTCGTGGACGAGGAGACGCTGGACATATTCAACAACGGCGACTTTGTGAGGCGGCCCATCATCGTTTCGCCGCGGTCCCCTCGCTGACGCGACTTGCACTTGCAGATCTGCGCGCTGTACAACTTCTTCGTGAACAAGACGGTGGAGCTGTACCCGACGCCGAGGGCCAAGGGCGTGCTGCGCCAGGCGCTGGCGCAGAACTTGGCGAACTTCTTCCTCGCGGTCAGGTCGGCGTCGTCGACTTGTCCGGAGCAGTTCCCTTACGGCAAACTCACAGCACATGCTTAGTTGTCGAGCATGTTCCCTTCGGCGATGCGTTTCATTCGCCTTGCAGTTGTTTCTAGTCGCTGAATGGAATATCTACCCTCCAGTACCCGAATCATCACTAAAGGGCCTCCTCTTGCTGTGAGAATGCCGCTGGTGTCGTTGTGGTGCAAGTTCCTCCCGAGTTTCATGTTGCCCAGTCGACTCACTGGCAGAAAGCCCGAAGTCGCATTGATTATTGAGTGTAACATATATAGCAGCCATAGAGCACGATGATAATATATCGTTCTAAGTCTAAGATGTGGCAATGTCATCGACCAGAGACCCAATTGACGCAAGTAGCCTTGTGAGCTTTGTACGCTCGGCGCCCGCGACTTTCTCCGCGCGATACACATCCTCTGCCGCTCTCTCCCGCTCGCGAAGAATTTTTACTTCCGCGCGTTCACTGGTTTCCACCAACTCCGCGCGCAGCCGTTCGATCTCGGTGTTGAGCGAGGCGATGGCCCCTGCGAAGTTCTGGGCGCCTGACGAGGCCTGGTGCGCCAGACGCTTGACCTCTGCCCTGAGAGCCTGGTTCTGGGCGTAAAGCTCGTCGACAGAGAACTTGACGTCCTCGCTAGCGGTGGTGTCTTCGAAGCTCGGTAGTTCGGGCCTGAGGGTCTCTGCCGGCGCACCGTACCAGTTCTCCTTCTCCAGAAGAAGTTGATACACCTCGCCCTGCAGCGACCGGATGGTTTCTTGTAGGTCCTTTATGAAAGCCGCATGCTTCTGGGCCTTGGTGCTCTTGGCTTTCACGACGGCTTTCGTCGCGCTCGCTGCGATCTGAGCAGCCGCTTTCTCCTGCGCCTTCTTCCCCTTTCTTCTAGACATCTGCAAGCACAATGAGTGCAGCTCATATCTCCCGGCAGAAGACGCGCCTATTGTGCGGGCTGTTTTGAAGGTAAGGTTGCGCGAAGTGCCGGCTGGTTCTGTTCAGCTGTTGTCAGGATGTTGTGGCGTCGAGATTTGCGCGTGCGGCGCGGGACCAACGCGGGATTAAATCGGTCCGCTGGTCCGCGGAGGCGAATAATCGACCGCGTTGTAGCGACTCCCGGGAACGGCAAAATGACTCTGTTTCCGACTGTGGCCAACGACTACTGGGGGTCATTAAGTGCTCAGGTCTCCTTGTGCAGGAGCGGCGAGGCACGCTGTGGCAATCCGCGGAGGCAATTCAGCACCACTACACCGCCACTTCGATGGCGTCAGGATCCGCGCACCTTGCCCCTATGACGCAGATGCGCCACCGCCTGCTATAAAACCCCCACTGCACAAGCAC
This sequence comes from Auricularia cornea, assembly GCA_030578095.1. Lineage (NCBI taxonomy): Eukaryota > Fungi > Basidiomycota > Agaricomycetes > Auriculariales > Auriculariaceae > Auricularia > Auricularia cornea. Next base: position 559,981 of record JARLTE010000009.1, on the reverse strand, counting down.
TGAGAGCTTCCTCACAATACCCAGACTTACGACTTGCAACGACTCACGACTTACCCATCTACTCAACCATGTTCGGACACCGTTCTCACCGCACCCGCACCGCGACCACCGGTACGACTCGCACGAGGCGCACAGGCTTCCTTGCACGCCCCACTCGCGAGCGTCGCGCTGCTGGCCTCAAGTACGTCTCTCCATTCTCATTTCAGCTGAGGGAATGCAGCGCTGACACTGAGACTTGCAGGGCCGCGCTGCACAACCCGAACACGACCCACGACGGCCGCAAGCGCGCCAAGGCCGAGCTGCACGCCATGGGTCGCGGCAGGGAGGCTCACGGCCACCCTTCGCTCGGCTCGCGCATCCGCAGCCTCCTGCACATTCCCTCGCGCACCACCCGCGCGCGTCACAGGGGCTACTAGACTTGTTCCCATTCTGTACACTGAACCTGAAGAGAATGTACAACACTAGTATCCTACCTGTGTAATCTGACACGGACTTTGTTTGACCGTGAAGCCTCTCCCATATAGTATCGCTCGCACAGTGCAACAGACCATTCTGACTTTCCAGAGACTCATTCATATGTACAGTAAGGCCGCAAGCTTGAGACGGCGATGTGATGCGTTAGTTCGCAAGCCAGGTCCCGGTGCCGCTGACTGTGACAGCAACAGAGATGTTCTTGCTCAGCTGCCCGCGGATGGCGACATCGTTGTCGACGATGAGCTCGGAGCCCGCAGCGACGCCGACCTTGCCGTAGAAGTTGCGCGCGGCGGTGAGCGCCTCGACTGTCGGGTACTCGAGCCGGACATCCGTCGCGGTCCAGCGCTCCACGTTCGGCGCGTACTTGCCCGTGAAGTGGAACGGGATGCCCTCGACCTCGAACGTGCCCACGAATGCCGTCGCGGTCTTGCTCTCCATCGTCCCGTATGCAAAGGACATCTGCTCGATCCCCGGGCCGCATCAGCGCGCGGACGGCGTGAGGAACGGACACGCACCGGCGCCTCGGGGATGCGGACCTGGTCGACGACGACCAGCGCCAGATGGTCGGCTGTGATCGCAGAGAAGTGCAGCCTGAAGCGGACGGCACTCCCGTGCATATCCGTCCCCTGATAGATGTTGTCCGACGTGAGAGAGTTTCCCTCCGGGCTCGCGGCGTTGTACCCGTCCTCGGCGGACGAGGAGGCGACGACGGACGACTTGTACGCGCCGAGGATCGGGTCCGTCCAGCCCTGAGACACGTTAGGCGATGTGAGACTGCGCGTCTCGGGGAAACGCACGACTGCGAAATCGTAGGCGTTGTCGAAGTCGAGATGCAGCCTGAATGCTGTCCCACCGGTGGCTCCGCGCGGATCCCAGTCGCGGTTGCACACGCCGAACGCGGCCTGAGAGAACGAGGCCTGGTCCTGCGGCAGGCTCCAGTACTTGCCGGAGTCGAGGAACGGCGGGTTGAGAGGGGAGATGCTGAATTGCGTCTGGTTCTTCACTACGACTTGCATCCAGTGCGGCCTGTCAGAGAGCGCGGAGGGAGGCTCTGGATTGGGCTGCTTGGCAACCTGAGGGGGTTCAGTGCGATGTCTGAAGGTCCCGCTGGTGCTGAGCGTACCTCGCTGGCCTTCTCCATGAGCGCAGCAGCGTTGAGAACCTGCGCCTGGATCTTAATGGCAGTCATGGAGAGCAACGGGCAGAATGTGGGTCCTTGGGCAGAGATGGGTGGGTCACGGGCAAGAAATGCCAGGCGATGAAACGGACCTGAGACCCCCAGATCCCTGGCTCAGAGCCATTTCGACCGCAGCGCGCCCGCTCGGGTTACCCGAGGAACCCCCCGACGAGTCTGAGTTGCTGCTGTGTGGCCTTAGCGTATTCAAACATTCGTACAGTAGACTATCTGATAATTCATACGGTCGGGGACACTCCAAACCCGATGAATTATGGGATTTATGAGTTATGAGATTGTAAAAATGGCTCAGTCAGGGTCTGATGGGGCAGGTTTTGCCGGAATTGAGGTATGAAGCATGCGTTTTGAGGTTATGAACTATGAGATAGTCTACTGTACATCCCGTGGAGCGGTCCGATGTGCCGAGATCGCATGAGGATAACATTCCCAGCAACGTTCGCCACATTACCACCGGGGCGTGCTCGGATCCAGGCGGCATGAAGTCATCCTGCACACTGAGACGACTTCGAAGATGTCAATGGCGAGTACCGTAGGGGTAGACCTGGCTCGGGTCCCCCCGCTTAGCAGTGTTCGGGCGGCCCCTAGCGCGCACTTGACCGTCGGAGCATCTCGCCTCCGGTCCGCCCATTCTCCCCGCCGTAACAAGGCTTTATTTGTCTCTACGGGCGCAGAGACACAGTACGCAGTTCTTCTCGCCCAAACTGGACCTAGCGCAGAAATTGCGTTCGGACGCGTATTTTCCCGAACCGGGAACAGCGCACAAACCTGCTCTTCGAGTGCGGGCTGGAGCATGGCAATGCGTGATCTCGAGCACGTCAGAGTCGGAGACCGATCTCAACAGGTCTCTGATGAGGAGACGCGTGTTGTTTGACTGGGCGGAGACAGCAGGGTCGGGGCGGCCTAGCTCGAGCGGGGCGTGCGCGCCCGCTAGAAGCTGCACGCCGAGTATGATCGTGATGCTCGAGGCACGTCGAGCTACCGCCGGTCTGGGCGTGGGTATCCTTGAGGTGTGGTATAAAAACGTCACCCATGGCAGTGTCCTCCTTCAGTCAGAACCTCCCAGTCCTCGACACCCTCGCAGCAACCTCATCTCACAGTGAGACACCCTCTCCGTATTCTTCTGTCGCACTCACCACTCACACTGCGCGCGTTGCAGATGCCTTCCGTCACCGGCTTCATCAAGAGCGTCTCGGGCACCAAGTTCGTCGCGGTGTTCCTCATCGACGGCCTCAACTACAACTTCCCCGGCAACTTCAACCCGTCGGTGCAGTCGTTCGAGAGCTTCAACGCGACGCTCACGTACAACAACACCAACGAGCTCACCTCGACGCGCGAGTTCAACGGCCAGATCGGCACGACGAGCATCAAGATCACGCTCGCCAACGGCCCCGTCATCGAGGGGACGCTCAACTTGCCCATCTCGCCCGCCAGCACCGTTTCCGGCACCGGCGTCTGGACCGAGAACTAAGGTACGGTTTCCCTTGGGTGCAGCTGCGCGGCATTCATCTGACGAGCTCGATCTCCAGCAACCACTTTGCCCGTCGCGACGCGTTGATGTACTTTGAATCTGATCGAGGCCCTGTACTTTCTCCCATGCATTGTCTCGTCAAATATTGTGGCGAGAAAAGCCTCCGTCCGGCGACACGCACGAGCGGCCGCCGGCCTTAGTCTCTGCTCTAGTTTAGTGTCTCTGTTTCTCTATATAAACCTGTCTCTCGTCTCTCCTGTACCTACAGTTCTCTCTCTCACCCCAATCGAGTCAGTACGCTTGTCACTCACTGCGTGCATCAACAACTCGACGAGAAGACTCCGTGTGCCGTGCTACTCGTACGTCACATATTTTTGACATTTAACTGAACTCGTTACCCGCGATAACGTCGGCCTGATCACCCGAGCCGTTATCCAGGTAAAGGGAAAACATGGCTGACATTTATAAGGCTGACATTACTGCGGAGCAAGTCCTAGACGACCTCCGCGGAAGACCGGGAGTGACGACGCGCGCCCAGCGCCGCCGGGCATCTCGCCGGACTCCAAGCCCCGTGCCGGAGGGCGAGAGTGATTCGTCGCTCACGCCGCTCTCGGGCGAGGATTCCCGCAGGCAAAACGCCGCGGATGTTCGAGGCGGAGACGCCTCGAAGGACAATTCCCGCGACGAAGCGGAAGGCCGGGATGGCTATTCCTCGGCAGAAGACACTCTAGACAGCGACGGGTTCGTCGTGCCTAGACGTGTAGCCCGAGCCAAGAGGCAAGCCAGGGCGAAGGCCGAGTTTTCCGGGCCTGGGACTGGATTCAATGCGTCGTTCTTCGACCCGACGGCCGAAATGGATGCCGATGACGAGGATAGTGACTCAGAGACGTCCAACGAATCTCGTCCGAACTCTAGAATGAGCTGGGCCGAGATGGCTGAGGATCCGAGCACTGATCCTTTCGGTCCCATCCCGGAAGAATGGTCGCAGATTCCAGCTATGGGCTCGATCCGGGACCCCTATGAGGACATACCTCTGGACTGGATGAAACCAGAGGCGACGTCCACCCCTGTAATGAATGGGGGACGGTCTGTGTTCGATGAGCTCGTCGAGATCGCCGTCGACAGCATGAGCCCTCGGACCAGGGAAATATGGGCACTGCGCGAGGCAAAAGTAAGGGAGAATGGCCCTCTCGGATCGAGTGATTCTGAGGAGACTGTCTCTGACGTCTCTAGAGCTGGGGGGCATCTGCAGCTTGCCGCTATTAAGCATGTCGCCGCAGACTCTGAGACAGATACTCCGAGGTTTACCGCAGCTCAGAAAGGCAAAGGTCGAGAGGTTCCTGTGGCTAGCTCTAGCAAGAACAGATACAAAGCCACCGTGGAGTCGGTCACCGACGATGAGGACCCGAGGAAAGCCCAGATTCAATTTGACGAGTCACTGGCGCGTCAGATACTCGAGGATGAGCTCATCGAGGACGAGCATCGGCGAACAGAGGCTAGGATGACTCGGAACCAAGACCAGGCGAGAGAAATGCCGGCTGAGGCAAAGAATAAACGAACCCGAGTCGAGCCTGCAAAGCCGCCGTCAGAGGATTTGGTGACAGTGAGGTACCAAGACAGCAATGGTCGGATGATGGAGGTAGACCTGCCTATAGACTACGCAATGAGAGAGCTCAGGGGACAAGCTATCTCGGCGGAGGGTCAAGGGGAGGTAAAAGTGAAGCCCGAGCCGTCCCTGAGTCAAGAGCCGGAGACACACCTCTCCAGATCCGAGCGTCGCAGTCTGGGGGCTAGATACACGACTCCGTTGATGCCGGTGCGCGCAAGTACCAGGGTAGCAGGAAATGCGGCTAATCTGGTGGTTCCTGAACACCAGATGCCGCTGAACAGCTTGCTATCACGAATGTACGACCGTGCCATGAAAGCGAGGGCTGGAGAGCCTGATCCAGACCCTTCGTCGTCCGACGAATTCGCGTCGAGCTCTGAATCGTCGCCCTCGTCAGATAGTTCAGGTGATTCGGCGGGAACGAAGCGTCGTAAGCGCGAACGTCGGCGGAAATGGAAGGCGAAGCAAAGGAAACTCAAGCTAGAGCTCGCCGCCACCAAGCCTGAGGTACCTGATAAGTACAACGGTGCCGCCAATTGGGAAAAATTCAACGAGTTTTCCATTCTGGCTTGCAAATACATGAAGGCGGCTTACATCGCTCCTAAACGTCAAGTTAGCAAACTGCAGACAATGCTGACTGACAAGGCAAAGAGGTTCTACTTATCTCATGTTGCTGGGAAGGAAGCCAAGTGGACGCGTGACGAGTTCTTCGTCGCGCTGTACAACTACTGCTTTCCGGCGGATTTCCGCTCGCAGCAAAGGGAAAAGTTTAACCACTACGTACAGCTAAGTCTGTCAGTCAAGGACTACGAAGCTAACTTGCGTACCATTGCTGAGAGCATTGGAGACATCAGTCCAGCTCAATTTGGAACACGATTTGTTCATGGACTCAGACCTGAGATTCAACAGCGTGTGAAAGTCGAGGGACTGAGTGGCGAGACACATGATATCGAAGTAATATCTGACTTCGCTCAGCGAGTAGAAGCTTCGTTGCATACGGTGAAGCAGAATGGACCACGAGACGGATTGCGCGGCAACACCGGTAACAACCGGACTCCGCGGAGCGAACAGTATAGTGCGCGCCGGGAAAGCAAAACAGCGACCAGTAGTCGCTCGGATGCGCCTAAGTTCGCCAGTGGAAACGCAAAGCCCATTAAGCGAGACGAATACGCCAAATCGCGGCCGGGAGCTGGCTCAAAGCTGTCCAAGGAAGAGCGGGAGCGGCATCGAGCTCAGGGGCTTTGCTTCAAGTGTCACCGTCCCGATCACTTGGAGAAGGATTGCCCGGAGACCAATACGGTGAGGCGAACCCCGGCGAAGGCTCTCCGCGCGATCAAGCATGACCCAGATGAGTCCCGAATCCGTGGACAATTGAATCGCGCCGCGTCAGTGGGCCTAATGGCAATGCGTATGGAACCTCCGTGTGAGAATGTGGAGCTGATCAAGTTCCGTGATGAGCTCTATGGACGATGGCTGGCTGCAAAATTGCTAGAAGGCGTACCATATCCATCGGATCCAGTTGGATTAGCTGCAAACGAATCACGTTTTGAGCTCGAACGGTTTATGACGGACACAAGTCTCTTTGATATTCACGACAGATCAACTAGCCGCACATATACAATCGACGCAGCTAAGCTGTTTGATGAGCGAACGGACATTGTGGCTTGGTTAACCCACCACAAGTCGCTCGAAGCGTCGGAAAAGGCAGCCGCAGTGCCTGTGGACTGGAACCGAGTGTTCTACGCTGCTGATCAGTGTCGGCGCGACGCAATCGCAGAAGCAGAAGAGGACAGTAGACGCACCGAGAATGAGACGTTGGTGAGACAGGTCCGACTCAACACGGTTATTCCGTCACAGGACGATCGTGTGCGTGTGCGTCTCCGTTCGGAGAATGGAGAAATGTACAGGCGTCTCAGATTTTTCGACCCAGAGTCTCTGCGATTTGTGCGCCAGCGTCTCAGCAACAATGAGTCCGAGGAATTGGACAGGAACCGATGGCGAGCCGGTGACTGGAATTATGTCATGAGGATGCAAAGGGAGTACCTGGGACGTGGTATACCTTATCCACGAGCCTTGGTAGACGCTCCGGAGGGCGTGTCAGAAGTCCCGGACTGGTTAGTCGGAGGCTGGAGGGGTCCGCGTTGGAACGGCGAATACCAAACAGTGAACCTGGATGATCAGTCCGATACGGCGTCCACAAGCTCGGAGAAAGGCTGCTTAGGTTGCGGAAAAGGAGACCATTATGAAGCCGGTTGCCCGTGGCAGGGAGAAGCGTATGTGGCGACGTCGGACGAATCTGATATCTCCGACAGCTCCGATGAGACAGACAGGAGCGACGACGAGGCTCAGGGAATGCAGTTATTCGCAATCCAAGCAGGAAAACCGAGGAAGACGGCGGATGTGAAACTGGAGCTGGAGCGGAATTCGATGCGCCCTAAAGATGCTAGTCGAGAGATGCCCATGCCGCTGTTAGTCCTCATCAAGGTCAATGGACAGGCGGTACGCGCACTGATTGACTCGGGATCCACGGGAGACTTCATATCCACTCGACTAGCGGACCAACTTAAGCTAGAACGGCGTCCGCTAGCCACTCCAATTCCACTGAAACTCGGAATCTCTGGATCGCGCAGCTGTATCAACTACACCGTCGACGCTCAAATGGAATTTCTGACCATAAATGAAAAGCGTAGCTTCGATGTCGTCAATATACACGGATACGAGGCAATACTAGGCCTACCATTTTTGAACGAGCACCAGGTGTTCATCGGATTCAACCCGGCGAAGGTCGGAATTGGGTCAGACGAATCAATCCCAGTGAAGGAGACTCAATCACATACCTTGCAATCGTTTGCAATGCACCTGGAAGACGAGAGGATCGAGAGATATCGTGAGGAACTGCGTCAATATGCACTTCCGATCTGCAAGAATGCGCTGGACACACCTTTACCGCCGCTCAGGGCTATCAATCATCGAATTCCGTTGGTGGACGAGCGAAAAGTGTATCCTTGGAGGCCGTCTAAGTGTCCTGAACCTCTAAAACCACTCTGGAATGAGAAGAGGGACGCGTACCTTGCGACGGGGCGCTGGGAGCACCGAACTGGTAGCAACGCGATGCCGATGTTGGTCATCAAGAAGCAGACGCTGTCCGACAGGCAAGTGAGAATCCGCACGCCAGTCGACAGCCGAGAGCGAAATAAGAATACCGTGCGAATGGCGTCTCCACTCCCGGACATTGACAGTATATTGAACAATGTCGCGCGTCACAAATACCGGTCCCTGCTGGACAGCAGAGACGCGTTTGAGCAGATCAGGGTGGATCCGGAGCATGAGGATCGTACGCTATTCACGACTCCTGACGGAACAATGATTAGCAAGGTCATGCAGCTCGGAGATAGGAATAGCGGTGCAACGTACCAGACAGTAATGAACCATATATTTGCTCCGTACATAGGCAAGTTCATGGACGTCTATCTGGATGATATGGTCATCTATTCGGACACGCCGGAGGAACATGTCACGCACGTGAAGCTGGTTATCGACACCATGCGAGACAACGCCTTCTTTCTCAGCGAGAAGAAGCTCCACTTCTTCGTTGAAGAACTGAAACTGCTGGGGCATGTGATCGACGAGCAAGGGATCGGGATGGACCCTCACAAAGTCGAGAGCGTCCAGCAATGGAAAGCGCCAACAACCCGAGATCAGCTGATGGGCTTCCTCGGAGCTGTAGGCTATCTCGCACCTGACTGTATGGGAATTCGAATTCCCATGGGGACGTTGACGACGCTAACCAGCAAAAACGTGCCCTGGAGATGGGGGCCGCTAGAGCAGTCCGCGTTCGAATCCATCAAGAGAATAGTCAGTGATTGGAGAGACCATCGACGGCGTCCATTAGACTATAGCGAAGACGCACCTCCGATTAATGTGGTAACCGACGCTTGCTTCTCCGGGGCAGGAGGAGTAGTGTCGCAGGGCGAGGATCTGGAAACCGCGCATGTCGTCTCTTTCTGGTCAGGGAAGTTTAACCCCGCGCAACAGAACTATCCGGTACACGAACAAGAGTTGTTAGCCCTGGTAGAAACACTGAAGAGGTTCAAGTACGTGCTCACCGGGGCGCGATTCCGCGTGTTCACAGACCACAAGTCATTAGAATCGTTCATGTCGCAGAAAGATCTGTCAGGGAGACAAGCCAGATGGTTAGAGCTGCTAAGCGAGTTCGATTTTACTATCGAGTACTTACCAGGGGCCTACAACAAGCTGGCTGATGCACTGTCGCGAATGTACTCGAATGAGCCGAAAGGGACGGTCCGAGCGCAGAGCGAGTATGTGACGGCAGATCAGGATGATGACGTGCCCTTTGAAGCACTAGATTTGGTGTCCGCCCCACTGTATACTGGACAGACCGTTGTGGCCAAGTCCTTGATGGCCATAACGCGATCGCAGACTCGCGAGTCGACGGAGGCAAAGAGTGTCGCGGGATCAAAGTCGGAGGTCGAGCCGGTTCGGAACAAAACCGGAACGCGACCCGGCGACGCGGCGCAGGCGCGTCGCGCACCTACAAAGTCGCGAGAAGCGAGAACAGCAAGTACTCACGGAAATGGAGAAGCAACTACGCCTGAAGCTATTAATGATGTCCTGAGGATGCTACCAGAGGAGGATCTGGAGGGCGCGAGGAGTCCGAGACTGACGGACATTATCGCAGTGGGAAACCCAGAGTACGAGTTTCCTGACTGTCTGCGTCATCGGTACGGTGAGGACAAGTTCTTCAAACTTGTTCTAGAGCACCCAGACCAATACCGGAACTTCGAGGTGCACGACGGCTTGATTTTCGTCAAAGACTCGGATCGCAGAGTTCTCTGTATCCCAGACGTGCGCATCGGGCTAAGAAGTGCCCGGGAAATCATAACCACGCATGCTCATTCAATTCTAGCACATCTTGGTGCTAGGAAGACGTTGCTGTACCTAAAAGACAATGTCTGGTGGAAGGACATGGTTGCAGACGTCAAATCATTCTGTGAATCGTGTGCTACTTGCAGAGCTTCAAAGTCGTCGAACCAGAAGCCTTATGGACTACTGCACCCACTTGAAGTACCGAGGCGGCCGTGGCAGTCAATAGGAATAGATTTCGTGGGACCCTTACCCGAGAGCCGGAACAGGCACGGCGCATTCGACATGATTTGTGTCATTATAGACCACCTGACAATGATGGTACATCTTGTACCATCAAGGCAGTCATATAGGGCAAAGGAAATCGCTGAGTTAGTATTCAACGAGGTGTACCGACTGCACGGACTTCCGGAAGTGATTGTCTCCGACAGGGATTCTCTGTTCACGAGCCGATTTTGGAAGGAACTGCATCATCTCTTGGGTACTGAGCTCCGGATGTCGACAGCGTATCACCCGCAGTCGGACGGAGCTACAGAGCGAGCCAATCGGACCATGATCCAGATGCTCCGGCAATGTGTGTCGGGGAATCAGAAGACGTGGGTACAGAAGCTCGGGGCCATTGAACTGGCTATGAACAATGCGCGGTCCGAGACGACAGGCTACGCTCCATTCATGCTGAATGCAGGACAGTTGCCGCGTTCGATGATCTGGAACGACACGTCTGAATTCCCTGGCGTGCGCCGATTCGCGACGCAGATGAGGGACGCGATCATGTCCGCGCATGACGCCATACTGGAAGCGCGAGTGAAGCAGACGAGAGCCGCAAATAGACATCGGAAACCTGCGCCGTTCGCACTTGGGGACCTGGTGTACCTGTCTACGAAGAACTTGAAGCTGCCGAAATTGCAGAGCCGCAAGTTAACTCTGAAGTTCATCGGACCATTTGAGATAATCGAGGCACATACAGAGACTGAGAACTTCAAATTGGACCTGCCCGACGAGCTGAAGGCTAGGGGGATCCATCCGATGTTTCATGCCTCGCTGCTCAGAATACACGTGCCGAACGACGATCGACGGTTCCCTGGTAGATCCGTCGCGCAGACCTTTGGTCTAGGCGGGCCGGCCGATGATCTCGAGGTCCGAGAAATCGTTGAACACACTGGGGCAGGGAAGTCTGCGTTGTTCAAGGTATCCTGGAAGTCTGGGGACCATACGTGGATGCGGTACTCGGAAATCAAGCATCTAGAGCAGCTGAAATTGTACCTGGAAGCTATGGGCGCGTCTAGAATCGAGGCACTTCCGAAAGGAAAGGGGATCGCGGATGAGACGGAGCTCCAGCTGGCGGCGATCACCATCCCCTATGGCAAGCCAATGGATAAAAGGGCGCGGTTTGGGCAGCAGGAAGAGACATTCACTCCTCAGACCCGCACAAACGTCCTCAGCCAATGTCTGAACTCGATTTCGGCGAGCTCCAGCTCATGCTCGAACCAGGCACCCAACCCGAGGCCGCAGGGCCCGTCGAGATCGCCGGTATGGTCCCGCGAGTTCGACGAGATGATCCGCGAGCTGATAGAGGACTTGCAGGCGGTGCAGCCGCGAGCAATCCCGCGATCCACATCGAGCCGTTCACCAAGGCAGAAGAAGCCAAGGTCATCGCGAACCTCGAAGAGCACAGCGACCAGCTCGCTCGCTTCGAAGCCCTTCGTCTCGAGTACGGCCGGTCTTACGCCGACAACGCCGACTGCCCTCCGGGGTACGAGCAATACTGCAACAGAAAGGCCGCAGAAGAGGTCGCAGCCAAGATCTCCGCGCAGGTGCAAGCCAAGAGCCAGTACCGCGAACCTGCCCGAGACATCGAGATGCGCGACGACACCCCTGCGCCTGCCGGACGAATCGCCGCGATGGAGTCACCAGCCAGCTTCGTATCAAGCTTCGCGGGAAATAACGCATATGCCGAACGTCGCGATACCCCGGTCAGGGCGTACCGCGAGCACACCCAGCAACCTGTCGCGTCCCAGTACCACCCGGCCGATGACGCTTCGAGCATCAGACTCAGCGGTGATATCGTCCGCGACGGATTCCGCACGATCTTCCAGATCGCGGCCGGAAAGAGTGGTGCGCCTCGATCTGACATTCCCATGCGGTCATTGCGGAAAGACTAATCATGTTCAGGGCGAGGGAAGCCCTACGACCGAAAGCACGGGCATGGATCGCGCGAGGACCAAGCCCGGGACCTCCAGTCCGCTATCAAGGCATACCTCGAGGGCGGGGAATACCCGCGTCTCAAGGGGTGGCAGTGGAAGATGGTCACCGCCGAAGACAATCTGAAGATTGCGGAAGAGAAGTACAAGCGCGAGCGTGCCGAGAAGGTCCGCGATGTCGCGGCTATCCTGAAAGCTTCCGTTTTTCCTAATCGCCGTCGCTGTTTCAGCCCTGAACGTTTTTACGCCGAAGAATATTACCGGAAGACGGAGTTGAGGAAATAGTTTCGATTGTGTTATCTACATAGGCCGGATTTTCTACTAGGTAATGCGGTATCCTCTGTTTCGGATACCGGGAGGGCGTATGTGGCGAGAAAAGCCTCCGTCCGGCGACACGCACGAGCGGCCGCCGGCCTTAGTCTCTGCTCTAGTTTAGTGTCTCTGTTTCTCTATATAAACCTGTCTCTCGTCTCTCCTGTACCTACAGTTCTCTCTCTCACCCCAATCGAGTCAGTACGCTTGTCACTCACTGCGTGCATCAACAACTCGACGAGAAGACTCCGTGTGCCGTGCTACTCGTACGTCACAAATATAGCATGATGGCCTGAACTTTACGAACAATAGTTAAAGGGCCAGTTGCCGGTCCCTGAGGCTCGACAGTCCTACGCTGTTTGCTCTATTTTCCTTGACTCGCAGCTGCCAGGTCAAGTTTCCTTTGGGAATAGCCTCGGTGCCGTCAAGCATGCCGAGCCACGCCACGAATTGTCTCCGCGGAACAGTGAGCTACGACTTGGAGTACCGCAGGCGCGCGTCACGTCCTTGTCACGTGTTCGACGGTCTTTGACGAGGCGAATCACGCGCCCAGTACAAATTGGACGATTCTACTAGGCTCAGTCTCGTTCTGGCCCATCAGTATCCTGTGCGGCCAATCAAAGATACAAGATAGGGCTTCTTGGATCTTGAGGAAATGAAGCGGCGAGATGCAAGGGCCGCATTCTCGCTTTGACATGTGCGCGGTGCGCACGCGCGGTTGCAAATTCAACTGACAGTCGGATGAACGCCCCTCCGATCACGCAGTTTGGCAGCACCGCGTACGAAACTCTTCTTCCAGGGGTACCCGAAGGCTATAGTCCTTCATAAAGACGAGGTCACTTTCAGAGCGATTTTCCTTCCACGGGAACCCGTAGAAACCTCAGTCACAGTGCGGCGCCCTGTTTTATCGCAGACAATGCAATGTGCTCACCATGTCCTCGCAGATGCCTTCCGTCACAGGCTTCATCAAGAGCGTCTCAGCCAGCAAGTTCGTCGCGGTGTTCCTCATTGACGAGATGAACTATAACTTTGCCGGCACCTTCAACCCGACCCCGCAAGCGTTCGAGAGCTTCAAAGCGACACTCACGTACAGCGACGCGAGAGAGCTCACCGCCGTGCGCGAGTTCAACGGCCAGATCGGCACCACGAGCATCAAGCTCACGCTCGCCAATGGGCCCGTCATCGAGGGCGCGCTCAACATGCCCATTTGGACCGGGAGTCTCGCTGGCACCGGCGCCTGGACCAAGAACTGAGGTGCAGTACCCCACAGCCTGCATGTCACGGCGAAGCTGACTGATCGCGATTCCCGAAGCCGTCAGTCGCCACTCGCGAAGAGCGTTCTGTGCAGGATTGTACCTGCGCGGTGAACTGCACGGAACTTGCAAGGAACCAGCTAAGACTGCTATCTGAATCAAGGAGAACTACTATGAAGATGATCACTACTAAGAATGAACAACTCCAAAGAAGAACGGCCGCTACTACTAAGCTACCTAGTGCAGAGCACACAGTAGAATCCCAGCAGAACGTAGAAATAGATGTATAGAGGGGGAGAGTGGTCACCACGAATCGTTCCGCGAACGGGATTCGATGCTTGGGGAAGGACGTTCTGAGAAGCCCAGGTTCCGCGCAAGCGAGTTGAGAGTTCAATCCACACACACGAAGTGGAGGACGAAGTTGGTTCGCGCAAGCGAGAGACGGATGATGCACAGATCGACGAACGAAGTGCGCACCTGAGAGAGATTGTTGAGGGTCGAGATCGAAAGCTGAGGCCGACGCTACGGCTGAGACGCGAGAGAAGACGAGAGGACGAGGGCGAAGACAAGTCACGCGACGCGGTTCGCGGAGACGCTGACCGCAACGACGCTGAGAGTGAGGGAGGTGCCGAACTCTACCCGGCTCGAACGGGACTCAAGTTGCAACCGAGCCTCAACCAGACCACTGGGCTGCTCTCACCGGGCTCGATACCGGGCTACGACGTTGGTCAGGAAGTACTAGAGATTGAGTGGGGATCGCCTTCGGGCTATATACATGTGAGAGTCCAAAATCAGGGGTGGGAGCCCCGTCTGCCTTTCCGGGAAGCGAAGACACGTACATACGGTCCACGAACTGCGGAGACACAGCGAACCGTCATTTCTCCGTCGCTGGAGCCAATGAGAGTGCACCGAACGAGTCATAGAACGCAACCGAAGGTGGAGGAATGACTCTGCCGATCGTGAACGGCGTGGCGAACGAGTGCCGGGAGCGTGATGGATAATCCAGGCTGTGCCGAACCTTGCGCTAGAGTCCGGGATACTGGTCGACCGGGTTCGAGATTCACGTTGCCAAGGGTGGAAAGAGTCTTGGGACGAGGGCTGGCCTCTGCCGTGGCGTTGCCGGGCTTGCGCGTTCGTGGTTCGTGCCAGGGCGCCGGTGCAGCTGACCTTGCATCGCGTTCGAGAATGTCCCATTGCACACGTTCGCGCAGATTCCGCAGCGTCGTTCGTCGATCCAGGAGAGTGCTGAGTGCCGGGGGAACCGGAGAGGGGGCGCGCGAAGGGAGTTCGCGGCGCAGTTCGCGGTGAGCGCACAGAGTTCGCGGTTGACGCTCCTCGAGTGAATGGCTATGAACCACCGTCCTTGTGTGCGCAGGAGCGTGGCGCATTGCGCGAGTTGTATGCAGGAACGCGTCGTCGTGAAGTTGGTGAAAGGCGAGGGAGGCGGCGAACCGAGTTCGCGCTCGCGGTTCGCGCTGGCGGGTCACGCCGGCTGGGCCCGAACCGCATACACGGCGCACGAACGAACTTCGTGCAACTAGTTCTGCGTACCGCTGGCTTGTTCCTTGTCAACGAGAGCTTGAGTCGAGTTCGAGTGCGTGTTCGCGGTGGTGGTGATCGTTCGCCGTTGCCGGTTCGCGCTGAAGTTGTACCGCGAACTGAGGCGAATTCGCGCAATTTTCGAGTGGGTTGATTTCTGCCCGATCAGCGGCGCTCCCGCGACCACAGTTGTCACTGTTGTAGCCACAATACAGAACCGCAGCCAGCATCCCTGACATAATAGATGTCTTGCGGTGGCGCAACGTCTCCACCGAGACGTTGCGGTCAAATTTCGAACGAAATTTCGAGTCAGAAAAATCCAACCGTTTTCTTCATTCAAGCGATGCTACCATACAGAACGCCCCTCTGGGATGCTGCCTGTGCGGTTTCGACGTCAGCGGTCCCATGTAGCGCTGCCTGTGCCGTCGGCGAGCTCCAACCATCTCGGCGCCTGCTGACGTCATCCGTCGGCCGTTCCCGACCAACGCCGTCGGCGTCGTAGCGCACTACATACGATGTACTGTCGCAAATAAAGTATGGTTTAGCTAATAAGACCTCGCTATCATGCAGCCAGAGGCACTTTTGGTTGAGGGGAACGAAATTCGAAATTTCGTTCGCAATTTCACCGCAACATGTCGGGGGTCACCGCAAGACCTCTAATGACTCGTCGCAGAACGATAAATTTGTGAGCCCACAGTCGCCTTAGGGTTAGAACAGCGGCAGGTGGAGAGGATCGACAACCGCAGGCTCAAGATGCTTCATCCGAATGTTGAGCGACACAGGCCCTGAGGAGGCTTCGTCCTGTGCATGCGTGGTTCCGAGCAGTGTTGTCGGAGCCCCCTTGTAGTAGCAACCTTCCCTGTATCACTGCAGTTGTTTGCCCGGCGTGTCACAAGCCCGTGGAGATGTCATTTTCGATCATCGATGACGTTGAGGCGGCTGTTACAATCCCCCAGAAACAGCTAGCGCAGCGCTCGCGCAGTCGGAAGCGTATTTTGCCGGACCGGTCAATTTCGACGAGACGGACGGAATTGCCATACCTAGGCGGAAATGGTGTATGAGAACATGGGGTCTGGAACATGTCTGAGTCGGATGCTGGCTTAAAGTGATCAGTCGTGGGTTGCTCAACAGGGTATGGGCGGCGGACACGATGGCCGAGACGTGCACCTCCGGCTGGGGCGGTACAAGCAATGCGATATGCCCAGATGACCAAGACCGGTGGGGGCAGTCACTGTTGGTAATGGAGAGGTATAAGAGCCGTGCAACGCATCGTCGTTTCCCAGCAAGAACCTCTCGGCCCTTCCAATACAGCATAACAGGGACTCTAACCCAACGTACGAGGCCCCGTAGAACGCGTCGTATATCCACCGCTCACGCGTTGTGCCCATAGATGCCTTCCGCCACTGGCTCTATCAAGGCACTCGGAAGCAACAAATTCGTCGCGGCGTTCGACGTCGACGGAGAGACCTACATATTCTCCGGCAACACCGACTCATCGGTCCTGTCGTTCGCGAGCGCGAGCGCTACGCTCGCATACGGGGAGAAGGAGGAGCTGACCGGGATGCGCAAGTACAACGCAAGCATCAAGGGCGCGGCTATCATTATTCGGCTCGAGAACGGACCGTCGATCCAGGGCACGCTCGACACCCCCGGCGCTCCAGATGTTGCGTACGATGTCGCCGACAATGGCTTCTGGGGAGAGAACTAGACCAAACTGAATAGCACAGATTTTTCGACCAGTAGCACTTGCTGTACTATACTTCGCCAAATGTGCTCGAGACCGCGAATGCAAGGCAGGTCATGGCGTAAGCAGAGGAGTAACAGGAAACTTCTCGCAGCATGTCCTAAATAGTGACCAAAGTGGCCACATCGTCCAGTCTGCGAGCTCAGTGGATGTGCGCGAAGATGACCGCGTAAATGAGGACTGCAGACGAGCCCAATGCCCAAACTGCGTGACGACGTGCTCGTGACCTGCCGGAAAAGGACACCAAAGGAAGCCGTAGTAGATGATGAACCCTACGGAGCCGAGCGTGCGCGACGCCCACACATCCAACATGACGCCGCGCGAGCTGCTGCAGACGAGCAGCTGCACGACGCACGCGGCCGAGAGGCAGACCTGCACACCGCCGCGCTCAAAAAGCCCAGTTCAGTGCTATCAGAGCTCACGCGTCCCTTGTGATACGTCGTGCCACGGTGCGCGCCGAACACGGCGTCGAACGTCCAGTGGTCGAATGCCTTGTTGTCGGGCACGTACACAGCGCAATGTTGGACGGAGCACCAGTGAACGGCACGAGGGCAAACGACGGAGTTTGTATATCGGGCCGGAGCCGTAAATACATGTGGCGCGCCCGCGGGGCACCATACCTCTAACACTCCCACCTGAACAAGGACGCGACACAAAAGGAGGGATAGGGGGTAAATATGCGAATAGAAAGGGGGTTAAAAAGCAAGAAAATAGAATACTCCCACCCAAATGTGGGACTCCCACCGAATTGAGCAGGCGCTAAATGCGCAAAGGGTGGAGGGTGGGCTCATGGTCGTCCAGGCCAAAGTCGGCTACAGCCATGCCAGCATACTGCTCCACGCTGTTAGCCTCAGCGGAGGGCACAAACGGATTGGCCTGGATCCAGTCCTTGACCTGCTGGGGCATGTCATACATGCAGCGCGCGGCAATGTGGTTGGGACGGCCACAGCGGTGGCAGTTGTCAGAGGTCAAGTTGCACCAGGTAAAACCTTTGGAATCGGTGCGGCTGGGAGTGCGAGGAGGGCCAGAGCGCGACGATGAAGAGCCCTGGAAAGGGCGAGGAGGTGCGCGCGACGCAAGGGCCTCAACCTTGATGACCGGCTGGATGGCACCAGCAGCGTGGAGAAGCGTCTTGACAGACTCGAGGTCAGGCTCCTTGGGCTGGGTGACGATGTTGGTGCGAATAGAGTGGTAGGACGCGTCGAGGCGCATGAGGAGGACGTCCTTGAACTCGGTGTCGTCCACAGAGACATTAAGAGCAGTGAGAGCATTCTTTGCCTCTGTGAGCGAGTGGATGTAGGCGTCAATGGGCAGAGAGGGATCCTGCTGGACGCTATAGAGGTCCTCGCGAGCACGCATGCGAGAGTAGAAGGTGGGCTGCTGGAAGTGCGCCTTGAGCTTGGGCCAGGCCTCGGACAGTGTTTCACAGTCCTCAATGAGGTACCGGTAGTCGAGATGAACCTTGGACCAGACGTAGGGGAGAGCCAGCGAGTCGAGGTGGTTCCAGGAGGCGAGGACAGTGGCATCAGTGGGCTTGACCCCAGATGCAATGCCGGTAAGCCCAAGAGCCCGGAAATACATCTTGGCGGCTTTGACAAACATGTGCCAGTTGCTGCCGTCAAGCATGGGCACCTCATTGAGGAGGGCATTCGAGGAGGCGGGGATAATGGAGGCGGACATGGCCGGAGTGAAAAAATGTGTAGCACGCAGAAGGAGGGTGTAGCACGCAAAATTAGGGGTGTAGCACGCAGATAGGGGGTGTAGCACGCAAAATGGGGGTTCAGAGGGCCAGCGGGAGGCTCATAACCTGTTGGACGGAGCACCAGTGAACGGCACGAGGGCAAACGACGGAGTTTGTATATCGGGCCGGAGCCGTAAATACATGTGGCGCGCCCGCGGGGCACCATACCTCTAACACGCAAAGGCCCCTCGCTTTCAGCAGCAAATAAAGGGGACTTGGATAGCAGGTAGTATAGGATGAAATTTGCGATGCGGGTGGTGCAACTGGTGGACGACTCGGATGAGCAGACAAAACGGGTCGCCGGTTGCCCGGTCCGAACCGACGTGCGAACAAATCATCCGCGGAATCTGATTTATTTTATCCGAAGGAGTTCAGCTGCGCGCTCCTAGGCGTGCAAGTAACATTTTCAAGATTTATGAAGGATATACAGATGCCTTTTGAAGATGACTCTCATATGCGATACGAATGAGTACCAGGTCTGCAAGTTCGGAAGCCGGCCCTTCGGTAATAATTGGTACAGTCCACTCAATCAGTCTGTATTCGGGACGGCACAGGAGATACGAGAGTGTACAGCGCTAGATCATGGTACGTCAACAAGAGCGATCGCTGGGAACCGAGCACTCATCAGCGGGTCGTCCCTCACGACTTGAGGAGAAGGAACGAACCTTAGTTCTCGGTCCAAACGCCGGTTCCGGAGACGGTGCTGGCGGGCGAGATGGGCATGTTGAGCGTGCCCTCGATGACGGGGCCGTTGGCGAGCGTGATCTTGATGCTCGTCGTGCCGATCTGGCCGTTGAACTCGCGCGTCGAGGTGAGCTCGTTCGTGTTGTTGTACGTGAGCGTCGCGT
This sequence comes from Auricularia cornea, assembly GCA_030578095.1. Classification (NCBI taxonomy): domain Eukaryota; kingdom Fungi; phylum Basidiomycota; class Agaricomycetes; order Auriculariales; family Auriculariaceae; genus Auricularia; species Auricularia cornea. The sequence goes on along the minus strand of JARLTE010000009.1, from coordinate 540,716 downwards.
TGAAGCTCTCGAACGACTGCACCGACGGGTTGAAGTTGCCGGGGAAGTTGTAGTTGAGGCCGTCGATGAGGAACACCGCGACGAACTTGGTGCCCGAGACGCTCTTGATGAAGCCGGTGACGGAAGGCATCTACAGCGCGCACGAAAAGTGAGTGATGAATGCGTGTGGAGGATACAAGGAGGGCGTCTCACTGTGAGATGAGGTTGCTGCGAGTGTGTCGAGGACTGGGAGGTTCTGACTGAAGGAGGACGCTGGCATGCGAGAGGCCTTTACTGTAACCACACGAACTATTACCACGGCCGACGCACCGTGACACGGCGGGACGGTTACCGCGGAGGCTCCGTGACTTGTGACCTTGAGTCTCCATTACCGCCGCCGCGCAGCGGCGGCGAAAATTTTGATATAGAAGACCCCAAGATGGCCAAAAAAGCGTGACTTCCAGTTACCGGGAGGCCTCCGTGACGCGTGAAAAAATGGCTCAGTTACCGTACCGCGAGGGGGCCGTGACGCGTGACATGGTAAGAGTTCGTGTGGTTACAGTATACCTCACCTCAATAATACTCACCCCCAGGCCGGCGGTGGGACGACGTGCCTTGAGCATCACGATCATCCTCGGCGTGCAGCTTCTAGTGGGCGCGCACGCCCCGCCCGAGCTAGACTGCCCCAACCCTGCTGTCTCCGCCCAGTCAAACAACACGCGTCTCCTCATCAGAGACCTGTTGAGATCGGTCTCCGACTCTGACGTGCTCGAGATTACGCATTTCCATGCTCCAGCCCGCACTCGCAGAGCAGGTTTGTCCGCCGTTCCCGGTTCGGGAAAATACGCGTCCGAACGCAATTTTTGCGCTAGGTCCAGTTTGGGCGAGAAGAACTGCGTACTGTGTCTCTGCGCCCGTAGAGACAAAGAACTGCTTGATACGGCGGGGAGAATGGGCGGACCGGAGGCGAGATGCTCCGACGGTCAAGTGCGCGCTAGGGACCGCCCGAACACTGCTACGCGGGGGACCCGAGCCAGGTCTACCCATACGGTACTCATCAATAAATAGTTTGAAGCCGTCTCAGAGTGTAGGATGACCTCATGTTGCCTGGATCCGAGCACGGCCCGGGGGTAATGTGGCGAACGTTGCTGGAAATGCTATCCGAAAGAGATCTCGGCACGTCGGACCGCCCCACGGGATGTCCGAATGTTTGAATACGCTAACGCCACACAGTAGAAACTCACAGTCGTCTCAGGTGACCCGGGCGGGCGCGCTGCGGTGGGAACGACATAGAGGAATCTGGGGTCTCAGGTCCGTTTCATCGCCTCGCGTCTGACCCATTCAGCTCTGCCGGAGGTCTCACCTTCACCTCGTCGCTTTCTATGGCTACTATCAAGATCCATGCGCCGGGTCTCAGCCTGAAGGCTGAGAAGTAGCTTAATCCCGCCGAACCCGTCCTGCACTCCGCAATTGTCAAGCGGTACAGAAGCCCGGGCAGCATACTCCCAGCCGCAGGGACAAGACCCGATCATGGAGAAGTGTCCCCATGCGCGTGTGGTCAGTAGTATTTGGGCTATGCTCGAAAACGAGTGAGAGTCGGAGCACCGTCAGACACAGCAGCGGAACATGTGTCAATACGGTCGAGCGCGACCCACGAGCGCGCAGCTCCATGTCCCCCGCCCTGTCAGATGACTCGCCCTTCCATGGGCGCCGCAGTGAGTGACGACAGTTGAGAAGTTGTTACGATGTCCCGGAAAGTCCTAGCGTACCGCTCGCACGTCCGGGTGCGTTTTCCCCGGATCGGGCCATTCTGACGAGGCGGACGGAATAGGCAAACCTGGGCAAAGAAGGCACATGAGCTTGTGTGGTCTGGAGCGCACCCGACTCGGAGGCCGATGGATTCCGGCTTACGATTATCTGTCAGGGATTGTTTAACAGCGTGCAACCCGCAGATACTCGCGCTGGCATTTGGGTGGGCCGGGGAACACGACCCCGCCATTTGCTCCACCTCGAGTGCGATATGTTTGGACATCCAAAGTCGGAGAGGCAGTTTGAGCTGACGGCGGTGAATAAAAGCTGCAACACATGCGCGCCGACCTTCCTTCACAACCCAATACTACTTCCACTAAGACCTCCACTGCAAGTAAGTGAGAGGCTATCAAACACATCGTGGACACACGACTGACCCGTGTCCCAGAGATGCCCTCTGTCACCGGTTCCATCAAGGCTGTCGAAAACGGTTTTGTCGCCACATTTGCCGTTGACGGGGAGGACCACGCCTTCTCCGGTACCACCCAGTCGTCCGCTCCGTCGTTCGAGAGCTCCACCGCTACGCTGACGTACAGTGAGGCGGATGAGCTCAGCGGGACGCGCAAGTATCATGCAACTCTGGCTGGGGCGACTATCCTGTTCAAGTTCGAGAACGGGCCTTCGATCCAGGGCACGCTCGACGTCCCAGGGACTGAAGGCATAACGTACAACTTCTCCAGCACCGGCTCATGGGGCTCGAACTAGGGTACGCTGTACTTCGATGGACAGAAGCTGCGAACATCGATCTGACTTGTTCTCCGCGCTCTGTAGCCGTACGGAGGCGTCGCGCGGGCGAAGGTGTAGATGTATACGGGTGCACCCCTGGTAGCCTTGGAGCATACGCAATATAGCGCCCTCTTGAAAATATGTTCGGTGAATATCGCCCCGATAAGAACACGGGCAATCGAGAGGGACGACAGTATCGTGGCCCTAGGACCATTAGCACCAGCCCAGCTCGTGACACGTTGAACTCTGAGACAGGGCGTGCGTACGCGGCCGAGAGGCAGACTGTGACACGACCTGCTGTGCATTAGGCGCGCCTGTGCGTGCGTAGACTGTAGAAGAGGCCGGATTGGACCAGAAGCCAGACCTAGAATACGGTGCGCTCGAGCAGCACGGCGACCCGGAGGTGTGCACGGCCAGTTCTGAAGCACAAGATCCAGTAACAGGCATCGCATTTCGGCCCATACGCAGCGCAAGACAAGGTGCGCTCAGCCCAGGAGCTCGAAGCTTGACAGAATCTCGAAGCTTCGCGGTGACAGTCTCAGTCTGAGAGAGCAAATGTGCGGAACAGATCGGAAGCAAACATACACCCGCTGCACAGCATGCGAAGGCAACGCGAAAGCAACGCGGTCGATCCCAGCGCGGATTACAGCTTTTTTCACTCGCACAAGTGTGGAGTCGGACCACTTTACTAGCGAGTGCGACGTTGTCATCAACGACAACCGGTTTATCAGCAGGTAGGCTCAGTGGGCATTCTCATTCGAAGCCAAAGTAGTTCATATGTGGAAGACTGGAAGCGGATGTTCTCCTTGTAGAGCCTAGGTGGACTCGGGGTTAACCTGCTCGACGACGACCAGGGCAAGATGATCCTTGGCGATGCTAGCCGAGAACTTGAGCTTGAAGCGGGCGGCGTTGCCGTGCGAGTCGAAGCCTTCGTAGATGTTGTCCGAGGTGAGCGAATTTCCCTCTGGGCTGGCGGCATTGTACCCCGCCTCAGCAGACGAGGAGGCGACGACGGACGTCTTGTAGGCGCCCAGGATCGGATCCGTCCAGCCCTGAGACACTCGCGTCAGGTTTACAGCGATGAGAGAGTGCGCTGAGGAACAACGCACGACTGCGAAATCATAGGATTTGTCGAGATCCAGATGAAGTTTGAACGCCGACCCGCCGGTGGCGCCGCGGGGGTCCGCGTCGCGGTTGCACACGGCGAATGAGCCCTGAGAAAACGGCCCCTGGCCGTCGGGCTCACTCCAGTACTTCCCGGAATCGAAGTACGGTGGATTGTTCAGGGAGATGCTGAACTGCGTTTGATTCTTCAGTACGACTTGCATCCAGTGCGCCCTGTCGGAAAGGCCAGCGGGCGGCGCAGGCTCGGGCAGCTTTGCGACCTGGGAGTAGTCAATTCTCGTTCTGAAGATGGTGCGACTGTTGGGAAGACCTCGTTGGCCTTCTCGTGGAGTACCGCAGCGTCGAGAATCTGTGCAACGATCTTGACAGTAGCCATAGCGAGCGGTGTAGACACAGGCAGGTCTCAGTCGAGGTTGGTGAGTGTGAAAAAGAGCTGCATGCATGGGACACATTTTTAAGGTCCTCCAAGCTCCGTAAACATGTTGGCCGCTAGCGATCCTGGTCCAATTTTGACAGCGACGATTCAACGGACGTCTGTGGCGCAATCAAAATTCGCTTCGTTCTTGACCTCTCCTCTCTCGCTGGCTGATGCACCCGTCTTTCCAGCTTTCAGGGATCGCCGGACTGATATTCTACGTCTGTGCAGAGGCGCGCCGCCGGTAGCGAATGGCGGGATGTCAAGAGTGAATCAAAGTCGGAGGAGCAGCAAGTTCCTGATGACCGACGCTAAATCGTGAACCAGGAATTGTGATGAATACCGTCAGCCATGGTAGATGTCCTCCGCGCAGCTCAAAATTATGATGAAATAGTCCATGTCGGCCGCGTGCAGATGGGTAGCAGGATAGTCAAGTCTCAGACAGACGGGCAAGTGCACAGCAGCGATGCCCTCATGCTTGCGCTGTACGTCCAGAATCGTGGCGCACGACAGTTCAGAGCGAGGATAAAGACATCTGCCAGGTGGCGTGAAATGAAGGTCGAGCAGGTTCCAACAGGCGTTGACGCTGGCCGGGTCCACAACGTAACCGACATATGGCCCCATATCGACAAGGTGTTGCCTTCTCGAGCACAAGGTCACGGTCCCGCCCGGCCTCCTGGTCTGTGCCTACAGACTGCGCCACTGGTGACGTGTGCGCGATACAGTGGAGCAAGAGGCGAATGCCAGTAACGATAACAAGTCCTGGGGGTGGAAATGGCGGAATAATCCCAGAGTTCGATCTCGTGCCCAATTAACACAGCCGTCCCTGCTAGTAGAGTTTCAGACGTGGGAGAAACCCACCTGAACTCGCTACTACGCATATGCTGTCCCCATGCTCGGAGTGGCGGAACACAGGCGGGCAGCAGATGGCTCAGAGCCAACCAAGGCCGATAACGGCCGGCGTCTGCGGCCCCGACCACTGGCCGCAGGCAGCGCAGGTACAGGCGCGGTGTCGACGGCTTATTCGGGCAATTGAACGCGAGTAAGAGCCGGCGCCGCCACAGAGGTCCAAAGATTGCACTGATAGAACAGTCTGCGACGCCGTCGTGCAATGACGCGTGGCCACTGACGGCGCCACGTTCAGTCATCGTCTTAATCAGCTGACCGTGGCGAGCAGCATCCGGCGCAGCTATAAGGTCTGGCACTTGAGAGGAGGACGTCAATGAGCGCCCGAGGCGTGGCGGACGACGTCGGCGGGATCAGCTCCTACATAGACGTAGTCGTGGCCGTCAGGCCAGTGCCACCAGCGGGAGCCGTAGTAGGCGTTGAGCCCTGTGACGGAGCCGAGCATGCGCGCCGCCCACACACCCCGCAAGACGCGCGCGAGCTGCTGCGGACATGCAGACCTGGCACGGCGCCCCAGAAGCCGACCTCGGTGGTTCCCACGCTCGGTCGGCCCGCGTGCGTCTTGCCGCGGTGCGCGCCCGGCCCGGCGTCGAGTGTCCAGTGTGCCCAGTGGCCGGGCACGCTCGCGACGCAAAGACCGGTCTCTTTGAGGAGCGGATGACAGTGACAGTTACCAGGAGAGCAAGTAGCACAAGCCAAGAATTGGGATCCGTTCGGGTTCTTGTCATGGGAGAGCCTTCAGACTCGGCAACCGCCGACGCGTTTCGTCTGCTTGTCCCAGCTGCAGTCGTCTACTATCTAGCGCTCAGAGTGCTATCCTGTGGTGTAAGACATACCCGCCGCGCGCTTGGACATCCTGCGAACGTGTTCCTTCTTCTTCGCGATCTCTGTCAGCCGCTAATGGGCACAAACGCGAGCGGCCTCTGCGCCGGCGTGTAGTGGGGATTTGTGCATTGGTTGTTGACGCCGTGCTTGGAGCGAACTGTGGAAAGACGTGCATGGGTCCTCCGAGCGCGAATGCCATCGAGGTCGGCTTCTCAGCGCGGTGGGGTGCCCGAGCCAGGTCTGCCCCTCCGCAGCGAGCGTCGCGCAGGTCTTCGTCCGCGGCAGCTCGCGCGGCGTCACGTGGGGCATGTGGCCGGCGCGCACAATTTGCTCCGGCAATGAGCTTAACGCAACGGCTACTACAACTTCCGCTGGTGGTACCAGCCCGACGGCCATGAGTACGTTGTCACGCCTCTGGGTCTGTTGCTCGCGTGTGCGGGCTTGTTTGCGGACCTCTTGTATGCTATCAGTTGCGCGCATATTCTTGCCAAGGAGCCTGCGATACAGTCGCGCGAGCGATAAAATCGCTGCCTCTCGGTGCTTGCACTTGCCTGCCCGCTTATGAACTTCGCTATGGAACGCCATCTAGAACACGATCCAGCTAGGGCGACCAGCCAGCGGCATCGATCAACGAGGGAATCACTGCGTTGTCGGGGAACCCCGCGGACGTGCTAACTCGGTGGCAGAGGACATCGTCGCTTTCATCAAGTACGACACCTTCACATGTACGACTCTCCCGGTTGGGGTGACTAGGCTACAAGCATGTCGACGACGGAGAAGATCTAGAGACCGATGAACGGCGCTGCGTTGTGCGCCTCTTATCTACCGCTGGGAACCCATGCGACTGCCTCGGTGGATCTCGGCCGTCTCGGAATGTCGCACGTTCGGGGGTTCACACGTGGTTCACCGACTGCATAGTGGTTGTCTTCTTGCTAGAGGCGACGATGTACCTGGCTGGCCTCCCCAATTCCCTGGGAAGCACGATCGATCATAGCAATTCAGGCCGTCGTGATATTTTTCGGACGGGACAACGGACACAGTAGTTTACAGGGCCTGAATTCGGAACCACCTCGTCGCGGGCGACAGCGAGGGCTGTGGATGGAGCATTGGTCAGAAGAGTGTTGCATGTTAGAGTCCGAGGGAAAACTCACTTTAGCCCTTAACCCACTGACCGGTGCCGGCGACAGTGCTGGCGCGGGCGATCGCCTGGCAGAGCTTGCCGACGATGACGGGGCCCCCTGGGGCGTCCGCCTCGATGTGGAGACTGATGCTGTCCCTGCCAATCTGGCCCGAGAAACCGCGCGTACCGGTGAGCGAGTCCGCGTTGTTGTACGTGAGAGTGACCGGAGAGCGTCCGTAGGTCTCCACAGACGGGCTGAAGTTGCCGGAGAACTGGTACTCGAGTCCGTTGATCGTGAACTCGGCTACAAACCTCGAGGTCGAGGTACTCTTGATGAACCCCTCGGCGGTCTGCGCCGGGCACTCGCAGGTCTGGTCCGTGGTCTGCGGCGACATCTGCAAAGGACTAGTGAGCAGAGAGCGCGTATGCTGAAAAAGGGGAGTGAGACTCACAGTGATATGGGCTTTTGCGGCGTAGTCGAGGTGTGGGAAGTTTTGACTGAGGGAATACGTCGTGCTGAGAGCCGCTTTTTATACCTCGGCTCAGGAGACCCACACCCAGAAGTGTCGTCACATTTGCATCATCAGCAATGCACGCTCAAGCGGCTGATCAAACTCAAAGGGCAGTAGGACTCGGGTAGAAGGACTTCGTCAGTCGAACCCGATCTGCCCTCCGCGGCGTGCTGGACGCATGTAAACTGTCAGACCCCACATTCTAATCCGCGCAGAGCCTTTATGGAAAGGCGTGCTTGCTAATAGACTGCCTTCGTTGACTGGAATCGCTCCCGCCAGGGCCGTTTTCGCATCGAATCGCGTGGCTACATTCCTGCTCGCCGGTGGCACTCGAACCTCGTTTGCAGGGAATCTCATCTCAAAGGAGGTTTCTCCTCATCATCGGCCGAGATCCACGTTCCCGGCGAGACCAGTGAGACGGTCGGCGTGATGACCGGGCGGAAGGCTAAATGCGCTGACGTACAAGCAGACAGCGTCGACGATTCACGGAGCACTCAAAATAGACCGGAATTTGGGTGCACCGACGAACTTCTCTCCACAATTCGAGCTCAGCGACGAGTAACGTTGAGTGCTCCATAAACGCCGGTCGAATCGCCGCTGTCAAAATCCACTTCGCCGCATTCAGCCGTCCGCTCTGATCAACGAGCCGGACATCTCACGAGGAATGAACCGTCGATGTGGAGCAAGGGAGCAACTGATCACGCCGTTTATGACAATGAGATCGAAAATGGTGCAAGTTAGTAAGGACCTCTACGCTCGGGTACTCGAACCGGACGTTTGCCGCGGCCCAGATCTCCACGCTCTGGGACTTCTTGCACGTGAAGTGGGTCGGGATGCCTTCAATGTTGAACGCGCATATGAGCGCAGGAGAGCCCTCGCGCAGGGGTCTCTCGTACGCGAGAGAACTGTGAAAGAACCTGCCTGTCAGCACGAGGTGGGCAGACAAGCCGAGGAACCGACGCACGGGCGCTTCGGGGACGCTCACCTGGTCGACGACGACCAGGGTCAGGTGATCGGCCATGTTGGACCGGATGGCGTTCCCCGTGGAGGTCGGTGCACTGATAGATGTTGTCCAAGATGAGCGGGTTTCTCTCCCGGCTGGCGGCGTTGTACGCGCCCTCGGAGGCCATGGGAAACTTCTAGGCGTCGAGGATGGGATCCGTCCAGTACTGCCGCGTGACTGTCTCGTTAGCTGGGTGACGGCGACATGCTGCGAGGCCTAGGGAAACAGTGTTCTCCCTTAAGACCTTAACAAGCCCTCGAATGAATTTAAGCCCTTAATACATTAATAAGGCTTAACTTAACATCGTTGTTAACCCTTAATAACAAGTAACTAAAGGTAAGTACTCGAGTAACAAAGGATAAGTAACAAGGCTGCCAGTCACTCATTGGGCACAGAGATGTAGTAATAATGACTTGTGGTGGCCCTTTAGTCACATTACCCCCAATAAATGTGTCCTGCACTCATACAGGGAGTGCTGCTGCGGCATATACATCCGGAAACTGCCAAATGGGGTAATCCGGAGGTAAATGTCACCTTTCTTAAGACCTTATGATAAGACCGTGATTCGAGGCCCTCCTTAATAACATAATATTAAGCCCTGTTAAGGCCTTAAATAATGCTAAGTCTTAAGTCTTAAGGAGAACACTGAGGGGAAACGCACGACTGCGAAATAGTAGGCATTGGCGATCCCCGTGGCTCCGCGGGGGACCGCGACAGCACACACCGAAGGCGGCCTGAGAGAATGGCGCTTGCATCCAGCGCGTCCTCGCGAAGAGCGCAGATGAGGCGCGAGATTGGGTTTAACGGCGACTTGAGAGGGCCAAGTTCAACCGCTTGAAGGTCCCTTCGACGCCGAGTAAAGCTTGCTAGATTTTCATGAGCGCAGCAACGTTGAGAACCTAGGCCTTGATGGCCGTCATTGAGGCAAAAAGCAATGGGCTTGTAAAATGCTGGTGTGCATCACGAAGAGCTGCGTGGGACACGTTCCAACTTGCATTGCCAGATGCGTGCGCGGATTCTGTGGCAGATGTGACAGCATTCCTGCATTCCACCCTCCTGGGGCATCTGTATCGGTACCCTCGCGGCAGGCTATGATTATGCCCCTATCCCTTGCTCCACATCGACGGTTCATTCCTCGTGAGATGTCCGGCTCGTTGATCAGAGCGGACGGCTGAATGCGGCGAAGTGGATTTTGACAGCGGCGATTCGACCGGCGTTTATGGAGCACTCAACGTTACTCGTCGCTGAGCTCGAATTGTGGAGAGAAGTTCGTCGGTGCACCCAAATTCCGGTCTATTTTGAGTGCTCCGTGAATCGTCGACGCTGTCTGCTTGTACGTCAGCGCATTTAGCCTTCCGCCCGGTCATCACGCCGACCGTCTCACTGGTCTCGCCGGGAACGTGGATCTCGGCCGATGATGAGGAGAAACCTCCTTTGAGATGAGATTCCCTGCAAACGAGGTTCGAGTGCCACCGGCGAGCAGGAATGTAGCCACGCGATTCGATGCGAAAACGGCCCTGGCGGGAGCGATTCCAGTCAACGAAGGCAGTCTATTAGCAAGCACGCCTTTCCATAAAGGCTCTGCGCGGATTAGAATGTGGGGTCTGACAGTTTACATGCGTCCAGCACGCCGCGGAGGGCAGATCGGGTTCGACTGACGAAGTCCTTCTACCCGAGTCCTACTGCCCTTTGAGTTTGATCAGCCGCTTGAGCGTGCATTGCTGATGATGCAAATGTGACGACACTTCTGGGTGTGGGTCTCCTGAGCCGAGGTATAAAAAGCGGCTCTCAGCACGACGTATTCCCTCATTCAAAACTTCCCACACCTCGACTACGCCGCAAAAGCCACTGTGAGTCCCACCCCCCTTTGTCTGCATGCGCGCTCTCTGCTCACTAGTCCCTTGCAGATGTCGTCGCAGACCTGTCCGCCGCAGACCTGCCCGCCGCAGACCTGCCCGCCGCAGACCACGGAGCCGACCTGCCCGCCGCAAAACTGTCAGCCCAATGCGCAGACCGCCACGGGGTTCATCAAGAGTACCTCAACCTCGAGGTTTGTAGCCGAGTTCACGATCAACGGACTCGAGTACCAGTTCTCCGGCAACTTCAGCCCGTCAGTGGAGACCTACCCACGCTCCCCGGTTACTCTCACGTACAACAACGCGGACTCACTCACCGGTACGCGCGGTTTCTCGGGCCAGATTGGCAGGGATAGCATCAGTCTCCACATCGAGGCGGACGTCCCAGCGGGCCCCGTCATCGTAGGCACGCTCTGCAAGGCGATCGCCCGCGCCAGCACCGTCGCCGGCACCGGTCAGTGGGTTAAGGGCTAAAGTGAGTTTTCCCTCGGACTCTAACATGCAACACTCTTCTGACCAATGCTCCATCCACAGCCCTCGCAGTCGCCCGCGACGAGGTGGTTCCGAATTCAGGCCCTGTAAACTACTGTCCCCGTTGTCCCGTCCGAAAAATATCATGACGGCCTGAATTGCTATGATCGATCGTGCTTCCCAAGAAATTGGGGAGGCCTGCCAGGTACATCGCCACCCTCAGCAAGGGTACAACCATTTGGCAGTCGGCGGACCGAGTGTGAACCCCCGAACGTGCGAGCTGGCGAGACGTCGTCACGCCGGTTCCCACCGATAGACAAGAGGCGCGCAGCGCATATATAATCCTTCATCGGTCTCGAGATCTTCTGTGTCATCGACATGCTTGTAGCTTAGTTACCCCACCTGAGAGACCGGAGACGCAAAGGTGCCGTACTTGATGTCCGCGACGATGTCCCCTGCCACCGAGTTCATCACGGCCGCGGAGGGCGAAAGGTCCGCAATGTTCCATGACAACAGAGAGAATCCCTCGTCTTCCGATGCCGCAGGGCGCTCGCCCTGGCTTGAACGTGTTCTAGACGCCGTTGTACTTATAGCGAGTTTCTGAGCAGGCGAATAACTCCCCCATCGCGACGATCGCCTATGCCACCGTCAGGATGACTGAGTCCATCACGGCCGCGGAGGGCGACACGTTCGCGCTGTTCCTCGTCAACAAACAGAATCCCTTGTTCCCCGATGCCGCTGGAAGCTCGGACGTCTGGTTCATACGTCCCTAGCTGGAATATGTGCGCGACGTTGCATAGCGAGACTACAAGCAGGCAGACGAGCGTAAGCACGCGGAGGCAGCGATTTCATTGCTTGCGCGACTGTATCGGACGTTCGTTGGTGCGAATATGTGCAAAGATAACAGGGTAGATAAGGTCCGCGAACAAGCCCGCGCCCGCAAGGAACAGCCCAAAGGGCGTAACGACATAATCGTGGCCCTCGGGCCAGTACCACCAACGGAAGCCATAGTAGACGTTGAACCCTACGATGGATCCGAGCGTGCGCGACGCCCACACGCCCCACGTGACGCCGCGCGAGCTGCCGCGGACGAGCAGCTGCGCGACGCTGGCGACCGACAGGCAGACCTGGCACACCGCCGCGCTCCAGAAGCCCATCTCGGTGGTGTCCGCGCTCGGGCGGCCGGCGTACGTCTTGCCGCGGTGCGCGCCGAGCCCGCTGTCGAACACCCAGCGCACGAAGCTCCAGTGCCCGAGCACGCACGCCGCGGTGAGCCCCGCGAAGATGAGGCCCAGGTGCCGCTGCACGAGCGGCGCGTGCGCCCACTCGGCGCGCCCGTGCTTGAGCAGGCCGTAGACGAGGCCGACGTCGACGAGCAGCCAGACCTGGAAGCCGGTGCGCTCGAGCGGCTCCTCGGCGACCAGGAGGCCGTACACGATTTCCCAGCCGACGTTGAGCGCGAGCGCGAAGAGCGGCATCCCGTACGACTTGGTGCGGTTCGAGGCGAGGATGAGGAGGATGTAGCAGAGCGTCCAGAGCGCGCCGCCGGCCTGCAGCATGAGATTCGAGAGCGGGACGACGTGCGCGGGCACGTGAGCCGGTGGGATGTCTGCTGAGCCCATTTTACGCGAGCTACCCAGTCCAAGGGTTACTGAGTATGGCCGCTAGACGCCGCGTCGCTGGCGGGGAAGGACTCCGAGGAGTCAAGGACGAGGGCTGAAGCTGACTGAAGCATCGTCACGCCACGATTCGCGTCGAACCATCTGCCGGACTCGGAGATCGAAAAATTTCGCGAACGCGTTGCTGTCGAGGCGAGCAGGCCCCTGAGAAAGACAGAAACGAATAACGTCAAACACGCCGCCAGTCAGAAGCAAAAGAAAGACAGCTTAGAACGTGAGAAACACGCCAACAAAGCTGAGAGCTTGCGGAGAAGGCAAAACATGTGACCGTACCTGGATTCGAACCAGGGTTGAAGGAAATCTTCTTCAGAATCCTCAGTGATAACCACTACACTATACAGCCGTACAAATAGGGGTGTTTTACCCTTTCACATGCCGCGCGCATAGCCGCTACCCCTCTTGGGCTCAGGAAGGCTCGGCCTTTGCCACAATAGACCCAGCCTCTTCCCAGCTCCCTCCCCCCGTGGCACACCTCCCTTCGCCCGCTGCGCCGCTCTGGTCGATAGGGTGACCTCAAAGGGCCGACTCTTCGCGTAGCCTGTTGCCCAGCGTCGACTGGCCACAATGTACGTGTTCGGGGAACATCGAGGCGACACACTGCACGCCTACGCATAACCTGCTTCGCGCGGCTACCTGTGATCCACGAGTGATCTACTCGATGGTTTTTTTGGCTGTCCAGACCAGTATGACGCTTCTGTAGCGCTGGCCATCGTCTGGAACCGCTGGCGCCGACCTGCCTGACCGACGCCACATCTCGACTCTGACCCACAGCGCAGCGAACTCGGCTCCTTGTTTGCGGAAACGAACGCGTCTGAAGGGCTATGTACGCTTCCGATTCCATGATTGCATTCGCAGCCCTGCGCCTCGGCTGAACCAGGACGGCACCCTCGACGCACTGCCAGCCATGCCACCCGGACGCGGACTGGTAGAACTTGCCTCGATAACAAGGGACATATCGTCGCGTGCGTGATCGTACTCTGCACAGCGGATATCTTTGGGTCTCTGGAAGCACGCCCGTGGCGAGCCTTTGTGACTCCTTCGCGGATACTCGCAGCCCAGTCACTGCTGTTCCCAAAGGGCGTTTCCCCGCATACCCGCCACACACCTTCGACGCGAGCTGCACGAACATCAAGTCCACAAAGGTGCGCCCCCCGCTGGAGAGTTGCGCTCATTGGGCGCTATGCCAGTCAACCCATGGGAATCCCTCGACCATCGCATACAAGGCACGATACGTCTTCACACAGCCGCGCCTTGCGACACGCGTGAGCTCGACCCTTACGAATCCCCCACGACCTTCTCGCGCAGCCCCGAGGGTGCCAGGATTCTGGTCGATGTTGGCTCCGACGAGTCGTATCCGCTCGCCGCCGCGGCTCACTGGTCGGGGTGAGCGATAGGCAGAGCGTCGATCGAGCCAAATTCAGCCCAGCAACCATCCTGCCCTGTGTGCGCACGCGACCCGGCCTCCACGATGCCCGTCATTTCATTCAGGGCCGGCGCGAGGAGCGGTGGCCCGAGATGAACGCTGCGTGACGTTGGCCAAGGCATCCCGGTATCTATGACGCAGTCGTCGTCGATACCTCCTCCTCCACGAGCCCGTCGAGTCTGACCGACTTGCAGCCCAGCCATATCGCACACAGAGGACGAAGAAGTAAAGTTTTTAATGAGCGGACGAAGCCGCATACCATTGCGTGGTCAAGATGCATACGTAAATTCCAAAGACATGCTACATGCGGTGAGTGAAGTCTGAATGTTTCCATCGTGATACAGTGTGGGGGGAGCGTAGCGGCGAGAGCAAGAGCAAGAGAAGCTTGACTGCGATGGCAGGGCTCTAGCGGGGAGCGTGAAGGGGCAGGCCCGGTTCGGGGATGCAGATTACGGGGAGTAGAAGGGGGGTTGCGGGTGGCAGATTATACGGGGGTATGAAGTAGGTGCGTAGGCTGGCGGTGAGCATGCCGTGACTGTCGTGGTGGTGTGGGGTGCGGCCGGCGCGTCGTGGGGGTCTCGTAAGGGCGTCCGTGGTGGGTGCTCGTGGTGGATGCTGGTGCTGATGCGGATCGGGCTCAGGCGCGGCGGGCGGGCACGGCGGGCGCGAACGACTCGGCGAAGAACGCGTCGCGGGCGTCGCGGCCGGCGTGCGCGGTGTTGCTGCGCTTGCGCGGCTGGCTGTGGCTCTGGCTCTGCGGCTGGAAGGCGGCCCAGGCGGGCGCGTCCTCGTCCGCGGAGTAGAACTGCTCGTCGTCGTCGGCGTGGTGGACGCGCTTGCTGCGCGAGCGCTCGTAGCCGCCGCGCACGAGCCCGCGGCGCTCGCTCTCGTCCTGGGCGGAGGCGAAGAGCTCGCCGTGCGGGCCGCGGACGGCGCCGGACGCGACGCCGCCGTGCTGGGCGCCGCCGTGGCGGGCGGCGGCCTTGGCGTGGGCCTTGTGGACGCGCTCGATGTTGCGCGACGTCGAGCCGCCGTCGAGCAGCTGGAGCAGCGCGACCTCGGACGCGAAGACGGAGCCGTACGCGGCGGCGTAGTCCTCCTGCGCCTTCTTCTTCTCGGCGCGGCGCTGGTCCTTGAGCTCCTTCTTGGACGGGCCGAGCGGCGTCGCCGGGCGCGACTGCGGCGCGGGCGAGGTCGAGCGGGCGAGCATGGAGGTGAACGAGCGGATCTTTTTCAGCACCGGCACGCGGCCGCCCGACGTCGGCGGCTTGGTCGCGGTGTGGACGTGGGCGTGGGCGTGGGCGTGCGGCGGCTCGTTGGTGATGGGCGAGCACGGCGCGCGGCCGACGGCGGCGGCCTGGGAGAGCGAGGGGACGCCGATCGAGAGGCGGCGGCGGGTAACGTTGGCAGTCGACATGCTAGTTGGGAGTCGGGTAATCGTCAAAGGTCGGGAAAGGGCTGAGAAGCTGGAACCGGGGGCGTGAAGCGAGGAAACACGGTAGTACGAGGGGCGGCCCCTAAAATACGCTGGCGGAGCGTGGTGCAGATGTTACGGCTACAAGTGGAGAGACTGTCCTGAACCGGGAACCAGTCAACAACCGTACACACAAGTCCACCCACGCCCTATCCGAACTCACCACGGCACGGAGAGACGGAGAGACGGAAACGGAAAAGGACAGGCAGAGCAATCGATGCTCAGACGTAAACCAGACGTGAGGCTTTATGCACGGAGGCGGAGTCGCTGCGGGGAGCAATCAGCCCAGTCCCCGCCGCAACCGTTGTACTTTATAGCAGCTCCCGCCTGCATCATCAACAACCACTTCAATAGCAGCCCAGAGGAGAATACCCGCCCATTGTACGGGACAGTGGTTGTTGTCCTGGCTCCGGCGCCAATCCCGCTATTCGGCCGTTGCCGCAGTCCCGCCTTTGTCCCCGAGCGACGCCCGATCGAACGTCCCGTCGGGCACGATGGCGTGCACAATGGCCAGCCCGCAGCCTGCCTATCGCACCTCTATCGTCGGTCCGGGTGCGTTCCTGGAGATCAGGCGTCTGACCATTGTGGCCGCGCCATGCGCCGCGATTGGCTTGGCTGGCCATCGCCCGCGAAGCCCACATGCTCGATACAGCCACGACGACCCGCGCACGTGACTCCGCGCCGAGCCCTCGACTTCCACACCCTGCTTGAGCCCAACGTACCTCCGTATACACGTCCTAAAGCTGCTCTGGCCATCCCAGGAGACCCGAAACGCGTCCCCTGTCCCCCTGGGTTCCAGCGCGCAGCGAGGAAGTACAACCCCGCCGATCGCCACACTTTCCCTAATCGGGCGCCCCCGCCGCACAGCAGCCGGAGTTACAATGGCCATGACAGCACTCCGACAGATTGCTCGCCACAGCTGCCAGCAGCCCGCGCGGGAGCTGTAGCGCCCATTGTGTCCCCCGCTTCGCAGGCTCTGATGCTGCCTCAGGGAAGGGTGCACGGGATCTGTGCACGCCATTGTGCACGCTCGCACGTTCATTTCAGCGTCGCAGAACACCGGGCTCGCTGGGCCATTGGCCAATCGATGGCAGGGTGTGATGCATGATGCTCTCTGGCATGATCTCGGATCGTTGCAGCCGGCGCTTCGAAGGTCACCGTGGTCATGGCTGTCGCGCGGGTTCAACGTCATGAAATCGATGCCTAGCCGGCCGCCCTAGGCCTGTTGGCAACATCGCATGCGATTAACCTATTACTCGTCTGAGGGTATGGTTCGAGGGCTATTACGCTGATTCCGCGGCTGTGTTCCCCGTTTCGTCTGGCCCGGTGTCGTGCACGCAAGTCTGAGTTTGCCGAACCTCCCAAGTGAACTCTCAGGGGGCGAAATCATCATGCAAGACAAAGGTAGAAGGGTCCTAGTATGAATGCATGGAACCGCATCCGCCCATCTCCTGCTCTGGGCTCCTGGCAGAGTCTCCACTCAGAGGCCACTGGTGACACAGGCAACACAATCGGTTGCAATACCGGTTATGCAAGCTGCCAGTGAGGGAATGATCAGGGTAGCAATCTACGCAGACTAGCTGTACTTTGTACTCACTCAGGAGGCCCTGGGGGTTCAGCAAGTTCACAGTGATACAGTTCAAGGCGCGGGCGACAAGGTTGGGGTCAGAGTCGACGCACGCTAGAAAAGACCAGATTAGCGGATGGTGGAGCTACATCTATGCGCTCTCACTCGGCCCAAAAACGCAGCCAAGGTCTATTTTCGGGAGCGGGAGCGGGAGCTGCCTGGCCTCGAGAGCGTGGGCCTCGGATGTGAGCGGCGTCGCAGACGCGGTGCCCCCAACGGCGAGAGCAATCACGGTGTAGTTGAAGCGCATGGTAAGCTGAGAATGCTAGTGAGGTGGGGTCCTGTGACGAGGAACTGGGGCTCAGACATCCCCTTTATAGATAGTTTTGTGATCCCTAGACACACATTGGCATGGAGTGAGGTGCCGGCTGTGAGTATAGCCGCCCCCGAGCTGCCACTGACATTATCGCCACCGCCCTCTGAGCTAAGAGCGACGCCTCCGTGTGCTCCACCAGTTATTCCTGGATCATGTCTTTCCCAATGCCCAAAAGCGGTAGTGGGCCGCCTCAAAAACAACACATAGACGCGCATGCTCGTCCGTGCGCACAGTGAAAGATGAACACAAATGCCCATCAGGATGAAGCAGGCGCAGACGGGTATCCCAAAAGCACAATCATAATTCTATGTGCGGCGCGAGGGCTGAGTAATTCCGGCGGTCTGACGCCCATTCCGCCCCGAGTTACTACTTCGCATGAAGCGAAAGAACGAAACTGGTCATGTGGCGAAGAGGTGGGACGAGAGGCCCGCGCATTCTCGAAAAGTCGCTATCCGTGTCGAGGGCTCGAAGATAGCCACAATAAATCGGAACCGGCATGCCATGTGCCAGAGTTGGCATTCATAACGGAGGACAAAGCTGATCGCCGGCTTCCCACATACTCTCCAGGCCGGTTACGTCTCCTCTTTTTTTTTTTTTTTTGGAGCGTCAGAGGCCAAGTACAATCACATAGTGACTTACCGAGTCTCCTTGCCATAAGGCTGCTGTTACTGGCGACGTATCGCCAGGGGATTGAAGTGGACGTCTCCGCCCGGTGAAATAGCACTTAGCACACCTGGTCAGAGGTAGTGTGGGGCTCGGAGTGTCATCCAACCCCTTCCGGGGCTGTCTCTCCTATACCCACTAAAACACCGGGGCTCTTCGAGTATGAGAATGTGAAAGCGTAGGATAGATTGTGCGGATTCAAGAGGTCCAACCACGTCTGTTCTGCCATCCATTTGTCCAGCGCCCTACGCGGGCCAAAGCGCCGGTTCGTGAGGACCTTGTCCTGCTCCATTCGCATTCGGATCAGGTTCCGCCACCGCTGCTCAACTTCGCTGTCAGACAGCTTCCATTCGGGTTCTTCCGAGTGCTCAATCCTCCGTTCGCACCGCATCTTCCAGACCAAAAACGCCGACTCGGACACGATTATGCGAAACGCCCGCTCCGTGGCGAGGCCCCTCGGGCCCGTCATGCCAGGCAGGCGCATGGCCGCGCACGCCCAGATCGTTCCTATATCGATGGTCATGTGTACTCGCTTATGTGCTAGGAGATCGTGTACTAGGGGCCAGACCACGTCTTGCCCTGTGTCCGGGCATTCGAAAAGGACGTGCTCCATTGTTTCTACGACGTCGCAGGTGGGGCACTTTTCGTAGGACTTCCATGGCTCCGGCATTTTGCTGAAATATCCCCCTATCTTGTGGGCGCCATGTATGCCTTTCCAGATCCAGTTCCTGCACCGTCTTGCCAGGTCCGGGGACGCCAGGCTCTCCCAAATCTGCTTTCTCGATGGCAGGTATCCAGAGATCCGCTCCACCGCATGCTGCGCGTATCCCAGATTTGTCGCTGTGGTCTTCCTTGTCTCCGCTGTCTTCGCCGCGGCAGTTCTAATGGCTTTGCGCGCGTCCCCTTGCCGGAGGCCGACGGCGCTTAGCCCGGGAAGGTCGAACTCTGCATGTTCTGAGAAGTCTATGTGGATCGGTGGCCCGACTTCTGCCGCCACGCTGGCTATTTTCACGGCGTCCTTGAGGCTCGGGTGCGCCTTCAAGCCCTTCTTCGAGACGTACTCAAAGGTCGTGCGCGTGCCCCGCGCTTTTAGGGACGCTACTGCCGCTCGCAGCGCGTCCTCCTCATCCGGAACGTCTATCCATCCGCGCCGCGTGTGGTGACCCAGCCTAGCCGTCAGCATCTGTATGATCTGTTTGCTTTTCATGATAATGTGCAGGGGGCGGCCGCACGGCGCGTGGTCTGCCGCCATCTTTACTGCAATCGCGGTGCTCCGCAGGTAAGTCGCCGGTGTGTCGCATATCCCGGATGGCCCCACGAAGTCCTCGTCCGGGAACGTAACCGCGAAGCCACTGGACGCATCCGCCGCCCCGCTGTCAGACAGAGCCCCGGCCACAAATGCAATCACCAGCGCGCCCTGCCGCGCTGGGGGTACGCGTGCCGCTGCGTCGCGCCGCACAGTGTCTCTCGCGTTTCTAGCGTCCATGGCTAGTCTGTCTCCTAGAATCCTGAAGTACCCAGCTATTTGGTCCCCTTGCTGCAGGCTGCTGTCGAAAAGGACCGGGCCGCCTTGCTCTAGCCGGTCCAGACCGTCTGCTGTGCCCAGTGGGTGGTCCGGCAGGTCTGCGTAAGTTGTCGCGGGGTTCCAGCGCGGCGCTAGCTCGCTGAGGATGTCCCCAGCGGCCTGCCGGCACTTGTATGGACGTCTACACCCCTCCAATTTGTCTGTCGCGCAGTCCTCGCACAGGCACGCCGTCTCATCCTCGTGCTCTGAATCGTCATCCTCTGCTATTTCTTCTAGGTCCTCCACAGTGACCACCGCGTGCGCGCTCTTCAGGCACTTCACCCGGCGAGCCGTGCTCGCCGGGAGCGCGGGCATCGCGCTTGCGACATGTCCCCATATCGGCATCGTCTCCCGCAGCCTCTGAGGGACCTCCGGAGCGTCCAAAGTCAGGCTGTACTTCCGTGCCACCCTCGTTATCTGCCTGAGGATGAACGGCAGCTTGCGCTGGTTAGGCCACCAGTCCTGTGTAAAGGGGGAGACGCGCGCGCCCTCAGGGATGCGACGCTGGTCCTTCTGGGTCATCGCTCGGACCAGCAGCCTGTCCGCTATGTACGTCCACGGCGGGCGCGTCCCCGCCGGGAGCAGCATCGCGCCTAGCCAAGTGAGATACTGTGCGTCGTTTCGCTCCTGCATATGGATGAGGTTCAGACCTCCCTCCGCCTTGGGGCGTCGCAATGTTGCCATGTTGACCGGGTGGCGCTTCGCGTCGTCCCACACGAAGTCGAGCGTCGCCTTGTCTAGGCGTTTCTCTAGCGCCGTGGGCATCCCTTGTGCGGCTGTGAGGTACTGGGTCAGACCTCCGACTATCGTCTGTGCGAGGATGCTCTTCCCGGCGAGCGTCGGGTGTTTGTTCGCCCAGCGGTGTAACTTCGTCTTGACCCTCTCCATTACCACTGACCATGCGTTCGCAATGCCAACGCCATTGCCCGGCCATGTGCCTAGTATTCTGGTCGGCTCACCGTCTCTCGCGATCCGCACGCCTGCCGGGAAGCTCTGATCTCCGGCGCGAAGACGACGCTCATCTTGCAGGCGTTGCCTGTATCCCGCCGTCCCGAGGGGGATGATCTCCGTCTTGGAGATGTTGAAACGGGCGCCCGAGGCCATGCACCAGGTGCTGAGGATCTTCTCCAGCGCCTCGTATGAGTCCTCCTCTGTGAGATAGACCGTCGTATCATCTGCATATAGGGTTGCGACTAGATTGTATGCGAGTCCTGGGATGTGGAAACCCCGGAGCGTCGTTGTTCGTAGCATCGTGGACAGCGGCTCGATGGCGATGTTAAAGAGCAGGCAGGAGAGCGGGTCCCCCTGCCGCACTCCTCGTGTGACCTTGTATGGAGCGCTCCGCATTCCATTTACCATCACCACCGTCTTGGCGTGTTCATAGAGCGAGGCCACCGTACGTATGAACCTCTCCGGGATGCCATAGCTCCGGAGGGTGTCAAGCAGGTAGTCGTGGCGTATTCTATCGTAGGCCTTTTCCTGATCGAGTGCCACGATAGCGCCATTTATCTCTTCTGCCTCCGCAAAGTCTATCAGGAGGGAGGAGATCTTTGTCAGATCCGTTATGCTTCTGCCGCGGACAAAACCGGCTTGCGAGACGTGAACTATCTTGACCGCCACCGCCGCCAGTTTCGTCGCCAGAGCTTTAGTGTAGATCTTGTAGTCTGTATTGAGCAAAGTTATTGGTCTATAATTCGCTATCTCTGTTCTGTCCCCCTTTTTATAGAGAGGGCAGAGCCATCCTTCCGCGAAGGAGGAACCGTCGGCAACACCGTACGTCTCTATGTCTAGAAAAACTGCCGCCATCAATCGCGTTATGTCCACCGAGGGATCCTCGCCCGACTCCGTCGCCGTGCGGCGGAGCTGCAGGGCCTTCCAAAACTCGTAGATAATGCCATCCAGCCCGGCTGCGGAGCCGTTCTTGGCTCCGGACATGGCTTGGGCAACGCCCGCCTGGGTTATCTGTTCGCCTAAGGACTGCTTATCATCCTCGTCCGTCTGCGCGCCCACCGCATCGCGCACCTCTGCGCACGCCGCTTCGCGCGCTTCGTACGGGGCATCCAGATCTTTCAATTGTATTCCATCATGGTACTCGCCTGCCAGCTCAGCCATTCTGCGGGAGCTCTGCAGGTAAACAGGCGGAACGGTGTCCGGCTTCCGGAGCTGCAGAATGAGCTCCCTCGGCTTCTTCTCGCTGACCCAGCGGAACCAGGACTTGTGCATGGTTTCGGCTGTCGCGTGCGTCTTCGCCGCTCTGAACGTGAAGATTCCTCGCAAGCCTTGATTCTTGTGTTCGTGGATTCCTTTCTCCGCTGCGGTGAGGTTCTCTCGTGCAGCCGCCTGACTTTCCTGATCCTGAGATGCCTGCAGCTCCTCGAAGGCTTGTTGGCGCTTCGTGCACAGTTGTTCGAGCGTCGTTCGACGCGAGCAGTTTATATCGCGCGCCCGCCGCTTTGCTGCGCAGCGCACCTTCTCCTTGAAATCCGCCCAAACCGTTTGGGCGTTCGCGTCGGGCGACCGGCCCGTGATCTCAAGGTCTTCAATGGCTTTTAGAGCCAGTCTGCCCAATTTGTCCGCCTCGGCCAGCAATTTGCTGTCTTTAGCCACCGACGCTGTCATTGTCCAGCGGCCGGGGCCAATCCGTGGCGCGTCCAGGCACGTGACCTCGAAGGCAATTCGGCTGTGGTCGTTCGCTGTGAGGCCCGACTGCGTTACGTCCCACTTACGGCTGGCCCGCAGCATGTTGTGCGTGAGATACACCCTGTCTATGCGGGACATCGCCGTCCGGGCGTTGTTGCGCCATGTCCAGGCGATCGTCCCGGGGTGCGCGTTCCGCCAACCGTCGACCATTCCTAGTGAGCCCTTTAGTTCATTGAAGGACTCTGGAGCATCCATACGTGTTATCTTTGACGGGAATCTATCTATTGGATCCTCGACGAAATTGAAATCGCCCAGCATGATATCTGGTTTGCGCCAGCCATCTTCCAGATTCACGAGCTTTTGCCTGATCTCTGTCCACATCTTATGGTTGTCCCGTTGGACTGTTGATGCGTAGATGGACAGGATGGACAGCTGCGTCTCGCGGTGCCAATGAATGTTCACCAGGAGTGCCCTTCCGGGGATGATCACCTTGTGCTTGATTGTGTTATAATTCGTCAAGAGTTTGTTGAAGACAAGAGCTGTCCCGCCGGCACCGGACGGGTTCTGGGGGAGAGCTGTGTTTACCACGAGCAGGTGATCGTAGAAAGAGTGGACACTGTCCACGTGCTCCAGCTTCAAATGTGTCTCCTGCAAGGCCATGATCGCTATGCGATCCCTGCGCATGTCCTCGGCAATAGATTTCCATTTATGACTGCCCGCTATATCCGGTGCACCACGCCCTTTCATGTTCTCCGAGGCTATCCTGCAGTACGCCTTTGTGTTCTTTTTTGGGCGCGTGTTTGGCTCCGGGCGATCCGGGGGATTCGCAGGCACGTTTCCAATTTGGGCGTGCCGATCCGGGGGGCCTTGAGCACCGGCGCTTCGTCGACCGTGCTCGGGGAGCGGCGACAGGGGAGTCGGCGTTCTGAGCAATTCGCGAAGGGATTGCGGGGTGGATGGGAGCGCGTCGTGCGTCCCGGGGAGTCCGCCGCCGAAAACCTCGGCGCCATCATCATGCTCCTGGCTGACGGACAAGGGGCCAGGGCCTCCAGCGCCAGAGGGCGTGTGACCAGACCAGTTGCTCGAGACCGAATGTTGTGGTGTAGAGATTGTTGTAGAAGGCTGCGCTGACCATCTCGCTCGTACGGGGCAGCGCCCCCGCACGGCTCAGCTGACTAACCTGCCAGCGAGGTGGACTATGCTGTCGGGTACTCCTCACGTGCACCGAGATGCCCGCGGTTTCTCGTCGGCTTCAGCGTCTCCGCGCGGCACGTCCGTGGCCTAAATAGGCCGCCGCTTTTTCTTCAACCGAGCTTTCCTGCACCTAAAAGGCCAGTATATTTGGGCTCGGAGGGGCCCAGAGTGTTCTGACAGGCGGGCCAGGTCCATCAGAGTTCGCACGTTCTCAGAAACTTGCTCCGGAGACTTGTACGAGGCATTATTCAAAAGTCATCGCATTTCGCGTCTACTTGCGCCCAAGTGGCGATACAAAACATTGGGGCGCCTTTGCGCAGTACATCGTACGGATTGGGGAGGGGGTGGCAGGGCGTGTATCGAGCCTTTTCGAGGTGTGTGGGGGGGCGGGCGACGAGGCGTGTTTACTGAGCGCCGCCGCGACCGCCGCGACCGCCGCGGCCTCCGCGGCCGCGGCCGCGCGTCGCCGCGCCCGCCGTCGGGCGCGCGTAACCCTTGAGGCCGGCCGTCTCGCAGCCGGGCTTGATGTGGCCCTGGCCCGTGCACAGGCCGCACTCGCGCTCCTTCGGGCGGAAGGTGGCCGAGCCGGCGAAGGGGTGCTGGACGGTGATGCGCGCCATCTTGGCGCGCAGCTCGGCGTGGAGGTCCGGCGAGAGGTAGGGGGCCTTGCCGTAGACCATATACTCGGTGATCTCGACGCCGCTCGCCATGACCGTGATGGGCACGGGGCGCAGCGACCGAATGAAGTCGGCGCGCAGCGCGGCGCCAGCCGCCTTGTCGTGCTTGTTGAAGACGGCGCAGAAGCCCGGGTCGGCGGGCAGCGACACCTGGAGCCCCTTCTTGATCTTCTTTTTGGCGAGCGTGGTGTGCTGGAGCGTGCCGATGTAGGGGGACACGGGCACCTTCATGGGGAACGGCGTCAGCGCGATCCCGGCGATGACCATGTGCGCCGCGCGGAGGAACCCGCGCTGCTCCTCCGCGTACAGGTTGGAGATCAGCCCGGTGATGGGGAATACGCGCGCGTCGTCCCCGGGGTTCTGCTCCGCGAGCGAGACCTCGAGCTGCGAGTGCGGGAGGACGCCCTTGAGCGCGTTCGTGATCTTGATGCGCGCCGCGATGGGGTTCATGGTCGACGGGTCGACGCCCTCGATGTTGGGGCAGCGAAAGACGACCTTACGGCTCTCCAGGTTGCGCCAGGCGGCGAGCTGGGCCGGGCGGATGCCGGCGAGGTGGCCGTCCTCGACCATGCCGTCGATGGGGTGGCCGGTGCCGCAGACGGCCATTTCGACGCTGCCGCGCTCGCAGAAGACGGGGTCGATGCCCTCTGCGTCGAGCGGCGGGAGGTCCGCGATGTACGCGTGCGTGTCGTCGACGTCGTCGTCGTCGTCGTCGTCTTCGTCTTCGTCTTCGTCCTCGTCGTCGTGCGAGGCGTAGCCGGACGCGGCGCTGCGGTGCTGGTGCCCGGCGGGAGGGGCGTTGTAGGCGGCGTACTCGTCCACCTCCATGTCCTGCTGGACGTTGCTGTAGCCGTGGGGGTCGACGTCCTCGCTGGGATTGCCGCCGTGCGTGCCCGTCATCGGCAGGGCCGGCTGCGGCTGGTAGTCGTCCATGAGGTCGACAACGCGTGATCCCTCGGGGACGAGGGCGTCGGCCGCCTCCTGCTTGACGCGGAAGAGGTCACCGACCGTGAGGTCCGTGGCTCCGGAGAGCTGGCGGCCGTGCTTGGTGCTGAACGTGCCCGCGCGAGCCCTGCCGCCTGTGGCGAGGCGCGAGACCGCCGTGGACGTGCTGGACGGCATCCCCTCCCCTGCGTGGGGGAAGGTGGGGTTCGCAAAGAGGCGCCTCACGCCTGCGTCTGTGTCAGCGGCCGGCAACGGGTGGTGCGACCCGCGCACCGTCGTCAGGGGCATCTCCCGCCTCCATCTGCTGCCTGATCGTCGCGGCGCGCGAGGCCGCAACGGCCCTCTCGGACTGTCCGCTGGGGGTGCTCGCCTCGGTGGCCGTCCTGGTTTTGCCAGGGCGCGCGGGCGAGAACTGGGCAGTGGTGACCGCCGCGCTCTCAACAAGCTCGACAACCGCGGGCGCAGGCGCCTGGTACTGGAAGGCGTCCGCGTCGGCGATGGGACCGGTCGTCGTGGGGCTGTAGTCGCCCATGCCGTCCGGGGCGACGGGGACGGCGGGAGGGAACGCGGCGCTGGCGGGGTCGTGACTGGCGGCGGCCGTCATGGCCTGCGGGGCGCGCGCTGCGTCTTCTTCTTCGTCTGAGTAAGATACGAGGGCCGCATAGCGGTTGTGGGAGCGGGACGCACCGTTGGGCATCGTTGAGTGCGGCGCAGGAAGGGCTCGTTGATGGGGAGTGCCTATGCGTGCGCCCGGCTTTTATTCCAGGCTGCCTCGCCGGCGCGCTGATCCCATTCTCCCTCGCCTGCGCACCTGCGCTCATCGCTGGCACGGGGCCTTGTCCGGGCTGGAGGCTGCATGCCAGTGGCAGGCATCGTCGTCGCTCGAAGAGGGAGCACCTCGACGAGTTTGGTCGCATTACGTCCGTGACGCAGGGCGTTGCGGACCTCTTGAGTCTCCGGGAGCCTCAGGCTGACGCCCGCGGGAGAAGGTGGCTGGGCTGGCGTGAATGCCTGGCGTGGGACGTGGCGTATCGGCTGTGACCAGCAGGGGTGAGGCTGGTCCTGGTTGGCGGGCTTTTAAAGATCCCGGCGTTTCCTTGGCTTCTGGCAGTTTGTGATCGCTTCTCGAGGATTGTTGGGGCCGGTTTTTCGGCCGACGTAATTACACGTGTCCGATTCTCGCCAGCCGCGCGTCCAGGAGGACCTCTGCCTCCTCTTTGCGCCTCTCGCGCTCTGCCCATTCCTGCATTCGGATTCTGTACCGGACCGACGTGTTGTACACGTGCGCCTCCATCGTGCCGCTGATCCGCTCGCGGTGCTTCGCTCCGCAGTCGGGCTCGCGCAGCCAATGCTGCTCCCGGGCGTCTGTTCGGGTCCACTGTCTGCCGCAGCCGCCCCGGCATTTGAAAGGCGGTAGCACACGCGGACGTTGTTGTCCGCGGGGAATCGGAGGCGCCGGGAGCACATCGCCCTCCGAGTAGTGGATTCTCTTCCTGCGCCAGTTCGGCCTCTTCGGAGAGCCGGGCTGTCTTGGCAAGCTGTGGCCTGTCGCGAACTCGAGATCCCATCGTGTGATCCCGGGTATTCCCTTGTCGGGTTGATGCGCGATTTCTGGTTCATTGAGTAGACCTGCATCGTGTTGGCTGCAGATTAAGCAGACTGGCTGTTCCTGCTCGCCTGCAATCCTCATCTTGGGGTGTTGCTGCGCGTCGCCAGGAAGCTGGACGCAGGGAAGCTCTTGTACACCCTGGAGGAGCAGTGCGTTGGTAGGCGGGCGGGGGAGGATGGCACGCATCCTCGTCGCTGGCTGGGGCGCGGCTGACGTGGCCTGGAAGAGGGCTCAACCTTGCTCTGGCCTGAGACTCCATGGACTATGTACCTGCTGGGCTTCTCGACGATCCCTGGGCGCCCCGGTTGGAGGCGTTTTTCAGTGGGGACATCCTTCTGTCGGGTGAGAGACAAAGCGTCCCTGCCGCTTTGCTCCCATGCGGCTTGAGGATGTCTCCTCTGATGATGGTCGTCACCGGCCGGCTGCTTCTGAGATTGTTCCGCGGGGGCAGTATTCCGCGGCGATGCATTGTGGCGGGCCGCCGGCCGCATAGCTCCCGGTCGGGCATGTCCGCGCCGGTGGTTCGACAGGCGTACTCGTCGCCCTGTCCCCTCTGCGCTGGTGCGCCCTGGGCATTCACTCATCCATTCTGGCGGGGGGGACTAGCCTGTCGGGCTATTTCACGTTCGCGTCTCCCAGGGCCTTTGCCGGGTTTGCGCTGGCGCGTGCATGGAAGCATGTTCGGTTCTCGCGTGCTCGTATTCACAGCAAATGTTATTTTATTTCGCCGTGGGCGGGGTCGGGGCACTCGCCCAACGACCCTTGGCGGCTCTAAAGAGGTGTGGGCCGCTCTGGGCTGTCGCAGACTGACTACGAGACGGGCGCGCTTGGGCGCTAAACCATCGGTGGTGATGGTTCGGGGGCAAGAAGCCCCCCCCGGTTACGTCTCCTCGCCACATATCAAGGCCTGTGACACGCCACTTGGTCTGCAACTCCGGGGCGGCCGCCACAGCGAAGACGCGTGCGTCGCCCAGGTCGCGGAGCGCCTGCCGGACAGTACAAGACTTGTAGTCCGTGCCCTTCGCACACATGAGGTACACGACTACGCGGCGGACGGTGGGCAGGGCGAGCACCTCCCCGATGGCCTGCGCCACCCGCGCGGCCACCGGCGGCGCGAACCAGCCCGGGCACGTCGTGCTAAACACCGTCAGGCTCGGGAAGGCGTTCTGTGCGACTCTCGCGGTGATGGTGAACGAGTCGATGTCCGCCACGTGCAGATGGGTGGCGGGGTTGTTGAGCGTCAGGACGGACGGCCGGGTGCACAGCAGCGAGGCTCCCATGGTCGTGTCGTAGGTCCAGATCCGCTCAATGCGCGGCTTCAGGGCGAGAAGAAAGAGATCTGCCGGCGCCGCCAGCGGCGCGAGCTGAAGGTTGAGCAGGTTCGGACAGGCGTTGATGATGGTCGGGCCGTCTGCCAGGTAGTCGACATAATCGGGTTCGTCTGCGCCACGCCAGATAGACAAGTTACGCACGGGCTCAAGCACCGAGACGTTGCCATGCCCGGCAGTTGAGCTGCGGCTAGCGGCCTGCGCCAGCAACAAGAAAGCGGCGAATGAGCGTGCGTTGGGGAGAACAACCGTACGATAGAGCAATGGAGTGAAAGTCTGGCGATATGCGCGCGAGACCAGAGTCAGAGGGGCAAGGGCAGAGTTACTCCAGAGTCCAATCTCGCGCTCAATGAGCGCCCCGAGCTCTGCCGGGAGATTCTCGAACGGCATGGCGTTGTCGGGGGAAGGCTTGAGTTCGGAACCATTTATTACGGCCGAAGTTGGACATCGCTCTTGAAGCACCAAGGTTCGTAAGAGACGTCGCGCGCGCCATCTCACTGTGCATTTTTGCAGACATCTCATTCGCGAGTTTTTGCGCGGCTCAAAGACAGGGGAGCAGGGTGCCCTGGTACTGCCGTGCTTGAGGTGACGCTGGTGACACTGGTAACTTGCTCTCTATCTTCTGAGCTTTGGACTGGAGTACCTCGAGTTTCCACGCAGAAAAAACCTCGTAGAGTAGTTGAATGCTAATCTTGGATCTCTCAGTAGCTATGTAAACTTCCTTTCCCACCCCGAGCTCTGTCGGCGGTGATCAGCATGGTGTTATGTAGTATTTCTCGTGAGATTCTGCTGGCAACAGACTGTCTGGTATGATAGACACAATGAGAGCTGCCGCTGCGCCAATAACTCGCATATGCGGGGGGTTGGTGCTTCTATCTACCGCCTCCTCGATGATCGGTTCCGTGCACAGCTGCCTGAGCTGTGCAATGCTGACCGTCTAGCTTCACGTTAATTGCACTGGCAGCCAGCAGGACTCCCAGGTCACGACTCCAGGCGGGCTTCAGTGTTTATGTATCCATAATGCTCCCTCTGTGCTGTGAAGTATTTCGCCACCCTGAAAGCTCCTGCGCGGATTTCTGAAAGACACTGGCGCTTATTTTCGACATGCAATGTGCTCCGTGGAACATTCACCGCCTCGTTCAGGCGGTGCAGGCGCTTTGGGACAGCTTCAGATGTTCAGGAAGAGCGAAGAATCCCGGTTGCCCGGACACCCGAATCCCCTGCACTGGTACGGACAATCATTCCCCAAACGAGAAGAGAATCAGGAACGGAATTGCGCACGCGCTCCTTGCTGTGCTGCGGAAGGCCTGATCAGCGAACAAAAGGGTCTCACGCACGGAGAGTGAGTTGAGAGTCCTAGTTGGGTGCTGCAGGCTTTTGGCCATGTACGGTACAGCATGCACACCAGGAGGGCGGAGGGAGGTGCAAGAAGACACAGCCCTATCGGTGGAACGTTTATACCAAATTGCGGCATGGATTCTCGACTGCGGAGGGCGGCCGCTCGGCGGGCGCTGACAATCAATCCTCATCTTAAATCCAGTCGGAACGATGGTAGGTAGAGCTCCCACTACCCACACCCTCGTCTTACCTGCTTAATCTCATTTCTCTCATCGTTTCTCTTTCCAACGTCAAGACCCGCTTCGCTTGTGATGTCGAACCTCAACAGCACGATTCCACCCCCGGGAGATCCTTTCATAGACCCGGCGCACGATCTCTACAACCCTCTAAAGTACATACCCAGCGACACATTGACAGTAATCTTTACCGGTACGCGACGACTCAGCATTGCCGACGACGCATGCAACTAAGTGGTCCATTAGGGCTTGTCGCCTTCGTAGGAGTGTGTCAGGTGGTCCTGACCTTCAAATACAAGGCCAAATGGATGATGGTCATGACACTCGGCTGCTTCAGTGCGTCTGCGGGTGGGGGTTGCACTGGAACTCACTGAACGTGCCTCCAGCGTTCGCAGCTGGTCTCGCAGCGCGATACCCGTTTGCCCGTGACCCCCATGATTCGAACATCTTTCTGGTAGAATACCTTCTCGTTGTACTCTCGGTGAGCTTGGTCACGGGCGTACGCTTGCTGAGACTGACGGAAAGCACCAGCCTTGCGCATTTATTGCCGGCACCTACGTTGTTCTTGGCCGCATCGCTCGCTACCTCCGTTGCGACAAGTACCTCTTGATTAGACCGACGCGTGTGACCATCGTGTTCGTTACGGCCGACATCCTGACCTTCGTGATCCAGGTATGCGAGGCGTTTAGTCCTGCGAGCCTATTCTTACATCTCCCGCAGGCCCTCGGAGGGGCGTTAGTGGTCAGCGAACCCGGAGATATCGACAAGGTCAAGCTTGGAGGAAAGGTGCGGGCCCACTGCATCCACCCCCTTGCATCTCACTGATAACTCGCTCGTAGCTGTTCAAGATCGGGTTCATCCTTCAAGTCCTGTGCTTCTCTTTCTTCTGCCTCCTCGTTGTCGTCTTTGCATTCCGCGTTCACAGTAGAGAGCCGAGAATCTGGACGGCGGACTCGGACGCCCAGAAGCCATGGCACAGCGACTGGCGGGCGCTGCTAGGCGCGTTGATCGTCGCTTGCGTCACAGTCATGGTGCGTCCATCCCCTGGTCCCCCACGAACTCACGGCGGCTGAGAGAATGCGACATAGATTCGCTCCGTATACCGCATGGTCGAGAGCCTGGAGGGCGAGGACGGGAAGCTTGCCATAACAGAATGGATCTTCTACGCGTTCGACGTGCTGCCGCTCTGCATCTGCATCATGACCTTCGTGCCGTTCTGGCCCCCGAGGTTCATTCCCTCCGACACCGCGATGGTCGGCGCGCCTACCAAAGCCATGCCGTTGAACGAGTTGGGGCCGTACAGCGAGTCCCGGGCTCCGCTTGTTGCACACGGTGGCGTCTGGCACGCAGTGTAGAACGCGGTGATTTCCGAGGCTGTAGTACACTCTGTTTTTCTAATTGATGGTCTGTTCCGTCCTACGACTGCGCGGTGAAGGAGGCGGCAGTATGAGTATCCCAAGCAACTCGCTGTCATTCAGAGGCTCTGCAATCCGAATGGCCCCGAAGACATCGATGCGCAGCTAACGCACTGCCTCTCGAATGATAAGGAGGGCGCGCGACGCGTTCTCAGGCTGATCACCCATTGGCGGCCTGCGTGGATGGCGCTAGCTGCACACGCGACGGCCGAGACATCACTTCGTCGGTCGGACAACGGGTGACGCTGGCGGCTCGAGAAATTCGATGCGAGTCGCCGTGCTAGGTTTGGGGCGCAGTGAGGTGCCCTCAGGCGGATCGAGCGTGCAAAAGGCGCCTTCGTCCATTGCACGGACTGGCTGGCCGTGCAGGGGTAGGCAGGGACACAACCGCGGCGAGTCATAGACGGTCAGCTG
Organism: Auricularia cornea; assembly: GCA_030578095.1. Lineage (NCBI taxonomy): Eukaryota > Fungi > Basidiomycota > Agaricomycetes > Auriculariales > Auriculariaceae > Auricularia > Auricularia cornea. Next base: position 509,427 of record JARLTE010000009.1, on the reverse strand, counting down.
TGGTGGACAACGCAGGAATAGCTGATTGCCGTCGGCGTTTCGCGCCGCACTACAGAGCGAGGGAGTCGCACGCCACTACGCCGTCAAACTGAACGATAGTCTGCGTCTGCGAGCGCGCCTGTCGGCGCACTGAGGGAAGGTTCGTAGCCACTGAGGGTGGGGAGCAGCGGTATCACGATTCTGGTTGGTAGACCTGATTTCCAACGTGCCAGAAGTCGTCTACCCCGATCGCGCCGCGTCTCCACCGCGCCAGCTCGATGATCGACGACAGAAGGGCCATACGCGGGACAGCCCCCGCAGCATATACGCGTGTATCCTGCAAGTCGTGCAAGGCGCGGTAGACTGGCGATTCGGTGTAATCGGCGCCCTCTTCGCAGGTGATTTCGATGTTGACGCGTTCGATGCTCGGGATAGCGAGGACGGTGCGGACAGCTGCTGCGAGCCTCGAGCTGTATTCGTGCGCTTCGGGCTCGCTGGTTGTGCTGAAGACTGTCAACTGCGGGAAGGCTCGGACGATGTCGTCCTGGAAGGGCTGCAAACTGCTCGCCCAGAGCGAGAAATAGCGCAGGTCCATGACATGCAGGTGCGTCAGCGAGCGAGCGCAGTCGCCCACCCCAAGCAGGAAGGGGTCGTCCAGGATGCTATCGCACACGTAGAGTCGCGGGATCGGACGGAGGCCTGCGAGCAGGTTGTGCGGGCAAATGGTTGGCGACACTTGGAGGGACACGATGTTCGGACAAGCTGCTAAAATGGCGCGCATTGTCTTGACGCCCTGGACGCTTGCCGTAGACGCCGAGGCGTCGAAGATGGAGAGGTTCTGGATCATGGCGAGCAGAGACAGGCGCCGCTCTCGCCGGACGCGGCGCTGGTTGCTGAAGTAGCTCGCCAGCCGCCCGAGCAAATCCTCCGACCCAGGCGCCGCGAATTCATGGAACATCTGGAGGTCGCGGGCCTTGTAGATTACGATGGTGCGGTAGAGGATGGGCGTGAAAATGCGATAATACTCGGTCGATACGCGAGTCAGCGGCGCTATTTCCTTGCTCCACCAGGTCTCTACTATGCGCAGAATCGGCACGACTAGTTCGGGCGGCAACGTTTCGAAGAGCATCTGGACAGTCGGCGGAATAGAGACGCCCAGACCGGAGGCATGCCTAATTCGAGCTCCGATTTACCTCCTCTTCACAAGTTGCGGCCGGCGTCGAACTCGACTTCTCTTCTAGTGACATAGCACCCGAAACATGAGGAGGGTGTGCTTGAAGGGCGTGCTTTTCACGGGTTAGACGCGTGTTGGGCTGGCTGTCCGGTTTCTCTGCACTTGACCATCGACGACCATGAGCCGAGGTTATGATATATCGCTTGATGTGGCGACGAGCAACTACGACTACGACGATGGCTCTGTTATCATTTACATTGGGCACGAAGTCTTCAAGGTAATATCCAGCGGTGACGGACGTTGTGTCCGGACTGATATCCAACCAATTCAGATCGGTCGTAGTCGACTTGCGCAGCGCTCGCCTGTCTTTCGAGAGCTCTTTGACATACCTCAGCCCGCCGTAGTCCCCGCCGACGATGAACTTGATCCTTCCGACGTCCCTCTCCCTCCCTCTCCCTCTCCCTCTCCCAGCCTCAGCTTCGCATTGAACGAAGTTTCGGGACCCAGAGTCTTGCATTTGCACAACGACCCTGACGATTTTCGACACTACCTATGGGCTATTCATGCAGAGTGTGTGGACCTTCTTCCTCTTTGCCATGATGATTGACGCGCATCTAGCTTCATCGATGCTGAGGAGTTCCGTAATGAGCCACCATCCACGGCGAAGTGCGCCAAACTGCTCGGGATCGCTAGCGTCGCGCACATGTACGAGGTGACCGCCATGGCGAATCGGTGCCTTGAAGATGCTCTGGCTATGCTCCAGTCGTACGCTTTCCACATCGACGACTCCCTTGCGTCCCGCGTCGTCCATACGAGCCGCCGATGGGCCGATCAGCCTGAGGTTGCGTCTCGCGCCCGCCTTATAATCCGGGAGGCGATGAAGTCGCACCGCATCGATGTCTTCGGGGTTATTCTGATTGCAGAGCCTTTGAATGACCGCGAGCTGCTCGGCTGGGGTTACTACTACCTGCTTCATCGCGGCAAGGAACACTGGATGTCGGACGCGCGCGTTCGAGCCATTGACCGCAGGCGACTCCTCGCCGGAGCCTTCGCGCTGACTCAAAAGTGGCTCGACCTTTGCAGAGTATACTCTCACCGGGGGAATTCGGACAATCTTCCCGCCTGGTCGATCTTGGATAAAATGGACACCATATACGGTTACTACGGTCAGAGCGTCCCCAGCAAAAGTGACATCGAACGTGAATTATACACGTTCTTCGACCCGGAACCCTGGGAATTGTAAAGCGGAACACTCCATCAATTAGGTAGACACAGTATGTACGTTTCTGCCCCAGAAATCATCATGATCAGCCTCGTTCTACACCGCGTGCCAGGCGCCAGTTTGTGCAACGAGCGGGGACTGGGATTCGTTGTATGGCCCCAGTGCGTTCAAAGGAACTGGTTTCGTAGGCGCGCCGACCGTCGCGGTGTCGGACGGGATGAACCGCGGTGGCCAGAACGGCACGAAGGTCGCGATGCAGATGCAGAGCGGCACGACGTCGAACACGTAGAAGATCCACTCCGTCGTGGCGAGCTTCCCGTGCAGACCCTCAAGGCTCTCTGCCATGCGGTATACGGAGCGGATCTAACTCGCATCGCCGACGTCTCAGTAGCTGTGAGCGACTGGGGCCAGGGGACGCACCATAACTGTGACGCAGGCGACGACCAACGCGCCAAGCAGCGCCCTCCAATCGCTGTGCCATGGCTTGTGGGCATCCGCGTCCGCCGTCCAGATGCTCCGCTCTCTGCTTCGAACGCGATGCGCAAAGATGGCGACGAGGAGGCAGAAGAATGAGAAGCAGAGGACTTGGAGGATGAAGCCGACTTTGAACAGCTGTGAGTCGACCCATCGTTTAGCGCTGAGAGGCGAGGGAACAGGCAGTATAGGTGCGCACGTTTCCTCCCAGTTCCACCCTGTCGAGATCACCGGGGTCGCTGACAACAAGGGTTCCTCCGAGTGCCTGCAGAGCATGTGAGAATGGAATTCGGGCCGACGAAAGCTTCGCATACCTGGATCGCAAATGTGATAAGGTCGGCCGTAACGAACACAATCGTCACACGCGTCGGTCTGATCAAGAGGTATTTGTCGCAACGGAGGTAGCGAGCGATGCGACCGAGAACAACATAGGTGCTGGCAATAAATGCGCAAGGCTGGCGTTCTCTGTCAGACTCCGCGAGCGTATGGCCGTGAAAGAGCTCACAGAGAGTACAACAAACAGGTATTCGATTATAAAGATGGTTTTGCTATGCGGATCACGAGCGAACGGGAATCGCGCTGCGAGGCCAATGGCGAACGCTGGACATGGGTTCAGTCACCTTCACCGCTCTCTCCCCTGCAGCCTCACGTACTGAAGCAGCCGAGTGTCATTACTATCATCCATTTGACCTTGTATCTGAACGTCAGGACCATCTGTGCCACCCCTATAATGAATACGAGCGCTAATGATGGACCATCAGGTTGTACGCTTCGTCGGCAACGATGGGACCCCACTCACCCAGGAATATTGCGGACAGGGTGTCGTTGGGTATGTACTTCATAGCGTTGTAGAGGTCGTGTGCCGGGTCGACGAAGGGGTCACCGGGGGGCGGAAGCGTGCTGCTGAGGTTCGACATTACGAGCGTGGCAAGTAGATTACGGAGTCTTGACGCAGGGAAGAGACAGCGGTGAGAGAGCAAGGAGATTAGGTCGGTAAGACGGGGGGAGGAGGCGGTCGCGCTACTTCAAGGCTATCGTTCTGACTGGATTTATGTAAGTAAGGCGGGGATTGACTGTCAGCGGCCGCCGACGCACTTCCCGCCGCAGTCGAGAATGCATGCCGCAATTCCATCAGTGCAAACGTTCCCGATACTGTAATAAGGCTGTGTGTGTTTGCACCCGGCTTGCACCTTCGGGCTGCAGCGCTGCAGCTCTCGTGGAGTGCGTGCCGTTCGTGGCCAAGCCCATTGCACGCTTCCCGACGCTGTGAAGCCGTCCGCATTGTGTGAAACTCCGTTGTTCTCTGACAAGGGAACCCACCGCACAGCAAGGGATTGGATATAATCGTGTTCCCGATTATCTGCCAAATCGGGGGGACTGATTCGGTGCAACGGAGTCTAGGCAACCGAGATGCTTCGCACTCAAGCGCATATAAAGCCTCCTATGCAGCCCGAACGGGAAGAGACAGTTCCACGAAGCAGCCTGCATGTAGTAAAGCTGTGAGAGATACGCGCGGGACCTTTCTTGTGGCGACGACGCAAAGACCGCAGCGCCACGTTCCGGAGAGTCCAGACTGTCCAGGACGCAGAGAGAACATCGTGGATGCATAGTCATAGCGGTATACTCACCGCGGTGACAGGAGGCTTGAGCTGGTTGCGATTCGCGTAAGGCTCGACGGTCAGCGCTAGTCAGCGCTGCACAGCTCGGCGCGCAGGTGTGCACGCTGCTGAGAAGGACGCGCAAGCGGGGGTAGATTGATATTCCAACCCTCCGCGTGTAATGTGCGAGGCGTCGGCTGAGCGGCCCCCCCTCTCGCGTCCGGCGAACTTCCTGGCTGGTGCTAAGTGGCGAAATCGCGCGAGTAATACATTGTTAGTGATACAGCCGCGAGGGCTCGAGCTGGAGCGGAAGCACACATCAATACTACGAGCATGAGGACGAGCACTTGGCTACTCGCTACGTTCTCATTATTCTCCGCCGCGTGGAAGCTCGAGGTGCTCCGGTCCGAAGCTCAGGGGAAGAAGTGCCTCGAGCGTCACCTCGATTAGGGCACCCTTCTCCCCTGTCTTCGCGGTAGCGCTGTAATCTGCGGGGACCAGAAAGATAGGCATGTTCAAAGCGCAAAACTCGCGGATGAACTGGCGACATATGCCGCACGGCGAGATGGCGCTCGCGACGTCTCTGACAAAGCTTCAGTCGAGAGCTTTCGTAGGAAGTATTTGACGAACGTGACAACAGCCAGACCCGAGAACTTGCGAGTTCCTTCGCTCTACAGGGACTGTGAATGGCACTGACACTGACGCGTGTGTGAGGTGCGATAGCACTCACAACGGCTTTCACAAGGGCAGTGCGTTCCGCGCAGATTGTCCCTCCTGATGGTCTCGTATTAGCCCTGACCGAGCATAACCGTGCAATTCCACTGACCGTATGACGCGTTCTCGATATTGGCTCCCTTGATAATCTCGCCATCGGGCGTGAGCAACGCAGCGCCGACCCGAAACTTGCTGTAGGGGCTATACGAGCCCTCGCGGGCTGTGAACGTATCAGATACCACTCTATAGCCCTCCTTCGAGGTTCTGACCGGAAAACGCAGCTTCGATGAGCCGTTCGCGTTGATCCTGAGCAAGAGCCATGGTTGGGCAAGATAGAGAGCCGGACCGGATCCACCCGAGGAGGTCGGATCTATAGGCCTATCCTGGCGAATCTAATCTAATCTAAGGTATGCACGATGCAAGAACTTCACAAGTGCTCGGGAACGGCTTTCGCTTTCACAGATTATATTGAATTTCGGGTCCAAAGGGAAGGTATATCCTAATTATCAGGGAATGAGACCCAACGACTGGACGGTCGGGAGGGTTCAGTTCGCTCGTACGTAGGGAACCCACGGTCAGCCTGTCGGGGCGGCACGAGAACGCCCGTAGTCGTGTGCGTGGGCCTACCCACCGCGGCCCCTTCAATATCCACGGAGCGCGTCGGATATGGATATGGCGCCGTGAGACCCATCTGCTTGTTCCGTCGCGACCGCCGAAGATGCCGGCCGACGAAGAAAGCCAAAACGCAGAGATGGATGAAGGTCACCACTCCGACGGCTATCCCAATGAAGGCCGTATCTGAGAGGCGCCTGGCCTCAGGCTTCACGCTCGCCTGGTGGGAAGAAGGAGTGGGGTGTCCTTCAGTAGGAGACGGATGACCGTTCGACGAGCTGGATGGAGAACCTGATACGGTGCCATTCCTGTTCAGCATGAAAAGATCAGCGGCGCACGGCTCACTAGTGGAAGACTTACTGTGGAGATGGCCGATAGCTGAGCTCTGTGTCAACGCGACGATTTGAATGGAATAATCGGACTTCACATGAAGTTATCGATGCCCATTCCCGTAGCGTCTTCGTTGGAAAGATGCAACGTGTGGCGACCAGGGCTCAGATCCGGAGATCCGTAGAGGAGCTGGTTCCCGCGCCCGGGAATGCTGAACGACGAGAGGAGCATCGGGGGTGAGTCGTCCAGGGTAACGCTGAAGGGACCATGATCCCAGTTCGTGTCGGACGTGTACCACACGTTCGTACCTGGAGATATCGACATTGGGGACGAGGGAAAATTACTTGAGGCACTCTCACCAGTGAACGTGAACGTGATTGATGCGCCGTGGGAGTAGCTTAACTTGTAGTCTCCCAAAGCTTCCCACTGGCCCGACGGTGTGAAAGCAACTGCAAGGGGGGGTTAACGGAGATAATGGATATGGCCAAAACCAAGCGTACGGCTCTTATCGCTTGCCTTGACAGTGATATCGTCCTTTGACGGTGCTGAGACGCTGAGACTGACCGGCGGCGTGGATGGGTCCGCGCATCTACATAGCTCATGGTCAATGTCGTCAATGGCCCAAATGGAGTCAACACACTCACTTTGACGGCGCAGGCAGGTCACTGGGTCGATATCTGAGCGGTGTTAGACACGGTAGCGTGCTCTGAGGTAGCGGAGAATGCATGGCATACACGAAAAAGCTGACAGCGACGATATCAGTCTCGAGATTGGTGATACATAAATCATGTTCGCCAGGGCCCAGTACGGGAGAAGCGTAGAGGACGCTTGGTCCGACGGAGTCCGCGCTGTATGACGAGAGTTCTACTGCGTCACCGTCGTCGATTTGGACGTTGAAGGCGCCGTGGTCGAAGTTCTTGTCGCTATAGTAGTATATGCAAGTTCCTAGACCGCTATCACGAACAGGACGTCGGACAGTCCACGTCGTTCGTACCATTGAACTTCACGGAGACGGTCGCTCCTTGCGCGGACGTGAGGGCATAACTGGGACTCATATAGTTGCCAGGGCTGCTTGGCCAGCGCTGCCACTGGTCGTCTGGATTAAATGAAACTGGGAAAAGAAGGGTCAGTGTACAATAGATCGACTTGAAGGCCGAATTACGCACCATGGGTGTCGTTATTGGTGACCACGATGTAATCGCTCCCAGTAACGGACATTCCTCACAGAGGCGTCGAAAGGGAAAGAAAAGAGGCGGAAGGAAAGGTGGGAAAGATGGAAACCGGCATACGAGTCGCAACGCTGCAAAGTTGAAAGGGGTCAGAGCGTTGCGATGTGCAGTGTCAGCATCGCGGGCGACGGTTCGCCGTGTACTGCACCCGAATATTTGCTAACTTAGCCGCGCTTGTGTGAGTTCTTGATTAGCCCGTCGTTGGAGACTCTGGGGCATTCTGACTTCTTGACAGTGCCGGTTGGTGGGTGCAATAAGAACGGTTCTCAGCCAAGTGAAGGTCTGAATTACGAGGACGTACGGATTTGGTCGTATATTTCCACCGGCGCTCACGCCGACAGCGGTAAGCGGTTCCGCGCTAGGTGGCTCTGCTCTCAGGAGACCGAGCGTGGCGGGAAAAAACATCACTACTTTGTTTTTCAGGCACAATTGCCGAAATACAAGCACTAAGAAGGCTCGAGAGTGCTTTCCCAGACAATCCAAACCGAATATTGACTCCATTATCCCCACACACGGGCGAGACCAGAGCGAGACGCAGGGAGGTGAGACGGAAAAGACCATGCCATCGGGCGCAATATGGCGCGGGAACTTGGTCCAAAGAGCAGAAGCAGAATCGACTGAGGCGTGAGGACTGAGCAGTAATACGCAGCTTCCGGAGTGTACAGACCGGATGGGCGTCTGAAATCAGAGAGCGCCTGTGGGCAGCGAGACGGTCCAGTCGCAGGAGGCAGTCAAACCGATGGAACAGGTGTGACCAGCCCGGCGGGTACTGGTACCACATCAAATGTGTAGCGCCGAGACAGATATTGACTCTGGGGTGGAAGATAGGCAGTAGTGGCTGCCCGCCCTCAGCTGAGCACCCAGCGCGCACTGCGCAGCCTGCTCAAGCTGCGTTTAAGAGTAGAAAAAAAGGCAGTTGTAGTGCCATCTGCGCACAACCGACACTGAAACACTGATGTCACATACGATGCTCGACGTTAACTTGTGCGGGCCCGGGAGGTCGGAGCCGGGGGGTTGGCAATCGGAAGGTTGAGTCGGGCCCTGTCGGAGATTCGGAGTTAACGTACCTTGGGCTTCAATCGCGCCACTCCCCAATTCTTCGTCGACATTCTCTTATTCGGGATACATTGCGGGTACTCGGGACTCAAGATCCTTCACGTCGGGGTACAGGCTGGTTCCAGCAGCATTGGAAGCGGAGAAACCTAGTCCCGAACAACGGCCGAACTGCCGAAGTAAAGCCCGGCGACCTTCGACTCGCACGCCATGGCCTAGCTCAGCCATAATCAAACCAGGTTCTGAATGCCAGTCCGTGCGAACCGACGGTCCGCGAGTCGTCGCTGTCCTGATCCACATGGGGAACCCGATCACCTGGCCCCAGATTAACATCTGCTTGAGCCAACGCCCGGAGCAGCGTCGGCCAATCATCATGACCGTCGAGCACGAATGCCACGTCGTCAGGCATGGGTAGCAGCGCCGTCTATATATCCTAGGCTTGTGCTGTCATTGGTGCTTCGTTCCCTTCGCGATGCTCAGCCTGCGCACCGTGCTAGTACCCCTGGCGCTCGCCGCGCTTCGCGCGCGAGCAGACCTCGACATCTACGTTGACGGCGGCCTCAGCTCCGGCTGGGAGAACTGGTCATGGAACACTCAGATCGACTTCGCAGCTACGGACCTCTTCGAGGGCCTGTCCAGCATCTCGCTGACCTCGGACGCATGGGCGGCTCTGAGCCTGAAGCTCGAGGGTACCTTTAGCCAGTACGCCGGCTTGCAATTCGACGTCGCCGGCGCGCCTCCGGATGCGCAGATCTACATCGAGTCGACTGGCGCTGGCGTGCAGAGCTCTACCATCCCCTTCTCTGCACTGGGCAACTTCACCGCGAACCAGTTCAAGACCGTGTTGTTGGACTTCAGCCAGCTCCCTCCGAGCGGGACGCCTTTGGGGAACAACACCTGGGATCGTATCAATTTCCAAGCAGGCGGAAACGGGGCGTCGGTGAGTGGGAACGCGCTCTCACGCCTTGTCAATCTGAGAGGCATCTAGTACCACCTCGACAACATCAAACTCGTTTCCGTAAGTCGAACATTCTCTCGGATATATTTGGCGCTGAGCATGCGGCTAGTCCATTGTCATCGAGCCCAAGTTCTTGAGCGCGGAGCCTCTGGCCAGCAATGTCCTCGCCGTTACTACGCAAGGTGCCGTGGACTTCTCGAGCGTCAAGGTTACCCTCAACAACGCTGTGAGTATTGTTGGGCGGCTTCCAACGATGACTCAACCGCATTTAGACCGTTTCTCTGAGCGGCAAGACGACTTATTCGCCAGTCGACGCACCGTCCAAGAGCATCACCTACCTCACTCTCTCGAAGAAGTTTGCCCCGGGATCCCTTTTGATCTCTGCGGGTGGTGCGACGTTCTCCTTTACTCTGCCCGCGGTGCTTCACGGCAGGTGCTTCACGTCGTTTCTGATTGTCTGAGGGCTTGCTGACGCTCCGTAGCATCACCCCCGCCGTGACGACCCCAATTAACCCGCATGTTTACGGCGTGAACTTCCCTCCAAACGCCGGCTACATCCAGCATTTGGGAACTACTGTCGGGCGCTGGGGTGGCGTACGTCCCGCGCCTTCCTGCTTTCACGCGCTCAGCGCTGTTACAGAATGCTGTCACCGCTTACAATCCGGACGGCGACTTCACCAACGCGGGCAACGACTGGTACTTTGAGAACCGTATCGCCGACCAGGGCAATGCGGACGAGTGGCTCGGAATGGTCAGAAGCGGTGGGAGCGACGTTCTTCTCACTGTCCCCGCGTGCGTAAACCGACGTCGCAATTTCGAGTACATTCTCACCGTCTCGCAGTCTGGACTGGGTATCCAAGGACTCTACGTCGTATTCTTACCCCGCCTCAGTGTTCCCGAGTATGTGTCGCATCCTCTGCCACTGTCTTAGCTCACACGCTGTCTAGACCAGCAAGCCTTCGACCCCTACAAGCCGGATGCGGGCAACGGCAAACTCGCCGACGGGACCGCCGTCACTCCCAACCCGGATCCACGGAACGTGTACACGGCCTGGAACGCGTCCATGGCCACTAACTGGCTGAAGAACATCAAGAACGTCCCGGAGTTCGTCGCGATCGACAACGAGATCGAGATCGCGAGCAGCACGCACCAGGACATGCACCCCGAGTGCGTTGATTTCCTCGGAGATTCAATGCGCGCGCTCATCACCCGCGCGCGACCAGCCCGATCAGCTACGACGAGGAGCTCAGCCGAGTGGTGACGTTCGCGGCGGCTGCAAAGGCTGCGCTCCCCAACGTCAAGGTGCTCGCGCCATCGACATGTTCCTGGTGGTTCTGTGAGTCTTATAACAATCGTATCGCCGGTGCGTGTACTAAAAGAAGGACCCTGAAGACTGGACGAGCGCCATCGGATGGGATGACACTGCGGCGCACAACAACATCGACTTCCTTCCATGGTTCCTTCAACAGATGAAGGCGGCCGAGAAGAGCGCCGGAAAGCGTTTGCTCGACTACCTCGACATCCACTACTACTTCCAGCCGGACACGAGCGCGAATGACGCTGCCGCGAAGGCGCTTCGTCTTCGGATGACGCGTTCCCTCTGGGGTGAGTTTGTGCGCGATCCCTCATACGGGCGCGCGCGCTGACGGATCGATACCAGACCCATCCTACGTCGACGAGTCGTGGGTCGGCACTAACCCGCAGAACCACCAGCCGAACCCAACGGCCGTCTGGCTCATCCCGCGCATGAAGCAGCTCATCCAGCAGAACTACCCGGGTACCAAACTGTCTATTTCTGAGTGGAGCTCCACGAACGATAACGACATCACCGGCGGTCTTGTTACCGCCGACGCTCTTGGTCTCTTTGGCGTCTACGGTGTCGACCAGGCGACATACTGGTACCAGCCCAACGAGAGCGGTCCTGTGGGCCTCGCCTTCTGGCTATTCCGCGGGTGAGACTCCTCTCCGTGCGAGGTCGTTTTTCTCAGACTCCTGTCCAGCTTCGGCACGCTTTTCGGAGACCTTTCCGTGCAAGTCAACCTCGGCGGCTCCGCGTCGACGCTCGCAAACACCCTCGGCTTCTTTGCCGCCAAGGACAGCAAGACGGGCAAACTTTCGTTTGTCATCATCAACAAGGACACCAAGCCGGTGACCCTCGGCGTCTCGAACGTTCCTGCAGGCAACTACTTCGCGCGCCACTTCGGTGGGCAGGCTGGCGTGGCTAAGTGGCAGGTATGCAGATCGCCGATAGCATTCCTCTTGCACCCTCGCTGAATCACGGCGCAGACCAACCTGAGCCTGAAGGCTGGAGACAACATCGTCGTCCCGTCCTACACGGCGCTGTTCCTCAAGCAGCAGTAGATCACTATGGTATTCCATCAGGCTTCATCCTGTTACATATTGGTTGGTACCAATGCGTATGGGCTCTCTAGCGCAGAGCCGCTCAGAACGCGCCTTAGTCGGCTGTCAAGCAGTCTCCGGCATGTCGCTCAACCCATCGCCAAGTATCTATTGGTGACTCTGCTGGGGCCTGCGGCGGCCGTTCGAGCGCTGCACTTCTGGCACCACAGCCAACAGTCCTCTTACGGGCCAATCCACGCCTAACGCGGCAGTGCTTGTTGTCCTCCATTTGAAGCTGCGAATCCATTGCCCCGCTCAAGACGCGGCGTTAGCGGGCGCTAAAGAACTTCCCGCGCCCGGGTTTCAGATAACTCCAACGTGCAACATCGAACTCGCTGTACCCGCGTGGAAGCTGCAGGCCCTCAAACTCCCCTAATTTCTTTGCTTTAAACCTGCGCTCTGCGTGCTGAAATGAATTGCGCGTCACCGAACGACATCCTTGTCATTGCCGGTTTAGGCAACCGCGCCTCCACGTCCAGTAAGCGCCGTCCGACTCTCCTTTGATTCATCACCCTGTCAATGCGATGAGACGAGGCTGACAAAACGTTGTGGTCGCCAGATGTTTATAGTCGGCGCGCGGGTCTGTGTGGGCGGTACTTTCCTTTCCCCTTCCCCCCGTTTACTGCCTCACTTCGAACTCTGCACCCATGGCCGAGTTCGCGCACGTCGCTGCGATGGAGGCTGGGGGAGTCGAGATCGTCCAGACGGGACGCGGGCGCAAGTACGCGCTCCTGCTCCTGTTCTGTTTTTCTCAGTTCCTTGATGCGTACAAGTGAGTAGATAGCTCCCGCGGTGGCCATCTTTATTCACGCTGACCGCCCAGTACATCATCCCTCCTGGCCGCCATTCCAATAATGACAGAGGAACTCCATCTCATTCCAAGCGACGGCGTCTGGCTGCTATCAGCCTACCAGCTCACCTTCGCCGCCTTCCTTCTCTGTGCCGGCCGTATCGCAGACATCTATAATCCCAAGTGGGCTTTCGTGCTCGGGTCCTTCTTTCTGGGTGCTTTCTCCCTGGTCACCGGTTTCGTCCGCCAGCGAATCGGTATCATGGTGCTGCGCGCGATCATGGGCGTCCCAGCGGCTATGACCATCCCTTCGTCCCTCACCCTTCTCGTGCGTCTGTTTCCCGGAGAGAAAGAACAGTCCCGCGCCATCGGGATATTTGGAGCCTGCGCTGCGCTGGGCAATGGTGAGATCCGTTCCTGCCAACACCGAACTCTTAACTGACTCCTAACCAGTGCTTGGACTCGTCATCGGCGCTCTCCTCACCCAGTTGGCATCCTGGCCATGGGTGTTCTGGTTTGCGGCTATCGTGGCGATTCCCGTGTCTCTTCTATGCGCTGTACTGGTGCCACCCCAGCCACCAAATACAACCGACGAGAACAAGTTTGCGCTGCTCGACATTCCCGGGATCAGCATCCTGACGTGTGCGTTGAGAGTCCCAGTGTGCCCGTTTGGTTGCTAACGAATTACACAGCCGGACTCATTCTACTAATATTTGCGTTCACGTCATCCGGGACTTCGAGCTGGTCGTCTGCTATGGTCCTGGCCCCTCTCGTTATCTCCATCGTCCTCATCGCTTTGTTCTTCTTCTGGGAAGCCCGCATCGACCCGTACAAGGCTGCGTTCCCACCAAGGACCTGGCGGTATACCAACTTCGCGATCCTGTTCGGCATTGCTCTCCTGATCTTCATGTGGTATACCGCGGTATTCCTGTTGAAGATCACAATGTGGCAGGAAGTGAATCACTGGAGTGCGATCAACTCGGCCGTCCATTTCTTGCCGGTTGGGACCGTCAGTGCGTCTGTTCCCATACAACGCTGAGATTTGCATACTGATGCAGGTTCTTTTTAGCTGGAATCATCATGATATTCTCTGGCCGCTTCACCGAACGCTTCGAGAAGAAATACATCCTCCTGGTCTCCGCGGTCTTCCTCATCGCCGGGTCTGCGCTTCTCCCGTTCACCGGCAACCCGGCGCATTACTGGAAATACGACTTCCCAGCGTTCGTCATCGGCTCTATCGGTTGTGCGCTCCTCTTCGTCAACGCGAATGTGGCGATCTTCTTCCACACACCACCGGAGATTGCGGGCATCGTCGGCGCCGTCTTCAACTGCGCGCTGCAGCTTGGATCAGCCGTCGGAGCGGCACTCATCACCAGCGTCCAGCTCGCAGTGGACAAGAAGCCTCACGAGGATCCGTTTGCGGGTCGTGCTGCCGGTTACTGGTTCTTGCTGGGCATCGTCGGCGTCGAGGCACTCGCCATACTCTTCTTCTACAGCAAGTCCGACGAGGCGAAGGTTGGCAATAAACTCGACGAGGAGGTTCGTCGGCAGCGCGATCCCGATGCGGTCACCATCATCGAGAACCCCGACGAGAGGCTCAAGGCAAGCAAGTCCGTTGGCAACCTCAGCCTCAGCCCGACCGTTGCGCCGTCGCCGACAGTAGCGGAGAAGAAGTCGATCGGCAACCTCAGCGTGTCGCCCACAATCGCCGAGAAGCGGTCTGTTGGAAACTTCAGCCTGTCTCCGACCGTCTGCCCGTCCGAGACCGCAAGCATCATGGGCGAGCCGTCGTCCGCGCACTCCGGGCCGTCGTCTGCCCATCCAGACTCGCTCAACGTCCCGCCCGTCCCGCAGATCCCGCGACAGTACCTCGAGCTGGCGGCCGCAGTAGATAGGCGTCTCTCTCCGCCGCTCCCGACACCGTCGCGCCTGAGCGAGCGCACCGAGGCGCCGTCGGTGTATCCCGACACCGACACCGACGACAGGGGGGTGGGACGCGACTCCCAGCTTGACTCGGCGATCACGCGGGTGATTCACCACGCGGGGGTCTCTGCCTCCCACGCTGCGGACGTGTCGGACGTCGTACAGCCCTTGGGCGCCGCACCGCGCGCTACGGACGCAGCCGACGTGGGGCCTCCGGGGCTGACGCGCCCGCCCTCGATCGGCGAGCGCCCCGTCCTGCGCGTGGAGACGCAGAGCTCTGAGCGCGCAAGCCCCGCGCTGGGCATCGAGGCATACCTCGACATGCGCCGCGAGACGCAGCTGCCGACCGTGACGAGCCCGCAGACCGCGACGACCGCGACGACGCCGAGGACGCGGAAGACGGACTCCTGGTACGAGCGCCGCATCACGGGCAAAGAGTGAGACGACCCCATTAGACACGCACGACCCGCGCATCCTTTCGCTGTATCTCCTACTATCCCTTCCCGTCACTTCATCTCCCCCGAGTTTCATGGACGCGGTCGCAGAGTAGACCTCCAGGCTGGCCGCCCGTCCGTATTGTACAGAGTGTAGCTTCCATCCACCATGGATTAATCGTATCGTATTCCTCCTCATGGTGTCCGTGCGCACTAGCCTTCGCGGGCGCTCAGATCGCATCGTGGCAGCTTTCAGGGTCGAGTTTGCCTGCTCCGTGTCCTGTTTTCCATGTGTGTGGCCGTCACCTGCGCATGCTTGCAAGCCACAGCCAAAGCAGGTATGCAAGCGCTCAAGATTAGAGCGATTTAGCTGTTGCGGCAACGAGAGGTGAAAGCCCTTCACACCAGAAACACACCAACCTCGTTCGCGTGAACGAAACTCATATTGAGCGGGATGCAAATGCGGTACGCAAAAAAATGTGGGCGACAAAACCGGTGAGGGCTGATCCTGCTGCGGGTGTCAGGGGAGGGAGGTTCACAATGCAGAGGGGAGTGCATAGGAAACAAAGTAGCTGTGTGTGGTATAAAACGTATTAATAATAATCCAGCATCGCATCGCACCGCCCGGCGCGTCGTCCCAAAGTTCGTGAGTGTCGTCGAGGCCGTAGGTCATGCCGCGAACTCGCCAAACCAGCCCGAGGTCGCGGCGAAGTAGAGCGCGAGGGCGCTGAGGACCATGACGAGCGCGGCGACGCCGGCCATGGCGAAGATCATGCCCATGGACATCGCGCCCTGGTTCGGGTCCGGCCTCGCTGCGAGCGCCGCCTTGTACTTGGCCACCTTCTTCTCCTCCTCGCGGCGCATCCAGATTTCGACGACCTTGGCGCGCGGGTCGCCGTGGTTGAGCTCCTGCTTGAGCTGGCCGGTGCTGCCCCGAATCTGGACAAACGACGGGAAGTGGTGCTCGGCCCACATCTCGATCTTTGCGCAAGCAACGCAGATCTTGACAAAGTTCGGATCGGCAGGCTGCGCCTTTGCGTGGATCTGGCGCGCATAGTCGCGGAAGATGTACGCGACGTCGCGCGGGTTGGTGGAGCGCATGATGAGCTCGACGGCCGCGGCTTTGCGAATCTTGACGTTGCGCTCGAAGACGTTGCCGTTCATGAAGCAAAGCGCGAGCGTCGCCATAGCCATGGTCTGCGGGATGGCGCAGAAGTTGAAGACGGACTGGTTGCGGAGGAGGCTGAGGTAGTCGAGGCAGTCCTCCGCGTGCCGCAGCGCGTCGAGCACCATCTCGGAGAGCACCCACATCGCGCGCTGGCGCCCCTGGGGATCGTTCTCGGTGCGCAGATCGCCCTGGTGCGCGAATCCTTGGCGGGCCCAGAACTCGCGCGGCCAGAAGTAGCGGTTGTCGTCGACGTCCTCGCGGTAGTCGCGCAGGATGTTGGTCTTTTGCAGCATGAGGCCCATGCTGTTGCTGAGCACGAGCTCGTCGGCAATGTACGCGGCCTCCTTGCCGCTGGCGGCGAAGAGCCGGCTGATGCCCTCGCCCACGAGCCCGGCGACGTAGTGGCAGTACAGGTCGAACGCGGGGCCGTCGGGGACGAAGAGCTCGTCGGGCGACGCGGCCAGGGCAGCCTTGTGGGCGTAGATGGCCATGCCGTCTGCCATTTTCTGGGTGATGTCGACGATGACGAGGCGGTATTGTTCTGGGAGCAAAAGCATCTCCGCGACGACGTTGTCGAACTCGACGAGAAGCTGCCGATCCTTCTCGTCCGGGCCTGAGCCGGAGAACGTCCAGCCGGGCGTGACGCAGCTCTTGGCAAAGTCGCGCAGGAGCGGCTGCTTGACGGCGTCGGGGAGGGTCATGTCGTCTTCGATGGTGTCGAGGCCGCGCAGCACCAGGTAGAACAGACATATCTACAACTATTAGTATCCTGGGATTATTCTTCTAGTTGACAACGTACAACGCGGGCCAGGTCGCCGTCCAGCTCCTTAATCACCGCAGCAAACGACCGCGAAGTGTCGTCGAGGTACTTCCAGCACTTGCGCATGCTGTCGCGGTCCCAGCCACTGGTGGCATGCTCGCGCTGGCTGGTGATGTCGCGCCGCGGCTCGTGCCACAGCCAGAAGTTGAGCAGTATCCGGAACTCCATGGGGTGCGTGACCGCCAGCGCCAGCATGTCTGCCTTGCCCATTTTCGCGCGGTGAGTACGAGGAGGAGTGGGTGGGGG
The DNA here is from genome assembly GCA_030578095.1 of Auricularia cornea. Lineage (NCBI taxonomy): Eukaryota > Fungi > Basidiomycota > Agaricomycetes > Auriculariales > Auriculariaceae > Auricularia > Auricularia cornea. Next base: position 492,303 of record JARLTE010000009.1, on the reverse strand, counting down.
GAGCGGCGTGCAATGGGACACGGTCAGCCCATGCGTCGTACCACCGCGTGCGAGTTTTTACCGAACTTCGGATGCTAACTGCGGTCCGGCGCCAACGTCGGCTTCGGCTCGCACCGTTTCGTTCCTGACCAGCCTCACGAGACATGTGGTCGCGACAGAGTGCCCAGTCAAAGTCAGATCTCTCTAAATTTTCCGGGAAATCGGTGAGAGACTATGCCAGGCATGTGAAACTCCCCGGAGCGCGCGGGCATACACAAGCTGACAGACAACAAGCATTCCCTGCATTCCTCAGACGCGCAAGCAAGTAGCAAGGCACATGAGATTGCTCGGGAAAGGGGATGTATGAATCTTGGCGTAGACATCACTGAAGGCATTGGTAACTCGGCTGCGACCACGGGATGAGGAAAGTTTCGGTGAAACTCACATTGACACTTCGCCTCGATAGCCTTCACACCTAGTCCAATCTCGCAGGATCTAAGATCTGAATTATGAGAAACGCGTGAGAGCACTACGCACACTCGCAGTAACGGAATGCGTACCGTCGAGCTCATTGGGCGCCTGAGAACACGGGACAGATCCAACAGGCTCGTATGACTGGATTTTCATTGGCCAGCTCTTGTTTGTCCCCGTCCGAAGCAGAGATGCTACTTGCATTCAGTACAGCACCCGGCGGCGGCCCTGAGATTTGCGTATTCCTCCCGCACACAGAGGCGCGCGCCCCTCGCCTTGGAAACCAACGGCGTTCAAGTCTGGCTATGCAAGTGCGAGCACCACGCTGTGCGCGAAGGCGGGTCGATGTTTGATCGTCCGGTGAGATCTGGTGCATTGAGCCGTAGAGCCCGGACAGCTTCGAAGAGGATCCCCTAGGATTGCACAGGGACGGAGCGCCGCCTTCCGCAACGCATGGCTACCACGACGCATCTCAACTGAGCACATTCTATAGCGCATCAGCCGCGGGACAGACGATTTGGCGCCTGCGAGGCCTACGCGCCGCACTGCGGTCGGTCGGGTTATTCGGCGTACAAGGTTGTATGATATCCAGAAGAGGACAGCACATTGCACTAGGGGGTACCGCGCAACACAGCGCACACAGGGTGCAGGCCGCCTCAGAATCAGACACATCCGGGACGTTTCACGTACGGCTACCTCCAGTGAGTGACGCCGCGCGCTCCTGGTCCACGGAAGACGCCCGCATGTAGGGGAAGCGTGCAGTCTTCGACCCCCAGCCCGCTTGCCAGGTGTGAGCCAACCCACGTCCAGGGGGTACTGTCAGAGGAGATGTCCTCAACAGCGTCCTGCAGCGCAGTATACCCCTCCGGACCGTCGGAAAGGATCACGCCCTTCAGCACGAGACTCTTCAGGCGCGTGTCCTTGAAGTCGAGTCTCGTGCGGATGAAGGCAGCCACGAGGCTGGAGTGAATGGACCGGTCCGCGATCTCGTCGAACTTCTCGCAGACGAGCACGAGGGTCTGCAGCTGCGGGCACGACAAGAGAGAGCGTCCCCACCGCGCGGGCGGCAGCATGAGCACGCCTCCAAGGCGCTCAGGCAGCGGGCTGACGTGCAGCTCGAGCGTCACGAGCTGCGGCAGCGGCGGCGGCGGGTTGAGCGTCCAGAACGTATCGCCCATGGACATGTGCGTGAGCGCGGCGAAGACGATCTCGGGCGGCGGGCACTCCATGGGGAAGTCGCAGAAGAAGCGCTGCGCGCCAGCGCGGTCCGCGCACGCGACGCTGATCACGCCCGCGCCGCGCGCTTTCTCCAGGTGGATCGCGACGGCGTCCGTCGCGCCCAAGACGGACGCCAGGAAGCGCTGGCAGCCCTCCGCGCTGTACGGCTCGGCGTGCAGCGCGATGACGAGCAGCGCGTGCTGCGGGGCGTAGAACGGGAGGAAGTGAGGGATATCGGCGTCCTCGGCGTGGATGTGGATTTCGAAATGCTTGATGCTGGCAGGCATTTCCGGGAGATCAAGGAGCGGGAAGGTGTAGTCCGCGGGAATGTGCAGCGAGAAGTGCTCCAGATTGCGCCAGATCTCAAGCGTGCGGTAAACGGAGTCCAGTTGCAGCCTCCCGAGGAAGACAGGTGCATAGGAAAAGTGTGTGATAGCAGCCAGCTCCTCGACAAAAGGATACACGGCGATGTCCCCATGATAGTCGAGGGATCGCAGAGCAGGCACCTGTTGACTGAAGAGCGCGCTACTGGCTACGCGATTGAGTAGCCGATGCGGGTCCCAGACGGACAGCCTGCGAAGCAATGGAGAAGGTTTTAGTAATACGGCCGGTATGGCTACGAAGACTCTGTCGCGGTCTGACTCCGAGTCGCGACGCCGACGGGTTTCTTGGGCATCAACGTGAATAATCAGCTCCTCCAAACGGATCATGTGGTTGGAAGTGCTGTATGCTAGGTCAAGTGCAGTAGATCGTTGAATCCGGATCTCAAGGCGAAGAGGCAGAGGCTGAGACCGTTTCATGAGATGATAGATGATAGCAGGCCGGAAAGGCGTTGAATCGAGGGTTGCCCACAGCGAAGGGTTGTTAAGAGCTGCCTCCCTCCAGGTTGCGCAGACATGCGAGACGCCGACAAGCGCCAGCGTGTCCGAGTAAGAAAAGATCAATGCGAGCACCTCGTCCGGAACGCGAACAGCGGGAGACTGGGCGTTGCGCAGGCGCGCGAACCGCACGTAGGCTTTCTTTACAGTGTTCCAGATGGCCTGATCAAGGTCGTCCTGGGCAGCGGCAGCCGACGTTCTGCCACCCAGCGTCAGCGGCCTTGCCCTGACTGGCCCGTCCGGAAATACCCTCGAGATGCGTCGAAGAAGGGCATCGCGTCCTCGCATATTCGTTCTACAGCGTCTTCTAGCGCTTGCCATCGCGCGGCTGGGACGTTGAACATCCCGACAGGATGCGCGAGAGCAGAACGTGGTCAAGGCGCAGTCGGTCTGGACCGAGCGTCAACCCCACGCCTGGCAAACTAAAACTTCACACAGTCTCCATTCCCACGTCTACTTTTAGACCTCTGGTGCGGAGATAAGCATACTTCTCCCGAGCCGCGTGGCAAGGCAAACAGAGTGAATCTTGATTCGATATTGGATCCTATGGGTACAAAATGGAGCGAGAGGGAGCCGGTCAGGACAGTCCTAAGTATAGTACTTCTCCACGGCCTGCTCGTAGGTCAGCGGGGTCCAGCCTGGCACTAGAGCGTTGTCGTTTTGTCCCACGTCGCCATAGCCCTTCCCGAAGAGCCAAAGGATGTGGTCGCCAACAGCAGCAAGGCCCTTCTCCTTGACCACCTGCTCGACCTCCGCCAGATCGCGGTTGAGGGTCGTGAATTTGCCACCGTACTTCTTCTCGAAGACGGCCGCGACATCGCGCCAGGTCACCTTCGAGCCCTCGACGCCCAACCGCGCATTCTCCAGCTTCGACGCGGGCAAATGGGTCAGGGTGTAGGCAATAAAATGGGCGATGTCGGGTCGCGTAGTCACGGAGAACTTCACGTCGTCCGGGCCCACTGTCGCGAGCGTCTTCGTGGCGAGGTCGAAACCGGAAAAGCTGAGGGAAACGTATCAGATGGGTACGGAATCGTCAGGGCAGCAGCAGCAGGACTCACACAAACACAGGGACGTCGGCGAAGAGGCCAGTATAGTACGCGGTGTACGGAAGACCAATGGACTTGAGGTGCGCCTGGAACTGTGGCTTGAACAACAGAGGGCCCTCGGTGAGCTCGTGCGAGACGACGCCATATTCACTGCGGACAGTAATGATCAGCCTTCATGGCAAGCATTGGAAGTGCAAAGGCAGCACGTACGCTGGGACAAACAACTTCACGCCGGCTGCCTTCGCTGCGTCTGCCAGAGCGGGCTGGACGGCGACGCCAGCGCCGTGTACCGCGGAGATGACCACGTCGACGCCCTTGAGCGCCGCAACGAGCTCGTCGGGCTTGCTGTAGTCGACAATCTTCGTTATAGCGCTGTCTGGGATCTTCGAGTTGCCGCCGCGCGTGAGCACGGTGACCTGGACGCCCTGCTTTAGGAGCTCGGAGACGATGAGCGAGCCGAGCGCGCCGGCGCCGGCGACCGCAAACGAGGTGTAGGTCAACGACATGTCGCGATGCGTAGGAATGGAGCTGCTAGGGGTTCTGGGGAGATGGGGGGCCACCAGGCCAGGTCCAGCCTGAATATATAGCCCCCAAGCACGTCATCTAAACCCATCGCCAGTCGCGGTCAAGATGGCAGCAGGGTGGTGCAATTGCTTGCAGGACGACGCGAAAAGCAGGTGACAAGATTCTTATCAATCTTATCGCTGCTTGGTCACATCAGCCAAATTTCACAGGGGTCAAAAATCGAGAGGCAGCCAGCGGTTTGTGTTTGGGTGCAATCGAGACCAAATCAAGTCAGGGGCCGTTCACCGCATCTTGCCGAGATGACTGATCAGGGGAAGAGGCACATCGTTGGGATGAACGCTTGAGATATTCACTGAGAAGTCTGCTAATATTGTGAGAGAGTACATTAAAATTGTAGAGAGCGTAATTCTCTGCGCTGGAAGTGCTGAGAGAAGCACCCTCCGCATCAGTCCTGGATCGGTCATGCCACCTTGTTGCACGAGCCCCGATGGGTTTCACTTGGTGTAGGCCACAAGTTCTCTAAGAGAATTATGTTGCGTCCGCTGACCAAGACTATAACTACGGTATCAAAACTAGGGGGGCGTGGCCATGGACACGCTTGGGACTCGGAGGAGAAACGAGTACCTCACCGGCTGACGATGGATGCAAAGCCTGAGTCAGTGCGCAATGGAAGAGATGTGACGGTCCTCAGTACTTATTAGTGCCTGAAAGAAGGCCAGCTAACCAAATCTCCGTCTTCCACGCCGGTCCTTCGCTCATTGGGTGGTTGAGGAGGACAGGTCATTCGCAGCTAGGGGAAGGAGGGAATGAAGCGATGCACCCCATATGGCCAAACATACTATAGCGTACCTCTCATGGCTCATAAATGTGTTGATTTGGTCTGAGGACCGTGATGTTCGTGCTACAGGCCAACTGTGGGGTCGAGCGTCTCCGGGTCTTCCCGTGTGCAATCTTTCGTTCGCATCCGCCACACTCGCCGTGCTCGCTTGCAGGTGCACGCTATCGTGAAGCGCGCCCACTTGTGTCTATTCCGTGTGTCAGAAGGTGCTTTTTTCTGCCGAAAGCGGCTCTCAGAACTGGCTATCGAGGCTCCGTCGCGGTTCCCTTGTTGCGTCATCATCTTGGTCCAGGATCCCATCCTAACTCTCTGCATCCACACATAAGCCGATACTTTGGATACTTATGGTATTGGATATGTGTGGATACCTTGCTTGCGCCCCTCGCGATAGCGCGGGACGTGTCCTTCCAGCGGACTTGGGGTGCTCGCCCGTTCCTCGCTCGTCCGCCCATATGTTTGGGCAATTGACTGCCAGGATTCTGATATACAACTGTGCTCGACTTATTCTCGACGACGTGCGGGGCTCTCGGGGTATCTGGTCATCGATGGGCGGGCTCGAGATGCAGGGTCCCGGCGGTGAACACGATGTGTAACTTCACCGCACTACCTCTCTGAGACGACTAAGGTGGCATTGTTCAGGACTTTTGTCCCATTCCCAAAGCGATTCGGGGTTGGCACGCCCTCGCCGTGTTGGAATCGTCATGGGTGCCGACTTGGCACTGGCTCGGATCCAATTGTCAGGAACTGCCGCAACGGTAATTTTTTCAATTCCCAGGTGAGATTGAGTATGCTTACAGTTGAGTATGTAACTTCAGGGCTTCGTGCTGAAATGGGGACGAGGGGAGGATCCTGTGGATGGAATTCCGAGTCGCTGGCGGCATCGCGCGGCACAGGAGGCGGTGCGAATTCCCGGTTTGGGCGCCAAACTTTCTCGACCTGACCGCCATGTCCGACGACACGAAAAGCGAGCAACCCGCGCCCGCGGCGAACGGCGCGAAGAAGGAGGTTGTCTGGGGCCGGAGTGCGTCCAGAAGTGCCGTTCTGCTGCTGCTGAAATGTATGGCTGACGGCGATGAGCAGTCGTTATCGCCGGCGGCACGGACTGGTGCGATCATGTGCTGCTAATCCGCGCACCAGCACTCACGCCCCGCCCAGGCCCAATGTGGGGAAGAAGGACAAGGGCGGCCAGAGCGCCGTCGACCAGGACGCCCAGTGCGTGTCTGACCCCCCCTATTCGCCTTTTTTGCCCGTCGCCATGGCTGACTGGATTCGCCCGCCAGCCCTGACTTGTATGAACCGCACGTGCTGCGCCCACTCTGCAACGTGCGAATAGTGTCCGTGCACGGCTCGCCATGCGGCTCGCACTTCGTCGCCATCGACTACCACGGCGTCGCCTGGCTCTGGGGCCGCAACGGCTCGTCCTGCCTCGGCCTCGACAACGAGACGACGCCCGCGCTCTACTGCGACAGCCCCCGCAGGCTCACGGCGGCCGAGCTCAACGCTCCCCGGGGCACGCGCTTCGTCCATGCTGCGCTCGGTCGCCACCACACCCTGCTCGTCGGCAGCGGTGGCCAAGTCTGGAGCGCCGGCCTGAACGCGCACGCTCAGGTGGGTTCGCTTGATTGCTCCAGCCTTCAATAGAGCAGCCCAGTGACGATGCGGTGGGGGGCGTGCGGCGTCGACAGTGCGGCCATCCAGCGACCAAAACCGAAATCAAGGCGTTCACGCCGATCGAGAACCTGCCCACCCACAACGGCCAGCCGGATCGCATCGTGCAGGCCTCCGCCGGAATCACCTTCAGCGCGCTCCTGACGGAATCCGGGCGCGGTGCGTGGCTACCGCTGTTTGCGCGCCCGGCGCTGACGCCCGCGCAGTTTACACCTTCGGGAGCGGAGAACATGGTCAATTGGGGAACGGGCGCACGGGCGAGCAGCTTGGACTGAATCGTAAAATCATCTTCGATGTCGTCGAGGAGCCCAGTGAGTCGTGGCGGCCGCTGATGGTGGCGGAACATCGTCTAATGCCAATCGCAGCGCCTGTCCAGGGACTTGACGGCAAACAAGTCGAACAGATTGCTTCCGGAAACCAGCATTCCATTGCGCTTACCAAGGATGGGTGAGGAGTAGCGCTGGACACTCCCCAATCTCTCTCTGACCGGCCTCTTCTCTCCAGCCTCGTATACACTTGGGGGTCCGGTGGGTATTGCCGCACAGGTCTCGGCAACCAGGAAACTGCCATGACAGCGAAACTCGTGTCCGCGGTACGCCTCTTATTTCCCTGAAAATCCCCGCTCATCTGCTCCGAAGCCATTCACAGGCGAACACGAGGAAACTCGTGCTTGGAAGGTCTTCGCCGGCCCGACAAACTCCATAGTGATTGACCGACAGCGGGTCAGTCCGCGCGCCTCGTGGTGTCCCATGCAGCCACTCACGCGTCGTCAATAGATGCTCTGGATCTGCGGCAAGTGGAAGCTGACCGGCGACGGCTCTGCGGGCGCGACGTACACGACGTTCAAGCACATCAACGACCTGACCGCGTGCAAGGTTGCGACGGCCGCGTCGGGCGGCGTGACGCACTTCGCGGTCTGTCCGGACGACGCGGACGACGCGCCGGCGGACACGACGATGATCGTCGCATGGGGCCAGAACGCCTCGTACGGCGAGCTGGGCCTGGGCAACGATGCGCCGCTCAGCGCGACCAAGCCGGCCAAGATCGAGCCGCTGCAGGGCGTGCAGGTCATCGCCATCGCCGCCGGCCAGCACAGCACCGTCTTCCTCGCCAAGCCCGGCAACGAGCTGAGCAGCCTGCCGCGCCACCCGCATGTTGAGGCGCCGACTGAGTGCATCGTCTGCGGCAAGGACAAGGGCGAGGACGATAGTCCCCTGGAGTGCGAGAAGGTGCGTGCGCAGAGCCCGCTTGCCAACCTAAACTGACATTTGCGCGGTCAGTGCGAGACGCCGTACCATCTTGGGTGCTTGAATCCGCCGCTGAGCAAGGTGCCTGACGACGAGTGGTTCTGCGAGAAGTGCGGCGCGAGCGTGTCCTTCCCCGACGTCGAGAGCACACCAGAGCCCGAGCGCGCGCCAACCCCTGCGCCCAAAGAGGCCGTCAAGCCCGTGGCGAATGGCACCACTGCGCACGAAGAGGCACCGCCAGCGGCTCCCGCAAATGGTGATGCTACTGCTGCGCCTGCTGAACCTGCTGCCGCGCCTGCTGCCGAACCTGCTGCCGTGCCTGCTGCCGAACCTGCTGCTGCGCCTGCCGCTGCGTCTGCCGCGCCTGCCGCACCTGCTAACGGTGAATCCAATGGGCTCAAGCGCAAGGAGCCTGACGAGCCCGAGGCTCCCGTCGATGGTGTGTCCTCGCAGCCTGCTGCGTTACCTTTGCTCATCTGCGGTGTAGGGGATGCCAAGAAGCAAAAGACGGAATGAACCGCGCGCGCGGGTTTCTTGCTTAACCGCTTATTCGTTGACTACTAGTACAAAGGGTACCGACGCGCGCGATTCGACTGCGCCGTCTTCGAATGCCAGTGTTTGTGAAAAGCTGTACGTTATAGAGCGGTTTGGATAGCTGATGCCCAAGAAAATCTTTGTTTTATCTCAGTCCAAGGGCGATGTGACGGTGTGCACAGCGCTTCTTCACAGCATATTTGTGTTTATTATCTATCTGTTCGCGCGTCGATCAGCACATTCAACTGACCGCGGCCCCACATTGTGGTCGGAAGTACAGGCGGTTTACACGTCGTAGTTAGGCGATTGGAGGAGCTGGTTCGCGACCTTCCTGTTCCTGGGACAATCGGTCGAGCGCGATAGCGTGTCAAAAAGTCTTCCTATCCCTTCAAGGTCACACCCCTTCGTCCGATGGCATGACGCTCGTCGTCGCATTAGCCACAGCCTGACTATTGTCTGGCCGGACGCATCGCTGCTAGGCGCGTGAAGATGGTCAAAGGCAGGCTTGTATTCAAACTAGTGAAGCCACACGATCGTCTACCGAGAAAGCAGGGCGTCACGGCCTGCCGAATGCGATTTCCCGCCGCCCTGCCAGTGTCAGTGCGCTCCGGGCCAGAAAGTAGAGTTCGCGGCCCAGGGAGCGTACATCCTGAAGCAATGCTATAAAGACGGGCTCTGATCGCTTTCGTAATCGCCAGCGGAAGCGAGTACCAGGGTGTTTATGTGCAGCACGACGCAATAGCCGGAGAGCTTCCTCCATCGTCGGACGGTCATCCGGGTTCCGACGAGTCATCCTGAGGAGCAGATGTCGCAGAAACTCAAGATTAGTGCATTTCTTCAATACTGTGAGAACGTATAGCAGCGCTTAACATCGCGGGAGTCGTACCTGCACGTAATGCTGGAGGTAGAAGTTTCCGAGTATATAAACGTCCAGCTTGAAGGGATCGTATGGGACCGTCTCTGACAACTCCGGAGCAGTCGGGTCGCGGCCGACGATACCAGTGACTCGATGTGGCCCCGGTCCAATGAATCGAGTTGAAATTCCGAAGTCGATGAAGTAGTAGCGAATTGGCGGTTGGCACACGCAGCGCGCTAACGGTTCAATATCGGTCTTTCCGTCTGCAGCAAAGCTCATCCACTGAGGGTGAGGCTTCAACTTTCCTGTGTACGCAGAGCGACTATCTTGCAAAATGTTACGATGAGTGCAATCGCTGCAGACAGGAGTCTTAGCATATGGGTCGCCGCGAAGTAAAATGAGAGACTCACCGATGCGCAACACGGTAGTCATGAAGAAAGGTAAGACCCTGGGGTCATCAGCCGGGTGCGTTGCGGATACCATGGGAAGAACGCACCTCGAATGTCTGGAGCATCATATCTACGAGCTCGTTGACATGCAGGATTGGCAGAGAATAGAAGTCCTGTAGCCATGGAGTAACAATGAAGACGCCATCAGGGTCACTGGGATGCGGGAATGAGTCAAGGAGGGGGTTGCAGTGATTTCGCGAGTCGGCCAGCAATTCCGGGGAAGAAACGAAGTGGAGAACGTCAAGTTCATCCCGCGTGTGCGCCTCGGTCGGAATCCACTTCAGGGCAACCACAAGTCCATCCGATTCGCGTCGCGCGTCCATTACCAGGGGTAACTGAGCCCATTCGTAGACAAGATATATCAGCGACGAAACTCAGCAGAAACTGAGCACGCACCGACGCTAAGATACGGTCTTCGAACTCTTCGGGGTAGATATCAGTACCCACCCACGGCGCAGTCCATCCAGGCGTATACCGGGGCCTTAAGATGTAGCCCTTGGTGAGTAGGTACGGCTGAATGTCGCGCCAAAACGCCTCGTTCTCCGTGAGCTTGAACAGGCCCTTGGCAGCGGCTTCTGCCGTGAGCGCAGCCATTTCGGGACCGCCGCGTGTGGAAGGGGGATAGCGCACATAGTCGTCTTGCAGCGGGTTGCGACTCTGCATCGCAAGTGAGCGGTGGTGGAGAAGGCACCGCGGTTTGTTGACCTATGTTTGCACTTGTTGGATACCGCTCCGGCCCGACCTCGAGGACACAATGGGCTCAAAGGCGGATCTGGGGCCGCTCAACGTGAGACCGCCTCATGGCAGACCCCGGAAACATAATCCAACTGGTTGAGAGAGAGTAAAAATTGTTTGTTATCGGCGGACGTTAAGCGTCATGGGCGCCCGAAAGAAAGTTCTTCGGTGCCAACAGAGAAACGACGAGACTGAAAGTAAACTTCCCGGCATAAACAACGAACGTCTCGGACCAGAGCCTTCAGAAAAGTTTCCGAGCGCTTTCTAAGCCTCCAGCGATAACCCAGGCCCCACGGCCCTCGTGCTGCTTTTCTGAGCGCGCGGAGAGCCTGTTCCATGTTGGGCCGCCTTTCCGGAACCTGGCGAGTCATCCTGAGCAGAAGCGGTCGCAAAAACTCCAGATTTGAATATTTCTGGCCTATATCAGAGCCTTGTCATTTGGATATAGGCCAACGCACCTGTACGTAGGACTGTAGGAACCAGTTTCCGACCATATATACGTCCAACTTGAACGGGTCGTAAGGGACCGTGTCGGACAGCTCTGGAGCCGTGGGATCACGCCCGATAGTGCCGGTGACACGGTGGGGACCGTCGCCAGAGAAACGCGACGAAATCCCAAAGTCGATGAGGAGATAACGAATCCTGGGCCGGCACATACAGCGATCGCGGGGTTGGATATAAGTTGTACCGTCCCTTGCATAGATCATGCGTAATGGGTGTGGTTCCAAGCCAGGAAACGCTGGCCGCGCGTCCTGCATCACGTTTGTGTGAGTGCAATCACTGCGAACGGCATGAGTGAAGCCGGCAGAAACGAGCAGACGCCTCTTACCGGTGAGCGACACGATGCTCATGCAGAAAAGCAAGGCCCTAAAGGCCTGTCAGTACCAGATTCAAGAGGCAGAAGTAGGGCACCTCAAAGGTTTGGATCATGAGATCAACGAGCTCGTTGACGTATGAAATCGGGAGGGAATAAAAGTCGAAGAGCCAAGGAGTAACAATGAGGACTCCATGGGGATCGTTCGGATTCGGGAACGAGTCGAGCAGCGGGTTGCAATGGTTTTGCGGATCAGCGAGCATATTCGGCGTGGAGACGAACTGGAGGACGTCGACTTCGTTGCGGGTATGCTCCATGAATGGAGCCCACTTGATAGCCACGGTCATGCCGTCTTCTTCTCGTTGAGCGTCCACGACCCAGGGCAGCTAAGTCATCGTCAGCGGCATTTAGGGTCCACGAAGGGACGCACCTCGTTGCTGATCGATTCTTCGAAGAGATGAGGATATATATCCGTCCCAATCCACGGTGGCGTCCATCCAGGAGTATATTTGGAGCGTAGCCTGTAGCCCTTAGAGAGGAGGTATGGTTGCAAGTCGCGCCAGAATGTCTCCATTGGATCCAGATCGAAGATGCCGTCTGCTGCAGCCTCCGCAGTGAGCGCGGCCATCTTCGGGCCACCACGCGTTCTCGCAGGAAAGCGGATGTAGTCATCTTGCAATGGATTCGGGCTGGTCATCGAGAACTGCGGCGAGAGCAGACCAACGCGTTTGTTGTGCTCCGTTTGTTCATGTTGGCTGCCATTGTGCAGCTCGGCTTGAAAGTCGGTATTATGTCAAAATCTCACAGGGACTTACACACAGCACTGGTGATCCGTGTCAATGGCTGCAGAGGTGATTCCTGCTTTCTCCCCGTGGTACTGTTGAATATTGTCTCCTCTCGGCTGCTTTTGAGGGTGTATGAAGTGCGTCCGATCTTCAAACCCGCGAGATTAGTCAACGCCTCGTGTACGATGATGTAGGAATAACGGGCCGTACCCGAAATGAAATTGCCAAGCACATGGCACGGCTCGTTGCATTGTCTCGTCAGTCCTGAGCCGCCACCATGATGGGGCATCAGCATCACGTGACCGGCGGACGTCGGGCCTGTGGGTCTTTAAAAAGCGTGGCAGCAAGCCGGGATATGCCGCGCCTTGCTTTGTCTCCCGCCTTACACCACGTCTGCGCACATGGAGCCAATCGAGCCCACAGCGCCGCGCAAGGCCCCCCTCCGCGAAATGACCCTCAACCGCGCTATCGACCCGGATTACAGGCGTCCTGGCGGTCGCTGGGCGAAGTTCACCAACGAGGTCGGGCGCGCGCCTGAGGTCGCTGCCGTCTGCGGCCCGCTCCACTCTTGGGGCGCCCCGCCGACGACAGGCACCTCGACCGTCAGCGCCGCCCAGGACGACGAGGCGACGCCCGCGGGCGTGCACGACGACGAGCGCGCCGTCCGCACCACGTTGCGCGAGGCCGGCCCGGGGCCGACGAACGCCGTCGAACATTCTGCTGCTGCGGACGGCAAGGCTAGGTCGGGGTTGAACAGGCCGGCGAAGGCCGCCCTCGCTCTTTCTTCGTCCGTCATGCCCAACGACCCACGCTCGCTCCGCCCCGCGCGCGCAGCGCCCACGGGCACCTTCGCCATCGAACTCGACGTCTTGTCGACCCTGCGCCCGGCAGGCCAGTTGCCCAAGGCCGTGGCACCTGGCGTGCAAACGCCCATGCCGACGCCCGGCCAGCACTCGTCGACACAGCAGGCGCGCGCGCTGACAACGGATTCGCGTCCAGCGTCGGCGGCGCGTCTCGCTGGCATCAACCAGGAGCCGTCCGCACCGGCGGCTCCAAACGCGAATCAATTTTTCAACGCGGAATCGCCTGTCGCGGCCGCCGCCCGCGTGCGCAAGCTCATGGACGATTTCGTGAGCGGTTCGAGGCCTCGCGCGTGCCGCTGGTACTGACCCCATCTTCGCAGCGCAACGCAGGCAACAAGGAAAACGTACCGCCGTCGTCTGCCGCGGCGCCTGGCACCGGCCACCCGCCATGGCGCATTCCGAAGCCCAGGTATACGCGCGAAAAGCTGGACGAGTTTCTGGCCCAGATCGATGCCATCCGGCCGGCGACCCCCGCGCCCGCACCCGCGTCCCCCGCCGAGTCCGACAGGCCGGACAGCCCGTCGTCGTCGGGACCATGGACGCCCCGGCCGCCGCCCCGGCCGTCCCCCAGCACCCGGTCCGAGGAGCCGGTCGACCCCGACGACGACGTCCCGCTGCTCGAGCTGCCGCCGGCCGTCTACAGTGTATCATTCGTCGCGCCAAAGTGCATTTTCGTGGACTCCTTCCTGGAGTACCCAGACAAGCTCCCGATTCCGTTCCCGATCGAACCCGAGATGCTGACGCTCCTGCGTGGGCAGAACCCGGGAGGGGACGAGGAGAACGCCAACGCCGGCAACGTGGCTGACGACGAGGACGAGCCGACAGAGTACGCGCTCTGCCCTCTGATCGTCCTACCCGCCGACGCGGCGTGATCATAACGGCTCGCTCTTCCTTTGTACATGACTGCTCACGACCTGGCCGGTGCTCGTCAATGACTGCGCCGCCCTCTCACGATTTCTCCTTACCGTCCATTATGCTCTATCTCCGTCCCAGTATCGTCTTGTACAAACGTTCCGTCCTTGCAATCGATTCAGATGTGGCCTCTACGTTCTTGTGCGGTCGAGGAGCGGCGGGGTGAGGGAGAGGGAGGCTGAGCGGAGTGGAAATCGATGTCATCTTTTTACCAAAACTACTAAGCACCACGCGCACAGCATGCTCCTCGCGGTGGGTTGGCACGCGGCATTCATCTAGGAGATCACAATGCGGCAATATCACACTCGGGGACGTCTGTCTTTCGATTCCAACGCTCGGGCGAGATGAGTTTTTTGTGCGTCATCGCAGACAATGACCATGCAGCGCCTGCATCCTTCATCGCCATGTAACTATTATCCTATTATCCTACGCTCTATGAAGTCCTGCAGAGGCCCACAGTTTCATTCATGCTCAAGACTGCTTCGTCCCGGCGTGCGTTTGCGACGGTCGACACAGAATCCATTCGCGCAGACCCGTCTGAGCAGATACAGTGTGATCTGCAAATGCAAATGAAGATCAGCTTCACCTCATCGCCAGAATACGGGCACACCATGAAAATAAACCAACTCCTACTTCCTCTTCTTCGCCGACTTGCTGTCCCTCCGCCCCTTGCCCTTCTTGTCGCCAAAGCCCGCCTTCTCCTTCTTCTCGCGCGCCTTGTTCTTGACGACCTGCCACGCCGCGTCCTGGTCGGTGTCCTCGATGACCAGCGCGCCGGGATCGCCGTCAATCACGTCGAGCATGCCCGAGTCGGAGTCGTCGCTGTCCGACCCGGCGGCCTGGTCTTCCTCCTTGACGGGCGGCGGCGAGGACGCCTTAGCCTTGCCCTTCTTGGAGGACGAGGACGGCGCGGGCACCTCGTTGTACTTGAACGCCGGCGGCGGCGCGGGCGACTCGCGCTTCGGCCGCTTGGGCTGCGTATCGGACGGCGTGTCGCCGTAACCTGACCCGAGTGTCAGCGACAACAATACAACGGCAGGAAGGGAGGAATGGGATGGCGGCGTACCTGCAAACGGGTCGAACGCAGGTCTTCTGCGTTTTCCAGAGCCGCTCGGCGCGCTGGTATCGGCGGCGGAAGCGGCCTGTTCTTGGTCTGCTTTCTCTTCGTCGTCGGCGCCGCGGTGCTTGGCAAGCTCGCGCTCTTCCGCCGACTTGGCTTGCGCGATAGCAGCGCGGATGAACCGCCCAGCAGCCGCCCTGTCTATTGCCAGGCGTCCTGTGCGAAGTAAATGTTGGGATGCGAACGACCTCCAGTTGTACGATGGACGTACGCTTTTCTGGGTCTTCTGCATGCTTTATTTTGGCGAAATATTGCTTTATACGCTCCTATGCGATCATGAGTACCATTGAAGACGGCGTTGTGAGAAGGAAGTTCGTACCAATTCAGCGACGACGGGATGGGTCTTGGGGTCGACTCCGCGTGTCTTCAGGTAAACTAAGCTCAGCTTCAGCCGTCAGACTGGTATTTAAGAAGTATGACTGACTGAATATAAGGTCGTGGACCATGTAAGGGACGAGCACGTTCAGCTTCGCCTGGTCCAGTGTGCCCAGGTCGGCGAGCGACTCGTGGAGCGGCTTGGAGAGCAGCGTCTCGAGCGAGTCTTCGAGGCTGTCGAGCGAGTCGTTGAGCTTTTCCACGACCTTGCGGTACCGCGCGGTATCGGAGTCCATGGCGGAAAGTAGGAAGGAAAGGACGTCGAGCGGAGGTCGAAAGCGCGCGCTCCTTGTCTTCCGCCCTCTTCGTCCGAGTCCGCAGTCAGTTCACAGAGCTTCCCAGGCACGGTTCCGAGGATCTATCTATCCGTGCCTCAGTAGGGATGATCTTCTGCTTCGTTTTCCTTCCGCAGCCGCTGTGGTCCCGAAGGAGGAGCCGGCAAGCCGGCGCGGTTTGGTCCGAACCTACTGTGGTCCACGCTTTTCTCGATGCCATCATCACCCTCCTCGGTCCCGAACCTGGATATCCCAATCTGTTCCCACCGTGCCTCTGTGTCTGGAGGCCTGTCCTGTACCTTGCGTCTGCTACCCGGTGACCTCAACTTGCTCAGCTTTGCGGATAACGGTTGTCTGTCCATTCTACTCGACGGGTACTCTGGATCTGGGAAACGGGACTCTCGCAACCGTGTCTACCCTTCTGCGCCAGTGGTGTGACATCTTCGAAACGTCAAGGCACTATCCTTGGCACACACACGCCTGTGCTACAAGTACAGGATGCGGCGCGCGATGAATGACCCCAATATATACTGTCCAAATGTCCAAGGACCGCTGTGCTCGCGGGAGTCGACACCGTCTACGAAATGTCTTTTCAGCCTCACTAAACTGCATCCTGTACGGCCTGGGTGACTTACCAGACCACGTCGCGCTTGAACGGAGTGTTCGGCCCAGAGTTCAACGGCTCAATCTCGCCCGGGCCGAACGGAGCTGGCGCAGCCTGGACAACGGCGAGTGCAACAACGGCGAAAGCAATGCGTGCAAAGATCAGCATTTTTGGATGACGGGTGAATGCAGGGGGGATAAGGAACGTCGGTTTAGCATGGTGCAGGATTTTATTAGAGTCACTGGCCTGCGCCTGACTGCGCGCCACGCATGATCGACTGACGGATCGGCGGCTCCGACTCGCGCTGCCGCGGTGGGAGCGCGCGATAGCTGGGTTGATTGCAATATCCAGCTCGGTACCATGGGTGCTGCGAGTGTGGTTAGTGCTACAGAAATCGTGACGCTTCACTCGCGTAGTACGACAGGGCTGTTCAAATACTAGCATCGAGAGGTCGATTGCACTTCTATCTCGACAGGTCGAGAGCTTCCTTCGCATCTCGGTACGCCAGTCGACCGGCCTCTCTCAGTACTGCGGCCATGATGCATCGTGCAGAGGATGCGCAAACTGCCGAAGGACACTCACTTGTTCATGGTTGGATGATTTGCCTACGCGCGATCGATTGACTGTCATCAGGATCCCAAGCTCTGTTTTCGACAGCGGACGCGGTATCTACTACACGCCACGGGTAAGGGTCTGCGCCGACGCACACACTACATGTAAGTGTCGAAGGTTGCGGGGCACTGATTTGCTCGCTTGCTCAGGCTCCCCATATGCGCGGCTGGATCTGAGTGAACGCCAAACGGTCAGGTTCAGTAGCTGCGGTACTACTGTGCGGGCGTTTTCAACTAACCAGAATCCGTCGCACTCCTCTCGTTTGAGCGGCGTGCACGAGTCCGTGTTGAGGCTGTTGGCCTTTTCTCCCGGCCCGAACGGTCGAGCAAGGCCGGAGGTGAGAGAGAGGGCGATTGCGAGGAGAACGGAGTGACTGATGAGCATATTATTCAGATTCTTCGTCGGATGCCTTTTTTCCATTATGCATGTGGCAGCGTTTGGCTTTATATCATCGCCAGTCGAGTGCGACTCTGTGTACGCCACCTGACTTCGCGTAAGCGCTGCTCAATCCCTGTTCTAACTTCGGTGTTCACTTGAGGTTTACCCGGCCGGCCACCAGGGTCCTGCTCGGCATTTGTTCATACCATCGGTGAGAAGCACGAATAGGACCGGCGTCCCAATAGCCACCGTCCCGCACCGACCGGAATCTGCGTGTGAGCGAAGCACGTTAAACGCTTGATTCGCAAATCCCGCCGGTCATCAGCTCTTCCATGCCCGCTCACACCGCCCGGTTGAAGTTCGCAGCACATGCAGCGGCCCGCACGCAACAGAACCGGCGGAAAGAGATACGTTTGCGCGCTTCCGAGGATACCACGTCAGCGAGCGGTTGCTTCGCTGCATTCCACCCGTCTGCCTCTAAGCACATAAGGGGAACGAAAGATCTGTAGGCAATCTGAGCCTTGGAACCGACAATGCCTGGCGACGAACGTCTTACCCCCGGCCGCCACCTGTTCACGACCTCCAGCGGAGCCACGCTCACCTATTACATCTGTGGACAGGGTCCTCAGGTTCTCGTCAACGTAGCCCCCGGCTGGGGATGTGCGTCGGTACTGTATCAGAACAGCCTCCAGTTCCTCGAGGATAGCTTCACCTTCGTGCACCTCGAAGTGCGCGGCACGCGCGAGTCCTCATTCCCCGACGACCCCAGCCTCATGAGCAGCTGGCACATGGCCGAGGACATCGACTCGCTCCGAATCCATCTCGGCGTGGAGCAGCTGGAGGGTCTCATGGGCCACTCGAACGGCGGGTGCATCGCGACGTGGTACGCCATCCGCTATCCCGCCCGTCTGCGCCGGCTCGTCCTCGTCGGCACCCAGGCCTTCGGGCCTGAGGCGCAGGAGCTCGCGCAGCCCGCCACGCAGGCCATCCTGGACGCGCGGCATGAGCGCGACGCCGTGGAGGCGTACCGCGTCTACGACCCGGCGGCGTTCACGACCGACGAGGCCTTCGGCGCGGCGCTCGACGCGATCATGCCGCTGTACTTCGCCGACTCGGAGAGATACGTCGAGTACTTCAGGAAGGAGGTCTTCACCAACGGCCCGCCGCAGGCGAGATGCGTCGCGGCGCAGTGGCCCGCCGAGAAGCAGCACTTGGATCAGGTCGAGCAGCTCGGCCAGATTCAGGCGCGGACGTTGGTCGTCGTGGGCCGCGAGGATTTCATCTGCCCGGTCCCGGCCAGCGATCTCGTTGCCGTCCTCGTGTCCACGGCGACTCTGGAGGTAGTCGAGGGCAGTGGCCACCTGCCTTGGATCGAACAGAAGGAGAGGTTCGAAACGGTCTTGAAAGCGTTTTTCGGCATCGTATAAACTGGTTGGATGTATTGAATGTCGTTCAAATAGCGCATTTCAGTGCCCGATTGGCAGAAATCTGGACAGTGAGTGATCATGAGCATCGTCCAGGTTCAAGAGGTTGTCGGCCGATTCCGCAACTTGCTCCTCGACGTCGGCGTCGCCAAGTACTCACATACACATTTTCATACACTTGGCTAAATCATTACTGACTCGCCGGCGACGTTTGCTCCTTGCCAACTCCTTGCTGCTCGCAGGCGTAAGGGATTCTATCACTAAAATACGACTGCTTGGTACCAGCAGGGTGACAGGCCTTTATTTGGTGCTACTCTTTGCAGCCTCACTAGCGCAATTCGTCGGTCAGGCGTACGCCCTGGGCATACGAAGATTGTCTATTCCCATTGCTTCACCATCTCTTGCTTCCAGGCCTCGCGCTGCTCGTATCCAGTAGTGACTGCTCGACTCCAGTCCCGACACACATGCGTCGATCCAACTCTATTCAGCTTCCAGTCTCGAAATAGTACGTCGGCGGGCTCGAGCGTGCGGTCGGGTGAACACAGCGTCATTTGGCGAAGATAGTTCAGGCAGTGTTGCGCGTGCGAATTCGACACCTGCTCGGACACGATGGCCGGGAACAGCGCGCGATGGATCATGCGCAAGCAGTGCATCTGGTGGTACATCGAGGGCGAGTATCTGTGGTGGGTTGGCCCTCTGAAACAGCAGTCAGCATCTGTCGCAGGAGCGACTCTGGTCCGCGCATACAACTTGTACCACGCGAACGCGTCCACGGTGTCCTCCCAGTCGCTCATCGCGGACTTGCCCAGGCCATGATGCACGCTCTCCTCGACGTCCATGGCCACGAGTTGTGCGTCCCGGGGCTCTATCAGGTACATCGGAAAGTCGCTCCCCACGTAGGCTATGGTCAGGCTAATCAGCGTCGCGCGAGTGTAGTACTCAGATCGCTCACAGTAATTTCTCGGGCCTCTAGGGTCATTTGTTGCAAGGTGAGGCGTGATGGAGAGGAGAACCTGCAAGTTGACCGCTGCTACGAAGGCGCAGACAGCCGCAAGGAGCGTTTGGGCGCTCGGATACGACATGGATCCTACAGCAACTGGGGGGAGGCTGCCGCACGAAGGTGTGTAATTGTACCGCCATGGTACGAATCCCTTTCTGGTCTGAAGTCGGCATTTCGAGGAGTGGAACCCAGCGCTCAGGAGTCAGCCCTGAGATGAATTCCGGGCCTGTGCAAACGGAGATCCCGGTTCGTCATGAACCCTGCGCGCGCGATGACTAGCAGCGCGGCTCTGCTAAATGGTACCTCCGCGCGTGTCTGGAAGGGCTAGAAACCCCGGTGACCGTGTGCTAATTAGAGGTTGTTGTGTGCTTTCGGTGTTCTCAGTCGGGACCGAGGCAGTCTAGTGTTTTGCCGCATTCCAAGAGTCATCCACATGATATTGACGGCACTTACATCACAGAGAACGGCGCCTACGGAGTGGCTTCGCTAATATTGGCCCGTGCCCGTGTCCAGGCCTTCCCCAGAGCGACTGCCGACCTCTCGACTGCGCTCCAATCGCGACAAACATGCGTCGAGCCACCCCGATCGTGTTCCCTGTCCCGGGAAAGCGAATCGGGTGGTTCGAGGGTGAGGTCGGGGTTGCATAGGATCATCTGCCGCATGTAGTTGAGACAGTGCTGAACGTGTCCGAAGGTCATCTTTTCGGGATGCAGGTGCGGGTACAGGGCGCGATGAAACCTGCGCATGCAGTGGTGGATATGTGCCACGGAGTGGATGAAAACACGATGACCAGGTCCCCTGTCGATGTCTCCTCAACATATTCAAGCACGCAAAACGATTGGGCAAGGGTTGCCGACGGACATGCGAAAGAGCAGCTGTTCAGGGCTAACGCTGTCCCAATTGGCGAACGCGTCATGGCCAAGACCATAATGCACGCTGTCTTCAAAATCCAGAGCAACGCGAGGCAGATCATCCGGCGGTATCATGTAGAGGGGGTGGTCGTCGCCAACGTAAGCTGAGATGTACGTTACAGTCATCCTTAGGGAGCCTGAGGAACTCTCACAGTGTCTTGCGCCTCGCTGCTCCATCTTGAGAGTGTCGAGTCTCTGGCGCACAATGAAATTGATCGCGGTATTCACGAGCGCCGTCAGTGCGCAGGTGAGCGCAAGGAGCGCGTTGGATGATACCATGCCTTGCGTTCCTCCGCGACATTCCGTTTGTAGCGCATTGGATATCCGGGTTGTGTGGGATCCCGAAGACGGGATCAGTCGGCTCTTCCTCGACGCGCCGGTCTCCGACGACATCGGCGGGCCAGGGCCCATATGATGAGTCCCTTGTTGCCGCACTCAGGATTTCTGTGATTTTAGGGGCCGGAGTAATCAAAGGGCGTCCTTCCAATGCCGTCCTGGTCCGCCGTCTGCCTGAGCGGCATCCTCGTACTGCTTACTGCCGTCCAACTCGTTCTCTCACTGCGTCTATTGGGGATTGGGTGGAGATTTGACTCGGCTTATAGTACGTCTCCATATTCACAAGCTATCATGACATGACATTGCATCTCAACACCGTTGAAGCCTATCTTGGCCGCGACCACCCTGTCACACTTCCGACCAAGCCCCTGCGATACGTCGTCATGTACGAATCAAACACGGTTCATCTGCAGATGAACACGACTACCGCTGCGCACGAGTGGGCCCTACAGGCGCCATACGGAGGACTCGTATACCTCGGCCTACGCAATCGCCCGTTCATGGTCAGCATGTTCCACCAGATCATGTGCCTGGACGCCATCCGTCGTGCCGTCCTTCGTGTGGACAATGTCCCGCACAATGAAACAAATAGCGACTCTCGCAACCAGTCGACGAGGGACGCCGATTCTACGCTCCCGGTGCGGCATTGCATGAACTACCTCCGTCAGGCGGCGTTGTGTCAGATCAACACCAGGCTGGAGAGCGTGCACTCCGTTAACCCTCCTGGTTCGTACCCTGAGGAGGATCATATCTGCTATGACTGGAGGGTCGTCTACGAGGAGATGAGAGCCAACAACGACAGGCACAGTGTCCAGGCCAGGCAGGCCAAGTTTTAAGGCGGGCTAGAATGTTTCTGAATTAGATATTGTTGGCGATCCACGTTTGCCTATTGATATGAATTGCAAGAGTACTCAAACCAAGGTCTCAGACCTCCCCAATCCTCGTGGTGCTATCGTAGATGTCGCCGCCCTTTCTTGGCGCTGACATTGACATCGCGTCCATTCCCTTCGACTCCTCCGTTCCCGTAGTCTTGGGTTGAGGTTTGGCACGGGCGAACGAAATCTTGCTTGCCACCGTCGCCGAAATCGCCTCCTCTGAAAATGCCCGCCCTCTGGCGACTCGGATTATAATGAGTAACGGGGCAATGCACTGCAAAATGCATCAGTTGTTTACATGGGGAGAGCTGCCGTGCAAGTACCATGGCTTGCGCTTGAATTGGCAGGCAGACGTTGAACAGGGAGTCGTTGACGGAATAGGTTGCAATGAACAATATCGAGAAGACTGCGTATAGTGAAGCGCTTTCAACCTGAATAAAGCTCAGCTTGGCCCTTCACGGGCTTCAAATAACATCGGACTGACCAGCATTGCGGCAACTCCGGTGTACATGCGAGCGTGCTCCGGCCCAAGAAGTTTCTGCAGGCGGCGGCGCATGACAAGCAGCTTCGTTACGATCATGAGAGTCAGCAAAAGGTTCAACGCGATACTGCACGCCATACAGTGAGCTCTTTGTGGATTGTGTGATCCCGGAGGACCTACCTGAGACTGAAGTAAGGGAGTGCGAGTGCCAGTCCGATCCTGGAGAAGAACTGAGAACCGGGTCTGGCAAGTTGGCAGACAGTCATGATGGACATTGCTACAAAGCGGTGAGCCTGGGAAGGCTGTCTTGCCGCTAAGACGGACGTACTAGTGGACCCGAGGTATACGAGGATGGGGAAACACACGATGCGCCAATTCCGGCCCCACACGACCCATGTACGATACAGCTACCCAGGGAATGGGTCAGCTGCGGCGCACGGGGAGCGACAATGCATACCAGTAGCCCATCGGCCAAAGAGTTATTGAAGATGAATGCCGCATTGCCAAACACGACTGCAGTGTATCATCGATTCGGCTGCTAAGTTACGTGCTCGGCGTCACCTACTCATCGGAGTGTTGTAGGCATTGATATAGAATCCAACAGGACCGCCGCTTGGGAATCTGAGAATCTGAAGGTACGGCGATGGTGGCCTGCACTCACGGGTAGTTCCTACAAGACGCCGATGAGAGGTCAGTGTCCTGGATTGCGATTGTCACGAACCGGTAATCTATGAACATCTGGCTTGCCCACTTCACATTTGCTGTCATGTAGAGGGTCGAGCCAGTGAAGAGGAGAACCTGAATGCTGTTGAGCGCGTGCATACACTGTCACGAGGTGGTCGTACCGTATACGTCAACATCCCCCACTCGACGTTTCTCCACGGCTTTCCGTGGAGGAAAAAGTGGAGTGCGATGAGAACGAGGATGAAGTGTGCGCCATAGAGGAACGAGCCGATGACTGCACTGGCGAAGTTGGTGTGCTCGATGTAAAGATCGCCGGGGGATTCGCCAGGGGGGAGGTAGCTGGACGTCTCGTTACTAGCCATCTCAGCTCCGCGAGAAGGGGCGACTCGCGCGCGCGGGTTCTCTGCCAGATGTTTATATCTGCACCAAAGGTCTGGATAAGCGGGCCGTACAAGAACTATGACAGTTCACACCGCGGGCAAGAACCGTGCAAGTGGATTTCCACTTTCGAAGCAAAAGTGGGGGCCAAGTGTGTATGAAAGTAGCAATGCCGGCCAGTCTGCACGCTGCAGACACGAGGCCTTGGTCATGAGATATTCACCGCCATGAGTCGGAACCGTCCGCGGATTTGCATCCGTGAATCGCAGCCGGACCGGCACAGCCACAGCGCATCGCTTGCAACTGCAAGATCCGGAGCGGTGCGATCTCTCGCTCTGACCATGTCAGGCAGCAGAAACCTCTGTGTCTGTGTTTGCGCATCGTGCCGCAAAAGCTCGTTTGTCAATGAGCACCACCAGCAGCAGCCCGGACGCTATGTTTCATATTCAACCCGCGCTAAACATATGCGATGCGATAGGCAGCAGCGCGAGTCTCCGTCGAGCGGAGACTCATCCCCAGAGCGCTCAGAACCCACCGACTCGCCCAAATCGCCACCAGCTGCCCAGGCGGATGCTATCAACGAGGCTGCAGCTGGTGCACACACTTGATCATTCCTCAAAGCCCATTACTCATATATTGCAGGTGTGGATCAGGGAGTTCGAACGGTGGTTGAGATGTGCCAGATCCTTGCTGTCTGGCTTTTTCTGTGTGCTGGATTGAGTCGTGTGGCTGTCAACAAGGTCCTGTTGGCACTGCGACTGATTCTACTTGCCGTGCTCGGTCTGGTCTCGCTCGCCCTGTCCATCTCCTTCGCCCAGTTCACGGTGCCTTCCATGACCCTACCTGCCGATATCCGCACCATTCTCAGAGCTATGCATCTGGAGCCTCAGATTGAACGCACAGTCTGTTGTCCCAAGTGCTTCACCGACTATGCACTGGAGGATATCCCGGAACAATGCACATGGAAGGAGTCACCACGGAGCCGACCCTGCGGTGAGCGCCTGCTCATGCACAGGAGTACTCGAAATGGTCCAAAACTCGTCCCTCGCTCATTATTCAGCCGCCAATCTTTTGATTCCTGGCTCGAGTTCTTTTTGTCACGGCCAGATACAGAGCGGCTCCTCGACGAGTCATACGCATATCAACCCTCGGGCGACACAATGTTTGGCATATGGGATAGCCCAGCATGGCGGAGCCTATTCACATTTACCACAACTAGTGGCTGCCTCACGTTCTGCTTATACCTCGACTGGTTCAACCCGTTGACCAACAAAATAGCCGGCAAGAAGATATCATATGGTGCAATCATATTGTGCTGCATGAACCTTCCGCCCGAGCTTCGACACCTCCCCGAGAACGTCTATTTTGCTGGAATTATCCCTGGGCCCCGCGAGCCATCCATTGTGACACTCATGCACGTCCTGGACCTCCTTGTCATGGTCCTTGCAGCGTACTGGGTTGGGAAGGTTGTCCGCACTTTTCGCTTCCCTAATGGTCGCCATATCCGCGTTGCGCTGATACCACTTATCGCCGACCTCATTGCCATGCGGAAGATGGCTGGCTTTGGATCGCATAGCTGCACTTATTTTTGCTCGTACTGCCTTTGCACGCTTGACAATATCTAAAATCTCGATATTGACAACTGGGCAAAGCGCGACCGCAATACAGTGCGATCTCAAGCTGTTGCATGGAAGGCGGCGCACACCAAGGTTGCTCGGAAGGCCCTCTTCCGCCAAACCGGTGTGCGGTGGTCACCGCTCCACGACCTGCCCTACTGGGATCCGGTCAAGCATCTTGTGCTTGGATATATGCACAATACCCTGGAGGGGATCCTCCAGCACCATGCTCGCACCAAGTGGGGCATTGGTGCCAAGTACAATCCATTTGCTCTTCTTGTTGATGACGCATCCACCATCCGCGGCGATGACGAGCGTAACGAGATGGACGAGGAGCTGCGGGACTTGACCGACGAGAGCTCTGAGCATGATGATATTCCTGCTCAGCCAATCCGGGTCCGCTCTCAGTCCCAGTCTGCTGCTATGGATGCTGGGGAGATGCAGGTCGACGACAACAATGATGATGACAATGACGACAATGACCCTGACTTTGTACCGGATGATGATGGTTCGGACGAGGAGGATCCACGGCCACTCGAGGACCCTCCTGCCAAGGGTTGCCTCTTCTCTCCTGCGCAGCTAGACCTCATCCGAACATGCTTTCGTGACGCGAGCATGCCGACGTACATGGAACATCCTCCCACAAACTTCGGCGAGGCTGCCCACGGACGCCTGAAGGCTATCACCTGGCTTGTCATATTTACGAATTTTCTTCCCCTTGTCATACCAGAACTCTGGGCCGATGGGACAGACTGCCCAGAGCCTGAGCTTCTCGACAACTTCTATGACCTCGTCGCATCAACCAACTTGATCTCGTCATATTCTTACTCTCCTGGCGACTCAGCACTCTATCGGGACCACTACCTTCGCTATCGGAAATCGTTGCAGGAGCTTTTCCCTCGCTCGCCCTCAGTTCCCAATCATCACTACGCCATGCACAATGCAGAGCTGATGGACTTCTGGGGACCTCTTCCACTGCTCAGTGAATTTCCCTTCGAGCAGAAGAACGGGGCATTTCAGCGGGTCAAGACAAATCATCACATCTGTGAGTTGAAATAACCAGGTTCACGACTTTGCTAACAGGGAGCAGACGAGATGGATTACACCATGCTCCATAAGACTGCTAGCCTCGGACGTCTGAACGCGTTCCTTCATGATAGCCACCCCGACGACAAGGTCGAGCAGCTCAAATCTGTGTTACGGGCTGATGCACGGGACACGACATCACTCTATGTGGACGGCACAGAACTATCGCCCGCTCAGCAGGCAGACTTCCTTGCGGACTCACCTGCACTGAGCATCCACGACTACGAACGTCTTCTTGCGCACATCAATCGCGGCGGGATTATCTGGCGTAATTATACGCACATTCCGCACCCTGGTGGTGTCCTGATTTTCCCCCCTCGTGCGCTCCCCCTGAAGACCCTGTTGCACCTGGGACGGAGTTTCAGCATCCGGAGTGCACACGAGGGGAACAGCGCCATTCTCTTCAACGATCCCGAGCACGGTGGACGGCAAGCCACGGGATTCATTGCGCAGATGTGGACGGTCCTCCTGCCCCCGAAGCTCCATACTTTGCTCCTAGTCGAGCGGCATGTTGCACCACAATCTCCAGCAGACTCCGTGCGGGGGCCGTACCACAACCGACCGTGGTTCCAATCGAAAATAATTGCTACAACTGCGGGAGAACAGGTGTTCATACGCCCAAAGGATATACTTGGTCAGTGTGTTGTGTGGAGGAGACCAAAGGGAACGTACAATATTTCAGAAGATTTCTATGCTGTAAATTTTTCAGGATACCGCGGTCGTAGGACCATCTAGGTAGTGGAATGTTCAGTCGCAATGTTTGGGCCATAGATGAAGCATACGAAAGGTGATTTACCGGCGGCTTCAGAGGCCTGTCTCCGGCACGCCAAGGCTCGATGTGTCCGAGGGACTAACCCCAATGCGCCGCGGTTCCCGCTCGCGCATCTGCAGCTCGTCTCGGTACCGCTGCGCCTCCGTCCGCAGCACGGGCGCAGGCGGATCCTCGCCGCCGCGGATGTCGAGCTCGACTCGGTGTAGCGGTGCTGCGCATGCACGCGCGGGTCTTCGAAGCGTTGCTGCATGTCATTGTACCGCGGCTGCTCGAACCGCTGCTGCTGGGGCGGGGAGCGCGGCTCGTCGTACAGCGTGCGCGGCGCCATGCGTGGGCTGTCGGCAAAGCGCACGGCGCCGGGGTCGTCGTAAGAGCCTTCGGGGAGCGGCGACGCTTCCTCCTCCCAGCGCTCGCGCGGGTCGAGCGTGAACGCGGCGGCGTGCTCGCGCATCGCCGTCTCACTCTCGTCCGAAATCGGGCTCAACTCGCCCGTGGCCGCGCCGGCAGCGGCGCGCATGTCGAAGCCCGGCGGCAGCGTGCGGCGGCGCTCGGGGCTGATCGCCCAGGGCGTGTGCTGCTCAGCTGCTGGGCGTCGCCGGCATACTGATGCGGCGTCGGGGTCAAGGGCGAGATCTCAACGGGCGACGCGCCCTCGTCGTACTCGTAGTTGCTTGGCGCGCCGGAGACATAAGCGTACTACGAACGGAAGAGACGATCAGAGGGCGCAGATGGTGGAAAGTGAGTGACGCACGGGATGTCGATTGCGGGAGCCCTTGGCTTGGCCGCCGCCGAAGAGCTCTTGGCCGGGGTCGGGTGAGGCGTACGCCAGGCCCGCCTCGTCGTCGTCGTCGTCGTCGTGCACGGACGGCGATAGGATGTGCGAGTGCGATTGCGATTGGAATGCAGGGGCCGGGGGTTGTTTAGGGGGAAACTGAAACGGTTGTTGCTGCTTGGCTGGCGGGAACTGGAACGACTGCTGCTGCTGTGGCTGCTGCTGCTTTGGAGGGAAAGAGAAGGACGACTGGGGTGACGAGTTGGGCTCGGGCTGCGGCGGGCGCATGTACGGATTATGCTGTTGCGGTTGCAATGGCGCCGGCGCTGGGACAGGCGGCGGCGGCGGCTGGTCTGCAGGCTGTCGTCTGATCGGTCTGGAGAAATTGAGGCGCGGCTGGACGGCCTCGGCACTGCTGACGGAGAGCTGGCTCGCGACGCGGTGCTGGCTCTGGCGCTGGCCGTGGCCCTCGTCCGACCACGCTGCAGCAACGACCGGCACCCGGCCCGGCGGCGGCGGCGGCGACTCGTACGAGCGGAAGGCGAACGGGTCCACGTCGCTGTGTCGTGCGGGCGGCGGGAGCGGGACGCCAAGCGCGGCGCCGGGCGACGACGGCGTCAGGCTGGGCGGGCCACCGTCAGGCGACGCGCTCTCGAGCCCGCTGCGGGCGCCGGGGCCGACGGCGGTGAGGTGGGAGAACGGGCGGTGGCCGTCGCCGTCGATGTCGTCCAAGGGCGTCCAGCCGCAGCCCGCATGTCTGCGTTCGGGGAGGAGATGCTGCAGCAGCAGCAGCGGTGGGCAGCACAGAGATATGCGTGTTAGCGCCAGTCTCAGAGGCCTGTATCGTGCATGCAGGGCTTGGATGCATCTCGGGGATTGACCCCAACGTGACCCGGTGTCCAGACGCGGCCCGTGGGTCTGCGCTCGGGGCAGAGATGCCAGCGCCATGTACCGTATCCAAAAGCGCATTTAGCGCCGGCTTCGGAGACCCGTTTCGCGCGCGTGGGGGCTCGATGCGTCCGGGGGATCGACCCCAATGCGCCCCGGTGTCAAGACGCAGCCCGGGAGTCCGCACTCGGGGAGGTCGGGGAGGAGACGCTGCTGCTGCTGCTGCAGCGGCTCACAGCACGTACAAAAGCGCATGTAGCGCCAGCCTTGGAGCCTCATCTCGCGCGCGCCAGGGCTCGATACGTCCGGGGAATTGACCCCAACGCGCCCTGGTGTCCAGCCGCAGCCTGTGTATCCGCGTTCGGGAAGCAGGTGCTGCAGCAGCAGCAGCGGCAAGAACCACGCGCAAAAGCGCATTTAGCGCCGGCATCAGAGCCTCGTCTCGCGTGCGCGTGGGCTCTATGCCTTCGGGGAGTGATCCAAATACACCCGGTGTCTCATCCTGGTCCGCAGGTTCGCGCTCGGGGAGGGGATGCTGGTGTTGCTGCAGCAGCAAGCGGCACACAGAAAGGCATGGTTCCTGTGGCTGTGTGGATGCTTACGTAAGAATTTTGCAAGATGTTGCAAGATTCTTCCGGAAGCAAATGTACTGTCTTGTGGGTGGATCTGATTGTGGGGGCTTGATACACTCAAAGGAGAGGAGCTGTAGCTGCAGCATGTCCTGTGAGCAGTACATACATAGATCCCAAGTTTTTTGTGTGTGTGCAGGCAAGATGGCTTACATAAGCAACTCCAATGTCAGACAGCTGGGTTGCTTACATAATTTCGGATGGTTGCTGTCGTCAAGTTAGAGCTCTGTGACTGGGTCCTGGACAATATACCAGTATATTATATGGCTTGGTATGTGCAAGAGGGCAATGGCTAGTCCACAAATCCGTTATACGGCAACTTGCGAATTAGGCGCCCTGGCCGAACTTTCGCAAGTTGCCGATGCCACAGCTTCCTGGCTTGCTACTTGATCATGGACCTGCGGCCGCTCCAGGACACCAGAGCGCGTTGCGGTCAATCCCCCCAGCGTATAGAGCCCATAAATGCGCAACAAGAAGCCCTGAAACTGGCGCTACGGGTGCTTTTGTACGAGCTGTTTGGCGCTGCTCAGCCAGCAACACCCCTCCCCGAGTGCGGACTCCCGGGCTGCGTCTTGACACCGGGGCGCGTTGGGGTCGATCCCCCGGACGCATCGAGCCCCGGCGGGCGCGAGACGAGCCTGTGACACCGGCGCTAAACGTGCTTTTGTATACTCTAGATGCCGCTGCTGCTGCTGTAGCATCTCCTCCCCGAACGCGGACCCGCGTGTTGCGTCTGGACACCAGTGCGTGTCGGGGTCAATCCCCCGGACGCATTGAGCCCCGGCGCGCGCGAGACGAGGCTCTGATGCTGGCGCTAAATGCGCTTTTGCGCATGGTTCTTGCCGGTTCTGCTGCAGCAGCATCTCCTCCCCGAACGCGGACCCGCGGGCCGCGCCTGGACACTAGGGCACGTCAGGGTCAATCCCCCGGACGCATCGAGCCCCGGCGCGCGCGAGACGAGGCTCTGAGGCCGGCGCTAAATGCGCTTTCGCCCGCCCTTCTTGCCGCGGCTGCTGCACCACCTCCCCACGCACCACCCCACTGCTGTATCGTGACATTGTAGCTCCCATTAACAGTATCCCATTACTCATGATCAGGAGAATATACAAGTATCTGTAACAACCGTTTTGTGAAACCAGGTTTGGGACATGCAACGAGCCAGCGTGCAGGAGAGCATAGGAGTAAAGAGCCATGTGTTGGAGGGAACGAGGGACATGGACATGATATAGGTGAGCACCGGTCTTGGTTCATAGTGTTGCATGTTGACAAAATCCTATTGTCAAAATCAGTGGAAGGTGCCACGTCGACGGCTTGATCGTACCTCAGCCATCTGTCTCCATATCATCTGAGCGTCGCCGGCGGCGATTACCACCAGCACCCCCTCCACCACCCTCACCACCACCCCCACCGCTGCCACCTCCACCACGGCTGCCGCCGCCGCCACTGCCGCCGCCACCGCCACCACCGCCGCCACTGCCACCACTGCCGCCACCACTGCCCCTACCGCTGCCCCCACCGCCTCCTCTTCCGCTGCTGTTGCCTCCCCCAGCACCACCCTCGCCACCCTCCTCATCCTCAGAGTCACTTGTGTCGGCATCTGGGTCAGACGATGCGGCATCTGGGACGTTGAACCCGGGGATCTTGTAGAGCGCAAGCACCGCGTTGCCGTATTTCTCCATGAACGCTGCCTCCTTCATGGTCATAGACTCATGCGGCGGGTTCTTGTACATGAGCTCCTCGTCGAGCGGAAAGGCAACACGTGGGTGGTGCGCGTACGTGCGCCGAACCGCAACTGGGAGGCTGTTGAACTCATTGGGATCGAACCAGTCAATTGTCGTCTTGGTTGGGAGCTTTGACACCTTGCTCTCTGGTGCGTCGACGGTGCGAATGCGCTCCAGCTTGGGCTGGTTTGCGGCAAAGCCGCCCGGACGCTTCTGGGTCAACTTCTTGGTTTTCTCGGCCTCTCGATCAAGATGCTGGTACCAGCGCGTGTACTTGCCAGAGCGCAGAGGCATGTTGCACACCCGAAGCGCGTCCATCTGGCGTCGGGCGGATGTTCCAGTGCCAGTGTCGTAATCGACTTCGACGGGAGCGCGCTCGTCACAGGAAATTTGTGCAGGATCCTCAGCTGTGCGGCGGTGGCGACGTGGACTCATTTTCACCTGCTCCTGACGCGACTCCTGTACCTTGAAAATGATATGATCAGCATAATAGCCGCCTATCTAGTTGTTGCACGCACTCGCTGCCGGCGACCGAACATCGCGTTGTCGATGGCTGTCGTAGCCACGCTCCCTGGCTTGAGGAGCTCCTTCTTCCAGTTGTTGCGCTGGACAAAGAAGACAAAGTGGTTGAAGGTGCGGAGAAGTAGGGTCTTGTTGGCGGGCTTGTCTTGAATATACGCAAGATTGATGCGCTTGTGGGCGAATGCGTGCGAGGCCGCCACTGAAGTGAAGACGGTTTCGGCAATGAGACGATGGACTGTGTTGTATGGGGTCTCGGGGCTGCTCCGGAAGTCAGGACGCCAGGCCATGAGGCCATGGCGCGCGCATTCCGACATGGCGAACTCGCGGACATAGGTGTCCAGATTTGACAGCTGTGTCTCGGTGCGTGTGGCCAGTCGGGGCTGAAGTGTGGCAGTCTGAAGCGAGGCCAAGAATGTCTGTTGGGGGAGGAACGTGGAGGGGGTTGCGGATATGGGCGCCGTGATCGGGTTGTATCCGTTAACGAAGCGCATTTCATAGTGAGCAGTGAGGTCGGCAGCTGGAAGGGTAGGTACGTCGGTCGACTTTCCGAGCCCCCAGAGGAGACGAATGACCGTGTAGTATGCCTCCTGGGATGCAATCAGAACTAGTAAGGCAAACTCTGCAAAGCACCTGCCTGGAAGGAACGGGCATCCTCTGGTACCTGGTTCTTCTTGAGGCGATGTGAAGACGTGGTCTCCTTTCTTGGCGGGCGAGGATTATCGGCTTTCTCCTTCCCAGACACCTTGCGGCGTTTGCTCGACTCGGCATGCACAGGAGATGATGCGCGCTTTCCTCCACCTTGTCTAGGAGAATGTCAAAAAGGAAGCTTCAAAGGTTGGAAGCTGAGCTGTGGACCCACGTAGACATTATGCAGACAAAGGGTGTACGAGCGGGAGGCAGAGAGCGAGGGCAGGGGGAGAGAAGCGCACGAGGTGCCGGCATGGACCGCAGCCACGTTCACTTTCTTTGTCCCCACGTGCTCCAGAGGCGCTGGCGGACTCTGAAGCGTGTTTGCCTCCGATTTCCGTAATAAAGGACACGCGTCTTCCAGGCAATGATTGCTCCATGGAAGAATCATTCATTAATTACAAATATATTTGCCTCATGGTGGTCGCATGGTGCGCAGCGCGGCTGAAGCAACTCTTCCGCACACTTTGCGCACACTTTTGCTGCGAGAGTGGATTTCCACTCTCACGGTCCTTGCCCCCGGTGTCAGACGTCGAAGGCGCTTCCCGGCGCTTCGAGAGTAGACGCAGGTGGCATTCCGCTCAGCCGTAGCGGCGTCCCACGACGGGATGTTTTACCGCGTAGCATGCCCTGAAAATCGCGTGGTGCCCCGGCCCAGCCAGCCACTCCGCACGAAGCACGTGAGTCGGCGAAAGCAGACCTGCACTGTATATCTCCGACTCACCGTACTCATCATGCGTCTTCGTGTTTGAAGCTCGGAGCAATTACAACGAAGCCGCGATGCTCTATGCATGGGCAACCGGATCTCTTTCGCGTTCTCGCGGGATCTGTGACCGGGAATCAACAAAACGGACAAGGTGATGGAACGCCTACACGGATAGTCATTTCATACCAGCGGATAGGGTTGCCCCGCGAAGCCAGGATGCAAACACACGGAAAGCAAACGTGGCCATCCAACCTCTCGTCTCGACCCCAGGCAGCAGTCTACGGGCCTGCAGCGGCCTGATTCTCGCGAACCGCTGCATAGAGCGCCCGCCAGTCCTGGCACACGTGGTTCTGACTGACCAGGACGTTGTTCTTCAGGTAAACCCCGGTGGACTTCTCGAGGCGCATATCGGCGCGGCACAGGACCATCTGGCGGATGTAGTTGATGCAGTGCCGGGTTTGCTGCTCATCGTCGGGCGCCGTCACGTTGAATTCTCCGCGCCCCGCGCGTCCGATGCTGCGCCGGAGAACGTCGAGGCAGCGCAGTTGGTGGAACATGCTGACCATGTACGGGCGCCTTGGGTGGCCAAGGTGGACGATGCCGTCGCCCGGAGCGAGGCTAGTCCACTCTGCATCTGCGGCAGCGCCGTGGAACTGGTAGTGGACCGTGTTCTGCATGAACATTGCGACTGGTTCCGTCGAAGCCAGCGGAAATTGTTGATGGTGCGCGCGAATGGCGTCGCCTATCGAGGTCCTCAGCCCGCGCCGCGGAGAAGAATGGTGCACGCACCACGGGACCCCGACCGAGAGCGAATGAAGTGAATGTACACCGCTAGCTCGACGACACCCGCCGTAGCTAGGAGGATAATCAAGAGGTGTGTCGCACGGTTGCTCATAAGGTAAGATAGGAGAGCGAGGAAGTCAACAGCACTCACGTCCACCGCCACTGCCCTTTGGATGAAGAAGTGCAGGTAAAGCGGTAAACAATAGTCGGGCAGGACCCTGAGATGAAATGTTCTCTCGGAAATGCGGAGGAATGCAGAGTCCGGACGCTGTGGCTTGCGCACGCCTCCGTGCCCCACCCGGGCCGAGGATCGGGGTCGTTACGATGGGTAACTTGCGGACTCCCCCGTCGGGGCACGCCTGCAGTCGAAGGGATGGCAGCGGGCTAGATGATGGGAGGTCGGTCCGTGTCAGGGTAAAGCCTTGTCTGCAATACGATTTGGTTCGTAGGTCGTATGATTACACTCTATGGGGTCGTAGCGTCTATAGTGGGGGTCGTGAGTCGTAGAATAGAACGTAGCTCATCGTATCATGAAGCTCGCGGTGAGCGCGCCGGCGCACACGGCCGAGCACACCCAGAAGCCGAGCGCGTAGCCGCCGGGGTCGGCCTTCACGCTCGCCTCCCACACCTTGAGGCACCATCAGCCTAGTTGAGCGCAACACAACCCCGCAGACGAACCTTCGCGCCGAGCGCGGGGCCAGCAAAGCGCGCGAGACTGGCAATGCTCTGCGCGAGGCCGTTTGCCAATCCTACGGCGTGTGGCGGCGTCACTGCGAGTGGAGCACGGTCAGCGGCGCAGAATCAACGTTGCTACAAAACTACAACGTACAATAGTTCAGCAGAATCGTAATGCTCGTGAACGCGAACGTCGTCGCGCAGTAGCGCACAGCGGTGCTCAGGATGAGCCCTGCACGCACAGTCAGTAAGCGCATTCTACAAGCCAGAGGGATGCCTACCGGGCATGACGAGAGACTCGCTCCAGCCGCGGTACAGGACGACGGTCAGATAGCTCGGGACGAACAGCAGCGACCCGAGGCGGAACATCGACAGATGCGAGCAGCTCCCGCGGGGCGGTCTATCCGTCAATGCGTCAGCATGCGCGCGCCATTGTGGACCAGAAGGGAGACAGAACGGACCCAATGTTCGGGTATAGGTAGAACTGGTATGCGACCTGCGCGACACTCATAATCGCGACTGTGAACGAGGAGCGCGGTGAGCGCCGGCTAGATCACCAGGTAAATGGACTTGCTCAGTTGCGAGAATTCGGCGGCGGTGAGCCCGAGGCCGCCAGCCTCGAATTTACTACGCGACGGGCCGAAAGTTAGCGCGACCCGGGGAAGCAGAGGAATCGCGGCACGCACGACATGAGATACGAGTAGAACACCTGGTCGTGCGTCGTCGTGTGCAGGGCGAGCAGGCCGTACTGCAACACGACGAGCATGGGGATCTGCTTGAGCGCGGAGCCCTGCTCCAGCTGCGCCGGCGCCGCAAGCTGCGGCACCTCCGTGCGCACGGACGCCGCGTCGTCTTCCTCAGCGATCGCCACGTCCTCCTCTTCGTCAAGGAACGTCGGCGGCAGCTCGACGCCGGCATTCGCAAAGATCGCGGGGTAGATCGTCGACGTCGCGGTGGACGCCGAGCGATGCACGCCCGAGTATGTACGTGGGCCCAGGCCGGAGGCGACGTTCGACGGGGAACGGTGCAAGCCAGAGTAAGTGCGGCGCGTCGAAAGGTTGGACGAGGAGTGGTGGAGGAGCGGCACGCGCTCAGACGAAGAGAACTTGGACGGCGGCGTCGGCGTGCCAGGTTGGTTTGGCGGGGCGGCGGGCGGTGTCCCGGGGCCCTCGTCGTCCGACTCGAACTCGAGCGCATTTTCGTCGACAGCGGCCTCCGTGCTGATCGCCGCCGCAACCCAGAGCTGGGACATCGATGTCACCTGGTTCTCGTTCGCTTAGGCATGTCAGCTCCGCGAACATTCATCCAGGACGGGGATGCTGACCTGCGATGAGCCGCTCGGCGAGGTTCATGTCGCTCATGTCCGTCATGCGCGTCGCTGCGCTGGACCGGCGATGAATCCAGAGCCGGTTCTGCACGCTCGCGGAGAGCGGGGTGAGCCCAGGGCCCTGCGCAGCGCTCGCGCGTCTGCCTGCCATGGCAAGCGGCTGCGAACCAATGGGGACGGCTGCGCTGGACCGTCGCCGGTTTGCAAGTGCCGGCGTTACGGTTGGCGCGAACGTCACGATCGGGCTAGGGCGCACGCTGGAGTGACTGTCGAGTCGCACCGGGGGAGGAGGCTGCTTGCGCGGGGTCGAGGGGAACGCCTCGGTGTCTGGTGCGAGCTGAACCGCGCCGCCGAATTGACGCGGACCGCCGTCACGGTCGAGGAAGAGACACATGGCGGCACCTATCAAGGTCACGCTTGCTGCGAGCGCACACGGGAGAAGATAGGGGTGCGTGACGAATACTGGGATTTGTCCGAATACTGACGGCCATTTCTGCGCGGGAGACTCGACTGCACGGCAGCGTCAGATCGCAAGAAAAGCACACATGTCAAAGAACACACATGTTCCTCCAATAACAGCACCAATAACTCCTCCGAATCCCCAGGCAAACCTGAACTTGAGGTCAGACTGGCGCCGGGCAAGAAGCTGGCATCCTCACCCCATTATCGCGTACGCCCGGCCTTCATTCGACGCGTCGGTGATGCCTGTTACTCCTGACCTTGCGACACCAATTGCGCCAGCAAATACGCCTTGGATAAGACGGACCGCGACAGCAGATTGGAAGGTCGTTTGCGTTCCAAACGCCGTGCAGGTGACGGCGCTGCCGATGAGGGAGACGAAAAGGATGTTGCGGCGGCCAAAGAAGTCCGCGAGCGTTGCCCAAAGCAAAGAAGTAAGAAATTGCGTCAAGAAGAAGACCGAGACTGTAATCCAGAGTGGTGAGCCTTTGTTATTCGACTTGCGCGTTGGGCGAGCGCACCCAGGATGCCTGTCCAGTAGCCGACTCCAGCCTCGTCCTCGGCCACATTGAAGCCTAATCATGAACTAAATCAGTCTTCCAATCGGTTTTTGCGATCGGCCGTCCGCGTACCTCGAACCATAAAGAGCAAAAAGGGCGTCGAGACGTTGGCGCACAGGAACTCGCCCATGACCGTCTGGTCGCGCGATTAGATAAGCACTCGGCGCGTGCCCGAGCGCGCCACGCACGATGGAGAGCACGGTCAGGGGCACGACGGGAAGCGGCGTCGCCTCGATGTGCGGAATGGGCAGCGCGCTGGGGATCGGGATCTTGCTCGCGTCCTCGTCGTTCACGGCGGTGCCGAGCGGGTCGCCGCGCACGGACACGGGCACGCTGGGCCGCCGGCCGCGTCCCTCGGGGGTCGCCATCGTCGCGGTCAGAGGGAGAGGCGCGAAGAAGCTCGGAGTCGCCCGCCAATGAGATCATCGTCCGCCCGCCGCCCGGGTCCACGCGCCGAGGGGCCGAACCCGCCACAGCACACGGCCCCTGCATGACAGGGATGGCACCGCATGCTGGCATAGTCGCGTCATGGGTGGCAGGAAGCGGTGGGCGACACAGCTGCTCTCTCTAACGAGGAAGAGTGGGGGCAAAAGGCGGAGTTGAGCAAAACCGTCACGTGCGGTGCTTGACACATAATCCGGACCTTTATTATTGTGTGAAAGAACGCATTGGTATGAACACAAGGTTTTTGTGATAATAAGTGGTACAAGTAATATGGAACGCCTTTCTCCCTACGCGGCACTACGCGCTGCTGCCACAAGCTCAGCAAAATGCCCGCTCTGGACGCACATCCCCCTAAACACGCCGCCCTCCCTGGCGATCAGCGCCGCGGGGGTGTCGAACTCGACGACGCGCCCGTCCTGCAGCACGACAATGCGGTCGTAGTCGATGACGGTGTGCAGCCGGTGCGCGATCGTCAGGAGGACCTTGCCCGCGAGGCGCTCGCGGATGGTCGCCTGGATCTTGCGGTCCGTGTCGAAGTCGACGGACGCGGTCGACTCGTCGAGCACCATCACGCCCGTGTCGCGCAGCAGCGCACGCGCGAGCGCGAGCAGCTGCCGCTGCCCTGCGGAGAAGTTCGCGCCGCCCTCGCTGACCTTCGTCTCCAGCGTGATAGTCATCCGCGCCGTCTCATCCGTTCCTGTCTCTCCCGGTGTGGTGAGGTGCACCATGCTGAGCGCGGCGAGGCAGTCGGCATCCGTGTGCTCGTTGAACGGGTCCTGCACAGCGTGAGAAGGTTCGCAGAGCCATGGCGGGCGCGGGACGTACGAGGTTGTCGCGTATCGTCCCGGAGAACAAGACGGCATCTGGTTGCACAGTCACCACGCACAGTCGCCCGGGCATACATGGAGACACACCTTGCGGGATCAGCGTGAGGCACGACCGCAGATCCTCTACTCCGAGGCTGGTGATGTCCATATCTAAATACCCGCGAACGATGTCAGATCGAGAGCCTCTGGCGCAAGCACCGGTTTGTACCTCCGACGAGAATGCGCCCCGCCTCGAGGTCGACGAACCGGAAGAGCGACATCGCGAGCGTGCTCTTGCCAGAGCCGGTGCGCCCGCAAATACCTGAATTTGGCATGAGCGGATGCACTAAGGGAGTTTGCGTTGTCGCGTACCGATCTTCTCTCCGGGCTGCGAGAATTGAGCATGATGCACTAACCGGTAAGCGGTGGCTGCTTACCTTCACTATGAACGACACCTCACGGAGAACGGGTTCGAGATCGGGTGCGTAGCGGAGCGAGACGTTCTCGAACGTGATGCTCGGCGACGCGGGCGGCCAATGCGCGGGGATGTTCGAGACGTGGCGCGGCGGTTCTGCAGCGGAAGTATTAGAGTAGTGTCGCGCAGC
The DNA here is from genome assembly GCA_030578095.1 of Auricularia cornea. NCBI lineage: Eukaryota > Fungi > Basidiomycota > Agaricomycetes > Auriculariales > Auriculariaceae > Auricularia > Auricularia cornea. The sequence continues at coordinate 453,974 of JARLTE010000009.1, read as the reverse complement.
GGGAGACGGCTAGAGTACCTGCAGGGAGCTCGATGTACTCTTCGACACGCTGGGATGGCAGGTAAGTACGGGATGTCCACGCGAAGCGCGATTTCGCCACCCACCTCCATTGCATTCATGCTGGTTTCCATCTACAGGCTCTCAATATCCTCGTCAGGTGCGCGAGTGGGTTAATCCCACCTGAACATAGTATTGAAGCCCGTAGTAGATATTCTGGAGGATACTCTCGGCCTACACCCTCATGAGCACCCCGTCGAACGATCCCACGGAGCAGCGTACCTGGGTAAGGACGATCGCGGCGAGACCAGCACTCAAGTCCATGTAGATGGCCGTTGCGGCAGAGATCCCGAACGAAACCGCTCCGAGCATGTCGAAGCTGTAGGGGTGAGCGTCCTTCCCCCTGAGCTGACGCGAAACGACTCACCGGTAGCGCAACCAGAAGTCACACACAAACTCTAACCAGAGTTTCAATGAAATCTGGTATGCGCAATGAAGGCGCGCATACCGTAATACAGGGCCGAATGGAACTTGTCCAGTCGCTGGAACAGAGTGTCGAGGAACTGAAACTCGCTCCCGAAGGCGCGGATGCTGCGATTCGAAGCTCAGGCGACGAGACATTGTCAGATGAAAGAAACGCACGTGGTCAGGCCTTGCAGCGTCTCTCCAAGTATCGTGAGCATCGGTGACCTGTGAGAATGTCAACAACTCGCGCGCAGCGGCATTGACACTAAGATACGGACTGAGTGATGGATGACAGCCTCCCAAGATCGCTACGCTGGGTTGGACGCTGGTCCGCGCGCAGATGAAGGTGAATCTCTCACCGAGATGCGGGAACATACTGTACGTGGTTGTCAGCGTAAGTGACAGGGGAGCAGCTGGGAACGCACTCCGCGGGCGAAGTAGAGATGCAGCCACACGAGAATGACAAGGGCGAAGATGTACGGAGGGATCCCATATGCAACCGTCGCGACAGCGACGATGACGGCGATGAGCTGCGTCAGTGCCTCGTTCACAGAGTCCTGGATGCTGTTGTCAATCTGATCGATGTCTGTACGGGAGGGTCAGCGCCGCCCACGGCTAAGAAATCCGACGCAACCTTTTGAGAAACGATTGAGGACACGGCCCTGTAAGAGGGTCAGCGAGGTTATCTTCCGGCCGCGGTGCAAGACTTACTGCGGGAGTTTTGTCAAAGAAGCGAGTGGGGGAGCGCACGACTGCGTCAAGCATTTGCTTGAACAACTTTCGCGCTGCACGCTGGCTACTCCAGATGGACGGAAAAACGCCTACGATATGGTCTTAGCCGCTGAAATTCGCGATCACAAAGCACCTCACCTCCGAAAATGAGAAGCAGGCTGGCGACCTCTACACCTCTCTTTAGCACACAGTATATGGACGCACGCCGGGGCCACTCACGCAGTGAAATGTACACCACAACGTAAGGCAGTACGCTCTGCGACGCGGGTGGAAATCCGAACGGAGTTGACCTCCAATCGACCGGCTTGTCGTAGCTCTCGCTCCAAACTACGACGTGTCAATTGACCGGAAAGGTGCCCAGAAATGCGACGCACTCTTAATCCATATTTGCTGCACAAGGTGCGCTACAATGGCCTTCAGTGAATGGCCGCCGGAGAGGTCATGAATACCGACGCACCCAGGCTCTCAAACAGATAGCACGACAAGAATATGACCACTATCCACCAGGATGCGGCCTTGAAGTAACGCAGGTAAATAGCCATTCGCACGGAGCCGCTGTCCATAGATCAGCCGGTTGTCGAGAGTGCCACCGATCAGCTTGCCTTGCTTTCGTCTCAGCCTCTACGAGCTTCTTCGCCGGCTGTTCATCCTCGTCATCATCTTCGTCCGTCTTGCGCGGCACGACTTCTTTCTCGTGCTCATGCTTTGCCTCCTCTGCCTCCTCGGCCTTGATGAGCTCCGCAAGAAGCCCACTGGCGCGCAGTTCGCCCGGAGTGCCCTGGACCGCAATGGTCCCCTGCCCCATCTTGACGACCCAAGCCGCGGTATCCACAATTTCCCCTAGGTGGTGCGTGACAAGAATGACGGTGCGTCCCTGCATCAGGGGGCCGCGGAAGCACTTGCGAATGAGAGTCGACGCAGTGTGCGTATCCACGGCACTTGTACAGATGAGCAGGTATCCACCGGGCAGAAGTCAGGACGTACCTGAGCACGTCATCCAGGACCACGATCTGCGAGCGGGCATATACGGCACGAGCTGGAAAAGGAATGAGTGCCGCGGAACGAGCGCCACAACCGACGGACCCAGGGCGACGCGGGCTTTCTGGCCACCGGAAAGCACGATGCCTTTCTAAAAGAGTGTCAGGGACAGTATTAAGGGCGCTGATGGGAATTTTCTCACGTCTCCGACCTCAGTCGCGTCGCCATTCTCAAATCTGAAAGGTATAGTGAGAGTCAGGTCTCGGCGTTTTGAATGCACCCACTGGTCGAGGTCTTGGACCAGGGCGCAGGCCTCGAGAACGGCATTATAGCGCTGCGGTAGCGACAGTGAGCCATCCGGGTCACCCACTAGCGCGCAGGGTCACCTACTTGAGCGTCAAAGGGTGCGCCGAAAAGGCTGGAAGTCTGCTGTTAGAACGTATAGAAGTGGATACGTCGCTCGCACATGTTCTCGCGGATGGTCTCTGCCATTCAGGTGAGCGAACAACGAAAGCGATTTCCCAGGGACGTACTGGATTGGAGCCACGGGTGTTGCGTACAGAAACTCGCGCTCTCAGACAGGCCGGTTGCCGGGTCAACGCGATGCGAGAACTTGGGAAACAGCACGGTGCCCGAGAGGCACTTCATCTCGCCGAGAAGCGCCGCGAGGACTACACAAATTCAGCAGGGTTGTATCGATAGGACACTAGGAAATGCAGACGCACGACTGGATTTTCCGCTGCCTGTAGGGCCGGCTATGATGGACAACCGCCCGCGGGGGAAGAGCACGTTGACGTTTCGCAGCTGGAATACGGCGTCGCTATCGGGTGCTGGCGGCGCTCCCTCGGTAGAATCTTGACCCTCGTGCGAGGACTTGAACCAGCGGAAGTTGCCATTGACGGCGCCGACACGGATGTCGAACTGCTGCGCGGACAGCGCCTCGGACGATTTGAGCTTCGACACCCAATTGGGGACTTCCTCCTCGGACAGGAACTCGTCCATGCGCTGGAATCCCGCCATGAGCCTTCCGTAGAAGCTGAACGCTGTAGGAATCTAGAGCTGATGTCAGAACCACATCTCGAACGAACTTGGGACAGGACGTACGCTGTTGAGTTCGTTCGTCAGTGTGGCAAGTGCGAGGATCGCCGGGAACGCGATGGCGACCGTCAACTGCTTTCCCGCTACGCCGGTGAACCAGGAGAGGTTGATAGCGGCTATGATGATCGGCACGACCTTCCACATCAATGAGAACACGGCCTGCACTACCTTCGCCTTGAACAGCTGGCTGAGCTCCTTCTCTCGAGCCACGAGAACGCGCTGGATCCATCGGGTTTCCCACGCGGAAAACTTGATGAACTAGGGACAAGGCGACTGTCAGTCTGCGAGCTCCGAGCCTGAGCACAAGGTATGGGGCCGACCTTTATGGACTGGATTAATTCGTTGATGCTTTTCATGCGCAAGTCGCGCTGCGCCATGACCGCCCGGTTCATCACCATCATGGTTGTGGTTATGCGATAGCTCATTGGCAGGAACTGCGCGGCATCTCATTAGCTCCTGGACGTTGACACGCGGGATCCCGAAGAGCTTACGACGATGAAGGTCGCATATCCAACGAATGCAGAATACCCGATCAGAGAATAGAGGAACCATCCGGCGACCACGATCGTGAGTGGTGTTTCGCCGATGACCTGAGCGTCTGTGTGAGTCTATTTCCAGGCTGACCAGGGAAGGTCGAGTGCACGAACATCCAGAATGATCGGTGCGAGGCCGAGTCTGACGACGTCGACCGAGACGAGAGAGACCAGCTTGCCTAAGTCGGCCGACCGGGTCTCTGCGTTCGCGTCGTTGGGGTCCACGATGCCTGCCGTATCTATGCGCTTGAGAGCCTTGGTGTAGAGAGTGCCAACTGCCTCGGCTCTCGTGCTGACAAACAGGTGAATCAACGCGAGGATACGACGAAAGAGAGCTCCTTACCGTTGAACCATGCGCCGTTTCAGCGTGCTCCCGAGGACCCCCAGATGCGCGTTCAAGACCATGGCTGCGAATGCGATTGCTGCAAAGAAATATGCACTACGAGCATCGCGGCGGTACACGGCCTCGGGTGCCCACAGCAGGGCCATCGCACGGTAGTCGCGTTTAACCAACGGCGCGGCTGCCTCCGCCGCGCGATATTCGAGGGCGTTGAGTATGCGATGCAGTAAGATGGGCTGGAGCATGTGCAGAATGGCCCTCGTAATCTGTGAGAGAGGGACAGGTTAGCCCCGTGCCGGCGTTCCACGCGGGAGAGGTGCTCACGCCGATCGCAAAGTTGAGGGAGATATCTCCGAAGTTCGCGAGAAACAGGCGAGCGAGGAGAGACCTGTTCGGCCTATTGCAGTTCTGTGAGTACGGTGGCGAAGACGGCATCCGAGGCGACGAACTGACCACAGCGGCGCGAACTTGCGCGTCAGGAGTCCCGCCCGTGCGTCCACGGTGATTTCACGGATATCGCAGACCTCCAGCGGCCCCCTGTTGGCTTGTTGGATGAGAGGGTTGACCCACCGTATGGTGAGCCATTGGCCCAGGGTCGCATGATCGTCAAGAGCAGGGGGAGCGGCCTGTGCAGGGGTTATGAGCTCGCCACACTAAGGTGATGATCGGTCTCGTCGTACCTCTTCGCTCTGAGGGTCAGAGACAATAGGAGGAGGGTGCAAGGGCATGCCAAGCGCGACCACAATTCCAAGCAGACAAAGGAAGAGATGCCCGACGTAGAGGACGTGAGAGATAGTGTAGAGTGGGAAGTGAGATTCCGATGTTGTAAGGATGTAGAGATCCACGATGGCCTGGGGGAACGAAAGGAGATATATTATGGACAGCGATAGCGGCGCGCGAGTAGGCGGTTGAATGAGAGGCAGTAGTGTCGCATAAGACTGAGGGCATGAGTGTCAGACAGATGTCATGAATCAACGACAGAGACTTCGTACCCAAACAAAGCAGGATAAGATAGTGGCGATGCTATGGCGTCCATTCCACGACCTCGACGTGGAGACAAAGAGTCCAACGCGGGCAACCAGCTCAAACGCGCCGATGAGGACGAAAGTCGTGCTCTTGACGGTGCGAGCGCGCCGACGCGAGAATGAAGCGCTAGACGAGAGCAGAGGAGTAGATTCCGCCGAGCCAACTGCGGCTTGGTCGATCTTGCCGCTGCGCGCGAGCTCCTCCTCGAGATCGTCGTCGGCTGTGTGGCGCGTAAGTTTCGAGTGTATTCATTGCAGCAAGAACGCACTGATAATATTGCTCCATATCGACCTTCCGGGTGTGATTCGGCGGACGGTTCCCGCAGCAAGCGCGCCAGCAACCGTGAGCACGGGCAAGGCCGTGGTCAACGCGAACTGCAGCCGACTGACGATTTGCTCGGTGTTATCCTGCGCGAACGCCATCGCTCTCTACGGCCTCTGTTGGGCGTGACTCTGACAACGACGCGGCTGCTCGTCAGCTACTTATGGACCAAATGCGTGCGCGGCTCGGAACCGCGCTGAATGGGCGACTGCAAGAACAGTCACAGTCGGAGACAGAAAATCCGCAGTGACTCGGCTCGGGCTGCCCGGATCTGGCATCACAGGTGGCTAATAAATGATGCAGTTGATAGAGCCTTGGACGTGGGCCTGTGATGCAGCGAGTCTTCTGCACTGGTCGAAATGACTCGACGCTGCCACACGCCATCAGGCGCGTTTGAGCTGTAATCGGGAGGTGTACCTGGCAGGAGGGAAGCACCAGGACGGAGTCTGCACATCGTGTATCTGGCCTCCTAGGATTCGCGCTATGCTCGAACTTGCTGCACAATGATGGCCTCGTCGGGAAAATCACGCTTTTCAACTCCGCTCCTCCTCCTCCTCCTCCCTCCTTTCGGCTACACGACTATCTTCTACCCAGATGCGCGTCAGTGGGCAAATAATTCTTTTTATATATGATTTGGTTAATCTAAGGATGAACTTCGCTATATGGGTCTCTCCTACGGGTTGCCTGTGAGAATTAACTTGGCACCATGAACAGCTGAACCGCCCGGGTCCTTGGCAATTCCGACAATACGGCACATAAAACGCCATGTAACACTATCGGCCATCTTTTTGATACCTCAGAGACTACAATCAGCTATGGCAGCTTGATGCCTGGCACAAAAAGGGGACTTTTAATTGAACCAGGGAAAACCCATGGGTAGCCACTGACGGCGTCGCGTCTAAATGCCATGGAAAGGGTAACGTAGCCGCAGGGGCATGAAGCACCGTCGATGCGACACTCAAGACACATTTGGATCAAACTGGGCAGGCTGCGCGGTCCGGACCAGTAGCATTGACAAGAACTGTCGACGTCCCTGTACAAGCGCGAGTCCCCGCAAGCTCCTGGACAGTGTACTGGAGCTCGCGTGATGGAAGGGATATGGCATGTTCTTAGAGGGCTCTGGTCCGTGGAAGGGATAAACGGCTGAGGTAAACGGCAGGGAAAGTGAGGTCTTAGGAGATCGGCCAAGGGATGGTCACGCCTGTTTCGGCAAGACAACGAGCCGTGCCAGGCGGGCTTGGGCGCATTGTCATGGTCTCGAGGCGGTCAGACTCAGAGGACCTAGTCGGCGAGTCAGGTGCGAGCAAGGTTGAAAAGAGAGCCATGTCTTTCAAATCTCCGACACTCCCCGCCGCCACTCTGCTCTGGCTTGCTCTCATTCCTTTGAGTCTGATTCCCACCCACCGGCATTTCTCGGGCGTCAAGACATGATAACAGATTCAAGGGACGCAAGTGGCATTCACGATTCGATACCAGAACGAGTACACGGAGGACAAAGCAGTGAAGAGAGGTGAGCACATATCGTAAACGGCGCCAGACCCGCGATGACGGACACCAAATCGTGGCAAACGCAATCGGGGACCATGAATTCGAGCCAACGTTGCCGGTTGCTATGTCGAATGTCGATTACCAGCCCTCGTCCGAGTCATCCTCGTCGTCGGCGTCGTCCGGCTCAGCGTGCCTCGCGGCATGCCGCATGCGCCGGAGCTCTACCACCGTCGCAATATGCTTCCGTGCGACCCAGCCCCTCTTGAATACCGGAGGTGGAAGCTGCAGCGGTGGCACGGCCAGGGCGCCGACTGGATAGTCCTGTGGCCGAGGCCTCCGGATCCTCACACGCGCGGCGGCAGCCCGCGTTCCCGCAGGCGGGAGTCCACGCACGTCTGGCTCTGTAGCTAAGGGTGGCGCGCTCGTTGGCCATCTCGCGTTGGTCAGGTCTCCGAGATACCGTCGCGGAGCGGGCGCAGGGGTGGCGTGCGGTGCGGCGGCTGCCCTCCCGGCACCACGCGCCAGGAATTCCCGAATCGCGCCGTGGTACGCGACACTTTCGTTTTCATTGTGCTCTCTCTGCGAAGTTCTCGTCAGCTTGGGTCAAAAATCGTTGGCCTGGGTCTGCTTACCGTGGGGAACGTTGGCGAGGGCGGCCGAAGAGCGGCAGATGTTGCCGCGTTAATGTTAGATTGTTGCTTTGGAGCCGCCGGTGCGGACAACCTCCTCAGCGGGGCTAGCTGCGTCGTCGACGCCAGACACAAATCTGGCATCAACCGGCGCGTCTTGCTCGCGTCCTGCGCTTGACGAGGCGGGGGTGATGGCGATCGCTGGCTGAGTGCTGCGGCTCGTGGATTCTGCGCTTCCTCCGGCGGGATCGACTGTGGAGCTTGTACTCGGCAGCCCACGCCGTGGCTTTCGAGTGGGACTCGAATTCCAGGGATCGTGACGGACGGGGGACCAACGCAGTCGGACTCAGAGTCCACCCATTGGTCAAAGTCGTAGGCGCGCTCGCTGCTGCTATCAGGCGCTTGTTTTGGGATACGGAAGCGCAGCCTGGGCCAGGCAGGCGCAGAGGCCTACACGCTCGTCAGATTCGATAGGACGCGGCTACGACTGCGATTCGGCGCACCTTGACGGGCACATTTTCACGTAGCTTGGGCCAGAGCTTCCGCACTTCCTCGCCTTCGTCGGAGGAGTTGCAGACTTGGTGCTGCTCGGGGTGATACAGCTCGGAGACCTCGTCGATCAACGCGTTCAACTCGGCGTCCATTTTGCGTGCTGGGTGCGCTAGTTCTGGGGATGTGGTGGTGGGCAGAGAAGGAGAGGACGCGGCAAGACCCGTCCTGGTGCCACGCGCTTTAAACGCCGGCGGTGGTGTGGTGGTCTGCAATAAGTCACGTGACTCGGCATAGTGATGCGGCACCCTGCGGTTGTCCACCACGCAGCAAGACAGGTACGTTGAATCGCCCTCCCTTGTGATGGGCTAGCTTTCAAAGACATTCTCATTTGTGGATATCCGGGCAGTATGGACAAAGAGACAACGAAGACACAAGGGTACCGACTGCAAACGCGTATAATTTCAAGGTTGAGAAAATGTGCAGGTCTCCGCACGCATCCATCACTTGCGCGATCACACAGCCTTGCTGGAGGCATGCACCAGGCATGCACAACTTCCTCAATTGCTGACAACTGACGACTCTGAGTATCCGAGCACGGCATCGGCAGTACGGGCTTCAAGTTGCTTCGCGGGCAACAACTGCCGCTTCGACACCATGCTTCACCGACATCGCACTTCTCGTCGTCGGCCTCTCCGTTCGGCTCAGCGCACAGGTATTCGCTACCGGCGTGCCCCGCGCTACCACCCCCATGGCACTATATTCGCATAGACAAGGGATCGCGACAACAGGGCGACCCACGACTCCAATGGCTGCGAGCTGGGCATCGTATAACGCAACACGAGCCGCGACTGTACTCGGATAAGAATTGAAGAGCACGAGCGCGTGCTTTCGGCCTCCACCCGATGCCTCTTCTGCCGTTACCGCCGTGAGCTCCCACTGACTGTGTTGCCGAAAGGTCGTGTAACGAAATGCCTCGCGACTCGCTGGAGACCCTCTAAACTCGCCCGAGGTGTTGTGCCCTAGGACGCAACATGAGTCGCTCGCCAACCCGAACCCGCTGGGCCAGGCGGGGTTGAACCGCGAGCATCCATCAAGGCATCGCGACGCCGCCGCTGCAATGGACGAAGAGAAAGAGCTGAGTCGCGCTGTTAACGCCTCGAGCTGCCCTGGAAAGGCTTGCCGACCAGGATTCGATTCATTCGCAGGTGCGTGCACGGACTGTGGGCCGGCGTCGCTGACTGATTGCCGTGCTACGGCGACGCCGAGTCAGACAGCGACGAGTCGGGCATGCTCGAGTTCATTGACGGCGAACCCGGCACGATGGTCATCGAGGACAACCAGACGAGGCGTGGGAGGTCGTCAAGAACAAGGCGCGCGATAAGGAGAAGGGCTTGGGCGACAAGAATTGCAAGGGGCCGAGGGACAAGGCGGCGAAGAAGAGGAAGGAAGGGGCGCGTATTAAACCGTTATGCAGAGCGTCCTCAATAAATGCCGCGTGGAAGAATGGCGTGGGGAACATGCCGTGCACGTGGTACTTAGCGAGCTCTGGTCAAGAGATGACATCGATCTCCACTCCGCTCGACCGCTTTCTCCCTCACCCCGCTCTTCGACTGCACAAGAACGTAGAGATCAGATCTCACTCGATTGCAAAGACGGAACGTTTGTACAAGACGATAATGGGATAAGGACGTGACACAACAGGCAGTAAGCAGAAATTGTAAGACGGCGGCACAGTCATTGACGAGCACCGGCCAGGTCGTAAGCACAGTCGTATACAAAGGGAGCAGACAGTATGTTCAAGTCGCGCTGCGTACCATTGCACGCAGCGCGGATGCAGCGAACGAAGCGATCAGAGCGCGTACTCGCCCGGCTCGTCCTCGTCGTCGGCCACGTTGCCGGCTTCGGCGTTCTCCTCCGGTCCTCCCGGGTTCACGTCGCGCAGCACCGCAAGGTCGTCCTGGTCGAGGGGCAACGTCAATGGCAGCTTTTCGGGGTACTCCGCGAACGAGTCGACGAGAATGCGCTGGGGCGCGGTGAAAGGGACGCTGTACACCGCGGGCGGCAGCTCGAGCGGCTCAACGTCTTGGTCGAGGTCGACCGGCCGCCCGGTCCGGGTGCCGCGGAACGGCGGGGGCGACCATGGCCCCGACGACGCCGGGCTGGACGGCCTGTCGGACAACGCGGCCGGGGACGCGGGCGCGGGCGGCGCGCCAGGCGGCGAAGACCTCTTTTTGCGGCAAGTCGCCCGCTGCAATGCCAAAGTCAGCACAAGGCGGCATGGCGAGGCCTCGAACCGCTCACCAGACGGCCATCCGCCAAGTCGTGCAAAGCTTTGCGCTTGCGGGTCAGGGCAGGCGATTCGTCGTTGTTAAGGTGATTCGTTTTCGGAGCCGCCGGCGCGGACGACTCCTGCTTGTCAGCGAGACGCGCCGCCGACGCCGGGGGCGAATCCGTTGTCAGCGCGCGCGCCTGCTGTGGCGACGCGGTCGGGTTGGGCGTCGCCATAGGCGTCTGCACGCCACGTGGCACGACCTGGGGCAACCGGGCCACCGGGCGCGGGGTCGACAAGGCGTCGAAGGAGCCCATGGGCGTCGGGCGCGTCGGGCGGGACGAGCGTGGATGGTTGGGCATGATCGGAGAAGAAAGAGCAGCGCTCGCCATCCCAACCACGCGTTCCGCAGCAGCAGAATGTTCGTCGGCGTTCGTCGCCTCCGGGCCGGCTTCGCGCGACGTGGTGGCGACGGCGCCCTCGTCACCCGCAGACGCAGCCGCAGCTTCCTGGGCGGCGTTGGCGGTCGCAGTGTCTGTCGCCCGCGGGGCAGCACGCCGACGCGGGCCCCAGATGGCAACGACCTCGGGCAAGCTCCAGATCTCTTCCACGAGCGGCGGATAGAGGCCGCTAGGATCCTCGTAATCCGGGTCGACGCCTAGCTCGATAGACATCTTGCGGAGGAATGGCTTCCACACCTCTGGGACCTCGAGTCGCTCCATGTGCGCAGACGTGGTGGGATGCAGGAGGAAGGGGAAGATGCGGCACATCCCGTGTCTTTGCCACGCTTTTTAAAGCCACCAGGCCCGAGGTGCGCCGGTCACGTGATGCTGATGCCGCATCATGGTGGCGGCTCTCGAGACAATAGAATGGGCCCATTCTTCCTCGTTCCGTGGGCTTCGCGATTTCATCTCCCGTAAGCTCGATCATCCTTGCCTCACTGTACACGAGGCGTTGATTAATCTCGCGGGTTTACAGATCGGATGCATTTAATACACAAGAGGGCGATCAAGAACGATTGCGGTGCGGACGCGTGTCTTGCATTGTATGATTGGCGGACCGCAAGCTTGAAGTGGCGGCTTTTTTTAATTGGCTACGCACGAGCCCTTTGTACCGTGCTGGCGTGGTTGAACCAGCAAGCACTGCACGGAACGGTATGTTTCAATTCATAACACCAGATTTACGGCTATTGTATGTCCATGCTTGTACTCCCAGCCCGTCTGACTTCTGTGCTCTGTCGCGCGAAGGACAAACGGCGTGACGCGCACATTGGTAAGGTCGGAGTTCCAACACGCGTCTGTCCCCGTTCTCCCCGGCGGCTTATAATCGTGCTCCCTCGATTGACGGTACGCGCCGTGTGGTTCCAAATTCGAGCCCTCGGCGAATTCTCCCAATGATAAAGTTGCGATAATACATATGATAATATACACAGAGGTCGCAGAAGCTCTTCTAGGTACATGTCTGCAGCACGACGCGGTACCGGAGGACAACCAGAAATAGTAAGTAGTCCATGAGTCCAATTCTGAGATCTACTTTGGCGGTAATGGCGGCGGCACAGCATCATCTTCGTCAACTACCGAAGCGCGCTGCGCTTCATGGTCGGCGACAGCTCGAAGAAGGCGCATATTCCGTCGATTCGAGGCAGACGGGCGCCTACCAAGAGCCTGGGTCTGACCCGCGGGGATCCAGCGCAGCTCAAACGGCTCGTCTGAACCTGGTTCGATTGGAGAGTAAGTGGCGAAGGGGTGCGAAGGTGTCCATAGGATCTCGCTCTGCGAATCGCGCGGCGGCGGGCTCGGAGAGCCTGGTTCGTCCCGCGCTACGGCGTCGTAGCGCGCCTCCTGTCCGGCTGCAATGCTGACGCTGTGATTGGAGCCATGGTGAGACGCTGAGCCAAACCCATCGTTCGGGAGGAATGACGCGCTGTTTCTAAGTTTTCGAGATTGCGAGCGTCTCCGGCGCCGGACGAGGATCGAAATGAGAATACCGAGTCCAGCAAGAAGCACAGTTGGCAGAATGACGCTGGGCGCAATGATCTTCACCAGTCGTGTTGAATGAGTGCTGCGAGCGGTGACACTGTTATACAACATCCGGTAGACAGCGAGAAACAGTACGTACTGGATTGTGGTCTGTGCGGACATCGGAGGAAGAGAAGGGCTCGAAGTCGAAACCTCTGAGGCGGATGTAGAGTTAATTGCGGATAGCGATGAGTTCGAGAGCGAATAAATGAGAATGCCTATCCATTCGTTGGATATCAGCTCGAACTTGAATTAGGATCGTCGCGTACGGGGAGATGCCGGCGAGGGCAGAGTGGACGATGGAGACACTGCCTCAAGGGTCATGAAACGGATCGGATTCAGCAGCGCCAGTGCGTACCGGGAGTGGCCTCAGCGCCGGGGCTCGACTTGGGGCCCGCATTCGACTTGGGGCCCACATTCGGGGTGTAAGTCGTCGTGTCGGTAGACGCGAAGTTGCCGCCGTATTCCTGCTCATCCTGACTGAATTCGCGCGATCCACTTCTGGCCATGCTGCCCGACTATCAATTTGAGTGCAACGCGGTCCATTGAAGGGGTTACACTTGGTAGGCATCTACTCCATGATTAGAACTTGCCAGCGGAAGGTAGCGCGAAGCTTGAACTGACCGGTCTGAGTCTCCGCAGTTCCAACAGATGCACAAGAGTTTACACATGAGGGCGTCGCGGGCATGTACAGTGAAATGGGTCCAAGAAAAAGTGAACGGAGCTCGTGCCTCTGGGTGGGAAGCGTCGTCAAGAGCAAAGAGAGAACGGCACAAGAGACCAAACATCGGCCCTTGCTGTTACGCGCACTGGCACCGCCCATCGCTCCTTGAGCAGATTGATGTAATGCGAGCCTACCTGGTCTTCTCCACCGCACCGGACCGGCAGCGAATTGTTGTTGGCACCCCAGCGTCCGAGGCGCACGCAACAGCCACGAGACCCTGTGCAAGCACCGCAATGCTGAGCGAAACGCATAGCAGCCCAGGTGGGAAGGTGGCGGAGATGCTGACCAAAAGGGTCAGAGAAACGTGCCGTATGCCTCGTAGATAGACAGAGACAGTCTGGCAGACGTAGAACTTTTCACTGGCGTGCAGCAACATATGTTCGGGCAGCGCGTAACCAGCGCTGTCGGTGTCACGGGAGATGTTGGAATGCTGTCGCCGGGTGGTCTTACAAGTTGAGTTACCGAGAGAAACGTCGCCCACAGACGCAAGTTCCGTGCTGGAGGGCCGAGCCGAGCGAGGGTTTGTTGAGGGTGCCAATGGGCTGAAGGACGCGCACAAGATGCTGGGTCGACCCACAGTCCGGAAGCGAGGCTAAAAAATCTTCTGGTGGCCAATTTTAGGTCTACCAGAGCGACCCAAACGGGTTGTACGAGCAAGCATCCAATGCCCACCGTGGCTAGCCTCGAAAACCAGGCCCTCCGGGTTTGTTTGGCCACAATGTTTGGCCAAATGGCTGTCGCCGTTCGACCAAACACCGACAAACAAACGGTCGCAACGGCGCGCGCGCTCCCATTCAGGCCTGTGTGTTCCAGGCTACACCGTGGCCGGGAGCGGTCAGAGCAGGCTCGGGCCAACACGCGCAAACAAACCGCTGGCTTGCACTTGCACCACCACTGTGCGCGCCGCTGACGGCCTCCTTTGTAAATGATTACCCGCGACTTGAACTACTACGACGAGGACGGGAATGTTGTATTCCGAGCGGAGGATACACTGTTCAGGGTAAGCCACGATGCTCCTGGCCAGGTTCTGCCGTTCTCAATCCACCTTCAGGTGCACCGATCGCGCCTGACGCGGTCCTCCATCGTCTTCAGGAGCCTCTTCGATCTCCCGCCAGAGGACAGCCTTCACTCCGAGGGCAGCTCAGAGCAGCGCCCCATCGTGCTCAACGACGACGTCGACGACGTCCGGGCGCTACTCTGGGCGCTGCATCTCCTGCACGTGGATTACTGCCAGAGCCCATCTAGACGCTGACCCGCATGCAGGCCATATCAAGTCACGGCCCTGTTCTCCGAGCCGCCCACTGAAGAGACCTGCACGAGGCTGCTGCGTGTCAGCCGGCTCGCACACAAGTACGAGTTCGAGCATCTCGACCGCTGGGCACTCGAGACTGTGTTCGCGTTCCTGAGCAACAACCCGTTCGACCTGAACCACAGCTTCATCTCCCAGTTCTTTGAGATCGCGCGGCTCTGTGCGCCGGACGACCTGAACGTCGCGGAGGACATCGTCCGCGCCGCGCTCGAGGCCAAGCGCGCCGACCTGTCCGTCGTGCTGACCGCCGCGGACGCACACGGGCTGCCTTCGCTCGCGGGCTTCGCATACCACCGCACGCTGCTCGCCGGGTCGTGGCTCACCGACGCCTCGCTGCCAGTGCCCATCCGCACGAACCTGCTCGCGGGCTACCACGCGTGCACCGAGCTGTGGCTCGAGCTGCGGCGCACGCCGCCGGCGATCACGCGGCACGTGTGCAAGCACCTGGGCCCGTGCCTGTGGATGTGGGGCGAGGTGTGGCGCAAGGCGGTGGGCAGCGACGAGCTGCTCGCGCTCCCGCCGGCGGACGTGCTCGGCAAGCTGCGCGCGGTCAAGGGCTGCGCGGCGTTCTCGCAGGAGTGCTCCGGCACGTGGCCCGAGAACCGCGGGACGCTCACCTTCGTGTGCCGCATGGGCGCCATCCACGCCATCGACGAGCGCATCGCGGACATCGAGAGCAGGCTCATCGACTTCTTCCGCTTGCCGCCCCTGGAGGTCTCGCAGGTCTGAGCTGCACCGGCTGGTTTGACTGTCCGCCGACATATTTTACGAGCCCGCCGTCCTTGTGATGGCATAGTACCCTCGCTTTGCGCAACACCGGTGGTGTGGGTGTCTTCGCCGCGCTTCGAACTTGGTGGTTGTATTGCTACGTTTCTTTTACGCTTTGCTCTTGCTTTCGATGTCAAAAACGCTGGATGGCCCCTTGACGAGATCTTGTACTTTGAAAACGACGAGTCCAAATTATAGCGCTCCGGGTCGGTGACGCCGGGGCATTGGTCTAGGGCGGGAAGCCCGGTGCCCAGACGGTCTTCTCGTTGTGATTCGTATGTGCCGCAGACCCCTCTCCAACAAGTTGTATTGCTCTTTGCAACTTCCTTGGTGCTTTCGCGAGTAACATTCCGCCAGCCAACTTACGGCTGCGAAGGACGAACAACAAGGGCACTGCCGCCCGAACAGGCGGACTGAACAGAGGCACTGGTGTATCCCGGACACGTCAGTGAACTACTTCGTCTTTCCTGCCCTGGTCGCTGGATTGCCAGCCCTGATCCTCTCATCCTCGTTCCCACCGCAATTAACACCGGTCAGCTCCAGACGAACTTTCCGGTGTGGTAGACGGCGCGCTCACGCTGTCTGAGGCGCATCGGGCCCCGCCGTTACACTACGCGACTGGCAGCTGCGCCTGTTGGGCGACCACATTTACCATCGACATTTACCATCGCCCCATGTACCATCGACATCCGTGCACAATCCGGGGCAAATCCCGGACACGCCCGCGCGCGGAAGACCCGGGCGCCTGTCATCGGAACGTCCTTGAGCGATCTGGCGTGCTTAGAGCAGTGTGACGCAGTGCGTTCGCTCGCGCCACATTGGCACCAATATAAGTACAGTGCGTTTGTTCAATCGTTGAGGGGTGTTGATATCGAGATTGTGACAGGCCGATTTAGCAACACCTGCAGTCCTCGCACCCGATATACTGTGACGGATGAGCGGGATGTAATGGGTTATTGTAGCCGAGGTACGCCCCCCGGTCGCGAGAGCTTCCATCTCCAGCGTGGCGTAGCTGATCTGGAGCCGCATGCGCATGCCATCGAAGTAATGGGTGAGCACCGGGTTGTCCGCAAGCGCCTCAATGCTGCGGTACCTCAATCAGGGCACTGACGGCGGGTGAAGGACGCGTACATGAGCATATCTCTGAAGCACCGGTGAGTCGAGGAGGATGGAGAGCGGCCCTGGCAGCGGCAAATCCATGGTGGCGCGTTGGCGCCCAGGTCGGAAGCTGTCGTTCTGAACGAAGCTTGGAGGCCGGATATGACCGGCCGGGCTCCGATCCTGCTTCCTCCTTGTTTGCCCCGCCCGCCATATCGTATTTGCCTGGTTCTGCTGACGCACTCAAGTATCACAGGGCCCAGCACCGGGACGAGACTCGGAGCACTCGGGCCCGCGTACCCGTGCGCGGACCATGACCGGACGTCCTCGCAGCCGCGCTGCTGGCCGTGTGCCACACGGCGCTGTGCGCGGGAGGCGTCCTACACACTCGATTCTGTCTTGCCCACACATGCGCGTTATAAATACCGCCCGCTACGTCGCATCCAGCAGCTTGCACGCCCTCGCCGACCAGCGTACAGCGAACGCCATCCACTAGAGCGTGTGGCAATCGTCGCGGCGCAGCTCGAGCACAATGCCATGGATGTCCATAAGTCCCCATGTGTCACATTCACCCTAAGCCAGCTATTTCTCATATACATATAGGTAAAGTAAGGATAGGATAGGAGGGCACATGAATGCCGGCTTAGAACCTGCAGCCCTCGCAGCCGATACTGTAGCTTTTCGACCGGTTGCTCATCAGTGGCGGTGCTGCAATGTTAGTGATGGCCCAGCACCATGCTCATGGCCCGGCGTTAGGCGTTAGGAAGTTCGGTATGCTCATCACCGGGATATCCCGAGGATATGCATAACCTCGCGAGGGCTGCTATTTAACTTGGTAGACCTAGTAGACGGTAATTTAATCATGTAAAACTGCCCGTATCCGCGATTTCACGGCTCCAGACTCCGTTTCCGTGCCACAAACTTGCATTGCGCATAGCCGGATGTAAAGCGGAACGGCCGCCGGAAGCAAACGGCCCGATAAGTCCGTAGCGCCCACGGCCCAGAAGGGTGCGTTATGCGTTACGGAGGTGCGATTTGCTCGGCTCAGGCCCTTGCGTTATGCGTTAGGACGAGCAATCGGTCAAAAAGGTACAGTACTCTACAGGGACTGGTGAGCGTGATGTGCCATGCGAACTGACGGCTGTTTACTACGCACACCGAATGCCAGTGCTTGCATCTCCAGCATCGCATAGCTGACCTGGAGCCGCATGCGCATCCCGCGGGAATACTGCCCGAGAAGGGGACTGTCACCAAGCGTCTCTATGCTGTGGACAGGAAGAAATCAGCACATCGGCGGGCGGCGGTTCTTGGAGGGGGCGACTCTGCGCACATGAGCGCGTCCCTGAGAAAGAGCGCTTGCTCCTCGTCGGGGCGCTCCTCAGCGATCGCGGACCATTTGTCGAGGACATAGTCCAGCAGGGCTTCTCCGATTTGTCCGTCTGCGCATGGGAGGACACATTCCAGCGTGGTCATGAATATCTGGACCCATGACATGTCGTAGAGGACCGGCGAGTCCATGAGGATGGTGAGAGGCCCGGGAAGCATGGTGGCGCGTTGGCGCCCAGATCGGCAGCTGGTCAACCCTGGATTCCGGATCAGCCCAGTCGTGTTCCGGTGGCTGTCTCTCTTCTGCTCGCCACGAACAAGGGTCTGAGTACCACGGCTAGAACAGAGGTCACCGCGGGCGCTTATGGACGATACGGCCTGGGAAGAGCAGCTGGACGCGGCGCCGGCACGCAATTCCGATCGGCTGCCTCTCTGCCAAGCAACGTCCTCCCGTTCCCAGTTCGACTTTTTGTACCTATACAGCATATACATCATGTTCGGTACTTCGGAGGTACTACTTAAATAGATATGGTCAGCACATGCAGGTTTCACAACAGATTCAGATGAACTGAAAGTGACAGGTGAGCGGGATGTCTCGCGCGAATGAGCCCGAAGCTACGCACGCCGAAGGCCAGCGCCTTCATCTCGAGCATGGCATAGGCGACCTGCAGCCGCATGCGCATCCCAGCGAAGTAATCCCTGAGGAGGGGGTCGTCCCCAAACGTCTGGATGCTGCGCTCAAGGGAGTCAGGACGTCAACGGGTGATGGGGACTCGGCGCACATGAGCGCGTCCCGGAGGAACAGCGCCTGCTCATCGTAGGGACGCCCCTCCGCGAGCCGGGTCCATGTGTTGCAGATGTACTCCAGCTGGCCGTCGTGGATGTCGTCCGGGCATGGGCTGACGCAGTCGAGCGTGGTAAAGAAGAGCTTGAACCATGACATCTTGAGCAGGATCGGCGAGTCCAGAAGGATGGTGAAGGGCCCGGGCAGCAGAGTTCCGCCCAGGGCGTCCAGCTCGGAATTGTACATGGTGAACCCTGCCGCGGCGAAGCCGGAGAAGCCCGGCCGTGCGCTCGTCCCTGATCTCGATTACCATCCTGAAGTTCCACCGAGCTTAGCTGCGACCCGTGCAATGGTCCCCTACGTGATACTGTTCGCAGCTGTCTGCGAGACTGGTTGACGGAAGTGTCTGCGGCGTCGGCGCCCAGCTCCTGCTGTCCGGGCAATAATGCCATTCGATATCATTGCTATACTTGTACAGTGGGTACAGCGGGACAGCTATGTACGGATAGACGGACAGCACATGCAGTTCTCGCAGCCGGTGGACTAATCGGACAAGTGAGCAGGATGTCAGTACTGTGCAAATGGGCGAGACGCTTAGACTACGCACGCCAAAGGCCAGGGCCTGCATCTCCAGTAGGGCATAGGCAACCTGGAGCCGCATGCGCATCCCGCGAACATATTCCATGCGAATGGGGTTGTCCGCCAGCGTCTCGATGCTGTGGAAACGCAGTGACCATGAGAACATAGGTTGGTGGTTCAGGCAAGGGAGTCTGCGCACATGATCGCGTCCCGGAGGAAGAGCGCTTGCTCCGCGTCGGGACGCTCCTCCGCTACCCGCGACCAGTTGTTGCAGGTATACATCACCAGCATGTCGTTAATGTCGTAGTCTACGCATGGGCCGACGCAGTCGAGCGTTGTCAGAAATATGTCGAGCCATGGCATGTTGAGAAGCACCGGTGACTCCAGGAGGATGGTGAGGGGCCCTGGCAGCATGGTTGCGCGCTGGCGCCCAAATCGCGGCTGTGAGTACTGGGTGAACCCTGCCGCGGCGAAGCCGGGGAAGCCCGCCGGACGTGTTCCGATCACAGTCTCTCTCTCTCTCTGTCTCCCACTCGCCATGGTCGTCTTTAGCGCCGAGTGCGGCGCTCAATAACAAACCCGGACAGGGGTTTGAGCACTGCGGCATGTTACGCGTGCGCCCGCGCTGCCGGACGTGATGGGCGGCTGGCGGCCCCGTGTCAGCGGCAGGTCAGCGGGCGGCTCAGGGTCTTGCACTTCAGGTTGGCGCGCTGACGGTCCTGCAACGCGCTCTACCGTTCGTATGCGGCATGCAACACAATTCCTTCCGTTTTCCGAGCGAACGCGCCCGAAACTTGTGCGGTCCAGGGCGACGACTGCGCTAGCGCTGCGCGCTGACCGCGCGAGTCGACCGCGAGGGTTTGCTGAAAACTTTGGTCGCTGTGGACACCGCCTTCGGGCCCGCTCACTGCTTTGTATTTCTGCTAGTTGGACTATCACTTACTGTACATACGGCTGCGCTGCGCGCTCGCTGTGCGCTGCCTGTTTTGCCACCGTAGATCCAGAATTAGGCCAGACTTCTAGCACTGAGAACCGAGGAAAACCCATTATGGCGCGTACTGTGGCCTCTAGCCTCGCATATGAGTGTATCAAGTCGAATTCTAGGTGAGAAATGGAGAGTGAGAGAGGCATTCCGGGTGCATTGCCATTGGTGCCGCGGTCAGGGCGCGGAGACTGCGGGGCTTACGTGCGTTCTGTCCGTCCGTTCCTTGGATCGACACCGCGTCCACGCACACGATGCGACCGCCGCTCCGCGCGCTCCTCGCGCTCCTGCTACCGTGGGCGGCGCTGGCCCAGGAGGCCAAGGTCGCCGCGACCAAGTTCGAGAACCTGCCCGCGCGCCTGTTCTACCTCGACGACACCGAGGTCTGTCCAAATTTCCCGCCCAGGCCAGGGCGCGCGCTGACGGCGGCCGGCTGCAGACCGTGCTGTACCATGACATGGCTGAGGGCGTCGTGTACATCTCCCAGGACGAGGGCAAGGCCTGGGAGCCCGCGCCCGGCGTACCGAAGGGCGCGGCGTTGCTTGCCATAGAGCACCCGTTCGACAAGCGAATGGTGCGTGTGTCCGCCTTGCCGGTATCGATTGGGATACTTACCAGGATTATGCAGGCGTTCATATTGACCAAGAGCACGACGCATTGGATGACGCAAGACCGCGGCAAGACCTGGCGCGAATGGCACGTCAAGGCGCCGCCCGCGTTCGTCGCGAACCCGCTCTCGTTCCACTCGCAGAAGGACAAGTACGGCCACATGCTCTATCTCGGCGTCGAGTGCGAGCGCGACCACATGTTTGGCCTCGGCCAGTCGTGTACCGACGTCGTGAGTACTGCCCCGGCACCGCCCTCGTCGCTCCCGGCTCACGGACGCGTCCCAGACTTACTACACAACGGATGCATTCGCCCACAGCGACCTCATGCTGAAGGACACGTCCCGCTGCCAGTTCGCCCACAGCACCAAGGAATTCAAGCACGACGCCCCGCTCGACATGGTCTACTGCGTCGCCTTCACCCGCGAGGGCCGCGCGCTCGAAAACTCGCACCTCTTCCAGAGCAAGGACTTCTTCAAGAACGACCGCATGATCGTCGACTTCGACGTCGGCGAGAAGAACGCCCGCGGCGTCGTCGCGCTCGGCGTCAGCAGCAAGTTCGCCGTCGCCGCGCTCAAGTCGCCGCAGACCGGCGAGATGACGCTCTACGTCACGACCGACACCAAGAACTGGGCCCAGGCGCGCTTCCCGCACGCGAGCAACAGCGCCCTGCGCGAGAACGGGTACACCGTCGTCGAGAGCACGACGCACTCGCTCGGCGTCGACGTGCTGCTGCACACGAATGCCAACATCGGCAACTTCTTCATCTCGAACTCGAACGGCACCTACTTCGTCGAGAGCCTCAAGGACACGAACCGCAACGACGCCGGCTTCGTCGACTTCGAGAACGTCGTCGGCGTCGACGGCGTCGGGCTCGCGAACGTCGTCGCGAACGCGCGCGACGTCGAGGCCGGCCGCGCGCAGAAGCGCATCCGCAGCAAGATCACGTTCGACGACGGCAGCTCGTGGGCGGACCTCGTCGCGCCCGGCTGCCCGCCGTCCGACAAGTCGGACGACTGCGCGCTGCACCTCTACTCCGTCACGTCGCCGCACAACTTCGGCCGCATCTTCTCGTCGACCGCGCCGGGCTTCGTGATGGGCGTCGGCTCGACGGGCGCGAGGCTGCTGCAGTACGACCAGTGCGACACGTTCCTCAGCACCGACGCCGGCGTGACGTGGAAGCGCGCGCGCGAGGGCGCGCACAAGTACGAGTTCGGCGACAAGGGCGCGCTGCTCGTGCTCGTCGACGACGAGCAGACGACCGACGCGGTGCACTACAGCTTCGACGCCGGCGCAACCTGGAAGAGCGTAACGCTCCCGTACGCGATGCGCGCCAAGGTGCTCACGACGGTGCCGGACTCGACGTCGCAGCAGTTCCTGCTCATCGGCGCGCTCGACCGCAAGCACGTCACGGACGGCAAGCGCTTCGTCGCGATGAACGTCGACTTCAGCGGCATCCGCAAGCGCAAGTGCGCCGCGGACGACATGGAGCGCTGGAATGCGCGCACGATCAAGGGCACCGAGTGCCTCATGGGCCACAAGCAGTGGTACCACCGCAAGAAGCCCCAGGCGGACTGCTACGTCGGCGACAAGTTCGATGACCCACAAGAGCACGAGGAGCACTGCACGTGCACGGACGACGACTACGAGTGGTGCGCTGCGTCCGGTCCCTGGGCTGTTCCTCGCTGCTAATTGCTGTTGCAGCGACTACAACTACGTCCGCAACGAGGACAAGTGCGTCGCGATGGGCCCGGAGCCGATCCCTGAGGGCGTCTGCGATCCGAACGGCAGCAACAAATTCAAAGGCTCCAGCGGCTGGAGGCTCATCCCCGGCAACACTTGCAAGGTTAAGGAGGGTACGACGCCCAAGGATGCCAAGGTGGACAAGGACTGCTCACAGGGTATGTGGGCTTCCGTTCACGCGACGCCGTGCTCATCATGCTGCGGTAGCACAACTGCCTGAAGGTTCTGTGTCGCACCAAATTGTGAGTATAACATCCAGCGCAGATCCCATCAATGAACTGACTCTTGTGCAGACGGACTTCCCAGCGCGTATTGTCCAGCACGCATATTTCAAGAATTCTAAGGTTTGTCTGCAGCCCCAAATTTGCCTGTTTCCGCTGAGTGATTGGTAGACCATTCTCGTGCGGCTGGAAGACAACAGCGTCTGGCAGTCGCTGAATGAAGGCTTCATATGGGAGAAGAAGAAGGGCAAGTGGCTCGCGTTCTACATGCACCCGTACGCCGACGACGTCGCGTACCTCATCGGCGCGGGGCGCGAGCTCAAGCATACGACGGACACGGGCCGCTCATGGAACGACGTCTGGGCGCCGACGGACCCGAACATCTTCCGCGTGCCCGTGCTCGCGTTCCACCCGAAGAACTCGGACTGGATCATCTGGACGGGCTCGAAGGGCTGCCCCGGGCGCGAGTGCCACGCGGTCGCGCACTACTCGCTCGACCACGGCCGCAACTGGGTTGAAGTCGAGCGCTACGTGCGGACGTGCAGCTGGGCGCGCGACAAGGACCTCAAGATCGACCAGCAGCTCATCCTCTGCGAGAGCTACCGCGACAAGAAGGGCGACCAGAGCATGTTCGTCCCGTCCGAGCGCCCGCTGCAGTTCATCGCCGGCCGCCGCTTCTACCAGGACCGCACCAAGATCTTCGATAACATCGTCGGGTTCACCAAGTTCTCCGAGTACCTGATCGTCGCGCAGGTGCGCCGCCTCGTGGACGATGTGGGTTCGCATTGCTAACGTCGTGAGCGCAGCTGCCGCAGGGCGCGCACGGACTCAGCTTGCAGGTCTCGCTTGACGGGCAGAACTTCGCGACGGGCCTGTTCCCGCCGAACATGCGCATGGAGAACCACGTACGCCCCTACGTCCCTCGTGAGGCATTGTCAATTGACCTCTTGACAGGCGTATACCGTGCTGGAGTCGACGACCGACTCCGTGTTCCTGCACCTGACGATGTCCAACACGCCCAAGTTCGAGTGGGGCAACCTCATGAAGTCCAACTCGAACGGCACGTACTACTCCGTCTCCCAGGAGTATGTGAACCGCAACGGCGACGGCTTCGTCGACTTCGAGAAGCTCATCGGACTCGAGGGCATCGCCGTCGTCAACGTCGTCGCTAACCCGAAGGAAGCTCAGGTTAAGGGCAGCAAGGAGTTCAAGACGCTGATCACGCACAACGATGGCGCGTCGTGGAAGCCGCTCACACCCCCTCCCAAAGACTCGTTCGGCCGGGAGTATAAGTGCAAGGATGTGGTGTGTAGCTCGCGCTGCTGTCGTGCTCTTGCTAATCTGCCAACCAAAGGGATGCGCTTTGCACATTCACGGCTTCACCGAGCGCTACGACCCGCGCGCCACCTACAGTAGCCCGTCCGTCGTGGGCCTAATGATGGCCGTCGGCAGCGTCGGCGAGAAGCTCGCGCCGTACGTAGACTCGGACACCTTCCTCTCGCGCGACGGCGGGTTCACGTGGGAGGAGGTGCACAAGGACGCGCACCTCTGGGAGTTCGGCGACTCGGGCTCGGTACTCGTCATGGCGAACGACGAGGCGCCGACGGACCGCGTGGTCTACAGCCTCAACGAGGGCATGACGTGGAACGAATACGTCTTCGTGACCAACGACAAGATGCGCGTCAAGAGCATCGTGACCGTCACGGGCGACACGAGCCGCAAGTTCATCCTGTTCGGCCACTACGCGCGTACGCCGAACCACGACGTCGCCGTGCACCTCGACTTCTCGCAACTGACCAAGAAGAAGTGTGAGTGGCCCTCAATACAGATATTGGCGATGTGCTCATCCCCGTGCAGGCGTGATGAGCGTGGATAACCCGTCGACGGACGACTTTGAACTCTGGAGCCCGAGCGAAGAACGCGAAGAGCGCTGCTTGTTCGGCCGCCAGGTAAGGTCCCTTGGCTGTCCCTGTGCGGCGCCTCTGACCGTTTGTGCAGGTCCTCTATCATCGCCGGATCCGCGAGCGCAACTGCTTCATCGGCGAGCGGCTGCAGACACCCAAGGTCGTCCAAAATTGTACATGCGCAGCCGTCGACTTCGAATGGTACATTCTATCCTGTCTGCGACGTCGTTCTCGTGTGCTCACCGCGTCGCAGCGAGTTCAACCACATTCGGAATGCCGCCGGCGACTGTGTCCTCGTGGAAGGCGCGAAGCCTTTGCCGAACGACCCGACGTGCGCGGACGGTGAGAAGTACTGGTATGAGCGCACGCCGTACCGCAAGATCCCGCATTCGTCGTGCGAGGGCGGCAAACGCCCCGACCGCGGGAAGGCGCACCCGTGCCCAGGC
Source organism: Auricularia cornea (assembly GCA_030578095.1). Classification (NCBI taxonomy): domain Eukaryota; kingdom Fungi; phylum Basidiomycota; class Agaricomycetes; order Auriculariales; family Auriculariaceae; genus Auricularia; species Auricularia cornea. Next base: position 429,099 of record JARLTE010000009.1, on the reverse strand, counting down.
CCGGGCAACCACAGCGCGTTCTTCTGGATCTTCATCTCCTTCGTGATCATCGCGTTCACGGTCTTCGCCGCGTACTACTTCTACGAGCGCAGCATGTACGGGCCAGGGTGCGTCGCGTTTTTCCTGTGCCGCTAAACTGTGACTGACTTGGGCTGGCTGCGTGCAGCGCGATCCGGCTACCGGGAGACTCGCGCTTCGACGACGCGGGCGCGCTCTCGACGCTCGCGTCCGTGCCGTGGTTCGTCCTGGGCCTCGTCGGCATGGCGTGGAGCTGGGTGCGGTCGATCCAGCTACCGTACGCCGTCGAGCGCGCGTTCCAGTCGCGGCGGCGCGGGTACCGGCACGTGCCCGTGGACGAGGACGCGCAGGTGCTGCGGTTCGAGGACGAGGATTAGAGACACGGCTCGTCGTCGCAGGATGGGAGGGCCCCGGTTGTAGACTTGACTTCGCGCGCTCGTAATTTTCGTTCAATCGCTCTCGCTTTTTCGTTTCCGCTGCTGACTCGCTCGCGCTCGTACCATCATCTGAATACCTACATACATACCTGTATCATGTTATCCAATGCTATCTCTCTCAAAGGCACGCCTCAAGGCCGCCGTCGAACGCTTGAGCCTGTTCCCGCAGCATGATCAAGGAGGCTCGAGTTGCGGCAAGTAACGGTAAACACTAGACATATCTTGCAGGCGCGATATACATGGGGCAGTCGGCTATAGTACAAGGTGCGGAGCACGAGAAGAGACCTATGATCTCCAGCAACTTCGAGGGACGGTCAGCGAGAGCGAGTCCGGGGAACGGTGGGACTCTCGATGTACAGAATCTGGTAATATTAATACTCGCGGCTGTCACGCTCTCCGCCGCCATATGGGACCAGCGCGCGCTTCAGGTGCGGACCCACCTTGCCGGGGACGGCGACGGCGACGGCGTCGACGAGGGCGACGGCATGCAGAAGTACAGTTGTGGATAATTATACCAACAAGCTGGTTCAGCAGCACCTGCAATACTCGCAACGCATCGACTAGCGCCTGTGAGTGGGGGGAGAAGGGCAGGCAATAACGACAGTCCAGCTCACCCCGAAAGCCAATGCTTCCATCTCCAGCATCGCATAGGCGACTTGTAGCCGCATGCGCATCCCGTGGAAATACTCCGCGCGAAGGGGGTCGTCGCCGAGCGTCTCGATGCTGTGAAATTTAAAAGCAATGAGAACTTGGACGGGCGGTGGTTCTCGGAGGGATGAGTCCGCGCACATGAGCGCGTCCCTGAGAAAGAGCGCTCGCTCCTCGTCGGGGCGCTCCTCTGCGATCTGGGACCAGGTGTGGCAGATGTACTCCAGCAGAGTCTCTGAAATGTCGCCGTTCGCGCATGGGCCGACGCAGTCGATTGTAGTCCAGAGGATCTGGATCCACGGCATGTCAAGAAGCACCGGAGAGTCCAGCAACATGGAGAGAGGCCCGGGCAAAGCCATATCGCTGCATTGAGGCTCAGCGCTCAGGAACGGTGAACACTAAACATATCTTGCAGGCGCGATATACATGGAGCAGACGTCTATAGTACAAGGTGTAGAGCGCGTTAGGAGATCTGTGATCTCCAGCAACTGCGAGGTACGGTCAGCGAGCCAGCACACGCAGCGGTGGGGCTCTCGACGTACAGAATCTGGTAATACTCGCGGCTGTGCTCGCCACCGCCATACGGAACCAGCGCACGCTTCAGGTGTGGGCCGACCTTGCCGGGGACGGCGACGCCGTCGACGAGGGCGACGGCGTGGTAGAGCGGCTTGCCGTCGGACTCGTGGCCGGCGTCGACGGGCGTGCGGCCGGGCGGCAGCTGGCCGTGGCTGGCGTGGACCCACTCCATGCGGTGCGCGTCGAGCGGGACGACGAAGTACTCGCCCGCGACGGTGTGCTCGCGGCCGCCGAAGCCGACGCGCACGGGCCGCGGGTCGAACGCCGGCACGACCTTGCACGGCTGCAGCCCGCCGTTGAAGTGCGCCAGGCCCACGAACACCGCCTTGCCCCTGCGTCGTCGGCGTCAGGACATGGGCCCAAGGACGGGCGGGCGGGCGCTTACTTGTCGGAGCAGGGCGCCGGGCCCGTGAGCTGCTCGCTGGGGAACGCCTCGCCGGACATCGCCTTGAGCGCGGAGGCCGGCGCGCTGAACGGCACCAGCGGCAGCTGCGCGAACGCCGGCGGTGCGTCTTGGTACGGTGGCTTGTACATCGAGTCTCCCTGGAGCATGCCGAGTTGGTTCGGGGAGGAGGTGTGGCGCCGGGCCTCGCCGAGCTGCAGCTGCTTTTCATCCTCCCGGGCTGAGTTGCGGATTCGTTGTCCTTCGAGATGCAGAGAAGCAGTCTCTTGTGTCCATTAATCTATTAGCGTGCGGTACAACGCAGTGTAGACCGGTCTCATCGCAATCCAAACGCTGTGACCAAAGTAATGCTCCATCCCTGTATCTGGATGGAGTCGTAAACTAAACGTAACCCAAAGATCATTACCCAGTCATTACCCGTCTCACCCCAGCCATAACAGAGCAATTATAAGTGCTTGACTATCGCAGTCTCCGTTGCCGCTTGGACGAAGAAGCCGTGAAGCCGCTTAGCCACAAACGAGCGTCGCGCGTCGAGGAAGTCGAGCGCCGTCTTCCAGCCCGTGCAATCGGGCTTGCACTCGTCCTTTTCCTGTGCGGCCGCAAACAAGGGCCGCATGGCGTCGATGCGGCCGAGGAAGTCGTCCGGCGCGTGCGCCTGCACGTCCGGGGCGAACGCCGCGTCGGCCCACGCCTGCTGCAGCGTCTTGCACGGCCACATCATCTGCGCGGGCGCGAGCGAGAAGCTGTACCACTCCTGCGAGAGCGCGTGGTAGCCGACGAAGAGGCGGACCTGCTGCGCGGGCGTGAAGTTGTGCCACGGCGCGCAGTGGCGGCGCAGCGCGTCCCAGTACGCCTGGCCCTCGAGCGCCTGGTTCGGCACGGGCAGCGCGTCGCACGCGCTCAGCACCGCGGCGAGGTCGAGCTTGTGTAGCGCCTTGAGCACCTTCGCCTCGAGCGCGTCGCGGTCCGCCTTGGCGAGCAGGTGCACGACCTCGATCAGCTCGACGCAGAACGCGCGCGGCAGCATGAACGACGGCGAGTCCGCGAGCGCGTCCAGGAAGTCGGACAGCTGCGAGATGGCGAACTTCTCGAGGTCGACGGCCTGGTACTTGTGCGCGATACGGGCCACGTGCAGCATGGGCAGAGAGGTGGCGTACGTCCGCGGGCCATTGACGAACGCCATGGTCTCGTGCGCTCTGAGAATTGCATCAGCGATAGCCACGAGTGTCCGCTGGGACACATACTGCCAGTACAGAACACGGAGAAAGTCGCGGAAGGCCGCCTCCTTGTCGCCCGCGATGACAATCGGGTTCTTTTCGTCGCTTCCTTCGACCGGCTCGTCGTGGTCACCGTCCTTCTCGTCCTCGACCTTCTGCGGAAGCGCAAACATGTCTGCAAACACCTTCGACGCTGCAGCCAGACGCGTTCTATGGACCTAGTCATACGCCTGTCAGCAATGGGGACGCCGTGGAATGTCGGGTTCGAACCTTGAAGAGCGTGTCCTCGACGCGCAGGACGGCGCTTCCGTCGTCAAAAAAAATAAGTTTTGTCATGCGTGGGCTCTCCCGTCATGGTGCCGCGCGTGGTCAGTCTGTCAGTCTGTGGCGGGTGATTGAAGCGCGGATTGAGGCGGCGACGGCTTAAAAGGGCGAAAATCGACGCGGTGTGACAGAGCGTGACAGCACGCGTCTCTCCCTCCGCCACACCGCTTGATACGACCCTCGAACCGCAATGCCTGCCTACCGCACCCAGAAACGCTCCCGCTGCGCCTTCGCCAGCCCAGAGCCCGCAGTCAAGAAGCCCCGCGCGCCGCGGAAGGTCGTTTCTGCCGAGGAAAAGGCGGCGAACGCGCTCGTGCGCGACTTGAAGAAGGCCTGGGAGGCGACGTTGATTCCAGCTCCCGAGAACGAGCACCTTATCTGGCCCAAGGATACCGTCGTACGTCCAACTGGCCTCTGCTTGCGTACGCTGGTCACTAACCTGGCTGTAGGGCATGTTTCCTAACGACGGTGCGTTGCATAGTCCGAGTTCCCAAGACGACACCTTCTGACGTCCACCCCCAGCCAAGACTGCATTCAAGCTGACGCCGAAGGAAATGGCCACGCTCAAGCGCGAGCACGTCCAGAACTCGCGCAAGAGCTTTGTCCGGCTCGCCGACGTCGAGGACCTCGCGCGCCGGAAACATGCTGCGCTCGGCGGCTCTGACGACTACACTCCGCCGTCGCGCTGGTCCCTGTCGACCCACACGAGGTCGAGCGCCGACGCGCGGAGGGTCCAGACCAACTGGGGGATCTACCGCCCGCAGCGCTACTGAACCCGCGCAGCCACGGCCTGTCTTGTATATCGTGCCATCTTACTGTACATTAGCTGTCTGGGCGTCCTACGTGGTGTAAAATGAAAAGGGAATTCGGAACATTGCTGCTCTCCCGTTTCTCACCTCAGGACCACATCTGCCACTGTTGGTAACAATAATCAGTGGCAGCTAACCTTCACACGCCCGCAAACCACTCGATCACGCGCGCGCAGTGCCCTCCGCTTCCTTTACAGCGCAAGCCTCTTGCCGGCGACGAAGGATCTGCTTGCAGAACGTGCGCCTGTGTGCGCAGGCAACGCCATGGTCCAGAGCGGAAGTTGTGCGCCCCTGATCGTCCTTCCTGTCGTTGAGGGTGTAGCGCCTGCTGAATGTGTACAACGCGTCGAGCGACGTGCGGCCAGGCTCTGTCCTTCTACTAGTAGACTCATGGCTGCATCTCTGTTCTCGACATTTCCAAGCGACAGTTGTTTATTAGAAGAAGGAGCTGCATTCTGCCATGCCCCGTCCCGAGCCCAAGAAAAACAGACACTGTCGGGCCATTTGGACAAGGAAGTAGATGCCTCGGGCAAGCAGGGCAGATAGGATGCTTCGCCAGGAATACATAGGTCGCCGTAGTTGATGGCTTCGAAAGCAAGAGCATAGCATAACAAGGATAGCAAAAAGACACCGAGGCAAAACACAGCAAAGACAGGCCGCGCGTGCCCTGCAAGGCTTGTTGGTACAAGGGACATCGCGTCGTGCATCCAGGGACGACGACAGGTCATATGAATCGAATGAACACAACAGACGGGGTGAGCAGCTCAATTCTGCGACACGTCAAGAGGCGGCAAGCGGAAGAAGTCGATGAGCCTGCTCTCGATGTCCGCGATGCGCTCGTCGATGGCGTGGATGGCGCCCATGCGGCACACGAAGGTGAGCGTCCCGCGGTTCTCGGGCCACGTGCCGGAGCACTCCTGCGCGAACGCAGCGCAGCCCTTGACCGCGCGCAGCTTGCCGAGCACGTCGGCCGGCGGCAGCGCGAGCAGCTCGTCGCTGCCCACCGCCTTGCGCCACACCTCGCCCCACATCCACAGGCACGGGCCCAGGTGCTTGCACACGTGCCGCGTGATCGCCGGCGGCGTGCGCCGCAGCTCGAGCCACAGCTCGGTGCACGCGTGGTAGCCCGCGAGCAGGTTCGTGCGGATGGGCACTGGCAGCGAGGCGTCGGTGAGCCACGACCCGGCGAGCAGCGTGCGGTGGTATGCGAAGCCCGCGAGCGAAGGCAGCCCGTGTGCGTCCGCGGCGGTCAGCACGACGGACAGGTCGGCGCGCTTGGCCTCGAGCGCGGCGCGGACGATGTCCTCCGCGACGTTCAGGTCGTCCGGCGCACAGAGCCGCGCGATCTCAAAGAACTGGGAGATGAAGCTGTGGTTCAGGTCGAACGGGTTGTTGCTCAGGAACGCGAACACAGTCTCGAGTGCCCAGCGGTCGAGATGCTCGAACTCGTACTTGTGTGCGAGCCGGCTGACACGCAGCAGCCTCGTGCAGGTCTCTTCAGTGGGCGGCTCGGAGAACAGGGCCGTGACTTGATATGGCCTGCATGCGGGTCAGCGTCTAGATGGGCTCTGGCAGTAATCCACGTGCAGGAGATGCAGCGCCCAGAGTAGCGCCCGGACGTCGTCGACGTCGTCGTTGAGCACGATGGGGCGCTGCTCTGAGCTGCCCTCGGAGTGAAGGCTGTCCTCTGGCGGGAGATCGAAGAGGCTCCTGAAGACGATGGAGGACCGCGTCAGGCGCGATCGGTGCACCTGAAGACGGGTTGAGAACGGCAGAACCTGGCCAGGAGCATCGTGGCTTACCCTGAACAGTGTATCCTCGGCGCGAAATACAACATTTCCGTCCTCGTCGTAGTAGGATACGTCGCGCGTAATCATTTACAAAGAAGCCGTCAGCGGCGCGCACAGTGGTGGTGCAAGTGTAGGGAAGCCGAGAACCGCAAGGTTGAAATCGGATGTTTCCGACACTTCAACCTGCGATCTGGGCATTCTCGCGGGCTCGATTACTAGTCTTGGCAAGCAACTGTAGGGGAAGACGACCATATAATTTTTATTAAAAGTAACTACGGTGATCGCGAGCAACAACATCCGGATGTTGCTGCTTATCTCCGAGTTCGGCCGCAGCCGGTGGCGGCGATCACGGGTTTCTAGCTGCAATTAGACGATATAACCCATATCTCGTTTGAATCGCGTTGAGACGCTCTATATGATGGTGCTGTTCATATTCCGCTGTGAGCAGCCGTCGGGACTTAGCGGCCGCCGTGCAGCCGATGCTCATCCTGATAGGCTGATTGAGCAGCTGAGCGCCCCAAATAGTTCAACCCTGCATAATCGAGTGCAATTTGGTAATAATTTGTGTTTATTTGCTGAGGCAATACTGAGGGTGTGCTCAACGGGTGCTCAGATGCTCAATCACGTTGAGCATCGGCACCGCGGCGGCCGCTAAGTCCCGACGGCTGCTCACAGCGGAATATGAACAGCACCATCATATAGAGCGTCTCAACGCGATTCAAACGAGATATGGGTTATATCGTCTAATTGCAGCTAGAAACCCGTGATCGCCGCCACCGGCTGCGGCCGAGCTCGGAGATAAGCAGCAACATCCGGATGTTGTTGCTCGCGATCACCGTAGTTACTTTTAATAAAAATTATATGGTCGTCTTCCCCTACAGTTGCTTGCCAAGACTAGTAATCGAGCCCGCGAGAATGCCCAGATCGCAGGTTGAAGTGTCGGAAACATCCGATTTCAACCTTGCGGTTCTCGGCTTCCCTACAAGTGCAAGCCAGCGGTTTGTTTGCGCATGTTGGCCCGAGCCTCTTGACCCACTGTCAGGACAGTCACGACCACGTCGATATTCGGATTCCCAAGTCCAGCCAGCCAGCTGGCGTGCCGTATCCCAAATACGATATCTCTGACAATACCGGACACCAAGTCAGATTTTATTCGCCGCGAAATTGCCGCTCAGGGCTTGTGGCACGACGGCTTATGTATGCATCCACAACATCATATTCACAGCTAAATGCATGAGATCAAGGCTTGTCGAACCATATTCTGAGATTCTGCTTGGGCGCTCGTGAGTCAGCCTGCTGGCAGCAGCCATCGGTGGTGTGAAATCATCTCCAACACCTGCGAGTCCGTGAGAAACACCGAATAAGCAGCGATGTGCGTACCCACAAGACCTCGTAATACTCGCAGTTTACCTCAGCGCCGCCGTACGGGAAGGAAGCACCATAGAGGTGCTCTCCGGCCTTGCCCAACACGCGCACGCCGTCGACAGTCGCAACAGCGTGGTATAGCGGGCGCCCATCGCTCTCACGTCCTCCTTCGACGAGCCGCTTACCCGCGGGAGTGACCCCATGAGACGCCGGCGCCCATTCCATCCTCGCCCCATCGAACGGGACAAGGTAATAATCCTGGTCCCACAGGAACTCCCCGCCGCCCCACGAATACCGCACGGGCGGGACGAACCCCTCCACGACCTTGCATGGATGCAGCCCGCCCTCTATGGGCGCAAGCCCGAGAAACACGCGTTGGCCGCCGCTGCGACGCTGTCAGTCGGTGGCGCGATCGTGCGTAATCGGGGCAAGAGGCACGCACGCGTCCGTGCACGGCGGCCAGCCGGTGACTGAGCTGGGCGGGAAGGCCTGGCTGCTGGAGAGCTTGAGCGCGTGCGCCGGCCCGCCGGGCGTGAGTGCCTGCGGCGTCGGCGGCGCCGGCGGCTGGGGTGATGCTGATCTGCCTCGCTTCTGGGCGCTGCTCGATGGGCGCAAGCTGCTGCCGTGCGTGTGCTTGCTCTTGCTCTTGTGGTGATGGCCAGACGACGCGTTATGCAAGCCCATGGCCTCTACGAGAAAACGGTAAGACAAGTGCGAAAGTCGGTTCTTCAAGTGGAACTGTGGCTCGTGTCGTGTGATGCGCGATCCAAGGGCGATCCGGCCAATTGCTATTCCTGGAAGCCCGGGCCTCCTGAGGCGGATATGGGCGCAGTGCTTCTCTCTTTCAGTCCTTCACCATCGACGGCGCGGCGGGCGCCCTCCGTTCAGGCTCAGGAAGTAATATCTGTGGTGATCGCGTGTGTATCTTGAGAAAGAGATCGTTTCGCTGCGGGAACTCAATTATTGCGCTTACACGTGGACGACAAGAGACCGACCTCAGTATAGTGGTTGAAGCAACTGGGGCCAAACTGGGCCTTCGTACTCGTGTTTCGCCGGTCATTCTACGCCAGGTTGGCTCCCAGCGATAGTCCATTGGTAAGTTTGCAAGTAGGCGCCTCTACGGCCTCCTCCTACAAGCTCAACATCGTCGAGAGCTAGGCAAGTAGTCGCGTGCCCGTTCACAGCATCAAACGCGGGATGTACAGCGAGCTAATATATGGAATCATTCAAAGGCAAGCGCAGCAAAACCGCGAACCGTTTGGAATCACCAAGGAAGCAGGGCGGCACGGTTTCGAAAGAGCTTCGATTGTACAGAGCTTCGATTGTACAGATTCGAAGAAGAGCGTTGCAGCCTGCCCGACCCAGCCGCGAGTTCGCAATTATAGCGGCACACAGAAGTCCAGTGATTCGAGTGTGAGGCGTTGCGGGTTCCCTTGGTGTAAGGGCGTCATTCAGGCGGGCCCGTATAGTCGATCAGAGAGCAGGGTCGCGAAGTAGGGTAGCGAGCTCCAACTTACGCGCTTGCATGCTGGAGCATGTTAGAGACACTGTAGTTGAAGCGTGCGCAGAAGCTACGGTTTCACCCGTATGCCGACCAATGACAGTGCGGCGGTCGACGGACAGCAGCAAGAAGGCATCCGCACGAGCTCAGCCGACGAGTTGCGTAGCAAAAGACAGCGAAGAAATTCGATGGAGGGGAATGGCAGCATAATTGCAGACGCGGTGCGCGGCAGCGGTGTGATAGTTTGTAGTGCTTGGACATGCTGCGGCGTGAGCGCTTTGTTGCCAGTGTGCATGTCAGGGTTGCACTTGCGCCGGGTCCGAAGACTTGAAACGGATCTACGACGTGGTGGAAAGAGTAAGAATCAGCTGTCAGATAAGTGGCTCCGAGTCTGCGTCGGTGAAGAGGGCCCGTGAAAGCTAGGACATTGTCTGTGAGCTGATCATGAGTCGAACGCCAAAGAGCGACTCGCCGGGCTGCGCCGGGCCCGGTTCGGAGCCAGTCACCCTCAGGTGCGTTGAACATTTGACCTCTGGCCACTGTTCCTGGTCAGTTCCTGGCACAACCCGAAGGATCTTCCAATCAACGAACACGTACGAAAGTCGCATAGCAGCTTGATGGTAGCCCTTGCATCAGAGCCACTCCCTGCTGTAGCAAGTCTTCAATCTTGCCTTCTTCGGACCCGAAAGGCACAGCAAGTCTGGTAGCAGTTTCTCGGTCTTCAAAACGGCAACTCCACAAGGGTGACCTCCCGTCCTGCAGGCTCAGGCTGTATCACTTAGTGATTGTAGGTGGATTCCGCCAGGCGTCATTTCGCCACGTTCACGCCTTTACCAGTCGCGTTGCATGGTATTTCTAGCTCTCTCACCCAGGAATTTAGCGCCGCAGAGCCGTAGGATGCACCATGTTTCTCGTGATGACTCAGGAAAGGGCATCCAGGATGAACGTCGCGGCACTGTTGGAGGATACTTTGGCAACCTAGTTCATGACGGCTGTGAGTCTCAATCTCCAAATTAAACCATTGACTTCGGTCGAACTCAAATCCATTTGCCAGGGAGAAGAAGCACGGTCATGATTCATACTTGCGGGGACAAGTCTACCACACCATGCTATGATGACAAATCTCGCCGTACCATAGACGAGGGCATGGTCATTCTGCCTCCAACCCCCGGCGGAACTGCTAACGAGTGTGCGTGCCTCTTTAATGCCGGCGAAGATGCCCGTGTGGGTCTCGGGGCCGGGAACGCAAACTAATTGGATTGTCGGACCAGCGCAGTCCCCTCCACCGCGACAGCTACCGGACATCCTATCTTCAATACAGTCGTGCCGTCAAATGTGGAGACAGCGGCCGGTACATGCACTAGAGTCTCCCACCGTGTGCTCTGGCCACCTGACCTTCCGTAGGAGTACCCGTTGCATCGACACAATCTCCCGGCGTCGTCCTCGGCGCATCGTCCGTACTCGGGCCGCTTCCACCGGGTTCATCGCTTAGCACAGGCACTCCCACTTTGTATGCCTGTGTGAGACGCTTGCATTGCGTGCACTAATGAACATGCAAATTCTACAGGTCAACAGGCGTTGTCGTCCTCCCTACGGTGATCGAAACACAACTTCCGGCGAAGGACTCAGCAACCACGGGCGAGAAGACAAAGATCACGACGAGCGTCACTATCACAACGTCGACACTAGTCACGCCCACCTTTCTCGTGCCGATCGACTCCTCCATCTCGAACAAACCAGCGCCGATCGGCCTCCTAGGCGGCGCCATTCTGAGTATACTTATTGCTGTCGCAATAGGTCTGGCTGCCATCTTCTGGATGCTTGCACGTAGGCGGAGGCACGTATCACACGCGCGCGGAGCAATCGAAAGTGCAGTTACAATCGATCCTCATGGTACGCTGTGTTGGGAATCCTTTGATCGCCTCGCTGTTTATCTTGCTGCAGTTTCAGCACGCAATTCGTCTGAGTCAGAGACTTATGTATCGGAAAAGCGGATTTCAGTGCTTGAATTCCCCGAGGAGGCCCAGGATGCGGCTGGACCCCAAGTCCGTCAAGTCAGCGCACCAGGCAAGTCATGCACCGGCGCGCTTACATGTGTACATCTGAGTGAAAGTGGATAATCGTCCTCCCAGAAGAGGCGCGGCTCCCTCAACCAGAAGCCCGAACCCCAGGAGTGGCACGATACGGCTCCTTCACGCCCTCGACCTTCGAACCGCGGAATGGGTCGGTATATGGAGTTTCCCGCGGTCAGTCGCTCGAGCCTTGGCATGTGAGTCTGGAAACTCATGCAAGATGTCTTTGTCGCTATTTCCAGAACCGTCTTATGGAACAATATCCACCGTTCCTCCATCATATGCGTCGGACTCCACCCCTCCTCCGTCTTACATTTCGCGCCCAGACCCTTAGGGGAGAATGCGAACAGCATCGCGACTTTCGGCGTATACATAGATGGTCGGCTGTATTGTACTTTCAAACCTTCTCGGCCCCGGGGCAATCGCGATTGTTCTGTTGGGACACATGCTTAACACAAGCTGGACGCCAGCAAGACCCGCTCCCACTACGCTGTGAACTTGACGACACCGATCGGGAAAAGACAGCGGAATATTTGAGATCGCAGTGCACGCCGTGCGCGCCTGCTCTGCCATGACCCTGAGCTGACCGACCGGCTCTCACAGCCAGCGTGCTAAGTACAAAACCCCGAGATTATTGAGCATGGTTATACTTGAAGAAGCGAACAACACACTCCTCAAGCGCCCAGGAGAGGAATGCCCCCACTATCTTACGAGAAAGCCGCAGAGGAACGTAGACCAATCTGTGAGTGCTCGCGATTTCAAATGGCATGCCCGTGGCGTCTCACAACAGATCGACCAACCAGTTGAAATGCGCGTTCGTCAACCCTACCGCGAGCGATCCATCACAAATACGGCGGATCCTGAACAAGAAGGGCAGACGGCCCGCTGGAAGGGGCCAGTGGGAGACGCAGGCCATTCGCCTGGGCCGTTTACGAGCGACGAAGAGGCTGGCCGGGCATTGCCACCACATGGTGAGAGACCTCATTATTCAACTAGTGCACCGCGAAAGCTCAGCATTATCGACATCTCAGTGGGCGCGATTCGGGGAGCATTCGTCCTCGACAGCAGAGACATTAGTGTCACCAACAACAACAGCAACAGCATCGGCAACAGTGCGACTGCGATTGGCGGGAACGGCGGGAACGGCATCGGCGGAACCGGCGGGAACGGAGGTGACGCCACTAGCTCAGGCGGTGGTAGCGCGACGGGCGGCAACGGCGGCGACGCGAGCGATGGCGGGACGGGCGGTAACGGAGGAAGCGCGACGGTCACCGCCGGTGGCACAGGAAGCAACAACCTCGCGGGCCCGCCTGCGGGTGCAGGGGGCGCCTTGGGACCCGACACGCCCGGTACGGAAAGCACTCTACCATTCATTCGAGCAACTCACGCGTCATGACACAGGAAGCCTACCCCAAAGCACGCCCCCGGGTACGTTCCATGGCGCGGTACATTTCCAAGCTGCTGAGAGGGCCATAGGCGGACACAAAGATAACGCAGCGACAATAGCCGCGGTAGTCGTCGGAGTCCTCCTGCTGCTGACACTGCTCGGGCTGGCCGCGGCTTATGTGTACCGCAAGAGACGCAAGCACGCTGCGAGGCCACTCGACAAGATCCGGCCATACTCGCGCTCCACGCTTGAGCTCGAGGACATCGGTGGGTCCTGAGGGCCTGGCTGCTCGGAGGGGCGCTCAGACATAGTAGGCACGCCGACTCGATGGGAGCAGCAGAAGGCTGCGCAGCTGTCCGCCAACGGACAGCCGGCTCCGAGCAGAGCCGTGGCTAGCATCAACCTCGCGCGCGGTCCCCAGAGTCCGCCGTACGGAGCTGGTGAGTCGACCGGCAGTCAGAGACGAATAGGTCACCAGAACTGGCAGCAGTCGCAGCACTCGATTGGAACAAGAACCTTCCCAGTCCGCCATCATATTAGCTCCGGCCAAGACCAATGAGGACCAGGTACCAGGCGCGCGTGCGCGAGTAGTCTTCCCGGAGAATGAGCTATCGCGGGCGCTCGTCGCGGTGCTTGGAGCCCCATGTAAATTATTTACGCATGCCGCCCAGCACAATAGAGAATGTGTCATTCTAGGCAACGTGAGGAGGATATATGCGGCTGTTTTCCAGAGCACGGCGCGCTGTCCCAAGGTTGAGATCGGATGACTCTTCGTGGAGGAGCGGAGACACGTGTTCAATCTCCGACCTGATTCCGCCAACCTTCCACCTCCTCGTCGTTTCTCTCGTCTGCTTCTACTGCTTTCCACTTCGTTTAAAGCCGACTTAAGGCGCGACATATTTCTGAAACCCGCGCGGGCCTTGATTTTTACACTGGTCGGATCGAAGGTTCAACTGGGAGTCTGGGACCGACAACCTGGCCAGGTAACGCCGCAGTGCCATTTGCTACCGCATTTCGCATGATTTCACGCTCGTTGATACATGCAAGACGACCGGCAATTGGGCGTTTCGCCGGCCACGCCTCCGACATAACGGACATCGGATTCGCCTGGCCCCAGAGCACGGCTTTCCAAAGACGTCTATTCGCCCCTTTGGCGCGCCGGGAGCGAGCACAGAGAAACGCGCTGATCATTGCTTTCACGGGCTGCGGATGATCCCAAGGCTCCGTCTGTCACCGCCCGTGGCTTGGGCGGCGCGCTGTGGCGGCGCAGCGGGCGACGATTGCTGCCAGAGTGCTGCGTATTGCCCTCCGCTGGAGTACTAAACCACAGCTTCCAGGTAAGGGCGTGGGCCCCCTCACATTTTCACCAGACCCCGACCTTGCTTCGGCTTGAGACGTGAGTGCGCCGGTCATCGCGCATCGATTCACGTTGACGCGATGCTGCAGACAACAGATTGAGATGCCACCCCATACAAAACATGCATTCCTATCTCGCTCCGGTGATTGGGCCCTTGCAGCCTATCGCATCATATTTTGCACCGTAATCTTCGTCTGCGCACTCGGGGCCTTCCTCCTCTTCCTCGCAACGTTGGGGACGGTGCTTATGGGCTGCGTCCGACTGGCCCGTGTCTGCTACCACGGAAGACGACGCGCATATGACTCCTCAGAAGATGAAGAAACATCCCTTGCTCAGGGTCGTGATCGATACACCGACGACATGGAGGATTCGGCGTCAGAAAGCGCGGGCGCTTCAGAGCAGGCGGCGCCTCTGGGCGCGCAGAGTTACCTGATCGACGAAGAGCCGCCTACTTACCGGCCTGGTTCAGAAGCCATTGGCCCGCTGCGTACGTGCAAGCATCAGACAGTCGGTCGGGAAATGCTGACCACTGTCCTCAATTAGCACCCTCGGTATTGTTCTCTTTGTCCCTGGGGCCGCCCTTCTATACGCCTCCTATGCCTCACCTGTGGAGTAGACCTCTACAACCTTCGCCCCCTTCGTACACCCGCGGCACAGCGCCGCCAGTGTATTCGGCGAGACAACCGGAGGGTTCTCCGGCCCCTCAGAGCTGACCAGAGACATTCCCGTTACATTGTATTTTACCAGAGCATATGTATGTACCCGATACCAATCTTTATTCACATTTTCAGCGGTGGTACTTGAGGTTTTGTCCCGCGAAGATGTGCCGCGGAGATCACGGGCGTCGATCTCGGAAGTCGGAGCGGAACGGGCCATTGGACTCTTGTCCGCTGCCGCCACCTCGACGCGTCTTTGCACAGGAGGCGCCGCCCGAACGCTGCACCTCGACCGCCGTCACCCGTCCACCGACGCGAAACCGGCCGCCATGCCGTCTCTGCCGTCGAGCAACAGCCTGCCCGCGCCCAACGCCATCGGCGTCCCTATGGCCGACACGACGCTGGACTCGCGGTGCCCACACCTCGCCGCCTCCATCGACTCCCTGCTGCCCAGGTTCAAGAGCGCCGTCTCCTGGGCTGCCCGGGTCGCGGCCAGACCGGCGGGCGGCGCGGGCGAGCCGCCCGCGAAGCGGCGACGGGTCCGTTGCATCCCGCGGTGTCCAAGCCCCGAGCGCCATTGACCTCCGTGCAACAGATCCAGCACCCCTCGTGCACCAAGTGCAGCCTCTCCTGCGCCTCGCCCTGGGTCTGCCTCCACTGTCATGCCTCCGCCTGCTGGTCGCATGCCGGGCCCCACATTCTGGCCCACCTGCGCGAGTCCGGCCATGCCTTTGCCGTCGAGGCCAAGACGGGCTCACTATGGTGCTCAAAATGCGACACGATAGTCACCAGCAAGAAACTGGCCGCCGAACGCTCGCTTCTGGTCCTCCGAGCCGAGGAGAAACGCACTCGCTTTCACGGTACTTATACTGTCCCGTCTCCTGGTACATGGTCACACGATACTGATTCAAACCTCAGTGGACGGAAAGAAGACGCGTGAAGCCTACGTTCCCTGGACGCCGGATCCGAAGGACACCGAGGTGCTTCGCGGCGCCACGAATGTATCATGCCGCGGTCGGCGAGGCCTGCTGAACCTGGGCAACACCTGCTATCTGAATTGCATATTGCAAACCTTCCTGAATAACCCCCTTCTGCGGAACCATTACCTGGCCGACCGACATAATTCCAAGGCGTGTGAGCGCGCGGCTTGCGTGTCTTGCGAGCTGGACAAGTTATTCGCCGAGGTCAGAGAGCAGACACGGCGTCCTGCATCCACTAACGGGTTGCTCAGGTGTACAGCGGCGCACAGTCCGCGCAACCCATTGGCCCAACGACCATGTTGCATTCCACGTGGTTATTGTCCAAGGACGTGAGCGGCTACGCGCAACACGACGCACACGAATGTCTCATCACGCTGCTCAACGCGCTGCACGCGCACACCCGCGGCTCGACGTCGACGTCGTGCAACTGCGTCGTGCACACCATCTTCGCCGGCCACCTGCAGAGCGAGGTGCGCTGCGCGCGCTGCTCCGCGCACAGCCGCACGCTGGACCCGATGCTCGACCTCTCGCTCTCGCTCGCGCGCGACGGCGCGCCGGCGGGGCACGCGCTGACGCTCGAGGGCTGCCTGCGGCGCTACACGCGCGTCGAGCGGCTCGATGCGCGCGCGTGCCCGGACTGCGGGCACACCGCCGAGGCGACGAAGCGCATGAGCATCCGCCGCCTGCCGCCCGTGCTGTGCGTCCAGCTCAAGCGCTTCGAGCACAAGGCCGCCGACAAGGGCGCCGCGCCGCAGAAGATCGACGCCCACGTCCGCTTCCCCGCCAGCATCAACATGCTGCCGTACGTCACGCCCAAGACCGGCGCGAAGGGCGCGCCCGGCGGCGCCGTCGACACCGGCCCGCCGTCCATGTACGACTACGACCTCTTTGCAGTCGTCTGCCACGAAGGGCAGATCGACAACGGCCACTACACCTGCTTTGCGCGCTCGCAGGACGAGGTGCGTTCATCCGTCTGTCTGAGCGACACGCAACTTACCCTCTGATGCAGTGGTACCGGTACGACGATGACAAGTGCGTGCCAGTTTTCCATAGCCTATGTGCGACTGAATATGCTCAGAGTCACGCATACGACTCTGCGCGAAGCTCTGTCGGTGCACGGGCACGCCTACATGCTTTGCTATGTGAAGCGCAGGCTCGAGTATCGTCCCATCGACCTGCGACCGAGCTACGTGCGCGCACGCGAAGCTGAGATCGAGGAAGAGAAGAAGCGGGAACGCGAGCGCGAGATGCGAAACCAGCGCGAGCTGGAGCAGCAACTTCTAGACTTGGTTTGAGGTATGGGAACCTTTCCACATATCCATGTAAATTTCTGACGGATTTGATAGGGCCGCCGTGCGGCGGATAGAGCTGTATCACTATGTAGAATTCTTGCAGGATGTGACCGGGATGGATGTGGTAGCCGACGTTGACAAAGCAGAATTTTTCCAACCATTTGCGGCGCGTGCTACAATGAATTGACGTTCTTGCGCAGATAGCGGCGGCCCATATTGCGGATATACTCACACAACGCGGGTACGCTCAGCAAATAGATATATATGGGATAAACCAGCTACTATCTCCTACTGGGTCGGCCACAAGTCATCGTGCAATTTACTGGTGGCGGCGTGCGTTGACCTGCTGCGAGCGGGTGCGGGAGCGCTTGTGGGGCACATGCACGCTGCGCTTCTTCGCGCACTGCGAGGGTGCAGGCGGCTCCGGGACGGGCTCGGGCTCCGGGGCAGGCTGCTCGGGCTCCGGGGCAGGCTCCTCAGGCTCTTCGGGCTGCTCAGGCTCGGGCTCGGGCGCAGGCTCTTGGGGCTGCTCGGGCTCCTCAGGCGGGGGCGCCTCGCCACCGCCGCTGGGCCCACCACCGACGCCCAGCGCCGACGCGAGCTCCATCATCTTCTGGTCACCGAGCGCCTTGAGCGAGCCGTAGTCGAGCGTCTGCTCGCCAACGCCGTCGGGCACGTCGTTGCCGAAGACGATGTCTGCGTGGCGCGGTCAGTCAGCAAGCAGTCGGCCCAGCGCTGGGGGACGCGCGCTGAACGTACAGGCAACATCGACGTCGCCGTGGCCGCGGTCGCCCGCCATCCCGTCGTCGGGGAAGCACGTCTGCGCGAGGATGAGGGAGGCCTCGCCGATGATCTGCGGCGTGTTGCCGTTGCTGTCCGCGAAGACGCCGTAAAACATCCTCCCGTTGCAGATCACGGCGCCGAGCGCGTTGGGTTGAAGGTAGCCCTGCTGGTAGAACTGTGGGGCGGTGGCGAGGTGAGAATATTTCTTTGTAGGCAGGCTGACGCTGCGCACCTCCTCAGGGATCACGTACCACGGCGCCTGCGTAGCGTCCATGGCACCGAAGCTCGTTTGAGCCTGGCCATCCGGGTTTCCCTGCCACGAGTTTAGCACCCGATGTAAGGGTCAACGGGGAGAAGGCCGTACGGGGCATTGCCACTGGAAACCTGTGAGCGGGCACGCCACGCCGCGTTCGTTGGGAATGCACTCACGGCCACACCATCGCAGTCCACGTCCATGTCGGCCATGAACGAGAAGGTCCCGTCGACGAGGTCGGACCATTCGCCAACGATATCGACGTTGCTGGACGACTCGCAGTCTAACGCGACGGGCGTAAGCAACGCGGGGCCGTGCGCGGGAGCATGCTGCTGCACGGACCGTTGCACGTCGGGTAGGACGCGAGCACTTTGTTCTTGGCCGCGACGCTGGCCTGGACCGCCCGGTAGATCGCGTCGACGTCGATGCTCGCGTCCGCCTGGTACGCGCTGCCGTCCGCACGGCGCGTGAAGTTGGCCGCGGCATACGCGGACGCGACGAGCGAAAGATAAATAGTAACGGACGATGGCGAAGGCATACTGAGCTGAAAGAAAAGAAGTGGAAGAGAAACGGACGGGTGGCTCGTAGCCAAGAAAGTCCTGCCTTATGTAGGACGTGGATCATATCCTGCCCTGACATGACATCGGCGCACCGCATCTGCCATCCAGCTGACGGGGTTCCTTGCCCGAAGTCACCGCGAACAATTTCAACCCGTTTTGGGACGAGAGCGCGGTTCGATGGGCTGGGCTGCATCTCGTTCTGGACCTGTCTGATGTGTCCCTGGGGAGCCCGTGATGAAAGCCGGTCGCAGACCAAGGTCAATGAATGGTCATGGACCTACCAATGTCGCGGCCTACGGCTCGTGCGACTCGGCCAGGTAAAAGCCACACCCATGGGAGGCCCTAGGAGTGGCTATGGCTGATGAGATGGAGCGAGCGATACACTTCGTCGATCATATGTATCGCCAGCAGCCTTGTCCACCTAGCAACGAGCGTAATTATGAGGTTATGCCCAGACGACGCACAATCACGGAAGCGCGAGACTGCAGGCGTCGAGGAAGGGAACTTCGCGGCCCAGTGGTGGGACTGGGCAGGGTCCTGGAAGCGTCCAGGCAAGTTGAAGCAGTGCCATGTCCGTTTGAGGCGATGTTGGTTTCAGATGGAGTGGGCAAAGCCAGCGCCGCCTGAGAAAAGCCCTGAACGCCTGTGACCAGCAGGACAGGGACGGCCAGAGTTTCGTCGTCAAGTTGGGCAAGTGATGTTTTGGAAGAGATCACGGATGTAAACGCGGTTCAAGCTCCGGCTCAAAAGCGAGTTCCCCTTACCTCGCTCTTGCCGTTCTCTCCTCGCTCGGCCACTGATGGACTAGGAATCTCAAATTAATCGTGTTGCCATTGGCTCAAACCACGTTGAGTTCACGGACTGGCAATTGTATACATAAATAATCCGCGATCGGCACCAAATTCCGGCACACGGCGGAACCGACGGACATTTGCATCCGTCCTCTTCTCCTTGTACTCCCATCGATGCTTACAGTCCAGGTTTCCGCGCGCAGCAGAGGCATAAACGATCTGCCCTACGACATATGGCCCTCAATTCTGGTCCATTTATCGCACATCGCCAGACGGTTGCCTCGTGATCTTGTTTCGCTTTCCAGTACCTGTCGGGATATACGCAGTGCCGTGGAACCAGCACTCTGGAGTCACGTGACCCTCAGTGGTCCGCTGGGAAGTGGACCGAGATGGTCAGACTTTCTGCGATACCAGCTCCAGCGATTCGAGAACGAACCATGGCTTGGTCAGCACGTTCACTCATGCCACATCGTCGGTTGGCACACTCCCAAGGACGATTGGACTGGCCTGAAACCGTACTCGGATCCTCATGATCAGGGCCTGCTCGAACTAGAGTTCCGCGATGCAATCTCTCGTACAGTTCTGCTCTTCCAGAATATATATCGGATCAACCTGCGCTCTCTCCTCGTCTCCGACACTCTATTTCAGCGTCTGCGCGTTTCCACTGTCACGCGTATCGACATGCTGTTCTGTGATGTTCAGAGTGTGTCCGTGCGTGGGCATTCGGGAGGTGATGCGTTCAAGAATCTGAGGGAGGTTCGTCATGTTTTCACAAGTCTCATTATTGGTTTTAACCCCACATAGTTTCACTTTAATGACATCTGGTGGAGCCGCGACTTCTCAATGAACGATATCATCTCCGCCCCCCGCCTGAAATACGCAGACATAGGTCACAGTCATGACTTTCCGTCGCCGTTCGACCTCTGCTCCGCAGTCTCACCTGCCACAAATCTCCGGTTCATCATCCACACCCCCGCCGATCATGGCAGCTTATGTGATTTCTTGAGTCTCTTTCCGTGCGTCACCACACTGTATGTCCGCGGCGAGGTGCCGTTGCCACTGTCTTGTCCCGTTTCTTCGAACGCCCTAGTGCCCAAACTTCGGCAACTCGACGGCCCGTTCTCAACGACTTCGGCCGTGTTTACTGCTGGCAGGCCCGTCGACTCCGTCAATCTTCACCATCCCCTGCTGGACATTCCTCGTCCCACAGTCGACGACGCGCGGGCGATCGCTGCTGGCCTTTTGCTATCGACCACACCCATCGTAGAGATCCACATGAGCGCTCTTACGGTCTCCAACTACGCTGCCGTACTGCCCGAATTCCGACGCAATTTTCAACTCCTGCACAAGCTCCACATTGTGACGGAAGACGATGGCACTGGCTCGGTAACAGCTCTCACTCTCACAGTTACCCATAGGCTGACGATTTTCCCACCAGGCAATTCTCGAATGGATAGCCGGAAACTTGAGAGACCATTTCCCCCGCTTGAAGGACCTGATCATCGGAAACGAGCACCTGCTACCCAACAGTGGCTACTTTCGCCGCACCACTCCAGCTCTTCCGAAGACGATGGATTGCCTTAATCATGTCGCGTCGCTCTCTCGCTCGTGCCCGCAGCTACGGACTGTACTCCTTCCCGGTCGGCGCTATGTGTACGGCTCACAGGGCCACTGGGACCGTGAGATGGTCCCGTTAGACGAGTAACTGGCGGTGTATTTGCATCCAAATCATTCAGAACAACATCTAAAGCCGCGTTTGTAAACTGGTACGATGCCCGGTTCCTTCTCTTTGCTAATGTTTCTATCAATGTGCCAAACTCGCGGCAGCGACAAGAGCGTCGGGCAACATCAGTGCGGCGCATTGGTCGACGCTCTGTATAGCCAGACCCTCGGGACCGTCAACTTTTCCAACAGTTGTCTCTTGTCGTCACCGTCAGGATGCCTTGGCCTCTCTCGATTGCGATCCGCCGTATCGAGTCGCACCCAGGCGGCCACTGGCCGCTGTTTGGTTGCGGTTGAAAGAACACCTGACTCTGACCTGACTAGTTCAATCCCCGCTGTTACTTCTCCCCTGCCCCCCGTACGCGTCCAGCTTCGAAGACGCAAAGTCAGAGTCCGCGAGCCAATGTCGCTGGTGACCGTACGCGCACAGCGCGCGTACTATGACGCGGTGATGGCGCGACGATGCTGCGCCATGTGCTGGATTCTGGCTGGATCCGGCACTGCTGCTGGTGGGGCAATGTATGGGCATTCCGCGCCCAACGCAGGCGTCTTGACCGTCTCTTGCAATTCTCCGAGCTCATTTGGGCGACGCTGTGTCGGAGGCGCTGGCTGAGCGCAGCAGCGAGACTAGAGCCGCTCGCGTGCAAGAGGCTGTGCACTATTTGTCACGATCATGCGCAGTGGTCATGCCAACGTGGCAGGTATAAAAGGGTTCGCGCTCCGCAAACAGCCATCCTTCCCATATCAGTTTTTTTTCTCTCGGTTGCCAGCGTCTTCAGCCAGCTCCCTCTTTCACTTCTTCGCCGCTCGATACCTTTTGCTTTATACCTGCACCACTTTCGCCTTCGCAGTCACAATGGTCGCCATCAAGACGCTCGCCATCGCTCTTCCCCTTCTCGGTGCCGTCAGCGCTGTGCCGTTCAACAAGCCCGACGCGGCTGCGGCTGCCCCTGCTGAGAACTTCGACATCGGCGACATCTTCAACTCGCTCCCTGGCCTCGGCGGCAACGATGTTCCGCAAATCCCGCAGCTCCCCGACCTGGGCGAGATCATCAGCGTCCTGAACTCGACGCTCGGTGGACGCCTCCCGTCCATCCCGAGCGAACTCGAGGGCACGCTCGGCTCCATCTTCGGGTTCGCAGCGCGCGCCAGCGGCAACGGCGCCGTCAACAACTTCGGTCTCGAGGACTTGGGCGGCCTCGGCGACCTCGCCGAGATCCTCAAGGCCCTGAACGACCTGCCGGACTGGCTGAAGGACCTCCTCAGCATGCTCCTCAAGGTCCTCGGCATCGACCTCCCGAGCCTCCCCAGCCTGCCGTCGCTCCCGATCGAGCTGCCGTTCCCCATCCCGACGGACCTGCCCATCTCCATCCCGACGGCGCTCCCGACGGACCTGCCGTTCCCTCTCCCGACGGCGATCCCGACGGACCTGCCCATCGACCTCCCCACGGACCTGCCCATCCCGATCCCGACTGGGATCCCGACCGACCTGCCCATCGACATCCCGACGGACCTGCCCATTGACATCCCGACCGACATCCAGATCCCGTCTGACCTGCCCATCCCGTCGGACCTGCCGGTCATGACCCTCCCTGTCGAGCTCCCTGGCCTCAAGCTGCCTCTGCATTAAGGTGCGACGCCCAGTATTAGTCTCGTACACGTTCTGACATAGAGTTCAGTGGAGTTCGACTCAGCCCTAGCTTGCTCAGAATATAGCATAGGCATCGAGCAATACCATATTTAACCCTTTGCACTTTGCATGACTCCTGAGCGCGAACCATTTCGGACGTCCTTCTGAGCTCGCGAGATCTTGGCGGCGACAAGTGTTGATTTTTTGCTGACGCTTGATTACTTGATGAACCTCTGACGGCTGCGATGCTTGGCTCAGACGGACAGCGCGCGGTGTTAAGGCGTCTGTTCGAGCCAGCAATGCCACGAGGGCTTGACACATGTTCGTCAGGCCTGTGCCACCGCCGAACCCTTGCGCGAACTTCCTCAGGTGCTGTTTCGATTTCTGTCGCCAGTCTACATGATTTCAGCTAGTGGTGCTACGTCCAAGCTCAGTGGCAACACCGCGGGGATATGAAAACAGCGCGCTTCTGCATAAGGAAATGGCTATATCACAGGGATCTGCGCAGGGGTCACAGCATTGCAAGTTGCATGCCCGCCGGTACTCCCGACTGATGATCAGTTCAAAGTCCGTGCCTACTCCTCTTCCCCATCCTTCAACGCGTCTTGAAAGCGCGTTCCCTGTGCTTGTTCCTTTTGCTTTCCTCTTATGCCCGCTCTTCATTCGCCGTGGGCGCCAGCCACGCGCCGGGGCCTTGCGCCAGATAATCTGCCGCCGTCAGGTGGGCACCGACAGTTGATGACTTTGGAACCAGAGCTGACTTCTTCTTGGAATTGGCGGCAGCAGACGTCGCGAGCCCGGGCTTCGGTCCTAAATCCTTTGCAAATTCGAACCAAGACTCGAATGAGGCCTTTCAGAAGACGTACGTCATTCACTTCATCTGTGGCATGAGCATGTCATGGATATCCCTACAGCCTCATGCAGCATATGCTTGCGCTGGAGGTTTTAATAAGCCTTCTCTTGTTTACGATGGTTCTCATTGCCGCATTCTTCGCACTGCGATACCTCCCTCTTTTCCGTCGAACTCGCCCGGCCCACGCTGTCACTCTTCCCTCCGCGAGCCAGAGCGTCGTCTCCTTGAAACCCTTACCCAAATCTCCGCTACCCACTCCAGCTCGCGCGGGCGATTGGTCTGCCTCCCCGAGACCTTCAGTCCTTGCGATTTCGGCCACAGGCAGTTCCAGTCGGCCGATCACCCCCTTGCGCCCTGACTCGCCAACGCGCCCACTCTACGGACATGCGCCAACCTCGTCTAGCGGATCGTCCCCGTTGACTGAGCTCTCACCTCTCGGCTCTAATATTCCGTTGCGCGTCGCACAGGGTCAGACTGCGATGCTTCTCGACGATGAACTGCAACCTGTACGTTCGACTGCAGAAGCTGAACGAGCTCGCTTTGTATCACCGTCGGCGCCCCCGGGAAAGAAGAGCGCTCGGCGCCTTTCTGTGCCACACAGTGCATGGGGCACGACGACTGACGGGGCCAGCGCGATCGGCAGTGGCGCAGGCTATCCCTCCATGTCGGACTTCCTCAGCCGACTGCAGCATACGTACCCGAAGTACGAAGTTCAACAGTACGCTGCGTCCTTCGGCGCCCATGGCATTCAGAGCCTTGACGACTTGCGGGGAATCACATCCGCCCGCCTTCGAAACATGGTCAAGACGATGACGCAGGACCACGCAGAATTCCTTGCGCGCTCTATCAATGCGGAACTGGAATGGACGGACACGGATCGGGAACGAGGGGGGATGGGATTCCGGATGGTGCTGAGCTCCCAAGACCCGGCGCGTTGATAACTTTATCATCACCCTTTCTGCATGTGTGCACCATAACACTGATTATCTATCATCTTGTAGTAGACCCAACGCACGTTGTTCTGTAATTCCACTCTGTAGTAGGCATACGCTCCGCACGCCGGTCGAGATGTAACGCGACGGACAATTCTGTTATTCTTGACATGATCACTGCGCCAAGACTCTGAATCGATGTATGGGTGCGTTGTTGGTTGCCTCGGAGCATTTATGGCCAGGCTCTTGAATGCCCCCAGGTCAGCGGCGAGCGCCCAGAACCCTTCCCCGGACTCCTGGCTGATATGATCTTTGATCGGTCTGGAAGATAATCACGCACCCTGTCGTCTGAACTTGTCACGCAGGTTCGTCTCTCCATGCCCACGCTTTCGAGTTCAATATTCAAGTCTGAAGACTGAATGGCTCGCTCGGCATCGGTTACAATTGCTATTTAGGTCGGGCCGGCAAACATCGAAACAAGCCCGGCCAACTTCATGGCAGTGTCCTATCCACCACCGTGAATTCGTATGATCAGAAGCTGACGACCGTCAGCGGTCAAAGAAGCGGGCCCGTGGTTCATAAGCACAGCGCGCCCAGGCTGCCGGACCTGCTGCGCCCGCCTGTGTGCGGCTCTCTGTGTTTCGAGCTTGCCCGATTCACCCTTCGCGCGCCAGGCAGGCCTGGCATTTGGCTTTCGCTAGGTTCATTGCTTGCAATGGCGCCTGGTGCTATCTATTCCTTGCAGCCCACGAATGCATCGGGAGCACCGCGGGCGGAACTGGCGAAACGCGACAGGCATCGCGGGGATGGCGACGGGAACAGGAATGGCAGGAACCGTGAGCCCATGCGTGTCTAATCCGCATTCATTCCTTGTACTGACGCTCCGAGATAGGCTGGAGAAACGGAAATGGGCGATGGAGGGCAAAGGGATCGGATATGGCCACCGCCCTCAACTCGACTGCTGGCGCAGCCTCAGTGCAAGCTGACGACGACGCGAACATACGGTTCGCTTACTCTTCTCTTAAGGACGCGTATGTATTCCACAGCGCCATTTTACCAGCTTGTCGCTCGATATTGACATTATTCGAAGGTTCGATCGTCAGAGAGTCGCCCTGGAAGTACTCTCTGCCCTGCTTGCGGTCTTTCTTCTCACTGCGTGCGCTGGGTTCGTGTTCCTATACTTGCGTCTTAGGAGGCTCCGACGCGAGCGCGCTACTGCTGCCGCTATGCCCTCGGCCGCCCCCACCAGACTGGTCTTCGACATCCCCCCTTCCGAATACGCGTCTCCTAAGATCGCGCCCTACGACTTCGCGCCGTACACCGAAGTCTCACCCCAGTCCCTGCCTCCCTATCTCAGTCCCCAGGGACTCGCTGCCACGTTGCCTCAGAAAGGGCAACCCCTCGCGCCCAGCCCACCGGCGACTGAGACTGAGCAACGCGCTCTTGTTTCTCAGATCAACGCAATGCTGGTCCAGCAATCTCCAGAAACCTCGCCGTCTTACCCGGCTCCAGTGATGCTCCGAGGTATCTCTCACTCGCGAACGGGATCCCACTCGTCGCTCCATCGCCCGGGGCTCGCGCGGGGTCCGTATCCTCCCGGCCTTGGGCCCTCCCAGCAGCCCGCGCGGGCCAATCCTCTGCAGCTCACGATTGTGCCGCCCTCTCAGGGGTCTCCTTCGGATTCCGCTGGGACGCGCACCGCCGTGAACTCGGAATCGCCTGCCACAGCTACGCTGCAGCCGCCGCCGCGCGTCGACTCTCGAACGCGACTCTCCGTCCCTGTGACTGCGTACAGCATGGCGCCTTCTCCCGCCACAGGTCCGTTCGAATACCCTTTGATCAGCACGCTCCTTGATCGAAGCGACGCCGCGGTCCGCGCCCTCGGGCGCTACAAGCGCGCGTTCGAGGAGCAGAACTACTACCGCATCGACGAGCTCCGCGGGATGGACGGCTCGGAGTTGTGCGCGAGGATACCCAGCATGACGCGGGGCAATGCGGACTTCGTCTGCCGCATGGTCCAGGAGGAACTGGACTGGATCGACTCGGAACGCGGGCGGGACGGGGATGCGACGAGGAACACGGTCGACGAAAACGCGATCAAGGTTGTGCTCAGCTTGTAGGACGATGGTGCTTCGGACAGACATTGCGCGCACGGGTGGCCAGGATGCATCTCGTGGCTGTGAAAGGACTTCGCGTTCTTGTATAGCTATTGTATGTATCTCTGCCTTTTGTATGGGTCAGAATGGATTGTATCGGTACCAGTGGCGGACGAGTAGCCTTGTCTGCACGCTTTATGCTAAGCCCGGACATCGGGCGCAGCGCGACAGGATTGGCAGATTGACAGGTGGGGTTGATGCTGCCCGCGGCGAGACTTTGTGAACTTCGACGCCAACACTCGCCGTCCACCGGGACAAATTGCACATCTGGTTCTCACATATTGCAGACACCTAGATTACACGCAAAGCACTACAGTAAGCGACAACAAAGCATAGGTCAGACTATGGATGAGATCTTCGACTCGCTGTTATTGCCAGCGGAAGCCGCAAGGGTCGTCATCGCCAGCGTGTCCCCGTTGGTGGTGCTCATGCCCCTCGACAAGCCAGTCTCCCGGGCGAAGACCATTTTAGACGTCTCGGCCTGGGTGATAGCCTCCTGCGAGTAGGCATGCCCGCGCGCGACGCGGATCATGATGAGCAGCGGCGAGATGCACTGACGAAGCAAAAGCCCGGCGTGAGCATCGCTCCGGGGGTCAAGGTCGAACGGCGCACCATCATTTGGACCTGCAGAGGCAGGCAGACGTTGAACCCGTCGTTGTTGATAGAGTACATGACGATGAAAAGAATAGAGAACGTGGATGTAAGCGCGGCGCTCTCAACCTGTACACAACGGCGATGAGCTCCTGCTTGGGCTCGCATCGAGTACGCACGATCATGGCCGCCATCCCGGTATAGATGCGCCCTTGCTCCTCGTCCAGCGTCTTGAGAATCCTCCGCCGGGCGATGAACAGCTTCGTCAAGATCATTATGGTCAGGATGAAGTTCAAGGCGATGGATAACGAGAAGTAGGGCAGCGAGAATTGGAGGAGCGTCTTCGAGAAGAACCGAGCACCCGGCGTCGCGAGTTGGTAGACTGTAATCATAGACAGTGCTGCGACGCATGAGAACAGGGTCAAAGACATTGAGCCAACGAAATTCCCGCTCACCGGTAGACCCCAAGAAGATGAGGATGGGTATGGCCACTATGTACCAGTTGCAGCCCCATACCACCCAGGTGCGCCACAGCTAACCGAGCGTCAGATGAGGGCACTCATATTCAGTCGACGACACTCACTAGCAAACTATCGGCGAAGAAGTTGGTGATTGTGAAGAAAGCTGTCCCACTCAGAGCTAGGGACTAGGTGAGAACGGGCCACGAGTTGTGCGATCTTCGACTGACCGACCGGCTTGTTGAAGTGGTCGAAGTAGTACTGGAGCGGCCCACCCCTGTAGACGCGTGAGCCCCCTGCGCCTGGGAGTCAGGCACGGTCGGACGCACGGATAATCACTGCGTGGGAACATCTGTCAGGCTATTTCTTTTCTCAGCGTCGTGGGCGCTCGTACCGATGGTCGATCAGCTCGTCGATTCCCCACGCAAGATCGCAGAACATATACGCGGACGCCGATAGGAAGAGGAGGAAGACGTAGGCGAGCGGGACGGCGGGGATAGGACGTTTATGCCTTTGAGCGTAAAAGGTGTACACGGTGATGAGGAAGAGGACGAAATGGACACCTGTCACGGGCTAAGCGACGACTCACGCGAATGACGGACAGCGGAAGCGCGCTCACCCCAGAAGAATGTACCGACCAGGCCTGCGATCATCGTCACCCGCTCCCAGGGGATGTCCCCGGGGAGGAGCGGGGTGGTGGTCACATTGCTCATGCTGGCGTGAGGGAGAGGAACTCGCGCGATGCTATGCTGTGGGCTCCTCTTATTTCAGCATGTGCTCATCAGCGGCAGGATGTTTGGGCGACATTCGTGCCGTGCTCCGGATTGACACTGCGCGCGTGGATGCTCACGGCCAGGCACGGAGCAACAGGGGTGACATGTGCGCGGATTCGGGCATGGTACTCGTTTCCCTCCCGGGTCAATGGAACGGCTTCGCGATGAGTTCCGGTCATGCGGAACAGCCCAAAATGGCATTGTTACGCCTAGATTTCAACACCATCTGCATCTGCGCGCACAGATCAGAGGTGGATTACACTTCAGTGGCGGATGATAGTTGTATCGGCGGACGTCGCGGGATCGTACGAAAGATATCGCTCGACGGACGACAGCGGCCCCTCAGGCCGGACGGACCAGAGTAGCGCTATAACGCCTTTCAAAGGGTAGAGTGCGAAGACGGTGTGGTCCGCATGGGTGCAAGATGCGCGGGTACTAGCACGTCGGGTAGATAACGGCAGTGGGAAGCACGACGGACCAGCCGAGATTCGCACACGCCCGAGATGCGTCGGCGGCCATGGACCCCACACGGTACCCATGGCCTCTACGTTGCCGTACGAGAGGACCCCAAGTGCAATGCGACACCTGAACCTGGAGGTCGAGCCCGACGGCCAGGATACGAGATCAAGTCATGGTCCAGCTTGAGTTGCCAAGCCAGCGAAGAATTCCCCGATTGAAGTGGACAGCTCGTTCTACTGAGGGGTCGCACGGAACGGCCGACCAGACGGGGTGACTGCAGACGCTCCACAGTTGTGCCAGCCGGGCGTACGCAACCCAAAAACTCCAAGGGACTTGGGTCTGGGAACACCGTTGCCCTGTCCAACGACTGCGGCGAGCTTCTGCCCGGGCAGGCGCTCGTGGACGATGGCCGGTAAATCTCGCAGGTGACAGGTCGGCGTCCGAGTCGTGCGCCGAAGCCAGAGCGCCCAGCTGAATCACAATCCCGGCCGCTGGAGTCTTATCAGCTGGGTGGAGCAGAAGCTGTGGGTTCAGAAGGGCGGCGTGAGCGAACGAGAGAAGAAGTTCGGGAACACGGTTTTACATCCGAATACATCCGGCCCTTGTCCATTGCCTAATACACTTGCCTCGACGACTGCGGGGCTAGATAGTGTACAGAACGCCTCTCACCGCTCCTCAACATCTATGCAGGCGCACTGGTGTTGCCGTTGCTCGTGAGCATCACTGAGAAGCGCGCCCGGTGTCGTACAGGTGATGGTTTTCGCGGACGGCATCGTACACGACGCGCCAATCGAGGCAGACATGATCTTGTTCACTGATGACGTTGTGCACAGCGCCGTAGAGCCCCGTGGAACGCTCGAGGCGCGTGTTGGCGCGACACATAACCATCTGCCGCAGATAGTTCATGCAGTGCCGCGTCTTCCAGTCGCCTGCCACCGACGAGTTCGAGTGCGTCCCCGAGTGCGGGCGCGCGAGAACCTGCCGGAGGGTGTCTAGACACTGCATCTGGTGGAAGAGGCCCAGCATAAACGGCCGCTTCTCCGGCCCGAGGAACACGAGCCCGCCGCGTGGCGACAGGCGCGCCCAATCGTCCCCGGCCTCCAGCGGGTAGTGGACCGTGTTCTCCTGATAGAGCGCAACGTGCTTCATCTCTGGCACCGAGAGCGTGTTGGGATGGTCCCTGCCGGTGTACGAATCTGCAGAGCGTCAGTCATGACCTGCGCCGTCAGGGTGTCCTGCGCACATTTATCATGCTGGACGGCTGGCTGCTTCACGTAGACGTAGACTCCGAGCTCCAGGAGCGTGATCACGGCGAGGAACACAGCTGGTTCGGGGAAAATCGGCTAGCCGATTCTCGTCCTTTTGGGGACGCATCGGCTAGCCGATCCTCGTACTTTCGGTGCAGGATTGCCCTTGGCGCGCTGTCAGCATCCACCCTCACGCGCTCTTTACGACGCTATTGCCCTTCCATTTCGACCTCTTTCTGTACTACATATGTACATAGTCTTGGTCGCTGTTTGTACATCGATTTCGCCGTCAATGCAAACGTTTCCCGTCCCAACACGTATCGCTCGACTTCGCTCGACTCCTCCACCGTCTCTATTGTTACATTGATCGCTCCTTATACCGTTAACCAGCTCTAGCTGTACATCCCGATGGTCCCTTCACATAGAAAACACGTTTGCGCGTACAACCCACCATCGTCAGCCGGCAGCTCACTACAAGATCCACAGCATTCTCAATATGGGACGTTAACTCTCCCTATTACATCCCAGTCTTCCCCTCAGGCCTACCCATGCTGACCAAACATGCCTGCTGTCAAAGGCTGGACCCTGAGTGTGGAAATTCGCGCCGACGACCGCGTCGAGCCTCGCGTTCCGACCATTCGCCCTTCTCACTGACCGTTGATGGTCCCCCCTGACCCGGAGACGTTTCCCCGTTCTTCAGAGGGCACCCTCGAGCGCTCTAGACTCGCTGCAGTCTAACCGGCGGTTACACTTCGTCGGATCTGAGCACAACGCTGCGTGTCCCGACGATTCGCCGTTCTCCCTGGCCGTGAATGAACCTCCTCACCCGCCGACGTTGCCCTGCGCCCCTGAGGGCACCCTCGAGCGCTCTAGACTCGCTGCAGTCTAACCGGCGGTTACACTTCGTCGGATCTGAGCACAGCACTGTG
Organism: Auricularia cornea; assembly: GCA_030578095.1. Taxonomy (NCBI): domain Eukaryota; kingdom Fungi; phylum Basidiomycota; class Agaricomycetes; order Auriculariales; family Auriculariaceae; genus Auricularia; species Auricularia cornea. The sequence continues at coordinate 398,130 of JARLTE010000009.1, read as the reverse complement.
TCCCCGCGCACTACCGACTGTATTCGGCGGCGCACGTGTGTCCCACGTGTCTTCCCTGCGTTGTCCATGTGCTGCCCGATCCCAGCGCAGAGCAGCCAATGCGCGAGAGCGAACGTTTGGCCTCGTCATCAATCTCCGTTCACCCCTGCGCAATCGGACCCCACATGGACACGATTCCTCACCCCATGCTCATCTCAAAGCTCTTTCCACACAAGCTAGTTGTCGACGCTGCCCAACGAAGCATCGTCCCCCAGTAACAGTCAGATGCGTCCTGATATGGAACTGAGATGCATCCCGATATGTAATTGAGATGCGTCCTGATATGGAAGGTCCACCGATATAGCCAATCTTCCCCGCACGCCTGCTTCTTGCACCGGGACCTTTTACATGATTTGACAGCGCCAACGGCAACCATGTCGCCGAGTCCCATTTCTTACACATACTGAACTACAAATCCACATCATACATTCATCAAATCTCTCTAGCCCTCTTCGAAGCTCTCTCCTCTCCTGCGGAGCATCTGCTGTCAGTGCTTGCGTTCTTTGTTTCCAGCCAGACGTACCCTCGCCGTCAAACTTCGCCCACTTCCCCTCCTTATCCCACTGGGCTGCAGCCTTTGTCCGCAGCGTTCTCGTCTCGACCTCCAACCCCTTGAAAAACGAGGCCTTCTGGTACGCATACGCTGCCGAACCGCGAAGCTCCCTTTCGATCGCCTTCAGGTGCACGGGCTCTTGCATCTCCACCGACACATCCTTCCTTATCGCCGCAGCGCGACTCTCTGCGACCTTCCGGCTCTGATCTACGGCCTTCACGTTGTACTCGCCAGCGAGCGTCTGCCAGATCGTCTTCATCTTGCAGAAATGCCTTTCCGTCCGTCCGAACTCGGCACCGACAATGGCTTGTTGCTCGACCCAACGCTTGTGATGCCCCAGCAGCCTGAAGTATCGCACGCGCAGCTCTGCTCCCATATACCCGATCAGACTCCGTGCTCAACGTTCTATGTGCTCTCACTCACCGTCGTCGGTAAACTCGGCGATCTTCTTGCTGTCCACGTGTGAGATCTCGCCCAGCGTCCTGCCGCCGCGCCAGAACCAGGCGTCGTCGGTCTTGCCACGTCCGACGCCCAGCCCCTGAGGCCTCGAAGGCACCGATTTCGCCTTCAGCATCGCGTAGGTCACCCGCTGATACGTCTTATCGTCCTCCGCCAGCCCGAGCTTGAGCATCGCCTCGTAGTGCTCGTTGTACACGTCCACCAGCCTTTGTTGTTGCCCGCGCATCTTCCTCATCTTCTTCGACGACCTTGTCTTGTCTCTCGCGCTCTCGAGCATCTTCCGAGCTCTCCCAGCAAACCCGCCGAACGTCGAGATCAATACTCGCAGCTCGGCCAGCACTGTCTCCGCGTGCGCCTCCCTGATGTCCCGTTCCATCTTTACCATTCGGTCCGGGATGCCGTGCTCCGCGCGCTCGTCCGGCTCAAAGTGCGAAGGTAGCAACAAAGGCTCGTTCTCCGGCTCCATCTCCTCCGTCAACTCTCCCGCCGTTCCCTCTTCCCCGCCGACCAGCTCCGACACAAAGGCCATGTGCGGCCTCTGCATCGTCCTGAACTCCTCTATTTCCGCAGCCATGGCACGCCGCGCCCGTCTCACGGCATTTGAGACCTTCTGTTTGCGCTCGCGGTCCTCAGAAGACGACTCTGAGCCCGACGAGTCCCCGGAGTCTGACGACAGCGACGCCGCGTCGACGTTCTCTTCTGGGTCCTCTTCGGCTGCCGCGGTGCGCTGGTTCTTCTTCTTCCCCGTCTTGTGTCGCAGCCGAGCTCTGCCGTGTGTCGGTCATCTCATCTCACACGGCGCAGCTGAACCACCCACTGGTTACCCGAGATCTCGACGCCCTTCGCGATCATACCCACCGCCGTCCGCCTCTTCTTTTTCTGTTGCTTCAGCCTTTGCCGTTCTTCGGCCTCCAGGCGCGCGATCACATCTTTCTGATTCGGACCTGCGTGTGGTTCAGCTCGCTGTCATCCCCACGCACACTCGTGCTCTCACGTTTGCTGTCGTCCATGCGATAACGCGAGATGATCTCACCCTTTCTCCCCAGCGTAGCCCCCTCTCCCGGGTACGCTGCCTTCCATCGCGCAATGTCCTCGGGCTTCACATGGGCAACAAAGTCCGCGAGCAGCTCCTCTGTCCGCTTCACATGCTTTGCGGCCTCCGCGGCCTGCCGAAATAAGTACAGCGCTGTTGTAACTATCAGTCCTGTGTATGTCATTCCGTGCGCGCGATCGTACGCACCCATCCCCACCACCTTCATGAAATTCCAGAAATTGTGCACGTCGTTCAGGATCTCCTGACGGTGCCCCGGTCCCGCGTCCCTGCAGATCGCAGCGGCCAGCTTGGTCTCGGCCCACGGCCGTTCCACTCCCTCTCCGCAAGCTCGACCGGCACCCGGTGTGTACAGAAGGTGGTACATGTACTGACACTTCTCGCAATGTCCCTGGATGTGCATCTTTGGGATCACCCACACCAGCTCCTCAACAATCTCCACCAAGTCCTTGCGATCCTTGAATTCCCTCGACAGTCGCTCCGACATCTTCTTGCACAGCGAACAGCCGCGATCGCTCGAAAAACCGCGCGGCAGCTTCTTATTCGGGTGCGGCCCCTGCGCCATGGCCCAGCCGTGGTCGATCATGAAGTACCTTCGTCCAGCCATCAGCCCGGTTACGCCTTTGCGAGAGAGTCTACTTACTTCTCTCCGAGCTCCAGATCGACCATTCCCATGGGCGAGAATATGCTGTGATTTATGCACGACACCGCCGACGTTCCCGAGACCCGTCTGTTGCTCATGTTGTGAATCTTGTGCATCCTGTCGTAGCTCGGACACGGTCCATTCTCCTGTAAGACGCTCCCTGTAAGCGCTAGCCTCCGGTTCATCCCATCATAACATACCTGCTTCACATCCTTATTGTCTCTCACGTACTTTTCCCAGGCCTCCTTGGTCGGGAAAAACGACAACCCGTCCAATAGCGAGACGTCGTTGATGTTCTGCACGCCGTTTTTCAAGTACGCCTTGAAGCTGGCGTCCGTCCCCAGCCAGACCATGAATAAGAATCTTTCAAATCCGTTCTCAGCGCCCGGCCGCTCGATTCGATTTTCCCGAGCGGCTTACCTCAGTTTATCGTCATCCACCAGCGTCTCCCATCCCTCCTGCAGATTGAAATCCGGCTCTGGACACGCCGGGCACACGACCGCCGTGTTTCCCGGCCATCGGTTCTTGGGCAGTAGCTTGTCGATCCCGTGCGCCTGGCCGCTTCTCAACAGCATCTTGAGCGCCCTCCAGTGCCTCCCCGCGCGAAGGAACACCGAGTAGCCTTTCTGCGCTCGACGGTCTCAGCAACTTATACCAGCCTGCATCTGCGACGACTCACCCTATCACGGCCGCGTTTCGTCTTCTGGCATAGTGCTTGCCAGTAGTCCCACGTCGGCTTCTTGCTCTGAAGTGACTCCAGATGCCAGTGCTCCATAAGCTCGAATGTGTACACCGTCTGGACGCGTGAGAACGTCGCCGGGAACAACCTCGCCCGCATCAACTGTGACAACGTTCCCTCCGGTTCCTCCCTCGCCTGCCGACACCGGCATTCGACGACCTTGAGCTCGTGATGGCCATTCACATGCACTACCGTCATACGGGACCCGTCCTTCTGATCTCCCGTCCCTTCCTTTTGCGTGGTCGGACATGGCTCCCCCTCGTGCCCGAGGTGCATCTTGACTTCTAAATCGCCGAGAGACGCTTTTTGGAAGTGGAATCCGTTCCACTTTTCGATTTTATGAAGCGGATGCTGCAAGTGCGTCGATATTGCACATTCCTTGCACAGCAAGCCGCCTCTGAAGCAGTTGATGCATCTGAAGATCCTCGCCTGACGCCCGGCGCACTCGCACGCTGAGCCCACCCCTTCCTGCCACTCCAAGGACATCATTCCGCTCAGAAGCACGTCGCGTGCCGAGCTAAAATCGTCGTTTTGTTGCGGCACCGTCTGCACCGTCCCGTCAGCCGAAATAACAAACCGCTGCTCAGTGCCCACCTTGCCCTTGCCCTTGCCCTTCTTACTCGGACTCTTTGATGGAGAGCCCTCCGTGAAGCTTTGCTGCGGCCCAGCGTCTTCCATGTCCAAGCCTCCCATCGGCGTCGCGTTCGACGTTCGCTTTGGGGTTGACGGCGCCACACTGGCATGAGCGACCGCCGGCATCGCAGGCGCCTTTCTCTTGCTCGTCTTTGGCTTCGCCGCATCCCTCTTTGTAGGCGACGACGGTCCGAAAACCGTGGTCGATACTGGCGGCAACTTCTTTGCTGCCGATTTTCCTAGCAGCCCACCCATCGCGTGTGTCAGAAATTTGAGCGTCTTATTTCGCTGGAATACACTCACGGGTCGCCATCAAATCCGATACTCGCTCTATCCTATTCAACCAAACGCCAGAGACGATGACCGTCCGGGACGCGGATGAACCGGAAGCAGAGGCACGCTTTCGAACTCCGCGGCTAGCCGTTGCCACCGCGGCTAAGCCGTTGCCATCGGCTGGCCGATTTGTCCATCTATCATTGCGTGATAGCATTCTCATATAGTTATTCGGGATTCCATCCCAGCTTGTTGCTTACACAGCCCGAAAAAAAGACAAATTGCATGTAACGGATGGTTATGGGTTCGTACTGTACGTTCACTACCTACTACCCTTCAATTTCGCCCTCCTCATCCCCAAAACTCGCCCTGAATGCATTCGTGACCCCTTCCGTGTCCCACTCATCATGAGGCTGTACTGCGCGTCCCGTGATCGCTGCAGACACCTCCTCGACTGCCCAGTTCCTTACGGGCTCGCCGTAGATGGTGGCGCTACACAGCGGGCAGCCCGTCGGTCCCTTCAGGATCGGCTTGATGCACCGTTCGCAGAGGCTGTGGCCGCAGTCGGCCAACCTATAAATTCTCACCCGTTAGTGTCGACCAAGCGACCCGTACCGTCGTATCACTCACGTCCAAGGCTTCTCGACGGGGTCCAGGCAAAGAATGCACAGGATCGCTTTCTCGACCGTGTCACGGCGGTCACGAAGCTGCGCCGTTCGCGTCATCCCCTGCAACCTCGCCCTTTCTGAAAAACTCACCGACTTCAAGTGAGCCGCAAACGCTGCGGCCTGGTCCTTCTTGTCGCGCTGCAGAGCTCACAGTTAGCCCATATCTGCTCTGTTCTTTACCTCACTCACCATCGTCCTCAGGGCGCTCGCGTTTGTCGCCACCGGCAAGTTCGCGATCATGGACTCGATCGCGAACAGCTGCAGGCGATAGAACTCCTCTTCGCTGCTCTCGACGCCGCGCAAGGTCTCGCGCGCGATTTCTTCCGACTCCTGTAGAACCTTGTCGATCGCTGCTTGAGCGCGAGCGTCGTTCGATGCGTCCATGTCGTCTACGTGGGGGTACGTAGGTGTACGAAGCAGAGTTCGGGACGCCTGCTGAGTTTAGGCACAGCCTTTTTGCTTTCAAACATTCGCGGCGGCAATAACTAACGGCGTCTCACGTCGTTATTACTACCGAGCCCTCACGCTGCGTATCCGGAGTGTACCTTCCGAGTATTTTCTCTGTACATTCCTCTTCTCCCGCAGTTACTTCTCTACAAAATCTCCTACTAATTTTCCGTGGCCCCCTCCTCGCCCGTTCCGCGAACGTCACGTGCTCTCTCCCGGCGGGCTTTCCATCGACCAAATGCCTCCCCCACCTCGGTCGATTTGCTTCCCTTGCTCTCCTTATTCTCGCCGGTCTTCGTGTTCGCGACGATCGCGTGCTTGAGCAGGAAGTTCTGCACGGGCGGCCAGAATATCGGCTCGGCACACACCCCGCACTTCCCGTGTTTGTCGAGCATCTTGCACATGCAGCCTGCACAGAAAGTGTGGCCGCAGTCGACCGCCCTGCTCAATATCATTCAGTGGTTACCGTTGAGAGAATCGTTTACTCACATCCAGCTTGTCGTCTTCCCCTTCTTGCATCGCGCGCACTTTGCGGCCTCTTTCGCCGCCAAGAGTCTTTGCGAGATCTGACCCATGCTCAACGACAATTCCACGCGATCCACAGCGGTCGGCACCCACCTCATCGGCTGTCGAGTTGTACTCGTTCAGGAAGGCTGCGATCTCCTGCCAAACGCGTCAATTTGAAGCCATTGCCCGTCGTGCGTTACTCACACTGCCGTCTCCGTGAAACGCCCTGTCGACCGCGTCGTGCTCGATTTTCATAATCGCCGCCACGGCGGCGCGTTCCTTGATCGCCTTTTGGAGGATCTCCCGCTCGGTGAGGTCCTGATGCTTGACGCGCATGGCCACCAGCATCTGGTCCGTGTCGTGCTCGACCTCCTCGCTGCTCTTGTGCGTCAGGCAGTTCTTCTCGAGCACCGCCAGCAGAATCTTGCCAGTAGCGATGGCAGCGTTCGCGTCTGTGCTCTGCAGCTCGTGCGACATCGTGGTTCAAAGTTAGTTCTGTTCGGCCCGGCGCGCGCCCACCTTTCGTTCCCGGAGCCAAACGCTCGCGGCGATAAGGGACCGTCATCCCGCCGTCATAGACGCACTGCCGTATTTTTGGTCGCGTCTCAGTGCCTCAGTTTGATTCTGCTCTGTCATCACACTATGAATCGTGTTCAATCACATGCCCACCTGCATCCCTGCATCTGTGCGCTCAGCGCTGAGCGTTTCGGCAAATCCTTAAACGAACCGGCGACCTGCGCTGCGCCAACGCATCGCCCTGCAATACAACACTCGCTCTATCCTATTCAACCAAATGCCAGAGACGATGACCGTCCGGGACGCGGCTGAACCGGAACCTGAGGAACGCTTTCGAACTCCGCCGCTAGGCGTTGCCATCGGCGCACTGCCGCATTTTTGGTCGCGTCTCAGTGCCTCAGTATGATTATGCTCTGTCATCACACTATGAATCGTGTTCAATCACATGCCCACCTGCATCCCTGCATCTGTGCGCTCAGCGCTGAGCGTTTCGGCAAATCCTTGAACGAACCGGCGACCTGCGCTGCGCCAACGCGTCGCCCTGCAATACAACACTCGCTCTATCCTATTCAACCAAATGCCAGAGACGATGACCGTCCCGGACGCGGCTGAACCGGAACCTGAGGAACGCTTTCGAACTCCGCCGCTAGCCGTTGCCATCGGCTAGCCGGGCCACACGATCTGTGTCCCATCCTTTAGATCTTCATTAGCTATCTACTACTGAATTGGCTGTATACATCCAAGAATTTCACATATTATAAATCCTCTGTACATTCAACCACAGCAAGCCCGAGTCAATAGAACGACCCGATCACACTTTCCCTGTCCCATTCATCAACAGGCGGTAATGTGCGTCCCCTGATCGCCGCAGATACCTCCGCCAAGGCCCAGTTACTTGCCGGTAGGTTGAGGATCGCCTCTTGACACAGCGGGCACCCCACATGTGACCCGACCACCCGCTTGACGCACGTCTCGCAGAAACTATGACCGCAGTCGGCCAACCTGTGAAATATCAGCCATCAATATTGCACGGCGAGTCCGGACCGTCGTATCACTCACGTCCAAGGCTTCTCCATCGTCTCGAAGCACACTGGGCAAGCGATTGCCTTTTCGACCGCCTCCACGCGCTCTCGCATCTGCGCGATTCAAAATCATCGTCTGCCAACGACGCAGTTCATGAAAGACTCACCGCCCTTGTCTGAGTGGCGCGTTCTACCGCCCTGTCCTCCTGGTCGCCCTGAAAATTGCATAGTCAGTTCATAATTGAAGCCCTTCTCTACCTGACGCACCATGAATCGCCTCGCGTTCATGTTCGTCACCACCGGCGTGTTGGCGATCCCCAGCTCGATCGCCAACAGCTGCGCTTGCAGGAAGGCTTCTTCGCCTTCGTCGAGCTCGACATGACTGTCCTTCACGACCTTACGCGACTCCTCGATGACTTTGTCTGCCGCAGCTTGCGCCTGAGCGTCGTCCATAGCGTGGGTTGCGTCGGACGAGCGTGTACCGAGCAGAGTTTGAGAGGCCTGCTGAGTTTGTGGCACGGCCTCCACTAACACCGTGCCTTCAATACATTCACGGCGGCAATAACGAGATCTTACTGCTAGCGAGCCCCACACCTGGATATCCCGAAGTGATCGCTCGTGTATTCAGTTCGGCACTTGCTCTCCTTTGCGTAACTTTCAAAACTGTACGATTGCCTTCCTATTCCAAAACCTCGCCCTGCCCGATCCCGTGACGACCCCTCTCCCGGCGCGCGCAGAACCGCTCAAACGCCTGCAGCACGGTGTCCGACTTACTTCCCTCGCCCTCCTCCGTCTCGCCACCTCGCCGGTTTGCTTCGATCATGGCGTCCTTCAGCTGGAAGTTCTGCGCCGGGGGCCACGCGATCTCCTCCCGGCACACCCCACATCTCCCATCCCGGTCGAGAATGCGCACGATGCAGCCCGCGCAGAAACTGTGCCCGCATTCCACGGCCCTGCTCGATATCATTCACCCCGTACCGCGAATAAAACGTCGTTACTCACATCCAGCTTGTCTTCCTGCTCTGCTTGCACTGCCTGCACTTTGCGGCGTTTTTCGCAGCCAACAGACGCTGCGAGCTCTGGCGGTTGTTCGATCAGGGCCTCGCACGCCTGACCGCGTTCGTCACGCGTTCGTCACTGACCTCCTGGACGCTCGCATGGTGCTCGTTCAGGAACGCAGCGGTCTCCTCCTAGACGCGTCAAATTTCAGTAGTCGTTGCCGTTCTTTACGCACAGTACCGTCTCCCTGCAGCGCCCTTTCGACCGCGTCGTGCTCGAACTTGACAACGGCCGCCACGGCGGCGCGCTGCTCGATCGCCTTGCGCAGGATTGCCGCGTTGGTCAGGTCCGGGTGCCTGGCGCGCATAGATGCGAGCATCTGATCCGTGTGTTCTTGGATCTCTTCGACGCTCTTGTAGGTGTTGCAGTCCTTCTCAAGAACTGACAGCAACACCTTGCCCGTCGTGGTCGCATCGTAGGCGTCTGCGCTCTGTTGCTCGTGCGACATTGTGGCAGAAACTGAGTTACGTTCGGGCCGGCGCGCGCCCACCCGTCGGCGCCGGAGCCAAACGCTCACGGCGTTAAGGGCCCGTCATCCCGCCGTCATGGCCGCATTGCTGCTTTTTTGTGCTCCTGGACCTGCTTCAGTGTTTGTATTTCATTCTGCTGTGTCAACGTGGGAAAATGCTACTGTCGTTGGATTTAGTGACCCTATCTAGCTACACACTGCACCAGAGAGCCACTGAACCTGCCGGGCCATCCCATAGGAAATATACGCCGTAGACAATTTTTCTGCTTCCATACGTCTCGGCGTTGACCCTGTCCCCGCGGCCAGGGTTCCTTGATACAGATAAGCTGCTCGCGATCTTCAATCAGCACGCTTGCACTATCAACCACCGTCAATCACAAGCCTGCATCCGTGCATCGAAGCACTGGGCACAGTCCTCGTTCAAGCCGGCGCCCAGCAACTGCTACTCGCGCTGCTCCACTCTCTTTCCGCTCATCTCGCATCGGCTCTGCTCACGCTCGCACCGCATTTCCATATGAACGTCGCACAGTCGGCCGTCTGGTGCGATACGCGAGCATGTGTAAATTTCGGAAGCTATCACCCATTGCACCCTCGTGCCAGAGACGATGACCGTCCGGGACTCGACGTGGTGCAAAGGCAACCGCTCCCGGCTTGCGCCGTCACGGATGTATCTTCCTCTCCGATTCGGCCCTATCGGACCGAAGCCGCACCTCTCCCTTCTCCCCGCGCCCTCGCGTCCCGGACAGTCATTGTCTCTGGCGCGAGGGCGCAGCATTACACAGCATCTTCCACTCGGCTTACTTCGCCTTCGTTGCACCGCACACGCCGTGCTCGGCGACGTTCAGGCCGTGGGCTGCTCCAGCCTGCCCACGATGCGTTCCACACCGCTCTCGAGTGTAAAGTAATTATGATTATATTATGCAAACTCGAATACCCTCCTCTGTGCTTCGAAGGCCGCCCAGGGCCGTCGCGAAATCTAGCCTGCTTGTACTAAATGTTGCCTGCGAGATATCGTTCAGCACCAGGCCGTTAAGTAAATTCTGTCGCACTCACGACGACCATAAACCCGCCGACGCCTCCTGCGTTCCTCCTGTTCGACTTCGTTTGCTTCGCGGGCCTGGCGCTTCTCTTCCCGGCGCACGCGCGCGTCGATCGACGCGTTGAGCTCGTCGATCTCCTGAGCCAGACTCTTGGCGCCCTCCGCCACGTCGACGTCCTCCACCTCGCCGGCCAGCGCGGCCACGAAGTCGTTGAGCTCGTATGCCGGCGCGCCGAGCTGGATCTTCTTGCGGCACATCGGGCATTTCGTCTTCTCGCCTGGCCCAGAGCCGTTGACCAGCTGCTTTGCGCAATGGACGTGCACCGGCCCGTGTCCTGCACCCCGCTTCTGTCAGACCTTTGCCCTCGATTCTGCTCACCTGTTAATCCGCAACGTACCACAAGTAAACCTGAGTTTTCAACATTAGCTGTGCATAGATCCCCTGCTTGTCGAATAAACGCTCACATTATCAACCTGTGCACGACCTCGTAGCACATCATGCACGTCAACGCTTTCCTGGCCAGAGTCAGCGCTCCGCCGTTGCGTCCCTGTCCCGCAGGGGTTGGCGCTCTCGAGACGCCGACAGGGGTCCCCGCCCGCTCGTTTCCCTGGACGCCGCCGTCAGCATTCCCGAAGCAAGCTACCGCTCGACCCACCTCCCCGCCGTCGTCCAGCACGTAGACCGTCTTGCCTCCGTCGCCCTGGACCGCCTTGAACCCGTCCGGTGTGACGTCGAGCAGTTTGAGCGGCAGCTCGTTCTCGTCGAGGATGATGATCACGCCGCCCTCGATCTTCCAGCCCAGCGCTTCGTTCGACCCGCCGGGTTCGGCGTTCTCGTCGTCCTCGATCACGATGACGCCGTCCACGATTCTGTACGCGATCGGCTCGAAGACGGCGCCGTCGGCCTCGTTATCCTCGCCGTCGTCGATGATAATGGCCCCGGAATTGTCCCTGCGCATAGGGAAGCGCCGCAGACGATTCATCTGCAATGCGTCAGCCGAGCACATCGCGCGAGCGCGGCGCATCACTGACCGGCACGGCCCCGCTGTCCGCGTTCGGCGCGCCCGCCGACCACTGTTGCTGCGACGCTGTGCCGCCCTGCGCTTGATCTTCGTCGCTGTCGTACACCAAGATCGTCTCGGCCCGCCCCTTGCGCGCAACGACGTCAGCCGCAGTCCCGCTTTCTGCAGTCTACCCACCTGCACGTCGACGGTCGAGTGCCGCTGGGCCTGCCTCCCGTCGCTCGTGCCGGCTTGCGTCTTGACCTGCGGCGCCATGTCTTTCGGAGCGTTCACTTTCTGTTTCAAGCGTTCCGTCTATTCCTTTTGTTTCCCTCGCTATATTCGTGCGCACGCTCGTGATTGCATAGCAGCGATCCCCCCGCGCCTTGTCTTCATCCGAATGTTCCGGGATAAGTCCTTAGATTCTCGCCCTGATCGCAGATCCGACTGAACATGTATCCGGTATTTGATAATCACATGAGGATAACTCCCGGATAAGTCTCTAGCCATCACCGTTCAGACAACTCCCGGATAAGTCTCTAGCCATCACCGTTCAGACTTATCCATCAGGCCTTGGCTGCCTTCAGCACGAATCGCTGCGTAACTGCATCCTGCAACGGTGCCGTCAGCTCATCAGCGCCGTCGATCCCTTCGAGCGCGTACTCACGTATCCATAGCGGCACCCCTGCTTCGTCTCCTCGTGCAGTCCGGCCTGCAGATACTCCAGTGCCTTCTCGTAATTGCACTCCCCGTAAGCTGTCTCGGTGTTGTACAGGCGCATTGCCTCTGGCATCGCGAGAAGCATGCGCGCCCGCGTCGGACTCCCCAGACTGCCCGCGTTCAGAGGGCGTGCGCCGTACCTGCCAGCCGCAGCCGGCGCCCGTGCAGCCTCTGGTGCCGCCGTCTCCGCTTGCGGTCGAGGCGGCTTGCCCCCAGTCGACATCCTGAACGCCGTTTTCTTCTTCGCCCTGAGTTTCGCCGCCGCCGCTGCACGCTCCTTGTCGTCGTCGCGCTTTGTCGCCCTACGCGCGCGCGGAGATTCGTTGTTCGTCATGTTTGAGAGTTAAGTCGTGCAGACGCGCGAATGAGCAGAGTCCGGGAAGATGCGCCGTGTCGATCCCTAGTTGAGCGCCTAAAATGTGGCGCAGATCGCACATGCCTCGGCCCAGCTTCTACCCGCCAAGTGCCGTCCAGCCGACCACGGGCCTCCCCTAAACTGCCTGCGGCAAGCTCCTCGTCCCGCCGCTCTCTCTCTCTCTCTCTCTGGCCCCGCGGCTGCCGCTCACGTTCGTTCCCGTTGCCCGCCCATGCTCTTTTATCGCACCCGTTTTGCCCTTCGCGCGCATGCCCGAACGCTCGACTCTGGCGTCCCCGCTCGAGCCGGGTTCACCTCCTGCCCAGACAACCTGCTCGACGACGACGCCGATGGCTCCGACGTTTCAACCGACGATTTTCCCGACAACGACGACGACAGTGGCTCAGACTACATGCCGTCCGACCACTCCTCGAGCGACCCAGAGCAGTCCCAGTCTACCATTCCGGGTATTCCTTTTGCCAAGCGGGTCGCATGCGCACGCTCACTGCTCACTCACAGCCAAACGCATGCTAGCCCGCTCAGCTCCAGTCTCGCCGCCCGACGACCTCAACAACGCCGCAACTTGCGAACCATTCACCTTCTCCGTACCCCTCCCATCGCGCGTCTGCGCTTCCCCGGTCGTCCAGCCCCACCCCGAACCTCACTGTCGGCCCATTCCCACTGCTCCTTCGTTTCACCTCGGAACGTTCTCTCCGGCCCCTCCTCCGCCCCGCCCGGCCGCCGCACACGCACAGTCCCCACGTTCGTATGGCTGCCGCGACCCTCCCAGTCCCCTACTCACTTTATTTTCCAGCACGCCCGGCCAAGTTCGCGAGGTCTTCTCAAAGCGGCGGCAGAATAGGTCGGTCTGCCAGTTAATCACGTGACCTCGCGCTGGAGCTTCTCTCACAGCCACGGGCCCGTCCGCGGATCCTCACGACGCCGACGACGAAACGACGGCGAACAACAACCGCAGGAGCAACAATCGTCGGCGCAACCGCGAGCGGCGAGGCACTCAACGCTTCAAGGAGCGTCGCAGCGCGTCTCACAGCCTGAAAGTGGTCCAGACCGCCTCCGTCGTCAGCGTCGACGTCGACGTTACCTCACACGGTGACAAAGCCGGCTTTCTAACGCCTGCACGCTACCGAGACGGGCAGTGCGCTCCTCCATCCTCGACCAGTCGCCCAGTACGCCTGCACCCGCAGGCACACCCTGACGTTCGCAAGCTCGTCGAGCAGGAGTGTTTCACCTACATCCGACCCGGTCAATCGTAACGTCGTTCTCCAGTTCACACTCACCTCTCTGCTCACCCCAGCTTTTTCAGCGGGATTCAGATCACCGACAAAAACGGTGTTGTATTTGCCGCCGTCGGCCGGCGTTGCACGACCCCCGGCTACGACGAGACCATCCGCCGCGTCTTCCTCAAGGCGACCACCATCAGGACAAGCTGCCAGTCTCCCAATCTGCAGAACAACCCACGGGGCGCCTTTTCGCGCGCCCAGTATGGCACTTCCTTCGGCGGCGGTCAAAAGGTCCATTGTGCCTCTCACTGCGCGCGCCTCATCCTCTCAACACCCTCCCAGCGTCCCACACAGATCAATAACTCACTCCGCGTCCAAAAGGCAATGCAGGGCTTCTTTTGGGACGACGATACCCGCGTCGTCGTCCGGCACATGACAGGTACGCGTATGTCCCTCGTTCTCCCACTCGCGCTCACCCTTCCCACCCCAGACGAGCTGAAGCGCAACTTCCCACTCGTACACAAGGAGTACACCAAGCTCAACGCCGAACTCGGCCTAAACGACCTGTTCTGCAAGCCCGGCGACGACCCCGACGACTTTAACTTTCTCTTTGCAGCCACGACGCTCAACCTTGGCCCGCAGGTCAGTCCCTTGATGTTCACAAGCGATTAGTTCGTCTGAAAGCGCCGTACAGGTCGTTACCATCTCCCATCGCGACGCCAAGAATCTGCAGCCCGGGATCTGCGCCATCATCGCACTCGGCCTCTTCAACCCGCAGACCGGCGGCCATTTCGTCATGCGCGAACCCCGAGTGGTCGTCGAATTTCGCCCCGGGGACGTGCTCTTTGTGATGTCGTCCGTCGTCACGCACTTCAACATCCCTCTCGCGACCGACACCGAGCAACGCATGTCTCTCACCTTCTACACCGCGGGTGGGCTCTTCCGGTGGGAAGTGGCGGGCCGCCGCACGCTCAAGTCTTTGAATACCCCGAAAGAGCGTGCAACATATCGCGAGAGAGCCCAGGAGTTTATCCATAAATGCTGGAGCAATCTCCTCACCCACGATGAGCTCATCACGTACTGGAAGTCCCTTGCACACAAGCACTAGTAATTCTCTTCTCACCACCACTCCGTAGTCTCGGCTGTCCCACCTCGTCTCTCTACTGCTTCCCACCTCTGTAGCATCCATTTCCGCCGTCCTGTACTCACGCTCGTATTGCTCCCGTGTTTATATTACACCGGGTTCTCCCGCCGAACTTTCTTCTTGACTCGGTCCTTGACTCCCGCCATGTCGCACGAGCAGCCCAGCTACGCCCCTACGCGCCCAAACTCGCCCGTCGTCGACCAGGCTGACGACGGCAACGAGGCCGACTGGGAGGATATGCCTCGCCGCACAACTGGCCGTGCGACTGCGCCTGTCCAGCGCGCGCGCTCCGGCGGCCACCCTTCTGCCAACGCGCGTCGCGCCCCACCCACCGCCAGAGACATCTACCCCTACATCGACGAGCTCTTTCGCGAGGATTTTGCTGCGGTGCAGCGCCTTGCCACCCGCTTCAAGGAGCTGCAGGAAGTAAGTCGACCCTGTACCATTCTCACGGCTGACCTCACACATTTACAGATGAACCGCAGGCTCGAGATAGAAACCTTCAAGGCCGAGAGTCGCTGCGGCGCCATTCATCGCGAATGCGCCGCCCTGCGTGCCCGCATCGAGGAGCTCGATCTCTACGCCGACGAGCTAAACCTGCAGCTCCAGGCGCGCAACTAGGCCATCGTAAAGGTACGCGCTCAGCTGTTGCCTCGTAAAGATCCACAAGCTGATGATTGCCCAGAAATTACCCTCGCCGTGCAACCTGTTTCGCCCGCATGTACCACCACTTTCTTTGTAAACGTGCCGTAGAAAATGACAGAAAACATCCTGACCCTGTAAAACCAATCAGCCTCATGTCCGATGAATGTCAATCTTTTGTTCCTTTCCTCCCTTTGGCGTGATTTCCAGACCGTTCGCCCGCCTCACTCTCCAAGATAATCTATGTCCGTCATTGCCGTTGATCCCGGCATCATCCGATCAAGCTTGGCTTCTGCTCATCGCGTGCTGCAGAACGCCATTGCAAAGCTCCCTGCATCTGTATCGTACCCTGGGGGTTTGGAGACCGCGCCCGAGCATCCTCCGAGCATCCCGCATACCTTGTACATCGTTTGACATCCAGCCCTTCCCACGGGTCCCACGGGTCCCAGACGGACATCGTCTCTGACCCGTGAACCCATATGCGTCATCTTACTTATGTAATGGGGATCCTCATGTACATCATCACAGAATAGATCGCATCGCACTTCGTTGTCTCTAAAGTGTAATCTAGAGCGCAACTGTGCTGCAAGATTCAGCCCGCTGCGACCGCACCGACTCTCAGTGACCTCCATCCACGTCGTCGTCTGCTTTGCGACTTTGAACGATCCTACTGGTCGTATAGCGTCATTGCGCTGTGCCTCTCACAGGCTTCTGTATTGCTGCCGTGTTTATATTACTCGGGTTCTTGCGTCAAACTTTCTTGACTTGCTCCTTGACTCCAGCCATGTCGCACGCGCAACCCGACTACGTTGCGACGCTCTCTAGCACTCCCGCTGACGACCAGGCCGACGATGGCCCCGAGTCTGAGTGGCAGACGATACGCCCTACCTTCGCCACCAAGCAACAGTACCTGGCCGAGGCCCAGCAGCGCCAGCAGGACTGGGACGCGTACGCGCCTGGCCTGATCCAGCGCGCCCTCTCCAGCGCCAACGCTACCGCCGCCGCCTCCTCTGCTCCAGTCACGCTCGAGGCCGTCCTGTACTGCGCTCAAGATCTCTTTCGCCAGGATGCCGATCCCGTCAAGGCTCTGGCCGAAAGCTACCCGCACGTCGAGGCCGTGAGTGCAGCCAAAACCACCGCCTCCAGCTAACTCAGTTATTCGCAGGCCAACCGCCAACTCGAACAGGCGAAGCACGACGCCAAGGCCCGCCTCCGCGCGCTCAAGGATGAGCGCGCGCTCCTGCACGCGCGCGCCGACGAGCTCAAGCAGGAGATTGCCATGCTCAGGGAGCACCTGCAGTCGCCCAACTAGGGATCCCTAAAGGTACGCCTTGAGTTCATCGATCACAGGTTGACCTCATCCCCTTGCAGCGTCCCCAATGTGCTACCACCTCGCCGCCGCCGCCGCCTTTGAGTAGAAATACAAAAAAAAAGAGTTCTCCCCAATGTACTACATATGAACGATCTCGCCGAATGAAAGGGCTTTCCTGTGATTTGGTCTATGTGTGATGCCTGTGTGCCATCAGCATTCCGCTTCAAGATGCTCGACTTCCGTTATCGCCGCGCTTCCCGGCTTCAGCCGATCCACCTGGTCTCCGCTCGCCGCCCTGGTGCCTGCACCGCCATCATGCACCGTGGCCACATCTACTTCATCCTCTCGCTCTGGGAAGTCCACTCGGCCCTGCTCAATGAATCCCGCATGCGAGTTCCCGGGTCGTTACGCACTTCGCGCACAGAGTCCCGTCGTGCTTCCCTCCAGGCTCGTGTCTCGCCGCCAGCAATTTCCAGTGGGCGCACGGGTCCCGGACGGTCATCGTCTCTGGCCCGGGCGCCCCTATCCCTTATTTGGCTCGAGATCCACACCATCATAGATCACTTCCCACATCGCAACCTCCAAAGTCTAATTCACGTGCCTCACTGCGTCACAGCCCCGCGCTCTGCAATCATTGCAATAGAGGCATTGATGTATGCTATTCTTCCAACATCAGGAGCTACTACATGCCTTTGTAATACACCTTTTTCTTTGCCTGGCGCCGCTTCTTGGGCCGAAGCACCACCGGTTCGGGAGCGGCCTTGGTAGTACGGACCGCTTTGCGCGACAAGGCACCCTTGACCTTTTTGCCTGGGCCTGAGCCCGAGCCCGAGCCCTTTGTGCGAGTTTTTTTGGCAGGCCTTGGGAGCTCGTCGTCGTCCGCAGGCCGCCTGCGAACACATAAGCTTCCCACATCTGCAGCTACGGTGCCGACTCACTTTGCTCCTCTGCTGCCTTTGCCCGCCGCCGCCGCCGCCGCGGTAGCCTTGCGCGCGACACGTCCCTTGCGGGTAGTCGATGGCTCCGGCGTTGCAACCGCGCGCGTCTCCTGCTCCGTCCCCTCGTCGTCGTCTTCCTCGAGCTCAACGTCCGCGTCGTCTCGCTCCGACTGGGCGCGGGAGTCGTCTTCTCGTTGATCTTCCACCTCCGTGCCACCGCGAGTCGATGCGCGGCCCGGCGTTGATGGCGCGCCGTCTGATGTTCCGCGGGTGTTCGACCCAAGACCCCGCCCGCCGTGGCCCGCGCCGTGCTCAGCAGCTCGCCGTGACGGCGACACGTAGGGTGACGCGCCCTGTGCGCCCGCCCGCCCAGACGACGATGCTGGAGTCGATGTCAGCCATGAGTCCAGC
Organism: Auricularia cornea; assembly: GCA_030578095.1. Taxonomy (NCBI): domain Eukaryota; kingdom Fungi; phylum Basidiomycota; class Agaricomycetes; order Auriculariales; family Auriculariaceae; genus Auricularia; species Auricularia cornea. Next base: position 380,249 of record JARLTE010000009.1, on the reverse strand, counting down.
AACCGGTTTCCCCCTGCCGGGGACAACCCGTTCGAGAGCGACGCGGTACTTGGAAAGTCGTAGAGCCCGGGCAGTTGTAGGTCGAGGGACATCGGGTCGGCCGCCTCTTGGCCCGACGAAGCCGACGTGCTGAACAGCGCATCGAGCCCGAAGCCGAGATCACCAGACTGCGCCGCGAACGGCGCGTTGAACGCGTAGTCTGCGCCTGACGCCTCAGACCGTGGCCCGGAGCTCCCGTCGTCGCCGTTGCCGAGCATACCGTCGAAATCGAAGTAGCCCTCCGAGCCGGACTGCTCCCAATCGTCGAATAGCGTGGCTGACGGCCCCGCGCTGAGCTCGCCCTCCGTCAGCGATCGGCCGAACGCGCCATCCTCGGCTGAGGCTTGGCTCCCCGCCCGTGGTACCGTCTCATCTTCTGGACCGCCGCGGTCTGGCTGTCCGCGGACACCGCTGTCTTCGGAGAGCGTGCCATCGTCTTCCAGGCTCGTTTCCAGCTGTTGCTCGCCGGACGAGGCCTCTGCTCATCGTCGTCGTCAGCCATCATGTACATATCTTACGCCAAGACACTTGACCTCTTTCCGCCTGACGCTTCCGCTGCTGCAGCCTCTTCGGGTCCCTTGTCACCACGTTGCGTTGGAATACGTCTGCTTGTTGCTCAGCAACCAACCACTGCATACTCATGCCGGGCTGTCTCACCTGCAAGGACTTTGCTGCCGTACTCACCGATCATGCGCCTTACCTCGTCGTGGTCGTCTGATCCCCCCCACCGCGGTATGCCCTTTGGCAGGAGCGCGCTGCCGTCGACGCTACAGATGGCCCCAGAAAATTCGTAAGATCATCTGGACCCCGGCGTACGCGCATAACATAATACACGCACATCGAGATGTCCGTCTCGCCTGACTCTGCCGAGTACGACGCCATGTGGAACACCGCGAAGCAAGCCGACATGTTGCTCATCCGTCGCACCAAATCCATCGCCTCACTAAGCAGCTTGTCTCGCACCCTTTGAGCCAAGGGTCAGATTTCTCGACCTACAGTCCGCCTCCCACTTACATTTTATCCAACGCCTTCCTATAGTCGTTGCACCTGGCCTCGTACATGCCACGCTCGACGGGCTGCAACCTTTTCCACCTATCGCCGAGGAGCTTGCTGCGAACTCCCAGCCGTGCCCGGTTGCGATCGTCGCCCGTGAGGTCGGCGTCATCGAGCGCTTTTTCGACGTCATCTCTCAGCTGCTCGTCGATCTCCCTCGCGAGGAGCTCTCGGGCGCGCGACGACCGTTTCTCGGCGACAGTCTGCACGCCGCTTTCGGTTGTGCCACCGTCCGCTGCTGCACTCCGACCGGGCTGCGCGACGCTCTCAGCGTCCGCCGGCTCGGCGGGCTCCCCCGGAGCGCTGTCCGCGGACGGGACCATGCGGACCAACTTCGGATGGGTCGCATACATGCGATCCATATCCGCCCTGAAACCCGCGTTGTCGACGTCGCTCGCTCAGACAGGATGTGTTTTACGCACATAAAACCCTCCGTCCTATCCCACCGTTTCTTCCAGCCGTCGTACCGTATTGCGTTTCGAATCTGTCCCAGGAACGCCTTCGCGTGCGTTAGCCATACTTCAATGTCGACCCACGCGTCCCCACAAGCGAGAAGCTCACATTTCGCACCGTCTGGCGCGTGTCCTTCTCGACATAACGATCCGGGTGCTTCGACGGGTCGTCGAGCTGAAGCGCCGTCCACATGGGCTCCAGGTACTCCGCACTGAATTTCGCGACTTTGTTGTTGTCTAAGACCCCGGGGAATGCGAGCGCGAAGTGGTACAGCAGGGGCCTCATCTTGTCCAGGAGCTCGTCGGGAACGTTGATACACGGGGAGTTCGGGTCGCGTGCGCGCCGGCGGACGCCGTTTGAGGGAGCAGGACGAGCCATGGACGAGCGAGGAAGTTTCTTGCACGGCAACTGTGGGAGGGAGATTTCGCCGTGCGTGTCGCGTCGGTTGCACTAGCGCGTGTACCTCAACTCCCCGGCATGCAACTTGATTTGTCTGCATTCCATTGCGGGACATTCTATCATCCATCGTGCGTAGATTCCGGTGACGCGCAACTCGCGTTCAAACGCGAGGTGGCCATAATTAACCCCGTGCTCCCTTCCTCGGATGCACGGCATCAATTCCGACGATCTCTGCACAGCATGGACTTATCCCGATTGATGCCGCCCACGCGCACACAAGTTTTGCCGCGTGCGCAGCATGGGGTTATCCTTTCCCACGGGCAAGACTTGCTTGATGGTTCCTAATCCCCACTGGATCCAAGATCAACAAGTACTATATTCTAGAACAAGGTGTACCAGGCCAGACTTTGTTCCCTGCTGCGCGATCTAAGCAAGTGCGGGTCGTTCGCGTACAGTTCGACAATCTCCTTGAGGGATCTGGATAGACATTCCGCCTCCTCCATGAGCTCACAGTATACTGACCAAGGGGAGCCCTCCATCATCGATGCGTCTGCGTCCTGAGACCATGCAAATGCGGCGGCGCTCGCAGCGAGGCCACCGGCCGAATTGACAATGTCCAAGCGGTCCTGTAGTACCCTCCGCAGCTCGCCAGACGGGACGTTAGCGTCATCAAGGTCCAGCGCCGTGTTCGTGATGTGTTCGAGCTCTGCGCGGTTTGAGTCGCGGTGTCAGGGCTGTGCCAGCCTGACACCTCTCTCGTCAAGCACATGACATAGACGCTGACACAGACGATGACATATCGGCTGACGCGTCCATGCTCACTCAGCAGGTCCACAAGATTCCGGACCTCACTGCCTCGCGATGTGCTGACGCAGACGATGACATATCGGCTGACGCGTCGCACTCACTCAGCAGTCCGGACTCCACTGCCTCATGACTCAGAGGACACTGCATTGGACTTTGGTCTTTGTCATCTGGTTCTCGGCACTAGTATATAAGCCCATGTATGATAGCTCAGTAGCTTCAGTTTCGAAATCGACTTCGGTTCCCACTTCGACTCCCCAGTCCCTCCACTGGGTCACACCTCGCTCTTCTATCTCTCCTAGTCGCTCTCAGTCCCTGTAGTTGTCAGACTGCAGGCCTCTCTGTCCTCCGCGTCGTCACCAACGGGCATCAAGGACTCCACGTACCGGTGTGTTAATAACGCACTGTGTAGTGTCTTGTCTCTGTGGGATTCCACGGAGGCTTGATATTACTTAATACCCTCCTCGTGGGGCACGGCCGTAACAGTATTTCGAAACTCGAGTACGCTCGAGTCACTGTATGTCCTTTGGGACACGACGTCAAGTACAACAAAACGCGCAAGATCTTGCACCACAAGTCAACTCGCCGGACCGCATCCTCCGAGAAGCAAACCGACGACGACGACAACAGAACCAGCAACCAACGCCTGCCGCATCCTCATCCGCGGCACCCGCGTTCTCCTCGCCTTCGACCCTCACCACTCTCACTCCCTCGCCCTCAGCAATGTCTTCGCGTGGATCAGTCTTCGGCTCGGCTCGTGTCGACCCCGAGGACCTCGAGGACGAATCGTTCTCGCCCACGCCCACGGCAACCTCGACCAACCACTCTTCGACGGTCACTCCAACTCCGTCGTATCACTCGCACATCACGGTGCACTCATCCTCGGCATCTCACCACCCGCCAACGACGACTTCCTCGTCGTCCGCGGCCCCCTCAATCCCCAACTTTGAGAACCTTGGGCAGCTCCCGTACTTCGCTCCCATCCCAAGCTCCCACAGTGCGTCGCTCCTGCACGTTGACCCTTCCGTGCACTCCGGACAGGCCGCACTGCCGGGCATTTGCATGAACCCGTTTTGTGCAAACCGCTCCCCGCACCCGCGTCACTCTTCCGCGAACTCCTCGGTGGCTCCCGGGCCCGGCCCGCCTCCTGGCGGACCTCCTGGGACTCCGAGCGGTAGCAGTGGCTGGGGAGGAGGTGGCGGCGGTGGTGGAGGCGGTGGTCCTCCGAGCCATCACTCCTCGCACCACTCGTCCTCGCACCACTCCTCTTCACATTTCTCGTTCTCTGTACCTCCGGCCTCGCACCACACTCCTTCGCACTCGGTACCTTCGGGTAGCCACCACACCCCGCCATTCCCACCTCCAAGCTCAGGAGGGTCTCCCTCGGGAGGCGGCGGAGGTGGTGGTGGTGGTGGACCGCCCTCGGGCGGCGCACCTGGTCCTTTTGACTTCGAACCTGCAGTTGACGACGAGCGTCGTCGCAACCAATGGATCGACAATCTGGTCGCCGCGCTGCGGCCGCACTCCAAGATCAAGGTCAAGGACCCCGAGACGTACGACGGCGCGAAGCCCGAAGACCTCCGTCACTGGCTCGTCTCCTTGGAGAACTACTTCCTCGGAGACCTGCGCACGTATCAAGAACACCGCAACCGCATCATCACCGCGTGCTCCTACCTCAAGGGCAAGGCTCAGACCTGGTACGAAGGTTACGTCGAGTCCATCCTCGACGGCCAGCCCCCTGCGTTCTTCGCGTCATGGCTGGACTTCAAGGCCGAGCTCAACGCGGTATTCGGCATTCGCTTCCCACGGGATGTCGCCATCCAGAAGCTCAAGAAGCTCTTCATGAAGGAAGACCACACCGTCTCGCAGTACGCTCTAGACTTCGAGCCTCTTGCACGCCAGTCCGGCTGGGACGGACTTGCCCTCGCTGATCGCTTCTACGAGGGACTTCCGCGGCGCATCAAGGAGGTCATGGGAAACCAGATCGCCGCGCGCCCCACGGATCTCACGCGCCTCCGCGCATGGGCCCTCGCCATCGACGCCAACCAATGGAACTCTGGCGTCATCAAGAAGTCCTCCTCGGACTCCTCGCACTCCAACTCGCACTCGAACAACAACTCTGGCAACAACAACAGCAGTAACAACAACAGCAAGAACCATTCCTCGGGCTCCTCGAACAAGAAGTCCTCGAATGTTCGCTCTTCGTCTTCCTCGGCACCCACGGCGACGCCCTCATCCAAGTCGTCAACTCCTCGCTCCTCCGCGCCCGACCTCTCTGGCAAGCTCGCCAGCACCGGCAAGCTCACCGATGAGGAACGCGCGCGTCGTCTCAAGGAGAACCTCTGCCTCTACTGCGGCAAGGCAGGCCACTCGGCCCGCGACTGTCGCAAGGCCGCGCATAACCGCGAGGTGAAGGCGCGTGCCACGGCTTCGTCCACTCCGGCTTCCTCGGCTCCTGCGGCGCCCTCGGGCTCCGCGAAGTCGGGAAACTAGAGGGCAGTTCTGCCCGCGTCTCTCGGCAGGACTGCTCCGACTACGAGGGACGTAAAGCAACTCGGTTGAACGCTGCCGCGCTCACCGATCAGGATGCACTCATTATACCCCTGTCTTCAGATCCCGTACCCACGTTCCGTACTCTCGTGGACTCGGGCTCCGAGGACAACTTTCTCGATCTCGCTTTCGCTGACTCCCACGCGCTTCCGCGCTATCCACTCGACCGGCCTCTCCGGCTGCGTCTCTTCGATGGGTCCTCCCGCGGACTCATCTCTCACTTTGTCACGCTGCCAGTCCGATTCCCGGATGGTACGCGTATGGCCATCAACTTCCTGCTTACCAAGCTGGATCCGTCTTGCTCTGCCGTGTTAGGACACCGCTGGCTACACCGCTACAATCCTCGGATTGACTGGTTTAACGGCCGCATTCAGTTTAACACGCAGATCTCGCCTACGGTTACTCATGATTTCGCTCATGGGTTCTCTGCGGATGACTCGGATTTCGCCTCCGAGCACGACCCTCGTACTCCAAGCGCTCTACGCGCTCCTTCTGTCCCCGCTTCTACACTCAACTCCATCACTCCAGCACTCTCCGAGACCGTGCTCCGCGCGGCCGCCGCTCGTGTCGACATCAGGTTCATTGGCGCTGCTGCCTTTAACCATGTCCGGCACCAGCGCGGATCTCTCGTCTCCGCGATCTATGTGCGTGATCCTGTCTCCGCGGCGCGCTCGGCGTCCGCCAACCCCGCCTCGGAGACTGGGGAAGGCATTCCGGAGGTCTACCATGACTTCTTGGATGTGTTCTCCAAGGAGGCTTCTAACCGCCTCCCCGAGCATCGCCCATACGATCTCAAGATCGAGATGGAGGACGGCCAAGCTCTGCCGTCAGGTCCGATCTACTCACTCTCCGAGCCCGAGCAGCGCGCTCTTCGCGACTACATCCAAGAGAACCTCGCCAAAGGCCACATCCGCTCCTCATCCTCCCCGGGCGGTGCGCCTGTTCTCTTCGTGAAGAAAGCTGACGGCAGTCTCCGGCTGTGCGTCGACTACCGCGCTCTCAACAAAATCACTCGCAAGGACCGCTACCCACTCCCGCTCATCAGCTCCGCGCTGGACCGCCTTCGCTCCGCGAAGCGGTTCTCCAAGCTCGATCTCCGCGTTGGCTACTCCAACGTGCGGATCGCCGCGGGGGATGAGTGGAAAACCGCCTTCCGCACGCGCTACGGCTCCTACGAGTATCTTGTCATGCCCTTTGGTCTCAGCAATGCTCCCTCGGCATTCCAACGCTTCATGAACGACATCTTCTCGGATCTCCTCGACGTCACCGTCCTCGTGTACCTCGACGACATCCTGATCTTCTCTGACGATCCCTCGCAGCACGAGGAGCACGTCCGTGAAGTCTTGCGCCGCCTGCGCAAGAACGATCTCTTCTGTAAGCCCGAGAAGTGCGAGTTCCATGCAGACCGCATCGAGTTCCTCGGCTACATCATCTCTGCCGACGGCATCTCGATGGACTCCAAGAAGGTTGACACCATCACGAGCTGGCCTCAGCCGCGGAACGTGCGTGACATTCAGTCGTTCCTCGGCTTTGCCAACTTCTACCGCCGCTTTGTCCACGGCTACTCGGACATTGTGGTACCACTCACGCGGCTCACGAGGAAGAACACCCCGTGGAACTTCGATTCCCGGTGTGTACTCTCCTTTGAGACGCTGAAGACCGCCTTCACGCGCGCCCCTGTCCTGCATCACTTCGATCCCGCTCTCCCGCGGATCGTCGAGACTGACGCCTCGGACTACGCGGTCGCGGCGATCTTCTCGCACCTCCTGCCTGACGGCACGGTGCACCCCGTTGCGTTCCACTCTCGGACGCTCACGCCCACGGAGCTCAACTACGACACGCACGACAAGGAGCTCCTCGCGATCTTCGAGGCCTTCCAGCTGTGGCGACACTACCTCGAGGGCGCAGAAACCCCAATAGACGTCGTCACGGACCACAAGAACCTCGAGTACTTCAGCACCACGAAGATGCTCACACGCTGTCAGGGCTGTGCCAGCCTGACACCTCTCTCGTCAAGCACATGACATAGACGCTGACACAGACGATGACATATCGGCTGACGCGTCCATGCTCACTCAGCAGGTCCACAAGATTCCGGACCTCACTGCCTCGCGATGTGCTGACGCAGACGATGACATATCGGCTGACGCGTCGCGCTCACTCAGCAGTCCGGACTCCACTGCCTCATGACTCAGAGGACACTGCATTGGACTTTGGTCTTTGTCATCTGGTTCTCGGCACTAGTATATAAGCCCATGTATGATAGCTCAGTAGCTTCAGTTTCGAAATCGACTTCGGTTCCCACTTCGACTCCCCAGTCCCTCCACTGGGTCACACCTCGCTCTTCTATCTCTCCTAGTCGCTCTCAGTCCCTGTAGTTGTCAGACTGCAGGCCTCTCTGTCCTCCGCGTCGTCACCAACGGGCATCAAGGACTCCACGTACCGGTGTGTTAATAACGCACTGTGTAGTGTCTTGTCTCTGTGGGATTCCACGGAGGCTTGATATTACTTAATACCCTCCTCGTGGGGCACGGCCGTAACAGTATTTCGAAACTCGAGTACGCTCGAGTCACTGTATGTCCTTTGGGACACGACGTCAAGTACAACAAAACGCGCAAGATCTTGCACCACAAGTCAACTCGCCGGACCGCATCCTCCGAGAAGCAAACCGACGACGACGACAACAGAACCAGCAACCAACGCCTGCCGCATCCTCATCCGCGGCACCCGCGTTCTCCTCGCCTTCGACCCTCACCACTCTCACTCCCTCGCCCTCAGCAATGTCTTCGCGTGGATCAGTCTTCGGCTCGGCTCGTGTCGACCCCGAGGACCTCGAGGACGAATCGTTCTCGCCCACGCCCACGGCAACCTCGACCAACCACTCTTCGACGGTCACTCCAACTCCGTCGTATCACTCGCACATCACGGTGCACTCATCCTCGGCATCTCACCACCCGCCAACGACGACTTCCTCGTCGTCCGCGGCCCCCTCAATCCCCAACTTTGAGAACCTTGGGCAGCTCCCGTACTTCGCTCCCATCCCAAGCTCCCACAGTGCGTCGCTCCTGCACGTTGACCCTTCCGTGCACTCCGGACAGGCCGCACTGCCGGGCATTTGCATGAACCCGTTTTGTGCAAACCGCTCCCCGCACCCGCGTCACTCTTCCGCGAACTCCTCGGTGGCTCCCGGGCCCGGCCCGCCTCCTGGCGGACCTCCTGGGACTCCGAGCGGTAGCAGTGGCTGGGGAGGAGGTGGCGGCGGTGGTGGAGGCGGTGGTCCTCCGAGCCATCACTCCTCGCACCACTCGTCCTCGCACCACTCCTCTTCACATTTCTCGTTCTCTGTACCTCCGGCCTCGCACCACACTCCTTCGCACTCGGTACCTTCGGGTAGCCACCACACCCCGCCATTCCCACCTCCAAGCTCAGGAGGGTCTCCCTCGGGAGGCGGCGGAGGTGGTGGTGGTGGTGGACCGCCCTCGGGCGGCGCACCTGGTCCTTTTGACTTCGAACCTGCAGTTGACGACGAGCGTCGTCGCAACCAATGGATCGACAATCTGGTCGCCGCGCTGCGGCCGCACTCCAAGATCAAGGTCAAGGACCCCGAGACGTACGACGGCGCGAAGCCCGAAGACCTCCGTCACTGGCTCGTCTCCTTGGAGAACTACTTCCTCGGAGACCTGCGCACGTATCAAGAACACCGCAACCGCATCATCACCGCGTGCTCCTACCTCAAGGGCAAGGCTCAGACCTGGTACGAAGGTTACGTCGAGTCCATCCTCGACGGCCAGCCCCCTGCGTTCTTCGCGTCATGGCTGGACTTCAAGGCCGAGCTCAACGCGGTATTCGGCATTCGCTTCCCACGGGATGTCGCCATCCAGAAGCTCAAGAAGCTCTTCATGAAGGAAGACCACACCGTCTCGCAGTACGCTCTAGACTTCGAGCCTCTTGCACGCCAGTCCGGCTGGGACGGACTTGCCCTCGCTGATCGCTTCTACGAGGGACTTCCGCGGCGCATCAAGGAGGTCATGGGAAACCAGATCGCCGCGCGCCCCACGGATCTCACGCGCCTCCGCGCATGGGCCCTCGCCATCGACGCCAACCAATGGAACTCTGGCGTCATCAAGAAGTCCTCCTCGGACTCCTCGCACTCCAACTCGCACTCGAACAACAACTCTGGCAACAACAACAGCAGCAACAACAACAGCAAGAACCATTCCTCGGGCTCCTCGAACAAGAAGTCCTCGAATGTTCGCTCTTCGTCTTCCTCGGCACCCACGGCGACGCCCTCATCCAAGTCGTCAACTCCTCGCTCCTCCGCGCCCGACCTCTCTGGCAAGCTCGCCAGCACCGGCAAGCTCACCGATGAGGAACGCGCGCGTCGTCTCAAGGAGAACCTCTGCCTCTACTGCGGCAAGGCAGGCCACTCGGCCCGCGACTGTCGCAAGGCCGCGCATAACCGCGAGGTGAAGGCGCGTGCCACGGCTTCGTCCACTCCGGCTTCCTCGGCTCCTGCGGCGCCCTCGGGCTCCGCGAAGTCGGGAAACTAGAGGGCAGTTCTGCCCGCGTCTCTCGGCAGGACTGCTCCGACTACGAGGGACGTAAAGCAACTCGGTTGAACGCTGCCGCGCTCACCGATCAGGATGCACTCATTATACCCCTGTCTTCAGATCCCGTACCCACGTTCCGTACTCTCGTGGACTCGGGCTCCGAGGACAACTTTCTCGATCTCGCTTTCGCTGACTCCCACGCGCTTCCGCGCTATCCACTCGACCGGCCTCTCCGGCTGCGTCTCTTCGATGGGTCCTCCCGCGGACTCATCTCTCACTTTGTCACGCTGCCAGTCCGATTCCCGGATGGTACGCGTATGGCCATCAACTTCCTGCTTACCAAGCTGGATCCGTCTTGCTCTGCCGTGTTAGGACACCGCTGGCTACACCGCTACAATCCTCGGATTGACTGGTTTAACGGCCGCATTCAGTTTAACACGCAGATCTCGCCTACGGTTACTCATGATTTCGCTCATGGGTTCTCTGCGGATGACTCGGATTTCGCCTCCGAGCACGACCCTCGTACTCCAAGCGCTCTACGCGCTCCTTCTGTCCCCGCTTCTACACTCAACTCCATCACTCCAGCACTCTCCGAGACCGTGCTCCGCGCGGCCGCCGCTCGTGTCGACATCAGGTTCATTGGCGCTGCTGCCTTTAACCATGTCCGGCACCAGCGCGGATCTCTCGTCTCCGCGATCTATGTGCGTGATCCTGTCTCCGCGGCGCGCTCGGCGTCCGCCAACCCCGCCTCGGAGACTGGGGAAGGCATTCCGGAGGTCTACCATGACTTCTTGGATGTGTTCTCCAAGGAGGCTTCTAACCGCCTCCCCGAGCATCGACCATACGATCTCAAGATCGAGATGGAGGACGGCCAAGCTCTGCCGTCAGGTCCGATCTACTCACTCTCCGAGCCCGAGCAGCGCGCTCTTCGCGACTACATCCAAGAGAACCTCGCCAAAGGCCACATCCGCTCCTCATCCTCCCCGGGCGGTGCGCCTGTTCTCTTCGTGAAGAAAGCTGACGGCAGTCTCCGGCTGTGCGTCGACTACCGCGCTCTCAACAAAATCACTCGCAAGGACCGCTACCCACTCCCGCTCATCAGCTCCGCGCTGGACCGCCTTCGCTCCGCGAAGCGGTTCTCCAAGCTCGATCTCCGCGTTGGCTACTCCAACGTGCGGATCGCCGCGGGGGATGAGTGGAAAACCGCCTTCCGCACGCGCTACGGCTCCTACGAGTATCTTGTCATGCCCTTTGGTCTCAGCAATGCTCCCTCGGCATTCCAACGCTTCATGAACGACATCTTCTCGGATCTCCTCGACGTCACCGTCCTCGTGTACCTCGACGACATCCTGATCTTCTCTGACGATCCCTCGCAGCACGAGGAGCACGTCCGTGAAGTCTTGCGCCGCCTGCGCAAGAACGATCTCTTCTGTAAGCCCGAGAAGTGCGAGTTCCATGCAGACCGCATCGAGTTCCTCGGCTACATCATCTCTGCCGACGGCATCTCGATGGACTCCAAGAAGGTTGACACCATCACGAGCTGGCCTCAGCCGCGGAACGTGCGTGACATTCAGTCGTTCCTCGGCTTTGCCAACTTCTACCGCCGCTTTGTCCACGGCTACTCGGACATTGTGGTACCACTCACGCGGCTCACGAGGAAGAACACCCCGTGGAACTTCGATTCCCGGTGTGTACTCTCCTTTGAGACGCTGAAGACCGCCTTCACGCGCGCCCCTGTCCTGCATCACTTCGATCCCGCTCTCCCGCGGATCGTCGAGACTGACGCCTCGGACTACGCGGTCGCGGCGATCTTCTCGCACCTCCTGCCTGACGGCACGGTGCACCCCGTTGCGTTCCACTCTCGGACGCTCACGCCCACGGAGCTCAACTACGACACGCACGACAAGGAGCTCCTCGCGATCTTCGAGGCCTTCCAGCTGTGGCGACACTACCTCGAGGGCGCAGAAACCCCAATAGACGTCGTCACGGACCACAAGAACCTCGAGTACTTCAGCACCACGAAGATGCTCACACGCCGGCAAGCACGCTGGTCCGAGTACCTCTCGCAGTTCAACTTGCTCATCCGCTTCCGCCCCGGACGCCTTGGAGGAAAGCCTGACGCACTTACCCGCCGTTACGACGTCTATCTCAAAAGGGGGGATAGTGGCTTCGCCAGTGCTAATCCGCAGAACCTTCGACCAGTCTTCTCGCACGAGCAGCTCATCACGTCGCTCCGCGCGACCTACGCGGAACCCATCTTCCTCCGCGCAGTCGTTCTCATGGACACCGAGTCGCTCCACCGCGACATTCGCTCCGCGTACACCTCGGACGAACTCGCGCAGGAAGTCCTCACCAAGCTCGGCTCCGACGACCAACCTCACTGGACCAAGTCCGCGGACGAGTTCTTGCTCTTCAAGAACCGCATCTACGTCCCGGACCACGCGGACCTCCACCTCCGCGTTCTCCGCGCTAAGCACGATCACCCACTCGCAGGGCACCCCGGCCAGAACAAGACGTACAAGATGATCTCCCGCGAGTACTTCTGGCCGGAACTCCGCGGATTCGTGCGAAAGTACGTCCAGTCCTGCGTCACTTGTGGCCGCAACAAGCCACGCCGTCACAAGCCCTATGGGCGCGTTCAGCAGCTCCCCATCCCTGTTCGCCCCTGGGACTCCATCTCCATGGACTTCATCGAGAAGCTCCCGCCATCTCTCGGCTTCACCGCCATCCTCGTCATTCTCGACCGCCTCAGCAAGCAGGGCATCTTCATCCCCTGCCACGACGAGATCAACTCTGAGGAACTCGCGCGCCTCTTCCTCCTCCACGTCTTCAGCAAGCACGGCGCGCCCGCGCACATCTCCTCGGACCGCGGCTCCGAGTTCGTCTCACGCTTCACGCGCTCCCTCGGAGCACTCCTCAACATCAAGATGCACTTCACCTCCGGACACCACCCTGAGGCGAACGGTCAGGTCGAGCGCACTAACCAGACGCTCGAACAGTACCTCCGCATCTACTGCAACTACCAGCAGACCAACTGGGCCGAACTCCTGCCCCTCGCAGAGTTCACCTACAACAACACGCCCTCGGACACCACGGGCATCTCGCCTTTCTTCGCCAACAAAGGCCACCACCCCAACCTCGATGTGTATCCTGAGCGTGACATCACCTCGGTGCGCGCACGGGACTATGCGGTTGACATTCACGAGCTGCAGGCAGAGCTCAAGAAGCAGATTGCGCACGCGCAAGCTCGCTACGCAGAGTCCGCGAACGCTCGCCGCGCTCCTCCTCCCGCGCTCTCCGTTGGAGACCGTGTCTTCGTCACCGCGGAACACATCAAAACCACTCAGCCCACCAAGAAGCTCGCTGCGCGCTACCACGGCCCATTCACCATCATCGCTCAGCCTGGTCCGCAGTCGTATACCCTCGAACTTCCACACTATCTCAGCCTCATCCATCCCGTCTTCCACATCTCTCAGCTCGAACCTCACCCGCCGGACGAAATCGAAGGGCGCATCCCCGAGCCACCCGAGCCAGTCATCGTTGACGGTGAGCGCGAGTGGGAACTCAGCGAGATTCTGTGGTCCAAGATGGACCGCAGGAGACGCCGGTGCCCACTCATGTACCATGTCCGTTGGCTCGGCTACGAGGACTCCTCGGAGGAATTCTCCACCATCTCCGCGCAAGACCTCGAACACGCACCCGACCTTGTCCGCGAATTCCACGAAAACCACCCAACTATGCCAGGTTCCTATGAATTGTTCCTCTCGTACATTAACCGCTAAAAAACCCATCTCGTATCCTGTCTCGCTCCTCGCACGCCTCGCTCTACCGCCTGTACTTCCCCATGGACTCACACATCTCGGTTTCCTCCATTAATCCACGTCTCGGATCCCATGATTCCTGCATTTAGAATACGATGTGGTTCTCGGTCTGTGGTTCAAAAGCCTGTATCCCATTCCCCCCACATCTTGATATGTTTTCATTCCTCAAAATCTGTACTCATCATTTCTCTCCAGATCGGTCTCTTATTCTATCCTCCTACTCCTCGTCATCATCCCTCATCGTCTCCTCGGTCAGCCCACCAACTCCGAGCATCGCGGCGATCGCGCTCAGCATCCGCTCCTGACGCGCCATGGACTCCGCGGTCTCCTCGATCACTCGACGACACTCCTCGGCCGTCTCCTCCAACCTGGCCACATGCTCCACGATGCTCTCCTGCACTTCCGGAGCAGGGACGTCCTTGGTGCTCGAACCTCCCGGCACACACTTGCAGCGCATGAACGCGCAGAAGGCGCAGCATATTGCCTTGCTGCGGATCTTGAGGTCGAAGCACACCACCCTGTGGACCTTACAGGGGTGGCAAGACTGCTCCTAAAGAGAAACACGGGTCGGTCAGATGTCATCGACTCAGACGAATGGACTCACCCGCACATCACCCTGCACCTCGTTCCCGAGGGGCACCCGGCACAGGCGACGCTTCTCCTCGCCCCCCATCTTCTTCCAGCCCGACCGGATGGTCTTGGATGCCCCCTTGCGCTCGCGCTGCTTGCTTGCGACGCCCACCGCAGCCTCACGCTCCTCCTTGTCCTTGTTGAGCGTTTGCAGGCGGGCGTCCTCGATGATGGCCTTATTCTCCTCGTTCTGTGGTCGTTAGCGACCAGCAGTATCTGGGATGACCACGACGACGTACCCAATGTTCCCACATCTCCCAGAAACCGATCGCCACCGCTCCCAGCCCTTCGTCGCGTGCGGCCAACGAAAACTTCATCGCCTCGAGCTCCCGGACCGCATCCTCGATGTGGACTTCGCGCAGCGGGTCGTCCGCGCTCAACGCCTCTGCGACCTCCACAGCGCGCTCCTTCTCAGCAACACGCTCCGCCGTGTACTTTCTCTCGCTGTCGGCCTTGACCCACGCAGTGATGTGGGGCTTGAGGTCGGCCTTCTCGAGGAAGACGCGGCTGGCGATATCGACGCCAAGCGGAACGCGGGAGAGGAGCACGAGGGAATCGGGAACGCCAACGCCGGACATGGTAAAGGAGAACAGCGCAAGTTCCTCCTCAGTCGACTGGCGCTCTTATCAGTCCCCAGCCTCACGGCTGGCCTCTACTCCATGCTCCGTGCATCAGCCTCCTCCGCACTCCGCCGACGAATCACACGCTGCGGAAATTCAAATGCTGGTACGCCACAACATCGGCAATCATTCCCCATTTCAGATCCCCGTCGAAAATCAAATTCACGCATACAAGACTTGCCACACCTCTCCACCTCGGGGCCCGCAGCGTTCCATCAGTCCTTCGTGGGCTCAGGACGTAAAGGGGGGATACTGTCAGGGCTGTGCCAGCCTGACACCTCTCTCGTCAAGCACATGACATAGACGCTGACACAGACGATGACATATCGGCTGACGCGTCCATGCTCACTCAGCAGGTCCACAAGATTCCGGACCTCACTGCCTCGCGATGTGCTGACGCAGACGATGACATATCGGCTGACGCGTCGCGCTCACTCAGCAGTCCGGACTCCACTGCCTCATGACTCAGAGGACACTGCATTGGACTTTGGTCTTTGTCATCTGGTTCTCGGCACTAGTATATAAGCCCATGTATGATAGCTCAGTAGCTTCAGTTTCGAAATCGACTTCGGTTCCCACTTCGACTCCCCAGTCCCTCCACTGGGTCACACCTCGCTCTTCTATCTCTCCTAGTCGCTCTCAGTCCCTGTAGTTGTCAGACTGCAGGCCTCTCTGTCCTCCGCGTCGTCACCAACGGGCATCAAGGACTCCACGTACCGGTGTGTTAATAACGCACTGTGTAGTGTCTTGTCTCTGTGGGATTCCACGGAGGCTTGATATTACTTAATACCCTCCTCGTGGGGCACGGCCGTAACACACGCCGGCAAGCACGCTGGTCCGAGTACCTCTCGCAGTTCAACTTGCTCATCCGCTTCCGCCCCGGACGCCTTGGAGGAAAGCCTGACGCACTTACCCGCCGTTACGACGTCTATCTCAAAAGGGGGGATAGTGGCTTCGCCAGTGCTAATCCGCAGAACCTTCGACCAGTCTTCTCGCACGAGCAGCTCATCACGTCGCTCCGCGCGACCTACGCGGAACCCATCTTCCTCCGCGCAGTCGTTCTCATGGACACCGAGTCGCTCCACCGCGACATTCGCTCCGCGTACACCTCGGACGAACTCGCGCAGGAAGTCCTCACCAAGCTCGGCTCCGACGACCAACCTCACTGGACCAAGTCCGCGGACGAGTTCTTGCTCTTCAAGAACCGCATCTACGTCCCGGACCACGCGGACCTCCACCTCCGCGTTCTCCGCGCTAAGCACGATCACCCACTCGCAGGGCACCCCGGCCAGAACAAGACGTACAAGATGATCTCCCGCGAGTACTTCTGGCCGGAACTCCGCGGATTCGTGCGAAAGTACGTCCAGTCCTGCGTCACTTGTGGCCGCAACAAGCCACGCCGTCACAAGCCCTATGGGCGCGTTCAGCAGCTCCCCATCCCTGTTCGCCCCTGGGACTCCATCTCCATGGACTTCATCGAGAAGCTCCCGCCATCTCTCGGCTTCACCGCCATCCTCGTCATTCTCGACCGCCTCAGCAAGCAGGGCATCTTCATCCCCTGCCACGACGAGATCAACTCTGAGGAACTCGCGCGCCTCTTCCTCCTCCACGTCTTCAGCAAGCACGGCGCGCCCGCGCACATCTCCTCGGACCGCGGCTCCGAGTTCGTCTCACGCTTCACGCGCTCCCTCGGAGCACTCCTCAACATCAAGATGCACTTCACCTCCGGACACCACCCTGAGGCGAACGGTCAGGTCGAGCGCACTAACCAGACGCTCGAACAGTACCTCCGCATCTACTGCAACTACCAGCAGACCAACTGGGCCGAACTCCTGCCCCTCGCAGAGTTCACCTACAACAACACGCCCTCGGACACCACGGGCATCTCGCCTTTCTTCGCCAACAAAGGCCACCACCCCAACCTCGATGTGTATCCTGAGCGTGACATCACCTCGGTGCGCGCACGGGACTATGCGGTTGACATTCACGAGCTGCAGGCAGAGCTCAAGAAGCAGATTGCGCACGCGCAAGCTCGCTACGCAGAGTCCGCGAACGCTCGCCGCGCTCCTCCTCCCGCGCTCTCCGTTGGAGACCGTGTCTTCGTCACCGCGGAACACATCAAAACCACTCAGCCCACCAAGAAGCTCGCTGCGCGCTACCACGGCCCATTCACCATCATCGCTCAGCCTGGTCCGCAGTCGTATACCCTCGAACTTCCACACTATCTCAGCCTCATCCATCCCGTCTTCCACATCTCTCAGCTCGAACCTCACCCGCCGGACGAAATCGAAGGGCGCATCCCCGAGCCACCCGAGCCAGTCATCGTTGACGGTGAGCGCGAGTGGGAACTCAGCGAGATTCTGTGGTCCAAGATGGACCGCAGGAGACGCCGGTGCCCACTCATGTACCATGTCCGTTGGCTCGGCTACGAGGACTCCTCGGAGGAATTCTCCACCATCTCCGCGCAAGACCTCGAACACGCACCCGACCTTGTCCGCGAATTCCACGAAAACCACCCAACTATGCCAGGTTCCTATGAATTGTTCCTCTCGTACATTAACCGCTAAAAAACCCATCTCGTATCCTGTCTCGCTCCTCGCACGCCTCGCTCTACCGCCTGTACTTCCCCATGGACTCACACATCTCGGTTTCCTCCATTAATCCACGTCTCGGATCCCATGATTCCTGCATTTAGAATACGATGTGGTTCTCGGTCTGTGGTTCAAAAGCCTGTATCCCATTCCCCCCACATCTTGATATGTTTTCATTCCTCAAAATCTGTACTCATCATTTCTCTCCAGATCGGTCTCTTATTCTATCCTCCTACTCCTCGTCATCATCCCTCATCGTCTCCTCGGTCAGCCCACCAACTCCGAGCATCGCGGCGATCGCGCTCAGCATCCGCTCCTGACGCGCCATGGACTCCGCGGTCTCCTCGATCACTCGACGACACTCCTCGGCCGTCTCCTCCAACCTGGCCACATGCTCCACGATGCTCTCCTGCACTTCCGGAGCAGGGACGTCCTTGGTGCTCGAACCTCCCGGCACACACTTGCAGCGCATGAACGCGCAGAAGGCGCAGCATATTGCCTTGCTGCGGATCTTGAGGTCGAAGCACACCACCCTGTGGACCTTACAGGGGTGGCAAGACTGCTCCTAAAGAGAAACACGGGTCGGTCAGATGTCATCGACTCAGACGAATGGACTCACCCGCACATCACCCTGCACCTCGTTCCCGAGGGGCACCCGGCACAGGCGACGCTTCTCCTCGCCCCCCATCTTCTTCCAGCCCGACCGGATGGTCTTGGATGCCCCCTTGCGCTCGCGCTGCTTGCTTGCGACGCCCACCGCAGCCTCACGCTCCTCCTTGTCCTTGTTGAGCGTTTGCAGGCGGGCGTCCTCGATGATGGCCTTATTCTCCTCGTTCTGTGGTCGTTAGCGACCAGCAGTATCTGGGATGACCACGACGACGTACCCAATGTTCCCACATCTCCCAGAAACCGATCGCCACCGCTCCCAGCCCTTCGTCGCGTGCGGCCAACGAAAACTTCATCGCCTCGAGCTCCCGGACCGCATCCTCGATGTGGACTTCGCGCAGCGGGTCGTCCGCGCTCAACGCCTCTGCGACCTCCACAGCGCGCTCCTTCTCAGCAACACGCTCCGCCGTGTACTTTCTCTCGCTGTCGGCCTTGACCCACGCAGTGATGTGGGGCTTGAGGTCGGCCTTCTCGAGGAAGACGCGGCTGGCGATATCGACGCCAAGCGGAACGCGGGAGAGGAGCACGAGGGAATCGGGAACGCCAACGCCGGACATGGTAAAGGAGAACAGCGCAAGTTCCTCCTCAGTCGACTGGCGCTCTTATCAGTCCCCAGCCTCACGGCTGGCCTCTACTCCATGCTCCGTGCATCAGCCTCCTCACTCCGCCGACGAATCACACGCTGCGGAAATTCAAATGCTGGTACGCCACAACATCGGCAATCATTCCCCATTTCAGATCCCCGTCGAAAATCAAATTCACGCATACAAGACTTGCCACACCTCTCCACCTCGGGGCCCGCAGCGTTCCATCAGTCCTTCGTGGGCTCAGGACGTAAAGGGGGGATACTGTCAGGGCTGTGCCAGCCTGACACCTCTCTCGTCAAGCACATGACATAGACGCTGACACAGACGATGACATATCGGCTGACGCGTCCATGCTCACTCAGCAGGTCCACAAGATTCCGGACCTCACTGCCTCGCGATGTGCTGACGCAGACGATGACATATCGGCTGACGCGTCGCACTCACTCAGCAGTCCGGACTCCACTGCCTCATGACTCAGAGGACACTGCATTGGACTTTGGTCTTTGTCATCTGGTTCTCGGCACTAGTATATAAGCCCATGTATGATAGCTCAGTAGCTTCAGTTTCGAAATCGACTTCGGTTCCCACTTCGACTCCCCAGTCCCTCCACTGGGTCACACCTCGCTCTTCTATCTCTCCTAGTCGCTCTCAGTCCCTGTAGTTGTCAGACTGCAGGCCTCTCTGTCCTCCGCGTCGTCACCAACGGGCATCAAGGACTCCACGTACCGGTGTGTTAATAACGCACTGTGTAGTGTCTTGTCTCTGTGGGATTCCACGGAGGCTTGATATTACTTAATACCCTCCTCGTGGGGCACGGCCGTAACACGCGGAGCCTCCAGCATGCGAGATCATCCCGCAAAGCGGCCCAGAGGCGTCCGATCGTTTTCCGTGTGAGCGTCAACTCCCGACCCAGTAGCTAGAGACGTCAGCTTCACAGGGTACGGGTGACCTGACCATACCTCGCACGATCTAGGCAAACTGCCTGCAGCTGCACGCGTGGCAGCCTGGCGCTGCAATTCGACCGCGTCGCGCTTTTGCTTCCTGGCCGTTCGTGAGCGCCAGCGTTCTCGCGCCTTCTCGCGCTCGAGCTCGACGTTTCTGGTTTTACTGGTCGTCAGCTTCCCGACCCGCGAGGGTTGAGCATGGAATACCGCAAACGATATGCGCGCTTCCTCGCATTGGCGTCGTCATGTATGCGCGGGCGTCCCCTCATTGTGCTGATCGGGACGTGCACGTGGTATGAATCAAAGCCGGCGGAGCATCCTGTTCGCGGAGATCAAATGAATAGCAGTCAGAGTGAAAATCCCGTATGGCCGACGCTCGCGCGCTCTCTGCGTACCCGACTCCTCTGCAAGTCATTCACGAAATAGAAAGACATTTAGCTGGTCGGATCTCGTCAGGCAACCACCGCGGTGCAGCCAGGTTTCAACCATTTTACTTGAGCTTTACACGCAACGTTGTCCTGACACTGTCGTGCGCCCGTTGCAGGGCGCACTCAAAAGATGTTCATTTACCAGCTACCCATTTCGCTTTCAGTTTACTGGCTGTGGCCGACGCCACCCGCAGGCCCGGATCGCCGTGCACTCGGAGCCAGGGGATCTGCGAGCGCCGGGTGGCGCGGGCCGCGCCACCCGGCGCGCGGATACAGTGCGCCGAATTCGGCGAAAGCTTGTTTGCTTCCTCCCGCGACAGCCATGCCAAAGTCCCTGGGTCAGCGCCTGTATGGACAGGCCGTCTACGTCGAGCGCTGCGTGCATTTCAGGCACCCAGGACAGCGGCGTCTGCTCAAAGAGCAGATACAGGTGCGTCAGCGGTGGCGGCCGCGCGTCCTCGTGTCCCGGACGGTCATCGTCTCTGGCACGAGTGCGCGCGCGCCTAGCGGCCGCATGCAACCTAACAGATTTATTAGGCCATGGGAGGAAGCGTCACAGAGGATATTTACGCCGCGGACATCATCCTCGTAGACGAGAAAATCACGAAGGCTGACCAGACGTTCGCCGCCACAAGCGGCACCATCATGTCCTTCACCTACATTCACGAGCTCCTCAACAACGACGTCCCCAAGGCTAGGGAAAAATTCTTGCTGCGAAGGTGAGCGCGACGGTCTCTTGGGCACGTGACCACGATGCGAAACTGACAAACTAGGTCGTCATACCACGCTCACGGCACTTACACCGGGCCCTTGAGCGGCGATGAGGAGGAGGAGGATCGAGAGGAACAGCAAGGCAATGGCGGCGACGGCGACGCCGACGACGACGGCGATATTGATTTGCAAGTCCATGGCGAGGCGAGCATCGGCACCCCCACCCAGAATCGCTAGGCCCTGCTAATGCAAAGCCTTCTTGCCAGAGCGCGAGCGAACCGAGCGATGATGAGGTCGTCGATGCAGACGACGAAGCTCACATAGCCGGAGACGACGCCCAGTGTCCGTGGCCGGCGTTCGTCGTCCCGCAGACCTGCCCCATGACCTACAAGGAAGTCGAGGGCTGGGCTATCGCGTTTCTCAAATGGGTCACCGTGAGAATGTGCACGGATGATTCGGAGCCTGCCATCGTCAAGCTCACCGGGGAGTTGATGCACCTCGCGGTACGCCGTTGACACCACTGTGTGCCCGCAGTCTAACACCCTTGCAGGTACCAGGGTCTATAAGCCCATCCACCTTCTACTCCCGCAGGCGAGACCAACCGTACTTCAAAAAACTCGTAACAGCCGCCATCATCGAGGCGAGGAGCTCTGAAACGCACGCGATCGTCCCCATTTCTACACTAAGAGCTACTGTCGAACGCACGAAAGGTCGCTACAAAGCCGCTCAGAGGAAGTACAAGACGCTGAAGAAGCCTCGACGTCACTAAGCGAACGCGCTTGGCATGTAGATTACATAAGACAGACACGGGGTCGTAACAGAGGACCAGTGAATCAGCTTACGTAATGAACACACAAGATCAAATGCCGACCAGTGGATCAGCTTACGTAAGAAACCACACACGAGATCGCAGTAGAGGGCGACCAGTGAACACTGTACCCGAACGGAGTGCCTGGCATCTTGCACCGGAAATGAAGACATAGACAACTGTCGAGAGGGCGCACATAGATGACTCTGCCCCGCACTTCGTAACGAAAGATCGGCTGCCCGTGCGTTTCCACGGCTCAGGCTCGCTGGGTGCTTGCATTGCGTCCCGAAGCGGGCTACTATAAAACCCCTGCGTATGGACCCGGAATGTCGTATTGACACTAACGGCGGTGTGCCATTGAGTGTGCGAACTACGGGACGACCATGCGCTCGCAGGTGCGTCCGCACGGCGCAGGCCGGGTGCCTCGTCGGGCTGCGTCGGGAAGCTCTATACTATAAGAGAGCTTGATAGGCACGCGAAAAGTGTTATTCAGACATCTCCTAATGTTCTGAACTTGAAGAGGAAGGTGATTGTGCGGTTGCTTCGCGACGATAGCTCGGGTGTTGGTGATTCTGCACCGTGCGGCCTGAGCGGCTCCGCGCATTGCGTCCCGAAGAGCGGTACTATAAGACAGCTGGATAGACGCATAGAACGTCTTGTGTACAGCTTTGTTAGACTTCTGAGCGTGGGAGAGATTTCAGTGTGCCTCAGCTTCGTGACGAAACGTCGGGTGGTTGTGGGCTCGCAACGCGCAGGCTCGGACGCTGCTCGCATTGCGTCGCGAAGAAGGGTTCTATAAGAGAGATTGACAGGCACAGAAAAAATCGTATAGACACCTCTGGTACCGTTCTGAACGTGAGAGGAACCAACGGCGTCCGGCAGCTTCGCGACGAAACGTCGGGTGTTGGTTCGTGTGCACAGCGCAGGCTCGGTGGCTCCTCGGTTTGCGTCCCGAAGAACGGCATCATAGGGGAGCTTCATTCACGAGTAGAAACTTGTTTTGAGATCTCTGGTATCTTTGAGAATCCCAGCATATGCATAAGTGTGTGCCAGCTTCGCGACGAAACGTCTGGTGGTGGTGCGTTGACAGGGCCCAGGCTCGGTCGCTCCTCCCATTGCGTCGCGAAGTGCGATACTATAAGAGAGCTACGTATGAGCAGATAACGACGTATTTAAGCCTGTGTGAGCCTTCCGAACGCGAGTACAGACTTTGCTCTGCGGCAGCTTCGCGACGAAACGTCGGCGGTCGGTTCGTCTGCGCAGCGCTGGCTCGGCAGCTCCTCGCATTGCGTCCCGAAGAACGGTAGTATGAGGGAGCTTGGTTCACTGCTATAAAAGCTTATAGAGATTTCTGCTAGCGTTCTGAACGTCAGAGGAGACGTCCGCGTGCGGAGCTTCGCGACGAAACGTCGACGGTCTGTTCGTCTGCGCAGCGCAGGCTCGGCAGCTCCTCGCATTGCGTCCCGAAGAACGGTAGTATGAGAGAGCTTGGTTCACTGCTAGAAAAGCGTATGGAGGTTTCTGCTAGCGTTCTGAACGTCAGAGGAGACGTCCGCGTGCGGAGCTTCGCGACGAAACGTCGGCGGTCGGTTCGTCTGCGCAGCGCAGGCTCGGCAGCTCCTCGCATTGCGTCCCGAAGAACGGTAGTATGAGAGAGCTTGGTTCACTGCTAGAAAAGCGTATGGAGGTTTCTGCTAGCGTTCTGAACGTCAGAGGAGACGTCCGCGTGCGGCAGCTTCGCGACGAAACGTCGGCGGTCGGTTCGTCTGCGCAGCGCAGGCTCGGTGGCTCCTCGGTTTGCGTCCCGAAGAACGGCATAATAAGAGAGCTTCATTCACGGGTAGAAAGGCGTATGGAGGTTTCTTCTAGCGTTCTGAACGTCAGAGGAGACGTCCGCGTGCGGAGCTTCGCGACGAAACGTCGGCGGTCGGTTCGTCTGCGCAGCGCAGGCTCGGCAGCTCCTCGCATTGCGTCCCGAAGAAGGGTAGTATGAGAGAGCTTGGTTCACTGCTAGAAAAGCGTATGGAGGTTTCTGCTAGCGTTCTGAACGTCAGAGGAGACGTCCGCGTGCGGCAGCTTCGCGACGAAACGTCGGCGGTCGGTTCGTCTGCGCAGCGCAGGCTCGGTGGCTCCTCGGTTTGCGTCCCGAAGAACGGCATAATAAGAGAGCTTCATTCACGGGTAGAAAGGCGTATGGAGGTTTCTTCTAGCGTTCTGAACGTCAGAGGAGACGTCCGCGTGCGGAGCTTCGCGACGAAACGTCGGCGGTCGGTTCGTCTGCGCAGCGCAGGCTCGGCAGCTCCTCGCATTGCGTCCCGAAGAAGGGTAGTATGAGAGAGCTTGGTTCACTGCTAGAAAAGCGTATGGAGGTTTCTGCTAGCGTTATGAACGTCAGAGGAGACGTCCGCGTGCGGCAGCTTCGCGACGAAACGTCGGCGGTCTGTTCGTCTGCGCAGCGCAGGCTCGGCAGCTCCTCGCATTGCGTCCCGAAGAACGGTGTTATAAGAGAGCTTGCTTCTCTGGTAGACAGACGTATGGAAAGCACTGGTATTGTTGCGAACGTGGGTCGAGAATTCAGTGAGCCTCAGCTTCGCGACGAAATGTCGGGCGGTGGTGGGTTTGCACAGCGCACGCTCCGCGGCTGCTTGCAGTGCATCCCGAAGAACTTTATTATAAGCAGGCCGTTTCTGCCTTGACAGCCTCACAGCAGGTTGTTGTCAATGGTACATGTGTAAACTGCGGGGTCTGGTGGAGCACACAGTGTAGGATCGACGAAGTTGAGCTTGGCATGCTTGGCTTGGTGCTCTTGGCTTGGCGGTGCTTGCAAAACATGCTGACAGTGGGATACCATCTGACCATAGAGCATATACTAGTATTGGAGGACAGTCTACTGAGACGGTGCTAATTTTAAGTGGACCATTGGTCACGGTACGGCGACCCGGGCTGGTATGCCGCCGGCTGTTGAGGGACGGTCTCCGTGGTCGCCATCGGGAGGTTGGGGTACCCGAAGTAAGTCGCCGGCGGGTAGAAGGTAACATACGCGGACGGGGCGCCGGCGGTGTCGCCGCTGATGAAGTGCGCGTCGGTCTTGTTGCCATCGTTCGGGGTGATGTCGGCGGTCAACGTGTCGTCCTTCTCGTCGTACTGGTCCGCCTCGTCGTCGTCGTACTGATCCTCCTCGATGAGGTTGTTCTCGTCGCTCTCGCCGCTGTCATCCGCGGTGGAGGAGTAGTCCATCTCCTGCGAGGAGGGCGGCTCGTCGGCGGCGTCGGGAGGCGTGGGGCCGCTATACTGGGCCGGCTCGGCGGTTGGAGCGTTGATCATGGGATCGACGGGATTGAGAGCTTCCGTAAGCTGCGAGGCGAGGTACTGCAGACCGTGCTGGGCGTGCGCTTCGAGTACGCCTGGCGCGACGGGACCGAAAATCGCGAGGGCGGCGTCCTACAGTGCAAGTGTGTGAGATGGGGATGATAGGGGTGCAGGGGTAGCTCACGGGAGCGGCGAGCTCGGAGATTTCAGACATGACGTAGGAATAGACGTGCTGAAAAAGCCATCAGCCGTCGGCATAGGATGGGGGGGACCAGGGGTGTACGCACGGCCCAGAGCGCTGTTTCGTCAACGGTCGGGTAGCAGGCATGTGCAGGGTTCGCGAACTCGCTGGTTCGCCAAGCCTCCAGGAGCTGACCGTGCTGATAGAGGATGTTCCATATGTTGCCAGAGTAGGTAGCGAGTGCGAGGCGGAGGATGGGCTTTATGAGAAATCTGCGGGCGGCGGTGCAGAGGTAGAACTGGTCGGGCGACGGCCGACAGTGGTCGTCGACAACGGGGGAGTACGAGGGCGACTGAGACATAGGGGAGAGTCGAGCGAGCAGGGCACATGGCTCTCTACTTTTATGGTAAAAAATCTTGAAACGTGAGGAGCGTGGGGGCTGGCGAGAGCAACGCTCAGAGTGCAACGGTGGTCGGCTATCACTTTGAGATTGCTCTAATTCAACTGGGTTAAGCGAGATAAGCTGCCATCATTAACCCCAACAGGATCTGGTAATACAAGCGGTAGAAGGAATTGTATTGAATGATGGTAAACCCGACAACTTGTGGGGGGCACGGCTAAATATTAGAGACAAAGATGGAAATCTGCACGGCATCTTGACCACTGCCGGAGTCATACGGAAGGCTGGGGAGAGGCTCGTTGACCGCGGTCTGGATCCGGGCGTCCTCAACGCCAGCAAGGCCGAGCTCGCGTCGATCGGCCGGCATGAGGTCGCTCAAATAAAACTTGCAGTCTTCGACTATCAGGCGACGGCGTGGAAGTCGAAGAACGTGCGTCTCTGGCTGCACTTAGATGTCAGCCGTGTGCGAGCCCGGGTGGGCCAAAGCACAAACCTTGACACCGATGCCGCGAACGAAGACGTGTGCCTCAATGTCTCCGAGGTCGGCATAGTCTCGGTGGGGCTCCCGTTCCTGCATCTTGAGCTTGGTGTGCCTGTGAAGCTCGGAAAGCACAGCAGACACCCGCAAGTCAAGGAGGCCGAGTCCGTCCGGCCGGCTGTAGATGGCAACGTATCCGTCTTGCACAGCGGGCGCGCCGTCGGCCTGGACGTCGAAAATGCGACTGGGATCGACGCCGTCGATGGCGACGAGGGTGCGCGTGATTTCGGGGATGGCCGAGAAGGGAATGCGGTCGACGTGATCGGGAAAGTCGTGTACGAACGAGGACAGATACCATTGGCGGCCGGCTTCGCGGACAGGGGATGCCTGAGTGGTGCGAGCCAGCAGTGAGCTGGGGAGGACGCTGAGGGGCAGGAACTACTCACCGGCCAGACGTGCATGCACTTGACCACGGCCTTGAAACGACCGGCGTAGGAAACCTGGCTGATGGGGACCTCCGGCCTGGGCATGAGCCGAGACCAAGGCTGCTGACGGTCAAATGACAGGTAAAAACGATCCCAGTGAGCAAAGTGGGCGCAGTCGAAGCCGGACTCGACGCAGCATTTGCCGCACAAGAGGTAGGTGCACTCGGGGTTGTTCCTCTTCGAGTGACAGCGGAAACAATAAGTAAGGGTAGTAACGAGGAGTTCAAGGGTCTCGGGGTGGACGGCCTTGTAGACAAAGTCCAGCAGTACGATCGCGTCGCCGGGGCCGTGACGGATGGCCACGACTCCGTGTTCGGTGCACTAGGTGTGCGTCAGGGCATGCAGCTGTACGGCAAGACGGGGGAACTAACGGCTGCGACCTGGACTCGACGGTAGTTACGCGTGCCTGAGTGCCAGGTAGCCTCGCGGGGGCATTTGGCGATAGAGCAATAGATCGACGGGAGGCCGGGCGGCGGAGCCGAGGGACCGCGAGCGCGAGCGATACTGCGTGTGAGACGCATGACGAGGGCACTGATGAGGGCGCGAGGTGACGAGGCAAGACGTGGGCCAGAGGCTGGATGCAGAGCACCGACAGGGACAGACAGCGCGAAGCGTATTGAGGGACGGAGGCACAGCAGGCGCAGTGTAGTAGTGCTTGCCATGCGCGAGTGAGGATGTCGAAGATCAGCGGTTATCCCATCCGTGGGAACGGATCGTCGATCAGGGACACATGGCTGGACTTATCCTTGACTTATCCCGCGAACACCTGCGAGCACAGCCACGGCCAGGGATTTCCGGCAGCGCGAAGGCCAGTTGAGCGAGAGGCGCACCAGAGACAGCGAGGTGCAAAGGGAGACACCTGGGGATGTTAAGAATGGAGGTAGACACTTCGCTGAGCAGCAGCTTCGCGACGATAAGTCGGGCGTTGGTGAGTTTGCATAGCCCAGGCTGAGCGACTCCTCGCATTGCGTCCCGAAGATCGGTACCATAAGAGACGTCCATAGACACGTAGAACGTCGTATGTACAGCTCTGGTATACGCCTGAACGTGAATAGAGAGTTCAGCGTGAGGGAGCTTCGCGACGAAACGTCGGATGTTGGTGAGTTTACATAGCGCGGGCTGAGCGACTCCTCGCATTGCGTCCCGAAGACTGGTACCATAAGAGACGTCCATAGACACGTAGAACGTCGTATGTACAGCTCTGGTATACGCCTGAACGTGAATAGAGAGTTCAGCGTGAGGGAGCTTCGCGACGAAACGTCGGATGTTGGTGAGTTTACATAGCGCAGGCTGAGCGACTGCTCGCATTGCGTCCCGAAGACCGGTACCATAAGAGACGTCCATAGACACGCAGAACGTCGTATGTACAGCTCTGGTATACGCCTGAACGTGAATAGAGAGTTCAGCGTGAGGGAGCTTCGCGACGAAACGTCGGATGTTGGTGAGTTTGCATAGCGCAGGCTGAGCGACTCCTCGCATTGCGTCCCGAAGACTGGTACCATAAGCGACGTCGATAGACACGTAGAACGTCGTATGTACAGCTCTGGTATACGCCTGAACGTGAATAGAGAGATCAGCGTGAGGGAGCTTCGCGACGAAACGTCGGATGTTGGTGAGTTTACATAGCGCGGGCTGAGCGACTCCTCGCATTGCGTCCCGAAGACTGGTACCATAAGAGACGTCCATAGACACGTAGAACGTCGTATGTACAGCTCTGGTATACGCCTGAACGTGAATAGAGAGTTCAGCGTCAGGGAGCTTCGCGACGAAACGTCGGATGTTGGTGAGTTTACATAGCGCAGGCTGAGCGACTCCTCGCATTGCGTCCCGAAGACCGGTACCATAAGAGACGTCCATAGACACATAGAACGTCGTATGTACAGCTCTGGTATACGCCTGAACGTGAATAGAGAGTTCAGCGTGAGGGAGCTTCGCGACGAAACGTCGGATGTTGGTGAGTTTGCATAGCGCAGGCTGAGCGACTCCTCGCATTGCGTCCCGAAGACTGGTACCATAAGCGACGTCGATAGACACGTAGAACGTCGTATGTACAGCTCTGCGGCGTGTTCACAAGGACAGGTGAGGTGTCGGTGAGTTAGCAGAGTGCAGGTTCGGCATGTCCTTGCTTTGTCTTGCCGATTGGCAAAGACATGTGAGTGGTCATTTACCAGTTCAAAGATACTGTCGGACTAGGAGATACGTGAAGTAATGAGCCTCTGGGTATTTTGGGTGCCTGTGATTGGGTTCATAGTGATGTTGTGCGGTGAGAAAAAATAGCATTTTAAAAACGGTGGGAGGCGGAACTACAGAGCGACAAACATGGAAATCTGAACGGCGTCTTGCTCCCTGCCATGCCGGTACGGGTAGCTCAGTAGCGGGGCAGTGGGGTCACTGAGAATTCGGGTGTCCAACACTGTGTCTATGCCGAGCTCCACCCGATCCGCATGCGTGAGGTCGGCGAGGAAGAACGTACAGTCCTCGACGAGGAGCCGCCGCCTGGGAAGACGGATTGTGTGTGATTCGGTGTTCTAACAAGCGGTAAGCTTATGAGGAGAAGTGGTTGAAAGAAGAACGCACCGGGCGATCCTCCCACCAGACGGTAAAATGCGCCTCGATGTCGCCGAGGTTGTCGTAGTCGCGGTGCGGATCACGCTCCTCGGGCTTGAGGATGGTGTGCCTGCCAAGCTCGTCCAGGTTGACCCAGACAGACCAGCGCATGCGCCTGATGCCGTGCTGGTCCTGTCGCTCGGTGACGCTTGCGTACTGCACCGCGGGCTCTTGGAGCTCGTCTGCGTCGATGTCGACCAGGCGCTCGGGGTTGATGTCGTCGATGCCAAGCATGGTGAGCGTGCGGGCGGGGATAGCGGAGAAGGGGATGAAGTGCGGCGGCTGGAAATCGTAGTGGTGCACGAAAGAGGCGTGGTAGATCGCGCGGCCGAACGGGCGAACGGGAGATGCCTGCCGTACGTGAGCGGAGGGCTGCAGATGTGCCGAATATAGGACTGACCTCCCACATGTGCGTGCACGAGATCATGGTCTTGACGCGGCCGGCGAAGAGCACGTGGCGTATCGAGATCTCGGGAATGGGCATCAGGCGGCCGAGGAAGGTCGAAGGGTCGAATAGGGAGTGGAAACGGCGCATGTGGGGAGGGTGCGAGCATTCGAATCCGACCTCGTTGCAGCATTCGGGGCACATTAGATACGTGCACTTGCTGGTGTTGTTCGAGACGCGGCATCGAACGCAGAGCATCAGGTCGCGGAGCATGACGGTGAGAACGGCGGGAAGGACGGGCATAACCACAAAGTCCAGAAGAATGATGGATTCGCCGGGCCCGGGGCGAATGGCGACGATCCCGTGATTGCGGCACTACCTGCGGGTCAGCTTGGGGGAATGCGCGGCGCGGACGGTACCAACGACGGCGACGGTAAATTCGCGGCGACCGCGAGCGCGATGGCCAGTGAACCAACGAGCCTCGCGAAAGCAGTGCGGGATAGAGCAGAAAATCGAACTGAAGGGGGACAGGACGGGGAGTAGAGGCTGGGCGCTGGGCATGTCGACGAACGCTGGTTGCTTGCGAACCTGGCCGGTGCGGAGGCAGGGACGGTGTAAAAAAGGACGGCGAGGCGCGGAGAGAGATGATAGTAGAGCTGTGAGAGGGTGAGAGTGGCGGGGAAGTGTTATGCAGCAGGCCAGGAATGGTCGAGGTGCGCGTAGCCTGGCGGCGATCAGAGTGTAAAGGGGAGGTTGATTAGATAAGCTGGACGATGACCCGATGGAGCGGGAGGGGTTATGCAGATTTAGAGCTTATTGCAGACATAGCGGATCAGGGAGTTATTCTGGATTATTGCGGACGATGCGGATCAGGGAGTTATCCTAAGTTCCCGCGGTGAGAGTTATCACAGGATCCGTGATCACGGTCGTTTTTGAGTTATCGAAAGAAGATGTCGCGGCACCGCCACCGAGGGGTGATGCTGCCGTGGCAGCCAGATCGGACGGGTTGCAGAGGGTCAAAGTATTATGTGTGCAAAGGACGTAGTATAGGGCTATAGTCTACAGTGCGGGAATCTTGATGTCTATGATTACAAAGTCGTGCATGGTCCACCCGCCTATCCGCGACGTCAGCGGCTTAGTAGGGTCCGGCATGATCTGGAGGTCGGAGAGCCGGTGGATGCCAAGTGCGAGGCGGTCGGACGGGGCGAGGTCGGAAAGGTAGAACTTGCAGTGGGGGAGGGCGTAGCGACGGCGTTTGAGCTCCGTGCTGACACACGTCTCCTTGAAGTCGAGCTGGGTGTGAGAGTTAGAGAGCGCACTGCGGCGGTGGAGAGGTACGTACGGGCTGGGCTGGGTTGGGAGCGGTGCAATATATCACCGCCGCAACTGTACCGAGCGTGTCGTAGTCGGCGTCGAGGTTGCACTCTTCGGGCAGCAGGGTCGGGACGTGTTTGCTGAACCAGGCCGCCCAGCCTCGCTCGCCGGCACGGAGGGTGACGCGCAAGCGAATGGAGGGCTCGGGGCCGGCTACAAACTTGGCCGTTCCGTCGGGAAAGGCGGGATAGTACTGCGAGAGGATGGAGCGGCTGATGCGATGCATTGGAACACCGTCCAGCCTGAGGGACTCCAAAAGGGAGGGCGGGAAATCCACATAGCGGATGTGGTTGTCGGGCAGCCGCGGAAGTACGACGTATGCCGTGTACTCGGCGGAGCCGAGCTTACGGAGCGGGGTCGGCTGGGCGAGATGTTGTAGCAGAGGACGGGGTGCAGATAGGTAGGATGGATGACGTACCCACCACGCGTGCACGCAAGTGAGTTTGATTTTGACATTACCGGTGCAGGAGATCGAGGAGAGCTGGACTGGCGGCGGGTGATCAAGAGGAACGCGATGCTCAGGCGCGTTTGGGTATTCCGCGCACGCCTCCTCACGATGTTGGGGGACGCGGCAGCGGAGTAGGAGGCTGGCGCAGCATTGTTCACAGAGGAGGAAGGTGCAGGCGATGCTGTTGCGGTTGCGGCGGCACAGGAGGCAGCGGGTGATGCTCTGGAGAGAGTGCAGCTCGCGGACGAAGCTGAGGGTGACGACGTGTCTTCCGGGCCTGAGGATGGCAATGACACCGTGGCGGGAACACTAGGAGGATGGAAGTGAGATGTTGAGCAGTGCGGGACGGTCAACCGAGCTCACCACGCCGACGTCGATGTCTATGGACTTGCGCGGACGACAGAAGCGGCACATACGAAAGCAATCGAAAACCGGGCAAAAGACCCTGCGAGGAGGACGATGTCTGAGCTGTGTGCGGGCCATGCTGAAGTCGACGACGGGAGACGGCGCGGTTGGGGAGAG
The DNA here is from genome assembly GCA_030578095.1 of Auricularia cornea. Lineage (NCBI taxonomy): Eukaryota > Fungi > Basidiomycota > Agaricomycetes > Auriculariales > Auriculariaceae > Auricularia > Auricularia cornea. The sequence goes on along the minus strand of JARLTE010000009.1, from coordinate 348,406 downwards.
CAGGCGTTAGGTGGTCGCGTACGGCACACAGCTGAGTGAGCGACGGTTACAACAAGCGGGAGGCGAAAACTGGACGTGGTGCAGTTCTGGAGTCTTGAGATGCGGGGACGGTGGCAACCTCGGTGAGATAACTCAATGGACCGACAGCTCGGCGGGATTGCCGGGTATGCAGCCAAAAAGGGAAATAAGGTAGAAATTGAATTGCAGGGCCAGGCGTGACGTAACGGATAAGTGCTGCGCCCGGTAAGGTCACTTATACAGGATGGACTATGGGCGGGAGGTGCCGGAACAACAATGGCGCCCCGCGGTCATGCATTAGACGTGCCGAGATCTGCGGCCTGCACGCACGGCGCGTGCGGTGCGCGCGAGCATAGGACGGCGTTTGAGCTCGCCCTCGGCTGGGTGGTGCGGGTGCGTCTCGACATCTGCGCGAGGAGCGCGGCGGCTAACGGTTGACGCAGTGCCCTCGTTTCGGAGACGTGGTCGTCCGCTGGGAGACGCACGGAGCTGGGCCTGCCGCCGGCATCGTGCGGCAGCAGCTCCGGCCGCGAGTTCGGTGCATGGGCGACGTGTGCTTGGCGCTGCGCCGAGAGCGAAACGGCGCAGTGCGATGCGCGTCGTCGTACTGCATCGACTGCTGCAGATCGGCCGGGTGCCGTGCGTCAGGCCACGGTGCGAACAGGGGCGCCGGAGCGGGGCAGCGAAATCGCCGCCAATGGCGGGAGGGGACTGCGATCGCGCTCGGCGGAGAGGATGCACACCGACAGTCGACGGCAGGGACGGTGGAGGTCGTGCTGCAGCTTGAGAGGGCGGGGACAGGGCGCAGGGTGAGCATTTCGTCCGTGTCTGGGTCAAGACGCGTGCTGACGTAAATCTCAGGGAGACGCGGCAACCTGGCGCCACCGGGCGGCGGGTAGCACCATGCGACTGTGCGACCTGGGCGTGGAAGCGCAGGTTCACCTGGGGCTTCAAAAGGCCGTGGCGGCGAGCCTGGAGTTCAAGAACCCGGCGACCGGGAACTGGCACAGGTGCACGTGGGTGACGCCCCTGACGGTTCACGGGTCAACGGCGGTGCTGCTACGCGCTAGGGAGGCGGTAGGCTTCCCGCTAGAGTACGTCTGCGACATGGCCGCGGGCTTGGACAGGTGCGCTGCAGAGGGTCACTTGCCCGCCGCGTTCGACTCTGCATTCCCCCACTGCCAGTGGTCGGAAGCAGAGTACACTCAGGCGGCTAGGGTGTGGGAGAGGGTGCCGGAGGCCGTGAGGGACGTTCTGATCGCTTGCGGACGGACTAGGGACGGGATGTGGTCCGAGCTTGTAGCACAGATTTAGCAAAAGGGGCCGAATTTGATTTTGTAGAGAATCATGCTGACGGTCTCCTAACTTTTAGTATGGAAGATGGGGGAATATAAAACGTGGAAGGGGAACAGGTTGTACCGCCGGCGCTTGAGCTCCAAACCGAGATCGCGCTGGGCGCCGTTGCCGGCGTGCGCAGAGACGCTCGAGCTCCAACCCGAGAACGCGTCGCAATTGCCAGCGCTCGTCCTGTGCAGACGCTCGAGCTCCAACCCGAGATCGCGTCGTATCTGCCAGTGGCTCGTTCTCGCTGAGACGCTCGAGCTCCCACCCGAGATCGCGTCGCCGACCGTTGTTCCAGTTACAGTCACCACACGCTTGAGCTCCAACCCGAGATCGCGTTGCATTTGCAAGCTCCTCGCTCTCCCAGAGACATCTGAGCTCCAACCCGAGATCGCGCCGTATCTGCCAGTGGCTCGAGACGCTCGAGCTCCAACCCGAGATCGAGTTGCATTTGCCGGCTCCCCGTGCTCCCTGAGGCGCTCGAGCTCCAACTCGAAATCGCGTTCTACTTGCTTTTGCCGCTAGCTCGAGCTCCAACCCGAGATCGCGGCGCGTACCGTTTCAGCTCCATGGCCAGTTACCGCATGATTGAGCTGCAACCCGAGACCTCACTGCATTTGCTAGAGGCTCGAGCCCCTAACCTGGGTTGTGCCGTGTTCTCAAGCTCACCTCAGCTCTTTCCCTATTCCGGGATGAGATGCTCAAGCTCCAACCCGAAATTGCAGAGACTCTAAGCAAGTTCAATTATTTGGGAAAGGACAGGTAAATAGACAGGTCAACCGGCTGTTAGTAGGGGTCGACGGTGAGCTCAGATGCTGGGGCGTTATGGATGTTATGGATGGACGATACAAGCTCCGTCATAAACCTGGCAGGCATTGCAGACAAGGACTGGGCAGTGCTGCACAACGGGCAGACCGTGAGCTCCTGGCCGATGCAGGTTTTGCACAGGAAGCAGCCGCACTCGGGTAAGCTTGGGGTATGAAGTCAGTGTAGGGACCAGCAGGGCAGAGCAAGACTGACATGAAGGGCAAGAAGTTCGGCTGGCGGCAAGCGGCGCATCGTGTCAAATTTTCGAGTTTGTGTTGCATTTCACGGTGCTGGGCTGAGTTGTAGAGCGGCGCCCGGGGGTGGTACGGAAGAAGGACGTACCCGGTCGCCAGCGGCGTTGAGTTCTCTTATGCGCTGAGGAGTACGGTGAGGAAGCAGTGGGCAGCTGCTGGGGAGGACGTACTGTATTGGCATATCGCACGTGGGAGCTGCTGAGGCGAAGCTCGGCCGTTCGAAGCTGAAGGGTGTTGAGCAGGGCAGAGTAGTTGCGCGCGAGGCGTTTGCCCTGTGCCTCGACCCTGGCCCAGCTGGCTTCAACGTCTTCCGCGTCTTCCACGAGGCGCTGGAGCTGCAAGCTTTTGGCGTCCAGCTCGCGGCGCAGGCGGTCGAGTTCGTGATGCTGATGGGCCGCGTGCTTCAGAGAGGCCGCAAGCAGCGCGCGCAGCAGGGCGGGATCGTGTGGAGGCAGCTCGGCGGTCGGATCGTCGCGGGGCGGTATCGCAGAGTCGGCCACGAGACCTTGAAGGTGCGGAGCCTCGGGGGTACGTTGGGCGTCGCTGGCTGTGGACTGCGGGCTGGACGCGGGCGGTGAGGGCGACGGCGCAGGCATCACGGAGCGAATGTAAAAAAAGGAAGTGCCGGTGGCGGGCCCAGAGATCACGGGATATTGCCGGAAGGTGACAGTTGGCTTGTTGGCGTGGGATGGTGGCGGTGGCGTGGGATCTGCAGGCTTTCTGTACGAGTGACAGCTGAGCTGCCTATGTGAGGGGTCGGCGGCGAGCTGCGCAGCAGGAGCCAGAGACGATGACCGTCCGGGACTCGAGTGCGTGCGGTGAAGCAGAAGGGATCGGGTCGGGCCGAGTGGCCGGAAGGGCTGGAGAATAGGTGCCGGGGTCGAGGGTCGGACCGGGAATGTCGCAATTAAAATATAAGGGGGAAGGCGATGGCTATTTTACGCGTGTGAGAACGCAAAATAACGGCGAAGATGGCCGGCGGAGCGCGAGGGATGGAGGTTTCGCACACACCGGAGCGTATAGGGCCGGGCGGAGTTCAAAGCGTTCCACTGCCTTATCCCATACTGCGGCCCGGACAGTCATTGTCTCTGCTGCAGGAAAGGAGAAAGCTAGACGTCGCGTCAGACGTCACATGGACAGTGGCGCTCGCGGAATGTAAGAATCGACGTCTAAACCGAGACGAGAAGGTGCTGAAGCAACGGCGGCGCGCGCAGGGTGGCAAGCCCGTACGACCAGAACGCTCACGTGGGCAAGGACGCGCCGCCGAATCGGAAATTTTGCTCGGCCGGTGACGACGAACCGATGTGCGCACTGCACAGCGTTTGCGGTATCGCAGCATGTCACTTACGAGGTGAACTCAGGGACGTGGACGGAAACGAGGGGCGTGGGCCCGTGGAAGACAGCCCACTGGGGGTATTTGGGTATGAGTAGCATTCTAGCACGTAGTAGAATAGTATATATTAATTTTATATAATAAACAGGAACGAGGACGAGGGCGACCTCAACTTCGACGAGATGTCAGAGCCGGAAGACTACAGGCCGCCGACGCCGTGAGTATTGGACAGTGCAAGGCGTGTGTAAAGAGCGGCGGCTGATACGCAGGTTGGACCGCATGCAGGAAGACACTCGGGCCTCTGAAATGGGCGCCCGGTGAGCCAATGACCTGGCGCCAATGGAGGATGAATGCGCGCGTGGCCGGAGACGCGGCATACCGGGCGGCGACAGAGAAGGCCACTGGAACGCAGCTCGAGCTCAAGCCGCTCAATGCGTTGTTCTACCTCGAAGAAGAGGCCTCGAGCGACGTGGTCAAGGCCTGGGCGATGCTGGAGCGCGACCGCGAGCTGGCAGACGCGGAGCGCAAGGCACGGTCGCCACAGGCAACGACGTCAACATCGCGAGCAAGGGCAGCACGCGGCGAATTGCACGTGGGCCGCACCGGCAAAGGAAACTGGCTACCCTTCCGTTACGTGGTGCGAGGGCGCGACAACATGCCGCGATGGATCGTCAGCTCGAACCGCGCGTTCGTACCGCCGCGACCGCCGATGGGGCCTCAGCCCGTAGCGTACGACGCTCGCAGCGGGACGGCGGAAGACACCAAACTGCCGATGTGGGCGGTGGCCCAGGCGCCGTGGAAGGCGTTCATCCCGTCGGTGGCGAGGCTAGACGAGAACGAGGAGTGGGTGCAGAAGGTGCCCGGAGGGTGGTACTGCAAGACGCACAGCGACGCGCGGGGCGACTTCGCGTGGTACGGCGAGTTCAACTGGGACAACCACTTCCACTCGCCGGCCAAAGGGCTCTGGCTGCTGCGCGACGAGCTACTCAAGAGCGTCGAGGTGGCCTTCAACTCGACGCGCACGCTGTGGCGGACGGCGAAGTACATGCGCGGCATGACGAAGAACCAGGTTCTTCAGCGGCGAAGCGAAGGACGGATCGAAGACGGCAGCGACGGCAAGCCGGTGAACGGTCGGACGGCGCACTGGAGAGCGTACGCGCCGCAGGGCCAGAACGTCCAGCTCAAGGCGGCGCACAAGTATCTCGTCAGCCAGGGCGGAACGTCGTGGGAGATCCGATGCGTCGTCGTCAGCTTCCAGCGCGCGGTCCTGGACATCAGGGGATGGTACAAGTACTGCAAGATGCTGGAAAAGGAGCAGTTCTTCCTGCCGCCGAGGAACTGCCGCGTAGCGCAGGAGAGGGCGCGCTCGCAATGGCCAGACTGGTTCAGTCGCGGGGTGATGGTCGACTCCTCGATGAAATACACGCCCCTGCGCTTCGAGCTTCCACGGGGGTCGATGTGCCATTCGAACTGGCACATGAAGGGCTCGAGCGGCACTACCCCTTGGACGGACGCGCACGACAGACCGGTGACGTGGGATGCGCAGGACCTGGCGCGCACTTACGCGAAATACGGAGTGCCCGTCTGGCTCTGGGAGCCGTACACGATGGAGGCCGAGGAGCGCGTCCTCGCAGATATTCGGATTAGGCGGCTCGGCTGGGCTACGCGAATCCACTACTATGCGGCGCTGCCTGGCGAGGAGGCGAAGCGGAAGGAGGAGCGCCTCTGCGACGTGATATGTCAGGAGCCGCGCAGAGAGCGACGCGTGCTGCCGCACCTGGCTGCAGCATACGGCTACGCGCCAAAGGCAAAGCCGCCGGCGGTGAAGGAGCAGGAACCAAGTGGCCCGGCAACCGACGCGCGCGCTCCTTCGCCGCGGTACTGGGGCGCCGTGAACTACGGTGACGGCGAGGAGAAGCCGACCGCGTCGGACAACATCGAGGACCTGCTCGCGAACCCGATGGAGTCGGAACAGCAACGTCGCATACGACTAACCGCTACAGAGCGCAAGGGCAGCCCGCTGCGCGCTCTTCGGGACGTCAAGCTGGGCGGGTACAACGTGCCCGAGGAAGATCGTCCAGACTGGCATGGTCGGCGGCCCGGTGCTGCAAGCTGGGACGTCGGCGGCTTTGGAGACGACGACTGGCTCAGCGACGACTGGCTGACCGAGCTCGGTGGACCAGCCCACCCTGTCGGCGGGCTGGAATGGGAGAGCGTGCCGGACGTGGTGGAGGCAGTAGACCAGGCTCCTTGGGCGGTGGCTCGGAAAGGTCTACCGCTGCCGGTATGGGGTGTGGGAGGCGAGGAGGACGGCGCGCTCGCACACGACGCGTCCGCAAAGGGCGAGGACGACGCGACGAGCCGCGCTAACTTCCGGTCGAGGTGGAAAGGAGGGAAGGGAGGGAAGACGATGGGAAGACAGGAAGAGGGACCGAGCAGGACGAAAGGTACGCAGTGGGTCAATGATATGGCAGGGAACGCGCTAACGAGTGGGACATAAGGGCCGCAAAGGGGCGGCAAAGAGTTCATCGTGCACACGGCGGAGAATGCGCCGCACTGGTTCCCGCAGCCACTGCAGGCGGCGGTGCAAGGCGCGCTCGCAACGGTACAGGAGGTGCCGGATGATGGGTCGCTCGAGTTCGACATACCCCGTTGGGCGGGCCGCGAGGGAACACGACACCGCGTGCCAGTGCTCAGCTGGATGGTCAAGACTTCGGAGAAGAACGCCAAGAACTCTCTGCGCACGTGGTGGGTTGTGCGAGACTACGTTGCATGGGAGTTGTTGCGCAACCCACTGAGCCTGCATCGAGGCCTGGGGACGGCAGACTGGCGCGAAATCGGCAAGCGCATGGTCAAGGACAACCAAGCGGAGCGCCTCATCGCCGAGCTCGGCCTGCTAGCGGCGTTCGAGAAGGACGAGGGAGAGACGGCGCAGCAGTCGTCGAAACTGCTAGGCGCTGGGAGCTTGGGCGAGTTCGTGTCCGCACTGCCGAAGGACAAGAAGGGCGTCAAGAACATTTGGAGCCAGCTGCTCGACGCGCTGAGCGCTTCGCGGACGTCGAACTTGTGCGAGCTGCCGGGCGACGACGTGAGCGACGCGGAGTGGCTGCGGCACCCTTGCGCGAAGATGCTCGTTTGGGACATCGCGGAGCATGACTTCAGGCACGAGCTCGTCGCCTTCGACATGTACCTGCGCCAGGCGCACCCGACACATCCGGCGCTGGGCGCCGAGAAGCCGCAGGCGCGATACGCGCGCATCAAGCGATGCTGGGGGGACGGGAGGGAGGGAATCTCGGTGCAGGAGGAGGGCTGGCTGACGTCCGAGGTGCCCGAGCATCGGATTTGCGCGTTGTACGAGTTCGCGATGCTCATGGGCACCTGGCCGAACACGCGCACGCTGCTCCAAGCGTGGGCGCCGTACTTGGAGAACCCAGACGCAGGCGTGCCGGAGTTCGGTGGTGCCGAGTTTGCACGCTTGGAGGAATCGGCCTGGCGTTGCTACGCCCAAACGTACTATTACTATAGGCAGTGCGCGCCCGCCTTACCGTTCGTGAAGCCCAGGGTTGAATCGTAACATGTATATATCAAAACACTCGTCTTTCGCAGCAATGGATGGATTTGAAATCGTGCAACGTTCAACGAACTACCTGGAAGCGCGCGATTCGTGTGCAATGACGGCGGTAGCCGGAACTCTCGAGGGTGTCGACCGAGGTTCGGCGCAGCGCGCGGAGGATGGTAAGCAACTGACTAGTCTGTTTTAGTTGTATCTGGCGATGAGCACTGACCGCGGAATACAACGCTCTTTGATTTCTATCTACACATTGGTGCAATCGTAAGCAACTGACTAGTGTGTTGTAGTTGTATCTGCCGATGAGCACTGACGGCGGATACAACACTCTTTGATTTCTATCTACACATCGATAGGCTTGAAAGAGGGTCTCGCGAGAGCGTCGGATACGACGGTAGCCTGGGGCTGTCGAGGATGTCGGCCGACGTTCGGCGCAGCGCGCGGAGGACTGATGGGTAACTCACGAGTCTGTCGTAGCTGTGTCTCGCGATCAGCACCGACCGCGGAATGCAACGCTCTTTGATTTCTAACTACACGTCGATAGGCTCGTAAGCAAATAACTAGTATTTTGTAGTTGTATCTGGCGACGAGCACTGATCGCGGAATACAACACTCATTGACTTCTATCTACAGGTTGATAGGTCTGAAGTGCGTCCCGCGAGAACGTCGGCCGTACGATGTTTATCATAGCGCAAGGAAAAGGAAGTTGTGCTATCTGAGAGAGCTATTTACAAGAGGGGTAGCACTGGACGGCGACGCAGAGGTGGCTGCGGGAGAGCAATCCCCGCACGAAAGTACGAGGATCGGCTAGCCGATGCAAGGACGAGGGTCGGCTAGCCGATGCAAGGACGAGGGTCGGCTAGCCGATGCAAGAACGAGGGTCGGCTAGCCGATGCAAGGACGAGGGTGGGCTAGCCGATGCAAGAACGAGCATCGGCCAGGCGCATCCGACGCATCCGTCGCCGAGAAGCCGCCGGCGCGCTACGCGTGCGTGAAACAGTGCTGGGGCGACGGCAGCAAGGGAATGTCGATGGATAACTGTGCAGTTCGGATTGTGAGCACGTTGGGCCAGCGCTAGCATGGGGTAAAGGGCGCTGTATGGAATGGAATCGACAGGGCTATTACAATTGTGCGCGGCACTATGACAGCGAGCCCGCTGCGTTGAATTGGAAGAGTCGCTAGGGCCTGGCGACGCGGTGGCGCGAAAGACACCAGGGAGACGTCACTGGACCGGGTGCAGTGTGATTTGGAGAATCATGCCGAATCAGGATGTGGGATAAATATAGTAGATTATCTAATCTAACTGATTGTATGTACATATCATGGACGAGTGTGTGGTGTGTGGTCAAAGGATATATTGACGCATGGATACTCTACGTAGAGTAGCAACTCAGTAAGCATGGGCCGCGGAACGGGCCGTTTAGAGAGGTTGGGCTGGCACCGGTTTGTGGCCTTACGTTCGTGGAGGTTTAAGAAACGTTCATTGTACTATGTGTGAGACCTATGTACGCGAGGAAGAACACCAGACGGCGAGAGAGAGGCGGCTGCGGGAGAGCATTTCCCGCACGAAAGTACGACGATCGGCGAGCCGATGCAAGGACAAGGATCGGCTAGCCGATGCTTGGACAAGGGTCGGCTAGCCGATGCAAGGACAAGGGTCGGCTAGCCGATGCAAGGACAAGGGTCGGCTAGCCGATGCAAGGACGAGCATCGGCCAGGCGCATTGCATCGGGGGCTCGTCGCCGAGAAGCCGCAGGCGCGATACGCACGGGTCAAACAGTGCTGGGGCGATGGCAGCAAGAGAATGTCGATGCATAACTGTGCAATTCGGATTGCGAGCACGTTGGGCCAGGGCTAGCGTGGGGGAAAGGGCGTCGTATGTAATGGGATCGACGGGGCTATTGCAATTTTGCACGGCAATATGGCAGCGAGATGGCTGGGTGAGACGGCTGGGTTGCATTGGAAGAGTCGGTGGGGCCGGGCGATGCAAGGGCGCAACAGACCCCGGGTAGATGTCACTGGATAGGGGTGACGTTCGATGATGGGATCGCTGTTATCTAATCTGGAAGGATCCGTCGGTGAATCACGCTGAATCGGGATGTGGGGTAATTCTATATTTGGTTATCTAATCTGACTGATGGTATGTACACGACGGGGAGGGTACGGTGGTTAGCTGTACAGCTCGTGCAGGGAAGTATAGCGTTAGTAGTTGGGCAATTGATCGGCGCGGCAGACCTTTGGAAGGCGAGAGGAGGAGTGGATGGGCGGTCTGCGGACGTTGCAAAGTACATGCCGCAGCGCAGACGCGCGCGGCGGTAATGCGTGGCGGTTTAGGATGTTGACCTAGGTATTGTAAGAAACGACTGTGAGGGGCAATATAGCAAAGTTACTCACCTAAAGTAGCTGTGCGGGAGAGTAAGCGGCAGCCGGGGTAAGAGCTAGTCAAAGGTTGTGTTACATGTAGGAGAGGGGACTGTTTCTATAATACATCAAGAAGTTTAGGCAGGTAGGCAATGGGCAGGGGGAGGGGGCAAGAAATGGGGGATCGCGACGTGGTTCAAGAAATCAAGAAACGGTGCCGTACGCGACGCACAAGCACGAAGAACGGCGTAACGCTGGAGCGGTTAGAGAAAAAAATGAAGAGCGAAGACCCGGCTCACCTTTACGGAGCGGCACGGATGCGGTGGAGATACTCCGCGCGTCGCAGCACGGACCAGGCGAACATGAACGCGACCATGGTAAGGACGAGCTGGAGAAGGGAAAGGTCGCCCAGGTGGTCAGGGATGTACGAACGAGACATCTCCCTCATGTTGAAAGCAAACGGCGCGAATAGGGGGCCGGCGTGCACGGCGTACGCGGCGGGCCAAAGAACGCGCCGCTCCCAGACGTCCGGGATCTGGTAAAGAACGTGAATAAATTGCGCCTAGAAATAGAATTAATATCATTGACTATCCGGAAACTGGGGGACGCACCACGCGATGGGCCGCGGCGACGGGAAGGTCAGGGCCGACCATTCGGAAAATGCCGAAGTGCTGGGCAAGCTGACGGTAATTGGCAGGGACCTGAAGTTGAGTGGTGAGAAATGAAAGAAACGGTTTAATATGACTGCAGGGACGCACCTGAAGCCCGAGTGGGCGAACGAAACGGAAACGACGCTCGAAGTTCGCGGGGAGTGCGTCGGCCATTGCTGGATCGTTGAAAGCGGTGCCGATGGTTCAGGGAAGACATTTGGACCACGATCAATGCAATCAAAGTCGAGATCGGTCGAGATTTGGAAGAGAAAGCCAGGGGCACATGCACAGGCCAAGGGAATAAAACTCGTCAGTAAGGAGCAAGCAGAGGGTCAGCAAGGCTACTTACCGTTGCAAAGGTAAAGAGCCGGGGTGTTTTGACGCGCGAAAGAGACGGACGGCGCTGGTGGCGACGGTGGACGAACGGGGACGCGAACCGGCAACGGCCGGGCGCGCGCCGTCTCGTCTCGGTCCCGCGGCACACGCGCCGCCGGAGCCGGCGCGTGTATTCGAGCCCTCTAATGACTATATAATGATGTTCTGTGAGATTTCCGTGCGAATGTAGCATTGGGAGGCCGCCGAGTGTGAGGATGATGAACGGCACCATACGCGGCGGCTCGCGCAACGCAACTACAGCATTCCAGACCCAAGCACCTGTTTTCCTGCGTTACGGCGCTATGCGCGAGTGCCTAGGAATTTTTTCGCGATTTTACAGATTTTTTCTGAGGGTTTTGGGACCCGTTTTCTATTTTGTTGGAATTTACAGAGTTTTCTGACAAATAAAGTAGAATTATAAGACAATGTACTCTACTACATACAGTGAGAGCACGGGAGAGCAGGGCCAGAGTGCCAGCAATCCTCGTACGAAAGTACGAGGATCGGCTAGCCGATGCGTCCCCAAAAGGACGAGCATCGGCTAGCCGATGTTCCCCGGTTTCATTGAGGAACAGCGAGAGGAGATCGGCCTTGCTGATGCTCATTGTCAAGGTCAGCGCGCGGCGGGGGCAAGAGCACCGCGGTGTGGCGGGATGTGCATGGGCTCAGGTCAAGGGAGGAGCTGGGTTGATAGTGACAAATCGAGAACGCGCTCTGCCAGGAGAGCCTGGCATTGCTTCAACGTTCATTTCCGGCGCCGGCGGTTCCGCCGGCTTCCTACGCGCCTACTGCGACTTCTAAGCTCGAACCTGGAGGCGCGATGACTGGGCATGCAACCTCTATACATGAATCTCACCTTTCCTCAGTGCTGCAGCCTTCGATAATCACAATGACTAATGGGCCAATATAGTCTTTTCATTCTTGAAGGAAAATTAGCACTGAGTACAGAGTTTCCGATTGAAACCCCTATTAAGAATGGAACTCTTGCACCGCTATCTGTTGCATGTGCCCCACAGAAGCCCAAGCGGTGCTCGAGCGCTGACTTGGCCCGAGCGACACCGGTCGGTGAATCTGCGACCGCGTTGCAGCGCAGACGCCCTCGCCCGCCCGCCGGCGGAACATTCCCTAAACGCACACTGGCAGCACTTCTGAGAAGCCTGAGAGCCCGATGGGAGCGCGCCGGGGCGCAAGTAATCATTATAACTTGATCGAGAACCGTCCTCGTCCGGGTTCGCCGCATAAAAGGGACGAGGCTGCGGCGAGACTTGTGCTCAGCCGTCCCGCACCGCAGACTCATCGAAGATATGCTTGCACTCCGTGTCGTTCTCGTCGTCGTCGCATCCTTCGCCGCGTACGCTGCGGCGCTGCCCTTTGGCCCGGGAGAGCACATTGTCCCCCTCGGCCCTTGCTCGACGATCAAGCGTGAGGACTGCCCGAACAGCTAAACGAGGTGCGCATGGGTGCCACATACGTCAATATACCCCCATGCTGACGATGCCCATGCAGTTCTGAACAAAACCGCCAGCGGCAAGTCGGAGGCTCGCACGATGACGGATATGTTAGAGCTATAAACGAGTTGGTACCCACGTAGTCACGATACATAGATCGAATGTCGTGCATGCTGAACGCCGGGAGTGACAATTGTTGCTGCAAGGGAGAGTCCAATGAGTTCATTTGACGTTGCCTGCCAAACTTGACTGGGCCCGAAAGATAGGAAACGACGCCAAGTTCAGGAGCTCCAGTCCGCTGCCCCGCTATGGGAGATATCCACGCCAGTCTTGCCATCCAGCATACCCTGCTGCGACCCGTAGATGGTGATAAACGTACATTTACCTGATTCTGAAGATGATATCGATGATCACATAAAGTAACTGACTCAAGACGTCGCCAGCGCCCCTCCGAAGGCAGAAAGCCAGGCTGCCTGAGCTTCGTCGCCGCGCTGTTGAGCCAAGCTCCAGTCGTGGCAGAGATGCGTCGACCCGGATCTATCAACGTCCCATTGTCGCGCGAGGACGTCGGGGGGCTCGAGCGTCAGGTCCGGGCGGCAGAGCGCCATTTGCCGCAGGTAGTTTAGACAGTGCTGCGCGTGCCCGCCCGCTGCGTGCTGCGGCGCGATGTCGGGGAAGAGGGCACGATGCAGGACCCGCAGGCAGTGAATGTCGTGGTACATGGTCAGCACGAACCCGTGGTAGTTCGGGCCGCTGTAGGTACTGCCCGTCAGCTAGTGCATCCGCCGGCGCTCTGCGGCGGCCACTGACAGTTTGAACCAGGAGTGCTCCTTGACGTAGAGCTCCCACTGCTCCAGGCCAGCGTCACCGAGCTCCCAGTGCACGCTTTCCTCCATGGCCAGAGCAACCTTCGGCATGTCGTCCAGCGCGATCAAGAACAGAGGGTGGTCCTCGCCCACATATGCTGCAGAGCATCGTCGTCAGGGACTGCACGTGCCAGGCAACTGCGAAGCCGTACAGTAGTTCCCATTCCGGGGCGCGTATCTTGGCTTTGCGGGACGGGTCACGAGGCCGCGAGCAATGAGAAGCTGGACGACGCTGGCGCTGAGACAGACGGCCGCCAGCGTCGCTTGCGGGCTGAGTGGACGGCGCATGGCAAGGCGTCGAGGCACAGCTTCGGCGGCCCAGCGCCCCTCCCCAGAGCTGTGCGGAAGCGGCGAGACTGCTGCCGGCGCTCCTTCCGAAGATGCGAAGCCTCGAGAAGGTCGGCTCGCTACCGCGCGCCCGATGACATACACAATCGCGCAGGCGCGTACGCAGAGCGCAAGGACCAGGCTTACTCCCCGACGCGAGACATCAGGAAGTTCAGTGATGCACAAGGACTCGGGTGGGAGGTTCCAGACGACGATGGTCGAGGCAAACAATCCGCGGGGCAGTTCAACTCCGAAAAGATCCCGGACAACGTGATCATGAACTGACAGCGTAAAAGGCGGTACATAAGAGATTGAGAGGCTATTATTTAGTGGCATAGTATGTATATAACATGTATACATAATGGTTTGCGAGATAGCGACGGTGATGCGGGTAGAACGCGGGGGGCTGGAGGCTACCTCCGAGTGGGACGGGCACTGATAAATACAAGGCAAAGACGAAGTGAAAAACAAACCGAATAGGTTATATGCTCAATATTTTAGTATGACTTGAAGGAAAGCAGATACTAACCAATCGGCAAGTGCGCAGCTTGTGAACGGGATGAAGAGCCTAATAAAGTCCCAATGCTCGCGCCTTTCTCGCCCATGTCGGCTCATATGCCGATCTCAGGTTAAAACGTCGCGTCCCAGGCATATACGGTGGCGGAGGTGACTGCAATGTCACGCGCAGTATCCCCATCGTCTCCGGGTCCGTCGCTGCCTCATGAGCGGCGCGCGCGTCTCTCCGTCTGTCTCTCCAAATGACAATCAAGAGAGCAGTGGAAAGACAAAGAGCGCATGCTCCCAGAACGATGCCGACATACACGCCGGCTAGGAGTCCTGCAACGGCGAGCTCAGGTCAGCTACGGATGACTCCACGTCTGCGTGAATAACGAGGGCTCACCATGCCTGCGTTTCCGCTGATATTCCGGGGAATGCATGGTGTAGAGCTTTATGAGATCAGCACGAGGCTCTTGCCTGACCTTTCAGGTGGAATAGTGTCACAGCCACGGCACCACACACACCGCCCAGCTGGCCGATCTGAGCCTTCTGAGCGCAAGTCGTCTTCTTTAGTGCACGGTAACGGGTTATCGCATGACAGCAGCAGTGAGCTGCGCCGTGGAGGTAGAGTATGGCTTCGTAGACGGTCGACCTAGCGGCGGCCTGTTGCTGTCTTTCACAGTCTTGTGGGGCGCTTCGCTGTGCTCGGGCGAAAGTAGAAGTCGATGCTACATAGCGGGATACCACACGAGCAGAGCCCTTCTGAGTGCGCGGACCCGCTGGGCCCGCAGCAAAAGCGCCAATCTTCTCGAATAGTGTCTGCCCCTTGTGTACATGCGCCGATCCAGATTCTTAGATGCTCTGCTCTTGGAGTCCCTTGTAACCACTTGCAAGTCTTGCCTAAGATCCTGTTCACCCTGGAGGAGCCAAACCCCAGCCACAGGGCCGCCCATTCCCACGCCACGTCCGCGCGCGCACTGCACCCGCACCGTCCTGCGCTCGACTGTGGCCACTGAAGGGGTTGGCCAATCGGAGACTCCCTGCCAAGCGCGGCGCCGTCCAGGAGTCGCACGGGCGCGCGCGCAGAATGGCGCTGCAGCCGGTGTGGCAATGGCAGCATCTAGTACGCGCCCGCCCCTGCTAATGCAGCCGCGCCCGTGCCTAATACCCCACAGCCCCCTTGCGATTGGGCGCGGGCCATTGCGACCGAGAGTGGAGGAGCGGCGGCGGGCGCTGCGGGAGCACGAAGGGCGACACCGTTGCGTCGCGGTTGGGCGGCACTTCCAGCGGCAGCGGAGAGCTCGCTGCCTCCAGCTGGGCAGGCGCGATTTGGCGTCGGTCGCGCACGATGAGCGCCAGCAGGCCGAGCGCGAGCACGACGGCCAGTGCGCCGAGCGCTATGCCGACGAGCGCGCCCGTGGGGATCGAGTCCCTGTCTTGCCGGCGGAGGTTCAGCGAGGGCCTTGCGGTGTAGGAGAGGGCGTACCGGCTGCGGGCATAGGACAGAGGGAGAGAAGAGAAGGAGAAGGAGACAGGCGAATGCACCCGTCGACGTTGACATGCGGCGCTCGTTGTGACAGGCGGTCCCGCTAACGCCGACGGCTAGACAGTCAGCAGAAAGGGATGCCAAGTATTCGCCGCTCATTAGCTGCCTCAGTCGCTTGACAAGGACCTTAAGCACTGCGCCGCGGTCATTCTGCAAACAGTACAATTTTTGTATTGAGCACTGTTCAGCCACAGTGCAGGGGGCGAACAAAAGCCATCGAAAACGTTTGCTGCGTCGCGCTGCGCAATGGGCGCCCGTGGATGACTCGGGCAGCCCAGAACAGAGCATATGTTCCGTCCGTTTGACGTGAACGGCAGCTAATCGCGTGTTAGAATGCACGGTCGATGTGGTTGGTTGAAGACACGCACCGCGTTCCAGGACTCGTTTGGTTGCTTGGCTCGTCTTCGATACAGGCCTGAGTCTTGGCGACAGGCAAGCTGGCTTGCCGGCTTCAAGCACGGGTTGTCAATGATCATGTCGTCCAAAGTTGTAGCTTCCGTTTCCACTGGCAAAACACAGGATGTCGCCGCAGCCAGAGACCAGCGACACTGCGGCTGCGCGGGCGGGCGGACGGCGATGATCATTCTTCGTGCGGCCGGCGTCGAGTATCCAATGCGCTCCGCCCACGAAGACAGCAGCAAGAGGTACGCAAAAGACGTTGTCGCCGGGACCGACCGACAATGCTTGAACATCTGGGCGCGGACGCGGAGTCCCGCTGGCGCAGGCCTTGCGACGATGGCTGGAGGGGCGCGCCGCAGAATGAGGTGGCACATGTGGTTAATCATATGGCTTCGTCGTCCGGTCCATCGTTGTACACGCAGACGGCGCCGCGGTTCGTCGTCCAAGCCCGATACGGCGATGGCGATGGCGCCGTCCTCGTCTAGGACGAATGGTTGTACAACCCGAGCTGAGGCGAATGCATGAAGTTGATCATCGTGCCGCTGTCGGTGAAGAGGCGTATGTGCGAGCCATGAGCGGCAGCGACACGGCCGAGTTTGCCGGCTGCGCGTCGACGAGTTCGTGAAGTTGGCCTGGATCGCCTGGAATGGCGCGCCCGCCTTGAACTGTTCGACGCGGCCGGTCAGAGTCGCAGAGAAGGCGGTGTACGGCGCACGCAGACCTGCCGCATCCGAGTCGTGCGGCGTTCAGCGTCCAGAAGGCCCAGTGAGGCTGCGCAAACGAGCGACGAGCCCAGGTTGACTATCACGAGTGACGGCTCTTCGGGAAGGGGTGCCCGTGCGTAAAGGACATCTCTCGTGTCACGAGCCTGGGAGAGGAGTCTTGAGCAGGAGGACGCGAGTCGGGAAGCAGAGCCAGGCGAACCTTGGGTGCAGCTGCGCGACGCTTGCGTGCTGTCCAGTGCATGGATCGTAGAAGGGTTGGAATTCGGTGCCGAAGGGGATCTGAGTTGGCGTAGGCGTGCATATAACGACGAGGGTAATGGGGCGCTATGCATATGGGCAACAAGCATGCAGGTGATCGTCAGGCGCAGTGCATTCAGAATTTATAGCCTGGCCAGCGGGAGCGCGCACATCTGGAGAGGCAAGGAGGTGGCACGCTCATTGTTACTTGGTGTAGCAAGAGCTGCTCGTATGGCATTGAAGGCAAGATGAAGGTCAGGAGCAAGGTTCGTTGATCTCCGACGCTCACTCGCTTTCTCTCGCCCACCATCCCGTTGCCTTGCGAATTAGACAACGGTGGGCACACAATGTGAAAAATGCGTACTAGGCGCTAACGAATGCTAGGTTCAGACCAGCGGATCCTTGTTCGTGCTGGTATCTTCGATGCAAGCAAGTATCCTCTTCAATCGCGCTCGGTCACCGCCCTCGTCCTAGCCGTCTGAGGCATCTGAAAGCCCTGGCTATGCCTGTTCCCGTTTCAAACTTGCCCTGGTCAAGTGTCAGCACACGTCAGACCTTCAGCCCTTCGCGCACGGAATGTCCAGGGCCGACGATGACATTATTGTCGGCCTTGTCGTTGTTCGCTGCCTGGCTCCGCTATTCTCTTTCGCGCAGCTATGCAGAGCCGGATGTCGTGCATATAGGTATGAGTGCGATGCTCTCTGGCCGCGAAAGGGTGCGCGCAAGACGTGACCGGCGGTGAGCGCTCTGCCAGTGATCATGCTCGAACGGATTCACAGCACGAAACGGCCCATGCCTATAATGTTGCTATTTTTCTTGCTCCTGGTAAATATCCGAGGTTCAGTGCTCGCCGATACGCCGGGCCCGCGTTGAATCGGTAGTTCCTTGTCGTCGAGGTTCCAGTTCCTTTGATCTCTTTCTATGCGTTCGTTTGTACCATCTCAGATAGCTCACAGAGAGAATCGGCTATGAAAGAAATGACAGAAATAAAGACGGCTAATGCGCTGACCACTGTTGCTGGGTAGTCCAGTCCAAGCGGCTGTTGTGTCATATGCAGCGCTCTATTTCTACATGCTGGCGTCGTCGAACTGGTACTTACGTTTCGGACAAATATTTCCTTTTCCTTTGCTCCATCCGCATTGCACGAGTAAGCCCAAAGTAAGCCACCAGCTGAGTTCGAAACCGCGTCGGACAGTCACGTGTGCTTCTACTCGAAGCCATTTGACTACAAGGCGCCCGCTCTGAGGCCTCTGTGGCACATAAAGATTTCCTCTGATATCCAAGGGAGGCGGAAAAAGGAGTCCCATAGACTTCATATTGTTCGGAGACCTCAGCAACAACTGCATCTCAAGTCTCTCCGGAATTATTGCCCAAGATTTTAGTGCACGTGCGTGCCCTTCTTATGAGTGTAGTCGAATTGCAACGACGGGGAGAAAACGGAGGAGACCTGGAAGTAGACGCGATTCAACACACTGCGTCATATTTACCACGCGTCAAGATGACATCGATCTCCGCACAGCTAGCGTGTTTTCTTCCCCCCATCGCCGACATCGCGGCTCGCGAACAGATTGTATGCAGAACTCAATTGGAAGGACGCGGAGAACATATACAAGGAGACAACGGGACACAAGAAAAAGTGGTAAGCATGGACAGGTCGTGTACAAGGTCGTCGAAAAGCACCGACGTCGACAATGCCGGGGCTCGAGTCTATATGTGCGCGTCATCGCGGCGAACGGCTTAGGCGTCTGCGCCTAGCAGGTGCGACCAGTCTTCCTCGCCTCCATCGTCCTCATCGGACCTGCCAGCGCCGGCCAGCAGACCGAACAGATGGGTGCCAGTAGCGACCGGCGCCAACACCGGGTTTCCCACAAGAGCGCCGGGGACGGCGGGGGCGGGACCCGCCATGAACGAGGGGCCGGCGACTGCGGCCGACAGAGGCTGGGGGGACACGACCTCGGCGTCGTTGACGACCAAGTCGAGGGCTGCCGGGCGACCGGCCCGGGGTCCGGGGCGCGGCGTGGTGGCGCGCGACGACGGGGGCGACGACGCCGGCGAGTCGAGGGCGGCGAGCGCAAAGCTCGACAGCGCGGCCGTGCGCCCGAAGGAGCGCCAGATCGGCCCTGCCGACGTCTCCAGCGCGCGCGGCGTCGACGAGCGGCTGATCGGCTCGAGATTTTCTTTCTCGGCATACGGGGCCTGCGCAACACGTGGACATGGTGAGCAAAACGTGGTACTTTAAGTAGGGAAGGGTACAAAAAAGCTTACCAGTTCCTCCTGGGGCCAAAGTGCGTCTTGAGCAGCGTTTGCCGCGTTGAAGTTGGATTTGTTGTTTGGAGCCGCCGGCGCGGGCGACCCCTGGGGCAGGGCGAGGAGCGCCGCCGACGCCAGACGCAAATCTGGCATCAGCGCGCGCGTCTGCTTCGAGAACGTGGCGCGGGTGGGCGACGGGCACGCGGTCCGCTCGCCCGACGGCGCCGCCGCCGCCCGGCGGTGCGTGGGCTCGTCGAGCAACGAGCAGCTGTCCTCGAGCGCGTCCCAAGGCGTTGGCATCTCCTCTACATCGTCGTCGTCGTCGGGGACCAGCGGCGCGGGCGGGTCCAGCGGGGTAGGCACGCCCGCCACCCAGTTCGCGTTCCCGATTTTGATTTTGTAGGGCCGTATTTTCGTGGTCCTCGCCCAGCGTCTACGTGGCGCAACATTTGGCTGCACGTCATCGTCTTCGACGTTATTGACGGTAGGGCCGGGCACGCCTTCGGCGTCGACGTGGTCGACGGCAGGGCCTGGCGTGGGCGTCGGCGGCTTGTCACTGTCTACAGGCCCAGGAGGCACTTCCATGGGTGGCGCAGACAGATGGTCGGGTGCGATGGTCATGTCGACGAAGGGTATCGGAGTAACGGGTCAGGCAGTCGTCGGCGCGTAGGCTGGTTGGCGGGCAGGAGGAAAGAAAGCGACGGGACTTGCCGCGCGCAGTTCGAATCGCCTTTTGACCTCCGCGTCACGTGGCCATAGACAATGAGCACATTGCAGACATGAACTCCCATTTAGCATCGTCACCGACGGACGGGAAAGGGTGCCTCTCAATGGAAGCAGGTTTTTTGAGCGTCAAGGACGCTTGGCTGTACCTGGATCATGTAAAATTGGCCTTGAAGCTGAACGGTCGGATCGATGGTCAGAAGTGCCTACGGACAATGGATACTATTGAGCCTTGCCTCGAGCAGGAATGCTGGGGATAGTATCCTTCTACAACTCGCGTTTCAAGACCGGAATCCTATTTCAACAGCCCGTTCTTCGCGCTGGCCGGAATGGACGACCCGGCCGCGTATTTCGTGTGCCGCAGCGCAGCGAGGACGCGCAGAAGGGCCGGGCAAGCGGGACGTACCGCGCGCTGGGCAGGGCGTCCCATACAGGCTGTCGGGATACGAGATTGACAGGTTGCGCAGGGCCGAGAGATAGTATCGACGAAAAAGCGCTTCGGCCGGCGGTGCTGAGCGTGAGTCATGCAATCCGACGCGTACGCCGACGAGCATCGCGCGTCTTCTTGTGGACGCGTCGAATGCGCAGATTTGCGCGCATCTCGTCCGCCCAGGAGACCGCGTGTCACGGCGCGTTCACAGTATGTTGTCCATTGTGTTCGGCGCGTCGTCCAACCGACGCTCGAAGGTGTACGGTAACGCAGTCGCCGCGGCCGAGGCGCGCGATGAGTTCGAGAGGAGTCCGCGGACTCGATATTGCCGTACAGCGGACGTTGTGTCCGGCCGTCCATGTCTCCTCCTGACGTCTAGCACGGCGGCAACGCCCTGTTCGCGTCGTGCTGACGACGCTCCAGCGATCAGTAGCAAGCCATGTGTAATGGACTCGCAGCGAACCCGTCGCCGGTATTCTGTACCGCCGCGACGATCAGGACGCGGACAGTCCACAAGCCGTTGCTGGCCACCAGAACGATCGCAGCCTGCGCGCGCGTCTGGAAAGCAGGCGAACAACGATCTGCGCGCGGGCTGGGCAGGACGCGTGTTGGACCTGGGCAGCACCGGACGTGGGTGCGGGGTGTGTTCTCCGCGCAGCCAGAAGTGGATCGAGGACATGTCGCGACGGCGCGCGCGGCGCGTGCCTGCAGAGGACCAACTGTGAAGAGCGTTCCCGTGCCTCCTCGGCAGACAATCACGGCGCGGGGGCGTGAGCAGCATGGGGCGCGTCGTTCTGGCTCACGAAGACCTTCGCGGAGACGCGGGCAGGCCTCCCGCCGTTCCCGCATCGACGCTGAGGCGGGCCGAACGTCTTGACGCGCTCCTCCCTCAATTCGATTGCCGCGGACGGGTGCGCGGTGACGGAGCGCACCAAGATGGTCATCAGTTTGACCGGCGAGGCCGTCGCGGTTCTGCAGACTGACCGAAGACAGCAGCGCCCTGGGGCTTCAGGCAGTTCGCGCCGTGCTTAATCGACGTCGACCTCCGAGCAGGCGTGGGCGCAGCACTCTGCGCGCTTCTAGATGAGGTGCGGCCCGGCATTCTCGCGGTGGGTCGACCGCGAGCTGGCATTGTCAGCGGGCAGCGATCGGTGCAGCGCAACAGAACGGCGAAGGGCGATAGCGGTTGGGTTCTTTCACCGCCAAAGTCGAACGCCATGGTCCACAGGTTGGGGGTGCATCGGTTCTCGGGCTATACTGAGGACTGCGGCGCCGTTTCAACGGCGCGGTCGAATGACCAACGCGTGCAGCACGTACCTCTCCTCGTGGCCTTGTGCGATAGTCGGTAGACGGGCGTGACGCAGACAGGCTGGCCCTCGTGTGTTGCTGCGCAGAGCTCCGTTCGAACGGCGGTAGACGATTAGAGAATCAATCGCAGTGCGGCGACGGCGTTTCAGGGCAAGAACGACGTGGGCGTGCATATAACGAGGCTCGAGCAAGGCAACGTGGGGCTGGTCATGCGGGGCCGTCGGACGCAGCGCTCTCAGGTTTTATACGCAATCCAGGGAAGGGTGGCGCATTTCGCAAGGGGCTGGCACGACCAGCCGAACATGAAGCAAGGTGCAGTGAGTTTACTAGTAGGAGCAAGCTTCGGCAGTTGCGGCTCGATCTCCGACTCATCGTTACTTTCCTTCTTACAACTTGTCCTTGGTGGGTCCGTACCCTCAATTATCCTATGCCTGGCATCGACATGTCCGGCAGACGCGTCTCTGCCCTTCTGGGTCCCGTTCCTGTTCCTGCATAGCAGCTTGCACGCGCGATCCGCGTCTCGGCTTGCGACCGCATCCAGTCGACTGCTGTGCCTCCCACGGCGGCTCAAACCCCCACATACTGCCCGGTCTGCCTCGCTCGCGGGAAATGGTACATCAAACGGCGTTGAGAGCACTCTGGGGTAAACCCTAGGCAGCATATAATCAACGTACTCCTGCTCTTCTCTCGACAATGGCACAGCGCCCCGCCCGAAGCACCGCCATTCTCGAACCGCCCCGAGCGTCAGGTGTCGCCTCGTTAGCCCAATATTTGAGATCGGGGACCGCCGGCGCGGGCGAGGCCTCGTGTCGCGCGCCCCGCGTCGCCGGCGCCAGACCTCAACTCTTGGCTCAACGCGCGCATCTCGCCCTCGCCGCGCAAATCTCTGCCAGCGGCGCGGCGCTCGTGCCTACCATTTCCAGCCGTGGCCGGACCGCAAAGTCAAGGGCGATGGTAAGCAGACGTCGTTGCGTGTTCTGAGCCGGCTCGCTGACTACTGGCAGGGCGCTCATATCCGGCGTAGCGATGCGAAGCGGTCCAGTGACCCGCGAACGGCAGGGAGCGTCTTCCTCTTCGCTATGGATAGAACTCCTCGTCCTCATCCTGTACTCCGAGTCGCTGTCGGCACCCACTACCGTCGCGCGCGCTTGCCTTCTTCGCTCGTGAAGCCGTCGCGTGTGCTCGCGCCCCGGCAGGCGGACTGCGTGCATGAAGGCAACTGCCGCGGGATGCTGGTCGTCAAAGACGCCAGCGTACGTCCACCTGGCCAGCCGCGTTGGGAAGGATAATCGCAGTGACAGGCTGAGCTTCGTACCGGCGCGAGTGGAAGGATCTGCTCGATGGTCGACCTGCAAAGGCCCCCGAGGTACGGGAGTGCCGGGGCGCGGCGTAGGACGTGCGCCCATGTGCGTATCTTCAAGCGCTGCATGGATAGCGTCAGTGCGTCGGTCATGCGCGCTGCACTGCGACGATACTCACGCGAGGTCCAGCACCGTGAGCAGCGAATCCTTTTGCTTCCCTATCGTGATGCAAGGCGCCTTCGACCGTGTGGCGTCGTATTGGGCAGCCCACGTCCACCAGGCCGCGCTAGGGGATGATAAGAATGGTTCGGTGCAAATTATGATGCCGTCCTCTGCGAGCAGGCCGGCGCGCGCCCCGCGGCTGGCACATCCGCGAGGAAGAACGTCTGCGCCAACCAGTGACACGTCGTCATCATTGCGCGAGAAGCCATCCTCCTCGCCATCTTCGCACCCCGCGCCGCCGCCTTCTTGCTCCCATTCGCTCTCGTCTTCGCTCGAGAGCCCGTAGTTGTCGACCATGCGAGCGACGATGGTCGACCGCCGCAGAATTTTCTCCTTCGCCCATCACGTTCCTATCGTCGACATCGCTAGTCAGGCGACTAGAGCGCCTGGGCGGCAGCGATTTCCAGTGAACAGAGCGGCGCCTGCGGCTAGATTATTCGGCGATGATGGCGAGGGCGGACGCGATGTCGACCGTGCTGATGCATGAAAAGTGGTCAGCAGACTGCATCGACGCGCAGACTCTACGCGGACTGACTAAGAAGACAGGTTGCCACACGGGCTCGTATTGCTGCGGTACCTGGGTGGGAACGAGGGCCCGCGGGCGGTGTCGAGCAGTGCGTACGGGTTTGTGCGCGGAGCGGCCGGGTGCGCTGCAAAGACAACGTGAGCACGCGACCGTCCGCGCTGGACCGGGCCGATACTCACGTCGACTTCAGCGCTGGCACCATATCGTCTGCGGCAGCCGGAGCGGGCAACGTTCGCCGCTTGTACCCGTAATGCCCAACGGGCCCCGTGCATTGTGTACGTTGTCATCGGGCCTGTGGTACGCCGAGAGGGTTGTTCCGGTACTAGCTGCAGGAACACGGCGCAGTGTTCGAGGATCAGACCCGCTGGTGTTACTCGCGCCGGCGGCGGGGCACCGCGACCTACGACATGTGGCGCTGAAAAGACGACGTGAGCACGCAGTGGCCCGCGGGTAACTGTCACGATACTTACATCTTATTCAGCGCGCGATGTCGCCGCGGTGTTATTGCGATACGTGGTTGGGGTCGCCGGAGCGAGTACCCCCAAGTTGGCAGGGTAGGCCACCTCGCCGACACCGGCTGCGTATTCTCTGGCATCGGGAGCGCCGAACCTTGCGCTGGCTGCAGCGCACAACTTTGCAGCCACCGCGTGATGCCACGCTTGGCTATTGTTGCAGCCATTGCTCGGCACGCAGAGTCCAGACACAGCGATGTGAAGCTCCCTGCTTCGGAGGACTACGTGGAGACACCCGTACATGTCAGGTACTTAATTCAGGCGGGTGGTCTGGAGGTCGAGATTTTGGTGTCATGATGCATAAAGCATGAACAACGCCGGTGATTTCATTTGTTGCAATTGCAACTTACCACGGCTCTGAGATAGAATTCACGTAGGTATCCCGCCTTCGACGCCTGCATTGCATGGGTCAACGTCCCGAATCTGCCTAGGGAGCCGGGACATCGCTCGGCGCGCTCATAGTTGCAGGTCAAGGCTCCAGCACTTCCGCACACAGCGCGTTGTACAGAGCTCACGGCGCAACTGAGGGTTATCCTGTTTGTGGCTTGTGGGTCGAATGGTAGCGTCGGTCGACTGGGAGGGTGCAGCCTGGCCGCTGGCGTATCGGTGGCCACACCACGAGGGGGTCTTGTGACCAGGTTCGCGCGTACACAATTACGACACGCTGAATGCTATGGGCGGACAGCGGACGGGCCGAACGTGGTACCACACATGCGCAGTTGAGTAAGCTCTTGGTTCGGCGTCGGAGTCCAACGGGACGAAGGACAACAATTTAAATCGATCTCCGACGGACCAGCCCATCCTCCTTTTGCCGTCTCACCCGCTCAATTTGCCAGAATGGACGCTCAACGGACGAATCGTTCTCAAAAATTGCGAAAAAATCAAGCGTAGCAGTACCAGCACGCGGAAAGAGCCAGAGAGCGAAGGTGAGCACTGAGACGTTCAGGAGCTGGCACCGAGCATTGACGAGCAACAGGCCACCGCGTTGTGCCCGTCACAGACAACCCAAGACGCGGAAATCAATATCACGCTGCGCGTCGAAGCCGACGATGAAGTGGGATCCTTCCCCGTCGTCGTCGGCACCCACCTCCTCAGCTCCGTACACCTCATCGTCGTCGACTACGTCGCACGGCTGAGCGGCATAACCAACGGAGCTTTGCAAATCGTCGTGCACGGGCGGGCTCCGAGGGCTCCGAGGCCGTGGCTACGGCGCCATGCGTGAACAGGCGGGCTCGGCGCCGACCACGGGCACGTGGCGGACCACGGTGCTGCGTGTCAGGCCATCGGACTGGCCAGAGGCGGGCGCGGCTGCGCTGGTCGATGTCCGCGATAGAGGAAAGCCCACGGTGACAGAAACGATGCAGAGAACGACCAGTCCATCTTCGTGCGCACATCATCCAGATCCCCAGCAGCAGCACCCAACGAGGCAACACGGACGCAGACAACCGTATTGGCGGCGGTTGCGCGCGCGCCGGGGGTTTGCTATGCTGCGAAGGCCGTCAGGACGGGGCCAACGACGCCGTGTACGTATGACTCACACATTTTCCCGCGGTGGCACGCTGACGCGAGGGAAAGCAGACCGCGAGGGCCAGGCGAGGGCAGACCATACGCACGCGCTAATTCCAGGCTACTCGTCATTGACAACCCATCTGCCTTTCAAGCACGCGTAGCAGCGCGCGTTGACGGCCTAGACAACGATCCAGCGGCTCGAAGTGTCGGTTGTGCTCGCGTCGTCGTTCGGCGTCGAAGCATCGGCCTCGAATGCATCAGCCAGGCACAGAGTGACGCTCCCGTCGCGAGGCGCGTAGTTGGCGCTCGGGGAGGGACTGGTATGCCGCGGGTCGATGTGGTCAAGAGGCAAGAGGCAAGAGACCAAGTGCGGACCCCGCCGGCGTTGGCAACCCCGACCCAACCACGCTCGCGTCAATGCACGTGCCTCATCAACGGTTTGGTGCCGGGGCTCGCGACGACCGTCCTGTGCGTTTCATTCTAATTGAGATGTATTCGAGAGCGCTGACAATATACAGAGATCATCATAGAGGAGAACAGCGGGTGCGGACATGGGAAGAGTGAAATAGAAACGGGAAATTGTACGTGCAGTCGCGCCCATCGCTTGTCGTGGCCGCTCACTCCCCGCGGAAGGGCGGCCGGCGGCGCGGTCGATGGTGGAGGTGGGGCAATGGAGTAGGACAGGGAATCGGGGGTGGGGGTAATGGGAACAGTAAGCACGAGACATTTTTGTTCTGAGGGGAGCGCGAGCCTGACGAACAGCAGGCTGGGGATCTGATCCATGCCTAGTCCCAACTGAAGACCGGTCGCAGGACCGGCTCCACATATCGCACTGGCTGTTCATCGTCTTCATCGTCATCGGTCCAGAATTCCTCGTCGTCATCGTCATCGGTCCAGGAATCCTCGCCGTCGTCGTCCTCGGTCCAGAATTCCTCGTCGTCGCCTAGCATCGTGGCGGTGTCGGTGTCGTCTTCGTCCACTACCGTCTCGTCGTCGACCAGGTCTGCTGCGTCTTCGTGTTCAACGGGTCCATGCGGTGGCCCGGCGGGCAACGGGAGCGCACGGGCACCCCCAACGGCCACGTTGGCCTGGTGGATTGGAGCTGCATTTGCAGCGGGGGGCGCGACGTCTGGAGTCGCAGGCGCTGCGCGCGACGTCTGGAGTCGCAGGCGCTGCGCGCGACGGTTGACTCGACGGAGCGCCGCGCGTGGGCGCGGGCGTGACAGCGTTTGCCGGGTGTTCGGGCGCGACCCCGGCGGCGTAGGCTACGTACGGCGCGGCCGCGACTCCTCGGGCGCGCTGCGAGGTCCACGTCAGTACATGGCCAGGCGCGAAACAGGGCTGGTGCTCACATCGGCGCCGTGATCAGGCTGCGGGCCAGGAGCGGCAGGCGTGGCCGCGTTGAAGTTTCGATACGTCGTTGGGTCCGCCGGGGCGAGCGAACCCGTCTGCTGGGCTGGCAGCCCTGCCGGTGCCAGCCCCGTGTTGGGCATCACCGCGTGCGCCGGGCCCACTGGTATTCCTTGCGCTGGTGGCTGTGCATGAGGCTGGTAGGGCGGGGCTGGGGCTTGCGCCAGGTTCGGGCCTCCACGAGGAACCGTGAAGCCCTCCGGTCCCCACCCCATATAGAAGTTCCCGTAGGGCAGCCTCACGGATTGTCCTCGCACGGGGTTTCCCCAATAGTACGCCATCGAGGTTGTGGACGAAGGCGGACGACAAGAGGCAAGATGCGGAGCTCTCCGATGCGCGCAACCCCGACCCAACCAGCCTCGCGCGCTGGCACGTGTTGGATCAACAATCTGGTCCCGTTCATTTCCCGAATAATGCGGTCCGTTGGATCTCACTGGGGATTTTTCTGCGCACCTTTTTGACGGTTTCAATGTTTACAGGGAAAAAGGATGTACATGTCGATTCAGAAGAGAACAGAGATGAGAGTACGTTGCGATAGAAGGATGCCAGGTATGTATCCATGTTCTCAAGACGTGCTCGAGGAGCTGCCGCTGAAGGCCGACGAGCCACAGCCCACCAGATTGTACGTGCCCCGCTCACTCAAGGTTGCGATGCGCAAGATAGTATCCCGCGTAAAGGCGGATTGTCGTGTAGGTTCGCCTGTCATTGTCTACGGTGCCGACCTCCTCGGTTCCACGCATCGCATCGTGGTCGGCCGCGTTCCCGGCAGTCCCCCGCGAGCGCCCATGCATGCAGGGAGTTGTTGGAGGACTCGGCGACACCGTGGTCTCGTCGCCGACCGCGGGCGCGCGCCCGTGGTCGCGAGAAACCACGGTGCTGGCCGCCGAGCCGTCGGACGTCTGTGAGACGGGCGCAGCTGCGCTCGTCGCGGTGCGTGGTGCGGGCCAGGCGGGAGACAGCGTGAGCGATGTGCGGGTCGACGCGTCCGGCTTCAACGTCACATCGCCGGTATCCTCAGCGCCGGCGCGCAGCATGACAATACACGGCCAGGCAACCGCGGCGGCGGCGGTCTTTCGCGCAGAGCGCTTGCTCTGCAGCAGGGCGTCAGGACAGGGCGAACGGCGCGCACAAGCGCAACTCACGTAATCTTCTGCATTGGCGTAGGCGCGAGAGACGAGGCCGGCGGGCGTCGCAGCCCTGAGTTTACGAATCGCATTTGGCGTCGCCAGCGCGGGCAGCCACACGCTCTGGCACGCCAGCGGCGTTGTCGACGACAGTGGCGATTCTTCATCCAGCATGCGCGTCTCGTCGGTCGTTGCGCACTGCTCTGGGACCGTGGCTGGGTTCGCATTGTCGTTCGGCGCTGTACCCGCGGTCTGGAAAGCATCGCTCGGGCGCAGGCTAGTCGGGTTGTGCGACGGATCGTTGGGATTGGAAGAGTTGGTCTTCATTCTGGCCGGTCGTTGTGGTTGAGAGGCAAGAGGCAAAGTGCGGACTTCGCCGGCCTCGCCCAACCATACGCGCGCAAGAGCATGCGCCTCGTCAACAGTTTGTTCGCGAGACTCGAGAACTCTCTGGTGCGTCCCATCCTAATTATTTGATGCATTTGAAAGCACTTGGAATTTACAAATCTCGTGACAGGACGAGCGTGTATGCGGACATGGGGAGGAAAGGAAAGAAACAGGACATCGTAAGGGGGTCGTTGTACGGTATGCGTGGGGCTCACTCCACCAGGGAACGAAGCCAGCGAAGCCAGCGACGAGATCGGCGGCGGCGGACAGTGGACATATGAAGCACAGTGGCGAGAGACAGCGAACGTTAGGCACAGGCCATTGTGTAGCATGAGTACGTCAGAGCCTGACCAGCGGTAGGTCGCGGTCTCGTGGTCGCGGCGCTGACATCAGAGCCAGCGATGCATGGGGCTAGTGACCCTCAGACGGAGGCGCACGCCCTCCTCCTCGTCATCTTCTTCGTCTTGCTGGTCATCATCTTCGACGTCGTCTTCGTCCTCCTCCTCGTCATCTTCGTCCTCTGCCTCGTACTCTTCGCTCTCATCTTCGCTCGAAAGCTCCGCATCGTCGACGGCGGCTTTAGTTGTATCGTCGCTCTCCACTCCCACCACGGCCCTCTTGTCCGCATCGCTCGCCGAGTCGTCCTTGCCCACGGAGGCCTGCCACGATTCGACTGCCGCCCCGGGCGTCTGGCCACTCCCGACGGCGACTGCGTCGCTGCGGGCGTGGGTGATCGCGGGCGACAGGCCTGCCGCGGTCGAAATTTGTGTGTACGTGCGCGATGGCACATTCGCGGGCGACCCGAGTGCCCGCATGGCAGTGGCAGTTTCGTCGGGATTGGGACCGAGCCGACGCGCGGATTCTTGCGCGGCGAGGGATCGCACCTCCGCGACCGACATGAAACGTTCGCGCTGGGAACAAAGTCAGTACACGCCTAATCCCGCTGAGTGGCTGATGCTCACGTTGGCATAAGTGTTGGGCAGCGAACCATAGGCGGCGGGTGTCGTCGCGGTGCTGTTGTAATATCTCCCTGGTGCCGCCGGGGCGAGCGACTCCATCAGCAGGGCTGGCCACCTCGCCGGCACCAGCTGCATATTCGGCAGCATCGCGTGCGGTAGCCCTGCCGCTGCGGGTGGTGCTGGTCCCTGCGCCTGAGCTTGCACGGCGGCGACTGGCACCAGGTTCGATCCACTGCCCGGGCTCGCATCGATGTTCGACGATGAACACGCAGTCTTGAATGCATCGCCCGGTTGCGGGTTAGTACGGTCGTGCGACGGATCGCTGGCTGCGTTGTTCTGCATGCTGGCGGGTCGTTGTGGTTGAGAGGCAAGAGCCAAGGTCGCGTCGGACTTCGCCGACCCCGGACAACCACACGCGCCTAAGAACATGCGCCTCAACAGTCTGGTCCCGGGCTTTAAGTCTGGTGCGTTCTGTCCTAATTATGATGCATTCGAAAGCACTCGAAATTTACAAATTTCATAACAGAGGACGCGGACATCAGGACGAGAGTAAAGAAACAGGAAAGTGTAAGGGCAGTCCATGTACAGTCTGTGTCGGGCTCACTTCATCAGGAAGCGTAGGCAGCGACGAAATCGACAGCGGACATCAGATACATGAAACACAGGGACGTTCAGAGACATAGCGAAGGGTAGGCATAGGTCGTTTTGCCTCATGAGCAAGCTTGTGTCTGACCAGCGGCAGGCTGGGATCTAGTGATCCTGGCGCGCACATCCGAGCCAGCGATGCATGTGGCCAGTGACCCTGAAACGGTGGGGCACATCCTCTTCGTCGTCCTCTTGTGCGTCTTCGTCTTCCTCCTCGTCATCTTCGTCGTCGTCGTCGTCGTCGTAGTGGTCCTCCTGCTCGTCTTCTTCTTCGTCGTCGGCCTCCTCGTCATCCTCTTCGTCGTCGTCGTCGCCCTGCTCGTCATCTTCTTCGCTGTCTGTCTCGTACTCTTCGCTCTCGTCTTCGCTCCAATCCTCCTCTTCGTCGTCGATGGCTGTCGTTGCATCGGTGCTCTCCGTTCCCGCCACGCTCTCGCTGTCGGAATCGCTCGCGGAGTCGTCGCTGTCGCCAGAGGCCAGCGACGGCCCTGCAAGCGACCAGTGCTCCTGGCCGCCCCGAACGGCACCTGTGCCGCCGGGGAGTGGACCTCTAGCCGCTGACGGGCACGCGACGCCTACAGTCGACTCGGAGGTGCGCGGCGGCGGAAAGCTGGGACTGCCTGGCGCTGGCGCGGCATCAGCAGCATCGCTCGAGCTCGGACGCCCGTGTGCGAATGCCCCTGCAGCTATGGCCCGGACGTCAGCGACCGAGAGGAAGCCAGCACGCTGAAAAGACACCGTCAGTTAATAGTTGATCTTGTTGAATTGGGATAACACTCACGTGAGTGTCAGTGTTGGTCTGGTGGACCTGGGCGGCAGGCATTGCCGCGGTGTTGTTGTAATACCTGGTTGGGGTCGCCGGAGCGGGCACCCCATTCCGCGGGCCTGGCCACCTCGCCGGCACCAGCTGGGTATTCGCCAGCATCGCGTGCGGGAGCCCTGCCGCTGCGGTTGGTGCTGGTCCCTGCGCCTGAGTTTGCACGGCGGCGACTGGCATCGGGTTCGATCTACTGCTCGGGCTCGCGTTGGCGTTCGACGCTGAATCCGCGGTCTGGAATGCATCGCCCGATTGCGGGTCAGTAGCGTCGCGCGACGGATCGTTGGTTGAGTTGTTCTGCATGGCGGCGGGACGTGGTTGAGAGGCAAGAGCCAAGAGGTCGCGTCGGACTTCGCCGACCCCGGACAACCACACGCGCCTAGAACATGCGCCTCAACAGTCTGGTCCCGGGACTTGAAGACTGGTGCGTTCATCCTAATTATGATGCATTTAAAAGCACTTGGAATTTACAAATCTCATGACAGAGGACGAGCGTGTATGTGGACATGGGGAGCAGAGGAAAGAAACAGGAAATTGTATGGGGATCCTTGTACAGTATGCGCCGGGCTCACTCCACCAGCAAGCGAAGGCAGCGACGAAATCGACGGCGGACATGGGATCCATGAAGCACAGGGACGAGCAGAGACATGACGAAGGGTAGGCATAGATCATTTCGGCCCATGAGCAAACTTGAGCCTGACCAGCAGCAGGCTGCCGTCTAGTGGTATCGGCTCTCATAGCCGAGGTAGCGATAAAGGGGGCTAGTGACCCTCACACGGAGGGGCACGTCCTCTTCGTCGTCGTCGACGGCCCCCTCGTCATCCTCGTCGTCGTCTTCGTCGCCGTGCTCGTTATCTTCTTCGCTGTCTGCCTCGTACTCTTTGTTCTCATCTTCGCTCGAAGGCTCCTCCGGCGTGTTTCCGGACCGAGCCCACAGTGCTAAGACGTCCGCAACGCTCATCAGGCCCGATGTAGCCGTAGTGGGCGCATTCTTGTCGCCGCCCTGCTCACTGGCGGCGGCCCGACCGGAGTCGGTCTGGTGTCCAACGTCCTGCATCATTTTGGTGAGTTCCATGAACAAGTCTGCGAGCAGTCATACAATTACTGACCTTGTCAGACACGGGCACTCGCGGTTTGTCAGCGGCAGCAGGAACGACCGCGATAAGGTTGGATTTGTTCTTGAGGGTCGCCGGCGTGGGCGATGCCTCATCGATTGCGGGTGACGAGGGCGACCCCACGGGCAACTCTGGCGTTACCGCGTCCTCCTCGCTCTCGGATTGCAGACATCCGGATGTCTCATCGCTGGCGTACAGGCTGCTGCCTAACGCGTTCGTGTGACCACCATGGGTCGGTTCGCCGTGGCACGTGCCGTCGTCGACGAACCAGCCGGCTCGAGGCGCAGCCGGATTATTGACAGGGTAAGAGTATTCGGCTGGCCCCCAGCCAGGAATGGGGTCTGCGAGCGTCGGTTGGTTGATCATGTTGGCGGTCGCGGGTTGGGGTGGAGGCGCGCTGGATGTGACCCCAGAACTTGGTACGAGGTCAAGTTGCGGAGCTTTCTGAACCACCGTTCAACCCGTTCTTATGTGGTTCTAAGGTCAGAACCCCACCCTCGACCACAGCATACCCACCACGGTGCTTTTCAGAGACGGCCTTCGGCTCGCTCGCCGGTCTCAAAAACGCGATCAGCATTCGGCCGCGAACAGTATGTTTTGCCCCGGCAACAAGTGCTCATTGCACCAAGGTGGCTTTTCTTCAGTACACATGCGCTCAACTGAACGAGCACATCAAGGTTCATACTGCTTATTTCGGCCTTCCGGCGCTACTAGTCCTGTGCCCGCACTTGGCCGCTTCCGACCATGATGTGCACCTGCGCTTCAGGGGGCTACCGTCTCAGTGCGCGGAGCCGTCCAGGAAATCACGGCGATGTCTCAAATTCCTGTATACAAGCACGGCCTATCCGCGCGCCCGTAATGCGGGTTTATTCCTCTTGGCATTCCTATCACAGCTCGACAGTCTCGCAAACACCGCCCACGCGAGCTGCCATAAAGTCGCGACTCTGTGCCACGAACAGACAACCAATGTCGTCCGCAGATATCCCCTCTGGCACAGTCGTGCCGGTGCGTATCGAGGATAGCAAAGCGTCCGCCTGTACGCGTTCCCTTCTAGATTATCGCACGCCAACTCATCCGTCTTACGCAGTTATCTTCGTCCCTGACGACGCATGGAACCTTGGGCCCGACCAGACCGTGCACGTCACGTACGTTCAGAACGCATCGGCATCCGTCGTGTTCGATGGCGCGCGCGTCCGGTTCTACGCGGATGTTAGTCCGCGGCATGGGCTGTTTAGCGCTGCTATCGACTCCGGCCCCGCTGCGGTCTATACATCGTACGCAACAGCGTGGGAGAGGCAGCAGCTCCTATACACGTCGCCGCCTCTGGACCCCGGCGCCCACACCCTGCACCTACGCAGTCTCACAGCCGGAGCGCCTTTTGAGGTCGACTACGTTGAGTGGGGCATGCGGCTTGTCCATTCAGTCGAGAATCTCACCGAGTTGGGTCAGGTACGAACCAGTCGTGCGGTCGCTGACATCCATCAACTCTACGACCCCCTTGGCCTCAGTTGAGACCAGCGCTGCTACCCCGGCGGAGAGCCCACACATCGGTAAAGAGCTGGCGGCCATTATCATTCTTGCTGTTCTGGTTCTCCTCCTCGCCTTCCCGACGCTGCTTTTCCTTCGCAGTCGCTGTACGAGGGCGGTGCGTCCGCTCCCAGCACCGCCGGGAGGTACACCGCTGCCCCATTTAGATGCGCGGGAAGCTAAGCTCAGCATGCTGAGCCGGTTCGCGTGAGGAGCCAACATGCGCGGATTTCGTCAATCTGGTTATGAGGGACTGTACGCGTCAACCTGTACTTTGCCAGTTCCATAGAATCAATTGAAGAACGTGGTCAAAATGAACGACCGCAAGTGTAAGCCTCGCGCCGACAAGACGTCGGTGATCAACCTATCCGCGGGCGTCACGGGAAGCCACGCGACACGCTGACATCGATCTCCGCACTGCTAGCGTGCCTTCCTTCCTCACCGCCGACTTCGTTGTTCGAGCACGGGTTTGACGCAAACATCGATTGATAGAACGGGGCGGGCATGTACAAGCAGACTTCGACGCACAGAACAAGAGGTGGTAAGCATGGAGAGATCATTATGGGCGTTATGGGTCATCGACGAGAACGGGGCGTTACTGAGCCAGGACACAAATTGCGCGCGCCATCGCGGCGAACGGCATAGGCGTGGACAAGCAGCAGCTACCAGCCTGCCCCATGTTCCTCGTCCGCATCGTAGATATCAGCGTCCGCCCACAGGTCGAACGGGTCGATGTTATCAGCGGCGGGCGAAGCCTGGGCGGCGGCTTCCACGGGGGCACCGGTAAGTGCGGGGACCGGGGCAGGCGCAACCGACTGGTGGATGACGCTGTCTGGAAGGCGCAGCGGCGACACGTCGGCGTCGCGAGCGAGGGTGCGGGTGGCCGGGCGACCGGTCCGTGGTCCGGCACGCGGCGTGGTGCGGCCTCTGGTGGGCGACGGCGACGGCGACGACCCCGGCGAGTAGGTGACAGCGAACGTGAAGCTGGACGGCGCGGTGGTGCGCACGCCCTTGCGCCGCTTCGGGCGCAGATTCGGCACGTCCGAAATGTCCAGCTTGCGAGGTGTTGGCGAGCGGCCGCGGCGCTTTGGCGCGACATTCTCTTTGTCACTATCAGCGGCCGGGGGCTGCACCAAAATTCGGCGTCGTGAGTATCGCGTGGTAACGCATGACGGTACAAAAGGGCTTACCATGTTCGGCAGAGGCCACAGTGCGTGGAATGCAGCGTTCGCCGCGTTGGAATAAGATTTGCGAGATGGAGCCGCCGGCGCGGGCGACCCCTTGGGCGGGGTGAGCCGCGTCGCCGGAGCCAGACGCAAATCTGGCGCCAGCGGACGCGTCTGCGGGGCTTGAGTTGCCCTGGTTGGCGAGGGCCTCGGGGTGCGGTCACCCGGAGCCGCCGCCGCTGGGCGATGCTTGGGCTCGTCAGGCAGCGCCCAGCTGAGGTCGACGCTTCCCCAGTCCATAGGCGCGCCGCGATCTGGGAGCGTGACGAGCGAGGAGCGATTGCTTGTCATGGTGGTAAGCGAGGTCGGCGAAAGGGACCACGAGGCAGCGCTGGCCGACCCGTTCAGGTCCGACCCAGCCATGCCAGTAGCGAATAGACTGTTGGGCGTGTTCCTAGACGTAGGGCCATTCGAGAAGGCAGCTGGCTGCATCCAAGCCCGGTCCACGCGGCTGGCGGCCAGGAGCCGGGAGGATGAATTGTTGACAGGTAAAAGTGCAGCATGCTGTTTCGTATCTAGCTCGGCGCGATAGCTAGGAATGACTTTGTTGCTTTGTAGCGGTAGTCGGACAGAGGCGTTGTCCACGGCCATGGTTGCCGGAAAGAAGGAAAGAAACCTGCGGGACTTGCCGCGCGCTGTTCGAACTTCAAGCCTCTGGACCGGCTTGAGTCACGTGCTCCAACTGCACCGGCCAGTCTCCTCACGTAGAATCGGTTTGGTGTCTCCTTCTGCAGGAGGTGGACTTTGGTTTTAAATTGGGACTCGATGAGCTTACAGGATGTAAATCGCCGTCGCGGAGCAGCACAAACGATCACATAACAGGGTAGAGCAGCGATTGCAACGTTGCATACCGCAAATCTGTTTCTTAGGTCTTTGCGGGATGTGTACGCTCTGAGCGAGGGTCGAACAACATCTTGCGTTTGGTTCCGAATCCCGCGGGCCTTTGCTTCGCTCTTCCCAAGCACCCTTTCATCAGGAGCGCGCGGCGCCTACGCTCGCATGATCACACGCTCCAAAGTCCAATGACGTTGGATATCCAGGAATCTTGCTCAGAGCACCGCTCGCCTTCACTTTGACCAGCAACGGAGCGCTTGCCAACGCATCGCCGCGAGTTCAACGACGCCAGCGCCTGCCTTGACAACGTCACTCTATCCGACCGAACAGCACGTTGACTTCCAGCAACACCTGAGCTACATGCACATGCTGCCCCTTTGGCCAAGCCTGTGTTCGCCGTCGGCTGCGACGAGCTGTCAGGTCGGCAACGGCACGAACTCGAATTACTGCTATAACGATAAAAACGAGTGTGGGCGGTCCCAGCAATGGTACAGCGCGAATCCAAGTCTACAGGAAAGTAACAGCAGCAGCAACCAGAATCAAGCTCGACTCCTACGATAATCGGCCAGAACAGAACAAAACAAACGCCCAGCGTCCCCGCGGTCGAAGCAAACGGAGTAAGTAACACCAATCAACATACAACACAGTCCTAGAAGTCGTCGCGGCTGTCCCACGTCGACGCCGACGCGCTGCGCGCGTGCCCGGACGGCGAGAGCGCGAACGCGGACAGCCCCGAGCGCGGCGTGTACGACGGCGGCGGGTCTGTGACATCGCGCTCCTCGGGCACGCTCTCTTTCTCCTTGGCGCGCGGTGTCGTGGCTGTTGCGGAGGACGTCTGCGCGCGCGGCGTGGGCGTCGTGGTCCCCGCGCTCGACGGTGTGTACGGCTGCGGCTGCATCGACGTGCGCACGCGCAGCACGACGGGGTTCACAAGCGCCGGCGCGGGCCTGAAGTCCGGCGAGAACGGGTGCTCCGACGGCGCGGGCAGCGCGGAGCGCACGGTGCTCGCCTGCGACGGCGGGCGCGCGAGCGAGCCCTGGCGCGAGACGGCGCGCGGCGTGCGGGCGCCGGCAAGCGTTGACACGTCCGACGTCGACGCCGCCGCGCCGCGGCCGTCCGAGAACGGGTTGCTGCGGATCGAGCCCGACGCGGCCGAGTAGAGCGAGCCGCGCCGGTGCGGCGCCGTCGGCGGCGGCGGCGCGCGCGTCTGGAACGAGGACGCGACGGACGGCGACACCGCCGCGGTCAGCACGGCCGTGACGGGCATGATGTTGATGAACGACGGCCGGCGCTCCTGCGGCGGCGGCGTGGGTACCGCGAGCTGGGGCACGGACGCCTCGCCGCCCACGGTGAACGGGCGCGCGGTCTGCTGTGCGAGCCGCCGCCGCCGCCGCACGACGAGCCAGACTGCGACGCCGGACAGCGCGCAGATGAGGAGCACCATGACGATCACGACGGGCAGCGCGGCGCTGCTGGAGACGGCCATGGGTGAGCGGAGGGAGGGAGGGAGGAGGGCAAGGAGGGCGCGCGGGAGGGGCCATCAGCCGCCTGGCACGCCGGGCGCCTCATATCATGCGTGGTGTGTGGGGACGCACCGTTTGCCTGGCTTGTTTTGATCCTGGGCCCTCGCGCCGCCGGGAGGAGCGCTGGCAGGGGAAGAAGCCCCTCCGGTGTCGCTGCTAGGGGCCCTTGATGCATATCCCGAAGTCGTGCTGCTGGCGCTGGCCGGCCATCTGCATCGTCAGCAACGCGCTCGATTCTGCCCGCGGTAACGTACGGTGCTGAGTGGCTGCTAGTAGGCGTCTCCGGCGGCTGAGGTCGGTGTGCCGATCGCGAGAAGCTGAAGGTGCTGCTCGGGAGTCGGGCTGCTGCATGCACCGGCGTGGCGGTGCGATCAACGTCCAGCGCCGCGGAGCCAAGTTTATGAAATGGACACACTTGTTGAGGGGGTCGGCGGGCGAGGAGGAATCTTTGACGTAGGCGGGGCGGGAGGAGGTGCTTGAGACGTGCTGAGGGGGTGCCCAGGCGGCGACGAAGGGAACGGTAAGTCGTCGCCCGACTCGTCTGAAGCACCCCGACCCTGACATTCTGGGCGGCGCGGACGGTGGCGGCATCCGCGACCGCGCTGTCGCACCAGGATGACTGCACAGGGAGTTCAGTGGATCTTTCGCTGAGCGTCTGGGCGGGCTCACAGGTGGAGCGGAAGTTCAGGGAGCCTAGGGTCCGGAGACGATGAAGCAGCCTCAGTCGATCTTTCATGGCCGCGGATTACAAGGGAGAGTGCGCATCCCCCTTCAGCGGGGGACCGTGGGGAAGGAAGTTGAGACCTGGATGCTGTAGTCTGCGCGGACCAGGGCTTGTATCTGTTCCTTCCAAGCTGTCCGCCAGCTGTTTCTGTCAACTGTTACATTCGGGAATTGCTGAAGTGATTGCAGCCGCGACCAAGGAACTATCTATAGCCTGTTCCAGGCGCCGCGGATGCGTCAGGCTGGGGATTCGAGAGTCCCGCCAGGCGGGCAGTTGTATCCCTTTCGTGGAGACGGTCTGCGTCGTGCGATCGCGCTGCATAGCGAATCCCCGGAAATTGTGCCTCAAGGCGCGTAAATGTGTTCGGCTTAAGATCTAGACTACACACAGACGGATAGGCTCGCGGGACCAAGCATCTCATTGAGGTTTCACTAGCAGGTACGCACTTCTTTCATCGTCGGAGCCGGCGCATCAGTTCTCTGCCTTTCGACGTTCGGGTCGAGCATCAGACCCTTTCGAAGGGAGCGTTGTAAACAGTCACGGACTTTGCGGCATAACGCCTTCCTGCGCCAAACAGCCCTCAGCGTGTCGTAGATTCAGAGGGCGGGAACACACGCGGGCACAAGGACTCCGGATCCGAGTCGCAGGCTCGGATAGGCTCGAATAGCCTCAACGTTCGTCTCCTTGTGGACAAAATTACCACTCATGCGTTGTATACTCAGTGACTCCCGACAGCAGCCTGCTATCGATCATGAATCCAAGCTGCAGAGGCAACGGATTAGAGCATTCACAAACGTCGAATGATCGGTAGTCCTCAGCATGCGTGCATGTGTGAAATGCCGACGCAGTGCCCGTCTCCCAAGCCGTCGCGGATACATGTCTATGTATTCTACAGCTGCAATGCGGTACGCCGTACTCCCATTCTTCGCCCGTGATCATTGTCAATGGCCATGACAGATAGTGCTAAACCATTATCGTGCGCAGTGTCGTTTCGGTGGCAACAGGGCCCCTTTCTGGAGCTGATGCGATTGCTCCAACTCTCTGAAGGCACGTTTTGGCCTGTGGTTCAGTTGTGTAACGTAGTGCGGCCGAGCAGCATGCCTGAAAGCGGCTGGGAATGACTGATTGCACCGTGAGTACGTACGATTCGCGGCTGTCAGACCAGATTGAGTGCCAAAGCTACGCCTGTCATGCCATGCCATGACACGACATTCAGTTGACGCCGACGTCACTTCGGTCCGTCAGTGCATCGCCACTAGCAGATTGACAAATTGCCAAATCGGGATGCTGCAAGGGGCAAGTTCAATGCTGAAAGACACCCTGTATTGCTCCTGCAGCTCGCTCAGGAAAGCGACGGAAACTCTCAGCGAATATCCTGGTCGCCATGATAGGAAATAGGCGCCACTGATAGGCTTCAAACAGATCAATCTGGCGGTGATACGCGTACGTACTGGGGAGAATCATCCGTTCTCCTCTCGTCGTTAGCAGTCGCTGGCCTGCTGCCAGAAGCCGCGAGAGAAGGAGGGAACGATCTCTCGCGGGCTCTCCACCCCGCGAATGGCAAATAGGCAGAGCTTCCAATTGCTGCGGCCTGCCTATCTTGACGACCACATGTTCCGTTCCTCTCTCGAAGCACACGGATCCCCAACACTGTGGGAGGTTCATGTGATGATGACGGCACGGCGCGGCCGGCCCAGGTACAGCTCTGCGGCAGACGATGAGGAGAGACGGTGCGTGGAGGCTGGCCGCTGCTGCGTGCTGAGACGTGGCAAGGCCGTCGCGCCCACGCGGGAGAAGGACGCGGGATAGGGGCGTGGTACAGCAATCCGGCCCGGACCGAGACGACGGCTTGTCCTCCTGCGGGCCACGAACAGAATCCTGATGCAATCTATGCGGGCCCGGCTCGGGCTCAGGTTCTCTCAACTGTCGATCAGGCAGCCTCAGCGCAGCTGGGTCCGTTTGGTTGCCGCCCCTTGGCTCGTTCTCTCTCACCCGTTGCTTCCGTTTCGCTCTTCGACGCCGAGGACGACGACGAAGCCGTGAGCGCGTCTCACCCGACGGGCCCTCTCTATGCCCCCTCCCACAGGCGGTCATGGTGCGCGGCCTGCGCTGCGTGGCCCAGCACCGAGCTCATCGCCCGCACCC
Organism: Auricularia cornea; assembly: GCA_030578095.1. Classification (NCBI taxonomy): domain Eukaryota; kingdom Fungi; phylum Basidiomycota; class Agaricomycetes; order Auriculariales; family Auriculariaceae; genus Auricularia; species Auricularia cornea. The sequence continues at coordinate 308,436 of JARLTE010000009.1, read as the reverse complement.
CCCGCAGTTGGAGATCCACATACGCATGCGCCGGTTGTAGCACTCGGTGCGTCCCCTCAGCGGCAGCAGACAATCAACCAATACCCATGCCATCGCAGACGCCGTCGAGGCAGCACAGGCGCTGCACGCAGCAGGCGCTTCAGTGCGTCCGACGCCGGGTTCAGCTGCTCTGTTCGACGCCCCAGCTCCCGTTAATATGGCCCTGGGCGAGCCATTCCTGTCACGCCGGGACGACCAGGCCTCAGCATCGTCGGGGTGCGTTGAGCCGCTGGGCGTCCGCGGCGGGCTCTGTTGCTGACCGGTGACCCCGCGGCCGTAGCACGAACGAGGGGCTACGGATAGCCATGATCATCACGCCTGTGATCCTCGGCGTGCTCGTACTAGCCCTCCTTGCTTATTTCGGTTACGCCTACTTGCGCCGGCGCGCGGAGCGCAAGCAGCGTGATGCGGAGCGCACCGTATCGCCCTTCACCTTCGGCGGCCTGCGTCGCGCGGTCGACCTGGCCGCGGAGATCCCTCCCTCAGCGCCAGAGCCGCAGGCTCAGCAAACCAGGTCGCCACGCTCGCCTCGCGCAGGGCGCGGCAGACGGACCCGCGGCATCGACGAGAAGGTCGACCATTCCGCTCACGGCCATGGCCACGGCCACATCGAGATGAAGGAGGACCGCACCGTCGTGCCTGTATTCTTTGCGCCCGCGGCGCAACAAGTCGTCACCCGCCGCCCGTCGACGACAGCGCCTGTGACGCAGCCGTATCCTCTACCTACCGGCAAGGAACGCGACCCCTTCGACGCCTTGGACGAGCAATCGCCCACGACGCCAGCGACGCGCAAAGGACGTGGCGCGGCGCCGACGCCGATCAACCCTGTCCTGTCCCCGCCGGCGGATAACACTGGAGCGGTGAACGGCGCTCATCTGCCTTTCACCCCGCTCCCGCAGTACCCCGCTTCTGCCCACGCGCAAGAGACCGACGTCCGCCCAAGCCGACGTCGGACGCATGCGCCCGTTACTCTGGATACTAGGCGCTTCAAGCTGCGTGTGGTGAACGCGGGCAACAAGTCGCGTTCTTCCTCGAGCCGAAGAACCCACTCGGCCAACCCAAGTAGCAGCGGAAGCGTCTCGAAGACGCGCCCGATCAGCGCGAGCACTCACTCTACTTCATCCGGCGTTCCCGAGCCGCCCACTTACACTCGCCCGCCGTCCTATGCCAACTCGCACGCTTCTAACAACGGCCGCAACCGCTCCGAGTCCGCGCCCCTGACCACGCTGCTTTCGCTCATCGGCGCAAGCAGGGGCGGCGACAGCGACAGCGCCGGCATGACGAGCCCGGTCAGCGCCGTGAGCGGGGGCACCGCGCTGCGCGACTCGGGTCTGTTCCCGTCCGGCGCGTCGACCGGTGACTACAAGGGCCATCAGTCGCGCAAGTCGTATGCGAGCACGCGGAGGAGTCTCGCCTCCCTCCAAGATGTGCAAGCCGTGCCCGGGCCCAGCTCTCGGCCCATGACACCGCCCGTGCCTGCGCTCCCCGTGGGCACGCCGTCGCCGCTCTCGCCCGCGACATCGTTCATGCAGCAGGATCCCGTTGCCTCGCGACGGGTGTCGGTGGCTAGCTACCGGCGGTCGAAGCGGTCCACCAAGGGCAAGCTCGAGCCGCTGAAGGCCACTGGCGGGCCGCTGTCTACGCCGCCCGTGACGACGCCGATGTCCGCGAACCCGCCGACGTCTGCGAACGCGCGCTCGAGCATGGCCTCGGAGATGGACATCACCTCCATCCGCGCGCAAGTTGCCAACGAGTCGCCCGAAGGCTCAAACGTCGTTATCCGCGGCGGTCATCAGCGCCAGCAGTCGCTCGACGCCAAGAGCGCGCGCAGCGTGGACGTCACCAGCCTGTACCGCAAGGGCAAGCACGTGCGCCGCGGCAGCGCGGGCAGCGACGACGGCGTGCCGGCCATCCCGCCTCTGCCCATGCAGACGCCGTTCGAGTTCGACCTCGGCTTCGGCGGCGTCCCAGGCAGCATCGGCGCGATCTCTGAAGAGTCGCACGTCACAGGTACCACCGACGCGGCGTCCACCTCCGCGCTACTGCAGCGCTCTGCGTCCATCGCGTCCTCGTCCGTGGCGAGCCCACTTGGCCCGGCGATGCCGTTCCCCGGGTCTGCGGAGACGCCGACGGTGCCGGCCAAATACAGCGTCGCAGAGTGGAAGGCCGCGGATCCCTGGCAGCGTCCCAGCGTCTCGCGCAGCGCGTCTGCTGCGCGCAAGGTGCGCCGCAAGCCCGTACCAAGCGAGGCGAGCTTCACAAGCTACGGAAGCGAGACGGCGCTGCTGAAAGGCATGGAGCGCTCGGACTCGATCGGCTCGCCCTAGACTAAGCCCGGCTAACTTATCACTCACTTGTCTCTTCGCGCGGCCGCACCTCGCCGCCGCTCCAGCGCCGCGCAGCCCTGCCGACCGCATTCGGTGTACATAATGCCTTCTACGCCCACGCGCTGCGCCGCTCTTTGCTTGGTCTTCCTGCCGATTCGCCTGGTCGTGGCTCCTCTGCCGCGCGCCACGTCCGCCCTCCGCTCGTCGTTCGTTCCTGCTGCCCTCTCCCCCCCTTTTCCTTGGTGTATATTGTTGTCGGATGGGATCTCGGCCGGCACTCGCCTCTATGGTTAGTACGTCCTTTACTTAACTTGCTCCTGCTATGCAGATGTGTTGTAGTCTCTGCCTCTCTGCGTCTGGCTTTGCCGCAATCACATAAAAGTGAATCTTCGAACTTGTGGCTCTCTCGCTGTTGAGCTCGATGCGTACTGAGATCTGCTCTTTGGGCCTCAGTACGATTACAACCGTACACAGCCGATCCTCCCGACTCGCTCTATATTGCGCGCCCGGTTGAGGCCATCCTGCAAGCCCAGCCGCGCACGCCCTGTCGATCCGCGGATCTGATTGCCAGCGTCACCAAAATGGCTGCTCCGAGTCAGGGTCTCCGATAGGATGCATATCGCGGCTAGATAAACCGACTGCTCCCGGACAGATGGTCATTCGAGCCTAGTGAGAGACGCCCTCAGGGCGCCGACCGCGGTGGCATCCGCTGCAACGCCGCCTGCATAGACTGCTGGCTGCCTATCAGGGACGGCGGGAGTTCGCACGCGCTACCAGAGACAGGCTCCACAGCGCACCCGCTGCACAACTTCACCGCGACCGCGACCATGCCCGGAAGAACGGTGTGTCATCGTGGACGACTGAATGAGCTGCTGCTTAACAGTCCCTATGACGCGCTGCTGTATTGCAGAGGGACCAGTCCCAGCGAATCTGGAGATTCAATGCGAGTACGTGTGGATTGCCACACCCTTGCCGCCACCGCCATTTGCTGCCCACTCCCTCGTGCGGCAGACGCTGGGAGACAGCGCCTGTGTTCTTGCGCGAGAAGGCAGGCTCTCAGTCGTCATGAACACCTGATCACACGACGTACAACCGTCATGCACCAGTCAGTGGCAGCAAGGGAATGTAAGTCACGCCCGAACAACTCTGGACTACGGCGAAACGACACGTCTATGTGCTTTCGTTACTCAGACGGCCCGTGCAGCGCATTCTTAGCTCTGTCCTGCTGTTATCTCGCACTCAGTCGCCCAGTCGAGGCGCACAGCCTGTTTACAGTGGGCACTCACTAAGGCCGCGCCAGCACTGACCATGGCTTAAGGTGAGCGCCTTGATACGTTTTTCCTTCTGGTACCGACCTATAGAGGTGCAGGCGCCAGGTACGACCTGCTGAATCGGGATTATAGTCGCCCTTCAAGCCGCAAAAGAGCGTCTCGCGAGTGCTCTTGGCTTCGGGCTGGGCTTCGACCATACACTCTGAGTCTTCCTTGAGAACTGACCACAGGGTCTAGTCTTTGTTTCGCCGAATACAGCTGCAACAAGCACCGTTGTTTAGCCACGGCATCGAATCGGATGCGATACCGGCAGGAGACCTTCCGCAACGAGAAGGTGGAGCCCTCCGCACAAAGGGTCAGCGCGACTAGAACTGATGGCCCTTCTGGCAGCACTGCGGTCTTGAGACGGACTATATCTTCAGCATGGCAAAGACCAGCCATCTGCGCCCCAGGGATGGTAACCTGAGCTGCTTACTTTGTTTGCACTCGTTCGGGTCGCTCGCGTGGAAATGCCCGATATCATATCGCGTGCAAGTGCGTATAAGCGATCTAATCGCAGTATGTGATCTCCGGGCTCCCAGCTCCTGGCAGCGCATCTGACGTCGGCGTCTGTGTACAGCTCGCAGCGACGCGCGCTCCAGCCTGCGAATTGCAGTGCAACCTGCATCAATACAGCCAGAACAGCCAGAAATGCAGAGTCAGCACAAACAAGGCTCGAGAACAAGGACTGCCGCGACATCTCGGCATGGGCCACTCCTCACCTCTTCCTCTTCCCTTTCCTCGCCTACCACTTTATCTCATTCCTCTTCCTCTGGGATAGGTGTGTGCTTCGTCGCCCCGCAGTCTGTGGGCCACCTACTTAGCGTTCTCCCGGCGCAGGCGAATACTCGGGAGCAGCAGCGTCTTCGTCGCAAGCGACGCAATTTGCGTACGGGTACTTCGATGCCCGGATGACCTTCGTGCTCACCAGATATCCTGTGATTTCAGTCCTCTCCACCAATCGCCTTTCCTCAGCAGCCCTGAAGAATCAGCGTCGTCCACGCATCCTTCCCTCCGTTCCAGGTGAGCGCGAGTCTTGAAACGCGGTGCCTCGAATATCGCCTAGATCATCAGCACTTTCGGTGGTGGCGGGATTATTATAATATCTTGCTCTGATGGCCCGGCTGATGCGCTACGTCCGGCGGGGCACTTCGCACGGTTCTCGTCTTCCGCTGAGATAAATAGAATGCTGACCCGCGTGCATGCGCAGCGCTCCCCCGTCTCGGTTGCCCCTGCGCGTCCTCGTCCCTGTCGTTGCTTGCGCTGCATTCGTCGGGATTATGGGCGCGATCTTGGCCACTTGTCACATGCGCAGGCGCAGGCGTCAGCGCACGCGCATCGCGCTGCCGCTCAGCCCCACCGAGAAGCCGCGGCACGTCGTCGAGGACGACGACGACGACGAACCCGCCATCTGGGACAACCGCCCGCCCGCCGCGTCGCCGCTGCCCCCGCATCGCTTGGTACTCGGGCAGGATCCCGGCGAGTATTCGCCGACCGCGACGCTGTTTTCGCCCATGTCTCTCACCTTCCCGCCGAGCGCGATGGAGAAGCACCAAGAATTGAAGCTGGTCAAGTCCTACGACTCGCGCGGCTGGGACTCGCCGCCTCCTCCGCGAAGTCCACCTGCTATCATCGTTGACCGCAGTTCCCCGACAAACACGCGCGTCTCGGTGTACAGCAGCGACTCGTTCTACTCCCCCTCGCCGTCCCCGATCCCCTCGACAGATATGGGCCACAGCATGCGGCCGTTCAGCCCCGCCATGCTCGACACGTTCCCTGCACCACCGCCCCTCGCACTGTCCGCCCATCGCAGCATCTCCATTCCTTGTCTCCGGTCCCCGCCCGCCGACATGTCGCACGCGCGGATGGCGAGCGACGACTCGCAGCTCTCGCCGACGAGCATGCACTTCGTCTCGCTACTCGCCGCGAGCGAGCAGGCGTCGCGTGGCTATTACACGCCCGCGTCCCCACCGATCTACACCTTCCCGCCACACACCCCGCGGCGAGATCGCACTGCGTCTCCAAACACGTCAATCAGCAGCAGTTCCAGCGGCTCTTCCAGCCCGTCGTCTTCTCCGCGGCCCCGACGCAAAGTGGCGTACGGCTCCCCAGCGCGGAAACAAAAGAGCCTGCAAGCTTCGCGGAATTCGCTCGAGCTCATTCGCGAGCGCGGAGGCGCGTAGCAGCCGACTCTCCCGCCCTTCTTGCCTCCCCCACGTGAATCCGCCCGAAGGAATCACGCATCGACACGACCCCGCCGCCGTCTAACGTTCTCTTCTCCCGCATTGCATAATTGCCCCGTTCTGCACGCACGCCCACGTTCTTCGCCGCCGCCGTTTTGCTTCGCGCTTTATGACCTATAATTCGCCGCTCTCCCGCTCTCTATAGTGTATTGATACCTACTGATGACTGCCGGGTTCTCAGGACCTCTCTTGCTGGGCATGCGTCCTTTTTATGTTGTCTCACTCGTTAGGCAGAGCCTCTCGTCGTGTAAAGATAGAACTAACGACGGATGTTTGTACTCCAGAGGCAGATTGGGAGCGAAGACGAAGCGACAGGAGCCGACGCCGCCGTGCAGGCGTGAATGCCCTCCCTCTAGATCGGGAAGCTGCACGCCTGCATCGCAACCGCTGAGCGCTGAGCGTCCGAACGGGTACGAGCTGCCAATGTTCTCGGCTGTAAAAGTTTGTACTGAATGGCCTCAGGGCTAGAAGACGCGACGAGCTGCTGGGTCCGGCCGATCGTGAACAAATAGCTCCAGACGCGTGGCGCTGCGACCCTGCATTCACGGCGTCTAGTATGTTTAGCTGAGATGAAAGAGTGAGAGCCAGAAGTCGTTTCAGTCCGCGCCGTGCGCATGTCGGAACTCTGGGCAAAGTCGCGTCGGGAGCCGTGGGCGGGCGCAGCCGACGCCATCGTCGACTCCGTTCTTGCGTTCTGGCCGGCCGACTATCATGATGAGCTGACGTGGCGGCCCCGAAAGATGCCCCTCGGCCCCGGCGCTCTCGACGATTCAGCCGTGCAGTGCTCAGGTGCACGTGCACGGGCAAGCACGGACTCTTGGAAATTGGCTTGGGAAAGCGTCCAACGCCCGGACTGAATCCTGGTCCTGGGTGGCTGCTGTCGCTCTCTGGTCTCGAGTCCTGGCGCTGGCTCTGGTGTCTGGGACTGTATCTGGTCGGCGACGATCTGTGTGGCAAGAACCTGATGGCCGGGCGGAGGGTGTAGTAGGGGCATCTGCGGGTGATACATAACCATCAGGCCCGAGCCAAGGCGCCTCGCGACCGCTCTGCTTTGCTCTCTCTCGCAGACGTCGCACTCAACGCGCCCTGCGCCGCCGCCGGTCCCGTCGTACACCTCCACTCTTTAACCCCCACACTCTTTTTTGCTCCCCCGGGCTCCTTGTACGACATGCTTGGCTCCAACAGGTTGCTATCGCATCCCTTCCGGCCCAGGGCTGAAGACCCTACCGGTACGCAGTCTCCATCGGATGCGACGCTGTACCAACGTTCTGTACAGAGGATGGCCCCGGCGACGACGGCTCTCCAGCGCCCAGCGATGGTCCTGGCGAAAGCTCTTCGCCCCCGGAACCGACAAGTCAGGCGCCCCCGTCTGAACCGACCACAACGACACCACAGCCGACGTCGACTCCTCCGCCGCCGCCGCCCAGTTCGTCGTCTACTTCCACCACGAAGCCGCCTTCGTCGCCGCCAAGACCGCCTCCTACGTCGACTCAGACAAGAACACCGACCAGCCGACCTGGCACGACGACACCAACGCCTCGCCCCAGCGACCAGCCTAGCTCAACATCCAGTCCTGGCGGTGCGGCTACCCCATGGACCGGCAGTGCTTCTGCGAACTGACGCATTTCATCAGGAAACTCTGCGACTTCGCAAGCCAGTAGCGATGGTGTGTGCGGCTCCTGTATCACGCATGGCGATGCTTACGCTTCAGCAGCCAATCCTCCCTCGGAAAGCCAGACGTCTCTTAGTGGAGACCAGACGCAATCGTCTGCGCTGCCTCTTCCGACCCCGAACGTGACCCCTGGCGGCACCAGGTAAGCAAGCACCTCGAGCAGGTTGAGCGAGCGAAGCTTATCTTGTCCAGCTCGATCGCGAATAACTTCGGCACAACCCCGTCGCAGAGCTCAGATGGGTCTGATGGTCTCAGTACCGACCCGGCGTCGCTCGGGCCTGATTCCCAGACCGGCGAAACTCGTGAACCCGAAAGTACCAAGAAGTCTGGCTCGTCGAAGCTTGTCCCAATCCTTGTGCCTTGCCTCCTGGTCCCCATTGTCGTCATCGCGCTCCTCGTGTGCCTCGTCAAGCGCAGCAGGCGCAAGCACCGCATCATGGTCGACGAATTCACCAACCGCTCGATGATGTTCGACGGCGGCACGCCGCTGATGCTGCAGCGCACACACTCCTATGCGTCCTCGCGCTATCAGCCATCTCAGGGGCACAGCGTCGCCTCGCACGTCGACGCCCTGCGGCCTGTGCAGGCGTCTCCGACGGGCGCCGCATACCTGACGCCGCCGACGCCGCGCAGCGCCAAGTTCCGCCAGTCCGATGACCTCGACATCAAGTGCGCCGGGCGCGTCGAGAGCTCCGCCAGCTTCAGCGCGCTATACGACGCCTACGACGGCACGTCCGAGACCGGCCTGCCGTACGCGCAGCAGCAGCAGGCGCAACAGCAGTACCAGGCGCCCGCCGCCGGCCCCTCTTACGCGCCCGCCGCTGGCCCCTCTTACGCTCCCGCTGCCGGCTCCTCCTACGCGCCCGCGCCTGTCCCCGCGCCGGTGACAATGTCGCCGACGCAGCGGCGCAACAACTTCTTCAACCGGCCGCAATTCATGCGCTCGTCCAACATCCCGCCCGCCGCCGCCGCCGCCCCTGTCCCTCCTCCCCAGCAGGAGCAGTTCGACCCGAACTGGTCGCGCAACCCGATCACGGGCGCGCCGCGGCTCGAGCTGCCGTCGCTCGACTTCCTGCAGCACGAGCGCGCGGGGCAGGTCGAGACGCCGTCGCCCGTCTCCGCGGTGTGGAAGTCGGAGGACCCGTTCGCGGGTGGGCTCGCCGACGCGCCGCCGCTGCCGGGCCCGCCGCGCGTGTCGAGCGAGCGCCGCGCGGCGCGCACGCGCAGCGTCGAGCAGCGCCTCATGCTCGCGCTCGCCGAGCAGGCAAAGTAAAGCTATTGCGAAGATGTACGATGGATGCAAGCGACTTCACACGGACTGGCGCCCTGTTCCGCGCCCCCCTTCTCCTGCTCCCGCTCCCCCCTTTTCCTTGTGCGTTAGTATTGCTATCTATTGGTCCGCTGAGCGCAGGCCACCGTGTTCGTTCTATCTTTGCGCTCCCGTTTTCCGCTAGCCGAGAGTTACATAGTTGCTGTTGTAATCCACTCTCCCGCCTGGTAACGTAGAGATGGTGTAAAACTATCTTCCTGCAATGCATATCTCTGTTGGAAATCCCCGTTGCCTGCTGGATGAAGACCTACAATTCTTGTCACTTCGAGTAAAAGCAGTACGATGGCACTGCGCCCATGAGTCACAGTGAAAGTCCCAGGTGAAATCAGCAATTCGACAATGCACGATCCACACCTGTGGCATCGCACAGTCCGTCCCAGTCGAAGTCAAAGGCGCCTTCTTCGGTGAACAACGCTAGCATGTTGACCTCCAGATGACGGACGTAGGCGTCGACCTCCAGTCTGGCCAGCGCCGCACACGCCTTGCATGGCCGATGGTCACGTCGCGCGGTCAGACCCAGGCGTTTCGCCGTCATTCTCGCGGCAGACCTGAGTGCGCACACGATGTCGACCCTCCCGCGCACAGCGCCGTCGGGCCACGCATTAGCCCACGCGCGGGAGCACGGCGCATGGTCGCGCGGGAGCGCCGCCCACCGCGGCGGTTGTACGTCGCGCAGCGCGTTTTCGCCCAGCAGAAGTCGGCGCCTCAGTTGAGGGGCAAGCGAGAGAGACCTCCAGTTTGGGGTCGTCACGAGCGCGTAGAGCGCCCAGCCTTCAAGCCGCGGTGCGTGCACACCGCTGGCGTCGAGGGCGTGGAGAACGGGAAGCGGGTCGGCCGCGCGCGCGATGAGCGCGTCTGAGAGGGCTTCGAGCTCTTGCACGCCGAAGCGCGAGGAGAGGGCCAGCGCTCTGTGTAAGGCGAGGGCATCGGGTGCCGAGGACGAGGTGCGGACGGCGTCGCACGCGAGGCGGAACGCAGACGCGGCGAGGGCGTCGCACTCGTATTTGTGCGCGACCGAGGCGATAGAGAGCAGCTGCGGGAGTGCCGCGCGCGCGAGAAGGTCGCTAGAGGCGTGTCAGGGCCGCAGAGAACGCAGACGTTGAAGGCGGGACGTACGCCGAACGCAGCGCTTCGAGGAACCAGCGGACGTCGTGCGCAGTATCCCCAGATAGTGTAATTGCGCGCTCCTCAGGGCCGGCGGGCAGGTGCTGCAGCGTGGCGAAGACGGGCGACGCGCCGACCAGAAGGGCGCTTTCCACTGCAAACTGCACTCCCTCTGCCGACAGGATGACCGCGGCAGACATCACGGTGCGAGCTGTGTGGGCCATAAGGTCTCCTGCGACCCGCCCAAATATACCCGCCGAGGCGAGGCATCAGGTGACGGACGAACGTGGTAGGGCGCGGTGCGTTTGACAGAGGCTACACACTGCGGAGCCCTGGCGTAGCCCAAGCATGCCGCCAGTGTGGCGCCGCCCCCGTCTGAAACCCGGACAAGCGTGGCTTGCGCTGCAGCACCGCGCATCGAGAAGCGGGCGTGTCTGCGCCTGCAACGCGGCGCGTACCGCTGCCCGGGCTCGGTTGACTTGGACGTCTGAATGCGTCTGAATGCTCGACGTTCCCAAGACCACGCGTTGTGAACTGCAGCCGAGGGTCAGAAGGCCGATGCACGCAAGAGAATCGCCACACTCCTGTGTGAACTGAGCCAGAAACGAAGCAGCAGGTCCGGAGGGTAGACGGATCGGGTAGTGGGTTGGACTCTCTGCGTCGAAGTCCCGCAATAGCTCGCCGACAGCGTTCAATCTGGAGCGTAATGAGCAGAAGGCATCGTCGGTTGTCGGAGATGGAGCGCGCGCTGCCTGGTATGAAGGAGAAAGGTCAGAATCCAGAGTGCCCGATGAAAGAAGAGTAAGAGATGCGCACGGCAAACGGCGCCTATGCACCTATCCCTGGTGAACTGGCTTAGAGAACGCGCACGCCGGTGAACAGCAAAGTATACAAGTTATTGGTAGCACTTTTAGATCAGCTATGTGAACAGGAATCGTGTATGTCCATGTCGAACGATTCTATGCAGGTGCGAGGACAGCGTGTGTAAGAGGCGGTAAGTACGGAAAGCGGTAATAATGACAGCAGCGCGCGCGAGCCGCTTACGGCTCGTCGCGGCTGGGGGGAAGGGGCCTGCTGCTCGCAGCAGGAGGGGCGCTGACCAGCGCGGGCGCGCTGACGCTCGCCCGATGCGCCTCGCCGACCTCGGCGCTACTCGCGCCAGGCGAGTCGTCCTCCTCCTCCCCCACGCCGCTCGACACGCCAAAGTACGAGTCGCGCGTCGCGCGCGTGCCAGGTGTCGTTGCAGGGTACAGCGATTCGCCTCCGGGTGTCTGCACGGAGATGGGCACGGGCAGCTGCCCGCGCCCGAACGTCTCGTACCGCGCGCGCTCGCCCTCCATGAGTGGGGCGGCGGACCCGGGCGTGTCCGGGCTCAGCGGCGGCCGCGGCACCGGCGGCGCGTCGTCGCCCGGGACGAAGATGCTCGCGCCGGCGGAGCTCCCGCGCGAGTGGCGCCAGTCGGCGGGCCCGCCGTGCCCGTCGCTGCTCGCGAGCGCGGGCCACGGCACGCCCGCAGACGAGTCGCCGCCCCACGAGTGGCGGTCGGCGAACGGGTCGTCCGCAGGCTGCGCCGCGGGCGTCCCGCCGGACGAGTGCCCATGGTTCGCGGATGCGAGGCTGAACATGCCGCTGCCGACGATGCTGCCGCTCGTCGACGCCTGGCGCGCGTGGTGCGCGTACAGCGGGAGCGCGCCGAGCGTCTGGCCGTGCATGGGCGGCACGAAACCGTCGGGGATCGTGGCCGCGTCCGACGCGCCAGAGTGGCCAAGAGCGCCGGCCATGCTGAGGTGGTCACCGAAGCCAGATGCAGAGCCCAGCGTCGTCGTGCTTGCCATGGCGGCCGCGCGACTCGCAAAGGGGTTCTGGAATGCGAATGCGGAGCTCGCAAAGCTGACAGGCCGACTGTGCGCTGGGTCCTCCTGCATGATCGGCTGGCCCAGCCCGCCGCGCATGCGCGCAGCCTGGGTGCGCGGTGGGAGTATCATGCCGCCGGCGGTGGCGAAAGACGGCATCTGGTCGCGGCTGGGAGTCAGACTCGAGACATCGCTGACCGAGCCGAGCTGCTGCTGTGTCGGCTGCATACGTCGTCTGCGGCGATAATAGAACCACAGCACGAAGGCGCAGAGCAGGAGGAGGATGGTGATTATGGGAGCAACAATGGCAGCGACGTTAATGTGCCGTGTCGCTGAGACCTGGCTGGAAGGCAGGGTGGGAACAGACGTGATCGTGCTTGACGTCGTTGCAGGTATCGTGAGCGTGGAGCCTGGGGTCGTCGGTGCGTTGTCGGTGCTTGAAGGCGGCGAAGAGCCGTCAGTGGTCGAATAATCGCGTAGAGGCGGGGCGCTGTTGCGGCATCGGTCAACCGCCCGCTGCAAAGCAAAGTCGACAGGACGTACGGTGCGGAAGGCTTGCTGGGCGGCTTCGAATGACCGCCGTCGCCGCCGCCGTTATGCGGATCCTCGCCACTGTTATTGGCACCCCCACCACCCTTGGGAGGACTGCCGCCGCTGTTCCCAGAACCTCCACCGTTTCCTGAACCTCCGCCGCCGCCGTTGCCAGACCCTCCTCCACCGTTCCCGGAACCTCCACCACCATTGCCGCCGTTGCCGCCGCCGCCTGAACCGCCGCCGCCCGAGCCTCCGTTCCCGCCGCCTCCGCCGCCTCCGTGATTACCGTTTCCAAAGCCAGGAAAGCCAGTATGGCCGTGACCTCCACCTGGACGACCGGGTGAAGGTCGGCTGCCCGAGAAGCCGCCCTTGCCAGGACCGGGCCAGCCATGATTGTGCAGCCATCCAGAGACAATGTCCCACCAATTGGACGGGCCCTTGCCTCTGGAACTACTGGGTGGACTGAACGGGTTGGATCCAAAGCCGCTGCTGTGCGATCCGAAATTGCCAAAGGGAGATGTGCCTGCTTTGCATGCTCAGCAGTCTATTCTCGCCGTGCGCGCCGAGACGCACCGCGAGTGAGCAGCTTAGGCATCTCCTAGCACATCCTCCGTCTCCGAGAGAAAGAGCGTTGTAAACGAGTGTGAGTCGTGCGAAACGAGCGACGCTTTCCCCGAGAGGCCGGAGCGAACTGACAGCGAGCAGACAGAGAGCGAGTCCGGCTGCAGCCGGGCAATCTCACGCCCTCGCCATCTGCCCCGCATGCAATAACTTGGGACCGTGCCACGGCCATCTCGCATCAGCCGTAACGTTCGCCCTAGATGCCACGACCCTTGGCTCGAGCCGTTTCTCGACGCACGAAGGCCCGGACTTCGTCGCGAGAGCGCGCCCGTCGTGCAGATCCGTCGCGATTTGGACTCTGGCCCTTGCGCGAGAATCGAACGGCCGTGCTCGATGCTGTGCCGTTGCTACGGCGACACCCGCCCATGTGTCAACAACGTTCGAATTTAGACTATTGGCTCCTCCGTTCCACTGGGTCCGTCACCTTCCATCCTGGACCTGGCTGACAACTGCGACGATACTCTGCAATCCGTCTGGGGAGTTACGCTACTTTGGCGGCCATCCGTTTATGGAATTGCCTCAGGGAACCAGTAATAGGCGCCTGAGCTGTTCTCCGATCCTGGGTCGAGCTTTGAGCACAGCGATGATAGGTCATGGAAGTACGAAGCCTCTCCCGACTGGGGATGTCAATTGTCATGTCCCTGCTTCCAAGGTTCGCGCTCGCCGGTTCGATGGCGTCTAACCGGCTCTTAGTCTTCCTTTTCCAACCCGACGCAACACTCTCTCCATTGACATCGTTCTGGTCGCAGATCCTGAAGGCAGCTCCGCATTCTGGCGCTGCAGGTCATGGCGATTGATTGATCTCAGACCCTTCTCAGGGCGCCGCGGGTCCTCTGCTGTGTGCCCGTGCCCGAGCAGTGAGAAATGCGAATGCAAAGCGCCCTCCCGCCTTGACGGTTACCACTCGACGAGTTGGCGCGACCTCTGGCGGCTACGGTAATATGAACTATTAAACCCTCATCGTCCTGGCCTTGATAGCTCATGCGATGTCCAGCTCCGACTCAGATCTCCCCAGCAGGGGCGATGTCCAGGTGGACGATAGCAGTTCCTCATGTGAGTGCATACGATGTACGCATGCAGAACATCCCGGAACAACTTGCCGCTTCGCAGTCTCGTACTTCCCCGCGGAGGCGTGGACAACGAGCTCGCAGCAACCCTGGATCCACTCCGCCGGCACCTTCCATCTCACGCGCAGCAAGTCTGCGCAGATGTCATTCGCGTTCAATGGCACGCGCGTATGGCTGTACGGCGACAAGAACGTCGACCACCGCTATTTCCGCGCTGCCGTCGACGACGGCGCAGAAAGTGTGCTGTCCACGTACGGCGATACCTGGACGGCGCAACAACTGCTCTACACCTCGCCTCCGTTGCGACCCGGCGCGCACGTTCTTTTTGCCACCAACCTCGCCGCGCATTCGGCGTTCGGGGTGGATTACATCGTGTGAGCGAGGTACGGGCAGCTCGAGCATAGAACCGCGCAGCTGATTGTCTGCTTGGTTCCCCCGCCCCTAGGTACCGCCCTGTCGCTCAAGGATCAATTGATAACATAACCGGAATTAGCGCTCCCTCAGATCCCACCGAGACGCTCTCCACCACCGCACCCGCCCAGTCAGCGCATCAGAGGAGCCGCAGTGGAGAGAGCCATTGGCAACTGATCGTCTCCATCGTCGTATCCTTTCTGGGGATGCTCTGTGCTGTTTCCACGCTGCTGTTCCTGTGGAACCGCAGACGGAGACGCATCAGGCGTGAGCGGTTGTTGTATCCACTGCCTCCGCCGCTTCCGCCCTTGGACTCTTCAAATGATACGCGCCTTGCGAAGGGCAGCCTCTTGAAAGGCCTTGTCGCAGTCATACCCTCCAAATGAGGCTGATCGGGATTTGCAAGGCGCGCAGGCGCGCCGTTCGCTGCATGTTGTACATACACGACTCTCGCGATGTACAGTAGAATACCTCAAGTGAGATCGGGGTCAACTTGTTTTCATAGAAGCCAGCGCTGCTATAACCTCGCGTGGGCGTCAGCACCGGAAGAAATGTGCTTCGTCCGCGAGCCCGAAGAATCAATAGATTCCCGATGCAATAAGTAGTATCAACTACCATACGCTGGAGGGCAGATGCTGTCCAGCATGTTGAGTTTGACGTTTCGATCATTGCGGGCAGGGTCTTCGGGCGGCTGGGGCGGATGCACTGCTAGGGGACGCATCGAAGCTCGCTTTCTCCACGCGCAACGGCTCCGGAGGAACAGCGCCGCTGGAACGAGGAGGAGCACAGCAAGGGCCGTCGCCACAAGAGCCACTACTCGCCATCGGTGTTCCTCAGCGCCACCGCCGTTGCCGTCGACCATGATGATCGTCGTTGGCGATAGGCCGAGGCTACCAGTGCTTGTGATACTGGGGACTAATATCTCGCTGTCCACCGGGCTCGAGGGCTGTGACGGCACTGCACCACGGAGTGGACGATACCTGAGAGGTCGCACGATTAGTTGTATATGCAAGGTCGGAAGGCGGATCGCACACGATGTAGTCAACTCCAAATGCTGCACCCTGGGCAACGTTTATGAATCGCACGGTGTGTGGTGAGGCATTGAGAGGCGGGGACGTGTAGAGTAGTTGCTGCGCCGTCCAGGAAGTTGCATATGAATAGAGCACTTGCTCGTCCTCGGAATCGAGAACAACGCGAAAGTCCCTGTGTTCTGGACTCGTGTCGCCGTACATCCATACCCGCGTGCCGTTGAACGCGACGGAGACCTCGCCGTTCTGACTGCGAGTAAGGTGGAAGGATGACTGCGAATGGATCGAAGGATTTGTCGAGTTGGTCGTCCATGCATCGACGGGGGAATAGGAGACTGTCAAAGTGGGACATGAGACGCGCGTCTAGCCGAAACTTTGCACTGCGTGCGTACATGAGGAATCGTCGTCTTCAAGGCGCACATCGTCAGCTGTGGGAAGGTCCAGGCCGGTCATGAAGCATCTATTTGGCCAGGACTCAGTCCTAAGCCACTTATTGTGGATCTGAGCGCGTCGTCACCGATCTGATCGGGGCGATTAGGCACTGCAATCACGTTCCTTGGTGCCGCGCAAGGGAGGTTGGGCGTTGAACAGGGCCCTGGGAAGAATATCCCCCTCATATTGCATGTTGATTGGTCGGAAATCGAGCGTCATGCCCAAGTCGCGGTTGCAACCGAATAACTCCGGTCATGTGGACACGTGACCGTTTTGCCACGCTTTCAAACTCAGGTCATTGGCAAAGCCCGACGCGATAAAGAATCCGTTTTCTCGGTGTAAATTAAGTTGATGGCTCGTGAATTGGATCTGAGGGCTTATACTGTTACGGTAGAGCTTCATGAAGGGCTATGGGACTGAAGAAGAGAGCTTGCAGAGCATGGGCTTCCGAATATGAAGCGGCAGGGTGCGCAGTCCCGCCACTGATCTAGATATGGAACTAGTAGAAACAGAAGCAAGGGAACATGGCATCATACCACAATCTACATGCCTATCGTCTACTCTCGTTTTGCAATTCCTGCCGGACTCTAGCAGCGTGTTCCATCTGGTACATCAGTAGACCTATTGCTATATGCCTTTTTTTACAGTCAATCACACTGAATTTCATACATCTAGGCAATCTGCACTGCGCCTAGCTGTATTTACCATGCCTGCTATTGCTGCCTGACCTAATAATTGACTGACGGATTCGAGACCGTCCGGGTCGCCATGCGCAAAAGATCAAGGCATTAAATATCTGCAAGATCGGGTGCCCAGTGGCGCAATATGTTACAGCTCTCGCGGACCTGGTTGGCGGAACAAAAGCGGTGGCTGAACTGGGTCCAATCGATGGTCGGAGTCGGCGGGCTCCGCAACGTGGTTGTTCTCCTCCCTCGACCATGCAGAGCATCGCGCCAGCGCTTCGAGTATTCGACGTGCGCGGGAACAACGTGCCTTGGGATGTTCTAAGGAGCGACTACAAGCTCCCAGATGAGCCCGTCTGGGACAAAGCCACGCTCGGCGCGTACGAGCGCACGCCGCGGGCGTTGCCCGTCCACACATCGCCGCCCCGCCCGCAGACGCCCGTGTTGGCGCCAGATTTGAGTCTGGCGTCGCCCACGCTGCTTGCCCTGTCCGAGGGGTCGCCCGCGCTGGCGGCCCCAAACACCAAATCTAACTTCAACGCGGCTGACGCTGCACTCAACGAACGTTGGCCTGAGGCGGACGCGGTCAGCATTTCTATACTATTTCTATGATACCACGCTGTACTCACCCGAGTCTCTCCGTCGTGCAGCCGTCCACCGCGGTAACCGGGTTTGTCGAGCCCGAGCGCCGCAGCCGCTCGCTCACCAGGTCGCCACCGGGCCCGCGCTGGAATCGTCGCCGGGGCGTGCAGTCTGCGCCGACTAGCCCTTTCGGCTCCGCCGGCGGGTCGGACGACATCATGTTGTCGCCGCCGTCGCCGATCTCGACGATGGCGCATTCTGGACGCCGGACCGGTCGGCTGCTTGCCCACGACGCCGATGTATCCCCGTTGCGTCTGCCGGTCGCAGGCTCCTCGTCGTCGGCTGGATCAGTCATTACCATATTACCCGCCGATATCGACCTGGGACCGCCCGTCGTGATGATGCGTACGCACCGGCGTCGCTGGTCGGATGGTGATTCGTACGTTGCGGACGAAGGTGAAGAAGACTGGTCGTTCCTGCTGCCCGCCTCGCTCGCTACGACGACCTGAATGTCCGTGCCACCATAGGTGCTTGTCGATGACCTTGGGGCGTATCCCGCTGCCCTGTGATGACCCATGCTTGCCACACTTTGTTTTTCTTTCTTGATGTCTGCCTGTTCATGTCCGTTACGTCCATCCAATCGAGCTGTGTGTCCAACCTATTCCCGGGAACGGGGTCGATGGCAAGGTTGGTGAGGGAGGAAAGCACGCTAGCAGTGCGGAGATCGATGTCATCTCTTGTCGCGTGGCATCGGTGACGCGGTCCCGGATCGTTCCCGTGGTCGTCGCGCTTCGCGAATCCTTCGCCGCATGCAGCTTATAATCTGATATTTTATTGCTCTCGTAGCACACCCCGGTGACAGCAGCGTGAAAATCATGTTTATTGGCATCCTCTATGGTACTTGGAATCAATGAATCCACGCGAGATGACTCGTGCAGTCTCAGTCAGCGCTAAGTCTAGCTACCTATGCATGGGGATAAAACAGCGGTAAACACAACTGTAGGAAAGATATCCAACGGCCAAGACTAAGACAGATCTGCGATCGCAAGGAGAAGCAGGCCAGCAAGTATAAAGCGGTAGCAAAGATACCCTCGTCGAGCTCTACCGGATCAGCGGTCCCTCACCCGCCAGCAACGCGGCCGCGGATTTTACGAACGCGGGCGAAGGGATGCGTGATTGGAGAGAACGAGGTGTCGACCGATTGCGCGAGCGCCCTCGGTCGGACTTCACAGGCGTGGGCGCATATGTGCGCAAGCCCCTTGAGCTGCAACGGATAGCAGTTTGTGCTCAAAGCATCTCGTCGCAACCCACGGGAACACAACGATAAGCCAGCAGTCGACTGAGGGCCACGTGCAAATGAAACGCGCGCGTCTGCTTGTGACCAACGCGGCCGACGACGCGTTTGAGGTCCCACGCAGTAGGGGCGGGAGGCAGCTGTGCGGGGCTGAGGCTGCCTGCAAAGATTCCGGAGTCTCGAGTGCAATGCAATAGCATTGTAGAAAAAAAGCCAAGTTCAAGGCCCGGACGTGGCAGAGTCAGAGATAGTCGCATCGTGGAAGCATTGCGATTTTGACGAGGGCCGGGAAGCCTCCCCAAGCGGCCCAGCGGCGTGGTGTGGTTGTTGGTTGGTCTCTGACTGGACAACCACGTGAGAACGGTTGGACAATGGGCGCGGGGTTGGTTGGAAACCTCCGCACCTTGCCCTCTTACCCTCTCGCATCACGCACCACGAACCTCCTCCTCACTGCTCGCGTACGCAGCATGTCTTATCAGCCTTTGGCCCGAGGCCCCGTCGAGAGAGGAGCCCCAGCCGCATACCGGTACCGCGTCAACAACCTGTCTGCGCCGAGAGTGGGCTGGTTCGTCAACGATGGCAGGTGCCACGGCAGGACGGCCTACGGAGACGACGCCAACGTATTCGACGAAGCACGGTCCGCGACAAGGGGCGGGCACTCTGAGAGCGCTTTGCCGAAAAACGAGGGGGATGTGGGCGTGGTAGAGCCAGAGTTGCCTGCGGGGTCGCCTTCACCACTCGCAGGCGAAGAGGCGTGGCCCGTGCGGGCGACCCTCAAAGACAAATCCAACCACATCACGAACGCATCCCGCGTTGAGAGCAAGAGTGGAGTTCCTGTGTCTGCCAGGGTCAGACATCCGATGCTACCGGCTCGTGCTCACTCTGATACTCACGATGCTCGTGCAGGACACGAAAGACGCGCAAAACGAAGGTCGCGCGATCGCTTTCCCAGCACAAGGCGACGAGAACGTGGGTGTCAGCGCTTTCCCGTCGCTGTGGGATCGATTCTCAACCACGCCATCGATACTCGACGAACGTACCCAAGGACCACCGCGCGAGGCGCAGCGAGCAGGGCACAAGTGGCTCCTCGACGCGTCGGACGATACGGCGGACGCGGCTGGCCAGATCTTCGAAGACAATCCTGCCATCGAGCAGGCAGACGTAGTCGAGGATCGGCCCATGTCGCCGTTCACGCTCCCGCCGCCTATGATCCAGGGGCCAAAGATAGAGCCGGAGCGAATCGTGCAGGGCACGTTTGCCGATATCCTAGAGTCGCTCCCGCCGACCAAGAGTGCATTTGACGACTGGAGCGACGACGATGATTACGAGTGCGACCCGCATGAATACGTGTAACCAACGAACCTTGCCCGCTCCCAACATATTATCCCTCCGCGCAGCTCACAGCCGGGAGAAGTGAGCAGATGAAGCTGATAGAACGGACACGAAACCATACGCACAATGTACCTGTCCATATTTCTCTCTACCCAATTTATGGCCATCCCATGTAGAATCACAATCTCTGTAGCGAACACAATGAAACGTGTGAGCGGCGGAACGCACATGAGATAATTCCATGTTCACCGGCATGAAACTGTTGGAACACGTGTCTATGAAAGAGCACGGTTGAGTTCGGGGAGCGGGTGAGTCGGGGTTGGGAGGTTCGATGAAGCCCGTGCCTTCTTGACTCTTGCTCTTGACCATAACCGAGAACGGTATGACCAGCGCCTCATTCCATGCCCACAACATGCCCAACCTGTCCGCAGTTCCGTCCACGGGCGACGACCTGGACGCTTGGCTGCCGGGACGCGATCTATTATTGTACACGGAAATCACGACGATCGGCTACACGCACCGACTAAGGTCAGAATGGCATCTGGCGACGACGACGGCGTCTTGCCAGGACGTGTGGCTTGCAACGCAGGCGACCCAAGAGACGATTTGCAGGGTCAGGAAGGCAACACCCACCGGCCCCATGTTTAGCACCCACGCTGACAGGCAAGAATACGTGAGTCGCCTTTGACCAGTACCCTTGGTCGTATGCTAACGCTACCCCTGGAGAGCGAGCTCTCGACTCGCGAGACTGCTACAGCCGCTGCTGCCGCCTCGGCGCGTGGTGCCGTGTCAGGCGCTGCCGCTCAGCAGGCGGCCTAAAGGATCATGTCGCCGCACAAGAGTGCCGCATCGTGCCTGATGTCACCGACGTGGGCTGCTGCATCTCCCCCGACGGGCACACACGCAGCCGCCGCTGGCGGGTCCGGCAGCGCATCGCGCTGCACCGTGGTGCCCAGCGCCCCAGAGGTCGAAGTCGATTTCGCCTCCTGGTTCGACCCAGTGCCGGTGGCCCCGCCGCAACCTCCTGCCGCGAGCACGAACGAAAGCACCCAGGATGACGCTGTAGACGGCATCGAGTTGGATGACACAATCGACGGCAATGTGGCACCCGGATGTACGGTCGATGGCGAAGACGACGAGCCGCATCACTTCATTGTCAAGCTCCATGCGCGTTACTATCTTGGGTACACGAGCCGCAAGTGACGCAGCTTGTGAGCCGTTGCGGGGCAGTCGACAACTTCTCACCAGTTCCCGAAGGCTGCAGTGCTTACCTCCCAACTCCATGTCGTTTCACCCTTATATCTTTCTTCTCTATAGATGATAATTTCTGTAGTCCGTTGAGATCCAGAATATATCCAGACAAAAATCCCAGTGAGATCAGACGAACCGGGCGGGTGATTCGAGTATGAACGAATCAGATTGTTGATTCAGCACGTGCCCAGGCGAGAGGGTGGTTGAGTGGCGTGCATCGGCAAGGTCCGCAACTTGACCTCTTACCTACTCGGGTCACATCCAGCGCGCCTCCCCAACCCGCGACGGCAAAATGACCAACCATCCGACCCTCGCAGACCCCATTCCTGGCTGGGGGCCAGCCGAATACTCGTACCCTAGCAATAATCCGGCTGCACCGAGAGTGGGGTGGTTCGTCGACGACGGCACGTGCCACGGCAAACTGGCCCACGATGGTCACACGAACGCGTTAGGCAGCAACCTGCACACCAGTGACGGGCCATCCGAATGTACGCAAAACGACAGCGAGGAGGACGCGGTAACGCCAGAGTTGCCCGTGGGGTCGCCCTCGTCACCCGCAATCGATGAGGCATCGCCCACGCCGGCGACCCTCAAGAACAAATCCAACCTTATCGCGGTCGTTCCTGCTGCCGCTGACAAACCGCGAGTGCCCGTGTCTGACAAGGTCAGTAATTGTATGAGTGCTCGCAGACTTATTCATGGACCTCACCAAGATGATGCAGGATGCCGGATGCCAGACCGAGTCCGGTCGCGCCGCCGCCAGTGAGCAGGGCGGCGAGAACGCGCCCACTGCGTCTACGTCGGGCCTGATGAGCGTTGCGGACGTCTTAGCACTCTGGGCCAGAAACACGCCGGAGGAGCTTTGGAGCGAAGATGAGAACGAAGAGTATGAGGCAGACAGCGAAGATGACGAGCACGGCGACGAAGACGGCGAAGAGGACGACGAGGAGGGCGACGACGACGAAGATGAAGATACCGACCAGCAAGACGAAGTAGAAGACGACGAAGAGGACGTGCCCCTCCGTGTGAGGGTCACTAGCCCCCTTTATCGCTACCTCGGCTATGAGAGCCGATATCACTAGACGGCAGCCTGCTGCTGGTCAGGCTCAAGTTTGCTCATGGGCCGAAACAATCTATGCCCACCCTTCGCGATGTCTCTGCTCGTCCCTGTTCTTCATGTATCCCATGTCCGCCGTCGATTTGGTCGCTTCCTTCGCTTCCTGTTGGAGTGAGCCCGACGTATACCGTACAAGGATCCCCTTACGATTTTGTGTTTCTTTCCCCTGCTCCCCATGTCCACATACACGCTCGTCCTCTGTCATGAGATTTGTAAATTCCAAGTGCTTTCAAATGCATCATAATTAGGATGAACGCACCAGTCTTCACGTCCCGGGACCAGATTGTTGAGGCGCATGTTCTAGGCGCGTGTGGTTGGGCGGGGTCGGCGGAGTCCGTACGCGACCTCTTGGCTCTTGCCTCTCAACCACGACCCGCCACCATGCAGAACAACTCAACCAACGATCCGTCGCGCGACGCTACCAACCCGCAACCGGGCGATGCATTCCCGACCGCGGGTTCAGCGTCGAACGCCAACGCGAGCCCGAGCAGTAGATCGAACCCGATGCCAGTCGCCGCCGTGCAAACTCAGGCGCGGGGACCAGCGCCAACCGCAGCGGCAGGGCTGCCGCACGCGATGCTGCCGAATACCCTGCTGGTGCCGGCGAGGTGGCCAGGCCCGCGGAATGGGATGCCCGCTCCGGCGACCCCAGCTGAGGATTACAACCGCACCGCGGCGACGCCTGCCGCCCAGGTCTACCAGACCAACACTGACACTCATGTGAGTGCTAGCCCAATTCTACAAGATCAACTATTAACTGACGGTGTCTTTTCAGCGTGCTGGCTTCCTCTCGGTCGCGGACGTCCGGGCGCTGTCTGCAGGGGCATTCGCACACGGGCGTCCGAGCTCGAGCGATGCCGCTAATGCCGCGCCAGCGCCAGGCAGTTCCAGCTTTTCGCCGCCGCGCACCTCCGAGTCGACTGTAGGCGTCGCGTGCCCGTCAGCGGCTAGAGGTCCACTCCGCGACGGCACAGGTGCCGTTGGGGGCGGCCAGGAGCTCTGGTCGCTTGCAGGGCCGTCGCTGGCCTCTGGCGACAGCGACGACTCCGCGAGCGAGTCCGACAGCGAGAGCGTGGCGGGAACGGACAGCACCGATGCAACGACAGCCATCGACGACGAAGAGGAGGATTGGAGCGAAGACGAGAGCGAAGAGTACGAGACAGACAGCGAAGAAGATGACGAGCAGGGCGACGACGACGACGAAGAGGATGACGAGGAGGCCGACGACGAAGAAGAAGACGAGCAGGAGGGCGACGACGACGACGACGACGAAGATGACGAGGAGGAAGACGAAGACGCACAAGAGGACGACGAAGAGGATGTGCCCCACCGTTTCAGGGTCACTGGCCACATGCATCGCTGGCTCGGATGTGCGCGCCAGGATCACTAGATCCCAGCCTGCCGCTGGTCAGACACAAGCTTGCTCATGAGGCGAAACGATCCATGCCTACCCTTCGCTATGTCTCTGAACGTCCCTGTGTTTCATATATCTGATGTCCACTGTCGATTTCGTCGCTGCCTTCGCTTCCTGATGGAGTGAGCCCGACGCAGACTGTACAAGGACCGCCCTTACGCTTTCCTGTTTCTTTACTCTTCTCATGTCCGCGTCCTCTGTTATAAAACTTGTAAATTCCAAATGCTTTCGAATGCATCTCAATTAGGATTGGACGCACCGGACAGTCCTCGAGTGGATGTGCCGGGTTACCAGACCCGGCGAAATCCGCACTCAACCTCTTAGCTCTTGCCTCTCACCCGCGACGACCGGACAGAATGAAGAGCAACCCTTCCAATCCGAACAATCCGTCGCACGGCCCGACTAGCCTGCGCCTGAGCAATGCATTCCAGACCGAGGGTACAGCACCGAACGACGATGCAAGGCCAACCACGGTCCCAGAGCAGTGCGCGACGACCAACGAGAGGCGCGTGCTAGACCCAGAATCGCCTCTGGCGTCGACGACACCGCTGGCGTGCCAGAGCGTGTGGGTGCACGCGCTGGCGACACCAGAAACCATTCAGAAGAACAGGGCTGCGCCGCCCGCCGGCCTCGTGTCTCGCACCTACGCCAGCGCAGAAGAATACGTGAGTTGCGCTTGTGCGCGCCGTTCGCCCTGTCCTGACGCCTCGGTGCAGAGCAAGCGCTCTGCGCGAAAGACCGCCGCCGCCGCGGTTGCGTGGCCGTGTAGTGTCATGCTGCGCGCCGACGCTGAGGATACCGGCGATGTGACGATGAAGCCGGACACGTCGACCCGCACATCGCTCACGCTGTCTCCCGCCTGGCCCGCACCACGCACCGCGACGAGCGCAGCTGCGCCCGTCTCCGAGACGTACGACGGCCCGGCCGCCAGCAGCGTGGTTGCTCGCGACCACGGGCACGCGCCCGCGGTCGGCGACGAGACCACGGTATACCCGAGTCCTCCAACAACTCCGTGCATGCATGGGCGCTCGCAGGGGACTGCCGGGAACGCGGCCGACCACGGTGCGATGCGTGGAACCGAGGAGGTCGGCATCGAAGGCAACGACAGGCGAACCTACACGATAATCCGCCTTTACGCGGGATGCTATCTTGCGCATCGCAACCTTGAGTGAGCAGGGCACGTACAATCTGATGGGCTGTTGCTCGTCGGCCTTCAGCGGCAGCTCCTCGAGCACGTCTTGAGAACATGGATACATACCTGGCATCCTTCTATCGCAGCGTACTCTCATCTCTTTTCTCTTCTGAACCGACATGTACACCCTTTTCCCTGTAAACATCGAAACGGTCAAAAATGTGCGCAGAAAAATCCCCAGTGAGAACCAACGGACCGGATTATTCGGGAAATGAACGGGACCAGATTGTTGATCCAACACGTGCCAGCGCGCGAGGCTGGTTGGGTCGGGGTTGCGCGCATCGGAGAGCTCCGCATCTTGCCTCTTGTCGTCCGCCTTCGTCCACAACCTCGATGGCGTACTATTGGGGAAACCCCGTGCCAGGACAATCCGTGAGGCTGCCCTACGGGAACTTCTATATGGGGTGGGGACCGGAGGGCTTCACGGTTCCTCGTGGAGGCCCGAACCTGGCGCAAGCCCCAGCCCCGCCCTACCAGCCTTATGCACCACCACCAGCGCAAGGAATACCAGTGGGCCCGGCGCACGCGGTGATGCCCAACACGGGGCTGGCGCCGGCGGGGCTGCCAGCCCAGCAGACGGGTTCGCTCGCCCCGGCGGACCCAAGCCCGAATTCAAACATCAACGCGGCCACCCCTGCCGCTCCTGGCCTGCAGCCAAATCACGGCGCCGATGTGAGCACCAGCCCCGTTTACCGCGGCTGGGCACGGACTGACGTTGACCTTGCAGCGCACTCAAGGAGTCGCGGCCGCGCCGTGTGCGACCCACGCCGCCAGGGCCGCGGCCGCGCCCGCGCGCGGCGCTCCCTCGAATGAGCCGTCGCGC
Organism: Auricularia cornea; assembly: GCA_030578095.1. Lineage (NCBI taxonomy): Eukaryota > Fungi > Basidiomycota > Agaricomycetes > Auriculariales > Auriculariaceae > Auricularia > Auricularia cornea. Next base: position 282,777 of record JARLTE010000009.1, on the reverse strand, counting down.
GCATCGGCTTCGAATGCAGACGTCGTCCGCCCGGCTGCCGCTGCCGCTCCAATCCACCAGGCCAACGTGGCCGTTGGCGGCGCCCATGTGCTCCCATTGCCTGCCGGGCTACCGCAGGGACACGTTGACCGCGAGGACGAAGCGAACGAGGTCGACGACGAGACTGTGGTGGGGGACGACGATGACGATGACGCCGCGACGATGCTAGACGACGAGGAGGACTTCTCGAGCGACGATGGTAGCGACGATGAGCCGCCTCTTCTACACCCAGTCTTCTCATGGCCTCTCGCGTAGGCAGCGAGGATGTCCCTGGCCTACCCCGCGTCAAGTCCAGCCACGTTGATACCGCAATATGCCCCCATACTTACCGTTCCCGCACGACTGATTTCACGTCCTACTCCATCGCCCACGTCCACCATCGATTTCGCCGCCAGCTTCCCTTCCTGGGGGGGGGGGGGGGGGGGGGGTGAGCGGCCATGATAAACGATCCACGCGACTGCACATACGATTTTCCATTTTTGTTTCACTGTCCCCATGTCCGCACGCGTTGTTCTCCTCCCTAATGACTTCCGTAAATTGTCAGCGCTCTCGAATACATCCCAATTAGTCTGAAACGCACCGGACGGTCGTCGTGAGTCCCGGCACCAAATTGTTGACGAGGCACGTGCATTGGCGCGAGCGTGGTTGGGTCGGGGTTGCCAGCGCCGGCGGGGTCCGCACTTGGTCTCTTGCCTCTTGCCTCTCAACCTCATCAACCCGCGGCATGACCAGCGCCTCCTCCGGCGCCAACGACGCGCCTCGCGACCAGGGCGTCCCTGTGTGCCTGGGTGATGCATTCGAGGCTGGGGCTTCGACGCCGAACGACGACGCTACCACGACCGACCGCTCTGAGGCGCAGAATTGTCTTCGGAGCCGCCAGCCGCGGGCTGCCACACGAAGGGCACCTGGGTTTGTCGAAGCCGAAGGGGATTCTGGAATCAGCGCGCGGGTCTGGTATGCGTCGCGGTCTGCATTGTCGCGCCGGCGCACGCCACCGCCGTAAATTGGGTGAGCCACCCATCGACCGCGTCGTTTGCCCCATCCTGACGATGCTCGCAGCAAGGCAAACCCGCAGCGCGTGCTTCTGGTGTCAATGCGCCTGCCTGGGTCCGTGGTGTCGCGTTGGATGTTACTGCTGGGGACCTCAGCAATATACCCACCCAGTCGCACATGTCTGCACCGTTGTTGTCCCTTATGGAAAGATAGAGTGGACAGCTTCGGAACAGAGTGGACAGCTGCGGTGATGCGAGCCACCGAGCTGTGTTCCGAAGTCGTGCCGCAGTCGGCGGGGGTCGGGGAGCGATATCCCCGCACCCAGAATGTCCCCGCTGTGGATCAGCGGCCGTGACCGCCGTCGCCGCCGCCGCCGGCGACGAGCTCAACTCGCCGGCGAACCGCCCGTCAGGAAAATATAGTGTCATATACCATTCGACGCGGAATAAAATTTCCTATCTGATGGCACTGTCCATAGTAGTCCCCGACAAGCTGGTACCAGGGAACAAGCCTGTCTTGCACCGATACAGCCTAACTCAACATGCAGTCTCACAGAGAACTCGATTAAGGCTATGCAAGCGTGGTATTTGATATACATAAAGACATTAATCCTTGTGTGGGACCAAAGGGAGACGGTGCACTGGCTCGGACAGCGCCGCCCGCTCGCCACTCGAAATTCATACCAACCCCTTGAGACCGGGGCGGAGCCGACTAAGCTCCCATATCGCACACAGTGTCCAAGACACCTAAAATGAGCTTAAATCTTTGTGGAGAAACGTGGGGCTCGAGCGCAACGCGCACCGCTGCACTGTATGTGCGGCGGCATGCGATTCAGGGTCCGCCAAAGCGTCCGCCGCTGCGGACGCACGATTTGGGACAGAACCGTTCACATAAGAGATATGGTGTTATATACCATTCTGCTCTTAATTTCAGTCTCTATCTAACGGTGAAGCACGCGATCCGCTCCCTGGGCCTGGCCGAGTGCCTGGGCCTACTGACCGAGCACCTACACCCAGCATCAGGTCCCGAAGGCTGATATTTGTGTGCTTTAAATGGTAATGGACATAGAGAAATTTAAGTTCCTTTTATTTAACGTGAGGGTGGCTCAGATGGTGCGCACGACCGCTCCGGGAAGCGCCGGCACCCGGACCCGAAATTGTATACCAACCCGTTGAGGTCGGGGCGCAGCCCACTAAGGCTCCAGAACTTGCCACAAGGTCTATCTCATTCGTATAAAGCCATGACAAGCCGGAGAACTCCCACGCATGTGCCTCGGGCACTCCGGTAAGATCTCATCGCGGCTGAAGCGCGGAGTCACGCGTTCAAAGTCCGACAACGCGTGTCTCCTCCGCTCCGTCGCCCTGTATCGCGTGCCGCCGCCCCCGTCGCGTGCCGTTCCCCCAATCGTTACATCTAGCTAACCTGTTCACTATCTCCACTGCATTTCGAAAGCTCTGCAACTGTGCTGTTCAGTGTTATAATTCTCGCATCCATGTGCCTCACAGTATTCAGTTGAATGATTTAATATTATTCAAGTTTGACATGTACGGCAGTTGAATGCCTGAACGAACACATAATGACACTACGCGTTTGGATCCTCCATCATGGGCACGGCCTTTGAGATTGCCTCGGTTCCAAGCGCAGCTGCTGCATCCTTGCGGCGCTGCTCGAGCTCTGCGTCTGATATTAGAAATACAGTACTTGCAGAGTCATAACGCACCATTTGCCTGCTCGGCCGGAGGAATCAGTCCGAAGAACTTGCAGTACTTGTTGCACACGTGGTGGTCGACCATTGATCGCCAACCTGCCAGCACGTTTCCATCGGCAAAGCTGTCGGTGAACTCACTGCAGCACTGTTAAGAATCTTATATAGCGGATATTCCAGCTACTCACGGGCAGGTGATGATCTGGGGGTCGGTAAGAATGCCATCGGCCCCTACCCTGGAATCAGCATGACTAGCGAGTGTACTGAGTACGGTACCTTGATAGTCGGCAATGAACACCTGGCCGTCGGTCTTGACCCATTGAACATGCTGGCAAAAGGAGAGGAACTCGCCATCACGCCGATCATTGCCCTTGAGGTCGCCATAAAGCCTTGTGTTCGCATTGCCGATGTACTTGCGCCAGTGACGAACATTCAATTTAGTCTCGAGGAGGACAACACTGCCGGGTTTGTCCTGGCTGTCAAAGATGAAGATGGCGGCATCCACAAAGCGAAACTCGGGGATCGGAGGCGCGGAGGTCTCGAGACCCTGATCCGCCATGCGACTGAGCTCCCGAGCAATGAACGCATCGACAAGGCGGTGCAGCGATATCGCCCACTCGAGATTGCGCACCTCCTTGAGGATAATAACCAGGGCGTCGGCGTTGGTGAGGAGGGCAAAACCCTTCTGGCGTGCGTGCTTGTCAATCGCCTTCTTGACACAGACCTCGGCAAAGGCCTTCGGACCGAGGAGGTTGACGATGTCTTTGACCTTCGCAGGCCCGCGAAGGGTGCCGCCGTATGCCGCCTTGAAGGCACCGGCCGTGCCAAGCATGGTCTTGCTCACGTACAGTTCGGTGTCGATTGCCTTGCCCATCGCTTCGGCACTGATCGGTGTGGCCTGTAGGCATTCCTCGAATGACTCGAATCGCCGGATAGGGTAAACCTTCCCTGGCTGGTGGTCGTACACTGCGCCAGTAAATCAGATATTGCAAGAACGACTGGATACATGAGGAACGCACAAACTTGGGCCGCGTTTGAGTAAGAGATATCAGCAGTCCCCGCGAGGGCGGCATGGACTTTGACAGCCTCGGGCGACTTGTATGCTGCAGGCGGGGCGAACTTGCGCGGGGGTGTGGCTGGTTGGCCGACCTCGCGTGTTGACTGAAGGACCATGAGCACTGAGCAAATACATGCTTGACGGCCATACCTCGTATGTTCGCTTGTGCGCAACGGATGGTCCAACCTCCGTGAACACAACTTCCTCCGCCGAGGTCTCTGTTTCCTTCGTGGCGCGTGCGGCACGAAGCGTCTGCATGGGCTTTGGTAAGCTCTGGGGATCACGAAAAAGAAACAGCGAAGCAAACCTTGGTTGTAGGTACATTATGCTGATGCAACGCGACACGTGAGATGCGCAGGGTACGGAAGAGCGCAAAGACTCGCCTCCAGCATGCATGTCTGCATCTCCTCAAAGTCGCGAAAGGTAATACGAAATGCGAGCTGGACCTGCTGGTACGATTTGCCCTTCTTGAGCACATGGTGAAGTAGAGCCGAGACGTCGTTAATCGGCGGGGCGTGCAGCGGTACCAGTGATGAGAGTACAATAAGCTGTGCACCAGCTGGGAATGGGCATGTCGACCTCGTATATGCATCCCAGTGCGGGCGAATAGCCGCAAGGGCCAGCTCACGCAGCGGCGCGACACCGAGCGAGATATGGACCGGGTTCATACCAGTGCACACATCCTAACCGGGAAAGCACGATTAGCTTATGTCGCATCTAGGGGGTGAGATTACTTACACCGACCAAGTTCGGCTTTCCCTTGCCACCCCTACCCCCTTCGCCGAGGTACACAACGGAAATTGTGCAAGGGACGGTGTCGACGTCCGGCGTGGCTTGGTGAGCGTTGCGAGCGGCATTGCTCTTCTGCTGGTGATAATATTGATGCACCGCCGTGTACCCGGGCGCGACGGGCTGCATCGCAGGCACAAGGGCCTGTGGTGTCGCGACATGGTACCCGCCTACAGCCTGAATGGGGATGCTCGCGCCTGGCAGAGTGTGAGTCGGCAGTTAGATAATGCAGCACAGAGACAAACCTTGCTTCCATCCCGCTACGACACCCTGTCGTACGCCGGCACACAAGTCAGGCGAGAGTTGCATGCCGGCCTGGACCTGTGGTGGCGCGGGCGGCGGGCCCATGGCTGGTCCTGGCGGTGGCGCCGGCGGTTGGGAAGCCTTTGCGCCAGATGCCCCAGATCGAAGCTCTGGGATTTATGAGCTATTGAACACGCCCGTGCATCGATACAACGGACCAGTCAACTTGTCCATGTAGTAGGCCTTGCATCCCGCGCAGACCTTCTTGTATACGCGCTGACCAGTACTGTCCCGAGCGAAGACGATGTAGAGCTCGGTGCCTGCGGGTAGCGCGCCACCAGGAGCCGTGTCGCACTTGACTCCGCGGCTGCATGCTACAAGCGCGTCCGCGGTGTCGGTGAGTGGCACCGACTGCATTGGTATAACATCAGTCTGAGGATTGTGGGAAGGTACGTCGCAGGGAACGTACGGTCGCGTGTGCAGACATCGAGGTTGCAGAGTTGGGCGCCCGCGCGAACTTGTTGAGCGGTCTGTATATGTGAGTTCCTGGCCAGGGACCGGAACAAACGAGATTGCCCGCAGATCATCTGTGCGCAGCACCCGGCTCGACGAGACGCCACTTGTCAAACGAAGTTTACACTTTAAACTTGCCCTTCTTGCACGTTTGCTTCTAACATAAAAGTGTAAACATATCGTCTCTACATATTGGACAACGCATTTCGCTTCCATACAATCATCAAGCCTCTAGGCACTGCGCATTCATCAGCCAGCAAATGGAACACATGCTCCTGGACCCGGGATTGCGGCCGGGCCGGCACTGAACGACACGTGCCCTTTCTGCTGACGAGCTGGCTGACATCTGCCCTGTCTGCTGACGAATGCCAATGTGATATTCTGGCCAGTGACACGCGGTGGCATGCTGCCGGGCCGGAGTCAGTGAACACGCGCCGACGCCCCTTGTTCTTCTCCATGGACAAGCGGTCGAACCAGTACAAGCCATGTCGTGAGTTCAAGCCACAAGCACATTATTGAGACTGACCTGGTTAGCGCCCGAGGACGATGTTATGCCGATCATCAAGAAGTACTTCGACCTGCGCCGTTCCGACGTCGAGATCCTTGGCCACATCCATGCCGCTATTGATTTAGAAATTTATGGCATGAGGTTCGTTCTGGGCACAGCACTACTTATATTCGAATGGCTTACCTTATTTTAGCCTCAAGTCGCTCAGGCGCCTCAAAAAGAAGCACGGCTTAATCAGCACGCGTCAGCAGGCCCATACGACCGAGAGTATTGCTCCCTACGTCAGCGAAATTCGCAGCCGCCTTCCCGCAATTGGTGCCGGCGACATGGTTGCTGCGTTGTGGCACGACCATGGCATTCGCGCGCCACAGTACGTCTATTGGGAAACATTCAATATCTTATATGCCGAAACTGATCGTCTTCACTCAGTGGTCTCGTTCTCGCTCATGATAAGGCCATTGACCCTGCGGGAGTTGCTGCTCGCAAGCGCAACGGCCTCAAGAGACGCCGCTTCTGGGCTACGGGCGTCAACGACGTGTGGTCTTTTGATCAGCATGACAAGTGGAAACGCTTTGGGCTCATGCTTCACCTCGGCGTCGAGGTCTTCTCTGGGAAGCTACTCTGGCTCAAGGTCTGGTCAAGCAACCGTCAGCCTCCACTACTCGCCAGTTACTACCTTGGGGCCGCACGCGAAGCAGGCGGTAACATGGTCAACCTCTTGCCTCTTTCTTGTAACTCACGCCATCTAGGTGTTTGCCTCGTCTCGCAGAGTGATCCGGGGGCAGAGAACTACGGCATCGCCAACCCTCATACTGTCATACGCCAGCACCTCGACCCCACACTCATCGGTACAATCCAGCACCGCTGGATGCGGAAAGGAGTCAACGTCAAGTCCGAGATCAAGTGGGCTGTCTTTCGACGCCAGTTCGCCCCTGGATTCGAGGCTCTCCTTGACTATGGACTCGCGATGGACATCTATATTCCCACGGACTCCCTCCATGTGTGCGTTCATATTTTTTCATAATACCGTTATTGACGACTATCCTAGCCTCACATTCCGTTGGCTCGTCATTCCCTGGATGCAGCTGCAGCTCGACAACTACCGCATCAAGTCAAACCAGAAGCTTCCGCGCAAGAACTCCAAGAAGGTTCTCCCGCATGGAATTCCGGACCTCATCTTCGAGCGCGCCCAGGATTACGGTGCCACTGACTATAAAGTATGGTATTTTTCTGCAGCTGGGGTTGTCCGGGTTAGCTCACTGCGCTAGGTTCATGTCGATGCGGCACTGTTTGATGCTGTTGAAGCGAAGTACGCTCCAGCAGATCACCCAATATTCCAACTCGTCCCACCGTTCTTCGACGTTCAGATCCAAGCCGCCTATCAAACCCTTGGCCAGCCTGCCGTCACAGTCAACTCGCTCTGGGAAACGTACACGGCTCTCCTCCAGGCTGTTTCTGGGCGCCTGAGTCCCAATGAGCGCGCCGCTGTTTATGGCATCGCAGTCACTGGCGATGAGGCCGTGGACTTTCTTCCAGAGCTTCACGGGGACTACGTTCCTTGGCCCAAAGATGGTCTGTGTATTTGCATACCGGTTGTGTTCCACTGAACATCACTGTAGTCCCTGAACACGCGATGGAAGTTGAGTTTTCGGAGGAGGAGGACGCAGAGCTTGTGGTGTTCAGTGGGAACGAGGGTGAGGATGAGTTCGACGAGGTAGAATTTAGTGACATGGATGAGTAGTAAGGGATAATCAATGTCATTGATATCATATAGTAACTGCTTCTTCCATCGTTGCGGGTCCCTATCGCGACAAGCCGCGCCCCTTCCCACTTCCTACCCCAAATGTGCATCCCAATGTTCTGATGTTCCACCCAGCAGCCCGTCAAAAGCTGGGACCTGCGCGCAAAGACCACGCGCACAACAACAGCTCGACGTCCCTGGGACAACTCAATTATTGAGAGTCGGGCAGCATGCGGTCCAGCCCAAGCGGTGGCGCCGCATTGTTCCGGCGTGCACGAGCGCGCACCATCAAGCCGGGCACAAGCAGCAAGGTACAACCCCATGCTGCGCAGCTGCCCTCTCGGAGGAACAAGGGCCGTTCCTCTGATGAGCCGTGGTAGTGCGCGAAGCCGACCAGATCGCGGAGAGAGTGGATTGCGCCGTGCGGGCCTTCGTTATGGCGCGGCCCTGATGTCGAACTACATGGCGCCGGTGCGCCCTCGACGAAGTCTCATACGAGCAGAACCCGACTCTGGGAAGAAGCTGTCGAACCCGACAACGAGCGCCTGTGCGTCCACCGGCCTGGACCCTGCGCGCACGGCGGAGAAACACCGGCATACTGCGCATGAACCCAGGGCGACGTGCACGGGCACCTATTCAAAGCTGAGTCGACAACACGCGTGCAGGCCCGAACCTGACGGCGTCCTGGAGCACGGACATTGCGAACGAGCAGCACACCAATAACCTGGCGACCTGCGCAGTGCCTGCATTGGCGTCAAGTTTGTGCCGATGCTGACGGAGCAATAAGAGTCCTGCGTGCACAAGTGGCACGAACACCGCGCCCTGACTCCCTCCCGCGCGCCGCGTATCTCGGACGTGAGATTCGGCGAGACACTCGGACCCACGGGACTCCTTATCGTCGTGCGCGTGCGCAAATCGGCCTGGATGTTGTGGCCAGCACTCCAGAGGGCCGAGTCTGCGACGTGGGTGAAGAGTCGTCGAGCGGGGAGCCGGCCGCCCGGGCGCGCACAACCGTTCCTTGTTGGGTGTATAGCCCATCGAGGCAGGCCCCGATGCGCGTGTCACGCGATGCAAATCTGTGAGGCTCTTCGCGGGCGCATCGTGCGTCAGCTCCGCATCCCGGGCCCTGGAAGGAGACTTAGCGCGAGGGGAGACTGCAGCCCAGCCGGTCGAGGGTGTTGCTGAGCACGTCGTCGTCCTTGAGCGAGGGATCGTAATGAGAGGGATCTCCAGCGCCGCACCGCGGGGACGAGCATGTCCGTCGAGCATCGGAAGCGTCTTGGACATCTCATCGAGCGCGTGGGCGTGTAGCGGCGTCCGAGAGCATCGCGGGGGTTGTGAGCAACCAGAGTGGCCCGCTGGCGAGGCTGCGGGGCGCGGTTCTAGTGTTGCCGGTCGAACAAGCACCGATCGATGGACTCCTGAGCCAGAGCGTGCATAGAGGAGCAATGCAGTTGAGAACGCCGCGCACGAGCGACGCAGGGCGACGTAGAGATTGGCGTGCGGCGGTTGTCGAGGAGGGCATTGGAGAAGTGCTGGCGCGCGCGTAGGCATATTCCAAATGGCTGGCACCGCGCGTGTGGCTGGACGGAACCAAGGAGCTCTCGAGGGAGCGCTGGCGTGGGAACGAGCACGGCGATGCGCGTATCGAACAAGCAGTCGAGCACCAGCGACCGGTACACGGTCGACGAATCGTGCTTGTCCAAGTCTCCAATGTGCGCACGACGCACGGGCGCCCAACCGTGCCTTGCGAAGGGTCGAGTGCGCTGGGCCTGCGCTTGCTCGAATGGGCGGGGATGTGCGACGGACACACCGAGCGTTTGCGGGAATTCAGAGTGGGCTTCGAAGCTCGGGCCGTTAGGCCGGATACATTGCGCCTTGGACCCTCGCGTCGAGCTTGCTGCAATGGAACGTCGCCCTGCTTCTCGTGTTTATCGCGCTGAGTGTGGACCGAGTCGTCGGTGTGCGCTGCGCCGCGGAGCCCTGATGTCTTGGCATCACTGCAGGCACCGGCGCCTGCAGACGTTCGGTTTGTTCGATTGTCAACGATGCTGAGGTGCTCTGGCATATCGTCGGTGCCTGCGCGTCTTCGTCTTGTCCTTCTCCCGCAAGCTGATCCGGGGTCGCGCACGGGCCGTGCAGAGCTCGGCTCATGCTGAACACGCGCGCAGTCCTCGGCAACAAAACACTCAGCTTGAAACCCTCAGACGGTCGCGGTTGACTTCTCGCCGCCAGTGCTTCGTGAGCCGTGGGGTTGCTCGGGCAAAGGCTCCTGTTGCTCGGCGGGGTGGCTTCGCGTGCGCTGCCGTGGGGTCGCGAATGCAACACGCGCAAGTTGGTCTTCGAGTCTTTCGCCGACGTGAGGTTGAAGTCTGGGCTTCTGGATCGTGAGTCTGGCTCGTGTCCCACGACTGGTATCGCGTCCGATGCGCTCCCTCTCGTCCATGGACGTGGCGTGTGCAGCTGCCTCCTTGTCACACGAGGGTCCTGCCGAGGCCGTCAAGGCGCCTGCGGCCACCTCCTGCAGCATGCTCGACGTCTCCGGCGTCGAGGATGCTCGACTTGCAAGGCTTTCTCGCTGTCAACGACCCTGGTATGCTGACGCTGCCCACGCTGGTGTCCTCTGTGCCGACGACGTACCCCGCAGTGCAACCGAGTCCACTGCCTGCGCTAGCCACCGTCATCGCGAGAGCGCGATCCAGCCATCGTCTCTGCCGCCTCCGCCTTGCCATCGTCCCTGCCCTCGAGCGCGCCAACGCTGTGCATTGTATGTGCGTCCACTCGCCCGCCACTGCTGTCCCCGACGCTGACAGCATTGTTCTAAGTGCGCTCGACCTCGCCAACGCCAATGCAGTCGAAGACCGCGAGCTCCACCTCTTTGCCGCCGCCCACGTTATTGCGTTTGAGACCGACGCTGATGTGGCTTTCTGGGATGAGTTTCCAGTCAAATGAGCCTATCAAGGTGATCCACATCAAATCATACATAATGGACAACTAAGATACATTTGTGAAATCTACTAGGGGACCTCTAGAAGCAGCTTCGAAAACAATTTGAGCGTCTGCACAGCGCCGCCGCTTGATGACGCGCGGCTCAGGCTCGAAGTCAGTGCTCTCGTCGTCAGTGCTCTCGTCGTCAGAGCTCTCGTCGTCAGAACTCCCAGAATCTGACGACGTGGCAGCTGCAAGGGCATCGAACTCGGCGAGACGCGCAACCAGAAGCTCGTCAACTCGAGCACGCTCACTCTGCGTCAAGGCCCGTTTTTGCTTGCCAGCCTTCTGCGATAGACTGAGTTCGTGACGGATATCCGCACGAAGCTTCTTGATGAAGTGACTGCGCCCGCGGCCTTGCAGCGCCTTGCGATCGGCATTGCTGACTGCAACACTAATGGAACTGAATGATAAGATATGCGCCAGGGTACAACAGGACGTACATGGTCTGATGGCCATTACTGAAGACCCGGGCGCTGCCTTTGTACTCGAGCGGGCCGATTGCGACGTTCCTGGTCTTGTCTACAATATGAGCAAACAGGGTAGATGCCCTGACATCGCCCGGTTCTTCCCTTGAGCAATGTGAGTGCATACAAGACATGCAAGATAATGTGAGACGCACTCAATCCCTGGTGGTGGGCTATTGACAGACCAGACTACACCCGACGAGACACGGTAGAGGTGTGTCTTGAGATAGGCGCGGCGGGCAGTAAATTCGGATGGAGGGAGGATGATGGGATCATACGAAGCAAGGTGAGTGGGTGCGCCCAGTAACCCTTCGGGGAGTAAGTACAGCTGCATCCGTCTGAGCTCTGATACATGAGACGTACCCTTGCTGCGAAAGAACTCAGTGATGGGGTCGTCGGGCATGACGGAAGGGGTAATCCCTGCAGTGCGCAGACTCTCAGCATCCATGCCGAGAATGAGCCCTGCGAGGTGGATGTCCTTGGCCAGCGCGACGGCGAGATAGGTCGGCTCAAACGGATCCAGGCGAACTGCGTCGTCGGTGAGGAGCGCATCCTAAGAGTAGGTGAGAAGGGCGCAGGATCGCATAAAGGGACTCACCTCAAACGCGCGTACTCGCTGTGCGAATCGAGGATGTGTCGTCATGTGATCCTTCGCCCAGGCGAGAAGGTAATGGCTTGCAAACGACTTCCGCTGCTCGCGCGATGGGGCAATAACTGTACCCGAGCGCAGTGCAGGCCGGATAACCTTGTGTAGGAAATCCATCTTGGCGACGTGCACGAATGCGTACATCGCCTCGAGGAGGCGACCGAGGCGTGAGGGGTTGGTGAAGAGGTCGCAGGAGCGTAGCCCAGGCCAAAGGCCTTGAGGTGTATCAGACCAGCGCAGATGAATGGGAAGGAACACACCGGCAATAATAAAGATCTCGGACGCGCTGTAAAGGCCGATGCCATGGAAGATCTCGGCCAGTTCACGAACAAGGGCGATCGCGAGGCGGGTATCGGTCAGCAGCTTATCCCACTGCGCCGACAGCCAGTTGGCAATGAAAAAGAGAAACGGTAGGTTGCTTTCCAGAACTGAAGGGTTCTGACCGGGATGGACCTCCGGCGGCGGAAGCGGACGCGACAGGACCCATTTTGGCTACAACAATGGTCATTTGTGCAACTGAGCTGCGCCTGACACAGACTTACGAATGCAACCAAATCCTTCGTCAGGAAAGCGAGCACGTACTCCGGGAACTCGATCGCAATGACAATCTTGTAAGAGCGGTGCGTGACCTGGGTAGAACGCTCATTACATCGTGATCTGCGCTCGATGAGGTAGCACATACCTCTGCCTTCACGTCCAACACAGACTCACGCCACTCCTTGATGCTGAAGAGCTGCAAGGATGTGTGGGTGAGGTAGTGCATCTATAGCAATCAGTGACACTCGCGAATGAAAGAGACTGCAGACAGACGTACATCCAAGAAGATGGACCCAAAGTCAAGAACCAGAGAGCGCGCCGTGTAGTAGACGTTGACGAGACGAAGGCCATCCAGGCTGGTAAGCCCCGGGGGCCAAAGCGGTCCACGGACAGGTGCCTTGGGCGGTACCGGCGCGTCCTTGCCACGCGATTTCGACTTTTTTGACGCCGTTTTCTTGCGCGGCTTGGAGCCACCGCGCTGCCGCTTCTCGCCGTGAGTGACCTCGAAAGGAAGCCGAGCTTTTTCGCGCGCGCTGGCCTTCTGCTTCGAAGACTCCTCCTTGACAGGATCGGCCCAGATAGCGATGACCGGCCAGCCTTCGTCGGCATTTGGCTGAGCAAAGAGGTTGGCAGGATCGAAGTTGGTGAAGAACATTAAAGTTCTCAGCAGGTAGACCAGATGCAGGTATGAGGCGACTAGCTCCCGAATCTCAGGCATGGCCGACGCGCCGAGAGGGAGGCAGCAAAGCATGTAGAGAAGAGCGAGGCGAGCATGGGATGCAACCGACTGATGTTTGCGCGAAACGAACGCGACGGCAAGGCACAGCAAAGGTGGGTTTCGGCACAGCGAGCATCGGATAACAGGCAGAATAACCTAATTAGAAAGGAAAATTGAGCCATACGGAGCGCGCACCATTGTTGTATCGGTCGGTATGCGTATTTGTGGTGCGGGTAACGCGCAACGAACGAGCCGTGTTCGACGGCTGGTGACGGAGCGGAGCAGACGCGTGTTGTCGGACCTCGAAAAGCGTGCACTCCGCTGATGTGCTCCGATGTATATGTGCTAGCTAGGTGCGGGCGTTTCTGCCACGTCTCCAATTGCAGGTATGGGTTCATTACGGTTAGGGACTATACCAGGCGCAATATGGGACCTTAGTGGGCTGCGCCCCGGCGTCAAGGGGTTGGTCTGAATTTCCGGGTGCCAGATCGGCGCTTTCCGGAGCGATCCTGCTCGCGTGTGGAGTATCAAACAAAGCTCAGCGTGGGTAAATAATGCCATAATGTACGCATATGAACTGGTGTTTTAGGTTTCCTGTGCCTGGCTGCCGACTCTGGCTGAAAATGGTAGATAGACGTCGGCTGGCTGAATTCAAGTTCTTGAATTGTACCGGAAAAAGTACCATTGGATAAAGATGGAAACTCCAAGCGGAACGCATTATGCTACCATGTTTTTCTGACCCACCGTTCCGGGTCGAGTCGGGTGCCGACCGCGTCGGCCGTATTCGGCGGAGCTTGAAAGCGTGCACCTCGCGCCGACCGTCCAGTAGTCTGGCTTGTCCGCAAGCCCCACATTTCTCCTCCCAGCATTAAGCATAGCTTATGCTGCTAATACACTGTGCGCAATTTGGGACCTTAGTGGGCTCTGCCCCGGTCTCAAGGGTTGGTCTGAATTTCGAGGTGCGTCTTGCCGGCGCTCACCGCCGAGACGCCGAGGCTCCCGCGGGCACAGCATGAGTCTCATTATGATGATTAACTTAAAACCTCATACTTGGTGACCCTTTGCGACATTATCCCTACAGGAGCGGCTTGAGTCTGGCCGCAAGTGCCGTTTCCCTGGTACCTATGAGGCTGTGCATGATATGGTGTACACCATCGAATAGAGAATTAAATTGCGTGCAGAACGGTGTATAACATCATATTTTTCTGGCGAGCCGTTCTGCGGCCAGTTGAGCTCGTCGCCGGCGGCGGCGGCGACGGCAGTCACGGCCGCTGATCAACAGCGGGGGCATTCCGGGTGTGGGGATATCGCTCCCCGACCCCCGCCGACTGCGGCATCTCCTCGGAACAGAGCTCGGTGGCTCGCATCACCGCAGCTGTCCACTCTGTTCCGAAGCTGTCCACTCTATCTTTCCATAGTCCCTGGCTCTCCTCCGTCGTTGTCTACGGCAAGCCCAGCTGCGCCCGCCTCCGGCCAGTCCGATGGCCTGACACGCAGCACTGTGGTCCGCCACGTGCTCGTGGTCGGCGCCGAGTCCGCGTTCCCCTTCACGGCGCCGTTGCCGCGGCCCCGGAGCAATCCGAGCGCAGTCATGCATAAGCATTCGCGGTCGGGTGGGGATGCCACTGAGCTGTAGGGCTCCGTTGACGACGATGTGGTTGACGGGGCTGTAGACGCCGGTGCCGACGACAAACGCGGAGTGATCCCACTTGATCGTCGGCTTCGACGCGCAGCATGATCTTGGGTTCTCCGACCAGCGTGACTGTGATGCGCACAACCTGGTCGTCCGTTGCTCGTCAATGCTCAGTTCCAGCTCCTGAATGTCTCAAGGCTCACCGTTACTGGCTGGCTCTCTCCGCGCGCCGGTACTGCTGCCCTTGAAATTTGCGCGAATTTTGAGGTCGATTCGTCCGTTGAGCGTCCATTCTGGCGAATTGAGGGGGTGAGACGGCAAAGGGAGGATGGGCGGGTCCGTCGGAGATCGATTTAAATTGTTGTCCTTCGTCCCGTTGGACTCCGACGCCGAACCCAGGGCTTACTCAATTGCGCATGGGTGGTACCACGTTCGGCCCGTCCGCTATCCCCCCAGAGCATTCGGCATGTCGCAATTGTGTGCGCGCGAGTGCTGGTCCTAAGATTCCCTCAAGGCGTGGCCACCGTTATATCCTACAGCCTCCCGCTCCACCAACCTTACCGTTTCGACCCGCAATGCGCGAACCACACTATCCTGATGTGCTACATCAGGGCTATACAACGTGCTGTATGCGGAATTGCTAGAACCTTGATCTGCAATTACGAGCGCGCCGTTCCGCCCGACGATGACGCAGCACCCCAGGCGGATTTGAGACGCTAACGTTAAACCCATGCAATGCTGGCGGAGAAGGCGACATGCATGAATCCTAAGTACCCCAGCCGTGGTACATTGCAATTGCAACAAATGAAATCAGCGGCGTTGTGGTTCAAGTCTGCGTGCTTTACATGTGCATCATGACATACTCGCATCTTGACTGAGAGACCTGCAAAGGAAATTCCATACAGAATCGCACGGGCCTCCGCGAGAGGAACAGGGGGCATCGTGAAGAACATGGCCAGCATCTCCTTGACAGAATGGCGACACTCTCCTGTCCCCGGGTCGTCCTGGATCAGGGTTCCCAGCGGCGCGGTTTGCAGGCGGCACAGATTATTCCAAGGATTGAGGTATACTTTCCGCACGAGCAGAGGCGAAGGGGGTAGGCGGTGGAAGGTGTTGTTGATGCAGGCTGCCGCCCCGCCGTCGTCCAAGGTGACTGCGGTGCCATTTGACCGGCCACAGTGCTTCTGGTGAAAGTTTAAAAGCCAGGGGTTTGGTGGTTCCAGCAGGTTGCAGAGGGCCTGCAGCGTCTCGTCGTCAACGTGCGAGGACATATATGACCAAGGAGCGCTGAACTCCGCCGCTGCCGAAGCTTAGCTGGCTGTCCCTTTAAGATAATTCCTCATGTTAAGTTCGTTTTTTCAGGAGGTTTGTTCCCTGGCAGACTCTGAACGAGTTCTGTGTCCTTCAAGACTCGGAGTCCATCACTCCGCGGCATCGAACAGGTTCCGGCTTGGGCTTCTGAACAACACTCAGACTCGTCATGCTTGTGTCCGTCGTGGCACTGTCCCCAGCTGGCAGCTGTTGTGGAGAGTCCACCTTTCACCTGTTTCCATCGAGGTTTTGCAGTGAACGATCCCATAAAGCAGAGCTGGCGATCCCTTCAACGCCCATTCGTCCCCTGCCACGCGTCGTGGCATCCGATCCCAACACTCGCTCAGCGCAAAACCACGCGACCGCGCATCTCCGAGTCCCGCCTTGGCCGTCCGTGGCCACGATGGAACGCGTCACAGGATCTTCAGACTCACGATGGATCTGCATCCCGCCATTCTGATGCACCTCACCGTTACGGCAAGGAAAAGCCAATCCCGGGCTGGGATGGAGACGAGCGGGACTGGTGCATTATACAGAGACACTAGCGGTACGCTGTCGATAGCACAGGCTGTATGCACAAACGAATGTACGATGTATGTATGGATTCAGAGGGGTGCAAGTGCGAACGTTCCGCGGCGCATGCGCCGGCAAAGGTGGGCGTGAGGAGTATTAGATACAACGACCAGGCCGTGGGGCCTGTGTGCCTCGAGGAAGCTAGGCCGTGGGGAGACAGAGAAGCGAAACAGCAGAACGGGGAGTGGAAAGAAATGGAGACAGAAGCGAAGAGAAGAAGAGAAGAGAAGAGAAGAAACTTGAAGCATATGTAGAAGAAATAAATCAAAGGGTGCTGGGGTCAGGGCGCGGCGGCGGTCCGTGGCGACGAGATGGACGACTGCTGCGAGAGCGTGCGCGGGCCGAGCGGGCGGCGCGCAGGCGCAGGTACCGGCGGGCCCGTCGCACTCGGCGGCGTGCGCGGCGGCGGCGACGGCAGCGGCGGCGAGGGGAGGGGCGGCGAGGGCAACGCGGGGAACGCCTCCTCGTCGCGCTCGCGCAGCGGCGCGGCCCCGGTGAACTGCGCGTCGGCGATCGCGAGCTTCAGCCGGCGCTCGCGGCGCTCCATGAGCAGCGTTTTGCGCTTGCGCCGCGGGGGCGCGGCCGGCGGCGGCGGCGCCAGTGCCACCGGTCCTGGGACGGGTGCAGGTACGAGCTTCGGCCTGGACGAGGACGCCGATGCGACCGGAGACGACGAGGACGCAGGCGCATCGACGACAAGCCGCGGCAGGCCCTGCAGCGACGGGTGCAACGGGATCTCCGCCAGCGTCGGCGGCGGCGACGGATCGCGCTGGCGCGCGGGCTCCTTCGCAGGCAGCGGCGGGACGTCGGGCACGGGCACGGGCGGGACGGGGTGCTTCGCGGCGGACCATGCGCTCCACCTGCGCGAGTCGACGGAGCCGCGCAGCGTCGTGCCTGCGATGGAGTTCCGCGGCGACTCGGGCGCCTCGCTCTCGACGCCGCGGATCGGGTAGCGCATCTGCACGTTGAGGTGCTTCGGGATGTCGGGCACGGGCGGCACGGGCTCCAGCGGGCTGGGCCAGAAGCGTGAGTCGACGCTGCCGCGCACCGTGCCCGGCGCGAGCGTCGACACGACGTCGCTGCGCCGGCTCGGCGTCGGCGGCTCCATGAAGCTCGTGCGCGCGGACGCGGGCGACGACGGAGCGATCGACTCCGTGCCTAGCGGCACCGTGTGGATGGTCGACGCATACAACGACCGCCGGATGTCCAACACGGACGGGGGAGGCGGTGGTGCTGAGCCTGCTGCTGCAGCTACGGCGGGGTTGCCGAAGCTCATAAGACGCGAGAAGGGGCGCGTCGTGAGCTCCTTGACCTCGCGTCTATGCCGTTCTATGCGCCGCCGCCGCATAACCAGATACACGACGACTGCTACCGCGAGCACAATAATGGGCACGAGCACGGCGGGGATGACGATGAACGAGATGTTCCGCCGTGGTCTGGGGCCATTGTGAGCATTGCTGGCAGATATCTGATCGTCGACGCGGATCCTGTACGCACCCTGCAGATTGTGTTGGGCCAGGCATGGGCAAGCTCTGAGACGACGCTCCGTCTTCGCCCTGACGCGCGTACAGACCGCCTGCGTCTCTGTGGGAAGGAGAGCGAAGGTTGAGAAAGCTGAAGTAGCGGCGGTCGCGTACGCACCTGACGGTTGCCTCCTCCACCGACACTCCCGATCCAGGTCTCAGGGACGCTGCAATGTGCGCAGAAGACAGCGCTAGACGCAGCATCAGTCGCAGGTTCTAAAGCCACAAGCAGACAGCGCCTCACAGGACTGAGAAGCTGCAAACCGGCGCGGGTCAGTGCGCTGCACGTGGGAACGGCGCTAGACTCACAAGAGGCGGACATGGCTGTGGGAGGAAGGGGAGGAGGGTGGTAGGGAGGAGGAGGGGGTGGGAGGGGGGGACGGGAGAGCGGGAGGAGGAGGAGGAAGGGAAGCAGCCGCGGCAGCTGGCTGGCCCGTGGAAGTGCTGGCGCCCCTCGCTCCCGAGGCAGAGATGGGAGTGAGAGCGCGACGGGAGGCACAGCCGGGGATTATTGTATGATCTCGGCTGCTAGCGACAGGGCCCCTAACATCACCGTAATGATCGCCAGAGGGGCACCGCGACCAGGAGGCCCAGCGCCGCGCTTCCCACTCCGCCGCGGACCTGATGCCAACCTCCAGATGCTGCCCGGTGCCCCGGCCCGGCCCGTTGCCCCTGCTCGCTGTCCAGTGTGCTGTGTGTGCGAGGGCGCGGCTGGCGACGACGGGCTCGGGGGCATCATTACTCAACGTAAAGCAGTAAATCGCAGCAGGACCTGGACGTGTCCTGGGCAGGTGTGATGGGCGTGATGCTCCATGATGCCACCGCCAGCGTCGGGTTAGGGGACCGAGAACCTCCTCCTCGGACGCCCACCGGCCAGCGACCGAGAGGAGTGCCCGGCGCACGCGACGAGTCGTGCGCGATTGTCAAGTTTGGTCTGGCGCCCGACCAAACTCAAACTCGGCCACTGAGGCACGCCCAAATTTGGCACAGATCGGCCTGACACTCACACACTGACACCGCGACTGCGACACACAAGCGGCACAGCAGCCCCAAGCTCGATTATTCATCCCGCGCCTCGCTCTGAATGGCGCTGCTCGTTGCCGCATTCGTCCTGGTCGATGGGTTGAACTTGGATTTGCCAGGAACATCACCGCGCGCTTGCTTCGCTCCTCTCCTTGACCGGGCGCCCGCGACAAATACCACAACCCCCACGCGTGCCCAGACGCATGCCTTGCTGCCCTTCCCGTGGCTCTAGCGTCGGTGGCGACGACCGCAGGCTTCGAACTGCCGGCTGGCCCGTGTTTTCTGCGTCGGCTGCGCACTTCCGGTTTGCAAAAGCCTCTTCGTTGCAGCAGCGATGCAGACGCATTTTAACACGGCAATCGGACTACTGTCCTTTTCGAAACTACAAGATGATGTCGTGGAGCTCCATGGGCCGTGCAAACCCTGGCTCAGATCTCAGAGCCCGGCCAGCTCTTCGCCGTTCCAGTGGACATACTTCCCCGACAACTCCTTGGGGGCGCGCAGGGCCAGCGCCGCGATGACACGGCCGGGATCGACGGGCTCGACCGCGGTGGATTCGGCCATCTGGAGCAGCTCCGGCGGCGCGAATGCCTTCGCCTCGTTCTTGAACGTCGTGTACATCTGCGCATAAAGTCCCTGTCAATGAACGGCGACTTCAACGCATGCGCGCGCCGCGTCCACGCACGTCTGTCCTCACGACGCCGGGGTGCACCGCGACGCTGACGATGCTCGGCTCCTCCGCCGCGAGCGTGCTGCAGCGGCCGTGTCAGTCGCGCGCGCAGGCGTAGCGGCGGCACCGCGCTCACCGATTGATGCTGTTCAGCGCGGCCTTGGACGCTGCATACGCGCCCATCGTCGGGATGCCGTGGTTAGCCGCGTCGGAGCTGACGAGCACGATGCGCGCTCCGCCGTCCGCGGCGCGCAGCACGGGTAACACGACGCGCAGCGCGCGCACGACGCCAAAGACGTTCGTCTCAAACATACTGTGCCATCCGTCGAGCGGGAGCGCCGCGAGCGCGCCGAACGGTTCGTTCACGCCGCCGTTGAACACGGCACTGTCGAGCCCGCCGAATGCTGCGACGGCTCGCTTGATGACATCCTCATCGGTGCTGGCGGTCTGGTGTCAGGCGGTGCCTCGCTATCGGAGTGGGATGTCACGTACAAGCTGCCCTGCACGACGCGGAGCGTCTCGGGGTACTTCTGTTGCAGCGCGGCAAGCCCAGCCGTCGACGAGCGCTGCACCGCGACGACGCGCGCGCCGCCGCTCAGGAGTAGCTCTGCAACCGCGAGGCCAATTCCCCTGCGAGTTAGGCATGAGTCTGACGTTCCTACGTCGTATGCTCGACGCCCAGCGCTCTCACTTTGACGCGCCCGTGACGAGGACGGTTTGCGGCATTGCTGGTTGGTTTTCTGTGCTGGAATGTGGATGGAGAACGCTCTCGTCGAATGCTCCTCGCGCTCGTCTTAAATGCCCGTGGCCTGTTCCTCCCGCGCTTAGGCATACTAGACATTCAACTGGATGGGCATCTCTGTCAGCTCATGGGCAGGTTGGATGATTTGTCATCATGACTAGGAGCGCTCAATGCTACCCTCCACGAGTAAAACAGCAGTTCAGCTCAAGCAGCCGTCTGGAAACATCTGGTGCATTACCCGTACCTTCGAAGCGGTTCGCCCTGGCGCCGTTTATGGCTGTGGCACTGTGAAATCACATCCACTCCTCGAGCTGAGAAAGCACCCATCTACCCTTCGTCAGTTGTCCTTCGTCTGCTCTGGGGTATGTTGTACCGACGCCCTCGGTCCGAGGTTCTATATGTGGCTGACTAACGTGCTCGTTGATCAGCACATCCACGGTCGCGAAATTATATGCCTCTCCCGGTGTCACGAATGTACGTATACTGCCGTATATGCGCTTTCTGGTCTGCCATGCTGAGAGTAGCTCTCCGCCCCGACTTGTCGCGCTCGCCCCAACTCTTCGTATTGCCGGCTACGGTATGACTCCTACTGCTTTCAAGACGCCTGTGACGAATCAGCTTCAGATACTGGCAGGCTTTGGGATGTTTCGGGAATTGATTACAAATGCAAAACCACTCGAGCGTACAGCAGTCGGAGCCAAAGCGGAGTTGACGCGCTTGTTTTGCTCCGCTCGTTCGCTGACGGAACCGCCGATCTGATCCTCATCAAGTTCCCTGCGGGGATATATCTACTGGTTGCAGGCCGCATCTGCTTGATGAATGCATGAGGGCGGCTGCCGAATGTCAGGCACGTTTGGGTTCACCGCTGTTCGTTCACTCAGCCTATCCTTTGACAGGGCATCCCATACGGGAAAGATTGATTGGATTATGCAATCTGCCTTAAAGGAGTATATCGAAACAACACTTCTGATGTGCCGACTCTCGACGTCGAGTGCTTTGGCACCTCCATGTGGGCATCCCTTGTAAGCAGCAGCGCTGATTACCAAGAATTGGAGTCGGCAAACTCGCTTTCGGGCTGACTGTTGATTACCAACCTACAGGTCTATAGTCCAGAGCATTTGCAGCTCGTCTGCCGTAATCCACATCGGCGCACACTCACCTTATGCTCGTTCTCATCGCTGGCGCCACTGGCAACCTCGGCCAGAAGCTCATCGACAGTCTTTTGTTTCGAGGACACCGAGTCCGCGTTCTCGCTCGAAACCCGTCCAGGCTGGACCTTGCGCGTCGAGCCAGGCTCGAGAGCGTCGTGCAGAGCGCGAATTACTACGACATCGCTGCATTGGACCGCGGATGCGCGGGCGTCGACGCCGTCATCTGCGCCTACTTCGCAATCCCTGAGCTGCAGCTCGAGGGAAACCTGCTCCTGCTGCGCGCGGCGGAGCGCGCGGGCGTGAAGACGTTCGTCGCCGCGACGTGGAACTTCGACTGGCGCAACCTCACGCTGGGCCAGCACGAGAGCTACGACGCGTACCTCGCGTTCCGCAACCACGTCGAGCTGTCCTCGGACATCAAGCCGATCTACATCTTCACGGCTGCGCTCGTCGAGGTGCTCTTCGCGCTCCCCGGCCACGGCTACTTCTCTCCCGAGAACCACGGCCTCTGGGATCCCGTGGCTAAGGCACTGGATCTCTGGGGCACCGGAGACGAGGTGTGGCAGTGGACGACGGAGAAGGACGCGGCCGAGTTTACTGCCGCCATCGTGGAGCGTGAGGACGCCTCCCAGGGCGGGTGCTGGAGCGTCTGTTCGGGTGAGAACACACTCAAGGAGATCGTCGCGTCGTATGAGAAGGTCAGGGGCATTGTGGTCGAGGTACGACACAAGGGCACCGTCGAGCAGCTGCGGGAGGTGGCGCTTGCAGCGCGGAAGCAGGGCACGCACAAGAACTACTACCCGTACATCGGCTACTTCTATCAGCTCTTCACTCTCCAAGGGACGTGGGCCCTGAAGGAGCTTGCCAACGCCAGACTTGATGTCAAGGTTACCCCTCTTGAGAAGTTCCTCGTAGACAATCCCGAGCTGTAGCCCGTTTACTACTAGTACACCCTGTTCGACTGATACCGAGCTTCTAGTTTACGACACCAAACTTCGCGTTGACGAGTAAGAATCTCTTCTGCCTGACGGCTTGTGCTCACAGATTCTGGACAGGCGTCACGTGTTTCGCACGGTCATTCACAGTCCAGCGTGTGCGTTGCGTTCCTGTCTATGCATGAGGACGACTTGCGCCATGGGTAAAAAGGGGAGCAACCGGCGCTCCGTCGCGGCAACAGCACCGCAGGTATCTAGCTCTCGTCTACTCGTAGGTGCGCTGCACACGTTTTGCCTCCCGGATATCGTACTGCTGCGTCCCCGCGGACGACTGCGAGTCGGAGCCGGACTGCGAGTCCAGGGCGGACTGCGAGTAGAAGCCCGAGTCGGGACTGCGTGCGAGAGACGAGTCCCAGCTGCCGCGCGTCGTGCGCTGTGGCTCGCCCGTTGTGGCACTCCACCGGGACGCCATCGGTGCGGCGGGTACACCGAGGCTGAGGCTGGCCGCTGTGATTGCGAGCACGGACGGCGGCGGCGCGAGCGAGTCGTGTGCGCGCATGGGCGGGCTGGCGGTGATGTCCATCACGGGGCCCTCCTGAGACGTGCGCGCGGGCGGCATGGAAAGCGCGGCCTGGATCCTGAGCGTGTCTCCGCGTTCAAGCACGGCCTCGAACCGGCCGGACGTTGTGCGCCTCGCTGCGGGGAGTATGAACGGGCTCACGGGCGCGTTCGCAGGAGTGAACCCGTCCCGCTCGAGCAGCTCGTTCACGTGTACTAAGAAGGAGTGAGATTATGTGTGCGAGGCAAATGGGAGGACGAACAGAAGTGATCAAGTCCGCGCCCGAAGTTCGTACGGCACACGATGGCCAGGACTAGTACGACCACGGCGAGAAGGAAGGACGCGCCAAAGTTCATTGCTAAGAAGGGCCAGACGATTAAGGTCCAGCGGAAGATGGGAGAGCTGGCTAGGAGTGCGACGTGAAAAATGAGGAAGAACACCAGCATGACGATGAAGCCCGCTGCAAGCCGGCGACGCTCCGTTCGCATTGAGGAATCGCCCTGATATCTCTCAGCGGGAAAGTCGGCAGAAGAGATGCAATGCTCACCAAAATGACCAAGGGCAATGCGAACTTGAACTGTCAGTTGGAGTTTCACCGGCGCAGAGAGTGATGCTCACAATGAGGGCGATGGTGCACATGCCGAGGTAGCCGTCAAATTGCGCCTGTCGCAGGAATGTGTGCATTAGACCACCAGCGATCTGGTCGATCCAGAGGGCTGCCGTAAGGACCACAAAGAAAAGGTAGAGGCGTAGAAGTGCGGAGAACGCCATGAGAATCTGCGCCAAACTAGTCAGATGAAATGGAAATGACGACCTAGGGGACGGCGTACGCTGTACAGCTTTCTAATCTTGGGTGAGCTGCCCACGCTACGGAAGTTCGCTCCAAGCCACATCTCAGAGCGATGTCAGTTGAGAAGACAATTCTCGGCGTGGTCGACTCACCTTGACGAGTTTGTGGGAAAGCACGGCTGCGACGACGAGCACCACCACATTAACCACAGCAACAGAGATCTTGACAAATTTGAGCGTAGGAAACGCGACAGGATGACAGGGACAAACATTGAAAATGTCGCGCAGTTGCCAATAGTGGGGAAGCAGGTCGGCACCACCACAGACTTCGTTAGCCACCAGCTGATCGAACCGGGAGTGGAACTTGAGCGACCGGAAAATATTCCAGATGGAGAACACGGTAGCAAGCGACTGCCCAGCGAGTGAAGATGCGCTGTTGCGGGGGGTGAACAAACGAACGCGGTACAAAAGGAGGCCCCGTACATATGTGGCACGCTTTCCTGCGTGACCTGCTCGGTCGTCAGCCACTAGCAAAGGAGTGTAAAGAAAAGAACGAACTGCAATGACAGAGATGATGAGAAGCCAGATGTGGAAGAACAGGAACGACACGTCCTCGCGTTCCATGTCCTGCAGCATCTGCTCGGGATACCGCAAGGCTGCAGCGCACGCATTGGAAATGAACAATCCGCCGTTGGAGTCGCGGACACCGCCCTCGGTGTTGAGACCAACAACAGTGGCGCCTATCCTCGACGAGCCTTCGACTCCAGGGAGGATGACGACGTTATTTGGATAGAGCAGCCGTCGAGCGTAACGCTGTGCGATGGCGACGCGGGGCTCAGGGCGGTAGAGCGAGCGTTTGACCTTGCGAGGGGTGGGAAAGGCGGTCTGGCTCTCCTCCGCCTCTTCCTCGTCTTCAGTTTCCTCGTCGTCGCTGTCGTCGTCGTCGCTGTCACTGTCTGTGTCACTGTCGCTATCGTCGTCGCTGCCGTCTTCGTCCTCCTCGTCTTCAGCGTCGTCGAAGTCCGGATCTTCTGAGCCGTAGGGATCCATCTCAGGGAGAGGGTTGCTGCCCACATTGGCCGGCTGGCTGGTGGTGTCGTTCAATAGGGGAGAGAGTTGCGTGCACATGCGGGTCATCGCCTTGAAGTCCCCGGCCGTGAGACCGTCGCTGGGCAGCTTCTGGCACGAATAGAGCGCGGTGGGACTCGTGGCCACGACGGCGAGGACGTCCCGCCGCGCTCCCGCCACTTCCATGACCTGCGGTCATTTCGTCAGGTTCGACGACGATGAAAGAGAAGGCCAGACGGACATCGATAAGGAGGTGACGACCCTCGTAGTTGACGGAAAACGAGATAGATTGGATAAGAACGAGCGACACGCAGTGCAGAAAGGCCGCGAAGACGAAGGAAAAATGAACGCGGGTGAGCGTCGTGCGTCGGCACTGTGGGCGGTCGTGTGAGCACCATTATCTGCATCCGTCGCAGAAAAAAAGCGCCGTACAGCAAGTTGCAACCTGGAGCGCAAGGAGCTGAGCATGTTTGGGAGCACAAGGACCGCGCAGCGGAAGAGTCGAAGAAAAAGGAAGGGAGCGAGGGCACAGACGGGCACTTGGGGGAAACGCAGAAACCCAAAGGGCGCGGGGAAGCCGCCTCGTGTGGTATTTAAAGCCCATCGTCAAGGAGATGCCGAAGGGCTTGGCATTGACGTAGGTCGCCCCGCCGTCGCGAGGACGCAGCGGCGGCGCGGTGCGCAACAACGCAGAGCTATCTGCGAGGCGGGCTGTGGCCTGATCGCTGCAAAGAGCGGCTGGGTGGTCCGCCCCGTCCGCCAGGATGCAGCCTCCACTCTGCTGGGTCGATCGACAATCATCGCCAAGACTCCGCCCAAGAACATCCGGGTGCCGAATGGGTGCCTACTAGCGTGGGAAACATCTGAATATCCCGCCTAATACTGGAGAGCAACAAATACTAGGAAGTAGTGGAACAATAGGACTTTCTGCAACTGCGACTATTATTTACATGGAATATTTGAAATGTTCTCCGTTGCGTCCAGTCTTCCCTGCCCTGTGCCAGGAGAAGGGACCGTCCCGGGTCCATTGTCCGCGACGTACTGCGCTGCTATTAGTATTGGTCACCTTAATCCGGCCTGGAGACAGGTGAAACCGAGCGCTCTCAGCGGTGGGCCACGAGAGCCGAGCATTACTACAACCGAACGCCCAGGCACTGGATCGCGGTGCGCGACCGAGCTGCAATTCAAGTTTGGTCCTCTCAAGTGTACTGCCATCCTTCGGGAGATTCTATGTCGAGACCTCAGCTCGCAACCTGGAGCCCAATTGCATTGTTGGACGACCGGACTCCGTCAGTTGAAGAACAGATTGTACCCTCGAGGAAGCGACGATCTCATAGATCCAATCGCTAAGATGTTTGCGTATACGACTTGAGGGTTGGGACGAGCGTGTAGTATACACACGTCTGACTCCAACCCAGCAGCAAAGCCGCAGGGCTATGTAGGTGGCGCTTGATAGATTCGCATCACAGAACCCTATGTGGTCTGCACCCGCGTAGCAGATCCACAGCCCAGAGACGGATATTTGTATGGTCCTGCAAGCTCCGTATTGCATCGTCGACTCACTTCCGTGCGGTGCAATGCACCCGAGCCACCTCTGCAAGCACCATTCTTCGCCCCTCCGCTAGGAGAATGCAGGTGCAGCGGACTATTCTGCGTGTAAGTGACATGCCCGAATCTGCATGCTGAGACACCGGGCGCCGGAGAAATGCGGGGAGGAAGGAAGGGAGGGTGCATTCTTCGATAAGCGCGCGGATAGGCGAGCTCCGAGTCCGGGGCGAGACGCGTGTTAGCACGCAGGCACTCGTGCACCGGGCCAGATCCCAGATCCGCGGCGCACATTCCAGATATACCTGCATGTTGGAGCTAGGCACAGCTGCGGGGTTCAGCATAAAAGGAACGGAGCGGACTTTGACCGCACCTCAGTTCAGCTTCAGTCCCTGCAGAGGTGAAGACAGAGGTGCGCCGGAGAGCTCACAGGTCTCTCACATCGTTGACACGTGGTCAGCACGAGTCCGAGTTACCGGCGGCTACCCTGTCGCCTAACTCTGTCCATTGCATACCAACTTCCCGAGGGCCAGCACACATCGCAACCCCATCCGTGCGTCGTCTAAGCGTCTGTTCGCATTTAGACTGATACCAAACCTCCATCAGAGCCATGTATTACCAGTCGTATTACCAGCCACCCCCGGTGCCGTCGTGGTACATCTCGCCGCGGCCCCTCCCAGTCCCGATCCCAGTCCCGCTCTACCCATACGCAGCACCAACACCCGTAGCTCCATCTCGGCTGCTGCCACAGGTCCACCCGATCAGCGTCCTCCAGGACGTACAAGTGAAGGCGCCAGTGAAGTCATTGCAGCTTCTCCACCGCTTCTCCGAGCAGCAGCGGATGTACGTGTACTCGATGCTCCTCTTGACGAGTGAGACGGCGTCGAGTAGGGCAGCGCTGTATTGGGTCGACATGCACCCTCAGCCGAACATTCCCCGCGGCCCGTACACGCGTCCCGGCGTGTGCATCGTGCGCCGGCACATGGACCCGTATCTGCTCGCCGAGCGCCTCATCCAGAAGCGCACGGAGTGGCCCGCGGTCAAAGACAAGACTGTCACCGTGGGCGACTTCGTCGACCAGCTTGTGAAGCACAAGATGAACGAGTTCGCATTCGACGCCGGCGTGGACGAGGTCGCGCTCGCGCTGGGATGGTACAAGAAGGCGATCGGGCTGTTCAAGAGAGAGGGACTCGTGGAGGTCAAAGAAGAAGACCTCGATGAGTGGAAGCCGTGGCCAGCACGCAGGTGGTGGTGAATTCGCGGGGACAGTGATTAGCAGAGCCAACTGGACTCTCGGTTCCCAAGTTCGGTGCCGCAAGTACAGTTGGCGGGCCTCGTATGACTACATGACCTTCTATGCGCCTTCTTGTACCCATTTTTACGCGCTCCCTTCCGACATGCTTCGCGACGAGAATACCAGAATCAACCTGCTCAGATTGACCGAAAAGCCAGCGCGCGCAAAATCGGCAGAGCCAGAGGCTATGGCGCCAGAACAGTACGCAGCGCCCGTCCACCCCGTGCGCTCACGGGCCCATTGGCGGTTGCAAGTCCGCGAGCGGTAGAACTTGCAGAGGTTGCAGCGAGCGCCCGAGGTTGGCAGAAGGAAAACTTTAGCTTGATTCCGGTTCCGACTCGCGGACCCTTTCCCCTGGCTTTTCCCCGCACGATCATGAGCAAGTTCAGATACTCGGTGAGCATCGCGCCGGGTCCTGTGTAGCATCGATCTTACTCTTGAATGTGAAGCTTGTGAAAGATATCTTCGTTCAGGACGATCCGGGTTACGTCCCCTCGTCGGAGCAGGTCCCTTCTTCCGACTAATCGGACGTGCATCCGTCAGCTGACCACGACAGCTCAGATTCCCACGCGATTTGGGCTCCTAACTGACAACTGGCCGGATGTCGAGCGGCTCAATGCATCGGCCGAGCCAGCGACGATGTTCAAACTGCTCTTTATCGCCCGACACGGCGAAGGGTTTCGTCAGTTCTATGCCTTTCATTCACCGAATGCTGCCCTGAGTCACACACCAGACAATGCTGCATCGCGCAAATTTGGAAAGGAGGTCATTGTTATGCCCTACCCGGCGCCCGTTCTCGACTGACGTTGCGTGCGACCGGACAAGATATGGGAAGCGGAAGTCGTCGGCCGTTTGCTCGGAAGATAAACACCAGATTGACGCCTCGCGCAGTCATTGGGCATACCTCACGGGAGACGACGAGTTGACATGGGGCCGTGAGTCCAGAGCTAGGTCTTTACCAGGACTTTTGACCTGCAGGGCTGACTCTTCGCCTTAGCCGACCCCGAACTGAACGAGCTCGGGATTCGGCAGGCTGAGCTTGCGCACCAGGCGTGGGAGCAGTCCAGTGCACCCGCGCCCGGCTTGGTCGTGTGTTCGCCCCTTCGCAGGGCCCTGCACACATGCTCGATCACGTTTCCCGGACGCCAGGCACGCGTCATAGAGGTCCGTTCGCATTCTCCGAGGCGCCCCCTGATGCTGAACCCATTTTTGCGCGCAAGGACGTCCGCGAGCTCATAACAGGCTACTCCTGCGACTACCGGCTGCCTGCTTCAACCTTGCGCTCGCAGTATCTCGAGCACGATTTCGCTGGGCTTCAGTCTGAAGCGGACCCGTATGCTGGACTCCGGGAAAACCACGAACAGCTGGTACAACGTGTCCGGCGAGTTCTGGATCGGGTCTTCGAAGAGCAGCCACAAGGTGAGCCGCCCTGGCGTCAGGGATGAGCTAATTGAAGACATATCGAGCCAGTTGTATCGATCACTGCACACGGCGACTGGATGAAAGCCGCTTCAGAAGTCCTTGGAAGGAAGGCGTATCGCATTCCTACTGGTGGTACGCCTTGGGTCGCGTTCATTCTTGCCTAATCCGACTGACTGTCCTCGGTGACTGCATAGGGGCAGTCGCGTTCCTCGTCAAGGCAGATCGCTTGGACCAACATATAGACTGATAGACTGGACATAGCCGTGACACCTAGGGATGTTGTCCCGACTCGGAAATTCTAGAAGTGACCTTGTGGGCGACTTGCCGCGTTACCTCCCGCAGAACGTCATGACGACATACCGAACTAACGCCACCAGCAGCGTCGTTTGTCTTTACCGTCTGCGGGTTCATTCCACCGGGTTCTCTCAGCCGTGTCAAGAGTAGGAAAATGGGACATTTGCTCCACTCGAACGAGAACTTGCAGAGTTGGTGTCCTCGCTATCGAGATACGCTACTGACCACCCATCTTAACGCAGCAAGGCTCTCCCCGCCCGGGTACACCATGGACGGGCCGTCACTACTCTCGTATTACGCACAGGGCCTTGCCTTGCCTTGCGTCACTGTTGCGTTCTAATTCTAGGCCTGCTTAGGGATTCTTGCCGTGTATTTCTGCCTGCGATGCCGCCTTCGCACGGAAGTGTGCAACGTCGGCAACGGCAAGAGGGTGTGTCCAGGCTATAAAAGCGACCCGCCTTACCCCCTGGCTCCTCGTCGCAGAACCGCACCTCGCACACACGAATCATGAAGTTGCGCGTCTTCAGCCTCCTCTTCTCGCTCTCCTGCGTCCTCTTCGCTCTCGCTGCTCCCACTGTCGAAACTAAGGAGATCGTCGTCGACAAGCGTCAGCTCGATGGCATAACGGACATCCTCGGACTGCTCACCGGCGCGACCAGCCTGCTCGCACCTCTCCTTGGCCTTCTCGGTATATATTTTGTTTATCAAACCCGCGATATACTAGACGATAATCATTGCTGTCAGGTGGGCTTGCCGGTGGCGGCGGAACTACCGCTCCTCCTACCACTGGCGGCGGCACGGCTCCAAACCCCGCGGACATCATCGCGGAGATCACGAGCATTATCGCAGGTCTCACGTCTTCCCTCGGTGGCATTCTCCCCATTGGAAACGCGCCGGCGAGCTCCCAGGACGACGTTGCGCAGGCTGTTGGCCAGATTGTCAACGTGCGTATTACCCTCAGGCGACCGCGCCATGGAGCCGCTGATATATATTTCTCTCGTACAGTCGGTCGGCCAGGCGGTTAGCACGCTGCCCGTGTCGCTGATCAACCTGCTCGCCGTGGTCAATCTCGACATTAATGTCACGCTCCTTCTCACCCAGCTCAACGTCGTCATCTCAGGCATCCTATCGCTAGTCTCTCCCATGTACGTCAACCCCGTACATCAGTGCTGATGCTCACCTGGTACCAGCGTCGCTGTGCTCACATCCCTGCCAACGGGAGGCCTTGGCCTTGACTCCGTCTTAGGCCTGCTTGGTCTCCTGTAACATGTGGTCCAAACGTAGTCTCCTTCACAGACTTTGCCGTTCGAAGATAATCGTCCAAACGCGATATCCAGAGTACACGCAACTTACTAACGCCGATATCACCTTGACGCGTGAAGGGAAGATCCCTCTGAGATCGGATTGTGTGACTGGCCCTGAGAGATTCTAGTGCCGCGCCTGCACAGTGCATGGCCAGCTTCTCAATTGGTCCGTTGAATCTTCTTGTTCTGCTGACAAATTTCATCCGGTCCAAAATGGCGCCACTTGCTCCTCTTGCGGGTACATTTCCTACGGAAAGCACGCTCCCGAGCTGCTCCCAAGAGCTGAAAGTGGCACAATACTCGGCCCTCAGTAGCTATGACAGTTAGCTGTGCTGGTGGATGCCTGGGAAGTTCGTACGAAGCTGGGTCGTCCATTGCACCCGGTTCAGCTGATTCATCCATCTTGATCCATCCCATTGTTAATCTCAGGGCGCTGCAGCTAATTATGATCCTCACCGATGTGGCACTGTCACATCTGCTCGGTGTCTCTCTGCATCGTGGACTTGCGCTTATCCAACACGGCGTCGGAGCCGAACAAGCCGTCCTCCTTCTGCCTCGTACCTTCGCCGTCCCTTGCTAGTGGGCACCTTTAGCCGGTCTCTTCCCATGCGCTTTTGACCGAATGGGCATCCCTCTTCGAAGACGTGAGAATGATCCTGCTACGTGCGCGAATCATAGCTTCCTCGCATTACCCTGCCGCTGACCTGTCCCCGAAAGGTCTGTAATGATCGTGGAGAAGGAGGTGAACCAGCTTCGCCTCACCTTGGCACCATACCGGACGACTATCGATGGCGTAGGCTACAACAGGGTTATGACGAGCTTTTTCATGGTGCCCACGCGGGTAGCCATTCAGACATCGGTCCCTCTTGCACAACGCGCTGGTCCGCAACATTCGTAAGCTCTTCGCAGCGACGTAGGATCTTTTTGTGCTCATAGAGAGTTGCCGTGCAGTATTTCGACCGGGATCATCGTCGCGGTAGTCGTTCCAGTCGCGGTACTCGCCCTCATCGTCACTGGATTGCTCTATTTATTCCGCCGTCGCCGTCGTCAGCGCCGCAGGGAGAGAGAGGGCATACTGGACGACCCCCTGCCAGTACGGCTTTCCGACGACAGCCGCTCACCGTCTCTTGTGCCTGGCATGGTCACTGCTTGGAACGGCACAGCTGCCACCCTTGCGATGGCAGAAAACCCGTCGAGGAACGAGAAGGTCGCTTTGGCGCTCGCATACGAGCCTCATCGACTGCGGAATCCAGGTGTAACATCCACAGGGGCCGAAGTGCCCGTTCCCGTCGGCCCTTCCACTCGAAGCATGTCACAGCGTTCTGCTCGTTCGACTGCGAAGGGAGCGCGCACCGGCTCGCCATTTCCTCCAGAATACCACGTCGCAAACGCCAATGGCCGCTACAGCCTCAGCACGGAGTCGCAGTATACGAGCACTATTGTCACGCGCCGCCCGTCGCAGCGGAGAGTGGATGCCGTATATCCCACCGTGCCCGTCTTTCTGGATTACATCGGGACTCTCCCCGGAGCGGAACGACGGAACATCACGCAGTACGCTCCGACTTTCCTCGCACAGGACTACTACACGCTGGACGAGCTACGTGGCCTGACCCAGGCGGAGCTCTGCGAGGCGATTCCTGGGCTGACGCGCGGGAATGCGGACTATATCTGCCAGATGGTCGCTCAGGAGCTCGAACGCATTGAATGCGTGTACGGAGCCGCGTTCTGAGTTGTTGGCTTGTTGCCTGTCCCGTTTGTTGACCTTCATGAAGACTGATTAGCGCTGTCAATTTCCTAGCTGGTTCTGTGCCTGTTGTGCCTGTTCGTACACACTCTCTTGCAGTGGGACGGGAGAATGACGCACCGTTTTCGTCTGCAATGCATGCCCCTCGCCAACCTCTCCCCCCAGAAGGATACGATATCGCGTGAGATTCTCCCTTGGTCTGTATCTGGGATATCCCTTGGAACGCACATATTCGGCCCTGACGATCGAGAACCGCAGGCCCAGTCGGTGAGCTATTTACTTTGAACGATTATCTTCGAACGTAAAGTCGGCGAAGGAGACTATGGGCGCAGCTTGATGTGAACTGGGTTGGTTAACAGGATGCAAGGAAGCCGTAACTCTGGTTAGCCAATGATCACACAAAGATCTTCCCTGTACTGAAACTCTACATGGTGTCATATGAAAGCGCAAGGGTTTCCTATGTAAATACTCAGGTCGAAAACGACCGGAAGTTTTCGACAGGTGCTTGCCGAGTAACGGACGCTGACTCAGCAACCCCAACGTGCCATTGAGGATAGTAATATCTCCGCGCCGGTCGTATCGACTAGCCACAGAAAGAGCAAAGTCGCCGTGGTGACTAGGATTATAAGATCACCCGTCTCCTCAATGGCTTCGTTTCGATTCCTCTTCTCACAGACTCTCACAGCCCACAATGCTCGTTCTCGTTGCCGGCGCTACAGGCCATCTCGGCCAGCAGCTCATTGACAGCCTCGCCTCTCGCGGACACCGCGTCCGCGCCCTCGCTCGCGATCCCTCTAAGCTGAAGGATTCTTACCTCGCCAAGCTAGAGACCTTCGTTAAGAGCGAGACGTACTACGATATCACTGCTCTCGACCACGCCTGCGCGGGTGTCGACGCGGTCATCTGTGCCTACTACGGTATCCCGGAGTTGCAGCTCGAAGGCAACCTCTTGCTGCTCCGCGCAGCCGAGCGTGCTGGCGTCAAGAAGTTCATCGCGTCGACCTGGAACAGCGACTGGAGCAAGCTGAGGCTCGGCCAACATGAGCACTACGACCCGCTGATCGCGCTGCGCCGCCAGGCCGAGCTTGCGTTCAGCATCAAGCCCATCTACATTATCTCGGGCGTGCTCGCAGAGGTCCTGTTCTGCCGCCCCAACCGCGGCGGGTCCGTTCCCACCAACAACGGCATTCTGAGCCCGGAGCGCAAGGTCCTGGAGACCTGGGGCTCGGGTCACAAAGTCTGGCACTGGACGACGGAGCGCGATGCAGCCGAGTTCGCCGTCCGCATCATCGAACGCGACGACGCAGCGCAAGGCGGGTTCTGGCGCGTCTGCTCAGGTTCGAACTCGCTGAGGGAGCTCGCGGCGATGTACGAGGCGGTCAGAGGCGTCAAGGTCGACGTCCACATCAACGGCTCCGTGGAAAACCTCAGGGAGGCGGCACTGCGGGCCAGGGAGAACGGCTCTCCAAGGTTCTCCTTCGAGTATATCGGTCTCTTCTACCAGCTCTACCAGGTTGACGGGACTTGGGAGCAGATGGAGATCGACAACGATAAGCTCGACGTCCGCGCTACTCCGTTCGTCGACTTCCTGAACAACCACCCAGAGTTGTAATTAGTTGCTCCAGTACGACAGGACATGTACACAACCTCGTCGATTTCGACCAACTTCGTTTATGCTGCGACCTTTTTCACCTTCAAGTTGCCAGTCAGAGCGATGGCCGCGTGAACGTCTGGGTTAGGTAGACGAGGCTTACACGAATCTATCTCATTATTAGAGCCCGCTATCTGATAGAGTGGGCAGTATTTTTCGCACCCGACCCGTCCGCCGTGCACGGCGGCCTCGCACCACGGAGCGCAGTAACACAGCCACACCGACGGGAAAGGACCTCGGCCCTTGCCGGACAGCCACGGTAGAACCGAGGTGAGACTACGCGGACAAGTAGATTACAGCAACAGCAGGTGGACGACCAGAGTGTGCGTATATCGGGTTTCCTACGACAGAGCATAAAATCCGGGACATCGAGAGCAAATATAAAGCAAGCAGGGTAACAGCACCGAGTTCCACATCCCGTGGCACACATCGCGCCAATCAAGATCGAAAACATAAATCGCCGGACGAGACAGGGACTAGAACTGCACGCCAAGGTCACTGACGAACTTGCCCCACTGCGCATCGAGGCTCTGGTCCCCAGGACCGAATCCGACTGCGCCGAGTCGGCCCTCGAGGAGCGCGGAGAGATAAGCGGGGTCATCATAAGGTGACAGTGGAGACACAGGCGACCCTTGTACGTGGGAGTTCTGCGGCACGGAGAGACCTTCTAGCGAGCTCATCCCGGTCTGCAGCTGGAGACCGCCAACTGGCGCGTGGGCCTCCGACGGCAGGACGGGTAGGGACTGCGTGTGCATCGGCATCGGCATGGCCATCATCTGCTGAGGCTGCATCTGCATAGCGACCATGTGGGGCGAGGGCGGTAGGGGCAGAGTCGACGCATGCTGCGGTGGCTCTGGCTGTGGCGTCCGTATCCGCGGGAGTTCCTGGCCACTCTGGGGCAAGGAATGCGCGCGGCTTGGGTGAGGGTGCGGAGCGAGTCCGCCATTGGAGCCGTTCATCACGTTGCCGCCAGACAAGTTCATTGATTGCGAGAAGTCAGCCGTCCCACTGATACTGTGGCTATGGCCGTGTCCCATGCCGTGCGGCCCAGACGAGTGCGGGCTGGGGATATGTTCGCTGCGCGAACGGGAATGGGAACGCGGCGTCGGGGCCCGCTGACCGCTCCAGTTGGCAAGGCTCGAGTAATTACTCTCAGTAAGCGGGTCGGACGAGCCTGCCGCCCGGTCGTCAAGGTTCCAAGCGCTAGCCGGCGCCCAATACGAGGCGGCCGTCGGGGTGCGACCAGGGCTCGGGGGACGCAGACCGCCGGGTGTGAGGTTAGGGCTGGGAGGACGAAGCCCAGACGGGCTCGGAGGCCGCAAGCCGCCACCAGGACTCGGCGGACGCAGGCCGCTAGGACTTGGGGGAGCCAGCCCTCCCGGGCTCGGCAAGAAGTTGCTCCCACTATCGTTAAAGCTGCCAGACGCAGCGCCCGGACTGGGGACAAACGCGTCGAAGCCGCCGTTGGACTTTGGAGATGGAAGGGGTGAGTTGTTTCGGCTGCCAAAGTGACTGTTTCTCCCTGACGGCGAGCGCGACAGACGGCGGGACCGAGTACTGGGCGACGCGGACGGCTTACGGATGACGGTCGTCTTCCCGAAAAAGGCCATATCTTCGTCGGCCTGAGCAGTAACAATATGCAGGGGACGACGTCCGCGGTGCGGAGGGTTCATCTGGTAGTCCTGATATGCCTGACGGGCCTTGATCTGCAGCTTCTGCAGTATCGGCTGGCAAAGACGTCAAGGTCTGTCTTCAAACCGCAGCATGCTTGCTTACCAGGGCCTTTGCACTAGCCACGGATGACGACGCGCTCGCCTTCTGGAACAACACGCAGGCATCGTCGAACTTGGACAACGCTTCCCGCACATTATTCGCGCCGGGGATACGGGCAACATACGATCCAAGGACCATCTACAATGGTTCAGAGCTATGTTGATCATATCGAGCTGAGCACGCACAGCCGCTGAGAACTAGTAGCAGGTCAGCGCCCAGTTTCCAGGCAAGGGTACCGTCAAACGTACTGCATGCGACCAGAAAAACCAAAAGCGGGCAATCAGGGTGTACTGATTGAACAGCCCGTTAACGGCGTCGATAATGGACATGGCGCTCCGCGTCGTGGCGGCCACGCTCGGCGCAAACTTGGTGGACAGCGGGTCCGACGGGTTTTCCGCCACCGCCCGCGCGAAGAAGGAGCGGTGGAGGTACATCACGGCTGGACGGCATTAACGTCGGCGATTCGTGCTCGCTGCGTTGACTAGAGCTCACAAGTCTCTTTCAGGATGTGCGCCGTCACGCGCTGCATTGTTAGCCCGATGGCGGTGGTGTCCGCCGGATTGATCATGAGCGTCGGCGGTATCGCAAACTCGCGCACTGCGAGGGCCACAGGCGTCAGCGACACTGACACGTTGCTGCGCACGGCGCGCGCCCACTGACCCAGCTTGTCCAGCTGCATGATTGTGCTGTACGGCGGTGGCTTCGCGCCGAATGCTTGGTCGATGAGCGACGCGAGGACCTTCCGCGTGTAGTCAAACTTCCACGCATGGACTGCGACGCCGCGTCACCAAATGTCGGCGGAAAACAAGCACTGCGCACGCACAACCCTGTTCGAGCTCGCCGGTGTGACTGTGGCCAGGCTGGACATCCGCCGGCAACTCACTATCCACATGGGAGAGCGCGAAACTCGGTGGCCGCCCGAAACCCAGGCTCTGTTGACCCATCAGCACGGCCCGCTCTCGCTGTGGCCGCAGTTGGCGCACCTGGAGCTGATCAATCGTAAACAGCTCCCAGAACACCGTGCGCCGTTTCTGGGTCTCCGTCGCGTCAAGGTTCCACTTCCCGCTGTCGCGATCTGCAGTTTGCGCCGCAAGTCAGGCACACGAATAAACAAAGCGGCCGTGGGAGGATCACGCACGGAGCCCAATCTGAACGACACAGGACCGATGCTATGAGTAATGCGCTCGGGCAAGGCCTGTGAAGGACGCACCGACTGCGAGAGCTTCGCGCTCAGTCCGAGGACGGCCCAGCTGTTGGCCGGCGCGCTCTTCCGGTAACTCAATTGGAGGTAGAAGCACATCAGCACCTGTGGCGCGCCGTTAGCTCTCATTAGTCGGACATCGGGGTGACGCACGAGTGTCTGAATGCCTGTCAGGCCGATCTCGTCTATGACACCACCGTCGAGTGCGAGCGCGGCGCGGGCGCAGCTGTGGTAGCGCTCGGCGTCGGGCGCGTACGGCTGAGTGTGGGGCGACACGAACGCGCCAATGGCGAGCACGATGAAGAACATGGCGAGATCGTGCGTCCCGAGCGCCTCCTCGACAAACGTGTCGGGCCCAGTAATGCTGACAGGGCTCTCTTGTGCCCACATCGGCGGGGCGCCGCCGGACAGGCGGCGCTGGTATTGGCGCTGCTGGAGCTGCGGCGGCAGCTGGTGCGTCGCCTGGTCGCCGTAGAGCGAGATGAAGACGTCCTCGACCTGCTGGCGCGGGACGGGATCGTACATCCACGCGGCGTGGAGGAAGTACGCCTCGACCAAATTCCAGGCTGTTGGAACATCCGGCAGGGCGGCGTGGAGGTCCGCGCGAGCGCGCTCCGGGTCTGCTATGGGCAGGGTTATCGGGAAGCCAGGGGTGTCGTCCGTCGGCGCCACATTATCTTCCGTATCTTGTAGCAAATGCTGCGAGAGGCAAGGCGCGTGTGAGCGTGAATGCTTCCCCTGGCCTGAAGGGACAGTACCTCAGATCCCGCGGCGGGTCCAAAGAACGTGCTGGCGCCGCTCGGGTCGATGGTGAGGGTCCCCAGAAGCTTATCGTTTTGGTCTTCGGGCGTCGCGGCGGGCGTCGAGGGCGCCCAGCGGGTCGGGTCGTTGAGTTCGAGGGAGGTCTGTAGCGGCGCCTTGAGGCGCAGGAGCTCCTCGCTGAGCAGGGGGTGGGGGCTCGGGGACGCATGCGCGGCCTCGAGCGCCTTCTCGAGCTCGCGAATGCGGTTGGAAAGCTCCTCGATGCGCTCGTGCAGCTGCTTCGTGTCCGCGAGGATGAAGCTGGCGTTCACCGCGCGTCAGCGCTGCGCTCTGCTGCGGACGTGCATGCATACCGGTTGGACTTGCCGGGGATGAGCGAGCCTGCAATCAGTGCAATGCAATGCGGCGCAGTCAGCTCGCGCGCGCGCACACGAGCAGCACCGCGCGCGCACCGTCGGGGCAGATCGCGGAGCAGCCCCTGCGCTGGCACGGGCCGCAGGGCCAAACGCGATCGCACTTGAGCTTGAGCCGTCTGCACTCGGCGCAGCTGAGCGGGCCGCGGCCCGACGAGCGGCGCGACACGCCCTCGGCGCCGGGCGCGCGGAGCTGCTCGCCGCCGCCTCCGCCGCCGCCGCCGGACGTCGACGCGTTGCCGTTCATGGGAGTGTCTGTCTGCGTGCACGAGGGATGTGGCGGCCTGCGAATCGAGGGGCCGGCGGTCGGCAGAACGACAGAGCGTTTAAAGCGGCGCTCCGTCCGTAACGCCCGGGCACGCGGCTGTGCTCGGGAAAGCTCGGAATCGCCTGCATGTGGAGGCCGCTGCCTGAACTGCCAACATGCTGCAGATCCCCGCTCGGTGGGCGACGAGGAACAACCGCTTCCTGGCCAATTTGTCGTGGCGCAGGCAGCGGCCCGAGCGGGCGAGGTACGCGGCGGCGAGCGCGTTCTGTCATGGGCGATCGCATAACAGGCACCGGCGTCCGGAGGCCCACGCGATGGAGAAGAGCCCGGCGCCGAGCTGAAGAACAATCGAAGCACGAAACGCGAGCAGGAGCGTACGATCGACTTTCGATGCAGGCTCGAAGGGGCCCAAGCACTCATCGGCGCCCCTGCGACATCATGGGAGATAGAACCGACGCATAGCCGCTCGTGGTGAGACAAGAGGGTGCAACAACAGGAGATTAGAGGACCCATGATTGAGCACAACGAACGCCGGTGGGATGCGCATATTTATTCGCACGCGCCGCAGCACAAGCCGTTGCATGACCGAAGGTATACATACGGGTCCCCGAGCGCGAATAGTCGTCACTTCGCGGCACGTATAATGGTGAAATAAATACCAAAGAATCGCGTTTTGTTGACCGGCCGAAGATCGCGATCGCCGCATCGAGAGACGGGGCGCGAAGGACACAAGAATGGACCCTAGCACAGTCGTCGAAGACCTGATTGAGATGAGAATGCAAGCGCAGGGAAAGACTGCGGTGTGGACATGAGGTAGATCCTTTCTGATGATGGGCTCCCTTCACTGCAAGCTGTACGCATCGCACCGACCCGCCATAGCATCGTCGTCCAGAAATAACAGGTCCCCAGTTCCAGCGTAAGGGCATGGTGATAGGGAAGGATGGTGCCCAGAACCCGTTCCATGTGCAGCGTGCAAGATGGGCGAAGAAGAGCCTGGCTGTACCGCCAGAAGTCATTTGCAGCCACCCCTATCCCGAGGTTGGATAGCTTATGGGGTTAAGCACGGCCCAACGCAGCGCAACAGAGTATGAAGGGCCATTTACACTGGTCAAGGGCGTACTGAGCGTGCAGAGGGATAGAGACGACGGCGGAGCCAACATGGCGCGCGGCGGCAGCAGCTTGGCAAGCCGACGTTTTGCTGGGCGAGGAGGCGCCAAGTGGCCGTGCGGTAAGCCAGGGACTGGCGCACGAGGGTACGGCGCCAACGATGGCGGAGGAGGCGCGCAGGGCGCACGAGGCGTGAGAGTTCGCGGAGAAGCTCGGAGTTTCAAGTCGCGTCGACGACGTCAGCGGCGGGCGGATCCTCAACCTTGTTCTCCCGCACTACGTAACTGCGATGGCAAGGAGCGTATTATTTTGCAACGAGTGGGTACTATGACTAGAATACGAATTATGCACGGGAAGAAATTACGACTCTACTGCCGAATCCTGACTTCACTGCCGCTGTACCAGCGGTGCGCGAGGCGAATGCACGAAGCCCTTCCAGCGCCTCGGTCTAAGTATTAGTTGCCCGGCTTGACAGCCACGGCAGTCCGCGAGACGTAAAGCCGCGGATCGCGGATGGCCTCGAGCGTGCGGGCCAGGACGTCAAAGTCCCGGCCGGCGGCAACGTGCGCGGTGAGAGACTTGAGCGACGGGTGGCGGAGGATGCCCGCGACGATGCTGTGGCAGGTCCAGACGGCGAGCGCGTCGCGTGACTGCGGGAGATGAACGACGACGTCGGCAAGCGCGCCGAAATGAGCCAGGTCGACGCAGGGCCGGGGTGCCGCGCCGCCGCCGGCCATGTCGAGATGAAGGCCCGTGACGTGCTCCCGCATCGCCGCCGGCCACGACGCCGTGTTGGCGACGCTGTCGAGGCTGAGCGTCGCGGGGCGGAAGCCGGGGAAGAGCACGAGCGTGTCGAGCAGGCTGCGCGGGGCGCCGAAGTGGGCGAGCGCGGGGAAGGCGGCGATGAGGCGCTCGATGGAGGCGACGGTGAGGAAGAGCGAGCGGGCGCCGGTCTTGGTGTCGGTCGAGACGTAGCCGAGCGCGTGCTCCGCGCCGCGGAACCAGCCGAGCGACGTCGGGCACGCGAGCACGAACGTGCGGACCGTCCGGAAGTACTCGCCGTCGCCGGCGCGCGCGTGCAGCAGCGCGAAGAACTGGGCGGCCTGCGGGACGCTGCGCAGGTGGACGGTGTGCAGCAGCACGGGCTGCATCCACTCGTGCACGGCGCGCGAGACAAGCGCCAGCGCGCACGCGTCCCGGGCGTCGTGGGCGGCGGCGTGCTCGAAGACGGAGCGGACGAGCTCGACGGGGAGGTCGTCGAGCATGGCGGCGGGGGCACTGACTCGCTGGTTAGGTCTTACCCAGGCCGTGGGACTAAATAGTCTTCGAAGCCGATCTTCAATCTCGCTTGTCCCTCGATATAATAAAACTTTGATCACGGTCGTCGAGCGCACCAAGGGCCATCAGAGCATGCGCCCCGCGCGCAGACGATTGCCAGCCAACCGTGTCTCGCAATGCGCCCAAGCACGCTGCACCAGCGAGCCCGCCGCGTGTGGCAGCACGTCCAGCGCACCGCTTCGGCCCGTGGTGCGGTGTTGGGCGTAAGAGAGCTTAAAGTTTTTTGAATAGACGCCCCAGTTGGGCAGGTTGATCATCAAAGACTGCCACAACAGAGGCACGTGGCTACATGCACCTTACATAACACACCCTTCGCGGGTACAATGTGGCGT
Source organism: Auricularia cornea (assembly GCA_030578095.1). NCBI lineage: Eukaryota > Fungi > Basidiomycota > Agaricomycetes > Auriculariales > Auriculariaceae > Auricularia > Auricularia cornea. Next base: position 241,408 of record JARLTE010000009.1, on the reverse strand, counting down.
CCTGAACTCAGCAGATACGACTTGGAAGGCACGCTGTCTTTCCCGAGGCGGGGAGGTTCAACAAGTCTCCTCCTCCTCCTCGAAGCAGTGCGAAGATTACGAAGCCGCGAAGGTGATCTTCATTCGCCATCGGAAGTGGATTCCACGCTGGAGAGTTGACTTCCTGCAGTTCCTTGGAGAAAGTTCAGATCCTCGCAACTCAGAAGCCTGGGGAACTGCGGTAATTGCGATGCCAGCACGATTCTGACTTTAGGATCGAATAGCTGCTGTGGCAATCACTCACGCGACAGGGTCGGTTCACCCCTCTTCCCGTTTCTACAACCTGGCATGGGCTCGTGACTCTAGCTTCTAGGTACTGGATTAATTCTCTTTGCCTTGTAGAGAACGTAGGTTTGAACCCGCGGAGAATCGGAATCTGATCCCGCTTCTTCCTTTACCACCAGCGCCGGCAGCTGCAGCGCCGAATGGTCACTGCTCCGGACTCTTGGGCGCGATGCTCGACATTTGCGGCTCATGGGGTCTCGCTTCTCATCATTTGGGCTTGCTGTTGGTTTTGTGGGACCAGGTGAGCGGTAGTCTGACGACGAGTCTGCAAGGCCACGGTCTATCTTGAGCCTGTACCTCCTCTACTCCGGATACGTATGCATGCTGCCTGCTCCGAGCGCGTCAGAACACGCCGAGGAATAAGTAACACCTGACCAGCACCACCTGTTCCTGCTGACAAGCGACTTTTGGCGAACTTCCCATGCTTTTAGCCTCTTCTACCCGATGCTGCGTCACAGGAACTGCACCTTAGAGTCTCAGTTGATATCAGCCGCACTGAATCCACCTGCTGGTCGGCCTTGTCTAGGGTTTACTGAACTGCGCACGAGTCTGGTCACTGTTTCTCCCGTCGTCGAACACAACCATCCGCCTCTCCTCGAGCTCGCGGTGAGGCACACACACGATCGTGATGATGGCTGGCATTCCTGCGAGCATCAACGGCGCCCGGCTTCATGGATACTGAACAGGAGTCGCCGCGCCCTGGCAACTGAGGGGCTACTGAGTCCCTAACACCAATCCATTTGGGAGACCTCGAATAAACGTCGAATTGCGATACATTATGTAGCGTGAAAGTGTCCTCTAGGCGCGAGAAAAAAAGATAGGCGGCTGATAATAAGTTACGTAGAAGGCTGGGGCTGGGGTGGGAGCTGCTGGGGCTGCGCGGCGGGCGACGGCGTCCTCGACGGCTGCGGGAACGACGACCACGTGAGCGGCTGGATCGTGGCATCAACGTACGGCGGGGGCTGCTGGCGCTTGCGGTGGCGCCGCCGCCGCTCGACGAGGATGAAGGCAAGGAGTAGGGCGAGGAGGACGAACGCCGTGCTGCCGAGCGCGATCCCGATGTACACGCCGGCGGGCGTGCGCGAGTGCGACGATGACGGAGTGCGCGTGCCGGACACATCGGTCTGCTGGGAGGTTGGTGCTGAACTCGTTGACACGGGTCGCTCCACCGGTCGGTAGCTGCGAATGGAAAGTTAGAGCTGTGACTCCCGCGCGACCCAGGAGCCACATACACAATGCAGTCGAGCGTGACGGCTTTTAAATCGTCGGTGTTGGTCACGACGAGCGTGTGCTCTCTCGAGTCGTCGAGAGGCATGCTGAACAGCACGACGTCGTTCTGTTGCATCGGGCTGTCGCCTGTGAGGTCGAAGACGCGGCCATCGACCGAGACTCGAAAGCGGCCGTGGTCGTAGTTGGTGTCGGAAATGTACCAGACGTAGCTGCCTGCTCGACGGCCGTGTGAGTGCCTGGGTGCCTGACGATGATCTCGATATCGCACCATTGAACGAGACGGAAAACTCGGAGCCCTTGGCGTACGACAGGTGCTGGGTGCCGCCCGAGAACTGCCACTCGTCCGAGCTTGGGATTGTGCGCCACTGGCCCGTGTAGACGACTGCGAGAGGGCGCGGCGAGAGGGCTCGGTCAGCGCGCGAAATGGGCGGCCGCAGCCAAGGGGGCGGCGAGACGCACGCTGCGAGAAGTCGTCATCCTCGATCCTGATGTCCTGCGGCGTAGGCGTTGGGACAGCCGACATTCCGTAGTTAGACTGCGTATTGTAGAATTAGGGAAAAGGGCAGAGAATGGGAAAAGAAACGCGAGGTCGCCGGCCCCTTGCGCTGGCGCTGGTCGGAAATCAACGCCAAAGGGTGAGCGGGCAACAGCAAACACCGCCCAGCGCCCGGCGCTTCTGCCGCGTCGCACTGCGATCACAAAGGAACCGGATCAACAGGCCCAATTAGGAAGAACAACGCAGGGATTCACGGGATCTTCGAAATGTTTAGTCTGAGTCTGTGACTCTCGAGAATCCGGTGAATTCGCAGCAGGATACCGGGGCAGAGCTGATCGTACACGGCGCGTCCCTGTCTGCCAGCGCGGCAGGAGAAGGAATGATCACAGTTCCGCACGCGTCAACACGCGGTCGTCCTCCTCCAAGCAGCGGACCAGAGGGCTATCCTCCCACAGGACCTGCTGCGCCCGGCTCGCCTGGTCGAGAGTCATCCTGTTCCAGAGCGCGGCGGCGAAGACTGCGTGCCCACTGGCGGACGGGTGAAAACAGTCGATGTTACTCAGCGCTGCAAAGCGGGGGCGGCCAACCACCTCAGTTGCCACCCATTGTTATTTTAGTAATAGATACTGACCTTGAATCGGATAGGTGCCAGAAAGCGGTGCGTTAACAGGCTGCCAGGTTACCGCACTGGGACAGCTTAGTCAACCACCCGTCGGACTCGCACGAAGGTTGACACCGCCTTACAACTGAGGGTCCCCGAGAGTCTGATAGTCTCGCACGATATTCTGCAAGCGTGTGTCTCCGGATTGATGAGTACGTAGTCATCCTGCGTAGTCGCTGCGGCGCGGGACTCACTGTATTGCGAGATCAGGATATCCATCCCCGCACGCGTCAATTCGCCGAGGAACCCGCCGAGGAGCATACACTGTCGGCACAATCAACCGCCGCGGACTCCCAGCGGGACGCATATTTTGTTTACCGAGCATAAAACGTTGACATGCGGAATGGCCTCTCCGAGGAGTTGTTGGCTGAAGGTTGACTTGGTCATCCTCTCACGCCCCGAAGGGTGCCTGGGCTCACCAATAGGGTTGATTCTGAGTGAGCTGTATAGAATTTATCAGACGAATTGCCATGAATAACTGAAAGAACCTCACACCGTATATCTCCGTCAGTGGCAACATCCCAACAACGTTGACAAGAACGTTGGCTGGGGCGAAGTGTCAGCTAATACGAGGATATCAGGCGGGAGGAACACCCACAAACGCCTCCTCGGACCGCCTCCAAAGCCGCCCGCACGTTTGCTTCGAAGCGATCAGCATTGTCCGTGCTCTGGGCCTCTGCACATCCGCCGCAAACATCATTTGAGCCGATGAAAAGCGTGAGCAGCTTGAACGACGACGAGGAAATGTTCCGCGCGGCCAATTGCGGAATGAGATAATCTGTAGGAGGGTCCGTGAGACGGTTGAGTATTCATTCCGTTCTACTGGCCGTTGATCTCATGTAGGAGGTTGGACGCCAATGCACCGCTCTGAGCAGCGTTCAAATTGTCTAGCGGAGGGTTCCAACCAATCGACCCTGAGGCCGCGGCACGACGATCAGCTCCTCCGGGCTGAGCTCGAGAGACCGACGCCGAGCTAACCAATCGGGCAGATGCTCCCTGAGCAGCGTCAGATTTCTCCTCTCAAACGGCGACGCACGGCGGACGGACCACCGCAATATTCGAGCCCGTGATGGGAGAGGCTCGCGCCCTGCACAGCCGAGTTGTAGTGGCCGACGAGCTGGCAAGGGTCCAATGTGCTCAGAAATGACGCTAAAAGTGCTGAGACGGATGGATGGGCCGTACATTCGGGATGGTCAAGGCGTCGGGGTCGCCGCCGATCGCGAACGAGACGCCGCGCCACTCGTCGAAATCGGTGAGAATGTCGTCCTGGATGCCTGAATGTCGCGTCAATCAATCAATGGGCATCATGGTCTGCCACACGCCGCAAATCAACCTGCCTTTGGCGAAACACCCAGCCATGACGCTGTCTCCTAGAGCCATGATGACCTCAAACTCGTCTGGCCGCACATCCTGAATTGACGTGGAACGAGGGGACCGGGGAGCTAAAGCCGGGCACTGCGATATCTCGGTGACGAAATTCCCCGTGGTTCTGGTGACACTGGCGCAGAAACCGTGCGCGGCCAAGGACAGGAGCCAGAGGACAGCGCAAGGCGTAGGCGACAGACCCATTGATGCTTGCGTGGGAGACTAGTCTCGGCCTGGCTGGCACGTCGGCTTAAAAGTGCTCGGTGCATTTAGTGCGGCGACAAGGATGAACGGCGCTGGCGACTCTATGTCATGAACTGGGTTGAAAGGTGGACTTAGAACAGCAGCAGAGGGGATCGGCGATTCCAAGCAACCACCGCTATACGATGTGTGTCCCGCGTTGTGGAGTTCTGGACTGTGTAGCCTTGATGAGACCAGGGCAATTGGGGCAGCTCGCTCTGCAAAATGTCCAGAATAAGCGCGAAGCATACGGCACCTATTGCTAGGCCGCTCGTTCGGGAGCTGAGAACCTGCCCACTGCCATTGTGACCGACTACCGCATGGGTTCAGACAGCATCCAACGGCAAACTTCTGTGCGAAGCCAAAGTCAGAGAACATGTACCATGAGCCTCGCGGATACAATGATACCAGCGTACTAGGAAACGTCAAACTCCCGACCGGTGCCGATTAGGGACCTGTGCCTGTTGTGATTGCTTGCGCCGAGAAATGTTTTGATTTGGGTAGGTTAATAGCATCAGTGAAACAAGCTGTACGCAACTCGTTGAGGTCAGCTCAAACTTCTGCGTATCCGCTCTGAAGCAGGGCATTTTCCAATTTCTCAGCTCCTACTCTGCGACTGATGGTAGCAGACTCGCGGGAGGCCTCGTGTGTTTCAGTGATGCGATGGAGGGCGGCGCAAGTCGTAAAGCTCTGAGGAGGCTGTGCGCACTGCGGTCGGGGCCGGATCCTTCCTGGCCTGTCTTGACCTTCTTCGAACCAACACAATTCAGCAGTCCGGAGGAATGACGCGAGTGAAGCACGAGTGCGTGCCGGAGGTTGGACGACGCCTTCGAGCGTGCCTGCGCCCAGCGCGTTGTGCGCCCTGCGCAAAGCGACCGCGCAGCGCCGGCCACGTCCTCGACATCGCTTAGGCGCACCGACGGTATCGAGTATTTTCAAACTATCCTGCTGCGGATGACGAACTGCGGATCGCAGTCCCTGTCTAATAGCAACTGCAGGCTCGCGGATGCATCCGCGGATGCCAGATTCGGGGGACCCTGTGTTGCATCCTCCGTTCCCTGACACGTCCGCGCGTTGATATCCGCGTATGCCCGGTCTGTCTTCGCTGCATGCCCGACTCACCGCCAGCAAGCGGTGGGCGCAGCGACCGGAACAGCCTACGTACCGCGGCGCCGGACAATCTGCGCGGTCGCAGCGAACCCGCCACCTCTAATGTCCTGGGACCCGGCCTAGTCATAGTAATCCGTTCCTATCTCACTTTTGGCAAGCGATGCTAAGGATTCGCCAGTGCGCCGCATCACATCGTGTCTGTGTCCACGTGCAGCGACTTTGTTTGCGCTCCTCGGTTTACCTGAGCTCGCAGCAATCGTATATAAGAAGGATTATGGTCGCCGGAGTATCCTATTCTTCACCAGAACTACCCTCACATCAATGTCCGGACAAGAGCGACCCACCCTTCCTGGCATTCGCGACATTCTCGGTGGTCAGTCCTCTTTCCTTTACTGACGAGTCCGTCTGAGATCGCCAGTAGATCCTCGTGATCCACGTCGGCAGCGTACTCCAGCACCGGGCGATCCTCGTTATCCTTCGCTTCAGGCACAATATCCCGCTATGCATGGCAATCCACTTCCTGGGCAGCAGCGACCGTACCCGCATCCTATCCCTGGCGCCGCGAGCCACTATGGTCAACCATCTCAGCAGTTCGCTCAGTATCCTCCTCCGCGGCCCGCGCGTCCATTGTCCATGCCGGGACCGCCGGCGCAACCACACTACCAGCAAGCACCTCAGCACAGTGCGCATCGCCCGCCGGCTCCCAGCCACCAGGCCCCGCCGCCGCCCGGAGGTCACTTCAGCATCATGAGGACAAGTTACGGCCAGAGCCCGTTGACCGTCGCGTCGTCCGCGACAACGTATTCCGGGCTCAGTGGCAACGTTCGCCCGCTGCGGCAGGGCGAATATTCGCAGTACGCCGTCGATACCCAGACCGCGGACGGCATCGACGTCAAGTACCAATGCCCCCATTGCGGGAAGGGGTTCGATCGCCCAAGCAGTCTGCGAGTGAGTTTCACCGTCATCATCCCTTCGCGTTTGCTCATCGGCGCGCCGAGCAGACGCACATAAATTCGCACACAGGAGAGAAACGTGCTTCATCATTTGTCCTAGATTGAGCGCCTGCTGACGACGCTTTTAGCATACACATGTGCTCATCCTGGATGTGGTCGGCAGTTCGGTGTTCTGAGCAACATGTACAGGCAGGTCGCACGACTAACTCAGGAGGACCCGGCTAACTCGTCTTCTCAGACATATGCGCACTGCACATGGTCAGGGTGGCTCCGGCGGTGCGTCATCGAGCTACCAAGACGGCGAGGAAGACGACTACGAAGATGGCACACACGCCTAATTTGGGTCAGCGTTTGGAAACATCGAGCAATTTATGATGACCATATTCACTGTATCTGTCCGGAACCGTTAGATGCCTTTAAGCTTTCACATGATGTTTTGTGTTGTTAATAGCACTTCATAACGCCTTATAATACTTAGATGCTTCTCAACTGCGATGCCCCGCCGTGTGACTGGTGGCGGGCGGCCTGTCAGATTCTTCAGCCCGCTGTTCCGCGCGAAGGCGGGCACACAGGGAGGGTAGGCGGTATCCGGTGAGGTCCCGACTGCTTTTGTCCGCTTGCAGTCTAACTGGGCATGCCTGCACCGGTTTGCTTGAGCTAACACAGCGCATCAATGTCCCTCGGTTCTGGGCGAAGGGGCGCAGCCCGGAATTGCTTACACCGCTAACTCAGGCATAATCTAGACTGGATCGTCAGCTGGAACTTTGCGCAAAGCTCCTAAGGCGAGTCAGCAGCAGCATTGTGAAGGCGACAATCATTAGCTTTCTTGTACTGCCTCTTGCCGCGGGAATAACAGCGGCGTCTCAAGGCCCACCGGTCGAAACCATATCCTTACACGCCCAGTCGCAACAGAAGAAAGTAGCATAAGATGACCAAGGTAATGGCAATCGGCTAACCGAGGCTGTGAAGGATGACGCGGGCGACGGTAGTTTCTCACAGTGGTGAAGCGCCGGACCGACACCTGTGCAGAGCCGGCGATGCCGTCTTGCAGCACTGGCGGTCGGTCAGTCTCCGAGGATGTCCGTCGCACGAAGTTACGGGACTCTCGTTTATCCGACGAGTACAGCAGAAGACATCTCTACACGAGGTAGTCACGCCCCCCATTGCTCCATCTGGCCATCTCCATCAACGACGGAATGGTGCTCCTCTGCATCGCACGACACAGCTTCCACAGAAGCAACGCGGCTCCTGAGAAGCTCGAGCGGAGATCGATCTGCGTGCTTCTTGAACTTGACGCTGGCGAGTTGCAAAACCTCGACGCGACGAGGCAACGCGTCGATCAAAGCCAAGACAGAAGCAACGTCGATGCGGTGGCGACCATTGGCAATGCACGGGCACCCGCGCGAATCGACCAGCTGGAGACACAACGTGTGGAAAGCGGGGAGCTCGGCGAAAAGCTTGGGATGTGCGGTTGCCGCCAGTTCAGACGCATCCAGAAGCCGGAGGACGATCGTTTTCAGGCGCGGGGTTGCTAGCGGGGAGGACATCTGGAACCAAAGCGTTGCGTCTACGATCAAGGTGGATAAAGCCGGGGCGACTCGGGCGAGCAGCGTCTCCGCCACCATGCTGGGTATGCCATGGTCCCAGAGCACCTGACGGGAGAATCCGCGCGAGTCGAGAGCCTTAGCGCCAGCCCCATCTCGAAGAACAAGCGTGTGCGGCATCTGTAGGTCGGAAAAGATGGACAAGGGATCATGCACGGAGTTGTATGTGAAGCTGACTGTAACACTGGGAATATGCTGGTGTTGGAAGTAATTAAGGACCCGGGAGATATACAGGTCCCCAGGGCTGAAGATGGCGAGCTTGAAAGCTTCGAGCCGGATAGAGGCCAATGAGTCCAAGGCTGGCGTATCGACGGACTGCTCGGACCACCACCCTGCGAGTAGGTGCACAGTGAGCTTTTTTGTGTTGGGGCAGGACAGAAACATGTTCCCGACGGCGTGAGGAGTGAGGGGACACTGCGTAACGACAAGAAGCACGTCCTCAACGTGGGGGAACATATCCGGGCCTGCTGCGTCCTCAAAGAACACGCCGTCCAGTTCTAACGCTCGAAGGCAGTTGAATCGCGCATCCGGGCGGACGATAGATTCGATCCGCAAGTCAAAGTCCGTCGTAGTGAGCCTCAAGTGCCGCAGCCCGTGCATGAGCGGTAGAACGTCGCGTACCAGAGCTGCGGCGCCAGATTGACCTGGCGCCGAGAAGGAGAGGTCGATTATGTGAAACGCATGAGCGCATAGGAGGTCACGAAGGTAGGTGCAAGCACGCTCGCGCCAGTCGTATTTCTGTATACAGAGGCTGAGTCGAGTGGGAGCAGGACTGGCGCGGCCGAGCAGCGCCTCCAGAGTAACAAGAACAGGACCAATTGCGTTGGCGGTATAACTAGTTCCGCTGCGCCAGAAGGTGACCCTGATATCGTTCCAAAGCAATGGACACGCGAGGGCAGTCATCCTCCAAGACCGGCAGACATGCGTTGCGCTGATACGACTCGCGAATGGAAGACGCTGCCAGACCTCGCACCACAGCTCGGCAGACAGCGCGGTATCTCGAGCGACTTTTCGATTACGCTCCGAGAGGACGGTGGTAACAGTACTAGCGACCTCGTTGGATAGGATCTGGACAAGCCCGCGAAGCTGGTCGCTGAGAACGAGTGAATAACAGGAGATAATCGGGAATATTTTCACGTCGCACCGTGGGGAGTGTATGAAGTGCTCAGCAACACGGCGCACGCAGGAAGAAAGCTCCTGGCGTAGAGCGGGGGGTATATCGAGCTCCATGGGCAGAAGAGCGAGGAGGGCAGAGTGAAGAGGCAGCGAGCTAAATTGGCGCGCCCCTATCTGTGCGTTGACCTAGCATGGCATCCAGGCTCGTGATTTACCAAGGCCTTGGTTTGTGAATCCCAGTTAGAAGACACAAATGAAGGTCTTATGCGAGTTATAGGGCATCTAAAAGAGTTACGAGGAATGAAGCTTGTCATGCCAGAAGTCTTGCGCAGCAGAGGGCGGGCTGCACAGATTAGGCTGGGTTAGAGGACAAAATACCTTCATATGCATGATTTAGAAGACGTCTGGAAGCGAGATTCGTTGGGTAAAATTGGTCGAAGACCGGGAGCCGCGCGGTTCTTGAAATGTTCATACTCCGAACCTTCGCCTCGACTTCTTCGTCACGACCATGGTCCATCACTTGTCGACGGCTCGTCGCATATGATAATTGCTCCGGCTGGCCTTGGGGTGTTCAAAATATGCTGCATACGGGCTACAGGCAGTCCAAATCACTTTCAGAGTCCACTGCCGACGTGCAGCCAGCGCTCTCCGAATCTACGGCAGGAATGGCCCTCCATCGATGGGATAGAACACCCACGCCGACGATCTAGGCCGTTTGTCAGACAGAAAATCCTTGTCAGGTAATTCACGTACGCATCGACGGCCGGTCCGAGGACAACCTGCAGGTCCGGAGTCACCGTCAGGGTGTTTGTGCTGTTGTCCGCGCTCTGCAACACCTGTCCCAGTCCCTCAATAAATCCAACCGTCCAGAAGTACTGGCTCTGGATGCCGGTCACGTCGTCGCCGACGACAGCGAGATAACCCGCTGAATCATAGTTCCTGAGCGAGATGGACGAGGGGTCGGCTCCCTGCTGGTTGACCACCCAGAGCCCAGACCGGTCGTTCACGGGGAACGACGTGAGGAATGGGTCCAAGAAGAACAGGCTGATAATCCTCCCGCTCGCCACATTCCGAATTTCGTACGTGCCTTGCGGCGGAACGGTTGGCGGAGGGGCGGGGCGAGCGTCGAACTTCTGAATGCCAGTAATTTCAGACTTCGGTGCAAGCCTCAGGTCCCCTGACGGCGTCGACAGAGTAATGCACAGCGAATCCGCGCAGAATCTACACTATGGGTTGGCCAGGCGGACGGTCGCTTTGCTTTAACTCACCCCGCAATTTGACCATCGCTAGAATCGACAAAGGACCATGGGAACGACACGTTCGACGGGGTGAGCGTTGAAGACGGCGATTCGACCGCGTAGAGGCGGGTGAGCACGTTCTGCAAAGTCGCGGTCTTCGCGCTGGCGTCGACGATGACGCTCCATGCCTGATCTGCCGAAGAGGACGCCCGCGCGGCCGTGATCGGGGCGGACACGTTGCTTTGGGCGAGGAGCAGGCCTCCTATTTCCAGCGTGTAGATGCCACTGGTACGCAAGAGAACGGCGCGAGCGCCGAGCGCGGCGGTGAGAAGTGCGAGAACGCGCATGATGAGCTTGGCTGTATGGATTCACACTCATCCTCTCGACCTTTATACCCCGTGAGGAGGCTTGTTTGACGGAGAATTCTCCCACGCGGGACATCCCCTTCTGCTTTCGGCCCGAAACACTGCCAGACAGCCCCGCATGCGACACGGGCGCGATTAACTGCCTAACAGCGCCTGGGGCGGTGTCTCTCTCGAATAAATACTGGTACAGGTCCATCTCTCCCGGCCTCGGCCTTTACAAAGGTCAGCATCAACATGTTCACCACCAATGGACGATCGTAGGTACCCCCTCTCACAAATGGTTCCGTACTCGCGATGCTGAAGGGCGAGCTCAAAGGTTCCTCTCTCGTTTCCTGCTTTAGCGCGCTGACACTGCAGCACACGGGGCTCAAGCGCCATTGTGCTGTGAGCGGCTGCGGAAATCAGACTGAAATAGTCAGCTAATGCTGCGCGCTCGTACGCAATGAGCACGCACACTTCGTAACGGGCTTGCCCATCTACAAACTCTGTGGCTTTTCATTTTCCTGCTAAGCGCACAAGTCAACAAGCTCGGTAGGTCATCTCCCCTCGCAGCCGCGGGACTCAATGAAAACTCGTCCGACGCCCGATCTCACCACGGCCTCATCAGCATGACAGAAGAGTGAAACGAAATGCGAAGCGAGTAGAGAATCCCATCTGAGGGAGAAAGGCAAACTCGTCGAAGTACAGCATAGCCGCGTAAGGCCCCGAGGTCTCTCTGCTGCACCTTCAGAGCACTGGAAGGAAGACCCATCCGACATTTCTATGGTGCAGTTAGTTATACCATCTCTCACATCGCTGGGAGAGCGCAGACTCACGCATCGGGGAACTGCGTGTGGTTCAGGCTCGGCGCCGGGCGCGCGCCGCTAAGGTCGCCATTCGGCGCGGAAAGGATTACACCAACGTTCTGCCCGAACCCGCTGCTCCACTCGAACTCCGGGAACGCAACGCTCAGGCTCGCCCCGTCCGCGCGCAGCGGCGCGCCGGTGTCGAGGTTGGTGAGCACGAGCTGCGTTGGGTTTCCCGCGTCGGACTCGACGAGCCACTTCGCGCAAAAGGATGTGAATGAGACGAGAGAGAAAGGAAGGAATGAGCGTACGATTGACTTCTCGAGGTTCGCCGGCGGGAAGGGCACGAAGGAGACGGACTCGGGAAGCGGCGTCCCGCCCGCGAGGAGGACGTGGTTCGCCTCGTTCAGCAGAGCGTACGCGCCCGCGGCGGCACGGGCGTCACGTCCACCTGCTGGATGGGATCGCTGAAGCTGAGACGCAGTCAGTCATTCAGCCTGAGACGACGTCCAAATCTCACTTCTGAGAAACAAGTGCGACGACCCCTGAGGATCCGACAGAGATGCACGGCCCGTCGACGCCGTGGCAAAAGCTGCAGCATCGCGTCAATACACAGAAAACAGAACACGGCAGAAAAGGCGTTTCTGACAGGTTATGCGCCCCCACGACGAGGTCCCACGCGAACGCGCTCTGCTGCGCGACTACGTTCGCACCGCTGGGCGCCATGAACGCGAGTGTGTCGACGTTCTGCACGGTTGCCGTCTCCGCGTCGTCCGCCGCGCGCGTCACGAGCACCGACCACACCTGATTCTTCGCGGCGGAGCCGATCGTGACGGCGGAGACAGTCGGCGCGGAGGGCGAGGTGTGCGCCAGCGCCTTCCCGCTGAGACCGAGCGTGTACGTGCTGCTCGTCGTGAGCGTGAGCCGGATCGCGCACACGTGCAGCGTGGCAAGGATGGGTATGAGAGCAGCTGAGAGGGCGCGCATCGTTGGGTGGACGTGAGGTAAGGTGAGAGGAACGAAACCGCGTCTTCTAAATGCGGCAGACTCGTGCAATAGGACAGGCTTGCAGCACGCCGTGCGCCCCGACGAAACCAGTCTGGACGCATGAGCGCTGGAGGTGCGGGCATTGGAGGGCCTCGGAACGCGAAGGATTCGTGAGGACGGAAGCACGTTTCCTCGCCGTTTGTGGACGTGCACCTCGGGAATCAGCCTGTACGCGCGGTGCCGTGAGAACCGTAGTATCGCCACCGCAAGCGTACCTTGTCATCGTTGACGAATACGCTGCCCTGAGAGTACTTCTTGAAAATCACTGACGAAGACAAGATATGCCGAGGCGCGCGCCTGTCGGGACCAGCCAGGGAGCAGGCGCCGTGTTTCAAAGCCATGACGTTCTGGGCGCACAGCCAGGGAAGGGAACGCACGGCTCAAGCACGCGCCTGCCACGCCGGAGCCGCCCTGTCAGCCTGTCAGCGACGCGCGGGCCCACGCGAAGTCGCCGGGGAAGCCGCCGTCCCGCAAAGCAGCCACAGCAGCTGCTGCGCAATCGCGGAACGACAGCGAAGTCGACTGTTGATAGGGAACCCTGAGATGGTAGACTGGGAGGGCGCCCAAGCAAGAATGTAAGGGTTTGGGACCAGCTCAAAAAAGTGTGTATGATACGGCGAATAATAAGCGATACAGCGGGTTGGAAAGGCGGGTACGATGCAGGGTAATACGGGGGCAAGGGGAGTACGATGCGAGGATACTAATGACAATGCGGAGAGAGACTGGGAAGTGAGGGAGCGTGGGTGTGTGTTGTGCCGGGGCCAAATAAGTTAAGATGAGGCGGGTCGGGTGCGAAGACAATGTATGTATGGTGGACGATGCAGGGGCGATTATGCACGGGTATGGTACCAAAAACCGGAGACGAGATGAGAGTGAGACAGAGAGCGGAAGGAGCGTGGGAGGGAGGCGACAGCAGAGTGGCAGCAGCAGAAGCAAAACCGAGAGAGAAAACCCTAGAGAAAAAAAAATTGGCGGTTCAGGCACCGCATTCTTGGAGGACGAGCCGCAGCGGTTCGCGGTCGCGGTGGGCGCGGGCGAGGAAGGCGTGGAAGTGCGACTCGAGCGCCCACCGCTCGACCGACTCGTCCGCCATCGCGAGCTGGCCGCGCGTGGCGGGCGGGAGCCGGGAGCGCAGGCCGTCGAGCGAGCTGGCCTGGGGCACCCGGAGCACGAGCACGGTGCCGGTGCGCTCGACGTTGATGCGGACGTCGACGATGGCGGGCGGCGCGGGCGCGGGCCGCGATGGGCGGATCCGGCGCTCGCTGTCGGGCGCGGGGCGGGCGAGGGGAGTCTGGCGCGCGCGCTGGTCCTGGCGGCGGCGGGCGGATGTCTTGGGTGCGCGGCCGGTCGCTGGCTGGAGGCAGGACCAGGGGGCGAGGGTGCCGCTGGGCGAAGTGACGACTATCACCGGGATATTCTTCGGTGTGAGCGGCATGGCGAGTCGAAAACTAAAGAGTCGAACCGTCGGAGTCGACAAGAAGAAAGCGAAAGAAACAGAGTCTGACAGAGAGTCTGAGCGGAGAATGTTCTCCCCGGAAGCCCTCTCACACGCGAGCGGCCATCCCGGCCCGCCCGCTAAGCACGTCAAGTTTATTGAACAATATTGCGAAGCGCCGGCTCCGTGCCTGGAAGCACATGGTCCCTGGCCTGTCAACACCGGAGACAGAAAAATACATTTCACTGAGACTTTCGACAACGCGCAAGTCGTCCTCCGCAACAGACTGGGGGCGCTCCATTCTGACAGATCATACAAAGGATCGCCGATATGCATCGCCCCTGTGGAGGCCTGATGACTGATGACGCCGCCCGCACCCACGACAATCCGCTGCCGACGCCGACTCCGACTCCAACGGGTGCCACCCACGAGGGAATGACAGCATGTCGCGGACAGCCTGCGCGTCCTTTGTCCGCCTCCGCCGCATGATATTACCTGCAATTCGTCCTAGCGAGTGTTGCACGTGAGCCCGGCGAGACATCGTGAGAGGAGATATGATAATGATGCAGTCGCACCGGTCCGAGGGGCGAGTCCTCGCCCACTGATGCCCACCTCATTTGGGAGGGGCCACGGCGAGGTATGTACTGCGGAGAGGATGTCGGCCCCTCAGGGTTTCCCGCACTCGACGAGGAATCCTCGAACGCCGTCGTCTATCTGTCAGTTAACATCTAACACTGGAGGCTTCAGTAGATCTTCCTTTCTCAGCTCTCGGAAAGCCTTCTCACCCCGCGCCACCCCCGCACCCCGGCCCCTGAGTGGTGATAACGAGCAAAGGCGGCCGACAGCGAGCAATTGGCAGCAGTTGTGCACAACTGAGATATTTAACCCGCCCGTCTCACGTCCCTGTTTCGCCGCCCGGAACGATCTCCAGCACGATGCGTCTCGCACTGGGAGTGATCATCGCCAGCCTGCTCGCCGCCGAGTGTCTCGCCGTGCCGTTCACCGTGAGCTCGACATACAGCATCACGACCGGCGGCCTCGCCTTCGTGCACGCCTCCGCGGACGCCACGACGATTACCACTGCCCCGATCTCGCCGGCGGCGCCCAACCAGGTTTGGACGGTCGCGATCGCGTCCTCGGGACTTGCAACGGTGCAGAACGCCGGGACGCTGGCGTACATGGCGACGAATGGCGCGCAGATCACGGCCGCCGCGCAGCCGACGTTCTGGACGCTCGCGACCTCCGCGGGGAAGACCTCGTCAGCCGCGCCGTATTCCTTCACCGCAGAACTCTCCTACTAATGAGAAATGGGCAGGTTCTGTCTGGCCGGCGTCCTCTGCGCGACGTTCAGTGCGAACTCCACAGCGCTGCTCCTCGGGGCGGTTGAGTCAGCCTTTTCCTCTCCAGAAGGCGAATTCCCGCTGAGAAACGTTCCACTCGTAGCCCGGCAAATGCAGGACAGCTCTTCGCCGGCATCCCAGCCACGCCGCCGCGCGGGGCGTACCAGATCCAGAACGTGGCCACCGCGGGGATCATCGCGACGGCGTTCGTCCATCAGTAAAACGCGATCTGCCCTACAGCAGCCGTGACATGCTCACGGACGTCGGTGGCGCTGCCTCGTGCCTTCGAAGTCGACGAGACGATCAGCGCGCGGATAGCTTCGAAGACACACCCGGCGCCTGTCAATGCGTCATAGGCCGCCTAGGAGGCGGCGCAAGGCCACCAGCGCAGAAGCACCCTGTCCGAAGGCACGGTCAGGCTGCCGTCACACGCTCGGGAGTCCAAGCTTGGTGCGTCTGACCGCTCTGAGGGGTTATGGTGCCGTGCATCCCCAGACCAGCGGACTTCGCGAGATACCACATAAACGATTGTCAGGAACATAGTGTATCATCGTACAAGAGGCAGGTTCTGTGCGCTGAGACTCATCCGTAGCTGGCATTTCGGGCAGGCGCTGCCATTCGATGTCAGGCCGTTCACACCATCTCTCACCCTGCAACTAGACCCCGGGGTGAGAGAGTATCATTCGGCGAGCTGGGATGCGGGAAGACGTTGCGACATTTGGCGAAGTCCGTTTTGACAGCGAAGATCCAACCACCGGCTCATGCCGCCTTGAAAGTGGCGCGATGGTTGAGTCGGACTTGAATTCACGCTTGCTCTCTTCCCTGCATGTGCATGAACTTCCGTTCCGCTCGCAGACCCGGCCGCCGTGCTGCGGACTGTCCGCGAACTGCTCCTGTGCCTCTCGTCTCCTGGCTCATCCTCGCACCCTGACTGCCCGGCGCCGGGCCCGTCGATGCGGTTCGTGCGTAGGCCCCCTCGTGCGTCCCCAGGATTAGCACAGACATCCCAGCTATCGACTCTAATATCGCTTCTTGGTAGTCCCGATACCAGTTGTCATAGTCGCACACTCAAAACGTCGCACCCTGCATCCTCTCATTTCACGAAGGTCATCGAGGTGATCTTCGTGCATGTCAACTCCAATACTGATGTTGCTTCGTCTTTCAGGAACCGGAATGTACTGGGACTTGCCTGCCCGACGTGCACACCATTTCAGGTGTGTCAATTCTTTTATTTCAGCTCCTGTCTCACCATACACGGCCAGATGTGATGGTACTGCCACCGAGGACTTGGCGGCCTCGATGAAAGCCAAGGGTCGCGCAGGATGCCATCGTACGTTCTTTGCACGCTCACCTAGCCGCGGCCGGAGGCGCTGATGCAGCGAACAGCTGCACACGGTCGTCGGCAGCGCCGCTTTCTGTCGCCGGTCACTGGCCCGTGTACGCGACGTCTCGCGGCGCGACCGCTGAGGCCGACACGATCGCCGGTGGTCGATGATTTCATTCAGTTTCTTTCAGGGACATCGTTTTCCACCCTCTCTCCTCCCAGATGTCCTCTTCCTGTCGATCTCACCACTGCTTCTCGTCTGTAGTATTAGTAGCTGGTGTCGCGCCTAGTATGCAATGCGATTTTTGCTATTTATAATAGTTGCTAATGCACGAGTAACCCGCCGACCACCTCCATAGCGACTGGTATAGAGCATTGGCACAGTGCCTTAGTACTCCCCAAGGCATCTGAGAGCAAGAGTATGTCGTAATATACCGGGGACCTTGCTAGGCCGCTCTGGTCGCTGTCTAGGCAGATGAGCGGCCTATAGAACCGACGCGTTTTACTGATGTCCCCGGCGCCGCGCACGGCACGGCCAGCTTTCCTGCGTTCGACCGCAGCGAGATCGTACGCCCTGCTCTTCCTCATCCGCTCGCACATCTCACGTCTGGCAGTGGCTGGTCGGCACGAACGGCTCGCTGCTGTCGCTGCAGAACCTCGACTCGGCGGGCTTCGTTGGACTCACGCCGGAGGAGGGCACGACGGTCGGCACGTGGACGCGGAACACGGCCTTTTTCTGGGACGCGGTGTTTGAGGACGGTGTTGGGCTCGTGCTGCTCGCGCAGGGCGCCGCGCTCAGCGCGGAGCAGGACCCGCTTGCTCTCGGGAGCGTCGACGCGTACGTGATACACCATGTCCGCAGGAGTCCGCGGCGAGACGCTGACTCTCAGTAGCCATGCGGCGTGGATATTCCATCCGGTCGATGCGAACGACTTCTTGCCGTGAGGGAGGCAGAACGACCGCAGCGTCGGTAATGGAGAAGTTGCCAAACAGCGTCCGGGTCAGCCCGAGACCAATGAGTGTACAATTACGCAATAAGAACAACAATGAGAGCAGAGACCCAAGGAAAGAGAAAAGGCGGACAGGTAGCAATGTGAAAGCATCCGGAGAGGCTGAAAAAACAGTGAAAAGAAACGAAACAAGTCCCAGTCCGCCTAGCTATCTCGCATAGTAGAACGGCTCGCCGGTCTGGGAAACAGGAGAAGGCGATATGTGCATAGGCGAATGCGCGTGCGACGAGAGCGGACTTCGCTGTGCGGCGGAGGAGTAGGCAAATGGATGCGCGGCCATCGAGGGGGATGTGGCTGCCGCGCGATCGAGCCGCCGCTGCCTCACGATGACGAAGATGAGCCCGCCCAGAAGACACAGCGCGGCGCAGCCCAGAACTATCCCCACGTAGACACCCGCGGGGAGCCCACGATTTTGCGGGGGAGACATGGCCGGGTGCCCGCCCAGGCTAGTCTCGCTCGGTGATGCCGCTGGTGCTGCAGGGTCTGGCGAGTCCCCGCTTAGCCTGTGCAAGAGATGTCTCAGCAGTTAGCCTGCACGTAGAATGAACAACACTGACTCTGACGGATCGGGACCTCGGACGCTGCATGTGTCATTCACATTGGTGAGAGTGCGCGACACATGAAGGCGATGCCGGGGACGTACATAAATTTCGAAATACCGAGGGCTTTGCCTTGGTCTTGGTTTGTGACCGTCAAGACATGCTCCCCGGACTGGAGGCCTGTCATCCCGTATAGGATAACGTCTTGTTCGTGAAGGGGGCTGAAGGCGTCGACGCGCGTCGCAGGGCCCTCATCTAGTACAACATCGAAGCTACCGTGGTCCCAGTTACGATCGCTCCTCATCCATACGTCTGTTCCTAGGTGACAGTCAGTCAGGAGAAGCGTAGGACGCACGGGATTCCACAGACCTGAGAAATGAAACTCAACGCTGGCCCCTTTAGTATACGATAATCGATAATCGCTCAAACTTTCCCATTGCGCGAGTGGAGAGTACGATACTGAGAGAAGTTCACGAAAAGGGTCTGGCATTCTGAGATGCGACGCACGACTAGGGTGGGCGGCGTTGAGGACGGCATCGCTATCGATGGGACCTGGGCCAGAGAACGTCAAAGGAGTCGATACGGGCGTCGCGCATCTGGAAAGCTTTCAGATTCATCTTCGTTGAAGCGCAAATCCGGCCTACTCTGTCGGCGTAGGGAGCCCCTGTGGTCGATATCTGACATCCATTAGCCATTTCGCTCTCGCTGCCCATTTTCGATCGAGACTTACAAGAAGTACGCGGCACCTAAACCCTTGTTCTCAGAGTTGGTGAGGGTAAAGACGTGTTCTCCTTCGGACAGCGGAGGCGACGAGTAGAGCAGGGAAGGCAATTGCAGATCCTTGCTGAATGACGATTGCGAGATGGGGGTGCGGTCGTCGATCTTGATTGTATAGGCGCCATGATCATCATTCTGGTCGCTGTAATACCATATGCACGTCCCTGTGCCAGAATTAGTGCCGCGCGCCTGTTTTTTCGCGCCAGTACGCACCGCTGAACTTGACGGAGATGCTCGCGTTCGCAACGTAGCTGAGCAGGTAGACGGGGCCAATATGGTTGCCAGGGAGGACCGGTACGCGGTCCCAGTCTCCCACGGTCGATACTGCGACGGGGTCAATTGCTGCGAGCGGCACAGGCGCCACCGGGCGCACCAGCCGAAGCATTATTGGTGAGGAGGAGGTACTCCGCGGGCGCCATTTCGGGCGTAAAGGAGCGACTGGCCGGGCAACGCGCGCGACTGGCACGGCAGGGCAGGGCAGAAGAGAGTCAGAGAGCTGAAAAGAGAAGAGGGATGCGCGGTATCTTCCGGGGCGACATCCGAATCAGGGCACGAGCGACTGCGGAGCGGCGCGGTTGCTTCTTGCTTCTTGACCACCTGCTCCCTTCTCTCCCTCGGCACCGAGCCCTCCGTCAACCCCGACGTCTTCATTCGGGCAGGTTGACAATCTGCGCGATCCCGAGTTCTGTCTGGCCGGCCATGTCGATTTTTCGCTGGACAAAGCGTTCGTATTGATAATTGCACGCGTGCAACGGATCAGAGTCAGAGTCCTTCAGATCTTCATCTTCAGATAAATGCTGCATTCGCTGCGGCGCAGGACTTGCGGACTCGCGAGTCCACCTTTCTTTGCCTGATGAACGATGTGGCCAACGCTCGCCCTTGCCTATGACCGGATACAATGATCTCGCCCGTCGACGAGTCGATCAGTCTGGCATTGCAGCAGTCACCAACATGGTCTTCCTAAGTCTCCCACTCATCATCCATGTTTAGACATTACCGGGCTGCGCGCGGTACCACTTCAGACTTGGGCATTCACCATCGAGCACTCTTACCGATGCTTTCTGCACCTGGCACACGATAGGCGGAGGCGGGCACCCTTCTTGCACTTGGCGAGGTACCGCCAACGTGTCTGGGATAGATCCAGCGGCGACGAAAGCGACGAATGTCGCCGAGATGGCGAAGAGGGCGGTTACGGCGCGCATGCTCGAGGTGCAGATGGTGCGACTGGTGAAGTTCGAACACCGCCGCTCCCATCTATATATTCGGTCTACTCGAGCTCCCGTGTGCCTGACGATGCCGATTCTTTGACGCGGGCCAACTGCGGCCTTGTCAGCTGTCTTCTGGGCGTGTATCATGTCGTCGGCCTTCACGTGTGATGCATGGCGGACTCGGGGCAGAGGACGCTCGACTCCCTGGGGCTCTAGAACGAGCCCACGTTTGTCCCTAAAACGTCCTGTGAGTTCTTGCTATCATCGTCTGCAACCCATCCTTGGATCTGCGCTACCAGGTAAGACGGAGCAGCAAGAGCGCACAACCGCCCTTCGCACATCGGCTCTCAGGCTAGTTGCCATTGACGTGGACGCTAGTTCGATCCGACCCGGCTGGACGTCTTTTCGTATATAACCGGGTGTCAGTGGAGGCGTCGACCCAGCATCCGACAGCTATGAAAGCCGTCAACCTTGCTTATCTCGTGGCCGCCCTCTCCGTCTACGTTGCTGCATCCCCGATCCAATGCGAGCAGAACGAGGTTGGCATCATCATCTGCAACCCCGATCGCGGGATTCCCTGAGCCGGCATCCTGACGTGTTCTGAAGGTTCGTAGAGCCATGTGCTCATAGCGGATGCGGCTGGCTCATCCTTGACAGTATCAGATATTTGAATTTTGTCATGAATCCATGTTGCATGGGGGTTTGAATAAAACGGTGCTCGAAGAAGCTATCCGCAAGTCGTAAATAACACCCAAGAATCAAATAAACCATAAGTAAACGTCACCCAGCAGCATCCATCCCTAGGCGACCCCGGTCACCCGGCCTCTGGCACGTTGAGCCGGAGTCCTTCAGGTTGGTCACGGACTTGGAGCTGTTGACAAGTCAACGACGTCGGACGCGGCACTGAGGCTGCCGTACTCACATTCATGGCCTCGCGGCGCCGTGCCGTCAGTCGATGCATAGTCTATTGATATGGGGCGCGGCACCTCGCTGTCCATTGCGCGCGCCGTCGACCACCGCGATGCCTCCGCGCTCTGCCCCGGCTTGGCCGTCGGGGGCGAATAGTGCCACTGGTCCATCTCGAGCACGGCCGCGCTGTCGTGCCGCCGGGGGCGTCGCTTGCGCCGGGACCAGAGTACCCAACTGGTCAACGCTCCGAGGAGCGCGACGGCCGCGGCAGAGAGGCCTACCCCGGCGTACACACCCGCTGGGACGCTTGGGTCTCGTTGCCGCGGAACTTGTGTCGGGGCGGGCATGCGGCTGCTGCTTGGAGACGAAGAACCCCTGCAAAGCCATGAGGGCGGGGAGGCTGGAGAACTAAACGCGAGGGGCGTACCCGTCTTGTCCGACGGGACGAAATCTGCGGCGACGTGTGAGGACGCCGGATGGAGAGGACAGACCAACGTACATGAAGCGATCCAGCCCAGTGTACTTGCCCTCATCCATGTTGGTGACGTTGATAGTGTGCGTTCCAGGACTGAGCGCCGCGTAATATAGCAGCTGGCCCGTCAAAAGCGCCGAGTTGTAGGATGAATACAGTTCCAACGCGCCGCCGTCGAGCGAGACGCCGAATAGGTCGTGGCTGTCCGACTTGTCCGCGAAGTACCATATTCTGGACCCTTTTCCACTGCGTGAGAATGTGTGAGAAGACTTCCGGGAGACACTACTGACCTGTGAAGGTGAAGACAGCCCACGCTTCTCGTACAGACGTCAGGTGGTAGGTCGCGCCGAACGCGATGATGTTCCTATCCGTGGACATATCCCACGCTCCATCGGGGCCATAGGTAACTGCGAGGGGGGAAGATAGTATCAGTTCCTGGTCCACATTGCAAGCGCCGTGTCAGTCTTACTGCGGGGGTCGTTGTCCTCGACGATGATGTCGAACGACGAGGGCTGCTCAGCGGCCATGAAATGAGAAGATAAAAAGGCAAGGGCAAGCCGGAGGTACGCCACGCACCGCAGTACAGGTCCCCGTTTTCGCCGTTGCTGTTTGCGGCGATGAGAGTCAGGCAACGCGCTCGCAGCACACTGTTGCCGTGACTCTGCTCCCGTCGCAGCGGTTACTACCATTTCACACCACGAAGTACGTTGGACTGTTCCTCTTCAGGGGCTGGCGGTTGTCTGTAACCGCCCGTGAACGCGATTGAAGGCAGGCCAACGAATCACGAACTGGCCGGCGTTCGCCTTAAAGGGGTAAGTGATCAGGCCCCTTACGGGATTCGCTGCCCGGGATTCTCGCTCATTGGCAGAGAATCCCGTACGGAAGCGCTTTCGGGATGCAATCCAGAACGCGCAGAGATTCAGAACACCCCACATTGTTGGTTTTCGCTCATGTAGCAGTGGTGCTTCAAAGCCGGGCAGCTGACAGAGTTTAATTACATTGACGGGACTCAGAAGAGACTGTGGTTGCTGATAGACAATAAACACGGTGACGGTGCGTTAGAGATAGCGAGCTTGCGGGTGTGTATATACAGTACAATAGTTTACGAAAGCTTGGCGGAAATGCGTGAGCGTGTATGCGATGGCCATGCCGAGTCCGATCGACCGTCCTCCTCCTCCTCTAAGTGTCAAGATTCACTGCAGCTTAGGCGTCACCCGAAGCTGGGGGCTGCTCGGAGGGACGACTGCCGGGTGAGCGTCGACAAAGATTACACGGAGAGACGGCGACTACGCACCCGAGCGCGAATGCGACGACGCGTCGTACGCCGGCAGCTCCGTCCCCTGCTGTTGAGGCTGCGGCTGCGGCTGCTGGGGCTGGCTCGCGGAGAACTGCGACCACTGTCTGCTGGGCGGGCCCTGCCACGGCCGCGCTGCCTGCGCCGCGTTGATCGAGCTGGCGTCCCACTGCGGCGGCGGCTGGTGCCGCCGCCGCGTCCAGAGGAACGCGCCGACGAGCACGAGCAGCAGCGCGATCGCGCCCGACGCGAGGCCGATGCCGACGTATGCGCCCGCCGAGAGAGAGGAACGCGATGACGTTTGACTTTGCTCTTGGTTGTCGCTTTGCTGCCGACCTGGTGTGGGGCCGGCACCCGCGCCGCTGGTGGTAGTGGAGAGGGAGTCGCTGCGGGTGAGATGAGACGGGAGGCTGCGAGGGAGGGAGGGAGATGTGGCTGAGATACACACGTGTCTATACCGAGCGGGCGATATCTGAGCGGTGCGCGTCAGCGCGCACATGCTTTGTTTGCGAGCGGGAGACGTACACAAACCGGTCCACTCCCACAACCTTCGTGTCTTCAAGATTCGTAATATTGATCGTATGCCGGCCAGGTGGCAGCTGGGCGTAGAACAGCATCTGGCCCTTGAGCAGCGCGGTGTTGAAGCTCGAGTACACGGCGGTCGGCCCGCCGTCGATGGACGCGCCGAAATTGCCATGGTTGTTAAGACGGTCAGCGAAGTACCATATGCGGGTGCCTAGACACCTGGTGAGACGCGCGGAACGGCTGCAACTTGGGTGCGCACCGCTGAAGGACAACGCAGCCCAGGCGCCGAGCGCGCCCGTGAGGTGGTATGTTGTGCCGAACTCGATGATATTTGTGTCCCTCGACTCTGACCACTTGTCCGAGGGACCGTACTGTACTGCAAGGCCGCGTCAGCAGCAGCAGCGGCGACAGCAGCGTGATGACGAGCCCATCCAAGTACGCACTTAGCGAGTCGTTGTCCTCCACGATGACATCCTGGGACGTGGGTTCGATGTTGGCGGTCATGGCGGGATTATGTCTGCGGAAAAGGAGAAGGCGAAGAGGGAGGTGGAAGTCGGAACGAGACGTAAAACGCCGTATCCGTTTGCGCTCAGAGCCAGCACGGTGATTGATCGACAGCGCTTGTTTTGGGCGGGATCAGTGCCGCAATCCGGAGGAATTCCCTGCCCTGAGAACGTGGATATCTGCTATCTCGATCTGACCTGACAGTGGGATCAGGAGTTTAGCAGCAGGCTTTGGCTGCTTCTGCCAGACGGAGCCGCAGGATCCTTTGGCTGCTTGAGGCGAGGGTGTTTGGAGGACGCCATGAACGCTCCGCAGTGCGTTGACCAGCGATTCGCCGGTGCGACGAATCTGGAAGCCAACACTGCAATGCGGCGCCGCAGGGCACCGCGTCGCGGGACTGAAAGAACACTCGGGCGCACTCAGGCAGCATTTCAGCTTGCCCTGACCGCTGGCAAGGCGGGGTTCGCAGTACCTGGATGGCCGGACCCTTCCTAGGCAGGCGCGGTACTTTGAGAGATCTGTGAAAAAGAGAGCCCGGGGAAGTTGGAATCCCTGGATTTTGCAGTGGTCGCCATCGATCTGAGCATTGTGGCCAGGGAACGAGAACTTGGAGCTCGTTGCGGGCTGGGCGATGCAAACTGGGAGAACGGATCAGCGTGCCGGCTAACTCGGTGCTCTCTTGATCTCTCCCGCCATGGAGCAGCCGACAGCGCAGGACGTTGTGGTCGAGGATAACGACCCCAGCAGTACGCAGACGATCCTTCGCGGGGAGCTAGACGCTCACGTGATCACTTTAGTCGTTTACAAGGGAGAGTGGAACGTGGGCACAGATCCGACACTATACACGGGCGAGAGCTACCACAACACCGGCCAGGTTGGGGCCTGGGTGGCCTTTCCCTTCACGGGTGCGTCCCTCCAAGATGGACTATGAGCACGGGATTGAGCGGCGCCAGGATCGTTCATATTTTACATTTCGGACAAGAACAACGACCACGGCGCATTCGGCGTCTCGATCGACAACGGGCCGCAGACGGTGCTCTCGTCGTTCAACGCCGAGCTGCTCAAGCAGCAGGTGCTCTTCTCCCAGGCCGTCTCGCCCGGCCCCCACGTGATCAACATCACCAACCTCGACGCCCGCTTCACCGGCCTCGACCAGTTTGCCTATCGCCCGCTCCCGCCCGAGTAAGCCACCGTCGTCTTGCAGGCCCCCGCATCGTGCTGAACCCGGCGCCCTCTCAGTGACCCCACGTCGACGCCCAGCTCGGACATCGCAACAACGCCATCGAGGAGCCCCGCCGAGCGTCCCACCGACTCCGGACTGCCGGTAGCAGACACCGCAGACTCGGACGCGCCGCTGCCCACGGGCGCGTACGTCGGCATCGGGCTCGGCGCCGCAGCCGTGCTCATCCTGCTTGCCGCCGCGGGCTTTCTGCTGTGGCAGCGGCGGCAACGGAACCAGCCGAGCCTCGCTGCGCAGTCCTGGTACGTCGATGGCGCGCCGCAGCAGCAATCGGTCGCCCCGGAGCCGCAGTGGGCGTCGCACTACTCCCCGCTCGACGCTGGCAGCACCAGCTTGCCGTACGCGCGTAGCCCTGGGCCGCCGTCGTACGCGTACTCCAGCTCCCATATAGGTCCGTCCGCGCCTCTGCGTCCGCGCTTCACATGCTGATGCTTGCTGCAGGCTCGCACCGCTCCTCATGATCCACCCCTTTTCGCCCGCCAACGCGATCTGGCTTCCCGTTCGGATGATTCTTTTCCCATGTGAACATTCTCCTCACACTGTCGTTGCCGTCTGCTGCTGCGGCGCCCGGTAACTTATACTCGTCCAATTTGCGGTTATTAGTTGATCTGTAGTTTACTCGGTCGAGGTGCTCGAAAAAACTTCACATTCTGTCCAGAGACAACGACATCCTCGAGCCTCAACACCAACTTCAAGATCGATTCTATATCTTCCCTTTACAACGCGCTACACTATCTATGAGTTTCTAAGAAGAGCAGGGTGCCTATTATTGTATTCCATGGGTTCATTTTGAGATTAGGTTGTCGTAAGTCAGCAAGTAGAGTACGATCCTCACACATCCCGACGGTACGCATCTCTCCACCTGATGTACCACTTCCGCGACGCGTCCGGGGCAGCGCTCTGCTCGCGCTCGGGGACGGCCACCTTCTCCCCGTCCAGCCCGGTGTTGGTGACGGCGTTCTGCTGCTTGCCGAGGTAGAAGTCGGGCATGAAAAGCGCGGCGACGGCGGGCACGGCGGCGAGGACGAGCGCGGTGACGGCGATGTGGCCGTTGACTGCCGCGTACGCGCGGATGGCCGCCTGACGCACGGGGTCGTCGAGCGCGTAGCCCGTGCGCAGCTTGCGGATGGAGCCGTACAGCGCGTCGATGGTCGTCTCGTTCGCGCCGGCAGGGCGCATCTCCGCGCCCATGCGCTCGCGCATCTCGCCCGTCCAGACCGCCGCGGCGACCGCGCTGCCGACGGACGAGCCGAGCGTCGCCCACAGCGCAAGCAGTGCGATGACGGAAGCCATGTCGTCGTGCGGCACCGCCGCCTGGCTGCCCACGCGCGCCCCGACCGTGGTGAACGCGCCCAGGCAGAAGATAAGCTGCGCAGCGACGAGGCGGCCCGTGTCCTGCGTCATCGCGCCGCTGCCGCCCTCGATGAGCAGCCCGTAGCCGAGCATGCGCGCGACGGCGCCGAACACCATCAGCGACTTGTACCGGTGCGTCACGCGCTGCAGCAGACCGACGGCGGGACTCAGCAGGCTCAGGCCCATCGTCGTGATGCCGAGGAAGATCGTCCACTGGTACGTCGTCCAGTCCTTGATCACGTACGCGTACGACGAGAAGTACGTGTTGCGCACGGACGACGCCATCTGGCTGAACGCGAACACGACGGCGGCCGCGACGAAGGCGCGGTTGTGGCGCACGCGCGCGCTCATGAGAGGCTTGGGCGCGACGTACGCCTCGAAGAGGACGAAGGCGGCGAGCAGCACGACGCCGACGACGAGCATCGCGATCATGCTCGGGTTGCGCCACCCATTGTCCGCGTCCTTGGCCAGGGTCAGCGGCAGCAGAATCAGCGCGAACGCAATGCCGAGTAGGGTGAGCCCCAGGATGTCGATGTCGATCAGGCCCTGGTAGAGCAGCTTCGCCCAGTGGGTGGGGCGCGCGCCGCCCGTCCGCTGCTGCTTCGAGCCGGCCATTGTGATCATACCCAGCCGCTCGCCGCGGCGCTGCATGGCGTATAGGGTGAAGATGGCGGGCGCCATGAGCGCGGGCACCATAATGGCGAACATGCCGAGGCCCCATCGCCAGTTGTCGAGGAAGGCATCGGCGATGAAGCCGTTGACGGGCACGGTGATGACGAATGGGACGGACAGCAGCGCGCCGAAGAACCCACGCCACTCGAGCGGCGTCAGGTCGCCAACGATGATGTCGCTGAGCAGGTCGAGCCCGGACTTGCCAACGGACGTGAAGCAGATGCCGACCGTGTACGCGGCGAACGTGCTGGAGCTGGCGGCGACGGCGAAGCCGACGACGTAGAAGACCAGGATGACGACGTACGTCGTCGGGCGCGAGGTGATGTCGGCCATCTTCCCGACGAACGGCTTGGACACGGCACGCACGATCTGGCTCGCGGTGCCGACTGCCGCGAGCGAGCTGTGCTGGCCGAACGTCGAGCTCGCCATGGTGGTGAAGATGGAGTAGGTGATGCCCTGGTCCAGCGCGTACGCGAACATGGTCAGCCCGACGGAGATGCCGAGCAGCCACAGCAGCAGCTTCCCCGTCGGCCCCGACTGGTACAGGACCTTGTTAAATGCTTCGACCTTGCTAACGCCTTGCTGCGCATTCGCGTCTTCGATGTGCGAGTCCGAGTCCACGCCCTTCAGATGGGAAACGGCGTCAGCCTCTGCGTCGCGGGCGGCATTGACTTCTTTGGAGGCCTCGTCTGCCTTGGGTGTCGACATCGTGGAGGGAAGCTGCGAAGCAACGAGTCGAAAAATGTCGCTTCGTCCCTTTTTATCAGATATCATCGGAGATTTATCAGATGATCTTGCCCGCTCCGCTGGGTCGGATTAGATAGCGAATCGGACGATCCCAGTGATCACAATCCCGCGAGCCAGATCGGTCAGGGACCACGCGATATCCAAGCGCACGCAGACTGGTACAGGCTCAGGTTGTTATTTCCTCGCGATGGTGTTACACACAACAGAAGCTTTTCAGACCTTGACGCAATTCCTTTACCACGGCTCGTGTGCGGGGCGGACTGCACGGGCCGAAATCAGCGAAAGATTGGAACCGGCGAAATCAAGCGGAACGCACGGTCGAGTTCCCACGTCCAGGCGGAGCGGTCCTGGTTCGCAAGGTACAGGTAGCTCTGCTCGGCAAGCTCTGTCAGCGACGCGACTGGGTGAAACCACGCGGTGCCGACCTTGGCGATCGAGTCTGGGCTGAGGCGGACGTCCTCGTTCTTGCTGTACGCGTCGAACTTGTCGCCCAGGCGCGCTTTGGAGCGGTCCGTCAGGATGCCGCCGTCGATGATGGCCGTTGAGACCTGCGCGCGCGCAAAGCGTCAGCCATTGTCAAGGGGCCCGGCCCAGCGGGCGGGCGGGGCGCGTGCGCACGTGGATATTCTTGGGGCCGAATTCCTTGGCCAGACTCTGCGACAGCGCGCGCAGGGCAAACTTGCCCGCGGCGAAGGCACTCGTCGTCTTATTCCCGCGCACTGCGGCTGTGGCGCTCGTAAAGATGAGCGCACCGCGCTTGCCGACGTCGTCCAGCCTGCCGGCCGCAGTCAGCAGCGTGTCGTCTTTGACAAGCCGTCGCGAACGCACTCGAGGTCCTGGAACGCGAGGATAGACTCGCGCGCGAACGCAAAGGAGCCAATGATGTTCGTGTCAGACACCTTCTGCACTTCCTCGGGCGCAATGTCGAGGAACGGCTTCCACACGGCGTCGCCTGCGTTCCACACTGCGACGCGGATCGGCGCGCCAGGCCAGTGCGCGCGGATCGCCGCGAAGGTCGCGTGCAGGGTGCTGTGGTCGTACGCCGTTATGGGGAACGCTTGCGCCTGCGCAGGTTTCAGGTCAGTCAGGGACGAACGGGCTGGAGCCCGAGAAGGATGCATACGTCGCCGTTGGCCTTGTTGATCTCGTCCGCGAGCGCGTTGAGCGACTCGGCGTTGCGAGCAATGAGTGCAACACGGTACCCAGCCTTGGTGAACTCGCGCGCAGTCGACGCGCCGGTGCCTGCACGACCATCTTAGCGACCGCCGACGCTTGGCACAATGACATATGGGCATCGAAGACACACCCTGGCCGTTTCCGACGCCGGCGACAACGAGGATGGGCTTGTTGGATGCGGACATGGAGTAGGATCGTGCTGGGCTAGGACGGCGGGCTCAGGTGGCTTTATAGGGGCCACTCGATGTTGCTCACTCACGTCATGGCTGGATCAGTCAGCAGCGCAGAAGACCCGATTCTGTGCGCCCGCAGGCTGACTGAAGGCCTATGTGTGCTCTTGAACCTCATATCGCGCCATATTCGTCCATAGCCTGCAAGGACTCAGTCAGTCAGTGAGTGCGCACGAGTAAGCAGCTACAGACTTGCCGGGCTGCTTCGGGCTTCTGCGAGTCCGATTGTCCCTGAAAACAGGCTCAAGCCATGGTTCCAAAAAGGCCCGGCCTTAGCTGGGTATACATACCAAGTCGAAGTACAGTACCGCGGCTTCGGACGAGCGTCTTCGTTAAGCAGTTCATTCGGGTAGGAGTACGAGTCGGGCCGCTGACAGAGGAAATGTATATGGACTCTGTTAAGACTGTCCGAGTGATGCTTAGAGGGCAGCGATAGCTTTAAATCGGAGCGTGTAACCTGCTGTGGGAGCACTGGGCTGGCGTGATTTCAATGAGCCGACGAGCTCCAGGTCGCGGAGCTGGATACGGTAGACACCCGACCCGCGTGTTGTCGCGGCAAAAGGGTAATAGACGAATGCAATTGAAAGACGATGACAACGCTGGACTGCGCGCAGCGATCCAAGTTGGGATCCAAGTTGGAAGTTGAGCAGTTCGATCGGAGTGCGAAACCGCGACACTCTCCGAGCGGCATCCAACCACCTGCGCACTGTCGAGCGTCGTCCTCGCCACGCGCGCTCTATGGCAAAGCCGTCTCGCTGCGTTGCTGCTGTATGCGTCGTGGCTGCTGTCCGGGAGCCCAAACACCTGTTTGGAGTCCGAGAGACAAATGTCCGCTTACACAACTGTGGACAGCTCCAATCTCCGACTGGCGCACTCCCTGGCGCCATGTGTCCGTCAAGCGTAAGCGGGCTCGTTGTACTTTCCATCCAATCAGGGGCGCGTATTGTTGTTCCCGGGCAGGGACAGCGGGCGCTCAGACGGGCGCTTATCCTACAATTTTGATCCCGCGATGCTTGTGACCCTCACAGCCACGTGCCAGGTTGTTGTCTTCGCTAATCACCAACCCGGGGGCAACGTCGACGACGAAGGCGTCGACAGGTGCTAGGGGCCGCACAGAGCTCTGTCAGACTTTCAGCGTACTCCACATTCGCCTAGTGCCCCGTGCTGCCCGACTGCAGGCCGTTCGCCGCGCATGGACAGGATGTTTGGTCAGGGTGACTATCAGTAGTGGCTGACGATGACAGCGGCATGTACGTTTGGTCGTTGTAACTCGCCATTGGGCCAGGTTTATTTGAACATCAGCTCGGGTACTGTACGCTCCTCCTCCACACGAACACTCCTGCCAGCCACGCTCCTCTCCTCGACCCCTTGCAACCCGTTTCGGCACTACCGCACGATGTCGCGTTCTCCGTCCGCGCGTACCAAGACTGCTCAGGGCGCTGAGATAGCCCTCAAGACCCTGGCCGAGAGCGCAGATGTTTTAGGGCCCCTCAAGTCCGCCGCCGGCGGTGCACTGGCACTCGTCACCCTCATAAAGGTTTGTTCAGACCAATGCCTACACGCTCCGGTCAACTGAAACCCACATCAGAATTTCAAGAGAAATCGGAAGGACTGGGAAGCCCTGGAGAACGACGTCGCGCAGGGCATTGCGACCGTCCAGAAGCAATGCGAGACAGTGCACCGTGCGCCCGGGTTCACGCCGAAGCGCCAGTCCACGCTGGAAACTCAGTTCTCCAATCTAGAACAGTGCGTTCTCCACTATCCTCGTGCTAACGCCTGTCCTCACTACGCGTGGGTCCCCAGCGCCTTATCCGAGGTCAATCAAGAGGTTCGGTCTCTCGAAGGGACCCGATCCCGATTCACCAAATTTCTGGCCCTCAACGATGACCGTGATAAAATTGAAGAGTTTAGGGGAATAGTCCGGCAAGCCTTCCACAAGTTTGAGGTACGTAAACGACAGGAATTGCGGAACATGGGGCCAACGAGGCACAGTTCCAATCCATGGCCGCCATGCACCGTGAAACAGAAAGTAGGAAAGGTGAGTAGGGCGCGTGCTTTGCTTCACGGTTTGACGGTTTGACGTTGTTTACAGAAGTACGTCGCGCTGCATTCGGGCCGCGCCCTCCCTGATCCTTGACCAGCGCGAATTGGTCGACAACATTCCACACCTGTCTGGCGCAGCGTACAACGGCTCCCTGCACACCGAGCTCCGTGCATGTCTTCCTGGAACTCGGACGAGCCTGCTGGAGCACATCCACGCGTGGATCGACAGCACATCCTCGCCGCGCATCCTTTGTCTGACTGGCCTTGCGGGCACGGGCAAGTCCACCGTCGCCTACACTCTAGCATCACAGTACGATCCTTTCAATTCTTTATTGGGGCATGCGCAAGCGCAGGGGTCCCATATTCTCGGAGCCAGCTTCTTCTTTTCCAGCGCTTCTACAGCAGCGGGGGACGGCTCTCAGTTCTTTTCTTCCCTGGTTTATCAGCTTTCCCGACGCGACCCCTCCATCCGCGCCGCTGTTGTCGCGAACCCCGAAGTCGTACGGGAAGCCGGCTCGGCCAACTTCCGCGTCCAGTATCAGCAGTTGCTGTGCGCGCCACTGTTGGCCATTCAGAGGACTGAACCATCCTTCGTCGTCATCGTCGTCGACTCGCTCGATCTCTGCACGTCAAGCATACGGAAAGGCATTCTCGAGCTGCTCATCGACCTCGCTCTTCGAGTCACCTTCGTCAAGGTCCTGCTTACCACCCGCAGAGACTACGAAACGCGGGATCTCCTGCTATCCGCGTCTCGGCGGGGTGAAGTGGCTATCTACGAGATGCCTCGCGACGTCGCGGACGGCGACGTGGCAAGGTTCCTGTCGCACTCGCTCGTCGTGCCCGAGGATGGCGACGCGCCGCCGTGGACGCCGCAGGATCTGCACGTACATGACCTGGCCGAACGCAGCGCTGGTCTCTTCATCTTTGCCGCTGTCGCGGTCAGATACATCACCGGGTCCGCGTTGGACGGCTCGACCCCCGCGACGCGTCTCGGCGCGCTCCTCGAAGCGACGAACCCTCTAGAGCTCGATGCAGACGATCGGTCGAATCCCTACTCCGTGCTTGACAGACTGTACCACCAGGTCCTCTCGTTAGTGCCGACGTCCGCGGTACCGACTCTGGCCGTCGCGCTGCAATTCCTCTGCGTCAGGCTTGAGCCGCTCACCATTTCCTCAATGGAGCGCTTGCTGCGCGATAGCCTGCGCAAAGGCGCCTCTATTCGCCGCACGCTGACGACGGTGGAGGCGCTGCTCTCCGTTCCCGTCGACGACGGCCTGATAACCCTCATCCATCCATCCCTCCTCGACTACCTCACGACGGCTGAGCGTTGTCTAGACAGCCGTGTCCTTGTGAGACCCGCCGAGGCGCACGCCCTGCTAGCTGGTGCCTGCATGTCGATGATACGAGAGGAATTGCAGCGCGGGCAGGATGGCGGGCGGGGGCCGAGTGGATCACTTGGCTACGCGTGCAGGTTCTGGGTGAGCCATCTGACCGCCGCTGGGGCCGCAGTGCCAGCTAGTTTCAGCGGCGATATGCTGCTCTTCTGTCGCAAGAAGCTCTTAGCCTGGATGGAATGGATGGCGGCGCATTCTGAGCTGTCACACGCTCTATCTTGTCTACAGGCCGCCATACTTTGGTGCCAGGTGCGAGCATTACGAGGGGGGGATTCTAATGTACTGAGATATTGTCAGGATGCCTTCCGCTGCTCTGAGATGCAGCTTGCGACTTCTCTTCTGGACGACGCCCGACGAATGTTGCTGTCCTTCTGGGAGCCGATCTCCGAGGATCCTCAACAGATTTACCGATCGGCCCTACCCTTCCTGCCGCGTTCTTCCCGGATTCGTCACCAGTATGCGAACGAACAGCAGCCCGTCACAATCCTGCGCGGTCTGCCGGAGGCTTGGGGTCCTTGTGACCGGACAATCACGACCCAATGCGCCGAGATCACGTCTGTGGCGTTCTCAGACGACGGCGAGCGTCTCGCGTCTGCATCGCGCGATGGCACTGTTAAGCTCTGGGACCCCACGGATGGCTCCTGCCAGGCCATATTCAACGCTCACGCCGGTGCCTGTGCCGCGGTGCAGTTCATCTCCAGTGGAAAGTCCATGCTCTCTGCCGGAGGTGAAGGCGACTGCAGAATCGTCATTCGCGACCTCAAGTCGCAGGAAGTTAGCTGCACTATCCAGGACGAGACTCGAGGTATTGTGGCTGCGATTTGGTACGAAACGTCGGAAGGCGAGTTTGTGGCAAGCGCGGCCGTGGAAGGCGAGATCCGCCTCTGGAACACCCGCTCCCTTCAGTGTGTCGCCACGCTGCGCGGACACACTGATGCTGTCACCTCCATTGCGATCTTCGTCTCCTCGCTATCAACACTGCTCTGCTCTTGCTCCGACGACCAGTCCGTCATCCTATGGAATCTTGCCACGCTCGAGCGCACGCGCACGGTGCCACTGGACTCCGCATGCCTCTGCGTGGCATTCTCGTCGGACGGACTCTCTCTCGCGTGCGGAACTTACTCGGGAAGCATTACCTGCTGGGACCTAAAGGAATCGAATATACACGAGAAGTGGACGTCTCGCGCTGAATACCCCGTCGTCTCCCTCTGCTTCATCGATGATTGCAAGCGGTTGGTTGCTGGCCGCGAATCCACTCCGCTGGTCCAGGTGCTGAGTTCGGGTTCCGGAGAGACTGTGGCTGCGTCCCTCAGCGGGCATATCTACGGGGTCCATTCCTTGGCTTATTCGCCGCTGAAGAAGCTTCTTGTATCTGGGTCCTCGGATCAAACGTTGTGCATTTATCCGACAAACGCTTTCGTGTCGCAAGAGGCTCTCTTCTCATCCAGACGTCCACGCTGCATCACGGTCTCAACCTCAGGGACGCTTGCCGCTGTCGGGTACAGGTGTGGGGGCGTGGCCCTGCATGATCTCCGCCGCGAGCAGGAGACGCTGTGCTCCGGCCATCGTGCTGCTATCACCGCTCTCGCCTTCTGTTCGGACGATACCTGCGTGCTTAGCAGCTCGGAGGATCGCGAAATCAGGGCGTGGACGTTGACAGGCGCCTGTTTGCGCGTATTCAGGGCGCACACCGCGGAGGTCACGTGCCTGGCCGTATCGCCATTGCGGTCACTATTCGTAACGGGATCGCACGACAGAACGGTGAGATTATGGGACACTCAGGTGGAGAACGCCATACGTTCCTTCTCTGGGCACACGAAGAGTGTGCATGCCGTGGCCATCTGGGCAGGCGACGTTGCCTCCGCCTCCGGGGATTGCACAGTCCGACTGTGGTCATCTGAACAACAGCGCTCCACGCGGGTCTTACTCGGACATTCACACGCTGTGGGCGCTGTGGCGTTCTCGTTGGACGGCGCCTGCGTCGCATCTGGCTCGGACTCCGGAGACGTGATTGTTTGGGAAACGGACGGGGGCAGCATTCTGTTCCAGGGGAACCTTGACGCCTACACCAGCACTCCGGCCGACATTCGCATGCACTCTGTGCAATTCGTCAAACACGACACCGCGCTCGCAGTGGTTCTTGACGACGGGCGCTCTGTGTTATTCGAGCTAATATCCTCCCCAAACGCGGCTGCAGAGGATTATGGATCGTTATTTACTCCGGAGTCATTTGACTTTGCGTGGCTGGCTAACATTTTGGCGGGAGATGGATCGCGCCGTCTGCTTTGGCTACCTAACGCCGTCAGATGCGACTCCTATCTAATAGCATCTCAAGGTAACATGGTTTATATTGCTAGTAGACACGGCTGCATGATCGTGGCCCGATTCGAGGACTTTGCACAAAATGCACCAGTATGACTTGTAGTGTAATCGGTTCCGTGTATCAACTTTGCATCTCGATCAGCCACCGGAGTCGTACATATGTGACCCCCCGCAAGTGCACCTGCGCGCTTTTCAACTTCTTCTGCCCCTAGACTCAGAGACGCCGCGGACACCCAAGACAACACCAATTGAAACACCGCAGCGCGTCTTGCGACAAGCGCAATCTCCGATGTCCACTGGCAGCCGTCTATTTCCGCATAGCTGCGCTGGCAAGCGGAGCGTCCCCTCACACGGACAAGGGACGCCGCGGACCATTTCCGGCCCTTCTGTCGACTAGGGGCACTCACTGAGTCACTCAGGCTGTCGATGTCAGGACCAGAGGAGGGTCGAACGTCCGAGTCGTAGGCTGATGCTCAGGTGGCGTCCCGGAACTGGCACTTTCAGGAGGGGGCCACGCGTTTCTGCTTGTTATATGTGGTGCTGCCAGCGCTCCCACTGGCTTCTTTGGTCTCCCAGTCATGGGTTCCGCGTCCCAGCTGTCCCGGTCGGGCACAGGCATGTGCTTGCAAGCAGGACGCCGCGTGCGCGCTCTCGCTCGCGGGCTGTCATCTTCCGTGCTTATGGGAGCCCGTGCAACATCAAACTGGCCAGTTGCTTATATGATTGCGTGAGCTGTTCATCGGCCACAGCGGCCATGACACCGAACCCTGACCGTGCTCATGTGCGCCTTGCCTTTTCTGCCGCTCGTTCCATACGATCGCTTTTCGTTTTGTGTTTGCTCACGGGCAGAAGTCGAATCCTGATTTTGGGCGTTCCGTACATGGCTGTGTCAGCTTCATTGGCGTGCATCGCGCCCCCGAGCCCCTTTAAAGACTGCACGTCCGCACGCTTGTCTCACCCGCCGACCTACGCACCCTAGGTCATTCCCAGTGGTCATCGGCATGATTCACATCCAAGCCCTCATTTCTGTCGTGCTATGGGCACTTGCGACCATCGCCACGCCCGTCGTGCCCGCGCGACAGGATATGCGTGGGCTCAACCGCCTGCGGAACTCAACCATTTCGGGTCGGGCAATCTTCCCTTCGGGTGGGATTCGAGGCGTCAACCTCGGCGCCTGGTTCGTCTTTGGTGCGTCGGCATTGTTGGAACCCTGCCTGTTATTGAACTGGCATTTGGGGCAGAGCCGTACATGGTACGACGAATCCATTGGTATCCATGCAGTAGTCATCTCACACGCTCGGAGCCAGGCCATCGACGAGTGGCTTAGCATGGTCCGTATCAATAAAGCAGCCAGGAGACTCACTGCTCAATACATCCCCAACGTGGATAGGGCGGAGAACTCTGCGATGATTGTGAGCATGAAAGAACTGGCGCCACGATGACGGCTGACCCGCTGACCCGCTGGCAGGCACCCAGTGTGCAAGCGACGAATTCTCGTTGACCCGCAAGCTCGGCCAGGCCCAGGCAAATGCCAAATTCCATGATCATTGGACCTCATGGTAAATTAAGCATCCATTCCTCCAGTCAAACCTCATGACTGGGTCTAGGATCACGCAGGCCGAGGTCAACCTCATGAAATCCTATGGCATCAACTCTGTAACTTTCCCACTCGCGTCGCGCGGTCTAGTAGACTCATGACCTGCAGGTCCGCATCCCGATTGGCTTTTGGATCATAGGTTTAATCTATGCTGCCCAACTTTCCTCACATTCACCTTCCTTCAGAGTCCACTGTCAACAGCGGCGAGTTTTACCCACAGGGCGGTCTCGATGTCCTCGTACGTCCTTGGTACTGTTTTTGGGACCCGGTTGTTCGGTGTCTGATGGTTATTGCTTGTCAGCGCGCTGGCTGTCAGATGTTGCGCAACGCTGGGATTTCGGTTCTGCTCGACCTGCATGCCGCCCCTGGCGCCCAAGTGGACCATAACCCATTCGCTGGTCACTGTGTTGCAACTCCCGGGTTCTGGAACCAGGGCAACTTCAACCGGATGAATGCTGCGGCGAGCGCCCTGACCACATTGATTCACCAGGAGCCTCAGAATTTCGGGTCTGTTTGGGGACTGGAGGCATTGAACGGCGAGTGTGACCCATCCTGTATGGCACCGGGAATGTTCAAACAATCCCCAGAGCCGCCGACCGACGCGAATCAGACGCCTGGGTACTTCCAGTTCCTCCAAGGCTTCGTGAACGCCGTGCGTGGCGCCGAAAATGCGCTCAACGTTCCGGATGCCAGTAGGATCTCGGCCGTCTTCATGGACATCTCTTGGTCTGTATCCCTCGACCCATGCAGTGCCGCCATCTCATCTACCGCAGGCAATGGCAGAATGCCCAGAACGCTGCCAATCCTGCATTCACCGAGAACGGCGGGAATGCATACGACAGGTGCGTAAATGGTCTACCCGATCCATCTTTGCCCAAGCCTTGCCTAAACATTGCGCATAGTCATCTTTAGTAAGTTCCGGGCCACATTCTCGGGCGTTCAGGGCTTGCGCAGATTCAGCTCAACGAGCGCCACAGCTACAGTTTCGGAGCGGTCCGTAACGGATTCTCCTCCAGAGTAATTGGATACTGAGAGATGCTCTAGCCATGCGGGAATAACGGATGTGTGCAGGCGACGCTGTCGTCCCATATCAATTTCGCTTGCCAGGGCGGCGGTGGTCGCATCGGAAACGATGCAAACCAATTCAGTGAGTCGAAAAATACCTATGGTTCCTGGTCTGATAGTAGGTCCAGACACCCCGTCTTTCCTCGGGGAATGGTGGCTTCTCCCCCTCAACAACGCCTTCGGCAGCTTCGACCAGAACTCGGTCCGCGCCTTCGGCGATGCGCAGAAGCGGTACGTCCATCTCTAAGAGGATCCCAATGGAGACGTTGATCTGTGCAGGGGATATTCCCCCGAAGGAGGACAGGGCGGTTTCGGCTGGTACTTCTGGTACGCTTCTACACTCTCCGTAGTGACGCATACTGATGTTGAAATCTGTAGGTCATGGAAGATGACGAATTCGGTATGTACCTAACCAACGTCTCGGACTTTCTCACTGACTGCCTAGACAGGACAACGATGGCTCGAACCATATGCGATCCTACAAGGATGCAGTGGCTCAAGGCTGTAGGCTGTTTCCCTCATACACGCTCTCTCCCCTCTCACGCGAGGCGCGTCCAGATCTTCCCTCGAATGCCGCGTCCTACTTCAATGCCAATGTCTGCGGTTAAGTCCCCCTCGGGGATGCTGTAACACTCGGGTCACGGGCTCAGAACTGCGGAACCGAATGTATGCAATACCACATTCTACGGAATACATGGAGCATCGTATCGCTTGGTAAGATTGGGACGCAATGACACGGATGAGAGGCTACCGTGTGCGGAAAGCATGTCAATCGCGGGCATTACGAGCGCGCTTTGCCAGCCATCACAAGGATAACAATCCCAGCACTTAGCAAGATTACCGCTAAGAGTGCGAACGGCCATGGAAGAGCGGAGAAGCATCGTCCTCCGGCCGTCAGGGATTGGGCGATTGCGAACCAAGACCCCTTAGCGATGTATCCGCCCAGTCGGGCAGATTGGTAGGCCGCCGCGACCGAACCTGCGGAGGCGTTATAGGGTCCGGGGAGCAATAAGATTTCAAGAGCGGTCACCTTCTGCGATGCCGCGTGCTGTATACCCAAGCGCACTAAGGAACAGCATGAACGCTTGCGGGAGAAGGTATGCCATCGCCAGGATAATGAGCACAACGCCGCCGACAATAAATGCGGTGCGGTGTTCGGTCACGAAGGTCCTGGCCTCCATCCAGTAGGCTTCCGCGTAAGGCTTGAGTTTGTCGACATAGAGGTCGTGAAAGGCTTTAGCAATCGCTTGAAATACGCGCTCTTCGCGGCGGTTAGCGAGGGTGAGAGGATGATAAACAAATTAAACTGCGCATACATTCGAATCAAGACGTTGAGGTCACGAACACGAAGCGCGAAAGCCCGACAGTCAAACGTCTACATCGCGAGCGCGAGGTTGCGTACTGACCTGTATGGTACCAACTTGTGACCGACGAGGGCTGATCAGCATACCGAAGGGGACAACATGAGGGAACAACCTACAAATGTTTAACTCCCATGCATCGGCCAAAGCTGGCGCAGAAAATGGCACAGCGAATGTGACGCCGGCCAAGAGTGTAGAATTGAATGTGTCAATAACAGGGGCCATACTGCGAGCTGTGCGAGTTCAAAATCCAGCTGAGGAGGTGTGAGGAAGAGAGGTAGGAACCTTCACGAGGGCTCAGTTGAAGTGAAATGGCGGCCAGGAGCAAGCCGTAAGCAAACACGAGGCAACAAGACGCGGTGGCAACTCAGCCCGGGTTTGGCCGCGCAGGCGAATCGCGCCAGGGCGCTCAGCAACGTCTCGCACGGAAGAAAAATTGGGAAGTACTATTTCTGTATAAGGTAGTGGAGCAACAGAGCAGACGATCTCGGGCTCAGCGCGTCGCACCGGAAAACCGGTTAGGAAAGAAAGAGCGGCTCACAGCCTGGTCGCATTTCCGCAGACTCGCACGCATCTTGCGCCGCGTCTCCGTCCGCTCCGCCCACTCAGGATCCTGGTACGCGCGCACGCGCACTAGCGCGTCCAACGTGACGGGAACGCGGTGATACCCCTTTTGCTGGGACTCGCGGACGCGCTCGCGCAGATAGTTCGTCATCCAGGACTTGGACGGAGCCCGGAGGCCGAGACGGACGGCGTACGCGGCAAAGTTATCCACCTATGCATATGTCAATGAATTGAGAGCGGCATGGCAAGGATAGGCGTACCGCGTAGATCTCCTTGATGCCCTGGACGAGCCGAGCTGGCATCTCGCGCGGCGGCAGCCCATAGCGCGCATCAAGGCCTTCCTTCAATCCGCGCAGCGTCATGCGTCCCGTCTCCGGATCGCGCCGCCCGAGCGACGGCAGCTCGGCGAGGAAGAGGCGCTGGAACATGAGCAGCCGCAGGCCGGTGCGGCCCGCCTGGAACGACTCGCGCAGCCGCCACTCGCTCACGGGGTCGGCCTCGAGGTGCGCGAGCCCGGCGAGCCCGCGGCCCTGCTGCTTGTCGAGCATCCAGACGACGCTGCGCGTGAGCGACTCCTGGACAAGCGGCGCGCGCAGCTCGGCCCAACCGATCGTGTCGCACAGGACGGCCTGCACTAACAGCTCGCCGAGGTCGGGCGTCGCATCCTTGTGCCGCGCGTTGGGGTAGCGCACGAAGCGCGCGACCGCGCGCTGCGCGTCCTGCGCGACGGCCGGGTTCGCGACGGCCAGCGCGGCGGCGAGGTGGATGACGCTGACGAAGTCGCACAGCGCCTTCTCGCTTGCGTGCAGCAGCGTGCCCGCGGGCGACGCGCTCTCCTGGCTCTTCTTCATCGCCTGCTCGTACCGTCCCGCGCAGTACATGCAATCCGGCGATCCGCACCCGCCGATGTCGCGCGCGCGCGGCGCCGGCGGCGCGAGCACCTCGTCCGCCGTCTTCATGAGCCGCACGACGATCTCGTTCGCAAAGCTGCACAGCGCGCGGTACCCGTCGACGCTGGGCTCGCGCCGGCCCGCGCCGCCCTTGCCGGGCCCGAGCACGAGCTGGCGCTCGATGTCGCGCAGGCGGCGCACGGCCTCGGGGCGCGCGCGCGCGAAGTGCGCGCCATGGATCGCGAGCGGGAGCCAGTGCGTGAACGGCTCGCGGCGCAGGCCGGTACGGATGTCGAGGTCGACGAACGCCTCGCGCGAGAGCAGGTCGAAGGACGACTCGAGGCCCTTGAGCCGCGCGTTCCACGCGAGCCCGACGCCGAGCACCGTCTCGCCCGCGCGCTTCTTCGTCACGAAGCACCGGATCTCGCGCGCGGCCACCACGTTGGCGTTCGCGCAGAGCGCCGACGCGAAGGAGTAAGCCTGCGCGAAGCAGAGGAGGTCGTTCGTGGGCAGGAACGCGAAGATGGCGAGCAGAACGTCGTCGTTGAGCCGATCGAGGAGGCACGGCTGCGGTTTTGAAGTCGCGGCGTCCGACAGATCGTCGTCTAACGAGACGAGGGTCATGTCAGACGGCGTCGGGGACGTCTCCGGTGCAACGGGCGGAGCTGGCGGGTTGGGCTCCCGCGCTTGCGCGACGGGCTCAGTGACTGCATCAGCCGCGCCGGCCTGAGCCTTCGCACGCCGCCGCCGCAAGGCCTTCCGCCGCGACTTGGACAACTCCTGCACAAGACCCACAACAATTCGACTCGGCTCCAGCAAGCTCGCGCCAGGTACAGCCAGCGGGGCGGGTGGCGGCGGGCGGACGCGGCGCGGCTCGCCAGGCTTGATCCAGTCGGGGCCTGTCGTGAGCTTGTGGTGCTGCGACTCGGATGGCTCCGCGGGCGTGTACGGACAGCGCGGGCAGCGGAAGGTGCGCGCGCCGTCCATCGCGATGCGCCGGCGGTGGTAGCCGCCCTGCGGCGTGACCTTGACGAAGCCATTGTCCGACTGGGGGATCCTGAGGAGAAGGCGCGTTAGACGCTGTTTGCAGCCGTGGACCGTTCATAGGACGTACTTGTCGGTGCCGAAGAAGGACGCGACTTGCTGCAGAACGCCGAGAATGGAGTACGCGGGCGTATAGCCGCCCTGGACACTGGTCAGCAAGAGCCACGAAGGGGTAGATAGTGAGGCGTACCGTGTAGTCGGGCGTGCGGTACCACTGCATCTCTTCTTCCGTTTTGAGGATGTCGAGGCAGATCCAGTCGCCGAAGACTGTTCAGCCGCGTCAGTGGCAGCGCTAGTCACAGACGTAACGACGCACCATTGGGATGGTCAAGGCGCGTCGAGTTCTTGACCTTGAGCGGGACGAGCGGGAAGTCGGGCGGGAGCTCGACCTCGAAGTGGAGCTTCAGTCCGGCAAGGTGCCCCTCGACGGGCTCGACGACGAGGCAGATACGGCTCGTGTCCGCGTCGTCAAAGTGCACGGAGAAGCCAGGCAGCTGCTGCTCGCGCAGCTCGGCGAGGTCGACGAGAACGCGGGCGCGAAGGTGGGCGGCGCGGACGGCGGCAGAGGCGACCATAGTGTATCAGGCGAGGCTGGTCAGACGAATTCGGGCTGGATGTGCGATGGGGCGACCACAAGGGCCTGCCTTGTCCATTTATACGCTCTGTCGCGCCGAGTCAGAGTCAGATGCTTGTCTGTTGTGCATTGCCGTGCGAACACCGTTGGCCACCCGGATAGGCTTGTGGCGGTGCCGTCGGTTC
This sequence comes from Auricularia cornea, assembly GCA_030578095.1. NCBI lineage: Eukaryota > Fungi > Basidiomycota > Agaricomycetes > Auriculariales > Auriculariaceae > Auricularia > Auricularia cornea. Next base: position 199,080 of record JARLTE010000009.1, on the reverse strand, counting down.
GCGACAAACGGCGCTTTGCCACCCGCCCGCGCCCCGCCGTTGCTTGCCGGCGCAGCCACCCAGACCTGGGACGTAAAGCCGGGAGAGCGTACGAAGGAGCATCAATGTCCGAACATGCGTAGACAAGAGCAGCGATCCGGAATGTGCATCCCCTTATTGTGCAGCTTCTGTCGGCTGCGCGCAAAACAAGGGACCATGTGCATCGAGGCAAGCTTCTGTATGTCCGTAAGAGAGTGTCGGCGGAGAAAGCAGGCGCAAGCGAGGTCACGTGGAATGCCCTCCAACTGAAGCCAGGATAGAAGCCGTGGCGGAGCCTGAAAGCGTACCTCCTCTCCGACTGACCAGTGAGACCCATAGCAACCGGACTCATAGAATAAGGTTTTTAGGCTCCAGTTGTCATATCTTACTGATGGTGCTGGTAATACAAAAATCCGACTACCAATTACACTGGGATCCAGCGCACGGGACGCGAGAGGCACAGCGCCTCGCCATACAGCTTGACGAGCTCCGCAGACGGGCAGCCCGCAGTCTCGATGTATCCCCCGGCTTCCCTCTTTGCAAAGTAGATGATAATAAGCTCGTTGAAGCCTCCCGTGGGCAACTCGGTGACCTTGCGGTGGAAGAACCCATGGATGTCGAGCTCGCGCAGGGGCGCGGTAAACGCGCCCAGCTTGCGGGCGTAGCGCTTCATTATGCACGTCTCCTCGGGGAGGTCGTGCTGGCGTTCCCATGCGGCGAAATCGTCCTCGGTGAACGCGAAGCCGTACAGCAGCGGCGCCACATCCCGCAGCTCTTCTGGTATTGGGTCCGGCGTTCCTCTAATCGGCTCTCCCTGTGGGGCCACCGCAGGGCCAGTTTCCGAAAGGACCTGGCTCGGATCTGCTGGAGCATCAGGCTCGCTTTGCTTGCCCGCAGTTCCGGATGGTGGTAAAATGCTGCTATTGTGACGAGGATCGTTCCTAAAATAATTGAGTAATTGAATTCCTCGGGTTCAATTACTCCTCGGGTTAAGGGAAGAATCTGGCCCACATGATGTGTGTCACTCTGGTAGATCCGCGCTGTCAGCAGGAAGAAGACGAGGGATTCTGGCGGAGACTGAAAGCGTTCCTCCCTTCCTTCTCCCGCTCGATCACCTCATGCGAGTCACAGGGGCCACATCTGCGCATCTGGTTGCGCGGGTCGCGCGGTTAGAAGGTGCTCTATGACCAATAGACGATTCGCATTTGTCACTTGGACCGTGGAAATCATATCGACTGCTTCGACGCGACGAGCATGGCGGCTCGAACCTGGCCGTTGCGGTGTGCAGCGACTTCGGACCCCTGGGGACGAGGGTTTGAGTCTCTGTTCCGTCGGGCTCCGGTTCCTGTAGTCGCACTATCCTCGAAGCTTCCGTGGCCACTGACTCCCGTCGACGGTGCCAGAGCTGTAGCTGTCCCGTCATTGTCGTGGGTGCCTGCCCATGGCCAGCAGTCGTGAAGCACAGTGTCATTGGCAGCTATCACCTCCGCGAATAATAAAAGAGGCCTAATCCCATTGCAGGCTCTCGTTCCTGGGTCGAGGGACATCATTCAGGACCTTGTCACCAGTGTCTCCTGTCGCCATGGATCGGAGCCAGCGACCAGTCGGGCAGGACGGCGGCGGGGCAGAGGACTGAGGAGATTCTCGGCGGGACGGCCTCGCCCAGTCTCGACTTCCGGAGGGACTCGGCTCGGAGCTGCCGGTGCCAAACTTATGACCTGACAGCGCCGCTCGCCGTCACGGTTTCGCCCCTCCACGTTTTACGATGACCACGACAAGAAACCAGGACCAGCTGCCGCGCGACACGGACGTGCTCGTCGTCGGCGCCGGCCCGGCCGGGCTCGCGTCCGCCATCAGCCTCGCGACGCACGGCATCCGCGTCGTCATCGTCGACGCGCTCGCCGAGGGCCTCAAGGGCGCCCGCGCTGCCATAGTGCATGCGCATACGCTCGAGGTGCGCCTGAGTTATGCTCTGCTATTATTGCTGCTAGGTACTGAAGATATGATCCAGGAACTCGACTCGCTGCACTGCGCCGCGCCGCTGGTCGCCGCCGGCATCCCGTCGCCCACGATCATCATGTACGACGAGCGCGGGCGGCCGCTGGTGACGGTCGCGTTCAACGAGCTCAAGGACGACACGCGGTACCCAATCGGGCTGCTCATCTCGCAGACGGACGTCGAGCGCATCCTCGCGGACCGGCTCGCGGCGCTGGGCGTGCACGTGTTCCGGTCGAAGCGCGTGTCGGACATGCGCGACGTCAAGCGCGGCCTGTGCGTGCAGTTCGAGTCCGGCGAGCAGGTCACGGCCGCCTACGTCGTCGCCGCGGACGGCTCGCGCTCGACGATCCGCCAGCTGTCCGGCATCCGCTTCCTCGACCCGCACACGCTCGCCGAGTCCGTCGCCGCCCCGACCGCGCCGTCGCTCGCGCTCGCGGACGTCGTGCTCGCGTCGCCGCTGCCGGCGAGCGTCCCGCGCGACCGCGCGATCGGCCGCTTCTCGCCGCACGGCTTCATCATGCTCATCCCGCTGCGCAACCACTTCGCGAGCGCGCCCGAGGACGAGAACCTGTTCCGCATCGTCGCCAACGCCCGCGCCCCGCCGCGCGAGCCCGACGTCAAGTACATGCAGGCGCTGCTCGACGAGCGCGTCAAGGGCGCCCGCGCCCTGCGCGTCCTCGGCGGCTCGCGCTACCGCGCCCGCTCCGCGCTCGCCGAGCACCTCGCCCTGCGCCGCGGCGACGGCTGGGTGCTCCTCGCCGGCGACTCGGCCCACGCCCACAGCCCCGCCGGCGGCCAGGGCATGAACCTCGGCCTGTGCGACGGCGTGTTGCTCGGCAAGGCCATCGCGACCCATCTCAACGGCGACCCTGCCGTCACAGGCGGCGACGCCGTCTTCGAACGCTGGGCCGCCAACCGTCGCGCCGTCGCCGCCATGGTCATCAACGTCGCTGAACGCGCGACGGACCTCGCCAAAGTCAGCGGCAGCTGGAGCGCCGCCGTGCGCGGCATGGTGCTCAAAATGGCCGAGAAGGTGCCCGGCGTGGGACGTGCTATCGCCTGGCGCATCAGCGGTCTCGCCTGGAAGATGGGTGACGCTGGTGCGTTCTGACCCGCGCTGTTACCCCCCATGGTGGATGTTTTGTTGTTCCTTCTTGGTTTCTTGGTTTGGTGGGATTTTTTGTATCTTTATTCGTCTACTCATGTCAGCTCGATGGCGAGTGCAGATAGTGCACTCTGTACGCCTTTGCAATCACTAGATCTCATCTCAGAGGATACCCGAATGAACCGGACTGAGCGCGACATTCAGAGTTCAGTGTGGCCGAAGACAACGATGCAAGTATTAGATTTGATTGGGATACATACAGGAGTACATTCTGCATGGCATCGTTACAAACAGGTTCGTAGGCGTACAACAGCGGTGTCCATAGCACTGTGCGGTGTCCGTATGAACCTCGTCAGGCGGCGAGCGCAAACAGCGCCGCTGCAGCCAGCCAGAACATATGTGAGATGAGATGGCTCGCTGCATTGGGTGGGTCTGTCTCTGACGGAGCGGGGCCGTTCGTTGGAGCACCGCTCGGTGTATTCGTCGGCGTCGTAGTGGAGCTGTCGGATGGCGCGGGCGGTTGCGAGGTGGACGATCCAGAGCCTGTGCTGCTATCGCTGCTCGCCTCGCCAGGTTTTGTTACTCTAAAGAGCGCATGAGAGTCAGGGTAAGCCTCGAGGACGATGTGAAGACGCACAGGAAGCGAGCAAAGATGAACGGGCAGACGAGGTCCGCGCCCTCGACGACGTCAAGCCTGACGGAGACGGTGTGCTTCTTGCTCGCGTCGAGGCTGTTTGCGCCCGCAACGACGACGCACGCCATCTCGTCGCCCGCGGAGGCGGTGAAGCGCGTGTCCTTGCCGTCGACGGTGAGCGTGCCCTTGCACATGTCGCGGCCGAGCACGAGCGAGACGTACGCCGCGCTGCCGCCGGAGAACGAGTACGACACGCGCGTGTCGTTCGCGGGCTGCGCGACGCGTGGAATCGTGTCCGGCGGGCAGCTGTCGAGCGGCAGCAGCGGCGTGAACGCGCCCCAGACGCCGGAGAATTGCAGCGCGTCCGACGACGCCAGCACGCTCTCGTTGTGCGCCGCGCGCGCGAGCAGCGGCGTCACCGCCAGTGCCAGTGTCAAAGTCGTGTGCATCGTCAGCATGCTGCTGGTCTGGAGCAGAGAGGCAGAGGGAGCATCACAGGAATGCGCAGGAGAAGGGCAAGTTCCGGCGGGGCCCCGCACGTGCAAACGGTGACGTGCGGCTCAGGCTGTGCAGAGCGTCGATCCTCCATGCATGCTGCATTTCAAGTTTATAGTTATTACGGTACAGAGGTATTATTCTTATTGCGGCGAGGGACAGCTAAATGAGAGTGATAGTCCGGAACGAAAGTAGGTGCTCAATTCACAATGGAGAATGTCTGCTTGGTGAACGCAAATCCGACCCGCGACTTGTCGCTGTCGTATACAGAGTAGTACCTCTGCCTGAAAAATGGAGTCAGTGGGGTTCTAGCATCACAACAAGGGGAAAGTGCTCACAGGAAGCTCTGGCCAATGACAAAGTCGAGTCCAATGCCGCTCGGCCCGCCCAAGTCGTTCACGATGAGGTAGATGGCGTTCTTGTCCCCGCCAATCTGGACGTTGAGCGAGCGCGAGAGGACCTGCGCGTTGGGCGTAAGGACGAAAGACGTATGGCCGATGTGGAACGTCAGCGGGCGCAGGCGCTTGTACTGCTTGTTCGTCAGGCGCAACAGGCCCAGCTTCTCGTCGACCACGGCGCCGGTCGCGTTGACGTACGCGTCGAACGCCTCGGTCGCAAGCAGCACGAGCGTCGTGCCCGTGTCGACGATTCCCGCTGAGCCAGCCGGCAGCAGCGTGTGGTTGCCGAGCGCGACGGACGAGTTGACGCCGAAGAACTTGTTCGACGGCTCCACCGTCGTGATGGGCACGTACGTGATCGGCCCAACGTGCAGCGCGCGGTCGGGCCCGCCAAACGAGAGCGAGCCCGCGCCGTGGTCGACCGTGTTGGGCAGGAAGGACACGCCGAGGACGCGGTGGGCGAGCGCGCCGCCCGCCTGCAGGTTGTCCGTGACCGTCGGCACCTGGTCCGTGTCGTCGATCGTGAACTCGGACAGTTTGGCGGGGCCCAGGCCCAGGATGCCGTCGAAGCCGTCGAAGCCGTCTGTCTCCTCCGCGACGCCGATGGACTGCTTGTCGACGACGAGCTGGTCCGAAAACGCGAGGCGGTCGAGGAACTCTTTGCCCGCGAAATAGCCGGTGCCATACGAGACGCTCTGCATTCCAAGCACATTAGACCACGCAGATACACGAACTAGTTGAAATGCACGCACGACGTTCTTGTTTGTCGGCTCGGAAGACGCGGTTGGCTCGTATTTCTTGTTAGCGCCGACCCAAGTGTTGGCAGAGCCCGTGTCGACGATGAGCGAGTCTAAAACCCAAAGCCATGTTGGAACACAAAACATGCCGCTCAATTGAGACAATAAACGCACAGGTAGTGGGTGGCGATCCAATCTGGACGTCCACCGTGTACGACGTCGCCCGGTTCGTCGCCGCAATAGGAGACACGCGACCTCCCACCCGCTCCTCGCCGCCACTCTGTGCGGACAGCAGTCCGCGGAGCCGTGCGCGATCGGAGGAGGGCAGGTTGCGCAGCTGCGCGGCGTCGACGCGTTTCGTCAGCGGCACGGTCGACACCGTCGCGGCACCAGCGCCGGCGAGCGCGCAGAACGCGAGGAGCGCGAGGCCGACAGTCCCAGTCCGAGGCATGGCGGTGGCAGGCAGGGGGTGGTTCGAGCGGGAAGAGAAGCCCTGGGCTATTTAAGCCCCCAACGACCCTCGAAGATGTGCGCTCTGACGCGCTCCATACAGAAGCATCGTCTAGCAAGGTTGAGGCGAGATGGATGACGACGCGACAGCGCTTAGCGGGCCAATGACACCGCTCGGCGGCAGCATAGGGTGCATGTTACTGACTGAGGGAGGTTCAACGTGCGTTTCAGGTAAAGTCTGTCAATAGGACAAGAGTGGATTCGGCATGCCCCGACAGTGTTAAGGGTCCTTTCCAACTACAGGTGACCAATTCGCTGAGCAACGGAGAAGAACAGGGTATGAATGTTCTCAAATATACTTGGCGTATGATAAGTGCGGATAATTGTCTCTGGTTTCTGGCAACTCTACTTCTGCCGCACCTAGTCAGCCTCGTCCTCGTCCTCGTCCTCGTCCTCGTCCTCGTCCTCGTCCTCTTCTTCCTCTTCATCGTCTTCGATGATAACACCACGATATTTGAGGCGGACGGAAGTGTCGAGCTCGAGTGTGGCCAGGAAACAGTTCCACCGTGAGCGGGGAATGACGGTATCCAGCTCCTGCGTGCCCCCATAGAAAGTCACCACCTTGAGCAGTGGGAAGCGGTCCGCGCCAGCCGGATCGTCCGGGTTGTCCAGGTTTGGCGGATCGTCCAGGTCGGGGTCGAGAGGAAAATAAATTGAGAGTCTCTCCACCGCCGGCAGCACGGGGACGAAGTCCGCGAAGACGCGCCACACAAGCCACTCGACGGCGATGATGCGCAGCGCTGCGAGGCTTGGAAGCGAGTCAATCAAGCCGTATACCTCGACGTCCTTGTAGAACGGGAAGCTGAGCGTCCGGCGGGCGCAGCCAGCCCCGTACGCGCGCACGTGGACGGCGTGCCCGTCCGTCGTGCAGGTCAAACGCTCGATCCCCTCGAGGCCGCCCCAGCATAGGTCCGTGCCCGCGGTGCAGAAATCGTGATTGCCGACGAACGCATACTCGACGTCGGACGGCGGGCTGCCCATGAAGACAACGTACTTCGCGAGCAAGTCCAGCATGCCTGAGATCCGCACGGCGGGAAGCGCGGAGATGCACTCAGCCAGCTCGTCGCTGCCGCGGTCGTTCCCGTTCCCGATCCACTTCGTCATGCCGATGTCGAGGAACGCGATCTTGGGGCACGCCTCGATGAGCCGCCGCAGCGACGTGCACCATCCGTACGTCGCTTTGAGGTCCGTGACCGCGGGAAAGGACTGCTCACACGTCGCCGCTGCCCAGCCGTTGGTAAGCGAAAGCCGCTCCAACTTAGGCATGGAAAGCCTTTCGTTCGTAAGGCGCGCGCCCAGGTTCGCGCGTCCGTCAGCCGCCGCGGTCGCGACCAGGGACGTCAAGGCAGGGAACTCGCGCAGCTCGTCGAGAAGAGTGGTCAATGACTGCGCGTTGTAGACGTCCGCGTATATGGTGCGTATCCTGCCTTTGTGCGGGAGGAGGAGGTTGCTGAGGTAGCTGACAGTATCCGAGGGGCAAAATATGTTCTCGCGATGATCTGTGCCCTTGTCGCCAAGGAAGATGTCAAGCTCGAGCGGCACACTGCGGGGAAGCGCAAGGGAGACAAGCAGGGCGTTCGTCCGCACAGATCGAGAGTCCCCTTGGAAGCCGCACTCTATGCACGTGCAGTCTTCATTGTGTCGATAGAACCAGTAGTCGATGTACCGCCAGACTCGCGGAGTACCGAGGGCAAGAGTGCGCCAGTCATGGCAGACGTGGGTGACGCAGACTCGGTCTGCGAGCGGCAGGTCCTCCCAAACCATGCACCACAGTTCGTCGGGCAGTTTGCGCGCGTGCAGCAAATTGTAGCGCCTAGCAAATACCGCTACGGCGCTGCCAAAGCGCTGCCGCACAGTGTCCAGAACATCGCTGGGCGGTACGCGTCAGAGTCTATCATCGCAGATAGTGACCACGCGCCGCTCGGAGAACTTACCTGGGAGCTACTGCGATCCCAGAGCGCTGAGTGAGCGTAAGAAGGTAGTTCGCAGCGTGGCTGAAGTTGCCGTCGATATTCGGCGGGCCCGGCGGGCCCACATTGCCAGACATGCGGAGGAGTCGCAATCAGGCGCAAGGACGATGATGGAGGACGCAGGTCAAGAGACGATTTGCGAGATCACGTTGTCAACTCCGTCCATGAGTTCTAGGTTTGGTCCCAGATTTGGGTGCACCTTAGGAGCACCTAGAGCGCAGTTCGAGCTTCGGGGGCGCATGTCAAAAGAGGGCGCAGTTCGGGGACACTTCAGATATGAGCAAAAGCAAACGCACTGAACCGATGTTGCCCACGCTGCAAGGAACGGTGGCGAACGCGGCAGCATGTCTTCTGTTGCCTCAGATAACCACTATATAAGCAAGGGATATCAAACGGAAGTACAGCAGGGCATATGACATAAGGACTGCCCGCTTGCGGAGCCAGAGTGCGGCAGGGTGTTTATAGTCGGGCGAGCTCGCGTTATTCGGGGAGCAGGCCAATATTGAGGGCTCCAAGTCTTATTGTGGCGACCCATGTGCCGTAAGGCGGGCTGCCCTGCGCTGGACGGACCGTACCCGCTCGGATGGGAGGAAGGGAGACAAGAACCTGTAACGTTCGGACTCCGTCCGACACGGTAGCCTAGAGCCCGAGTCCGCGATGCATCCCTTCCCTGTTCTCTCAGCATTAGGGCGCACAATGGCTCAGATAATCGCGTTAAACTTGTTGTTCAGTAGTGCGGCCGATACCATTCGCTGTTGACTGATTCCAAACATTGTTTATTGTCGTGAAACAAGCTATTTGACGTTCATGAGACTGTCCATATCCCCATCCCCCCTTAATTATTAACCGTTGCGTTCGTAAAGACCGTCGGCGCGAGGCCCACGAAGCCGGAGCTGTCGAAAACGGAGAAGAACCGCTCACTACGCGAGATATGTGAGCACGCGACCACATTCGAAAGGTGAGAGTAGATACGCACAGGAAGAACTGCCCGAGCACAAAGTCGAAGCCCGAGCCAGAGGGGCTGCCGAGGCTGCTGACGATCAGGTACACGAAGTTGGTGCTGCCGCCGATCGCGGTGTTGAGCTGCTGCGGCCAGCGCTGGCCGTCGGCGGAGAGGCTGAACGTCGTGCCGCCGATGACGAAGTTGAGCGGCGGGAGCGACGCGAACTGCTGGCGCGTCAGGCGGAGCAGCCCCGTGTTGCGGTCCTGCACGGCGCCCGTCGCGCGCTGGTACGCTGCGAAGGCGTCCGACGCGAGTAGAAGGAGCGTCGTGCCAGTGTCGACGATGCCCGACGACGTCAGGATGGTCGTTCCCTTGAAGTTGACAGAGATGTCGATGCCGAAGAACTCGCTCGCGGGGAATGTGGTTGTGACGGGCACGACGGTCAGGTCGCCCGTGAAGGCGCCCGTGTCGACGCCGCCGAAGACAAGCTCGCCATTGACGTCGAACGTGCTGTTCGTGGGAGCAAAGAAGACGCTGACAACGGGGTCCGGGATAATTCCTGCTGAGAACAGGTTGTCCGTCACAGTCGGAACGGTGTCTTGCCCGTCAACTGTGCCAGCAGTGAGACCCACAGGCCCGATCCCAATGATACCGTCGAGGCCGTCAAAGCCCTGCTGAATCTCGGCGACACCGATGGACTGGTTCTCGATGTTGAGAGGGCCGCCGAGAGCGACGAGGTCGAGAACTTGGTGTCCCTCAAAGAAGCCAGAGCCGTAGGTGACACCCTCATGAATGGTTCAGCATCGCAAGGCGAGGCTCAATAACGATAGTAAACTCACGACGCTAGCGTTGAGGGGTACTGTCGTCTCAGTCTCCGTGAAGGCTTCCGTCGCGCCAACCCAGGTGTTTGATGAGCCAGTGTCCACAATCAGGAAGACTGTCAATAAAGTGTGAGATAAACTTCCCTCAAACGACGCGCGTACTCACACGTTGTGGGAGGAGAGCCGACGTCGACGGCGGCAATGTACGTCGTCGCGAGGTTGGCGATCTCAACGCCGACAACCTGCGAGTTGCTCTTGAACTTGTCGCCAGAGACGCGCTGGACCAGCGCCTTGGCGCGCGATTGGTCGTGGGTGGCGACGCCCTTCAAGTTCTCCTGCTTGATCTTCTTGGAAACGGGCGCGCGGACGAGCTGGTTGGCCGGCGTCGTCGACCGGGCGATCTCGGGGAGGCGCAGAGCCGACGCGCTGAAGATGTGGAGAGCGCAGACGATCGCGGGGAGGAGGGCGGTCGACAACATGCTGGGCAGCTGCACTGTGGCCGCACTCCCACACCCCGCTGCTTTATACCATGAGGCGCAGGGATCGGCACGGGAGAGGTCAATGCGTACCGGACGGGTGGACACTTCTTCGGTCGGCTAAGGGTCATACCGTCCGAAAGTGCTGCATGTCGAACGCAGCCAGGAAGCCTGCGAGCGCGTGCCACAGATGCAACGCTGAAGAGCGTAAATTGGATGATGGTGACTTGAAATGGCGTAGTTGCCCAATGAGTGCGATGGTAGCCCGGATAGGGCACTCCGACAGTGGCCGTCGCCGTCAACCGCTGCCGCAAATGCAATGCGCTCAGGTGCGTTCGACCGCTGATCCCCCGTCAACCTGGTAGACGCGTATTTCTACACAGTTATCGCCTGAATGCGACATACGAATGACCTCCTTGCGAAGTCTCAAACACTGTGATCAGACCAGGGAAAGCGAGCGCCCTCACAGGACCAGAATGACGGGTCAAAACGAGAAGCCTGCTCTATTAGGCCGTTGGAGAAGGCCGGCTACTAGTATGCACTCCCAGCGGTTACTGACGGCCCTCCGGACCGACCTATCTCGAGTGCCAAACGGTCGCGGTATTCGACAGCCGACCACCCCGGTACGAGCGAGCAACTTCAATTAGCAGAACGAGCACTAATATCGCTACAAAGTCGGATCGAAAGTGCCTCTGGGGGACTGGGGAATCGTGCATGATAGGATGCTGTGCGCGGTTTGCACTATCAGGAACGCAGGAAGGTCGGGTGCGGTACTGGCACTGGGGAAGACGTCACGGCGGCGGAAGCACAGACCAGACAAACACGGGCAGAGTGAGTGCTGCGGAAGTCCACATCAGTCGTCATCCAAGTAGAGAGCCAAGACCGGAGTCGCGATAATCCCAGGTTCACCAAGGCCGGAAGGAACCTGCAGCGACGCGGATCGAGAGACATGATGGTGGTGGCTGATATAGCTCGCGCGTCCAAGAACGGTGATTGAGTGATACAGCCGCAAGGCATCCACGGGCGGCCGCAAGAAAAGATGCCCTTCACGGAAATGCGCACAGGTGATAGTAGACCTACGACAAAGCCACGATCGCGCGCCGACGGTCAAGCCTCGTCGAGAGGAACGCATAGGCTCTGCAGGAATTTACAGGGCGGTTCAGTCAGGCCATGTCCCGGAATGATATTGTGCGCGGGTTCAGCGCTTTCGGCCAAAGGCGCGAAGGGAGTGAGGAGGAGGGTCGGAGTATGAAGTCCCATGATCCGCCCTCATTGTTCGTGTGGCTTCCATCAGGTCGACGTCGTGCTTCGCCGCCACGCCGCACACGCTGGGCGCTGGATACTTGGAATGCTCACGCGCCCGCAGCCCTGTGCTCTGCCCCTCTTGCCAGCAAATCCTGTGTGCTGTCGCTGTCCCTGCCAGCCTTGGCGCACGTCCGGCTTCTGTGCTGACCTGAAGCCGGCTCCCGGCGTTCTACCTGCTTCGATCTTGTTCATCCTGTCCATCTCGATTGCGCGAAGCTCTGACGACAATCTCGTTGCGGGCAGCTTGGCCGGTTGTGTTGAGAGACGGCCGTTCCACCGCAGCTGAGTTTCCCAGGACGGCGTCCTCCCGGTCATTTTCGGCTTCTTGGATTGCGCCTTCCCCGCGTGCATGCTGCGCACTTGGAACGCGTTAGCGTTTGCAGGCCGAAAGCCCCTTTTTCGCTCTGCCGCCCCTGCACGATGCCCTTCAGCCATGTGGGTGACTTTCGTAGTCGTGATGTGTTTCTTCCTCATTCGGGATTGTACACGCGGGCTGATTCGGGATTCTGCGGGATTTCTCGGGCACTCGTGTGCATTCAAGTCACGAGACTATCATGAACCTGGGGAACCAAGACCTCGTGTCGAATTGCTGCGTGGCAGATGATTGGCTCTTGCCTGGTGATACACATCGAATCTCGTTGGCGACCACTTCTGGATCAACAGCAGCAACCGATTCATACACCTTATTCTCGGCATTCCTTGTACCGTGACCGCCTGCAAGCGCTCTGCCCGCTTCGTGGGCGGGCACCGTCCACAAGGCTATGATAAGGACCACATGCACCGCACACGCGTGCGCCCCTGCTTCGCCGGCGGCGCCGCGAGGCAATCGTTGATTTGTCTCCAGGCAGAGCCCTGCGCGAGCCTTCTTAAGGCGGCCGCCTTCGGTCGTGGGTCCCTTGAGCTCGCTCCCTGCCAGGCCGACACTCTTGTGCCCCGCCGCTCACCATGCTGTCTTCGTGGAAGTCTCTCCTGTGCTTCGCGCTCTTCAGCACTGCCCACGCCGCCGTCATCCAGACGCGCGTGCGCGGTGAGGAGTCGACGCTCGACAGGCGCGCTGCCACGACAGGCAAAGTGCAGTTCGGTTACTTCGTACGTCCTTCTCTGCCTTCTTGCATCCCACAGTGTCTAACTCGTCATTAGGTCAACTGGTCAGTCTTACGCTTGCCCTGTTACGCGTGGGATCTAACGCCTTGCTGCTTCTCGACTTCAGGGCCATCTATGCTCGGTGAGTAGTCGCGTTGACCGCATGTTGAACACGACCTAACAGCCAATTCAGGAACTTCCGTGAGCAGCCTTTGTCCTCTAGGCTCCCCGTCCTGACGACAGCGCAGACCCCGATGACATGGATACGTCAACTCTGACGCACGTCCTTTATGGCTTTGCGGATACCGACGCCTCGTCTGGTCAGTGGTCATGATTGCCCGCTGTCGCTCGCGCCACCCTGATCCCGTTCCCACAGGTCAGATCAAGCTGACCGATTCCTTCGCGGATATCGAGAAGCACTACCCTGACGACTCATGGAGCGAGGCCGGCAACAACGTGTACGGATGCCTCAAGCGCTTGTACAAGATCAAGCTCAAGCAGCGGTTTGTTTTGCCCCTTCCTTATCGGGCTCGGTGCTGATTATCTGCGTGCTATCTTCAGGAACATCAAGACCCTGCTCTCTATCGGCGGCTGGACGTACTCTCAGGCTGGACACTTCAACTTCGTTACTAACGCGGGTGCGCGCGCGACTTTTGTGTCCAGCGCCGTTACGGTTCGTCTTTCCCCCCCGGCTGCCGTTCTATCCCATTGCTCACTCGAGAGGTTTAGCTGCTCGAGAACTTTGGCTTCGATGGCATTGGTGCGTTTTGTTCACCGAGGACCAGGACTATTCGGCTCACTGTTGTGTTGTTGTCAGACATCGACTTCGAATACCCCAACGCGGCGCAGAAGTCCGCCTTCGCGTCCTTGATCAATGAACTCCGCGCGGCACTCGACGCTCACGCCAGGAAGAAGGGCGAGACGGTCCCTTACCTGATCACTGTACGTCCTGGGAGTCTTGCTCACGACACGGTGTTCACCTCGCATTCAGCTCGCCGTTCCTGCTGGCCCGACGAACTACGTCAACCTCGACCTGCGTGCCATGAACAGCGCGGTCGACTTCTGGGTTCGTCTCGTCGCCCTAAGGGGCCTTGCTTCCTGCTGACGGTTTGTGATCCAGGGTCTCATGGCCTACGACTTCGCTGGCTCTTGGGACACCAAGGTAATTGCAATACACAGCCTACGGGTAGCCTGCTTACTTACCGGCTTCGTAGTCTGGACACCAGGCCAACCTCTACGGCGGTCAGACCGGTTTCACCGGTGACGGCGCCGTGACCTGGTACCTCAACAACGGCGCGTCCGCCAACAAGATCACGCTGGGCATGCCCATCTACGGCCGCGCGTTCGAGAACACCGCCGGAATCTACCAGCCGTACAACGGCGTACGTCTCCGCCTCCGCTTCGCTGGAGTCGCGCCTGACCATACCCCGCAGATTGGCCCTGGCACCTGGGAAGCCGGCGTCTACGACTACAAGGCTCTCCCGCTCGCGGGCGCCCAGGTCATCGAGGACAACAGCACCGTTGCCTCCTACTCGTACGACGCAGGCAAGCGTGAACTCGTTTCCTACGACACGCCCAACATCGTCGCCACCAAGGCTCGCTACGCCGCGTCGCGCAACCTCGGTGGCTGTAAGCCTTGCCATTCTCGCGCTCGTTCCTCTGACTGATTGCAAACCAGCCATGTTCTGGGAGCTCTCTGCCGACAAGAAGGGTTCGGCGTCTTTGGTCAAGACGACGGCGAACGTCTTCGGCACCCTCGACCAGGCCCCCAACCACATCAACTACCCGTTCAGCATCTACGACAACATCAAGAACAACCTCGGCCAGGGCGGAGGCTCGCCGACGACCACCAGCGGCGGCTCGACCCCGACCGGCGGAACGGGCAAGTGCTCTGGCGTCCCCGCGTGGACCTCCAGCACCGTCTTCGTCGGCGGCCAGCAGGCGGTCTACAGTACGTTCTCAGATCTTTCACACCGGCGATCTCGATCCCTGACCGCTCTACAGACAACCGCTTGTACACGGCCAAGTGGTGGACCCAGGGTGAGACGCCCGGTAACGCGGACGTCTGGACCGACAGCGGAGCTTGCTGAGCTCCGTTATGCTTACGATCGCTATTAGCTCATGTTTCTCTTCGTTTCATGTGTTACTACGGTCAATGAGGATGTCATGTTGAACATGCACGAGCACAGCGTGATTGACAACGGGGAAGACTTGAGTTTAACCATCGCGGTTGTGGCTACGCCTGTGAATCAACACTCGGATCTGCGACTTCGGTCTTGATCATGGCTAGTACGCCCCCCTTAAGTTGCGGAGATACTTGGGGAACGTGCATGTTTTCTGAGAGAAGTGAAAGACACTCGGAGAAGCGTGGTAAGATTGAAGAGATGAGGAAGATGACGAGGCGGTATCGCGAAGACGTCGAGTACACCTCAGCTAAGGTATAACTTATATAATAAGAAGGGCACACGAGAGCGCATGGTCAAATACATGAGCGTCCGATGATCTTGCTACGGGTGTGCTGAGAGGGGGTAAAAGAGTACAGGGGCGAAGGTGAAAACGAGCGGGAGGAGTTACGCAGAGTCGAACGGGCGCTTCTCGTCGCGGGGGAAGAACGACGTAGGAGAAGGCGAATGTGAGGCAAGGCCACGTATCGAGCCCGGCGGAGGGAGTGGCAGCGGGGGGAGCTGGGCGAGTTCGGGGTGTTCGGCGCGGAACGCAGCGGACGGCGCCTTGCGCCGTGCGCGGCGCCGCGAGATGAAGCGCGCGAGAATGGCCAGCGCAGCTACGACGACCACAGCACCAATGACGATGCCGACAATGGCGCCCACAGAGACGGGGCGGTGCGCGCTGCCCGCGGCGCTCGTTGGAGCGGCATAGGGCGTCTCGTTGGTTCTGATACGCAGTGTCGCGCATTGATCAGCATGCGATGCTAGATTGGTAAATATGGCGCCGGGCGTACGTGACATTCGCAATGGTGAAGGTATATTCTTCGCCCATGTCGGGGCCGTTGACGGAGACAGTCAGCGTGTGGCTGACAGCGCCGTTGAGCCCGGCGAAGCTGGCAAGAAGATAGCATCCGCCCTCGTTCCCCGCGGTCAGCCCCTCATCGGCGTAGACGGGCTGCGAGTATTGGCCGTCCACGACGAGCACAGCCGCAGCCCCGCCAGCGTAGCGCGTGCCGTACAGACTGATCTCGCGGCCTGCGCAGCGTCAGAACTCGTGGAGGGGAGCGAGAACTGCATCGTGCGCACCGTTGAAGGTGAGATTGGCCGTAGTAGCGCTGTTCAATCGAACACCATTCTCATCGCGGCACGCAGGGACCGGCGTGCGAAGGCCCGCCCCCGCGTCGAACGTCCACTCGAGCGTCGTGTTGGCGGCGCTCACTCCCTCGGCCCCCGCCGCCGCCAGGAACAGCAGCGGCCACCGTCGTCGCATCATCAAAGCACAAGACGAAAGAACGAACGAACGAAGAGAACTGAGAAGGACGAGCGGAGCAGCTGATGTATCCGGGCGCCATCACCGTGAGCTGCACAGCTTACACGTTTAGCGCTTAGATTCGGCAATCGCGTCCCGCAACGGTGACGAGCATTGCAAGTCCTCTCCCTAGATTAGACAGCCGGTATCGTATACAAGAGCATATATCTGAAGCATGCCATAATTAAGATAGATAACACTCGCTCCGGGGTGTAAGAAAGGCATCCCGGGACAGTTGGCACCCTCCCGACGACTCGGACGCCCGGGCTATGCGTCATGCAAGCGCCAAATGTCCGGCGAGTGACTAGTGATCACTCACGTGGATGCCTTGAAACAGCAGATACTTACTGTATGTCGCGGCCGAGAAGGCTCCCTCGATGATTAGATCGACTTGTCTGACCCGCCTTCGCTACGTGGAACTCTCACTCGGGCGCCCCCCCCCCCCCCCCCCCCCCTCGACTGAGTAGTGGCACGTAATACCAGAGCACTACACAAAGCACTGGATAAGTACCCGGGAACAGCAGCGATCAGACATTCTGTGTGCGATCTGAATGCCGGGGAATGGCAGTCTGACTGTTGGAACGTCGAGTTGACAGATGAGACTGACGACCGGTCGGGCTCCCGATCGATCGAGCATGGCGCTCACAGGCTGTCAGGGCATCCCATGATCCCAATAAGGCGCCAGCTAAGGGTCAAATACATATGCCAGCCCCGAGCCGGACGGAGTGAGTTCCAGGCGCTGAGATGCACCCCATATTGGGCACTTTCCCAGGCGGCTCCGCGAGGCTCGCGCCTTCCAGACCGCGTGCCTGGATCGGGGTCATACGCCGCTGCATCATGCATATGCATGGCCAGCGATCGGGCTCGCTGGCCGTATAAAAGCACGCTGCACGCACAAGGACGAATCTGCGCCCGCCCCCAACAGTCGACTCTTCAATTCGCTCCTGACACGATGCTCGGCTTCGCGTTCTTCTCCGCTCTCATTATCGCGGCGGCCGCGTCCCCGACGCCCACGAGCACGGCGGAGTACGCGCCGTCCGCGGCGACGACGGAGTGGCTCAATGCGCACAACTGGGCCGGCGAGACGCTCGTCGCGGACGCGTCGAACGCGGTCTTCACGACTGCCAATTCGACGCTCGAGGTGCGCGTGTGGTGCCCTGCGGCACGTGAGTGCTAAGGAGTCTGACTGACCGGCCGTCAGAGACGCCAGAATGGCCAAGGCGGCGTGTATATCACCGCAGATATCAACTGGGTGAGCCCCCATGCTCGCCTACCATGCGCCCGTCGCTGAGCTGGCCGTGCTGCTGATAGGGGGGCGCGAACTGTGAGTCCGCGGTCTTGCCACAGCGCGGGCGCGGTGACACGGTGGATTGAATGCGCGCACGCCGACAGTGCACGTGCTCATCCCGCTCGACATCTGCGTGGGCGTCGTCGGATGGCAGAACAGAATCAGTTCCTTCGGGCCCGACGCCGGGTTCAGGGTGAGCGCGCTTCTCCGCGTCAGGATGCACTCACGTGAGCTGTGGCTCTGCAGTGCTTTGGATATCAGAGCTCGGCGTGCACGCCCACGACTCCTGCGTAAGTCTTTGATTTGTTGGCGACAGCTTGGACGACATTCATGTTTCCTGCAGCTTCGGACCGGTCGTCTCGCCTGGAGTATCCACGCTCGCCGAGCTCACCCAGGGCGGGATCAACTGGAACGACAAGATCAACGGCTTCATATGCTCCGCCATCTGAAGGGATGGTTGTACTGTACTTGCATTTTCAGAGCGTCACAAACTGTAGCACTGCCCGTGGGGTACCAATACAGAGTCAGTCAGACAGACAAGATCCAGCCAGACACAAATACACTCAGTGAAAGCAAGAAAGCCGGGCACGCGCTCATCCGATGTTCATGCTGACCAGACCCGAGTCGGTCGACGCGGCCTGCGAGCCGTTGGCTGCAGTCCCTGCCGCGGGCGGCGAGCACGCGAGGTGCATCATCTCGCACGCGACGGGAGGCGGCAGCATGGCGGGGACGGTCTCCTCGCCCCAGGACGCGCCGAGCGCAAGGCGCATCGCGGTGCGGCCGCGCACGGCGATGAGCGACGGGCTGAGCGCGGTGTCGGCGAGGCAGAAGAGCACCTCGTCCGCCCAGATGACGCGCGACTGGCGCCAGTAGTGCCACTGCTCCTTGTCGGTCGGCAGCGCGAACGAGCGCGACGGCGACTGCGGGAAGAGCTGCGCGATGAATCTATTTCGGAGCGTGGGTGCGTGTGTCAGCCGGCGTGCTTCCACAACAGGAGATAGGCAAGGAGCCGCACCGTCGAGCGCCATCGTCCACTAATGGAATGGGATCCAGGTCTTCGCCATATGGCCGCATGCTGACGCTTCGAGCCCAAGCGCGCAGCATGTGGTCGGAACCGGGCACGCCGTTAATCTTCATCGCGACGCCGTCGTTGGGGAAGTGCGGCTCCGGCGCGGCGAACCAGCTCGAGTAGTGGCCCTGGAACTCGTTGAACTGGAATGGGCGTGCGGCTGCGCGGGCGTCCGGGTAGCGGGCGCGGAGGGCGTGGGCCTGCTCCTGGGTGAGGCCGAGGCAGAAGCGAATGGAGTATCTGAAGCCGCCCGGCGTTTCTGGCGCGTCGATGAGCGAGAGCGAGAAGCTGGCGCGGTTTAGGACGAGAGTCGGTGCCTCCGCGGGGGAATAAAAGACTCACTAGACGGGCAGGTGCGTGGCGCGTATGAGCGCCGGCAGCCAGCGGTCCTTGTTGCTCAGCGCGAGCGCGCCGATGCCGCGTTTTGGGGTGAAGGACCAGCCGTGCGCCGGCGCGGCCACGGAGACGCCGCCGGGCAGCGTGCCCTTGATCACGTCGTTGAGCTCGACGATGGCGCCGCCGTTGAAGCCCTTGTCCTCCCAGCCCACCGCCGGCATGCACGCATGGCCCATGAGCTGGGCGCCGAGACGCGTGAAGCCGTAGAACCGCGCGTCGGCGAGCAGGCGGTCGCGGGGCACGGGCAGCGGGTCGGGCAGCGCGTAGCCGCAGAGGTGGTCGAGGATGACGGCGAAGACGGCGGGCGAGCGCTGGAACACGGTCGGCGGCGCGGTCGTCGCGGTGAAGATGTTGGGCGCGTCGCTCTCGAGCATCGCCCGGTCCAGCACGAACTTCTCGCCGCGCACGTGCACGACAATCGCGTGCATGCTGCTGCTGCTGCCGCTGGGCCGGCTCGGGACGCTCATGCTGCGCTCTGGCCGTCGCGGGATCCTGCGATGGTGGATGAGCGAGCAAGGAATGCACAAATCGGGCGAGAACCACCTTAACTCCGCGGATCCGCCACGCGCGACTCGGTCGAGACCAGACTCAGACTGTCCCAGTCTGTCCGTCAAAGCAGTAGGAGTTGTCTTCAACGGTACGAGACGGCTACCCGCATTGTGGCACAACCGTCTGGCGCGCTGAGAGCCACGGGAGCGACCTCACGGACCGCTAATTCTGCATGGCGGGCGTCAGCAGAGATTCCACGGTGAATCGACGGATTGAACCGGCGACGAGCACAGCGCCGCGAAGTAGCTATCCGTCGGCGGTTATGCAAGTAGCACTGGAGGGAAGAAACGCGGGGTGGGGACCGTTACACGCATAAACGACCCGCGGTCTCCCAGCCGCCCCATCGTGCCAGAGGTCGGCAGTAAGACGCACAACGCAGGCGGGATGGGATGCAAGTACTCTCGTCGGCGTAGGTGGCGAGAGGAGCTGAGGTCAACCCATGGTTTGACTTGGCCGCCCGCTGCTGGGTCATGCCTATCCCCCCGGGACGTGAGGCTTGACGCATACTTACAAAGCGTACGCGAATCCCATTACGCATCGGATCCGCCCAGAAAGGCACTTGCGTTCCCATGCCTTAAGCTTATTGACAAAGACACAGCTGCCGCTCAGAAGCCACTATATGTGACTGGACGATCCCTGTGTCTGCAAGGTCTGAGTGCTACCTCTTGACCTTCCGAGTGTCAATGTGGAACAGGAAACGCCTCAGCTCTTCGAATTCGCCATCGCGTCTCCCTGCTTTGCTTCACGCCATGTTCGCCCAAGCCGACTCTGGGTTTATAGACATTACTTCAAATCAGCTCTTGATCCAATGGAATCTGAGAGCAAAGGTGAGGAGAGGAGGAATGCAGCGCGGTTTTCATGGCAGCGAGGCCAAAGCGAGGCACCGCCGATCGAGGGTCAGAGGTCATTCAGCTGTCCCTGGTAGCCTTTTAACTCACGTTTATCATATATAGCGAGAATGACCATTGCGTCGAGGATAACGATGCAGCCTCGCGGTTGGGATACTGGAACCAGCCAACCGGTGCGGGTATAATTGCTCCAGTTGGAGACTTGCTGACCAATTCGAGACAAAGACCCTCGCACCATAAGAACTACTCGCTTAAAGTCTCACGTGCCCGGGGACCGCGTTTCAGGGAGCCCGATGCCCGAAGAAGCAGGAGGACAACGTGACTTCGGACTCCGCCCCGTGTTCCTTTCCCCTCATCAATCAGCCAGGCCGCCCATCCTCGCTGTGGATGCGCCGTACGCACCCGCCTCCCCGCGCTCCCAAGCCGTGCTCCTCCCAGCTGGCCGCGTCTGGTTGGATAATTCTTCCTGGGCTCCGATCTGGACGCGCCGTCAGCTGCCGTGCTCCTTCGTGATCTTCCCAAAATCGCGCGCAGCATGACTGTGTAGCGCTATCTCAGCCCCGCCCGCGCCACATTCTACGAAGCGCGCCCCCGCCTGCCCCTTCTGTGCTTGCGCTGAGTGTTCGTAACGCGGCCTCGGGCCTCGGTACCCAATCGCGGCGGGGCAACCCTGGCCCGTATATCTACCGGCCTCGCCGGTATCTGAGCCCTGCTTTCGCCTCTCGCTATGTGGTATCTCGTCGGTATACATCCTGCGATCTCGCGCCCGCCGCTCAGCGCCCTTCACGGCGGGACGCAGCCGGCGGCCGCGCTGCAGAGGCTGAAGCCAATGGACACTCTGCGCACGTTCATGACCGGCCTCGTGATCTATTTCCATATCGCGATCGTTTACGGCGGCGAAGGAGAATGGCCATACGTCGAGGCGACCAAGAAGGACCCCATCTTAACGTTGTTCATCGGTGCGCTCGCTTTGCGGCGTCGTGGACGGCATGCTTCATAACTTGCCAGCGTTATGTCAGTCGTTCTTCATGGCGGCGTTCTTTATCATATCGGGATACTTCTCCTCTGCGTCTCTCAAGCGTATGCTGGCGAAAGCGAGCAAGGCAGGTCAAGGTCGGGCAGACGCTGCGTGGTCGTTCTTCAAGCGGCGTCTGCTCCGCCTCGGTGTGCCCACCATTCTTTACACAATGATCGGACATGCACTCGCGCTTGCCTGGGCGCGTGGGGAAACTCCTAATCTGCTCTTCTTCAAATCTTACCTCGCCGAACAGCGCGCCTCGCCGGGCGTTAGGGGACCGCTGTGGTACTGCGCCACTACGCTTGCCTTCGACGCCCTCTACGCGCTCCACGCTGCCCTCGGTCTACCCGAGCTTCCCGTGGGCCGCTACACGCCCCCGCTACTGCTCTTCCTCGAGCCGCTCTTCAGCTTCGTCTGGCGCCAGGTGTTCCCGCTTGGCAGCGCATTCGTCCCGCTCGGGATGAGTCCCGCGTACCTGCCGCAGTACCTCCTCGCATACTTCGCCGGCGTCTTCCTCTCCGAGCGGCCGCACCTGATGTTCCCGCCGGCAGACACGCCCGCGGCCGACCGCAAGTGGGCGTCGCCCGTGCCCGCGCTCGGCCTCTTCGCGGCGTGGTCGGCGTTCGCGCTCAGCCACGCGCCGACGCGCGCGCTCCTCTCCGACGCGAGCCCGCTGTACGTGCGCTGGAGCTGGGGCTCCGCCGCGCTTGTCTACTCCATCTGGAACGAGCTCGGCTTCGCCGCGCTCACGCACGCCACCATGCGCGGCGCGCAGCTGTGGTCCGACGCGTTCGGCGGCGGCGAGGCGCAGGGCACGCTCGCGCGTCTCGCCTTCGGCGCGTACCTTGTCCACGGGCCGATATGCAACCTGGTCCCCGCGAAGATGCGTGGCCTCGACCTTGCGCCGGTCCCCAAGACGCTCGTCGTCGGCACGATCTGCGCGGCGCTCTCCTTTCTCGGCGCCGCCGGGCTTCTGCGCATCCCTGGCGCGAGCAAGATTGTATGAGATCGATAGGTAATCGTTCCTTGTTTACCCTCGGTAATAATACTGGCATGACTGGTAACTGGATACGCCGGGTAGAGTTCCCGAGGGCGGGATCTAAGGGCACCGTCGTGATCAGACGCTACTTCGTTATCTCGGCTATCCTTCCTGAAGGTCTCCTATTCTGGGCACTATGTATCCACATCAGACTTCGAGCCGGAGAAACAATACAACTTTCGAGACTCGCTACAGGAGCAGCCTATCCGCTCTGCATCCTCAGCTTGACTATGTTTCCCGTGGCATCCTTGATCCCTTCAACAATGTGTCCGCCGTCATCTCCCGAAACTATAGGCAAGTCTGGTCATGCTCGCAGCGTGCGCTCATCGGCCAGAGACTCACCTACTACGCCGCCCGGCATGTACTCGCCGAGTTCGTCCAGACTCTTCGCGTCGACGAGCGTCTCGAGACTGGCCTGCTTGTCTCCCTCTCCGATGAGCGCCTCGAGAGCGCTCTGGGAGAACAGCCCGACAAAGCCCGAGTCGACGCTGAACGAGCCGACTTCTTCCCATGCCCCACCCTCGTCGGCGTCCATGCTGCCGCTGAAGCGCGGCAGTGCGTCGTAGTCGAGGGAGCCCTCGCGCACCCAGTTAAAAAGCACGGTCCCCGACTCGGTAACGGACATGCGCCAGAGGCCAGGCTTTGCGCCGTCGATGTATGTCTCCCAGTCGTCTGTGTCGGCTTTCGAGAGCTCAATATCGCCGGCGACGAACGTCCCATCCTCGCCGACCTATCAGACCCATGGTGAGAACCGAAGCAGACGTTCCGGCGAGCGTGGACGGTTACCTCGACAAGTTTGTCGATGCCGGGGGCATTCAGAAGCTTGATCCATCGCTCCGTCCTCTCCATCCACTCCTTGAGCATGTCACCGGCGACGAGTTCCGGCGCTTGCTCTGCGCTGTACCCTTCGGGTTGCAGAGCACGTCTATCGACGTCAAACTCGACCGTCCCGATCCACGCGCACTGTACATTTATTACACCTGGGCGGCGGATGGAGCGCCGGACTGGTGTCAGACCCTTGAGATCGAAGACGAAGTCGGACTGCCACCTCGACGAAGGCTTGATGCAGTGCAACCAGTCTGGGCGCCCGTCGTCGTCGAGGGACAATCCCCAGGCGATGGCTACCGTCTGGGATGCGTATTTGTTGACCGTAGGGCCCTTCTTGCGTTTCTTGGTACTGGGCGGCTCGTCGTCACGTAGCGGCTCTATGGACGACTGGATATATCGCCCGAGTAACGCTGGCATGTTCTCGACGGTGAAATCGGAGGGTAACAGGCGCTGCGATGCTGGGACGAGGTCTTTCTCCTTGTCGAGGAGGAAGTTATGCACATTTGGGCCGATGTGATGTACTGGCCAGTAGAGGGTCCGCACGATAATTTGCGGCTTCGTCGCCGTCGGCACGATGCCAAGTCCGGGGACGTGCAATGTCGGCACTGCGATGTAAAACTGCGCGCCCTGGACGATGGGTGCATTGAACCCGGGCGGCGGGGTGGGCTCGAGCCACGAATCTGGCGCAGCGCACCACGCCGGTAAGATGCGGGCGCGATCCCACGGCGCAAGCAGCCGGGCCGGTGACTTGTCTGGCACTGCGCGTTGAGCCCATCCACCGTCGTTGCGTTCGTATCTGACCTCGCTGCCGTCATCCACGTCGCCGAGCACTTCGCCAACGGTGCGCGCGGCGAGTAACTCGAATGTGGTGCGCGGCTCCGAGTCGCCGTCGTTGTGCGGGATGAGAGTGAAGTGCAGCGACGGCAGCCACGGGTGCCTGTGCTTCTTGTTCGCCTGGACACGGAATCTCTGGGCAGCGTGTGAAAAGGGCTCGTGCGCTGTGCATGGGATCTGCTCGGGGCCCCAACGCTCGTCGCCGGGCGTCTCGTCAACGAACCAGAGCTCGATTACTCTGCCCGCGTCACTGGCGACGGAAGGGTAGGACCACCATCTCTCCATGGTTTCCTTTAGATCTGCCTCCCGCAACTGGTCGTAGTGAACAGCCTTCGTTGCTTCCTGCGCGGACGATGCAGGCAGCGATGAAATCGCTGCAAACAACGCCCTCCCTGCCTGTGAGTCAGCCAGGACTGGTGTCCAGACTATGGACGCTCTGATACGCTCCAGGACATCTTCCAAGTTGTCGCTTTCCTGGAGCTCGCGGGCCAGCTGGGTAGCCTTGTCTTCGTTTGGGATCATGGCGGTGGACGGGCAAGCCGCGGCCAACTCATGCAGTTTGAACATAGACTGGTATCTATAGAAGAAATCCCCCGAATCTCCGAGTCTGGTGCATCTGATGGTTGATCAGTATTGGCTGCGAAAGACCGACGGTCCCCAATTCAGCGCGCGACGGACGTGCGCCAGCCGCCGGGCTTCGGTCTGTCGATGTCCGCCTCCCGGTCGTCGGCTTTGGAGAGCTTGATATCACCTACAACGAACGTCCCATTCTGGCCAACCTGTCAATGCCGTCGTGAGAAAGGACATATGCCGTTTGAAGCCGGGAAACTATTAGCTACCTCGCCAAGTTTGTCGATGCCGGCTGTATTCACTGAGGACTCTGATCCAGCGGCGGTCCACCTTCTTCGTCCACTGGTCGAACTTCTCGCCGGAGTCCAGCACTGGTTCCTGAGACTGATTTACCTTGCCGACGGCAAGCTCGAGGGCGCGCCGATCGGCGAGCAGAACTAAGACGCCAATGCACGCGGCCTGCTTGTGAACGACCTTAGGAATTCCCAGGCAGCCATGAAGCCACTTCAAGTCGAAGGCGTAATCTTGACCCAAGTTATGTAAGCAAGGCAATGACGCCGTGCAGCCAGTCTGGTCTTCCGTCGCCGTCGAGCAACATGCCCCAAGCGATGGCCACCGTCTTACACGCGTACTTGTTGCCTTCTGTTTTCCGTTTCTTGTTGCTGCGAGGGCCATCGTCACGCAGAGGTTCCGTAGAGGACTGAACGTAGCGTCCGAGTAATGCTGGCGCATTCTCAGCCGTCAGAGCGGAAGGTACGAGATGCTCTCAGGGACCACTAGAACATCCACGGCGCTGTTTCCGCATGATCTCCCACTCAGAGGCAGATCCAGGCCGACCTCGCTTCCAGATTCTTCTCATATTCCCCACAGTGCTGGTGAAGAGGGTTTGCGACCCAACAGACATGCATGGCCGAGTTCACACGTAATACGCGGACTCTGTGGTGGACAGCTTCCTCGAGAGCACAATCCCACGTGACATGCCGCGCATCTGGGACCTTTAAGACTGCAAATTCGACTACACCTATTTATTGAGATTATTTACGGGCTAGGTACGCGCAGGCTGGGCTGCGCTGCGGGGGGACGTGCACTACGATACAATCGGCTATGTGCAAACATACAGTACATGTGTACAACCCCTCGAATCCAAGAATGAGCACAAAAAGACGAATGAAGGAACGACGGCTGAGAAAGACTAGTACGCCTACACGCCGAAGGTGCCGCTGCTGATGCAGGTGGCGCCGCTGAGCCTGCGGCCAGGCTGGCTCTCCGGCGTGGCCCACACCGAAGGGGCGCTGTCGAACGAGTCGCGGCGGATCGTCGACGGCGACGAGTCGGGCGAATACCAGCCGTGGATCTGCGCGTGCGAATACGCCACGGGCGGACGAGACGTGCTCGCCGCCGCCGGGGACGGCTGCGCGCGCGCTGGGATGGACGGGATCGCGGGGCGCGGCGGGAGGGAGCGTTTGGGGCTGGGAGACGGGCCGTGCAGCGCAGGCGCCGAGTGCGACGTCGGCGGGAAGGTGTGAGCGTGAGCGTGAGCGTGGGAATAATACGCGGACGTTGACGCCTGCGGCTGCGCGGATTGCGGCGCCTGGAACTGCTGCAGCTGCGAGACGGATGCGCCGCGCCGCCTACCACGCTCACGCTCCCGTTGCGGGCGCGCGATGGTGGCTGCGCTCGCGCTCGCGGTGCGGCCGAGCATGTACGGGCTCGGGCTCAGCGCGGTCGGGCCTGGCGGAATGGAGTATAGCGGGACCGGCTGCGGCGCCTGTGCCTGCATCACCGCACCAAGGCTCTGATGCCGCGTTCTGTCCTGCGCGTAGGTCGCCGGCTGCGTCCTCGGCGGGTGCTGGAGCGAGATGGCCGACGCCGGCCAGGCCCGCGGGTTCAAGGTCGCGGGAGCAGTCGCTTGGGCGGTTGTGTTGACCCACGTTGCAGTCTGCATGCGCGGCGCGTGTGAGCCTGGCCCAGTCTGGAAGGTGAGACGGCACCGCGCAGACGCACCAGAGCCGCGGGCGAGCGGGAGAAGGCGGAGGAAGAGGTTGCGGTCGAGGGCGTCGTTGCCGAGGACGACGAAGACGTCGGCGATCGGGGCGCCGGCCGCAGACGGGACACGAGAGAAGCCAGTTTCGCGAACCAGCGCCGCTTCGGGCTCGGCGAAAGTGGCGTGTTCTTCTGTGGTCTGAGGGTGCTCTCAGTCAGCACTTGCAGCTGGTGGCTGGATAGCGGTGGACGCACAATGGCGCGGTCGGCGCCGGGACGTTCACGCTGAGCTCGGGGCGCGTCGCTAGCCGCGGCGCCTTGGCGCGGACGTGTCTGGACATGGAAAAGGAGTAAGGGTAGGGCGTAAGGAGCGGCGGGGGAGAGGAGAGAAAGGGCACATCGCTGTCCGCTTGGGCGCGCCTGATCTTTGTACACGGAAGAACCCCAGGCACGTATCGGCTCATCCCGGCCCGAACCCAGCTCTATTGTCCTCCGCCAAAACACGAGGCTTCCAGACGCCCCTCCACAATAGCAGACGTGATTCGCACCCCCAATCCTCGCCCGATGCTCCAAAACGCCCAGTGCGCGGGATCTGCTTTGCACGGTGCCATCCCATCCAGACTTCCGAGCCCGAGAGATCTTCAGGGTCGACGGCCTTTGACGTGCGGTGCAATGTTGAACTTGCAAAAGTCGGCCGCATGGCGCGACCTGGGGTAAATCTGGAACTGGCGTTGTCTATGCGATTCACGCGGAACCGCGTTTCGAATTCAGGGTCGTACAACCTGTTTGCGCGCACAACGCATGAGATTCGCGTCTGCATGCAATCTCTTGATGATGGAACAGACAAGCGTGCTTTGAGCAAGCCGCGTGAAGGACGTCTGCGTTTTCAGCGGGGCATCTACGCGCCCCATTCATATGATAATCTTGACCACGGGCAGCCGCACAAGCACGGCAGACAACATGAACGAAAACGCGGTGCAGATCGAGCCCACGACGGCCGTCTTCGCGACCGGGCTGAGTTGCAGGCCGCGCAGTTGCACGGGAATGAGCGTGCAGAGGGTGGCGTGCACGAGGAACGCGCCGTACGCGAGCCGCGGGAGCACGCGCGGCCGGCGCGGCGCGGGGTCGGTGGCCCAATGGGCGACGCGCAGCGCGCAGTGCGTCAGTGCCGCGAAGCCGAGCTCGTGGAAGACGATGTACGCGAACGCGACGCGGTTCTCTCCGAAGAGGACGGACGGGTCGCGCAGGACGTCGCGCGTGAGCGGCAGAAGGACGGCGGAGTAGCCCAGGAAGAGTGCGAGCGCGGGCAGCGGCGAGGTCCGCCAGGACGACTGGGTCGGGAAGACCAGTTGCGGGTTCGAGTGGAGGAAGACGCCGGTAAAGTACGAGAGGATGTAGCGAGGGAGGAAGGCAGCGTGCAGGCCGAGCGGGGTGAAGTTCCATCCGAGAGGAGCAACGCGGCGCCAGAACATGTCGACGACGGGAAGCAGCGAATAGAGCACGGGCGGCGTATAGCGCGTCACGGGGAGTGCGGGGAGCTCCAGAGCGGAGTGTGCAGCGAAGAGTCCGTCGAAAATAAGCAGCAACGCGCAGTACCAGGTCGTACCCCGGATGCCCGGTGCTGCGCGCAGCTCGCTGAGATAGTTCTTGTAGAACGACCACGTAAACGATTCATTCTTTGCAAACGCAAGAGTAAGCGCGTGGCCGAAGACGGAGTAGACGAGGGCTGGGACGCCCAGGCGCAGGAGCTTGCCCTTGAAAAACGACCAGTAGACCTGCGCGCGGTCCTGGCCCAGCCGGTTCGCTTTGGCGACGGCGCGCTTTATGGAGGCCTTGGAGAGGAAGCCCGAGATGACGAAGAAGGTGGACATGAAGAAGGCCTGGTCGATGCCTGCGGCAGCGGTGAGCACTGGCCGATGAGCGAGGCAGCCGCGACCGGCGCACCGGTGATCATCATGAGCAGCGGGTTCTTCTTCGTCGCCTCCATGTAGGGCCAGTTTCCCTCGCCGCCGTAGATGACGGCGACATGGTGGTAGATGACAAGGGCCGTCAGGAACGTCCTTAGCGTGTCCAGGTGCTCGAACCGCCCGCGGCTCTGCAGCTGCCCGGTTCCGTGCGACGTCGTATGCCGCCGAAGCGCGGGGTGGATGCCAACCAGGTACCACATCAGGGAGGCGGGTTCGAGAGCCGCGCCAACCGGGGCTAGTCAGAAGTCAGCGGAGGTTAAAGCGCGTCACGGCCATCTTGAAGACTTGTAACTCAGCTGGCGATCCTTGTCCCTTCCTCCCATCGTCGACAAATAATCACAGGAATTATTACCCGTTCATGTCCTTGAACGGCATATGCTTATATTGGCTTCTTTTTCCTGGCATCCCAGACGCACTCTTCCTCATTGCACGACTCCTGCTGGCTTGCTTGAAGCTTCTACACCCAAACTGGGGGAAAACGCGTGCACAGTGTGCGTCTCCGCCACCCGACGTTGGTCCCGGCCTGTTGCTATCGTCCCGAACCGGCCAAGCGTGCTCCGTGCGACGTTGACATATCAGCGAGCGCTTGCTTTGACACCCTCCACTCCCTTATCGCTGGCGAGCGTACATACTTAAATGACGCCTGACCCCTGCCCATCATGAAGTTCTCTGCCAGACGCGCGCTCGCTGCCCACTATGCCGGCCTTCGTGGAGAGGGTCAACGCTCGGGTGCGGCACTGGTACTTCTGTGCACTACAATTGGTCACCTCATTCGCGGCCACGCAGGTTGCTGACTCAGCTGTGGGGCGCTGGTTCAGACTGGACGGCTCAGGACACCCCATGGCTCGCCCAGGGTCCAAGTTCACCGTACGCGGGCTCTCCGGCGCCATTCAACTCTTCTCACGACTGCAATGTCAGACGGAGATTCGCGCAGGGTTGACGACGTGGGCGTCCATGGCGTGTGTCATCAGCTTGGCGTCGGAATGCCTGCGGACTGAACGCGCGAAAGGTACATCATCGGCGTGAACGCGACAATCGTAGCAGATACCGGTGGCACCTGCGCGTGCGCCACCGAAGATTGCAGTGCGTATCCTAGGGCATCTCCCATGTCTTTCCCCGTTCCTGGCCCTGAAACACCGTCTCAGCCACCGACGCGTCCTATAACGCATGCCTAGGCACGCTCAAACGAGACTTGATTACGGCGACTGCAGCGATCTCGTGCCTCTCCAGTATCCTCATGGGACTGCTCGCCAATCTCCCTGTCGGTAAGCACCCACCATTCTATCTCCATGATTCAGCTGCCATGAACTCATATCGGCCCAGGGATGGCGCCGGGGCTTGGTCTCAACGCGTGGGTGCTCGGCCCCATTGATTGTACTTGGGTTCCAGCTGAATCTTTCGCGACCACGCAGTTACTTCACCTATTCCGTCGTAGGCTTCCACGGAACAGGGATGATTCCATATCGACAGGCCCTTGCCGCCATTTTCCTCGAAGGGTGTGCCCACTATTATGCGCTGCGATTGTCCTTCGCGTGACGTGTCTGTGTCCGCTCAGCTTGATATTCATGACCTTGTCGCTCCTCGGCATCCGTCAGTGGCTCGCTCGGCTCATTCCTCAATGCTTGGTTTCCGCCGTCGGGGCTGGCATAGGACTGTTTATCGGTGCGTGAAATTAGTTTCAGGTCAAACCGAGAGGCTGAGTGTATCGGGAGCCTTCGTTGGACTCCGTAAGCACAGCAACTCTCACTGTCGAACTCTTACCAATACTATCACAGAATCCGGCGGTCTGAACGTTATCGGAGGAGGTGCGGGCGATTTCCTGTGATGGATTTAGGAACACCTTTAACCTTCGAGTGCAGACACCGCGACGCTCGTCGGGCTCGGAGGCTGTCGGCCCGAAGACTTCATCGAAGGCCTCCCAAACAATTGCGCCCGACGGGTCCTGCAGAACCCGACAGTGTGGTTGGGTATCTTCGTAGGAGGGTGAGCGACGCAGCCCGCGCTGAGATTTCTCGCTCAAGCCCCCAAGCCAGAATATTCACAGTCTTCCTGATGCTCTACGGGGTCAAGGGCGCGATCCTCATTGGCATCGTGCTGATCAGCATTATCTCCTGGCCGCGCAATACGTCCGTCACTGCATTCCCTCACACGCCGACGGGGGATGCGTCATTCGACTTCTTTAAGAGGGTTGTCGCATTCCACCCGCTGGAGCTGATTGGAAACGTCATCGACGCAAGTCCTCTGCGCACCGCACCGTATTGTCGCACTGATAGCTCGTATTCAGTTCAATTACCGGAATGGGAAGGTCTGGTATGCACTGATAACGGTGCGTCTGCGGATACGCGCTCGACTGCCCTATGGACCTTGTACCTGGATAGTTCCTCTACGTCGATATTTTCGGTGTGTGAACGCGGTTCCTGCTTGACCATCCTCACCTCACTCTGCGCCTCAGATTGCACGGGGTGAAGTACCGACTCGGTGACACGGCTTCGCTCGCTGAACATTCTTCTCAGAACGCTCTATTCGATGGCCAAGTTTGCGGGGCTCCGCGACCCCGTCACGCACGACTTTGAGGGATCAACCGTCGCGTACTGCGTGTATGCGCGTTATCCGATTCTGAGAGGCCGACTCACCAGAAGTTTGCAGCGACGGCTTCTGCGTCAGCATGGGCGCGCTGATGGGCTTGAGCCCAGTGACAGCATACGTTGAATCAGCCGTGAGTGCCGCCGCCGTGGATGGATTTCCCCTGGGATCTGATTTTGCGACCAACAGACGGGGATAACAGGTACGCTATCCTGCAATCTTCTACAACAAAGCTCTGAGGGATGCTTGTGGCAGAGGGCGGCAAAACCGGACTGACCGCAATTACGACTGGCCTGGCATTCTTTGTCTCGATCTTCTTCGCGCCCATTTTTGCGTCATTCCCGCCGTGGGCGACAGGCGGGGCGCTCGTCATCGTCGGAGCCCTCATGGTACGGAACGTCAAGGAGATCAACTGGGACTACATCGGGGACGGCGTGCCGGCGTTCCTCACCATGCTCATCATTGTGAGTCTCCCCCTCGAGACTTTAGTAGCACTGCTAACCGGCCGTTCTCAGCCTCTCACATACAAGTGGACCACGTTTTTCTCAGAGTTGCCTAGAAGTGCTGACGTGTGAACAGCATTGCGTACGGATTGATCACTGGGATCGTCACCTATGTTCTCTTGAACGTGTTCCCCTGGGCGCTGAGGCGCGCATCCGGCAACCGCGTGTCTCCGCCCGATTACGGCTCGTCTGAGAAATGGGAGATTCCTCCGGGCGGCCTTGTCCCGGAGTGGATGTGCGTTCCAACCAGACACCATTTACATTCCATGCTTAACGACTTCACAGGACGCGTGTCGCACGCGGGGAATGGCGCCTTTGGAGAACGCCTGAAGGTGGACTCACATCGCCAACCAGCGTCGTAGAGGTCGTCAGCGTGAAGGAGTTCGAGAAGGATGGGTCCAGTCATACCGTGCATGCGGCTACAGAAGCAAGGAACTAGGCCCCGCACTGTGCCCCGCCATATAGTCGGTGAATAGATACATGACGCGTACGCCTCTGAAAAGTTGTTCAAACGCCCCGCTTCCACTGCTCGGCTGAGAACGCAAGAATGTTCAGGAGGCCCTGCTTATCTGAGATCGTGGTCACCCAATCATAGTCTTCGTCGCTGTAATCCTCATCCTGCGTCTCCGCGGCGGATTCGGAGTCTGCGTCCGAGTCTTCTCCGCTGAGAGCAGCATCCTCCTGACTCTCTCCAGAGTTATCGTCCTCGTCGGACGCGGATTCGCCGCTGCCATACGAGTCGCTTCTGCGTGCGCTGCAATCGCTGGAGTCGGAGTCGTCCGAGTCGCTCGATGCGCTGCCCTCATCCGGCGACGCGGCATCGTTTGCCTGGTCGTCCTGACACTGTGGACGCTTCGAGGGATCGTCCACGATGGTGAAACGTACGAGCTCGCACCGGACAGAGGGCCTCTGTGCGCCAACCGAGCGCAAGACATGATTCCAAGAGGAACGGTACATAGTCAGACCCTCGGTGGGACCGCGCACGGTGAAAAGTCGAAGGGCCGGGAAGCGAGCTTCCGGCGCCTCGTCATCAGGGTCCTCCACTGGTTCATATACGAGGCGAAGGCGGCGTCCTGGGGATGGATGGACGACGGTGATCTCCTCCAAGCAAGGCATGGCCATAGGAAATGGATCGGCGACGAGATTCCAGAGAGAGGAGTGGACGACGAGCGACTGCAAGGTGGACGTTTTCAGAGAATACCAGACTGCAGGTATCTCTGGATGCTGCGCGTAGGGGAATGTCAAAGTGCGTATTTTATCGTCGGCCGCAGCGTGCATGACGATAGTGGTCTCGTTGGTCATGCAGGAGAATGAGTCCGGCGCATCAATGTCGCTGAAGATGCTCGTGCCCAGGTAGGATGGTTCCTCGGTGTACTCGCACTCGAACGTTGCACGCGGTGGGTGGTTGAAGAGGAAACTGGCCTTCATCTCCACGGCTCCACTGATGTTGGACAGATGAACGTGTGGGATGCGAGACAGGCACTGTCGTACGCTATCGATATCGCCTATTTTGTCAGCGAGGAAAGTGCTTGGGAGATCGACGTGAAGGAAGGCGAGCTTCGGGCAGACGTCGATGAGTGCTCTCAGGGGGTTACACCAGGCGAACGGCAGGCGCAGGCGCTCGACGGTCGAAAAATAAACAGAAGGCCCGCACCAAGCCGCCCATCCGCCCGTCAGAGAGACGTCCCGCAGGTAGGGGAGCGAGGCTTGGGGTGGCACCATTGGCACACTGAGGGCATTGGCATTATTGGACGTCGATGATAGCACTTGTAAGGAGGGCAGAAAGCCGATCCCGGCGATGAAATGAGGCAACACCCAGCCAGACCATATGTCAGCGTGGAGCGCGACAATCCTTTCCGCCTGTGGGCTGAGAAATTGGCCAAACGACGCGGCAGGGTTGGTCCCAGACCACGCGGCCAGGACGCACTGGAGACCACCACCTCCGAGGAAAACGCATAACGGAAGGCGCTGGCTGCGCACTAGAGCCATATTGACGAGCCTAGCCGTCGTCCGTGGCATGGCGTTAAGTTTCGGCTGAGGGCGCAAGCATCGTGCGCAGGGACAGCCTTGCGCGTGGCCAAGCCACAAGTCAATGTAGCACCAGATCCGGGGGCAGCGCTGCGCAATGGTGCGCCAAGAACGGCAGACGTGCGTCACTTTGAAGCGGTCCGAAAGCGGTAGCTCCTGCCAGACCATGCACCACGTTTCGTTTGGCAGCTCGCGTCCGAGCGTGCCCGCGGCGTTATGCTCCCAAGCTTTGGACACCATATCCTCGGAAAGGGTACGCCAGAGCGCCGAATGAGCTTCGCTGTCAACGGTCGTATCAGCCTGCCTGTCGAAAGAATTGCGAGATAGTTCCTTGCCTATACGTGCACCCTGACTGGGCGATGGTCGCGCGTAAAGAGTAATCAACAGCCTTGTCAATATAGGCGCGGATGTCATGTGGCAGAGCGGGTGCGCTTGACATGGTGGGTGGGTAAGACGGACAAGACCAATCCCCGACAACCCCGAGCCCGGTCAGATAATCGTGACGGGATATACCACAGCGAACTGACGCATTCAGATATGTATGTGACCGGACAAGCAGCGTCATATAGATGTCTACGAGCTTCTAGGTACAGCAGGGCATTAAAAAGTCCAGGAACGGAGCCAAAGGGGATAGTGGTGGATTCGCACGGCGCTGGGTCCCTGGCAGATTGGTGAAAGGAAATTATGCGCCATGTTGCCCATTGCGCGTCCCACAAGACTGGAGCTGAGCGATATGGCACAGTTTTGCGCCTCGCGCGCTGGCAGGAACAATGATGGCCGGAAGGGGACTCAGGGCACCTACAACGCCCATTGAAGGGGCATACCGAGCTCATACGCAGCAGGTATTCGGCGTTGGAACCGTAAAGGAAATCAAAGAAGAAGAAAGAGCACATCCGACGGAGTTGACCGGCGGGTGGATGTCGGATGCTCCCCGAATTGCTTCCGACTTGCTCCTGCCATCCGGATCCCGGTCGACCTGAGACCCTGCCCAGTGTCTTCTGCCTCCACCTGTGGAGCTGCCTCTTTCGAAGACCCAAATTCCTGCTCTGCAACGGATAGGCCCATAGCCGACACTGGCAGAGCCCGAACGATGTCCAAATTCCTTGGTTCCCCACCGTCTGAAAGGGCGACGAGTCTCCGAACATTGCTTCTCTGGCGCTTTTCCTGCCAATACTCCGCACCCGCTCTTCCTAGTTCTCAGGGACCATTGGATCTGACAGTTTTCCACAGCTGGACTGTTTTCTGCCATCATGAAGGCGGCCTGAAACGGCGGAACCTACAATATAGCAGCAGCTCGTAATTCGATGTATTTGCTGCCTATCTGCCCTAGTTTGGCTCGCCAGTCCGTTGTTCCGTTGTATGAAGAATCATGCGCGCGCAGTCAGCAAAGCTGGAACCCGTTATTCGCTCCTAGCTTCGTCGGACAGTAGCTTTTCTTGGAGCGGACCATGTGGCATGGGTGCGCCTCTCGCTCTTTCAGCACAAGTCGAGCACCGGGCATCACACAGGCCGCTGCTTCGTAGAGCTATTTTTAACGGACGTGCAAATCTATTCCAGGCCCTTGGTCCCCGCACTTGTGCTTCATGCACGGGCGTAATAATTGGCTCGCCAGATCACGTCCCAAGACCTGCTTTGCACATGCAGCGCTGCGGTCCACATCCAACAGTTTCCGACCCGAGGCCGCTCGCGCAGTAATACTCTCGTAATCCGCGAGCCCGTGGACAGCGCTGGTTCGATTCTCGTGCGGTACCTCTCGGATCCAGGCTGTATGTGCCGTACCGAACTCGCGGTTATTGCCCTCTCGCAAGATTTTCGTCTCTTATCGTTCGTCGCGAAGGCTGCCACACATGCATCTGTTGCATGCAGAAGTCGTCTCACCGCCTCATTGCAGTTAGGCGGGGCTTCTGTACCCTGTTCCCGGGCGGCCGTCAGAGACCGGTTTCTTTCTCACCCCACATGGGCCCTGCTCGACATCTAGCGTCCCGTTATCTGGTCGCGCGAGTACAAAAGCTGCGGTGAGAACGAGTAGCAGTCCCCCAGCGAGCTCTTGCCGCTGTCTCAGTCTCGCCATGCGTTCTCTCCTTGCTCTCTCGGCACTCTTGGCGTACGCTGTCGCGCTCCCGCCACCGCGCGCGATGTCCGTACATGAGCAGATCCATACTGCACCAGAGGGCTTCCGAGCGATGCGTGTGGCAGACGCCAGCAAAGTTCTCAACATGCGCATCGCGCTGAAGCAGAACGACATGGCTGGGCTGGAGGAGGAGCTCATGGCCGTCAGCGATCCCGCGAGCCCGCGGTTCGGGCAGCACTTGACGAAGGAGCAGGTGAGGACTGCCGCAGTCGGTTTGCATCCCTTCTCCAGCGCGCTAATCTCGAGTTTAGGTCGAAGAGTTTGTGCGCCCGAAGCCTGAGGTCGTGGCCGCTGTCAACGCCTGGCTCGCGGAGAATGACATCACCGCGTCGTCCATCTCGCCGGCGGGCGACTGGCTCGCGTTCTCCATCCCCGTCTCGAAGGCGAACAGCCTCTTCCGTGCGAACTTCACCGTCTTCGCGCACGACGAGACGGGCGACTCGACCGTACGCACGCTCGCCTACAGCGTCCCCGTCGAGCTGCGCGACGCCATCGACCTCGTCCACCCGACAATCACGTACGTTCGCTGAGCCACAGTGATGACTCGTATCCTGACGGCTTGAATGATGCCTTTAGCTTCCCGAACCCGTTCGGATTGAAGCCGTCGTTTTCCTCCCCTATCCGGACGAACGGGAAGCGTCAGGTCCCGTCCTCGTGTAACACGAGCATTACTCCCGCGTGCTTGCAAGCGCTCTACGGCATCCCGACGGCACGGGCAACGCGGTCGTCGAACACCCTTGGTGTATCTGGTGCGTGAGCCTGCCCTCGCCGACAGGATGAGCACATGCTCATTCATATGCCAGGATGTACGAACCTGCTTCTCTGAAACGCTCGCACGCTGACACAACATAGTTATCGAACAGTTCGCCAACCAGGCTGATCTGACGGTAAGCCACTTCCACACGGAGATCGGCGATATGCTGACAATCGCTCTTACAGCAATTCCTGAGGTCCTTCCGGCCCGATAATGCCAACGCTACGTTCGCTCTGCAGACTCTTGATGGGGGCACAAACCCTCAGACTAGGTCGCAGGCGGGAATTGAGGCTGTAAGCCTCCCATCTGCGGCCTGGAATTGGGGGAATTACTGACCGGCGCAACTTTGCAGAACCTCGACATCCAGTACACTGTCGGCATTGCTACCGGTGTTCCCACCACGTTCATCAGCGTCGGCGAGCGGTTCCAGGACGGCGCACTTGAGGGATTCCTTGACATCATCAACTTCCTCCTGAATGAAAGCAACCCGCCTCAAGTGCTCACCACCTCGTACGGCCAGAATGAGAACACCATTTCTCGCGCGCTCGCAAAGTAAGCCCGTGCGGAGCACCTGTTGCATACAGACTAAGGATTTTCCACAGTCAGCTCTGCAATGCCTACATGCAACTCGGCGCCCGTGGCACGAGCATCTTGTTCGCCAGCGGCGATGGCGGCGTGGCCGGTTCGCAGACGACACGCTGCACGACCTTCCTGCCCACCTTTCCATCTGGTTGCCCCTTGTAAGTTCATTGTCCATTGGACGTTCCAGGCATCTCATTGGATGGCCAAAAGCATGACCTCCGTCGGCGCGACGCAGAACATCAACCCTGAGCGCGCAGCGTCGTTCTCTTCGGGTGGTTTCTCGAACTTCTTCCCAATTCCCTCGTACCAGGCGACCCAGGTCGCCGCTTTCAAGCAGCGGCTGGGCAACACGAACGCGGGCAAGTTCAACACGACCGGCCGCGGGTTCCCGGACGTCGCTGCGCAGGGCGTCAACTTCCAGATTGTCCTGGACACGGACACCGGCGGCGTCTCTGGCACGAGTTGCTCGTCGCCGCTGTTCGCGTCGATCGTCTCGCTCGTCAATGACCGGCTCGCCGCTGCCGGGAAGCCGCCCATGGGCTTCCTGAACCCGTTCCTCTACTCCGCGGCCGGCACGGCTGCGCTGACGGACATTACGGCGGGCAACAACCCTGGTACGCACGCTCCTTTTCCACCCGTATTTCACGTGCACTTTGTCCTGACGAATGGCGGGATAGGGTGCAACACGAACGGCTTTACGGCCACGACGGGATGGGACCCTGTAAGTCGATCCGCGCGTCATAGACCCCTATCTCCGCTTTGCTAACGCGTCTTCTCCGCGACGCCACAGGTCACCGGGCTGGGTACGCCCAACTTCGCGCGTCTCCTTACCGCTGTCGGCCTCTGAGCTCTGTCCTGTACTTACCGTATCAACCGCACGAATATCAATGGGCACGCGTTAGGGTTTTAGCACATGAAACGACCCGCGGAAGGGCCCAGACGCGCTCGCAATTCCGCGTCCGTTAGGGGAAATTGCCCTGTTTCGCGCTCCGCGCCCGGGTGGAGTATAAGAACAGGGTCTGGAAACGGCCGAAAGGGGCAACCCACCTTCCTCTTTCGACCCGGACGAACTCTTGACGAGTACGCCCCCGAAGCCGCGCCGCAGCCCGCCCCGCCCACGCCCAGCTCGTTCTCGCCCTTTGTTCGCACCGTTACCGCCGACGCCGCCGCCGCATACACGACCCTCTGCAACCGTCCCAGACATGAAGTTCCTCGTCGTCCTCACGCTCGCGTCCGCGGCACTCGCTGCCCCGCTCCCGCCGGCCGGCCCGGCGTACGCGAGCTCGTCGGACAACTACCCCTCTTTCGCCGTGCGCCACGTGCAGTCCAAGCCCGAGTGCGACAACGCGACGACCGTCTCCGCGGAGGGCCTGCTCACGCCGCTCGCGGGGCTGCCGCTCCTGGGTGGCCTCTTCGGCGCGCTCGACGGCCTGCTCGCCCCTGTCACGGGCCTGCTCCCGATGCCGATGCTCGAGAAGCTCCCCATCCTCGGCGACCTGCTCCGCGCGCTCCTCGGCGGCGGCGGTGCGAAGGGCATGTCCGTTGAGAGTGTCGACGAGGACGGCAACCCGAAGAACGGCACGCAGCCCGCGCTCGACCCGTCTGAAATCGCCGCCGCGCGCAAGGTCATCGCCGCCGCCGCCCTCGAGCTCTCGAGTGCGATCCTCAGCATCTCAGCTGCTGAAGAGGCGACAAGCATGCTGTCGGAGTCGACCACCGCGACCATCACGGATGCGCCGAAGTCGACCGCTGACGTCGCTGGCGTTGACGAGACGGCGACCGAGACGGTGACATCGACGGAGACTGCGCCGGAGGTCGAGCCGACCGACGTCGACTTCTCCTTCAGCGCGCACATCGGCGAGGGAAAGAAGGAAGCTCGCTTGTAACTGTAGCGTTGTAGAGAGTGGC
The DNA here is from genome assembly GCA_030578095.1 of Auricularia cornea. NCBI lineage: Eukaryota > Fungi > Basidiomycota > Agaricomycetes > Auriculariales > Auriculariaceae > Auricularia > Auricularia cornea. The sequence goes on along the minus strand of JARLTE010000009.1, from coordinate 160,235 downwards.
ATCGACTGTAACATTTGTATACTAGTACCTGTAATTCTACCTTTATTTATCTACTCGGACGACCTGAGAGCTGAGAGTGACCAGCGGCATCGAGCCGCGATGAGATTAGACTACTTAGGCGGACCAATAACAATGCAACGGAGAGGGCGGCCGAGATGATGCTAGATACGTGCACAGTGCGAGGCCGCGAACACTTCTTTCGACCAGGGGGATGCGAGCGTGATATGGGGCTAGCCCATGGAACCGTGAGACGAAGACAGGGAAAGCGCACATAGGGAGTCGTAACGTAAATGTCCGTTGGTGTCGTGAGAATGCGTGGGTCACGTGACCAGCTTCACGCGCGACGCGGCGTGACGAACTCGAACTGGGCAGTGCCAAAGACCGACTCGCGCGGGTTCGGCTTGCGGCGAGCATTGGTCAGGCCCTTCCACCAGTTGACGATGCGGCGGCGGGGAATCTTGGGCGCCTTGCCCGCGCGGCGAGAGGGCGACTCCGACGGCAGAGACAGGTCATCGCTTGATTGGGAGAAGCGAGGTGAGAAGCTTGCCACGTCTGTCAGCCGTCGAGGGCTGGGAGGAGACAAGGGTGGTGAGCGCACCTGACGAAGTTGCTCTCGCTCCACGCGTTGTACTCGGCCGCCTCAGCGGGGGTCGGGCGCTTGCGGAGCGCGACGCTGTCCTTGACGTGAGAGAATGGGCGCTGCTTGATGAGCTTGGTGGGCGTGGGCGACGAGGTGGTGCGGCTGCGCGAGCGCGTATGGGCGCGATATTCGGCGTCGGTGCAAAAGAGGAGATCGATCTCGCGGGGAGGGGGCATGGCCACAGGGACGCTGGCGTTGCGCGCGTGGGTGGCAGAGAAGGACATCTTTTGCTGAGGCGGAAGGGCGGAGGAGGAGGGTGCGACGGTGAGACGGCGGGCGGGACGAGGGAAAGGGACTGGCGGACGGGCGCGCTGCTTTATATGGCTGCAGCTTCGACTGTGGTTGTGTGGTCAGTCGGTCAGCAGAACGTAATGATGCCGTGGGTGTGGTGCTTCGGGGACGGCCGGGTGCATTTACGCACAATAGCCAAAAGGACTGCTGCCGCGCACTGGGCCACGCTCGGCCTCGCTGACAGCTGTCGGCACAATGGAGCGAGCCGTGGTGTTTGCGACGCGGATCCGGCGCAGGAGGCTGGGACGGGAAACCCAATTGCGAGATCGATTACAGATGACGGATTCAGCGACTGTTGTACTGTACATTTCGGGAGGGAGAGGAAAGCATATCGACAGCACAAGCTCGGTTCGGGTCGTGACGATGGTCGTGATAGGACGTGGGCGGGCTCGGGTGAATGCCTTATTGGCTTGTCGAGCCGTGGTTATTAGCGAAGGTTCGCTCTAGTTCAGCGGGGCGCTGGTGGGCCCGTGCCACGAGGCGGCGATAAGGCTCAGGCGGGAGTTGGACGCAGACGCCAGACGCATCGAGTGCCTGGGCCCGCGGCGGAAGCTGACCGCCTTGCGCAGCTTGAGCATCAGCGTGCGCGACGAAACGCTCAGCCGTTTCTTCCTGGCGCTGTGAACACAGTCAATGTCTAAGCGGAAAAAATTTGAGCAGAGGCTCGGACGCACGCAGCATGCTTTGCAGCAGCAGCCTCGTGGGGCAGGCGCACGAAGCGCGGCGGCGAGACGATGTACGACAGCGGCATCGTCATCAGGCGACGGCGGGGCTGGCTCTGGCTCGAGGGCATGGTGCGCGTGCTCGACCGCTGGGAGTGGGCCACGGAGGACAAGAAATGGGTGGGCCCTGCGTTCTTATGCCCATGAGGCGCAGCGGGCGCGGCGTGGTACAATGCATGCCCGCGTCGCGATGGAGGCACGCGGTGGAGACAAGGAAACAATGGTCGCCAGGATCTGCAGATCTGCCTCCGCGACAACAACGCTTCGGCGCGTCGGTCCGCTTCCATGTGGCGCAAGCGCATCGCTTGCCACAATTCACGTCCTGAGAATACAGCCCGCTCGTTCGTTGTGGTCGGCAAGGCTTGGAAACTCACTGAATCAGCAGCGATAAGGTGCTTGCGACGCAGTACAACCGGCTTCAGCGGCTTCTGGCATAGCTAGGGAGTGTACAGTCCATCACCATTGCTTCAGGAAAATTGATATGTACGAAGTTTCGCAAAGGCACATTCATGCGACCGAGACTACAAGCCTTTCTCCAGTTGCCTGCAAGGAATGCGCTCAGTCCGGCCCTCGACGATATCGAGCTTGTCATACCTTGCCCTCCCGCAGCTCGGTGAGCCCGGCTTGCGTGCTTTCCAGCCCACCATAGACGCGCACAGGGACAAGTTCAACCTTCTTCTGCTCAAGGATCGACTGCACCAGCGGGATGAGGCGCTTGCACGCAATTTCATAGTGTTCCGGCTGCGCGGGAAGAGGGAAAGGGGTCACGACCTCCTGAAAGTGGACACCGGCGTCACCAGCCGATCTCGAGCGGTGAAAAATATGCACACACCTTCCCGGAGAGCGTGTATCCAAAGCATTCGTCGATCTTGACAGGCTTGTCGAGGCCGAGGTCCGGGGCCTTGTACACCGATATGGCGCTCAGCATGCCGCCCTCGTCTCTCAACGCCAGGGCGGGTTTCCGGAGCTGCTCCACCGTCCCTTCGATCTCGCAGAGACCGCCGTACGCGAGCGTGCCGCCGGTGACCCGCCGGATGTCCTCGACGACGGCCGGCGAGCGGTAGTCGAACACGGCCTCCGCGCCGAGCGACTTGACGAGGTCCCAGCTGCGCGGAGATGCCGTCGCGACGACGCGCAGGCCGGAGAGGCGCGCGAGTTGGATGAGCCAGCGGCCCACCGCGGTCGCGCCGCTCCACACGAGGAACTGCGAAGCAAAGCCCTGAGACGAAGGGTAATTGAGATGCGTGCGCGGAGGGACGCACCCATGACGAGAAGTCGCCCGGGGCATCCGGTGAGGGCAGGTTGTGCTCGGCCAGGCTCTGCCAGAGCATCTGCGCAGCGGTGATGGCCGCCACAGGCTGGCCCGCGATGAGTTCGGGCGGAATGTCTTCAGGCGCAATTAAGCAGAGCTTGGCGTCGACGACGAGGTACTCGGCGAACGCGCCGTTCGGGAACGGCGACCCCGCGTTGGCTACAGATCGGCGCTCAGCGAATAGCGCGATGAATCGACGGCGCACGCACATCCGTGAATGAGGCCTGCGACGCGTTGGCCGACACGGCGCGATGACTCTGGTACATCCGCGCCTACGGCTTCGACGACGCCAACGTAGTCGCAGCCGGACACCGTGCCGACAATAGGCGGTACTTTGGCCGCCAGGAACGCGTGTTTCCCTGTGAAACGATCTTCAACCAACATCAAGAATGCAACGAAGCATGCACGCACAGTCCGTGGGGTTCAGTCCCGCATAGAGCACCTTGACGAGGAGATCGCCCGGCCCGGGAACGGGCTTGGGCACGTCGTCGCGCACACCGACGGTGGTGTCTCCAATGTTCACTACTGCGCGCATCGTCGCTTGTATCTCTGGGGGGCGGGTAGTATGTCAGCTCGGCAGGTCCTGGCTGGCACTGCGCTTTAAACCTGCTCAATTGCGGGGTGATGCACGCGCGATGGAGCCAGCGCGTACAGCCACATCCGTGTGTAATCGCTCCGAGTCCGTGCAGGGACGGAGATACGCGCGTTTCGGTGCAGGCACCAAGAGGCACCGTCTCATTCCTGCCACCAGCTCCGTGACCTGGCTCGCCCGGTACGTAGGATAGGACCTACTTGAATGTGAAAATTGTGCGCAGAAGCGGTAATGGCAAATGTCCTGATACAACGAGGAGGTGAAGGCTGTATGTCTGGAGTGACTAGTGCGCCGCGCAAGCCGGCGCTGAGTCATCCATGCGATTACCAATAAAGCACACATTGGCGAGGGGCCACCTCAAAGGCCGACGCGGTCGCAAGTCAGTCCATACCCGGGGAAATTCACGGGCTCGTGGACATATCCGCCGAATAATCGCGTGCCATGAGGTCCGTAGAAGAACGAGAACAATGCGCTCGCGGAAGCCAGAAAATTCCCGTCTGGATGAAGACACGGTGGGAATGCCATCGCTGACAGGGAAAGTGCAAGCAGGTCGTTGAGTAGATGATTCAAAGAGGCACGCAAATACAGCAAGGCCACGAGCCGCGAGACTGGACAACGAAGTCATCCAGTCGACCAAGAATACCGAATCCCTGCACCCCTGAAGAACCCCAATGCTGGCAAGCTCAGATCCGGTAAGAATACGTGTAAATGCACTGGGGAGGATAACCAGACGCTTCGCCAGTCCCAGAGCTTGGTTCCACTCGATGAGCGGGCAGATGATGGCAGAGGAAACCCGCAGAAAACCATAGACACTCCGGGGGTCAGAGGCAGTCAGAGTAATACGTTCCAGACGATCAGGGCTACAGATGGTTCGATAAGCATAAATGGAGATGAAACGGAGTGGGAATGGTGATGGAAGGAGGGCAAGACACGATTCGATCATCGGAGGCAGCCGTCTCACCCTTGTCCTCGGCCAGTTCACGTTCACCATGCGCCAGACTGCGTGGGCCAAGTCCACGCTCCCGTCCGACAGACTCACCCCATCGCGGCCGGTGACTCCGAAGGTCAGTCCGAAGGCTTCGCCGTCGCCGTCGCCGTCCCCCGCGCCCAGAAGCAAAGCCGTCCGGGCGCTCGAGACGCTCCTGGCCAGCCTGCGGACGACGACGGGCAGCAAGGATGCCAAAGGGGCCTGCTTCTGCCTCGGTGCGCAGTAGTCGCTGTACGGCGCGGCCGGCGCTTATTCCAGGCGTAGCACGCTCGCATGCGCTGTCGCCGTACACGCCGCTCTGCCTCGTCTGTGGCTTCGTGCTCTGCTCCCGCAACCCGCCCAGCGCGCTCTGCCCGTCCTGCTCCACCCCGATGCTGGCCACGCCGGCCCTGCGCTCGCAGATGGCAGACCGAGTCAGGGCCGAGCTGGACGCTCAAATACTCGCAGAAGAGCGCGCAGCCGAACGAGCGCGCGAAGAAGCCCGCGCCCGCGCTGGCGCCTTCCCCACACTGCCCGGCCACGGCTCGCAGCCAGCACCGCCGCCGCCACCTCCTCCCGCCCCGGTGCAGCAGCCCCAGACGCACAAGGTGCTGTCCATCGGCGGGGGCGGCAAGGGGAAAGGCCGCGCCGGCAAAGTCACCCTCTCGTCCTACACCGCTGCCGCTCCAGCTTCGTCCGCAAAATCCGCACAGTCCGAGAAGGAGAACGGAGAGCCTCAGGACGAAGGCCCGCCGCGCGTACCCCCGCCGCCCAGCGAGCCGCCATATGCCCGCAAGCTCGATGGCGCGCGCCCGTGGGAGGACCGACGACCCGGGGCGGACGGCGCTGTCTATGTTCCGCTCAAGGTCGTGCAACCGCCGCCGCCGCCGCCGCCGCCGCCCTCGTCCACCGCTGGAAGTTCCGCTGGCGGAGGACGCCGGCGCAGACGGAAAGGCGCGGGTGGTGCCGACGCCGCAGTCCCTCCACCACCTGAACCGTGATTTACTTTGTATGCACTCTCTATCATCGCCCTCATTGTATATGTCAATGACGGTCTTCCTGCCAGCGCTTTCAACGCTGCTTGCGGAGTGGAACTCTTTTGCTCGTCACCCTGACTGTGTTTCTTGGTGTGCCTCGTCCTGGTCGTCGGGTCCGGCATGTCGCTGGGACAGGACGGATCCTTGCATCTGGTAGCCCGTGTTCACATTGATGAACGGCTTTTCCTCCTTCAAGAACGTTACATTACAGCGCATTTGTGCCCCCCGACCGATTAGCTGCAACCGGTAGATCGCGACCTGTGCTGAACGAGGTGCTGATACTAGTTCGGGCGGTTCGGTCGGTCGATTTGCCCCTGGTTTGTCCTGCATCTCCGACCGACCTACTGCTTTCCGTCTCGCTCTCATGCCCGAGAGCTCGACGACTTTACGGCGGCCTTTCAGTGCGCCGCGCCACTGGGCGACCGACGGGCCGTACGCCAAGTGGACAGGGACAATCCCCTCGAGCTCGCCGATGAGCGCCTACAAGTTCTCGTATGCCAGCTCGGCGGGACTTCAACTCCGTGTGATTGAGGAGCTCGTTGACACGGACGGGAGTCAACCGTGTGTACTGGCACGTCAGGCTGCCCTATATCACGCTTTTGGCGACGTGGTGGGGGCCCACCGCGCGGCGACGAAGGCGCAACAGGCGGCGTCCCAGCCGGACCACGAATTTGACACATGGGTTGCTGACCTGGCCGCTGAAGTGGACGCGTTCCGACAGAAGGTCGGTGAGTGCGACGCGATTCCGGATAAATTTGCGCTCATCGACGGGCTGCAGACGAGGCTTTCAACGCGGCTCCAGGAGCCCAGCGTGCTCTCGAACCCAGGCCTCTTCTGGCGTACAAGACGACCGTCCTCCCAGTCAGCTCCGTGAAGGTGCCGTGGGAGGGTCTGCGGGATCAGGGACATGTGCCGGCTGCCGAACTGTTGAAACGCTTGTCGCGCCTCATATCCATCGAGTCCAGCCGACTGGGGGGCGTCTTCGAGTTGGGCGGACACTCCGTTCCGCGTCTGGTCAGGGCAGGCTTCTTCGACGGTGCCATCGAGGGGGTGGAGATGCAAGAAAAGCGGCACATCATCCGCGTCCTACAGGATTATCACTCGGTATGTTATCTGTCCGCGCGTGTCGCGCGTTGGTCACTGATAAGTGATTGTAGGCCCTCAAAGTCTGGGGCGAGCTCTGGGCGGCGTCTAAACAGCTTGACGAGCGGATGCTCATGGAGGTTCACCATCGTCTACTCCGCGCTACCCGCCTTAGAGTGACCGACGACGGTGGACTGAATGTCATCCCCACCCGCGTTTGGAGGGCGACCCCTGCCATAAACAGCCAATACCCACGGGCCACACAGCATTGTCACCCAAACACGATCCCCGATACCATTCTGCAAGTCTTGCGAGAGGCAGAGGTCTGCCCATCAGTATCGCTACTTGCTAGTGCCACTTATCATTATTCGTCTTCACCAGCCGCTCATCGCCGCCGCTCGCACGGCGCACATGCAAGATCCTTACAGTGCCGCTGCCTGGCTTCATCACGCTCTCCTTTCGATCTCCCCATTTCAAGATGGTAACGGCCGACTGACAAGAATCGTGGCGTCCATTCCGCTCGTTTTAAGCGGCTTGCCGCCCATCAACATTTTTAGCTCTGACCGAGCAGAATACTACGACGCCATTGCCAAGGTGAGTACCACGTACCAGCTCCTCGTCTACCCGTCAGCACACCAACCTACGTGCGCAGGCCGATCACGACGCCGACCTTGGGCCGCTCGCCACGCTGTTACACAGCCAGGCCATCAAGACGGTATCGGTACTGGACGCCATTTGTCTGGAGGGTATCACTGCAGAGGTCGACGATACGGGCGACGGACTCGATAACATGCTGGGTGCGGATTACCTGAGGGCCATAGCTACAGGCCCAGTAATACTATCTTGCTGAGCGCACACGCAGCTTTTGTGTTATCCCGCTGTACCGTAAGGATGAAGAATAACCCGACTGTTTGGTGCAATGCTCAGGCTGGCGCACCCTGCGGCCCTAATCCTGGCGAGCTTCATAGCAATGGACGCAGAAGGACCGCGCCGCAAGCTGCGCAACAGTGTAGATGAGGCGAAAGGCGTTTAAGGTCGCGCTCGCACGCAATCACCGCGCTGCAGGTGCCTGGCAGGTGCTTCCCGAGTCCTCACGCCCGGTGGGGCCGCGGTGCATACGGTGCTACGAATCGCGCCCGGCGGCCGTCATGACGCTCCCAATTGCGCTGCGGCTCGAGCCCGAGAACGACTTTGAATATTCGAACGCACATGTGGAGCTCGCGGATGCTTGAAGCATCGGACTCCGCTCAGTATTCCTCTCGGCCTCGTTCAACCACCACCAACACCGAACGAGCGCGCGAAGAAGCTCGCGCTGACGCTGGCTCTTTGCCCACTCTTCCAGGCTACGGCTCGAAGCCCACGCACAGCTGCTACCGCCGCCCCGTCCGTCACCCGAGGTGCCTCTAGCGGAGGACTCCGTCGGAAACGGAACGGCGCGGGTGGGAGGATGGTGCACCTCCCTCTCAAAACCTGGAGCACGCCTGCCGTCGCCGAGTCCCTGCCCTCGTTCTCATTATAAATGATGGTCATTTTGCCAGCGCTGCAGACTGCTGCGTACTGGACCCTGTGACGCCGCCTTGGACGCCGCGCTGCCGAAGATGATTCACCATCTGATGATCCACGCCCGCGACATTCCTTTCAAATAGTACTTACCAGACCGGTCAGGATTCGCGGCGCCCCAGCTTACCAGCATGTTCAACATTCGTTTACCCCAGATCGTCCTGCTGGGCGTGCTCGCTCCGACCCTCGCCCTCGCGCTGTCTCCGGCTCAGAGGTGCACGGCGCTCGCGCGGACGCACATCCAAAACGCACACTCGATCGACACGCTGTACTTGCGTGCGAACGAGAGCTACCCCATCCCCGCGATATGCGGCACGAACGACCTGCGCGCGCGGACGACCGTGAACGTCTGCGTGATCAACGTCGTGTACAACACGTCGCGCACGAGCGCGACGCGCGTCGAGACGTGGCTGCCCGACCCGGACGCGTGGACCGGCCGCATCCTGGGCACCGGCGGCGGCGGCATGGGCGGCTGCATCGACTACGACGACCTCGCGTGGGGCCCCGCGCTCAACTGGGCCGCGTTCGGCCACGACGGCGGGCACGACGGCCCGAGCGGCGAGGCGTTCATGCAGTCGGACGAGATCATCGTCGACTTCGCCTCGCGCGGCCTGCACGTCGCGACGCTCACCGCGAAGCGGCTCGTGCGCGAGTACTACCGCCGCCCGCAGGACAAAACGTACTACCTCGCCTGCTCGACCGGCGGGCGCCAGGGACTGCGCAACGCGCAGGACAACCCCGAGGACTTCGACGGCATCCTCGCCGGCGCGCCGGCCATCAACTTCGTGCCGCTCCTCGCGCAGGGCAACATCGCGAACGAGGCGTCGCACAAGCTGGACACGGACGACTGGGCGCTTGTGCGCAAGGAGGTGCTCAGGCAGTGCGATGGGCTCGACGGCGTGCACGACGACATCATCAGCGACCCGGATGCGTGTCAATTTGTGCCGGAAACGCTGCTCTGCGCGGACAAGAAGCACCCAGACTGCCTGTCTGTCGAGCAGGTCGAGGCTGTTCGCACCATCCACAGCCCACTCTATGGGCAAGACGGGCAGCTGCTCGCGCCGCGCATGGATCCCGGCGCCGAACTCGACGATACGTTCTGGTCGATTATCTTCGGACCCTCGTACTATGAGTTCTCCCTCGTGCGCTGGCTCTACCTCTCTCTTTCTGACCCCCCTCGCTGACACCGTGTGCAGCAATGGTGGCGCTACGCCGTGTACAACGACAGCACCTGGACACCGAGCGCCGACTTCGGGTACAAAGAGATCGCGGACGCGATGGAGCGCGAGAAGGAGGTCCCCATGGCCTCGTTTAACCCAGACCTCTCGGAGTTCCGCAAGCGCGGTGGCAAGTTGCTCACGTATCACGGTTTGCGCGACATCGTTCGTCTGTTCGCACCGTCCTCTGCCGTCCGCTGACGTTGCCGCGCAGCTCATCCCGTCGGGCACGTCAACGTGGTACTACCAGATGGTGCAGCGCGCGCTGTCGCTCCCGCCGGCCCAGATGGACGACTTCTACCGCCTGTTCCTCGTGCCCGGCATGAACCACTGCGCGGGCGGGCCGGGCGCGTGGATGATCGGGCAGGCGGTCTTCGCGTCGTGGTCGAACTCGTCCGACTCGAACGCGCTGTTCGCCCTCGTCGACTGGGTCGAAAAGGGCAAGGGCCCCGAGACGCTCCGCGGCTCCACGGACGGCACTGTCAACGCGACTACGCCCAACACGCGGCTGCACTGCAAGTACCCCGCGCGCAGCGTCTGGAAGGCTGAGGCCAATGACTGGGTGTGCGTCCAGTACCCGTAGCCCGAGTCACGTCCCTTCTTCTGTTAATCCTTACTCGATCTAATATTTACAAGTACGATACATAGTCTGTCAATTCCACTTCACTTCGCTCGTTCAGTCGTTACAACTCTCAGACATTCCACGATACTGTCACGATCGACGAGTTTCTTTTGACCTGCCTCGTTGAGTCCAAGGACACATCTGTAGAGCTGCAGTCCACACGACGGTTCTTACGCGCATGCGACGTATGCTCATTCGAGGGTGCCAAACCACCACCGCGTCATTTTGCCTGCAAAACGTTCGCCTTTGCTGGCATCGGGCGGGTCGAAGTCCGCGCGACCCACGAACGGCTTTCCCGCCAGAAGAAGCGGCATCCAATGTATGTCGTCTGTCCACATCTTGTCGTAAGGGATGGCGTCCAGTGAGAACCATTCGGGCTTCATCTCATCCGTTCTAAACATCGGGTCAGCAGTCATGGTAGTAGGGGAGCTATGATCACTCACTCCGTCGGTGTTCCCTCGTACGAGGTCGCCGAGAAAATATGCACGTCGAAAGCAGGAGCTGATCCTACGACAAAGAGGAGTGTACCTGCATGGACGAGCGTCGCTGTGATTCCCGCTTCTTCCTGCGAGGCTTGCTGATCAGTTGCGCCAGGGGATCAAGCAGAAAACGGAGGAACCGACCTGTAACTCTCGCGCTGCAGCTTCAAGCACCGTCTCTCCTGGCTCCACCTTGCCTCCAAAGCCATTGGCTATGGAAAGGAGGATCAGACTGAGAGATGCGACATGGGGCGCGAAAGCAACAGCCACACTTACGAATTCCCTCCCCAAATCCCCGTTTCTTCAGACCGAGCAAAATCTTAGGTAAATTGGCTGGTGAGCCGGGAAGGTGGAGCTGAGTAGCCCGGTTTCCCTACGCGTTTGCTCTCCGGCTCCCAGACAAAGGCATTCGTATATACTTTGATCGAGGAATACGGGAGCCACTCGCGCTCTCCTCCGCTGGACGTGCGTTGTGCATGGGGCGTGCTTTCCAGGCCAGGTGGAACTGTGCTCGACATGATGGTGCGGAATGAAAGCACGAGTTTGAGCTCCGCCGCCGCGCGCGCCGCGTCCACTCTCGACCTCCAAGCCCGGCTGTTCTTCTCCATGTCGATGCATGATATTCCGCCGGAAGCGAGGCTCGAGAGTCTGTGGCTGCCAGTCCGGTGTTTCCTCTCTGCACACAGACTAGCGCTTGCGCTTGAGCAGTCCTCGGTTCAGCCCAAGTTCAGCCTCGACTCTAGCCTTTCAGACTTTAGCACTTTGCGCTCGCCCGAATAAGGACGGTCCCGATCGACGAACCCTGCCACTTGTCTCGCGCTCGCGATACCACGGCACCCTGGGTTTGCCTGTCGATCCTCCTGAGCGGCCTCCCGTTTCTGTGGTTGCTGCTCGACGCTCTGAGTGCGCCGACGCTCTGTGAGAGCCCCGCCGTGCCCGCCGTCGCCTATCAAACCAACAACGCGCTCAACTTGTTCGGATCTGGGCCAGGGACGGGATGTCGCTAGGCCAAGCCCATGGTGTGCAACTGTGGACCAAGCAGGTTAGCAGCTCGCCCGTGCATCGCGTATAAAAGTCTATCTGCTTCCTGGGCATCCTGGTGCTGCCCGCGACCCACCGTGCACGTCCAACAGAAATGGTCTCTGCCCGTCTTGTAATCCTCACTCTTGGTGCGGCCTCCGCTGTCGTCGGTCTCTCCCCGGCATACGTCGCGAAACGACAGGCGACGCGCGCATCTGTAATAGAAAGATTGTTCGCTCGCGTCATCGAACCCGCCGACCCGGAACCGTCGACTACGCCTATCTGCTACTGCTGGGAGTACGTACAGTACCGCCCGTCCGTACGAGCGCCATGGCTAACGACATTCCTTAGGGGCGGACCTGTCTGTCCGAACAACTGCCCGGAAGGCTGCCCAGAAGAACCCACCCCAGTCACGGTCACGGAGCGCGGCCTGCCGCCGCGCGCGCCGACAAAGACCGTCAAAGTGCGCGGCGCCGTCCCACGGCGTGAGTTCGGCGGCGAGTTCCTGTCGCCTGCTCACGCCGCCCGCTTCCTCGCTCACGGCGGGTCCTTCCGGCACACCAATGGCTCGCACATCCGCGACGACGTCTTCATCGCGAACAACGCGCGCATGCGTGCCCGTGCGGCGCGTTCCTTCACCGCGCACCATCTTTTGCGGCGCGGCGGCGAGAAGCTTGTGCGTCTCGGTGGTGGCTGGCTGGCGGGACGCGTCCTTCGCTTCATGATGTCCGGCGCGGACGACGAGATGGTCGTTCCGTTCAGCGAGGAGTGGGCAGTGCGCGTGAACGATCTGATGCCCACCGTGCGCGAGCTCCTTGCGGACGACACCCTTTCCGAGGTCAACATTTACCATCATTCGTGCGTCGACCACCTTCTTGCACGCATTTCCTCTCTAACCTCTTCTTTCTTCTAGGATTTCGCGTCACATGCTACAGGAGATCCTTGCTGCCATGTGCCCTCGCATGGGCGAGCAGATCTGCGGTGCCACCGCACACGTTCCCGAAGAATCCGAATGAACCACCGAATCGACCCTTCCTCTTCGACCGCTTGCTGAGGGAACTTTTCGGGCGCAGGGCAGAAGAACAGGCTGCGTTCCCAGATTCATCATTGAATCGGTATATATATACGTCTTTGCTTTATGCCCGATGTTACTTTCAGCGCAGATCTAGACACGTCCGACTGCATAATGTACACGTGTGCGCCTTCGCCGCCCTTCACACGAGCGATGCAAGTTCCCCTTATCCTCAACTGAGGCGGCACCCCTGCTAGGATCTCCTTCGACAGGAACGGATTGCCTCTCCTGGTCGCGACCCTGCACGCGTTTGGCGCGTTGGCAATGCCGTCGCCACTGGAGCCGGTGCGTCAAGTCTTCGCCGGTGCGTCCCTCCCGGAACTGCGCTGCTTGCCTTTCGACCTCCATGAGCGGAAGCAGGAAATCTGGTAGTCCTCCCAGGTGCAGTCATTGCCGTCCTACCCTTTAAGCAACGGCTAATCAACGCAGGTCGCCAACCTCCCCGACCACCTCCTCGCGCTCGGCTGGGGAGATGAAGGAATACGGCAACGAGCTCTTCAAGCAGCAGAAATATGAAGAAGCAGCACGGATTTACACGCATGCCATCTGTGCGCCAGCCCGCTCAGCAGCATCCCGCTCCACCCAGCTGACACTCCTCGCAGCTCTGGACCCACAAGAACCTAGCTATCTTACGAACCGCGCGGCAGCATACATGGCGCAGAAGGCGTTCCAGGCCGCGCTCTCCGACTGCCAGGCCGCATCTTTGCTGCAAACCACATCCCCGTCCGCCCGGACGCTCATGCGGCTCGCGCGGTGCCACATGGCGCTGGGCAACCCCGCGGCGGCCGTCACGGCGCTGCAGACGGCGCTGCGCCTCGAGCCTGACAACGGCCCCGCGCGGGAGCAGCAGGCCGCGGCGCGCAAGATGCTCGCGGACGTGCGCGCTGCCGAGGACGCGATGCGCGGTGGCGACTGGCAGCACGCCGAGGCGGCACTCGAGCGCGCGTGCGCTGCATGCGAGGGCGAGCCGTTGCCCATCGCGTGGCGCCTGTGGCGCGTGCGCATTGCGCTTGCGCGCAAGCAATACCAGACGGCCGAAGCGGGCGCGCTGTGCGTATATTACTCTACTCCTACGCGGAGGGTGGGTTTGCTGATGGTAAGCATCTCGCAGGGAGATGGTGCGCGCCGATCCGCACGCGCCAGAGCCGCTGGCGCTCCGCGCTCTTGTGCTCTTCACGGCGGGCCAGTTGCCCGAAGCGAGGCAGCATGCGCAGATGGCGCTGCGCGCAGATCCAGAACACAAGCAGGCCGGGACGCTCTTCCGGCGAGCGCGCGACGTCGAAACGGCCAAAGAAGAGGGCAACACGGCCTTCAAGGCGGGCAACACGCGCGCGGCCGTCGAACGCTACAGCGCGGCGCTCACGCTCGTCGGGCAGCACGACGAGGAGGGCGGCGGCGGGCTGCTGCGCGCGACATTGCTTGCGAACCGAGCGGCAGCATTCCTTAAGGTGCGTAGGCTGGACCAACAACCTGGATCGGCGCTCAAGCCAGCCGCAGAATAACAAGACCAATAAGGCGATCCGGGATGCGGACCAGAGCATCGCGCTGTCGCCGCAGTACTGGAAGGCCCTGCGGACGCGGGGGCGGGCCAAGCTGGCCAAATACGCATGTGAGGGGGCCGTTGCTGACTTCCGCGCGGCGCTCGAGGCAGCGGAATCCTACGTGGACGGTGCCGATGCCGTGCCATCGCTACGCGAGGAGCTGCGGAAGGCCGAGGTCGCGCTCAAGCACTCCAAGTCGAAGGACTACTACCGCATCCTGGGCCTGAAGCCGACAGCGACGGAAGCTGAAATTACGCGAGCATTCCGTCGCGCGAGTACCAAGTTCAAGCTGGTTAGCGAGGCACACGCCGTGCTATCCGACCCTGCGCGCAAGCAGAGGTACGACGATGGCGAGGTTGATCCGTTGCCCCAGCGGAATCCAGCAGGAAGGAGAAGGAATGACGAGCCAAATGACATCTTTGCGTCCTTCCTCTCGGGAATGCGGCAGTCGAGCGCTCGAAACCCACCACCACCTCAAGGAGACGCACACGAAGATCCATTTCGCGTTTTTTCGACGTTCTAACAGAGTTCTGCTGTCGGAGAATATGCGGTTTCTTGTCTGGAAAAGCGTGCTGAAATGGGATTTGACCAGGGCCGTTATGTATTTGAATACCGCGTTCTCTTACGTTTAATCAGCACTCTCTGCAGAAATGACCATGAATTCACAGTAGACATCGCGTGTGTGGGTGGTACTTACAACTCTAAGAGCAGTAATGCTGTACGAGATGAATAGACGAGATATCTGCTCCTCACAAATAACCAGGTCGGTTCAGCGCCGCCTGGCAGGCTTCTTCGTTGGAGTTTCCAGAACGAGCGCCATCCCGTCCGTGTCCGGCGAAGATGTGGCCATATGACCCCGTGGGCCTGGGGACTCGGGGACGAACCAACGCGTTGCCTCGGGGCTAGGCACAGGCTCTTGCTTGACTGGCGTGTCAGGGACCAACGTTGTGACCGACGACCTGCCAGTCCCAGACCCCGTTGTAGGGATTTGTGGCGCACTCTTGGTCTTCGAGAATGGACCGCGAGGCACTGCGCGCACGAGTCAGAACAAGGACCGGCGCAAAGGGAGCATCGTAAAGTTGGGCCTACCGGTGAGCTTATCAGGCTGCTCTTTCGACTTTTTGGATGCGCCGATGCCACTACCCGCACTGTGGGTGCGGACTGGAATTGCTTGATTGCGAAAGAGCGTCCGGCTGGAGATGATCCCGCCGCGGCTTGCGCCATTGGACGTCAGTTCGTCTGCGGCGACGGATAGGCTGCGGCTCCTGCTCCGTGCGCGCGCAGCGTCGGATTCCACGCTGGGTCCCCTAGAACGTTCGCGCTTGAGGTCTTCAAGGGACAGAGGCGATGGTGGACGGGAGGGACCGCGCGAGGCCGCTCGCGACAACATAGGCGAGGGCGAACGGGAGGGACTGAC
The DNA here is from genome assembly GCA_030578095.1 of Auricularia cornea. Taxonomy (NCBI): domain Eukaryota; kingdom Fungi; phylum Basidiomycota; class Agaricomycetes; order Auriculariales; family Auriculariaceae; genus Auricularia; species Auricularia cornea. The sequence continues at coordinate 144,663 of JARLTE010000009.1, read as the reverse complement.
CGTGCCCCGCGGGGCGCGCTCTCGAAAGAGTTTTGAGCGCAGCAGGGCGCACTGGTCAGGTAGGGCATCGTTGAAGCTAGGCGTGGAATAAGTACCCAGATCAGCAAGTGGAGGCACACTCACAGGGGATAGACGATGTCCTCGCAGAATTGTTGGGTCCAGTCCTTCTCCTTGGGTGCGTCATCACCGAGCGGGGCAGCGAGCGCCGATGTGAGCTGCCACATGCTCAGCTTGTCCATGAAGAATTCTAGTCGGATGCCGACAGGAGGAAGGCCGTCCTGAGCGGGCCCAGGTTTACGCGGACTCGTCCGCTTGCGCTTCCTGTTCGCGGCAGCCGGCGGCTGCGGCGGCGGTGCGGAGGGTAGCGCGAGGTTGAGCATGTGCAGTAGCACCTGAAGCTGGACTCTGGGGTGAAGGGGGTTTGGTCACTCAGAGCCGCCCGCGAAACGGACCTACGCACTCTCGTTGTTCGTGCCTCTCGAGAAAAAGCCGGGCGTCCGTGTCCTCGGGTACATTCTTCCACGCTGCCCAGAAGAGCGGGTCTTCTTCGCCTGCATGGGTTTCGCCTTCAAGCAACCGCGGCAGCACGACGTGGTACCGCTCCTGGATCACGCGGGCAGATCCAAGCAGCTCGTCGAGAACATCGTGTGTGAACAAGTCTGGCCGCCGCAGGGTTCGAACCAGATGCGCGAGAGGCATCACAACCTGTGCGGCCGCGAGTCAGCTCGTCCACTGCAGACGCCTGTGCACGCACCTCGGGCAGCCACAGCGTCTCTGAGCACCGGCGCCGCGCGAACGTCAACACCGACTCTTGCGTTGGCCTCGAACCCGGGGGGCCGAGAGTAATGTTGGCGCCCACCGGCGTAGCAGCTGGCCATGGAATTGGGCATGCGCGCTGGAGCGTGTATAGCGTCGGTTCAAAGCACATAGACGACGCCATGTTGGTACGGGTCCAACCTGCGGAGTTACGGCCCGCGGTGGCAGACGCGCTTCGAGCTCCGCCGCCTGTCTATTATTTCTTCAAGTGAAATGAGGAAACGTGTGGAGATGTCACGAAAGGGGCAGCCGCAGCCGCTGCGCTCGCTGCCAGGCGATGAGAGTTCAATGGCACTTGAAAAATACATATGCAGTGTGCCCTATCCAGAGAGACGTCCACCAGTATTAATACACTCCGGTACAGTGTTCTCGATCACAGGACATAGAATATGGAGCATCGCGCGTCGTACGCTATGCATCCTCGTCTAACACCACTATTTCCTTCTCACTGCGACGATAATTACCACGGTCAGGTTCGTCGATCAACGCAGGCCGCCAGGCATAGGCGCAATCATCTGCCTTGGCGACGTGGAAGACCTTCCGGCCACCTACAGCTAGGTGCTGTATGCGAGATTTCGCATCGGCCCAGGCAGCGTGGCGTTGGGACCGGAATTCGCAGTCAAAGGGCACCTTGACAAAGATTTGAGCGTGCGGGAGGTTAGACACGTCGCAAGTGGGACCGGAATCAAGCGTGGGAAGGTCGGAATGCACCATTTCAAGCCCAAAGGCCTTCAGGTGATGGGCCAGCCGGCGCGAGGGTGCAAAGTGGTTGCCTTCCGGTGCCGGTGCCGCGTCCGACTGCATCAGGGTAAGCTTGAGATACGAGGCAAACAACATCTAGGAGAGCACGGGTGAGCACATGGATGCAGTTGGTGCGGGCGGCTCACGTTCTGCGCCAGAAAGCCGTCGACAAGCCCAGCGCACCAGCGCAAGCGCAGAGATTGCAACGTCTTCGGCGGGCCGTCGAGCCTCGGGATATCAGCAAAATTCGCGGCCAGTTCCAGAGACGAGAGATGGGGCAGCCCGCGCTGGATCAGAGGCCACAGTGCCTCTGGCCAGCACGCGCTGGCGTCGAACGCGCCGCTGCGGACGTGGAGCGCAGTGAGCGACCTGCACGCTGCTATTGCTGGGGCCACAGCGTCCATGACTTCTGGCGCAAAAAGCGGACATCTGGGCTCGCCCGGAGGTGTATTATCACCCCAGGGGCTGGCAATGCTGTCCACCACGGTCAAGTCCCGGACGACGGCGGTCTTGGATAGCAGGTGAGCAATGCGGGTGCGAAACAGCGTCCACCATTGTTTAGAGGACGGGGTCGAGCCAACCCGAGGCGCGTGGAGATAACGGACAGAGGATAAGCGGATGACGAGCGTGTACTTGGACCAGAGGACGGTGTCACAGATGCGCTTGAAGCGCTTACACGTTGCCGCGAGCTCGTGAATATCATCGTGCCCGTGCTCGTCGCTCTTGAGCGTAAGATTGACTATTTCCAGCAGGATCTCGTCAGCCAGGTCGAGCAGCGGCATGACGCGGTGGCGGAAATGGCGCAAGTTGATGTCGGAGTTGTTTTGCGGCCCTGTGGGACGGCCCGTAACCACAGTGCAAACCATGTCGAAGTCACCGTACACATATTCACCAGGGAGCGCTTTCGACTTCTAGTCCACAGATACACCACAACCTAGTTATCATGGACTTTCATTCACACAAACGCGCCCATCTGAAGGTGGCTTATGATTATCGTGGCCTGACATAGCACGCACATAGACCAAGTACATATCGAGCGTAGTCCAGAGATGCGTCGCAATTGAGCCTGCGCTAAACGAGCGAATTGACGTAGTTCTCGATATCTATGTTCCAGGTCAGCCCTGCGAGCCCATGCAAAGTCATGGTTGGGACGCACTCGCGTAGCCATTGGATGCAATCTTCATCGCGTCGCTGGCGTCGTTCGGGTTGAGCCCATTCGCCTGCTCCCACGCGTCAGGGATGCCGTCCTTGTCGGTATCCGTCGGCGCCTGCACGCCGTCTCGTAAGCATGCCCGTAGATGCCCGTCTGCTGCAGACACCTGCGCACCGTTCCACCAGAGATAGGGCCAGGGCCGTTCATCGGGCTCGCACTCGGGTCAGAGATCAAAGCCCCGACCTTGCCCAGGCTGCCGAGCTCGGTATTGATCAGGTACGCGTCGACGCGGTCGCGGCTCTTGCTGGCCCCCGCGTGCGCCTTGACGTAGTCGAGCGCGGCGGTGGCGTTCATCAGGCCCGACACGGTGGGGTAGCTGTACGGCGACGACTGGAAGTCGACCGCCGAGTAGTTGTCCGTCGTCGCGGACAGGACCCAGCCGTTCAGCGCGCCGTTCTTGTCGGGGTCGTAGTAGTTCCCCGAGACGTAGGTATGGAAGTTCGCGTTGCCGCGCGAAAAGGGAGATATAGACGTCGAAGGCCCGCTGGGTGCGGGTCTAAGTCAGCGCTGGTGATTGGACTCACGACCGCAGTGCGGCGCTACCTAATGAATATGTTGTTGATAATGTTCGCGTACGACTGTCCCTCGGAGTCGCCCGCGATGTAACCTGACAAGGTCGCGTGAGCCCACAAGCAGCGGCGCAGCACACACACGCACCGCCGCCGCCGCCCCAATTATAGACGACGTTGTTGACAAACTCGTTCTTCCCTTTGACCTTTGGGTTGCGGGTCTTGTTGTCGATGTACAGCGTGCGAAGGATGCTGACGCCACCGTCGGTCTGGATGAGGCCGCCGCAGCTGTGGGTCTCGAGGCCCTGGGCGATGATACAGTCCTGGATAGTGACATTGGTGACGTTCCCGTTGATGCTGAACGTCTCGTCGCGCCCCCAGGACACCGAGACGTGGTCGAAGATCATGTTGCTCCCCTCGGCGATGGTGATGGCGTCCTTGCCCGAGTCGCCGCCCTTGCCCATGCGGAAACGGATGTAGCGGGTTATGGTGTTGGAGCCCGACGAGTACGAAACACCGTTCCCGTAGACAGTGATACCCTGGCCCGGCGCCGTCTGGCCGGCGATTGTCGTGTCTTTCTGGATGACCAGGCGCGAGGTGATGTTGATCACGCCGCCAACGGCAAAGACGATGAACTAGTCCAACAATCAGCGTCGCGAATGACTGCTGCTGTGTCGGAGAGACGCACGCGACCTGATTTCGAGACGGCGTCTCGCAAGCTACCCGCGCCGGAATCGTTCAGGTTGGTGACGATGTACACGGAACCCTTGCGTCCGCCCGTTGCGTTGGCGCCGAAGCCTGTAGCGAGGCGTAAGCCTAGACGGAGACGTCCAACGGAAGCGGCGCACACCTTGTGCGCCGGGGAAAGCAAGGCCGTGGACCAGAGGAGCGACGGCGATCGCAACAGCAGCGGCGAGCGGTAGACGCATTGGCAAGGCACATGGAACAGGACTGGCAGGCGGGTAGCGTTAAATGGATTGGATTCGCTTTGCTGGCAGGCTGAAGGCAGTTTCGCCGTAGGATGATGCTCGTCGTGCAAGAAGCCCGGCGGCCCGCTCGTTGGAAGGCCTCTGCCGGCGCCACATGACGAACGCGGCCCGGCCCAAGGCAGGGCAGAGCTGCTCTGGGACACGATTGGAGGCCGCGGTGGCTGGTCAGGCGCGTGCAGCGAGCAGCTACGCGTGCGCAGGCACAAGAGCAGAGCCTGAAGGGCTCTGAAGGGTCCTCTCGGACGATGCAAGGCCCTCGGAGCGACAGAGCGAGCATGGCGGCGTCAGGACCCAGCTCGCTGCGATCGCGACGAAAGAGCATAGTTCTTGTGATCAGGCGGGGGGGGGGAAGGAGCTATAGCGGCCGCGGCGAGCTCAAGAAGCGGACGCGTTTCGTGCTCCGCTTGTGAGCCTTCATTCGTTTCCTTTTTATCAGTCTGCCCCCATGCTCTCGGGGCTTTTCAAACGCGCCGTGTCTGTCTTTGGGGGTCGGAGCTCAGACCCGCCCGAGGCAGACCCGCCGCCCGCGTTGCCGCGCGGAAAACGCCCGAACCGCGGAGCCCTCCGCGCACGATTCGAGGAGGAGGAGCACGACGACGGCCACGAGGAGGAAGAGGAGCCAGGCCCCGTCACAATTACTCCGTCGCGTCGAAAACGCGTCGTATCCGTGTCCTCGACTCAGACTCCAAACGCCAAACGCGCACGCGTTGCTGCCAAATCCGCGGCTCAGCCGCCCCGCCCCGCCAAGCAGCCGAGCGCCCGTCGGGCGAAACGGCCGTCTCTGCCGTCGCCGCCTTCCTCCAGCCCACGGGTGACTAGGTCAACGGCGGCAAGGGTTCCTCGATCTCGGAAGTCCCAGGCGGCTGCGTCGCCTTCATCCGACTCGGACAGCTCGGACGACGACTACACCGCACAGCCGCGGCTCCCACTGGCCGTCAAAACACCGACCAAGGCTGCCTCTCGACCCGTGTTTGTCAACGACGACGAAGAGGCGGGTGTCACAGAACACGATACCGCACACGACGACCTCAGGGTCGAAAACCTCGAGCGCACGCTCTTCCGCGCCAAGCCCCATCTTATACAGGGTACCTACCTCGCTCGTCCAACTCACCGATACGCGACTGACCGTTCGCTACAGAGACGTTCGCAGGGAACACTTGGCTCGTTGTGCTCGCGTCGAGCATGCTGGACGCCCACCCGGATCACCAGCGCATGGACGTCACCGCCGTCTTCTGCACGCTGTCTACGCGTTGGCCGACCCCTGAGGCCGTACTGGCTGGTACGCGATTATATTCTCTCTGTAGCCCCGCATACTCACATCCATGCCCGCCAGCGCCAGCGCCCGAGATCACGAAGCTTCTGGGACCCTTTGCCTCCTACCTGCACCAGCTGCAGACCCTCGCCGCCGTCTTCGTGCGGTGCCCTATCACGCCGTCCAAATGGCGCGCCGAGTCCTGCTGGGCTCCGCCGTACACCCCGTACGTGAAAGATGTGTACCGCACCTTCTGCGTGCGCGGGGACGAATGGAAGAAGGTGCGCCCGAAACCCGAGAGCGACCTTGCACAGTACCTGGTAAGTCCATCGGCTTCGTATTGCATTTTGCCAGTGTCATATCCTGACGCTTCCACCAGCAGTGGCGCTGGGCGCGCACAGGTACCATGTGGGACGCTCAATACGGGGCCGTCGGGCAGATCAAGACGAGCCAAGTTCGCAACATCATCGTGAAATGTTGGGCACCCAGTTTTCACGCCCTGCCCTACTCCCTGGCCCACTACGAGTCGACACCCGTCTGCGTTGCTCAGCTCTCACAGTGAACATGACAACTCTCGCATTTCCTTGCTATCTGGTGCTTTCTTGCAGCTCGTCGGTTAATGGTGTCATCTGTATCGATATAGGCCTGTCGTTTGTAGCTATGTCGCTCTCTACATTCCCCCTGTATGTGTTCGTGTTCCTGGTGATCCCCCATAGAATCGATTCGTCCTTGACCAAGTCCCAGAATGACAAGTGGCATTCAGGGCGAATTACTTCAATAATGCGCATGATTCTCAGTCTGAGGATTATACAAGGTGTTGCATACGAGTCCGAGAGATCCACTGTAATTGTTGCACCAAGACGCGCACGTACTCCGGGGTCACGGGAACCTTGTAGGGCGCGATGCCTGGGCCTGGTCGCCAGTTCCAGCGATAGCCTAAGACGGCCTGCTCCCAGACCTGGAGAGCATGAGTGGTGAGGCTCGAGGTTGCGTGGCGCGGCTTACTGCTGTCATATGCCCCCAATATTGGCGGACATGAGCTGGAGAAGTATGAGCAGACGTTGAGAACGGGCCGATTGGCACGCACAGTCGAGGAAGACGGGTTTGCAGCCCAGAAGCTGGCAGAAGAGGTCCTTGTCCGTCTCGTTCAGCGGGCGGGCCTTGTTGGTGGCGTTGGAATTCTGCGACTGAGTAGTCGGTGGGAGACGACATCAGCACCAGTACTGGCCAGTAACCAAGACGCGCACCTGCTGCTGCTGTTGGCGCCGAGCGACCTCTTCGCGCTCGCGCTCGAGCTGCGCGTCGCGCTGGAGCCGCTCGCGCTCGCCCGGCGCCCAGATCCGCGTGGGTGGTTGGTGCCACTGACGCGGCTCAGGCGAGAGGCGCAGCTCAGGGGACAGAGAAGACGGCGTTCTCGACGCGTGTGTAGCAGTCTCGGCGCGACGCGTCTGGGCTTCGCGCTCGGCCCACTCCTTGGTGCCCGGGGCGTATATCCTCGTTGGAGGTTGGCGCCATTGGCGACGCGGCGCCGCGTCTGGTGTTCTGCTGCGGCGGGGGACGCGGCTTGGGGGCATGGGCGAGCTGACGGCGTCGGGCAAGGGCGGTGCGTGCTTATTCGGCGTTCGGGAGCCCCCTGAGACGCGGCGCGTCGCTTAGATAGCCGACGACGCATACATTGAAGTCTCCTGCGGTCAAGTACGCACTGATTGAAGCGCAGCGGACACAGACTTGAGATCTCATGATGCTCGCAGTCGCGGTACGAGAGTCGCTGAGGAGCGGAGTCTCGGACCGTCAATCCGCCTGTGGTCCTCCCCCCAACGTACTTGCATCCTGAGTACTGAGTGGCCAAATGACGGCATTGCTACAGGAACACAAAATGGGACTGCTTTTCGATGCCTCGTCGCGATACACAGAGCTGTTGCACGAGGACTCGCATCGCGTGCGGGAATCACCTCCACGGCTCCACCGCGATTCCCACATGCGCCCAAAATCGTTCGTTCGCGGAGAGAAGCTCTGTACCAGTGCCCTGCTGCTTCATTTGCGATGAGCGCTGCGGACTGTGCAGCGGAATAGGGCATACCAAATCACGACGACCTCAGCGTGCTCACCCATTTGCATTGGGCAATGATCCCCTTGATCTCACTCTCCGTGACGGCCATCCGGTACGGCGGACTGCTATCTGGCCATCGCCAGCGATAGCCAAGGACCGCGTCCTCCCACGTCTGGCGGAGGATGAGATTCTCGGATATACGCACAGAGCATCGAGGCCTCACCCGTTCCAAATGACTCCAGAACGTTTTCACCAGGGCTGAGTCGTACTGTGGTCAGCATCGGAAACGGTATACGTAGTATCACGCACGATCGCTAAAGCGAGGTCTGTTCGTTATGAGCTCGTTGAAGAGCTCTGGGTTGCATTCGCGAAGGGGGCGGATGGTATCTGGCACCTTCGCGCTGCGATGAAAGGACGGCAGTGAGCCGAGCAGCTGTCGACGTGCTTGTTCAACAATGGATTCGGAGCGCACTGCAGCACCGCCCACCTCGGGGTCCACCTGTGTGCGATACCACTCGTCCTTTGAGTATTCAGTCTGATCGCGTCTGACAGTCCAAGTGAGGTTGAGCTTGGTCAACCCCAGAGCGCGACGCCGCGGGCTGTCGGCGCCCAGGGAGACGATTTTGGCGGTTTCGCAAGCATTGTGGGCCCGCCGAGAACGTTTCGCCCGCAAGGGTGACGGAGCCGCATTGGCTGTCGAAGTGCGGCGAGACATCCCTTTCCCAAGGCGAGAAGGAGGAGACCAAACAACCGCCACTATTGAGGCGCCTATACGGGCGTGCTCGCTTCGCTTTAGCGCCGGTTTGCTGATATTCTACTGCGCGCACGCAAAACTAGACAACACAGACACGGGCCTGTTCTCGTCTCAGCAGGAAATGACGCATCTCCAGGAGAAAGGCATCAACCACTCCCACTGGGTCTGTAGGATGCACAGGGACAGAACGAATCAACAGCCTGACCGGCGCCTCCGCGGGACTGACAACAAACATCAGGACATTATTTGGTGCGTACCTAATGTTCCCGCGTCCAACGTGGCCCACTGGAGCTCATTTCGCTGGCCCGTCGCAGACCTTGTCCATGGGCACCGAAAGCTCTCTTTCCTCGCAGCTTCAGCCATGCGGTTTGAGCACTGTGTGGGATGAGGAGCCTAGTAATGCTGCGCATCCGCCAATCTTTACGGATTAGGCTAACAGGGTTTGATACGCAGAGTCAATCGGCGGGATCCCCGGGCGAATCCAGCCTTCTGTTTCGTCTTGCTCCTCCGCCACCATCCCACCATCATCATGGAGCCCGCGCCCACGCTGCCTCCACCGTCGCCGGACCTCCCTCCGATCGCGACGTTGAGCCCTCTGCCGTCTCCAACGCGCCCTTCGCACCTTGGAACGAACGGTTGGGACTTCGAGGATTCCGAACTGGAAGAGGAAGTCGATGAGTTGTTCTCCACGCCGGAGAAATTTCGTCGCCGTCCGGGTATGGTGTCCTACGCACCTGTCAAACGAGCGCGATCGCTGTCGTCAAGTCTCGAGAAACAGCCTGAGAAGCGGCCCCGCTCTGAAGATTCCGCTCCTCTTCACGTCGCTCGCACCTTTCCGTCACCTGCCAGCCTCACCACACACGGCGAACCTCCCTCCAGCCCGGCCTCAACCTCGCCGACTTCGCCTGGTTCGGGATCTTCTCCCCTGCTCAGCTCCGACGAAACCGAACAGACCTCGTTGGACGGCGACCTTTCCGACGACGATGCAGACTATATCGAAGAGCATACGCTTGGAGTCGCAGCTTGCGACACCAGTAATTCGGATCTGCTTCCGTGTCCTTGCCCCCTCCAAGGTTCGCCACTATTTTGCTTCGCAGCTGGACTGACCGTTCTTGTGATCTAGTTCCACTGGGTTCCGACGCATGGCTGGTCGCTCTTGCTTCGGAATTGATCCAGACGATCGAAGGTGCGGCAGCTGTAGCCACCTACATCGACGTCGCGTCACGATGGCGAACCGCGGCCGAGCTCGGCTCTGCAGAGTGTAAGTCAGACTTGTGATCGTTCTCACATAGATATCCTCATCGTGATACTGTATGCAGTTCCGTTCCTGGATCTGCTCGCGATCGTCCAAATACGGCTCAATGACCATCGCACGCCGGTGCCTCTCGGACACGCTATGCATATCCGGGTCTTTGCCAAGTCCTTTTTGAACGAGCCGGTGGATCTCTCCCGGCTGCATGATTCGGCCTACTCCCTTCTTTGGCTCAAGCCCTATATTCGCGACGCACTTCGCATTTTCTGCGTCGCGGGCGAATGGCGGCACGTTCGGCCGGAAGATAGGACGTTTCGCGAGTACATCGTATGCAGTCCTAAGACAACGTGCCTTTGACATCGCTTACACAACATCTGTAGAGATTCATGTGGTTGAAGGAGGGCAAGCTGTGGGATCCCGAGAAAGGCATCGTTGGCCTTCAACATGCCGCTATTCCCGCAGCGGCACTTCCAGCCGGGTGTCTGAGCTCTGCGACGGTGACGCTGCCCCTCAAATGAGGGGAAGCATAGAGCCAACGCGGGAAAGCGGGAAGCGGCGGTGCGTAGCACTGGGGCAGCTTTATGAGTAGGTTGCTAGGCATCGGCCCATGATATCGGACTGCTGGGGCCGCTGAAGTGTGCCCATTCCTGAACCCTGGTTCAGGTCTCTCTAACGAGATTGCTTGGACCAGAGCTTGGATAAATCGCCTTATATAGTAATTGCCAAAGCTCGCGGTCGCGCGGTAATCACCGGATGACACCGCCTTTCTGCCTTGGTCCACGCCTGGACCATACACACGCACCCTCTCGCACGTTCCCACTCCATCCTGGTGAACTCTTCAGAGCTTCCTGATCAGCGTCATGCGTGCCGGCCGTTCCGAGAACAGTGGAAAATTGCCTGCAAACCCAGTCCAGTCAACGCTGTTCGCAATTTTCGCGGTTGCGGTCGATGTCTTACTCATGGCCTGACAGTTCACGCGAGTTGCGGGCCGACCTGTCGTTGCCCTTTCCTGCCAATATGGCTGAACATCCTCCTCCCGCGTGCGTTGCTACTGCTTTCGCTGTGTATCTCGCATATTCATTTGCCGCAGCATTACGGTCTTCACCAACATTCGCTGGCGCACCGACAACGACGTACCCATCGTGGATCCTGGACCGTCTGCGCCAACCCCTGTCATGCTATCTGACCGTCGCTCGGACGTAGTACCGTCGTCATCGAAATTTTCGGTGCAGTCACCAAGTCTCGCGCTCTCCGCACCCATGCTCCTGGACGACCGTGATGCTGATGTCGTTCTCGATGCTGATGCTCATAATGTTGATGCTGCTGTCTCTCCTCAGACTGCCGACACTCAGCTCGGGCCTCTGTATGTAGCTGTCTCCGTTGTCAAGTCCGGTTCTGGCGTCGCGTTCCAGGATCTCCCATTCGCGCAACTGGATGACGGTTGTATCTCTGCAGTGCTTCGGGCCCATAACATCAGTCGGCGCGGCAATAAGAACATGGCTCGTTATCGCGCTCTCGCCACTTCGCATCGCTGCAATCCTCATTGCGTCAAGCGGCGTTTCCTGCTATACGAATCTGCGCCCGCCCGTGCCGCGGTACCTGATGACGCCGTTATGGCCCATTATCACCGACTGGTGGATCTGAAACCGTGTCTACCGTTTCCCCCAGACGTATCCGAGGAGCACGACCTACTGGTGGTCCGTCGGTGGCTTGATTTTATGGTCAATGCTTCGTACGAGCGCGTCGTCTGTGCTTCTTGCTCTGCTCGCGTGCTAGTTAAGGATTCCACGATCCAACGGGTTGAACCGGCCCGTCTCGCTTTGCTCGTCGACCCGACACTCCCTCCACACATTTTCCCCCCTGGATACGACAGATCTTTAGTATGCGGAGCTATGCTAGACTCGAAGGGCATCATTTCCACGTCCCCTGAGTGCGTTTTGCGCTTATGCGCCGCTTGCTGGTCTCGGCTTCGTGTCTATAAGCTCCCTCGTCTGGCTTTGGCCAACAAAACCTATACCGGCTGGCCAAACGTTCCGGCTCATATACAAGAACTATTCTTGAAGGCCACTCCTGTTGAGTTGTCGCTGATCGCCCGTTATCGCACGCGTTGCACGATCTTCAAATATAGCAAAAAGAAGGATAGTCCTGAGTACGGAAAACCCGACATTCTTTCGCAGAAGTACACGCAGGGTAATATCATATCCTTTGTTAACGGCAACACCAATCTGCTTAACGTACTGCCACCTACTCCCAACGAGCTTGGAGAATCGATCTGTGTGATTTTTGTTGGCTCTGTCCTCCCGCCTCCCGAGGAACTCAAGAGACTTACTCCGCTGCTCGTTCGCCGCTACGTTGTAATCGGCTTGCTGACCTGGTTGGTCGGGAATCATCGGCTTTTCGAAGGTGTCACAATTAGCCAGGAAAATATGGATGCTTTACTTCCAGGCGAGGAAAGCGGTCTCCCCGTCGGTTTGCAGATGCAACTCGTGACTTCTTCTGGCACAGAAGATATGACAGCTAACGTCGCTCCTGTAGAGGATGTCGAGGTTCCCGACATTTCTGATGTTCCAATGTCTACCGCAGGCATCATTGGCAAGTCCCTGGACGATTGGACCGTGCAGGAGGCTAAGCTTGCCTCGCTGAATGACTGGCGCCGCGGTGGGAGCGCATATAGCGTCCCGCACTCCAAGACACCGATCCGCGAATGGAAAAATCCAGACATTTTCTGTGGGTCGCTGCCCCACTTGTTTCCTTTCGGTATTGGAGGTATGGAGCAGGCCACGTCTGATGTTTCACTTGAAACTCACGTTCGCCATCTCCTAAACTCCAGTGACACGCGATTTGCGACGGACTCAGTTTTCCCATTCATGGCTATGAACATCATTCAGCGCCGTCGCGTGTTTTCAGCAACACACTTCCGAATGGACCGCTCCAGTTACGAAGAGGCAAACAAGTTTTTTGCCACTGTGGATCCCGACACACTCCGCGAATTGCATACGAGAGCCGAGGCCAGTAAGGGCTTTGTCGTAGCCGAGAATGACGAAGAGAAGGCTGCACTTCGGTTTATAGAGCGCCTCAAGAACGTACCCGTAAATCTCCCCGGATCTCCTGCGGCGAAGAAGCGGAACCGAAATGAAATCCGGTCCCTGCACTACTTGAATGGCCTTGTAACCTATATGTTTACGCTGAACCCAAACGATATGCACCACCCTCTGTTTCTCCTTCTGGCAGGTATGGATATAGACCTATCTGCTCGCTACCCATCCGGTTTGCCTGGCGATTTTGAAAGGAAACGCTTGCTGGCCAAGAACCCCACTGCGGCGGCTCAGTTCTTCGATGCGATGGTCGATTTGTTTATTGCCGTCGTACTGGGCGGGTCATGAGAAAAGCGTGCGCACGTGCGCAGAGGTCGTGCGCAGCTGTAATTGACCAATTGCAAGCCAACCACTTATCCTACCATGATGGCCCAACCGGAGTCTGATGCGCACTGACGAGGTGCATTGGTGTAGATGTACACCGCGGGGTGAACTCCGTATGGAAACCAGCTGGCCGATGTGCGGGAATTTGCCGCACGGTCGTCGGCTGGAAACAAGCAACTTGCCCCTATAGATCCATGCCGATTCCAGCAGTCGGGCTGGAAACCATACATTTGACAGCTGGATTCCCTGTCCGCAAATATGCTAGCATTTTCTTTGCTACAGCCTCTAAGCCATATTCCCGAATACAAGAGAATAACATAAATAGATCATGTTCATTAACTGCGATAATTACATAACCTGGCAAACCACAACTGCCCAACTCCCGCCACCAATCCATCAAAGGCGCAGGCTCAGGGACAACCATGCTGCCAACAACCGAGTCAGCGGGCATACGTGCCTGCGAGCATATAGCGAGAGCCCAACTAAGCCGTGGCATCCTTTCGGACGGCCACAAGCGTCACTGATGGCCGGGCGTACGTCAGTGCCGTGCTCGAAAATGTGGGGCCACGGACAGACCTTTGGTTACACTGTGCGGAAACCGTACAAGTATGGTTTGGATGGCTGGCCGTACACATGTGCAAGAGTGAATGCGCATCCATGGAGCAGCCGAAACAGCGGGCACACGATGCAGCTGAACCACCCGAGAGTGGCAGCGCAAGAGCAGTGCCCGTGGCCAGCGCTTCCTATGGGCGCGCACCCGAGCACGCAGCGGGGAAGGGGGAAGGCGACATTGAAGTGACCACCGGCCTCGGTGTTCCTGGCCTTGGAACGTACACTCGTCGAGGAAGGTGACCAAGGTTGAGTCGGCACATCCCGACGCCGTCCCGTCAACCACGATTGCTTGAGTTCACCCTCGTGACCGTTGAACAATGGCCCGGGACATCCCGAGCGGCGGGATGCTGGCGACCACCTCGCTTCTTCGGCTGGTTTCCAGCCGCGCAAATCGATATGGTTTCCACACAGAGCTCAAACGGCGGTGTAGGTTGCCATGGTAGCCTCTGTATCTGTCAAGATATTTTGAATTTAGTAACTTACACATCTGCGCACGTGCGCACGACCTGCGCACGACCTGCGCACGGAAGTTCCACAGTGCGCACGGATTTGACAAGCATGCGCACGGAAGTTCAGCGCTTGCGCACGGATTTTCCAAGGTTGCGCACGGAAGTTCTAAGCCTGCGCACGAAAGTTCTGAGCACGCGCACGGATTTTCCAACGTTGCGCACGGATCTTCCAGGCTTGCGCACGACCTTTTAACACTGCGCACAAAAGTTCCATGTGTGCGCACGGATTCTCTGCTCCCACGCACGGGTGTTGTGAAAGTTCAAAAGCCATCGATGAAGAACAAAAACATGAAACCTGGCTCTCCCCTGACATGACATATGACAATTAGCAAGAAAATTGAAAACTTTCAGGTGTTCTCAATTGGTTCAACATGAAGAGGAAACAGATGTATTTATCATGTTAACGAGTAGGAATGGGAAACATAGTATAAATTCCACAATGTGCAGACTCAAAAGGGGTATCATCAGTCATACATTTTAGCCAAGGATTCTATATGTAAAACACAATATGGACAGAGCTTTATTGCATCCCATTTCAACACAGCGAACCTTATTTCAATACAGAAAACACTGTTTCCATCCATCAAACCTTATGTCCATGCATCACAGCTTACGTCCCAGCATCAAACCTTAATTTCATGTATCAAACCTTAATTTAATGCATCAAACCTTATTTGTATGGATCAAACCTTATTCCAACACATCAAACCTTATTTCAATACATCAAACCTTATTTCAATACATCAAACCTTATTTCAATACTGTACCTTTTCGACCGGTTGTTCGTATACACGTGTTTACTGATGTTAGTGTTGCTCGGCCGCCTTGTTCGCGGCCGGCCGTTACAGGTTACGAAGTTCGGATTGTTCATCACCGGATAATCCCGAGACCACGGATGTATATCCAGGGCCGGGTTCCGTTATGAAACTGCCTTGTGGCATGCCATATCTGAGTCACCACGGCCCCACAATAAATTGTTCAGTGTCCGCCGCTTGCCTTGTCCCTCTGTCTCCTGCAGTAGCAAGGTCCTCGGACATCACAATGGGCCCTATCGACGAGGACTAGCTGTCCAACCCCGCAGACACTGTGGGAGGCTGCACGGGGACGGAGCGGGAAGAGAGTCTATGCGGAGTCTACATATACATCCGGGCCTATCACAGGTGCCCCCCCTGTGGACAAGTCCCTCCTGGGACGCTACACGAAGAAGAATGCTACATGAAAGAAAAAGAAAATCGACCGTGTGCATGCAAAGAAGAGAGAAAAAAGAGAAAGTCGACCATGAGAGAGTGAGACCGAGAAACCCATCCCCTACTGCCTCCTGTGCACCAATCCTGTGCCGTGCAGCCTGAGCGCCTCCCGCTCTAGAGCCTGCCTGTGCAACGTCGAGCCGCGGGCGGGGATCCATCGACGGAGGCGGCGTCCCGAGACGTGCAGCGTGCCCTCGCCGCTGAGCGGTGTGACTGCCCATGAGCCCAGGTACTTGCCCGTGATGCGCATGGGTCCCGACCACTTGGCAGCCAGCTTCTTGTCGGTCGACAGCGTGCCATCGAGCCTGTCCTGGTAGATCTGGACCAGGTCATCCGTCTCGTACTCGACCTCCTTGACGTGCGCATCAAAGCGGCGCTTGCGCGCCACTGCATGCTCGAGGATGCGGGCATGGGCATCGCTGCGCAACGAGTCCACAAACGCGAGGTGTCCCGAGACCGACTCCGCGTCCGCTGTGGGAATGCTTGCATCCCGCTCGCGCGCGTCATCGAGGGCCATGCCGAACATGAGCTCGCGCGGGCTGTATCCGACTGCGGGAAGGATGCGCGAGTTCAGGTCGGCGACTGCCTTCTCAAGGAAGTCCGGCCACTTGCTGGGCAGCCGCTTTGCGCGTTCCTCGGCAGACATATCCGTCTCGTCCTCGACGAAGTCGGGCTGGCAGTACCGGCGCAGGCGGGAGAGCAGGAGGCGATTCGAGCCTTCTATGAGCCCGTTGGTCCACGGCGAGTAGGCCGGCGCTTTGCTGTACTCGATCCCCGCGCGCTCGCAGTAACTGTGGACCTCTGCGCAATCGAAGTGCGTACCGCCGTCCGTGAAGAACAGCTCGGGCTTCGAGAACTTCGCGGACAGCGAGTCGAGCGAGTCGACAGTGAAGCTGCCGGTCCCTGCTTTGCGGGTGGTCTTGTATGCCCAGATGTACTGGGTGTATACATCAGCGAAAAGCAGCAGCGTGCGGTATCCACCTTTGCCAACGGGCATGGAAAGGTAGTCCCCCGCGACCATCTGGAACGGCCGTGCGCGTGTGATCGGCTGTAGCAGGCTGGTGATGTGGCGCGCACCGAACGCCTTGCACGGCGAGCATTGCTGGATCGCGTCGCACACGTCCCGGCGCATGTTGGGCCAGAAGTAGCGCAGGCGCAAGTCCGTTTCGCACAGGTCACGGCCCCAGTGTGCGCGCGCGTGGCAGTCCTTCGCGAGTTGCGCACCCTCTGCTGCTGGGACACACTCGACACGCGCTGTGCGGTATCCGCTGCGGCCCGGCACACGCCAGAGCCGGCCCCCCTGGACAACGTACTCACGCGCTCGCTGTCGTGCCTGGCGCGCCTGGGCTGGCGTGAGCGAATCCGACGTGCGAAGGGTTGTCAGCCAGTCGACGACATCCTTGAGGTGTGGGTCGCTCGCGAAGCGTGCGCGTAGTGCTGCGTTTTCGTCCCCATCCGCCACGAGCTGGAATACATCGGGCTCGAGGTCCTTGGCTTCCCAGTCAGCGACGACGTTGTCCCGGCCGCCGTCAACATCGCGGTCGTCGTGCGAGATCCATTTGCGACTGAGGCCGTCTGCCTGGTTCTCGAGGCCTGGGCGGTGGCGCACATCGACGATGTTGCGGGCGATGACCGACTCCATCCACCTCGTGTGTGTCGAGGACAGTGAATCCGAGTTGAGCGTGTCGCGTAGGGCCTTGCAGTCGGTCACGAGCTCGACAGGCTGGCCAAACAGGATCTTGTCGAATTTGTCGAGCGCGAACTTGAGCGCTGCAAACTCGAGAAGGTACGGCGAGTACCGTTCCTCTGAGCGAGACGTGCGCTTCGACGCATATGCCACTGGGAACTCGCGCTCGACCTCCTCGCCGCGCGAGTTGCGCACTGTCCAGCGCTGCGTCAGCGTCGCGCCGAACCCGACCTTGGAGCCATCAGTCGTGACGATGAACGGCCTATCGTACTGCGGCGGCTTGAGCACGGGCTCAGTGGTCAGCACGGCCTTGAGGCGTGCAAACGCTTTACGCTGTTCGTCGCCCCACTTCCAGGTCACGTCCTCGCGGGCGAGAGCACGCTTGTATGCACCACGCGACGGCTTCGAGCCCTTGGGCTGATCAGCCCGCACATCGCGCGTGAGGTCGGTCAGAGGTTGCGCGATCTTGGCGTAGTCCTTGATGAGCGTGCGGAAGTGCCCCGTCAGTCCCGTGAAGCCCAGGACCTCAAGCGCGTTCTTCGGCTCCGGCCAGTCCAGGATAGCTGACACCTTTGACAGGTCCGGTGCGATGCCCGCCGCCGAGATGCGTGCGCCTGCGAACACAGCCTCGGACATGAAGAGCTGAGTCTTGAGCGCCGACAGCGATAGCTTGCGGTCGCGGCACCGTTGGAAGAAGATGCGTAGCTTGCCGTACAGCATCTCGAAGTCGTCATCGGCGAGCGCGCAGTCGTCCACCCAGGGCTCCACAACCTCACCGATGAGCTCGTCGAGTCCCTCCGCGACCATCTCGCCAAATGTGTTCGGCGCCCCGGTCAGGCCGAACGACATCCGCGGCGTCACATACAGCCCGCGTCCAGGGACCGCAAACGCTGTGAACGGAATGTCCTGCTCGGCGACTGGGATGGCGTTGAAGCCCGCCATGAAGTCCGCAACGCAGATCCAGCGCTTTCCAGCAACCCGCTGGTGCTTGGACTCCAGGTCACCCATAGGGAATGAGCTCTGTCGCGAGACTTTGTTCAGCGCAATGAAATTCTGGCACAGCCTCCACTTAACATCTGCGGGGGGCTCCGCAGCTTCGTCGCCCCCCTGTGTTCCCACATTGCAGTGCACTACGGCTTCTTCGGGAACGTCTTCGAACATTGCGGGTAGGCCAGCCTCTACGAGAGCGGCATTGGCGCGCCGGCGCAGCTCGTCCATGGACAGGCCCTTCTTGCCACGGTCCTTCGGTGCGAGCGTAATGGCTGACACCCACTTTGCGGCGCTGGCGGGGATGCGTCGTACAACATCGTGCTGCTCGAGCTTGTCCAGGTGCTCGTACAGCCAGCGTCGCTGGACCTCCGTCAACGGCTTCTGCTTTGCCGTCCGCGGGCCGTCCGTGTCCGGCGGCACACCAAGATGGTGCGTCTTGAAGTCCACAAGCCGGACCTCGCTGATGTCGAGAGTAAATACGTCGGCATATTCGCGAACGAGGTCCTGCACTCGTGCACGCTGAGCATCGTCCAGATCATCGCCGATCGTGACGGCATCAACGACGCGCTGTACACGCTGCGGGTCCATGCGTTCCTCCATGGACATCGTCGAGCCGCGGGCAGGCCCACCGATCTCGGGGTCCAGTAAAAGCAGCTGCGGGATCACCTCCGCCAGCGGGACACAGCCTGGCGGTGTTGCCTCCTCGTCGGCGGCCACAGCGACCATCTCCAGCAGCGCCTGTGTGTGCTGCTCGCGCGCTTCCTGTGCGCGGCGGTGCGCTTGGTCCAGCACAGCGCGTTCAAGCTCTTCGGCCTCCTGCGCAGCGCGGCGCGCGCGTCCCCGCAATCTGTACCGGTGCCACCGGTTGCGAGGTGCGACCTCCGCCCGAGGCGCGTCCTCACACTCCAGCTCCTCGCCGGGGCCGACGCGCATGCCCGTTTCGTCCTCGAGGAGCGCAGTTATGTCGGACGCCGTGGCCACTGGTGTTGCCGGTGGATGCGTCGGCGGGGGAGCGGCAGCTGTGACTCTAGGCGTGAGCCAGGGTGCGGCTGGCGCGGCGGTCGGCGGCGCAGACAGCGGCGGCGCCAGTGCGAACGTCTCCTCCTCTGCTGGCTGTGCTGCTCTCCTCTCGCGCGCCCATCGCGCTCTGGGGTGGTCGTTGGGTATCCTGTACCCCTCGGCTGTCACGAGCTCGTCTGTGACGAAATCGTGTGCCAGTTCTGCACGCTGTAGCCATGGCTTGCCCAGCAGGGCGTCGAAGCTTCCCTGGGAGTCGAATACCTCAAAGCCCGCCATCGCTATTGCGGGCCCTAGCTGGATGGTGACCACCAATCGGCCCACTGATTGTATCACAGCGCCGTTGGCTACGCGCGCACGTGCCGAGGACGGCTGCAAGGGTCCGAGCATCTGAGCCTGCTCGGTGTACAACCTCCAATCCATGACATTGAGCATGCCCCCACCATCGACAGTGGGCATGATGGTGACCCATGCTTCGCCATCGCACGACATGGCGGCTGGGTGTCGGAACGGCGTCGTTACGTCGCGCACTTCCGCGTTAATTTGGTAGAGCTGGATGCACTCGTCACTCGAATAAGGGAACAGTTCTGAATTCAGCCTGGTGTCGAAGGCAGATAGACGCAAAACTCCCCTTGCGGGGCCGTATGTACACGACCCCAATCTAGAATAATTCGCTTTTCTCCAGCCCCTGCGTGCGTGTCGACGGTTTGGCGGCCTCGAGACCTGGGCGGTCCGTGCGGTCGACTCGAGCTGTGCAGGGTGGGGCGACGTTGGCTCGATCAGAGCGTCGCCCCGTTGCCATTTCCCTGCGCTGGCCCGTATGCGACGCCGTGGATATAGTCGAGCTCGTCCTCGACGTCGTCGTCGTTGAGGGAGTAGACGGCGGCCTCGGGCGCGACGGGCGCGATGTCGAACTCCTCGCCATAGTAGTATGCGTCGACGAGGTGCTGGGCCTGCGGGGTGCCGTATGTGTTCCGTGCGGCCCAATAAGCGCGCTTGCGCGCGGACTCGCGCGCCTTCTGCTCGTCCTCTGGCAGCGGCTTTCCCGGGCACGAGTACGAGCTGTGCTCGCCCATGCCGCAGCGGAAGCATCCAACCGCTAGCGGCAGCGTGCCAGGCGTCTGCGTGACCTGCTCTCGCGGACGGCAGACGGGTGTCGTTGGGATCTGAGCGGGCGACCCGAGTGCGCGTGGCGGGGCCAATGCGGGCGATGGGGTCTGCCTCGTCGCAGGAACGCGCTGCGGACCTGGGGTCGCCGGGGCTGCAAGGGTCGGGACGGACCCGAAGTACCAGCCATCGACGCGCCGGTTGGGGCTGTTGCTGTGCTCGCGGGAGCGGTAACCTGGCGGCGGCGTCGGTGACATGGGGTAGCCGCGACCGCGAGACGGCGGGCTGGAACTCATGCCCCGCTGATCCTGCTCGGATAGGCGGAGCTCGAGCTGCTTCGTGCGCTTGGCCAGTTCCTCCGTCATCTGGCGCACGGCGATCCTGGCCTTGGCCTCCTTGACCCGCGCCTGCACCACTTCGGGAAGCTGATCGCGCACCATCGCGCAGAAGGTCGTCCAGTCCGGCGCCGCGGGCGGCGCGAAGTTCGTCAGGTCTTCGGGCAGAAGGTCCTTGAAGACCGACGCGATCAGGACCTCCGGTGTCGAGCCCGAGTTTTCGCCGGCGGACTCGACCTTGTCGATCCAGTCCACATAGCCCCAGCGCGTGCCGCCAGTCGGGATGGGAACGATGCGGACAAGGTCGTCCAGTGATGCCTTTAAGTTGCAGAACTCGCGCCAGTAGTCCGCGGTGCCAGTGACACGAGGCCTCGGCGGGATCCACTTGATGTTGAGGACCGCGCGGATTAGCATCCAGCTCTCCTGGATGCCAGCTCCCAGGCCACGCCACCAGGACTCTGCGGGGCTGCCTCGCTGGATATAGAGCGCGAACGTGTTCGCGCGGTGCTTGTCAGCATTTTTCGGAGTGAGATGAGCGCATTGTTGAATAATGACTTTCTCGAAGGTGTCGACCCATGCGTGCACCTCCAGTGCGGACTGGCCCGTGAACGGCGCCATGAGCAGTGCTGGCGCTGCCGGAACCGTCTGTACGAGCTCGATGGGCGCAGCTGCGCTGGCCGCGCGCGCGAGAGCTGTCGGGTCAGGCGTGGAGTTCCGGCGCTGCCGGAGAGGCGGGAATGGGTCGCCTAGAGCCATGGCGCGTTGACGAGTCAGCGCGCAGTTGCTCGGTCTGCGGCTGTCACCACGTGTGGGAGGCTGCACGGGGACGGAGCGGGAAGAGAGTCTATGCGGAGTCTACATATACATCCGGGCCTATCACAACACCATGTCCTTGCATCGGCAGGCCATACCGCAGCGCTTCCATGACCTTGTCCCACAGGCGTCGCTCACAATTCGAGAGCTACTCTGTCGTGCGGCACTCCCAAAGGTCCTTCGCGAGGAGCCGGCAACACCACCCCAGAAACTCGCTTCGTCGTCGCTTCCCCGGTCTCTATCCGAAGCAGAGCTACTGTGCCTGCCCATCCCCCCATTAGACTATGTTTCCGCTCTCGCCGAGTGGGTGCTAGCCGCAAACCCTCAGCCTACTTCCATCCGCCACCCACAGCAGCCTGCAGTACTCCCTCCATGGGTAGCAAGCTGGTGGCTCGTCATTCACGACGCCTGCGTTGCCCAAAGACTTTGGGCACAGTCTGAGGCGTGGTTAGGCTCTCTGACCACGCGGAATCCGCACCACGATCCGGAGCTACCGGCACTTGTTGCTCGCGCGCAATCGTTCTTCGACAAGCTTCGTTGGGCTGAGAAGATCACCGTCGGACGTTCTGAGATGGTCGCCTTTACAGCTGGGCACCTTCTTAACGACCACCTGCTTGGCAACACCGTCCTTGACTGCCTGTTTACTCTGCTCTCCAGGCGGCTTGAGGTTCTGAACCCCGGCAGCGTCGACATCGTGATCATTCATACGACCATGACCACCCACATGGAGAAGCTCGCCAATCCAAGTTACCAGGCACAGTATCCTACCGCCTTCCGCTTTCGTACACTGCGACAGATGGGGGAGAATCTCTTCCACAGGCGTACTACCATGATCCTGGTACCCTACTTTCTGCCTAAAGCTGCGCATTGGGCGGCTCTGCAGATTCAACGCGGCACCGGTAATCAGGTCACTATCCTGTACGGCGACTCGCTGGACTACCGCACCCCTGAGACCGTCAAAAAGGCTGGATGGGGCTTCATCATCTCAGCATCGAGGGCGATTTCGGGGAGTTGCCACACGGCCGCCAGTTGGACGCCATTTCCTGTGGAGTGGCAGCCGTCAATACAGTCGAGGCAGCGGCATTCGGAGTGCCGAGGTTCTCGCACAGCAGGCGTGATTTATTTCGCGTTACGAAATTTCTTGAGCTTTCAGAGTGGTTTTGCCACACGGTATGTGGTGGCTTAGATGTTATCGGGCACGAACTCACGATTTTTAGAGGATTGTATATCCCAGCTGCCGCTCTCCCTTTGGGGTGAAGATAGCTCGTCTCCGGATGCTCCACCCGAAGCACTAGAGACGCCATGCGACGCGATTGACATGCAGGTTGATCTCACCTTGGCGTCTGCAATGCTAGCCCCCGCCACTGCCGAGTCGGTTGCGGTTCGCGCACCACCGACCAAGACGCCCCGCACAACTGCAGTGGATCACTCCCTGTCTGTTGAGCGACCCCTTGGGCAGGGCACACTGGGTTCCAAGAAGCTTACGCCGGAGGAGAAAGCTGCGCGGCAGCAGGCAGCAAAAGCAGCTGCAGCTGCTCGTCGCGAGGAGATTGAGCAAGAGCGCGAGGCGCGGAAGCTCCAGGAGGAGCAGGATCGCCTGCAACGTCAGGCCAAGGTTCGAGAACAGAAGCGCATTCGGCAGGCGAATTATCGCGAGCGTCAGGTGCAGAAGGGCATTGCTGAAGGGACTCGCACGGCCGATGGGAAGGTTATCGTGAGTTGCAGTTCGTTTGACAGATGAGGTCGCTCATCGCGCACAACAGAGAGGTCCAAGAGCCTCTACACATTCGAACGAAAGCCAAGAAATTGCGCCATTGTCTGCCGACGGGACAGGGACGCTAGTCCACCTCGCTGAGGCGGACACAGCTCTACCGCCTGCGCCAGCTCCCGGACTTCGTTCCATTCCCGCTCCTGCACCTGCGCTTCCTGCACCAATGCTGTCGTTCCCCGCAGACATCAGCCTGGACAACGTGGCCGAGGAGAGTCGGCCATTCCGTGCCGCGAAGGTCATCTACAAGGGAAAGAAGAAGCCGCAGGGCCGACAGCGCAAGAACGGCCGTCGGCCAGCCAAGTATGTTCACTGGAAGAACCCGTTTATCTGGCGACAAATCACCATCGCTGCTCATCGTGCTGGCTTCCAGATGTCCCCATCCGAGATTGTGCGGCAGGCGCAGAATTTGGACCCCAGGCTCTTCCGAGGTTTCAAACCCCAGACAGTCGGCCGCTCGGATATGCCAGTGCCTCTCCATTCCATATACTGGTCCCGACTTCCCCATGTATATTCTCAGGTCCCAGGTCCCTGATCCCAAGTTTGATTTTTCCCTGCCTGAGTCCCAAACTATCCCATGTCCAGAATTTTTGACTAGCTCCTTAATAGAGTCACACTGCCATTTGGGACCAAATCCCAACTTTGCACTTCAACAATGTGTGTTCCATTCCGATTTCTTCGAACCGATACTACAAAAATCAAGCCTAGTAAGTAGGCTGCATAACAACAACAAATCCAAGATATTTACAAAGGCGAGTCTTCGAACGGGGGAGGGGGACGAACATAGGGAAGAGGTGCTGCGCGGCCGCGGTGGTCATAATACGACTGAAGGTAGCAATACCAAGCGCTGCGCTCCAGCTCTTCGTACGCGTTGGAGTCGAGAGGGGGCGGTACGGCTGTCTCTCCCCAGTGCTTCTCCCAGGGACCCAGCATCTCGTCTGCGCGCGGCCAGTACCGCATCACCTCCACGAATGCCCTGAGTGCCGGGATGCGTCGCTTCGGGTCGCTGGAACAGAGCCAGTTCTCGCCCCGGGGCTTCAGCGCATCGAGGCCCTCGCTCCAGCACTCCTTCACCAAGTTGAAGTACTCGAGGTCGGGCATTTGCTGCAGGTCGGCCTTCTCGGGGTACCAGCCCCGCATCTTCACCGCGAGACTGAGCATCTCGTAGCGGAACTCGAGCTCGGAGATGTCCCACAGGACGTAGCGCTCCCATTCCAGCGACAGCCAGGACTGGTCCGACTCGTCCTTGGGCGGCGTGAGCTTGTGGCCGTCGAAGGACAGCTCGTCTTTGATGCTGTCGAGAATCTCGCGCAGCGTCATCTCGGGCAGCTCGGTCGACATCATCGTCTCGAGTTCCTCCTCTGTCACCGCGGGCGGCTCCTCCTTGCGGATGACGTCGAGCCCGAGCCGCTTGACGATCGCGTACGAGTCGTGGTCCAGCAACATGCACCGGTTGATCCTGCGCCACTGCTGGTTCGTGAACCCGTCGTCCTCGCCGATTTCTTGCACGGCCGTCGCTGCGAGGTAGTACCCCCGGATCTCCAGCCAGCGGAACAGAGAGCGGAGGACGTTCTCCTCTTTTGTTCGGCTCGCGTCGTCCTTCTCCGACCAGGCGTTCATGAAGTATGCCAGCGTCGGCATTTTGTGCACGGCCTTCTGGCCCTTCGCAGAGTGCGGGACAGCGAACTTGCCGACCGCCACCTTGAGCTCGCGAGTCCGGGTCGTGTCGACGGTCCGGCTCACTTGCTCCGGGAATTCGAACTGACGCGGCCACCAGTCGGGCAGATTGCGCTTGGGTTCGTGATACGAGGTCAGGCGCACAGGGATGTTCTTGTAGAGTCCCGGCTCGTCCATCGCCGCGACAGCCTGCTTGAGGACCCACCCTCGTTTCTTCCTGTCGCGTTCCTCGGTTGTCGGCGATGGCGGTTCTACGTGGATTTAGCCATTGCCCCTGTTCTTGCATTGGATACATACCTTTGCGCTTTCCCGCGCTCGCCTCCGTTTGCGCCTCCTCGCCCGCGTTCCCTGTCACTGTGCCTGGTACAGGCTCGTCCGCTCGTGCATCTGTGTGCCGTCAGCCTTCAGCCCTTCTGACAGCAATCAAGCAACTTACCTGCTGGCTCACCGATCGGGCCCTCCTGCATCTCACCCACCCGGTCCTCCCCCTCCACCGCGCGTTGCTCGTCGCCTGACCTTGCTGGCCTCTCGTCCACTTCGCCGTAATCCAGCGTCACGTCTTCCTGTTGAGCGGCATCGGTCGCGATCGCAGCGACGCGTCCCTTCCCGCGCGTTTTTTTTCCCCGTCTCTTCCTCTTCCCCGCAGCCTCGGAACTCGTCCCAGGCGCGGAGATCTGTACTGCTCCGTCGGCGTGCGCTCGTGGCGGCTCAGGCGCGGCGTGGTCTTCGGGTGGCGGCGGAACGCCGTCTTCCGTATTGAAGTCGTCGTGATCGTCCATGACCACCTGCGGCGACGGGCTTCGCGCTCGACGCGCCGACCCGCTCGCCTGAGTGCTGGCAGACGTGCGGGATGTTGAGGTTGACGCCTTGCTCGGCGGGCCAGCTTGCGCCGGCCGTACTTGCTGGGCTCGCAGGCGAGGGTCCCTCGACGCTGAGGGACGTTCGGGGCGTGGCGAACTTGCGCCGGCGGCGAGAGCGACCGCCTCCCTGAAGGCTTCCTCCTTCTCCTTCTTCTCCTTCGCCTCCTTCAATAGTGCGCGTAGCTTCGCCATCTTGAGATACCCGTCCGGGGGCTTCATGTTCGGGTCGCCGCGCAGCATCATCTCCAAGGGCGCAGTGAAACCCCCTGAACCGTAGTACGCAGCGGCATTCCCTCGCAAAAAGGCACTCTCGGCTGGGAGGTTCACCGGGTGGTAGCGGAGACAGAGCCACACCGGGACGTCGAACGCTGCGTAGTCCTTGGCGAGCGCAGAGTCGCCGCGCACGAAGACACCGCGGCTGTGCCGTGGGGGGAACATCCTGTGCATTTCCGACACTTGCGCCTTGCTGTCCCCCCATGGCGATCGGAGGGTCGCGAGGCCCGCCCTGCGCAACGCAGCGCTATAGCTTAGCCATCCGCGTACCTCCAGCGTGATTCGCTGGTACGCTGCCAGGGCGCCGCGCACTTCCCACGACGGCCCCGCCTCGCACAACAGAAACGCCATGGCCGCCTTCATCTCCGGGAACTTGTCGGCGGGCGAGTCGAGGAGCCACTGCTCCTTGAGCTCGTCCTGAATCATCGCCTTCTCGTTGGTCCACGCGCGCCAGAGTTCGCGCGCGCAGCGGACGATCGACTCCTTGAGTGCGATCTTGAGTTGGAAAAGGCCCTTCCCGCCCCCGCGTATCAGGTGGTCGAAGTTCATGCGGTACCAGGCTAGGTCGTCCTTGAGCGTCATGTGAGTTGCAAAGTACCACCCGCCCTCCTCGCGGAGGATTCGATGCTCTCGCGGGGTGTCGGGCTCCTTCAGCGGGATGAAGGCGAGATATGGCTTGTGTTCCGGGTGGTGCGCCCATCCCGGAATAGACGTCCACTCCTGCGTCCCCTTCAAGGCGTCGTTGCGCAGCTTCACGGGCGTATTCGTGGGCGGCGGCAGCGGCGGGTGGTTCGCGCGGTTCGAGCGCACGATCCACTGGGGATTCGTGGCGTCCGGCCAGTACGTGACCCAAGGGAACCATTCCCCTTTCTCCTCGTACATCGACGCGGCGTACGTCCCCGGCCGAGTCCCCGCCGGATGCGTGTCTCTCGGCGGGGACTCGCTTCCCGCATTGCGCAAAGGCTGCTTCTCGTCTTCGTGCTGTATCCAGGCGCTCACGATGAGGTTCTGGAGCCGGGCGTTCTTTTCGAGCTCACGCAGAGGTGGCAGTACTTGCGGATACAAGTATTCGTCGGGTGGCAGGGATTGTTGAAACTTGAAGTATCCGTATATTCTTGTGTTTGCCCGATACTGGGCCCACGTCATGTTCGGCCCCGGCTGCCAAGCGTACGGTCCGTATGTCGGGTTTCCACTGCACGCGGTCAGTACATAGATCACAATTTTTTTCCGCGCTCACTGCAAGAAGAGATGGTCGCCCTCTTGCGCAAGTTCATGCTCTTGTTCGTCGGACGGGCCTGGTCTTCATGCGCGTCAATAACTACACAGAACCTTTTTATCTCGACTTACTGTTCGGGACCTGGCGTCGTCATACTGGCCGGCGGGCTGGATGCGCGCAACGGTGCAGTTCTGGAAGAAAGATTCAGAATGGAGTCCTTTCCGAAGTCGGTGCCGCCGCCCACCACCACCTGCAGCGCTCTATCCGCGACAAGACCGCGTGAGCGTGCTGCAGGTCGTCGGCAGCGGCGACGCCACGGCGCTCGACTCACGTGTGTTCGGGATCTGGCGTCGTCATACTGGGCGGGATGCGCGCGACGGTGGAGGTTCTGGAAGAAAGAGTCAGAATACAGTCCTTTCCGAAGTCAGCGCCGCCGCCGCCCACCACCTGCAGCGCTCTATCCGCGACATGACCGCGTGAGCGTCCCGCAGCTCGTCGGCAACGGCGGCGCCAACGCGCTCGACTCACGTTTTCGAGAGCGTGCGGGTGCAGGCCAGAGACTGTATCCGCGAGACCGCCGAAAAGTTCTGGATAAAAGAGTCAGAATACAGTCCTCTTTGAAGTCGCCGCCGCGGCCGCGGACGGCCTGCAGCGCTCTAGCCGCGAGAAGACCGCGTGAGCGTGCCTCAAGCCGTCTGCGGCGGCCGCGCCATCGTGATCGACTCACCGTAGTCGAGTGCGTGTGCGTTCGCGCGGGAGACAACAGCTGCGCGACCTGTGCCGTTCTGAATAAAAGAGTCAGATTACGAGTACGTTCTGTCGTCTGCCCCGCCGCCCCGGACGACCTGCAGCGCTCTACCCACGGCAAGACCGCGTGAGCGTGCTGCTGGGCGTCGGCAGCGGCGAGGCCATCGCGGTCGACTCACCAAAGTCGGGCGCGTGTGTTCGCGCGAGAGGGAGAACGTGCGGGACTTGAGGAGTTCTGAATGAAAGAGTCAGATTACGAGTACGTTCTGTCGTCTGCCCCGCCGCCCCGGACGACCTGCAGCGCTCTACCCACGGCAAGACCGCGTGAGCGTGCTGCTGGGCGTCGGCAGCGGCGAGGCCATCGCGGTCGACTCACCAAAGTCGGGCGCGTGTGTTCGCGCGAGAGGGAGAACGTGCGGGACTTGAGGAGTTCTGAATGAAAGAGTCAGATTACGAGTACGTTCTGTCGTCTGCCCCGCCGCCCCGGACGACCTGCAGCGCTCTACCCACGGCAAGACCGCGTGAGCGTGCTGCTGGGCGTCGGCAGCGGCGAGGCCATCGCGGTCGACTCACCAAAGTCGGGCGCGTGTGTTCGCGCGAGAGGGAGAACGTGCGGGACTTGAGGAGTTCTGAATGAAAGAGTCAGATTACGAGTACGTTCTGTCGTCTGCCCCGCCGCCCCGGACGACCTGCAGCGCTCTACCCACGGCAAGACCGCGTGAGCGTGCTGCTGGGCGTCGGCAGCGGCTAGGCCATCGCGGTCGACTCACGCTGGTGGGGGTTCGCGCGAGAAACGACAAGTGCGCCAACGGTCGAGTTCTTGGTAAAGGAGTCAGAATAACGTTCGCTCCGAAGTCGGCGCCGCCGCACCGAACGACCTGCAGCGCTCTACCCACGGCAAGACCGCGTGAGCGTGCTGCACGGCGTCCGCGGCGGCGACGCCATCGCGCTCGACTCACCGTAGTCCGGCTCGTGGGCGTTTGCGCGAGAGGGAAAACGCCCGGCACTTGTGGAGTTCTGAATGAAAGAGTCAGAATAGAGTTCTGGCCGAAGTCGGCGCCGCCGCCGCCGCCGACGCGCTGCAGCGCTCTATCCACGGCAACACCGCGTGAGCGTGCCCGAGGGCGTCTGTGGCGGCGACGCCATCGCTATCGACTCACCGTAGTCGTGCGCGTGTGTGTTCGCGCGAGAGGGAGAGTGTACCGGACTTGTGGAGTTCTGAACGAAAGAGTCAGAATAGAGTTCTGGCCGAAGTCGGCGCCGCCGCCGCCGACGCGCTGCAGCGCTCTATCCACGGCAACACCGCGTGAGCGTGCTGCAGCTCGTCGCCAGCGGCGACGCCATCGCTATCGACTCACCGTATTCGTTCGCGTGTGTGTTCGCGCGAGAGGGATAGTGTACCGGACTTGTGCAGTTCTGAACGAAAGAGTCAGAATACAGTTCTGGCCGAAGTCGGCGCCGCCGCCGCCGACGCGCTGCAGCGCTCTATCCACGGCAACACCGCGTGAGCGTGCCCGAGGGCGTCTGTGGCGGCGACGCCATCGCTGTCGACTCACCGTAGTCGTGCGCGTGTGTGTTCGCGCGAGAGGGAGAGTGTACCGGACTTGTGGAGTTCTGAACGAAAGAGTCAGAATAGAGTTCTGGCCGAAGTCGGCGCCGCCGCCGCCGACGCGCTGCAGCGCTCTATCCACGGCAACACCGCGTGAGCGTGCCCGAGGGCGTCTGTGGCAGCGACGCCATCGCTGTCGACTCACCGTAGTCGTGCGCGGGTGTGTTCGCGCGAGAGGGAGAGTGTACGGGACTTGTGGAGTTCTGAACGAAAGAGTCAGAATACAGTTCTGGCCGAAGTCGGCGCCGCCGCCGCCGCCGACGACCTCCAGCGCTCTAGCCACGGCAACACCGCGTGAGCGTGCCAGGGGCCGTCTGCGGCGGCGACGCCTTCGCGCTCGACTCACGTTGTCGAGATCTTGGGGGTCCGAGCGAGACACGAGAAGTGCCCGAGCCGATGGAGTTCTGAATAAATGGGTCAGATTAGAGTTCGTTCTGAAGTCGGCGCCGCCGCCGCCGACGGCCTCCAGCGCTCTAGCCACGGCAACACCGCGTGAGCGTGCCAGAGGCCGTCTGCGGCGGCGACGCCATCGCGCTCGACTCACGTCGTCGAGCTGGTGGGGGTTCGCGCGACAGAGAGAAGGTCCGCGGCCGGTGGCGTTCTGAATGAAAGAGTCAGAATGGAGTTCTCGGTGCCGCCGCCGCCGCCGCCGCCGACGAGCTGCAGCGCTCTAGCCACGGCAAGACCGCCTGAGCGTGCTGCAGAGCGTCTGCGGCGGCCGCGCCAGCGCGCTCGACTCACCTAGTCGAGCTTGTGGTCGTTCGCGCGAGAGACGAGAAGTGCGAGACCGGATCGAGTTCTGATTAAATGAGTCAGATTAGAGTTCATTCTGAAGTCGGCGCCGCCGCCGCCGCCGACCTCCAGCGCTCTAACCACGGCAAGACCGCGTGAGCGTGCCAGAGGCCGTCTGCGGCGGCCGCGCCAGCGCGCTCGACTCACCTAGTCGAGCTTGTTGTCGTTCGCGCGAGAGACGAGAAGTGCGAGACCGGATGGAGTTCTGATTAAATGAGTCAGATTAGAGTTCATTCTGAAGTCGGCGCCGCCGCCGCCGCCGACCTCCAGCGCTCTAACCACGGCAAGACCGCGTGAGCGTGCCAGAGGCCGTCTGCGGCGGCCACGCCAGCGCGCTCGACTCACCTAGTCGAGCGCGTGGTCGTTCCCGCGAGAGACGAGAAGTGCACGACAGGTTGTCTATAAAAACAAGTCAGAATTGACTGCGTGAGGCCGCCGCCGCCGCCGACGCCCTGCAGAGCTCTATCCGCGGCAACAGACGGTCGCGGCAGCGCCAAGACGCTCCACTCACCGTCGTCGGGAATGGCGCCTCTGGCCGTAGTATGTGGGGCGCGACCGGTACGAAGTTCGGATATGCCTGTGAACCTCGTCAGACTTGGCTGTTGCATCCCGCCCTCCCTACCCGCAGTCGATATACCTTCTGAGGCGCTCGAGCCGCGGGAAGACCACGTGAGCGTGCCTCGGATGGTATAACGACCACGGGCAGGCTGGCACGGCAAGGCCACCACATACCTCTCGGTCCCGATTTTGCGCCGCGTCGCGGTATTCGCTGACCCGCTGACTGATTCTGTGTCCACGGGCTGTGTGGACGCGGAGCGCAGTCGTCGTATGCCTGTGTGGATGGGGCCGTGCGGCGGCGCGGGCGTGCGGTGGCGCGGGCACAGGTCAGAGACGAGCCAGCGGACTTAGCCGAATTTCGACTTGGCCGTCGAAATTCGGCCAAGTCCCCGCCGGCTCCTTTCCCTGGTGGGCAGCCTCGCCCAGCTCGGCGCCCTTCCCCTTCCCCCTCTACACACCCATTCCTGCAATCCGAGACCACGCTTTAAGTTCTCATTTTTCACTTGGAAGTGATCTCTCACCTCTGTGGATCCTTCCTGCAGTCCCTCCTTTGCTGGCAACTATTCCCCTCTCCTTTCTCTACTGCCGTTGGAGACCCGGATCTCTCACATTCCGCTGCTCTATTGGAAAGCATCCTTCGCTCGTCTCTCTCGGCCCACCTTTATGGCTCTTAGCATTGGTACTTGTACATCTTGGTGCCCCATTATCTGTCTAACCCTCGGTTCCTATGAGATGCGTCAATCACTCCTGTCTGAGCTTTCTGTACGGCTGACGCTTCTACGTAAGACCCTGGCACGTTCGTTGTTCCTTCGGCCGTACGCGGTCACGTGACCGTACGCGTCTCTTCTCGGGACCCTGAGTTCGCGTCGCGACGCGTCGCGACGCGTGTCTAACGCGTATCGGGCGCATCCTGGCTGCTGCCAGGATGCCGGTGATTGCAACATCATACAAGGGAGGCCTTCCAGCGCAACATATTGCGCTTTCCGACTGCTCTGGGCTCGACGCAACATATTGCGTGTCCTCCAGTCCCCTGTACTCTGCAGCGCTCAACTCGGCGCCCTGACCGCGGTTCACGATGCGCTTGTCCGGAAAGCGCTTCCCGCCTCATGCTGTTCCTTATCCGCGTGCTACGCCTGGCAGTCGGCTGCGAGCGCAACGCTGGGTGGTCGAAGACCAAGTGATAGGAAATCAACTCCGCCCATTCATTGACGTCATTACCAAATCGGGCTTATCGAGCCCGATTTGGAATGCCTCCGCGCCACGCGCGGGCCTCACCCCCATCGTGAGGCATGCGGCGATCTTCGGCGTTGCTCAAGCAGCGCCTTTCCCTATAGCACCGCGCCGAGTGCTCTCTTTCCGTCCGTCTCCCATTCTTGTCCCCGTACTCTCGACTACTCGTACTTGCGCCTATGTCTACCGATCCATCCATCCTTTGTGCGCTTCCCCTTGCGCTGCCAGACATCAAGGCTGAAACTTACACAGTCCCTTTTCCGCGGGTTGTCGAGATCGATGTCGAGGACCTGGTTTCCTCGGGCTGTCTCGATGTTCCGACCGTAGACACGGAGCACCTGGAAGCTCGCTCTGTTCTTGCTCTCCCCGGCGAAGATATCGTGCTCCCCATCATGGGCCATCCTCAGACTTTGACTATCCCGCCGATCTCTCCTCCTCAAATGCCTGCCAACAGCTTTCTCCCCACCGCACTGTCCTCTCCCGAAATCCCGCTGCGTACTCTACTCGAACAGCGCCACGCGGAAAACAAGCTCAAAGACATCCAACCGTCGTCGGGGGAGATTACCAGCTCCTCCGAGGAAGTTCCTCTTTCTGTCCAGGCTGAGGAGCGCGCTCGTCAGGCCAAACTGCCGTCTGCGGTCCAGCCACCCCGCCCGGAACCTCAGACCTACATTGCCAGCCTCATACCTGACCTTGGACAGAGCAGGTATGCGCACTCACTCGCCGTTCCCCGGCTTCTCATGCACTCTACCCTTCCTAGTGGTGGGCCCGCTCATCCTGCGGCATCCGTCGCCGCCCAGCCTGCAAACGCCGCTCACGCCGACTCGGCCTCTCAGTGCGTCTCAATCCTTCTTCCCATCGTGCGCCTAACAAAACTCTCTAGAACTGCGCCTTCGAGAGACGACATCCGCAGTGCAAAGCGCTTGTGGCTTCGCTGGCGCCAGACAAATCGGAAGAAGGTGTCTCAGGCGCTCGCGCAACCTCGTATGTATTTAACCTCTGGGCTTGCGCGGCGGCCGTCTCCACTCATTCTACTCATCATAGTTTCGTGCCCCGGGGTTCGTCTCTGCGCGTTTGCCGACGCAGAGCAAAGCGAGTGGACCTCTGCTCGCGCTCCTGAGGGTGGGCCACGCGTACGAATCTCCGGATCCCAACCCCATGTACTCCTCGGGGAGGACAATGTCCCACTTGGCTGGGTCTTTCCCAACTTTCTCGGGTCTGACGCGCATGTGAGCACGATATATTCCCACTGGGACGTCTCACCCTGATCACTTCCTCTAATAGCGCATCCTCTTTCGCGACCTAGAGCAGTTCGCCGACGACGTGGAGCTTACCCCTGAGAAACGTTCGGGCGCAGACGCCAACACGAGAAACAAGCGTAGCTCGTACAAGCGAACGGCCCGCACAGGGGAACGCTCGGGGTGCTTTCAGCTCGTGAACATTTGGGGCGCCGTCGGCCACCCGGTAAGCACCGCATATCTCCCCCTTCATGTCAGTCTCTCATGCTGCTATCTCAGGACGGACAGTTGGGCCCTGCCACAGATGTTGTCGGTGGCCGTGTCAAGGACTTTAACGCCGCCGCGAAGCTCATGGATGAGCTGCGAGTTGTTTCGAAGCGCATCGATCACATGATCCAATGCGTCGATCCCGCTCAGCACGCCGCGCTTCACAAGGCCCGGGAAGAACTGAGAGAAGAGTTCCCTGCATACAGACTGCTCTCGCAGTTCGACCCGTCGTATTTCCACGGCCGATCCCTCATCTTCAATCGCGCCACACCGCGGCACAGAGACAGGCGCGATAAGAAGTTTGCGTGGACTCCCGTCCTCACCCTCGGCAATTACACCTCTGGGACGTTCAGCGTGCTCAACTACGACATCGATTACCTCCCGGGAACGCTTATCCTCCTGCGAGGGGCGGTCTTCCCGCACGAGGTCACGTACGATGGCGGCGCGCGCGTCTGCATCGCGCACTTCACGCACGAATACGTCGTCAACCGCACTTCCGTTCGCGCACTTCCTCTCATGACAGGCGCAGAGGTTGCGGCGAGCATCGAGGCCTACCGTGCGAAGCATGCCGCATCTGCCCTGCCCAAGAATAACAATCCGAAGAAGGGGCGCCGTCGCGAGCGTGACGCTGCCGCTGCTTCCTTGGCCCCCGGGTTGTAATTTACCTCTGCTGTATCTCACGCAGTTCTTGTTCTACCCACCATCAGACACCCCTTCATTCGAGCTTGTATATAAGTCTTGAAGCCGGTAATGCATGTGTGCACTGGTTGACGAACACTCCCGGGATTACCAAAGAGAACAGCATAGAATTCATATTTGCGAAAGTGGCATACATCCCAGTCGTTTTGGCTACTCTACGCAGCTTTTGGGGGAATCTAATGTACTAACCTACTCGCGCTTCTTCTTGGTTACCTTCTCCTTCTCAAGCTCGGGCGCGGCGGCCGCCTTCCTCTTCATCGACGTCTTGTCTGCTCGGGGCGCAGGGCCCTGACCGCTCTTCGGCGTTGAACCCGCGTTCGGCGCCGTCTTGGGCGTCGAGCCAGCAACGCGCGGCGCCGCGGCGGTCTTCTGCGCGGTCTTGGGCGTGGAACCCGCGGTCGCGGCGGTCTTGGGCGTCGAGCCAGCAGCGCGCGGGGCCGCGGCGGTCTTCGGCGCGGTCTTGGGAGTAGAACCCGCGTTCGGCGCGGTCTTGGGCGTCGAGCCAGCAGCGCGCGGGGCCGCGGCGGTCTTCGGCGCGGTCTTGGGCGTGGAACCCGCGGTCGCGGCGGTCTTCGGCGTCGACCCATCAGCGCGCGGCGCCGCGGCGGTCTTCGTCGGCTTGAGCGGCTTTATGGCCGGCACGCCGTCCTTCTCGCTGGTACGCTTCTTCTTGGGCGGAGGGGGCGGCGACGTGACGAAGCTGATGTTGTCGTCCGACTCGTGGGCCGGCACTGGGCTGTCCTCTTCATCGCTGAGCGTGAGGTCGACCACGGACGATGTTGACTCGCGTTTGCGCTGGCTCGTTTGCGCGGCCGGCTGTGCGCCTGTGCCAGCCAAGGCACTGGTATTGACCGGCGACGCGGGCGGCGGTCCTTCGGGATGACCGAGCGGGTGGGTGGCATGCGTGACGCGAAGGCGGACCGTGTCGTTCGCAATGCGCACGCCGTGCCAGCGAGTGGCGTCCGAGAACGGAACCCATTCGCGTTCCCCGAGCGCGTCGAACGCCTCCAGCGCGTAGACACCTCGGTAGTGTTGCATGTACGTCTCCACCTGCGAAGGCATCGAGTAATAGAAGAACCACTCGCTTACGGTCTTGATGTTGAAGAGGAACTTCTTGCCGTTCTAAGCACGGGAGTGAGCCGACGCGCACTGAAAAGACCGCGCGGGGCGCACCAGCTTTTCCAAGGAGATCGTGACGTCGCGGCGCGAGTCGAACCACTCAGCGTCCGGTGAAAACCTTGGCGGCGGCGGCTCCAGGAGATCGTCATCCGTCCACCCATCCTCGCCGTCGTCTGCGCCTTGCATGGGGGCAACGTCTCCGTCACCCTCGCTGCCGCTGTCGCCACCGTCGTCGTCGCCGTCGCCCTCGGTGTGGCTGTCGCCGCTGTCGCCGTCGCCGTCGCCACGACTAGTCTTCTGCGTGACCGGAGCGTCGTCTGTAGTGGCGACTGGCTGTACCGCCGCCGTGCGCTTGACTGGTGAGCTGGCCGCCGATGCTGAGGCCCGGACCGCGCTCGGCACCCAGGACTCGAAGAGCTTGATCTTCTTGTCGCGGGATGCGAACGTCGACGAGTACGTGCGCGTGTCTTCCGGCTCGCGGTTGTTGACGAGTTCCCTGGCCAGAAGGTTACAGGCCCCGGCGCACTGTGTTCAGACGTCAGTCATGCCAGTAATCGCAGTCCACTCGCGACCCGCACTCACGCCGAACCAGGTCTTCTCTTTGCCGTCGTTGCGCCAGAATTCGTTCCCTCCGCATCCGGGACACTGGAGCTGGTCCAGCGATGGAGTCTTCGCCAGCGTGAGCTGATTGACGGGATTGGCTTTCGAGCAGAGTAGACTGGCCGCCGGCGTCGTCTGCGCGCCCGGCTTGCGAGTGCGCTTCTTCTGCGTTTTCACGCCGCGGGCTTTCGTAGTAGCTGCGGGAGTCTGCTGGCGGCGGCGCGGGGCTGAAGCTTTGGCGGGCATGGTACTTCGAGGAAGGGCGAAGATGCGGGGCGAGGCGGACCAACTCGCCTTCGCTCCCCGGATTATGACTGGTCTGAGTCGCGTTGGCGTTAGCAACATAATCCGCTGACCATGGTTCTGAAACGCACAGACCAATTGATCGAGAAGGTTCCGTTCCCACGCGCCAGGGCAGCAATTTGACGGCCGCGGGATCGGTCTTGTCATGATGGATCTCAAAGAACTCGCCCTGGAAAAATTATTATGGCCGCGAAATCCCGCGCTTGTCACACGGACGCACTTGAGGAGCTGGTCCCAGACTTTGTCTTTGAGTTTCGTCTCTCTGTCTTGCCCCAACAACCTCGTCCCGTTGCTTCCACCCTTCGCGCTACCTCATCGATGCCGCCCAAGGTTCTGCACTCGCCCAAGACGAGGCGCCAGCGGGCTTCGTTCTCTCGGCAACTGCGTTCGCGCGCCTCGGCTGGAAGTAATGGCCCCAGTGCACCGTCGGCGGCGTCGGCGAAGAAGCAGGCAGCCGTTGTGAAGAAGTCCGCGCCGCTTTGCAAGACCTGCACGACGACGGCGCGCAAGGTCTACCACCACTGGAAGCAGTGCTCAGTAAGTCCCTGACGTCGCGCGGTCCATCAAGACTGACAGACGTTACCTTAGAAGCAAAAGGAGCGCGCCCCTCCGGCGCCCAAAGCTCCAAAGTCGCGCAAGTCGGCGCGCACGATCGAGACGGATGCACGTCACGCCTCGCTGCTCGCAGACCTCGCCGAGACGACGAGCCGCCTGCTCGATGGCGGGGACGACGCCATGTCCGTCGATTCCGACCAGACCACCTCCGATGTGCCTGTCACGGCGCGCGAGCTCTCAGTCTCCCTGGGAGCGCGCTCTGACACCTCTGACGAGGATGGCGGGAGCCAGCTCGATGAGCGCCTCCAGGAGGACGACGCCGTTTCCATGGCCGCGAGCGCACAAGATGGCGCGAGCATGTCTTCCGCCGAGGAGGACCTGGCGCCTCCGTCCAAGGACGTGCGCATGCGCGACTTCTTCTCGGACACCGACGAGGTCCCCGACTCGGAGCCGGAGCGCGCGGCGGCTCGAGCACGCGCAGCGGCCAGAGATGGCGAGTCCAGCGACAGCGCGTCCAACGCCGGCGACGCCGCATGCGGCGACGACGCTTCCAGCGACAGCGCGTCCAACGCCGACGACGACGAGTCGAGCGACGCCGCGTCCAACGCCGGCGACGACGCTTCCAGCGACAGCGCGTCCAACGCCGGCGACGACGAGTCGAGCGACGCCGCGTCCAACGACAGCGCGTCCAACGCCGGCGACGACGAGTCGAGCGACGCCGCGTCCAACGCCGGCGACGCCGCATGCGGCGACGACGC
Organism: Auricularia cornea; assembly: GCA_030578095.1. Taxonomy (NCBI): domain Eukaryota; kingdom Fungi; phylum Basidiomycota; class Agaricomycetes; order Auriculariales; family Auriculariaceae; genus Auricularia; species Auricularia cornea. The sequence goes on along the minus strand of JARLTE010000009.1, from coordinate 107,082 downwards.
TTCCAGCGACAGCGCGTCCAACGCCGACGACGCCGCGTCGGGCGACGACGCTTCCACCGACGGCGAGTCCAACGCCGACGACGCCGCGTCGGGCGACGACGCTTCCACCGACGGCGAGTCCACCGACGGCGAGTCTAGCCCCGGGGAGGCTGAGGCCGGCGAGGGCGACGTCGAGGACGAAGATGACGATGCCGAGGAGGCCGACGCCGACGCCCCCATCGACGAGACCGGCGGCGCGTACTTCAATCAAGCCGCGCACGTCGGACGCATCGATAGCGACGACGACATGGATTCCGAGACCCGCCTGGAGAAGCTGCACAAAACTATCAACGACGACGCCGACATTGAGCGGGTCAAGATGCAGCGCGAGGTCGAAAACCCATCGCCCGAGAAGGTCACGGAGCAGGCGCGGCTGCTGGCCGCCGTCCAGGGAGTAGCGCCGCCCGCGAACGACGCGCCTGCTGAAGAGCAGAGGCGTGATGCCCTGCGCCTCATGCTGTCCCAGACGGTGGAGGAGCGCGCGGCCGCCGAGAGCGCGAGGGGCGGCTCGACCGTGATCTTGAACGGCTGGAAAGGCAACAGCGCCGCGGGGGACAGTATCGGTACGTCGCCGCGTCGCGCGATGACCCCAGCCGCTGCCGCTGACGCATGATCGCTGCAGAGTACAAGAGGAACACGCCGCTGCGTTGGTCGCGCGTGAACAAGACGCACAAAACAGTCAAACATGACTTCAAGCCGATGATGCAGTCTATCGTCCAGAAGGTGCGCCCTGTCAGAGTTGTCCGTCTGCGTCGACATACAAGCTGAGCGGCCTCCAGGGCGAGTACCTCGCGGATTGCCTGGGGGCGTCCGTGATGATCGTCGCGATGCCCAAGGGCGGCCTCGGCAACGCGCACACCTGGCACAGCGACCAGATCGAGGTCGACGCGCCCGGACTGCCGCAGGCCATGCGCGACCTCTGGTTCCAACAGCTCGCCGGCGCCCGCCAGCAGCATGTCACCGAGATGGCCACCTCGCTCGAGACGCTTCGCGCGGAGCAGAAGCAGATGCAGGACGAGCTCATCGCGCTCAACCGCGAGAACGAGAAACTGAAGAAGCGGCTCGTAAAGGCCTCAGAGGAGCTCCGTGGCAAGCGCGGGTCTCGGGTTTAGAACGTGGACATGTTACATTAGTTGTCCCCACTGTCAGAGTCGCGGTCCACCGAGTTCATGGAAAATGCAATCATAAAAGCGCAGCTTCGCGCATGAAAATCACTTCGCGGCCGAGGATGAGCACCCAGTGATGCATCCCGGGAAGAAATTTGTAGCCGCTCCAGCCCAGTAATGGACGATGAAACAGGCACTTTTTCAGGTACTGGGTGCCGCGAGAGACCTCCCGAGTAAGGAAATCACGGATTTTCATTGACCCAAACTAGGGATGCTCCGACATGTGGCGTGTGCCAAAGCTACAACCAGTGGGGAACAGGACCAGAGGCGGGTAGGAAGGGGAAGGAAGACAAGGAGCGGGCGGGCGGCCACCGAGGGCGCGCACTCGCCTCGGCGGAATGGCGTCCTTGCCTGCCGTGGCCACCGAGTCTGCTGCGCCAGACAGTGGTGATGACGATCAGGCATGACGCCTGCGACCGACCGCAGCGATCACCATCAGAATGGGGCGCGGCAAGGCCGGCGAATGCGCAGATCTGCGGGGCCCGATTTTGCGCGGCGTTGTCGTCGGGCACAGCAAGGCGTTGCCGCCTAGTGGCATCGTGTGACTCGATCGCACGCACGGCGTGACATTGGCGCGGCCTAGCCCCGACAAAACCAGGTGCCGGCGCCAATGCCGCTGCGCGACGAGGACAAGTCACTTGGGACTCCGCTCCACGGAAGCAAAGCAGGTTGACACGCACATCGCGCGTCCCGCACCCAACCCACCCCCGCGCAGAGACACCTGGCTGTTTTACAGTCGTAAGGTCTGCGTGGCGGGTTTACTCCCGGCTATCTTCCTGTCTACATCGCGCTGCAAGTCGTCGGACTGTGCGTCCCATTCTTTTGGTTTGCCGCCCCACCCACCTCCCCTGCTTCTTAGGTGCAGACCCCTCTCTGTCTCTAATTTCCGTGTATTAGCTGTAATATGTCGCAAAAAACTGTGTTTCTTGAGCCAATGGTTAGGAGAGGCCGAGGACGTTCCAAGAAAACACCCACCGTCCCTACTTCCAAGCCGGAAACCCCTCGTGTGGCCCAGAAGCATGTATCCCCTTCCCCAGGTCCCTCTCCATCCAAAGTCACAGCCCCTCGCCGCCGTATTCTCGCCCCGTGCCCCGTTCCCCGCAAAACTGTATATCCCGAGTATAGGCGTGCTGTGGAGGAAGGCCGCCTGGGCTTCTTCCAGATAGACCCCCGCACCTGGGTCGCCCAGCTCTGCGAGTGGGATGACATGGAGGGCATCGAAGGAGTTGATGGCTGGACCGTGTTGGAGGCCGAGGTGGACGCGCAGCACCGCACCTCATATAGTTGCCGTCCCTGCGCCGACTTCGTGCGAGACAAACGCTGCGTACACACCAAGTTGCTCAGGGACGATGACGAGTACCCATTCCGGGCGTTCTCTCTCACAGGTGAGCTTCACCTGGGGAACGAGTTGCTTGGGAAGCTGATGACCGGTGGTAGATAACACGGAATCCGTCTTGTTCCACCGGGGACGCTCGGGGAAGGACGAAGACACCCTGTCGCTGTTCCTCTGCTCGTCCAACCGCGGAAAGGCCGTCGTTTCTCATTTCGGCCGGACGAGCTCGACAGGGCAGTGGGTCTGTCGCAAACACAAGAACGGGTGCGAGCACATCTCGGCGGCAAAGACCAACGCAGTCTTTTTGCACCTGACCGCGCACGCGAACGAGGCCGGAAGCGAGGGCGCGCGAGCGGAGGGCCAAGATGTTGATGAGCAACGTACGTAACCCGCGCATCCTACACGCAGCACGTCCTAAATGCATTCCTAGAACCCAAAGCGCGAATTCCGGTCCGGTTGCACGAGAACAGTGTATCCCACCTGCCCGTTGCCCCGCCTCGGTGGGCTCGTTTGGCACGAGACGACTTGACGTCACACGCCCTTGTCGATCCAATTCCATCCCGATTTGGAATAGGCGACACGCCACGTTGTGCATGTGGCGGTGCCCCGAAGCCTGACGCGCCTGTCGAAGACAAGACGTGCACGCTGTACACGACGCGACGCGCATATCGCTCGGTCATCGAAGTGCGTCGCTGCGACTCTTGTCGCCGGTACTGTGGCCCCGATTTGCGCGAACTGGGCATCTTCAACTTCAGCAACACGCGACTCTATAGTCACGAGCTCCTCAATTCGTTCACTAGCAGTATGTCCAATTTCGAGGCGCCATTCCACGCGTTTCGCAAGCATGTGGCCAATAGCTACGAGGAGAACGCATCGCCGCTCCCATTCATCAGCGACACCACTTGGCGCGCGGTCTGGTTCTCCTTCTTGCGCATCCAGCGGCTCATCAATAGCTTCGCGTGCTCCAAGTGCGGAGACTGTCCGGAGGTGCTCATCTTCGACGGGATCACAGCCGGGTTCGCCGTTGAGCACTGCACGGCCTCCCTTCGACCGCCCACAGCTCGCGACGACGGCGACGCACCAGTGCGCGCGAATGTTCGGCCACCTGCAGAAAAGCTCACCCTGGTCACGGGGAAACTGCGCGTCGCCGCGCAGAACGCGGTTCGCTGGAGGATGAAGGTCGGCGCCGGGAACAAGAGCCAGCTTCCCGTTCAAGGTCGAGACAGTGGCGGCGACATCTTCGAAACGCTGCTCGTAGACGAGGACGTGGACGGGAAAGGAGCAAAGAAACGGGCGCAAACGCGGCGCGCAGAGCTGGACAAGAAGGACGCGGCGATGCAGAAGAGCCTGCCAGGCATCGCGACACAGCTGAAAGCGGTCAATGCAGGCCTGGCGTCGATTTTCGAGCGACACGTCTTATCCCGATGGGACAAGCAGGGCGAGCCCGAGACTGCGGTGTATTTGGCCCTTCTCGAACAGGTCAGAATGGTGGCTTTGGATCCCCACATGAACATTGACGAAGGTTCCAGTTACTGGCCTACGAGTCCGTGCTGCAGTTCGCCCCGCAAGACTCGTGGGCATCATTGCAGCTGGTGGCAGACAGCGGGCACGATCGTTCTGTACAGGCCCTGCTTCGCACCGTCCCCGCACTGGGTCGTGTGCTGCGGCACGAGGTCCAAGTCCGGGGCGAGATCTCGAACGAGCTCAAGGATATTGCGGCATTTGTTGTGCAGCGCGCGACGCGGGGCCTGGCCAGCCTCGCAGCCAACGACCCCGATTCCGCGGCCGTTGACCAGGCTGAAGAAGATTGGCGCAAGGTGAAACTGGCGTGAATAGGGAGTGAGCACAAAGGTCTGACGCTCTTTGCAGACGGGGACGTTCTACGGGCGACCTCGCATCCGCGCGCGCCCAGCCTACCCCCATCTGCCAACCGATGCGAAAACGGAACGCAGTACAGTCTCTGACGCGGGCGGCTCGATCGGCTGCTCAAAGTACTATGAAGCTTACGGCCAGAAGGGCATAACAGGCGGCCTAATGGCTGTCTGGTGCACACACAGCATATGCCTCGGCTTCCACGTCATCCCGAAGGGCGAGGGACGAAACGACGTGTTCTCGGCTCTGTTCACGCACTGGAAACGAGCGCCAAAATATGTGATATACGACTTCGCATGCGCGCTCGCGCCGTACTGCATGGTGCGCGAGGCGGAGTTCTTCAAGAATACAATCTTCCTCATCGATGAGTTCCACGCCGGGGGTCACACGCGGTGTTCGCGAGCGTGCTTCATCAGCAACTACCGGGAGTTCGACTCGAAGCTGCATACGGTGAATTCCAGTGCAGCGGAGTGCGGGAACGCGGGGCTTCAGCGAATCCGAAAAACACTGTCATACCTGACGCAGGAGCACGCCATAGTGTTCGGATACGTGTTCCTGGCGATGTGGAATAGGGCTCGCGAGGCGAAGGCAGAGGTCCGGGAGAACAACGCAAAGAAGCGAAGCAAACAGCGACAGTCAAACGACGAGCCGCCAGAACGGAGGAAAAGGCGCAAAATCCGCAAAGAAGCACCATGGTGAGTGCGAGTGTGTATGATCGCAGGGCCGAAGGCTAATTACGAGCGTAAATAACAGAACGAACACAGCTCTGGGCAATACGGAGTCGAGGTATGGCTCGAGGGTTGCAACGCGGTCCACGGTAGATATACACAAGATGGTGCGTGAGACTGAATCCCGAGTGTCATTGGCTTACGGGTGCGAAGCAGGGGAAATAGATTGACGCTGTAAACAGGGGATGAGAACGAGCAATGCAATAAATGAATTAACGAGTAACTGGCCAATCCCTGGGGTGGCTGGTAAGAAAGCAAAGGAACGAACGATCGAGCGAGCGCTCGCGGGGAATGCGCAGGTTGCGCCAGGAGTGAGCCAGCCATCGTCGGAGCCCGTTGACGGTTCGGGCGCACCTGCCAACACGCACCAGAACGTTCCGATGCTCAACGCGCGCGCAACGGCAGGGCGTCCCGCGACGGACGTCGGGATCGAGGACGCGTGCTGCACACAACGGCTAATGGACTGGCAGTCAGCGCGGACGACCGTGCAGAGTGCAGAGCAGCTCGCGCCAGCTACAGAGGCGACGAAGTTGGTGAGCGTGTCTTCCGCGGCGCCGTGGGAGTCTACTTGGGCTGACGCTTGTGCGCTGTTGCAGATGGCCCGCGCGCCCGCGCCGAGCCTCGGGACTACTCTGGGCGGGATAGCCATCTGTGCACACCGGCTCGGACTCGTCGACTCGCAGAGCGCGTCGCGGCATCGTCCAGAGCTACCAGGTCCCCACACCGAACCCCAGGTGAGCTGCGCGTGCGTGACACGCTGTGAAGCAAGGCAGGCCCGTGGACCTGTGCGTCGCGAACGTCCAGTTCCGCAAGCGTGCGGTGACGCACTTGGGCGTGGGGAGGGCGAGCTCCAGGAACAGGCGCTGACAATCTGGCAGAACGCGCAACAGGACGAGCTGCCCAACGACTCAGAAACGAGGGTGCGTAGGCCGTCCGCGGCGCCGGGCGAACCGTCGCAGAACCGCGGGGCCGCCGGCGTCGCGGAGGACGAAGTAGGCAAGCTCGCGCTCATCGACTTTCAGAACGACCTCGACCGCGTGGGCGCGAACTCAACCAAGCCGACGCTGCCCGCACTGGACATCAGACCTGTGGTGCGTACACCGTACCCGGCGGCCCGTCGCAGAACTGCGCGGTCGTCGGCGTCGCGGAGGACGAGTCGATTCAGCGCGGACTCAATCAACTTGCAGAGCCAGCCGATGGCGCACGCGATCTCCCCCAACACGACGGCGCCCGTGCAGGACATCACGCGCACGGTGCGTACGCCGTCCGCGGCGTCGGGCGGGCCGTCGCAGAACGGCGCGGCCGCTCGGCGTCGCGGAGGACGAGGGCGGGGAGCTCGGGCTGACCGAGTTGCAGAACCAGCCCAGCTCGCGCGCGATTTGGCCCAAGACGCCGACGGCCGCGCAGGCCATAGCATCCAAGGTGCGTAAGCCGTGCGCGGCGTCGGGCGAGCCATAGCAGATTGGCGCGGCTGCCGACGTCGCGGAGGACGAGGTCGGGGCACGGGCGCTGAGCGACATACAGACCGAAGCCGGCGCGCGCGCGAACTGGATCAAGACCCCGGCGCGCGCGGAGGAGGCCACACACCAGGTGCGTACACCCGGCCGCGACGCCGGACGAGGCTTCGCAGAACAGCGCGGCAGCCGGCGTCGCGGAGGACGTCCCGATGAGTACGGGCTGACAGACTGGCAGAACGACGGCTGCGCCCGCGCCATCTCGATCAAGACCTCGGGCGACGCGACGGACATGAAACCCCCGGTGAGTACGTCGTCCGCGGCGTCGCAGAACGGCCCGGCAGCCGGCGTCGCGGAGGACATGCCGATGAGCACGGGCTGACGGACTTGCAGAATGACGCCAGCGCCAGCGCGATCTCGACGACGTCGCCGTGGCGGGCGAATGACACAAGCATGGTGCGTACGCCGTCCGCGACGCCGGCGAGCCTTCGCAGAACGGCGCGACTGCCGGCGTCGCGGAGGACGAGGTCGCACTGTTTGGCACTCACCGACCTGGAGATCCAGGACGACCGCGCGCGGGAGATGTCGAACCACGCGGCGGCGTGCGCGATGGAGACGACGCACACGGTGCGTACGCCGTCCGCGGTGTCGGGGGCGCCGTCGCAGAACGGTTCGACTGCCGGCATCGCGGAGAACATAGGCGGGAAGGTCGGCATCGGCTGACCAACTTGCAGAACGACCTCTGCGCGCGCGAAATGTCGACGAAGACGCCGGCGCGCGCAAAGGACATCACGCTGTCGGTACGTACACTGTCTGCGGTGCCGAGCGAAACGTCGGAGGAGGGCGCGGGAGCCGGCGTCGAGGAGGTCGACGTTGGCCAGCGCGCGCTCTCCGACTTGCAATACGATCGCCACAGCGCGCGCGCGATCGCGAGCCGGGAGCCTGAGCACGCCCTGGACGCAACGCGCACGGTACGTACTGCGTCGACGGTGTCGGGCAAGCCCTCGCAGAACCGAGCGGAGGCCGGCGTCGAGCAGGGCGAGGTCGGGAAGCCGCGCTGACCGAGCTGCAGAACGAGCGAGGCGCGCGCGACCTCTGGACCGAATGGTCGCCGCGCGGGATGGACACATCACCCACGGTGCGTAAGCCATCCGCAGCGTCGGCACGCCCGTCGCAGAACGGCGCGCAGCCGCCGGGGTCGCGGAAAAGGAAGTCGGGAAGCACGCCCTGACAGACCGACAGAACGCGCACCTGGACGTTCCGAGGACTCAACCGCCGACGGCCACGCAGGACATCACGCGCACGGTGAGTACGCCGTCCGCGGCGCCGGGCGGACCGTCGCAGAAAGGCGTGGCCGCTCGGCGTCGCGGAGGACGAGGGCGGGAACTTGGGCTGACGAACTTGCAGACCGCCAGCGGGCCCGCGCGCGCGATCTCGGCCAAGTCGGCGACGGCCACGCAGGACATCATGCGCACGGTGAGTACGCCGTCCGCGGCGCCGGGCGGACCGTCGCAGAAAGGCGTGGCCGCTCGGCGTCGCGGAGGACGAGGGCGGGAACTTGGGCTGACGAACTTGCAGACCGCCAGCGGGCCCGCGCGCGCGATCTCGGCCAAGTCGGCGACGGCCACGCAGGACATCATGCGCACGGTGAGTACGCCGTCCGCGGCGCCGGGCGGACCGTCGCAGAAAGGCGTGGCCGCTCGGCGTCGCGGAGGACGAGGGCGGGAACTTGGGCTGACGAACTTGCAGACCGCCAGCGGGCCCGCGCGCGCGATCTCGGCCAAGTCGGCGACGGCCACGCAGGACATCACGCGCACGGTGAGTACGCCGTCCGCGGCGCCGGGCGGACCGTCGCAGAAAGGCGTGGCCGCTCGGCGTCGCGGAGGACGAGGTCGGCCGGATGGGGCTAACCGAGCTGCAGAACGAGCGCGGGCGCGCTCTCTCGATCCAACCGCCGGCGCTCGCGAACAACTTGACGCGCATGGTGCGTCAGCCGTCCGTGGTGCGGGCAGGCACGTCGCAGAACTGCACGCAGCCGCCGGCGTTGCGGAGGACAAGAAGTGCAAAAGCCGGCTCATTGACACGCAGAGTGGGGGCCATGGGAAGCGCAGGTTTAATGCGGCTATGGCGAACTTGAAGAAAAGACAGCGGGCAGCGTCGGCACTCCCAGCAAAGGAGAGGCCGCCACGCGCGCGCCTGGCGGATTCCTTACCAGCGGCCGTCCACGGGCAACAGGAGGTGCGTGCAGGGTTGGACAGAGAGCCAGGCTAATGGCGTCCAGCTGGTGCGCAACGAAGCAGCGCATATGTCTATGACGCTCGCGCCGCTACCAGCAGACGAGTGGGTGCCTCCACCGTCAGCCCAGCAGCTGCTGGCGAGTGGTCAGTACCTGGCGCTGGAAAGGTCAGTGGATGGCGAGTCGAACGAAGCCGTATGTTGACATCGAGCGCGTAGTCTGGGACAGGGCGGACAAGGGATCGTCAGGAAGGCGAAAAGGACGTGCGACAACGCCATTTTCGCAATCAAAATATCGAGCCGAAACCGTCTACAAGGGCCGTTCGGATGCACCACCCGCGAGGCGGACCTGCATGCGCAGTGTGAACACAGAAACATCGTCGCGTACGAGCAGCACATCGTCGACGGTTTGACCTTCCTTTTGGTCCTGGAATACGTACCTGGAGGAAGTCTGCATAACCTCCTGGTGGCGGAGGAGCTAGGTGCGTGCGGGCAGGGGCAGGGGTCGCTCTAACAGCAGCACTGCAGATGAGGGCGCGGCGCGCCGAGTTGCGGAAGACGTCGCCGCGGCGCTGCAGTATTTGCACAACAAGCGTATTGCGCATCGCGACGTGAAGCCGGAGAACGTGCTTGTGCACGAGCGTAGCCCGTTGATCGTCAAGCTGGCAGACTTTGGCAGCGCGGAGGTCATTGCAGAGGGGTGTGTGCGTGGGGTAAGGGATAGGAACAGTGCGACGGTAAGCAGTCTGACGAATGCAGATGCGTGCGGGAACGGTGTTCTTCATGTCGCCGGAGATGGGCGCGTACGCGGGGCATGACATCTCGACGGACATGTGGAGCCTCGGCCTGACGGTGTACTGTTGGTGAGTGTGAGTATCATTGCACCAAGCAGTTCCTCATGACTGGTGATCCATAGCCTTGTGCGCGAGTTGCCCGATCTCAGCGAAGGGATCGTGCACGGAATGATCAACTGGATGAAGCTGAGGCATGCGTCTAGGGAAGGTGCGCAAGAGGCGTTCCAACTGCACACTGTGACTGAGATACGCAGCACGAAGCTGGTTACTGGGAGTTCACAGGTGGAATCCGCAATCGCGCTTAAGTGCGCGAGCGGCACTTGCGCATAGATGGCTCAAGAACTCTGTATGAGGCACTGAATTTCTTGAGATATGAAGAAATGTACATAGAAGAGAGCGAGGGGGTTGGGCGTCCCTCGGAGATTCGGGACCTGTGCTGGATGACTCCGGGAGCGGTTGAAATTTGGGACCGAGCCCCAGATGTCCCGTGCCTGTTGAGACTCCTGACCGGGTCCCGATTTCTGAGGACTCTCAGTTCTGGGACCGGGTCCCAGACTGGTTCTTGTGACTTGGGAGGGCCCAAGTTGGAATTTGGGACCCACTCCCAAACTCTGCACTTGGCCTTCTCAGGAGCAAGTCCCAGATCTGGGCTTGTGTCTCAGAGCTGGGACCAGTCCCAGAGAAATCTGGGACTTGGGACCCAACTTCTGAGGTAGATAATTAGGTACAATTATACCAAGTAAAAGTACTCTGGCATAACCCCGGCCGCTGGATCGAGCGCCCGAAGTTTGGCCAGCCACGGTGGAAGGACAAGGTTCTTGCGGATGTTGCACGAGGTAACAGGGCGGGCGGCCAGACTACCCGTGTTGGCATTCTGGTACGTAGCGCAACAGCAGCTGCAACTAGCATCATACTTACATATAATTCAGGCTTCGCATCCTAACGTCGTCCGCGCCATCGAGCGTCGTGTGCGCGACATTCGAGCTTCAGGGACGCCGCTACCAATGTCAACCGTACGCGGGGTCGTACAGGGCATGATCACGCACATGGCGCCGGAGGTCTTCGAGACGGTCAACAAGGCGGGCCACAGCTTCACCTGCTCTGACGCCTTCGTATACGACCTGATGCACTCGCTTGGCTTCTCGCCTCGTCGTCCTACACGTGCTGCACAGAAAGTCCCTGCAGATGCAGATGAGCAGGGATGGAAGATGCGCATGCGTGGGCTCTACCTGTCGCACAAGCACTGGATCCCAGCTGCACTGTGGGCCAACAGGGACCAGACGCAGCTGAAGTATGCCTTTGGCACCGACTGCACATGGGACGTGACGGGCAGCAAGCAGATCAGCGTTGTCGGCCAGGAGGAGAAGCGCGCACTCACCCTGAATGTTGGGGTGTCGCTCAGCGGCGACCTGCTCCCCTTCCAGGCCATCTACCAGGGCAAGACACCCAGGTCTCTGCCCCGGAACATCGCGCCAGGCTACGAGCGTAGTCAGAACCTCGGCTTTCGCTTCCTGCCATCGAAAACCGATACGTACTGGTCGACGCAGGAAACGATGCAGGACTACGTGACCAACATCCTTGTGCCGTATTTCGTGCAGCAGCGCATAGCACTGGGTCTCCCTGAGCACCAGCGCGCGATCTGGATGCTCGATTCGTGGACGGTACATCGCTCGATAGCGTTCCGCGAGTGGATGAAGACCCACTACCCGTGGATCTTCATGCTGTACGTGCCTGCCAACTGCACGTCACTCTTCCAGCCCTGCGACGTTGGCATTCAGCGCGTGCTCAAACACGCGTTGAAACGCGCAGCCCACATGGACGTTGTTCAGGAAACGATGGCTGCGCTCGAGCAGGGCGTCTCACCAGAGGCTGTTGTCGCCGACACCACGCTGGGCACCCTCCGCGACCGTTCTGTCATGTGGATGGTGAAGGCGTTCGATGCGTGCAACAACCCGGAACTTGTCAAAAAGGTCAGCTGAGTACGACACTCCATATCGAACGTTACTCACCATAAACAGGCCTGGGAACGCTGCGTTGCCAAGGGGAAAGGGTTCACTGCAGAGGACCTGACGAACCGCGCGTCACTCGAGGAGATGTTCAACTTGGAAACAACGCACCCCGAGTTCTGGGCCGAATTGACCGGACGAAGCACAGATACGGCACCCGAAGGCGATAACGAGCCCGACCCTTTGCACACGGACGACGACGGCGCGGATGACACAGCCGTGCCATCGGCCATTGTCACTGCACAAGTCTTGGGCGAAACGATCAGCGATGACCATTGGCAAGTTGGACCGGACGGCACCTTGCAGCCAACGACCGAGCTGGAGAGTGTTGACGTCGAGCTCGTGTCTGACGGCGAGGAATCGGACGCCGATGTGGAGATGGAAGACGATTTTGGGGATGGCGGCGATGGAGATAAAGAGGATACGGATTTCAGACCGTCAGGCTCACGGGGGACAGCGGTGACTACACCACGCACTTCTGGGAGAGTTGTGCGGCCAGCAGGCTGGTACAAAAACTTCAACACCTGGGCACTGTGATCTGGAGTGGGCCACAATACATACTGTACTGCAATCATAGCATAGTTGTCGATATGAGCATTGCGCGGGCTGAAGTACTGGCAGCGCTGGCGCGCGCGCGGTTGGCGATGGCGAGATAAGGAAAGATAAGCGGCGGAAGCAAATCGGGCCTGATGATCAATTGCACCGGCCGCGGAGCGGCCCGGAAAAATCGTAACCCTCATGGTTCATGCCCCAGCGTCACGGGTTACGAAGTTGTATTTGTTCGGTTCGGAGCCCAGGGTTACGGGTTACGATGAACAACCGGTCGAAAAGGTACAGTACATCAAACCTTATTTTCATATCATAATAGAGTCTAATTCTGCAGCAAACAACACTAACATATGGTTCTTCCATTTCTTTAGTTCAAAGCTCCATTCACAGTCATTTGATCTTGACTTTCCAGGTACTTTGTTCAATGTAGCTTCAAACCCTATTGGAACACAGTAATTTCAATCAACTAGATATTGTTCTCCATCTACATGCTGTATACATTCATTTTCTGCATGTTAACAAACTCCAAGTGACAGTTTTCCCATATGCGCACGGTTTATCTGGCACTGCGCACGGATTTTCCATGTGTGCGCACGAAGTTTTTTCTGTGTGCACGAATCTTCTGGCGTCGCGCACAAAAGTTCCAAGCTTGCGCACGGATCTGCCACACCTGCGCACGGATTGTCCACACCTGCGCACGGATTCTCAACACCTGCGCACGGATTTCCTGCGCATGCGCACGGATCTTCCACTTGTGCGCACGGATGTTCTGCGCATGGAAAAGGCTCTGCGCACGTGCGCACGGACCCTGCGCACGGATTTCTAGGGGTCCGTACTGGGCATGGCGTTCGATGGCGATGGCCTTTTAGGAAAGACCGAGGCGTATTATGGTTGCGTTGAGACGCAGGCACGAGGGTCCTTGCACATACACATTTTGGTCTGGATTGCCGGCACCCTCGGTCCGCAAGCCTGCAGGGATAGAATTATGACTGATGAGGCATACAAGAAGCGGCTATTTGACTATCTACACCACGTGATCTCGTCGGAGTTGCCGAGCAACACTGGGGTAGTTCCGGCATCACGTGCAACTTTCTTGAAGCGGCGTGTGAATGAGCCACACTCAGGGGTTGTTCGCTGTCCGCATCCGGATGATCCAGATTTTGCAAAGGAGTGGAAAATCCAGTTAGAACGCGCTACTTATGATTCTCATTTCCATAGACATAATGCGACGTGCTATAAACACCTCAAACCGGGACAGCAACCGCATCCATCTCTCTGTCGCATGCGAATCACCGGTTCTACGCGACCAACTACTACGTTGGATGCCGATACTGGAGCAATTGTGCACCGTCGTTGGCACCCCTACATTAATCAGCACAACCCCGTCGTCACCATGTTGGCAAAATGCAACAACGACATCAAATTCATTGGATCAGGTCAGGGAGCGAAGGCGTTGACGTACTATGTAACAGACTACGTCACTAAGAGCAATTTGCCCATGGAACAAGTCTATGCTGCAATGACAAAGACGGTTGAACGGATATTGGACCCTAAACTAAATCCCGAGCATTTGTGGATCGTGGGTGGCGCAGAGGGACAATCGGACTTCGAAAGAGGGATGCGATTGCTGACGCGTGCTTGCAACTCACTTCTAGCATGTAGGGAAGTCTCCAGCCAGGAAGTGGCTCTATTCTTCGAGAAAAGGGAGTCTAATCCTGACCATTACACGAACATATCATTCGCGCCGCTTATTTGGGGCAATTTCTGGCGCTGGGTCCAAGGCGAAGAACAAAATGAACATACGCGTGACGAGCTTACTTTCACAACAGAGGACATAGCCAATGGACTAGAACCTTCGAGCCAACTAGAAGATTACCGCCACCGGGGTACAGCGCTTCAGGATGTCCCACTTTACTGGTTTGTAGCGACCGCTGTTCGTGTATCCGCGAAAGCGGAGGACACACGCCAATCCACCGCGCGACACTCAACACGCACAACTCCGCGTATACCCTTCTTACCCAGCCACCCGCGATATCAGAAACAGGTGCTGCGCATGCGGGAACGTCTTGCTTGTCCCACTATCGTCGGGCCGACTCTCCCTCGAAGGGACTACCCAGATCAGTATCGGGATTACTGCAAGGCAATGTTGTTATTGTTCAAACCGTGGAGGACATACGAAGATATTAAAAGCGCAAATGAGCAATACGAGGACGCGTTTGAGGCCTTTCAGTTTGATCAGCGAAGCCGGGTTGTTATGCGTCATTTTGCAGAGTGGAATGAGTGTAAAGACGCAAAGGACGCTTATGCAGAATTGAGGAAACGAGGCATAATAACCCATGATGCTTTCAGTGAGGAAATAGTCGAGAAGGCCATCGAGAGCAAGAAGATGCAGGACGACGGAGATGCTTGGGCGTGGGCGAACGAGTTGCATCCTGGACTTCAGGGACTGCTCATCCCCCCTTTACCTGAAGATGACGATGAGGCAGACGATGGTCTAGTTATACTCGGTGAGCACCTTGTGATAGACCGGAAACGCGTCGAACGAGCTGTAGCGGCAAAGTCGGTTGTCGAGGAATTGGTCAAATCAGCGGGACCGGCGTTCTTTGGCCAGTTTACTGCAAATAAACATCGGTCCAAGGTCATAGATCGCGCACAGATAGTCGAAGGTACGGTTCCTGGAGATCTGCTGCGTTGGCGCGCCGAGACAGTGAAGCTCCGGAAGATACTCAAACACGCACACACGCCGCAACAGCTCTCCACTAACTCCGACACGGATTCCGACTTCGACGATGGCGTACCCTTTGTGAACATGCCTTCGGATGATCCTTTAGTTCGTGTGGTACCACTGCCGCTCCCTTCTCTACCTGTCGATCCTGCTCAATTTCCGCGTATTGTGCGTGAGATTTCGCGTGCACGCAACCTGAATCCGGAGCAGGAAGCTGCATTTGGTATCATTGCAGAGCACAAGGCCATGGCATTGAACGAGCAGCTTCGCATGTTTGTTGTTGGCGGCGCAGGCGTTGGGAAAAGTTACGTCATCCGAAGTGTCGACGATTTGTTTGGTATGCTGGGTGTGCCTGATCAGGCTGCTAAATGCGGCCCTACCGGAGTATCATCGTACATGCTTGATACTGAGACCCTGCATGCAATGCTTGGATTCTACAGAGGCAATCGACCAGAACCTGACCCGACGGGCCATGCACTCCAAGAGTTACAGCGCCGATGGCGGAATGTCAGATATCTGCTGATCGATGAGGTTTCGATGATTGGAGCCCAACTTCTGTCCAAGATTAACACCCGTCTACAGCTGATCATGGGTGACCCTGCGCCGTTCGGCGGCATCAATGTCATATTTTTCGGGGATCCTCGGCAACTTCCCCCAGTTTGTGACAATGCGCTGTGGTCGTCTCGGGACGAGATTCTCAACAGTTCTGTTCGTAATAAGGAGGCCGCCCTGTCCGGCATCAGTATATGGGCACAGGTTGATAAAGTAGTTATGCTCGAGCGTAACTACAGACAGGAACGCGACAAGAAGTATCAAGCGATAATTGCAAGAGCAGGGGAGGGCAAGTCGACCCGCCATGACTGCGAGGTGCTTCGGAGCAGGTTACTGGGAAGGGTACACTTGACCCCCGAGTTTTTTGATGCTCCCATGGTCACCTCGGACAAGGCCATTCGAGACGAATGGAATATACAGTGTGCAAAACGGTTTGCCGGTATAACCGGTCAGGCGTATGCTGAGTACATTGCGATAGACAAGAGCGGAGGAAAGCCGGTTCCTGCGGAACACCGTGACATTTTACTCGACATGCTAGCTTCCTATACCCGAGACCGGTTAGGACGTCTTCCGCTCGTTGAGGGTATGCCAGTGATGGTAATGACCAACGTGGTCACTCGCGGCGGTGTTGTGAACGGCGCGGAGGGCATAATTGAGAAAGTGTTCTTCGATTACGCTCCTACAGGTCAGCGTTTCGCACAGTGTGCCCTTGTGAAGGTCAAAGACTGCGAAATCACGTATGAGGGCCTAGAGCGTGGTACCATTCCTATCTTTCCCGACGACAAGCAGTTTCGCGTGCGCCTACGAAATCAAACAGATATCTGCATAACGAGACATCAGTTGCCACTGTTGCCGGCGGGCTCACGTACCGATTATAAAAGTCAAGGCCAAGGATTGGAACACGCCATCGTAGACCTAGCGTCTACAAAACAGCAGAGACAGTCAACGTATGTTATGAAAAGTCGGGTTGTGAAGTTAGATAACTTGTTGGTGCTGCGCGACTTCGACGATGATCTGATAATGCGACCTTTGCCTGAGCATGTGCGGGTGTTCCTCGCACGCCTGAAGGAATTGAGCAAAGCCACAATATCCCATTGGACTGAGTCGCCGCTGCGACGCGAGATGTACAAAGTATGAGCCCTGTCGGGACTCTATGGACTGGTGCGCGCGTTGTATTCACTCTTCGGTCAGCGGCAGCTCTTCCTGCGATATCAAAGCCTTTCGGATGACCCTGCGGCCATGTCAGAATTACAGCGGTCAGGTAATGGTGTGCATACCCTGCTACGACCTCCTTGACGCACATGAGGTCGTCCAGACCGACGTGTTCTACGGTATCGGGACTGAGGCCTTGTCGGAGCACTAGGACGTTTCCAGCCCATGGGAAGCCGTCGGCGACTTTGTGGATCACAGCGTTCGTGGAGCCGTAGGTCTGACGCTCGTAGAAGATGTAGTACGGGCGGTGGAGCTTGATGGCGGAGTTTGGCATCCTGTCCAGCTTGTATACGTCCCAGTTGTGCTCAACAACAGTCTTCCAGTCGTTTCCCGCTGCTGGAGAGAACCAGACTTGGGCGCGCACACCCTCGAGCAGCAGCATCGTCGAGTTCTCCAGCCGCTTGACTGGCACAGCAACCCTGATCGCTTCGGGACAGCGCGTCCCAAAGAGCAGACCAAATACGACCACGACATCATCCCCGTCTGTCTGCTGCTTATATTGAGCAATGATCTTACTCGACGGACGCCTGTATCTTACTGCAGCTGCTACGGCAGTCCGGATTGCAGAGTTCTTCTGCATGACGTCGACCTCGTCGAACTCGTATGTTGGCTGTGCGGTCATAATCGCGGGCAATATGTCGCCAGCGCCGAGGTCTGAGAAATCTGGGTGTACGGGAAAGAGCAACTGAGCTTGGAGTTTATCGAGCACTGCCCGCGGCGAATTGCGGAATCCGCTCATGGCGACAACACGTCTTGACCCTGGTCCTTGCCTTCTCTTATAACCGTCGTGATTCAGTCGGTAGCTCATCATGGCTTTTCTTTCGTGTCAGTGCCTGTCTCACTGTTCCCCGTCCACAGTCTGATAATTCCGCAGTCGGTACACCAGCGACCCTCATTCGCGACAGATGGCCCCTGGAGCCTAAACTCCCCAGGGATCCAGCTTCGCACGAGGACTGCCTGGACTGGCAGCTTGTGCCATCGTCGGTACAGAATCTGTTCGACTGGCTCAGCGTCATCCCCAAACACCGCATCACGGACAAATCGCGCCAATTCGACGTTGTTCACGCCGTGAGCAATGCAGAGGGCGTGAAATATCAGGTATCTCTACGTCTCCAGGGATACCTTCAGGACTGCAACATATCTCCCTTGGGCGACTGGGACGGGTGAGTGCGCGCCGCCAGGTTCAAGGAGACACCTCATAGAATGTGTAGCACGGCGCGCAACGCGCATCGAGCTATCCAGCGCGTTGTGCTGCACGGGAACGGGCACGCTGATCCCTGGACGGCCACGCTCCGTCAACTCAACAACATTATCGCTGCTGTGACGCGCATTGCGGCGCCCGACCAAGACCCGGAGTTCCTTCCCCAAGATTCAGACACTACACTCATTCTCCAGCGCCGCGTGTTCATCAAGGCATCGCGTGCACTTCCCACCAACAACGACACGTACCGTGCTCCCGAATTCACCCAACATGTGCGTGCCCTTCGCGCTATGGCGTCGCAGTGGGTCCCAGACATCCCACTCGCCATCGGGCGAAAGACTGAGACGGGCGTGCGTCGCTGCAATTCCTTCGCCATCCAACGAGGCGACTTCGTCGATGTCTTGGCGTCCATCGAGATTGTGCGAAAGCGCAATCAAGTGCGCATTTACTTCTTGTTGGATCGCATCGTGCAGCTTAACGGTGCCGACATTGCCCCGAGACCCATGGTACGTCGACCCGCTGCATATCAGATACCCGCTGACCCGTGCTTTCTAGGATACCGAACCAAACACTGTCGTCAAGGAGAACGGAGACGAGGTATTCGACGAGGACGACGAGGATGGCATCTAAGCGCACGATCCTGTTAGCAATATCTTCGACTTTCATATGGCCTTGTACGGCTCACGACTGCCTATTTGATTTGCAATCTACTGTCATTCCTTGTTGTAAAGCAGCATTTTGCTGGCCGTCCGATCCTTCCACGCCTTATGATTGTGTATGAGTATCCCCTGCAATGCGGCGATGTTGCGCATCGTGAGCTGCTCGCAGTTGTCCAGCCCGAGGTCGACCAGCATTTCCTTGCGCTCGCCGAACCACCGCTCGCCGAGGCCGACGTTGATGTTGAGACCAGGATGGCATTTAGCGCGCACGATGGGTGCGCCGATGCACGACGGTGGCATGCCGACCTCGGGCGTGACAATGCTCAGCCGGTCGCACATTTCGAAGTTCGCGATGACAACGTCAGGCAACAAGCACACGACGCGCAGTTTCGAGATGAGGAGGATGTGACCGAGCAGCGCGTGTGGCAGAGGCCGGGGCGTGACCACTATGCCACAACGAGCTCGGCGAGTAGCGTGGCACGCCATCTCTCGTAGTTCTCGAGCTCGAACTTCGACGCGGTCTCGAGATCGGCGATATACCTGATCTGTGTGGGGAGTGCGGATGGCACCACGGTTGTGCGCAGAAACCTGGTAAAGTCTGAGTATCAAAGCGTAGGGACGTTGGGCACGCACCAATCTTGCAGTGCGTCCAAGACCCACTGCAGCTCGCCAGGTGGCAGGTCGCGGCCGACGATCGAGCCGACTTCAAGGTGCTCGTGGCGCGCGATCAGGGCGCAGGGCCGCCTGCACGGCGACGGCGAACGGCCTGTAGCTGGAGATGCGCTCGTATACGCTGATGGTGACGTTGATGTCCGTGACGCCGGTCGCATACATGCTGATCGCGCCGACGGTCCAGAGCTTCCTCCATGCGTCGGGGATCCACCAGACGCGCGGCACGATGCGGTACTGGCAGTGGTAGACGTCCACCGACGAGAGCGGCTGGACGTCGCACATCGTCGCCCACAGCGCAGGGTCAATACACCCTCCTCGTCGACCTGAGCCTCTGTCTCGCCGTGCCCATGCTGGACTTGCACCGCGGTTGCCTGGCCCTCGGGGTCGATATCAAACTCTTCGGGGGGCTCTTGCGGCAGCTCAACCACATCCACCGGCAGAGCCACGACGGCTGCAACGGGCGATGGCGTGAGCGCGGGTTCGTCTTCCTCCTCCTCGACGGGATTGCCGCGCTGCGCCATGAGCAGCGCCTTGCGCTCGAGCGTGCGCTCCATGAGCGAGACGGTAATGGGGCTAGTCGGCCCCGAGCAGCTTGCGGTCCGTGAGACTCGCGCTCGAGCCCGCGCTGATGCAGCGCGCGCGCACAGGCTGCTCCGGCGATGGCGTCCCCTGGCTGTCGCTATCTGCGTCGAGCAGCATGCGCAGGCGCTGCGCGTGGTCGAGCGTGTATTCACGCTGGTGCGCGCCGGGCGTTGGCTTGAGCGGGCTGCTCGCGATGACCGACGGCACGCTGCGGAACGCCGGCCGGGGCAGCGAGGCGGGCAGATATGCCGTGACGAGCGCGTGCCCGGGCGGCGGGTACACCGGGATCGTGCCCGAGCCCTTCCACGTCGTCTCGCGGCAGTAATCTGCGTTGAACGTCGGCGTGGGTGCCGCGAAGACTGGCGCGAGGGGGGGCAGGCGCAGTGCGGTGCGGCAGTGCTGGGTGGGCGGTCGCGGTGATGCTTCGCCACGGACGGGTGTGGTGGGACTGACGGCCCCGCAGTCTGGATGGGCACCGACTTTGCTTGACCTAGACTTGGACGACGGGCTCCGGCACGACGTCGCGTTTCGGCTTGGTCGGCGAGTTCCGCGGCTTGCTGTACACGCTGCCGACAAAACACTTCTCATGACCTGGCGTGGTCATCCAGTTCGCCGTCGCCGAAGGAATCGTCTGCGCGAGAGCGCGAAACAAAGTCGCGCGGGACGCCGCCATCGTTGCCGCCGTTCGGGTTGACGAAGTACGGCAGGCCGAGACCGTTCGACTCGTCGTGCAGCGCCAGCCTCTCCCTCGTGCGCAGGTGCGACGGCGGACCGTGCTGAGGTACGCGTGGACCTGGCGCCGCCCTCGTTTGTCACGACCGCCGAGCCGGTGTAGCCGCTGGCGACGATGACGTCGTGGAGTGTCTGCTCCATGGGCAATAATAATGCCGCCGGGTCGGGCGTGCGGCGGAAGGGAGCCTCGAGCAGCGCCGCGAGACTGGTCGACGCCCATGAGCGAGCGAGTGGCGCCTGCCGGGAACGTCATGTTCGCGTATCGCAGGCGCGGTGACGAACAGTGGGTACACCTTGATGTGCAGCAGCACCTTCGGGAGACGTGACCGACTCAACGAAGGACGCGACGGCATCCCGGCTTGTATACCGTATGAGCTTGTTGAGCAGCTAACGTGTCGAAATCGAAGATTCAGTGGCTTCCTGAGGCTGCGCAGGTCTTGAGAGCCCTGGCAGCCATTAGGAACTTGCGTTCTGCGAGCGACACTGGTCTTGGAAGGCCCAGGCCACAAGCAGAAACCACTGTGTAACCGCCCTGGGGTGCAGAGTACTCGTAGTGCGTATGCTAATCGCGACACAGCCGTCAGCAACTTGATAGGACATGCAATGCAAACGAAAAACCGTACTGAAGCCAGTGAGGGGCTTTGCCAATTATCGTAATAGCTGCAGCAGCAAGGAGCGCCAGTCCCATACCCTGTACCTGTACCTGCTAGTCGTACAGACCAGCTAGCACAAGCAACAGGTAGCAGTGAGGGGCATGGGACATGGCGTGACCATGCGCCAAATCGGGCTACACGCGCACACAGCAGGGTATCGATGCAGAGGCTCGGCTTGTGATGGCTAAACGGGTTAAATCAGCCTGCACAACTCAAACGGCGCGGAAAGTCAGCGCGTACCGAACAGCAGAACGGAGTACCCATCCACGATGATGATGACCGATTGAAAGTAGCAACCGCACTCGAGACTCATGAATCAAAGCGTATGGCGCAGCCGGGCGACCGCCTTTGCCGCGCACGCATCAAGGTCAGGAGCGGGAAGGAGGAAGGAGGAGGACAAGGGACCGCGCTGTTTACCCGTGTTTCTTCCAAGTCCGACGCTCCCTCAACGCGTCGCGGGTCATCCTCCACGGCTGGCCGTGCCCACTTTCTGAAACTTTAATAGCGTTTGACTGTGAATACCCTAAATGTCTCACAAAAAAAAAAGAGGAAGTCACAGTCTTGACATCACGTGGTGCGCCATGACGGCGGCGTGCCACCTAAGACCTACACGGTCTGGAGAATCCGCACAGCAGGCCCTTGGCCAACGCAGGCGGGCATGACCAAGACGCTCGAGATTGCCATCTGCGCGCTGTACATCTCCGGCGTCGTCGGCGCGAACCGGCGCGCGCTGCTGCTCAATCCAAGCCACCCGAACACGACGGCCAATGTTGTCACGCATACGGTCCGCTGTTACCTCAACACCTGGTACACACATGTACCCGTCGGTTTCGACAAAAGCGTGGTGCTTGTTGGGATGCGCGACTTCAGGCCGTTAGGCCCAACTTCCTCGACATTCGCGCGCGTACATTCACCGACGAGGAGACGTCTGGCACGATGACGACTACCCACACTAACACTCGCTCGCCTCTGTCGTCGGCAAGAGGATCGAGGTCACGTACGGCCTCGGCTTCCATCAGCGCCGTAATGGTCATCGTCAAGTTCATCAAGATCTGCATCGACGGCATCGAAAGCCTAAGGAACGCGTGAGCCTGTCCCATCGCAGCATAATCCACGCGCCGCTGACCCGATCTACAGGCACTGAATGTGTTCATTTTGCCGCAGTCGGAGCTCTTCTCGTGCGCGACGTTGCAGCCCGCGCGAGGCGACATGCCGTCAAGCGTATACGGGCAATACAACTCTCTGTATCACCAGTTGCATCCATCGCGCTCATGCTCTTACTTCGTCAGTGTGTCGCGCAACATGGAGGTGCAATCTTGCATAGTATCTGCATAACTGGGTACGACGAACAACCTTTACATCAGAAATGTGTAGTCACAGGCCTGGCTACATCATCGAAAATCAACATGGCCTCGTACAGGAGGCGCCGAGGTACATGGGCTAATTGCGCTCGTCAGTCGACGGTGGCATTCTAGTAAATCAAGTTCAACTCACTCCTAACAACTTCGCGCTCTATGTCAAGCGCTGCGCGCACCCACGCCACATGAGTGTCTGGATCGTAATTGTACGCGCGAACGAGATAGTCACGCAAGCTCTCAATGTCGGCGAGGATGGGGTCCACAATACCAAGGAAGGGGACAGATTTGCCTAATTCCTTTCGAATCGCAGCGAGAATAGCCACCGAGCCCAGCGTGAAGACAACGTGCACGACAACAGCGAGTGCCGCGTGATCTTCAACTCGAGGCGAATTGAGCATCTTCTGGACGATATGCTCAAGGAAATGAGCTCGGTGCTGTGCTGCATCGTTGGCGACGGTCTCGTTATCGAGTGGAACAAGGCGACCGGGATTTGCAGACGACATGACGGCGGTCAAAAAAGAAAACGTCTCAAGGCGAAGTTTGAACCTGACGCAGAGCTCAGAATAAAGGATAGGATACCGGCTTATATGAATTCACCTCAAGACATGGGTTCCCATGAACATGCGCGCTTCAGTCGTCTGCGCTGCGATGCAAAGCTTGCCCAAGTAGCCACCATGCACCGAAACCTCCATCCAGCGGATGGCTGTCGGCAGGATGGGATATTGGACAAGCAAGCTGGCGTCGAAGTCCTCTGTGTATTCCTCCATGACCCAGAAGGCCAGTGCGATGTCCTTGTAGGCGGTCCAGGACTGAGACCAAGTCAGGCCCGCGTGGGTGCACAGTACAGATATTTTCACCCAGTTCCCTTGGATCGGCAATGAAACCGACGGCTCTTTAAAATCTGATGACATGTACGTAGTGGCAGCTGGGAGGAGAAGACGTGAGAGTCTGAAGGACGGAGTCTCAGTCCCGGCGTCCTCCATTGACGGAGATTTCGGCTCGATAAAGCCGGCTGTCCAAATGCGGTCTTCCGTCCGAGACGAAACTGGGCCACTTTACCGCATCGTCTCACCTCTAATTGCCACTTCACACTCTCCTCCGTCCCCATGTCTGATCCATGCGGATTGTTTCAGAAATTCTCACTGCTGTCCTCAGTATTGCTCCCTGAATGCTCGTGATGGGCCTGGTCTAATGTCTCACGGAGTAAACCTCCTGGTCATAGCCGTCGTGTGCCTCCTTTATAAGATGAGCCATAGGAGCACGAGGTGGACCACCCTCTAGTTGGACCATCAGACAATGCCCACGTTGCCTGCTTCGCCGCCGCCGCCTCTCCTATCGCCGTACATTCGCCATTTCGCCAGAACCCGATGCCCTTGTTGCCATGAGCCCATAATGCTGCACATCACCGTTATATTTTATAGTGTGAGTACGACACCATTTTCTAGTACGGGGGGATCTCACATCTCAGCAGAACGGTGTCGTTTTCCTCGATCCCATCGTAGAACATCAGTGCCGCGGCGTCTCCCATGTTCACCGCTCCTTTTTCGTCCCCAATAACGTCGATTCTGCTGATGTGGACGGTGCGGATGTCTGAGAATCAGGCTTTGTATATAGTCCAGAGCCTGTCAGCCCGTAGCCCCTTTTAAATGACCAGTTGGCTGCCATATGTCTAACACGGTCGAAATGCGCAATCTTTGTTACTGGGTTGCCTTACCATGCGACAAGTCGTGAGCCTGTGCTGAATGCGCCCACAAGCCAGGCCAAAGTTATCTGTGCCCGGCGCACATACGTCTCCACGGAGCGTGCGCATTGACACGACAATGCGAGACTAGAACATCGTGTGCTCCGTGCATGTACTCGCGAGTTGACTACCTAGCGCGATGAGTTAGCATTGTGCCTAGCCGATCACAGGCGTTTATGTGGACGCGTCAAGGCTGACGACCAGGTGAAGTTCATCCCCGGCAACGGGAACACAAAATCAGGGACCGACCAGCCCTAGCACGTGCGGTACGCCATGATATGAGCATCATCAACCTGCCGAGGAGGCGGGATACCCATATTGGCGGCACGGGTGATGTGGGTCGTTCGGAGTTACCAGCTGCGACAGGCACAGGACAGGCAGCAGGCGCAACGGCTGGAGTCGGAAGTCAATCCCTGCCGCCGCGCATGCGTTGCGTCCGGTGACTCGGGGCAGCGGGGACGACAGTTCCCGCCAATCTGCGCATAAAAAACTCAGTGACTGTTAAAAGCACATGGGCAGCGCCAGCGAAGAGGTCTCTTGCGCGGGAACGCGAGCGAGCGCAGAAACCCGCGGAGTGCGGGAAAGCGCGTCAAAAGCGCGTCAAAGTAGTCGTACGAGTCATTCTGATCCTGGGGCCAATTACCTGCGACGATGGAGAGCAAGGGAAGGCGTGGCGGGTTCGCGCGGAAGGTCGGCGACTGCGACGCCGCGCTGTGCACCAAAGCAAATTGAAACGCGGGGCCGTCGCGTCGAGTGGCCAGGGCTGCCTGCCCCGAGTGACTGAGGGCATCCCCTTGCGCCGTGCGAGCTCTGCTCTGGGGCATGGCGGGTGTGCTGACTAATCTAAAGTTTTTGTCGCGACAAAAGCGTTAGCTGAATAGTTCCGGGTAAGGATTACAATGCACACGCACCGGTGGAATTCGAGAATTCCATTGCCACCCCAGCCCAGATGAAGGCGAGATCACAAAGGTAGCCATCGTCGCCAAGGGCGAAGACGAGCACGGGAACGCAGCAAGGTGGTGATGCGGCTGTGGGCGCGAGCCAGCCAGCAGACTCTGGGGCAATGCGCGAGAGCAGGCAGTCGAGGCAGGCGGCTCGGCGAAGGCTAGGCGCCGTTGTAGGATCTGTAGGGTGCGCCGAGTGGCGGCGGCACGCAAGCAGGGTGCGGAGTTGGCCGAGGCGATCACATCAATGCCGTACCAGGCTTCCCCCTCCTCCCTGCCCCACGGTGCCCACCCCGCGCTCGATCGGCGGCAATGGCCGTCAAGGCTCGCCTGCACTCTGGCCGCCGCGCTCGCGGCCGGCGTCGCCGCGCAAACCCCGTCGCCGACGACGGAGCTGAGCACGACATTGCGACAACGACGATCGTCACGACTGTGCCCGTCGGCCTGTCCATCGACTCCCGCTCGCACACCAGCACCAGCACCTTCACGACGACCATCACAACGACGGTGGCCGTGACGTTCGCGGTGACGCCGACGCCGAGCCCGATGCCCAAGCCCGTGCTCCTCGACACGCGCATCGACCCGACCTTTGGCGTCCTCGGCGCACTCCTCATCCTGACGGGCGTCCCGATGCCGTTCCTCGGCCCCAAGAATCGCTGGTCTTCCTTCTTCATCGGCGGCTTCTACACCCTCGCCCTGGCTGCGGTCGCCATGATTCTCAAATTCTGTGTCCTCGACGTGATCCACACGCCGTCCAAGACACTGCGCGGCCTCTTCGTGTTCTCCTGCTCCATCGCCGGCTTCGTGGACGGCGGCGTCGCCGTGCTCGCCTGGAAGCTCCCCCGCTACGTCGTCGGGGGCTGGGGTGGTTTCGCGCTTCCCCGATGCTCTGTCAATTCGCTCGCTTGCCTGAGCTCGTTGGCGCAGCTGCGCGACGGGGACAAGGAGAACCCGAGCAGGAGGACAAGCCCGTATCCGAGAAGAAGGTCAATAAGGAGAAGCGCACAAGCAAGACAGCACCGTGACGAGTGCCGCACTGTCCGAGCTCAACCGGCTCTCCGTCTGCTTGGTCTCGATGCGCGACCAGCCGACGCTGCACGGCAAGAAGCAGTCGCTCGGCATGGAGTCCATCTTGTTGAGCGCGAGAGGCGGCAGCGCGGACCCATAACGAGACTCCAGTGTGCGCTGGGAACCCAGCGTCGTCGACACCGTGCGCGTGCGCAAATGCACATAGCACCGTGCGTCGGGCGTTACGGTGAGGACGAAGTGCAGCTTGTAGCGCGACTCGACGGAGCGTGGGCGAAGAAGGACCGCGAGTCGAAGCACGACGCCGCAGATGCCCGCAAGCGCCCGTGTGGACGATGGGCCCCCACGAGCCGTCGCGCCCGCCAATGGCGGCGGCGAGTAGAGCGGCTGAACTACCAATTCGTATAAGGCTTAGCAAGGCCTAAGGATGCCTGTCCTGGAAGATTACGGCGCAGCATCCGGCTTGTTGAGTTTGCGACCGCGGAGCTGCCGCCGAGACGCTTGTCCTCAACCATGTCCTCGCCTCCGTCCGATTCTCCGCCCCCATTGGCTCGAACACCGTGGAAGCTCAAGCGGTTGCCCGATTTGCCCAATTACGGTGTGAGCAGGATGCCCCAATGGTTATTCGTAGCTAATTGAATGATTAGTTCTTGCTGTATAAGAAGCGATACGACGACACGCGAACAGATTGGTACCTGCGCTGGCTGGACCCCACGTGGGAGCTCCCGTCGTTACAGTCGATGCGTCCTCCTAGTCCCACCGCCGAGGTTTTTGTCGAACAGTGAGCTTCTACTGCTCGTCGTGTGTTACCAAAGTACCAACCCCCCGCCGCAGTGTCTCCGACATCGACATCAGCGCTGCCAGCGTCACGGTCCTGCCACCCCTAGACAACAATATGGATCTCTTGCATTGCATCAATACTTTGAGCGACGCGCACGAGCAACAACTCGCCATGGCACTCCTCGTGGATCGTCTCGGTCGGCACCTGCTGCCCTTCTTCCCCGACATTGTCCTTCTCAGGGGGGTCATGCGCATTTGCAAGGCCATCGTCACGGGCGGCTTCCTCACCTCGTTCCTACTCGATGACGGTACCAGTGCCAACATCGACCCGTCATGGAATGGCGACATCGACATCGTCGTGCCAGCGTCGCAGGACGATAGATGTCTCAAGGTAAGTTCGGTGATTTTTCGATGACCCCGCTGTGTCCTGACTGCTCATTCATTAGATGATGTTGTCGTATATCAGGTCATGTGGATATCGCATGGTCGACGGCTCGACGTCGAATGGAATGAGCACCAAGTTCGTCCGCCACGTATACCGCCTCGTCAACGACGACGACCGCGTTGTCGAAGTCATCGACTGCCGCCTCGCAAGCGCTTTATCGCTCGTTAGCAAGTACCATAGCAGCATCGTAAAGAACGTCCTCACGAGTCAAAACATCCTCGTCATGTTCCCGGAATGGACGAAGGAAAGGACGGCACTCGCGAACGCGAATATCTCGCCTCGTGTCAAGACCAAGTATCAATCTCGCGGGATTCGCTTCCTCTACAACAACACCGATATGACTGTGCCCTGCGGCACGCGTTGCCCCTCCTTGGTGCGAAGTGTTAGCCGTGCGGGCACGTCTCTGTTGGCGCCATTGTCGCCTGCCTGGAGGCACATTCAAGATCCCGAATTACCCCCCACAGAACAGTGGACAGCGAGCTTCTCCTGCACCAACGCCTTCTGCCACAACCGCGATGCGGTATGTAACCCTGTTTTCTTAGTCTGCGCAGCTCACTCGTTCCTGCAGCCGGCCAGACTCAGGCAAGCGAAGCTGGCGACAACTTCTTCGACCTGACCAGTCACCATTGCCGCTCCTCGTTTGACCAGTTACACAGATAGTATAGCACGATAAATGTTCTGCGACCCATTCCGTAAAATACACAATCACTACAGGCTCTGCTTGAGCAGTCCAGACGCTAGAGCGCTGTGCACCCAAGGGCAAGCCCGTGAGACCCGGAAAACCGAACATGGTACAAGGAATACGCACTGGATGGTAATATTGAGAGCGAGCTCATGGTCCGACTGATCCATGTGAGCGGGTTTGGCTGAGAAGCGCGATTCATGCTTGACGACAATGACATCGCCATGGAACACGCAGGTCTTGCGCGACAACGTATAGAGAAGTTGGTTCTTGGGAATCCCGTAAGGTCGCTTCTTGTACGCGAAGATGGTGAATGGCGACGCCAGCGGAAGCCCGGAGAAGGGACTGTGCGTAATCGTGACGGAGTGAGTCTTCAAGACACGGCGATTCACTTCGCACGGCTGGCCGCCAGATAGCCAATGGTGAACATTGAGATCTTGAACGGTGTGGGAAGTAGGACTGCCGTAATCTACCGGGATGATGGCGGTATGCACTGTCGAGCAAAGGTTCGCGATTACGAGCGCGCGGTATACCGCAGGAAAACGTTGTCTCTGAGATTTGAATGCTCCTCAGCGACTGGAAAGGTCTGACAGATTCCCCACCCACGGTATGCTGCAGGGTGATCTTGTTGGTGGTCATCTCCAAGGTTGAAGCGAGAGGAACGAGCATGGGCGGCTGTGGGAGAGCCATTGCGACCGCTCTAAGCGTGCAACACAGCAGTGGTGGCCTAAAAGGCCATAAATTCATGAGACTGGCCCACGCAATGTGGTCCTTGCCTCATTGTCTGTCAACGCATTGGCTGATGCTTGGACCTGTTAATAATGGGTGACACGCCGCATGGCCCAATCTACGCTTTCAGTCTTGACACCCCTCCCCCATCTCTCTCCCGACAATGAGCGCCAAAGCATCGACTAGGAGGTGGGATTTGTATCCCCGGTGTTGAATTTCAGGAGCTGAACTGCAATAGGCGAACAGTCAACCCGTTCGAGAGCCGGAAACCTCCGGTCAGACTTCCGCTCGACGTCGTCAGTGCCATCGCATCGGTCTGCGACTTGAAAGCCCTCGCCTTGCTCGGGCAACTATGTCGCGCTTACGCTTGGGCTGCCTACCACGACCGGCGCCTTCGCGTGCGTACTGTCGTCAAGCCATTCGTCGGCACCATCGAGGACGCGATCGCTCTCCTGGACAAGCTGGACGAGGCCGAGGCTGTCATCACAGGCTGGGCGGCTGTAAAAGCTCTGATGCCATCGGTCGCTGCGCCCAACAACCTCGACATCGCTGTGGGCGCCGGCATGACCTCGCCGGTGCGTGTCACTGTCCGCTCCTGCATCACCATAGCTGACCAGCATCAAGGTTGTAGACTTCTTCGTCGAGCGCGGCTTCATACGCGTCGAGGATCCCCAGCGCAGGGCCCTCCATCTCGGCCTCTATTACCCGCACACATCACATATTTCTGCCATTGTCACCTACCAGCACCCAGTCGACCGACGCCGCATCGAGATCATTGAATCGACCAAGCTCTACGCAATCGACGCGGTACTCTCGCACCCCAACACGCTCCTACACAATTGCATCACCTCCGACTTCATCATCAGCCTCCAACCTCAATTGACTTTCGCTGGAGTCGCGTTATCTGCGCGTGATGAGCCTGCAAGCAAGGCATACGCTACACAGCTCCGCAAGTACGCCTCGCGCGGCTTCCAGATTCATGCCAATAACAGCTTCATGGACGGTCCGTGTGGTCTGTCGTGCCCTTTGGAGCGTCGTTCCATCAGGTCGCCTTCTGTTTGCGTCGCACGCTATTCGTATCTCCGCGAAGGAGAGAAGGGCCGCAAGGTTCCACCCCGCACGAGGCGCCTACGCATCCTCGAGTACGACCCGCTGCTGGAGTATCGCGTTGGTTCTGTCTGCGCCAACAGCGCGTGTCCGCGCCACAATGTCTAACTTGTTGACCCCGCTCTTGTATATGGCCATTAATTAGTTCCTGTTCGTATCGCGGCTACCTTGTACTGTATGTTTACATATTCGTGTTTCCTTTGTATAAAATTGGCGGATGGACGGATTTCGCAGTGGCGAGGGCCCAAGAACGATTTTCAGAGCGCCTTCGGAATGACCCGGGCAGCGGCTTGCCTCTGGTCTTCCCACCTGTGACGCGACTTGCCAAAGCGCTGGCCAACGCTTCGTTGCCACGACACCCATCGCGCCCCCATGACGTGCCATGACGCTCCGTTCATACTTTGCGTTGACCGTGAGTACAATGAAAAGTCTCTGAGCTTGGAACCGACGACTGAGACTGCTTTTGTTGGTGCTTGCGTTTAGGACCTCGTCCCGCTCGCGATAAAAGAAGTGGAGCGATTCTGGTCACAGCTCTCCTCGTCTTGTTTCAATGCCCCCAAAGCGTGCTCGCCAGCAGAGTCAGGAGCCCGAACCGTCCCGCGCGCCTAAACGTTCCAAGTATGTCGCGCTGCTGATAGTTTAGATGAGTACCTAACATCGATGGGACAGGGCCGCGGACGGGGACGGCGAACAGTCCGTGCAAGTCGAAGAGGACAACGCATTCAAGATCGAGGACGACGCGAAATCCGACGCTTCCGGCCATTCAGTCGCGTCAGTCGAGAAGTCTGAGGCTCAGAAGAAGGTCTGTCCGTGCTTGCTCTGCTGCCCGACAAGCATCTGACCGTGGCCACCAGGGCAAAGGGAAAGAGAAGGCCGACAAGGCTGAGCCCAAGGACACCGTATGTCTGCTCATGCTTGCTCTGCCGCTCGACAAGCATCTGACCGTGGCTGCCAGGACAACGGGAAAGAGAATGCCGACAAGGCTGAAACCAAGGACACCGTACGTCTGCTCATCTTCATAATGCGACATGCTCATGGTGTTCCAGGTCAAAGACGAACAGCAGACACCGGTCAAGGATTATGGCTATGGCGATGCGACCAACGCGTGAGTGCCTGTCGTGCATTTCAAGGTTGAAGCTCATGTTTTGGCTGCCTAGGCGCATCAACAAGATTCGCTCGTACTTCAATCTCAAGTCCGGCACCGCGCATATCAGCAAGGCCGCCGCCCAACAGATCTGGACCAAGGTCGAGGGCGACACTGGAAATCATTACCTGCTCGCGCAGAACGGCACACGCACCCCGACCAAGATCTGGATGATCGGCAACGTCGCCAAGACCTACTTCTACGATGCCAACGGTGACCCGCCTAGCTCTATCAGCATCAACGTCGCCCCCCTCGAGGACCGCGACAAGATTCTGGCCAACAACTTCCTGAGCAAGTACTCGGTGCCGCGCGACCGTACGTCGTTCACGCTCTGTTTGCCGGCTCCCATTCTAATCGTTCCCGACGGCAGCGACCAGCAACAACTACCCGGACGTCCGCTTCTCCAAGTGGACCGCCATTAGGCGCGCCGGTGAGGAGAAGATGACGGTGCGTTTCATCATCGTTTCCCGTCAAGGTGTCCACTCATGTCATGCAGGCCGAAGTCTTCGCGGAGCTGTACGACGCGCGCAACGGCTTTATCCTTCCCCGCGACAAGATGCCGCACATCGCCCCGAAGGATCTGAAGAAGGGCGACCTCGTCTTGGTCGAGGCGACCGTCGCTCGCTGGCACCCTCGCAAGGACGGCAAGAGCAAGAAGACGATGTACACCGAATACAACGCGTATTACTGCATCAACTTCATCGCCCTGCTCGACGACAGCCCCGCGCCCCAGGTGCTGGGCGGGGCGTTCGTTCCGGAGGAGGAGGACGAGGTTGAGTTCTGAATGTGCGTATACGTGTCTTCGCGCAGCCTCCCGCAACTGCTCACGACTTCGCCCCAGTGTCCGCAGATGTCGAGGTTCGCAAATTTTCCCCGCGTGGGCGGGTTTTACAGCGACCATTGCCATCTTGTACATAGTTGCCGCTTTCACGCCGTGCTCGCCAATTACGTTGCTCCGATTTGATTGCATCCGTGTGCCGTCGTTGGCGACTGAGACAGCACCAGCGCTTTGCAAACGCTTTGACCTAAACCATGAGGTCCAAGTGTTTTGCTTTGGACCACGCACACCGCCTCGGCGAGTCCCGCACGTCTCATTTCGCCACTGCTATTGCTCGTCAAGCCATGAGCGTTGGACCAACGTGGTGGCAGGAGTATATCGCCACGTAGGTGGTCATTGATATTACCCAGCCGCAACGCTGATATCCTTTAGTGTGAAGTTGAGCGAATGTGCTGCTTGCGGAATCGTCGCTTTAGAGCAGGACACCGCCGTCCATTCCGTCACCGTCAGACACCTCGAAGCTCTTAACGCAGACTGGCTGCCAATCGAATACCGCCCGACGAGCTACGATGTGGATGCCTTCTTCGGCGCAATTCTTGCGCCAGCTGGCATCGTGTCACACGCACCGATCCAGCTCGTGTTTTGCAAGCAGTGCTGGGCTGATCTTTGTGTATTCCGTACGCCGATGCTCTCCCTCGCAGCTGGGCTTTACGTACCGCGTGGTTCCGCCGCGGGGCATTGCGAGTGTTGAGGTACTTCAGTGACTGTGTATGGCTCGACGGGCTTGTATCACGAACTTGCAGCTACTCATGCTGAAAATACACGTTACATTCACGGTGCGGCCAGAGACACTAGACATTAGGGTTCAGGACCCCGCGCAGGGAGCGCGGTCGCCGTAAGTTGATCCTATATGATTTTTTTGTTCAAAATGCAGCTCGGAATTGCATTGTGAGAGATATGTCTGCTGTGAGTGGAGCAACCACTGAACGATACACGCTTTCATACTCCGCCATCTTGCTCTCGCCTCATGGCCGCTCCGTCTAGTTTTGCGCACTTTATGTGTGGCAGCTCGTACGTCGCGCAATGGACGCCGAAGAAGAATCGGGGCGCTCATGATCCGTCGCTAAAGAGTGCGGCAAACGCACCGCCTGCGAGTTCACCAGTCAGCCTGTCGCGGCCACGACCGGGAGCCGGTGCTTTGCCCACCCCACCACCGTCTTCTCCAAGCCACACAGCCGGCATGCCCCGCGAGCCGAAGCGTGCGCGAGAACGCAAGAGGACGCAATGCGACATCGACTTGGCACAGACCAGTCCGCTCCCTGTCCCGCATCGCAGCGGCCGCGCGCTAGACTCCGCGCCTGCATCAGCTACTCCGCCTCGAGCAGCTTCAGCGGCTCCCTGCGCCTCCAAGCGCAAACGTGGGCTATCCGTGCAGACTTCGACGGTTTCCCCTTCCCGTTCCGACCCCGTTACTCCTACTCCCAAGCGCAGGCGGACCCAGAGCGTTTCTGCGGCCGCGACAGACCCGAAGAACAGAAATTGGCCGCCGAAACCGGCAGTCGTTACCAGCCCCCAGTTTCCGGCGCCAAAGCCGTCGAGTTTCGCAGTCGCCAAGCGCGATCCACCGCCCATACTGGAGGCTCTCGACGACTCCGAGTGTCGCACGGAGGATCTCGAGGAACAAGAGCCGTTCAATCTGACATGGCGGCTGTACATACGCGTCGTGTGGAGCGAGCCTGTCTTGGTGCAGAGTGAGTGCGCATCTTTCTGAGAGCTCCGTACTCATTTCGATCCCAGAGTTCGTCGCGCACGATCCATGGCGTATTATCGTTGTCACAATGATGCTTAACAAGACTACTGGCCGCCTCGCATTGCCTGTATTCTGGGATCTAATGGAACGCTGGCCTACAGCACACGAGATGCAGCATGGTCTGTCTGCACGTCCTCGCTTTGAACGTGACTGACCGATGGCAGCTCCGCTCGAGACCCTCGTGCTCATGCTCTCCGGCCTTGGCCTGCAAAACATCCGTGCAAAACGCCTCATTGATCTATCGCGCGCATACGTTGCGTGCCCGCCCGACCCGCGCGTGCTCTACGCTTCCAAATCTGTTTCAAAACTCACGGAGATCGGCCTAGCGTCCCCATTCTACGACCATCCTTACCCTCCCACCGCCGTCTCGCACTTGCCGGGCGCTGGCCGCTACGCTCTCGACAGCTACCGCATATTCTGCCTGGACGACGAGTGGCGGCATTGTTATCCACGTGACAAGGAGCTCGTGCGCTATTTGGTAGGTGCCGCGTCCGCTCTTTGCTTACCAGAGTTTGAACGGCATTGCAGGCGTGGAAATGGGCGTGCGAGGGCATGCGCTGGTGCCCGCGGCGCGGTCTGCTTGGTTCTCTGGATGACGAGGGTCGGCTTGAAGTCATTGAACACTGCAATCCGTCCATGGCGGATGATATCCCTCGGGGTGCCTTTTCCAACGGTCGGCGTTGATCCTGTAGGCAGACAGAGTTACATCTGACCCAGTTTCGAAATATATTGCGATGCGAAAAATGACTGCCAGTCTACGGGTACTGGACGCAGACCCAGTCATTCAGCTCAGGTTTCCAGATACTCCTGGCCGGATACTTGCAGTGCAGCCGCGTGACGGGCGTCGTGGCGTTGCTGGTATCGTCGCGTGAGCCGCGCAGCGTCTCGGGGCCAGCGCCCTTCTCGACCCAATCGACGAGCGCGAGGAGCGCGTTTGCGTCGGACGAATTGGCGTACGCGCCGAAGCTGATCTGGCCGATCTGCCACGCGCCGACACCCATGTAGCAGTGGTCCATTCCCGGGACGAGGAAGAGGCGATAGAACTCGTCCATCCTGCCTGGCGTGAGCGATAGCGCGCGCTGCACCATCTGGTAGTACCAGATCGAGCCGCCGGAAGGAATGAGCTGCGCGGACGGGTTAGCGTCCTGCCGCAGGAACGAAACACAGGAGGGAGACGCACGATGTCGCGGAGGCCGTGGTATGTGAGCAACTTGCCGCCGCGCTCGCGAAACGCCGAGAGGTCCGGGTTGAAAGAGCTCACGGGGAGCTGCGCGTCGCGCGCGTCCGCGTCTGCGATTTCTTTGAAGCCAAAGTTCGCGCTGGGTTCCCATGTGTTGTCGTTGTAGACGACATACTGCCACCATTCCTGCGAGTGCCGTTAAATAAGCAGGAGAAAGACCGACGCGCAAATAATACTGACCTGGCCAAACTGGTAAAAGCCCGGCCCAAAGATAAGGGGCCAGAAGAACGAGCTGAGTTCAACGCCGGGGTCGTACCGTGGCGCGAGAAGCTGCCCCTGGTCTCCGTAGAGTGGCGAGTGGATGGTGCGGACGGCTTCGACTTGCTCGATAGACAGGCAGTCGTTGCGCTTCTTGCCGCCGCAAAGGAGCGTTTCCGGCAAGAACTGGCAAGCATCAGGGTCACTGATAATCTCGTCGTTGACGCCATCCAGGCCGTCGCATTGTCTGAGCACCTCCTCCCTGACAAGGGCCCAATCGCGGTCGTTCAGTTTGTGCGCTGCGAGGTTCGCGATGTTGCTTAGTGCGAACAGGTGCGGCAAGTTGTACGCAGGAGCGCCAGCGAGGATGCCGTCGAAGTCATCGGGGTTGTCCTGCGCGTTCCGAAGGCCCTGGCGGCCACCATTCGAGCATCCGACGTAGTAAGTCTTGTCCTGCGTGCGACCATAGTACGCGCGCACGAGCGCCTTGGTGGTCAGGGCGGCGACGTGTAAGCCGCGAGAGGCGTAGTCGATAACGATCTCGTCTGACTGGGCGAACGCTGCACCCGACGGACCGTCGTGACCGCCGTCGTGACCGAAGGTGGCGAAGTGCAGGGCGGGTCCCCACTTGAGGTCGTCGTAGTCGATGCAGCCACCGAGGCCGCCGCCGCCAGTGCCCATGATGCGGCCATACCAGGCGTCCTCGTCTGGTAGCCAGGCCTCAACACGCGTCGCGCTGCTCGCCGACGTGTTGTAGATGACGTTGACGACGCAGACATTGACGGTTGTCTGTGCGATGTTATCCTCGCCTAGGCCCATGCCGCATACTGCGGGGATGCGGTAGCTCTCGTTAGCACGCAAGTAGAGCGGCTCGATCGAGCGTGCGTTCTCGATACGCGTGCCTTTGAGGCTGGCGCACCGCTCAGCGTCGTTCAACGCGAGTGCGGGCGCGACTAGCAATGCCAGAAAGAGGACGCGGGGGAGACGCGTGCAGACCATGGTGATACTGGGAGCCCTGGCTCGGGTGTCCCGATATTTATAATGTAAGAAATTGAATGATGAATGATCCTGAATCAGCGAAGGGCAAGGGTTTGAACTGGACGAAAGCGGCCCATGGGAGCCATTGCGACGCCCCAAACGGCCCAGTAAAGACACTCCATAGCCATAAAAGGCAGACCCGAGCAAGTTTATCATCCAGAAGGATAGGCTGACTGAGACTTGAACCGACGAGCGCGGGGACGCCCATTTGAGCTCCATCACACCCCAACGGCGGCACGGCAGAGTACGCGTCCCGCAGACTAGCGCCACGAGACACATGGCAGAGCTGCACGGCGAAGGGCAGGGCGTGACGCAGAGTTCAGAGCATGATGTGTGATTCCAAGAGCAAGGGAGGGCATCGCTCGGCCGTCTCCGCACTGCCAGTGCGCAGGTCGACTGCACGCGCTCACTTCGGTCTCTGTCAGAGCGTCCAACTCGCCGTGATCAAGGGACGTTGATACATGCACCACTGTGACCACCGATGGGTAAATGGGAGCGCCCGCTGCTTGCGCAATCCATCGTCCTCGGCGCGCTCGTCTCCGGTCTCCCAAACAGCAGTCTTGTCTCACTCCGCGTCTTTCGGTGGCCAGCTCGACATGAGCGGTGCCTGGGGCGCTACGGCTACAAGCGTGATTCATCACAGTGGCTTGCTTCCCCGCTTCACAATGCACATACTTCGTTTACAGGCAGCGCCCGATTAGCAGGGTGTCCTCGTAATCGCCGACATTCCGCGCCCTCAGATGCGATCGATCTCGTCTCGAGAATGTGCGTTTGCCGCCAGGCAACCTGGGTCCTCGTGTTGTATCCACACCGCTCGTGTCTCTTGGGAAATGGGCGGCGCCCATGAATCGCATCGAGTTTCCGTTTGCAGACGTAGACCAGGATACTGACAGATGACAGAAAGACCCGCATGCTGTGCAGGCCAGGCAC
The DNA here is from genome assembly GCA_030578095.1 of Auricularia cornea. Lineage (NCBI taxonomy): Eukaryota > Fungi > Basidiomycota > Agaricomycetes > Auriculariales > Auriculariaceae > Auricularia > Auricularia cornea. The sequence goes on along the minus strand of JARLTE010000009.1, from coordinate 69,968 downwards.
GTCCGGGGGAAGTGCTCAGGCTCATCGTCCTCTGCGCCAGGGGATCCTGAGTCCACGTTGGCCAGGCCATCTATAGCCCAAACTCATACTGTCTTGACCTTGAATCTCATTGATCGCTCGATGTCTGGATTCGCATTGCTCGTATTGTTGCCCTTCTCGCACTTAGAGCGGGCCTGATGTCACGAGTATCTCCAGGCCGCCACTCTGGCATGCATGAGCGCTGATTTACCTGATGGCCGATCCCGCTGGCCGAGGTTTTGTGGATATATATACTTCAGGCAACGGTGCCACAATCCGCGGCTACAACCTCCTGCTCTATCATGTCGCCCTTCTCTCGCCTCATTGTCTCGCTCCTCGCGATCGGCGCTGTGTCGGCCAACTGGCACACGGAGTCAACAAATTCTTCCTTCACACCGTTCCTCCTAAGATCGAAGACTCTCAACTTCCGTGGGCTCAACACCTTTGACCACGCCTTGCAACGCCGGCAGTCGTGCGGGATCGGTTTTACGACATGCGGGGAAGGATGCTGCAAAATCGTGCGTGTCGCTTTCGCAAAGGCACTGATCTCTGACGATCCTCGTGCAGGACACTTTCTGCTGCGAGGACAAGGAGGGCTGTTGCCCGATCGGATATACATGCACGCCCGGGGGATGCTGTCCCATCGCCAAGGTGCGCCGCCGTCGCAACCACGGCGCCTATGGCTGACAGTCGCGTCGGAAATCAGACGTGCAGCGGATTCAAGGAATGTCCCACCGATCCGACACTCGCGCAGTGCGCAGGCGGGGAAGGATGCTGTCGTCAGTATCGTCTTTACGTGCATACTGAGGTGCTGAGATCCGCCCGATCTCCAGCTCCCGGCGTTCTGTGTGTGCACGACAGCACAGGCGCGACGCGCTGCGAAGGCGAATCGACTCCGCCGCCGCCACCACCTGCTGCCCCATCGGACGAGCCCCCTGAGAGCTCGACGAGCTCGACGCCACACTCGTCCAGTTTTTCCCTGCCCACCATCGCCCCTCCACCCTCAGATGGCTCGTTCCCAACGTTCACGCCTCCGCCATTTCCGACTGGTCCTGTGACTGGGGACGATGGCAGCAGTAGCAGTGGGGATGATGGCGGGCTTAGCTTGGGAGGTGATACCGACGGGGCACTTGGCGTGCGTCCGAGCGTCATGCTATTGGCACTTGTGGGCATACCGCTCGTTATCTGATGTGGAGGCCATTGGTTCCCTCCCATAACCTGACCCTCGGCACGCGCGGAGGCGCAGGCGAACGCTGCGTCGTGTCCGCCTCAGGCGGCAATGTACCTGTAAACATGCGTTTTCTGCATTATAATCTGCCAGTGTGTAGCTCGATTGACACAAAAAATCTCGATGCATGTACTATTCATCTCACAGACTTGAACGAATTGAGAGCGCATGTCATTTACTATTAGAAGTTGCGTACGTAAGCGTTACGTAGCTCCTAGTTCCCGCGGTCCTTGCAATCGCTGGGTCAACTTTCCCATTGGACATGGGTTTACCAAGACCCGATTTTGGGTCACGTATGGATCACCGTGAATGCCGCGTGATGTCCAACCTCGGGTACTAGTTCACTTCAATGAGTTCAGTGACTTCTGTAATACGCATATATTCTTCTCATATAGTGGTTCCAAATGGTAGATTACGATAAGTATTTCGAGACAGGTCCTTGATGAATGTCAACCTCATTCTGTAGTGTCAATGTGGCGCAAGGAGCGACGACGGCCATCTCCGACGGTGTCCCTCCTACCCCGACCGAGTCGATATGTTCGTTGCAACAACGCACACATTTACGTACGATGTATGTGGTTATGGATCTCTTGCGGCTATTAGCGCCACCGACGGGCGTGCACCAGCTCGTCACCGGCATCTTCATCCAGGACGATCCCGCATACGTCCCCGCCCTTGAGCAGGTATCACGCATCCTGTCGCCGCAGTGTCTGTTCTAATGCTCACAAAAATAGTAGATAGAGCCGCGCTTTGGACTCCTGGGAGATGTTTGGCCCGATGTTGCCGCGCTGAATGCCCAGGCACCCGAGGGAACGAGCTATAAGCTTCTCATCGCCGGACGACATGGGCAAGGTTTCCGTACGTGTCTCTGTCTCAACTCTGACTATTAGGACTGTGATATGACCCCGGTCCAGACAACGTTGCAGAGTCGAAATATGGGACGAAGGTGCGTCCCCACGACGGTCCAGCTGTACCTTCAGAGCGTCCCTGCTTACCAACACCCAAGGCCTGGGACGAGTGCGTATCGAAGCACCCTTTGAGGAGTGACTAAGGCAACCTAGTTACTGGGCCTTACAATACGGAGATGACGAGATAACATGGGCGCGTAAGTCGCTAGCAAGCGCTCGTCGAAACCCATCTAACTCGACTCAAAGCCGATCCCGAGCTCACGGACATCGGCCTCGAACAAGCGCGCACCGCCCACAGGGCGTGGGAGCAATTCATGCCCCCAACTCCGGAGATATTTCTAACCTCTCCTTTACGACAGGCACTCAAAACCTGCCAGATCACGTTCCCTAGCCACTCAGCGCTGGTTGGCGAGGTCAGATCGCCGTTGGTCGGTCGCCTAGCCACACTCACCCGGCTCTGATCAGATATACCGAGAGCATCTCACCGGCCATACCTGTGACTTCCGATTATCCGTGTCGATGCTGCGAAAGGAATACTCCGACTTTGACTGGTCGGCGATGAAGAACGACGAGGATCCATTCACGAAGGAGACCGAGACCACGGAACAGGTTGCCCAGCGTGCTCGCAGGGCGTTAGACGGAATCTTTGCGACCTACTCTGCTCAAGGTATATGCATTGCGTAGGATGTGAAAGGCTCTTACTGACCTAAGTCTTGCAGTCGTTTCGATAACCGCTCATTCGGGGTGGATACAAGGGCTGAACGACGCTTTGGGGAGAAAGAGGTATTCACTACCGACTGGAGGTCAGCTGCGAAGCTTCATTCTATCGTTTCCGGAGCCTCATTACTGCATTATCAATAGGGGTAGCGCCATTCCTGATCAAGGCTGTCAAGTCAGCATGAGCGAATGTGCACCCCCGAGACGCGCAGGCTCAATGTAACTCCAATACATGTGCCATACATATTCAAACCCGATGAGAGAAAATGTCCACTACCCGTGCAGTCTCCCTGAGTACCAGGCTGATCAATTTGGATCCGTACTCATGTGTCATGGAGACAACCGTGGGAACGTCCACGGCAACTACCACGCTCGGCAAATTGCTGGAAACGTGTTGCCCGTGTTGACACAAATTGGTTTGCTCATTATCTGCTGGCACTTCTAAGGCCTCGTCTATGAGATGGCCCGCCCATACGACATCCCCGACGAGCTCATCCTGCGCATTGTACAAATCTCGGCTGCGTACTGGCACAGGCGGGACGGTCGATGGGTCGGAAAGTCACCAGCCGCGGTCAACAGAATATTCTACGCCTGTGTGAGGCCTATCGTTCTCCGCGAACTCGTCTTGCGACGCAGCGCTGGCTCCGCCTTCCACGCCTGGTTGGGAACTGTGAACCGGGAGCATCTTCAGCGTTACACGAGTGCGTTGGTCGTGCGGGTGTACACTGGCCGCCCGCATTGCGATTGGGCCGTGGACGACCGCCTCGCGAGTGCCTTTTGCAATTTGACCTTCGTGTCGGTCCCGCTCCACATGTTCTGCGCTCTCGCCAGGCATGAGGACTTGAGACCTCGCACCTTCTTCTTGGACAATACGCTCGACCAATCTTTGGACAGACGAGACTTCCAGAGAGCCTTCAGCAAAGTGACACACTTGTACAGCGTCACATCGACACCGCACTTCCCTCACCAGCTGCTCTGCTCACGCACGTTGTATTGGGTCTCAGCTGTTCGCGTACCTTGCCTCAGCTGCTGGATGTGGGCCGTTGAGCCCGGCTGCGACGGCTAGTGGCCTGCATACCATCGAGCTACGACATGTCCCCGAAGCTCCGCGGCTTCAACGACGATCGTATCTGGGTCCTCCAGGGAGAGCCGTGGGATACAGCCGCCGCCATTGATGCTCTGGACGGCGAGAGCATTTGGGATGTTGGCGAACCGCTGTCCGTGTTCCTGCCCCCCAGAGTGGCCTACCGATCGCCATTAGCGCTTCTGTAGGCGGCCGAATTAGACTCATCCAAAAACAAATTCACAACGTGCGCGATGGATTTGCGAAAGCAGGCGATGCTTGTCATATTCGTATATAACTGAAATGTAAGCGGCGGTCTGATCCAAAAAGGCGGAGCTGTAAGAAATACACACAACATATGGACAGCAGGATAGCACAGATAGGCACAGGCGGCATGGCATGCCTTTCGTCAGGCACCTCAGACATCAAGTCATAGCCTCCTGAAAGCATAATCAGCCAGATACAGAGAAAACTGGGAAGGCGTACCCGGATCTCCGAGACTATAGCATCAGCCGCGGCGTCCGTGTTCGCCGTCGCACCCATGATCACCTTATCTAAAGAGTCGGCCTCATCTACAGGCTCGGACCATCGACGGTCCAAATCGTCTTCAAGAACGACTTCGCCCTCGCGTTCCTCCATGACGCGCTGGATGGCAGCGATGTCTTCGTTGTCTTCGAGATCGTCGTTATCCGCGATGCTGAGGACGCGCAGGGCAGGAAGTTGATGCTCCACAACGTCTCGCAGCTGGCTGTATACATCTTCGGTCAGGTCGCTGTTGTCGAGGACGAGCGTATGCAACTCCTTGTGGTTGCCTTCGGCGAGGACGTCCAAAATCGCCAGAGCCCCGTCATTTTCCATCTTGCAGCTTGCCACGTTGCAGAACCGCAACTTCGTCCACGAGCGCAGCGACTCCGCGAATGCCGGCCATGCGTCGTCCTCCGAGTCGCGGCCAAGGTTGTCATCGAGGTTGAGATGCCGCAATCCCTTGCAATGCGCCAATCCGTATGCGATCTCCCTAAACCCAGCCGCACCAATCCATGCGCTCTGCATGTCGACCCCGGTCAGCCCACCGTGGGCAGCGAACATTCGCCCCCAAGAAGGAGCCGCGCCGTTTTCGATATGATGGCGTCCGCTGATCATGACGCGCAGATTCGAGCGTTCGCCTTGGGAGACAGCAGCGATGAGCGCCTCGGCGACAATATTGCCGGCATAGGGCCCAAATCCGAGGTTGTTGAGCTTGAGCACGCGTATAGAATGATTCCTCGAGAAAAGTGGGACGAGCGCGTCGACATACTGGCCGATGGCGTTGTCGCTCACATTGAATTCGACGAGCGATTTCGCCTCTGTCAGGGCTTCGCATAAGGCAGCGAGGGCCAAAGGAATTTCGGTGTCAAGTCGTCCTGTGAAGAGGTCTGACAACGTCGCGACCTGAGGGAAATGTTAGTGTCAACAATAACTGTATAAGCAGCGTGCGCACTCGTAGAGACGACATGTCACGGATAGATTCTGCCAGCGCGTTTGCAGCCTTGACGCCAAGGGTGTTTCCGCTCAAGCATATTTCCGTCACCTTCGAGAGGTCGGGCACCTCGTTCAAGTATGGCGCCAGGTCGTCAGCAGTATTAAACCTGAGGCCCTTGCCCTTGAGCGAGAAAACCACTAGTTCGGGAGCAGGTGGTGACTCCTAAAGTGGCATTAGCGAGGATTCGTATGAAAGCAGATCTGGAGCGTACAGGTGTGACGATTGGGGCTGGGTCGTCTGCAGCGTGGGAGACATCCTCTTCCGCGTCCGCAGGCTCCTCAGGTGCTGGTGTTGGCTCTTTCGACGCGGGAGCCTCGACTAGCACGCCCTCGTCGTCGTCATGTGTCGAAGGAGGCAGTCCTGCAGAAGCAGATTGCTCTTCGGCCTGCTCCACGGGCGCACTTTCATCGACGGGAGCGTGCTCGTCCACAACAGGAGTGTCATTAGCACTGATCGTTTCCGCTTCAAGTGTTGCCGCCGGCTCTGTAGATGAAGACTCCTTGGGTTGAGTCGCGTCTTCCAGGATCTCTTCGACGGCGGGACCAGCAGGTACTTCGTCATCGACGAGAGGCTCCCTTGTGGGTGCTGCGGGTGCAGCGTCTTCTGCAGGCGGTACGTCCTCTTCAGCGACAGCGGGTGCCGCGTCATCGGTCTCGGTGGGTTGGGGGACTGGAGCGACCGCGTTTGCGTCCGCGACCGCGTCAGCTGCTTCCACCCGCGCGGCCGGTTGCTCTTCAGGTACGTCATCGGCGTGCTCCTCATCCTGTAGGACGCCAGAGGTGTCTTGTGCGACGGTGGCAGGAGGCGGTTCATCCACAGAATCAGGACTGGCTGTTTGTGCAGGCGCAACATCCGTCGGTGTCCCCGCAGATTGTTCGCCCGCAGCAGGAGTAGCATCCTCCGTCACAACTTCAGCGGCTGCAGGTTCTTGAGCTTCGGCTACAATAGCTCCCGCGTCCACAGGGGCCTCCTCCGCGATCGGCGCAGCGGCTTCCAAGGGCGGCTCGACAGTTTCGACGGTAGGAATTGCCTCCGATGCAAGCTCAGCAGACGCGACCTCTTCGACATGGACGGCCTGCTCGGCGGGTGTAGCGGCTGGCTCTTCGACGGGCGTGGGTTCTTCAACAGGAGAGAGCTGTTCGACGGCAGCCCCGGCGGCTGCAATAGTCTCGGTCGCAGGTCCAATCTCGACGACGACTGCTGCGGGCGAAGCGTCTTCCACGATCGCTTCGTTGGAGACAGGCTCTACCGGAGCGAGCTCATCATCGCCAGTATCGTCTGGAACCGGGGCCGATGCGCTTGCGTCCTCGAGAGGCGGAGCTTCTGCGACAGCGGATGCGGCGGGGACGTCGTCTTCCTCGGGCAGCACCTACGGCGGGAAGCGCCATGAGCACAACAAAAAAGCCGCAATGAACGAGCGCACATCGTCAACCTCAAGCTCTTCGACGAGAAGCGGCTTCTCCCCAGATGCCTGAACATGAAATCAGCATTTGCGACGTTGCAGCTGTATTCAAGGAGAACGCACATATGCGACGGCAACCTCTTCCATCTCCTCTTCGTCGTAATCATTTGGTTCTTCCTCGCGTCGTACACTGCCCACGGGCGGTCCAGTAGCCTGGTTGACACCCGCTTCCACGGCGAGCGGGCTCTCGGGCACAACACTAACAACGATGTCGGGTACCGAGTGGTTCGACCTTGTCTCGGCGTCCTCATCGCCGTCATCGTACTGGTCCGGATCCTGCGACACACGGGATTAGAACCGCCGAGTTGCCATACCGAGTGAATGCGTACCTGAGCAGCAGAGCTCGGCGCAGGCACGACTGTCGCAGTGCGGATGGTCACCGTGCGCTCATCCTCGTCATCCTCGTCGGCTGGTGTCCAGTTGCGCACTTGCAGCGGCGCAGCGGCGTCAGCGACAGGGTCTTCCTCTTCCTCTTCTTCTTCTTCGTAGACGTCCTCGAGTGCGCCGGCCTCGGGCACACCATAATCGAGCACCTCTCCGTCGAGCTCTCCCTCCTCAAGCGCATCATCGTCCTCATCGTATTCGAAGTCGTGGTCATAGTCGTCTTCGTCGTCCTCTTCATGACCCGTGAGCGCAGGCTGCGAGCCGAACTGCGCCTAAGAACAGTCATCAGGACGCGCGCAGATGATAGGCCGCGAGAGAGAGAGAGAAACGCACCGGCCCGTCGACGAACCACACGAGCGGGCGTGTGCCCTCGCCCATGCGCATCCACCCGGGGTTCGCGCTCCCCTTGCCCTTCTTCTCGCCGCCGCCGCTGCTCCCGTCGGAGCGGCGCTTCGTTGCCCGGCTCGAAGCTTCCGCTTCGCCCAGCCGCCCATCTTCTACCTCGTCGACGCCGCTCAGCGACACCGGCGGCGGGAGCACGGACTGCACCGCGGCGAGGCTAGGCGGGGCGCCGAACCGCTTGCGCCCCGAGATCGGGCGCGCGGCCGGGACGATGATGGGAGGCAGGCTGTCGTTCACCGGCGAATCGGGCGTCGGCGCGCGCTGTATGGGCGAGGGCGAGTCGGGTGACGGTGCGCGCGCGCGTTGGATGTGCAGCGACTGCTCGGGCGAGCTCGTGTCGACGACCGTGAACGGCGACCCGACCTGGTCTTCGTCTTCCGTGAAGGGCGATTGCAGGTCGACGAAGGATGAAGGAGTGGTCGACACCTGACTCGGCGTCGTCGCCGCGACAAACTTGGGCGTAGAAGGTCGTTGAGGAGTTCGAGGTTCTTCGGCGAGTACCTAAGCTGGAAATGAGATCCCAGAAATGACATGTTGTGAAAGTTTGCGCACCTCAAGTTCTGTCGCGTGCGTTCGAGGTTCTTCGACCAGCAGCTGCGAAGGAAATGAGCTCGTAGCAATGGCCTGTTGTATCAGTTGGCGTACCGCAGGTTCTGCGGCGTGATGTCCTTTCTGATCTGCAATGCCTTCCCCGGGCTCAACGAGGACGGCAGAATCCATGAGCTTGACCTTTCAAAGGCGCATATCAATGGGGTGTGTTTCTTCCTCAGAATTGGGACGCACGGAGTCACTGAGTACCTGCGAATCCCCGCCAGCCGGGTGTGGCTCCGGAGTCCGATCACGTGGTTTTTCGACGACGAGATCCTGAAGCATGTGAGAACATTCCCTCGTCACGACCGGCAGCACATACCGCCTCAGGCGCCTTGGTCGTGTTTTCGGACAAAGCCACGATCTCGTCTGCCGGTGTCTTGTCTTCTTCTACGACACCCATCGTCACGTCGAGGTCGGTCTTGGGCGTGAGTACGGAGCGAGAGGTCGAGGAACCGGTCCAGTCGTCGAGGTTAAGATGTTCAGTCCCCAACGCAGCCTGGAGGGCTTGCTCGAGCTCGGGCGGCGTGGGACCGCCGACGGATTGGAGCGCTGCATCGTCGAAGGATACACCCTGGATGGGCGGTAGATCGGAGGAGTTGGTCGGAGGCGGGGTGGCCCGCGGGCCGCCAAAGAACGAAAAGATAGAGCGAAGGCGGCGCGGAGAGCGCTCCTTCGGTTTTGGCTGGGTCGAGGATTCGATATCTGGACAGGGCGGAGTCTGTGTCTCTTCACGATCACTCCCATTTTGGATAGTCTGCTGAGTGCGAAGACGCGTCAGATCATGTGCTTTATATAAGTGCGCAAAGCACGGCCCACCTGTTCGCTCTCAACCTCGGCCTCTGGTTCGGGATCGGACAGTACGGTATATCCGTTTCCGTCCTCCTTGTCTTCCTGGCGCGACGGGTCAGAACAATAACGGCACAACGCGTCCGCTCACGTGCAAGGCGTCGACAACGGTCTTGCCGTTGTGCGCGAGCTCGTCCAGAGTTTTGGCGCCTTCAAGCGCGACCTGGTCGTTCCGAGGGATGAGCCCAATGCTGGTCAGTTCTCAAACGGGGCGCACCGCGTCCACGTCGACGGTGATGGCGTTCATGCGGCGTCGGCCAATGTTGCCCATGCGCTGGGTGACCCCGAGCACGAGCCGCCATGTCCAGGGGTGGCTGAGTATGGCGAAAAGCGCGGCCAGGGACGCCTCGTCGGGAACCCACCACTCGCCGTCGATGTCGCGCGGCGGCTGCTGGTGGCGACGCGTCGGGCCAAATTCCGGCTCCTCGACCGTCTGCGGCCAGTTGAAGGGCGTGTCCGCGGGCGGGGCGCGCGAGAGCCAGAGCGTCGCAATCGTCAGCGCGGTCCGGACGTCCATTCTGCGCCACACGTTCGGCGATGGCGCGCGCGACGGCGATGCGGAGCTGAGGGGCGCGGCGGAGTTCGCGACGCTCGTCCCGGCGGCCTCAACCACCTCCCACCTCCTCATGATCACTCGTGATTGAACACTTTCCATCATTATTCAACCAGAGCTTCAATGCCTTCTCTTGACGCTCTACGCCGGCTGCTGTTCTTCCTTTTCAAGTCTGTGCCTATTGCCAGGGTACAGTTGGCCCGTTGGACGTCCTTTGCTATCGTCCATCCATCGCCACGCGTCCTGCACGTGCCCTTCTCATAGCTCGCTTCGAACAGGCTGTAGGCCCGTGTCTTCTAAGGAGGCGTACAAACCAGCGCCTGGTTTCTTTCTCGCCGTCTCTCGCGGCCCGCACATGCTTGAGCTATAGTAGCGGCATTCATGAACCCAAGGCCGTGCAGTCTCCCCGAGGTTGCTGCTACTGGCGTGTATCTTCTGGAGCCTGCAGGAATGGTAGTCATGCTCTTGCGGTCACGTTGTGATGCTACAACTCTGCCTACGTCCGGGGTTGCAGGCTTGTTTTGTCACGGATTTCTCGGTGCATTCAGACATATTGGACAGCCAGGCGGGATGGGTATAGCTACTAGAAGTCAGCACTCATGGCAGTTTGGCCGAGTGGTTAAGGCGCCGTGTTCAGGCCGCGGTCCGAAAGGGCGCAGGTTCGAGTCCTGCAGCTGTCATTCCTTTTGCCTTCTCGTCAAATGTTTTCGTGTGCCATACTCTACCATTCTATCGCTTCCAGTCACTGGGCAGTCCAGGCTTCACAGGTTCACTCATCTACTTTTACACTTCGCGACTAGATGACTCCCAACTTTCGCAGATTCCCTGCTATAACCACTCAGATTCACCCGCCTCGTCAAACTGAAATCTCATTCACATCGCATTCGCAGAGCGGCTGGGTCTTGGGCGTAGCTAGGAGGTACAACGTGCTCAAGAGATACGAAGAACGCCTGAATCGCGAACGAGACACCCGGTATGGAGTAGACGTCACGGCGCGCCGCCTTTCCGCAAATGGTTCACACGATGGTAATGGTCAGGACCTTAACCACGCCGTCTTGCGCGATGCCTACGCAAGCGTTCATCGAGCATCCAACTCGCGTCCTGGTTCTGCGTACCATGGTTGATCCCCGAGCTGCCCGGTGCGAGAAGCGTCGTATCGTCCACCGACACCGCGCGATAGTTGACGCCGTCATGAGAAGTACCAGCTGAGACCGTCGCACGCGCAACAAGCGTGTCCCTAGTACCAGAAAGTCCCTCATTCAACGCCGGCATGACGGCTAGGGCAAGTGAAAGCGCACCGGCCAAGATTGTACCCGTTCGGCGAGATGGTGTGCCCCTGCGTGACGTTCTCCTCTTGCGATACGCTGCCCAACGACCGTAGTTAATCGAAATGTGCACCGAGCAGTCAGCTGCAAGATGACGCACGCGAGAAAGAGAGCCCCGGTCGTCGCTTGACGCCACATTCGCAGATGGTTGCCACCCGTCAGCGACTCGAGGCAGGTCTGCTAAAGTTAGCCCCAGCTCTCCAGGCATTCGTGCGAGCTCACCCCTGCGTAGTCTCGGTCAATCTCACATTATTGATAATACAGAGCGTGCGACTCACCAACTTCGTCGTTTCCGAAGTCCTCGCGATACTCCTTGACCTGGTCCACAAAGCCCTGCCCGTCGCCGAGGTTGGCCGTCTGCGGGTCGCCGATATGGAAGCCCAGACACTCAGTGCTGAAGTTGATGCTCTGCAGCCAGTTGAGGAAGCCGTCGTCCGTCAGGACCGCGGGCGACGAGAGCGCGGAGATGATGACGTTGAGCGGCTCGCCGAGTCCGTCCGTGCCCGTGACATCGAGCTGCGACACGGGACGCGTGAACGCCACGCCCTGCCGTCTGACAGACGACGGCGCAGCGAGGGCGAGCAGCGGGAGAGCCAGCAGGTGCAACGAAAGCAGCATCGCAACTTCGTCACAACGTCAACTCTTCTGAGCAACTCTGCTATTTTATACGGCGCGAGCATATGGCTGCAGGGGCCACGTGTGCGCGCATAGCGCGGGCGGGAAGGGGAAGTGGCTTGCAGAAGGGCGGCCTGACGACCGTGCGCGGCGGGTGCTGTCGGTCTCCAAGCACTGCGCCCGAGGTTGGCGCAGCCGTCCGCAAATAGCCCACGTCTGCCCCGCGCGCCGGTGCCCCAAGAACGGAACAGGCATGCGGGGCGGATTCGAAGCAGCAATCATCCACCAGAACAGGCGGTGATCAGACGAGACGACACCGAGCGTGCTATAAATGCAGGAGTAAATGTGTAAAGTACATATTGCAGGGAGACGGAAATATCGCAACACACGCACGTGCAGTCCCGCCGCGCCCGTCCGTTTAATACAGAGCAAAGTTCACAAGCCGCGCGCGGCGTCCGAGTCTGAGTCCATAGGCGACCACAGCCCCGGCGTGCGCGTGTCTGGCGGAGGCGGAGCGGGCGGGCCGTAGTAGTTGCGTACCTGCTCGCGCGAGCGTTGCCGGTAATGCTGCATAGGCATGCGCGGCGGTGCCGCGCCATCGTTGCCCTGCGGAGAGACGTCGCCGGGAGGCGGACGGTGCAAGACGACGTCGCCCGCGGTGTGTAACTTGCTCGGCCCGGCCTCGTACACCAAGCGCGCGCCGACCCGGCGCTGCGGCCGTTCGTCGTCAAGGTGGGCCGAGACGGGCGCGGGGCCAGGCCAGCGTGGCGGCAGGTCCGCGTATCGAGTGGTGCTAGGTGCGACGTAGACGTCGGGGGTTACATTGCCGCGTCCTGGACGCCAGAGCGAGAAGACAAAGTTCGGGTCGCCGGAGCCGGTAGCGTCGTCCGCTGGAGGAGGGGAGGCCGGGGGCAGCTCAGAAATTGGCTGTCGTTCGAGCTCCTCTTCCGAGGGCAGAGCACGCCGACGGGCGGTGGGGGCGCGCGGTGGTGGACCCGCCTCGCTCCGGAGTGGCGGGAATTGGCGCATAGAAGTGGACGGCGTAGCGTCGTCTATAACGGGGGAGAACTGGCGCGACGGGGGAGGTCGTGGATCGGGGGTGGCGTGAGGATGAGAGTGGTCAATGGACGACCGAGGAGTAAAATGACGCGCCGAAGGTGGCGGCTGTAGGAGTGGAATCGAGTCGGCCTCCAGACGCTGCGGGTAGGAAGAATACGAGGCGGCACGAGAAGGTCCGGCAATGGGTGCAGGGGATGAATTATAAGGGGATGACCGGACGTCAGGCGACGAGGTTCGTCCATAAGTGGGTCGGCGCTACACCACGTTCAGATGGAATTCAAGTGCTCCATGTGTTTCGTCGAGCGTACCAGACTGCCATGAATCGATGGCGCAAGTGGCATCGGGTTGTGATCATTCGTAGTCGGGATCTGCAGGCCATCTGTGAGTGGGAATCGGAAAGAACTGGCGTGCAAACCTGTTGGAAGGACCGCAGTGGGCCAGCTACGGGCGGCGACCGGTATGGAGTTGTGGTGCGAGATGCAGGGGTGTATTGGCCATAGTATACTGGCGCCACCGCGGCGCGCTGCCGCTCGAGTTCCTCCAGACGCTGCCGTTCGAGCTCCTCCATTCTTTGCTTGAGCCGTACCTCCATCTGGACAAAGGATCAGAGCTGGAACGCAGTGACAATCACACAACGAACATTGCTGGAAAGAGAGGTCAGGAAGAGACGGAAGAAATGGAATAGAAAGCACAATATACGTCTCGAAAGTTTGGGCGAATGCTTCCATGACCTCTATACGATGGGCGTCTAGTGCCAGCAGCTCCCGCTTATGTCGGCGGCGCATGTCCAGAAACGCCTCGAGCATGTCGGTGGCCTGCTCTAGGACGATGTACTGCCCAGAAAGCGCGTCAGTACGGATACGTAGCGGCATGCAAACCAAGAAACGAAGCACGTACGTCCCTGCGCTCCTCGCACTGGTCAAGGAAGCGGCGCGTCTTCAGGATGCGTTTGTCGCCGATCAAGTCCTGGTGGTCCTCGTCGCCGGCCTCGCGCTCGCGCTGGAAGGCGTCGTGCAGCTTGTTGAGCAGGCGCTGGGCCTTGGCGGCCTCGCGCTCCCTCGACGTCGGCTCCGGTTCGGCCTCGGGCTCGGGCGGGGGCGGCTCGTCGACCTCGGGAAGGGCTTCCAGCGAGTCCTTGAACTCATTGAGGGTGCCGAAGAGCGCACCGGGCGGGGCAGCGGGCGCGATCTCGCAGTTGAGCGTGCGGACATCGGTCCAGTTGAAGGGCGCGCGGCAGAACGGGCAGACGCGCGGCTGCAGCGAGCTCCAACATCGGCGGCAAACGACATGGCCTGCAACGCAACGGAGTCAGCGCAGGTTCAGGATGGAGAAAACAAAGAGCCAGACGGACCGCAGGGAACGACGGACGGGGTGAGGGCGGGGTTGGCGGTGTCGTACTCCTCGGCGCAGATGTCGCAGGACGAGTCGGCCAGCAGCGTCAGCGGCATCCCGCAAGACGGGCTCCAAGCGCAAACGCGGGCTCAGCGAGCGGGAGAAGGGAAACGAGCGTCCGGCGCGATGCCGGCCTGGCCACGACGGTGCAGCGGGTCGTGCGCAGAAGGGCATACTGCTCCCGCCGCCCGCCTGGCACGTGCAGCCCCCATATCGGGCCGAGCTTTGCAGGGTCGTCCTGCGATGCGGCCAGATACGACGCCAGCCGCCCACGACGCATACATTCTTCCTCCGCACCCGCAGCCCAGCGCGCGCTCCACGGGGCGCCGCCTGCGAGCGCCAGAAAATTCGGCAAGAACGCAGGCGAGGGCTGCGTCGCTGGGCAGCCGCCGCGGCGGCATCCCGAGGTGAGGCTGGGGCTCAGCTGGGCGAGTTACGCGCCACATCAGCCTGTGGCAGCGATTGACGCTCGCCCTGGCTTCGCGCGAGTCCGAATGCGCGTCGGGCACGCAGGAGGCCAGGTTCCAGGACGCTGCTGCGCTCTCGTGTACCCCCAGGACGTATGGCGCAGGTGTGGAGACCGAATGGCATTGGCGTGCCTGCGGTGCGGATACTGGCCTATCCACAGGGGTATCCTTACGACGGTCCTTACTGTATGTATCGCGAGATGAAACCGAGGGAGCGCTTTACGGGCCAGGCCGACGTGCCAGCCAGCAATCGAACGCATACACATGCATCCAGCCGCGGACTGTGTCCACGCGAACACAAGAGTAATGAGATTTGCAGCCAATATCTAGTGCGGCCGTCTAACACTTTTTCCGCATCCTCGAGCGGTTTCCGACCCACAGTCTACTGGCAACTGCGCTGGTTCTTCTGAGGTCCATTCATAACAACGAGGGGCGCGGCCGCGGAACGCGCGCGTCCCCAGAACCCAGTATCTCAACATTCTAGCGTGGAGGAGTAAAGACTCTGAGGCCAGCCTCTCGTCGTCCCGCGGCGCGTCAGAAAAGAGCCTCTCGTGAATGAATTGCGCGTTATGGCTGACTGCGGGAGTGTATGTATGGTGGCAGAATATCTAGCAAAACATTAGTGCGAACACAGCGCTAATATATAACACGTCCGTCCATGAGATTCTATCTGCGCGCAGTCCTCCGTCAGCCGCACGAATACCGCCGCGCCGACGACGGCGCACCTATGCTAGCTCTCCGACTCGGGTTTTGCGCGTGCGTGTTCTATGGCACGCAGGATCTCGATGGCAGAATGCGGCGGCAGGTCGAACGCCTTGACGACGCGCTTCATACGGTCCTCGGTGAGCTCTGCCGCGCCGTCGTACGCGCCGTCGAGGAGGGGGCTGGGCTCGGCGCGCAGCGGTAACGCGTTCAGATATCGTGCGCCGGCAAAGGCTATTATTCGGCAGAGCGGCGCGTCAGCGGTCGGGCCGGCAGGCAGAACACGGGCGTCGACGGCGACGGACCTTCGTAATGGGACCAGGCACGCCATATGCAGTAGAAGAACGGCAGGTTGGGGATGATGGCTGGTCGTTGCGTCAACTTAGCCGGGGCGGGCAAGGGCCGGCGCGCGCGGGCGGCAGTGGCACGCACGGACGATCATGAACGGCGCCGTGACGGGGCTGAACGCGAGCCAGCCGAGCATGGCGCGTCGGTGCTGCGGCATGCGCGCGGCGAGGTGCGCCGCCCACAGCGCCTTGTGGTCCAGCTCGGACCCGGCGGACGGGTGCAGCAGAAGCGCCGCGTCCGCCGGCCGCGCGGGGTCGACGGCCTTGAGCGCGCGCTCGTCGGGCCCGACGGCGCGGTCCATCATCCGGTTCCCGTACGCGTGCGCCCGCCGCTGCCAGCTGCCCGGCGCCCGGTGCTCGCTGCCCATTTTGTCCCAGAGCGTGGTTGCGCGGCCGAGCGCGCGTCGCAGCAGGCTCGGCGCCGCCGCGCTGTCCGACGGCGGCGGCGGCGGCTGGATGATGTGGTAGTACGTGTGGCGGCGGCTGAGCGGGAGGGCGAGGACGCGCACGAGGGCCTGCGCGGTCGGCGTCGGCGGCAGCGGCGTCATAGCGAGACGGAGACTCTGACGGAGAAAAATGCGGGGCTGGGATTGGTTCCGGGCGCGCATAGACGCGTTTCCCTCCGGCCATCCACATCCCCGACAGCCCGACCCCGGCCTCCTCCCACGCTATATAGCCCCTCTCTCTTCCGCTGCCCGGCCTGCAGCCTCAGCCTGTTCAGCGACGCCCCGGGACACACGTCGTGCGCAAGCGTTGAGCCCGGCAGCGCCCGCCGCCCCGACTGGTCGCTCGGAGCGGCGGCGTGGACGAGGTCACTCCTTGCGCATGACATGCGCCTGCGCGCTTCGCCTTCGCTCAACAAAGTCTGACTGTGCCCCGCCGCCCGACATGTCCAGTGCTCGCCGTCTTCTGCACGAGTGACCCTCGAACACACCCATTGAGTCCCGTGTCAACAACGTCACTTCCAGCCCATTCACAACGGCTAGATTGACACCCCCAGATCTGCCCGCTTATCTTGACGATGCACCTGTTCCAGCTCCTCAGGCACTGCTCCCTCCCGCATCGCTCCCTCACTCGACCGGGTCCTGGTGGCTGCAAGCCCGGCCTGTATCGGGAACGCAAGTGAGCTATAAAGCGGGTCCTCTCGCCGCCTTCAGCTTACCCCTCCCATCCTAAGCTTGCCCTCAGCCGGACGCCAGCACGCAATTCGCCATTCGCCACGTATCATGCGTCATCGTCCTGCGCCATGCATGTAGTGTTGCCCGTCGTGTAATCTGCTCCTGCTATTTGAACTTCGTGCCAACTCGACATGGTTCACGGTGGTTCACGGACCCTCAGGGCCTGTGCGCGAGCCACTGAGCCATTTGCGGTTGAGTCGGCCCCATTCCAACTGTTGGCCCCCCTCGCGCGCGGTGTGAGACTCATTGGCGTGTAAATCATGACCTCACGCCGCGCACGCCTGTGTTACTGCCGGCTTCAAGAACAGAACCTCCTGGCGGGGCTCAGTGCTCGAAACAAGCTCCATCTGGGCCGCCTTACATATGGAAGCTCGACTGACCCTATGGCCATGTCCAACTCGGTGCGGTTCTTGCGCGCTGCGAAGTGTCCCCGGAACTGGGCACGTGAACACAGCGCCTCACTGCAGCGCGTCCTGCTTGCGGACGTACTTTTGCGGACGTTTCCCGCATGTCACGCGGCTGATGCATCCCACCGTCAGCGGGGCGTGCTTGCTGTCCGACCCTCAGATGAAAGGTTGGACACTCGAAGTTAATCTCCTCTGCGGCGTCCCCGAATGTCTGCTCTTCCTCACAGGAACTGTTGGGGGAGTGAGACGCTGCTTGTTAGACTGAAGAGTGTGCGCCGACCACCCCGGGTTTTAAGACCTACTTGATATTTTCTCAGTTTGGTCGACATGCTCTACTTCGAACCTCACTGCTTCTCCGCACCCGGTGCCTTCAGGCCTCAGCCCAGGTACCGAAGCAAACCAATCGCTGGCGAAGGGTGATGCTCCTCGTTCTTCCGGAGTCCACGCTGGGTTGCGCTCATTTCCCTACGCGCAGGGCCATGACACAAGTTTAGACACTGGGCGAGCCGCGCGCGTCCCGAATACAAGGCAAGTGGTAAATTTGCCGCCACTTCCGCACGATCGCCCTCACCCGAAGCGTGTCCTTCCAGATGAGGTTGCGGGCGGTGAGGCGACCGGGAGTTCAAGGGAGGAAGAGAAGCGAAGGCACCGCATGTATTGTACAGACCCGAAGTACGAGTTGTTCCTCATCAGGATCGACGCGCCAAGCCAGGCGGTCGTTCACGAACGAACCTGTTAAAGGGCAAAATCTCGACACTCGGCACCGGGTCAACTGTTTGAACCGTTTTGACTGCAACGTACGTGCAGTGGGACATATTCTAGTGTTTGCATAGGGACCTGACCCGCATGAGCATCGGCCTCGTCTTTGTTCAGCAACACTAACGGACGCCACAATGGAAATGGCTGCTCCTTGGCTGCCTCGAGCGACGGGGAACAAGGTGATTTGCAGTATGACAGCCCAAGTGCCCCCCACCGCCCACCCTCAGCGGTCCTGTGAGCACTCTGAGAAGAGTCTGGGCGGAGATACATACTATTGCAAATATGCAAACAAAGACTCGTCGGGGTTTCTATTCTCGTTGTTCCTGGTCAACAGTGAGAGTATTGGCAGAGCACGCTCATATTTTAGAATAAAAATCAAATCAGATTAAATAGATATCAAATACAAACCGTGAGAATGGTAGCAATCACGGTCATCAGCATTGCAAAACTTGGTGAGGCACCCACAGCCGCGCCGGTGCCGTCTTCGGTCCCACCTTGGCTAGATACCGGCGCGGTACCCTCAGACGTCGTTCCACTAGCTGTACTATTTGATGCTAGTGGAAACGCTGCTTTTCCGTCTTCGGGACTCGCATCTGCGGCAAGCACTGCACCAGACATCTCCGCGAAGTAGGCAAACTGGTCTGTCGGTGAAGCCCAGTCGGCAGTAGAGCCTACATCGTGTTATAAGGTGTGAAACTCTCCAATAAGGTACTTACCTCCGAAGAAGGTCTGGCAATGGACGCCTCGAAATGTGCTGGATAAGGAGGAACGAATGGAGAGGCCAGTCGCGTGGATGACACTCTTCCCGTTAACCCAGAGTTCAATCTCTCCTACGCATTAGTATCAGTAAATATGGAGTCACCCTGCTATAAGACGTCTCACCATCCGTTTTCCCGGGTGCGTTGAGCCGAACGCGTTCCGCAACGACCGTCCAATCACCTGCTGTGAAGTTGAATGCACCGCGGGCCAGTGACATGCCATAGGAACTGTCAATGATGGTGCCCTCAAGTTCCTTCCCAGCTGCCGTGTTTCCATCTGTCTCAGGGACGTATGCATAGACTTCCCCGGCTCCGTTCGTGCTGCAAATAGGGCTTTGGTAAATGTCCCGAGCGGGAGGAGTGTGCAATAACATGGCGTATCCACCGACTTACCGCCACATCAGACTATCTCCGAGTCAGAACCATTGAGAAGATCTGCATTGCACTACTTACCGCAGATCGAAGCACTTGTCCCTGTCCGCTTGACGTCCGCCTGTGCATCCAAATGCGGTTTCCTGGTCCTCGCCCCCATCTCCCGGTACGATCAGCGAGGATACGCGCGCGGAAGTGGCAAGGTTTTGCTTACAAGGACCCGGAAGCTTGCCTCCCATGCTATCAGCGCAGCCGAGTCAGACCGCCGAACACGAGGCCGCGAGTGCGGCTCACTTGAACTGGAACTTGTCCGGAAAATACACTGCATACGAAAAGAGAATCTGATCGGCGCCCTCCCAGATGTCGTTGGGCCCCGCAAAGTAGAAGCCAAAGCCACCCTTGGGCTCGCCGCTCGGGTTATACGACCCTTTCGGGTACGACGCGCGCCAGGCGTCGCCCGTGACACCGGCCCCGGGCGCTGGCACAAGATCGTGCGGCAGACCACCGGCCTCCTTTGTGAGGTTGACGCCCTGGTCGCCAAGGTCGATCTGGTTGACGTTCTTGGGCAGGCCGGACGCGGATTTAGACGTCGTCCACGCAGCCTGCACGGGGATCGGGAAGAGGTTCGCCGCGTCGTACGCAACCACGGCCGTGGCACCACCAAGAATCATAAGGAGTGGAGATGCAGCGTACATGGCTGACTGGTAGTACGATGGGATGAGACGGGGAGAGTGTGTTGTTTACCGGCGCAAACCTCGGTTTCAGACGTAAATTTAGCAACATCTCTTCAGAGACGCCTCGGACCCTGGGCGGTGTAAGACTGAATGACCGCCGTCCAGACGATCGCTGCGCCGAGGGCCTGGCAGTAGAGTGAGACTACGCATTTGAAGGAGTGGCGAAGATCTGTGATGAAGGAATGCGGCCGCGCCTGGTGCATGCGCGCACCCCCGCCCGCGATGAAGTGCGACTATGGGACGTCAACGTCCCTGACCCTGACAGCGATGTATTCGTCAAGGTTGCAGCAGAAGGTAGACTGCATGATAAATAGCTAGCTTCGAGAACGAAGGGGGAATTCATGAAGCTGAAGTATTTTTGTGAAGATGTTTTCGAAGGGAGGCACCTCCTAATTCCTGCGGGATGTATGGGTGGGGTCTCAAGGAATGCACACATGGGATCCGAGTTGACGAGTAATAGGCTGGGTGGACCGCCCGTGCATTCGGGTCCAAAGATCGGCGTTTGTCGAACTGCATAGCATCCCCCGATCTAGACGGACAGCAAGTGCTTCTCTGTTAGTGCCGTGTGGTGCATGGCGCAGCAGTTGAGAAGACCACAGATACAAACCCGGAAAGCGCGCAATGTAGCCAAGGGGAGCGGAAGAGGCGGACCCTGGCTGTCCAGACCGTCAGGAGGCAGCAGTGGAAGTTGTGGGACCGGTGTGCAGCCCCCACAGGGCTGCAAGGCGGCGCCTCAAGTGCGTGCGGGTTTGCAGGCTTCCCTGCGCCGGCCGTCGGGGTGCGAGTTCAGTGGGCACTCGGGGATAGCACTGAGCAGTGAGTACACGTGTATGTGGCAAGGCAGAGACAATACAAAAGGCTGGCCCGGCTGTCGACCGGATCCGGGCTCCCATTTGAAGCCCGCCATCCGAATTCCTGGTTTTGCCGACCGACCCACTTTCTCTTCTCTGTCCTCGTCCAGCATGCCGCCTCCCCGGCGGCTGGTGCCGCGCTCGCAGTACGGCAACATTCAGGTGCTGACCGAGGGCACCATCGGCCTCCCCATCCAGTTCACCGACGGCCCGTACGCCGGCAAGACCATCCTGTGCGTGCTGCGCCCGACCTGGCTGTGTCGTGCCACCCGCTCACCGTCGCCCAGGACGTGCATCGAGGGTAAGGCCCGCCGCCCGCCCCGCTGCTGCCCGCCGCTCGCTGACCTCGCCGCCGTCGCCCGCAGAGGTGCAGAAGCCGGATCTGGGCCGCAAGTGCGTCACGCTGGCGTGCCTCGTGTTGGTCGGCCCCCGCGACCCTGTCTGACGCCGCGCAGATACGGCCAGCGCGACTCGCGGCCGGTCGACCCACCGCCGGTGGTACAGGTCCGGATGATCGAAATATTCGACTACGACTCACCGGGCGAGAGGAGGGTCGAGCTCGACGTGAGGCAAGTCACTCGCTCGCATCCTGCTCTCGTTTGGAGCGTCGAGGTCGCAGTATCAAGCAACCACGGTCCCTCAACCGAGCCTGCAACGCTGCGTCCAATTGCCGCTCCATTCTTGCTTTCTCACCCTGCGTGCTTCGACTGACGCCCAGCGATTCTAGTGATATCTTCCTCCCCGGTCTCATCTGCTACGCCGAGCTGTTCCCCTACAATGCCGATTTTGATCACGATCCTCGTATCTACCCAGAGTGCGTCAAGCTGATGCCCTTCACACCCAGGACACTCACATCGGCCAAGTGGACGGCCGCCGCCAACGCCGATCCAGCCCATAGGCGCCCCAGGTATCCGGGTCTCCGTCGCCGCCGGCTGCAACACGCTGACGCGACCCGCGGCTCCTGTAGACGCGGGCCGCCCGCTGGCGTGTGCAAACACATACCCTCCCGATAACCTCCCCAGGCAACCGCGCATCCCGTTAACCCGAGATGCGGCGCTGCCGCTTCAGCTGCACGGCGAGAGACATCAAAACGTGATCGCGGTCCCAGACATACGAGGTAGCGCCAAGAAAGTGCTGTACTTCGTGTTCTCGGTATGTCATTTCAAGTCTATGACGACTGTTTCCGAGCGGCTTCTCTAGGAACTGCAAGTGCGTTTGACTGGGCAGTGCGCACATTCCCTTCCCCTCTTCCTCCGCCGATGTTTGACCGACGTGCGCAGTTTCATGCTCAAATATACGGCGATGCATATCGACCAGTCCGTAACTTGGTTGCAACGTGTTGCCGTCAATTAACGAGGTCTCCCAAAGTACGTTGGCCGAGCACAAGAAAGCCCCGTTGCTTGCCGAATGTTGGGGAGGCGTCTTCGCCGTCTATCCCTCCAAACAGTGCGCTAGGATTGTTCCCTTTCGTACCCGGGCCCTCGCTCACACGCTCCAGGCACCCTGCCCTCAAGCAGAGCACGGAATTGACGAACGTGAGAAGGGGATAAACTTTGAGTTGAAGTTGTCGGCCTGACATGTCCACAAGCACCTGTCGCGCTGTGGGTCGAAACTTCACTCCCGGCACAAGCAGCGCGTGGGTCGCGGTAGTGTGACGCGGCTTGACGGCAAGCGTGATTCGCCGCCGACTCCAGAGCCCACGTTGCCATCCAAGCGCTCTCACTCCGAAACGAACGGCAAGAAGAACGGCGCAGTGACGACGAACGGCAAGCCGGCCAAGAAGCTTCGTCGTTCCGCGTCGGACACTGACGACGACGATGGCCATGGCAAAGGCGAGGACACATATGAGGAAGAGGAACAAGACGATCACCGCCCCGTTGCTTCGTCGTCCAAGGCATCCGTGCCGCCGCCCCGGTCGAACGGCCATGTTGAGCGCGCCCGCTCGCAGACGATTGATGACCGTGCCGCCGGCCTCCTGCTGCTCGGCATTGGTGGACACTTGAAGAACCAGACGTCGGAGGCCGGTACTGTCAACGGCAAGGCCTGAGCTAGGCCTGCCGGTGATTGTGCCTGTCAAGTTGGAACGGTATTCACGAATATGCTCTCCCTTGCGCTTCGGTTTTCATTGTACTAGAAGAGGTTATACATGTGTCAATATGGATCCGTTTTCTGCGTGTGCGAACTCTTACTTTGGGACCGCTCAGATGCAATTGAAACAATGGTTCGTAGGCATGGGGTTTGCTATCACAGCAGAGTGCTCCAATTGGCGGGAAAACTCTGCCCAATGTTACTAAGTACGGAACGAGCAGACACGGTGCGTGAAAACGTCCAATCTCTCAAGGACTTTCAGCGCCAACTACCACGCTGGCATGGTTCGTGCCACACGGGTCGTTCTTTACCCAAGCAATGACGATAAGAGCACCAGCTTGAAACTCATTGGCGAGACCATAGACAAATTCGTCGCGACCCACCGTTGGACGGAGGTCCGGCATCACTCGCGACAAGTCCATATTGCGCTGAACGCTGAAGTCCGTGCGAATGACTGCAAGCACGAGCGAGCTGGGCGTGCGCGCGCGCGGAAGAGCGGGATTGACGAGGCTCGAATTACATCACGCGGCTTGCTGCTGTAAAATGCCGCCAGTATCGGTGAACATGAGCTGGGGACGCATGAGCAGGTGGTGAGAACGGTTCAATGCGACGTACAGTCGAGGAAGACTGGTTTGCAGCCCAGAAGCTGGCGGGACAGGTCCCTGGTGGTATCCTGCAGTGGGAGACCCTCGTCGATTGGAATTCTAAGCCTGGGTCGGCGCGAAACGTCGTCGGTACCAGTGCCCGTCGGTAGACTAAGACAGCCACGCGCACCTGCTGTTGGCGTGCGTCCTCTTCTCGCTCGCGCTCGCCAGGCGCCCAGATCCGAGTGGGCGGTTGGTGCCACTGACGTGGCTCAGGCGAAAGGCGCAGCTCAGGCGGCATCGAAGATGGCGTTCTCGACGCGCGTGCAGCGGTTTCGGCGCGTCGCGTCGCGCTCGGCCCACTCCTTAGTGCCCGGGGCGTATATCCTCGTTGGAGGTTGGCGCCATTGGCGCCGCGGCGTCGCATCTGGCGTTCTGCAGCGGCGGGGAACGCGTCTTGGGGGCATGGGCGAGCTGACGGCGTCGGTTCGGGCACGAGCGGGTGGCCCCCTGAGACGCGGCGCGTCGCGTAGATAGCCGACGGTGCATATGTGCGGTCAAGTCCACAGTGACTGGAGCGCGGCGGACAGAACTTTGAGGAGATCCATGCTCGAAGTCGCGGAACAACGAGTCGCTGAGGAGCGAGTCTGCAACGGAGACTACTGAGGAGCGGAGTCTCGGACCGTCACGCCGCCTGTGCTCCTCCCTCCAACATCCATCCTGAGTGGCAAAATGACGGCCTTGCTACTGGCACGGAAGTCGGGACTGCTTTGAGATGGGTCGGACTTGATACACAGAGCTGTCGCATGCGGATTCGCATCGCGTGCGCCGGTTCACTTCCAGTTTCGCAGTCATTCGGCGCGATCCCCCGCCCATACTGGAGGCTCTCGACGACTCCGAGTGTCGCACGGAGGATCTCGAGGAAGAAGAGCCGCTCAATCTGACCTGGAGGCTGTATATACGCGTCGTGTGGAGCGAGCCCGTCTTGGTGCAGAGTGAGTGCGCATCTTTCTGAGAGCTACGTGCTCATTTCCATTCCAGAATTCGTCGCGCACGACCCATGGCGTATTATCGTCGTCAAAATAATGCTTAAGAAAACTACTGGCCGCGTCGCATTGCCTGTATTCTGGAATCTAATGGAACGCTGGCCTACAGCGCACGAGATGCAGCATGGTCTGTCTTCCAGTTCTGCACGCCCTCGAATTGAACGTGACTGACCGAAGGCAGCCCCGCTCGAGACCCTCATGCTCATGTTATCCAGTCTTGGCCTACAGAACACTCGTGCAAAACGCCTCGTTGATCTGTGCGCATACGTTGCGTGCTCACCCGATCCGCGCGTGCTCTGTCTGTTTCAGACTGACAGAGATCGGCCTGGCGTTCCCATTCAACGACCATCCCTACCCTCCCGCGCTGAACAGCGCCGTGCCGCGGAGCGTGTGCGCGCTCTGCGAGTCCACAAGGCAGCCGAGGCTGACGGCAGCAGTGGTTGGCGCAGGCTTGGCCAGCGTCGTCGCCTTCGGCGGTGGCTGCGTCGTGTACGTCGGCTTGGTCGGCTGCGTCGGCTCGCTCTGCGCGGGCGGCTTGACCGCGCCGGTGTTCTGCGTCGGCGGCGGGAGCGTCGTGGCGGGCGGCGGCGAGTAGTTGATCGCCTTGCACACGGCGAGGCGCTGGCTCGCGCCCCAGTACGTTGACATGTCGCCCTGTCACGGCATGTTGCACGCGTAGTCGCCGATCTCGGACTCCTCAGCTTGTTGTCGCACCAGCACTCCTGCGCCCACTCGAGCCCCGCGTACGCGTAGCGCTTCGACTTACTGTGCGACGTGGACTTGAGGATACCGCCCTCTCGCACTTGCCGGGTCCTGGCCGCTACGCGCTCGACAGCTACCGCATATTCTATGTGGACGATGAGTGGCGGCATTCCTGAGGCTGCTCGCGTGACAAAGGAGCTCGTGCGCTATTTGCGTGCGTCCTTTGATCCGCAAGAGTTTGGTCAATACTGCTGGAGTAGGAATGGGCGTGCGAGAGCATGCGCTGGAGTCCGTGGCGCGGCTTGCTTGGTCGATGACGAGGGTCGGCTTGCAGTCATTGAACACTCCAATCCGTAAATGCCGGCTGATCTTCCTCAGGCTGCCCTTTTGAATAGATGGCGTTGGGTATCTTTATACCTGGGGGCAGAACGAGATTATTCTGCCCCATCTTATTGTCTCGATTTCGCTCTGGTTTCCCTATCGCTACCCACAAGTATCTATTCATATCTTCTGCGAGAAGCCTTTATAGCATGCGCTCTCTGGCAGTATTCCCGCGCTGTAGAAGGTCCTCCGCGTCATTGTCCTGTTACGAACTCCGACCTCGTCTCTTGACCTTCACTGTTACCGTGCGGCTGCTCTTCTCTAAGCGATCCGATGCTACCGCTATCAACGTCATTGCCTACCAGTGGGCAAGGGCAGGAGCCAAACGAAGCCCTTGACCACCAGGCAGCACTGCGCAAACAGAAACGGGCTTCCAAAGCGGCGGAGCGCAAGGCGCGCGTGGCAGAGCTGAAGAACCTGGTACGTCATGCACCCACCGAAATGCATCGACGTGATGGACTATATCATAGGGCAATGAAGCATACAAAATGAAGGACTGGAAGCTTGCACACGATCTGTACATGCAAGCCATGGAGGCGGCTGGCGAGAAGGGCACAACACGAAAGAAGGATGCCCTTATTCCATGGCTCAACATCATTCAGGTCTACATGAAGACCAACATGTGTGTTGTCTGCGCTCGCGCGTACACAAACTTATCCTCGTGTTGCGGCCTATAGGGCGGATCTGGCGGAAAAATGTTCCGCCGGGACTCCCGAAGGCAAGGACGACCCGCTGACGACCCAGACGGAACTCTCACAGAGGCCCGTGGGGGAGGTATATAAGCAAGCGCGAGATCCGTGATGTACCCTAGTCTTTGGATTCTTGGTCTCTCAGAGTCTTTGTGCGTGCACTTGGCCTGGGAGCGTTCCTCCAGCACCGCCGCGCCTCTGGGCCGCGGCGGCGCCCCACCTCTGGTCCGAGGCCTCGGGTCCCACACGTCGTAGACCTTGGGTGCGTGGGAGTAGAGGCGAGTACTCCTCATCAGCCTTGGGTCCCCTCCAGAGGCTCGAGCGGGACTCCCGTCGGGACCCTCTCGTGGGTCTCTCTCCCTCCGTACGCCTGCTCTGCGCTTCCACCGTTGCGGGCGAGAGTCAAGGGTCGGGTTGGGGTGTCTCCTAGGGAGAGAGATGCGGTCCGTGTGAGGGTGGGCTGCGGGTGGTGTTCCACTCGTAGGCTCTCGCTTTGCGCGGTTGCCGGCTGGCCGCAACATAATCCAAAGACTAACACACCATCGCGGCGCGGTGTAACGATGCCCGTGCCGCCTCGCTGCTCCCTCACCCTCATGAGACCCGAGGCCAAACAACTCTCTCCATATACCAACTCTCACTCTTCTCGACCCGACCTCTCCCTTCGCACCGCACGGTCCCGGCGAAGGACAACGATACCTCTCCGAACGACCCAGGACGAAGGCGCCGACTGTTACGAAAACGGCTCTCGCTTGCGACCCGCACGAAGGGCGCTGTGACCGACGAACGGGTCCCGACGCCAGCGAGCGCACGAGTTGCCACCAAGGCGAGCGCAGAACACCTCCGCGCGCGCGCGTACGACAAGGACGGAGATGGCGAACCGATCCCGCAGAGTGACGGCCCCATACGCACGGGGCCGCACGCCCAGCCACCATGTTTAGGGAGGGTCCACGCCCCCGCCGCAGACCTCCCGCTGAGTCACTCCATCTTCGTTGCCTGCGATTACAGACTGGCTGAGCCCCGCCGCGGCAGCGCTCGCCCCGACGTTCGCACCCCCCACATTTTATATTCGAGAAAACTAGCACGCGGTAGACGAAGAGGAAGACTACACTAAGAAGACTCGTCGGCCGGCACGGAGCTGAAGCCGAACGACAACGAGACGAATTCCAGCAGGGCGGAGAAACGCGCTCCCGTCTCCTCCAGGCTCGAGCGCAGCCCGGACACCTCCGCGCGGAGGTCCGCGTTGGCCTGGTTCAATGCCGAAACCGACTGCTCGAGGTGCGACAAGTCGTCCCCACCCCCTCCCAGTCCCGACGGCGAGGGCGGCGGCGGCGCAGTCATACCCTCCCAGACGGCACCCTGGCAGCGAATCCGACGGACCGCGCACCGCTGACACACCCCGGGCACCCGAGTCGTAAGGTTGAGCCGAACGGTACAGACCAATCCCGCACCGGCGCAGTTTTCGCACTAGAAGGCGACGCTCGTGTCAGTACCGCACGACGACCCCCGGTGCGAGAGCAAACGACGCACCGCGACGAGGGCGGGGTCTCCGTCCGACCATCGGGAAGGGCGAGAGCGAACGTCCTCGACGAACTCGAAGCTCGACTCCCCCTCCTCGTCATCACCTGAGTCGCTGGGAACGAAATCGTCGTCGGACGGCGAAGCATCCTCGGGCAGCGGCCCGGACAGGAGCGACCGCACCCATAGCGACGGGGACGGGAGTCCCGTCGGGACTCCCGCACCTGCAAGCGGCGTCACCGCCCTTCCCACCCTCGGAGTCGGCGGAGGTGCATTCTCGAGCGCCTCGAGGCGGTCGCGCAGCTCGCCCACGTAAGCGCTGAAGGCGACCCGCTCGTTGCGCAAGTCGGGGCCGTGGTAACCCACGTCCCACGTCGCGCCGGCCGCCTCGTCGATCGGCGTCCGATACCACTCTTGCTCGTTGGGAGTGAACGTGGCGCGCTCCATGATCGTCTCCTGCCAGCGAAAGACGGCCGTGGTGACGGCGAGGTCGAGCTCCTCGCGGTCGGCAGCCCGGACATCCCCGGCACGCGCACACGCGACGTCAAACTTGTCTAGGGCAGCTACGACGGAGGCACACAACCTCACCTCGATCTCGCGAGCGCTGGGCGTCTCCACGAACTGGTCGAAGAGGATCCACCGCTCGAGCTCGGAGCGCAAGATCAGCTCCCCCGTCCCGTTCGGACTGTACAGGTCGTCCAGACGACCGAAGAGGAACTCCCGGGTGCGTGCTTCGGTGAACGCCACGCGGACCTCGTCGAGGGACAGCCGCGCGACCGCCGACATGTCGGGCACGAAGCGGGGCATGATCTTCATGGGGACGACGCGACAACTGGGCGAACAGCAGTAAAAGGTGACGAGGGAGGAGGAGACCTCGCACGTCGCGACTGGCCAGTACATATACGCCGGTAACCACATGCGACGGAACTACGGACGGAGGCGCCAGAGTCCCGCGTTCCCCCTGTCTGGGCCCCCGATGGCACGCGGACCCCCGTCGGAACTCTCGCACGGGTCCTCCTCGTCCTCCTCGTCCTCCTCGCCCTTTTCGTCCTCCTTGGCGCTCTTGGGCACGAACGACATGCCCACTTCGGGAGACAACCACGCATCCGGGAGACGGTAGTACTCCAGCCCCGCGCGAAGGTCCGGTCGGTACCCGACGCACGAACACCCGCACGCAAGGCAGCGAGCGCACGACTCCTCCGTTACTGTTGCGGCTCAAGCCCTTTTTCCGCTATCGCCGCCTCTTTATCGGCCTTCGCGCACTACGCCGTCACTCGCCTTCACTTCGCCGACCTTCGCACTTCGACTTCGGACTTCGTCGAACGTCGCTTCGTCGGCCGACTTCGCGATCACCGGATCGTGACTCGAACCCGGACCGCGGGCGGTCCCGTAGATCCGGCCTCGCCCTTTATATACCTTCGTGTTTGCCTCGCTTTGTACTTTAGATTCGAGCTGGTTTGCCCACCGTCGATACATCTCGCTTTTCCCCACTTATCCCCTGCTGAGCGTCGATTCCGGCGAGTATCCCCAGTCATCGTAACATAAGCTCGAATCTACCCTCTCCCAACCGACGCTCCGCCCTCCTCCTCTTTTCCCCACCGTCCGCGCCCTCCGCCGACCTCGGCGACCTCGCCAACCTGTCGCAACCCACCCCACAACCCGATCCTACCCCGCAATCCCCCGCGGACGCCCTCACCCTTCGACTAAGCCAACTTTCCCTCGCCCCCGCCCCGCCGATGTCGCTCGATATCAACCAATTCGCTGAATCCCTCAAAACGGCCATCGTCGACGGGCTCGCCGGAGCCCGCTCGGCGACCGCGCCCAAGAACTACGTTCAAGCCCCCGATGCCTACGATGGCTCGCGCGCGGGTTACGAAACGTTCCGCCGCAACCTCCTCCTCTACATCCAGGCGATCCCGAAGGATCGCGACCGCATCCTCGCGGCGCTCGGCTTCCTCACGAAGGACGACGCCGATGCCTGGGCCCGCAACTGGACCCACGACCACGACGTCCGCACGACCACGACGACGTGGGAGGAGTTCCTTCACGAGCTCGACGAGAAGTTCCTCGACCCGCGCATCGCGGAGTACGCTCGCGAGAAGATCGCCCACCTCCGCCAAGGCCGCGATGCCGCCGATGTCTTCTTCCTGAAGTTCGACGAGCTCCGCGCTAAGGCCGGCTTCATCGTCCCCGAGTACCACGACGTTATCCTCGTCGACTACCTCCGCCGCGCGCTCCGCTCCGCGCTCGTCCTCGCCGTGATGCAGACCCACGAGCAGCACCGCGCAACGCGCAACGCCATCGCGGAAACGCTCATCGCGAGCGGCGCGCTCACCGAGGACCAGGCCAAGAAGGTCCGCGAGAACGTCGCCGCCCAGGCGCTCAAGAACATCACCTACAAGGAGTTCCGGGCCTACGCCCTGGACCAGGACCCCGTCATCCGCCGCCACGGCGACGCCGACCACGCTCCGGCGCCGCCGCGCCCCGCGCCCCGCGTCTTCAGCGCGGCGCAGACGTACACGCCCCCGCCGCCGCCCCCGGCGGCCCCCGCGGTCGCTACAACCACTTCGGCGACCTTCGCGGCCCACGCTCATCGCGCCCCCGCTCCGGCCGCGCCCGCCGCTCAAGTTCCCCGCGACCCGGACCCGATGGACGTCGACCGCCACCGCGCGCGCGCCTTCGGGCTATGCTACCGCTGCAAGAAGCCGGGCCACATCGCGCGCGACTGCAAGGAGACTGACCTCCGCGAGGTCATTCGAGGCCTCACCATCGACGACCTCTACGAGATCTCGAAGATCGTCGCCGGCCGCTCGACCGCGGTCGAAGGAGCCCTCGAGGAGGATCGCGTCGAGGTCGCCGAGGACAACGAGGACCAGGATTTTGTCGTCCCGCAGTGATGTTCACGCGCTCGCTGTGGGAATCCGAAGGAGTACCGTCTCTACCGAATACAGACCCCCAATTCGCCGATACGATACCTCCGCGTGACCACCTAAGAAACGTCGAAGCTTGCCCTTCGACCCTAAGGCAAATGTCCCTCCGCCTCACCGTCACGGCGCTCGACACCGCCGAACGCTTCGAAGCCCGCGCTCTGCTCGATAGCGGCTGCACCACCTCGAGCATCGACCGCGACTTTGTTAAACGCAAGCAGCTCACCACCCAACCCGCCGCCGTCGTCCGGGCCGTCTACAACGCCGACGGGTCGGTCAACGGGTTCATCAAGGAGTACGTCGAACTCCTCGTCGTCGTCCGCGACGCCGCCGGGGCCGTGCACTCCGAGAAGCGCGACTTCCCCGTCGCGAACCTTGGCGGCAAGCAAGACTTGTTCCTAGGCCACGACTGGCTCAAGGAGCACAACCCCGAGATCGACTGGCAGCGCAACACGCTTCGCTTCTCGCGCTGCCCGCCGCGC
Source organism: Auricularia cornea (assembly GCA_030578095.1). NCBI lineage: Eukaryota > Fungi > Basidiomycota > Agaricomycetes > Auriculariales > Auriculariaceae > Auricularia > Auricularia cornea. The sequence continues at coordinate 38,897 of JARLTE010000009.1, read as the reverse complement.
TGCAACATGCCCGCGCCGCCCACGCCGCCCCCACCCGAACACGCCCCGTACCTCGCCGACCTCAACGCGAACCTCATCGCGTCTCTGGACGGCTTCGCGGAGCACGAGGGCGAGTATATTCGCGCCTTCGAGTCCATCTCGACGCGTATCGAGCAAGAGGCTCGCCCGGTCGTCACGGCCGACATCCCGCCGCAGTATCGCGAGTTCCGCGATGTCTTCGAGAAGAAGGAGTTCGACAAGCTCCCGCCGCACCGCCGATGGGACCACGAGATCAACTTGAAGCCAGGATGGGAGGGCGACCGCAAGATGCGCGGCAAGGTGTACGCCCTGTCCCCGAGGGAGCAGGAGGCCATGAACGAGTTCCTCGACGAGAACCTCGCTACCGGGCGCATCCGCCCCTCGAACTCGCCCATCGCGGCGCCCTTGTTCTTTGTAGGCAAGAAGGACGGCGGCCTCCGCCCGACGATGGACTACCGCCGTCTTAATGATCACACCGTTCGCGACTCGTACCCGCTGCCCCTCGTCGCCGACGTCCTTACCAAGATCAAAGACGCGAAGTACTTCTCGAAGTTCGATGTTCGATGGGGGTACAACAATGTGCGCATTCGCCCCGGCGACGAGTTCAAAGCCGCCTTCATAACGAGCCGCGGGCTGTTCGAACCGACGGTCATGTTCTTCGGCATGACCAACAGCCCCGCCACGTTTCAGCGTATGGTCGACGACATCTTCGGCGACCTGATTCGCAGGGTCGTCCTTATCGTCTACATGGACGATCTCCTGGTCTTCACCCGCACACTCGAGGACCACCGCCAGGCCGTTCGCTCCGTCCTCGAACTGTGCCGCCAAACCGGCCTGTATCTCAAGCTCGAGAAGTGCGAGTTCGAGAAGCAGAAGGTCACCTTCCTCGGCCTCGTCATCGGAGACGGTCAGGTCACCATGGACCCCGCGAAGGTCGACGCAGTTCGCCGATGGCCCGTACCCACGACACTTCGCGAAGTTCGGTCGTTCATGCAGTTCTGCAACTTCTACCGCAACTTCATCCCGCGCTTCGCCCACGTCACGAAGCCGTTCAACAGGCTCACGGAGAAGAAAGTCGTCTTCCACTGGGGCCCGGAGCAACAGAAGGCGTTCGCCGACCTTCGCGATGCCGTCTGCGACGATGTGACGCTGCTCCTTCCGCAAGATCGCGCACCTTTCCGCCTCGAGACGGACGCGTCCGAGTACGCCGCCGGTGGCGTCCTGCACCAGATCATCAACGGCAAGCCGCGCCCGCTGGGCTTCTTCAGCAAGAGCTTCAACCCCGCGGAGCGCAACTACGAGATCTACGACAAGGAGATGCTCGCGGTCATGTTGTGCCTCCAGCACTGGCGCCACTTCCTCAAGGGCGCGCCGAAGTTCGAGATCTGGACCGACCACCAGAACCTCCAGTACTTCCGCGAGCCGCAAAAGCTCAACCGCCGGCAAGCGCGCTGGTTCACCGAACTCGCGGAGTACGACTTCACCCTCCACCACCGGCCGGGGCGCACGAATATCATCGCCGACGAGCTCAGCCGGAGGGGGAAGCCTAAAGGGGGGGTGAAAGACAACGTCGACATCGTCCTCCTGCACCCAGATCGTTTTCGCCAGCTCGCCGAGGAGCACAACGACGAGCTCGGGGTCGTAATCCGCGCGCTCGGCTTCGCAGACGAAGACGACCTGCTCGACGAGATTCGAAGGAAGCACGCTAACCGCGACGATCTCGTACGCAAGGCCCTCGCCGCGGGCAAGAAGGAGTTCGTCGAGCTCAACGACATCGTCGAGTACCGCGGCAAGGTGTACGTCCCCAAGGATCGCTCTCTGCGCGAGCGAATCGTGCGCGCATTCCACGATACGGCGATCGCGGGCCACCCCGGCCGCTTCAAGACGCAGGAACTTGTGTACCGGCACTACTGGTGGCCCGGCATGGTGGGCTACATTCGTCGATACGTCGAGGCGTGCGACATATGCCAGCGCATCAAACCGCGCAACGGGCCTCTCGCGGGGCCGCTACACCCGAACGAACCTCCACCGCGTCCATGGGAGGTCGTCTCTGCCGATATCATCGGCCCCCTCCCGGAGTCGTTCGGCTTCAACGCTATCTTCGTCGTCGTCGACCGGCATAGCAAGCTCGTCATCATCTGTCCGACCCACGTCACCGTGACGTCCGAGGGCGTCGCCCGCCTGTACCGCGACTACGTCTTCAAGAGGTTCGGCCTCTTCAAGAAGATCATCAGCGATCGCGGCCCCCAGTTCGTATCGGCGTTCGCGCGCGACTTCTACAAGCTCCTTGGGATTGAGGCTAACCCGTCGACGGCCTACCACCCGCAAACGGACGGTCAGACGGAGCGCGAGAACGCCGAGATCGAGAAGTACCTTCGCGCCTGGATCAACGCACGCCAGGACGACTGGGCCGACTGGCTCTCGCTCGCCGAGTTCACGATCAACAACCGGGTGTCGTCCGCGACGCACGAATCCCCCTTCTTCGTCAACCACGGCCGCCACCCGCGCATGGGCTTCGAACCTCGGCGAGCTGTTACGAACGAGTCCGCGGCCCAGTTCGCTAAGCGCATGGAGAAGACGTGGCAGGAGACCCAAGCCGCCCTCACCAAGGCAGCCGAGCTCATGAAGACGCAGTACGACCGGCGTCGTGGCCCTTCGCGACAGCACAAGGTCGGCGACCTCGTCTGGCTCGAGTCCACGAACCTCAAGCTTGCGGTGTCCTCGAAGAAGCTCGCCGAGCGGCGCTACAGGCCGTTCAAGATCCTCGAGAAGCTCGGTCACGCGTCGTTCAAGCTCGAGCTGCCCGAGGCGTGGAAGAACCTGCACCCCGTATTCCACGAGAGCCTCATCACCAAGTACGTCGGCCCCTTCGCGCGCCACCAAGAGCGCGCTCCGCCACCGCCTCCTACCGTCGTCGACGACCACGAGGAGTACGAGATCGAGGAGATCCTCGACTCGCGGAAGTTCGGGCGCGGCGTCTCCTACCTCGTCAAGTGGGTGGGGTATGGTCGCGAGCACAACTCCTGGATCCCGCGAAAGCACCTCGGCAACGCTGCCGGCGCGCTCGAAGACTTCCACAAGAAGCATCCCGGGAAGCTGCGCCACCTGTTCGAAGACGACCCGCCGACCCCTCGAACCGTCTTCCCGCGTTCGCTATTCCCCCCGGACTTCTTCGCGCGCCAGCACACCGAGGGCATCGACTTCTCGCTCCCCGACCAGGCGACCGCCGCGCGTGTCGCCCTTCAACGCGAGTGACATCGTCGACCGCTCAGGCCTAGTAGGGGGGTTATGTTGCGGCTCAAGCCCTTTTTCCGCTATCGCCGCCTCTTTATCGGCCTTCGCGCACTACGCCGTCACTCGCCTTCACTTCGCCGACCTTCGCACTTCGACTTCGGACTTCGTCGAACGTCGCTTCGTCGGCCGACTTCGCGATCACCGGATCGTGACTCGAACCCGGACCGCGGGCGGTCCCGTAGATCCGGCCTCGCCCTTTATATACCTTCGTGTTTGCCTCGCTTTGTACTTTAGATTCGAGCTGGTTTGCCCACCGTCGATACATCTCGCTTTTCCCCACTTATCCCCTGCTGAGCGTCGATTCCGGCGAGTATCCCCGGTCATCGTAACAGTTACCCAAGAAAAGCACATCTCCCCGGTGAACGCGCAGCGGGCGCACTACGCATATCAGCCGACCGAGGGGACGGGGATGACACGGAGGTACGCACCTGGCTTATCGAAGAGTACACGCTCTGGTGGCGCGTCAGGAGCTGCGGGAATCGCACACCCCCGACTCGGGCGGAGAACCCGAGCTGGTACAGGTGCTCCTCCCTCGCACACTCGACGAGCGACGCGTCGCACGCGGGGATCGTCTCCCACATTTCGCCCTCCTCGAGAGCGGCGAAACGAGCAGCGCCAGGGGCGCCCGGGAAGTACTGTCGGATGCGCAAAGCGTAGTGGCGAGCGGCACCCACGAGGACGCGGAGAAGCTCGAGCGTGGCAGTCGCGTCCGGCAGTCCGAGCGAACCACGCGACTCGACCAAGGAGACGCGACCGCGCACCAACATCTCTCGCGCGTGCATCTCCGAGCGAACCCCGGGACGATCGAATCCGATGCGGAGGCGCATCCACTGCTCGGTGAGGGACAACAACTGGGTGCCGACGAGGCGAGGAAAGTACAACGCGATGACACCAAACAACCGTTCGCTGTCGGCGAGGATCGCGAACTCCTCGACCCGGTCTACAAGGGGACCGTCGAGGGTAGGTTCCATGACACACACGGCACGTCGCGGCTCGTCCTTGGGGGGGGTTATGTTCCGCCGGGACTCCCGAAGGCAAGGACGACCCGCTGACGACCCAGACGGAACTCTCACGGAGGCCCGTGGGGGAGGTATATAAGCAAGCGCGAGATCCGTGATGTACCCTAGTCTTTGGATTCTTGGTCTCTCAGAGTCTTTGTGCGTGCACTTGGCCTGGGAGCGTTCCTCCAGCACCGCCGCGCCTCTGGGCCGCGGCGGCGCCCCACCTCTGGTCCGAGGCCTCGGGTCCCACACGTCGTAGACCTTGGGTGCGTGGGAGTAGAGGCGAGTACTCCTCATCAGCCTTGGGTCCCCTCCAGAGGCTCGAGCGGGACTCCCGTCGGGACCCTCTCGTGGGTCTCTCTCCCTCCGTACGCCTGCTCTGCGCTTCCACCGTCGCGGGCGAGAGTCAAGGGTCGGGTTGGGGTGTCTCCTAGGGAGAGAGATGCGGTCCGTGTGAGGGTGGGCTGCGGGTGGTGTTCCACTCGTAGGCTCTCGCTTTGCGCGGTTGCCGGCTGGCCGCAACAAAAAAGCTGCAACCGCAGCGCTGACGATTGACCCGCAGAATGTGAAGGCACGTTTCCGGCGCGCGCTCGCTCGCAGAGACCTTGGTATGCTCCAGGCGGCTGTCCGAGGTACGCGTGTCAAGCTCTGCATTCTGGCTCAATGTAATGAGCTCGAGTATATTTCAAGATGGCTCTTGCTTTATCGCCAAACCTTCTCGAAGCACGGGCGGAACTCGCAGCTGCCCAGGCGCGCCTGCAAAGTGGCGAAGGTATCATGACTTTCACAAGCGAGAGCGAGGACGAAGCACCCGCCCTCGATGAATATCCGATCTCTTCGGACGACGAGAGCGATTCGAGCGACTACCAACATGTCGGCAATGTGTTCCGCCGGGACTTCCGAAAGCAAGGACGACCCGCTGACGACTCAGACGGAACTCTCACGGAGGCCCGTGCAGGAGGTATATAAACAAGCGCGAGACCCACGATGTACCCTAGTCTTTGGATTCTCGGTCTCTCAGAGTCTTTGTGCGTGCACTCGGCCTGGGAGCGTTCTTCCAGCACCGCCGCGCCTCTGGGTCGCTGAACTGCACGGAACTTGCAAGGAACCAGCTAAGACTGCTATCTGAATCAAGGAGAACTACTATGAAGATGATCACTACTATGAATGAACACTCCAAAGAAGAACGGCCGCTACTACTAAGCTACCTAGTGCAGAGCACACAGTAGAATCCCAGCAGAACGTAGAAATAGATGTATAGAGGGGGAGAGTGGTCACCACGAATCGTTCCGCGAACGGGATTCGATGCTTGGGGACGGACGTTCTGAGAAGCCCGGGTTCCGCGCAAGCGAGTTGAGAGTTCAATCCACACACACGAAGTGGAGGACGAAGTTGGTTCGCGCGAGCGAGAGACGGATGATGCACAGATCGACGAACGAAGTGCGCACCTGGGAGAGATTGTTGAGGGTCGAGATCGAGAGCTGAGGCCGACGCTACGGCTGAGACGCGAGGGAAGACGAGAGGACGAGGGCGAAGACAAGTCACGCGACGCGGTTCGCGGAGACGCTGACCGCAACGACGCTGAGAGTGAGGGAGGTGCCGAACTCTACCCGGCTCGAACGGGACTCAAGTTGCAACCGAGCCTCAACCAGACCACTGGGCTGCTCTCACCGGGCTCGATACCGGGCTACGACGTTGGTCAGGAAGTACTAAAGATTGAGTGGGGATCGCCTTCGGGCTATATACATGTGAGAGTCCAAAATCAGGGGTGGGAGCCCCGTCTGCCTTTCCGGGAAGCGAAGACTCGTACATACGGTCCACGAACTGCGGAGGCACAGCGAACCGTCATTTCTCCGTCGCTGGAGCCAATGAGAGTGCGCCAAACGAGTCATAGAACGCGACCGAAGGTTGAGGAATGACTCTGCCGATCGTGAACGGCGTGGCGAACGAGTGCCGGGTGCGTGATGGATAATCCAGGCTGTGCCGAACCTTGCGCTAGGGTCCGGGATACTGGTCGACCGGGTTCGAGATTCACGTTGCCAAGGGCAGAAAGAGTCTTGAGACAAGGGCTGGCCTCTGCCGTGGCGTTGCCGGGCGTGCGCGTTCGTGGTTCGTGCCAGGGCGCCGGTGCAGCTGACCTTGCATCGCGTTCGAGAATGTCCCATTGCACGTGTTCGCGCGGATTCCGCAGCGTCGTTCGTCGATCCAGGAGAGTGCTGAGTGCCGGGGGAACCGGGGAGGGAGCGCGCGAAGGGAGTTCGCGGCGCAGTTCGCGGTGAGCGCACGGAGTTCGCGGTTGACGCTCCGCGAGTGAATGGCTATGAACCACCGTCCTTGTGTGCGCAGGAGCGTGGTGCATTACACGAGTTGTATGCAGGAACGCGTCGTCGTGAAGTTGGTGGAAGGCGAGGGAGGCGGCGAACCGAGTTCGCGCTTGCGGTTCGCGCTTGCGGGTCACGCCGGCTGGGCCCGAACCGCATACACGGTGCACGAACGAGCTTTGTGCAACTAGTTCTGCGTACCACTGGCTTGTTCCTTGTCAAAGAGAGCTTGAATCGAGGTCGAGTGCGTGTTCGCGGTGGTGGTGATCGTTCGCCGTTGCCAGTTCGCGCTGAAGTTGTACCGGGAACTGAGGCGAATTCGCGCAATTTTCGAGTGGGTTGATTTCTGCCCGATCAGTGCGCGTCCGATGCTGCGCGAGGCCAAGCGCGGCCTGGTCTCGAGCCTCGTGTCGGAGGGATGCGAGCCGGTTGAGGAGACCGGGCGGGGCGGTTTTGACATTATGTTGCGGCCAGCGGCGGGTGACCACCGCAGCCACGGGTGGGAGGGACCACCCGGGGCTCGCATAGCGCGAACTGCACCATCCCCGGCCGGCCTGACAGTGAGCGACCGCCATAGGTCGGGCTGCAGGAGCAGGGCACGAAGGAGGTGACGCTCGGGGGCATTGCATCACCCGAGCGGCGGCTCTGCAATGCTGAGAGGACGCTCGCCGTCCGTCCTCCTATGCAGAGGCCGCGCTCGCACTGGGCTCGAGACCGTGAGATGCGGGGCGCCGCGCGTGGGGAGCGCACGGCGCGGACAACACTCCTCGCCGGAATGGGGCAGAGAGCTTGAGAATGTCAAAACCAGAGTACGTACATCGCAGAGCCGCTGCCTTATGTACTGAGAGCGCGGAGAGACCCGTTGGATCACAGTATCAATGGTATCCGGCAGGTAGCTCGAGCTGGGCGAAGCTAGGCGAGCCGATGCGGGCGAGTCCCGTCGGGAGTCCCGCCAACGAGTGTCCGGTGTCGGCTCTGTCGTCCGATACAGCGCGCGTGGCTCGTGCGCGGAGCCAGCGAGCCGTGCGCGCAGACGATGACGGCCTCTACCGCAGGCCCGAGTTGCAGAGGAGGGTCTGTGCCACAGAGCTTGCCTATGAGGGCATGCTCGGCGGGACAGCCGGCAACCGCGCAGAGCGAGAGCCTACGAGTGGAACACCACCCGCAGCCCACCCTCACACGGACCGCATCTCTCTCTCTAGGAGACACCCCAACCCGACCCTTGACTCTCGCCCGCAACGGTGGAAGCGCAGAGCAGGCGTACGGAGGGAGAGAGACCCCCGAGAGGGTCCCGACGGGAGTTCCGCTCGAGTCTCTGGAGGGGACCCAGGGCTGATGAGGAGTACTCGCCTCCACTCCCACGCACCCAAGGTCTACGACGTGTGGGACCCGAGGCCTCGGACCAGAGGTGGGGCGCCGCCGCGGCCCAGAGGCGCGGCGGTGCTGGAAGAACGCTCCCAGGCCAAGTGCACGCACAAAGACTCTGAGAGACCAAGAATCCAAAGACTAGAGTACAGGCATTGCGTCGCGCTCTTCTTATACGCCACTCTCGGTGGTCCGTCGGTTGTCTTGGGTCCCGACGGGAGTTCCGCTTGATGGTCGCTACGATCCTCGAGCTTGCTTCCCTCTCACGAGACGCCATTGGCGGAACATAACCCCCCCCCAAGGTCGAGGTCGTAGCGGGGTTTGCGCCTTACCCTCCTTCCCCGGCTGACCCCTCCGGGATGGAACGGCCGTTGTCCGCGCGTCGGGACGATTTCGACCTCGCCCTCGTCCGCGAACAGCTCTTCGGCCAGCTGGCCCTCGTGCTCCCCTCCTATGTGGAGAGCCCCGCCCTTCTCTTGACCGAGCGTTGGCTCCGGTTGCTCGTGGGTCTGGACGATGTTGACTTTTGGCGAGCGATGAGGGCCTGGGAGGATCGCATTCGTGCCTGGCTCAGCGTTGTGCACTCCCGTAGTGCCACGGATGGTCCGCTCCGTTCACCGGTGTTGGAGTTACTTGTCGAGGTGGGGCTGTCGGCTCGGGCGTATTGCTTGCATGTCGCCGATATGACTCCCTCACCGCTCGCGGCGGTCCTCCGCGCATACGGGGAGCGGACACGCTCCTTGTTCGACGACTCTCCGTCGCAGAGGACCCTCGACAACGCGTCCCCTCGTCGCCTCCACCTCTCCGCTCTTGGTCTGCGGGAGCGCGCCAGAGGCGCGCGGGCGGTAGCGAGTTCGGTTGCGGGGAGACAGGGTGTCCGGCCGGCGCTCCGCAGCGTGCGGCTTTCCTCTCGTCGCTTGCTTCTTGCGCTGACCGCCCTGTAGTGTCGCCGTTGCATCGACGCCGTCTTACCCTGTTTCCTCTGGTCGTGGCAACCCGACTTGTCTTGCGCAGGGTGCGTGGCGACAGGCGTGGTGTGCGAGGATGTTTCCCCGTCTCCTCCGGATCAGTTCGTGCTGTTCATCCCGCGCGCCGCCTCGCCGCGGACGTGCGAAGCGACGCTCTCCGAGCACGGATTGTGACCGGGCGTCCGGCCCGAGCACCGGTGCCCGAAGCGGAAAGGCAGGCGCGGGTCGGGTGCGGGACTCCCGTCGGGAGTACCGTTACGACCCCTTCGGCGATCTCAGTCCTTCTGCGTCGAGTCTCAGGGAGTGGGACGTAGCTCGCAGTGTTCTCAACGCCCCCTGGCCCGGTGGCCGCTTGTGGAATAGCGTTTGTCGGATACTTTTGCGAGTATAAAGTTCGACGTCGAGTCCCGTCAGTGACTCCGCCTCTTGACTTCGTACTTGTCGAATGGCTCGTTCTGTGTTGCCCACCCGCCCCTCGTCGCGTGAGCGCTCGCCGTCTCCGGTCTCGTACTCGCCGTTGCCGCTGGAGCCGCACCCCGAGCTCGAGCTGCGAGAGCTTCTCCACCGTCGACGGCTTTTCCTGGACCTCGTGGCGCTCCTGCCGTCCCCCACCGGCCTGGAGCTCATCCTGGTCGGACTGTTGGAACATTGGATCGCGTTGAACCAGTTTCCTCCCCGCGAGCCGGCTTTGGGTCTGGACCAGCTCGAGCTGTACCGCAAGATGCGACGCGCCGTCCGTCGAGTACGCGATCGCGTCCTGTCCCGCAGCGAGCGCGCGTGGTTCGAGCGTCGTGTCGTGACCCTCGTGCGCCGATGGTACGAGACTCTGGACGCGCGTGCCCCTCTATTGCCCCTGGAGGACGCCTGGTTCGCGTCCGACCCCGAGGACGTCTTCGACCGGACGTGGACCAGCGACGATCCTGGGCCTTGCCTGGATCCTCTTCGACGTGCTCGCGACGAGCGTATCAGTGCTCTTCGTCGCGAGCTCGGCCTTGCCGACAGCGACGAGGACGGGGAGGGGGAGAATCCCAGCGATTGGGGTTCCGGCGGTGGTCGCGCGTCCTCGCCCGAGCGGGAGTCCCGCACGCGTCCCGCTCGCCGCGCTTCGCGTCGCGCGCGATCGAGCGAGCCCGAAGTGGTGGTCGCCGAGGTACCGGTGCGTCTTCCCGTCCTTCGCGTTGCGCGTGTGCTGACCTCGGCCGCTTTGCAGTGCGCTCGTTGTACGCGCTTGGAGCGCGAGTGTCTCGGTCGAGTCCATCCGCGCACGAGGCGCGTGAACCGTTCCTGCCGTGCGTGTCGCGACGGACATCGTCCTTGCGCTGGGGCCGAATGGCCGTTGGTAGGACGGGAGGGTCACGCTGTCGGGGAGAGAGTGTCCGCCCTCGTGGAGGTCGCGGAGACGCGGGCGCAGGAGGCGAGGGACGGGCAGGTGGATCTCCGTCGTCGCGTTGCGGGGCTACATGCTGCCGTCGCGGAGCAGGACGTCGTCGTCGAGCGTGTGCACCGTCTCGCCGCTTCTCTCGTGTAGTCGTAGAATGCCTTTGTCGTGCCTTGAAGATTGAAATGAATTGCAAGTTTGGCTTGTCAGAATAGTGTGAAAGTCGTAAATCCGAGAAAGACTCAGCGAAGAAGGTCTCCTCGAGTCCCCGGTCGGGTCTCCGTAGGACGTCCGACGGGTTTCTCAAGCGATCGTGTGCTGAGACAGGAGGTGCCTTCGGCTTCGGGATCGGGTTTGCCAAGCCCGTCCTTGTCGTACGTGCGCGCGCGGGGATCTGCGCTCGCTAAGGTGGCATCTCGTGCGCTCGCTCGTGTCGGGACCCGTTCGTCGGTCGCAGCACGCTTCGTGCGGGTCGCAGCAGAGAGCCGATTACAGTCGTCGGGAACCTTGGCCCTGGTCGTGCGCGAGGTGTAGTAGTCCTTCGCGTCGTCCGTGTGGTGCGAAGGGAGAGGTTGTGGTACAGAGACAAGAGTTGGTATATGGTGGGAGAGTTGTTCGGCCTCGGGTCTCGTGAGGATCGGGGAGCAGCGAGGCGGCACAGGCATCGTTACGCCGCACCGCGATGGTGTGTTAGTCTTTGGATTATGTTGCGGCCAGCCGGCAACCGCGCAGAGCGAGAGCCTACGAGTGGAACACCACCCGCAGCCCACCCTCACACGGACCGCATCTCTCTCTCTAGGAGACACCCCAACCCGACCCTTGACTCTCGCCCGCAACGGTGGAAGCGCAGAGCAGGCGTACGGAGGGAGAGAGACCCCCGAGAGGGTCCCGACGGGAGTTCCGCTCGAGTCTCTGGAGGGGACCCAGGGCTGATGAGGAGCACTCGCCTCTACTCCCACGCACCCGAGGTCTACGACGTGTGGGACCCGAGGCCTCGGACCAGAGGTGGGGCGCCGCCGCGGCCCAGAGGCGCGGCGGTGCTGGAGGAACGCTCCCAGGCCAAGTGCACGCACAAAGACTTTGAGAGACCAAGAATCCAAAGACTAGAGTACAGGCATTGCGTCGCGCTCTTCTTATACGCCACTCTCGGTGGTCTGTCGGTTGTCTTGGGTCCCGACGGGAGTTCCGCTTGATGGTCGCTACAATCCTCGAGCTTGCTTCCCTCTCATGAGACGCCATTGGCGGAACAGCCAACCTCATACGATCTTGCATCCGCGGTCGTTCGCCCTTCGCGATCCCAAGGCGGCCGACGCGGGGCGTGGAGTGATGGATGATGGCTTGGTTCGCCGCGCAGGTGTTCGCGGGCTTCGGATCCGAGCCGGCATCGGTGTGGGTGATACCTATATATACGGGCGCCGGCCCTCCCCTTGTATCCTGGGTTTGATCTGGTCTATCTACCGCTTTATCCGCGCTCGTTCTCCTTCCCCCCGCCCTTGGGCCCCTCTCTGGCGAGCGATATCGACGGTGACCCTGACAAAGGTTCTCGGGTGAGGAGTCGCCGGCCGCATCCAAGAAGAAGCAGAAGGTGTTGCCCGAGGCGCCGCGTATGCGCCAGCCGCGCCACTCGATACGCCGGCTCCGCGGCTCCGCCTTGTGCGCCAGTTCCTCGCGCGTTGTCGACGATGGGGACAGCGAGGCCGAGGAGGACGATGAGAACAGCGACTATTGCGAGGAGTCCGCTACGCGCCACACGCGCATCCGCGTTCCCGTTCACGACGCAACCGTGACCAACTTCGCCATGTCGGGCAACGTGCGCCTCGTGCAGATCTTCCGCAACTTGATCCTCGCCCAGGAGGACCTCTTCAACTACCTCCTCATCCAGTCCTTCGTCAACACGCATCTCGCCAGTGGCAACATGCCCGCTCCCGCGTCCGTCGAGGCCGACTTCTCGGAGCTCCCGGTGCGCTTGGAGGCGGAGAGGGATGCGATGGGGACCCCGAGGACCAGAACTAGTCGCGTTTGCTTGCTTGTCGCCGTCGCCGCTGCCGCATGTCGTTTTCTTGTCGCCTTCGCATTTGTTCGCCCGCACCGCATGTACCGTAGTCGTTGCCGAAATGAGAAAAGGCCTCTGGCCCTAGACGAAAATATGGTCCCCCAGGCAGCCGTAATGCGCCCACATCTTGCTGAGTAATGACCGGAATTGAAAGTCTTGAGGGAATGGTGTTGGCATATGTCGAAAGGAGCGCATTCTTGAATAAATAGACCAAATCTTGTTCCTTCACTGTGGGCCGTCGTCCCGCTCTTCTTCATCCACTTCTTCCTCTTCTTCTTCGTTGTCCACTGCCTGGGGCGCGTTCGCGCGTTCCCAAACGTACTGCGGCGTGTTCTCGACGATTTGTTTGACGTTGTACCGCACGTCCGCCCTCGCGTGATAAAGACGTACGCGCGCAGCCGCGATGCGGTCCACGATAACCGATGAGTCGAGTTCCGCCAAGATGTATGATCCACCGGAGTGCCGCCGCAATACGATGAAGGGACCGAGCCAACGGGGCTTGGGCTTACGATTGTGTTCCATCTCGATTCGCGAATTCTTGACCAGAACGAGAGTGCCGGGTGCGATGTCCTTCGGTGCGCGGAGCCTCTTGTAGCTGCGCAGCATTCGCTCTGCGGCGCGCTCGCGGAACCTCTTGATGCGCTCGCGCATCGCTTCAATGTCTTCATCCCGCTTCTCGATTTGTCGTGCCCGCGTTGCGATGAGATCCTCCGTAGTCATGGGTGGCTGCATTGGTGGAACCAGCCAAGTCGCCTGCTCGAAGTCGAGGGGGAGGATGGGTTCGCATCCATGCACCATACGATACGGCGACATTCCGAGGTGCCGTTTCGCCGTAACGTGTTCTGCCCAAAAGACTGAATGCGCTTTGGAAACCCACTTGTTCGGCTCCTTGCCGCAGGCCTTCATGAGGGACTCCCGTACGTCGAAGTGCTTGCGTTCTACGATGCCGTTCGCTCGCGATTTGTATGCCGAGATCTTGATATGCTGGATGCCGTGCTTGATGACCAGGTACTCGACCGCATTGACGATGTCCGCGCTGTTGTCCGTAACGATTTCGCCTACTACGCCCCATCGGCAGAGGATCTCCTCGAAGATGAACCGTCCAAGGGAGGGACCGTTGACCTTCGCGAGTGCCCGCCATTCCGGGTAACTGGCCATCGCGCATCGTCCTTGCACCATCGCCTTCTTGCCCTCCGATGCGATTGACATCAGCATTACGTCGATGTGGGACTTGAAGAAAAGGCCAGGGATGAAGGGGACCGATTGCGGAATGCGTTGATGGGGAGCCACTTGCTCCCGGACTCCCATGTCCATAAAATGCAACCGTCCAAAAGACGCGAGCGCCCACCCAAATACGCAAAGGATGTGTTATATGACTCTTAGAGCCATGTACCAACTTTAAGTGAACTCCCATGGACCACAAATACAGAGATTCCAATATAAAACACGGCGTCGACGTATATGAGCTCAGCAGCCGTAAAGGAGGTTTAAAGCCCGTCGAGAAGCCCCAGTTTGCTTCCCAGAAGGCGGCGAACAGGCAATAGAGTGCGAGAAAGAGCCCTTATGGAGGGGAAGAACACCGAGAACGCGAGCGACATCGGAAACGGCTTCAAACCTAATCCGAGTCATCGAATCGGCCCGGACCACCGAATGGAAGTTACCGTTATGGCACAAGCCAGCCTTGTCCGCATCCACGCCAAACAGACGCGGCTCCTTTCCCTGAGGCGCATATAAGCGGTCAACCAGCTGCATAACCTGCTCACCGCGGGCCTGCGACAACGCGCGTATCATATAATCTCCAAGAGGAGGAGACTTAGAAAATCAACACAAACGCCAGGATATACGCTTAGTGCACCGACTTGCAGGCCGCCAATAAGCTTATACCATAGCTATTGTGCTGATAATCCAAGCCTCAAGTTATAAACAAGGTGCCGACGGGACCGAGAGTCTTAAGCGCGCGCTTAAGGATGAGCACTTAAGCAAGCAAGCAGTTACAGGACTTCAATCCCAGCTCCCCCCAGTTCGCTTTTAACCGAGAGGCGAGGTAACGCGTCCCTCACCATCTCAATACATATCTCATCCTGCGATTATACCAGAAGGGACGTAACCCACGAGAATGAGGGAGTTTTCATCTCAAAACCAATCCACCGCTGCGCCCAACAAATTGTGGCGGAAAATAGCCCCAAAAAACGCTCCTCAGTATACCACGACTTGTACGCGACGCTCTACATAAATCTACAATTCCTAATTATAAATAGGGACGTCTCCCAGTCGTTCTCATCGCGACTCGGTTGCAAAAACACCGTTGTACACCCCTCCCCCGCCTGCGCCATCCGCCCCACAAGGCTCCCACACGCTCTATGCAAGCAACGGCAAATTCAAAGCTAGTACGAACCCGCCATCCCTCCCTCTCAACTCTAAAGACAAGAAATACTGTCATGGAGGGTGCGGGAAGTTCTTTTCGCGCACCGGGAACCTCGAGAGGCACTGGGAGTCCATCCCAGCTTGCGAACGACGTCATGCGGAGGCAGTTACTGGTACGGATTGCGAGAGCGGGTATATCCGCTCGATCTCGCGCCGTATTCGCAAGGCGCAGAAGGGGAAATGCTCTTCGAAGATAAAGCTGTAATACCGAATTAGCAAACAAGCACGCCGTTACGATTCCGCCCCACTGCAACGCGGTCAATGAAAGCCGCAGCAAAGAAGCGGTGCAGACGACCCTCACGACTGTCCACTGTAACTAGCGAGACAGCCAGCGCACAATTCAGCGCCACAATCCCGCCAAGCTGGAGCAACATGCTAATTTCCAAAGCGCCGGGCTCCGGTCCTCTCAGATTTGAGCGCGTGCTATAAACAGAAACGGCGCGGCTTTCTGGACGTTAAACATTGGGGGGATCCACTCTGACAGCCCGCTCACCGGCGGATGATGCCCAAACTTAGCTAGTTTCCCACAGCCTCGAGCGACCAACGCGCGTACGGCGCTTGAGAAATTTTAAGCGCCGTGAAATGCCAGTCCGACTGACCGGAGAGCCAATGAAATCACAATCTCAGCAATAAAAGGCTCATGTATCCCGCCGCAAGAGCCCGTCGCTCACTTCCCCCTCTCCCCTCGCCCATCTACACTCCCCCACCGCTCACAATGTCCAACGCCAAAAAGCCCTCTCGCGCCGACAACAACGCGGCGAACGCGCCAGTTCAGGCGAACGCGCCGGCTCAGGCGCCGACGCCGACTCCCGCTGCCCCTCCGACGCACGAGCACGACGGCGCTCTCCCCGAGCTCAGCGCAGACCAAGTGGGCGCGCCAGAGCAGGTGGCAGGCCAAGAGCCCCCGTCTGAGTCGGACGGCGGGGCGACTCCCAGGCCCTCGAACGCAGCCATCGCGCCCGCCGATCCGCACGTCCCCGAGGTCGCCCCCGCCGCCAACCAAGGCGCATACGACCACGCTCGCTCCCTCTCCCCCACGACATCCGAGTTTGACCAAGCTGGCTTCTTCCCAGGGGCCGGCGACCGTATTCGCAAGTTCCCAGGAACGCTGTCCGACTGTTGAGCTCGAGGAGCTTTTTCCCATCCACGACGCCTCTCTACCACCTCTCTACCAGCTCCTCGCGCTCTTTGGAGGTTATCGCCGCTCTCGGCCTCGGCCTGACATACTCTCCCTGCTCCTTCGGACCACGTCGCGCCTCATCTCCCGCACCCACCTGCCCGCGCCCTCGCCTCCGTCCATCCGCCGGCCCCACTGGGATCTCTGTCATTCCGGCTCGACCATCGCGACGCGCCCAACGCAACCCAGAACAGCGCGGCGCCCCGCCCAGGAACCGGCCGCACGAGAAGGAGTTCGCGGCCCGAAGACACACCTCGAACCTCCCGCTCGCGCGCCGCGAACCGCTCCGCGTACCTCGAAGGCCTCGACAGGTCGCCGACCTATTCTGCCCCGATCGAGACCTCGCTGTCCCGCTTCGTCAACCTCCACGACCCGCTCAGTTCAGGGATGGGGAGCAGGTGAGTAACCTCGATGTGCGGGCCCTCGAACGGCAAGCCTCTCTCGATGCCCGCGACCCCTCGCTCGCACTTCGGTATGCCGGCACCCCTCAGGACCCTCATGGCCCATCGCGTGAAGACCCGCGAGATGTCGGCACTCTCGACCACTTCGAGGGCGTCATCGAACGATCTCCCTTCGCGATCCAACTCGGTGCGTCTCGTGCACCTCGCCGACCTCGTACCACCTCGTCTCCGCGGTCGCCCACCCTTCGCGATCTCACGGCGGTCGACGCGGGGCAAGGGGTGATGGGTGATGGCTTGGTTCGCCGCGCAGGTGTTCGCGGGCTTCGGATCCGAGCCGGCATCGGTGTGGGTGATACCTATATATACGGGCGCCGGCCCTCCCCTTGTATCCTGGGTTTGATCTGGTCTATCTACCGCTTTATCCGCGCTCGTTCTCCTTCCCCCCGCCCTTGGGCCCCTCTCTGGCGAGCGATATCGACGGTGACCCTGACATAAGATCAAACCTAACCTCCCCACCGACGCTCAAGGGCATTCCTCCCTCCCCCTCCGACCTCTCCTCGATCCGAACTTCGGGCGGAACCCCTCCCGCCTCCGCGAGTCAGCACTAGGATCCGTCGGTCGAACCTCGCCGAGCATCCGTGGCCATTCGAACTCGCGCTCCCCGCCTTCGCTGACCTCACCGATGAGCCCCCGTATACCCGGCGCTATCAGTCCCCGCGACTCGCCCTATCCCGTGGGAAGAGCTCGAGGCTCGAAGGCGTCCCGCCCATCTTTTCTCCCATCATCGGCACGCCGCCGGGGCCCCATGTGCCCAAGGCACCGCCCCACCCCAGGGGCGAGATCCCTCCCTCCAGTCGATGCCCGCGCGGCCCGCTCGACTCGGCGACCTCTTCTAAACGTCGCTGGCCGCACCCACTCCACCTACTCTGACAGCAAGAGCTCGCCGCCCTCGAGGAGGACCGGACGCATGCCGCCGCAGATCGTAGATCCATCACCCCAGCCATCGCTCGGCTTCCCGACCCCTGTTATAAAATCACGAACCCGCTCACGCGAACGACTTCGTCACGATCTCCCCGCCCCAGTTCGCGAACTCCCTCGCGTCCCGCCCAAAAACACCATGCCCCACTTCCTTGCGCGCTACACTCTCGAACACGTCATCGGAAGACGTCGCCGAAACGGCGTGGTCCAGTATCTCTGCCGCTGGCGCGGAGCGCGACCCGAAGAAGCCTCGTGGGAGTCCGCGGTCTCGCTTCTGGGATCGGACCTCGTTGACGAATTCAACGCGAGGTACATCGACGCCCTCGATGCCGCCCACGACTACGAATTCGTCCCGCAAGATCGAGTCCCTCTCGCGGAGCGAATCCGCACGCCGTCCCCGGCGCCGCCGCCGTACCCGCAGTCACCTCGCTACTCGCCTCGCTACTCGCCCGTCGCGAACCCGATGGATCAAGAAGAGGACGGCGGCTACCCGCAGCTCCCCTGGTCGCCAGCCTACTCTGTTCCGCCAATGGTGAGGAAGGACGCGCTCTCACTGGCCGTGATCCAGCCTCCATCCCGCCGCACCCCCGACGGAGCTGCGCACACAACGACGCTAGGACCGTTATGGAAGGACACCCGACGGGACTCCCGACAGGCGCGTATATAAGACGACGGACCTCGCCTCTTGTACTCTAGTCTTTGGATTCTTGGTCTCTCAGAGTCTTTGTGCGTGCACTTGGCCTGGGAGCGTTCCTCCAGCACCGCCGCGCCTCGGGGCCGCGGCGGCGCCCCACCTCTGGTCCGAGGCCTCGGGTCCCACACGTCGTAGACCTCGGGTGCGTGGGAGTAGAGGCGAGTGCTCCTCATCAGCCCTGGGTCCCCTCCAGAGACTCGAGCGGAACTCCCGTCGGGACCCTCTCGGGGGTCTCTCTCCCTCCGTACGCCTGCTCTGCGCTTCCACCGTTGCGGGCGAGAGTCAAGGGTCGGGTTGGGGTGTCTCCTAGAGAGAGAGATGCGATCCGTGTGAGGGTGGGCTGCGGGTGGTGTTCCACTCGTAGGCTCTCGCTCTGCGCGGTTGCCGGCTGGCCGCAACATAATCCAAAGACTAACACACCATCGCGGCGCGGTGTAACGATGCCCGCGCCGCCTCGCTGCTCCCCCATCCTCACGAGACCCGAGGCCGAATAACTCTCTCTCCATATACCAACTCTTGTCTCTCTGCCACGACCTCTCCCTTCGCACCACACGGACGACGCGAAGGACTACTACACCTCGCGCACGACCAGGGCCAAGGTTCCCGATGATCACGACCGGCTCTCTGCTGTGACCCGCACGAAGCGTGCTGCGACCGACGAACGGGTCCCGACACGAGCGGGCGCACGAGATGCCACCCTAGCGAGCGCATCACTCCTCGCGCGCGCACGTATGACAAGGACGGGCAGGACAACCCGATCCCGAAGCTCGACTCTCATCGCGTACGAATCGCGGGAGTCCCGACGGAGGTGCCGGATCTTCGCCT